>OX335785.1:18750294-24330294 GCA_946896805.1 Scutellaria galericulata | reverse complement strand
AATCGAATGAAATATATTACGCCCAGAATAATTATCCGCATATATAAATAAATATTCACAAATCCAATTTAAATATACATGTATAATTTTTAAAAAATATATACGTATAATTAATTAATAGTGTTTCACCATATTTTGATGCATCCATGTGGGGTTACTTTCATATCTCTGCATACCCAACTAAATCTTTGCATCTGTAAATGAAAAAAGAAAAAAAGTGGTGGCGTCACGGTGGCTCCACCGTCCTTGCGGTAGTGCTACGGCTGTTCCCCCTTGAAGACAAAAGTTAAGGTAGAGATGGGTTTGTTAAGGCAAATGTGGGCCCCATCTTGAAAGCCAAATCCATTGGCCTAACATATCAAAGATTTATTTTTATTTATTATGATCAAGATTGATTCTTTCTTTGCCCCCTCTTTCAATCTTCAATTTGCCTTTCGGTTTTATCTATGTTGGATGGATCAAACCCTTCCTTTTTTGGCTATAATTGTTTTATTAAAGATATTTTTTGTGGTCCATGCAATATTTCTAAAGATTTGAGAATTTAATAGACAAAATATGTCTAGTATGTTATAATCTTAACTTCATTATTACATATATACCATATGTTTGATTAACTATAATATTTTAGATATTTCATGTGAGACTTTTGAGAGAATATAGATTCTGAATTTGATGATATGATCTTGAAAATATTTGATGACATAACATTTTAAGATATAGTTTCTATATTGAAAATTGGTAATTACAATAATATAGTATAAAATAATACGTATATGCAGCAGATTGTACAATTAAATAGTTATGAAACATAAAATCACATTAACTGTATTCAAGTATGTTTTAGAAATTAAATTTTTTTATTGTAGATAGTGGACTCAATTCTTGGTAGTCAAATTGCATAAATGATACAATGGACCATGTGAAAACATTTTGGATATACAACCCTTTAAATGAATTCACAATTAAATAAATAAAAAGGCAACATCCTAAAATAAGCTAATTTACATATGGTGGACCACCAACAATAAACTGGCACCTTTAAATAGTGAATCCTTCATATTATTGTTATCTAATTTATTGATTGTATCATGCAAATGGTAACACAAATAACTTGGTCATTATACATAAGCTTAATTGAATTTTTATTTTTTTTCAAATTACACACCATTCATTTTTCGATGAAAATTATCGATATCTCCAGCAAACTTTCGCATTTTGGATGTCACGCTGTCTCAAAATTTAAAAGAAAAAATGACATGAGATGTGTATCGAATACATAAATCTCCATTAATTAAATATTAAATAAAGCATAATTAATTTTTATTTAGCATTGCAAATGTACAAATTTTGTATAAATATATTTAAAAAAAATGAAAAAGAGGGAATGCATGGAGATAGAGTGAAAAAGGTGAGGGGACCTCAAATGCAAATGCAAAGAAAAAGTGATGAAAGGTTAAAAAAGGTGTAAAGGGGAGCAGAAATATATCCAAAAAAGCTCCAAACATGCACAATCAAACCTTGCCTTGCTCTACAGACATTTTTCTGCTTTTGGGAAATCCCATTTTTACTATGTTGCACAATTCCATGCCCTAATTTAAGTAAATTGGGAAAAAGCAAACAAACTGGGGAGAGAGAGAGAGAGAGTCGGTCTAAGGATGGAAAATAGATGAGTGGAGCGAGGATTTGGGCGATTAATTAGATTCAGATTGAGGGGCAAAGCATTCAAATAGGATGCCTTAGATTTGCATTATATTTTTTCAAGTTTGAATTTTTGAAATGCCATTAAATATTGGGTAAAAAAGCATTATTATTCTTTCCTTTCGTTTCGGATACCACTGATCTGATCTGTCTTTCGGACAGCCTTAACAACGTTTGAGAAAAGTCCTATATGATTATTTTGAGAGAGTGTGAGTGTATATGTGTGTGCTTTGCAATCTTTAGTGAATTATGAGGATTTGTTCTTGTTTCTATATAATGAAAAAAGAGGCAATCTTGACCCATGAATGGTGAGAGATTTTGCAATCTACAAAATCTGGGTTATTTAAATTCTTTCAGATTTTCCATTTGTGTTCCTTTTCAAACCCAGATTTTGTGTTTTCCAGATTCTGGAAATCCCAGTAATATGATGGGTGATATTGGCCTCACTTCCCATTTATGATGATAACCCCTCCTTTAAATCTCAAGATTTATTGTTGATTTTGATGGATACAAGGGAGGATGGCTCAAGAAGACAATAGTTTAGGGGGCAGTTTTAGTGGTGGTGGCGGCCGTGGCGGCGGCGGCGGCGGCGGCGGTGGTGGTGCTGTTAGTTGTAGTAGGTCTAAGAAGATTAAGCAAAAGAAAGTGCCACAGAGAGGTTTAGGTGTGGCTCAGCTTGAGAAGATTAGATTAGAGGAACAACAAAGGAGAGAATCATTACAAGCTGCTAATATTTTGGCTAAAAATGCAGTTGGTTCATCCAATGATTCTAATTCATTTTTAGGTGTTCAGAAATTTAGGCCAAGTTTTTCCCCTTTTCATAATTCAGCTCCTCTTCCTCTGTCACCATCATCATCTGATCTCCCTCCCCCCTTTAGGCATATCCAATCAGTGCCTAATATTGAGATTATGCAAGAAAATTCTGTTCAAGCTTCTAAGCAGTCAGATGGTGGTGGTGGTGGAGGGGAGATAGATTCGAGAGCGATTTCGAGTCCTAGAGTGTGGGGTGGTGGATACAATCTTGTGAGAGAGAAAGTGAGGTCAGATCATCATGGATTTACATTTGATCCTCAAGTGAATGTATCATATGACGATACTCCTGTTTTGCCTCTCCCTTTTGTGTCCCAGAGATCACACCACTTCCATCAGCCTTCGCCTTCTTCTTCTTCTTCTTCAATGGTTGGTATATTATGCTTTTTTGTGCTTGAGGGTTTGGATTTATCTTTGCATTGTCTTTTGATGAGCCTATTTGTGTGTTTCATTTGCAGTTGAATCCCTCTTCAGGGATTTCGCCGTCATCTGTAGTGAATTCTCAGATGGAGCCCCCTTCAAACCAAAGTTTTCGCGGTAATAGTTATGCACCTTTGTGGACAGAGGAAGACAAGGTATTCTTGTTCTCTGTCTTTTACTCACTCTTTAGTATATATCAGATGCCATCTTTTATGTTCATTAGTTAGTATGAATTGTGTACATGTTATCTTAATTTCGATTCAATATAGCATTAAGCTGATTGTTTTGAGTTTATGATATATCTGATTTGGTTATGATGGTATATAGATGGTTGGTATGAAGAGATCATACCCCTTCGCTCTAGAAAGTCCACCCTTTCAACATATATATGATGCTTCCTCATCTAAATCAGACGATTTAGCTCTATGTAGCAACGGATACACTGATCGAATGGGTCAAAGAAACAAACCCATCAGGTACATAGACTATTAATTCATATTCTCGATGTTAAGAACATTGTGGGCTCCAAATTCTCGAGTAGGTTGACATCTTTTCCTTGACAAATTTGCAGAGGCGGGCCTTCAAGCTCGAGTCCCCTGCCTGAGAGAAAACTAAGTGAAGCAGCCATGGATGATGGGAGGCTCAATGGAGACTTTCTAACCCTGGCTCCTCCTTCATCTGCTACTCCACCTTCAAACGTGAAGCATAAACTTCCTTTAAGTTATTCGGGTTACCAAGGGAATGATTATGAGTGCAGGCCTAGTCAGGTTAGCTATGAAATCTGTTTAATTCAGGTTACAATCAGTTCTTTCATGTGATGATCTAACTCAAAATGTCACTTCTATTCTATTGACAGGAATATGCGAAAGGCCAAATCCATCGACCTGGATCAAGTGGGTCTGTAGAACAGCCTTTCAGCTTCTTCCTGGTTAAGATGCAGAGCAACCAGACAACGAACGATGTAAGCAATGGAAATGGTGAAAATGGAGAAACAATTGATCTCAATCTTAAGTTATAGAACCTCGATCAAATCTTGTTGTGACTTGGTTATGTGTAAATGCTTTACTTTGAAACTGTTTGTTAATTTTAATGATTATTGTCATCTCTTTATGATTCAGATGAATATGATACTCTTTATGTTGGATCCTTTGAAACAACCTAATCCATACACTTGACCGTGTGAACATGGTTAATGAGATAGTTATAGGAAAGCAAATATGCTTTTGCTTTGGCTTTCTTTGTTACATTACTTCTTTGGATAAAGCAACTTTGGTGGTTGCAACCACCAAACTTGAAGAGTACAAACAAAACTTGAGCATATGCGATTGTTGAGATGTGGTTATGGTTATTTTATTGTAGTTTCTGATCGAAGGTTGAGCTCAACCTCGAGCTCGTTTGTGTGTGGAATATATAGTAAAGTTCTTGAAAATGATTCAAATGCTAAAATTCCTTGCATACCAATTATGGGGTGTCTGAAATTAGAATGTTCTCAGCTTTGTACTAAGATTTTTCTTTTCAATTGAGTATTTTCTTTGCACTATCTTGAATTGCTTTATCAAGAATCTTGTCCAAGATAAGAGTGATTGCTTGCCTTTGTATATAATATCTCACTTCATTGGTAGCAAATTTTGTCCCATGTTTTTATTGAGTGTTATTTAAGGGAAATCTAATCAGAATATATTGCTTGTGTTCTAGGTTTGTTCATGTTTAATTAAGAAAGATTTGACAGTTTTCTTCTCATGCTTCTGATGAATCTTTTCATGCTCAAGCATAATCTTGAATGGTTGAAATTGCTGGTTTTGTTTGGAGTGAGCAGTAGAAATTTCCTTTTACATTTTTATTGATGGATCCTAAATGATTAATTGGTACTCCATGTTTTTATCTGATATTTCATTTAATCTTAAATCATTATATATAATATATGTATGTCAATCAAATATGTATGAAATGAAACATTTTTTAGATCTTCTGTATCATGTGTATTGTGTGGATAAATATTGCTCAATTATTATGCAGTTGTCAGAAAATAGATAGTTTCAGTTTTTTAATATAATAAAAATTGAGTAAATACATTTACTTCTTTATTATAAGTCCTATTTTCATTTCCTACATTATATTATATATATATATATATATATATATATATATATCTTGAAAATATTATTTAATACATTCACTCTATATATTAGTAAAATAAAATTAAAAAAAATGAAATATTATCTGAAATAAAAAATCAAAGTGAGTTTCCCATAAAAGAAAAGGAGAACCAGGAAATGAAAACCAAAATTTCTTTTGCCTTAATTGAAAAAAGAAAACAATTTATTTTTTCTAATAATATTCCAAAGTCCGAAAGTACCCATACAACTTTATTTATTGACAATATTGCCCCTGAGAAGTCGCTATTATCTGAAATCGCGCTTACAGTTGCAACACCGCTTTCGACAGCGACGTAAAGAGGCCCCAAATTTGCACTTTGTAGTTCACGTCGTTTTCTCTCACCTTCTCAGAAACCAACAATGGCGGCAGCTTCTCTCTCATCCTCCTCCTCTCTCATGATCCCCAGAACACCCCAACAACACTCTCACTCACTCACTCTCGGTACTTTCTTCAAACCGAAAAACCCTATCAAAGTTCCACAACTAGGAAGCAGCCTAAACCCTCGGAGATTAGCAGCAGCGGTGAAAGCGGAATTCGATATCTCCTTATTTGAAAGAGATTTAGGTGGGAGCGACGAGCCGCCGCCTGAGTCGGGCTTCGATGACTCGGAGAATAAGGAGGTGCCTGAATGCCCGCCGGGCCTCCGCCAGTACGAGACTATGGTCATTTTACGCCCCAATATGTCTGAGGATGAGCGCCTCGTCTTTACTCACAAATATGAACAGGTATTTTCCATTTTTCTTTTAGAAGAAAATATATTAATTTCCAGTTTTTTTGGTGGCTTTGATTTTTGGCACATCGATCTGTTGAACTCTGTGTGTGTGAGTGTGTGTGCCTGTTAAGGAAGATATGTTTAGTGATGAATTGAGGTTATTTTCTGAGATTAATTGATGGAATGACTTTCATCTACTGTTTAGAAACTGTATGATTGTATACCCAAGATCTATTTCTGTAGTTAGTAAGTATATTAGGTAAGAAGATCGATTGAGGCTGCATTTGGATCAAAGAATTTGACAATGGATTTGAAATCCATTACTTTCATTTTTGAACTAAGTTTTTAGGGATTTGGGTGGATGTGAAACACACTCTAATTTAGGCAAATCCCTCAATCCAAACACAGCTTATAGTGTATAAATTATATGGTACTTGAGTTATGCAGTGTATTGGTATATTACATTGTAATCATAAAGGGTTCAATGTCATTCTAGTGATTAGCAAATAAGATGACTATGAATTGGAGATAAATGCTTGTACCAGTATGTAAGTTCATTTGAGCTTAAGTGACTCGGTGAAGTTTCTCATCTGGCTAAAAGAATGTTGAAACAACTCATCTAACTATAGACTATAGTACTACTTCATTGGAAAGGGCCCGGCTATCCGCACCCCACAAATTTCTAAACACACCCCATTTTTTTTTAAAATGATTTAAAAAATTAAAAAATAACAAAATTACAATTTTACCCTTATGCAAAAAAGTGTGTTCGACTGGTGGTCGAACATAGAGATGAACACAGAGGTGTCTCTCTGTGTTCGACCACCAGTCGAACACAAAGAGATGTGTTCGATTGGTATGGTCGAACACACCTCTCTGTGTTCGACCACCAGTTGAACACACTTCTTTGCATAAGGGTAAAATTGTAATTTTGTTATTTTTTGAATTTAAAAAAAAAAAAGGGGGTGTGTTTAGAAATTTGTGGGGTGTGGATAGTCAGGCCCATTTGGAAAACATAAAAACAATCAAAATAGAGTATGTTTTCATCCAAAATACATAGTTTCAAGATGTCGAATAATGTGGGGTCTGAGATTCAGAGTCGAACGAAAATGGTACCTGGGCAAGAGAGTCCACTTCCAAAGAACTGCTTTCACCTTTTGAATGCCTAATAGACAGTCAATGTAATGTTTTTTTTGTCTAAAGTTTATCCTTGTGTGTTGTTTTTCACCAGTTGCTCGCTGATGGTGGTGCCGTGCATGTGGAGGTGTTGAACCAAGGGGTATTTCCGCTTAATTACAGCATTAGGAAGAGAAACATAGCTGGAGAAACCACCAATTACTTGGATGGTATTAAAATTCTGTTTACGTATTTCACCAAGCCTGAGTCGATATCAATTGTTGGGGAGACACTACAAAGAGACGATGATGTCCTCCGATCATCCAGTTTCAAGATAAGACATAGGAAGTTGACCTGGGGAAAAACCTTTCACTGTAGCATGTAGTAATTAGTTTCAGTACTAATCTTCATCAGCCTATCCCAAACCAGTTCGTGTACGGAACGAGATTTGTTCGTTTATTTTGTTGTTGAATGCAAAAAATGTAAAGGGATTTGGCTAAAAGCTTGAAAAAGTAGTGCTTTAATCTCAATTTTCTTGTATTGTTCTTTTACATTTTTGCAACAATTTCTTGCCGTCAAGCTTGTATGTTTTTAGAACTTTTTTTTATACCAAACATATTTTCTATTCTGAGGGATGAAAATCATTTCTGAAATGAAATTAATAAAGAGAGAAATAAATGAGGAAAATCTGGTACTACAGCGAGTTAGGACAAGAGTGTATGCTGTAAATGCGTTCTAACAATTGAAATAAGTAATCTTTCTAAACTTTATTTTTACAGAACCCACTTCTGTTACAACACGGTTCAAGAATGTTAATAAATGAATCCAAATTTTATTAGACACAACTTATGATTACAATGAACGCAATATATATATATATATATATATATATATATATATATATACACACACACATCTGTAAAAGAATCAACAAATTCTTATGTTTCACTTAACAAATTTCATTGAACTTGTAAGATCTGTTTAAGGTTATAGGATAAGGATAACCAATCAGATTCTCCAAGAACATAGACGAAAACCAATGACAGGGGATACAACAGAAAAGCCAAGAATGATGTCCAAACAGGGAAAACAGTGCTGAAACTTGCAAGGCATCCCATAATGACAGATACAAGAAGAACCACCATAACCTCAGCCGAGAAATTCCATGATAATCCCCGAAAACAGATCAGGGATAGAAGAACAACTAATCCCAAAACATTGTTTGTGAATACGGTACCATATATCTGCATTAATCAAAGACAGGTTAATTTTTCAAACCAAAAACAAAAAAGGTATTTTGAAGTATATCAGTGTGCACAAGGAGAAGAATATAAACCTCAGATAATGTCAAAGAATTGGTATGTAGTTTTTTCTTGCGGGCTTCACTGATAGCAGATACTGCCATTCTAGCATTTGTAGCCAATGGGACGAACACAAATGCAACGTAAAATGATGGTATATTTGCAGCGGCTGAAAAATCGCGGACACTATTTGTAAGAGGCTCAGCTAAAAGGCCAAGAATAACAATCCCAAGAACTATGAGTGTTATAGCTTTTGTCCAGGCTAAAGGTGATTTATCGATGAACTTGTCTTTCACCAGCTTGTCAGTTTGTTCCCATGTTTTCTGCAAAATTGTCGTTTAACGTTATAATCAATAAGATAATGGCAATCTCAACTAGAGTGGATTAAAAAGAGGCTTGATTTACTTGGTAATCTTCTTCTTCATTCTCTTTTGTGTCATGATGTGTATTATAAATTGTATTCAGCCATTTGGACAATCCGGTAACAAACTCATCCTCACTTATCAAATGATCTCCACTTATATCAAGCTCTTTCATTATTTGTGATGCTGCTGTGTCAGCATCATGTGGGATTATGCCAAACTTGATATTGGTCACCAGCTCCTTCAGTTCGAAGTATGATAAGCAGTTGTCTTTATCAAGATCAATGTTATTGAACAACCTGCAATGCAATCAATGTATTACCCACTGAGCTATGATTTGAATGATATGTTAAGGACACTGCTCTTTCATTTGCAAGGTTTTACTGGAACCCAACTATTTTATGGACATACATTTTATTCTGATATAACTAATATATAAGTGATATAGAATGATTAAAAAGGTGTACCTTTTTATGGCAGGGACATCTGGAGTCCCGTCCTCTGTCAAAAGACTCCCATAGGCAGAGTTTTGGAGATGTTCTAACATATCCGGAACTAGATGTCTCATCATTTCACGCTCTTCCCTTTTCTTTTGAATCCAAGGTTTAAGAACCTGCAATGGAGGATGATTAATGAGTTTCAGGCATGTAAATATTGTGGACTCCAATAAATTGTCTCCAGCTACCTTACTCATTTCTCGAAGAAATTACCTGGTACATGTCCTTCAACGATTTAACAGAGTGATATCTTTTATTCATTGCATTTTTTGTATCATCCAGCCATTTTGTCATTCCATTGACAAATTCATCCATGGTTATTTTCTCGTCGTTGTCTATGTCAAAGTCCTTCATAATCTCATTGGTTGTAGCATCCTCATCTGAATTAAGTCTTCTAAACTTGATTTCTTGTAGAAATTCTTTTAGCTCAGATTGAGAGATAACCTGATCTCTATCTTGATCCCTCTCTAAAAACAGCCTGCGAAAAATTAGCACTAAATAAGGAATTCTTTCAAAAAGTAAGAAATCATTTAGATTGCATTTCTAACCATGTTGAATCAAAATCATCTAAAGATGTTCTATAATTTCCTGTCATCCATTTTACATCCTCAGCTTCAAAATTATCAAGAAAAGCATCAAAGTAGAATCCATTGTTAAAAGGTACCTTCTTATCGTTGATACATTTGGCGAACCATTGTCAGTTAAGAGTTTTCCCTTTGTCTGATTTTGCAGATGCTTTAGAACATCGACTACTAAATGCTCGTGCTTTATATACAGTAAGCGCCTCCTCTGTATCCAAGGCTGAAAGAACTGCTCAATACAACAACATTTGAAACAAAGATGGGAATCATAAGCATAGAAATGGAACATTTAAGTCTATCATGCTACAATTATGCAATCATTCATTTAGATAATGAGTTCACTAAAGGTGCTAGCATTGTGAAAGGAAGCAAACCATAGTGTGTGTGGGTGGGTGGGTGTGTGTGTGTGTGTGAATCAAATCGAGCTCAACAACATAATGTGCATAAAATAAAGATATATGAACTAGATAAAAAATCGAGAAATCGAACCTGATAGAAGAAGTAACAAAGCAGAAAAGCAGCAGAAACAAAAAGAATGAAGAGCAAATAATCTCGTTCTGCAGGAGATGAAAATCCAAAAACTCTCGGAATTTGGATTAGTGCTAATGGAATCACAGAAAGAAGCATGATCATTGCAGTGTAGCTGGTGCCACCATCCGTTAATACACCATAACCTACAGAACAAATCGATGGAACAATTTAGCAAAATATAAGATCTGAATCCATAATCGGAGAAAATTAGATTAAAACAAACCTGGCCATATCGAAGAGAAGAGTTTCTCAAGAGGATTTTGCTTTTTGGTAGAATCCGAAGGATTGGAGTGAAATTGATTTGGGAAATTTTTGCTGCCGAGAATAATGCAGGTGCCCCAAATTAGGGTTAGGAGCAAGATGGTGGATCCGGCCAGCAACCCGACTCCGGTTATCACCAATTCTTCTGTATTTTCTTCATTGCTTAAAAGCCCCGATGCTGCAAAACATATTTGAGAGGGAAATTTTATTACAAAAATTGAAATATATAAACGCGCGTGTACGTCACATTCTTTTAATATATATAATATAATATAATAATAGACCAAATAGCATAAAATAATAGGTAAAATGCATCTTTAGATCTATATTTAATAGGCAAAAACTCATGGGTTGCACTTATAACACAAAAAGACATATTTATAGCCGTGAAAGGCATACTTGAATAACTTATGATTATACTATAAAACACATATTTATATTTGTAAAAGACATATTTGAATCTCGTTGCATGTGAGACGATCTCACAAGAAACCAACTCAATAATACAAAAACTTGTGTGAGACGATCTCACGGATAGTTTCCATGAAACAGATCCTTATTACCCACAATCCAAACCCATTTTAACAAATTTACATGTGAATTATGGGTCGTGAATTGACTCATCTCACGTAAGAGATCCGTGAGACGATGACGATCTCATATAAAACTAACTCAATAAATAAAAGGTTAAGGACCAACTAAAGCAAAATATTTCAATTTTTCGTCATTTAATTTAATCGTAAGCAAAATATCAAGCACTTGTAAACATATGTTTAACCGTATTATAATTAAATTGATCTAATAATATTTAGTTAAGCCCAACAGCCATCCATAATTGACATCTAACCTGCTCCAAGTCAAGGTCAGATTTCAGGCCTAGATAAAACATATATGAAAAAGTTTAATGACTTTTATCAAAAATAATAATAATAATAAAATTAGAATGAAATATTACGTAGGCCTTCACGAATTCAACTAATCCTCTTCAAGTAAAAGGCTATAAGCTTGTGCCAAAAAGGACAACATTTATTTTATTAATACATGATAGTACATAATAATGAGATAAAATATAATACCTTTGCATGCCAAATAAAACATAATACTAAACACATGGGAATAATAGATTATCGTGAAATCATAAAGCCTAATTCATGTGACAGACGATATAAATCGTGTACGTAAATATTTGCTTAAATTAATAAGTAATAATCAATTATTCATATATGATAGCTGTAATTATCTAATTAAAATGTTATGGTGGAAAATCAAATAAGTAAGTGTTACTTAATGAGGTTCTAATCACGCAAATGAAGTATGTATTATGGACATTAGTATTATTAATATGAGCTGTCTCAAAACTACGTAAGAAGCTTGTAATTTGCTTGTTTGAAATATTCCACGTCAAGAAATCTTTTATATCTTTTATTTATGTCTTTCTTGTATATTACTCCTAACAAAGGTCTTTCTGCAAGATTTTGTTATTTCTCAAAATATATTAATCTAGTCATGATAAGATACTTGGGTTACAATCCTGGTCAATATTCTTTCAGACATATCAATACTAGATTATAGGTTCAATGACATCAAAATTGCGTAAATATAATTTTAAGAAATCCAGCTATATATAGACTTGTTATCATAAGTTACTTCTAGACCTAGTTGACGTCCACTCAAATAGATTATTATCCCGTGACCATATTATTACCATTACATTACGTTACACTAACTTGTGTTATAACTCATACGTACAATTACTTATTTTTGTTTATAACTGTATATGTAATTCCATACATGTAATGCCATAGTTTTTGCAATACAATAATTAACGATGCAATGAATTAAACATGCAAAAGAAAATTCAGTCTGATTAATAATTTTGATCCATCCATCTCATATATTTTATTTTATTTCATTTCATGCCACACTAATAATATTATGAATTTATATATATATATATATATATACATTATCATATATTTAAAATAAAATAAAACACTAGCTAGCTAAGACATCATATTTTCATAATACATCACCTCAATGTTTTCATTAATTAATTATTAGGTCTGATTAGACTAAAACCCATGTTCCCACTAATCTTGTATTGAATTATATAATTGAAATAAAAAATATATATAGAATAAGAATGTAGGAAAAAATGGAGAATCCAACGTACCAAGAAGAATGAGGGCTTCAGGCAAGGATCCGATGATCTGAAAAGCACTGGCACCAAAGACACCAGGCCCAAGTATCTTGAATATTCTCTCTCCACCAGATGCCACGTAGGATTCTCCATGAAACAGCAGAAATTCATACACCACTATCAAGAACAAATGCCCTCCCACACTTTCTGAACATGGCAAAAATCCATACATTTGATCACACATCTTCTCTTCTGCTTCAATCCCTTTCAATCTGATCAAACCCTTTTCCGGCCCCATTCCGGCCACCCCATCGGAAATCAGTGGCCGGGAAACGGACCCGCCTGCGAAGAGGGTGATCGGAAGAAGAAGAAGATAAGGAAGAAACTGAGTTTTCATGATCATCTTGGTTAATGAATAATATAATGTGTGAATTGATAGTTAGGTTTACTTATAAATATTGGGGGGTATTTATAGTGAGATTCTTGAATGATTAGGTAATTTGTTAATGTTTAATCCTACTTGTTGAAAGAGGTTAAGATGAATGGTGCATGTTAGCACTTAGCAGCCATGGAAATTTCGTTGTTTTACTCTTTCTTTTTTGTTTGATATATGCAATATCATTGACCATTTTTTCTTGGCGACTTTGGAAAACTATTACGAAGACCTAATCTAATTTCAACATGTTGTTATTAATTATAACTAATATTTTTTATTAATTAAAACTTGTGAGTTGCTTCGACTTTTCTTAGTTTTCTTCTTGTAGAAAAAGTATGTTGTGTGTCATGTGGGGTTCCTCGTATTTTTCTAAAGTGTGTTTATAACAGATCAAAATAAAGAAGTTTTAATTTGGGGATGAAATAAGTCACTTTCACTTTTGATACATGTTGAACTTATCAAATAGTAGTATTACTTAATTTACTTTGAAAGTGATTGAACTATTTCTTAGGAGAGAAAGGTCTGCTACATATATACGTGTTTTATAATTTATATAATTAATAATGGCTTAGTTGTAAAATAAAAGATGACACGTAGTAGAATTTTAACAAATTTTTTATTTTATTTTAGCAAATTAAGACGATTTTTTTTTTTTCTATTCAAATCACACGCCATATTTATCCAGAAGAATTAGTTCTGCACTAGCCGTCTACTACCACGGTCTATCCCCTCAAGTCTAGCTGAGTATCATTTAATTATTTCATTAATTAGCCTCTATCTTTCTTTCTTTCTCTCTCTCTCTCTCTCTTTTTTTAATGATACTCAATGCGAGTTGTGGGTAAATTAGAAATAACTACTTTTCTAAAAAATGCCAAAGAAAAATATATTATATCTTATTTTTACCAAACCACTAATGCTCATGATTAAATTTGCAAATAGGACTAAATAATCAATGAATAATAGTACTCTAGTCAATAAACAACACATAGATTTAATTAGTCAACTTACATAAAGATATTAAAATCACATGTGGCAGGATGTCATATAAATATAAAATAAATATTATATATATATATATATAATATATGTGTCTTTATAATTTTATAAAGAATATGGCTTTATGAGACTATTTCACCAATTTAATTTCTTAAAAAAGTTAAATTGACTCAAATTAAAAACTAATTTAGGTTATTGCCCAGTTAAATGTGCCAAAAATATATATCTTTTTTTTTTTTTTTAAAGCATGAAACTAGGGACAAAATAATCTAATTAAAAATTTTGTAAGTTATACACCTTTTTTTTTCTTTTTTCAGATTGAATTGAGTTAGAAACCAGGATACCCTAGTCTCTTGGGCCTTTAATTATTTGGGCTCATGGAATTTATGGACTTATTTGTATATGAATTGGGCCGAAAATGGACCTTTTTAGGCTGAATTTGGACCATGCGGCATCCATCATGGTTAGTCATTTGAATTTCATTTCTGTTAACTAAAATAATAATGATTTATATGAGTTTATTCTTCGGAAAATTATACATGTAAATTGTAATCAAATAATTTTACATTTAAATTGTAAAATTATATTTCATTGGGGGGGGGGGGGGGGGATAATTGAAAATAAATATATAACAATAATAATAATAATAATAATAATTCTTTGATAAAAAATACGATAAAACATTCATTAATTTATCCGTTTGCAGTTTGCAAGTTCCTCTCCAAAACTATTGGTCTGGAGAATCTCTTACTACTTCCATGGAAGTTGGATTATAGGTTCACTGCTTCCATGTTGAACACCACCATCAACGACATACCTATGGACGCAGCCGCTTCGTTGCTCTGTTCAAAGGTCACCCCTTTCAGCTCTACTCTCCCCCAAAGTAGCCACTTAACCTCACTTGGACATTTTAACAAACGGGTTCAGTGCAAGCATTTTTCTGCAAAATTCTCCTTGGCCCAGAACAATTCAAGGCTTATCAGAATCTCTTCCACCTCCTCCCACTCAGTTATCTCCAATTCTGTTAGTCCACTGCGCCGCGACTCGGTTTTTTCCCCGTTGCCCAATTCAAATTCAAGAATCACTCGCCCTCTTCGCTCTATCAAATGCGCGTATTCAACTTCTACAGATTCAGATTCACCGAACCCATGGCTGAAAAGGATCAAAGAACTCTCCTTTGACTCCCTGAAATCCTCCCTTCTGCAATTGACCCCCATCGACATCTGTAAGTGGTCTCTGGCATTCGCTGTTGCCATCGCTGCGTCAAAATGGAGTGTGAGTTTGTTGGTGAATCCATTCTTCTGGATGTACTTTAGCTGGACATGGCTATTCTGGCCATGGATGGTGGCCATTGCCCTCGCCATCTACGGCGTCTACAGCCTCACCAGACACATGAAAGGTGAATCCACCTCACTCGAGCAACTCGCCATTGTCACCTCCTCTTTCACATGGCTAACCCTAGTCCCCCCTGCCCATTTCAATGGCTTTCTTGAAGGATGGCCCTTCGTGTTCTTCTTCATCTACCACTACTTCTTCTTCCTCCACGTCAGCGTTCGAAAGCGATTGTATGGTGATTACTACCCCAGAGAGCATGATCCCAAATGGGACATCAGTTTACCTAACTGGCAAAAGCTCTTGTTCTGCATTGGAGTAATGGCTGCTCATTGGCTTGCAGCTTTCGAGGGAACGGAATTGCATCTCATCCCCGGTGGATTCAACAATGTGGCTATCTGGGGTTTGATCATTTTGACAGTGTTTATGCAGTATCATTCGACGTTGTATTTGGCTAAGTATTCGGAGAAGGTGGTTGTGCCTACAGCTGTTGTTCAGTTTGGGCCTTATAGGTTCGTTCGCCATCCAATCTATGCATCGACAATGCTGCTGTTTGTCGCCTATTTTACTGCTCTCAGAGCACCGGTGAGCATTGCGTTTGTTGTGGCTGTGTGTTTGATGTATTATGGGCAAAAGGTGAAGATGGAGGAGGAGGTGATGATGGAGACGTTTGGGAAGAGGTATGGGGAGTATATGAGTAAGGTTCGTTATAAGTTTGTTCCTTTTGTTTACTAATTTGAATCAGTTGTTGAGAGTTGCTGCTTTGAATCTGCTGTTTAGAAGAGGATTGATATTTTATCTTATCTGCTTCTTTTGTTTAGTGGTTGGATTTATGTTTCATAGTTATTTTCAGCAGGAATGTGATGTTTTTGGATATTATAGGACTTCTTGACAGGGAATGAGAATGCAGATGTTTTTGCAAAGATACAGAGTTTATTGTTACGAGTTAATTTGATATTGTGTTTTAGCTTGGTTTGATTGTTTATCTAGTACAAACTCAGCACAAATACATTTTGATTCTATGGAGTACCATTTATTGATTGTTACATAAATGAGTTGAACGCAAATCATTTTGTCAAACAAATAGAAGGTTCAGGCTTATTTGATGTTTTCACTCGTACTTCCCACCCTTCTTGTCCAAGATCCATCATGTTAAGCTTTGTATTGAGGTATTCAATACACAAGAATTTGAAATGCATAGATCATACATTCAATATATTATAGTGGATTAGATTGCATTCAACTGACAAAAAGCAAATTAATCCAAACAACCATTAGTCAACTTTGTTATAAGTCCAAACACAATCTAAGAAAATATTACAGATTACTTACTATAATAGACCAATATTGAAGTCACGCAGAGATGGATGCAAAGCTATTATATCACTCACACACATGCACTCTCCTGCTGCAAAGAAATTGAATATAACATACAATAAATAGATGACATACTCTGCTTAAGGAAGCAACTCTCTGTCCAAGTCAATAAAAATGGAAGCAGGGGCCTAACGTCAATATAAATTAGCACTGGCAATAATGTATGAGATCAGTAGAACAACTCTAAAAGATCGCCATAAAACTAAATGAGTAAAAATTTAGTAGCTACAATGTCACAGCTAAATGTCTACAGTATACAATGTGATGCTTTTTAACGATAGCTCCCCCTTCCTCTACCACGTCCCCTCCAACCTCTACCTCGTCCAGAACTTTTTGCATTATTCAAGCCTTCAAATGCTCGGTTAACAAGTTGGTTTTGTACGCCTCCTGCTCCTCTACCCTTCTTTGTTGCATTTGTCCCGGATCCATTGCCAGTGTTAGCAGCTCTCTTTTGACTGCAATAACGAAAACATCATGCTTAAACAACAATGAAGTATGGTAGCAATAGTGGTAAATACTGGAAGGACGAATGTGTTGCTAATGCCATACCCAGCTGTAGCTGCACCAGACGTTATTGCAGCCTTAGTTGCTTCTTTCCAGGATAAGCTGATCTTTTTCTGGTCCCCAATAAATGAAGGTGCTTTCAAATGCAAAGGCTACAACAACCAATTAGAAAGGAACAATTGTCAAAATAAAGAACAGGCAATAGGCCAGAGAAAAATGTAAAGACATTCATTTTCTCCACTATTTTACTGTTTGGATAGAGCAGAACTTAACTAGACTGTACGTATCTCTAGTAGTTTGTTGAATTAACCCGTAATAATATAACCATATCCAGTCCTTTTTTCTTTTTTTTTTTAAATAAAGTTTCTCTGAGAAAGTGCTATTATCACATTGTGGTGCTAGGAAAAAGCATTCACCTGAGTCATCGCAAGTATATTGTTGCAGGTCCGAAGGCCAGCTGTGGCATTCTGCCTCTGTTTTTTCTGCAAGATATGAACAAAAAAGAAGAAAATAAAGAATTAATCCAACTTAATTCCCTAAAGATAATTTCCTTTTAGAACAACAGGATGTCTACTAAGGAAAAACTCACAATTGTTTCTTTGTCCTCTTCTGTTTTTGCAGCTGCCAGTGCTTTATTGTGCTCTGCCATCCCCTGGGTCAATTTCTTATTCATCGTCTTACCTAATTCCTCAATAGTACTCAATCTATTTCATCAAAAAACCAAGTTAACAATCTGAACTCCAAAAGAGAACTAGATTTTGGTGATCATGAACACATAACCGAATAGCGTGTTTTCAATGTAGTTTTCGGGTCATGGAGTACCTCTCAGTAAAGTCTTTGTACTGTTCAGAAAAATCTTCCCCAAGCCTATCTGAAGGCTGTCCTGTAACAATCTTGTAGCCACAAAGGCTATTTGTGGCATTGGGAGCCTACAAAATTCAAGCATATAAGGAGTGTAGTTCCATAATATAATATAAATACTCAACATGGTCAAATACAGCATAATTCTTACCTTATGAGCTAAATGGTGAAATGCATATAGCAAGCACTCAATGTATGTGAAATTTATCTCTTCAACCTTTCTTCGAACCATGTATTTCTGAGAAAGAAAGAGCACTATAAATTATACTGCGAAAAGGTTCTACATAATTAACATGAAACTCATATAGCAAATCGTCGAAAGATAAGTCATCTTAACTACACGTGATTTGTATATTTAGCGATGTGAACATTCCAAAGTGAGTTGGTGAATCTCCTTTTCACATGGCCACTAGCATTTGTATTTTAAAATCACAGTCAACTAAAATAGGTTGCAGTAGAAAGGATCAAATACTGGTATCTATGAAATAGTGGATGATATGGATAACGATAATGGCAGGTAGTTGAACAGGTACCCAAACTGTTAACATTGCTAATAAGACGTCGTATGACCAAAATCTATACAAACACTAGCATAATCATGTCATAAAATCATCAGTTAAAGAAATACTGCAAAGCATAGATAATGTTTCCCAGACTAAATTTCGATTATGCGCTTTATTATCTACTTGGGAAAACAATGTACCTTTAGAAGTTGAACAACTGATGGCAGAAGCTGTCTTGAGTCTTGTGGCTTAGCATACAATGAACATTCAGCAAGGTTCTTGAGCAAGTCTAATTTTCGTTCATCAGGAAGCTGATGGAGAAAAGGTAAAAGAGAAACCCAACATAAATTCCAAACAGTAACCATCAAAATCATAGAGAAGCAACCTACTGTGAAGGGAACATTATTGTATTATACTGCAAACATTATTTTAAATGAAACTGTAATAGACATCAAATGAAAACTTCAAATGAACTTTTGACCAGACAAAAAGCTCAATATCTGTAAAACTTATGTTTCCTAACATGTGTTCCTTTACCATCAGAATAACCCAGCTTTCACGGAAGGGTTCTGATAAACCTTATCGATTACACAACAATGGGAGCAAAAAAGAAAAGACTAATAAGAGAGGATAAAGATAATGTGGCAGAGTCTATGATTAAATGCCGAAAAGAAATTGTAAATCAAACACTAATATTGCCAATTCTAAGGTCTCTCAACTGAGACAAGGATAGCTAAAAACGTTCGGTAACTAAATCATCCAGAAATATAGCCAAAATTTCAGTTTCAGCAGTACCTTGTCAAAAACTGGGATAATTTGCTTCGTCAAATAATTGAAGAACTTACCACTCAAAGCACCCCTCTGAAATCACAAATATGCTCAATGTCAGCATAAGCTCAGAGGTCATATAGTTATTCAAATATTAGGAATGTATATACCATGAAAAAGGGCAGGGCCATCTGTAGGCAGGATATGAATCGGTCAATGTGATCACCATCTGAAACCTGTAAGCACATAGGGAAAAAGGTCAGCAAATAATAATAAAAAATACGCTTTCAAATTAATTCTTAAACCATACAATATATCAGCATTTCCATTGGAAAAGATATCTAATAACCAAGAAGGATTCGGAAGGGTATTGTAACAAATATTAGAAAATAAAAAATATCTGAAACTACAACTGATATTATTCAAAGAAAATTACATTCTATATCCAAAATCAGGAAACAGTCTCCAGCCTGATTTTTAAAATACAAATCTAAGGAAATGGACCATTTGCTACAGAGACAAGGAGAAAAGAGTAAACCTAGACAAATATATATAACGGAGTAATGATACAAGAATATGGAGATGGCCACAGTATCAAGTCTGTAATTTTAGGACCTGTGCCTTAAATAGAAACCTTTAAAAGAGGTGGCAACAAACAATCAGCTAGAGAAAATCAGATAAAGACCAGCTGGGAGGGCATGATATGCAACATACATTAAATTGAGCATCCAGATCAGCCTGGCCTTCAATTATCTCAACTAGTTCTTGAACACGCTCCACAGGAGCATTCTGCCCAAATAAGGTCAAGCTTTTCAAGAAGTCAATGAACAATTTAAACTCAGCACCCGTCACATCTTGCAGATTCTGAAACGGAAACATGTCAGAGAATGTGCAATTGGAGTAATTAGAGGATGGCAATTCAGATATTATGAATCTTGCAGCCTAAAAGAAGAAAAGGGCCCTAAGCAGACTATCAGGCATAAGAGAAACAAAATCAATCAAATTTTCAATGCTACAAATGTAACACCTGCTTCACCAAATTAGTGATATGCCTCTCCATTTCATCCTTTGGCTTCAACAACTCTTCCTTAAGAGGGAACACCTGAAATATGGACTCATAAATAAGACTTGCCAGAATCTCAGTAATGAAAAGTAGCTCTTGAATGTAGAAAATATCATACCTTATCTCTAATAAAGCAGAGCACCTTTTCGCGAATGCTCTCCCAAGCACTGAGATCCTCTGAATTGCGATCATCAGTGCTGCCAATGTGCTTAAACAAAGCTGTTAATGAAGCTGCAACAAACACACCCAACAACTTCAAAACCACGTACTCTGTCTGCAAAACCACTTGTGCACATTGTAAAATGTATTCATGGTTTTAGGTTTCTTAGGTCATGAAACTCACGTAAGTTCCATGAAAGTTTGTATCAGGCAATATTGGTACAACCCTTACTATGACTGCTAAAAAAATGACTAATCCAAGAAGTCGAATTCATTATTTTCTGAAATTAAGGTTTGTTCACAAAAATGTTTTAAGAGGTACACCCTACACACATGCATATGACCCAGATGCAGATGGAGCAAGCCTGGTGACATTTCCATGCTACAGCACTTGCCATCAATATGCGTTCCATGGATGAGCTTGTAAATTCTTTCACAATTATTCTTCAAAAAATTACTATAGCTCCAAGCCAATTTTCCTCCCATCACCTTCCAACTAATCCTCCAACACAATACTTGAACATCTTAAAGACTATCATCAACTAGATCTTAGCATTATCAAAGGACAATGCTCATTTCTCATGTATAATCTGCTTGTGAGACTCTCCATAACGTGAAAACATGAACTTTGCATTTGATAAAAGAGATACAAGCACAGTTAACAGAATAATTGTTAGAGATTGATGTTATGCTGTAACGCTTGGATGGTATTGGCAAAAAAATAAAGAATAAACAAAAAAGAAAAAGCAAAGATGCATTTTATGGAAAATATAATTACAGAAATTTAAACCGGGACTTACTCTTCACATCCTGTCGCAACAGAGACATGAGAGCTTTATGCACTGCATCACGCTCTACATTATCTCCTATCAAAACCATAAAGAATGTTTAATAAAACTAAACTGTTCAGATAATCTGTTTAAAAATCCCAATCTAGCATCAAAGACTAAATTACCAGCAATGAGGAGTTGACCAAGGATGTCTACAATTTTTGCCAGATGTTCAGGTGTATCCCTGCAGAAAAGAGGAAGCCCACGAATAGCTTGCACACGCACCTTCAGTAATCAACAAAAACAACCTTATAAATCTCTTTCAGACATGTATAATTCTTAGGAACATCTACAGTCTACTAATCAAACTTAGCATACACACACAATGCCACGACATGAAGAATGTGATTGGCTCTACAAGATTGACAATTTCAAACCTGGTAGGAACAAAACAAACCACCACAAGAAGGGTCGTGTATTCTTGTAATTTCCATTCTAATCTCAATATTCTACCTTATCAAACAAAATATCATCTATCATACAGGTTTAACAGAAATCACATCTTAGGACAACGTTCCCATTTAGATTTACTTCCTTCTTCTGTTACCATGATATCCAATATCCAGACGAATGCAACAAAATATGGAGAGAAATATTCATTCCCTGAGCTACTTCAGAACATGAACTAGGCAACTCCAGACACACTCACAGACAGCGTAGCTGTATGTGAGCTAAACTTTACCATAACCATACCACTTGTAGCACTCCAATCGAAATTGGAAAAGTGCCAATCAGACAAACGTATTATTTTCTTCTAAAATGCACTTCAAATACAGGTATGGAAACAAATAACTGAGCAAAATACTTCAGAAAGACAGTAAATAGCTTACCCCAAGCTCCTCGTCTTCGCACAGATACAGATGCTGATCTAGCGCTTGCTCAGAAAGCTCAGGGAAAAACTTGAAAAACTTCGGTATCATCTGCGCAGCCAACTGCTTCGCCTTCACGCTGCCATTAGCTGCAGCAATTATCCCCTCGTAATCCTTCTGATTCTGCTCCCCGTCATAGAAAAAAATATACGCAGAACATAAGATTCTCCATTTACTTCAACAAAAAATAATACAATGCGCAAAGAACACAAGAAATGTCGAAATATGTCGACTAACCTGAGATTTATCTTTGGCTTCGTTGAGTCTTTCTCCATACTCGTAGAGCTTCTCAATGTCTCGAGAATCGTCCGTCACTTCCGCCATAATTCAATTAGAACCTTGCAAAACCTCGATCTTTCGCGTGAGAGAGTGTGGGAGAAGGGGTTAGGGTTTCTTTATTGAGGATAGAAAGGGGTTAGGGTTTTGAGAAGGTGGAAGGAGGGAAATTCAGGTGATTTAGGCTGGGAACATGTTATTTTAATTTTTAATGTAATAATATCGGGTCAAGTACACGGCACCCCGGGATTTACTAAACACACATACATTTAAATCAACATCATTAAATAATTTCTAAACACACTCCTACACTTTATAATAATACCATTTGACCCTAAATTAAACAAATTTACTCAACACACCCACATTAACCAAACAAACCCCAAAAATCATTTACACCCAAATCAAAACTCTAATCCATTTAAATCCAAGAACCCTAACTCTCAACCCGAATTTGTTCGACCAAATCGTTCGGTATAAGTTTGAACAAGTTTTATCACATTCAAGAAAGCATCTTCGTACAATGGTCCTTACAACGAAGATGAAGTTCCAAATCAATTTGCAATTCGTTTTTCCAAAGTTTAAATCTCTATTTGGGTGAAATTTGTTGTTTATTGTTTGATATTAAACAACATTGTTTAGGAATCAAGTTTAGGATGCATTGTAGTTGAAAACATGTGTAGTTGTTGTAGATTTAGGGTCAAAAAATGAAATCGCAATTGTGAATTTTGGAGATTCTGGGCGCGACGGTTCGGCCCTGGTGCGCCGACAACGTTTACACTTATTCGACTAGTAGTCAAACGCTTTGTATAATGTTCGACTACAAGTTGAACGTATAGCTATATGTTCGGCCATCACAGGATTAATACACTCAATTCTATTCGGCCTATAATAGCCGATCGCGCGATAGATCCAGATTTTTTTTTTCACAAAATACACAAAAACGATCGGTAAAAAACATCTAAACAACTTACATTGTCCATCTCTGGTGTTCTTTCTTGAGACATGATATTTTCTTTAGTACAAACAAGGTATGAGATGAGGGTTTGAAAAATTAGGGTTTTGTGTTGAGGTTTTGCAAGATTTTTGTTTTGAGGAAGAAGAATAATGTGTGTGTTGTGAATGATTGTGTTACAAATGGGGTTTGTTTTAATTGGTGGGGCGTGTATAGTATAGTTTTGGTTTATTGGTAATTATTTAAAAAATTAATAGTAAATGTATAAATGTCTTTAAGTAAATCATTTATTTTCTATTTAATTCGGTGGGGTATGTTTAGTAATTTTCGGGGTGCGGATAGTTGGGCCCCAAGGACACTCGAATTTCTTTATACGCTGTTGCTATTTCTTTATTTGCCCTAATTTTGTGTGAAAATAAAACTGTGGGGCAATTATGTGCTAATTTCACAATTTAATTTTTAAATCAACGATAAATGAGCATTTTTTTCCTTTGAATGAGAACGTTGTAGTTATTGTGTGATGTTATTATTACGATAATAATGTATGTGATTGATTATAACACATGTTATATATATATATATATATATATATATCATAAAATAACGTGTGCTTCTAGGTAGTAATCTTGAAAGATCATAATGAACATTTTTCTTTTTTATTTCAAAACTAAGTTCTTATTCACTTAATTATCTTACTTTTTTCCCCTAAGAAGTAGCTCTTTTATACTGGTTTTCTTTTTTAAGAGAAATGATATAGGATTGAAGAAGAATAAAAAAAATAGGTAGAAGCAGAAGGGTACAATTTAGAAAAATAGAATAACTTCTAAAAGTATAGAAAATTATAAAATTGATTCAACATTGAACAAGAGAGCTTGAGAGAGAGATTCAAAAATATTGTAATTGGCAGAGAATTGGTGTGTCATAGTCACAAAGGGAATTGGGGTATTTATAGAAAAAAAAAAAAAAAGGTGTCAATTAACCGTCAGTTTTTATTCTGTTAAATCGACAATTCAACCAATTGCAGCAGTCGATCTTCAATAACAAGTAAATCTTGGTTTTTTATTAAAAAAATTTTAAAAATAAATCTCGATCGTTGATCACCAACCGTCGATAACTGTCCACGTGGCAGCGCCATTTTTTTGGAATTCAAGCACAAACCGGCGGGTTGAACCACCTTAAGATACCGATTTCTTTGCAACGGATACAAAATGACATTTGTTCGATTGTTTTGGCCAACGCATCCCTGTTGCACATGTGGTATTAAAAAAAAAGGGGAAATCGTCGGTTTCATGGTTCGAAAATAGGTCGAAGCGAAACCAGGTTAATAATTTTCCAAACCGTTAATCCCATTTCAAATTTGAGTTTTTAAACCGTTTGAGCATTTAGATGTGTCACTTGGGTGGCCTCTTGCTTCAAAATTTATATTCATCCATCTAAATTCATGATACATATATGTAAGAATATATATATATATATATATGTGTATTTTATTTATTTTGAAACCATGTAGGAAAATATTTTAGGTGGTAATAACCTCAAGATAAAACTTAAAAGTTGTTATAATATTTGAAGACTAAACTATAATAAGAAGACTAAACTATAATAAGAAGACTAAACTCGCAAAAATATTTGAATTTTGTTGACAAATGTGTCCCTAGCCTCAAGCCCTCGACTACATAGTACATCGTGCCAAAGTGCAACATCTTCCTTATTTCGAGCAATAAGAGTAATTATCTTTGATTTGGGGGACTAATATGAAAAACCCGAGGTTTTTTAGAGGTTCGAAGTGCCGTTTATACCCATAAACGAAACTCGAGTTGAATCGCCTTATAACCAGGATTTCCCGCCGCCTCCTCCTCCGCCAGCGGCGGCGGCTTCTGTCGCTCCTCCTCTTTCCCCGCCGTCTGCGGTGCCCGATCGTCAAATAGCCCTTTCAATAAGACCCGTCAGATGGCCAAAGTGCCATTAATGGAGCCCAAACGTGAGAATGAAGAACCCGAAACGTCAACGAAAATCAATCTGAAAGCCTCCAGAAAACTCCGTGAATTCGAGGGCCACACCGCCGCGAATCCTTCATCGAGAGCGAAAAAAGTCAAAGAAGCAATGTTGGCCAAGAGCAAACCTAGCTATTGCCTGAAGAAAGGCGTTGGGAGTTTGCAATGTGGGGGTGAAAGCATCCGATTTCAGCACCGGAAGAGGCTGTTTTGGCTCCTCAATCAGTTAATCCGGCAACGTAATTGGACGGAGGCGAGTGGCGTGTTGAGTGTCTTGCTCCAAGGGACTGTCAAAGACGCTTCTCTCTCAGGAAACCGCGCTAAGTATACGGTATTGAATAATTTTCTCCTGCTTTGCTATACCATTCACGTTATGTTTATTTGTTTTTATATTAAATCTTGTTATGATTCAAGAAATTGTTATCGAAAATCGGGTTTTATGAGTGTAATTAGTTACAGCATATAACTGATTCAAATTGTAATATGTACTACCAAGTGGAAAAGAATAAATACAGAAAGTTATTGTGATATGCCTATGTGCTGAAATTTATACAGGCTTCATTGGAGCTTCTTAGCGTAATAAGAGGTGAAAATATCAAATCCAGAAAAATCCAGAGTGTATACGAGCTATGGATGAAGAAGCTTGGACCTTTGAAGTATTGGTCAACAAAGGTACAACTATAGTTATACACGCACACACATATATATTTTCCTGAGATGCTTGTCAGCCCCAGCGTGATTATCTGAGAGGGCTTCCTGTATGATCTCTGTCTTAAAATCATGAATACATGACATGTGAAGTTGCACACCCTCAGTTCCTACACTGTTTAATTTCAATTTATTCGATATTGTGAAAGTTTTTTCTTAGAATAAAAAACAAGATTTTATACCTTGGTAAACTTGGTTATGTTCATGTGTGATGGCCCTGCTGCATGTGCGCACAGCTAGAAGAAATCAATTTCAAAATTCTTGATATCTGTATGCAAATTCTGAAATTCCAAAATAAATTTGATAAAACATATTAAATGCTGATGACAGGATAAGTTTGCTGTGCAATTGGAATTTATTCTTACTTGTTTACATCGTGGGAGTTTGGAGGATGCATATCAAGGTGCTCTTTGGTAAGTTTTCTGTCTCCATATGCATGGGTTTGCATTAGATTCAATCCAATGGATGCCTCACCAACTGTAGGAATTTTCTTATCACTTTATTATTAGCATCAAGAATTTATGGGCACATAAATCTCCATAATATGTACACATATGCTCAATCTCATTTTAAGGATCTGTGTTATCAAATGCTCCTCAGTCCTCACCATTGTAAACTTCTACTATTCTTGTTAGATCCCCATTGTTCATTTCTTGTGTTTTCTTTTACATATACATTGTTGATCAGTCTCATGCAGGAGCGTGGTTTTGATGGCGATCCTGTTGCAAATTTGGTTGTTGGCTTGACATTTTCTCAGCTGTGGTATTCTGGGATTCCAAAAGAGTTACAGTTGACAGAGCTGGACTCATCTAGCACCTATATGCAATCAGAAATTCCACTAGACGTCAATCATGTGCCAGTTGAATATTCTAAGGAACATGATGCTCTTGAAGCAGGAACCAATTCTATCATACAGTGTGATTCCTACACCTCTGTTGCAAATGATAAAGAATTAGTTGGATATGAGCAGAAAGAATCAATGGACATTGATGCCAAGGTGAAAAAGGAAATTTCTGAAACTAGTTTTGAGCCACAGGAGTTTAATGTGAAATCAGCTGAAGCAAGTGGAAACAGTTATTCTTCCTTGCCTAGCTATAGTGGTGACCTTCCTCATGCCTCTATTTTTTACACTCAAGGTGAGTTCCAGAGCCCTTATTCTCTTCCATCTATCCATCAACAGTACTAATAAGTGTTGTTCTGAACCAACAACCTCTTATTTAATGAAATCAACAAAAAACTAGCAGTTGTTTTGTGAGTTTTATGCCATTTTATAACTGCGGTCATGGTTTGGAGCCGTTGCATGTTGATACATCACAAGATGCAGCAAGAATCCACAATATCAAATTTTATTAAATAAATTGGATATATGTAATGAATAGGTTTTATATATCCCATTATTTCATATATAACTGGATCAAGTACAATCACAATCTAGAATCCCACTCTTGATCATCATCATCATTTACTGTTATTGTTAATTATTTATTTGGCATTTATAAGGAAACTCGGTGTATCTTAGTCCACCTGTCCATTACAATGTAAGGATTGAGTACTATTTTGCATCAACAAAACATGAGTTGATAAAATTATATAGTCTCTATATTTTCATCAATCTAGAATCCCCCAGCAAACCAATGTTCTGTCTTCATTTAGGTGTTTTAACTCTCAGGCTGCTTAGCTACATGCTTCTTGAATTTGTCTATTCTGTTGCCAAGCCACTGGACCATTTTTCTTATTATTTCTGACAAATATTATCAATCTCATCTACACATAGTTATATAGGATAGGCTTATATTTTCATAGACAACGAATATTTACAGTGCAAATCTCATTTTAGTGGGAGTGTTGTGGAATGCTTTACAATTGCAGCATTCATTATCATTCTAATACATCCTTTTTTTAATTTTTTTTCTTAGCAACTCCATCGACTATCTGATCCTTGCCATTTGTCATCTTGGAAATCATGTAGCTCTTTATTGACTAGTTTTTAATATCACATTCTAAAATCTTCAGTACCATCTCCATTTTTCAAGATTTTAAGCACCTTCCTTTCGTGGTATATTTCCCTTATATTCAGTAAGCTAGGTCCATGAGGATTTCTGTAAGCTAACTTTTTTAGGTTTTGTTCAATATAGGGCTACCACCATGGTTATTTCCCATGAAGTTGCCCAGTTCTCATGAAAATTTGGAGGATGCTATTTATATGCACAGAAAATTGCATAACAACTACTATAAAAGTGCATTAAAGCACTTACGTGTTGCTCTTTACTCAACGCCACCAGTAGCTGAGGCTCTCCACCCTTTGATACAGGTACTAACTTATATTTATTTGGTGAATGAGAATGCCTATCATTCTATTTCTTTTGGAGAAATCATATAAATGAACCTTATAGATCATAATGTCAATCACACTTCTGCCTCTCTTGCTCTTGTTAAGTTCACCCCATAATAATTCGCTCTTGTATTTTTGATATGAAGTAAGTTAATGGGGATGTCATGCTGTGAAGTTCACTGTGTTTGCCTTCAACTTGTATCTTGTAGTGTATTTGATACTATCATGCTATCGCGCTACCTTTATTTTTAATTTTACTCCAAATGTTTGTTCTGAACTCCCTTTACATGATTACTGTTTTTAGGCTTTTCTGAAATGTTGATAATGATTACAGAGGAGATGTAAAAGTGCACCAATGTATCAGCAATCCTATACATACAATCTATATCCTATTACTACTGTATTTACTAAACAATTTTTCATTTGGCTGAAGCCTTCTACCCTAAGGGCCATCTTTTTTTATATGTTGCCAGATGCTGATTCTTGGAGATCAGGTGCATGAGGCCCTTGATGAAATTGACACTTTATTTCATAGCTCAGATACAGTACTCCAACTAAGGTAATGGTTTTTTTCCCTGATTCAATTGCTAATTCCTTGCCAAAAATTTGATGGACTAAGATGATTTTTTAAAGGAATATTCAAATCTTTCATTCTGCTAGTTATAAGAATTAAGCTATGCAATGCTGTTACTAGATAAAAGTTTTTATACCTGTAGACTGTGGTTAACATAGGGTATTCATTTCATAGTATATCTTGAAATTGATAAAGATGTACATAATGGTGCCTATATATGCTAGATTTGGGATAATACAGGATGGGGAGGGATATTAATTTTAATCTTCTACGGTCTCCCATTCAAATTTCTTTATCCTGTCTCTTAGATGATGTAATATCTGAAGTCTGAAACATTGCTAAGACTTAGTGCACCCATATTATCTTTTATGAAACTTGCTCACAGTTTTTTCTATATAAACATCCATGTGATATGCCTGCATGTGTGTATTTATGGAATTTATTTGTTGTATTACAGATTGAAAGCAAGTCTATTGGAGCATTTTGATAGTGGCAATTATGTCAAACTTTGTACATGCTTTGAGGACATTTTGAAGAAGGATCCGACATGCAGTGACTCCTTGGCAAGACTCATACTCCTACATCAGCGTGGTACACTATCAGTTTGAACTTAGAAATATTATCTTTCTAAAATATGCTTGTGATCATACTTGCTTTATCATCCACAGGACTTCAAGAAAAGTTACTGTTGAATAGTTTAGATGATTACTTATGCACATCCAGTGCTTAGGTTTAACATTTTGGTTCCACAGAGTCAGACACTATGATAAGTTTAGATTATAAATACATGTGGTTTCTCCTCGGTTTTTTACTTTATTTTTGGTTGGGGGTCGTGTTGGGAATTGCTGGGTTTGTCGTTCCTTTTCTATTGGTTGAATGAGGTATTTATGTTCTGAATGCCAGGAGATTATGACACTCAGAACTTGGTGGAAATGATAGCCTTGCACTTAGATGCTTCATATGGAACAAGTGAGACGTGGCAGGAGTTAGCTTCTTGTTTTTTAAAACTTTCGGAATGCGAAGGAGATAGAATATCCACCTGTAAAGGTGGCAGTGATCCATACAGTAAAGGATGTTTAGATGATTCAAACAAGATTCCTGAAATATTTACCTCCGGTGAATCTGGAAAAAGCTGGAGATTACGTTCTCGATGGTGGCTGAACCGTCACTTCCACCACAGGATAATGGTATCAGATATTGCTTCAGGTAAAATCAAATTCAGTCTGTTAGTTTCTTTCAGTTGCTTGATAAAGGATTATTACTAGGTTTTATATCTTGTTTGAAATTGAACAGGTGATTTGAAGCAATTGACGTACAAAGCAGCAGCAGCTTCACATATATATGGAAGACGTTTTAAATATGTGATGAAGACCACTGAATGTCTGGAGAAGGAAAATGATATGGAACTCTATTCTTTCTTACAAACACACATTCTTAATTCTGTTGGATTCTTTTCTTCCGTCTTTAAAGTCACTGCTTGATTTTCTATATTTCGTGATTTGGTAACTACTACTCATCATAGATTCATACTGCGTTGGAGCAACTATAACACACATAATTTATGCATCTCAATTTTACATTTCAGGTTAAGATTGAAAAAATAAAAATAAAAAGTAATTAAAGAAAACCAGAGTAAGAAGAATAACAAAGAAATGATATGTCCAAACAATAATGAAAAAACGTAATATATCCAAAATAACAATACTAAAAAATTATAACCTCCCAAAATGATTTGTAGTGAATGCCATACGATATTAAATTAAGATGATTTTATACTTATATATATATGTATATTAATATTAATATTAATGTATATATATATGTATATTAATATTAATATTAATGTATCCATTGTCGGATGTTTAATACATTTATTAGTTTTATATTCTATAATTTCAAATGGTCATAATAAAAGTTGTCCATGTTTCCCATTAATGATGTGTCAAATATCTATCATGTCACATTTTATAATTTCAAAAGATGAGATCATTATACATTATTTGTGGACATGTTAAGAATTGCTTGTGGTGGACATTTTAACATTTATATATATATATATATATATATATATATATAATATTATTCAAAATTCAATGTAAAGCTTTAAAGCTCTAAACCTCACAAAGTTTGGTCGTAGTGTTTACTTCAACACATCCAAAATAATAATAGTAATAATCTTATATAAGATTTTCCAAAACCATGATAAACATTTTAAAATATATTCCTATAAAATTTCATCATATTTTCCGCATACATGATTGCAAATTTTATAAGAATAATTATTTTAATATCTACTGGAGTAATTTTTTTAAGGATAATTTTTTTTAATATAATCACATTAAAAAAAATCACTATTTACATGAAAAAGCAACTTTTAATGAAATCACTTAACGTGTTGGCATTTATTAGCAGAGCTGGAAAAGCAGAGAAATTGTTCACCATATTTTCGCCTTTTGTTTTTCATCACCGCCACCGCGCTGCCGTCAAGCACCACCACCAGCAACTTGTCTTCCCCCAAAATTTCACGCGTAATGATGATACAAAAACCTTGAAATCTCCCGATTAGCTTACATATACCTGCGTATCTATACACACACTTACATACTGAATAGTATCGAGCCGAGATGGCTGGGGGATACAGGGCGGAAGACGACTACGATTATCTCTTCAAGCTGGTGCTGATCGGCGACTCCGGCGTTGGTAAGTCAAATTTGCTCTCCAGATTTACGCGGAATGAGTTCAACTTAGAGTCAAAGTCTACTATAGGCGTCGAATTCGCCACGCGGAGTATTCGCGTCGATGATAAGATTATAAAGGCTCAGATTTGGGATACCGCTGGCCAAGAACGGTATTATTTTTGTTGATTTTAAACTTTTAACCTATTTTTGCTTACATTTTTCTGCTTTTTTAGTTGTTAAATTGAATGGAGGGGGTTATGCTCTTAGTTTTAGTGTTTTTTGCTGCACGCTGTAAATATTAATTAAGGATAATGAGATTGGGATCATTAGTGAGGTGGTTACACTTGCAAAGTTAAAACACCAGCAGATCCATTGGGCAAAGTGATCCTGCGTATTAGAAGTTTGGTAGATGTTCAAGTATTTGTTAATGCCAGGAAATCTGTGCCTGTGTAAGCTGCTAATCAGAACAATATAGGGAGAATTCTGTGAGAATATTCTTGGATTCTTTGAGATGGACTTTATAGCTGTAGTTATATGTATGCTTGCTGCTATAATTGTGACTTGTAAAGTGTAATGGACAAGCCTCAATTTACTGATGTGATTTGGGATTTTGTTCGTATTTCGCTCATTTTGTTGGTGTGGCTTAGAATGACACTTTTCACACTTGTGGTTTCGCTTGGTTTGTAATAAAAGATGAAGGAAAGTATAACACAGTGACTTCTTCAAAACGTCTGCTTAAGTATATTTAGATCGTAAACATTGTGTTTGGATCAAGCATTAACCACTCTACCAAAAAGCTATTATTGATGCTAGATGCAAAACTTTATTTGTTTAAAATCTTTATCAAGAGGAGTGGTTTAGTCAAGGGGTGCTGCTGAAAATCGTTTTCAAGTTATTCTATCTAACTCTTGCACTTAATTGAATGTGACCTTTTACCGCATTTTGAGACATTGGGACTGTCTAATATCAGCAGTTCAGGAACTGTAGATTGTAGAATTAGTGGTATGATCAGAAGGGAACACAATTTCTACTTTCAATCTATTGTTTATTTGTTACAATCTTGTGTAATCAGTAATGTATGTTTGATTTTTAAAATGATCTTTAGTTGTCACTATCATGAGTATTACATGTTTGATTTTCAATGTGTTGTTTATTTGTTACAAATTTACAGTCTTGTGTAATGTATGTTTGGTTTGTTGATATTTTGTGTGCCTATTAGATACCGTGCAATCACAAGTGCCTACTATAGAGGGGCTGTTGGTGCATTGCTTGTTTATGATGTTACTCGACATGTCACATTCGAGAATGTGGAAAGATGGTTGAAAGAGCTAAGAGATCACACGGACCAAAACATTGTGATCATGCTCGTGGGCAACAAGGCTGACTTACGCCATCTACGTGCAGTTTCCACAGAGGATGCTACAGCTTTTGCCGAGAGAGAAAAGACCTATTTTATGGAGACGTCTGCCCTCGAGTCTATGAACGTTGAGAACGCATTTACAGAAGCTCTCACCCAAATATATCATGTGGTTAGCCGTAAAGCGCTCGATATTGGAGACGATCCTTCTGCTTTGCCCAAAGGACAAAATATAAGTATCGATGATGTTTCAGCTGTGAAAAAGGTTGGTTGCTGCTCTGCATGATTGATCACAAGATTCAACTATGAAGCGAGCATTGGATTGTCCTTGAATAGGTAAACACATTTCTTTGTGGTTGGTTTCTTTAAGGTTGATGTTTCCTTTCAGTGATTGGGTGAAGTTGCTAAGGTTTTGGAGTTAGCAATGATGCCTACGTACTAATGACTCTCAAGTGTTTTGTGTGGTATTATTATGTTGCATTATATAGGGTTTCTACGCCTTTTGCTTTCTTGCTATAAACCATCTCAATGTCTATGGCTTTCATTTAGTTTTACTATTTATCTTAATTTATCAACTCAAGGTTGAGATTTTGAAGATTGATTCTTTCAACCTAAAAAAAAATCTTGTTTATTTTACTCAGATTTAACTTTTAAGATATTATCTCTAGTAATACTCAATTTATGAATTTTAAAAATTGAAACTTCATATGTTGCCATGTTTGTAAAGTAAAATTGTTCATTTTTTGGAATACGATATTATGGCTGCTATATTTGCTATTATTTTATCATTAATATTTATAATTGATTTAGAACATGTCCAATACAAGTAAATTAATTATTTTATATAATATAATACATTTTTAACAATATAAATATATTAAGCTTGTATAAGAAACATGTGAATAGTATTTTTATTAAAAGATTATGGTCAATTTGTCCTTGAACTCAACTCAAAAGTTGAGAGTATATTTAAAAAAAAAAAAAAAAAAATCCTTAAGGCCTATTTGGAACCCAGCATAGAAGTTAGATACACGTTTGCCATGAGAAAATGATCCAGACCTTTGAGGAATTTTGCTTTTTTTGGCCAACTTTAAAAAATATCTCGATTCAGTGATGATCTTGTCAATTTGGCGTAATTTAGGTCAAGCTGTGAAATGGGAGTAAAATTATGTGACATATTCGATGACATAAAATGATGATGTATGAACTGGATTCTGCATTCATCTCACAAACCAATCAAAAATTCAAAACCATCTAACCAACAAGATGACTGTTTAATTGACAATTTATATACTCTACCGAGTAGAAAAATCTTGCAAAGTTCGGATTTTATTCTCTTGTACTTACTTAATATAGATACATATTAAAATATTAATAAATTTATAAATATAAATAAAAAGAAAGTGAAAAATAAAAAAGAAGAAAGAAAATGAAATTTCTCTTGAATGAATAAGAACTCAATTTTAATAAGTCTTAAATTGAGAAATAAGGTTAAATTGAACCCCTAATTAAGAAATTTTAAATTTTAAATCTAGAATTGAAATTAATATATAAATTGAATCTTATATGAAAATTTATCCAAAAACTTATTATACCTATTAATATATTTAAACAACTATCGACTTTTTTCGGTATCAATGTGTTACAATCATCATAAATCACACAATCTCATACTAAACATACAATTTCACTATTTATCAAGATCTCTCAATTCCAAAATTTCAAAGATAATATTTCCCTCGACCCACATAAATCTTATCCAAACATACCTTAAAGAATGAACATTCTATAGGTCTCTCTCACAGCTTTCTTTGTTTTGATGTCCCAAACAAAGAGAAACCTCACCAATCCATCGTGAACTTAGTCGTTAAACTCAACTACGATGAAAAGATAGGGAGGTCCTACGAAAAAATAGCTCAACACCAAAACAATAAAATTCCCAACACCTCTCATTCTAAATGTCTCAAATCGAGAGACGAAGAAGAATGAGTATGAAATTCAATACCTTCTCCTTGCATTCAGCTATGAGTTATTATATCTACAAGACAAGGCAAATCCATAATACAACATTCCATCCAATGTAACATATAACAGAACAAACAAATAAACAAGTCTGTACAGTTTGAGCGACCCATAGATGGCCAAATTTCAGAAACCAGTCACAATCATCCCTGGGCTGCAAGTATATACATAGATATAATACACCAAGAAAAACGGTTTTTCCTTGTGGATTATAAATTAATCGGTCCCATTTAACAAAAGCCAGTTTTTATGATCGGCCTTTTTTTTAAACAACAATTCGCCACCCCTCCGTTCACAAATCCTTAGACTTGCGGAACAAGGCTGTGGATTTGCATACGGGGCAACTGTTTTTCATTACCAACCACTTGTTCACACACTCCCTGTGGTATTCATGCCCACAATCAACGGTCCCGATTTCGTCCCCATCCTCGTAATCCATCTATGTATAGTATAAGCTTGAAATTAGTAACGATCCATTCAAAATACCAACAACATGTAATTGGCCACATTCAACAAGATATCAAGATTTGAACTTGAAATTCCACATATTAGACATGAATCTAAGAAAGCAAAAAAATCTCAAGTTCATTTGCATTTGGTGGGGGGTTGTTGGTTTCATATAAGCATGCAAATCAGATGGAGAAGGGTAAAGAGTTGGCAATATTGTTACGTAAATAGTAATCATGAACTAGAACAACGTAATATTAAATGCAACTTTGATGAATATATATACATAATATAATTACGTGGGGTGTTAATAAATGTACCTGGCATATAACACAGAAGTTTCTTTGCTGAGTTGCATCTTCAAGATTCACACAAGCTGCTGATGAGATAAAAGTTCTTATTTTCAAATTATTTTGAATAAGTTCCTCAGACAATCCAGTGCCAACACTACCAATCTGCTCCCCCAATGCAAGAAGCTCCTGTCAAGAAATATCAAAATTCGGGGCTTTTTAATTACAGGGCATATTAGAATATCAGACACTTCGCTAGAAAACTACCATTCTTGGATGGCTACGCGTGTAAAATGAGCCATAACGAGGGTAAGTGTGACTAGCTAATTACCTCATAAGACATATGGTCTATATCCAAACGCATATCTCTGTGCTGGTCGATATTATCTCTTGCTTCATGATAGCCAGGAAACCCTAGTATGGCAACTTCCTACACATTTACAGAAATCACTATAACTTTTAACTCATCAGATACACAACAACTAGAAATAATGACGAAATGGCAACTTTTTATCTTTTCGTTTTGGGTTGGGGGGGGGGGGGGGGTTGTGTGGAGCAAGAAATTAGACTGTTACATCTTCTGGCAGAACTCTCATGTGAGGAAGGGCATGGTGCCTTGAATCGAGTATGATTTCCCTTCGATGGGGCCGATATGACCGAAAATTCATTGGTGGAACAGGCACCAGAAATGATGAGCCACCATCTACAATATCCTGGAAATGGTTGACGCCGGAATTTGAAGAACTAACTGTCGAGATTTGACGGGAAGGTGCAGCCACTTGTGATGGATGGTTAATGCTGTATCCTCTGACTCCTTGCACGGGCGGAGGCGGATTATGAGCACTGGGATGTCCTTGAGGAAGTGGAGGATGGAGAAAACCATTGGAGCTTCTGTTACTAGCTCCATTAACACTAGCTGACATATCTGGAACTAACATGAGAGAGAGGGAGAGAACAAACAGAAAGGAATCCACAATCAACTCATCACTAAATAGCCTAATAAAACACAGGATATACATTCAGATTTAACACTTACCATGGGGATAATGTAGAGGAGCATGTGTCCATGCAAAAGAGCCAACATCACCATTATTAGCACCGAAATGCATATCCAACCACGGATTTCCAGGCAACTGAACAGGTGGAGCAGCAAAATTTCCTTGGACCAAATGGCCGGTGTTATGCGCCAGCATAGGCTCATGAGCAATCATACGGGGCCTATGTCTCGCACTTCTTTGAGAGCCACTTTCGACCACTAGCGCTGGATCATTACCACCATATTCAGGTGGAACAAAAGGAGCCGCATCTAACATAGTAATATCGGATTCAGCTGTCGTAGCAGACACGGGAGCAATAGAAGAACTGGGACCCGCTGAAGCATTATGATACAGGAAACTCCCAGAAGCCCCCTCCGCATTTTTTCTCTTAACTCTGAGACTATCCATGTAGGGTATGCTCCTACTGTATGTGTCTGTAGGAATACCAACAACTCTATGAGTGCTTGACAGAGACATCTGATCATGAGTCCCATGATTAACTTGGACAGGGAAATCTCGAACACCAGATGGGGCAGCCAGATACGGGTTATAATGGCCAGATGGTGCACCAATAGCTAAGTCGAGATTTGGGGATGGATGCTGATGCTGGGTCCCGTTTAATGGTGGCATTCCATAGAATAAAGCACTGCCATGACGTTCTGGCATATGGTGAAAGTTGAAATTACACTGGCTTCCTGGGGCAGGAATCATCGGATGATAATTAGGGTGAGGAAAGTTTGTAACATTCCCGTAAAAAATGGCGGGCTCGGGATGCAGATGGCTGCGGCCTTGCTGATCTGTTTCCATATCGGTCATGTTACCAGAGAACTGAGTATTCCGGTGCCCCATGTTCAACGAGAAGCCTGCATTAGATACCATATAACGAAATTTAGAAAAGCTCAAAGTTTCAAGTCTCCATGATAATCCAAATGCAACATATACCCTGAAAAGCTCTATTGAAGAGGAGGATCAGATTTAGTTAATTCCACATCTCCAAGATAAACAGATTACAGATCATGTGATATTTTTTGTAGTTGCACGACAAGTACAAATCCGGAAGAATGGAAGGGTAAATCATTAATTTCACACTGCAAATGGCAACACGCCAAAAATGGCATATTAGGAAAGGAAAAAATCTCTGCAAGTCAACGGAAAATCTGAACATTGATAAAGTAACTATAATCATAAAATCTTTATGCCTAAAAGCGGATCATATACACGTGGAACACAAAGACGTTTATCAACAACAAGCCTACCATTCGTGATCAATGGGAAGCCCTAAATACATCTTTATCAATTAGAAGTGATTGTAACATACATTAATTAACTAAGTTAGAACAGCCAAAAGAAATCGATATGCCTCAAGCAAATGAAGATGAACTAACTACCACATTCTTTCGAATCAACAAAATGCAAAACATCATTTCCAAATAATTTGAGTACAAAAGGCGCAAACAAATTAAACCTTTGTCCCTCTCCAAAAGGAAAAATAAAAATTGGACCTTTCAGTTTCCATTACCAAATTGCTTATCATTTATGAGAAAGATATAATAAAATCAACTGACATTGAATTTAAGTTCATAGATTTTTCCCAGCAAACAATATTGATAAAACCCACCAACCCAATCAATAAATTTGTTAACTGAAATGTGGCCAAACATGCAACTGAAATCATAAAGCCCCCAAGCAATCATCTAGTTCCAAAAAAAATAAACGATAATAAAATAATAAAAAATGATTAAACTCTAACCTTTTTAACATGAAAAAGTTTCGAGATTTCGCAAGTTTCCACCTTTGATGATCACCGGCAAGAAATTCTAAGAAATTAATCGTAACTCCTGCAAAAAAAATCAGCAAAATTAAGGCAAAAACCCTAACCTTGAGGCATGTATTAAAAGTGATCAATGATCATCACAACTGCAATCAAATAAAAAACCCACCAAGATTGTGTCTCTAGAACCAAATGTATATGTTGCATGTGTAAATTTTTGTGTACAAAATTCAAGCCCCAAAAACCATCAAAACTTTGAAAAAAAAATATTGTAAAAAATTCTAAAATTCAAAAAAATTATCAGAAAAGACTAACCAATTTGAGGGATTGTGAAAACATAAAAGGTCAGGAGATCTGAATGGAAATGAACAGAGATTAATTTCCTGGCAATTTAGAGAGAGAAAGACAGAGAGAGAATTTTTATTGGAAATCACCTGTAAATGTTCTTTCCTCCCTGTAATAATATAGTAATATAATTTCCATTTCTTGCTATTTATATATTGTTACCGTTAACAGCTAATATCATTTTATCTCCACGATTAATCCTTGAATTCCCATGTATACCCTTTGGTTGGTAAATCTATCGTGGGCTATTTAGTAATAATACCCCAAGTCATGTCGAATTCCAGGCAATAAAAATTGTAGGAAATTCGAGGATATAGTATGTAATAATCATTTAATAAAAAGATTTAAAGATTAATTGTTTTATTTCTTTGTAATTGTTTTTGCTAAGCATTAGCTGTAAACCTGCGAGATTAGGCTCTATTATTATCGTCACATGTTAGGATGCATTACAAATACAATTATTAAAATACTGTCTCAACATAATTTGATTGAAATTGTGATTTATAATTGTGTTATATAATTTATATCGGGATAAAAACTCTTTACACTGCATCAAGTAAAATATATAAAAAAATATTCTAAATCGACAAAAAGTAATTACTAATCAAATATTATAATGCAAAATAATTGTTCACACGAGCAAATTAAACCTTGATTTATTATAGAGTCCTCTCATGTGCTAGTATTTTATTTTGTAGATTTTACATATAGAAATTATTGATAAATAAGATAATGATATTTGAACCGTACCCTTTCATCTAACCTGATTATGAACTTTGTTAATGATCCTCTCATTTAAAGTTTTGAGTTGGTAGAGAAATGTATAATTTTAATACTTAGTTATGTTTGATATGGTGGGAATGCGAATAATGTCGAACTAATATTTTGGTATAGATGGAGTTGCTCGATCTCGAGATGAAAATCATAATTGTCTGACGAAGATAATCATTTCGGGAATATAAACCAACGAATGCGCTTATGAACCCAGCACATTATAATATTTCGAAGAGGAATGTCGAGATACTTGGCATGGTCGATATGTACAAATAAATCGAAATAAATATCTCGGCAAAGAAAGCCAAATATGATCATGTCTATGTCCTGTACGTTATCACTTCAGATTGACATTTAAGAAAAAGAGATCCGAACCAGAAACCTCAAGATAAAGACAGTATGATGTCTCGACGAAATGAAAAATATTATCGAAATCTTAAATTACTATTTAAGATCTCGCGACAAAGATATCGAGATATATCTATATAAACCGAAGACTGTATTTCGACATAAATATTACATCTCGTTAAGAAAAAAGGCGAAATACTTTAAGCCACGCAAACCCACGATCTAAGATCTTGGTAACCGCTGCGTTAGTGGCTTCGTGACGCGATATTTTAGGAGCAGTTAAATTAATTCGAATTTAGGTATAAATATCATTTTTCTTCATTGGAGAGACACATCTACAACAAGTAAGAGAAAGAGTGGTTTCCAGATATAACAATGTTGATCATCATCGTTGTTGGTTGAATTTACTACCACTTTTCTTTGATGAATTGTTAGTAGTTTGTGCAAGTAAAGATTGTGATAGTTAATAGGAGGATGTTTTTAATATATGAATATAAATAATATATTTTTATTAGCATGCAGTTTTTATTAAAGTACGAAAAAGGAAGGAATAAATAAATGTTTATGCTTAAAGTGAATAATATCGATTTCGAGATTTGAGTGTCCTCACAAGATAATAACACGACAACTATATTTTAAAAATTCGAAACTCAGTATTTTTATATAAAAACATAGAATTACTATTTAAGTATTTAATTTACGTATACGGACTTTGTAAATTTATCAATATACAATATTGTGTAAATTGTATGCATCGTGATATAAAAAATTTCATCATTCCTAAATGAACTTACTATTTTTCCTACATGAAAAAATGGCTAAAAGCATTTATTTAAATTTTAAATGATGATAAATAAATGGTAAAGACTGATAAGGTATATTAGCTAAATATCATTTATTTAAATTATAAATATTGATAAATAAATGGTAAAGACTGATAAGGTATATTAACTAATAGTTGACTTGTGAGCCTAACCCTGAATTTGAAAGTGGGTAGAATTAAAGTTTGAAATGATTAAATCCAATGTAATTAAAAAGATAATGTAGCGTTTGGATATGTCTAAATTGTTTAATTGTTGTTCAGAAAAAGAAAGCAAAATTTGATAGCCGCCAAATAGGGTAAAGGTAGGCCCATTGTTTCGTGGTTGGCGGCTGCTTGTTTTCGAATATTCCGTGCTGAACCATTAAACAAACATGACATATCCATTTTCTTCCCATTTTTAATTGACATAACAATTTTAATATTATGTCTCTTCAAAAAATATAAATCATATATATATATATATATATATCTCAAAGAAAACCTAATTTAATGTGGGGAAAGACATTTTGATTTTAGATTGTAAAAATATATTCTTATAGATGTCACCGGATTAATGTTTTCCAATAGCGTTTCAGCTTTTAATTATCCATTGAAAATTTTGTATTATGTCACTAAATTAAATTATTACTATAAATAAAAATTATAGAGTCAAGATAAAATATAATTGTACAAAAGTACAAATTTAGGGCACAGACCTTTCATGAAAAATAAGTAAATTATAGATCGCACATTTGAAAATATTCACGGCCCATTATAAGATCGAACGATTTGATTTTCAAATCGAAAATTGTAATTATTATTTTTTTTCGTAGACAAAAATAAATTAAAAAAAAAACAATATTAAAGAGATACAGTCCTGCTACCCTAAATTGATTCTTTAATTCTGCTCAAACGAAGAAATAAAATTAATTGGTATGGCTACATTCTTTAGTTTCAAATATATGCTAAATTGTGGCAGACAGGTGTATCTTTCACATTTTAGACTTTTAGTATATCAATAAATATTGAATAAAGTAGACTGTATTAGTGCCACTATATTGCAACATTACATCATTGAGAAGGTTTGCCTGGTCTTATCTCCAATTGTTTTTTTTTTTTAATAATTTATTTAAATTATTATATTAAGATATAAGTTTTAAGCACAATTATTTAATTGTAGGGTTTTCTTAAGCTTCTTATAGGCTTTCTATTGAAGTTACCATTACGTCATGTCAACAACACATTTTTTGATCCATATGTTTTACATGTTCAATATATTTGTTATGCATAATGAGGATACGAACTTAATACAATTTATAAACATAAATTATAAAGATAAATAACATGAATATGATAACGTGTTGTATGGTGTTAAAACATGCATGAGTTCTTGAATTTAATTTATGTCTACAAAAGATTTGATGGTAAGAGTATGTTCTTCATTAATTTTCTTCAACATACATTTGCAACATTTATATTAATCTTGCGAATAATATAAACGAGATATTTATATTACATTTGACCAAGGGATAGAGCTATAGAGATAGAGAAAAGTACATGAAAATCCAAGACAAACTAATGTAGTTTATTAGGATGTTAGCAGCTTATTTTTAATATCTATTTAGTTTTTTGTTCGTAGTTTATATATATATATATATATCATGATACTACATTGTTATAAAAATATTTTCTGACAATTCATGCAATATTGTGTTCCCACGATTTTGGAACCTAATTGATAAAAGGCGATAATTGATAAGGTTTTGCGAGTATATGAAGTAGTTGATACTAAAATAATATTTAACGAAAAATGATCTATGAGTTGATCAAAATGATCAAGTTATATAGATACCCTTAAATTCTTTTTCATAAGAAAAATACAGTCGTTTGTGAATTATTATTAACCTATTTTATGGAAATTAAATTTGTGAAATATCTTATAATAATACTAATACATTTAATAATTTGTTTTATTTTATTTCGCAAATAGAGAGGAGTTGATGGAACGAAGCCGCTTGGCGTGATTGAGTAATCTTGAGACGCGCGGCGCTTTTATAAAAACCAAAACCAAACACGCCCTTATTTAGGTTTTCCGAACAAAAAATATCGATAAGTATTTATTTTATTTTTTAGGGGTTCTGTCAATTCGCACACTCGGAATTTATATTTTTCAATTCCACCTTCTCTCCGATTTTGCGAGGAAATTAGATTCGAGTTTAATTGACGGAGAAAGCCGATGGGTCGACCGCCGAGCAACGGCGGCCCCTCATTCCGCTTTAATGCTGTCGAGGTCTCTCTCTCTCTCTGAACGAAACCGTGATACTAAGTTTTTTTTTCTTCTTAATTTGTTGGCATGATTAATTCCACTTCTATAGAGTTATTGCGATGGTCATGAATTATGGTTTTCTCTGGATGTGTGGTGGTTCTGTAATTTTTGTTTTCTTGTAAATGCAGTATTTGCTACTTTCAGATGAACTCAGTCAAATTGAAGTGGTAACTATGTATTTTTTGCTGGAAGGGAATTATTACTTGTGGAATTTAATTTATGTTTGTGGGCAAGTCTATTTATAGGTTTTTCTTTATGGAATAAGCAATTTTGGGGAGCAGTTCTGGAAATGAAGTATTTAGCTCCCGCATATCATCACCCTGGGTATTATGGAATATAAGTTTTTGTGACTGCATGTGTTTTGCTAAAAAGTACGCTTGTGTTGATTTATTTCTGGTTATCTAGGTGCTTTCAGATGCAAATGAACAACTTATGTTATTATGTGTATCAGCTTCAAAAAACAATGAAACCGTATAAAAAGTTGAATCACAGCTACAATTGAACTATTTATTATCCCTTTCCCTCATGCACAAAGTTTTTCGGCATGCCTTGTCGACTGCTTGTACAATTCAACTTTGTTTTTAGGCAAATGGAAGTCAAGTGAGGAAGAATTTGTATTTGCAACCTATTTTTATTTATTTATTATTAATTTTGCTTTAAAGGTTGGAGAAATGGAGGCTATTCTGCAAGCGCACAATTATACAGTGCCTGCACGGGAAATACTTGAAGCTCTTGCTCATAGGTTTAGGTAAGCAGATACTGTACAGCTGAGACTTCAATTAATTGTGTTTCTGTCGACCTTATGAGTAACTAAAATTTGAGCAATTTTTTTGACAGTACCTCTACCGAAAGAGCTGGAAAGGTGGAAGTTTCAGCGAAACAAGTATGGAGTTTTTCCTGGTCATAGTTGCTTCTAATTTCTGTAAGAAACCATCAATAATTGTGATTTTATGCTACAGGTGTGGAACTGGTTCCAAAATAGGAGATATGCTCTTAGAGCTAAAGCATCCAGGACTTCTGCTCCTGGCCAAGTGAGCATGCCACCCGTACCTCGAGATGATCAGGCTGTAGTAAGAAATGTGCCTCAGGCTCCTCAACCTCAACCTCAACCCCAACCTCAGGCTCCTCAACCTCAATCTCTACTTCAACCTCAGGCTCCTCAACCTCTGTCCTCTCAACCACAGCCTCCTCCTGCTCCAGCAAGTATTGCCAAATGCATCTCATGTTAAAAACTGAAATTGCTTACCGAGTTAGTAGCGAAATATATTTAATCATTTTCAGTGTATGGTGCTAATTATCATCGTGTTTTCGTTCAGGTACAGTGAGAAGTATGCCTCAAGTCCCTCAATCTCTTCCTGCTTCACCAGGTAAGCTGCCAAGATTCTGGAGATGCTCTCTCTCCCTCTCTCTCTCTATATATATATATCTATGTATATATGTGTATATATATGTATATATGTATATCTGTTTGTCTATCTATGTATCTATCTATCTATGAGAATATCCTTGCACTCCCGCTGGACACTGGGAAAAAAAATTCTTCTAATCATTATTTTTATATAAGTCCAGATATAGGAATAAAAGAAACACTCATGAAAAAACACACGGCACAACCCCTCAAAAACTAGACGAGGGTTTATATGCATAATCATAATAAATTTGGGAGTATTAGTCCTCTTTATTTAGACTTTACAAACTTGATCCATTGCTATTTATTTACTTACTTTTCGGGAAAAGTGCAATCCCCGCATCTGCCGTTTATTATTAGAGCACATAGTTAATCTCCATGCCTTTGTATAATAGCATTTTAGGCATGCATGGGAGCTTTTTGAGAGTTTGTCTAATTGTTAGATTCATTGCCAATGTGGAAACACATGGATGACGGATGATAACACCCCTCTTCCCTTTTATCAGTCAACCTCTGTTATGCACGATGCTTTAAATTTAACATTTTTTTTGGGCTTATTTTCACTTCTATCATCAAAAGTTTTATCTTTCACCTTTCGTTATTTCCAAAACCCAAATATGAAGAGGTCATACAGAACAGAATCATTGGATACCAGCTACCAGGTAGTAGTTTTTAAGCTGTTGACTTTAGTAGCGAGAGGAATGGCGGAGCAATAAACATGTTAGCCAAAAATCTAAGCTATTAGAGAGTGGAGTATCATTTAATATTTTAATATCTTCAATACACCTTCTCACGTGTTGGTGAGTTACTTTATATCAAAGCAGTATACTTTTGGCAAAGTTTTTGTTTTTTTTTTAAATAAATGGCTCTGTTAGAAGACTACATCTTCTAAAACTTTAAGCTAATAGAGAGGAGTATTATTTAATATTTTGTTATCATCAACATTTCAAGCATGGTTACTTTGTATCCATAGCCTTCCAAGTGGAGATCTTTGATAAATGGATGACATTAAGATCTGAATATAGGATCTATTATTTTACCTAGCTCTGATACTATACCATGTTGAACGCCGCTTTGATCCAGTATCTGTGTTTTTTTCTGATGCACAAAGCAGTGACTTTCTGCGGTTAGAATACAGACACTGGGATAATTTTTTATTTTTAAATTTTTTTTTTATGGGGTTAGCCCATAACTTTTCTATAAAGCCCATATTCCAACTTGTAAAGCCCAAGCAATTTAAACACAAACTAGGGAATAATTAGGGCAATTATCACATAAGCAAAGGAGCAGAGAAAATTTTCTTCCTTTTCTTAGAAAAAGGCGTGCGTAGATCTCTGCCTCTGCAATTCTGAATGCTCTCCAGAGGTTCTTCTTTGTTTGTATTTGCATGAATTATCAATTTATTTAATGTCATGGAACATGGAAAACTTCGTTCATGTTTGTCACTTTGCCTCCTGTGTTTTTTTTTTTGCTATGTAGACTAATTTATGTTATTGGTGCTTATGAACTGATCTTTTTTATTTAATCATTTTTTTTAAATGTATGAGAATAGTATACAAAATGATTTTAAAATTTTACGCACCACTTTGGTTAAGCTTGCGCTTCAAGCTCTGGGGGGGCCTTTGCGCTTGGAGTGCGCTCTTTGCTTTTGACCACCTCATCTTTGAGTATCATTTAATATTTTGATATCTTTAACAGAATGTTTACGTTTTTGCACTATCGTTATGGGCTAAACGTTTCTATACTGATTTTCTTATTACCAGCACCAACCGCTGGCAGGAATGCTTCAGAGAATTTTCAGATGGAGTTTGAAGCTAAATCTGCAAGAGATGGTGCATGGTTAGTATTTTGAGACATATCTTAATTAATGCTTCTAATGTTTCATTTTCTGAGAAGTGATACCTGCTGGTTCCTATCATTGAAGTGCTGTAATGCTTAACTGATGTGTCCATTTCAGGTACGATGTTGCATCTTTTCTATCACATAGATCATTAGAGAGTGGAGATCCGGTAATTCTTGAAACATTTCACCCTTTTTGAATACTTGCTTATTTGATATTTTACTTAATATAGTTGTTGTTGGATTTATGGCTGTTCTTTGTGCTTTGTACATGAACCTGCCAACTTGCTGCTTTTCTTGTCCTCCATTAGGATATTGCCACTCATTGGTGTTTGGATGCTTTTCTATCTGACCCTACTTTTAAATGAATTTTAGCAGGCTTTCCAACAATAATAATTTTATTTTGCTACCTGATTTTTTGATTTAGAAATCTATATCTAAATGCTGAAGTCACTATTCTTTCAGCATTTCAGACTGTCAATTAATCAAGCAGTCTCAGCTCATATGTGCTTACATTCTACTTGAACTAATATCGAGGCTTGTTTTGTAAGAGTCTTCTTTTGTAAATATCATGTTTAATTCGAAACTAAATAAAAGTTTCAAGCCAAAAGCTCTGATAGGGTCAAGTTTTATTTTTATTTTTGGCTAATTTATTATTGTTTGAAAAAGTTAGCATGTTGTATAACAAATATTGCATGAAATTAGGGAATTAATCACAATCAATCATCCCACAGTTAGCTGTCATAATTTATTAAAATCAATCAAAATCTTCTCTGAAATAGATCTTCATTCAATCTCAAATAAATCTTCAAAAATATTTGAAATCTTAGCAAGCTCGGTTTGAAAATTATTGAGTTGGTCATGGTGCTTTGACATGTTTTGATAGTCTCGGTAGCATTTACTCATTGTAACTGTTCTAAGTTGTGGCCACCTCAGGAAGCATTGGTTCGTTTTGCTGGTTTTGGACCAGAAGAGGATGAATGGGTCATTATTCGCAGGCACATAAGACAACGATCTCTCCCATGTGAATCATCAGAGTGTGTAGCAGTTCTGCCTGGAGATCTAATACTGTGCTTTCAGGTGCGTTTATTGCAGCAGTACAGTATGACTGGAAATAAATTACAGTTCAATACTTCATGGAAGGTTATTTTGCCAGATTATGTGAGGTTATCTTGTTATGATCCTTTTCATTTTTAGGAAGGGAAAGAGCAGGCTCTATATTTTGATGCACATGTTCTTGATGCACAAAGGCGGAGGCATGACGTAAGAGGCTGCCGTTGTAGGTTTCTGGTGCGATACGATCATGACCAGTCTGAGGTACAATTTCTTATTTCTGCATCTGGAGATGTATAGTAATTTTTCTTGATTGCCATCCAATGGTGGAAACCCAACTCGTAATCATTATTTCGATTTCCATAATTGGTTCATCGCTTTTCATGTTTACTGATTGATACCCCACGTTTCTCCTCTCCTTCAGGAAATAGTCCCGCTTAGGAAAATTTGTCGTAGGCCTGAAACTGATTATCGGTTACAGCAACTTCATAGTGGGCAAGTGAACATGAATCCTCAGAAAACCAGCATCGAGGCTCAATCAGGGAATAATATAATGAAAGTTGATGCTTTTGATAGACTGGTACAAAAGCAGCAGCCGAAGCTGGAGGAGCGCATAGATAATATATCCATGACTATTTCTGCTCATCCTTCCAATTTTTCTATGGTCAACGAATCTAAAACACCACCACCTAAGATTGCCGATACTGGAAATGCAAATGCTGATGGAAATACGAATTCTTCCACCACTGCTACAGTAAACACCACTGCTACTGATGGTTCAAACACAACTACTAAGCAGGGGTAGAAGGGGTAAAATTGCGTTTTCTGTCAAATTACTATATCTGGTATTTTGTTCGTCGATCTTAATTAAGCATTTGATTTCTCTACTTAATCAGATTTAGGTTTAGGAATATGAAGTAGAAATCCTCATTGGCTTCTGGAGTTGTTTTTTCATTATATGACGATCTTCATAGAGCTTACCATTAGTTTACTATGATTTGCACAGTTGTGGTATTGCACATTATTAGAGAAGTTTAGGTAAACTATTTGTTGTTGATATGACAGGATAGATTTATGGACTAATTATTTACTCCTTTTGAGGTTAGATTTATTAACCTTTTTCTTAAATTTGTAATTTATCTTTGATATTGGGTTGTCTTGTGTATATATAGTATATATCATCCTAGAAATAGGAAATTTTCATTTCTTTGGTTGATATTAATACGTGGAGTATCATTTGTTGGCAATTGAGTTTTGTCTTATGAAATCATATTTATGAGAGATGCTACATAAGTTTTATGAGTAATTCTATCAAGCAATAAGTCTAATATGTGAAGTAATAAGTGGATATTTGTTCAATGAAATTTATAGTACATTCTGTAAATGCATTAAAAAGTTATCTTGACGTTGGGAAACTGTTCCTTGTATTCCGATGTGAGATTGAAAATTTATAGATAATAAAACTGTTTCGATTTTCTTCTTAAACATAAGATATGTTTTTTGGAAGTTCTGTGAATGTTATTTAGTTGTGATTACAAAAAAATGTTTTCAATTGTAAACGTCTTGTCGACATATAATTTTGTAATAAATTATTAATATTTTAAAAGAAAAATAACAGTTTTTGGATATGTTCATTCCAATCCAGGTTTGGATAATATTTGTAAAATCGTCAATCTTTACTTTACTTTTTTTACGATTTTCAATAAAGAAGTATTTACTTTTACCTAACTTTTATAAAATACGAACAAACAACGAATATTTTTTCTATAATTTTCAATATTGAAACGATATCTTAACTTAAATCTTAGAGAATCCCAAAACAAGCTCAAAATCCACTATCATAAAATAATCCTAAATCTAAAATCCAAACTCGCAAAACATAGCCTAAGTAATTGGCCACGAAATATATTCTCATTTAATTGAAAAATTAAAGAATAAGCACGATTTTTATTTTTAATTTTAAAATCGCATTTTGGTGGGGGTATGCTATAAATAGACCTAAAACTCGACCATCTCGTGGTTAAGATTGTGTCTACGATGCAACAATAACGAAATTGCAGAGCTCTTCTGATTATTACTAGAATTTCCATTAAATTAGCTTGCAAAAATCTTCAAAGGAAGTTCAATCACCATTAGTTCTCACATTTGTCTAGTTCTAATTACAACTAATAATCACATTCCGTTCAATTTGTAACATCCAGCATGCAGTGGCTATTGCGGCGGAGCGGTGGCAATGTGCTGATCGGTGGAATGTCAAAAGTAGGGTTTAATGAGCTGCGGAGAGCGTTCACGATGACAAGTAGAGCGGTTCTGCTGCCGCGGTTCGGCGGACCGGAAGTACTGGAGCTCCGAGAGGATGTGATTGTTCCTAATCTCAAGTCCAATGAGGTTCTCGTTCGCGCTCGCGCCGTCTCGGTCAATCCGCTCGACACAAGAGTCAGTTTGCGAATTCTAGCTCTCCTTGTTGTTATCTGAATATGTGTTTTCTGAATTGCGTTCTGTTTGTCTTTTCGTGTTTCCGGTTGAAAGTAAATGTGTTTGATTTATTGTATGTATGTTTGAAACATTGAAGAGTGCTCGATTGTGAATTTTTGAAAATTAAATGCTGTAGCTACTAATTTTAACAGCTTGAGGTATTCACTTGTTATCGAGTAGTGTGTTATGTAGTTTTTGGTTGATTACTGTGAAAATTATGGATTGAATGTTACCACAGACATGAGTCGAAGATGATTTACACATCAAGAAGTGTAGAAAGCACACCAGAAAAATCAGGATTCTTCTGATGAACCAATTTATCCTTTGTATTTTAATAAAGGAAATCCAGAAGATATTGTAATTGTCTTACTTGGTTGAAATTTATTAACACTATAATTTGTTTCACCGATTATTTTATATTTTCTGCAATCTTTCTCTTAGTTTGATGAAAACATAATAAAAATCTAAATTTTTAACAATGAGGTTGCTTTTTATGACAGTTGTCTTTGGTCATTACTACAATGTTTGTTGTATTTATAGTCGTAGTAGACACATTTTCCTATAGTTTCAAACAGTGACCTGTTAGTCAATTCACCAGTCTTAACTTCTTTCAGATCAGTAACTAAGAATTTGGTTTCTTTTAAGTGTCTGTTGATTTGAAACTCATTTTTTCCTTGACAGCGATAAGATGTAGCTCAGCAAATAGTTCAATATCATTAATAGTAATGTTAATGTGTACACTTTCACTACTCAGCATTTCAATTCAATGGTTTTTTCCAGATGCGCTCAGGCTATGGTCGCTCGTTGACCGAACCACTTCTTCCATTGATATTAGGCCGTGATATTAGTGGTGAGGTTGTTGACGTTGGATACTCTGTCCGCTCAGTCACTTGTGGGCAGGAAGTGTTTGGTGCCCTGCATCCTACTGCAGTGAGGGGTACTTATACTGACTATGCGATTCTTGCTGAGGACCAACTTACCCGAAAGCCAGAAACAATTTCACATGTGGTAGGTATTGTAGCATGCAGCTATTTACAGAACTTTCATCTTTGAGAATTGTCTTTCTGTCTCTCTGTAGCTTTACAAATAGTTAACAAATTCATCAAATCTGTGTTAGGCTTAACAGTGGAAATTTCATATGATAAAATTACATAACTAGTAAGAAAATTATATCCTGCATTTCTGGGGCCTGTCCTATCATATGCTCTTTCTACCTGTTGCTGAATTTTGCTCTCTTCTGATTCCAGGTTGTTTACTAGTAGTCAGCCTTGCATTTTTTCTCAACTAGATAATACACACATGTGCATGACTCTTACTTGGTCTCGAATTTTGCAATTGACAGGAAGCTAGTGCTATCCCTTTTGCTGCCCTGACTGCTTGGCGTGCACTGATGGGTACAGCGAGAATAAAAAAAGGGTATGTCAAAGTATATCATCTCTTCATGGGTTCTCTAGAGTACACTAAGGATGGGACATGTAGGTAGTGAACCAAAGATCAAGTAGGAAAAAAGTCCATGTGTGGTTGCAATCCTGAACAAAGCTTCTGAACACTTCTCTAAATTGCATAGACCACAAATTTGATCAATTTGCTTTGTTTATAGTTGCTGCATCCTTTATGTTTTTAAAGTTTATGAGATTAACAATAACCAAAGTAGCAATTTCCGGTTCATATTGGCAAGACCGTTAATTTCTGCCATTTACCTTCCTGAATTAAACATCTAAGTATGGTGTAGTTGATTAATGGATATAAAAAACTTGAAGGCGTGAATCACTTTCAGCCATGACATTGTCATGCACAGTCACACTCTATAGAATCATTACATCAATCATCAACTTTCTTGTACTAGCTAGTCGAAGCATAACAATTATATCTTAAATAACAACGCATCAACTGGAAATGTACTTGCTATGATCCATTTTCTACTTAGAACGAGTAATGGGCGACTTTAAGTCATATATAATATTTAGAAGTGTGGCATGGTCTTGTTGAGTGCAATTGTTGATATCAAATTAGCTCATCACCAGAAAAACTGATATGGTATTATTTCCAATAACATCTCCCAATCTGTATTTTTGTTCTGGATTTACTATCTTCGTTATATTGTCACAGACAAAGGGTGTTAGTGTTGGGTGGAGGAGGAGCTGTTGGCTTTTCTGCAGTCCAGCTTGCAGTAGCTACTGGATGTCATGTCACAGCAACGTGTGGAAGCGAAAGTATAGAGCAGATCTTGGCTGCTGGTGCAGAGCAAGCTGTTGACTACACCTCAGAGGTGAGGGAATTTACATCTGTACTGATAGCTTAGTACATCCTATTGCATAACTGCATATGTTTGTATGTCCTAGCTATCTTCCTTATTGATTCATCATAAGCTTCAAATTTTACAGGATTGCGAATTATCAATAAATGGGTACTTTGATGCTGTACTGGACACAATTGGCAGGCTTGAGACAGAAAGAATGGGTATCAATCTTTTGAAGAGAGGTGGGCACTACATGACATTGCAGGTATAAGAAAGCAGAAATAAGGAAAGATTTCCTCAGTAATGTTGATCATTTGGTTGCTCTTTGATTGTAATTATATTTTAATTTTGCGGTCTTTTATAGGGAGAAGCTGCATCCTTTGCTGATGCATATGGAATGGCAATTGGCCTTACTGCAGCGGCAGCAGTTTTATTGCAGAAGCAAATCCGATATCGTTTTACTCATGGAATAGGTGTGTTAAGCATAATCATCCTTCATTTTGTCTGGTCAAATAAAAACGAGTAAAGTGTTGTTGTGCAAGTAATTTTCCTTTTCAATTGAATTAGTTTATACTGTGGCTGATTTGCAATTATATTGCATTGAAGAACAGCAATTTATTATGGATGCAATACCACCAGTCAGTAGAATTTTTTTTTTTTTTTGCATAAATCTGATACGAGATGGCACTGCCAGATTTTGGCTAATTTAATTGTACGAGTTCTACTCACATGCATGGGTAGGACGAAGGCGATTGTGGGTTTTGCTTTATGTAAGCCATTTCTCATTGCACGATCAGTGCAATAAAGAGAGCTAAAAGGAGTAAAATAATATGATAATTATAAGCTTGAGATCCACCATAAGCTTCTCATTAGTCTTAAATCTTCTTCCATCTTGTTTTGCTCTTGATCTGTCGGTAGTGGTGTTGCAGAGATCTATTTGTTTCGTCATGCCATCCAAATTGTTTATGTTTGGTCATCATTGTGCACACATTAATATTACTTGCAGATTTTCTGAATCTGATTGTGGAGTTGTTTCTGTTGGTCTATTAATGCCTGTTTATGATATATTATGACACAGACTATCAGTGGACTTACATGAGGACCGATGCAGAAGGTTTGGCTGAAATTCGCAGGCTATGTAGCAATGGCAAGCTGAAAGTACCTGTTGAAAAGACGTTTCCATTTGCACAGGTGAGAGAAGCCCATGAGGCCAAGGATAAGAGGATAGTTCCTGGTAAAGTTGTTCTAGAACTCGACTAAGCTGATACAGTCCATAGAAGTCGGAAAGCTTGAATCTTTCCTTCTGTAAAGTGATAACATGAATTTTACATGGGGTCTCAATCTAGACAAGATACATATGGTGAAACAGGGTTTGATGATTATAAAAATCGTAATCTCAATCAGTACATTCAGAGGTGTAGTTTTCAACATAAAATAATGAAACTGAATCAGCTCTCTTAAGTGCAGCTTGAATATAGTCGTCCAGGTCAGTCAATCTTCTATGGACGAGCTGTTTTTCAACACGGAGCTTTGCATTAGGGTCAAATCAGGTATGAAAGATGCAAAAGTTGGTGAGATATTTGATATTATATGCTATTTCCATAATCTAGAGGAGATACCAAACTCATTCTAACATCAAAATACAGATTAGTTGAAATTCCTGAAATTTGGATTATCATATTCTCTCAATTTCCAAAATCTAAACATGGTTCTGTCTCTAGCAGCCAACTCCACTTGTTCTAGTCTTTGCTTCATAAGCTTCAGTTCAGCTGCTAGTGCTTCATTCTTTTGCTTCATTGCCTGTCATTATTATTTGCATTTGATTATGTAAAACCCCAAAGTAGAGAGTAAGTAAATCATACATACAAAGATTACCTCCAATTCTTGCTTTCTCCTTTCCTCTTTGTTGGCCTCTGCTCTTGTACTTCTTTGAACTTCATACAATATAGCAGATCCTGCAACCTATGAGAGAGAGAGAGAGAGAGAGGTTGTTGATGCACTAGAATTAGAATTACATGGCAATAATACTTACAGTGAAGACAAACAATTCTCCGAGGAGATCTGTGGCAGATTGAACAGCTCTCTCCTCGTTGAGAGGTCGAATTTCCAATGATGATGAACGCCCAAGGATATGCCTTTCCATTGTAGTCGCTATTCGATGGTAACCCTAGTTTTTAACAACAAATATTTTCATCTTAACATGCCTTTTGGATTGCCACTTCCAAGATATGCAGGAGATTTTTGTTAAAACTAAAACAAAAGAAAAGAGTTATGAATTAAAATCAAAGAAAAAAACCTGAGCAAGATCGATGATGAGGCGACGAAAGGTAGGGTGGTAGGCGGCAGCAAGTTTGAGGTGATTGGCGATGGGCTTTGATATTGTCCTTACGAAAAGCGATCCCAGTTTTATTATAGGCAATACCATTTCCCTACTCTATTCTATCATCATTCTTTTCTTTGTTCAAAATCTATTAATTTGTTTGGTTTCTTGACTAACAAGTTTGAAACTGCCCCCCTACAATCTCGCTTCATTACCACTGTTGCACGTAATTACTATCACTTTAGTAGCCCTACTCTACTTTCGATTTTTGGTTTATTTGCCTCTCCATACTATACCGCTTGTAAATATTAACTCTCTTTACCTTGGATTTTGTTTAATTTAGGCCCATTTGTCATCGTTCATGAAAAATGAATGAATCTAGAATTATAACACATGTCAAATGTATATAGAGTTTCACTTATGTTGTTTCACGAATCTATAATCTATATCATTTAAAGTAAAAATTAATTTGTGAAAATAAGTTTGAATTGTAACTAATGATTATCAATCTCACAAGCATGGAATAGTCTCGTGTATTATGTGTGTGTGAATATATATTTAATTTGTTAGTTCTCTTATCTTAGGAAGTTTGTTAGTTAATTTTCCTAAATAAATATTTATCTTTTCTAAGTAAACATTTATTTTATTCTTCTTGTTATTTTCCGAATCTTCATGAATACTATGATGACTGTTATTATCTACCTATTATTCAATTTGAACTCTCTGTTATATTTAATATTTTATCACGTATTTCAATATTTTTAGTAGTACACATCATATATTGATGACTGATGTTATTTAATATTACTAACGTTTGATAATTATTTTAAAATATTGAATAAAACACATTAAATAAATAATATTTTGTAAGTCTCTTCAGACTATCACTCCCATGAATTATAATTATGACTGCCTTATAACTTTGTACTATAAATTAGTGGTCAAAGTGTACATTTACTACTATCTTGAACTATTAAGAGTAATTTAAACCAAATTGTGAGAGATATTATTTAAGTCTGGAGATAAATCATAGCTGGCTTTATATTAAAAATGAAAATAGGAGGACAAAGATAGGTAACTGAAACAGTTATTATATATTTAAAACAACTGTAGCATATTCAATACATTGGCTACAACATACAATCAATGCCTAGCTAGTACCTAGACCATTCATGTGGTAACGTCACCTAAAAAATTACATTAGATCATTCCTTGTCTGTGTAATTTATATTTATTAATCATAATCATAAATTCGTTGATTCGTATAATAATGTACTGCTTCATAATTTTATTAAAATACAAAGAAGAGTCAAGCTAGTTTATAAATTACAAAGCTAGTGTTGAATTGAAATTTCTATAAAGATGTTTAAGTGTTGAATAAATGAAGATGCATTAATGAGAACCCGTGATTTATAAAAGATTCCACATTCATTTAATTGACTAAAATTGTATAGAAAGAATGAAAATGCACTACATAGACTGATACTTTAAAATTAAACACTCTTTATGATTTAAAAATTCTACACGATTTTTATTTTTAATTTAGAACTAATATGAATAAATTATTCGAAGTGGTGAATATAAATCTATTATCAAGTGTTATACTCGATCAGTAAATCCCTACTGATAAGGCTAATGGCCATCAGTTAAATTAAGCCAATTAGGCTACTGATAAGGCTACTGACCATCAATTAAATTATATTATTTAGGCTACTGGCCACCGATTAAATTATACAACTGGTAAGGCTACTGGCCATCAGTTAAATTAAGCCAATTAGGCTACTGATAATGCTACTGGCCATCAGTTAAATTAAACCAATTAGGCTACTGATAAGGCTACTGGCCATCAATTAAATTATATTATTTAGGCTACTGGCCACCGATTAAATTATACAACTGATAAGGTTACTGGCCAAGTAGCCTACCGATTAAATTATGCTACTGATAAGGACTACTGGCACCGATTTGGCCTTCGCTGCAGATAACATTAAACCTCATGATCGGTTAGACACGTTCTTAGATCAATAAACAATTGAAGGATAATAATCGGATGGATAAAGCTTGAAGAATAACACCTATGAAGACAGATGGATAATGATAACTTTTACTATTTTTAGTTAAAAACTCTACTATAAAAGGGAGAGTTACTGCCCAAGAAAGGATCATCGAGCAATAAAATAACTTCTTTTTACTACTCTTATTCTCAGTATAATCGGTCACCAAATAGCCTCAATACTCATCCGCTATTTTTAATTGTTAATCGGTCGGTGCAAATAATTAGCTACACATAATTACTAAATTACTCACAAACCATCAGGTTTATTTGAGAGTTGATCTTTTGCATCAACATCAAGTATTGTATTTGCTAATAATTCGATTTAAAAATCAAAAGAATCACCAAAATGTAAATAAGATAGTGTAATTTTATTTGAATAAAATTCTGAAATGGCAATTGACCTAAGAATTGGACAAAATATTTTGGTTGGCAGTGGTAGAGATTTGAAAGGATTTTGAAAATTGATGAACAAAGTCTGCAGTGATGCGTGATACCCTGCGCTTGTCACGTGCGTTCTTGGATTCCTTTTGTTTCCACGTGGTCTTCTCATTCTACCTAAATGTCCTTCTTTCATCTTCACATATATCAATTTAACTGAAATAATGAAAAATATATATAATTTCATTATGCGAAAATTTCACTATCTGTAATTCATATCAATTTGTATAAAACAATTTTTGAATTATTAATTATGTATTCATCCACGAAATTGAATTTGTGAAACAGTGTTAATAAAATCAGACCCACACATCATTAGGATATATATACATATAAACTCTCAACATCAAATATTAAATGAGTCAAGTCTAAAGTGTTGAAATGAGTAGGGGCCTTCTATTCTCGCTTCAGCCAATTAATTGATTAATTTGAACATAATATGAAGTAATATGTTCAGCTTCATTTCACGAATACATTTCTCTTACTTTGAATTTTAAGTATAGTGTTACCTAATTAGTCTGTAATTTAATTTTACTCGATTGAGTCACTTTTACCCCTCATATACGTACCAATTTCAAAATAATTGTTCATACTTCCCATTGTTTTACGTAAAGAATAACATAAAATAAATAAATTTGATTTTCAAATTTACACGGTCCATATATAATAAATGTATAAAAAGTATCAATTGATACAATTAAATGAAAATATCTGGAACATGAAATAGCATGGTGACTGAGTGGGGGGGGACCCAAAGGACAAATCCCCAACCACAAGGCTCATTGAAAATCACAGTTTCCAAGAGTATGTAGTTGAGTTGACTACCAAGGCTCTGTTTGTCAATCCTTTTCTTTAATTTTAGATTTATTTGTACGTCTTTTGTGTACTAATTTAAACACTAAAAATTATCTTAAATATGTCTTCATCTATTTAAATTTGTTTACAAAATCGAAACATTCAATTATTTGATGCTGCTTGTATTACAAAACACCACATATTTTCCATGAAACAATGTCTTTTTTTAAAACTAAAACCAACCAAATATCCCAATTTCTATAAGCCTTTTCAATATTTTGTGTTTGAAAATTAGATTAACCTTTAATTTGGGGAATGAAAGATTCAAACTATTCAATAATATTTTTAGAATATTATATTCCAAAAAATATGATTGAGGAACTTCAAACATATAAAAAATAATAATAAGACTAAAGTTTGTGAAACGACAAACGTAATTTTACTTTTGTAAATCTTTAATCAATAATACCATATATTCGAGATCCTAAATTGATTGTTTTTATTTTTCAAACTCCAAACTAGTACTTAACGCATATTTGAGCTATAAATTGACAATTTTCGTGATTTTAAGTTTTATCACTTTTTTTTTTTTTTTAAAAGAAAACATTGAAATTAATTAAAGGGAAGTAGCTCCAAACACAGCCTAAAAATCTGTCGTGTCTTTGGTGTGAAGATATTTAAGATCCATTGTAGTTAATTGTGCGAGCATCATTTGATCTGGACACGTTCAGATATGAAGACAAGGAAGAAGACACTGCCATTTTAATCATGGTGTATCCCATTTCACTATCCCAATCATTCATCATTGAAATTTCTTTTCTTTTCTTTTTTTTTTCAAAAAAAAATTACTATTTTTTATAAAGAAATTTAGCTTGTGGATAATAAACTTCATTTCATAAAATTATATATGTAAAATGATTTTATATGAGTTTTTATATACTCACTAATATTCATTGTGTAAATGATAAACACCTATAAAATTTCGACAAAACATGTCTATATCATGTAAGTTTCATAAAAATGTGAGATTTTAAAAATCAAAAAAGTTAATTTTAGTTCTAAAAAAAGGGTTAACTATGATTTAAGAGTTTGCTTTATATACTAATTCTGCATGTAAGAGTTTACCAGAATGAGGGAAGATAATGATATCGTCATCTATGAAATTAAGGACTAAATGAGATAAATAAGAATTTTTACCACATAATATCATTTCTTACTATTCTGTAGTAAAAAATAGTTATTGCTCACATATGAAACAGTGAAAAAAAACTGATAATTTATCACCATTATATATTTATATTTATATTTTGATCAATTAATGTATATTTGTCATTTTATTGAATTGTATTAGAAATATATACTCCATTATTTAACTTGTAGGGTAGAAATGAATGTTATCCCATGCAATATATAAATTAGTTTAAAATGAAAAACATATTTAAATTCCAACAAAAAAGTAAAAAATGGAAAAGAGTTGAAAAGTGGAAGGAGAATGAGTTGAAAAGTGAATGAATCTGAGTTGAGAAAACACACACGTACGCCACCTACATCATTATTACTCATCTCTTTTACTTTTACTGCTTCAGTTAATTATCAATCAATCATCCATGGCTACCTCGAGCAGTAAAAACTATCTTAATACTAAAAATGGACTTAATAATGTCATTTCCCACCAGTCTGCCATTTCCAGCACAAACCCATCTTCCTCCATGAAATTCACCAAATCCATCCTCCGCCCCACCGGCAAAGGCGGCGCCGCCTCTCTCTCCTTCCTCCGAGGTGGCCGCCATCAAGCATCCAAGAAAAGAGGCGGCGCTTTCGATACACACGAGCCCTCCTCGCCCAAAGTCACCTGCATTGGCCAGGTCAGGGTCAAGTCCAAGAAGAAAGTCAAGCAGTGCCGGAGAAGGATTGGGGAAGTCAGTTTCAGGGTGGCGGAGCAGTCTCACGGCGGCCAACAGGGTCGCCCCCAGCCGCAGAGGTTTTCGAGTTCTAGTTCGAGCTCGCGTTCTCACAGGGATCCGAGATGGGTTCATTTGCCGATGTCTGTTTTGCGTGCATTCGGGGCGGAGATTTGCTGCTTCTTTCCGTGCAGATGTTCTTGTTTTCCGGCGAGGCAGAGAGAGACTAAGAGTAGTGCTGGGTGTGGGGCGGCGTTCACGAGGTGGTTGGTGGCGGTGAACGGAGGGAAGAGGAGGGAGATTGAGGTGGTGGTTGGCGGAGACGCGCAGAGGAGTTTTAGGCATGTTTTTGAAGATATTGAGGTTAAGGATGATGATGGTGATGAAGAAGAATCTGGAAGAGCGAGCATTTGTATACCTCCCAAGAATGCCCTTTTGCTGATGAGGTGTAGATCTGATCCTATGAAAATGACTGCTCTTGCCACTAGGTTCTGTTTGGATGCACCTAAATATCAAAATCCTGATATTCAAGAAGAAAATGATGATTTCCTAGAACAAGTGGATAATAGTCATGTTTCAGAGCAAAATGCTGGGCAACTCGTGGAAGTGGTAGACAATGGTTGTGGTGGTGAAGAGAAGAAAATCGATGAAGAAGAAGAAAAAGAAAATTTAGAGAAATTAACTGAAGAAAAAGAAGAAGAGAAGAAAGCAGAGGAATTAACTGAACAAGTAGAAGCAGAGAAACCTAAAAATGGAGAAATGGCGATCATCAATGGCGATATTAAGAAGGAAAACAATAAAGGCGGGGGATTGCCGGAATGCTTGCTGTTAATGATGTGTGAGCCGAAGCTATCAATGGAGGTTTCTAAAGAGACATGGATACGCGGCACCGACTTCATCAGGTTGTTGCCGGAGCGGCCTCGGAAGCCGGCCAAAACCGCCGTGACCGGCGAACAGGAGCAAGTCAGGAGGAGGCCCAGTGTTGACTCTAAGTCAAAGCCGAGGATTCCTGCGCCGCCGAGTAAGCAGCCGGCGCGGTCGTCCTGCTCCCTGCCGGCGACGTCGATGGCCGCCGTGATTGAGAGGAATCAGGTGAGCGAGGGGAAGTGCCAGCCGTTTGCGCTGACCAGATGCAAGTCCGAGCCGATGAGTACGGCGGCGGCTAAGTTAATGCCTGAGTCGTGTTGAAGAACAACGCTTGGCGTCGGCGCGGCTGGAGCCGGGTTCTGAGCTGTCAAAAATAAAAAATAACCAAGGGATATATGTTATAGTGTACAGTATTTTACTGCTTCTATTATTTTCTCCACGTAAATCCTTATTTTTGCCCTTTCTTGATGCTTGATCAGGGCCTGTCTTGCATTTTGATATTTATCTTATATTTTATTATTTTTATCTTACATATTCACTGTTCAGGATAGATTATTAGGTTAAATGATTGATATAATTGGATTGAAGGTTCACAATTAGTTGGTTGATTTGACTCAACCATCCTTTATTCGGTTTTAAGTAGTTTTATAATGAGTCTAAAATTAGGACTTCCGAATTAGGTTTTGTTTACAAACAGTATTGGGCCAACTCAGGGCCCATAAGCCCAAATTCTGAAACAAAATAAGATGGGCTATGTTTTCTTTGAAGAGTATGTATCATCTAGAGAGTATAGTGTATACAATATATGTACCAGAAGAGAAGAGAAGAGAAGAGCAGAGCGCATACTCTATCTATTTCTCTTCATCACTTTGATCATCAGTTGCAGATTTATTGAGATGAATGTGGTCTCGAGCAAGCTTCCCCGAATAAAGGAACAATCCTAGAGAGTTGAATCCGAAGATGAAGGTAGCAAGGTAACACAGTCCGTTTATGATAGTCCTGCATCCATCCACTTGATCACATCATATAAAAACATTGAATGCATCAAACGGAGTACAACTCCAAATTACCTTATGCTTATGGTTATTTGCCGGACCTGGTCAAATCAACAATGCGATCATCAATATCTAAATGATTTCTCACAAGGAAAGGAAAGAGAGATATTTGGTTGGAGAACAAACCGAGTAGTTATTGGAGAGAACTTGGTGGTTTAGAGTATATTCGACACTGGTTGTGAATTTGTAAAGAACAACTCCAAATGCAGCTGCAATTAGGGCTCCCAGAAACGCATCTTCTGCTGCAGGGGGATTCCTTTTGCTCTTCTTCAAACTTTCTATTCCCCCAGATGACCTCAATCTCTGATTACATGGAATTAACAGAGTAAATTAGCAGAGAGAATAAACGTGCAGTATAAATTTATGAAGAAATATACAGTTTGTTTGGCACGCTTGGCGCGGCGCCGAAGAGAGCGGAAAAGGAAGAGAGCCAAGGCGGCGGAGACGAGGATGCTGGTGGTGCTCTGGAGTGTCGGGTCCGCGGAGGCGGAGATAAGGGACGATATTGAGGAAGGGAGTTCGATGGGGCCTACCTCCGGCGGCGCCGCGCCGGTGGCGAGTTCTTCTGATAGCCATGGTCTGTGAGCAGAGCAGAGAGAAGAGTGATGATTAGTGGGTGTGAAGGGGAATTTGAGATGGTGGGTAAATGGGAATGGGGAGAGTGAAGGGAAGAGGAAGTAACTGGCGGAGGAGAGACGGCGGAGCTCCGGCTGAGCGTGCATCTCTTTGTCGGAGAATAGGAATCTCAGAATTTGTGATGAATATGTTGTGATTTTTGTTCAACTTACCAAAATATCTCCGCCACGGTGAGGCATACCTGACTTATTTAAGTATATCAAAAGTTTATACACTTTTTTGGCTTAATTAATTGAAGAAAAACAAATCTGAAGCTTGACTATTTTTTTCTTTCTATAATTGTTAATTGTTTTAAAATTATATCAATTTTAGTTATGATTTGATCTATTGTTCCACTTTAATCAATGACAAAAACTTTTGTGCACAAGGTGCACGGATCCAAATCAGTGCACAACAATACTGTTATATTATATGAAGTAATACTGTTATATTATATGAGTGATACTATTATATTATATGAAGTGATATTGTTATATTATATGAGTGATACTGTTATAATATATGAAGTAATACTGTTATATTATATGAGTGACAGTGTCACTCATATAATATAACAGTATTGTTGCACCTTGTGCACAAGAGTGTCACTCTTAATCAATTTATGATTTTGATTAAAATTAGATTGCATGGTGATGTACTGATGTGCCATGTAGATAATAGGTAAATTATGATACTTCATTTAAAATTAACCCATTTTTTTGAGAGGTAAAATTGACCAAACTTAATTATCTATGATTCACCCATTTTAAATCAACCTAAGCAAATAAAAAAAAAAATAAAGAAAGAAGAAATTATGAAATCAATAAAATACAACAAAAATACTATATGAATGTTAGGCAACAAACAAGATTAAATAATGTGCATCTTAAATCGAAATAAGATGAAAATGATAAAATATCTTCTTAATATGTCCACCCATAACGTGTAATGATCATTCCTAATTATATGAAAAATGAAATTAATAGATTTACTGCATATCTGACACATCAAAAGTGAACACAAGTTAATATACCCACCATGAGTAGAGTAGTAAGACAAATAAACAAGATTATAATGAAAACAATATTGTTCTCATTATTTTATTTTTGTTCTTTTGTTTGTTTAGGTAATCATTGTTGATTAATTTGAGTAATGTATACAAGTCTTTAGTTATTTTTTGCATATGTTATAAGGTGCTCATCCGGTTCGGAAAACCGAAACCAAACCAGGGTCAACGGTACCGTTGATCCAATTTTGATTCCAAACCGAAAACTCAAATTGTGGTTCGATCAATTTCAATTCGGGCATATTTCGAACCATCAAACTGATGGTTTAGTCAAAATTATATTTTACATAAATAATATTATGTAAAATATTTTACCCTTAAATTTGAAGTTGTATAGAATATTTTATTAATTTGTGTTGTAAGTTGTAATTTTTTTAGGTTTATGATTTATATACGGCGGTCGTGAACCGAAACCAACAGTTTGAATGAATGGTTTGAGCAACTCTAATTTTATCATTGAAAATATATCTTTCTTATCTCAAAGTAAAGGATAATGAAGGGTAAGCAATACCGAGTCTAAAATGGAAAATCAATTTGATTATATACTAAATTTAAAGGATTTAAAATTCAAAATTATCGATTTGATTCATATTGTTAATTTTAATTAATCTTTTTTAGATAATTTTAGACCAATTACCACAAATTAACCGTATAAAATGACTTTCTCCATCTTGGCCCAGTAAAATGCATCAGATGGATCACTACATCATGATAGATGTCCATTAAAATTTAACTAGCCAGTGCATTTCACCCGGACACAAATACATGATGGAGAAAGTCATCGCCATGACAAAGTACAGAAACACAACACGATTAAATAAAGGTCCCGTGAATTTTCTACCATTTAACATATACCACAAAAGATAAGAAACTTGCATTTCTACCACATTTCAATTGAACTTGCTATATGCAAAATCTCCAACTCTACTCATCCTATTGTAAAATGTTACCAAGGGTTTATTAGGGAGTCATTGGCATAGGAAAAACATCTAAACTATACACAAACCAATTAGGATTTGAATTCTGTTAAATCCGATCAACATATATAATTTACCCAACTGACCTAATAGAACAAAGAACAGAAACACACACGAATAAGAGTATGACATTCTATATACAACAATTATATCAAGAGTATGACATTCTAATCTCTCAAAACGCAACAGATAAGATTTAACCCTCAAACACAGAGATCAGATCAATCAGTAATTGATAAGTTGCAAGGAAGAGCTCGGAAACATAAATAGCCAAACGAATAGGTCAAAGGGAACTATGAAACAGAAAAACATAATCAACAAACAACTGAGTTATAACAATTCTGGACACTAACACTAACACACAACGGCAGAAGATAACACAAACTATGCTCCTTAAATGTTAGAACTTATCAACAAAAATGAGAGGGTGCCACCAGCCAAGTGGGTGGAATAAGAATTAATAAGAACACTATGGAGTTGTCAAGTGTGATATCTGTGGCCTTCACAAAGAAGGACACATATTTCTCATTCATGAAATATGCTATAAAATCATTAAGCTGATGAATAACTTTTTGACAGTTGACAGTAACTACACAACTATACATGCAGAGTAAGTTCCATTTACAACAAATAATTCTTTCGGAACTTGAGATGGCAAAATAGCTTGATGAATATGTTATCATAAGCATGTAAGTATACTATGCCCATTTTTTATGTTGTATTTTTATATGCAAATTCAAGCTTTGACAACAAAATTATATGGAATCAAAAAAAGGAATATTTACTGGCATGCATAGGATCTGCATTGTGAAATTCAACAAGCATTGCCGTTCAATGTAGTACTCAAGCATAACCTTTAAAACAAATGGCATATATGACAGAACCCACAAAAAAACAAAAAAAATAAAAGGTTGATGATGTAGTAAGATAACAAAAGGAATAGTCCTCAATATAAATTATATTTCAACAAATTCAAGTTCTCAATGGAAAATATAACACAAAATGATAATTAAATCTAAGTCAATGCTAAACTGATAGTTAAAAGGGGAATATGTCCATCACATGCTTCCCAGATTTTCATTCACTATAGCTAAACCAGTTAAAGATAATCAAGTACGCAAATAATTTATTCTAATAAATATTATAAGAAATGGGTGGGGTAACCACACCCCCACCATTTTCTAAACAGACCCTATTTATAAAAAATAAAAATTAAAATCTCAATTTTACCTTAAGAAGGAAAAAAATGATTTTTTTTTGAAAACCTTCTTCTCCCTCCTCCCCTCTCTTCCTCCTTCACCCTTTCTCACTTAAACTCTTGAAGAATGAATGAAAATCTTACAAGGAGCATTTCAAAGATTGGTCAGATGTGTGAAAATCATGTGAAAAAATAATAAAAATTGATTATACCCGAAAATTGTTCCATTCAATCATGATTTGTCAAATATATAGAAGTATGTTCGGAGTCATTCTGTCCAGGTGGTCCAACATACTTCTATATGTTTGACCAACAAGAACAGATGGAGCAATGTTTACGGAAAAATGATTTTTACCATTTTTTCAACACGATTTTCTCAAATCTAACCAAGAAATGTTTTCATTCCATTTTTCAAGAATTCAAGAGAGGAAATGAGGGTAAGAGTGGAGTAAGAGGGGGGGGGGGGGGGAGGGAAAAGGGTTTCTAATTTTTTTCCAGATAAGGGTAAAATTGAATATTATTTATTTTTTAAATTAAAATATTTTATAATTGGGGTGTGCTTACGAAAGGGTGGGCCAACCCTAAAGGAATATACAAAGACTATACGGCACAAAAACTCATCCCAAAAGGTAAAAAATTAAAAATAGCAACTAAGCATTTCAGGAGTTGTAAAAGAGTTGGGGGTGTCACAATTCGGTTAAAACCTAATTAACCAACCAAACCGAACTATTAAATTAGATTCCGTTTTTTTAATTCGGTTCGGTTTCAGTTTTTGAATAATTTGGTTCGTTTTGGTTTTGAGTGAAAAATAACCGAACCGAAACATATATCATATAAATATATTTTACATATTTTTATAAAAATACCCTAGATACCATATATATATATATATATATATATCATTTCCACTTTCACCTTTACCACCACGATGGTGGTGGAGTATGTATTGAAGAAATTGTAGTTTGTTATGCACTTTTGTTTAAACTTTGATCTTATTTTAGACTTTGGCTTGATTTTATTTTGCTACTTTTTCAAAATTAGACTTTGATGGTTGGAGTATTTATTTTATTTAAGAATTGCATCTTAATTACTAAGTTTTGACTAATGAGAAATGAGAAGGAATGTAAATTTTGGTTTTTTCGATTTTGTACCGAACCGACTATTTCAGTTCGGTTTCAAATCGGTTTTCATCCCAATTCGGTTCGGTTCAATTCGGTAGCCGAACTGACCAATGCACACCCCTAAGAGTAGGGAAATTAAAATCTTCTAAGTAGATTAGTAAACTAAATCCGAATATATCAAAAAGAAAAAAAACTAAAAAAGATGTACCGATCAAATTTACAAATTCTGGATGCATAGTGTCTGTCGGCTGCATCGTTCAGCTCCAGTGATCTTTTAACAACAATATATGATTGCACCTCGTCTAAACACTAACAAAGAATGCAAAATATTTCATTGTCTCAACAATCAAAATCGTGAAAAACTGTAGTCGTCTACTAACCTCAAGATTGTTTGGGATATTCGCAGCAGAATCTTAGATGGTAAGTACTTAATACAATCTACTGAGCTTTCTGCAGATGTATTATGTAGTTTAGAAATTATCTCAGACAATAGAATGACATCAAATTTCAAAAAGGGAAGGGGAGGGGGGGAGTCTCAACCATTTACACAAAACCTCATGTTGATAATAGATAGGACATCATGTCGCATAACATCATAAAGATCTAAAATAGCCTTATCAGCACCAGTTTCCAGTTCAGGGGTGTGATCCTTTTTCTGCAAAGAAACCTTAACACCATTAAAGCAACTTGAACATGGAAAGTTCAAGATAATCCTTTCAAGCAATACAAAGAAAGTATACACTTTAAATCACAATGTTCCCTAAATAATAAAAAGAAAAAATTAAATCAAATATCCGTGCCAATCCTAACCCAATACCACATAGGCAAATAAATCGAATCAAGCAAGGCAATTGAGAACTTTCTATGTTGTTTATGGGTGAAAGCACATACTTTCCATCAACAACAACCAAGTCATATGTTAAGGCAAAACTATATTGAATAAGATAACATTTTTAATCAATTGATAAATAGATACATGTATGTGTGCATGTGTGTCCAATATATCACCAACAGAAAATCTTTAGCAGGATAAAATCATCAAAACAACACATTTGCAACTAAGTGAATCAGAAGGCTATCTTTTAGGAAATACAACCCTATGTGAGGACTTCCTAAATGATTGGTGATTGAGCAAATAATGCTCGCCAGAGAAAGCCAAGATATTTGATTGTCACTTGTGTATTCCAACCATCTTCGCTCCAATCATTGGCATGCCAGTTAACTGCGTAATTAAATGTCTTCATTTGGTTTCAGTTTTTTTTTAAGAATTTCAACACTCACCGTATCTTTTCATTTCTAAGCATAACACAACAAAAACAGAAAGATACAGCAAACCAACAACCCCAACACCCCTTACTATGCACTTGGATTTAGAAAATATATGGCAAAAGAAATAAGGAATAGTTCTCACACAGAAGCCACAACGTAAAACAAGAGATAAGCTGAGCTATGTTAATAAAACTAGTCTATCCAATGGTATTGTAAGCATTAAATTTTGTAAGAGCCTGCGAGGGCGAGGGCGAGGTCAAGTTCATTTACTACGAACCAGTATCCTCAGGAGTGCAGTAACTTTCTGAATAACAAGAGGCAGTTTATCCAGCCGGAAATCCGGAAATCAACATGAATACTCCAATCACCATGCTCCCTTGAGTGTCTTCATATATTCTTTCAACCCTGACATGATTTCAACAGCATAATATGATTACATGATATCTGATAGCATCAATCTGAAAATTTGATGAACTTACCACTTCTTTCCTTCATTATTTCCTTCATCACCTAGTATTGCTTTAAGGATAAATTTGACACTGTGAAAGCACTCCTGAACAGCATACTTCATGTATTCATCCCTTGAGATTTTATCCCAAAGCTCTTCGTGAGAATCTTTATTCTCCGAAGCAATATCTTTTGCCAGGAATATCTATAAAATTTTGTATGGATCAGATAGCAGCAGATCATGTCAGATAAATGCCAAAGACATAAGTCGAGAACATTAAAGACATGAGCAGACCTTGCTAGCTAGAAGTAAAAGTGGCCACTGGACAAGCACAATACTCTGAATTTTTAGGCATTTAAAGCAAAAAATTGCTGCAGCATTAATAATAATACTCAAGCAGTCTAAAATAATTGTAGCAAATCGAACAAGATAATGCAACATACAGAATAGTGAACTCACAAATCATCGACACAGTCTTCCTCAGATTCTTGATAATTTCATTCCGAAAATGGAGCTAATTGACCAGCATCAATTTTGTTTTTTCCCCAACCTTCAATTAGACATACAATAATCTCATGTAATAAATAAAAGGCTAAAAGACAACCAATAATCGATTGAAACAATGGGGAAACTGCGCTATTTAATCAACTTGTTATATTTATTATATTTAGCCCACAAAAGCATAGTAACCAAAATCCTAGAATATAATTCACATGGACATAGGTTCCAGAAGTCGAATACCTTCTTAGTCTATTAATGATTCAATTCTAACTGATCAATTAAATAAAATGGTCATTTGTATAATTTCCTTACTCTTTAGTTTCTTCAAATTCCAAGTATCATGATATGTAAGAAAAATAATTTTGAACAGATCACACTCATCTGTAAATTTGTGTTATTATGAGTTTAGTTAATTCCCAATTCGATTCTGTGAAGTAATCATGGATCTAAGAAAGAATGAGGTGTGAGGTGTGACTCCTTTAATCTAAGAAACAGAACATCGTCCATACCTGAACAGTTACTCCTCGTAACACAGCTCCTTTTATTTATCAAACCTCCCAAATTTGTCCATAACAATTCAGTAAGAGAATGAGGTATGGCCCCAATTCATTAAAAGCCTGATTCAACAAAGAAAGAATGAAGGTCTAAGAACCTAATTGGACTACTAGATAAAACATTAATTTACAAAACAATGGTCACAATATAGAAAATGCAACTATATGTCAACAAAATTTAAGGATCTTGCCATGGATATGAAGTCATTTAAACCAAAAGTCTTATATGACTATAAATTTATAATCACTATGGCAATTACGGTTATCAAAATCATCAGCAAAATATTTATGGTCCAGGTAAGCAAATTCTTTTATTTCCATGCTCTAGAATTTGAACATACTGAATGTGAGAGAAATGAAATAGAAGAAACCGCGCTGAATACATTCATCATAATCACATTCATAAACCCAAAAATGGTAATACGCCAGTGTATGATTCAGGAAACTGTATCTGTCATGCAGTGGCCTAGTTTTCTCGTTTTTTTAATATCTTTCAACAGATTTATCATGTAATTTACTAAACCAAAAATATAGAATTATGGGGGATAAAAGAGGCACTAGCTTCTGATGAGTGAATCCAACTAACCTGACCAGATGACTGCATAGACTCCCAGCAAAAGAAAGCTTTGATTCAATTCCATTAATAAAGAAACAAACAAGTTGTAGAATGTTCTTCAATAGGATTCTTCTTCTGATTTGTAATTTTTTTTGCTTTTTGACTGTTTTTTCAAGTAATAAAATTCAAGCTGAAACAAAAAGAACCTGTTGCGAAGCTGTACTTGTAGAGTATTCATGAAAGCTGCAGGAAACTCCTCAAAAAGTTGATGAACAGCATCTAGAGACCTAATCAGAAGTCAAAGGGAAATCACAACTGATCCAGTCTACTTGCTGCTAAAGTTAAGTGTGTCAACAAAATGCATATAAAATTCAATACAGAAAACAATGTAAATATACACATAAATTCATATGTACAGAACAAAATGCTCAGAGATTCTTCTAGAAACAGTGAAATAATTGAGCCCATAATGAAATATGTTACCTACCCGAGCTGATCTCTAGCACCCAACAGGAAAGCCCATATAGCAGATATAATAGTGTGGACAACATGGATAAATCTGCCACATATAGCAGGAAAGCCCATATAGCAGATATAATAGGCAATAAGATTATTCATAGAACCAAAAGTCGAAGAAGGAACATGACTACCAAATACGTCATTGAAACACGATAAATGCATCCCATAACTAGAATCTACTATTCAGTAAGGCAATGTTTGTAAGGAGATTCATGAGTCAAGATTTCAGATTTCATAATCTCAAATCCTTGTTTGTCAGGGGTTTTAAATTAGGATCATAAAATCAACTCAATTGCTATCCTACTTTACAAAAAATACTACAATTAGCCCTACACTCTAACCTATTAATATACAAATTTTAATACACATCTAAATTTCTACTATTACAATCAAACAATCATTACTATTACATCAACTAACAGTATAATATTACACATACACACTTTTTCCAACATTGATCTAACATCTAAAGTAATAATTCTACTCTATAAAATCTCATAACATGGATTTTATCTATTCACCACTATTTACAAAACTCATGATTTCAAAGTCGGATTTCCCCAATCCTATATAATCTCACATTGCCTTGCTATGATTTGAAAGCAGGAAGGGGACAACAAAAATAGTAGAGCCAAAAAATCCTGACAAAAGAAAAGCATGCTTACAGCCAGCACAGGGGCCCATAAGCTTAGTACTATCAAAGCCATATGGTTATCTACAGGAGAAAGATACAAATTAATTAATATAAAAGCAAAAGATGGAACAAAATGAGTTCACCAGACCCCTGACCAAAAAAATTTAATATCAGACAGAAGAAACAGAACACTCAAATACCAAGTTATGATCCTCAAGGCTTCGACAGATGAATCTAAAGCCATACCTCAAGGAGTATGAGGAAATTTCAAGACAGAGAAAGAAGGATAGTGACACCAAGAAAAAAAAATTACTAAAGGCTTATCATTGTTTCTACACTATACGCAACTGTCACAAAAAAGGCAAGGACCACGACAACCTTTGCCAGTCACAAAATAAGTTTGTTATTCTAGATTGGTGCAAAGGAATGTGGTGATAATCCTAAGCAAGTATTATTAAACTTCAAGGTTCTGAACAACGGAACAACAGGCAAATCATTCCAGATCAAATTAGACAATCGCCAATGGCTGACATAGTAAGGTTCCTAAAACACATGAATTATTAGTCAACAAATATAAATATTAGTTACAAGAAAAATAACAAAAAATTGAATACAAATAAATACACACAACAATATGTAAACCTGGTGCATCAACTTCATAAACAGAACCAGGGGCCAACCATCACACCGATCTGATAGACGATGTCATGCTGGAATGTGCAACAATAAACTCAAACAGAACTTCCCACCCACATAGATGTCCCATATAGTGCAACAAGAATTATAACATATATTTTATAGATAACTGAATTGTTATTGTCTTGAAGAGGTCTCCTGAAAAAGAAGGCCAACTAGTTCATATTATAACACAGAAGAAAAGCATGGCTTCAAAGAAGGGAAAAGTAAGAAATAAAAAGGTTATCATACATGCACATAAAAGAAACATCTGAAAACAGAAATAGCACTATAGCTAAGAAAATGGAGAAAAATTCTGGTGACAGCTACACGCCTTGCTGTAGAGCTTGCTCCATACATCATCATAATGTCCAGCACACCTAAAAGAACACACAGCAAAAGAAGATATAATTCAGAACAAACATAACAATCTAATACAGAAACAATTTTTCAGATAAACAAGAAATTACAATAAATAAATATAAATATATATATGTATGTATGTATGTAAAGGTAGATTACTCTTGAAGAATTTCATGACAAAATATGTTGGTCCAACACTAAGAACTTCTAGGATGGTCTTGGAGTTGAAATTCCACTGATTGAAGGCAATTATGGCAAGTCTCTGCACAAACAACAAATAAGAGAAACAAAAAATGCAGCTTAATAACAACTTTAGGACGGTTAGAAGAAACATAATGAGCTTCGAAGCAGGTAAAAATCAAGACCAGGTCAGAAAATATTAAAAATTGTAAATCAAATAAATCAAATGTTGAAAAAAAACAAGTAACAATAAACTTGATATGACACATTCAGCGAAGTGTGAATAAACAGCTCCAATTCCAAACAAAAAAAGATATCAAAACTTCAGATTTAGCAACATTGCAATAGTAATGTGATTCTACAAACATATATAAAAAGAAAAGGACATAAAGAGAGCATAGACAACATACTCAAAGTTGTACAAACATACAACAAAAATAGCAATTAGAATACATCAGATACAAGGCCACAACAAAGCCATAATGAAATTAAATTGGGAAATAAACTAGGATAAAAGGGGACAACTCAAGAAGGCACTTTTAATAGTCTCAACTCAAGGCCACAAGATTGTTTGTGATAACATCGAAAGAATGTTTTATACCTTGGACTTCCATGCTGGCTTCAGGAAAAATATTGAACCCTTGCATCACGGCCAAGTAAGCATTAGTAAGCAAATATAAAAATGAAAAAAAAAGGTGAATCTGAAAATAATACATCCATTGTATTTAAAAGAGTATATAAGGGACACTTTAATATACATTCAAATACCAAAAGTATGCTTTAAATGAAGTTCAACTACTAAATCATGTTCACTGGCAGGTAAATTTAGTAAAATTAAGTCAACAGAAAAGAGTTTCTTCCAAAATAGAATGAGAGGCATCACCAGATTTAATGTGAAAACTATGTAAAAGTACGTCCATGTCACAAGATTGTTTGTGATAACGTCGAGAGAATGTTTCATACCTTGGACCTCAGTGCTGGCTTCAGGAAAAATATTGAATCCTTGCATCACGGCCAACTAAGCATTAGTAAGCACATATAAAAATTTAAAAAAAAAAAAAAAAAAGGTGAATCAGAAAATCACACATCCATTATATTTAAAAGAGTATATGTGGGACACATAAAATTTTGACATATTCAAAAAAAAAAAAATTTAGCACAGGAGGTAGATTATTTTACACATACACCTTGGATAGAGAAAAAACAAAAGAAAAACAAGGCTCAACCAATCCCAAAACAGATTCAGAATGAGAACAACAATTAGAGGCTTTAAAACTCAGCTAATGGGCATGGAACCAACACATGAAACCACAGTTGGGATACCTTTATCAGATTTGGGCATGAGGACCAACAAATTGGGCACGAAACCAATAGTGCCCCAGAGGGTTATTGGCTTCGGACACACAATTTGGGACATTAGAATACATCAGATACAAGGCCACAGCAAAGCCGCAATGGGAAATTAAATTGGGCCATAGACAAAGATTGAAGGAGACAACTCAAGTGGGCACTTTTAAGAGTCTCAACCCAACCTGACTGGCCATTCAATTCACCCATCGCACTCGAAGTAACTCAATAATCCTGGAAAGATAAATGCCCAAGAACCATGATCAAGATCCAAAAGAAATATATCTCTCTAATTCCTTTTCTTTTTTACCAAAGACAACCACTTAATATGTACGGTTTTTATACATCTCTGCAGAAATACAATTAACTTCGTGGATATTTTGTCAAGATTTTGCACATGTAGAACACTTTAAAAGACCATTGAAATAACTTGTAAACCTGAAACATCATAAGCAGGAATATCTAAAGAAAAGAAAACTGTGATAAAGATGAAGAAATGACCTGTGCTCAACAAAGGATGTTTTTATACATCGGCTGCCTCCTCCCGACTTTCGGACATTCTGAAATACAGGAGAAACATTTATAATACCGATCATCATGGAATGATCTAGCAACTGCAATAGATGATCTGCCACGAATCATCCGGGAGGGTGGGGGTGAGAAAATAGAAAATCTAGCCAAGAAAGTGTCAACTAACAATTCAAGTATATTCCACTATCTTGATACCAAATAAAAGTGCATCAATATTGACTCAACATGCCTAAAATAGGTGTGTACTAAATCCAAAGGACCTATCCAAGGAATCTTCGATGAAACCGAATCTAAAAGGAGCACTCACTAAACATTCAAATACACACAGTATACTTTAAAGTTATCGGCAATTTCTCAAAATCCATGAGTTAAAAAAATTACTGGACATACATCTAACTAATTACAATATGTCCGTGACTCAAAACTAGAGATCATAGCTAGGAACTATCAAATAAAATTGTTTTTTTTTAATATAGCAAACAAAAAAAAAAAAAGTGCAGTACAAAGGCCGAATCATCAAGTTCCCAGAAAAAGGAAGTTCAACTACTAAATCATGTTCACAGTCAGGTAAGTTTAGTAAACTCAAGTCTACATAAAAGAGTTTCTTTCAAAATAGAATAAGAGGCATCAGCAGATTTATTGTTAAAAATATTTAAAATTAAGTCCATATCACAAGATTGTTTGTGATAACATCGAAAGAACGTTAAATACCTTGGACCTCGGTGCTGGCTTCAGGAAAAATATTGAACCCTTGCATTGCAGACAAATAAGAATTATTAAACACAAATAAAAATGAAAAAAAAAAAATTGAATCAGAGAATCACACATCCATTGTATTTAATAGAGTATTAATTGGAAGCTTAGAAATTTGACATATTCACAAAACATTTTTTTTAGCACAAGTGGTCGATTATTTTACACATAAACCTTAGAGAGAGAATTACAATAGAAAAACAAGTCTCAACCATCCCCCAAAAGAGATTTAGAATAAGCACAACAATTAGAGGTTTAAAAACTCAGCTAATGGGCATGGAACCAACACATGAAACCACAGTTGGGATACCTTTATCAGATTTGGGCATGAGGACCAACAAATTGGGCCCGAAACCAATAGTGCCCCAGAGGGTTATTGGCTTCGGACACACAATTTGGGACATTAGAATACATCAGATACATGGCCACAGCAAAGCCGCAATGGGAAATTAAATTGGGCCATAGACAAGGATTGAAGGAGACAACTCAAGTGGGCACTTTTAAGAGTCTCAACCCAACCTGACTGGCCATTCAATTCACCCATCGCACTTGCAGTAACACAATAATCCTGGAAAGATAAAGCCCAAGCACCATGATAAAGGTCCAAAAGAAATATAGCTCTATAAATCTTTTTTTTTTTACTAAGATTCTGAATACAATGAAAGTAAGGGATTGTTCACAGATACAAAAAAAAGGAGTTAATCTAGCGAAGCGCAAAAAGATCTTCAAGTTGTTGTGCATTAATACCAGAAAAAAAAGAATTTGTTTCTAAGATAAAGCAACCTTCACAGAAGTTTGTCTTCACTACTGATGAAAAAATCTGAATAGATGAAAAGTAGCTCTTAGCAGTTCTCGACTGAAAATAAATGTTTCAAGAAAGTTTCACTCGCACAAGAAATGTTTTACCACTTTTAAACAAGAATCGTAATCGGTTTGTCGATTTTACTGAAATTGTGCCGTCTTTATGGGTCGTTTTCCGGCGCACTACGCTGGAAACCTAGATCTTGGCCGCAGGAAATTGAAAAAAGGAGACAAGATAAGACTTACCGACGAGTTCGCGCACTGATCGAAGTCGATTCTTGAACCTTCATCTTGCTGGTTAGAATTTAGGGCAATCTTGCCCAAATTTGTGTATTAGTTTTATTATTATTGGAAGGTGCGAACGGGGCTTTATATGAATGGGCTCTATATTAATGGGCTGTAAGAATTAAAAGTCCATGTGACAAAATAAAACTTACCATAATAAAGGTTACCATAATTACTTAAAAGAATGGATTTTTAGTGAACTGTTAAATTCTTCTTGCCCACGTTTCTTTTTTATGTGATTTTATTAGAATGGAAATTTTTGCAAACGGTCAAAATTATTTAACACATTTTTGTAATTTTATTTTATGGAATAGATTTTTTTGCTAACCGTTAAACTTATTTAGTCAATGATTCTTCTCATCTCATGTTTTGTAGTTTTATTTAATATTGAACTTCAAATTAGGCTAATTATGGAAGTGAAATGATAAACTTTTGAAGTATAGTTGTAATTATAAAAATATATATATGTAGATATTATCTTAACAAATTATAAAATTGTTGGCGGACAATATTTCTATTAATTTTTCATTTTATTTTTAATGTTTCAGTAATCATTAATTTTAAATGATTTGACGTTGGTCTAGTTATCTAAAGTTATGTTTTTTCTTTTTTTCATTGTGTAATGTTTTTTTTAAAATATAAGCATGATTATTTACAATTGTTCAAATGTTTTTTAGTTAAGATAAATCGATAAATATATACACATAAATGATTTATTTTTGATACTTAAAGAGAAATCATGAATCTATATATTAAAGAATATGTTTAATGATTGAGTTTCTTTAACAAATTATTGAAATACCATTTTGAATGTCATATATGTTGGTTGATATTTAAAGACTAAAATATGATTAAAATTGTTAATATATTATATATTGTAAGAATATATATGGTGTGGAGTTATATATATATATATATATATATATATATATATATATTAATATATGAGTTGAATTAAACACCATATTATATTAGTGGTGTGGTTTTCTTTTACAATTTCAAATTATGATTTTTTTCATAAATTGAGATATGGGGTGTGGTGTGGTACGGTGTGAACGGTTGGTGCAGTTTTAGATTTTTTTTTATCAACACTAACAGTGAAGATGTGTTCGTTTCTTTAATAAAAAATGCCATATGTAATTTAAAAGGAGTTTTAAATTCTCTGATAATGAGAAACTCTTTTAGACAGAGATATAAATCCTACACGTAGAGGCCAGGCTAGAGAGGCAAATATTCCATGATAGGCAATATTATTTTTGTTATATAATGTTATATAATATGTAGTAAATATCAATTATTTGATAATACAATTTAACTAATTATAAGCATTCTGAATATATAAAGTATTTAACAATAAAAAAAATTCTGAATTTACTTAACTAAATATCTATCTAATTCATAATAATCTTATTTATTATATATCTAATTGGACAATCTATAACTAATAACACTAAAATTATCAATTATGAATTTCAAATTAAACTCAATTACTTAAATTAAAGATATATATATTAGAAACAATACACAAAAATAGAAATTTTACTTAAAAACTTGATGCAAACAATGTCAATCGTGTATTTTCAATCTTCATTTTAATATAAATTGAATTAAAAAAATGACATTTTTAATATCACTTAACATTAAAAATGACAGATAGCCAAATCATATATTTTATACTTGAATACTTAATAAAATTTTCATCATTAAAATATATCAGTAAAGGATATTAATATTTTCCGTACAATGTTGATGGTATTACATATTTGAATATATAAATATTAATCTAAAAAAAAATTAGAATGAAATATAATTCCATACTACATATATATATATTAATTTCTTTAACAATGTTACATTTATTTATTTATATTAAGTATGATATTGGATATCCCTAAATAAATTAATATTTGTTATTAAGTTTATTTTTGAACAATATCTATTATTGGGATTTATGAAATTATATTCAATAAAAATTAATTTAATTAAGACCAAAAAAATATAAATGAACTAATAAAATAATTATAATATTAAATCAAATTGACTAACTATATAAATCGAAAGATCTATACAATATCACAATTCCTAATACAATTAATTAATTTATGAAAAAGCCTATTATATTTGATGGTCATGATATATGAATCATCTTACAAAAAAACATGTTGTTAGACCCCAAAATGATTTGTAAGATGAAGAAAAAAATTTCATAACATGAATGTATAATAATCTTCATTTTGTTATAAAACAAAAAATCATCTTACATAATGATTTTCCAAAAATTATCCATTGTGGATCATGAAGCAAGAATTTTCATAAATTTAGTACATGGGAAAACAATTAAAATGTAAAATACAAAATAAAAAAAAAATTGGTGTGACATTTTTAAGAGGGAAAATGGTAAAATTGTAAATATTACCAACTTCCTTGCTTTTTTATATAAGTATAGATTATGTTATAAAATAAGCTAAACTAATATATAAAGACCTCCTCTTTAATTTCACATTCATCTTTGCTTTCCATGAATGTATATTTGTTTGGTTACTGAACTATTTTCATAATGCATATCACCTTTTTATAATTTCAAGTTTAAAAGTTTCTTAAGTTACGGCTAAAAAAAATTTCTCCAACAACTTTTTCGATAAAATACATATCACATGACTTACATATGATTTTTAGAAGAATAAAAACAATTTTCAATATGACTGTTTTTTAATTTCCAAGCTGAAGTACGATATATATATATATATATATATTTTTTTTTTTTTTTTTTTTTTTGCATGTGACATTTAAACGTCTTTAAGATGACAAATTTATCTTTATGAATATCATGTTTTATGCATTTCATCGGAAAAAAAATTAGATTACACTTTAAAAAACTTTTAAGAATTCCAATTGATAAAAAAAATGTTTATGTTATAAATTGAAAAACAATCATACTTTAGATTTATTTTCCATTTAATCCTTAAATATATTATTTTTAAATAAATTTCCACTTCCTCGATTTTTTGATCCACACTTAACATTCAGTATGACTAACAACTTTACATTTCTATTCAATTATTTAAAAAAAATCAATATAAAAATATTATTTACCCAATAATATAGAATATTTGATTAAAAAAAAAATCGAGTCTGATTGACATTACAATGATCACTTCACCCTAGTGCCTCCTTTAAACCAAAATTGAAACCCCATTTCAGAGAAAGCAAAGCAAAAGTTGCTGTAATATCATTAAGCTTTTTTTTTTTTCTTTTTCTTTTCATTAAGATTGTTACATAATGAATGGTTATTGGGAAAAAATATGTGTTACAAAATCAATGAAATAAATTCTACATAAGTCCAAGTATGATTCTCACTTTAACTTAAAAATATGAATATTACGAATTCAATTTGATGACCGCTTGGATCAACACTCCTGGCGCACGTTAGACGCCACCGCCCTTGCCCAAAACTTAATCTGCGCCTTCACATCCTCCTTTGATCTCTTACCACCACCCCACCGCGGCACCGGCGGCGCTGAGCTCTGCGCCGCCCATGCCTCCGACAAATACGGCCTCGATGTTCGACTCTCTTCGTCTTCTTCGATTCTCTTCTTCTCTTGCAAGCCCGGGATTATGCTCACAACATTGGGGCTTAAGTCTTTTTCATCGAAATCAAACCCTAAGTCCTTAAACCCCTGCAATTCTTCTGATTCAAGATCTTTCAAGCTCTTCTGTGTCTTAAGCTCTGGTTTCCTTCTCGATTTCGACCTCGATATGCTTGAGGTACTACTTCCCTTCACACCCTGCAAATTCAATTCACGCTATTGTAAGTCTCAGTTGCTGAGAAAAAGTATCAAATTGAAAACTAGGTTTTCTGATTGAAATGGGATGATAATACCTTAGCAGCATGTTTTCTAGGAGGTAAAGAGTCTGAATAGCTAAGAGAAGCTTGTCTGATCAATTTCCCCATGGAGAATTCAATCTCATCATCATCTTCAGTTTCCAAGGTAGTTGGCAGAGATGGAGCTCGAACTAAGCCGTTAATGGAAGATGTTTTTCTGATGGATCTGCTTCCTCGAACACGATCAGTTCGATCAGATGTTTGATCCTGTTTCTGCAAACTAGATGATGAGAGTTTACTGATCGAATCATATGTCTCTTCATATGATTTTCCAGGGAAATTCAAGTCATGGCTGTAGTTTGAAGAAGAGCAAGGATCAGAATAGCTTCTAAGCATTCTTGATTTTCTCTGAAGCAAGTTTCCAAAGAACCAGCAATCTTCCAATAGCTCACCAGCCTCAATCTTCTCATTATCATCATCTTTACATGTTTCTTGGAAATTAGGATCCATGGCTATGATTTTTCTTTTTCTTTCCTTTTTTTGGGCAGGAAAATGGAGATGGGTTTTTCTTTTTGGTGGGAAACCAATCTTATATGGGTGGTTATGTTTATAAATTGCCAAAAAGAAAAGAAAATGGTAATATTGGAAAAGCTGTCAAAGATGTGTGATTGGGAGGGCATGTGGGACTGGTGTGTCATGTGCTCCAAGATTGCTACACATTAATTACTTGGTGTAAAATAGGACTCTATCTCTATGTATGAGGTGTTTTAATTATTCAATTTGTGGACATAAGATGTATGAGGTGTTTTAATCATTCAATTTGAGAATGCTATGGGGGGGTGAACTAAAGAGACAAACTAATATATTTTCTTGTCCCTCACCTCCCTATCAGATTATTTAGATGAAATTTATCTGATGTAGCATGTATTGTACATATATAAATTATTTATGTATTTATTAATTGTTTGTATGAGTAATGAACGATGTGTTGATGGTAGTGTATATTATTTTTAGTAATATTTTATTTTTGGAATTATGTGATTTTTTAAAATGTAAAATGAAAGTTGAATTTTATGGAGGATATGAATTATTACATATGTAAGAGAGAGTATATGGTGGTTAGTGAGTGTTACAAGGCCATATATTTGAAAAGACTTTTAACCAATAATGCCATTCCACTTAATCATAATTACACGTCTAAATACATTAATTCAAGTGCCAAAATATTTAAACCCATAAAACAAAAATTGCGGTGACTAATCACTTTTATACTTGTACGCATCAAATATCAATGTCAATAAAGGATCGCGTGTCTCAAACCTCTATCACACTTTATTTAATTTTTGGGTGTAATTTTTGTGACATCATTCTATGAATTTGTTTTTATAAGATGATTAATATATAATTTATTTTATCAAATTATATCTATGAGATGATTTGATATAAATTTGATTTCACTTTAATTATTTTTAAATGTATTTAGCACTTCATTTAAAAAAAAAATATATTATGCTTCAAATAAGGTCATTTATATGCAATCTTATTTTCATTTTATCAATAAATAATACAAATCGTATAACAATGACATTAAACAAGACATGTCATAATTATCGAAATTCAATCCCATTACTTGTGGCTTCAGCCTCACCAACACAATTTTTAAATTTCACAAATAACATCAAAAAGTACAATAAAAAATAAAAAAGAGGGATTGGTAGAAGAGGTGGATGCATTCAATTGGAACACCTATGGGGAAAGATTAGATATATATGCCAGCACATCCCATGTGCTTGTCCTGAAGAAGTCATCTAGTTTATTCATTACCAAACCAAGAAACAAATTTCTTGACTATTTCATTTATATTTATGTATAATATAGTACATGTTGTTGACAGTAGGTGACAGCTACAGGATACGATGTTAATTATTTGGATAATAAAATCCAAAGTTGTTCGCTAGTAAATTCGATTGGTTGGTTATATTAATTTGCGAAAATAACAAATATTATCCTCTGTTTGTTCAGGTAGATTGCTTCATAGTTTAGTAAAATGCTGGAACTTGGCATTATCCGAAATTGAGAGATGTGCCAAACAAGGCTTAAAGTTTAATACGGCGTTACATGTGAGTTGCTGATTAAATAAATGGAGGTGATAAGAATCATATCCTATTTCCCATCTTCTCCACTTATCATCATATTGCCTAATTCATACATGCTATCAATCGGTGCATTTTGTTAGAGGATTACTAAAAATAGTAGACATTTTTTATTTCAAAGTATAATTTTTGTGAAATTGTTTCAAATAGTTATGTGAGAGAGACCAATCTACAAAATAAATATTGATTTGTAAAATGAGTTTGGTATTTCATTACATCTCACAGAATTAAATATATATAAAATCATTTTTTTGTGATTATCTTATGCTATAAATATACATACTTGAACAGCATGTCATGTGATTGTTTCTCTCTAAAAAATAAATAAAATTTTGTCTTATGAATTTTAGAGGTGATGGTATTTTTCTAATTCGTCCCATGATTAAATCTAAATAGAGTCACAACTCAAAGTTTATGTAGGTTCTAACTCCCTATTTATAAGTAATTGTTAAAGATATCTATTCTTTTTTACACTAGGTTCTGAATTTCAAATGCATATATCCCTGACTTAATGGCCACAAAGTCATAGAGAAATTAACGCTAATAAGCTGAATAGGAAGAAATCAGAAAAGGGACAAGTTTATGTGGGGTTTGGTTATAATTGAGGAAGAGATGGTGGGTCAACCATGTTTATCATGTCAAGTGTGAATGTTGGAATTGAGAGAGAGAGAGAGAGAGAGAGAGAGAGAGAGAGAGAGAGAGATAAATCAAGAAATAGAGATGCTCTGAAAAACCAATTGGAGTTTCAACTCAAATATCATTCCAATTTTGTCCCCACCAAAATAACACTTGTTCATTGCAACCTTTGGTGTCATGTGTGTGGGAACAATCCATGTGTCCCTCCTATTATTATCAACTTTATTATATTCTTCCATCAATTTTATTTTTTGTATTATGTTTTTATGCATTGAAGAGAAAAATTAGATAGAACAAAACGTGAAATAATACACTAATTACATTCATACTAATATACTAATATTCATGTATGCTTTAGTAATTTTGCACATCAAACCATGCAAAACGGTACCTATGCCCTTATAGATATTGTAAATAATTCAATCGAGAACATAAAGATCTCTTTTGAACCAGGCGAGAATGACAATTAATCAACAATTATTGACAGGGTAAACTGAGTGCCATTCATTCAAAATGAAAAAAAAAAAAAAAAAAAAGTTATGGGAAAAAGAGAGTAGAGGGTTAATACTGTTTTGCACTTTATAGATCCAAGATCAAACCTATATATATATAAGGAAACAGAATACTTCACCAAATCCCCCAGTCTTGCTCAACTTAGGAAGCAAAAAACTAACCAAAAAATATATAGGAATTAAGGAAGCAATATGCTTGAAAAACAAAATTTCAGTGTTAAGATGAGTGAAGTAGCACATCTATATATTCCGCAAGTGCATCAAAATTTGCGGAAACCACAAGTATTGAAGCTATTATACGGTATCAATCAAAAGCCTCCCTGCTCGTTATCAACCACTCTATAAGAAAACAAAGGCATAATTTCTCATATTTACAATGGTATGAAACATCAGTACCTGTGTCCAAAGTAGTCAGTACTCCTTCCTTGAATACAAATCTAGAATCGAGCCCTTGAGAAATCGGGGAAGATTGTCTTGCATGACAATCACAATCCTTCAACGATTTCACCGATATTTTCACATCTGTTCCCTGAAGTTTCCAACACTCACAGTGTTTTCTATACTGACTGCCACCTTCTTCACCTATCATACCGCAATTTTTTTCACTTTGGGACACTTTACTAAATGACAAATGAAGATTTGCAGAGAAAGAGGCAACAAAATCATGAACATCTTCAACGGTTGATTCAATTCCTCTACGTCTCCACTCGATATTGATAATCTTCAGCAGTAAATTATTGAGTGTGACAAAGCATTCAGAACAACAATGGTAAAAGCACATGTTAGGTGAATCACTTGCAAGACTTTTAGAGTTCGAGACAATATTGACATCAAGATCATTTCCACCTGATTTTTCACCAGTATCTTTGGATAAGATACAATTATTGGTTGATAGACCATTAGGCTTGTTACCAATTTCAGCAGTAGAACGAAGCTCAAAAATTTGCTTATCATCTGATCCACAGGGGCCATCTGCATACACATTGGAACTATTCCCTTTGAAACCATTGGAAAGTTTGGGAGATTGAACATGCACCAATTCTGCACGATCTCCCGCAGCTTCTACCCTAGAAGACTCCATATCAACTTCATCTGGTGCTAAGGTGGGAGAGCAACCGTCATTCAAGACAACCTGAGGGGAAGGCTCTTCTACTGTAACTGCAACATGATCCTCTGCATTTGCACCTTCATAATCAACATCAGTTGGATTAGATTGTTCAGTAGCATCTCCAGCGCCAACCTCCTGGGAACTTTTTTCCAATGGTTCTGATCCATTTACATTTATATTTGAATCGCCAAGCTTGTGGCCATCACCTTCAGAAATATCTCCCTTGCAAACATGATTATCAAATGGTCCTGTAGCGGCACTTGCCTCGGGAATAGGAGTATCGACCTCTAAACTGAAAATAAATTCTTGTTTTAGTACGAATATATGGAGAGAGAGAGAGAGAAGGGGGGGGGGGGGGGTGAATACCTATGTAAGGCATGAGCCCAATTGCTAACCATGTCTTCAAGATAAGCCACTTGTGATAGAACACGAACAAACTGGGTTCTGTCTTTCCCAGCTTGAATTTTATCATCAATTTGCCTAACAAGAGTTTCCAAAACTTTCCGAACCGCAGAGCAAACTTCCCTTAGTGAAGTGTATTCACCTCTATATGCTGATAAACCTACAGCAACAAGTCCTCTAACCAAACCAGATTCTTTGCTTTTAATATTGCTGGAACTTGATGCAGCAGTAACATTCTCTGTTGAGTTGATAGGAGTAGGACGAACAATGCAAGAATTGAAGGGCCAGCCTTTCCAGGGTCCACTGGTAGTGGCACAAGGACCTGCTTTCAACTTGGATGTTACCCAACAAAGTTCAGCAAAATGAGGATAACAAAGAATCTGATAGCCAACTGTTGATATTGCCGACAGCAAGTTTGATTTCCCTTTCAGAGTTTTATTCATCAAACCAACTGAACTGACAGGACTGATATGGCAAGACTTACTACAATGGACTCCATCAGCATCATTGTCAGCTGTATCATAAGCTTTCACCTCAAGTGAGTTAACGTCAATATTCCCACCATGAAGTGACTGTATAAAGTGTTGCACCAAATCCTTTGTCACTTTAGCAGCAAAAGCACCAATTACCTTATCATGATCAAATTTCCCATCAAGCTGCATACAGAACCGTGGCTCCTTATGGCCTAGTGGACTTGGAAGGCTGCAATTCAAAGTTTCGTTCCCAAAAAATTGCCTTACTCTATTAGGCAGTAAAGAAAATGGTACTTCTGATGTGGCCTGTTAAAAGAAAAATTCGCAATGAGCAATTCTCAAGTATTAATATGCTAAATAATATGAAAAGAAGAGGTAAAAATTAGAATAACAATGGGAAAAATGTTGTTACTACAGCTTAAAATGTAACTGCATTGACATAGGATGAAGACACAATTAGTAGCTAAACTTAGGTGGTTTAAATGAATCTCAAGTTGCATCACTAGCATACAAGTGAAATAGTTAAATGCTGAAAATCCTCACCCTAATAATATCGGAGGCCTAAACAGATAAAGAGCAGGTTGAGATAAAACCCACACATGGCACAAACAGGACACATTAACACAAGAATACTTGCGGCCTTATACAACATTACTCAAAGATTTTTTAACAGCCTACATAAGTTATTAGAAAGGTGAAGGATGGCAGCATCCAAATAGTCATTAATGCCTCCCCTGCTCAAACTCCAATAATATAAGAAATTAGTTATTTCAGCATCATTAGTAAAATGAATGTAGCCCTTTCCTCTAACCAATATTCAAAACCCCTCTCTAAATCAGCACAATGTTGTGGGTCGAAGTTAAGGTACTCTGACTTATCCTTCAATTTTAACTCCATTTTTTGGCTAAGATCTTCACAATATATATGATGTTATGCTTTGTATAAAAATTGTCTGGTGCACTTGATTCCCCATGCCCTCACAAAAGATGTATTGTTCATGTTTTGAGAGAGGGGGGGTGGGGTGGGGGGTTGGAACTCCACCAACACTAATCAGACTTAAAGGGCCATAGGTAATGAAGACTTACATTTCTTTTCTTTTTTAACTTTTATTAGTTACTCGATGTTGAACGATAAGCTAATAGTTAGCATAATGTAATCAAGCAACAACAATTTAACATCAAACTTAAGGACGTTATAGGAAGAAGCAGTCGTACCAGAATTATCAAGGAGGTATTTACACGTATAGACTCCACCTGCTCAATGAAAGAGGTCCAGAGGTACGAGGACTTCATTACAGCAGTTTGAGACTCTGCACCCTCTCCATCAGCACTTGGGCTCGGCCCATGTTCCATGTCGACCTCGACGTGCCCATCACAAGATATCACTCCAGAGGATTGAGGTTCCATTGAACATGGCTCATCGTCATCTTCAGAGACATTATTATATGCCTCAACAGCCCATAAATCAATTGTTGGCATATATAGCATGCATGCATCTGCACCAACAGATCTCACTGCCACAACAAGTCATAACAGTTATATTCCTCATCCAAATCACACACAGGAAAATGAAGGACAAAGGGTGAGAAATCAAACAGGAAGAGAAAAGGAGACAGAAAAAGCAATCAGAGATGAAAAGAAGAATGCTTAAATCTTAATGTCATGCACTCTATATAAGCAGATGGATGCTACCAGTAAAAGTGGTTCTGGTTCCCAACATGAATTGAACTATCTCTCTCACAAGTTAAATTAGGCCTAACAACTTTAGCAGGCAGGCAAGCAAGCAAACCATATTTCAGCAACTGTTTTCATAATTCCCTTCAATCCAACCATCTGCCTCATTTTTATTCCAAGGACTCACCATGATCCGCATAACCTTCTGCTAATTTCCATCATTCCAAACACATATATACAACCATCAAACGAAATGGATATAAGTAGATTTCCTCAGTGAAATTGAAGTAGAACGAACAATGTAAATGAGACACAGGGATACCCACACTATGGTGGACAGCAACAAAATAATCAAAGAAAAACAAGATACTGGAATTGAACAGAGGAGCATAACTTTAAAGGAATGACCAAGAAAACCTATTGCATTTAAGCAAGTTCTTAGAATAATGATGAAAATAAAATGATGGGTGTGAAGGGAAAAATATTGTTATGAAATACTCTTGAACACAACATGCTTATTCATGGCAATATTTAAGAAATACAACCAACTTCAACACATATTCTTTGCAAGTCTCTCGCAGATTCTACAAATTGACTCTGATATCAAATCCATTAAGTAGAATCTATCTTTAACTGAGAATGCACAAAAATAATTCAATGTAAGATACTTTGAATATTTCGAGTGGATTTTGAATAAACTTTAACACAACAACGTGAAACTGCGTCTAGAATTAACATCAGTTTGACTCAATATAAGAAGACCTAATATTAGAAGTCTTTTGCTGGAATAAACTAGAACCACATGAGAGACATATTGTGATGGAAACAAATGGGGTTTGGAAGAGGAGCTCCTAATTTGTGAGAGAGGAGACATAAAATCTAATTGTAAAGAATTCTGCAGCCAATCAAGGTAAGCAAGGGTTTTCAGATTAGCATAAATAACAATTTTGCTGCATTTCTGCTGAAATTCACTAATTTCAGTAATTTCAAATGGAAAATCATGACATACTCAGTATACGCGTGAGCCCATGAACCATGTCTCCACGTCCTTCATGGGAGATACTGGCCAAATCAACTTTCCATACATCCAAATTGCCAACAAAACAATGGAGAAGGCATGAAGCAAGATGCCTCTGACCAGATCTTGAATTTCCACAAATCAACACTTGATATCCTGAATTGCAAGATGATACGGAAGACAAACTTTGTGGCAACTGAGTGCGAGCACCCATAAACACAGACTTGGAAGTGATAGTTTTTGAATATTCATCAGTATTCCCCTCCGTTACATTAGAACTGCACAGGTTATTATCTCCAACCAGAACATTTGCGAGCAAAAAGTTCTTCTCTATCTCATCAGCAACATCCACTTCTTGAAGCAAACCAACCACTTGCAACCACCAATTATCACTCTGCACTTTCCTCCTATCTAAAGCAGAAACAATAACATTTTTCACCAATGTAGAAGCCTTATTGAGATGCAGTGGCAACAAGATACGCTCATCCAGATACAAACAAACCAGCAGTCTCGTAAGTGGCTGGATAAGGCATGGAACAAGATGAGATTTAAGAGGTGAACAGACCACATCATTTAGAGCAATTCCACTTTCTCTTCGAGAACATGGAGGCGGGGCACATGAGAGAGCCTTCAACCAATCTCTCTCCTCCACAGAAAAAGCGGGAATAGCAGGGCATTTCCTGTTAGTAACACTAGTTTCAGCCGCTGAGAGAACCTTTTGCAAGGGGAAGCTCCTCCTTAGACCAATTATTGCTGCTTGAGTACAAAGAGACTGCAGATCAGCACCAGCAAATCCCACAGTTTGCTTTGCTACCCACTTCAGTAAGGAACCAGTCATTGGTTTGGGCCACTTCTGAGTATGCAACGAGAGGATTGCTTCTCTGTCCTTAACTGAAGGCAGTGGAAAATAAATCTCCCGATCAAATCTCCCAGGCCTTCTTAGAGCTGGATCGACCGCATCGGGACGATTAGTTGCTCCAATTACGACAACTGAACCTCGAGATTTTAGGCCATCCATCAATGCAAGCAATGTGGAGACAACTGAATTATGTGTTTGATCTTGCTGCTTGGTGCGACAAGGAGCCAAACCATCTATCTCATCAAAGAAAATTATAGAGGGTTGAGATTTCTCAGCAACTTGAAAAAGAAGTCTGAGCTGACGCTCAGCATCACCAACATATTTGCCAAGACAATCAGCACCTTTGCGTGCAAAATATGCAATTCTCCTGTCACCACGAGCACAAGAACCAACTAGTGCACGCACAACCAATGTCTTACCAGTTCCAGGATGTCCATGCAACAGAACTCCCCTAGGAGGTGCAAGACCTAGATTATTAAAAAATTCAGGGTATAAGAGTGGTAAAATAACAACCTCTTTCATGCATCGAATGACATCTTGCAACCCAGCAACAGATTCCCAGCCCTGGAATTGTCTCTTTTCTTCAGAGTTTGCACCTCCAATGTATGTAGGTGCTATTCTGCACAAATCCCTTTGAAGCCTCTTGCTCTCACGTTTCAAAAATTCTTCATCCTCTCCACAGTTCTCTAACCATTTTTCTTCAGCTTCAATATCCTTACGGCATGACTCATTAGCCGTTTTCCGCAATTCCAATTTTAACTTTTTGGCTTTCATTTTCTTCAACCGCAATGTGTTCTGTATTCCATATGGTTGAAATAGGTGTCGATGATCGGTGCAGGCTATAAGAAATTTGCGATGATCAAAGATGCAACTTTTGGCTCTTGCACATGGCTACAAAACCAAACAAATTAAACTTACCCAATGAATATGATAAAATGTACATATGCAGCAAGAAAATTCAACAAGAATGAAAGCTGAGAAAATGAAAGACAGCTAAGATACAAAATATTGACAAACCACGCACTAGGTGGTAGGTTTTTGGACATCGATCAACACGACAGCCAATGGTAGCTCCAGGTCTCCTACAGCGAGTACATTTCAGCACCCTTCCTCTATAAAGAGCAGCCCTGACATTCTTCAAGCATCCCAATCCAGCAAAATAAACCTGAAAACAAATATAAGATTAGCAGATAGAATATAGCACTAGCATACAAGAATAATATCCTATAGTCAGATTTTTTTAACAAAATAAAATAGAAAGACCAAGAACATGCATTGTGCATAAAAAGGAAGCTACAAAACCATTTTTATAATTGGTTATGTACAAAACCACAACAGGCATGCACATATGTGCACATACTTAGAGAAAGTTACAACTGTAAACAAAACAAAAAAAGAAACAAAGTAAGCCAACCAAGTGCTTCCCTTTTTCTTCAAAAATAAACCAAATGCATGTTATTAGCAAGTCTTACACAAAACCAAAAATATACTGCAAAACTTAGAAATCAAGTCTTAAGTTTTGGAAGAAGCATGAATTTACTGAAAATTATTTCCTCACACAAATAGGACCCATCATCCCCGGCAAGGATGGCCTACATGCCTAAGAATACTATAAACTCCAATAAGCAATTAAACCTTAACAGGCTGAAATACAAAATCCTGTTTTAGTAGACTCAAAGCATACTGACTGAAATAACCCCCAAAAAAAAAAAAAAAATTATAATCAATTAAAAAAGAAACAAGGAAAGAATAAAAGAGTGAATCAATTAATGTTGTCGTCGATGGAACTTGAGTTCCAACCTTTCCCTTTTAGGAACATCCTTTCATCATAAATCAACTTTCCAAATTTATACTTTGCCGCCAAGTCAGCAGTCAGAAAAAATGATATTTACGTCAAAGAGGTAATAAAACAACAGGAACATGACATTCTTTAGCTTAATACTCATACCAAGTAGAACCATAAAAGAGATAACTAATGCATGAAACAAAGCAAAAAGTCTAAAATAGAGGGAATTTCCAAACAAAAATAACCATCAGACAACTGAAATGCTATAAAATTATGAATATAAAACGCACCTCAGGACTCCATACAGCACATTGCTGATGAACCCAAATTCGTGCAATACCGAATCGATCATTAATAGGTCCGAGGAGCCGCCCAAGCCATCCAGATTGGTCACCAAATCCATCCCATACATCATAATTAGGTTCCTCTGAAGCAGATGATCCACTATACGCCTCATTATCACTGTCAGCACCTTCCAGTACGAGTATTTTTGGAGGCTTGCCATCAGTACCACCCCCACATAAACCACATCGTCTTCCCAGTTTTATTCTTGGTTTTCTGTCTGCAACAGCTGAAGCATTGTATTTATCATTTGATTTTTTACAGGTGTCATCTTCAAGAGGCTTATCAGAACATCCATCTTCATTTGCTTGGTCAGCTGTAGCAAAATCAACTTCAGCAACATTTCCTTGGTCAGATACAGTACCACATGCTGATTTTTCAAGCCCCATAGGCTCTTCCCTTGTTACGACATTGCCATTGTTGTGGCATTCTTCCAATTCTGAATCCCTTTGAACTGCAGCCTCCTCGATCTCAGCCATCTGTGAAGCCACATGGCAATGTTCGACTACAATTTCACTTCTAGACTCCAACTTAGTCTCCAACTGTAATTTTTCTGCCTCATCCATCACTTCTAAAACTTCATCCCTCTTCTTTTCTTTGCCATCCTCCACCCCACCTCCCAAATCAATCTCCTGGTCGTTATTTTCCAAGATATTTGAAGCTTTAATTCTTCCTGGCCTCTTCGATTTAACCACTGTTGATTTCTCACCCATCGAGCGCTCTTTCTTACCATAACACTGAGGTCCCATGTCATCCCTAAAGCCATCAAAATCCTGAAATAGTTTTCTTTTACCTTTCGGTGAAGACCTCCTCCTCTCCCTTCCTGAAAAGCCACTCTTTTCCCTAGATCTCAACCTCAACCTCCAGCCATCATTTTCTCCATCCAAATCTCTTGAACTTGAGCATGGTATTTCACATTGCACTCGATCTTCTCTCCTAACTTTCTCAACACTATTAGTCACACTCCTATCATCAATCTTCCTTCGCTTTTTCGGGGGCAAAGGTGATGAATCAAGCACCACAGGGGCTCTACGAGCCCTATTGCTCCTACGGGGCTCCAATTCGTTACCGCCATTACTAAACTCACTCGAATCAACCTTTTCAACCCCTATATGGCTCCTGTTATAAGCTTTCTCACAGATTGCGTCTAATTTCTTGTGCTTTTTCTTGCCCTTAGACTTATTCCTTAACTTCTGATCCTTCCTTCTCTTGATAACTGAATCGGACCGCGATAATCGCATAGCAAAAATCCTCCAACACAAATATGAAAATAGGAATTAAAACAAACCTAACACCCTAGAAAATTTCTGCACCTAGTGCCAAAAATCTTTGGCACACCACACGTTGATTGAAGAATCAATTTCGTTTCTCTTCAAAGGGTTTTTAGCGCATCTTAAGATAAACAAATTAGAGACAATGAGGCTGATGAACAACTAACCTTGGATTAATGGATCATGCAGAAGAAACGTAAAAAAGAAACCCTAGAAATATCAGATTCAACATGAATTTAATCGAACAAACCCAAAATTGTGGGATTGAAACTCTGATTTTGTAATTATACAGTGAGATTTTTTATCTTAATTTTTGGAATTTTCCCCCCACTTTCCAAGTGTGTTTAGGGCTTTTCTCAGGCTGGTGCAGACGACTATTAGGGCGGAGGTATTGAGAAGGGTTCTGAAATTCACACTGGAAATACTATATACAGATATCTGAGGGTTAAGAGCACTCCCGTTTTAAGCGCGTGTTTTGCACGATTCAGTAAAAGGCATGAGAATCTGGGCCCATGTGTGTCTATTGGTACGTGGCGATGGTAAAGTTGATTACTATGGATGATTACCGACACGCGCTATTAATGAGAATGTGGTATTTGTAGATCAAAGTGAATTTCTCAATTTTTGTTGATTTTTCCCACCAAACGTTACCGCCAAAATTGGAGTTTTTTTATTTTTTCATTTATTTAGGACCGTGAAGATTTATATTGTTGGTTTTTGGAATGTATATATATTGAGAGAAAAAGTAATATGATAATTTAGGTAGAGAAAATGGTGTAGGTTTAACAAAATATCAATTGAAGAAACAGTTTCGGACAATTTAAATTTTATCTAATTTAAAGATAAATACTTTATTTTTTACTCCTCAGCGACCTATTTTAATTTGTTCAATGTTAAGGCCACATAAATTGATATGTTAGGTTGTGCGATCATTTCTAATATAACAAATTAAATATATAAAATGATTTTGTGAACTTATAAAATTTTAATGTTTTTTTTCTAAAATAAGTTATTGATGACTTGCAACAACGTTGTGTACTTGTGTTTGAACTAGTGAAATTGAATCATATATTAAAAAATTAATATTGTATGTCTTAATTGAGATTTATGTCATTGTTAAAAAGGAAGAAGAAAAATGAAACGTACAATTTGTCAATGTATTTATTCTGGTCAAAATCAATTGTTCTAAATTCAGAATACCCTAAGAAAAAGTTGTAGAATGTATTTTGTTCCGGTCAAAAATCAATTCTTCTAAATTTAAAATACACTAAAAAAACGTTTCCTAATTTGTTGAAATAACCTGAATGGATAAGATATTAAAATTAAAATTTTGGAAATGAAAGAAAATTTGACTTTTTTCTTTCTTTTAATCAAAACCTAACCTAGTATGTAATCCAAGATCCATTTTTCAAAATGTAAAGCATTTATATGTACGAACAACAAGTGTTTTGGAAATTGTAATATATATATATATAGTTTAGAACTTATACAATATAATAAGATATTTTGAAAAACACACATACATGTATATATGTATAAAGTAAAATAAACTAGTAACAATTTTTTTTTTCTTTAAGAAACACTTCCAAACCAGATTCCGAATTGCACTTGGATTCGAAAATATTCATTGAAATAAAAAATTAATAAAGGGGTCTAAAATTGATAACTTTGCTTTGGTGTCACAGTCTAAATAAATTAGCAATAGCGCCCCTATATACATAGAGAGAAGATAAAAAGAAAATGAAAAGGCTAAATTTGTGGTTGCTTTTGGTATTAAAAAGTCAATGGTAGGAAAATTTGTTTGATTAAATATAAGTCAACTAAAAAAAATGAAAATTTCCTTCCCAAAAAAAAAAATATATATATATATATATATATTTCTACTTTTCGCATCTGGATTATCGTCTTTTAATTCGTTGCAATAAGGAAAAAGAAATTAAGATCCACATTTTTTGTTTTATTTTCTCAATTTTTTTATTTCAGAAAATCCGAAAAGGCATTTAGTTATTTTACAAGTAATAAATATTCTTTCTCAAGATTTGACTTTCTGATTTTAATTTTTTGTATATAAGGTTATAAAAACAAGTCAAATTATGCGGTGTGTACAGATGTATAGTTGAATTTCACTAGATAAATAATCATTGGAGAAGTTAATATTATTTAGAAGTATCAAGTTATTAGTTTCATAAAAAATGATTCGGATATTTTGTTACTTTTTTTTTTGTTTCATATTATTATTTCGTTATCTTTAATATACTACAAATTAAATAATAAAGTCATCTACAAATATAATCAATGATAATTATTTTGGAACGATAGATAAAACACACTAAAATATTGATCTCTTAAAAATGCATGAATTGAATTTTATAAAACCTAAATCAAAATATATTATTTGAGAAAAATGATTAATGCCAATCTATTTCACTTCAACGTGTCTTCTTTTATCTTGTATATAAATTTGTCAGATTTGATTATCTCGATGGATTCTTTGAAATAAATTTCAATGAACTTGTGAAATGAGTGCAAAATTAGGTGATATATACAGGAGTATGGATTACTCAACATTCAATAGGACTTTTCTTTTTTAAATTATGCTTCATCTCCATATCAATCTATTACTTATATTGTTTGATAATTTATGTATACAATAATAATACAAAATACAAAAGAAAAAAAAAATTATTTGAATAAAAAAGGGTCTCGCGTTCCTCCGCTTACCATCAAACAACCATAAAGCTCTTCAAAGGGCAACACTTCTCCACCATTCGCCACGTCATCATTCACTCCATCATCGCAGAAACTTGATAGAGACGAAACCGGAGGGGCGCAGGCTTGATGGGCCTGTGATTGTGATTGGGCCCGGGTCCATGTGCAGCCCACCAGCATGTCTCGAGCCCGTTTAATCTCGCCGCGCAGAATTTGAGCTTCTTCCTCCAGCCGCCTTTTCTCCGCTAGAGCCGCGTCGAGCCGTGCCTGGAGCGAGCCGTAGCCGAGCTCCAGGCTCTGGTTCTTCCAGCGAGCCCTCCTGTTCTGGTACCAAATAGCGATCTGTCTAGGAGGGACGCCGAGCTCGCTTGCCAGCTTCAGCTTGCGCTCCGGCTCAAGCTTCTTGGCGGCGTCGAAGCTGGCCTCCAAGAGCCGAACTTGGTCGTGGCTTAGCCGCTTTTTGAGATGTTTGGATGTGTTGTTCATTTGGTTTTGTGAAACATTCATTTTTGTTTCCTCTTTTAGGTGTGACATCTAAACTGAAGCTCGGATTTGGAGTATGGGAATGCTGTTTATGGAATTACATGTATTTATATACACACTACACAATCAGTAATTTGATATTTGGACGACCCTCGACTATATATTTAATCAATCTAGGCTATCTAGCTATGAATTTATCATTAAATATATTGGTATAGGATAAAATAAAGTATGAAATTGAAATATAATAAAAAATTAATAGATGGGTGTAGGTCCTGGTTATACTTTAAAACTGCAATTCACGTCTTGTGTATTTAATTAACTAGCTGTGTACCCGCGCGGTGCGTGTCTTGCCATATAATATGTGATTTATATTATATATTTGATAATACAATGTAACTAATTATAAGCATTTTGAAGATATAATAACTGTAGTTATTCCAAATTTGAACTACTTCCTCCGTCCCGGCTTATTTTGCCTACTTTGACCGGCACGGATCCTAAGAAAATACAGTTGACTGTTGGTTGGATGTGTAAGTTTATGTTTTTTTCACTTTAATTAGGAAAGTAGGCAAAATAAGTTGGGACAAGCAAAAGTGGAAAGTAGGCAAAATAAGGTGGGACGGAGGGAGTACTATTTAAAAATTTATAGCTAATTCAATTTATTTTTATATTTTTAAATAAATTTTAAAATAGTGTTAAACAAACTTCGAATTTCTTAACAATTTTTTATTGCATCCAAACAAAAAAAAAATTATAAAATTATTTAAATCTTTCTATTGATTTCGACAAAATTAGAAAAAAAAAAAAACCCATTAGTACTATCATTATTATTATTATTAAATATTTTTAAAGATTTTATTTGTTGATATTTATATTTTTTAAGAATTAATTTTTTAATAACTATTATGAGTCCCCTTTATTTTAATTGGCCCAATAAATTTCTTCACTACCCATTAAATAAGCATACACAATTATCATAATCTTCATTCCTCCTGCAAGATTTTCATTATTCCTAAACAGTGGCGGCTTCATCTTCATTCTCACATTCTCTTCTCCCCTCATCTTCTACTTTTTTTTATTTCTTTCATTCTCTTATTGAGATCTAATTTCTTTTTTCTTCAAATCTGATTTATGTCCCCCCTCTTTCTTCATTCTTTCATTTGCAATGGAGTATTTGATATTTTTATATTTCTTTTTATTATAATATGATAGCTCACCAATACTGTCGGGGTTTCAACTCTTTTGAAAATATTTTATAAACTACGAACCGTGAATCTTTATCATCATTTAATCGGCAAAGAGTAGCTTCATTTTCGTGCTCCCATTTTTTCTTTCTTTATTTCTTCATTTTCATTCAACTTAGTTGATATGTAGATGATAACTTCCATCTCTAATTTTTCTTCTTATTTTGACATTTTGAGGCCCACGAATCTTATTCTTATTTTCAGCTTAATGTTCATCTTCATTATTTATTTTTCTTGCTCAATTGCTAAATTGTTTAATGTGTATTTTAACCAACCACTTAGAACTTATATAGTATAATGGCTTGGAGAGGAAACCTCATTCAAATGGTTTGATGAGGAAGTGTGACTCAAAATTATTTAGAAAATCAAATGAAATAAAAAAAAAAGAAATTATTTACACAGTCAGCATTATGATGTGACATTTTTTCGCGGGAAAGTGGCAATACAGTAAATTTTTCCAACTTAACTGCTATTAGAATAGTATAGATGTGTAAATATAATGTGTTTTTTATATATAAATTTTTTACTTGACATGCATACATTTTTTATATTCAATATGATATATATAATTTTAAAAAATTAAATTTCCAAAAAAATAAACTATTGTCAGAAATTTGGTTTATTCAAATGAGTGTACGCTCGTTTTTTTTTTTAATCAAGAATTTGAAGGCTATAAATTTAGTTTTTTTTAGGAATTATTTTCTTATTCAAACATTGTAATTCAAGTAATCATCGAACTTTATGAGGATAATAATTGAGATGTCAATATTCATATCTTAAACATTCAAACTTTTATAGCGTTTATTGCCTCTTCTCACTCATTTAATAAACATGTATTCTGCCGGTGGTATATATATATATATATATATATATATATATATATATATATATTTTACTAATAATATGCAACACCGTATAACATAGACAATACAACACCTAATTCGAACCATTGTTTGGTCTGAAATCACGTGGCTTTGGTCCCACAAATTAAATGTAAGTGAAAATTATTTTATTTTAGGAAAGAAATGTTGATCTGATTAAAAAAACATATCCTTTTATCGATTCACAACTTAAAGTAACGAAAAACAGGGCCAGCTCCAAATTTGGAGCATGAACTTAGCTGTGTTTTTTATTGCTCCATTGAATGTTTCATTACGTGTTTATTTGAATTAAAATAAGGGCTGGCTATCTGCACCCCAATTATTCTAAACACACCCCATTTTTCTAAACACATCCATAATTAAATCAATTTCATTTAAAAATTTCTAAACACACCCCAACACATTACCAAAATACCCTTGATACCTAAATTATACATATATACTAAACATATCCCAACATACCCTAACACACCCCACAATTCATTCACCCAAATTAAAACTCTAATCCAAGAAATCCAAGAACTCTACCTTCTCAATCCGGATTTGTTTGAAAAAATCTTTTGGCCTAAATTCGAACAAGCTTTTGTGAGTTTACATTCAACATAACATCTCCGTACAATGGATCCTTTCCAACAAGATGAAAAGCCAAATAAGTTTGCAAATTTCTCTACAAATTTTTTGATTTATTTGGGTAAATTTGTTGTTTGAAATTGAGGAACATTATGTAGAAATCATGTTTAGGATGTATTATTGTTGAAAACATGTGTAGTTGTGGTAGATTTTGGACAGGAAAACGAAATCGCGAACACCATTTTTTGTTCTGGACGCGTTCAGTTTGACCCTGGTCGACCGAACGGTATGCATGATGTTCGACTACAGTTCGAACACACTATGATGTGTTCGACTACTGTTCGAACACTCTGTGATATGTTCGACTATTGGTCGAACATACTTCATTATGTTCGGCCTTTACAGGTCGAACACTCTTTGATTTGTTCGGCCTGTAATGGCCGATTGGGAAATTCGCAGTTTTTTTTAACTCAAAATACAAAAAAACAATCGATAGAAAGCTTGTAAACGACTTACATTGTCCATCTCATGTGTTCTTTCTTCGGACATGATGCCTTTTGAGTACAAACAAGATATGAGGTGAGAGTTTGCAAGATTAGAGTTGTGTTTTGAGGTTTTGAAAGAAGAAAGATATGAGGAAGAAGAAAATTGGGTGTGTTCATAATTGAGGTGTGTATAGTATAACTTTAATTTAAATATAATTGTTTATAAAATTATCTTTAAGGGTATAAATGTCTTTTAAGTAAATCATTTCTTTTTTATTTAATTTTGTAGGGTGTGTTTAGAATAATTGAGGTGCGGATAGCCGGACCCTTAAAATAATATGTTATTTGTAAAGATAATGATTCTCTTGTTGATGATGATCAATTTTTGCGATAGTCAAATTCACACAAAACTCTATAGTTCACAACTTCACATTGATTATGCTAAAATAAGACGAGAAACACAATTTACAATTGAATATTTTTCATAATCAACGATTATGAATCAAACTTTTCGATTTTGGAACAAAGTTTCATCCAAGCTATTTGCTAAAAGTTTAGAATGAGTGACAGCATTACAAACCAACATATAGTAAAATAGTTCACAAATTAAATTTATGAGATGAAAAGAAATACTTCAAGGCTGGTTGAGATGTGTCCTAATCCATCCTACGGTTGTTTGGCTCCACATTATCTCTAATTGGGACATTAGAAATTAATCAGGTTAATAAAAAATAATTAGAATGAAGTACTATTAAGGTTGTCTCAATCCAATGTACCTAAAAAGAGAAATAAATCCAACTGTTGAAGGCTATAACTACTTTTATTTTGTATCCTCCACCTGAAGTCAGACTTCATTTATCTTCCTCATGAGAATTTAGCAACCATGAACTTATTACAATGTTTCTCATATAGGATTTGACTTTTTATAACTTAATTTTCAGGTTTTAATTAAGTCTAGGAGCTAAAGTGAAACTAATGTAAGAATAAATTAAATAATTAAAGTGTTTCATGTACTTATAAACTAAGGTTCGAAATTATGGAGGGCCCCACCCTGTTTTTCTATTCTAATCTCAATTCCTTGTTTTCTTCTAGTGATTATTACATACCTATAAAATGTTTTCCACATTTGACTTTTGGCAAGGATTCATAAATTGATAATTGGACATAATCAGTCTCCAAACTTCACAATCATTCGATATAGTAGAGCCTTTGCATAATAATTTTTTACTTTTCTTCACTTCTTATATGGTTGATTTTGTCATTTTGACTTGAAGAGCCTAGCTAGCTTCTCTATCTCAATATTATAATATTTTGAAAAAACAGAGAGATTATAATAAACCACAACACACAAACACCACAAAACATGGTTGTTCATCCTCAGAAGAGAGGATTCTATAATTAATATTTCATAACACTGTTTTGTACATGCCATCCCCCAACAGTCTATAGAGCTTTCTTTACCTGCTGAATCACCCAAACAAAAGATTCCCAGAATTTGTTTCAACACCACTTCAATGATACCATATCCAAAAAGTAAAACCACAGCCAAAATAGACAGGTGAAAGCATTACTTTACTACCTTAGTCCTTGATTTCATTTTTTCATTTTTTTTTTAGTTAGATGCCAAACCCCCACTCTGTTACTCGTCCACGACATTTACCAGTTCATACTCAACAAGCGAGAGATTGTTATCTTCTTTCACAATGAAGGTAGCAGGTTCACTGACCTCAATACGGCCCCATTTGTCCACAGCCAGCCTCATTGATCCCTTGAACATGTCGATCTTTGCGTTTCTAAGGATGACGTATGCCCCAGGTTTCATCAAATCAACTGAGACAAAAAGCCATAGTCGAGAAGCAATCAGTTGAGATCAATGAACAACTAGTTGAAGTTGTGACAAAATTTAAACATCAATATGTGTAAAGATGAGTTCTTTTGTGAGATGAAAACAATTGCATGTAGTATGAAAGATGATTAGCTACTCAGACTACGGAAACAAGACATCTTGAGACAGAGTTGGATCAAACATATCTACTAAGTTCTAAGCAGCATCAAGCATTTGGTTAAACAACATGGACACATCAAGAACAAGACAAGTAGACTCACAATGCCTTGATCAAATTTGGAAGTAACATGCCTAAATTCGTCCCATCTGATTATGGGGTTCTTAATTATAAACATTCACATTTCAACTCAACATATAGTCCAAACCATGAGGTCCTTACAAACTTGAACACCATTCCCCTGTTTTCGTCTTATGAGAGAATTAGCAAATTTGACTTTGTAGGAAGTAAGATCCAGCAACTCCAACACGTTGAAATCGAGATAAAAAAGAGTCGTTCTCTAACTATATGAAAAAAGATTCTATATTGATATTTCTGCTCACTTCCAATGATTAACTTGGTCACTATCAGCAAGACAAATACATAAACTACCAACATCTGTGAATGCTACTATATGGCTTTCACTTGCATATGGTCAGTATTACCATTCACATTAATGCTTCAACAAATCATTTAACCAGGAGCTTTAAACAGAAAATATGTAGCATTCTTTTGACAATCCTCATATAAATTCTCTAATTTATACTTCAGAAATATTTTTTCATCTATTAAAAAACATACTTTAACTATTCATACTTTTCCAGAGATGATTTTGGACATAATAAAAATATAAAATTCAACAAGTGCCAATTGTAAAATATAATGTCACTTGGAAAAATGAACCACCAACTAGAAAGAGAACAAGACAAAAAGGAAAAATCCATTTTGATATTGGAAGATCACAAGTCCAGTGATTCACCACAAAAAACCTGAAAATCTAAACAAGCACAAAATTAAACAAAATAATTCCATTTTCCACGTGTATATCCACTATTAATGTACACGTTTTTTTTTTTTTTTGAGAGAGAGAACACGCAATCACACATAAATCGACGTATACAGGTGCAAATACAGTGCAGATAAGCAAAAAAATTACACTAGTACATACATATAAGGATACTGGATATATATATACAGAAATGCGACACCTTGATCGTTACGAGCAGTGAAGAGGATGGAGGCGGTGTCGTCTCCGACGAGGCACTCGGCAATGCGGGTGTTCCGGAGGTGCGGAGAGGCGGCGGCGCCCTTCTGCAGCACGGTGTTGGAGTTGACGACCTTCACCACCAGCGTGTGGCCGTTGGTCCCCGGCTTCAGGCTCTCCACCTTCACAAATACAGGCTTCCTCAAACCGCGACCGCCATTAGTCGCCATTTTTTTTTTGATCGTAGAGGAGAAACAAAACCCTAGTGAGAGAATTATGCGTGTGATCGTACGATGATATGAGTGAGAAAGTTCGCTGTTACTGGAGAAGATTGAGTTTTGATTTTCGTAAAAAAACTGTTGGGTTCCGATTGAGTAAAACTGGGCTCACCGTGACTCTCGTGCCCATTCACCTTCTACCCAATACCTTTGTCTTTGTCTATCACTTCAACATCATATTATTGTTATATTTTTATTATTACTATTACTAGTACTATTACTGAAATAATAATAATATAATTTTTTTTTATTATTGTGAACATGTAAAATTATCTTTTATCATTATTTATTTTTTTATTTTACATGCAATTCATAAGAAAATATGTTCATTACCTATATCAATTTTCAAGATTTTTGGGACTTGATCGATCTTGAAATTCTAGGCTCTATTCATCATCAAAATTTACTGATTGTATATCTTTTTTTTTTTTTTTTGAATCAAATTATAAACCTTTCTTAATTACCGATAAATGAAAAATTAACTAATGCAATGCTTCTAGATTTATATTAATTATCGTCACCATTTAATTACTCTCTCATTAATGATGAAATTAAAGGATTATGGGTGGATGTCAATTATCACCATCAATTTTTTAAGGAGAATGAGTTTTTACCGATTTCTGTGACCAATCAAAATTCAGCTGCACCATATCATATATGGTAAAAAGAAAAGGTCGTGTTACGTTTGAAATAAAACAGGAAATATGACAACCTTGCCTAATTTAAATTTGTTTGCTTATACATATGTGATGTGTGTTTTCTTTCATGAAAATGAATTCGAATATCTCTTCTGCATGTCAAAAATAGATGCAGAAAACAATTTTTTAATTTAACACTAAATCTTATAATAAACGCAACAAATGTTTTGAAAATATGGGTCCGAAGGATTTCTTAATCCTGTCTATTCAGACATAGTAAAGATGTTACCCACAAATATAAAAAAAAAAAAAAAAAAATTTATATATATATATATTTTAACAAATTTCTATTACTATTTTTTTGGACAAAAATACCCTTCAATTTAAAATATTTTTTAAAAAAAATCTTTTGAAAAGCAAATATTTTAGTAGATGTTAAATCAAGTTCTTTTATTTTAAGTAAATGCATACAGGGATGTGCTTGTGATTTGAAACCTAACTCCCACTACTAAATCATCAATCTAATTCTTGTACATCCGAATCATCCCAACCGTTGAAATGCATACTTCCATCATTCTTTGTAGGCTACTGATTTCTTCTCTTTTGAGCAATCTGAACTGATATCAGCTTTTATAAAAGTTTGATAAAGTTGTTACAACTCATTTTAAGAATTCCTTTACTATTTAACACATCATAATTTAATGTATTAATAAGAGGAAATTATTGCATCTTCTGAAACAACAGAAACATCATTCCAACCGTTTATTTCTCCATTTTTATTGATGACAATACTTTTATTCATACTACCTACAATGGGGCAACAATGTGACCATAAAAGAAGGCAGCTCTGCAACAATCAGAACCACACTTTGCAAATCCAGCATAGATTTTCTACACATAAGAAACTGGAAACCTTTTTGTTTCAGGGCCAGCAACCATGTCTTCCCAGAGCAAATCCGAAAGTGCCATTGTCAATTCTCCCACATTACCTGTAAAATAAATTATTCAGTCATGTAGATGGATTACATGGAGCGGTTAACATTTATCATCCAATTATGTACTATCAAACTCAATCTTGTGTGTGTAATAAAATGGACGATGAATGAAACACCGTTAAACACTTTTAACTAAGCATGTTACCATCTCCAATGGGCTTCTCATCCCAGGTGATGATTGGCAATATGGGGAGTGTGCTTCCTACATACATCATTTCTGCAGCTCCTTTGGCTTCTTCCACAGTTAGATTGCCAACTCTCACACCCTTCAATCGCCCTTGCTCGACCAGCTTAGGCACGAGTTCAAGTAGCCTCATAGCAGTGCAACCACTTAGGATTTTATCAAAGAATGGCAAAACGAGCTCTTTGTCACTAGTGATAAAGGCGACGTTTACGTTTGGACCCTCTGCAATATAGCCTTCGTCGTCAACCCATATAGAAGCAAATGCTCCCACCTCTTCAGCTTCCATCACAGCAAAGATATTTGGGAGGTAGTTTACATTCTTCATGGTAGCAAAGAGGGGTGGTTTCATTGGGGTTTTAGATGTTACCACTTTGACTCCCTCTTTGCACTGAGAGAAGGTATGCTCTATGACAACTGCATAGAAGGCGGATGACGGGCATCCTGAAGGAGAGAGTAAGAAGTCACCAGGCCCTGCACTAAGCCAGTATCTAAGGGTTCCGTTCTTGCATTGTGATGCTGCTGTGAGCTGAATGAGAATGCTTTTGAGAGTAGATTGAGAAAATGGAGAAACAATTTTCGCTTGTGATGCTGATCTAAGAATACGAGCAAGGTGGACATCCAACTCGTAGAGGTGTCTGTGGGTGAGAAGCAGACAATCAATGTTTATCATCGAAAAGAGAAATCTAGCATATGTGAAACTCAATTCATTTGCAATCATTATTTTCTAACAGAGGAACTCTTCCATTTAGATAGGCTACGAACATGGTCGGTAATTAATATGAGCACTATACAGTACAGCAAAAGAAACTTATGCTCGCATCGAAGGCCTAATACACTTCAAACTAAGAGTGGAGCTGGGAGTTGATTCACTTAACGATCGTATATAACTTGAAATATATATACTTATCTAACATTGAGAGAATATTATAGATAAAACCCACAACTTTTGTAAACATTGATGAAAATGAATTAAAAGGAATTAAAAGGCCACAGGGAATGCACTTACCCATTAAGAATAACAGCTGTGTCAAAGACACCATGCCCTCGATGAACCATGTGATCATCTATTGGGATAACCATCATTGCTGGATCCAGAATAATTCCACCATAAACACTGGAATACATTGCAGGGTAGGGCTTTGGCTTACCCAACCACTTCTCTTGCAGTTTTGAGAGCAACTAGACAGAAAAACAGGAATAGGTTATATACAGAATTGCAAAAAAATAAAATTATAATTAATACAAAGAAATATAGATATACCAATCAAGAAACGAGTCAAGATATTCATTAATTTTTTTTTACAGAGATCCTTCGCTTCAAATTATTTCCTTTATAATATAATGTTTTTCAATCTCTGGAGATCACAGATCAATCAACTTCAACTGTACTTTGACTAAGATATGTATATGCACATTGGTGTGAATTTGTTTTCTCACACTACTGCAATACTTCTCTAGTGAAATGGTTTTAGTATCTTTTGAATGAAAAATTGATATATTACAGCATATTCAAGTAACAGTGAAACTAAGAGGTGAGGGAGTTGCAGATTATAATTAAACTCAGACTAGAGAAAGCCATTCAAAATAATCATGCTATAATGACAAGGGGCTTCAAAAGATACACCTCTGAAGATGATGAAAACACATCAACTTTGAATTCTTCACCATTTTCTACCTGTGGGGTGATCGCTGCATCTCAGAAGGGAAAGAAAAAAAATTAAGAAGTTAATTCAACATCATTTCAATCCAGTAATCTTGCAAAATTAATACACTAGAGCAGAAAAGGAAAAAGAATGGAAAAATTACATAAAAAATTACCGGATTTGTCACCAGAAGAAGAGTCGAATGTTGCCATAGTTCTCAATGGAAAGATCAGGAAATCAACAGAAAAGGAGGTATTGATGTTGAAATTCTGAAAGAATGGCAAAATGTACTGCACTTTTATGAATGAAAAGATCTTACTTTAAGACAAAATGATCCCTTATTTAAATTATATATGTGAGAAGGTATATTTTACAAGCAGATAGAGATGGAAACTCTAGACAAATCTCAGAAAACGACCCATCCATCTCTTTAATATTGTTTTGTCTTGTACCTTTTTGGTAGTAAGCATCCAGCTCTCTCTCTCTCTCTCACATATAATATATATATATATATATATATATATAATACATATATATATATATATATATATATATATATATATATATGTTTGTGTGTGTGTGTGTGCGTGTGTGTGTCATAGAGGGGAATCTATAAGGATTGGTCCTAAGTTGAGAATTAGAATAACAAGGAATCCTTCTGAAGCCCACAGTCTTGATTCAGCCACACATGAATAAAGTTCTGAATATATGTAAACCAGTGCAAAAAGAAAAAAAGATAAAGTCAACAGACTTGACAAGGTAAAGGAATTGTGCCAAACAGACATAATTAGGTGCAAGTATTTTTTTTTAGTGAAGCAGTTAAAAACACATGTTACCACGACAACAGAATACAGCAGACAGAACAAAGCCAAATGGCGAATTGGAAGTTTTCAGGGTAGTTAGATATAACAAAAAGAAGATAAACATCTGCAGACAATGAGACAAATCAAATGAAGGCTATTGATTAAAATATTTATATTTCACCAATTAATAATCAAATCATTTGCAGAGTACATGATTCATGAACCATAGCATCCTCAGTTCACAGTGGGTGAATTTGGATAAAAGAAAAGGAAAGAAGACCCTGTTGGGCTTCCCTGGCTATTATACATATGTTATTCTTTCCTTTTTCCCCTCTATTTTTATTTTTATTTTTTTCCTTCATGTGGACCAACATGAATTACTCTCCAAAATTAAAAGGGTAGAAGTAACTCAGCTCTATGCTTGGAGATGTGTTGCAAATGACAACTAAGCTCCACATAGATGATCCACTTGATGGCCGGTGTATCCATTTCATCGACAGGAATGCCGTTGACAGAATGACTTCAGCCTCTCCATCGCTTCTTCAAGAGAAGATGGTTCGACTGCAAACGTGAGTCGGATCCAATTCTTTAGACCCACACCAAGTCCTGCAAAACAAGATCCAATACTTAAAACAGAATTACCTCAGTTGTCCAGACTTCACTGTATAATATATACTCCCTCATAACATTCTCTAAATTGAGAGAAATGCACCAGTAGGTTTGAAAAAAAAAAAATATATATATATATATATATATTATTTATGTATTCACCATGCATGAATAATGATTGTCAATCCATTTTAATGAACATGAAGCAGTCTATATGCTTTTTAATCAGGATGTATCCTCATCATAGCTGCACCCACCCAAAAAAACAAAAAAATTGAACTTTTCTTAACCCCCTAAAGTCATTATATGTAATTTACCATAAATGTTGATTTTTATTGTTTTAGCCTCTAAAACTATTCCAAGCTAATTAAACCACTCAATTGGATTTTCCTAGCTTGGTCCCTGTTTGCAGTTGACAATTTTGATTGGATTTCCTCTAGAGAGCTTCTATAGACTACTTTATGGATTAGTTTCTCTACAGATTTGTCGATTGTGTACCTTTATTTGTAATCAAATTTTTACCTAGCCTAAAAATATAAAAATAAATAACTGAAGTAAAAGTCTACTTTCAAGTTTCAATAACATCAAATCTTAGGAATAGGTCTATGAACTTACCTGGAAGAATTATAACAGATTCCTCTTTGGCCAGCTTGAAACAGAAGTCCATATCATCAGTAATATCTTTCATCATGGAAATATCCAGCTTCACCTATATTTCACAAAATGCATTTAGAAAAATGATAAGCGAGAAGAAAGTATCTCTGAGGTCACTTTTTCACTTCATTATGCAGGTATCATACATACCATGAAAACCATTGATCCTTTTGGTTTGAGAGGACAACTTATGCATTGGATCTCTTCAACCTTTTTGTAACAAATATCAGAAGTTTGCTTCAGTGTGTTAATGGTTTTTCTGAAGAAAACTTCTTGTGTTTCCTCAATAATTGCTGGGACTGCAGCCTGAAACACAATTGCTTATCATTTACATTGTTGGGCATGCATAAGACATAATGGTTAAGTGCATTCATAGACAGACATACTTTGCATTATCCATTGCTTTATGCGGAAGATTAAGAAATTAAGTGCAGCGGCAACTATAGTAGTGAGGAAAATATACAAACAGAGGAGAGAAAATAAGTTAGCAATACGAAAGCCCACATCTTCCTAGAGGGAAATATGAAAGCACCTGGGAGATGGATCGGAGGCACACAGTTGACTGAAGAATCAACTGTGTAGCAGTTAATATTATTAAAACAAGGTGCCATTTGGAAGGACAAGAAATTATGCATTTCTCATAAGCAGAGAGTAAAATGACTAATTTTTTACCATTCATTTCCGCATATATTCAATACCCACCTGTATAAATGTAGCAGGACCTCCACAAATGTCACAATACTTCTTTAGGCGCTCAATAAACTGAGATATTAAAAAGAAAGGTAATGGTTTAGAAGTCAAAATACTCGGAATATCTTCGCAGTGAAAAATTAAAATAATGATATAGCTTGCAAAATAGTAGGTGTCACCGTGATAAGAAACATAAAAGGTCATTCAGACAAAGGGAAAACTTAGGCTAGCAATCAAAGCAACCTGAAAGATACATTGTATACAGCTTCATTGGAAAAAGAAACAAACCTTTGGGCTCTTTAAGCAGCCATCAGGATCATTTATGACCAACCAACCAAGGCGCCAACCAGGTACCAACCATCTCTTTGACAAAGATCCAAGTGTAATCACTGGTGCTACAGATCCAAAAATTCCCATGGGAACAAAAGAATTTGCCTCAAAAGCAAGATGGCCATAAACTTCATCGGCAACCACCATTATACCCAGCCTCTTTGCAGTTTCAGCAATCTGATTGAAGTTCATAACATTCAAAGTTCTATAGTGAACTCAACTATAAAATGGAAATTTTGAACATTCGCATTTTTTTTCCTTGTAATTATGAAGGTAAGTAACTGAAAGCTGGGATGTCAAGCAGGCTTTATGAGCCAAGCTTAAGATGGTTCGAGCTTATACAGCACCTGGATGGATAGTTAATTTTGGGTTGATCATGGACTAGCTCATTTAAAAATATTTGATTAATTAAAAAATTTAATATGAACAACAAAGTAATTCTGATGAGACTAGCCTTGCAATTTGTATTTGGTGATGACTTTCTCTAAATCAAAACATGCTATACTACAAAACTCACTCCTATATTTATTTGTAACTAAATAGTAGATAAATTTATTTCCTAAGTCAATCTAGTGAACTCTGTCCTATACATGGGTGAGTTTTTCTAACCAAGCCTTACGGCTTAAATTTAACAGAAAATCGAGCCTGATGCAATAGTTCCTAATTAACCCTGCTCAAATTTAAATAGGCTCAGATCAAATAAAATATACTAGGAGAACCAGTTACTACCTTGCCAGATAATTGAAAATCCTACTAGAGGCCAGTGCTAACCTTCTCTAGATGCCGATATGAATAAATGTTTCCGCATGGATTCCCAGGATTTATGATCACCATTGCAACTGTATTATGATCTGCCAAATCTTCTACTGCCCTGAGATCAACCTCCCATCCCTTCTCAGGGAGAAGATCAAAATAGCGAGCTTCAAGATGCCTAAATGAGGCACAAAGTCCATAAATTGGAAAACACGGTCTTGGCAGCAAGATATTAGCACCGGGCCGAGCCAAAACCGACAATGCTATTTCAATGGCTTGCGTACAACCAGCTGTGATGTAAACACAATCAGGTGGTAACTTATAGGGGAGATCACGTGACAAATATTCTGCAACTGCCCTGTTTGAAGCAATAATGTGGAATCAATATCTTGGCAATGGACCAAGTGAATCCAAATACTGAAATACAAAATGAGTCTATATGGAGCAGATGCAAAAAGTAAAAAATGTATATCCAAATAATATTATGCAACACCAATATGATGCTGCTCTTCATGGTTTCATTGTGGGGGAGGGAGTTTCAAGAATTTAAGAAGGATTCATGGGACGGCGACACATAATTATGTAGAATCACAATGAGAATGATGATGAGCACAGAATCCTCAATCAGAAATACAGGAAACAAAATTCACAAGGAAGAATCAGAAGACACAGGCAAATATTGAAGACTGGTATAAATTGAGTCAGAATATAAACTCAATGGAAGCAACATACCATGTCCCTCCATCCAATACAAAATTACTCTGCTAACAATTAATGAAGATATACATATACAGATGAAATTGAATTCATGTGAAAAATTAAGAGTAGATGTAGGTCAAGGCTCAAATTTCTCTCAATCTCTTTCTCAAAAACCATCATCATAAATTCATTCTTGACAGCTCAAACAATACATATTTTACCAACTTCAATTATATATTATTCACATCTTTAGACTATTACACCATGCAATTCTTTAGCTATAAAGTGTTAGCAATAAAAAAAAAAACCCATCGGAAAACCCTGTCCTGAAACTTTCAAGCACTCAATTTCCCCCAAAATATAAGACAATATAAAAAAATAAAAATAAAAAGGCCACCAACGAAATAAAGAAATTGAGAAATTACTTTCTGGTTTGAGGAAGACCAGCAGTGGGAGAGTAGCCATTGAATTTACCAGAGCGCAGAGCCTCCATAACAGCTTCTTCAGCAGCATAATTAGTGTGAAAGCAAGAATAGGCAGTTGGATCCCCTATGCCCAGAGAAATCACTCTTTTACCATTTTCATCAGAATTTGTGTTGGCCATTAACAAACTCAGAATTCCTTTGATGGTAATGTTATTAGGCGCTACAATTTCAGAATTGTGAAACTCCATTGTTTCTACCGAATTTGCAAAACCTGAATTCAGGGTTTAGTTATTAACGATGAGAGCGAGAGTGCGCAGGTTTTGTGCGGTGGTTGTTTGTGTGCAGGGGATTGAAATTTTAAGGCCTCAATTTTAAATTGAGAGCACGAAATTCAGCTTCTACATTGTGCATGGAACCAAAATGAAAAAAAACACGTGTACAAGTGTACAACTTCTCATGATTCATAATTTTTTATTATATTTTACTTGGCATTGCCTGGATATTTAATTTTGAGAATTTTTTTTGAAATGATTTCACGTGATACCAAAGGAATTTATATAGAACAAATCCATCAATTCATTCAACGCAGTTAATATGGATCTCATATTAGAATATATAAAGTTTTGTCTTATATAATATCTTACGTGAAATGTATTTATATGATCTCATGTGAGACTAACATCAATGATATTGAATGTGTTGACACACTTTATAAAGTCATATGAACTTGTCTTACATAATTTTATATGAGATTGTTTCATACGAGATGTACACTTTTATATACAATACTTATGAAAAATAAATCAATTACTATATAGGAGAAAAAAAAAAATGTATGTAAAACAGATAAAAGTGACTTCTTGGTAAATTCAGATAATAAAATAAATAAATATTCATGATTTCCTTAAAATGAAATTCATTTAAATCTTATACCTCAGTTGGTTCGGGTGATCACGGAAATGTTGTGATTGTTAGGTTGGACTTTGGAGTGGATTAAACGATTCATTTTAAACTAAGCTATATGATTAGTTTATAGTTTGATACGGATTTAAATTTAGGAAAATATCTTAAAATACAAAAAAAAAAAAAAAAAAGTTTTAAAAAAGACTTTTCTACCACATTATATCATTTTCTTACTTTTCTATCATAAAATATTTGAAATAATGTTGTTCTACCACAAAATGCTTTGAAATGCCTCTTATCAATACTTTAAATTTGAGAGTAAAACCATTATTTTATTGAATTGTGGTAGAAAAACATATTATTTATCTTATGTGGTGGAAAAACAAACCATTATATTAATTGTGGTAGAAAATGATGCTATTCCTTTAAATTTATTTACATGTCAGGATTGATGGTTGAAATATTTTTCTGACATGATTTAATTTTAAATTTTTTTGTTTGGATCAAGTGTTATTCTTTCTCGTCTATAACTACAGTACTCTCAATCATTTCAATTTAAATTCTTCTTTCTCGTCTATTTCTTGAATTGAGATTTTCATACACTTAATGTCCCACGTAAAATAGTACAATTTCATTTTTCACACAAATGAAGATAATATATTTAGTATATTTGGTAAAAACAAATTTCACCCGTAACTTCCTTTTCATATCCTTATTTATCCACTGAAAAAGTATTAATAACAGAAATGGTATTCTTTAAAAACCAACCATACAAATTTCATAGATTTCAAATGAGAGTAGTTCAGAGAAATTGTAGTCGTTCTTATTTGAAAAGTAATTCGCATTGCCAAAATAATGAATAATGACCTATCCTAGTGCTAACAAATAAAATATTGGTTTTACCTTTCTTGAAACAATAATTTGCATAGATTGACGAAAGTTGTGTAAAAAAAAAAAGCTTTAATAAGTTGATATAAAGCATCATAATTTGATTTTCATTTGTTACTTCAACAAATCAAAATTTAAGAGAAAACTGAGTGAAAGATATGTTCATTAATTCTTTTTTAACAAGTTGTAATTTAGTTGATTTTTTAAGCGGTGTAATTAATAAAATTATTATATGACAATTAAGCCGTGTTTTAAATATTAAAAACTTAAGAAAAATACAAAACATAATTAAATATATATATATTTCTGCTAAAAGTTATAACTAGATGGTCACGCAATGGCATGCAGATTGAAGAGATGATTTGATGTAAAGCCTGCACATCTCAAAATGCGAGCATGAGCACTCATCCAAATGTGATCATTTGTTTAATTAATTAATATATAGATCGGGATATATAGTTGAATCTTGAAAACAATATATATATATACACATACATCACACTTAAATTTATTCATAATTGTTAAACTGAAAAATATTTATTACCTATAGACCGACTATAATATTATTGTATTTTTAATTGACTTACACTGAATTCTCCCTAGAAGAGAGAAACCTATCCCAAAAATTAAGGCAGTGATAACATTAGAAAGAAAGGCTTTTAATTTAATTTTTTCGATAATTTAAAATCGATCGAGACAAATAATAATAAACCAGATTTTATTTGGTAAAACGGGAATATATATTGAAATGTTACATTATGAGAATATATATTGAAATGTTATATTAATCTTTGAAATTTTTATTGGCCAAATGCATTATTAAGTTGCTTAGGTCAAAATTAATCAAACTTTGGATGGAAAAATTTCACTATTATTTATTTAGTAGTATAAGAAAACGTTTTCTAGTCATTTTTTTACTTTAAAGAAAATATAATTTGAAGTTGATTTAAAAAGATTATTAGAAAACATATTTTTAGTCATTTTTTCACCTTAAAATTTTATAATGTAAAGAGAATTGCAAATTCACAAGTGGTTGCACAGACTAGAGAGAAGAAGGTGCTTGTCAAGTGTCAACCTACTACTTAAATAAAAGTTATTTTTGGTAATAAAATAGTGACACCAATACATTTTACTTCCTTTTTTTTTTCTCCATATTCTTGAAAGCAATATATTTTACTTATCAAAGAAAATCCTCATCGAAAATTGTCTTTTTAAATCAGTCAAATCAGTTCAGAGATCTTTTGATTTTTATTGAGGTGTACAGTATACTTTAGGGCAAAGGTCATGGGCATCATCGCAAAAAGTCGCATCAGATTTATATTTAATAAAACTAAAAAGAAAAGAAAAGAAAAATTGGGGAGGCGAAGGCCCCCACGGCCCCTTTCATGTACTTGGCTACACCAGATTCCAATCCGATCCTCGATTTCGGTTGGGCGAAACTCAATTCTCAACTATTGATCCATTTGCATTAAGATTTGGACATATAAAATAGATATAAGGTGGTCTCTTATCTACCACTCTTTTGGCATATATAGTTTTAGACGATAAAGAGATTTTATGACTTGTTCGAGTATTACAAGTTGAAAAATAATATTAACCCTATAAAATAACATAATATATTAAATAATAGTATGTTCACGTATCATACTCGTTAAAGATTTTCATGTATTAAACTTAAATAGAGGAATTTCCACCAACTATACAAGATCGGATCTTTTGCAGATTGGTTCATAATTATTAGGGGGGTTGATTCACCCCGTGTCCATAAAGCTTGTTAGTTCATATCGTTGTGTCAGCATAGTACACGATTAAAATGAAAATCGTGTGGAAAGAGACAAGGTAAATCCACCCATGCATGTCTTTTTCCTTAAAAAAAATTCCACCATCTCTTTATTTTTCACTTAAACCCCTCTAGATTCACTTTGTCTCATTTGCTTTTGGTGAGACGAATTAAGAAGCTGACAACATTTTTCTTTTCACATTATTTCTGATTAATATAGACAGCATGCTTCAAGAAATATACTGTATATACAAATTCATGATTATTATACGTACAGTTTAATTTCCAAAATTTTAAATATCATGCACGTATACTAAAGTAAATAATATTGAGGTGAGAAATATAAATATAGCCACACGGAGGAGGCCTAGTGTGTAGGGATATGAATATAATAAAGGAGTGAACAGAGAGCGCAGGAAAGTTCAGAACCCACAGAAGAAGACGACACCCCAAATCTGCAGATTTCTTTCCAGCCCCTAATGCCATGAAATATCTCCATCTTCCTTTTTAACACTCCACCTCCTTACTTTTCTCTCTCTCAAATCTCACACTCAACTTGTGTGTCTTCCATTTTTTTCATTTCTTCTGTGGATGATTATTTCTGCTTCTTATTCTTGAAACTCGCCATCAATGGCTGCCATTTATAATTGCTTCGAAAGAGATGAAACGCACTTACCTCCAGGGTTCAGATTCCACCCAACCGATGAAGAACTCATCACTTACTATCTGCTGAAGAAGGTTCTCGATTCCACTTTCACCAGCAGAGCCATTGCTGAAGCCGATCTCAACAAGTCTGAGCCATGGCATCTTCCAGGTTCTTAATTATTTTAATTTCGTCTCACTCTAAACCCTAACTTCTTTCGAGCTTTTTTTTTATTTTTTTATTTTAAATTTCATGTTTGTGCGCAGGTAAAGCGAAGATGGGGGAGAAGGAGTGGTACTTTTTCAGCCTGCGTGATCGGAAATACCCGACCGGGTTGAGGACGAACCGGGCGACGGAGGCGGGTTATTGGAAGGCCACCGGAAAAGACAGGGAGATTTACAGCTCCAAAAGCAGCTCTCTCGTGGGGATGAAGAAAACCCTAGTTTTCTACCGGGGAAGAGCTCCTAAGGGAGAAAAGAGTAATTGGATTATGCATGAGTATCGTCTCGAAGGCAAGCTTGCTTATCACTACTTGTCCCGAAATTCCGAGGTACAGATTCAATCCCAACCGCTAATTAATTTTTTTTTTCTCAATTTGATTGAATACAGTTCTTTTCACCTTTGATACAGGACGAGTGGGTGATCTCCAGAGTATTTCAAAAGACTGGATCAACCGGCGCCGCCGCATGCGGCGGCGGCAAGAAGAGGACTTCAGCCGGAATCAACGCAGTCGTGGCTCCAGAAGTGAGCTCGCCGTGTTCAATATCGCTGCCGTCACTCCTCGAGCCGCCGGCCGCCGCCGCCGACGTCGACTGCTGTTCCTACGATGTTTGCGCCACCAACTCCAAGGAGCACGTGCCCTGTTTCTCCATGACCATAGCACCAGCTTTTAATCCTAGCTCTTTCTCCGATCTCCATCCTCCGCCGCCATCCTCGCTGATTCACGATCCGTCACCGTCAGCTTCTCAATTCCCAAAGCACAGCCTTGGACTGTCGCCATTTTCAACACTCAAGTCACTCCAGGAAAACCTCCATCTGCCTTTCTTTTTCTCCTCGGTGGCTCCGCCACCCATCCACGGCGGCGCTGATGAGTTGTTTAGTGACAGCGGTCTTGGCCAGTGGCCTGCGTTGGAGAATCAGAAGAATATATGCCCTAGTGAACTCCATTGCATGTGGAGTTAGCCTATTTTTAGTTAATTTAGCTTTAATTTCATGCATGCATATGGAATTTGTATTAACCATTTGATTTCCGCTTATAAGCGTTTAACTATTGTTATCTTTTTTATTTTATATCATTTTTTGTTTGTGCAAATTAAATGAATGTTCGGGGCAAATTAAAAATAATGTTGAACAGGCATGGAATTTGTGGCAATTTTTGAAATATTTTACTCTCGCTAAATGCCTAAATCAAAACGTGCATGTGAGCTCTAAATTACAATAAAATTGAATAAATAAATCCATAATTAAATACAATAGTATCATACAAATATTTGTCACAAGAGAAACTTGTTCGCATTTGATATCTTTGATGTAAAAATCCATGTCGTTGTCACCTGAAAGATGTGTAAGTTTCACAATCTTTAACGAGATATTTTTATTATGCAATAAATCAAATTTATAGGAAATTTTCTTAGCATAGAATAAATATAAGACTTAAAATTGCTACTAATGTTACACCTTTAATCAAATATCCAAAAACTATTGATACGTGTCAAATATAAAATCAAAATGTAATTATGTCATTTCTTTAACTCATACCACTAAACTTTGAAGGACTCAATTGACAAAAATAGATAAAACAAGTTTGGAGGTTTCACCCAAATCATCAATAAATTAAAGTGTATATATATACCAATATATTTGAATAAAAAAGAAATAATAGAGTAAGAGGCAGAGGTGATTATTGAGTGTATATAGGTTAAAAAGGGTGATGCAATGAGATGATAGAATTAGTAGTGTAGTGATGAGGAAGAGTGGGGGATGCAGTTGGAGTGATATGTAAAAGAAGCAAAGCACGCCAAGTACCAAAATGGTGCTACATTTTTGGAATTTGGTAATGATGAAAAACTACCCAATCTTTGCAGATACCCATATATATAGATATATGGATTCACTATATCCTTTTTTTTTTTCTTCTTTCTAAAGATGTATATATATGGCCGTACAAGGCTGAAACTTCCCTACTTCTAAAGCTGCTATTGCGAATTTGTCTTTCTCACCATCATCATTTTTTATTTCAATTTTCTACTGCATTGGCTACAATGATGCTATGTTTTGATATGTTTTTATTTTATTAGGTTTCAAGCTAGCTTGGAGTTCGAGTGAAAATAGCTGGCATGTGTGCCAAATATTCAATAGTCTAACGTCAATTGGCTAAAGCCAAAATCGTAGAAGACTTGTCTATAAATCGTCAATAGTCCAATATCAATTGGCTAAAGCCAAATATCATAAATTGTAGTATGATTTATCTTTTTTTTTTTTTAAATAGTTTATTGATAATTATGTGGGATTGAGGAATACCCAGACACATTTCTTTTTTTAGTGATTGCATCTCCCTTGTAAAGAAAAAAGAAAAAACTATGTATTTATTTAAATATGTTAGTTTAAATATTGTACGTGCAAAGTTAATTATCTTTTTTATTCAACCTGAACGTAAATTGAATAGATTTAATATTTTTTGAGTCAGTTATACTTTGATTTATGATATTTAATTTTGATGCATTTTATTATATTTGATAAATTCTAATCTTGAAATTTGGTCAAATTATCAAATAGTCCCCAATAATATAAGTAAAAATTATAATCAAACCCTTAATTATGAAGAAAAAAAATTAAAAAACATACCAAACGTTTCAACTAATTTGTATGAATAATTTTTGATTTGATGAATTCACTCATTTTTTGAATCTCATATTTTTCAGTGTATCTTAATTCTTAAGTGTAAGATGATCATATGTTATAAGCTGGTTTGAGATTGATGAATATTAGAACAAAACATGTTAGTTATGGTAGCCTATTCCAAATTTGTAATGATTGAAGGGGTAATATGTTGGATTGACAAAGGATATGATTTACTAATCTATTGATTCAATAATTTCAATTTAATAAAGAATACAATTTTATAGTGTAGTCCAACGAAATTAATAAGTTGTATTGACTAGTCAATAATTGATTGAGTCAAAATTAATTTACTGGAACTTAATTTAATAGACTCTGATTAGATTTCTTCAATCACTTTATTATAAACTCAATATATTATAATTATTATAATATATACTATAGTATAATTAGTTTTGTTGGATTATCTGGATAAAAATAAGTTTAATAATAATTTAACCTTAAGTTTAGTAAATATAATTCACCCATAAATATGGTCTCTAAGACCGCTTTTTTTTTTTTTTTAGATTTCATCAGAATATTATATACAAGTCAGATTGGATAGAACTTAGAAGAATTGATGATATGAACTGATGGGATTACGAAAAATAATAAAAGGATTGAATTGCAATTATTCCTTTACAAATTTAAGTATATAGTCCTTTCCGGCTTTCCCTACCGAGATATTCACTTCACAGTTCACAACACTAGTAAACTTTCGCCGCAAGAAATGGAGGAAGGATTCTCCGTCGATCTCTCTCAACTACTCGAAGCTGCTTCCATTTTCGCCAATCAACAAGCTCCCTTCCATTTCTACCTCTCCTTATTGATTTTTAGTCTTTATACGTTGTGTGTTTATGTGTATTTGAACTGTATTTATATCCTTACTCCATGGTTCCAGGTGCTCTTTCCGACGTTTCAGCTCAGGAATTCCTCAACCGCCCTGCTATTATTAGGTAAATCTCGAAAACCTCTCCTCCTTTTTTTGGATCCACGTTGTTGTATGTATAGCTCATTTCTTCTGGAGAAGTGTGTATGTGCTTTTGTATATATATACATTTTGTGAATTTCGAGGTTAATGCGTTTTTATTTATTTCGTTGAAAAATTTGAATAGTGCTTTGCAAACCAATGCGTATTACCCTGGCCTGGAAAGTGTTTTGGTGGACTGTTTGGAAAGGATATTCAGAACTAAATATGGAGCATCACTTATTCCGCATTATATATGGTATAATTTTGTTTCTTGTCAAATTTGCTTGTATTTTTTTTTTCTTTTACTATTTGTTAACTTCTGGAATCAATCATCCCTGTAACAACTCTTTGATATGCATTTGCTTGTGATGTATTAGTTGAAAATAGCATAAACCTTGTCAAATTACTTGCCATGTATTATTCCTAGTTATTTTATTAAGTATTGTTGCCTTTAACTTATTTTCTGATTCTATGTACAATAATGAAGATGAACTCCTGTTCTTTTCTTATTCTATAGTTACATCTATATCTTCTAAATGTATACTTTCCGTTCAGTCATTTAAGGGTGATGTTACTCAATCTTAACATTGGATTTTTGTTGTTTTGACATTTGCGTGCTTGATTTTTTGGTGTTTGTTCTTTTGTTTTCTTCATGTCTCATGCCTATGTGGATACTGGTATTACCTTGTAGTTTGAGTGCTTGCATTTGTTATGTTTCAGCCTTTCATTTTAGTTGGTCTGGGGGACAGATTCTCAAAAAGCCAGATTCTAAAAAAGTGAGACGGCTGGCCTGTATAGCAGTAAGTACATGATCTGTCTTAACTTTATTCATCACGATCTTCAATTTAGAAGAAACAATGTACAATTTTTCTATATTTGTCCTTCTATTACTCTTTTAGTGTTTGTTGCGGATTACTGAAAAATGTGAATTCCAAATCTGACTTGCTAAATGCCTTTTCAGATCTCATGTCTATTGGAGAATACAGATAAAAGGATTGCTGCGCAATTAGTTCTTCAACATGGTGTTTATCCCCTTCTGCTTGGTTGCTTGATTGGTGGGTATTGAGTTATTAAACATGTACTACTGTAATTCCATTTTGTGTCATACTTGTTAATGCACCCTAAATTCAATTGTCTGGCCGAATAAAGTGCATTACAATGATATCAGTTGATTTTGATAAAACTCTTCTGTTATTTACCAGTTCATTTGTTGAGTGATTAAAATCTACCTTCATAGATTGGAACCGGTAAATGCTGATTTGAGAAAACAATGTGTAGTCAGTAATGTTATCTTTCAAGGTTTTCTTGTACTGGGATCCATCCTTTGGTTTTGTCCGCCTCTATATCTCTCAATGATAGACTAATTTATTGGGGAGTCAATAATACGGTTCCTGGCACTGATAATGTGGAAAATATTTACCCTTCTTCTTGCTTTCAATGTGGCTGCATTTTTGTTCAACCTTCTTAACAATAGAATCACCGGTGACTTTGGACATGGATTTTTGTTAGCTCTTGCTTATCTTAAAAATTTATACCTTATTTGAGCCTTTATCATGGCTGCTCCAAATGTAGTTTGTGAATCTAATGCTTTTCCTTAGTCTTGAGAAATGAATTTTTTTTGTCCTAATACATGCTTCACGACTCCTTATTTTAGCAACAGATTCTTAATATAGTTTCTTTAGGTTTTTTTATATTGAAACCATTCTTAAATGAATTCTTCTTCCTCCTTATGTGATTAGAAGAGCAAATGGAAGTGTTGTTTCCATTAGTACTTTCCTGTTGACTCCGAATCCCTTTCTTAATATATCAATTACTATGGATGTGTGTTGGATTTTTATACGACTGTTTTTATGTTTAACTAAAAATCTTATTGGTCTTAGTAGAGATGGTATTTTTCTTGTTATTTGAATCACACCAAACCAAGTTATTTAATTTCTGTAGTGATGAACAAGTGGCTGCTGCAACAACACATGCAATTAAGAATTTGGCTGGCTATCTGGAGGGCTTGGTAAGCACCTCATTGTTGCCCCTGGTTAACAATTTTCTCTAATCTTATGGTGAATAATTTGGCACTTAATTCTACTTATGATAGTTCTGAATTTTTTTTTTCCGGGGGATTGTTTTCCCAGAAAATGTTAATGAATCTACACGCTTGAAAGCTTAGCAGAAAAATGTTCATCACTTGAATCTATTACCCGTGCGATGCACATATCTTTTTTTTGTGCCTTGTATTGTTTAAACTTCTTATTATCATTAGTTCATATTTGAAACACCATCGTAGAATCTGTATGAAAGAATACTATATTTAGATCATATTAAAAAACAAATTCAAAAATTGAACCATACTACGTAATTCATTTTTAGTAAATAACATTTATTAAGAAATAGACAAAACAATTTCTTTCAACATGCATTGACATCATTAATTACTTCGTTTTAACTTATTTGGATATAATTTAAAGGATTAATATCAAGATGTAAACTGTAATTTAGAATTTGATTTAATTTGATGCTTAAACCAAAAAAAAATCAACTTACACTCATACTTATCCTAAAATTTTAAGATTACTATCCAAACTCAAAAATCAAATCCACCTTGTAACACCAATCAAAATGTATAAATCAATAACAAGGTGAAATTTTCAAAATGAAATTATGAGATGGTTTCGTTTTTCATGAAAATCTCAGGGGCAGCAAAATCTTGGCTTTAGAGACGATCCCGATGATGGATTTTTAGGTGATTTTTTACCTTTCGTGATAATTTCGAATTTCCTTTCCAACAAAACTTTCAGAATAGAATTTCGAGACGATTTTGTTTTTTGTGAAAATCTTATGACAGCAGAATTTTGGCTTTCGAGATGATCACAGGGACGGATTTTTAGGTGATTTTTTATCTTTGTTGATAATTTCGGATTTGCTTTCCAACGTAACTTTTAGAAAGCAATTTTGAGACGGTTTAATTTTTCGTGAAAATCTCGAGTAAGGAGAATGTTGGTTTTCGTGATGATCCTGGCCAGGATTTCTGGTAATTTTTTTGCATTTACTCATCATTTCGGATTTTCTCTACAACGAAACTTTCAGAATGTAATTCTTAGACGGTTTAATTTTTCGAGAAAATCTTGGGGCATAAGAATCTTGGCTTTATGATTTTAGGACATAAATTTCAGGTGATTTTTTGCATTCCCGCATAATTTTGGATTTCCTTTCTAATAAAATTTTCAGAACGTAATTCTGAGATTTTTTTGTTATTATTCGTGAAAATGTCGAGATACAAGAATCTTGGCTTTCATGATGATTTCGAAACAGAATTTTCAGGTAATTTTTTTGCATTTCATCATAATTTTTTATATCCTTTCGAATGAAACATTCATAATGCAATTCTGAAACTTTTTAATTTTTCGTGAAAATATCTGTACAGAAGTATCTTGGCTTTCGCGATGATTTTGGAGCAGAATTTTCAGGTAATTTTATGCATTTCCTCATAATTTTTTATTTCATTTCCAACGAAACTTTCAGAACGCAATTCTGAGACGTTTTTATTTTTCGTGAAAATGTCGGGTAGAAGAATCTTGTCTTTCTTGATTATCCTAAATCAGAATATTTAGGTAATTTTTTGCATCTCCCCATTGATTTCCTTTTCAACGAAACATTCAGAATGCAATTCTGAAACTTTTTAATTTTTCGTGAAAATATCGGTACAGAAATATCTTGGCTTTTTTGATGGTTTTGGAGCAGAATTTTCAGGTAATTTTTTTTCATTTCCTCATGATTTTTTATTTCATTTCTAATGAAACTTTCAGAACGCAATTTTAAGACGTTTTTATTTTTCATGAAAATGTCGATGTAGAAAAATCTTGGCTTTCGTGATTATCCTAAAGCAGAATTTTTAGGTATTATTTTGTATCTCCTCATAATTTTTGATTTCCTTTCCAACAAAATTTTCAGAATGCAATTTTGAAACTTTTTAATTTTTTGTGAAAATATCGGTACAGAAGTATCTTGGCTTTCGTGATGATTTTGGAGCAGAATTTTCAGGTAATTTTTTTCATTTCCTCATGATTATTGATTTCATTTCTAACGAAACTTTCAGAACGCAATTCTAAGATATTTTTATTTTTCGTGAAAATTTCATGGCATGAGAATCTTTTATTTTGTGATGATTTTGAGGTAGAATTTTCAGGTGATTTTTTGTTTTTCCTCATAGTTTGGAATTTTCTTTCCAATGAAATTTTTAGAACGCAAATCTGAGACATTTTAATTTTTTGTGAAATTCTTTGGGCATGAGAATCTTAGTTTTCGTAACAATTTTGGGGCAGATTTTTATGTGATTTTTTGCATTTCTTTAGAATATTTTATTTTCATTCCAACAAAACTTTTGGTACGTAATTCTGAGATTTTTTTATTTTTCGTTGAAATGTTGAGGCAGAAGAATCATGGTTTTCGTGATTATCCTGAAACAAAATTTTCAGGTGATGTTTTGCATTTCCTCATAATTTAGGATTTCCTTTCTAACGAAACTTTTAGAACGTAATTCTGAGATTTTTTTATTTTTCGTGAAAATGTCGGGATAGAAGAATCTTGGCTTTCGTGATTATTCGGAAGCAGAATTTTTAGGTAATTTTTTGCATTTCCTCATAATTTTTTATTTTCTTTCCAATGCAATTTTCACAATGTAATTTTGAGACTTTTTTATTTTTCGTGAAAATATCGGTATAGAAGTGTCTTGGCTTTTGTGATGATTTTGGAGCAACTTTTCAGGTAATTTTTTGCATTTCCTCAGAATTTTTGATTTCATTCTTAACGAAATTGTCAAGACGCAATTTTTAGACGTTTTGATTTTTTGTGAAAATCTCATGGCATGAGAATCTTTTATTTCGTGATGATTTTGGGGTAGAATTTTCAGGTGATTTTTTATTTTTCCTCATAATTTAGTATTTTCTTTTCAACGAAACTTTCAAAACGCAATTTTGTGACGTTTTAAATTTTCTTGAAATATTAGGACATGAGAATCTTTGTTTTCATGACGATTTTGAGGTAGAATTTTCAATTGGTTTTTTTGTTTATATTCATAATTTGGGATTCCTTTACAACGAAACTTTCAGAACGCAATTCTAATATGTTTTAGTTTTTTGGGAAAATTTTAGGACATGAGAATCTTAGTTTTTGTGACGATTTTGGGGCATATTTTTCAGGTGATTTTTTGTACTCATAATTTTTTATTTTCACTCCAACGAAACTTTCAGAACGCAATTCTAAACTTTTTTTTATTTTTCGAGAAAATGTCGGGATGGATGAATCTTGGCTTTCGTGATGATTTTGAAGCAGAATTTTCATGTAATTTTTTGCATTTCCTCATAATTTTTTATTTCCTTTCCAACGAAACTTTCAGATTGTAATTATGAGACTTTCTAATTTTTTTTTTTGAAAATATTGGTACAAAAGTATCTTGGCTTTCTTGATGATTCTGGAGCAGAATTTTCAGGTAATTTTTTGCATTTCCTCATATTATTTGATTTCCTTTCTAACGAAACTTTCAAAACACAATTCTAAGATTTTTTTATTTTTTGTGAAAAGGTCGGGGCAGGAGAATCTTTGTTTTCGTGATTATTCTGAAGTAGAATTTTCAGGTAATGTTTTGCATTTCCCCTTAATTTTTTGATTTCCTTTCTAACGGAACTTTCAAAATGTAATTCTGAATTTTTTTTATTTTTCGTGAAAACGTCGGAATAGAAGAATCTTGACTTTCGTGATTTGATGGAAGTCAAATCTTCTGAGTCTATTTGCGGGAGAAGTCAGAAATTCAAATGACACTCTTGTCACTTTGAGTGTACTGGAACTTATATACGAGGTGTGGCTCTGATTCTGTGTGAAATATAGTGTCCTCATTTTTGCTAACTTTTCAGCCAATCAAGATGAATTGATATTGTGTTTAGTAAAATGTAACAAAAATCGGCACTTCCATCAAAATGCTTCTAAATTGATCCTCATAATCTTTGCCATTGTAATTTTCTGTTGTAGTTTTACATTTTACTACATATAATATCAATTCATCTTGATTGGCTGTGGTTGGATTGTTGTATCTCAACATATCATCGTAAGCTACTGTCTTGAGTTATACACATATTTGGACATGGTTCTCTGGCATCCACGGTTTAAGCAAATATTCCCAAGTGCCTTCAATTTGTTGATTTCCTTCATCATGGTTTTCTAACTTATGTTGTTTTTTAGACATTTGCCTTTGAATAGCTGTGTCAAATTGACTGATATTGATGTGAGGTTTTTACATTATCCTACTTAGTTGTTTATATTTGCTACTGCTCTTTCTTCATTATAGGTTTTAGAGATTTTCTTTCAGCCATTGATAAGAGATTTGAATCTCTGGAAAGTCAAGATGCAGACCAACAATTGATATGGAAGCTAGACATAGATTTTGTGAAGGGCCTTCACATCTTCTGGTAAACTTACCAGTGATTTCAAGTTTTGGAACTGGTGTGTGTGAACATCAAATGTTGTGGAGAGAGAAAGCATGTACGCTCTTATATAAACCTTAAAAATAGTAAATCAGTTGCTTTCATTTTGCATTTTAATACTCTTTGTTTTTTTAACTTTTATAAATTGTATGAGACGATAAATGAGGTTTGTACGATGCTCGAGCTTTTATTGCAATTTGTATTGATATTATTATAATTTATATATGGTTTGTATAATTGTATTGATAGCATTTGAAAAGAAAGTAAAATACTATTTGCAATGCTGATTGTTACTTAATATCTTGGAAATAATTGAATAAGATTGTCGCAAGCTTGTGAAATTAGAATTTAATCGATCATAATTTCAAGATTATTTGCTAACAAATATCTAGAAATCAGATTAAAGTAAAAAAAAAAAAAATGAAATGGGAGCTATTGCGTGGATTTAATTTTAGTTGGAAAGATGGAAAAAATTAGGGTTTCTTTGAAAAAGAGGGGTAGAATTGGAAGTAACCTGGGTCTATTTATAAATGCGACTCATTAATCTCTAAAAGCGTAGCACGCTTTGTGATCGGTGGTAGAACGTTTTCTCTAAATCTTAAAAAGGCAAAGAAAAAAAGCGCAATTGGCGTTGGATAAGGCTGTTGAAGCTAAGGTTTTCTCCTTCGTCAACTCCTCACACACAACTTTCTTGTTGGTGACATGGCTGCAGCAATGGCGCAGTGCGTTTCCTGTTATGGACTGCCGATAAAGCTAAAAAGTCTTTCTCTCACCAACACGCCCAACGCCGCGTTCAAGCCGCTCAGCTTTTCCTCCAACACTTCCTCCTTCAATCTTTTCTCTAGAGGTGAGCTTAACTTACAATGAGAATATCACTGTTCAATTCCTCTTCTTAGTTTCAACTTTTCGCCGCAAGGGTTAAAATTACAGTCGTGTCGCAACGCTCTTTCTCTCTTTTTTTTTAGGAGAAGTGTCCGTTCGCCCAGTTCAAAAGAGCCCTAATCGGGGCTCAATTGTGTGCGAAGTGGGGACGAAGAAGGCGGATTCGGCTGCGAAGAGGGCGCGCCAAGCCGAAAAGAGGCGGGTTTACCACAAGTCACGAAAATCTGAAGTCAGGACCAGGATGAAGAAGGTAAGTTAGGTTGCGTATTGATATTCTGAATTTTGGTTGCTTGCATTTCATAGTTGTTTTAATAGAGGGAATACGTATAAATTAGGATTGATGTGGATAATTTATTAATTTCTGTTAGCCTTGGAAAAGTATTTTTAACATGGAAGTTTGAAGGCATTAGTTTCAGAATGAGGCACTGTTTTTTTATCTTATGGTGACTGTTCGAGAACTAGGGACGCCATTCGTTGAGCCCCTTCTCAATTTTGACCAGTAGAATCCTTTTCATATGGAGGAACGGCTAGACATGTTTCTTTATATGTTTAGATGGAGTGGCCTAGTTTCTTTATATGTTTATATGTTCATGATGGAATAACATTTTGAGCTATTTGTGAAGAAAAATTACAACTCAAAAAAATATCATCAATTTTGCTATTATTTATTGCAAGTCAGAACCATGGAAGGCAACTGAACTGGAGACATTCATTAGTGGTGAAATATGTTTTAAGAACAAAAAATTGGGATGTTCATATGGTTCTCATGAGTCCAAGTGACATTTTAGTGCAGACTGGAAAGAATACTTGTTAGAACTGGGCTGGCAAAGGTTGGAACGTTGGGCATGCAAATGAATTTCTGAATTTAAGATATGAAATCTTTGAGGGTTAATCAATAGAATTCATTTGATATGTACTGCAATAGTCAATCTTGATTGAACCTTCTTTGGGGATTTCTTCTGGCAGTTGGGTGGGTTGTTCATAATCTGAATAAAGAAGTATTGTTGTGCCAACTTGGATCATCCTTATACAAAACCAAGAAAGAACCGAACCAAGAAACGGGCTATAAATGGATTAAGTATTGATGGAGAAGAGATGTGAATAGACTGTCATATATAAAGATAGCTACTCAGTAATTTAGACACACACGCCTATTACTGAATGTCTTGTTGATTTCATTTGACAATAACGCCTATACTTTATGATCTAAAAAAGTGTTATCTGTCTGACATGGTTGACTCATGATCTGAGCAATGCTTTATGATCCAAAAAGTATTATCTGTTTGATATGGTTGACTCATGATCAGAGTAATGTTTGAGACACATTGCTGTGGAGATGGTATTTATGCCAATTGACATGTACTTGTTTCCACATTCATTTAGTTAGTTTAATTTAAAGAGGTGTCGTGCCATTTATTCTAATGTTGCATTTGAATTGTCCTGTTGCTGATATAATCATCATTGCCATTTTTAGGTCCTCGTAGCTCTGGAAGTGTTGGTAAAGAAAACTGATGCACAACCCGAAGAGGTTCTTCCAGTCGAGAAACTGATTGCAGAGGCTTATTCTATCATCGACAAAGCTGTGAAAGTAGGAACACTTCACCGGAATACTGGGGCAAGGAGAAAATCTCGGCTTGCTCGAAGAAAGAAGGCTGTTGAGATCCATCATGGCTGGTATACTCCAGATTCTGCTCCAGCCTCCTCAGCATAATGCCCATTTCTTCTTTTATCTTTTAGTTGTATATTGGTTTGCATTGATTTACAATGGTTGCCTATCTCAACATGTTAATCAATTTCATCTGGTATTGCTCAGAGAAAAGAGGAATATATTGTATTGAATTATATTTTCATCTTGCAGACTGGTGGATGGGCAATAATTAGTAAACTTAAGTTTTGAGTACCTTCTTCATTTGTATTTTTATTTTAATAATATTAATATTCGATATACAGTAACCTTATCTGATGAATACTACAGGATTCATCAGAGGAAGTTACCTAACTCTAACTTTGTATGAAATGTATATTCTGTATTCATAAAAAATATGCATATAGAATTCAGTCATCTGATGAATGATCAAGTCTAATCACATGAAATCTGATGAAAAGATTCACATGGAATCTTAAAAAAAAAAAAAAAAAATATATATATATATATATATTATTATTATTATTATTATCATTCAAAGTTCAAATTGGGCTAAACGGACTCAAATATAAGTTTTTATTCAAGTTGAAGTATGTAGATACGACTAGACTAAGTTTACAGGTGCGCATCTATATAGAAAAAAGAAAAAGGTTCTAAATAGAAAAAAGAAAAAGGTTGATTGAAGGATTTGAAAATGGACTTGAAATCCAAAATGGTGAAATTTATCGCTTATTTAGATTAGTTTGGAGTGAATTCAGTGGTTTCAAATATTCTTCTTAGTTTAAATAAATATAAAATTCATGTTATCCTGGGCCGAAAATCATATAAAAAATTCTTCTTAGTGATTTCGGCCCACTAGAATCCTGGAAGCCCAATGATCCGGACATTTTTGAATCCTTATTCCATTTCTTAGTCATGGGTCGGGTCATCTTAGAGTTCATTATCCGAAAATCGTGACTGAAACAGCCAGCACAGTAGAGAGAGAGAGAGAGAGAGAGAGAGAGAGAGATGGGAAGGAAATTTGTGGTTGATCTGGAAGGTAGAAGCTACAGGTGCAAATTCTGCAAAATCCACTTAGCTCTTGCTGAAGACCTAATCTCCCGGGTAAGTTTAATTGTGCTTTCAATTTTTCTTATTCCTAATCTGGTCGTATAAATTTGTTTTTAATTCATACCTTTCGAACAAAATTATTTCGTCGAGACTTGATTTTGATTTACCGGCCTTTTTTATTATTATAATATAGTCTTTTATTTGGGACTAAAAATATGAGCAGAAAAATTCAGCTTTTGTATGCAATTTATTGTTTATAATTTTTATGAACGTTTCATATTCTTCTCAGGCATTTCACTGTCGCACGGGGAAGGCATACCTTTTTAATAATGTGTAAGCATCTCACTTTTGATATTTGTTTATGATGAGCATAAATATACTTTTACCTAAGAATTCTGCTTGCTTTGTATCTTGTGTGAATAGCAATATAGAGCATAGTGTTTGGTGGTCTCGTAAATCCCCTTATTTTCGATTAATTTGAATTACAAGTTCAAAGATGAATATAAATATAAATCACTTCAATCAAAACACTTTGTAGCACTAAAGAGATAGGTAGTTTGCTGCTTATTTGTAAAAATGGAGAGGAAGTTTCTGCTTATTTATGTAATGGATGCATCTAAGGCAGAGTTCCTCAAGACTAGATAGAGTTGATCTGAATGTTACTATCGAACGAAAACCTCATAAACCACTCGAATGCAATGCTGTGAGTCATGAAGAGAAAATGGTCTGCATATTAGCAGTTTAATTGTTTACAGCATAGGACATGTTCCTGGATTAGAAGCATATGGCTGTTCTTTATGTTTCTTGTTCTAGATCATGAAATTCAACTATGTTTTCTTTCCTTTTCTATCAGAGTGAATATCACTGTTGGACCTCATGAGGAAAGGACGATGATTTCTGGGATGCATACTGTAGCTGATATATTTTGCTGCTCTTGTGGGCAATTAGTTGGCTGGAAATATGTACACACATCTCTCACATCATCGTTTTCCTTAGACATGTTTTAGAGCATCGAAGATGAGTTTGATCGTCTTGCTTTTGCAGGAGATTGCCCATGAGAAGAGCCAGAAATATAAAGAAGGAAAATTTGCTCTTGAGAGGTATTCTAGCAATGCTATCTGTTTCCGTTCTGGCTTTCATTGGTTGGCTTATTTCTTATCTATTTTAACGTTGTTTTTGTTAAAATGTGCGTGGAACAGAGAGGGGATAATAGATGGAGGAGCAGAGTCGGAATTCTATATTGACACCCGCCCTTCTATGAGCGACGATGAAGATGCATAGGCTTTTATCATCTTTGTATTAGTAGATGACAATAAATGGTTGCTGCTATTGTAGCACTTGTCTACCTTGTAGATAGGAAAGTGTTCAAACTGTTTAGATCTTACTTTGATGAGTAGTTTCATTGTGTTTTGCTCGTCGCGTTCTAGAAGGCCTGCCAACACGCCAATGTTCCATGGCCATACTACTGTTGCCAAAATCGGTTCCACTACCACTTGCATGCTAGAGCTCTTGTTTGCCACCATCTAACGTCTTTTAGAACTTCGTGGTTTATGGTGATTTTGATAAATTTAAAAACCTCTTATTATGAAGCTATTTGAGATTCTCAAATCCAAACCTGAAGTTTGCTATTCATGTTTTTTTAGGAATTTGGGGTTCTTGTATGATTGATTGTTGGTCAAATATCTTAGTAATATGTAAACAGGCACTTGGGTAAGCGTGTGTTGGGTTAAATTTATCTAAGATAATTTAAAAATTCTACTGAACGCTCTACCAAGCGCCTTATTTAGCAATGAGAAAGCTAGAAATAAATCAATCGAGAGTGATTTAAAAAAAAAAAAAAAGGATTCATGTACACTTCAATTCTAGAGACGGTACTAGTTGGAATAAATCAAATTCATATAATTAAATAATTGATATTCAACCTTGCCAAATACATTGTTCTTATTACTATTTACAAATTGCAACCATCAAACTGGAAACCATTTGTCACACTCACTTTGTCAAAAAAGAAAATAAAACATGATATTCATTTAAACAAAAAAAGGTCAATGGCAAAAGCTATAAATAATAGTTTCCTTAAATGTTATATACATTCACTCGATTAAATAAATAAGGGGGGGGGGGGGGAGAGATGCATCCACTGAAAAATATTATCAGACCTCATTTTTCAAGAATTTAGATCTCTGGAAGCATGGCCCTGCCATCTGCATCAATAAAAGGATGCAGTTAAACATCGGTATTTGACTCAATGTATTAACACAAAGATCTTCACTCGAACGGGGTTCAAACAGATAAAGGATCAGATATTTAACTAACCTAGAGAGCAAGAACCTTGCAAGTGGGCTCATATTGGCATTTGAATGAAGCTCCTTATTTGGTTGCTTCTTTTTGCTATCCGATTCTGCATTTGTAGCAGATGCTTCTATCTTGCCTTTGGAAAAGATCCGAGCTGCTAGCTCCTGGAGGTCTTTCAAAGAACCTTCCTTTGAACTGCACATTGTTCACTCAAGTTGAGAAAACACATCATACTAAGTTGGTTGAATATTTCTTACATTCGAATATGAAATGCTAATAAACCTGGCCAGTTGGTGAAGCAGCTTGGTGACAAATAGTTCAGAAGACCCAGGCTTAACACGCTCCATATCCATTAAAGAGTTGGACACTGTCTGAAAGACTGAACCTCCTGGATCATCAGTGATTGCCTGTTTAAAAAAGAAAAAATATATCAAAGAAGTTAGAATGGAGAACCAAAGTATATCAAGTAGTTGAGGTCTAATGCATTTTTGACACTTATTGGCCCAGATAAGAGTCATCAGAGCTCTAACTTGATTTAAATGCAAATTTAAATAGCTTGATGAATTTCATGATTGAGCTCTAGCTGACACATTTTTGGCGTGAGATAATTTAACAGTTAGAGAAAATTCAAGAAGCTAACAACCAAACAGTGATCAGGCGGTACTTACATCTTTAAGTGAAGGAATTAGAAGGAATGATAATGAGCCAGACAAAGCTGCTGCAGATCTCCTTGCACTATCCACATCCTCACTTGCATGCTGTGATCTTGAAAATGCTTTTTGTGCATCAAAATAATCACGAGAATATCTGGATTGAATTTTTCATGTTCCACAACAGGAAAAAGAAACATGAAAAAGATTAATGTAGAATGAATCTTTTCCAACGGAAAGGTTCTGGTGCTCCTTTCAAGATATTACACTTAAGGAATAGTTTATACCTTGATGAATCAGAGCTTCTTGCTGTTTGATCCGTCTTTCCGCTCTCTTGCAAATCTTTGTTACCCTTGCTCAATGCAGACCTTCCCCTAATATTTCCTTTTCTTCCTCCTTGAATTGCAGCCTTGGCCTAAATGAAATTACAAATATAGGCTTCAAAACATAAATCATATGCTGAAACACAATCCTTTAATACTAGGAAACTGCTAAGTTGATCCATGTGATAATAGCCTACTATCATATCCAGATAAATTCCTTTCAATTGTAAGTGTAGCTATTACAGGAAAAAAATTAAAAGCATCATAAATCTGCCAGAAAAGCCAATCAACAAGATGGTATAAGCCTTTTGTAATTTCAAATCTGTTGAATGGAGCTTAGTAATAATTATAAATTAAAGGGAATAACAAACCTGCAATATTTACATCTAGAAATTCTTTACATCTAGAATACATGGATAAGAAAACCAAGTTAATCAAAAGTAAACCAACCTCAGCAAGATTTACTTCACTGTCTTCAAGAACTGCACTAGAGGTTCTTTCTTGAAGTCCCAACATGGACTTTGGGGTTCTAGGAGAATCTGAATCATCGTGCTGTCCTCGATAAACAACGGTACCACTGATGGAAGCATCTTCAGCAGAGGCATATGTGCTACTAGACTAGAACACCAATAAATAGAAGCCTCCATTGATATCATTGTAACACAGCGGGCAGATAAACAATTCTATTTAGCTTAACCATATGACATGCATACATACCATGGAACCTTGGCTGCTGAACTGAGGGGATCGCTGAACTACTTTTGGAGATCGAATGACAACAGTTCCCGACCCACTCACATCTTCCTGCATGTCAAGAAACAAATATAGGAAAACCTGGTAATCTATTCTAAAAGTTTTTCTTTCAAGAAATTACGACTTCTATCCAAGCCATCTATGAAGTTTTATTTACCCAGTTTGGGTTTTGAGTTTTGAGGGCTGTTCACAATAATATATTGACCACACATTACATGAAAACTTACACGAGCCATTACTCTCTAAAACAATAACTTGGGAAATATGAAAGTTTAAGTAAGTTTAACAGGTTCAAAGTGCAAGAGACCGGCTAGCAATATTCAAAGACCCAGTCCCAATCAACACAAGTTTGGTCAACAACCAGGTATGAATACAGATTTGAAGCACTTATCACAACACGACATTGAGAAAAAATTGGACAAGTGATGTTCTACTGGCAATATGAAGTTTGCTGCAAAACAAACAGTCTAATCGGAACCAGAACTGCATGAACCCTAAACTTGATCCAATTATCAAAAGCATCATCTTAATAACAAAGACTGATGAAGTCAAGTGTAATGATTGGAAACTTTCCAAGTGTATGCTACCAAAGAAAATCTATTATACGCTTATAGCTCAGGAAGGCAATAAGTTCCCGAGTATATTCATAAGCTTAAATATTTAGATTCATTCATATTCCTTCTCTTTAGATTGAATTTATACAGTTGATTTAGAATCCAACCACTGGGATTTTAGCCATGAGTAACAGAAACAATGTGGCCAAAACCTGTAATAAACACACACCAGCTAGTAAGTACATAGAAGGGAACAAGAATACCATACATCTTCATGATAATTTTCTTGCTTGGCTAGATGGGTAGCATCTTTCCTTGTGGAGAAGTCTGATGAAGTATGAAGCATAGTTCCAGAAGCAGAAGACCGCTGGTTACTAGTATCTAATATTTTTCTAGTAGACTGATTTAATGGAACCTCCGGCTTCCTTTCTCTCACCTGAGGTGGTCTTACAGCACTTCGAACAGTTCCTGTGCTACCTGATCCACCAATACTGAAGTCCCATCCAGTGTTTCTCAAACCCATTCCCTGATTACTGTTTTAAGAACACTCAGTGCAACATTCAACAACATTAAATAGGACCCACAACATATCAACAGATTTGACTGACCTCGCTCGAACTGTATCTTCAAGTCCAATCTCTCTAGTCACCTTTACAGTTCCAGATGCTTCTGCCAATGGTGTTGGGCCATCTTGAGTCTCTCCATCTATCTGAAACTTTGGGCGCTCTCTACAAAGTTGAATGATTGCAGGTTATCTCTTTGTACATTAAACATGATGTTAGTTATTGAGGTTAAAAGGAAAGATCTTGACGTATTCCTCTAGTTTACAGAGGTCCAAAGTTTTGGAGGTAAGCAGTACGAACACACAATATGCATTGTATCAAAAAAACTTAACTTCTTGAGCACAAAGGAATAAATGTCCACTTAAGTATTTAAGCTTGAGAAACACAATGTCTACATATGTGATTATATGGGAAAACTAATGATTACATCTGAAAACATCAAGAGGTAGTTAACTGACATAAAGGCAATGATCATATATGTGTGTGTGTGTGTGTTTTCAGATTACGATGATGCCAGCAGTAGAATTATACTATACATTGAATTGCAACATTGGAAAAAAAATCCATAGAAAAGCAGTACGTAGAAAAAAAAAAAAAAAAGAACACACCTGATTCTCTCCAAGAGCTTTGGACTCCTTCTAGCAGTTCTGATTAAACGGTGCTTAAGAAGTTCCTTAGCACTTGTCCTCTAAAATTGAAAATGAGGGGAAAAACAGAAAGAAAGTATAAGAATAGACAGTAAAAAGAAAAAGAAAAAGGAACAGTTATTCACCATAATAGCTTAAAAAATGATAGTATTTGTCATCAGCAGTAGGAAGAGATGAAATGGCTCATCAAGGAACCAGAGCATTAAATGTAAACAATTAGGAGATCCACACAATATCAGCTATGTATAATTGTTTAAAAAAAAATACGAGTTCAGACTTTGGCTAGTTTTCAAGCACTACCAACATGCACATATGCATGTGGAAGATGGAAGAAGTTCATAGAGCTACCTCTGCCGGGTTCTTCTTCAAACAGAGGGAGACAAATTCTTTCAGAGGACGAGAGAAATGCTCATCTAGCTGAATGAAAAAAACAACATTATGAATTCCACAGGTTTTATGAAGAACATCATGGGATTAACTAACAATCTGGAATTACGGGAAGATTATGAAAGAGCACCTGAGGTGGATTTTCTCGGGGAATGATGAAAAGCACTCTCATGGGATGGAGATCAGCAAGTGCAGGTTCACCCTTAGCCATCTCGATTGCAGTTATACCTAGAGACCATATATCTGCCTGTTCCAAGCCGTGCACCCAATTATGATGAGAATTGGCAAAATTACAGTAAGGAATATCCACTAATAGTAAACCTCAGAATAATTCATAGGGGAGGGAGTGGCTGACATAAGACATACCTTCTCATTGTATCCTTCAGAGTTTTGAATAACTTCTGGAGCCATCCAGAATGGTGTTCCTACAAAAGTCTGTAACTTTTAATTGCATTAGCTTGAGATTTGATGACTCCTTTGACAGTTCCATCTCAGCTTAATAAGAGCAACAATTAGACCATAAACATCACACTTATTTTACATAGAAAGTATACATCACAACTTGTCCATTCGGCTCATTGCAACTAGGAACAGAATATAAAGAAGGGTAAAGATGATGCTACTGTAGCATGACGCAGAAACCACCATGCAAACAATGTCAAAACATCCTGAAAAAACTTAGGGACAACTCTTCAAGAGACAATAATGAACACAGAAAAAGGAGGTCAGAGAGTCAGACTAATTAATTTAAGGATTTAATACCAAAGTGAAAGGGATTTAGTGTAGATTGTCAAATGTGATTCACAAGAAAGTCACACAAAATGAAGATAGTGGTACCTTTCTTCTTGAAATTGTTCGCGTCAATTGAGCAGAAACACCAAAATCTGCTACCTGTATCATATGAAAGAAAATTAATTGAAGCAAAGATATTAACACAATTTACCATCCAAAGATCTCCAATCTATAAAATTATGTACCAAGATAGTAATACCTTAACATCTCCATTCTCTGTCAACAAAATGTTTGCCGCTGTCAAATCATAAGCAAAGTTTATATTATGGACAATAAGGGAAAGCAGAAAGAAAAAGGAAATGCACATAGTTAAAAGTTAGATGCAATAAAGCAATCAACAAATGGAAAAGGTTGTGCTCCACCTCATATGAAGATTGAAGACTACATTTGAGAGATGTAGAAATACATCATTAAGCTTTCTTATTATTATATCTCATAAGAAGGCATTCACGATTCAAACACAACCATGTTCAAAAAATTGGAAGGGACCTAATTTGGCCAAAATAAAGTGTGCCTGATAATGTACCTTTAATATCTCTATGAATTTTTCCCTCATTATGGAGATACTCAACTGCGTGGAGCAAATCACGTAAAATCCAAGCTATCGAAACTTCATCCAGAGGTTGGTTTGGCTGAATCTGTAGAGGAATAGAACAGTATCTGTATGTGAGCCAACAATTTTTAGTAACAAATAAAGCACCTTCAAATAAACTAACTACCATTTCATCACAGCGTTATAAGAGTTTTGTTTCATGGTCCTCTCGCATGGTACTATAGATTGAAAGATAATGGTTTCCCACCTAAGGAATGCTTTTCTCAAGAGATTCCTTGGGAAAAAAAACCTTGAATGTCCATAGAAGGAAAAGTGATGCTTCACTTCGTAAAAATCACGTTTTCTAAGGAGGCTTGACCAGAAAAGAAAATGAACCATAATGTTTATGCAAGGAGAAAGAAAGTACGATCGTAATTCATACATAACATGGGAAAATGAACCAGCTGATTCCATGTCCAAATGTGAAATTGAAGATTCAATTTATCTTGGAAAAAAGGTCATGGGTTGATTACATCTGTTTCATCCAATTCAGAGGAACTTTTATTCTGAAGTTCTAAACCAATACAGAGTTACAAATATAGGGAAATAATTTTCGGAAGATTGAATTAAATAAATAAGAAAATAGAAGGATCTGAAGGTCACTACCAGATCAGCAACAGAACCGCCAGCCATGTACTCCATGACTATCCACAGCTTGGTTTGATGCAAATAAGAACAATAATATTCTGTAATATAGGGAGATCGGCATTCTGAGAGAACTGCAATTTCCTGTCAGCAAAGAAATTGAAATTACAAGAAAAGTAACCCTATAATTTCAATTGATGAGTTTCATACAGAAATATCAAATGTACCTTCTGGATGTCCTCTATCTCATCCTCCCTGAGAAAGAACAAGCACTTATAAGGTGAAAGGAAGACGTGCTTATCTTCGAGTACAAAATAAGAAACTATTGTTAAATACCAAGCCAGATGTCTTGCATTACCTCGGAACTGATTATAGTTCCAAAAAAACTAGGATTGGAATGTACTGCAGATTGATCTAACTCAAAATACATGCATATCAAAGAATTGTGTTTCAGAACAACTTGGTACACACAAATATCAAGTCAATTTCCTTCACTTGGAGCATGGTTGATGGATTGATAGAAGTGAATACTCTCAACATTTTACTTTTAACAAAGTTACACTCCATTGTTTATCATGGTATACTACTAATCTAGACCTGGACCAACTTGAGCTAGAATCCCTCCAATATCTTTTTTAAGGTAGCTCATTTTTCATCCATGATGTCGACTAGTTTAAAAACTATGTTGGCTTAATGGTTTAATAGGATCTTCAAAAGAATGGGTTTTAGAGATAGATTGGTGCAAGAAGTTGAGTCAAAAAATCAATCAATCTCTGCCCAACCTTGAGGCTAAGAAAATTGAGTATTCTTTGTGTAGCACTTAAATTCCACAACAGTCAACACTGAACTCAGATTCTATAGATCATGAAGAGAATATGCTCCAATGAACCTTAAAACATAATATCAGGGATTTTTACAATAATACCACAATGCTTCTAACTGCTCCATTCTTCATGATTATCCAACCAGCATTCAATTCAAGAAAGTAGACTCATCCTGTGTCATTCCATGTAATGTGAACTAAACAAAAAAACTGAGACCATTACAACTTAGAGACAGCAACACACTAATCTTTTTGCAAACCCAGATCAACCAAACTATCAAATTTTCTCCATTACTTAGTCAACAGATCACAAAACAATTATTTCACATGAATACTCTTACAGAAGCATACCTGAATTCCTCAGATCTGGATACATTATTGACCAGGAAGATTCTAAAGTAAACTAGAAAAGAAATCCCATACAACAATTTTTTGCTGTACATTAACCATAGTGAACGACACATCAAACATTGTAAAATAACATATATAATTCCAGTTTAACACTCACGATTCTTCCAAATCAATGACCTTGATGGCAACATCCCTTTTTAATTCCTTATCATACCTGCAAAAGCAAAAAACAAAGAAAACATCAAATTAATCGAGTAAGAAACTATTTGCAGTTAAATACCCAATAGAACTAATATGCAAAGAAAAAGAAAAAAAAAAGAAAAAAGCAACATGCAAAGTGAGGATAATTTTTTTTACTTTAAAATAAATCAGAAATCTAAGAGGAAACAGTACATAAAATTTAGTAATAAGAAGAGGATTTCGCCGCAAATATCAACTTTTTTACTTCAAACAAAGCAATGTGTTAAAAGCAACCACCAATGGAACATGGTCTCACCTGAAATTCCATACAAACATGAAACTCATGGTGATTTTTCTTTTTTAGGGTTGCGGGAGAACTCATGGTGAGTTATGTATACCACTGTGAACAAAATCTCTTCTTCAAGTGAATGAAATTTGTTCAGGTAAATAAAATTGGGACTCAAACAGACATACTTCGCACTCAGAGTACCTTTCATCTAAGATGAAGAAGATTCTTTCTTTCTTTTTTTTTTTTTTTTTTTTTTTGGTGTTGGAAGAAGTACTAGATTAGATACATACAAGGAAGACCAGAGTTTTCCATATTAACATATGGAAACATTAAAAACTTCATGTCAAGTCATAATTGGTAGCAGATCCAGCCAAACCTAACATAAATGACAATAGGTGTTGAATGATCACCTCATCTAAAAGCGGTTTTTAGAGAGGGGTATCATTTTAACATTTCAGTTAATATGTTCAACATGCCCCCTCACATGCAGAAGGATTAATTACTAAAGCCTCACACATCAAAAAATTTTTTGAAATGGCTATGACAGTGAGATTTAAACACCGGCCTAATACCATGTTGAAACCCTGACTTGCTGCCAGTAATTCACAGCACTATCACATTGAAATCTAATTTTTCAGTATCTACAACCTATTCTACCGAGAAGACGGCCTAAACTACATCTTGAAGCAAGAAAGTATAAATAAGTTAACAGTACAAATTATGAACTCATTTCCACGTACAGTATAGAAACTTCCCACGTGGATGGACAATACTAGTAAATCAAGCTACCACTTTTACTATAAGTATGGCAGTTAAAAAGTTGATAAAACGACAAAAAGTAACAAAATGATCCTTTAACACCACCCACATTCAATTCAACTGTAAAACTTATGATATCTCTAGTTCTTCTAACTAAAAAATCTATTTAATCTGCATATACTACATAAATTCAAAAACATTAATGGTTTCATGCATTTGAATGGGACCTGGAATCAGCTATGCTCAATGTGTCGCAAACAAAAAATACATGCTGAGTTTGTCAGTAACATTTTCACCAAAACCTAAAAATAAAATGCATATAAATTGTATTGCAAAATTACCCTTTATAGACATCCCCAAAAGAACCTCTTCCAATAAGCTCCAAATCACTAAATCTAGACCCTGAGGCCTCTAATAAAGCTTCTGCATCAGCCATTATGGGTATATACTACATCAGGCTCTCTTCCTCTTCATACTCTTGGAGGAGAAAACAAATGCTCCAACCAAATAATCATAGCCACATAACACTAAAGAATTCTGCAAACATCGTGGCATGGGCAGACTAAATTCCACTCCTTTTTTTATCTTTTAATTTCCAAAACCACTCATAGGTCTGCAAGAAAGCATAAAAACAACAAAGAATAAAACCCGATGAGATTGCATCAACAAGGAGATCCAACAAATAAATAAAAATTCAAAATCCAATCTGTAATATGGGAATACAATGGGACTCTTAAATGTGCTGAAAATACCACTGTTAGGTGAAGTGGGAGATGCTAAAGTGACTGCTCAACAAATTTCATTCAATTTTTCACACAATTAAAATTCTTGAACCCCAAAATTACACAACGATTGCCATACAAATACTCCAGCTATGACTTTAATGCCAGGCATAATGGTTTCCTTCCAAGAAAAGAATTGAAGATATTAGTTTAAAACATATTAAAACAAAACTAACCTTGCGAATGCGGATTCAAGAAATGTTCTCAAAATTAACGGCTTTATACAAGAAAACAGCCGAATTGCAAAACAAAAGTGAAACTGTAGATCCTTGAGCGTATATCAGTATGCAGATACATGCATGCAATTGCCTTTTTTCTTCTTCCTTTTTTTCTGTTCGTCTCTGGTTTTTGCAGAGTGAAAAGGGATCGATACAGAAAACTTACTATCGTTGCTTTGTTTTCTAATGATGTGAACGAATTGCAGCGGAAATAATTATTAATCATGACTGTGCATAAACAAGAAATTGAAGGGTTGGGCCGGGGCTTCTTCAAATGGGCCGGGCCTTCTTCAAATGGTACATGCGCTAAATTAAATATGATTTTGAGTAGTAATAAGTTTTTCTTTTTTCTTTTAGTCTTTATTTTTGTGCATGATTTTTTTTTCAGCAAAAAATCATGGATTATTGCAATTAGATATTGGCAAAAACTTTTGTGCACAAGGTGCACGGATCCAAATCTGTGCACAACAATACTGTTATATTATATGAAGTAATACTGTTATATTATATGAGTGATACTGTTAATATGAAATAATACTGTTATATTATATGAGTGATACTGTTAATATGAAATAATACTGTTATATTATATGAGTGATACTGTTATATTATATGAAGTAATACTGTTATATTATATGAAGTGATATTGTTATATTAATATAACAGTATCACTTCATATAATATAACAGTATTGTTGCACCTTGTGCACAGGAGTGTCACTCTTAGATATTTGAATATGATTAGCACCAATTTTTCTGAGGGAATATTAACAAAAAAAATCTTATGTAATCTTGGTAGTTTATTTATTTAAGTTTCCCAAAAACTTTGGAGACGTTAGTTTGAATTATATCAAATGGTTGCGTGTATTATTATAGAAATATATTACATAAATTATATTATATGTTGATTTCTCAGAAATTATTGGTTGTACTTAATACTTTATTTCATTTTAATTTATTTTTTAAAAGGCAGTAAAAATATAAGTGATTTCATATGTAGTTTATATATTTTATATTAGTTTCTTTTTTTTTTTTTTTTTGAAAATTATGCCTACATAATTAGGACGGTCCTACGATACTCCAAGAAACAAATAGAGTCCAAATAAATCTTGAATCCAGGCTGGATGTATTGGTAGGCCCAAAATAGGATAGATGCATTTATTAATGGGCCATATTCTCAGTTGCTTTATTTAAGCTTCCTCACAATGGGCTGTCTTCTGAATTTCGGCCCATATTTATACAACAGGCTAAGTTGCCAATGCCAATTAGTAGTGCGGCTAGTGCCAATAAGATTTTCTCCAAGTGAATATTTATTTTATATTCTAAATTTAAGGTTTAATTTGGGTTGATTGATACTGAGATTGATATTTTAAACTCTAATGAATTATCTGCTCGTTTGGATGATTTCACGATACAGCTGCTCAATAAGCTTTGGGTAAAACTTATTCGAAATGTTAGTTAAAAGAGAAAATAATTATTTATAATAAAATAAATCAAGTATAAGTTAAAAAATAATAGATCTTTTGAAATATTTAGTTGGATGTAAATTTGAAAGAGATATTGGATTGTAGCTAAAAGCACAAATACTTAGAAACAAATTCAACCTTTAAAAATTTCATTTCAATCAAATGGGAAATATTAAATAATAGTAGTGGGTAGTGAAGGAAATGACATATGTAATTTTGGTGTGGCGTATTATTGGATGAGTTGGTAGGGAAAAATAAATAGAGATTGGCATTGGCATTATTAAAGAAGGATGTAAGGAGAGAGTTAGGTGAGAATGAGATTAAGGTTGGAATTATGGGGTAAGTGTGGGCCCCACAAAGATACGGTCGTGTGGGGTGGGGTGGGGTGGCAATGCATCCGAGCCCCCCCCCCGGGCGGTCAATGCGGAGGAGGTGATCAGCACCGGGGGCGTGGATTGTGGGCGCCACCACTTTTTTTTCCTTTTTTTTCTTTTTTTTCCCCTTCTAAAAACGATCCCTTCACACTGCCACTTCTCCACGCGCCGAGCCATCGCTTGCCTTGTACGAAGGTCAAAACAGTCAAGTTCGTTTAGTATTAATTTCCTTTTATTGGTTTGGTTTCAGGACCATGGTGCTTTTATTGGGTTGAGTGTGTTTCAATTTTTATTTTATTCTAGTTATGTGCAATCATGGCTTTTTTTTTTTACTAAACTATAACTTTTATATGTATCTTCCTCAACTAATATGAGTTGGTTGAATCTTGAATTTTTACACGTGGAGAGACATGGTTTATTTTGTGATAAGAAGGTGATGTACAAACATGATCATAAAAAATAAAAAAAACATTCAAGGTGGATGATATTAGTTGGCACATAATATGGACGGTGAGTTAAGGTACCGGTTCCATAAAGAAACGATGCAATAAAGTTCAAAAACAATATAGCAAGGTTAAACACATGAAACATAAATATTTATTTATTTATTGACAAAGTCTTGGGTGAGACCGTCTCATGGATCCCATTCCGTGAGACGGGTAGGGTCGGGTCGAACATAAAAATTATGTAATATTTTTGTGTGTGTTATGTAATACTTTTATGTATATTAGGTAATACTTTGTATTATAGAATGCGTTTTGAGTTGAGTCAGACTATAAGAAAATATGTAATACTTTTATGTGTATTAAGTAATACTTTTATGTATATCAGGTAATACTTTTGTATTATGGAATAATGACTTTTGTATTATGGAATAATGACCCGAATTGGGTCGGGTCGGGTCAACAAAAAACACGCGGATCCTAGGCGCCCAGGTGCTCTTCTGCGTGAATTGTATAATATGTAATACTTTTGTGTGTATTGGGTAGTACTTTTATGTATATCATGTAATTCTTTTTGAAAATATCACATAACTTAATATCATGTAATACCTTTATGTATATGAGGTAATACTTTTATGTGTATCATGTAATACTTTTGAATATATCATGTAATACTTCGATCTGACCCTACCCGTCTCATGAAATGGGATCCGTGAGACGGTCTCACACAAGACCTACTCTTATTTATTTGTCATATTTGTTACCTATAACACAAATTTAATAATATAAACAAATAAATAGCTATCAACCAAGACAAAAACTTTTGTGCACAAGGTGCATAGATCTAAATCTGCACACAACAATACTATTATATTATATGCAGTAATACTGTTATATTATATGAGTCATCAACTAATATCCACAAACTGAAAAATTAGATCGTTTTAAAATTAAAACTTGTAGTTATATTAAATTCGCTTACATCAAGGTCAAGAGTTAACTAGATTTGTCCAATTTTGACACAATCTTTTTGCCTTATTGAATTTGGCCCAATGGTTGTCCAAACTTTGATAAAATTAAACCAAACTCGATAATTTTGTATCATTTACATATCGTGCATTTTATGAACTGATATTATTCAATGACAAAGAACAATCATCGAACCAAAAACTAATAAATTGGGTTGAGTTTTAATTAATCAGTAACAAACTTTGAAACCACTAACCTTCTAGTTTAAGTGGTATTTTATTTTTATAATGATGTGTATTGTGATTGATATGGTCGAACCAAGTCGAACCGAGTTCTTCTCTTAGAAACCGAACTGAGGTCAAAGTCAACGTATGTGAAGTCGGAAGAAACACGTTGTTCGGCCGCCTTCGGATCGAACTAAGGAAGCACAAGCTAATACAGTTGTGAAATACGATGACGAACTAAATTAGTTATGGGACACGATGAAGAATTGATATGTGAGGAAGCTAAACGAACTGTTTTACAACCTTATGATCGAACTAATGAAAAGGGAGCTGATTTAGCTCGGAGTTATAACGACGAACTGAATCACAGAGAAAAGTGACGAACAGGTTTTGACTCTAACTAACCACTATTACTGCGGACCCGTTAGCCCATATCCCATATTTTGTGGGATGAATCTCAACTAACTCGTATTCCAAGGAGTATATATATATATATATATATATATATATATATATATATCTTGTGTTCATTCTTTATTTCTCATGCACACATATATTCAAAATACACACAAATATTCTCTTCCTTTTTCGGACTTGAGCGTCGGAGTCCTATCGCCGGGAATCCCTCCCGGTGTTTGTTTTGCAGGTCTTTAGGTTCAAGATTACGAGTTTTTGGATCGGGAAACGGAGAATTGAATCGGAGCAATATCAAGGTTCAAGATCTCAAGTTTTTGGGTTGAAGAATCGAAACTTTGGATCGGAGCAATATCAGTGATGATTATGATTGTCTTCCTTCTTTCCGCTCCATTTAACCTATTAAAAAATCTCCATAGCTTATTTAAAAAAACGAACTGTAAAATTCATGTATTGGTTGAGTTTGAATAGCTTTTAATGAATGGGGTAAGATACCCTTAAATGCAATTAATGATTGGCTTAATATGGTTGGGGTTGGAGCACGCGCGAGGTGGGCGGGTGGGTGAGAGAAAAGTGGAGATGCGGAAGAGAAAGGGTACAGTGGTCCGCAATTCGTGCGCTTCTCTTTCTTTATGAGAAACGATGCACCGACTCACTGCCCTCTCACGTGCTCACGTGACTCCTTAATCTCATATTCTCTTCTTTCTTTTCTTTAATCCCCATTTTTAATTTAATAATTCATAATACAACTAGCTTTTATTTTATTTTAGTTTTCCTGCTATTTCTACTGCTACTTTGATCTGGCCACTCAACTCCCTCCCCTCCAACCCAAACCCAGTCACCTCCTAAGTCAAAAGGGTATAATTGAACATCCAAGTGAACCTTTTGCTATGTTGAATAGTAAGAAGAGCAAAAATGTCAAAAAAATATTTTCCTTCTCATTTACTTCATTTTCCACACGAAAGAAATAAAACGAATGCATAATCCTTGAATATTTCCCCAATGACAATCATGCTATGGAATTGGTGTGCATCATCATCGCTCTACATTGATATAGTGCATGTATTTGGTGTAATTGTCTTCTTTTATGAATTAGTTTCTAGAATAATATCAATTAGGCAATTCATCTATAGGAGAATCGAAATATTTTATTCTCACATAATAATGAATTTGTATTTTCACTTTTTTGCATGCCAACTACGATACGCAAACAAATGTTAGAAGTTTGATATGTTTCATATTATATAAGTTAAAAATCATATATATCTTATACGTTCACTATATTCCTATTTGAATTATTTTCGAACTGAGTTATGATAAAAACTTAGATCTTATTATATATGATAAAAACTTAGATCTTATTATATACTAGTGGAGATGAAGTTGCTGTGATTTACCTCAACAAGCTCGATCCACCCTTGCTCAACAAGCCCAACTCTTTATTGCTTTATTTTATTATTTTCAGATCTTTAATTCTTTTGATGTCCAAACTTTATTTACGGGCTTTATGTTATTTGGTCTTTTATCTTTAATACTTATACGTTATGTTTGAGAATTTTTTATACTTGATGGATGATTATTAAAATAAGGATTTTCCCTTCTACCTATTTTTATGATATTATCTGGAATTAACAACAAATAGAAGATGTTTCTCGTTTCAATCTATTAGTTAGTTACATTATGTCAAAAGAAAAAAGAAAAACCCACGGAACTCAAATATGTAATCGATTATTAATAAAAAAAAAAAAAAAGCCCACAGACGCAAATATGTAGTAGAATCTTTAATAAAAGATGTTGCTATTAAAAACGAATTGTCATAAACATCTATTCACCCAATAAAGTGAATACATTTGAGTAGATACCTTTTGATCTTGTAAAGTATGGGCATTATCATTATTTAATGAAGATAAAAACAGAAACACAAGTGGGCAAAAAATCGGATCTTTTTGCAGAGTGACATCAAATGACTGGGTAGAGCCGTAGAGAAAGCTACCTTAGCCTTGAAGGGAGGTTTGGCAATATCAAAAGCAGGAGTGCCCAAATCTGAATTCTCTTCCTAAACTATGACCGTACAAATAAAATTATGATTACCCCCAAGCCTTTCCAACTGACACATTAATATTATTCTAAATATATAATACTGTATTTATCACTATGAGCTCAGGGTGTCTCCTACTGCTTTTTGACTGGTAAAGATTCTGTCTGTTTAAATGCCTATAATTTTGTACCTCCATACTCTTTGTCCATTGATAAGCTAATACATATTTATCACAATAAATATTAGACAAAATATCTTGAAACAGTATTAATCAAATAAAGAAGACTCTTTTCATTATAATTTGGTGAATTGTTAGAAATCGACCATGATCATATACAGAATAGTGCAAAAAGGCTGATATGATTGATACATAGTAAATTTATCTTGCAATCATTATATGTATGTTTTATCAATAAGGATAAATTTTTATCATTTTATTGGATTGTGGAAGAAAAATATGTCATATATTCCGTGACTAGAAAAGTAAATTACTATCTTAATTGTGGTAAAAAGACTAATGCTATCCCACAAATATTATTTTAGGATTGAATTTCAAATATGGTAAGAAAAACTCAGTTAAATGTTCATATTAAGACTGAATAAACAATAGCATATCCAGATTTATCTAGAAGATAAATGGAAGATTATTTTCTCTTGGATTAGCAGTGTTAAAAACTCCGATTGATGGATTATAATTTTTTTATATTGTGTAATTTTAATTTCTTCAAATTAGTAATAGGTATAAGAAAGTGATATGTAGTTCTCATATTCGTGGATATATATTCTGTTAATGTTGTTCTTTTTAAGGAATACAATTTGTTTCTTTCTTTTTGTATAGAATAGAGGGGGGAATAATGGTAGTGCTAAGATATTGACTAACGTATTACTATCGATATCGACTACATATGTATCTATTAAACTCATTCTTTTTTATGTTTTTCAATGGTAACGTAAAGATATGGAAAATATTTGTTGGTGTTGATGAATTCGTTTATTCATGCATGTAATTGTCACAAATTATCAATAATGATAATTAGACCAATATTAAAAAATCCTTATAATATGATTTTGTGTGTGGGACTTTATTATTTAAATTCAAATTTATTTTTATAAATTTATATATATAACAATTAACATCTCTACCATAATTGTGTTCACAAATTACCACCTAAATACCAAAAAACATCAGCCTTTGAAGGAAAAAAAAAAAAGAGTAGAACTGGTTAAATATATATTTATATATAGAACAACAGAAAATCCTCAATTCACACCCTAAATTAAGTTATCACACCTAGCATGAATATTTCCTTATTGAACCATCCTGACCTTTTGGTTCGATTTATAAAGATCTAATTTTAGAAATCCCCAAAATTGAGCATGCTTCCAAAAATTAATTTATAATCCTCGAATTTCCTCAAATACGTATACATCCCTAACTAACATTCCAAAAAAAATATATATATATTATAAATAAAAAGAACTAAACAACCGCCAATAAAAAATGAAATTTACATGATAAACTTTTGTTAGAAGTGTTATGATGGATGAAAGTGGTAATTTTCCTTTATAGGTTGTGTGATGATTATGTAAAAAAGTGAAAGATTAGAAGAAGTAGTTTCCACATTAGATTCCTTTTAAAGATAATCAAGAAATCAGGGTTGTAAGAATGTTGGACCATTTGGGTGGCATTCTAGAGCGAAAACATAATTAAGATTTAATTAGAGTAATGATGGTTATACCTCTATGCTTATGTTACTGTACTCAAGTCCAAACATATGCTAATTATGAAAAAAAAAAAAAAATCCAAAATGCTCGTAGTTTCATGTCAAATGAGGTGTAATTGCAGGTCATGTTGTGAATTTGAGATAAGATTTTAATAGTGATATCGGTTGATCCAATTTTCACTTGAATATTTATATGGTAGAAACTTATATAAATTTGGTTGTCAAGTTGGTCCACATATGCGTTAAATTGAGTTATAAAAAAAAACGTAAAGTTTTTAAATCACGAATACCTCATTTCACAATTAATGCGGTATAACTAATGTTTTGATTTTTACATATTGTATGTACTAGTATAGGTCCCGTGCAGTGCACGAGTATAAAAATTTTACTATTTTAATATTGATATAAAAATATTTAACATATAAAATAATAAATATTTTGAGAGTAATTTCAATTTAATTTGTTATCCGTTTGATGTATGATCATAAAATTTTAATATTTTGAATTTGATGTGATAATGGTAATTTACAAAAAAAAAATCAAATTCTTAATAATATTTCATTTATTTGACACCCATGTGATGCATTGACAATCTCAAGTGTAGTAATTTTTTGATATAAAAATATTGCCGAGGAAAAACAATATAATTCTGTAGACGAGTTAACTTAATTTAATTAATCTAATACCTATAAAATTTACGAATTTTCGATATTTCTTATATTTATCATGATATATTCTCTACTAATTGTATATCAATTAATTTATTAATTAGAGTGTCAATCAAACATGTTTTAATTAATACTAATTAAATTAATTTTAACAAAATTATATCCGTATTGAATAGAATTCAGTCAATCTTTAACAATGTACTTATCTTTTAATCTAGATCAAAATCATAAGTTTTTTGTTATTTTAATATTGTTAAACATGTTTTATTTTTTAAACGTTATTATTTTTCTTTTATGTATAATTTTTTTTTTTTTTTTTACCAAATTGAATTGTAGTTATTATTCAATCATTCTATATCAATATATATATATATATATATATATATATATATATATATATATTCATTTAATAATTGTCCACCAGTTGGATTAAAAAAAAGGCATTATATCGTGATTCTGTATTTTTCTAAATAAATATACACACACATCATTCTATATCAATATATATATATATATATATATATATATATATATCAATCTATATATATTCATAGATTTAGGTGATAATTTTTGGAGAAATTTTTTTTTCACAAAATAAGACTTAAATTTAGATCTACCGTGGATAAATGAAAAATGTGAATGAGTAGTATGATATAAACTAATGGTGAGTTCAATTTCCATATAGAAGAGATTACATAATATATTTTTTTTGCATTTAATAGTTATCAAATATTAATTAATTATTAATATATTACATAGTTAGCAAGTGAAATGGATAGGAAAATAGTCTCATTTTCAGTATTTTTTATTTTGGGTAATTTTTATTTTATATATATATATATATATATATATATAAAATATAACATTCTTAAATATTTTGTTACATAAATATATTTAGAGCTTTATTTTGCAAAGGTGCCCATTAGGAAATGGTCATAATAAAATAATATTAACAACTAATAATCAAAACAAAAGAAAATCAGATTGTAATTTGATTGTATAGCAAACAAACTAATTTGAATAATGAAGTTGGATCAATTATACCACACCTATCTATAAGTAAGAATAGATTTATGCATAAAAATTCACAAAGCTTATTCAAATTAAAATGTAATCAGACAAGCAGAAAAATGGAACTTTATAACTTTACATATAATATTTTGATTGAAATAAGAAGAAGGTTAAGGTGATATCAATCATATCATAGATAATTTGACATTTAATCTGGTATAATTAATTAAAAAAAATCTCCATAGTCCTCGTTCAGAATTTTAACCAAAGTTGATGGTAGAAAATTTGTATCATTTGATAGGAGTTATATACCACTGATATCTATATGAATACAAAATCATAATGGAAATTTACCATAAATTCATCAACCAATGTAATTAGAAAATAAAAAATAATTTATGATATTTTTAATATTAGAAGTAAAAATGGGCGGGAAAATATTTGTCATTTCTATTTTGGGTATATATATATATATATATATATATATATAAAAGATTAATACAAATCTCAATTTAATTTTTTTTCGTATCTTAGTGGGGATATTATGAATAAAAATATATAATTAAGGGATTTCAAGACTCGAGATGGTGGGCAACAATATAGAATGCCAAATTAATGTTGATTAGCAACATCAAATTATCAAGACGACAAGTTGCATACAAGATACATTGGATCCACTTTGTGCAGGTCAAGCCCATATGCGTGACCAGTGATTTCAATACGATAACACGAAAATGTGTGTTTTAATGGGTGGTATTTTTAACGTTTATCAGATTTTTTGAGCACGTGATAATATATAATAATACAAATTAATTACTCATCATATTCTTATATATGGTAATAAGTATGCAATAACCAATCTATCTTAATTATAACCTCATTGGTTCTCCATCTAATCTTGATTTAAACTTTGACAAAAATTTATGTATCAAAACATTTTAATTAGAAGAAAATTGAACAAGCCCTATATTTTGTCATAAGTTTATTAAAAGGTGTTTGGTCAAACTTATTTTAAAAATATGATTTGTTTTTTTCTTTCTATTAAAAAATAATAATAGTTAATTTTAAAGGTTATTCAAATACATTTGTTGTAACATTTTATATTTAATATAAGTTACATGTTAATTAATAATATCATTTAATATAATAATATGCGGTGATTAATTTAGAATTAAAGATATAACATACGATACAGTGATTGTTACTGAGAAGATAAGGTTAAAATAGACGAGAATGGAAGTAAAAGATAGTGTGTGGTAAAACCTACGAAAATGAGGAGCTATAATTAGGGTTGGAGTGGATGATCCAAAAAAATAAGAAAAGGGGCAAAAGAGTAAATAGAGAAGGGGAGGCCACGCCATCATCTCTTTTTCTCTTCCTAACCTTTCTCGCGCTGTCTGTTGGTGCTTTGTTAAGGAGGATAAAAAAGGTGTCCCCACTCTCATATACACAGACACTCGGTTAAAAAATACAGTAGAGAGAGAGAGAGGAGAGAGAAAATCTAGTTCCTAGAATTCACAGTCTCATTTGCACGCACTTTCACTCTCACTGCGCGTCTGATATCTCTGCACCCACCCTTTTTCCTTCCCCCAAGTAACCGGGTAATTAACAAGTAAAGTCAGTGCGTGTTTCTGTGTGTGTGTGGTAAAACAAAGTTGAAAAAGAAAGAAAGGGATGAAGCGAGAAGCAGTCACCTCACTCTCTCTCTCTTCTCTCTCTCTCTTTGTGGTTGATATTTGACAAGCATTCTGCAGTGCAGTTGTGGGCAAAGTAGATAAATATAAAAAAGCAGCACACATATTTATCTTACTATATAGCTAACTTCTCGGTTACTAGTGGATTAAGGGCAAATTTTTAGAAAAAGCAAGAGAGAGAAGAAGAAGGGAGATGGTGGGCTCAACAGATAGGAGCAAAGAAGCTGTTGGGATGATGGCCCTTCATGAGGCCCTTAGAACCGTCTGTCTCAACTCAGATTGGACTTACTCTGTCTTCTGGACCATACGCCCTCGCCCGTATCTATCTCTCTCTCTCTCTCTCTCTCTCTAAGTTCCTCCATTTTCTTGATTTCTGAATCTGTTGTGTTTGTTTTTGGTGCAGGAGGGTTAGAGGAGGGAACGGCTGCAAAGTTGGAGATGACAATGGAAGCTTGTGAGTAGTGATTAATGAGCTTAATTAATTTCATTTAGCTTTGATCAAGGCATTGTGTTGTAGGCAAGAAGTGAGAGATGATATTATTAAGGATAGCGAGTGACAGGTGGTGGTGTTTAGAGGTGTTAAATAAGGTTGTCTTTATCTCATATCCTTTTTATCCATGTTTTGTAATTATGTGCAGAATGTTGATGTGGGAAGATGGGTTCTGCAGAGGCAGAGTTGCAGAGTGTTTGGATGAGATGGATGGAGAGGATCCTGTCAGGAAAGCCTTCAGCAAAATGTCCATTCAATTGTATAATTATGGAGAAGGGTGGGTACTGGGTAGGTGCTTTAAAGATTGGATTTTTCTCTCTCTCATCCACCCCTCTCTCTCCTCATTTTGTGTGAGTGTTTTTTTGTTTTTTTTTTGTTTTTGTTTTCGCTTTCTTTGTGGGTCTAGCTTGATTGGGTGAAAGATTAATTGCAGATTGATGGGGAAAGTTGCTTCTGATAAATGCCACAAATGGGTATTCAAAGAGCCAACAGAATGTGAACCAAACATTTCCAACTACTGGCAGAGTTCATTTGATGCTGTATGTCATTAACTTAATTGAGTTTGATTAAACACCACTAAGTAGTTGATTTTTCACCTTTAATGGTTATGTTTCTGCTAATTCTTGGTGGTGTGTTAATGGTACAAACAAAAGAAAATGGACTTTCAATGTCCCAATTATTGTTCTGATTAATAAAGTATAACTACTCACTGTGTTTGAATGATTGATGATCTCTTCTGATTTGTTTATTTCAGCTACCTTCTGAGTGGACTGAACAGTTTGATTCTGGCATTCAGGTTACTAATTAGGCACTTCATTTTCAACAGTAATTATTTTGAGTTAAAAATCCATAATTTGTCTTTGTTTCTTTTAACCTTAGACGATTGCTGTTATTCAAGCTGGACATGGCCTATTGCAGCTTGGTTCTTGCAAGATTGTGAGTTCAATTCTTGTTATTAAAATTTTCTCTTTAGTTGAAATCATTGTAGCAACACTTTGATTTGACTTTAGAATATCTTTCTTGATTAAATTCAGATACCAGAGGACCTCCACTTTGTACTAAGAATGAGACACACATTCGAATCCTTAGGTTATCAATCTGGATTCTATCTATCCCAGCTGTTCTCATCCAATCGAAACGCCTCATCATCCTCCACGGCTCCTCTAAAACAGCCCGTGATGCCGGTCCGGGCCCCGCCTCCCCTGTTCAACTGGGGGACAAGGCCACTTCCTTCAACCCCATCGATGCTCGCATCTCCGAGTTTCCAAAACTCAGCTCGACTCGGAATGCCGTTCAAGGATGAGACTCACATGTTCTTGCACCCTCATTCGAACGAGTCACGTATGGATGACATGATCGGGGATCATGAAGCCGACATCAAATGGCCCAACGGGCTGAGCTTCTTTAATGCATTGACTGGACGAAGCGATGAGGCCAAGCTCTTGTTCACCCCGGATGGGCTAGGAGGAGGCAACTCGAAGGATCCCGGCACGGATCCTTCAAATTTGCACAACAATTGTGGGGGGAACCCTAATGAGTTCTTGAGCTTGGATAGCCATTCAAAGATGGATGGTGGCAAGTTCAAGAGGAGCTTCACTTTGCCTGCGAGAATGGCGACTTCGTCTTCTTCTTCGTCGCTTAATCATCTGTCCCACAATCCCGGGGAATATCGGAATGAAGGGGGAATGTATTCTGATGTAATGGAAACTTTCTTGGAGTGATTTGTGTGGAGTGAGGAAATGTGAGAAGTTGTACTTAGCTGAAAAAAAAAAGAGTTGTATTGGGTGATGAGATTGGATGCTCACCTTTGTTTGTTTTAGTACTCTTTTCTATAACTTGTTCATCTTTCATATGCAATGTTAGTTATAGACTTCATGTTATTAAAGAATTAGAGCAAAAAATTAGAATAAATTCTCCAGATTTCCTTGCTTGAGTTAATATTGCTTCTATCTTGATTCTGGATTTATGACTGGTCAAACCACATGTGAACAAAGCAGTTGTAATTAAACATTCTTTATTAGGGAAAATAATAGTTTTTTGCCAATCATTTTTTTAGTCATTTTTCATGAAAAAGGAAAAAAAATGGCTTAATTAATATATCTACTTGGCCTATATTCAGTGCACGTTAGACTGATAAAATGAAATATAAGATTGACTTAGACAGAAATCAATTTTAAGTTTGTTAAATTAATAAAGCCTATGAGAAACAAGGGGGTGCAGTAGGGTTGCAGCCCAAATGGTCAAAAAAAAAAAAAACAAAAGTCTTGCTTGGTTAAAAATAGGAAAGACCAAATTGTGTTTGCATAAAGCACACAATAATATGCATCCAGCAAGAAAAATACCCAGTTTAGTATTTGGTTCCAAGTTTTATATTGCTCCCTGTCTGATGTATCAAGTCATGAGTGGCCTCAATCCTATTGCCTTATTTCCCCCAAACTCTCCTACAAATATTAGGTCATCTACTTGCCTATAATACCACCCTTTTTAGGTATAAAAGTGTCAGTTTTAGCTTTCCAAGGTGTGCCTAAGTTTTCTCCTTTTTAAGAATAAATAAATTTTTTTATGTTAAGTGAAAATAAGTTGTATGTAGCTAACTCCATTGAAATAGGGGGAAGACCAGCCATCCAGCTGTGGGAAGCTAGAATGTTTAGATTATGTTAAAAAAGGATTGTTTCATTGCATGATTAATTATTAGATTCTCCATTCACTTGGAATGGTCTTTGAGTGTTTAGAGCACAAATCTGGCCTAAGATTGGCCTCCCTTTGTTCTCATCTACTGTTTTTTGTCAACTTTGTATTGTTGTGAGATTATTTAGTGCTATAAAACATGTGCTACTATAGTGTTATTACTAATTAAATATCAACAAATTGGGGTTGCTTGCTAAAACACCATCCTAATTTATCATTTCAATTCCCAAAAAGGAATGAATGAATTATAGTGTGTGCTATTTCAGACGGTGAATTATAACGCTTTTTCCAAATCTATTACAGGAACACATTTTAATATATCAATTGTTGACATATCTGATATAATTATTAGTACTATAACTATTATTTTTATATCAAATAAGTTAAAAATGTGATCTTTACCCAAACAAACATTGGGAACATACTTTTACGCTTTTTCTGTTCATGTGGAATGAGTATAAAAGTATCCTCATTTACTATAAATCCAATTAGGCATGAAGCCCAACATGATAGCCCAGGAATAAAGCTAAATTAAAATTAAAACTAAACAAAAGTCCAGTCCATCATAAAAAGGAACGGAGGCCCAAGCCTACCATAAGGAAGGCGGGCTTGAATAGATGATAATTTGACGTAACCCAACCCAATATTTCTATGGGCCCATTAAGGTTTTCTAGGCTCGTTTGAGGATGGGCCCATGAAAGCTGGAATATATAAATTATATATATATATATATATATATATATAAATTATTGTGTATATAACAATATCTTTTGATACAAATAAAAAAAAGGAATTTTCTGGTGAAATTCCTTCAACACTTTATTAAAAACGAATAAGAACAATTTTTTTTCCCTATCACAAGTGATTATAAAAAAAAATCATCAAATTAAATAAATCATAACCTAAAAAAGAAAGCCATTCTAGAAATTATTTAAAAGAAATTAACAATATGAGAAAGGAACAAGTAAACTAAAAGCATTAGACAGAATAAAGAAGAAAAACATAAAACTCAGAGAAAAAGAAAAAGAAAAAAAAAAGCAAAAGCCACAAAAGCAAACACCGCCATATACTTGATCTTCTTTAGCTAATCAAACAACACTTAACTTGAATTCAACTCAAACAAAATCCCTTACACAAAACCATCCATGGCTTCTTCTTCCCCTGCATTCTCTCTCCTCCTCCTTTCTCTTTCCATCCTTCTCTCACACGCCAAACCCCAATGCAGAACCTCGTGCGGCCAAATCCCGATCGCCTACCCCTTCGGCATCGACGACGGCTGTGGCAGCCCTTACTACCGCCACCTCCTCGTATGCTCCGAATCCGACCACCACCTCCAATTCCGAACCCCCTCCGGTCACTACCCCGTCCTCAACATCTCCTACTCCGATCCCCACCTCCTCCTCTCCGACCCCTTCATGTGGGCCTGCTCCGACGGCTCCCATTTCCGCCCCACCAGAGCTTTTAGCCTCGACACCAGCACCCACTTCCGCCTCTCGCCGCAGAACGACTACCTCTTCTTCAACTGCAGCGAGGATGACGTCATCATGGAGCCCAAGCCGGCCTTCTGCGACCGGTTCCCCGAGCAGTGCGACTCCACCTGCGACACGTCGAGCTACCTGTGCCGCCAGCTGCCGGAGTGCGGGGCGGCGGCGCTGGGGCGGAGCTCCTGCTGCTCCTACTATCCCAAGGGGAGTGAGTCGCTGAGGATGATGCTCAAGCACTGCGCCACGTATACGAGTGTTTATTGGAGGAATCTGGGGATCACGCCGGCGTTCGATCAGGTGCCGGAGTATGGGATCAGGGTGGACTTCGATATTCCAGTGACGGCGCGGTGCCTGCTGTGTGGGGACGGCGGCGCGTGTGGCTTTGATACGCAGACTCAGGATTTCTTGTGCTTGTGTGATCACAATACTAATGTTACTACTTCATGCAAAGGTAATCTTCTCATGCATGATTCTTGGTTAATTTTTTTTGGATTGGATTTAGGTCTTATATTTTGAGTTTTGATGAATGTAGATGAGAGTGGTCGGCATAGCAGGCCTGCAATGGTGGCAGGTTGGTTTCTTGATTCTTCAATAGCTAAATTATGATGAACCAATTATTGCTATTAATGAATTTTGATAAAAAAGATTGAAACTTTATTTGGTTATAGGGGCAGTGACAGGAGTATCGGTAGGAGGAGCATTGGTGGGAGTTGGAGTTTGGTATCTGCGAAAGGTGAGAGCAAAAGCTCCAGTTACTCATGGAGTTCAAACCAATGACAATAGACTCTTTTGATGGACGATTCTACCCTTTTGTTAATCCAATTACCACAGAGAATGTTGTGTTTAGGGGTGAGCTAGGTTGCAATTGGAATTTGTATACATACATACATGTATGGTAAAATGGTCAAATTGAGCAAGTTCAAACGGCTACTGATATTGCATGAGATTTCCGATTTCAAATGATGTTTTTTTTTTTAAATTTTAATTTATGTATATTAAATGACATTAATCAATACCATGTATTGAAAATTAATGAATGAAATATAAAAGGAAACATCAATTATATTAAAGGATACCAACTTGATATTTTAATTCATAGTGAGTTCAAGAGATAAAATAGTTCATATAAAAGTTGAGGGGGGAATATTTCGAGAGATGGGGCCCACATATGTATTCTATCTATAGTAACAACTTAAAACGAAGGCAAGAATTAGATTCTGTCTCCTACGAACCAAAATTTGAACAGTCAAGGGGATCATCACAAGAATATGATTGCGAAAAAGATAAGAAAACAAAGGGCATAATAATTAAAGAAAAATCCATTTGAAACCAAAGTTGTTGAGAGATGTATAAAACTTATGTTGAACCTTTTCCTATCTCAATTGCTTGAAGCAAAGAAACAACTTCATCAATTGAGGGTCTTTTTCTAGGATCCTGCTCTATACATTTACAAGCTATATCAAGCAACTCCCTTAACTGTTTTTCACAATCTTTATCACGTATAGATGAATCGAACACCTCCCATTCCCTCTTCTCCGACTTCATCTGAAACATCCACCCCACCAAATCTCTGCAGTTCTTCCCTCTGCACACCTCAACGGGCCGTCTTCCTGTTATAAGCTCCAATAGAACCACTCCAAAGCTATAAACATCGCCCCTGAAAGTAGCTGTCAATGTCTGGCTATACTCAGGCGGAATATATCCCAATGTGCCAACCAAATCTGTTGTTACATGAGTATCATAAGGGTGGAGCAATCTTGACAGCCCAAAATCAGCTAAGTGAGCCTCGAACTTCTCATCTAATAGTATGTTGCTGGTTTTGATGTCTCGATGGACTATGTTTGGCTCTTTGTGTAAATAAGCAAGTCCACTGGCAGCTCCTTGAGCTATTCTCAATCTGGTGTCCCATGTGAGAAACGAGCTCCCATCTACTCGTTCGTGCAACCAATAGTCCAGGCTTCCGTTTTCCATGTAAGAGTAGATCAATAGTCTGTCATTTCCATAACGACAGTAGCCTTGAAGAGAAACAAGGTTCTTATGCTGAGCTCTAGAAAGGGCTTCCACTTCGGCCTGAAACTCACGTTCCATCTGCCCACAATCGCCTGAAAGCCTCTTGATTGCAGCTTTTGAGCCGTTAGGTAGATCGGCTTTGAAGACTAGGCCAAACCCTCCACAGCCAACTATGTTTGATTGGCTGAAATTGTTTGTGGACTTCAATAGGTCTGAGACTGTGAGATCCTTGCAATCTGCATTCTTGAAGATAACCAGCTTTGGAGGTCCAAATGCATCGGAAAATCTTGGTTCCCCGTTGATTTCATCCTCCACATCTCCAATCGGAACCCCAACATCTCTTCTTGATATCCTGATCAAAAGAATAGCCAAGAGCAAAGCAATTCCGACCCCAATGCTGATTGTTACTCCAAGAATAGTTCTCTGGCCAAACTTGTTGTCTTCCCGGGATGGAGTTGGGGGTCGTATTCCCATATTATTAACAGCACAAGGAGAAATCAGCTTCCCACACAGTCCAGAATTACCTTCAAAGCTTGAGCTGGAAAAGCTCAGAAATTGGCCCCCGGTTGGAACTGCTCCTTCGAGATGATTATAAGCGACGCTGAACTTTGACAGGAAGGTGAGCTGGTTGAATGATGAAGGGATTGATCCAGAAAGATTGTTGTATGACAAATCCAATGTTTCCAGATTTATCATGTTGGAAATGGAGCTAGGGATGGTTCCTGTTATGCTGTTCCTACTCAGATCCAAGACATGAAGCTGTTTCAGTCGTCCAATTTCAGACCAGATCGTTCCGTTTATCCTATTATTGCTCAACAAGATTGATGGAGGGAAGCTTGAAGCTTGATTATACTGCAATCCATTAGCACTCTTGTTTCTCTTCACAAAAAGTGGAATACCAGTTGCAGTGTTGAGACTGGATGTGTAGCTCTTTGAAGAGATCAAGCTCCTAAGCTCTGTGATACCCTTTGGAATTTTTCCAGTGAGTGAATTATTCGAAAAATCCAAATAGAACAAACCCTCCATCTGCCCTATCCATGAGGGAATGGTGCCTTCTAAATGATTCCAAGACAGATCAAGAACCTGCAACTTCTTGCAATTCAATAGCCAATTTGGGATGCGGCCGTTCAGGCCACAGTTTCCAAGAGCAAAGATCAATAAGCTCTCGAACCCACTTACGTTTTTGGGAATTTCCTCACCATGAAAATTCTTAGTGAGTATAAGTGTGGCGAGATTCTTGCAATGCTTTAGAACAGATAAGGACCCTGATAGGTTGACAAGGCTGTTATTCGACAAGGAAAGAAATACAAGAGATGAAAGATTAGCATAATTATCAGGGATTTGGCCTGTCAAATTGTTCTTGGCAAGACTCAGAATTTTCAGTTCTTGGCAGCTAGACAGTGATTCAGGCAAGGGACCTGAAAAACGATTGCTAGCAAGATCAAGAGTACAGAGATTAGAAAGTTCAGAAAAATCGAGATCAATAGGGCCATTAAGAGAGTTGTTCCTAAGATCAAGCACTTGCAGCTTAGAGCATACAGACAGAGATGAAGGCAGTGGGCCAGAGAATGAATTTGAATTGGCATCAAGATGATTTAGTTCAGCTAAGTTCCCAAAAACATCAGGAAGGTAACCAGAAAATCGATTCCCTGACAAAATCAAGGTTCTAAGACTGGAAAGCTTACAGATTTCACTACTTAGTTGGCCTGAAAAATTATTGTAAGAGATGGAAAGCTGTTCTAAAGAAGACAACAAGTACAATGAGTTTGGAAGTTCACCAGAAAGATAATTGAAATCCAAATGGAGCTGCCGAATAGCTGGGCCACAATTCTCCAAGCCCTCAAGCCCACCAATAAAATGATTTGATGAGAAATCAAGAGCTTGAATTCTCTTGGAAACACTGCAGATGTTGGAGCTGATTTGGCCTATGAACAAATTGTTACTTATGTTCAAAGCCACAAGATTGGGATATATTCCAATGTCAGTGAGATTTCCAGAGAAAGAATTGCCAGAGAGATTGAGAGATTGAATTGATTTCAATCCAACGATCGCCCCAAATGCCTGCCCAGCCAGCATGTTGTGGCTGAAATCAAGAACTTGAAGGTGCTTCAAGTTAGAGAATTCCAAGGGCAATTCACCATCAAGAAAATTGTGTGAAAGATCAATCAGTTTCAATTGATCCAGTTTGCAGATAGCCTCTGAAAGTTTGCCCTTTAAACCTTTTCCAGATAACTTCAACATAGTAACTCTACTTCCACCATCATCACACACAACACCCTCCCAATTGCAGCATTCCTGTTCATTAGACCAAGAAAACTTCACAGTACCATTGATCAATTGGCCTGCGAATTCCTTCAACGCCGATAAATCATATGGATTACAGTCTCGTGCAGGAGTTGCAACACTGAAGGATAAACAGAGGAAACAGGCCAAGAATGCCAAATTCAGGAAATTCATTATGGGGGATTTTGGAACCACCATTGATGATCCTAAATGTGATTACCAACTCCAATCAGGGCCAATAGAAACCATAGGCTTATCAGAAAATTTCTTAAAGATCGATCCTTTTGCGATTAAGCTACAAAACACTCACATCCCAAATACAAACACACTACTTATAAGTACTCACATTCACCAACACCAAGATCTCATTTTCATGCTCTTCCACATGGCTTCCAATCCCTAGAAACAAAAGGACAAATTCAACCCTTAGTTGAGAGCTTGATTCAGAAAGAGATTGAGAACTCAGAAACAAACTAAACCCACGTTCCAAGATGAGAGAAAATTGACCAAACTATCAACTTGCAAATCAAGAAATGAGCACTGCAGAAACCCCACTAAGATTTAAAGTCCCCACTTAAAATCTTGCTTCAGATACACAATTTCTTAGCGTAACCTAACGGAAAGAAGCAAGAATATTCCAAGAAAACTCAAACCCAGTTCCCAAAACACCTCAAAGATCACAAAAAAGAAAAAAATATATATATAAAAAGAAAATCTCAGTAAACAACTTGTAACTGAAGGGAAGTTCTCATGGTTTCAGATCCCAAGTTCCAATCTTCAGACTTAAATGAGGGGGAAAGAAAAAACCTTTCTTTATTCCAAACCCACAAACCAAAGTTGAAAAAAGTCGTGATTTTTGAATGCCTTATCACTTGCAAACGAAGCAAGAAAAAGCCCACTGGAACCCTAAAAAAAGCATGCTCTTTTTCTACAATGGCAAGTGCTGTTTTAAGAGTAGAAGTAGTTAAGGAAAAGTATACATACTCATAGAATCCAGTAATTTCAAATCAAATGAACAGGGATGAAGAAAAAGACTGTCCTTGTAGACGACAGAAGTAAAAGGCAACTCACTGAACATTGATTTTTCTTCTCTGCGTATGTTTAGGAAAAAAAACACCCCAAATTTTATTTGTGGACAAAATAGGCTGGTGGGGCTGCTTTGAAATGATACACAAAGAGCTGACTTTTTTCATCAAATAAATACTAAAATATTAAGCACCATAAATTTGGTTTGGATTTATCTGTTGTCACAGTTAATTTGCCATATCACAACTCTGACTCAATTGCCAATATACAAAATGAAAATTGTCTCTTTCTTTCTCTGTGATTAAAAAATGTGTTTGCAGTGGAAGTGGGGGATTTGATGTGGCTTTCCACATTAATTTTTGGTGCCTTCTTACCTGGACTATCGCTTCTTTCTTCCTCTGCAATTCCACTCTTTTTTTATGCGAGTTAAGACCACACCACAAACAGTGTTGTACCTAAATATTTATTATTATTTTAATATATTTATTGCGAATAATGTTCTATCTTTTATTATTATTTTGTTTTCTAAGTTTAATACATGTTAGTTTATATGATTATAATTAGCGAATACATACAGAAAGCAGTAAAATGATTTATCCATTGTAAATCTATCTTACATACTCATTAAAGGTAAAAAAGAATTTAAGTGAACAATCAAAACAAACATCAAATCGTCTAATTATCTAAGAAGTCAAAAGTTGGTGCAATATTTGTTTAACTAAAAAATTTGGTACAATTACTGCACAAATAGGGATTCTGGTGTTCTTAAATAAAGGATTTTACAATGATATGTTTGAATTATCAATAAAATATTTATTCTTTAAGAAAAAAATGATTAATATTGTGCAATGCAGAAAAGGAGGAGCTTGGGGGAGGCGCGTGGGCTCAGGGCGCGTGGGAATCAGCGGCGGGTTAGGCGGAAGTCACGGATAATAGCGGCTATATTTGTCTTAATTATGACCCAAAAAAATCCATTGGAAATTGCATTGAGGCCAATTACATGTGAACCCACCAACCAAAAGCCCCACTTACCTATTTCTACTTTTCTCATATAACCCACCTTACTCTTAATTTTGACTCTTCCACAAATAATAATAAGATGTTTTCTCGCCCTTTGATTTTTAATTTCATTTTTTTTAATAGTAATCTTATTCTTATACCTTAGTCACGTGCAAATTGAAGATATTACTATCTTGATACTAATAAATAAGATAAAAAGTATTTTGAGATAAACTTAGTCATTTATAAAAGCAAAATATTATCTTTTCTGTAATTAAATTACATTATTTTCCATGAAGTGAGACATCAATTTGTTGCACACGCGTGTTGTGCTGACTGGATACTAGACATGTCTGAAGTTGAGTTATAAATGTACCGTTACACCTTATATCGTGGGTTCGAAACTATTGTAACATTTGAAATTATTTGATTAAACTATCGTTAAATTATCAATATATTGTTTCATACAAGACATCCCAAAAAATTCTTGATTGGAGAAAAAAGAAAATTGAGTTGCAGCTGAAGATCAAGTTTTTATTTCACAACAATTTAAGGTTTATAATAACAAAAAAGAAAAAGGGGAAAACTTGATTAAGAAGTTTTGGAAGAGGCAAGTGGGACTGAAAAATCATGAGAAGTGGACACAATGATGCTTTGTGGCTTTAAGAGGTTGACAATTTGTTGAATGCAAACTTTCCATAAAGAGCCTTACTCCCTACCACTATCATTACCCCACTAACTTATTTCTTCCTTTATTTATTTTTAATCTCTCTCAATATGCAATTATTTGGCATTGTTAATAATAAGGGATCAACATGATTATAAAGCTAGGTCCATTGACTCAATAGCGAAAAATAAATGAAAACTAGAATTATCAAAATCAACTTACAAGAATAGTAAACATTTTTGGATGTATTTTTTTAAGCAAAGTTTAGGATGAAATTTGACTAAACCTCTACAATATCTTGTCTCCTTTCGAAAAGCTCAGCTTGGAGTCGTCAACCTATTTATATTTCTTTGTATTTCATAATTTTTGTGTTATGTTGAGTAATATTAATATGATTCATTATATGCTAAAGTATCAATTGTTATTTTATGTTTGTATTACTTGTTTATTGTTAATGTATCATTTATTATTCAATTTCAACATAATTCTATCAACTGAATATCCATGTTAACCTTGTATTTACTAAGACAAAGAAAACAAGATACAAATACCCAAACATATATTGGGCTCCCTACCATCACAAGGAAAGGCGAATTGGACCAAAAGTAGTAAAGCCCGGAGATATAATTGGGCCTGGTCCATAGTAATTAGCAGCTCTCCATAAGTTGGGCCTTTTTCAAAACAAAAAATGAAGACCTAATCCTGGTGGTCTGGCCGCTACGCGGTAGTAACAGGTGGTCCACAACCACAATGATAAATTTTCTGAAATATTTTTCCATTTATATCAGTAATTTATAAGTTACTGCCACGTTACATCTTAAATAATCACATTAATCCCCCAATCTATTTTAGTTATAGTATAAAAAAATTGTCTCTCTTAAAATAAGATCTTTGATTCATTGTGATTCAAATGAACTTATCGGTACAAACCAGAAGTTTAGACTTGTAGTGGTGGTGGCAACGGGGGCACCACTTACTGCCACAAGCGCTCTCTAAACTCATAAATCACTCTACTTTCGGTGGTCTCTAAACTTATAAATCAATGTGTGATTTAAAAAATATTATGTTTTAATTACTATAATCATATATATTAAATTTAATTTCAAATTGATACCTGAACTATTGAATTTTTTTTTCAATGGATACCTAAACTCAAAAACATTTCAGATTACTATCCATTCTCTTAAAAAAAAATCGGTTGCTACCCCAAACTCAATTTTTGCATATTTTCCAACAAAAATTCGGCGGAAAACTTGAAAATCCAATTTACCTCCAAATATCAATAAAAAAATGCATGATTTATATGCCAAAATCAATTTATAATCTCAAATCAATTTCATGAATCTTATTCGAATCGATCACGAATCGAACAAAAATCATTATAGGGTTTTAAAAAAAAATTGTTCGATTCAAGTTTAAATCAAATAAGAATTGTTAAATTAACTTAGAGTTATAATTCGACTTCGAAAGAGGGTCATTTTGACATATAAATCATGCAGTTTTGACTAATATTTGGAAGTGAATTACATTTTTGAGTTTTCCGGTGAATTTTGATCGGAAAATATGTGTTTGGAGTAGTAAATGGAAAATTTTGAAGAGAATGAATAATGATTGGAAAACTTTTGAGTTTAAACATATATTAAAAAAAAGCGCAATAAAACTTTTAGATAGCAAATTGAAATTAACCTTTTATATTAATTTAAATAGCTTGATAATAAATAACACACAATGTGTAAAAAAATAATAGAAATCAAATGAAATATCGAATATTAACATAGGACCCCAAATTGTAGCTAGTAGTGGCCTACTAAATATTAAAATTTCCATCACTTTCAGATTATATTTTCCCAGAGCAAAAGATTTCAAAATCCGATCCAAGATGTCCCTGTCCAGTTTCGAAACCTCAAAACTAATTCGAATTGAATATAAATTTGAAAAAAATAACTAAAAAGAAACATGTACAGCTCCAATGCATTCTGAATTATCATTTGTTAATTTTAGATCTCCCTACCTCAATTATTTTGAATGGCATTCTTGTAATTTGATCAGAACCATTGATTCATACAAGGCCTCAATTTTCATTAGAATATTATGAAGGCATTATTCCAAAAAAATAAAAACAATTATACAGTGACCTTATCTACTTGAAAGTACAAGGACCATATAGAATCGAATATTTGACATTTTTTTTTATTGTAACAAAAACAACAAGATGCTTCGTAAAAAAATAAAAAAAAAGATGCAGTTTGCTACACAATACTAGTAATATATTTCATGAATAACCTGGGTTTAATAATAGTTATTAATGTTGGTTTTTGATGCCTCCATGGACACAAATTATTTGTAGAGTCTTAATCAGAAAATATACCATATCCTATGATTACATTATTTATGCTTTACAGGGTATTTTCTCGATATAATAAACATCCTTTCTGGGTAACAAAATAAAGGTTGAAATTGTTATACTATTATCTTCTGCACTGCACTGAAATTAATATTGTTACTCATTAAATAACATGCAAAGTTACATTCTCCACCCATCCCAACATAACTGTATTTTTAGAATATTCTGCACACATTTGAGGAATTAAACGATCGAATTTGTCATCATCAAATTTAATTAAAGGTTCAAATTTCATATTTAATTATTTTTCTTTTTCATTATAATTCATTATTATTAAGAGACTAGTACTGTCAAATCCAACTACCAACACACAAACTCATCTTTCATAGAGCAATGTCTATTTTTATGTGTCGTTTAAATCCATCATCACAAAATTAGAGGCATGAGATGGTCCGATCATCATAATATACTTTAATTATAATTATATTATTGGTTGTTATGAATGCTAGAACATCGTACACTAGACAGAGAATTGTAATAATTAGAAAGAGGTGCAGTTTTTGCCCTCAACAATGGGTGTGGAGACAGCAGTGATATCCGATTCACAGTTGTCTTATCTTACAATAAATTCAGAACATGGTTGTGTTCCCTCTTCATGGCCCATCCATCTAACACATTTCTACCACAACCAATGTTCATGCTTCTTTTTTCCAATTCTTCTCCAAAAAACACTTCACCTTTAGGCTTTAGCTATTCAACTTCTTTTCCTAAATGCTTGCCAGCCTGGAAATCTTTCAACTTGAGACAAATAAATCAGTGAAGTCCATTTTAGTGGGCACAACATATGTCCCACTAGAGACCTTATAGCCTCCTATTACTCTTGTTGGGTGACTTTATAATTTCTACTCGTTGTTACATCTGGTGAAATACATCGAGAAAATAAGTATATGATTCATTTAAAGATTGGATACTACATTAATATACAAGATGGTGTAAGTGAATTAAGGACCACTGTTTTACCTTGAGAGCCACCACTCCCTGCCTATGTTTTTTTTTCCTTGTGAAAGTGACTAAAATGGAATCCCATAATGAAAAGTTAAAAAATATTAATTTAAAAGGAGATCTAGTATATGAAAGAATATAAGAAAGGAAGCCTTAACACTATATGAGAGGCATTTAAGATTAGAGAGAGAGAGAGAGAGAGAGAGAGGAATGAAGTTCTTATTCCAGTGTCCTTGCTGTTCATGTTTCTGCTTCCTGAAGCCCCAGAAAGGGAAGCCAAAGGTGAAAGAAGCCCCTAAAGAAAAAGAAGCTCCTAAGGTCAAAGAAGCTCCTAAGGTAAAAGAAGCCCCTAAAGATAAAGAAGATACCAAGGTAGAATGAATGAATGATTTATTCTGCACTGCAACCACATTTCTAGCTCACATCAAACATTGCCAAATTACGTTGATGATGATGATATTACATAAACTAAATCACTTTCTTGATGTTTTCTATATCCTTTCTATTTATTATTGATTTAAGGTCTCTGTCTTGTATCACTAAATGTACTTGCATGTTTTAGCAATATTTAATGATCTATGGATATTCTTGATCCAAGGTGTTTGTCTTAGTGGTAACATGGACAAGATCTCATAATGTACCAAGTTACCGCCTTGAAATGCAAATTTTTATATGATCTCCTATTTTTCGTTTCTTTTTCTTCTCTTCTTTCTTCTTCTACTATGGATTTTATTGTGCTCATCAAGTAGTACAGATAATGTTAGGTTGTAGTTGTAGTAGATCTTGGGATTCAATGAATTAACCAAGATCTACAATACAAAACAATCGTTAAGCTTATTAGAATAGTTTTTAAGTAAAATCATTTTATGGATGAGACTAAAGTAAATAAATTAGGTAAAAGTTAACACTTGAGCATATTTATAGTACCCTACAAGTGGACAACATTGGAGAGGTGGGGTTAGACCCGATCAGAAGATCTAGATCGAATTAAGGTTTATATTAATAACGGTGTGAATCATTTGTTATGTTCAGGTGTTGTAAAATTTCTTAAGGGATAAATAAATTAATCCATTTATCATAGTTATCATATTCATATGTAATTTGGTATCATGAGATGCCCTAATTTCGGAATTGATGTTCACTTGACTTGCCAGTCATTGGGCACAAGTTCAAGAATCATTCGCAAATGTGGCAGCGCCACATAGGCACTAGGCAGACCATGAATCGCTGAGTCATCATGTTCTTCCAACCTCATTGGCTAATTCATAACTAAACGAGAAGAAAAGCCAATTCGGGGCGCACAAACTAAAGTGTAAGGACTAAGAATGCTTTACAGAAAATTTTCTTTAAAGAAAAAAGAAAGAAAGAAAAACTTTACAGCGTGATTCATGGTCAGCCAATGATTCAATTCGTGGGTCTGAAGAAAATGAAATTAAAGTAGACGACAACAAATGTCACTGTCCACCTGTGAAAGATTTCACACCCATGGAATTACTCGATCCATAGTTTAATTTCATTTCAAGTTTTGTATATGAATTAATATGATTCATGGTTTTTTGCTTAGTAGTGATGCTTATTTGAGGCACGATAGAAAATTACTCAATTTGAACCTGTCATTATAATATTTAGGCTGTTTTAAATATCGAACTAATCTCATAAGACATCTTAGAAAGTTGTGTTAATTAAAATCGTACAGCTCGATATACTCGTCAAGGCTTCGAAAATGTGTTTTTTTCTTCAAATAATCTATTTATAGTAATTATCTATTTAGAACCTCGTCTATAAATTTGTTAATTTGGTTATTGAACTTCATTTGTGCTTGTTTTAAGATTTCTCAATAATTGAATTCCTCGACCATTCTTAATTAGACCTACTTGGTTTTGTAGTAATTAACAAAAATCTACAATTTCAGCAGTCCAAAGTAAGAGAGACGTCCTTTTTCAGTTTTTTTATTTTTTATTTTTAAAAAAAAATGAAAAAGTAATAATTGTTTCTAAAGTTAAAATGTTTATAATTGAAATCTCTGTAGCACAGTTATGACCGGGGGGGGGGGCAATTGATGAATAAATAAAGGATATAAAAGCGCGACTATTTTTGAGACAGTTTCATGAATCTAATTTCATGAGATAGGATAATTGGTGGTTTATATGTCATATCAAAATTCTACTATACATTACTTTAAAATTTTCAATGATAATGTATATTTTGATTGTCTCAAAAATTTTGGTATGACAATGTCATATTGAAATTTTGATAGGACACATAGTTTATATCATATCACATCAAAATTTTGATATCATAGTTACACCGAAATGAGATATATTGATTTTTTAAAATTTCAGTGCCATACACGAAATTTACCGATGTATCGGTAATAGGATCAATAATTAATGAATACTCCCTCCGTCCCAAATCATTTGTCATTTTAACACTTTTCACGCAAATTAAGAAAACTAACAAAAAGATCGATCTATCCCTATTTAATACATATTTCCAATGCCTACTTTGAAATAATAGAGCATTTAGTAAGGAATAATAAATAGGAGTAAATTTGGAAGAATTTGGGAAAATATGTCTTGAATTCCTATAACGTCAAATAATTTGGGACAAATCTCAAAGGCTAAAACGACAAATAATTTGGGACGGAGGGAGTATTAATTAAAAGGGATTTGAGTATAATGTCAGTACGATGAAATAATGAATATATTAATCAGATCCATAAAACTCACATTAATTAATTATTAATGACACAAATCAATATCATCAACGTGGATGCTCTGAACCAACCAACTATATAACTTGACGCCAACCTTCGAGCCAACCCTAAGAACTTGCAGAGAGAGAGAGAGAGAGAGAGGGAGGTGGGAAGTGATTAGAGCAGGTGAGATGGACTCCGGCGGCGGCGCCGAGACGGCAGGTAGTCCGCTTCTGGAGAGGAAGGCGGCGGAGTGATGGCTGAGCAAGTTCATCGACGTGGCGGAGGCCAAGGATCAGATCCTTTTCGCACTGCCCATGATTCTAACCAACGTTTCCTATTACTTCATTCCACTTGTCTCCGTCATGTTCGCCGGCCACCTCGGAGAACTCGACCTCGCCGCTTCCAACCTCGCCAATTCATGGGCCGCTGTCTCTGGTTTCTCTCTCATGGTAACATGCATGCATCCATACTTTCAATTGAAGACATCACATGATCATGATCATTAAGTGTTTGATAGTTGGTCTAGGTGGGGTTGAGTGGTGCACTTGAGACTTTATGTGGGCAAGGGTTTGGCGCGAGGATGTATGGAATGTTGGGAGTGTATCTCCAGGCATCGTGCATCATATCCATTGGCTTCAGTGTCATGGTCTCGATTCTCTGGTGGTATTCTGATCTTGTTCTAGCTTTGCTCTTTCGCCAAGATCCTCTAATAGCTGACTCTGCTGGTCTCTATTTGAAATACTTGATTCCTGGGTTGTTTCCTTATGGGTTATTACAAAACATGTTGAGGTTTCTTCAGACACAATCTGTTGTCTTCCCACTTGTCGTCTGCTCGATCCTCCCTCTTGCCCTGCATCTAGCTGTTGCCTATGCTCTGGTCAATTGGACTGGGCTTAGATTCAGGGGCTCCTTTAGCAGCCTCGATTTCGTTGTGGATCTCTGTTTTCATGCTCGGTTTGTACGTGCTCAAGGCGAAGAAGTTTGAGGAAACATGGAAGGGGTTCTCATTGGAGTGTTTGAGTCATGTGTTTACAAACATGAAGCTGGCTCTGCCTTCTGCAGCTATGGTGTGGTGAGTGAGTAATTAGTTAATTTCTTGTTGATTTACTTTTACCTTGTAATGATTAATTGAAAGTTTGATGATTGGATTAGTTTGGAGTATTGGGCTTTTGAGATTCTTGTACTGTTGGGTGGGCTGATGCCAGATTCGGAAATTTCCACTTCCCTAGTAGCAATGTGATGAGTAGTTTTAGCGTCTCTTTTGCTCGTTTATCATAATATTCTTGATCATTAATTCCATATATATTCAGTGTGAATACAGAAGCCATCACCTACATGATTGCTTATGGTCTAAGTGCTGCAGCCAGGTAATCAAACAAGAACATTCATCTCTGTTTCTTAATTGTCATTATAGCTATACTGAATCAGTTCATCGTGTTAGCACGAGGGTGTCCAACGAGTTGGGAGGTGGAAATCCAGATCGAGCAAGACATGCCATGGGTGTCACTCTTAAGCTAACCGTTGTGCTTGCAGTGTTCGTTGTTTCAGCCCTGTCTATTGGTCGTAATCTGTGGGCTGGCTCCTTTAGCGACAGCCCCGTTATAATCAGTACTTGCCTCGATGACACCTCTGCTCGTGCTTTCCATATTATGCGATTTTGTCCAAGGAATCTTATCCAGTCCGTGCATGGAATACACTCTAGTTTTAGTGTTGTTGATGATCTAACATTAGGGGTGGAAATTGGAATGGAATATCCAATATCCGCCGAATCCGATCCGAAATTTTCCGATTTTGGAACGAATTTTTTTAATCCAAAATCCGAAATTCCGATTTTTCTGAAAATTTTCGGATGGAAATCGGATTTAGTTTTAAAAGTTTAAGAAAATTCCGAAATCAGATCCGAAATATTTCCGAAATTCAATTTTCGGAAATTCTGATTTCCGATCCGATCCGAAATTATAAAATAATTCAAACATTTTATACTATATACTATTTGCTATAGAAGAATACTATATAATATATTTTATATACATTTACTATTTATAAATATAAATATACATATTAAAGTATACTTTATAATATTATATAATATATTTTATATACATTTACTATTTGTAAATATAAATATACATATTATAGTATACTTTATAATACTATATACTATATAATATATTTTATATACTTTATACTATATTATAGTATATAAATATATTATATACTATATGTATATAGTATAGTTTATACTTATAGTGCAACAAATCAAAATTTTTATGTTTTTTTTTTAATTTCGAAATTCCGAAAATTTCCGAATTCCCGAATTTTGGAATTTCCGAAATTTCCGAAATCGGATTGGATTTTACAATTCCGAAAATTTTCGGATGGAAATCGGAATTGGATTTTCATTTCCGAAAATTTTTGGAATTTTTCCGAAACACCCTATTTCCGATCCTATCCGTCCGATTTCCACCCCTATCTAACATCGATAAAAAGCGTTGTCGTTTTGACAGGGGTGGCACGAGGATGTGGTTGGCAGCAATTTTTTTTTTTTTTTTTTTGTGGCTGGCAGCATTTGGTTGTGTATATAAACATGGGGACATTCTACCTCATTGGCATGCCTGTTGCTGCTTTTCTTGGATTCAAGGTTAATCTACATGTCAAGGTAATCAACAACACACAAACACAAACACTATTAGTGATGTGGTTTCGAACAAGTGTGTATAGATATCTCATGTTTGGTTTATGGATTGATTAAACAATGTTGGCACGGGGATTACGGATTGGGCTAATATGTGGGCTAGCAGTGCAGATGATGGGTATTTTGCTGCTTTCAAAGTTCACAAAATGGACAAGAATTGTGATTTCCTAACATCCCATCTTCCAAGATTAGATGAATCATATCCTATTTGTGATGATTCTGGTATGATGTGTTTGGTGATTGTGTTGTATTCACATGTTTAAGGATTACAATCCAAAGATTATAAAGATATTTAGGAATAAAGATGCAACAAATCTCCTATTACATTGAAAGAGAATAAGTCTATTCTTAGGACCAAATTAATTAGTTGTAGAATTCTTCGTAGATGACGTAGGTTTAATACTATTTATACAGAAAATTATGACTTTATGAATAATATTTTTTGTTTGATAAAATAAAAGGAAATCCTTATATTATCGTTTAAATCAATTATTTAACTGTGATATCATGAAAAAAAAGTAAAGTACAAAAAAAAGGTCAATTTTTAATAATATTTCATTTTCATAAAGTTGGGCCAACTAATAAAAAAAATACAATCATTTTAGAATAAGAGTATAAATTTTTAACAATTTAGATGAAGAAGAAATTGAGAGAAAAAATGGGAGAATTTAAAAAAAGAAAGACTAGATTTTTTTGCAATTCACAAATTCACAATTTTTTTTTCTTTAAATTAAAATGCAAAATTACGAAAACACTCCTAAATATATTTATTTTTTTGCAATTTTGGACCCCTTGGCCCAACTACGAAAACATGATAATGCAATGGAAAATCATGTCCACGATAAGAGGTCTTCTATTATATATAGTGTTACATTATCTAGACCAAACTAATTATCACATCACGTATATCATATGATATTTATAGGTGACACGTAATGTGTGTGAAATATCATGAAATATAAGATGTAATACCAAATATATAGTTAAGCGCATATATATGGATTTGTCATATTTGTAAAACATGTATTGCTTTATTTGAGATTTACATACCGTCTTGTATATCTAGAAGATGTTGTGTATAAACAAATACACTGTAATTAAAAAATATACCGTAAAAGCTTAAATTTTCTATGAACATAGAACTTTTGTAAGATTATATATACCATAAAATCAAATTTGTGAGATAAATCAAGTTAAAATCTATAAAGTAAAACTTATAAATTTTAGTTTGGATTGTAAGTATTGAGTAGCAAAGTTCTATCTCATGATAACCTTAGGACAACTTATAAATTTTTATGTCTATAATAATATAAACAGTACCAAGAATAATATTTAAATATGATTGTTATTTCGCACTTTATTATAATTTAAATACATAATTAACGTGACAAAAATGCATCAAACCCCTTTTATTTTGGAAATTCTACATCCATCCTTCTAGGATATCATAATGATAAAAAAATATAATTGACGTGGACAATCATGGTCTTAAACTTTCCATAAATATTTGCTTCAAAAAAAAAAAAAGAAAAGAAAAGAAAAACTTTCCACTAATATTATATTTCCAATATTTGGGAAGACTCAATTATTTAATTCGTGGGCTTTATGGCATATATGTTGGTTGTTGACTCGTTGTGTACATAAATTAATGAGCAGTTTGTTTGGTGGAGATATGGATAGTAGACGCGGCGCAGAGGCGGAGAAAAACCCTTTGCTTCATACCAATGCGGCGGCGGCGGAGCATGGGTGGTTGCACAAGTTAATCGACGTGGCGGAGGCGAAGGAGCAGATAGTTTTGGCTCTCCCTATGATTCTTACAAATGTTTCTTTCTTCTTCATCCCTCTCATCTCCGTCATGTTCGCCGGCCACCTCGGAGAACTCGAACTCGCCGCTTCTAACCTCGCTAACTCCTGGGCCGCTGTCTCCGGCTTCGATCTCATGGTCTCTCTCTCTCTCTCTCTCTCTCTCTCTCTCTCTTCTGATCGTTTTTAATTAATTTAATTTTATTATTAGGTTGGGTTGAGCGGTACACTTGAGACTTTATGCGGTCAAGGATTTGGCGCCAAAATGTACAGAATGTTGGGAGTATATCTCCAGGCATCCTGCATCATATCCATCGTCTTCACCATCCTTGCATCGATTCTGTGGTGGTATTCTGAGATCATTCTGATATTACTTCATCAGGATCCTGAAATTGCGAAACTGGCTGCTCTCTATTTGAAGTATCTCATTCCCGCCCTATTTGCGTATGGGTTATTACAAAACATATTGAGGTTTCTTCAGACACAATCTGTTGTGTTCCCACTTGTGGTCTGCTCGATCCTCCCTCTTGCCCTGCATCTCGCCATTGCCTATGTTTTCGTCAATTGGACTGGGCTTGGATTCAGGGGAGCTCCCTTAGCAGCCTCCATTTCGTTGTGGTTATCTGTTTTCATGCTCGCTTTTTACGTGCTCAAGTCCCACAAGTTCGAGGACACGTGGAAGGGGTTCTCGTTGGAGTGTTTGAGTCATGTGTTTACAAACATGAAGCTGGCTTTGCCTTCTGCAGCTATGGTGTGGTGAGTAATTTATCTTTGCTTTACTTTTGTCTGGTAATAGTAAGCTGAGAGTTTGATGATTGGATTAGTTTGGAGTACTGGGCTTTTGAGATTCTTGTATTATTGGCTGGATTGATGCCAAACTCCCAAATAACTACTTCCCTTGTTGCAATGTGGTAAGTATTGTATTGTTTTCCACTAAACTTATTCTACATAAAATCTTGTCCTTAATTTGTTCAAGGTTGTTAATTGTAATAAAACACTACAAACTCAGTGTGAATGCAGAATCAATTGCCTTCATGATGGCATATGGACTCAGCGGCGCAGCCAGGTAAAAGAATGAAGAATAGTTGTAATATTAGTGGGTCCCATCCCATCCCATTTATGTTTTGCATTGCATTGCATTGCAGCACACGGGTTTCGAATGAGTTAGGAAGTGGAAATCCAGAGCGAGCAAGGCATGCCATGACTGTCACTCTTAAGCTTACCTTTGTGCTTGCTCTTTTTGTTGTCTTTGCCCTGTCTTTTGGTCATAATCTCTGGGCTGCTTCTTTTAGCGACAGCCCTGTAATAATTAATGAATTTGGGTCGATGACACCTCTGCTCTTGGCATCTATCTCGTGCGATTTTGTCCAAGGAATCTTATCAGGTTTGTGTCTTAATTCAGTCTAAAGATAATTTGCTGTGTATAGTTGGTTAAAGTTGGTTAAATTGACAGGGGTAGCAAGGGGATGTGGTTGGCAACATTTTGTTGTGTACATCAACTTAGGAACCTTTTACCTCATTGGCATGCCTCTTGCTACTCTCCTTGGATTCAAGTTCAAACTCTATGCCAAGGTGACGTTCGTACATTCAATTTTTATTTCATTACAAGTTGAAATTTTGACACAATTGATTTATTGGCGCAGGGATTATGGATTGGGTTGATTAGTGGGTTAGCAGTGCAGATGATTGGTCTATTACTCCTTTCCAAGTTCACAAGATGGGTAAGAATAAAGCTGCCTCTTCAATCTTGATTCATCACCCAACACTCTTCATACACGTGTCTGACTTTCTCTACATATTTACCATTTTACCCTCTAGATAATGTACTCAAGGAGTCCATTAGCCTAAAGTTTAAACTTACTCGTTTGTTTTAACGAATAACAGTATCGAATAGATTTTTGAATAGTTCACAAACGACTTTGAATGGTTTGTATTCAACAATTCAATTCAACCCAACTCATCTCCCATGTAATGCATGCTTTTATTAAGGAAAAAAAAAGATTTCAGAAAATAAATTCATATCTGTATTTATATGTCTGTAGATATTATCAAGATAAATTGTTTATACCTCTTGTAAATCACAAAGTGAATATATATCAATCTTTTCCTTTTCCTATAGCTTTCTCACAAATCCTTTTTTTAAATACTAAATACTTTTTTTAAATTTTTTATTATGTGACGTGATATGTTGATTATAATTCTACTGTTCATACCTCATCATAAAACACACAGTTTTCAAAATTTAAAATTACAAAATTCTAACCCAAATTCAATATCCAAACTCACAAAATTCATCTACATACAAATTCAAACACTAAAGGAAATTCAAAACGTTACTTTCTCATAAATCAGTTTTGTGACAAATTTATTAGGGGGGGGGGGGGCCTACAATAGTTATTCGATGACAACATCTTTGTGGCTTGAAGCATGCAGATGGTTCCCATCAAATTGGTCAGCATTCGAGACCCTTTTCTGTTCATCACAATTTGTTATGCATGTTGGGTGAAATATGGAAAATGTTGTCGGAAATGTTGGGCAGCACCTGGTACTGGAATCTAGAAAAAAACGTATGACCGAGGCTTGTGCACGCACGGTTTCCTTAAAACAGATTCGTTCGACTTTCTCGGTGCTTGAGTACTCTATGGACGTCCGTTTCCCAAGATACAACGGTTAAAAACCACAGCCAAGTTAAGCACAAACCTGCTGTCTCGGCGAACTGGAAGAGTGCTTGATTGGTATCAAATACGAAGCAGAATTTCGAAGCCAAAATGGCAGAATTGAGGGAGCAAAAAGCGGGAGAACACGAGAGGAAAAACTTGGAAGTTGTGTCTTCCCTCATGTGGAGCACGCCTATATATAGGCCTCCTCGAGCCCATGCCAAAGGTCGCAATTAGTGCACACCATCATGGCTCGGGGGTTATGAATGTGGAAAGCCTTGGAGGTTACAAGAATTTGGAAGGTCACGGCGGTTACATGTGGCAAAAAGGACTAACCCGGGCCCGCAGCCCCTCGGTCCGACATTCTTGTACGCAGGTCGTGCGTGCACACGAGTCGCATGGTCCGAAGTTCAATCGAAATTTGATTTGCACCCCCTGCGCGCGCGTAGAGAGAGCCTCCTAGCCAATACTTCTTATCTCTTACAAAAGGGAAATTCATTATATAATGGAGAAATCATGCTTGGTTTTTCGATGTGGGACAACCAATCTTTCTCCATAAACTAGGATTCAATCATGCGACTTTGAGACTCAATTTCTCATTCACCCAATGTCCGATTTGGGCATTCCACATATCGCCACGAACCTCTCATGGAGGAGAACACATTCCAATTTTACATTTCCACAATCGGGTACGGGACCCGCTCGCAATTAATGCTCAAAGTCAGGCCAAACATGCTGGAATTTCATATAATTTCCAACAATCCCCCACATGAATGAAAATTGACACAGAGAAGGAAAAAATACCAATCAATAGTCGAGTCTTGCATAGGATAGGTAGGTTACCCTTTGAACCTTCCCTTGTGAAAACACATTTACTTTACTAGCTAATTAGTAGACGCGATGTCCTTGAATTAATCTGTCATTGGTGTAAACGATAATGCGCCTCACACAAGACTTTCCCTAACACTATCCAGTTCTCATGGTTATGTTCGTTTTTGGCCATGAACAACAACCTGGTTCTGCGAGAATTGCTAAGAATCGAGTCTTTCAACGATTCCCTTTGAAGCGGCCCCACTTCTTTCTCACATAGGTGATTCTTTCTTCACGATAGAATCATTAAAAGCTTTAAGCTTACCTTAAACCCACTAAATCACTGTTTCTCAATTCAGGATGGGTTTTGAGATATTTTTAAAATATCCCCCACAGTGATCGTTCGAGTTTTAACAAGTCGGTTGTCCCTTTGAACCTAGATCTTGGGATCTCCAGTCAACTAGGTTGGGTTTTCCTTTGTCCCAACTCATTTATCATAAGGCTTTAGCCCCATCCCTATTGACGAACTTGCAACCAACTCTCTATTTAACCTTTTGGATAACGGATCTGCCAAATTGTCTTTCGATTTTACGTAATCGATCGAGATGACTCCAGTAGAGAGTAGTTGTCTAATGGTATTATGTCTTCGACGAATGTGTATAGACTTACCATTATACATGTGGCTTTGTGCTCTCCCAATAGCCGATTGGCTATCGCAATGTATACTAATTGCGGGCACAGGTTTAGGCCACATTGGAATATCTTCTACAAAGTGACGAAGCCATTCCGCTTCTTCTCCATACTTATCTAGAGCTATAAACTCAGATTCCATAGTGGATCTAGCAATTACCGTTTGTTTAGAAATTTCCACGAAACGGCTGCACCTCCTAGTGTGAACACGTACCCACTAGTGGACTTAGAGTCATTCACATCCGATATCCAGTTCGCATCACTGTATCCTTCAACTACAGCTAGATAATTGGAATAATGCAGGCAATACTCACGAGTGTACCTTAAGTACCTTAGTACTCTCACGATAGCTTTCCAGTGCTCAATACCCGGATTGCTCGTATATCTACTAAGTCTGCTGACAGCGTAAGCAATGTCAGGCCGTGTATAACTCATCAAGTACATCAGACTTCCAATTATTCGAGAGTATTCAATTTGAGACACACCGTCTCCTCGATTTTTCGATAAATGTTGGCTAGGATCTATTGGGGTCCTGGCATATGTTGAATCATCCTTGTTAAATTTCTCAAGAATTTTTTCAACATAATGTGTTTGACTTAACACAAGTCCCTCAGGCGATCTATGGATTTTAATTCCAAGGATCACGTCGGCCAAACCCATATCTTTCATGTCAAATTTTGCATTCAACATATCTTTAGTGGACTTGATCATCTTATCGTTGCTTCCAACGATAAGCATGTCATCTACGTAAAGACATAGAATGACGTAGCCAATTTCAATGTTCTTTACATAAACACACTTATCGCATTCATTGATTTTAAATCCACTACTCAACATGACATTATCAAAATTTTCATGCCATTGTTTTGGTGCATGTTTCAAGCCATACAAAGACTTTACTAACTTGCACACCTTATTTTCATTTCCATGAGCTATGAAACCTTCAGGTTGTTCCATATAAATCTTCTCTTCTAAGTCTCCATTCAAGAACGCAGTCTTGACATCCATTTGATGCACTTCAAGATTCCTTAAAGCTGCGATGGCTAACACCATTCTAATGGACGTTATTCTCGTTACCGGAGAATATGTATCGAAATAGTCAAGGCCTTGTTTCTGCCGAAATCCTTTTATCACAAGTCTTGCCTTGTACTTATCGATAGTACCATCTGCCTTCATTTTCCTTTTGAAAATCCACTTGTATCCTAGTGGTTTACTCCCCGGAGGAAGATCCACTAATTCCCAAGTGTGATTTTGCAGGATTGAATCAACTTCACTTTTAATTGTCTCGTTCCAAAGAGGTCCTTCAGAGGAACTCACAACCTCTGAGTAACTTTGAGGTTCACTTTCAAGCATGTAAGTAAAGAAATCATCACCAAATGATTTTTCAACTCTCGCCCTTTTACTACGTCTTAGCTCAACCTCGTTATCTTCACTTGGTTCTTTCCCTATAGGTTCCACATCCCTACTAATGGATACATCATCCATTTTCGTTTTGTGTGGAAAGATGTGTTCGAAAAACGAAGCGTTTCGTGATTCGATTATCGTGTTCTTGTGTATATCAGCTAGTTGAGACTCATGCACAAGAAACCGATATGCGCTACTGTTGTGTGCATATCCAATAAATACACAGTCAATAGTTTTAGGACCGATTTTGACTTGTTTGGGAAGAGGTACGGTTACCTTTGCAAGACACCCCCACACCCTTAAATATTTGTAGGAATGTGCCCTTTCATGCCACAATTCGTATGGACTTTTGTCTAACTTCTTTCGGGGTGCTTTATTTAAAAGGTAATTAGCTGACAGCACAGCTTCCCCCCACATGTTCGGAGGCAAACCCGAACTTAGTAGCATGGCGTTCATCATCTCTTTGAGAGTTCGATTTTTACGCTCTGCAACACCATTTTGTTGAGGTGAATAAGGTGCTGAAGTCTCATGCCTAATTCCGTGCTGGGCACAGAAGTCGGCAAAATGTGATACGTATTCACCACCTCTATCACTTCGAAGCACTTTAACTTTTGTACTTAGTTGATTTTCCACCTCATTTTTGTAGAGAATAAATTTCTCTATTGCCTCATCTTTACTCTTTAGAAGATAGACATAACAAAACTTAGTGCAATCATCTACAGAGGTGATGAAATATTTATTTCCACCACGTGTTTGCACCAATTTTAAGTCACACACGTCCGAGTGAATTAAACTTAGTGGTTCAATATTTCTTTCAATAGTATGAAACGATGACCTTGTTAATTTTGCTTCAACACAAGTTTCGCACTTACGTTTAGAGTCAATTTGGAATGTAGATATGCTTTTCAAATTCATTAACCTGTGCAGGCTATCATAATTGACATGTCCTAGTCTACCGTGCCAAATAAACGAAGACTCAGGCATATAAACGGAAGAGGTACCAATTTTATTCATAACATTTTTAGGTTTAACAACCATTACATTGAGCTTAAACAACCCATCAACAATATAACCCTTCCCTACAAACATTCCATTTTTGGTCAAAATGACCTTATCAGACTCAAAAACAATACGAAAACCGTGCTTGATCAGAAGTGAACCGGACACCAAATTCTTACGAACTTCCGGCACATACAAGACATTGTGAAGCGTCAACTTCTTCCCAGATGTCATCTTCAACACCACATTTCATTTGCCTTTCACATCAGACGTGGCCGAATTTCCCATATACAACTTCTCTTTGGACCCAAACTCCTCAAGCTTGCTGAACAACTCCTTGCTGGAGCAAACATGACAAGTAGCTCCAGTATCAATCCACCACTCAAGCGGATTGGAGTTCACTAAGTTAACTTCAGAAATGACAGCAGCTAAGTGCATGTCATCAACATCTTTGGTGATGTTATCAACCATGTTGGATTCTTTTTTCTTCTTCGGCTTTCGACATTCAGCCGCCTTGTGACCCGGTTTGTCACAATTGAAAAAATTGCCAGAAAACTTTCTTTTGAAATTCTTTTTCTTCGGCCCTAGCATCCATTTGCTATCATGACCAGAATTCTTCTTCTTTCTCGAGCTATGCTCGACCACATTAGCCTTCGCCCCATCCGGGCTAAACAACCTCTTTTCAGAGCCTCGATTGTCCTCTTCAATACGAAGACGGACGATCAACTCCTCCACATTCATTTCTTTGCGTTTATGCTTCAAGTAGTTCTTGAAGTCTTTCCAACCCGGTGGCAACTTCTCGATTAATGCAGCCACTTGGAAAGTTTCACTTAACGTCATCCCCTCGGAATGGATCTCATGCAAGATAACTTGCAAATTTTGCACTTGACTTATCACGGTCTTAGAATCGACCATCTTAAAGTCAAGAAACCAGCCAACTATAAATTTCTTGGCATCGGCATCTTTGGACTTATATTTCTTTTCCAAAGATTCCCACGGTTCCTTAGCCGTTTTCAACGAACTATACACATTGTACAGTCCATCAGCTAGGTTGTTCATCACGTAATTCCGACACAGAAAGTCGGCGTGATTCCATGCATCCAAAGCATGAGCAGCTTATGCATCCACATTCTCACCAAGAACCGGAGCATCTTCTGTCAAGAACCTAGCAAGATTCAATGTTGTCAAATAAAACAACATCTTTGATTGCCAACGCTTGAAGTTCAAACCATTGAACTTTTCCGGCTTATCAAGGTGATTGATCGGGAGATTGACCGGAGCAGGAGGTCCGTTTGGAGGGGCAGTAGGTCCAGCAGGGTTAGCACCAGTAGGGGGAACCTGAGCAGGGGCAGGAGGATTGGTCATCATTTTCAGAAAGTAAAGGAATCTGTTTTAAGACTATTGGGTGAAATCTGGAAAATATTGTCGGAAATGTTGGGCAACACCTGGTACTGGAATCTGGAAAAAAACGTATGACCGAGGCCCGTGCACGCACGGTTTCCTTAAAACAGATTCGTCCGACTCTCTCGGTGCTTGAGTACTCTATGGACGTCCGTTTCCCAAGATACAACGGTTAAAAACCACAGCCAAGTTAAGCACAAACCTGCTGTCTCGGCGAACTGGAAGAGTGCTTGATTGGTATCAAATACGAAGCAGAATTTCGAAGCCAAAATGGCAGAATTGAGGGAGCAAAAAGCTGGAGAACACGAGAGGAAAAACTTGGAAGTTGTGTCTTCCCTCATGTGGAGCACGCCTATATATAGGCCTCCTCGAGCCCATGCCAAAGGTCGCAATTAGTGCACACCATCATGGCTCGGGGGTTATGAATGTGGAAAGCCTTGGAGGTTACAAGAATTTGGAAGGTCATGGCGGTTACATGTGGCAAAAAGGACTAACCCGGGCCCGCAGCCCCTCGGTCCGACATTCTTGTACGCAGGTCGTGCGTGCACACGAGTCGCATGGTCCGAAGTTCAATCGAAATTTGATTTGCACCCCCGCGCGCGCGTAGAGAGAGCCTCCTAGCCAATACTTCTTATCTCTTACAAAAGGGAAATTCATTATATAATGGAGAAATCATGCTTGGTTTTTCGATGTGGGACAACCAATCTTTCTCCATAAACTAGGATTTAATCATGCGACTTTGAGACTCAATTTCTCATTCACCCAATGTCCGATTTGGGCATACCACATATCGCCACGAACCTCTCATGAAGGAGAACACATTCCAATTTTACATTTTTACAATCGGATACGGGACCCGCTCGCAATTAATGCCCAAAGTCGGGCCAAACATGCTGGAATTTTATATAATTTCCAACAATGCAAAATAATGATCAACATTTTTGCATCTGGACCCGACTTGCTTAAGCATCTGGACCTAACAAAAATTAAACCTAAAAGTTATTAGGCCGACGGACATCCTGGGGCACAAACTGGGGCCCAATAACATATATGGAGGATTGGGCCTTGTAATGGCCCAAGGCCCAAAGGAAAAAGTTTGTTTCTTGCCTATGGAATTAGTGTAACATTGTAGAAACTAGTTTATCGTATGTCCTCGTAATATAATGAGAGTTATATTACATTTTAATTTCATCAAATAGCTACCACATATATAAAAAAACATTTTCGATCTATAAGTTTGAATGTCAAGTAAATAAAATAGAATTACTATAACATGTTATAAAAGATTAACTAAATTAAAAATTAAGTTAAATAAAATTACACAAAAACTCATGTGAGACCGTCGCACATGCGACGGGTATGTCTTTTTCGGTCATAAGTATGTCTTTTTCGACCATAAGTATGTCTTTTGACAAGTATGTCTTTTTCGACTATAAGTATGCCTTGAAATCACATACTTATACTTGAAAATCACATACTTATACCCGAAAATCACATACTTTTGACCGTCGCATGTGCGACGGTTGCACAAGAGACTTACTCATAAAATTATAAGACTAAAAATTGATTTGAAATCAAATTAGAAAAAATTAGACAACTAAAAAAAACACGTTTCCCTAAAATTAGAGATGAGTGAGATTTGTACGCGTATTTGATTATAATAAGAATAGTGTAGATAACTCCAAATATAAATAAGGCAAGATGAATTTATTATGGGAAAAAAGCAACTTTATTACCAACCTTAATTTCTTCATATCTTCTCGTACTTGCAACGGTAACCTTCACATCATATCTCATCTCATCTCATCCTCTATATAACAAGTCACATCCCCCTCCCTAAAATCACACACACCTTAATTCCTCTTTCAATCCCTTCTCTTTTGAACCATTTTTCTTGAAGAAATTAAGAAGACAAAAATATAAGATTAAAATCCTCCATGGCTGATCATCAAAGATTAGATCTTCTTCTTGTGTTGTTTTCTTGTTTTCTTTGCTCTTCATTTGCTTATCAATTTGTCGCTGGAGGTAGAGATGGATGGGTCCTTAACCCTTCTGAAAACTACAATCAATGGGCTCAAAGGAATAGATTTCAAGTCAATGACACCATATGTAACTCTCTCTCTTGATTTTTTTTTGTTTATATGAAAGCCATTTTTATTTTCTTATTATGGTGTTTTTTGGCAGTGTTTAAATACAAGAATGGATCGGATTCAGTGATGGTGGTGAACAAGGATGATTACGATAGCTGCAACACTGGAAATCCTATTCTTAAACTGGACGATGGAGATTCAATCTTCAAGTTTGATCGTTCTGGCCCTTTCTATTTCATCTCCGGCAACAAATCTAACTGCGATCAGGGCCAGAAATTGATCGTCGTCGTCATGGCTGTCAGATCACCGCCGCTTCCACCAACCGTTCCTTCCCCCACCGCCGCTCCGCCGCAAACCTCCTCGGCTCCTTCTCCGTCCACCGGAGCTCCTTCACCTGCTAACTCGCCGCCGTCTCCATCTCCGGCTGGTGGAACGCCTACACCAGCTAACTCCCCGTTTTCTCCTTCCGGTGGAGCTCCCACACCGGCGAACTCACCGTCATCTCCTTCGCCGTCGGGTGGAGCTCCTGCACCTGGAAGCGGCGGGTCTGCGCCATCTCCGGCGGGGTCTTCTCTGGAGCCACCTTCATCATCTACAACGCCGGGATCACCCGGTGGTGCTTCTACGCCGGGAAGCGGCACGCCGGCGGATGTTAATGGGTCTCCTCCGCCGCGGCGTTCATTGGCGGCGCCGTCGTTGACTCCGTCGATGGTGGTGATCTCCACTGTGTCACTGGTCTTGAGTCGTGTAGTTTTGGGTGGGCCGTTTATGGTTTAATTGTAACCTTAAAGATTACAGCTTAGGTTGTTCAAAAATTTGTCATTTTATTTATTTTTGGGAGGAATATTTTGTGAACTATTATTATTATTATTTGTCTTATTGTTTGTGATGGAGTTGTATTTATTTATTTATGAATTATGAGAAGGGATATGGGTATTCATGATCAGCCTTTTCTTTTGTCTTTTTTCTCCTTTATTTCAAGTTTTTGTTATGAAAATCAGTATCAACACTAATAACATATCCCAACAAATTTCTTGTTGATTCAATTCATGTTTATTATTATTGTTGTTGTCATATAATACCAAGTATATTTTAAATAAAGATCACTTATTCATTGAAACACTTGAAACTTTAAAAAATGTTATGATCACTATGACTAAAATACAAATATAAGAGAAAAATATTTTTTTTAATAGAAAAATAAAAGATCCTTTATTCACCAAAACACTTGAAACTTTTAAAAAAGATATGATAATTAGTATGTATGGGCGATCATGCAATCACATTTTCCAGAAAAATCCACGAGTTACATTTACTTGGCATTATAGCTAGGTTCCTTACTTTAATTTTTTTTAATAAAATATAAAAGAAAATAAAAGATCCCTTGAAACTTGAAACTTTTAAAAAGGATATATGATCATGCAATCACATTTTCCATAAAAAAAAAAAAAATCATGCATTTACGTGGCATATAGGTTCCTTATTTAAAAAGTACATATTTTAAGAAAATATAAAAGAAAAATAAAAGATTCCTTATTCATCAAAGTACTTGAATCTTAAAAGTTCTTACGTGAGACCGTCTTACGAATCTTGTTGTGTGAGACGGGTCAACCCATAACTCACACTTCACAATTCATATAAGAATTTACGAAAATAGGTTCTATTCATGGGTAATAAGATCCATCTCATAGAAACGTCCGTCTCACACGAGTTTTTATGAATTTTTAAAAAGGACATGACTAGTATGTATGAGCAATAATGCAATTACATTTACTTGGCATTATAGTTTCCTTATTTAAAAATAATAATTTAATAAAATATAAAAGAAAAATAAAAATCCCTTTATAAATGCGTCGAAATACTTTACATTTTTTAAAAGGACATGATTAGTATATATGTATGAGCAATCATGCAACCACATTTTCCTTACAAAAATCATCCAATTACATTTACTTGGCATTATAGCTTCCTTATTTTTAATAAAATCAATCACATGGTTGTTCATAAAGGTGGTTGAAATGTATTTAAATTTTAACATGTTTTTTTTTTTGGTTGAGAGAGAGAGAGAGAGAGAGAGAGAATTTAAAATGATCATGTGTGTGTGAATATATGGCATGGACGCCCTTAATTAAAATCTTGCAGTGTATGTAAGGTATTTTCTTTTTAAATGTACAATAAATTAATCTATTAAGCTTTATCGATATGTATTGAGTATATATAAAATCACATCATCAGTATATAATTTTCAACAAAATCAAAACGGTTTCAAGAAAAAGAAAAAATTAAAAGTGTAAAAGACTTCAATATTCCATTAAATATAACGTATTAATATACTCCAGTTATACAAGGAAGGAATATTGATGGAGACGTAAATGCTACAGTTATATAAGTCCTGAATCTTTTGGTTAAGGCAAGTAAATATATTAAGAAAAGGAAAACGTGATCATAATTAACTCCTGGTTGTTAATATATTGAAGGTGACATTAATTATGGATTAGAAATTAATCTCTTCCACTACTTTACTTTTAATTTGTATTTACGGGCAAATGAGGTCAGGGAACCTTTTAAATTATGATGAAAGATCTTGGTTAAATGTCCTTTTAGAATTTTAATTTGTCATATATTAAAAAATAAATAATGGACAAATATACATTTAACTAGTCAAAGAGTTTACAAGTTAAAATTGGAAGAGAATCAAATTAATTTTAAAAAAAAAGGTCCAATCAAATTCCTTAATTTAAATTAGGAAATAATATTAGAAACAATTTTGGAGTAAAAGTGAAAATACGATTTTTTTTTTCTTTTAAAATCACATTTAAGTCTGCTCAATATTTATAATATAAAAAAATAACCTACCAATTAATTTCAATTTTGTTAATTATAATTTTATAAATTGTGAGTTGACTTTTATTGTTGATATTTTGGATATATAGGTGTCTTAGGAGGGCATGTGTAGAGTAGAAAAAGGAGGCGAAATAAGAAAGCAAGGGGCAAGGAGTACTAAAAAGGACATATATTTATATTGGTCGACACTTATCCATTAATTTCATGAAACGTGTTGCCAATTTTAATTCTCCTAAATTTAACGTTTTCAATCAATTTTATGAAAACAAGGGCAAGTTTGTTAATGGTCATACATATTATAATTGATTTTTGGTTTGGCACGTAACTTGAGTTTTCTATGTCATTTGATCTCATCATAATAATTTCAGTATTTGAAGCAAATCTAGTAATCGACATCTGTCATGGAATTAAATTAAACACTAATACCTCACTCTAAATTATATGAAAATACATCAATTGTCGAAAATCGAATCTTGGGGACTCGAATAGTCAAATACACTCTACTCATTTTTTTTCATATAATACATGTAAGAAATATTAATGTTTTATTGTTTCAATCTGTAAAATAAGTCAATTAAAAAAAAGATATATAATTTAATTTATGAACTCATCTATGTATAAAATAAAATGTTGGTTCATCATGCTACAAATATAATTCAGTGGGAAATAAAAAAAGTAAAATTTAAGAAAAATCATGAGTTGATATCCTCAAAAGGACTTCTATTTACTCGGAAAAAACAATGTGAAAAGTACATGTATTATAATTAATTTCGATATTTTCTGTATTATTATTACAAAGTTGCCAACATTTGGATTTTGGATGAGCTTTTGGTCTGCAACATCAATATTCACTTAATAACAATGACATTTTTGTATTCTGAATTTTAAAACTTTCCAAAGTTTGAATATTCCTACATGATTACAAGTGTATATATGAGTCGAAAGAGATATATATTTGTTATTTAAGCTTTTCAAAATTTTAAAATTACATTTGAGGATATTAATTTTATAAGGAACTTGTCAAACTCTAATCGAATTTTGAATCTTGTCCAATTAACTAAAAATCAGTTGTTATATTTATCAAACAAATTGAAAAGCGTCTCATGTAGGATCAAGTATAAAAGAATTTAATTTCCATACTTATCACTATATGTATAAGTTATGTCACATCAATATCTACAACTGGATCTAATTTTTGTAAGTGAAATTTTATTTTGTATGTTATCATTATGGTTTCACAAATGTAACTCGGTGTAAGTCTACAAAACTTCAACAAAGGTTGTATCTATACAACCCGAACCAAATTCAATTTAATTGAATTTAAACAAAGAGAAAAGACATTTTACAATCTAATCAAACCATTGACATTGAGTTAAGTCTCGTGAAATTAGATTTGTAATGATTTCATAAAATTCCACTCAAATTATTATATTTCATTTATAACAATTTCTCTATTGATTACTATATTTGGATCTAAATTACTTCTAAGAATTCTTAAAATTTTGATATGATAGATAATATACATTTGATTGCTAAAAAAAAAAAAAAAAAAAAAAAGTTCAGTGCGACGTGTCTCGCGATTTCCCATTTCAACGATTTTAATGAGAGCAACATTTAATTTGTCTCTATTCAATTCAGAACTTTTGACCATTTTATGTCGGCAAGAAGATGAAATAATTTGTAGTTAATAGGCTGATGAAACAACTATATCAGTTTTCAACATATTCGTATCATTTATACTTTCATGATATCATGGACTTCAAATAAAATATATTCCCTATGGACATGGATTCATTAGATGATGTTCTCATGGGCTTACTAATATTACAAGTGTAAATGTGAATGGCCCAACTAAATATTAATGGGCCGACTTACGTAGGAAAAATATATATTCTTTCATTCTTATTTCATTTCATTTAATTACATGCATTTAAATATGTATTACATATTAGTAAACTAAAATTTGAAAAAAGAGTGACTAAATAAAGTCAAATTCTCAAACTATGTATGCATACATTTGCTCAAAAAATTAGGAATGAATAAAACTCGAACCTTCAAAAATGCCATATCAACTAATAGAGGACTACCATCTTATATAACATACAATTCCTTAGCATTTATTTAAAAGAATTTCGATTTAACCAAAAATGTTTTTTTGAAGCTATTTGATAAGAATCATTGAAGAAGAAGGGCCCTAGAAATTTGGTTGGCGGCCCATTTCCCTCTCACAAATTGCGCTCTACCCCATCTCTGCAATCTCCTTTTCTCCTCTAATCCAACCAAATAATAAAAATAATGATTTTTATTAAATAATTAAAAAAAAAATTCAAACACCAATAAAACTAAAATAAATAACATATATAACAGAGAAATCAAAGAAGGTAAAAAAAAAAAAACAAAAAACAAAAAGTTTTTACATTTTGTAAGTAATATAGTTATTAATCTAAATTTCGCGGTGAGGAATGGGTTTCCGAGTGGGAATGGTTTTGGTGGTGGTGGCGCTGGCCGCCGTGGCGACGGCGGCGCATCCGATGCATCACGTCATCCACTTTGGGCTAGGCTCCGCTGACGGCGGCCAGGGACTGGTCGGCGACTCCATGGACCAGGTGGAGCAGGAGATTATGATGGAATCAGACTCGGCGCGCCGACAGCTGAAGCAAGCCGGCCACATCAGCTACGGCGCACTAAGCCGGAATAGGATTCCGTGCGATCAGCGCGGCAAATCATATTACAATTGTCGTGGCCATCAGAAAGCCAACCCCTACACCCGTGGCTGCACCAGGATCACCAACTGTGCTAGAACTAATCGTTGAAACCTTTTTTATTTTTGTGTTTTATTTAAATTTCGTATTCCCGAAGGTGATATATAAGATTTACATAGGAAATTGAATGTAGATGAGAGTGGTGCATGCAATGCAATGCATGAGTGCCATTAGAGAAAGCTGTAATAGTGATAATTTTTTTTTTTTTTTTGTTTATGTTGATTCAATATATTTATTCAATTTTCCTGTATGCATAGAGATCGAATGCGGATTTCCAATAAAAATATAGAGGAATCGGAAAATGAATTTTGATGAAGTGGTATGACAATCCAAAAGCATCCATAGAGAGAATTTGAAGGACAAAAAAGGGGATCAAAACAGCCACCATCTTCGCCTGCCCTGATTTTTCTGCAGCAAATGAGACAATTAAAACCAGGTATTGGTATTCAAACATGAAATATTGAGATATTGTCCTCCCAACCTTTTGGTTTGGATCCTGTGGCGATTGCAATACTATAGGCTTGGGGAGAACGCTGTTGTTGATATTTTGCATGTAGGGCTCTACTTTCTCTTTCAGCATCTCGTTTAACTGAAAAATGTGATCCACGAATGAAGGATGCAATAATAGGTTTATCGAAAGAGATTCATAAATGCAGTAAGTTTGTTCGGGTGTTCCTTGAGGATTAATCGTGTTATAATCATGCAGATGATTATGGAGAGCATGAATAATCAAGAAAAAAGCCCTTCAGAATGTACTAACCTTCTCTTCACGCCACTTTGTTTCCCACTGCGCATCTAAAATTTTGTCAGCAAATTCTCTTTGTGCGTTGAGAAGAACTGTCATCTCATAGAGCTTCTTCGGATCTTTAAGGTCTTCCTCGGTCCAAGAAGAAGCATTTAGAGGAAGCTCCAACTCCTGCAAAATGGGAAACAAAAGTGTTTACATGGTTTATAAGTCATAAGTTTGTTACTTGGTAAATAATTTCTTTACTTCTCTCAGAAAGAAAAAAATAATATATACCAGTCTTACATGTTCAATGATGTAATAACCCAAAGAGTTCATATTTTATAATAGAGGATGGATGTTATGACATGGACATGCAAAAAGCACATGAATGGTTTTATCAAATAAATTTAATAATAGAATTTTTTTTCTTTTATGTAATCTTCTGAAATAAGAAAAATTTCCATTTCAACTATTACGCGAATGCTGGCCCTTGAAGCCAATTCCCAGTTCCAACTACTGATACCACATAATAACAAATAAGAACTCGAGAAAAACAAACATACCCCCCAACTGTGAGGCCTCGGGGGAGGATTAAGCTTCATTACTTCGGTCTCCAAAGCTTTCTTGGCCTTGTAAAATGGAATGTTTTTCACAATGACAGGATCATCTTTTGCGCGAATGGGATCAACAGAGATCAAAGCCTGTCGATTTGATACTGTTAGCAGTTTAAACAAACCCTTGATCAAATTTCCTACATTGTCGAGGACTCTGAGAAGCCTACACAAAGTCCTATCCTCTTGAACCAAAGAGAGAATATATCATTCTCATAATGTCATCTACTTATGAGGTTTCCTTTATAAAGTGCATGAAAACATTAGAGGAATCTTGGATGATGGATAATAAATTAAAAATGGAATAAGGATGAGGTTATGACTTATGGTGATATGCTATGTCAATCCCACTGCAATAACCTGAGAGAGTTATTCCATAGAAATCCATCTTCAGATAAAAGAGTAGAAAACCATACTACCTCCTGCAGATACTCCCAACCAGGCTCCCGTTTAGCAACTTCATCGCGGAGTTGATCGTATTGCATAGATTCCTAAACAACGGTAAAGAAAATAAGAAATCACAAAACCATATGAAATCATAGTTCTCAGAGCACACTAGAAGAAGCAATGTGATAGTTCATAGAAACTGAACCTTGTAGTCCCACCAAATTTTCTGCTTGACATCATCATCATACTCAATACCTCCCACAATCTGAGGAAAAGTTATCAACCAGAAAGCAGCGATGCTCGGGTCCTTCATACTGTGGACTATATGCTGCAAAAGTTCAAAAAAAAAAAAAAAAAAAATCGGTAGTACTGCTGGCAATAAATTGAATGTAAGCCAAGTTTACATATTGAAATATGGTTACATTACTTGTAGAAACACCCATCAAAATTCCATATTACGAGATTGGATTAAGAGAAAACCAGCACAATCCAAACAAACTCACACTCTACATTATCTAATACAGTAATACAAAAGTAACACACAGATTAAATAGCACTAACCTCATAAGGATAGTCCATCTTACGCATGATGTTATAGGCTTTCCATGGAGGTTCCATTATCTGAGAAAAGGAGACAGAAGAACTGAATCACTAACTAATAAATTAGTTACCTGGAATGCACTGCATTCTGAATCGTTGTACATAAAATGGAACATGGCATGCAAACAATTTTTTTTTTTTTTGGAACATTAGGGATAGGCTTAGTTAGTATGCTGATATGAAACATGTTATGTGTACCATACTTATTTGGGTCGCCATTATTAAATTTACTTCACTAAAATTTTACTTTGGAGTTCTAGGATGCATTTCATGGCGTTCCTGTTGCGTTAGGGAACCGCGGATCATGACGCATGCCCGAACATGGTACTATGTGGGTAGGAGTGAATTAGGTCACTATGAATAAACCTATAAGCTTAAGCATGATATATACAAGCAATGTCATGTGCATGCAACTGAAATCATAATCTACAAAAAAGTCGGAAAATAAATCCGTGAATGAATATAAAAGCACCAGATCTTACATCATCAGCAGATATCCTAATTGGTGACTTGCCTTTGCATTCTGGACATTTCATCACCCCCTGCAAAGGAAGATAAGAGACCCATGATGATGGATACTAATAAAAATCCTTCTAAATAGGTACAGGATGATTGCATTATGTGGACCATGATGGCAACTCAGAAACATTGTTAGGTCACTATATCTTAAATACATAGTAGTAAATGTCAACTCAGAATCATTGTTAGCATGAAAAGGACCTCATTAATGGAAAAACTGAACTTCAAACATTATGGGCACCAGTGCATCACTGCACATGAATGCAATAAAAATGGTCATATTTAGGATTGGAACAGTTGCAATATATAGAATTATGGTTCTTACTGATCCATCACAATTTGGACATTCTTTAGATGGCAATGGCAAGTGAAGGTCAACACTTGAGGGAAGGTGAACCAACTCTGCTCGGTTCTCAGCAATGGCATCTGCAATATTTTCAGCTGTTGCCTTCTCTCCACTACAAAAGTATCAAAATATATTGAAGTATCTTGTCAGCAATTGAGATGTATAAATTCAGTATTCACTGATAATAATAAATAGAATCAATATTTATGATGGAGCTGAACAGAAAAACATAAGGACACAAGGTCTAAATATTGCATTATGCATGCTGCAATTGGTTCAGAATATCCCCATTCTTCAATATGTATCAATTGGAAGACAATAAGGCATCATGATACTGCTAAGAGATAGCCAGAGAAAATAAATAAAACATATGTGTGTTAAAATATAAATACACCAAACATAACTGGCTCTTTCAAAAGATGAACCATAGAAAAATCCAGTATCCATATACTGCAACAAAACTGGTAAAGAATCATATAATCCATATATTTTAATCTCCTCATGCTAAAAAAACATATGGGTGTTGACCTACCCTCTCAAAGCATAATTTTTCACTTGGTAATGCACACTTCCTGATCCTCTGCACATGGTGCATTGCATGGCCTGCCATCCAGTGCAGGTTCGACAATTTCTGCATTTGAAAGATCGAGCATCCAGTTTTATCAACTTGTACAATTATATATAAAACGAGTTTTAGATCACGTGCAACGCAATTCAAATTAAGGAAAGAAATAATACAAATACCTTATATATAACACTTTTATATTAGAGTTCTAATTATAATGAGATTCTATAAGATTTTGAATTAGCTAGGATTCTAATATAAAATTATTTAAGTATGAAAATCCTAAATTACTATTATAACCTTAAATAATAATCTTTGATAGGGATATATTCAGCAATCCATTGTAAGAAACATCCACACTTTTATATAGGTAATAAATATGTAGAATAAGTAATTATTGTTGGTTTTCCAAAAAATTGAATAATAAAACTCTGTTCAGTTCACACATTGTAATAGTAAAAAATTTACGATGGGATTGATCACATGCACAATGAAGATATGAACCTTCCAGAAGCAAAGCAGATATGCTCATTCTGTACTAAAGGACCTACATTTTGTCTAGTTGAGGTGAAAGTAGAAAGCTTAACTGTGGGAAAGTATAAGTAGAAGTATATAAATACATCTACTTGTTTGGGTTAGAGATGATAATAGGTGAAAAAACTAAGCTACACAAGCTATATATCTTCATCGGCTAAATTTTAGTGTAAAATGTTCATGGTTCCAACAATAAAGCTCTCCAATCCAACATGAACAAGTAGAAAGAATTTTTGAGAAAGCCATGAAACTTGGTAATTCATTCACTTCCCATAAGTAAATTAAGCTCCACACCCCTCCCATTCCTCTTCATAATCAATGAAATAAAGAAAAACAATAAAACAGAGACATGATTCTAGTTATTAGCTTGCTGAAATTAAACTCATTAAATTCTATCAATACTAGTTGCATGGTAAGAGGGAACCAAAGCTTAAAGCATGAGCTAAAATCACCTCTGACACAAAACCTTCTTTCCCAGTTCGAATGCAATATCATAAGTCCCAAGAGTAGCAATGGCCTGTAACAGACTCATGGATTAATGAACATACACATCAAATTCATTAGAGTATTAAAAATATTACATTAAAAGCCTCTATTTCTCCAAAGAGGAAGTAAAATGCTAAGCACTTGACCAAAACTAGATGAGTTTAAGCTTCTCTTATGGAGCCCATGCATAATAATACATCAAAAGTAGCACATGAATTGGTAATTTATTAACACACAAAATTTTGGAAGGTACTAATGTTCTAGTAATACTAATACCCAAGCAACAGCAGCATGAGAATTTCATTTGTAATCCAACAGTCCAAGATACAACACAAAAGGTTAGAACCAAGCAAGAATCCCCGTTAACACTATAAACAACCAAACCCAAATGCTAAATGAGCAAACAGTCTTGCAGGAGATAGCTCCATCGCCTAATAGCCTCTTCAGAGTTCTGATGAAACAAATGTATCCTTGCATCTTTGCTTGTACAATCCTATTCTAACCAAACTCGCTCACCTATGTAGATTGTGTATATCCAAATGAATAATATAGCTAATAAAATTTCACCAGGCTAAAATATCAAAATAACCCAATTTGGAAACCATAAAAACCATAATAATGTCGGCAATTTCCCCCTAAAATCAACAGAATCTCTTAGACGCACAGCCCACGAACACACAGACACTAGAAAATAGATTAGGAGTGGGGCATACGAAAATGGCGGAGTAAGAAAGCTTGGAGACGAATTCAGGGACGCCAAAGCCGCGCGGCGCAGAGCCAGCGATGTCGAAGGGGAGAGTGAAGGGCGAAAGCACCACTTTGACGGGGAAATCGAGAATGTCCATCAATTGGGTTCCATAGCGGCGCGAGAGGAACTTATACTGCAAGTCCAAGAATTTTTTGACGCTCTTCACCAGCTTATCTGTTCCTCGAGACATTTTTGGGCGGCTGTAGCTGTTGGGCTAGCGGAGAAGAAGATGATGATGATGCAGCGCGGATAATATTGTGTTCGTTTGATGGGATACGGTGCTCTCTCTGGGTGTTTGGTTTGGGTTTTGGGTTTATCGGATGCAACTTTATTCTTGTAACCAAACACCACATCCCTCAATATTTTAACCAACATCCGCGTCCAGGGTCGAACACTCTTCTATGTGTTCAGTCAACCAGGATTGAACGAAATTGTTCTAATTCAATCGTTTTTTTACGTTTTTTCTACGATTTTCACACATCTAACAAATTTTTGGAATGTTCGTAATTATTTTGACATTACATTCTTAAAAAAAAGATTTAACATAAAAAAATCGATCAAACCCGACCACCCGTCCTAGCGCACAACGCTTCCGTCACCCGTTGTGCCCGCGCCTGGCGCCCACCGTCACCTCAGTGTTCGGCCAACCTGGCCGAACACTTAGAAGAACGTTCGGCCATCCTGACCGAACATCAAGAAACACGTTCGGTCACCTTGACCGAACACCGTGAAGCATGTTCGATCGTAATTACCGAACAAAAGCAGCATAAATCCTAAGGATAAAATTGGAATTTTTTTTCTTTCTAAATAGTGTTATGCTCTTACAAATGAGAGTTGTGTTTATAGTCCCAAAAATAAATTCAAGATTTTCAAGAATCAATCATTCTTAAAATAAATAAATAAAAAAGATTTTCAAGAACCAAGATCGGTAAAAAAGGGGGTAAATTTCTTAAGTGTACAAGAATCTGATGCCACTCACGCCTTATTGCTGACAACTTTTCCTCCATTAAAAAACCTTAAAAAAACATCACAAAGCATAATTGACTGCGCTCCTTGTCCACACCCAGATACACGAACATATATACGCCTACATCCATGGCTACAGCTTCAGCAGACCCACCCGCCATCAACGGAGCTGCAAAAATGGGTACTACATCACAGGCATACTTGGAGGGCAGCAAGGTCAAAGAAACTAAAGCCCTGATTACAGAGCTCTGCCGCCATTTCTATAACTTGGGTTGGGTATCCGGCACTGGTGGAAGCATCACCATAAAGGTTCACGATGATTCCATTCCCAAAGCAGAGCAACTTATTGTCATGTCCCCCTCAGGTATTCTGATACATACAAGTGTTTGATGTATTGCTTATGTCAAGATTTGATTTATTTATGTTTTTTCGTTGGTGGGTTTTTACTTTTATAGTGTTGTTTTGGATGAATGATGGTTGTTGTGGGTGTTTTGTAGGTGTACAGAAGGAAAGGATGATGGACGAGGATATGTATGTGTTGTCTTCAGATGGGATTGTGTTGTCTGAACCATTGGCAAAGCCTTGGCCAAACAAGCCTCCCAAATGTTCTGATTGTGGCCCCTTGTTCTTGAAGGTATATGAATTATTGATTGATTATTGTGGATGTTTGATGGTTTTGGTCCTGATTATGGGGTTTTAGGGTTGATGGTCATGCTAATTGGGGCTAAAGTTTGAGCCTGTTGATTTACATCAACTGCAAAATGTTTCCTTTTACTTTGTTTGGCCTATGACTACTCTCAGCACGATGAGCCAAATAGTGGGATTAAGGTTTAGTGTGTTGCTGTTTTGTATGTTTCATCTTAGAAAAGAAGAGTGGAATCATCAGCTGATTATCGATAAGTTTGAGTTTAATGTTTTGAATTATGGTTTTCTTGATCTTGCACGTTTGTTTGGAAGATTTTATCTCCATGTCAACAAGCATAAGAGTTTGGGTGGTCTGGTTAGGGTATGGAGCTGAATGATTTACATAGTATTTGAACGACCATTTTTACTTCTGCTGTTATCGGAAATTATTGACTTGCTGCAAACAAAAATATATCTACTAAAATGGAGATACATGTCTGACCACTGGCATTCACTGAAGAATAAATTTGGTTATTGGTTTTATAACAAGATGTCAAAAAAAAAAAAAACACTTTATTTGCTATTTGTTCCTCAAGAAAGATCTCGACCTTTTTTTTTTTTTTTTTTTCTGTTTATTCTTTTAATACTGTTTCATTGCATTTTGCAGGCATATGAAATGCGTAATGCAGGTGCTGTTATCCACAGTCATGGAATGGAATCGTGCCTCGTAACAATGCTCAATCCATCAGCAAAAGAATTTCGAGTATGAACTTTGCCTCGTCTATCCTAGAATGAGGATACAACTCCATGTTATCTCACACTGCTTGTACTGTGCCCTTTCCCCTTTCAATTTACAGATTACTCATATGGAAATGATCAAAGGAATTCAAGGGCATGGCTACTATGATGAACTTGTTATCCCAATCATAGAGAACACTGCTCATGAGAGAGAGCTTACAGAATCTCTTGCAAAAGCAGTATAAATTCTTCTCTCTTTTGCATGATGCCACTCTTTATTGCTTGTGCAATAGCATGTATAGGTTAATTTTACAAATTTGACCAGTAGTGATGGTTTTTTGCCCCATTATTGTTTAAAGTAGTGCCCATACTTAGCAACACCAATTCGTTAGCATAAGCTCGTGATCTGAGCATATGATTAGTGTTAAAAGTAGCTAAAATGGTAGCTCAAAGTAGTGGATGGTTTCATGGTTATCCGAATAGTGGTTTATTAAAAAAATAATTAAAATCCTCTTATTGCGACCCCAAATATGAACAATACATCTTTAAAATACCGATGAAACTGTGATTCCCATGTTCTTCCCAGATATCAAGTTGGTCACAGAAGGGTAATAAGTGTTAAAGCTTCTGAGATGTGTATTATGTCTGTTGCCTACCTGTGTGTCTGAATGAATAATTCGATTTCAATTAGTACCTAAAATTTCAAAATATACTGCAATTTGAACTAAATATGATTAAATCTTCCAATAATCAGCAGTCTATAAAATTGTTGAGAACTAGATAAGTTTATCGTTGCTGCAAATCTCTGATATGATCATGTGATTCATTTGTTTTACTGAGTCAGTGGAAACCAAGAAGAAACTAAATGAGATATATCAACCTCTGTCTAGTGCTTTGAATTTGGTGCATACCATATAGTCAAAACTCAAACTATTGAATTTCCTTTATTTTCAGATAGAAGCATACCCGAAAACCACTGCAGTGCTCGTTCGGAACCATGGAATATATGTCTGGGGAGATTCATGGATCAGTGCTAAAACACAGGTAGGTGTGTTAAACATGATTATTGTATTATACCATGAGAAAGATGCATCTGCATGTGCACAAACTTAGCACCTAACTTTTTATCCAAGAATACAAATAGCTAAACAAATGATCATAAATTATCCAAGTAGATGGGGATTTGTTTCTTTATAGGTGTCAAAACTTTATCTTGATTTTCATACCCTTTTTTTTTGGCCATCTGATCTCATCTGAGGATTAGTATCACAGCTCTGTGTAAAGTATGTTTATGCTAGCTTTACATTTCAAATTGAATAGATTTTTGTTTGGTGTGATCACATTTTGACTTGAGAAAGTGTTTTTCTACAGTCAGAATGCTACCACTATCTCTTCGATGCTGCCATTAAACTCCATCAATTAGGCTTGGACTGGTCAACCCCATCTCACGGTCCCATCCGTAGTCCAAATGGAGTGCAAGGCAGCCACACAAATGCTCAAGTTGCTGCAAATGATGATATTCAACAATCAAGAGTAAATTTTCCGTATTCTGCTATAACTTCTCTGGAATCGGCTTTGTTTATGCATTTTAATTACATAAAATAAGTTTATTGCAGCATTGCATTGTACTGGATATTGAAGGAACTACCACTCCCATATCATTTGTCTCGGACACACTCTTTCCATATGCTCGTGAAAGTGTGGGAAAGCATTTGGAACTGACTTATGATACTGCAGAAACTCAAGAGGACATCAAGTTACTAAGTGCACAAGTAAGCCAAACCATTTAACAATGCTTTTACTGAAAACTATGCAGTTTTCTAGAAGTTCTTGTTGGTGTATAAAATTCATTGGCTTCAGGTAGAACAAGATCTAGAAAACAGTGTTGCTGATGCTGTTCCCATTCCGTCTGATGGAGGGAAAGACGAGGTAATCACCGCTGTAGTTGCAAATGTGAAGGCGATGATTAAAGCTGACAGGAAAATTACTGCCTTGAAACAATTACAAGTAAGACCAAACTCTTTCTTCTTTTGGAGAGCCTTTTTAGAATGCATGAAATTTAATATTTGAATTTACTTTGATCCAGGGTCATATTTGGCAAACTGGATTTCAGAATGGTGAGTTAGTGGGAGTTGCATTTGATGATGTTCCTGAAGCTCTCAAGAAGTGGCATTCTCTTGGAATAAAGGTTATTACTTTTTCGCCAATCTCTGGCTCCATGGATGTGTTATAGATAAACCCTTTCTCTGGCTAAACTTAAAAAAGAGGCGAACATCAATAAACGGGTCTAATGTCCTAAAAAATGGGCATACATTGGCTTCGTAATCCACACTATCACTATTTGATCCATGTTCTGCTTGGAGACACTTGTACTCTTTCGTTTTCTGAGCTCTTCCTTGTGTGTTAGGTGTATATATATTCAAGTGGCAGCAGATTAGCTCAAAGGCTTTTGTTTGGCAACACAAAATATGGGGACCTCCGAAAATACTTGTGCGGATTTTTTGATACCACAACAGGGTAAGTTTATCCATCTTAAGTGAAGATACTCTTGTTTCAATTCCTTACATCTTTTCATGTTTGTCTTTCTATTGCATGAAGGAACAAGAAAGAAACGAGAAGCTACATTCAAATCACGGAATCTTTGGGAGTTGATGATCCATCACACATTTTATTTCTCACCGATGTTTATGAAGAAGCTACAGCTGCAAAAGCAGCAGGTATGGTATTACTCATCTCGTTTTGACTTTTATGCATCTGCCGTGTGGTTATATTACCTAAGGTTTATTGCTAATATGCAGGCCTGGAAGTCATGCTTACCCTTCGCCCTGGAAATGGACCTCTTCCAGACAATCATGCCTTCCCCACAATCAACTCCTTTTCGGAGATTTAAGGTTGGATTATATTTAGTCCTTTGTAAACACTTGTGATTCTTACCATCAAATAAAATTCAGCACTCTCTCTCTCAAGAAAGATTTGTCACATTTCTTGCCTTCAATTCTTGTTTTTAACATTAGCTGGGAGCTTAATCAGAGAGAGAATACACTTTTTATCCACATAAGATCCTTTATTTCACAATGTGTTTCATCGAAAAAAAAAAATGAGAATAAGAAGAAGAAACCAAAAAAAAACATCATTTACCAGAGATGGATCCACTTCTCCTTTTGGGTGTTTCAACAACAGCTGGTTAGTCAAACTACACATGGAGTGCTTTTTGGTATGGCATAAAGAAAGACAATCTTTAGCTTAGCCCCATTTTGAAGGGTCACTCAAGATATCTTTATTTAATCTATTTGGGCCATTTTGTTATTATAAAAATATAGTATTTATCATCTATTATAAAAATGTATAAATAACTTTATACTGATATGTTAAAATGAACGATAGATTTTTTACACAGATTTTGGGCTGTCTCTGTAATTGGGCCGGGGGGGGGGGGACCAATGATAATTTAGGGTTTATCTTGAGACAATTTTCACCAATTACACGAAATTAGGCTAAATTTTCAGAGTAATCACTAATTTATACTCGTTTAAATAAAGACAGTTTATTACGAAATATTAATGATAATTGAGTATTCTCCTCTCTCTCTCTAATCATTTATATGTGTGAAAGTCATACACAAAAAAAAAAATATATGAATTGGGAGTACGAGTAGATATAGTGCAAAGTGCAATGATTTTTCAATTGACTAAGAAAAAGCTCTTGTCCCAATGAAGTTGAAAGTTGAAACTTATAAAGTACTTCCAACAAAAGACTGTGTCTCTCTCACACACACCCACACACTATATATGTATATACACACACTCACACAGTCACACACAACATAAGTTTATACAAAATCATGTTGTATATTACTACCTCCATCCCATTCAAATTTGCACACTTTTTATTTTCCTTCGTCCCATTTAGATTTACACACTCCAAAAATGGCAAATAAAATGTACAAAATTGTCCTTTACTATTCAACATTAACATTCAAAAAACAGTGTTTTCTTAACATCTGTGCCCAAAAACAGTTTTTTCTTAACCTCTATGCCCGTCCCTACGTGCAAATTTGAGTAGGACGGAGGGAGTATAATTTATATGATTTCAACTATAATTTGATTCGGAGCTTCACTATCCATGATCCAAACTCAATTTTATAATTTAATCTCTATTTTACGAGTTATAATTGAATATGAACCAGTCATATAATCAATCCTTTTTTTTTTCTTTGAATATTATCAGTACTATGCTCATACTTTACTTCAAAGTTCAACCTTTCTTTACCTTTCAATTGCATATATTATATTCTAAAAATATAAAAAATTGAGCCCAAAATGCTGCTTTTTAATTAAATTCTAGAATTGTATTTAACACGGTCTACTTGTTTATCTTACATTAATTTCTTCTTTATAATTTTACAAAACTCAACAATGTAAATGATTTCATCAGACGTATTCATAAATTTCCATAAAAAAATCGATGGTGATTCAAATAGGAAAAAAAAAAAATTGATTCATGGCTTATTTTGCCAAATTTAAAATTCAAATTAAGTTACAATTTCTTAAAAAAAATTAAAATTTAGCCCTTATTATAAGGGGTGCTAATTTAATCAGTATACATTGTTGGTTTTGAACTTTGATTGCCACACCTTATCTATTTAAGAAAAGAAGATAGATAGGAAACTATGATGATAAAACGCATCAAATTATAATTGAGGGACGTAAGTGTAAATTTCAAACTAAAAGGAAGAATATTTGATTTCTAAACTAAAGGGGAGTAAACTATAATTACCCACAATGACTGGGAGAGTTTGTAATTATATCTAGCCTGTTTATAAATATCTTAGGTGATTCAAATGATTAATGTTGATAAACATAAAAATAATATATAAAAAAACTGAAATGGAGATATATGCAAAGAATATGAATACGATCCCCATTAGCGTATGTTCCCAAAATTTTATGCTAAATGAATAATTCTTCTTTATGATGGAGCATGTTTAATTTCCAGAAACCAAATAATAGCATTTATTTTAATGATAAAAATATTCGAATTTGGTGAATTAATGTTAGAAGAGGACGATATTCACCGCTTTTAAAAATGTCGTTACGCCTTTTCAAGAAATTCTTTTGCTCATGAAAAAGGCTTATTAACGTTTTCTTCCTTTTGCCCATTTCTTTCTCAAAACTGTCATTTTTTCTTTAAATAAATTATTTTAAAAAATAAACACCAATTGATGTCACATTTTAAGTGAGAAACGATAAAGGTCGAGAGATATAGTCAACAGTGGAGTTCTAAGTCGAACCAGTCAGAATTAAAAAAACACAAAATATATATATATATATATTAAAAAATTAAACCACTAGAAAAATATCACAAATGATGAAAAATGAAAATGTTCTTCTTTTTTCCCCTTTTTTTTTTGTTTTGAATTAATTTCATCAAGACTAGACATGGAGGAAGAAGAAGAAGTGGAGAGGGAAAGAAGAGAGAGAGAGAGAGAGAGAGAGAGAGAGTAAATTGTACAAATGCAAAGATGATCGTTCTCTCATACTATACCAAACCCATTATGAAGGATTAATTACTTAAATTTCAAAACTGAGTTGAATCAAGACGAGCCCGAAACTCGCGGAGATGTTACCGGAAAAAGCGGCAAGAGCTGCGGCTCGGCGTCTCTCGGCGTCGTCCTCGGCGATGGGTGGAAGTAGAATTTCTTCTCTGCAATCGCCTTTTCCTCTTCCGACGAGGACTTGCTCAGCGTGTCCTCATTCATCGGCGTCACCGGGCTGAGCACCAGCGACGGGAAATCGAGAATGCTCGGCGACAAGATCTCGGGCTTCCGGGGTGAGAAGCCCGAATTCTGCGAAAGGCCCGGGATGAAGGTGTTGATCATGAGCCCGTTCTTGAGACTGTTTCTTCGCTCGTAGAGCTTGAAGCCCTGCTTCTTCTGGCCGGTGCTTTTGATGGGGGGAATTCCGCCGCCCCTGGCGGCGGAGGGCGGCGGAGGGGGATCTGATCGGGAGGCATGCTTGGCGGTGTCGGAGGAGCCGGTGAGCATTTGCACGACCTGCTTGAAGGTGGTGGTGTCGGCCTGGACGAAGGTGGTGGGGTAGGGATTGGTTTCGTGAGATCTGGAGATGGCGGGCTTGGTGGGGCCCGGCCCGATTGGTGTGGGGGTGAGGGGCGGGGTTGGGATCAGGTGCAGCGAGGATCCATTGCTGCTACTGGTGGAGCTGCCATTGCTGAGTGGGGAGTTTAGGGGAGATGGGTTCTCTCTCTCTGGAGGCCTTGATGAGGTGGTTTCCATGAGAGAGAGAGAGAGAGAGAGAGGAGATGAATGAGTGAAAAACAAGGTAATTGAAAAGGTTTTGGTGAGAATGGGGTGGCTTGTTTTGCTTTTGTTTTTGTTGTCAAGTTGAGGTCATTCTTCTTTCAGTCCTACTTTCTCTCACTAGACTATAGTTAGGCTTAGACTAATTGACTCTCTCTCTCTCTCTCATGTTGTTGATGTTTGATTTTTTGCATAAGATGGTGGGGTTAGAGAGAGAAAGGGAGATAGGCCAAGCAGACAATGCAGCCTCCATTGCAACGGTCTTCTACAACATAAAGAAAAAGGCGAAGTGGGCTTTAATGCAATAAGGAGTAAGAGCGAGGGCCAATTTTTAAACCCAAAACTGAATTCATGCAAACTATGTACCACACTTCTATTTCTTCACGCATTAACTCTCATTTTTTCCTCCCTTTTCATTTCATCTACATTTTTTTAGGCTTTTGCCCTTTTCCTTTTTAATTAAATCTAAAGTTATACGAAAAATAAGTCTTTTCTTACTTAACAGCTATTGCGTTCTCAAATTTGGGAATAAGGTTGGTTGAGTGCAATCAACTTGTGTGTGTGTGTCACAATTTCAAATGCATACTCATACCAAAATACATGTAGATAGATATTTTACATACTTAATTCCCCTTCTTACATGGACAACATAATAGTTTCAGACATTTACTCTCCATAAGTGAAGAGTTGCCACTTGCCAATAACATCAACTAGTTTCACTTCAAGGGTTGTTAAATATTAGATAATATATAAAGGTTAGTAGTAACATCCCACCATATTAGATCTACAGGATTTGATTTCTACCATTCAATATATGTAATTTTTTTTACAAAGAATCCACTAAAACCACACATTTACCCTCTATTTAGTTACTATTCCATCATTTAAAGTAGTATTCTACATGTCAAATTACCATTTTTGTGGTAGAAAAGTAAGAAAGTTGTGTTGGGTGGTAGAATAAAAAATCAAAAGCAAGGAACATATCAATTTCAAGTTGACCAAAAATTGATTTAAATGAAGTAAAATAAGAAAATGTGAAAAGGAGTTGGTATGAAAGAGAGAGTGGAAAAGGGAATTTGGAAGAAGAAGAAAGGCACATTGACTTCAGAGCCAGGCAGAGTGCAGGGCCTGACAGAGTAATCTGAGTGTGTGTGGTGTGATTGGGATTGAGGATAGGATAGATCCATCATAGATACTTACATTTCACCATTTTTTATCATCACTATACGACACCGTCCGTGACTTCTCCCTCAACACCTACTCATCTCGTGCATCCTTTTTATTTTTTATTTTGTATGATGTTTTGATTGAGTTTTTCATACTTATAATGTCTTTTCTTTTCTTTTTTAAATAAGTTGTTGGATTGAACATTTGATGATGGTAATGTTAATTTTATAATTTAAATATACAATTCAATGGAGTTTAGTGTAAATTATTATTTCAAAAATTAGATGATATTTTCTTATGATTAAAAAAAAAAAACTCCTGAAAGTATTTATTTGATAAGCGATCTTGAAAATGATGTTAGACCTTTATGCTACACCGACAACTCTGCTTATTGGCTAGAATGTTTCGATTTAGGTCGGTCCAAATGATCGATTTATAAGATATCTGATTTGCTGAGGTTTTTAGTATGACCTATCAGAATTGAGTTACAAATCATCAAAATTTTATTGGTTTTATGAGATGATTCGATCATATTGACGTGAATAGGATTACCGACAAAAAAGTACATAATATTTGAATGATTGTCTGGTTCAATCTTATAAGGACAAGAATAACAGTTACATGTACTTATAGATTGTTAATTACTGAGTAAATTAAGATAATATACTAAATTTTGCAACATAACATACCAAAAGGTTGTTCATTTTCAAGAAAAAATTATATTTGACATAGGAGCATACTATTGGTTTTGGTAATAACAACCTAATAAATTAATTAATAAATTACAAAAATCGGCCTGAAAAATAGCCAACGGTTGTTTTCAAATTATTTTTAATTTTATTTATTTGATCCAACAAGTTAGAATTTAGAAGATAAATTATTTTTAAAAGAAAAAGAAAAAACAAAAAGCGATAGGTCATGATAGGACTGTTCAAATGGCATTGTCGGACACACTCTGCTACACCCGTTGGGCGTGTGCCTAGAGTGTTTAAATTTTTTTCAAACTCATTTAAAGCTATTTGAATCCATTCTTTTATGATTTGAACGACTTATATATTCTAAACTACCAGCAAATTTGTCATATTTCTAGTTAAACACCTTCTTCATTAATCGAGTATATCTTTGAGCATGCCACCTTGAAAAAGATGCAAGACCTTCATACTACATCGACAACTTCGTTTATTAGCTAGAGTGTTAAAATTCAGGTTAGTTCTGATGAGCAACCCAAAAAATATATAATTGATTAAAGATTTTTAAATTAATTTGTTCGAATTGAGCTACAAATCATCCAGAAAAATTGATTTATAAGATATATCAATTATGTTGAAGAGAGCAAAATAACCATCATACAAGTAATAAAAATAAAATTGAGTTTAGATTTAAGTTTCATGACATGGTAAAATGACCTCTTTGCCTCCTCGTAAACGGCGTAATAGAAGATCTAATTCCATTATAGTTACTTGTTTTGCTCAAAAGCACAACTATTGCATACACAACTTACTCAACTGCTTGAGATTTTGCCACCTTTTATTCCTACATTTTTATTGTCTTTTGCTCCTTGCACTTTCACTTTTTACTTTTTGCACCGTGTAGTTTTAATTTTTCGGCTTTTGCTCCATAAACTTTATTTTAGACTTCTTTGTCTTTTGATTTCAAGTTAATGAAATTGTTGGTATTTAATTTAGATTAGACTTAGTAAATTCTAATTTAATGACCAACGCTTTACCTTTTCCTTGGTCAAACAAAATAAGAGTTAAAACAATGTTGCTATTTAATAAAAGATGTGATATCCAAAGTACTTTTAAACTACCTAATTGAATTGAATGATATAATAATAAGAAAGTACTTTTAAACTACCTAATTGAATGATACAATAATAAGAAACTTTCGTGGCCACAAATAAAGTGTTACTTGTCAAATATATATTCAGGTTTATTTGCAGTTTTATGCCTAATTCTAGGCATGTTTCTATTTGGGTCTTGGCCTTTGATTTTGACTCATCCCTATTTTCTGCTTTGACCACTTTTATTTCTTTATTTGTAATATTTTGACTAAATAAAAATAAAAATATTTGTTTATTTAATTTTTTATGGACCTGGTAAAAAATTAAACTGCTTAATAAATTTCAGTTGTTGAAACTTGAAATAGTATTAGCTGGCAGTTCTGTTTTTCCTATATTCTCCACATCTTTAGTGGAAAAGGAAATATAAAAAGATAAAAAAAGGAAAACAAAAGGAATTATCAGTTTGGAATTGTCGATTAAGTGGTTTGATTTTATTTTCAATCATCTTGAAATTTTGTATTTAAAGAATGTTAGATATTTGATAACTTTCATATCATGCTGATTGATTAGATAACTTTCATATCATGCTGATTGATATTCTTACCATTTATGCGGAATATGCTATAGACAAATATTTTCCGACATGTATGTTTCTTACTTTATTCACTCAGATTTGTAAATCTATCCCACTAAAAAAAGTATATCTGCAAATTACTCACTAAAATACTCATTTTCATTAAACTGGTTGATGCAGACAAATGAATAATTTATTATTTTTTTGAAACAAGGTTGATTATAATTAATAAGATATAATTTAATATCTTGCCTATAAAATATAATATTGTCTAATCAACTGACTTAATGAAATGAAAGAAAATGAATGTTTTGTCCAATCAAATTCTCTTGTTGAAAAAAAAAACAAGAAAAAGAATCGAGTTCCCATTAGTACTATTTGAAATAAGGTGGGAATCCAGTTCCCATAGTTTTTTGGTTTTTGGCATTTCATATTTCATCATATCATATATAATATATAAGAAATGTTATATTAATATGTTTTCAAGCCTACGTAATCCTATTTGGAATCTCCCTTTATGTTTATGTGTGGATTGTAGAAATTCCTAAATGAAAACCATCTAAAGTAACTTACATTAGACAAGCATAATAAAATAATTAATAATCAACACCAACAAGATTATATTCTAGGTGTAACTAATTAATACCTTGAATAACTTTTAAAGTGTCACTATTTATGTGGTCCAAAATAAGGTCTAACGTGCATGTAAGTTATCTTTAGTTAACTAGTTATGGTAATTTTACAAATTTAATCTACATGGTTAGAAGAAATTAAAGGGACGTTTAAATGAGTTTTTGTGCATATAAAAAGACATAAGAGTTTGCTTTATCTTCAATTTAAGTCAAAAAAACGCTCAAGTTCCATTTGATTATTTATCAAACTGAACTCAAATTTAATTTTTGAAATCCGATAAAATATTAGACCACTCACTCCCAGCGATCCATTTACTTTCCATTACCAAGTCTCAAATTACTTTGGAGATGTTTTTTTTTTTCTTTCTCTAAATTTTATATTTTATCACTAGTAAATGACACATAGGTAATGAATAAAACAAATATATATATATATATATATATATATATATATGTAATAAAATAAAATAAAATACCTATATTGACCCGTTTGTTGGGTGACTGGCTTGACTTGGACTCACAAATACAAATATATTTTGTTATATATGATAGTTAGGTGATCGATATAAATAAGTTGCTTTTCGTATTCTAATTTGCTTGAAATTGGATATTTAAAAAGATATATAATTTTTTTTATTAGCTTCAAAAGAGGAATAGATTATAAATAATGGTGGAATACAAATTGAGATTACAAAAAAATATTTAATAATAATAATTAAGATCCAATTAACTGTGGCAGAATAAGTGAATCCTAGACCATCCACAGCTGACCTAGTGCTCTTCAATCCTCTAACTGCATCATAATTACACCCCACTTAATTGCCACTAATAATTATGCTTCCACTCATTAATCAATTTACTAATAATTCCTCAAATTAAATCCATCCGTTTTAATTGTCTTTATGTAGATCTAAGTCTTCTGTTTAGGATTGTATTTTTTAATCTTGCATTTATTTATTTTATAAAATACATATTACAATGTGTGCATATGATGTACATTCAAAAACCCAAATACAAAAATAGAAAGACAAATTATGCATGTCCAAATATAGGCTGCCTTAAAAGAGCAAACAATATTATAAATTGCATTTATGTCTTGGTACCATTTGTGCAGTAGATCTTTACCATTTTTATTTTTATTTTAAACAGACCCACTATTATTTGTGTACCATCAATACACATCAAATTTAGATTAAAATGTTGGTTTATCACTTTATACCAATTAATAGTATTGAAAAAAAAAAAATGTTGCCTACAATATTCTGTAAATAATGAGCCAAAGATTGATAGCAAAGATTTTTATATGTATATCATTAAGCGTTTCAACTGTATAGTGAAATTGCAACTAGATTTCTTAACTGAGTAAGCTTATATTGGTTTATTAAGGGTCATACTACTTCTTTGATTGTGTATTAACATTTATAAATGAATGGTATATATCAACTTAAAAAAGAATTCTAACAATTAAATCTTTTTTATTATTTTTTGAAATTGACATATATAAGACAACACAATAATAACAAAAAAAAAAAACACACACCTTATCCTTGACGAGTTAAAGTATAATCGATGAAGTAGTATAGAATCTAGTAATTATAGAAAATGTGAAATGGTAGTAGTGGTAAAGAGAATAGTGATTGACTTTGGTGTATGGGACACTTTGGATTATGTGCACATTGTCCAAAACTTCCATTGAAATATTTAGGTATCTTTTGCCACTAATCAATCTCCCCTTAATGATTTGTGCATTTGGTCGTCTTCTCACCCTGCAATCAGTCTAACTCTTTATTTTTTACTTCCCATCATTTGTCTCTGTGTGTTTGTGTGTGTGCCTCTGTTTTTAAAAAGAAAAAAAATATTTTTTTATATTTATTTAGTCGACACTTTTTTTGGTAGACTGATATTGAGAAAATTTAAATTAGCGTGAGTATTGAAGATATAAAGAAGAATAAATGGCGTATTCTTAAAGTGTTTTCTTTATTTATATTTAATTAAAATAATAAATTAATATTGTACAAGTTTTTATAATTAACTATATATATATATACACACACACAGTATGAGAGAAGGCAACCATTAAAAAAGTAACAAGAAAAATAATCAAACATAGACCAATTTTCAATTCGCAAAATGGGAGATAAAATCATTAAAAGAAAGTTCCACATATTATCAACAATTTTAGATTAGAAAATTGTTGCGAGTCAGATATGTCATGCTATTCATTACTTTACTTTAATTAACAACAATTTTTCAAAAGAAAATAATTAGACACATTTTCTTTTTCCTTTAGAATGAGAATTTTGTACAATAAAATATAATTATAAATATTATTTCTTAGACTACAAGTCCCATAAGTGTAGGGAGATGAAATAAAATAAACAAGGGACCTCTCTAATCAAGCTTTCAGGTTCATGAATAGTTCTAAGTTATATAGCTGTCAGAATTTAAATTAATTGTGATTTTATCATAAATTAAACAATACTAATATCCAAGACTCATTCTATATTAATTAGCATAATTGCAAGTAAGCGATAAGGAAGGTGACAACAACTTGTACTATTAATAACTAAGTTGTACTTATGCAGTCTAAAGATTCTTTCTTAGGTTTAAATTTAAAGTAAATATGTTGACTCTTACATCATTAAAATACTATTGCAAATGACAATGAAATGCTATGGATTTGTTGAATAAATTATCTTTCTTTGTTTTCATTTACTTTTCAATGTTCTCCTACCATTCCGAGTCCTCTTTTTATATATTAATTTAACTATTTATATATAGGCTTACTTTACTTTTATAAAGGGTTTCTTACCTAAGCTTCTAGAATTTATATGTAATTAACCATTTTTAAAACAGTATAAATGTATTGAGCTCAAAGATGCACATTGTTAGTAGGTTAGAACTTAGAACAAGTGAACAACCTCCAATTGATTTTCCTCCTAATACATCATTTTTTTTAATAGTCGTTTAAATTCTTCTGCCAAAATTTTGTTCCAAAATAATAAAAAGTCATCTAAATATTTCCTAAGAAAATGCACAAGTAGAACTCAACCAAAAATAGAAAATAAAAAAAGACTAATGATTTACAAAAGTGTTGAACTGGGATGTACATTGCCAAATCATGGCAGTTTTACTTAACAGAGAGATCATATCTATATTTCTTTGTTCTAGAAATAAAGAGAATCTCTTTTTGAGTACCAAGCAGGATTACCTTTGGAGTGATGATCGTTAATCCGATGGAAGAATCTCAGACATCATAAAAATCGGATGAGCTCGACACCAAACTTTCCCTTCCGAGTAGAGTTTATTTCTCCAATCTGAAGAACACGAGAATCGAGTAAGAGGTGAGAGATGGTGTAGAACACTTACCTACAAATAAGAGTATATATAGCTTGATATGTGACTTTGTGATTGTATTCTCCAGAATTTATATTTATTACTTGAACTCACAAAATGATGTTAAAAGTACTATTACAAAACAGGTTGGAAACATTGTGGAAGAAAAAAAGAGATGCAAAAGGCATAAATAAGATAGCATAACAAGAAGGATCGAACTTTTTAAAGGGCTGTGCTGATCACAATTTTAGGCTAAAACTCATTGAATTATATCTAATGTCCTTAGTTAATAAAAAGATGACTTACCTTTAGTCTACCTTTGCCACTAACAGAGACGATGTCTCCTGTTTTCAACATTGTATTGCTTTTCATCACAGTTGCCCAGTTGACACGCACATCTCCGTTGCTAGATGCCAAAAGTTATACAGTGAGTACAGTTAATTGTACATGTTATCTGTGAAGCTCACAATTGGTTCAAGTTTAAGATAGAACTTCGTTTGACTACAAAGAAAGCAATTCCGGGTAGATAATAAGCTTTTGCATTAAATTTCGTGATTTAGCTATGATGTGAGATTCAGGCACATATAGACAAGAATGTTGCTTTGTGGAACTGTTATATCGAAGTGCTTATAGGTGGAACAAGAGAAGATTTTTCTTGCCTAATCTAAATATGAAAAATTCAGAGTAGAAGATAAAATGAAGAAAAAGTTGTTAGGGCGGGGGGTTCAGAGAGATTTAATAAACCACCAGGCCTAATAATATCACAAACCTGGAAACTGCTAATAGCTCTTTTAGTTTCAACTTACAGAAGCGTAAGAAAACGGAAATAAGGGAAGAAAAGAGAAGCATCGTATACCTGATCAAATTAGCCATTTTAGATCGTGATATTTTGAAACCGGCACTAGCTATGGAATCAAGTCTTAGTGATGCTTCAACTGTTTTCAAAGTATTGGTCCTACAAGAAGCAGCGAACATGATGTCTCTGTTAATGATGTCAATTTTTTTTTTTAATGAAATTAAACATACACTATGTAATTAACCTTGGAGGTTGGTATTCAAGAGCAAGCAATGGAATCTTTTTACAGGTCACAGAAACATTTCTAACCTGCAAATTGACAGGAGTACACACACAAAATCAATGTTTTATTTAAAGAGGAAAATGTTAAACACTAAGATGCATCACTGGTTTCTTGGAATTCTTATTCTGGTTTTTAGCCGAATTAATTTAGTTGCACAAGACAACGAGACATGCCAAAATACCATCTTCAAATTTACAGCTGAGCATGTCAAGCAAATTAGCAATACATAGCATTGAATAGAACACCTACCTTGTCCAACGACGACACAAGGAAGTCAACAAGTTCAGGAACAACAAGAATATGAGCCCCCTTTTCTCCCTACATAACCAAAACAATAGATACAGCAGAAACTTAGTGCCATTCAAAGTTAACATGCTATATCATCATAGTAAAAATAACAACAATGTGTAAAATCCAACTGTGCGTTTTAAATACCAGAATATCCTGAACTCTCAAATCCCATAAAAGGGTAGTAACAAAATTATATTGATCACCTCGAGCATAACTGATTCACCAACAACCCAAGGGTATACAAATGGTGATGCTGATTTGTCATCTAATAATTACTGATGAGATTTCCGAGTTAGGAGTAGATCCGATCAATGCTCTAAGCCATGCATCACCCTTATAATGGTTAAAAGTACACTTATACTTCTCAAAATCGGTTGGCTAGTCCAATAAGATTGCACAATAAGATATGTATATAACATATCAGAGGTAACAACAGTTTGTTATAATTATTTTGTTTTCTCTCCATTAAAATAAGTGGACTACTATAAGGTTTCTTGCATCCGACAAAAATAATATTGCTGAAAACAATTCCAAATTCTATGATATTTAATTTAAAATCTGTTAGTATGAGGAGCCAATAGAAACACTACCTGCAGTATAATGTCACCTAGTTTATCCCTCAATATCCCTGTTCCAAGGACTGCCCCGAGGAAGTCACCATGAGTACAAGCTTCAAATCCAAAGTTCCCTGAGATACTGTCAAAGGAAACAAATTCAATCTTCATAAATAAGATATTGTGACCTTCATAGTATTCATATCACAGAAAGAAACACAGGATAACAGGGCTTATCAATTAACTGACCTCAATGCTGCAACAATGTCCGGATCAGATGTCAACACATCTGGATGTCCAACTGAGAGCCGGCAACGCTCAGCCTTGAGGATTTGATACGAACACATTTAAGCATAAGATACTTTACCATGTAACAAAATCTTAAAAAAGTTATGGATTCCAAACCTCTGGATATCCTCCCTGAGCTACCATCTTGATGTCGGCCATCTTTGCTAGAGCGAACATTGATTCTTTCACCACAGGAGGTGTAAGAAAGTCAGTATGTAAAACTTCTCGCCTTAATGATGCCCTCTTCGCCTAAGACACACATGACATAAGACAGTACACAATCATCAAACATTATGGTTGTTAAAGAGGAAAAATCTGGATTGATATTCTCCTCACAGCAAGCAGGGAAAAGGAATAAAATAATAGAAAATGGTTTGCATATGAAAGAACTTAAGAAGGTATGTATACCATATCAAGAATTCTCTTCACATCTTCAATGGTATCCTTGTCTCCCACTCCTTTGAGGAACACATCAACATCACCCTTCACAGCCTGTGGTGGTGAGTGGCAAACATCCAAAGCTGCGTTGCAAAAGCATCAACAACTGTGCAAGTCATCAAACCGTATTTGAAATAAATTCAGCACCAAGATAGTTGAATCAAACTTATCGACCACACTTCTAAGAATTAACTCTAGCCAGCACCATTAGCATAGTTTCTTATAAACTAATCCACTACAAGATAACCTTTCGTGTAAACTGCAATAACTAGCATTTTCATCCATATTTGGCTTCACAAAACCATAAACCATAACCCTTAACTTCAAATTCTACTCGTAAAAAGAACGTAAACTTGATCAATTCCTCTGTCAAACCACACAAATTAAGATCTATCCGCTCATCTAAACATAGCAAAACCGTCACAATCCACACGGAAAGTTTTGTCAAAAATATCAAACAACAAACAACGTTAAATTAGTTAGAGTTAGGAGCAATCTATGCTATCGACAAGGAAACATAATGGGAAAAAAACAGACAGTAAATGAAAACGAACCTGAGGAAGAGAAAGGAGCGAGAGAAGGGAAGGTTGTTATGGTAGAGAGGTTAGTTTTGAGATTAAGGGGAAGAAGAGAATGAGAAGAAAGAATTGCTCCTCGAACGAAAGCTTGTGCGGCGGAGCCACTGGCGGCCATGGCCGGTATGCGTAGCGCCCACATTCTTCCCGTCGACAACTATTTCCCCAAACAAAACCGGGTCGTATCTACTTCAGAGTTCAGTCAATTCGATCGGGTCGGGTCAAGGCCCGATGGTGATAAAACTCGAAGATTTAGCTTTGGGCAGCCTGGGTCGTTGTGGACTGGTGAAGAAAGGGTTTTGGAAACTTTTGGGAAGACAAATGATAATTAATTAAGTACAAGGACTTGGTTTCAATTACTTATTTTCTAAAACTTCCACATTAAATCCTCTTATTTTCAAAATGCTCCCAAAACTTAAAAATAAATTGTTTTGATTTTTATTTTCAACATAAAAGAAAGGTTATTTTTGTTTTTAAAATTTGGTGGGTGTATTAATAAAATATGGGGTGTTAATATCCTCACCCTTTGTATAATCAGTCCATGTTTTTTTAGTGGCAACATTAATATTTTTTTTTTCAAATGATTATGTTTTTGTTTTAAAATCTTCAATTTAACTAAAATTTTAAGGGTTGGTACTTAAATGATATATGGACTTAACATGAAAACACATAGACATTTATATTTTTAGACTTTTATTTAAATGATATATGGACTTAACATGATAACACATGCTTATATTTTTAGACTTTTATGCCAACTAAGAAAAATCTATATTTGATTTTAATACATCAAGTTCTACTAATATTAGAATGCTTTTAAGACCCGTTAATGCCATATATTTTTACTAAATTAACATTTTATATCTAACCCTCTTCTTATCCGTTCTTTCTTTAAAATTACGCCTCCTCTTCTATTTCTCCAAATTCTTAATTTTATTAATGATTAAAATAATCGACAAGCCAAGAGAAAGAACTCTATCTTTGATTATTCAAATTATACAAAAACTTGCGTGAGACGGTCTCAGGGATAGTTTTCGTAAAACGGATCTTTTTTACCCACAAATTAAACCCACTTTCACAAATTCATATGAGAATTGTAAAATATGGGTTGTGGGTTGACCCGTCTTACAAAAGACGATCCGTGAGACGATCTTACATAAGATCCACCCTTCAAATTAAGATCAAGAAAGTGAACTTAAAAAAAGAGCATTCACTAGCAATAATGGTTGTCAATGATTGAGCTATAAACAAAAAAGAAGGATCAATATAAACAAGTCCCATGTGATGAAAACTAAAAAGAGTATTTCAAAACTTGAGACTTAGTTGCAGATTTCCAGTATATCGGTGTGTATTACAGTTTTACCTGTACAAAAAGAAAGCAAAACTACACATTGATTCAGTTGAATCACATTCAAAATTTTCAGTAACTAAACTACCCATTCACAATAGTCTTGAACATTATTTAAGCAACTTTTCCATGTTATCTAATCATCCTAGCAAAATGAGAAACCATGGTTAGTACTTTAGTGTCAACTTTGAGGCTTCATTGACAGATTAGTGTCAAGCTCACTATCAGCTACATCTAATCTGAAACTCTTCGGAGTAATGACCCATCCTTCTATATACCATAACTGAGCCAATGTGCGTTAAAAACTTAACATAAGATAAGCTTCAGGTCTCGAATAAGAGAAGACTGAATAGCAGATTAAAAAAATCGTGAGAAAATGAAAACATGGGAGAAGCCCATCCAGCCACTGGTTAAACAATCTGTAAGTATTTAGCAGAATTGGATGTGCCTAAAAGCAGAGTATATTCTATTTTCCAATGAATTAACAAGAAGAGATCATCGTCTCCATTAAACGATTCACTTCATGGAATATAGATCTATCTACATAAATCAACAAGAAATAATTGAAATATTCACACAAGGTTGCAATAATCAGTACTTGATATAAGATCAGTAGTAAAATAAAACAAGTAGAATGAACCAAAATTATCAAGATCACCGGAAATATAAATAGAAGAAGCATACCCATTCCTCTCGTTGTTTCCTCATTGCATTAATACTGTCTAAAATCCTGTCCCTCTTTTGTGTGATTGAAGTCAACACTCTTCTAAGACATTGATTGCTTTCTCTACAGCTAATTTTTCTTCATCTAGCTGCTTAATCTTGGCGAAGACAACTTGTTTCTCCTTTCGAATTCCATCAAGATCAACTCCTTTCAACTGAAATTGCATAATGGTAAGTATATTGACACTGGTTAATGCAAGAGTAAAAACATTCAGCAGATTACTGAAAAAAGGGCACCAAAACATAAATTTTTCATGAGTAGCTTCTTACATTGACCTGGTCCTGGATGGCGTCCTTTTTGCCCATGGATTCCTGAATTTTAGCCCTCTCAGCAGCATTTGCAATTACTTTATCCCTTGTCCCTTCAAGTTGCTTAATTTCCCTGAGAATCTGATGCTCTCAACTTGCCCAGAGCCTATTCGAGAGGTTCCATTCCTTTTCTCAACCGACCTAAACTGTTTGTTCTCAACACTCAAAGATTGTATTTGAGTTCTTATCTGCGCTCGTTCTGCCTGCAAAACATGAATGTCATTTAGTATTTTACGATCAGTATAACAGCAAAGAGGCCAGCAAGCATTCATGTTATTCAACAACACAGTTTTGTTTGCTTATATTCACTGAAGTGCTGTAGTGCAAACTCCAAACTAACGACACTCTGAGCATGCAATCAATAATGTAGAGATCAAGAAAGGATGAGACTCTAAACCCTTGTGAATCAGACGACAATGAACCCGCCTGCAATGGTTTGAATCATCTGGTAAACGAAACGAGCTCAACAAACTATTATAAGTAACATGATTCGCCTTAAGACCAGAACGAAACATCTCCTTGATCAAAATCATCGAAATTTTAGGGCAATGGTTACGAGCATACACAACTATCATTGAAGTCCAATCAACAACACTCTTTTCAGTTAATCTATGAAAAACTTTCATCGAATTTTCAACATTCCTACATTTCGCGTACATATCAATCAAACCACTTCCCACCACAACGTTGAACTCCAATCTTTCTTTCAAATTCAGGCAGTGTACTTGAGCCCCAAGTCCACGGTCTTCCAGCTGCGCACGAGCAAACAATGCAGCTGAAACACCAAATGGCGTCAAGGAAATATCCTTTCTCTTCATGTCGATAAACAATTTAATAGCAATATCGGGATCACGTGCTTTGACATAACCAGAAATCAACAAGTTCCAGGTAACTGAATTTCTATTACACAAAAAACATGCATTTACCATACATATCAACCATGGAAGTGTTGATATAGACATTGTGGTGAAACCCCACTTTAATGACATGGGAATGAACCCGAGATTTTCACGAAAAACGAAACCATCTGGGAATTCCGTCATGAAAGTTTCGTTGTAGAGGAAATTCAAAATTATCACGAAATGCAAAAAATCACCAGAAAATCAAATCCCTAATTGTCCCGAAGCCAAGATTTTCCTGTCCTGAGATTTTCACGAATAACAAAACTATCTCGTAATTCCGTTTTGAAAGTTTCGTTGGAAAGGAAATCCAAAATTATATGAAATGCAAAACATCACATGAAAATCCCTATCCAAGATTATCCCGAAAGCCAAGATTCAACTGCATGAGATTTTCATAAAAAACGAAACCATCTCAGAATTTTGTTCTGAAACTTTCGTTGGAAAAGAAATCCGAAATTATCACGAAAATGCAAAAAGTCTCTTGAAAATCCATCATCTGAACAACCCGAAAGCCGAGATTCTGCTGCATTGAGATTTTCACGAAAAATGACACCATCTTGGAATTCTGTTCTGAAAGTTTCGTTGGAAATGAAATAAAAAATTATCACGAAATGCAAAAAATCATATGAAAATCCATCCTTGGAACAACCCGATAGCTTCTCTAAGATTTTTATGAAAAACAAAATCGTCTCAAAATTCTGTTCTGAAAGTTCCGTATGAAAAGAAATAAAAAATTATAACGAAATGCAAAAACTCACATGAAAATCTGACCTGATAGCCGAGATTCTACTTCCTTAAGATTTTCGCGAAAAACGAAACCGTCTCGGAATTCCGTTCTGAAAGTTTAGTTGGAAAGAAAATCCAAAATTATCGCGAAATGCGAAAAATAACTTGAAAATCAAATCCTGGATCATCTCGAAAGCCGAGATTCTATTGCGTTGAGATTTTTCACGAAAAACAAAATCATCTCAAAATTCTGTTTTGAAAGTTTGGTTGGAAAGAAAATCTAAAATTATACGAAATGCAAAAAATCACATAAAAATCCTTGTCCGGGATTATCCCGAAAGCTAAGATTCTAGTACACTGGGATTTTCAAGAAAAACGAAACCATCTCGAAATTCTGTTCTGAAAGTTTCGTTGGAAATGAAATAAAAAATTATCACAAAATACAAAAAATCACATGAAAATCCATCATCGGAATAACCCGATAGCCGAGATTTAGCTTTCCTAAGATTTTCACGAAAAACAAAACCATCTCGAAATTCTGTTCTAAAAATTTAATTGGAAAGGAAATTCGAAATTATCACGAAATGCAAAGTCTCCCAAAATCCATCCCTAGAACAACCTGAAAGCCGAGATTTTACTGCCTTGAGATTTTCACAAAAAATAAAGACTGTCTCGGAATTTTATTGTGAAAGTTTTGTTGGAAAGAAAATCCAAAATTATAATGAAATGCAAAAAATCACCTGAAAATCCATCCCCGAAACAACCCGAAAGCCGAGATTCTATTGCTTGACATTTTCACGAAAAACGAAACAATCTCAAAATTCCGTTCTGAAAGTTTCGTTGGAAAGGAAATCAAAATTTATCACAAAATGCGAAAAATGCCTGAAAATCCGTATCCGAATCGTCCTAAAAGCCGAGATTCTACTATCCTTTGATTTTCATGAAAAACGAAATTGTCTCGGAATTTCGTTTTAAAAGTTTCATTGGAAACAAAATCCAAAATTATTACAGAATGTAAAAAGTTACTTGAAAATCCATCCCCGAAACGTCCCTAAAGTCAACATTCTACTGCCCCGAGATTTCCACAAAAAATGAAACCGTCTCAAAATTCTATTCTGAAAGTTTCGTTGGAAAAAAATCCAAAATTATCACGAAACACAAAAAATCATCTAAAAATCTATCCCCGAATCGTCCCGAAAATTGAGATTCTGCTGCCTGGAGATATTCACGAAAAATGAAACCGTCTCGAAATTCCGTTTTGAAAATTTCATTGGAAACGAATTTCGAAATTGTTACGAAATGCAAAACATCACCTGAAAATCCATCCCTTGGATCATTCGGAGCCGAGATTCTGCTGCCCTCAAATTTTCACGAAAAACAAAACAGCCTTGAAATTCCGTTCTAAAAGTTTCATAGAAAAGGAAATCCGATTATTTCAAATTACAAAAATTCACCTGAAAATCCGTCTCAGGGGTCGTCCCGAAAGCCAAGATTCTGCTGCCTGAGATTTTCACAAAATTTCGTTCTGAAAATTACGTTGAAAAGAAAATTCGAAATTATCACGAAATGCAAAAATTCGGGCTTATATGAAGTTTTCATGTAAAATTTGTGTAAATAGAGTTTACATGAAAATTTCATATAAAATTCATGTAATTAGAACTTACATGAAAATTGCATTAAATTAGGACTTTCACGAAAATTCTGTATAATATTGGTAAATTGTGGATTACATGAAAATTTCTGGAATAATAGAACTAATATGAAAATTTCGTGTAAAATTTTCGTTAGATTTATATAAATGTTTAATTGTGTGAATTATGTTAATTTAAAATATTGATTATATGTAGTTGAATTGGTTATATTTTTCGATTTGTTGAGATTAAATGTTGTTTCATTATAGAGACGGAGAGTCAAAAATTTTGTAGATTAATGCATGCATCGAAGTGCTGCCGAATTTATGTTAGATTATATTGAATTTTCGATAGACTATATTGAAATTTTGTTAGATTTATATAAATGTTTAATTATGTAAATTGTGTTAATGTATTGATTATATGTAGTTGAATTGATTCTATTTTATGAATTGTTGGGAATTACATCATGTTTTATTGTAGAGTGGAGAATAAAAAACTGTGTTGCAAGAATATCAACAACTGTGCAAGTCATCAAACTGTATTTGGAATAAATTCAGCACAAAGATAGTTGAATTAAACTTATCGACCACACTTCTAATATCACAACAACATCAAAAAAGATTTATCTCTAGCCAGCACCATTAGCATAGTTTCTTATAAGCTTATCCACTGCAAACAAAATCACTAGCATTATCCACTGAATATATTTTGCTTCACAAACCATAACCCATAACTTCAAATTATACTCATAAAAAGAACGCAAACAATTCACTATCAACACAAAGCGGTGATGCATAGTTTGTTCCCCAAGCAAATCAGTACAAAAATTCCAATCGCTCGCAAAAACAATTAATGAGGAAAAAGTAAGATCAAATTATCTTGATCTAATCACAATCAATCGATTGTAGACGCACAACAACAAACACACCCTAACAGAGACTCGATCGGTTAATCAATTTCCAGAAACAACAACAGCAAAAGCAAATTCATGGAGGAAAACAGATGATTCATAGTTCTCCGTCAAAACCACTACATATTTTGTACACAGGCGTATGTAATCTAAAATCTAACTCAACTCACCCGTTCATATTCGGCAGGCTTTGTGTTTATCCGCCGGCAAGCGCGGCGGTGCGGCGGCGGCGTTTCAGGAGGTGTAATAGAAAACCGGCTGCAGATTGAGGTGGAGGCCGAGGAAGCAGGCTGCGGAGAAGGAGAGGAACACCAGTCCGCACAGAAGCCTGAGCGCCATTTCTGATTGATGAGAATGAAATTGGGATTTTCTGCTGTGATTAGCTGAGAGTGAAAAATGTGGAGTGAGACAGTTCCCCTTTTGTACAGAAAAGGTAGAGCAAAATGGGAAAAGGCAAAATAAAGTTGGAATTTCTGAAATTTGAATTGCATACAAAATAGATAAGGGGCGGTTCTTTAAACTATAATTTGTTTTTTTTAAATAGTTATTATAATTTTTTGAAATAATTATAAATTGTTTTTTTTTTTGTTGTTTTTTGTAATATAGTAGATTTCAGAATTTTGTAATAGATATGAATACGAATGTATATAAATGTTCTAGAATGAGTCGCATTCAAATTCTATAGTGAGTGTCGTCCAATTTTGTATTGATTTAATTTGATTTATTCACTTATCTTTCATTAATTCGTAGATATAATTTCAATTTAATTACGGCCTCACTTAAAAAAAAAGGAAGTTTTAGATTTTAAGTGGAAGCCTAATTAGTAACCGCATCTTCAAGTAAATGTGCAAGACCACATGATTTGTTTTCTTTCTTTCTTTTTTTTCCCAAGAAAAAACTAGAAAATTAATATTTAGCTTTATATTAATTGTGATTTTCATTCCTCGTTATTTCTTTCTTATATTCTTGAAGTGAATTTTATTTCTTGAAATCATCATTTTCTAAAAATATCATTTCACTCAAATCAATAAGTAGGAAAATGTGTACATATTGAGTGGTTTAAAATATGTATTTTAAACAAAAAAAACCTTGTGTGTATTTAACATTTTTCCACTAATGTTGTTTTGTAGCCAAATACTACAAATATTGCATTATGTATCTATTTAGACCTTTGGAACCGAGTAGAAGTAAATGAGCCAGATTTAATCATCAATAATGTTATACTAACAACACAAGCAAGACACAAACAAAAAAATTTTATATTTTTTTCTCCAATTAAAAAAATAAAAACTGTACGAATTTAGTTTTGATCAATAATTCGAAACATCAAATCTTCTTTTGTAAAATATTATTTCATCTAATCTTGTAGCAATAGCACATGCCAATGTGGCGGCATGCATTAATCAAATAACAAATGAAATGAAACAAAAATCCCAAGTAGCAGGACTGAGAGCACATGCCAATGATGCAAATGGATATAGTTATATGTATTATAAAAAATAATAATTCTAGCAATTAAAAACATAGAAACTTAAAGAGGTAGCTGGAAATCCATCTTCATAATCATCAGTAATAAGAGAAACAACAACAGTAAAACTATTGAAGTAGCCTTTGCATTATTTAAGATAAAAGAGATGAGACTTAAGAGAGAGACAACCTAGAAAAACCAGGTTGTATCACTGTTTGGCCTTGCTTCATATAAGAAAGATCGAGACGAGAAGTTATGAACTTACTTTTGAACATAATAAAGAAGTGGTCACCTGCAACAGATGGCATAGCTGTTAGGTTGAAAATATCAAATAAATAGAAAGACGAACCAAATGCAGCAATTGAAGATTAATACCTCGAAATCTCAGTTCAATTTAATAAAGTATCACTAGTCTATAACCAAAACAGGAATAAGGGTTCACCTGATTGCTCCCATTTCTTGAACTTCACCAGTCATGAAGATGCTTTTCAGTTCCAGAAGGATGAACAAAAGTTCCACGGATATTATCGTGATATCAGGGGTTAGCATGGGCTTCTCTTTCCTTAATTCTTTGTATAGTGTTAGTGACCTCCCGGTTGAGAAAACTAGCAAAGAATTACTTCGGTAATTTGCTTCCCACATGGCATTGAATCTAAGCAAGGAGAGGTTCTCAGGATCATGATGATCAACCTGCAGCATATTGTCTCTTATTAATACAGTCCCCTACATACAAAATGATAAGATTAGGCACAACTCACCCTAGTATGATCAAGATCTGAGACATTCATGAGGCGAGCATTCCCAGCTAGACGATCCATGGTTTTTCTAAGGCTAGATTCAGTCTGCAAACAAATCAGGAATCATGAAGGAAGACTTTTACAGTGCAAAAGAGCTCAGTGCTTAACTTGACCATCAATGGAGTTAACAATCACCCTAAGCAAGTCTCTTAAACCATGAAATAAGAGCAGTACAAATTACAGTCAATATCAGATAACTGATACCAAGTGCCCTTAGTACTCCATACTCTATCTCCAGCACTACCGGATGTAGTAATCAATCATGATGGCTCAAAATAGGTTTCAATTTTTTCGTCCAAAAAGCTAATATCAGAAAACTCTCATCATGTTTCTACAATCTCACTCAAAATCCAAATATTATACACTCAGCACCAGAGAGAATCATCTCAGTCGCATAACATAAGCAAGATATTTGTCATAAAAAAAAATTCAATTGACAATCGAAAACACAAATATTTGTCAATAATTCATAAATTCCTAAACATTAAACAGAAAAGGCACAAAATCATACAAAACGAAAAGCACTCAGAAAACAATTTTATTGCAAGAGAGAGAACTCAGTCATCTAATTTAAAACACCAGACAAAATTGATAATCCAACTATCCTGGGAATATGATTCTCAATTTATAAAGCAAATCCACTAAAATTCCACTTAATTACAGGAGAAAACAGAAAATTGTGCTACCACGATCTAAAGATTCAATACTGGATACACTTCTCCAACATAAACAATGATACAATTCCCAATAATACGACAAATATAATCAGTTCAACTAAATATAACCCACTTGACTACATATAATCAATATTTTAACAAAATTCACACAATTAAACATTCATAAAAATCTAACAAAAGTTCAATATAATCTAACGAAAAGTCGACAATATTCCAACATATGCATTAATCTACAAAATTTTCGACTCTACGTCTCTACAATAAAACTACATGCAATTCCCAACAATACGACATATATAATCAGTTCAACTAAATATAATCAATTCGACTACATATAATCAATATTTTAACACTACCACTTCACATAGGACCTTCCTATCAATTATCATACCAGACATAGGCTTAAGCTCCTCATACCTTATTCCCAATTCTCATACCACACTCCACCATGAAAATTTGGTTATCATCAAAAGTCATTTGTTAAAAATTACCTCCTCGTCAATTTTCATATAGCATTTCTTATTATACACATAATTCTTTTCTCACGGTACCACGTCACATACCGACCTTATCAATTCTAATCTCAGACATAAACCTAATCCTCTTATCAACATAAATCTTTATTTCCAATTCTCATCCCACACAGACGCAACACCTTGAAAATTTAATTATCATCAAAAGTCATTTGTTAAAAATTACCTCTTTATCAATTTTCATCTAATATTTTATATTCTTTTCATCGAAATGCAAAAAATCACATGAAAATCCGTACCCAAGAATTGTCCCGAAAGTCAAGATTTTACTGCCCTAAGATTTTTTTATGAAAACGAAACCGTCTCATAATTCCAGTTATGAAAGATTCGTTGGAAAGAAAATCTGAAATTATAATGAAATGTAAAAAATCACATGAAAATCCGTCCCCGAAATCTTCCCGAAAGCAAAGATTTTGCCACCATAAGATTTTCACAAAAACGAAACCGTCTCAAAATTCCGTTCTAAAAATTTTGTTGGAAAAGGAATCCAAAATTATCGATAAAGAGTCAGTCTCTTGTACACCCGTCGCACAGTGCTACGGGACCGCGCACGGTCGTGTCCTGGGGCACGGTCGACCGTGCATCACAACACAAAAAATCACATATTTATAACCCTAAATGACATACTTAGAGCAAAAAATCACATGTTTCTGTGGCGCATGGTCCACTGTGCGCTACACATGCGCTGTATTGTCGTACACGGTCGGACCGTGTCCCATAACACGAGCAAAAATCGCATACTTAAAGCTGAAAATGACATACTTAAAGCGGAAAATGACACACTTGTATACCGATATGGCGCACGGTCGACCGTGCCCTGGGACACGACCGTGCACGGTCCCGTCGTATAAAACATCCCGAAATCTGAAATTCAACTGCCATTAGATTTTCACGAAAAATGAAACGGTATCAAAATTCAGTTCTGAAAATTTATTTGGAAATTAAATCCGAAATTATCGCAAAATCCAAACATAACGTAAAAATCCATCCTCACGATAAACCCAAAAGCCAATATTCTATTGTCCTAAAATTTTCACGAAAAACGTTATCGTCTCGAAATTTCATTCTGAAAATTTCGTTAAAAAAAATTTCAAATTACCACGAAATGTAAAAAAATAACATGAAAATCCATCCTTGGATCGTCGCAAAAGCCGAGATTCTGTTATACGAAATTTTCACAAAAAACGAAACTATATCGAAATTCTGTTCTGAAAATTCCGTTGGAAAGGAAATCCAAAATTATCATGAAATGCAAAAAAATCACTGGAAAATTCGTTCCCGAAAGCCGAGATTCTGCTACCTTGAGATTTTTACGAAAAACAAAACTATCTTGAAAATACATTCTGAAAGTTTCGTTAGAAAGGAAATCCAAAACTATCACGAAATGAAAAAAAATCACATGAAAATTCGTTCCTGAATCGTCCTGAGCGCCAAAATATTGATGTACGAGATTCTCTCAAAAAACGAAACTATCTCGAAATTCCGTTCTAAAAGTTTCGTTGGAAAGAAAATCCAAAATTATCACGAAATGCAAATAATCACTTGGAAATTCATTCCTAAATCATCCCGAAAGCCGAGATTCTGCTACTTGAGATTTTTACGAAAAACAAAGCCGTCTCAGAAATCCTTTCTGAAAGTTTCGTTAGAAAGGAAATCCAAAACTATCACAAAATGCAAAAAAATAACATGAAAATTCGTTCCTGAATCATCCTAAAAGCCGAAATTCTGAAGTCTTTAGATTTTCACGAAAAACAAAACCATTTCGGAATTCCGTTCTAAAAGTTTCGTTGGAAAGAAAATCCAAAATTATCACGAAATGCAAAAAATACCTGAAAATCCATCAAAGGATCATCCCAAAAGCCAAGATTCTGATGCCCTAAGATTTTCACGGAAAACGAAACTATCTCAGAATTTCATTATGAATGATTTATTGAAAGGAAATCTGAAATTGTCACGAAATGCAAAAAATCACATGAAATTTGTTCCTGAATCGTCCTGAAAGCTGAGATTCTAATTCCGTAAGATTTTCACAAAAAACAAAACCATCTCAAAATTTCGTTATAAATGTTTCATTGGAAAGGAAATCCGAAATTATCACAAAATACAAAAAATCATAAGAAAATTCATTCCTGAATCATCCTGAAAGCTGAGATTCTGATGCCCTAAAATTTTCACGAAAAATGAAACTATCTCAGAATTACGTTCTGAAAGTTTCGTTGGAAAGGAAATTCGAAATTATCACCATACAAGAAATCACCTAAAATTTCATTCCAGAATCATCACAAATGCCGAGATACTGTTGTCTTGAAATTTTCACGAAAAACAAAATTATCTAAGAAATCCAATTAGAAAGTTTGTCGGAAAGGAAATCCGAAATTATGACAAAATACAAAAAATCACCTGTAAATCCTTTCCCGAATCATCCTGAAAGCCGAAATTCTACTACCTTAAAATTTTCACGATAAACGAAAGCATCTTGGAATTCTGTTATGAAAGTTTCATTAGAAAGAAAATTTAAAATTATAACGAAATACAAAAAATCACCTGAAGATTCTTTCTCGAATCTTCCCAAAAGCCGAGATTCTGCTGCCTTGAAATTTTCACGTAAAACGAAACCATCTCGAAATTTCATTCTGAAAGTTTTGTTGGAAAGAAAATCTGAAATTATCACGAAATGCAAAAAATCACCTGAAAATCCATTCTTGAATCGTCCGGAAAGCCGAGATTCTACAGCACTGAGATTTTCACAAAAAACAAAACCAACTCGAAATTCCGTTCTCAAAGTTTCATTGGAAAGGAAATTCGAAATTATCATGAAATTAAAAAAACCACATAAAAATCCATCCACGGATCGTCCCGAATGCTGAGATTCTGCTGCCTAGAGTGTTTCACGAAAACTGAAACCATCTTGTAATTTTGTTCTGAAAGTTTCATTGGAGAGGAAATCCGAAATTATCCCAAAATGCAATAAAATACCTGTAAATCCGTTCTCGAATCGTCTTGAAAGCCGAGATTCTACTGCATTAAGATTTTGACGAAAAACAAAATTGTCTCAGAATTCCGTTCTAAAAGTTTTGATGGAAAGGAAATCCAAAATTATCACAAATTGCAAAAAAAAAAAACCTCGGAATTCCTTTCTAAAAGTTTCGTTGGAAGGAAAATTTTAAAATTATCACGAAATGCAAAAGGTCAAATAGCCAAAGTAATCCAAACCTTTGTGGGTTTTTGCTATTTTAGCCAATGCTTTTAATTTTGTCAATTTAACCAAAATTAGAGCAATTAGTTGTAATTTTAACCAATTTTGTTTTCAATCAAAATAAAGCTATCTAAAGATGACGTGGCGGACACATAAGTAGAGTTTCAAGACACATCTCACCAAATATTAAATTGATCATCAACAAGAATAGCAAGTCTTGTAAAGTTGAACGAGAATCTCCAGTGTCTGTTTGCTGGGCTCCTTGAGAGCAATTTCACTGAATTTAATTAGATGGAACATCAACTAAACACATTTTACAAATCAGTTCTATTAACTCGCAGAAGCTCTCTCATACACTTTTACTCTGCAGATTGCGCCACGCTATCGTTGTTTTGTGGTGTAGGCATTGCACTTTCACCAAGTTCGACCCTCTTCACACCATAAAATTACCCAACTCTAGTACTGTAGAATACATTCTCTTTTCTCCACCAAAATTCCATGGAAATCACACTCCTAGCCTTAGCACCTCTGTCACATTGCACCGTGGAAATGCTCTTCAGTATTGCTACCCTACTGTGGTATGTGTTAAATGTGTAAGAATGGGTGAATGGAGGTGTGTGCAGGTGTGTCGGGAGGGGTAGAGAAAATGGGATTTGGAAGAAAAATGTTTGGTCTTAGGAATTGAGTTTTTGAATTTGAGAATTTTAATTTGATGGGCATGTCACTATATTTTCTCCATGTGTTTACCACCTCACAACCTAATCAATTAATTTTGACCAGAAATACAAATTGGCCAAAATTGCAACAAGTTGGTGATATTGTGGATCAATTGACAAAATTAAAAGCATTGGCTAAAATAGCAAAAACTCATAAAGGTTTGGAATCCAAAGCTGTGTTGCAAGAGCAACAACAATTGTGCAAGTCATCAAACGGTATTTGGAATAAACTCAGCACCAAGATATTTGAATCAAACTTATTGAACACACTTCTAATGTCGCATGAATATCGAAAGATTTAACTCTAGCATAGTTTCTTATAAGCTTATCCATTGCAAACAGCCATCACTAGCATTTTCATCCAGTGAACATATTTTGCATCACAAAACCATAACCCATAACTTCAAATTCTACTCACAAAAGGAACGTAAATTTCATAAATTCCTCTGTCCTACCACACAAATTAAGATCTTACAGCTCATGAACATAAAAAAACCGGCACAATCCACAAGAAAAGTTTTGTCAAAAATATCATACAACGTTAAATTAGTTAGAGTTAAGAGCAATCTATGCTATCTACAAGGAAAATAGTGGAACAAACAGGCATAAAATAGAAAGGAACCTGAGGAAGAGAAAGGAGCGAGAGAAGGCCCGATAGTGATGAAACTTGAAGATTTAGCCTGTCACGGGTCTTGGATTAGTACGGCCATATGGAAGCTTGAGAAGGAAGCCGATGGCGTCGACGAGTCCGCCGGTGTCGGAGTTGGAGATGATCGGAGGGTTTGTACAGATAGAGTGAGCTGAATGGTAGGAAATGGTGAGGAGGAGAAGGATCGAGAAGAAAGAAGGATGTGAAAAGAAGAAGACATGGTGGGTTTCAGCGAACTGAGCTTTATTTGATTTGCTTTATGCTTTTATGCCTTCTTCCTTTGTTTTATATTTTGATTATTTTTGGATGAATTTGGTTTCTTGTGTTTTTCTCAAGGACTAGAATATTGGTATCGACGGATATATCGATACTTTGATTTTACGGATATATCGACGGATATATAGATATCGATTGATATATCGGTTTTTACGCAAAAAAATTTAAAAAATTTGTAAAAAAAATTGAAAAATATATCTAGTACTTTAAGTAATATTAATACATATATTGAATTTAAAACTAAAAATAAAATGATAAATTTACAATAAATATAAAGATACACTAATATTATATACATCATAATCCATTTATTAAATAAAATTGGAGCCCAATTAATGTCCCAAATTAAATAATACTCCCTCCGTCCCGTGATAAGTGTCACATTCTCCATTTTTGGACGTCCCAAAATAAATGTCACACTTTACACTTACTAAAAATGGACATTATAATAATAATATATCTCACTACCTCTCTCCCCTCACTTACATTATAATAATATATTTCACTACCTCTCTCTCCTCCCACTTACATTATAATAATATATCTCACTACCTCTCTCCCCCCACTCATATTTAAATACAATAATTCTTAAAAATAAGGCCGAACAGTAAATGTGACATTTATCACGGGACAAAGGGAGTATCATAATAAATTTTAATATAAAGTTTAATTGTACATTATATTTAATTATTAATATCATAATAAATTTTAATATAAAGTTTAATTGTACATTATATTTAATTATTAATATCATAATAAATTTTAATATAAAGTTTAATTGTACATTATATTTAATTATTAATATCATAATACATTTTAATATAAAGTTTAAGAGTAACACTTCCGTGCAATTGGTGCACAGAGTTGCACAGAAGGTCTTTATGTTATAAATGTAGTATATTTATGTACAAATATTTGTACCTTTTAAATGAACATGCATAAATGTGTTACATTTATAACATAAAGGTACTACATTTATATCATAAATGTGCGGATTGCACGGTGCACCAGTTGCACGGAAGTTTTTGCCAAAGTTTAATTATATCACTCAATCCTTCTCTCTTCATCTTCTCCGGCGGACGGCCGGCCGGAGCGGCGCCGCCGTCGCCGAATTTTCCACCGACCCGAAACGTATAGTAACCTATGCCATTTCGAAGCCCTCGCCGAGCCCGTTCCGATTCCGGCCTCAGAACAACCATCAGCTGCCGCATTTGCCGGCAATCGGCCGGAGAAGTTACAGTCTTTCTCTCTCTAAAACCTCAACTTTCTCTCTCTTAAATTCCGGCCATCCGGCCACCGATCGGAGAGATTCTTGAGCCTAGGTTGAAGTTCTCACCGAGCCCGTCACGTATCCGGGCTCAGATCGTCGATCGGATCATCCGATCTTCGGTAATGGCCGTTCAAAGTTTCTGAACTTTCTCTCTTTCTTCCCTCTCTCTCTTCGAACTTCCTTCCGCAGAACTCGCTCGATACACAAAAATCAGCGCCGATACTAGAACGAAATTGTACATCAGTGTGTTTTCGTATCAGTAGCCTGAATTTTCCGAAAAATCGCCGATAAATCGGCGATTTTCTACACTTATTCAAATGCGATGGGTACTTATTATAATTATGATGGGTACGAATGTAATTCAGTAACAGTATGTTTGTTTAGGATTTCAATAGTCAGGATTTAGGATTTCAAAATCCCCAAAGTATGTTTGCTTTGAAATTTCAATTTGGATTACAAAATTCCAATACAATCATACCCTATTATTACTATCTATATCTATAAAAACATATTCTGTAACCTATTTATTACCTAAAACCTACTCTCTCACAATACACATTCAATCATTACCAAACTCATTTTTTTAAACATAAAATATTAGATTAATTAATTTTTTCCAGCATTGACTTGACATCTACAGTATAATCTTACCCTATAAAATTCTCAAACAAACATATATTTTTACTACTTACATTTACTACAAAATCCAGGATTTCAAAGTATGGATTTTCTCAATCTCACATAATCCCTAAACAAACATACCCTAAATTGTTTGTGAGTTATTCGAAATTTCATTTGCTAAATTTTAGTTCGAAATTGTTCATTGTGATTTTTTAAAATCAACAAATAAGTTCAAACAAGCTTTTTTTAAATTATAGGATTGTATAATCAGTCCTTTTTTTAAGTGACAACATTAGTTTTTTTTTTTTCAAATGATCAAGTTTTTGTTTCAAAAATCTTTAATTTAACTGAAATTTTACGTTGTGGTTGTATAGTCGTATCAAAATGATATAAACTATACATGATAGTAAATGACACGATTATATTTTTAGATCTCATTAATCAAATAGTTGTCTATGAAATGTCAATTTCATATTATTTTGGAATTGATCATACCATCAAAAATAATTAGTGTATAAATTTGGCTAAATAAACAATTTTGGAAGGCAAAAAAAAAAAAAAGACAATTACAATGAAGGGGGTTAATTTTGTTACATTTAAAAGAAAATGGTGCCAAACTTTAATGAGATAGATCAGTGTAGTTATCAGTCATGCCAACTAAAAAAAAATTATATTTGATTTTAATACAATCAAATTCTACTAAATTAATTAACATTTTATATCTAATCCTCTTCTTCGTTCTCTCTTTCAAACTACTCTTCCTATTCTACTTCCCCAAATTCGTAACTTAATTAATGGCTTAAACAGTCGACACACCAAGTTAAAGAATTCCATCTTGGATATTCAATTAAGATCAAGAAAAGTGAACTTAAAAAAGAATAACTCTTGATTACCAGATCAGGGCCCAGGCAAAGCAGCACTTTTCCATATGTGTTTCATGTTTCGTACTTGTCTTTTCAATATTCACAACACAAATGTCGATTCCTCTCTTTTTCTGTCTGTCAAAATACATTTTTGTTGCTATGAATGTATGTAGTGTCTAAATCTAAAATATGGTGTCTTTGAAAACAAACACATGCAATACACTTCTTTTCCAAAGGGCACATGCATAAAATGACCGGGACAGAACAGGGGAAACACACAAAAATACATAAGCATAAATAGTTTCCTGATTGTCAAAATTTTGCAGATACACTAAACCCAAACAAAGGTTTAAAAAAAAAAAAAAAAAAAACTGTAGTTCCGCTGTAGTGAAGAGTTCACGTTCACACCTATCTGTTCTACAAGGCATTCAAGTTCAAAGTATCCATCCGAAGTCATAGGATGCTACAACACAGTGTCGGGCCACCCGACAATAAAAGGAGGGGGAAAGAACCCTTTTCAAAGGGCTCAAGAAAGGGGGGTTCCTTATTTTGTTTCACTTCAAGATGTTGCCTCAACTAAGATAGTTATAGCCAATTACCAGAAGCAAAACCAACACCAAAGCAGCAGGACCAGCCCAAAGCCAATAGTTGGTTGCCTTCTTGCGTTTAAGTATAGCTTTGGGAAGTGAATCAGGACCTCCTCTGGGGCGTCCTCTCTGCCTTACTGTGTGTTCTTTCCGTTCCTTGTTCTTTTGTGGAGCTGGTGTTTCTATGTTCTCCTCCACCTCTGGTTCAGTGACCTCTGCAGTTGTTTCAGTTGGTTCTTCAGAGTCGAGTGCAGCAACTCCAGCACCGTTTTTCTTCCTAGCTTTCTTCTCACGCTCCTGTGGATGTTGAGACAAACAGCTTTTCAGTATAAAAGTCACAAGGCAAATTTAATTGAAAAGCTTGAAAACGAAAGAAAGCAATTGTTTCCTTGAGCTTCTTCTCAGCTTCCTTCTGAGCTTTCACTGCTGCTTTAGCAGCTGCTTTCTCTGCCTGCTTCTTCTTCCTCTCCTCGGCCTGCTGACGCTTAGCTATCTCTTCCTCTCTCTTCAGCTCCTTCAATTTTTTCTCATCAACTTCATCCCTCTTTGGTAGAGAATCTTTTTTCAATTTCTCTATAACAAAGTCATCCTGTTCGTATTCCCGGTCAATTTTCTCTGAGGTGATTTCAGTTTTCTTGTTTACTTCCTTATTGTTTTTAGCACTCTTTGCTTTTGAAGCTTTCTGCTCAGTAGAAGTACTGGCTTGTACAGGGGGGGCAACTTCCTCCTTCGGGGGCTGTTTCACACTTGTTTTCACAACCTCAGTTTCAGATGGAATGGGTGTCTCAGCTTGCACCAGTGGCTTTTCATCAAAATTCCTTAAGCGGCCATCCTTACTCAACTGCCTCATGTCAAGTGATTGCAAAATTCTACTTTCATAGTCATCTCTGAAAGCCTTGTTACTGTTCCAGAGGACCATAAACTTCTCAACCTAGCAGGGAATATGTCAAAGTCAACATTCTGATAAATTGTGTTGAATAATCTAATTGACTGATGACAAGCATCAACAACAAAATGATCCACCATACCTCTGAACTGCAAAGCTCCTTCACAGCCTCCACATCTTTTTTCGCTGCAAGCACTTTAGCTTTGGATAAGAGTGTGCGGTTTTGGTAAAAGGGGGAATTCTGCATGTCAGAATACCAATTCCATAATGAATTTCACAAAAAAAAAAAAATTATGCTTGAATTTACAAAATGGCTTTCAATACTTTAAGGCCAGAGTTACCCAATTTTTCAAGAGAGAGGGAGAGAGATCCAAATTTGAAATAATTGAAATATTAAAGAATTTACCTGACTGAAATAAATCAACAAGATATAATTGAGATATTCACACAAGGTTGCAATAGTCAGTACTAGATATAAGATCAATAGTAAAATAAAACAAGTAGAATGAACCAAAACTATCAAGATCAATGGAAATATAAATAGAAGAAGCATACCCCTTCCTCTCGTTGTTTCCTCATTTCATTAATACTGTCTAAAATCTTGTCCCTCTTTTCTGTGATTGAAGTCAACTCTTCTTCTAAGACATTTATTTCTTTCTCTACAGCTAATTTTTCTTCATCTAGCTGCTTAATCTTGGCGAAGACAACTTGTTTCTCCTTTCGAACTCCATCAAGATCAACTCCTATCAACTGAAATTGCATTATGGTAAGTATATCGACACTGGTTAATGCAAGAGTTAAAACATTCGGCAGATTACTAAAAAAAAAGGGCAACAAAACATAAGTTTTCCATGAGTAGCTTCTTACTTTGACCTGGTCCTGGATGGCGTCCTTTTCGCCCATGGATTCCTGAATTTTCGCCCTCTCAGCAGCATTTGCAATTACCTTATCCCTTGTCCCTTCAAGTTGCTTAATTTCCCTTAGAATCTGTTTCTCTTCACTGAGAGGAATGCTCTCGTGCTGAATGCGATATTGCAAACTTTTGATCTAATGTTTAGTGACAGTAAGTATTAGCTTCTAAAGTTACGACTAATAATAGAGCGAAAGTCATACTAAACGAAATATAGTTCTACTAGTACTTACAAGGTTATTGAGTTCATCTTCAGATGAACACACACCCGAACCCCTATTATCTCCTCTACTTCCTGAAGAACCTCTCAATTTGCCCAGAGCCTGTTGGAGAGGTTCCATTTCTTTTCTCTTTTCATCCAAGACTGACCTAAACTGCTTGTTCTCAACACTCAAAGAGTGTATTTGAGTTCTTATCTGCGCTCGTTCAGCCTGCAAAAGATGATTGACATTAGTATTTTATGGTCAGTATAACAGCAAAGAGGCCTGCAAGCATTCATGCTATTCAACAACACAGTTTCATTTGCTTATATTTACTGCAGTGCTGTAGTGCAAACTCCAAACTAAAAAGTAGGTCTTCCAATCACAACATTATACCTTATCAGCAGCCATCACCATATCAGATAAGTACACGCATGGAATTATTTACACAAAACGCTAAGTATCATACTCACCCTTTTAGTCTTCAATTTTTCAAAAATCTGCACTCGAGCCTGATTCTTTTTCTGAAGCTCTTTATCAGCAGCATCAAATTTGGCCCTCAGATTCCGGTCTTCAAAAGCCCGGTATTTAAGAATATAAAATGAGTGTATTTGTGAGGGTTCAGGCCACTCATCAACCGCATCCTTGGGGAGATTGGAATCTGAAAGCTTCAGTTCCCCTTTAGCTGGCTCATCACTACCATGCGAGCCAAATTTTATGCTCACTTTTTCTGCAGACATGTTAGCTTCACTCCCGGCTTCCAAGGCTAAGTTAGATTGGACAACCTCCATACCCATCAGATACAAAAACTGCTAAAGAGAAACGTACAAACTAGAATCTCGAACCCTGAGGCAAAACATAGCAAAATGTTACTAAAAGATACAGAAAAGATTGGTACAGAGTGGCACATTAGACCAGCAATAGTCACCATCTAGAGGAGGAAAAATAGCATGATAAAATGAGCATATGTAACTCAGATCAACGAATATCCGATGGTTGTAATTACAAGTTATGTTGTTGGAAAAATTGGGGAAAATCCATAGAATTGGAAAATTTGCCAATTAAAAGCTTAAGTTTTCTACCTTTTGATGCATCATTCTTGTAGAAAAACTAGAGTTACAGAAACTAACAATTCAAAAATCCCATCTTTTATTGAAGAGGCTTCAATTCGGAAAAAGACAATAACAACTATAACTTTCTTACAAGCTCACAGCATGATCCAAAAAAGAAAACCTTCGATCAAGAAACCAAAAGGTTCAGACTCATCCATAAAACAAAACGAGCAATCGAGGTTTAACCTTCAAATCAAATTATGACACCAAAAAAAACCCTAGAATTGAAAAAATGGTTGTGTACACCCATAAGAAACACACAAGCAGTAGATTCAATGCGAGCAAGACAAAAAATAAGCAATCCAAATAGATCCGGATAAGTAACCCCCAACACAAACAGACATTCCATGCATCTCGATTTAAAAAATGAAAACAAAAAAGAAAGCAACACAAACACAAAATCAACACTCAATTTTCATCGATCAAATAATGAAAACCCAAATTCACCTAAAAGGATCGAGATCAGTAGATCAGGCAATAATACATAGAAAAACAAAGGCTAGTGATGGAGAAGAGGAAAATCAAGCACGGCGAAGATTCAAATGTGCGAGAAAATTAAGGAAACGAACAAACATGGCGCTAACATACCTGCAAACGGGGCAATAGCAGTAAGCGGAGAATTTGACGGGACTATTATGAGAGAGAAGGGGACCCCAGATCTCCACGCCTTTTCAGAGAGAGAGAGAGAGATAGAAATTGAGAGAGAGAGAGAGAGAGAGAGAAATATCTTTTGATTGCTATAAGATAAAAGATTTTGAAGGAAAGGGTATAATAGAGATTTCATTTGTGCTGTGGAGTTGGTAAAAAGAAGAAGGTTATTATACTCGTAGATTGTATTTACTCTATTTTATAATATTAATATTTGGATCACATTAGTTTAGTCTCAGATTTTATTTTTCTGGAAAAATAAATATAATTAGTCTTTAAATAAATATTTTCTTTTTTTAAGGAAAATAAATAAATATTTTCTTGCGTGTTATGTTTCATGAGATTGAAATATACCTTTTTTTTTGTTTTATGAGACTCGAAATTGACATGATTTTTAAGTTAGAATCAAATGTCATAATATTCATATATATGGATTTTGTAATGGTACAAATTTTCTTATTAGTTAATTATATTATAGATACTAATTATTTATTACATTTGATAAATTGAAAAACCATTGATTTCACATCTATTTTAGGATGAATATGTATAAAATGATATAGATATTTGTTGCTATAATTTTGAAATTCCAAGCTTCAAATTCATAAATCCAAGTGCATCTAAGTAGTGAAATGACTAATAGATGAAATGAAACCACGGAGATTCGAATCATCATGAACTAGAAGTGAAATCCATCGATTTTTCTTAGACAACAATATTTTATATCACAATAGATTTTATTTTTTACAATAGGAGACACTAGATAAAAGATGCCAACAGGTGACCTAACAAATAGATGATTTGTTTGTGATAGTATATAAGCCTTCATCGTCTTTTCTTTTTGTTTTTTTAAATAAAATATGCATAAAATTATTAATAAATATTATATTTAATTTAATTTTTTAAATGATATCCAAAATACCATTATCCAAAATACAATTAGACATGTATCATGTTAAGATATATCATATTTTATTACACGAAATGCATATCTCTACCCCAATTAAACATGTATCATGTTAAGATATATCATATTTTATTACGAAACACATATTTCTATCCAATTGGACATCTATTGTGATAAAATATATCATATTTTATTACACAAATTACATATAATTCATTTCATTTTATTATTAACTCAAAACAAATCATTTAAGTTCAAATGTTTTTAACATAGCTATATATATCACAAATCAATGAGAGTACGGAAAAAAAAAAACATATAGAAAGATAAAAGCTTGTTAGGAGAAATAATATAAAATAAAATGAGATGAATTGTTGGTTTGTTGGGTAGTGGGGGCGTTTGGAAACACGTGTTTGGGCTTAAACAACACGTTGACTTCATTACAAGAATGCAGATATTATGATTTTGGACCACATTCGATGATCACGATGGGTTTTTACCGCGGTAAAAACCCTTCCTCCATCTCCCAAATTTACACTTTGCCCTTCCAACTCTTGTCATTTTATCACTGTACACATGCTTTAATATTTTTACCCTTCTTTCAATAGCAGCAGCAACACTACAAATTGTCATTTTTTTCAAAAATAATCGATGTTAAATACTACATTCATGAACTTTTTATTGGCACTTGACCAATGTTGATATCATTAAATTACGTAAAAAAATAACATAGTAAATTTGAACACATCGTTCTGAAGTCTTTTAGTTTTAAATTTACATCTATTAATCATTACTAACTTTCAACATGACTTTGCATCCATTTTCTTTCACTTTTTCATATTGAAGATGAGAAAAGGTGAGATGGATACAATTAAGAAAAACTATTAATTTAATATTGGGAGATTTCAATTTCATATCATATTAAAAATGCTCTACAAATTTAAGCCACTAATTTGCAGATCTCACGACATAATTATTTGGAATTTTAAGGTGAATGAAAAAAAATTAATTTAATTTTAAATATCTATGCTTCAACAAATAAATTATAAAAAATTACCAATAAAAGTAATAATTATAATGTTAATGTATTGGTCAATATTATTTACACTTACTATTTGGCCAACTTCGTTGTTATTATATAAGTATAGATGTGTTTGTCAATTAGTGTTATTCAAAAATTGTCAACATTCATAAATAATGTGATAAAAGATATTAAATCATGTTTTTCCATGAAAACATGTGGTTGATTGGTTTTGTTTGATGTAACATGCTCTTGGAATAAATGGCTGCAGACTTCTCTAATTGAAAATTTTATCCACATTGCATGGATTGCACACCTTTGATAAAAAATAAAATAGTATAAAATATTCAAAGAAATGGGGATTTTAATTGGCCGAAACTTATTATAAGGATACCCAAATCTGAATATGGGCTGGGTTACAATTTCCATGTAACCAAATGGGCCCAAAAATTTATACTGAATCTGATGTCTTCTAGAAGCCCAAATTGAGCTATGTACTGTGAGAGTTTTACACAACGAAGCAATGAATCAACAATAATTAACTGTTTAACAAAATTTAATTAAAAAAAAAAAACTATTTTTTTGGTGTGGATCTTGTCCATTAATTATTTATGGTAATATTGCAACTTATGTAGTTTAGGTGTACATTTAAAACCATGAAATTAAACCATGAAATCCTTCGAAACTAGAGTTAAAACCATGATCTAGAAAAATATAGAGAGAATTAAGAACATCTTCTTCATATTTATTTATTTATTACTGAAAGAGGATTTAAACGGAGACGTGTAAAATTGTCGCACAACTGCAAAATTAAAATAATAATTTATTTGTTTCTAATTCATTTTTAATGGATGATATATTAAATAAATTCCCTTTTTACAATTTGAATTCCACATCATGTTGCAATTTATATGCATTAGCATATATTCACCATGTAACCCATATTCGAAAAATCTCAAAATTTTAATAGACAAAATCATGTGGCGAGATTTATTATGGCTAATTCTATAATTTATGTAAATATTATCATAATATCACTTGATGTGATGTGTGACACGATGAAAAAATAATAATAATTAATAACGTTTTATTTTTATTTTTTTAATTGTGCTATCAGTTTGCTTAAAAAAGTATCAAGTCTAATAACATTATTATTGGGGGCTTGCGGGCCTACCGGCTACCCCTCAACGTGAACCCATTTAATTCTAACTGCCCTACACCCTTCATTCAATTCCACCTCTCACCATTTTTCTCTTTTTTTTTTCTTTAATTATAAGCCTTTTTTTTTCTTCTTCTTTTTGGGGTGAGAATCAATTTACTATTTTTGATGGAGTTCTTGAGAGAGATATATATATATATATATATATATATATATATTTTTTTTTTTTTTTGTAATTTTCATTTTAATTTTGTTGAAACACCAATGGGTGGGAGATTAAGGGAGTATTTTAATTTTTAGAAAGCTATTACTTTATTTATGATGGATTTAAACTTTAATAAATTAGTTGGGACCTGGGACAGATCTATACACGATTAAATATATTTTTAATAATAGGAATAATAGAATCTATTAATGAACTCATAGGGCCAGACCAATATATTCAATATTCATTTCTAAACCAATAGATAATGTATTATATTAAATTAAGATGTAAAGAAATATTAAAGAAACTATTTGTAAATAGTCTGACGGTTTAAAATATGTTTCTATAAAAAAAAAATACATCAAATAAAAATCAAACGTGTTGGACCTGTGAATTTGTGGAATGAGGTTTGAGCGTGCGTAAAGAGTTGGTGCAAATAAAGAGAATATAGGAAACGATCATTTATCAATCATTAATATATGTTAATATTTTTATTATTGATAGGTGGCACTTTACACTATAAAATTTAGTTGTATTATTTTAAAACTTATAAATAATTTTGACACGTAATTCTGGAACACACTGACATGTATCTACATCTCGTTACTAATCATTTCAAAAAATAATATATAAAGGTGAATTGAATTTATCATCATTGTGATTTGGGCAAATTATTAATCGCTGGCACACCCGCCGTCAGATCAACGGCCCGAGTTCTAATAATATTTCAAGTAATAAATAAGTATACATATTTATTATTAAAAAAGATATTACATCATGAAATTAGAGAATTTATTAAATCGTCATGTGATTTTATTTTTTAATTCTTTCATTTTTTAGTTATTAATAATTTAGGGTAATACGATTTATGGTGGTGTTTCTAGTAACATGAAATTGTGTCCATTTTTTGAAATTTCAATCATTTAAGTGAATATCAAGGGAATTAAAAAAAATAGAAATTATTGTTATGAATTATTGTTATTTTCTCAATTGATATTGATAATGACAAATTTTTGAGGAATTTTTTTTTTAAATATCAGAAAAATATTGAGAAATTTCAAACTTTTTTTTAACCTACCAAACATATATTCTATAACATAAATTTTAATGATACAAACTATTCATTTTTGTCGTAAGGAAATTTTGTGGAATATAAAGAAGCTTTTTTTTTTTTTGGAAAAGCCAATTAAGAAAAATAACGAAAAATATACAAAGAGATGGGAAAAAGCAAAGTTTATGGAGCATAGAGAAGCATTCTTTGAGAAAGAAAAAAATTAAGAAAAACAACAAAAAAATATTGTTCTTAAAATTAAATGAAAAGAGAAAAAAATAGTAAAAAATTCAATGAGTGATTTCTCAACAAATATAAGTATGATGCTCAAAAAATTGTCATACTTATCTAATTCGCAAGATACATAAATAATTGTCATACTTATCTAATCTGCAAATTTTATCAGATTGCTAAAAAGATCCAACTAAAATTTCATCATCCACTCTCCACTTAAGATATAAAAACCATGATAATCTCAATATCATTCACTTAAGATATAAAAACCAAGACAATCTCAATCTCATATATTCTTAAAAGTCAATCTCGAAATATGAAAATTATGACAATCTCAAAGAACGTGATATCTCAATTTGAAGAATTATGTCAATATAAATTTAATTCACACAATTCATTAAAACATGGAATTTAGAAAATAATATCCACAACTTGTATACCGCAAAACCCAAATATTGGAAAAGATTAAATTGGAAAATCTAAATATCTACAACTTATATACAAAGACAAACTTTTTAATAAAGGGTAGCAACAAAAACAACTAAAATTTCTAAATTGGAAAACATAAATCAAATAAATTTCTCAAACAATCAGAATATGAAGTTTAAAAACTCCATAAGAGAACAAGACGTTTGATTTACAATTCAGAGCTCAATCGAACCTAAAAACGCCAAGAGAAAGAGAAGATTGAATGAGTCCGAACAGAGAATTGAAGCCACAAATGGAATCATCGAAAGGATTTCAATATTTACATTTCCTGTAATGACATTTACAACAAATTAAATATCTATTTTGCACAAAACTTCACAAACCTAAAATCAATCAGGGTCTATGATCTTGCGGAGATTTAAAAAACTGAAGAGTATTGTTGACGACAAAAGTTGAAAGAGATGAAAATGTAGATGAATTTGACAGAGGTTGTAGAGTACAGGAAAATTTTCTAAATTAATTGAACCATCTCTGAATTAGTGATTTTGGAGAGAATATTTTCTTTTGAAAATTTTGGTAGTAATTTGAAAGTGATGATCTGCCCTTCACCATTTTCATTAAAAAAAAAAAAAAAAACTTTTTGTAATAGATTGAGAGAGGATTTTGGGAGATATTTTTGTGAAATCTGCAGAAACTGTTCATAATATATATATATATATATATATATATATATATATATATTTAGAAATTAGGAAGAAGATGACTGCGGTTGGAAATTTCAATAATAGAGGCAAGTAGTTTGTTTGAGAGAGATTTATATAAATAGAGAAGGAGCCGTTATAGATGAAGAGAAAAATCAGTTTTTGTAAAAGAAACGTGTATAAGTTTAAATTTTTAAAAATATTGAAAAAAAATTCTATATTTATAATATTTTAAATTTTTTTTAAGAAGCAGTTATAGATGACTTATGTTATTATAGATATATATACCTAAGATTTGTATAAATTATTACAATCAAATGAAAAAAAAAAAAACCTAAAATCACAATACAATATTTCGATTCGGTCAAACTCGACTAGTTCGATTCGATCTTGATTGGTCGAACACGTTCGATCATCATGATATAACATATAGAAACACGTCCAATCATCATGACCGAATACATAGAAGTATGTTCAAACGGAACTGTATGATTTGATCTAAGGATAAAATTGGTTTTTTTATATTTTTAATTGAAAATGTTTGAATTGAGGTGTTGTAAGGAATTGATGGTGTCTTTTTAGTCCCACCTTAAATATACTTGAACACCACAACACCTGATTCCGGTTAAAGATCTTTCGATTTGCGTACCCCCACTTATTTTAAGAATGTTGCATCAAATTCAACAAAACGAAGATAAAAGACATTAAATTAAAAATACTAAAATTGAAAGTGGCATCCCAACTCCCAGGTTCCAAGGTTATTAATGTACTTTCGCCATAACTTAGAATTTGCCCTTGAAATGATTTTTACTTTTTTTACATTTAACTCACAAAAATATGTGAATATTGACAAAATCACAAAATACAACAAAACCTAAAATTAAGGGGGTAAACTGTAAAGTGAAATAAAAAAATTTTAGCAAGGTGAGAAAAAACCAAAAAAAATAAAAAATAAAAATAAATAAATAAATAATATATATATATATATATATATATATATATATTGGATTACAATTTACAGTTGTCTTTATTTAAAGCTGCTCTTACTAATTAGTGTATCTAATTAGTTATAAAATAAAATGTATAGATGTACTTTGACACAAAACTTTCAGGACATGTATTATTCATAGATTATATAAACCATGTCAGCAAAGTTTACATTTTCCCCTAAAAGAATAACACTTTACGTTCTGACTTCAAAATTTGAATAAATGTTGGAGGTGATATCCAATGAGAGAGTAAACTTAGTATTTCTCAAATTGACATTAATATATTTATTATTCGTGACACAGATCAACACAATATAATAATCCATGAAACAAATTTTTGAATTATAAAAAATAATTTTGAGCCGTTAATTCTAATGTTTTAACTATTAAAAATTCAATTGTTAGATCGTTAAGTCCACCGTGTTGCATGGGCTTGTTTATTTTCTAGAACTTCTGAGATTATATTATATTTGTATTTCACATAAAAACAAAAATTAATAATATTTGTGGAGTCGACAAAATTCCATGGCGAAGACTCCACGCGTCACCTGTTACGATTTGCTTCAAGTCTTCAGCTATTGGTTGACTAAGGAAATGACTATAATACAAATTTACCTAATTTTTAATAGAATGTCGAATACACGAAAATTCCACACGTTATTGTACATGTTTTAGAAATTGTTGGTTTCATTGATACTATACAATACATTTTTATTTTAATTCCTTTTCACTTTCTTTTTAATATTTAATTAGTTTCATCGATAATACTATAGTAATTAAACTACCAAATTTAGCTCAAATAAAAATTACATGACATTAATTGGTTCGGTATTAATGATATATTAGGTAATTTTTTTGTCACTGATTTAGATTTGAGTTTATTTGACTAATGCCAACTTGAGATGGTTTTAATTGAATTGCGAACATGTTTTGTGTGAATAATTATGAATTTGTTAAATATATATTTTTTATTTTAATTAATAAATCCAAATTCAAGCTCAACTTTAAAATTTATCAAACACAATCATATGTTTAGGCATGATTGTTGTTTGTGAACAAATATTTAATATTTCAATTTTTAATTGAGTATCTAATAATTTAGTTTTCCTCTTAAAAGTTTAGTCACTTCAACTCTTTAACCCATATATCACATATCAAAATATGATTACCAAATTTATTTGATTATTTCGATTTTATTTGCCGCCTCTTACACATTCATGATCAAATTTGACTTTGATTACTCAAAACAGTTAATATCCTAATTAATAAATATGAGTTGCTATTTTTCAAATAGAATTGAGTGGTGACTAAATTGCCAATGATTCAACATATACAATAAGTGCATAACAATTACTGCCATAATTAAAGCTTTTACCAAAGAAATAGTCACATTCATGTAGCCCCCACTTGTTGCAAAAATAATACAGATCTTCCTAAGTTCAATATTTGTCTAGTTTCTTGTTGAACTGGTTGTCCCTTTTTGTCATCACTCCATTTTTTCCAAAATTTAATTATTACCTTTGCTTCCCTTTTTTCAAAAATAAAATAAAATAAAACTTGAAAAGGAAAATGAAGGTGTGTATATAAGTACAAAAAATGGCATGAGACAGTAATACAAATATAATTTCATGAGACATTGTCTTGTTATCCACAAACTAAACTTAGTTTTACAAATTTATTTGTTTGTGAATTTATCATGAATTGTAAGTTGAACTGTCTTACAAAATTTGATTTGTGGGATGAAGATGAAGTATAAATTTTCTTTTAGAGATTATTATAATTTACAATGCCAAAAAATATTTGGTGACTAGACTTGGCATCATAATTAATTTCAGCTGTTTCTAAAATAATTTACTAAACGATTAATTTAATTAGTAGTGCGGATATAAAAGTCAAGTTTTAAAATCGTTAGTTCCAAAGGATAAATACTTAAAGCTAGATTATTTGATAATGGTGATCATAAATATAAAATTATTGAATTAAGCATATACGTTGTACATAAACTTTAAACTTGGGTCTATAATGCCATCACTAATTAACCTAGGAAACTTAGCAATGGATACAATTTATTGGCACTTTTTATAGCATGCGTGTCACGTCTTCTTGATATTATATGTCTACCTAATTAAATGTTATCCTTTTCTCATAACATATTAGCACAATTAATATGGAGGATCTGGTTTGAATTTTCATGATACCACTATTTGAATTATAAAAAAATGTATTATACTATAAAATGTTTGAAAAATCTCTAAAAGAATGTTACGAATATGATTTAATTGGGATTGAAGAAATCACTATTTTAAGATTTTCGATCTTGCGAAAAGATTATACAGTTTGAGATTATATTGTTAATGAACAATAATGAAAAAGTTTAAACCCAACAACTCTACATATCCTACCAATCTGAGCACATTCTTGTGAATCCATACCAAATTTCATAGTTGAGATTAATTTCTTTTTGTAATCTGATTTATTAAAAAAAAAATCTTTTGTTAATCCACATACATGATGGAGACTGTTTTTTTTTTTCGTCCAAAAATAAATATTATACTCAATCAAAGTAGATAAAACTGTAAATACAAAAAAGATGAAGAAAAATAATGACATGATTGGTCATTCATACCAATAAAAAAAATTAGAAATGATTAGTAAAATCAAAAATCTTAGAGACCAGTCTACTTAATTAGTTGAGATTGTGAGTTGGTTTAGTGTTGTTAGAAAAACACAAATATTGTGAATCTCATACTTCAAATGATTTTCCGTGAAAGAAAAATTAGGTTAACGATAAAGACTACGACTCATATAAAACCTAACTTCATTTCAAAGAATTATATTCTTGAAACAATTAAATTCACAATTAAGAAAAAATAATTGTATGGTGAGTAGACTATTGATCTCATAACTGATCATTTAATTCCGGAATATAACTTTACATAATTAGCACAAATCTAACAGAGCAATTCATTAAATTGTAACACACTAACTATATATATATATATATACACTGAGAAAACAGTATATATAATTTTCTAATTTCGTACATAATTTTAAATGAAATTCAAAAAATTCTGCACCGACAGTACGTGTGGAAATAAGAAGGAAATGGAAAAAAAAGTGAATGTAATAAAATTAAAAAAGAAAAGAAAAAATAAGGGAGATTATATTGACGCAAATCAATAGTATAAACATAATTAGGAAATAAATAATGAAAATTAAAAAAACATAATAGCAGAGGAGGGTGCCGGCCGGTTTTGCGGTTCATGGGTATTTACTTTCCTATATCTATCTATCGACTGAAATGTATGTATCATTCTCTCTCTTCCACTTTCTCTCTCTATCTCGACCCTCACCTCCGTTCCTTTCCCCAACAAAACAGCAACAGAATTACACTCACACCGCATACCTCCACCACGATTTCAAATTCTGTGATTACTATAATCTCCAAAATCCAAACTCACCAACCATTTTTACGTATGTGAATGTGCAGCTCTCTCTCTCTTCTCCATCTCTGCATATAAATAATGCTCTGTTGTCTTCCCTTGTTCTCTCTCTTCGACAGCGGCTTTGCAGAGGCGGATACGATCTCCGCCATCGCAATATTATAAGCAGGTTTGATCCCTGTCTTGATCGTCGCAATTGGATCCTAGGAAACGCGTATTGTCGTGTGTGTGCTTTTGTTTTTGTGGATTTGTGTATGGTTGTGCTCGGACTAGCTCCGATTTGATGTTTTTGAATTCGTGTTTTAATTCACTTGCGTGAATCTGGAGTTTTGGGCATCTGATCATTTCAGCTCCATGCAATTCGTCTGGTAACCGCTGTGTGTTCTTCGCCGTGATTGTTGGGGGTTGTGGTTTTGCTCGTTAATTTTATGATCTCAAGCTCTATTGCTTTATTGTTATTTGTTTTGTCGTTTTATTACGCTCAAATTAAAATACCGGTTGGTTTTCTTCGTTATATTGGGAATTCCGATTTTATTTTACTAATTTTTGGCTTCGTTGGTGGATTGATCTTCGAGATTTATGTAATAATGTTGACTTGGAATTTGGATTCTTATCAATAACACAGAATGCTATTGGAAACTGGATGTATATTGCCTTTTTTATTTTTTTAAATAGAAGGGAAATGCATATAAAGCGCATTTCAGCCAACACTCATCTTATTAGTTTACTTCAAATTTGTCCGTACCGTTTGATTCTTCTGATGTAGCATACCTGGCCATTTTCTTAGTTCTTTACGGTACGTGGAGAAAATCAATATTTTACAATGAAAATTCCTTTCATACTTATACTATGTATTAATATATAATCTCTGATGGGGGTGCTTAGTAGTGTATTGTATTCTTTTTTCCATCATTGTGTGAGTTCAGTGTGGAGTTGTCTGCGGAGCCTTTTATGTTTTTATAGGAGTAGCAGTATCAAGTTAATCGGCTGAGACTTATCATTATTGTTTTTTCTTTTGTGTTGAAGGAGTTCTCCAATTCAACGGTAGTTACGAATATCATAGAGCATCTTCTCTGGATTCTGATCAAAGGAGGTGTCGTCCTTCTTTGAACAATTGCTGCCACAAGAGGGATCAGTAATTGGTTTATTATATATTAAGCCCTGTGGTCTGCAAATTGTTGAATCCATCAGAACAGACTCTGCTGTTGAATTGTGATGAGAATTTCTTGCTGAATTTCATGATCGTGAGTTCTTGCAATGGGGTACTTGAACTCGGAGAAGAAGTGGGTGTTCCCTCTTGTTATAAGTTCATTAGTATGTGTTTTCCTTCTGGCAACCTCCTTCAATATGGGGCTTGTGTCCTCATTGCACACTATCAACTCCATTCTTTCAATATTCCCTTCTCGTATTGCAACCAATGAAACTGGTTCTAATTTTGTTGAGGAAAAGATAAATCAAGCTCCACCACCTCCTGCTCGTCCTCCTGTCCCAAAATTTGCTTATTTGATTTCTGGATCAAAAGGCGATTTAGATAAACTTTGGAGGACTCTTCATGCGCTATATCATCCATGGAACTATTATATCGTTCATCTGGATCTTGAGGCATCAGTGGAGGAGAGATATGAACTAGGAGCTCGGGTGGCTAACCACTCTCTTTTTACAAAGGTCGGGAATGTTCTTGTAAATAACAAATCGAATATGGTTACTTATAGGGGCCCCACCATGGTCTCTAATACTCTTCACGCATGCGCCATTCTTCTAAAGACATTTAAAGATTGGGATTGGTTTATTAACCTTAGCGCTTCAGATTATCCTTTGGTGACTCAAGATGGTGAGTTTTCCTTTCCTTTTTCCCTTGTGATGATGCTGCATGGATTTTTCAATTTTTTGTTTTTTGTTTTACTAGTATACCTATGAACATTAAAGCTTCTTCTTGCAGACCTTCTATATGCATTCTCTGATTTGAAACGAGATCTGAATTTTATGGAACACACTAGCCAGTTAGGCTGGAAAGCGTATGTTCTCCATGCACTATTTTGGGCTTGTTTAATTGTATTTTAGGGGACCACAAAAGTTTAATCCTTTCTATTCTGTTTTGTTACAGTCCTGGAAGGGCAATGCCATTGATTGTAGATCCTGGACTTTACCAGACAACCAAGTCCGACATATTTTCAGTTGCACCTAAAAGGCCTTTACCAACAGCATTCAAATTATTTACTGGTTAGTTCATATATATCCAGATTCCATCATCTGGAACATTTTGATAGTGTGAACAAAGGGTATTTCTCATCTTCCTTGGCTTTCACTATAACTCTTTTTGATATCTGTTGTGATTTTTTCAAAACTATAGGTTCATCCATGAGCTCCTAGTCAATTTGCTTGTTTCCACCCACCCTTAAGACTAAAAGAACAGAGATGTTTTTAACCACGTTTCTTACTAGTTTCCTAAAATTCTTGCTTCTATGTAGGAATAATATCTGTTCCATAGTTTTCTATATGACATTTCTTTTCTAATCAGCTTGTATTAGAGAAGCTAACAATTTTCTTCTGCCAAGTTTTAGACTCATTTAATTTAAACCAAATCTATCAATCTGAAGGTGAAGGCATCATGAATGACAGTAAAATGCTTGCTTCTATGTGTGGGAACAATATTCTGCTTCATAGTCTTGTACATGATATTCGTTCTAACCACCTCTTGTACATGATATTATATTCTACCACCATAAAGTGTTTCCTCTCTGTTAATCTCGAACCAACTCTATCAATCCTTGCAGGTTCAGCTTGGATGGTCTTATCGCGTGCATTTGTAGAGTACTGCATATGGGGTTGGGATAATCTCCCAAGAACCCTACTCATGTACTACACCAATTTTGTCTCCTCCCCAGAAGGCTATTTCCAAACGGTCATCTGCAATGCTCCACAGTTTGTCCCAACAGTTCTCAACCACGATATGCACTTTATTTCATGGGATAATCCCCCACAGCAGCATCCTCATTCACTCACCCTCAATGACACTACAAATATGATCGAGAGTGGTGCTCCATTTGCTCGTAAATTCAAAGAAAATTCTCCAGTGTTAGACAAAATCGACACTGATTTGCTCAGGAGACAAAACGGGAGCTTCACTCCCGGTGGATGGTGTGCAGGGAAAAGTCGTTGCACCAAGGTGGGAAACCCGACCAAACTTAGACCGGGCCCTGGTGCTGAAAGGGTTCAGCGGCTCATAGAAAGACTAGTTGCCTCAGCTAAAACAGATCAATGTAGCTAGAATTTAACCATTCTGAGGTAGAGAAACAGGAAGGGCAGTGTTATAGGCATAGAAAATCAATTAGGCATTTTCACAAGCACCAATAAGACATTAGAATACTGCATATAAAAACTGCTCTGTTAACCACAGTAGGTTTTTGATACATAAATATACTCATTATATAGTCACTTACTTTCCAATCTTGTGTGAAATAAATGGCTAATTCGGAGAATAAAAAAGTTGGACATAAAATGAGTAAAAAGCACAGGTCTTACAGTATATACAAAGATATATATCAATAATAACACACCCCATTTCAGACCTCTGCCTCCACTTTTATCTACAATACACTTTTGTCAAAGGATGAATCGCATATCCAAGTTAACGTATATCCACTACAAACTAAGGCAAAAATTTGTTTCACCAAAACCAATATTTCGCAAATTTCAGCTGCTATATACGAATGCGTACGAGCACTGCTTCCCAAGAGATCCATTTACCGTTGTATCTCAAGAGGACCGTGAATATTATACCAAATCACGCCATCTCCAAAAGCTTGATATTTCCCATGGAATTTGCTGCTACTAAGGTGGAAGATTGACCACGCCAACACACGGACGAGATGAACTGTGCAGTGTCGTCCACTTCATCACCTGAAAGTGGATCCGTGTTGTTGAATTTAAACGACAGCACAGGCATTGGGAAAGCCTTGTGGTAGACAAAAACCTGCACAGCAAATCTCAGACAAAAATCAGAGAAAATCTTTAATGGTAAAAGTGTAGGATGGGATTGTTGGAAATTCAAGGTAACAATACCCTATCTTCATGTCCATTATTCAATCATTTAATTTTTCTTAAAAACTGTGCATAAATAAGGATGCAAAGTGTTATGCGACGGAGGCCGTAGTTGTTTTTAGTCAAATTCACAATTTTTTTTTTTTTTTTTAACATATATTTGTTGAGGCATGATGAGTGAATAAGAAGATAAAGAAGCAAAAATCCATGCTCTTTTATGTGGACTTTACTTGATTTACTCACAAACATTGCATTCAAGTACTACTTAGATAATATAATAGTGTGAATATGATGTACAAAAAGCTACTAAAACTTTGAATCATTCTTAGTGAGTGTATGCTTGTTTATGATGGAGACAATGACACTAAAATTTGCTTTATGTGGCTTTATCAACTAAAATAATATAATATATGAAATTCAGCGAGCAATACTTTACATTTGATGCTTATATTTATATCTTCATTTTCTCAAAAGTTTTTAATTATATCAATTTACATACTAAATAAACTTAAAAGTAGAAGAAAAATACTAGAACATTGTACCACCACAACTGAAAATTAAATTTTATTTTAATAATTATGCTAATAGTCATTCTCGGTAGCCTATATAATTTTTACTAGTTCATCAGTTCAACTAAAGCACAACACAAAAGATCTTATAAAGATGAAGACTACTAAGTGAACTCAGAGTCAATTGTTATCAGAATTAATGTCCACAATCGATCTGCCTAAATGCGTTAGAATGTGTTTACCTAAGATCGAACTAAGTGGCATCAAATCCATACACTTAGATCTATAAAGCACTTCACTTTTGGTGGAATGCTTTTTTCTTTTTCTTTTTAAATTCATTTCTATTAATCTTCCATCCACAGTAATCAAATGAGACTTCACTTCTAACATATAGAATGATGCATATAAAGAGTAGCAATAGGGAGCGAAAATGTGAAATACCTCATTTGTTTCTGAGCCAGTTGCAATATAACCATCCGAAACGGACAAGCCAACAAAATTCTGAAATAAAGTAGTATATACCATTGATTATATATGTGCTAGATACATGGTTGTCTAATGGAGAAAAAGAAAAGTAAGTCGTTTGATGGTTTAAACATGGTACCTTCACATTCAGATGGCCTGTGAATGACTGAAGAGGACAATCAAGAACTCTTGATGTGCACATCGACAAATCCCAGAGCTTTAGTGTGTTGTCGGTGGATGCGGACACAAGGGTTGTCGAGTCGATGAACTTCACGTAGCTCACCGTTTTATTGTGGCCAACTAGAGTACACAGAGGCATCTTCGAGTTGCGAAGATCGTAGTAGTATATCCTATGATCTGCCGAACCAAACGCGAGAGTACGACCAGAATCGGTGGGGAATTGAACGCAGCAGACATTGGCCTTCGTCTTAATGGTGCCGACACTGACTCCCTGCAGTAGTAGCCCATGTAAGAGAAGCAACTTATTACACATCCAGAATTCAATCCACAATCAATGATAACTAGATGCTTTAGTACGTTTAGTTTCAAAGCTTGACATCCACCAAGTGCAAAAATAGAATTGCCTGATTGATATTCCAAAGCTTGACGGAACAATCATCGCTCCCGCTCGCCAGCATTGTGGGATCCGCCACTGAGAAGTCTATAGACCACACTCGCCGTTCGTGTTCTCTCATTTCCATGAATGTCTGACTTCTTGTCACATCCCATACCTGCATAATATAAGAAGCAAGATCGACGATGATGATGGGATCTAGTGTGGCAGATATATTGGGCCAAGAGGGAGATCGACTTACCTGTACCACGCCTTCGAAGTTACTCGAAGCAATCTGGCTTTTTATGTAGCTATTCCAACATATGCTGCTGAGCTTTGATCCGCTGGCCATTTCAACGACCGGGTAATGAATATCACGATCTTCGTTCAAGATTGAATTATACTCAAAGACTTTGATTTTCTTGTTTACACCGGCACTTGCAAAAAACTCCCCATCACGGTCAAAACTAAGGGAGCATACCAGGTTCGATGAATTTAAGAGATCCCCTTGCTTCAAATCAGCCTTGACTTTTAGCTTACTAAAGGATAGATATTTACACAATCCTTCTAGGAACGTATTTATCCATCCGCTCGGCTTTTGCTCGTTATTCCGATCTCTCGATGATTGATTACTGATGGAACTTCTTTCGGTCACTAGAATCGATCCCCTACCACCACTACTGGCCTGAGAATGTCTGACCGATGGCCGGCATGCCGGTCTTGCACCTCTGCGCCTCGTTAGAAAGTAAGCTGATTCCAATTTCCGAAAATTCCTCATCAGTCGGGAGTTTTTGGAGAAAGTGCTTCCTTGAGGTCCAGCTGGCATCTCTGATTTCTGGTCGGATTCATCTGGGTTGATGGTATCGAGGCCTTGCCTGATTCGCTTTCTGGACCCTGAGCTTCCAGAATCATCATCATCATCTGCAACGTTTATCGAATGAGGAACTGAAGCCGAATTCTTTCCGAACTCCAAGGTTGAACCTCCTTTCACCCTGAGAGATGTCTGCATCTTTGCCACTTCATCTATGTCCGAAGATATAAACGATATCGTCTCACTCAAATTATCGGCAGCATCCTGTTTTCTTTGTTGCAGGATCAGAAGAAATTCGAGTAGCAGCTCCTGCTCCTCTATCTTTTCTCGAAGCTCTATAGCAGCTTCACGTTCTTCTATGTCATTTCTTGGTTCGTTCAAGAACTCACTTTGCAACAAATCACTGATCAATTTAACAACAGAAGAAATATGAGGATATGCGAAGAATTGGCAAGACAAAAGAAGAAATAAAATTAAAGAAAACCCACATATCCGAAAGATGAAGCACATAGCATCCTGAAAAGAGTTTTACATCATCGAGATAACTAAGTTGATAACAAAACATATATATAATCAAATTCCTTTAGAGTAAAAATGATAGAGATGGAGAACAAATGAGCAAGAACTACATCCATTATTATATTCCACTTCATTGAACAGAAAATGTGCTTTTGAGTTAAGAAATTGGATGAACTAAAAACTCTGAATAAAAGTTAAAAAACATTGTAATTTTAGGACTGTAGCCTGACAAAACGACTACTAAGAGGGGCAATTGATTCGACAACTAACTAAACTCTATCGAACATCAACATGTTCAAGCTGTGCAATAAACTACACCGACTATGAAGTTCATTTAAGGAAGTATAGCGAAAACCCACCTCATTTTAGGCCGGCTAGTCGGCTCTGGATGAAGCAGCCATAGGCAAAAAGAAGCTTCTTTAGGCCACTTAAGAAGCAACTGTGGAGGCAAGACACGGTGTCTCAGGCTCGCCATAGTCGTGCTTTTCTCTTCCAAGGAACCAAAAGTGCAAAACAGCTGCTCATAAACAAAACACCCGCATTAGTACTATTCAAGAGAATGACATTAACTAAAACCCCAAAATTCACTAACCTCAAACAGCAAGACACCTAGTTGATAAATGTCTGAAGCAGGCAGCCCAGAAGCCTCTTCTGGAGTGCTATACCAATTGCTTTCCATCTGCAATATCTGCTTCATTGGAAAAGACTGCTTCTTATCTCCTGTTTTCTCGTTTCTAGAACTTTCCAAAGCATGATCCGACCCTGACTGCAAGCAGCTGGTTTCTGAATTCATCTGTGAAGCCGCTGCTGCTGCATCTTGCAGGCCCGATTGATTCCTAGGAGAGGAAGAGCCCGAATCAGAGCCCGAATCGGAGCAGGAAGCGGATTCGATGAACGAGACACGATTATACGATGACATGACGAAACAAGAAGGCCTAACATTGTGAACAACAATTCCCTGAGAGTGAGCAAGGTTAACAACATCCACAATTTGAGAGAATATGTGAAGGCATTCAAGAGCATCCACTCTTCTCTCCGGATTATCAAGCCACTGCCTCAGACTGACGTCGTTGCATTCGACAACGGCTTCTCCGGTGGCGGCGACGGGCTGAGCACGGTGGTGGTTGGGGTTGTGAGGTCTCTCTCTCCCTTTTCTCACAGACATGTAGGCGGAATCATGGGAGGTGTTGTCGCCGGAGAATCGAACGGTGGTGGGCCTGAGAAGCCTGGGATTTCTGTCCAAGAATGAAGAAGAATTGAGGCCTCTGGAACTATCGGAGCGCTCCCAGCCCGACTCGGATGAGCCCTCCATAAAACTATCCAGCAAAAGGAATGATAATAATCCGAGGAGGATACACACATGAGCATGTGGAAGTGGAGCTAGACAGGTGTTTGATCCGTGCAGAATCTTGTAGTGAACGCACCGCCATTTGCAGTCAAGAAAGCATGGTTTTTTTAATGGGGAGAATGAACGAACACAGCCCAGTAGCCGCCTCTCTCGATCATATAAAGACGTGCATAGACACCGAATAAGCAAGTGGAAAAAGATTCAGATCACTCAACAAAAACACTATGCACAGGCAATTGCAGGACACATATATCTAGAGAGAGAGAGAGAGAGAGAGAGAGAGAGCGCAAGCGGCATCAAATGCTTAGGAGAGAGAAAGAGAGAGCAAGTGCCGGAGAAAACAAAAGAACAAGAACCACATAAAACTGATACTCCTAACTTTTTCCTCACATCCCAACATAAAATAAAATACAAAGAGTGCTTTTTCCTTAATGAAACCACCACAGCCTCACAAAGTTCCCCATCCCTAATAAACAACAAACCAACTTGATCCTCCTACTACTTTCAAGAATTCACATTGCAAAAAAGAAAAAGAAAAAAAAGATGATGAATTTGTTTTTCTTTTTTTAGTTTTTTACAAAATTTGTGATTCTACACTAAACTATTGTTTTTAGAAACCCTAAACTGATCTTGTATTATCTACAACCACACTCATTCCCGCTCCTGTTCCATTCCCTAATAAATGGCTACGTGGCTCATCCTTGTCCTCAACCCTAAGCTTTGTCCTTTTCAAAGAAAATTGAATATATGTAATAAAAATCATTTCTTTTTTCTCGGTTTCAATTTCGTTCTTTTTTCTTTTTTCAAGAGGAATCAAGATTTTTTTCAGCGTGGCCCACAAGCGTCTTCAATTACCGATGAATCGGACCCAGAAAAAACCCCCCAATCGTCGAATTTTAATTGCAGAATAATAATCGGCCTTTACCACCAACATACTAGTATTATATTCCTAATTGAGGCTACTTAAAAGAGCCCATTTATAATTGTTTAGTCTAATGCCAAAATGATTAAAAATACACTTTTTTTTGCAGACAACTGATTAAATTAATGTGTTCAAAACGATTTCAATACAACAAAGCCCTAATCCATATATGATACAACGTATGCAGACTATGCCGACCCCTGCGGAAACGGAGCACTAACTCCAGAAAGGGGTTTGATTCTTGTAAAAACATATTACGAGGTTTATATTTTTGCCCCCTTTTTTTTTTGTAAGAAAATGTTAACTTTTTATGAAATATTTGCTTTTACGTATATATCTGGCAATTTTGGTAACAAAATAATAACTATTAACGTTTTAGAATTTGCTTTTATTATTTTTTAGTAGTGATTTTCTCTAATTATATTCCAGGTACTTCTAGAATTTATTTTTTTAGCTCTTATATAATCCATATAAGACACTTGTTTCATGCTTATCATGATTTTGAATAGAATATGTTATACTTTCGAGGAAAAATTAAGGTGCTCAGATATGATTTTTGAGTTGTAGTATATCTATATTTATATCATCATGAAGTTCATATAGATGTTGCATAGGTTGTGTGTGCAATTTGATTTTACCATTGAGTTGTTCTGTTATAATTAACTGTACACATTGATTGGTTAAAAAAAAAAAACTCTACACATTGATATATTATTATTTATTTCATATTATTTATGATTGTAAGATTATTGAAATATACATTTTTTTAAAGGTCAATTTTACATTTTCCAAGTCAAGTAAGGAAAGTCAATTTGGAGAGTATAGTCCAGGGATTTAAATAGAAATCTGTATCAATTTAAGCATTCAATTTGTACTCAGTATTTCTTATTTGTTATTAGTAGACAAAAAAATTGTTGTACAACTACCATTTCAATTTGACTTAAAAAATAAACTGTTTTGCCACTTTTTAAGGTATTTTAATATTAAAATTAAAAAATTACTAGAAAACAATTTTTATGTTAGTGATTATAAAAGATGGACTACAATCTCAAAGTAATATAAACTATTATTTCTCAAAACTGTGTCTGAATACATTATCGTGGGCAGATTACTATAATTAGAAAGCCCTAAAATGGGGATAAGCATATTATCTATCTAAATTAGAATAAATTATCAGTAGCCAACGTATAGAGATAAGCGATTGACGTTAGCACAGTGACCCCTTTGAAAATGTGCTAAAGTTTCCCAATCCATAGGAAAATGCTTAATTAAATCACTCGACAACCAAAACCAATCATAAAAATCCTTTTTAATTAGCCATGCTTTATTTTGATTACTAAATTCCTGAGTTCAATTATTGAAAAATAACCAAATAGGTTGAAAAAAAATTCAAGACTCGAACTCGATTGAACTGACAATCAAACTAAACTCAAAACACGAATTGTAAACTTGAATATCATCATATTTCGACTCAATTAATCTCTTAATATTCTCAGCATTGCGTTTGCTAAACTGCGATAAAATACAGATTATAAATAAAGCAGAGAATTGCTATTAAAGTCTCTACTACATTGGCCTGAGAACCTATTTCTGCAGCCCCTATACAATACTTCTCCTCCCACATATCTTCCACAATTTTAGAAAAATATAAATAAAAAAGGACACTACTCGTTAAAGAATCATGCTCGATTTCATGGGTGGTCTATGTGATCCAACAGTAGGGGTTTCGGGCCAAATCTGCTCTGTCAACGGCCCGAAATAAATAATGTATTCATTGATAGCTGGTTCTTTTCAACCTGCATTTTTCGCATTCTCTCCTTGTCCAGACGAGCCCGTCTAACCGCTTCTTGAATTTGGCGGTCATGATCCTTCAACACCTGGTCGACTTTGCCCGATGGTACGAGCAGTGGTCCAGAGTAGTGAATTTTGTTTCCCCTTGGCCCTTTACCCATCTGGAGATTAAAAGAAAAGCATCAAGTATATATCAAATGCTTAATTACGTTCATCATACTCACTTTTCAGTTGATGATTAGAAAATGTGCTAGCATCAGGATTTACTTACAGGAATAGGATTGTTGTTTGCTTTGTCATCTTCATGCTGACCGTTGCTCTTTTGATCTTGCCTCGTCATTGAATTTGAAGACTCCTTGAATGATCCTGGGAACCTGGCTATTAGCTTTGGAACATCTTGCTGAGAGTACGATTTGCCCCTATGCTCTTCGGACAACATGCTCCTCCTAGCAGCTACTAAACCAGACATGGCGGATAAGTCTGCCATTGCCAGATTCCTTGGAGCGTCTTCCATGTTCTTTCCGGTCTTTGACCAGGCGGCCCGATTAACCAAGGGCCCAGAATGGGATGCCCTCTTGTGGGTTCCCTGTGGATCGTTATTAGCTTCTTCAACAGATTGGGATGGTCTCGGTGGATCGATTGGAAATCCGGAAGCCACTTCTTCGGGATGAGAACTGAACATCTCGCTCCTGCTCTTGGGGTTGGACTGACCATGTCTTTTCTGTAATCAAACAGATGTCGAGAAATTAGAAACACCTAGGCTCAACTAGACAGCTATAATCCGCAGAAACAAGAGTATGAAGTTTTATGGAGCTAAGATTCGAGAACATGTAATATTAGTGAAAAGCTAACAAAATTTAGGAGTGGACAAGAAAAGAGAGCAAGCTTCTTCCCAGCCTTCAAGATTAGAGACTACAAAAATGTTACAAAATTAGTTACCTGCATTGATGAGATCAGTTCAGCATTGGCATCAGGTGCTGGAACAGCACGAGAATCTCTTGATCCTCTCTTTTCAAGATCATATCTTTGACCTTTACCTCCAGCTGCCACTCTGTAAATTTTACCCAGTCAGGATTATAAGGTAACCAACTCACCTCAAAAAACCTACTCGTTAAATCATAACCATTTTAGCATAGGTTACGTAATTGCATTTGTGTGCGTTTATATCTACAACCACTCACCTCCTTGCTTCTTCATCTCGTACTTTAGCATCAAACTCTTTGCTTGGAGGATACTTTGGCAAGCTTGAGGGGTCACATGGATGCGGCCTCGTAGTAAAGAACTGTGAGAAGAGCAGAAACAATATAAGATTCCTGATTTCCTCTTAGTCTCTCAAAAACTGTTGATAACAGAGAAGTTCTTCCTAGCTTGCTCAAGCACAAGCTTGCTGCATCTTCTTTAGTTCAAGACTAACTTCACACGCTTTTTCTTAGAAAGATATGCATGATTCTCTCATGGAAGCAGCTATCTCAGGAACCAAAAAATCAACCAATAAGTGAGCATCTTCTTTTGTGCTCAAATGTAAATATGTAATCACATATTTTATTTTGGGAATTTAAAAGGTTCCCACAATTCCCTTTTTCTAAAGCTAGCAGCTCTAGACAAATAGGGAATGAACAAATTATGTAACCATGCATGATTCACCACTAAGACAAATTATGTGAATGAACAAACAAGCACCAACAACTTACACAGCTGTCCAATATACCACTACATGTATAAACTTTTCCCACATATTCTCTGTTGTACTTGATTTGTAGTCTTCACATTGTTGTTTACACCTAGGTATGCCCAATGTACTTGAACATTCTTTCGATCAATAAATTAGGACTAAAATCACAAGCAGGTGTCTCCAACTTGATGAGCATGAAAAACTCTCATTATAAAGTAAAACCACAAAATATGAATTCTTGAGAACATCTATACCTCACTCTTCAAAGCAGAGGCTGCGGATCCACGATCTGCAGGATCTATGGACAGTAAAATCTCTATGAGTGCTAATGCTGGTAACGGAAAATCTTTATATGTTTCAGCAACTCGGCGTTTGTAAGGCTGTTGGGGTTTAAAAATTGTTGCATGAGGCAACTTTGATTTTCTCCAATACTCCTCTGAGGGTGATCCACAAAGTTTGAAAATTTTGTGTAACTGCTCAACCTACAAAAACCAACTTTGCAGGTTCAAAGTCATATTCTTCAGTAGGGAATACTTAATGATCTTTATCCTTTCACTGTTTCACTTGTGAATTCAGAGACACGTGTCGCAAGCATAAATATGAGAAATAAAAATATAAGAATTGAACACAGATGTTTCAGGCTAGTGGTATCAGCTAAAAACTTAAATTCTCAAATGAACAATGGGTAACATAATGTGTAACCTCGATTTGTCTTATTTTGACGTATTTTCCTCATAAATGATGCTACATGCCTCTTCCAGTGGAAAAATTGTGAAACACACACACACACACACACATCAAAACCCCAGACAGAGAGACATCATGGATAGAGTTAGACCTCAAGCCTATGAAATCCTTCGAAAATGTCCAACTGGAAAGAAACAACACTAATAATAGGATACCTCTGTTCTTCCAGGCATAATAGGCTTGCCGGCATATAATTCTGCAAGTATGCAGCCTGTACTCCATAAATCCACAGCCGTATCGTAATACGTCGCACCAAGTAGAAGCTCAGGTGGCCGGTACCACAGGGTCACAACACGGCTGGTCAGTGGTTGACTCTGATGAGGATCAAAGAAACTAGCCAGACCAAAGTCTGCAATCTTCAGGATGCCATTATTGTCTATTAAAAGGTTGGAACCTTTAATGTCACGATGAAGCACACCACAGCTATGACAATGATCAAGTCCTCGTAAAAGTTGTTTCATGTAGCACTTAACCTGAAGTAATTGAAAAGAGCAGATATATAATGATATCCTCTAGAACCTCAAAACTTCATGTGCAATACAAATAATCATCAGGTAATACCGATGGTTCATTGAGAAAAAAATCCAGAAAGGGACTTTGTTTTTGTGTGTGCTGTTGGGGGGGGGGGGGGGGAGCAGTAGTCAAAGAACTACTGTGGCTACCTGAGGTTCAGTAAATTTAAGCCCAGGGTGGGATGCAAGTCCAGCCAAATCATGCTCCATGTACTCAAAAACAAGGTACAAGCTGCAAGACATCCGTGAAGTGACCAGACCTTCCAATTTTATTACATTAGGATGGTTGAGCCTACGCAAAATATGAATTTCCCTTGCCATGAAACGAACACTTTCAGGTTCCAGGTTATCAAACCTTACTTTCTTTAAAGCAACAATCTTCCCTTCATCGAGATCACGGGCACGGTAAACATTACTGTAAGTGCCCTGACCAATCTAAAGAACAACAGCACAAACAAAAAAATGATTAGCAAAGTCATGACATAGATGAAGATGTACAAGGATGTACCAGCATATAAATTACACACTTTTCCTCTTTCTTTTCTTAGCAAGAAATGTGGTGCAGGCTCTTTCTCAAATCAATCAGAAACAGAAATAGAAAATAAGAAAACACTTAAAACTTTAATGTATAAAAGCATATATGTAACTGGAGTGCCTGATACACATAAATGTATTACAGTCAGCTTATAAGGATTTCCTATTTCAACTATGTAGCTATCCGAACTCTGAATCATCACATATATTTTCATTCAACAGGCAGAGAATGTATCCAAAATCCCTCAGGTTTGATCTGCAACTAAAAGAAACCATCAGTTGAAGGAGACCTTGGACTAAATAATACTGCGGGAAATTTGGGTCATGAAGTAAACCGGATTTGTGTAAAGTGTTTCTAAATATGGTTATGTTGGGTTTAGATAGAGGGTCAAACTTGGGTAAAACATGGGTAATAAAAAGTCACCAATGGATGAAATAAGACACATTTAGCTTTAACTAGACATTATCTCCCTTATACCAGCACTCACAATCTGTCTGCTGACAGACTAACTCTCCAATCAAATCAGATCTCTTTCAACATCAAAGCCCACTCCTCATTGAAAAGGCATCCAACTGCATAATGATGGCAATGTTCTAGAACCTCGTGTATACTGAAAATAGACTTGGGCCACCTACTAATGTTGGCTGTAAGGCTGCAATTCCCATATTGGGATTCTGATAATTTAGAATTAGGGGTTCAAACAATCATTGCCAGTTTCTAGAAGGATGTGATCTTCCTCAAGGATTATTTGACACCATCAAGATATAACTGTCTTCTAAACAGTTTTAGAAGCAGATGCAGCATTGGGTTGTTTTCACCTATATAATTGTTTTCTTCCTTTTTGGCATAATTGAATATCCTACCCCACAGGCGAAATGCAACACACATAGAGCACCAAGAAAATAAGAGAAGGAACAGCAGATAAGTAGGAGAATGATATGAGCTGTTTCCACTCTTAAATGACGAAGTATCTACATTCTCTGCATAAAGCATGAGTATCATAACTATCCAACAAGGAACTATAAATGTCTCCAAAAAGGTGCTGGAGGTTGTAAAATAGAGTTGCGTGCTAATAGGGAAATGATAAATTTCAAGCAAATTACAGATGATAACAAAATACAGGATGACTCTCTCTATGGTTTTACAAAAATCAATACTTAAGTTCCAGTTGGAATGCAATTAAGGTCAGTCTGCCTATAAAAAAAAGATGCAGCTCTTGCTATATTATACTAGTATTTAATCATATCTGGAATTCAAAGTTTCAGAAGAAAATATAAATCAACTTATAGATTTTAAGTTTGTCTTGTGAATGGTCTGAGTTATTTAATATTGGAACAGCATATAAATGATGTAAATGTGATCATTTCACAATTACTTGATAGCCTTTAGATGATCATACCAGATCTTAGCAAACGAATTGCATTTCATCTGCAAGATAAATCATTCAATTAACCATTTTCCAGTTTCCCGAATCCAGCATCCAATCATATAATTTTAGTCTCAAAATAGTAAAGCAAACTCAGTAGGAGTGTTAGATATGACATCCTCAATGCCATTACATAGATAAAAGAAACACATTAAATCACTATGGATGAGGTTCTGAATAAATTACAGAACTGAAGTCATAAAAGGATAACCTCAATCAATGTAGAGAGCTTTGTAATTTGTAAAAGCACGGTTTAAATGGAATTTTATCACTGTGAAAAAATGCCAATGACGAAGACAATGAAAAGGCATACCTTATCTAGCTTCTCAAAAGAATCTGCTCTCCTTGGCACCCATCCTTTAATAGCTTCACCAGCCACCGCAGCCAACCAAGGAGGCCATCCAGCCGCAACCTGTTCCCCTTCAATTGCTCTCGGTACCATTCCAGCCCTCGGATGGTGCCGTTCAGCATATTCACCCTTCTCTCTCTTCCTCTCAAAAGTCTCCCCCTGTAATCTAACTGAACCATTGACTTGCTTGTCTATCAATATCACCCTCCCCTCATTGCTACTATTAGCCAACCGATCCTTCACTGGGTAACTCTCCTCCCTCCTGGAGGATACAGACCTCGGGGCCCGTAAATCTGACGTTGCTTTATTCGACAACCTCTCCCTAGGACTCTCCCTACTATCATCAATGGCATAGGGCTTACCACAAACACAGCCCATAATACCTCAAAAGAAACTCAATTCCTCAACAATCCACCTCCAAAATCAGATTTCTGCTTGTTTTTCACTCAAAAACTCCTCTTCTTCCATTGCTCAACAACAACTACGGACTCTCCAAATAAATCAAATTTAAACCCGAGATTCAACTCAAGCAAAGTGAAAAGGCAAAATTCCAACTCGCACATCATAAGATGTGTACCACAATTTTGTCAAAACGGCACTCAACAACTCAAAAAAAAAACAAAAAAGCCACCTCTATTTCCACAGGGAAATGTGAAATTCCCAAACAAAATTTGAGAAAGTTCAGCTAAACAGTACCTGAAAAGAAGAATGGCGCATGAGTGAGAGCAGAAAATGTGAGCAATTGATGGTTGAAGATGGGTGGATCTAGGGTATAGATAGAGTGTGCAGAGAGAGATAAGAGGGGGTTAATCTTTTACCTTGCATATTCTTTAATTTCGAGGAAGAGTATATGAACCTATTATGAAGTTTAGTTATGGTGTATTTATATATTTTCTAACGGTTGAGCAGCTTTTTTATTGAGAGAGAGAAAGAGAGAGTGAGTGAGAGAGAAACTGAGAAGACCAAGGTGGTGTTCCGTTATAGACATTCTTCTTAACAGGTTCTCTCATAACCAATCGCTGTCAAGGGCGTGTGTCCCACGCGTATTATAATTTCCTTTATTATTTAGTTTAGCGTATAAAATGAGTATATATCTGTTGTTCTAATTGAACTTAATTTACCTAAATATTGCTAAAACAGTAGGAGTAGAATATTTTTATTTATGAACACTAACTCTACATAAATATATATATATACACACACACACACTTTAAGTGTCAGTTTCTAAATGAAAATTTCCCTATAAATCTCTTAAATGTAAAACTAATTATTTTTAGAGCGTTATACCTAAAAAAAATAAAATATTAGTCATATTATTATAATTTTTTTCAAATTATAAATTTATTCGTGATTTTTTATCTATTGGGTGTGAGTTTGATTATTTTGTCCAGTGAGTGTAAAAATAGATGATATATGTAATGACGTGGAATACACACAGATTGTATTTGAAATTAAATTTACATTCTTTTATAAAATATATTTAATTATAATTCTTATAATCAGACCTAGTGTAGATGAATTTTGTTTGTATTTCATAAATTGACTACAACTACATCGAGTTGTTAAAATCATTGTTAATCATTATATATCGTCCAAAGTATTTTATAAAAGGATTTCCCTATAAATATTTATAGTAAGTAATTTTTATATTTGTAAATATGAATTAATCATTATATCTCATCCAACGTGCTATTAAAAAATCTTTATCTATCTTATATAAACATCCATTTTTAATGAGTAATAATGATAATATAACAAAATACAACATTATTGTTGTCGCCATAAAATACATATACACTCCCTCCTCCGTCCCAAAATAAATGTCATTTTAACAAAAATAATTTGTTGTGAAATAAATTTCATATTGGGATTTTAAGATATATTTGTCAATAAGCTACCAAAAATATCCTCGGTTACTCATACAAAATTAAAAAGGGTTGTTAAGAGTAAATAGAAAAACTATCATAATAATTATATTTAATTAGGAATATATCAATTTTTATATCATCTTTTTTAATTTATGTAAAACCACCTAAAACAATATTTATTTTATGATGAATGGAGTATAATTTAACAACATACTCTTTAGAGAAGCCATTAATGCAAATAATGATTCCAAGCTAATTGATCATAATCAACCCCTCTAAATTCTCTATTCCAATTATTAATCTTCCATCATAATGACACTAATGCATGTCAAAGTATACTTTATAATTTGGTTTAAAAAAAAAAACTTTATAATATCAATTTTATTGGAGGAAGCTAACAATAAATAAAGCAATCAACAAATAGTACGTATCTAAAATAAAATTCATATGAGATGACTTTATGTTTATGATTTAGTTAAACAAAACCTAATTATCCATAAAGTAAACCTATTTTTATAAATTTATATTTAAATTATAAAATATAAATTATTTCATTTCGCAATTTAATTCGTTAGAAGATTTCATAAAAAATATACTCGTATATAAAAGGGGACAATAAAATTAATTAGCATTTAGGGAATATACGGCACGTGGGCTCCATCGCCATTAATTAAAATTAAGACATTACAATTTTGTGATTAATTATCCAACGGTTACATGCAATCCACGTAGTTTAAGGTGCGTGTAGATATAGTTTCACTCGTTACACCATGTCTTAATATTGATGTAGAAAAGTAGAGCAATTTTACCCAACCATGGTTAAATAGTTTAGTTTTAATAGTACTTTTTAATAAATATTGTTAGGTGAGATCCTTACCAATAATATTTTTGCAATAGTCACCAACGCCTTCGGATGGGGGGCCTCCCATGCACCCCTCTATATATTTTCTGCCTTTTTTTCTCCTATTTATTTCAATAATATTTGGATTTATGAATTTAATTTTATAAAATTGATTAATCCACAAACTATATATTGAGTTGTGAAAATTAATTTAAATTGTAAATGGTAAGACTCGTTTTTCAAAAATTATATCCATAAGACAATTTTGAATAAGTTTTCGTATTTATGATTACATATTTGAGTAAATTAATTACGTAATTATAGTATTATTGGGAATTTAATTACTGGAATCGCAAAAGCCCACATGTAATTACATCAAAGTGCTGTAAATTTTGTATTCATTGTCAATATATTTTAAGGGTCATATTGATGACGACAAGCATTTAGCTATACGTTGAATTCTTTTTAGTGATTAATTATTTTTGGAATTAGCTAGTAATTCAACACTATATTGGGTACTCATTTTACCTTCATCTTCTAAATTAATCTTATGCTTAGTTTTGATGAGATTAAAAGATTATTAATTTGGATGACAATCATGACATATTGCAAGTTATATATTATAAGATGTTTGATAACTTCTAAAATGTTGTAAAGTCTTCAGTAGGTTTTTCAGAAAATAAGCCAAAAAAAATTTAAAAATATATATAATATTATAATCTGTAGACTTTTAAAATGAAAGAAATTTTTCTAAATTGTTTTTTAGATCTTAATTAACACCTCATTTTATTTTGCTAATGCAAATCTTAAAATCAGCATCATTACATTATATATGTGATGAGTACTCTCAATAATATTTAAAAGAAACCAGGCTACTAATTTATTTAAATAAACTTATTTTAAAATCTTAAATTTTATTTAGGTTTGACCATGTATAATATTGGCCAACTGTTTGCTCACTTTTAAATATTGCAGAAATAATACAATTATAAACCAATATAATGTCACATGGTCAGCAGTCTTTTTTATTTCATTTTTTTATCATTACATATTTTGAATATACAATTTAATAGTCCCTCAAATTTGATTCAAATAACTTTTCATAGTTTTTTATTATAAATTAAGAAACATTAAAATGGAAAAAAAAAAAAAGGGCTTAATCTTTCAAATATGATAAGTAGAAAAACAAGAGATAATTAATGTTGAGATAGTTATTATGATCAGTGGTAGACCTAAACTATATGTTGGGCTGTAGCTAAAAAACAATAATAAGAAACGATATTTGACCTTTAAAATATCTTTTAAATAAGATCGAATGAAATATATCACTGCATAGCATGAAATTATCAGTATAATAGAAAACAAAATCAAAATAAGGTAGGAGAAGAAACGTATGTGTCTTTGCAACTAGGTTATGCACTTTGGCCACATATTTTACTTATTTTCCTAAAAAAAGTTTGAACCAAAAAAATAAAATAATATTGGAAAAGATACAGAAAAAAAATAATAATAATAGGTCTGTGAAAAGCACCCAAGAAATAAAAGCAATTGAAAGGTGTCCCATATCCATAACTGTGGAACAGTTTATCCTTTAAATTATGCATGCATGAAAATTTATGGGGGCGTGTCTTGTCTATCTCCAGACAAAGAAACAAGTATGTAGGACCCATTAACTCAGGTTTAGTAGTCAAAAAAAAAAAAAACTCAGGTTTAGTAGTCCTCATGTTTGGTCCCACTTCACTATGCAATCGGTTTGTTTCTTTCTTTAAATTCTTTTGTTATTTAGCTTCACTCACAAAATAAAAACAAAAGAAATAAAACCATTTTTCTCTTTTAATTCCCAAATTTCAGAAAATATACATTTATACTTTCTATATTTTTGAATTGATTTTTATCCTCAATTTTTAGAAAAACACTTAAAACTATTTTTTTGTCCCTAACCTACTTTAATCCTTGATATTTATTGATTAATTCTAATTCGACCTAAATTACGCAAAGTGATAAACAAAAATCAATAATTTTTTTAATCGAATCGGATTTCTATAAAAATATATCTATAATAAATCTCCTTATTTTCCACCCAAAAACCCCTTTTTAAATTTGGAACAAATATTAATTTTTTTGGTAAAATGCAAAAATCAACTTCAAGTATAGTTATTTTTCAGTTTGCAACATTTTTTTTTATCCGATTACAATTCGAAGTTCAAGATTTTTTCTAAATACAACCTAAACATTTTTTTTATTTTTACAGCAAAATGCATAACATGTAACTTGCACCACATGACTAGTTTTCAATTTTACAACCTAGATTTTTGTTTTTTTTAATAATATATCTTACTCTTATGAAAATCACGTGCGAGTTACATGTTGTACATTTCGCCAGAAAAGTTGTCGGAAAAAAAAGTTAAGGTTGCATTTGGAAAAATTCTTAAATTTGATGTTGCAATTGAGCACAAAAAAATAGTTTATGTTGTAAATTAAAAAATGATTGTACTTTAAGTGGATTTTTATATTTAATTTTAAATTTATTAATGTAAAATGTTTTGATCCAACTATAAAATTATACGTGAAAATTATCCTTCTATTAAAAATATTTCCTTGGTTTTTTTTATTAACCTTTTACAGTCGGATTAATAATTAACCAAGATATTATTGATAACCCTATCTATATCTATCAATTATGCACATCATATTATTTAAATTTTATCACGTACAATTGAATTAACTTTGATAATAATTTTTTATATTATTAATTGAGATATAAAATAATTACAATATTCAAAACTAATAATTACACAAATAAAAATAAAAATAAGTAGCGGCAAACAGTAATTTGATAAAAAAATTGCAATTCATTCACATTGGTGGAGAAGTGTAAGTGGCGTCGATCACTATTTTAGTCAATCGATAAAGATACCTTAATACTAAATTAGGGATTTTATTAAGTAATGTATTATCTACAATAAGCCCTAATACAATGATATCCAAATATATATATTTTTAGATTAAAAGTCACTTTCTTACTAAATTTAATCAAAAAGCAGGAGTAGAGATTGACACGGGGGAGAACGCGGTTTGAGTTCCATACTCGTTTCGTGTTGCCTAATTGGATTCAAAACATTCACAAGAAACAGAAAATGGATTCCTTAGTTGTTTCAGTAGGGTTTAGAGAGAGAGAGAGATGTACATGTCGACGAGGGATAGCTGGGAAAGGCTGGTGGAGGCGGTGCTGCGTAGAGAGGAGCTGTGGCAACTTTTTCATCAAGACTCCCCAAGCATTCACTCTCTTCTATCACGCGATGATGAAGATTCCGATTCCGATGATGAAGATTTTGAGGATTCTCCCATGTAACTAACTACTCCTCTATGATTTTCTTTTTTAATTTCTTTTTCTATTCCAGTTTTTTAAGACTCAAGAAGTCATAAAATCAAATTATTTGATAATATCTTTTCTTTAATATAATTCTGTTTTGACCTAAAATCAAATTATTTTGAGATGAATAGAGAGAGGCGTTGATGATGGTGAGGAAGAGAGCCACAGAGTGAAGAATCTGTTGGATAATAGCAGGAATCAGGGGCTCAATGGTTCGATTAGGGAGAATTTTGAGAGGAAGAGAGGGAAAACCAAGTATCAGCCGACGGCCGGCATTTTCCCCAAACCAATTGCAGGGGAACAGGTTGCAGCTGGATGGCCGCCGTGGCTGGCGGCGGTGGCCGGTGAAGCTATTCAAGGATGGCTGCCCAGAAGAGCTGATTCGTTTGAAAAGCTGGATAAGGTATTCCTTTTCCCTTGTTTTATCATTGACATTTTTTCCATACATGAACTTGTATATAAAAACAACCTATATGAATCTTATTACCTTTGCTGCTCCGAGGTCTCTTTCAATTCATGTTTTGATTTAGTTGCGGTAGTCATTGGAATGAAAATATTGGTGATGATTTAGATAGTTGAGATAAGATATATCTATAAGCTTCACTGTGATCAATTTTTGAATTTACAAATACCTAGCTCTCCAGATAGTTTTTATACATGAAATCCTCTAATTGCTTTCTTATTATTCCATCTTCTGTTTGTGACTAATTTGAGACACGGTTTGTACATGTTTCCTGAAGGAAAAAGATAGTAATAGAAGTAGTATGTTAGTTTTATGCTGTTATATCTTTCGTTGTTGTTATTACTTTCCTAATCGTTTGTCATTTGTGCTTTTGTTCTTTAGATTGGTCGGGGTAATTACAGTAATGTTTACCTTGCCCGTGATCTCTGTGAAGGGAAGATTGTTGCTTTGAAGAAAGTTAGTTTTGATAACCTGCATCCTGAAAGTGTTCGTTTTATGGCAAGAGAGATTCTTATTTTGTGTAGGCTCAACCATCCAAATGTAATCAAATTGGAAGGTCTGATTACAACACGGATGTCGTGCAGCTTGTACCTTGTCTTTGAGTACATGGAGCATGATTTGGCCGGACTTGCATCACACCATGGGCTTTCTTTTACTGAACCTCAGGTAGCCAAAAATACCCCTTTCTTGCTCTTCCCCCCCCCCCCCCCAACGAGCCATTTTCTCTGTATATTGTTAATAATTTTTTTAGAGAAGCAGCACACTACATGATAATTGTTTGGAATGCACCTTTCATCTTTGAGCTCAGATTCTACATCAGAGGATACTATATAGATATATGTTTTTCCAATTGCTTCAGGTTAAGTGCTACATGAAACAACTTTTAAATGGACTTGATCATTGTCATAGTCGTGGCATGCTTCATCGTGACATAAAAGGTTCTGATCTTTTGATTGACAATAATGGCATCCTGAAGATTGCAGACTTTGGTCTGGGTACTTTCTATGATCCTCATAAGAGTCAACCACTGACCAGCCGTGTTGTGACCCTGTGGTACCGGCCACCCGAACTTCTACTTGGTGCGACGTATTACGATACGGCTGTGGATTTATGGAGTACAGGCTGCATACTTGCAGAATTATATGCCAGAAGGCCTACTATGCCTGGAAGAACAGAGGTATCCTATTATTAGTGTTTTTTCTTTCCAGTTGGACATTTTTGAAGGATTTCATAGACTAGAGGTCTAACTTTATCTTTGATGTCTCTCTGTCTGGGGTTTTGATGCTGTGTGTGTGTTTCACGATTTTTCTAGTAGAGGCATGAAGCATCATTTACGAGGAAAATACATCAAGCTAAGGATAAATTGAGGTTGCACATATTTGTTACACATTGTTCATTTGAGAATTTAAGTTTTTAGCTGATACCGCAAGCCTGAAACATCTATGTTCAATTCTTATAATTTTATTTCTCATATTTATACTTGCTACATGTGTCTCTGAATTCACAAGTGAAACAGGGAAAGCATAAAGATCATAAAGTATTCCCTACTGAAGAATATGACTTTGAACTTGCAAAGTTGGTTTTTGTAGGTTGAGCAGCTGCATAAAATTTTCAAACTTTGTGGATCACCCTCAGATAAGTTATGGAGAAAATAATTTTCAAGCCCCAATTGCCCTACAAACGCCAAATTTCTGAAACATTTAAAGATTTTCCTGCACCAGCATCAGCACTCATAGAGATTTTACTGTCCATAGATCCCGCAGATCGTGGGTCTGCAGCCTCTGCGTTAAACAGTGAGGTATAGATGGTCTCAACTAATCATATTTTGTGCTTTTACTTTAGAATGCGATATTTTCATGTCCATCAAGTTATAGACTTCCTTCTACCCCTCCCCAAGCGTCTTAATTTAATCTCAGTCCACTGCATATGAGTCGAAGGTTTATGTGTATATTTCTCTGGGAGCAGTAACTCGAGCAATTGTATGTGAACATAAAAAAAGATGGTCGCTTATCGGTTGATTTATGCATATCTTTTTAACATTAGCATTGTAAGGTTGGTAGAAGTTTAGGTGGGTTTGTTGATGAGCTTTACTACGTATTTCAGAAATAGGATTTATGTACTTTTAACATTTAGGAACTGTAACTTTTAATAAATCTTTATGAAACTCATTCAGTTCTCTCAGAGAAGTTTGTCGTTTTCAAAAGAAGGGAGATGGAAAGACACAATATGCTTCTTCCCTTGCCATTTTGAGCATATTTACATGATATTTCATGCATCATTTGAAAGAAAACTCTGTTGACAAATTTTGAGAGGATTAGAAGAATTGAGGTATCCTTTATTGTTTCTTCTCTTCTCACAGTTCTTTACTACAACGCCACATCCTTGTGATCCCTCAAGTTTACCAAACTATCCTCCCAGCAAAGAGTTTGATCCTAAAGTCCGAGATATAGTAGGGAGGTAATTATATAATATAAACATCTCATCCAATTTTATGACCTTGATTCTTAACAATTTTATAGTTAAACCAGTAAAATTTCGAGTTCTAATATTCATGAATGGTTGAAATTTGCAGAGTTACTGCTCGAAGCCATGGTCAAAAGTTTGACTTTGAAAAGAGAGGATCCAGAGGATCTCGTGCAGTTGCAGCACCTAGAACCAATGCCAAAATTTGAACTTGATTGCTTATTTTGGTATCCAATCTCATATTTGAACTTGATTGCTTTACACTAATTTACGTCTTCTTGTAACTCTTGATGTCTATTCCGTTACAGTAATGACATTGTCTGGTTGACCTCTACTTAATACTTCTTGCTTTTTTTCTTCGTTGAATCTTCAGCTGAGTAAAGGGCCAAGCAGGCTCAACTCTGGTAGCTTCATCATGCTTAGTGGTGCAGATGTTGAAGGAACACGATACCCAACTCCAAGCTATTGTTCCGAGGGTTCGTCTTTTACAAGGAGAAAATGAAAACTCCAGCTTTAAGAAAACCAGTTATCAGTGAATAAGTTATTTATCAGATCACAAACAAAAATACTTACATAAGGAGTCTGCTAAAAAGAAATAATTATAAGAACAATTTTGGAAATAAGATAGTTTTAGGTGGGTTTATTCTAGGGGACAAATCAAGAGATTCCTCTTTGTTCCTTCGGTTGCCATTATATTCCACTCTACGTTCTTTTGTTTTTTGTTTTTTTAAGAAAATCTTATTGTTCAATATTTCATGGGATTAATATAATAATAAAACATAGCATGAATAATATAGAAGACATTTGGTAAATTTCTCCCATGTTGTGCGCTTTTTCATTGTGTCATGTCTTTGAAGGGAGTGAGGTTTTAGTGTGGACATAGTAAATTTTTTGGGTAAAATGTAAATGCAAAGATAATCTCACGCCTTATGTGAGACGTTCATATTTATAAGAGGAAAAGATATATTTATAGTTGTAAAAGATATACTTGAATACGTTCATACTTATATTGTAAAAAATATATTTATAAAATACATATTTATAGTTGAAAAATACATATTTATAGCTGAAAAATACACATACTTATATCTATAAAAAGACATATTTAAATCTCGTTGCACGTGAGACAATCTCATAGGAGACCAACTAAAATGTAAAAATCGACTTTAAGTATGACTATTTTAATTTGCAATCTAATATTTTTATTCCAGTAACTTTTTTTATGAAATGCATAGGATGTGATTTGCACATGACTTTCATACAGGGTTAAAAAAGAAAACAAATTGAGGTATGATTAATTTTCAATTTGTAACCTAAACCTTTTTTTTTTTTAATATCATATTGTGAATTTTGTTGGAAAAGTTGTCGGAGAAAAAGTTGAGGTTGCACTGTGAAAAATTCTTGAACTTCTGAGTTGCGATCGAATACAAAAATTAGTTTAGGTTGTGAATTGAAGTTGATTTTTTACATTTAATCTTAAATTATTTAATGTAAAATATTTCGATCCGACTAAAAAAAATATATGTGAAAACTCATAAATATAATTAATCATAGATATATGTTAAAAATATTTCGCTTCTTTTTTTTTAGTTGACTTTTTACAGTTGGATTAATAATTAATCATAAATCATTTATATAATTGACAATCTTATCTATATTCACATCATATAGTTTAATCTTATCATCACGTATAATTGAATTTAACTTTAATATTAATTTTATATTATCAATTGATATATAAAAATGATTAATAATCAAAACTAATAATTTAAATAAATAATAAAAAAAGAAAACCAAAAAGTATATATTAATCAGTAGCGCCAAAAGTAATTTGATAAACTATTGCAAATTTGCAATACATCCACATTGGGGAAAAGGCGGTTCGAGACTTGTTTCTTGTTGCCTAATTGATTCAATACCTGCACAAGAAACAGAAAATGGATTCCTTTGTTGTTTCAGTAGTGTTTGTAGAGAGAGAGAGAGAGAGAGATGTATATGTCGACGAGGGATAACTGGGAAAGGCTGGTGGTGGCGGTGCTGCGAAGAGAGGAGTTGTGGCAACTTTTTCATCAAGACTCCCCAAGCCTTCACTCTGTTCTATCACCAGATGATGAAGATTCCGATGATGAAGATTTTGAGGATTCTCCCATGTAACTAACTTATCATCAACTGATTTCTATGATTTTTTAATTGGCGAAGTGTAATTAAACTTTTGAAAAATAAAGGAAAAAGATTTTGAGGCATGAAAACATTTTCCCAAACTTAACCATTGCGTTTGACCTAAATTCAACTTATTTTGAGATGAAGAGAGAGAAGAGCGAGCTACGCAGTTCCGTGGTTTGATAATAGCTGGAATCAGGGGCTCAATGGTTCAATTGAGGAGAATTTTGAGAGGAAGAGAGAAAAAAACAAGTATAACCCTAGGGCCGGCATTGTCCCCAAAGCAACTGAAGGGGAACAGGTAGCAGCAGGATGGCCGCCGTGGCTGGCGGCGGTGGCCGGTGAAGCTATTCAAGGATTGGTGCCCAGGATTGTTGATTCTTTTAATAAGCTGGATAAGGTATGTCTTTTTAGATAGTTGAAATAAGATATCCCTACAAGCGTCACAGTGATAGAAATAGACACAGTATGTAACTTGCATACTGGAATATCTCTCATCAATTCTTTCACTTTCCTAAACGTTTGTCATTTGTGCTTCTGTTCCTTAGATTGGTCAGGGCACTTGCAGTAATGTTTACCATGCCCGCGATCTCTATGATCAAGGGAAGATTGTTGCTTTAAAGCTAGTAAGGTTTGATAACCTGGAACCTGAAAGTCTTCGTTTCATGGCAAGGGAAATTCAAATTTTGCGTAGGCTCGACCATCCTAATGTAATAAAATTGGAAGGTCTGGTCATTTCACGGATGTCTTGCAGCTTGTACCTTGTTTTTGAGTACATGGAGCATGATTTGGCTGGACTTGCATCCCACCATGGCCTTTCTTTTACTGAACCTCAGGTAGCCAAAAATTTCTCAACGAGCCATTTCCTTTGCAGACTGTTTTTATTTTTCTAGAGAAGCAGCACACTGCATGATAATTGTTTGGAATGCACCTTTCATCTTTGAGCTCAGATTCTACATCAGAGGATACTTTATAGATATATGTTTTTCCACTTGCTTCAGGTTAAGTGTTACATGAAACAACTTTTACAAGGACTTGATCATTGTCATAGTCGTGGAGTGCTTCATCGTGACATAAAAGGTTCTGATCTTTTGATTGACAATAATGGCATCCTGAAGATTGCAGACTTTGGTCTGGGTAGTTTCTATGATCCTCAGAAGAGTCACCCACTTACCAGCCGTGTTGTAACCCTGTGGTACCGGCCACCTGAGCTTCTACTTGGTGCCACAAAATATGGTATAGCTGTAGATTTGTGGAGCACAGGTTGCGTACTTGCAGAATTATACGCTGGCAAGCCTATTATGCCTGGAAGAACAGAGGTGTCGCATTTTTATTTTTTTTAATTGTTTTCTGTATAAGCATTTCATACCCTAGAGGCCAATTTCTAGTATGTCGTGGATTTTTAAATGTGTGTGTATACACATATGAATATGTATCTAGATATCTTTCAAGATCTTACTACAGGAGGTATGCAACATAATTTATAATAAGAAAACTTCCAACCAAATTAGACAACTTTTAGTTACTCATATTTGTAAACGCACGATTAGTTTTCAAGAATTACAAGCTTTAAGCTACCACTACATGCCTCAGAATTTTATTTCTCATTTACATATTACTTGTTATGTGTGTTTTTAAATTACAGTTGAACAGGGAAAGCATAGATTGTTTAATTTTCCCCACTGAAGAACTTCAAGAATTTGAAGTATGTTTTCAATTTGCAAACTTGGTTTTTTTTTTAGGTTGAGCAGGTACATAGAATTTTCAAACTTTGTGGATCACCCTCAGATAAGTTTTGGAGAAAATTAAAATTTCCAATTGTCAGGCCCCCGCCTTTCAAACGCCAAGTTTCTGAAACATTTAAAGATTTTCCTGCACCAGCATTAGCACTCATAGAGATTTTACTGTCCATAGATCCCGCAGATCGTGGATCTGCAGCCTCTGCGTTAAACAGTGAGGTATAGATGTTCTCAGCTAATCATATTTTGTGCTTTTACTTAGAATGAGATATTTGTATGTCCATCAAGTTATAGAATTTTCTCTATCCCTCCCCAGGCTTCTTATTTTAAGCCTAGTCCACTGCATATATCAGTCAAAGGTTTATGTGCATATAACTCTAGGAGCAGTAAATTGAGCATTAGCACTTGTTGGTGATTTGTTCATTCACATAATTGATTGTGAACAAGAAGATGGTCACATGTTGGTAGATCACTATCTCCTAAGTTAGCTGCCTCTGTACAAAGATATTTATGCATATCTTTCTAACAAAGGCTTGTAATTAGTAGAAGGACATGTGTACTTTTAACATTTAGGAACTATAAACAATGTCCTGTTATTCATGAATTGTTCTTTTTTTTTTTTTTCAAAAAAAATCTTTATGAATCCCATTCAGTTCTCTCAGAGAAGATTGTTGTTTTCAAAAGAAGGGAAATGGAAAGGCACAATATTCTTCTTCCCTTCTATTTTGAGTATATTTACTGGAAATTTCATGCATTGTTTGGAAAAAAACTCCGTTGACAGTTTTTGAGAGAATTAGAGAATTGAGATATCCTATATTGTTTCTTCTCTTCTCACAGTTCTTTACTACGACACCACATCCTTGTGATCCCTCAAGTTTGCCAAACTATCCTCCCAGCGAAGAGTTTGGTCCTACAGCACGAGAGAGAGCGAGAATAAGGAGGTGATTATTTAATATAAACTTCACATCCAATTATATAACCTGGATCCTAAACTATTTTATGGTTAAACCACTAAACTTTCGAGTTCTAATATTCCGACTGGTTAAAATTTGCAGATATACAGCTCGAAGCCACGGTCAAAAGTATGACTTTGAAAAGAGAGGATCAAGAGATTCTCGTGTAGTTGCAGGACCTGAAAGGCTGAAACCAATGCTGAATTGATCTCATCAATGCAGGTAACTTATTTTTGTATCCTATCTCATTTTGAACTTTGGTTGCTTTACACTAATTCATGTCTTCTTGAACCTAAGTCACGTGAGAAGCAGCATACTTTTTCTTTGATTCTGCATATGTTAACAGTCAACTAAAGCCTAATTACTTGTAACTCTTGATGTCTATTCCCTTACAGTAATGACATTGTCTGGTTGAGCTCTGCTTTATGCTTCTTGCTTTTTTTCTTGGTTGAATCTTCAGCTGAGTGAAGGGCCAAGCAGGCTCAACTCTGGACCGCTGGTAGCTCCATCAGGCTTTGTGAACCAGATGTGGAAGGAACACGATACCCATCTCCAAGCTATTGTTCCAAGGGTTCGTCTTGATAAGGAGAAAATGAAAACTCCAGCTTGAAGAAAGCCAGTCATCAGTGAAGAAGTTATCTATCTCAACACACACATACGCACAAATGATTTTAGTTTGGTTTTCCTAAACTATTTTTTTGTTCTTTTTTCAAAAAATAACTAAATGTTCCTTTCTATTTCTTCTAAAAGATGCATGTTCTCTCCAAAATAACTGAAAAATAATCTGATTTTAGTATTTTGAGCATAACATTTGAGAAGAAAGCAATTAAATAGGATGGAAATTAATTAAGATCCACGGTAGTGGGTTAAATCTACCCAATAAATAAGGCATTTGAAAGCTATTCTTTATCCATATTATTATTATTATGCATGTATGAAAATTTATTGGGTATGGTCTTGTCTCTGTCTAGCAAAGAAATAAGTGAGTAGGACCTATTAACTCACCTTCACTGGTCTTCATGTCCATGTCTTTGCTTTCTTGTTATACACATCCAAACCAATATTTCAGGCGAATCGCAGAAATGCCTCATTTTAAAATGTGACCTAAACTTTTTTTTGGTAAGTTTTCCGATGAATGCACAAATGTAACTCACATGTGACTTTCATAAGGATGTTAGAAAAATAAAAGAAATTGAGGTATGACTATTTTTCAATTTGTAACCTAATTTTTTTTTAATAACATATCTACACTTATGGAAGTCACATGTGAGTCATATATTATGCATTACGTAAGAAAAGTTGCTAAAAAAAAAGATTAAGATTGCACTTTGAAAAACTCTTGAACTTTAGATTGCAATCATATAAAAATTTAATTTAGGTTACAAAATATACGTGAAAATTATCCTCCAATTACAAATATTCCCTTGCTTTTTTTATTGACTTTTTATAGTCGAATTAATAATTAACCATAAATCATTGATATAATCGATAATCTTATCTATGTCTAAAAATTATTTATTTAATCTTTTAATCACGTATGATTGAGTTAAATTTAATATTAATTTTATATTATTAATTGAGATATAAACATAATTAATGTTCAAAAATAATAGTTTACATAAATAATAAAAAAAGAAAACCAAAAAGTAAATATTATTTGATAAACTTATGCAATTCATTGGCATTGGGGAAAACGCGGCTCCAGACTTGTTTCTTGTTGCCTAGTGATTCAATATACCTGCACAAGAAACAGAAAATGGGTTTCTATGTTCTTTGCAGAGAGAGAGATATGTATATGTCGACGAGGGACAACTGGGAAAGGTTGGTGGTGGCGGTGGTGCGTAGAGAGCAATTGTGGCAACTCTGTCATCAACAATCAAGAACCCCAAGCATTTGCTCTGTTCTAACGTCCGATGATGAAGATTTTGATGATTCTTCCATGTATCTAACTATCATCAACTCATTCTATGATTTTCTTTTTCTTTCTGTTTAATTTGAGTTTTTTAAGACTCAAGAAGTCATAAAATCTGTTTAGTGCGATTTCTTCTAACTTTTAGTATCTGTTCTTTTACAATCCTGTTTTGATCACTCAACAAAGATTTATTCAAAGTAGAAAATAATTCGCACTGTTTTTATTATGCTCAACAATATTTACAGTTTTGTTAGAGGTTGAAAAAATAATTATGCGAGTGACAGATTTTGGCGGGAAGTGTAATTACGTTTTGAAAAATAAAGGAAATTGCGTTTGACCTAAAATCAACTTATTTTGAGATGAAGAGAGAGAAGGGCGAGTGGCGTTGATGATGGCTACACAGTGCAGAATTGGTTGGATAATGGCAGCAATCAGGGGCACAATGGTTCAATTGAGGAGAATTTTGAGAGGAAGAGAGAAAAAGGCGAGTATCAGCCGAGGGCGGGCATTGTCCCCAAAGCAACTGAAGGGGAACAGGTTGCAGCAGGATGGCCGCCGTGGCTGGCGGCGGTGGCCGGTGAAGCTATTCAAGGATTGGTGCCCAGGAGCGGTGATTCGTTTGATAAGCTCAATAAGGTATGCCTTTTCAATTGTTTTTTTTTTTTAAATCCTTGACATTGTTCCATACATGAACCTTTATATAAAAACACTCTATATAGAGATTGTTAATTATTGCCAATATTTGAATTGCACTCACTTTTAGTAGAAAAATGTGTCGCTGTTATTTCATAATTTGGAAACATAACATTTTGTGGTATCAATCTGTCCAAAAATAATTTGACATTAGCATCATATTTCGAGAGCAATTATCAGATTTGAATGGAAGTGTTTTTTTTGATTTGATTCTCAAAGTGCTTTCTTATTATTCCATCTTCTGTGTGTGACTAATTTGAGACAGTCTGTACATTTTTCATTGATATTATTACATTCCTAATCTTTTGTCATTTGTGCTTCTGTTCTTTAGATTGGTCATGGTAAGTACAGTAATGTTTACCTTGCCCGTGATCGCTGTGAAGGGAAGATTGTTGCTTTGAAGAAAGTAAGGTTTGATAGCTCGGAGCCTGAAAGTGTTAGTTTTATGGCAAGAGAGATTCTTATTTTGCGTAGGCTCAACCATCCAAATGTAATCAAATTGGAAGGTCTGGCCACAACACGGATGGGGTACAGCTTGTACCTTGTCTTTGAGTATATGGATCATGATTTGGCTAAACTTGCATCCCTCCGTGGGATTTCTTTTACTGAACCTCAGGTAGCCAAAAATACCACTTTCTTGCTCCCTTTTTTTTTTTTTTTTTAAATTTCTCAATGAGCCATTTCCTTCGTATTGTTTTTATCTTTTCTAGAGAAGCTGCACACTACATGATAATTGTTTGGATTGCACCTTTCATCTTTGAGCTCAGATTCTACATCAGAGGATACTCTAAATATATTTTTTTACCAATGCTTCAGGTTAAGTGCTACATGAAACAACTTTTACAAGGACTTGATCATTGTCATAGTCGTGGTGTTCTTCATCGTGACATAAAAGGTTCTGATCTTTTGATTGACAGTAATGGCATCCTGAAGATTGCAGACTTTGGTCTTGGTACTTTCTATGATCCTCATAAGAGTCACCCACTTACCAGCCGTGTTGGATCCCTATGGTACCGGTCACCTGAGCTTCTACTTGATGCCACAAATTATGGTATAGCTGTGGATTTATGGAGCACAGGTTGCATACTTGCAGAATTATATGCTGGCAAGCCTATTATGCCTGGAAGAACAGAGGTATCGGATTGTTTTTATTTTTTATTGTTTCCATGTAAGCTTTCATACCAGGCTAATTTCAAATCTGTCATGGATCTTCAAATGTGTGTGTGTGTGTAGGTATCTTTCAAGATTTTATTACAAGAGGTGTGCAGCATAATCTATGATGAAAATCTTCTAACTAAATTAGACAAATTGTGGTTACTCATATCTATAAACGCATGGTTGGTTTTCAAGAATTACAAGTTTTAAGCTACCACTACATGCCTTATAATTTTGTTTCTCATATACATATTACTTGTTATGTGTGTTTTTAAATTACAGTTGAACAAGGAAAGAAGAGATTGTTTAATTTCCCTACTGAAAAACTTCAAGAATTTTAAGCATGCTTTCAATTTGATAACTTGGTTTTTTTGTAGGCTCAGCAGTTGATTAGAATTTTCCAACTTTGTGGATCACCCTCAGATAAGTATTGGACAATATTCCCTCATGCAAAAATTTTCAAGCCCCAATTTCCCTACAAACGCCGAGTTTCTGAAACATTTAAAGATTTTCCTGCACCAGCATTAGCACTCATAGGGATTTTACTGTCCATAGATCCGGCAGATCGTGGATCTGCAGCCTCTGCGTTAAACAGTGAGGTATAGATGTTCTCAGCTAATCCTATTTTGTGCTTTTAGTTTAGAATGAGATATTTTCATGTCCATCAAGTTATAGACTTCACTCTACGTCTCTACCCCTCCCCAAGCTTCTTAATTTAATCTCAGTCCACTGCATATATGAGTCGAAGGTTTACGTGTATATTTCTCTGGGAGCAGTAAATTGAGCAATTGGATGTGAACGTAGAAGAAGATGGTCACTTATTTGGTTGGATTCATGCATATCTTTCCAACCAAAGCTTTGTGAAGTTAGTAGAAGATTAGGTGGGTTTGTTGATGAGCTTTACTACATATTTCAGAACTGTACTGTTAACATTTGGAAACTGTAACTCTTAGTAAATCTTTCTGAATCTCATTCAGTGTTCTCAGAGAAGATTGTTGTTTTCAAAAGAAGGGTGATGGAAAGACACAATATTCTTCTTCCCTTCCTATTCGGAGCGTATTTACAGGAAATTTCATGCATCATTTGACAGTTTTTGAGATAATTAGAAGAATTAAGATATCTATATTGTTTCTTCTTTTTTCACAGTTCTTTACTACAAGTCCACATCCTTGTGATCCCTCAAGTTTGCCAAACTATTCTCCCAGCAAAGAGTTTGACTTGTATCCTACACGGCGGTTAAGAGTAAGGAGGTGATTACTTAATATAAGCTTCTCATCCAATTATATAATATGGATCCTAAACAATTTTATGGTTAAACCACTAAACTTTCGAGTTCTAATATTCACGACTGGTTAAAATCTGCAGAGCTACAGCTCAAAGCTCCGGTCAAAATATGACTTGAAACCAATGCTGAATTGATCTCATCAATGCAGGTAATCTAAGCCATGTGAAGCAGCATACGTTTTCTTTGATGTCTATTCCCTTACGGTAATGATATTGTCTGGTTGATCTCTACTTGATGCTTCTTGTTTGAATCTTCAGCTGAGTGCAGGCTCAACTCTGGACCGCTGATAGTGGAGCAGATGTTGAAGGAACACGATACCCAAATATACGTCTTCTAAAAGATATATGTTCTCTCCAAAATAACTGAAAAAACTCTGGTTTTAGTCTTTTAAGGATCACATTAGAGAAGAAAGCTACTTGAAAATGCTTATCGAATATCATTTCTTGACCAGAAAACAATTAAATAGGGTGAAAATTAAGTAAGATAACGCGTTAGTGGGTTAAATCCACCCAATAAATAAGGCACTTTTTTTTTCTTGTTATACACATCCAAATAATTATTTCAGGGCGAATCACGGAAATACTTGGGAGATGGATCCTCTCAATTTTGTTGATTGATAAATTTAGTAAATTTTCTTTAATTTTATCCCTCTATTTCATCAACGAATAAGTACATGACACATTATTCATTTTCTCAAATGTTAGAAATTTCGTTCTCTTTTTTTCTTTTTTCTATTTTTCTGATTTATCCAATTGCAAGTTTTTTCACCTTACTGTTTATACTCTTTAATTAATTTAATTTATGCCCTAATTCATCCATATTTCTACTATATTTTCTACCATATCAATTATTCTAAATCTTCTCAAGATCAAATAATTTGTTTGTCTTTATTAAATTATTATACTCACATTTTCTTTTTATTGATGTTGGAAAGTTGGTACGTATATTCTCATGCTTATGTTGAGATAAATTTTAATTTGATGACCTAAAGAATCAGATTAATAAATGAATTCATAGTGATGAGAACTTTAATTGAAAAAAAGAAAAAGAGAATATTGATTTTAATTTTGTAAGTCTTATGTCAAGTAACCGAAAACAAGATTTAAATAACTTTTAGTATTAAATAAAATTTTGGTCACAAAATTTTGATGTAAATATCACTTTAATTGAGATGAACATAAATGATAATTTTTTCTCTTTTTATTTCCCTATGCTTATTATCAATTGTGAGAGAATAAGAAATAACTCAATTATTATTTGGTGGATTAATTACATTTAAGAAAATGGATGTTTTGGCAGTTCATTGACAAAGTAGACGAAAATTTACTAAATTTACCAATCGGTAAACTGAGAGGATCCATTTTCGAAATACTTGATTTAAATATTCAGAACTTTTAAGAAAAAAAAAAAATATATATATATATATATATATATATATATGATAATGACTATTTTTAATTTACAATCTCAATTTTTTTAAATAACACATCTATTCTTATAAAAAACAGGTGCAAGTCACATGTTTATTTCGTTGGAAAAGTCGTCAGAAAAAAAAGTAAAGATTGCATGAAAAATTCCTTGAACCTTAGGTTGCAATCAGATACAAAATTAGTTTAGGTTGCAAATTGAAAATCGGTCAAATACCTCAAGTTGATTTATGAATTTAACCTTAAATTTTTTAATGTAAAATATTTTGATCCAACTATAAAAATAAGAAAATTATCCTCCAATTAGAAATATTTCCATTCATTTTCTTCTTGATTTTTTACGGTTGGATTAATAATTAACCGTAAATCATCGATATAATTGATAATCCTAGTCTATATATATAAATTATGCACATTATATTATTTAATATTTATATCACGTACAATTGAATTAACTTTAATATTAATTTTTATATCATTAATTGAGATATAAATAACTAATAATTACACAAATAATAGAAAAAAAAAAAAGTAGCGCCAAACAGTAATTTGATAAACTATTGCAATTCATTCACATTGGTGAAGAACAGGTGATGACGATCGCTATTTTAGTCCATCGATAAAGATACCTTAAAGATAATGTTTTGGAAACAATCATTAGGGATTTATTAAGATAAACCTAATACAATGATATCCAAATATAAACCCAATATAATTTTACAAAGTTGACTTGGGAGAAAACGCGGCTCCACATTTCTTTCTTGTTGCCTATTGATTCAATACATACAAGCAACAGAAATGGATTCCTATATTGTTTCAATGTCGCATTAAGGTGCAGTGTTTGTTTATATATATATATATATATATATATATATATATATATAGAGAGAGAGAGAGAGAGAGAGAGAGAGAGAGAGAGAGAGAGAGAGAGATTTATGTCGACGAGGGACAACTGGGAAAGGCTGGTAGTGGCGGTGGTGCGTAGAGAGGAGTTGTGGCAACTTTGTCATCAACATTCAAAAACCCCTAGCATCTGCTCTGAACTATCATCCGATGATGAAGATTTTGATGATTCTCCCATGTAACTAACTGCTCTCTTATCATCAACTGGTTCTATGATTTTCTTCTTTTATTTCTTTTTCTTTTTCTGTCTATATCTCTTCTTCTATAATACTGTTTCGATCACTCAACAACGGTTTGTTGATAGTGGCGCATTTGTAAATTCAGATTAAAATTTAAAAAATTAGTGATGTATTATTATCTATATATGGTGTGCATTGCGATTGACCTAAAATCCACTAATTTTGAGATGAAGAGAGAGAGGCGTTGATGATGGTGCGGAAGAGAGCCACAGAGTGAAGAATCGGCTGGATATTAGCAGCAATCAGGGGATCAATGGTTCGATTAGGGAGAATTTTGAGAGGAAGAGAGGGAAAACCAAGTATCAGCCGAGGGCCGGCACTTTTCCCGAAGCAATTGCAGGGGAACAGGTTGCAGCTGGATGGCCGCCGTGGCTGGTGGCGGTGGCCGGTGAAGCTATTCAAGGATGGCTGCCCAGGAGAGCTGATTCGTTTGAAAAGCTGGATAAGGTATTGTTTTTTCTTTGTTTTATCATTGACATTTTTTCCATACATGAACCTCCTATATACAAAAACACTATTAATCTTGTGACCTTTGCTATTTCTGCTTCTTTATTAGATAGTTCAACGTCTATTGATTTAGTTGCGGATCTAGTACCAGGAATTTTGAACTGTCTATGGAATGAAAATATAGGTGATGATTTTGATAGTTGAAATAAGTTATCCCTACAAGCTTCACGGTGATAGAAATAGAGATACTATGTAAGTTATATACTGGTATATGTCTCATCAATTCTTTCACTTTCCTAATTGTTTGTCATTTGTGCTTCTGTTATTTAGATTGGTCAGGGCACTTACAGTAATGTTTACCTTGCCCGTGATATCGATGATCAAGGGAAGATTGTTGCTTTAAAGAGAGTAAGATTTGATGACCTGGAACCTGCAAGTGTTCGTTTCATGGTAAGGGAAATTCAAATTTTGCGTAGGCTTGACCATCCTAATGTAATCAAATTGAAAGGCCTGGTCACTTCACGGATGGCTTGCAGCATGTACCTTGTTTTTGAGTACATGGAGCATGATTTGGCTGGACTTGCATCCCACCATGGGCTTTCTTTTACTGAACCTCAGGTAGCCAAAATTACCCCTTTCTCGCTTTTTTTTTTTTTTTTCTCAACGAGCCATTTTTGGTGTATATTGTTAATAATTTTTTTAGAGAAGCAGCACACTACATGATAGTTGTTTTGAATGCACCTTTCATCTTTGAGCTCAGATTCTACATCAGAGGATACTATATAGATATATGTTTTTCCAATTGCTTCAGGTTAAGTGCTACATGAAACAACTTTTACACGGACTTGATCATTGTCATAGTCGTGGCGTGCTTCATCGTGACATAAAAGGCTCTGATCTTTTGATTGACAATTATGGCATCCTGAAGATTGCAGACTTTGGTCTGGGTACTTTCTATGATCCTCATAAAGAGTCAACCACTGACCAGCCGTGTTGTGACCCTGTGGTACTGGCCACCCGAACTTCTACTTGGTGCGACATATTACGATACGGCTGTGGATTTATGAAGTACAGGCTGCATACTTGCAGAATTATATGCCAGAAGGCCTATTATGCCTGGAAGAACAGAGGTATCTATTTTAGTGTTGTTTCTTTCCAGTTGGACATTTTCGAAGGATTTCATTTACTTGAGGGGTTTTGATGTGTGTGTGTGTGTGTGTGTTTCACGATTTTTCCACTAGAGGCATGTAGCATCATTTATGAGGAAAATACGTTAAGCTAAAAAACACAAATTGAGGTTACACATATTTGTAACACATTGTTCATTTGAGAATTTAAGTTTTTAGCTGATACCACAAGCCTGAAACATCTATGTTCAATTCTTATATTTTTATTTCTCATATTTATGCTTGCTACATGTGTCTCTGAATTCACAAGTGAAACAGGGCAAGCATAGAGATCGTTAAGTATTCCCTACTGAAGAATATGACTTCGAACTTGCAAAGTTGGTTTTTGTAGGTTGAGCAGTTGCACGAAATTTTCAAACTTTGTGGATCACCCTCACAAGAGTATTGGAGAAAATCAAAGTTGCCTCATGCAACAATTTTCAAACCTCGACATCCTTACAGACGCCAAGTTTCTGAAACATTTAAAGATTTTCCTGCACCAGCATTAGCACTCATAGGGATTTTACTGTCCATAGATCCGGCAGATCGTGGATCTGCAGCTTCTGCGTTAAACAGTGAGGTATAGATGTTCTCAGCTGATCATATTTTGTTCTATTACTTTAGAATGAGATATTTTCATGTCCATCAAGTTATAGAGATTCTCTATCCATCCCAGGCTTCTTATTTTAATCCTAGTCCACTGCATGCATTAGTAGAAGGTTTATGAGTATATTACTCTGGGATCAGTAAATTGAACATTAGTACTTGTTGGTGTTCACATAATTGGATGTGAGTGAGAAGATGGTCACATATTGGTAGATCACTATCTCCTAAGTTAGCTGCTTCTGTACAAAGATATTCATCCATATCTTTCTAACAAAAGCTTGTAAAGTTAGTAGAAGATTAGGTGGGTTGATGATGAGCATCACTATATATTTGAGAAATAGGATTTATGTACTTTTAACATTTATGAACTATAAACAATGTCCTGTTATTTATGTATTGTTCTTTTTTTTTTTTTCTTTAAATCTTTATGAATCCCATTCAGTTCTCTTAGAGAAGATTGTTGTTTCCAAAAGAAGGGAGATGGAATAGCACAATATTCTTCTTCCATTTTTATTTTGAGCATATATACCGGAAATTTCATGCATCATTTGGAAGAAAACTCTGTTGACAGTTTTAGAGAGAATTATAAGAATTGAGATATCTTATATTGTTTCTTCTCTTCTCACAGTTCTTTACTACAACGCCACATCCTTGTGATCCCTCAAGTTTGCCAAACTATCCTCCCAGCAAAGAGTTTGGTCCTAATGTAAGAGAGAGAGTAAGGAGGTGATTATTTAATATCAACTTCTCATCCAATTATATAACCTGGAACCTAAACAATTTTATGGTTAAACCACTTAACTTTCGAATTCTAACATTCACGACTGGTTAAAATTTGCAGATCTACAGCTCGAAACCACAGTCAAAGTCTGACTTTGAGAAGAGAGGATCAATAGAGTCTCATGCAGTTGCAGCACCCGACCCCAATGCTGAATTGATCTCATCAGTACAGGTAACTTATTTTGGTATCCTATCTCATTCTGAACTTTGGTTGCTTTACGCTAATTCATGTCTTCTTGAACCTAAGCCACATGAGAAGCAGCATTCCTTTTTTTTTTTTTTTTTTTGATTCTGCATATGTTAACAGTCAACTAGAGCCTAAGTAGTTGTAACTCTTGATGTCTATTCCCTTACAGTAACGACATTGTCGGGTTGAGCTCTACTTGATGCTTCTTGCTTTATTTCTTCGTTCAATCTTCAGCTGAGTAAAGGGCCAAGCAGGCTCAATTCTGGACCGCTGGTAGCTCCATCAGGCTTAGTGGACCGGATGTTGAAGGAACACGATACCCAACTCCAAGCTACTATTGTTCTCCAAAGGCTCGTCTTGACAGGGAGAAAATGAAAACTCCAAGTTGAAGAAAACTCAACACAGGTGGACCAGTTATCATTTACCTCAACACACTGTAATACTTTATACAAGAAATCTGCTAAAAAGAATACTTATTAAGAACAATATTGTAAATAAGATAGTTTTAGGTGGGTTTTCCTAAACCTTTTTTTTTTTTTTGTTCCTTTTTTTTCATAACATAACTAAATATGTTCCTCTATTTGTTCCAAAAGATATATGTACCGATTTTACTGTTTTTTTTATTTCTCCGAAATAACTGAAAAATTCTGATGTCAGTATTTTGAGGATGACATTAGAGAAGAAAAGTACTTGAAAATGTTTGTGGAATATTAAACAATTAAATAGGGTGAAAATTAAGTAAGATCCAGAGCAGTGGGTTAAATCCGCCCAATAAATAAGACAATTGAAAGCTATCCCATGGTCATATTATTATTATGCATGCATGAAAATTTATGGGGTATGGTCTTGTCTTTGTCTGACAAAGAAACAAGTGAGTAGGGCCCATTAACTCAGCTTCAATACTCTTCATGTCCATGTCTTTGCTTTCATTGTTGTTATGCACATCCAAATCAATATTTGAGGGTGAATCGCGGAAATGCCTGATTTAAGTCATTTATTTTATTCAAAAATAATATCCATTATAGCATGTGCAATTATACATGCAATGAGTGACATCTTTTAATAAAATTACTGTTGAGTGACATTTTTTGCAATTTCTAAATTTTTTATTAATTATGGTTAGATTAACATTTTAGTTTTATGGTTATAGATTTAAACGATACACCATATTTTGGGAGTGGAATTTTGGTGTGGACATATACATGTAAAATGCTGTTGTTATGTGAAATGACAAAATATGGGATGAATAATTTAGAGACCATGATCAAACGGCAAAGCATACAATGTAGGAGAATTTTATCATTGGCCCAGCAAACAATGATAATGACATTTTGCTTTATAATTGTGTCATATTCCCATAGGCCATAGATACTACCATAGCTTTAGCAATTGAGTTCAATATCAGTTACATGTTTGTTTTTTCTTACCGATGCCAAAAAAACGTAATATTTCATCCTTCACAAAATAAGTGTTATTTTAGTAATAATTTTTTTTTGTCAGTGTAAATATCATTTCACGTACCCAAGAGAAAATTGTCCACATTTAATTACTAGAAAAACATTGCAAAAAAGAAATTTCTTAAAACAACGTATATTTTGGAGGCATAATTAAAAAAGAAAAAAGATCAATATACTCCCAAATATCTAGAAAAGAAAATCCTTGTCAAAGTGAGTTCCCTGCTAATTACTAGAGAATATTTCTCGAATTTTGCAAAATAAAAAATGGCGCGCATGTTTGGCAACAGATTTATTTTTCCAAATAAAATTAGAATAGTCAAAATATATTATAATCCAAATTCGATTCAATGATACCAAAATAGACGGCATCACTATTTTTCAAATCTCATTGTCTGAAAATTAATTTCCATTTTTTTGTCTTTCACTCTCAAAGAAAAAAACGAAAAACAAAAAAGGATTTTACAATTCCATCGAAAATTATCCAGAGGTAAGCTGCTAAACCCAATTCTTATGATAATCTACAATTTCTGGGCGGTTAATTATCTGTAATTTACATGGGGCGTCTATGTGAGTGGGTCTAGATTTGAATCCAAGTGTCGATTGAACCTTTGGATTTCTATTTCGATTTAGGATTATAACTAACTGCATTTCGGATGTGGATTGCTGATTATTTTGAATTTGTTTCCGGCAATTATTGATTTGTTTACCAGTGCTGATTTGTGTGTTCTGATTTTTTATTTTTTCCAGTGAGGAGAATTGCGCTTGATTTTGTTTTTGTATTGGCTGAGATAGATTCGTGAATTTGAAGAGGATTTTCGATTTTTGGGAATTGATTCTGTTGCGAGGTTATGATTAGAGCCTGAATTTGCATTTTCTCATTGCTTTTTTTATAGGAATTAGTTGAATATGGCATAAATCTTACTGTTTAATTGTTGGGCAAATGGTAGATTTGTTGAATTTGAAAATTTAATGTTGTTTTTCTATTAATCTGGTGGATTATGCATTGAGTTACTCATCTTGTGGGGTTGGTGTTTGTGGTGCTCTGTTGCAGTATAACAATTCCTTTATGGATGAAGGAGAAAATTGAGAGAAAGAAGAGATGAGAGTTATCATTGAGGTGTTGGAGGTACAATGACTGGAGGGTCATTGGGATTAAGACTTTCGGGAAGTTGTGGATCGTTGCAGCAACAGGCACAGAATGGGAATTTTTACTTACCTCGCAGGTCTTCAAAGACATTCCTTAATGGTTATAGGGAGAAGGAGAGATTTTTCTCTTCTACTTTCAGATATTTGAGCAGAAGGAAAGTTGGAATGCTGATTTTGGCCGTGTTTGCTGTCTTGGCTTTTATGACAGGGTTCTTCACAGTCAATAAAGGTAGAGACAACATGCTTTTCGTGTATGTTATTATTATTTTTAATCTTACAGTTTCAATCCTATGATTGCTAAACTATTTGTTGTAGATTTAACAAGGGGTATGAGGTGTTCCTTGCCACACATTTCCATTGATGATAGATCTTATCGGTATTGTAATGATGCACGAACATGTGATTCAGTTATGTAGCTCCTATTTGTTTGATAAATTGAGAAAGAAAGAAGAAAATATTTCTTTTCATGTTTTCCATTGTTACCTCTTATTATAACCTGTATTTGTATGAAAAACAACTGTTTACTGCAATCTCGTTTAGCAAGTATCAGATGATACTTTTCTTTACGGGCAACACATGTAAGCGTGATGGATTGTTGTTTTCAGAGGATGACTTTGGAAGCTCTGGTTTGCCGTTTGATACCAGATACTTTAACTACTCTTATGCTGCTTCATTGTTGCCTGGAAAAGAAGCTTGGCGGTATAACAGTTATTTTAAGACCAACAATGTTTTAATATGTAATGACAGTACAAGTTGGGTTTCTCTTGTGAATGCTTCGGCTGTGGGCGCCTCTTCTGGTGCAGTTACTTTTTTGACCAATCCATGCAAAGGCTTTGCATTTCCACCCCCTCCTCCTGGCGATACTAGGCGAATTGGTCCACGCCGTAAGTTCTGTTCCCTTCAATACTGTGTTCCCTTTTTTGCTAGAATAACTGCTGAAGTGCAATAAGAACGTAATTTGTTAACAAACTGGCTCCTGTTGTCTGTGTCCTAAGTACTCATTTCTTCACATGATTACGTTGATTTAGCTTACCTAGTCTTTGTTTTGGTCCTCAGCATGCCCGGTATGCTATGTTCCTGTGGAGCAGGCCATAGCTCGTATGCCCAAATTCCCATCACCATCTCCTATTCTTCATCATTTGACTTATTTTTCTGAGGTTAATCCACTGAGAACTGAACCAAATGGAGGCTCTGAATTTGGTGGTTATCCTTCTTTGAAACAGAGGAATGATTCTTTTGACATTAAAGAGTCAATGACTGTTCACTGTGGGTAGGTTTTACTTATTTTTTCCCACAGCATTGTGTGTGTGTGTGTGTGTATGTGTAGAATGCAACTTTGAGTTCTCTTATGGAGCAAAACTCAACTCAACTTATTAGCAACTCTATACAAATTGCTACTAATATTTTGGCTCCATGCGAAACACTACACTTATAAATATTTTATTTTTCCGAAATTGTTTTGGTTTGAATTTAAAGATTTATGTAATTCATATCCATCTTGTCAGATTTGTCAAAGGATGCAGGCCTGGTTATCAAACTGGATTTGACATTGATGTTTTGGACCTTGAGTTGCTGGCACAGTTCCATGAAGTCATTGTTGCCTCTGCTATATTTGGTACGCCCACGTATAAGCTATAAATTTCAAGAATTCTGTCTCTTTCAGTTTTCGCATGCTTGAGTAATATCACCTCAGAATCTGTGGAACTGCATGCACCTTAAACATCTTAACCTTCTATTTTCCATCAAGCTTTTTTCTTATCTATTTGTATGTCATGTCTTTGTACAGGAAACTATGATGTAATTCAGCAGCCAATGAATATTGGTGAAACTGCCAGAAGCAATGTTCCATTTTTTATGTTTATTGATGAAGAGACTGAAACATATATGAAAAACTCTAGTATCCTGGGTATCAACAAGCAGGTGGGATTATGGAGGATTATAGTCGTGCACAATGTTCCTTACACTGACTCAAGAAGAAATGGAAAGGTCTGTTTGTTTTCTTTAGGTTTGTCTCCCTTTGCTTTCTTACTTAATGTCGATCCTAACCAACTTTGTTTGCTTATATGTTCAAACATATAGACAATTGTTGTGTGCAGAAGACCCTAATCTAACATGTTAACCACTAAGTTGGAGTTTTGTTTGGACCTAAGCTTTCTTTTATTCTGTAGCACATTATGAGCTGTTATTTTCTTCTCTTATTACTTCAATAATTTATTTTATGTGTTGGAGCTTCATCTTTTGTTCTGTTTCCACCATAAGGTTCTTACCGTTAGAGTCTAGTTCCAGAGCAGAGGAAATGGTTGGAAAAGTCTCTTTTCTTAGAAATCCATTCTTGATTCTGACAGGTGCCAAAGCTTTTGTTGCATAGACTCTTTCCAAATACCCGATTCTCTATCTGGATTGATGGAAAGCTTCAACTTGTTGTGGACCCATACCAGATTCTTGAGAGGTATCCTTAATCCTATCTTTTGTCAGCTTCATCTATGTTACTATACTTATCAATACAAGGTTACTCGTGTACTCATTGCTTGTTGCCCTACTACCCTACCCCTCAACCACTTCATTTATCAGGTTTTTGTGGCGCCAAAATGCTACTTTTGCTATATCAAGGCACTATAGACGTTTTGATGTGTTTGAAGAAGCTGAGGCAAATAAAGCTGGAGGGAAATACGATAATATTTCTATTGATTACCAAATTGAATTTTATAAAAAGGAGGGTTTAACACCATACACAACCGCTAAGCTTCCAATAACTAGTGGTACATTTATTACCAGCATATATTTGCATGTTTTGGTCCCTTTATGTCTCAAAATTGATTGAGAATTGAAATTTCTTCAGATGTTCCAGAAGGGTGTGTGATAATAAGAGAACACACAGCCATCACAAATCTTTTCAGCTGTTTATGGTTCAATGAAGTTGATAGGTTTACATCGAGGGATCAACTGAGCTTTTCAACTGTGAGGGACAAAGTTATGGCCAAAGTCAACTGGGGCATCAATATGTTTCTAGATTGCGAAAGGCGTAATTTTGTAATTCAGGTAGCTTTTATACTGTTATAGAGCATGTTGACTTAAATTTCTCTTACTGTTTGGTGTTTTTGGTGTGTTGGTGAGAGGAAGGGCCATATACCAATTATTTGAATGATTAGGATTTTGGAGTAAATCCTACGAAAGTTAACCTCATGGTCTTCTGAATTATTACTTAAAAGATTTTCTATGGTTATGTTTTTGTCATACAGCTAAGGTGATTAGGATATCTGTACAACTTGCCATTTTCTAGTTGTCCTCTTCTCACATTAAAACAGGTTGTCACAGAAAATGGATCATGAGAGTAACCTGCAAGTTGTTTGTGCCTTAAATTCACATATTCTTCATGCATGTAACGCCTTCCTGTTTCCTTTGCCATTCTTATCTATTTTTTTCCGGCACTTCATTAATGATAGATTTACGATGTGTCTGGTAGAGCTGAATTATGCTGTCTTTAATATTTTTGCATTCTGTGTTGCTCGCAAGCACTTCATTATGTAAAGCCTGCCTTGTCTGTTCTCTACTAACCGCCTTCCTCTTCCATTATCAATCTTGGTTCGCCTTTTTTTGTTGCATCAGTGTCTCAGAATCCAATTATTTGCAGGCATATCACAGAGATTTGTTGGAACAAAGAGCTCATATGGCTCTCATAAGAACTCATCCTGTAAGAACTCAAACTGTAAGAACTCAACCTGCAAGAATTTATCCTCCACCAGCTTTACCTCATGAGAAAATCCCCCCTAAAAAAATTATTGTCCGGCGTGGAAAAGACAAGAAACCTGGTTCAAGAAGGCGTCGCAGAGTTACTCCCAAAACCAGGGAGAATTTCTTTATTTGATTTTTCACTTGTTCTTAAGAAGAAAGAATTGTATAGTGTTTTCTATCTGTCATTCGGCTCGTATAGAACAATTTTTTTGGAACTTTTTGAGGGTTCTCACTTCTCATCAATCATTTTAGCACAACATTGAGAGAAATTTTACTTGACAGTTTCCAAATTGTCTAACATACTGTTGTAAGTACTATCATCTGCTAATAATTAGATCATGGTTAATTCATTCTGAAGTTCATGTTCACTTGAGTTGGTATTGATAAGTCCATGTTCACTTAAGGTGGTGTTGATAACTTTCTCTATCTCTGATCCCATAGACTTAGCTTGATGCTTGATGTATATTTTAAGGTTTAAAGTTCAAGTCGTTTGAGTTCCTTTTCCTTGTTGTAACATAAAAGTAAAAGAATCATAAAGGGCTGAAATGGATGTGTATTGCTTCATAGAGATTAAATGAATGTCTTCTCTTCTGATAGTTTCAAACCTTCAAGTTTCTCAGCCTAAATTGATTAGTACCATAAATCTTTTGTTCTTTTAACAAGAAAGTTATGTGAATTTATCATTTAACAAAATTAGGTTTATGGTTTAACTTGAGGAATTGCATTATCTGTGTGAAAGCACTATTTTAGAGCATTGTTGGAGATATTCTCGGAAGTGGTTGTTATGCTAAACACAGATAATTTATGTCTCTTCGAAGGGGTTCATATGCCAAACACAAATATGTTATGGTGCTTGATGTACATGTCTTGCAACTACTACTTTTAACAAATACAGTATTCTCTCCAATTTCATTTAAGTATTGTTTAAGAAAATTTGTCAAAAATTCAGGAATATAAATCCTAATTAATATAACTTTTAATAATCAAGTAATTTAGAAAATGGATTTCTATAACATTTCTAAATTTATCTATTTTGAATTAAAGTTGTATAAAAGTTTAAGAACATAAATATTTTGAAACAATACTTGACTTTTAAAAAATGACAATTAAATAAGTTTTCATAGAGAATAACACTTATTAGGTATTACATATAACCGGCAAATTCTAAACGGATAAATATACAGAAATGGTGAATATTAAAATCCACCCTATAAAAATATAACACAACTACAATTATACTTATTACGAACTTTCTTAAAAGAATTCAATAAAAAACTGAGAAATATGACTTATTAAAAGGAACAAATACTAGTTGTGTTTTTCATCTTTTAATGGGTAAAAATAATTAATATTTTATGGTTGATATAGTCGTAGATGTAGACATTGCATGATTTGTAGGACACCTCTGATTTACACAGTTTTCAGAAGGAAAAAAAAAAAAAAAACTAAAATAAAATATATATCGATCCAAACTTGGTAAGAAGATCAGTTGCCAGCTAATAAATTTGAATAAATATCTCAGATCTCTGCATCACTGTTGTGATATCTTTCCGGATGCAAATATATACACACAGAAAACAAAAGGAGCTTATTTGAGCAAAAGGAAAACAAAAGAAGCTGGCCCCATTAATAAATAAATTATGGTTTCTTGAAATCTTATAGTATTTCCAAGTTTAAATCCAATTAATATAGGATCTGTGTCTTCTGCTTTGGGTACAAAAAGTTAATTGTTGGTGTAAAAAATCAGCCAATTAGCTGTAAAATCGCAACCTTTTTTTTTTTTTTTTCTCCTGGTCTTAGAATTTCAAAGGAAATATCTGTCCATATTTCATCAATTATCCACTTTTTCCACCCCATAAGCCTCGGGGTTTTTGGATCCGTTTGTTGTTTTACTCCTAAACTTCTTACCCAAGTCATATCTCTTTGCAGAAATCCAACCTTGGGACCAAGAAAGCGCTTTGAATAGGTACTGATTGTCGTTTTAAATTCAAGATTTTTATTGTGGAATTTTGTTGAGTGGAATCATGTTATATCAAGTAATAAATGAAGGGTTTCCTCTGTTTTCATCTGAAGAAAGTGATGAGAGATGAGATGGGAGGTGGGTGTGGATGCAAGTTCTGAGTATGTTGACCAATAAACTGATTAGGGTTTTTGCCAATTGTTTAAGGGTTTATGTATGTTATTGTTTCAGGCATAAAAATTGAATCTTGATTTGAGTTGTGAGGCAAGGGGAAAGAATCTTGGTATCTTCTGAGGTGATCAATGGTGTCATCTGGGTTTTTCCTAATTTGTATGCTCCATTCTATGGTGGCCTTATCTTGTGGGACCATGATGATGTTTTATAGGGATGAGGTGTCTGTGTTTAGCCACGGCAAGGACCGGGCGAGTAAGCTTTTGGGTTCGACACCTCATGATCAGCTGTTAATCCGAACATCTGACTCGTTTTCAGGTTTGCTTTTGTTTGCTGTTGGATTTCTCTTGTTCATGGTGGCATTTGTTAGGGATAGGGAGTTTCATGGTTTCTTTGCTAAAGGCTGTGTGCTTCTCCATGTTGCAATGGCTATTTGGAGAATTTACTTTGAGAGGAAAGTTGAAGTTCTTGGCCACGACTGGCTGAGGCTGGTTTTTGGGGACATTGTTTTAGGGCTTTCGTGGGTTTTCTTTCTCGTGTATTCTTGGAGGGAGAAATATGATTAATGGTGTATCTTTAGACGGTATTTGTTGGGTGTGGTGTGGAATTGAGAAGCGCAACATCGTAAAGTTGATATTGGTCTGGACTGTGACTGTTGGAAGCTGGATCTACGCTGTTTTCTATCGGGCTCAATTGAGATGATATATTTCTGTTACGATCTGGTTTGGTTCACTGGTCGGATTGGGGTTTTACGGGAATTGGATGGGCTTGTGCAAGAGAAGTTGGAAAGTCGAAAGATGAATGTGAAGAACACTTGAGATTTGATTACATTGTGGATAATTATTTCTCCATTTTCTGTGGTGTTTCTTATACAATGTCTTCTTTGTTGATTGTAGATCATATTTGCTGTAAATTTTCTTGAAAGAGCAATGTGTCGTGGGATCTCTGATCCACTCTTTAGTCCTTGATTGTTTCTCCCTTAGGCTTAGCTTCTTGAGCATGAGTGTTTTAGATCAATAAAGATCTCAATGATCCTCACTAGTTGCCTTGTTTAGCTTTTAGATGAAGTATGAAATGTTAGTAGGTAGTTCAAATGTACATGGTTTTTGGGAGGAAAAATAGGGTAATTTTGAGGGATTGTAGTTTTGCTTGTATGCTTTTTTTTCTTGAATTCAGCATGTTTAACATCCAAGCATCATAGAATAAATGGAAAAGTCAATATATATGAAACCGTGACAAGGAGAATGAAGCATCTATCAATCTGTTCATCCATAGCAATCAAGAATCTTGATGGTTCACTTCTTTGCTTTAATCGTTCATTACAGATTCTTTTACATGTTTTGAAGCTGCAAAGTTTATGCTTTGATGATTGATCAAACTTGTCTTTGGAATGATCTAAAAGAAAGGGTAATGATGCCTTCATTGCTTGGCCTTGTTCATTTATCCTATTCTTCATTACTTTTTTCTTATTTCTTTTCTTCGGATGCTTTTTAGTTTTTCCTACCAATCTTTGTTCATATTGTTTGTCTTTTTTAAATTTAGATAAGATGAGAACAGAGTTGTACAAAACTACAAATGCTTCAGATCAAATGATCAAACCAACGTAATCAAAAACACAATTTTTCATTTTTTTAGATATCAAAAATAAAACCTAAATATTAGGAATCAGAATTCAAGAACTTTCTATCCAAAAAAACCATATTTTGTATAAAAAAAAATTTGTTTTGATTTAAAAAATATATATATACACACACACACATATAAAAACATAATCCTTATATTTTTGGTAGTCTTGTATTTTCCCACAAACTTTAGCATGTTATATTTGGAAAATTCTTGATTAAATCTAAACCTTCGATCATAATTATTAATGATGAAAAAAATTACATAAATCATAGATTGTAAAACAGGAAATATTTGGTAATCTTGTATTTTCCCACAATATTTAGCCTGTTATATTTGGAAATTTATTGATTAAATCAAAACCTTCCATCATAATTATTAATGATGAAAAAAATTACACAAATCATAAATCGTAATATGTGGTATTCTTGTATTTACATAAATCATAAATTGTAAAACAGGAAATATTTGATAATCTTGTATTTTCTTACAATATTTAGCATGTTATATTTGGAAATTTCTTGATTAAATCAAAACCTTCCATCATAAATATTAATGATGAATAAGATTACATAAATCATAAATCGTAAAACAGGAAATAACTTAAACTTTCTGTTTTTCCTTTTTAATACTCCAAATCCATTATAAATCAAAAACGCAGAAACACGCAGTTTTAAGTGAAACACGCGTTTCCATTGAGAACACAGGTTGCGTCTGCCAAAAAAACCCTATTCTTAAACCCTCTTGAATCTTGATCTAGCTTGCCCCCCCCCTTTTTTTTTTTTTTTAATTAATAATTGAAGAAGAAAATAAGGTACGAAGAACAAGGTACGATTCTTTTCTTGAAATTTCTTTGTATTTATCCGGTGGTTTAATTTTATTTTTCATTTCCTTTTCTGAATTTTACAGTAATCAGATTATATGGGTTTATGGTTAATAATGGAACGTGAATAAGGGATTTTCAGTGCTTTTATTGCAATGATCGCTGTTCTTTTTCCTTCTGAATTGATGCAAGTGAAGTATATAAGTGTCTTTGATGTTCCTGTATTTTGCGTTTCATTAGAAATAATATGGAAATATTATGTTAATTTTTATGTTTTGAAAATTAATGATTTTTCCCACTTTGGTTTTGTTTTGGACGAACTTTCACAAGTTTAGAATTGCAAAATTCGATTATGTTACTATGACTGATAACAGCGAAGAAGTGGTAAAATGATTGATGATTGTATAAAAATGATATCTTTAGTTAAAGAAAGCTGATGGAAGATCATGAATACTAATCTATTTCTGAATACTATTCAAGAAATCAGTGAATCTGGCATTTGTATAGGCTCTACATATGTTGAACTTTCTTGGTAGTTTTGTAGATTATCCTAGTATGAACATAGATTTTGTTATGTGGACTTAGACCGTATTTGAGCAGATTAAGTTCGGATTTTGAAGATCCAATGATTAGCCGTCTTTGCTATCATGTAGTTTTATTGCATTAGAACAACAGTCAGTTAGCCTTTTCAGGTTTAGATTTCAATGTTGATCTTAGATTTCCTAAACGAACAAATTTCCCTGAGAACAATTTACCTTGGGATTATAGTCTGATATGTGGAATACCAAATTTGGATGAGATTTTTGTGATCTGAAATTTCAGGATTAATAATAAAATTGTGATTTACATGCATTAATGTGATATATATACACACATGACTAACTCTCATATTCAAGGATCTAAAATCTAAACCAAATAATCATCCTTTAGTATAAGCTGGTTTCCCTTGGTCCAAGTGTTCTGAGAATCTAGTAATCAGGACATGAAAGATGAAGTTATGCTGGTAATCTTCTCAACTTATTAAACTGCCCTAGTAGCACGAGTGTGTAACTTCTATACTTGAGATGCTTTTTCTGAATCTCTGTAAAGAGAGCTTTGGAACCATCAATTTAACTAATATACCATGTAGAGTTAAACCTAGGCCAGATAGTTATTTTATGTTGGAAACATTTCTGGTATAAAGCTTTGTATCTGTAGAAAGAAGGATGAATAGAACTTGTGAAATTGCTCTTATATTCTCCTGTAGTATTGTTTAATGTTTCAAGTTTCCTTTCACTTTCCTCTTACATGTTACCTTGAGATGAAATGCTAATGTTTCTTCTTTACCAAACTTTCCTTTACTTAGTTTATTTGCCATGAAACTTTTCCCAAATAGAGTTGATCCAAGAATTTTTAGTCAATGCCTGGATTAGGATGGTAGCTACCTGGAACTGTTAAGGGATGAACATCAAAGTGGATTCTGTTCTATTATGCATTTAGCAAGATCTTGCCACTGCTTCTTATTGCAACACCTCATGTTCTGTGTAGTTGTTTGTAGATCTGTGCAGTAATCCATAAAACACTCAAAGTGTGTATGATGAATCATAGGCCATTTCACCCAGTCCAGCTTAGTACTATGCATAATTTCTGTTAGTATTTTTCTCATCTCTTGAATAATGAAGATTTTCTGGAGCACCTCTAGGAAGTTCATTATTATACGTGAAGTCATGAATTAGTAATAGTTCCATTCACCTGAATAAAAACAGTTATATGGGAGTCGTTATGTTTTATATGTCAGTTTTCTGCTCAGTCTATTTCACATCACCGGACAATTTCTTGAATACTAATTTTTACTTTATTTTCTGTTCTTTTTTTTGTTATTAGCCTCTCCTGGAAATGGAACAACCAAGTATGAGTGGATTTTTGAGTCAGAACTCTTCCTCTGTCATCTCACTACAATCACAGAAAGACCTAGGATCCAGCGCTGGGCCTGATTTGAAGCCAAAGAAGAAGATCTGTTGTGCTTGCCCTGACACTAAGAAGCTGAGAGATGAATGCATCGTGGAGCATGGCGAAGATGCTTGTGGAAAATGGATTGAAGCTCACCGAAAATGCCTCCGTGCTGAAGGCTTTAATGTCTGAATTAGCTTCATAATCATCTTAGGTAATTGGAAACCTTGTGATATTGCACAATGACCTACAGTTTTTTTGAAAATATAAAGTAACTGAAACCAACATAGATTTTACGAAAATAAGAAAAAAACAAACAGTTTTTTGTTCGACACTGTTCTTTGCTAGAAGCCATTGCTGTCCAGTTTCTGGAATAATTTGTTGCAGTTATTCATTGTTGATATGATATACTCACTTCTCTGAACGTTTTTCTTGGCTGCATCTTTGGTGTCTATCGCTCAATCTGCTTAATCTGGCTTCAATATATGACATTCTTCTTTCCTAATCTTTATGATACGATTATAGTGCTGATTGTAGTCAAGCTTTTGCAACATCAGATTAGATTTGTCCCCAAGATTGATGCAATATTTTGTAGCATGAAATATATAATCTCATTGTTATGTGAATACTAGGTCTGCTCTCTGGAGCTTAGCATTGATACCAGAGGATTAATTACTTGGATCAGGAACTCCATAAATTACTGTCTCACCTTGTTTTTCACCAGTTAGCAGTAAAGGGTCCTTCTCTTTTTTTGAAGTTCTTTGAGATAAATCGGATAAAGCTAATAGTCAAAAGAATCTGATAGTTCATGACATTTTGCTATTTTGGTGCAATTTAGCCATGATTTGGTTTCATGACACATGGAAAACATTTAAATGTGATTTTAAGAATTTGGATTCTGTATCATCTAAAACTAACCCAGCTTAGATTGAATCTTGTAAATGCTAAAGCTGATAAAGTACATAGAGTAATGCATCTATCATTCATCTTTACATATTCACGAGTATGTGTTTCTTGTGTATTTGTGGAAAATGAATACATACTATATCACATGTATTTCATCCTGCTTTGTTAGGCAGAGTAGCTCTGTCTTGGCAAGAATTCAAGAGCATCCATTGTGAAAGGGAAAATCTGCATTTCCTTTTCATTTGTTCTTGAATGTAATATGAATTCATGGTGCAAGAACATGAAAAAGAGAGGAAGAAAAGTAAAGTAGGAGTGTAGATAGACACTAATATTAGTTGATTGAATAAAAGATACTAAGGACAGGGGTACATAGGGACACTGAAACTTGACTCTCAGAAGACACACAGTTTAGAAGTAGTAACAGAAGATGAAACCACACACAGTTACAAACTTATTGAGTAGATATAGAGGTAGCCTAGCCAGTGTCCCTTTTATTAGCCATCCAAATCATTGTGGAGGGTTGGTTCAGTGGGTGCAGCAAGTGCAGTTGGTGCAAGCGCAGCTCGACCCGCACTTGCACTTCCCGTCATGCTCCATGGCTTCCATGGCCACCACCGTGTAGCTGCAAACACACAATCATTCCCTCTTATTCACATACAACAACAGTTCTAGCTGTAAATGATGTCCTAATGTTAGAAGTGTACCTCTTCTCTGTCTCAACGATGTCTGCAGCGTATCCCTTCTTCCTGCAATCATAAATTATCGCGTTATTACATGCTCGATTCAAAATTGATTGTTATAAGCAGAAGAAAGAAGGGAAGAAGAATACTTACACACACTGAGTCCTGTCAGCACAGTCACAGTTGCCACACTTGTCAGACATGATGATGATGTGTTGTTGTGTGTATTGATCGAACTCTACTGTTTAATGTCTGAGTTCAGTATTTGCTGCTGTGTGTTCATCTTCTCTCGAGCAGCTGCTATTTATAGGTGCTGGTGATGGGTGTGCGAGTGGGGTGCACGCGCCTGAGGAATCTTGCTTTTCCGTGATAAATGTGATAACCTCCACGCCCCATCTCACTCGTATGATTCTGTTTTTGTATTAAGTTTGTTCCCAATAGAAATAGAATTTAAGATTATTAGATATTTTATAAAAATAAAGTGATTTGAGAAGCCCAATTGGGTTTCCTACAAGGACTGTGGTCGTGTGGTAGTGAACTTCTAAGAGGAATAAATTCCAGATGATTTTGAGCCAACCATGTCTTGTTCTAACTTTTCAAACACCTCATCAACAGTGAGACAACAATGGCTATTCGAATTTTATGTTGCATCCTTTGCTGCCTTTTCTTTTTAAATAATTCCTTATATCACAAAAAGGAAAAATACTATTTAGAAACGCACAAAAAGACTTCAAAGCTTTCATGTACACACACATATAAGGTTACAAAATGATACTCAAAATGAATTATATATTTTAAATTTATTGTAATTTTAAAAAATTGATTTCATAGAAAAAGGATCGAAAGGGAAAACTCTATATTAAAGGTGAGCTAATTGAATGTATTAATCATACTTTATGAAAATAAAATGATTTTAACCAACATATATATAAAATAATGCTATGATTTTATTTTATTTTGGAAAATTTTAACTTGTTATTTAACATATATATAAAGAGAATTAAATAATTGATAAACATAAAAAATTATTTTATGTTTGCACATGCAATCTATGTTTCACTAATAATATATTAATCAATTTTTTTCCAACTGTTAAATTAGGTGATATATATGGCATGCCAAAATGATAATATTTCTTACAATATAATAATATTTTATTTTTTTTATATATTATTGAGCTTATTTATATTATTGGTGTTTTATGCTAGTTTTGTAATAAAATATTAATTATCAAGAATGGGAAAAAAGATTCTTCCTGGATTGGCAAAGACTATTATTCTCTTGAGAAGTATACACGCAACTTGCTTTTATATATACACACACACACACCTTTTTTTTTTAACACCATCTAACGAGACAAGATCTATGAGATAATGTGATAAAAAAATTAAATAAGAATGATCTACTTTAATTTGATAATAACGTGAAATGAATTGAAAGATATTTAATGATAATTCAAATATAGATAATTTATTGAACTAGATTGCATTTCATATAATGTGATCTATGAAATAGGTCGTATCCATATTTGTGTGTGTGTGTGTGTATATATATATAGATAGAAAGATAGATAGTTATGTAACTTCCTTTTCTCCTGAAAGAGAATTGAGAATCTGATTATTTAGAAGTTGACAAGATCAAGATTCTACCTCTTTTCCTTTTTGTTATTTTCATGGTTCGGGTCAATTGAGATAAGGGTCCCAAGATGCCAATGGGTCCTACAACTATATCATTCTTTCCGATTAATTACACCCCAATCATGGATAATATTCCAATATCGTAACAGGTGTGATATGTAGCATATCATGAAAAAATCAATAATCAATGTTTCTTGAAAATTTTAAATTATAACATATGTCACACATTCAGTGATTATATCATTAGGGTAATACATACCTAGGGTGGACAAATTAAGCCTTTCTTTCCTATAGAGAACTATAGGGTTTACAACAATAGCATGAAATTATCCGAACAATTTCATTAGATTAATTATCATGCATTTTAAATTCATCAATCCAATTGGTTATTGAAATTTTACATATATGTATCAATCTATTGAGTATTTATTAAGTGACAATGTCGGATCTGAAGCAAATAAGATTCTCTACTCCATACTCATATTACATCTAATGTTCCAAAATAACCACCGCAAGCCAAGTGTAAAGATGACATCACTAATTTACATGTGACGTGAATTAAAACAATGGAATATAAGATGGAAATACAAATTGAAATAGACGATTCAATTCGGATCTGAAGTAATTCCTTTAGTTGGTTTGTTTAATCATTAATTTATTCATTGAATTAGTAATACTTTTCAATAATATAAACTTAATTCATCGTATAGAGTATATAGCACTTTTGAGACAATTCAAATAATATTTTACCTTTCTCGATGTATTTAGATTATTCAAAACTTGGATTAATTTTTTTGATAAATATGCTGGATTTTGGTCAGAATCAAAAAATTATATAACTTTTTTTTTTATGGATTTGGATTTAATTTGGGTTAAATAAATAAAAGATATAATTTATTGTGGTAACACAGGATTTTTAATTTAAAGGGGCTGAACCTGGTACAACCCACTATCAAATATGACCCTGTCAATAGTCTCCAACTAATTTGACCATATATGTAATCAATTTTTATTTTTATTTTTTTACAGATGCATGTCTTATAATCCCGTAATAAGTTGTTTTTAGTGATTTATACTATGTTTACTTAAATATATGTCCAATTTACTAAAGGTAAATCTCATGTTAGTTTTGTGCAGATCTAAACATACGTTAGACATTTCGTTTGTTTTTTAATGTAATGTCTTTAACTTGAATATTAATTTTACAATATTGATTGATCTATCCTTACTAACCATTATATGGTATAGTATGGTTGCAATTCTACACGTCATACATTTACATAAGTATTTCTTCTTTATGGCGTTTTTATAATAATTCAAGAACAACCGATCTTGATGTCTATAGATTTTCCAAAACAAAAGAAGCTTCCCGATTTTTTTTACTTCATGGCATGCCAAAATTATTGGTGAAAATTAGTATAGTACTATTGACATATATGACTACTAAGAAAATAGCATTTACTCTCATTAAAACCGAAATAATACTATATATATTCCTCTTGCTAAAAAGTAATTCTTTTTAGTGAGATCAAAAAACTTGAGACTTGTAGAGTGTAGTTTCCTTTTGTTTATATATTTGAATTCATTTATTGTAATTAAACGGATATTGTATCAATACTTTCAACCCAAATTTGTTATTCCATAATTCTAATTTTGGCACGATTGAGAGAGAGTAAATATTAATTGATTGAATAAGATGGAGTAGAAAGGGACATTAGAGAGTATTGTATGAAACTTATTGAGTAAGGATTACATTATAGATGATAGGTAGATAATGTCCCTTTTATTATCCATGATTGAGGATTACTTCTTCAGTGGGAGCAAGTGCAGTTGGTGCAAGCACAGGTGGAGCCGCACTTGCACTTGCCGTCGTGCTCCGCCGCTGCCGCTGCCGGAACATCCATCACCACCGCATAACTTTTCTCGGTCTCAATGATGTCAGCAGCGTATCCCTTCTTCCTGCAATTTTTCAGTTAATAATAATTAGCACATATATATATATATATACTCACTAGATTTGAGATCGAATTAAAAGATAGAAAGAATACGTACACGCACTGAGTGGTGTCAGCGCAGTCACAGTTGCCACACTTGTCAGACATGATGATGAATATGTATTGAGATAGATGTGTAGTGTAAGAAATACTGTAATCTCGATATTGATGCTATATGTTCTACCTCTCTGGGCTTGCTGCTATTTATAACTGCTGCTGCTGCTGCTGCTGCGACTATACTCCACGCGCTCTCATTTAATATTATAATATATATATATATATATATATATATATATATTCCTTTTTCTTTCTATTATTATTATTATTCCCTTACTCGATTGAAAATATATGAGAATATTTTATTAACATTTTTTAAGCTATCAATTCTCGTCCTCAGTTTTTTTATTTTTACGTAATGGTCATACTTCTGTAAAATAATGTAATAAGATGGTTAACGGAACCGATTAGGAAATGGTATTTTGAATTCTCGTACTATTAATTTTTCATCATCTTATCATACTTATGGTAATAAACTAATAATATTATTAATACAAGTGATTATACATATACAATAAATATGCAATAAAAGTTTTTTTTTTTTAATTGTTTGAGGAATATGCACGAGACTTTTGGATTGGGGCAAGAACTATTATTCTCTTAAAGAATTGCTTGCTCGTAATTTTCTTTTTTCTTCTCTCTTTTTAATCACAAAAGAATTGAGAATCTGATGATTTAGAAATTTGCAAATGCAAAGTTCTATTCTTTTTTTTTTTTTTTAACTTTTGTGGTTGGGGGGTCAAAAGAATTTTGAGATAAGGGTCACAATCAAAGATGCCAATCTCTCTTCTTCTTTTTTTTTGATTATTTAAATGTAATAAATCAATTTAGCAACTATATTCTACTAAAAATTACTTAAAATATGATTTGAAATCAAATATAATAATTGACAACTAAAAATGTGAATCACTATTCAAATTGAACTGATATGATGATTAAATGCTGAAACCTAAAACAAAAATAAAGCTTATAAGTTTGACAAGACTTCCAAATTAAACTCAAATATAATCAAATTCACTTTAAAAAAAAATGAATTTAGTTCTCTATAGATAGCCTATCATTTTCGCTTCCTAAAGTGAGATTTCACAATCAAATAAAGAGTGGTGACCCTTGCATTATTCTTTCAATCTTTTTATCTTAAAAAATGCGATTAAATATTGGCTGTCTTCTTCAACTTCACCAACTTGACTTTCATACCCTTGACATTGAGTATTCGAACCATGGGAAAATAGAACTGGTTTAAGATTCTAACTTTTTTTTTTCATGATAAAAAGTACTTCTATGTGTTAGTGTGTTACCATTGTTTGGTTCTACTAAGCATAATACCCATACAAATATATGTGAGTGTTCTGTAGGATAGAGTTAACGAAGATATAGTCAAATATTTAATTTTATTATCAAGATAATTTTGAAATTAAATAAGAATATATATCTTATGTATAAGTTGCAGAAGATAATAATATTAATTGAACTACTTTTTCAGCTTTAGAATCTTATTAAAATTTTGCCGTTGAGGAATTCCAGGAAAGGTTATATGATCATGAAGGCAGTTACAGACAACTAATTTAGCACTAACCTAATCAAAGAAAATCATTCTTTTTGATATCTCCACGAAATTTCTTCACCAATCCACATCTAATGAAAGAAATCCATAAGATAAATCTTATTATAATTCGTTGCTCGTAATTTGATCGATCGATTCGATTCAAACTCAAAACTAAGACAATTTGATACTTGAGTTCTAATTTCAAGCTTTTGGGTTCAGACGTCGGTTTTGGGTTTTAAACTTTCAATTAACTGATACAATCAAAAAAGTTCAATTATAAACTTTTGTGCTAAATTAAGGGTAAAAAAAGTTCTTTTACTCCCCTAATTTAATTTTAGTCCACAATTTTAATAACTCTTGAATTTCAGCCCGATGGCCTATAGTAACAGGTAAAAGTGACACATTGTTAATATCCAAACTACATATTATAAAAGAACAAAACTATATATATATATTTTTTTTAATTCTTTATTATTATTATTATTATTGTACAGGAATTCATTACAATAAGTTTACCTGTAGCAAAATAGAAAAAAAGTTGGTATTATTTTAAAATAATTGCTTTATTTTTAACTTCAAATTATAAATAGGTAGTTTCATCATCAATATATATTTTTTGTTTTTAATCTCATTCAAAATTCAAATAGGCATCATGTCCATAAAAGAAATTACCAACACAAAATTTTGAATGCAAAATAAACAGCAAGTCACTTGAGCTCTATAGTAGTAGCCAGTTAACTGGACCAAAAATAAAAAAGATTCACACACAGTATGGAAAATTTTCACTCACATAAATTATATGGTACAACCATTAGCAAAAGAATATGGTACTAGCATATAATAACACGAAGTGCTGATTTTGGTTTGAATCAACAACTACAAATCCCAACTTATAACAGTTTTAACTGAATCACTACAGCCGTGATTTAGGTATCCTCAAATTCCCCTCTAAATAATCAGATGAGAACATACACAAACTTCGAGATCAACCAACAAAGAAGATACAGACATAAATAATGAAAACAAAACCAAAAATTTGTATCGAACGTGAACTATCACTCAGTGTTAAACATGGCCTCAACCCGTTGGCCAACATTACACTAATACCTCACTATATCCTGAAGGCAATCATAGAAGTGTGCAATATTGATCTTTGCATTACCAGAATATACGGCTTCAGCACTTCCACCATTTTCTCCCTGAGCAGCCATTTCGACCACCATGTACAGCTTCTTGAGGGGCATCTGGAATACAACAAACCAAGATTATAAGATTAAAGTACGGTTCATGTTTCCCTGTGTAAAATTTAATAAGCAAAGTATGGCTAGAATATGGATGAGCTTCTCGTTTTCATCCATTCTTGCCCTGTTATATTGCATTTCATTGAAGATATTCACAGAAGTTGAAGTTTGATGATTTAGACTTACATCATTCAATGCCTCTGCAGCAGAATCAATATCCTCACTAGAGAAAACGTTAAGCTGCTGTAACACCTGAGAGGAGCAGATAGGAGAGGTCAGCCTATGGTACACAACAAAATAACTGGGATGCAAGAAAGATGAAGAGCTATACTTTTGGCCCAAATTTATGCCTCAATACGTATTAATACTGTACTACTTTCTGTTCCAACAAACCTGCTAACAGACCCAATAGACTAAAAACACCAGTACCGTGTAAAGAATGAAAATATATACGCCCCATGGTCACAATCTCATTTAAGGTAATGTTGATGTTTGTATAATTGTATTCATTCAGCTTTCCAAACAAAAAATAAGGAAATTCTCTTGCACATGAAAAGAGAGGAGACTACTGACAATACCTTTTTGGCGTCTTCTGTCTTCAGTGTAGGAACATGGTAGGTGACTGAGAATGAATCTCGAAGGCCAACTGACTCCAAAAAATTGACTTCACTTGTAGTCCCAATAACAAGAACTTTTTTGCCCTGAGCAAATAAGTAGGATTGTGATCATCTATGCATTCATTTTGTTTAGGAAAGCCTTGTAGCTGTTACATTCCACATTTTTTCTTACCTTCTTCAGACTGGACAAAAATATGGCATATGATGACCCTACCTTCAACTAAATCCTAATGAAATCTTTGGCAACAATAAAGAAAAATACCTTTGGAGGAAGCCGTTTGAGGAGCACCAACAGTGTCTGAGAGATTAAATTTGAGAATCGAGGACCAATTGCGACATACTCCAATAGTCTGCAAAAGAAAATACAGATAAGATGGATCCGTGAGAAGTGCTAAATGCCCAATTATTGGATGTCAATGAGCAGGGTCCCAATATCAATAATCTAACACCAATATGTTACCTTTCAATATCGTCAAGGATAATTATGCTTAGCGGTGACCTATAAGCATCTTCAAATACCTACAAGGAAAAACACACACATAATGCTCCTAAGCCTTCTGCATAACACACATACTTTTGAGCATATAACGACATTATGATATATATGAAGTGCTGGAGCGAGTAAGCAACCAACACATGCTTCTCAAATACCAAAAGACGGACTGGGAAATGAGCAGAACAAGTTGCAACTTTCTTATTTCATATTTGCTAATATATTTCATGTAAAGTAGTGTTGTAAAGTAGGATATGAGTAGAACCTTAACAATCTGAGCACACTTTGTGGGTTCACTGAGTCCAATCATTGTTTCAGCAGATATCTAAGTAATGAAACAGAATTCAGAAAATCAGAAACTAGATAATGACAATTGACAAAGGACACTGCAAAGACAAAAAAAAGTAAGAACTTACAATCTTGACATATGGGAAATCACTTTCAATACCAATTGTTGCTGCCATTGCAGACTTGCCACTGTCCACGAAAACACAGAATTAATGAAGTAACAATTTACACATTAAATGAAAGAAACACCCCCAAAATTACCTGCCACTTGGGCCTTCCAAAAGGCAAGTAACAAGCGGACTCCCGTTACTAACTTTAACTTGTTCGGCCAGAAGCATAGTTCTTCGGTAAATGTGCTCATGCCGTGTACCACATTCAACAATGCCATTAAGTCTGTAAGAAACATTAGTGATCAGCTTTCTGCTACAGACATTTCCTTACATTGTAATACATGAAATAAACACAAAAACACCATACAGGAGAATTACAAACTGAGAGCTACAAAAAAAAAAAATGCGACTCAAATACAAAGACAGAAACATTTCAAAGAAAATATACTTAAAGAGTGATATTAGTCGCTCTCCCCGCTGCTATTTACATATCTAAGCATACCAAAAAAGCATGCACGCACACACAGATTGCTGTGTTGTGGGGAAATGGAAGGACAGAAAAAATAAGGTAAAAAAAGTAATGCAACTTATTTAGGGTGAAAAGAAGCACAACGAAGAAGATGAACAGGGACATACTTCACTCAAGACAAGACTCAATTAAAAAAATAAAAATCTGAATCCCTCTTATGAATCGAAGTTATCGCATTTCACCTTTTTCCCTTTATTACCATATGCAACATCATGGGAGGGGGATTTCAGTGAATTATATCTCCTATTCCCCCTTCAATTTGTAAATATTTCTTCTCCTTTGTCAGGAACGGAACTTCATTCACTATCACATTTTTTTTCTCTAACCAATCAACCCCAGTTCCATACTTATATATGTTATATACTCAGAGCTGAAGAAACTTGTGAGAACTCTAACTTCTAATCCACATGCTGAAAGGCAGACCAGAATAATTCTTGAACCTTTTTACCCTTAGGACACAGGCCCATAAACTTTCTGCAATTGAAGAATTGAAAAGGTATGACCTGACACTTACCAAAGTTATAGTGAGGGTTATATGACAGTACAAGACATGGTTATATAATAGCAATATCTGACACTTCAACAAATCTAACATGAATCATGTTTGGAAACTCTTTACTTCAAATGAACTGTACCTCCAGTAAAATTTAACAACCAAATGTTGTCATTGAACTTATAACTCCCTACAACCTTTCAAGTTCCATCTTCCCGCAGAATTTATAAGTAAAGAAATTGTCACATTGTCATGAATCCACATGTAAATAACTTCTTTCTCTAGATATCCTATCATACCTGCAGCGTTCAAGGTTATCTGTGGAAGCTCCAAATGCTGGTATTACTTCATGAAGTGCATTCAGAAAATCGTCCATGGTAACTTTTATATTCTCCTCATCCACTGGTTTGGTAAGATCATCCATACTTAGTTGCCTGTTCAGTGCATATGAAACCGCACTTTTAACAACACCTTCCAACTCCGCTCCACTAAAATTTTTTGTCCGAGCAGCTGCATTCAGGAAGAATGATAATGCTTTAGAAATTTCATTAAATTAAGCACAGCAGAGCCATAACTACCAAAAAAAAAAAAAAAATGGTCATGCACTTAGTGAGAATCTGAGATGCAATACTTTACTGCACCATTTTCCAATAAACAGGTGGGAGTTCAGCACTCATCCCATACTCTCATTTGAGCCATTTAACCCTTATACTACCATAATGTCAAAAATAGTGTAGCAAGCTAACCACATACCAAGCTCTTCCAAGTTGACATCCGGAGCAAGAAAAGAACTTTCTTTCATCTTGTTTGTATGAATCTGAAGAATCTGTAAACGACCATTTTCATCAGGAAGGCTGATTTCCACTTGGACTTCGAGACGTCCAGGCCTGAAACCCATAACACATATAGCAGACACATATTTAAACTTGAAAGATGTTAGTTATCGTATTAAATCACTTCATATAGAGGAAAAATGGAACAAGAGACCACATTTACCTCAGAAGAGCTTCATCAAGCAAATCTTTCCTGTTCGTCATTCCAATGAGCAGGACATTATTCAGAGATTCCACACCATCTATCTAAACAGCAAGTAATTAAGAGGTATCAATGGAATAGACCACCAAAAATTAACATTGAAACAAAGCAACTTGAACTAAAACCACAAGTACCTTAGTGAGGAGTTGGTTTACAATACTATCATGTACTCCAGTCCCGTCTCTAGTTGAACCTCTAGACTGAGAAATTCAAACCAAGAAAGTAAATAATAATAATAATAATAACTGCTAGGAAGTATTTAAACAATACAATACTTTAGTAGCACCTGAGTACTTGATTTAATAAGTATTATCTCGGGACATATGAAGAATGTTAAAGGCCTGATAGAAGCCATTTATATGTAAATTGAGTCAAATATGAGCGTATATGACATGGATAAAAACTCATGGTTGCTAAAAAAGAGTGGCTTGAAACCAAACTGAGTGATCAGAAAAAGACAAGACCTCATCAACACAAAACCTGAAATTGCAATTCTTTTTTTCATTATTAACTTTTCGAAGTTAACAGGCACCAAAAGCACCTTTCTGAAATCCGACCACATAAACAAGTTTTGTAGCCAACTATTTGTGGGAATGGAAATAAATATGAGCAGCAGATCAGAGGTGGAAGCCATCCCTCAAGGACCACGTTGAAAATCATTGTGCACAAAGGGCCAGGTATAAAAAGTTTCTATATGAGTTCTCTATATGTCCTACCTTACAAATTGCATCAATTTCATCAAAAATGATGATATGCAGCTCACTTTGATCGCCTGAAAGATGAAGTGAAACCATTAACCAAGAAAGTAGAAACATGATAAAGTTCTGGACTTTTGTTTTAAAAAATAACCTACCTTGGGTTCTTTGATCATGCTCAGCATCAGCAAATAGATCTCGCACATTCTTCTCAGTTTCACCAACGAATTTGCTCAACACTTCAGGTCCATTCACAATCTAAAATTCCAGGATTAACCATATTAAGATGAGAGATCAAACAGCTAATTGTAGTAATTCAATGATGTGCAATCAGCTCCATTAAAACACAGCACAGACAAAGCCAGATATCCTCCCAAAATCATAAATATAATCCAGCTAAGGAGTAATGATTATAAATGAAACACAAAATCCTCAAGTGGACATTATAAAAAAGAAATGGTGATCACATATATAAACAGTTGGTACACCAGATATTTTTGGAATTGAGTTTTGAAACTAGGCCACTTGGGTTTATTGTTGGACAATTCATAGTAATTTACTTTTTCATACACTCACGTTGATTAAAATTTCCTGTTTGTGCACCTACAAGCATATAAAACAATAAAAGGTGCTTGTTTCCAATCTCTCACAAATAAAGTTGCAAAGAATAAAATAAATCGTATTCTTATCTGCATTAATACAACTGGTAAGATCACAACAAGAAGAGCATATGAAGAAACTCTCATGCTCATACCTTTGGTTCCTTGCCATTCAACATTTTTCCGATCTGCCGAGCCATTAACGTCTTCCCAGTACCAGGAGGTCCATAAAGCAGCATTCCTTTGACATGCTTAATGCCAAGTCTGACATGTAGGGGAAATCAAAATTTCAAGTTGCATGAGAAAGTAAATGATAACTCATCTCACTCGAGATTAAACCCTAAGTGAAGTAAAGAATGAGAATAAAGGTAAAACTTCATAAATCAAGATTATGAACATTACTTAGAGGTCACATGAGGAGGGAAAACCCTCGAGGCAAAAGCTCTTCGGAATATATCAGCAAACTCTGCACTCAAACCACCGATACCAAATGATTGAAGATTGAACTCTTTATGCCTAAAGATGTTGCTGCTAGCAGCTTCTCTCTGGTTGACAATCTGCATTGACTCCATAGAAACATGGATAACTAACTCCTTTGAACTTTAAATAGCATACAATAGACATAACCTAGTGGACCATATATCACCATATATTTGTTAAAAGGTAAAAAAAACAGACCTTTATTCCACTTGAATTTTGTGCTTCATATATAATGTAAGTGTCAGCTGATATCATCCCTCTCTCAATACCACTAGATTTTTCTTGGCCCTCTAAAGTAGCTTGATTGACAGTAAAGATGTATCCATTTCCTTGGTATTCAAATGTTACCCTTTGCCCAGTTGTCATAATCTGCATGAAGAAGAATAGTTCTTAAAATAACCTTACAAGTATTAACAACCATACCGCATGAATATCTTGAAATATATAATTGCTAACTCTCCTTTTCCATCTTCCATTATACATATTGCTTTCACGTTATGGTTCTGTGCATGTTTGTGCAAGTGTGCAAGTGAGATCAAGAGAGAGATGCCAATAAATAGGAAGATCTTCGACAAATATATTTTCCTGATCTATAATTTAATTATGTTATTTCTATTTTCTGAGGTGTCCAGTGACACATAGCAAATTCTTAACATGTGCTCAGAAAACAAATATTAATGCAGGTCCTTGTATAATGTTGATTGAACATTTTTGTAAATAATGAACATATCCTACACCACATTTTGCATTAACTACCAAACAACAGGACTTCAAGATACAAGGGCAGAAAGAAGAAGAGTTCAAGAAATTTAGATTAATCAAATATGACATATAATACAATTTGAAGGTAAAGTACAGGTGTGCCGGCAAGAAAACAGCAGGAAAAAAGTTTTATTTGAAAGGGATAACAAAAGAAAATAAAATGCTGATAGACAACATCTTTTAAGATAAACATAAGTTGAGAAAGTAATTTTTCTTGCGCGTAGAACTCGAAAAGGCATGTGTATAAACATAAACCATCGAAAAATCTCAAACACTCTCAAACCACATAAACACCCTCTCGATTTTGATGATAGTGACAGTATTGATGTACAAAAGAACTTTTACAGCAGTTTATGTAAAGATAAATTATTAAATTGTAAGTTGAATTTTAGCCCTTACCTGGTCCATAAATCTCCTGCGGATCTGCTGGGACAAAAGAACGGCATCCACCTGCACAATAACAGATTGTCAATTCCGATATGCCAACAAGCTAATAGTCAGTGAGTTGATACAATCAGTTCACACGCAAGGAAATCAGAAAATCTCAAAGTAATGACCGGCAGCAGTAGGCACAACCATGGAATTAGAGGAAAACAAGAGAGTGACTTGAAAGAGGAAATATACCTGTTCTTCTCTTGCCCCTTTCTTCACAAACTCCAACTCAAGGGTTAGCAATGCAATGTTGAAATCTTCAGGAGGAGTAAACCTGAAGAGTTTAGAATAAACTGTCAACAGAAAAGCAGAAACAAAAAAATGATTAACGTTATGTGAACTAAACGTGTTGTACCTGCTAACAGATACTGTGTCTCCAGTGGAAACTTTAGCATGGCGACGTTGAATGGCATTAAGAGCGATATGGCCACTTGGAATGGCATCATGTCCAGTATATTGATAGTTAAGGTCACAGAGACATATCATGAAGATATCTAACATACCCCAATAACTCAAAAAAAAATATCACTAATTATATCATACAATAACACCAGCAGTAGCAGCAAAATACAGTATTGATAGCAGTCATGACAGGAATAGTAAGAAAGGAACAATACATAAATTTGCATCATCCACCAATAAAGCCCCTGAGAGAGAACATGTATCACATTTAGCCATTGAGCATGTCAACATAATTGTATGAAAGGCATTTATGTTTGTGCTCAGGCAAATATCCTAAATGTGCACTTATATCAGTTAAAAGTCAAGACACAAGGTTCTAGTCCATAATCAGTTAATTGTTAACTACTTCTGGCCATCAATCCTTTATCAGTAACTCAAAAACTCAGAATAATGATAACATTATCAATGAAACACCAACTGAAGCAATAAGCCTCGGCATATGTTTAATCAACCTAAGTTTAACACCATTATAACAGAAATGCATGTCAATCAAAGTAGCGGGTGAAATGACCAAACTGAACTTAAATGCTCAGAATCTGCAAAGAGAGAGAAAATCATAGAGCATTTATTGGCAATGCTGAATCAATAACAATTAGGAAATCATACCCATCCAGGAAAAAACCCTTTATTCAAAATCAAAAACCCTAAGCAACCCATAATTTATTACATAGCATAAAAACGAAACCCTGAAACACAAATCTAAAGCAGAACAGTGTAATCACTACGATTTCCCCTCCAAATTTCCAATATTAAAACCTACATACAGTCATTAAACCAGGATTGGATCGCATTCTCATATAAAAAATCTTAAACAATCATCAGTTCCTACCACCATACTACGCATCAGAAACATCATCAACATAGAGGGGTGGGAAATGCGCGCACACGCGGCATGTGAGAGAAATGTAAGCTCGATAAAAAGGATATGCAATGGAAAGAACGAACACATCGCCGATTAAAGCGTAGGCGAGTCTGGATCCAGGAACAAGAAAATTCCGGAGATCGGAGGGGGAGCAGTAGGCGAAATTAGTGTAGGCGAGATCTTTCGCCGGAGTATTAGTCACTATCATTGCCGTCGAACGCCCGGCCATATTTCAGCTTCTCCGACGGAGATGAGATCAAGATTATGGTGGCTGACCGGAGTAGATGAAATGGTAAACTATCTGAGAAATCAATTTGTCTTCCCTCTTATTCTATGTTCTTTCCTTTCTTTCTTGCGTTGTCTTGCTTCGCTCGTAAGTCATAAATTGATGGATCGTTTCAATTGAGGACTAGCGTTTTCTTCAGCATGAGTTGTAAGCGCGTATTAGAACTAGCGCCTAAAGCCACGTGCGTAAATTTTGATCGAGTATGAGGGATTTCTTATGCCTTTAGCTTTTTTAACCTATTAAAATAAGGCAAAAACTTTTGTGCATAAGGTGCACGGATCCAAATCTCTGCACAACAATATTGTTATATTATATGAAGTAATACTGTTCTATTATATGAGTGATACTGTTTTATATGAAGCAATACTGTTATATTATATGAGTGATACTGTTATATTAATATAACAGTATCACTCATATAATATAACAGTATTGTTGCACCTTATGCACATGAGTGTCACTCTTAAAATAAAGGTTAGGATACAATTTAGGGTTAATTACATAAGAACACGGATATATGTCATATTTCAATTGTAATATGAATTTTTAATTGTAGAGTAACACTTCTGTGCACCAGTTGCACAGAAGTGAAATTCGTGCAATTCATACCTTTATGTTATAAATGTAATATTTTTATGTTATAAATATAATACATTTATGCATGTTCATTTTAAAAGGTACGGATATTTGTACATAAAGGTACTACATTTATAACATAAAGATATGGATTGCACGAATTTCACTTCTGTGCAACTGGTGCACAGAAGTTTTTGTGTTAACTGTAATACATAAACGTTTAATTTCTTACACTTTTAGCTTTTTTAACCTATTAATAAATGTTCAAATAAAATTTTGGGTTAATTACATTGAAAAAAATACGAATTTAGGTTGTATTTCTATTTCAACATGAATTTTGATTGTAACATGCACTTGAGTTTTTCGAGTTTCAATTGCTGATGTGGAGCAAAAATATTAAATTGAATCAATCATCAAATTCATGTGGAATTTAAACAAAATCACAAACTTTACATAATGAATTTCAATAAACCGAAAATCATTTTCATTTCAAATTTTCTAGAAAAACAACCCTTAACCAAAAAAATATTTTTACCCGCTGCCACCTCTCGCTGGAAAACTACATTGTTGGCCACTAAACTTTTAGAATTCGGATTCTTCAATTTCTCAACCAAAATGCATGAAATTTAAACCAAAATGATCCTCTACTCGAGACCAATCACATACACATGTCAACTTCATAAAACCATTCGATTTTGAGTAAAATCGATTAAAATTCCTTAAATATTTCAAAGCAAAACTCATTTAATCGATTTCTCATTTTAGCATACGATTTTACACATTGATTTAGGGATTTTGATCTCCATTATATTAGCTTTCAAAAAAAGCTTTTATTTCTAATTTTCATTTGATTTGGACTATTTTCATCATTGTTTTCAAAATTTCAATTTTAAGAGTGGGAGGGAAGATGACGACGGCATAAAATCAATTAACATTTGTCCTTCTACCATAATTATCCTCTCTAAAACTCTTAGACTCAAAGTTAAATGAAATTCAAAATATTATTATCTTTATACTTAAATAAAAGTAGATTAATTAAAAAAAAAGGTCTTTAAAGAAAAGGTAAAAGTAATAAAATTTTATTTATTATGCTTTATTTGTAAACTTTAGGAGTTATTACAATTTGTCATTTTAGATAATATAATAAAGCACAAAAATTGTGAATTTTGAAAAGTAAAACATAACAAAAATTAATTTTACAATATAATAAAACCACACAACTCAGGATAATAATTTAGAATTCTTTAAAAAAGAGATTTTATCGGTTCGGGTGAAGATAGATAAACTATTATTGTAAAGTTTGAAAATATCTAAAAGATAGAAACTTACTAACCCAACTTTATATAAATCATATCGATATGATTTTTTTTTTTTAATATTATGTAATATATATTGATAATAGGCAAAATAATGTAAATATTTCGATGGTCCGCGAAACATTTTCAAGTTTCATTACAATTGTTTAAATATATCCATTATTGAACTAAATAAAATAAATTTTCGTATTTAATTACACAGTTTATCAAATAACATAGCTCCACGAGAACTAAGCCTTTGTCGGACTCGGGAACAAATCATAATTCAGGTATATTTTCTCCATCTACTTTTGATTTCATTAGAAGAAGACAAAGAATCCCAAAGAAAAAAACCATGTACTTAATAAATAACAACTTAAAATTTTACACTGTCATTTTAATTATCATCAGAACTGATACACTTCTGTGTGTTCGACCACCAGAAGTCGAACGCACTAAGGCATGTTCAACGTCTGGTGGTCGAACACTCTTCGACCACCCAGGATCGAACGGAGCCATCAAATTCGATATTTTTTTTTCACGTTTTCACACAATTTTTATATGATTTTAAGAGTATTTTTACATATTTAATTAACCCATGATATGATTTTTATTAATTGTTGTGTTATTAATTAAAAAATCTAAGTAAGAAAAATGAATGAAAAAAAAAGGAACACGTCAGAGGGAGGGAAGAATGGGGGAGAGTTTTCAATATATATTTTTAAAATTTATAAAGATAAAATTGAATTTTTATTATCTTTTAATTTATTTAATTGAAAAATAAAAAAATTGGGGTGTATTTAGAAAAAGTTTGAGATATGAAGGCCTCACCCTTCGATAAAATCTCTTAGAGAAGACCTACTAAAGATAAACTTAGGTTACCATACTACTACAAAAGGATGCCTGGCACTTTTAAATTATTTTTTGCTTGACCAAGTCAATTTTGGTTAGTAATTTACGGAAAAGTGGCGTCAAAAGAATAATCTTATATATAAAAGTTAGGGGATAAAGACTTTTGTCCAATATTTTATTACAATATCCTCTAAAGTTACGATATTATGATGAAATAGATGGAGTACTTATTATTTTAAAAATAATTAGTGCATTGGATAAATTTCACCAAAATTCAATGCCTAAATTTAAGAATTAGGAGCTTTACGGTTCCTCACACATGTCTCTCATTCACAAAAGGGACCCACAATCGAACTCGTGCATACGTTACACGTCTCTACGTTAACCCAACGGCACAACCGTAATTTTTAGAGAATTCAAGGGTTAAGATTTTAATTAGTGCTGGTTGCCTTGCAACCCACGAACGACGATCCGAAGTAAGTGTAGCACTTAACTGGGCGCGAACCCATCGAATTATCACACACACACACACACACACACACACACACACTCTCACTTAATTTTCTCTCTCTAGAAATCCAAATTAAAGGAGAATTCTGTTGTGAGCCTTTGTATATATGTGCGTGTTTACACCCTTTGATTTGATTATTCCATGTATAAATATATCTATATCTATGGGAATCCACGTAGTAAATGGAACCCTCGAGCCGTAATTCGATAATGCAATTTTTTCCCTAAAAAAAGGGCGATGCGAGCCGTCTCTGAGAAGGAAATAATAAACCCGTTTTCAATCCTTGAAGCCAAGCCCTAATTTTGATTTCCGAGCTTCATTCCGATCCCATGGATTCCCCCACTGCGTTTTCTCGTTACATCCCTCAGAATTCCAAGTGAGTTTTTTTTCGTTGTTTCCAATTTGTGGAGTTGTGTCTGCATGATTCGTAGTGTTGAATTGTGTTCTTGATTGATCAGAAAAAGGGTGTTTGTCTCGGGAAGTTCGTCGTCGGGGTGTGCAGATGTGGAGGTGTTAGAAGTAGCGCCGCCGGCGATTACTCGCTCTTCTAAACCCAAGTCCTCGAAACAAAAAGAGGTTACCGATTTATTTTGGTCTATTATTGTATTTTCTCGCTTCTTCGTCTGATTCGTGTATGTTTAATGATTTTGTTTTTTTAATTTTAATTTTTTATGTTGGGATGATTGATTGGGGTTTTCTCGGACTAGTTTGGGGCGACGGCAGTGGCGGTGGGAGGGATGGTTTGTGATCGCAGGAATGATATTCAGCAAATTAAAAAGTTTCGCAAATTGAATGTGGCTTAAATATGTTCTTCAATCTGGATTAAGTTTTTAATTTTAAATCTATGCTGTACATTTTGGCATGTAGTAAGGCGTAGCTTTGTAATCTGCTTTGCTCAGATGGTGACTTTTCAGGGTTATAGTAGCTTTATCTAATCATATGAGACTTCATAATGCTACATGGTACTCATCCTTCTTGTTTTTTGTGCTGTCTTACATTTTTCTGATTGAATTTATTCATCACTAGAACATCTAAACTATTGAACAACTATTCAATATTGGTAAATGAAGGAGTGAGCTGTGGAGTTGTTATAGAATTATTGCATTTTAGGCAAATTGAGTCTTGACTTTTACAGGATATATTAAATTTCTCATAATTTTCGTATAAATCAATATCTTTTACAACCAGTTGGCACTTGAGCTTTTTAACATACACTTTTTTTTACGTGCTTCTTGATCTCCAGAGCTAAGAAAAGCGAGTGCAATGTTTTATTCTATATGCAATAACTTTAATCCCTCCGTCCCTAAAAAGAAATCATGTATGTATAAAACCATGACTCTTTCTTTGATTGGGATGGGGGGAGTATTAATTTGAAAAGAGTCTAAATATTCTGTTACATATTGTTTTATGGTGCTGGATATTGCAATATTTCAGAATATGGTCAGTTCTTGAGTGTAGGAATGTAAACTCGCGATTAGCCCTCACATCTAAGAAAGTGACTCATTTTTTACTAGTTTGAGATTACTAAAAGTGAGCCTAGCTTAGGTTGGCACGTATTGTTACATGTGATTTAGTTCCCCCCCTCCCTCCTGGAATCAAGTTCTGTCAACATTCCTGAAACTTGGGGGTTTTTTTTTTTTTTTTTTAAATTTAACTGTACAGATCTTCAAAGTCCAGAAGAGGTGCTTTGATTTTAAGTGGGAGTGCTGACAAAGTTTTAACATTTTGAATGCACCTCTGTTTGACCATTTTTGATGATTGGGATAGGAAAAAGCCTTACAAGATGAAGATTTGTACTGATTCAATGAGGTCAAGGCAGGGGAAACATGTCCTTTATTTTAAGGGTTACATAGAACGAACCCTGTCTCTCCACCCCTTTTTATAGCTGTTATTGTTTTTTTAATGCTGTGGTACAAACTGTCAGCTGTGGCAGTGCATGGTGGTTAGAGTCGATAATTGTTCTCAGTCATTTATGTCCTTATACACATGTTTGTGTATATGCCACTGTACTTTTCACCTTTTTCCTTAACACTGAATAAACCATGTTTGCATAAATGATAAATGACATGCATGAGAAGCTATTATGGTATGGATGCTTGTCTCTTTCTACATATCAACTTGCTTTTTCCTTCTTTTTTTGTTTATGTTTTTTCCTGTAAACTGGGTTTGCGAAGTTGTAACTTTAAGTGCATTTAACTTCCAATATTCCAAATTTCTTGAAGGTTATTTATCATGAAATAATAGATGTTGACGTGGATGAAGATTGCGATGATGATGATTTGATTGATTTTGAGATTGACAGAAGTGCCAAAGGCAAGGTACACTGAGATCTTGGCTACTTTTTAAAACCCTTTCACTGTTGGATGGATGACCTTTGATAAAACTGCTGATGTCTTACATTAACGTTCCCTATGTTGACAAATTTAATGAATAATTCCTATTTGCAAACAGAAAGTATTATCCAGTTCTTCATATGGGGTAAGCAGTTTAGCAAACGAGGAATCTGGGAATGACATACTGACATCAAATAATGGTGCTGCTGGATTAAATGACTCAACGAATGTAGATGATTTCAGCTCTGATTTATACTATGGAGAGGATGAATGGATAGAATCATATTATGATGATATAATTTATGACGATGATACAATTCTGGAGTCGCATTTTGACCACATGGACATTCCACCTGGAGTTGAGGCACCATTCCCCTGGTTGCCGAATGATACAAAGGTGCCAACAGCTAGCACCTCAACATATCCAAGTACACAACTTCAGTCATATAGTTTCAGTACCTCGCATGGATTGAACTCATCATCAAAAGACACCCAAATAAAGGATCAGTCATCTCCTTCGAGTAATTCAATGATAGGTACCCATTCGAATGTAGGCAGTCAACATATGAGGAGGAACCTACCTTCAGAAGGGATGGACCCCTCTTCAGGTCAAAAGAGATCATCCTTTTCAAGCAGTAGTGCTGTCAATCTGAATTCACAACCCTATAGTGGTTCTTTGACTCATAAGTCTGGGAAGGAACCTTGGCGCTCTTTTGGAAAGAATAAAAAAAAGCCTCATTTGTCCCTTTCTATGTATGCAAATCATTACAACCAATTTCCTTCTGGTCCAATCTATCCAAGTAGCGTCGGTAGCGTTGGTCAATATCATAGTATGGGCACCCCACAGAATGCACTCGGAGTGGGACACCCTATGCCTGTTTGGCAGGATTTGCATATGAGTGTGTGGGATTCTTCTCTGGGTTCTTCAGGATATGTGAATGGAAGTTCATTCCCCAGCTGGGAACAAAGTATTCCGAATGAAGTAAATGGTGCATCTTCAAAAGGGACTTCACGGCCAATTGGAAATGTGGATGAAATTCTGCAGAACTTCAACAATTTTAAGAAATTTGACACTGTTGAAGATTTTTCAGATCACCACTACTCCAAAAATGGTTCTGTAAAACAGGTGAGCACAAGTTATAATCTGTGTTTTAATCTTTTCCTGTCTGATCTGAAACTTTATTTCTGTTCTTAATTATTAAATTGTTAAATTTAATGTTTGTTACAGCCACCAAAGAATTGGGCAAAGAGAATACAAGAAGAATGGAAAATTCTAGAAGAAGATTTGCCTGGTAAGTTTAAATCCCTGAAAATATTTTGTACCAGCCTGTGAATGTGTTTACATGGAAGGCTCCAGAGCAAACAATGTTTAACACTTTGTTTAACACATCTGTTTTCTTTTTAGCTAAAGGATAGCTTTTGCCCTGTTAAGTTAAGCATGATTGCATATTCTTATACTGTTTGTCCAACAGATGAAATATTCGTACGGGTCTACGAATCGAGGATGGATCTCTTGAGAGCAGTGATAGTAGGGGCAGAAGGAACTCCATATCATGATGGTCTTTTTTTCTTTGATGTGTTCTTTCCCAGCAGTTATCCTAATGTCCCACCTGTATGTTTCTGAGTCCTAAAATGAGTTGCTATACATTCATTGAATTCAAGGTTAAATAAACTACTTTCTATCATTGGCAGCATGTCTATTACCATTCAGGTGGGCTCCGAATCAATCCTAACTTATACAATTGCGGTAAAGTATGTCTGAGCCTTCTTAATACGTGGTCTGGCTCCGGAAAGGAAAAGTGGATCCCTGGGGTCTCGACCATACTGCAAGTTTTGGTTTCTTTACAAGGTCTTATATTAAATGCGAAACCCTACTTCAATGAACCTGGATATGAACGTTCAAGTGGAACTGCAAGTGGAGAAAAGAGATCGTTGGAATATAATGAGAGAACTTTTATACTCTCATTGCGGACAATGGTGTACAGCATGAGAAGGCCTCCAAAGGCAAGGAAGATGCAAACCTTTTTTTTTTGGCTGGGGGGGGGGGTATTGTAATACCTCAGGCACATTAGGGTATATTAATTTTGAAATGAAACTCGTGTTTGTATGCTTACTTTGTGTCTTTTACTTGCAGCATTTTGAGGACTTTGTCTATGGGTATTTCTGCAAGCATGCTCGTGATATTCTCGTTTCATGTAAAGCCTACTTGGAAGGAGCTCAAGTAGGCTGTCTTGTTAGAGGCGGTGTTCAGGATGTCGATGAGGGCGACAAGAGCTGCTCGCAGCAATTCAAGAGCAGTTTGGCTGGGTTCATCACTACTCTGGTAAATACATTTTCAGAAATTGGAGCCAAGGATTGTCAGGAATTCCTTACTTTGGCTAACAAGGCCACCAAGGGAAATGGACCACCTAATGCTCATCCTTTAGCACTAGACTTATTTAATTAAGTTATTTGAAAACCAGTTTTGTGACTTGATATTTTTACTTACTTTGGATAATTAGATGTGACTGGGATTTAGTGATTGGCAATTGGTTATCTTGGAAAAGTAAATAGTGGTTACTTCTTATGGCCTCAGAGATTCAAAATCCATTGATGGTAGTCGGGCAATAAAATGTACATATATGGATTTAAATTGAGCTTGTGTTTTCTTTTTTGCTGGCACAAACTCTTAATTTAACTATCATGTTACCATTTACCTTGTTTTTGGGGTGATGGGTTTTATGGCTACTATTAACCTTATCTGATAACATATAGTATCTATTGCTGATTTGTAACTATTTCTTATTTTAGAGGCATTCTCTTCCTAGAAATCTATGAGATGGGTCTCAATTAGAAAATTGATTCGTATTGACATTGACTTAATAGCGAATCGGTGGTTTCCTCTAAGTTTCTACCTTTCACCTCTTTTCCCCACTAGTCTTGTAAGATTAATCAATGCTTTTCTTGTTGATGTTGATTACAAAAATATTCTTGATCCATTTATATAAATATTATTATTAATCTTAAATTAGTAAATAAAAATATTTTCTTGAGGTATTAAAAAAATTACTGTAGACGTGTTCTGTGTTATGTATATAAATTTTCTGAAAAACAAGTGTAATATGTAAAATTTAGATTTGTAATATTTTTGTAAAATAAGTGCGTATTTCTTATTTCTTTTACAAGCATCAATTTCAATTATTTTTAAGAGACAATCAAACCAGTCCTGGACTTGATCTCCATCTGATCTCTTTTCTAATTTGTCCTCTATTCGTACGCTCAAATTACAGGGACTGTTGACTGAGCTTATGAGTAGAAAACGAGAATTTTAGAAGTTTATACCTAACTGTTTTAATAAAATAAATAAATCATAATTTAGTTTAACTTATTGTTCTTATTTGTCCAAGCATCTTAATAACTTATGCTTTTGGTAAAATGTAACATCTTATAAGTCTAAATATTCTATTAAAAAAACTTTTGGTTGGAAAAGTGATAGTTTCGAGTTTATTGTAAAATAACTATTAAAACAACACAAAAACTCGTGTGAAACGGTCTTACGGATAGTTTCCGTGAGACGGAGCCCCTCACCCACAAATGATATGTGAATTATAGGGTTTGAGTGGTGGATAAGTGGGTTGTAGGTTGACCCGTCTCACACAATGCATTAAAATTCCGTGAGACGGTCTCACAAGAGACTTACTCTTAAAATAATTTGAATAATTTCATTGTTATAGAACTGCAATTTTTTTTTTTTGAAATTTTAAAAAATTTTAATCCAACAATTTTGGCGATTTTATTCTTTTCTTCTCTTTAATTAGTTTGCTTTTGGAGTCCATAGAAAAAGTCTACTTTGGAAAATAAGACACGACCTTTTATTATTAATATGAAATGTCCCAAGAAGAAATAAGTTTATCTTGAAGTGAGGGGCATGCATCAATTATTCTAAGTCCAAAGTCAAGTCTTCGAAGAAATTAATGATCATGGGACCACCCCCCCTGGAAGTCTAAGTCAACCACCTTTGTTTTTTCTTTATTTAATAATTCAAATTTTCAACTCCAGAGTTCAAAGCCTCAATTGAAATATCATAAAAATCATGGTTTATTTTCTATTCAAAACATTTTTGTCATATATATATATATAACTTGTTTTTCTTTTAAATCTCGGAACATTATTCAACCGAACAATTAAGAGAAGAAGTAAAATTTCAATTACTTTTAATCATATTGTATTTGTGTGTTACGGTTCGATTCATGAATATAGAGTTTCAAATATCCAACCTCATTTGCAACTTCCACCTAAGGAGTGTGGAAAATTCTATGCATGCACACCAATGGATTAGCAGCTACTTGCTAAAGTAAAATTAAATAAATGCCACGTCATCATGTAACATGTCTAGAAGAGTTGACGAAATGGCCCCTTTTGTCTTCTTTGCATGTTCTCACTTTGCTGTAACTCTATTTCAACCACATTAACAATTTCCACAATGGTAATAATTCTATGCATATCCACCAATGGATTAGCACCTAATTGCGAAAGTAAATTAAGTAATTGCCGTCCCACTATCAATATACTTCTACGTGTTCGATCAATCAGAATCGAATAAAATTAGTCGTGTTTGATTTATTATTTTGTGTTTTTTTATATAATCTTCTCACAATTTTCATATATTTAACTAATTCGTAAAATGTTGACATTCAATTTCTCAAGAACTTCAGAGAACTCAAAAAAGTAAGAAAGTTTTTTTTAACAACATATTTATTACCCTTACAAAAATCACCTATAAGCACATGTTGTCCATTTCAATCAAAAAATTTAGGTTGTATTTTGAAAAACTCAATAAACTTGGTATTACAATCAGATAAATAAAAAAAATTAGATTGTACATTAAAATCAGAATATGAGGGGTGTAGATTAGTCCCACCCTCAAAATAAAGAATAAAGATAAATACAAGTCTTTATATCATTATATTTATCCTCGTACAAGTTGTTCTTCTTCTTGATCGATTCACAGTTTTGTGCAACAATGCTCTCTTCATCCTTGTACTTGTTTCTCTTCTCTTCTATCTTCATAACTTCCATATATCCTTCTTCTTCCTCTTCAACTAAAACTCTTTTGTACAATGATCATTGCTCATCTATAGTCCCTCAAACCAACCTCACAATCCGTACTCTAAAAGATTCCATACCATATTTCTCCACCAATTATATCACCGGCGGAGACCGCCTTCTAGGCCGCCCTCGTCTCTACTCCAGAAAGTCTATCAAGCTTCGCATCGACCCAGGTTACCATGGTACTGTTGCCAATGGCGTCTACAAGGTTGAAGGCGTCTTGTTGATCCAGACTCCTAACAACCACACCGAAGCTCGCAGTAACTACAGCTATGGCGGATCGTACCACCGCCGGAGCAGAGAGCGAAGGCTGATCAGATTCTCGCTGCAGGGCTTCTGGTCGGAGATTTCAAGGAAGCTCTGCATGGTTGGAACTGGTTTGTACAATGATAGGGGCAAAATCGTCAATCTCGACGCCGTTCTGAAGCTCAACTATGGCAGCAAGAATAATCCAACCCTAATTACTAGTGTTGTGAGTGGGAGTTTGGAGAGTGTAGCCTCTGCAAACGATGAAGCTTACTTTGATCCGATTTCTGTATTCAGTTTCCCATCTCTTGCTAACTATAACTACTCATTCGTTTCCCACGAAAACTTTTCGAGTAGCTTTGATCTTCAGAGAAACCAGTCATTGAGTGTTGAATCAGACAAGTTTTGCTCCATAATCGGATTCAGAACGATGTCCTTGGAAATGGACCATGCACTTAGTGCTACCGTTGGAGCCATTGTAAGTCCGTTGCCAAGTTTTGTGCACTTGACTCCAATCGAGTGTTCTGAGGTCCACAGAAAGCTAAGGTACACAGCAGCCTTTCGGAACATGAGTTACGATGATCCAAGCTTTGGTATTGAATCAATGGTGATTGGAGAGGCATCATGGGATGAGAAGAAGAACATGCTGTTTGGTGTCATGTGTAGGCTCTTTAATCCATCGAGTCATTTTGAGGATGCAGTGGGGGATTGTACGTTGAGGCTGAGTTTGAGGTACCCTTCAGTTTGGACTATCAGAAACGATGCCAAAATTGTTGGTCAAATTTGGAGCTCCAAAGGTGTTGGTGAAATGGGCTACTTCAGAAAGATTGGTCTCACGAGTCGTGATGTGTATAGTGTGGTGCCTTTTCCAGGGCCCAGATATGAGTACACAGAGATGGATAGAGTGAAAAAGTCATGTGAGAGAAAGGTTAAGAAGAAGGGATTCACATATCCAGATGGCCATGCTTATAATATGAGATTTGACATGTCTGTAAAAAGTATCAAAGGTGAATATCTTGCATGGGGTTATGCTACACCTCTGTATGTTGGAGATGATTTATACCATGGAAACAATATGCTTGTGGACGCTATGGCACCCTCGTCCACTGTAGCTGCCACTGTAGCTGTAGAAGTCTCTGATCTTGTGGATGTTGGAAACATTTCCCCTGTAAACATGAGCTACAAAATAAGCATCGACTATGCTTATCTCAGCAACAGGAGCAGTATAAATCATCATCATGGGTTAGATATCACAGCTGAAGGAGTGTATAATGGTGAAACGGGATACCTCTGCATGGTTGGGTGCAATAAGTTGGATAACATGTCCACAGATTGTGAGATTCTTGTGGAAATCGAGTTCCCAAATTTGGATGAAAGAGACAGTTTTATCAAGGGAACCATAAAAAGCACACGAGCAGAGGGAGATCCTCTTCATTTTGATGATGTGTTGATACAATCATCTGTTTTCTATGAAGAATTTGCTGAGCAGTCACTATGGAGAATGGACTTGGAGATCACAATGGTCTTGATATCAAATGTGTTTGCCTGCATCTTTGTGGCGCTACAAATCTTCCACGTCAAAAGAAATCCAGAGGTGCCCTCTTTCATTTCAATTGTCATGCTTGTAATACTATCTGTGGGGCACATGATTCCACTGATGTTAAACTTCGAAGCTGTGTTCTCGGAGAACCACAATAAGCAAACACTGTCACTTAGCAATGGTGGAAGGCTTGAAGCCAATGAAATAACAGTTAGGGTGATCACAATGGTGGCGTTCTTGTTGCAAATACGCCTACTCCAACTAGTATGGACTGCTAAACAGAGTGATGTCAATGAAAATGAAAAGAACACAAGGAACGGAGAGAAAAAGGCCGGATTTGTTTCATTGGCATTGTACTCTTTAGGTGGCTTGATTGCTATACTATTGAACTGGACAAAGAACAGATATGGAAATCGAGGTTATAGCCCTTACAGCGTAGGTGGAAGGTATTCAGTGTGGGGTGATCTAAGGTCTTATGCTGGTCTGATTCTTGATGGTTTTCTCCTTCCACAAATACTACTCAATATCTTTGTTGGTTCAGCAGAGAAAGCATTGTCTGGTTCCTTCTACATGGGAACAAGTGCAGTTCGATTAGTCCCACACGCTTATAATCAATACAGAGTGCATAGTTACTCGAGGTATGATCTTAATTCAACATACTACTATGCCAATCCAGAAGCAGATTTTTACTCCACAGCTTGGGATATCATAATTCCTTGTGGGGTTCTGGCGTTGGCTGTGATCGTTTTTATACAGCAGCGCCATGGTGGTCGTTGCATTCTTCCTCGAAGATTGAGGGGATTGGAAATGTATGAAAAGGTGCCTGCAGTTGACACTGAGTGAAGATTGGTAAGATGGGATTCTGATGCAAATGTATGTTTATGTTTTTTTGGGTGTTTTCTGTTATGAATCAGCAAAAATTTAACTTTCTTGCTACTATAGTATGTAACATGCATTGGAAACTCTTGAGAATATTTAACTTGCTGAATAATGTAAATTTTCAAGCTGTTAAGCCTCTCTCTCTCTCTCTCTCTGTTAAGAAATTCAAGCATGTTTAACATTATACTCCCATGTTTTTAATGCACATACATAACATATAGTGATTATTCAAAAGTATGAAACAAATATATGAAACAGAAGAATTGTATGGTAAATGACAAGTAATAAAGATGGAAGCAAAGATCAATGAGTTTCTGAGGAAGGACAAAGATACACATCTTTAACTTAGCTCTGACATGGGGAGTTGCCATCCTTCTCTCTTCTCTCCTCTATGTATTTTCATTCATCAAGTTCTGCTTAAATAAAGTTGCAAAAAAAAAGGAAAAAAAAAAAAGGTAACATACATTTTTATAGCAGCAAGAACCATATTTCAAAGTACAAACTGATTACAAAAAATTATACTATAATCCATACATGAGATCACTTTCTCAAAAGTACAAATTTTCACATTCCCACGTGTCGAACTCTAATTTTTATTAAAAATAAAAACTAAATAGAATTAAGGTCTTAGGTTTTACAAGTAAAACAGACTTAGCAACCAAACACTTTGATGTAAATCACACTACTAATTTTGGTTCATGGGATCCAACAATAATATTATCAATTAAGGATCTTAACAACTAATACAATTATCTATAATTGTAATTCAATTCTTTTTAATATTCCGTCCAGACTTTAAGGCAAACCCAACTCAGCTAGGCCAGATAATAAATAAATATTCCAAAATTCGTCATAATTTCGCCAAGGCTTTGATAAGACAATTTGAGTACTTGACCCTGAATAATTAAACATATTATACATTAAGGGAATAATAGTACAATAAGGTAAGTTCAAAAATGGAGTTACAAAACACAAAAAAAAAGAAGCAATTGTAACGTATATACAAAATCTGCTATGGTGATTAAATGCCAGTATTAGGGTTGTTTCCAGCAAGGATAAGGGAGATCTCGAGGCCTCGACTGAATGCTTGGTTGAACATAAGCCTTGTCTGGAATGTCGAGACAAATGGGAACCATGAAGATAAAGCAATGGGGATGAAAATAACGATCCCCATTGCAGCATCATATAATCGACCAATTGAACGAACCGACTTCCACAACCCAAGTTTCTTCATCACTGGCTTCCAAGCGCAGGCGATCTGTAGATGGATGATCACACAAAATCAATCATCAAAATGCGTATCATGAAATAAATTTGTCGTCGTCGTACTGTAGATCATGTGTACGTGTTATATTTGGGGAGAAACATATATGAGAAACTAACTGATGCTATGTGTATACCTATGCAACATCCTAACATAGAATCCTTTTTCAAATTTCATTGTCTATTTAATAGCGCTATCGAGTTTGGTGAATTTATGTAAGCTCATACCATTATGCTCAAACCAGGATGTTATTTAGTTCACAGAATAAGAAGGGAGAATAATACTTACAGAAAGAATTCCCCATCCAGTAGGTAGAAAAGCTAAGATACATGCAAATATATCAGGGATTGAGAGAGAAGTCATTGCAACAGCAACAATCACGCCAGCCAGTGCCAATAAAAATGAGAGTCCTTGGATAAACCGTAGAAGCAATTGAAAATTCACTGATATCTTTTGACTGAAGGTGAATACCTGTGGAGTGGGTTCCACAAAAGAAACTTACTTAGATTTGATGAAGCTACACTATGAGTTGATCAGCGAGAAATTAGAGTAGCATTTGAAACTAGACCAAACCTTGAAAAGAATAATAAGCACTGCAAACACTACCCATGAAAATCCATACACCTGAAGAAATAAAAATATCACAGCAAATTTATGTCAATTCGAGCTCAATAGTTCAGTATAAATTATTTACAGAGTTATCAATAGATAATAACTGTCTACACTTGGCATTCTGATAAAGTTCAATTTAAGTAGGTGAACCTGTAATCGACCAAATAATTTATATTGTAAAACGCTTGGCTCAGGAGCTCAGCTCAAGCTATATGTATTAACCTAAAACACATAATGATCATCACCTTGACTCAACAAACTTTTAGCAAATTTACAAACTCATGTTACTTGCAATTCAGAAAATGTATACATATACAAATATACATATCGTACTGGTGTTGAAATTATTAGTAAAGCATTAAATCCTGAAGTTTTATCCTGAATCATATAACTGCTGTTCATGCTATATAATATAAGGAGATGGCTTTTTTGTATACTAAAATGATACAAAAGTCAAATACAGGCTAAGAACCATGATCTCAAAACTTCATTTGTGAAGGCCATACATAGCAAGCACAAAATGAGGAAAGAATAAAGTCAAGATAAATGTTGTACCGTTAGTGATGTATCATCTTTTTGCACATCTAATTTGTAAACAATACCAAACTGGAAAAGGAAAAATCGTAGGCTCAGAATTGTTTCCATCACTCTGCCACTGAAGTTTCGAATATGAGACTGCACCAAATCCAAAAATATTAGTAAAACAAGGGCAATCAATTGAAGAATCGAACAGGAAAAAAAAAAAGATCACTTGTATATTCAATAAATGGTATCGCCTAAACTTGTAGGACCAATTCATTATATAGTTGTGCCTAAACTTGGATACTCTTACCTTTTGGTCCATGTATAATCATACTAGCTCTAAACTATATTGGTTGACAAAAATAATTAAAGTTCCAAAAAAAAAGAGCAGGAGACAATGAATGTCATTTTTGCCCTTACTGTACGTGGAAAAACAAATAAAAATTTATCTAGAATGATAAATATTCCTCTAAAATCTTGAGCATAAACATCTCCCCCTTTTCCATCTCTAGATACTTCTGATCTACTACCAGTCAATAGACATGCAGAGACGTATATATCTAATTATATTAGCAGATGTACACATGAATATGTAAATGCATTAACCTCTATTTTCTATTCGGATTCAACATACACACGTGACAACATATGTAGTATATGCGAAACATATAAGGGCATTAAAGTGTATTGGTGGGTATAAGAGAAAACAAAAGAAACATTGAATAAAACCACACCAAAAGGTTCCACAAGAGGCTGAATATTTATTTTCAGGGTATTCAGGTTTAGGTTTGGAGGTGGCGTCATGAGGCACTTTAAGCTTTTATTTTTACCTACATATTATAGAGGGGTGAGTTTGAAGGTTGAGAGATATTGAGGGTTTGGAGCTGCAGATTGGTTGGGAGCTTACACTGGTCAGGGTGTGGCTTTAAGTGTTGCAGGTGGATGGATCCAGTAAATAGGCAAGGGAAGAAAGCTAAAAGAAAGGAAAAGAGAAGAAAAGAAAATAATGAAATGGAAAATAATATATGTATTTTTTTTAAGTGGCCAATTCATAAGTATAATAACTACTTTATAAGTAGATTACAAAAATATTAAATATAAATCCTTCATGAATTTCAACTTGTTAAACAAATATTAAACAAAACACAAAACCTAAATAAAAATAATTTATAAATAAAAGAAAATGGAAAATTAAAGTACTGAAGATGAATACTGAGAATAAATTATACAACACTAACACTCCTAAGGTGGTAAGGTAATAACAACCAGACTGTATGCACATGCATATGCTAATGCTTGGAGGGACCTTTTGTCCCAGAAATTTGATATGCAAAATTCTTCAGCTATTAAACAATTACTTTCTTTTAATGATTGACAAGAGATCATATCAAGACCATATCAACAACATCCATACCAGTTCTTCATCCCACCACGCCTCCCAGCTTTCCTCTCCTTTAACTCCAATTCCACCTCTGTAAAAAAGCCAGTTTGTCCAATCCCGGAAGTCCTCAACAGTCCTAATGATCAGAAGAAGGTTTATTCTTTAATCAAGCAGTCTAAATGGCAGTAAACAGAAAAGGAGGAAAGAAAGAAGACTTACTTCTGCCACTCAAACCCAGAAGGATTAAATAAATATGGAGCAAACAGCCATGAAATAGCCAGAAACCAACTGCTAAGAGTGAGAAGAATATAGGATAAAGCAGCACCATCACTGTACCCATATGCAAGGTATACCACCAACAGGAGCACAATTTCCATTCTGTAGAAAAATTAGAAAATGAAGCTATGTGAAATACCAATCTGCAAACAGAGTCAAGATCACAAACATAAAAAATGTGTACGAGTGTGTGCATCACATACATAAAATCTGGGTACATATGTGTGTGTGTGTGTGAGAGAGAGAGAGACCCCTTAACAAAATGACTTCGTGAGTAAAGCCTGTAATTTTCAGTGAACTTGATATGGCGAACCACGAATCCTCTACCGGTTGCTTGATACTGCAAAAAAATCTTATTTTATGAGTAATTTCAACTGTGAGATACATCTTGGCAGGAAAGGATGAAAAATAAACCATACCCTTGCACCACCATGAAGAATAGTTCGGCCGAAGTAATGTGTCTTAGTGCCCAAGGAGAATGTGAAGAAGACAGTACAGAGCTGAAATTGCATGGTCACAAAAGTAACCACAGCCTGAAAGAGAGAGGATAAAAGGATTTAAAGAAAAACAAAATTGCAAGTCGAACACATCACTTAAAAAAAACATTTAAACTTGGAACAATTTACACGATAATCAATTCAGGAGATAAACAATCTGCAATTCACACTAGCAGTTAATATATCTGTTGAATAATGAAGAAGGGTTGATATGAATAGGGGGAATATGTATATTAAACAGACTAAATACACATTCATGACATAACGATCTAAGTAATTGCCAATTCAAACAAACAAAAGATACAGACAAAGATGCAGATCGGCCCAATTTGCCACCTCTTATGGCAAAGCTAATGGTCAGATTTTATGAAATGAAAATTGGTAGGAGTTCTAGGAATGAAAAACAAATAAATGGTTTCTGCTGATAAAAAGAGCTTTTAAGGGAAACTTAGTTTCCATTTCTTTATATGATTTTCGGTTAGAAAAGACAATTATTTTTCTATAAAGTTTAATCCACTTTGATCCATATATGGGTCTGCCAGGTCTGGTGGAACCGAATCTGAAGCAACCATAAGAGCACCTAAAATATTCATTCATATGGAGTGATAAACAGGTAAAGTTTCTGAAACATATATAACCTAAAAGAACAAAGCAAGAACCTATAGACAGTGATTCAAAGTTTCGACAGATTCCAAGAACAAATAAAGTCATTGAGAACTTTAGTACAATATTTAGTACCAAAGACGCGACTTTTGCCTCCCAAAAACAGCATCCAATATTATATGAAGGAAATTCCCAATTAAACTGTCAAAGTACCATCTGAATAACAATATTTAAAAGCAGAAAAGATAAATATAAGAACAGACATACCCTTAGAAAGCCCTGTTCTAAGATGAACCCTAAAACCATTGGCACTGCGGTAAAGATGCCAATCTGGAACAGAAACTGCGCATTCAGAGCTGCACTAAGTGCAGTATTCCCTAATATGTCTGCTCTGTCTTGTATGGCTTCACCAACCCCAGATAATGCCTTGAAGGTTAAAACAAATATTAGACGAAACTGGCTTTACAAACAAAGGAAGATCAGTGCAGAATAAAAAGAAACATACTTCACCATGTAAAATGTTCTTTCAACAAGTTCATGACAACCTCAGCCAATGAAAACTGTTAATCCTAGTAGGAGGATAAGGTGTGATTCCAGGAGGGGTACTCCCTTTCTATAGGATAGGAACATAACATGGAAGGGGAAGGGGAAGGTGAAGAGAGTAGATGAGGGCCATCATTGCAATTCTCAATTGCTCCTAATATGAAGCTATGCAAAACATATATATATATATCCTCTCTTTTATATATAGATGACGCTAAAGAAAAGAGAAGTATTAACTATACTTTCCTGTACCCTTCCCTTAACAAAAAGAGGACTAACACCATTATTGTTCTTCTTCATTGCCTTGTTGACACCAAACAATTATCAAGAGATAAAATTACCAACTCTATAACCAAGTGGACTCCACCAAAGATGCTTTAAGAATTGAGACTAAATTATAGCATAAAGAAACTCTGAATTATATCAAAGCATTAAAGGTTATGAACTTACCAAATACACCCTCCCGTAGAGAAAAGCATAAACTGTCAACACCGTCAACTGCAAGTTTAATGAAATGGGTAAAGTTAATATGAGACTCAAATAAAGGCAGGGTAGCATGAGATACAAACAACTTAAAGAACAGTAGACCAAACACAGAAAAGAGATACTTTGCACAACCAGATTGACCACATGTGATGCCATGTAACATACAACATAGAACAAAATGAAGGAAAACCATTTGCAACTATATGATAAGCTAACCATGGTACAAAAGTAGTATCCAACAGTCGTGAAGTAGAACGAGAGCATCCTGAAAAAGTCAAAGAGCTGCCCAAGCCTGTAAATATCTCTGCTAAGAACTTGTTCACCGTTGCCCCCAGCAACTTTGCCCTCAAAAAGAGCAATCTGGTTGAGGCCAACATCTCGCCCCTTGCCAACCTGTACAAAATTCAGTCAGCCAACTTCACACCATAGATTGTAGAGCTTTAAGTAATGCTAGAGTATACCTGAATGTATTCATGGTGAGTGATATTTCCTTGGCGTAATGTTGAATTGAAACCTGCATTTCCCAAACTTCAGTTACAGGATTTAGAAAAGAAAATAAAAAAATCATGAGAACCTCCATCCTCCGTACATGATGCACTTAAAGGCCAGTAACTTTCTCTAATTTTGAAAATTTGCTAAGATATCTAATTATATCTCCAATGACTATGACAAGCTATTTACGGCTGTCACAATTATGGAGGTAAAGGAGAAAAATGTGTCCAAATAATGAGACAGGAAAAAGGAGAGAAGAAAAAAGAAAAAAAAAGAGTAATTTCTTTTCCTTCTTATTCAACAGTAATTAGAAATGATATACTTAAATATACATGAGAACTTGTTTAAATGAGAACATATGCTTTGACTGGACAATCCATATAGAAAAACCCATATAATGGCATAAAGGAAATTATATAAATTGCAAAACATATCAGGCCAATCAAGAGTAATACCTGAAAAAATATCTTCACTGATATTAATTACACGAGATGCCTTGCTGATCCCACCCCTTGTGATATGGAAAACTCTATCAAAGACATCTGGATGTCCATAATGCATACGAACCCTGACACCGAAACAGCAGTATTAAACATGTATCATCTTGCACGGTACCATCATAACAAGCAAGCCTACTCACTTCAAAGGATTTGCCAGAACACGCTGACCAAGTGTAACAAAACTTGCTTCTTGATTAGACATGAAGGATGCCAATGAAGATACACTGCATCAGTAAGACAAGAAGTTAGACACCAGTGAAGCATGCAAATACTAAAAAATCATATATTTATCATCAAACACCTTCCAGTAAACACATGCTCCCTGACACCAAGAATGGTAGGAGGACGTAATCCATGATCCTGGTGGAACTCTTCAAGAAGATTTCTCATTTTCAATGCTTCCTCGAAATAATTATCCTGAGGGAAGTGAGATATAGGCAACGATGAAACAGTATAGGAACTCACTAATACCTTCTACGGATGCATAAGGAAAGAAAGAAAAATCCATTGTACCAAGCCAACTAATGTCAGAATAGGAAATTTTATTAAGTATCGAATATAAGTAAAACATATATTTCCACAGATGAAGACATGGACGTGCTTCTGCTCTGAAAGCAAAAGGACAGAAATTATACACAAAATATACCATAGGAAAGACAAGTTGGATTATACAGAGTACCACAAACCACAATTTTCAACACTGTGCAGAGCACAAATAGAGCACTGAGCCAAGTTTTTTAAAAATTGAAATTGTTAAAGCGCAGGCTTAGGAGTCATGACCATCGATAGGAATGATATCAAGAAACTTTATATATATATATATATATATTAAAACTCTAGTTGAAAAATAAGAATTGATGATGAACCCATCAACCATGTAATACGAGACAAGAAAATCACCATAGATTCAAGGAAGAGATGTACTCAGTAGACCTACATCTCTGCCAATGTTAGGCTATTCCAAAATTCAAAATCAAATGCAAATTTTTATTCTAAAATATCCTCAGTAGTACATCACTGCTTCTAAAACTGAAGGAACTCCAACAGCACCACATTGACCTAGAACTTTAGTCTGAGACTGTATGATACCGAATATAGTGGGATAACAGCAAAATTCAGTAACTGGGCCCTGGAATGCAAACCTGATTCATGTCAATTGTCTGCACTGCATTACCACGAGTGAAGACGACAGCATGATTCTGATTTTCAGGTTTCCCTTCACCAAGTTTAGGATTCCCTGGTAGCTTTATTGAATATATTTCCTGCAATTATTTTGAATTATTAGGTATGATGTTTACTGATCCAAAAGACACCTAATTTAGACAAGGCATAAAAATAGACAGTTCTTAGGTTTTGTTAGATATCATAAGCACAGTATAAATAAAAAATGATTTACTCAAAAGAATAAGGAAGGAAACAACTAAAATCAGCATAAAGAAAAGGGGAGAAACTGCAGAAAAGGAATTATTATCCAATTTAAATGAACAAGAAGCTTCACTTTTGAGGATGGGGGTTTAGGTTAAACCCAATCTGTGCATTCATGAAGGTTCAAGATCATTTACAAGGAGTTCAATAACAATTGTGAGAACCAGATGTGCACAAAAAAACACATACAGAGTTTGAGACAAACCTTAGGTGTTGCTTGTAAGTATTTGGATGCTTATGCAACTCACTGGAAAGGAATTTATTATCTAAGTACAATTTTTTATTATCTATTCACCCACTTTCTGAATGAAGTATGTTGCAACTAACACTTAATCCTCTCTCATCCTTTTCATTATAAAATATATATATATATATATATATATATATATATATATATATATATATATATATATATATATATTGATACAAGTTGAAATAAGAATTGGAAACAAGCATTAGGAAAGAATGACCAAGAAATTTTATCTTAGGGACTTCAAAGAAAGGAAAAAGTATGAACCTTGTCTTTTCCATTGATATCAGCCCTCACAAGTTTTGAAAAATATTCTGTGTACACTTTCCCTTCCTTCAGAGTTTCAACCACGTCGATGTAGGCAACCCGGAGAGCTTCATTTCTATTTTCAGTATTTAGATAATGGAACATAAAATTACAACATGAAAAGTAGTTAGTGAAGGAAAATGTATCATCCAACATTAAACAAAAATTCATATTCAAAGCTGGACTGTTGGTTCATAATTTATTACCACATTTGCAGTTCTAGAATTGAATGCATTGGTATATACATCTATTTGAACTCCACAAATTTTCCACAGAAGTTTTGATTTTAATGTAATCATTGCCTCAATAGCTTTCTCTAACTAATCAGCATCTTATAGGAACATCAGCAACCCCCCCCCCCCAAATTCATGCACAAAATTTTAAAGCATGGTCATTCCATTGAAAATGGAAGACTTTATATGGTAATATAGTTACAGAACCTTTGCATTAAAAGAGCAATATCTGCAGCTTCGGGTTTGCGCTCTTCTTTCTGCTTTCCATATATCTGACATGTAACAACATATGTGAACTTAAGATCAGCTCGAGCTCTTGCCTCCGGAGATAACTCAAAACCTTGAACATCAGTTGACTCATTTCCGACAACACCAGCTTCCACATCTGAAACTAACCAAAAGGCTTATCAGAATAGGCATGAGAAGACAAAAATCTACACATGTACTAGTTCATAATGCACACCTTCAGCTGACATCCGCTCCAGATACCCCTGAAGCATCAAAGCTTTTCTGTAATACATCATTCCCCGAACTGCTTTCCGGAGAGGTAGTAAGAAAGAATCAATAGCAGTAGATAAAAATATAAGCAATTCTTCAAAAAGCAAATACTTTAATTGAGATATGGCTTAGTTTTTTGTTGTTGTTCAGAATTAAATATTTCACAACCATGACACTGTTATGTGGGACAAGAGCAATAATATACACGAGTCTAACAACATAAACGAGGATAGTATGTTTGTTTATGGTACTAAGACAACCATCTCTGACCACATAACAGAAAAAATAATAATTTCTTGTATCTGGCTTCCACTTAGATCCAGGGACAAACCACCGTCAATCCTTTAAAAAAGGTCAGAATTCTGAATCGAATAGGTATTATGAGTATCAATATTCATATTCAGTAACTTTAGCAGCACCAGGTGTTCCTTTATAAAGCACATAAATGTTTTTTTGACAAGATTTAAGGGAGATGGAGTTAAGCCAAAACTATCTAATGTAATAAATCACTGATGTCCATCATAATAAACTATAGGATTAAGGAGAGATGGGTTAGTCTATACTTTTAAAATCAAGAATAAGAATGCATGTTATGACTTTAGAGTAAATAACACTCATATACAGACTTTTTCTATAACAAACTCCAATGACCTATGAGATCAGAATTTGCTTCAACAATCAGAATCTTTACTAGAAATATACCTAATTGAATATCATCTTAGCAGTAATCCCAAATGACAAAAATTGAGATGAACGGATGCTGCTCAAGGCAGTCGTAACTAAGCCAAAAGTAATTAAGTAAAGGAAAAACTCTAGAAAACTCGCCTGTTCTGGCCAGTGTTTGTCCTCGATAAGAAGCCCAAAACCGAAGTTCCAGGATATGATTAGGATTATCACTAAGTTCCAACTCTGATGTGGTCTCATCACGTCCAATGCGAGCAAGAAAATTTTTCCATTCATCTGTATTATGAAGAGAAAGATGACTACAATAGATGAAACTAATGTGCTATCATTATTAACCTGTGTCATTGTAAGAGGTTCAACAATAACATTAAAACCATAAGAAGATGCCCTAATCGTATTTTGACAATAAATAAATGACATTACTGGTATACTATGTATAACTGAACCCAAGGTATCACCGTCAATGCATGCACCAAAGAGTGAGTACATAACATATAGAAAAGGAAAATAAGAACATATCTGAAATTTTTTATCTTTTAGAATCGTGAGATATAGAATATTTCGTTAGAAGAAAATCCAAAAAAAGGTTGAAGCATAAAAATAAGGACACAGATCATATGGAGTACTTGAAAAATAAAAATAATCTAATGAATTGCAAGGGGGAGCAAAACTGAGAGGTTCAGGTGTCTAAAACAGAGATCAAAGATTAACTGATCAACTAAAAGAAATTCACAAAATTAAAAAATCAGCAACATCTAGGGAACAAACTGATCAAGAAAATCTCAGCATATCCAACACAAATGCTACAAAGCTTAGCGCAAATATGACCATCTACAAGTCAGTTAAGAAATCAAACTTGATTGATGCTCCACAATGTTAAAGAAAAAGAAAATCCCAACTAATTCAAATTTATATTGAGAAGCACAAAAACAAAAGACTAGGCCCCACCACAATAAATAACAGCTAGAATCAGAAGCAAAAACAATGATCCACATTATTAGAATGCAATAAATTCAGAGGCCTTGGAGCGCCATAAATATTGTTTGAAAATTATAGGTCAGAGTTTGCCAAGGAAGATTGCCTTCAATAGAGAAACATGCAAGAACATTTGATAATTAAAAAACTGTAGCAGGTGCGCCATTCAAAATAACACTGGAATAACCTGGATATATCTTTTGGAGGTAAAACAAAGTTGTAATGCCATCTTCATTTTTCTTAAGGAGTTCAGACATGCTGTACAGCACAGTCTCGGAGTAATATGGAGTGAACACACTGCACAAACAACAAGGTGTATCACATACATATCTGTACAAAGTTATAACCCCAATACATTTGAATGAAGCAACTACCTAAAAGATAGCATCTCTCGGACAGGCTTAGCTTCAGGCATCTCCATAAAAAGGGAATTAGTGAAAAACTGTAGTCGTCTTCTAGCCTCAAGATTCTTTGGGATATTCGCAGCAGAATCTTGGATGGTAAGTAGTGAATACAATCTACTGACTAGAGCTTTCTGCAGATGTATTATGTAGTTTAGCTCTTAATATAACAGATAATTTGATTGGCAGAAAAAGAATCAGGATGTATAGATGCCAAGAGATCATACCAACTCTGCGTCTTTAGGCCACTTCAATTTTTGAAAGAGACGCCCTTCAGTCCGTGCTCTTGAAAGCATATTCCATGTCTCATAATTATCTCTGACAATAGAATGGGTTTGACATCAAATTTCAAAAAACGGAAGCAAGAGAGAGAGAGAGAGACAATCTCAACCATTTACACAAACCTCATGTTGATAGATAGGACATCATGTCGCATAACATCATAAAGATCTAAAATAGCTTTAACAGCACCAGTTTCGAGTTCAGGTGTGTGATCCTTTTTCTGCAAAGAAACCTAAACTATTAAAGCAACTTGAACATGGAAAGTTCAACATAATCCTTTCAAGCAATACAAACAAAGTATACACTTTATACAAAAGTTAGCTTATAAATTTCATCACAATGTTTCCTAATAATAAAAACAGAAAATTATAAATCAAATATCCCTGCCAATCCTCACCCAATACCACAGAGGCAAATAAATCGCATCAAGCAAGGCAATTGGGCACTTTCTATGTTTTTTATGGGTGAAAGCAAATAGAATACCATCCATCAACCACCATGTCATATTTTGAGGCAAAAATATATTAAATAGTATAACATTTTTAATCAATTGATAAATAGATATATGTGTGTGTGTGTGTGTCTAATATATCACCAACAGAAAATCTTAGCAGGATAAAACCATCAAAACAGTTACATTTGCAACTATGTGAATCACAAGCCTATCTTTTAGGAAATTTAAACATGACAACCCCATGTGGGGACTCCCTAAATGATAGGTGATTGAGCAATAATGCTTGCCAGAAAATTGCCTATATATTTGTTTTTCACAAGTGTTTTCTCAACCATCTATGCTCCAGTCATTCACATGCCAACCTGCATCCTGTTCTCAAACCAGTTAACTGTGTAATTAAATGTATTCATTTGGTTTCAGTTTTTAAGAATTTTAACACTTACACTATGTTTTCAATTCTAAGCATAAAAGAATTAAACAGAAAGATACAGCAAACCAACAACCCCAACACCCCTTACCATGCACTTGCATTTAGAAAATACATGGCAGAAAAAATAAGGAATGTTCTCACACAGAAGCCAAAAATTAAAACAAGAAATAAGCTGAGGTATGTTAATTAAACTAGTCAATCCAATGGTACAATAAGCATTAAATTTTGCAAGAGGGTGAGGTCAATTGTCCAGGTCAACTTCATTTACTACGAACCAGTATCCCCAGGAGTGCAGTAACTTTCTGAATAACAAGAGGCAGTTTATCCAGCCGAAAATCAACATGAATACTCCTATTCACCATGCTCCCTCGAATGTCTTCATATATTCTTTCAACCCTGACATGATTCCAACAGCATAATATGATTACATGATATCTGATAGCATCAATCTGAAAATTAGATGAACTTACCACTTCTTTCCTTCATTATTTCCTTCATCACCTAGTATTGCTGTAAGGATAAATTTAATACTAGTAAAGCACTCTTGAACAGCATACTTCATGTATTCATCCCTTGAGATTCTATCCCAAAGCTCTTCGTGAGAATCTTTATTCTCCATAGCAATATCTTTTGCCAGGAATATCTATAAAATTTTGTATGGAGCAGATAGCAGCAGACCATGTCAGATAAATGCCAAAGACCTAAGTCGAGACAAGTACTTTAAACATTAAAGACATGAGCAGACCTTGCTAGCTAGAAGAAAAAGCGGCCACTGGACATGCGCAAGACTCCCTGAATTTTTAGGCATTTGAAGCAACTCCATTTCCCTATGTCATAAAAAATTGCAGCAGCATTAATAATAATACTCGAGCAGTCTAATATAATTGTAGCAAATCATACAAGATGATGCAATAGTCAGAATAGTGAACTCACAAATCATCGACATAGTCTTCCTCCCTCAGATTTTTGATAATTTCATTCCAAAACGGAGCAAATTGACCAGCATCAATTTTGTTCTTTTCCCCAACCTTCAATTAGACATACAATAATCTAATGGAATAAATAAAATGCTAAAAGATGGCCTAAACCAATGATTGAAACAATGGGGAAACTATGCTATTTAATCAACCTGTTGTATTTAGCCCACAAAAGCCTAGTAACCACAATCCTAGAATATGTATTACTAATTCAGATGGACATAGGTTCCAGAAGTCGAATTGCCTTCTTAGTCTGTTAATGGTCCAATTCTAACTGATCAGTGAAATAAAATAGTCATTTGTATAATTTCCTTACTCCTTAGTTTCTTCAGATTCCAAACATCATGATAAGTAGAAAGATAATTTTGAACAGATCATTCACATCTGTAAAATTGTGTTATTATGAGTATAGTTAATTCCCAATCATGGATCTAAGAGAGAATGAGGTGTGAGGTGTGACCCCTTTTATCTAAGAAACAGAACATGATACTGGAACAATTACTCCTCGTAACACAACCCCTTTTATTTATCAAACCTCCCAAATTTGTCCATAACAAGTCGGTAATAGAATGAGGTGTGACCTTTCGCAAGCCCAATTCATCTATAGCCTGATTCCACCAAGAAAGAATGCAGGTCTAAGAACCTAATTGGTTTATATGTCAAAAGTATCAAATTTTAAGGATCTGCCATGGATATGAAGTCATTTAAACCAAAACTCTTATGACAATATAAGTTTATCATCGCTATGGCGATCACGGTTGTCAAAATCATCAGCAAAATCTTTATGGTCCAGGTAAGCAAATTTTTTTATTTCCATGCTCTAGAATTTGAACATACTGAATGTGATAGAAATGAAATAGAAGAAACCAAGCTGAATTCATTTGTCATAACCACATTCATTAACCCAAAAAAAAGGCAACAGATCAGTGTATGATTCAGGAGACTATCTGTCACGCTGTGGCCTAGTTTTCTCATTTTTTAACATCTTTCAACAGATTTTTATCATGTAATTTTCTAAACCAGAAATATAAAATTAAAGGAGATAAAAGAGGCACTAGCTTCTGATGAGTGAATCCAACTAACCTGACCAGATGACTGCATAGACTCCCTGCAAAAGAAAGCTTTGATTCAATTCCTTTTTGAGAAAGAAACAAAATTTTATTAATAAAGGAGAAAAAAGGGAGGGATGAGAGATTCCTCGATGGGAGTACAAAGAGGCAGAAAAAACAGAAAAACGACCAGACCCACACTAACCAAAACAGAATCGAAAACACTCCCAAGCTAAAACCTTTACAAGACTATACCCCCCCCCCCTCAAATCCCTAATAAGATTTGATTCAATTCCATTAATAAAGAAACCAACAAGTTGACGAATGTTCTTCAATAGGATCTCTTCCACTGATTTTTCAGGTAATAAAATTCAAGCTGAAGCACAAAGAACCTGTTGCCAAGCGGTACATGTAGAGTTTTCATGAAAGCTGCAGGAAACTCCTCAAAAAGTTGATGAACAGCATCTAGAGACCTAATCTGAAGTCAAAGGAAAATCACAACTTATCTGGTCTACTCGTTGAAAAATTTAAGTATGTCAACAAAATGCATATAAAATTCAATACAGATAACAATGTAAATATACACATAAATTCATAGGTACAGAATAAAACGCCCATGGATTCTTCTAGAAACAGTGAAATAATTGAGTCAATAATGGCATAATGAAATATGTTACCTCCCCAAGCCGATCTCTAGCACCAAGCAGGAAACCCCATATAGCAGATATAATAGTGTAGAAAACATGGGTATCCACGAGATAAATCTGCCACATGAAGTAAAGGACAATAGACAATAAGACTATTCATAGAACCAACAGTCGAAGAAGGAACATGACTACCAAAGACGTCATTGAAACACAATAAATGCATCCCATAACTAGAATCTACTATTCAGTAAGGTAATGTTTGTAAGGATATTCATAAGTCAAAATTTGAGATTTCATGATCTCAAATCCTTGTTTGTTAGGGGTTTTAAATTAGGATCATAAAATCAACTCAATAGATAACCCTATTTTACAAAATAATACTGCAATTAGCACTATATTCTAACCTATTAATACACAAATTTCAATACACTTGAATTTCTACTATTACAATCATCCAATCATTACTATTACATCAACTAACAATATAATATTACGCACTTTTTCCAACATTGATTTGACATCTACAATGATAATCCTACCCTATAAAATCTCATAACAAACATATATTTTATTTGTTCACCTTTATTTACAAAACCCATGATTTCAAAATTGGATTTCCCCAATCCTACATAATCTCCTTCCAAACATTGCCTAAATGCTATGATTTGAAAGCAGGAAGAAGGGGACAACGAAAATAGAAGAGCCAAAAAATCCAAACAAAAGAAAAGCATACTTACAGCCAGCACAGGGGCCCATAAACTTAGTACTGTCAAAGCATTATGGTTATCTACAGGAGAAAGATACAAATTTATTAATATAAAAACAAAAGATGGAACAAAATGAGTTCACCAGACCACCAACCACATGAATTTTAGTTCAGAGAGAAGAAACAGAACACTCAAATACCAAAAATTTATGACCCTCAACAGATGAATCTAAAGCCATACCTCAAGGAGCACGAGGAAATTTAAAGAGAGAAGGATACTGACACCAAGAAAAAAACATTACTAAAGGTTTATCATTCTTTCAACACTATATGTAACTGTCACCTAAAAGGTCAAGGACCACAACAACCTTTTCCAGTCACAACGTAAGTTTGGTATTCTAAATTGGTGCAAAGGAAATGTGATGATATTCCTAAGTATTATTAAACTTCAAGATTCTAAACAACGGAACAACAGGCAAATCATTCCACATCAAAAGAGACAATGGCGAAGGACTGAATGCATTAGCAGTTAAAGTCGTGGCTTACTTTTTGACACAAAATCATGCCAAGAGTATTGTCTAATGTCTATCGTTACTATGAGCCTCGTTGGAGCAGCCAATGGCCTAATCTGCAGTATGAAGGACAAAGTTCAATTAATTTTTTTTTAAAAAGCCCACGCAAGGTAAATGATAAACACTATGTAGTAGGCATTATTGACAGAAAGAAGTTAACACTTGCCAGGAGGAAATAAGCAAAAGAAAATTTGCATCCGAGCACAACAAACCAGAAGACCATGTATCTGCATCACATGCATAAGTAGATGAATCACAAATCCCATGAGAAGATGAAGCATCAGAACATTTTATCAGTGAATTAGACATGAAACCAGTAATGCTTCATGAAAACTACATGGAAAAGACAAGTTAAACAGTGTAGGAATGTTGAATGGTTATAGATACGAGACATGCAAAAGAAAAGAGGAAGTTTCCAAAGAGCCAAGAAGACTGTTTACTTGATGAAATCTGAGGCTCTTTCATACATGCCCCGGCCGATATAGTAATGTTCCTGAAACACATGAATTAAGGGTCAACAGATATAAATATTAGTTTCAAGAAAAATAACTGAAAATTGAATAAAAATACTCGACATAACAATATGTAAACCTGGTGCATCCACTTCATAAAGCGAACCAGGGGCCAACGATCACACCGATCTGATAGACGATGGCATGCTGGGATGTGCAACAATAAACTCAAACAGAACTTCCCACCCGCATAGATGGCAAGAATTATAACATATATTTTATAGATAACTGAATTGTTATTGTTGTTATTCTTGTCTTGAAGAGCTCTCCTGAAAAAGAAGGCCAAAAAGTTCAATTTATAGCAAGGAAGAAAAGCATGGCTTCAAAGTAGGGAAAAGTGAGAAATAAAATAAGGTTATCATACATACACATAAAGGAAACATATGAAAACAGAAATCACGCTGTAGCTAAGAAAGCGGAGAAAAATTCTTGTGACAGCTAGACGCCTTGATGTAGAATATGCTCCATACATCATCATAATGTCCAGCACACCTAAAAAAACACAAAAGGAAGATATAAATCAGAACAGACATTGCGACCTCAGCAGGAGCAAATTTTTGGATAAACAAGAAATTTAAAAAAAAAACAATATATATATATATATATGTATATTACTCTTGAAGAATTTCATGACAAAATATGTAGGTCCAACACTAAGAACTTCTCGGATGGTCTTTGAGTTGAAATTTCCATGATTGAAAGCAATTATGGCAAGTCCCTGCAGAAACGACAAATATTAAAATTGGAAAGGATGATGCGATGAAGAGTAATCTTGTCCCAACAGAATGAGTGAAAAAAAATAAAGAGAAGAGAAACAAAAAAAGCAGCTTAATAACAACTTTTGAACTGTTACAAGAAACATAATGAGCTTCAAAACAGGCAAAAATCAAGACCTGGTCAGAAAATAATAAAATTGTAGATCAAAATGTTGGAAAAAAACCAGCAACAATAAACTTGTTATTACACATCCAGCAAAGCGTGAATAAACAGCTTCAGTTCCAAACAAAAAAGATCTCGAAACTTCAGGTTTAGCCACATTGCACTAGTAATGTGATTCTAGCAACATATATAAAAAGAAAAGAACAAAAAAGAGAGCATAGACAACATACTCAAAGTGGTACAAACATACAACAAAGATAGCAAAAAATTGATAGTATGGCCTAATAAAATTATGGGATGCTAAAGAAAAAAACATCATCTTACACAAAGAAACATGAGTAAAGATTTAGGGAAATTATTTCTATAATTGTTGACCAGAGACCTATTTAATCAAATAAAAAAAGTATTGTGTTGAACCCCAGTCCATGTAGATGTATTCTACAGTAGTCTTTGAGATGCGCTAAAGACGATTCGGGCATGTGCATAGGAGAGGTATCTAGAAACCATTGATTCAAAAAGATATGGTTATACTTAAATATAAATGGAAGAATTTATCTCAAACGAGCATGATTGCTAGATATGATCCATATAGTAAACTCCACATAGTGGGATTACAGCTTAGTTTGTTGTTGCATTAACTTAAGGTGAACTAGGAAATCACATAAGGTTGAATAACTACAAGTTGGGTTATGTAAAATATAAACCTAATCCAAGAAACTCGTTACGAGCCATATGTTTGCTTACTTGGATTGGAATAAAATTCGTCTCTCTTCTCCTAGATACGGGATAATCATCAACAGGTTGTTTCACACTGAGGATCATCATAACCACCCATTCTTTCAAACAAGCACTTCTAGTAGATATTTTAAGGCAAGGTAGGAGGATAAAAGTTCCAACAGGTACATGCATTGTCTTACTACATGAAGTGATCAGGATTTTTTATTGAACAACTTTTACACATCCCCATTTTATAAAATATGAAGTCCCTGTCTTTTTCTAAACAAGCTTCAGTTCTAAACTATTTCTTGGATCCTCCATAAACTCCGAAAACCACTTTTAGCTGGGAACTCATAACAAAATTGCTTGCTCTTTGTATGAAGAACACTAGAATTTGCACCTGAGCTTAAAAAATTAGTTTCTTTTAAATCTCAAAGGGTACTTCATGGACATCTTATCAACATTTTGGACATGTAGAACACATAAAAAGACCATTGTAGTAACTTGCAAACCTGAAACATCATAAGCAGGAATATCCACAGACGATGAAAACTGTGATAGAGATGAAGAAATGTCCTGTGTTCAACAAAGGATGTTTTTCCACAACGTTTGCCTCCTCCTGACTTCAATACATTCTGGAAAACAAGAGAAACATTAACAAGACCTATCGTCATGGAAACACCTAGCAACCGCAATAGATTATCTGCCACGAAAGAAAAAGGAAGTGCAGAACAGGGGGCGAGTCATCAATTTCCCAGTCAAATGAAGTTCAACTACTAAATCATGTTCCCAGGCAGGTAAGTGTAGTAAAATAAGTCTACAGAAAGGAGTTTCTTCCAAAATAGAATAAGATGCATCTGCAGATTTAATGTGAAAATTATGTAAAATTAAGTCCACGTCACAAGATTGATTTGTGACAGTATCGAAAGAACGTTTCATACCTTGGACCTCGGTGCTGGCTTTAGGAAAAATATTGAACCCTTGCGCCATGGCCAACTAAGTTCAAAGCAACTCAGTGACCTTACAATAGAAAAGGATTATTGAATGAGACAAGAATTCAACACATGACACAAACAGAAAAATCTTATCCAAAGATTTAAATAAATTAAATTATTATATAATCCGATACAACAGCTTACCAAAAGTATTCATTGAAATCATCATAGTTTCTCCAGGCTGAATGAGGTGCACGCCCATTATCATTGTTTGCAGCTTCCTTAGGATTAAAATCAAGTCATCTTTAAGATGTAAGCTTTTTTCTTTGGGGAAATATGAAATCGTACTGGAATACCAAGATAAGAAATTGACTTATAGCACTAAAATATTTAACCAATAAATATTTCTAACAATAAAGAAAACAGAATTCAAAAAAATTGGACATACCGCAGAAATGACCTCATAGAGAGGATGTATAACTTGGTCAATAAATGATACACCAGACTCAGAGAAACAACTGTTAGCTGGCTGTGCAACCTGCTGTCGTAACAATTCTTCCAGCTCCCTTCCCATCTGTTCAATCAAATTCATTAATCTAGAGTAGGAAATCAGGATCTCGGAGGCTTTAGATAAAACAGTCAAAAGTGGGAAGCACAAGCTAGAAGTAAAACCAACAGTGAGGCCTTCAAACATAAGAACAGCAAGTATTTTAAGCACAGGAGTACATTAAATAGGAAGTGACTGAGAGTGACTGTACATCTAGCTGGATGAACTGCATTTGGAATAAATCCAATCATGAGAAAATTAGGAGCAACCAACTACAGAAGCCAGCTGATCTACCAAAGCAGTAAAGACACCTATATTAAGGTCCCTCACTAGAAAGGATAGAGAAAGAGCATTAAACTAGCTAGAGAGACTGGCAAATGCTCACCCAAAGGACTTTTACGAGCCTTCAACCAGGGAATCTAATCTCAGATTACATTAAGATTCTGAATAGAATGAAAGTAAGGGATTGTTCACAAATACAAAAAGAAGTTAATCTAGTGAAGCCCAGGAATATCTTCAAGTCGTTGTGCATTAATACCAAAAAAAAAAGAACAAAGGATATCATGGTAGAACGTGAATTTTTTAAGGAGGGAGTTCAACTTTTATCCCAACTCAACTTTGTGAGGAGGGTGGTATCTGAATACCGGTGCTCAACAAGAATTACAAGGACTAACTAAGAAATAAAGGGTGAACGTCTTGGTAGCATCAGGCATCAGGAGCCCAGTAATTTTTATAATGTTGATCATGTCATCCCTAATTAAAAAGATGGGCACAAATCTAGTATAATAATTAGTCAACCAAATAGCAAAACACCAACCCCAACCACAACTAGCCAGGATACCTACATGATGAAATATGTAGCATAAGCACTCTGGAAGAAACCGAACATTCGCTGCTTCACCCCAAATTAAGAAATACAATGAAATAAACAGCAACTTCTTCTCTTTGCTTACAGCCTCCAAACTGCAAAAAAGATCAATCTATTAAAAAATGCAACATCAAATTAAGAAGAATCTGTACCGACGAGATACTACACTCGTGTCATTCAATTTTCAGTTTTTTTTACTTGCTAGGATCATTCGCATAAACACTAAACATACTTGCTCCATACGGGTAAGATTCCCAAATAGTTACACCACTTGATGTAGTTGTCCAGGGACTTCAAAAATACCTTCTGAACAGCAGCCTCGTCCAAAATCTGAAACAAAATTATAGGCAACTCAAAGATGCAAATGCACAAGGAAAAAATCTTTTTAGGTCTTACACTAGCGATCAGATTGTTGCAAACAGCAGTAAAAAATGACATGTGTTAGTGTTGTATTAAAATCTGTGTTGAAGAAAAAGAAGAACATTAATCTCGGATTACTTTTTCTCCATCTACAATCCATCAGATTTTATTTTTTATTAATCTCAGATGAGAAATAGAGATAAAATTTTGTTCATCAGAATTCTAACTAGTTGAGGAGGAAAAAGAAAAGAGAATAATTTATATACTGCTAACATCAGAATTTCAACCAACTAGACTACGAAATGAGGTGCACTGATTAGTATGGTACAAGGGTTTCAGATAATTGGGTATACACTCACAAACTAATAAATGTTAAAATCCCCCCTCCCCCAAACTTCTGCAAATCAACCAACCAAGGAAAATAAAAGTCTTTAAGAACTCCAGTCAGATTCGTAGGCTAAAACATTGAATTTAAACCATCAGATAATTCCCCGAATAATAAATAGACAAACATGCTGCCCCTTTCTAAAAGAACCTAAACTACTTAAAAAATAAAATGAGGAGAAGGACCATGCAGGAATGCAGAATTCTTTAATCTTGTAGCTGACTTTTTCATAGGAACAAAATTTTATTGATTAGGATCAAGTGAGATACAGGAGATGATAACTCCCATTAAAACAGACCCCAAAACTATAGAACAAAACTCCAAACTATGACAGTATCTGAGACAAAAAAATATTATAAAATCTTTAAGGTTAGACACCCACAAATCAATCCTAAACTTAGTTTTCTATCAAACTTCCTTAAAGACTACTCGGAGTCTTCAAAATTTCTCTTATTCCTTTCTACAAAAGGGATCAACGTGGCACTGGAACAGTCCCTTCCCACCATATAAATCAGTTATTATCCCCCAGCACATTATGTAATTTTAATAAGCACATTCACAAAACTTTATACTGCAACCAAAGGGAAGCAGAAAATATCATAAACAATAAATGCTGCCAATTTATCAACATAACACAAGAAATATGATCATTTGCATGCACCATACCTGTTTTTATGACATTGTCAGACAAACACAAACAACAACATTAAACCAAGTTCCAATAAGATCATTCATATACATGACATGAGACTTACTGGCTCAGGTTCCTCAGGAATTCGAAGCCGACTCTGCTCATTCGCAAGGAGGTGAACAACATTTTCTCGCTGATTTGAAACACTATCTTTCTGCAAATTATAAAATCATACAAAGGAAAACACAACTTCAAATCCACAGTAAAAAAATATAAAAAAACTAAAAAAGCTATTAAGAGGCACTAAAAATCAATGTTTAGTTAACTCAACAATCCTCAATTCCCAATACAAGATGACATATGAGCAAAACATTGTCACCTGGAAAGATTTCGGACACTATACAGTATGCAGTATTTGTGCTCAATTGGCAAATATGGCAAAGTGATTCAAACAATCAGCAATTTTATGATTACACTATGGTCTTAAATATCTACCTTCACACTTCTGTTAGCGACTTGATAACTTATACAAAGAAAAAATGTTGAGGGATAGACATATTCACAAGAATTTGTTAACTCAATAAGAGACGCTTGAGTTTTCATTCCATTCAAAACTATAATGATCCTGAGAGCATTTCAAAACAAACAGATTAGAATGCCTTCTGAATATCCAATAATCTTAAGAGTAAGCTTTACAAAAATCATGACACAACATTTAAAAAGTCGGAGACGGAGATAGCCAGAGAGACAGAGGGACATACATCTTCCATATGCTACGATCATATGAGGTTATTCTCATAGAAATAAAAATAAAATACAACCTTCTTTAGTGAAGTTATAGAATTAAAAAAACGCCACACAATCTACCAAGTACCAACATAACAATGCCATTCTTGGCGCAACCAAAATGCACATGGTGCTAGTGTTTTAGAAAGTGAAGGCAATGGCCAATGTATTTCACATCTCCTGGGCCAGGACATATGAAAAATTCATTTCTTGTTTATTGTTTTAATGGATACAAATAATGTCAAAAACTACATAAAAAATGAGGTGTCATATTAGAACTAGCAGACATGTCAAAGAGAAATACATGGAATAATCAAGAAGAATCCTAAACAAGTTTGCTTGGTCAAATTTATTATGAGCATAATCAGATGCCATTATTGTACATATGTACAAAGGATATAGTTAATGTTTCATAGCCAACTAACCTGAAAGCCAAATGTATAGTCCAAAAAATCAAACATATCTAAACTCCTTGAAAGTGGTGCAGAAAAAGTTCCAGGTAATTTTGGGAGGCCCCTGAAATACTTCAATGATGAAATAGCTGCCCGCACCTGATGTTTAAATTGACCGGTCAAGGACCACTGCAGTACCAAGACAAGAAAATTGACACAATAGATATAGAAGCATATTACCTCTGGGAAAGACACAATAGGATTGGATAGAGTAGGAGCATCCAGAGGAATTATATTATAAGGAAGCAAATCCTCTGTCATCGCTGCATCTGACTCCATCACTCGCTTCAGCTGAAAGAAAAGCAACCATAAACCAAATTGATAATTGAAAAAAAAAAAAAAAAACAGCCTAAGAATATAAGGAGGCTGTCCACAGCAAGAAACAGGCACAGTAAAGCTAGAGAGAGGAGAGAGAGTGTACAAAAAAAATTTCCCGGGAAAAACTCACCCCCAACCACACTAGATCATCATATGCACAGAAGGAAAGACAGCATAGAAGAAAAACAAACCAAACAGATAAGAGGCCAAGAACAGAGACTAACGCTGGCATTAACTTTCTTGTAACAAGTGCAATATGAGATGAGTACTGGAATTTCTGAAGGTGGCATAAAGACAGTCTACAGCTACATGTTTTAGATTAAGAAAAAAAAAATGCTTTAGATAATATACTCACTGTAAATCTCTTCCAGATATGAGATCTTGCTTGCCATAACTTGCCATGGACAGCATCAAGTAACACACTAACAATTCAAATTTCTCTCAATTTTGGGATATAATATATATATATATATATATATATATATATATATATATAGAGAGAGAGAGAGAGAGAGAGAAACATGGTACAGAATATATAGGGAAAAGGTGGGCATCCTAATCTCAGAGAAATATACTTTCACTCATAGGTTTTTTCAACATGCAAGGTACTATTAATTGATATGTCAACAAATTCAAACTATGCTTAATATTTTTTAAATAAAACTGGATCAAGCACACATTCGACAATAAAAAATGCATCAAATCAGTAAGAATGGAAGGGACAAGATATCAGACCTCCTCAGGAATTAATCTTTCAGCTTCTTCAGGGGAGACCTCCTTGGTCAGCTGCTCTAAAACATTACCAAGGACCTTAAGAGTTCCCAAGACTCTTTTCCTTTTCACTGTTTTCCTCTCCAGTCTACCGTAGAGAGAGGGAAATGCAACATTAAATTTATTGAAGACATGTAAATGAAATATGGGAAAGGACACAGATGACGAGACCAGTGAATCCTACAGGGGAACTAGCATATATAATTGTCTTTTAGAAAAAACAAGGAGTTTAAGAACATACTCTCCAAGATTACCACTAAACACACCGGACTCCCTCAACTTCAGCTCCTCTTCTCTCAGTTTATCCACGTCATTCTTCTTCCTGTACAGTTTATAAAACTCTCGCAAGCGAGCAATATCTTGACTCCGGTCTATGCCTCCACCCTCCCTCTTCGCTAGTTTTTGCTGAAAGATTATCACAGGAGAAAGAAGAAGCATAATTTTACATCAATCACAAATATTTGAGCGTGAGCAAAATTACAAATGGATGTCAAAGAAATCAGGGGATGGGTGTGGCATGTTACACACAAAACAAGTTTCCTGAAAGAAATATAAAATGCCACATGCATATAAAAGCAAGCAAGTTACTTTTCTTCTCCTTGGAAACTCATCAAAAAAGTTCAGGAGTTTCCAAAAATAATGAGCTGTGAGCACATTTCATGTTCAAAGATACCTTGATGACAGACATCAAACCAGTCTTAAACTGCAACACGCCCCTTCCCTCACTGTTTGGGTCCAGATTTTGAGCCAAAGAATAAGCATGCTCACATACTGCGACAAGAAAAAACAACACTCTAGAGTAAGAAAAGCACAAAAGTAATGGGCAAACATACTCATCTTCTGCAGTTCCACAGTTCGGGAAGCCATCTTGTAGCATAGGGGATAGCTAACAGTATTTTCAAGAATTTTTTGGAAAAGGGACTAGAGGATTTCTTTGATCAATGTCCATCAGCAGGCTTAATAAAAACAGAGTGGTAACATTAAAACGGACTTTAGAGCTCTTCTTTCTCATTAGTTTCTCATTATAATTATCAGAGTTTCAGACATGAAAAAGAGAAATGCTTCCAGACAACATTTCTGCATAGGTTAATAGAAAAATGCAAAAGATTCTTCCAGTGTCTCAGGTCTCTGAAGTGCATGATAAATATGTGACTTATTCAGGATACAAACATGTCAGCAAGAAAAAGTGCAAGCAATTGTGCTATATTACCATTTCACATGAACTGGGTGGATTTAACTCACTTCCATTGCTCTTTTTTTATTACAAGAACTTTCATGGCTTACATTTCTATCAAGAGCTCACTATCAAGCAAGTCGACTAAGTGATTGAATATCTTAACAGGATTAGTAATCCTCCATGAATCTTTGAAGCAATAATACCGAGTGATTTTAGGAAAGTGAATTGGTGTATAGACGTAAACTACAAAGTAATCACATAATTAAGAAGACAACAATATACCCCACATCAGTTCATGTCTGCTTGATAGCTACAGTTATGTCCTGAGGGAAGGTTAATGAAAAATATCACATACTACAAAAATTAAACATGCTAAGCATGAACACAGATCAAGCTAGTCAACTGAGTGACATACTATACTAAAAAGACTAGAGGCCTCGGTAGATCCTTATATTGCGGCTAAAGAGTGAGCTTAGATTTGTAGATTGTGTTAGGACTTCTGGTAATCTTATATTTAAGAACAGGAAAAACAACATCCCTCGTTGAATGAAAATAAATCAGTCTGTTTCATAACTGCATTATTGTCCTGAATCAAACTATAAAGCATATCATGTTCTCCTAAAAATAAAGAAGCTCCAGTGCAACAGTCTTTCTCTACCTGTTTTACCAACTCATCAAATATCAGACCATAAAATAAAATAAGACAGACAAGAAATGAAAGGAAACAAAGAACACTGGAAGAGAACATACAAATTCTGGAAACATTTGGATCATCATCTTGAATTTCATCAGCAGCCCTCAGAATGTCATCTATATCCCTGTTCCCAAGTGAAGAAGGAACACTTGAAGCAAGACCAGCCTCGGGCTGTCCATACAAATTCCCACTTGCTACTCGGCCCCGTAGTGCTGCACGAACCAACCGCTCCCACAAGTCCTCCACTTGAGACATCTCCTAAAAGTTGCATATCATAAAACCAGGATTAAGTCAATTGAGTAAAACACGCTCAAGGTGCAAAGGACCTGTAGTGTTTTCAGCACAATTTACTTGTTTTCGCTTCTTGTAGCCTCCTTTATGAAATTAATTTGTTGCTATGATAAAGCAACCTTCACGGAAGTTTGTCTACTCTACCCATGAAAAAATCCGAATACATGAAAAATAGCTCTTAGCAGTTCTCCGCTGAAAATAAATGTTTCAAGAAAATGTTTTACCACTTTTTAAACAAGAATTGTAGTCGGCTTGTCAATTTTACTGAAATTGTGCAGTCTTTATGGGTTAACAGAGAACAACAACTAGATCGGGAACCAGTCATTGGTCTCTGTTATGGGTCAAGAAGAAATTTCAAAACTTACATACCAAGCCAAAAAATTAGTCTATTTTCCGGCGCACTGCGCCGGAAACCTAGCTTTCTGCCGCAGGAAATTGAAAAAAAGGAGACAAGATAAGACTTACCTACAAGTTCGCGCACTGATCACAGTCGATTCTTGAATCTCTTGCCCTAATTAGATTTTTAGGGCAATCTTGCCCAATTTTTGTGTATTGATTTTATTATTATTGGAAGGTGCGAATGTGGCTTGGCACATTGGGATGGGCTATATAAGAAATTTTTTGAACCGACTACATATCCAAAGAAAAGGCCCATGTAACAAAGATAGGGCTTACCTTCATTTCATACACAATCTTGAGATCTTGCCCTAATTAGATTTTACGGGCAATCTTTTCCAAATTTTGTGTATTGATTTAGTTATTATTATTTTATTTGATGGTGTAAATGGGCTGTATATAAGGAAAAAACCTGAAAAGACTACATCATTAAATAGAAGAATAAAATATCCATGATTTACTTAATTTCACACTTCTTGAATCTTGATTTTTGCCCTAATTAGATTTAATGACAATCTTGCCCAGATTTTATGTATTAATCTAATTGCACAATATATAAGGAAAAAATCTGAACCGACTAAAAAAAAAAGGACATGTGACAATATAGAACTTACCTTAAATTTGCGCACACAATTCTTCAATCTTGATGTTTCCCAAATTAGATTTAACGGTAACTTCCCCAATTTTTGTGTATTGATTTATTTTCTATTGGATAGTGTAAATTGGGCTTTGCATGTGGAATGGGCTCTATAAGGAGATTTATTGAACGGACTACATGACAAAATGGAAAAACTAGTGTTTGTCAATGTGGCTAACAATTCATGCAAACGCTAAAACTAGGGGAAAATGTTTTTAGTACTCTAAATTTGTTTCATTTGATTTTTAATCTTTTATCTTTTATTTTTTGTTTTTTTTCTCCATGTTTAAAAAGTAAACTTTAAATGTTTTTGTAATACGGATTTAACTTTTACATCAAAAAATATATATATTATTTTTAGAGAACACTAAATAATAAATAATATAAAAAATGAAGAAGGATACTTCTCCCATCAACTAATGTACTCATTATTCTTATCTGCAGTATTGTCAACAACATAAAGAATCAAATGTCAATGTAAACTAACAAAAACACCTGTATACGGTGAAATAAAATACTTGTATCGTGTTAGTTTAGCAGACCATTATGAATTGATGATCTTGCACAAGCATCTAATATTGTGGTGATTGGAAAAGTTAAAGGTTATAAGAGTTTCAACTGTCATCAATTGTTCTGATAATGTTCTCGTATAAGACAACTTTAGAACAATCAATTATAACTCAATCAAGGGTCAAGACTTTCTAAGTTACCAAAACTTCGAAGAACAGTTCGATGTTACCTGTCAAAGCAACTGTATTTGCATAATGATCAGCATGTATAAACCTTGCGTACCATCAACTAGATCAAGTAAATAACATGATAATAGTAATTAGTATAGTACATGTTTATTTGTCCTTAATAGCATAATGTGCATCATTATATTTTTTAGATGACATATAAGACACCACATTATATTAGAAAAATGTACAAAAATGATTTTAAAGTTTGTATTAAGGTGTAACTATGAATGTGAGTTTTTTATTTTTGGAAAAATAACAGTTTTTTTTTTCTCTTAATATTGACTTTGTACTAACATGTAGATTAACCAATGAAAACAAAAATCATTGAATTTTTTAATATGAAAACAAATCGATATTGTTAAATTACTCCACTAGCACATTGGTCAAATTTAACTGAAATATAATTTGATTACCTTCAATCTATAAATAAGTATAGAGTCGGATTTGCATATTTCTAAAATTTGATGGTTGACATTTTTTATTTATTTTAAGAATTCAATTTGTATTTATTTTTCTTATTATTATTCGCTGACACAAATCTTGGTTCAGTTTTTTTATTTCTCATGAAACCTCATTAACTAGGTTGAAAAGTTCTTCCATTTAGTATAAAAAATAGAGAGAGAAAAAAAATGATTTAATTGAAATTAAGAGTTAGTTGAATTAAGAAAATCAGATAATTGGAATCACCATCACAATTTTTTTGTTTTCGATAATATCTTTTTTATTTAACTTCTATCAGTTCATTAGATGAAAGATGGTTAATTATCAAATATGACGGCTTGAATAAAATCAATTCAAATTTTAAAAGATAGAATCATCATTTAAAAGACTTCCAAAATTTAGACTTTGTTTAGTATCATATAATTTTTAATTTTTTAATAAAAAAATTTCATAAACTTCATGCATATTAAAAGAAAATGAAAAATTAATCTTTCATATATACTAAAGAATAATTATAGGAGGACGCATGATGCGATATGATGAATTCATTTTCAGCTCAAATTATTATTTAATTATAATTATAATTAATTTATTTAATAAATAAAAATATTTCATATCAATGTTATTTGTAGTTACTCATTTTCCTAAATTTGATGACACTTTATTTTATCAATACGAATGCATCACAACTATATTAAAAATAAACTATTTATCATATTAATCCAAAAGTCCAAATATATTTTAAAATGCACGACAATTTTAATAATAATATTAATAAAAAAAATTAATTTTTTTTCTAAATCCCATGTATTACATAGGGCAAATGCTAATTACGTATAGTAACATTAAGGCTAAAATTATTACCTCACTTTTATGAGTTTATAAGTGAAGAATTAATGATTAAACCATTTTTCATAGGCGCGCCTCAATGAACCGACCGCCTTTAAGAGAACGTTAAACGGTAACTATAAATAGTATATATAAGTAACTATGTATTAGAAGAAAAATGGTTTTTATACTTTCTTGATTATCAAGTCACTGGAAATTGTTCTCGAATTCACGAATTGTGTTCTGTTTTCTCGATTAGTTCATGGGAACACTTTCTGGATTCAAGAATTATCTCTTCCTTTATACTTTCTTGATCAAGTCACTGGAAATTGTTCTTGAATTCAAGAATCGTGTTCTGTTTTCTCGGTTAGTTTATGGGAACACTTTCTGCAATTAAAGAATTTATCACTTTCTTGATACTTTCTGGATCAAGTCAATGGAAATTGTTCTTGAATTCAAGATTCATGTTCAGTTTTCTTGATCAGTTTATGGGAGCACTTTCTGGAATTCAAGAATTATAATTCGTCAAGTTAGTCTTACAGCGAAAACTGATTGGTATGGTTGGTTTTTTCACTAAAAGTTATGTATATGATGATTTTTTATAGGTCTTCCTCTAAGTCTGATCAATTTTGTAGGAGGAGAGAAGATTGTCCTTATTGAAGTATCAGATGCATGATTAGAATAGTAGCCAGGTAAGTCCTTGTACCCTAGTAATAATATTCTTGAGCCTGGATATCTGTCCTTGCTCTCTATACCTCTTGGGTAAACATGATTCAAATCCTTAAAGTTTATCTTAAGCTCGCAATATATTTTCTCCCTAACCTCGAATAGCACACTTGCCAATTGGACTTAAGGAACCTTGCCTATATATGACATGTGCAATACTCAGGATTATTAAGAGAACTTTAAGATTTATGAATTTCGAGGTAGATTGAAGGGATTGTAATGAATGCCACTACACTCGAGCAACTCTTTGACATACCTACTACATAGATGCTTTAATTACATATATAAGATTGATCTTGCCTTTGGTAATGAAACTAGGTAGATGTCTGTGATCCGAACAATATTGAAGCAAGTCAAGCAGCATTAAGCCCGTTCAAATGTGGGCAGGTACTCATGCTTTAATCATCTTCATTTATCTTTCTAGTTAGTGGACTCAATTACACCTCTGTATTAGTTGAGCCATATTACAACGGGCTTGTTTTTCTCCAAACTAACTAATGTGGTACTTGCAGTTATTGTGGGGGATTCTTTTTCGTGAGCATATCATGTGACTTCGTATTTACTCAAATTGTGTTCATTCTATAACTTGCACCTGAAGCTGGTTAATATCAGGCCATATCAAGAACCTGCATGAGAAACAGTCTGATAGTTTGGTGGAAAGATAAAACAAGCCGATAAACTGTATGGTAATGGTTGTGGAAGATATGAGCCGATTTACTCGCTGGATAATTACAACAAATGAGTATGTTCTATAATAGGTGTGGTAACATGTTGTTTGGTATGGCAAATTTCAATCTGTTAAAGTTTCGACTGACGTTCTTGACGTTTTTCTGTTTCCTTTTATTTTAACACATCAGGCAAAGCAAAACTGATTGTTAGTCTTATTTTTTGTCCTGCACAAATACTATTCGCTCACTAGAAAATGTCTCTATTGCTTCAGTCTTCTTCTAAAGCCTTTTTTTTTTGGATTTCATCTCAATAGTTTTTGCGTTTTGAATTATTTACCCCTATAATCTCATTGGTTTCTGCATATAGCAGGTTATCACTTATGCTGAGATTTCTTAGATTTTAACTTATTCTAACACATCCATCTTGAACTTACAAATTTTTCTGCAGTGCACCACACAGGAGCATGAGCTGATACTAAATATGATGAAAAGAATCTGATGGCATGGTGATTTTGATAGATGCGGTTATTTCCTTATAAAAACAGCTGCAATAGATGCACCTGATTTAAGATTCTCTCTTTTTACCTTTTTAATGTTTTGTTCAACTTTTTAATGTTTTGTCTCAAGCAGATACTGGATCGCCAGTTCTTATGAAGAATGCTTGCAGCAGAACCTTTGAATGCTGACAAGGTCTATGATGGTTACTCCACTGGTACCCATATTATTTTGCTTCAGGGTTTGGATGTTTAGCTTATTCCATCTATGAAATTTATCCATATGTATCTTAAAATATCATTATCTTGCATTTCAATCAGCTGAACTCCAGTATCAATAAATATTTTGTAGGAATTTTTGAGGCTGTGGTTCAAAGAATAATTGCAATCCTTTTGGAGATGAGGTAACTCAGATGTAGATGATACTATATTTTGGTTTTCACTTTCCAGGTTTATGTTGAATATAACTCATGAGAAGTGCTTGCCTGATGCACCTGAAGAGGTTGTATCTAATTTAACGTGGCGTTAGGTTGAGTTCCCCTCCCCCCTCTGCTCGTTATCTTGCATTTCAGTATGAATAAATAGCTGAGAGTTTCATTTCCTTACAAAATCAAAGTTCAAAATGCCCTTGAGAGTTTTTCCTTTTTCTTTTTATTACAGCTGTATGATAGGTACTTAACGTAAGAATTCAATACTTGCTTCTGTTTTGAGAAGGAGAGAAAAGTGAGAGGTGGTGGAGACGGACGACTGCAGAATGAGAGCGGGATGGATTAAAATTCCGAATATTCTCATTGTCCCCTGTATTTATTGTTCCGAAAACAAATTTAAACTTAAACATTAAGAATTTGGATCATGATATAGATGAGTTGGCGTGGTCATTGCAGATCAGATCTTGGTTCGTTCTATTAGAGTTCAATCAATGGATTGATATCCAATCAAAAGGAGAAGAGAGCGGAATATAACTAAATGGGGAAGAAGAAGAAGAGGAGAGAAGAATATAAGGTGTGGTGCTACTATTGCGACGGAATTTAAAAACGAAGAGATATTGGTTTACATAAAGTACAACCTCTCACATGTATATCTTTGAACTTGCTTTTTTTTCCTCTAGTCCATAAATAGTTTTCTACAGAGTTCCAGGTGGGGCTCCCCACCCTGTGTTTGCAGATGGTGAACAGGCTTCTTAATGCAATTTGAGAATCCATTTGAAAGAAAAGAGAGCTGCAAACATTGTTTATGAATACCAAAACAAAATCTTGGCAGTTGGTTGTGAAACTAAATACAGCACTCTATTGAGGTCTCAACCAGCAGGGACCAAGAGTGTCTAAGTTGATTGCTTGTACGGAAGCTGAATCTAGTCATTTATGGTGGCCTTCTCTCTCTCTCTCTATATATATATATATATCTCTCTCTCTCTCTCTTCCAAATCATTCATTGTTACTCTTACCTTAACTATAAAAAATTTGTTCTTAGTACTTCTGCCGGCTTGGATAATTCCTGGTGCTTGCACAAACTAAAGCTCTGCAGTGCCTTGATTCAATTTCAGTGAATATTATCTTATTAAAATCTTTTTCTTATTGTTGTTCACTCCAACATGATTTAAGGCAATTCAGAAAGAATTTTTGGCAGGGTTGTTTGCATTGCCACAAAGCATCAAATCTTTTATGACACGAATAATTTGAAGGCTTGTGAATGTAGCAGGTATAATTTCATTTAAACGTCTTGGCTTTGTTCTTTCAGTTATATCCTGATAATATGACTGCTCCTTGCAGTCACTGTATGACCTTCAAACCATGCATTTATTTTTCTCATTTTACTTTTACACGGTTTGTGTTTCTGCATGTACGACATCAGAAGGCTAAGCACTTCAAATCTCATGTTTGCCCCACAAGACACTCTCCACCGCAGGTCACATGGACATCCATGTACTCCAGGTTCACAAGGAACAAGTCCCCCCTCCCCCCCCCCCCTCACTCACATACATACACACTGTAAAATTCCCTCCTTTGCGAAATTTAATCTTTTTCCCATTGCTAATTATGTTTACGCTGGATTATGCTATACACTAGAGTGGAAAGTGTAGCATCTGTACTGTTTTTTGTGGATATACACGACAATACCAACTTCTATTTGCTAACTTTTAGGCTGCTTTATCGTTAGCTATTCGTCCATTTAGGTATCGTTTGTAGTACCAAATTGAGTTGAAGTATCACATGATAATACCCAGTTCTATTTTTACAGACACAGCCACACCTATATTAATGTGCTATGTGCAACTCTTTTTTTGAAGTGATTTATCAAAAGTTTCCCTCCTCCCCCTTTTTCCTACCTTATATTACTAATGGGATTGCTTGACTTTGTGCCTATAATGATTACTATTATCTGGTCCACGAAATGATACTTATGAGGACAAAGAAAAGGTCGATTGTGTCATGTCAATTCAAAACCTGATTCTGATGAACAGAACTTGGGTGCTTGCTCTAGGTATTATGATATTTATTGTTTTTATAAGGGATGGAAATGGAGTTGTGCACGTAATTTACATGCCTGGTAAATTTGTTTGCATGTAGGAAAAAAATGGTGGCTGCACAATATTTTTAGGCATATGTGGATAATGAAATGAAAGGATGTAAGTGTGAAGATGCATAGGGACCATCTATCTCTGTCGGACAGGGGAAAGGTTTTTATATGACGACTATTTTCTCCTAAAAGTAACTTGGTGAATATCTTTGTTACAGTCAACATTGATTATGATGTAAGCTTACTTCTCATTACATGCCTTCTCGTTTATCATGCTCGGTTAGTTCTCATACCCACTTAAACACTATCTCTCTTTTCCTAGCCTTTTTTCATTCCTCGTCCATGCATTCATTGGTAAGTTTCAAATCACAGAACTCAGGGAAAAAAATAAAGGAAAATGGATTGGATCAAAATTCATAGAGCTAAGATAGATTTCCTTCGGACCTCTTTTTGAAGTCAGAAATACAGAAAGGAAAGGTTAGACGTTCCTTATTTGCTATCAGTATACTGTATATATGAAGTTTAAATATATTTGTTCTACTAAGGTTGAAATTGAGAACATGAACTTTGTGTACGAGGTATTATCTCCTGGAGAATCGGTGTATGTGAGGATCCTTAATTACTATGTTCATGAATTTGTTGTAGGGAACTTCATAACCTTAAGATTTTTTCTTAGTGCTCTTTCTCTTTACTTGAGAGTGACTATGTTAAAGACTTTTGGGTAGGGTGGAACATCTCCTTCTGGTAATTTGGTAAGCTTTGTGGATATGAGGATTACTTTTTGTGTGGATGTCTGTCTTGTATTTTTTATTTTATTTCATACTTTTAAGCTCCACCCTGTTTATGTTTGACTTCATGTGGTAACTACTGATTTGAACTTTTGAAAGATAAGTAGCTTCAAGAAAATCAGCAGCTAATGACTGGGATTCCTTGAGCACATGCTACTTGAGACAAGATCCCAGAGATGATGCATGGAGTTACAGGAGTGATGAGATTGATCCTTCTGTCTTATATGAATTGACCCTGGAAATGCAGAAGTGCGTGCTTCACTTCAGCCACAGAAGCATACTGATATTGTGAAATGGGTTCGAGTATTGTTTACTATTTCACACCAACTGCAAAACTCATAATTTTTTAGCTTAAGATTCCTTTTCCATGCTATCAAGTAAAGGCCTGAGATTTTATGTTAATAGCTTAGCTGTTCATTTGAGATCTTGAAAGAGCTATATGTCTGGAGATTGACATCTACATTTGTAATTGGAAGCTCATTATACATCACATCCTCTTGTAACAAAATTATTTCTGGTTGCATACATAATTGCAGGTTAAATTCCGGAGACCGTTGTGTTGTTTGTCTTGGATTGTATATTTTGCTTGAAGGATGTGACCACCAAAGGCCTTTATTCATTCAGTTGCATACATTTTGTGAGTTGGCTCTCTGAGACAATGAGCCTTTAGCTGTATGAGATAATAAAGTTTTTCTTCCGTTGAGCGAATGAAGACTGATATGTATTCTAATCTGACAGACTTCCTTAGCTTTATACATACTATATTTAATAAAATATATTATGTCTGAAGATTTGACTGTATCGATAAGCTGGTTTGGTGGTATAAAAACAGCACCATACTTTATAAACCATAACTTTTCAAACTCATAGATCTTGTCAATCAGATCGATATACTTGCAGGTGGTATTTATCCTTCAAGCAAGTGTAGATGTGAGCGTGCTTCTATAGATGAGGTGTACCTGGAGCATACTGAAACCGCAAAAAAAAGATGTTAGCTGAAACACCCATGAAAGTTTTGAAGAAGCAATCAGTGAAGAAGCTTTTCAATCACATTATTTGGGCTTCATTCGGTATTAAACATTGCTCGTGTCCTTTTTCTCTTAGTCAATACTCTTACCCTGCATGCAAGTAAGCAGGGTCTTTTCTTGTTGAAGCTTTCATTGCATTATAGCAACAAAAAATAAAACCGTATAGTACTTATAGCGTCTTCATAACAGACATCTAAGTTTATTTGTTAAAATTTTAATTTATATGACAATCTCATTTTTTTTGTTTGTATTATTCATCCTCCAGCTGAATGACTCTGAATTGCTAATAAAGTTCCTATCAAAATCCTGTCCCTTAAGGGGTATGTATTGGGGGTTGAGAAGATTCAAGAAGATGCCCATAACCTATTTCATGCTGGGCTGCGTGAATATATTGGATTATTTCATGCAGAAACAATTTTAGCTGCAACACCCCTGAAAGTTTTGAAGCAACCAGTGAAGAAGCTTTTAAATCACATTATTGGGGCTTCATTCGGTATTTGAATTGCTCTTGTGTCCTTTTTTTCTATTAGTCTGTACTCTTTGTTGAAGTTTTCATTGCATTATAGCCACACACAATTTCATAGCATTTATAGCATCTTCGTAATAGACAATCGAGCCCACTTTTTTTGTTGTACCATTTATAGCATCTTTATAACAGACAACTAATTTTATCTGTTAAAAATTTATTTATATACCATACTCATTTTTTGTATATTTCATACTCCAGAGGAATGACTTGAAATCGCTTATAATGTTCCCATCAAAATCCTGTCTCTTAAGGCATGTATGGGGTTGAGTTAAAAGCCCCCACAGTTTTTTGAATCTTGCTGCATTGGTGAATGGTGTTTTGAAGGCTGATATTCTATGCTGCCTGCTTGTTAAATACAACAACCATACAATATTGTGCTATTCGTATTTTATTAGTTCTTTACCAATTGATTACCTTTGAATTCTTTTCTATGATATCTTTGTGTCTTATATTGCCTACCAATTTTATGCTTTTTTGGGATCAATCTTGTTTATAGGGCAGAAATGGCTTGACTATTATTTTAGAGTATCTTTATATTTCAGAAGGAGTTTAAGGATATAAATCATGAGGAACAAGTTTCTAGGCTTCACATGATGTTAGTTTGTAGCCTATTCATGTCATCATACAATTTTTATAGATCAAAAGTGATTCAATGTGCCAGGTTAGCTCCTTTGCGAATTTTGTTTATACTGACTACAAACAAAACTCTAATATTCTTCCGATGAGAATAAGATTCGCTGTTCCAGATGAGCTCAATTGATGCTGCAATTAACCGGAGGATATCAGAGAGCAGGCTTGCTGGTCGCATGACTTTTTTATTGACCTCATGGCTTTTATTGGATTGATGATGTTTTATTTATTGGTAATTTCAAAGAAATGTTTCGTATTTCCAGTTGAATTTTTGTTGGTGAGTCATTCTAACAACTCAAGCAATTCTGGCATTCTTCTTTATTTCATATATTTTTCAGCCACTGGCATGAACTTAGAAATCATTTCTCTTTAAGTTTTATGCGGTTGCATGCGCATTTGAGGGTTATTGATGTTCTTCCTCATTTACTTATTGTTACTTAATGCTGTTGATGTTGTTTATCCATAGTCAGAGATTATGTGACTGGAAGTACTGATACATCACTTTGGGTAGTCTACCAAAAAGGTTTTCGAAACTACTGTGGCAATGTGCTTCCTGCGGGTGAGGTCTGTAGTTGTGTACGAAGTCCAATTTATATAAGTATCATACTCTACTCATTTTTCTTGTGTAGGGAGGCCACAACATATCTTTTCTTGTTGAAGTTTTCATCGCAATATAGCAAAAAACCATACTATTTTTTTTTTGTCTTTGAACAAATAGTATACTGTTTATAGCATCTCTTCATTACAGACAACTCATTTTTTTGTTAAAATTTTATTTATACACTAAGCTCATTTCTATCTATATTTTATCCTCCAGCTGAATGACTCGGAATCGCTTATAAAGTTCCTATCACAAATCCTGTGCCTTAAGGTATGTATGGGGTTGAGAAGATTCAAGAAGATGCCCTTAGCCTATTTCATGCTGGGCTCGTTAATATATTGGATTATTTTATGCTAGGATGAAAAATTTCAAGCATCACGTGTGGTAAATAACAAGTCTCTCTGTTGCCAGTAAATTAGTTCTGTAAGTCATAGTGCACACCTTGTTTGATTAGTTCGATCTTTACCTTTTAAGAACTTTTATCAGCCTCATTGTTTTTCATATTAAGAAATTCTTTTGAATCATATTAGCACTCATACTTAATGTAAAGCTCTGTTTAAGTTACAATCCAGTACTTAAGGAATGTGTGAACTACTATCAAGAGAGGGGGGAATATAAAAGCCCCTACAGATTTTAAATCTTACTGCATTGGTGAGTGGTGTTTATAAGGCTGATATTTTGTGCTGCTTGTTGAGTACAAATTTTTAAATCTTATTAGTTATTTACCAATTGATTACCTTTGAATTCTTTTGTATGTTATCTATGTGTCTTATCATCCTGCCTACCAATTTTATGCTTTTGTGGGATCAATCTTGTTTATAGGGCAGATTTGGCTTGACTATTATTCTAGAGCCACTTTATATTTCAGGATGAGTTTAAGGACATCAATCAAGAGGAACACGTTTCTGGGCTTCACAGGATATTAGTTCCACATCTCGTGAGAAGTGCTTACTGAAACTTATTGAATGCTATGTTAGTTCTATTTTACCTTTTGTGTAATCACATTGTACATTCCCTAATAAAGATGTGAATACCAACTGCAGCCTAAAAGATAGCTGCTTTGCTTGGAGAATATTTTTCGATTGGTTTTGGATCCATGATTGCAAAAGAGACACTTTGCCAGCACATTAAGAGAAATAAGAATCATGGAGTGGATACAACTGACCATTATCTGTGTGATTTCACATTCAATCTTCATTCCACAATCTCTACTTCAATTTTCTCCTGAAATCCTATTAGTCTACTATGTTTCCATTTTAATTGCATAAACTAACAGACAATTTCTATCAGGATTAATGGTTGCCTGCATAACTCAATCTGCTTGGCCTTTAAGTGGGCTCAGAATGTTGGAGGAGGTGTGCTGTAGACTAAGCAGTGCAAGAGATCGATCACTGGATGGTGGGTGAATTCGGTTGTAAGTTACTTGCTGCTTCACTGTTTATTTCATTAAAATCAATTTGGCCTTGAAACATACTTACTGCCTAAGTCCAAATATGTTTCATGGTTGTTGGTGTGGGGCATTGTGTTATATCGTATTTGTGTAGCAATTATAATTGGTAAGTCATCTGTAACGCAAATGTATATGTAATAGTATATTATAAGTATTCTGCAAGTTTTGATTTCAATTACTCATCTTGATCCTAAGCAATAGGAGGACTCTGTCAGGTTAATCTATATACTTGAACTTAAGATAATTCTTTCACTTGGAAATTACTCTCTTTTCTGATGTATTTTAACCTTATGTTTCTCTAATTCTTATTTAGTCTGATTTTGGGGCTCTTTGAAAAAAATTGTTCTTTTTTTTTTTTTTTTTTGACATTTAACACCTGGTTGCTTGATCACAATGTGTCGGGTTTGGGTGGAACAAGTATTACCCAACAGATTCTTGCCTACTCATGTCATCGTAAAGTTTTTTTTAGATCAAAAGTGAATTCAATGTGCCAGGTTAGCTCCTTTGCAAAGTTTGTTTATACTGACTACAAGCAAAACTCTTATATTTTTCTGATGATTCGCTGTTCCAGATGAGTTCAGTTGATGCTGCAATTCACCGAAGGATGTTGAAGAGCAGGCTTGCTGGTCGCATGGCTATTTAATGGATTGGTGATGTATTATTTATGGGTATTGCAAAGAAATGTATTGTATTTCCTGTTGAATTTGTTGGTGAGTCGTTCTAACAACTCAAGCAATTTTCTTCTTAATTTTGTATATTTATCAGCCACTTGCTGATATGCAGTTGCATGTGCATTAAGGGTTATCGATGTTCTTCTGTATTTAGTTGTAGTAACATAATGCTGTTGATGTTGTTTATCCATACTCAGAGACAATACATCACTTTGGACAGTACCAAAACGGTGTTCGAAACTATTTTGGCATATGTGCTTCCTCAGGGAGGTCTGTGGTTGTGTAGGAAGTCCAGTTTAAACAAGAATATCATAACATGCATGCCTTTTTCTGTTGAAGTTTTCATTGCAATATAGCCAAAACATAACTGTATACTATTTATTTATTTAATTATTCTATTTATAGCATCTTCATAACACAACTAATTTTTCTGTAAAAAATTTATTTATACGCCAAACTCATTTTTATCTATATTTCATCCTCCAGCTGAATGACTCGGAATCGCTTATGATGTTCCCATGAAGAGTCCTGTCCCTCAAGGCATGTATGGGTTGAGAAGATTCAAGAAGATGCCCATAACCTAGGACGAAAGAATCCAAGCATCATGAGTGGGAAATAACCGTTCTCTCTGTCTCTGCTAGTAAAATAGTTCTGTAAGTCATAGTGCATGCCTTGTTTGATCTATTCTATCTTTACTTTTTATGAAATTTTATCTGCCTCATTGTTGTCGCATAGTATCTTAAGCAGCACTTTTGAATCATATTAATATGAAACTCTGATCAAGTTACAATCCAATATTTAAGGAACGTGTGGACTACCATCAGTGAGGTGGTCTTTAAAAGCCCCTACAGTTTTTTGAATCTTGCAGCATTGGTGAATGGTCTTTTTCAAGGCTGATACTCTGTGCAACTTGTTAAATACAACCAAACAATGATTTTCCTTTCTTTCTTTCTTTTTTAGTTCTTTACCAATTGACTACCTTTATATTCTTTTCTATGATATCTATGTGTCATATCCTGCCTACCAATTTTATGCTTGACCGTTATTTTAGAGTATCTCTATATTTCAGGATGCGTATAAGTATATCAATCAAGAGGAACAACTTTCTAGGCTTCAGAAAATGTTAGTTCCATCTCTTGAGAAGTACTTACTGTATTTTAGTTCTATTTTGCCTTGAGGTGTATTTACATTGTACATTCCCTAATTAAGATGTGAATACCAACTGCAGCCTAAAGAGACAGCTGCTTTGCTTTGCTTGGAGGATATTTCTTTGCCAGCACATTAAGAGATCTATAAGAACCATTGAGTAATTCCCATTCAATCTCTACTTTAATTTTCTCCTGCAATCCAATTGGTCTATTATGTTCCCAATTCAATTACATATATTAACAGGCAATTTTTCCAGGATTATTCCTCCATAACTCTATCTGCTTGGCATTTAAGTGGCTCAGAATGTTGAAGGAGGTGTTCTGTAGACTAAGCAGTGCAAGATTGGCAAGTGAGATCACTAGAACATATATGATTGTAAGTTTCTTGCTGTCTTCACTGTTTATTTTTATAAAAATTAATTTGGCCTTGAAACATACTTACTGCCAAAAGGCCAAGTATTCATGGTTGTTGCAGTGGATCATCATTTTTTTGCTGCAATTATTGTCGGTAAGTCATCTCTAACGTCGTAACTGGCATATTCACTGGTATGTTATGAGTAGTGTGCAAGTTTTGATTTCATTTACTCATCTTGATCCTAAGCAATAGGAGGACTCTATCAGCTTATCTATGTGCTTCAACTTAAGGTAATTCTTTAACCTTATGTTTTGCTAATTCTTATATAGTCTGATTTTGGGGCTTTGGACTAGGATTTGGTCATAAAGTGAGAGTTAATGAACACTCCTACATTCACATTCTGGGATTATTCTTTATGCTGTATAATAGAGAAGGGGTGATGATTTTCAGACTTTTATCACCAGTGCTATTAATATGAATGGAAATTTACAAATATGGTCCCGTAACTATTTGGTCATGGCAATTTTAGTCCTATGTCAATCAATTTTTACAATTAAGTTCCTTTAACTTTTAAACTTTTGCAATTTTAGTCCCAAATTGTTGGTTTTGTTTGCAATTTTATAAGAAAGTTATATATGGTCTTGTAAATATTGAGTCTTGGGAATTTTAGTCTCATACGAATCCAGTGTTTGCGATTAATTCTCACAACTTCTAATATGTTGCAATTCTAGTATTCAACTGGTGGTTTTGTTGAGATTTTGTACCTGTTGCTCGTGTGAGTGTTTGTAATTCAATTTTCGGTACTATTTAATGACGTGACTCTCAATGTGGTGAGTGGACCCCCCAATATACATTTAGTTTGAGGATTCACTCGCAGCGCCACGTCATTACTATAAGGTCGGAAACTTAATTTCGGACATTCACATGAGCTACACATGTAAAATTCTGGCATAACCATCAATTTAGGACCGAAATTGCAACATGTTTGAAGTTGTGAGATTTGATTGCAAACACTAGGATTGTATGAGATTGAAATTGTCAAGACTCAATATTTATGAGATCATACACAATTTCCTTATAAAATACCAACACAACCACTAATTTAGGACTAAAATTACAAAATTTTAAAAGTTATATGATGTAATTGTGAAAACTGATTCATATGGGATAGAAATTGCCAAAACTCAATAGTTAGGTGAATAGAAAGGTGTTGGAAATGTGTAGTGCGTTGCAAAGTGTGGTAAATAAATAGTCGGGCGAGCCTTCTTATATGGTATAGGCCCATTGAGAAAATTATAGTTTAATTTTAGGGATGTTATTTTTATTTGAATTAAGAAAAATATTTGTATCTGTTTTTTTCTGTAATGTTTGATGAAGTACAGATTCTTGTTACCTTGATAATAATATAGTGATCACAAACTTTCAACTAGTCTCTCATTTTATAAATATTTTTCATCAATTTAAAAATATTTAGAAGTACTGAAGTGTGAACATAGAAGGGGTCACACTTGTGGCAGATCTTTTCCTTTTCCCTTCTCATAGACTCATAGTTATCGGATTTCAAGTTTATTTGTATTTCTAAATACATAAAAGGGAATTTTCTTTTTCTGGTCTTATAACTATCGAAGCTAAACCAGTCTAACCTTTTCTATCATATTCATTCTAGATATATTTATTTGTTTTTCAGGTCTTATAACCTTTTTTATTTTTAATAAAAGGAAAGTAAAATTCTTGAAAATACACTGAATAAAGATTTTTTAAGAAAGGAAAATACAATCCAACTTAATAATGATTTTTTACAACGAAAGGTAAAAAAACCCAAAGGAATAATATGTATTGTAGGAAGTGAAAAATTATACTATTTTACTATCACACTGTATCTTTAAAAAATTCTGAACTTCCTTATTTTATCCCAAAATTCTTTCAAATTAAATAAAATCTATGCAAGAAACTACTTTCTGCTAAAAATGTAGTCTAATTCATGTTTGCCAATGCGGCAAAAAATTAATACAAATGTTAAAACTATTTGATTTTAAAAGCTTGATTTTCAGTTTGACAATAATAAATGGTAATTAGAAACCCCCCCAAAAAAAAAATTCTCTTGATTTTGGGCAAACGTTCATAGACACACATACTGCTGCTACATGCACCTTTTTCCTGAAATAAATTGCTTGAGTTAAATTTACGTTTTCAACCAAGTTAGATTTGCTTAATAATTCATCTGTTGAAATACAAATTTTTTAATTGATAATAATTCAAACAAAATTGAATAACGGTACACTAAATTCGATCTGAATCATTAATAAATACCACAATTTTGTTTCATTAATCATCTTGTTATCCTCTTAGACAGACATAACATAAGCCTGAACCCAATTATTAAAAATATAATATTAAAAGGTTTTCTTAAAGTCTTCCTAGAGATCAACAATTCTTATATATATAGTAGAAGCCAAATATCAATAAAAATTATTTTAACTATTTCTTGAATCCTGACATGCAGACTAATGTATTAAAATAAGCCACTTCAAAGGAAAGAAATGAGACAACAAACTCTTCATATTCTTGATTTCCAGTTATTTAAATTTGGTGAGGTCTCAACAAACAATGCCTTCTCCATGGATTTACATCTTTCTTTTCACTTGTATCCACATTGAATCTATATGCACTACTCCTCTCTCATACACCGATCACTGTTCTTCTATAGTCCCTCAATCGAACCCCACTGTTCGCACTGACAAAGATTCCATACCTCATCTTACTACATCTTACATCATCGGTGGAGACAAGCTTCTAGGCAAGAAAGCAGGGGACCCTCACTATGTAGGGAAGTCTCTCAATCTTGAATTTCTACCAAAATACTATGAAACTGTTGCCAATGGCGTCTACAAGGTCGAAGCTTTACTTTACATCCAGTCTGCATATAGGTACCCTCTTGGAGGATCTTCTCACCAAAAGAGCAATGATCAAGATTCAATCAGATTCTTGTTGGAGGGATTTTTGTCCGAGGTTTCAAGGATGGCTTGCATGGTTAGGTCTGCTTACTTTGAGATCAAGAAAGGCAACATTATCAATCTCAACGCTGTTCTTAAGTTGAAGTATGCAAATGAGAACAATCCCACCATGTATTCTAGTGTTGTTAGTGGGACTTTGGAGAGCACTGATTCTGCAAACGATGTAGCCTACTTCGATCCATTTTTAATATTCAGTTTTTCCGATTTTCCCAACTATAACTACTCTCTACTTGATGGAGTGTTTTCAAGCGATTTTCGTGTCCCAAAAAGCCACTCTCTTAGTTTCACTCCCTTTGCTAACTGAGAGACCAACACTTTTGGACATGGAATATTCAATGGAGTGCAAGGAATCTCAGAACTGTTCTCCACTTGGTGAAAGTGAAAGATCGAACGAGATCTTGCCTCCTTTTCTATCCCTCGATCCAATCCAGTGTTCTGAGGGTGCAAGAAAGCTAAGGTACATGGCAAAATTTCAAGATACTAATTATCCTGATCAGAGTTTTGGATTTGATTCTACGTTGATATTGGAGGCATTGTGGGACGATAAGAACAACCAGTTGTTTGGTGTGGCGTGTAGAACGTTGAATCCGGTTGATCATTTTGGGAATGCAGTTGGAGATTGTACAATTAGGTTGAGTGTGAGGTTTCCTTCAATCTGGACTATTAGAAATGATGCTGAGATTGTTGGGGAGATTTGGAGCACTAAAAGTGTTGATGATTTTGGCTACTTTAGGAAGATTAATCTCAGAGGTTCTAACCAGATTGGTGTGTTGGCTTTTCCAGGGCTGAGATATGAGTACACGGAATTGGATCGAGTGAGAGAATCATGCCCTGTGAAGAGGGTTGTGAAGAAAGGGAATACATATCCACCTGGAAATTCTCATGCTATGAGATTTGGTATGAATGTCAAAGATTCAAAAGGGGATGAATGTGGATGGGGAAATGCAAAGCCTGTTGCTGTTGAAAACACGATTTTCGAAGCGTTCTTCACGCCTGATTCTGAGCATAAGATCAGATCAGAGAATGAGAATTTAAACATCAGCTACAAGATAAGAATCAACCCTTTTTCTCATATGAACACCACCTGTTCGATAAAAAGTCCAACAGAGATCATAGCTGAAGGAGTGTATGATACTGAAACAGGGGACCTCTGCATGGTGGGTTGCAGAAGGTTGGTTCAGAATTCAACTTTTATCTCTACTGACTGTGAGATTCTTGTGAAGTTTGAGTTTTCTCCATTGGATGGAAATGGAGGTGGTTTCATAAAGGGAACCATCGAAAGCAGACGAGCAAAGATAGACCCTCTTTTCTTCGAGGATTTGAGCTTTTCGTCTTCTACTTTTTATAACCAAGTGGCTGAAAGATCGATCTGGAGAATGCGATTGGAGATCATGATGGTGTTGATATCCAACACGCTCTCGTGCATGTTCGTTGGGATACAAACTCTCCATGTTAAGAGAAATCTTGAAACACCTTCTCACATTTCACTAGGAATGCTTCTGATACTTTCTCTGGGCCACATGATTCCACTGATATTGAACTTTGAACTGCAACCACACTCACTTGTCATTGGAGGAATTCTGGAAGCCAATGAAGCAACAGTGAGGTTGATCACAATGGTAGCATTGTTGTTGCAATTACACCTACTCCAATTGGTGTGGCGAGGCAGTGAAAAGACGCGATGGATTGAACAGAAAACGGCCTCTTTTGTTTCACTATCGTTGTACATTTTAGGTGGCTTCCTCACTCTACAGCTCAACTGGAAAATCGGAAAAGTTTCTTTATCTGGGGATTTAATAAGGTCTTATGCTGGCTTCATTCTTGATGGTTTTCTTGTCCCACAAATTGTACTAAATCTCGTCAGGGATTCAGCTGAGAAAGCTTTGTCTCATCCGTTTTACATTGGTATTAGCGTGGCTCGATTGGCTCCACATGCTTATAATCAGTACAGGACACACAGTTATCCGATGTTAGATGTTAAACAGACACATTATCACTATGCAAATCCAAGTGCAGATTTTTACTCCATAGCTTGGGATATCATAGTTTCTTGTAAAAAAATCGTGTTGGCTGTGATTGTTTTTATGCAACAACATTATGGTGGGCGTTGCATTCTTCCTCAGAGATTGAGGGGATTGAGAATGTATGAAAATGTGGCTAGAATACACAGTGAGTGAAGAATAACAGAATGTAATGTCTTTTACAGTATTTTTGTTCAATAAATCAGTGAGTGAGAAGCAGAGGATTCAACATGCAAGAAATTGGAATTTTTTGAGTGAACATTTTACAGCAACCAAAACTCAACCATTTCTAAAAGCATGGAAACTTGGATGATTCTGCAAGTTTTATTCCCAAAATCTCTCCAAAGTAAAGATACATTTTTCATCTGCACAAAGTTAAACTTCTGCTGATTCATCAGAAATTAATTTCTTAAAAAGGAAAAAAAAAAAGCATTTACATGAGAAGATAATTCACTCTTCTGGTCTTCATTCAATGTCAACAGTAGGCACCTTTTCATACATTTCCAAGCCCCTCTATCTTTGAGGAAGAATACAACGCCCTCCATATCTCTGTTGTATAAAAACTATCACATCCAACACGACTATCCAAAAAGAAACTATGATATCCCAAGCTGTAGAGTAAAAATCTGCTGAAGAATTTGCATAGTAGTACGTCTCTTTAACATCAAACTTAGGATAATTGTGTGCCCTGTACTGATTATAGGCATGGGGAACTATTCGGACAATGCTTATCCCAATGTAGAATGAACGAGACAAAGCCTTTTCAGTTGAATCACTGAAAATATTGAGCAAGATTTGTGGAAGAAGGAAACCATCAAGAACCAAACTAGCATATGACCTTAAATCGCCCCACATAGAATGTGCTTGTTGAGCATCATAATCGCTTAATGTTTGATGGGCATGCCCTTTTCTTGAACAGTTAAATGGCAAAGTAAGTATAAAATGTAGAATGCTAGTGAAACAAAAGTGGCCTTTCCATCTTCATTCCAAAAGCTCGTTTTGTTGCCATCATTCTGTTTAGCAGTCCAAACCAATTGGAATAGGCGTAATTGCAACAAGAATGCTACCATAGTGATCATCCTAACTGTTACTTCATTAGCTTCAATCCTACTACCATTGCTATTTATTACAATTTCTGTGTATCCGTTATTGTTGTTCACCAAGAACACCGCATCAAAATTTAATAGCCATGGAATCATGTGCTCTACAGATAGTATAAGAAGCATATAAATTGAAATGAAAGAGGGTACCTTAGAATTTCTTTTGACATGGAAAATTTGTAGCCCCACAAATATGCACACAAGGGTATTAGATATCAAGACTATTGTGATTTCAAAGTCCATTCTCCATATCAATTTTTTAGCCTCTCCCACATAATATTCGAAGTCTCAAAGACTTTCTCACATACTCATAGGTTCCATTCCCCGGTTTCATGCCTAGAATCGCGTCTCCACTGGAAAAAATGAGTTGTAGTGGTTACTGGGAATTGCGGTGGTCGATTGAGGGACTATGGAAGAACAATGTTGAGTGTATGATGAAGAAGAAGAAGAAGAAGAAGAATATATATGCAAATACAAGTGTAAAGAAAGAAGATGTAAATCCATGAACAAAGCATTGCAGCACAAGGAATCAAAGCTACTGAAAAACTCAAAATTTCCAGAAAGGGATTCAGTTCTTGAAAAGATTAAGATTGTGATTTTTATAACCAAGACTTGGGACATTTTATATGAAGTTCACCAAATGCCATGTTACTTTCTGGTTGGTAGTAATACAATATTCTGAAAATATATCAAGAGGTACTAACAAAATCATTTAGAAATTATGAATTTATTTCAAAAATCTAATTATCAACCAATAAAATATAGTTTTTTTTTTGAAATGTTTGACAGAAAATGTTTGATGAAGATGTTTTATAAATTCTTAAAATACCTTTTATAAACTAAAAATCAATAATGAAATCTATGGAATTAATTTTTTAGTTATATAACAATAAGGTTTACAAGATTAGATATAAGAATTTAAAATTAAAAGCTTCAAGCTTGAACTCTAGAAATCCACTTTAACACTTCCAAGAGCGGCAAAATCTGAGTGCTGGTTTTCGGGTTTTTCTTGGCAAGAATTCCATATGTCGTTCAACGATTCATCTTCAGGCTCCAGCTCTACCAAATCCTCGATTATTTACGCCGCCGCAGCCGCGGCGGCGGCGGCGGCGCTTGGTGCCACTGCCTACTTATCCCATCGATCCGGCAGATTCCGGAGTCGAGTGATCGGCATTATACCCGCTCGATTTGCCTCCACTCGCTTCCATGGAAAACCTCTTGTCAACATCCTCGGCAAGCCAATGATCCAGGTTCCTTCTTGCTTAGTATTTTTCGTTATTTAATAAGAATTTTAAGTTTTGTTTCTGTATAGTTTTGCACTATTTTGCAATGTATAAACAGTTTTGTCGCGACCTAGATAACACAACAATATAACGAGCCTATATGTTGTAAGTGTGATTATTGGTATGATTGACTACAGAGAACATGGGAAAGGGCGAAAATGGCTACGTCTTTGGATCATATTGGTATAACTACTGCTCATTAGCTGTCATTTTGACACTTTCTATATATATATATATATATATATGTGTGTGTGTGTGTGTGTGTGTGTGTGTATGTATAGACTTATAACAAAGTGATTGATTTATGTATGAATTTGGTGTTTTTGGTCTCTGATCTTGTGCTTAACTCTTCATATAGTTGTGGCGACAGATGATTATAAGATTGCTGAATGCTGTAAAGGATTTGGCGCTGATGTTGTAATGACATCAGAATCTTGTCGAAATGGTATAAGCTGCTTGATTGTATGTGCTCTTTATCATATACTAGGTTCTTTAGCAGATATTTATTTGCGGTATTGATCTCTTTTGGAATTAATGTAGGCACTGAGCGCTGTAATGAAGCACTTCAAAAGCTTGGGAAGAAGTACGATGTTGTTGTCAATATTCAGGGGGATGAACCGCTCCTAGAACCTCAAATAATAGATGGCATTGTCAAAGCCCTGCAGGTAAAATGGTCTACTTTATGAAGTCTTCATGATGTCTATGAAAACCAAAGTTAAATTCTTGAAGCTTTAGCTGACTTTGTTACAAACAAATAATCAAAAAGGCTGTGTATTGATGAATTTACTTCACATTCTGAAACTCCATCTTTGTATGAGGATTAATATCTTCAAGTGGATGGATGCTGGTCTTTATGTATGATGGTATGTGTCATTTAGTAACTTTTTGCAGATAGATTATATTATTTTAAGTAATAATATAATTCTCTGCTTCTTATAAATCATATTGCTTATGCAATCAGGCTTGTTAGTGTGCAGTATTATGATCACTGAATATATGTTTCAGTAGATTATTAAGATAGTTATTGCAGGTGTCACTTAAGCTAAAAGTAAGTTATAAGCTCCTGAAAGAGTTCTTGGGGTTGCCATTGATACACAAAGGACTTACTGCATTGAGTAAACTGTTGATGATAAGATTGAACATTACGATATCATGTTGATGTGAAAATTACATATTTACATGGACTATTTTGACCTGTTACTTCATTCAGGAACTTTGACTCTAGTATTCCTTGTTTACTTCTTTCATTTTCTCTTCTTTTTGCTCTCTATTTCTTAAGTAAAGCAAAGACCAATCAAAAGCTTATGTATGATTGGTGTGTTTCCCTGGTGCTCACCTAATCTTTTGAACCCTTATAAGGACATTTAAAGATTATATTTATGTTAGGAGATGGTTTTAGAAATTGACCTGGTCACTACTCAAGTTTATTTTGTGGTTCATGTAGGCTGCTCCAGATGCAGTCTTCAGCACTGCAGCTACTTCCTTGAAGCCTGAAGATGCATTTGATCCAAATCGTGTAAAATGTGTAGTAAATAATCATGGCTACGCAATTTATTTCTCACGAGGACTTATACCTTTCAACAAGTAATTCTCCGCATTCTAGCTGAGTACTGTCTCTCTCAGATTGCATGGTTGAGTGTTGAATTTGATCGGCACTGATGCATGCAGGTCCGGAAAAGTTAATCCTCGATTTCCATATTTACTTCATTTGGGGATTCAGGTAGTGCATAAATTGCTCATTTACTGGCAATGAATATATGCATTTGGATCTAATGGCCAAAATATAATATATGCACAGAGCTACGATGCAAAGTTTCTGAACATATATCCGGAGCTGCCACCAACTCCACTTCAACTAGAAGAAGATCTCGAACAGCTGAAGATCCTTGAAAATGGATACAAAATGAAGGTGCCAATAAGTTTTTTTCCCCCTCTCTTGTTCATTTTACTATACCATTTTCTTTCACCATTTAATTTCCCATTTATTTGTTTGGAGATCTTAAGACTTTGTTATTGTGATGCCTCTAAAAATTTGAACCAGTCACATTTACATTGTCTCTTCACCTGACCTGCCGAAAGATCTGCAGGCGAACATTATTCTTTATTTGCATGGAGAGTGGCTTTACTATCATATTGCTATGCACAATTAGGTTAATTTTGTCTTCTATGATCCTGTTTATAGACTCTTCAATTGCAGATATCAACTAGCCTTGAAAATTGAAAGTAGCAACTAATTCTAGGATATACATACATGTAGGAAGAATAAGTAGTCCAAGTAATCTTCCTCTTTTCCTTTTCATGGAATGCAGGTGATAAAGGTTGATCATGATTGCCATGGTGTTGATGTTCCAGAAGATGTAGAGAAAATCGAGCATTATATGCGCCAACAGAACTTGTGTTAGCAGTATAGTTGAAGACTAACTCTTAGCAGTCCTACCATTCTCTCTCTCTGGCAAGTTTATATATCTCAGTTATACAGTTGCTCACTAACTTTACAGAGTTGTATACATTATGCCTGTACTACATTTTTGTGAGTGTAGAGTGCTCTTTTATAGCTATAATTTATCAGGGAAAAACTGCAACTCTGTTGTAAGAGTGTAAAATCCTCCTTTAGGATATTACCAAACTGATGAAAACAATCCTTCAAATTTATTTCTTCTTTGTAGTTGAGATTTCTTTCTACAATCATTTGTATTATCAAATTGTCAGCCAAGATATTCAAATAAGATGGGCCTTTTTTTAGAGATTATAAAAATTCTAGCCTTTTATTTCATTGTCTTCTTATTCAGAATATTTCATAATTTTTTCAAGTGGATATTTCACTAATTTCGCATGCTAAATTTTAAAATAATAAAGAACCCTATCAATAATACAAGCCCAAAATTTTTGGGAGCTTAAGCCCAATGAAAGGCAAAGGCCCAGTCCAATCAATGTGAGGCCCACGTGATCCATATGAAATTATAGCTCATCCATTCATCCTCGAAAACAAATCCCCGAATCCAAACAAACATCACTCAACCACACTCTCTTCCATTTATCCAACCCCGCACGGAGATACACACTCATTCTGTGTGGCTGTTTGTTTCTCCATCTTCTCCGCCATGGCTGCTCTCCTTGAAACTCTAATTATCCCACGCGCCTCCGCTCTTCCGTCCGCCTCCTTGCCTCCAGTCGCCGGATCCACTTCCGTCCGATTCTCCGAGTTCAGGGGACTCAAGATCCAGCCAACTCGGTCCTCCGCGAAGCTGAGGTCGACTCAGAAACTCGCTTCTCGTGGTAGTAGAATCGCCTGCGAGGCGCAGGATACAGCTGTTCAAGGTTTGTATTTTTGGTCTATAGTAGTGTTTTTGCGCTGAATTAATATTTTATCCGAGAATCTTTTATTGGTTGTATGATAAATATTCCAATTCTGCATAAATTGTTGCGCGTGATATTATGAGGTTTGAGTGAGGTTTTAGTTGGAATGCAGTTGACAGAGGAGTTAACTTTGTGTTTAACTAAATTATGTGTGTCTGATCTCTCTTTGAATTCTATGGAAATTTAATCTAGAAGATTATTTGGTGTGTAATTAGCTTGATATTACAAATTCTATCTGTTGAATTTTGTAGAAACACTCACCTCTCTAATAGAAAAACTGAAAACTTTAGTCTTAATTTTCAGGTTAGGTTGAAATCATTGTGCTTAGTTCTCATGGTCTATTTTTTTGGGGTTGTGGGATCCTTGAAGTTGGTTGATAATAAAACATCGTTTGAGTGATTTAATATTTTTATTTACTAGTAGTCACAGTGTTCTGGTAGATGGTACTCAAAATTTCAAAGTGTCCAAAATTTTGAGTTCTTTGTTTTGATGTGCAAATTGATTAGAATCAATTATTGGAAACAGTTGTGATGATTTAAGTGATTTTAGCAGTGATCATGAATGAATCATTGAATATTTATTTGGTGGTTCCACTTTAACTTCTTATTTGGTGCCCTTGTCATGATATGTTGTATCTTTTGGATTCTTATACGTGGATGGTAAAAACTTTTTTGGAGCTCCTAATCAGTGATTAAAGTTTTCATTGCACTTGCCATTGTACGTCAGGGAAAAAAATGGAAAGAGAAATTCCTCACAAGCATCTTTCTGTGAACTACTTTTGTGTAAAATTTAAATCAATTTCCACATCGGTTCATTAATTCCTCAAAAAACTGCAGTGCCAGCCACTACTGACTCGACTTGGCAAGCTGATGTACTTGGATCCGATAAACCTGTTCTGGTTGAATTTTGGGCACCATGGTGTGGGCCATGCCGCATGATCCACCCTCTCATTGATAAGCTGGCTAAGCAATACACAGGGAAGCTCAAATGCTACAAAGTTAACACTGATGAATGCCCTTCAATTGCGACCCAGTATGGGATTCGGAGTATTCCAACTGTCATAATCTTCAAGAATGGGGAGAAGAAAGATTTAGTCATTGGTGCAGTTCCAGAATCTACATTAACAACTTGCATAGAAAAATTCTTGTAGACTGGTAAGTGTATACATATGTTCTGGGGAATCAAACCCTCTTTCATTTGCTTCCCTCTATCTGTCAACAGTCTAAAAATAAAATCCTGTATAGTTGATGATGCTGTATTTTATGTCTTCAAGATAATGATAGCTCTTAATTATTCATACTTGTAATGTTGGCTTCCAAAATTCTTCTGTACATTTTCTGGCTACATTTTCCGTTTTGCATCTCTGATTAACGATTTAGTTGGAGTATTCTTGCATTTTTAGTGATGCCATGATGTGAGAAGTCTATACTTGACGCCTCTTTTGAGTTGGTGGACGGTGATGCCATGATATTTGATTGAAGAATAGTGCAGGGAATTTTAGGACATCACTTAGTCACTAGGGATCGAGTTTTTTCCATCAATATGAGTATCGACCGCTATGCACATGAGCCAATTGTTTCAGTTTAGGCTTAGTTCCCTCATTCTGTTTATTGCACTTTGGAATTTTTTGGTTGAGACTTTGGAATATAAATCTAAGTAGCTTGTGTGCTGATGTTCCGTGTGCATTTTGGTTTAGTAGCTGGGTTTACTTGTAGAAATGACACACTTCCTTAGATGTATCTTTGAAGAATGTCTTTCATTGGTTATTGACAGGAATGAGAATTTGATTTTAAGAGATCATTTTTGTAATCTTCTAGTTTACATTTGGATTGACGGATTTGAGTGATTTTATAGTGAAGAGGTGTAGGATGGAGCTAGCCAAAATTTTGATATTTCGAATTTCATTTGTTTATTATTAAAGTAAAAAAACTTGTATGAGATGGTCTTACAGATAGTTACGTAAGACGGAGACCCATTATTGTTAATAGTAGGGGTCCAATTCACTCTCAAATAAATATATATATTGTAGGGTATGATTTGTGCTTGATCTGTCTTGCGTAATTAGATCTGTAAGATGGTCTCATAAGAGACCTATCCTAAATTAAGACGAGTTGAGTTTAATTTATCGAATATGTTAAAAGGTTCGTCGCTTAACTTGAGCCTAAACAGATTCAAAAAATATTCATCAGTATATTAAGCAATAAATTATATGTTTTGAACAATATTTTATTAAATAAAATTAATGACTTTATTTTTATAAGTTCATTTCTATAGTTATCATAAGTAATTGTGATGAAGTTATAAATTAAAATGGCAAACTATTACATTATATTTCACAACCAAGGAGGCTTAATTAGCTTTCTCATGAATTGAGAATTAAAATATTGTAGCCCATGAGTGACTTGATTTTTTGTTGAATTCCTTCCTCCAAATTATCCCCTCAAATTATAGCCATCAAAATTCAAAATTATTTGATCATTTGGGTTTAGTTGACTCTTAAGCTCGCAATTTAAGTACTATTAGAAATAATCCAGGTTGCATTTGTATTGAAAGATTTGAGTTTCAAAAAACTTGTTAAAATTCTTGAATTGATTCAAATCATTTGGGATATATATTAAAATGCTTGGATTTAGTCTTCTCATATTAACCCCATGATTATAGGTTATTCAAATTTGTAATCAAGTACTGAATAAATTTAGTGATCAACATGCTTTCTCAAGAAATAGAATGTAGTAGATACATGGATATGTATTTCTTGAGGGGAGCTAAATAAACCTGAATTAAATTGTGATTACGCATTATATATGCATTACAAGTACAGCTACGTTAAATCCTAAAATATGACATAATAATAATAATAATAATAATAATAATAATAATAATAATAATAATAATAAATCCTAAAATATGGAATCGACGATTTAGTCACGAGTCTAGTATGCTAGGAAGCTCTTTTCAAACCTTCATTGTCCTTAATTTCTTTTTTAAATAATTAAATGTCAACCCTATCCCTAACTTAGCTAATTTGACACAAAAATAAAAGGTTATAGATAAGATTTTATCCAGAGAGCTGACATTTGAAAATTTGATCACCACCGAGGCGCCAAAATTCTTTATTACAGCAGTTATTAGCTAATACAAAACAAATATTTTTCTGTTTGATTATTATATTCTTCATCTTTTATTTTTTAAATAAATTAAAAAGAATATATAAATATGCGATATAATATGAAAGTCAACTCGAGCTTGATTTGATATATCAAGATAAAGATAAAATATTTAAAATATGAGTTACTAATATTATTGGGGTGGATTGATTGGCGGAGCGCGTGTTGAAAAGGACGAGCTCCAAGGCGCGTGTTACGCTAAACTCACGCTCCCTCAAAGTTTAAATCTTAAGCCACGCGGTGCACCTAAACCAGGGGCCTTCCCTACTCCCACAGTATTTATGTATTTCAAATCTCTCAATGCCTATTTAATTATCTTTCATCTATATCTCATTTCCATCCAACCAAATTGCTTCTCCCTTTCTCTCTCTACAAGAAATTATTGTATCCTTTTCTCTCTCTAGATTCTCATCTCCATTGATATCATTAAGGTATGTTCTCGGTGTCGTTTCTGCAAAATTTGTGTGTTTGAATTGAGTTTTTACCTTCGCGAATTGTAGAGATTAATTGTGATGCATCTGTGGTTGTGCTTAACAATCTCGTTTGGATCTGAGGCATTTGAATATTTTGTATTTCTCATTCGATTTCAGTTCGAATGTTTCTCTGATTGTTTCGAATAGCTGAAGATAAAGGCAACGTCGATTCTTATATTAGCTTGTTGTGCAATATTTAGCTGCCTTTATTCTCTTCTGGTTTTACTCTTTGGACGATTCCTAGAGCTTTATAGATTTTCCTTATTATTTCCGGTAAACTTTTAAGAGAAAACTCCACAATTTAATTGAATTACTTTGTTGGGAGCCAAAAAATTAAAGGCGAAGAGTTTGAATAGTATATTTTGATGTTAACCTTGTACTGTCCAATTTAAGTTTTCGATCTTTGACATTGAAACTGGTAGGACTTATTTATTAGACTTTTGATTATAGATGATTAGATGTTGGAGGATGTTTGGCATCAACAACCCCACTAACATGAAAATATGGCCTGATTGCAATTAGAAAAGGGTAGAAAATTATTTACTAGTAAAGAGACATAAGCTGATTAATTGGCATCATCGACTATGGAATCTTTACTAGTAAAGAAACAAAATTATTTTTTATCCCTTTCTCCACGAGTTTCGATTTATAATATGATGGCTTTTTGTTAATATCCATAAAGCTTGAACAAAGCTTCTAATATTTTATGAGACCATCCAGCCTGGAAAATCGACATGTTTTGATCTTTTCGACAACGCGTGATTAGCCTTGTTTAATTATCTGATAAGAAAATCTCGAGCATTATATTTGTTTGCTTATTAAATTGTTATTGCTTGATTGCGCCATTGCTTTTGACTTAAAGTATTCTGATGTGAAAATGCAATTGGCCCACTTTCTTTTCTTTAACATATATTTGAACTGCATGCACCTTTCCCCTAATATTTCTTTATTGTTATATATCGTTGTGCAGTTTCCATGGCCTTTCAACGAAACTTTGGTACTCCCACCTTGCAGTTAAGATCCGAGGGGGATGTCACGCATAAACAAAAAAGGAATTCCCTGTCACAGTCTGCTATCGTGCCAGAAAACTCAAACGGATGCTTTGATTGCAATATTTGTTTAGACTCATGTAATGAACCAGTGGTAACCCTTTGTGGTCACCTCTACTGTTGGCCATGCATTTACAAATGGCTTCAAGTCCAGAGCTCTTCGTTCGAGGCTGATGAGCGGCCTCAATGCCCTGTTTGTAAGTCAGACATCTCCACATCCTCATTGGTTCCCCTCTATGGTCGAGGAAGGTCACTTTCCGATTCTGAAGCCAAGAAACCACAACTGGATTTGATCGTTCCCCCAAGGCCACCAGCACTCGGGATGAATGCCCAGGTTGCTTCTTCAACATCAGTTTCGCCCAACCCAATTCAGCATAACAATTCAAACCCTTTTCAGTCGGATAACCGGGCATTAAATCGACAGCAGTACTTTCCCCATCCATTCAGTCATTATACTTCAATTGCACCTCCAACTTTAGGAAGCCACACATCGACCAATTTCTTGAGTCCGACAATCAATATGGTCAGTGAAATAGTATTTGCTGGGATGTTTGGGAGCTCGGACACAAATTTGTTTGCTTATCCATATTCGAATTCATACCCCTTCATAGGAAATGGTAGCCCAAGGCTGAGAAGGCAAGAAATTCAGTTAGACAAGTCACTTAACAGAGTGTCCATCTTTCTTTTCTGCTGCATTGCTCTGTGCCTTATACTGTTTTAGTTGTGTAATTCCAGGGTTGTATAGATTTGTATAGATGGACATGATGCTCGAAGGCAGTTGAACCATAGAGTAGAGATATAGCTGTGTTAAAGAACTTTATTCTGGATGGTTGAGGTTTTCCATTGTACATGATATTCCTCAATGAGAATTGGCTCCAGAATTATTCTCTCATACTTGTGTTTAACAACGGCAAAATTCTTGTCTTGTTTTTTTTTTGGTGTCTTTCTTCTTGGTGAAGATACTGTTAATAGATATTGTTCTTCCTGTATTTCTAGTCTTTCCTTTGTTAATATTTTTAATAATTTATATAAATATTTCATATTAGTAATATTATCATATCAATATTTCTAACACTCGATTCAATTTATATCATTACTAACTTCAATATTTCTAATACTCGATTCAATTTATGGGCAAGGAACAAAATAAACTGTTAAAATTCCTCTTCTCACACTTAAATATTCAAGAAATTATTTATTTGAAGAACTAATTTGTGAATATTAAGAATAATCATAATCACAATATGTCAATTTGGACAATCAAGTTTTTCTTTTTTTAAAATGAATGAACAGTCTAAAAGAACTACTAGTTTGATTGTTTGTTTTTTCTAAGAGAGAGAGAGAGAGCGTGCGCTCTATACAATTAGAAAATCAAATTTATAGTTTTATAATTTACAAGCTAAAGACAATTTAAATTGAAAAATCAAAATGTTTATAGTTTTATTTTATGAAAAAATAAAAGTTAAACCGAATATATAATTCTTAAATACAAGTGAGGAAAAGGTGGATATTTTTCAGATTCTAAAACCCTAAACCCTATGGAAAATCCCCAAATTTTTCTCAATTCAATCAATGTCTAAACCCTGCACACAATCTATTGCCGTTAACAGTTCAACAATGTTTGCAGCCTTAACCAGATCAAATTTAGTGCGACTATATTCACGCCCAGTGATTGCTTTCAGAAAATCATTCGCTTACACCATTGCCGCAGCTGCTGTTTCTAATGCAAAATCACCCAAGTACTCGGCGTCTAGGACCAGAAGTTTGTTTTCCAAAATAACCCCCCTTAGATACGACAACGACGTAGTGCAGGTGCTCGATCAGTGGGTCGCCGATGGCGGAAAGTTTCACCCCTTCGAGCTCCAAACGATTATTCGAGATCTCCGGAGCCGCCGACGTTGTTCCCAGGCTCTGAAGGTTTATTTTCGTTCTTATTTGTGTTTTTTTTTCCTTCATGAAATTCATTTTTTTTATGTGCTTTGGGGATATTTTTCTATTTCAGACAATTGTTCTATAAATGATTATCTGCTTTTCGAGCTTATATAATGATCGGAAAAATAGATGAGATGCTGATGAAATATTTTTAGGGTTTTGCTTGATGGGAACTCTTTGTGCTTAACTTCTTGTTTAAAGTTCTTTGGTATGTTCCAAATGGTGTTGAATTTTTAGGTTTAATGTTTGGTTCTAGTGATTGAATAGGAGTTAGTGATGCTGTTTATAGTCTGGCTGTATTTTTTGTTATCGTGCTCACTTTTGTTAATATTTCTCAGTGCATGTCATGGTTGCTCTTATAAGTTAACATTTCTTGGTGTGCGTCGTGGTTATTCTTGTACATTAATACTTCTTGTTTCATTTTTTTGACGTAGTTGTTACTCTTGTTAGTTATTACTTCTAGGTGCATTGTTTTTTGATATGGTTGTTGATAGAAAGAAAGCAGTCTGCTTTGTTTGAAGTTTGAAACTTGATGTTTGACATTGCAGGTTTCTGAGTGGCTTAGTTGTAATGGTGTATGCACCATGTCCCCGAGTGATTATGCAGTCCATTTGGATCTGATTGGCATTGTACAAGGGTGGGAAGCTGCGGAGAGCTACTTTAATAACCTAAGTGACCAAGACAAAAACGGCAAGACGTATGGTGCTCTGTTGGGCTGTTACGCCAGAGAAGGCCTCCTAACAAACACCCTTCTCCATATGCAGAAAATGAAAGACTTAGGATATGGTTCATCATGTCTCGCCTACAACAATCTCATGGCTCTATACAAGAAGGATGGTCAACTTGAGAAAGTCCCCGAGGTTCTCTCCGAGATGAAGATGATTGGTATTGTTCCGAACAATTTCAGTTATAGAATATGCATACAAACACTCGGGGAGAGATCTGATCTTAGTGGCATGGAGAAGCTTCTAAAAGAAATGGAATCGGAAACTTACATTTCCATGGATTGGAATACGTATTCGATAGTGGCTTATCATTTCATAAAAGCAAATGAGAAGGAGAAAGCGCTAATTTACATGAAGAAGTTAGAAGGCATGATTCGTAAAGAAGCTATGGGCTATAATCACTTGATCTCACTCTACGGGCATCTTGGGGACAAGGATGAGATGATGAGATTGTGGGCTTTGCAAAAAATTGAATGTAAAAAGCAAACTAATAAAGAGTACATCACCATGCTGGGCACTCTGGTGAAGCTTGGAGAGTTCGAAATAGCTGAGACAGTGCTGAAGGAATGGGATTCTACTCACCACACGTACGACTTCAGAGTACTGAATGTCCTCCTCATTGGTTATTGTCAAAATGGTCTAGCTGAAAAGTCGGAGAAAATGCTTCAAGATATAATAAAAACGGGAGAAAAACCAACTCCGAACAGTTGGGCCATTGTTTCTTCAGGGTATTTGGATAAGAATAATATGGAGAAGGCTTTCGAGTGCATGAAATTGGCTATGGCTGCAAAAGAAAGAAACGAGAAATGGGGGCCAAAGCCTGGTCAGATTAAGAAGATACTAGAGTGGCTTGCTGATGAAGGAGAGATTGAAGAAGTAGAAGCTTTTGTGTGGCAACTTAGAACGGTGATGCCAGTGAATTCAATAATGTACCATGCCTTGATTAAAGCCAGTATTAGAGTGGGTAGAGAGACAGACTGGATTTTGGTTAGCATGAAAACTGATGAAATTGTTGTAGATGATGAAATGAAGAAGTTGCTTTGCTTAAAATGATGAGCCTATCAACTTTCATTCTTGATCATTTTTACAAGTTTTTTATCTGTGCTTTTATCATCAAATTACTTTTATGTAGCTTTGTTTGACAAGATTTGCATTTAGATAGAAGTATCTTGATTTGACAAGAGATACAAGAAGTTAATTAGAAAATGGTCTCCAGTTTGAAATCTATATCTCATTAGTCATATATATGAAGTCAAGGAAATCTTTCTACAATTGCATAAAAACATAATCCCTCAATCCAAAGGTAACATTAACAATATAAACGTGATAATTAACAGCTTTGGGTTCTTTGATTAACTCCATGATTCAAGTTTGAAATTTCCTCAAGTAAGATAATTTTCATGTACTTTAGGAGAGTAAATTGAATAAGTATATACAGAAAATAATACTAATACAAATAGATTAAAATCGCATTTTTGGAGAAAGAAGAGTCGCTACTTTGAAATTGGGTGGCTGGCTATCCTATATAAAGAGGGGGCACAGTTGCGATTTCTCAGTCCAAATCAAAATGGCTAAAGACAGAAACAAATCCCCCGGAAACGAAAACGGAGCCTCTCCGATTAAATGGCGCGGCCGCCATAAATCCGAATCAGAATCAGAACCCGACCCGGATTCCGACACCGATGAAGGCTCCAGGAAATCTGAGGGCAGCAGAAAACGGGCCAGGAGGAGCAGTAAAACCCGAACATCGAGTTCGAAGCGTAGGCGGTCGAGGGACAGCGATTCTTATACGTCGTCGTCTGACTACGATGACGATTCGGAGTCGGAATCTTTGTCGGAGGAGGAGGAGGAAAGAAGGCGGCGGAGGAAAGAGAGGAAGAGGAAAGAGGAAAAGAAGGAGAGGCGGATGAGAGAGAAAGAGAAGGATAGAAAGAGGAAAAGGAAAGAAGAGAAACGAAAAAAGAAGAAAAAGGAGGATAAGAAGAAAGCGAAAGAGAAGGGGAAGAAAGGTGCTGTGACTAATTTGTGGGGAAAATATGGAATTATCAGAGAAACTGATATGTGGTATGTGAATTTTTTGATATTTTCAGCGTTTGGCCTGAGAAGTAAATTGTTGTTTGTCGTATGATTGTTTTCAATGCTTAGCAAAATTAGGAATTCTATTTTGTTTGTTCTTGTTGGTGTTACTGCATATTTAGTTGGAATTTGCATTAGGGCTTATTGATTATTGTACCTGATATTTTTGAAATTGATTATTTAGATTTCTTTATTTCCTCCCTTCTTTCTTTGTATGGAGAATACTACTGCGATTGGTTTAGAGATGTATTTTATATATAAGCTCAGTAGACCACATACCTCGTCGTGTAGAGTGAGCCTAGTAGACTTGTATCATTTTAACTGATTTGGATGCTATGCAACTTGAGGATGTGATTTCTTTTATTGGATATTGCATGCTAGTTGCTTAATAGAAGACACTCAGGGATGCTTGGTTGTGTAGTTTTAGCCTTGAGTTAGGGGGAACAAGAAAGGAATAGCATGTACTTCATATTTTATGGGGTATATATATATATATATATATATATATATATATATATATATATATATATGTATATATATATATATATATGTATGTATGTATGTATGTATGTATGTATGTATTTGTGTTGCTTGTGCAAAGTGATAATGGAACTTCCAATACCTCACATGATGACGTTATCCCAAAATTTTCCATATATCTGGAACTTTTAATACACAAACTTATACAATTCCCATCCCCCCCCCCCCCCCCCCCAAAAAAAACCATCAGCATGCATACTGTAGTGGATCCTGTTGCATTATACAGAGATTTACTTCTTTTTGTCGTGCCATTATTTCTTAGTTCTGTATCTATAAGAATCTGGCTGTGACACTAATCATGCAGTTCCGAGTTCTGATAACCCTGGTTTTGTGTAGGAATAAGCGGCCAGAGTTTACTGCATGGTTATTAGAAGTGAAGCAGGTATTCCATTTTGGTGAATTTATCAGCTCCATATATTCAGTCTTGTTGTGATATCATACTGTATTATGTATCTTATTTTCTGATATAAATCTGACTTATCCATCACTTCTAGTGCTAGGGGAAAATCTGATTTTTTCTCTTTTAACAGGTGAACCTGGAAAGTCTAGCCAATTGGGAAGAGAAGCAACTCTTCAAAGAGTAGTCCACTATACTTTAATTGTATCTGATTCTTTTTGAAATATTAGCTTGAAATATACTTCACATTCACTCCTGATATAACTTTACCTGTTTTTCCTTTTTACATTTTTCACTCAATTGATGGACATGGTTAATACTAACATTCCTTAATGTTTATTATCTGCAGCTTCATGGAAGATCATAACACAGCAACCTTCCCATCTAAAAAGTTAGTCCTCTTCCTTTCTATAGCATGCTGCGTTAGAAGTCTGTAGGTTAGGGCTTCTTTCTTTTCCCCTCAATGTTTCTCTGTTCTACTAGATACTGTTTTAAAATTTGAGATGATTCTTTCCTTGTTACTTTGATGGAGTTTTCTGTTCAATTCTGTTATTGTTTGATGTGAGTTTTGCTGTACTGGTTTTTTTTTTCTCTAAATAATAACTGGATCCGTATTTCATAAATCTTTGCCTGAGACAAGTGTTTTAAACTTTCATTGTTGAGTATTCTCTGCTGATACAAGATATTTCGTCTCACAAATGGAGAGTAGGGTTGTTCTGAGTTCCATTACTTATTTTGGTTGCAAGATTGACTCTCTTCTTTATGGTTGCAGATATTATAACCTTGATGCTTATCACAAACACAAAATGGAAAAGGAAATAAAGAAGGGAATGGCTAAAGTGCAGGAGGCAGAACGTACTATATTCGATGATGAAGAACAGCGGAGGTGAATTTTCTTCTTTTCTTAGAATTTTACATTTTCTTATCATTAGTCATCACTGGTTATTGCTATATTTAGAAATGCCATTTTTTTACAGTTATGCTACACTTTTTTTGACTCAACCCTTTATTTCATTAGTTCACTTTCACAATATTGTCCCCCCCCATTGATTCAGACCAAGTTGACCAATTCATAAAGTGTGAGTGAGTTTGAGAGGCAGAGAGTCTACATGTTATGTTTATGCACTAAGTGTCAATTGACGTAAACTTGAATCTTAAGCAATAATATGCATACGGAATAATTGAATAAATCCTGCAGAGGGCACATTTCATGTCTGAGGTTTCTTTATGAATTACTGAATATCACGTCTAGTTTGTTTAAGTGATAAACTCTAATTAAACAATTTTATTCAATTGTGAAGCATGCTTATGCCATTGTGACACTGTCGGACTATTAAGCTCAAAATGCCCCATTATGCGATTGTCTGACTAAATAATTTCAAACAATGCCCTTTTTTTGGATAAGATCTCCTTTTAATGCCAGAGAGTTCAGATCTCATATAGCATTTGGTTTTTTTTTTTTTTCCCTGACAAAGAACCTGAGAAGTATTAGGATCAAGTGGCCGGAAATCAAAATCATTTGGGTTCACATCATTCATCAGGCACTATATTTAATACAATGCCAAAATGTGTTTGTCCTTTTGATTTGATGGTTTCATATCAAATGCAACTGACCATTTCCGATGTTTGATTTGAGTTTCCTACCAAGTTTGCTTTTTTTCCTATCATAGCACGACACATGGTACAAGCCAAAACCCTTGATATTATTTGATGTGTTACAGGCTAGAACTGCAGCGAGAACGTGAAAGACAAAAGGAAGAACAGGTGCAAGCATTAAAGCAATCTATGCAGTCTGGGATGGTAAGCAATATGAGTAATTTACTCGGTTCTTTTTTCTCTATTTTGAGACATTAATTGTTAATGCATCGTTGCATTCTTATGCTTGGCCCATTTGAATTTTCAGGCTCAAGCAATGAAAGAACAAGCTCAACTAAGGGAAGAGATGGCTTACCAATACAAGCTCGGTAACTTTGAGGTGAGGGTTAATCTTCAAAACGTCGAATATGATACATTTCTACCCTGCCTACTAACAGGTGTTATCTTTAAATTTGTAGGCAGCAGCTGCTATTCAGAGAAGGTTGGATCCAGATATCGCCATGTGATAAGTTGACCGATTCTCAGTTGCCAGCTCTTCTGAGTTTACGAATTATCAGACATATGCCTCTCTCCATCTCTGTTATCTAGCATTCAGAGTACTTAGAAAGTGGTGGTGACCAACCCAACTTTTGGGGGATGGATCCTTGATCCTTCTTTTATCTGAAGAAGGATCTTTTTCTTCATATTGTTCGGTCCTCAGATGCTTCTTTCGATTTGTATCTTCCTATTTTCTGGTTGTAATATTAGTAGATTCATGTGGAATTATTACTAAACGTTGATAAGAGCCTATATTTTTACATATAGGTATGAGGCTGTTTGATTATGTAGTTGTGGTGTTGCTTTGCTGGGAGAAGTTTAGCAATTTTTTGGCCCCAACTCCCAACAAACTATTAGAAGTATGGTAACTGATAAATTATTTGTGTTTGAATTTTGAGCTTTATTCAAGGTATTACTACTCAGAGAAAATGTAAGTAAATTAATTTGCTCTACTCGAATAATTAAGTTTTTCGTGATCAAGTTCAAACCAAGTGTTAAATGATTTGACTTGCTATGGAAACTTGCTAACAATTGAAAATTACTTCCCATGGACACATCAAGATGGTAGCTGGTGGTTCAAGACATTCTATTCTATGTTCGGATTCTACCATCACCAACAGAGACTCGAGTTAACAGGTTAATAAAACTATACTATGTGAAAAGAAAATATTAAAACCCCAAATAAATATAACGACAATAAGAAAAGAAGAAGAAATATAGATAATAGAATATGGTTGATACACGGTTCCGGAAACAAGGCAGTAATGGCATTAGGTTTGAGTAGAGAGAAGCATCCAAAAACAAAGAGAGATTATCTTAACTAAGAGCTGTTCTAATGCAAGAGAATTATTTGACTAACAAAACCCAAACACTTAATTTCACATAAAGGAAGGTATTTTCCCTTTTCAGTAATCCATAACTCTGATCAAAATTTTGAATTAACGAGACATGTAAAAGCCTCCCAGTTCATATCAATTAATAGTGCACCTTAATACACATTCTGCACCCGCTATTCCTACAACAAATGTACACAGGACTAAGAGAATGCAAACTATGTTCACACCAATCCATATCTAAGTTTGGGGAAAAGTTTGGAAAAAATCAATCAATTGTAGTTCAAGAAACTTTCTCCATCCAACACCAATCTGCATACTATGTCTCCTTTCCTTCCATTCTATTGCTGCCACAATTCAAAAAAGTCAACAAAATCTAGGATCTAGTTGTTCCTTTGATTCCATCTCTCTGACACTGTTCACAATGTCGTTGATCTTCTTCGCAACAGATTGATTGTGTTCCTCGATGTGTTCAAAGATCATTTCCAAATGCCTTTTGTATGTAGCAACTTTCTTTTTCTCAATTGCCAGCTGTTGTGATAGTTCACGAATCTTATCATGCTCGTTGGGATATTGATCATATATTAGATCTTTACGACCTCTACCCGGACTCATAGGATGAGTATGCTCCTTTACAAATTTTGTAACAGCCCATTTACCAGAACTTACTTTTCTGACTAAAATCATGGCTCTGCAACCAACCCTTGTCTCAACCCTTTGCCTCACAATCTTTTCACGTTTGTCAGGCATTCTGAAACCTTCTTTGTTGCACACTAGTGCCCGACCAATGGCAGTTCCATCACGCCTTGATCGAGAAAGCTTACTGACACGGATGACAAAACCAACCCTCGTTGCATATGCATTATAAAATGCATGTGCAGCTGCTTCTGATTCAAACTCCTGGCCCACAAATGGTTCATCAATAGGAGCTGAACAATTAACATCCTGCAACTCGTCTAGTTGAAACAATTCTCTATCTGATGAATCATCATCCACTTTAACATCTAGTCCTTGCTGAAGCAACCCATCAGCTGGACTTCCTACAATTGTATCATCGTCATCTGTTCTTCCTTCAAAGTTCGTAGAACTTCCCACTACCTCACCATTTAAATCACCATCAATCTCATAATCCATCAAAATTTCAGCAACTATTAGCCCCTGAGGTTTGCCTTAATACTTAATAGTCAAGATCCCTGTTGTTAAATGACTCTGAATCAGGATCGCCTTAAGCTGCAAGGATGTCTACCAGTCAGAACAAGTTTTCCCAGGCAGTTTCAAGTAGTAGCTATACAAAACTTATTTGAGGCACCTTTGTTATACAAAACTTCGGATATTATGGTAAACGTAACAAGTATATATGCATGTCGTTCAATACAAGTAGGTACGCAAACTATTAGGACACATGCATTTTTGTTTGTTACACAGTGTATTTTGTTGAGGTTATTCGTCCTTCTTGGATAAATAGCTCACTATAAATATTCTTTCATTGAATAAGAATGAACATATTCCACCAGATTTTGTTTCTCACTTTGCCTTCAACACAAACAGTAACATTTGTAAACAAAAACCTATGTAGAAAACTAATCTTTCATGTAGGCTTGAGAAGCAAGCTAAAATCAGGAAGATATCTGTCCAAGCACCAATTCTTATTAATTACTTAGTTTCATCCACACACATCAAAACTCCAAAACATGTCACTGAAGAATCCATTACTTCAAATTAAACAAAACGTGGAACTCCTTTCCCCCCCTCCATAGGTGGTGCCAAATCATTTTTGTTCCAAAAACTCGCTTTATTGAGAAATCAATCATTTCATCTGGCAAAAATGTTTAATTTTCCTTTTTTGTCCAATTTTTGAATTATACCTCTAAGCATTGGCGCAATAAAATTCCACAGAGAAATAGAAAGAGAGAGAACACTAAATCAGATATTTCTAATCTCCAGCTATGGCATTCATTAGCACATAGAGCTCCAGAAACGCGATTCTCTTAGGCAAATAATCATCAACAAAAGAGAAAAAGAGAAACGAGGAATGGAAAAAAAAAGGAAACATAGGATTCAGTACATACATGCGAAAGATCATCGCTGATCTATACATATTCATGAAGAAATAGAATCAAATCGGAGAAGAGAGAAGAGGAATCATACCGGAGGCGAAAGGCGCGGCGGCGTAGGGAAGGATTGGCGTCGCCGCCGCTGACTTTGAGGAGGCAAAGTGGCCACTGTCCGAAGCGAGTGGGGCCGCTATACGAGCAATTGGGACTGAGTTAAGAGGGTTGGGAACTGCGAGTGCGTTTTTATATCTGAGGGCAAATCCGTCCTTTAATACTACTGTCCAAGTGACAATTTGTGGACAGTTTTTTTCTTTTTTCATTATTATAAATAGGATGGAAAACTCGACCATGGTCGTATACATAGGCCTAACATTTAATGGATGAAGCACAATTAATACCACTCTTTTTTTTTTTCCTTCTAAGAAATATTAAAGCACAATTAATACCACTTTTTTTTCTTCTAAAGAATGTTAATATAAGAGTGAGTCTTATATGAAACCACCTCGAATCATGTTTTTGAAATTGGTCAACCCACAATTTATATTTTACAGATAAATTAATAAAAGTTTGTTTGGATTGTGAATAAAAATGATTTGTCTCACGCAAGTTCTTGTGTTAACATAATTGTTTATTTCACCTTGTTGATCTTCGAAGCTAGCTAACTAATGATATAATATACATAATGATTCATTAAATTTGTAGTTATGACTTAAAAAAAATTGTTTATTATTTAATTTGGGGTTATGATGTAGGGAAGATAAAGATTAATATCGATGACGAAAATATTAAATGCAGCAAATCAAAACTTACTTCGATTATTAGTTTGATGAGATTTATATATATATTTCTGAGATACGTGTACACCACGGATGGGGAATTAAAAATTTTCTTCAATTATTATTTAAAAAGAGCTTATAATTTTTCGAAACACTAGTATTCCATGAATGATTGGTGTATGGCATTGATACTAGGGGTGTGCACGGTCCGGTTCAATTCGGAGATTTGAAAATATTCGAAATCGAATCAAAATAAAAAAAATTTAGAACCAAACCAAATCAAATTTCGATTCGTAGATTCGGTTCTAATGGTTCGGATCAATTCGGGACGGAGATTTGGATATTCGAAGATTTGAAAAAAAATAAAATCAAAGAGAAAAAAAAAGAAGATAATTTTATTAGATGAAATGCACTCAGTTAGAAAATAAATGACTAAAAACAAATTTTTCACAATATTCAATTAACAACTAAAAATCAAACAATTTACTTCAAAAGTTACAAAATTTCATAATTTAAAATCATGATCTTAATCTCCCTTTTCGAGACTAGGATAAATCTTCATGAATACCAAATTACAAATGGAATAGAAAAAAATAAATATAAGAACCTCACAAAATCTATTGTTCAAGATCAATAATACTAAACTAATTTAAATATAAAGTATGTTGGTGTAATTGTTGAATCTTTATATATATAGTAGTCAAGGGTATACAATATATGCATAAAAAAGAAATTGAACCCAATTTATACAAAACGAGATATAATACTGAAGTTTTCAAAACAAAATTTGAAACTCAGTTTATATAAATCAATTGAAAACAACCAAGCAAATAATCAAAAAAATTACCTACCCAAATTATACCATTGTCAATTATAGATTATCATTTTTAAACCTAGAAATCAATTGGAAAAAAATCAAAACAAAGTTAATGTCCTTACTTGTCTAAAGTTCTCCCAAGAGATCGAACAAGTTTTTACGTGATGATGGTGAGCAAGTACGACAGGATGATGGTTGTGCACGGTGACTACATACAGCGAGAATTTGGTGATGTAGACATGTGGTGACTTTGGTAATTGGTAGAATGAGATGAAAAGTGATTTATTTTATAATAAAATATATATAAAGGATACAAGATAATCACAAGGAAAATAAAATCAATCTAATTCCTAAGTCTATGGACAAGATATTTTCTGATACAAAACCAAATCAAAAAAATTATCTTGGAGAATCAGAGATATCCTTAGGAGTAGTTAATAGGTCTAATGATATTTGGTGGCAGATTTTTAGGTTTTGAATTAGGGTGATAAATTGATAATATTTAATTAAGTATTAGTTTTAGAATAATTAATATTGTGGTATTTTACAACCACCTCAACTCTAATCATTACGGTAATTTAGAATAGTTGATATTGTGGTATTCTAATATATATTAGTTTAATTTTAGATTTCAGTAATTTTAAGAAATTAATTATTTTCTACAATATTATTAGATAAATTGGAGTTAATTTCTTGTTTATAATGTATACACCTAACAAGTAATAATTAGTGATACAATCGAATCAAGTTGAATTGGACTATTAAGAGTTAGAATTTAGTTTGTGTATTTTTCGAATTAATTTGAGCTTATATTGCCAAATACATACTAGTTAAAGCAAATCTTGGTTTTCATTTTCCTAGTGTTGGACTCGGGCAAGCATTGAGCCACACCGAACTTAATAAATGTAAATTGTAAATTATATTATACACCAACTCATTTAGATTTTATAATTTAACAACAAGATATCTATAATTGGATTTTTAGATATTTATCATAAGTAAATATATATATATATATATATATATATATATATATGTCAAACATTAGTATTATATTTTACAACTAACTCACGACCCTTCTAATGAGCTAAATAGCTAAATCATATCAACCATCAAGTTTGAGTTTGTTTGTTTACTTTAACGAATTACAATAAAATATTTTGAATTAATTTTTTCGAATCAAACCTCTTGTAGTTCACATACAATTTTTTCCATTTACAATTAAAAATCTTAAAAAAATATAAAAAGAAAATGATCTTATCCTAAAAAATAGTTTTTAGCATAATTTACCAATTTAGTATAATAAAATAAAACTATAATATAATTGTGTAAAGTTAGATTATGAAATAAATGAATTTATATTACTAGTAATTATATGAACTAAGTAGATTATAGATACTGACACAATCTCTCTCTGAATTATACAAATAATTTACTTGACGTTTGATGAAAAATTGTCATTTATTTATATTAGTAATTTGTTACTTATCACTCTAATACAAAAATATATATGATTTCTTGATAAATGTCATTAAAATATAGTTTAATATTATTATTATTAATTATTATTAAAATTTTGAAAATTGAAGTTATATGTAGCCTTATTAATTATCAACGTACTTAAATATGTATTATATAACTATATGAAGATATACAAAAATTAAATGATAATATATATATATATATATATATATATAATTTTTGAAATTCGGTTCTTTGGTTCGGTCCAATTCGGTTTGATTTGGTTCCAGTTCGGTTCGGCTCTTGGTTCGAATAATTGAAAAATCTCCAGAATTGTATCAAAAAAATTCGATTCGGAGAAAATCAAAAAGTCAACGGATATTTTCGGTTCGCAACTTTTTTGATTCGGGTTTCGGTTCGGTTTCAGCAGGACCCATGCACAGCCCTAATTGATACTTAATACTACAATATTTTTCGAAATAATTGTTATATATACTACAAATTGAGAGCTCACAAAATGAACAAACAAAATAAAACCACATTAGAGAATACAAAGGACCATGCATGATAAATTGATAATAAATTTGAAATAATATATATTTGAACGAGATGGAATATGACAATTGGTGGCGGCAGCCAATTTATTAAGAAACAAACTCATCTTCACAGCCACATATCAAAATCTTTAATTTGGTTTGAATTATGATATTAGCATAAAAGTTTTCAATTATTAATGGCTAAGAACTCCATAATTGATAAATAAATAAACAAATCAACGTACAAAACTATAATAATAACTAAAATCAATACTTACAAATTTTAATTCTTCTTTTATTACAAAATTTATCGTTGAACAATTATTGTCGTTATCTTCACCATACATTAAAATTTACAATTTATGTCGCAATAGTACAGATGAATTTAAGAATTAGTACAAAAGTTATAAGGGTGAGACCATTCACATCCAAAATTACAAAACACACCCCATTTTTTACTTATTTTTAAATGTACAACATAAAAATACAATTTCTTGAGGTATGTTTAGTATTTTTAAGGTGTGTATAACCCCATCCACATTCAAATATAGATTTAAATAAAGTAATAAAATGTTTATAATTAAGAATAAAACAAAATAATTTGTGTGTATGTATTATCGAATTTTTTTTATTTACTAAAAAACATTTGAACAAATATAAGAATCATACATAAATTAAAAAAAAAAAAAAAACTAATACCTAATGAAAAAATGAAGAACGTATCAATAGATAATTATATCGACTCACATTTGATCTCAAACCAGGCATCTATAACTAATAGGTATCCAACCATTTAAATGAAATGTACTCGTATAATCATTGTCCACCAAGAATTATATAATTTGTTATAAAAATCTCTATAAATATTTTTTTTCCGAATTACAACTACTTCAAAAATTTATCATCTCACTGCCTTAATTAATTAAGCTTAATTTGAACTTCTATATAAAATAGAATTACAAGTGTCATTGTTAGTTTATAATGACATTAATTCATCATGATATGTTGAAATAATATAATATCAGTATTTTTTTTCTCACCATATACAAGTGTCAATGTTAGTTTAGAGTGACATTTGATTCTTTATGTTCTTGGCAATACTACAAGCATGAACAATGAGTATTCGTCAGTTGAATAGAGACATATCATCATTTCTTGTATATTTATATTATTTACTATTTTGTTGTTTTTTAAAATAATATTATATTTGATGTGAATTTGTAATAGACAAAAACATCTAAGAATTGAGATTTTTTTTCAAATAGAAAACTATAAAAAAAATTGAAATATAAAATATAAACAAATTCAACGAGACAAACTTAGATAACTTAAAAAATATTTTTTAATAGTTTAAACTTTAAACGCCTGCATTAATTTGTAGCCGCAATGACAAATACCAATTAGAATATATTTTTAATAGAAAATAGTTTCTTGCAATTTCGAAAGAAATAATAAATTTGCTTTCTAACATCCAAAATTTTCGTATATAGCCCATTCCATATGCAGAGACTCATTTGCATCATCCAATAATAATAAATTAATACACAGTTCGGGAAAGATTGCTCTAAATCTAATTAGGCAAGATCAAGATTCAAGAATAAGTAAAATATTATCACATGACCTTTTTCTTCTTCTATTTTGTCGTGTAGTCAGTTCAAAACTTTTCCACATGTAACCAATTTCATATGCAAAACCCATATACACCATCCATCCAATAGCAAATAAATACACAAAATTTGGGCAAGTTTGCTGTTAAATCTAATCAGGCAAAAATTTATAGATTCAAGATTTGAATGTGTGATTTTAAGGTAAGTCCTATATTGTTCAGTTTTTTTCACATGGGTCCATTCAAACCATCCAACAATAAATAAACTAATACACAATATCTGGGCAAAATTGCCCTTAAATTTAATTAGGCAAAGATATTTAAGAATTGAGCGTAGGCAAATATAAGGCAAGTAATAATTTGTCACATGAGCATTTTCATCTTCTATTTAATGATTTAGTTCGTTGGGATTTTTAACTTATATATATGGCCCATTTACACTATCCAATAACAATTAACGCACAAGAATTGACATGTGAAATTATGGTAAGTATTAACACTATCCAATAATAAATAATTAATGCGCAAGAATTGAAGTATGAAATTATGGTAAGTTTTATTTTGTCACATGGACTTTTAATATTGTAGTCGGTTCAAAAATTCTTACAGTCAATTCATATAAAACCCCATTCGCACCTTCCAATAATAATAAAACTAATACACAAATTTGGGCAAGATTGCCCTAAATTCTAACTAGGGTAGGAATAAAGACATTACCTTATTTCTAAGAGTATCAACCTTTCTAAGAGCACAACACACATTAAAATAACACTTAAACTTATCTCCAAGAGCACCACACTATTTTCCACTATTACCCTTAGTATTAAAAAAAATCAGCAAAAAAGAGAGAAAAAAACGTGCAAGAGTTTCGATTCACACCTTGCAATTTTCTTCCACAAGTTTAGTTCTTCAAGAATTCATCGGTTGTACTTGTTCGGGTTGTCACTTTTCGGTTGATTCGTCCGAAATGGCACCACACTTTAAAGAGCTTTTTGGAAAGGCTAATTTTTCAGGTAAGCTTTCGATTTTGCTATTGTTTGAGTTGATTTTTGTAGAAATTTGCTTAGTTATCTTTAGGATTTGTTATGAGTTAGTGATTAATAGTTTAATTTGATAAATTTGTATGCTAAAACGCTCATTTTTCGTCGAATTTGTTGAAAAATCAAAACTGATGTGATAAATCTAAGCATGCGTTGGCACTGGTCGACCGAACCCACATCACGCGTGGCGGCCGAGTAGACCGAACACTCAGCGCGCGGGTCGTTTGAGGCGACTAAAGGCCTAGCGCGTGTCGGCTAAGGTGACCGAACACCCAGCGCTCGTGTCGGCTGAGTCGACCGGATGCCCAGCGCGCGCGGCGACTGTCATGATCGAACCCTAGTGCGCACATTCGGCCATGATGGCCGAATAGTTCCTATATTTTTTTTAAACTTAGTCTAATTCGATAATTATTTTGGTCCATTGTCTTAATTATTTTTGTTTGTGATCTAGGTGTGACATATATTAAGAGGAAGAGACGTGGCGAAGGTTCAGACACGCAAGAACAAGTTCAAGAGTGTCTAAAAATTCCAAAAATAGAGGATATTCAAGACTTTCCCAAAATCGTTGAAATGGAAGATATTCCTGAGGCTCATCATCCCAACTATCTTGAAGATGTCGCTCGTAATGTTGAAGAACAAGTTGATGAGGAGCCCATAGTTGACAATGAGTTACTTACGGGACCTTTTCCCGGAGGCCCAATCGACCACCATCTTCTACCTGGTTTTACTACATATAATATATTAATAATTTTAATCATATTTTAGTCTTTAAATATCAACCAACATATATGACATTCAAAATGGTATCTCAATAAATTGTTAAAGAAACTCAATCATTAAACATATTCTTTAATATATAGATTCATGATTTCTCTTTAAGTATTAAAAATAAATCATTTATGTGTATATATTTATCGATTTATCTTAACTAAAAAACATTTGAACAATTGTAAATAATCATGCTTATATTAAAAAAAAAAACATTACACAATGAAAAAAAGGAAAAAACACAACTTTAGATAACCAGACCAATGTCAAATCATTTAAAATTAATGATTACTGAAACATTAAAAATAAAATGAAAAATTAATAGAAATATTGTCCGCCAACAATTTTATAATTTGTTAAGATAATATCTACATATATATTTTTTTATAATTTCAACTATACTTCAAAAGTTTATCATTTCACTTCCATAATTAGCCTAATTTGAAGTTCAATATTAAATAAAACTACAAAACATGAGATAAGAAGAATCATTGACTAAATAAGTTTAACGGTTATTAGCAAAAAAATCTATTCCATAAAATAAAATTACAAAAATGTGTTAAATAATTTTGACCGTTTGCAAAAATTTCCATTCTAATAAAATCACATAAAAAAGAAACGTGGGCAAGAAGAATTTAACAGTTCACTAAAAATCCATTCTTTTAAGTAATTATGGTAACCTTTATTATGGTAAGTTTTATTTTGTCACATGGACTTTTAATTCTTACAGCCCATTAATATAGAGCCCATTCATATAAAGCCCCGTTCGCACCTTCCAATAATAATAAAACTAATACACAAATTTGGGCAAGATTGCCCTAAATTCTAACCAGCAAGATATGAAGGTTCAAGAATCGACTTCGATCAGTGCGCGAACTCGTCGGTAAGTCTTATCTTGTCTCCTTTTTTCAATTTCCTGCGGCCAAAATCTAGGTTTCCGGCGTGGTGCGCCGGAAAACGACCCATAACAGAGAACAATGACTGGTTCCTGATCTAGTTGTTGTTCTCTGTTAACCCATAAAGACTGCACAATTTCAGTAAAATCGACAAACCGACTCAATTCTTGTTTAAAAAGTGGTAAAACATTTTCTTGTGCGAGTGAAACTTTCTTCAAATCAGCCGAGAACTGCGAAGGGCTATTTTTCATCTATTCAGATTTTTTCATCAGCAGTGAAGACAAACTTCTGTGAAGTTTGCTTTATCTTAGAAACAAATTCTCTTTTTCCTGGTATTAATGCACAACAATTTGAAGATCTTTTTGCGCTTCACTAGATTAACTCCTTTTTTTGTATCTGTGAACAATCCCTTACTTTCATTGGATTCAGAATCTTAGTAAAAAAAAAAAAAAGATTTATAGAGCTATATTTCTTTTGGACCTTTATCATGGTGCTTGGGCTTTATCTTTCCAGGATTATTGTGTTACTGCAAGTGCGATGGGTGAATTGAATGGCCAGTCAGGTTGGGTTGAAACTCTTAAAAGTGCCCACTTGAGCTGTCTCCTTCAATCCTTGTCTACGGCCCAATTTAATTTCCCATTGCGGCTTTGCCGTGGCCATGTATCTGATGTATTCTAATGTCCCAAATTGTGTGTCCGAAGCCAATAACCCTCTAGGGCACTATTGCTTTTGGGCCCAATTTGTTGGTCCTAATGCCCAAATCTGATAATGGTATCCCAACTGTGGTTTCATGTGTTGGTTCTATGCTAATTCCTCCCTTGATTCTTGGTGGGGGCCCTTTAGCTGAGTTTTTAAGCCTCTAATTGTTTTGCTAAAACTAAATCTGTCTTGGGGATGGTTGAGCCTTGTTTTTCTATTGTTTTTTTCTTTCTATCCAAGGTTTATGTGTAAAATAATGTACCTCCCGTGCTAAAAAAATGTTTTGTGAATATGCCAAGTTTCTAAGTGTCCCACATATACTCTTTTAAATACATCAAAGAATGTGTGATTTTCTGATTCGCCTACTTTTTTTTTCTTTTGTATGTGTTTACTAATGTTTTACTTTCTGTATAACTACGTTTGCTGAGTGGAGTGGATCTACATATTGGTTTTCATGTTTGAGAGTTTGGCTCAAGAAATGACAAACTTGTAACGAGTGACCAAGTTCAATTTTTCTGGCCTTATTCATAGAACTACACTTATTTTCAGGTAACAATATTCTCTTGCTCCACTCATTGTGTTTCTGCAATTTTTGTTAGATAAAATTTGAGTAATCTCCAAGCCTTTCTATTTTCGTCTAGCAAGTCCATCACCAATGGCAAAGCCAATACCTTCAGAAGGTATCTTTGGGAATTAGAAGTTATTTTCGAAGTTCCTGTACAACATCATCAAGTGGTGTAACTATTTGTGAATTTTACCTGTATGGAGCAGGTATGTTTAATGTTTATGCAAATGATACTTACAAGTAAAAAGAATCTAAGAATTGAACGACACGAACGTAGTATCTTATCAGTATGGATACTTCTTAAATTGATGTTGCATTTTTTAACAGATTGATATTTTTTGCACTTAGGAGGCTGGTAAGAAAAGAGAAGAAGTTGCTGTTTATTTCATTGAATTTCTTAATATGAGGTGAAACAGCAAATGTTCAGTTACTTCCAAAGCGCTTATGCTACATGTTTCATCATGTAAGTATCTCGTCTAGTTGTGGACAGTGTTTGTGTTTTGCTATTTGGTTGACTAATGATTATACTAGATATGTGCCCATCTTTTTAATTAGGGATGACTTGATCAACATTATAAATATCATGGCACCTAGGACTCGTGATGCCTTATCCTACCAAAAAGTTAACCCTTTAATTCATAGTCAGTCCTTGTAATTCTTGAGCACCTTTATTCAGATACCACCCTCTCGTTTACAAAAAGTTGAGCTGGGAAAAAAGTGTAACCCTCTCTTTCAAAAATTCACTTTCTACCATGATACCCTCTGTTTTTTTAACCTGGTATTAATGCAATACGACTTGAAGATCTTTCTGTGCTTCACTAGATTAACTCCTTTTTGTATTTGTGAACAATCCCTTACTTTCTCGGTACTCAGAATCTTAGTAAATAAAAAAAAGGAATGAAAGAGAAATATTTCTTTTGGACCTTTATCATGGTGCTTGGGCATTATCATTCCAGGATTATTGTGTTACTGCTTGTCCGATGGGTGAATTGAATGGCCAGTCAGGTTGAGTTGAGACTCTTGACAGTGCCCACTCGAGTTGTCTCCTTCAATCCTAGTCTATGGCCCAATTTAATTTCTCATTGTGGCTTTGCCGTGGCCATGTATCTGATGTATTCTAATGTCCCAAATTGCGTGTCCGATGCCAATAACCCTCCGGGGCACTGTTGCTTTTGGTCCCAATTTGTTGGTCCACATGTCCAAATCTGATAAAGGTATCCAAACTGTGGTTTCATGTGTTGGTTCCATGCTAATTCCTCCCTTGATTCTTGGTGTGGACCTTCTAGTTGAGTTTTTAAGCCTCTATATCCTTTGCTAAAACTGAATCTGTCTTTGGGATGGTTGAGCCTTGGCTATCTATTGTTTTTTTTTCTATCCAAGGTTTATGTGTAAAATAATGTACCTCCTGAGCTAAAAAAATATTTTGTGAATATGTCAAATTTCCAAGTGTCCCACATATACTCTATAAAATACAACAATGAATGTTTGATTTTCTGATTCACCTGTTTTTTTTTCTTTTGTCTTTTGTTATATGTGTTTACTGATGCATTACTTTCTGTATAACTATGTTTGCCGAGTGGAGTGGATCTACATATTGGTTTTGATGTTTGAGAGTTTGGCTCAAGAAATGACAAACTTGTAATGAGTGACCGAGTTCAATTTTTCTGGCCTTGTTCATACGACACTGCTTATTTTCAGGTAACAATATTCTCTTGCTCTACTCATTGTGTTGCAAACTTTATGCAATTTTGCCTTGGATAAAATTTGAGTACTCACCAAGCCATTCTGTTTTCATCTAGCGAGGCCATCACCAATTACAAAGCCAATACCTTCCATCACTGCTTCCACTTCACTGATATCATACTCCAGGCATGTTCTATGCTCTGTTTTCCTCGTCAATCATGTTCTTGATTAGTGTTTTCTTTTGGGTTCCCATTGTTTTTAGTTTTTATATCGATGAAGTAAGACTCATCCATTCCCATAATATCCTACATAAAGGTTCAGATTGTTGCTTGAGTTTAACGTTACATGTAGGTTGAGGCTGCTGTTTCAGATGGTATTTTTGAAGTCCTCAGACAACAACATCAAGTGGTGTAACTATTTGGGAATCTTACCCGTATGGAGCAGGTATGTTTAGTGTTTATGCATGTGATTCTTGCAAGTAAAAGAAACTAAGATTTGAACGACACGAGTGTAGTATCTGATCAGTATGGATACTTCTTAAATTGATGTTGCATTTTTTAACAGATTGATATTTTTTTGCAGTTTGGAGGCTGGTAAGCAAAGAGAAGAAGTTGCTGTTTATTTCATCGTATTTGTTAATATGACGTGAAGCAGCAGATGTTCGGTTTCTTCCAAAGTGCTTCTGCTAAATATTTCATCAAGTAAGTATCTCGTCTATGTTGTGGAAAGGGCTTGTGTTTTGCTACTTGGTTGACTAATAATTATACTAGATATGTGCCCATCTTTTTATTTAGGGATGACGTGATCAACATTATAAATATCACGGCACCTAGGACTCCTGATGCCTTATCCTACCAAAAAGTTAACCCTTTAATTCATAGTCAGTCCCTGTAATTCTTGAGCTCCTGTATTCAGAAACAACCCTCCTCTCGTTTACAAAAAGTAGAGTTTGGAAAAAAGTGTAACCCCCTCCTTTAAAAATTCACTTTCTACCATGATATCGTCTGTTTTTATTTTTCCCGGTATAATTGCACTACTGCTTGAAGTGCTTTCTACGCTTCACTAGATTAACTCCTTTTTGTATTTGTGAACAATCCCTTGCTTTCTCGGTACTCAGAATCTTAGTAAAAACAAAAAACAGGAATGAAAGAGGTACATTTCTTTTGGACGTTTATCATGGTGCTTGGGCGTTATCATTCCAGGATTATTGTTACTGCATGTCCGATGGGTGAATTGAATGGCCAGTCAGGTTGAGTTGAGACTCTTGACAGTGCCCACTCAAGTTGTCTCCTTCAATCCTAGTCTATGGCCCAATTTAATTTCTCATTGTGGCTATGCCGTGGCCATGTATCTGATGTATTCTAATGTCCCAAATTGTGTGTCCGATGCCAATAACCCTCCGGGGCACTGTTGCTTATGGTCCCAATTTGTTGGTCCACATGCCCAAATCTGATAAAGGTATCCAAACTGTGGTTTCATGTGTTGGTTCCATGCTAATTCGTCCCTTGATTCTTGGTGTGGACCCTCTAGTTGAGTTTTTAAGCCTCTAAATCCTTTGCTAAAACTGAATCTGTCTTTGGGATGGTTGAGCCTTGGCTATGTATTGTATTTTTTTTCTATCCAAGGTTTATGTGTAAAATAATGTACCTCCTGTGCTAAAAAAATATTTTGTGAATATGTCAAATTTCCAAGTGTCCCACATATACTCTATAAAGTACAACAATGAATGTTTGATTTTCTGATTCACCTTTTTTTTTTTTTTGTCTTTTGTTATATGTGTTTACTGATGCATTACTTTCTGTATAACTATGTTTGCCGAGTGGAGTGGATCTACATATTGGTTTTGATGTTTGAGAGTTTGGCTCAAGAAATGACAAACTTGTATTTGAGTGACCAAGTTCAATTTTTCTGGCCGTATTCATAGGACACTACTTATTTTCAGGTAACAATATTATCTTGCTCCATTCTGTTTTAATCCAGCAAGGCCATCACCCATGACAAAGCCTATACCTTCCATCGCTGCTGCCATTTCATGTCCTCCATGTTCTTGATTAGTGTTTTTTCTTTTGGGATCCGATTGCTTTTAGTTTTTATATCGATGAATTAAGGCTCATCCATTCCCATAATATCCTATATAAGGTTCCAGATTCTTGCTTGTGTTTAACGTTACATGTTGCTTGAGGCTGCTGTTCAGAAGGTATTTTTGAAGTCTCTGGACAACAACATCAAGTTGTGTAACTAATTGGGAATCTTACCATTATGGAGCAGGTATTTTTAGTGTTTATGCAAATGATCCTTGCAAGTAAACGAAACTAAGAATTGTTAACATATTTTATTATGCCATTATGGACTCAATTATTTCACTGTTTCTTGAAGAATCCCTAAGTGTTTTATTCCGTTCCTATCAATTTTTTATATATTTACATTGTTATCTGTGTTACTTTTTTATGTATTTTGTTGACATAATTAACCTTTTCAACTAGTAGACTGTATTAGTTGTGATTTTCCTGCAGCTTTCATGAATACACTACATTTACCACATCGCAACAGGTTCCATGTGCTTTAGCTTGAATTTTATTACCTGAAAAATCAGTAGAAGAAATCCAATTGAAGAACATTTGTTAACTTGTTGGTTTCTTTATCAATGGAATTGAATCAAAGCTTTCTTTTGCAAGGAGTCTATGCAGTCATCTCGTCAGGTTAGTTGGACTCACTCATCAGAAGCTTGTCCCTCGTTTATCCCCTATAATTCTATATTTCTGGTTTTGTATATTACGTGATAAATCTGTTGAAAGATGTTAAATAATGAGAAAACTACGCCACAGCATGACAGATACAGTCTCCTGAATCATACACTGGTCTGTTGCCATTTTTGGGTTAATGAATGTGGTTATGACGAATGAATTCAGCTTGGTTTCTTCTATTTCATTTCTATCACATTCTGTATGTTCTAATTCTAGAGCATGGAAATAAAAGAATTTGCTTACCTGGACCATGAAGATTTTGCTGATGATTTTGATAACTGTAATCGCCATAGCGATGATAAATTTATATTGCCATAAGAGTTTTGGTTTAAATGACTTCATATCATGATGGGTATGATCTGTTCAAAATTATCTTTCTTTGATAAAAGGGGTCACCTCACCCCTCATTCTTTCTTAGATCCATGATTTCTTCACAGAATCGAATTGGGAATTAACTAAACTCATAATATCACAATTTTACAGATGTGTATGATCTGTTGAAAATTATCTTTCTTACATATCTTATGTTTGGAATAAGGAGTAAGGAAATTATACAAATGACTTTTATTTCACTGATCAGTAAGAATTGAATCATTAACAGAATAAGAAGGCATTCGACTTCTGGAACCTATGTACATTCTAATTAGTAATGCATATTCTAGGATTGTGGTTACTATGCTTTTGTGGGCTAAATACAACAAGTTGATTAAATAGCGCAGTTTCCCCATTGTTTCAATCATTTATTGGTTTACGCCATCTTTTAGCATTTTATTTATTCCATGAGATTATTGTATGTCTAATTGAAGGTTGGGGAAAAAAACAAAAAAAATTCTGGTCAATTTGCTCCTTTTTGCAATGAAATTATCAAGAATCTGAGGGAAGAAGACTATGTTGATAATTTGTCAGTTTACTAATCTGACTGTTGCATCATCTTGTTGGATTTGCTATAATTATTTTAGACTGCTTGAATATTATTATTGATGCTGCAGCAATTTTTTATGACATGTAGGGAAATGGAGTTGCTTCAAATGCCTAAAAGTTCAGGGAGTATTGGGCTTGTCCAGTGGCCGCCTTTTCTTTTAGCTAGAAAGGTCTGCTCATGGCATTTATCTGACATGGTCTGCTGCTATCTTCTCCATTCAAAATTTTATACATATTCCTGGCAAAGGATACTGCTATTGAGAATAAAGATTCTCACGAAGAGCTTTGGGATAGAATCTCAAGGGATGCATGAAGTATGCTGTTCAGGAGTGCTTTAATAGTGTCTAATTTATCCTTACAACAATACTAGGTGATGAAGGAAATTATGAAGGAAAGAAGTGGTAAGTTCATCTTATTTTCAGATTGATGCTATCAGATATAATGTAATCATATTATGCTGTTGGAATCATGTCAGGGTTGAACGAATATTTGAAGATATTCGAGGGAGCATGGTGAATAGGAGTATTCATGTTGATTTTCGACTGGATAAACTGCCTCTTGTAAGAAGAAGTGGTGACTCAGGTAATTTGTCTGTGTCACTAGTTGAAATATTGTTATATTGTCGCAAATGGTATATATATTATATATATACACTGTTGTCCATCTATTTCCTGAGCTGCTTAAGTAATTAAAATTTAATAATCCATAACAGTTTGTGTGAGTTGAATAATTGAATTTGGGAAATTGTGCTAGGAAAATAGGAAATAGAAAATACCAAAAAAAGAAAAAGGAATTGTGAATCAATTTATCTTTGGATTAGACCAGATTCACGACTTTCATTGAAGGTCTTCCTATTGACAATAGACCATTGAAAGAGTTTTTTCATTTTTTGATAGATTCAAGATTCTTGAATGCTGATTTTTTAAGCAGATAAAGAGTGTCTCAGAGAGACCTTGGATTCAAAATATAGGGTCTATTAGCATGAAGTAAAACCATACTCCTTGTTAGCATTGGTTAATTCAAGAATGTTAAGCTCAAATTCCTAGCTTTATGCTTAAAGAGGGCGGGCTTGGTACCCCTGTTGTATATGCATGATCATAAAGTGAGCTCCGATTTCTTTACTGCAGAAACTAAGATTTTACACTGACTATCTATTATTTGCTCGTCTTTATTTTTATTATTTAAATTCTCAATTTACATATTTAGCTGGTTTTTGGATTTTACCTGGACTAGGTTAATTTATCAGCTTCAGGAATATGTGTACTCTGTAGGAGTCCTATTATTGTTCTACTTCGAATTTCCTGGTTGTCTTTTATTATGCTTTATTTTTTATTTTGGGTGGATTTCAAGTGCATTCTAATTCAAATCAAATCATTTTCAAATTTTATTATATTTCAAATTACTCAATTCAAACACTTGCACACAAGTTATATATTGACGCAGAATAGGTTAAACCTTCGGTATCTTCTCTGTTTACTTTAGGGAGCACGTGTTGGTTATGGATTTTAAATATTGATTACTCTCTCTCTCTTGCCTCCTTTTGGTGGTGAATTAGAGTCTGCAATAGCAATCACTGTGACTACAAACGCCAACGAGTAACCATCCAAATCTGCGAAAACAGTCAAAACACTATGGTGGGAACCTTTCGAGCCTTTCTTACGGAACTTGGAAAACCCTTTCTCTCCTCCGAACTTCCCCAGTCTCTGGTAATAACTCTGGAAAAAAAAAATTGTGTGAAATTGTGTGTGCTGGAAATTTAGTGATGTGTTATTGCGTGAGTTCAATTCAAGAAAATAAAAAAGATAGTGTGAAATCACTTGTGTTGGAAATTTAGTGATTTTGAGTTAATGTGTGGTTCAATTGAAGAAAATAAGACATCTAATTTGTAATGTTAATTAGTGTGGATGCGTTCTTTTTTAACAGTGAGATTATTGATGACTGATGAGTTGTGGGATTGAATGAATGTACTTCAGGAGAAGAAGTTGAAGGATAATCACTTTTGGTTTCTTGATACCGTTTCACAATTTTGATCGCTGAACCAGAAATCAAGAGAAACAATTCACCTGGTGTCAGTCATGATCGGTCCATATGAGTTGAATATACAACCTGAACTGAAAGACGCTGCACTGAAGATATCTTGGTAAAGCCTATCAACTCTCTTTTAACGGTATTTTCATATTAAATTATAAAAAAGAAGAAAAAAAAAATTAAATTCTTTAGTCATATTTAGATTTTGCATCATGGGTGCTTGTCACTTCATTTACTACAAGCATGTCTGTATTCGCTGATAACTATTCTGATTGTTGAGACAACAAAATATCTTGCATTCTTTGTCGGTGTTCAGATGAGGTGCAATCATATATTGTTGTAAAAAAGATCATTGGAGCGGATGATGTAGCTGACAGTTTGCATCCAGATTTTGTAAATTTGATCGGTACATCTTTTTTAGTTTTTGGAGATGCTTAGCTGTTGCTATTTTTAATTTTTTACCTTTTGGGAATAGTTTCTGTTCTGTATCATCTTTGGCATATTCCTTGGCCCACCCTTTCGTAAATACACCCAATTATAAAATATTTTAATTTGAGAAATAAATAATATTCTAATTTTACCCTTAGATGGAATTTTTTTGAAAACCTTCTCCCTCCCTTCTTCCTCCTCCTTCTTTCTCTCACTTCTTCTCTTAAATTCTTGAAGAATGAAATGAAAATCTAATGAGGAGCATTTCAAAGATTGGTTACAGTTGTAAAAATCGTGTGAAAAAACAATACAATTTGATTATAGCTTAAAATTGTTTCATTCTATCCTGGTTGGTCCAACTAGGATCTAACGAACAATTTTTGGGTATAATCGAATTTTATTGTTTTATCACACGTTTTTTACACATGTAACCAATCTTTGAAATGCTCCATTCTTCAAGAATTTAAGAGAGGAAGTGAGAGAGATCAAGTGAAGGAGGAAGAGGGGAGGGAGAAGATTTTCAAAAAAATTCATTTTTTTACCTTCTAAGGGTAAAATTGGGATTTTTTTATTTATTTTTTAATTTTTATAAATGGGGTGTGTTCAGAAAATGGTAGGGTGTGGATATCCCCAGCCATTTCTAATAATATTTATTAGAAATAAGTTATTCGTGCATTTTGCTTGAATATCTTTAACTGGTTTAGCTAGTGAATGAAGATCTTGGAAGCATGTGATGGACAAATTCCCTTTTTATATTTTGAGACAATCAAAATTTATGGATTAAGGAACATAAATGGGGTTTATTGGACTATTTCCAATCCAGTTACTATGTGAACAGTGACTAAGTTTCATCTTTGGCTGTTACATGTTGTGAGACTTGTGACCTCATAGTTCTGTTTGACCTATTCTTATGGCTATTTATGTTTCCGAGCTCTTCCTTGCATCTTATCAATTACTGATCGATCTCATCTCTGTGCTTGAGGTTTAAATCTTATCTGCTGCTTTTTGATAGATTAGAATGTCATACTCTTGATAATTGTTGTGTTTTTTGAGTGCATTTAGTGAGTGGTTTTTCGTTTAGTTCTTTGTTCTATTAGGTCGGTTGGCTGAATTATATATGCTGATCAAATAGGTTTAACAGAATTCAACTAGGTTTTGATCAAATAGGTTTATGTATTGTTTATTTTATTATGTAATGCAAATACTTTTTGTCTACTAAATTTTGAATCTTAATTGGAAGAAGTTATGTGGTAATGGAGGAAGTTGTTTTTCTATGTTCCAAGACCTCTCGTGCAATTATATCCAGAACAGATAGCAAGTTCAATACAAATGTGGTAGAAAAGTAAGTGTCTTATCATTTGTGGTGTAAAAGTTTATCAATGTTATGTTTCTGTATTTTATCATTGCTTTAGCCTTCTCCATCATGTACATTGTCATGGCATCAAGATTAAAGTCATTTTATCATAAAGTATGCTTCAACATAAATTAAATAGGGTTTATCCGTGGCACTTGGTCTAAAATTAACTAAAAATTTTAATTTAAAAATATTGAACTGTGCACACAAAAAAATTCCTTTTATTTTAGTAAATAACCAAATTGATTTTTCATTCCGATTCGGTATTTTGAGGCTTGATGTTGACTGCGACGAAATCAACGCAATACCCTAAGAAAATCATGTATCCATATTTTTGTTTTCTATTCTTGTTTCTACTTAACATTCATCATCTATCATTTTTGCTGTATTTTGTTGTTTCATAATATCTACTTTCTTTAATTTTTTTTCTATTTTCTTAGGTTAGTTAAAATGGGTTAATCACATATAATTAAGTTTGGTTAATTTTAAATTATGTGATCATAATCTACCTATTATATATGTGGCACATCATCATACAATCTAACTTCGATCAAAATTATGAATTGACAAAATTGAAATCAAATGATCATTTATCATAATTAAGATTCATAATTTTAAAACAATTAACAATAATAGATAAAAATCGTAAAGTTATTGATTGTTTTTTACAATTAAGCCAAAAAATATAAACTTTTTTTATCCTTAAAATGAGTCTGGTATCCCTTGATTTGGGTATGTATAGAACTATGGTTCGGGTCAAAGTCAAACCCCTTGAACTGGGTATCGACCCGACCCCTAGATAAAATAAGTAGGTTTATGCCGTATAGGGGCTTGATTGTAGTATTGGGATTTTAATTGAATAATTCAGAAAACACTCACTAGTAGTCATATCCAAAGCCCATTATTATGATAGTAACACTAATTATTATTAGCCTTTTGACGAATTAAATTGTATTTTCAATCATGGGGGATTGTCAAAAAAAAAAAACACATGAAAACTAAAAGCCATTCATTCATTATGTGTTAGATATCACTCTTTCTAATACTAGAATAATATCTTGCTGATACATGTTTTCATCTACCAAGTATGTTTAGTTTACAACTAATAGGTGTCAGTAAAAGTATAAACATGAACCACTAATAAGATGGTTTCCCTAACGTGGCATGGAGGAAGCTCTTTGTATGGGTTCTTGCAGAATTCTGAGAGCAACTGATGGAGAAATCGAAGCAGAGGGTCGAAGCAGAGGTGTACCAATCCGACTTGATGTTTCATTAGCAAAAGGTGGAGACCGATCGTTGGTTGGTTGAAGCTCGATTTGTGCAGCTGATTGAGAGGCAAAATGAGGATCATCTACTATATCATCATCCTCGTCCTCCTCCACTGATATTACTGTGCTTGTGTCTGTGTGGATGGTCGAATCATCGGTGAAGATGCCTAATCTTCTCCTTCTACGTGCTGCTTTTTTCCATCCGTGGATTGTCTCCCGTATTCTGTGTGGAATCAGAGCTGCTTTGTAGTTTGTTCCCATCTGAATACACAATTGATCAACATATTTGAACTCATGAGAGAAAAGATTGATGCAATTAAGGTATTATACCTGAGTAACCAGTGCATAAAGTGGCAAGGTGCTGTAGCTGCACAAAAATTGCCCTGCAAACCTGGGGAAAAAATTGCAATCTAAAACCTTAGTTTTAAAAATGAAGGCAGCACCTACATGTAAGAAAATAGTATTGAGCTTATGCGTACCCCACTATTAGTCGTAGATACACGAGTAAGTGGTTCCTTATGAAGCAAGAATTATACCCAAACTGCCACTGTAATCAAAGACAAAGCTTCGTCAGAACTTCCTCAAGTTTGATTTAAATCAAAATTTCAAACTTTAAGCATACCCAGAACCAGAAGAATGAAGCGAGCTCAAATGCGTTCTGCAGCGTTGGATAGAAAGATTGGTGTCAATATCAAATGGATTGTGTAGCTTCATCACAGAATTCAAAGAAAAAGAAAACCTCAGTTCAGCTAAAGAATTACAACCTGGAATAGGATAAAATGAATCAAGGACAACAGCAGTTCTGGCTTATTGAACCAAAACAATTCGTCTCGCAGTCTAAATTTAGGTCCAGAGAAACTCCCATGTAATCCCGCGCTCTCTAATGCTAAGGTTGCTATGACATGCTGCAGTTTTGCACCCACAAGTAGAACAAGCTGCAATCAAACACAATGCATCATTGGAATGAATACGAGGAAACATCATGTATTCATGCTGCCAGAGATTAAAAATAATTGTATGTTCATGTTTTCAACACTTACAGTGACCGGAATAAGAGCAATCCAGAAATAGAGATTAGATCCTGCAAAGATCGAAAGGTGAAAGACATGTCACATATGCCACATGCTCATTATTTCACTAAAGAAAGTGAGAAAAATCATTGCTGCTTTTAACTTACTCACCTTTTATATTGAACAGCATAAATGCTACAACGAATCCCCAGAGTGGAGCACTGTAAATGTACAGCAAAAAATGGAATCAGAAAACTTGGAGACGAAAATCACATGTCAAGGGAAATATGGTTTGAACTAATAAACCTCGTACACAGATCAAGCCAACTTCAAGAAACGGATCTCTAGGACTAGAATACACAGATAGATAGCAGGTGATTAATGCATACAACCGTTGCAATACACTGATATTCATCAGTAAATGATAAGTGATAAGTCACTGAATGCGTATTAGAGTTCAATTAGCCTTACTCCCACTGTTTGGGGTTGGCTATATGGATCATATTTTGCCTTTGCTTCAGAAATATGAGTTTAAAATTTGAGTAATGAACAATATACAAGCACCACTCGTGAATAATTTGAAAAAGAAAAGAAAAATAAAACAGCTATTTGAAATGATGTGTTTCCTTACCTAACACCAACTATTCGTTGAAATTCTTCTTCCATAGAACGAATCATGTAACTGTGAAAATCATATGTTGATGGGACGTTGTGATTCTGCCATTGATAAGAAATAGAAAAAGTAAACAAACAGCTTAATGTGTCCAATATCATGAAACTTAAATTTGATGCACAACCAAAAGAAAAATCAGAGTAAAGTTATATTAGGCACATTCATGTGCCATCCATGATGGTAGAATTTCTCTCAAGGTTCAAAAGAAACAGATTTTATCTATATATCATCCTCAAATGACATGTTGGTGGTTTATCTTTGTGGGTTCCAAATTTTATGGAAAAATGGTAAAGTGATTATATAAGACAGTAAATATATAGAAGTTGAATGATCACATACCGTGATAAATCCCTGGCGGAGGGTAAGGTAATCGGCACGAACAACTGAACGTCCAAATTGGCGGAAAAAACAAGTCTGGATATTCAATACGTAAGTCTCAAATTAGGATTAAGTTGTGTTGTGCTTGTTATGAAGATGTGAACAAAGATGTGTATTTGATTGAACAATGAGAAATGGTAGCATGAAAGCAAAGATTCACATATGTTGGTACGCATGATCCATAGTGATTCAAGACTATAGCCACAAAATATGCTAAAACAATATATTTCGGGGCATTAGAAATGGTATTTTTGTAAATCCGCATATCACAGGCGTAAAATGAAACTGTGCTCATAAAAATGCAGTGAGATGGAACTGAACCTACCACCCAAACAAGGATGCTGTTCCTGTCCATGGGATTTGATGTATGGACTCTGACGAAAGTCGACTGCCTTTGCATTGTCAGTGCTCTGGTGATTTCTGCAATAGATGAAATTATAGTGGATTATACCTAGTTTCAATAAAAGATATAGATTTATTAGTATTTGGAGAATGCTTTGTAGCCTAAATAAGTCTGTTTTAATTCACCATTTCAGGCACTTTATGGAAGGACATTTCTGATTTCATTTCTACCACTGACACCAAAAGTAATTAAATAAAATAAAAATTTTGAGTCTTGTATCTACAGTCTGTATATATTTCCACCAATCAAGAAAGTTGCATTCTGCACCCATAATTTACAAAGCGGAACTTCGTAATTACCAGTTAGTGAATTATGCCTGTCCATATGAGCCTCGTCTTCCCATGCTCTCCAACTGTGAATCTGGCAGAGATGTTGAGCAACAGAAATTTAGAGCTCACATAAGAGGCAAACAAGGCCATGAATTTCGATGCCATTTCAACAGAAACATAATATCGAATCTGAAAACTAACAAGAAAAGACAAAAGCATAAACTACCAGCAAAATAATAAAATACTACCTTTACGATTGCAAGCAACATCGTTAAGCAGCTGTAAGATATGTGCGTAATCGCCATAACAAAAATGAATCTGTGGAGTTGCTCAAGTCCTTCATATGACACAAATGGTTCATAGTTCTGCACAGAAAGTATTATAACTTAAGAATCTTCGTAAATTTTATCAAGAGGTGGTGGAAAGATTGATCACATATGAACAGAGGAAAAGAAACGAAGCATGAATTATTGGCCAAACGGTTAGATGCATTATAATGCAGAAATCATGATCACATAATGCTAGCTCATGAACACTTGCCTCTTTGCAGGTATTCTTATTGAGACCCATTAACACTCTTCTATGTAAGAGGGGGTCAATGAAGGCCATCAAAAGTCTACGGTCCTTTGAACTACTATCTTCCTTTTCCTCATCGACTTCCTGTCTCGTGCAGGGGGCAAAAGCACCATTATAGAACTTTGACGGTATGCATATGTTGGATATAATGCTTGAAGTTGCTGTAAGGAGGAGAGATATGAAGCCAAGAAGCATCAATTCTGCAGAAAATTTGCTCAATGTGAGGGAAATACAGAAGCAAAGATTTTCATCAACACAACAGTACTTTCAATAAGGAATTGCAAGAAAAAAATATAGATATTATTACCTTCCTTCATTTTCTCAACAGCTGCAAGCAAAGGTTTCCTATCAGTTTTCTTCAACCACTGTAAGTCAAATTATAGTAAAGCATAAGTTCACAGAAACAATATGTCTTAATCTCAAAATCTAAATCTAGCAGTGTGTCTTAAAAGACAACAGGGATTCACTGATTCTTTCTTGGCTTCTCCAAACAAGAAACCATACTGAAAAACTTCAAATAAGAAAACAGAATGTCACTCACATTACCCAAGCGGTGAATGGATCGCTCCACAAGCAGTGAAACAGCGACAAATACAGTCAACACAGAAGCAACAGACCATGTCGGAGTTAAGGCAAGGGACCTCAGATCCTTCCCATTGTCTGAAACCTCTGAGGATTTCGATTCCGACATTCCCAATCTCCAACTTCACAGCTTCGATTAAACTAGTCAGAACTCCCTTAAGATGAAGCCCATTAAAATAAAAGTGCAAAAAATCGGAACTTTGTTTCAGAACAATGCGTGAAATCTATATATATGTGTAACCACCGCTTTCTTTCAAGATTCCATGAATAAAGGGGGGGTTGAACTTTATAAAAATACAATTTATTCCAATTCTTTAATCTTTCCAACAAAATTGGTGAATTGGAAAGTACAAATAGTATTGAACAGAACCATTGACTTGAAAGATCACACGCTTTTGTTCTTCTCTCAACAGAAGGTTCCCTGCAATAACAACAGGGTTTGGGTTTGAACTTTGAAGTAGAGTGCAGAAAGCTGTTAAAGAGGGTGATGAGCTGGCACTGGTCTCCAAAGTTGATTTGAATTTTCCAGGCCCTTCTCTCTCTCTAGTATCTAGGATCCAGTTGTGCAAAAATATGTGTTAATAATTAGTACAGTGTATTATGGGAGGGTGTGCGTTTAGAACAGGCCAACGTAACTTGGGGGAAAATCTCATACCTTACGTCACTATTGAGATATGCAATATTGCCCTATGGAAAGTTTAGGTATATCAAACATATTATTATGCCAAAATGAAATTTCGGGATATACCGAAAATATTAATATACCGAAATAAAAAACATTATTTATTAATGTGAAATATTATATTTTTAAATTAATATTAATATATATCGAAATATCAAAATTTTATATGATAAATTATCTAATATTTTGTCTTTTTCATCTCTACCTATTCACCACCTCAAACTCTTCCTAATCTTTATTGCAACGTATATTCATTTGAATATTTTAATTTCACTAAAATATTAAAATATTCTTCTACCCTCAATCTGTAATATATTCCATTAATATTGTTTTTAATTAAATTTTGTGTGGCTTTTGATTCCAAAAATAAGGCCAAATTTGGAAATTTGACATAAGTAACATATTTTGATTTAATAATAAAATGAAATAAACTAGGTTTGACTTCACTTAATGTCGTGCTTATGATTTATATGTATGAATTACAATATTTTCTTCCATAATTTGTTATACTGTTTTCTTTTCTTTTGCATCAAACTCAAATAGAGATGCAGATTCAATTTTGTGTAACCAAACTATAACTGTTCTTAATCCAAAAAGGGATTCAAACAAAACTCAAAGATCATGAATGTGATCCCTCACCTTTTGATGTTCATCTTTCCCTCAATTATTGAACAAAAGCAAATTAAAGCTGTCACTTTACCTCCTTTCTTTATGTTTGCCACTTTTACCTCTCAAATTTATTCTTGTTATATTTAATAATTTAAAACTATTGTATTTTCAACACTTACCTAATTTGCTTTATTTTTCATCACATTATGGTCTTTATAATAGTATCTTATTGTAAATTAATCGTACAATATTATTATTATATAATTTGGAGAAAGTAATACAAAAGAAAGGTTTTTTTTTGAGTGAAGTCCTATATAAATAATGTTCGGGTTCGGATTGACACACACAAAAAGTTAAAAAAGTATATGAAGTATTAAATATAATAATTCAAAGGAAATTTGTTAAAAAGGAGCTAGGATGAATGTACATGAAAATTAATTAATAGTTTGAACGATAAAATGTTTGTATAACCATATAAAGACTATATTTGATATAGTGTATTCTTAACTGAATTTTCTTTTCTTTTGTTTTTTTTCTCGGTGAGAAATTCAAGTTAATAACAATCTCTTATGGAGACAGAAAATTGTTTCTCGAAACAAAAAATAGTTGATGTTAATAATATATATAAAAACAATGATTATATGTTCACCATAAATATGTTTTAATATGTCAATCAATGATATGTAAAGATTTTAATTCTTTAAATTCTATACTTTGAAAATTAATAATTATATTTAAATTATGATGTAGAATTATGATGTTTTAATATATCCACCAATATCAATGATATGGAAAGATTTTAATTCTTTAAATTTTATAATTTGAAATTAATTATTATATTGAAATTATGATGTAGAAAAACAAAATTGATATATGCATTGTTTTCTTCTGAAAACCTTTTTTTCTACTTAATTTCTTAAGAAATCAAGACTTTTTATTGTCAAACTTTAGGCATGATGACAAATATATGACCAGTATTCATTGAATTCCGTGATTGAATGCTTAAAAATGGGTCAATATATAAAGAAAAAGACAAGAACCTAAACCATCCGATCAAACACGCTTTGGTAAATAATAGAAATTCTGCATCCAATTTCATTTTAGTTAAATTTGTATAATGAAAATTCCACGAATTTTTTTTTCATGAGATGAAGTCTTTCACTATTCATGATTCAAACCAATTTTTATAAAAGAATAGTTGATAATTGATTCATATCACTAAATTAGATTCATGATGTGTAAGAATTTTGACAAACCTTTTCCATTGTATATAATATTGCAAAATACTGGGCCGGAAAAACGACAAGGTTTGTGGCATTTTTATGGTAAAGGGGATGGATTCGATTCGATTCATCTCTGACTCAAAGGTACATTAACTGAAAAGGTTGGGAATAAAATTGAAGGGTGCCATCTACTGTACCACAAAATATATAAGTATAAATAAATCTATCATAAAATATAGTAATTTGATTGAAATACCACAAAATATAATATTTTAACAAAAATACCATAGTTTTTGATCGGTCCTAATATGAATAGTGAGCTGATAGGATTTGAAATTTATTGGACCAACTAACAATCAAATCACTTTGTGGGTATTAAATGAAAATTTGCACATTAAATGAATATTTGTTCAATTTGCACTATTAAATGAAAATTTGCCTAAAATTACATGTTTTAGGCAAATTTTCATTTAATAGTGCAAAAAAAAACGAAAGTGGCACTATTAAACGAAAATTTATGCACTTATTAAACGAAAATTTTGTTTAATTCATGCATCACATATTTTTTGAAAATTTTGATATTTTCGTTAAACCCTAAAAAATAAGGGTTTAATTTTTGTTAAACCCCTACTTTTAGGGCTTTAACGAAAATTATATAGATATAATTTTCGTTAAACCCATATTTTTTAGGGTTTAACGAAAATTATACCCCTAGGTTTAATTTTCTCTTTTCCTTTAATAAGTGTTAATCCATAAATTTTTAAATTTCGTTAATAATTTAAAATTTCCTTTAATAATTTTTAAATTTCGTTAAACCCTAAAAAGTATTAATCCCTAAATTAACGAAAATTATCCCTAAAAAGTAGGGCCTAACGAAAATTAGGATTTTTCGTTAAACCCTTATTGTTTAGGGTTTAATGAACATTAAACCATAATTTTCGTTAAACAAAAAAAAAATAAAGGTTTAACGAAAATTATGGTTTAAATTTCGTTGAACCCTAAAAATTAGTGTTTAATGAAAATTATGGTTCGTTAAACCCTTATTTTTTAGTGTTTAACGAAAATTATGGTTTCATTTTCGTTAAACCCTAAACAATAAGGGTTTAACGAAAAACCCTAATTTTCGTGAAACCTACAAATTTAGGGTTTAACGAAAATTAGTTTCACTTTGACTAATTTTTTTTATGATTTTAGGATTATTAAATATTAATTCTTCGCAAAACCCTATATCAAACCCTAATTGTTTCGTGAAAATACTTCATTTTGTTCATGAAATAACAATCAATTTGTTTCGTCAAAACTAGAATGAAAGAAAAATTACTCATCCAACTATTAAATTTGCACTATGTTGAAATACTGCATACTATTAAACGAATTTCTGAACTTAAATGAATAATGTAACAACATTAAACGAATCCAAGATCAACTTAAACGAATTCATGTTTAAAATTGGTAAATTTTTCGTTTAATATTACTAGTCATTTAATTAATCTAATTTCATGTTGTATTTTTTAAATCTTATTTAATGTGCCTGATTTGATTGTTAGTTACACCAAATAGTATTTCAATCCCATCAGCTCAAAAGCGGTCAAAATTTGTGGTATTTTTGTAACTTTTTTTATATAATGTGGTATTTAGATAGTTATTTTATTTGAGGTGGTAGAATTTTCAGAAACTATTACATTTTGTGTACAACGGGCTATTTCCCCTAAAATTGAATCGTAAAAAATGGGAGACAACCTAGGACCTATGCCTCTTTCCTTTCACGGAAAATATATTCATCTTTTATTTGTTCTTTTTCAAGATCACTTTACCATTTTAGTAATATAATAAATTTCAACATTTTCTTTTTTCTCTTTATGATTTCATGAATATAAGAGAGGAGATCAAAACCTAGGAGTGACAATTTTGAGGGACCATTCCGTACCCGTAATTTAAAGATATGTTTATTCTGGATTTAGAATAAATTTAGTAGTAAGTTTGGATTCGTATTTTTGAAGATTTTGTAAGTTTAAATTTTGAAAATCTTCTATTTGTTTTGAAATTTGTAAAATATGATTATAGTCAAACAGTTATGCCAACTTAGCCACAATGGATAAATATTAATATATTCAATATTGATGTGTTAAATATCTAACATATTTATTAATTTCATATTACATAATATAAGAAGATGTGATCATTATATTATTGTCGATTAACATAATTCAAGAGTTGTCCACGATTGGTCAGATGGATATTTGAGCATTTTGATAAGTCAACAACTGTGACTTACTAGTGGTAAAATTAATGTGAGGGTTTTGATTTGTTATAAGTTGTTGTAGTGGGCAAAAAGTAAATATGAGTAAACAACGTTTAATGAATTTATTACTGGAAATTTAAAATCCACCATACCAAATCAATGAATCGAACATATCATGATCATAAAAAGGTCGTAATTGGAAACAGCAGAGCACAAGGATTTCCAAGTTAAGCAAATCTTAAAGGCATATGAAATCCATATAACATGATATAATTCATGATATGATGATGGCTGCATTCTACCAGCAATATCCAAATCAACCACTTGTTTCTCTCTCTCTCTCTCTGGGGGGTTAAGAGGTGTGATTGAGGCCAAATGGCTGAGGAGCATTTATTAAGTTCACATGGTTTAAGTGAAAAAATAAAAGCCATTGCTCTCAATTCTCAACCACTTCTTAATTAGTTAACATATATGCAATTATTCATGTTCAATGTCTAGGCAATTTCTACCTTCTTAAGGGATGCAAACAATGCCACACATCAATTCCCTCATCTGCAAATTTTATATCAATAGTAATGAGATTACTTATGCCAACAAACCCAGAGTTTTGACTCAAAACAACTAACTAGGATGGATCATAGTGAAATTGATTTTGATTGACAAGTCCAATTGGAGAGAGAGAGAGAGAGAGAGAGGAATGCAGAAAAAGTGATGAATTATCTTGTGTCAAAATGGAAGTTGGGCCGAAGAGAAGCCCAAGATGTGATCCACTCCAATAATCTATTGTAGTTTGTTGGTCATGGGCTCACTGGGCCTTGGCCTTGTTGGGCCGAAGAGAAGCCCAAGATTGGATCCAATCCAATAATCTATTGTAGTTTTTAGGTCGTGGGCTCAACGGGGCCTTGGCCTTATGGGCTTTGGTGACTTAAAATCGCATTTAAATTGAAGATTAAAATAAAAAAGGAATAAATCAAGTCAGGAATAAAATGTAATCGGTTCCGTTTCCACTGCAGAGAACTGCATGAAAAGGAACCGAAGGTGATCGGACCTGAATCCTTCGATATCCCGTTTCAAGCAAAGAAGAAAGAACATAGAGTTTTGCTAGCTAACTACATGACCGAATGATTAATCTCCTTCCGCTAATTAATTCAATATCCTGAAGTCCGAAGAAATCATAAATCCGCCATGGATCGAGCTCTAAAAGCTGCGCGCGCTTCCGGTTCTCTCAACCTCTCCAATCGTTCTCTCAAGTCAGTTATTCATATGCAGATTTTAAGTTTACAGCTGAAATCAGATCTCATTTTCGTTTTATACTGCTGCATTTGATTACTTTTCGGAAATTTTTTGTCATATTTTCTGTATTATGGCTACTGATCACAGAGAAGTGCCTGATGAAGTTTACAAAATTTTGGATGCGGTTGGTGGAGATGAGAAGTGGTGGGAGGTAATTACTTGTGGTTGTGAATTTCTACATTTTGGTTTTTGAGTGTTAGGATATCGAACATTGAGTGACAGTGCAATTTATTGGTTTCATGGTGTGCTTTTTCAGGCTGTGGAGCTACAGAAGCTCATTCTAGCTCATAATGATATTGAATTGCTGAAGGAAGATTTGAGAAATTTGAGTTCATTAGTTGTACTGAATCTGAGTCACAATAAGCTTTCACATCTCCCTGCAGCTGTTGGAGAGTATGATATTTGAACCTCTTTAACTATGCGGCTGATAGAAAATAGTTAAGCTGAAAATTGGCATTTGAAGAAATTTTGAATAGAATCTGATCTCAATTGGCAGGCTTCACATGCTCAAATCATTTGACGTGTCATTTAATTTGATAGAGGAAATCCCTGAGGAAATTGGATCAGCGACTTCTCTGGTGAAGTATGTGCTCTTAGTGTTTTTTTATGTCTTAATTTCCCCTCAATTTCCTTTTCTTTAGTAATTTCCTCAGCACCTGAACAACCATAATTGTTTTCTGTAGTATTATGTGTAACTGTTTAATCAGAATAGAAAATGCAGTTTCTCATGTGAGCTGATCATATTCGTTCTTTTGATTGCTTACCACACTATACTTGCGAATAGAGATGAGAGGTGAATTTGCTTTCTCAGGCAGAAGGTTTTGACTTGTAACATTGGCTGCAGGTTAGATTGTTCAAACAACCGACTAGGCTCTCTCCCTACTTCCCTTGGGCAATGCATAAATTTGTCTGAACTGAAGGTAAATCTTTTTATGAATGTATGCTATTTTGTAACTTGTAGTGTGTCTTCAAATGTGTCCTGTATTCAGATTTGGTCATGGTGAAAAATTTTATCGGTGCCTAAAAACAGAACTAAACTGTACTTGCCAAAGACTACTCAATTATATATTCAACAATGAAAAATCACTAATTACAATAACATGTAAGCAAGCGAATACAGTTTTACTGTTGATGCTTTATGATTTAAAGAACATTATGTAGCTGGTGCGAAATCTTTTATTCATTTGACTCATTATATTACCATAGGTCCATATGCAGCATCAGCCATTGTATTTTTGGTGGTCAATTTGTTAAGAGGTTCATATTTGAGGTCTCATGTCAGCTTATAATAACAATACTTATATGGCTGAATATTATACTTGTTGCTTCATATGAGGTCATAATCATTATTCTTCGAATCTGGTCTAAATTCTAATATGCTATGCTTTATGCCATTATCATGGGTCTGACTTAAGAACCGGATATTAAGCTTTTGGGATTTCAGCTTTATGTTGATGTATAATGTTTAGATGTCTTTAGTTTGCGAAGATTTCCCAGTTCCAGCACCATCACAAACTTCCTTTTTATATGTCTATCAACCACAAAAAACCTTTTTCGTTTTCTTTTTACTACAAAGTCATATACTTTTCTATTTTGGTAATCTTCTCAGGCATCAAACAATATCATTTCCAGCTTGCCAGAAGATCTTGCAAATTGTTCGAAGTTAACAAAGTTAGATGTAGAGGTATCATAAATAACTCCTAAATATTTCATTCTATTCTATTTGCTTCCCCGTTCCTGGTCGAATTAATTATGATTAGTAACTTTTGAATTTTCATCATGTTATTTGTCTCTTTGACAGGGAAATAAGCTAGAAATGCTGGCGGATAAAATCATTGCGTCATGCACTATGCTTATGGAACTCAATGCATGTAAATTCCTGATCAGGGTCAACTCTGATATATAGTTTCTTGCAGTTTGATAAATTTCTGAAGTGTTTCCGCTTTTTACTTTTTAAAGCTAAAAATTTACTAAGCAGTCTGCCGGAGAGTATAGGATGTCTTTCACGTTTAATTAGGCTCGACCTTCACCAAAACAGTGAGCAGTTCCAGTTTCCATATTGTCTATTTTCCTTTTCCCCCCATGCTATGCTTAGCACATCTGAATAATTGTTATTCTATAATTATGTACTCTTTTATGCTCACATATTCTGCAGGAATTTCCTCGATCCCATCATCAATAAAGACCTGCTCATCACTTCTAGAGTTGTACTTAGGGTTAGTTCAATTTCTTTGTCTCATCTATACGAATGGGGTTGGGAGTGAATACTACCTCTTTTTTTTTTTTTTTTTACAGGAACAACGCACTGTCTAAATTACCTGCAGAAATTGGATCATTGACTCAGCTGGGGACATTTGATCTGCAGTCAAACCAGGTGGTTTTTCAAAATTAATTGAGAACTGCTGTACCATAAGTTTTTATCAAAATTTGAGAAGAAACTTTCTCCATCATTGCATTACAGTTTGATAGGGTTCGATCAAATTCTTTACTTCTTTCATTATGGGAATCCCATATATTAATTGGTGCTCTGCTGTTAATTGTCACTTTCTGGATGCAGTTGAAAGAATATCCAGTGGAGGCTTGCAGCTTGCGTCTTTCAGTTCTTAACCTGTCTAACAATTCACTATCTGGTTTGCCTCCTGAGATTGGTAAGGTTAGCATCTTATTTCCTGTTAAACATGAAGAGATATATGCCAACCGTGTTCACCTCCTGCCAAATGCCAAATTTTCCTAATTTGTAGACTTAAGACATGGGTTAAAGATGAATCAATAAATGATCTGACCACTGCCAACTGTTTGTGTCTTTTTGCAAGATAGTTATGTAATGTATCTGTGTCTGTTCATGATTGTGCTGTGGCCAACTAATGTTCTAGAGCAAATTTGGTGGATCCTTTGCATCCATTTTCATTGTTGCGTTAACTTGCAAATGGTTGTAGCATCTTTATCTTGTTGATTGGATCTGCCTGAGGATGACTTTGGTTGCTGTCTGTTAGCAAATGATACAATTTAGCTCTACCCATGAAGTGGGTTGTGAAATCGCTTGATTCAATTATGAAAAGTAGAGTGATAATTTCCATGATAGAGAGGGGATCAATGCTTGCGATAATCTATATGCTACTAATAATCACTCATTTCATTTATGGTTTTTTTTTGGTAATTAGTGGAAGAAATAGTAATTTGACAATGTTTTGAAAGTGATTTATTTTATTTACTAGGACTGCACCCCACCTTATATCATATTGTTAATTCTGTAATTTATACAAATATTTTTGTGAGCCTTGTGTGGTTCTTCATGGCTTCAGATCCATTGATTATAATATTTATATAAAAGCTAATGAGCTATATTGTCAGGCTTGATGACAACACTGCGGAAACTTTTACTTGCTGGTAATCCATTGCGAACACTTCGGAGGTCAGAACCAGTGTTTCTTTTTTTGGGATTTTATCAATTCAAGCCTCGAAATATCCCAGTGTTTTTTTTTGGGATTTTATATTTTGTATTCAATGGGACATTTTATCAAATATCATAACTAATAAAACAACAATTTAATGTTTTACTCTCTATTTTAATTTTATTCTTCAATTGACACATCAGGGTGATTTTATTCTTAATTTGATAGTTATCAATCTTTCAAGTCTTGGATTAATTAGATTTATCTTTTGGGGCCGAATAAAATCCTTTTTTTTTTTTACTTGTTTTAGCATGCTTCTCGTTCATAAAGGTTCTCATTGAACTGTTTGTTCTCATTCAGTTCCCTGGTAAACGGACCTACACCTGCTCTGTTGAAGCATCTCCGAAGTAGACTCCCAACAAATGAAGGTGAACTTAGTTCTTGATTTTTGCTGAAGCAGCTTTATTATTTTTATCATCAACCCCTGAAGTTCTATAATTTCCAACTTGAATAGCTGCTTTTTGCATTGTAGATTTCATGTTAACCTCCTCGTATTTGGTTTGCTTATGTCCGAACATTTACGTAAACCATGTTTGCATATAGAGTCCTCAGCAACCACAGCTGTGAAAGAGGATGCTGTTCTCATGGCTACTCGATCATCCCTCACTTCCAAGGTAATCTCCATGAAGTGTAGATATATCCATGTTAGTGGAGATTTAGTCACTTGCATACCCAATACACCAGCATATATAATTAATTGGCTGTCGTGTAACAAAAGCATCTTTCACTCTGCATCCTCTCTTAATTCTGGTTTTTGTATCTGTCGGCTATTCAACGGTTTTAGGATCTGCAACATTATTACTTTCCAGGAACTATCTTTAACTGGGCTAGGCTTGGGTGCTGTCCCGTCTGAAATATGGAAGTCGAGCGATATTACGAAAGTCAATCTCTCAGGGAATTCAATTGAAGAGTTGCCCACTGAGCTTGGATTTTGTGTCTCCCTTGAGGTAAACATTATATAGATTGTATTGATTTTGCTAACATAAAAGGCCTACATGGAAAAAATGATTTAAAAAAAAAAAAACATCTTTCGAAGTAATATTTGCTTTGAATTCCATCTTAATGATCAAATCTGATCTCAAACTTGTGATATTTGTCCTTCAATTGCATCCAGATCTTTTGTTCCATTTTATTTGATAAATCACCCAATCTGGGGGTTTGTATTCTCTTCAGTACTGAAATTTATTATGTCATACCCAAACTTAATCCCATTTAGAGCACAAGCAAGCTCTTCTAAAGTTAAGTTAATCTGATGTTGTATTAGGATCATATGCCGTTAATTTTGTGTGTGTGTCCTACATTAATTTAGAAATACATAAAGATCAAACAAGCTTTATGTGCTGCTTTTTGAGATATTATTCGTTAAGCTCATTCAACTTGCAGGCTTTGATTTTAACCAAGAACAAAATAAGAGAGTGGCCTGCTGCAGTTTTGGCTTCGCTTCCTAAACTTTTATGCTTGAAACTGGATGGTAATCCACTCCAAAAGGTGAATATAATTTTTGGATATCCTTTTGTTGCTCAATGCTTTTGGTCAAAATGGTTATTCCTTCTTAGTCATATTTGCTCACTAGTGCATTTTGTCCTTCCTCACCAATACAATGTTCCAATAGAAAAGCCTTAGACTTGAGAATATAACCTGAAGTCTAAAGCTAGTACTTGTGCTATGTCTGCCAAGTTAATATGCTTGAGCTTACTAATTAATCATTCCTTAAAAAGTGTAATGCAAATTTGTCAATGAGAAACTTTAATCAGTAATTTCCAGCGATTGATGAATATTATGGTTCTTGATCTTTTGTTTTTACTTGTGATTTCATTTTGTAAATTGGTTAAATAAATCAGTATTCGGCTGAGATGACAGAATGAACATCATGAGTTGAATAGCAAAAGTTCTTTGCTGGTGTTTAACAGAACATGTGCTGCTAAATGTATTATTATTGTCCATTTAATCGTGATATTATATAAGTTAGATTTGTGATACAACCCACGCAACAGATTCAGAGCAGCCCAATGGAGTGGATTAATTAACTGAACTAGCCCATAATCAAGGTCCAATATATGCTACAGGAAATCACCTTCTTGGTTGAAGGATCATGTTCAATGATAGCTGACACGTAGACAGGAGTAGGGGGCTTCGTTAGAGAGTCGGGTGCAGGAGGAATAGTGGAACAAACAAAAGGGTGTTTATTGAACTCTATTATCATTCGTGCAGTAATTTTCAGAAATTGTATTTCCTTTATTTTGTTAGAGTTTACACTTACTAGAAAAGTGTTATTATCTATACTAAAATGTATCAATTTGGTTGTTCTTTTGACATTCTCAATTGTTGGGCTCAAATGATCAATTGTTAGATTAGAAGCTATACAAATGAGTGATGCATAGCTCACCACATTTGGGGACCTCATCGCTATGTACGTCCTGGAAGTAGCAAGTTGCAATGATCCCTATGATTTTTATTGGCTACTTCAAAACTAGTGATCTTTATTAGATGCTTAGTAGATCCTATTAGATCTCTCTTTTCTTTTCTTTTTTTTGTTTCATGCATATGTTTCCTCAAATGTAAACGAAGCTCAGTCTCCAGACTCTCCACAATTTTATTTCTATTATGACCTTCATGGGTAACTTTTTATGTTGTCCTGAATTTGTTTTACCTCATTAAATCTACTTATTTCTAACCCTCTATTTCTGTCGAACAGATCCCCTCAGATGGTTTTCAAGCAGTTTCCAAGCTACAGATTCTGGATCTAAGTGGTGCTGCAGGTTCTTTACCAGAAAACCCAGCATTTTCAAGCTTACCAGAGCTGCAGGAGCTTTACTTGAGGTTGGTTATGACATAGGTTCTTCAAGTTTCTTATTTTGCATGTTCAAAATTTGTTTACACTTTCTACATGATTGGGCAGACGGATGCAAATATCAGCTTTTCCTTTGGATATAATGACTTTACAGCAGTTGCATATTCTTGACTTGAGCCAAAATATCCTCCAGTCTATTCCAGAGGTCATATTTCTCTTTCTCTCTCTGTCTCTCGTCTCTCTCTATATATTAGTAATGATAAGAAACCCACCGTTGGGTTGAGCCCGACATCTGCTGATGTGGCAATCCGTGTCTTATTTTCCTTCTTTTCTTATGTACGTAATTATTTCTTTCTTTTAATTCTTTCTTTTCTTATGTACATAATTATTTCTTTCTTTTAATTCTTTCATTTTCTTATGTACGTAATTATTTCTTTCTTCTAATTCTTTCTTTTCTTACTGCATATCATTCTTTCCTATTTTATCTCATTTTTTAATAAATCTTTTTTTTTAATCTCATTTTTATTATTCATGTCAATTTATTTCTTATTCTATCTCCACACATCTTTTGTAAACTCATCTCATTCTATCTCAATTTTCTCGTCTTTTGCAATCTCATCTTATTTTATCTCAATTTTTTTTCTCTGTCTATCATTAATACATCTTTTGCAAACTCATCTCATTCTATCTTTATTTTCTTGTTTTTGCAGACTCATCTCATTCTATCTCTATTTTCTCGTCTTTTGCAAACTCATCTTATTCTATCCCCATTTTTTTAATTATGTAAGAAAAGAAGGTACGTAAGGAAAGAAGGAAATTAAGACGTTAGCAGATCTGTAATTACTATATATATTGTAGAGACACACACTTACGGATACAATTTATGGGCACTCTTGCAAATTTGTTTTCTTCATCCGCACTTGAAATGTCGTTTTCAATGTATTTGATCTCTTTCTTATCAATGACTTGAGGAATGGTATTTTTTTGAATCTTTATATATAATGATTGTATAATGTAGTGTAGAATTAAAGCTTGTAGTCTCTACTCTATATGTAAGTTATTGAGTATTGAAGTGCGGCTATGAGTTTGTAGTGCCTATTATTTTAGGGGAGTTGGGTTGGTTTATTCAATTTAATGAGAAACTGTTCTGAAAAGTCAATCACAAAGTTTTTATTAAATTATCTCCAGTAATCCACAGGATTTGGCTGAACCATTTGAATTATAGAACACACAGTTTGTTCCTGGGCTAGGATTTCATGGTAGCGCCAGAAGAGAAGAGCAGCTTGTAGCAAATTATTTGTTCATCTTTTTGTTCTTTCAATTTTTGTTATCAGTTTTTGTAGTTTCATTATTGTTATTATTATCATTGCTTCCACTAGTTCTTATAATCATTCTTTCTGACCTCCTGCAAATGATATTAATTATTCTTATATCACTTTAAGTGCCTACTCTACCAGTTTTTGGCAGAATTTAGTGATTTATATGCTACATTACTGTTACAAAGTCCAGAAAATTATACTGAACGTTCATTTGCTTGCAGAGCATCAAGGATCTTACTTCCCTTACACAGCTTGACCTGTCAGACAACAATATTTCTTCTCTTCCACCAGTTCTGGTCTGTCCAGGAATCCCTTTTTGTTTTTGTTTACTGCTTAACGTTTTCTGTTAATTCGATGAGTAATTGAAGTATCTGTGTATTTGTTAGTTCTATTCCATCATAGGTTGATATTCATTCTCATTGTGTTTGATGATAATTGAACTTTTGTAAACATTATTGAGTTGAGTTCTATAAATTGCCAAATAATTGATGTGCTTAAGTTGAACTAATTGAAGCTGCTGATTTTCCTCAAATCATATCTTGCCTGTTTTGATTGAAAAGATAAATGACATGAAGAGAGTTAGTTTTTTTGCTAACCATGGTACTGGATTCAGTATGTTCTCCTCTGCCAAGCAATAGGAACTTTTTATTATATAAATTTTATAACTGCTTGCCCGAATGTCTGATTTTGCAGGGTTTACTTGAACCCAATCTTCAGGTGTTAAAAGTCGAAGGGAACCCGTTGAGAAGGTACTTCAAATCTTATGTTAATTTGAAATTTATATGATTGCAAGTAAATCATTTATCCAAGTATGAGGAACATGGAAGGCTAAGTTTGTGTATATGAATTGAGTTAAAAGTATTAGTAAATCCAGCCACCCAATCAAATAAAGAAACCGACAAACTTAGGAGGTGACAAAATCTCATTTGTGTAGTTTGTCTGTTGATACGTCAATACTGTGTCTGCATGGAATTATCACCTAGTAATTAAGATATTTTTCCCGCAGAGACTTTGTATGTCGACTACCAATGGCACAGACTTAGCTATCTGGGCTAATGAGTACAATCTTTGTATGTAGACAATGGAACTCTCTGAACTCTAGAAAATATCAAGTTATGAAGGCTTTTGGCCTTTGTGCTGATTTAAACCCTTTTTAGTTCTTTGATAATTTGAGCCCATGAGATTCAAATCTGCGACATTAATTTTCAAGTTCAACTCTAGCGTTCTAGGCTTGCTAATTCTTGGTCCAAATTTGTAGTAAGGAACCAAGACTGAAGAAAGAAAAAAATTCTTATTCCCATAATCGTTGATCACTAGAAATCATATTATCTCTAGAATGCTTCTCTCTATCATGTACAAGTCAAACTGACATCTCTTTTTATGAGAAGGGACAACAACCACAATGGGTGTGTTTGAAATTAGGAACTATTCTGATACATCCTTAAAAAAAAAAAAAAAAAGGAATGAATACATGCTGCTGACTTCTCTAAATTGTAAAATGTTTAAGACTGCTATGATCTTTCTAAATTTGAATAATGTCTGTTTTTAACTGCATTGGCAGTATTCGGAGACCAATTTTGGACCGAGGAACAAAAGCAATCCTGAACTATTTGAAGGACAGAATTGTAGAGCAGTAAAAATGTTAGTGGCATCTCTACAATTGCATTGGCGAACTTGACTTTCGGGTTTCAATTGATGATGAGCTGAGTTGCAAAAACTGTTTCTTTGCATCGACGATTTTTGTGGAGTATAGCTTATTTTTCATCTGTTGTGTTGTATCATAGTATTTTATTTATTTGGTTCTGAGATGGGGTGGAAATGAAACAAGTGTGATGTCTGTCATCTTACGACTCTGATCTGCTGATACTGTTGTTGTGAAGTATCCACATTTAATTGCCTAAACCTTTTGTGTTCTTCCAACATTGCCAAGATTTGCATTCCACTTTGTACTCCCAACTATGCATGAAGATATGATTCGATGATTGGAAATGCATAATGATTTTTACTGTTCTCAACCAACTCCAACAATGTTGTCTTTATATGAGCCCTTGTCAGGAAATTTTTATAAATTTTACATTATGGATCTTATATTAAAATAATCTGTTGAAATCTTTCAATATTAAAAAATTATATAACCCTGAAAGATGATGGTGTAGCAAATTTGTATTAAAAATAATTTAAATTGAAAAGGTCGAAAATAAGATTTATATGTGCAAACATGTTAAGATTTACGTCTAAAAAAAAAAACTGCAGCTCTTAAGCTCAGCCTTATACTACCTCTTCAACTATCTTTAACCTTAAGCGAATGTTTCTATTACGCTATATAGCCTTGAATTCCAAAACCTCAATAAAGAAGAGGAAAATAAACATTTGTGATTAACTTAAACGAGGCTTTTCAATTTATGAAATGAAAGACTATGAACAGGAAATTTGTGTGGTGAGGTTAACATTACACTAGAGTTCACACCACTTTTACATTTCAAGAAGGCTTATCTGCACATTTCTCCACTCCATCTTCACTAGCTCCCAGATATGGTCTGAATTTAAGAACCTTGTTAAGTCTTGCCATTGGATTAATTTGCTTGGATGGGGTTTTCTTGGCTTTAGATGACCCTGCCTCTTCTTCATTCACAATAGGATCTGCATCTGCAAAACAAACACACTTTCACTAGCTTGAAACAACAAAAGATTCTACTAGTAATGCTATTGTGAAGAAAAATCAGATAGATCAACAATTTTCCACCATTAGAAACAAGTCAATACAGTGCTCACCACTTTCACTAAATACAAAGCAGGTCCCAATTGTTTCTTCATATTCTCCAATCTGCAATTGAAGACAACATTTCATGAGGAATCTGCTGCTGTGAACATAATAACATCTAGTCTGTTAGCAATCACATAAATATGAAATTCAATTCCAGATCCCACAGGATGGTGCATTTACACAATGAAGCTTTTATCTCAGTCAGAATCAAGAGTCAAGGAGACCTTAAGAACCAAACTGAACCGAAACCTCGTATACTTGCTAGAATACCATGAACATCAAGAAAAAACAAGAAAACGTTACAAAGTCGTAAAATCATTTACTTACCAACTTAATTTTGTTATCAATCGTCAGAATTGGATTGACCGTGTCCAAACCCTGTATTAACAATCAATCAATCAATACATGACACAAGTAAATTATTGAGCAAAGTCCAAACTAAGAGCAATTTCAAAGCACTCATTCTGAAACTATGAAGCACCAAATGCAAACCTCAAGAACAAAACCCTAGAAAAATATTGGCATTCAATTATGATTCAAAGCCTGGCAACACAAAATTGGACCCAAGAAAAAGCGTATATTTATTTGTTCTTCTACTAAAAAACGAAAACTAGTCAAACATCTGCGAAAACAATATTTTTTTTCAAAAAATTATAGAATTTAATCGCAATGTTTGACAAAATTTCATAAGGAATTTCAAAATCAACGCAAAAGAGAGACCGAATTATTACAGAGAGTACGTATGGCGCGTTCGGCGGAATACTGATGTGATCAGAAATAATACTCAAATCGAGCAGAACATACTCTTCTTCTTCTTCTTCTTCTTCAAGTCGCTCCTTTTCTGGTTCTACAATCTCTTGAGAAGAGGATTTGTTTTCCATTATATCCACTTTTTTAATACACTCATCATCGTAGTTGATGGTGGTGAAACGCCTATAGGCGGCGGCGGTAGGCGGAGAATTGGAAACCGGAGATGTGAAGTTCATTCCAGCCGGGTCGGTTATTTTGATACTACCAGGCCCAACAATGAACTGTAGCCCAACTCTAAGCCCAACAATGAGCTGTAGCCCAAAACTAAGCCCAACAGTAGATACATTTAGGGTTTCCTAATATGTTTTTCTTAAAATAATACACCATACTTTTCAATACACCATCATTTCGAACTTTTCCACCTAAAATTCTATCTGAAAACTTCCAAACATAATCAAACACTGAAACGCAACCTACTGAGTTATATTTTGCTCATTTTAAACTCTCCAATATTTCATTTATTATTGGTGTAAAGTAGATGATAATAACATCGTTAATTTATAATAATAATTATTATAAAATAAAATATTTAGGATCCAACATCTTTATGCGTTGGCCCCTAAGAATATGACTTGTAAAACTTCCCATAATCACTGGCTCATTGATATTGCAGATAATACACCTCTTAAAATAAATAAAATATTATGAATTATTATACTATTTAGGTATTTATTATATATTCACATTCATTAGTTTAGATATGTAAGAAAAATAAATTGAAAATCAGTAAAAGACAGTAAAACGTTAAAGATCCTGACATCCGACTGACTTATCTTTTTGGTCCTATTAGGATTTTGGACAAAAGTGTTGTACCTTTCTATTATCAAGTTCGTTCCCTCTAATAATAAAAGTCAAAAAACTACCATATTCAATTATTTACTGAGGACCCCTCTCTCACAAATTTGAGGATAGATTAAATAAATCTATAATAGCAAATACATAGGTGTGAATCGAACTGATTAATCAACTTCATTTGAACTTTTCTTTTAATGATTTGAGCACAATTTATATTCACTTGAATTCAGATATACACTAGAATCTCAAATCCATCAATTTAAACACAACCAAAGAGTAATTCAAGAATCATCAAAACCTCAATTTCATAAGCATTTTTTGTTTTTTAAATAAACAAGTACAGGTACAGGCTCATATGCACAATATGTTCCTCCACTTGATCTAGCTTACATCATTTAACAAAGAGTTGACACTCCCTCAAAACAACTCCCAATAGATCATGTAAACCTAAAGAACAGAAACAACAAAAGAAAGAACCAGGCTAACAGAGAGAATCATCAGATCATAGCCTCCAAATTTTCCCTGAAAACTTCCAACATGTTAGCAAATGTTACAATCCCAACCACGCTGCAATCATCTTCAATCACCCAAACATAGTTTACTCGATGCGTGATCGCCTGGATCATCACCGCCACCAGCGAGCTCCTCGGATGACACACAATTGCCTCGACTCTCCTCACCATTCGGCCCGAATGACTGCTGGACCGGCTATATCGCCCTGACCTCAATAATGTTGTGGTTGGGGACAGCAATTCATCATCTGATAAGTCGCCATCGTAAGGACTCATCATGATGAATTCCTTTAGCATCTCATCAAGCTTTTTCTCCTTCAATCTCGCCTCCACCACCTTCACAATCTCCTCTGGAGGGCTTCCACAGTCAATGTACGACATGAGGTCCCCTGCTGAGAGGGTTGTGATGGCCGCAGCTGCTGTTTCATCGCAGCAGGCAAGGGTAAAAGGGGAAATTTCACCAATCAAGGTTCCTTCATCGTCAATTACAACGACTGAAGTTTGATCGGTGAGGGACAGGGAAATTGCCCCGACTATTGACAGTGCGGGGCGATGGTATTCTACGGCTAGGAATTCGGTGGTTATGATGCCGAGGGTTTCGATGGACATTGCCGGAAATGGGGAGAATAGGCCGATTGAGCTGAGGAGGAATCTGATCACATCTTCTTGTGTTAGCCAACAGAATTCTTGCCCGTTGTGATTTGTTGAGCTGATTGATGACGATGATTTTGGGAGTTTTCTTCTTGAAGTGATGGTGGTGGTGCTCTTTATAGGGACCACCAGATTCTGAGCACCTTGGAGGATTAGATTAATGGCTTCTAGTAAGCTGCAAATACAAAAGCAATAAATTAAGCTTCAATTCCAAAAAAAAGCACAAAATTAAGCTTCAATTCCAAAATCTCTCTCTCTCTCTCACCGCTTTACAAAAGCACAAAAAGCCTGAATTCTAGCAAGGGAAGAATATACAGTAAAGCAATCAAGCAAAATCAGCATAACTCATAAATCCATATACGGTACACGAGGAAAATTCATCCACCGACACATCAATGAAGCCATAGAAAAAGCTGAAATTGAACAAAATTGATGGCGGAGGAGAGAGAAAATACCTCAGTGAAGGTTCGACGTGCCTCACAATTCCCTTGAAATCAGACAGCAAATCGGAGACCGGAGACTTCAAAGCCAACGCCGGAGAAGACAAATTCTCCTCTCTACAGAGATAGCAAATAATGTCGACCATGCACACTTTTCCCACGCACACGCAGTCGAGATTTCTCTTAACAGAGTGGTCACAGCTCCAAACGCTGACGAAATCCTCCGACGACAACTTGAGGGCGGCGACGGCGTCGGCGACGGCGGCGGATGAGGAGAGAGAGCGAAGCGGCGGCTTGCCTAGGCAGAGATCAGCCACCACATTAGTTAACAAGCGAACTGCCATACAAAACCAGAAGGAGAATTTTGAGAGAAAAATGTGGACGGAGAAATCAACCAAAATTCTCTGAGGATTTGATCAGTAGGTCATGTGTCGTGTGTCTGTGTGAGTATTTATAGTGAAAAGCGCTCCCACTGTGTATGTATAATTATCGTATTTATACGGTTTTATAGATCAACAAATACGTATAAATACGACTGACAAAAATACGAGGGGGTGGTGCGGTCCAGCCTGTCAACGGTGGAGACTACGGGACAGTGGGTCCTACTTCCAGTTGATTGTCCTTATTCAAAATTTACCTATTGTTAATTCAATTGGCTTTCTTGGAAGCCTGTTCAACTATATTCAATTAGGTATGTAAGATGTAATTTTTGTTTTAATAAACAATAGATTGCAGTAATGAATTGATTGATAAAATTATATTACATTTCTGAAAAAAAAAAATTCTGTAATGAAGATATATCTCATCATAGTTGTACAACAAATTTGTAAATCAATTATCTTAGCATGTAAATATATATATATATATATATATATATATATATATATAGTAACTTACACTTATGATATCCCCATAATATACTCCTTTAGATTCATTTTTAAATGACTTTTTATTAAAAATTCTCACTCCACACAATCCCTAATTTATGGCTTTGTAATAAAGAATGAAAAATCAAATATGATAGGTTTAAAATATATAACTGAATAAATTATGAAATACATTGAATATAGTAAGTTCAAAAATACTCTGCATAATTTCAAATTATTATCTTTTTGAGCTCTTATAAATATGAATGATTAAGGAACATCTAAACATGTGTACCCTTAAATAAATAATTAAGAAATTAGCATAAAAAATGAAAGAAAACATCATAAGTCTATAATTTATATAGATTGAATGCAAGTATAAAACACAGAGTTGGGCAAATCCCTACTAGTTTCATTGACGACCAATAATATCCAAATGTTAAAGAGTACAAAAGTTACATACATAGTCTGAAAGTTGGTAGCGATTTTTACAGTAATTCATATGACAAGTGAAAAATGGGTGATAAATTTGATGGATGAAATTAATGTATAAGTCCAAATAAATATGGAACTCTTGGCACGTGCTAAACATGATGCCATAATTGGTGTTGAATCTTTAGGTGAGGATGACAGATCATTTTCATCCCAAGTTCCAGTTTTCTTTGACTATATATCCTGACCATTTATTAAATAAAATTAATTACGTCATCAGACAGAGACACATTAATCATTAAATGAGTCAAATGATTCTTTATAGATCTAATCAAGTGGCTGCCCCAACCAAACATATCTTCATGGTCTTTGCCAATGCTAAGGATGCGCGTTCTATATATTAGTATATTTAAGCATATGATATCATAATTTGTATACACACCACTGTATGTGTTTTGTGTGTGAAAAAACTTAACATAAATGTGTGGATTTGACTTTTGGATGAATTCAATTGAGATTATATTTGTTTTCAAATTTATAAAATTCTATGATTCTATCTTTTTTTTTACTTCTTATCTACTTCTTCAACAAATTTTAAGATGAAAATAACATGTTAATTATAAGGTATAATATTTATTTATACAATAAAATCATATACATGATTATAGAATATATTATATAAAATCTCATTACAAACAAAAGATTTTCAAACTCCAAACTATCTAAATCCTATCAAATTCTAAATCCAAACTTAAGATGAAACCACTTTAAGATCAGAATAAATATAATCTAATTTTAGATAATAATATATTTTGTTATAACTTCAATTTCATTTTATGGTGTGTGTTTAAGTTGCACATTATAGGTTTGAGGTTTTATGGAGACAAAAAAAAAAAAATTGTTATGAAATATAATGTTTTCTTGAAAGTTTAACATATTGATTTACGATGGAATTTGAGATGTTATTTAAAAACAAAAGGACTAATTTATATGATGGTCATATCTTACTCTTAGATGTTTACACACCCAACATGTGTATATAAACGAATAAAATGAATCAAATTTGAATTTATAACATTAAAGTTTGCACAAAAAATATTAAATCAAGTATAGGTAGAATGAGAAATATATTTCAAAATCAGAATAGATAATAAAAATAATAATAAAATCCGCGCAATAAATGAAAAAAAAGATGGTATATTTGAATAATATAGAACATAAGATGAAATATGGTTGAATTTGGAATCGGATTCCAAAGCAACAACAGAGATCGGCGCACATGCTGTGGGGTCCACACCCCTCACAAATTGACGTTGGCGTACAGCTCATCCGTACCTTTCACGACAGATAGATAAAAGTTTGAGAGAAGTACGGCCAAAACCCATGAGACGTGACCTACTTTATCTCTTCCCTTTTCCCATTTCTGTCCTCTGCTTATTACATTTTTTTGACCTCCCAAATCAATACTATGATAATGCCTTACGCTTATCCCTACTTTGATGCCTACAATATATGCATTGCGGGGTCACAATTTGTTTATATAATTTATGCTCATATTTTCCACTACTTTAACTTTGTTTATATTTTATATTAAATAATTACATCTGAATATTTATTTGATTAAAACAAACATGCACTATATAAGTAATAAGTTGGCCCTTAACGTTTGATGGAAACAGCTATTCGGTTTTTATACTTTTACTTGAGTCACACATTCACACAACCTTATATTTTGAATTACTTAATCCCTTCATTCAACAAATCTGTTAAAACGCAATGCAAATCAATACGTAACATGATACGTATCAAATTAATCAGTAAATAACTGAATATAACCTAACGAATCTGCCAAATGATACTCAATACAATTCAACAGATCTGCCAAATGAAAGGCCAACAAATACATGATTTACAATTTTTTTTTAAAAGTTAAAATTTCACTTCCGATAAAATGTTTGAAGCCGTATTACTACCTTCCGACAACGTTGTATGCAATTCATTAACATATGACCCATACATTTTCCTACAACTGCAAAAACACCAAAAACAATCACGCATTCAGGGTTTGCTAAAAGCTTCAATATTTCATCAAAAAAATGTCTCCAATGCCTAATTTCATTTTCGCCAATGCACATGTACATAATGCCTATTAATGATAAAATTAAAACATAATCGAGTACATAAGATAGCATATTATGGGTTGTAAGCCCTTGTTTTAGACTTTGACCATATGCAGATAAAAACTAAGCCTTGGAACTCGTACGGTTTCACATTAATCACAATCAGTACAAAATTGAAGATCACAACAATGATTCATCGTTCATTGATACCACATGCTAGTAAATAAACAAGTATCCTTTTCTCCTTTCGGGTGTTGTGTGGAGGCAACAAACTGGATTTGCAATATAGCAAAGTCCAATGAAAGAAATATTACTGTAATTAGGTTGTTGTCAATCCTTCCACATATCAGCAAACTCATCAACCTCCAGGGGATTTTCCAGCTCATGCATCTTCCTCCTTGTCTTTGCTTTGACTTTCTTTGCGTATTTTCCAGCTTTCTGCCTCTTCTCCAGAGAGCGAATCTAATTGAACAAGAAGCAATATTAAACAGTCCGGAAAAAAGAGAGAAACTAGAGAACGAGCATGGAGTATCTACTGACTCTTAGAAAATTGACATCATGAACTATACAGCAAAAGATATGATCTAAGAAGAAATGATCGATTTCATGCCAAAGAAACCGCGTTGTTTCAAAATGTGGAAATCCCACTAAAGGAATTATCCAACATCAGGGAAGCAATAACTTTCACTAAGAAAGAAGAATCAGATTAAACTTGGGATTGTAAGCAAAACCAAGAGGGACTAATAGAAAAGCTAACCTGGTTTGGCGAAACATAAAATGGATTTTCATACAATGTGGGACCCCCAAAGCTGCCACCAAATACCTTGATGGGGTTTAAACAGAATCTTGGACCAACCTACATACAAATAACATGTTGATCCAAACTGTTTGAAAGAAATTGTGTATTTTATAAAGAATGAAGTGTTCCTTGCCAAACCTCAATCAATGTCATCTTTTCCAGATCTCCACGGTCTAATTTTTGTGCTCCACTATTGGTGCATGATATCTGCTTCAGAAAAAGAGAAGATGCTAATATGAACTTATCTCAATAAAACTATACCTAACAGGTTTATTTCATCAGGCAACCAGAGACAACAGAATCAATTAAATTAACAGCTAGCCACTTCAGAAGCACAATCATAGTAGTATCTTCAGTAACCGATTCTTTCCCCTTTTCTTCTCTGTCCACTCTCTCTGTTAGGGTCAGCTCTCAAACTTTTAATAAACACACATAGATGTTGAATATTGGGAATATGTCACCAAATAAATTGGAATGCAAAACGATAGAGAGAGATGAACTCATTAATATCTGTGTTTATACAGCTAAAACAATTCTATTAGTGTCAACATGGCTTCAACAATATTATCTACTCATTTGTGAAGGTTTAACTGAAGTCAGAGTGGAAAATTAATAATATGATAGGCATCCAGATTCATACGATAAACTCTGCACACATATTCTAGTTCTGCAAATGATACCTCAAAGGCTTAAATAAAAAGCAAATCTTATCCAATGAAATATCATAAGATTTACAGATCTGAGGCCTGCATGCTAAACATTTTGATATTATAAAAATCCAATGATCAACTTATAAACAATCACCAACCTGGTAATTCCGGAACCATATGTGATCATCAGCAATCGAGAAGGCAAATACATGGTCGTGGAAAGGTTTAGATTTCCTGTGATCCTTTGGAGTTCCAAATATCTGAACATGGAAGGCAAGAAATGCAGAAGTTTGAATCTATAAATCAATACATAAAGATGGCAAGGAATGCATGACACTGAGTAATCAATTAACAAATATCAAAACTTTTAATGACCCTCCAAAGTAAACTAGCAAAAGACCATTGATTTATTAATAGATTGCAGATGAAACAAGGAACCTTTAGTTTATGTTATGCTTGAATTGCTTTAATTTGTAGTGGCCAACAAACCTAACGGGTTCCTTGCATTACCACTAACTTATCAGTAGTCAGATTGATCATTTGGATGTTTCACGACAATTGTAGTGCTAGAATATTCACTATTACCATCCCCTGAAGTAATTATGTGTGCTATACTCAAAAAAAGCATCAGTTGTGCAGTGTTTCCACTCCACAGTGTGTAAACAAACTAATATCATAGCATTCCAACTATTCTACTACAGTCTTAAAACATCAAAACAAGTTAGCTTTTACCATACTTCGGAACAGGCCTATAAGCTAGTTGTTGATATCCCAAGTCCAGATCACATTTAACTACCAAATTTGGGAAATCAGAAAGACAACAAAAGGCAAAGATCGTGATTCAAGTAACATGACAATATACCTGAGAAATCAACTCCTTCAAAAGCTTCCAGTGAGGGCTTTTATCAAAGTTTGATGAAAATGTCAGGATAGGACGTGAACCCTTCAGATGATTTCCAGTAAGTTTCAGTTCCTCCATCGTGTGCACTTCAGATGTACATATTAACACATAATTAGGACCCTCATCAAAGTAGATAATGACATATACATACATAAGTGTGTGTGTGTTGGTGTGGTGGGGGGAGGATTTGGACTTTTCATAACCACAACCAAAACCACTCTTACCAGCATTAACCAAAAACTTGACAGATGGACCATTGGGGCACTTGGACATCCATAAGTAGAGGTCCTTGCCTTTCCTGCACTGGGATATAACCATGCATTGTAGCTTTACTAAGTTTCAATTAACGTGACTTCAAAATAAGTTCTAAAACTTCCGCAGACAGCATACCTCGAAAAACAAACAAGACGAACAGCTTTTGAGCTCAACGAGCTCATTCAGAGCAGTACCTTTGCTCTCTTTCGACTCAACCTTGTTGTCTTTTTTACAATGAGGCAAAATGTCAACCAAATTCAACATCAAATGCCGATACCTGAACACCCCCAATTCAACAAAAACAACAAAAAAGAAAAAAAAAACACATGAAAATCTCCAAACATTGAAATTTCCAACATCATACCAGAATTAAAATCAAATGAGCAACACATATTCACCAAATTAAAAAAATTATAAACCTGTAACTAATGCGGCGAGAACAGGTGACCAAAACCTTCTCTTTATTCCGGAAAACAACAGAAGGATTATCGTTTTCTTTTTTAACTTCAGAATCGTTTTTAAAGCCAAAAAGGGTTCTCTTTGGCCTCTCCGGCGCAACTTCTTCCTTCTTCACATTGGCCGCAGCTTCCGCTTCACTATGCTTTCGCTTCTTCCCCATTTTAATTCAAATAAACTCTGATAACGGAGGAATTTGAGCACAATTGTAAGAAGTTTCAAAGACCAAAACTATGAAAATCAGAAATTTACCAATAAATATAGACGCTTACTTTTTTGATCTATAATCGATGCAGGAGGAGCAAGAAGAGGAGGTGAGAGCAGATGAGGCTAATCCCTAAAACCCTAAACCCTCATACTCCATAAGATAGAAGAAGATGGGCTTTTCTCATTTTGGGCCCAACTCATTTTGTTTGCCCTGCCCTCAAGTGTATTAGCTCAGCGGCCCAGTTTAATTTTAGTAAGATACCATATTGGTTTTTCTTTTCAATTCATTTCTGAATTCCACTTCGTTAATAAACTGAAATGTCGGGCTTCATTTTCCTTTGATTGTGGAGTTTTTTTCTTAACAAACAGTTAAAAACATATTTGAATCATGTTGCATGAGAAAGTCTCACAAGAAACCAACTCTATGTCTTAATAGTTCAGCCTTAAATCTCTAAGTTTCTAATTTTAGTTTTATTTAAGATCATAGTTTGATAACTTACCAAAAACTGAAAAAAGATTCAATTATTTTCAAGGATGAAAATATCAGTTTCGATGGAAATATCGGTACCATGATTTTACGAAAATATCGGACATTTTTAAAAAAATATGGAAACTTTGTAAAAAAAATTGAAAAATATATCTAGTAGCTTACAAAATATTATAACTAATATTAGCATATGTTGAACTTAAAATTTAAATAAAATGATATATTTACAACAAGATTAAGTTAGTATTAATATTAGGAAACAACTATTCTTGAAAAATTAAGTCAATTATTAAAATTTTCGAAAACTATATTAATATCTTTTTTTTTTCTCTTGAATTTTTACTTATGAGAGTTTTTCTTATAAAATATTTTTATAATTACGGACTAACATTGATATTGATATTGTATACAAATTTACTATATTATATTTTCACGATTGAAAATACATTTAAAATTCCAACTTCTCTAATTTTATTTGTTCTATTTTTATATATCATAGATTAGATAATATTAATGCATAATATATCTAAATTCATATTTATTTTACTAATAGATAAAAAACAAAACAAAACACAAAATTTATGATTTCTTATGACATTTGCACACACCGATAAATTACCGATATATATGTCGATCCCACGATTTTAAGCCATTTTTGCCGATATCGAAATGAAAACGATATTTTCTGAAATATCACCGATTTTTCGTTAAAATGATATCTTATCGAAAAAAAATTACAGTACAATATAATATCGGGATCATACGACATCAGCGAAATTTCGCAATTTTTTCATCCTAGATTATTTCTAATAATGATTTTATTTTGTACTCGAAAAGGATGATGTTGTAATTTAACCACCTCTAAAATGCCTATCCATTAAATCTTCATTCAGAATAGCAGCTTTACCTCCCCCCTCCCTCTCTCCAATGGCGCTCTCTCTCCCCAACCCCTTCCTCCTCAATAACCCATCTCATCCTCTCTCTCTCAACGCCAAGGTAAAACAAGCACATACCAACGAAGAGCCCTTGTTTCACAATTATCCTTTACTTCTTCTCATCACCAATTTCCTGTCTTTTTTTTCGGAATTCACAGGTGAAAGGAGTAGTGGGCAGCAATCAGATGCGGTGGAGCTGCAGGAAGAAGGACATACATCCAGAATTCCACGAAGATGCTAGGGTTTACTGCAATAGCGAACTGGTGATGACCACCGGTGGAACCAAGCAAGAGTACGTGGTTGATGTGTGGTCCGGAAACCACCCCTTCTACCTCGGCAGCCGTTCCCAAAATCTAATTGATGCCGATCAAGTTGAGAAGTTCCGCAAGAAGTTTAGTGGTCTCGACTCAATAATGGAGATCCCTGTTCTTAAAGGAGAGATTATCCTTCCTCCTAAGAGAAAGTCCAAACCCAAAAAGAAGTAGTTTAATGATTGTTCTTTGTATTTCATTTTTTTTTTTTTTTTTTGGTTTGTAATTGTTTGGTTTTCTCATTGGGACATGGAGTTTAATGGCTGTTGAATTGATGCTTGGGATTGTTTCTATGCCAATTTGAAGTGGTTTACTGTTGCTGCTTTTGTGCTGTGTTTTTCTATTGTGAAATGATGTCGGCATTTTACTTTAAAGCTAAAAATTTACTAAGCAGTCTGGCGGAGAGTATAGGATTGTTTCACGTTTAGTTTCCATATCGTCTATTTTCCTCCATGCACATCTGAATTCTTGTTATTCTATAATTATGTACTCTCACATCTTCCTGGATCCCATCATCAATAAAGGCCTGCTCATCACTTCTAGAGTTCAATTTCTTTGTCTCATGGGGTTGGGAGTGAATACTACCTCTTTGTTTTTTTACAGGAACAACGCACTGTCTTCATTAGCTGCAGAAATTGGATCATTGACTCAGCTGGGGACAGGTGTTTTTTCAAATTTCATTGACAACTGCTGTACCGCAAGTTTTTATCAAAATTTGAGAAGAGACTTTCTCCATCATTGCATTACAGTTTGATAGGGTTCGATCAAATTCTTTACTTGTTTCATTATGGGAATCCCATATATTAATTGGTGCTCTGCTGTTAATTGTCACTTTCTGGATGCAGTTGAAAGAATATCCAGTGGAGGCTTGCAAAATTTAGTAAATGGACACAGTAGTGAAAACTGGTACAAATGACAAATAACTAAATGTTGAGAAATTCTATTTGTATATCTTTTTGACATAGCATATTAGAATTCTAATTGATGTGTTCGAGTATATCCAACACACATTGGGCTTAAACCAAATTTTAGAAACCACACATTGGGATTAAACTTATTAGAGTCCAATTTATGGTGTCGCCCAATATTGCTCCTTTAGCTTGATTTTCTTACTCAAAATAAATTACTAATTTTAATGGAAACTATTCAAGAAGCGTGACAACCTTGAGTTCAATCCATAGAGACTTTCGGATCTCAAACATCAAATCAAAAATAAATAAAATCAGAAAAGTTTGCTCAATGCATAAAATACACTTTAAAATAGGAATATTTTTTCTACTACCTTTTTTTTTTTTTGAAAGATTCTCTATTTAACAAAAAAAAAAAACTCCACAATCAAAGGAAAATGAAGCTCGCCAATTCATTTAATATTAGCGGCCCTGGGCCTTATTGGTTTTTCTTTTCAATTCATTTATTTACCTCTACTTATTTATTTATATATAATATAAAATAAAATCATTATATACTGTCGATTTTCTACCATATTCCTAATTCTAATATTATGAAGGTAAACGCAGATATTAATTTGATTGTAATTCTCTTTTCCCTATTCTGAAAAAAAATGTATGCTTAAGTTTAGGGGAGAGCATCGGTCGAACCGAACCAAATAGAAAAAACCGAAAATCGAATTGCATTTTTTAAAAAACCGAACCGAACCGAATAGGGCTTCAAAACTGAATTAGAACCGAACCGAAATATTCGGTTCGGTTTTAAACCGAAATAACCGAATTTTCTGTGCAATTTTTTTTTTTAACCTGCTTGTTCAATTGCAACCTTAAATGAAACATAGTCCAAACATAGTTCAATGAAACATTGCAACAAAAACTAATTAAAACATAGTCCACAAATAACATTTCATGTCGAACTACATAAACTTAAACTCAGTTGCTCAGTTGCTCTTACGTAAATAAATGAATAATAATGTGTTAGTTGGGCTATTTATTGGGCTACTAATTAGATAGTTGGGCTACTAAAGGCCCATAATATTATCATTAATATAAATATAAAATATATAATTAATTTTTTTCTTTTTTAATTCGGTTATTTCGGTTTTTTTCCCCCTCAAAACCGAACCGAAATAACCGAAATTTATGGAATTCAAAATCGAAAATCGAACCGAACTTTTTATAACCGAACCGAATTGTATTTTTCGGTTCGATTCGATTTTTCGGTTTTAACCGAAAAATGCTCACCCCTACTTAAGTTAAAATATCATATTTTCTTTCAAAAGAAAAGGTATAAATATTATATTTATAAGATAACAAACAAAACACACGATTCTGCATAGTAGGTAATCATTATTATTAACTAAAATTATAATATACTAAATATATTGTTTCGATTGATAAATTAACTAAAAATAAAATAGATTTAGTTGAAATAAACTGCAGTTTTAACATAGCGTCACTACAAATCCCAGTTCCTTCACCAAGCTTCAACCAAAGCAAAAATTAATAATTAACAGCCAAAATCTTGAGGGAAAAAATGGCGGATCGTTTCTTCTCCAATGAAATGGCTGATTATATCCCGGAAACTGCAGCCACATCAGCTTCTGATTCACTCACCAAGCTTCTCCACCTTCCCTACAAAACCCTGTCCGAACGGCTCAAGATTGCTGCTTTGGACCTCATAAATACAGTACTTCTTAATTCGGGTTGTTTTTTTTTTTTTTTTTTATAATTTTTTTTTTAATCATGTATTGGATGCAAAATTCATATTCTCACTATTTCTTGAAAAAAAAAAAAAAAAGAAGAGGGAAATTAGGACTTTCTTGATGGAATTTGCTTGTTTTCTTGAAGGTAGTGAAGGAGACTTGGATAGCTAGCGGAAAGCGGATCCGCGATTATAGTTTGTACACTGGGGCTTTGGGGACTGCTTTCTTGCTGTTTAAAGCTTATCAAGTTACAGGAGATAAGAAAGATCTTGCTCTTTGTTCTGAAATTATTAAGGCCTGTGATTCTGCATCCCAAGGCTCTGGGTATGTTTTGTTTTCCATTTGTTTCTTTTGAATGCTAGGATTTTGTTTCTTGATTACAAGGCGTAGCTTGCACTCTTGCTAGAATTTTTTCTGGAATGGGCTTTCTTTGTGATGTTTCATGCTTGCTACCGTTGGAGATCAGTTGGTTTTCGATTCGAAGTAAATTTCTTGAGGTTATCGTTTGTGTAGGACTTGAATAAGACCTAAACTCTGTCCACCATTGATTGATATATCAATGCTAATATCTGTTCTTGATGTGTAGAGTTCAGATTATCATTAGGTAAGAAGCACAAGATAAATAGAGCTTAGTGGAATAAGATATACGGTTGTGTTTCTCAATTATGCCAATCACCAAACAACCAATTTCATAGAAGATTTTGCAGAATTATAGGAGTGTTGTCTTAAACTGCAGGCGCGTCACTTTCATATGTGGACAGGCTGGTGTATGTGCTCTTGGTGCTGTGGCAGCACACCGTAGTGGTGATGAAAAACTATGCCATCACTACATAACACAGTTCAAAGAGGTAGTTCATCACGAAACAATGGCTACTTCCATTGTGCTCCCAAATCAACCCCACTATTCACCTTCGCTTAGCTATTATTTCTTGCTTGCATTGACGTGTTGCTTGAATTTTCCCATCGAGTTTAGATAAAGCTGTCCGAGGATCTTCCGGATGAACTATTGTGTGGGAGAGCTGGGTTCTTGTGGGCATGTTCATTCTTGAACAAAAATGTTGGTGAGAACACGATATCTCCCACTAGAATGGTATATCCCTTGAACTATGTCATATTGAATTTCGCATCTCAGCTTAATGTAGCGTATCAATATTTGATAAATCATATACATACAGAGGGCCGTTGTTGATGAAATTATAAAGTCTGGTCGACAGTTGGGGAAAGGAAGTTCTCCTTTGATGTATGAATGGCACGGGAAAAAATACTGGGGAGCAGCCCATGGGCTGGCTGGGATCATGAACGTGTTAATGGATATGGACCTGAAGCCGGATGAAGTGGAGCATGTGAAAGGCACGCTACGTTACATGATCAAAAATCGTTTCCCTAGTGGAAATTACTCCTCAAGTGAAGGAAGTGAAAGAGATAGGCTTGTGCATTGGTGCCATGGGGCCCCTGGGGTTGCTTTTACTCTCGTGAAAGCAGCCAAGGTAGACATAATTAATGCATCCTCACTTTCAACTGCTATCACATTTACTCCATAGACAGTTTTTCATGAACTTTCTGTGAAAACACTTTGTTTTATTTGGTCTTCATGTATGTTCAACTGTGAAGTAGTTAGTTTATATTTCCACATCATTTTCATTTGAGCATAACATAAACTCCAATGCGAGCATAATTTGTCTCTGTCCTGAAACCTATCAATATATCTTCCACATTATTTCACTAAATTAAGTTTTTAAATGAAGTGGTAATGTAATGACAATATTCTTTTTAAACTTGCGACCTCCCTATTGCCAGGTTTTTCAAAGTGAAGAGTTCCTGCAAGCAGCAATTGATGCAGGGGAAGTGGTATGGAATAGAGGCCTGCTTAAACGAGTTGGTGTTTGTCATGGCATAAGTGGGAATGCCTATGTATTTCTTTCATTATACCAGTTGACAGGCAAACCAGAGTTCTTATATAGAGGCAAAGCATTCGCATGCTTTCTTCATGATCGAGCTCAAACTCTCATTTCAGATGGTGTTATGCATGGAGGTGATCGTCCATATTCACTATTTGAAGGCCTCGGGGGAATGGCTCATCTATTTCTAGACATGAGTGAACCATCACAGGCTAGATTTCCGGCTTATGAACTTTAGATTACTTTGTACATGAATAGATTCATGTAGTAGTACGACGTCAATGCATGTAATGTTTCCTTGTAACTTGTTTGACTTGCAATGAGGCCATCTATATGAAGTGCATCTGTTTGAAGTTAGTTTCATATTCTTGGAGACAATTTTTAGTTAGCTGATTGTGTTCACAAACTTTAGCAGCAGAGTTTGCTTTCACTAAGATTAGAGCTAAAATCAGTCCACTTGCTACAAATAAAGGATTGAGCGATTTTATTATGATCCTTACAAGAAACTTACATTTTTTTTAATTTTTTTTTATTTTACCCGATGATGTTAGCACCTACAGGGTTCCTCTCCTCAATCCAAAACTCCTGCTCCAAGGCAAAGCTTAATCGGCCAAACCAACGAGTTTCTCGCTAACTTCCCACAGTTTACGAGCTTTATCAGCATCACTGGCCTCTTGTGACATCTGGTTCTCAAACGAAGCCGAGTCCTTGTTCCAGCTCCAGTACACCCCTGACTTTGTCAGGCTTGGATCACTCACAACCTGCATCACCAAATTGTTACAAATAAGGTTATCCTTATCCCTCATTGTACTATTTTTCACTCTTCTTGCTAGTTGAATGCAGTTGTTTGTTTACCTGTGCAAGTCTTTTTCCAGCCTCCTCCTCAGATACAAAGCCTTTTGTGATGAACTTTTGGAATGGTGGGAAAAGGAGCCTGAACAAAGGGATGTGCTCTCTGAACAGCCCTGTCGTGGCAATGCAGCCTGGATATAGAGAGGCGAATGTGATCCCCGTCTCCTCATGGTAACGACGGTGGAATTCTTGCATTGTCAACATGTTGCAGACCTTGCTATCCTTGTATGCCTTGGCACCATCAAAGTCTCCTCCATCAATCATGGCCGAGCTGTTCAGCCCGTTTAGCCCACCTTGGAGCCCCCTCAAGTCCCCAAGATTCGCCTTTGGAGGTACATTTCCAGCCAACGTATTCGTATTACCTGCAATTCAATTAAATTGGTCAGCATCGGTTCATTCAAACAGTGTTTCCAAACATGATCTGTTAGTTTGAATCATACCTGTTATTGAACCGACAATTATGAGTCTCTTTGATGGATAATCGGACTTCTGCATATCATCAAGCAGCAATCTTGAAAGAAGGAAATGGCCCAGATGGTTAGTGGCAACACTGAGCTCAAATCCTTCGGCTGAGAACGAAGGCTCCCTTGCAGTTGGTTGGTAGACCGCGGCATTGCAGACCAAGACATCAAGAGGCTGGCCCGATCGCTTGAAGTTGTCGACAAACTGCCTCACACTTTCAAATGATGAAAGGTCCAAATGCATGATGGTGTAATTCTCCTTCGCCATGCCAACAGATTTTGCTGCTTTCTCAGCCTTGAGAAAGTCCCTACAGGCCATGATGACGTTCCATTTGCCGCTTTCTGCCAAGGATTTAGCCGCGGCCAATCCCAAGCCGGAGGAGGCTCCGGTGACGATCACAGTGCCTTTCCTCAAAGTCTTCTTCCCTTGGGCCGTGGCCGGGGTGAAAGTTGGAGCGGTAGCTATTGTCTGAGCTCTCACGATCGATAGTTTCCTCGAGCTGAATTCCCTCTGTAAGAAAATCCAAACTCCATGAGTACACTGAATTCTTGATTCACAAATTCTACTTACATTTTGAATGAGATTTGATTAATTGTGTACCTTGGATTTCAATGCAGAGTAGGTGAAGTCAGCTTTGACATGGTCTGATAATGAAACTCCAAAAAGGCCTGAATCCTTCAGAGATGCACTGGTTTTTCCCTGCACAAATAAACAGTGCAACATTTAAGGCAAAATGTGGATCATATCTGATTATTGTGTAGACTTCTAATTATTAAAAGGCTGAAGAAGAGAGTGAAGGGAAATCAAACCTCTTTGTGAATGGAAAATGCAGAGGGGAGGAGAGCACCAGCTTGCAAAGCCATTCCAATGTTTTTGATAGCTGGAAATGAAACCTTTTGGTAGATATTTCCCTGCTACAAATCTAGGTAGCAATTGATATTTTTGCTATAGAATGTGACCAGAATATATATACCAACAAGTAAGAATAGTGTCTTATCTAGGACAGAAGTGGAGTGGTCTTTTGGATATGAAATCTAGTATAGATAAGATAATATTTTGTGGAAGTTTATGCCACATGGACATGGAAACCAATCAGATTTTGTGGTTGGGATTTCCTCTTGATTTTCTTAATTAATTAATTAATTTACTCTATAAAGATGGTTTCCCCACAGATATGGGCTGGGGTATGGCCAATTGTAAGCAAAATGATAATGTTAGGTGGGAGTATGGGACATTTACTTCCTGAATTTGGCAGCAAATGTCTGGTTTTCACTCTGTCACTAATTAAAGGCAGTAAGTTGAAATACACTGGATTTATGCAGTGCTTTTCTCATGAATTACACTTTTTTTTTAATTAATAGGGTTTGTTGAAATCAAGGACTAAAATATCGGTATCGACGGATATATCGGTATTTTGATTTTACGGATATTGGATATATCAATATCGGTGGATATATCGGTTTTTGCGCAAAAAATTGAAAAATATATCTAGTACTTTACATAATATTATAAATAACATTAATACATATATTGAACTTAAATTTTAAATAATAATAAAATAAAATATTTGATTAAGTATAAATTTATGAAATTCTATAATACGTGTATATATATAATACTAATTTCCAAAAATAAGATATTTATTTTGAAAGAATTAATTAAATAGAGGTGATTTGTAGTAATAATTGTTGGAAAAATCTGTTCAAAAAACAGAAGTTAATATCATTATATATATATATATATATATTAATATTATCATGAAGTTAATTATAAAATTATCGTTACTACATTACATAATATAAACAAATTTTGATATAAAATTTCGATATTTAAAATGAAAATAATATAAATGAATGGTACACAAACAAAATTGTAAATAGAAGTCTAAAGGGCATAACAGTCATTTAAGTCTACACATAAAAACACTAAATCCCACATTATACATAGTACATACTCTGATACTCCACATTCCGCCTCCTTCGAAATCCTCTTCCATATTTCTCAATAATCTCGCATCAATCCATCGGAAAAAATGGGAGTTTTCACGTTCGTGTGCAGAGGATCCGGCGATGACTGGTCGGCTAAGCAACTTAACGGCGATCTCGAGGCTTCAGCTGGCTGCACCTTCGATCTCCAGCGCAAGCTCGTTCAAGTCGCTCTCTCAGCCGATCTCCAGCACAACCCACCGATTTTTCTCGTTTTTTCGCGATAAATCGGCGATTTATCGGCGATATTGAGCTGAAAACGCCATTGTTTGGCGACTTCAAAATATCGCCGATTTTTTGTCGAAAAAAAAAAACATGCAATTTCTCTTTCGGTGGCCTCAATTTGCCAATATTTCGCCGAAAAATCGGTGAAATTTCCCGATTTTTTCGTCACTGGTTGAAATAAACTAACCAAAGTTGAGTTTAATTATTTTAGTTACAAATGAAATCTTATTTTAATGTTAAGATTGCAGAAAAGTTCATAAGATGTAGCAGCTCATATAAACATGTAAACAAGCATTGTGAAATAGCCTCTTAGTATCCTGGTAAGTGAAGCTCAAGAAATGGAAATATATGAGGGGATAGTGATAAACAATAGTGCAAATAAATACTTGATTCAGATTCAATGTCAATTACAAAATGTACAAATATTATTACATTTGAACAGAGCTCTGCAATGAAGTTGGGAATGTTTATCACTTCACTCCAAATTTCCATGTATACAAGACCTAAATAATAATTTGAATCATTCAAATGGATTTTTGCTTAAATAACAATGCCCTCTAACTCTACACTTCCCGATTGTGGAAAATAAATCGGTTTCTAAGCTCAATTTGTATAACTTGTTTGCTCCCACCTTCGCCACCCCCGCCCCCCAACCCAGCCACTCTTCTGTAACAAATGCCCTCGCAGAGCTCCTCATTGGAGTCTCAGATACGAGGGAAAGAAAAAAAGAAAAGAAAAGAAAAGAAAACTCGCTAATATCACAAGCTCTCCAAGTGTATCTATACAAAGTTTGTAAACTTTTTGGGTTGGCAATTAACCTCAGATTTCATGGCCCCTTGGTGCTAGATCTGAAATGGCAACCCGAAATTCTGGAAAGTTCTGATTTCTCCTCTTAGGCCTGCAGTTACTATGACCATACCCCAAGCAGACTTGTTTTGACAAAACCCATTTGTGAAGTCCACACTAACACGAGGGCTACGGTTCTTAGTAGCTGGTACGAGTTTCTCCTCGGGCCATGTAACTGACATCCTGTCAAAGAGGAAGCTGTTTGCTCGATTAGATAGAGGTCCGTTGAGTGGGCTATTACTGCATGCAGATGCAAAGGGCGAGCCTTCACTGCCGTTGGTTTCATCAACTGGTGTAGTTGGATGATACTCGGTTGAGACCTCTGAACGATCAATATTACCATTTTGCCCTCCAGCACATGTATCTTGGAGACTCCATGTATTGGAGATACCGGGCCAGGGGATTGCCGTGGATACATCTTGACAATGGAAAAGCTCGTAAGCCTGAGACACTGTTACACCTTTACTTCTGTTTGGTCGGGATTCATGCTCGTGTCTCCACACATAAACATATGAATCTTCACTGGCAGAGACGACGTATTTTCCATTAGAAGTGATGGAAGCTGAGATTTGGCTGTTTGTATTATGAAACCCTGTCAAAGTATCAATGATAACATATTGGCATTAGGAATTTTCCTAGACATTTGAACCAAAAAGAATAGCCTCAATGTAGTATAACAACTAACTAAACCTTAATCCCACTATATGGGGTCATCCATTTGAGTTATGTCTTGCTATCATCATACTCAGTCGAGACACATGTTCTAATTTATTTTATGTAATAACATATCTTTGTTAATAGTTTCTTCCCAACAACAAATTAACTAAGCCTCAATGAAAAAGGATATTGCCAAACAATGACAACAAAACAGAGAGAACTGAATGGTGCTGCTTCTTAATCATTGTGATCTAAATATCCACCTTTGTTGGGGTGAAGTTATCCATCTCCCAAAAGTCATAACAGCATTAATCCAGAATTGGGGAGAGTGTGAACTGTTGAGTATTAACAGAAGTTTTGCAAAGAGAAATCAAATCTGGGGCAAGGCTAAAAACATGAAAAAGGTGTTTTACAGAATCACAATTTCTAGAAAATAAGAAATTTCATGAGCTTCATCAAAGACAATTATATGTAGAAGCCAGAAGAGAACCAAGCCTCAGAATTGATAAGAATCAATAAAGAACTAACAGAGCCCAATCACCGTATTAAAAAAATATCGTCATACCTTTGAACTTGTGAACAAGATCAACACCATCTATGACTCGAATTCGGGAATCTGCTGATGTGACAATAACTTCTGATGTACTTCCAGGTGCAAACTGTGCAAAAACAACTATCATCAATTATAAGATTAAAAGGAACTTATTAAAAGAAAACAAATGTGGCTGCAAGTTCCTATGTTTATTAATAATGGAACTTAAATCACTTTTCCAAAAAACAAGAACCAAGTCAAAAACAAGATATTTTTTAGTCTAAAGTACTCTGGAGCTGTGAACCAACAATCCAATCCCACCCACCCACCCACTGTATGTGTCTGTTAGCGCATGATAAGTAGGTAACTGATTGGATGTGTAATAATTAACAGGTTTACCTGGAAACCAGTTATTTTCTTCTTATGAGATTTCTTCTTCTTATTCTGCAGGTTGATCTGGCCTTTTTGCAGTAATTTATTTTCTGGAATAATAGCAAGCATAAATATGTTACTTGCAAAGGAAAACTTATAATAGCATAGCATAAATAATTTGCTTGCCAAATGAAGCTCATCTTCCCGCACAAAGCTAATATTTTGTACCTGATGTATTGTACAAGCGACAGCTACCCTTGTAAGATCCAACCAGTGCCCCCTAGCAAAATTTTATAAACATATCTTTGAGAACAATCAATGCAAAAGTAAAAAGGGATTCTCACTCTAACATGCATTTACAATATCCATAGGTTTCCATAGATACATAATTGTGCCTGACCTGCCCATCAGGTGTGTAGCAAGCTGCAGTGACCATTTCATGCAAATCATTCCAATCAACAACTTGGCGATCAGGAATGCTCCATATCCGCACCTTAGCATCTAAGGATCCACTGATGAAGTATCTATCATCAACTGGATTAAACTGGATGCAGGTAACTGTGTCACGGAAATCGGGAAACATATTTAGATAATCCATATTTTTTATCCTGAAAAAATCGTGTACCGAAAGAATGCTCTTATTGATATCAAACACAAGATCTGGAAGCAAGTAATGAACTAAGGAAATCTAAAACTAAAAATGTAATGTGCAATAAACCAAGCCATCAAAATACTCTCAACCATCACTACAATAGCAATCAATACTCTCAACCATGCGAGGGCAACTTTTTAACCCAATTTCAACACTCTATGGCAGCAGTCTTTATCATCAAGTCCCCTGAACCACCAAACAACAGTCCACCCTCATTTGGACCAGAAATATGACCTCTAATTCATTTTTTACTTTAGGACTCTAATAAAATCATCCCCTTGAGCAGATTTTTGTGTTTGTTATTTAGAAAATAGAAAATGGAATTGATAATGATTTCTTATATCCTCAGTCTATATCATCTCATGTTATCATTTTTTAGAAGATTATCACGTTATGGCAAACACAGTGCTCCACGATCAGAACATACAACTATGCATTAGATTCTTATAGCTATGCTCATTCAATAAAGGCCTTCATTTTATTAGTTCAAGTCATAAAATAAACACAAACACAATTTCAAGGTTTTGTTGACCATAAAGTCATCCAACCTGCACTTTTTAATATTTTACAGCCTAAAGCAGTCAATGTGAGTGTAAATAGTGTATCATAGGCAAATATTAGATGCATGGCTGTCATCTGTCGTGTATTACTTAGAAAGGGAATGACATGTCAAATAGCATATGTATCCAAAAATCCCCACAACCGACCGCACCAACACACCTTAAGGGAACTTTCCTTCCTAATTAGTAGAAAAGGAATTCCATGAATGAAGTGAAAGAGTGAGCAAGCAATTACCATAGTCACTGTGTGAGAAGATCTTTAAACAAGATTTGCTAGACAAATCCCACAGCCGCACTGTTTTGTCCATTGATGATGATAGCAGTTTCTGGAGATGACACAGAAGTGAATGAGTTTAAAATGCTTGATAAAAATTAAAAGCAAACAACAAACTTTGAAAAGTAAAAATAATAAAGAAATAACACAAAGATTTTTGTCATGCAAAACACGGTCAATGGAGGGAGATTCCGGACTTATTAAATACAATAACAAAACATGTTTCCCTTTATTATCCCCCATCCTAAAAAGCTATCAAACAGAATTGCATGAAAATTCAACTCCTTTTTGATAATGAGGTGAATAGTCTTTTCCACTATTAACACTATTTAATCACTGCATCACATGTATGACCAAGGTAAATGTCGCCATTCAAAATAATAGGCTAGCCTATTTCTTCTGTTGGGTATATGAGGCAGGATTAGATAGTGACAGTATGGACCGTTGCATTCGACAAATAAATCTTCAAATAGAAATAATACACTTCTATATTTGAAGCTTTTTCTTGTCAATTTAGTTTGACTATATCACAAGTTAATCAGACATATTTGGCGTACATTATGTAATCATATAGAATCATTCCTAAAATGTCCAATTTGGTATGCTTTGGTTAAAATTAATTTACCTATTGATTCATAGCCACAATATATGAAACATAGATGGCTTTTTCTTCAAAGATAAAACTTCCAACCTTCATCCTCATTTTCTTTAAGTAATCTATCAAAATGTTGTGCTGGTGAAAGAACAATGAGAAAAATAAAGAAATGCTAACTGACCTGGGACTTGGACCATGAGAGGTCCAGTACATCAGCTAAATGTCCTTGAAGTGAACAGACAGGTTTTTCCGATAGGGCAAACACCGTCTCCGGGACCAAAACCTGTTCGAGACTCACGGATTTTCTACTAATAGAAGACCTCCCTTTTCTCCTCTTCTCAGAATGACCATCTAAATTTGGGGACACTGATGAGGGCTCTGGTGATCCATTGGCTAGGAACAAAAGATTGAAGTTCCCATCTTCCAATTTATCGATAAAGAAATCTCCCTTCCTTTCCGTTTCCACAACCTGCCACACCTGAATCACACAGTCCTCACCAGCACTTGCCAGATATTTCCCATCCAAACTAAACTTAATTGCCCAAATTGACCCATTGTGAGCCTGTATCTCCTGGCTTTTATACAGTGCCGTAAGCTCTTTAACAGACTTCCCATACTGCCTGACCCGAACTCTCTCTGGCCCATGAAAGGAAGCATCCTGGCTGTCATCAGTGGCAGAGCTTGATCTCCTCCCACCCTTCTCAGACGATGTATCCCTCTCGTCACTACTACGTCTCTCCTTCAACCCGGTAAAAGAACTTGCCACATTTTTTATACTTCTAAGCCAACTACCCCTCTTCTTCACCTTATAAGCAGTTCCAAAGCTCCCATCAGTATTTAAACCCAAGCCATCCTTGTTTCCGTCCTCAACATTCTGTCTCCTCATCAATTCCTGCACAATTGGTGAAGTCCCGACACACATCTCAGATGAAAACTCTTCCATTGTCAACTGGCGCCCAGTTCCCACTTCCTTAAGCTTTTCCCAAGTCCCATCCTCACTCATCTCATTCACCACAAACTCCTTCCCATTATCAAGGTTCTTTATCACACACACAGCATTGACATCATCGGACCCATTACGCTCCAAACTCCCACCCAACTCCTCATCCCTTGGAACTGGCACAAAGCTACTAAAGCTTTCATTGCGTTTACAATCGATTCTATTCTGTACCTTGGGGGGTTTACTATGTGAAGACTGATTGCTGCTTCTTGATCTCTCCATACAATAATGGCTCTGTACATCGCTCTCATTATCATTTCCACCTGTTTCCAAATTGTTCGAATAACCCTCCGAACTCTTATGCGAGTTACAGTCCCCATCTGACTTCGAGCGAACCATTAGAGATGCTCCATCATTACCATTACAACTATCATAAACATTGACATAATCAACAGTATTATCGAGGCTATTCAAAGTATCGCAGCAAGATGTCTCACCAAGGGAATCGAATGTACTGGAGGAGAGAGAAAGGGAGAGAGAGGGGCGATGGCGGAGGATGGAGGGATCACGGGCGAGGCCCATCTGGCAGAGCAGGCGGATGCGTCGCTCCTCCACCGACGAAGGCTGAGACATCCAAACGTCGTAGTTTTGGGAGACGCACACCGGAAACTTGGGCAAGGAGTCATTGCAATTGGTGTTGGGATCGTAGTCCTCGTCGGGGTCGGAAGTGTAGGGAGAGCAGGAGCAGGAAGTGTTGGAAGAAGAAAGGAGGCGATCGAGTGAGTCGTGGAAGCGCTCCTCCTCCTCGTCGTCTTCTTCTTCTTCCCCGGCTTTGCTCATCGTCTACCACCTTCCATTGAACCCGGCTCACAATGCCCGATCCATCTGCGACTGGGCATGAACCGGACCCGAGGTTGACCGTCACCCAACCCCCTGGTGTCGGCGAGAATGTGTTGGGTGTTTTGGGGAGTGTGTGAGTATGTGTGGGGAAACGAAGAGATCGGACAGTATTGGAAGAAGGGGTTTTAAGGTTGGAGAACTCAGATCCGATGATCAATTAGAGAGAGAGAGAGAGATGAAAAGAAGAAACGGTGTCGTGTAGTGGTGTCTTGACTATTGACTACACTGCTTTTGTCTGCTTGTGCGAGTTTTTATTGGGTGAAAACTCTAAACTCACTGGAAATATAAATAAATAATACTGCTTCTAAACGTTTCTATATAATTTTTTTAATCTCAATAAATAATTTTTAAATGTTTATAATATGTATAAAATTGTTAAATTTTATCTCTTTCACCAAAATTAACAAATATTTAATAAATATATGAAAAAACTATATTATCCTCGTTTATTATTGCACTTCATGAAGAAAAAACCTAATACAAAAATTAACATAGGAACAAATTTAAAACAAAATTACTATTTTTTCCAAGTCTAAAATAGAACAAATTATACTTTGTAAAACAAGAGATAAGAGTGACAGTTACCTAATTACTATGATTTATGAACCATTATGATGAGGACATCACAGGTGTCTATAATGAATGCATAGAGAGTTTGGTAAAACTTTATCCCCAATTTAAATTGCTTATCCAAATGAGCTGATGAATGATTCTCCCTCAAATCCTCTTCTCCACCTTTTTCCTTTCCTCATTTCCTATTTACATTTACCCATTTCTTAATATTTTCTTATCTTACTACATTAACTTTGCTTCTTTTTTTAATTGAATTATTTAAAATTCATAGAAAATAGTTTTATCTCACTTCATAAATAAATCATTTTTAAATTGACTTGAAAATTTTCAGCCTTTAGCAAATAGAGCACTCTTATCTCTAGACTTCGTAGAGTTAAGGTTTAGTATTACAATATATATTATACTACCTAGTTTATATAATTAAAATATTTGAAGTTCCTTTTTTATTTTTAAGTTTCATTAATTGAGATATACATTAAATGAAATATTTATTCAAAAAGTAATATAGGAAGTTCAAGTGGAGTAATATCGATGTATATTAATTAAGGGTAAATATGAAATTGAAAAAAAAAACATATAAATATAGTAACAAATCTATTTGTGTGGGACGAATGAAAATAATAAACAAGTCTATCTTTATGGGACAAAGGGGCATAACATGTATTATAGACTTTATAGTGTAAATGGCTAAGACTATCACAACATATATAATGTTAATCTCTTTATACCACTTGATATAAATTTTAGTCCATTTCTACCGTTTTTGTACTTTAAAATCAAAAAAGTTACATGTCATTAGATGTGAAGTGATAGGTGCATGAATTTTGTCGGGCAAAATTGAGGGCTAATTCATTACATAGACAATTTTCGTATAAACTTATATTTTATAGGGTTACATGAAAATTGATCAATTTTCGTGTAAGAAACTTAAAAAGAAAAATTAAATTTTTTGGGGTTACACGAAAATTAAATTAAATTTTCGTGTAAAAAATAAAAATAAAAGATTTTTTTTAATTTTTTTTGGGTTACACGAAAATTAAACTAAAAAAAATTATTTTTTTGGACTTACACAAAAATTAGTTTAATTTTCGTGTAAAAAAAAAATTAAATTTTTTGGACTTAGTTTAAAATTTAAAACTAATTTTCATGTAACCCTATAAAAATAATTTAAATTTTATTTTTTTATTTTTTACACGAAAATTGTGTGTTATTGAGTGTGCCGTTATTTTTGATTTGATGTGGAGTAGGTGATCCCATATATGTCTCATCAAATGGAATAAAGTGGAAGGTAAAATAATTTTCCTAGGTTTTGTAGTATTTAGGGCTAATTTGTTATATTGAATGATATATTGAACCAATTTCAAATGTGATATATGGGCACCCAATTCTAATATATATGTGTGGTAAAAAAAAAAAGTAAAAGAGGTGGAATTGTGGTTGACAAAGAAGGATATTAGTTGATCCAAAAAGGGTCACATCGTTGACCAGATTTAATAGTAGTATGGATTATGGAATAGGGCGTGTATGTATAGTTGTCCAATTTCATTGAGTTTGGGTGATATGAGTTGTTTTGTTACCCTTAATTAATTTACAACTTTATTCAATTTTCCTGTCATGTTTGGCCTATCTCATCACTGCATTTATTTCAATGTTCACACCTTCTTTTTATTGTCTCACTGTTACTTTTCCTTTTTCTTTTTTTTTTTTAAATGAAATAAGAAATCATTTATGCTTTTGGAAATTACCTGTGAGGTTCTTTCATTTTTACTCTCTCCCTCTCTCTCTCAATTACATTAAATAAAATAAAACATTTCATTAAATATCCTTAATAGTGTGTAGTTTTTTTTTGGAGAATAGTAAGAATAAGATATCAGGCATTAAGTCGATAATCTAAGAGACGTCGATCTGATATGATACATATGTCTATTATTCATGTTATTCACCATATCATTTACCACTTAGATCTCTGTATATTTATATTTGTATTTAATGTTAATCGAGTTTAATTTAGCAAAACAATAGGATAATTCAAATAGAAAGAGGTGTCAGGTGTATTCACCCTTATGTGATATATTGACCCAAGAAAATATTGAAAAAAATGCATATTTGATCCACTTTTATTTTGAAGTGGATTTTTGTGCTTTCATTTGTAAACATTAAATATCTATACCATCAATTTTCTGAATTGGATGTATATACTTTAATTCATAAAAACTGAGTTATTGTATTTTTATTCGCATTAATTTTTTTTTTTCCTATTCGCATTAAAATTAGAATTACATATATAGTGTGAAAATTGTAAGTTGAATACTAGAATACATTTATACCTATATATTTGGAAATTAAATTTAAGTGAAATTTGATTTTATTAGGAAACAAAAGTAGAATATAATATTTTGGTGCCGTACCAAGTGTACGTAGCAGATGACGTAATATCAATTGCAAAATGGAATTGTGCTCTGTTATTTTTTGTAATAGTTTTCTAATTTTCAGTTCAAAATTTTGATAAAGGAAAAATCGGTGAAAGGGAACAGAGAATTAGAATAATGCTGGATTAATGATAATGCGAACGTGCTAATGATTTATTTAGTTACAGACAGACCACGTGGCATGATTCCTAACAGCCTGTTTAATTCTCTAATTAAACACAAATAACACCAAAATAAAACACACCAATTTTCAACTTGTCATTTTAATATTTTCTGCCTTTTGGTTTTACAACTTCGCAATAATCAACCCACCTACGTGTTGACATACTTTTGCTCAATTCTCATGTTCTGGCTTTTTTTTTATTTTATCACATTTCTATAAGATCCGATTTAGATCTTCAGATTATGTTCAGATAAATAATTAGGGATACTCATTATTTGGTTAATTGTTAGTTCAAATCGAAATAATAAAAACTCAATTCGAATTGAAATAGTGAAATGAATCAAATATTTCGATTTTTTTTTTTTGGTACTAGAGTTTTTCACTTCCTTTGTTCAAGAAAAAAATATATTCAAGGTATATTTTTATATTCTTGTCAAATGAATGAATATATATAATCCTTTTAAGCTATTATATTCGCTTATATTTTTCGTCGAGTTATGAAAACAAATTAGGTTGTGGGTAGTACTGTTCGTGACTTCCATCTCACAGAATAATGTTTACAAGTTTTTGTGTTTAATTAAGTAATGCATTATTAGGGATATTTTGTATGCATTCATTGTATGAATTTTAGGTAGATAATTGACTTTTTTCTAATTTTCAAGTTTTCAACCAAAACCCATGTGGAAATCTAGATTCTATCCCCCCTTTGCTTTGTACTATTTCCAATTAAAGAAAGGTATGACAACAATAAGCAACATCATGAAGAACAATAAGTGATGGGATTTAAATTAAATGATAGCAAAAGAAGGTACTTAATTTGTTCATGTATACTGGTAATTGAACACCAATAAATTAAGTTTAAATAACCATAAAAAAAAAAAAAAGTCTCGTGATTATATTTAAGGCTCAATAGGCTAGGCTATATGTAGAGAGTTCAATCACACACACTCACAGAATCCAAATTATTGATTCACCAAACTATATTCCTTCTTTATCACCATCACATCTCAAAGCACGACAACTTAACCAGTGTCGCATCACCTTTTTTTTATTCAAACCTTATCGATGCCTTTGAATATGGAGTCTATCGAAAATATCGATATCTTAAATTATGGAATTATCAATGATATTTAAGAAAATGATGAATTTTTTTTTTAAGAATTTGAAATTTGAACATATGATTTTTAAGAAAATGATATATTTTTTTAAGAATTTGAAATTTGAACATATGATTTTATGAAATATTATAAAAAAATTAATATATAAAATTTCAACAAAAGTTATGCTGTGACAATAATAAAGAATATTCCACGTTGCAATAAGAGTTAAAGTTCTACATTTTATTGCAATTTATTCTCACCTTTTTATAAAAATGTCTGTAGAGTTTATATAACAAATATTAAGTTTTAATTCAAAAATAAATTTTGAAAGATCCGAGTAAAATAAAATTATACCGTTTAAGATGATAGTAATGGTGATTTTATAAATAAATGATCAAATTTCAGGAATCCGTTAATCATTCACTAAATTTTTTGTTCGAGTACATAACCAAAGTCCAGTCACTTAATTTCCTAGTATATTTCGAAACCCAAACCCCACCAAGGAAAATCAAAGCTGAAGTAGATATCAATTGAATGTAACAAAAAATGAATAAATTGGTAAAGAATTTTTTACTTAGATAAGAATGTACTTAACTCTACACTTGCCGATTATGGAAAAGAAATCGGTTTTCTAAACTCAATTGTGTAACACATCTTCTTTACTTGTCACCCCCCACAAATCTACTATTTAAACCAAGGCATCTCCTTCGATTCCCTGATCCAATGACCACAACCACAAAAGTAAACAAAATTAAAGAACTCTTGCTAATATTACATCCTCTCAAATACCTGTACAAATCGGGCAAACTCACTGGGTTCGAGACTCGAGTTGGCCCTTAAATCCGAAAAGGCAATCCGAAATTCTGGTAAGTTCTGATTTCTCCTTTCAGGCCAGCAGTTACAATAACCATACCCCAAGCTGACCTGTTTTCATAAAACCCATTCGAGAAGTCTGCACTGACGTGAGGGCTACGGTGGTTCTTGGTAGCCAATAGAAGTTTCTCTTCGGGCCATGTTGCTGAGATTCTATCAAAGAGGTAGCTGTTGGGCCCACTGGGTAGAGGCCCATTGAGTGGGCTGTTACTGCACCCTGATCTTAAGGGTGAGCATCCTTCACTGCCGTTGGTTTCTTCGACAGGTGTTGTTGGATGATACTCGCTTAGGACCTCGAAACGATCAGTGGTGCCGTTTTGTGCTCTGGGACAAATATCTTGGAGACACCATGTGTCGGACTTGCCAGGCCAAGGGATTGCCATGGATACATCTTGACAGTGAAAAAGCTCGTAGGATTGAGTCACCTTAACGCCTTTACTTCTGTTTGGTCGGGATTCACCTTCATGTCTCCATACGTATACGTATGAATCTTCACTGGCAGCAACAATGTATTTTCCATTGGAAGTGAGGGAAGCTGAAATCTGACTGTTGGTGTTGTGAAATCCTGTCAAAGTTTCAGTGAAATTTGTTGTTGAAAATAGAATTTTCCAAAATATTTGAACCAAGAGTATTGCTAAATGCTAAGGTCATCGAAGAATAAAAGTTCAAGGACGCCGTGCTAGCTTCCTAGGTTCAGTCGCATCAATGTACTACTGTTCTAATGAATTGCACGATTTTGTTTATTCAGTGTTCACAACTAAAATAAATGACGACAACTGTTCATATTTCATATTAATATCTGCAGAAAATGGGAGGAGCACGAACATAACTATGTATTAAGAAAAACAAATGCATTCTTAAAACAAAGTAATATTTGGACTGAGGTGCCATGTTTCTCTACCAAACAGTGGCACGTAGACACCAGTTGAAAAAGAAAAACTTTGGTGAGTACAGTTGATCAATAAGAGCAAGGCTCACAACTGAAAAGCATCATTAAAGAACATAACAGACATTACCACAGAAAAGGATATAAAATTTACTGCAAATTTGATATACCTTTGAACTTATGAACAAGATCAACACCATCTATGACTCGAACCCGAGAATCTGCCGATGTAACAAGGACTTCTGATGTACTTCCAGGTGCAAACTGTGCAATGAAAACTTTTAGCAAGTATAAGAATAATGGAATTTGAATTGATTTTCTGAAGAACAAGAACTTTGTCAAAGACAAAAAAAAGCATCTATACTCTACAGAAGTGTTGTGACCCAACAATCTGACAACCCAACCCCACCCACTCTTTCTGTGTATGTATGTTTGGCACATAGTAAAAAGGTTATTGATTGGATGTGTAATCATGAACAAGCTTACCTGGAAACCAGTAATTTTCTTCTGATGAGATTTCTTCTTCTTATTCTGCAGATTGATCTGGCTTTTCTGCAGCAATTTATTTTCTGGAATAACAAGTAACATGCATAAATAATTTACTTTCCAACAGAAGTTTATCTTTCTAAACAAAGCTATTATTATGTACCTGATGTGTTGTATAAGTGGCAGCTACCCTTGTATGAACCAACTAGTGCCCCCTACCAAGATTTTACAAACATATCTTTGAGAAATCTATGGAATGCAAAAGTTAGGAGGAATTTTCCCCTGATATACATGGACAATATTTAGGAAATAGGTTCTCATATATATGTGATTTGTTCCTCACCTGTCCATCGGGTGTGTAGCAAGCTGCAGTGACCATTTCATGCAAATCATTCCAATCAACAACTTGGCGATCAGGAATGCTCCATATTCGCACCTTAGCATCTAAGGATCCACTGATGAAGTATCTATCATCAACTGGATTAAATTGGATACATGTTACTGTGTCAAGGGAAATTGAAAAAACACATCAGAAGATAAAAATTATTTTCTGTTCTCAAGTAACAACAAAAGCATTTTTACAGACAAATAAAACACAAAGTTGCACAGAACATTGGAACGAAGAGGAGGCAAAAGACATATAAGCAGATGATAAAATAAGCAACTTTAAAAAATGAAATACATATTTCTAACGTGCATTAACTAAGCCATCAAGATGCTAACCAGGTCAATGTAGTAGCCATTTCAATAAATGAACAGGAAAGTTAAAACTTTTACCACTGAACTAATACTCTGTGGTCCATAGGTTTACCATATAAATACTCAATTGCAAATTATCAAGTATCAGCATTCAGAACCACCAGATATATGACCCCCAGTCCATTTTGTAAAATCAGTACTCCAACACATTCATGCCCTTGAGCAGATTTTGTTTTTGCGTTTAAAGTACCATAACTATTAATACAAACGGACCAAGACAAGCACAGAACCTTGTATTACATTTACATACCCATTCTTGTTTTGAAAAGGTGTCATGTTGTTATTATTATTATTCTTATTATTATTATTATTATTGTTATTTGTGAACGGCCTCACAGGTGTTTCAATATTTTAGAGATCAAATGACCCCTGCATATGATCATAAAATGTCCCAATTTGTTCTCTTCTTTCTCCCATCTCTCCCAATAAATATTCCTAGCCCATCCTTCACTCAACAAGCATTTAGTTTTGGCCCAGTGGCCGGGGCAGCCATAAACTCATCCAAACTGTTACTTTCTACCAAAATGTTCCAGCCTAATGCAATCAAAGAAGGATCATACTGAGTACCGTATGCATATATTAGATATATAGTTGTAGGCTTCTGCTATATGTTACTTAAAAATGGAATTTAAAATAGCAGATAGATCCAAAGAGCTCCAGCAGGCAGCTAAGCAATAATAAGGGCATTTCCCTTTCTAAATGCTACAAAAGGAATTCCACGAAGTAACAGAGTGCGCAGTTTACCATAATCACTGTGTGAGAAGATCTTTAAACAAGATTTGCTAGACAAATCCCATAGCCGCACCGTTTTGTCCATTGAAGATGATAGCAATTGCTGGAGATGACAAATAATTGAGTGACTACGCAAGCGCTTGATTTAAACTAAAGCAAATAGCAAACTTTGAAAAACGGAACATAAGAAAGAAACAACACAAATTTTCTTGAAGAACATGGCCAATCATAATCATCTGTTGTATGTTGCAGATAAGCATCGATGTTGGAACCATTGCCAAAAACACGGGTAAGAGATTTGAAAATCACTTGATAAAATTAAAAATCGTATGGTTTAATACTCTCCCTCCATAAGTAACCCTCCAAATAGCTGTTGCAAGAAAACTCCAACTCCTTTAGACAATGAAGTGAATACTTTCTTTTCCACTTTTGACACATTTAACATCACTGCATCACATGTGAGGCCAAAGTAAATGTCCTCAAATTCAAATGCACAGCCAGCATATTTGATTGAAAAACTCAATGTGGTTTAATTATCATTCTTCTATTGTCTTAAGAGTTTTTATATTATTGTTGCAGGGGCATGAGACAGGATTAGAAACAGCTGAACAGACCTATTGAACTGCATTTGACTAAATATCTTGAATGGAGGAAATAAATTTTACACCTGAATTGGTCAAATTCTCATTAATAGCATTAGGTGTACATATCGGCTATGAAGCAGCAGAGGAGGATAGTTTAATGCCTGATATTGTTAAAGAGTTTAGAATAGTATGTTAATGTCTCATCCCTCTTGGCGAAAACCCCCAAGCATATATGATTTTCCCTTATCCCCTGTTTTCTTCTTAGACATACTAAATATTTCCCTAAAATGATAATACATCACACAATCCAATAATAGGGCTATACGCAAAAAAAAACTTACGGTGACTAGTGACTACATGCAACTATAGAAGTACTTACCGTCATCATAAACAACAATACAAAAGGTTAACATTGCATTACAGTCTAATAGAGTGAAATCTACAAGGTCACTCAAACATCAACATAAGGGAATTCAACCTTCCATACATCAGCAAATTTTAAAGACATCAACGTATTTATCAAGATGTTAATCTGGTGAAAGAGCCATGATAAAAATAAAGTGCTAACTGACCTGAGACTTGGACCATGAGAGGTCCAGTACATCAGCCAAATGTCCTCGGAATGAACAGATAGGTTTCTCCAAGAGGGCAAACACTGTCTCAGGCACCAAAATCTGTTCAAGACTCACGGATTTTCTACTTATAGACGATCTCCCTCTTCTCTTCTTCTCTGAGTGACCATCTAAATTTGGTGACACAGATGAGGGCTCTGGTGATCCATTGGCCAACAACAGTAGATTGAAATTCCCATCTTCCAACTTATCGAAAAGGAAATCCCCCTTCCTCTCTGTTTCCACAACCTGCCACACATGAATTACACAGTCCTCACCAGCACTAGCCAGATATTTTCCATCCAAACTAAACTTAATTGCCCAAATTGACCCATTGTGAGCCTGAATCTCCTGGCTCTTGTACATTGCCGTAAGCTCTTTAACAGACTTCCCATACTGCCTGACACGAACTCTTTCTGGCCCATGAAAGGAAACATCCTGACTATCATCAGTGGCAGAGCTTGATCTCCTCCCACCTTTCTCAGATGATGTATCCCTATCATCACTACTACGCCTCTCCTTATGCCCTGTAACAGAACTTGCCACATTCTTTATACTTCTCAGCCAACTCCCCCTATTCTTCAACTTAGAAACAGTCCCAAAGCTCCCATCAGCATTCAAATCCAAGCCATCCTTGTTTCCATCCTCAACATTCTGTCTCCTCATCAATTCCTGTACGATTGGTGAAGTCCCAACACACATCTCAGATGAAAACTCCTCCATGGTCAACTGGCGACCAGTTCCCACTTCCTTAATCTTTTCCCAAGTCCCATCCTCTCTCACCTCATTCACCACAAACTCCTTTCCATTGTCAAGATTCTTTATCATACACATGGCATTCACATCATCAGAACCATCACACTCCAAACTCCCACCCAACTCCTCATCCCTTGTAACCGGCGATAAGCCACTAATGCTCCCACTACAGTTGCAGTCCATTATATTCTTCACTTTTGGGGGTTTATGGGGAGACACCGTACGGCTTACTGGCACTTGACTACTGCTTCTTGATCTCCCAATACAACAATGGCTTTGATTATCATCATTAACATCCATTGCACTTCCACCAGTTACCAAATCATTCGAATGAATTTCGGCCTTACGCGGATTACAATCCCCATCCGACTTCGATCGAACCATCCCAAACGCTCTACTATTACGATGACTACTATCATCAGCATTAACATAATCTCTACTATTATCATTGATTTTCGAAGTATTATCATCAGTACAGCAAGATGGGGAGTTTATGTGATGGGATGAGAGAGATAGGGACACGGATAAGGAGAGAGAAGGGTGTTGACGGAGGAGAGAAGGGTCGCGAGTGAGGCCCATCTGGCGGAGGAGGCGGAAGCGTCGCTCCTCCACCGACGAGGGCTGAGAGATCCAAACGTCGTAGTTTTGGGAGACGCCCTTGGGGAACTTAGGAACGGGGCCATTGTAATCGGAACCGCAATTGGAGTAGGGATCGTAATCTTCCTCGGGGTCGGAGGTGGAGGGGGAGCAGGAGCAGGAAGTGTTGGAAGAAGAAAGGAGGCGGTCGAGTGAGTCATGGAAGCACTGCTCCTCGTCGTCGTCTTCTTCTTCCCCGGCTTTGCTCATCGTTTATAACCGCCCATGGAAACCCGGTTCACAATGCTCGATCCATCTTGCAGTGGACAGTTGCCCCGGACCCGAGAACCGACTCAATTTTCCCACCCAATTCTCTCTCTCTAGTTTCCGCTGTGTGGGGAGGAGAGAGAGGAAGTGTGGGTGCGTTTGGAGAGTGCGTGATTGCGTGGGGAAACGGAGAGATCGGACAATGTTGGAAGAAGGGGGTTTAACGTTGGGGAACTCAGATCCGATGATGAGTTTTAGAGAGGAGAGAGAGAGAGAGAGAGAGAGAGAACGGTGTCGTGTAGTGATGTGTCGTGAGGGCTGCTTTTGTTTGGTTTTGGAGATCAAAATAGAAATAAATATAAATATGATTTGGGTGCTCATCTTATTTAGCTAACAAATAAATTATTAAATAACATTGTATGAGCGAACATATGGTGCGCAGAGAAGAAGGGTAGCCTCTGTTGTATCATAATAATTGGCATTAATTTTTTTTTCCCTTTTTTGTTGTGTGTTTGTAATTGGGAATGGGAGGTTGGGAATTATAGTTATTGCGAATGATAATTGATATTCTCTATTCATATTTTTCTATTTCATTTTTAGGCTAGATAATGTATAAAAATAATTATAGATTATTTATTTATTTGAAAATATAGTGACATAATTTACTTGGTTTTAGTTTATTAGCTTCTAAAATTATTCCAACAAAACTAACAAAATGTTACAGTTGACTAGTTGAGCAACAATATTTCAAATCTCAAACTTTGAATAGTAATTGGGAAAAAAAAAAGTGTTATCAAGAAGTAGTAAATCCCACATCAGATAGACTGTAAAACTTGTAACTACTCGAAAAATTCCCCAAAATGTGTTATGTAGTAGTAGTACATCCAAAATACAGCTTGTTGTTTATTTATTTTTTGACTACTTTCTTTTTCAAGATTAATTGACAAAATATTAGATGCATAAATTCACCTTAAATTCCACGCAAATCTGTCATTTCATAGATCTGAATATGTACCAAAATGGCACTTTATATTTGTAATAAATAAGATGCCCCAAAACTAAATTGTTACCATTATTTTATTTAATCATGAAAGCAAACAATCTGAAACTTGATAGCAAAAATAAAATAAACAATTCAAAAATTTGTAAACATCTTTTTATTTTGGTCCATTATTTGTAAAATTGTCGATTTTATCATTATTTATATTTGTTGGTCTATTCGTCATAACGGTCAAAATTAGCGTATGTGGAAGGCACGCAATTATCATTTTAAGTATCACATTAGTCGTTTAAAACAAATCCAATTGTTCTCTAAAAAAACAAATAAAAAAATCAATCCAGACTCAATATTATAAACATTCCACCTATTAAAAACACAATGGATGCATAATGTTGATCTTAGTATATACATATGGATAATGTGTTTATTTATGTGTATGTAGATAGATATCATATTGAATGTGGGTTGGTTTAGTATATTAAAATTGTTGGAAACACTTGAGTTTACAATTATCACAAGAATTTGAGTTTCAAACGTGTGATTTTTGAGATGAAAGCTAAACAAGCATGTGATGCAATATGTTCTTTGGAGCTAAAATTTTTCAGAGTTTGGTAAATACTATGTAAGTATATTTTATTGCAAAATCTTTTATTCTCAATCGTTTTTATTTGTTATAATGCCAATGTCAAGATACTTCATGTTGTTGGAACTTCTCACAATTTTACAAGTACTCATTGTTGGTTTAAACGAAGACACTTTATATTGTCGAAACTTCTCACAATTTTACAAGTCCTCATTGTTAGATTAAACCTCCCGCTTATATGGAAGATCTTCTCAATATTTGCAATTCTTGTTGTTATTAATATATTAGTCTTTCTTTTGTTTGAGAAAAAATGAATGATACATTTGATGAATTTTTTTGGATAATATCTAACATGCATAATGTGTTTCACCTATATAACATCCAACCACAGTTCTCATGATATTTACCATAATCGCATAATATAATTTTCAGCTTGCCATGTTTGCTCTCTTGCCAGTTTTTTTTTTTTCCTTTTGTTTAATGTTCGGTTAATGATAATGTAGAATATGGTTCTCCAATAAATAAATAAATAAATAATAATGTTGAACATGTTAACAATTTATTTAATTACAGACATACCACGTGTGGGTGTGGCTTGATTCCTAACAGCCTGTTTGGTTTCAGATAAATACTTTAATCACCTCTAATTAATCATATATGACAACAACAACAAAAAAAAAAATCAAGTTGTAGTTTTAATATTTCGTGTATTTGGTTTTACAATTTCACAATAAAAAATAAATGATAGTATATTATTTTATATTCATTTGAGAATTCAAACTTTCTTATTGAACAAATGAGCTAGCTTTACAAATGGACCACCACTAAAATTTCATTGATGGGTTTGAGTAGAATTATGGCATCTGCAACAATGATGACCCACCATATTGTGAGGTCGTCTCAAGATTCGAATATAGATGATCCAATTTGATTTAATAATAAAGAAGACTGAATTCAGGATCAATTTATTGTTTTCTGTTTTAGCCAAACATTAGAGCACAAATTATTACATTTAACTAAATGTTGAGGGGCAAAAGGGTATTCATTTAATGGTAAAGAAATTGTCGAGGGACAAACAAATCAAAACAATAGGTGGGGTTATTACATGAATATCACAGCTAAACTAGAATCCTAGGGCAAGACGAGCATTGGAGAACAGAATATGATGCATATAAAATCCACGAATTCGCAAACCAAGTCGATCACAGTAATCTTACTATTGACAGTATAATGACACTCACCATTATACTCACTTATATGCTGCCATGCCAACCCCGGCTTCTCCACCATAAGGCGCAAAACTTCCCCTGGCCTTGGAATAACTAACGTAATAGAACTCGGAGATGATGCCACTGAATAAAACGAAAGCTGCTCCAGCTGCAAAAACTCCCCTTCTCACAGTCTCGCATGAGGGTGGGTTTTCGATAAACTTTGTAATATACTTAGTGTGATAAGCATTCCTCACTGAACCAGAAAGCAAGCAGGCCTCAGCAATGAGAAACGTAACCCTGCATCGAAAATATTTTTATCTTAATTACTTGATGAAGATATAGATAAAAGCCAGGGTATGTTGAGAAAAGACATTGATTTCAATTGTGGGTTTTTTTCTAGCAATTTTTTCTTTAAAATCCAGCTATTCAATGGTAAAATATGCTTGTAAAGCATGTACCAGCAGAAAATGAAAAGAAGAACAGCACAAGCCCTCGAGCCTCCAGGTTTAAGGGGAGTTCCACAGCAGAAGCATTTACTTGCAGCCATTATAACTACTTGGCTTGCCATGAGGAAGAGAAATGCACCAACACCATATCCAGTTGCAATATCAGAATCATAAACACAATAGTGATAGTTACCCTCGGTGTCCAACTTTGGTGTGCCCTGTCAACGAAAGATATATCAGATACTAAAATTAAACCAAGCAGAGATGTCCCACGGATAAAGATGTTATGAGGAGAAGAAACAACACTACAGTTAATGTGCTTAACAGCTTTAAGATGCCAAATGAAGCACAAATGGAGAAGCATCACAGACATGCACCTGCTAAATAAGTGTATCCTTGAATAATACTCGTGAAACTTTTCTATGCGGCATTTGATTTAGAGCTTTAGTGGTAGGATTTTGGCTACCATTGCCGTTTCATGTTTCTAGTTTCGGTGTTGATATGTGCCTATGATCAATTAGCAAGACAGGGGATTGAACTATATTCCATTGTCAGTCAGTCAGGTTATGGAATCATATCACAAGTCTAAAAGGTGAGAATAGTCCGATCAATCAAAAGAATTTTGAATATGGATACACATACAGAGCTAAGCTATTCATTAGTCACCAATACGCATATATCCAATAACGGCAAGGAATCTTAAATTATGATTTAAAAGAATATGCAATTCGAAATTGATATAAGCTATAAGATGATTTTTTTTTAATTTTTTTGTCGGTACAATGTTATTGAAAGCTTTTGTTAATGTATGCTTAAGAAGTATACATTTATCATAAACCTTCATTCCATCATCATCAGAAAAATGATAAACAGCAATTACCGCACGGTCCGCACGGTAGTTAATGAAACGAATTTCCTCAAATAATGAAAAAAATATAGAATAGAACATAGTCATCATAATACTCATGATTGTTTTCAATTTCTCGAATCATCCGAACTCACAAACCCAAATTATTAAACAATTTGCCAATTAATATCCCAGCGGCACACAGATTCAGAACTTCCCAATCTCTTTGAGAAAACCCTAGCCTACATCCAGACCAATTAAATGCAACACAAAAACTGAAAATGGAATCATCAATCTACAATTAACACTCACCGACTCGCGAAGAAAAAAACACGCTAAGGTAGACAAATGCAGAAAAGCATTCAGAGAGGCGAGAGAAAATCCTCAGAAAGTAAAAGGAGAAAAATGAAAAAGGAAACTCACGTGGCTTCTCCTCTGCTCAGCAGCAACAGCCAAACCAAAAGCAATGAGATCGAAAAGGAAGACAGTGATGAGTAAGAGCTTGGAAGCCATTGAAGTCGCAGCAGAGAAGTTCACACACGAAAGCAGATCTAGATCTTTCGATTGCTCCTTCTTCCCGTCTCGTGAGTTTCTCTCTCTACAAATAGATGAGAGTTGAGTAATGAAGAAGCTCTCTAAAATAAATCGATTGAGAGAGAGACAGCTCAACGTTTCACCTACAGTCCAAAGGTACTCTCCACCGAATTTAATGGAAATCCATATTCAGCCTCCACCAAACGCTATCGCCACACCGCATTAAGCTGCAATGACAATAATACCCTCAAAAGTTTTAGCTGTCTTGTTCACTTTTCATTCGCGATCACCATATTCTCTCTCAATTGCAAATGACACCTCGGCACATAGAAAATCATTGTCTACCCCTAAAAATTTTATATACATATATATATATATATATCATGTTCAACATTAAATTAAGTATATAATGCTAAAGTTATCAGTATCTCACGGTTAGAAATTATTTCCTTTTCGTAACAATTTCGAATACAACAATTACTATTTCAATAAAAGCTACCTGTAATATTCCAAATCAATTATTAAATATTTCATGATTATTTTATATACAAGTTATGAATATTGAAAAAAACTATAACTCTCAAATTTTTTTATAAAAAATTATATTAAATCGCTTCATGAATATAATTTCATGAGATGAGACATCATTTACGACTCAAATTTATTTTAAAACTATAAATTAAATTATTTATATAATTAGATTTGTGCGAGTATCTAGTAAAAGTCATACTCCATTTTTTTCCCCAAAGAAAGAAGATGAGCAAGAGCATGTGAAGCATAACTTAAGTAAAAAGAAAAGAGGGTTGGACAATTGGAGTGTCGGTGGCTTAAATAAAGTCAGACAGATCTATCGAGTCAACGTTGGTATTCATACAACATGCATGGATTTTAAATCCATGTAATCCGAATCGATCCGATCTGAATCCGTAAATTTTTATTTTTTTTCCAAATTTTTGTCTTGACTTTTATGTTATAAATGTGTGACCTTTATGTACAAACATCCGTACATTTATGTCTGTAACTTAGAAAAAAAAAATGAAGATTTCCAACACAATTTGTATTGTATACCTTTATGTGATATCAATGTGATGTACATCTTCATTTTTTGAAAATTATGTTGAAAATCTTCATTTTTTTCTAAGTTATAGTACATAAATGTCATGATAGTTGTACATAAAGGTCACACATTTATAACATAAAAATCACATTAATACAACATAAAGATAATAATCTGAATCAAAAAAAAAAAAAAGTTAAATTCAAAAACACGCAGATCCGGATCAAAATTGGGTCGATTCGAATTGCATGTACATCAAATGCACACAACACCAACTCATAATTTAGACTAGGCTCCCTAGAATTTTTAGTTTTTCTTTTTCGCCAAAGAATATAATTTTTTTCAATACACTCATTTTACATTTTGGTCCATATACAGTAAGTGATTTATAAAAACTGATTAATTATCTAATGATTCATTGTAGACCATTAACTATGCTGTACAACTCATTCTCAAAAAATAAAACGATACCAGTATGGCAGTACATCTATAATTTACATTTACATTTATATCTTTACGAGTTATATATATATATATTCTACTAATATTATTATTATAGAAATATAAAGCTTCAGAGCACTTTCGAAATTTCTGATTGAAAGAAATATAACTTTATCATCGTTAACTTTAAAGATAATTAAATAATTTTAAAATTCTGTTTGTTTAATTGAATAGTTTAGAGTTAAACGATATCAATTGATTCATCTGTTTGAATAAGTGGTTGAGATCCAAGTCCACTAAATTCTTATATTTATTACTTATTTTATGGGATCTTGAATTTATTAATTAAGGAATTTCAGTTTTCTTAAATTTTCATTTATTTTATTTTCTTGAAATTTTATCAGTGAATTACCTTATTTATAGTTTGTCACAAGATGATCTCAATTTTTGATTTCCATGAATTCCACGATTATGAAATTAATATGACGAACTAAGTTTACCGTTAGAAAACAAGTACCAATGAAAAGAGATGGATTTATTTCACAAAATATTTTCAAGAGGGCACACAATAAAATTACAACTCCATGAAAAAATTAAAAAAAAAAAACCTCAAAAATTATACATATTACCAAGACAAAACAATGGAAGCAGAATGTATATCACAACCATAAATCATTTGACCATATATTAAACTTACAGAGTGAAGCATCAAACAAAGAACAAGAACAATAAGGAAACCAAAAAATCAAAACAAAACAGGAAAAAAAATGGTGATTGGAATGGACAAGAATTGTGTGAAGTTCAGATTGTGGTTCAAATATATTTGCTGTACGAAACCAAGATCACACGCTCGATGCTTCCATAGACTGTCTCCATAAATTATGGCATCACTTGTCATGCTTTGCATCGTATAGTCAGAGAAGCAAACACATAGCGTATCTTGAGAGTGTGGTGAAGTATAAGCATGAGGCTCTTATGAAGAACTCAGGTTTTACGACCAAACAAGAGAAGCTTTCTGAATCCCTTTCGAACTTTTGGAGAGCTTTCATCATTGTCCCACTTCTTTCTGGAGTGAATTAGTTCTGGACTTGCTTCATTGTACGGTGGAGTCGAGATATTCATCACTGTGATTTCAGGCGAAAAGGATAGCTTCTTCTTCTCGCCAACTTTTTCATCAGTTATCATCACAGTGGATTTCAAGTTATTTTCTACTGTGGCAATCTGAGTTGTAATCCCAACAGAATCATCAACACTACTTTGAAGCTCTCTTTGCATGGATGGATCTTCCGAAGAGTGTGTTTCTTTATCAGATAAAAGTACCTTAATGGGGTTCTTGTCATCTGAGGTATTTTTTGTAGAAAGCATAGTTGGTTCACTCGTCTCGACTGAAGTTACAGTATGCAATTCCTTAACACTCCCAAAATCTTCAATGGCATTCTTTCTCACAGCTCCTTCTGTACTTCTCGATTCCTCCAAAACTATGGGAGAGGCATCTGCGAAATCCTTTCCCTGAATGTTCAAAGAATTGCTCCTTGAATTATTTTTACTAGCTTTTTTATCTGAATGATTGACCTTCTTCTCCTGAGTTCCCATTGTCTTCATTGATGGGGAAGTTGTTGTAATTGGGTTCACTTTTGAAGTTGGTTTTCTGTTTTGACCAACTTTCGATTCAGTTGGTAATTGCTTGTTTGTTGTCCGAGCAGCTGCAAGGCGATCAATGGTGGAACTCCTCATAATAGGTTTATGTGATTTTTTACTCTCATCTTTTGTAGACCCAGGGTTCTTCTTGCTATCCTTTGAGGGCCCTTTTGAAGTTTCCGTGGCAACACCCTTTGCAGCACTTCTTCCAGCAATTCTCTTTTGACGCTGCATCAACAGTTCTTCCATTCTCTTCCTTTTCTCTTCTTCCTGAGAGAAAGAAGCAAGTAAGAAATTGGATCTAGTACAGTCATGCCATAACATTTCATGAAACCACAAAGAAAGAATGATGTAACTTTGCTTGAGAAATTTTCACTCAGAGAATGTAAATGAAATCATAGATGATAATATGATACCTTTTCGGCTTTGCCTCTGTTCAGTGTGCTTCCAGCAGCTGAAATCTTGCTCCTAGAGGAAATTTCCGATTTGCTTCTTACCAGAGAACCGCTTGGAGCTTTAGACTTTGGTTCTTTTCCAGCCACCTTTCTCCCAAGTTCCTTACAATTTCTGACTTTGCTTGCATCACCTTTGCGAAGCAATTTAGCATCAACGCTATCACTTGGTTCATTCTTGGACTGACTTTTAACAGTTTCATATAGTGAAATATCATTGGCATGATCCATTTCAGGAGTCCATGATGGTCCTACTTGCTTTGCAGCAGAATCGTGCCCAAGCATCATAGAGAGGTCTTCAGGTTCACAGTGATTTCTAGCTTCAACCTTTCCTTGCGAATTTCCAGGCACACTATTCTGGAAATGGTTAGCTCCAACAATGTCTGAAACCATGAAAATGTCTGCCTTAGACTGAGTTTGTGGTGGGCCATCTGATAGTCGAGATTGAACCATGAAAGAATCATCCAAAAGAGCATCTCTCTTATTTTCTCCAATTCGAAAATGATTGGAGGTTTGCTCTCCACGAAAGATGTTATGATCCATGCTCCCACCTGGATTTCCAGATATTTCTGATTTGCTGCCTATGATCCAATCTTCCTCTTTCTGGGCTTTAATGATGGATGATTCAGTGCCAAAATGAGCATTTCTCGAGTAGTAGTCTCCTTCGGCTCGTGATAGACCAAACAGCTCCTCATCTTTGCCCACCCTCTTAACAACTCCATGAAAATTTTCCCCACCTTCAAACTTCACATGAGGTTCTTCAATGCCATTTCCAGTGGATCTTTGCTTCAAAAGGAATTCATCGCTTGCATATTTTGGTTTACTTAAGGAAGATGAATTTTCCTGTCCATAAGACTTCTGAATAGAGTACTCTTCTTGAATCTGAATACTCTTCGAACCCATATCTTTTGAGTTTGAATCCGAATCCCTCATGAGGAGGTTTTGGAAGATATCCCAGTTCCCATCTTTCTTTTCTACTTCAGAATTAGTTGTATCTAAACCATTCTTCGTCTTGCTAGCTTTTTTGCTCTCATCTCGGACCTTGTTTTTGTGGGAGGTCGACTTTTGTTGCCTTTTCAATGACCCAACAGCTGCCTCCACCTGCTGTTTAATTGAATCCGCGTCAACATATTCATCTTCATCAGAGGAAGAGCTTTCAGAATCACTGCCACCTTCTTCATTTCTTCCTGAAGTGATGTAATTTATGTTACGGATAACAACCTTTCTCGAAGAACGTCTGCTATGCTTCTTGTGATGAGTCCGTTCATTCGAAGAAAGACTTGCATCATGATCATCATGATCTTGCTCATCACTTGAATCACTTCCTGAGCTGGATTGATCAATTTCATCGACTTCATCTTTGTTACTGTGTCGTCTCCCAAGATTTGCAAATTTTTCCTTTTTCTTATTAAATGACTTGGATCTCTTACCATCTTTAATGTCCCTATTAAGATACATACTCGGATCCTGGAAATTTGCGGGCCATGGCACATTACCGGGATAATGTGATGGTGGAACCTGCATGCCCGGAAACATATACCCGGGATAGTGTGGGATCTGTTGAAACATTGGACCTTGAGAATTTTGCATATAGTCAGGATGATGGTTTTGCCAAGTTGGTAAGTGAGCTGCCCCTTCTGTGTGTTGTAGGTTGAACTCCACTGCTAAAGCATTATCTGTTATTGTTATTAATCAAGTATCATATCAATTATCCTTAAGACCAGCAGAAAATGTAGAAAATTAAATTTCGCATTTGAGAACAGTTATACGAAATGCATGATCAGGATATATAGATAATATGAGCAGTTAAAAAGATCAACTTTCGGACTTTCAGTGAACTGAACAAAAAAATACAACTCTCATTAGCTTAATGAAAATGAAAAAAAGTTCTTAATGTTTCCCTAGCTGAAATCCAAGAACCAAACATAGCTTAGTGAAAATCAGGAAGGAAGTGAAAAATCAATTCTTCAGAAAACTTGAAGAACTCCACTTGAAATAACAAATAATCAACAAAATGCACCTCTTATATCTGAAACCAAAACTAGTGTAATTTGAAATCAGGACAGGTGTAGAAGAAGACTCTTAACGAAACATTAAGCAATCAAATAAATCATCAACATGTAGTTTTTACAAAGAAATATGAACAGAAATACCTTCACTGGTGTCCAAACTTCCATGTCTTGTGATCGAGTCAGATGTTGAACTCTTGACTGGACCAGTCTGATATAGGTCATTATGTTCACCAGCAAGTATAATTCCAGATGTTCCCAAGTATGATGCTTGCATTGCTGCGACTTCATCCATCCAAATCTTATCATCGTTCTTCTTCTTGCATAGTTCCATGAAGTTTATGCATGCTTCCCTGAATACAATATAATTTATGCCCTTACATCAGTACAATCAAAGCCAAAAAAGAAGACATAATATATGAGAGATCTCTTGTTAACAAGGTGCTTAGGTATCCAATAATATATTTCATCATTTATGGAAGTCCATGCGGAATTATATCCTACCTCAGTCGGATAGCTCCAAAAGCATCGCTGAAAGATACAAGATCATAAATGTATTCCATCTCAAATCCCACCACCAAAGCACGTGCATAGGCCATTGCTTGCTCTTTCTTGAGCATTGCCTTCCGAGATTCCAAAACACGTTGAAGACGAACCCTATCCATTCCATGTAGAAAATTATTATTGCCAGAAACTCCAACATAAATGAATCGGAAATAAATCATAAGCAAGAATGTACTTTGGCTTTTCTTCTGCTTCGGCATCATAGTCACCATTGGACTCAACTTTGGACTGAAGTTGGAGTTACATAATTAAACATCAATATCTGTTTGACAACTAAATCCAAGGTTTAAAAGATTCAAATACAGAGGATGGAAGTACCTTAGATGGAGCAAATGGAGTTCTAGGATCTCCATCTGTTACCAAACAGGGCGCATGTTAAATAAAATAACACGATAACATGTTATTCATGGCAGATCATAAGAACATTAATTACTAAATTCAAGCCACCAAGTAATGAAGTCATAAAAACTAAACAAAACCTTGCTTCTCCATTTCTTATCACAGTACCTTGCACCTCTACTGTTCCATTTATTTGTACATTCGATTCAATTGAGCTTTCAATCTGATTGATCTCTCTCTCAATGGTCACAAATCTCTCAAGAACTTCTGGTGTGCTAACAAACCTCACAAACCTAAACAATGGAGGAAAGGATAAGGACAAACAGAACACTTTAGTACCAGAACATAACATTAAACCCCTCAAAAGCAAAACTGCAAAACCATAACATAATTCAGAAATACCTTTCAAGAGTGGCCTTAGTAAACCATGAAGAAGCAGATGATGATGTAGGCTTAAGCGTAATCGAATAACCACCTTTTGAAATTTGATCTTTAGCTGATTTCAGATGCGAAACGAAAGGTTCCAACAATCCTGATGCTATTTTCTCACTCTTTTTCCCGGCGAAGATCACAAGATCACACCTTCATTTTTTGTTTTCCAATTCATTCATTTGAGAATATCGTCGAACACCATGTAAACAACCCAAAAAATTCAAACAATTGGATTGGAAAATGAAGAGCATACCTGGTTCTTGTTGGTGTCAACTGAAACAAAGCATAATCAAGCAGAATCCTCGAATCCATAATGTGATCACCACCCAGAAGAGAAAATTCAACTATTTACAACGAAATGAAATTCCTCTTTATTAGAACATCCCTAATGCAAAATTGTTGAATCAGAAGCGTTGCAGATAAGAGAAATAGTGAGGAGCGCACATGCAACTGATAAAACAAAGGACTTTTTTCAGATGGGTCCTACATTTTTCAAGGCCGACACTTTGTGTTTGTAAATATATGCATACATGAGAGAGAGAGAGAGAGAGAGAGGAATGAAAATCAATCAAGAATGGTTGGAAGGAAGAAGTATGTAGCAGTAGGTTGGAGGGTCATTTCAGAGGGTGAAAAATCTTGCTTATGAAGGTCTCAAAAATGGCACTCATCATAGTGTGTGTAGTGTGTGTGAGAGATAAGTAGTTTGCTTGGCTTGGTTGTCACTCTCATCAGATTGGGGAAAGAATAATAGATTTTCTCAGCCACTTTCTTCCTCCATTTACCAATTTCTGCTTCCTTTTGCCACTATTTTCTCTCTCCTTCTAACTTTTTCTTTGCACTTCACCCCCTAACACTTTTGAAATTTATAGATTACTCATTCAAATTATAAATACATATTTTATATATAAAAGAAACTGAGATTGCAATTTATTTTAGTTAAATTATACCATTCTAATAAGAAAAGTGACCATAATTTACATGAATAGTGGACTACTTTTATGAAATAGAAAAAAGTGCATTCTTTACAATATTGAGGATGGGGTTAATTTTTTATGTACTATATACTTGGAATCATTTCAACTTTCATCTTGAAATTCATCCTAAAAATAATTTATAAATACTCTCTCTCTCTCTCTCTCTCTCAAAGGAAGTTAAAAACCCAAATCTAATTACAAGAATGTTAAAATAAAAATACATTTAATAAGATATAATGAAGTTATAAAGTTGGTTGATGAATTGAGGTGAATCGTGAAGCCTTTTAATTTACAGACATAATTAAGATAGGTGGTGGACATCACATGTAGCTTCCTAAATATGGAGGTGGATCAAAAGTATACATCAAACTAAGGTACAAGATAATCAACATCACAAAAATTTATATCAGATAAAATTATGAATATACTTTTATAAAAAAAAGCCTTATTATTTACTAATTAAATTCATTACAGAAACACATATGTGAAATAACTCATCTCATAATATGAGATTTGTCAAATAATTTCATAAAAAATTATCTCATCAACATTATCTTTTCAAACTTTGATATGAGATTTCACTTTTTTTTTTTCACGTTTTTTCTCAAACAATAAAAGGGTCTAACAATTTTTTGTCTTTTATATATTGTGCGTGATTCTTTTGTAATATGACTTCAATATATATCATATGTATAATAATAATATCAACTATAAATATATAGGAGATGAAACAATATTTAGAACTAAGGATTTCGTGTATAACTCATTACAAATTTTTTTTTTTGTTAATTTGGTATTTTGATCCATCAATATACATTATTTATAAAATAATATTAGTGATGTTATCAATTCATGCATGATGGCCATTAACCAATCCGATGAAATACCACAATTAATGATTATATATATTGGATATATAACATGTATAAAGTGTTGCATGAATAAAACCTGCAATTGGTTTTACTAACTGCTGTAATTTATGGAAGATGGATGATGAAGGTGACATATTCAATCATCACAAGTATCTTGTTCATTCTCTCTCTCTCTCTCTCTCTCTCTCTCTCTCTCTCTCTCTCTCTCCTATCATCAATTAATTTCCCCAAAGATAGAAACAGGAAAATAAAAACGACACTATATAGAAACATTATAAAATCATTAATAACGAAAATTTAATTATCGATGACACACCAATTAATATATCTATTTGAGCAATAATGGATATATATAGTTAAAAAAAATCAATCTTGTATGTCTTTAGTGTTTAAATAATATTTCATCTTTTTTTTTTCTCGAAATGTGAAAACCACATAATCATCGATTATCGTTATATATCACATGTCATAATTCAATAAAATATATTACCAGATAATTAATTATCCGGAAATGACGTTTAATGACTTGACCTAAAATTCATGTTAGCTAGAGTTTAATTAATTATAATTGAAATTGAAGTATATTGGTAATGGTAAACTTTATATCTAATAAAAGTCTACCTTAAAATCATGTATGTTTGGTGAAGTTGAAATACCTTATCTTAGCTGGTTAAATAGTGACTGTCTATCCATAATGATAGATGACCAAATTCCAATTCCATCTAAAGAGGGCCATAATTTGGGTCCATCTACTATTTTCTATGGTTATTATACTATCTAATTTGATTTTGGTAGATCAATTAATACTTGTGTTCAGTCTTAACCACCACAATTATTGCTATCAGCTTGCAGCTTTATTATTCTTAAAAAATCTGCTTAAAATTGTTTTACAAGTTTTTTTCTCCCCAAAATTAGAATGTTTAATTTTAATACATGCTACTTGTGCATCGTGATTATATTAGTTAATATTCATTACTTGCGGTGATCAATTATCGAAAATAAAATGAAACTGAATATAAACTATTCTGCGTATACTTTTTTTTTTGGCTGTTTATTTAAAAAATTTAGGTATTGGAGAACTACATATACATGTGGCCAAGATCCAAGTGAAAAGAAGATATTGTTGTTATTGAAATGGACAATGACCCACGTTGAATACACAGGGGATCCTTATTCATTAAGTCTCTTTTTATATTTTACAAGCCAAAACCTTTCAATAACTTACCAACTTGGTCATAAAATATGATTAAAAAAAGATATATACGTACAATAAAAATATAAATGTTCTTCTAAAATGTTCATTTTTGTTGCACTTTGTCATTTCGAACAAATTTGAACATTCGATTGTTTTGCATTCTAACGATCAATATATGAACTAACATATATACACTGGCATTTGCCATGAAACAATGATACATACACACTGCAAATCAATTATTCAAATTGAATCTCTGAATGCATCTTTCTTTGCATATGAAACAATAGCAGATAAGTTAGCATCATCAACAAAGCTGAGATTGGCCAAGAAATGTCTGTACCATGTTGCAGATAGCTTCGGAATCCTCTTCATTGTTTGGCGATCGACACCATATAACCCGAATTTAGGACCATATCCACTTGCCCATTCAAAATTATCCATCAAGCTCCATATAAGATAGCCTCGAACATCTGCCCCCTTCCTGCAAATTTTGATCAACGAGTCTAAGTCTACGAATTTGTGATGATAAACAAGCATGCATACGAGAGAACTAAGAGACAGACATTGGTTTTAGAAGCTATTGGATATTCAGTTGAACAAGACAGCTTTTAATACTTCAAAAAAGCTTTAGGCTTTTCGTTGAATTTGAATACCTTATAGCTTGAGCAAGATATGCAAGATAGGATCGATGAAAATGGATTCTCTCCACATCCTGCTCTAAGTTGCCATCTTTGTTTGCCGGAGAGCTATAACCTGAGATTGTAGTCATATCAGTTTCTATACAATTCCGAACAATATGCGCATTGTGAATACTCAATCATTATAGCATTACCATTTTCAGTGATGATCATTGCCTTGTTGTGGTATCTCTCCTTGACATAGTGCACAATATCTTCCATGCCTCTTGGAACCACATAAAAATGAGCCATTCCAGTCTGCAAGAGCAACAGAAAAAATGATCCATGATTGTATCCAAAAGATCAGAAGACAATTGTTACCACTTAGAGATAAAGGATGATGATTTCACACTGGTTCTCCAATTGGAACACCATCACGTTCTCCATTAGTGTACACAAACCCCCGGATTGCACGATCACTGCCATTGATGCAGCTAGATGCATTGCAGAGGCAAGTAGAATGGATACAATCCTTGGCATAAAGTGTGCTATAATGGTTTATCCCAATAAAGTCTATGCTATGTCTCAAAAGCTCTTTTTCCTCTGAAGAAAACCTTGGCAATTCGCTTCCATGGTATTTCTTCATTTCTAGAGGGTAATCCCCCCAGACAAGGGGATCCAACATCCTTTCAATGACGAAACTAATATATTTATACCATGATCATAGAAACAGAGAGTATTCTTTTCCATTTTAAAAGTTACCATGCAATATTGAAAGCCAAGGCCCTGTTTGCAGCATCCTTATCGTCCTTGCTATCTGTCATTGGCACGTACATGAATGCCGACACAGTGAGGCCTAATATGCCATCCACTTTGGACTGCATAAACATTGTCTCATACAAAAGGAAGAGAAAACAGATTCAAACATTTTTCAAGGTTATTGATTTCTGATTCTTGCCTTAAACCTGCCACGATACATCTCAGAAGCCTTGGCATGGGCCAACAACAAGTTGTGCACTACAATGAGAGGCTCAACATCGGAATTCCCATTAGTACAGTTACCAAAAGGAGGTGAACATCGAGCAGGTGGGAATCCAGCAAGCATATAGGCAAATTGTGCATATATGTTGGGCTCATTGATTGAAATCCAATACTTCACACGATCAGCAAAATTTTTGAAACATATTTCAGCAAAATGGAGATACTCTTCCCTATTAAAACACCAGCCTCACATTAGCACACCACCAGATGATAATATACTTGTAGAAAATCATTCAAGAATAACATTATTCACAGAAAGTCCCTCGTTAAACAACATTATTAGCTATTAAAAGTTCGTGGGATCAAAGTGGAAGTATGCTCACTGCATCAAAGGACTGAGCCAGCCCCCAAATCGGTCCTCAAGTTCTTGAGGAAACTCGTTGTGAAAAAGTGTCACGATAGGCTGAATACCTATATTGCAACTTATCATATTCCAACTGAAACAAACTACTAAGTTTGATTGAAGAATTGAATAATAAGATCACCAATCTGCATAGTACCTCTAAGAAGGAGAATATCTATAATATTGTTATAGAAAAGGATAGCAACTTGGTTAACCTCACCAAGTTTCCCTCCTACATTCATATTCAATCAGAAGAAAATAGTCAAGAAATCACATAAATAAAATGAAATGCAATTTTCAAATCAGAACAGGAAAGTTCATACTAGGAAGAACTCTGCTCCATGAAATCGAAAAGCGGTAAGCAGTCAATCCAAGTGAATGCATTATCTCAATATCTTCCTGGGATTTATTGAACAAAACAGATTTTCAAATCATTGTTTTACCTCTCAAATGATCTTCAATCAGAAGATTTAAGAACTAAAATAAAATTCATGGGAATGAGATTACCATGTAACGATGGTAATGATCATCAGCTATATCAGCATTGCTCCCATCTTCTACATTTCCTGATAATTTCAATCATATCCAATGACAAATTTCGCAGAATTATAGAAAAATCGATAAACTAGTTGACCACAAATTGAACCCAAAACCTTCAATATGGCAGAAATCGTCCCAGTTGCTTAGGCTCCTACCATCTTCGCCAACTGCTCCTTCCACCTAAGCAAGATAGCAGAAATAACAATGCTCCAATGAGATTTCGAGAGTGAAAATTAGAAAAAGAGAAAAAAAAAAAAAAAAAAACCAGAAACACGAACTTGATACGCAGAAGTGGCAGCTCCAAAGAGAAACCCGCGCGGAAAATCGGATCGTTTGATGTGAATTTCTTCATTAATGGAGGATTTGACAGTTGAAAATGGTGAGAGAAGTAAGATTACGATAATATAAGTTAGTTTCATTATCTTCTGCAGCTCTGATCTTTCCTCTCAGAAACAGAAGCAATGGTGGAATTAGTTCTTAACCACTCATTTACATAAAACGTAAAATTGCAAGATTATCTAAAATTTTGGCAAAATATTTGACTTTCAGCGAATTTATTTAAATCACGTGATTCATTATAAGGGAAAAATTGTATACTGGATTCTTAATATTTTAAGATATTGTCATTTCAACAATATTACTAAACTATCTCGATTGCATTGAATCTAAACTATCTCAATCTTTTAAGTTTCTTAACTTGTTCAAAAGTTTTGATTTATGTTTCTAATTGTTGTCAAACAATAAATTTTGAATTTTAATAATAGTTACTTTCGAGTTCTACCAAATTTGTGTTAATTTAGAATTGTTTTTTTTCCCCATTTATTTGTACCATATAAAAAATTCTAAATTGCTACATTGTGAATTCTAAAAAAAAATGAAAAAATGATCCAAAATCATATGTGAAATAGCATCCTTAGGTTGAGTGCATATCTCAAGAGAAAATTGCAAAAATATTTAGTACAGTATAACACGTTAAACACGATATCCGATTAACCAGTCATCAATTGCCAAGCATAATAGTTTAATACAACTTGAAAGGCCACTATTTCTTTTAATATTAATTTGTTTATTAAAGCCTACTTTCTATTCTTTCCAATATCCACCATCCCACGATATAGATTTTGGAAAGCCGTATCGGTTTTCTTTCTTTCTTGCCACTCACTAAATTTCTTTTTAAATAGATAAAAACAAAATTCCTCTTCTGGAGCATATCATCCATAATGCTTTTCAATCCAAGCAGGGTCTAAAACATTGGATTAACTTTAATTTAAAAGTACTTTAATATTTTGCATGCCAACTATTACCTGTTATCATTCAGATTGAACATCTGAATTTAATGAAACTGGAAAATATCGTTTCAACTGTGCTGCTTACACTTTTTTTTTTTAAATGGTTGTTTTATTTATAAAACTAGCTATTGGAGAACTACATTAACATATATACATGTGGCCAAGATCCAAGTGAAAAGAAGGAGAGTGTTGTTATTGAAATGGACAATGACCCACGTTGAATACACAGGGGTTCCTTATTCATTAAGTTTCTTTTCATATTTTACAAGCCAACACCTTTCAATAATTCACCAACTTAAATCATAAAATATGATTAAAAATATAAAGATAAACATTAGTACAATAAAAATATAAATGTTCATTTTTGTTGCACTTTGTCATCTGGAACAAATTTCAACACTTGATTGCTTAACATTCTAACGATCAATATATGAACTAACATACACTGGCATTTGCCATGAAACAATGATACATACACACTGCAAATCAATTATTCAAATTGAATCTCTGAATGCATCTTTTTTTGCATATGAAACCGTAGCAGAGAAGTTAGCATCATCAACAAAGCTGAGATTGGCCAAGAAATGTCTGTACCATGTTGCAGACAGCTTCAGAATGCTCTTCATTGTTTGGCGATCGACACCATATAACCTGAATTTTGGACCATATCCATTTGACCATTCAAAATTATCCATCAAGCTCCATATAAGATAGCCTCGAACATCTGCCCCCTTCCAGCAAATTTGATCTACGAGTCTAAGTCTACGAATTTGTGATGATAAACAAGCATGCATACAAGAGAACTAGGACACAGACATTGGTTTTAGAAGATATTGGATATTCGGTAGAACAAGACACCTTTTACTTCAAAAAAGCTTTAGGCTTTTCGTTGAATTTGAATACCTTATAGCTTGAGCAAGATATGCAAGATAGGATCGATGAAAATGGATTCTCTCCACATCCTGCTCTAAGTTGCCATCTTCGTTTTCCAGAGAGCTATAACCTGAGATTGTAGTCATATGATCAGTTTCTAAATCATAAAGAACAATATGCGCATTGCGAATACTCGATCATTATAGCATTACCACTCACTCTATAGGAAAGACAAATTATTGCAACTATTTTACCATTTTCAGTGATGATCATTGCCTCGTTGTGGTATCTCTCCTTGACATAGTGGACAATATCTTCCATGCCTCTTGGGACCACATAAAAATGAGCCATTCCAGTCTGCAAGAGCAACAGAAAAAATGATCCATGATTGTATCCAAAAGATCAGAAGACAATTGTTACCACTTAGAGATAAAGGATGATGATTTCACACTGGTTCTCCAATTGGAACACCATCCCGTTCTCCATTAGTGTACACAAACCCCCGGATTGCACGATCACTGCCATTGATGCAGCTAGATGCATTGCAGAGGCAAGTAGAATGGATACAATCCTTGGCATAAAGTGTGCTATAATGGTTTATCCCAATAAAGTCTATGCTATCTCTCAAAAGCTCTTTTTCCTCTGAAGAAAACCTTGGCAATTCGCTTCCATGGTATTTCTTCATTTCTACAGGATAATCCCCCCAGACAAGGGGATCCAACATCCTTTCAATGACGAAACAAATATATTTATACCATGATCATAGAAACAGAGAGTATTCTTTTCTATTTTAAAAGTTACCATGCAATATTGATAGCCAAGGCCCTGTTTGCAGCATCCTTATCGTCCTTGCTATCTGTCATTGGCACGTACATGAATGGCGACACAGTGAGGCCTAATATGCCATCCACTTTGGACTGCATAAACATTGTCTCATACATAAGGAAGAGAAAACAGATTCAAACATTTTTCAAGGTTATTGATTTCTGATTCTTGCCTTAAACCTGTCACGATACATCTCAGAAGCCGTGGCATGGGCCAACAACAAGTTGTGCACTACAATGAGAAGCTCAACATCGGAATTCCCATTAGTACAGTTACAAAAAGGAGGTGAACATCAAGCAGGTGGGAATGCAGGATTAATAAAGGCATATTCTGCATATATGTTGGGCTCGTTGATTGAAATCCAATACTTCACACGATCAGCAAAATTTTTGAAACATATTTCAGCAAAATGGAGATACTCTTCCCTATTAAAACACCAGCCTCACATTAGCACACCACCAGATGATAATATACTCGTAGAAAATCATTCAAGAATTACATTTTTCACAGATAATCCCTCATTAAACAACATTATTAGCTATTAAATGCTTGTGGGATCAAAGTGGAAGAATGCTCACTGCATCAGAGGACTGAGCCAGCCCCCAAATCGGTCCTCAAGTTCTTGAGGAAATTAGTTGTGAAAAAGTGTCACGAATGGCTGCATACCTATATAGCAACTTATCAAATTTCAACTGAAACAAACTACTAATTTTGATTAAAGCATTGAATAATAAGATCACCAATCTGCATAGTACCTCTAAGAAGGAGATTATCTATTATTCTGTTATAGAAAAGGATAGCAACTTGGTTAACCTCACCAAGTCTCCCTCCTACATTCATAATCAATCAGAAGAAAATAGTCAAGAAATCACATAAATAAAATAAAATGCCAACTTCAAATCAAAATAGGAAAGTTCAAACTAGGAAGAACTCTGCTCCATGAAATCGTAAAGCGGTAAGCAGATAATCCAAGTGAATGCATTATCTTAATATCTTCCTGTGATTTATTAAACAAAACAGATTTTCAAATCATTGTTTTACCTCTCTGATGATCTTCACTCTGAAGATTTAAAAAAGTAAAAAAAATTCATGGGAAAGAGATTACCATGTAACGATGGTAATGATCATCAGCTTTATCAGCATTGCTCCCATCTCTTATATTTCCTGAAAATTTCAATCATACCCAAAGTCAAAATTCACAGAATTTTTACTTCTTATTTAAAAAAAAAAAAAAAAAAAAGATCGATTGACCACAAATTTCACTGATTACCTTCAATATGGCAGAAAACGTCCCAGTTGCTTAGGCTCCTATCATCTTCACCAACTGCTCCTTCCACCTAAGCAAGATAGCAGAAATAACAATGCTCCAATGAGATTTCGAGAGTAAAATTAATTGAAAATTATTTAAAAAAAAAAAAACCAGAAACTCGAACTTGATACACCGAAGTGGCTGCTCCAAAGAGAAACTCGTGTGGAAAATCGGATCGATTGATGTGAATTTCTTCATTAATGGAGGATTTGACAGTTGAAAATGGTGAGAGAAGTATGATTACTGTAATGTATGTTAGATTCATTTTCTTCTGTGGTTGTGATCTTTCCTATCAGAAACAGAAGCTCTACTTCTTATTTAAATAAAACGTAAATTATAAGATTATCTAAAATTTTGGCAAAATATTTGATTTTACAGTCAGTCAGTTAATTTAAATCACAAGATTCATTAAAAGGGAAAAAATGTTATAAGAGACGTAAACTTTTGCTTGGCAATTATGAGCATCACCAGCTGTGTGCTGAATTCTTTTTTATATGTGGATCTAAAATGACTCATTTAAGTTTCTAACTTCTTCAGTTGTTTCGGTTTCTGTTTCTAGTTGTCGGTCGAACAAGAAATTTTGAAATTTAATAATATTAACTATCTGAGTTCTACCAAATTTGTGATATGTAAGAATTGTTTCTTTCCATTTATTTGTACCATATCATAAATTCTAAAATGCTGCATTGTGGATTCTAAAAAAAATGAAAATATGATCTAAAATCACAAATCTAATTTGGAAAAGAAATCAATGGAAGAAAGCAATAGCGGGGGGAAGTGCTCAACTAAAATTTAAGAAAAAGAAGAAATTGCAGAATGTTTAGCAATGGAGAAAATGGAAAGAAAACAAGAAAATGAAAAGACAATAGATGAAGAGATAGAAGAATATAGAAATGCAAGGAAAGAAAGGAATTGAAGGAGGACGCAGGAGTAGGGGTAGCAATGGGCGGTTCTGGGATGACATTGCTCATACTAAATTATCATATCAAATATCATCTCCTGCTACCATCACCGATTTGGAAATTTGGCACTGGGATTGTTTATGATGCTAGACATTGTTTATATCATTTATTACCATGATATTTGTTATCGTGTTATAAATATGTCATTTTGTTTGAAATTTTAAAATTGAATTTATGTATTAAGGTAAGTTATAATATTATATAAAATATCATGTCCAATTTCTTTTTTTTTTTTTTCAAATTTCAGTTGAATTCAAAATTTATTGATATTTCCATTGAAATTTCCATAAAATTAACATTGATATTCCATAAAATTAAGATACCAATATTTCCGTCGAAATGAAATTTTCATCATTGAGTGTTACTAAAAATACGAGTACTCAATCTTTTACAAGTAAAAGTCTAGGAATCAAATTTAGAAAATATGAAGTACACAAATTCAATAATTTTTCTTTTTTTAACAATACAGAGGACCTAATGTTTACAAATGAAAATATAATATATTTAATTAAAAAACCATAAAAATACATGCAACAAAATTCCTCTGCTGGATCATATCATCCATAATGCTATTCAATCCAAGTAGGGTCTAAAACATTGGATTAACTTTAATTTAAAAGTGCTTTAATATTATACATGCAAACCATTATCTGTTATCATTCAGATTGAACATCTGAATTAGCAACATGAACAAGGCTGAAATTGGCCAAGAAATCTCTATACCAAATTGCAGAGAGCTTCGGAATCCTCTTCATCGTTTCACGATCGACACTATATAATCCAAATTTCAGGTTATATCCACTTGCCCATTCAAAATTATCCATCAAGGTCCACATAAGATAACCCCTCACATCGGCCCCGTTTCTGCAAATTTCGATCAATGAGTTTAGTGATCAAGCCACTGTAATTCGGTAGATAATAGCATGATTATTTTGCTTTCATTGAAGTTGAATACCTAATAGCTCGAGCAAGATATGCAAGATATGAGTGATGAAAATGAATTCTCTTGATATCATGCTCGAAATTCTCTTCTTCATTTCGAAGAGTAGAATAACCTGCAATCATCACCACATAAGGAAACCACATACTTGTTATATAGGAAAGATGAATTAATATTGGTCCAATTTTACCATTTTCAGTGATGATCATTGCCTTGTTATTGTATCTCTCCTTGATAAAGCAGATGATACCTTCAATGCCTTGAGGAACCATAAAAAAGAGAGGCATTCCTGTCTGCAAGAAGGACAGAAAAGAAGGGGTAAAAATTGTATTCTTTAATGAAAAAAATGTGTGTCAGAAATAGAGGATTAATTCTCACTGGCTCCCCAATTGGAACACCATCGCGGTCTCCACTAATGTACACGAACCCCCGGATCGCACGATCACTGCCTTCAGTGTAGCTAGATGCGTTGGAAAAGCAAGTAGAATGGATACAATCCTTTGCATAAAGTGTGCCATAATGGTTTAGCCCAATAAAGTCTATGCTATCTCTCAGAAGCTCTTTTTCTTCTAACGAAAACCTTGGCAACTCGTTTCCATGGTGCTTCTTCATTTCCGGAGGGTAATCCCCCAACACAAGTGGATCCAACACCCTTTTGAACATGAAGCAAATATATTATATAATGATAGACAATTCTTGTTTCCAAGATTAACTTTTGGGTGTGGGATTTATGCTTATGTAATTCATACCAAGCAGCGTTAAAAGCTAAGGCCCGATTTGCAGCTTCCTTATCCTCCTTGGTATCACTCATTGGTACGTACATCATTGCACAGGCAGCGATGCTCAATAAACCATCGACTTTGGTCTGAATCAAGATCACTTAGAACATAAAAAAGGGAAACACAAACTTGAATTATCCGAACAACTTATTATACTTGCCTTAAACTTGTCGCGATACAACCTAGCAGCTTTGGCATGGGCCAACAACATATTGTGCACTACAATCAGAGGCTCAATATCTGAATTTCCATTAGCACAGTTACCAAAAGGAGGTGAACATCGAGCAGGTGGATATAGTCCCCTTTCATACGACAATTCTGAGTATAAGTTGGGTTCGTTGATTGTAATCCAATACTTGACACGATCAGCAAAATTTTGGAAGCATATTTCAGCTAAATGAAGATACTCTTCCCTGTTAAACCATTAGCTTAATGAAAAAAAGTTTCATAGAAAATCATTCAAGAAAAGGTGGATACATATATATATGCTTACTGCATCAGTGGACTGAGCCAGCCCTTGAATCTATCTTCAAGTTCTTGAGGATACTCGTGATGAAAAATCGTCACAACAGGTTGAATACCTGCTTGCAATCTTATCAGGCATTGGCTGAAGAAACTGGAATTATAACTGAAAGGTGCTAAAACAATGGATAAAAGACCAATTTGAATATATATAGTACCTCTAAGAAGGAGATTATCTATAATATTGTTATAGAAAAGGATAGCAACTTGGTTAACCTCACCAAGTTTCCCTCCTACATTCATATTCAATCAGAAGAAAATAGTCAACAAGTCACATAAATAAAATGAAATGCAATCTTCAAATCAGAACAGGAAAGTTCATACTAGGAAGAACTCTGCTCCATGAAATCGAAAAGCGGTAAGCAGTTAATCCAAGTGAATGCATTATCTCAATATCTTCCTGGGATTTATTAAACAAACAAACATTTAATCATTGTTTCATTCTTTCAATTGATCAAAAGTAAAATAAAATTGGGAATGGGATTACCATGTAACGATGGTAATGATCATCAGCTATATCAGCATTGCTCCCATCTTCTATGTTTCCTGAAAATTGCAATCATATCCAAAGTCAAAATCTGCCAAAAAATAAATAAATAAATAAATAATAATAATAATATAATTGAGGATTGAATCAAGAAAATCTTGACAGATATTGTTGAACCAATTACTTTCAATATGGGAGAAAACGTCCCAGTTGCTTAAGCTCCTACCATCTTCAAAAACTGCTCCTTCCACCTAAACAATGAACAGTGGTAAAGTTAAAAAAAAAAAAAAAAAAAGAACAGAAAAGAAGAAGAATCTTGAATATAAAAAAAAAAAAGGTGAAAGTGAAAAGACAGAAAAACAGGAACTTGATACGAAGAAGCGGCAGCCCCAAAGAGAAACCCATTTGGAAAATCCGATCTTTTGACATCAATTGGTTCTTCAATGGAGGATTTGACAGTAGAAATTGCTGAGAGAAGTAAAATCAAGTTTTGGAGGACAATTATAAGCCTCATACTCTTCAAATCTCAATTGAATTTATTTACATGTATATTTTATTTTGGTTGCTCAATATATTGGGAAAAACATCTCACCAACCCGTCACCAGAGAAACTATTCGTTTCTTTTAAAAACTTGTTTATTTTGTGGTAGTTTATTTTATTTATGGAATGCTGATAACATCCTTCTATTTTTATCACCTCAGTAGTGGGTTCCACATTTAGATTTTTTCAACACTATTGAAAACGTGTAGAAAATGACGTTAGGTATAAATGTAATTTTATAGTATTTATTTTGGTCTAAAAATCCTAACATATGTTTTTAGAAATAAGAATAATTTCAAATCTTTTTTTTTTTTTTTACTTTTCTTATTAGGCCCAAATTGTACGAACATGTTCGGCCTATTTCGAGTATTTTATTTTTGGGCCCAATTCACTTATGTTGATCAAATTCCTTATACGTGGTCTAAATTTGAATTACATTTTCATTTGAAACGTAATAATTGTCAAAATTTTATTTAAAGAAAATACATCAATTGAAGACACTTGAATTTTTTACAAGAATTAAAATATTTATATTCCAAAAAATAATATTAAAATAAATAGATTATATTTTATAATTAACTAAAAACATTCCGAGAGCTATCTTTTCCAAACCAACTTTTATTAAATAAATAAATTTGAAAATATCTTTAATAGTATTCAAATAAAATCTGAAAGCCATTTTTTAAAAATAATAGTTTAAATGATAGATTAATAAAATAAACTAAGAAGTTACTATACATGCAAAAAAAAAAAAACAATTTAATTTAAAGTCTTTGTTTAATAAATCTAAGATTGTTCATTGAAAAATCTGAATATTTGAAATAATAATTAAGTTTGAAACAATAATTAAACAAATCTGAGTATTACTTTAAAAATATAGAAATTAATGAAAATTTGGAAGAAATATTTAAGTGAATGGATAAATACAAAAAAAAAAGTTAAAGAAGTATATTTTAGATATTTAATATTGTATTTTTTTTGTATTTAATTAAGTATTTTTTTGTATTTTCATAGAAAATTAAGTACTTAATTAATATTGTTGTTATTTTTTTATAAAACACCACCACTTTGATATTGATTCGATATAATTAGAAATCATATAATTATTCCAAAAGATATAAGGTTAAGTTTGGAACTAGATTTACATTGGAATTCTAAACTTTGAAATCCTGTATTTAAATTTACATCATAAATTCCAAATACAATCATTATTATCTATATTACAATCATCTAATAATTATCAAATGATCAATTTCAATTTTGTTCCTGTTTTGTAGCACTCTTTTCTATTTTTGTACAACCAAATATACATTTTTCAATTTTGATCCTATATGTTTCAATTTTTTCCAATTTTAGTCAAGTTTTTCGATTTTGCCATGTATGTTTCAAAATTTTTTTTTTTTTCAATTTCAATCCAATTTTGATTGGATGGCTGTTGGGAAATCTCACGTGGCATCGGCGATTTTGGGAATTTCGACCAAAATTGTTAAAAATTGAAACATATAGGAGCAAAATTGAAAAATTTATCTGAAACAAGAAAAATTTGAAACATACAAGAGCTTGTCTAAAATGAAAATAGTCTTATATAAAAGATCAAAATTAAAATTAACCTTTTTTTTCATAATAAAATATCACATCAACCTACCTTTTCACAATAAAATATTATATCAACCTACCTTTACAAAACAAAATATTACATTATGCAACCTACCTTTTCTAATATTAATTTGACATCTATAATAAAATCATATTCCAATAAATTCTTAGACAAACATACATTTTTATTATTCACTTTTACTTCACAATTCATTTCAATGATAGGATTTCAATAATCCCACATAATCCTGAGGGTATGTTTGGAAAGGAATTTACATGGTAAAATTTTGGACTTCAAAATCATAAAGTCGGTTTGTTTTTGTATTTATATTCGCATCACAAAATTCGTATTTAAATTTAATTATTACAATATAGATAGTAATAATCGTGTTCGAATTTTAAAATCCAAATTTAAATATAGAAATAAACATACATTAGAATTTTTAAATTCCAAAGTCTGCCAAGTGAATTTCCATCCAAACATGCCCTAAAGAATTAAGGGCAACACACACATTATTAACCAATATTACCATATATGTAGCAAAGAAATTCTCACTTTCAAATATCCTCCCAATTATCACATATCATATTTAGTAATAATTTAATATCTCACTAATTAGGTTTTCAATATTCACGACCCAACCTAGATTCTTATAGACAGCCACCTTAACGCTTTCCACCGGCCATTTGTAGAGAATAAATACTCATTTGATTGTGACGAGATCATACAATCATTTGATCATTTCGTGTATCTATCCGAGCCCATGCAGGGCTTATCTTAAGAGAAGGATCTTTCAATCTCTATTCCGTCATTTCGAGGCGGAGATGGAGCCGGAGACGGCGGTGCAAAATCAAGCCGCCGGCGGAGGAATTAGTCCAGCCATTTTCAAGAAACCTAATCATCCCGTCACACTCAAGGTGCATCCGGAATATCATTTATTTTCTTTTTTCGATTATCTTTTCAGTCGTGAATGCTGAACTCAAGTTGATTGGTGGAATATGAAGGGATACAATTGTCAGCCTTTTTTTTGTCTTCACAAACCTAGTTAGGGTTTTAAACGAAAGAATGAGCACAACAGTCTACTGTTCAAGTTTTGTTGAAATTGTTATTCATGAGCTACTCGATCGCGCAGTTTCTTATTTTCATTAAGCGATCAATAATCTTGAACAATAACATGGTTTGATTTACATCCCTATTCATGGCGAATAGATTTCTTGAATTGATTTGGTGTTCTGGTTTTTCGATTTGATTTTGGGGATAATTGAGTACAAGGTTGTTAAACTTTCGTTGATCTTGTGTGACTATGATATTTAGTTTAATTCCATCATCTTGGAATGTTTAATTTCTTGTAAGTGATGATCCAAAAAAGAGAGAACTGTGAATTATTCATAAAAAATTTCTCCATTTTCTGGGCTCAAAGACTTCATCAAGAAACTGTATTTTTTCTTAAAATGCACTCTTATATCTCCTTAGCACAGAAGAATTTATACCAGCTTTAAGTACTGCAGTTTATTCTAGAAGATCAGAAGTGATCCAATTAAAAGGTTCATGGATATGTATCTGTATGCACACACATTATACAGTTTGATATCCTAAACTGAAAATAAACTGATGATATATAAATGCAGTTTGATGATCTTGTTTACAAGATCAAGATCGAGCAAGGAGGATTCCTAAAGAAAGCCAAACAATCAGAAGAGAAAGTGATCTTAAAAGGCGTGACAGGCATGGTGTTCCCCGGAGAAATGCTAGCCATGTTAGGCCCATCAGGCAGCGGCAAAACCACCCTTCTCACAGCCCTGGGCGGCCGCCTAGGCGGGGGCCGCCTCACCGGCACCATCACCTACAATGGCAAGCCATTCTCCAACGCCATGAAACGCAACACAGGCTTTGTCACACAGGACGATGTTCTGTATCCTCACCTGACTGTCACCGAAACCCTAGTCTACACCGCGCTCTTGCGCCTGCCCAGCAGCTTAACTAAAGAGGAAAAGACACAGTACGCGGAAGCTGTGATAACCGAGCTTGGATTGTCTAGGTGCAGGCACAGCATTATAGGAGGGTCCTTCCTCAGAGGGGTCTCTGGAGGTGAGAGAAAACGTGTCAGCATTGGACAGGAGATGCTTATCAATCCAAGCTTGTTGTTCCTTGATGAGCCCACATCAGGCCTTGATTCAACCACTGCTCAGAAGATTTTGTCCACGTTAATGGAGTTGGCTGATGGGGGAAGAACAATCATGATGACGATTCACCAGCCTTCGAGTAGATTGTTCTACATGTTTCATAAGGTTCTGTTGTTGTCTGAAGGGAGCCCTTTGTACTTTGGGAAAGGCTCGACTGCACTGGATTATTTCTCCAGTGTTGGGTTTGCTCCATTGGTCGCCATGAACCCTGCTGATTTCCTATTAGATCTTGCAAATGGTATTAATTTTTCTCTATCTTGTTTGTAAAAGATCATCAATTCATGGAGTGATTTTGCAGGGGTTTCAACTGCTGATTCACATGAAGATCAAGCAGCCATTAAGCAAACATTGATGTTATCTTACAAGACACATTTATCAGAGAGTGTGAAATCAGAACTTGCTATTGATCATACTCAGTTTAACAATATCTTACTAGAAGACAAGCAGTTCAAACGATGGTCCAACACATGGTGGGAACAGTTCACAGTGTTGTTCAGGAGAGGAATCAAAGAAAGGAAACACGAATCCTTCTCAATTCTCAACATTGTGGAGGTCATAATCGTAGCCATTGTCTGTGGTCTTCTTTGGTGGCAATCAGACATCAACCACCTACAAGACCAGGTACTCAGCCTTGCCCTTATAATCCATGTCATATATACCGCTGCCACGTCAGCAGATGCTTACGTTTGAAACCAAATGCAGGTGGGGCTATTCTTCTTCGAGGCATCATTCTGGGGTTTCCATCCTCTCTTCCAAGCAATCTTCACATTCCCAAAAGAACGAATGATGCTCGAAAAAGAAAGGTCTTCTGGAATGTACCGTTTATCGTCATACTTCATGGCTCTAACCTTAGGAGACCTACCAATGGAATTAGTTCTTCCAACGCTTTTCTACACCATAACCTACTGGATGGCTGGTCTGAAAGCAACAGCTGGATCCTTCTTCTCGGGCTTGTTCGTTCTGCTATACAGTGTGCTGTGTGCACAAGGGCTAGGGCTAGCCATTGGAGCAGCTATAATGGACTTCAAAGCTGCAGTTACACTTGGATCTGTGATCATGTTAACCTTTTTGTTGGCTGGGGGATACTATGTTCAGCATGTCCCAAAGTTCATAAGTTGGATCAGGTATTTGTCGATTTCGCAGTATACTTTCAAGCTGTTATTGGTGTCACAATACAAGTCTGGTGAAACATATGTTTGTGGCACAAATAGGATGTGTCTGGTTGAGGATTTTCCAATGGTGAAAACTATGGGGTTTGATGTAAAAGCCATTGCTGTGGTTGCTATTGCTATTATGATTGTGGCATATAGGCTCATTGCATATGTTGCCCTCATGAGAATTGGTGTCACTAGGAAATAGATACTCTTATTACTTCTATTCATTGCCTTTGTAACAATTCGTATGTTGAATGCTTGGACTTTATTCAATAAAAGCCTTTTCTGTCTTCTAATTTGTCAATATTTTTGCAGATTGCCTTTCATATTTAATTTTGTTAATTAGACAAATCAACACAACATAAATTAGAATTTAATTTATTAAAATATTGAGTTTGGGTTGCGGCTTATTTAATTTTCTCAAAATTTCACCTATATAAAAGCGAATAAAAATAAATACATGTTTAATAAAATACTTGAATTGAAATTGAAACTGATTTCTCAGCAATATCATCATGTGTTTCGATTTATACGTTCATGCGAAATGAATGTGATTCATAAAATGATATTTAGTTTGAAAAATATATCATATGAAAATAAAACAAAACAAAAAGAGTATCAAAATTAAGTATCAAAAAAAGAATATTAATATACTCTTAACCCATCAATATATGATTAAATACTATATACAACATTCAAATAGGAGAAAAATTACAGATCTAATTTGAGTCAAACAAACTACATATATAAGATTTTCTGTTTAGGATGATTGAGGAGTATAATATAGAAGGCATGGATCAGATATTGTAATAGAAACAAAATCTAAACAAGTAGCCAAGAAATAGAGTAGATTTTGTTACCTATTTGAATCAAAACTCTATAGAAGAAATAATTAAATCAAAATCGGTTACCTATTTGAATCAAAACTCTATAGAAGAAAGAATTAAATCAATCAAGAATTATAAATAGAGAGAGAGAGAGAGAGAGAGAGAGGGTGCCGTGAAAGTCTACAAACCCATTCTGATCTCTCCTATAAATCATCACCCCAACCGCCCAGCTTCTCCTCTCATCTCTCCTGCATGAACTCAACATTTTCTTCTAAAAAAAAAAAAAAAGATTTTAATCTAATTAAACCCTACCTTTTAAATCCTCGTTTATACCGCACTTTAATTACACTTTTATCAGTAATACACATTTAATTCAGTGTATTTTTACGAGGACATTCAACGACGTTTTTTTCAGAGACCTGATCAGGGTTTTTCTTTTTCCTTTTCAAGGGTTTTTTTTTTTAAAATTTAATCTGTATAGCAGCAGTCAGTGGTGGGGAGAGCGGCGGAGATGAGCACTCAGACGGAGGAGCAAAATCGCGCCGGCGGCGGCAATGAGATTACTCCGGCCATCTTCAAGAAAGTCAATCTTCCTGTCACTCTCAAGGTACATCGATTTCCTTTTCCTTTTCTAATTATGCATGCATGATCAACTCATGAATTGTGGCACTGGCACACAATTTCTCACATATCGATAAATATTATATAAAACTTTTTTCTTCTCATCAGCGGTGAATTGTATTGATTGATTTAGGCATTCCATATATTTTTATTAGAGATTTTCTAAACTGGGTTTTTTTTTTTTAAACTGAAGAAACCTTGGATTTAGTCCAAATTAATTACTAAAATTAATTCTTTCCAGAAAATTTACCCTAAAATTATGTTAATTTTGATATAACCCACAAACAAAATTGCAGTTTGATGATATAGTTTACAAGATCAAAGTAGAAGAAGGAGGAATCCTAAAGAAAGGCAAAAAATCAGAAGAGAAAATGATCTTAAAAGGCATCACAGGCATAGTCCACCCAGGAGAAATGACCGCCGTGCTGGGCCCATCAGGCAGCGGCAAAACCACCCTCCTCACGGCCGTGGGCGGGCGTCTCGGCGGCGGCCATCTCACCGGAAACATGACGTACAACGGCAAGCCATTCTCCAACGCCATGAAGCGCAACACAGGCTTCGTCACACAGGACGACGTCCTCTATCCTCACCTGACTGTCACCGAAACCCTAGTCTACACCGCCCTCCTCCGCCTCCCCAGAAGCCTAACCAGAGAGGAGAAGACACAGCACGCAGAAGCCGTGATAACCGAGCTCGGATTGTGTAGGTGCAGGCACAGCATTATAGGTGGGCCCTTTCTGAGAGGGGTCTCTGGGGGAGAGAGAAAACGGGTCAGCATTGGACAGGAAATGCTCATCAATCCAAGCTTGCTGTTTCTTGATGAGCCGACATCAGGGCTTGATTCCACCACTGCACAGAAAATTGTGTCCACGTTGTGGGAGCTGGCTAATGGGGGTCGAACCGTGGTGATGACGATTCACCAGCCTTCGAGCAGGCTGTTCTACATGTTTCATAAGATCCTGTTGTTGTCTGAAGGGAACACTTTGTACTTTGGGAAGGGTTCGAGTGCAATGGACTATTTCTCAAGCATTGGATTTGCTCCATCACTTGCCATGAATCCTGCTGATTTCCTGTTGGATCTTGCAAATGGTATGTGTGTGTGTGTATCCACTTTTTATGATCATTCATTAATTTATATCAATACGATTTGGGCATGGTGTGTATAGGAGTGTCGAGTGGTGATGGAGAGGAAGATGAAGCTGCAACTAAGCAGAGATTAGTGTCGGCTTACAAGGCAAATTTGTTGGAGAATGTGAAATCAGAAGTTGGTAATTATGATGATTATGTGGTCCCACACGAGGACAAGCAGTTGAAGCGATGGAGCAACACATGGTGGGAGCAATTCACAGTGTTGTTAAAGAGAGGAGTTAAAGAAAGGAAGCATGAGACCTTCTCTAAACTAAAGATTGCACAGGTTTTGATTGTAGCTATACTTTCTGGATTTCTGTGGTGGCAATCTGATATCAATCACTTGCAAGATCAGGTCCCCTTCTCTTCCTTCTTTTCATTCATATTACTAATGTTGCTCCAGAAAATATGATGAATAATAGTTTTAATTAGTCTTCTCATTTTCCTGATCAAAGTTTGCAATTTCAATTGATAGCAAATTTAATTCGAAATTATGGACATGTCTACAATTAATTTCCCATGACTTTTCATGTATGCACGTTTGCAATGCAGGTGGGACTGTTCTTCTTCATCTCAGGATTCTGGGGTTTCTTCTCAGTGTTCCAAGAAATCTTCACATTCCCTCAAGAACGCATGATGCTTACAAAAGAAAGAAGATCAGGAATGTACCGTTTATCCTCCTACTTCATGGCTCTAACCCTAGGTGATCTTCCAATGGCATTAGTCCTTCCCACAATTTTCTACACCATTGTCTACTGGATGGCTGGTCTGAAACCCACACCCGATTCCTTCTTGTTGGGACTCTTAGTTCTCCTCTACAACGTCATTGCCTCTCAGGGCCTTGGTCTGGCCGTTGGTGCAGCCGTTATGAACCAGAAGTCGGCCACAACGTTGGGGTCAGTCATCATGCTCACCTGTCTCCTAGCCAGTGGCTACTACGTGCAGCATGTGCCTAAAGCCATGAGTTGGATTAAGTATTTGTCGATTACTCAGTACGCATACAAGCTGTTCCTTGTGTCGCAGTACAGGGGTGACGAGACCTATCTTTGTGGGACGAATAAAACGTGTTTGGTTAGGGATTTCCCTTTGGTAAAAACGGTGGGCCTTGATGGGATACCTGTTTCTGTCATCGCTATTGCTGTAATGCTCGTGGGATTTAGGCTCATTGCTTATGTTGCTCTCATCAGAATTGGCGTTACCAGGAAATAGACTCCTTTCTCATAAATCTTTTTCTTTTCTTCAAGATAGACTCCTCCTATTGTTTCAAATTACTGCCTAATCATGTTGTTTCAAATTACTGTTTTAACTAGTGATTTTGATCCTTAATTTTTTTTTTTTCAAGTTTTGATCCTGAGTCATTTTTAAAATTTTACAATTTTTTTAATATTTTTATTTTCATTTTATTAAAATTTATAGTTTTTTTTTTATTTTGAATTTTTCATTCATAATTTAATGATGTGGCAAATTCAATTTTCCAAGTGAGCTCAGCAATTTTTTCTCTATTAATTGGAGATTTTAAATTTTTGTGCCACATAAGCAATTCTTATGATACTCAGTGGTTTGAAAATTTCAATCAAAATTAGATTGAAATTTGAAAATTTTAAAACAAAAATGGAAAATTTCTTATATATCAGACTAAAATTAAAATGAGCTCTAATTGAAATTACTAAAACCACTAATCAATAAGTATATTTTTGATTGATGATCCAACAACAATAATTTCCTCAACACTCATGTGGAGGACATATATCTGTTTATGGACAAAATTCATTTTTCGTCCTCTCCTGGGATGTTGTCTGTTTTTTGTTCTCTTATTTTCCAATCATCAATTTTAGTCCTACAATTGAGAAATCTGTTCAAATTAAGTCATTTTTTCGTCAAAATCTCAATTTCCAAACCAATTTTCGGCGAGTGACATACACTCGTCCCCAATTCATTGTTTTCAGTCACCTTACGCCTACATGGCTGTTTTTTTTCCAATGTGGAATTTTTTTTTTTTTTAATACCTAAAAATGCCAAATCATTGCCGCACCATTTAATTGTATTAAAAATAAAAAAATTATACAGAAAAATAAAATAAAAAATCTGGGAACACAAAATTTCCAATTCCACAACAACCCTAAATCCTTTCATGACATTACCAAATCAACAATGAGAAATTGAGGCTCAGATTCGCCTTTTATCATCAGAAGAAAAAAAAAGGGGCAAACCGCTATGGCTGCAAAAACCAGTAGCTCAATGAGAAACAGATTTTGCCACACCAAAATAATTCGCTCCAAATCTGATATGTGCTTCAAAGATCGTCACAACCTCTAATTTAATGAGCTAAGGGTTTAGAGTGGAAGGAATAGCGGTTTCCCAGCTGAAGTCATCCGTCTGTACAAGAAATTGAGTTCAGAAAGAATTAAGCCTGATAGCTCGACTTTTACTGTGGCCAATTATTAAATTCCTCTCTGAATTCCTCACATTGAGCCTCGGTATCATCAGAAGGAGAACCGATAAAGAATGGAAGATTTGGAATCAATTGGATTTGGATTTTGAAGATTAGGATTCTTAGATTTTGGTTTTGGGGAATTTCAATTGATGATTTTGTATTAAAATACTTGTTGATTTTGATTTTTAATTGGCCTCATTTTTATACACGTCATATGATATGGCATTTTGGATGGAAAAAAATCGAAAATAAATGACACGTCTGAAAATAAAGGTCACATCAATGTAAAATCAAGGGCTGGTTGAAATTGAGGGTGAGTGTCGTGCATTCGCCCTAAATTGGCCGGAAAATCTAGACTCCTACGAAAATCGGACCAAAATTGGACACATTTTAAGATAGGAGGACTAAAATTGATGATCGGAAAATAAGAGGACAAAAAACGGACAACGTTCCTAGGGGAGGACGAAAAATGAATTTTGTCCATCTACTTATACAAGAATACCCAACGCAAATCTCACCCATAAATTTAAAGAATTGAAGTGAGGTTCAATTAAGTGTATATGATCTGTACAGATTGTTCAATATGGTAGAAACTAAAAATCTCACACAAGAGCGAGAGTATATATTGATTGACAACTCCATTTTTAACCAACTTTTCATGATAAAAGTTGGTTTTTATTGTCTATTTTATTAATTTAATTTCTTAATCATTTTGATCAATTATAGTCTTGGTACAAGATATGATGATACAACCATAGTTATTGACATAAGATGGGGTGGTACGGGCAGGTTGTATAGGTTAGTGTAGACGAAAAAAATAAAAATGTCAAATTTTGACTTTAAAAATTATTGAATTGTAAATAGTGACTCAAAAAGAAGTTTCTGTTTTTAATTGTTCCATATATGGATATTTATAAATGAAACCAACCCTATATTCAGTCAAGAGTCTGTCCTACCATGTAGCCAACTTGAAGGGGGGCGCCCAAACCCTTCTAAAAGAGTAAAGAATTATGTGATTGAATCACAATGTACAAAAATGGGAAACAAACAATTGGTACTAGTTGTCATCATATCCCTGTGTGGAGATATAGATGCATGAATGGTTTGACATCAACTAATATCGCTGTGTAATAAGCTTTGCAGAATTAAAGAACACTGAACATGCACACTTCTTTGGCATTGTGGGCTGTATGTGAATATGTTAGGATCTTGTCTCCCTTCATTTTCTGCTGAAACACACGTTTTCTTTTCCTTGTGGCTTTGACCAAATCATGACTTCGACTAGAGGCCCTGAATCCTTTGGGATTTAATGCTTCTCTGCCTAATCATTCTTATCATATTGCTAGTTTTTAACATGATTTGCAACTGTTTCGTTTATCAATATTGAGCTATATCGGGTGGCTTCTTGCATGTCTTTTTTCTTTAATCAGGAAAGAGAGGTGCTAACTTCATGATTAGATGATGGGCTAATTAAAGAGATCTTTTTTTATGTGTATGGAAGATTTTTTTTTTTTTGAAGTGAAAATTCAAAATTTTAATAAAGTTTGTAACTTGAAAATTTTGGTTTGGACTAACTTATGGTAATTTATTTAGGTATAAAAGGTTTTGACTAGAAAGGGAGTCTATTGGTCATCAGAATGTTATTACTTATTACATAGTTAAGAATGTTTTTTTTTTTAATAAGTAAAATCGTTGGGATACACAAAAATAAAGAATAAAGAACAAAAAAAAAAGAGTAGCGAAAAATGGGCAGAGTGCAAATTCCAAATCAAACTAAATGATTTAATAATTCGAGGACAAATTTGAATACCATGTCAGTCAATCAATTAAAATGAAACATCTATGACGTAATTAATATTCAATCTATGGATGTTTGGTAATACGTGTGAGTTTTAGGAATTCTTAGTTATGCACTCAAATATTGGTATTCCACATTCTTAATGAATGTTCAAGAATTAGCTTTTTATGATTTAATAATTATTGAAAGAGTCGTGCTAGCGGATCAATTTGATCCGGATCAACACCATTAATGATTATTTAAAATACTATTATACCTTTTACATATATTTTTATAATGGTTAAAGTGATATGACTTAGTCAATTATTCCATCCCATATTCCAATATTGAATTAAATACATGTTGACTACATTTCAATAATATTTGACTATATTAAATTTTAATGGTAATTTTCAATCTTCTATCTTGAAAAACTTTCTTCTCGTGACATGCATGCATTACATTCTATATATTTTATTTTCTTAAAAAAAGTATTAAAAGCATAAAAAGGTGTATAAGATAAATATTATACATACACGTACTATACAATATAGTAAATTTATTTTGTTTGGAGTTTACAAAATATGGATGCTACGAATTCAACCTCAAATCAGTTTAGAAGGGGTCTTATAGAGCAGTTATCTGGCTTAAGCGATGATGATATCATTATGGATGAAGATATACCTGATGAAGATATTTTGCGATATTAATTTTTGTTCAATAATATATATATATCGAACAAATTCAACATGATAATCAATATCAATATTTTGCAAAATTAATTTTTGTTCAATAAAATATATCAAACAAATATCAGCATGATAATATTGATATATGTATCTACGTATATTTTTTTGATATTGATTTTTGTCCAAATTCAGTTTGAGTCCTGGTACATTAAACATATGATTGGGTCTAATGATTTTTTTCGTTATTGGATGTGGGAATAGAATAACGAACATATAAGCTATCAAGTCTTGAGGTGGAACAAAAAATGGATCACAACGACCCATTTGTTTACGGCAAAAACTTGTGTGTCTATGGGGCCCCAATCTGACCCGGCGAGTGGGCCGCCTCCAAATTCGACTGATAGCATATTATATATTTTTAGTATATTATATTTTTTGAGTATATTCTTAGGTTTTTATAGTATATAGTCATTCAGGTTTACATCTTTATATTATTGTAGTATATTTTGTTAAATTGTTAAAATATTAGATTTCACAATATATATATATATATATATATATATATATATATATATATCTACGCACACGTTGGATAAGAATATGTAAATATATCCAATATACATGCATATGGCCTAAGTTATAATAGTATAAAATACATTCATTTCTCTTGCTACATTTCACATTCTAAGACTTTCAAATTTCCCAATTAATATGAAAATATATATGTAACCATTGATTATTGATACATTCATATTTCCAAATAATAATTGTAAATACATGTATACATAATGATGGATTGTATATTAAGAAGTCACTAATTTATGTTGGTTGACCATATTTAGTACAATTTCTTTATTAGTGAAGTATATATATATATATATATATATATATATATATATATATATATATATATATATTCTCTTAATCATGAGTAATTATACATACAAATAATTTGTAGATCTTAAAAGATGGCTCAAACTCCTCCTCCATCATCAAAAAAGAGAGCTCGTGAATGGAAACACCTCATTCACCGAGCTCACCAGAGACAATGTATTTCGCCTTAAGGGAGTAGTTGGACGATATTAAGAAAGATATGAAAGAGATGTTGACAAGGGAAGTGAAGACATTTGAAGATGAAGAGGCACGCAAATTGTTGCTGAGAGAGCCTCCATTATTAAACTTGTACGAGCTATTTCTTGAGGTGATTCAAAAGGTGAAGGATGATGAAGCCAAAGTGCCAGTGATTGAAATTCAAGATGACTTTTCTTCATCTTCTACCATATAATTATTATCAATAACATATATTGTTATTGTTATTTCTATTAAAAAATATTATTGAAAGTTGTTTAAGGGTCTAATGATTATTATAAATCAATATTATTCTTAAGTATGAGTGTCTGTTAATAACTTGAATAATATTATTGATATGATTGTCAAAGCATTTGTGACAAATAAATTTAGATTACGAAGTAAGAACAAATATCACTTAATAGTTCAATTACTCATTCACAAATAAATAAATCGAAAGAAAAGTGATGAGATGGAAAAAATATTATTTAATCACAAGTAAGATAATGTCATATGAAGAGGAAGATTGATTATAACAAGTAAAATTATGATTAATAAAAGATTGATTAACGAAGTTATAAATTAATACCATATATTATGATGTTCATATGATGCTCGGAGATGTTCATATGCCACTCTGATGTTCATATGATTAATAAAAAAAATTGATTAATGAAGTTTTAGAAAATTATGATTTATTGATTGATTAATAAAAAAGACAATAAATTTGGTTTATTGGAAAAGATGTACAACTTTAATGAAGAAAAATAAATTATTAATCCCTAGTTTTAAAGAAAGGGTATAATTGACAAATTACATGTTAATTTTTATCAATATTACAATATTACCCTAATTGATCCGGATCAATTTGATCCAGAGAGATTTATCCTTATTGAAATTTAAATAACATTGATTCACATGTCAAATTTTGTTTTGTGATTAAGAATTGACTAATCTCATAAAATTAAATCATTGAAATAGTCTTGTAAAAGTTTTACTGATCTTATTAATACGCAGTCTAAAAAGAGATATATATATATATATATATATATATATATATATATATATATATATATATATTCTTTGATTCGTGACAAAAATCAATGATATGTATGAGACGATACTTAGAGAAATTGTGTTTCTTCCTCACAAGTTGTATCGAATTGAATGAGGGGTTTGATAAATGATTTGGGATTCATAGTACTAAATCAATTAGTGATGTTTTGATTTATATGAGTTTGAAATTCATTATTTTTATTTAGAGAATAATTTTAATAAATTTTAAATTTAGTACTTTAATTTAAATGAATTTTAAATAAGACTGTTACCCTACCCATCATGGTCATATGTTAATGTGTTCATTTTTGAAATGTCAAAAATCCAACATAATTATTAAACTTAAATCATAATATTTTGAGGATGGATCTTTACGCATCAGCGGTAGACATTTTGAAGGAGGAACAATATTTGAATTTCAAATCACCAATTCTATCACAATCTAAATATGTATATATATATTTAACTGTTCAATTAAAGGAAATTATGGCAAATGGCGTTGAAATTAGAGGGCCAAGTTCTATTTATGGTTCTATTAAAGTCTTAAATTATTACAGCTAGCCTATCGGATCACTGACTTCCACTTCAAGAGTTTAACCTTTTCGTGTCCGCTGATTTGAAATCCATCTCTGTACAAGTGTATAATCACATACAAAATGAAATAACCAAGACAATTTAACTTGTTTGTCAACAGCCGCGTATCTACATACCCCAATTTCTTAAAAACATAGTAGATATAATATAGTATTAACAAATTAATTATTGTTATGACGTGGCTCAATTGGTTTTATTTCTATTTTTGAGGCTCGGGTTCAAATCTTCATGGCCACTGTTTGTTAAAGAAATTTTAAAATCGATTTTCTATTTCAGGCAGCTACGAGATATATAAATTTGGTAATATTGGTCAATGCATATAGGAGTTTTTTTTTTTTTTTTTTTGTCCAGAGTTTATATAAACTTTCAGACAATTAACGTACGGAATACATGATAACCCATTATTTAGCACGGTTTTTTCTTTTTTCCTTTCCTAATTATAGTATTGTTTTTAAATCCTCATGTGACAAAATACCCTATGATTGAACTCAATTTGTCCACTATCTTTCCGTTTTTTTGAGAGATTATTTGTGTTTATCCTGCATGCATCAGCGATACTTATACAACAATAGTGATTCTCAAAATTCTTTATATTTTTTTCAAATTTATTTTAGTTTAGAGAAAAGTATGAATAACTAATTAAAACAAAGATGAATTGATTGAAAATAAATAATCAAACTTTTCGTATCTATTAACGAACTTGATTATTGAAATGATATAATTAAGTTTACTCATAATGAATATATGTACTTAAATATGGTAGATTAGTCTTATTATTAAACTTCTTAATCTATGTGAAAATTTTTAAAACAACATTTCTTTTGAAATGAATATAATATTTATATGAACATGTTTTGCGTATAGATGACATTGTTTGATTTTCAAGATTGAACACACAAGCCATAAGTTTCTATAATTACAGGAAGTAGTCAATGGCATTATTAAGTTAAATAATTATATAGCAATTAAAAAAGAAAGAAAGAAAGCAAGCCAGCAAGAAAACCACAAGTAATCCTAAAAAAGGAAACCGGAAAAGAAAGGTAGAGTTTATATTCTAAATGGGATTCTTTCATTATAAAGCAATCTTTTACGTAGTAGTATATTTTATCTGTTATATATATATATATATATATATATATATATATATATGACATAATAAAATATTATATCTCAATAGATGATTGGAATTTGGAACTAGTATATGCTATGTTTTGAAAATAATTATAATAGTAAAATCATTGCAAATCTTTCAAGTTTTCCAGAAGTAATCACTTTTATTTTTTACTCTATAAATTTTAACTAAAATAGTATGATTGCTTTGAAAAAAAAACCCAAAAATAGTATGGTTAGGTCACTATTTCAAATCTTATCCGGAGTTTCACATATAATTGATCAGACATGTCAAGATCTCGACATCGCAAAAGTTGCATTCCGTTTTACGAATTGTGTTTTTTTTTTTTCTTTAATAACTCAATCTTGATACATTTGACTAATTTTGGTGTAACAATAATGTTGATTAACATTTAAATTTAAGATATATCAAAATGACCTGATTTTAAGGTTGAGTCCACTGATATCAATATCAAGATTATATTAAAAAGACACAAAATTTTATTTTGTTATCATGTAATTATTATTGTGTTTTTCTTGCATATATTAGTATAGGTTCCCTTGGATTCACTAGAAATTTATAAGTTGAGATTTAAAAAAAAAAAATTAACATATATATAGAAGATTTTTTATTTTTTATTATGTCCATCTATGAACCAAAGTATGATATCAAGCCTACCGTTTCTAATATAACATCCATGTCTGATATCAAGGCATTTGCTCAATTTCCTATTTCTTAACCCAAAAAATTTAGCCAGACAAAAAATACATGCATGTAAATTCAAATTTATCCTCGTCAGTTCTAACTTCTAACTCAAATTAAATATATAGATTTTATAATTTTAGAAAATACAATCATGAAACCTAACTCCTAACTCAGTCAATGTCAACTTAAAAAGGTGATTAATACATGTTTTGACTCTTAGCTTGTGCAATGATTATCAAGAATTCGATATGCCATCTCTAATTCAAGCATAAAAAATATTTACCAAAATTACGACAAACTAATCTAATAATCTTACATGTGTCCAAAAACTAATTATAATGCTCAACTCCCGCTTAAACCTTCGTCTAAATAACATATTACATTTACTTCGTGGCCCATTGGTTGTATAAATTAACAAACAAATCAAATCAAATCAAATTATTTTGACAAATAATCAAACCCACCAAAAAGAAAAATTATAATTTCAGACAAAAAGGTGTACCAAACCCAATCCTTAGCAGTAAAATTTAATTAAAAAAAAAAAGGACAGTTGATCAAAGCCTGAATGTTCCACCAATTAATAATCTCCTAGAGAAGCACGTGTCAATAATGTTAAAAATCCAATGATCAATGATCCAAACAACCCATAATGAATCGACACACAAAAACAAGAAAAGAAATTCAACCTTTTGACCTGAAAGCTACAAAGCCCAACACACTGACAGCTCAGCAAAATTAATCAAAATCCAATCTTTTAAACTGGAGAGGTTGTAGAGTAGAAGAAACCACCAAATAATAAAAGGCCACACTAAGTTCCAAAATAGCGATAGAGTACAAAACGGCGACGTGTCGAGAAAGCGTAAAACGCCTTTAGCTTTAACACAAGGAAAAAACGAGCTTTCACCATCCCGACTTTTGGAAAAATATGCGGCCTAACACTGAAGTCGCAATTCTCTATCCTGAGGCCACGTGTACGCACGTGTATTGCACACAACTCCTACTTCTTTGCCGACTAAGAATATGTTGAAAATGACCCCAATTCTATGCTTCTATAATCTATCATTGCTCTACTTTGGGAAAGAAAGTACTAGTGGAACTAACACATGATTCTATACTCTACATTCTACCAATAGTTTTATATGATTGTTGTCTTAATATGATTAAATGACATGATAGACAATTAAATATAGTTTGTACTAGAGTCTAGAGAAACACGAATATAAAATATTTTGGTTTTATTTCAAGCATAATCTTAATAAAGCGTATTGAGCTCCATTTAATGAAATCTTTTATTTATGGTCACTTAATACAAAAAACTATTACGGCATGATTGATATGATTGAATGAAATTAGGTGAGAATTGAATGAACCTAAGAATGGAATGATGGTGGGAAAAGAATGGTATAAAAATACTTATTCCTATGATTGGTATCACAAAAGAATAGGAAAAGAATGAAATAATCATTATTATTATATTTTATAATTAATTACTACAAATAAAATCCATAAATATTAAATCAATCTTTATTTGACCAAATTACCCTCCACTATGATCTTAATATGAAGCCCATAATTTCACAAGCCCATACGACTAAAAAATAAATCGTCATATATATTATTACAAGGTACCGATAGAAATGTGCATACCTTTGATTATATGGATATATCAACTGTCGAATAAAACGAAAAACACATTTAAAATTATAAAATTCTGTGGTTTTTTTGTTTTTCTAAAAAAAAAAAACATTAATATTATTGTATTTTGAATATTAAAAAAATAAAAATTGGGCAGTTTTTCTCACTCACTTTTCGCCCCACCACGGCGCGCAAAGAAGTCCATTGTCTAGTCATACATTTTTTATTTTATTTTTAATACAAAATTGTATGTTTGAAATTTAAAAATCTTTTAATTGATGGACTCTTGACAATTGGTGACCATTAAGATCCTCTTTCAATAATATTGGGAGAATTGGAATAATTGGACAATCCACATCAACTTCAACTACAATTGATTCCTTATACTTTAACTTGCGTGTTATACCAATCGAAACTCGTTTCTAGATACATGGCCTCAATAACTTTTTTGGTACTTTAATATTGTATAGAGGTATTTAATAAAAAATAATAAAATTATTTATCACAACACTCGGTTTTACGGATAGTTACTATGAGATATGACTCCATTATTCACAAACAACATATGAATTGTAAGGTTTAAATTGTGGGTTATTTGGTTGTGGGTTGACCCGTCTCACACAATGCAATAAAAATTTGTGAGACGGTGTCACAAGAGACTTACTCAAAATTTATACGGGAAATATTGTATAAGAAACAATATTTGAACAGAACTTCAAGTCAAAATGTACTTAATTTTCCATTCAATATCTAAATTATATTCATCCCTTAATTTTAATATTTTCAGGTCTCAAATCAAAATTATCTCTCCTTACTTAGGGGTCATTTAATATTTTTCATGAATAAGTCATTAATAAAAAAAAAATTTATTTACTTTTAACAATTCTAGATCTTTTATATATTATAAAAATAAAATAATATATGTGAAAAAAATATTTTTTCATCCTCTAAATTTAATTTATTGGATTTTTCATTCTATATATATATATATCACCTTTTGATTTTTAGTCATCTATATTTAAAAAAACATCATTTTTTGGTCAATTTATAACCAACTACAATAAGTAAATGTCTTTTATTTTTACATTTTACTACAAATTAACCCTTTCAACGATCAATTTTTCAACATATAATCACTTTAAAACTTAAAGTAGAATATCATATAGTATGCTATCAATAAAAATGAGTGATTTCAAATCAAATTACTCATGAAAATCGATCAATTTTTAGTTTTATTATAATTAATAAGTCATTTTGATTGTAATTTTCATAAATGTTTGGGTCTATTTGATAAATTAATCAAACATTGATGATGAAAAGTTTAATTTACCAAAAACTAAAACAATTTTTACACGATGTATGTTTGTAGCAGGTCGGTGGATAAAAAAAGAAAAAAAAAAGATTTTTTAAAATTTATAGGACTTTAAAAAGGAAAAAGATAGAGGATCAAAAATTCAATACGATCAATTTTTTTTTCCAATGAGATGAACTTAAGGATAAAAAAAAAACTTGTATTCCTTATTATGAAAGACAACTATGGTATTGACAATTAATAAGCACAATGCAAATCTGAAATCGTAATTAAAACCATTAAAATACATTAGCAGTACACTAAAGACGTCAACCACATGTGGTAATTAATAATATAATTAAATGATTAGGGAAGTAAAAGTTTGGCAAGAAAAGAGCATTTAAAAGGGTTTAGTGATGTTGATGAACATGGACTCAAAGGCCTCCACCGCTTACTGCAATCGGATAAGGTCGCCTTTTGATACCATCGAACACCTTATACGTGGCACATTTTAAACGGTGATGCTGTGGGCCCCTTTCCAGAATACACCATCATACTCATCTCCTTTTCCACACTATATATTCCCAACCGCGTACCTCCTAATTTTCGGAGAAATAGAAATTTTAGCAGTTCTTTTATTTTTGATTTTGAATTTTCAAGGAGAAAATAAAAGAAAGAAAATTCTCTCTATTTTATTTGTCTCTTTCCAAAAACTGCAACCTCAATTATCAAATCAAATGGGTATTGGAGAAATGGACCCATGCTCACAGCTGAGTTTACCGCCAGGGTTTCGTTTCTTTCCGACGGATGAAGAGCTCTTGGTGCAGTATCTCTGCCGGAAAGTCGCCGGCTACCAATTTCCTCTGCAGATCATCGGCGATGTCGATTTGTACAAATTTGATCCTTGGGATCTTCCAAGTGAGTTTTAATTTTTGTGTTTTGTTTTTTAAATTTTCTGATTTTGGAGGATTTCTAATCAATTAGGGTTGTGTATTGTGACGTAGGCAAGGCTTTGTTTGGAGAGAAGGAATGGTATTTCTTCAGCCCTAGAGATAGAAAGTACCCGAATGGTTCGAGGCCAAACAGAGTAGCAGGGTCTGGGTATTGGAAAGCCACCGGCACTGATAAGATTATCACAACTGAGGGACGAAAAGTCGGAATTAAGAAAGCTCTTGTTTTCTACGTCGGAAAAGCTCCAAAAGGAAATAAAACCAATTGGATTATGCATGAATACAGATTGTATGAAACGCAGAGAAAAAATGGCGGTTCTAGGGTATGGATTTCAACCGCATAGTTTTTCAATTTGTTTTTTTTTTTGGCTAAAGGATTATGCTAATGGTTTTAGTTTCTGTTAAATTTGCAGTTGGATGATTGGGTTTTATGTCGAATTTATAAGAAGAACTCGAGTGGGGTGAATCCGACCGTCATTTCCGGCGTTCAGAGCAAGGAATACAGCCACGACTCGTCGTCGTCGTCTTCATCTCAATACGACGACGTTCTGGAGTCGTTGCCGGAGCTGGATGGCCGGTTCTTCTCGTTGCCGAGAATGGATTCTCTCAAGATATTTCAGGAGGAAGATGATCAGAAGCTGAATCTTCTCCAGCGGTTGGGGTCGGCCAACTTTGATTGGGCTACGTTAGCTGGGCTTAACCCGATTGGGCCCGAGCTTGTTCAGGCCCAACAAGGCCCCACTCAGCAGCCCAACTTAAATGTTTGCGGATCGCGGAATGACGTATATGCCCCTCTCGATGAAGTGCAGAGCGGGTCGGGTAATCAGATCCAGCGAGTTCACAACCCGGGATTCAACCCACAGAACCTGACCGGATCAGGGGTTTCTAACTCGTTCGACCCGTTTAGGGACAGATACCCGACCCATTCGGGGTTTAGGCAGTGAAAATTGATTGGTATTCGTGTGATAGTGGGGAAAAATATGTAGGGCGATTTGTGTAAATTCGTCTGATTTTTTGGGCCGATATTGAGCGAAGATGAAGGGAAGACTATTCTTGAATTCTCTTCTCATGCTTTTGGTTTTGGTGAGGGGTGGGTAGATAGATATTTCTTAAAAAAAATTTAGGAATGTTTTTATTTTATTATTATTAGTGTATTATTACTATGACGTATACTTATGATATCATTAACGTAAATATTCATTAAAGGTACCGTTTTGTAATAAAATTTCGATGTGTACCAAAACTCTTGACCCTTGTAGCATTGGTCTAATTAAATTCTGTTCGATTTTAGTGAGTTGTAATAAGCTGAATGTAAAAAAAAAAAAAGGATAGTCTATGTAGTGTTGCATTAAAATGCAAGCAATCTGATGTATAAAATGTACTTTGTTGAATTGATCTTAAATTTTCAAAATACTACGAAGTTGTTGTTTTTTTTCTTTTTTTTTTTTTCAAGTTGAATTTCAGAGAATTAATTTAAAAGCGATAAATATAAATTTATAGGTGATGGTTTGGATATTTTTCATTTTAGAATTCATCATTCACTTTCTAAACAAATAATAAATTTTAAATGAAATGATTCAAATCTTGTCATCCAAAAGCAACCAATTCATTTGACAAACTTAATTCATGCATGCAGTTAAAAAAGACAATGTACGACTTTTGATTTCTTCTTCTTAAAGAATGTGTTGTAGGCTAAATTAGGCACGAGGAAAATGAATAAGAATGGTAATTGAAGTAAGAATAATAAACCAAATCCAACGAAAAACAAAAGTCAAAACTCAGACCGACCATCCATTAAATTCAAAAGACAATATGCACAACTCCGAATATGCGGCTGCTAAGTGATGATTCCACAATTTCCACCAATACTTTTCTTCACGTGTGTTTTTTTTTTTCCTTTTTTAATTAGGATTTTTTTTTTTTTGGGGCTACCATTTATTGGAATATTCTTTCTATTTGTGACATGATATTTGGTATTGTAGTGGATCAATTGCTCCTGTATTATTCCTCCTCAACTTTGAAAGTTTCCTTGAATTGTTTGTGATGGATGGAATTGCAACAGCTTAGCATTCGGTTTGGATCGGTTGTTGTCTTATTGATCAGTGGATTTAACTGAATATATACTTGATATCTGGTTCCAAATGCCATAGAACATAAGGAAAATGATTGAATCGGATTAATCGATCAAAACCAGTTTATCTTGGTTTGAGTGGTCAATTTTATTTTTAGTTTAAATTATTTTTTATGATTGTTTTAAAAAGCTGAACGTTGACATTTATATGTGTATATAATAGTTGTAAGTATTCAATTTTATTGAATATAATCACCAATCCAATAATAAAAACATTACTATTTATAAATCTATCAATTGGCGTTGTGGGTGGGGACTGGGGGAGGGTGCTTGGATATAAATTTATAAATTGTCAAACTTATTTTGCGAAAACTTTTCAAAGTTTTGAGATTTGTTCAGTACTATCAAATTCCCACCTAGTGGAATGGACTAGTAAATGTGTGTTAATTTTAAAATATATTTTATAATATAGTACCTATAAAATATGTTTCAACAATATTTTTGTAGAAAAAGAAGACAATATTGCACATAATATATATCAACAAAAGAATAAAAAGAATGGGCCAGTTAAAAACAATAATTAAGAATACTTTTTTATTTTTTTATTCTAAAGCCCAACTTTAGTGACATGCTTGCAGGGGTTTGAATGCAAATGATTAATTGTGAATATTCCCCTTTTTTTTCTTAACTCGTACAATTGTTGTACTAAGTATAGTGCAACTTGTTCAATCCAGTACTATTAATTATAGTTTCTTTTTTCTATTGTAAATGATATTTATTTCATACTCCATATTTTAATATTTTTAATATATGTTGTATGTATTTGAATGATGCGATTCAAGCATTTGATTTATAGCAGGAATTGAAAAAAAAAAAAAAAAATTTAAAAGAATCTTATGTGGTATCATCAAACAGTCGTGCAATATACAGTTTATCATAAAAAGCAAATATTTATAAATAAAAATTTAAGGAGGGATGGGCCCAGAAAAGACACCTATCGCCTCAGCCCAACTACAAATAGTCAAACGTTTTATTTAAGTCGAAATATAAATTAGTTGACTAATATTTTGAGCCCACTCCATTTTGTTATCTGTAAAGTGCTACAGAAGCCCATTGCAAGGTAGTGTATAACCATCTTAAAAAAATAAAATAAATATAATCCACGAGTAAATTTATTTATATTTTTATGTTCAATTTATTATTCAACTAGGCAACGAATCATGATTTAGTAACTTTTTCTCACATTTCATATTGAATTTTATATTTCAGAGTATTGATATTGATGATATAATTATCATATATAGGATAAGTATTGGTTAAAAAAATAACGAAATGAAATCCAGAATGCAATAATAAAGGGACCTAATTTATAATTAATGGTGTTGAAAAGGGATTGATTTAGAGCTAGTATGTCATTTTCAGGAAGAACATAAGCATAAACAAATGAATTGGTGTTGGAGCATCATTTCAAAATAAAAATGAAGGGATAACATTAGAGATAACGCTGTTGGAATTCTTACCAAAACTGGGTATACAATTAGGATATGTCAAGGATTATGGCTCCGAATAATCAATTCAGCTTATCACAATCACTAACAAAGTTGAAGCATAATTAAACCACCAATTTTTTAAAGCCATTTAGCAGCATATTAAAAGATAATGCCCACTCTTGATGGTTGGACTACTTACAAATATTAGTACAAAGAATATATTGTCTAACTATGTTTTAATCTCGTATTTTTATTTTATTTTATTTAACACATTCTATAAATGTGATATGAAGTCTCACTATGAGCACACTTGGTGTGTTTTGATATAATAGTCATATATACACAATTGAAAAGAAAAAAAAATCAAAATATACCTTCAAAAGGAGCTTTTATGACTGAATGACTATAAATTGGGATATTTAATGTATTTTGGGTCCAATTAATCAAGTGATAAATATATTATATTTAGTGGTTTGAGCTTTGAATCTGCGCGCGCGCACACACACACACACATATATATATATATATATATATATATATATATATATATATATATATAATTATATGTTTCCGTTCCTAGAGCAAACACAATTTATTGTGTTCATTGTGGTAGGGTAAGAAGAACAAAAATTCGCACTTATAATTGTATACATATAAAAGAAAAATAAAGTGGGTGAGAATATATAATGATAAGAAAGTTGATTCTTTGGTGTATATATCAACTGTGTATAAATATCAACAATGAATACGATAAATTGTGATTGAGTGGATAGTTGAATAGGATTCTTGAAGTAAATAAACTTGGAAATGAGAAAAATAAGTGACCAATGTTTTTATCATCTTTTCATTTTTAGTGAGTGGATACAATATCGTATAATACATTATCAGATATACCTATAATGAAAATTGACTAACAATAAATATATATTTTAAACAATTTATAATCAGCAATATGCATATGAATGAGAGAGAGAGAGAGAGAGAGAGAGAGAGAGAGAGAGAGAGAGAGAGAGAGAGAGAGAGAGAGAGGGGTCGGGTCATGATTATGAAGTTTATAAGTGATATTAAGACCAATCTCTGCCTCTCAATTACCTTGATTCTCCATCCACATAACTAGTAAAGTTGGGATTTTTAAAGAATATTATTCCTGGGTTTATGTATAATTTTTTTTTTTATAATTCAATTTCGTATTTATTTTGCTAAATAGAACTCAAATTTCGTCTATGACAAAGAAGACAAAATTGTATATCAATTGAACTTGTGAATCCAATTACTTGATGCATGACAGTCCAACACATTAAGACGAAATTGAAATTCACACTCTTACACTAAAAATACAAGTGAAAATTTCGAAATAGCACTTATTGTAGATGGCCGGTATACTATTAATTTATATTCATCCAAACAATTGAATAAAGAAGATGAGGTATGAATTCACAATGTATACAATATAAAAATAAAATAAAATAAATAATAATAAGAACAACACATGAGAATGGAATGAAATATACAACAAATTATTGAATTGGATAAAGCTGATAGGGCCCCTATTATTCGTAACTTTTAGCTCTGCCCATTAAATGCTTTTATTCATCTTCTTCCCACAACAAGAATTTCGCTGATAGACAACATTGGAAAGACAACGCTTTTTATTGTCTTACGTTATTTTACAACGCTTTTTGTGAAAAGCATTGTCTTTTTGTGAAAAAAGCGCTGAAAGACAACGCTTTTAAGAGAAAAGACAACATTTTTCACAAGGTGTTGTCTTTCAAAGTTTTTTTCGCTAATAGACAACACTTTTTTGCAACGCTTTTTTAAAAAGCATTGTCTTTCAACGGATTTAAAAAAAAAAAGACAACTATTTTATGCAACGCTTTTTATGCATTGTCTTTCAGCGGATTGTTTATCTAAAAGACAACCCTTTTATGTATTGTTTTTCAAAAGCGTTGTCTTTCATTAAAAAAATTTAATTAAATTAATTGTTTTTTAATTCAATTTTATTTGAAAAGTTTAATTATTTTTTGATGTTATCTTATATTAGAATATTATTTAAAAAATCAGAATATTATTTAAATAATAATAATAGAAATTCTGAAAAACTATATTTTAAATTTTAAAACATTATTTAATTAAATATAAAAATATATTAAAATTAGAAATTTTATTTACAAATAACATAAATCATATTAAATATCTAACAATCAAAAAATAAAATTAAGATTAAAAACTTTCTTGTTATTTATTAAAAATTCTAATTATAAATTTTTTTACTAATATTTCTATTTTCTTTTTAAGAATTTTAACGATTTTATTAATTATTTTAATTTTCACCATTTAATCGATTATTTTTTTTTGATATTTAGAGATAATTTTCCAACAAATATCTATCATGCTAAATTTTTTAATTGTTGGTTTATAAATATTTCAAAATACTATAAAAAAATTAATAACTGTAATAAATAATTTATTTGTTATTATGAAAGTTTATGTCATTAATTAATACTGTAAACACAAGTTCCTATTATTATTATTATTATTATTATTATTATTATTATTATTATTATTATTAAACATAGGTTTTAGTACGTAATTGAAGATAAGTTATGATTTTTTGAAATATTTATTTTGAACTTATTATATTTACTTAATAAGTATTGTAAATTTTATTTGTTAAATTTAAAATTTGAAAATTAATTTTAATAATTTCATAATAAGATTACTGTTGCGTTATTTTAACATTTTCTTTTCTAGATTTCTTATCTGTATTTAGATAATTTAAAATATTTTTCTAATTATTTAAATGAAATTTCAGATTTTATATATTATATTAATATTTTTAATTTTTTTTACTTTTCAATTTCTAAAAATAATTTTTTTTGCCTTTATTTGTTGATTTTTAGATATTTAATATAATTTATGTGTTTTTTTAATCAATTTTCCCTATTTTAGGTATTTAATATAATATATGGGGTATTTTTACCAATTTTCCCTATTTTAGGTATTGAATAAATCTATGTACGTAAAAATATACGTATTTAATTGAGTCACATTTTATATCAAAATTGGAAATCAATGAATTATATTACTCCCTCCATCCCAAATTATTTGTCATTTTAGCTCTTAAGATTTGTCCCAAATTATTTGACGTTATAGGAATTCAAGACATATTTTCCCAAATTCTTCCAAATTTACCCCTATTTATTATTCCTTACTAAATGCTCTATTATTTCAAAGTAGGCATTGGAAATATGTATTAAATAGGGATAGATCGGTCTTTTTGTTAGTTTCCTTAATCTGCGTGAAAAGTGTTAAAACGACAAATAATTTGGGACGGAGGGAGTAATAAGTATTAATGGTACTTTATAAAAATTAACAAAAACATATGTGATAATAGAAAATTGAAAATTATCAAAAATTGATATAAAAGAAATGTATGCAAAATATTATTACATAAAGCACCACTAGTCTAGTGGTGAGAGTACCTCCATGGCTCTCGGGTTCGATTTCCAGCCAATGTATAATATTGTTGTTGATGATGTGTCGCCTCTATGATGACATGTCAGCGGTACAATGACGTGTTATATTGATTTGTCAGCTCTACGGTGACACGTCATGCTGACGTGTCGTCTCTATGATGACGTTAGCGTGTTTTATTTAATAGTTTGTTAAAAAAGACAACATTTATGATGATGTGTCAGCGGGTTTGTTAAAAAAGACAACATTTATGATGATGTGTCAGCGGTACAATGATGTGTTATGCTGATTTGTCAGCTCTACGGTGACGTGTTAGCTCTATGATGACGTGTCATGATGATGTCAACAGTACAATGACGTGTCATGCTGACGTGTCGTCTCTATGATGACATCAGCGTCCTATTTAATAGTTTGTTAAAAAAGACAATATTTTTCTGCAACGGTTTTTATGCGTTGTCTTATGTGGAAAAAACAACGCTTTTTAGTGTGTTGTCTATTAGTGCCCATTAAGACAACGTTGGATACAACAACGCTTTTTTTATTGGATTTGTCCGTTGTCTATCAGCGAAATTCTTGTAGTGTCCATTTGCATCAATTAGAAAATGAAAGGCAGTTTATTAAGGTGTCTATGATCGATCATAAGTAAGAAGTTCAAATTAAATTAAAGAATTTTTGCAGTACAAAATTAAGACAATAAAATTTTAAATAACTCAATAACGTATTAGTATTACACAATCTAAAATTTGAGTAATGAAAACTGTTGGGATATTTTAGTAGTTATCTTGATAAGACAAAACAGTATATGTAATAAGATAATGAAGTTTGCTAAAAGAAAGTTTCCACTGATTACATGATCATAAGCTTATCTCTCTATGAATAAGATCATGTAATGGTTTTCCAAATGTTAAGGAAAATCAATCTTAAAAGAATTAAGAAGACATTCTCTAAGGGTCAGCAAACTGTAGGAAACAGCAAGTTGAGAGGAAGTATCTGCATAGGAAGTAGATAGAATGCTGCAAAGAGTAGAGAGCAAGCTGTAAGGAACAACATGCTGAAAAAGAAGAAGAAAGTTTCGAACAGAAAGCTGTCGACGAAGGAAATAAGAAGCTGTCAGCAGATTACAGAAGCCAGCAAGTTGGAGAGAAACAGCAAGTTGAAGCAGCAAGAAGCAGCATCAGGAAGATCATGCAGTAAGAAGAAGAGAAAAACTAGCTGAATTCAAGCAGTTGGTGCATTAACTTCAGCCTTGGACCCATACTGACTTGACAGGTCAGCAGGAACGACAGAGAGGTCCATGAGCAAATTGTAGGCGCATTAAATGCACACGTCAAGATCAACTCAGAAACATTTAATGCGGCTACAGAAGAAGATCTTGAGAGATTGGAGTTCACATTCAAAATGGGGAAGTATCTTCCTTCAACGGATACTTTCCTCCAACAGATATATTCTCAAGATTTATAAATAGAAGGTATGATTGATTGAAAAAAAATATTGAACAGAGTCGAGAGGAAAATTAGACATATTTCAAAGCTTCTCAAGCTTATCCATGTTCAGCCACCCAACCTTCTAGGAGCAGTCTACAATAGCATTGAAGCCATCAAAGATCAAGACTGTTCCGCACCAGTTGAAGAACCCTTTTTTTCTTTAATCATTGTATTGTGTGCGCTAGGTTGTTTATGGTGTAACTTAGTTGAGAGGATTAGATCCTTGCTAAGTGTGTAGTTTAGAAATAGATTACTTGTCCTTTGTGGGATTGTACCCTTTGTGGGTTGTGACCTTCGACTAGAGTCTGGGATTCTAGTAGACGTAATTTGTTAGAAAAAAATTTGTAAAGCGAGGCTTGTAATTCGAGCTGACCTAACAAAATTCCTTTTTGAGAGAGAATAGAGTGGATGTAGAAGACTTACACCACCTTCGAACCACTATAAGTAAAATGTATTTATATGTTTTGATATACTTACTGCTTTGCTTTTTATCATATCATATATCTTGCAGTATACATCATAAGCATTGTGCATTATACTATTGGCAAAAAACATACTTGTAAAAGAAAACTGGTTTCCAAAAAGGAACTCTATCAAGTTTATTCCGCTGCACTACACTCTGATACCGGGTCAGTAACCTGATTGAGCTTAGAGCCAGGTTACTGATTCGAGACATGTTATTGTCTTTAGGTCAGGAACCTGTTATACAGAATAATTTAAAAAAGAGTTTGCAAAATCGATAGAAGTTCATTCACCCCCTCTGAATCTCTGACCATTTGAGACTCACGGGACCAACAAAAACTCAGTTCAGACGGATATATAAAATCAAACAATATCATAGGTACCTAATTGCCTGCTAAAGAAGGAATTTAGGTTTACGCTTTTGTTTTTATGACATCTATTGGACATCATGATTTGCCCTAATACATTGACACCTTTTCTCCAAATTATATATATATATATATATATATATATATATATATATATTGTGCGTTTGAAAAAGCAATGTACCATTCCACAAAAGTCGTGTTTATTTAAAAAAGAAGCAGCAATTGAGCATGGTAACAAATTAAGAAAGAATCAGTCTGCATCCTCTGTATGAAAATCAATGTCTCAAAACTACGTAGTTGTAGTTTTAAATAAGCAAAGTTTTTTTTTTTTAAATTTAACTGTTATTAATTGTAAGTGTTATTATTTTTCACATTAATATTATATAGTTTGGGATGTGGTACATGAATGGAAATATGAGAATTGATTTGCTAAGAACGTGTGTACATTAAATTCCAATTTGCTGTCTATATATTATAACATTAATGTTGTTTCCCGTAGGCATCAACTGTTGTGCCTTTTATCTATATATTATTATTTCCTTTTTCTGCATTCTCAACCCTTCTAATCTTACAAACCTAAGTTTTCCAAACCCCTTTTCCATTCCATCATTAGTTCCAATCATATATATATATATATATATATATATATATATATATATATATATATATATATATATATATATTTCGGATCTCATCATATAAATATATAATCGATATGGAACTTGATATGGTCGAACTAAGACGAACCGATTTTCTCTCTTAAAAGACCGAACCTAGTTGAACCAAGTCGAACCTAGTCCTTGTCTTAGAAGCCGAACTGAGACCAAAGTCAAGGCTGTTGAGGTATTGAGAAACAAGCTGTTCGGCCATCTTGTGATCGAACTAACAAAGCTCAAGCTAGTGTGGGAAATACGATGACGCACTAACTTAGTTATAAGATACGAGGAAAAACTGGTATATGGCGAAGCTAAGCGAACTTAGTTACAGCCCTATGATCGAACTAATGAAAAAGGAACTGATTTAGTTCGATGTCATAACAGCGAACTGATTAACATGGAATGTGGCGGACAGACTTTGATCCTAACTAACCGCTATTTCAGCGGATCTGTTAGTCCGTATCCCATATTTTGTGGGATAAATCTCAACCAACTCATATCCCAGGGAGTCTATATATACTCTTGTTCTCACTCTTTATTTTTTCTTATGCACACTGATAATAAAAATACACACACGTACACTTGCAAAAAATATCCTCTTCCTTTTTTTCTGACTTGAGCGTCGGAGTCCCATCACCGGGAATCCCTCCCGGTGTTTGTTTTGCAGGTTTACAAGTCTGGAATTTCGAGTTTTTGGGTTGAAGAACCGGAGCTTTGGATCGGAGCAATATCAGAACTCATTGTAGTAATTTGCATTGAAATTAACTTCATAAAGAACCCAATATCTAATGTCCTATCATGATTTTTATATACATATATAATTGATATTGAACTCTATATATATTTTGCAAAATTGATTTGCTATTTTAGATCATTATTGATTTGGTCATAATTGGACAAATGAATCCAAATTTGATCATTTTGTTAAGATTGTCGAAAAAAAGTAATGATGTGGAAGCCTCACGCATATGTATACACAGGATTTATACATTTCAGACATATCATTAAAAACTAACTCAATATAAATGTTACGGCACTTTGTACGTAGGCTACATCTATATATAAATTAGTACGTACATGAGTCGTCAGTTTTCACATATATTGAATATGATCTACAAGTACTGATATAACATATTGTTGAAACCTTTTACATATATCCTTTAAATCAAATCTAGGTGTCTTTAGTCAACATATATGTAGAGCTAATTTGATTATATATTCCAATAAATTGACTAAAGTAGCACCCAAATGGCCTAAATCATGAACTAAACTTCCTTGATATTTTCATATTCCATAAATTTTGACAAAAATTCTATAGACCCATTTATCAATATGGGGAATATTTAAAATAATAAAATTGATGCATGCATGTGTCCTCGTGACATATATAAATCCAATATAATCAATATTAGCTTCAAATCACAATATTTAAAGAGATTGGATTGTGAATATATTCATAAGATAATTTAAAAAAAGGAAAAGAAAGGAAAGTAACGTGAAACAGAAAGGTGGAAAATGTTTGGGGTCATGCAATAGAGACTTAGCTTATCTTGTGGCGCAATATATGTGCCTTCCAACTCCGTTTTGCATCATACATCATCCCCCTTTTTATGCTTCTTTTCTTGCCTAACTATTTCTCATGCTACTTATACATACCTATTTCTTTATTTTTTGAGATCACCTTCTCAATATCATTTTCATCAAACTATATATACTATGAATTATTCAATATACAAATTGTATCCTACAATATTAGACTCTATAATATTCTATTTTATGTCTTGTTCAATATTGATAAGATATGATGGTTTTAAAACATGCTTCATTCTTTGTCCAATAATTGTTGGACTTGGTTTCATTAAAGTGGCTCGCAAAGTTTTTTTTGGATGTAAATTTTATTTTCTGTCTGGTTTAATATGTATAATCCACCAACGTTTCAAATTTTTATGAACAATAATATTACTATTGTTCTAATGATACTAATCCATGATATCATTAGTTTAACATTTATTATGCATTAATTATAATTAAAAATAATGAATTATGAAATGAAACATCAGATAGAAGATTTGAAGCCATGAACAACTAGATCAAAAGTGTGATTAAAATCTTGAGTTGGTCTCTTGTATACCTGTCGCACGGTGCGACAGGACCGTGTGCCACAACACAAAAAATCGCATACTTATAACCCTAAAAGACATACTTTCAGGTAAAAATCACATACGTGTGTGGCGCACTATCGACCATGCCCCATACTGTGTGCTACACATGCGCTGTATAGTCACGCACGGTCGTACCATGCCCCATAGCGCGAGAGAAAAATCACATACTTAGAGTTGAAAATTACATACTTGGAGCAGAAAATGACATATATACTTGCACTGTTCTGGCACACGGTCAACCGTATCCTAGACACGACCGTGCACGGTCCCGTCGTACGGTGCAACAGTCGCACGCAAGTTTTGTCGTAAAATCTTTGATAGTAACTAATATAAATTTGGAATTAAGTGCATAGTTGGAGGGGTTGAATTTGTGAAGTGTGTAGAGTCACGAGGGGGATGAAATGAAGCACATATATATATTCACTGCACATGCTTCTTTAATTACTCTTTTCCCCGTTTTATAAACATAAAGGGCAAGTTAGGCTTTGCTTAGACTCGATACCGATTGATACCCTATTCTCACAAGTGATTAATGCCCTCTTGACTTCCTACCTTATACACCCCACATGCTTCCTCTTACGTTTTTCATATTTTACCTTCCACATTTTTCAACCATTTAATTTACTCCCTAAATCAAATAGACTTGTGTGCATAAATAAATACATATACATGATGCATATATAGAGAGAGGATTGTTACTCTACACACCTCTCATCAAAACATTCATACGTACCAGCTGACGTGGCAATGAGACACAAATGTCACATTAATGCTACATCAGTAAGTGTTCACATAAGATGTGCAAGATAACAATTAGAATTTTGATAGATGATGTTTAAGTTATTTAAGAAAAAAAAAAAAGAGTTAAGAGGTTCAACCAATTGCTTAAACCCCCTAAGAATCACTATAAACTTTCAAAACCCATTCATTCAAGAGTATAAGGACTCTCATTTTGATATTCATTCATATTTTCCCTAACCCAATACTTAATTCGAGCATGATCGAATAGGGTTAAATAAACTCTATTGGTAGAATATGTGTGGAAGTTGGTGGAAGGTTAGTGATGAGAATGTGTTAAAGGGACATTGACACCATAAGCAAAGGCATTAGGCTAGTCAAAATACTTTCGTCCTATGACTCATCATACTTAAGTTGGTAAGGTCAAACTGGTCACTTAAAACAAAGCTGAAAGCTAAATAACTATCTTTTTTTAAAACCACCAATCACTTGATGACACGTGGAAAAACTGCTGTACATATTAAGTTTGAACGGTCCACGTGGGATTTCTAACAATCATAGACAAAAGTGAACATCTTATGTAGGGATCAAATCCAATGTAATCAGTGGAGAGGACGTAAGATTTCAAATGGGGCACAAATAATGCATATAAATATATATATATATATATATATATATATATATATATTTATTTATTTATATATAAATATTCATATATACTTATTTATATTTTTGTTGGCGAATCAAATTCAATCGGATTTCTTCACTATGCAATATGTATTTGGTAATGTATATGAGTTTGTATAAAAGTGCAATAAAATATTACTTAATTAATGGATCTTGTATAGAAACTCTACCCCAAAATCAGATGGGTACGTATGTGTATTCATGTCGTACAAATACTTGATTAGTTTAATTATTCTTGGATTGTGGAGGGCATTTTTTAAATTTTGGACAAAACCACATATTTATATCTATATACATTTTTTTATTGTTACAATATATTATCACTATAGTTGGACTTGTGACGGTACAATTATATGATTTATGAACGTAAGATAAAGATTGAGTTTTTGACATGTGCATGCTTTCAACTATCACTAAGTTCCAAGTTAATCACTATATAAATCCGTCATTTTAGCAAATTATGAAATGGTAGAAATTAAAGAAGGTTGAATTATTAACTTTTTCCTTCTCCACCGGTCTATATAATTATTATTTTTAATATGTATTCTTTACACAAATTAATGTGGTCACGCTTTTTCTATTTTCATATTGACAGAAATCATAATATTATTTATTCCGTCCATCCCAAAATAAAAAAATATTAATATTGATATGATCGTATCTAATTATTTTTATATTTGAATTCTGCATATATATATATATATATATATATATATATATATATATATATATATAAACATTGATAAAAAGACTGATCCTAATTAAGTTCAAGCCTCTCCACCCTCAATGGTAACTCAAAAAAAACAAAATTATATGTCATATTAATAATATGTTTGTATATTAATAAATATTACTTTTCGATCCTAATTACGTATCATTTTAGAGGTCAAATTTTATTTTCAAATAAGTGTCGTTTTATATTTTTATTCAACTTTATTCTCAAATTAATCCTATTAACTTTCTTTAGCTAAAATTATGAAATTTGATATTACAAATTAACCCTATTTCTTTATGAAATAAATTTGATTCTAATTGTAAATTTGAATTTTAAATTCCTTGATTAATTATATATATATATATATATATATATATATATATATATATATATATCACTTAATGCATGTAACGCCAAACTATATCATATAGGGCACGTGTTTGAGTGCAACCATTCCTCATCAAACATGATATGTATGTTGTTGTTGTCATTATGGTCATTAGGGATGGTTGGTACAGTTATACCGAACCGAAAATTTCATATCGTATATCGTATCGAAAATTTCTATATCCAAATATTTATACTGTTATCATATCGAAAATTTCAGTGTACCAAAATTCGTTCGGTATATCAAAATTTTCGATACCATAATTAGTCAAACCGTTTCATATCGAAAATTTCGGTATACCGAAAATACCGTTTTACCGAAATAAAAATTAGATACCGAAATTTGGATATACCGAAAATACTGTTTACCGAAATAAAAAATATTATATTTTTTAATTTATTAATATGGAATTAATATATATTTTAATTAATATTAATATTTTTGGTATTTTGGTATACCGAAATTTAAAAAATAAACCAATACCATACAGAAAATCTATCGAAAATTCGGTAATTTTTCGATAGATAAAACCAATATTTCGATAATTCGATATTTTCCCCCATAATGGTCATCTAATCAAACTTTACCTGAGATTTTTATGATCTTCAATTTCAATCATGAGAGAGAGAGAGAGAGAGAGAGAGAGAGAGAGAGAGAGAGAGGTGATAAAAATGGACAACAAGATTTGACTCCCAATGTGGGCTCTGCTCATCATGAAATCAGCAATAGACCCCACCAATGTCCCTTGTGTGTGCTATAGTTTCCACAATTTTTTCAGTCACACAATTATTTACACCAAATTATGTAAAACTTCACATTTAATGTTTCTATTTGCTTTTCATGTCCAATTAACTGAATCCTTTGTTTTAATTTTGATATTATTATTTATATATATTTCAAGCATTTATGTGATGCTCTGTCCAACATTAACTGTATATGAGATTAATTTTATTGATCATATTAATAAAAGTGGAATAATTAGCTTTTTTTTAACTCAACTGGATATATATATCATTGATTGCACATTTTTCGATACATTTATAAAATAGTAAAATATTTAAATGCAATAAATAATCCTAGTTTAAAGAGTAATGATTCGATTGGATGAATTATAAATGCCACATGCAATAAAGCACAATACCTTGGTTGCAATTAATCTTAAGAGTGTGATGGGAATGTAATGTAGTGTGTAAGTACAAGTGACTATAATTTTTTTATGGTGCCATTAATGAATTTTAGACAAGAAAATAAATATGAACCTAATATGAGTGGCAAAAATCAACATAACAATAAATATTTAAAATTAGCAATTTCACTTTTTCAGCAATAAATTATGTCAATACTAAAAGGCAAAATATAAAACCATAATGTTGAAATCCCAACCAACAGCACGATGAGGATTGGACTAATTAATAAATTTCCCCTATCTTTGTCCTGTAATAGTTGGAGCAACAATTTGACTTCCACAGTCAACACTATTTCATATCTTTAAGGTTAAAGTTTTAACAGGCCGGGTACATGTATAAAAGGCAGATCAATTTTGTGCAATTTTTTTTAGGATCACATATTTTAATACTTTATGATTCAGATAGAAGCGTGATAAAATATAATCTATTAATTTTGAGATTACGTTGATGTAATATTAATTTCAAAGAAAACAATTTTTTTTTAAATTTTATAAATAAATCAACTTTCTAGAATAATTAAAAATTGATGAAATATATAATATCCAATTCGATATCTTATTTATCATTCATCATTTGATGAAAATAATACAAAAAAATCAATTTTATGCATCATTATTAAACACTAATTTGGATTATCACATTTGCATGACAGGTGTTCGTACCAAAATTAGCATAAAAAAATCAAATTTTTGATTAAAATTAAATTACAAGAAAATTTTAAACTCATAAAGTTAGTTGTGCGAAAATTGGTAGGAGCAACATTATAGTATCAAAATTGAAGTTTTTCCAGAATAATAGTACGTATTAAATGAGTTATTTTTGGTATTACTTAAAATTGATGATAATTAAAAATAAACAAAAGGTGAAATAGAAGTTATAAATGAAAAACCCATTAGAGTCTATTCCAGAATTTCACCTCCCACTTTCCCCTCACACTTATCCTTCGTCTTATCAATTTCCCATTCACAATATTTCTGTTGGCCTCTCTGTAGCCACGCGGTCCCCACACAATTCCCCGACACGTGTCTCCATTTCATTTGCCGAGGAACCACGTGCGTGTCGGTCTATTAATCGCCTAATTTTTAGTTATCAATTCCTAATGGCGTCATCATTAAGCCCTAATCGCCTCCCTCGCAGCAACGCTAAAATGACTCTTTACCCCTCGGCGCACGCCACATGGCGGATTCCTACTGGACGGCACGATCCATGGAGCGTACATGAAATACTGGATAACTCGCACCGTAACATAATTTGGTCCGTATATACGATGTAATAAAAAGAAGAGGATGTAGCCAACTACAAGGCATAACATATTTGAGCAAAGTTTATTGTATTTTTGTATTGTATTGTACCATGCTCCTCCTCCTCCTCCTCCTCTCTCACATATTTCTTTCCAAACCCAAATAGCTACCATTTTTTTTTTTTGCAACATAATCATACCCCATAATTAAATATATAATTTTTTTTTGATCAAGAAATAGTTGCTAAAGAGTAGTAGTAGTAGAAGCCAGCAGTGACCGATCATGGAGAGCACAGATTCCTCCACCGGTTCGCAGCAGCCTCAGCTGCCGCCGGGGTTCCGCTTCCACCCCACCGACGAAGAACTGGTGGTGCACTACCTCAAGAAGAAGGCCGCCTCCGCGCCCTTACCAGTCGCCATCATCGCCGAGGTTGATCTATACAAATTTGACCCATGGGAGCTACCTGGTATAATTCAATCAAATTACTTATCACTGTATTCCATGGAAATGAATCGAATTCATGTTTCTTTTTTGTGTTGCGTATGCAGCAAAGGCTATATTTGGGGAGCAGGAGTGGTACTTTTTCAGCCCGAGAGATAGGAAGTATCCGAACGGGGCGCGGCCGAACAGGGCAGCGACGTCCGGTTACTGGAAGGCGACGGGGACGGATAAACCGGTTCTGACGGCGGGTGGGACCCAGAAAGTGGGGGTTAAAAAGGCTTTGGTTTTCTATGGAGGAAAGCCTCCTAAAGGGATCAAGACTAACTGGATCATGCATGAGTATAGGCTCGTAGATAATAAGACCTCCTCCTCCAAACCTCCTGGTTGTGATTTTGTCAACAAGAAAGGCTCTTCTTTAAGGGTAATTTCTTTTTTTCTCTTCCAGTTTGCCACATGTGATCATAATGATTTATATGTACGTGTTGATTAATTACAGCTTGATGATTGGGTTCTATGTCGGATATACAAAAAGAACAACGCGCAGAGAAACATGGACCAAGAGCGCGACGATCTCCACGACGTGATTGCTTCGATCAACACTCAGAACATGACGTCATCAATGGCGGTTGGATCGCAGCACAAGTCGTTCCTGGACAATCATCAAAGCATCTACGATGGGATGATGAACGTGAACGAGGCCATGAATCCATCAGCTTCCAAATCGAGCCCACAGCTTCATATGCTGCCCCATAATCTGCTCCCAACTAAGAGAAATCTCCCCAATTTATACTGGAACGATGAGGCCAACGTCAACTCGCCTTCCACAAAGAGATTCCTGGCTGAGAATTGCGATGGTAGAAACGATGAAACCACCAATTCCATAGCAACCATTCTTAGCCAGTTGCCACAAACCCCATCTCTGCAGCAACAGGCAATGCTGGGGAATCTGGGAGATGGGGTTTTTGGCCAGCAATCGTATCAGGTTCCAGGGGTAAATTGGTACTCGTAATTTTTAGTTATTACATGAATGTGTGTGTTAAAGGGTTTTTAAGATTTAAAAAAAAAAAAAAAGATTAATTATGCAAGAAGAAAATTGGAGATGCAGATTTATGTACATCATCATATATGATCATGCGACATGTTGAGTTGAAAGGTGGAGATTTTGTTGGTTGCTAGCTAGGTGATGAAGAATATACACAATTAAATATTTTAATTTTTACAGGTCATATTTCTGGGGAGTTTTATCTATATATAGTAAGTTTTAGCATAGATGAGGCAGTGTATTATTAGCTGTAATATTGATTTCTTTTATTATATACTTTGATCATATACAGTTTTTGTTCATAGTAGATGGAAATTACCAGAGAAAATCTTGTACTGATCATCTTGTTGGGGAGAAATAGAATAAATAGATATTAGAGAAATACAATATATAATAGTTTTGTTATTTTAATTTGTAATTTCATAAATTAATGTGTACTTAAGTAGTACTGCGTCTCATGATAACTCTAGTTTTTCTATATCACATCTATGGTTTATCAATTAATTTCACAAATCTTTCATGAAATATATCTGCATATGTGTGTAATTGATCATGCTTTAATTTTTGCATATAAGAATTAGGGTTTTCTGTGATCCAAATATATGTTGGTATTTTTTTTTTCTATTGTTCTATGTTAATTTTATGTGACAATCTAAATCTTCTATTGGAAAATGGTGTTTCAGCGAAAATATGGTTAAGGATTAACACATTTAATATATGACTGAAATTTTTCTTATTGTTACCATTTTTTCTGGTGATGGTTACTAGAATAAGGTTAAAACCACTTTCAGTTAATTAAGACTACTCAGAAAATTAGTTTCATAATCTGAGCCCCAAAATGGGTCATCATCATGTGATTAATGTTCAATTCAGATAGAATTATCAATGATAAAAATAATTATATATATAAGTCAATTATTTTAAAATTATACTATCGAAAGTCGGAACAAACTATATATTTCGTTCATCCATTCAAGAACATTAATTAGATAAAATTTGAACGATGCGGAGAAGATTAACATAACTAATTGCTCTACACTAAGAATCACACACATAAATCAAGAAATTGTAACTCTAACATTTGTAGGATTATTGGAGATCAATATTGAGAAATTAAATGAGAAGAAAAAAAAAATTGAAGAGAGAAATAGAGAAGAATTGAATGTGAAAGAGGATAATGCACATTCTTGTTTATAACTTTAAATCGAACAATGTATGGAGGGTGACCGAAAGAGTGGAATATGCAAGCTTTTTAGATAAATAATGAACTTAACTCTTCATCAACTCAAACATATCCACCCCCACTATAATTCCTTTTTCATTTTTGTTTTTTTGGTCAAGATTGAAAAGAAATATATTCCCAGTATTTTCTTGTTTTTTTTTGTTTTTATTTTTCAGAACTAGGATAACGATTGATGTTTTGTTTTGGGACATCGATCTTTATGTAACTTCAGAAGAGTTTTCAAAATATTGAAATAAAAATTAAAACATCTAATTAGCTGAGGAATCCGTATATATATATATATGCATGGTCAAACCAGGGAAGGGGGTGATTTTTTAATTTTTTTTTTATATTTGAGAAGGAAAATTAAATAATTAAAAGATAAAATATTATTGCGTTCATAATTTATTTACCTAATACTAGTTAAAATGCACTTTCTCTTGGAAAGTAACCAGCCCAGAGAAGCTAATTTGCATTATTCGTTTGCCATCATTTTCCTTGTGATATCGAAAAGAAAGCTAGGCATGGTAAAATCACTTTTGATGCAAAGAAAGCATTCATTAGAATTAGCAAAGAAAATTAACTCATAAACCCTTCCTAACCACATCATCCTCTTCTTAATTTTTGTCCTAATAATTCCATACTCCCATCCCATTCTTGGCCCCTAGACCTAATATGAACACACTAAATTCAACAAAATACAATTATATTGTTCACTTTTGGTCTGACTTTGCATTAAAAAATTAAAAGAAGAAGAATTGATTTTGTACAAATTAATTGAATGAAAATATCGCTCATAATATACAATCAATAAATGTAAGGTTTTAATTTGGTTATACAATCAAGATCCATCATCTTCAAAAAATTAAATTCGAAGAAAAAGATTTACATAAATCGCGGTGTGGTTGTCTTTTTCTTCATGGTATGAAAAGACAAGCCAAAAGTATATATATTCTACCACCACATATTTTGATAACAAGAGGATTTGATTTACTTCACAAATTAAATGGCTTTTTAATTTCTCATTGTCTTTGATGACTTAGGGACCATCTAGGCTGTCATAACAATTAAAGGAATCTTTATCTTAAACCTCACAATTTTATTATCGTTAATCCCATTCCCATTTAAGGAAAGAATACAAAACAACTTTAATACATTGTATCAACCCACGAGTGCTTAATATGGAAATTAGATAATGCGATGATGGAGATGCATTAGATATTTCTAGTCGTTTTGAAAGGGGCTTTCATTATAAGCATATATATATACACACACAATTTATAAAAGATACATTTCGAATGAATTCCTATAGTCATCGCACTCGATTCTAATGTTCATGCATCTAGCCGCGTCTATTTTACTGTGGATATTGATATTTTGGACTTGGGCGAAGTTTCAGGATGATGTATTGAAGAGGAGATTAATTTTATAGTTTATATTTGAACGACTGTCTGAGTGAGATATGCATAAAGTAAACCTTTCAAAAATAAGATCCGTCTTCTATACGGTATTATAGAACCGTGTTGCATTGTGTATTATGAAATAAAGTTGTGCTATTATAATGTTATTGGTCAAACTGAAAAATAATATGAATTTTTAAAGTAGATAAACTATTTTTGGAAAACTTCAAATAAGGAGTAAAGAGAGTTAAATATATAACTAATTAATAAATTAAAGTTGAGTTGTTCCTAGTTGAATAGGAAGGTTTATATACAAATCGTTGGATCACATTTCTTAGCAAATAATCGCGTGATATAATGGTTGGAATTGCATCTATCTATGAAAATAGACAACTTTTGTTGTACAAATCATCAACTTAATTGTAGCTAGTAATACATAATGAACACCTTTCTAAATTGAGTGTATTCAAATTCATCTTCATAATCTCAATTCTCAACATGATATTCAATAGTGTATGGTAGAAAAGGAGCAAAAGAGGTTTTGCTCCAAGCTCCTACACTACTATATTATTATAAAGTTCGAAATATTAATTTTTACTTTATTAATTTGTCTGACTGTTGTGTACAGTATGATATTAATAATTGTCGTTAATCAATTTTGAAAATAAAACAAAATAGAACTAAGAGTGAGAGAATTCTATATTTGCTTAATTCCCTTAACGTTTCTTGATTAATTACACATATTCATTTATATAAATTAAAGAGCAAAAATATGAAATCACTAGATATGCAAGCTAGGAAATCAAAGGTGTAGTTCATGTTTCAAGTTAATTATCCATGAATTAATAGTCTTTGGAAGACGAGGTTTTATTTATTTAATCTTCACTTTTATAAAGTTGGGCACCACTTGAATTATAAGGCTCGTGTGATCATAAGATTATTATGATAGTAGTTGTTTATACTAAATGATATGACTTTTTGTTAATTAACTTTAATGTGATCATAATAATTTTTATAAACTTTATACGCAAGAATTACATATAAGTTGTCTTCTTTTTTTATTCACAAGAAGTCATTATTTAATTTATTAGCTAGATGCTAAAATAATATTATTTTTATTATATATATATAGTCACACACAAAAACACACCAGCAAGCCCACACGTTTATTCTGACCGTATGTATGTATTTCAATTTAAGGAATATTATCAAACTTAAATTTCTTCTTTCCTTTTCTTTTTCGATTAATTGTAATTCAAAAACAACAACAACAATGAATTATATGTTGAATAAAAAAACCAGCTGATTTGTAACAGAGACCATAATGAGCTGCCTGAAATGTGTATCACTGCAGCTAATAAACCAAGAATATATCCATAATTCAGAGACCCAAAAATAATAAATAGATTTAGAAGTGGTAAACTGCAAATTACATTATAATTAATTATTTAATTTGCAGATGCCCCACCTGAGTCTGACCTTATATGAATTCTCCCCATCTGCTTAATAAATCAAAACCCAAGTGTCTGGTTCCAATTCCGAAAAGTGCAACATCAACAATCAGAAATTTATTTGAAAATTACTTGATATGTCGCTATTATCAATGTTCAAAATTAAATTACTTCAAATTACATATACTTAATCAAGAAAACTTACATATACTCGTAGTTTTTCAAAGTTGGATCTATAAGAAATTAAAGCGCAAGTAAAGAACTTTGAAATTTTGACCCAAATTACTAGTTTTTTTTTTAATCTATAAGAAACACGATTTTGATTTTTAATTGGAGCAGAAACTCAACAAATAAGACAGGTTTTTAAGGTCTTGTTTGGTCCAAATAAAGAGAAGTTCTTTTGAGGGGAAGAGAAATAAAGCAAAGAATTTCTCATAGAAAAAGTTTAATAGCTTTTCCTCGAATTATTTAATATATATATAAATCTCTAATATTTCCCTGCAATTGTTACTATAAAAACAAAGCGAAAAGGTAGCATTCTTTTATGTTCTTATAAATGTAATGACAAATATTCACTGTTACTATGTTTGCCTATATTTTAGAGTCTGAATCTTCCATTTATATCTAGTCTAAAATTATATTTCACTAATATAAATTATACTTAATATGATATCATCTTCAATTTATTTAAAATAAAATGATATCATAAATAGATGTCGTAAGTTACTTTTATACTTCACTTAAGCAACCAGAGGAAGCACAAACAATAACAATCAACTGTAAATACAAACCACACATATAAGGCATAAAAAAATAAATATTACAAACAAATCTTGCAAATATTAATTTGATCCTGTCGGGTCTTTATCTTTAATGGTAAAATCATCATTAAATACACTCAGAATTGTATTGCTAATTACACAACTTGTGGAACAGCATAAGAGATTTGGTACCTAACGTAACCTTTAAATAAATTATTATCATATTTGATGTGATGTTTGAAATTAAATTATCATATTTACATGCACAAAAATAATGGACTATATATCATTCATATAACGACGTGTTCTCTAATCACTCTTCTCCTCACCAACTGAACCAAGACTTGGAAAAAATATGTACCCAAATCAGAAACAGATAGTTTGTACACATATGTTTGGCTATGTTAAAAATGACCCTTCTTTTTATTTGTGCCCACCCTACATGACTGGTCCTTCATGTCTTCGTATATGGGGTTTCATACTCCGTTGCAAACGAGGATTAGTACAACTTCGTATTGGTCCTCATGCTTTTTACTCCTTTATCGGTGAAACAGGGAGCGTATCAGAATTACATGCAGGATCGGAAAATACATATATGTTTTTCTTCGAATACTTTAGTGAAGTGGAATATTCACCTTGGATGGACCATTTGCTGGTGGCAAACTGGTGTTGGCTTCAACTGGTACTTCAGATATTCTGGCTTCTGATTTCTCATTCGAGTATCTGCAAGATATAAATGATATTACGAGTTATTAGTAATGGTTACACAAAGAGTGATATTAATTCACACTTCAATAATGGATACTCACCAAGCTTATTGGATGCCTAGTTTTACCTCAAGGTATTAAATAGAGAAAAGAAACGTCTGATCATGGAGAGAAAAGATAGAAAAGTATGCAGATCGACGTGTGGACTAAATAAGACTAATATGCTAGATAGTTTAACTAGAGGTTTTAGAACAAATCAACATCAGAATTCTTTATAATCATTATCTGCCCAGGTAAGCTTGCAGTGACTGCGAAGAAATAATAATGATAGGTATGGAGTTTGGCTTAACAGAACGCTTACGTTGAGAGTATGGTCACCCAAATGAGTTCTACACAATCAACCCAAAGAAGTCTTTGTTCAACAGGGATAACACCATACGTAATCAGATGAGCGAAAGGCCAAAGCTTCCATCCCGCCTGAAAATGAATGACCACGTTCAAAGGATTATTAGATTTTACCTCCATCAAGACAAATTAGATGAGGCCTTTAACAAACAAGGTAACTTAATGTTTATGTAGCAGTTAAGCAAACAATAAAGAGAGACTTCTTACAGTTAACATGGGCAAAAATGTAGCCTTCAACTCCCTAAAAACGTTAGCAGGGGATTCAAAACGTAAAAATCCTAAAAGCGTGTAGTAAATGCTGTTCCAAATCGCAGACCATGCTGTCTGATCGAAGGCAACTTTAGCAGGAACCACCCACCATTCATCATAAGGGAATAAAGCCTGAACCATAACAAACTCTTTAGAGATTATGGGGTTCGATTCAATCATAAGTAAAAATCAACAATAGCAAAAGAAGAAGAAAAAGAAAAATCGCTTTATTACCTCACAAAATTGATAATAGTAATGAGAAAGGGATCCGTGCAATGTAAAGCCAAGCAGGCCAGATCGGAACATACGTGCACGATCAAACTCAAACAGAGGTTTCCCTTCATAACACTACAGATTACCAGATGAACTCGTCAACAACTGACATCAAACAAACCCAAGAGTTGTTTTTAATCTTTTGCATCAATTAAACTTTACATAGAATATGTATTAGCTTTACCTGTGCAATCCAATCACCCACAGAATAAACCACTCCACTTATTACCATCTTTGCCAAGACAGGGTTTGTTTTCAGGGTTTCCTCATAAGCACTCCAGTTGTGTTGGGGTGCATATCTCACTATTTCAAATAAGGTCCAGCCCTAAAGAAACAGAGCAAGTCAGTTGTGTGTTAAATCTAATGCAAAGGCAGATGATGAAAGAGTAACTTTTAACATAGCACATTGATGGGCTTGAAGAAAGGCATAAGACCATGTTGATTGGATGAATAAAACTAGCAGAGAAAGCATCCACACCAAAATTGCAGGAGAAAGGCGATAAACCAAAGGTCTTGCAAATAACAAATAAAACACTAAAGATATTCCATAACTAATTTATTCATCAATCTTCTGAATGGTTCTTGTACACATTTTTACCAAACAATGAGGCCTTAACATTCAGGTCACTACATATTTTTGGTTTTTAAAGTTTACATAAAACCGTAAATTCATTGAGACGCCATAAAATGATGAGAAGAGATTACTTCATGTTTATTGGCCTCTAAGAGTTAAACTTCAAGCCATGTCACTAATTGATGGTAAGAAAATAGCTCAAGGTGTACATTAAGGAAACCATCACTTCAAGCATTATGAATAGTGGAATATGAGCTCTAAGTTCCGTTTGCCTCATTCCATATAAGATGCAAACATCAACCTCTGAAACAACCGATTCTTGCACTACTGAGGATTGAAAATATGCTCTCATCACAATACCAATAACATGCTGAAAAACTATAGCAAAATTCATAATTTTGAAATACAGAAAGACTCATTTCATGAGTATATAAACGTGATTCTTCAATCGACAATACATAACTGTGGAGAAGCAATAACAATAACTATTAATAAAAAGAACCAATTTTTGCATCCACTTTCAATTTAAGCATCAATTTCATCATCCCAATTGTGCATACAAAAAAAGCTAAATCTTGAACTATCATAATTACAGCAAGAAAATAATAACAGAAATATTAAAAAGGACAGATTTCAACTTACATGCCAATAATCATGATCAATAGTAAGCAGCTTGGTGATGGCAAAAGAGCCAGCAGCCAACACAATAGTAGCATTAATGGCCCTGTCAATAAGCCTCTCGATTTCCTCCTCGGTTTTCGCACCATCAGGCCCCGGTCCACCTACACCGGAAGCAACAGATGAGAACCCAGCCGCACCCTCAAAAGACAGCCTCTCACTTGCGAAACCCCCAACCACCTGATCTACCACCGTTGCATCGGCTTCTCTTTCCAAACAAACGACGCCGTCCTGATGGTCCACTCTGTCGTCACTCTGCACGGGGATGACATCGAATTCGTCTGAAACTGAGTTCACCACCTGTAGAGATCGTTTTCTGAGAGTGGGTTTCAAGAAGATCTTGCTGGTGGAGGGCAGGGGTTGGAACTTGAGGAAAGAAGAGGGCTTGTTGGGTTTGGGTTTAGAGAGAGAAAGGAATGATTGGGGGATGGAGGCGGCGGAGGTGGCGGCCATAGTGGTGGCTGGCCTTGAGCCGGGAATCACGAATCCGCTCTCTTATTGATGATTTCTTGCTGATTCAACTCAAACCGGGTTGAGTTTACGAGAGTGGTAGTTTTATACGACAGCTGGCGTTGGTGGGTTGATGTTTCGTCATTGGTAGGTTTATGTCCTGTGGGCCCCTATGACACGTCGGACTGCTCTAAAATATGAGTCACTAGACTCTGTGACTTTAATAATTCTGATTTCTGAGTTCCAATAAACAGAAAAAAAAAATGATAGAAATTTATATTAAACCATCTCATTAATATAATTTTGTGGGAGGAGGAGTTGCATTCCAAATTTTCTAGTTTTATTGGGAAAAAACATGGAACCAAATAATTAATCAAAGCACTTAAATAGACTAGGTCACTAGAATAATAATTAAGTCATAGATCATGGAAAATTCGAATAATAATTCATCAAAAAATATTTTATACTCCGTATAAGATATGAGATGTGGCCTCATTAATGCTGAGGTCCATAAGATATAAATGGGTTGTGAGCCTTAACCAATCAAGAACGACGTCGACAATAATTCAATAAATTAGAAAGAAAAATGAAATAAGTTAGATTTATTTCGCATCAAACATCGTGATGTGGGACCATAGAAAAAGGAGTCTTGAAATATCACCAAGTTTGATGGTAAATTGTAGATCATCTTATTGAAGGTTGGAAATTTGGCTAATTTTAGACCACTCAAAAAATGTCAAAACATTATCTGCTCCACCAGCTCTTGAATTTTGCTTGTTTGGATATGGGATGTGGTGAAGGATTTTTATGGAACCATGTGGCCAGGGAAAAAAAAAAAAAAACAATTCATACAAAAAATGTATATTGTGTAAATAATTCTTCTTTTCAGATTTGAATATTTCTCATCCATGTGTGGTTATCCAATATCCATTGCCATTTGTAGATTCCATAAAATCAATAGGCGACGGGTAGAGAATCATTCAATTATCCAAAAAATAATAATAATGGAGAAGTAATACAGTCACTTGTGGTCTTCGTTTGTCAAGTGCTGGAATTTTCTCATTTTATATTCAGTGTTCTTCATTTAAAATGTATATTCTAATTTGGTCGTATCTACCTCAGGTTATGTATCTTCTACCTGTAATGTTAATTGACATGACAAAAAAATAAAAATAAACAAACAATTGTCAATGGTAATCTATCTTACCTTTTAGGGTCTCAAAAACAAAATGTGCATTTAACCTTTCCCACTAGGAATATGAACTCTTCTTATCTTCTCATTATAAAGGTCAGACTCTTCAAACATAAATTTGAAACTATATTAACCACTCATTTACCTATGTAAAAATGTGTAAGTGAATATATGTTGACTGCTAGTAAGCAATTTGGGATGACAAAAAATTAAATCATATCCCCAGACCATGTGTCCAAAAAATACAAGTTGATTCCAGTTCACTAAACAAGATGGCTAGAAAATATACAACCCAATTTTCCAAAGAATAACACTTATCATCAAATGAAGGTATACATACCACTTCAGGTATGATTAGTGTTTGCAGTGTTGTTAATACAAAGATTCAAAATCAACATCAACAACAGTGTCTTGATAAAAAGAAAGAACATACGGATCACTTATAAATAAAAGAAGAATCATTTTCTCCTGAGGATTTGAAACTACTTGGACCTCAACTGATGACAGAGAATAAAGGCACGAAGATATGAAGATTCATTTCAAGAAGGAAGAAAACGTGCATTTTTAACTTTCTTTAGGCAGAACGAGGCGATCTTGGCCTTCTATCAGCTTCACTGATCGGATCACATCCCCAGTTTTAATCTGAGACAAAGTTTCTCGTCCCTTCGTAGTGTAACTGTGCACCAGAGAAATAAGGATACAGTTTTTTTGTAAAAAAGATAAGTAGCAAAAGAGATACAGTTTTTTTGTCTTGTTAGCAGAAAATCTGTGTACTAAGGATGAGCCTAAAGAGATGTACCCAAAGACAGAAAATTGGCCTTCATCAAAGGATAGCCCTCCTAGACCAGACTGCCCAAAAAAATTATGTATCACTTAACTTGACTACATTTCAATAAAAAAGAACATGGAGAGAAAAATGATGCAATTCCTATTGCTCACATTTCTCTTGTCATAGAGATAGAAGAAAAACTGATTTGGAGAAGAATACTCCTCAGAGACCTCACTATGAGCCATGACCACTGCTCCATAAACTGATAGCGGAAGCACAGGCAGCTCCCCATCCTTTGGGAGGAAATTCAAATGTTACTCATTTAATGAAGGAAATTTTGATGCTTAAGTTCCATTGATAAAATAAATGAACTTTCTGTAAACCTGGACACTAAGGGTTGATTTATAGAGTGGCTCAAATTGTCCAGATGGCTTTATTTCGAGAGGAACACTATATCCCTTGTCCTTTCCAGCCTTACCGTCTGAGAGGATAGCTTGGTCTGTGCAATTAAGTTTCACCCCATCATAAGCCCCATCAACCACCTACATTATGTGTGAATCTGAGTTCACAATGATTTCATCTAACAAGCAGAAAGAAGATTTGATGCATGAAAATATAAAAGCAACAACATAATGTAAGGATGGATACAGTAAAGTGAAAGAAACATGAACTTCAAATATACGTGTTCTACATGTTACTTTTTTTAGCTCAAAATATAGAAGTGTAGAACATGGAAATCAATTACATATTTCTCTCATGTTGGAACAGTTACCCTAGCTCACATCCTTACATTTACCCTGTATTCAATGACAGATTTTCTGTGTGGGCATGTAAAAGTGTGCACTAATTTGCGGCGTCATTATTTTGGAGAGTGTTTTTGTTTTCAGGTTGTATTGGTCCCGCTAGTCCACCATACGTATCTTAACGTTTATATCAAATCCAAATTACTAGAAAGTGAGCTTAAGTTTTTGTTTTTTGTTTTTCCACTAAACCTAAACTATATGTAGTAGCAACTAGTGAATGTGAAAAAAGTTTCTCAAAAATGAAAATGCGGAAAACTACATTTTCCTAAATTTTTAAGAAATCCTAATTTTTTTTAGAAAACTTAAATTTTTAAGATTCGTATTGCTAGAATGAATCCTAAATTTTTAACATTCGTACTGCTTGAGTGAAGAAATTCTAAATTTTTAAGATCCGTACGGCTGGAGTGATGAAATCCTAAATTTTTAATATTCGTACTATTATTAAAGTGAAGAAATCATAATTTATTAAGATTCGTATTGATGGAGTGAAGAAATCCTAAATTTTAACAGTTCGTACAGTTTGAGTGAAAAAATCATAAATTTTTAATATTCATACTATGGGTTGAAGAAATCCTAATTCTTTAAGAAATCCTAAAATTTTAAGATTTGTACTATTGAAATGAAGAAATCTTAAATTTTTAAGATCCTAAATTTTTTAGATTCATACAGCTCTTTGAAGTGAATAAATCCTAAATTTTAAGATTTGTTGGAGTGAAGAAATCCTAAATTTTTTAGATTAGATTCGTACAACTTTTTGAAGTGAATAAATCCTAAATTTTAAGATTTGTAAATTTTTAAGATTGATATCGGTGAAGTGAAGAAAATCCTAAATTTTTAATATACGTACAACTGGAATGAATAAATCCTAATTTTTTAAGATTCATCTTGTTGGAGTGAAGAAATCCTAAATTTTGTTGGAGGGAAAAAAATCCTAAAATTCTTAAGATTGGTACTAAGATATCCTACTTTTTTTTAAATCCTAAATTTTTAAGATTCGTACTGCTGGAATGAAAAAATCCTAAATTTTAAGAAATCCTACTTTTTTTTAAAAATCCTAAATTTTTAAGATTCGTACTACTAGAATGAAAAAATCCTAAATTTTTAAGATTCATACTGTTGGAGTAAAGAAATCCTAAATTTTTAAGGTTTGTCTTAGTGGAGTGAATAAATCCTAAATTTTTAAGATTAATACTACTGAGGTGAAGAAATCCTAAATTTTTAAAATTTTAAAATTGTACTGCTGAAGTGAAGAAATCCTAAATTTTTTAGATTCGTATTGCTTGAATGAAAAAATCCTAAATTTTTAAGATTCTTGTGGTTGGAGTGCAAAAATCCTACATTTTTTAGATTCATACTGTTTGAGTGAAGAAATCCTAATTTTTTAAGATTCATCCTAAATTTTTAAGAAATCCTAATTTTTTAAGATTCGTACTATTGGAGTGAAGGATTTTCAAGATTCATGTTGTTTGAGTGAAGAAATCTTGAATTTTTAAGAAATCCAACATTTTTAAGATTCATACTATTGGAGTGAAGAAATACTAAATTTTTAAGATTCTTTTGATTGGAGTGCAAAAATCCTAAACTTTTAAGATTCATACTGTCGGAGTGAAGAATTCCTAAGCTTTTTAGAAATCCTACATTTTTAAGATTCATACTATTTGAGTGAAGAAATCCTAATTTTTTAAGATTCATCCTAAATCTTTAAGAAATCCTACATTAAAGGGTTAATTGCGCGAAATCCCCTTATGGTTTGGAAAATCCGCGTGAAACCCCATTGTGGTTTCAAAAATGCGCGAAACTTCCTTATGATTTTCTAAATGTAGCCCGAAATCCCCAACTCCGTTAAGGTTAACGGAAGTGCTATGCACGCGCTATTCATGCGTTTTTTTTTTTTTGACTTTTTTGCTATAAAATGATATATTTACCTTTTTTTGACTATATTAAAAGATTAATTCTCGTGTGGGGTTTCTTGCAATTGCAAACACTTTTTTCAATCTGATTTTTTACATTAACAACTATTTATTATTTGTTTTTTTTTTCAATTAATTTTTTTATAATGTTAATTTTATATACAATTATTTATTTTATTATTTTTAATACTACCAGTTGGTACATATGGTTCTTTTTTACTTTTGTTTATTTCAATTATTGTTTTTTTTTCAATATTGATTTTTATTTAGTTATTTATATTATTGTTATTACTGATTTTTCTTTCTTTTATTTTATTTTTTTCAATTCATTTTATTGTTTTGCAATAATTGATACATATATTTCTTTCTTTACTTTTTTTTTTCAATTCATTTTTTCAAAATGCTAATTTTTTTATTGTTATTAACTCAACTATTTATGAAAATTATATTAAATAAATAAGACTCGATATTAAGAAAAATATAAAATAAATAAATAAAAGACTCATTATTTAATCATTGTTAGGTATAACAAACAAAATTAACCATACCAAAAAACAATTAACATACCAAAAAATTAACCATACCAAGAAATAATTAACATAGCAATTTATCATAAACAAAATAATAATAATAATTATTATTATTATTATTATTATTATTATTATTATGCAAGAAAACATGGAACATACAAATTTGTAACTACAAACATAAGATAAAAAAGATTATATCGAAAAACTTGAAACATACCTTGTACTAGTTTCAGGTTCTCATTCTAAAACAAAATGTACTTCAACAACAAAATTTCTCATTGTTCACGCCGTTAATCATCTATATTTCTCCAAGAAATTCAATGGATTTTTTATATTTTTTTCGTATGAAATCGAATATTTTTTTGAAGCAAGATAGTAAACTAATTATATTTATAGAGTCTCGTTAATTACACTTTAGGGCTAATTTGATGTAAAAATAATATATTATCAAATATTTCCACATCTTCCTCATTAATAGTCGACATTAATACCAATAAAATAAAAAATGAATATTATAACAAATGAACTGAAAAAACCAAAAGCAAATAAAGAAACATACATAGCAACTGTCTTTAATAACAATAAAATAAATAACTAAAAAAAATTAACGTTGAAAAAAAAATGAATGGAAGAAAACAAAAATAAAAAAAATACATACCAACTATTAGCATTAATAAAAATATAATAAATAACTAAAAAATTAATAAAAAATAATATATTGTTAAAAAATAGGTGTTAATGTAGAAAACAAGCTTGAAGAAAGTGTTTGCAATTGCAAGAAACCCCTCACAAAAGAATTAGTGTTTTATTATAGTAAAAAATGAGTAAATATATCATTTTATAACACAAAAGTAAAAAAAAACACCAAAAAACGCATGAAGAGCGCGTGCATAGCACTTCCGTTAACTTTAACGGAGTTGGGAATTTCGGGCTATATTTAGAAAACCATAAGGGGGTTTCGCGCATTTTTGAAAGCACATAGGGGTTTCAAGCCGATTTTTCAAACCACAAAGGGATTTCGCGCAATTAACCCCATTTTTAATATGCGTACTATTGGAGTGAATAAATCCTAAATTTTTAAGATTCATACCACCGGGGTGAAGAAATCCTAAATTTTTAAGATTCGTGATGTAGTGGAGAAATCCTAAATTTTTAAGATTCAAACTGTTGGAGTGAAGAAGTCCTAAATTTTTAAGATTCATACTGCTGGAGTGAATAAATTCTAAATTTTTAAGTTTCGTATTGCTCGAGTGAATAAATCCTAATTTTTTAAGATTCATCTTGTTGGAGTGAGGAAATCCTAATTTTTTTAGATTCGTATTGAGGGAGTGAAGAAATTTGAAGTTAAAAAATCCAAAAAAATTTAGATTTGTACTGTTGGACTGAAAAAGTCCTAAATTTTTAAGATTCGTATGAAGAAATCCTAAATTTTAAACTAAATTTTTAAGAAATCCTAAATTTTTTAGATTCGTACTACTGAAGTGAATAAATCCTAAATTTTAAACTAAATTTTTAAGAAATCCTAATTTTTTTAGATTCATCCTGTTGAAGTGAATAAATCTTAATTTAAGAAATCCGAAATTTTTAAGATTCGTATTGTTGGAGTGAAGAAATCCTAAATTTTTTAGAAATTCTAAATTTTTAAGATTCGTAGTGTTGGTGTGAAAATTTTTTTAAGATTAGTACCGTTGTAGTGAAGAAATCCTAAATTTTTTAGATTCGTTAGATTCATATTGTTAGAGTGAAAAAATCCTAAATTTTTTAGATTAGTACTGTTGTAGTGAAGAAATCCTAAATTTTTTAGATTCGTATTGTTGGAGTGAAAAAATCCTAAATTTTTAAGATTAATACTGTTGTAGTGAAGAAATCCTAAATTTTTTAGATTTGTACTGTTGTAGTGAAGAAATCCTAAATTTTTTAGATTCGTACTGTTGCAGTGAAGAAATCCTAAATTTTTAACATTCGTACGGCTGGAGTGAAGAAATCCTAAATTTTTTAAAATTGCTAAATTTTTATGATTCGTACTGTAGGAGTGAATTAATCCTAAATTTTTAAGATTCATACAACTTCTGGGGTGAATAAATTCTTAAATTTTAAGATTGGTACTGGTGCAGTGAAGAAATCTTAAATTTTTAATATTGGTACCAGTGGAGTGAAGAAATCCTAAATTTATAAGACAGGAAAGTTCAAGTGGTAGTATTAAATAACAAGTTTAGGTAGCAAAGTGAAAGAATGGTCACAACTCAATCATAAACAATAATTTTCTCAAATGTATGTTCAACAAGATTTTTTTTATTATTTGACTACTAAAAATGCAAAAGAAACTTATTTTTAAAAAAATTCTCTATATATTTGACTGGTTAAGATAATGCTAGATATAATATAAAGCTTCAACAAATGAAAAGTTACTGAGAAAGTGAGATTCCACTACCTTACCAGTTTCGCAAAGTTCCCAGCAGTAAGTGGTGCTGAATACCCATCCAAGACAACCTAATAACAGATTGCTTAATCAGAAAAGGAGGCTTATTTATTGGATCTGACAGGAATCACATGCATCTATCATTGATTAGGCATCGAAAAAATGAATTTTACACATTAAATGTGTGCCAAATCCAATACTTCATGGAATACAGTAAGCCAAGGAAAAAAAACGTTAAGGGGACAATTGTAGCAATCGTGTGTCCCAAAAGGGTTATCAATGTACCTGAAGTACTGCAGTATTTCTGGACTGACCAGCAGCTTCTGGAGAAAACGTTGAGCCATCTCCTTTCTCAATAGCAAACTCAACAACTGCTCTCCCTGTAAGCCTATGGAAGGTTGTAAGATATCAGCCGTAATACATACTTATATTTATATAGAGAACTTTAAATGCAGCAACGAAGATATTATGTCTTGAAAAAAGTACCAAATTTATATAGAATATACACATCAACCAAGCAGTAAATAACTATAGAAAATGTATAAAAGAAACTCAATCATGTGATTATTACCTAGGATAGTTTAAGTATTGCGCAGGCAACAAAAATGATAAACCTGGAGCCTGTTGACAAATACATCCTTGATACATCACTGATCAATTGTGAAATTGCCAATTCAGAAAAAAGGTAGACTGCAGGGAAGATAAATACTTAAAAGTACAGAACTCTCTTTCTCTCTCCATCAAATCATATGTATTGGCAATCTTACCTAGTTAAATCGTCACAAAGCTAACATATGAACTTATTCAATTTCTGAAAGCAACCATAAATACCTGTAGCAACTCCAACTGTGCAAGAGTATCCAGCGTTGATGATAGGCCAACTGATACCTTGTCTACATCTTTGTCCTTGATGCTTTGAAGAAGGTTTTTCAGCCCACCCTGGAAAGCCCAAAAAAATCTTTATTATTTTTTAAATTCTGCATTACTACCTATTAAGTGCACCTTGACATAAAAGTGATCGATTTTATGATGTAAGTTGCATATGTCTCAAAAGATACTCAGAAACAGAGGTATGAAATTTAGTTTGATCACATAAATTGTGACACCTGTCCATAACCAGAAAGCATTTCAAGTTTCTTGTGACTGTTGTCCTACATTACCTCCCCATCTGTGAGAGATGCATAGAGAACTGAACCCTTTTCTCTGGATTCAGCAGGGACACTAGACAAAATGGATTCTTTTTCGTCAACAGCAATCTGAAAATGGAAAGGAGGGCAAAGCCATTGCAACCGTAAAATATAAAATAGGATAATGAACCAATTAAATTAGAGTATAACACCAAATACTTAATGAAATGGAGTTACATGATTAATAGATATTAACATTGGATAGAAGAAAATTATAATGACTTTTTATGTCAGTGACTTTTTATGAGAAGCAAGAAAGAAAAGGAATATCAAGGTTCCTGGTCCAACAATAGTTGATATCGCTCTTTCTTTTAACAACACCTTCATACAATTAAATGTAGATTTAAGGTCAGTACCAGATCTTAATAACACACTGAATTTGGAAGTAAGAGTTAAGTACATGTCTAGCTCATTTTCCTAGGGTCATATGGTTAACATCCAACTCATGTAAGAAGAAGCAATGATCGACGATCTTAGACACCAAGAGCCCCGCATATCAAGAGCCTCAGCTCATGAAGCCTACAAGTACTGGAACAAAAGATGATATAAATATAGCATAGGAAATAAATGGATTAAGCCATTCTTCATAAAAACATATTCCTGGTTCAAGTTTATTTTGTGTCACCTACAAAATGCTACAAAATGCATTATATGAATAACAATGGCAACCTCCTGCCCTAGGCACCTAGGAAAACTGATGTGCAACACAGGAATATGTTTTCTACCCATTTGGAAGCAGGCAACTCAAGGCACATCGAGTCATAAACTCAGTCATACCAAATACAGATCTCTTGTGTGTTTATGCACGTGTATTCTTAGAAGAAGAAATGACAAGCATTACCTTTAGTGCTTTCTTGACATTTCCCTCCATCGTTCCAAATGGCTTCCTCTGTGGAATTCGTAGCAAGTATGATATGTCCTCCAGAGAATCCTTTAAAAGATGCATGATATTATACTTTTTCGGTCATCGTTTTAACTTAATTCAGAACAAACATATTACTGTTCTTGGAACCTGTATAGCTTTCATGTTTGTGTTAGCAGGGATTGCTCTTCTCAGAGCAAGTTCTCCAGTGCGGGGGATTTTTGTTTCGGGGGAATAAAGAACTGCTTCAGCTGGAGGAAGAAAATTAGACTCGAGGCCTGCCAAAGGTACTGGAGATGTCAGTTGAAGGAAAAGAATGATCGCTGCAAAGGCACTCTCAAACTGTTTCCTTCCTAGTTCCATCCATGCCTTCAACTTGGGACGGTAATTGCCTCCACTCATGAAATCCTGCATTACAAACAATCTATGTAATGCATTGGTGTTAATTTTTCAATCACTCAATTAGTTTACAGTGTAGTGATCTATGGGTCTATAACAACAAAAGGAGATCCTATAGTTGGCACTCTCTGAGCCAGTGAGAGAGGAAACCAAATGCTTTTTAAGATTAGCCCTAAAAACAACAATTGGTATGCAGCTTTACTTCACATCACTTTTCCAAAATGCATAAATCAAAATTGCTATTGAGATTCATTTCACAGTACTCTCACTATAGAGCATCATACAAGCAGATTTGAGCTTCAATTGTCATTCTCATTTTAACAAAATTTAGATACGCGAGATAAAAGATCAAAGCCCTTCCTACACAGGTTCTATTTTCACTATATCACATCCGAAGATTCTGCAGGATTCATTCCAAATGGAAACCAACATTTGTTAAAATTGAGAAAACCAACCACCAAGGCGAAATGTCATCATCCTAACACGAATAAATTTAAGGATGTGCAGCACAGTCAATGCTATTTGCTTCCAGAAAATGGTTTAAAGGGATCGAGTTGGACTAACCATGGGGATGTCATCCTTTTTCGCCAAAATGCGGTTGAGTTTGTGTGGGACTTCTTTGGGCTCTCGAATAAATCGATTGTGGGGGAAAGCGAAGCGAGTGCTGATCAAGGAACATGAATTTGGAGTGGAGTGAGAGGAGGTGAGGTTGAGAAAAAGCTTGTTTGTAGAAAAAATGGAAGCAGATAAAGGGAATGCCATGAATGGAAGTTTGTAGTTATTGAGGTTTTGGCGCGCCTCATCCAAAGCCTAATCCAGATTTCTCGCTCATCTGTCACCTCTCTCTCTCCCCTTTTATACGGTTTAGTTCTAGACTGTGCGCACTGCGCACCACTATTGCCCCCCCCCCCCCCCACCCCACACAGCACTGGGGAAAGATTTATATTTTCTTTCTTTCTTTTTTTGTTTTTTTTACCAATGTGTGTGGTCATATTTGGCGTTTAGATTGGGATTTATTGCAAAAGTTGAAAAAAAAAAGGAGGACTAAATGCATCAACTTCATAAATTCTAATTTTACTCTTAGGGTTGTTGAATTAGTTCCGTTCGGTTAAGATGGCCGAACGACCTTGAAGGTGTTCGGCCGTGGTTACCAAACGGGTTTCAAAGTGTTCGGTTAAATAGTCTTTTTACGTTTTTTGCTCGATTTCCACACATTTAACAAATTTGTAGAATGTTCGTCATTATGTTGGCATTACAATTTTAAAAAAATTAAAAGATTTAACTAAAAAAAACGCAATTCGTCACCCGTCATGCGCGTGCACACGCGCCTACCGTCACCCGTCGTCGTCGGGCGCGCGCGCACGACGGGTGACGGGTTGCGTTTTTTTTAGTTAAATCTTTTAATTTTTTGAAGATTATAATGCCAACATAATGACGACCATTTCACAAATTTGTTAAATGTGTGAAAATTGTAGCAAAAAACGTAAAAAAAACTATTTAACCGGATCAGTTTCGTTCGGCCAAGGTGGCCAAACACATAGAAGAATGTTAGGCCACCTCAGCCGAACACCTTAAAACCCGTTCGACCACCACGGCCGAACACCTTGAAGCTCATTCGGCCATCTTGACCGAACAAAACTAATTCAACAACTCTAAGGGTAAAATTGGAAAAAAAAAAATTTAATAGGTTGGTGCTCTTAGAAATGAGGTAGGTGTCTTTAGTCCTTTAAAAAAAAATGCAAATTTAAAAAAAAAACATTTTTGTAAAAAATCACAAAAAATGATGCATAATTTTTTTGATTAATAATAATATACGTAAATAAAACAATCTCATGTATACAAATGCCAAATTATAAAGATTCTTCTTATTATGTGGGTCTACTATGAATCATGTTTCATCATCATTTGATCTGTATACATAATTTCTTTTTTTTTTAATCCATTACATGTCACTTTTAATAGTTTAATTCAATTTATTTTTAGGCCTTCTCGTTTCGTTTTTAATGTGAGTTAATAATTTGCCTGCGTTATATGTTGGATAGAGTCATCTAAAGATTTATGGGTACATGTTGGAATCATTTTTAAAAGGTTGTTCCAATTTTTTCATTCATAAATGTTTGCCTTTTATTTTTAATATCTCTAATAACCCTCAATTTTTATTTTTAATTAGATGACAAAAAATGGAAGTCAAAATTTTACAAATAAGTATCATAATTTATTTTCAAACACATTCAAAAAAAATTATTCAATTTCATAAATTAATAAGTTGGACAAGTATGAATAATCATTTTCCATCAACTCACCTCCATTTAAGTTTTTTTTTTCTCTTATTTATTTATTTATATTTTTCTGTAAACTTTTAAATTAAACAAATTTTAAATATGTAAATAACTCATAATATTGAATTTTAGCATATGTTATTTTGATAAATTTAATTAAAATTTTAATAAATTTAATTAACATTTCTATTTTATTTAAGATGTTTATTAATAACATAAAATTTAATTAGTTATATTAAATATGAGACTGTTGTATGATTGTCATGTGTTATTTTGGTCATTATATATATATATATATATATATATATATATAAAAGATTGTTAGAAAATTTAAGAAATCAACTTAATATAAACCAAATTTCATAAAATATCGAAAGACTTAAAGATACAGAATTTGATTTTCTATTGGAAGAATAAATTAGAAGACGAAAAAACCTTTGTTATATTCTAATTATATTATATATTAAGTTGGGTTGAAGATATTTTCATATGTGAAATATTTGTGATTTGACATTTTTTTTTATAAATTTTGAAATGTTGAATTTTACTATATAAAATTTAAATTTTGATTCATTTTATGAGATAATACAAATTATAATCATTGATTACTAACATGTCTACGGCTATAATCTTTATTATTATTATATATATATATAAGAACGACCAAAGTGCCACATGTCAAGCCTACAATGATTTCATATTAAATATGCTAATTAATTTCTACAAATTTAATGTTGATAAGAAATATTATTATTACTAAATAATAACTAATATAGAAATATTGATTAGATTTATCTAATTAACATATGCTAAAGTTCAATGATAGGAATTATTATATATTTGAAATTTGTTAAATTTAAAAATACAAATAAAAATATAAATAGATACAAAAGAAAAAAAAACTAAAATAAAAGTGGGCAGCTTGAAAATTATTATTCAAACTTAATAATTATTGAAATCAAATAATTTTTTGAATATATGCTTTAAAATAAAGTATGAAATTTATTTGTGAAATTTTGACTTTCATTTTGTCTCATTTAATTGAAAATAAAAGTTTAGGGTTGTTACAAACGTAAACAATAAAAAGCCAACTAAAAGATATGGTGTAGGGTGGGTTGAATACTATAATAGGTATAGCAATGTATTTTTTTTTTAATTTTTTTTAAATGATCATCTACAAATGCAACACATATTTTGAAAATTAAATAATTATCTTTATATATATATATATATATATATATATATATATATATATAAGGACCAAAGTGCCTCATATCAAGCCTACAATTTTTTCATATTAAATATGCTAATTAATTGCTACAAATTTAATGTTCATAAGAAATATTATTATTACTCAATAATAAATAATATAGAAATATTGATTAGATTTATATAATTAACATATGCTAAAGTTCAATGATAGAAATTATTATATATTTGAAATTTGTTAAATTTAAAAATATAAATAGATACAAAAGAAAAAAAAAACTAAAACAAAAGTGGGCAGCTTGAAAATTATTATTCAAATTTAATAATCATTGAAATCAAATAATTTTTTGAATATATGCTTTAAAATAAACTATGAAATTTATTTGTGAAATTTTGACTTTCATTTTGTATCATTTAATTGAAAATAAAAGTTTAGGTTTGTTACAAATGTAAACAATAAAAAGCAAACTAAAAAATATGGTAGGGTGGGTTGAATACTATAATAGGTATAGCAATGTATTTTTTTTTTACATAATAAATTTTTAAATGATCGTCTACAAATGCAACACATATTTTGAAAATTAAATAATTATCTTTATATATATAAAAGTAAGACAAAGTGCCACATGGCAAGCCTACAATTTTTTTTATATAAAATATGCTAATTAATTGCTACAAATTTAATGTTGATAAGAAATATTATTATTACTAGATAATACATAATATAGAAATATTGATTAGATTTATCTAATTAACATATGCTAAAGTTCAATGATAGGAATTATTATATATTTCAAATTTGTTAAATTTTAAAATATAAACAAAAAATATAAAGAGATTCAAAAGAAAAAAAAACTCAAATAAAAGTGAGTAGCTTGAAAATTATTATTCAAACTTATTAATTATTGAAATCAAATAATTTTTTGAATATGCTTTAAAATAAATTATGGAATTTATTTGTGAAATTTTGACTTTCATTTTGTATCATTTAATTGAAAATAAAAGTTGAGTGTTGTTACAAATGTAAACAATAAAGAGCAAACTAAAATAAAATGGTGGGTGGGTTGAATAATATAATAGGTATAGCAATGTATATTTTTTTCAAAATAATAATAAATTTTTTAAATGATCATCTACAAATGCAACTCATATTTTGACAATTAAATAATTATTTTTATAAAAGTAAGACCAAAGTGTCACATAACAAGCCTATGATATTTTCATATTAAATATGCTAATTAATTGCTATAGATTTACTGTTCATAAGGAATATTATTATTACTAAATAATAAATAATATAGAAATATTAATTATATTTATCTAAATAATATATATTTATCTAATTAGTTTAATGATAGATATTATTATATATTTGAAATTTGTTAAATTTAAAAATGTAAAGAAAAAATATAAATATTTACAAAAGAAAAAAAAAACTAAAATAAAGTTGGGCAGTTTGAAAATTATTATTCAAACTTATTAATTTTTGAAATCAAATAATTTTATGAATATATGCTTTAAAATAAACTATGGAATTTATTTGTGAAATTTTGACTTTCATTTTTTATCATTTATTTGAAAATAAAAGTTGACGGTTGTTACAAATGTAAACAAAAAGCAAACTAAAAAAAATGATGGGTGTGTTGAATAATATAATAGGTATAGCAATGTATATTATTTTTCAAAATAATAATATTTTTTTTAAATGATCATCTACAAATGCAACACATATTTTTGATAATTAAATAATTATTTTTTCATATTTTTTATATTTAATGTTAAATTAGACGATATATATTGCACAAATCATAAATTTAATTTTGTTGTGTAAATGATAATTAAATTTTTTTAATTTCACTAAATTTAATTTTTTTTATTAAATCACATGTATTACACGGGCCCTATACTAGTCTTTATATATATAAAAGCAAGACCACATGTGCCACATGTCAACACTACATTTTTTCACATTAATTTTATTTTTTATAAATTAAATTTATAGTAATTAAAGAGAATCTTAAAACTAATTGATATGACCATTTAATGATATCAAATTTAATGTTGATACTAAACATTAATAAATAATATTGAGATTTTTAACTAAATTTATTAAAATAATACATGCTAGATTTCAACTATGGAAATCATTTATAAATTTGAAATTTATATAACTTAAAATTTTGAAAGGAAAATATAAATAAATAAAAATAATGAAAAATTACAATCTATGAATAAAAAAAGATTATTCAAACTTTTCAAACTTATTAATTATTGGAATTTAATAGTTTTTGCAATTGTGTATTTTATAATAATCTATGAAATTTATGTGAGAAAATTATTTCTCAAACCCATAAATAGATTATTTTTTATATAATTATTATTTAAATTTTTTTAATTTTAATAAGTTTAATTTTTTTAATCTTGTATATTACACGGGCTCTATATTAGTGCTATTATATGTGAATTATAAATAATCAATCTCATAAAATTAGGTTTATGAGTGGAGTTAAGAGAGTTATAAATAGATGGAAAGTATTGAAATTTGGACTTAAGAGAGTTATATTATATGTAGATGGAAAGTATTGAGATTTTTATTTTTAGGCTGAAAATACATCTCAAGTTCAAGTTCACACATGATTTATAGAAGGGTCCGACTATTCGCACCCCATTTATTCTAAACACACCCCATTAAATTAAATAAAAAAGAAATAATTTAGTTAAAGACATTTATACCCTTAAAGATAATTTTATAAACAATTGTACTTAAATTGAAGCTATACTATACACATCCCAATTATTAAAACACACCTCATTCCAACACACCAATTTACAACACACCCAATCTCTTCCTTCCTCACTTCATCTTCTTGCTAAACCTTAAAATAAAACCCTAAGCAAACACTCACTTCATATCTTGCTCGTACTCAAAAGTTATCATGTCCGAAGAAAGCATACATGAGATGGACAATGTAAGTCGTTTACAAGCTTTCTACCGATTGATTTTCTGTATTTTTTACCTAAAAAAACTTCAAATTTCCCGATCGGCCATTACAGGCCAAACAAATCGTAGAGTGTTCGACCTGTAATGACCGAATATAATGAAGACTGTTCGACCACTACTGGTCGAACAAATTGTATATGTTCGAAAAGTAGTCGAACATTGTATAATATGTTCGGCCAACTTTGGTCGAACATCCTGTTTTTTAGAACAATAGTTTTGTTTGATTATCAATATATTTACTTGTACATTTCATACATACAATATAGGAAATTGATTCACATGAATCTAAAATGAGTATTGTGAACGTAAACGTGGAAGACGATCCGATGTATGAGCAAATTGATTTTTCAAACGATTTTAGAACCAATGAAGTATTTGATGATCATGATGCATTGGTGAATTGAGCAACTAGGGTAGGAATTCGTCTGAACATGGTCATATTGGTTAAACAATCGGATAGTGGACAAAGTGGAAGGTGAGCTCGGGTATTTTTGGGTTGTGAGCGTGGTGGTAAGTATCGTCCATCAAAGTCAAAAGTTGTTGCAAGCACGTCGGGGGAAAATGGTAAGAAGTCGTTAAAACAACGGAATACTGGCACTAAGAAGTACAATTGTCCTTTTTATGCTGAAAGGAGTACAGTTGAAAGAAACTGGACAATGGTGTTTGGTTATTGAATGCGGATCGCATAATCATCCAATAGGGCGGAACTTAGTCGGTCACTTATTTGCAGGTCGATTAACAAGTGCCGAAGATCAACTAGTGCATGACTTGACCATTAACAATACGAAACCGAAGGATATATTGAGTACAATCAAGCTTTCTTTTCTCGAGTGCAACTGGGTGGTCTGAATTTTACAAAGATCGAATCATGAAGTATGTCCTTCAGAGTCGTAGTGAAAGCTCTGCGGCTGTGAATGTTTCCATCAACATAGATGATGATTAGGGTGCAATTCAAATGTTGGGTTGTATTATACAATATTTTACTGTTGGTTTTTAATTCCAATGTTGAACAATTGTTGTAACAACGCTTGTTTTATGGAATGTTCAGCGTAGCTTGTCCTTATACGATCCTCTGAATGGGTCCCTTCAAGAATTTTGTCTATATTTCTTTCTGTTCGACAACTACTGGACGACGGGCGTCAGTGTTGTTCGGCCATAAGGTGAACAAGCCTTCGCTTTAAAAAACAAGAAACGCATTGTTCGACCAACGTTGGTCGAAATTATCACATGGTGTTCGACAGATGTTTGAACATGTCAGGCAGTGTTCGGTCATCGTAGACCGAACAATCTTCAAAACGTTTGACTTTTACTGGTCGAACAGAAGAAATTTCTCATTACAATCACTATTTCATTATATTGAACATTTGTAACAAACAATATTTCAACAAAATTAAAAAGATAATTGATTGTGATGGGGTACAATATTGTGGAATTCAGAAAATTAAACACATATAAATAGTTGTATGTAATACACATGCTAAGATCAAGGAAGCGAACAGATAATCATAATTGTTTAACAAGAATACATTAGTCAATAACATAGAGCCCTACTTCTACCCTCTACGATCCCGTCGTGTTCTAGATGTGGAGGCGCGTCTGGACGACTGTGGTTGTTCATTGTCATCTATCTTCAGTGAACGATATGCCCCCACTAGGGTTGGGACCAAAATCGATGCATCGAGCTCATCCTGCGCCACCATCCATTGTTGATACACCGGTTCCAGATGTCCCAACGCCTAATTAATCATATCCCACGGTTGTGGCCCCCGAGGTCGAGACAGAGGAACGCGATGTTCGAATACGGTCGCAGGATTTTGGATTATTGGATGCAAGACGTTGTTGAACCACTCCAAGTAGTCGTCCGAACACTCCCATTCCGGGGATGCACGTCTCTATCGGCTCCCCAAGTGTAAGTATGGACACGGTCTAGACACTTCAGAAGTGCTAGGATCTTGATGTTGGCTCGGGTTCCAATCTTATCGGCAAATAGTGTGCAGCCCAACACAAACCATAAGTATGCCCAAACAGAATATGCCAACATGTCCACATCATTGATGAACAGTCTCCTACAAACCGACTCCGCAACCATTCTAACTTCATACTACTGCCTCGAAGACCGGAAAGAGCCTCTGTTGCGTCTGCTGCGGAGACGGCCAACAACCGATAAATTTTCGAATGGCCACGTTCCTCTACGCCCCTAATCTGTGGCAACATGACCGAGTGCCCACTGACTGGAAGTCCAGTTATACATCGCACGTCATCCAATGTGATAGTCATCTCATCCTACGGCATGTGAAATGTGTTCATTTCTGGTTGCCAACGCTTCACAAACGCACATATTAGATTTTTGTTTGGCGTCTTGTACAATGTCCACCTCAAATTTGAAATGTTGTTTCTTTCCAATATCGTCCAAAACTCCTTGTTGGGTTCTCAAACATCCACATCTCCATCTTTGTGGTATGACACCAACACTTCAAGATCGGTCTTTCTTCCCCATGCCAGATCGCATAGGCAATATGTATCTTGAAACTTAGGATCAACTGTGGATCAACGGGTCCGCCAGGACAAGGACCCGTCAAAAGCTCTTCATCATCCTCATTCTCTGGCCTCTTCGGTGTCTCGTCTTCTCTTCAACTTTAGTGGCATCCGGGGCCACATACTCCATCAACAGAAGACCAGAAAACGAAGCAACCGGTTCCTCAGTGGCCCGGGGCTCGGGCTCAGGTTGTTCCGTCCGACGTCTTCTATTGGACGCAGTAGGTCTTCTCATTTGATAAATACAATACTCTCTTACAATATACATATCAATTTTAGGAACGAAGGATAATAATACATAATAACATAAATTAATTGTTCGAACACACTATGATGTGTTCGAACATAATGCATAATGTTCGAACAACTGTCGAACACACTACATAATGTTCGAACAGTAGCCGAACACATTACAGTGTGTTCGAACTACAATCGAACAGTTAGCATTATGTTCGAACAACTGTCGAACACACTACATAATGTTCGAACAATAGCCGAACACAGTACAGTGTGTTCGAACTACAATCGAACATAACGCATGCCGTTCGGTCTACCAGGGTCGAACTCAACACGATCCAAACTTAAAAATGCCGATTGCGATTTTCCATTTCCCGTCCAAAATCTACCACAATTACACATGTTTTCAACAATAATGGCTCTTAAACATGATTTCTACATAATATTCCTCAAATTCTAACAACAGAACAACAAATTTACCCAAATATATCAAAAAATTGGTAGAGAAAATCTCAAACTTACTTAGCTCTTCATCTTATTGGAAAAGATCCATTGTACTCCAAATGTGTTGTTGAATGCGAACTAACAAAAGCTTGTTCGAATTTTGGCCGAACGATTTATTCGAACAAATCCGGATTGTGAATTTGGATTTCTTGGGTTAGGGTTTAATTTGGGGAAAAATGAATTGTGGGGTGTGTTGGTATGTTGGGGTGTGTTAAGTATATGAATATAATTTAAGTATCAAGGGTATTTTAGCAATATGTTGGGGTGTGTTTAGAAATTTTAAAATAAAATTGATTTAATTGTAAATGTGTGTAGATAAATGAGGTGTGTTTAGAATAAATGGGGTGTAGACAGCGGCCTTTACAGAAACCACGTTTTCTCCAGCGACTTCAGTTAGCACCCAAGAAAACGGGTAAATAGGGCGCACGACAATAAAGCGCAATTTCCAAGAATCCATCCATGGATCCCAACATCGACGGGGCGAGCAAATCTCCGGAAACGCAGTGAAATTTGGGGGCGGTGAAAGAGGTTTTAACTCTCAAGAAACTGCATCTCCTGTATTTATCTATGCTTCTACTGTCGTCGCATTGTCACTCGCTGATCTCCACTCCATCAATGGACTGATGCTCTCAACAGATCGCTAATTAAATGGCCACTTTCTTACCTCAATTTCAGAGTATCAAGTCATCCTTCGATCACATCGTCCTTGCTGGTACGTCATTACAATTTACCCGTATATGCAGCCCTAATTTATGCTTCTTGTTCTTTCTTGTTAATGATGCTTACTGTTTCTTTTTTCTTTGATAATTGTGTGTATGCGTGTTTTTTTTTTTCTTTCTGAAATAAGTATTTGCTCGATGTTTCTCCACTGATTGCGTTGATCCCTGTATGTGATTTTTAGTACTTGCTTCACTTGGCCAAGAATTGCATTAGATTTTTGTATTTTAGTTTCTAATCAAGGTTTCTCAGTGCAGATTTGCCGCTATGAATGATCTCTTAGTTTTTCTTGAATAATTTTTGGACTAAAATTTAATTCGCTAATAAAGATCACGCGCCCACTGTTTTGTATTTGTTTTCTTTATTAGCAATAGCGGATTGCATAAAATTGAATTAAACATTAGTCACCAATGAATATTTATACCTCAAGATTTGTGGTATGCGAACAATTTTGGTTGTCAAAAGCTAACAGCCTTGTCATACTAGAGTTGGTGGATTTTTTTCTGTACAAATAAGCATTGTTCTCTCATAGATTAGGAGCATTTGCTTATAGAAAGTGAAATAATACTATTTATTATTTGCATATGTAATTAGGTAGAAGTAGAGAGAATTCTTTTTTACTATTTATGTTACTTTGTAATTGTTGGGGTTAGTTTATAAGCACTACTTTACCTCATCACAGTTGAGGATGTAAGTGATCTGTGGCCCACTGTCAAGAAGGATTTTGAAGCAAGGTTGCCATTCAAAAGGGCTTTTCTGAACAACAAGACCCGGAATCCTGTGCTTGTTGATGAATTGCCTGCTGAATTTATACTGACTACAGATGCAAGACTACGTAGTCGGTTTCCTCAAGAGCAAGCATTATTTTGGTTCCGAGAGCCATATGCAATTATCGTTCTTGTTACTTGTGAGGTATTATTTACAATCTCACGCTATCTTCAAGTTGATCACATCATAATTTTTCTAAGATTACTTCGTGTGGGCAAACTATTTTATCCCTGTATCTAATTGTTAGCAATTTCCCTTTCCATTGTTGTAACGCTTTTCCCTCTGTGTAGGATCTTGACGAGTTTAAGAACATACTTAAACCACGCCTCAAACTAATTGTTCAAAATGATGAACGAGAATGGTTTATTGTTTTTGTGTCTAAAGCACACAGCGATCAGGCAAACAAGATGGCGAAAAAAGTTTATGCTAAACTTGAAGTTGATTTTAGCTCTAAGAAGAGGGAAAGGTAAAATCCATTGGAACCATGTGAATTATAAATTGTATCTATGACATAGTTGAGCAGCATGAAATTATGTTGTTGACTGACGGTGAAATTGTAACTGCCTCTCTCTTTTTCCTCGTTATGATGCTGGCTAGAATTCTCCATGAGGGATAAAATACAGGAGTCCATAACGTAACACTAGAAACCATTAAATGAAGTCAAACAGAACAAACTTTCTTATAGTTAGATGCAAGAAATCCTAATCTGAGTTTTCCATTGCTTCATTTAGATGCTGCAAATTGGATATTCATGGACCTGAAGCAAATTTCTGGGAAGACTTGGAGGCCAAGATTATGGAGTGCATTAGAAATACACTTGATAGACGCATTCAGTTCTATGAGGAGGAAATTCGCAAGCTCAGTGAACAGCGATTCATGCCTGTTTGGAACTTCTGCAATTTTTTTATTCTAAAGGTATTTTTGTTGTGCTAGAAAATCAGTGACTGCATCAGTCAGAGGTCAATAAAAAAAGACCTCAAGAGGCCCTCTCCAAGAAAACGCAGTTGTCTTGCTTTCAAATTTCTATGTACCAGACAGAAAATTTGTACTGTGCCGATCACAAGAATAGAGAATTACGCAAAATTTAATTTAAATGAAACATGAATTGAAATGTTTACGGTGGATGAGCATTTGAATTTTGTCAAATGGTCTATCTTATCCAATGACAAAATTTAGTATCTTTTGGCTAGACTGTTCCGTATCTTGCTTTTCTTCAACTCGTCACAAATCACCACAGAAGTCAAATTGTTTCTTGATTCTGTTAGGTTGAATATAGAGTGGATGGTTTATTTCAAATATGGTTAAGTACAATTTTCTGATACATTTGGTTATCTGACTTCATATAAATCATTCCTACGAAATTTGTGACATATATGTTGTATACTCATCATATCCCCTTTATATGACAGGAAAGCTTGGCATTTATGTTCGAAATTGCTCATCTCCATGAAGATGCTTTACGTGAATATGACGAGCTTGAACTTTGTTATTTGGAAACAGGTGCTCAGTGCATGTCCTATCTTACCTTTGACTAGTTTTTGGAAAATCCATGTTGATTTGAAAAATGTAGTCTATGTGTGTTCACCATTAGTTGGATTTGTCATGTCATTCGTTTATTTAATATTTGCTTTCCAACGAAGTAATTCAAATAACTGACTCTGTAGGCTTAAGATAGCCCTTATTTTCTTTCTTTCTTTTTTTTTTTTTGAAAACACATGATCTGTTTGCTATATACCTGTGAACTTTATTTATAATGGAGATGTTTCAAAAATAAAAATGAAACTGTTGGTTATCTTCCCTAGGAGAAAGAGTAGGGGGGGTGCAATCTCTCGATAGCTTTACTCGAGTTATATGTTTTTTTCTTCCTAGACCCCACTGTTTTGACAGAATTTATGAATCACTAAAATGGAATTCTATGGTCCCTTTATATAGATTTTGCATCTTTTCTCTGCCTTTTTAAGATAGTTTTGGGTGAAGAGAATGATGCTGCTGCGCTTTCTGTACTTTTCTGGCCTCACTAGATTTTTACTTTTAGAGGTGAAGATATACCACTTAACTTTCTTTGCATTTCCTACATTCCAGTTAATATGGCAGGAAAACAAAGGGACTTTGGTGGAGTGGAGTGGGAAGATGATCAGGCTACACTGCTTGACACTGGAAAAAAAGCATTGGCTCAGATTGTCCAAGATGATTGTTTTAGGGAGTTTGAGTTCAGGCAGTATCTATTTGCCTGTCAAGCAAAGGTGTGAAAGATACAGCAATTAGCTTAGGCTAATGTATGTCTGTCATGGTCCAGATTTCTTATCCAGAATTATGCTATTCTACTTATATTATATGATAATGAACATTAAAATATTGCAATAATGACATCATATGAATAGCTTTAGCGTACTATTTGGCCCTCTTACTGTTTAATTTTTCTACAATTTCTGTTGCAACTTTCTTTCTCCTCTTTTGCATAAGTTTTCTCTCCACATGCTCTAAGAGGGTTTCAATAACTTAAAAAATGCAGCTTCTCTTTAAATTAAGTCGTCCATTTGAGGTTGCGTCAAGGGGTTATTCATTCATAATTAGCTTCTCAAAGGCATTGGCTTTGCATGAGGTATTGGCCTTAAATTCTGATCTTTATTTCCTGTTTTCTTATCCTAATTATGTTCTGTTGAAATTTTCCATCTGAAATTCCTATATATTGGGTTCTCCCAGAGTATGTTGCCATTTTGTATGCGTGAAGTCTGGGTAATTACGGCTTGCATGGCATTGATCGATGCAACTGCTTCTCATTATGAAGAAGGATTAGCAGCACCTGATGTTGAAAAGGAGTTTTACCGTGTCCTAGGGGAGCTATATACTTTATGCCGGACAAAGGTATTCACATTTTCCAGTTCTGTATGACTGGATTATTTGTTCTCATGGTTCATGTGTTTCATGTTTGTGGCAGTTTATGCGGCTAGGTTATTTAATTGGCTATGGATCAGATATTGAAAGAAGTCCCGTCAACAGGTATTTGCTGAATTTTATTGTAACCTTGTCTTAGTCTTTTTTCCCTCCCAGAAAATGAAGTATCTATTTTAGTTCTTATTCTGTGAAAGATCTATTTTGAATTTGAGGTGTTATAGAAATGTTACAGCTAGTTGGCAAAATGAATTTTTCATGCTTCTTGTACAGTACCATAAACTCTTGTACTTTCCATGCAGTGCTTCACTCAGCATGCTGCCATGGCCCAAACCCACAGTTTGGCCGCCACTTCCACCCAATGCTTCATCGGAGGTGCTTGCAAAAGAAAAGGTAAGATTGGATTGATGGCATTATGGCAATGTGAAAACTGTTATTTGAAAAAGTTGGATGTCTTACTTTTGAATTGCTTAATTCAAGCATATGGTTGTACTGTTGCCTTGAATAGTTTCTGCCAAAGAAAGACAAAGAAGATGCTATATATATCTATATATACATATATATATATATATTTATTTATTTATCTTCAAATCCCTGCTGCTTGTTGAATTCTTACCTCTTGCTGGGATTGATAGCTATCATTTCATATTTGAATTAAACTAAAACATCTCTTATTTTTTATGTACTTTGATATGACAAAATTCATCAATTTATTTATGTGGTTTAGGATGATTTCTATTATTGCTGTAGATGTGATGTACCGGACTGTTGACCATAATGCTTTACATTGAATAGTGTCTTTGTCGATGTGGTATCTGTACTTTTTAAGTTGCTCTTTGTATTTTTCAAGCTTATGTTGGATCACAGGAAGGATCTAGAAAGTAAAGATGTAGGTAGTTTATATGCATTTTATGTTTCCTTTTTGTATTTTTTTTGGGGGAGGGGTGGTGGTGGTGGTGTAATTGTTGTTGTTGTTGAGATTATACCTTTAAAGTGAGAAGCTTTGTTTTTTTGTGAAATTAGCTGGACTAGGATTGTTAATAGGGGAATATAATTTTTCATACAGAGTAGTATTTATCTCATATGGTCTCACTACGGTCATGTTAGAATGTTTTTGCTTTAATACTGAATTGATAAATGGTGCTTAATGTTTTCTGTTTTATAGCCTTTTTTCCCTTTCCACTATATGCTTTTGCTTTGAGATTGGATTCAATGCCTAGTTACTAATTCTTTCAGATGTGTATATATTGTTGTTGCCATGTAATGCATACAGTCTTCATATTCTACATTTGTTGAACAGATGATTCTCCAAGAGTCTCCACGCCCCAAGCACTTCGGCATTCAGAGGAAGCCGCTGCCTCTAGAACCATCTGTTCTTTTACGTGAGGCGAATCGTCGTAGAGCTTCTCTCTCAGCTGGAAATATGTTTGAATTGTATGATGGCCGCCCCAATGCCAGTGACGGGTATGAAACTTAAAGGATAACATATACTATATGAATACTTTAGATTACTCATACACATATCTTATGTTACTGAGAGCTGTTAGTCTTCTAAGGTTCCATCCAGTCCAGGATTTCTCTGATGATGTTATTGTTTGAGCTATATGCCTGAAAACAATCAGATACTACATTCAATTACTTCTTACCCATGTTATTATCATCAAACTACATTGAGCTAGATTAGACAAGAAATGGACAAGACAGAAATTATGAATGAAAAGTTCAAAGAATTGAGCATGATTCCTGTTTGGTGCAGATACAGCTATAGCCTCCCCCCACACTATCATCAATGGATCTATGTTTCAAATGCTCTATATTGAAATTAAACTCTCAGTGTACATGCAAAATCCTATTTTTTCAGCTACACAAGATATTTTTTTCTACAGATATGGGGTATATGTTTGGTGGTACTTATGCTGACTCTATATGTTTATTCCTTAGGAATAATGGATGAATGGTAGTCGTCTTAATAGACCCTATGAGGATGTGGAGATGGTTCATTTGTAGAACTATCTGAGTTCTTGCTTTGCATTGTCAGTAGTAGCTGTGGTTTTTTTTTGAATCTTTTACAGAATCCTGGACTGGATAGATAGAGGGGAAAGCCTTGAGTTATACATTATAGAAAGATTGCTGATAGAGTGACGTGGGCCTTTATGGTTGTGGATCTTTGTTGGTCCTTAGAGTGGGTCATTCCTTTAACAACTGGGGTCATTGATTATGTTACCTGTTTGCTGGTTTGGGGGCCTTCATATTATTATTGAAGGAAGTCAGTTCTTGCTTCTCTACTGGGACTCAATTTGTTACTTAGGCGTCAGTGGACTCAACATAGTTCACCTTTTCTAACTTGGTAATTCTCTTCCAATGTAACATAAAAAAAAGGTCACATCGAAAGAGGTTAATGCTCTTAAGTCTTAAGGGATCTACTTACTAAGAAATATGTTTCATAGTTTAGTTCTGGAGTTGTCATCACATTGACAGAATTTGTCATTTGGAAAAGTTTACCCTTAATTTTTGTTTATCAAAGAGAAGTTGTAGGTTGCTTTACTTTTTTGAGCAGATTTCTACTGTAAATGTGGTTTAAATTGGTCTGATAGCTAAAGAACTAAGACTATTTAAGTTTTTTACATTTTTTTTTATGATTGTGTTGTAAGGTAAAGAACTTGCACGAATTCTAGGTGCAATATGCTGTACCTTTCTTTCTATTGAGTTGTACCTGGATCTCTGTGTGTATTACTGCCTTGAGTGGAAGGATTTTTCTGCTCTTCTCAGATATCTTTTAGTGACAGTTCAGGGCTACCTTCTCCGTTGCAAAAGGTGAATACAGTCTCCATGTCAAGGACCTTCTCCTCACCCGGGAATTTTGATGGTTCAGTTGATCGGCCCATGAGACTTGCAGAGATATTTGTTGCTGCTGAGCATGCTTTGAGGAGTACAATTTCAGACGAAGAACTATGGAAATGTCTATCTTCTGTCAAGGAATTTGAGGTAATTTGGCTTGCAGACATTTACATTATCTTGAAGTTTATCTTTTTCCTGATACAATATCCTTTAGATGTCTACTTTTAAAGTGACCTCGGTGGACTTGGTTAAATTACTCCAAATCAATTGTGAATCTTCCTAGTGAAATTTGGTCAACAGGGATTTGATCTCCTGTCCAATCTGATATTTGGAATAAGATTGTGTTTGGAGCCCATGAACTCTTTGTACTTTTTTGTCACTTCTTAGTGAATGTAAATAATGGAATGGAGTGTGTGAAAATAGGACTACGTAGCTTGTAAGCTCTGTAAATAATTTAACCAAACTCCAGTTCACCTTTAACGTAACAAACTCTATTTATATTTCACCATGTTAGATTTTCATTACTTAACCTATTTTTCCAAGCTCTAGGAGCTTGTTTTATTTGAAGATGTTGACATCTTTTTGTTGATGTAAACTCTAAATTCTGTATAGCATGGATCTAATTTAATTTTCGATATAAGCTTAGCCACCAAATGACCTCTAAATCTATTTTGGAAGCAATATTATCTGGAGTGAATGGGATTGATTGCCAACTCTTCTAAGAGTATATTATTATTTTTTAATTCCTCAATTCTGAAAAGTGAGTGCTTCGTGCATAATCTGTTTTTCATATTCCAGAAAAAATATCTGGATCTGTCAAAGGGTGCTGCAAATAACTACCATCGATCTTGGTGGAAGAGACACGGAGTTGTCCTTGATGGTGAAATTGCTGCGGTGTACCATAAGCACGAAAATTATGATCTTGCTGCGAATTTGTATGAGAAAGTTTGTGCTCTGTATGCTGGTGAAGGATGGGAGAATCTGTTGGCAGAAGTTCTTCCGAATTTAGCAGAGTGTCAAAAGATACTGAATGATCAAGCAGGGTACCTATCGTCTTGTGTGAGATTATTGTCATTAGATAAAGGATTGTTCTTACCCAAGGAACGAGAAGCGTTTCAGTCTGAAGTTGTCCGTCTTGCTCATAGTGAAATGGAGCATCCTGTGCCCCTTGACGTCTCCTCCTTGGTAACGTTTTCTGGTAATCAGGGTCCTCCATTAGAGCTTTGCGATGGGGACCCTGGTGAACTATCTGTTACTCTATGGAGTGGATTTCCAGATGATATAACTCTTGAATCACTTAGTCTTACACTAACAGCTACTAATGTTACTGATGAAGGTGCTAAGGTACACTTTCCTCTTGATCATCTAGCTTTGTTGATGCCATGTTGTCTTAACTGCATCTTTCTCATGTCATGGTAACTTAATGATTTGATGTATTCAGGCAATAAAGAGCTCTGAAGCTATCGTACTAAGGCCTGGCAGAAATAATATTACGGTTTCTTTGCCTCCACAAAAACCAGGTTCCTATGTGTTAGGGGTTCTCACCGGACAAATTGGTCAATTAAGATTTAGATCTCATAGTTTTTCAAAAGGGGGACCTGCAGACACTGATGATTTTATGAGTTTTGAAAAACCAACAAGGCCTATCTTGAAGGTATTGAGTGTGTAGTTTTCCGATAATTGAACGGCACTTTTTGCTAAGCTGGTGATGTTTAATTACTCAATAATACATATTTACATATTCTGCTGGGCGTTATCATAGAAAGAAAAACAGGTTTCTTACTTTATATTCTTATCTAGGTGGCCAAACCAAGGTCTCTGGTTGATCTTTCTGCTGCTGTTTCATCTGCTTTGCTGATGAATGAACCTCAGTGGGTTGGAATAATCGTAACACCAATTAACTACTCCCTTAAGGGTGCAGTGCTGCACATAGACCCCGGCCCTGGCTTGAGGATTGAGGAGAGACATGAAATTGAAATAGAGAAGCATGAGGTTGGGGTAGAGAACAAATTGGGTAATCCACCCGACAATCTTTCTCCAGTTTCTGCAGAAGTTAAGAAATTAAGTCTTGAAGAAGGCAAGATCAAGTTACCTGACTGGACAAGTAACATCACTTCAGTTTTATGGATTCCGCTACAGGCTGTTAGTGATGGGTTAGCTAAAGGGACACCTGCAGGTTGGGTATCAGATTAATTTGTTAGATCTGATTTTCGTGGGATATCCTTCTGTGCTTGTTATAACTATTGTTTCTCTCTCTATAGGTACAGTTGTTCCGCAGAGACAGAGTGTTGTGGATGGTTTGAGGACGATTGCTCTGAAACTTGATTTTGGAGTTTCTCATAACCAGACATTTGAAAAGTACAATAGATTCATTTGCTTTTGGATTTATTTTCTAATTAGTAAATCAAGCCTGAAGTAATAAGGATTACATTGCAGGACGTTAGCTGTGCATTTTACGGATCCTTTTCATGTGAGTACACGTGTTGCAGACAAATGCAGTGATGGTACTTTGCTTTTGCAGGTACATATACAGTTTTCTTGTCCAATCCTATTTTGTATGCAGTCATGGATTTATACCACACTCGTCTTCTTTTTTGTCATGTTATAATATAACAAATTGATTGCTCTTCCTGACCATCGTCATATTATTGCTTTACCAAATTTTCACCTTCAATAGATTTACAGGCCAATTTGTCCTCTCAGATGTTTCATATCAGAGAGCATGATAATTGATGACTCATTATTCCAATTACCAATTCTGCAAAATGACTGGAGCACATAAATTGAAAGTAATGTAAATTGTTTGAACTTCTTGTGAAGCTGTTTTTTTTTTTTTTTTTTAATCCAATTCTTAGCACAATAGGTTGACTGAAACAGCAACTGCTTAATAGTCATATTCTTAATCATCTCAGTATGAATTGGTGAGTGCTTCTAGCAAAAGATGTCAAAATGCTATGTAGTTATATAAATCTGGGATTACCTTGTCTAATCTGAGAACTTCTGTTACCTATTGTGATAACAGCGTGCTTTCTAATTCTTGGCTCCCTTTTCCTTCCATGTGTTTCTTAGGTGATACTGCAGTCACAGGTCAAAGCTTCACTGGCCATCTCTGATGCTTGGCTAGATCTTCAAGATGGCTTTTCTCATGCAGGGAAAGGTGATGGGAGACCGGTCTCTAGGTTCTTTCCACTAATTGTTTCTTCCAAATCAAGAGCTGGAATTTTGTTTAGTATCTCCTTGGCAGATACACCAACAAAAGGTGGGTCCCGACTTTTTTGGTTGAGTTCTTTCATATCCTTTCTTCTTCCCTTTGATATACCTCCATGCATAGCAAGAGTTTTTGCTCTTGACATATCAATGCAACCTATGGTTTGGCCTTCTCCTTAAAAATAAAATATAAATAGCAACACATAGATAAATATAAAATAAAAAAAAAAGAAATCTACAATTTGGCCAAGTCATGCTATATTAATTATACATTAGGCTGTGTGAATGCTTTTATTTTATTTTGCATGCATGCATGCATGTCTGTTAATTTCGGAGTATAAATTCAAATGATTATCAATACTTTGCTGCTGCTTTTACTGGAACTTGGAGGCATTTTCTTACAAAAACTAAAATGCGATAGCCAATCATATTAGATTGCACTGATGAATTCTTAATATTTCCCCTTAGGTTTGTGGTGCTTAATTTGTGTTACCATCCAACTAATTTATCTTACTTTTGCAGATGAATTGAAGGAGGATCCAGTTAGTATATTAAATATCAGATATACAATATCTGGTGATAGAAATCTTGGAGCTCATACCCCAGTAGCCGAGGAACACACTGGACCTGAAAACGATGAGGCGGAACCTTTGACCTTCAGGAGTGCTCTCGTTTTACAGAGACCAGTCCTGGACCCTTGCCTTGCAGTTGGTTTCCTTCCTCTCTCTTCAAGTGGTCTCCGAGTTGGACAGCTTGTGACCATGAATTGGAGGATTGAAAGGTTGAAGGATTCAGAGAAGAACGACGATTTGAATGACCTTGTACGTCATTTAAGTTCCTGTTTGTTTTTATGAATACCCTAGCATCCCTAGGTGCCCTGCCCTATTGAGATTCACAAAAACCTTCTTTTTTTTTTCCTGACAGGATGAGGTGTTGTATGAAGTCAATGTTAATTCTGAGAATTGGATGGTTGCTGGAAGAAAAAGAGGATATGTGTCACTCTCCATGAAACAAGGTACACACCATGTTTACCATTCTTCACTCCCTGTTCATTGCTATTCCTTAGCAAGCTATGGACCTATTCGTTTTGGTTCTCTGAGCTTTTGCGGCTATTTAACAGGTTCTAGGATAGTGATCTCGATATTATGCCTGCCTCTGGTTGCTGGATATGTCCGGCCCCCTCAGCTTGGTCTGCCTAACGTTGACGAGGCAAACATAAGTTGCAACCCACCCGGGCCCCATTTGGTCCGTGTCTTGCCTCCATCCCTCAGCTCCTCTTACTGTGTACCAGCCTGATCACACTCACACTCACTGTATCTATATTGTTAGAATACTTAATTTCTTCCAATATATGAATGGTGTGTTGCATATTTCATCCGAATCTAAAAATTTTGTAGGATTTTTCTGATTTTTTTGTATTTTCTATTTTTGCGATATTGTCCAGGTCACTTCATTTGTTGAGGATGGTCTGTGTATTTTAGTGAGTCATGTATAGTTGCTATTTTTTGAGACTTGTACGATTTGAGATTGATACACGGAGATGTTGTATACCTCGTCTGGTAAAAGTGAAATGAAAATATCCTTTTCTTGTTTCGGTTGATGGTATTTACAGAAACTGTAATTATGGGACCTTTCATGACAGTTAAAAAACTAAAATTACTGTGTAAATCACTTTTTCATATCATAGGGACCTACTGAATATTCAAAAAGACACTCTAATATATTCAAAATTGATGATGAATGCTAACAGGCTACAGCTACACAGATTTCCACCAATTGGATGATAAATGCTATATCCAATAAAATGTTTTTCTTTCATTAGGTAGATTTATTTGCATCTCTTTCTTGATAGCACGATAGTCATGTACAATAACTTGATTAATTTCTTTGTGGGGCACCAAAATATCCTGTGGGAGGAGTTGGTACACAGTCCTCAACACTTAGGTTGTAGTTAGATGTTAATATCAATTTGTTGGGCTGCTATCTATGAACCCTTCAATTCCATAGAGTAGAAAATGGCAAAATGTCAGTTTCCTAGTCTCAATCAGAGCCTGTGCTCACCTAATTAATGTCTTGGGGGTTAGGAGTGATTTCTAAGTTAAAAGTTGTAGCCACTCTTTGATATGGCAGGGCTTCGATTCTCTAATTCGACAGACCATGAGCTCTCGCATCTGATGTGACTGCGTTTTGTATTTTGATATTATCTAATTTGGAAATTGTTAATATTTTGTGAGGTGTCCTAGGAATGTGGGATGCTTGACATGTGGGATATTAGGGATTGTCGACATGAGTGGTTAATGTGGGTATCTCTCGTCTCGACATGTGGTGGTTCATGTGTTCAAAATGAAATCTACCAAGTTCTATACAACTCCGATGTCTGCAGAGTGCCTTAATTAAGGTCAGCTGGGTGTTGCTGTTTAATTAAGTTCTATACCCACGTCAGGATTAGTTGCATTAAGACTATTGTGGGGATGCATTAAGACCAAATTAGCTTCAGAGAGTAATGTACATTTTAAGCAAATACAATGAAAAGCAAAAGTTACCAAAGATGAAGAACTCAAAGCTTTTCAGTGATTTAGAATAAGCTCTTTTGAGATTAATGATGTCTAGAAGAATTTGAAATTAAGCAAGACCTCCTCATTTAAATTACCCCTCTCTCCCAATTAAGCACCTCTTTTTTAAAACAGCATAAAAATGTTCCTCTTTGTAAAGCAAAAGTTTTGCTGTCCTCACAAAAATAATAAGGTACAAATTAAACATAAAGCAGATTAATCACATGACAAACGCATATGGTTTGTGTCTTTTCCACTTTCAATTCAAACTAAGGCAGTTTTCTTATAATACAAGAAATTTATCAAAACCGAAATAGAGAATAATATAAAATATGTTCAATATATTATAAGAAAATAGGTTTAATATATATAAATTTCTCTATGTTAATCAAAAATAATTCTAAAAATATTTATTGAGTCTTTTTTAGTTTATTACATACGTAAAGAAGAATATCAAATGTAAGACATTTAATAGAAAAAAAAAAATTCAAGATCTGTTTTTTATAACAAAGTACTATATATGAGACATTTAAAATTGAACTGATATTATTGTCTAAAGAGTATAATGATTTGAAAAAAGGGTAAAAACAATTCCAGCCCGAGATGTGTTATATAAATGCACAACATATAATGATGATTTGTATTTGATAACACTCAAAATATATATATTGATGATCCATTAAACTGAGATAAGCATGCATTTTACAACATTCAAAATATCTAAGCTCATAATTTTTTTTTATATGAGATATGTTAACTTATATTGATGTGGCAGCCATATTTTGACAGTTGAATATTATCGTATGCTCTTTTCCATTCACAATAATTAATTTGAGAGTTTTTGTCGAAAATCAAAAAGAAATTCCGAACACTTCTTTTAATTCAGTTAAATGCTTAATTTTTAGTGAATGGAAATGCTAATAAAGTTGAAAAACGACAACTATTGTGAGTCGGACATAATATTAATGTGATAACTTTAGTTTATTTGGAGAATATTTCCTTATAAACCTTTCAAACTCTTCCCTCCTTTTCTAAGTTGCATCTCCAACACCAACTGCAATTCATTCATTATATCAATGAATAGCAATATATCATGTAATTAAATACTACTATAATGTTAGTTCTATTACAGTGTCTGTTAATGATGAAAGATGAACAAAATTAAATATAAAATGGAGTAAAGAAATGCAGTGTGCGAAAAGAGTGCTTAGTTTGTCGGGTTCGTACATAGCTTTAAATTTGAAGCTTGTTATCCTTTTGGGTGCAATAACTGCACTAACGTGGGACACGTGTCTTAACTCATTATGCTTAATAATATGCTAATTGCACTCTTTGGTGTACAAAGGACAATGGGCTTCAATTTTACCAATAATACTGTCTTCACATCCATCAAGAAATGTTTAAGTTGTGAGTACCCACAAAAGTGAAAATAAATTCTAACCTATCAAAGTATCATTCTTTCATGTAGAGACTGCATCTTGATTTAGTTTCGTGAGATTGGTTCACAGATAAAATAAAAACACAAAAATTCATGTGAGACAGTCTTATGGATAGTTATTGTGAGACGGCGCCTCATCACCCACACACAACATGCAAATTGTAAGGTTTGAGTTGTGGGTTGACTCGTCTCACGTAATACAATAAAAGTTCGTGAGACGGTTTTACAATAGACTTGCTCAATAAAAATTGTTTTGTAATAATGAATTTGGATTGTGAATGGTGATATTTTATCTCATAAAATTATATGTGAGATACAAGATATTATAAAAAGATTTTTATATTATTATTATCATTATCATTATTATTATTATTATCATCTTAAAAATTAGTAGCAATTAAAAGTTAGTGAAGAGATTAGGTGGAGAGAAAAGCGTAGGAATGGGAGTATCTTTATCAATTATTAGACTTTCTCCCATAGGCAATAGTAGGCCATAAAAGTGTAAAAGGAGAAGGGCATTAACGTAATTTCACGGTTTATAATTATGCACAATAATTAATAAGTGTATATAATTGGGATTTGGGAATAGATAGAATCATAGAAATCAAACTAAAAACAAGAATTGGTATAGTGAAAATTGGGTGAATATTGAAGATATATCCATTAACATTTTTCTTGGTTATATAATGGCTAAAATATAGAAATGCCTGTACCTTTTTTTTTTTTTGAAAAAAGCCTATAACTAGAACATAAAAGCAATATAATTAATCAATTAAGAAATTAATGACTTAAATATATATACATATATATTTAATTATAAATCCTTATAATGGCATTAAACCGAGTTGTTTTTCTCAAGCAGTAGAGCCTTATTATTGATAGGGAGATACATGATTTTGACTTGAAAAGGACTATGGATAATGTGTCATCAATTTCAACTTTTTTACCAATTTGTCAATACTAAACAAAGTATAGTGCATCCATCCTAAAAGCTTCATTAATTTATTGCCGTTGAAATAATTGTCATCTATTTGTTTTTTCTTCCATTAATTAATGCCACTTTATCTTTATAAAATCATTTATCTGCAATTTAGTTACAAAACAAACGGGTCGCAATGGTCTAGAATAATATACAATTTTATTTGATTATTTGACAAATTTTCGAGAAATTTAGATGTAAATTGTAATTCACCAAAACAAAAATGCTAAAATCTTGAAAGGATTTTTTTTTTGGTAAAGTATAGAGATGACTGTGCACATGGTGATTGATGAGCCAAACATGGCCCAAGAATTTATGACTCGAACCAAAATTATAAATTCTTCATATTTCCTTTTCAAGTCGTACGAGACTGACCCACCAACCACTCCCTTCTCCTCATTTTAATTCTTTATTTTAAATTAATTAAATCACTTTAACTTTATAAATATCTAATCGTAAATATTCTTTACTATTACTAAATCTAACATCGACAAGGCTTTACTATCACAATCACAAAACTCTTTTAAAAAATTTATAACATCATAAACAAAAAAAAAACCAAAAATTGTTGAATGAAACAGCGAGAACACATCTTTCTCGATATTTTAATAATAATATAAGATAGGAGGAGTAGCATTTTATTTAATTTACAAATTGAAGATCGATACTCCTACTCTCTCATACAAACAACATATCTGGTTCCACTTCGTATCCCCAGACTAATTTAAAATTATATTAAATAAAAAAGGAAAAAAGAGAAAATCATCCTTCTATGATTTTATTTCCTCTTATCTATAGTAATTCCTTTCGCAATTCAAACAGAGAAAAGTAGTAACTAATACTTAAAAAGTCAACAGAGATTGTTGAATCTCCAGTCGAGTCTGACTTCCCCGGGGCCCACGAAATGCTGACGTGGCTTCCGGAAAGAGACGATGTGGCTGCTGACCATAAACGCCGTCACGCGCTCCGACACCCTGATGTCCTCCATCTTGAGCTCGTTCAGTCTCTGCACGTACTCCGCCACGTGGACCAGGTCCCACACCACCCCCAGTCCCCCTGCCTTGAGCACCCTCACCATCTCCCCCAGCACCCTCATCCTCTCCGCCGCCGCCGCCGCCGACTTAGCCCCGAACTCCTTCCCCACCGTGTGCACGAACCCTGCTGACACCACCACGTCGAAGTAGCTGTCGCTGAACGGCAGCGTTCTCGGGTCCCCGGGCCTGCAAGGATATCACAAGATGGATATTAATTAATTAATTAATTGACAATTGAACTGAATTGAATTGAATTTGATTTGATCTGCGATTGCGGACCTGCAGGTGACGTATTCCTGAACGCCCTCGAGGCCGGCGGTTCTGAGGGTGTGGTTCGGGCTGAGAGATCTGTTGCGGGCCGGGCTGAGGCCGACGACGCGGCCGGAGGAGCCAGACTTTTTGAGCTGGAGGGCGACGGCGTTGAGGAGGATGCCGCGGCCGCAACCGAGGTCGAGGGCGTGCTTGACGGAGGACCAGTCGGGAACGGCGGAGACGATGCGCTGGGACATTTCCCACTGGAGGGAGACGGCGGAGTAGAAGAAGTTGGTGGCGGCGAAGAAGAGGCAGACGGCGGAGAGGGCGGTGACGGAGCCCGTGAAGCCGGCGGCGAATCGGGCGGAGGCAGGGCCCGGGAGGTGGTGCTGGAGGAAAAAGCAGATGGGCTCGAAGTAGAGGAGGAAGAGAAGGGACAAAATGGAGAAACCGATGGCATTGATGAGGAGGAATAATGGGGTTTGCCAATCATCCACACCGTAGATCGCATAGATCTGCGTCCAATCTCGCCCACCACTCTTGCCCATTCTTTTGATTTTATTTTCTTGGAAATCCAACTCGCTCTATTTCACAATCTGCATTTCTTTTAATTTTGCAGGCAGAGATCGGAAAATGCAGAGAATAATTCGGTGATCCCAACAAGAGAAGAAAAGTAGAGTCAAGATTCAGTCAGTCCAACACTGGGGATGGGAGGTTGATTGATTCTTATATGTTGAATCTTGCTACCACCTTTGGATTACGCAATCACGCGTTTTTTAGATTCTTTTGGTTTCTACCATCTCAACATTATTACAGGATAATGGAAACTCACTCTATACTTTTCTCTCTCACCTTCCTTTTTCACTACAAACTACACTTACACATCTCTCTCTCTCTCTCTCTCCCCTATATATATATATATATATATATATATATATATATATATATATATACACACACACACACACACATATATATAAGTGTAAGTATATGTATGTGCGGGTTTCAGATATGGTGGGATGGGTGACCCGATCAACTGGTGGAAATGGTATTAGGAATTAGGATTGCTTTATTTTTACATTAATTTATTTTATTTGCTGGAGTTTTTTTTTTTTTTTTTTAAATTAATTTTGGTTTTTAAAAATTCAAACATATACTATTGGTCTTTAATAAAACTCTGTAACCACTTAATTTGTTATCCGAATATGTAATCCACTAGTTTATTTCATTTCGTTTGGATGGAAATGTGGTGGGGCTGCTAATTCCCTATTCTTGCACAACATTACTTGTTTTGCACTTGGAATGATTTACTTCTTGTCAGAACACATGTTGTCTAAATGGGCAATTTCATTTAAGGAAAATTTTTAATCCCTGGATCTGAGTTTGAGATCTCAATTTTATTGTAATACTATATATATTTTTTTTTGTTTAAATTGTTTTGATAGAATATATTTGAATTTATTTTTTTGGGTAATATTGGTAATTTGATAATTGATATATAAAGTCCTTCTTAGTCATTGCGAATGTCCTATTCTCAAATCAAATCAGTGAATCCAAACCATGTGGTATGCTTCATTGAAAAAATTGTAATTATTTGTTGGAAAATTTTAAATAACAGAGGTTTGACGAAACAAATGGCAATTTGGTTGACGAAAGAGATAATTTGATTTGGTAATTGAAAATTGAAAAGCTGGACAAGCGCTAATCAAGGCCAAGTTTTGGTCATTGCCAAACCAATTCCTATACTTTACTTTTTCTGTTCTGGTAAAGCCAAATCTTCTTCAATTAAAAGAAGAAAAAATAATAATTCCATAGCCGACACTTGAATTTTAGTATTTTATGGAAATAAAGTATTAAAGAATATATGAACGAGGGAAGTTTTCATTAATCTTTCGTAGTATCTTGGAAGAACCCACGGAACGGATAATTTTGAAGAAGTCAGCGTAGAGTATAAAATAGGGTAGGATAGGAATTAATCTTTTTCCTCTTGTTTTCTTTAATATTGCACATTGGTTTTGACTTTGCCTATGAATGAATCACCAATATTATTATAATAATGAAATTATTTGGGAAATGGGAATATTACAAATAAGGCTTACAGTTTTGGATTTTTTAAAGTGTTTTATTCCGGAATATTAATATCAATAAAAACTAGTTAATGTCCGCAGGGTATAATTGGATGCTGAATTAGATGGTTGCGCATTATATTGTAAACTAGCAATATGAGTTAAATAACCAGAGGTTGTCGAATTAATTAGGCGTAAACATGTATTGACTCAGCCATTCCATGCATATTATGATGTATTATCATTATTTGCAAGGAACCATTGTTTGTGAAATTGATAATTCTAATTCACATACACAATTATGAAATTGCAATCACCTTCCTTTTTATTAGAGAGCTTGTTTATTTTATTACGTTTTTTGTTCTATTTTGAAAAGCAAAAAAAAAATCAATAGTTTGTGAAATTGTACTATTTTGGCAATTATTTATATATATATATATATATATTGTAATTTTGACCACGTTTTTATTTGAGTACAAAATTCACTGATAATATATGTGTGATTTTAAGGGTTTTATTGACACATATAACCTTAATTATTGTCCATAATTGGTTTACAAGTTAACCAAAATTGCACAAAATCGATAAAATAGTGTCTAAATTTGCAAGAACTGACCAGTCAAAGTAGCAAAATCTCATAAAAATAGATTATAATTTTTTAAATATCAGGACCACATATATAACTCAAATTTTGACTAAAAATATTATTGAAAATGATGGTTTGTAAAATAATTAATATGCAACTCATAATATGAACTAACTTTTCTGTTAAAAAGAATCAAAATATGAACTATTTTAAACACAAAAATTACAACATAAACCTACTGTTTTGAGTACCTATAAAAATCATTTAAGCATGTTAAGAAACTGTGCAAACATTGGAGTTATACTCCCAATACTGTCTTTTGAAAAAAAATATTTAATTTCTTATTTCAGTGCTATCAACAAATGCAACTCAATTATACGAAATACCATAATCAAACATTTAATTACTCTACCTATTTAATACCTATTTTTCTATCGTGTCCCTAAAAATACCTATTTTTCTATCGTATCCCTAAAAACATATTGAGAAATTGTTAATTTACAACGTAACTTTCTTTGGGGGTGGGGGAGCAATAGAAAAGTAGTTTGGGTGGAATGGAAAACAATATGCAATTCCAAAGATTGGGGGGCTCGGAGTTAAGGATCTAGGATTGTTTAATAAGAATCTTGTGGGTAAATGGATGTGGCATTTGTTGAATAAGATAAATAGTCTATGAGTTAGAGTTGTTGAGTCTAAATACGGGAGTCAATGAGGACATGAATCAGTAGGAGTGTCTTTGAGCGGTAGTGGGAGTTGGTTGAGATGGTGGAGAGATGTGGTGAAGGTTAGTTTTGGAGAGGAAGGGAACTGGTTGAGAAGCAAGTTATTAAAAGTCATAAGAGAAGATGGTGACACGAGTTTTTGGGAAGATATTTGGGTGAGTGAAGAACTTTTGAAACTGAAATTTAATAGGTTGTACCATTTTAGCTTAGATAAGGAGGGGGAGTATACAGTCAATGGGGTCTTGGATAGGTGGTAGGTGGGTTTGGAAGTGGAGATGGAGAAGAAACTTGCTAGATCGCGAATTGGATTCTCTTAATGCTCTCATGTCTTTGGTTGACAAGCCATCCATTAAAACCGACACACGAGATTCGTGGAAATGGATAGGTGCGTCTAATGGACTCTACAATACGAAAGAAGCATATGAAAATCTACTCAACCGACGAGGCGACGTCCACATTAACAATGAGATGGTGAAGGGTTGTAAAATGATATGGAACAAATACGCTCCCCTGAAGGTTGCTGCTCACGCTTGGAGACTTTTATGGAACCGATTACCAACCAAAGTCAATTTGCATAGAAGAAATATTCTCACTCATGTCAATGACTTGCGATGCCCTGTTTGTGGGATACATGACGAATCCAAGAGACATTTCTTCTTCGAGTGTGACGCTTCTCAAAAGGTATGGATGGAATGTTATAAATGGCTTGGTGTCCCAGCTGTTATTCATTCTAATCCCCTAGTCAACTCGATTGCTCATTGTCATATTTTGAGGGGTAAGAATTGGAAGAAAATGGTTGCATCCTTTTGGCTTTGTGTAGTTTGAGATTTATGGAAAAGTATGAATGCCTTGATTTTGGGGAAGAAGAATTTTCGATAGAAAAAATTGTTAATGAGATGACAGTTAGACTTTGGAGTTGGATTTATGTAAAAGAGATAGGTTGTACTAGATTTTCATTTAAAATTGGTCTAATAATCCGAGATCAATCATATGTTGTTAATTTGTTGTGTGATGTTCTGTATTTGGATATATTTTATACCATTTGTTAAGTGTGTGAAATACACTTAGTACACATGGTCGTAAGCACGTTTATCGTGCTATCTTAGTCTTAAATGAATCATAATTGTGAGATATTGGTTGTTATAGGTACAAGAGGTGAAAACGTAGTAAAGGAGACAAAGCGTGCGAAAAAATGGAAGAAATAGGGTCGATACCGCGGTATCCATATTGGGCACCGCGGTACCCGAAGTGATGCTCCAAAGCTCGGAGTTCTGCACCTCAGTACCGCGGTACCCATATCTCGGTACCGCAGTACCCGACTCCAGGAAGATCAACACATTATCTCAGTACTGCGGTACTCACATCTCAGTACTGCGGTACCCGCTGCGTAGTTTGTTAGAAAAGCGCGATTTTAATGCTTCCAACGAATTGAGGACTCATTTTCCTCTTAGTGTCTATATAAACCATATCAAGACCTAGAGAAAAAGAATCTTTCACCCCAAGAAAAAGCAAGACGAGAGAAGCAAGACGATCGAGCGGAGAAGCGAAGATCGGCATCAATTCAAAGAGTTTATTTTTCTTCGTTTCTTTTCTCTCTAGGGTTTTATTCGAACCCTATGTGTGACTTATGAACCCTTTAATTCGATTCTAATGCTAGTTTGATTTACGATTCCTTCTTCTACTTGTTGTTGATCAAGTGCATGAATTTGGCCAATTTGTGTATCTTTATATTATTGTCGAATCTAAATCAGAAGATTGGTTTGATAATTAGAATTGTGGTAGAAGATCCTTCGAGTTAATTGAACAGGATAATGTTTAATTGCATGTGAAATCGTAGGAATATAGATTTCGTATTAGGAAGCCATATTTGAGATTTATGTTTAATGCTTTGTTATGAATTTAATTGCGTAGGAATACAGTAAACTGTTCATAACATTAGATTCATGCATTACATGGAAACGGGGTATGATTATGTTAGCATCTCAGGTTAGGAATCGGGAATTGAATCTTGCATGAGAAGAGAATAAAGAGGGATTAAAACACATAGGGGAGATAAAATCCTAGGTTTGTTTATTTTGATAAATCTTAAATTGATTCTTCTTGCTTAATTGCAGTCACTATTTTATTGTTTTTCGTAGGTTAACAATCACTCTTAAATTTGGATTTGCTGGATAAGATCATAAGTTGCGAGAATCTAGTACTTAGGATAGGTAGTTATTATTTTCCATGTGGGTTCGATATCCAAACTTTTTAGTTCACTATATTACTTGTCACGATACGCAATGGCGGATGTAGGGGGGCATTTTTGACTTGAGTTCTTATATCATATAAAATTTATTTAGCCTATATTATATATCATATATTTTCTTATATCCCAAAATATTAGCTATGATACTCGTCCCCCAATATTTTCTTATTTTCTTACCTATGATACTCGTCCCCCCAAATGTATAATCCTGGATTCGCCACTGACGATACGTGCACTTGCGTGGTGTTAGTTTTTGCACAACACCATTCATGTGGCTTTAATAAAAATTTCACTTTCATCGACAAAAAAAATCGATTGATTGATAATATATAACAGTATTTTCAATAACACAATCATACATAATTAACCCTGCATAATAATATTGATTAGATTATAATAGAAGAGAATATGTAGTTATAATATTGGAATTTTATTGCCTGATTTCCGTAAAAGCAGTAATCGAAATAATGAAATGGTGAAGGCAAGTTGGCAATTGGCATACATAATAAAATAAAAGTGGAGCCTACTCTTAATTAAAGATATAGAAAAAAAATAAAGAAAAAAGAGAGATAGGTACTATTTTTTCAAAATTAAAGTAGTTTTAGTATATGCGTTACAGAGGTTGAAAACGCGGGAATGGCGTAAAGCTCTCCAAATGTTGTCACTCTGACGGTGCCGTTACCAAGTCTATTTATTTAAAAATTAAAAATTAATTTTATGAATATAATTTCTTGAAATAAATTTTTATTATTTAAATTATTATAAATTAATTTTTATTTCGTGTTTATGTATTGTGGATTTATATTTTTACGAAATTAAATATGTGAAATGGTCAAAAAAAAGATATATTTTATTAATTTACCTTTTGGTAATATTTTAATATTTTCTTGACTTCAAGTGTGTCCATATTGTTCGTTAAATATCGTTTTCATTTCATGAAATTCGAATAAAACCAAAAGTGATTGTTTCCATAATTCGTAGAAGTGGCCCCTTAAGAATGGCCCATATTTCAAATTTTACGGAATTCAATTCCCACGAATACTGTAATATGATTTTAATTAATTAAGAATCAAAGCCTTATTATATCCATGTTCTTTTAATATGTATTAAAATTGATGCTTCCAAAACGAGGAAAAGGAAGGGCTATAAATTATAATAATCCCTTTTTTTTAATCTTATACTACACTTAAAAAATATATATATTCTTATGCTAAACTTACATTGCTTATTGTAGCACAAGTTCATACAAAATTAAACATTTTTTCTCGACCGTTCCATTATTTATTTTATTTTAACAATATAGGTTGAAAAGGAAAATTACCTTAATGTGTGTGTAGATGAATAAATATGGAAAACGCGTTTTGTTACATTGGTCAGCCCAATATTGCATATTATATTAAAGATGTAAAGCACGAGGATAAACTACATTAATGAGCAATTAATTAATTTCATATATATTAAAATAATAGGCCCAAATAAATAGTAAAATGCAGCAAATCCAATCTCGTAACACAAGAAGCAATGCAATGCTCCTTGTTTTCATAATTGTAAGAGCTAAACCCGGCTATGTTTATGCTTCCTTTATTATGTTTCATTATTAACAAATTATTATGGATATTTTGTCTTTCCTTTGCCAAATGTTATCAATGCCAAAGTACTTTTGTCTTAAATTAGGGTTTTTATTTTTGTATTTTATCTCTTTTTTAATGAATACTATTCTTTCTTTTTTTTAATTGAAGTTATTTAATACTATATTATGTTATTGTTGATGGACCATAATATATCCAAATTAAGGAAGAACTGACCTTAGCTTGGCCAGAGCTCAATAATTATACAAGTTATGAGTAGATGCACCATGACACATTTGATTATCTCAAGACTTCATAGGGTACATATATATTTAATTTTTGCCTTTTAAAAACTGATTGTCTGTTTACTGATTTAATAAAACTTAATAAATTTTAGAAAATTAAAAAAAAAAAACTATAATTCAGTATTGGACTGCTTATTTTGTTTCTTTTAAATGCTTACTTCTTTTTTCATTTGATAAAAAAAAATCCTAATATCAGTTTAGTTTTTGAACTTCAGTTTTAAAAAACTCTTGATACACTCGTTTCAATACTTCTTCCTTAGTTTAAAAATAATAATTTAGATTATCCTTCCATAAATAAAAGATTAACGGAGTATCATCTAACGAGCTATTGTACGATTTTAGGATGGTAATGGTAGCAATTAAATAAGACTTAACGGAACACCATTAAGACAATGTAAGTCAACGGTAAACATGTGCTTAGATCCTAAATACTTACCTTAATTCCTAACCCAATGTTTGGGTTTTCTTCAATTTAGGTAATTAATAGGTAGAGACTCATTTGTTGACCTGTAAATAAAAAGTCAAAGACTATGATTTTAAATGTTCAAAGTAACAACTAACAAGATTGTTAACAAACTTTTCTTGATGCGCTGCCCCAATTTGATTCTTGTATCTTGTTTAAATAACAATATTAAACAAGAAAACTAGTTCGTACAAGTACGAATTTCCAACACCGAATACTTTTTTTAAATATATCATTTATATACATAATGTATGAAATTATTTTTAAATATAAAATGAAACATATGTTAGAATAGATACGAATAAAATAAACGAATCACAATTCACAAGCTTATGTACCTCATATCATATGTATTGTCTGTACTTACATATTTATAGCCATTTGAATTATTCCATTAAATATATCATCTCCGAAATAAATAGATAAAAACAGAGCGAGAGAGAGACTATTAATTAGAAAATAGAAAGATGGAGTTATGTGAATAAAACACCGACTATATATATATAGTTAGATAAACATGGAAGGTATAGCTAGAGTTCAATAAAAGCAGAGAATTACAACACCAACTGTACCTGACATTCAGAAATTATTCCTCAAACTCATAATTAATATTATGGTCAAACTTCACCACATTTTCAATTTTTGTCCTCTTCAATTTTCAATTCACATTTGCTATTGCAAATTCTATTTTATCTTCTACTGAAGCAGATATATAAAAAGTGTTACTTGATAATGTCACATAATATTTATTTCCCTCCATTAAAAGAAAATAATATTTCTTCAAAGTAAGCTCACTTATGCTCCCAAATTTATCCTTAAACTTATCACAACTAAATACAAATTAATTATCATAATGGTATTAGTGAAGTTTCAATTATGAACTCTTTTTTTGGGAAGCTAGCTAGAGTAGAGGATTGTGTGTGGGCCCACCCCACCCCACCGAAGTATATGTACTTGGAAACAGTTAGTAAAATGAAAGAAAGTAGTGAGTAGAGTGGTCATTGAGAGTGGCAACATATGCAAGAATAGTATTAAACGTGTACCAGAATTAGGCCATGTTGTGTAAGAAGTAATTAAGAACACCTATTTGATCGATCTATAGTTATGGTTTGCTTCTGTTTTTTGGTGGATCAGAAGAGAAGGGAACGGCGGAGGAGGCCGGTGGCCGTAATGTGTTCGCGGTGCTGCCGCAGCGCCGTCGTCGCCGACATGCTAACGGTCACCAGGTTCTGTTACATCCCTTTTTACTGCAAATCATGGAAAGCCATTCTATGTTCTTTTTGTGGGACTATTCTTAAATCTTATTATACATGAATATCATCACCATCAACATTATCTTTAATTATTATCTCCTTTTAGCTTTGCTTCTTTCTTGTAGAGTAATGATAATGTATTTTAGAATGTTTTTTCCTTTTTTTGTCTGAAGATAATTAAGTTCTGTGTTTTTTAAATGTTGAATTTTGTGGTGCATTGGTTATCGCTTCAGATATTTTTCGGAACTTTGTTCCAAAATTATTCATATGATTTATATGATGCTATGTCATAAAAATCTCATATCTGTAAACTGATTAATATGTAATTTTTTTGGTAAGAATCAGGCATTTAATTGGTTCAGAATAGATTATCAAATTTTAATACTTTTTATGTTTTCTATAAAAACTCTAATAATAATTACTTACTGTGAATTTGAGAGAGTATATAGATAATTCATTTATGAAAATATTAGATATTCATTGATGATAAAATAAAATACTCTAGTGATTTTGAAATTTTAAAGGGTTAATTAATAATAATAATAAAAAACATCAACATTTTTTTTTTTTTTTGCAATTTAATTGTGGTTTATTTATTTTTACTGTCACATACATGAATTTTACAGAATTCACAATTTAATCGAATCTTTTTAATTTTGACAATTTCATACGTGATATGTTAAAAAAAAAAAAATCGCAAGTAGATTCATATAATGAGTTTTACGTGAACTTGGTAGTCGAAACGGCCACACTGAACAGCGAGCATGACAATAAACATATGTTCGAAACAAACATATTTTACGATTATTACATTGATACACCTCAATTTGTGTTGTTCTGGATTTATATTTAAAACAAAAAAACAAAAACCAAATGAAGTCGAAGTGAGCGCTTAACTATAATCAAACGGAGCAGATTCATCTGGTTTCGATGGGCTATGCGCGGCCCAAATGTATAATGAATAAGGCCCAATAATAACAACCCACTATATTTTAGTTGAGGCAATACTCTAGTATATGTTTGAATAAGTATCGGCCCATTTTAATTTGGGATGGGCCCTATTTGATCATGTGTATGTTCAATGAATCCCAAAAGGCCTAAACTACCATACTAATCTTTTTTTTTTAAACCCCAATGAAGAACCTGTTATTCAAATGTATTTTTACAATAAAATAATAAAATTATATCTATATTTTTATTTTTTTACAATATGATGTAACATTTTTATCGTAATCATGTCCTTCAAATTCTCAAAAAACAAATACAAAATTTTGAGCACTGAAATTTTCCAAAATCCACTTACGCTCTTATCCAAACCCACACTAATTATTTAGAAGAGTTTGTATATGCATCACATTATTTATATGTTATATTTAAAATTATAAAATAATATATATGCTGCCAACAATTAAAAGCGTGGTTCTACATAATACTAGCCATCATAATTTCATTCTCACTAAACCTTGTTATATATGGTCACATGATATGTTATGTCTTCCTTAGTGTCTTTATATATAATAAAGCTCGTATAAAGACAACTTCCCCTTAAATTAATAGTATATAACCTCTAAAATGTGCTGTCAATTTTATTTACACATATACCAACGAATTTAAATACTGTTGACTAATTATTATTATTATTATTGATTTTGGAGGGGTCTTGAGTAATTATTAGATTTTGCGACTAATTAGTAAGATTGTGACATAATTAAATTAATATATTCAATTGCTACTTTCTCCAGTCATTTTCTAGGAATATTTATTAATGAGCATGTTACATTTCAAAGATGGGACATTAACATTTATTTTTTGCATGAACAATCATAGCTATAATGTTAGAAATGAGTTCATGTCCTAACGTACATCATTAGCGCGTCAACAAGTCTATTACCAATAAGTCAAAGTCATTCATGCATATATCCAAAACTATTATAGAGACTTCGCATGACAGATAAAAACACTCAACTTTGACCTCAAAAATTTTAATTGTAATAATATACTCAATGTGTTTGTGTTTTGATTATTTTATAGATATGAGTTGAATGTGGTATTGCTCATTTGGTATCTTTCCAACTCTTACTAAATGTTACATATTACTTATTTCATCTTTTAATGTTAGTTAATTTGAGTGATTTGAATTTCCAAACAAAATAGCTTCCATTGAAAGTTGACCAAACATATGTGTCAACCTTATTTAGAGGATTTTAAATTTAAATGAGAGAGTTTTAGTAGTTTGATTGAACTTTATGCTTAATACTGTAACTATAATATGTATGTCGTATTATGACCTAAAATAAATACAAATTAAATCACAATAAAAATAAATACAGTAAAAACTCTCTATAGTAATACTCTATATAGGAATAAACTCCCTATAGTAATAAAAAGTTCAAGTCCCAACTTGGGACTAGTTATAAATAAGAATAAACTCCACATTGTCATAAGTCATACATTTTTCAAGTCCCGTCTTAAGGATTTATACCTCTATATAGGAATAAATGATTAATATATTATAAAAATATTTATTAATTATATATTCAGTCCCTAGATTCATTTTTTGATTTAACTCAAGTGTATGTATTTAAATTTCTTAGTCAAAACTATTAAATTAGTTACATGAACTTGTGAGATAGATAATATACAATGTATATGTTATTTTTATATTTATATTATTTTTTATACGAAATTTTTTTTTTTTTTTTTTGTAAAACTCTATATAAGAATAACTCCGTATAATAATATTTTTTCCCGATCCCAACGATATGACTGTATCGAGTTTTTACTTTATTCAGAATAAATCTCCTCGAAGAAGACTGAAGTCAACCCGGAAAAGTGGACTCATTAGTCAAAGTCGTTTTGACGTGGCTGGCCATGTTTTTATGTTCCATTACTCTTCCATTCACCTATCTCATACGTTACGTAACACTATTAATTGCAAGATCTATAGTTTTCATTAATAATTTCATGTTTCAATTATTTTTATACTATTGAAAACATTAAAAAATGTACGTTTTATCATAAAATAAAATGTATTCTATTTTAATTCAAATTTGATTTAATAATATTTGAATACAATATTATTGATAATTTCATATAATATAAGGTATCTTTTTTAAGTAGAAATATGTTATATTGTACATGAAGGATGTGAATAAAATATCCACGGAAATAAGACTGTGGTGCATTTTCACCTTAATTTAAATGTTGAGAATGTATTTGCAACAAAATAAAAATAAAAATGGTCATATTTGCATCTCTACATAAACATTTGAGGTATATTTGCATTTTGTTTAAAACAAAAATCTTATACTCGGCTATAATGTAAATTAACATCTATGAGCCCAAGTTACTAACATGAAGTACGTACACAAAGGATGTCAAACACGACTAAGCTTTTTTTCTTTTCCTTTTATTTTATTTTGTTTTGTTTTGTTTTATTGTTTTTTTGAGTTAAAAATACGACTAAGTATGAAGTAGTTTTTTTTTTTTTTTTTTTGAGATGGCATAAATGATTATTTTGACATAATATTAAAATGAAATAAATTTGATGTTCATTTCACATAATTTGATTTGATAAATAGTATTATCTAAGTTTTTAACATAAGTTGTTCATTCTTTTTTTCCAAATCTCATAATATGGATTTGAAATTAAAGTGGGGGAACTGTAGTCTTTATATATATATAAAAGTAAGACCAAAAATGCCACAAGTCTACATTTTTTTCACATTAATTTCTTTTTTTAAAACTAAATCTATAATAAATATAATTTTAAAGCTAATTAATATGACTAATTAATATATCAAATTTAATGTTGGTACTAAATATTATTAAGTAATATAATTTTTTTTACTAAAATTGTTAAAATAGTACATGCTAGACTTCAAATACAAAAATCATTTATATATTTGGAATTTGTTAGTTTAAATTTTTTAGAGAAAAATATAAATAAATAAAAATGGAAAAACTAAAATAAATGTGGATTGATTAAAAAGGATTATTTATTCAAACTATTCAATCTTTTGAAACTTATTAATTAATGTATTGAATAATTTTTGCAAATATATGTTTTAAAATAGACTATGAAATTTTTGGAGGAAATTTTGATTTTGATTTTTATCATTTAATTCAAAATGAAAATCTAGGGTTATTCTAAACCTTAACAATTCAAATCAAACAAAAATAATGGTGGGAATGTTGAATAATATAATAGACATAATACTACATGTTTGTTTCAAAATAATAAATAAAAATCAATCATATTCCTATGCAACTCCAATTTATATTTAATCAATTAAATAATATAATAATCTGAAATTATTATATTTAATGCTAAATTAAGCTATATGCACTCACAAAAATAATAAATATATTTTTTCTTATATAAATATTTTTTTAATTTTTCTCATTTTTATTAAGTTTAATTTAATTTTTTTTTAATACCTGTGTATTACCCGTGTATTAAAGTGGGGGAATTGTAATCTTTATATATATAAAAGTAAAAATAAAGTGTCATATGTGAAGCACACAATATTTTCACATTAACTGTAGCTAATTAATTACTTCAAATTTTATGTTACTAAGAAACATTACTAATTAAATAATATAGTAATGTTAATAGATTTATCAAAATAACATATGCTAAAATTCAATAATATAAATTATTTGCATAATTAAAATTTGTTAAATTTAAAAGTTTAAATAAAAAATATAAATAAATAGAAAAAACTAAAATAAAGGTGGGGCTGATTGAAAATGGTTGTTCAAACTTATTAATTAATGAAATTGAATAAATTTTTTGAATATGTGATTTAAAATAAATTATGAAATTTATTTGTAAAATTTTGACATTCATTCTTTATCGTTTATTGAAAAGGAAAGGTGAAGGTTGTTATAGATGTTGAAAATAAAAAGCAAAAAAAAAAAATGGTGGGCGTGATGAATAACATTTTATGTTATTAAGAAACATTATTAATTAAATAATATAGTAATGTTAATATATTTATTTAAATAACATATGCTAAAATTCAATAATATGAATTATTTACATAATTGAAATTTGTTAAATTTAAAAGCTTAAAGAAAAAATATAAATAAATATAAAAAATTAAAATAAAAGTGGACTGGTTGAAAATTGTTGTTCAAACTTATTAATTAATGAAATTGAATAAATTTTTTGAATATGTGATTTTAAATAAATCATGAAATTTATTTGTAAAATGTTGACTTTCATTTTTTATTGTTTATTTAAAAAGAAAAGGTGAGGGTTGTTATAAACGTTGAAAAAAAAAACAAAAAAAAAATGGTAGGCGTGATGAATAACATAATAGATATAATAATATATGTTCTTTTTAAAATAAAAAATAAAAAATTATGATCCTCTGCAAATGAAACTAATTATAATTCGACAATTAAATAACTATTTAATCATATTATATTATATTTAATGTTCAACTAAATGATATACATTGCACAATTATATTTAATTTTAATATATAAATAATATTTACATTTTTTAAATTTACCAAGTTTTATTTAATTTTTTTTATACCCGTATAATACACAGGCCTATACTAATATTTAATATAATAGGTAGAACCCAACATATAACAACTAACTTGTACTTCAGAATTTCAATTTACACAAATTCGGTAAGGAATTTATGGCCTTTTTATTGAACAATAGATTACTCTCTTCACCAAATATATTTAGTAGAAATAAGTCCAATCAAGACTTTAATGAGACCATGCACCATTTTCTTTTCACTATGATTAAGTATATAATGAAAAGAGAGAATTAGATTAGAGGAATTAAAAAAGGTTGTAGGAAAAAAGGGAGAGATAGGGACGTGGGCATATATTGCATGTGCAATAATATTAACGGTTATTATAATAAATTAAAGTGGAACCCAAATTATCCTAATTTTAACGGCACGACTTCAACATCCGTTAATACTTCCTCCCAAGTCAATTCCCCCTATTCGGTGCGGTGCGCGTGCCACATTTTTCTTTTCACGGATCTAATTATATAAAACGGGTCAACTTACGATTTAAATTTTACAATTTACATATAAATTTGTGAAAATTAATTTTATTTGCAGTCGATAAGAATTTGTTTTACAATATTATATATAAAATTATTTCATATAATTTTTTGTATTAAAATCATATTGAATTATGACATAAAATACCAAAACTCTTTTACATATGAAAAGTAAGGGTAGAATTCGAATTGACCATTGATATTAAAATTTAATTAATCAATTAATATGAAAACCGTAAGATTTTAATTTTGAAAAATCATCAAAAACCAGCCATTAATTAATAATCCTTAATAAAAATCACCAAAAATAATGTCACATTGTGATGGAGATAAGATTGTATTTTAATTATTTATTATTATTTATATTTTATATAGTTTAGGACTTTGTTTAACTTTTAATTAATTTTTAGTGGGACAGGCTTTTAAGGTTTACACGTCTAAAACCCTAGTTTATCTATTATAAATAGGAGTTTCAGAAATATTATAAAGCAGTTGAATATGAATTAAAAAATTGGGTTATTTCTTTCATCGTGTTTTATTCCGATTTTTGTTTAGAATCAACGCATTTTTGTTTAGAATCAACGCATTATCACATTTGCGTATAATATTTTGAATATTTTTAGAATCAACGAATATTCACCGTCTTATATTGTATGTATGCTACATCACATTGTTTTACAAACATCATTCAACAAGAAAAACTATATATAAATTGTGAGGTTGTGAATTATGATTGATCCACTTAATTTCATGGATTTAGATTCTCAAGACAACCTAAAAAAACTTAATAAAAATTAGATGAAAAAATAAAATAGTTGGGGGTTGTCGTGCCTTATAATTGATAAGCCAGCTGGCATGCATGCAACGTTACTCAAAAGATATGCTTCAATCTACTCTCAATTGAAAGCAAATAAAAATGTCTCAATCGACAATTCAATACTGTGGGATTATTCGGTGTTGTTTGTCCATATGATTTGTCTTCTTATAAATAAAAATAATAAAATAAAAGATGCTGTTGAATTTTTTTTTTTTTTTGGTGGAACACTTGTTTCAATACTAATTAATCCATGATAATTGTTTTTCTAATGTTGTTCCATCAGTTAAGGTAATAAATTAATTCTAAAATCTTAACAACTACTTTCAAAGATTTAGAATATACAAAATTTTCAAAGTTACGTGTCAACCAGGCACAAAATGGGAGAGAGAAATTTCTTTGCCTTTATTCATGTGCATTAATAATCAAGGTACGTACACAGTACAATAATTAAATGAAATGTTAAAACATCATTGAAATAAGCTATATCTAAAGTAGATATGTAGCTAAAAAGGACAAATGTGCCATGCTATAACTTAAAAAAAAAAAAAAAAGTGCAATGTTACAGCTTAAATGATCATTTCCCCTTATCACTTATTTATTTATTTCTAGTTGACATTGTATGTATTTATGTACGCATTATAGATTTGAATGAGTATTAAATCCATATTTATCAAAATTTTATATAGTTTTTAATTATTTTTCCTAAATGTTACATACAAATGTGAAGGCTATGTAAAAATATTTTATTGTATATATTGATCAAATATTATATATAATTAAAACGAGAACATTGTGATAATCTATACTGTTAACTACTGTGAAAAAAAAAAAAGATATCTTAATTAATTCTATAATTTTTTTATTATCATACACGATATGAAGCGTATCCAAATGTCAAATAAATTATATGTTTCCCTCGGAAAAAAATGGTTCTATCCATCATTATGTTTACATTTGTAATTTATGTCAGTTCTATTTATTTTTACAGGTTTCTATTGTCCCTCATAATAATCATGATATCTTTATATACTTTTAGGCATATTAAATAACTGTTGATGCACCTAATCGGTTCAAAAACTTCATTTTTCCTCACATAAAGTGGTGCAGTGATAAATTATGCTGAAAAATTAATGAAAATTTGATAATAAATAATAAATTCAAATTAATTTACCATATTAATCAATCATTACATTGCATAATTTATTGTAATTTTTCATAAAATAAAATATCTACTTGCTAATTTTATCAAATGTCAAGGAAAGAAAACTACCAAAACTACAAACAGTGATAATGTAGTTCCCCCTTTTCTTTTCTCAAGAAAAGAAAACTACCAAAATTAGTTATTAGTTGCTTGGAATGTGGGTGTTTAAAAAGAGAAAATTACAATTCTATCCCAAACAAAATGCATTGTCATCCATATCATAACGCCGTCAAGACGGTCCCTCTGTATCCACTTATCCGCGTAAAAGTGGGCCCTCAAGATCGTTACCAACAGGCAACAGCAAAGCAAAACACCTTCAGCTTTATTCCTCACCCAATTATAACAATCTTGAAATCTTTTAATAATTAAAAATAAATCAAAACCACAAATTTTATGTTTTTTCTAATAAAAAAAGGCATATCAGTAGAGGAGCTTTCATGGCATTTTCAGTAAATCACAAGTCCACTCTTTCTAACTTAAGATACTCTACTCTTCATATTATTCATTCTTTAAATATAAGAAGAAGATACTCAGTGTCCAAATCAAGACCACATTAGGTCTTGAAAACAGCTGTTAGCAAATTACAATTGGAGAGTATGAATTTCTAAATTTTCTTTTGTGGGTCCTTAATTTTTATTTAATTTTAATCTGAAACTTCTCCTTTTCCTCTGTAAATTGACAGCCTAATCAACAGCCTGGAAAGAGCTGGTGTGGTTTGCACCAAAAAGCTCTGCTAATCTTAAAGTTGATGCAATTTTCAGTTTCCATTGTGGTGGAAATGCATTTCACTCTACACCTTGTTATTGCTACACTTTAAGGAAGCATTCACTCAGGTAATGGTGTTAAAAAGTTACAATCTTTGTCTTCTTTCTCTTTCTGAATTTCAAGATTTTTCATGCCCAGTATTTTTCTGCATACTTTGTATCTATTCTTTGTTTTTCTTTTCAAAATTTAATTGCCAACAATAATTTGCTGTTTTGGGTAAATATGCGCTTAATAGATCTGGAAATTTTTAGGTACTGGTTATTGAGGTTCAGCTTTGGAGAAGCAATAAGGAATTGTTTGGCTTTCTTGGGATTCAATTTGTGAATCTTGATTTATAGTGCTATGGATATAGTGAAGTGGGCATCTTTAGTTGTAGCTATATTTGTGCTTGGATTTGTTGGTAATAGTATATCATTAGCTGCATTCACTCCTTCTGATAGTTATCTGCTTGCTTGTGGATCTTCACAAAATGTGACCTTTCTTGGCCGAACTTATGTTCCTGATTCAGTTCAATCCTCCGTTTCATTGAAAACTCGAGGAAATTCTTTCGTTGCTACCTCCAATTCCACTGCCCCTTTTCCTATTTATCAATCTGCCAGGGTTTTTACAAGCACAACATCCTACAGATTTGACATTAAGAGAGAAGGCCGGCATTGGGTTCGCCTTCACTTTTATCCTCTCCCAGGCCACAATTTGACCTCTGCTTCTATCACAGTTGTAACTGAGGATTTTGTGTTGTTGCACAACTTCAGTTTCAGCACTTACAATGGCACTTACCTCTTCAAGGAGTATGCTATCAATGTCACTTCCAATAGCTTGGCGATTACTTTCATCCCCGGGAACAGCTCTGTTGCTTTTGTCAATGCTATTGAAGTAGTGTCTGTACCAGACATCATGTTCACTGACCAGGCTGTGACTGTTACGCCGTATGGCCCTTTCAATGGCCTTTCTGAGCTAGCTCTAGAAACCATTTATCGTTTGAATATGGGTGGTCCTCTGGTTACTGCTCAGAACGACACTTTGGGGCGAACTTGGGAGAATGACGCGAAGTATCTTCATGTGAACAGCTCTGCTGTGAATGTCTCGGTCAACCCTTCGAATATAAAGTACAGTGATGCCGTTCCACCGGAAATAGCTCCTAACTATGTCTATGCTACTGCTGAGACCATGGGGAATGCCAATGTGGTCAATGTGAACTTCAACATCACGTGGGTCTTCGAAGTTGATCCGAATTTCTCGTATTTCATGAGGGTGCATTTCTGTGATATTGTGAGCAAATCTCTGAATAGTCTAATATTCAACCTGTATATCAATACAGATACTGCTCTTGGGGGTCTGGACCTTTCGAATCAAGCAGGTAACTTGGATGTGCCATATTACAGAGATTTCGTTACCAAAGTTTCAGCTGATACGAATACTCTCACTGTTAGTATCGGTCCTGATATAAACACCGATTTCATCAATGCCATCATGAACGGCCTGGAAATCATGAAGATCAGCAATGATGCCAGAAGCTTGGTTGGAATTTTGCCTGTGGAGAACTTTCTGGTAGTGACTCCAAAGAAACATAAAACTACTATCATAATTGGCTCTGTGGTTGGTGCAGTTGCTGCATTGGTGCTCGGTGGATTATGTTACTTCTGCTTGGTGGCTCGTAGGTCGAAGGAACCTCAGCAAGGAAGTTCTTGGCTTCCTCTGCCCTTGTACGGAAACTCTTTGACTATGACAAAAATGTCAACCACTTCTCAAAAGAGTGGTACAGCAAGCTGCATCTCGTTGGCTTCGAGTCTCGGCCGCTTCTTCACATTTCAAGAAATACTTGATGCCACTAATAAATTTGATGAAGGCATGCTTCTTGGTGTTGGCGGTTTTGGTAGGGTGTACAAAGGGTCCTTGGATGATGGAACTAGAGTGGCTGTCAAAAGAGGGAATCCTAGGTCTGAGCAAGGCCTTGCAGAATTCCGAACTGAAATCGAAATGTTGTCCAAGCTACGCCACCGCCACCTCGTGTCTCTAATTGGGTATTGTGATGAACGGTCAGAGATGATCTTGGTCTACGAACACATGGCAAATGGGCCACTTCGAAGCCATCTCTATGGAACAGATCTCCCACCTCTCTCGTGGAAACAGCGACTCGAGGTATGTATTGGTGCAGCTAGAGGGCTTCATTACCTGCACACTGGAGCAGCTCAGAGTATCATTCATCGTGATGTGAAAACAACCAACATACTCCTGGATGAAAATTTCGTTGCAAAGGTAGCTGATTTTGGTCTATCTAAAGCGGGACCAGCTATCGACCAGACTCACGTGAGTACAGCTGTCAAAGGTAGCTTCGGATACCTCGATCCAGAGTACTTCAGACGGCAACAGCTCACTGAGAAATCAGATGTCTACTCGTTCGGGGTAGTTCTAATGGAGGTGCTTTGTACAAGACCCGCTTTGAACCCGGTTCTCCCCAGAGAGCAAGTTAATATTGCTGAGTGGGCAATGACTTGGCAAAAGAAGGGAATGCTTGATCAGATTATGGACAAGAATCTTGCAGGGAAGGTAAACCCTGCTTCTCTGAAGAAATTCGGAGAGACAGCAGAAAAATGCCTGGCCGAGCATGGTGTTGATAGGCCTTCCATGGGAGATGTTTTGTGGAACTTGGAATATGCTCTTCAGCTTGAGGAGACCACATCGGCCCTCATGGAGCCTGATGATAACAGTACAAACCATATTCCGGGTATTCCTTTGGCGCCTTTGGAGCCATTTGACAACAGTGTGAGTATGATCGAAGGGGTTCATTCTGGAACGGATGATGATGCTGAAGATGCAGCAACCAGTGCTGTTTTCTCCCAGCTAGTAAATCCTCGTGGCAGATGAAAAACGAAAGGCCTTTGATTTTTTGGATCGCTGTGATCGGCCCGTAAAACGTGAGTGGACTTGGCTTCTTGAATCAAAGAAGGACAACATAACTCAAACGGATACGAAGATGATTTGATATTCATTCTATTGTTGAAATTTTCCTCATTTTTTACCCTAGTAATACAACTGAGTGTATGTATTATATATAATTGGTGGGGGCAAATGCATGAATCAAAGTTGTATTTGCATAGCCTAATGATATGTATCCTTATATTCAATTGAATTAATACAGTTTACACCTTGCTTTCATTACTTCTGACATCTTATTGTAAGTATTGCAGAATTGTGCTATCTTTTTGCCCTTGTTGAAAATTAATGAAAACCCTTAGGCCTTCGTTGTAAGGAAATGAAAGGATTCCAGATGGGTTGAATTACTGTCACACAAGATGCTGTTAGAATGCTTTGTAATCACATTCCAGATACTAAATTAATACAATGAAATTATAAGAATATTCACCAAAGAGTAACAGTGGATACATATATTAGTCTAAACAGAGCAAAGGGGCCTTAAAAGCAAAGATGGTTCACCAAGAATTGTCTTGTTATAACCCTTTCTGCATAAGATAGTAAAGCATGAGTGAAGATTGGTTAAAGAGGCTGAACCGTTACAAGGAGATGGTGGTTTTGGACCTGTTTATCTCTTCGAATTGGCCCTGGTAAGTTTGATGATTCAGTTTCTTCTGTAGTTACTGTTTGGTGTTGTTTCATGTATAAGTTGCAAGAAAGAGAAGGTAGTGGAATTCGATGAGTTAATGCATCAAGTTGGGCTGCAAGTGATCAAGGTCTGGAAACTTTTCTGCTCAAGCAAGGTTGATAGAAATTTGATTGGAAAACTTCATGTTTCTGTGTTGAATTGTCAGTTTTCAGCAGAAAGTGATTTTGTAATAAGAAAAATGACTGAATCACTTGTGTTTTTTGTATTGAGATTTAAGAATTTGAAATCTACTATATTATATATTTCTCTATACATTAGTGTTCATATTGTTATTTTTAATTGGGCATCACTTCTCAAGAAAACATAGTACATTAAAATTCTACCATTTCATAAATTTATCATATCGAGACCCATATGTACTTTTCATACCAACTAGCCTACCCCTTCCAGTTCCTTCAAACCGCAAACGGGCCATACCCGGTCCACGGCCCAAATTGCACAGCGATTATTCGGGCTGCTTCTTCTTCTCTTTCTATATTTGCCAATTCAGGGACCATTGAAGCATCGAAAATGCAAATACCAAAAAACTCTTTCATCATAAACACTCCGATCACGTCTCCCGGGCTTTTGTCTGCAGCTGGCACGACGCTGGGGAATGATTCCATGCCGCCCCTCCTTATCTCTCTGTTTCAATCAATTTCAATTCTCTGTGTGCAGATCCTGCATTCTCTTCTAATCCTTGAGTTTTTCTGATTTTAGATTCTCGTACTTTACGTCCTTCATCGATCCGGAGATGATTTTTGAAATGTAAATTCACGTAGCAATAGCACTAGATCGATGGATCTGACGTTTTGTGTTAGTAAAATATGAAATTTCCCCCAAATCCAGATGATTAAGATGTTGCGATTTTGGATTTAGTTTCATCATCATGCCTCCATTGGATGAACTTGGAGAAGGCGGCGGAGCCATAACTGTAGGAGCTTATGCAGGCAGTCTTCAGGGAGTCGCGACGGCGGCGCCGTAATCGTAAGAGGCAGTATTTAGGTCAGTTAATTGATAAGCCTTTCTAACCTGTGTTTAGTTCTGTGAAATGAATACTATGAAGGTCACAACAGATGATCCTCTTGTGCAAATGTGAATGGGTCTCTTATTTATGAAATGACTTTGTTTCCTTTGCCAGTATCTCAGGGAACTTTGGGTTTGAAGCTTGTACTCATGGTGACTTCCTTGGGGCAGTCCTTGGAACAGGGATAGTCTGGGTGACATTATATTGCAGGTATAGTTTCAGTTAGCTCCTAATACCAACATATTTTAACTTCAACTATCAGAGAACTTTGATCACTAATATTTTTGTTGGATGCAACAAACCTTAAAATTTAATGCAGAGAAAACTTCAAAAGTAATTATCACAAACTGTTGTTACCTCTGATATGTTATATGCATATCTTATTGTGCAATCTTATTGGACTAGCCAACCGATTTTGAGAAGTATATTGTACTTTTATACATTAAAAGGGTGATGCATGGCTTAGAGCATCAATCGGATCTACTCCTAACTCGGAAATTTCATCAGTAATTATTAGATGACAAATCAGCATCACCATGTGTATACCCTTGGGTTGTTGGCAATCAGCTATGCATAAGGTGATCAATATAATTTTGCTACCACCCTTTCATGGGATTTGAGGATATTCTGGTGTTTTAAATATACAATTGGATTTTACATTTATACTATGATGAAACTTTGAAGGACACTAAGTTTCTGTTGTATCTATTGTTTTGGTTATGTAGGGAGAAAAGGGGGCTCATATTCTTCTTGTTCCTGAACATGTTGACATCCTTGTGTCATCATTGGACAAGGTAGGTGTTCTGTTTAATGCTATGTATTGCTACATGTTTGACATGCTCAGCTGTAAATTTGAAGATGTGTATTTTGGAATGTCCCCTTGTCTTGTACCACTAAATTAATTTGGCTAAAAACTAGAATAAAAAATCTAAGAAACCAATGATGCATAAGGTGTTTAACGTTTTACTCTTCAAATAAAATATTGATTTGTGTGTGTATCCTGTAAATTTTTAAGTTAGAAATGTTGTTGTGACCTGTAAAAACATTCCATCGCTTGCTCTTGAATATCGACCTCCAAGGTTAATTACACAATAGTGTATCTTTTTTCATTTCATTAATATTTTAATTTTTTGGCATCGTTAATAGAGACATCATGTTCACTACTTCGTGTAGGACCAATACTTTGAAAACAGTTGAGGCATCACCTAAGACTTGACTCCATATCTAGTGTCGGTTTCAAAATATCACATCTGGCTAATTTGATCAGGTATACAATGCTTCCCTTCTCCTCCTTTCTTCTCATTTTCTTTTGCCTCTGTAAGTCAAAAACTAAAAGAGCTATTAGCAGTTTTCAATTTCAGGTTTGTGATATTAGTAGGCCTGGTGGTTTTAAATCTCTCTGACTTTGACACTCCCCCCACCCCCTTTAACAACTCTTTCTTAGTTTTATTTTCTACTTTGAATGTTTCATATTTAGACTAGGCAAGAAAATCTTTTTTTGCTACCTATAAGCACTTCAATATAACAGTTCCCAATTAAACATTAGTATAAGCACTTCAATATAACAATATAATATAATGAAAATTCGACAACCAAGTTATTGACTCTCCGCCTCTGCACTAAAACAACATGCAATTCCCAACAATTCGACAAATATAACCAATTTAGCAAAATATAACTAATTGAACTACATATAATCAATATTTCAAAACAATTCACATAATTAAACATTCATATAAATCTAACAAATATTCAATATAATCTAACAAAAATTCTGCAGTATTTCAACGCACGCAATAGTCTACCAAATCTTCGACTCTTTCTCTACAATAAATTTCGGGGCAGGAGAATATTGGCTTTTGTGACGATCTTTGGGTAGAATTTTTAGGTGAATTTTTGTTTTTTCCTCATAATTTTGGATTTCCTTTTCAACGAAACTTTCAGAACGAAATTCTGAGGCAGTTTAATTTTTTGAGAAAATCTCGGGGTAGGAGAACTTTGTCTATCGTGATGATCCTGGGGTAGAATTTTCAGATGATTTTTTTTCTTTTCCTCATAATTTTATATTTTCTTTTCAACGAAACTTTCAAAACGAAATTCTGAATTGGTATTTTGGATTTCCTTTCCAACGAAACTTTCATAATGCAATTTTGAGATAGTTTAATTTTTTGTGAAAATTTTGGGAAAAAGAATCTTAACTTTCGTGACGATACTGGGGTATAATTTTTTGTTTTTCTTCATAATTTTGGATTTCCTTTCCAATGAAACTTTCAGAACGAAATTTTGAGGCGGTTTAATTTTTCGTAAAAATCTCAAGGCGGAAGAATCTTAACTTTCGTGACGATCTTGGGGTAGAATTTTCAGGTGATTTTTTGTTTTTCTTCATAATTTTAGATTTCTTTCTAACGAAACTTTCAGAACGCAATTTTGAGTCTGTTTAATTTTTTCGTGAAAATCTCAGGGTAGGGGAATTTAGGCTTTCGTGACGATATTGGAGTAGAATTTTCATGTGATTTTTTATTTTTGCTCAAAATTTTGGATTTCCTTTCCAACGAAACTTTCAGAACGCAATTCTGATGCAGTTTAACTTTTCGTGAAAATCTCGGGATAGGAGAATCTTGGCTTTCGTAAACATCCTGGGGTAGAATTTCCAGGTGATTTTTTGATTTTTCTCATAATTTTAGATTTTCTTTTCAACGAAACTTTCAGAACGCAATTTTGATGCGGTTTAGTTTTTCATGAAAATCTTAGTGTAGGAGAATCTTGACTATCATAACGATTCTGGGGTAGAATTTTCAGGTGACTTTTTGCTTTTTCTCATAATTTTTTTTCTTTTTCAACGAAATTTTAAGAACGAAATTATGAGGCGGTTTAATTTTTTCGTGAAAATCTCGTGATATTAGAATCTTGGCTTTCGTGATGATACTAAGGTAGAATTTTCTAGTGATTTTTTGTTTTTCCTCATAATTTTGGATTTTCTTTTCAACGAAACTTTCAAACGCATTTCTCAGGCAGTTTAATTTTTTCATGAAAATCGCAGGATACGAGAATTTTTACTTTTGTGATGATCTTGAGGTAGAATTTTCACGTGATTTTTTGTTTTTGGATTTCCTTTTCAACGAAACTTTCAGAACGAAATTTTGAAGCGGTTTAGTTTTTCGTGAAAATCTCGGGATAGGATAATCTTGTCTTGATGATCCTGAGGTAGAATTTTTTGATGATTTTTTGCTTTTCCTCATAATTTTTTATTTTCTTTTCAGTGAAACTTTCAGAACGAAATTATGAGGTGGTTTAACTTTTCCAGAAAATCTTGGGACATGAGAAATCTTGGCTTCCGTGACGATACTGGTGTAGAATTTTCAAGTGATTTTTTGTTTTTCCTCATAATTTTTGATTTCCTTTATAGGGAAATTTTCAGAACGAATTCTGAGGCAGTTTAATTTTTTGTGAAAATCTGAGGCCGGAGAATGTTGGCTTTCGTGACAATCCCGAGGTAGAATTTTGCAGGTGATTTTTTGTTTTTCTTTATAATTGTTGATTTTTTTTCAACAAAACTTTCAAATTGCAATTCTGAGATGGTTTAATTTTTCGTGAAAATCTTGGACAGAAGAATTTTAGCTTTCGTGACGATCCTGGGGTAGAATTTATAGGTATTTTTTTGTTTTTCCTCATAATTTTAGATTTCATTTCCAATGAAACTTTCAGAACGCAATTCTGAGGTGATTTTATTTTTCGTGAAAATCTCGGTGTAGGAGAATCTTGTCTATCGTGACGATCCGGGGTAGAATTTTTAGGTGATTTTTTACTTTTCATTATATTTCCTTTTCAACGAAACTTTCAGAACGATATTTTGTGGCGGTTTAATTTTTTGTGAAAATCTCGAAACATGAGAATTTTTGCTTTTGTGATGATACTAGGGTAGAATTTTCTAGTGATCTTTTGTTTTTCCTCATAATTTTGGGTTTCCTTTCAAGGGAAACTTTCAGAACGCAATTCTAGAGTTGTCTAATTTTTCGTGAAAATTTCAGTGTAGGAGAATCTTGTCTATCGTGATGATTCGGGGTAGAATTTTTTGCCGTTTATCACAATTCTTTTTAACAAAACTTTCAGAACAATATTCGGAAGCAATTTAATTTTTCGTGAAAACCTCGGGACATGAGAATTTTGGCTTTCTTGACGATACTAGGGTAGAATTTTCTAGTGATTTTTTGTTTTTCCTCATAATTTTGAATTTCCTTTCAAAGGAAACTTTTACAACGCAATTCTGAGGTGGTTTAATTTTTCGTGAAAATTTCGGTGTAGGAGAATCTTGTCTATTGTGACGATCCTGTTGTAGAATTTTTAGGTGATTTTTTCGCGTTGATCACAATTTTATATTTCTTTTTTAACGAAACTTTCAGTACGATATTCGGAGGCAGTTTAATTTTTCGTAAAAATCTCTGGACATGAGAATTTTGGCTTTCTTGACGATATTAGGGTAGAATTTTCTAGTGATTTTTTGTTTTTCCTCATAATTTTGGATGTCTTTCCAGCGAAACTTTCAGAACGCAATTCTGAGGCGGTTTAATATTTCGAGAAAATTTTGGGATAGGAGAATCTTGGCTTTCGTGACTGGAAGTTCTGGTGTGCAAGACTTAAAACAAATGAATAGATAGATAATGTTGTTCCAAACATCACAACATTTACCAAAACATTCAGTCACTAAGAATAATCAGAATTTGCAGCGGATTATAAAAACGAACAAGAACAGGAGATTTGTCCACAAGTATATAAAAATACTTGTGGAACGCCAATTGGGCAAAAAATTTTATTACTACAAGAGTAATTACAAAACAATCACAAATAGATCTTATGAAAGAATTTCTTTGAAAAAGAAAACAAACACTCAAAGATTATCTCCCGACTCTCTAAGAATGTTAAAACTCTCTATAGAGTTTACAAGACAACTCAACTAGAATCTAATGAAGAAAAAACTCTATCAAACAAAATGTTGTCACTGATGTTCCAACATTTAACTTGAAAGTAGTCCTTGTATCTCACTCAATATGCTCCATGCTATGTTCTTGGATCTCTTTGGAAGTCTATCAATTTGCAGTCTGGATTGTGTTATTTATAGACTCCAGCAGATCGTGCTCCTTGTTCCATGATCCACGATCTTCATCATCCATCTTCTCCATGATTTTCCACTTTTCTTCTTTCTCCATCTATTTTCTCCATCTTTCTTGACGTGTTCCACTCTTCTTACTGCACGTCTGTAATTCCATCACGTTTCTTTTCTCTTTTCCACGTGATTTGATCTTTGAGATCCTGCAAAAAGAATAAGTACAATGCAAGAAACAAATCTCATATTTTATAGGAAATATTTTAACGTTAAAGACTTCTTCATGTTTTTCTCTTCTTGGATCAACATTCCTACAAAAATCTCAACAACCAAACTTCATCCAATATATCAAATATTATCTAATAAAATATTATCAAATATTAATATATTGAAATTAAATATGGAATAAGAAAAGACAAATTTAATTAGTGTTAAAAAATAACACTAACAGTGACGATCCTGAGGTAGAATTTTGCATGTGATTTTTGTTTTTCCTTATATTTTGGATTTCCTTTTCAACTAAATTTTCAGAATGCAATTCTGAGACGGTTTAATTTTTCGTGAAAATTTGGGGCAGAAGAATCTTAACTTTCGTGACGATCCTGGGGTAGAATTTTCAGGTAATTTTTTGTTTTTCCTCATAATTTTAGATTTCTTATACAACTAAACTTTCAGAACGCAATTCTGAGGTGGTTTAATTTTTCGTGAAAGTCTCAGTGTAGGAGAATCTTGTCTATTGTGACGATCCTAGGGCAGAAATTTTCTGGTGATTTTTTGGTTTTTCTCATAATTTTAGATTTCCTTTCCAACAAAACTTTCAGAACGAAATTCATTATTTGATTGATTAAAATTGAGTATGGATTTTTTGTTTATGTTGCTTTCTTAATTTTCATTTTTCAAATCGAGATGCATGGATTGTGTGCTAATGTTGGGGATTACTTCTCTGGATCTATTTGGATTGCTTATCTTTTGTCTTGCTGCTTGTGTGTTTCTTATGGGTGTGCACACAACCATTTGTTTAATTATAGTGTTTTGTTTTTTACCAATCTATTATGTATCTTTTAGTAACATTTATTGTGTTCTGCTTCAGGATTCGAGATTCTAGTTTGTACGTTTCTCTTTAGCAGTTTTTGTATCTCATGGGTGTGGAGGTTGTCCTATCTAACTTAGCCTTGGAAGCCGGTTGATGAAGTGGCCTAAACTTGATGCCACTGATAAAGAGCTTCATAAGAAGAATCAGGCTCGGGTGCAGATTTTTGTAAAATTGAAGACTAAAAGGGTGAGTATGATAATTTGTGTTTTGTGTAAATAATTCGATGCATCTACTTATCTGATATGGCGATGGCTGCTGTTAAGGTATGGGGACGAAGATTGTAAGTATTGCAGAACTGTGCTATCTTTTTTGACCCTTGTTGAAAATTAATGAGAACCCTTATGGGCCTCAGTAGTAAGGAAATTATGGGTTGAATTACTGCCACACAACATGCTGTTAGAATGCTTTGTGATATTCCAGATACTAAATTGTGGAAATACAATGAAATAATAAAAATATTCACCAAAGAGTAACAATGGATACGTATATATTAGTCTAAACAGAGCAAAGGGGCCTTAAAAGCAAAGATGCTTCACCAAGATTTGTCTTGTTATTACCCTTTCCGCATAAGATAGAAAAGGGAAGAAACAACATAAGTGAAGATTGGCTAAAGAGGATGAACCGTTACAAGGAGATGGTGGTTTTGAACCTGTTTATCTCTTCGAATTGGCCCTGGTAAGTTACACTTGAAACGAATATCGCATGGAAAAGTTTAAATTTTGATGATTCAGTTTCTTCTGTGGTTACTGTTAGGTGTTGTTTCATGTGTAAGTTGCAAGAAACGAAGGTTGTGGAATTCGATGAGTTAATGCATCAAGTTGGGCTGCAAGTGATCTAAGCTCTGGAAACTTTTCTGCTCAAGCATGGTTGGTAGATAATTGATCAGAAAACTTCATGTTTCTGTGTTGAATTGTCAGCTTAGCAAAAAAGTGATTTGTAATAAGAACAATGAATGAATCACTTGTGTTTTTTGTCTTGATAAATGTTCTCCCTGGCCCCTTTGCTTGAGCTAGTGATTGTCTACCTGGTTGTCAGCTGGATTACACGAGAGATGCATTATTCTATATCAAGTGTCAATCTTGTCTTTCATTTCATGGTATATGGTAATAATGCCGTACTGTAAGTGCTGGTGAAATAGGACATGAAAGTGCATCATGATATGGAAAGACATAAATATTCTTACTATTTATTATTTATTTATGTTTTCATTATATAATTGAAGGAGTAGAATGATATTAATGTTGTGGCATTTGTTTAGAAATTTATTAATTTTAAATCGTAACACGCTGCTCCCAATAATACCCTTGCAACTCGGTTTCCTACCTTATTCTTACCTATTGTTTATGTTATCTTGTTGAACAATATATTGAGATGTAAGAATTTGAAATCTACTATATATTTCTTTATACATTCAGGTTCATTTTGTTATTTAATTGGGTATCACTTCTCAACAAAACATAATACATTAAAATTCTACCATTTCATTATTTTATATTACATGACCCAAATGTACTTTTCAACCGATTCATGACCCGAAATTGCATACCAAGTTGCCAACTAAGCCTTACCCTGGCCCTTCATACCGCATTCGGGCCAAAGTGACCCATACCCGGCCCATGACCCAATTGCACCGCGATTATTCGGGCCGCTTCTTCTTCTCTTTCTGTCTAGCCAATTCAGGGACCATTAAAGCATCGAAAAAGTGAATTGCAAAAACCTCTTTCATCATGAACACTCTGATCACGTCTTCTGGGCTTTTGTCTGCAACTGGCACGACGCTGGAGAACGATTCCATTCCCCCTTTGCCATCTCTCTCTGTTCCGATCAATCTCAACTCTTTGTGTGCAGATCTTGCCTTCTCTTCTATCTCCTTGAGTTTTTCTGATTTTAGATTCTCGTATTTTACGTCCTTCATCGTTCCGGAGATGATTTTTGAAATTGCAACTCCACCTGCACATGATTTTTCGATGTAAATTCACGTAGTAATTGCACTAGATCGATGGATCTGACGTTTTGTGTTAATAATAACAGTAATCAAACTCTGTAAAAAATAAAATATGAATTTTTCTCCCCAAAATCCAGATGACTAAGATGTTGCAAATAAACTGACCAGGGATCATCTTGTAGCCCTCGTTGAGTGCATAGATCCCAGCGTTTTTGGCCAATTTGGCGGAGTACATTACGATTTTGGATTTAGTTTCATCATCATGCCTCAATTGGCCGAGCTTGGAGAAGGCGGCGGAGCCATAACTGTAGCAGGCGTTCTTCAGGGGAGCCGCGACGGCAGCGCTGTAATCATAAGAGGCTTTGCATGCCTTTTTCAAGGGTGTTGAATCCGGTGCGTTCCGTTTCACAGCCTCAGCTGTCGAACCCATCATCTCCCAAATCCCCATTTCTACTCACTAATCTCTGCGATTCTTTTGCCAACAAAGAGTAAAGGTAAACTGTGAAACCCCACCTTTTTTTTTTAATTTGTGAAATCAACGCAAAGTCTTACGAGTCAATATTAAAAGCATTATTATTAAATAAAATATTGATATTTTAATATTAAAAAATGGATGTGTGTTCATTGGAGCTGTACTTAACACAATTAAAAGAGAAAAAGGAAATTATGTGGGGTTCAATAATATTTTATTATTATTATTCTTATACCATCCATTAATGGTTGTGTATGCCCTAATCTTCATGTCATTTGTAACAATTTGTACTAAACTTTATATTTGAAAAGTACTCTATATTTTTGTTTTAAGAAATATCACTATTTATCCTAAAAATAATTGGATTACGTGATAAGATGACACAAATGACATATTATTATTATTATTATTATTATTATTATTATTATTGTTGTTGTTATGTTATGTGGTGTCGGCAAGAAGTTCACAAGTGGAAATCAGATAATTTGTCAAAAGTAGTGCAATGTATATTAACACGTGGTATGTCCAAACCCAGTCCACTTTGGTCAAAAACATAAAAAAATTGCAGTCCACTTTCCTAGATTTTGCTTTCATTTAAATTTGATGTAAATCTGATTTTAACTACGTTTTAATAAGGTTAAATTTACAGGAAGTAAATTTGTGGGATTAATCTATATTTCTAGTGGATGATCTCTCAATATATTGAATTTTCAAAATGAAATTTCAATAAATGATAAATTAATACATAAATTTGATCACTCATTAAAGTTCTTTAAACATGTTGGTGTATTTTTCTATTAGTTCAATAGCATAACGATTACAATGTATAGATTTTAGATTTTATCAAGTTGTTCAATTAAATAACATAAGATATAATATTTAAAATGAAAAGAATAAGAATGTGTGCGTTAGGTCCCTAGGGAGAAAACATGTTTACAGTGTTTAGGAACTGACATGTTACAACAAATAATTAAACCAAATTATGACAAAAATGAGGTGTTACAGATGCTCATTAATAAATTAATTGGTTTTAAAGTTTGACTTTGAATATTTTTCGAGTTTTAAAACTCTTAACTCTAACAAAAGGTCCAATTCATCTTCATCCCTATCACCCTAATTCATTAAATGAGTCGGATATTATATTATATTATGTGTGTATAAGTTAAAAATTCAACATAAAATTAGATATTTAATTAGCGTGTGAAAGTCGAGGTTCCTTCCATCCCTTTTAATACGGAGAGTTTACAGTTTCACAAATCACAGGCATGGTAAAATTAAAATAACCCCAAACTATTTTCTTTATATAAAAAAAAAGGGATATCTCAAAAAAAAAAAAAAAGAATATATAAAAAAATAGGAATAAAAAGAAAAAGAAAAAGGGAAGTTGGGAGGCAATGGGCAGTTGGGCACTTAAAGGCAAGGCCGTTGACGCGTGAGAAGAGAAGGAATTCACACGAATTCGACCTAAAACACTGAAAATTCAATAATTAGAAAGAGAAGAATAAAAATAATAAAGATATCATAATACAGAGAGAGAGAGAGGGGTCAAAAAAAAAAAGCAAATAAAGGTCAATTCAGAATTGAACGCCGGTTCGCCATTTTCTCTCTGGTTTCTATTTTTATTCTAATTCAATTATCACGGTGTTGGTCATCTAATCCAACGGTCCTAAGAGGAGGAAGAGGGGAGAGGAAAAGATCGCCACCGTCCTAAATCATCTTCTCCGTCTACGTTCTCCTTCTTCGCTTTTCACTGCGCGGATTGGAAGTATTCACCATGAATGAGAAGGCCGGCGTTTCCAAAGAGCTTAACGCTAGGCATAGAAAGGTTTTGTTCTGTTATTAGATTTGATATTTTCCTATGTATTTCGATCTTGTTGGATTAATTCTTGACCTGTGTTTCAACTTTCATCTTAATCTGGATTTATGTCTAACCGTCCACTGGTATGTTTACAGTACAGTGTTTGATGTGTTGATTGAGATGATTGAATCGGCGGATTTGGTTATTTATTTGTAGGTGGTGATTAGTTTTGATTACGTGATTTAGGTTTTTAGTTATGAATGATGAATCTAGATGCGATTGGTTGGATGAAATATGGTTGCCGCAAGGTTCAGTTTATCTGATTCTTTTGAATTAGAGATGGTATCATTGTCATCCTGATCTAGGTTTAGTTTAGATTTGGATATCGATTATTTAAGTTGAAGATGTATACAGTCTTGTGACTAGTCTGCTGAAATAATCAGCTGATGAAGTGCGTTCGCTTATCCTTTACCAGTTATTCACTAGTAGTTGTGATCTTGGAATAGGATCTAGTGAAACCATTCCAGGTAGTAAGTATTGATTGATTTGGTACATATCAAAATAGTTTACTCTACTACATGCAAAGTGCAAAAGATGCTTGATCAATTTGTGATGGTTTTCAGTTGACTTGGCTCTAGATCTTTGAACAATATCTGACATTATATGAAAAAGTAATTTGTCATTGAATGTAATTGATTCAAGGAATTATGAACTGTTAACGGGGATGTAGATATCTGGAAGTGGCAGGAGTTATATAATCTCGCATATAGGATCTTTCTTAGCACCCTGGTTTTATAACCTTGCCATGCAGCAGTATCTTATACTTTCCATTCTTCTTGAAAGCTTGCTAAAGAATCTATTACACGGCTTCTTCGGTACTCTGCTTAAGAATAATTAATTTTTTGTTCTCCTGTGGTGCTATGTTGTATTCTCCTCTTGCATGCATAATTAATCACCTATATATATTTTTCATTTAGAAGCCTCTTCTCCCAAAGCTATATGAAATTCTTGGTTTATTTGCTTCATTTATTTGTTTTCCTCATGTGAGTTGTTAAGAATGATACCCGTGTTATCAGGTTTTAGAAGGACTTCTTAAATTGCCTGAAAATAGGGAATGCGCTGATTGCAAATGCAAGTAAGTACTTCTGATTATTTTAATTTTTTGAATTAACTACACTAATAAATATCATTATGCATCCTATTCCATCTTATAGTTAGCAAAATATTGTGTTACTTTCATGGATTCTTATAGATATAAATTTCCATCTGTTTATTCCCCCCCCCCCCTCCCCCTCCCCCTCCCTTTTATTAGCTTATTGTCTTTCTTTCGTTGTGAAACAGAGGTCCTCGATGGGCTAGTGTGAACTTAGGCATATTCATATGCATGCAGTGCTCTGGGATCCACAGAAGTCTTGGGGTGCACATATCAAAGGTGAAATCTCGTTCTCTTTTATAGCTTATGCATGCATATAATCTATTTATGATGTCAGCTGTAGTATAGTTATTTCAATAATTTGATGTCATCTGAATTTCATCTTGATACTTTAAATATTTGGAATTGTGTTATGTTGGCATATGCTGGAGTGGCTAGGAATTGTCTATATACTTTAAGCAGATATGGTTTACATCAACATAATCAATTTTGATGTTTTTAGAATAATCAATATTTTTCTTGATCTTTACAAGTGGTAATATTCTTTTGCTTTCTAAAAGCCTTTTCTGTTCAACTACGTTCTTCAATTTATTGGTATTCAACTATTCATCAATATCATACCTTGTTTCACCTGTGGAATTGGATCATCTTTTGTGTGCTTTAATGAACAATGTCAAATTTGCATGTACCTAAAGATCAAATCAAAGGTTGCACAGACACATTTACAATATTGTGCCTTTTCTGTTCAACTGGTTCTTCAATTTATTGGTATTCAACCATTCATCAATATCATACCTTGTTTCACCTGTGAAATTGGATCATCTTTTGTGTGCTTTAACGAAAAATGTCAAATTTGCATGTACCTAAAGATCAAATCAAAGGTTGCACAGACACGTTTACAGTGTGCATTTCTGTAATATTTAAATACATAGCCTATTTTGTCCAATAGGTTCTTCCCCTTGGCAAGGATTTCATTTTGTTATCGGAGGCATGTATTGCATATTATATGAAATGGCTTATTGGTTCATGTCAAGTATAAACTTTATTCTTTGGTCTTTCTTCATTTTCCCAAATAATGTCTTTTTATGTAAGAGGTTCGTTATTTTAATATTTTTCTTTGATCAAGTTTATTCATCCTACTTTATGCACCTCGTTTTCTGTCAGTAACAGGAGTACTTCACTTATATGATTAGCTATCAGTTTTATGACTTTTCGGGTTTATGTTTTTGGATCTTTTCTCAATCTTGGAAGTAGTATCAAAGAGTCATTTATCTATGACTCTTATCTTTTCTTCATTGTAGGATTGGGTAGTGCAATTCATTGCTAGTTATGATTAACTGTTTTTATATATTTTCTCTCTTTTTAGGTAAGATCTGCAACACTTGATACATGGCTTCCTGAGCAGGTTGCATTTATTCAATGTAAGAATTTTCATGTCTTTATCCATTTGTTGGTCTTAAGGTGATATCTTAAAACAAATAAACATAATTGTAAAATGATATCTTCTCCTTGTACATATAGCCATGGGCAACGAGAAGGCAAACAGTTACTGGGAGGCAGAGCTTCCCCCGAATTACGATAGAGTCGGGATAGAGAATTTCATCCGTGCTAAGTATGGTTTCTTATTCTCAAGGATTTCTTTCATGCACTCGCATTTCATGTCGGATTCTACTCATTGATTGATGATTTGTCTTGCATATACTCAATTAAGGTATGAGGAGAAGAGATGGGTACCGAAGGATGGTAAACCAAGGTCGCCAACTAGGAGAACTGAAGAAAAAACCTCTCCCCAGTGGCAAAGACCTAGTGACAGAAGTGGGCATGGACATGCCAGTAATTCTGCGAACTCTTATGAAAGGAAGAATGTTCCGGCATCTAGTACAAGAGAAAATATTCCTGCTGCCAGAGTTAGTTTGCCCGTGCCTCCTAAAACACTGGAACAAGTATGTCTAGCATTATTTTTTTTTCCTTTCTTTTTAATGTGTTTTCACAATAGCTTGGTCGGTTTTCTTTCAAAATGTATCTGATGCCCGTGTAGAACTCATTCATATAGACATCATTCACTTGGATGAATAATTCCCAGACAATAATTTGTTGACTTCTTTTCCATGGTGGAGTTTGTCAATAGAGTCTGTTAAGGCAAAAATCTTTAGAATGGAGCCTTAGAGCTATCATCAATATATATTTTTATGAGTGTACAATTGATGACTTGTGGAAACTAACAATAAGTTTTTCAGGGCTTAATTGTTATTCTGCAAACAACTAGTGGTCTTACGATTAGCCAAGGGTAGTCTTGTAATGAAGTGACAACTTTTTGAGATTTAAAGCTGATTTTACATTTCTATGCTAATTTTTTTATATTTCTTATCCATAAATTTCATCAGCTATGCCGTATAGTTAGGCCAACTAATCTGATGAAGTCCCAAATGTGGGCCCTTGCCTGTGACAATAGGTAGCTCCAGTCAGTGAGCAAGTGGTTCAGAAAACAGAGCCAGCTGCACCTGCTGAATCGTCAAAGCATGTTCAATCTCCACCTAAGGTTGATTATGCTACTGATCTTTTCAATATGCTTTCAATGGATGGTTCTGGAGAAACTGCCTCTGGAGCATCTGGGGACGATAGTTCATGGGCAGGATTTCAGTGTATGTGTAAATTCTCTTTGTTTATGTGGGTTGTTCTCTCTTTCTGTTTCTTCCTGGGGAGGAAGGGAGAGGTTTCATACCTTGAAGGATTCTTGACTTTTTTGCTAATTTGGTGGATATGCACGTTTCTTCTGGATTGTAGCTGCTGACACGCCATCCTCGACAGAAAAAACTATTCCAGCAAAACATGATGAAAACAAATCAAATTCTGCTTCTGGAATTGAAGATCTATTTAAGGATTCACCGTCAACTGCAGCCAGTAACATGTTAGGGAATCCTCAAAAAGATGTAAAGAATGATATTATGTCTCTTTTTGAGAAGGTATGGATTATGCCTGAGAAGCACCACTCTCCTTCCACACCAACCCCCCCCCCCCCCCCTCTCCACCCAAAACAAATAAAAAGAATTAAAAAAGAACTAGAAAACTAAATAAAAATACTGGTGGTATGCACCTGTGTTTTTAATGAATGCAAAAAAAGGTGACAATCCACATTTTCTTATATCAAAAAGATTCGGATTTTATTAGAACCTGCTTGCACAATAGGTTTTCAAATTGTGCTACTGTTGCTGCATATAGTACTGTCCAGAATATAATCAATGTTTGTCGTATTGCAGTCCAATATTGTTTCACCATTTGCTGTTCACCAACAACAGCTTGCTATGCTAGCTCAACAACAGTCTCTTATTATGGCTGCTGCAGCTAATGCTTCTGGGGGAATGCCAAAAGCACCTGGTAACTCACAACTAGGGCTTAATGGTGCCAACTTGCCTAATCAAAGTTGGCCTAATATTGCCTACCAGATCCCTGGAATGATGATGCCCACAACTGATAAATCTGAACTAGAGAAATTGATGCAGGTGGATAAAAATGGTTTTCAATGCTGTATCATTTAAAGTTGATAGTATAGATGCACCCACATTCTAATTTATTGCTCTGGTTGCAGATGGGAAACATGGGAACAACTCGTCCAGTTGGAAATTCTTATGCTCTTCCTATGACTAGGTATGTTTGTGTCAGTTTTAATATGGTAGATATTTTGTGAAAATATTTATTCCAACTTTTTGGCTGGGGAATTAGGTATGGATGGACTAATTGGTACTGCATGAATATGTGATACCATTTTGGAGTATAATTTTGTAATGTGTTACTATGAAGTAAAAAATAAAGTTCATTTATATCTCGTGTAGGCTTGACATGAGATGATAAAATTAACTTCAGCCTTTCGATGCATATTCAACAATTTAGTTTTTTAGTATCATGGTTTATTTTTTTAAAGTTCTTTTTATGTTTTTAAGGGAGAGCATCTTATTCTATATCTTATAATTTTTGTCTACCAAACGGCAAACAACGAAATGGTAGGTTGCCATGAAAGCTACATGCACAACATAATTTGCCTTAAAATAGACTTGGACTGCTTTTGTTTTTGTGCACCGCTTTTGTTTCATTGATGTATTGGATTGTCCTAATTATAATAGGATGGAATCTAAAAGGCAGGCAAGCTGTTTGGAGATTCTGTTTGGTCAAGTATTAAAATCATGAGCCATTGAGCCTATTAATAATTGGATTATTTATTATCCATTTTACTCAACTCCAGAAAAAAAATTGCCCTCTTGCATCATTTGCAGGATCAAATGCGAGTTTTGACTTTTGATTGGAAGCTTCTATTATTTTCCTCATTCTTTTATGAACCAGAAATCAAACTTTTTTTTTTTTAAAATTTTTTTTTTCAAAATTGACGAATCAGCACACCTGTTATGCAGAGTCTCCGATAGTCCATTGTTATTAGCTGTTTACAGACATTTTCTTCCAGAGACTTGAAAAATCACATATCCTATTGTGAGTGTTTTCAAGATTCTGACCTTTCGGCAATTGTGTTGCAGTGCTTATGGAGTGGGAGCTAATGCTTCTAGTAATGGCAGTAGTCCCTCTGTGGCTAACAAACAGACTGCATCTGATTCTTCACAAACCGGAAAAGATTATGATTTTTCGTCTTTGACGCAAGGGTTTTTCTCTAAAAGTTGAATATGGAGATGGCTTTTTGGATTTGCTGTAGCACCACCACACAATTTGTTCACAGAAAGAGTAGCTATTTGAGTTCTTTTCTCCCATATTTGGGGGTTGTAAACTATTGTAGGGGAGCAGTTTGAGCTTGAAAAGTGTACCCGATTAATAAATTTGTTATGTTTGAAATATTCTTTATTAGAACATCCATGTACTGTTTTTTTTGAGCGTTGACCATGAAGCAGCAGCTATTTGTATAAACATGCACAAAATATTGACTCTTCTGTGTTGTGCTTTAATTACTGTATCAAAAGATGGGAGAATGTTGCTTAGTTATGTTCCATTCTTCATTCAGGTTATTTAACTATATTCTAATAAATAGCAAATCGCTCGAGTGGATAAAAAGAAGGTATATTTTCACATAAATCCACCAGTGTTTATCATAGTAAAGCTCCTCAATAGATACATTATTTCATACCAACCAACAATGACCATGGTTGAGCATGTGAAACCTACAATGTGAAATTTACAAGTAAAAACCGGCAAGTAAATGGTTTTTTTTGGCAACTGAATATTCTACATTCAGATCAGGTTTTTCTAATGTTGTAGCATTTTGTATGTCTGGTTACTGGGATGTTTCTTTGTTGCATCATTAAATTTATGGGTCACAAAATATAGTGCAAGAATCCTGTTATCTTCCCCAGGAGAGACCAACCATCAAGAATGTGAAAGCAAGTGAATTCTTTGAGCAGAAGTCTCTCATGTTCTGTTTTCTGTGAACTTTAGTTCGTTATAAAGGAACTGGCTCACATCGCCATTGTAACTGGGAAAAGTCGATCCAACAGGGTATACATACCCCCACCAAGGAGGAGGGCACCACTGAGAGGAATTCAAATTACAATATTAGAAACAGAAAAAACACCCGAACTGTTGAGCATGGGAAGAAAAGGCCAAACAGGCAAGCATTTGTGAATAGCCTTCTTTGACAATGCAAAAATTTGTACTTGTGTTTACCAAAAATAGTACCTCATTGGATTGATCCATGCTGAAAACTTGCGAAACGAAAGCAGGCTCTGCAGATACATGCACATTAGAAATGGTGGATGGCTTGAAATACATACAGTAAAAGACTCTTAGGAGTACATCAGCCTCTTGAAAATTTCGATATACACACCCTTGTGGTCATCTTTACATACTGAAAGCACCTTAAAATTGTTGGGGGTCATATCTGTACCTGCAGTGCTCCAGCAAAAGAAGCAGCAAGAAGAAGAGGAGCAACATAACCAGTTGTGTACGTCAATAGAAGGCTACCCCCTACCAGTGGATCCTGTAATTGAAAATCATTGTTGATTTGCAAATTAATTTCAAGATTGAGATGATGAAAACAAAATTGATTGAAGGATGATATTTAAGGATCAAAATTGAAAGTATACGTTTTGAGATGATGTTCTTGTGGAAAGTTGAGAAAAAATTGGGCATTTCATTGAAAACAAATCAAATAAACATGAATTCAGATTTCAGCAGTAAAAACCTGAAAAATGGCTTTTAAAATATGAACATGCAAAATGGATCTTATATTCTCAGATTTTGTCTCTTTCTAACCAGTTACTCCATTCAATCAATATAGTTAATTGTATGTATTAAGACATCAAATATCTATCTACGCATACAATTACCTTACACCATGAAGATAAATATTAAAGCATAAACAAAGAAATGTGGAAGGAGAGCAGACAAGTACCTTGGTTGAAGCAACATATGCAAGCAAACTAGCAAGCACTGGAGTACTGCAAGGTGATGCAGCCAATGCAAATGTAAGCCCGGCCAAATATGCTTGGATACCTGATAGTAATATAAACAAGGTTTTTGTCCAAAGGGCATAAATAAGCCAGCTAAGACATGTCTTTTGGATAATTTGCTGAAGGAACAAAGAACAAATTACTTGAAGGAAAACTAGCAGCAGCAGCACGAGGATCAAAGTTGTCGAAAAAAGAGGGAAGCTGAAATTCAATTACCTGCATTGCCAACCAACAGCAGAACACTATGTTTAAGTCAGACCAAAAAGGCTGCACCAAATAAATTCCTCATCTATTTTATGTTCATTACAAATAATTTTTTAACTAACATTATAATGACATTCTGCATATAAATGCATATATTTTATGATCAGTTGAATATTCCACAGTTTTCCTGGTTAATTTGAGTGCTGAACAAAAAAATAACAAGAAATTAAACATTAAAACAATAAGAACCGAAAACCACCACCACCATAAGCATCACTCAAATGCATAAATTACCTGCAAGAGATTTAAACCCATGACAATAGCCAAAGATGAAGCAGCCACAGGTAGCCCCTGCCCTATTTGGCCATAGGCCTTTCCAGCAAATGAGGCTGCTACACCAAGCAATGCCAATGTCGTTGCCAGTCCCATCGCAAAAGATAATGAATTCCCAATAACCTGTTCCGTATAATACTCAGAAAATACATGGAATGAATAGAGTAATCCTAAATAACTGTAGTCTGCAACCAGCCCACTTAACCTTTTGAGCTAAGTTTGCATGTACAACAGCACTTTCATGTAAAGATGCTGCAAATTTTACCATGATACAAATTTTTCTTTTTAGTACAAAAATTCCAATATCCAAATAGACTCAGTCAATCGCCACATTTTATGGCCCCCTCCCTCTCCAGTCTCCAAACAGATACATATGGCGGTGCTGATAAACAGCCTAATGTTAATTTAACCCCATCATATGACATCCCAAGGTCTCTGAGTGAATAAAAGAAAACAGAAAACTTCTCGAAGACAGAGACAATTGGGCCTATATCTGTCCAATAAGTCATTTACCTCTGTTTTGCTTTTCCCAGAGCCAAATGCCCCTAAAATAAACCAAAACATAAAGAAAGATAAGCCATGAAGAAGTTTATATTTTATCAAGAGATGAAAATATGCGAGCCAGTTTCACACCTATGTAACCAAGCGTAAGAGGCAAAACGCTCAGTGTACACGGAGAAAGACTAGTTACGAGCCCAGCACCAAAAATGACAGACAAACTGCAGAGAGACATATGTGAAAGTTAAATGGAGTTCAGATCCTAAAACAGGTCCGGTAACCTAACTTAAACAAGAATATACTTCAGGAGTTACGAACCTAGTGAAACTGAGGGCTGACAACTGGTCCTGTACCGCTACATTAGCCTGTTGACCAGATAAATATAGGAGGCCTGAAAGCCAATCTCCGGTACTCCCATCCGCAAGTGTATACAAAGAATCAGGCAATTTCTGATCACAAAGGGAAACAGGTGTAACTTATAAGCAATCTGACGCATGGTGAAAATTGTTCAAGAGATGTTCACAAAAATACACATAGCATTGTGATGCCCCTTATCCTTTTCACCAGCTGTCCGAAGCTGCCCAAAATTTGCAATATTACTAAAGGCCTTCAGTCACAAAAATAAACTGGCATATGGGATTTTGCCTGTTCTGATCATTAGTTATTGTTGTTTTCTGGCAGCCCTAATCGAGAAATGAATCCTACATGGCATGCCTCTGGAGCTGATAGTAATTGTGGACAAGGGCTCAGAGGAAGAAGAAATTATATAGTACAGAACTCTCTGAAGGTGCAGGGTTATAAGAAATTAAATAAGTTCATCAATAAGAACCAGTACCTTCTCCTCCACATTGAAGAATTAACTACCAATCAAGAATAGGGGTTGTGTTATAGTTCTTAATTAAGTAATTAGCGAAAAATTACTACCAGATAGTCGAATTTATACATTGTCAACTTTTTATGTTTAGCCCAAAAAGAATCTCTCTAGAAAAATGATAGAGCTCTTCAATATATGACCCCCGTTACAGCTTAAAGAGGATAACCAACGATTCTTTTCACGTGAAGTTGCATATATATACCTTCTCCACATTTTTTTTCCGACACAATATGCAGCAATAGAAAAACAAAATAAAAATAGAACTTTGTTCCTCAGGCAGATGCCATTAAATTCTCACCACCATAGTTTCCATTGCTGATGCATTTGCTACTGGTGTTGCAACCAAAGCCGCAGCTGAACATAACAAAACTAACATGTCTTAATATAACAATATAAAAAACTTGAGCACGGAGTTGCTAGAAGTGCGCGAAATTATCAGCCAGAGTAACAAATAAAATTGCTTCTTTCTTTTTTCTGAATCTTTAGCAATCCGAAAAACAAAAGTCCACAAGAAATCAAATGCAAAAAGTATCCAATTTTATCAGTATTAAATGCAGCATATATATTCAACAGATAAATGGAGTCCTACCATAACTGAAAAAATCAACAACACAAAAAATTCAGAAACTTTATCCATCAAATGGTAAAAAAAAAAGGGGAAGAAGAAGAAGCAATACCCGCAAAAGACTGTAGGAGTGCACCAGTACGATCAATTCTGCTAGTCTTTGAGAGTGATATACTGTTAAAATTTTCACCATCAACATTCTCACGCTTGAGGTATGCTAACTGCTCCTTATCATGATTACCTATCAGAAAAACAGAAATTAAATCACCAATTTCTATTGACGGTGGATTTTTGCTGAAATCAAACTGACCATGGAAATCGGTGGGTGTCTGTTTAAACCGCGAAACAGTAATTGGACGAGAGCAGCTGCTTACCAAAGATAACTTCATTTGCGAATTTGTGTGTGTGTGTGTGAGAGAGAGAGAGAGAGAGTATTATTCTACTTCGGAGAGTTTCATATCATGTTTTTTTTCTTTCTTTCTTTGTTTTTTTTCTGGTAAAAATTATAAAATCAAAGGCCGCGCGATAGTTAATCACGCAACTGACGCAGTTACGTGTTTGATGAATATAACGACTTTCGTTAGAAAAAGACTTGAGAAGAAGAAAGATCATGTCTTATACTAAGATACTTTTAACGTTTATAAAATGTAACATTTTATAATGTAAATAAGTTGTTAAAATGTTGGAATATAGTAAAATATAATTTTTGGCATGTTAGTAGATAAGATTTTTTTTTAAGAAACAACTTATAGGCTTGATATCTTATTTTAGCATAATAAAATATTAATATCTTTTTAGAATATTTTATAAACATTTTTAAGGAACCTATACAAACTTAACATTGAGACAATTGAAACATAATTATTTGAAATGGATCAAATTCGAATCTATAATTTCATATAAAAGGTGATTTAAAACGTAACAAAAGTGTTAAAAAAAAGGTCATTTAAATCATCATTTTAATGTTATACTTTGTTTCGTAAGATGGAGATGACAAAATGAAAAAGCAATCAAAGTCGTGTAGGAGAGAACCACGATTTCTGTGATTTTGAGCTCACTTGACGATTAAGCAATGTTATTCAGATAAATTATCACTATACACAGCATTATATTACTATAGACCCGCCATAGGCCAAAACTTTACAGCTGAATAAATGTGAGAGAGAGAGAGAGAGAGAGAGAGAACAGTCTGAATACAAAATTCTGATCATGAAATTAAATTCAGAAAATAAATACAAAATGAGGTAGCTGACAAAGATGTATGCACATTTGTCGTCCAACAAGGAAACATTATCACATTGTCCATCTGCACTTGTGTTCTTACTCCTTTACTCGATTTTACATCGATTTTAGCTTCTGGTGAGAAAGAAGAAAAAACGTCCTATAGTTAAGTCTTAAACTTACATGGAAAATGGTTGTCATCAAACAAGAGCAAGAAGAATATAGAATATGGCTACATGGTAGGTAATAAACAAGAATCAACTAAATAGCATACCTTGGATTTTGTGACCCACCAGAAGTCTTTCTTAATCCCATCACCACCTTTCCTCCAGGTTCAACTCGATAAAATGTTACTGACAAAAGAATAAAAATACCAAAGTAACGCTACAGTTTAGCTGCTAATTAAACCAAGAACATAGAAGATAAGATATTTAGACAGATGGAAGTGCTAAGTTCTCATCAAATTAAGGAAGCAGAGCTGATAAGATCATTCATATTCACTTTAAAAATGGATCGCCCGTTTTACCTGTATCACCTGGCTGCCATTTCTTTGAGACCATATAATCTCTGAGCCCCTCGAGAACATAAATCCTACTTCCTCCATTCAGCCAGTACCGGTAATGGAATTCCCATTCATTGCCTTCTATGTCTTGTATCTTAATGTGTAAACCATGTAAGCCAGAAATATCTGGGAAAAAGGCCTGTTTGAAACCGCATTTTGCAGATGATCGTTGAGATATTAATTAATGTGCCAACAATGCAATTGGAATGTTGAATAGCAAGTGATTTAGGGAGTTCTGCTCACCTCTGCACATCTTTTTGGTATAATGAGGCGTGCTAATTTGAGGTCAGCATCACTAGCAGATAATATCTTTTCAAACAGGGGAGTGACAGAAGCTTTAGGGCTAAAATAGAGTCAAGGATCATTTTCTGTTATAATAACATGAGCACGGATAAGTTGCAGTAACTCCAGAAAGTGGGAAATTTATATTGAGAAAGAAATCTTAAAAATAAGATGTCTGATTTCAAATTTCCTGGCATAAAAAGATGAATTGCTGAATCAGATGCATCTAAAGTAACTAGAAATTGATAAAGAATGGATCTTTTAAGCTTTATATTCACAGAATATTAAGACACGGAAGTCAAAGAGGATACTTTCTAGAGACTTGCTGCAGTTCTAAATCGGTCACACGAGGCCAGTACTGGGACCCCACTGTGGCTTGCCCAGATGATTCTTGGTGGGGTTCTCTAGCTCCTACCTCAGGTTCAAGAGACATACATCGGTGTCGTGCCTGCAATTAGAAGTTCGTAGGTCTGTCCTGTCAGTCCAGGGAAGAGATAAAACATCACACTATCAACAGAAGGGTAATGGGAAGACCTAAAAGAAATTGAAAAGAAACTAAAATAAGTTATATTATACATATATTTTAACAAGAACCTGTGTTTTGACCCAAAACAATGGCGAAATATAGCCAACCCTTATAGTGGGATAAAAGCCTAACTTTTATTGTTCTGCTTTATGATTCTATAGTAAAACATCCTGGGATGATTCTATTTATTAATTATCATGTCGATATTAAATTCCAAACAGAGAAGGGAAGGGGGGAGGGGCTACAAATTACAATGAGATGAAGGCTCTAATAATTCTTTTGAACTTCAGTGTGGTATATTGGATTAGCTCTGTAACTCAAGGAGATATATGCATTCTATTCAACCACAAAGTTAATCAATGAAGCACTTAGAGAATAGGAGATAGCAGCATTAGTCTCATGCAGCAAGGAAGTCAAATATGATGACAATATCTACTTTTGTCCTACCAATAAAAAATTCAACCTTGAACACTCCATGCATATTATCCCACCAATGTCCAATAGCAAATGAGTATTGAAAGATACTACACATCCACAATGGACTAACTGCAAGAGAAAATCAATGCATTAATATGGATTCAGGAGACTAAAATATTCCAAGTTAGATGAAAAAGAAAGACAAAAGTTACATACCTGTTTGATAATAATTACGAGCAAAAAATACGCAGGCAAACTTGTAATGATAATTGAGATTATTTTTATAAGAGCAACAATTTTTATGAACTGACCTTCCCACAAGATTCACAGTCCCTCCAACCATCGTCATCTGAATGGAAGGTTTCACAAAATCTTCCATCATCATACACAGAACTACATACATGAAACTAATATATTATACAATGCATTATGATTAAGACAGATATCTACGTCAGGATTTGAAAGAAGCACAAGTGGGAGCTGCCAACAATTTCTGGACTTTATAGGCCTGATTTATGCTTTGTTCATATAATGAATTTAAGTACCTGAAAGTCCATCACAAGGTTAAACATTCTAATCAATTCTATCTTTTTTAGTAAACCAATGTATCTTCTAGGCTGTTTTGGCACCCACATGACTAATCTGACCATCAATTCCTCCAAAAAGACTGTGCCCACATATTGATGAGTATCAATCACTCCTAACAAAAGACCCAATTTTTTATTGTTTAACATTGAACTGGTAATAACTCTAAAATGCCAAGAACATTACATTTGAACTTATATCAAACGCCATCAAGAAAATTTCTAGATAAACCGTTGGTGCATAGTTTTTTGATAAGCCCATATTGACCAATAATCTCTACTCCCTAGAGAAGCAAAAATGGCTAAAACCAACCGTGAGAAAGAGAAAATTCTGGATACATGAATTGAATTGGCAAACACACCAAACTGTGGGTTCCTTGAGAAGCAAGTAAACAAAAACCCACCTCCTCCAATCTCCCCTCCACCCCAAAACCATTAGAATGAAAATCACAAAATATCACCAAGTTAACTAAACTCAATTACAGCAATGCGATCAAACAAAATAAAGTAACCAGATTTGATCAAAATCATCTCTACCCCTTAGAAAAAAAAAAACAGGAAATTCACATAACACCAAGCAACGTTCTGCAAAATCACATTCAGATAAGAAACAAGGAACAAGAGAAGCGTATCCACTGATAATGAGAGCGTGTATGCGTGAATGGCGGTTTGTTTACTTACGCGCAGCGAGGGCAGAGCTGAGCGAACTCGCCGCTACGGAGGCGCCAGCCGTTCTTGAAACGGTCGGCGGTGGCGGCGGAATCTCGACACTGGAAGCAAGACATTAAACTTGAGGAAGAAGCCATCGAAATTAGAGAACCCTAGATTCAGAGTGTGAGCAAGTGTGCGATGAATGCCGATTTATTCAGTTCGAAGAAAGGAAACAGTGGTGACGAGACAAGCATTGGTTTGACTCTAATTATAAGCCTATTTCAAGTCAGCGGTTTTTTCTCGTACTTGTATTTTGTCTTTTTTTTTTTTTTATTGCAATATAACTTAAATATTTCGATTTTTAAAATTTTATTTTATGCACTTTTTTAAGAACTAGACTAGATAGATTGTCACTCGTGTGATGTATGATTGAATAATTTTCATTAATGGGAAGGTTTTAAAAAATATTATATGGTATTTAATTGTAGGAGTAATGAATAATTTATGAATTGTGGTGGTGGAATAATAAAAAATTCTAAAAAATAGCCTCTACATAAAATAATTAGCTGGGCCACAAAAATATAAGAAAATGGAATATTAGAAATTAGATTTAGGCCGTTGGGCTTGTCTAATAACGGTTAATGTTCCCCAAATTGTTCATAACAATATTTTCCATAATCTAAATTCTAAATTCTAAAAAAAAAAAAAATCCTAATCAGATTCAACGGTTTCAATTTAGTTTCGAGCTCCTGCGAACAATTGTTTTTCAAATTCCCAATTCCATAGCTCCTAAAATCTCTTCTAAAACTCTGCCAAAAACTAACAGATAAATGGTAATTCTGGCGATTATCTGTTTCTGATTTTCGCCATTAATGTGTTTCTCCGAGGTTCCTCACCGCCGCCCCAAAACAGGCGGCCAATTTTGAGTTTATTTCCTTATACTTCGTTTTCACGAAACGGCGTCACTTTTCTGAACAAAGCTTTCGTAATTGCAGAAAAGCTGGTAGCCTGCTTCTGCTTCGGGTTTGCTTTGATTTTGTGGAAATTAATTATTTGTGGTTTTCACCTGAAAGGGGCGTTCAATTTAATCTCCAAATTCCGAGATTTGTCGGCAAGCTTTCGCACATGTTGAACAATGTCATTTCAACAATGGCATTGTTCGATATTGGGATAATTATAAGATTTTCGCGTGGTTCAGATTGGAATTAAAGGGTTTTGTGGGATATTAGAAGAAAAGATGTTGTCTATGTCGCCGAATTCTATAGCTAGGAGCTCCTTAGAGGAAATGCTGGAGTCTCTTAAGCAAAGAGATGTGAACGAGACGCAGAAGGACTTGCCTCCGGCTCTACCCCCGCGGCCCGCCTCTCGCGCTCGCCTCCCATCGATCAAGAGGCTGCTACCAAAGAGCTTTGAAGCTGATGAAACAGGGAAAGTTCAGAGCTCATTGAATTCTTCTGAGAAGCAGAGAGAAAGGAATGGACAGAGAAGAAATACTTTTGGGGCTAAAAGAGTTAAAGAAACGAAACCAGGGGAATCACCTTATGTTGTAGCATCAGAGAAGATTGCAGACTGTTCTCCGGCATCTCTCTCAAGATTTAAGGAGGAGTCCACGTGGGAAGATAACTTGGGATATTTTATGGAAAAGGTAGTTGTTTTCTCATTGCTTAAAGAATTGTATGCTTAATGCAGTGAGGTATGTGGTATCAGATGAAAAGAGAAAAAATTGAGATTTATAATGTCTTTAGGAGCTAACAGTTATTTTTGTAATAAATCATGTGTGTGAATTTTGTTTCTTATACTATTTTAAATGTGTAAAATATGCATATGTACACAAGATGCTTATATAAATTATTTAGTCTTATTTATTACATTTTGTAAGGTATGTAAGGAGAAAAATCATAGAATCATCATTCTTGCTGCTATTCCTGGATAAGTAGTTCAATTATCTTCACAATGCATTTGCCTCTTGCTCTCATTGCTTTACCTTAGATCAGACCGTTCTGCCAGATAAAACTGTCAGCTGTGAGTTCTAGTCTCTTGACTGTGGAGATCGCTAGAGGTATATTGATTTGCAACTTTTGTTGTCCCTTCTTTGCCCCTTTGTCCATATTATGTTTGGTTTACATGCGGTTTGTCGTTTTGGACTCCAAAGCATTCGGTTGGGTAAGCATCACTCCAGATAATATGCAATGATGTCAATGTTTTTACAATCAAATCAATAGTTGAATTAATTACTTTAGTTTTGGCAATGGTCAAGAATAATGTCTTGTTCTCTGGCTAAATGTTTTGTATGGCATATACATAGAATTTCAACCAGGTACTCATTTTAAAGGATTTACATTTTCAGAAACTTCATGTTTGGTGCCGTCTCCATAATGGCCTCTGGGAGTCAGGACAGATAAAATCTACTTCAGGGGATAACACATTGGTTATACTGTCAGATGGAAGTGTTAGTTCGTTCTATTAGTTCCCTTTTTGCTCCTTATTCTGAATCCTTAAAGAATATTAATGTACTCACTGTGGTATCACTATAGGTTGTGACAGTTCCCAGACAAGAGCTTCTACCTGCTAATCCAGAGATTCTTGATGGAGTTGATGATCTTGTACAGCTTAGTTATTCGAATGAGCCTTCAGTTCTTCACAATCTTCAGTACAGATATTTGCAAGACATAATATATGTAATCATTGATTCACAAGTTTCTTTTATTGTATACAATGGAATCCTTGTTTCTAAGCTTCGAACAATTTCTTGTCTTTGTGTTAACTAGACTAAAGCGGGACCTGTATTAGTAGCATTCAATCCTTTCAAAAATGTCAAGCTCTATGGGAATGAGATCATTACCGCTTACAGAAAAAAGCTTTTGGACAGCCCTCATGTTTATGCTGTTGCTGACACAGCATACAATGCAATGATTACAGGTTCTAAATGATACCTTCAGTATTTGGAGAAAATGTTAGCTATTGTTGACAATCACTTATGTTGAGGTGCTAATTCTGATTTTCCTTTTTGCTACTTCTGTGAATTTTGCAGATCAAGTAAACCAGTCTATCATTATAAGGTCTGCTGCTGCTTCTCAACCTCTCCTTTTTAGTTTCTGTAGCTGCTTCTCATTTGAATTAATCTGACTTTATACTTATTTTTTGGGTTGAGTGCTTTGGTTGTGTTAGAATGTAGCATATGAATTTTCTAAAAAATAAATAATTTCTTGTTATGATCTTTAGTGGAGAAAGTGGCTCAGGGAAGACTGAAACTGCTAAGACAGCAATGGATTATCTGGTAGCAGTTGGTCAAGGTGGTGGTGGAACAGAATCAAAAGTCTTGCAAGCAAGCTGTATACTTGAGGCCTTTGGTAATGCTAAAACAGCAAAGAATGACAACTCTAGCCGATTTGTGAGTTCTCACTGAACTTGGCATTACTTTAAGAGGCATTCTACACTATCAGCATTACAAAACCAGGTGATATTTCAAATGTGGTGCAGGGGAAGTTAGTTGAATTCCAGTATAATTCTAGTGGACAATTATGTGGTGCTAAGATACAGACCTGTAAGCATTCATCTAACCCGGTTGAACTTTGAGAAACCTATCAGTTTATTCTGTTTTAGTCATAGTTTTCTGACCTGTTTTTTGCAATTTTGTGCATGACAAATATCGACTCCATCTATGATGGTATAGTCCTCCTTGAAAAGGTCAGTAAGTGCATCTGAATTAAGATTGACTCTTTTCTTTAGTCTGCATCTGTTTTACGGACTAAAATTTTAAAACAAAATATAATATTGGACCAGTCAAGAGTTGTTCAGTTGGCCCAAGGAGAGCGATCATATCATGTTTTCTACCAGCTCTGCTCTGGGGCTCCTTCTGATCTCAGAGGTTCGCTTCAGTTTTGCCAATCTTCAAAAGTGCTTTTCCTAAATATTCCTTCTTTAGTTCTTTATTTTTTCTCCTGATAAATTAATATTACCTGATGAACTTCAAATTATTCTCCCAATACTGTTACATGTATTTTCACTTTTTGGGTGGGTGGGTGTGTGTGGGTGGGTGGGTGATATATTAGTGAAATTTATTGAACAGAGGAAATCTTTGTTGTTGTATGTATTCCAGTTGCTAGTAGAGTTCTTGATAATTAATAATTAATACTTAATTTAGATAGTTAATATTAAATTTCTGACGTACAGAAGATGTTGAATGCAAAAAAAAATTCAGCTGTTGGAACCTTTTTCGAACTGTCAGTTAGCATACAGGTTGATGTTTGATAAGCTGGTTGTCCTTTTGTATTTTTTAATCTCTATTTATCTCTATTGGATATGAACATATCAATAGCTATTCTAGCAAGATCATGGCATGATGATATGGTGCATGGTTTGCTTTTCAGGTCGGTTGAGGTTAAAAAGTGTTTTTGACTACAAGTATCTAAATCAGAGTGATTGCTTGGAGATCCACAACGTTGATGATGCTCAGAAGTTTCATTTTCTTACGGTATTTAACAGTTCTCTCATATTTACTGTACACTGGATTTTCTATTACTTTGGTTTAGCCCTTTTACTTCCATTTAAGCAACCACTTCCCCCCTATTGCATCTGAATAGTTTTGAATCTTGAGTAAGGGAACTTTCAAATTGCTTGACAACAAAGCCCTTGAAATGCTAGATTATATGTTCAATAATATAGTTCCTGTACTTCCAAGTCTTTCTGTTGTATTTCCTTTTGTGCACAAAGTGTTACTTATTCTGTAATGCTTTACTCTCACTAGGGAGCCTTAGATACTATCAAAATTCGCAAAGAAGATCAGGAGCATGTCTTTGAGATGCTTGCTGCAGTGTTGTGGCTGGGGAACATATCCTTCGTTGTGACGGACTACCAAAACTGCATAGAGGTAGTCACTGATGAAGGTAGTTCCTTGTTTTATTCAGTCTTGTTCTCTTTTCTGACTTACTATTTACTTGGTTGTTGAACTTTTCTTTTGATAGTATATTTTCAAGAAACAGATAATTGTCATGAGTGAATTTTCTGTTGATCAGATACATTAGGAAACTATATAGCTGTAGTCTTGTAGTGAAGGAAGGAGTTGTTTGCATTTTGAGAATTATCAGAGTTGAGAGTTTTACCTTCCTGACAATTGCAATGCAGCAACTGTAGCTGCATGATACTTGAGTGATGGAATGTGGTCCCGACCTAAGAAAGTAGGTTGAGTGGGCTGCCCTCCAGCTACTAAATAACTTTTTGAGATCATTAATAGAGTCGGAACATTTATTTTGGAGCATTTCCTGATTAGTCTCATATTACCAAATGACTTGTCTGTGGATGCTGAGTATGACTTGACTTTTGGAATGGGTTTCACACATCTACAGCTGTTACCAATGCCGCCAACTTGTTGGGCTGCAGTGAGCAGGACCTAGTGCTTGCTCTTTCAACCCGCAAAATACAATCTGGTGAGGATGAGGTCACAATAAGGCTGACTCTAGAACAGGTTCGTAAAGATTCTCTATTTCTTGGAAATAAAATGCTTCATGCAAGTGCTTTTCAGATAATTAAATGATTACAGAAAGCATAGTTTTCTTTTAACTAGACAAACCATTCGTACCATGTATACCTCCATTCATGTTAATGTTGATTTTTCCTCCTTTATTTAGGCGATGGATACAAGAGATGCATTTGCAAAGTTTATCTATACGAGCTTGTTTGATTGCCTTGTAGAAGAGATAAATTTATCACTTGCTGTGGGCGAAGATTATACTGGGCATTCCATAGGCATTCTAGATATTTGTGGATTCGAATCATTTAAGGTAGAAGTTGGTTGATGTTTAGTGCTTCATTATATGATGCTACTGTGTCTCACTCTAACTGTTATTTTTGTTTTAGAAGAATAGCTTTGAACAGTTTTGCATCAATTATGCTAACGAGCGGCTCCAGCAACATTTTAATCGACATCTCTTCAAACTTGAGCAAGAGGTAAGCATCTTATATATGTTCCATTCCTATAGTTTGCAATAAGGAATGACTGGGAAACTTCGTACTTTTCTTTCTTCCTTTTTTCTCCACATTAACTTCACATAAAGTTGAGCTCACATTAGGTTTCTCCGTGAATCTCATAACTCCTAATGTTTGTGCCATACAATTTAAATAAAATATTAGCTTCAAGCAGATTGTTGGTGTGGTGATATACATGTGGTATGCCACTTTTGATATTAAAATGTAGCTATTGATAGTACATTTTTTGTGATTCCAGGAGTATGAGTTAGATGGAATTGACTGGAAAACAGTAGATTTTGAAGACAACCAAGGCTGTTTGGATCTCTTTGAGAAGGTACTTCCTTTCTAAATGTATATCCCATATTTAAGAGTCTAGATGAATAGTTCTTTTTGTTGTGGAGTAAAGGATTTCCTTTCCCCGAGTTTCATGTAGTATTCATGATTTAACATGGTCAATTCAAGTCCATATATGTGTTGGGGGCAAGGGGTGGCAACGCCATTTTGTCTTATCTTTTGAACATTATGATTACCCTATAAGTTCTTAGTAAGGGATGACTCATCCCTTGTTATGTTGTTTTAATTCAAATAAGATTTTTGTTTCTGATAAAAAAAATGATTAACCTTGGAAATTCATCTAAGTTATTTTCTTTCACTGCTAAATATTTTTATATCTGATTTTTACCTGCTATTGTTGAATAAATGTGTAGTATGGAACAAGTTGAAGGCCATTGATGGTTGAGTTACATTTAACAATATTGTGTATCTATGGTCCCACTGTGTCTTAAACAGAAACCTACTGGGCTGATATCTTTACTGGATGAAGAATCGAATTTCCCCAGCTCTACAGATTTAACATTTGCCACTAAACTTAGGCAGCACTTGAATGGTAATTATTGCTTTAGAGGAGAAAGAGGCGGAACATTTGGTGTGCGCCATTATGCTGGAGAGGTTAGTGTTACTTGTGGCTTTGTTTTTGTGGAAAGATTGTAAACTGTCAGAAGAATTACCATATCTATGTAAGTTAAGTTCAAACAGAATTGGGTATCGGATTATAATTTGTCTAGTGCTGTACCTTTTCATATAGTGGATCAGGGTATGCTGGTGATAAATTCATGTATTTGATAATTTTTCTACATTTATCATCAACTGTTGACTCTAGTCCTAGAACTAGAACTAGAAATAGTGAATGATAAATAATAAAGAGAGCATGAATGCAAGGTTTTGACACTCTAGTCCTAATGTTTTTGCTGCTGTTGCAGTGTGAGTTTCTGTGTTTTTCTTTTTTCTTTTTTCCTTCGGAATGTGGTTGTAATAATGATAGAATTTCCAGTCTGTGTCACTCCTGCACATTCAATATTGAATAAGCAGTCTATGGAAATGATTTCAAGTTTCATTGCACTGGAAACTATGATGATTTTCATCTGGCAGCCAGTTGGCCTCTGTCTGGCCTCACCATGTTATTTACATAGATATCACTTCTGTTAATATTATTCTTCAACTGGTTGATATAGATATTGGCTCTTTACTTAGGTTCTTTATGACACCGGGAGATTCTTGGTGAAGAACAGAGATGAACTGCACTCTGAAACCATTCAACTACTTTCATCATGCTCTGGAAGACTTTCACAATATTTTGTTTCTACTCTGTTCAATCAATCCCAGAATCCAGAAAGCACATTGATGCAGTCAGGGATGTTGGCTTGTCAGAAGCCAAGTGTCGCCACTAAATTCAAGGTTAGAAAGCTTGTTCTCCCCCTAACTTCAACCCTCTTTCACACACGCTTGTGCACACGCCTAAAGAATGAAGGATAGGGAACAACTGAAGGAAATTGAAGTTTTCAGCTGCAAACGTGTAAATCCTTTTTTTTTTTTCTATAATTCGAATTCTCTCCCTTGTTAATCTTCTTTCATATTGTGTTTTGTGTATATTAGTCATGAACAAGAACTTCTAAACCATACATGATATGTTTTATAAATTTTGTATTTCTTCTATCCACTGTTTCAGGGTCAGCTGTTCAAACTAATGCAACACCTTGAAAGCACAACACCACATTTCATTTGTTGTATAAGACCGAATAATAAGCAGACCCCTGGTGTGTTTGAAAAGGATCTTGCCTTAAAGCAGCTTCAGTGCTGTGGGATTCTAGAAGTTGTAAGGATTGCGAGGTCTGGGTATCCCACCCGGATGACCCATCAAGAGTTCACTAGAAGGTGAAGCGCGGCTATAGTAGTTTGCATTTATTACTTATGATTACTGTAGAGCTTGTCAAATATGTTGGGATGGCTTTCAGGTATGGCTTCCTACTACCGGAAGATATGGCTTGTCAAGATCCTTTAAGTATGTCAATTGCCATTCTGCAGCATTACGGTATCCTTCCAGAAATGTACCAAGTTGGTTATACAAAATTATACTTCCGATCAGGGCAGGTGAGTTTGTGCGTGTTTGAAGTGTCAATATATTTCTAAAGCATTTCATTGGCTGACTGTTTCAGAATAACATTGACACGTTAGAAAATCTGTGTATATTGCTTCTGGAAACTGAAAAGATTATGAGATTAGTTTGTCTAATATCCTGCTATGGTGGAAGACAGATTGGTGCTTTGGAAGATGTTAGGAAAAACGTTCTGCAAGTTGGTAACCATGGTCATCGTCAAGACATCCATGAAATCAAGGATGTAGTAGTAACATTGCAATCATGTAAGTTCAGCACCTACTGCACTATTCTTTTTAAATGTAATTTACCATTTTCTTAGATGAAAAATTACTTATAGGTTTGAGTGCATCCCAGAATGTCATTGGAGCTTTTGCTTACATCTGATATTTCTTTATACCTCAGCTCCTTTATAAGAATCAAATTATTTGACTGAAATTCATGGTGTTTTGTCTGTGTCGTATTTCTCCCTGCACCAATATGTCAAATCATTATCATTACTTTTATGGTGACAATTATAAACCTGCAGATGTCCGTGGTGAAATTGCAAGGAAGGAGTATAGAGTCTTACTTGGATTAAAAAATCAGGATACCTGTGAGAAGCTAAATGAGCAAGTTATGGCAGTTGTGCAAGTACAGTCTGGTAATGTTTTCTCCTATCAGGTTACCTAATTTACAACGTGGTGTCCTCCTAGTCTAACTAATTTGCTTGTGCAGTAATTCGTGGATGGTTTGCCCGAAGGCAATTCAGACACCTCCGAAAATCAAAAAAGTTCAGTGTTAGTAAACTGAAATCACGCAGAAGCGTTTCTGAAGTCAAGGTACTGCATTTGCTAAAGTCTTAACTTTATTTTAGTACTTGTCATCCTCATCATGACCTTGTATTAAATAAATCTTCTTACATTGTCCTTTTCAAGTTACTGCTTTTACTTAACATTTTGTCACTAATGTAAAAAATGAAAAGATGGTCCTAACTCCTGAGTTCAACTTAAATGTAAATCAGGATCTGCCTCCAGAAATGTTGCCTTCGGTTGTTGAAGATCTTCAAAAAAGGATATTGATGGCAGAAACAGCACTTGGAAACAAGGAAAAGGAAAACGCTGCTTTGAGAGAGCAGGTGCAACAATACAAGACACGGTGGTTGGAATTCGAAGCAAAGATGAAATCCATGGAGGAGACATGGCAAAAGCAGATGACATCTTTACAAGTGAGTGAGATTTTCTGTTGTTTTACTATAAGATAAACTTTCTGCGATTCATGATTACCACATGTTTCTGTTTTTGCAGATGAATTTGGATGCAGCTGAAAAGAGCCTCGTTGCTGACAATGCTATAGGCCAAGCAGGAAGACAAGATGGTGATGACGACACAAATGGCCGTTTAAATCCTATCAGCCATCTTGCCAGTGAGTTTGAGCAAACGAAACAAACTTTTGATGATGAAGCCAAAGCAATTGCACAAGTCAAGTCGGGGCGTCCACTGTCGTCTCTATCTCTATCTCCTATAGAGGAATTCAGGAGACTGAAAAACAGGTTTAAGACATGGAAAAAAGATTACAAGGATCGGTTAAGAGAAGCAAAGACAAAAGTACAGATGCTGGGGCCGAGTGAATCTGATAAAAGTCGACGAAATTGGTGGGGAAAGAAAAGCAAGAGATCAATAGCATCAAATTGATTCTAATTTCTACTGCTTTTTCAATAGCCACAAACTCGATGGCTAGGACTGGGATGTGTTGTGTATATAAATCAATTTTGTTGCATTAAAAGTGTGAACTATCCCACTCCTGAGGTTTGGAGCTCTGTTCGTGTATAGTGTCTGTTTATGATAATGATGTAATAGCACAGACCACAGGTGAATGTAATTTGTTGTAGAAAACATGGAAGAGAAGGAAGTATTCATCTTTTTATTTTTTTAAAGAAAGAAACAAGTATTCATATTGCCTCTTTTGATAATCCAGTTAGAGTCCACTATTGCAAATTATGTACTGCCTTGTATTTCTAGTACTTTCAATACACGTCATTAATAATATTGGTTTATATGTATGTTGTGTGGAGATAGATATGAAAATATGAGATGATTCGCTATTGAAAATTTGGAATAAATGTGCCATGTTAAATACTCGTTAGGATTGCACACGAGTTTAACTACTCATTTTCGTTAGGTTATGATTTTCGTGTGCAATCCTATAGATTATTTTGATTTAACACAAAATCTTATTTTCATGGAGTGGCCAAGCATCTTATGTGTCGGGCTCAAATATTTTAACTTAAATCTTAATTTGATTAAAATAACAACTAATTTTTCATATCCATAAATCATGGATAAATTGATAAAAATTAAAGGATTAGTCCAAAAAAAAAAATATTTGAATTTTTTGTTTGCTATTTGAACTATAATGTATAATAAATAGGGTGACTCAGAAATTTTATTTAAAAATATTTACATGCCTACATGGATGGATCCATGTCTGTCAAGATTATGTTACAGTCACATCCAAGAGGTTATATTTGGGAAGACATCACAGTTAGGTTGCAATAAAATAGTGCAACGACGTCGTAATTTGAAAGACATGCTGCACATGTTTCTATAATGCATGCCTGCTTTTCCGAACCTTCCAATTTTATATACTCCTACTTTCTTCTTTACTATATATATATATATATATATATATATATATATATATATATATATATATATATTTCCTGAGTTAATAGTTCTTGATTGGGTTGATTGAAATCCATCACTAACTGATCAGATAAAGTCTAGAATAATGGTGTATGCAATCTTTAGTTCTATTTTTAGGAATTTATGTTTAAAAGTGCAAAACTTATTTTTACCATACCAACTAACCATCATTGTGACCAAATCAAAGAATCAAAATGGACATTTCAAAAAATTCTTCTAAATTTTTCATATCAATTATATTTTCTCTCAACATACTTCGTATTGATTTGAAGGAAAAAATACTTGAAGAAATTTCACAATCAATAACATACCCTGAATTTCTACTTGGAATCCAACTGAAAATACCAAAAATAATACACATTAGTAGTTATTGTCTTTTAAATATTAACACATTTTACATTCAGAAAAATATTATGAAATTTGTTAATTTAGCTACATGTTTACATCTTAAGAATTAAAAAATATATAACTTACTATCATTCATAAGATTACTCTATTCTGTTATTCATATTTTGGAATTGTCTATTTGTTTCAATATTCTTGATTACATTATTTTTTTCAATACAAATTATTAAACATTCTAAAGAAATTTTAAATACGAATATATCGTTACAGAATTTATATATTTCAGGAAGGCCCAATGCAACTGATCCAAATATATCTGTCTCTGTCCACAATTCAACAAATAAAATATATATATATAGAAGGATTTTGACAAGTTGAGTATAAGAAAAGGCAAATTAATTTGAAAACGAAAAAAGCAGATAAAGATGAAAAATAAATGAATAATTGAAACTTGTCGATAGTGAGTAGTGGGAGCGTAAGAAAGGCCAAATGGAAGAAATTATGAGTGGAAAGACAAGAAAATAATAACATTAAAATTAAAATTAAAACAGCAGCTAAATTTTAAAAAAGTGGGCCCGCGGGACAACTACCTAATCCCGCTGTCCTGGATTTTAATTTTCTACCGGGGCCCCCCACTTCCCCTTATTATAAGCCTATCTGCCCTAATTACTGACCTTAATCACCCCCTCCCTCTTGTCTATGTTGATTTATTTAGATTTGTGTAAAGTCAATCTAATGTTATGCTATGCATCGTATAATTTATACGTGATATGTATTTGAAAAAAATATAAATATCATTTTGTTAGAAATTATTCAAAAGAAATTCAATCTCACACTTCATATACACATTACTCATGCATCTAATTTGAAACTTGAAATGAAAACTATTTTATTCAGTTTAACTTAATTTCAGTTTTATTTATTAGTATATGTGATGTGTGCAATATAATATTAATAATATATACGATCATGTAAATATAAAATTTAAACACAATAAAGATTAATTTATAGATGGAGTCAAGTTATAGGGTCGGATATTTCAGCGGTTTGGTAAGCATTTAAATGATAAGTTTGACTTCATTAATATTTAAATTTTCGTTTGACTATTCATTTAACCTTTTGCTATCTAACAAGTTTGATAATTTTGATTTTAGTTTGGATAAATCCTTATTATTGAACAACAATGAAAAGGAGTGATAACTAGAGTGAACTAAGTGGGTAATAATGGAAAATCGTCAAAATTGTTGTTTTAACTTTTTGTCTTAAAAAAAAAAAAAAAAACTTTTTGTCGAGTGTATGAATTGCGAAAAGTAATAAAACATAGTTGCAAATGAGTCAAAGTCTGAATGTCAAAATGTTATTTATTTGTTCTTTTTAAAGCAACTTATAAATAAAATAATTACAAAAAATATTAATTATTATTATTTTTTTTAATCTCTCTACACTACTAGAAAATATTGCAATTGAATTTGAATACTTTTCCCTCTTCCTTTTCTGAGTTGGTCTCTCATGAGACCGTCTCATGTGACGTGATTCAAGTATGTCTTTTACAGTATAAATATGTGTTTTTCAATTATATATATATATATGTTTTATAAGTATGTTTATTACAGATAAACATGAGTTGTTCAACTGTTCAAATATGTCCTTTATAACTATAAGTATATCATTGTCTACTATAAGTGGAACATGAGTTTTTGTGTTTCTGATGAGAGAGAAATTTGATTGTTATTGGTTCTGTTTTTATCTTTTTATTTTCACTTAGATGCAAATTAAAATTGAGGTGAACCATTTTTTAAGAATATATAGAAAAATTAAGAATGCAATTGGTTGGAATTTCTTTTAGGATAGATAGTATTTTATGAGGGTGTAGGTCTTTCATAAATAATTTACAAATATATATTAATATATTTTACTAAAAATAGACCATGCATCCTATTTGATGCAATTTCGAACAAATAAATCTAAATTTAGGTAGAATCCATGTTATAATGAAACGGTAGTGTAAAGTAAACATGATATAAATATTAAGTAAAAACAAGATGCAAAGACCGACTAAACAGAAAAATCATTACAATATATAAAGTAAAGAATAAATATTTAGAAACATAATTCAAATATTCGTGATATAATACGGAAAAATAGTACTACCTCCGTCCCGCTCAAATTTACACACTTTCCGTTTTCGTCCGTCCCAATCAGATTTGCACACTAAAAAAATGGCAAATAAAATCTACTAAAATTGTCATTTACTATTTAAAAAAATGTTTTTTATACTACAAAAACAATTTTTTCTTAATCTCTGTGTCCGTCCCTACATGCACATTTGAGCGGAACGGAGGGAGTAATAACTAATAGACATATATATATAGGCGGACCTAAAAAATCTGAGTGTTAGATTGAACCAAATGCCAGACTCCAAGTTTGTATTGTCAATTCAGGCATTGATGAACTTCAATTCAATCATTGTGTGGAAAAGACTTTATTAATGCATTTTTTTGCTTATGTATTTTTTAATATTCGATTCCTAGTTTAAACGAAATAGACATGACAACTTATTACATTGTATATTAATTAATTTTTAGTACATATTATATATAATGCATGTTAGTAAAATACGGAGTAATAGGCCAGATGAAATAGAGGGCTCCCTACTCAAATTTATGAGTAATTTTTCATCATTTATATATATTCCATTAATTACTCCAGGTTCGTTATTTTATGTACATTATAGTACAAATTAGTAAAGATCCAAAGTCCATTACAATAATTTACAATAATGATTCGTTATAGTGTTGTGTTTAACTGTCTGGTCCGGCCAAATTAATTAATATTGTTTGTTGCATGATAATGATTAAATCTTGCAGAATTTAATTAAGCCTATTTATTTATTTGGTGTACGAAGAAGTTCATTTATTATGGCTGGAATTGAAGAGAGAGAAGAAAGGAGAAGATTTGATCATGCATGAAGAATCCTATTTGATATAACTTATAAGAAAACATATATTTTTTTATTATGGAAAATATTGGTGGAGAAGATTTGATCATGAAGAATCCTATTTGATATAAGGAAACATATTTTTTAATTATGGAAAATCTTGTTCCGAAACGGTATTTAATATGTTAATTTGTTGTCTTCAAACTGTATTCAATATTTTCAAATAATATTAAATTATTGAATTCTAATTTAGGAATATTTTATTCTGTATCATCAAAACATGAGTTCGAGAAATACTGTACAAAATAAAAAATAGTTATTATATAGAAAACGATGTACACCATTTAAATGTTCATTAAAAAATTAAACACTCGAATCTTTAGATTATTGACAAATTAAATTATATATGATTTTTTTTTTATTATGTAGTTTAAAGCACTTCCTTGTTGTGTATGACATTGAACAAACAAATTAATTATCCAATGCTTTCAAGTTTGAATCCTAACAAAGACTTGCATATGAACCAACCCTAAGGCAATATATTAAATTTGAAAGTGATGTGCGATGATATTCAAAATCTTATATTTAAATATGCAATTTGATTTATTTGATCTGAATCTGATAATGGTGTATTAACCTAAAACTAATCAGAGTTGGTTTTAGATTCTGTTTTTTTTTTTTTTTTTTCGTGGATTTGATGATATTAATCAATTAATTGAATTTATTTAGGTTTAATCTATTTGAGTTGATCAGAAAAATCATCGCAAAACTTGAATACGTAATAAAATAACATTAAAATTAAAATCTGATATAACAAAAAGAAGGTCGAAAATATTTGAAAATCAAAGTCAATAGTGTTAGAGACACCTGGAAAATTCATTCATATTATTTTTATATGATACATATTATAGTTTTGATTCTATTTGATTTGATGAAGTCTTTTTTAAGGTTAGTTACATAAAATCATGAACTTTAGGTTAAATTATAATTACACCATGATATTAGTTAATAATTTGTAGTTATTAGTAATAAATAAGTATCTTGAATAATAGATATTATTTTGTAAAACAATCTTCCCAATAATATTATTAAAGTGCATATTAGATTCAAATTTTAAAATACTAAAATCCCTCCAAAACAAAATAATTGGGAGAAAATTAGTCTCTCAAACTTCCCATGGACTCCTTTCTTGGCCTATTACCGGCTGGACCACAAGAAGCATAGAAATGAGACCATGGGATGTCTAAAAATGTCATTTCACATGACAGGCGAGACCTAGGCTACACAGAACATTCCTTTCCCTAACAGGGGCCCACCCACTAACAGTTCATACCCACAATTATTTTCAACTAATTTCCAAATTTAAATTTCAAAAACCCTTTAAATATTTCTTATCAGATTCAACGGTCTTAATTTAATTTCGCCCCCCTCGAAGAAAGAAAAACCAAATCCCATGTTTACCTGCTATGACTCCTAAAATCCATCTTAAACTCTTCCATTTACGAAACTGCTAACTGTCCTTAATCCAGATAATTATTACCAGTTTCTGCTGTTCGCCATTAACGTATTTTTTCAGAGGTTTTTCCTTTTCTTCTTTTCCTCAAAAACATCGATTCTCGAGTTTATTTCCTCAGCCTTCGTTTTCAAGAAACCTCTTTACTTTTCTGCGAGAAGCTTTTCGGTTGCGGACAAGTTCGTGGATTGCTTCTGCTTTCGAGTTTGCTTTGGATTTGCGGAAAATTAATTGCTTTTAGTTTCCCACCTGAAAATGGGGTTGGATTTAATCTCGAAATTCCAAGATTTGTGGGCACGGTTTCAGTTTTAGAGTTGAATAATGTCGCCTCGACAATGACATTGTTGGCGTAAAGTAAAGAATTTCTTCGGATTGGAATCTGAGGGTTTTGGGATTTTGCGAGAAATGTTGTCTTTGTCAACAGCTCGGAGTTCCTTAGAGGAAATGCTGGAGTCTCTCCGGCGAAGTGAGGAAGACGAGTCGCCGAAGGACTTGCCACCGGCTCTTCCGCCGCGGCCGAAGGCGACCCCTCGCGCTCGGCTTCCGTCAGCCAAGAGGCCGCTGCCTACGAGCTCGTTGGAATGTTACGTGGAGAAAGAGGAAACGAATGGAGAGAGGGGGAATGGTTTTGGGGCTAAAAAGGTCAAGGACATGGAAGCAAGGGAATCGCCTTATGGTGTAGCAGCATCGGAGGAGAATGGCAATGCCAAGCTCGGAAACTTGGCACCGGGATCTGCGTCGGATGATAACATGGGGTATTTCATTAGAAAGGTAGATGATTTTGGAATTTGTTTTCTGATTGCTGGTTTTTATTTGTTTGTTTTTGGGAATTACTTGTTTGATGATTCTATGAGATTTGAAGAAATAAAATGGGAGAGAAAACTGTGAGATTTATGTTGGGTTTTGAAGGGTTTATGAATTGTAATGAAGAGGATCGTGGTAACCATCAATCTTGAAAATTATGAGTCGATGCTTTCGATGATCTACATGATATCAATGTAGAATAAGATTTGATCTTAAATATTTGAGCACTCAATTATATGTCTTGGATCGTAATATTTAGATGTAACAATTGTTCAGAATGATGTCTTCTTCTTTTGCTCAAATGCTTAGCATGTTTGCGCTCTATATAGAATTGCTCACCTGCCACCCATGTTGAAGTGTGTATGTTTTCAGAAACTTCGTGTTTGGTGCCATCTACATAATGGCCCGTGGGAATTGGGCCAAATAAAATCAACTTCAGGAGAGAAAGTGTCGGTTCTGCTGTCGGATGGAAGGGTTAGTTCATTTGATTTGTCATCTTTTCCCTATTTATGTTGCTGCTGAAAAAAGAATAAATTACTAACTCTGATATTACTATAGGTTGAGACAGTTCCCACACAAGAACTTCTTCCAGCCAATCCGCAGATTCTTGATGGAGTTGATAATCTTGTGCAACTTAGTTATTTGAATGAGCCTTCAATTCTTCACAACCTTCAGTACAGATATTCACAAGATAAAATATATGTAATTACTAATTTGGAACTTCTTTGTTTCTACAATTAACTCGTGTGTCCAAGTTCTTGAACAATTTCTTGTCTTTTTTTTACCTAGAGTAAGGCAGGACCCGTGTTGATAGCGGTCAATCCTTTGAAAGATGTCCAGCTATATGGGAATGACTTTGTTACTGCTTACAGACAGAAGCTTTTGGACAGCCCTCATGTGTATGCTATTGCCGATGCAGCCTACAATGCAATGATGACAGGTGCTGAGCAGTACCTTAAGTATTTTGAGAAATGCTAATAATGTCGACATATCACTTAGAATGAGGAGCTAATAGTCATTTTCCTTTTTTGCTATTGATTTGAATATTACAGATGAGGCTAACCAGTCTGTCATTATAAGGTTAGCTTTTCGTTTTCAATGTCTGTTTTTTAGTTTCTGTAACTGCTCCCTCTCTGAAGAAATTTTTATTTATTTTTAATGATCCTTAGTGGAGAAAGTGGCGCTGGAAAGACTGAAACGGCTAAAATTGCAATGCAATATTTGGCAGCAATTGGTGGAGGTAATAGTGGAGTAGAATCCAAAGTCATGCAAACAAGCTGTATACTGGAGGCTTTTGGTAATGCCAAAACCACCAGGAATGACAATTCTAGCCGATTTGTGAGTTCTCTTGGAACACCTGCCTTGGTCTAATGGTCATCCTACATTAATTTTTAGCAATGTACATAAGAGAATCTGGCTTGATAGTATTCTGAATTTTGTGCAGGGGAAATTAACTGAAATCCACTTTACTGCTACTGGACAAATATGTGGAGCTAATATACAGACCTGTAAGCATACTTGATTTTGCCAAGTTGGTCTTAGAGAAGACCATCAATTTATTACTATTATTCTCATAGATTTCTGACTTCTCTCTGCAATTTTGTGCATGTCAAATATTGGGTCCTGGTATAGTCCTCCTTGAAAAGGTCAGTGTGAAATCAATGTTGACTTTCTTTCCTAATCTGCATCTTCGTAGTAGATTAACTCTTAGTACATATTGCATTGGAGCAGTCAAGAGTTGTTCAGTTGGCCCAGGGAGAGCGATCTTATCACATTTTTTACCAGCTCTGTTCTGGAGCTCCTTCAGGTCTCCGAGGTCAGTTTCAGCTTTGTCAAGTTTTCAGTTTGCTTTTATGTCCCTTTTCTTTTCTGGCTAAATGAATTTGACCAGGTATTTCAAATTGTTTTGGACCTTTGATATGTTATTTCATTTAAGATGTATGACACTTCTTTCATTTCTCTTCTTTTCTTGTTTCTTTTCCCTATAATGTGAGCTATTTGGAAGTTATTAAACTAAGAAAATCTTTCTTTACTGGTATGTATTCCATTTACTAGCTGGAGGTACTCATAATTAAAACATAATCGCCCAGTACAGTTAATATGAATTTTCTTTTCCAACGGAAGATCTGATTACAATCATTTTTCAGCTGTTCAAGCCTTTTCGACCTGTGAATTTGGTTTACTTTTATTGCGTAACATAAATAGCTTTTCCAGCAAGATTATTGACATTATGAAAATTTTCAGGTAGGTTGAGGTTAAAAAGGGCATCTGACTATAACTATCTTAATCAGAGTAATTGTTTGGAGATCCACAACATTGATGATGCTCAGAAGTTTCATATTCTTACGGTAATTGTCACCTCTTATATATGAGATATATTGGTTATTTACTCACTTTTGTTTAGTCCTTAATCCTTCTATTTAAGCTACTACTCCTATATGGCATCTGAAGAGGTGTGAATCTTAAGTGAGGAAATTGTCGTTGTGGTGGGCAAAATGAAAGATAAGATTGAGCTTAGTTACTGTGTAACTTCTCGTCTTTCTGGTATATTTTCTTTCATATATGAAATTTTAGTGATTCTACAATGTTTTTCTCTTGCTAGGAAACCTTAAATTCTATCAGAATTAGTATACAAGATCAGGAGCATGCCTTTGAGATGCTTGCGGCAGTGTTGTGGCTGGGAAACGTATCATTTATTGTAACTGACAAGCAAAACCACATAGAGGTGGTCTCTGATGAAGGTAGCTCAACATCCTAATTCAAATTTCATCTTCTTTTATTACTTGTTAGAACTATCCTTTCTACTACATATTTTATGGGAATAAATAGTTTACTTTACTGAATGAATTTTCTTTTCAGCAATAGTTAATACTGAAGGAATTCTATACTTTAAAATACGTAGTTTCATTTTTAATTGTCCTCCCCCTTAAATCTGCACAATGAACAATTTGTTCCACAGCTAAGATTTTCCACCTAAAGTTTGTAATATTTAATGCTGACTAGTTTTATGTGCACCTTGCATAAGTTGAGTGTAGCTTGCTGAAATTTTATATTTTCAATGCAGATTATTACATAACCTCAAAGCAACACTGAGGAGCAGCTTAATTCACATGATCATCAATGTCTATTGATTTAGGGACTTGTTTTTTTTTTTTCTTTGATAGATAAAATGTGATGCATCTGAAACAATTTAGGATAGCGTTTGCAAAAAAATATGCATAAAAAATGTGATTTAATTTAGTGATGGGTAAAGAATTGCTTAAAAGTAAAAGTGGGAATGTTTGAAATAAGAAGTGATTATTTGCACAAAAAAAGTGATATAGGAGTGTTTGGTAAATATTAGATGGAAGTCAAAATTCTGATTATACCATATTTTGTGAGGTTGAAATTGTCCCAAAAAACGTTTAAATATTTACAATATTGTCATAAGCAGCTTGAAGCAACCCCCTACAAACTTTTGGATGCTTGATTTTAGTAGATTGACTTCAATTAGAATCATTCCTGCCAAACACCTTAAAAATGATTAATGTGGATACTGTCTGTAAAGATTTTCTCCAATTTTACTAACTTTTGAGATCATTGAAAGATAACTTGTCTATGGATGCTAAGTTAACTGTTCGGAATGACGTTCCCTCATCTACAGCTGTTACCAATGCTGCAAGCTTGCTAGGCTGCAGTGAGCCGGACCTAATTCTTGCTCTGTCAACCCGAAAAGTACAAGCTGGAAAGGATGAAGTCACCAAAACGCTGACTCTAGGACAGGTTCATATTTTCAAAGATTCAATATTTCATGGATATACACTGTTTCTACAATTCACAAATGTGTCATGCTAGTGCCTTTTCAGATGCTTTTATGATTACAGAACACATTGTTTGCTTGCATATGCACAATGAATTTGTGCTATATACATCTTTATTAATGCTAGTTGGTTTTCCTCCCTAATTAGGCAATTGATACAAGAGATGCATTGGCAAAGTTCATCTACGCGAGCTTGTTTGACTGGCTTGTAGAAAAGATCAATTTATCACTTTCCATGGGTAAACATAATATGGGGCATTCCATAAGCATTGTAGATATTTACGGATTTGAATCATTAAAGGTAAAAATTGCATTATTTTTCAAGTGCTTGATAATATGTTGCAACTGTGTCTTCTAATTATTCAAATTGCAACTGCTATTTTGCTCCAGAAAAATAGCTTTGAACAGTTTTGCATCAATTATGCTAACGAGCGGCTCCAACAACATTTTAATCGACATCTCTTCAAACTTGAGCAAGAGGTAAAAATCTCAAATGTTTTCCATTCTTAAGGTTTCAAAGGGAATGATGGGCCCACTTCATACGTTCATTCCCTTCTCCTTTACTACACAAAAATTGAGCCTGTGGCAGCATATTTCTCTGTGAATCTCATAACTCTTAATGGTGTCTTACAATTTGAATGAGCAATTATTTCAATAAGCATTTTGATATTGTAATGTTATTCATAGTGTGATGGTGCAAACCGTGCAATATTTTTTATTCCAGGAGTATTTGTTAGATGGGATCGACTGGAAAAAAGTAGATTTTGAAGACAACCAAGACTGTTTGGATCTCATAGAGAAGGTAGTTTGCTCCCTATATATATTCCATATCCAAGAGTCTTGATGAGTATTGTTCCCTTTTGTTGTGGAATATGCGGTTTCCTACAGCATTCATGATTTAACTTGGTCTAAGTCTATATGTGTCATCTGTGCATGTGTTTTGGGGCATGGTGGCAGGCATCAATGACCTCCCTCTGCACCTTTTTTTTCTTCCTTTTTAAATGTTAACATTTTACAATATCTTGTATTTATCGTCACACTGGTGTGCTTGAACAGAAACCTAATGGACTGATATCTTTACTGGATGAAGTATCGAATTTCCCGAAAGCTACAGATTTAACATTTGCCACTAAACTTAAACAGCACTTGAATGCTAACCACTGCTTTAAAGGAGAAAGCGATGGAACTTTCAGTGTTCGCCATTATGCTGGAGAGGTTAGTTTTTTACTTGTAGCTGTGCCTTTATGGATTCTCTATAAATTGTCCTTTAATTTGCTACAGTTAGTGAAATCGAATAGAAATGGGAAATTGACTCTGGTTTGTACGGTGTAGTACTTGTTCATATGCTAGATCAGGGTGTATGCATGACAAACAAGAAGCATTGTTATTAGAGAATTATGCTCATGTAGCAGAGTAGTTAATGAATTTATCATATTAAGTACATCAACAGAATGGTTAACCAATGTGTGGAGAATGTGGCATTGTTCAAAGCCATGGTGCAAGTTCCATTGCGTCCAATAATTAATTTGAAAATTGTACATCTTTACTACAAGAATATTTAACATGTCTTCATATACTATGAACTCATGCATCAAGTGATCATGCTAGCTGAGTTTTATCTGCATTTTCATCAGAGTATCATTATCTTATTGAGGAAATGCTGAATATTTTTGTTACATTTTTGCTAATCATTTAGGTGTTTTGAATATGGGATGGACTGACTAAGAGCACCCCATATTAAAAAATAAAAAATAAAAAATAAAAAATTCCGAATTTACCCTTAGGAGTAGAATAACTAGTTTTCGTTCGGTCGTGTTGACCGAACATATAGAAGAGTGTTCGGCCAACACGACCGAACGGGCTTCTATGTGTTCAGTCGTGTTGGCTGAACGGGCTTCTACGGGTTCGGTCGAACACGGTTGAATGGAACTGCTCGGATTCAATCGTTTTTTTACCTTTTTTTCCTACATTTTTCACACGATTTTCGCACATTTTTAAAATCCGTAGAATGTTCGTCATTATGTTGGCATTATGTATGACCTAAACGACTTAAAACAAAAATTAGAAAAATCCGAAAAAAACGTTTAAAAATCGAAAAACGGTAAATTGACTTTTTTGCCCCTCAAACGACCCCGGATGGCCAAAATCCATTGTTCATCAGCACCTGTGTTTGATTTCTTGCACCGTTTCGCAAGTCGTGTGCGAATTTCAACACATTCCGAGATATTGGACTTTTCCCGACAAAACGTATGAAAATCCGCTGTGTTGGCCGAGCAGAGTCGTTCGGCCGTGTTGGCTGTCTCGACCGAACGGAACTAGGGTTTCTAACCCTAAGGGTAAAATCGGAAATTTTTTATTTTTAAAATTTTTTTTTAAAATGGGGTGCCCTTAGAAATCATGGGGGTGCTTTTAGACTCTCCCTTTGAATATTCAATATCGTAACAGCAGTCTATGCCCTGTGGCTGGAGTCAACACATAAAGCATGTTAGATATCACTTTTGTTCGGTTTAGACTAGTTGATTTGATGTTAGCTTGTTTACTTTAGGTTCCTTATGACGCGGGAAAATTCTTGGAAAAGAACAGAGATCCACTTCATTCTGAGATCACTGAATTACTCTCATCCTGCACTTTTCAACTTCCTCGATATTTTGCCACTTCTCTACTCGAACAATCCCAGAATGTAAAAAGTTCGCTGATACAATCAGGGATGTTGGCTTGTCAGAAGCAAGGTGTTGCCACAAAATTCAAGGTGATAATGCATGTTCTTCCCCTCACTTCCCACCCTCCCTTCTACCTCCTGCCACATTCACACACACAACAAAAGAACAAAGGATAAGAAAAACTGAAGAAAACTGAAATTATGAACTGGTTGTACATTAAACATGTAAAAAAAACCCCAAGAACTTCTCCCCATACATGTAAATATACATGATATATTTAGTAATGTTTTGTGCAACTTCCATCTACTGTGCAGTGTCAGCTGTTCCAATTAATGCAGCATCTTGAAAGCACAAAGCCACATTTCATCCGTTGTATAAGACCAAATCATAAGCAGATTCCTGGTGCCTTCGAAAAAGGTCTTGTCTTACAGCAGCTCCGATGCTGTGGGATCCTAGGAGTTGCTAGGATTTCGAGATCTGGGTACCCTACCCGGATGACCCATCAAGATTTCTCCAGAAGGTGAAGTGCCACTATCCTTAATTTTCATTTATTTCTTGCTATACTGTATGGCTTCTCACAATATGCTGGCACAACTATCAGGTATGGGTTCCTACTTGGGGAAAATACGGCTTGTCAAGACCCTCTAAGTATGTCAATTGCCATTCTGGAGCAGTTTGGTATCCTCCCAGAGATGTATCAAGTTGGTTATAATAAATTGTACTTCCGAACAGGACAGGTGAGCTTGTGTTTGTAAATGTCCACAACTTTCTAAAACATTTCATTGGTTTCAGTATTATGTTGGCTCATAGTAAATTTCTTGTAAGTTGCTTCTGGAAACTGGAAAAGATTGGTTTGTCTAATATTCTACTGTGGTGGACAGATTGGTTCCCTGGAAGATGTCAGGAAACACGTTCTCCAAGGTAGTCCCGAGGTGCATAAGTGTTTCCATGGCCATCGTGCTCGTCTAGATTTCCATAAACTCAATGAAGCAGTAATATCATTGCAATCATGTGAGGACAACTCCTACCGCATCATTTTGTAACTATAATATAACATTTTTGTTGATAGAAATGACTGGGGGTTGGGCCATCGTCTTACTTCTACTTTTTGTGGTATAATTGTATATCTGCAGATGTTCGTGGTGAAATTGCAAGAAAGAAGTATAGTTCACTCGGGTTGAAAAAGCAGCTTACCCATGGGAAGCTAGATGAGCAGTTTATGGCAGTTGTGCAAATACAGTCTGGTAAAGTTTTTTTCTCCTTTCAGGTGTAGCCAATGAATCAGAATGTGGTATCCTCCTAATCTTATTCAGTTTTGCAGTACTTCGTGGATGGTTGGCCCGGAGGCATTTTTGTCATCTCCAGAATTCAAAACGGTCAAATGTTAGCAAACAGAGACAAGGCAGGAGGACTTCTGATGTCAAGGTACTGTGTTGCAAAAGCCATAACTTGAATGCAATACTTGAGATCCTGATCAAGAATTAACTGTATCTTCTTACCTACAGAAAAATGAAAGGATGGTTGTTAGTAAATTTAAACATGCATGACTCCCTTCTTTCATTATTTTGTTAACGGTTTTTTTATCGGCTAAGCAGGATCTGCTTCCAGAAATGTTTCCTTCGATTGTTGAAGAACTTCAAAAGCAGGTTTCGGAGGTGGAAGTGACACTTGTACAGAAGGAAAAGGAGAACATGGCTTTGAGAGAGCAGTTGCAACAATATGAGGCACGGTGGTCAGAATATGAAACCAAGATGAAAGCCATGGAGGAGATGTGGCAAAAGCAGATGGCATCTCTACAAGTGAGCTCTTTTTTATTGTGTTGTTTGGAAAAGACTTTGCTAGTGTAAAACAAGTTTACCATCAAAAAAATTGGATCGTTCTAATTACCATCCTTTTTGTTTTTTGCAGACAAGCTTAGCTGCAGCTAAAAAGAGCATTATTTCTGAAAACACTATGAATCATCTGGGAAGGCTCGATGGAGCCCAATCCCCTCAATTCGATGATTCTGAGGATATGTCGCTAGGAACTCAGACACCTGGCGGTAGCACCCCTCTCAGATATGTCAGCAACGGTATGGATGATTTGCTATCTCGGGACACAAATGGAGGTGTGAATCCTGTCAGTCATCTAGTGAAGGAGTTTGAGCAAAGAAAACAAACTTTTGATGATGAGGCTCGAGCAATCGTAGAGGTCAAATCCGGGGCTCATTCACCTTCTCTATCCCCTGCAGAGGAATTCCGCAGATTGAGGGACAGATTTGAGTCATGGAAAAAAGATTACAAGGTTCGGTTAAGGGAAGCAAAGTCAAAAGTACATAGGCTGGGCCGCGGTGAAGCTGAGAAACATAGACGGAAATGGTGGGGAAAGAAAAGCAAAAGATCATAGCATCAGAATGATTATTCTTGCTTCCCTTTAGCAATACAGCATCTACTGAAACGATCTCTCTCCCCACAAACTCAATGGGTCTAAAGCAGCGCTATGAGATTAGAAATGTGGATGTGTTTGTATATAAATCAATTTTGTTGTAATGTTGAAGTGTACCATCCAAGAGTTGTTCTGTATAGTCTCTATGTTAATGATGTAATAGCAGAGACCTTAGTTGAATGTAATTTGTTGTAGAAAACATGGAAGAGAAGTATTTTCATTGCCTCTCCTTATGATAAATTCATTTGAATCGATAAATTTCAAGTATGGTTATCTTCGAATCTCAAGGGTAGTTTCTGTAATCATCTGTGTCTGTGTATTTCAGGGAAAGTTGCTCAGAGAAGATCTTTCTCATTTAATCGAATAAATCAGGTGAAAATGCTATAAACTCCGATACAATCATTACATAATCTACACATTGTATGCACTCTTTTGCACCCACACACCACTAGATTGAACCTTATCATTATGATCCAGGTACAAACTTGGTGGCATAAACCCAGGCATTGTTAGCAACAGGGTTATCAAGGTGATCCAACAGGTTCTCGAGCGGCCCTTTTCCGGTGACAATCGCCTGAACAAAGAATCCGAACATGGAGAACATAGCGAGTCTTCCGTTCTTGATCTCCTTCACCTTGAGCTCTGCAAAAGTCACTGGATCATCAGCCAGGCCAAGAGGGTCGAAGTATTGGCCACCAGGGTAGAGATCATTGCCCTCTCCGACTCCATCAAGACCGTTGATTCTGAATCCTTCGACAAGGCCCATGAGCACAACTTGGAATCCAAGAACTGCTAGAATGCTTTGAGCATGGACAAGATTGGGGTTGCCTAAGTAGTCGAGACCGCCCTCGGTGAAGATCTGAGAACCGGCCTTGAACCAGACGGGCTCCTTGAAGTCCACACTCACATATTTTTCAAGAAGTTCTGGTGTGAGGCATCCAAGAGCTCCAAGCATGGCCCATCTTCCATGGATAACCTACAAGATTGGTCAACATTTATTATTCACCTTCTTTCAAATGCTGTGTGTTATTTGTTGTTTTTACATTACAATCTCACAGGTATGTTGAAAGCACTGGAATCAAGATTATCAGTTTTGCCATGAAAAAGGAAAAGAAAAGAAAGGAACCTCAAGAGCCCTGTTCTTAGCAAAGGCCTCAGGATCAGCAGACAGACCAGCAGTGTCCCAACCGTAGTCGCCGGGGAATTCTCCGGTGAGGTAAGAAGGTGTCTGAGCTGAGAAGGGTCCCAAGTACTTAACTCTGTCTGGTCCATACCACAAGTCATTACCCTGTCAAAACAAGATTGTTCTCTTTTAGCTAACAAAACCACTTTGCAAAATCAAGATTAGACAACGGGGGTTATGAGTTATTACCATAGTGTATTTGGCATTTCCCATGGAGACAACATCTCTAAGAGCATTCCCATTCTTGGCTTGGCCCAAGAATGGAGTAGCCCTGACAGCTGCTGTGGAGCTTGCAAAACTAGCCATTGATGCCATTTACTCTATACTGCAATGAGTTGGAGTTCAGTGAGTGTGTGTGTGTGTTTGGAGAATTGAGATGTCAAGTTATGAAGGGCTAGTTTTTATTTGTAGAGCGGAGAAAGAATCATGAGATGAGTGGTCAAGATTGTGTCTATTGAAATTGTGGCTGTTGATGTAACCTGGTTCATTCTTCCAACCAATCACAACCTCTTTAAAGATTTTTTCTATCATATCCTTCTATCCACAATTTATCTTCTGAAATTTCAGATTTTATATATTTGGTGATTTGCAACACGAAAAATTAAAAATTCCTCCCATAATAATAATAATAATAATAATAATAATAATAATAACAATAATAATAATAATAAAATCTCAAATGTTAGTGTGCAAATGGATATTGTCTTTGTCGTCTCTCTCCCTTGCACTCCCCCTATCTTATTTAAGAAAAAAAAAAAAAAAAAAGGAAAATATGAGAAGTCATCTAAAGATCTGATTATGGATTTGAATTCTGTATCACTAAATTTATATATTGTAGATTGAAATGATATATTCTAGTCTTAATTGTCTCTCCGCGTTCTGCTCCTCCCAGCTCAATAAAAATATAAAAAATAAAATCTAAAAAGACATATCTGATAATGGATTTGAAATCAATATTACTGAATTAATATATTGTAGTTTGGAATGGTATGAATTTGAAAATTATCGACTTTAATTTTAAATTAACACTTAGATTTGGATGGATGTGTATCCTGCAACAATTTAAGTGAATTTGAATTTTTTTGATTTTAAATCTTTTCAAGTACCTTGATTGAAATGTGATCTTAGAATTTTGATTTTAAATCCTTTGTGAGTACAATTGAAATATGGTCTTAGAATTTTGATTTTAAATTATTTTTGTAAGTACATTAATTGAAATATGATCATAGAATTGAAAAATGAAAAAAGTAAATTAAAAAACTGTGAATGAAATAGATGATTGTTAAGTGAATAGGACAATTGAAATTTAGTGGCATCATAACAGTGTTTAGGTTTATAAAAGGGTCGTCAATCAAGAAAAACAAAAAAATTATAAAAGGAAAAGTGTCAATCCAGAAAACCAAAAATTTATAGAATGAAAAGTGGTTAGATTTATAAACGGAAAGTAAAAAATTATACAAGGAACAAAAAATTTATTAAAGGAAAAGAGTTTAGATTTATAAATAGAAAACCAAAAACTTATTAAATGAAATTTTTTTTGGATTTATAAAAGGGAAATTGTCAAAACAAATTTTAGGAAAAGTGTTTAGATTTATTAACGGTAAACCAAAAAATTATAGAAGGAAAAGGTTTAGATTTATAAAAGGAAATTTTATAGAAGGAGATGTTTAGATTTATAAAAGGAAAAATGTTTAGATTCATTTGTAAAAGGAAAATTAATAAATGGTTAAATGAAAAAAAAACCTAAACTATTGGTTTTTTTTCATTTTGCAACCTAAACTTTTTTTTTTTAATCAAATTACAACCTGAACTACTAAACTTTATTAAATTGCAACTTTTGAATCATTTTTTTATGAAAACAAAAACATATAACCCACAAAGTGAAAATATAAGGGTATTCTTGTAATCTTTTAATTAAATGTGACCCTTATATGAAGTTAGCGTGTGCACCACGTGTTCACGTTTTTGCCGAAAAATAGTTCAAAATTTACAATTTGATAAATTTTAATAGTTTAGGTTGCAATCTGATAGAAGAAAAGGTTTATGTTGTAAAATGAAAAAAAAAAAAAAATACAATAATTTAGATTTTTTTTGCATTTAACCCTCGATAAAATGAAAAATGTTTCGATGTATGAAAGGAAAATTTTTATAGGGAAAAGTGTCAAAAGTCAAAACAAGATTTAGGAAAGAAAGGTTTATGTTGTAAAATGAAAAAAAAAAAAAAAAAATACAATAATTTAGATTTTTTTTGCATTTAACCCTCGATAAAATGAAAAATGTTTCGATGTATGAAAGGAAAATTTTTATAGGGAAAAGTGTCAAAAGTCAAAACAAGATTTAGGAAAGAATGTTTAGATTTATGTAAACGGTAAAACCAAAATTTTATTATAAAAGGAAAAGAGTGTTGATTTTTAAAAGGAAATTTTATAGAAGGAAACTGTAAAGAATGAAAAATGTTTTAGATTTAGAAAAGTAAAAAAACAAATTGCGGTGAGCGTGGATCGAACACGCGACCTTCAGATCTTCAGTCTGACGCTCTCCCAACTGAGCTATCCCCGCTAACATTAATATTTTATCCCAAATCTTATTTTAATAATTTTACTTATAATATTTCGAGGGTGAGATATCATTCAAATTCAAAGTACAATTCTACTAATATTTAGTCATAATTTACTCTTTTCTAGAGGTAGAAAAGTAAATATTAAAAAGATGATATATATATATTATAAGATGAAAATATTAAAAAAGGGAAAATAATATTAAAATAAGATAGATAGTGCATTTTCACCAAAATGAAATAATTTCTCCAGAATTAGTTGCAAATCTGTGAAGATGTAACGAGAATTAGTGTTCAATCCAGAATTATTATTTTTTATTTTGGAAATCTGACACTTGTGGAGGTGAGCAAGTTTTCATCTACAAATGCCATCTCAACCTCTATTTCAACATATTACCTTCCAAAATATTACCCGAAGATCTAATCTTCTATTTCATATTGATGTTATATATGGTGTTTCAAAATAACTACCACAACTTCAAGTATAAAGATAACATCAGTAATTTATATATGGTATGAATTAAAAATAATAAAATGTAAAATATAATACCAAAATTGAAGTAGAGGATGCAGTTCTAGGTCTTGTCATGTTTCTTCTAATACTTGGCCCTCTACTAAAGCCCTTTTTGGAGATTCCACTAATCTTTATATTCTTCTTTTTTTTGAGTTTTTATTTTTAAATTGATGATACTTACGTGGTGAAATTGAAAATGATCAAAAAATGAAACAGTACAATAGTTACACATAGAGCCGGTAAAATGGGCCCGACCCAATGGGCCAGCCGGTTGAGCCCGAAAATAAAGCTGGACTGGGTTCGGTTTTGCCGGCTCTAGTTACACAGTTAAACTTCTAACATAAAATAACCCCATGACAAAAAGTACGAAACTTAATAGATGCCGCGAAATTTTACAAGCTTAAATTAATAATATGACTAAAAAATCTAAAAAAAAAAAAACTCTATAGGTTCGGTTTCAGATGATATAACTATTGGTTAAGGAAGTACAAGATGAAATATCGAGTGGAAGAAATGAAATGAAAAGAAATAAAGCCCGAAAATGATGGAGAAGATCGATGAGATTTAGGTTTCAGGTTCAAGTTGTTGAGTGTTAGATCCTTTGAACAGAAGAATAGCAAGGCTCCCTATGCAGAAATGGATGAAACAGCCAAAGCAATGTGTCACAAACGAACCAAAATCTGTCCCTACTATACATTGCCATCCACCTCCATATATCCTGTCAAATTCCTGCATTTTCATTTCCCACATTCATCAATTAATTAAGCTTTATTTCTCTATTTAATTTTCAGATCGATATTCACTACATAAAACTTAAAAAAAAAAAAAAAAAAGAATGTTTTAGAGATTGTCAGCTCCTTCCTGATTAAAAAGGCAAAAACTTTTGTGCACAACAATACTGTTATATTATATGAGTGATACTGTTATATTATATATAGTTTTAACAGTATTACTCATATAATATAACAGTATTTGTCGTGCACATATCTGGATTTGTGCACCTTGTGCACAAGAGTGTCACTCGATTAAAAATTACATGTCTTACAATATTTTGAATCGATCTGACCCCATATTGCATTTTCTTCAATATACGTTTGATGTCAGTGCATATGCAATATTGTTCTGAATTCATTTGTTACCAATATATAGTAATTAGATAAGGGTTAATGTTCATGTTACATTGGTTAATTTTTCTTCCAAAAATATTTTTGAAATAGTTTCTGATTAAAGCTGGAGGGTCAGTAAAGACTAATATTTCATTTGTATTGTATTTATACATGACATTTCAAACACCATACAATAATTTATCATTTGTATTTCTGAATTTATTGAATTGAGGGTATCATCTAATTGTTAATTATAGTCATACAAAACGACCAAAGCATCACCGTTTTGCTAAAAAGTTAAATACCAAAGCATCACCGTTTGACATGTGGCACTTAATCTCAACCAGAAGCACAGGTGGTCGAATAACTAAAGTTATGGCAATTTTAACCGACGCCTAACTTGATGGAATTATTAGAATACTATACGATGAAATATAATTTGAACGGAGGATTGAAACTACCCCATTTGCTCTTGTCATCTTCTAATCATCTTAATTATATCCCAAATTCATGGTCTTGATATATATGATATAAAAAACTGTATAAAATAATTATCGGAGTTTTAACAAAGCATACAAGATTTCTCTTCACCCTCCTAATTTTTCCGAAAACATTTGATCTCATGTTTCGTTACATCAATATAAATCATTTTATATGATTGATGAAAAAGAATCACAAAGATAAAAATATAGGAAAAGAAATAAATGATTTGGAATAGTGTGAATATAGAAATTAAAGGTGAAATACCTTCTTAATGAAACGAGCAATTTCAGTGGCATCAGTAACATCAAAGAAGTCGAGTGCTTTAGCAGCCAAATGAAGTGCATCTTGTTGCATGGCTTCTAGCATATCTGTCTCCCCTACCACTGCTTTCCCTTCCAACATTTTTTTATTTATTTTTCAAGAAAATTGAAAGAAACTAATTATAATTTATGCCTGAATATATATAATAAAATGATCAAATTTTTCTTCTTCTCTATAAGTGATCTCAATTCCTCCTATTTATACGATGTAGGTGAGGTAGGGTGAGTGGAGCAAGTGTCCTCAATTATTTAGACTAGGGATTCTTTTTATGTGGTGCCTAAAGTTTTGGCGTGTCGATTGGATATTCTTATTCTTTATTATATTCCGCATTATATATTCTTTTCCCAAATTAAAAATTAAATTATGATCCTTATCATGTTATGTATATATATTTCATCCATCACATATTAGTTTATATATAATAAAATGCAATATAACATGATAACAGAAGACCCGAAAATCGCATATTAATTATTGGTTAATGCTAATAGTCATAGAGGACTGAAATATTTATGTTACTGAAATTGTATCTTGTTTTATTAATTAATTAGTAACAATCACCCAATATTATATGTGTGTATATAGAGCAAGAATATTTGATGAAATTGGATCTCTGAATTTACATCCATATATATGGTGTGGCAATATTGTAAAAGTTGAAGAGATTCCAGATCCATCTTTAACCACGACAGATGGATAATTTTTCGTGGGTGATCAAATTGGAGCATTCCATTTGGATGGATGTTATAAATATGTACTAAGAACTATCACGTTATTGCCAAGAAAATCCAATGTCTACGTCATATATTATCTCTTTACACATATTCTTCTATATATTATGAACAATTTTTTTATTACTAAATTACTTGGGGTGTGAAATCTATTAAAAATCCTCAGATAAATAGCTGCTATTTTATTTGCTTTTATGCTTCAATTAATCAAATTGTGAATAGAAAGGGGAAAGGAGAAGTCCCTTCAATCAGTAAAGACTAAAGATTGTAGTTTTATGGCTTTTTAATGATGAATTGAGAAATTGCATCTGTTTCCTTCAAAAAGGCCATAGAAAATGATAACGGGATCATCAAGTCCCTTCAAATTCTATTAGGTAAAGAAAAAAAAAAGAATAGTTAGGTAAAACAAAACATGAAATAAACTAAATCATGCAAAATAAATGATACATACGAGTTTGGACTCAGCTTTTATATATCTGGATTTAGCAAAAAGATAAGTGGCACATAAAAGTTTGAAATGGTTGGTTGAAGAAAAGTGGTAAATTACGCAAGGTATGGTTAAGATGGAGTGTCAGTGTCGGAGAACCACCGCCTTAACACATATATATTTCAATCTTCTTTTATATATTTCTGAAAATTATAAGATTGTGGTTGGCCAGACAATTCCAGCTCACCCTTCTTAAACAAACTACGTGTCACCAACTCCACCTTCACCTAGTCTCTTCCAATATGCCAAATTGCCAACCATATTCTTCAAACCTTCGCCAACTTCACACGGATTAGTTTATTTTATCTAATTTCACCTTCATTTGCTTCCTCAATGATCCTTAACTAATTTAAATTAACTTTAATGGTATTGATCTACTAAAAGAATTATTTTATTATAATATTGACGGTGTAGTATTAAGTTATTTTAATTTTAGATCATCCATAGCTGGCATAATGTGTTATTATTTTAATACATATATACTATTCTGTGTTTTATTAATATACTATAATTTTATTAGATAACATAACGTGCAAGTGTTGTGAAATTAAAATATGAATTCTTATGACGTTTTCATTATTTTGCACAAATTACATATATGCTAGGAATCATTTATAAAACTATTGACAACCCATATTATCAGAGTTTTGTATTTGCAAATTCTAAATTTAGAGAGTAACTTCGTAAGTAAAATTAAATTTTGAGGTCATTTATTTCATAACAAGTACAAATAGTGAAAAACAATTGCTCCTAATTTATTTTTGTTGAGAAAATTGCCTCTAAATCGACAAAAGCGAGGCAAACTGTACACACTGCATGAAAGGAACGATACGGCAAAAATAAAATAAAAATATCAATTGATATCAAGTTTAAACTTGAAGAGAATGGCCCCTTAAAAAAGGAAGTTCAAGAAAATGTATATAACACGTAACCAAGCGATTCTCGCCATTTCCATCTCCTCTTTTCTCTCTTCACCATCTCTCTCTCCTCGTTCATACATCATCTCTCTCACATTCTCTCTTTCTTTTCTTTGAAATACCAAAAATAAAATCAAAAAGAAAACGAGAAGAATATATAATCAGTTCATATATTCTATCTCAGGGGACAAAATGGCGCCCCGTCTCTTAAAATGTTTCCGGAAAGGGTCCTCCGATTCGAGGCACGACGAGAAAGTAACGGCGGACTTGACGACGGAGGAGCAGCGGAGATGCGGGCCTGTGGTGGTCGAGCTCTTCTCGTCCCAGGGCTGCGCCACCTCGCCGGAGGCGGAGCTCCTCTTCTCGCGGCTGGGAAGGGGCGACTTCAATCTTGATGTTCCCTTAATCTTGTTGGCGTACCACGTGGACTATTGGGACTATATGGGCTGGAAAGACCCTTTTGGGTCCACCCAATGGACCGTGCGCCAAAAGGCCTACGTTGAGGCCTTTAATCTTGATACCATCTTCACACCCCAAATTGTCGTTCAGGGCCGGGCCCAATGTGTCGCTAATCAGGAAGATGCTTTTTTATCCTGCATCGCATCTGCACCCAGACTCCCCGCACCCACCTTCCAGGTCAGCTCCCACATTCTTCTTCATCTTTTTTTTTTTGGGCCAAATTCTCAGATAAATCTTTTTTTTTTTTGTTTCTTTTAATCTTTGATATAGTTATTCTTTAGAGCCAATCTATAATTATTACTAGTATATATTTTCATTAAAAAAATAATATACAATATATTTTATAATGTAATTAAGCCAATTAGACCAAGGCCTCCAAAATCGTTTTATAGCTACATAGTACATTGAATACCTCTTGAGGAGCTTTAATAAGAGGGACATAGACCGATTTTTTTATTCTAGCGAGTGGTTAGTGATTATATATCAGTCTTTAACTACGTCAGGAGATGTTGGTAAAAGTGAATTAACATAGCACATTATAAGTAAGATTAGGTGTTGTTTGTTATTGTTGTTATAAATCTAGACTTTTCAACCACTGAAATTAAGAGCCGAGTTCGATCAGGGCCATATTTGTTTAATTTTGTCAACCTTATACCAATCAACTTTCGCTTCTTGAGTTAACAGAAAATGTGTGGTCAAGCATAATGATTAAACATTCAAGAATTAATAATTAGTGGGTTTAAATAATCATATGATATAAGATAGTAATTGTGTCCTAAATCAATATGTAAATGTAGTACTTAATTACTTATGTTGCAATAACTCCATTTGTTTATGTGGTGGTTGGTTTTTGGTTGGGACAACCTAATATGTTTGTTGGTTGGCCACCTTCTTAGACAAGGAAATATTTAACTGGGCAGCACATGTGAGCCACATAATAAGTAGCCTTTACCATTTCACGTGGTATGATCTATTGCATTGCATACACCTCTGCATTCCATTAGTGAAGTATTATCGTTAAATTGTATTCCACAATACATATAGAGTTAAATTTCGGGTCAAATCAATTTTAATTGGATTTAGGTTCTCTGTTATGGTATTTTAACAACATAGTCTCCTTCTACACTGCTTGAATGGTGTATTGGTTCATAGTTTCAATCAAAATACTTAGTTTGATTAGACTGAAAAATGTATAACTATGTGAACAGGCAACGTTCGAGAAGCCGACACCAGATTCATTACAAGTATCATTAACAGGAGCTTTAAGGACAAAAGTGGATGATGAAGGTGTTAATGTGATGGTTGCTCTGTATGAATCGGGTTTAGTGACGGATTGCCCCGGTGGAGCCAACAAGGGTCGGGTTTTGGCGAATGACTATGTTGTGCGACGCCTTGAAAAGATGTGCTCAATGAAGGATATATCCGCCAAGAAAACGGTGTCAGGAGTGGTGAATTTTGGCCTGTGGGAGGGTTTTAATGCAGCTAAATGTGGAGTTGCTGTGTTTGTGGAGAACCCATCTCATCAGATATTTGGTTCACAGAGCTTTCAGTTGCCAGAGAAGCTATAAGAAACTGTCTGCACTTTATGGTTCATCCAATTATGCCCAACTTCTTTGCCACGTTCACTTCTTGAATGTACATTATGATGACGTCTTGGTTTTTTCATATTTCATCTCCATCTCTCTCACAAATTTTTTGTATGTACATTATGACGTCTTGATTTTTTTTTAATTCCTCTCTCTGGATTTGAAGTTTAGGTGACGTATAGACTATTATCATTGAAATTTGAGTTGTTCTGACGTTATGCGATGTTTACATTTCATGTGCAGTAAAAAAAAAAAAACAGTATAAAGGGCAAAAAAACTAGAAAATTAGAAAACATGGACATAATTTAAAATAGTTTATGTAAATTGTAAAAGAGTTGTATTAGAGATTAGATAAGACGGAATTGTTCACTTACTCATTATGGAAACATGTCGTTGATGTATCAAATAGTGGCCACTAATGCAAAACACACTTCTATAATGTTATTTTCTATAGTACAAATGTTTGAAATGTCATAACTTTATACCTTATATATTACATAAATATTTTTTTTTATCATTTGAATTAGCCAAAAAAATACAGAAAAAATTTAATATTAAATACGTAATTTTATTAATATATTATCAAAATTAAAACTAATATATGATAACAGTAAAATTATTAGTTTAAATTAAAAATATATAATTTTCAAATATCCCTAGTTAAGCAAAACCAAAATTGACGAATTAGAAATGAACTTTAAGTTTGGTGCAAAAATAATATTATCTTAGTACAAGTAATATCAGAATAGAACAAACGGACTCAGACCCATCTCTGCTTTAGAATAGTGAGACTGTCAATTTCAGAGCAATTCTTGTTTGGGTGCTTTCAAAATGAAATTTAATTTCAGAATATCAAAGAAAATATTTACAATAAAAAAAGTAGAGACAAGAAAGGTGACATTCCTGTACATATACACATTACCTCACAACTGATGATCGGAAATAGTTCTACTCCGATCACCATCCATCACAGGAATCCCATCAGCAATCATCAAATGCAAATCACTACTTCAGAGTGAATCCACTGCTTCCACCTGCTGCCGAGCAAGATATTTCTCCCTGCGTTCTTTCTGTGCGTGTGTGAATGAGAGAGAGAGAGAGAGAGAGAGAGAGAGAGAGAGAGAGAGAGCAATTAGCAACAATAGCATAAAATTTGACTAGATATAAAGTTGTGCTGATGGGGAAGTATAGATAGTTGAATACTAAGTTACTAACCCATTCATCTATAACAAGACCTTCACCAATCATTTGTGGACCTGTGTCTGCTGGGGCTTTCTTGCGAGTTTCTAATGCAGCGTCAGCTTCAGCCAGTTGCCGTTTCAGTTTCTCAAGTGCCTTATTCACAGACAAAGTCATGACATGAGGGAGGAAACAACACCACTGTTTACATTAAAGACAAAACTAATTTAAAAAAAAAAAAAGCTTACAGAATTAGAACGCTCCGGATCAAGGAAAACGACCCGCAATACACGTTCAACAATTACTTGATCCCTTTGCTCGTCAAACTGCATATAATTCAAACAGCTGCTCATGATAAATCAAGATTTGATATTCATTCTCAAGACAATTCACCCTACCCCAGATTAGACCATAATTTGTCACATTTAACTAGTCTACGTTGAGAAAAGTAGAATCAGTGAGTTATTCAGTGAAAATGCATGCAATACAAGTTGTACGAGCTGACACTATCAAGCCATATGCAGTTGCATTCTAAAATGAGGACTATAGAATGCAATAGACCAGTCAGGATCATTTTTCTATCTAAAGCAAAGAACAACTCATCATCATAATCCTTCTAGAAGATAACATACACTTAAAAGTACAGAGTATTACGATTATCACTTAATTAGCTTCACAATAATAAAATGTTTCGGAGATATATCTAAATGCATTTTAGTGGATAGTCTCATCTTAGGAAACCGAAGGTCCAAAGCAAATAAATTTACTTGTCCAACTAAAAGGTTAAGTCTCAACGAAGCCAAAATGGAGAGAAAAACTTGTTATAAAGCTCTACTAATAAGTTCAAATATATAGCTTGCTCTTTTCAAAAAATGAAGAAAAGAGAGACAACAGTGGATTCTTTGACTTGGGATATTAAAACATTGTTCATCAGGTATGATGGTATCTTGAACAATTTCTACAAAATGCAATGTGGTGATGCATATAGAGATGTTGGACAGGACCCACAAGTGACCTTCTAAATGAACTTGGATTGCATTTGAATATAAAGATTTAGAGCTATGGTCCAAACCACATTGACAAAAGGCATCAAGTCTATTTGGATGATTTCATGTGGTAATAGACTTCATATCTTTTAACAGCCACTTATGCTGATCATGGTGGATTATTAGAGTAAGTTGCACTCATTTTCCTTAATTTCCATTCAAACAATATTACTGCATCACTTAATCCTGCATGACTCAGTGATCATGAACAATATTTAGCTAGCAAATACTACTAATGTTGCTATTTTTTAAATCACAGCAAACACTCACCAACTCAGGCACATAATCTGTCCCTTCTTTCACCTTAAGACTCACAATCTTGAACTTAACCTTGCGCCTCTGATTTATAGGCTTTTCGTTGTTCTCAGGTTGCTCCACAAACTTGAAAACTGTAAATGAAAAATAAAGGAAAATTTATTCCAGATGGATATATCAAGTTGCATAAAGATTGTATACAAGAGAGTTTTGATTAAACGTGTCTCAGGTTAATTACCAGTAGCTATGATGCTTTCTCCAGGGGCAAGGATACCTCCAGGTGGACGCATATAACAACTCTTTGGAGCAGTAGTTTGAAACTAAAGATGAAAAACAGTCAGGCCAATTTCTAGTTCACACCAATAAATTGCATCTAAAGCACTTAAATTTCAAGGGCCAACAACTACTTCGGACCTTTCTTTTTCCCAACTAAACAAGCTAAATTTGGAATTTCAATGAATATATCAATTAAACACTAACATGAACAAAATTTTAGATTATTTGACTCATGTTAGACAGTACAATATGGAATAAATAATAAATAGTAAACAGCTTGAAAATCACAGAGAAAAGAACTAAAACCTATAATCATCAAAACCCGGAAAAACTACCTTGAACGCCACGTGAGACTTGCTCGAGTTTTTTATCCTAACCGCACTTCTCGCCTGCTTTCCCGGTTCATCTACACCATTAAAATCACACGAAACATGAATTCATGAATCAATCACCAAAAGCAAACATAAATTTCCCATTCATTATAAATCAGCAAACAGCAAAGAGAAATCAGCAAACAGTCTCACACCCTATTACATTTTTAAAATTATAACAAGGTGAAGAGTAATTGTGTATCGATAATGAACTGATGATTCATTTACCATAAATAAAACTAATCATAATGTTTGCTTTTACCAACAGAAAAATGAATAGACAGCCATAACTTACAGGGGAAGTAAAGGTTGCTGGAAGGATCGAGGCGGAGCCTCCGCCGCCCTGGCAGAAGCAATCTGGCGACAGAGGAGACTTTGGAGGAAGAACTAGTGTTTGAAGCAACGCCGCCGTTTTGATGAGTATGGCCCTGCGATTGATTGTGAATATTCTGCGTAGAAGAAGAAGAGGAGGAGGAGGCGATTGCCGATTGCCAGAAAGGGAAAATCCGCCACTTTTTGTGGCGGTGGTGGTGGTGATCGTCAACTATAGCCATGTTCGCCGGTATGTGACGTAATATCCCGATGTACGATAATTTCTATTATTGGTGCAGTTTCAGGAATGGATTGAGGAGTTGACTAATTATCTAATGTTGGGTAGCAGAAGAAAGTCAGAGGATGAGGCTTTATATAGCGTCCCTAATATTTGTTCTTTTTAATTACTTAATTCCAGAGAGAGAGAGAGAGAGAGAGAGAGAGATCAGACGCGCAACTTCGGACTTCAAATGAGAGTTGGAAAGTTATTTAATTTCGATTTGACGTCCGTTCACTCGATTATTGTTTACAGCTAGTTAAATTTGGTAAGAAAGTAAACTCCCTCGTTAAAAATAAAAATAAAAACACTAATGATATTCTTTTTAAAAATTTTTTTTTATTCATTTAAATCATCACAATCGTTTAAAAGGAAAGTCTCATTTAAGTTCGGTAGCTCATTACAGACAACAAAATTTGTAAAACCATAAGTTTGCCTTGCAAGAATACGAATAATTCTATCGAAGTTAATCTTTTAATAAACTTAACTGAAAAACGGAATTTTTTTTGAAGATAATTAGAAATGCTCATGATGATGGAGCCAAATTCTATATTATTACGATCTGACATTCATTCCACTTCTAGTAATAAAACTAAAATAAATCTCAATCTCAAATTCTAAATATGAGCCACATATAATTCATAGCTCCATCACATGAATTATCAAACATATGAACCATGGTCGTTGATAAAAACTAATATATACATTACACATAAACCATTATTCGTTTATATTAATATTTTAATTTAAAAGCATTTCATGAAATTATTTTATAATACGGAACCTCATTATTCACAATTCAAATCTAGTTTCACAAATCAATTTTTTATTCAAAAAATTATAAATTTTAAATTAACATTTCTTAAAAAATTAGATCAATAACATAATTTTATAAGAATGGTACTCATATTAAAATGAATGGACTATGAAATGTAAATTTTTTATTGACGGTGGTGGCCAAGGATGACCGAGAGAAATGACACAATCAATGTCAGTTCCTCATTGGATGATTGTACTTTCTACCAATTAGGAACTGGTATTAGATATAATAAATATTTTGTATGATAGTATATATGTGGCAAATTACGTTAAATATACTTAGCATTATACAACTGTACACATCCTGTGTACAAATAAATAGTGGATGATGATTCATATATATTATTCTTTGAAATATATAAATGTATATATATACATAATATTATTATTATTATTATTATTATTGTTGTTGTGAATTAGATATTGGTTGGCTGGGTTTGTTGGTGTTGGTTAGTTGGAAGGTAGGAATTAATTAGGTATTTAATGGCATTCCCCAGATGATATGTTCTCTTATTCACTGTTTGGTTTGTCAAATATTAATATGTAGATACTCATTTCATCCTCTATTATAATGGTGATTTCTTTTATTCACCTTTTGGTTACTCAAATATTAATATTTGCAGTCTGCACACACCTATTTTGTAAATAAGTTTTAATTGGTTAAAGTTGAAATAAATACTTCAATTATAATGTTTGCAGTGAAGTGGGTTATATTGAATTAGCTTTTATTCTAAGAGAAGACACAGCTTTTATTAGGAGGAACCAGAAATTTCAATTCTAACCTACCACTTTCATGTTGTATTATGACCGGATCTCAATCATCCTCATGTTATCTTTCATCCCATTTGTAATTAATTATTAGGAACTTTAATTTCATGTGCTTTTGTATGCCTATAAATAGTGGGTGTAACCTACAGAAAATTGGAATAAAAAGATAATTTTACCTTCTCTATCTTATGTTCTATTAGATTATTATTTATCTACTTTAGTTTTATGTTATAGCTCTCTAATGACATATATAGTTAATTTAATAATATATTTACTTTTTTTTATATATATGATATGCACACGATATAAAAGTCTCTAATATTGTTTGTCATATAAATTGATAGATTAATATAAGAAATCAAAATACAACTAAGATGGTACTAGGTAATTTTTTCAAGCTCACAAATTAATTTCAAAAGATCACTATATATGTCAGACGTTAATATTAGAGTTGTTGTCGATCACAAATCAAATACATATAATTGTAATCAATAACTCAATACTAACCTAGCTATTAATTACTTGATAGTTGGTACCTAGTGGACAATAATGAAAAGTCCTAACCAAATTAAATATGCATTTTTCCTTCATGCTATGATAACTCAAATTCAGGTATTTCAAATCCTTGGTAGCTTTGTTATTTATAAATTTGATTGATTAAGTTCTACATAATTTTTTTAATGGAGCCTTCCACACATCATTTTCTACAAAAAATCCAAGAATTCCAAAAGTTCAATAATAGGTTGTTACATGTAATTTTTTGGCTCCATTATTGAAATGAAGGGCCCATCTGGTTAAATGTGTGATAAAATACTGCTTTCAATGTTGTTTTCATACTTGAATCATCAATGGTGTGGCAAAAAATATCTTCGATCCATTGATTTGAGTGTTTAGTTTTTTAAATTTAAGCTTTAAAAGTGTCAAGGTGGAAAATAAATGTCCATGACCACTTGAATAATCATTTCGCCATAATCATAGTCTTTTTTTTTTCATACAAGATAAGAATAGCATTAAAAATGACAAAAGTACAAACAAATTTCTTAAGTTTACCCCTATTTAATAGAATAGGTTTTTTCACTATTATACATATTACATTAACTAAATGAAAAAATATATAATATTATTAAAAGAATGGACAAATATAATGCTAAATTTAGATCAGAAAATGAAATGTAGTCAATACAATAATATAATCATTTTATTGGAGCTATTTGGAACTTTAACAAAAATAAAATATAATTTTGAAAGATTCAAACTATGATATTTATAGTTTGGGCTGAAATAAAAAAATTATAATAGCAAGGCAATGGGCCAGTAGGCCCAAAACGAAGTGCTTCAATCTCTTCAGCTCCATCATATTCTCAGTCTCAACTAGGAGAGAGAATCCAACCTTCAATTTACGGTTACCCGTTTAAAAGAAAATAAATATTATTGCATGGTTATTATTATTATTATCAGGGAAATTTGTGCAAAAATCATGATTTTTTTTTTAAATTACAATTTTAACATATTTTTTGCTATTAGAAAATTTAATATAATTTTTAATGTTTTGTACATTCATAACTAACTGACAAGTTTTGAGAATTTCAAAAATACCCAAATTTTCAAAAATTATAATGAAAACTTCAATTGCTACATGTAATAAACTTACATTAATTGACCTAAAAATACAAATTCATAAAATTAAAAATGCTCAAAATCTATCGGTTGGTTACAGATACAAAAAACATTGAAAGTCATGTTAAATAACTTAAATTTACTAATAACCAAAAATCATTATATTAAAATTGCAATTTTGGTTTTAACAGCAATTAACTTTGCCATTATTATTATTCTATTTTGGCACCAAACAGGATCATCTATTTCATAATATGTTTCATTTGGTATTTCAAAATAGCCACCACACACTAAGTGTAAAATATAACATCTTCAATTTACACATAATATGAAGTAAAAATAATACAATACAAAATGAAACACCAACTTTAAATAGAGGATCTTGTTCGTTTTGACACTTGCAAGGTGCAACTAATCTATGAAAAGCTCTTACTTTAGAGAGGTGCTGCTGTGCAACTTGTGCACGGATCAGTGGATCTGTGCACAACAATCCGGATCAGTTCTAGCCCCACACGCATTACAAGACGCGCTCCAAAACAGCTGGTGCGTGTTAACACGCGCCATTAATTAAAAAAAAATCGTTTTACTGTTCATCATCTTCTCGCATGGATTTGGGGGAAAAACTGTGATAGTCATTGTTCATGGTAAACTCTTCTTTTACCATGAAAGCAAATTAATACTCTAATTTAATTTCGATCCATTGACATAACGTCCAATATTGATCAAATTTCAACCATAAACACATAAATATTGTTTTTGAAAAAAATAAAATTACGTCATTTATGAAGGTTTGAAGATGAGACAGTGATTGATAAAGGTTTAAAGTTAATACAGTATTCAAATACTCATTGATTGAAAGTTTTAGTGTTTGAATTGAAGATTGAAGGACGAATCTCAAAAAAATTTGGGAGAACTGCGACATCGATTAACAAAATCGCGAAGGAAAAATTTCCACCATTGATACAATGTTATGTATAAATTATATAGTACTGTTATATAAATTTATGTAGTACTGTTGTGTTATTTTAGTCATACGGTTGTGTTTATTAAGTGCTACTGTTATGTATAAGTTGGTAGTACTGTTGTGTATAAATTATATAGAACTGTTATATTAATTTATGTAATACTATTGTGTTATTTTAGTGATACGGTTGTATTTATTGAGTGGTACTATTATATATAAATTATATAGAACTGTTATATTAATTTATGTAATACTGTTGTGTTATTTTAGTCATACGGTTGTGTTTATTGAGTGGTGCTGTTATGTATAAGTTAGTAGTACTGTTATGTATAAATTATATAGAACTATTATATTAATTTATGTAATATACAGTTATGTTTATTGAGTGATACTGTTAGTAGTACTGTTATGTATAAATTATATAGAACTGTTATATTAATTTATGCACTCAACAACAGAGGCACGAAATTTGTAAAAAATCAGAAAAAAAAAAAACAGAGCACGAAATTGAAAAATAAATCACGAAAAATAAAATAAAAATCAGAAAATTTACCGTTGAAAAAAGTAAACTGAAATTTTGAATGTCAGATAGAAGAACACGATTACAAATTCGAACTAGGTTTGCGGAGAGAAGAAGACGATTACTGAAATTTGCAATGTGAGAGAGAAGAAGACGCTGAAGAAGGAGAGAGAAGAAGACGCTGAAGATGCGTGAAACTGTCTGCCTGTGTGTGAGAGAGAAAAAAATAAATTGTGGTGGGATGCATCATATAAGTTTGGGCCTGAATTTATATATATGATGGGCCAGTTGAGTTGTATATCAAATTGTGGTGCACGGATCTAAGATCCGTGCAGCTCGTGCACAAAAGTTTTTGCCCTTACTTTATAGGCTGTGAATTGAAATTAGTAAATTATGGATCATATTGAATAGTAATACTGATTTGTCTCTAGCATTTTAATATGCTATAGAATAAAGGGTTAATTGCTAGAAAAATCACAATTTTTATTCAAATTGTCATTTTAACCAAATTTTTCAATATTGGTTAAAATAACATAACTTCATATATATTTAGTATATTTTTCGACTAAAATCCGTTTTTAAAAAATTGTTTTTTTTTTTAAAATAAACTTCAGGGGAGTAGAGGGGAATGAAGAGAGACAAAAAAGACTAAAAAATTTAGGTCAAAAGTTGTACTCCCTCATTCCCAACTTAACTTGCCTACTTGCCTTTTCGGTTTGTCCCAACTTAACTTGCCAGTCCATAAATGATAATTTTCTTCTTACATTAATATCCATATATTTCAACATTATTATAAAAATGTCATCCAAAAGTGCATAAGATTTGATTTGATGTGCATATTATTACAAAAATTTCATCCAAAAATGCATATCCACTTGAGTCAACTGCATTTTCTTAACCTTCGTGTCTAGTCAAAGTAGACAAGTTAAGAAGAGACAGAAATAGTATATCAATAGATAATGATTTATTTTTTTCACTATCTTAAATTTAGTTAAAATGATAATTTAAAAAAATTGTGATTTTTTTGACAATTAATCATAGAATAAATCATGTAACTTTTTCGTCAAAAAAATAAAATATAAAATCATGTAACTAAATGTTTCCTTCAAAAGATAAAACGAGAGTGAACAGAGTCATCCTTAATAATATATTTTCCATAAACAAGATAGTAAAATTAATAAAAAGAGATCCATAAAGGCTATTAAATAATATACATATTACATTTGCTAAACAAATTTGTTCCCCCACAAAATTGCAACCAGACCAATCAACGGCGGTGATCAGATTCAGAGATCAGAATCTAACGGTGGTAGGACCCCAACAGCTCAAATCCATGGCTTTCTTGAAACCCATTTCTCTTCTCCCAATCTTCTCTCTCACCACCACCATCTTCTCAGCTTCAGAAGGATTGGGAGGAGAGAGATATTGGGAGTGATAGTAAGATTGAAGAGCGGTTTTAGCACGCTGCTTAACAGATCTGAAAGCGTAATTCCATCTGCAAACCCCTAATTGATCTTTCAATGCTTCGACAGCTCCAATGCTTGTTGCCACTACCCACCCTGATCTGCCTGCTCCGCTCATCTCTTCAGATTTGAAGATTCGCGATCAAATTTGTTGATTGTGGAATGAAATAATGTGATTATTGTGTGTGTGTGTGTGTATATATATTGGAGTGAGGAGAGTTAGGCTGAAAAGTTAAAACCAGGAGCTGTCTGAGCAAATGTCTTGGAAAATGCCGCCGGTTTCCTTTTTTTAATTAAATATTAAAACATAAATAAAAAAGCTGTTTTGGTCATTTTCTGTGTAGTAGTAGGCTAGTAGCTCATGGTTTTTGGATTACTTTTCCACCAAACACACCACAAGTTTAGGAAGTACACTCTTTATTATTATTATAAAAAATTGGTGACTGTATGTGGAGTAGTGATTTTCCTTGTTTTTGGCTATCGGGTTTCCTAGGTTTGATTAAACTTATCCCAGGGGCCAGGATACCGGATGCAATTGTAAACCACGTGGAGATTGAGGCGACAATAATTATATGGAGGATGCCTACTTTAATTTTAAAATTTTATATTACAACTCATCATAAATAATCTACATTATTTACACAAATCTGTAGTATTCGATCTCAATCCATAATTGAATATACTAATGCTTTATAATATGTAAATTAATATGTTTTAAAATTACTTTCATTCAGTAAAGATAACACTTTATATATATAAATTAACACCTCTCAATATATAAAGGAAGACTTTTACATAAAAATCAAAAATAATGTTTTCATTACTAATGGCTGATTTGGTGTTTTCACTTTTATTTATTTATTTTTGTTAATTATCTTTTGTTTATTATCATTTTCTTTTGAAAGGGCGCTTTAATTTTATGTCTCAAAATTGCTTAAATGCTTTATAGATTTATCTATCGAAAATATTTTATTAGCTAAACTTAATTATAAAACATTAATTAATAATTTTACACCTGAAAAGATTAAAAATAAATTTAAAATTTTAATTTTATTAATTTCTTTTTAAATTAAGGATCTCATTTTTTTCGACGTGCTAGAAAAATGCTTTAGCTTATAATAATAAGATAATATCTTATTTATGAAAAATTTGACCTTTGATTATTAAATTTCAGTTTTGTAATTGGGATGTTCCCATCTTTAGGCCTTTGTTTTTTGATGTCCGTATATGCTTTAGCATGTAAACTTCTCTATGGGTGTTTTAATCCTTCCATCATTCGATGGTTTAATTTAAAAAAAAAAAAAAAAAAATTCAGTTGTGTACTTGAAGAAAAAAGGCTCATAATATATATGAAAAATAAAAGTAAAGTAGGAAAAATATTCGAATAATGTAAGAGTGAAAAATCAGTTGATCACGAATGCTTGTTGTCCATACGTTGAAATTGTGATATAGTTAAAATTGCCAAATAGACAGAGAATTATGAAAGTATCGATACATTTATTGCAAATAGTAGCAAAATTATATTCATTAAGATACTCATATATATTAGTTGTAATCATAATCATATATTGTAAATATTTAGTTGAAAAACTGAATATTGCATAGCAGACCTAATCAAGATATCCCCTAGCAGAGAAACTAGCATAAAAGTATAATTTCAATCCTTTGATTGGTTGTAAAAATAAAATAAAAAGAAAGAAATAAAGGGAAAGAAGGCAACTTGAAGGACAAAATTTCATCAGCATTTCAATATAGTTATATACAAATTAATAGAGAGATTAATTGATCTCAATAGGGACCCCAACAACTCAAATACATGACTTTTCTAAGAGATTCCTCAGATTGGTTCAACTTAAGATCTTGTTTTCTCATCATCTTATTAGCCACCATTGCAGATGATGATGATGATGATGAGGGTTTCTTGGATCTGTTAGAGGCTTGACGTATAGCAATTCTGAGGGCATAATTCCATCTGCAGAAACCTTGATCTTTAAGTGCCTCAACTGCCCCCATGCTTGCTGCTACCAACCAGGCTTTGCTTGTTGAACTCATGATTTTTCTTCTTTCTTTGATATTCAACTGCTAATTCAAGAACAAGTGAGATAAGTGTGATTGATAATTGTGGAGAGTGAGTGACTATATATATTGGGGGAAAGATAAGTGAGGATGGTTTTGCATAAAAGAAATTAAAGCCCCCAGTTTTAGGAAATACAATCAATCAAACCAAACCCACGTGCCATGCTCATCTCTATCTGCTCATTATTTGGAAATATACTCTCACACGTCACTTTCCATTCAGATTAAGCGTACATGGTCATGTAACTATAAATAAAAGTAAATAAAAACTCCTTTTATTCCTCTCCTTTTACCAAAAAAAAAACAAACAAACAGAACACTTACTCCAAACAAAATAAAAATAAATAGATACACTTTATCCAAACTTTTATTAACCTACCCATTGTGTTCACGTTGTAAATTTAAAACAATCATTAATTTCAAATTATAATATTTAAAATATGAGAATATTAAGACATGTACACGATGGATATAAAATTATTATTTTCCTCTTTATTATTAAATAAAGTAATTCTTTTGCTCTGTCATAAATACATATAGAACTAATTCTTATTATTTTATTTATATGTTGAAAATTTATCCTTAATTATGTAAAGTCATACAAATTTAATTTATCAAGTGAAATCGAGACTAAAAAATTAAGGGGGCGTTTGGTAAGTGGGTTTAGGTTGGCATGAGTTTAGTAGCCAACCTAAACCCATATTTGGGGCAAGGGTTTACAGCCCGATTTTTTAAGAGGGTCCGGGCTTATTTCATGGGTTTGGGTTGGCTAAGTGTATGGTTTATAAACCCACCATTTTTTGTGGGTTTAAGTTATGATGAACAATAATATTTGTCTAATTCTGATAATGCCCTCACTTTTGCACTTATTTTAATGTAATTAATTATTTTATTATATTTTAATGTAATTAATTAATTATTAATTAAAATTTTATTATATTTTAATGTAATAATTCGATAATGCGCTCACTTTTGCAATGTAAATTGATTATACTTTAGTGTAATTAATTGTATTTTAATGTAATTAATTACTTTATTATATTTGAATGTAATTAATTAATTATTAATTAAAATTTTATTATATTTTAATGTAATTAATTTTTTTTTTTTTTATTCATGGGCAAAACCGTCTTTTTATATTTTTTTATCAGTTTTAACCAACAAAGCAAACACAAAATTTAAAATAAACTCACATTTATAACCCCATAAGCATTCAAACCAAACACCAATTTAACTTAAACCTATCACAAAACCTATATACCAAACACCAAAAAAATGCTATTTTATCTTCGATGAACAGTAAAAGTCCGAAAAGCCCAACCAATCTAAACAATCTCAACCCGCATACCAAACAGGCCCTAAGGGTCGGTCATTTGATAGGTGGATTTGAGGAGGGATTTGAAATCCTAAAGACAAATTAATAGGTGGTATTTAGATAGGTGTGAATTTAAAATCCATCATTTTTTATTTTGAACTATTTTTGGAGTCATTTTAATGGATTTCAAATTCACAATATTCTTTTGAGATCCGAAATTTCAAATCAATATTGGAATGTATCCTAAAAATAAAGGATGCACGAGGACATCCCAAAAATGCCATTTTTAACATTTGATGTCAACATGAAATGAGTAAATATTATAAAATTGAACTGCCAAGTCAGAAATTACTACACCCACAGAATCCCAAGATACCACAGCATAGAACGCTCATAGTTTGGAACATTATGTTACTGAATCCTAACTTTTGATCTAAAATTGCACTTTAAGCCCCCATTCTAAAACCAAAATAATTTCTCAAAATGATAAAGACAAAAGTGCTACGAAGAGATGATATATCGATAGACAACAAAATCCATTAAGTTGGAGTTTAATTAAAGGACTACTTCATAATGGATACAAAATACCTTATAACAAGTTCATTTATAATTTGTTTTGATTTATACAAGTTTGAAATCATCATCGATCAATTAATCTTTAAGTGGATATAAATCAAACACTAATTTGATAGATTTGATCTTCCATTTTAAAGTCCTCAATCTATATATAATTAACACAAAAAATGCAACAGCAGATCTTGAAGAAAGAAATAGGTTCAAAATTAGTATCTTGTATCAAGATATGTGTATGTATACAAATGAGTGTAAAGATGTAAAATAGATCAATTGGGAGCCCAACAACTCAAATACATAACTTTTCTAAGAGAATCTTCAGATTGCTTCAACTTATGATCTTCTTCTTCTCTCATCATCTTAGTAGCAACCATTGATGATGATGATGGTTTCTTGGTAGTTAATTTGTTGGACCTGAGAATATTGGTGTTAGCAGCTTGACGTCGAGCAACTCTGAAGGCATAATTCCATCTGCAAAAACCTTGATCTTTTAGTGCTTCTACTGCCCCTATACTTGCTGCTACCAACCAAGCTTTGCTGCTTGAACTCATGATTTCTTCTACTTCAGGAAATAGTGATTACTAAAGTGGGATTGAGCTGAGGTTCAAATGTAGAATCAAGAATTTGACGAAGATGTGAGATAGTGATTGTGGAAAATGAGGGTGCTGGGTTTGATATATATAGGTTCAAGAAACACCATCTTAAAGGGAAAATAAAGCCCCCAGTTTTAGGCAAAACAATCAACCAAAACCTACGTGCCATAGTGCTGATGTAATCATATCTTGACACGTGTCATTGCTTGCGCATGATATAAAGAATACCGTATTTAAAATTCAGTCTTCTTTTTTTTTTTTTTTTTTTTAAGGAAAGATTCATAGTTATCTGGAGAATAGAAAGAGGGTGCAAATGTGTTTTTTTTTTTTTTTTTTTAAGAAAAAATTCATAGATATCTAGGGTGCAAGAATGGATAAGCACTGCACTGCAGTGGACTACTTTATCTGCTTCACCACTTGATAGTAGCAGCACACATCACTTAAATGGTATATACTGTGGACATAACTCTTTGTAATTAGTATACTATTTCATCATTAATAATCATTTTGAGTTTATGATATTATAAAAAGATGAAAACCCGAGTTTCCCTATAAAGCATCTCCACATATTTTGCTGTAAATTTTATATTATTTCAATGTGAAAATTGTCACTTATCTTAAATAATCTGCATTAAGCCTTATTACATCATGGTTATCATATCTGTCTATTTTTCATTTTAAGAAATGATTTTACAAAAGACATATGCTTGTCTAGATAATATATATATATATATATATATATTTTTTTTTTTTTAACTTTTTTTTTTTTGAGTGTGTCTCTTATGTCTCCGGGACACGGATCCAATCCGTGTCCCCAGCCCAATCCGCAGGCCCCACATAATTTTTTTTTTCGCTCAATTTTTTTTCTTCATATATACAAAAAAAGGTATCACATGTATACCTTCAAGATATCCCATGAATACCTAATATCTTGAAGGTATTCATGAAATGCTTTGAAGGTATCACACCTATTACAGAAAAAGGGCGCGCGGCGTGAGCGCGCCCACAGCTTGTGAGGTGCACGCCCGATGTGGGCGCATGAATGCGCGCAGATATATGGCATGGACGCATGATATCCACATGGATGCCTTCAAGGTATCACATGTATACCTTAAAGGTATCCATGACATGGGCGTGCGGCTTGGGCGCATTGTGCGCGGTGTGCGCATGTGGCTTGGGCGCATGATGTGGTGAGATGCGTAGGTATCCATGAAATATATTTAAGGTATACATGGTGTGGCGCAAGGGACGGCATGTGCGCGCGGCGTGGACGTATAAACGCGCGATGTGCGTGCGGCGTGGTGAGATGCATGTGAATACCTTTAAAATATTTCATGGATACTTTCAAGATATACATGAGATACCTTATCCATAAATATCTTCAAGATATATGTGGGATACCTGCTAGGCATCCATGAGATACCTATCATGTGAGCATGGAGCAAAGTGCCCACGCACGCGCGTCCAAGGTGCGTGGGGCACGAGTCGGGTTGGGGACAAGAATCTAAGATCCGTGTCCCGGGAACACACAAGTTTTTGTTTTTTTTTTTTTGGGTATGTTCCTGTTAGAAAGGAGTATTCACAGCTGGATTTTTTTTCTTCTTTCTTTTTCTTGCATCATCAGTTTATCACTTTAAATGTTTTCTTGTTTTGATTAATTCGTGGAAACTAAACAGGGCAGGCTGGAAACACCAAAACTTGAAGAAAATAAGTAACTCCAAAATTTCCATCTTATAATAACTTGAAGATATGTGTAAATATACAAATGGATAGATATGTAGATAGAGAAGAGAGGTTAGCAATCGAATCAATTGGGACCCCAACAGCTCAAATACATGACTTTCCTAATAGAATCCTCAGATTGCTTCAACTTTTCATCTCTTTTCATCTTCTTATTGGAGAGAAGTGTGGAAGAGAGTTTGTAATTGGTCTTAGTATGATGTTGAATAACTCTAAAGGCATGATTCCATCTGCAAAAACCCTGATCTTTAAGTGCCTCTACTGCCCCTATACTTGCTGCTACCAACCAAGCTTTGCTTGTTGAACTCATGGTTTTTCTTGAACGAGTTGAATCGAGAATTTGATGAAGAAATGAATTTAACTCTGATTGATCTGATGTTCAAGACTATATATGGTAATGGTGGAAAATGAGAGTAGTTACATATATACATACATAGAGAGAGAATGGGAAGATGGGTGTTTGAATAAAGTGGGGTGGTTTGAGGTATTCAGCACCAATAAACAAGGGGAAAAGCCCTCGGTTTTCTGTTTGGTATTATATAGTAGTAGTAATTATAAATTGCTATGTGCCACTTTTTTGGGGGAAAATAAATAAATACACACAACCCACTTGCTACAACTTGGACCAGATTTTATATTTTGACACGTGATCATTGCATTCAGTCTTCCAACTACACAACTCTTTATAACTTTTTTGACCTCTGCAACACATTCGAAATTTAAATTATCTAGTTCGTCGGAGTTTAAAGGAGTTTTTAATTTATGGTGAGCATTTGTGATAGACTTGTGTTGCAAGTTGCAACTTAATCTTATTCCAAAGTCGGTTTCCTTCCTTCTGTTGGAATCTGTTTTGAAACAATTGTTGAATAAATAATTTATATTGCAGACCTCCTTGTACCCAAATTTGCCCCACATTTATAATCGGCAATCCATCAACCAATACTGGTGGTGGTTATAATCCAACAATAGCTGAATTAGATTTGATAATGAATTCTACTATATTTATTCATTAATGATTGTTTGGACTTATGGAACTTAATCTCACTTACTGAACTAATTTTTGAGTGATCTTACTTGATCCCAAATCTTATTTTAAAATCAACTGATTTCAAATTCCTTGATCTGACGCAAGTTTAATACTAACAAAAGATCAAAATCCAATGAAGATTAAATAAAAACAGGAAGAGAAGTTGAAGAGAAAATTAGCTTCAAAATTAGTCTCTTGTATTTAGACAAGTGTTTGTACATATTAATACAGAGATTCATTTCCGTTGGTCAATAGGGACCCCAACAACTCAAATACATGACTTTTCTGAGAGATTCTTCAGATTGCTTCAACCTATGATCTTCTCCTCTCGTCATCTTATTAGCAACAATTGCAGATGATGATGATGATGATGATGATGAGGATTTCTTGGATCTGAGAATATTGGTACTGTTAGAGGCTTGGCGTTGAGCAATTCTGAGGGCGTAATTCCATCTGCAGAAACCTTGATCTTTGAGTGCCTCTACTGCCCCTATACTCGCTGCAACCAACCAGGCTTTGCTTGTTGAACTCATGATTTTCTTTTTTCTTTGATATTCAAGTGCTAATTCAAGAATTAAAGTGTAATTTGAAGGAGAAATGAGATAATTGTGATTGATAATTTTGGAGAATATATATAGAGAGAGAGAGAGAGAGAGAGAGAGAGAGAAGAGTGGGAAAAGAGAAACAGGGGGTGGTGAAGGAGAAAGCCCCCTGTTTCGGTTTTTTAAATATGGGGACTGCCCATTTTTGGCTGTAGTGTAGTGTACCTTCCCATTATCTGTCAATTTATTTCACACGTGCTATTGTATACTACATTACAAATAATTAAAGATTCTTTTGAAATTATATGTTAAAAGATAATATTGCTTTTTTTTTTTATTAGCTATTTTGTAAATTAAGATGATAGAGGAAAACCCAAATGAAATCCTCCATACCACATCTCTCTTTCTAGGATTTACTATTAAAATTATCTAGTTTTGACATTATTGCATGAGTGGAATATGAAATTGTGCCAAGTATCAACCTCTATTTAAAAAAATAAAAAAATGCTGAAAAGTTAATGTTAGTTTTAAATTTGAAATTTCTATAATATCTTATACATAAAAGGTAAAACTGATACTACGTTAAAGAGTAATGTCTTTAGCATCTATCCATACACAAAATGAGTTATGTACATTAAGAATTAGCTGCTTCAACAAACTGCACCTGAAAGTAATCTCCTAACTAGTTAAAATATAGCAGAATATAGAGAAGCTCAGCTAAGACTTGCAATGTCAAAATCATCTGGCAATCGAAAAGTATTAGCTGCACCAAACTTCTTCCGTTCTTCAGACCCTTCTTCTTCATCCAACGTGTCTTCACTGCTATCATATCCATCATCCTCGGTGCTGTTTGGTGAATAAGGTGCCTTGATACTTCTGGAAAGGCAGAGTTTGTTGGCAAGAACATTAACCTGTCCAAAGTGCGATATTTCAATCATCACCGTGTCATCATCCGTGGGAAGGGGCTGCTTCCATGGTTCACCGTCAATCCTCATGAATGCATGATCAACACCACCCTTGTGAAACTCGAAACGAATTCTGTTTGCCTACAAGTTCCAAGTAAAACATGGATGATAATACGACGGGAGAAAGCAAATGAATTGAGATTGAACAAGATGAATATAGAGAAGTAATTCAACAAAATGAGAGTGGATGATGCCCAAACAATTTAACATAATGTTCATCTGAAGATGATATAGTTTCTGAATCATCAAGACTTTGATTTGAAGTTGAAATCTTTAGCTTGCCTGTGCGAGGCGAGTTCCATGCCCCTTTGGAGCAAACAAAAGAAGTCCATGCCAAGCATCCCGAAAACCAACGACCTCAAAGAACCCATCATCCACATATGGTGGAGTTAAGTCCCTCTGTTGGAAGCAGGTATCATAATTTAGCACATTATTAACATATAACTTCAATATGTTCTCATTTCCTAGTTACATGAGATTTGATAGACTGATCAAATTAATTACCGACCTCATTAAGCTTCTTCTTACTAGGTGTTCCCCAAGGATTAAGCCCCCCTGAGAAACTAGGCAAGTTAAGGCAAACAATGGACCTGATGCTGCATAGAAATAAAAGGCAAGTATAGGTGAGAAGGACCACCTTAAGGAACATGGGTTAACATGAGATACAACCACAAGATTTACCTCAGTGGTATGGGAAGATCCATCCATTCACCTGGCTTTTTCATGATTTTAACCTTTGCCAACTGAGCTATGTTTCTGTATATGAAGAGACAAGATCATTGTTCTCACTATATCAGAAACAATAAGTTTGAAGGGGGGGGGGGGAACAAAAAACAAAACAAAACAAATGGACAGACTCCCACCAATCTCAGCAACTAAACCATAGAAAACCCAGACAAGGAAAGGAAAGGGTTGGTGATGTGACCTCGAAGATGGATGCATCAGGGATGCACAGAACCATCCTTGCGTACAGCTAAGCTTTGCATAAGCAGTCTATATAAGTGAAGAAGGAACAATAATGAGATAACAGAACAACATGAACATCTCAATAAATAATGAGAACTAAATTCTCACACAAAGTAATCAGCTTGTAACAAACATGTGAGAGTAGATCATTCTTATATGATCTTTAAAGATCCCAATGAGTGTTGCAACCATTTCTTATAACTTGTGCTTGAATAATTGAAAGTGAAGATCCTGATCTTGATTATGTTGCATTTGTTTGCAAACAATCAGAAACTGCATTGGCAAGCTATGTTTTGTTGCTATAGAGAGGATGACTTAAAATTTCACAAATGAATAGGTTGAGTCTTCCTTAAGAGCAGACATGTGGATTTGTTAGACAGTTTCGAGTATAGCTGTTTCACATAACTTTGATAAATCTACTTCACTTCCAATCAACACACAAAGATGCCCTCCCTTTTTAATATCCATATCACTCTCATCGATCTAATACATGTTTAAGAATTAAGAATCAACTATGTCTAGGTAACTTTTTACAGCATAGAGTCAACTATGAGAAATCTAATTGCAAATGGAAACTTTTTAATTTTCCAAATTACAATACTCCACATTCTAAAGAAGTCCAAACATGGAAATTTGTCAAACAAATATTTGCAGTGGGATACTCTTACAAAGTAAGATAGGAGCCGGGAAAGACAGTCAATTCAATACTTGCAGGATTATGAACTCTTTTGCTATTTCTACATTAGAAGCATTGCAATTTGTCCCTTTATGTTTGATCATGCAGAAGTACATAAAAACATGGAGACAGACGTACACCTGATTAGCTAATTGATTTTTGAAATTTTCTGGATGCTTCTTTCTCTCTGAATGAAATGCATAAGAGACTTGGGCATCCATACCTGCCAGAGGAAAAGATTGGACAAATGATATCAAAGTAATCCAGAAATCCAATTTGGAAAAACTAAATCAAAGTTGGGTAAAGATGCAAAAAGAGCACGGCAAAGTTGGGTGAAGATGCAAAAGCTATCTGATGTTTTGAATTGTGAAACTGGAAGTTCCCTCAGACCCAGTTTTATTGCATCTTTACCTAAAGTATTTTGTGTGCGTGTGTGTATGGAGCCCTTTTACAAATGGGAAAAATGAGGGTGGGAAAAGGATTCAGACCCTTGACCTCCATCTCCTCTCTAATACAGGAGGCCGAGTACCGTCACACTAAACCTGTCTCCTTCCTCTGAATCAGGGCTTTGTCAACAGTGGAGAATTACCTATGGGACTATGTCCTGCCCCTATTCGTTTAAGTAATAGAAACGGGAAGGTCAAGTAAACCAAAAAAGTCACATGGAGTCCTTCACCATCTTCGGCAGGACCCACAAGTATAAACAACTTATAGTGCATCACAACAAAATTATGGTGTTAATAAGACATCAAATCTTTTATCTTTCCTGAAGAAACACTAGTGGTCAATTTATAAGTTAAATACAAAGAGGATTCAACAAATTCGGCAACTCCACAAACTTGATATTAGTGAGGACAAGAACAAAACAACTATTATAGATTGGGAATCAATTAGGCGAGGGAAGTAACTTAAAGGAGTTCTTCAATAAACTTAACACTTCAGGCTGCATATTAAACTTTAGAATAATTCTCTAAACTATCAATAACAGAACAAGATTGAAAACAGCAAAATGAAGTTAATTGCAGAAAGAATCATATGTTTAAGGAGATGAAAAGGCTCACAGAATTCTTAGATATGGCTACAGGACTCTTGAACACAAGTATAAACATTAAGAGGGGACATTTTCTAAATTCATGAAAGATATAATGAAGAAACAAGATCTCACCCATGCTAAAATAATTCCAAAATCCTCCCCGGAATGTGTGGTAACCATCCTGAAACATGAATGTCATGATCGGTAGAATTCAGACTATCAGCTAATCAGTGTCATAATAGTAAGCAGACATAATTGAAAATAAACCAAGACAATAAATGATCCAGCAGATATTATTCAATCCTTTTAGCTTCATATTCATTTATCAGGAGTATTTTTTGCATCTGGATTTTCATGACCCGGGCACTGTGTACCAGAAATGACAATGAGAAGCAAATTGAGTATGCAGATCAGCATAACATCTGGAAACTGAGCCTACTAATATTTACTTGGCCATCATTGGAAGATAAATGGCAGAAAATTGAACTTCAAAATTAAATGACTCAGTTGATTTCTATGGGTTTGAAAATTGCCTGAGGAGAAAATTTATTTGCTGAGAAATGCCTGTAAAAAAATTGGAAAAGGTTTCAGTTCTGCTATAAATTTAAGAAATACAGCAGGTGTGTTTATATCTTACTGATCACATTGTATAATGTGCACAATTTTATTATAAGAAGGTATGTACAGGAAAATTTTGGTCATTAGTTATTATGAACTAGGAGAAATAATAATAATTAAAAAACTACTAAAAGCATTATGAGATCGAGAACTTGAGCACCTTATTCATTGCATCTGTAGGGGAGACACGATGGAAGGCATGCAACGAGTGTGGTAGGTCAACAGGTGCAAGAGGTTCATATGAACCTTCTCTAGGGGACCTCATCCGCATGAGAATATGCCAGCTGAATTAAAATAGAGAAACTTAATTCTTAGAGAAAAGTACCATCTACAACAAATAAACTGTAATGTAGGTCCAATAGTTTAAGATTACTAAAATAAATGTTCAGGTTTTTGAAAAATGAAACAAACAGTAATCCAGACTAAAAAAATTGCTTCATTTAGCAAGCATATTGATATCATTAATACCAGAGACGGAATCATTCATCCAATTCTTTGTGAAACTATTATTAAGAATTCTTTTGTGATGTTGTTTGAAGGCCAATGTGCTAAAGAAATTAAGAAATAATCAAATAATAGACTGCTCCAATGGACTGATCTGTTGGATCTGTCTCAGATCGGAAAGGCAAAATAAGACAAGTATAGAACCAATGGATATACTTGAATGTCAATGAGATTATAGGCACCAGGTATTTTCAAATGAATAAGGTCAATTTCACTCTTTTCCTCAAATTTTTCCACTAACTTGTGGGGTTTTGGTAATCTATTTGCTTTCAGCTTAACATGTTACTGCTTCATATAATCTAATATTATGGATTTCAATCTATCTCATTGGCTCAGGTAGAAAAACTACATGCATGATATACTTTGAGCATTTACTAAAATATGATGAGAGGACATAACAAAGTACATGAAAAAGATTTTACAGACTAGTGTACCAGGGGTCCCAGAATTAATAGTATGTGCCTTGACTTAGAAAGATAACTTGGAGGTTGAAACTGTATGTACCTGTCAACTTTCCTCTCTTCTGCATCCTTTATTTGTTCCAAGAATGCCTTCACAGAATGATAGTCTGTCCCAGGATTTTTTTTCCCCTAAAGTAATTAAGGAGATTTTAGCACAAACATGTCATAGTTTTAACAACATGCCGGTATATACAGAGATAAGATATGAAGTTCAGATGAAGTTCCCAAAATGGAGAAGAATCAAGGAGGCTTAGATAAACTCATAAACATACAAGAAAATTTAAACAAATAAAATAAATTTAAATTACATGCATTTAAAATAACAGTTACTAAGATTCTATAAGAGCATTCAATATCCATGGTCATATTGGTACAAGCAGCTATTAGATGGGTAAATGAATGAACTAATTCCAATGAAAGGCGAAGTGGAAAAGGTAAAAGCTACAACTCTTGTAACAATTGCATAAGATAATTGATGCCCGTAGCGCACGTGTGAAGTTGAAAAAAAAAATGCTTTTGAATATTTCATGAAATTCATTGTTTCTGAAACTACTTCTATTTTGATCTAAGGAATAAAAGAGGCCACCAAGAAGTCTGATATTACCCAACCAAATGAGAAAGGGAGATTGTTCCCTGTTCCTAGTGGCATAGTAGCTACTGGCGGTGGCTGTGCAAGTTTAAGATCAGAAACCACTCCAAGGAGCCATGCAGCTGTCCCATCTCCACCTGCAACCTAAAAAATTAAATGACATTTACCAGGAATAAATTAGCTACATAGAAAAAGTTATGATTCAGTCAAACTTTGCACCACTATTTCCACCACCCTTCACAGAAATCCACATTCAGAAAAGAGTTTGAGTCTGTTCTTAAGCTTACCAGGATACGTAATCTTCTCTGAATTTCAGCAGACACATTATCTCCATTTTGCTTATGCTTCTCCAAATTGAAGTAAAGCTGGTGGAGCACCTTATCGGGCTGTTTTTCCCCAAGATCAAACACCTGAAAAATCAGACAGCTAAGCTCAGGAGTTCTCCAGCAAAGCTGTCAGCATCAAAGTCTTCTCAAGTTCTTCCCATGAACTGAGATGCAGTCAAAACCAAAAACAAACCTGATTTATGTTCAGAAGACTACGGCATGTTAATAAAAGTTCACCTCCCAACTGCCCTCCACTTTTTGAATTGATAAATACAACCAAAGGACATTCAGGAATATCACATCCTTCTTTAATTTCTGAATCAGGAATAAGTATGTAATCTGGAATGCAATATTCTTTCAAAATTTCTACAACTTCTGAATTACCATCCGTAGTTCCTTGACTGAAAGATAATAATAAAAAGTCTGTAAGGCAAAAGTTCTTGTCAAGATTATGATTCACATTGCCTCCCTCATAAGGACTAGAGTGAAGCATTGTAATGATGGCTGCAGCTGACAAAATGTTAGAAAATAAAATTATTGCTGCAGCCATGGATGGAATCATATATACCCAAATGGTTTCAATTGCAAATAAAATCATAAGCAGTATATGCTTCATTGCCTTTTGATAGGCATATACTACTAATTTGGAGTAACAGGCACTTGTAAAAGCACTTAAAAACAACATTCGGAAACAATAACAAAGATCACAAATTAGAAGTGGACAGTAACATAAATATGAAAAATACCAATCTCTAGTGATCAAAACATGCATATCCCTAATTCCAAACAAAGCAGGAGCATCATACGGCACAAATACGCTGAGCTGAACAAGAAGTACACCACAATTTCTTTGTCCGCCTATTTTTGAAATCAATTCTCGAATTCAATCACAAGAGAGTACTCACTTTCTACTGAAAATTTTAGAAAGCGATTGCTTCAGCTCTTTAGCCATCCTCTGCGATTCCACCATCAATCTCCGCGAAGTTTTGCCTGAAGGAGCCGAAAACCTGTTCACAAGACCCATAATTCTTCTGTTTTTTTCATTGAATTCCGGAAAGACGTGCTATATATATTCAACAAAGCAAACCCCGATCGGGGTAAACGCATACGACTTGAAAAAATGAAATAGCAGAAATTGATACTTTACCTAACGAACAATTCAACGATTATCAGAAAAGTAACAACCGAAAATGAACAGTGCCTCCAAAGGATATTCAAATTCTTTGGCCAATTTCCACGTCCATATACATATTTATATTATATACATAAACACGTCGCGACCAGAAGAGAAAAACGCGTGAATGAGGTAGAGAGGGAATGTATTTACTTCGACGATTCCTGGGTGTTCATCAACTATTCGTAGAAGAAAGAAAAAAGAAGAATTTTGAGATGAGAGAAAGGGAATTTTGAGCGAGGGGAAATGGGGCCCGTTTTCATTTGATAATGAATATTCTACCTGCTATTTAAGGCCCGCAGCCCGCCTTTAATGAATAAGGAGTATGCTGGAGGCATCAATCCATTTTCTAAAAGCACCCTATTAGGACGTGATGTCATTAGAAAATAGGTTGGTGTCTTTAGTCCAACCCATTGAATAATCAAGGCAAATGGGCTTTTTTTTTTTGGGGGGTTGGACCTCGTTACGTAAATTTGTAATTGAAAGGAGTTATATATAGCTTTTTTATGTGTGGTAATTTAAAAAAGAAATTATAATAATATGTTAAAAGAACATTATTCCTCAAAAGATTATATATTATATTAGAGTAGCACTCATGTGCACCTGATGCACATATGCACGTTGGTCTGGTTCGGTGTGGCCATGTGGGTTGACCCGAATCCACAAATTTTTATTTTTTTTTACTTCTATGTTATGTTAGTCATACATTTACATTATTAGTCATACATTTATGTTCAAATATCATACATTTATTTAATATTTTTAACTCTAAAAAAACCCTAATTTCGCCACAATTTATATATGTTTACCTCTATATGATATTATTCATACATTTATGTGATATTACTTATACATTTATATCAACATAAGATGTGTAATATATAAAGGTATAACTGACATAACTAAAAGGTATATCTAACATAACTAAAAAGTATGATTGTTATAACTAAAATGAATGAAAAGTTAATCTGTCTAAAAAAAATGTTAAGGTACAACTAACCTTACAAAATGTATGACTAATACTACTAAAATGTATAGTCAACATAACATAAAAGTTTAACACCTATGAGCATGGGCAAATTTTGTTCGCGATCTGGTGGCGTGTGCAGGCCTGTGGTGGGCCGAGTCGACTCGAGTGTACGAATATAGGGTTCGTGCATCATGTGCACACAAGTTTTTGTCATTATATTAACGAAATCTTTAGTCATAAATAAATAAATCTCGTCGCTAATTAATACTTTAAAGTGTGTCTTATTTTCATTCAAACATTTTTAACAACTTGATTTGAAAATAATTTCGACATCTATATTGAATATTTGGATTTATTGACTTCAGAATGATAGGTTTTAAGTTTATAATGACAAATATTTTATTACAAGTTACTTTTTTTTTTTCATATATTTAAAATTCAGAAAAATATTAATAATAGAACATTTGACTTTCGGGCCTAATGTAAATCCTACGTCATGAAGCAAAGGCTGCACACTTGTTGAAATATTAGTATGTTTTAAGCATCTATCAACTTCCTAGATGATAAAAAATTCCAAGATTAGACTAATCCAAATATTCGAGACATATGGAAGAGCAGGAGAGAATAGTACGAGGTTTAAAGGAACTTCATATGTAGTAGAAAGGTCAAATACCATCACAGCATGCAAAACAAAACAAAAAAAATTATGCAATTAAATCTGCACAACTCAACTCCATTCATTTTTACACACATTAATATTCTCTCACGTCATGTAATATATTTTAGTTATATTTGAGAAATTTTTATGTTATGTAAGTAATAATATTCTTACATTATATTACGAGGTAATACATTTATATATATAACTAATATCTATACTTATATAAAGCAAGATCGTTGGTAATATTTACAATTTTACTATTTTCCCTCCTAAAAATGTCACATCAATTTATTTTATTTTGTATTTTGCATTTTAATTATTTTCCCATGTACTAAATTTATTAAGATTCTTGCTTCATAATCCACAATGGATAATTCTTGGAAAATCATTATATAAGATGATTTTGGATTTTATAAAAAAATTAAGATTATTATAAACTCATGATATGAAGATTCTTGCTTCATCTTACAAATCATTTTGGGGTTTGAGTTTTATAAATATTAATAACATGTTTTTTTGTAAGATGTTTCATATACCATGACCATCAAATGTAATAGGCTTTTTCATAAATGAATTAATTGTATTAGGAATTGTAATATTGTATAGATTTTTCAATTTATATAATTGGTCCATTTGATTTAATATTATAATTATTTTATTAGTTCATTTATATTTTCTTGGTCTTAATTAAATTAATTTTTATTGAATATAATTTCATAAATCCCAATAATAGATATTGTTCAAAAATAAACTTAATTAACAAATATTAATTTATTTAGGGATATCTAATATTATATTTAATATAAATAAATAAATGTAACATTGTTAAAGAAAATAATATATATATATATATATATATGTGTGTGTGTGTGTGTGTGTTTTTTTTTGGGTATGAAATTATATGTTATTCTTCTAAATATTTTTAAAATTAATATTTGTATATTCAAATATGTAATACCATCAACATTGTACGGATAATATTAATATCATTTATTGATATATTTTAATGATGAAAATATTATTAAGTATTCAAGTATAAAATACATGATTTGACTATATATCTGTCATTTTCAATGATAAACGATATTAAAAATGTCTTTTTTTTTTAATTCAATTTATTTTAAAATGAAGGTTGAAAATACATGATTGACATTGTTTGCATCAAGTTCTTAAGTAAAATTTCCACTTTTTGTATATTGTTTCTAATTTAAGTAATTGAGTTTAATTTGAAATTCATAATTGATACTTTTAGTGTTATTAATTACAGATTGTCCAGTTGAATATATAATAAACAATATTATTATAAATTAGATAGATATTAATATATATAGTTAAGTCATATTTTTTTAATTGTTAAATACTTTATATCTTCAAAATACTTATAATTAATTAAACTGTATTATCAAATAGTTGGTATTTACTACATATTATATAACAAACCGTGCAACGCACGGGGACAACTACTAGTTTTTATGTAACACACTAATATATTTTAGAAAAATAGTAAAATCATTTTTTAAGTAAAATAAAACAATACATTTAATTAGATATATTAATATATTTACGTTATATAGTTAGTACATTTACATGATACAAGTAACACTCTTATATTAAATTTCAATTTGACAAGGTGATACTTTTATATAAATAAAGTAATACATTTATGTGATACAATTTATATAATATAAATGATATCTTAATCTGATACAATAGTATATTTTAGTTATAATTAAACCACTTTTTAAGTAATACATTTATGTAAATGGAATAATATATTTGCATTATGTGGTTAATACTTTTATGTGATATAAATAAGAGTAACACTCCTGTGCACAAGGTGCAACAATACTGTTATATTAATATAACAATATCATTCATATAATATAACAGTATTACTTCATATAATATAACAGTATCACTCATATAATATAACATTATTATTTCATATTAACAGTATCACTCATGTAATATAACAATATTACTTCATATAATATAACAGTATTGTTGTGCACAGATTTGGATCCGTGCACCTTATGCACAAAAGTTTTTGCCTATAAATAATACTTTAAAATCATATTTCACTAAAATGAGCTAAAAGTTTTATGTAGATGAAGAAATATCTTTATGTGATAAAAGTGATACATTTATATAATACAATGAATATCTTTCAGTAAAATTATTAAAACTATTTTCTAAATTTCATATTTTTCATTTTTTGTGTAGGATTGAGTTGTTATGGTTATCAAGTATTTTGATAAATGTAAACAAAACGTGAAAAAAAAGTAAAAGAGGAAGAAAAAGAAAAACAATCGCATAAGAATAACCTAAGAGAAGAATACAGGAGAAAAAATATTATGAACAAAGAAGAATAAAGAGGGTAGGGGACAATCCCCGTCCCCACTAGTGTATCAGGGAGAAAATTTTCCTCATTCCCCACCTCGTGGGATCACCTTTCCACATACCAAATTTTTGATTTAATTTTTTTTTTTTACTATTAGCTTGATAAATACTTCAAGAATTCCATAAAATTACATTTTAAAAAAGGTAAAAGCTTTTGTGTACGAGGTGCACGGATCCTAGATCCGTGCACCACAATTTGATATTCATCTCATATTCAAGCCCAATTGATATACAACCTATTTTTATTAAAATTTTCGGCCCAATAATATTAATTTTCTGAGAGAAAGGAGACGCTGAAGACGCATGAAACTGTCTGCGTCTTCTTCTCTCTCCTTCAGCGTCTTCTTCTCTCGTTTTCTTCAGCGTATTCTTCTCTCTCATTCTTCAGCGTCTTCTTCTCTATCAGAAGAAAAACTCAAATTCTCAAAAACTAACTTATTTTTCGTGATTTATTTTTCAATTTCGTGTTGTGTTTTTTTCTTCTGATTTTTTACAAATTTCGCACCTCTGTTGAATGCATAAATTAATATAACAGTTCTATATAATTTATACATAACAATACTACTAAGTACCACTCAATAAACACAACCGTATCACTAAAATAACACAACAGTATTACATAAATTAATATAACAGTTCTATATAATTTATACATAACAATACCACTCAATAAACACAACCGTATGACTAAAATAACACAACAGTATTACATAAATTAATATAACAGTTCTATATAATTTATACATAACAGTACTACTAACTTATACATAACAGTACTACTCAATTAATATAACAGTTCTATATAATTTATACATAACAGTACTATTAACTTATACATAACAGTACTACTCAATAAACATAGCCGTATTATTAAAATAACACAACAGTATTACATAAATTAATATAACAGTTCTATATAATTTATACATGACAGTACTACTAACTTATACATAATAATACTACTCAATAAACACAGCCGTATCACTAAATTAACACAACATTATTACATAAATTAATATAACAGTTCTATATAATTTATACATAACAGTATTACTAACTTATACATAACAGTATTACTAACTTATACATAACAGTATTACTAACTTATACATAACAGTACCACTCAATAAACACAACCGTATGACTAAAATAACACAACAGTACTACATAAATTTATACATAACACTGTATCAATGGCAAAAAATTTTCCTTCACGATTTTGTTAATCGATGTCGCAGTTCTCCCAATTTTTTTTAGATTCATCCTTCAATTCAAACACTAAAACCTTCAATCAATGGGTATTTGAACACTGTATTAACTTTAAACCTTCATCAATCATTGTCTCATCTTCAAACCTTCATCAATGACAGAATTTTATTTTTTCAGAAACAATATTTATGTGTTTATGGTTGAAATTTGATCAATATTGGACGTTATGTCTATGGATCGAATTCAAAGAAGAGCTTACTTCGTGGTTTGATCAATGGTTGTTGTAGTTTTTCCCCAAACTGGCGCGAGAAGACGATGAACAGTGAATTTCAGTAAAAAAAAAAAATTAATTGATGGCGCGTGTCACGCGCCATCTATTTAGAGCGCGTCCTTACTGCGAGTGTGGGGCTGTGGTTTGAATTGTTGTGCACGGATCCACCAATCCGTGCACAAGGTGTACAACAACGTGGCTCTTAAAAAAATATGATATACGATATCTTCAAAATATATTAAAAATAACTTATAATCCGATTAAAGAGAAGAAGATAAGAGAAAAAAAAAGAAGAAATAAGAATAAAGAAGTGTGTATATGAGAAGAAAGAAGAAGAAGAAGAGTTGTTTGTATCAGAAAAAACATTCACATCGGATTGAATTGTATTGATCCTAAATTTATGCAACTGGTACACTAGAAATTCAATTATATTTTGTAAGATGATTTTATGGATTTAATTTCGTCAAATTAAATAAATTATGATCCAAACCTCATATACCATATTCTGATTTTTATTTTTATTTATTATTAATTTTTTTTTGTTTTGTTTTTGTTTGTGCTGTAAATTTTGAAAGTAAGATCATCTCATCTCACAGACACCTTTAATTTAGACCTAAAAAAAAAAAAAGTGAGTGGTCCTCACTCCTCATAGGGGGGCAACAAATTTAGGACTGTTCAAAAAACATGCGTGTTCTATGGTACTGTGCTCGAATGATCGAATTTGCAATCCGACATCTTCAAGCATGAGTTTGAGATACACGCGCACATAGCCGAGAGTGGTATACACTTGGATCCAATATTTATTCGGATTAATATGTCCAATCCGGGTATGGTTATGGTATACGGGTCCTATATAACAACCATGGGGCCTCAATTTGCGATATCAGCTTTCAGTCGCCTGAATTTGCGAAGAATTGATCGGAAATTTATCCGTCAACGATGCGTAGACTCCCGGAGACCTGTAATTCATGAACATATCATCGTACTGAAGAATAAAATGCCTGGAAACTCCTCTCATCATCGGCGCATCATTCTCCCAACTCCACTTTATTTCCATGGCTATTTCAAGGTACCTACTATACGTTTGCTCTTCTTATTCTACATTTTGTTGCAATACATAGTTTTCGTTGTTTTTGATCAATTAATTGATTATTCTACTGTTGCCTGTGAGCTCCTTGCCTAAGCTGAATGGAGTCGGATAATTAATCACCGACCTTCCTGATCTGTTATTAGACGCCTATGCCCTATGCTAGTTATGAAATGGTTTGATATATATTTATTTTTTGTCGAAATTTTGATGATTAATATGCGTTTGTCTCGCGCAATGACTCCAATGATTCTGTTCTCTCACATATAATTAGCCTTTGAAATGTGACGAGTTGATTTGTTTGTCATTTCTTAGATATTTTTTCAAACATTGATGATTTTTGGCAACTGGCAGTTTGAGGAGGGCTGCGAATTCCCTTTTCCCAAGTGCTAGGTTTTGGTGTAGTGAGATCACTCGATGTCAGAAATCCCCAGTTGGGCTCTGTTACAGTGCCAGCAGATTTTACTCGCACTGCAATGTCCATCGTGGAGGGTTTTCTTCAGGCATGTTTCATGAAATTGAGATATTGTGCAAGAGTAGGGGCAATAAAAGTATCCATTTATCAAAGGCAAGTAACAGATTTTGTGCCAAAATTGCATGGAGAAGGCTTTCTGAAATATATTCCTATAATGGACCAATTTTGCCGCCCATAAGTAGGATAGCATGTGCAGTTAGTCTAGCTTTGTCTCGATCGCACCTAGTAGCACCTGGAATTCTGGCCTTCATTATTGGAGAGGTAGCATGGAATCACAGAAGTCTGGCTCTTGCTGACTACATCCCTATAACAGATACTCTCTACATACATGCACAAGGTGGGCATGTTTATGTGGCTTCATTTATCTTTTCTCTTGTAGAGGGGGTGATACTGGTTCTGAGAGCTATGTACTTGGCAATTCTGTTTTGTCCTTGCATGTTACTGGCTCCTTTTGCTGATTCCTTTGGCTCTGAGTTCAGGAGGACGTGGCTCCGTACAGTCCGTGTGACATTAGAAAAGGCTGGTCCAGCATTTATCAAGTGGGGCCAGTGGGCTGCGGCAAGGCCTGATTTGTTCCCTAATGATCTATGCCATGAGCTTGCTGAACTTCACACCAAAGCGCCGGCACATAGCTTCGCGTACACAAAAAGTGCTGTCGAGAAAGCATTTGGCCGCAAGCTGACTGAGATTTTTGATAGGTTTGAAGAGGAACCTGTGGCGTCTGGCAGTGTAGCTCAAGTTCATCAAGCTACTTTGAGATTCAGATATCCTCGAAAGCAGGATAAGCCTATGCTTGTTGCTGTAAAGGTTAGACATCCAGGTGTTGGTGAAGCAATCCGTCGAGATTTTGTATTGATTAATTTATTTGCAAAAGTTTCAAAGTTCATTCCTACAGTGAGATGGTTGAGACTGGACGAAAGCATACAACAATTTGCTGTATTTATGTTATCTCAAGTTGATCTTGCAAGGGAGGCAGCTAACTTAAGTCGTTTTATCTACAATTTCCGTCATTGGAAGGATGTCTCATTCCCAAAACCGTTGTATCCTCTGGTACATCCAGCTGTTCTGGTGGAAACGTATGAGCATGGAGAAAGTATTCTGCATTATGTTGATAAGCTCAAAGGACATGAACACATCAAAACTGCACTTGCTCATATTGGGACTCACGCTCTCCTAAAGATGCTCTTGGTATGATATAGAATTTATGCAGGACAACATCTGCTGTTGCTTTGACCATCAAACCAGTGCTCACATTTCTGGAATCAAATATTAGAATTTGTAGTTGATAAGTACTTCAAATGTTCTCCTCATGACATGCGACCAGTGCTTCATTTAATGACTACTATCGGATTAGTCTATAATAAGCTGCTGTATAGTTTTTCTACTGGAGTCTGATGTGTTAGTTTAAGTCTGAATCAACCTTTTTTTGTGGAAGTTTATGGTTATCATCAGTTTAGCTGTAATAAGCTACTGCATATTTTTTCTACCGGAGTCTAAAGTTTAAGTTTAAATGACCTTTCATTGTGGAATTGTAATACTTCAAGAGTTGTCTCTGTACCTTTAGTTGCACTAAATTTAGACACTATTGATTCCATTATATGTACACACACCTGAACTAAGTTATCAAGTTGATTCCAGTAACTCTTTTTAATTTCAGGTCGACAATTTCGTCCACGCAGACATGCATCCAGGAAACATTCTTGTCCGAGAATTACAGTCCAAAACTTCCGTGACATCTTTGTTTAAATCAAGACCTCATGTTATTTTCCTTGACGTAGGCATGACTGCCGAACTTTCTAAGAAAGACCGGGACAATCTTCTGGAGTTCTTCAAGGCTGTGGCACTTCGTGATGGTCACACTGCTGCTGAGTGCACATTGAGGTTATCTAACAAACAGAACTGCCCATATCCAGACGCATTCATCAAGGTGTGTTGATGCTATCTGCATACTGCTTCTTTTTGTTGTACATGAAAAGAAACTTACTGTTTGTCAAGCAAGAGATCCTGAAGGTTTTGATTTGTTATTCTCTAGAGTTTAATTGCTTTTATGAACTTTGAGATTGTGGGTGTGATTTTTATCTGGCATATGGTTAGTTTCAAATGTGGATCAATTACCTTTGTTGGATATACTAAGACACATGAATTTGGGGCTATAAAGCATATTATATTTTGTGTTTTCATAATGTTGATGATCAGACTGGACTTCAAAGTTTTACATTTCTAATTATCATATATTACTAATGTTTAACAATCACAATTGTTTAATCTCTAAAATAGTGTTCTTTTCCTCCCGTATGATGGATCTTTCCATTTTGAAATGTTTGCATACTTTTTGGACCTTTTCCAAATTCTGTATTGCCCAATAACACAAGGCTGGCATGATGTTTTGCTATTGTTGCTTGTTAGTTTTTTATATTTATGAGCAATGAAACACTCATGAAAAGTCAAAGTTCATAAATGGACTCCTAAATCGTGGTATAGGTAGTAAAGGGTCGTTAACCCATTTGATGAAAATGCAGTTTACCCGAAAGATTCTTCCCCATTATTGGTTAACTGATCACATAAGAAATCTTTAAGAACTCTTCGTAAATTCAGTGATTGTGTTGCTAATTCAGTGAATGCTAGAAAATATTATAATCTGAATTTTTGTCCGATTGATCGATTCAATCCTTAGAGCTTTTGATGTGTGGATAGGAAGTGGACAATACTTTCAAATTCTGGAGATCAGATGAAGGGGATGACATTCATCCAGCTGATTGCATGCAACTAATGCTTGAACAAGTTAGGCGTCACAGAGTTAACATTGATGGCAATATTTGCACTGTCATAGTAACTACCATGGTGTTGGAGGTATATTCTAGATTTCCATGGAAATTTCTGATCATTTAAATGTTGCATGCCATTTGATATTCTTGAAGAGCAAAGTTTTCTGCTATGCCATATAAATACTTATACAAATTTGATCAGGCACACACCTGAAGAATATGCTTTAAGATTCCATATTTTTAATTTTTAATATTTCATATTATACACAAAATTCTTTTCTCATGCTACCGATTCACATACAGACCTTCTTATCAATTTAAGATTCCATATTTTTAATTTTTAATATTTCATATAATACACATAATTCATTTCTCACGCTGAAATATTAAAAATTAAAAATATGGAATTTTAAAGAAGTGCGCACGGTGTGCATTCTTCTGATGTGTGTCTGAACAAATATATACACACATATATGTGTGTGGGTGGGTGTGTGTTCGTGTCCATTAAATACAGCTGAATAGGTCTTTAATGTTTTCTGTAAGTTTCGTCCACCTTTGTACTTGATTTTATATCATTTATAAAAGATGAAATGAAATTGTTCTAGTTGACATTGAAGTAATAAAAGATGGATGAGTTACGTTGGGTGAATGAAGTTTCACATGATGTCTAAAATTCAACCTTTGGAGGCAGCAAAAACATTTAAAAAAAAAAATGATGAAGCAGTTTAAGCCCATTCATTTTTTTTGCCTTGGTGATTGACGATATTACTAAGCAGTTATGTGTGTTATTTGCAGTTGATTTTTTTTTTTTTTTTATGGTTCTATTGTTTCAATTATCTTGGCCTGTTTTTACATTTTGTTTTCTCTAATTTATTTTTCATGTAATTGTGGAATTTGATTTTTCAAATTTTGTTATAAATGGCCGTGCAATGTCCTACACATAGAAACCGTACAATGTCCCTGAAGTTATGCTTATTACCTAAAAAGAACTGTTCTTGTACTACTATTGTTATTTCAACTTGGTATTTTGGTGTATAAGATGATGAAGCAAGGTTGAGAAGGGTTTTAAATCTTATTAACCCCAAGAAACACAGAGAAGCAAAACTGTGCACGGGCCGTGCTGTAAATTTTAATGTTCTAACCATCCTTTTATTTTTTTGGGTAGGGTTGGCAGCGAAAACTTGACCCGGAGTATGATCCGATGCAAGCCTTGCAAAATTTGCTTTTCAAAGTGGATTTAATGGACTCTCTCGCCTATACAATCGGAGGAATTATGGCTCCATAAGGTAACTTATTCTTTAGTTGTTATAGAAACAAGAAATAAAAGTGACAACATAACTGCTCAGAATGGCAGAGAGAATAGGAGATTACCATTTTGTAGATGGATAATGGGAGAACAATAAACAGAGAACTGTTTTCTCAAAATATGTTTCGTTTCACCATTTCTGTTTCCAATTCAGTGGAAGATCTGTTGTATTTGTGAACGACTATGAGCAGTAGTTTAATACTTGATGTTAGGATTTCATGGAAAAACAGAGAAAAACAAGAAACATACCTTCAATTGGTATTCTGAGTATTTCATCTGCTTCAAAGAATTAAAAACATTATTGAATGCAGCGATGATGAATCAACATTTGGAAATGAAGAAAAATGACAAATGTTTATATCATCAACGCTGCACTCAATGAGGTTTTTAAGCTCTCAAATCTTGTATCCTACATTTTCCCCAGATTAATTTCTAAAATGCTGGTTTCAGACGTTAATATAGTGCTATCACGAAGTACAAGTGGTTGTATTGAACTTTGTACTATTATTCTTCTTACTGCTAAAATTGGTGTGTAGTACGTTACTTGTCCCAATGTGTTGTACCTGTACCACTTGACATTTATATTCCATTTGGATATTCAACTCTTCAAAGTATTTGAAATGCAATTAAAGTGGGGTGGGTCTTTCACCTATGGAAGATCCTTCCCTGCAGTCTTTCAAAAATATAGTAATTATATTTACAGAAATTAACAACTGTCATTCATTCTCGGCCCTTTCTTGTCTACCAGGCCATTAACCAACTCCATCAAAGAATTTAATTTTACCTCACCAGCCAACTAATTCACATCTTATTTTATATCCCCTTAAGAAAGGTCCCCTAATGTTTGTTTAATTATAGAAAAAATGAATTTTTTTTAGACGGAGTATTAACTTACTTGAAATGGCATATGATATCATATCCATATATATATAATAACAATTACCCCCTAAAAATAGTAATGCCAAAATTTTTCCCGCCTATTTACACTTTCTAATATTAGAAATTTTATTAAGTATTAAATATTTAATTTTTTTGTGATATTAATTGAATTTATGGTAATTTTCAAAAATATTGATTTTATATAATGAATATATATGGTATACAATCAAATCATTATATATATATGGATGAAATATATATATATATATATATATATTTTAGCATGTTAAAAAAATCTCATCTAATCCGAAAATATAATATATATTAAGAATAATTAATCTCTCAATTTAATTCGGTATCTAGAAATAAATATTCAATAGTATATACTTCCTCCAAAAATTCGAAAGTTCTTTGTAAACAACTTCTAATATAGTATATATCTATATATAAAAATCAATTTTGTATGGATCAATTTGAGCAGCAAAAAAAAAAAAAAACGTATTTGATATGTTAAATATTTGGTAATTTCAATTTCATAAAATTAATTAATTCACGATGAAACATTTTTTTGTATATTTGTATTTACAAAAGTAATGAAATTGCATTGTTTTGATAATGAGAAAATAAAAAAGGAAGAAAGTTGTGGTTCAAGCTAAATATTCTCTCTTTTGTTTCTTAAATTAAATTACGTTGGAATATGGAAAGTGTTCCATGAAAACTATTGATTTGAATTTATATGAAGAAAAATTCTTCAAATTCGATTTTCTTACTACAAATCAAGAGATTTCTTACCTTAATGAATCGAAGATTTAAGTACAATTTAGCGATCAGAATCCAAATATTTTATTTCCTTGACAAATGAGAGTTAAAGACAATTATTTATCATAACAGTATGTCAACAAATATATTCGATTTAGTGTAAATTTTATAACTTTAGAATAAATTTATTTGTTTATTTGGTTTTGTCAAATCCTGGCATCTATGGATTACACTAAACCAAATTACACCTCAATAAACTTACCCTAATTAAATCTATTCGTCATTTTTTTCCATTTCAATATATTAACTAAGTTTGATTGGTTGCTCAATAAAGCTGACATATTTGAATTTATTTTGGAATAATTGATTAAAAGAATATTATAGTGAATAATATTATATATGGCATAAATATTAATTAGTTTTTTTAAAATATATTTCATGGTTCCTAAAATTGCAAAGATCATTGACAAGATTAGTTTTTTCATATATTATAAATAGTTATTATTTTAGGATCTTCAATACGTACTTATCCAAAACTCACGTACAGTAGCAAAAGATTTTGAAAAATTATCATGGCTCTCGTATTCAATGTGGTTAATGACATCAATCCCTCGAAGACATTATGGGTTTTGAAACTTCGTTTGGTGAGAGCTTATGATATACCTGCTTATGGAAATAATGGAGTTGTATATAGTTATGAGTGTGTTTTCAAGGACAAAGAGGTAATGCACAAAACTTTATTTGATTATATATCTTGATGTATGATTTATTTTCTAATATATTTAAAATTTTTGTTATAATGTTTTTTTCAGGGTTCTACGATACATGGTTCAGTTCGTAAACCATACTTGGATCGTTACAAACCTCTACTGAATGAGGGAGATTTATATATAATCTCTGATTTCATTGTTGCTGAAAACTCTTTGAAATATCGCATAACGGATTTCAAGTACAAATTTAACTTTTATGGAAAAACTTTTGTGAAAAGGATAACTGATCCGAAATTTCCAAATACCATTTTTTCTTTCAGAGGATTTCAAGATATATTATCAGAAATATATACCGATGAATATAGACTCTATGGTGATACACATTTAACAAACAAATAATTTATTCATTTTGTTATTCGTATTTTCCACACTAATCTAACATGTATTGTAATTTATTTTCTTACATCTAATTGGATGGATAGCAAGAATGGATGCACCGATAATAAAAGATTTGACCAACGGTCCCAAGAAGATGATTGAAATTGTTTTGGAAGATATAGAGTATGTACATATTTGAACGGTTTTTTAAATTATAATGATTGTTTTTCTCATTGAATTATTTATTAAATTGTGAATTTCTTGATATATGAAACATAGAAATACATATTATTTCATAATTTATAAATTATTAATTTTATTGTATTAAACATGATTTATATAAATATGGTAATAATATCATTTATAATATTGACAAAATTTTGTAAATTATTATCTATATATGGTATATGAATGTTAATATGATCTCATCTAATAAATTTTTTAATTGTTGATATAATCAAAGATTAAATATATGTTTGTTGAATAAATTAAAATAACATAATAATCGGATTTCAAGAACCATAGATCATCAATTTTTTTTTTATCTCTAATGTTGTACCCCACATACACATATACCACCTCAATAAATATATATTATTGCATTGATTGGGGGCGGACCAAGAACTGAGTTATTAATCAAGTCAACCAACATATATAAAATAACGTAAATTAACTATTTTTATTTACTATATTCGAAATATGTATTGTAAAATTATTATAAACATCACACAATTTTATTTGACAAATATATTGTATACAATACTCCAATTTTTATAGGGTTAATATCCCTTTATACCCATTTTCATATAACAAAATCCTTTATTACCCCTAAATATAAGAAAATATCCCAAAATACCCATTTCTCTTTATTCTGTGGACCCCACTTGTTTTAATCAAGGATAAAGACTAATTCCAAACATCTTTTTACTAACTCCAATCTATGTCTTTTTATTTAGTTTAAACTCCAAATTTTGATACAATCCGAGCAATCAAACGGGTATATTTTCTTTCGGAAAAGTATATAGGCTGGAATACTTTCCTCGTGCCAATACTGTCTAAAAAACAGTGGTCTGGAATGAGTAATAACGCCACGTACAATTTCTTTTAGAAAATTAACCCGAAGAAGAATACGGTCCCGAAATGGTATCAAAGCCTAGGTTTATTATGAACTTGGATTTTATATTTATTATGTTTAAGTAATTAACAAATTGGTGAGGAGAATCTCGAGAAAATATGGATCTGGACAATTGTCCAAGATGTTTACCATACAGGAGATATCATCAAATTTTGATGATGTATTAACAAGAACACATACACAAGATGACATATTGGGAAAACCAATATGTTGAAAGAAGGAATACAGGAGCTTGCCAGGATGCCCTAAGACAATGCAATGTACAAGCTACATATCATTTGGATTACCTCCAGGTTAACCAAATGTTATATGCCAGTCTGATGGAATTACAAGAAGAAGCCCATCAGAATCATGGTTCCTAGAGGAGAACCAGAGTGGAACAAGATTCTTCCAGACACATCTAAGATCTCTACAGATCTTAGAGAAATCCAGAAGACGGTGCAAAATTATGGCAACCGCCATAATCATCTACCAACACAAGTACATCAGATCCAGAACCAGATGGAGACGATAATAAAATATCAGAAGGAAACCATTGAAATCCTTCATGATATTCAAAAACGAGTAAAAGCTCTGGAGGACAGACCAAGTCTTGCCGGAGGAAGGAAACATATTGATTTCGGAACAGTACCCTATTTACACCAAAAAAAGATACCAACTGAAGTCATACGTCCAATGACCAGAGATGAAAAGCTCATCGCTATCATCAAAGGAAAATCCATCATAAACTAATAAGTGATGGATATGGAAAAGATCAATCTTGAAGATCTACACGAACTTGCCGAGTCCTTCGCGGGATTAGGTATCGTAGATCTAAAGATGAACACAGGAGATGGTTCAGCTTTGGTTACTCGTGACCAAAGACCACCTCCACCTGTTGATCCTAACGTGGCAGAAAGCTCAGGTTCACATCATGTGGATGAACCGATGCCACACGCTGGAGATTTCACAACGAGAGGAGATCCTATTGTTCCAGGAACTCGACAACGACCCAGAAGGCCAAATCTCATGAATACGCCTTATGGAAAATATCAGCTCGAACCCATACATCCGTATGGATTAATGCTAAATCTGGATATTCCAGATTTTAAGAATCGAGAAGTCCTCATTGATGAATGGGCAACAGGAATGAGGATGGCAGCAGGTACTCTCGACCTGACAAATGAAGGATTCATCTTATTACTTGAGATGAGTCTTGAAGGATCTGCAAAGATCGCGTGGGAAATGACGGCACCAGAAATGAGAAATGATGTTACGGCTGGTGAGTCATTAACAGGGATTGTCAATAATATGGCGAAATTGTTCAAAATCCATTTTATCGGCATAGGCTATTTCGAGGGAATAGAAGAGGAGAAAAGAAAGAAATACAAACAAGCCCTCTACTGCCTCGAGTTACGAGATATTTGTCATATTGATGAATACATCAAGTTATTCACCGAGTACAGATGGAAGTCAAAGGTGGATGATAAAGATGTTTCGCAACTTTTCTTTGCGAAGATACCAAGCCCTTGGAGAGAGATGCTCATCAGGGAATACAAGAGTGCAGACGATTTGGATATTGTGGCCAGAAGAATGTCTTTCTTAAAGGCCAAGTTAGCCGAATGGTGCCACCAGGCAGCACTCTACAAGAACTACAAGAAACTCCGAGGAATCAATAAAATGGTTCCCCTGTGTTGCAAAGATAATGACATCCCAACAGTCGTGGGAGGTCAACCACGGAGGCATAAAAAGAGTAAGATAAGGAACCATCCATACCGCCGTGGAGATAGCAACCAAAGAGGAAGTCGTAGGTCTTCATGGAGACCTAGAAGAGTGTGGTCAAAACAAAAGGCCCGAAGTTATAAATCAGGGCAAAGAACAGCACCAAGCAGGAGTAGAACCTTTTCATCAGGTTCTAACCAAGGGAGTGCCAGCAGAAATCCAGGAAAGAGAACTTTCAGGCGAGCTCAAACCAGAGCTAATGAAAGTTTCAAATACTGTAATTGCTGGACCTGCGGAGCAAGAGGGCATATCTCAACAGATTGCCCGGACAACCAGAAGAGAGGTATAAGACAGTTCGAATCAACACCAGAATTCGAAGAAGCTGTCTATTACCAAGATCTTATACAGGTGTATCAATTTGAGGATCTTCCCTCAGATGAAAGTATCTATGAAGAAGAGATCTATTCGGATGATGGAAGTGAATCCACATCAGAATCGGAGTGAAAAAGAAATTCTTCAAACAACGAGAGAGGATATGTCAGGTTTTCTCTCTCACACAACAGTTTCTCATAAAACTCTAATGAAGATTATGAGAGAAGATTCAAAGCTCCAAATGTATGATGGGTTTACTATCGGAGCTATGGAAAAGGCATTGGATAAGTTTGGGTTCCGTAATAGGAAACACCAAATTATTCATAGAGTTACTACTGGTGAATTTGCTATTCCGATGGAATTCACAAGTAACCTGATCGAGATGCAGTTGATCCCCAACAAAGAAGTACAGGAGATCAGAAGCAAAGTTAAAAGAGAAGTTGCAAATACACTCTCATGGATTCATATCGGAGCCATAAGAGTTGTTATTAAAGCAACCTTCAAAGAAGGAATTGATTCGCCACTAAATCTTGCGATTTTTGACAAGCGAATCTCCAATCTCAAGGATTCATGCCTTGGAGCGGTTACAGGAAACTTGTGTGTAGGGAAATTGGCATTCAATGTCTATCCCAGAATTGCATACAACTTGGGAGATAGAGACTTCAATAGAGTCTTAACCCTTCATCAAGATTTCAAAAGAGAAGATTTGATGAAAGAAGGGAATAGACCATACTCGATCACCTACAAGATTTCCTATGCTCTCTCGAATACACATCATTCAGAAGTATTCTTGAGAAAGGAATTTATCGAAGTCCCAAAAATATTTGAGGATTTCGCTTCGGTGGTTCTTCCAGAAATGATCGAGTCTCCAACTATAAAGGAGATCGACATGAAGATCCAAGATCAACCTGTCTTCAACAAGAGTCAGAGCCTCAGAATGGAGACCAGGAGGATTTCTTTCCAACAGGACAGACTGATGAGTAGCAGTCGTTGGGAAGAAAGAAGGCCTAGTACAGTTCAGCGAATCCCAGGTGTATTCAAAACACAAGGAGAGTTGAAATGTCCAGAAGGTTGGAGAGAAGTTGAAGTAATATTCGACATCACTCAAAAGGATAATATTTTTCCTTGTGATGTTCTATATTATCTCCAACAACCGATAGTTGGCAAATTTCAAGGAAGCCTAAAGATGGGTGAAATTGAATTAACTATCACTAGAGTTGCAGGGAGAATCCCAGAACAATTAGTGCTGGGTATCGATTTTCTTGAGGATCATAAACCTTGGGAAAGATTACAAGATGGAATGGAGTTCACAGTGGCTGATAAAAGATACAGAATCAGATGACCACTAGTCCATTCTCCATATACATTTCTATGGGAATGATATATGGTGAGTACAAGGCTGAGTATTTCGCAGCCTATGTTGACTCAGGAGCAGAGATTTGCACTGCAAAATAAGGGGTCTTTCCTAAAGAATTTGGAGAAGATCTACCAGCCATTGCAGGAAGAGATTTCTCAAAAAGGATTCTTATCCTTAATAGAGGAATTAAACAAGCAGAGATCATGATCGGAGGTGCGGGCGGTACCCCATGGTACAAAATAAAAACGCCACCAATCTATTTTCATGATACAGGAGCCGATGTTTTGCTAGGAAACAATTTCCTACAAACATTCAAGCGTTTTACACAGGAAAATGAGACAAGAAGGCTTATTTTCACAACACTATGTGATCATAAGATTATTGTCCAGAGACTGCGGGAGGCATTCTACAGAAAAATGCCTATAAATTTTCGCAGCAAGCGTGGTGATGAAGCTAAACTTCGACATCCAAAGATGGCGGATAAAAGAAGATTTGGCGATGCTCTATTATCCTTTCGACAATTTGGTTCGAAACAAAAAGATACCAAGAGATGGGATAATACTTTGTATTCATTCAGAATACAAGGAGAAGAACGAGTTCCACCAGAGGCTATTGCAGAATTGCGAAAAGCCATACTGGAGAATCCAACAAGTGATGTTACCATTGAAGAACAAATATCACTCGAGGATTTTAGGAAAAGGATCCAAAGAAATTACAATGAAGATCCTTTGGCATGGTGGTATAGGAACGAGCTCAAAGCATCCTTAAAAGTTAAACCTGGAAAGGAACATGAGTTCGTGAGGCTCAAACCAATCCTTATGAATCAGAAGGATCGTGAGGATATGCAGAAGATACTTAAGGAACATCTGGACCTTAAGTTGATTTCACCAGGAGTTTCTCCATACAGCAGCCCTGGATTTCTAGTAAGGAATCATGGAGAAATCAAAAGAGGTAAACCTAGACTTGTTATTAATTACAAAGGGATTAATAACATTCTGGAGTTTGATGGATACTACATCCCGAGTAGAGAACACTTGGTTAATTGTATCAGAGGTGCCAAGATATTCTCAAAGTTCGATTGCAAGTCTGGATTTTACCAGATTAGGATGGAGGAAGAAAGTAAGAAGTTCACAGCTTTCTCCACACCGCAAGGACACTATGTCTGGAACGTCATGCCTATGGGATTGGCAAATGCACCCCAGATATATCAAAGAAAGATGGATAATCTGTTCAAAGATTATTTCAACTTCATGTTCGTATACATCGATGATATTCTCATCGCATCAAAGAATATGAAGGAGCATCTCAAACATTTGGAGATATTTTCAAAAGTTTGTCACAAAGAAAGATTAGTGCTTTCTGAAAAGAAGGCAGTAATTGCGACAAGACAGATTGAATTCCTCGGAATTGAAATCGATGAATCTGGAATCATCCTACAAAGCCACATTGTGGAAAAGATACAGGGATTTCCAGATGATCTCAAAGACAAGAAACAACTTCAAAGTTTTCTTGGAGTTGTCAACTTTGCGGGAATGTTCATTAACAATCTAGCGCATCACAGGAAGGTGTTCAGCCCATTACTAAAAAAAAGGCTATATTCAAATGGGAAGACGAACATAGAAAATGAATTAAGCTGGTTCCTCAGGATGAGGATGAACTTGCTATTCCTCAGGATGAGGATGAACTGGTTCTTTATACAGATGCCAGTGACTTTTGGTGGGCAGCAGTTCTTATGAAAGTCGCACCAACAGAAGAAGTGCCATGTAGATATTGTAGTGGTCTGTTTACAGATGCAGAAGCAGTTCGATGGCATATCAACGAAAAGGAATTCTTCGCAGTCATAAAGGCTTTCAAAAAATGGCCTTTATTTCTTCTGGCGAAGAAGTTTATTCTAAAAATTGATAATTCAAGTGTTAAAGCTTTTCTGAAAAACAAAATTGAATCTAAGCCAGAAAAAGCTAGAATACTTAGATGGCAGGCAGAATGTCAATATTATGATTATGATATTGTCATTGTGAAATCTCATGAAAATATTCTTGCAGATTTCCTAACACGAGATGGAAGGACGCGTCGCTGACGAGGTCCTCAAACGAGTGAGACATGTCCGGGAAAATCTGGAAAGTCTCGAACAAGCTTTTGGGACATTATGTCTCAATGCAGAAGTCGCTGGACGACTTCAACGAGTTGATCAGGAATCAGTTTCTGATCTAATACGAGCATGCTTTTGTGCACAGGGACAACTGTTCTCTGTGTTGCATGGGCCTATCCTCCAAGCTGCATCTTCCACGGTGCAAAAGGGAGAACTTCGAGATCGGGACTCTAACCCGAAGGCTATGGATTCAAATACCATGCCTACAAGTGTTACAGGGGATCCATTCCTTGAGAATGAACAACCGGTAACGAATGTTGAAGCTCCGGTGTTAAAACTCGAGCCTTCAAGTCAACCCATTACCTCTGGGGTAAAAGAGGTAGAGGTGAACCTTCGGCCGCAGACAGGCAAATCGAAGGTTCAGGCTCACACTAACGAAGTTTCTCCAATGCAGGTATATCAGAAGCAGTGGGAGAAATTAGTTACAAGACAGGGCATCAACCCAGATAGAACAGTGGTTGATATGTCAGGAAAGTATCCTCGAGTTTGGATGAAATCCGGCAGTAATCCAAATGAGGTACAGGAATGGTATAATTTCGGAGCACTGGCTTCGATACATACCATTGCACCTAGTTTCCCAGAAATCTCGAAGCTACCGAGATGGATTGGAGAAGCAGTACATGAAACCTGGGCAAATAATCCACATCTGTCCAGAGGAGATATCCTGGAGCTATATTTCATTAGTACAGCTCCAGAGCCAGCAAAGAAAGGCTTTCATGAGGCCTTTCACTTCATCAAGTTAAGGAGGCCTGACGGGAACGCCTTGAAAAATATTAAGGTGGCCTCTTCGGAAGAAATTCCGATCCTAGTAGGAGCTATCACTGAAGATCACGCTTCTACAAGACGAGCTTGGGGACTATGGATTTGTCTAACCGAAATGGACAAAGTCAAGTACCCGTTCAAGTTTTTCCAGAATTCAGCCAATGGATCATTTCTGCTGAATACAATGACTGGATCAACGACAGGATTCGCAGAAGAACTTTTCGAGACCAAGAGAAGAACCCTCTGGGAGAACAAGATTCCGGGAAGCAAAGAAACTTACCGGAAATTCTGTAACATGGCACACATTGGAAGATGGATCGATCAGATATGTCTGGCGTGTCCAGAACAGAAAGAACCAGAGTTTGGGAAAGGATTCCGTCCCAAACCCGACCGACAGCCAGCTGGGTTTCACAAGGAAAAGGGCCCAGCCCAAAAGAAGCGCTATCCTCGGGGACCACCAAGAAATTATTAAAGGAATCCCCGACAACAATAAATGGGATAGGTCACGAGATAAAGACTCCCCAACCACCTTCACAGGATGGAGTCAAAAAGGAGAAGATGCCCCGACAAAACTCACATGGGCTGAGTCACGAGGCATCAAAAGAAAGAAACACCAACTAGCTGAAAGCAACTCCTCAACAACCGCACTAATGGAGTAAGCCAGCTGGTGGTAAAGGAAGTTTGAAGTCCGTCTTTCAAATCCGGATTTCAATCTATAAATAAGAGTTCAGAAGGAAGCTGAAGATATCGACCATTCCCCTCAGTTTTCTTCAAAAACATCTATCCATAGTTTGTAATATTGATCTTTCAATTCCTAGAATAGTTTCGAGTTTATGTATGTACGAGTGTTAGCCTTCTCTATGAGAGGCTAAACAGGTTTTCTCCTCCCAACAGGAGATTACTTATGTAATAAATATATTTCCAAGTTCATAATAAAATAAAGGCTTTTGCTTCAATATGTGTTCTTAGTTTGATCGATTGATCTCCTGGAAGGAATATCTTGTACACCTGGTGTAGGAAACGAACCAAGGTTGTGCTGTACAGTTGCTGAAGGAGCTAGATAACTTGCAGATCATCTTCCTCAAGGAGTTGAAGTTGGACAGTGAGGAGCTGTTCGTAAAACGGTCTGGGGGCAGTGATTTCTAGCTGGTGGCTTTGCAAACCATCTCACCCGGTGCTGTTGCGGTCAAAAAGAGGTATGAATTTTAGGGGATTAATTTATTTTACGGAAGTATGTTGGGCCTTATTTTCCTATGTATTCTCAAGCCGGATATAATCACTGTTTGGAGTGGAAATAGAGTATTTTTGGCATAAAATACAAATTTGGGAAGTTGGTATAAGATAATTAATGAGCAATGATTGACTTTTGGGTGGAAATTAATATAATATAAGGAGAATGGGTATATTGGGATAATATGTTATATTTGGGGGTAAAATTGTATGTTGTTATATGAAAAGGGGTAGAAAGGGATGGGTACCCATTTTTATATATCTTCTATGTAACAATGTTGATAATATAACATAATGTTTATATAATTTTATTTTATTATACTATATTAATTCTTATTAAAAAATCATAAAGATTTGTAATATATCTTGAATATAATAAAAAAAATATACATATGATATATTGTTGCACACAATAACATTTAGAAAGTATAAAATTTATGAATTCATATACTTTCTATTAAACACTACAAATTAAGTATAAAAATGATTAAAAAAAAACACATCATTTATACTTATAAAAAATATATGTCCGTGCATATTAAAATATATAAATAGTGAAATTTATATGTCCGTGCATCGCACGGGACTTATACTAGTTACTCTTAGTAGCAACCGTCCATCAATCCATTCGAATTTCTCTATTATAGATACCAATAGGCAGCCTTGCATCATAACAAAGCTTGCCTCATTTGAACGATTAAAGCGAAGTATAGCAAACAAGATAACCACAATTGAAATCCAATAAGTTAACCAGAGATGAATCAATGTAAGATTGCCCGAAACCCTGTCTTAACAGCTTTGTAATATCCACAAAATAACTCGAATTCACAAGTAAAAAAGAAAAACAAAGAAAGGTAATGAACGCATTTGATATTTCCTAAAATTTGATATGGGAAAACACCTGATCCCGTTGCCCAATGTATCAACTCTGACAGTATAAGCCAGGGTCAAAAGTTAAAACTGAGGATCGAAATAAGGAAAAACCGAAAAATCATTATAAGGTCACTTGCGTCTCTTGCAGTGAAACTGCCATGAATCAATCCTAGACCTCAAGGTCACTCGAGAAAACGAGCAACCAAAAGACCTGAACTATTTGCCATGTTTCCAACCTTTTTGAGTATCACTAATCGACCACTTCAGCATGACACTTGAGTACTTCAACCATCAATTCTCTCAAAAAAGTACAAGTATCCCATGTCGATAGGTGGATTCTTAGAAGCCGCAACTTTGTCATCATTGAAAATCACCCACCTACCATCTTTGTAGACATGAGCAACATAATGCCCACAGTGTGTTGAAGTCCCCATGTGGCTTACTAATCCAATGAGCCGATATCCTGAAGAGGTAACAGGAAAGACTTAGCACAAAGCACTTAAACATGAACAATCAAGCAACCGAGATTCCATACTCAAAACTATTTCACATAACCAACAATATTGACCACCACATCCAACACCTTGCATATTCCAAAACACTAATCTTATTAAATTTTCACATATCTGGAACATCAAGTATCTCCAGATATGCAAATTCAAGAGTTTGAGATGCCATGGAGATGGTAAAAAATTATTTCAATGGGGATATGTTCAGCAGAATCCAGGCACACAACCATGTGGTGAAGTTAGAAACTAAGTGATCTGAGCATCACAAAGCAGCCATCTAATTCTAGTGAAACACAGCAGCAGTCAAAGCACATTAACAATTTTTTTAAAAGGATTACAGAGAACTAACTTCCTTGTCCATCAGGCAGAGCAGCATCGGCCACATTTCCACTGCTGCTAGGTGAAGTATCCATATTGGACATACTAGGAGGATTAAATATCCATTCAGTAGCTTTTTCAATATCACCATCCTGTAAAAAATCAAGTACAGGGTGTTACAACTCCAAACATTTCAATTGATGTGTAAGAGATCTAATGAAAATTCCAAAAATAAATAAATAAAATTAAGAGTCCAGTAACAAGTGTATTACCGATGCTTCTAGAGCCTTACGGGCAATATCTTCCGCAAAACCAAACGATATTAAAGTCTCAACTTTCGATGGATCAATGTGTGGAGCACTCTTCTGTGCTTTAGTGATAGGTTCATCAATGTCTAGGTGAAAAAAATTATCAATGAGCTTCCAGTCCATAACCAAGAAAACTATAACTCGCATAAAATATGTCTTTGCAAAGCTAATCCTAACATGGAATACCTGGATCATTCATATGGTTAAGTAACCAGTTCATTGCTTCTTCCACGCCAACATTAGAGGTATTGATAGCAGCTTTTTGACAATGATGATATTGAAAACCCATTGACACAAGTTGGTTAACTATGTTCTCATTGGCATTTATCCCACCATCCTCAGCAGCTGAACATATAGACAGAAGCAAAATAACAATCTTTAAGGCTCAATTTTTGGGGTGTGGGGGAAAACGGAGGGACAGACAGCACACAATCAAGACTCGGCACTCTCTTCTAGAAGTTCATTAAGATGCATTCAACAATAACCATGAAACCATTTGGTGAAAGCATTAACCAGCAACACAATCAAAAGATCCCACTCAGAAAACCTTTCATAATCATGTATGAGTTTTCACCAAGTGAAATAATTTATCTCCCAGCAATGTAGCTTAATATAACTTCATTCTGAAAGAAGTTATCACCACTTTGTTCTTCATAACAAAGTGATCAATTAAGACTACTCAATGACATATATCACTTTAGTTGGAGAAGTTTGGTACAATTACTACAACATAAAATACAATGTTTTGCGGTTTCAGATAGCGAAATTTTAGATAACAAGCAGTATAAGGATGTCTTTTATGCAACAAAAGCCTAATTGCTTATAACAGAAGATATGCATCAAATAAGACACGACCCAAACTATCCTAATTTAAGTCTATAAAAAACAAATCCAACTTCTTCACCTTCACAATCATTTGAAGAATATTTAAAACAAAAATCAAGGACCATGAGCATAACGAAGGAGACATCTTCTTGAGACTTGTGAGCGCATACCTCCATCAGGTAACAATTCCTCCCCTGGTTGAAGACCTTTACTGCGCATATTGCTGATGTCTATGGTATCAGGAACATCAATATAGACATCTAAAGGGGAAAAGAAAGAACCCAGAAAATTTTCTATCATTATACATACTATCTCGATAAATTGCTTCTAAAATAAAAACAAGTTTAGGTGAGTACACACCAAGTTTTTTTGGGACCCAGCCCTCCTCCAAGACGAATTTTCTCATGTGCAGCACCAGATAATCAGGAAATGAAGTCAGGCCTGCAGTTCTGCAAATACACAAAAAAGAATGTTAGATGTGGAAAATAAAGAAAAAATAAATATTCAGCATAAAGCCTGCTTAGTGTTTTCATTTTCAGCACATGTAAGAGCAGTATCCAACCCTCCATGCGTTGAAGTAGAGGGGAAGGAGAGAAAAACCTTTACGAAGTCCCCTTCCTTGTTTTCCCAGGAAGTGACTGTGAGGAGGAGAAAACTCACTTGATTGCAGTTGTCTTGGCATTTAAAGCAGTGCTGTAGAAATCATGTAACTCCTCAGGAGCAGCAAAGGAATCCAAACAGTCCATCAAAGGTACCCTTGGGCGAACAATGTCATCAGAAGACCTGTTGCAGAAGCTATATTAAGCAAAGGATGGAACAAAATGATTAAATGAATATAGTCAAGGATGGGAGGGTTTCAACTCACAGTGCTTCCCCTCTGGCATCCTTTTCAGCTTTTAATTTTTGGAAATCCTCTAGTTCTTCTGACATTACAAAAAAAATTGGTGTTAGAATAAAGGATATACTATTAGGCTTGCAATAATGAAGTGAAGTGAACTCACTTTTGTTTGTAGCTTTGTGGAGTGGAATATTTAGAGACAGAATGAAGTCGTATCTTTTATTGTAGGCAACTTTCCCTGAGGCACATTGCAATCGCTCTTCAACACAAAACTTAAAACTTCGTGAAGGATCCAAGATGGGATTTCCCGTGTTGCTCCGCTCAACTTGGTCAAGAAGATGCAGAAAGAACTCTAAAGCATCCTACAAAAGACTTCATTGTCAATCATCAATCATATACAACAAAATCCAAGGTGAAAGAAAGTGAAGAGACTTTAATAAATATCTAAATGTAATAGAAGGTTCCCCCATCCAAAGGTTATACCATATCCGAGCTGGCTGCAGCATAAGCAGTTGCGAACCATCAATACAAGAAAGAAGCAAACAGACACCAAGACATTATAATGCATGTTTTCTTCGACCAAATGTTCTGAATTTATCTAAATGTAGATAGAAATTCCCTGTGAAGTTGGGAATACAGGTTGCTCAACAACAATCAAATAAAGTACCATCTATGAAATGGCACAAAAGAAAATTATAAGATAGATCTAACAACATTATGTAGTCCAAAGCTAATTTACAGGTTGACAACAATCCAGCCTTGAAAACATACCTGCTGTCTCATGGTTGAAAATTCAGGATGATTTGCAGCAATTATGGACTTGAACATCCGAGGAGGAATTCCTTCTTGTTTCTGAGAGTTGAAGGCAGTCAAAACTCTTGGAAAAAGGGACAATAATGAATCTTATAGAAGTATTGCATTAAATATCATAAAGCAATACATAATACCCCAATCCACTTCAGCATAGCAATAATCCTCCTAACACAAAATATACTAACAGTTTTCATTTTCTTACAAGCTCCCTCACAAATCAATCATACCTCGATAATTAAACATATCTACAACACATGATACAATGTAATAAAAGTGTAAACGAAAATGAATAGGTGCTTACCGCAGTTAATGTAGTCTGTGTTGTGTCTCCTGCATCATCTTTCTGGGAGGAAAAACAGGGTTAATCTGCAGCAACATTTGAAGTAAAAAAGAACGAGCACAAAACAAATTGAAATAGAGATACCTTGGCAGCCGGAATTGAATATTTTCCAGAAAGCAATCCATGGGCTAACTTTGCTCTGAATAGAGAACAGATGTATCGAACAATAAATGAGGAAGAGTGGCAAGAATTAAAATAATATGTACACTTTTACCATAACTAGTTCCCAATGCATTAAACTAACAAGCAAAAAACAAGTAAAAAACCTTTATGCCAGGAACAGTTTAATCAAGAAAATGACTGGCAATAACTACTCTCACATGCAAAATGGCAATACACTTCAATTTCAAACTTGCAAAATCTCTGCTAACTCATATAGGCAAAACATTATTTTTACTTACAGTTGTGCATTTAAGTCGACGGTTGGATCAGCTGGAGCTGAATCAAAAGCCACTTTCAAACTTTGGTCCAAAAAGTATCTAAATAAAAAAGCCGAATGAAAATGATAAATCCTTAAGAACTGTGATAATAACAATAGATCTATTCATGCTAAATACCAATTGCTATCTGAAGGCCAGTGCAGTAACTAACCTTGAACAGAAGCCACGTGTGGAAAACACTACCTGCATAGTTGCAGCCAAGTAACAACTGCAAAGCAAACAAATTAGGAAAAACAATGGAAGATATTAAAAAATAATAGTAAAAAAAAAATAAAAAAAAATAAAAAATTGCATTATCTTAACTACAGAAAGTGAAAGACCTGTTGCCAAGATTTACAAGTCCTGTATAACCTGGTCCAAAAAGTGGTTCAACTTCCTGTCCACTCTCTTGGATGCGGTTCCAGTCGAAATTAGTATTTTGATCAAGTTCTCTCTCAGCAGTTGTCATTTCAGTCTAACATATTAACAAGGCCAATTTCAAACAAACAACTTTAACAACAGAGAAGCAATAGCCCTAATCTATGAAGTAGAAAAATTAAAAGATGATGGCAGCTAAGTATGTAGGACTACCAAAAGGCATATAAAACTATCTGAGCGTACATCATGAAACAAAAAAGTTAGATGGGACAGAAGAAACATATTACATGCATTATGTTCAGCATCTTACCTTTTGCAAGGATGAAAAGTCAATACCAAAATGGAGCAGATGCTGAGCTAGTAGTGGGTCCACAACACTCGCATCCTCGTCATAAGAGTAAACGTCTGAGCTGCCAAAGTTTGAATTTCATGACTATACATGAAGAAAGCAATGAAGCAATTAAGCTGGTTTGACTCAAATGAAAAGCCAGAGACTAGAGTTCAGCACTTCCAACTTTTTTTGCCACATGTTAAACTTACAGACATGCTAAATTGTTTATTTTACAAACATGTATTTGGCAACTGAAAAGGATAAATCCATTAACTATTAAAAGTAGAAAACCAGTACTTTATGAATATTGAATAACAACATAAATAAAACTTGTGAAAAGCACATCAGTGGTGTCTGTAGACTCTTCAACATATACCACAAAATCACAAGCTTGATCTGAATCTTATGAAAGAAGAGATTGGATTTTACTGAAAACTAGCATCACATACCCAAGAGAGAGAGAAAAAAAAAACTATAAAAACAACAAAATCAAACTCAATTGACTCCTCGCACCTATCCTTCCTACACACAAAAATGCATTCGACATGTTTTGGCTAGGATCATACTAGCTTTAGAATGCCACTGACTGTACTCTCAAAAAAAGATACCATGTACTCAATTCCCTATACCAGGAGATAAAAATATGACTAATTACAAGCATAGATGATGAAGAGAATGGTGGAATTACCTGCTGCTTCTAAATCAGCAGTTATAGTTCCAAGCTTCACAGCAAGAGGATATCCAGTCACATTGTAACGATTAACTGCATGGTCATTGCCCCCACTTCCATCCCAATTTCTTCTACCACAAAGGATTGATCCATCTGTTAAGTTTAACCAAAGATTGTCGGTTTTGTCACAGCTCTCACACTTCCAACCAGTTGGAGGAACAATGACCCCATTGTCAAGCTGTTTTAATTCCATTGCATGTTTACTGATAATTTTTGCATCAGCAGTCCATGCAGCAACTTGTTCTTTCTTCTCAGCACCCGCATTCATAATGACAGCATCAACAGCTAATCTGACCTGCAAGTTCAATAAAGTTTGACATTCAGAAAGAAATACTAAGCCTGTGTATATAAACACAATCACCTATCTACACCGATCAAATATAACTACAAATATAATAAATTACCTTTTCTGGAAGCTCCACCGATGGAAAAGGAAGGGTAATGTAATCTGGTAAAATGACTAATTCATAGCTCTGTTCATATACTGGACCATTGTTTTCGAATCCTCCTTCAACACCTACAAACAAAATAAATGTGCTAATTTGCAGACATGTTCTTGAAGAACCCACTGCTACCTATCATATAATCCAATGGACAAGTTCACTAGAAACAAGCATTTGATGCATCTGACAGATATCTAAATAAGAAGTAACAAGCAGAAAATAAGAGCCAGCATGAGATCCTGAACCAAACTGACTAAAATGGCCTTGCCTCAATAGTTTGGATATACACAAAACACAGCTGAAGATATAAAGTGAATTAATATTTAGGGAGAGCAGGCATGTGAAAGAGCATTCAATCTATCGATTATCACAAATGGACACATCAGTCAACTCAGTCTGAAAGATGATCCCTCAACATACACCAAACTATCAATTGCGTAATTAACAATGCTTTTGAAACATATAATGGGCAGGATTAAGTAAATCTGTTGATGAAGCTACAGATTAGAAGCATGGGCAAATTACTGGCTGCTCATACTTTTTGAAAAAACACAAGAAAAGAAGGAAGTCACAAATAAACCAGGATTGTGATTGTGCCTAATATGCAAGCACTCCACTTGAAGTCCAACTTCTCAAGTACCTATGGCTAGAAGTGTTGGTTTTTTTGATGGTCTATCTTCCGAAACCAACTTTTCGGTTTCCTGGATGTGCAGATAAACTGGGTTTCCGGTCTTCTCATAGTTCCAAGCCACAAACTCCTTTCCAAAAGCAAGAAATGAATTCATATCTACAAACAGTCCACCTGGTGATTTCTGCAACAAGAAAATGAAACAGTACTACACAGTCAAAAAAATTGTGAATTGTGAAATATTAGTACAGCACTACATGCAGTACGAGGCAATAACTAATATTCGCAAACAATAAGCATCTTCGTATAAAAAACAATTCTCTAAGAATTCCACCAAAAAAAAGTTACAATAATAAACGAAGCTGAAGCCTACTCGGAGAGCGGCGATAAATATCATATCAAGTATGTTTGAACGGCAGTTCGGTAATACTATATCAATAATACCCCTAAAACATCTCACACAATTCGGTAAACCCTAATTTGACAGAATAATTATAAAGCAAAAAACAATAATACGCAAACAAAACCCAAACAGATACGCACAAGTTGCCATTGCGCTCAAAAATATTTGTAGAGTTGATAAATGTATACATTTAAGTGCATATCAAAATTCACAGCAAAACCATAGCGACTGAATAATCGAGCAAACAATTACCGGAGTATCGAATGAAATGCAACACTCTTGCTTGTAGATGCGATTTGTTGGCTCAGGGATTCGAACCCGAGAGAGATTCGATCGGAGTAGCTCCATTAATTCTTATTCAAAATTGAAGAGTAACTCGACTGTATATCAATCACCTTTCACAAACAGCCGATAGAATCTAGAGCGAAAGAGAGGCAAATAAATCGCAGACTCAAGCGTGCGTGTGTGTGTGTATATATATATATATATATATGTACGTATAGGTGTATATATTCTTTGCCCTAAGTCTCGGTAAAGTGAGAGAAGAAAAGCAGAAGGGAGGTTTTAGCAGTCTCACTGTAAGCTCTCCCTCCTATGACTGATTGGTTTGCTTTTAGCTTGTATTAAAACTTGGGTTAATTTTTAGAGGACTAAAGTCACACATAGATTTCTAAGAGCACCACACAAATATTTTTTTTTTGTTTAATTCTAATTTTACTCTTAGGATTTGTTGAACTAGTTTCGTTCGATCATTATGACCGAATGGGCTTTAAGGTGTTCGGTCAAGATGACCAAACGGGCTTCTATGAGTTCGGTCGTGGTGGCCGAACACTCTTCTATGTGTTCTGCCAACCGAGCCGAACGAAATTGATCTGGTTCAATCATTTTTTTACGTTTTTTACTACGATTTTTACACGATTTTCACGCATTTAACAAATTTGTGGAATATTCATCGTTATGTTGACATTACAATCTTCAAAAAATTAAAAGATTTAACATAAATATAAAATAAAAATAAAAAACGCAACTCGTCACCCATCGTGCACACACACACCGCGCCTACCGTTACCCGTCGTTGCGTTTTTTTTATTTTTTTATGTTAAAATCTTTTAATTTTTTGAAGATTGTAATGTCAACATAATGATGAACATTCCACAAATTTGTTAAATATGTGAAAATCGTAGCAAAAAACGTAAAAAGATGATTGAACCGGATCAATTTCGTTTGGCCCGGTTGGCCGAACACATAGAAGAGTGTTCGCCCACCACGACCGAACTCATAGAAGCCCGTTCGGTCATAATGACCGAACGAAACTAGTTCAACAAACCCTAAGGATAAAATTGGAATTAAACCAAAAAAAAAAAAAAAATTGTGTGGTGCCTTTAGTCCTTCTCTAATTTTTATTTGCTATTCTAACGGCGTCAATATCCACGCCAGGAAATTAAGAACATAAATCCAGTAGCCCAAAGTGGGAATGGAATCATCATTCTCACCTTCATTCTTATTTCTTTGATTGATATGTTTTATAAATAGGAATTGTGATTCATATGAGAATTGTTATTACCATGGATGAGGGAATGGCCATTCATTCCTACCCGTCATGGTATTATGTATTCCTGATTTTAAGAAAATGAACTTTTTTTTTTTATTAATCTTGATAATTATCATTATTTATTTTATATTTTCACAAATTAACTTTCTAAAATTAAATTATTATATAAAATTGTGTAAATAATATAAAATTATTTATTAAAAATATAAAATATTAATTGATAGTTTAAAATTAATAAAAAATAAAAAAATAGCAAAAAAAAAATATTAAATACATAAATAGTATAAAAATAATTAACAAATATAACAATCTTAAAACTATAATAAAATAATATTAATATAATTTTAATAATACGAATACTTTTAGTTATGATATAAGATTTATATATATATATATATATATATATATATTTGTAAATACATATAAATAAGATAAATGAATATTAGTATAGATAATGGGCTATTTAAAAAAATTGTAAATAAGTTGTAACTAAAATATATTTTTAGATAATATAAAATAAGATATTATAATTTTAATAATATAAAATCATATAGAATAATTAATAAAAATGATAAATATATTATTATTACTATTATTATTATTATTATTATTATTTAACTACATTAAGAATATGTAAATAACACAAAAATAGTCAATCAATAATATAATTCAAAAAATAAAAAATATAAATATAATATATCTTAATATTTGTACAATGATTAATTTTATGTAAAAAGAATTATTTTTAAATTTAAATATGCCAAATATTTTAAATTTGAGTGATATAGTGAATATGAATATTAAATAAAATTATAATGGAAGATAATTTGGTCAAATAAAGATTTATTTAATATTTATACATTTTATTTATAGATATCAATTATGAAATATAATCATAATGATTATTTCATTCATTTCTTATTCATTTGTGATACCAATCACAATAATCAATATTTTATATTATTCATTTCCCATCATCATTCCATTTTTAATATCATTCCATTCCCACCTAATTTCATTCAATCATACCAATCGTGTCGTAAATGTTTGGTCAAATTATTTAATCGATAATTAGATTTGTGGAAATCATAATTATGTTTTTTAATGATAAAAGTAAATATATGATTTTATAATTACGGTAAAAATAAGTTTTGCTTAAATCAAATTACTGATAGAAAATGGTCGAAATGTTACCTGAGTTTTTTTTTTTTTAATTTTCTCTTAGTTAAAAATGTAATTTTCACAAAACTTGAAATTTATTTGGTAATTAACCTAAATCTCTAAAGTGAAAAATGTATTTCACCTTAAAAACAAAAGGGGGGAGACTTCAACAAAGCACGACTTCAAATGAATGATCTCTTCCAAATTTTCTTCCTTTATTCGTATTGTTTGTAGTCAAAAGTTATTTGACCATTTTAAAGGTAGATATTCTACGTTTTATTATGTAAATATATATTTCAATATATAATAATAAAATGATTTGAATTTTAATAATTTTTTATATCCAATATTTATAACTATTGGAAACTGTTTTATAAAATTATAGAACACAAAGGAAGAAAATATTGTTGATTATTTAAGAATATTTATAAGAATATATCTCATTATACAAAAAATAAAACAATAAAATTATTTTTAACATCTCTCGATAGGATGATTAAACGATTGATTAATCACTTGAGCTGATATTTTATTCAATATTAAGTGATTAATTCTACAAAATTTTTAAAATCGATTTCCAATCGCAAAAAATCATGAATTTTCCAACTAATATCCAAAAACAATTTTCGATGAATTCTTCTTCTTCTCCCTTCTTTTCTTATATGTCAATTTTTATGTTTACATCGGGGTGTGCATGGATTGATGTTTCCCAAATCGTGTTGCCTGTTAGCCACTTTTGTTTATTTAGAGTTTTTGATAAATTTGAAATTTAAAGTTATAATTTTATTTTGTTTAGTAATTTGGAAGTGAAACCTAATTTATGATTTCAATTTAAAAAAAAAAAAATATATATATATATATATATATTCATTGTTTTGGGAAAAAAACAAAATCTTTAATCTTTAACCAAAATGGACACGTGTCGCACTCTGGTTAATCCTTTTTTCCACCCAAAAGTTTTGATTAATTTTTCTTCTAATTTTTTAATCTTAAATAATTCATTTAATGCTTTTAATTTATTACAAATAACTAAATACTTTGAACTTTCATGACACAATTAATGATTCCAAATTTAAAGCTAAAATTAAGCATGCATTTTTTAAAATGTATAAAATCATCTAAAGTTGCAATAATTTATTTAAAGGGTTAGACTTAACCAATATTTAAAAGCAAAAAAATTATTACATGAATTTCAAATTTAAATTTAGTATAACATATAATTAAAGTTCATGTATTACAAACTCATCTAAAAATATTTTTTATTAACATAAAGACATGTTTTTATATAAATCAAAATTAATTTTTAAATTGTTATATTTCTTATTTCAAATATAAATATTACATTTTTATATTAGTTTCTAAAAAATATTTCGTTCTGATAAATTCGTGTATCACAGTAGTTAAAGTTAAAACTACATCAAGTCAAAATTGAAATGAAAAGTTTCAGTTAAAATAGAAGCGAACCAACACAATTTTATTAGATTTTCGGTATCAAATTTTGGTTAACCGAAAATTCACTTATGTTCTAATAAAAAGAACATCCCTATTTACGTGGCTTTCCACAAGAAAAAAATAATCTAATTTCATATCATAAAAAATTCAGTCATAGCAATCACTCATTTGTTGGAAAAAAAAATTATTTATCAATCTATAGGGGAGCGTATGTTCTATGCACGAAAAAAAAACAATTGAAATTGGATAAAAAAAAACATCGAAATTATGGAACTAAAATTAATCTTTTTAAAATTAACAGAACTAATTCCAGACACTATGATTTGATAGAATTAGAATTGAATCTAACCCTGATTGGACTTCACATAAAAGACATGCCGCCAAAATTCATCTACTGCAACTTCAACTAATTAATCACCGATTTCCTTTTATGCTAATTTTATAATTATTTATCTTGTTAGGAACTATTACAACTCTCCGTACTAACGGTAATTGCGACGACAAAAATAATAGTCATTTTAGATATAATTATTTTTTATAGTAATTAAAAGATAACAAATTTTTTTATAGCTAAAACGATATTGTCATCTTTAATAAAATAAGTCTCAGTCCTCTCACAACATTCATGATCCATAATATGTTTTAAATGAATCTTATAACTCAATTCTATACTTCACTGATCACATATATACATGTGAACCATATTTTATGGCTCACTAATCAACACACGAACCCCCACCCACGAGCGATGCACATAGACCACCTATACGCACACTAACACGAACATGATTTGTTTCATATCACACCTTAAATGTTATTTAACTAGGTTTCATCCACACACACACATATATATATATATATATATATATATATATATATATGATTCCGGTTGTATATAGTTCTTATTTTATAATTATTTTTATAATTTGGTTAGTCATTTTGATATATTATTTTATCATATCATCACTATTCCTAGTCATTTTGATTCTTTTAAATAAGTATATATATATATATATATATATATTTATATATTTATTTATTGTTGGTTAATTTCTTCAGAAGAGTATACGACCCTTCAAACTCTATAAATCAATCTTGCCTTAAACATACAGAAATTAGGTAATACAACAACTAAAGGAATAGGCTAAATTGGGTACATGACCTATGCATATCATTGGCCACAACAATCACATCATATATATTAGTTTTTTTTTTTTCCCTAACAATTTCTTAGGAGGACACACATACAATGATTATTACTATTATTATCATGTATTTTCTCAATGCTGAACCACTAATCTATGCGATATTTTTCATGTACCAAAAGTTAGGCTGTCCTAATTCTCATTAATTTCATTAAATTGTTAGAATACAAATAAAGTTGTACATAAACGGTAAACTGAAAGGACACATGAACTCTACATACTCGTAAAAAGTATATTTAAAAAAAATAAATGAACTCTACATACTCATCATTTTATCTGACAATAATCAACTCAATTATCTAATTTAAGTTTTATCTATATATCCATGTATTTTAATTTGTATTACTATATCAAGAACTGCATTTTTTGAACAAAGAAAAAATCCAATTTATCGAAGTCAGTGATCGAACCAAAAATTTTACTTACACTAGATATTTTTTTTCTAAAAAAAGAAAAAGATAAAATCTCATATTGTTCACCGGCAATTTGATGCAAGAAGTATCTTTAGGCATTTTCCATTATTAGGCACTCGTAATAGAATTAAAAGTTTTTAACCACAATTTAAAATTTACTATTCTTTTAAATGAATTTTTCATCCTTTTAACCCGTTTACCTGATATCAGTTCACATTATCAAAATTCAAGTCGTTCCATCTCATTCAATATCAATATATTTAAGTCAACTCTATTGTTGTATAGTCTATGCCACAAAAACTAGAAAATTTTAATTGAGAAAAATGACTAAAAAAACATTTGAATTTAATAGATGAGTAAAAGAGGACTGAAACGAACATTAAGTCCTCTAAGAGCATCAGATACGAAAATAAATAGAAGAGCGCCGAACACGGTGCATTCTCCACAGTTATTTTTAAGAAACGCCACAACACACACGCACAAAGTAACAACACGTTCCTTGGTTTTCTCGGACACGATTTTCGCCACTGATCATCATATAACACTGGTGTTAGTTTTATTTTTTTTAACCGTCACATATTCTCATTTTATTTTTTTAATTAAATAATAAACAGTTGATCATACTAAAATAAACACTGTTTTTTTTTTTTTGTCATGTTAAGGGGGAGGTGATGAGAGGGCGAAGGAATTTTGACCAGTGATAAAAATAATATATATTTTTTTCCTCTCTTGTTTTAGTAATTCTCACCCTCCTTTATTTCGTCGCTTCATTTCATTCCTTCCCCATCTGTCTGTTTTTTTTTTTTTTCAAAACTTTGTATGGATTTTATTTAGACTTAGGCGGTGGCGATGAACCGTGGGAGGAACAAAATTTTAGCGTGTTTTAAGCCGGTGGGTGATAATGATCATGAACCGGGCTGCGACTCGGCTTCTCCGCCGTCTTCCGGCGACGAGGCCGGTGGCGGAAGGAGGATAAGGCTTCGCCGGAGTTTCTCCGCCGCCCTCAAGGCCGTTCTGTTCAAGACGTCTTTGGTAAGAATTTTTGACCGTTAATTAACCGCTCCATTTGCTTCTGGATTTATGAATGCATTTTTGGTGGTTCGGTCGTCCACTTCTTTCTTAATTTCCTTTTTTATTTTTTTCCTTTTTTTCTTTTCTTGTTAATTCCTTCTGATTTATGATTAATTCTTGACTATCTTTTAATTTACATTGTTCTACTCGAACCGCCAACCTTGACCGCCTTGTTTATTACAAATTTTAAAGATTTTCTTGGATTATACAATTAATGAGTGATAATTAAGGATTATGATTTATGAGTGTTACGTACTTGCATATCATTTCTTGATTCATTCATGATGCACTTGCTCTTGTGTTTTTAGGCTATTATAGCAGTAATCTGACATGGAAATGCTTATGCTACTTACGGCACCTTAGACTATTTTCCTTAATTTGTGACATCACTTCTTCCACAATGTTATGCTATAAAAAAAAAGTCATAATCATTGGACTAGACTCTTTGTAAAATATTTCTAACCGCCTCCATTGAAATTTTATATTGAGGAAGTATGAAGAAAATAGTCAGTCATATTCAAATTTTAAATTATAATCGAGTCCCTTAACTATTGAAAACATGCAGTTGTGTTTGCATGATACAAATCTCCCCAAAAGTTTTAAACCCCTAGTTCTTACCCCATAATTTGATTTCACTTCCTACCAAATTTATGATCGATTTAGGAGTGTTTAAATTTGCAATTCTTGACTGTTTTTGTCCCCTTAATATCCAGACAATGTTTTTGCAAATTACCCCAAGTTTTCTACCAATTGAAACACAAGATGTTATTGCACTAATGATTACTTACATAATATCATCATTTTTCTTTGTGATCAGCTGAAGAAAAGTCGGAGCGAAAATAACAAACAAGATGGTGATGGATTTAGCAGAAACAAATTATATACGAAAAGCAAAAAGCTAGTGAATACTATGAAGAAGAATTTATCAGGCAAGCCATATTCGAAGGCCAAACAAAATCTCCGGACAAACTCAGGTCGTTCTTCAATATTTTCATCGAGCTCGAGCAGCAGTGGCCGGTCGCATTCATTAGCATCATCTTCTTCGAACTCTTCCTGTTCTTCCCACTCAGGGTCCGATAAGATCAAACGATCGGCGTCTCTTGATTTCAGACAAGTGAATAGGCAGAAAACCACGAAAAGATATTCGTGTGGGAGAAAATGCAGTTATAGCTTTACACTTGAAATGTGCCTTCTTTTGGTGTGTTTGATTGCTTTGGTTTGGGGTAAGGTTTTTGCAGTAGTGGTTTGCACTTCGATGTGGCTGTTCTTTGCTCCGGCGAGCCGCCGCCGCTCCCACCAGCCTCTCCGACGGTGCGACTCGTTAGACTTGATTGACTCGGAAGAGTACAAGAAAAGGGTCATCATGGAAGGATTTTTGGAGAGGAATAGGTGATAAGGAAGAAGCTTGTAAGAAGTACGTTAGAATTGGTTAGGTTTTTTATTTTTTTCCTCGGCTTTTGTTGGATTTAGCACAAGAAGGGAATAAGCAAAATTTAGCCCCCCTTTGTTATTCAGACTGGTTTGCTAGTGTCAAAACTAAATTAAAAGAAACATGTCCTTTTTCGACCACACAAACTTGAGGAGTTGATGATCATCAGTATAATGAAATAGAAAATGAAATATTATTCATAAATATATAACAAAACTAGACAATTTATGTATGCACATCTTTGACTATTAGAGTCGGAGCCAAAGGATCGGATTCATTCAAGAAGCTAAATTAGTAATTCCTTTTATTTTTGTTATCCTGGAAGAATTAAAATGGTTGCTATTCATGCAATGTTTTGTTGGAACCCGGACTAGACTATTATAATTACTATTGAAAATCCACATAATGAGTTTTGAATTCAACATACCATACATTTGAACAAAGCATAAAGAAGTAAGAAAACACAAAATGGAGAAACGAGGTTTTGAAAGAGAGGAAAATTAGATTAAGGGTACCATGACAAAAACCCTAGAAAAAACAAACACTAAAAATAGAGAGGAAAATCAGATTAATGGTACAATGACAAAAACCCTAGAAAAAACAAACACTAAAAAAAGACGACACCAATAGCGACTCCCAATGAAATACAATTATTTTTTGATTAGCCACGTTTTCTTCTTTCTTTCTAGAGGAATTTTATTTAATTTCTAGCAGTGGAAACTTTCTAATTTTAATTGGTAATGATATTGGAATTCAAATAAATGCATTCCTTGCCATTCTTGCCATTTGATTTTTGAAGGGACAGGTAAAGAATTAAATTGAAGACATGAGAAGTTTTCAAAATTTTTTTTTTCTTTTTTCAGTTCTAAAATTCTTTAGAATTCTGCATTGACAAAAAACGTGAACGGAAGGATTCGAACCTGCGCGGGCAGAGCCCACATGATTTATAGTCATGCCCGATAAACACTCTGGCATGTCCACCTCGCGACGGTCAAAGTCGAGTTGAATTAGAAATAATTGTCTTTATGCATTTTGATTTTGACGTAATGAAACGCTTGATTTTTTGTACGACCAAAATCAACAAGGCTGAAGGGTTCAAATAAAAATCAACAAGGCTGACCAATCAAAACCTAAAACGTGTAGAGTGAGAAAAAATGTGATGACAGAATTCAAACACATGATTTGCTTACATTTACTATCACACGTTTGTGAAAAAAAAGGGAGTATTAAAAGGTGGAGTTAATTGCAAAATACGTCCTGTAACTTATATACTTAATTCTATCCATAATTCTTTATCTTTTTACTTTATCAATTTTAGTCCTTTAACTTTTTAATTGCTCAATTTTGGTCCTATCTGGGTCGAAATTTGAATTTTTCACCGGAAATTGCACGTGCACAGAACGTGAGTCCTTCGGGGTTTTTCAAATCATTTTCCCCAATTTGAAGGACCAAAATTGATAAAGTAAAACGACGAAGGACCAAAATTGATCAAGTAAAAAGTTAAAGGACTAAAATTGATAAAGTAAAAAGAAAGGACTACGGATGGAACTGAGTATAACTTATAAGTTACAGGACGTATTTTGCAATTAACTTTTTAAAATTCTTGAGAGAAAAATCTTCACATCATTTTTATGTTCCAATTGTTCATAATTAATATGTATATAATATCCAAAGAACAAGTTATCACCCTGGCTTAAATGGGATTGGGAGGAAACAGGTGTCATGAATGTAGTTGCCAGAATAATTTTGTTATTCAACACATTGTTGAAGTGAGGAATTATTAATTTTATTTTTGAGAACAAAGTCTTTGATTACTAAACTAACCAATTGACCACCCACCTTTATTAAATTAATGTACACCTCTCCCAACTTTGCGTGCGTTGATTTTTTAACACAAGAGCGTGATGGAGCTTTCTGCCAAGTTTCAATTTTGGCACCGAGAATTCGATTCTATTGACAACACACCCAGGTCAATGCATTATATCATTTTCATGGATCTGTAATAGGGTATAATTAATTAAAATATCTAGTTAAGAAACAAAACTTAAAAAGAAAACTATTTTTTTAAATGTGAATTGATTAAGATTAAGTTCTTTCAACGCTTGATCCCACCATTTCCATATTTCATTATTTTATATTAATCACATGCACATAATTTCTTAGTGCTATCCAAATATAGTGATCTGATTAGAAAATGGCTTACTTCCTTTACACTGCAATTCTGTGCGCATCCATCGCCTTTCTGAAATCAACACTTGGAGCAGACACACTTTTTCCAAACCAAACCATTGCTGTTGGCCAAACTTTGATTTCCCAAAGCCATGATTTTGAGATGGGGTTTTTCTCTCCTGGAAAATCAAAAAATAGCTTCTTGGGTATATGGTACAGAATCACACCACATGTTGTAGTTTGGGTTGCAAATAGAAACAATCCCATCAATCATTCACACGGAGTCATTTTTTCTATTTCCAGAAATGGAACTCTTGTTATAAGTAGTAAAAATGGAAGTGTTATCTGGTTGGCAAATCCATCTGGGCCAGCATCAAATCCAGTTCTACAGCTCCTGGATACTGGAAACCTGGTTCTTGTAAACCAGACAATGGAAGGTGGCACATCAGAGAGGTACTTATGGCAGAGTTTTGATTATCCAACTGACACCTGGCTACCTGGAATGACGATTGTGAATGACATTGAAGCCGGTGTGGAGACATATTTGAGATCATGGAGAAATTGGGATGACCCTTCTCCTGGAGATTTTTTCACCAGGATTGAAAATGACGGCTTGCCTGAGTTTGCGATTTACAAAGGGAATAAGAAAATGTCTCGAAGTGGAAAGTGGAATGGGCTTTCCTTTAATGGATATCCAGGCTTTCCCAAAGAAATCATCAACCCTGAAATGATTTTCAAAAGACAGAGATTGATAACTGTGTCAATGCCTTATGACAGTTCAATTATGACAAGAGGAACACTAGACACATCTGGCTCACACCAACGATATACTATGAATTCAAGAAAAGATAAGTGGAATCATGTGTATTCATTTCCAAAGGATCAATGCGATGAATATGGTCTATGTGGTCCTAATGGTATTTGCATAATAGACAAGCCAATCCGATGCCAATGTTTAAAGGGGTTTGTTCCTAAATTCCCAAAAGACTGGAACCTTCAAGATTGGTCCGCTGGATGCACTAGGATTGCACCATTGAATTGTGAGAGTGGAGATGGTTTTCAAGAGGTTAGAGGGGTAAAGTATCCTGATATGTTGACTTATTGGTTAAATACTAGCATGAACCTCGTCGACTGCAAATATCAGTGCTTGAAAAACTGTAACTGCACTGCTTATGCTAATCCATTCATTACTGATGGAGGGACAGGCTGCCTGATGTGGTTCGGGGATCTAATTGATACCAGAGAATATTCTGGGGCCGACAGCAAGCAAAACATGTATATTCGCATACCTGTTTCACAACTAGTTAATGGTATGTACTTCTGAAACTATAGATCCATTGCTGATGCTACGAAATCATTACATTCTGTTTGTAAATATTTTTTTAAGTGTTTAAGTTGCTTGAACTTGTAATCTATTCACCGCATGTCGAAGGCCCATGAACTGACTATTTTTGTAATAAAACTACAAGCCACAGATACAAGGTTGTCTTTTACAAAAAGAGAAGTGCAGGACATAGAAAGTAGGAATGAGATTCCGTTAAAGGCTTCAACAGAAACCAGTCTTTTATATTGTTTTCTCAGCTTCAGATGGCAGCTCAAAACAACATAAATTATATTAGCTGGTGCTTTTGGTTGTAGATTCTAGCTATGACTTGAAGAATGAGAACAAGAAAACGCCTACAAGGCTAATACTGATATCAGCTGGTTCTGGAATTCTTGTATCTGGCTTAATAAATGGAGCTATTTTTCTGCTGATGAGACGAAAGAAGCCAGGTAACAACCCTGAACTGTACAATTGACTGCTCAAAACTTGCATTTTTTTTTTTTGGTTGATAACGTGAAGTACAGCAGACCCGAGAATAATTCTCTGTTTTTCCCCATCACAGCAACAAAAGAGAACAATGAGGATGTAGAATTACCATTATTCAAATTTGCAACTATTGTGGATTCTACTAACAATTTCTCCAAGGAAAACATGATTGGAGAAGGTGGTTTTGGTATCGTTTACAAGGTAACATATTACATCAGAGTTCTTAGGTTAAAAAAAAAAGTTAAATTATGTCTCATTAACCGACGTGCATATGCAGGGCAATTTGTCATCTGAAGTAGCGATAGCCATCAAAAGATTGTCAAGAACTTCGGGACAGGGTCTTGAAGAGTTCAAAAATGAAGTTATTTTGATTTCCAAACTTCAACATACCAACCTTGTTAGACTATTGGGATGTTGCATTGAAGGTGAAGAAAGGATGCTAATCTATGAATACTTGCAGAATAAAAGCCTTGATTATTTTATTTTCGGTACAGTCTACAATCATCCTTCATTGTTCTATTTCGTTTGTGAAATGCTTTTTAGTTTTTATTTATTAAATTTAAGAGTGTTTTAGTGTCATAACATGTCAACTCTTTGCAGATAAAAATAAGAAGACACTTTTGACATGGCCTAAGCGCTTTGACATTATCATGGGAGTTGCGAGGGGACTACTTTATCTCCATCATGATTCCAGATTGAAGATTGTCCATCGAGATCTCAAACCTAGCAACGTTTTACTTGATGGAAATTTAAATCCAAAAATCTCAGATTTCGGCTTAGCTAGAATCTTTGCAGAGGATCAACCTGTTTCCAAAACAAAGAGAGTCGTTGGAACTTAGTAATCTTTTTTGCTTGCTTTACTTTAAATCTCAACAATAGTACATTAAAACTCTACGAAGGGTCCTTACTACTAATAATTTTATGCAGTGGCTATATGGCCCCTGAATATGCAATTGCTGGGAAATTTTCTGTAAAGTCCGACATTTTTGGGATAGGAGTGATATTGTTAGAGATAGTGAGTGGAAAAAAGAACAGAGGATTTGAATGCAGTGGCAATCATTATCATAGCCTCTTGGGACATGTACTTCTTCCTTGCTACAAAACTTAGCACTTTGTGTTTGTTGATATTAGAACAACTAACAATGTTGTCACTATTCTGACAGGCATGGTTACTATGGAAAGACAACAAGATTCTTGAGTTAATGGATGAATGTTTGAATGACACATTCATTGAATCTGAAGTGAAAAGATGCATCCATGTTGGATTATTATGTGTTCAGAAATCTGCAGAAGATCGACCATTGATGTCATCAGTGCTTTTCATGCTAGGAAATGATGGAACTTTTCTGCCTGAACCCAAAGAACCTGGATTCTTCTTTGAAAAGAGTTCTGTTGTGGAAAGAAATCGAACATCACCAAGTTCCATGTCTGAGAGGAACACGGCTACAATAACTGATTTAGAGGCCAGATGATGAGATTCCATCGGTCAACTTACTTAAAGTTTATCATTTGTAAACATTCTAATAAATGTAAAGTTTATGTTCCAAATGTTGAAATAGCCAATGAATAGGGAATCACGTTAGCTTAAACGGGATTGTAACGGTACAGGTGTCATGAATGCCATCCCCTTTCCGTTGGATTTGGCAATAATTTTTTCATCCACATGTTGTTGAAGCATTTGCATGAGGAATTATTAATTGTATTTTTGATTACATAGTCTTCAACTACTAAAACGTCCTCTAAACTTTATTAATTTTTAAAGGGGCCAATTGTTCAATCCAGCCCCATGCGTGAGTTGAATTTTTTACACAATAACATATTGGAGCTTTATGTGAATTTTCAATTTTCACACTAAAAATTCGATTCTATTGACAACACTCCAGAGTCAAAGTATTATGTCATTTTCATGAATACGTAACACCACTTTATCGCATATTAAAGGTAGAATTAATCAAAATATCTAAATAAGAACAAAAATTAGAAATACAACAAGATTTTTATTTTTTTAGGGTGGGACTATACACACCCCACCCTTTTCTAACCACACCCCAATTTTAATTTTAACATCTGAAAATATTTCTAAACACACCCCAAACTTTTCTCATTATACCATTTGACCCAAAAAACAAACAAAATCAAAAGCTAACAAAAAAAAAAGAAAAAAGAAACGAAGATCCAGTTTGTTCGACTTGAGAGGGGAGAATATTTCTTGAACAAACTTTGTCAAATTCGACTTGAGAAATCGAACATGGAGAAATGGACACTCCAAGAGATGGCTCAACTTCAATGACAGGTTCATTTTACACCAAGTTTTCAAATTTTTAGGGCTATGTTGAATCTTGAATAGAAGTTATGTAAATTAGATTGATTGATGGGTAAAATCGAATCACTTTGTATGTCTTATGGTGTGAGCATGTAATTGTATTCTATTGTTTGAAAATTTTGAAGTTTGCATGCTGAAAAACGAAAAAATTTCGATGAAGTGGTCGAGAGGTTTTCGAATCTAGTGTGTCATGATATTGCCATGTGTTCGACTAGAAAAGTCTAACATTTCAAAGTACGTTCGACTCGGAGAGTCGATTTTACTTTCCGTTCGATTTCTAGTTATCGAATATACATAGGCCCGTTCGACTAGGGAAAGTTGAACACCCTTCATTGCGTTCGATTTCTACAGTTCGAACATCTCACAGTTTGTTCGACTTCGACTGTTCGAACACCTCTCATTGTGTTTGACTTCTGAGATCGAACAGAGCTTATTTTTTCCGACTTGTTAGATCAAACATAGCTAAGTTTCTTCGAAGCATAGGAGTTGAACACTAGTACTTTTATCGACCAGTTCCATCCATTTTTTTATTCACCTGATCTTGTTAACTACTTGCAGGTGACAAAATATACATGAGGAGGAAGAACCGACCAACGGCTTCTGAAAGAAAACGTCGAAATGAAGAGCTTGTTGCCACTACTGAACACGTGACTGAGCAAACTGATTTCTCTCCGATTGTGGATCATCCAGATCTCCTTGAAGAGCACGTGACTGAGCTAACCGATTTCCCTCCGATTGTGGATCATCCAAATATCCTTGAAGATGTAGCTGCAGATATGAATGAGGCTATAAATGAGCAAGATGCAGATATGAATGAGCCTGTGAATGAGCAAGAGGACGAGAGTGATGTTTTAACCGGTCCCCATCCTGGTGGACCCATGAACCCTATCTTGATTCCAAGTTTCAAGACCCATGTTGCGTTAAAGATTTGGTTCAATCAGGAAAGAGTTGTGCTCAAGTTTTGGTGACATACCACGAAAATAGAGTCGTGGAAGCTAGATGACGTATCCAATGAGTGGAGTCGTCTGATATCTCAGACCAAGCTTTATGGTCTCCCGTTCATATCTTACAAAAATCCAAACAAGAATCTCATATGTGCCTTCATAGAACGTTGGCATCCGGAGACCAATAGCTTTCACCTGTCGTTTGGTGAGATGACTATCACGCTAGATGATGTCTCCTACATTACCGGATTTCCAGTGACGGGCCTACCAGTAGTATTACCTGACGTGAGGAGAGAACCCTCCTCAATCCTGATGTCTACGTATCTGGGGATATCAGTGGATGAGGCGTAGGAGGCCCTTGAGATTATTAGAGGTTCGTCAATGAAACTTGAGTGGTTGTGCGAAAAATTTAGTCCGGGCATGAGTAGTATAGACGAGGCCACCAGACTGTGCGTAGCTAGAGTATATTTCTGGTTTGTGCTTGGTTGCACAGTCTTCTCAGATAAAAACGGCAACAGAGTTTCGACTGATGTTTTGAGAATGGTATGTAATGTGGGTAGAGTACGTAAGTATGCATGGGGGGCTGCTGCACTGACTTTTCTTTATCGTCAGTTGGGATTGACATCTCACTACGGCGTGAAACAGATGTCGGGATACTTCACATTGCTAGAGGTAAGAATCGTTTAACTGTGATTTAAGTTTGTTTTAGCATTTATTTCATTTTCATATTATTTCAATTACGTTTTGTGTTGTAGGCATGGATATATGAATACTTCCTCATGACGCGACCAACTCATAATGTTACCTTTCGAAGCGGCCATCCATTAGCATCTAGGTGGGCCCAACAAGCCGCTGCCGGACCCTCCATTGATCGTATAGTTGCATGGAGGGAGATACTAGACACATTGTCACCGAGTAATGTAAGTGTATCATATTTTGTCATTTTGAATCTTTGTGTACTTAAGTGTTGGTCTTAAATGTTTGTGAATGTTTGTGTACTTCAATGTAATACATGTTTGTTGGACTCCCTATGCTGGGATAAGAGATGTCTACCATCGTGACAATGTTACATTCTATGTTGGATGCATCAGTGCCTTTGACATCGTTGAGCCGTACCATCCCGATCGTATCTTGCGACAGTTCGGTTATGTGCAAACGATTCTTAACATGCCACTGATCCCAAATAACATGAAAAGAGGGAGCACAGGTGCACGATACAAGGTTGTCTTCCATTTGCTGGGCAACAACTTCTTGGCGTGGAGCAGTCATTTGTTGTCAGGGATCGTGTTGGTGCAGCTGCGGCTCTTGCGTGGGAATGCTCGCCAGATTACTTGGAGTGGTATTATACAATGTCTCATCCTAGGGTGCAGAATCCTGACAACGTTTCTAGTGTCGCACGTGCCACACCTTCTCAACCTCAACAACCCTTGGAGATTTTACACTCGGCACGTGCCCAACTTCATCCATTGGTGGACAGGTGGGCGCGTCGTGATCCCGACTTATCCCTTGGCTTTGTGATGCCGATTATAGAGAGTGTATATGCTTCTATGAGTTTGAATGACCCTTCTGAGGCTGAGCCCTCACGAAGGCTGCAAGTTAGGCGTAATATAAGTCATAGAAGTTAGTCATTCCCTGTTAGACAAAAGAATCAATGAGATACTTTGTAACACTTGATCCATATGTACTGTGATCCATATGTACTATTTGATGTACTTTGTAACACTTGATCCATTCGTTGTTTTGTTTCGAAACTTATCTCGAAGGTACTGTTATGTGATATTTGAGTTGTGAACCTCCACTGAATTAGTTAGTATGATTGAGTCGGGATATTTGTAAATGCGCATGTTTGAGGTTGGAATTAATTAGTTAAGAATGAAAGAAAGTAGGTTGTGAATCTTGATGCTAAAACACAAATTAAAGACACTGTTCGAACTCCATCATATGAGCATTTTTCAAACTGTTCGATTTAAAAGATCGAACACCCTTTATTCTCTTCGACTTTAATTTATCGAACGGATCATGTAATGTTCGACCCTCAAAGTCGAACTTTATGTACTACGTTTGAACTCCATAGTCGAACGTATTTCATTATGTTCGAATTTAATAAGTCGAACGCTGATTGAAGTGTTCGACTTTAGGAAATCGAACGTACGTAAGTGTGTTCGATTTCGAGAATCGAACGTTGCTCACAAATTTCGATTTTCATATGTCGAACACTTGGTGTATTTTTCGACTTTTTCGTTCGAACAGTAGGAAAAAAATTGCATATCAATGAAATAACCTAGCAAACAAATCCAAGTTCAAACAACATGTGATTTATCCAATTAAACAAAACACCATCGAACACCATAATACATCATAATACATCGTAATCAGTTATGATCCACTGTTACATGTTGATAGTTCATAATACATAAGGTTCACAACATCATAATATCTAATCACTGTCAATGATATCCAGACTTACAACACCAATTGATTCACTATCACATTTTACCATATCGTGGTATTTCGCCAGTTGTGCTTGGTAGAGAAGTGCCCATCCATCAGCGCATAAATAGTGATATCCGTACCATGTGGTACTAATATGAGGTATTGGTGCGTCATCTACCATTTCGACCTGTTAAAAACATTGTAACAATCACTGTATTAGTGGATAAACACTAGATATAATAATGAAACTATAAGGTGAAACAATTACCCTAATGAAATGGTTGTTTCCAACAAGTGTCATGCATGCTAATTGAGGATTCGCCGAAACCGGTGTTCTCAAAGGTATAAATGGCAGGCTTTGCTGGGGATAAATATGCATGAAAGCCATATTATATCTTGATGCCGCCAAGTTATAAGTTTCCGGAAAAATAAACCAAAACTTCGTGTCGTATACTTCATCATGGAAACACCTCAACATCTCTAACATCTTCTCAACCCTTGTAGCATCCAACCAAACAGTAGCATATAACGCTCTAAATTTCTCCAACTCTTTTATCAGATCGTCACAAACTTTTACCCACGAGTACTCACCCAATCCTAGGGCGTGTAAGACACACTGAAAGCCACAATGTCTGTCACTTTTCACATCAATTGTTTTTGACACGTAAGGTTTCCATTGAGTTGGGAGTAGCTCAACAAGTGGAGTGTGAGATGGATTACGCAGTGATCGATGTTGGACATGTTGTTTTTCCCTTCGTGATTTAGTAAACATCGGAGCAACTGACGAAGGTCCAGATAGTTGAATAGTATTTTCAATTGGTAAACAACTATCAATAACCGAACCCACATACTCGAATGCACTCTTATCTCGTTTGGTGGACTTGTCTCCCTCTAAAGCTTGTCCTTTCAACAACATGATTTTCAAACACCAAATTATTTCTTTGCGATTTTGGTTTAGATAGCTTGTACTTGCCACTTCTTTCACATCCCAAAAACACTCTAGGCCTCCTACCACTTTCAACTCCGTCTGAGCGTTTCACTAAAACCACCATATTAAGCCTATGTGCTACTCCTCTTATCCATTCCACCAAAGAAGTGCGACTATCAAAAAGGTTGGTCGTGAAAAACTCAATTGTGTAATCTATTCCCTCATACATTGGATCATTCTCATTCTCATGATCATCCATCTTATTTTCATCGATGAGATTCACCAGACTTAGTTCCATGGATTTTGAGCCATTTTCCTAATAAAAAATTCAAATAGAAGATAATAAACATATTGTTCAACGATAAATATAAAAAAAACTTCAATAAACCTACTGTTCAACTTAAAAAATTGAACGTTACTAAGACTGTTCAACTTTAAAAATCGAACACTACTAAAGATGTTCAATTTCAGAAAATCGAACACATCTTAGGTTGTTCAACAATCAAAAATCGAACATAAAAGGATTGTTTGAACAATAGAAATCGAACACTCATAGTAGTGTTCGAACACCTTTAAACAAGTTCGACTTTCGAAGTCGAACACCCTTAGTATGGTTCAAAGTCTATGTGTCGAACACTCTTTAGCCCGTTCGACTATTCCAGGTCGAATGGGACTGTTCCAGCGGGATTTTCGAACATTCAAATTAAAACTCGATTTTTTATAATACATTACTAAAAACTGTTAAAAATGTAGTAGAAATCTTACATTGTTCGTTTCAAATGTATCTTCCCGTTCCATAGAAATTTCAACCAAGAGTTCTTGTTGGGAGATATTTTTAGGGTTTAGAAAGGAGAAGAAATGTTTGATAATGGTGGAGAAGAAGAGATTTTCTAATATGAAGGAGAAAAAAAGGACTATGGAGTGTGTTTAGAAATTATGGGGTGTAGTTAGTAGTTTAAATTATATGTGGAGTGTGTGGTTAAAGGGCATTATAGACATTTAATATATAATTATTTTGGAATTAATTAAATATGGAATGTGGTTAGAAAAGAGGGGTGGGGATAGTCCCACCTTTTTTTTTATGTGAAGTTGACAAGATTTAGATTTCCACAAGTGCTGTTCATTTTCTTTACATATGCCTAACCGCTAAGTTCTTTTAACGCTTGATTCCACCATGGAATGTTTCATCATTTTATAATGATCTGATTTGGAAATGGCTTACTTCCTTTTCACCACAATTCTGTTCTTATCCATCGCCTTTCTGAAATCAACATTTGAAGCACACACTCTTTCCAGACCAAACAATTGCTATTGGTCAAACTTTGATTTCAAGAAGTCAACTTTTTGAGATGGGGTTTTTAAGCCCTGGAAAAGCCAGATGTAGCTTTTTGGGGATATGGTACAAAACTACACCGGATGTTGTAGTCTGGGTTGCAAATAGAAACAAGAAACAATCCCATCACTAACTCACAAGGAGTTACTTTTGCTATTTCCAGAAATGGAACTCTTGTCATAAGCAGTAAATCTGGAAGCATTATTTGGTCGGAAATCCCATCCAGGCCAATATCATATCCAGCTCTACACCTCCTGGATACTGGAAACCTGGTTCTTTTAAACCAGACAATGGATGGTGGTTCATCAGAGAGCTACTTATGGCAGAATTTTGATTACCCAACTGACACTTGCTAACCTGGATATGACGATTGTGAATGACGTTGAAACTGGCGTGGAAAGATATTTGAGATCATGGAGAAATTGGGATGATCCTTCTTCTGGAGATTTTTTCATCAGGATTGAAAATGAGGGTTTGCCTGGGTTTGCGATTTACAGAGGGAATAAGAAAATGTTTCGAAGGGGAAAGTGGAATGGGCTTTCCTTTAATGGATATCCAGGCTTTCTTGAAGAAATCATCAAACCTGAAATGATTTTCAAAAGACAGAGACTGATAACAAGAGGAACACTGGACCCATCTGGCTCATACCACCGATATACTATGAATTCAAGAAAAGATAAGTGGAATCATGTGTATACATTTCCAGGAGATCAATGCGATGGATATGGTCTATGTGGTCCTAATGGTATTTGCATAATCGACAAGCCAATCCGATGCCAATGTTTAAAGGGGTTTGTTCCTAAATTCCCAAAAGACTGGAACCTTCAAGATTGGTCTGCTGGATGCACTAGGATTGCACCATTGAATTGTGAGAGTGGAGATGGTTTTCAAAAGGTTAGAGGGGTAAAGTATCCTGATATGTTGACTTATTGGTTAAATACTAGCATGAACCTCGACGAATGCCACTCTCAGTGCTTGAAAAACTGTAACTGCACTGCTTATGCTAATCCATTCATCACCAATGGAGGCACTGGATGCCTGATGTGGTTTGGGGATCTCATTAATACCAGAGAATATTCTGGGGCTGATAGCAAGCAAAACATGTATATTCGCATACCTGTTTCACAACTAGTTAGTGGTATGTAAAATCATTCAATTCTGTTTTTAAGTACTTATTTGTTCTAATGTTTAAGCTGCTTGAACCTATAATCTTTTCACCGCATGTCAAAGGCACATGAACCAACTATTTGTGTAATAAAACTACAAGTTCAGAACATAAAAAGTAGGAATGAGTTTCTGTTAAAGGCTTGAACAGAAACCGATCTTTTATATTAGCTGGTGCTTTCGTTGTAGATTCTAGCAATGAGTTGGATAGAGAGAAAAAGAAAACACCTACAAGGCTAATACTTATATCAATTGCTTCTGGAATCCTTGTCTCTGGCTTTATAAATGGAGGTGTATTTTTTATGACGAGACAAAAGAGGCGAGGTAACATCTCTGTACTTTAACAATTGACTGCTCGTAAGTCGATGTATTTTGTTTAAAACATGCACTACCACATAGCCTGAAGCACTGTATTTATATTTTTTCCCATCAACAGCCATAGGAAATAATAATGAGGATTTTGAATTACCATTATTCAAGTATGCAACTATTGCGGCTGCTACTAACAACTTCTCCAAGGAAAACATGATTGGAGAAGGTGGTTTTGGTCCCGTTTACAAGGTAGCAAATATTACATCAGAGTTCCAAGGTTGAAAAAGAAAACCTTACATTCTAATGTATTTAACTGATATGCATAAGCAGGGTTATTTGTCATCTGAAGAAGAAATAGCCATCAAAAGATTGTCAAGTACTTCCGGACAGGGTCTTGAAGAGTTCAAAAATGAGGTTATCTTGTTTTCCAAACTTCAACATAAAAACCTTGTTAGACTATTGGGATGTTGCATTGAAGGTGAAGAAAGGATGCTCATCTATGAATATCTGCAGAATAAAAGTCTTGATTATTTTGTTTTTGGTACACCCTTTCATTGTTCTATCTCGTTTTTGGAATGCCTTTTAATTTCTCTTCTTCAAATTTAATAGTGTTTTAGTGTAATGACATATCAACTATTTGCAGATAAAAAACAAAAGACACTTTTGACATGGCCTAAGCGGTTTGACATTATCATGGGACTTGCGAGGGGACTACTTTATCTTCATCATGATTCCAGATTAAAAATTATCCATCGTGATCTCAAAACTAGCAACATTTTACTAGATGGAAATTTAAATCCAAAAATCTCGGACTTCGGCTTAGCTAGAATCTTTGCAGAGGATCAACCCGTTTCCAAAACAAAGAGAGTTGTTGGGACTTAGTAAGCCTTTTCATTTGTGTTACTTTAAATCTCGACAGCAATACTTGAGAATTCTGCAAAGGAACCTTACTACCAATAATTTAATGCAGTGGCTATATGGCTCCAGTATACGCAATTGCTGGGAAAATTTCTGTGAAGTCAGACATCTTTAGCATGGGAGTGGTATTGTTAGAGATTGTGAGTGGAAAAAAGAACCGAGGATTTGAGTGCAGTGGCGATCATTATCATAGCCTCTTAGGACATGTACTCTTCCTTGCTATGAATATTTTCACTATGTTTTTGTTGATATTAGAAAGACTAACAATGTTGTTGAAATTCTGACAGGTATGGTTGCTATGGCTAAAATAATTGTTGAAATACAATTATTTTTTGATTAAAGAATTCTGCATTGATTAAAATCAAACATTGACAAAAAACGTGAACGGCAGGATTCGAACCTGCGCGGGCAGAGCCCACATGATTTCTAGTCATGCCCGATAACCACTCCGGCACGTCCACCTCGTGTCGGTCAAGGTCGAGTTATGTTACAAATACTTGTCTTTATGCATTTGATTTTGAAGTAATCAAACGCATGATTTTTTGTACGACCAAAATCAACAAGGCTGAAGGGTTCAAATAAAAATCAACAAGGCTGACCAATCAAAACCTAAAACGTGTAGTGAAAAAAAATGTGATGACAGAATTGAAACACATGATTTGCTTACATTTACTATCACACGTTTGTGAAAAAAAGGGAGTATTAAAAGGTGCATAAAACAATTTGATCCAAGAATGGCGCATTTCCTGTTCACTACAGTCCTTTGCCCCCTGCTTCTTTTCTTCAGCTTTCTGAAATCCTCCTTTGCAGTGGATACAAATCAACTCCTTCTCAATCAAACCCTTGCTATTGGCCAAACATTGGTTTCTGAAACCCAAGATTTTGAGTTCGGGTTTTTTTCCCCTGGAAAATCCCCGAACAGATTCTTGGGAATATGGTATAAAAGCACATCAGATGTTGTAGTTTGGGTTGCGAATAGAAACAGTCCCATCACTCACACACAAGGAGTTACTTTTGCTATTTCCAGAAATGGAACTCTAGTTATAAGTAGCAGAAATGGAAGTGTTATTTGGTCGGAAAATCCTTCAGAACCAGCATCAAATCCAGTTTTACAGCTCCTGGATACTGGAAACCTGGTTCTTGTTAACCAGACAATGGAAAGTGGTTACATATGGCAGAGTTTTGACCATCCAACTGATACCTGGTTACCAGCAATGAACATTGTAGATGACACTGATGCTGGTCTGGAGAAGTATTTAACATCCTGGAAAAACTCAGACGATCCATCCCCTGGAGACTATGTCTTCAGACTTGAAAACCAGGGCCTGCCTGAGTTTGTGATCTACAGATGTCAAAAGAAAATGTATCGAACCGGAAAGTGGAATGGCCTTTACTTCAGTGGATTTCCACGTTTTCCAAATCCCATTTTCAAGCCTGATTTCATTTTCAGACGAGAGAGATTGATATCCATGGCAGGGCCTTACGACACCTCAGTTGTCACCAGAGGAAAACTAGACTCATCTGGCTCAATCCAGCGATACACTATGAATTCAAGAAAAGATAAGTGGAATCGTGTCTACGTATTTCCAGAAGACCAATGCGACGAATATGGTCTGTGTGGTCCTAATGGCATTTGCTTAATCGACAAGCCTGTCAGGTGCCACTGTTTAAAGGGTTTTGCTCCTAAATTCCCAAAAGAATGGGAACTTCAAGATTGGTCAGGGGGATGCAGTAGAATTACATCATTCAATTGTGAGAGTGAAGATGGTTTTCTAGAGGTTAGAGGGGTGAAGTATCCTGATATGTTGATGTTTTCGATTAATGCTAACATGAGCCTTGATGAATGCAAAGCCGAATGCTTGAAAAACTGTACCTGCACTGCTTATGCTAATCCATACATAACTAATGGTGGGAGTGGCTGTGTGATGTGGTTTGGGGATCTCAATGATATGAAAGAACATTCTGGGGCAGATAGCATGCAAAATATCTACATTAGATTACCAGTTTCAGAGCTTGGTAAGTTTAATTTTTAACTCTATAGATTAGCAGAAACAAAATAATTACTTTATTTGGTGGTTTTATCTGTAGATTTTAGCACACATTCAGAAAAGAAAGAGAAGAAAATGCCTATGCGGCTAATACTGATATCAATTGCTACTGGAGTTCTTGTTTCTGGCTTTATTAACGGTGGTGTATTTCTAATGACAAGAAAAAAGAAGCAAGGTAATGATATTGAACTTATTTAGTACACTGCTAAAAGATACTTCATGTGTAATTAAACATGCAATAAAGTAGAGAGACATTTGTATCTTTTCTTTTACAGCCACACAAAAGAACAATGAGGATGTAGAATTACCATTATTCAAGTTTGCAACTATTGTGGCTGCTACTAATAACTTCTCCAAGGATAACATGATCGGAGAAGGTGGTTTTGGTCATGTATACAAGGTAACATACTGCAACGGAGATCTTAAGGTAAAAAAGAAAAACATTAATCAGCACTATTTATGCAGGGCAGCTTGTCAGAAGGAGAAGAAATAGCAGTTAAAAGGTTATCAAGAACTTCAGAACAAGGTCTTGGAGAGTTCAAAAATGAAGTAATCTTGATTGCCAAACTTCAACATAGAAACTTGGTCAGACTTTTGGGATGCTGCATTGAAGGAGAAGAAAGGATACTAGTCTATGAATACCTGCAAAATCAAAGCCTGGATTATTTTGTTTTTGGTACAGCCTTTGTTGCACTTTAATCTTGGTGTCATGTTTGAAAAATCCTTTTATTTTATTCTACCAAATAGACCTTATTTAATTTTGGTTCACAAGGTACTCAATCATGTTGCAGATGAAAATCAAAGGATGCTTTTGACATGGCCTATGCGGTTTGACATTATCATGGGAATTGCAAGGGGATTGGTCTATCTCCATCATGATTCCAGATTAAAGATTATCCACAGGGATCTCAAAACAAGCAACATTTTACTTGATGGAAATTTCAATCCAAAAATATCAGACTTTGGCCTGGCAAGAACTTTTGCTGATGATTTACCTGTTTCTAGAACAAAGAGAGTTGTTGGGACTTAGTAAGCCTTTTCATTTGTTTTACTTTAAATCTCAACAATAATACTTCAGAATTCTGCAAAGTAACCTTACTACCAATAATTCAATGCAGTGGCTATATGGCTCCAGAATACGCTATTGCTGGGAAAATATCTGTAAAGTCGGACATATTTAGCATCGGAGTGGTATTGTTAGAGATAGTGAGTGGAAAAAAGAACAGAGGATTTGAATGCAGTGGCGATCATTATCATAGCCTCTTGGTGCATGTATGTATAATTTGAGGATAGTCGAGTGACAATGTGGTGTTCAATATAAGAAGAAACTAACAATACTTTTGCAATTTTGACAGGCATGGTTGCTATGGAAAGAAAACAGGATTATGGAGGTGATGGATAAATGTTTAAACAATACATTTGTGGAGTCTCAAGTGAAAAGATACATACATGTTGGATTGTTATGTGTTCAGAAATGTGCAGAAGATAGGCCAGCGATGTTATCTGTGCTTTTTATGTTAGGAACTGATGGGGCTATTCTGCCTGAACCCAAAGAGCCTGGATTTTTTGCTGATAGCAGTTCCCATATTGTAAGAAATTGCTCATCACCAAGTATAGATTCCGAGAGAGGAACGATCACCATTACTGATTTGGAGGCCAGATGAAGAGGTCTCATCACTCAACTTACTTTAAATTTAGAACACTAATTTTAAGGTGATTATATACCACAATTAAGATTTGACATGTATTGTAATGTAAACAATCACCATTACTTATATGAAGGCTAGATAAGGATCGAGACCTCAGCAAGCATATTAATATCATTGATTTTATGTGCTTGTGTTCAGGTATGTGATAAGACCCTCTTACAGCTTTTGGATTGTGTAGAGGTTTAATTGCCTGTGACGTCTTTTTTTTTTCTTTTTTAAACCAATTTTCACTTTAAATTGTTTGTTTTTTTGCTAATCTCTTTTTTTCTCTAACAGCCTCACTTATTATAGAAAACATAAAATTAGAAAGGGATCATCAAAAGAAGAGTATTTCAAATGTATCATTGTAAATGGTTTCCATATCTTTCTTTTGTCAACTTAAGACATTTCAAATTCAACCTTGCATGGGCCATTAAAGAGAAACAAGAAAAAGACCAAAACCAGGAAAAGAAATAAAAAAGAAAGAGATATAAATGAATGCATGATTTGTCTCATGCAGTTGTTAGATTCTAGAAGATGGATGATTCAAAGAGTGTATTATTAGCAAACTATTTATAAACTAACGTTGAGAATAACTCACTATATTTTATCTCCCACAAATTCATCCATTAGTTACATTCACTTAGTTGAATTTTCAACACATAAATACATGATGGAGCTTGAATTAAGTACAGTTTTTTTCTATAACTCTGATATTTACCATTCTGATGTTTCATTTCATCAGATTTGACAATGGCACAGTTCCTTTTCACTGCATTCCCATATGCACTGATTCTTTCCATCTCCTTTCTGAAATCCAGTGTTGGAGTGGATACTCTTCTTCCAGATCAAACCATTGGTATTGGCCAGACATTGATATGTCGTAACCAAGTATTGCTAGAGATAATTAGTGGAAAGAAGAATACAGGATTTGAACATTGTGATCACTATCATAGTCTCCTTGGCCATCTATTCTTGATCACATTATGCTAATGTTTTGTTGATAATTGTCAAGTGAAAAAGTGTTGAGAAAATCCAACCAACTTGTGGAAATTTTGGCAGGCACCATTGCTATGGAAAGACAGCAAGATTCCGGAGTTGATGGATAAATGTTTGAACGATACATTCACCGAATCTCAAGTGAAGAGATGCAAAAAAGTCAGGTTATTATGTGTTCAGAAAATGGCAGAAGACAGGCCAACAATGTCATCAGTGCTTTTCATGTTAGGAACCAATGGGGCGATCCTACCCGAACCTAAAGAACCCGGATTTTTTATCGAAAGAAGTTGCAGCCCAGCAATAAGTTGTACCTCACCAAGTATTAGATCAGAGAATTATTCAATCACCATTACTGATTTGGAGGCTAGGATGAGATCTCACACATGTTATTACAAATGTACTATGTTTAGTTCTATATATATATATGAGTGGTTTGCATTAATGATTCCTATATAAATTAATTAATTAAGGTTGTCATGTTGGAGACAACTTTTAAGTAGCTTCATGTTAATAACCTCATGTCTTTCTTTGTGAAAAAATTTAATTCAGGTTAATTGGCGGGCACTTTGACAATTTTACGAAGAGTTGCGTGATGGTTTATATTTTCATTCTTTCCGCGTTAATGTAAACTTAAAAGTGTTTTTTTTTTTTTTTTTTACCATTTTTCAGAATGCCACATATATTTGGTCAATATAAGGAGGCATTGGAATTTCAATTTGCTATATTTTCCTCAATAAGATACGGGTTATCACTTATCTCCACCTGAAATGATTAACAATACTTCCTATATTTCAAAATAAGAGTTATTCTGAAATTTTTGTCATAATTAAGAAAAAAAATTTGGATAAATATATCTTTACTAATTAAGAAATTTAGAATTCAAAATTGGAAAAGAAAATAAGAGTAATTCTGAAATTTTTGTCATAATTAAGAAATGTTTTTGGACAAATATATCTTTACTAATTAATAAATTTAAAATTGGAAAAGAATCAAATTAGTTGCATAAAAAGTATCATATAAAATCCCTAAATTTTAACTAATGAATATTAATAGGAATAATTTGGGAATAAAATTGCACAAAAATATAAAACAACAGTTAATTTAAAATAAACTTTAAACTTCAAGATGACATTTAATTTAAAATGGAAGGAGTATTTGACAACCCATTCGAATGGTAATATTCCATAGCTGCATACACATTATTCCTCTTCGAGTTGTTTCAAATATACATTTTTGTTTTTATATTATCTTTTTACATTCATTACAAATATATCCTATGTTATAATATGAGTCCGATGCCCAATATACCAAATTTGATATAAGATGATAATAATTCTACCCATCAATATAACATATTGTCCCCAAATACCCACCAATATAACATATTGTCTCCAGATACCCAATTTTGGTTTTGTCCTCATACACATGTATACTAATTATTTTATCTTTTTCTTTTACTATTCATTTACTTTACTTTGATATTTGATATATGATATACCGTATTATCACATATTTTTTGAAAATTTGGATATTTTCGTTAAACCCTAAAAATAAGGGTTTAACGAAAATTAAACTTTAATTTTTGTTAAACCCCTACTTTTAGGGCTTTAACGAAAATTAAGTATAATTTTCGTTAAACCCTAAAAAAATAAGAGTTTAACGAAAATAATTTTCTAAGAAAATCATGGAACCTAATTCGTTAAACCATGGAACCTAATCATGGAAAATCAAACCATGGAAATTCGTTAAATCATGCAACCTAATCACGAAAATCAAACCATAATTTTCAAACCTAGGAACTTAATTTTTGTTAAACCCTACAAAATGAGGGTTAAAGCCCTAAAAATAGGGGTTTAGTGAAAATTAGGTTTAATTTTCATTAAACCCTTATTTTTTAGGGTTTAATGAAAATATCCAAATTTTCAAAAAATATGTGATAATACGGTATATCATTTATCAAATATAAAAGTAAAGTAAATGAATAGTAAAAGAAAAAAGATAAAATAATTAGTACACAAAATACACATGTGAGGACAAAACCAAAATTGGGTATTTGGGGACAATATGTTATATTGGTGGGTATTTTGGGATAATATATTATATTAGTGGGTATAATTATTATCATCTTATATCAAATTGAGTATTTGAGGTATTTTCTCTTATAATATTCCATAAAATGTTTTAGCTGGACAAAACACTCAAAATATTGTACAAAAATGACATCTCTACTACCGAGGACAAAGTCTCTTGTCTATACATATACATTGGACCCATTCAGACTAGCTATGTCAATTCCCAGTTGTCTACTACTAAACTCGCCAATTTAATCCATCATCGTTTCGTTCCCTCTGCTTGGAATACTCCAACTTGGATATGAGCTGAAATCTAACAAATTGAATATTATATATATATATATATATATATATATATATATATATATATATATATTGATGATAAAAAGACTTTACAAGTGGATCAGTTTTTTATTTTCCTTTTTCTCCTAACTACTTGGAATAAAAAAGCTTTTTTTTTTTTTTATCACTTTCAACAAAAAACGCTTATCAAATTGCATTACTATAATATAGTGGAAACGCCCCCATTTACTTAACAATACGATACTAATACATCATTTGCTAAATAAAGAAAACAAAACAAGGGAAGAAAAAGTGGATAGCTTACATATCTATCTATCTATTATTGTTATTATAATCTTAAGTCTATATTAATAAGTTTATTAATTAGGTGTCACAATTACAATGTTCAAATGTATTAGAATTAGTCACCTTACAGTGAATCAACTATATATATTACAATTTTTTTATATTTTTTTACATGATTTGTAAAATCTTAAAGTTTCGACGTTCAAATTTTATAATGATTTGAATCATCTTTTTAGATTTTGTATATCATTGTCTATAATGCACATCACATGTAGATTAATAATATTATTTTATACATATATCGGTTATTTTGAAATATTTAATATAACAAAAATTTTAATAAAGACGTAATTTGATTTTGAAATAGATATTAGTGTTTGATTTTCACCACTGTCTACCAATCCAAGTTAAAAAAAATGATTTTGACAATCTTGATTGACACTTATGTGGGTTGCAATTTTAAAATAACGATTCATGATGCGGCTAAAACGAAGTTCATGAAATAAAGTACATTTTTTCATCTCTCTCATCACAAGTACATTCTCCCATAATTCTAATATTGAGAGTTGGTTATTTTAAAAAAATAAAATAAAATTGAGAGTTGGTCAAATCCTTTTTTTAAAATTGCTTTGCGTTGACTGGCGTTTGGCTGTCACGGCATAATGGCATTCATATTCTTGAAACCTCGCACACTGATATCTGTCATTCTCATATATCAGAACCGTTTCTTGATTATCTGTATATCTCATAATAATTGTCTTGAAAATGGGGCACTTCCTCTTCACTGTAATTCTGTGCGCCCTGTTTCACACGATCGCCTTTCTTGAATTAACATTTGGAGTACATACACTTCTTCCAAACCAAACCATTGGCAATGATCAAACTTTGATCACGCAAAACCAAGCTTTTGAGATGGGGTTTTTCCGCCCTGGAAGATCCAGAAACAGCTTCTTGGGGGTTTGGTACAAAACGACGCCAGATGTTGTCGTTTGGGTTGCAAATAGGAACAATCCCATTACCGACAGACAGGGTGTCACTTTTGCTATTTCTAGAAATGGAACCCTTGTTATAAGTGGTAGATCTGGAAGCGTTATTTGGTCGGCAATTCCATCAGGCCCAGCATCGAATCCAGTTCTACAGCTCCGGGATACTGGAAACCTGGTTCTTGTAAACCAGACAATGGAAGATGATTCATCAGAGAGGTACTTATGGCAGAGTTTTGATTACCCAACTGACACGTGGCTACCTGGAATGAAGATGATTGATGACATTGATGCTGGTGTGGAGAAGTATCTGACAACATGGAGAAACTTGGATGATCCTTCACCTGGAGATTTTGTCTACAAGATTGAAAACAAGGACTTGCCTGAGTTCGTGGTTTACAGAGGAGAAAAGAAAACGAGTCGAACTGGAAAGTGGAATGGGCTTTACTTCAATGGATTTGCACGCTTTCCCAACCCCATTTCCAATCCAGTATTATTTTTCAAAGGAGAGAGATTGATAGCTGTGGAGGCGCCTTATGACAGCTCAACTGCCAAGAGAGGAATAATAGACATATTTGGCACACTTCACCAATACACTATGAATTCAAGAAAAGATAAATGGAATCGTGTCTATTCATTTCCAGGAGACCAATGTGATGAATATGGTCTTTGTGGTCCTAATGGTATTTGCACAATTGACAAGCCTGTCAGGTGCCACTGTTTAAAGGGTTTTGCTCCTAAATCCTCCAAAGAATGGGAACTTCAAGATTGGGCTGGTGGATGCTCTAGAAAGTCGAGATTGAATTGTGAGAATGGTGATAGTTTTTTAGAGGTTAAAGGGGTAAAGTATCCTGATATGTTGGCATATTGGTTAAATATTAGCATGAGTCTCGATGAATGCCAATCTGAGTGCTTGAAAAACTGTAACTGCACAGCATATGCTAATCCATACATAACTAATGGAGGCAGTGGCTGTGTGTTATGGTTTGGGGATCTCATTGATACCAGAGAATATTCCGGGGCTGATAGCAACCAAAACATGTATATTCGCTTACCTGTTTCAGAACTACTTAATGGTATGCACTAATGTTCTAAACTTATGTTGATTGTTTAAGCTGCTTGAACTTATAAGACATTCACCGCTTTTCAAAGGCAATGCAATGACTATTTGTGTAGTAAACTTTTAGCTGTATAGTGTATATACAAGATTGTTTTAAAAAAAGACCAAGTGTAAGACATAGGAACTAGAAATGATATTCTGTTATAGTCTTGAACTGAATCCAATGTGTCATGTTTCTTTCTCAGCTCCAAAACCACATCATTCATATTAGCTGGTGCTTTTTATTGTAGATTCTGGCTATGAGTTGGAGGCAGAGAAGAAGAAGAAGAAGAAAACGCCTACACAGCTAATACTGATATCAATTGCTACTGGAGTTCTTGTCTCTGGCTTTATTAATGGAGGTATCTTTTTTATGACGAGACGAAAGAGCCAAGGTAACAACTCTGAACTATTACGACTTACTGCTCAAAAGTCGATTTTTTTTTTTTTTTTTGGTTGAAAACATGCATTACAGCAGAGCCTAAGGCATTATATATATATATATATATATTTTTTTTTTTTTATGACAGGCATAGGAAAGAAGAATGAGGATTTTGAATTACCATTATTGAAGTATGAAACTATTGTGGCTGCTACTAACAACTTCTCTGAGGATAACATGATTGGAGAAGGTGGTTTTGGTCTCGTTTACAAGGTAATGTACAACATCAGAGTTCCTAAGTTGAACAAAAATACAAATAATCACATTTTGACTCTTCAATTGACATGCATAAACAGGGCAATTTGTCATCAGAAGAAGAAATAGCCATCAAAAGATTGTCAAGAACTTCAGAACAGGGTCTTGAAGAGTTCAAAAACGAAGTTATATTGATTTCCAAACTTCAACATACAAATCTCGTTAGACTATTGGGATGTTGCATTGAAGGTGAAGAAAGGATGCTGATCTATGAATACCTACAGAATAAAAGCCTTGATTATTTTGTTTTTGGTAAAACCTCAAATTACCCTCTATTGATCTGTTTCATTTGTGATACACAAAAGACTTCAGTCTGTCAAATTTAAGTATGCTTCAATGTCGCAACATATCAACTATGTGCAGATAAAAGTCAGAAGACACTTTTGACATGGTCTAAGCGCTTTAACATTATCATGGGAATTGCTAGAGGACTACTTTATCTGCATCATGATTCCAGATTAAAGATTATCCATCGAGATCTCAAAACTAGCAACATTCTACTAGATAGAAATTTAAATCCGAAAATCTCAGACTTCGGCTTAGCTAGAATTTTTGAAGAGGATCAACCTGTTTCCAGAACAAAAAGAGTTGTTGGGACTTAGTAAGCCTTTTCTTTTGTTTTCCTTTAAATCTCAACATTACTAGTATGGGATTTTCTTAAGGGATCTTACAACCAATACTCTTATGCAGTGGCTATATGGCTCCTGAATATGCAATTGCAGGGAAATTTTCAGTAAAGTCCGACGTTTTTGGGATGGGAGTGATATTATTGGAGATAGTGAGCGGAAGAAAGAACAGGGGATTCGAATGCAGTGGCGATCATTATCACACCCTCTTGGGACATGTACTCATCCTTGCCTAAATATCTTTGCATTGTCTTTTTTGGTATTGGAAAAACTAACAATCTTGTTATAATCCTGACAGGCATGGTTGCTATGGCAAGAAAACAGGATTCTTGAACTAATGGATGAATGTTTGAATGACACATTCATTGAATCTGAAGTGAAAAGATGCATCCATGTCGGATTATTATGCGTTCAGAAATTTTCTGAAGATCGGCCCGAGATGTCATCAGTGCTTTTCATGCTAGGAACAGATGGAGCAATGCTGCCTGAACCCAAAGAACCTGGATTTTTCATTGGAAGAAATTCCATCACTGAAAGAAATTGCACCACACCGAGTCAGATATCTGAGGGGAAAACAACCACGATAACTGATTTGGAGGGCAGATGATAAGATTTGGAGGCATGGAGGAAAAGTTTTTGACTTAAAATCGTCATTTCAATGTTACATTCTAATTGTATTGTAATGTCACACTAATTTCAAAGTGGTTGTATCGATCCTAATTAGGATTTGAAAAGTATTGTACATAAATTTATAGAAACATGATCTCTTTGTATATATTTCAGTTTCTTACAGTTTCCTTAATCCTGCAGTTTGATTTTTTGAGCTGACCAAGTTTAGATAAATAAATAATGAAGAATCACGAAAAATATATGACAGCATGCCACTTTGACTTTTATGTATGAAAGTCGGTTATTGCTACAAGATGAGTTCTTGTGGAATCATGTAGGAAAATTGCACCACAAATTTGTGTCAAGTTTCCACGATTTTCCGTTTGGGCTTTCTTTGACTCTCTTCTATATCTTTTATTAAGAGTTAATAATGTAATTTACGTATTTATAATTAGTTTAACAAAATATTATTTTATTTGTTTTATTTAAATTAGGCATTACTTTAATGTAACCTAATTTTGTTAGAATTTTTTGTAAACCATCAAATTCAATAATAGAGCCGACAGATGCAACAAAAATCAAGAAACTTATATTCCATGCTTTATAGTTTGACCTGTATGCTTTTTTTCATAGCTTTAAATTTTAATGTCGCACCTGTATTTAAGGTAATGAACGACATTTACTAAAAATAAAGTTGTTGAATATTTATTATATTTAGAGAGTGTTGCTTTGAATTCTTTTCACTTCAACAATGTGTTCGATCATCTTCTTGCAATCTCAAAATTTTAAAATTCTTTCTTTAATTTTTATGAAATATTATGAATTACTAGTATTTTTCCTATGTTACATGGATTATGATACATGTAGTAAGAAATTAAAATTTATTATATATGTTAAAAGATAAAAAATTTCCTGATTGATAAATAAAAAACACAAAATCAACATAAATAATAACTAAAATAATTAATATTTAAATTAAAAAATTCAATTAAAGTTTATATTATTATATACAACTCTCCAAAAGAAGTTTTGTTGTAAATTTGTAATTCATTGATTTATTTTTCATTTATTATTTCATTGATTTATATTTCATATTTCATTACCTTATATATCCATAAATATGATAAATGTGCCCTTTTTTCCGGGATTCATTATCATCGAGAAATACGTCATTGATATACTCCCTCCATCCAACAAAAATAGACATATATTCCTTTTTTATTGTGCCAAATTATAAACGATTTCCTTATTAATAAAGTATAATTCATTGTTCATATTATTCATATAATTAAAAAAAAAAAAAAAAACTTAGAGGGTATTTGAATAAGCTTAAAAACCCTTTGAAGATGATGTTTAAAATCTTATAAACTTCTTTTTAAAAAAATTCTTAGTATAATAATATACTTCAATCATATATAATATATTACAAATCGAATTTTATTTTTACACTTTTTCATATCTAAACATTTTTACAGAATATAAGTAATACTAAGATAATTTTATAAAATAAATTGAAAGTAAGAAATATTTTCTTAAAACATATTAGAATGAAAAAACAAACTTGAAAACATTATTTAATTTAATTTGATATGTGTAATCTATGTATTACAATTTTTTTAATATAAATATATTTGTGTTTTTTAAATTTCTATATTTTTATCTAAATTATCACTAATAGTTCAAAACACTTTTCATATTTCACACCAATGTTTAAAGCAAATAAAAAAATTTCAAACCCATATAACAAATACATTTCAAATTTTTTATATTTATATATGAAATATGAGTATCGTACTAAAGATAATTAAAAAAAAGAGTAATATGATATATATGTTGCATATTAAAAAGGGACTTAGAATCCAATACTTATAATAGTTTGAAATTTTGAATTTTTACAAAATAAAGAAAAAACAAACCCTACTATACATAAACATCCACACCATCTCCACCCTCAAGACGTCCTTGCAGCTTTTCCCAATTCAGCTTTGGCAAAAGCTGGGTATGTTTGTTTTAAGATTCATAGGTCTGGATTTCTTTGTTTGTTAGGAAATTTAAATTAGAATTATAAAATTCACTCAAATACTATTTTATTTAAAGAAAATATAATAATTAATCGTACATTCTAACATATTAATATACAAATTTCAATACATATTTAAATTTCTATTATTACAATCATCAAATCATTACTATTATATCAACTAATAATATAATATTACAATTATTAACTTTTTCCATCATCGATTTGACATCTATAATAATAATTCTACCCTATAAAATCTCATAACAAACACAAATTTTAATTATTCATCTTTATTTACAAATCTCAGGATTTCAAAGTCGAATTTCTCCAATCCTATGTAATCTCAAAACAAACATACCGTACTTATTAATACTCTCTATCTTCTTTTTCTATTTCTTTATTCTTCTTTCCACAAATAGAAATAGGCTATAGGCAGGAAAACACTCTCCTTACTATTCTTATCATGGTCTTATTATTTTTTAGTCAACACAAATCAATTTTTTTTTTTTTAAATTCTCTCTTTAATTTTTATGGAATATTATGATTTTTTTTTTTGTGTGTGTGTGTGAAGACTAATGGTAAATTTTTACATAAGAAAAATATACTACAATTTTTGTATTATTTTTATATTAAAAGTTACCTTTAGTGTGAATAATTTTTGTATTATTTATATTTAAAATTGTAGTATATTTTTCTTATGTATGGTTACTGGTTAGAGATGTAATAAGGAATTTACAAGGAATCTATAAGGAATTCTAAGGAAGGAATTTTTTTGAATGCTGTGACGATCCTTGTCGTACATAAGACTACATTTATCCATAATCAACTATATCTATAACTAATTAATAAACAATTCATTTTTCTTTCATCCACATAAACATTTTATACTACAAAACAATCTCATCTTTTTCATACTTTATCAATAAACAACCACAACCAACCTTTAATAAATTATTTCTTTTATAATTTAACAATTATATCTATAATTAATTTTTATTATATTTTAAATATTTAAGAAAAATATACAATTATTTGATATTAAAAAAATTACATACAGTTAAAATAAATTACATCCAATAACAAAGTTAAAATTACAAGAATTGAAATATAAAAGAAAATAAATAAATCGAGCTACAAATACATGCATAAATTACAACAAATCAAAATATACAAATTACATATTTAATTAATAGTGCCGAATTTTTGTCATATATGCTCAATCAAGTCGTTCTTAAGAGCGGCATGAACTTCTCTATTGCGAAGTTGTTTCCTATTAGTCATATAAGTCGATAAACTTGCAATGATTCAAAATATATCAATATTAGTATCTATTTATAGAAAATTTTATTTTATGAATTTTGGTGTATAATTTTTTTAAGTGGATAAATCGAAATATGCAATTATTTAAATAAAATACACTCGACCAATCATATGATATCATGTGTCATCATAATTTTTAAATGAATTGGTCATGACTATGATCTTGGGATGACTTGATCATGAATTTTTTTTTATTTTTACTTTATTTTCTTTAATTAAATTTTTTGTCTTTTCCTACCACTGAAGGTTTAGGTCAAAATCGTCTTCTTCATTTTCTTATTGATTGGGTCTCTTTGCCTGAAGTCATCTTCTTAAAACTTTGGACGCTTTCTTCTACTTTTTATATTTCATTTCAATAAATTATGTTGATTTCTCAAGAATCTGCAATCTGCAAACGCATGATAATCCCACTTTCAAATGGAGCACTTCCTTTTCACTTCGGTGTTGTTCGCCCTTTTTCACACCATCGCCTTTCCTCAATTAACAGTTGGAGTGGACTCCCTTTTTCCAAACCAAACCATTGCTATTGGCCAAACTTTGATTTCTCAGAGCCATGATTTTGAGATGGGGTTTTTCTCCCCAGGAAAATCCAGAAACCGCTACTTGGGGGTATGGTACAAAAACACACCAGATGTTGTCTTTTGGGTTGCAAATAGAAACAATCCCATCACTGATTCACAAGGAATTACTTTTGCCATTTCCAGAAATGGAACCCTTGTTATAAGTGGTAGATCTGGAAGCGTTATTTGGTCGGCAATTCCATCAGGCCCAGTGTCGAATCCAGTTCTACAGCTCCGGGATACTGGAAACCTGGTTCTTGTGAACCAGACGATGGAAGGGGGTTTATCAGAGAGCCACTTATGGCAGAGTTTTGATTACCCAACTGACTCGTGGCTACCTGGGATGAAAATTGTGAGTGACATTGAAGCTGGGGTGGAGACATATTTGACTTCATGGAGAAATTTGGATGATCCTTCGCCTGGAGAATTTGTTCACAAGATTGATAACCAGGGCCTGCCTGAGATGGTGACTCTTCGAGGGGAAAAGAAAGTTTGTCGAACAGGAAAGTGGAATGGGGTTTCCTTCAATGGATTTCCACGCTCTCCCAATCACAATTTCGTACCTGAATTTCGTTTCAAAGAAGAGAGATTGGTAGCTGTGACGTCGCCTTTCGAGAACTCAACTGGCGGAAGGGGAACACTAGACATATATGGCACAGTTCAGCTATATACGATGAATCCGAGCAAGGATAAGTGGTTTCGTGTGTATGTATTTCCAGGAGACCAATGCGACGAGTATGGTCTGTGTGGCCCGAATGGTATTTGCATAATTGACAAGCCTGTCAGATGCGAGTGTTTGAAGGGTTTTGCTCCTAAAGTCCCAAAGGAATGGGACCTTCAAGCATGGTCAGGTGGATGCAAGAGAAAATCGCCATTGAATTGCCAGAATGGAGATGGCTTTCTAGAGGTTAAAGGGGTGAACTATCCTGATATGTTGACTTATTGGTTAAATACTAGCATGAGCCTCGACGAATGCCACTCTGAGTGCTTTAAAAACTGCAACTGCACTGCTTACGCTAATCCATACGTGACCAATGGAGGCAGTGGCTGTGTGATGTGGTTTGGGGATCTCATTGATATCAAAGAATATTCTGGGGCCAATAACAACCAAAACTTGTATATTCGCTTATCAGTTTCGGAACTACTTAAAGGTATGTACTTTTGAGATAATATTCTGTTATAGATGTTACTTTTCATTGATCATAATAGATGGTGCTTTTCATTATAGCTTCTAGCAATGATTTGGAGATAGAGAATACGAAGAAGATGCCTACAAGGCTAGTACTGATATCAATTGCTTCTGGAATTCTTGTCTCTGGCTTTATAAATGGAGGTCTTTTTTTGTTGACGAGACGAAAGAAGCAAGGTAACAAATCTGAACTGTGACAATGGACTGCTCAAAACTAGTTTTCATTTTTTTGGTTGAAAGCCTGAGACATTATTTTCTGCTTTTCCCTGTCACAGCCACAAAAAAGAAGAACGAGGATTTTGAATTACCTTTATTCAAGTATGCAACTATTATGGCTGCTACTAACAACTTCTCCAAGGAAAACATGATTGGAGAAGGTGGTTTTGGTCCCGTTTATAAGGTAACGTACTACATTAGAGTGCCTATGGTGAACAAGAAACATACATTCTGACTCTTCAATTGACATGCATATGCAGGGCAATTTGTCATCAGGAGAAGAAATAGCCATTAAAAGATTGTCAATAACTTCAGGGCAGGGTCTTGAAGAGTTCAAAAATGAAGTTATATTGATTTCCAAACTTCAACATACAAACCTTGTTAGACTGTTGGGATGTTGCATTGAAGGTGAAGAGAGGATTCTAATCTATGAATACCTGCAGAATAAGAGCCTCGATTATTTTATTTTTGGTACAGCCCGAGAATAACCTTCATTGTTCTATTCCTTTCGTAAAACCACTTTTAATTACACTCAATCAAATTTCATGGGAAGACATATCAACTATGTGCAGATAAATATCAGAAGACACTTTTGACATGGCCTAAGCGCTTTCACATTATCATGGGAATTGCTAGAGGACTACTTTATCTGCATCATGATTCCAGATTAAAGATTATACATCGTGATCTCAAAACTAGCAACATTCTACTAGATGGAAATTTAAATCCGAAAATCTCAGACTTCGGCCTAGCTAGAATTTTTGAAGAGGATCAACCTGTTTCCAGAACAAAAAGAGTTATTGGGACTTAGTAAGCCTTTTCTTTTGCTTTAAAACTCAACACTACTAGTATGGGGTTTCCTTAAGGGATCTTACAATCAATACTCTTATGCAGTGGCTATATGGCTCCGGAATACGTGATTGCTGGGAGATTTTCAGCAAAGTCCGACGTTTTTGGGATGGGAGTGATATTGTTAGAGATAGTTAGTGGAAAAAAGAACAGGGGCTTTGAATGCAGTGACGAACATTATTATAGCCTCTTGGAACATGTACTTCTCCCTGTCTATAAAAGTTTGCACTATGTCTTTATTGATATTAAAGAAACAAACTAACAATCTCGTTCCAATCCCAACAGGCATGGTTACTATGGCAAGAAAATAGGATTTTTGAGCTGATGGATGAATGTTTGAAAGACACATTGATGGAATCTGAAGTGAAAAGATGCATCCATGTTGGATTATTATGTGTTCAGAAATTTGCAGAAGATCGGCCCGAGATGTCATCAGTGATTTTCATGTTGGGAACAGATGGAGCTAGGCTGCCTGAACCCAAAGAACCTGGATTTTTCATTGGAAGAAGTTCCATACCTGAAAGAAATTCCACATCACCAAGTCTGATGTCTGAAGGAAAAACAATCACAATAACTGATTTGGAGGCCAGATGATGAGGTTTCATATCGCAACTTACTTCATTATTGGTGAGCATTGATCTTGAGTTTTTGACTAAAAATAGTTGTACCAATGTTATATTCCAAATGTGTTGTGATCTCACACTAATTTCAAAGTGGTTATATTGATCCCCCAATTAGGATTTGTTCTGTATTGTTTGATAAATTTATAGAAACAGATATCTTTGTATATATTGCAAAACTAGTATAAGTCCCGTGCGAATATAAATTTTACTATTTATATATGTTTATCTGTAAATGTTGAACACGAAAATAAAAAAAAAATTGGGAGAATTTTGATTTGATTTATTACCCGAGTGACGCATGACCAAAAAATTTAAATATTTCGAGTTTCATGTGAAAATATTAGTTTAGGGAAAAAAAAATCAAGTGCTCGATAATAATTCAATCTCATTTGGTACCCATGTGATGCATGAACAAATAAATTTCAAGTGTTACTAATTTTTTAATCTAAAAATGTTGATTATGAGAACAATATAGTTTTTCAAAGTAATTTCAATTTAATCTACTATTCATATAATTTACGAATTTAAATATTTCTTATTTTCATCATATGTTGTCTGACTACTTTACTAAATATTTCACAATTGGCCTGAAATTTTTTTATGCAAATATATGTTCAATAACTTATTTATAATGAGAGTATAGAATGATTATATTATTATATATTATAATCAAGTTTTTATAATATTTCAACCTCATTTGGTACTCATGTGATGTAGAAAATAAATTTAAAGTGTTAGTAATTTTTTGATATAAAAATTACGATCATGAAAAACAATATAGTTTTTAAAAGCTATTTATTTAATTTACAACCCATATAATTAAAAAATTTAAATATTTTTTATTTTCATTATATGTTGTTTGAATACTATACTAATTTTGTTACAGTTGGCTTGGAAAAAACGTGCAAATACATGTTTAATAACTTATTCATAATGAGTGTAAAATATTGATATAATTGTATATTACTCCAAAATAAAATTTCTAAATTTAACATACCACTAAATATTTTATATATATATTTTTTTCAGATGCCTTAAAATCAAAATTTATTTTTTAGAAAAATCATATTAGATGGTAAAATTTTCAAAATCTGATAAATCAGAAACCATGCAACTATATTACAATAGAAACTAAAATATTTTATCATTGTTCATATAATTATGAACTTTATGCTACCATGGTAATGAAATTTCAAATTCGTATTTACTTTTTAATCATGGAGGAAACATATTTATTCATAGAGCAAAAAAAAAATGATATATTCTTTTGTTAAATATTTCATAGATATATAAAATGATTTAAATTAAGGTACAAATTTTTATTCACAATTTTTCATGAATGATATTATTACCATGTATATACAAATCGTGTTAAATTTAAAACATATCAAATATGATCATTTTTTTCTCAATTTTCGTGCATATACAACACGATTTTCACCATGGATATTCATAAATTATGCAAAACTTAATATTTATAATTTATAATTTATGAATTGTAAAATATAAAATAATAAATATTTGTGTTTCTACCTTAAAAAGTGGAAATTTGATTAGTTTGTTTTTATGAATGACAATGAAATTTCATAATTAAAAATTCAAATTACTTAAAATAAGAAAAAAAATTCATCGACATATATATTATCACTCTTATAAATATCAACGACTTTCTACTCTTCAAGATTAATAATGAAATTTTATTTATATAATCCGTTATTATGAAATAAAAAGTGAGTTTTATTAAGTTTTTTTTAAATATAAGTTATATTATTTTTTATAAGATTACAAGAAAATTTCTACTTAATATAATTAAATTATGTAAATATATGTTATATTATTAATATTGTTACATGGAAGACATATTAAACTGGAGTATTGTGTATGACATACTTGTCGAATAAAATTATGTGATATTTATTATAATTTTCCAATACATATTTCGAATATAGTAAATAGAAATAGTTAATTTACGTTAATTATTATATATTTATTGTGTGATATATATTTGTGTGCTATACACATTAGAGATAATTTTTGATAATCTTTTGTGCTTTGATGATTTAGAATTCTTGAAATCCGATCATTGTATTATTTTAATTTATGCAACAAACATATCTTTAATCTTGATTATAATAATAAAAAAAAAATTTATTAGATGAGCTCATATTAACATTCATATACCATATATAATAATAAAAAAATTTATTAGATGCGCTTATATTAACATTCATATACCATTTATAAATTATAATTTTCAAAATTTTGTCAACATCATAGATGATATTATTACCATTTATAAATCATATTTAATAAAATATTAATAAATTTTAATTTATAAATTATTAAATAATAAATATAGTATTTCTACTTTTCGGCGGTGGAAATGAGCGGCAACATTTTTATATTTCTATTTTAAGGGGTAATTGTTATTATATAGATATAGATATAGATGTTAAATTTTTTTATTTAATTTTTATAAATTACAGAAAAAGATATTAAATTTCAATTGCCAGGCTGCCAGCTACATCAGTTGTTGTTTTAAATACATTTAATTTTGCAAGTTGAATTGGGAAACAACGTCAAAATCTGCAACAGGTTACGTGTCACCAAGATAAAAAGATTTCACAACTTTCTTTGTGCATTGACGAATACGAGTCCTGTTCATGAGGTTATTCTGAAAAGGACCATTATTAAGTTGTATAATTCATTTTATTATGAGTTGTTGAATATTCTTTGTTGACTAAATTTTATTTTTCATTATTTTCCATGCCATCAAGCTTCTTAATCTGCCCTTTTTATACTTGATTTCTCAAATATCTGCAATCTCCATACCCATAATAATCACACTTGAAAATGGCGCACTTTCTCTTCACTTTAATTATGTACGCCCTGTTTCTTAAATTATCTGTTGGAGTAGATTCACTTTTTCCAAATCAAACCATTTGTATTGGGCAAAGTTTGGTTTCTGAAAGCCAGGATTTTGAGATGGGGTTTTTCTCTCCTGGAAAATCCAAAAATAGCTTCTTGGGTATATGGTACAAAAGCACACCAGGTGTTGTAGCTTGGGTTGCGAATAGAAACAATCCCATCACTCATTCACACGGAGTTGTTTTCGCTATTTTCAGAAATGGAACACTTGTTATAAGAAGTAGAGCTGGAAGCCTCATCTGGTCGGCAAATCCATCCGTGCCAGCATCAAATCCAGTTTTACAGCTCCTGGATAATGGAAACCTGGTTCTTGTAAACCAGACAATGGAAGGTGGCACATCAGAGAGTTACTTATGGCAGAGTTTTGATCATCCAACTGACACCTGGTTAGCTGGAATGAAGATGATTGATAATATTGATACTGGTGAGGTGACGTATTTGACAACATGGAGAAACTTGGATGATCCTTCACCTGGAGAATTCGTCTACAAGATTGAAAACCAGGGCTTGCCTGAGTTCGTGCTTTATAAAGGGGAAAAGAAAGTGTGGCGAACTGGAAAGTGGAATGGGCTTTACTTCAATGGCTATCAACGCTTTCCCAATCCCATTTCCAATCCACTATTATGTTTCAAAGGAGAGAAATTGATAGCTTTGGAGGCGCCTTATGAAAGATCAATTGCCAAGAGAGGAAACATAGACATATTTGGCACACTTCACCTGTACACTATGAATTCAAGAAAAGATAAGTGGAATCATGTCAATGCATTTCCAGGAGACCAATGTGACGAATATGGTCTGTGTGGTCCTAATGGTATTTGCTTAATTGACAAGATTGTCAGGTGCCAGTGTTTAAAGGGTTTTGCTCCTAAATTCCCGAAAGAATGGGAAATTCAAGATTGGTCTGGTGGTTGCTCTAGAAATTCAAGACTGAATTGTGAGAATGGTGATAGTTTTTTAGAGGTTAAAGGGGTAAAGTATCCTGATATGTTGGCATATTGGTTAAATATTAGCATGAGTCTCGACGAATGCCAGTCTGAGTGCTTGAAAAACTGTAACTGCACAGCATATGCTAATCCATACATAACTAATGGAGGCAGTGGCTGTGTGTTATGGTTTGGGGATCTCATTGATACCAGAGAATATTTTGGGGCAGATGTAAAGCAAAACATTTATATTCGCTTACCAGTTTCAGAACTACTTAATGGTATGTACTTAAGGGACTTGATGAAACCCTAAATACTGTCTCTAACTACTTGACTTTTGTTGATTGTTTAAGCTGCTTGAACTTATAATACATTCACCGTTTGCCAAAGGTAATGTACTGACTATTTGTGTAATAAGCTACAAGCTGTAGATACAAGTTTTTTGTTTAAATTTAAAATAAGACAAGTGCGAATGTAGAAATGATATTCTGTTATAGTCTTGAAATGAATCCAATCTTCTATGTTTCTTTCTCAGCTCCAAAACCGCATCACTTATATTAGCTGGTGCCTTTTGTTGTAGATTATAGCAATGACTTGGAGGTAGAGAAGAAGAAAACACCCACGAGGCTAATATTGATATCAGTTGCTTCTGGAATTCTTGTCTCTGGCTTTATAAATGGAGGTCTTTTTTTGTTGACGAGACGAAAGAAGCAAGGTAACAAATATGAAATGTGACAATGGACTGCTCAAAGGTTGTTTTCATTTTTTTGGTTGAAAGCCTGAGACATTATTTTCTGCTTTGCCCTGTCACAGCCACAAAAAAGAAGAACGAGCATTTTGAATTACCTTTATTCAAGTATGCAGCTATTGTGGCTGCTACTAACAACTTCTCCAAGGAAAACATGATTGGAGAGGGTGGTTTTGGTTCCGTTTATAAGGTAACGTACTACATTATAGTGCCTATGGTGAACAAGAAACATACATTCTGACTCTTCAATTGACATGCATATGCAGGGCAATTTGTCATCAGGAGAAGAAATAGCCATTAAAAGATTGTCAATAACTTCAGGGCAGGGACTTGAAGAATTCAAAAATGAAGTTATATCGATTTCCAAACTTCAACATACAAACCTAGTTAGACTGCTGGGATGTTGCATTGAAGGTGAAGAGAGGATTGTAATCTATGAATACCTGCAGAATAAGAGCCTCGATTATTTTATTTTTGGTACAGCCTGAGAATAACCTTCATTGTTCTATTCCTTTCTTAAATGCTTCTAATTTCACGCTATCAAATTTAAGTGTGTTTCAGTGTCATAACATATCAACTATGTGCAGATAAATATCAGAAGACACTTTTGACATGGCCTAAGCGCTTTCACATTATCATGGGAATTGCTAGAGGACTACTTTATCTGCATCATGATTCCAGATTAAAGATTATACATCGTGATCTCAAAACTAGCAACATTCTACTAGATGGAAATTTAAATCCGAAAATCTCAGACTTCGGCCTAGCTAGAATTTTTGAAGAGGATCAACCTGTTTCTAGAACAAAAAGAGTTATTGGGACTTAGTAAGCCTTTTCTTTTCTTTTGCTTTAAAACTCAACACTACTAGTATGGGATTTTCTTAAGGGATCTTACAACCAATACTCTTATGCGCAGTGGCTATATGGCTCCGGAATACGTGATTGCTGGGAGATTTTCAGTAAAGTCCGATGTTTTTGGGATGGGAGTGATATTGTTAGAGATAGTTAGTGGAAAAAAGAACAGGGGCTTTAAACGCAGTGACGAAGATTATGATAGCCTCTTGGGACATGTACTTCTCCCTGTCTATAAAAGTTTGCACTATGTCTTTATTGATATTAAAGAAACAAACTAATAATCTCGTTTCAATCCCAACAGGCATGGTTACTATGGCAAGAAAATAGGATTTTTGAGTTGATGGATGAATGTTTGAAAGACACATTGATGGAATCTGAAGTGAAAAGATGCATCCATGTTGGATTATTATGTGTTCAGAAATTTGCAGAAGATCGGCCCGAGATGTCATCAGTGATTTTTATGTTGGGAACAGATGGAGCTATGCTGCCTGAACCCAAAGAACCTGGATTTTTCATTGCAAGAAGTTCCATCCCTGAAAGACATTCCACATCACCAAGTCTGTCTGAGGGGAAAACAATCACAATAACTGATTTGGTGGCCAGATGATGAGGTTTCATCTCTCAACTTACTTTAAGTTTATTATTGGTGAGCATTGATCTTGAGTTTTTGACTAAAAATAATCGTATGTGTTATAATCTCACACTAATTTCAACGTGGTTATATTGATCCCCCAATTAGGATTTGATCTGTATTGTTAGATAAATTTATAGAAACAGATATCTATGTATGTATCGAAATTATTAATTTTTTTGTTTAATGTTTTTATATTATAGAAAATAGATATTAAATTTCAATTATTATGTTAACTTTGCTTGGTTACATATAAAATCGAATAAGATATATTATGGAAATGTCCTTTTTTTTTTTTTTTTTTGTGTAAAACCAAATCATATTCCTAAATAGGAGATTCTTGCACCAATTTGAGGCCAAGAGTTGGATATGGCCCAAGATATTCTTTCAAAAACATAATGTATTACCAATTCATAACTGTTTTATGTTCCACTAAAACTCATGTAAAAAAGATGTCATAAGTTAATGTTCATTAGATGGAAACCAATTACTCACAAATCAATGGATCTGTTACCAGAGTCTCACTCATGGTGTGTCCATTAGAATTTAACTAATATAATTTTCTTCATAGTTATTGATTCACTCATGGTGTGTCCATTAGAATTTAACTTATATAATTTTCTTCATAGTTATTGATTTATTGTATTTTACGTGAAATTAATTAACGTAATAGACAACAGCATTTACTAATATTAAGTTTTTGAATTTGTCATATTTAACTGGAAATTTTACTAGAAAAAAAAAAAAGAAAAAAATATTGTCAGCCACATCAGTTGTTGGTTTTGAATACATTGAATTTTGTAAGTTGAATTGGGAAACAATGTCAAAATCTGCAAGATAAAAAGATTTCACCACTTTCTTTGTGTGTTGACGAATATTTTGTCCTGTTAATGAGGTAATTCTGAAAAGGACCATTATTAAGTTGTAAAATTGCTTTTATTAGTTGTTGAATACTGTGTCTGCTAAATTTACAACCTTACATCCTCGTGTATATTTTCATTATTGATTTTCCATTATTGTATGCTAAATTGCTAAATATCATTTTTCATTATTTTCCAATCCAGCAGGCTTCTTAATCAATCTACCCCTTTTATATCTCATATCAACTTAACATTATATTAATTTCTCAAGAATCTGCAATCTCTATACCCATGATAACCCTACTTGAAAATGGCGCACGTTTTCCTCTTCACGTCAATTTTGTGCGCCGCGCCCTGTTTCTGAAATTATCAGTTGGAGTAGATTCACCTTTTCCAAATCAAACCTTTTGTATTGGGCAATCTTTGATTTCTGAAAGCCAGGATTTTGAGATGGGGTTTTTCTCTCCTGAAAAATCCAAAAATAGCTTCTTGGGTATATGGTACAAAATCACACCAGATGTTGTAGTTTGGGTTGCAAATAGAAACAATCCCATCACTCATTCACATGAGGCCATTTTTGCTATTTCCAGAAATGGAACTCTTGTTATAAGTAGCAGAAATGGAAGTGTTATCTGGTTGGCAAATCCATCAGGGCCAACATCAAATCCAGTTCTACAGCTCCTGGATACTGGAAACCTGGTTCTTGTAAACCAGACAATGGAAGGTGGCACATCAGAGAGGTACTTATGGCAGAGTTTTGATTATCCAACTGACACCTGGTTAGCTGGAATGAAGATGATTGATAATATTGATACTGGTAAGGTGACGTATTTGATATCATGGAGAAACTTGGATGGTCCTTCACCTGGAGATTTTGTCTACAAGATTGAAAACCAGGGCTTGCCTGAGTTTGTGCTTTATAGAGGGGAAAAGAAAGTGTGGCGAACTGGAAATTGGAATGGGCTTTACTTCAATGGATATCAAGCATTATTTGATAATATGATAGCTTTTTACTCCAATCCAGTATTATTTTTCGAAGGAGAGAAATTGATAGCTTTGGAGGCATCTTATGACAGCTCAACTGCCAAAAGAGGAAACATAGACATATTTGGCACACTTCACCTATACACTATGAATTCAAGAAAAGATAAGTGGAATCATGTCAATGCATTTCCAGGAGATCAATGTGACGAATATGGTCTGTGTGGTCCTAATGGTATTTGCATAATTGACAAGCCTATCAGGTGCCAGTGTTCAAAGGGTTTTGCTCCTAAATTTCCGAAAGAATGGGAAATTCAAGATTGGGCTGGTGGATGCTCTAGAAATTCAAGAGTGAATTGTGAGAATGGTGATAGTCTTTTAGAGGTTAAAGGGGTAAAGTATCCTGATATGTTGGCATATTGGTTAAATATTAGCATGAGTCTCGACGAATGCCAGTCTGAGTGCTTGAAAAACTGTAACTGCACAGCATATGCTAATCCATACATAACTAATGGAGGCAGTGGCTGTGTGTTATGGTTTGGGGATCTCATTGATACCAGAGAATATTCCGGGGCTGATAGCAACCAAAACATTTATATTTGCTTACCAGTTTCAGAACTACTTAATGGTCTGTACTTCTGAGACTTGAAATCCAATGCTGATGCTATGAAAATTCTAAATTCTGTTTCCAACTACTAATTTTTTGTTGGCTGCTTGAACTTATAATCCATTCACTGGTTGTCAAAGGCAATGAACTGAATCCAATGTGTCATGTTTCTTTCTCAGCTCCAAAACCACATTATTCATATTAGCTGGTGCCTTTTATTGTAGATTCTGGCTATGACTTGGAGTCAGAGAAGAAGAAGAAGAAAACGCCTACACAGCTAATACTGATATCAATTGCTACTGGAGTTCTTGTCTCTGGCTTTATTAATGGAGGTATCTTTTTTATGACGAGACGAAAGAGCCAAGGTAACAACTCTGAACTATTACGATTTACTGCTCAAAAGTGGTTTTTTTTTTTTGTTGAAAACATGCATTACAGCAGAGCCTAAGGCATTATATTCCTTTTTTTTTTTTTTCATGACAGGCATAGGAAAGAAGAATGAGGATGTAGAATTACCATTATTCAAGTATGCAACTATTGTGGCTGCTACTAACAACTTCTCTGAGGATAACATGATTGGAGAAGGTGGTTTTTGGTCTCGTTTACAAGGTAACATACTACATCAGAGTTCCTAAGTTGAAAAAAAATAAAAATAATCACATTTTGACTCATTCAATTGACATGCATAAACAGGGAAATTTGTCATCTGACGAAGAAATAGCCATCAAAAGATTGTCAAGAACTTCAGCACAGGGTCTTGAAGAGTTCAAAAACGAAGTTATATTGATTTCCAAACTTCAACATACAAATCTCGTTAGGCTGTTGGGATGTTGCATTGAAGGTGAAGAAAGGATGCTCATCTATGAATATCTCCAGAATAAAAGTCTTGATTATTTTGTTTTTGGTACAGCCTTAAACCGTTCTACTTCGTTTCTGAAATGCCTTTTAATTTCTCTTTATCAAATTTAATAGGGTTTTGGTGTCATAACATAACAACTCTTTGCAGATAATAATCAGAAGACAGTCTTGACATGGTCTAAGCGTTTTGACATTATAATTGGAATTGTGAGGGGACTACTTTATCTCCATCATGATTCTAGATTAAAGATTATTCATCGAGATCTCAAAACTAGCAACATATTACTTGATGGAAATTTAAATCCAAAAATCTCAGACTTCGGCTTAGCTAGAATCTTTGCAGAGGATCAACCCGTTTCCAGAACAAAGAGAGTTGTTGGGACTTAGTAAGCCTTTTCTTTTGTTTTACTTTAAATCACAACAACAGTACTTAAGAATTCTGCAAATGGACGTTACTACTAATAATTTTATGCAGTGGCTACATTGGCTCCAGAATACGCTATTGCTGGGAAATTTTGGAAAGTCTGACATTTTTGGAATAGGAGTGATATTGTTAGAGATAGTGAGTGGAAACAAGAACAGAGGATTTGAATGCAGCGGCGATCATTATCACAGCCTCTTGGGACATGTAATTCTTCTTTGCAACAAAAGTTTGCACTGTGTTTGTTGATAATAGAACAACTAACAATGTTGTTACAATTCTGATAGGCATGGTTGCTATGGCAAGAAAACAAGATTCTTGAGCTAATGGATGAATGTTTGAATGACACATTCATCGAATCTCAAGTGAAAAGATGCATCCATATTGGATTATTATGTGTTCAAAAATCTGCAGAAGATCGGCCATTGATGTCATCAGTGCTTTTCATGCTAGGAAGTGATGGAGCTGTTCTACCTGAACCCAAAGAACCTGGATTTTTCTTTGGAAGGAATTCTATTGATGAAATAAGTAGGACATCACCAAGTTTGATGTCTGAGAGGAACTCAATTACAATTACTGATTTAGAGGCCAGATGAAGATGTCTCATCACTCAACTTAGTTGAAATAAGATATTTGTGAACATTCTAATAAATGTGTAGTGCTGAGAAAAAAATCTTCTCATCAATGTTATGTTCCAAATGTTCAAAATTAATATATATATATATATATATATATATATATATATATATATATATATATATAATGCCAAAGAACAAGGAATCACGTTAGCTTAAACGGGATTGAGACGGAACAGGTGTGTCACGAATCCCGTCCCTAAATAATTTTCTTCATAGTTATTGACTTATGTCTTATTGTATCCAACCTTAAATTTACGTAATAAGCAACGGCATTTACAAAATCAAGTTGTTGAAGTTTTGTCATATTTAATTGGGAATTTTACTAGAAAATAATGGGGAAAAAAACATGATTGCCAGCCATATCAGTTGTTGGTTTACAATACAAATGAATTTTGTAAGTTGAACTGTTGACGAATACAAGTCTTTTTAATGCGGTAATTCTGAAAAGGACCATTATTAAGTTGTATAATTCTTTGTATTAGTTGTTGAATATTCTTTGTATGCTGAATTTCACAACCTTAAATCCTAATGTTGATGTGTCTTTTCAATTGACTAAATATTTTTATTTTCATTATTTTCCAAGCCAGCAAGCTTCTTAATTTACCCCTTTTTATACCTCATATCAACATATTATTATATTTATTTCTGAAGTATTGCAATCTCCATACCCATAATAATTCCTTTTGAAAATGGCTAACTTTTTCCTCTTCACTTCAATTTTGCACGCCCTGTTTCTGAAATTATCATTTGGAGTAGACTCACTTTTTCCAAATCAAACCATTTGTATTGGGCAAACTTTGGTTTCTGAAAGCCAGGATTTTGAGATGGGGTTTTTCTCTCCTGGAAAATCCAAAAATAGCTTCTTGGGTATATGGTACAAAAGCACACCAGATGTTGTAGTTTGGGTTGCAAATAGAAACAATCCCATCACTCATTCACATGGACTTATTTTTGCTATTTCCAGATATGGAAATCTTGTCATAAGTAGTAAATCTGGAAGCATTATTTGGTCGGCAAATCCATCAGGGCCAGCATCAAATCCAGTTTTACAGCTCCTGGATACTGGGAACCTGGTTGTTGCAAACCAGACAATGGAAGGTGGTTCATCAGAGAGGTACTTATGGCAGAGTTTTGATTATCCAACTGACACCTGGTTACCTGGAATGAAGATGATTGATGATATTGATGCTGGTGTGGTGGCATATTTGATATCATGGAGAAACTTGGATGATCCTTCACCTGGAGATTTTGTCTACAAGATTGAAAACCAGGGCTTGCCTGAGTTTGTGGTTTACAGAGGAGAAAAGAAAATGAGTCGAACTGGAAAGTGGAATGGGCTTCACTTCAATGGATTTCCACGCTTTCCCAATTCCATTTGGAATCCTGTTTTATTTTTCAAAGGAGAGAGGTTGATATCCGTGTCAGCGCCTCATGACAGCTCAATTGTCACCAGAGGAACACTAGACACTTCTGGCTCACTCCAGCAATATGCTACGAATTCAAGAAAAGATAAGTGGAATCGTGTCTATGTATTTCCAGCAGATCAATGTGACGAATATGGTCTGTGTGGTCCTAATGGTATTTGCATAATTGACAAGCCTGTCAGGTGCCACTGTTTAAAGGGCTTTGCTCCTAAATTCCCCAAAGAATGGGAACTTCAAGATTGGTCCGGTGGATGCTCTAGAAATTCAAGACTGAATTGCGAGAATGGTGATAGTTTTTTAGAGGTTAAAGGGGTAAAATATCTTGATATGTTGGCATATTGGTTAAATATTAGCATGAGTCTCGACGAATGCCAGTCTGAGTGCTTGAAAAACTGTAACTGCACAGCATATGCTAATCCGTACATAACTAATGGAGGCAGTGGCTGTGTGATGTGGTTCGGGGATCTCATTGATACCAGAGAATATTTTGGGGCTGATAGCAAGCAAAACATGTATATTCGCTTACCAGTTTCAGAACTACTTAATGGTATGTACTTATGAGACTTGATGAAATCCTAAATACTGTCTCTAACTACTAGACTTTTGTTGATTGTTTAAGCTGCTTGAACTTACAATACATTCACTGTTTTTCGAAGGCAATGAACTGACTATTTCTGTAATAAACTATGAATTGACTATTTGTGTAATAAACTACCAGCCGTAGATACAAGATTGTGTTTAATTTAAAATAATACAAGTGCATGACATAAAAAGTAGAAATGATATTCTGTTATAGTCTTGAACTGAACCCAATCATCTATGTTTCTTTCTCAGCTCCAAAACCACATCACTTATACTAGTGTTTTTCATTGTAGATTCTAGCAATAACTTGGAGACAGAGAAGAAGAAAACACCCACAAGGCTAATATTGATATCAGTTGCTTCTGGAATTCTTGTCTCTGGCTTTATAAATGGAGGTCTTTTTTTGTTGACGAGACGAAAGAAGCAAGGTAACAATCTGAACTGTAACAATTGACAGCTCAAAAGTTGTATCATTTGTTTTTTGGTTGAAAACGTGAAGTACAGCAGAGCCTGAGAATTATTGTGTGTTTTTCCCCGTCACAGCCACAAAACAGAACGAGGATCTAGAATTACCATTATTCAAATTTTCAACTGCTGTGGCTGCTACTAACAATTTCTCCAAGGAAAACATTATTGGAGAAGGTGATTATGGTCCCGTTTACAAGGTAACACATATATCATCAGAGTTCCTAAGTTAAAAAAAAAAAAAAGTACATTCTTACTCTTTAACTGACATGGATAAGCAGGGAAATTTGTCACCAGAAGAAGAAATAGCCATCAAAATATTGTCAAGAACTTCAGGACAGGGTCTTGAAGAGTTCAAAAACGAAGTTATATTGATTTCCAAACTTCAACACACAAATCTCGTTAGGCTGTTGGGATGTTGCATTGAAGGTGAAGAAAGGATGCTCATCTATGAATATCTCCAGAATAAAAGTCTTGATTATTTTGTTTTTGGTACAACCTTTCATTGTTCCATCTTATTTTTGAGATGCCTTTTAATTTCTCTTTATCAAATTTAAGAGTGTTTGTGTCATAACTTGTTAACTCATTGCAGATGACAATCAGAAGACACTTTTGACATGGCCTAAGCGCTTTGACATTATCATGGGAATTGCGAGGGGACTACTTTATCTCCATCATGATTCCAGATTAAAGATTATCCATCGAGATCTGAAAACTAGCAACATTTTACTAGATGGAAATTTCAATCCAAAAATCTCAGACTTTGGCTTAGCTAGAATTTATTCAGAGGATCAACCGGTCTCCAGAACAAAGAGAGTTGTTGGGACTTAGTAATTTTTTTCGCTTGTTCTACTTTAAATCTCAACAATAGTACTTTAGAATTCTGCAAAGGGTCCTTACTACTAATAATTTATGCAGTGGCTACATCGCTCCTGAATATGCAATTGCTGGAAAATTTTCCATAAAGTCCGACATTTTTGGGATGGGAGTGATATTGTTAGAGATAGTGAGTGGCAAAAAGAACAGAGGATTTGAATGCAATGGCGATCATTATCATAGCCTATTGGGACATGTACTTGTTCCTTGCTACAAAACTTTGCACTATGTGTGTGTTGATATTGGAACAACTAACAATGTTGTTGTAATTCTGACAGGCATGGCTGCTATGGCAAGAAAACAAGACTCTTGAGCTAATGGATGAATGTTTGAATGATACATTCATCGAATCTGAAGTGAAAAGATGCATTCATGTTGGATTATTATGTGTTCAGAAAAATGCAGAAGATCGGCCATTGATGTCATCAGTGTTTTTCATGCTAGGAACTGATGGGGTTGTTCTACCTGAACCCAAAGAACCTGGATTTTTCTTTGGAAGGAATTCTACTGATGAAATAAATCAGACATCACCAAGTTTGATATCTGAGAGGAACTCAATTACAATTACTGATTTAGAGGCCAGATGAAGATGTCTCATCACTCAACTTAGTTTAACTCTATTATTTGGGACCATTCTAACAAATTTAAAATTCTTGAGAGAAAAATCTTCACATCATTGTTATGTTCCAATTGTTCATAATTATTATGTATACAATATCCAAAGAACAAGGATGATCCTTGGCTTAAATGGGATTGGGACGAAACAGGTGTCATGAATGTAGTTGCCACAATAATTTTGTTATTCAACACATTGTTGAAGAGTATGTATGAGGAATTATTAATTTTATTTTTGAGAACAAAGTCTTTGATTACTAAACTAACCAATTGACCACCCACCTTTATTAAATTAATGTACACCTCCCCCAACTTTGCGTGCGTTGATTTTTTAACACAAGAGCGTGATGGAGCTTTCTGCGAAGTTTCAATTTTGGCACCGAGAATTCGATTCTATTGACAAACACACCCAGGTCAATGCATTATATCATTTTCATGGATCTGTAATAGGGTATAATTAATTAAAATATCTAGTTAAGAAACAAAAATTAAAAAGAAAACTATATTTTTTAAATGTGAATTGATTAAGAATTTCTTTCAACGCTTGATCCCACCATTTCCATATTTCATTACTTTATACTAATCACATGCACATAATTTCTTAGTGCTATCCAAATATAGTGATCTGATTAGAAAATGGCTTACTTCCTTTACACTGCAATTCTGTGCGCATCCATCGCCTTTCTGAAATCAACACTTGGAGCAGACACACTTTTTCCAAACCAAACCATTGCTGTTGGCCAAACTTTGATTTCCCAAAGCCATGATTTTGAGATGGGGTTTTTCTCTCCTGGAAAATCAAAAAATAGCTTCTTGGGTATATGGTACAGAATCACACCACATGTTGTAGTTTGGGTTGCAAATAGAAACAATCCCATCAATCATTCACACGGAGTCATTTTTTCTATTTCCAGAAATGGAACTCTTGTTATAAGTAGTAAAAATGGAAGTGTTATGTGGTCAGGAAATCCATCAGGGCCAGCATCAAATCCAGTTGTACAGCTTCTGGATACTGGAAACCTGGTTCTTGTAAACCAGACAATGGAAGGTGGCACATCAGAGAGGTACTTATGGCAGAGTTTTGATTATCCAACTGACACCTGGCTACCTGGAATGACGATTGTGAATGACATTGAAGCCGGTGTGGAGACATATTTGAGATCATGGAGAAATTGGGATGACCCTTCTCCTGGAGATTTTTTCATGAGGATTGAAAATGAGGGCTTGCCTGAGTTTGCGATTTACAAAGGGAATAAGAAAATGTCTCGAAGTGGAAAGTGGAATGGGCTTTCCTTTAATGGATATCCAGGCTTTCCCAAAGAAATCATCAACCCTGAAATGATTTTCAAAAGACAGAGATTGATAACTGTGTCATTGCCTTATGACAGTTCAATTATGACAAGAGGAACACTACACACATCTGGCTCACACCACCGATATACTATGAATTCAAGAAAAGATAAGTGGAATTATGTGTATTCATTTCCAGGAGATCAATGCGATGAATATGGTCTATGTGGTCCTAATGGTATTTGCATAATAGACAAGCTAATCCGATGCCAATGTTTAAAGGGGTTTGTTCCTAAATTCCCAAAAGACTGGAACCTTCAAGATTGGTCCGCTGGATGCACTAGGATTGCACCATTGAATTGTGAGAGTGGAGATGGTTTTCAGGAGGTTAGAGGGGTAAAGTATCCTGATATGTTGACTTATTGGCTAAATACTAGCATGAACCTCGTCGACTGCAAATATCAGTGCTTGAAAAACTGTAACTGCACTGCTTATGCTAATCCATTCATTACTGATGGAGGGACAGGCTGCCTGATGTGGTTCAGGGATCTAATTGATACCAGAGAATATTCTGGGGCCGACAGCAAGCAAAACATGTATATTCGCATACCTGTTTCACAACTAGTTAATGGTATGTACTTCTGAGACTATAGATCCATTGCTGATGCTACGAAATCATTACATTCTGTTTGTAAATATTTTTTTAAGTGTTTAGGTTGCTTGAACTTGTAATCTATTCACTGCATGTCGAAGGCACATGAACTGACTATTTTTGTAATAAAACTACAAGCCACAGATACAAGGTTGTCTTTTACAAAAAGAGAAGTGCAGGACATAGAAAGTAGGAATGAGATTCCGTTAAAGGCTTCAACAGAAACCAGTCTTTTTTATTGTTTTCTCAGCTTCAGATGGCAGCTCAAAACAACATAAATTATATTAGCTGGTGCTTTTGGTTGTAGATTCTAGCTATGACTTGAAGAATGAGAACAATAAAACGCCTACAAGGTTAATACTGATATCAGCTGCTTCTGGAATTCTTGTATCTGGCTTAATAAATGGAGCTATTTTTCTAATGATGAGACGAAAGAAGCCAGGTAACAACCCTGAACTGTACAATTGACTGCTCAAAACTTGTATTATTTGTTTTTTTGGTTGATAACGTCAAGTACAGCAGACCCAAGAATAATTCTCTGTATTTCCCCATCACAGCAACAAAAGAGAACAATGAGGATGTAGAATTACCATTATTCAAATTTGCAACTATTGTGGATGCTACTAACAATTTCTCCAAGGAAAACATGATTGGAGAAGGTGGTTTTGGTATTGTTTACAAGGTAACATATTACATCAGAGTTCTTAGGTTAAAAAAAAAAGTTAAATTATGTCTCATTAACCGACGTGCATATGCAGGGCAATTTGTCATCTGAAGTAGCGATAGCCATCAAAAGATTGTCAAGAACTTCGGGACAGGGTCTTGAAGAGTTCAAAAATGAAGTTATTTTGATTTCCAAACTTCAACATACCAACCTTGTTAGACTATTGGGATGTTGCATTGAAGGTGAAGAAAGGATGCTAATCTATGAATACTTGCAGAATAAAAGCCTTGATTATTTTATTTTCGGTACAGTCTACAATCATCCTTCATTGTTCTATTTCGTTTGTGAAATGCTTTTTAGTTTTTATTTATTAAATTTAAGAGTGTTTTAGTGTCATAACATGTCAACTCTTTGCAGATAAAAATAAGAAGACACTTTTGACATGGCCTAAGCGCCTTGACATTATCATGGGAATTGCGAGGGGACTACTTTATCTCCATCATGATTCCAGATTGAAGATTGTCCATCGAGATCTCAAACCTAGCAACATTTTACTAGATGGAAATTTAAATCCAAAAATCTCAGACTTCGGCTTAGCTAGAATCTTTGCAGAGGATCAACCTGTTTCCAAAACAAAGAGAGTCATTGGAACTTAGTAATCTTTTTTGCTTGCTTTACTTTAAATCTCAACAATAGTACATTAAAACTCTACGAAGGGTCCTTACTACTAATAATTTTATGCAGTGGCTATATGGCCCCTGAATATGCAATTGCTGGGAAATTTTCTGTAAAGTCCGACATTTTTGGGATAGGAGTGATATTGTTAGAGATAGTGAGTGGAAAAAAGAACAGAGGATTTGAATGCAGTGGCAATCATTATCATAGCCTCTTGGGACATGTACTTCTTCCTTGCTACAAAACTTAGCACTTTGTGTTTGTTGATATTAGAACAACTAACAATGTTGTCACTATTCTGACAGGCATGGTTACTATGGAAAGACAACAAGATTCTTGAGTTAATGGATGAATGTTTGAATGACACATTCATTGAATCTGAAGTGAAAAGATGCATCCATGTTGGATTATTATGTGTTCAGAAATCTGCAGAAGATCGACCATTGATGTCATCAGTGCTTTTCATGCTAGGAAATGATGGAACTTTTCTGCCTGAACCCAAAGAACCTGGATTCTTCTTTGAAAAGAGTTGTGTTGTGGAAAGAAATCGCACATCACCAAGTTCCATGTCTGAGAGGAACACGGCTACAATAACTGATTTAGAGGCCAGATGATGAGATTTCATCGCTCAACTTACTTAAAGTTTATCATTTGTAAACATTCTAATAAATGTAAAGTTTATGTTCCAAATGTTGAAATAGCCAATGAATAGGGAACCACGTTAGCTTAAACGGGATTGTAACGGTACAGGTGTCATGAATCCCATCCCCTTTCCGTTGGATTGGGCAATAATTTTTTCATCCACATGTTGTTGAAACATTTGCATGAGGAATTATTAATTGTATTTTTGAGTACATAATCTTCAACTACTAAAATGTCCTCTAAACTTTATTAATTTTTAAAGGGGCCAATTGTTCAATCCAGCCCCATGCGTGAGTTGAATTTTTTACACAATAACATATTGGAGCTTTCTGCGAATTTTCAATTTTCACAATAAAAATTTGATCTATTGACAACACTCCAGAGTCAAAGTATTATGTCATTTTCTTGAATACGTAACACCACTTTATCGCATATTAAAGGTAGAATTAATCAAAATATCTAAATAAGAATAATAATTAGAAATACAACAAGATTTTAATTTTTTTTTTTTATGTGAAGTTGACAAGAATTGGGTTTCCACAAGTGCTGTTCATTTTCCTTACATATGCCTAACCGCTAAGTTCTTTTAACGCTTGATTCCACCATGGAATGTTTCTTCATTTTATAATGATCTGATTTGGAAATGGCTTACTTCCTTTTCTCCACAATTCTGTTCTTATCCATCGCCTTTCTGAAATCAACATTTGAAGCAGACACACTTTTTCCAAACCAAACAATTGCTATTGGTCAAACTTTGATTTCAAGAAGCCAACTTTTTGAGATGGGGTTTTTCAGCCCTGGAAAAGCCAGAAGTAGCTTCTTGGGGATATGGTACAATGCTACACCAGATGTTGTAGTCTGGGTTGCAAATAGAAACAATCCCATCACTAACTCACAAGAGGTTACTTTTGCTATTTCCAGAAATGGAACTCTTGTCATAAGCAGTAAATCTGGAAGCATTATTTGGTCGGAAATCCCATCCAGGCCAATATCATATCCAGCTTTACACCTCCTAGATACTGGAAACCTGGTTCTTTTAAACCAGACAATGGATGGTGGTTCATCAGAGAGCTACTTATGGCAGAGTTTTGATTACCCAACTGACACTTGCTTACCTGGAATGACGATTGTGAATGATGTTGAAGCTGGCGTGGAAAGATATTTGAGATCATGGAGAAATTGGGATGATCCTTCTCCTGGAGATTTTTTCATCAGGATTGAAAATGAGGGTTTGCCTGGGTTTGCGATTTACAGAGGGAATAAGAAAATGTTTCGAAGGGGAAAGTGGAATGGGCTTTCATTTAATGGATATCCAGGCTTTTTTGAAGAAATCATCAAACCTGAAATGATTTTCAAAAGACAGAGACTGATAACAAGAGGAACACTGGACCCATCTGGCTCATACCACCGATATACTATGAATTCAAGAAAAGATAAGTGGAATCATGTGTATACATTTCCAGGAGATCAATGCGATGGATATGGTCTATGTGGTCCTAATGGTATTTGCATAATCGACAAGCCAATCCGATGCCAATGTTTAAAGGGGTTTGTTCCTAAATTCCCAAAAGACTGGAACCTTCAAGATTGGTCTGCTGGATGCATTAGGATTGCACCATTGAATTGTGAGAGTGGAGATGGTTTTCAAAAGGTTAGAGGGGTAAAGTATCCTGATATGTTGACTTATTGGTTAAATACTAGCATGAACCTCGACGAATGCCACTCTCAGTGCTTGAAAAACTGTAACTGCACTGCTTATGCTAATCCATTCATCACCAATGGAGGCACTGGATGCCTGATGTGGTTTGGGGATCTCATTGATACAAGAGAATATTCTGGGGCTGATAGCAAGCAAAACATGTATATTCGCATACCTGTTTCACAATTAGTTAGTGGTAAGTAAAATCATTCAATTCTGTTTTTAAGTACTTATTTGTTCTAATGTTTAAGCTGCTTGAACCTATAATCTTTTCACCGCATGTCAAAGGCACTTGAACCGACTATTTTTGTAATAAAACTACAAGCTCAGAACATAAAAAGTAGGAATGAGTTTCTGTTAAAGGCTTGAACAGAAACCGATCTTTTATATTAGCTGGTGCTTTCGTTGTAGATTCTAGCAATGAGTTGGATAAAGAGAAAAAGAAAACACCTACAAGGCTAATACTTATATCAATTGCTTCTGGAATCCTTGTCTCTGGTTTTATAAATGGAGGTGTATTTTTTATGATGAGACAAAAGAGGCGAGGTAACATCTCTGAACTTTAACAATTGACTGCTCGTAAGTCGATGTATTTTGTTTAAAACATGCACTACTACATAGCCTGAACCACTATATTTTTATTTTTTCCCATAAACAGCCATAGGAAATAATAATGAGGATTTTGAATTACCATTATTCAAGTATGCAACTATTGTGGCTGCTACTAACAACTTCTCCAAGGAAAACATGATTGGAGAAGGTGGTTTTGGTCCCGTTTACAAGGTAGCAAATATTACATCAGAGTTCCAAGGTTGAAAAAGAAAACCTTACATTCTAATGTATTTAACTGATATGCATAAGCAGGGTTATTTGTCATCTGAAGAAGAAATAGCCATCAAAAGATTGTCAAGTACTTCCGGACAGGGTCTTGAAGAGTTCAAAAATGAGGTTATCTTGTTTTCCAAACTTCAACATAAAAACCTTGTTAGACTATTGGGATGTTGCATTGAAGGTGAAGAAAGGATGCTCATCTATGAATATCTGCAGAATAAAAGTCTTGATTATTTTGTTTTTGGTACACCCTTTCATTGTTCTATCTCGTTTTTGGAATGCCTTTTAATTTCTCTTCTTCAAATTTAATAGTGTTTTAGTGTAATAACATATCAACTATTTGCAGATAAAAAACAAAAGACACTTTTGACATGGCCTAAGCGCTTTGACATTATCATGGGACTTGCGAGGGGACTACTTTATCTTCATCATGATTCCAGATTAAAAATTATCCATCGAGATCTCAAAACTAGCAACATTTTACTAGATGGAAATTTAAATCCAAAAATCTCGGACTTTGGCTTAGCTAGAATCTTTGCAGAGGATCAACCCATTTCCAAAACAAAGAGAGTTGTTGGGACTTAGTAAGCCTTTTCATTTGTGTTACTTTAAATCTCGACAGCAATACTTGAGAATTCTGCAAAGGAACCTTACTACCAATAATTTAATGCAGTGGCTATATGGCTCCAGAATACGCAATTGCTGGGAAAATTTCTGTGAAGTCAGACATCTTTAGCATGGGAGTGGTATTGTTAGAGATTGTGAGTGGAAAAAAGAACCGAGGATTTGAGTGCAGTGGCGATCATTATCATAGCCTCTTAGGACATGTACTCTTCCTTGCTATGAATATTTTCACTATGTTTTTTGTTGATATTAGAAAGACTAACAATGTTGTTGAAATTCTGACAGGTATGGTTGCTATGGCAAGAAAACAAGATTCTTGAGCTAATGGATGAATGTTTGAAAGACACATTCATCGAATCTCAAGTGAAAAGATGCATCCATGTTGGATTATTATGTGTTCAGAAAAATGCAGAAGATCGGCCATTGATGTCATCAGTGCTTTTCATGCTAGGAACGGATGGAGCTGTTCTGCCTGAACCCAAAGAACCCGGATTTTTCTTTGGAAAGAGTTCGATCATGGAAAGAGATTGCACATCACCAAGTCCTATGTCTGAGAGAAACACAATTACAATAACTGATTTGGAGGCTAGATGAAGATGTCTGTTATTTGTGAGCAGCTAATAGATGGAAAGTTCTTGAGAAAAAATCAGTCCCAGCAATGTTGTGTTCCAAATATTTTGTAATGTCCCACAATTTCGAAGTGATTATTATATCAATGCTTTTTTGGAGTATAACTCTGTCCCTGCCTATACAATCCATTTTGTTTTGGAGGCTAGATGAGAGTGTCTTAATCTATATATTAAAGTATATTTTTTGTGTCAGAATACTAACAAATGCGTTGAACTTTCAACGTTGAAGTTATGAGTCATTCTAACACGGACTTTTCCTTTCCGGGTTCAGGAAGAATTTCTCCATCAGAAAAGTTTCCCTTTCATGGTTGAGGATCGCCTTATGTAGGCTTTATATCATATTTCTTATCTTTTCCTATCTGAAGAAGGGTATGAATTCCATACCATACCCTCTTATCTATCTCCTCTGAGGCTCACTGTACATTTTTTTACCTTTTTAATGAATTTTTACATTTCATCCAAAAAAAAAAGAAAACAAAAAAGAAAACAAACTTTTTATAAAAAATATTACAAGTTGTAGATATACTGTCACTGGAACAAGACTGAGTAGAAGACATATAATGATGTTTTCGTGTTGAATATGATGGTGTCATTTTTGTACCATAGCTGGAAGCCTTGCTAGCTGCAGTAATTGAATTATCTGTTGTTTCCCCTTGTAGATTTCAGTGAAGATTTAGAGAAAGAGAAGAAGAAAAGGCCTACGAAGCTCATACTTATGTCAACTGCTATTGGAGTTATTATCTCTGGCTTTATAAATGGAGGTGTATTTTTCATGACCAGACAAAGGAGGCTAGGTAACACCACACTGCTGAAAAGCATATGATTATGGTAAAAATATGCACTCAAGCGGACACTGAAACTTGATTTCTTTACCTTTACAGCAGCAAAGAGGAATAATGACGATCTAGAATTACCTTTATTCAAGTTTGCAGCTATTGTGGCTGCAACCAACAACTTCTCTGAGGAAAACATAATTGGAGAAGGTGGTTTTGGTCCCGTTTATAAGGTAACTTACTACATTAGAGTGCCTATGGTGAACAAAAAACATTCATTCCGACTCTTAAATTGACATGCATAAGCAGGGCGATTTGTCATCAGGAGAAGAAATAGCCATTAAAAGATTGTCAAGAACTTCAGGGCAGGGTCTCGAAGAATTCAAAAATGAAGTTATCTTGATTTCGAAACTTCAACATACAAACCTAGTTAGACTGTTGGGATGTTGCATTGAAGGTGAAGAAAGGATTCTAATCTATGAATACCTGCAGAATAAGAGCCTCGATTATTTTGAATCATGTGCAGATAAAAATAAGAAGACGCTTTTGACATGGCCTAGGCGCTTTGACATTATCATGGGAATTGCTAGAGGACTGCTTTATCTTCATCATGATTCTAGATTAAAGATTATCCATTGTGATCTCAAAACAAGCAACATTTTACTAGATGGAAATTTGAATCCAAAAATTTCGGATTTTGGCATAGCAAGAACTTTTGGAGAGGATCAACCTGTTTGCAGAACAAAGAGAGTTGTCGGGACTTAGTAAGCGTTTTCTTTCTTTTTTATTTAAACACTCCACTAAAGTGCATCAAGTTTTCTAGAATGGCTAATAACTTTATGCAGTGGCTACATGGCTCCAGAATATGCAATTGGTGGAAAATATTCTATGAAGTCTGACATCTTCTGCATGGGAGTGGTATTGTTAGAGATAGTGAGTGGAAAAAAGAACAGGGGCTTTGAGCGCAGTTCTGATCACTATAACAGCCTCTTGGCAAATGTATTTATCTTCCTGGCTAAAAATACTTTCCACTATGTCTTTGTTGATAATAGTCATGTGAGAATATCAAAAAGCTAACAATCTTGTTGCATGTCCTACAGGCATGGTTGCTGTGGCAAGAAAACAAGATTCTTGAGTTGATGGACGAATGTTTAAATGATACATTTATTGAATCTCAAGTAAAAAGATGCATACATGTTGGATTATTATGCGTTCAGCAATTTGCAGAAGATCGGCCCGAGATGTCATCTGTGATTTTCATGTTGGGAACTGATGGAGCAGTTTTGCCAGAACCCAAAGAGCCTGGTTTTTTCATGGGAAGAAGTTCCACCCCTGAAAAACATTGCACATCGCCAAGTCAGATATCTGAGAGAAATACTATCACAATAACTGATTTGGAGGCCAGATAACGAGGAAGGTTCACACGATGTGTCCATGTTGGATTATTGTGTGTTCAGAAATCTGCAGAAGATCGACATTTTTAGCACGGAGTGGTATTGTTAGAGATGGTTAGTGGAAGAAAAAACAGGGGCTTTGAAAAAGTTGCACATCACCAAGTCATATCTGAGGGAAAAACAATCACAATTACTGACTTGGAGGTCAGATGAGAATGTCTTAATCCATATTTTAAAATACTTTTTTTGTGATCAGAACACTAACAAATGCGTTGAATTTTCAACCTTGAAATTACGAGTTGTTCTAGTGCAGACTTTTCTTTCTCTTTTATTTTTTTCATGAAGAATTTCTCCATCAGAAATATTGTGATTATTCAAAGAACAAAGGGTCATCTTACTAGAAAAAAAGAAAAAAATAAACTTCACAATAATTGTGCATACGACACCGTTCAATAAAGAGTGTCGTAATAGCGGATTGATAGGTGGACATTGATATTAAGGTTAGGGTAAACGAAGATGCCTTTTTTTGATGTTACATTTGGTTTCTCAAGTATTCGTACAAGACCTGGTTATAAGCAGCATAAACTACTTTTATAATCAGTTTTGAAAACGAAAATGGCGCAATTCCTACTCATCATAATCCTATGCGCATCCATCGGCGTTCTGAACTTCAGCGATGGAGTAGATACACTTTTTCCAAACCAAACGTTTGCTATTGGCCACAGCTTGATTTCTCGAAACCAAGTTTTTGAGATGGGATTTTTCACCCCTGGAAAATCCCCAAATCGGTTCTTGGGGATATGGTACAAAGACACACCAGAAATTGTAGCTTGGGTAGCAAATAGGAACGATCCCATCACCGACTCACGTGGAGTTACTTTCTCTATTTCCAGAAATGGAACTCTTGTTATAAGCAGAGGTGGAACCGTTATCTGGTCCTCAAATTCTTCAGGTATGCCGTCTAATCCATTTTTACAGCTTCTGGATACTGGAAACTTGGTTCTTTCAAACGAGACGATGGAAGGTTCATCAGAGAGGTACATGTGGCAGAGTTTTGATTACCCAACTGATACTTGGCCACCTGGATTGAAATTGGTGAACAATATTGATACTGGTCTGGAGACATATTTGACATCATGGAGAAGTTCTGATGATCCTTCCCCTGGAGATTTTTCTCTCAGGATTGAAAATCAGGGGTTGCCTCAGGTGATGGTTTACAGAGGGAATATGAAAACGTTCAGAACTGGAACTTGGAATGGGGTTTACTTTTCTGGTATTCTACCCTTACCAAATCGGCCGGGACCTGATGTGGTTTTCAATGAAGAGAAATTGATATCTATAGCAGCGCCCTATGACAGCTCAATGATCTCTAGAGTAACACTGGATGCATCTGGTTTTGTCCACAGCTATATGATGAATGCCAGAAGGAACAAGTGGAATTCTGCGTTCACAGCCCCCAAAGACACATGTGGCGAATATGGTGTGTGTGGTCCTAATGGTATCTGCAGAATTGACAACACTGTGAGATGCCAGTGTTTAAAGGGATTTGCCCCTAAATTCCCAAAAGACTGGAACCTTCAAGACTGGTCCACTGGATGCACTAGGATTACACCATTGAATTGTGAGGGTGGAGATGGTTTTCAAGAGGTTAGAGGGGTAATTTATCCTGATATGTTGGCGTATTGGTTAAATACTAGCATGAACCTCGCCGACTGCAAATCTCAGTGCTTAAAAAACTGTAGCTGCACAGCGTATGCTAATCCGTATATGACTAATGGAGGCAGTGGCTGTGTGATGTGGTTTGGGGATCTCATTGATACCAGAGTAAATTCTGGGGCAGATAGTAAGCAAAACATCTATATTCGGTTACCAGTTTCAGAACTAGTTGATGGTAAGTACTATGAAATGCTAAACATTGTTGTAAGAATTATTTCTCTTAGATGGTTAAGCTGCTTGAACTAAGTACCATACATGAAAGAAAACAAACTTGTTCTATATAAAATTACAAGTCGTAGATATACTGTCACTGGAACAAGACTGAGTGGAAGACATAGGAAGGTACACATATGATGATGTTTTACGTTGAATATGATGGTGTCATTTATGTACCGTAGTTGGAAGCCCAGTTTGCTGCACTAATTGAATTATCTGTTGTTTCCCCTCGTAGATTTCAGTGATGATTTAGAGAAGGAGAAGAAAAGGCCTACGAAGCTCATACTTATGTCAACTGCTATTGGAGTTATTATCTCTGGCTTTATAAATGGAGGTGTATTTTTCATGACCAGACAAAGGAGGCTAGGTAACACCACACTGCTGAAAAGCATATGATTATGGTAAAAATATGCACTCAAGCGGACACTGAAACTTGATTTCTTTACCTTTACAGCAGCAAAGAGGAATAATGACGATCTAGAATTACCTTTATTCAAGTTTGCAGCTATTGTGGCTGCAACCAACAACTTCTCTGAGGAAAACATAATTGGAGAAGGTGGTTTTGGTCCCGTTTATAAGGTAACTTACTACATTAGAGTGCCTATGGTGAACAAAAAACATTCATTCCGACTCTTAAATTGACATGCATAAGCAGGGCGATTTGTCATCAGGAGAAGAAATAGCCATTAAAAGATTGTCAAGAACTTCAGGGCAGGGTCTCGAAGAATTCAAAAATGAAGTTATCTTGATTTCGAAACTTCAACATACAAACCTAGTTAGACTGTTGGGATGTTGCATTGAAGGTGAAGAAAGGATTCTAATCTATGAATACCTGCAGAATAAGAGCCTCGATTATTTTGTTTTTGGTACAATTTTAAGATTATCTTTCATCATTCTGTTTCTTGTAATTAATTCCTTTTCATTTCATTCTATCAATTGGATCATAATATTTGAATCATGTGCAGATCAAAATCAAAAGACACTTTTGACATGGCCTAGACGCTTTCACATTATCATGGGAATTGCTAGAGGACTGCTTTATCTTCATCATGATTCTAGATTAAAGATTATCCATCGTGATCTCAAAACAAGCAACATTTTACTAGATGGAAATTTGAATCCAAAAATTTCGGATTTTGGCATAGCAAGAACTTTTGGAGAGGATCAACCTGTTTGCAGAACAAAGAGAGTTGTCGGGACTTAGTAAGCGTTTTCTTTCTTTTTTATTTAAACACTCCACTAAAGTGCATCAAGTTTTCTAGAATGGCTAATAACTTTATGCAGTGGCTACATGGCTCCAGAATATGCAATTGGTGGAAAATATTCTATGAAGTCTGACATCTTCAGCATGGGAGTGGTATTGTTAGAGATAGTGAGTGGAAAAAAGAACAGGGGCTTTGAGCGCAGTTCTGATCACTATAACAGCCTCTTGGCAAATGTATTTATCTTCCTGGCTAAAAATACTTTCCACTATGTCTTTGTTGATAATAGTCATGTGAGAATATCAAAAAGCTAACAATCTTGTTGCATGTCCTACAGGCATGGTTGCTGTGGCAAGAAAACAAGATTCTTGAGTTGATGGACGAATGTTTAAATGATACATTTATTGAATCTCAAGTAAAAAGATGCATACATGTTGGATTATTATGCGTTCAGCAATTTGCAGAAGATCGGCCCGAGATGTCATCTGTGATTTTCATGTTGGGAACTGATGGAGCAGTTTTGCCAGAACCCAAAGAGCCTGGTTTTTTCATGGGAAGAAGTTCCACCCCTGAAAAACATTGCACATCGCCAAGTCAGATATCTGAGAGAAATACTATCACAATAACTGATTTGGAGGCCAGATGATGAGGAAGGTTCACACTCCAAATATATCTTTGATGAGCATTCTAATAGATGTAAAGTTCATCGAGAGAAATATTTCGTGACAGTGTTATGATGCATATATAGTATTAGTACAATCCAAGATCTTGTTATAGAAAATCTTTGAGGAGAAAGCCAAATGTTGCCATCTCATGCTAATGTTAATGTGATAATATCCCACAATTAGGATCTCAAGTTTAGTGTAACATAAACTTATTCAAACATGTAATCTATGTTATCTTGGACTTGAGTTTGATGAAGCTGGATTTTGGATAAGAAATTTACCTGTCCTATAGGTTCACTTTTAATTGTATTTTTCTTTCCCCCCTCAATCTTGCCGTTTACTTTTCAGGTGAGCAAGTCCAGATATGGACGCCATTTAATTTTTATTCATTTTTGAAGAATTTCTGCTGATTAGGAAATGGTATGTTCCATGTTCAACAAAATCCTCTGTATGCTGTTTCTAGATGGAAATTACAATCCAAAAATCTCAGACTTGGGCTTAGCTAAAACTTTTGGAGAGTATCACCCTGTTACCAGAACAAAGAGAGTAGCTGGAACATAATAAGATTCTTTCTTTCTCTTTAATATAGATTCTTCAAAGCACTTCCTTTTTTTTTTTTTTTCCTAATAATTGTATGGGGAGGACTAAAGACAACACAAACTTCTAAGGGCACCACATTTTTAAAAAAAAAAAAAAAAATTTCAATTTTACTTTTAAGGTTTGTCAACTAGTTTCGTTTGGTTAAGGTGACCGAACGTGTTTCATGGTGTTCGGTTAAGATGATCGAACGTCTTTCTATGTGTTCGGCCAACCGGGACCGAACGAAACTCTCCGGTTCAATTGTTTTTTTACGTTTTTTTCCTACGATTTTCACACGATGTTCACACATTTAACAAATCAGTAGAATGTTTGTCATTATGTTGACATTCCATTCTAAAAAAAAAGATTTAACATAAAAAAAAATGCAAAAAACTCGATAAAACCCGACCACGGTCACCCGTCGTCGCGTGCCCGAGGTGATGATGGGCGCCGGACGCGGGCGAGCACGACGGGTGACGGGAGAGCTGTGTGCGCGGACGGGTGAGGATAGGCGCACGACGCGCTAGCGGACGAGGACGAGGGCGTGGTGCGCGCGTACACGACGGATGACGAGAGCGTTGTGCGCGTGCAGGAACGGATGAGCTGTGCGCGCACGGGGACGGGTGACGGGTGCGCTGTTCGACCACCATGGCCGAACATATAGAAGCGCGTTAGATCGTAATGATCGAACACATAGAAGGACGTTTGGTAATTTTGACCGAACACCATGAAGCACGTTCGGTCACCTTGACCGAACGAAACTAGTTAACAAACCCTAAGGGTAAAATTGGATTTTTTTTTTTTTGAAAATAAAGTATGGTGCCCTTAGAAGTTTGTGTTGTGCCTTTAGTTCTCCCCTAATTGTATGCAATGGTTATATGGCACTAGAATATGCAATTGCTGGAAATTATTCTATAAAGTCCTACATTTTTAGCACGGAGTGGTATTGTTAGAGATGGTTAGTGGAGGAAAATACAGGGGCTTTGGAAAAAGTTGCACATCACCAAGTCCCATATCTAAGGGAAGAACAATCACAATTGCTGACTTGGAGGCCATATGAGAATGTCTTAATCCATATTTTGAAATACTTTTTGTGATCAGAACACTAACAAATGCGTTGAATTTTCAACCTTGAAATTATGAATCGTTCTAGTGCGGACTTTTCCTTTATTTTCATGAACAATTCTCCATCAGAAATATTGTGATTATTCAAAGAACAAACGAAGTATTTATACAAGACCTGGTTATAAGCAGCATAAACTATTTTTATAATCAGTTTTGAAAATGAAAATGGCGCAATTCCTACTCATCATAATCCTATGCGCATCCATCGGCTTTCTGAAATTCAGCGATGGAGTAGATACACTTTTTCCAAACCAAACGTTTGCTACTGGCCACAGTTTGATTTCTCGAAACCAAGTTTTTGAGATGGGATTTTTCACCCCTGGAAAATCCCCAAATCGGTTCTTGGGGATATGGTACAAAGACACACCAGAAATTGTAGCTTGGGTAGCAAATAGGAACGATCCCATCACTGACTCACGTGGAGTTACTTTCTCTATTTCCAGAAATGGAACTCTTGTTATAAGCAGAGGTGGAACCGTTATCTGGTCCTCAAATTCTTCAGGTATGGCGTCTAATCCAGTTTTACAACTTCTGGATACTGGAAACTTGGTTCTTTTAAACGAGACGATGGAAGGTTCATCAGAGGGGTACATATGGCAGAGTTTTGATTACCCAACTGATACTTTGCTACCTGGATTGAAATTGGTGAACGATATTGATACTGGTGTGGAGACATATTTGACATCATGGAGTAGCCCTGATGATCCTTCCCCTGGAGATTTTTCTCTCAGGATTGAAAATCAGGGGTTGCCTCAGGTGATGGTTTACAGAGGGAATATGAAAACGTTCAGAACTGGAACTTGGAATGGGGTTTACTTTTCTGGTATTCTACCCTTACCAAATCGGCCGGGACCTGATGTGGTTTTCAATGAAGAGAAATTGATATCTATAGCAGCGCCCTATGACAGCTCAATGATCTCTAGAGTAACACTGGATGCATCTGGTTTTGTCCACAGCTATATGATGAATGCCAGAAGGAACAAGTGGAATTCTGCGTTCACAGCCCCCAAAGACACATGTGGCGAATATGGTGTGTGTGGTCCTAATGGTATCTGCAGAATTGACAACACTGTGAGATGCCAGTGTTTAAAGGGATTTGCCCCTAAATTCCCAAAAGACTGGAACCTTCAAGACTGGTCCACTGGATGCACTAGGATTACACCATTGAATTGTGAGGGTGGAGATGGTTTTCAAGAGGTTAGAGGGGTAATTTATCCTGATATGTTGGCGTATTGGTTAAATACTAGCATGAACCTCGCCGACTGCAAATCTCAGTGCTTAAAAAACTGTAGCTGCACAGCGTATGCTAATCCGTATATGACTAATGGAGGCAGTGGCTGTGTGATGTGGTTTGGGGATCTCATTGATACCAGAGTAAATTCTGGGGCAGATAGTAAGCAAAACATCTATATTCGGTTACCAGTTTCAGAACTAGTTGATGGTAAGTACTATGAAATGCTAAATACTGTTTGTAACAGCTATTTCTCTTAGATGGTTAAGCTGCTTGAACTAACTACCATACATGAAAGGCACATAAACTTTTTAAATAAAAAATTTACAAGTTGTAGATATACTGTCACTGGAATAAGACTGAGAGAAAGAGATGATAGGAAGGTAGACATATGATGATGTTTTAGCGTTGAATATGATGGTGTCATTTTTTTACCATGGCTGGAAGCCCTGTTAGCTGCACTAATTGAATAATCTGTTGTTTCCCCTTGTAGATTTCAATAAAGATTTAGAGAGAGAGAAGGAGAAGAAAAGTCCTATGAAGCTCATACTTATGTCAACTGCTATTGGAGTTATTGTCTCTGGATTTATAAATGGAGGTGTATTTTTCATGACAAGACAAAGGAGGCTAGGTAACACCACACTGCTGAAAATAGGGCTGTGCATCGGTTGGTTCGGTACCCGAACCGAACCGAACCGAACCAAAATAACCGAAAACCGAAATACATTTTTTTTTAAAACCGAACCGAACCGAATAGAGGTATAAAACCGAACTATTAGGTTCGTTTTGGTTTTAACCGAATTATTTTTTGTCTATTATTTATTTCAAAAAATTGACTCACAATTTCACGGGTTTGAAGAGGACGGCAGGGTCGGGGTCTAACAAAGAGCTGTAGAGACTCTTGATTGAGGCCGTGCATTACAGAGCCAAAGTACTATAGAGGTTGTATAGGGGCTTATTGGTGGCTTTCTAGGTTTCATTTGGGGTTTATGGTTTATGGTAAGATGGAGTTGTTGACCGGTTGAAAATGGAGACTTGAAAGAAATACTAGAGAGACAAAGTAATGATTACAAAAGAGTAGAGAGAGAGAGGGGAGGTGAAATTTTTGAAAAGTTGAAAAAATTGCAGAGATATACATTGGGGATATGGACTACGTTTTAATTCGGTCAGTTCGGTTATTTCGGCTTTTTTTCACTCAAAACCAAACCGAACCGAAATAACCGAAATTGACGAAATTCATAACCGAAACCGAACCAAATTTTTTAAAACCAAACTGAAATCCTTTTTTCTGTTCGGTTTTTCAGTTTTAACCGAATAATGCTCACCCCTAGCTGAAAAGTCTATGATTTATGTTAAAAATATGCACTCAAGCAGACACTGAAGCTTGATTTCTTTTCCTTTACAGCAGCAAAGAGTAATAATGAAGATCTAGAATTACCTTTATTCAAGTTTGCAGCTATTGTGGTTGCAACCAATAACTTCTCTGAGGAAAACATAATTGGAAAAGGTGGTTTTGGTCCCGTTTATAAGGTAACTTACTACATTAGAGTGCCTATTGTGAACAAAAGAACATACATTCCGACTCTTCAATTGACATGCATAAGCAGGGAAATTTCTCATCAGGAGAAGAAATAGCCACTAAAAGATTATCAAGAACTTCAGGGCAGGGTCTTGAAGAATTCAAAAATGAAGTTATCTTGATTTCTAAACTTCAACATACAAACCTTGTTAGACTGTTGGGATGTTGCATTGAAGGTGAAGAAAGGATTCTAATCTATGAATACCTGCAGAATAAGAGCCTCGATTATTTTGTTTTTGGTACAATTTTAAGATTATCTTTCATCATTCTGTTTCTTGTAATTAATTCCTTTTCATTTCATTCTATCAATTGGATCATAATATTCGAATCATGTGCAGATCAAAATCAAAAGACACTTTTGACATGGCCTAAGCGTTTTGACATTATCATGGGAATTTCTAGAGGACTGCTTTATCTTCATCATGATTCTAGATTAAAGATTATCCATCGTGATCTCAAAACTAGCAACATTTTACTAGATGGAAATTTGAATCCAAAAATTTCGGACTTTGGCATAGCAAGAACTTTTGGAGAGGATCAACCTGTTTGCAAAACAAAGAGAGTTGTCGGGACTTAGTAAGCTTTTTCTTTCTTTTTTATTTAACACTCGACAAAAGGAATTCAAGTTTTCCAGAATGACTAATAACTTTATGCCAGTGGCTACATGGCTCCAGAATATGCATTTGGTGGAAAATATTCTATGAAGTCTGACATCTTCAGCATGGGAGTGGTATTGTTAGAGATAGTGAGTGGAAAAAAGAATAGAGGCTTTGAGTGCAGTTGCGATCACTATAATAGCCTCTTGGCACATGTATTTCTCTTCCTGGCTACAAATACTTTCCACTATGTCTTTGTTGATAATAGTCATGTGAGAATATCAAAAAGCTAAAAATCTTGTTGCATGTCCTACAGGCATGGTTGCTGTGGCAAGAAAACAAGATTCTTGAGTTGATGGACGAATGTTTAAATGATACATTTAGTGAATCTCAAGTGAAGAGATGCATACATGTTGGATTATTATGCGTTCAGCAATTTGCAGAAGATCGGCCAGTCATGTCAGCAGTGCTTTTGATGTTAGGAACTGATGGAGCAGTTTTGCCAGAACCCAAAGAGCCTGGTTTTTTCATGGGAAGAAGTTCCTCCCCTGAAAAACATTGCACATCGCCAAGTCAGATATCTGAGAGAAATACTATCACAATAACTGATTTGGAGGCCAGATGATGAGGAAGGTTCACACTCCAAATGTATCTTTAATGAGCATTCTAATAGATGTAAAGTTCATCGAGAGAAATATTTCGTGACAGTGTTATGATGCATATATAGTAATAGTACAATCCAAGATCTTGTTATAGTTAATCTTGTGAGGAGAAAACCAAATGTTGCCACCTCATGCTAATGTTAATGTGATAATATCCCACAATTAGGATCTCAAATTCAGTGTAACATAAACTTATTCAAACATGAAATCTATGTTATCTTGGACTTGAGTTTGACGAAGCTGGATTTTGGATAAGAAATTTAACCGTCCTATAGATTCACTTTTTATTGTCTTTTTCTTTTTTCTCCATCAATCTTCCTGTTTACTTTTCAGGTGAGCAAGTCCAGAGACTATACAGGAATTTCTGGGATTAAGCATGAATTTCTTGTAATATGAAATCCTAAATGGCCATCATTTTCATCTCTGGTAATCTTAATTATATTGAAAGGCATACAAATTTCTTTATGATTTTTGTGGCTATTTAGAATGCTGGATATTTCTTCACTCTTTCCAGCCTTGACACATGAACAAGTCACTGGATATAATATATCGATGGGAGTAGAAAAGAATATCTTCACCTTCAAGGAAAAAGCTTCTTTGACTTTCATGCAAGAAGAATTAGTCATTTCCACGAGCTGAGCAATAGTTTCTTTTAAAGTTCCTTCACAAATTATGTAAGAAATTTTCACTTTCTACAGTAATATACATCTGTACTTCATACAATAATTTATGTCTAAGACTTCAGTGCATGTTGAATTTAAGTAAATTTTCTTAATTTAATATATTACTAATTCAAAACCTTTTTTTGGGGGGGGGGGGGGGGGGGGAGGAGGAGGGGATTCTTCTTTTGACTGCTAGGTTTTTTTATTTTATCTTGTGTTAATCCTGTATTGGAAATAAAAAACATAGACTAATATTAAATTGTTGAATTCTTGTTACATTTTGAAGAATTTCAGTCACATAGAGGTAGAGATGTCACTGTAATGATTTTTGTAAGTTGAAATTATAACCAATCATTAATTATTTGGCATTTTGAATGCATCCAGATAAGGGCGCCATTTAATTTGTATTCATTTTTGAAGAATTTCTGTTTGATCAGGAAATGGCATGTTCCATGTTCAACAAAACCCTCTGTATGCTGTTTCTTTTCACTACCTTTCTGAAATTCTCCATTGAGGTTGATACACTTTTTCCAAATCAAACTATTCCTATTGGGCGGACTTTGGTTTGTCAAAGTCAACTTTTTGAGATGGGATTTTTCACCCCTGGAACATCAAAAAACAGGTTCTTGGGGATATGGTACAAAAACACGCCCAAGATTGTAGTTTGGGTTGCAAATAGAAACAATCCCATCACAGACTCACAAGGAGTAACTTTTGCTATTTCCAGAAATGGAACTCTTGTCATAAGTAGTAAAGCTGGAAGTATTATTTGGTCGGAAATTCCATCAGGGCCGGCATCAAATCCAGTTCTACAGCTCCTGGATACTGGAAACCTGGTTCTTGTAAACCAGAGAATGGATGGTGCTTCATCAGAGAGCTACTTATGGCAGAGTTTTGATTACCCAACAGACACCTTGTTACCAGGAATGAATATAGTAGATGACATTGATGCTGGTGTAGAGAAGTACTTGACATCATGGAGAAATTCGGATGATCCTTCCCCTGGGGATTATGTTTTCAGGATCGAAAACCAGGGCTTGCCTGAGGTGGTGATTTTGAGAGGGAAAACGAAAAGGTACCGAACTGGGAAGTGGAACGGGCTTTACTTGAGTGGTGTTCTGCGCTTTCCCAATGCCATTTTCAAACCTCATTTGCAATTTAAAGGCGACAGATTGATATCTGTGTCAAGGCCTTATGACAGCTCAATTTTCACAAGAGGAACACTGGACACATCTGGCTCACTCCAACGGTATACTATGAATGCAAGAAAAGATAACTGGAATTATGTGTCCACTTTTCCAGGAGATGAATGTGACGAATATGATCATTGTGGTCCATATGGCATCTGTAGAGTCGACAAGCCACAAAAACGTGAGTGTTTCAAGGGTTTTGCCCCCAAGTGACAAAAAAGATTGGGACCTTCAAGACTGGTCCGGTGGATGTGCTAGAATTACACCGTTGAATTGCCAGAGTGGAGATCTGAATGGTTTTCTTGAGATTATAGAGGTAAAATATCCTGATATGTTGGCATATTGGTTAAATATTAGCATGAGTCTCGACGAATGCCAGTCTGAGTGCTTAAAAAACTGTAACTGCACAGCATATGCTAATCCATACATAACTAATGGAGGCAGTGGCTGTGGTTTGGGGATCTCATTGATACCAGAGTACTTCCTAATGCAGATAGTAAGCAAAACATCTATATCAAGCTACCAGTTTCAGAACTTGGTAAGTGCATTTATAACCACTCCTACTTTATCCACGTAGCTTAGCTTGTTTGAAACTCAAACACAAGTGTATGATGCTCTTTCCTTGTCTAGTCTCTATGTTACTTTTTTCCTATAGTTGGGAGCTTCAGAACCACAATGTTTACATTCATCAGTTGTATTCTTCTAGATTCTAGCACCAACTTAGAGACGGAGAAGAAGAAGAAAGAGAGAATGCCTACGAAGCTGATAGCAATATTAATTGCGACTGGAGTTCTTGTCTCTCGGTCTTTATCACTGGTGGAATACTTTTATTGACAAGACGAAAGAGGAAAGGTATCAATCAACATTGAGCTTTTTGTAGTAGATTAGTTGCTCAACGGTGGGAGATTTATGTTGAAATAACACACACGATTAATGCTTTCTCTCTTTTTATTTCACAGCACCAAAAAATAATAATGAGGATCTAGAATTACCGTTAGAGGAAATAGGTCTTTGTATCCAATGTAAAAAGCAAAACATGAAAAATACCCACTTTATAACAAAACATGTTTTTTTACCCAAAATGAGGATGAAAAGTCATAAATGCCCTTATAGCCTTTAATGATTTCACCCACCACAATTGAATCTCCTTATCTTAATGCACTCCTATGTTTGACTCCATAGTTTTCCTAAAATTCATCTCTTAAAATGCACAAAATGTGGTGATTTCCATCTCTTCAGGAGCTCAAAAGAGGTAAGATTATTAAATATTTTGAAGTTTAGTATATTGTATTTGATAATTTTTTATTGTAGATATATATTTCTGCATGTACATGCGAGTTATAAAAACGAAAAAAATCTTGAAAAACTGAATTTTTTTTATCAAGAACAGATCACGAAGGTCATTGAAGATCACGAAGCTAAACATAGATCACGAGAGTCATGATCTATAGATCACGAAGCTAAATACCTTCGTGATCTATGTTTAGCTTCGTGATCTTCATTTACCTTCGTGATCTGTTCTTGATAAAACATAGATCACAAAGCTAACTTAGATCACGAAGGTATTTTTTAACACTTCCATAGATCACGAAAACCGTGATCTATTTTAAGAAAATATTTAAAAAAAACCATAGATCACGAAGCTAACTTAGATCACGAAGGAATTTTTTAGGGTTTACATAGATCACGAGAACCGTGATCTATTTTAAGAAAATATTTAAAAAAACCATAGATCACGAAGCTAACTTAGATCACGAAGGAATTTTTTAACACTTCCATAGATCACGAGAACCGTGATCTATTTTAAGAAAATATTTAAAAAAAACCATAGATCACGAAGGAATTTTTTAACACTTCCATAGATCACGAGCACCGTGATCTATTTTAAGAAAATATTTAAAAATACCATAGATTTTCAAAATAATTAATATATTATTGAATAATAATAATAATAATAATAATAATAATAATAATAATAATAATAATACTTGTAATTAATAATCTAAAATGTAAAAATCATATATATTTTTGTATGTTTTTTTTATTACGAATTGTTTTTCTAAGATCTAAAAAAATAGTCCTAATATATCATTTTGAATATATAGATTGTGAATTGATAATAATAATAATTTAAATTATTATAAAATATCTTAAAAAATCAAATAATATTAATTTAATTTAAATCAAATAATAGTTGTACATTCTCAAAATTTATAGTTTTCAAATATTAAATTTAATAGTACAATACTGAACTTTATTATATTAATTTGATAATATGATATAAAAAATGCAATTATATTAATTTAAATTTTTTTTGTCGTTATATGTATTATTATTTAATTGCCTAAATGAAGTGTAATTGTTATAATTTTTTTTAATGTAGATGGCAAACAACGAAATCATTATAGTTCATCGTGGATATTGGCATGAGTCGGAGTATAAAAATGGAGAGGATGGTTTGATATATGCATCATTGCATACAATTTCTTATGAAAAACTATTGGATGAAATTCATTATATTGTCCGAGCAGATCGTAGGACTTGTGATTATGCATTGCATTGTTTAATGCCTACGCAGATTTCAGGAGAAATGAAATTTAAAATCAGGACGAATGCTGATTTGAGGAGAGTTGCTGAGGTGTATGATTACCCCAAGTTATTTGTTTCTATTGAACCTAAAGAGTCTGATTGGAATATTCCATTCTCATATTTAAGTCAAGGGAGAAGTTATGTTCAGCTTTTGAATTCTCAACAACAATATAGTTATGGAGATCAGCTGAATTATGTGCAAAGTGACTGCAAACCAAATTCCGTTCGTTTATCCAGTCCAAAATTTCATAGCCCCTGCTAGCAATCAATTGGAGGATCTGTCTTGCTCTTCTTCCAAGCAAATATTAGTGTCCGTTGTTGATGATCAGAGAACTAGCTCCCCACCACACCACCGACTTTTCGATTTCAATGATATTTTTGATTCGAAATACGTAGATGACAAAGATGATGAATATGATGGTGGTGGTACGGTTCCAATTGTGGCAGCGACCACTAATGTCTCAAATGACGATGATGACGATGATGATGGTGATGAAGAAGAAGAAGCAATAGTGGGGGCAGAGGTTGCTAATGTTCGTACTGATGACTTTGATGATGATGATGATGGTGATGATGATGATGATGAAGATGATGATGATGATGATGATGATAATGATGATGACGACGATGATGGTGATGATGATTATGCTGATTTACTTCATAGTCGGTTATTTACCGAGCAATGGGAAACAAATGAATATTTTGTGCAAGAGGATTTTGCTCAGAGTGAAGATGTCATTATTGGTAGTACCCATCAGCGAGTTCTTAGAAACAGAACCATTTCGATTATAGAAGATGGTTCAAGTGGTGAGTTAGGACCAGACTTAGCAACCAATCAACATGGGGATTGGATTATTGCAGGGGCGTCGTTTCACACTGAAGACCCTGATCCTATTTCAGTTTGTCCAGTGGATGGTGAGAGAAAGCTCAAGGTTGGTGCAATATTTGATAGCAAAATGCAGTTAATGTATGGTGTGGGATTTTACCACATGAAGAATCGAGTCGAGTATGCAGTGAAACGTTCTGACAAGCAACGATATACGATTGTTTGTAAACAACAAGGATGCCAATTTCTATTGCACGCTAATGGAACTGAAAAGGGACCGTGGACGGTGAAAAAGTTGAAGGCTCCACATAACTGCCACCTGGACATGACAGCCCGACCTCGTCAATTGTCATCGAAAATAATTGGGGCTTATTTTGCTCCATTGCTTCGAGATGGTCGTATACTTAAGCCCAGAGACATTATGGATGATATTTCTACACACCATGGTATTGAGATTCAATATGATAAGGCACTGAGAGCTCATCATCATGCACACAGCTTAATATATGGCGATTTTGATCACTCGTGGAGGATGTTACCTGCGTACTTGCACATGCTGAGAAGATCAAATCCTGGTACTGTAACGGCTTTTGAAACAGATGAAGATGATAAGTTCAAGTATGTTTTCATCGCTGTTGGTGCATCTATAAGAGGATTTCAACAATGTTGTAGACCTGTAATCGTGGTTGATGAAACACATTTGAAAGGCAGATACAAGGGTCTTATGTTTGTGGCTGCTACTCAGGATGGTAACAAACAGATTTATCCTCTCCTAATTGCGAACCGAATTCACGTATGCACTCAAAAGCCCAGATCTACAAAGTGACAATAACGATAATGTTAGATCGTAATAGTCAATTCTAAAATCCGAGTACACAACTTAAATAGTCAAAACTAATATACCTGCAAAGCGATTTGATATTCATATAAATGATATAGTGGTGTTGGAGCGCCGGATGGTAAATGATGTAGGGAATGGTCCAAGTAATGCATCAATCGCTGAAAAACGTACGAGCCCCAAGGGAATTTATCAAACACAGTAGCCTGCTCGACCAAACTCCATAGCCAATGGGGTACCGGCATGCGTACATCCATGCCAAACAGATACAGTGTTAGCAACAATATATACGAAATCTTCACTGCATCATCTGGACGGCTTCGGAACTCTCCATTCTTAAAACGGTTAAACAAATCACCGGTTACCACGGCTTGCCCATCAAAACTCCTTCTATACACACTATCCTGAGGTGGCTCCGGTGGACACCCTGTGATCATACAGAACTTGTCCTTCGAAAACCTCAAAGATCGATCTCCGACACGGAACCAACACTCGTGTGGACTCCCTCCTGGATGGATGATCTCTCGGTCGAATAGATATAGAAGTCCTCAACCACTAATAACGGCATGCCTGTCAAACCTCAAGAAATGACCAAAACAAGACCGTTGAAACACATTTAACCTATCGCAGAGGCTCAACTCCTTATCTATGTTTCTAATAACCTTGCTCAGACAATAGGTACTACATCTAGCTTCTAAGTTCAAACGTCCCCGCCACTTCCACTGTGGCTGTTAAGAATTTGCAAATAATTATAATGTTAGAATTGATCTATCAAGTGGAATAAACACATATCAAGTGGAAAAAAAATTTTAAGTCGTTTAAATATTTTATGCCACATTTATTAATCTGCAAAATCAAAATTTTCTACATTTTTACCATGAGCATCGTCATCTATAATTATCATCGTTACTAAGCATCCAAATGATTAGTAAAATATGAAATATATAAATTGTTTTGAATCAGTAACAACAACAAATGATTTCAGACAAATATTACTAATTTCTAGTATTTTACAAATATATTAAAACCAAAAATTAATTTTATGAGTTATATTTCTACAAATAATATTACTATTTTTACAAGTATTTTCAGATTGTATGAATTAAGTATGTGTGTATAAAACATGAATAAAAATAATTTTTATTATGATTATCATTTATATTATTATTAGATTCGACAATTCATATTATGATATATTTTAATTTTTTTTGGAGATATTTTAAAAATTATTTTAATTTTTAAAGTCATTTTAATATTTTGAACTAAATATAGTATTCTGAAAAAAAAAATTAAATTTTTTTTAAGTCGTTTAAATATTTTATGCCACATTTATTAATCTGCAAAATCAAAATTTTCTACATTTTTAACATGAGCATCGTCGTCTATAATTATCATCGTTACTAAGCATCCAAATGATTAGTAAAATATGAAAAATATAAACTGTTTTGAATCAGTAACAACAACAAATGATTTCAGGCAAATATTACTAATTTCTAGTATTTTACAAATATATTAATCTCAGACTATTAATTTTATGAGTTATATTTCTACAAATAATATTAATATTTTTACAAGTATTTTCAGATTGTATGAATTAAGTATGTGTGTATAAAACATGAATAAAAATAATTTTTATTATGATTATCATTTATATTATTATTATATGAGCAATTCATATTATGATATATTTTAAAAATTATTTTTATTTTTAAAGTGATTTTAATATTTGGAACTAAATATAGTATTCTGGAAAAAAAAAATTCATGAGCACCGTGATCTACCAGCCTAGCACCGTTATCTGTCTGAGCTTCGTGATCTATTATGCATCGTGATCTATGCTTCCATCGTTACTAAGCCTATACCATCGTGATCAAGCAAATACCATCGTGATCTATCCCGTTACTAAGCTTATACTATCGTGATCTATCGCATCCATCGTTACTAAGCCTACACAATCGTTATCAAGCATTCATCGTTACTAAGCCTACACAATCGTTATCAAGCAAACACCATCGTGATCTACACATCTACCCTCGTAATCTATACCCTAATTCATGAATAGGTTCATCGATTTCTACAAATTCTTGCAACAAATTCCACAAATCAATGTGCAAAATTGATGGTTTATTTGCACATATCAGAAAATTGATGTTCAAATCAATGCTCAAAATCATGTTTTTTTTGCACAAATTGTAAAATCCTACACATCTAACCTCATGAAATCCTAAACTCAAGGTTGCCAGCTTTTGAGACAATGGCCATTCTCCAACAAAACTTAAGGATGAACTTACTTGTTCCCCTATTGCCATTCTCCGACAAGCTGTCGCACCGCCGCCGCCGCCGCCTTCCGCCTCCCTCCTCTCCTCAACAGATCTGAAAACACCCGCCGCCGCCGCCTTCTCTTCCCAATGGGTCACCAACACCCGTCTTCTCCCTCGATGTCCGGCACGATGGTGCCGCCGCCGATTAATTCCAAACCGGGCACGATGCTTGATTGATCCTCCAACATAAATCACGAAGACACCACCTTAAATCACGAAGAGCAATTCAAGTAATTTCTGGTAATTTCTACGGTAATTTTCTAGGGATGGTTGAGGTAATTTTGACTTCATTTTCCCCAATTGACTTCACCAAGTATTGTTGGAAATAAGGGTAGTTAGGTAATTTTCTCTTCACATTGGGTAGAAAACTTAGTTTCTTATTAAGTGGGTATTTTTCATTTTCTACTATGTATATTGGGTACAAATGAGTGCTACCCCATTACCGTTATTCAAGTTGGCGACTCTTATTGCTGCGACAAACAACTTCTCTAGAGAGAACATGATTGGAGAGGGAGGTTTTGGCCCTGTTTACAAGGTAAATTAGCATATGAGATTGCCTAGGTGAACAAAACAGTAGTTTGACATTCTGACTCTTATACTAACATGCAAAAGCATGGCAACTTGTCCTCAGAAGAAGAAATAGCTGTCAAGAGATTGTCAAGAACTTCAGGGCAAGGCCTTGAAGAGTTCAAAACTGAAGTGATCTTGATTGCCAAACTTCAACATATAAACCTCGTCAGACTTATGGGATGCTGCATTGAAGGAGAAGAAAGAATGCTAATCTATGAATACTTGCAGAATAAAAGCCTGGATTATTTTGTTTTCGGTACATACTGAATACCCTTCTTCTTCTTTTATTTGTAAAACATCCTAATTGTTTGTGTTTCTTTAAATTTCAAAGATATATTGAAGCATCCGATTGACAAGGTATTCTCAATCATGTCCAGATCAAATTCAAAGAACACTTTTGACATGGCCTAAACGGTTTGACATTATCATGGGAATTGCTAGAGGACTGCTCTATCTCCATCGCGACTCCAGACTAAAGATTATCCACAGAGATCTCAAAACGAGCAATATTCTACTGGATGGAAATTTAAATCCAAAAATCTCAGACTTTGGCTTAGCAAGAATTTTTGAAGAGGATCAACCTATTGCTAGAACAAGAAGAGTAGTTGGGACATAGTAAGCCTTCTTCTTCTGTCGCAGCTAATATTTTATCATCTTCTACACTGCCTTATGACTAATAACTTTAGCGCAGTGGCTATATGGCTCCAGAATACGCAATTGAGGGAAGGTTTTCAGTGAAATCTGACATATTTAGCCTGGGAGTTGTATTGTTAGAGATTGTGAGTGGAAGGAAGAACAGAGGCTTTGACCATCCAAATGTACTTTATGTTGTGTTTTTGCTAAAAGTTTCACTTATAACCTTGGTGACCATTGTGGCAGGCATGGTTGCTATGGAAAGAAAACAAGATTCTGGACATAATGGATGTCTGTTTAAGTGATTCTTACATCGAATCTCAAGTGTAGAGATGCATACAAGTTGGATTATTATGCGTTCAGAAATTCGCGAAAGATAGGCCCGTGATGTCATCAGTGTTGTTCATGTTGGGAACAGATGGAGCAGTTCTTCCTCAACCTAAAGATCCTGGATTTTTCATGGAAACAAGTTCCAGCTCTGTAAGTATGGATACATCTCCATGTGTGAACTCTGAGTATGAAACAATCACCATCACTGATTTGGAGGCAAGATGATCAAGTAGGTATAAATCAGCATACTTTAATTTTATGATTTGTTGGTTCCCCTGTAAAGAAAATTGTGTGAAAACTTTATATTCCTTGATTTATTGCTAGTTTTATTGAAGATGTCACAACTGAAGTTCTAGTGTAGAGGTGATATTCAGAGGTATTGCAATCTCACCCTAAATTTCAAACTGATTGATTATCACATGACTACAATAATGATTGTTAAAGTCTATAAATTAATATGTAATCATCAAATTAATATTTTCAATATGCCTCCTCAGATAGATTTGACTTTTATTTGTGCTGACTCAATACTGTATTGAATGACTACATCCTTATATATTAAAATATTTGATGAAATACACTTAGAATTCGATTAATGATTTTAACCCCAAAATAAAATAATAATAATAATAATAATAATAATAATAATAATAATAATAAAACAAAAGTATATACATGACAAAGACCGTAAATATAAATCAATTCACAAATTTAGAATTTAAAACAATATTTTAATATGTTTCAAAAATATTAAATAAGCTAAATTTGCCATTATAGATGAATCATTATTGTCAAAAAGATAGTAGAAATTGCATTATTTGTTATTTTTCAACCGGTAAAGAGACCTCATATGTATATATAGGGAGTAGAACCTGTATGGAATACAAGGAAGCATATATCAAACCTAGATATACAAGGAAATCTACAACAATTATAAACATTATATAGATTAGGTATAAAATTAGATTATATCGGATTACACAATGTTAGATTATATTAGATTAGATAATAATTCATTACCTAAAAGCAATTTTGTATCCCCACTAGAATTTGACTAGTAGAATTTTAGTTCTTGTGTCGCCTTCGTATGAAAGTAATAAGTAACAACATTGACTAACATTAAACTATTGACTTCTTGTTTCATTTAGATAGACTTTTAAATCGAAATACAATCAAAGAATTCCCATTACAGATGCTTTCTCACTCAATTTCCAGGCACAAAGAGTTGTTGCTATCACTGTATTGAACATATTTCTAAGTTGAACTTGAAATGAATTGTCTATCTTTCATATTTTCCTAGCAAGTCAGGTTTCTTGGTGGTTATTTCTTGGAATTTTAAAGCTGATTCCATTTTAAAGCACCATTTAATTTGAAATCCTGTTTGATCAAAAAAAAAAGTCTTGTTCCATGTTCAACAAAATCCTCTGTGCGCTGTTTCTTTTCACTACCTTTCTGAAATTCTCCATTGGAGTAGATAAACTATTTCCAAATCAAACTTTTGGTATTGGCCAGACTTTGGTCTGTGAAAGTCAACTTTTTGAGATGGGATTTTTCACCCCTGGAAGAACATCAAAAAACAGGTTCTTGGGTATATGGTACAAAAGCACACCAGATGTTGTAGTTTGGGTTGCGAATAGAAACAACCCCATTACAGACTCACAAGAAGTATTCTTAGGTATGGACCAGAATGGAACATATATAAGCAGAGATGGAAGCATTATTTGGTCTGTGAATTCATCAGGGTTGGCATCAAGTCCAGTTCTACAGCTTCTGGATACTGGAAACCTTGTTCTTACAGACAGGACCAAGGAAGGGTACATTTGGCAGAGCTTTGACAGCCCAACAAACACATGGGCACCAGGTATGAAGCTTGTGGATGACAGTGATGCTGGTGTCGAGTTGTGCTTCACATCCTGGAGAAATTCTGATGATCCTTCACCTGGAGATTATGTCTTCAGGATCGACAACCATGGCTTGCCCGAGTTGGTGATTTTCAAAGGGAAAACGAAAATGTTTCGTACTGGGAAGTATAACGGAAAGTACTTCAATGGCTCTCCACAGTTTCCCAATGCCATTTTCAATCCTAAGTTGGAATTCAGACATGGAAGGCTGATTTCAATGTCGAGGAATTATGACGGATCAGCTTTTATAAGATCAACTCTAGACACATCTGGTCGTGTCAACCGCTATACCATGAATGCAAGAAAAGATGATTGGAATCTTGTGTACAGATTTCCAGCAGAACAGTGCGACGAGTATGGTCATTGTGGTCCCAATGGCATCTGTGGAAATGGAAAAGCGCAAACATGCCAATGTTTCAAGGGCTTTTCCCCTAAGAACCCGAATGAGTGGGACCTTCAAGGTTGGTCTGGTGGATGCATTAGAACTAAGCCTTTGGATTGCCAAAGTGGGGATGATTTTCTTGAGGTTAGAGGGGTTAAGTACCCTGATATGTTGAAGTTTTGGTTGAATACGAGCATGAGTCTTGGAGAATGCAAAGCTGAGTGCTTGAAAAAGTGTGGCTGCACAGCATATGCTAATCCGTATATAACTAATGGCAGTGGCTGTGTGATGTGGTTTGGGGATCTCATTGATGTAAAAGAACTTGCAGAACCAGATAGCAAGGAGAACATCTATATTCGCTTGCCTATTTCAGAACTAGGTTAGTCTGTTTTTCCATCTGATTTCAGATTCTTTATTAATATTATTAAGCTCTAAAGAATGACATTTTTAAGCTTCTTGTGTTTAGAATCCAATAATCTAGAATATATGTTAGTTGGTCTTAACCTTTGTGTTGGTATTATCCTAGTAGATTCTATAAACAACTTAGAGAAGAAGAAGAAGGAGAAGAGAAGGCGAACAAGGCTACTACTGATATCAATTGCTTCTGGAGTTCTTGTCCTAGGCCTTATTGGCGGAGTTATACTGTCAAGGACAAGAAGAAAGAAACGAGGTACCAACAATGAGAGTCTCGACAATCTCTGTATCATGGTGAAAAATGCAATGATATACACTGAGACGTTTTCTCTTTCTTTTCATTCACAGCATCAAGAATTAATAATGGTGATCTTGAACTACCATTATTCAAGTGGGTAACTATAATGGCTGCAACAAACAACTTCTCCGAGGAAAACATTATTGGAGAAGGAGGTTTTGGACCTGTTTACAAGGTAATGTAATGTATGAGATTGTCCAGATGAACAAAAAGTAGTTTGAAATTCTGATTCTTAGCATGCAAAAACAGGGCAACTTGTCCCCAGAAGAAGAAATAGCTGTCAAGAGATTGTCAAGAACATCAGGGCAAGGTCTAGAAGAGTTCAAAAATGAAGTGCTCTTGATTTCCAAACTTCAACATACAAACCTCGTCAGACTTTTGGGATGCTGTGTTGAAGGAGAAGAAAGAATGCTAATTTACGAATACCTGAAGAATAAAAGCCTCGATTACTTTGTTTTTGGTACATCCTAAAATATAATCATCTTGTTTTGATTGAAGCATCCAACTCACAAGGTATTCAATCATGTGCAGATCAAAGCCAAAGAAGGCTTCTAACATGGCCTAAACGCTTTGACATTATCATGGGAATTGCAAGGGGACTGCTTTATCTCCATCACGACTCCAGATTAAAGATTATCCACAGGGATCTCAAAACCAGCAACATTCTACTAGATGAAAAATTAAATCCCAAAATTTCAGATTTCGGCATAGCAAGAATTTTCGTAGAGGATCAACCCATTGCTAGAACAAGAAGAGTTGTTGGGACATAGTAAGCCTTCTTCTATTCTCAACAAACATTTTATTATCTTCCAACACGCCTTTATGACTCATAATTTTGTGCAGTGGCTATATGGCTCCAGAATACGCAATTGAGGGGAGGTTTTCAGTGAAATCCGACATCTTTAGCTTGGGAGTTGTATTGTTAGAGATTGTTAGTGGCAAGAAGAATAGAGGCCTTGACCATCATAGCCTTTTGGGACAAGTAATTTTCTTACCATGTTATGCCTTTGCTAATACTTGTCAATTAATAATGCATTCAGTATTGTAATGTGCAACACTGGTGACAAATGTGGCAGGCATGGTTGCTATGGAAAGAAGACAAGATTCTGATGCTGATGGATGAATGTATGATGAGCGAAACATTTAACGAATGTCAAGTAAGGAGATGCATCCATGTCGGGTTATTATGTGTTCAGAGATTTGCAAAAGATAGGCCATTAATGTCATCAGTGCTTTTCATGTTGGGAACTGATGAAGCAATTCTTCCTCAACCCAAAGAACCCGGTTTTTTTCCGCAAACGAGTTGCAGCTCTGTAAGTGGTACATTTCCGTCTATGGATTCGGAAAATAATACAATCACAATCACTGATTTGGAGGCCAGATGAGAATGAGAGAATATGTTCCATGATTTATTGCTGATATTTTTGACTTGTAAGAACACCTAATCATTGAGAAGCTGTACAGCTTATAACTTATCATATGTAACCTTTTGTTTCTTTATCTGTTGATTGTTATAGCATAAATCAATCAGTAGTTGTATCTCAATCTTCTTGTTACTATGTTAATATTTATAGCAATTCCTTTGAGGACAACTTCTCCTTTCTAACCACAAATGAAGTCTCAATCCTAACTCATTAATTATGAAAACAAATCCCACAGTTTCAATCCAGTTTTAGAGATATTTTCGGATATTGATAACAAAAACATTTGACCTGGAGTTGGACAAAGTAAGCACTGGAAACCTGGACACAGAAGAAATTGCCGTTATTGAATTTTTTTTTTTTTTCCTTATTAAAATTGAGTTTGCCAAGAAATTACAGTTTGGAAGTAAAAACACGTTAAAATAGTTGTGTATTTATAATGAGATCAAGAAAACAATCTTTCCATATCTTTGTTTTTTTTTCTTTATTAAAACTGTGGTTTCCCAAAAATTGCCGTTGGTAAGTAAAAACACGTGAAAGTATGTATTTATACTGAGATCAAGAAAACACTCTTTCCATATATAAATGTGAAAATCTTTTTTTTTTTTTTTTGGCCTTATTAAAACAGAGTTTGTCAGAAAATTACTGTTTCGAAGTAAAAACGCGTGAAAATAATAATGAGATCAAGAAAACAATCTTTCCATATATAAAAACACGTGAAAGTATGTAATTATATCGAGGTTCAAGAAAATAATTTTTCCATATATAAATGTGATTTTTTTTTCTTATTAAAACTGAGTTTGCCACAAAGTTACAGTTTCGAAGTAAAAACAGGTGAAAGTAATAATAAGATCAAGAAAACAATCTTTTCATATATAAAAACACGTGAAAATATGTAATTATATCGAGGATCAAGAAAATATTTTTTCCATATATAAATGTTATATTTTTTTTGTGAGAATTAAGCTGAGCAATGCATGGTGATGTTTGCTGAGAAGAAGCGCGTTTTCACTTATAAAGTCGGGTTTCACATTTGGAGCAACTGACGTGGAATTATCTTGGCGAATCCAGAGATGACATGTGGCGTCGGTTAGGGTCGTTATCTTGGATCACGTGCCCTGAACTGCAAAATCAAGAACGGGAGCTGCTTCAACCAGCAATCTTCAGGCGAATGTATCTCACGCGTTAGAGATCGGATTTGAGTGTTTTTTTTTTCTATAAATAGCTGTGTTCATGAAGATTAAACACATGTAATTTTCTGAGTTTGAGATCTAGTGTAGTGAGAGAAAGACTCGAGAGAAGTTAGCTGTGTGATAGTGTTCTTGCTGTGGTGTAATTCTTGTTTTGCTCTTCGTTTTCAATAAGATCTCCCACCCCATTGTTCCCGTGGATGTAGGCAAATTGCCGAACCACGTAATTCCTGTGTGTTGGTATTTTCTTGATCGATTTGATAGATTACAAAGTAGGGTTTTCTTCATACAAGTTCACATAAAATCTTGAGTAGAGTTGGAAGTTTTTGGTTGAATCTTGCACATTCATTGACAAGTGGCGCCGTCTGTGGGAAGAGGCTCGATCAATCAAGATGTCTACTGCAAAATTCGATGTGGAGAAGTTTAATGGCAAAGGGGATTTCGGGCTATGGCGCATTAAGGTGAAGGCTCTTCTTCTGAATCAAGGACTTGGTCCAGCTTTGAAGGGAGCACTTCCAGAATCCATGAAGGCAGAAGAGAAGTCCTTGATCATGGATAAGGCTTACAGCACTTTGATCCTGTGCCTAGGTGATAAGGTTTTAAGAGAGGTCTCCAAGGAAGAAACGGCTCAAGCAATATGGGAAAAGTTGGGCTCCTTGTATCAGACCAAGTCTCTTGCAAACCGGCGGTTGATGAAGAAAAGGCTCTACACTTACAAGATGGTGGAAGGGAAATCAGTGACTGATCAAATTGAAGATTTCTCCAAGATTATAGATGATCTTGAAGATGTTGAAGTCTCTTTGGAAGAAGAAGACAAGGCTCTTATGCTTCTTGGCTCCTTACCAAAATCTTATGAAAATCTTTGTGATTCTTTGTTGTTTAGCAGGAACCAATCAGCTCTAACACTTGAAGATGTGATCACAGCTTTGAGGACCAAGGAGCTGACAAAGGCAACTGATGCTAAGCCTACAAATGGTGAAGGATTATCTGTGAAACACAAGCCCAAGAAGCAATTCAAGAAGGAGAACAATAAGCAGTCCAAGAAGGATGAAAATCAATCTCAAGAACACAAGGAGGATGTGGAGCAACAAAGATGCTTCCACTGTCACAAACCTGGACACTTCAAGAAGGATTGCTTGAAGTTCAAGAAGATGAAACAAAATCAAGAGAATCAGAATCAGAAGCAAGTTAATCAGGTAACAAAGTCTAGTGAACCATCTACTCCTAACTCTGGTTATGAATCTGCAGATGTTCTTGCTGTAACCACAAGAGGAACTGAAGAGGATTGGGTGCTAGACTCTGGATGCTCTTTCCATATGAGTCCCAACAAAGAGTGGTTTGATCAACTGACAATCAGTGATAGAGGATTGGTCATGCTTGGCAATAATCAGACTTGCAAAGTGGCAGGAATTGGCTCCATACCTTTGAAGATGCATGATGGAGTAGTGAGAATCTTATCTAAAGTCAGGTATGTTCCAGACCTTAAGAGAAATTTGATCTCCTTAGGCATGTTGGATTCACAAGGCTACACTTTTAAGTCTGAGAATGGCCAGTTAAGGATCACAAGAGGCTCTTTGGTAGTGATGAAAGGTAGTAAAAGGAATGAGTTATACTACTTAGATGGTGTTACTGCAATGGAGGAGGCACATTCAGTGAAAGAGATGGACAAAACTCAATTATGGCATAAAAGACTTGGCCATATCAGTGAGAGAGGCCTACTGGAACTTCAGAAGCAAAAGGTTTTTGGTAATGACAGGATCACTAGCCTTGATACATGTGAGTTTTGCATTTTAGGAAAAGCAAAGAAACTTAATTTCAAGACTGGAAGTCATAGCACCAAAGGAATCTTAGATTATGTGCACTCTGATCTCTGGGGGCCAGCCACTACTCAAACAAGGAATAGAGGGAGGTATTTTATGTCTCTTATTGATGACTATTCCAGGAAGGTTTGGGTCATCATACTTAGCTCAAAAGATCAAGCATTTCAGAGCTTTAAGGACTGGTTGACAGAAATAGAGAATGTGACTGGGAAGAAGCTGAAGTGTCTTAGGACAGACAATGGATTGGAATTCACATCTGAAAGGTTCAGTTCATACTGCAAGGAGAAGGGAATTCTAAGGCATAGGACTGTACCAAATACTCCTCAGCAAAATGGTTTAGCTGAGAGAATGAATCAGACTCTACTGAATAAGGTAAGATGCATGCTTTTGAGTTCAGGCCTTTCCAAGTGTTTTTGGGGGGAAGCTGTTACCACTGCTGCATTCTTAGTGAATAGGTGTCCTTCAGCAGCTATCCAACTCAAGACTCCTGAAGAAATATGGAGTGGGAAGCCTGCAAACTATTCTGAGCTCAAGGTTTTTGGAAGTCAAGCCTATGTTCACATAAGGCAAGACAAACTGGAATCTAGAGCTTTGAGATGTGTTTTCTTAGGTTATCCAAAGGGAGTTAAGGGATATAAGCTGTGGTGTTATGAGAAGGACTATCAAAAGTGTATAATCAGTAGGGATGTCACATTTGATGAATCAAGAATGCCTCTGAAACAAGAGGAATCAGCCCAGAAACCAGGTTCAGAAACTGAGACCACTAACCTTGAGGTGGAGACTTCACTGGATAAATTACTACCTCCAATACCACAGGGTGATGTTCAAGGAAATGAAGTCCAAAGTTCAGATTCAGAGGAGGATCAGCAAGATGGAAATGATATGGATAATTACCTGTTGGTAAGAGACAGATCAAGGAGGAACATTAGACCTCCTGCAAGGTTTGGTCATGCTGATCATGTTTACTATGCTTTGCTTGCTGCAGAGGAATTAGAGATTGAGGATCCTAAGGATTTTAGAGAAGCTGTCACATGTAAGGATAGGAGAAAGTGGTTAGAAGCTATTCAGGAAGAGTTAAACTCTCTGGAGAAGAATAAAACATGGATCATAGTTGATAGACCAAACAACAAAAAGCTTGTTGGATGTAAGTGGATCTTTAGGAAGAAAGCTGAGACTAAACCAGGAGGTGGGATTAGATACAAGACAAGACTTGTGGCTAAGGGATTCACTCAAGAGGAAGGAGTGGACTACAATGAGATCTTTTCTCCAGTGGTTAGACACAGCTCCATAAGGATACTACTTGCTATAGTTGCACAGTTTGGAATGCACTTGCATCAAATGGATGTTACTACTGCTTTCCTGCATGGTGAGCTTAAGGAGATCATATACATGAAGATTCCTGAAGGTGTCCAGTTAGAGGGAAGGCAAGACAAAGCCTGCATGCTTAAGAAGTCATTATATGGCTTAAAGCAAAGCCCAAGACAGTGGTACCTAAGGTTTGATCATTTCATGCATAGAATCAAATTCCAAAGGAGCAAGTTTGATAACTGTGTATACTTTAAGCATTCTAACTCTTTTCATACTTATCTCTTGTTATATGTTGATGATATGTTGATAGCTAGCACTAAGATGACAGGTATAGATCAAATCAAAGAGAAATTGAAGTCTGAGTTTGAAATGAAGGATCTTGGAATGGCAAGAAAGATGCTGGGAATGGAGATCATCAGAGAAGGTGATCAAGGTTCAATTGTTCTTAGTCAGACTGAGTACTTGAAGAAGGTGCTCATCAGATACCAGATGAACCAAGCCAAAGCCACTTCAATTCCAGTTCAACCTCAAATCAAGTTAAGCAAAGCTCAGTGTCCTCAGAACAAGACAGAAGAAGATGAGTTGTCAAGAATACCTTATGCTAATGCAGTGGGAAGTACCATGTATGCAATGGTGTGCTGTAGACCAGATTTGGCTCATGTTATGAGCTTAGTGAGCAGGTACATGGCAAATCCTGGAATGATGCATTGGTGTGCAGTGAAGTACATGCTCAGATACATCAATGGATCATTAAGCAAATGTTTGAGCTTCAGCAACAAAAGGTGTACTGATGATGCAGTAGTGGGTTATGTGGATGCTGATTTTGCTTCAAATCAAGACACAAGGAAATCCACAACAGGTTATGTCTTCACATTGTTTGGAACTGCAGTAAGTTGGAGGTCAGCTCAACAATCCATTGTGGCTCTTTCATCAACTGAATCAGAGTTCATAGCTTTGACTGATGCTGCTAAGGAGGCTGTTTGGATGAAAGGAATTTTGGAGGAGTTTGGCTTGTTTCAGCAGAGTGTAACCATAAACTGTGACAACTCAAGTGCCATACACTTGGCCAAACATCCAGGAATGCATGAGAAGACCAAACATATAGATGTTAGGCTGTATTTCATTAGGGATTTGGTGGAGAAACAGGTGCTAAAGGTGAAGAAGATTCCCACTGAAGTCAATCCAGCCGATGCTTTCACTAAAGGTGTTACTCCTTCAAAGTTTATGCTATGTATGGATCTAATTGGTTTAAGGGGGAAGTCCTCTACCAGTGTTACTTGAGGTGTACTGCTATGATATGATGCTTGCTCAGCCTAAGGTGGAGATTTGTGAGAATTAAGCTGAGCAATGCATGGTGATGTTTGCTGAGAAGAAGCGCGTTTTCACTTATAAAGTCGGGTTTCACATTTGGAGCAACTGACGTGGAATTATCTTGGCGAATCCAGAGATGACATGTGGCGTCGGTTAGGGTCGTTATCTTGGATCACGTGCCCTGAACTGCAAAATCAAGAACGGGAGCTGCTTCAACCAGCAATCTTCAGGCGAATGTATCTCACGCGTTAGAGATCGGATTTGAGTGTTTTTTTTTTCTATAAATAGCTGTGTTCATGAAGATTAAACACATGTAATTTTCTGAGTTTGAGATCTAGTGTAGTGAGAGAAAGACTCGAGAGAAGTTAGCTGTGTGATAGTGTTCTTGCTGTGGTGTAATTCTTGTTTTGCTCTTCGTTTTCAATAAGATCTCCCACCCCATTGTTCCCGTGGATGTAGGCAAATTGCCGAACCACGTAATTCCTGTGTGTTGGTATTTTCTTGATCGATTTGATAGATTACAAAGTAGGGTTTTCTTCATACAAGTTCACATAAAATCTTGAGTAGAGTTGGAAGTTTTTGGTTGAATCTTGCACATTCATTGACATTTTTCCTAATTAAACCTGAGTTTGTTAAAAAAAGTACAGTTTGGAATTTTACACGTGAAAATATATATTTATAATGGGGATCAAGAAAACAATCTTTCCATATTCAAATGCGATATGTTTCCTTATGAAAACTAAGTTTGCCAAAATATTACCGTTTCGAAGTAAAAATACGCGAAAGTATTGTGTATTTACAATGAGATCAAGAAAATAAATTTTCCTTGTTAAAAAAAAAAATAAAAAAACAAGTATTTCCCATATATAAATGATAGTAACCCTAAAAATACTTTTGTATTTATGAAACTCTAAATAAAAATATATATATTTCCTTTCATAAACTATATATAATTCCTTTTATAAAAGTATCTATGCATTTTGATATGGTCGAGATACACAGTAGGCCGAAATGATCATCTCAATCGGGGAGATAAAAAAATGCTTATTATACTTGATATAGCCGAAATGAGTATCCCGTTCAGAGAATCCGAAATGCTATTATATTAATACGAGATGAATTATTATTTCGTATTAGTTAGCTCGAGCAATATATTTCGAAGACGCAGATAATAGAATATCTCGCTAGACTTAAGGTAGATTATTGGATCCTTAAATCCTTGTTCTACATTTCGAGATAATGATATCGAGATACATTTATGTTGACGGGAAAGCATACTTCAGTTCGAATATTTCATCTCGCTAATAAAGATGGCGAGATACTTTATTTTTATCTCGAACCCACGTTCTCAAGCCTTAGTAACTGTTCTTTGTTGGTGGCTTAGTGGTGCGATATTTTAGGAGCAGTTAGATCAATTCAAATTCATGTATAAATACAATTTTTACTCCATTTTGAAGTAGAGACATCAAAATTTAAGGAAAGAGATTTGAGAGAAGAACAAATTGGCGCCGTCTGTGGGAAAAATCAAGCTAAGACGTGAGATTATTAGATCATTGTTATAATGGTGAATACAAGAAATTCTCGAAGAAGAACAGAAGTGGGGGAAGGATCCAGACTTGCACCAAATGATGATCGATCGGGAGAGTCAGATGTTGCTCCAAATCATCCTCGTCAGGATACTATCATTTTAACTAAGGGAGAATTGGATGAGATAGTTGCAGCAACAGTACAAAAGGCTTTGAGTAAACGTCCTTTGGAGTCACAACAAGATGATACGGATAAACATCGAATGCAAAGTCGAGGAGAAAAAAGGCATTTCGATGGGAGAGAAAGTCGCTCAGTATCTCCCTTGATCCGAGGTCGATCACAGACCAATTTATCTGAGAGAGAGGATTTGCAGAGGGAAATCAAGGAAGTGGGGAGAAATATCAGGTCAAGTTCTCAAGGTAAGAGAGGTAACCCTTTTTCGGAAATCGTGATGGGAGATGAATTACCGACTTCTTTTAGGCCAGTAAATTTTGAGTATGATGGTACTTCGGATCCCTGGGATCATTTATGTCGGTTCGAGAATACGACATTATTACATCGTTATACTGATGGGGTGAAGTGTAGAGTTTTCGCTACTACATTAACGAAAGCTGCACAAACATGGTTTAGTCAATTGGCTGACGGGATCATTCAGAGTTTTGATCAGTTGTCGTCGTTGTTTTTGCACCAGTTCGCAGGATCCCGTCGACAAGTTAAGTCAACTCAAATGTTGTTTGGGATAAAACAAAAGGAGAACGAATCATTGAGGGCTTTTGTAAAGAGATTCACAACAGCTACTTTAGAGTACCCTGAAGCTTCAGACGACTTAATTACTAGTGCTTTTATGCAAGGTTTGAGAGAAGGTGATCTACATGCTTCTCTGGTGAAGAAAGTGCCGAACAATTTTGATGATTTGCTTAAGAGAGCGACCAAGTACATTAATTTAGAGGAGGTGCTTCGTATTAAGAAAGATGGAACTGCATTTCAGGAGACAAGAACCAGAGACCAGAACAGAGTGAAGAGAGAAACAGATCTGCGAGGTAAATGATTGATATCGAATACTCGGACCGAGATGAAAAGAGGTCCTAGGTATGATACTTACACTCAGTTGACATTGCCACCTGGGCAATTATTAATGGAAATTTGGGGTCATCCCCAACTACGGTGGCCGACCTCATGGGCTCCTAATCCGAGAAATCCGCCAACATTCGGGAATGAAAAGTTATGCCGATTCCATAATGAATATATGGACACAGTACTGATAAATGCACGCATCTCAGAAATGAGTTGGAGAGATTAGTTCGTGACAATAAGTTGGCTAGATATGTATCTCGATCCCGACAAGATAACAACAATAGGATGAATGTTGGAGAAGAACCTCAGTGAGATCAAATGAAAGATTTTACCTCGGACTTGACACATCAGTCACCTTAAGAAGTACTATTTATAGGGCAATGTTATGGTATGTTGTAATTTTCTTTCTTTTTTACTTTGTTTCACTATGTATTTTGTTCAAACTTGGGTAGTAGTAAATCTCATTTAAAACTCTCCGTGGATGTAGATCTCGATTATTTGAGATCGAACCACATAAATCGTTTGTTCTGTTTTTTGGAATCTCGATAACTATTGAAGATGGGAGATCGAGATCGTCAAGATCCGATCTAGGGAGTTGATTGACCGAAAGACAATCAACTATTGAAGATGAGAGATCGAGATCATTCTGATCCGATCTAGGGAGTTGATTGACCGAAAGACAATCAGCTATTGAAGATGGGAGATCGAGATCATTCCGATCCGATCTAGGGAGTTGATTCACCGAGAGGTGATCAACTATTGATACTGGGAGATCGAGATCATTCTGATCCAATCTAGGGAGTTGATTGACCGAAAGGCAATCAACTATTGAAGATGGGAGATCGAGATCATTCCGATCCGATCTAGGGAGTTGATTCACCGAGAGGTGATCAACTATTGATATTGGGAAATCGAGATCATTCTGATCCGATCTAGAGAGTTGATTGACCGAAAGACAATCAGCTATTGAAGATGGGAGATCGAGATCATTCCGATCCGATCTAGGGAGTTGATTCACCGAGAGGTGATCAACTATTGATACTAGGAGATCGAGATCATTCTGATCCGATCTAGGGAGTTGATTGACCGAAAGATAATCAACTATTGAAGATGGGAGATCGAGATCATTCCGATCCGATCTAGGGAGTTGATTGACCGAAAGGCAATCAGCTATTGAAGATGGGAGATCGAGATCATTCCGATCCGATCTAGGGAGTTGATTCACCGAGAGGTGATCAACTATTGATACTGGGAGATCGAGATCATTCTGATCCGATCTAGGGAGTTGATTGACCGAAAGACAATCAACTATTGAAGATGGGAGATCGAGATCATTCCGATCCGATCTAGGGAGTTGATTGACCGAAAGACAATCAGCTATTGAAAATGGGAGATCAAGATCATTCCGATCCGATCTAGGGAGTTGATTCACCGAGAGGTGATCAACTATTGATACTGGGAGATCGAGATCATTCTGATCCGATCTAGGGAGTTGATTAATCGAAAATGTGGACGCGTGTCTCACCCAAAACGTGCTAGATACGCCTCGTTTCTCGTAAAGATTGAAAAAACTGCTCTAATTAATTTATCGATGTGTGCACACCCACACATCATCTCGGGGGGAGTGGTTGATATGGTCGAGATACACAGTAGGCCGAAATGATCATCTCAATCGGGGAGATAAAAAAATGCTTATTATACTTGATATAGCCGAAATGAGTATCCCTTTCAGAGAATCCAAAATGCTATTATATTAATACGAGATGAATTATTATTTCGTATTAGTTAGCTCGAGCAATATATTTCGAAGACGCGGATAATAGAATATCTCGCTAGACTTAAGGTAGATTCTTGGATCCTTAAATCCTTGTTCTACATTTCGAGATAATGATGTCGAGATACATTTATGTTGACGGGAAAACATACTTCAATTCGAATATTTCATCTCGCTAATAAAGATGGCGAGATACTTTATTTTTATCTCGAACCCACGTTCTCAAGCCTTAGTAACTGTTCTTTGTTGGTGGCTTAGTGGTGCGATATTTTAGGAGTAGTTAGATCAATTCAAATTCATGTATAAATACAATTTTTACTCCATTTTGAAGTAGAGACATCAAAATTTAAGGAAAGAGATTTGAGAGAAGAACACATTTCATATTTATAAGGGTAATTCCACTCAACCCACCAAATTATTTAGATACAAAAATTTGTGCACCTGATGTACAAACCCTAAATCCATGCATTCGGGTTGACCCGACCCGTCACGCATCCGTACATGCTCGCACGCGCCACCAAGTTGTGGACAAAATCCGTCCAAACATGTTCCAAGGTGTCAGACATTTATGTTATGTTAACTATACCTTTTAGAAGTGTTAATCGTACATTTTAGTTATGTTAGTCATACTTTTTGTAAGATTAGCTGTACCTTAACATTTGTTTTAGACATACATATTAATTTTTCATTCCTTTTAGTTATAACAACATACATTTGGTATGACTGTATTAATATAAATATATAAGTAATATCACATAAAGGTAAACATGTACGAATTGTGGTGAAATTAGATTTTTTTTAGAGTTAAAAGTATTAAATAAATGTATGATATTTGAACATAAAGATATGACTAATATAATATAAATATTTGTATGACTAACATAACATAAAGGTCAAAACCAAAAAAAAAAAATTTGCACGATTCCGGATCAACCCAAACCTAACCCGAGTGCATGTGTGCATCAAGTGCATATGGGTGTTACTCAACTATTTAATGTTTGCAGACTTTACTCATCAACTCTCAATGGAAAGATAATCATTAATATAAAATTTATTTCATATTTGATAAATGTAGTAAATTTCTTTGAAAATTATCATGTATTCCAAGACATGGATAAGCCACATAGATTATCATAATTTGTATATATTTTCTAATATAGCATTTGTATTTACGTGTCATGTACATGTTAGAGATTAGGTGAAATTTTTAATAGAAATTTAATAACAAAAATAAGTGAATAATATAAAAAGCTGTGGGTATAATTAACTTGTGTAAAATTGAACTTGTGAGCGAACGTTAAAACTTTGAAGACTTGGAAGTACAAATTTACTACATTCTTGTTATACCTACTAAGAGCATAACACAATTTCTATTTTCTTCACAATTTCCAGTCTGAACCACATGGCAATCGTGTAGAGAGAGAAGCAATAATTCGTAAATAAAATAATGAAGAAACATATAATTATTTGTCAAGTGAAGAGATCATGAGATTGGGTGGGTATAAATTAAGAGATCATGAGATTGGGTGGATATAAATTAAGAGATCATGAGATTAAGTGGATATAAATTATACTGAATGGAGTTGAAAACAACATATAGTATTCACGTTCAATTAAGGCAGAATTGGTATTTGCCATGACCTGAGCAGCAGGTATTTTATTCAATAATCTCTCTTTTTGTTGACAGAAAGTTAAAAATAGATTAAAATTCATTTGTTTTCGAACTTATATCTATCCCATTACAATTAATTGACTCGCACAACTTCTTTTTTTCTTTTTAAGTTGAATATGGCTGCTCTTTGACTATTTACTATATAGTTGACTTTTTTGTGAACAGTTTGTTAGACTTTGAAATAATGAGGAATTTCCTTTCAGATCTGTTTCACTCATTATAGCTAATAATATTTTCATAAGTATTTCTTATATTTTACTTACTTTGACCAGCCAAGTGAGATTCCTTGATCATTGATTCTTGGCATTTTCTGCTGATCCATATAAAAAGCACCCTTTAATTTGTATTCATTTCTGAACATGATCTGAAAAAATGGCTTCTTTCATGTTCATTAATATCCTTTTTAATCTCTTCCTTGTTTCCACCACCTTTCTGAAACTCTCAGTTTCTGTAGATACACTTTTCCCAAACCAAACAATCAGTAATGGCCAAACTTTGGTTTCCCAAAGCCAAGTTTTTGAGATGGGGTTTTTTAGCCCTGGAAGATCCAGAAACAGCTTCTTGGGAGTATGGTACAAAAACACACCACTTGTTGTCTTTTGGGTTGCAAACAGAAACAATCCCATCACTGACACACAAGGTGTTACTTTTGGTACTTCCAAAACTGGAAATCTTGTTATAAGTAGTAGAAATGGAAGTGTTATTTGGTCGGAAAATCCATCAGGGCCAGCATCAAATCCAGTTCTACAGCTCCTGGACACTGGAAACCTGGTTCTTGTAAACCAGGCAATGGAAAGTGGTTACATATGGCAGAGCTTTGACCACCCAACAGACACATGGATACCTGGAATGAAGATGGTCGACGACATTGATGCTGGTGTCGAGTTGTTTTTGACATCATGGAAAAATCCTGAAGATCCTTCGCCTGGAGAATATGTTTACAGGATCGACAATCAGGGCCTGCCTGAGCTGGTGATTTCCAGGGGGAAAAAGAAAACATTTAGAACTGGGAAGTGGAACGGGGCTTACTTTTGTGGTGGTCAAAGCTTTCCCAGTCCCAGTTTTCAACCTGAATTGGTTTTTAAGGATGAGAGGTTGGTATCTATATCAAGGTCTTATGACAGCTCGATTTCCACAAGGACAGTGCTCGACATATCTGGTTCACTCGAGAGGCTTAATATGAATTCAAGAAAAGATAATTGGAATCTTGCTTATACATTTCCGAATGATCAATGCGACAAATATGGGCATTGTGGTCCGTATGGCCTCTGCAAGTATGACAGAGTGGAGACATGTGAATGTTTCAAGGGGTTTGCTCCCAAGTCCAAGAATGATTGGGACCTTCAAGATTATTCGGGTGGATGCAGTAGAAGTACAATGTTGAATTGCTCGAATGGAGATGGTTTTGTAGAGGTTAAAGGGGTGAAGTACCCTGATATGTTGATGATTAGGATGAACATGAGCATGAACCTCCATGAATGCAAAGCCGAATGCTTAAAAAACTGTAGCTGCACTGCATATGCTAATCCATACATAACTAATGGGGGGACTGGCTGTGTGATGTGGTTTGGGGATCTCATTGATACTAGAGAAGTTCCTTCACCAGATAGTAAGCAAAACATCTATCTTCGCGTACCAATTTCAGAACTAGGTAACTAACTAACTCTATTTGACGTTTCACATCTACTTGAGAATCGTTTAGTTTCAGTATGAAATTCTTAACCTTGTGTTGGCATTATCCTTGTAGATACCAACTCGGAGAAAAAGGAGGAGAAAAGAAGGCAGACAAGGCTAATACTGATATCTATTGCTTCTGGGGTTCTTGTCTTAGGCCTTATCAGTGGAGGTGTGCTTTTAGTGAAAAGGCAAAAGAGGCGAGGTATGATCAACACTAAGCTGAACTATCTATGATTCATGTGCAAAATATGCAATAAACAAGCTTAATGTTCTTTTCTTTTCTGCTTTCTCAGAAGAATCAAGCATTAATGATGAGGATCTAGAATTGCCAATGTTCAAGTTGGCAACTATTATGGCTGCAACTAACAACTTCTCTGAGGAAAACATGCTTGGAGAAGGAGGTTTTGGCCCTGTTTACAAGGTAACATACTAAATGAGAGTACTTAGATGAACAAAAACATCGGTTTGACATTCCAACTGGCCATATATTCATGCATAAGCAGGGCAACTTGTCTGCAGAAGAAGAAATTGCTGTCAAAAGATTGTCAGGGACTTCCAGACAAGGTCGAGAAGAGTTCAAGAATGAAGTTATCTTGATTGCCAAACTACAACATAGAAACCTTGTTAGACTTTTGGGATGCTGCATTGAGGGAGAAGAAAGACTGCTAATCTATGAATACCTACAAAACAAAAGCCTTGATTGTTTTGTTTTTGGTACGTCACAAGACATACTTCTCACTGTTCTGCTTGTTAAAGATTGAGCATCCAGTTCATGACATATTCAATCATGTGCAGATCAAAACCAAAGGAGACTTTTGACATGGCCTAAACGCTTCGACATTATCATGGGAATCGCTAGAGGAATGCTTTATCTCCATCACGACTCCAGATTGAAGATTATCCATAGGGATCTCAAAGCAAGCAATATTCTTCTGGACGGAAATTTAAATCCAAAAATCTCAGACTTTGGCATAGCAAGAATTTTTGAAGAGGATCAACCTAGTCCTAGAACAAGAAGAGTTGTCGGGACATAGTAAGCTCTCTTTTAATATTAGAAAAATCATTTTGTAATTTTCCAAGGGGACTTATTACTAATATTTTATACAGTGGCTATATGGCTCCAGAATACGCAATTGAGGGGAGCTTTTCAGTGAAATCCGACGTATTTAGCATGGGAGTTGTATTGTTAGAGATTGTGAGTGGAAAGAAGAACAAAGGCCTTGACCACCATAGCCTCATGGGACAGGTACTTGTCCTACTTTATGCTGTGTATCTTTATATATATATATATATATATATATATATATATATATATATATATAAAAGGACCAAAGTGCCACATGTCAAGCCTATAATAATTTCATATTAAATATGTTAATTAATTGCAACAAATTTAATGTTGATAAGAAATATTATTATTACTAAATAATAAATAATATAGAAATATTGATTAGATTTATCTAATTAACATATGCTAAAGTTCAATGATAGGAATTATTATATATTTGAAATTTGTTAAATTTCAAAATATAAATAGATACAAAAGAAAAAAAAACTAAAATAAAAATGGATAGCTTGAAAATTATTATTCAAACTTAATAATTATTGAAATCAAATATTTTTTTGAATATATGCTTTAAAATAAACTATGAAATTTATCTTTATATATATATATATATATATAAAGGACCACAGTGCCACATGTCAAGCCTACAATGATTTCATATTAAATATGCTAATTAATTGCTACAAATTTAATGTTGATAAGAAATATTATTATTACTAAATAATAAATAATATAGAAATATTGATTAGATTTATCTAATTAACATATGCTAAAGTTCAATGATAGGAATTATTATATATTTGAAATTTGTTAAATTTAAAAATACAAATAAAAAAATAAATAGATACAAAAGAAAAAAAAAACTAAAATAAAAGTGGGCAGCTTGAAAATTATTATTCAAACTTAATAATTATTGAAATCAAATAATTTTTTGAATATATGCTTTAAAATAAACTATGAAATTTATTTGTGAAATTTTGACTTTCATTTTGTCTCATTTAATTGAAAATAAAAGTTTAGGGTTGTTACAAATGTAAACAATAAAAAGTAAATTAAAAGATGTGGTAGGGTGGGTTGAATACTATAATAGGTATAGCAATGTATATTTTTTTTAAATGATCATCTACAAATGCAACACATATTTTGAAAATTAAATAATTATCTATATATATATATATATATATATATATCTATATATATATATATATAAGGACTAAAGTGCCTCATGTCAAGCCTACAATGTTTTCATATTAAATATGTTAATTAATTGCTACAAATTTAATGTTGATAAGAAATATTATTATTACTCAATAATAAATAATATAGAAATATTGATTAGATTTATATAATTAACATATGCTAAAGTTCAATGATAGGAATTATTATATATTTGAAATTTGTTAAATTTAAAAATATAAATAGATACAAAAGAAAAAAAAAACTAAAACAAAAGTGGGCAGTTTGAAAATTATTATTCAAATTTAATAATTATTGAAACCAAATAATTTTTTGAATATATGCTTTAAAATAAACTATGAAATTTATTTGTGAAATTTTGACTTTCATTTTTTATCATTTAATTGAAAATAAAAGTTTAGGGTTGTTACAAATGTAAACAATAAAAAGCAAACTAAAAAATATGGTAGGGTGGGTTGAATACTATAATAGGTATAACAATATATTTTTTTTTAAATAATAACTTTTTAAATGATCGTCTACAAATGCAATACATATTTTGAAAATTAAATAATTATCTTTATCTTTATATATATATATATATATATAATATTGATTAGATTTATCTAATTAACATATGCTAAAGTTCAATGATAGGAATTATTATATATTTCAAATTTGTTAAATTTAAAAATATAAAGAAAAAATATAAATAGATTCAAAAGAAAAAAAAAACTCAAATAAAAGTGGGTAGCTTGAAAATTATTATTCAAACTTATTAATTATTGAAATCAAATAATTTTTTGAATATATGCTTTAAAATAAATTATGGAATTTATTTGTGAAATTTTGACTTTCATTTTGTATCATTTAATTGAAAATAAAAGTTGAGTGTTGTTACAAATGTAAACAATAAAGAGCAAACTAAAATAAAATGGTAGGTGGGTTGAATAATATAATAGGTATAGCAATGTATATTTTTTATAAAATAATAATAATTTTTTTAAACTATCATTTACAAATGCAATTCATATTTTGACAATTAAATAATTATTTATATATATATAAAAGTAAGATCAAAGTGCCACATGACAAGCCTATGATATTTTCATATTAAATATGCTAATTAATTGCTATAAATTTAATGTTCATAAGAAATATTATTATTACTATATAATAAATAATATAGAAATATTAATTAGATTTATCTAAATAATATATGCTAGAGTTTAATGATAGATATTATTATATATTTGAAATTTGTTAAATTTAAAAATGTAAAGAAAAAATATAAATAATTAGAAAAGAAAAAAAAACTAAAATAAAGTTGGGCAGTTTGATAATTATTATTCAAACTTATTAATTTTTGAAATCAAATAATTTTTTGAATATATGCTTTAAAATAAACTATGGAATTTATTTGTGAAATTTTGACTTTCATTTTTTATCGTTTATTTGAAAATAAAAGTTGAGGGTTGTTACAAATGTAAACAAAGAGCAAATTAAAAAAAATGGTAGGTGTGTTGAATAATATAATAGGTATAGCAATGTATATTATTTTTCAAAATAATAATATTTTTTTTTAAATGATCATCTACAAATGCAACACATATTTTTTACAATTAAATAATTATTTTTTCATATTTTTTATATTTAATGTTAAATTAGATGATATATATTGCACAAATCATAAATTTAATTTTGTTGTGTAAATGATATTTCAATTTTTTTAATTTCACTAAATTTAATTTTTTTTTTATTAAATCCCGCGTATTACACGGGCCCTATGCTAGTTTGCTTATATTTGAGAGTCGACAAACTGTTCAACAATTTGTAATAAACTTGGCAGGCATGGTCGCTATGGCAAGAAAACAAGATTCTGGAGTTAATGGATGCTTGTTTGAGTGACAGTTTTATTGAATCTCAAGTGAAGAGATGCATCCATGTTGGATTACTATGCATTCAGAAATTTGCTAAAGATAGGCCAGACATGTCTTCGGTGCTATTCATGTTGGGGACTGATGGGGCAATTCTTCCCGAACCTACAGAACCTGGACTTCTGGAAACAAGTTTCAGCTCAGAAAGCAGAACTACAAAGACGGAGAAAGAAGCAATCATCACCATCACTGATTTGGAGGCCAGATGATTGAAGGGTCTCAAGCATACCAATTTTAAGATCCCCTGAAAAAGTGCACCAAAACTTTATGTTCCTAGATTTATTGCTAGTATTATTCAAGATGTTACAACTGGAAAAAAATCCATACAATTAGCTTTATTATGAGTTCAAAAACTCCCAGAAAAGAGGCCAATTATATCATATATGCTTTACATGTTGGTTCAATTCCTACTACTGACCTGGAACCAAGATACAAAGGTCATTACTAAATAATGCAGGTTTTCAAGCTTAGGCCTATGGATCTTAACAGAAGGGTGTGGTTTCTTGGTATATTTCTGGGCTGGGCCGAATTGACCTCGGGCCATAACTTTCCATTTTTAGGCCCGTCTGGTCGTTCTTGTCTGGCCTATTAGCCTCACTAAGTCATTGGGTTTCGTATCTTTTTTGAATAACTGGCTGTTTCAGGTCAATAACCATGCTTGACTGCAGTAATGATAAAGAAAATTCAAGCCCATGACATCTCTACAAACAATCAAAAATAGATAACATGTGAAACTGAATGATCAGACAAAAATATCAAGATTATTGTTTCAAGCTGCTGAATGATAGATTATTGAAAGTTGGTTATATATCAAAATTCAAGCAAATGTTATTGTAAAGAAATAATTTTATCTTACAATATATTCGATGATAGTGAACTATCTAATTATCTTGCAATAAAGTTTGCCCAAGTCCACCATGCCACAGTGCCAAATACAATATATTCTACGTACTCTATTCCTAGTCAAATGGTTTGAAAATGGAGTAGAAGAAAATGACCCTTCTAGTTGTGTCACGTTCGTTGAACGTTGACTGATGATTTAACAACTCTTTTTAGACCATCTTTATTAACAACCCAACCATCTTTATTAACAACCCAATCTTTAAATAAAGAGTGACACTCGTGTGCACAAGGTGCACAAATCTTATATTATATAAGTAATACTGTTAAAACTATATATAACAATATTACTTCATATAATATAATAGTATTGTTGTGCGTAGATTTGGATTCGTGCACCTTGTGCATAAAAGTGTTTGCCTTAAATAAAATATTTTTTTCTCTTTCATCCACATACATAATTTACAACACAACACAACCCAACTTCAAACTTTTTACGTTTTATCAACAACTCAACCCAACCCAACCCAACATTTTCATAAAATATGCATTTCTTTCTCATTCACATACACAACTTACAACCCAACTCAATTTAAATCTTTTTAAGTTTTACCAATCCAACCTTAAAAAAAAAAATTTCTCATTATATAATTACATATTATTTTGGGGGCCTTTTTTATTATATTTAAAAGATTTAAGAAATAGATAAAAAAAAAATTATATTTCATTTCCGCAATTATAATAAGGAAATTTGTTTACCATACACTTAAAATAACATACGAACACAATAACTACATTAAAATTACAATAATTAGAATATGAAATCGAAAAAAAAATCAGGCTACAAATAATTTGGATTCATAATAAGAAATTATAGAAATTAAATGAGGAAATCGAGAATTTAAGATTGTGAGAAAATAGAGAACTTTAAATTATACTTCAAATATGTCAATATTAGGCTCTAAAAAAGATACGATTCTTGATAACTTTTGAATTATTTTTTTAATAAAAATCATATTTATTATCAGCAATTTAAATTATATCTATAAAAAAATTTATACAACCAATGAGAAATTTACACACGACATAAATTGGGTAGAATGGAGGTGATAAATTAGGTTGTGTTATGGGTTGGTTGACCAATCCATAATACAATCGGTCATACTATTTTTTTTTTTTTTTTTTTGCTTTTTTTTCTTTAATTAAAGGTTTTGTTTGGGAGGTCAGGAATGAAGATGGTCTTAGCATTAAAATAAGAATTTTTCATTATTAGACCATAAATATTCTAACACGACATTGACTATGTGTGTCCAAATGCCGCCATCCAATTGAATTGATTGCTACAAAATAGGCCTTTCAGAGCACCAAGAAAATCGTTACTTTTGTTCATTACCCTTTCCTTTAGGGCATATGCAATGTCCCATTGATTTTCTGGGCATTTCCCTCTAAAACCAATATCCATTTTTTCTCTGTTTTTTTTTGTCGATTATCTGGGAATTGTTGCTGTTCTGTTTTACAGTTTTACTTGTGAAATGATAAAGTTTCGAATACCACATAACAATGCAATAAATTATTGCTCTGTTTCACTCTTACCCTATACTTAGGTTCTTGTTTTGTGATTAAGTGAATCAGAACCATGCAAACCATATGCACTGGATACTCTCTCTCTCTATTTCTTATTACAATCTTCTTCTTGTCCCTTGAAACGTCTCATGCAACAGACACCATAAATATTTCTCAGATACTTAGAGATAACGATACTACTACGTTGATTTCATCAGGTGGAAGGTTCGAACTGGGTTTTTTCAGCCCACAGAATTCCAAGAATCGGTATGTGGGCATATGGTACAAGAAAATAGCAGCAGGTACTGTTGTATGGGTTGCTAACAGAGACTCTCCACTCATAGATAGATCGGGTACGCTGAGAGTCGTCGAGGCAGGACGCCTAGTTGTTGTAAATGGTAGTAATGATATCATTTGGTCAACTAATGCATCAAGAACTGTCAAGAATCCAGTTGCAAAATTACTGGACTCGGGGAATCTTGTAGTGAAAGATGCAGATGATGATAATCAGGAGAATTTCCTCTGGCAGAGTTTCGATTATCCAACCGACACTCTTTTACCAGGGATGAAGCTCGGTTGGAACTTAGTGACGGGCCTGGAAGTATATCTCAAATCACCTAGAAGTAATGTTGATCTATCAGTGGGAGACTATACATGTCATTTGGATCGTGCAGGTTATCCAGAACAAGTCATTAAGAAGGGTGCAGATGTGAAGTACAGAACTGGTCCCTGGAATGGTGTTAGCTTTGGTTTAAACCCGAGTTTTCAGAATAACAACATTTTTACATATGAAGTGGTCATGAACAAGAATGAGGTGTATTATCATGATGAGCAACTCAGTGAGTCGATAATGACAAGGTTTACGCTGAGTGAGAATGGCTTTGGGCGGAGGTGGGTTTGGGTTAATCGGACTCAAGAGTGGATCATTTATGTTACTTTACCATTGGATAATTGTGATTTCTACAACGGGTGTGGTCCATATGGTAGTTGTAATACTGAAAATTCTCCTGTTTGTGAATGTTTGAATAAATTCGAACCAAAAGATCCTCAAGGTTGGGAGAGGGGAGATTGGACAAGTGGTTGTGTTCGAAGCACAGAGTTGAACTGCCAAAAAGGAGATGCGTTTTTGAAGTACCATAATGTTAAATTGCCAGATACGAGGCATTCATGGTTCAACAAGAGTATGACTCTTGAAGAATGCAGAGTATTATGCTCCAAAAATTGCTCTTGTACAGCCTATGCAAGTTTAGATATTAGCAGAGGTGAAAACGGATGTCTACTTTGGTTTGATGACCTTGTTGACATCAGAAAGATATCTCCAGGACAAGATATCTACATCAGGATGGCTTCTTCTGAGTTAGGTAACCATTCATTCATTCACTCATATACAATATATCCAATTTATATAAGTATCAATACTATTGTGATAAAAATGTAACAGAGTTTTCACAAATTCCTAGTAAGATTAGGCTTTTCTATGATAGCTTCCAGAATCAGTTCAAGGAAAATATTCAACATGGAAAAATAATATATCCTTAAAATAATAACTACACAGACTCGGAAGGAAAGAAACGAACAAGACTTACTGCTACGTTGTCCCTGGTGATTGGGATAATTTTGCTGAGCCTGATCCTGTTCCTGTATATACGGAGAAGAAAGAAGCTGGATCATCATCTGCGAGAAACAGGTAAGAGAGATGAGTTATTTTGTCTAGTGGTGAAGACAAGTGAAATACCATGCGAATCCATCCACATATGCAAATGAATGGGTTTTCTTTAACAATATGCATACTCTTCATTGCTCATGTTGCAGGCAGGCCGAGACCCAGTTTCGTCGACAATCACTCTGAAAAAAGTCACAACAGGGATCTAGAGCTACCACAATTTGACTTATCCATGATAGTTGATGCTACTGATAATTTTTCACTCAACAATAAGCTTGGAGAGGGTGGATTTGGACCTGTTTATAAGGTAAAGCCATATGTTAAAATCATAATGAATTATATGTTACATAACTTCATAAGTATATTTTGATACTAGGGCCTGCTGGAAGGACAAGAAGTTGCTGTCAAATGTCTATCAAGCACTTCCCATCAAGGCATACATGAGTTCAAGAATGAAGTAATCTGTATTGCAAAACTTCAACATCGGAATTTAGTGAAGCTTCTAGGATGGTGCATTCATGGAGAAGAAATGATGCTTGTTTATGAATACATGACCAACAGAAGCTTGGACTTCATACTGTTTGGTAAAGCTTTCTCTTTAGACAACATGCTCAATTACTATACATTTACTAGAACAACTTGCTAATTAAGAACACAGCTTCAAAACACAAAAGGAACCTAAGTTAAAAGACACCACACATAATTTTATGAAACTGAATATAAGATATGTCCTTACTCAATTGGCAGATCCAATGAGGAGCATATTACTAGATTGGCCTAGGCGCTTCAACATCATCAATGGCATTGCTCGAGGGCTTATGTATCTTCATCAAGACTCCCGTCTCAGGGTTATCCACAGAGACCTAAAAGCCAGCAATATATTACTAGATTCTGATATGAACCCAAAGATATCAGACTTTGGCCTTGCCAGAACTTTTGAAGGGAATGAAACTGGAGCCGGCACAAGCCGAATAGTAGGAACATAGTAAGTATGATTTTTACTAGCTAGCATAATATAATGCATACACTTTCTTTATTTAAAACTTAATCTTTGGTGAATGTTTCATGCAGTGGTTACATGTCCCCAGAATATGCTGTGGATGGCTTGTTCTCAGTGAAATCAGATGTCTTTAGCTATGGAGTTCTAGTGCTAGAGATTGTTAGTGGTAAGAGAAATAGAGCATTTACTCATCCTGATCACAGCCTCAACCTTCTTGGCCATGTAAGTATTACTTTCTTGTGATTCTTGAATCTTAATGTATGTGAAAAAATCTTGAAAGTAATACTCATGGCATCTAGATAAAAAGATCCTGAATATAAGCTAATATTATAGGCATGGATGCTTTACAAGGAAGAAAGATCACTGGAACTAGTTGATTCTAGTATGAGAAATTCTTGCAATGCACCAGAAATACTGCAATCAATCAACATCGGTCTTTTATGCGTTCAAGAAAACCCCGCAGATAGACCAAACATGTCTACTGTGGTACAGATGTTGAGCAATGACAGTATCCTGCCTGAAGCGAAACATCCAGGTTTTTTCACATCAAGAAACATACCCAATAGTGAAACCCCTGTGAGCTCAAATACAACAAATTCAAAAAATGCAATGAGCATTACACTGCTAGAGGCTCGATGAAAGGAGTGGTAGATTAGGGCAAAGAGAATCAATCCCAAGGCAGAACCGCCGCCCTTACCTCTCCACAACACCGCCTCATTCAAACTCCGAACGGCCTCCGCCGTCGAGTACTGCGGAAGCTCCGCCGCACCGCCTAATCCTCTCCATTTGCGAGCCAACAGAGATAGCTGTCAAGGACGGGGTTGAAAACGGGGAAGAAGGAGATTGCACCAAAAATTACTGAAGAGGATGAAGTAGAAATTGATTTTCTTTATAATTAATATTGTAATAATTTTTTAAGCTGTGATTCTTTGAGATTATTTAAATTAACAATTCTTTATAATAGAAAAGGTTATAACAATTTTTCCACCCATGCTGAAATTACAAGAATTACATATCCTATGGATCAAATGCATCAAAAACTCAGGCCAAGTGTAATAATAAAAATATCAGGCATTTTCCTTGTACATAAAATGTAACCAAAGTTTTGTTCATCTCAATAAAGACTGATGTTAAATGAAGAAAAGAAGTTTCAATTACTGTTGATGGTTGGGACATTATAAAGAACTTGGTTTGATTCCACAGACACAAATGGTGATATCGATGACAATACAAAGTTACAAGATGCAGTAATTTTTGGAGTAACACAAGAAGAAACTTGGATTTATCGGCCCTCAAGTAGCGTATTGCTCATTGATTTTCCTGAGCTTGATGCTTTTGAGCTAACTGAACTTTCAGTTTTTGGTACATCTCTTACTGCGAAAAAACCAGGATGTTTGGCTTCAGGCAGGACACTATCATTGCTTAGCATCATCACCACTGAAGACATGCTCGGCCTATCCTCCGGGTCATCTTGACCGCATAGAAGACCAACATGGATTGATCGCACTACTTCTGATAAATCGCATGAATTCCTGATACAAGAATCGACCAATTCCAATGACCTCTCTTCTTTGTAAAGCATCCATGCCTGTTACATTTAGCTCACATTCAGTATCCTCGTCTAAAGATTACTTTTACTTCAAATAAGGATTCAAGTTACTTACATGTCCAAGAAGGTTGTGGCGGTGATCTCTATGAGAAAATCCTCTGTTCTTCTTACCACTGACAATCTCAAGCAATAGAACTCCAAAGCTGAAGACATCTGATTTCACTGAGAATAGGCCGTCTACAGCATACTCAGGAGACATATAGCCACTACATGAAAATGTTTGATAGAAGATTAAATAGCAAGAGAAGGAAGTGAATGTAATGTATCATGATACAAAGAGTTATTATACGTACTATGTTCCCACTACTCGGCTTGTGTTGGCTTCTGTTTCATTCCCTCGAAAAGTTCTGGCAAGGCCAAAGTCTGATATCTTTGGGTTCATATCAGAATCTAGTAATATATTGCTGGCTTTCAGGTCTCTGTGGATGACTCTGAGGCGGGAATCTTGATGAAGATACAACAGGCCACGAGCAATGCCATTAATAATGTTGAAGCGCCTAGGCCAATCCAGAAAAATGCTTTTTGTAGGATCTGCCGAATAAGTATTTAGGACATTTGTTATCTTCACTTTAATAAAATTGTATTACTGAAAATGATGTTGATAAACTATTAAGAGGATTATTGGCTTAGATTCCCCATGTAAATGAGCAAGTTGGCTAAAGGGGAAGCCTTACCAAACAGTATTAAGTCCAGACTTTTGTTGGTCATGTATTCATAAACGAGCATCATTTCTTCTCGTTGAATGCACCATCCGAGAAGTTTTACTAGATTTCGATGTTGAAGTCTTGCTATACAGATTATTTCATTCTTGAATTCATCAACCCCTTGAAGGGAAGTTCTTGACAGACTTTTTACTGCGATTTCCTGTCCCTCTTCTAGCAGGCCCTGGAATCAAGATGATAGCACAGTCACATTTTATTCACATTTATCTCACTTCATATGTCAATTGAAGCTAGGATGTTATGACTTGAAGGCTTGAAATAGTAAATTCTGATATGGCCTTACCTTATAAACAGGTCCAAATCCACCCTCTCCAAGCTTATTGTTAACTGAAAAATTATCAGTTGCTTTAGTTATTGTTGATAAGTCATACTGTGGTAGCTCAAGATCCTTGTGACTTTCATCAGGATGATGATTATCCACATAGTCGAGTCTCAGCCTTCCTGCAACAAGAACGATGAAGAGGATGTGCTATTGTAATTTATGAAAACACATCTCTCTTACCTGTTTCTAGGAGCTGATGATGCTTCTTTCTTTTCTGAAAAAACAGCAACAAGCTCAGGCTTAGCAGAAGTACACCAACCACCAGGGGCACTGTCACAATAAGAATTTCTGGTTTCTTTCCTTTCGAATCTGGAATAATTTATTGAGAAGATACATTATTTTTCCATGTTGAGAGAACCTCGAATGTCTGAAGAATAAAATAATTTCCTCAAAGAAAAAAAGACTCAGAATTTGTTGAACCTCATGAACTTGTTCAGTCTTCAGTTTCTATTTCTAATTCTATGAAATACAACATTGTATAACATAACAAGCCGAATCAAGAATAAACATGCAGAATAGAGCAATCAAACAAAAAGTTTCTCTAAGATTAAAGCATGACTATAACTAAAAAAGTTAGTTCACTCGAAAATCATAGAAAAGCACAAGCTTAGTATACCTGGAACTTCTAATGGAATTTCCAACAGTTATTAAGAGACTGTAATAATACTGAAAAATTGGAACTATTGATCCATCTTTATTTTGAAAGAACTCTTACCTAACTCAGGAGAAGCTATCTTAACGTACAAATCTCGTCCTGGAGACACCCCTCTGATGTCTACAAGGTCATCAAACCAAAGTAGACATCCGTTGTCACCTCTGCTAATATCTAAACTTGCATAGGCTGAACAAGAGCAATTTTTGGAGCATAATACCCTGCATTCTTCAAGACTCATGGTCTTGTTGAACCATGACTGCCTCGTATCTGGTAATTTAACATTAGAGTACTTAAAAAACGCATCTCCTTTTTGGCAGTTCAATGCTGTGCTTCGAACACAACCATTTGACCAATCTCCCTTGTCCAAACCTTGAGGATCTTGTGTGAAGTTATTCAAACATCCACAAGCAGAAGAATTTTCAGTATTGCAAATACCATACGGACCACATTTATTATAGAAATCACAACCATCAAATGGTACAGCAAGAATAGGGATCCAACCTCGTGTTTGATCACGCCAAACCCACCTAATCCCATAACCACTCTCACTAAGTGTAAACCTTGTGAGTACTGACTCATTGAGTTGCTCAAAATGATAGTAAACCTCGTTTTTATTCATGACCACTCCAAACTTAAAAAAATTTCTATCCCAGTTTGGGTTTAAACCAAAGCTAAGACCACTCCAAGGCCCAGTTCTGTACACCACATCTGCACCCTTTCTTATGACATTTTGTACATAACCAGTAGGATCACAATGATACGTATAATCTCCTGGTGCCGGATCACCATTGCTCTTCGGTGACGTGATATAGACTTCTAGGCCAGTTATAAAGTTGATACCAAGCTTCATCCCTGGTAAGAAAGTATCAGTTGGATAGTGGAAACTCTGCCACAGGAAATTCTCTGGATTATCATCATTTGCATTTTTCACAACAAGGTTTCCTGAGTCGAGCAATTGTGCAACTGGACTTTGCACATTTCTTGATGTATTTGTAGACCAAATAACACCATTAGTTCCATTTAAAAGAACTACAAGTCCTGGCTCAATGACTTTCAGCACACCTGATCTATCTATGAGTGGAGTTTCTCTGTTAGCAACCCATACAACAGTACCTGCTGCTATTTTCTTGTACCATATGCCCACGTACCGATTCTTGGACTTCTCTGGACTGAAAAAGCCTAACTCAAAGTTTCCACCAGATGAAATCAATGTAGTGGTACTGTTATCTCTGAGTATCTCAGAAGTATGTATGGTGTCTGTTGCATCAGATATTTCTTGAGGGGAAAACAAAAAGGTTATAATAAGAAACAAGGAGATGGCATTCATGGTTCTACTTCAATGAGACACAAGTTGGAAGCTAAATGTAGTGGATACTGGATTGTGTCTAATGCAGTGAAGGATAGGAATTTAAGTTGGCAATCGTATAAACCGATAATATACATAAGATCTTAATTTTTTTGCATCACATGAAATACCACTATGGATATATTGTGCTTCTTTAACCCAAAAACGTTGTAAACCATCTTTACCCATCTTATCCTTACTGTTAACAAAAATTAAAAAGAAAAAGACATCCTCCACTTGATATTGTCAACAAATTTTGTTAGATTATGATAGCTATAAGAACACTTAGAATTATGATAAATCATTTCATACCCACATCTAGGGGTGGGAATAGGTTAAACCAAGTTGACCTTCTTGTTGGTCGGCCTAAGTCTGAAATGTAAACATTAGGCCTAAATCTGACATATTTGATGTGAAAGACTTTATTTTTAACTTGAACATAATCTGTTTTGAGGATAAGTTTGGTGTGAAAGACTTTATTTTTAACTTGAACATAACCTGTTTTGTGGATAAGTTTGGTCTAGTATGAAATCTTTTTTTTTTATCAAAAACCATTTATACTTGGAGAATTATATTGAGAAACATGAAAACAATTTAAAATATAAAAAATATAAATCATAAATTAAATTACATTTATATAAAACTATAAAAATATATCATATATTTTATACAAATATTATAAATAGATCAGTCTATTAGGTCTATTAAACTTTTTTTAAAACTCAAACATAGTCTATATTCATAAATAGGCTTCACAAAAAGCCTGAGCTTAATTCGTTTACTAAATAGGTTGGATCAAGGTAGACCAATAATAGGCTGAGTCATAGGCTCCTGTCGAGTTGTCTTAATTATTCCCACCCCTACTCACACCATAGTTACATCATATTAAGACCATATTTTAATAAATATATCCTTAAAACAAGTTGCAAAGTTGTTGAAAATATGTCAATTCTTCCAACAAATTTTATTAATACATGGACCCGAAAGTTTTCATGGACCCAAAATCTCATTAATATCTTGACTCTTGACATCTTTAGTAGTACAGTATATGTTGTTTTAATGATTGAGATGGTCTAAGAAGGATAACCTGCAGTTGGCTGTGGTTATTGACGTAATATAAGATTAATTTCAGTTATGATATATGATAGATACTTGAACGCATGCCATATGCATAATTTAGTAACTGGTTGAACTAACATGTACCCCATACTCTGTATTTGTAGACACATACCAATATTCAATGTTATTCTCTGTAGAAATGTAGAAAATGTATAGAGAGAGGAAAGATTGATGGGTTAATATCCCTTTATACCCATTTCCAAATAACAAAATCCTTTATTACCCCTAAATATAAGGAAATATCCCAAAATACCCATTTCTCTTTATTCCGTGGACCCCACTTGTTTTAATCAAGGATAAAGACTAATTCCAAACATCTTTTTACTAACTCCAATCTATGTCTTTTTATTTAAATTCGACTCCAAATTTTGATATAATCCGAGCAATCAAACGGGTATATTTTCTTTCGAAAAAGTATATAGGCTGGAATACTTTCCTCGTGCCAATACTGTCTAAAAAACAGTGGTCTGGAATGAGTAACAACGCCACGTACAATTTCTTTAAGAAAATTAACCCGAAAAGAATACGGACCCTAAATGGTATCAGAGCCTAGGTTTATTATGAACTTGGATTTTATATTTATTATGATTAAAGTAATTAACAATTGGTGAGGAGAAATTCTCGAGAAAATATGGATCTGGACAATTGTCCAAGATGTTTACCATACAGGAGATATCGCCAAATTTTGGCGATGTATGAACAGGAACATAGAGATAATGTCAATTATTGGCAGAATCAATATGTTGAACAAGAGAATGCAGGAGCCGACAGGGCAACCTTAAGGCAATGCAGTAGACAAACGGAATATCACAGGGGTTTCCATTCGGTAAACCTAATGTTATATACCGAACTGATGAACCTCCAGGAAATTGTTCATCTAAATCATTGATGACAGAAGGAGAACTTGGGTGGAACGAGATTCTTCCAGATACATCTAAGATCTCTATAGATCTTAGAGAAATCCAGAAGACGGTGCAGTATTATGGCAACCGCCATAATCATCTACCAACACAAGTCCATCAGATCCAGAACCAGATGGAGACGATGTTAAAATATCAGAAGGAAACCATTGAAATCCTTCATGATATTCAAAAACGAGTAAAAGCCCTGGAGGACAGACCAAGTCTTGCCGGAGGAAGGAAACGTATTGATTTCGGAACAGTACCCTATTTACACCAAAAGGGGATACCAACTGAAGTCATACGTCCAATGACCAGAGATGAAAAGCTTATCGCTATCATCAAAGGAAAATCCATCATAAACTAATAAGTGATGGATATGGAAAAGATCAATCTTGAAGATCTATACGAACTTGTCGAGTCCTTTGTAGGATTAGGTATCGTTGATCTAAAGATGAACACAGGAGATGGTTCAGCTTTGGTCACACGTGACCAACACCAAAGACCACCTCCACCTGTAGATCCCAACGTGGCAGAAAGCTCAGGTTCACATCATGTGGACGAACCAATGCCACACGCTGGAGATTTTACAACAAGAGGAGATCCTATTGTTTCAGGAACTCGACAACGTCCCAGAAGGCCAAATATTATGAATACGCCTTATGGAAAGACACAGCTTGAACCTATACATCCGTATGGGTTGATGTTAAATCTGGACATTCCAGATTTCAAGAATCGAGAAGTCCTAATCGATGAATGGGCATCAGGAATGAGGGTTGCAGCAGGAACCCTTGATCTTACAAAAGAAGGATTCATCCTACTCCTAGAGATGAGTCTTGAAGGATCTGCAAAGATCGCATGGGAAATGACGGCACCAGGAATGAGAAATGATGTTACGGCTGGTGAGTCATTAAAAGGGATTGTCGATAATATGGCAAAATTATTCAAAATCCATTTTATCGGCATAGGCTATTTCGAGGGAATAGAAGAGGAGAAAAGAAAAAGATACAAACAAGCCCTCTACTGCCTTGAGTTACGAGATATTTGTCATATTGATGAATATATCAAGTTATTCACCGAGTACCGATGGAAGTCAAAGGTGGATGATAAAGATGCTTCGCAACTTTTCTTGGCGAAGATACCAAGCCCTTGGAGAGAAATGCTCATTAGGGAATACAAGAGTGCAGACGATTTGGATACTGTGGCCAGAAGAATGTCTTTCTTAAAGGCCAAGTTAGCCGAATGGTGCCACCAGACAGCACTCTACAAGAACTACAAGAGACTCCGAGGAATCAATAAGATGGTTCCCCTGTGTTGCAAAGATAATGTCATCCCAACAGTCGTGGGAGGTCAACCACGGAGGCATAAAGGGAAAAAGTTGAGAAGCCATCCATACCGCCGTGGAGATAGCAACCAAAGAGGAAGTCGTAGGTTTTCATGGAGACCTAGAAAAGTATGGTCAAAACAAAAGGCCCGAAGTTATAAATCAGGGCAAAGACCAGCACCAAGCAGAAGTAGAACCTTTTCATCAGGTTCTAACCAAGGAAGTTCCAGCAGAAATCCAGGAAGGGGAACTTTCAGGCGAGCTCAAACCAGAGCTAATGAAAGTTTCAAAGACTGTAATTGCTGGACTTGCGGAGCAAGAGGGCACATCTCAACAGATTGTCCGGACAACCAGAAGAGAGGTATAAGGCAGTTCGAATCAACGCCAGAATTCGAAGAAGCTGTCTATTACCAAGATCTTATACAGGTGTATCAATTTGAGGATCTACCCTCAGATGAAAGCATCTATGAAGAAGAGATCTATTCGGATGATGGAAGTGAATCCACATCAGAATCGGAGTGAAGAAGAAATTCTTCAAACAACAAGAAAGGATATGTCAGGTTTTCTCTCTCACACAACAGTTTCTCATAAAACTCTAATGAAGATTATGAGAGAAGATTCAAAGCTCCAAATGTATGATGATTTTACCATCGGAGCTATGGAAAAAGCATTAGATAAGTTTGGGTTTCGTAATAGGAAACACCAAATTATTCATAGAGTTACTACTGGTGAATTTGCTATTCCGATGGAATTCACAAGTAACCTGATCGAGATGCAGTTGATCCCCTACAAAGAAGTACAGGAGATCAGAAGCAAAGTTAAAAGAGAAGTTGCAAATACACTCTCATGGATTCATATCGGAGCCATAAGAGTTGTTATTAAAGCAACCTTCAAAGAAGGAATTGATTCGCCACTGAATCTTGCGATTTTTGACAAGCGAATCTCCAATCTCAAGGATTCATGCCTTGGAGCGGTTACAGGAAACTTGTGTGCATGGAAATTGGCATTCAATGTCTATCCCAGAATTGTATACAATTTGGGAGATCGAGACTTCAATAGAGTCTTAACCCTTCATCAAGATTTCAAAAGAGAAGATTTGATGAAAGAATGGAATAGACCATACTCGATTACCTACAAGATTTCCTATGCTCTCTCGAATACACATCATTCAGAAGTATTCCTGAGAAAGGAATTTATCGAAGTCCCAAAAATATTTGAGGATTTCGCTTCGGTGGTTCTTCCAAAAATGATCGAGTCCCCAACTATAAAGGAGATCGACATGAAGATCCAAGATCAATCTGTCTTCAACAAGAGTCAGAGCCTCAGGATGGAGACCAGGAGGATTTCTTTCCAACAGGACAGACTGATGAGTAGCAGTCGTTGGGAAGAAAGAAGGCCTAGTACAGTTCAGCGAATCCCAGGTGTATTCAAAACACAAGGAGAGATGAAATGTCCAGAAGGTTGGAGAGAAGTTGAAGTAATATTCGACATCACTCAAAAGGATAATATTTTTCCTTGTGATGTTCTATATTATCTCCAACAACCGATAGTTGGCAAATTTCAAGGAAGCCTAAAGATGGGTGAAATTGAATTAACTATCACTGGAGTTGCAGGGAGAATCCCGGAACAATTAGTACTGGGTATCGATTTTCTTGAGGATCATAAACCTTGGGAGAGACTACAAGATGGAATGGAATTTACAGTGGCTGATAAAAGATACAGAATCAGATGACCACTAGTCCATTCTCTATATACATTTCTATTGGAATGATATATGGTGAGTACAAGGCTGAGTACTTTGCAGCCTATGTTGACTCAGGAGCAGGAATTTGCACTGCAAAGCAAGGGGTCTTTCCTAAAGATTTTGGAGAAGATCTACCAGTCATTGCAGGAAGAGATTTCTCAAAAAGGATTCTTATCCTTAATAGAAGAATCAAACAAGCAGAAATCATGATCGGAGGCGCTGGCGGTACCCCATGGTACAAAGTAAAGACGCCACCAATCTATTTCCATGATACTGGAGCAGATGTTTTGCTAGGAAACAACTTCCTACAAACATTCAAGCGTTTTACACAAGAAAACGAGACAAGAAGGCTTATTTTCACAACATTATGTGATCATAAGATTATTGTCCAGAGACTGCGAGAGGCATTCTACAAAAAAATACCTATTAATTTTCGCAGCAAGCGTGGTGATGAAGCTAAACTTCGACATCCAAAGATGGCGGATAAAAAAAGATTTGGCGATGCCCTATTATCCTTTCGACAATTTGGTTCGAAACAAAAAGATACCAAGAGATGGGATAATACTTTGTATTCATTCAGAATACAAGGAGAAGAACGAGTTCCACCAGAGGCTATTGCAGAATTGCGAAAAGCCATATTGGAGAATCCAACAAGTGATGTTACCATTGAAGAACAAATATCACTCGAGGATTTCAAGAAAAGGATCCAAAGAACTTACAATGAAGATCCTTTAGCATGGTGGGATAGGAACGAGCTCAAAGCAGCCTTAAAGGTTAAACCTGGAAAGGAACATGAGTTCGTGAGGCTCAAACCAATCCTTATGAATCAGAATGATCGTGAGGAGATGCAGAAGATACTTAAGGAACATCTGGACCTTAAGTTGATTTCACCAGGAGTTTCTCCATACAGCAGCCCTGGATTTCTAGTAAGGAATCATGGAGAAATCAAAAGAGGTAAACCTAGACTTGTTATTAATTATAAAGGGATTAATGACATTCTAGAGTTTGATGGGTACTACATCCCGAGTAGAGAACACTTGGTTAACTGCATTAAAGGTGCCAAGATATTCTCAAAGTTCGATTGCAAGTCTGGATTCTACCAGATTAAGATGGAGGAAGAAAGTAAGAAGTTCACAGCTTTCTCCACACCACAAGGACACTATGTCTGGAACGTGATGCATATGGGATTGGCAAATGCACCCCAGATATATCAGAGAAAGATGGATAATCTATTCAAAGATTATTTCAACTTTATGTTCGTTTACATCGATGATATCCTCACCGCATCAAAGGACATGAAGGAGCATCTCAAACATTTGGAAATATTTTCAGATGTTTGTCATAAAGAAGGATTAGTGCTTTCAGAAAAGAAGGCAGTAATTGCTACAAGACAGATTGAATTCCTCGAAATTGAAATCGATGAATCTGGGATCATCCTACAAAAACACATTGTGGAAAAGATACAAGGATTTCCAGATGATCTCAAGGACAAGAAGCAACTTCAAAGTTTTCTTGGAGTTGTTAATTTTGTCGGAATGTTCATCAACAATCTAGCACATCACAGGAAGGTGTTCAGCCCATTACTCAAGAAAGATGTTATATTCAAATGGGAAGATGAACATCGAGAAGGGATTAAGCGACTCAAGGAAGTCTGTAGCAAACTTCCGAAACTTGTTATTCCTCAGGACGAGGATGAACTGGTTCTGTATACAGATGCCAGCGATTTTTAGTGGGCAGCAGTTCTTATGAAAGCCGCACCAAACGGAGAAATGCCATGTAGATATTGCAGCGGTCTATTTTCAGATGCAGAAGCAATTAGATGGCATATCAACGAGAAGGAATTCTTCGCAGTCAGAAAGGCTTTCAAAAAATGGCCTCTCTTTTTACTGGCTAAGAAGTTTACCTTAAAAATTGATAATTCTAGTGTCAAAGCATTTCTGAAAAATAAAATGGAATCAAAACCAGAAAATGCTAGGAAACTTATATGGCAAGCTGAATGTCAATATTATGATTATGATATTGTCATTGTGAAATCTCATGAGAATGTTCTTGCAGATTTCCTAACACGAGATGGAAGGACGCGTCGCTGACGAGGTCCTCAAACGAGTGAGACATGTCCGGGAAAATCTGGAAAGTCTCGAACGAGCTTTTGGGACATTATGTCTCAATGCAGAAGTCGTTGGACGACTTCAACGAGTTGATCAGGAATCCGTTTCTGATCTAATACGAGCATGCTTTTGTTCACAGGGACAACTGTTCTCCGTGTTGCATGGGCCTATCCTCCAAGCTGCATCGTCTACGGTGCAAAAGGAAGCACTTCGAGATCGGGACTCTAACCCGAAGGCTATGGATTCAAATACCATGCCTACGAGGGTTACAGGGAATCCATTCCTTGAGAATGAACAACCTGTAACGAATGTTGAAGCTCCGGTGTCAAAACCCAAGCCTTCAAGTCAACCCAGTACCTCTGGGGTTAAAGAGGTCGAGTTGAAAAAGAGGCCATAGACAGGCAAAACGAAGGTTCAAGCTCACATTAACGAGATTTCTCCTATGCAGGTTTACCAAAGGCAATGGGAGAAACTGGCAACGAGGCGAGGGATAAACCCGGAAAAATCAATCATTGATGTATCCGGGAAATACCCAAGAGTTTGGATGAAATCGGGAAGTCATCCAAACGAGGTACAAGAATGGTATAACTTTGGAGCCTTGGCTTCAGTATATACCATTTCACCTGGTTTCCCAGAAATCTCAAAACTACCGAGATGGATTGGGGAAGCAGTCCACGAGACCTGGGCAAACAATCAACATTTGTCTAGATGAGACATCTTGGAGCTCTACTTCATTAGTGCCGCTCCAGAACCAGCTAAGAAATGCTTCCATGAAGTCTTTCACTTTATCAAGCTTCGGAGACCAGACGGGAACGCCTTAAAATACATAAAGGCAACCTCCCCAGAAGATGTCCCGATACTGGTAGGAGCCTTCAATGAAGACGATGCTTCTACAAGACGAGCTTGGGGGCTTTGGACTTGTCTGACAGAAATGGACAAGGTCAAATACCCATTTAAAGTCTTCCAGAATTCAGCTAATGGATCTTTTATGCTGAATACCATGACTGGATCGACGACAGGATTTGCAGAGGAAATTTTTGAAACTAAAAGAAAAATCCTCTGGGAAAACAAGATTCCGGCAAGTAAAGAAACTTACCGGAAATTCTGTAACATGGCACACATTGGACGATGGATCGATCAGATCTGTCAAGCGTGCCCGGAACAGAAAGAACTTGAGTTTGGGAAAGGATTCCGACCCAAACCCGATCGACAGGGAGCTGAAGCCACTAAAGACAAGGGTCCAGCACAGAAGAAACGCTATCCCCGGGGACCACAACGAAATTATTAAAGGATTCCCCGACAAAGGTAAATGGGATAGGACACGAGAAAATGACTCCCCAACTACTTCCACAGGATGGGCTGAGTCAAAAGCAAGAGATTCCCCGACAAACCTCACATGGGCTGAGTCACGGGGCATCAAAAGAAAGAAGCACCAACTAGCTGAAAGCAACTCCTCAACAACCGCACTAATGGAGTAAGCAAGCTGGTGGTAAAAGAAGTTTGAAGTCCGTCTTTCAAATCCGGATTTCAATCTATAAATAAGAGTTCAGAAGGAAGCTGAAGAAATGGATCATTCCCCTCAGTTTTCTTCAAAACATCTATCCATAGTTTGTAATATTGATCTTTCAATTCTTAGAATAGTTTCGAGTTTATGTATGTACGAGTGTTAGCCTTCTCTATGAGAGGCTAAACAGGTTTTCTCCTCCCAACAGGAGATTACTTATGTAATAAATATATTTCCAAGTTCTTAATAAAAAGAAGGCTTTTGCTTCAACATGTGTTCTTAATTTGATCGATTGATCCCCTGGAAGGAATATCTTGTACACCTGGTGTAGGAAACGAACCAAGGTTGTGCTGTACAGTTGCTGAAGGAGCTAGATAACTTGCAGATCATCTTCCTCAAGGAGTTGAAGTTGGACAGTGAGGAGTTGTTCGTAAAACGGTCTGGGGGCAGTGATTTTCTAGCTGGTGGCTTTGCAAACCATTTCACCCGGTGCTGTTGCGGTCAAAAAAAGGTATGAATTTTAGGGGATTAATTTATTTTACGGAAGCATGTTGGGCCTGATTTTATCTATGTATTCTTAAGCCGGATATAATCACTGTTTGGAGTGGAAATAGAGTATATTTTGCATAAAAGACAAATTTTGGAAGTTGGTATAAGATAATTAATGAGCAATGATTGACTTTTGGGTAGAAATGAATATAATATAAGGAGAATGAGTATATTGGGATAATATGTTATATTTGGGGGTAAAATTGTATGTTGTCATATGAAAAGGGGTAGAAAGGGATGGGTTCCCAAAGATTGATCAACATATGATCAAGAATACAAGCCTGCCTTAGACCATAAAAACTCCTGTCCAATCTGCACACTCCCTTATCAGTACCTCACAATAACAACCATGTAAACCTCTTCATCTAAATCCCCATTTAGGAAATCATTATTTACATTTAATTGATGAATATATCAAGCCTTTCCATTGCAGTTGCAAGTAAGATTCTCACTGTAAAATCCTAGCCACGGGGAAAAAGTACCAAAATAATCTAGGCCTTCTTCTTCAGTATATCATTGATGGTGTGTCAAACCAACAAAGAAAAATTTCAGAGTATCGAACCAACAAAGAAAAATTTCTACTCTGAAATGAATAAATGAATGAGTATAACGGCAAGTAGGGTCGATCCTCAACAAACAAGACTTAATTCTCTTGAGTATAAAACGAACAATTTGAGGATTTTTGTATCTACTAAACTAATGAAATTAAACTAACTAAACTAAAAAAACAATCAAATAAAATAAGAATGAAACAAACAACAATGATGAAAAGAAATAGGAGAGAGATTAACCTCACGAAGCTCCGATTCAAGAATGTCGACATTCGATTGCACCACCGATCATAGGCTACAAATATCATCTTGCACATTCAAACATTTAACCTTAAACTAAACACGAAGTCGTAGAGAAGTCCATATTTTCTCAATTTAATTGATCGAACCCAGCATCCAATCAAAACTAGTTATTAACTAATTGAAGCGTTTTCCAAATTAATTAACAATTGCATTAAATTCCGGTGAAAATAGTTAAACCTAAACTGAAATCTAGAACTCAATAATCGAGATAGTTGCAATTACTAAACCTATGATTCTGTTAGTCCCGTTAATGCATTAGGCAATTACACAATCTCAATAAAAGCATAATCAACCTATTGCTACTAAGCACAATCTCAATAAAAGCATAATCAACCCAAACTATATTTCACTATATATAATCAAATCATGAATCAACAAATACTTGAAATAAAGCAATAAATCAAATCAAACACAAAACCTCATAATTATAGCAATCGAATTAAACGACCCTTGAGTCAAAGAGAAATTTAATCACTCATGCTTTGATTGGGTAAATCTTCAAGAGAAAAACTAGAGAGAAAACTTGAGGAGAACTTAAACTTAAAATTGAGAGAATGGGAGAATATCTTCTAGCCCTAATAAAACTAAAATTTCAAGGACATAAAGATAAATCTTTTTTTTGTCCCTTTCTTTCTCACCAAGTCACTTAAGTCATTTGATGCGGTCCCCTTCAAGTCCATTGAGTATAGTCTCCTTCAAGCTCATTAAGCTCATCTTCATAATTAAAGCATAATTTGATCATTTAAAGCTCAATTTACTTCAAAGTCCACCAAGGTCCCCTCCTACACAAAAATATGATAATTCAATCAATTAAGGCAGAAACGAACTAGAATCAAGGATAATTATGATGATAAAACATGTAGAATTAAAGACACATCAATCATTTTGCTAGTAAATGAGTCTTGTATCTTTCAATATCTCCAACTGCCTTGTATTTAACCTTATACACCTAATTTCTAGAGAAATTATAAAGAACTTAGTTTCATTCCTTTGATTGGTATATGATTCACACATGGTGATATCGATGAAAATACAATGTTACAAGATGCAGTAATTTTTTGACTAACAAAAGAAAAGGTGCTATAGAGCTCACTGACGAGAAGTCTTACCGGTGAACTTGGATTTATCGGCCCTCTAGTAGCGTATTGGTCATTGATTTTCCTGAACTTGATGCTTTTGAGCTAGCTGAATTTTCAGTTTTCAGTACATCTCTTGCTGCAAAAAAACCAGGATGTTTAGCTTCAGGCAGGACAGTATCATTGGTCAGCATCATTACCACTGAAGACATGCTCGGCCTATCTTCCGGGTCATCTTGAACGCATAAAAGACCAACATGGATTGATCGTGCTACTTTTGATAAATAGCATGAATTTCTGATACAAGAATCAACCAATTCCAATGACCTCTCTTCTTTGTAAAGCATCCATGCCTGTTACATTGAGCTCATATTCAGTATCCTCGTCTAAGGATTACTTTTACTTCAAGTAAGGATTCAAGTTTCCCAAAATTCAATACTTACATGTCCAAGAAGGTTGTGGCGGTGATCTTTATGAGAAAATCCTCTGTTTTTCTTACCACTGACAATCTCAAGCAAAAGAACTCCAAAGCTGAAGACATCTGATTTCACTGAGAATAGGCCGTCTACAGCATACTCAGGAGACATATAGCCACTACATGAAAACGGTTGATAGAAGATCAAATTGGGAAGTGAATTTAATTTATCATGATACAAAGAGTTATTATACGTACTATGTTCCCACTACTCGGCTTGTGTTGGCTTCGGTTTCATTCCCTCGAAAAGTTCTGGCAAGACCAAAGTCTGATATCTTTGGGTTCATATCAGAATCTAGTAATATATTGCTGGCTTTTAGGTCTCTGTGGATGACTCTAAGACGGGAATCTTGGTGAAGATATAATAGGCCACGAGCAATGCCATTAATAATGTTGAAGCGCCTAGGCCAATCCAGAAAAATGCTTTTCATACGATCTGTCAAATAAGCAATTAGTACATTTTTTATCTCCACTTTCATAAAATTGTATATCAAAGTTCCCATACCAAACTATACTGGAAATGATGTTGATAAACTATTAAGAAGAATATTGACTTAGATCCCTATGTAATTGAGCATGTTGGCTAAAGGGGAACCCTTACCAAACAGAATTAAGTCCAGACTTTTGTTGGTCATGTATTCATAAATCAGCATCATTTCTTCTCGTTGAATGCACCATCCAAGAAGCTTCACAAGATTTCGATGTTGAAGTCTTGCAATACAGATTATTTCATTCTTGAATTCATCTACTCCTTGAAGGGAAGTTCTTGACAGACATTTTACCGCGATTTCCTGTCCCCCTTCTAGCAGGCCCTGGTATCAAGATGACAGCACTGTCATTTTTTGCTAATTTAATATCTTATTCACTTTTTGGATTTACTTAAACTTCATATGTTAATGGAAGCTAGTATATATGACTTGAAGGCTTGAAATAGTAAATCCTGATATGGTTTTACCTTATAAACAGGTCCAAATCCACCCTCTCCGAGCTTATTGTTAATTGAAAAATTATCAGTAGCTTTAGTTATTGTTGATAAGTCATACTGTGGTAGCTCCAGATCCTTGTGACTTTCATCAGGATGATGACTATCCACGTAATCGAGTCTCAGCCTTCCTGCAACAAGAACGATGAAAAGGATGTACTGTTTTAATTTATGGAAAACACATCTCTCTTACCTGTTTCTCGGAGCTGATGATTCAGCTTCTTTCTTTTCTGAAAATACAGCAACAAGCTCAGGCTTAGCAGAAGTATACCAACCACCAGGGACAATGTCACAATAAGAATTTCTCGTTTCTTTCCTTTCAAGTCTGGAATTATTATTGAAAAGATACATTATTTTTCCATGTTGAGAGAACTTTGAATGTCTTTGAAGAATAAATATTTTCCTTGAAGAAAAAAGTTACTTCAGAATTAGTTGAACCTCAAGAACTTGTTCAGACTTCAGTTTCTATTTCTAATTCCATGAAATACATCATTGTATAAACATAAGAAGCCGAATCAAGAATAAACATGCAGAATAGAGCAATCAAACAAATTTTTTATCTATGATTCACAAAAATGAACAAGTTCTGAAAGCATGACAGTGTAATAATAAAAAAAACATTGGAAACAGTGATCCATCTTTATTGTGAATGAACTCTTACCTAATTCAGAAGAAGCCATCTTAATGTAGATATCTTGTCCTGGAGACATCTTTCTGATGTCAACAAGCTCATCAAACCAAAGTAGACATCCGTTTTCACCTCTGCTAATATCTAAATTTGCATAGGCTGTACAGGAGCAATTTTTAGAGCATAATACCCTGCATTCTTCAAGGGTCATAGTCTTGTTGAACCATGAATGCCTCGTATCTGGCAATTTGATGTGAGAGTACTTCAAAAACACATCTCCTTTTTGGCAGTTCAATGCTGTGCTTCGCACACAACCATTTGACCAATCTCCCCTGTCCCAACCTTGAGGATCTTTTGGTTTGAATTTATTCAAGCATCCACAGACAGGAGAATTTTCATTATTACAACTACCATAGGGGCCACATGAATTGTAGATATCACAATTATCAATTGGTATAGTAAGATAAATGATCCAACCTTGTGTTCGATCAACCCAAACCCACCTCTGTCCAATACCACTCTCACTAAGTGTAAACCTTGTGAGAACTGACTCATTGAGTTGCTCAAAGAAATAGTACACCTCATTTTTATTCATGACCACTCCAAATGTAAAAATGTTATTTTTCCGCAAGTTTGGGTTACCACTAAAGCCGAGACCATTCCAAGGCCCAGTTCTAAACTGCATAGCTGCACCCTTTCTTATGATATTTTGTGGATAACCAGTAGGATCACAATGATACGTAAAATCTCCTGGCGCCGGATCACCATTGTTCTTCGGTGATGTGATATAGACTTCTAGGCCAGTAATGAAGTTGATACCAAGCTTCATCCCTGGTAAGAAAGTATCAGTTGGATAGTGGAAACTCTGCCACGGGAAATTCTCCGGATTATCATCATTTGCATTTTTCACCACAAGATTTCCCGAGTCAAGCAATTGTGCGACTGGAGTTTGCACATTTCTTGATGTATTTGTAGACCAAATAATACCATTAGTTCCATTTAGAAGAACTATGAGTCCTGGCTCAATGACTTTCAGCACACCTGAACTGTCTTGTAGTGGATTTTCTGTGTTGGCAACCCACACCACAGTCCTTATTGTTATTTTCTTGTACCATATGCCCACATACCGATTCTTGGAATTCTCTGGACTGAAAAAGCCTAACTCAAAGCTTCCACCAGATGAAATTAACGTACTAGTACCGTTATCTCTGAGTGTCTCAGAAGTATTTATGGTGTCTGTAGCGTCAGATATTTCTTGAGGGGACAACAAAAAGGTTATAATAAGAAACAAGGAGATGGCATTCATGGTTCTACTTCACTGAAAGCTTAGTGAGACACAAAAGTTAGAAGCTGTGTGTGGTGGATTGTGTCTAATGCCGTGAAGGATAGGAATCAAGTTGGCAATCATATAAATCCACAATATATACAAGACAAAATGGGGTTGAAAGCCCAGACACATCACTAACAAATGTAACAATCCAGTTTCCTTGTTATCTCTTCCATCAAAGGCATTGACTCCAAATTCTTGACTCCAATCAATTTTTTGCATTACACAAAATACCACTATTGATATATTCTGCTTTTTTTAACCACAAACATTATAAAACATCATTTTTTTACCCATTTTATCCGAATTGACGAAAATGCCCTTACTGAATTTATGACATTTTTGTCACTAAGTGAAAAAAAAAAAAAAAAAGGAGATCCTCATGATATTGTCAACAAATTTTATTAATACAAGCAACAAAATTTCATGACCATTTGAGCGGGAAAAATGGCATAACTGCAAATTTTTATCAATATATTTATGAATAATTTCAGGTCCTATGCATTGATGCTGATGAGCTTGAGATCTCAGAAAAGTTTTCATGGACTCGAAATCTCATCAATGTTTTGACTGTTGAGTAGTACATCATATGTCGTTTTAATGATTGAGATAGTCTAAGAAGCATGTCTGCAGTTGTCTGTGGTTATTGACTAATACAACATTAAATTCATTTATGATATCTGATAATTACTTCACCGCATACCATATGCATAATTTTGTAACTGGTTGAACTAACATGCACTTAATGCTCTGTAATTGTAAACACTTACAAACATATGTATATTCAATGTTATTCTCCAAACGAGCATGAAAATAATAAAGAATAATAATACCAAGGTCTGATGCTTTTGGTGAGAGTGAATATAAAAGGCTAAGGCTTGCTTTTGCATAGAGAAAAATCAGGGCAAGTTTTATGAAAATGTTTCTTAAAAAAATTATGTTATGTTACAAAAAGTTAGGAGACAACTAAATATCTTATTTTCTTGCAATAGGTTAGCCAAATCTACCATGACACAATACCTAAGTCCATCATAGTTTCTTCATACTGGATTCACGGTCAATCCCTCCCATGCCAATTGAGTTGAAAAATGACTCCCTGTAGTTGTCGCTCTTGCATTCTTTGAATGTCGATTGATGGGTTTACAACTGTCTTGTAGCTTGGACATAGTTTATCAATTTCTAACACGAGATTGACTGTATAGATGAGAACATGATTCACCAAATTATTGGAAGCTGAAAGAATGAGGACAAAAAAAGAAGGAAAAGTCAGTTATTGGCAAAGAAACAGAGCAAAATTAGATTACAGGTACACCTATGCATAATCTCCATCATACATCGTAGCCGCTGTTTGCACCTTTCCTACTTCAATTTTTCTACTCTCCAAAGGATTCTGTTACCATGAAAAATATAAACAAAATATTAACACACTTGCTGAAAGAAAGCAAATCCATGGAAACCAGTAAGAGTAGCAAACTGCTTCCTAACAATTCATAGATCTCTACAGAAGTATCTTGAAATTTTATACCAAGTGATGGACTCAAGCTGCTGCTATCAATCCAGCTCTTTCCAGGAATCTTTTTCACCCCTCTTTTCTGCATTTGGTTCCAAATTTCATGAGAATCTTTCCATCGCCCAACTGCCCTATACACATTAGCTAGATGTACATAACTCAAGTGATTATCAGGTTTCAATTCCATCAGTTTCTTAGCAATACGTTCTGCAACCGTTGGATTGGTTGTGGCTGCACAAGCACCCAGCAGAGCAGCCCAAAGAGAAGGACTGCATCTAAATTCTGAATTCATAATTAAATCTTCAGCTTCTTCTATCTTGCCTGCCCGGCCTAAAAGATCGATCATACAACTATAATGTTCAATTCCAGCTTTAACCCCATAATGGCTGAACATTGAGATAAAATAATTCTGCCCCAGGTCAACCAAACCAGTATGACTGCAAGCAAAAAGAACTTCTATGAAACTTATGTAGTCAGGTTTAACTCCCTCTTGAATCATCTGATTAAAAATCCTAACAGCTTCTCCGCCTCTTCCATTCTGAGCGTACCCACCAATCATCGAGTTCCAAGTAATTAAATTTTTATTAGGCATCTTCAAGAAAATTCTGTAAGCAAATTCAACACAGCCACATTTGGCATACAAATCGACCAAAGCTGATTCCGCCACAACATCTCTCCAGCTACTTCGCTTCAAGTATTGGCAATGCACCTCCTTTCCAAGCTTCTCAGCAGCCAAACCAGCACAGGCACGTAAAACAGTCCCAAAACTATAAAGGTCATTCTCCATATTTCTAAATAACTCAATAACCACATCAAACTTACCACTTCGACAATACCCACCAAGCAAAGCACACCATGAAACTGAATTCTTCACCAGCATTCTATCAAACACGTGCTGGGACTCCTCCAACGTCCCACACTTGGCATACATATCCACTAAGCTGCTACCAACAAAAACATTTGTGTAAAATCCCCCAGTCACTACCTGAGCATGTACTTCTTTACCTTGCTTCAACCTTTCCAAATTTCCTAATGCTGTCAGAGCACTCCCAAAAGTAAAACAATCCGGCAAAAACCTGTAATTCCTGACCATCACGTGGAACATGACCAGAGCCTCCAAATAAAAATCACACTTCGTAAGCGCAGAAATCACTGAGGTACAGCAAACTGCGTCTGGTTCAAGCATTTCATCGAACAGCTGGCTGCAGTGATTGGCTTCGCTACTCCTCCCATACATATCGATTAAAGCAGCCATAATCACTTCATTACCCTCAAATCCACATCTCACGACAACCCCATGTAAGCATCTCCCCAGTTTGAAGTCTCCCTCCTTCGAACATGCCTTGATCACTGCAGACAAAGTAAATGCATTCGGCTCAATGCCAACATTCATCATGTCAAAAAACAACTCAATCGCATTCCGTGATTTTCCCACGCGAATGTACCCAGAGATCATCGAGCTCCACGAAACCACATCCTTACATCGCAACCCGTCAAAGAATTTCCTAGTATCACTAAAATCCGAGCCCAGTTTAAAGTAAAGCGCCAAAATGCTGTTGCCCACGAAACGGTCTGTTTCCAAGCCGGACTTGATGAGATGGCTGTGGAGTTGGAGGCCAACGGTGAGGTGAAGTGATCTCGTGCAGGCGTGTACAACGGTGGCGTACAAGATTGGCTTGGAGACGACATTTTGCAGGTGGGGCGAAGAGTTTATGGAACTGAGAAGAGCGATGGTGTCGGAAATTGAACTTGTTTTGCAGAGGTGGATGAGTTGAGAAGGTACGGATAGGCAGTGCGTGTACTGTGTGTGAGCGAGAGATGTGCAGTGACGTATGGAGGAAAGCTTCATCAGAAAACGCTAGTTTGTGAAGAGAAAACAAGTGGGAGAAGATATATGGTAAATTTTGAGGAATTTCAGGGGGTTTAATAAAATTTAAAATTAAAATAAAATCTGAATTCTTTATTGTTGCTATCATTGTCAGAAACTAACCAATATAGTATGCCAAAATCTAGATTCTGTAGCCTGTTACCTTATTATCTGGGACATCATCAAAAGTTCTTTCGATTCAACAGATTGTTCAAACTAGGGTTTATCAATTCTATAGTGTTTTTCTTTCTATTTCATTATACACGTGAAAACAATATAGCCTTAATTTCTTACACATCCAAAGAGACAAATACTCATCAAACATGTGCTTTACAGAGAAGGACGGTCATTGGAATTGGTTGATCCTTGTCTCAGGTATTCATGCTATCTTTTTGAAGTAGTATTGGTCTTTTATGTTAATGTTATTTGTCTTCAAGTTCTTGAGCATCTACAAGTTCAATTTGATACGTATTTGCCTTAATTTTAGTGAAAATTGAAATGTTGTCTTATGTAGATACGAATTTGTCTTAATTTATCTGTCAGCTTTCTTTTAAAACCTTGGTCAATTCATCAAATTCAAAATCTATAGGATAAGTATTCAATTAGTTCAGAAATTCTGGAGAAAGCAAAGACTGGACATTTTTATTATCAATATTAAAAGTAAAAGTTCTTCAATAATGAATAATTACAAGAATGTCAAAATGCGCTGATTTTAAGATTACAAGAATAACATTTATTTACTCATTCCAGCAGAATTATTGACAATCCTTCTTAGTTGGCAAACACAATTGACAAAGACTTCTATTCATCAATGTTTGAACAACATTTTTTATTTCTTGGCTGCTTAGACTATTTCTGAAAGACCACACTCTAACTATAAAATATACTGCTGTTACTGTCAAGAGTAGGATTATATTTGGTAAATAGCATTCATACTAGTCACTAATTTGCAATAAATATGTGAAGATGAGAAAATGCATGAAGCCATTTGCTGAAATGATTTCATCCTGTGAAGTTTTTTTCCTATTTCTTGTAACATTCTCACATATATTTCAGCAGATTTATGGTGTAACAGATACCATAGATTCTACTGAGAGCATTAGAGATGGAGAGAGCCTGGTGTCACCTGGAGGAATATTGGAACTGGGATTCTTCAGCCCTGGAAATTCGACAAACAGATACGTGGGGCTATGGTACAAGAATCTGACAATTAGAACAATTGTTTGGGTGGCCAATAGAGAAGATCCACTCACCAATACAAACGGGGTCTTGATGGTGATTAAGCCAGGCCTTATCGTTCTGATCAATGATCTCAATGCCACCATATGGTCATCTAATGCAACAAGGTCTGTTCAGAACCCCGTTTTGCAGTTACTGGATACAGGAAATGTTGTCCTAAGAGATGCAAATGATGACAGGCCGGAGAATTTTCTATGGCAGAGTTTTGACTATCCAACTGACACGATTTTAGCAGGCATGAAGTTTGGTTGGGACTTGAAGACAGGCAGAGACTCGTACTTATCGTCCTGGAAAAGCAATGACGACCCGTCTCCAGGGGAGTACAGCTTTCGGTTGGATCCTACAGGGTATCCTCAAATGCTCCTGAAAAAGGGTCCATTGGTCCAGTCCAGAGTTGGTCCATGGAATGGAAACCGATTTAGTGGGACCCCAAATCCGAAAGAAGATGCCTTGTACAGGTTGGAGTTTATGATGGATGATGAGAAGGTAAGCTATTTTGATGGCACAGCTGATGGATCACGTGTCACAAGGTTTACACTAGGTCAGAGTGGCGTTGCACAGTGCTGGACATGGATTGATCACGAGCAAGGGTGGACAATATACATGAAAATGCCAATGGATATATGTGATACTTACAGGATGTGTGGTGCATATGGTAGTTGCAAGATTCTGAATTCTCCAATATGTGGATGTTTGGACAGGTTTGTGCCAAAAGATCCAGAAGGATGGGGTAAAGCAGATTGGTCAAAAGGGTGCATTAGAAGGAGTAATTTGAGTTGTCAAAGTGATGTGTTTTTGAAGTATACAGGGATTAAAATGCCAGATGCAACACATACCTGGTACAGTACAAGCATGACTCTTGAAGAATGCAAGGCAGAATGCTTAAAGAACTGCTCGTGTATGGCTTACACAAAGTTGGATGTTAACAAAAGAAATGGATGCCTGATTTGGTACGGGGAGTTACTCGACATCAGAACCCTGTCTACAGATGGACAAGATATTTACATCAGATTGGCTTCTTCTGAATCAGGTACCATGTTCTTTATTGTCATAATCTCACTTAACATGATTTTCAGCTAAAAATTATTGCAGGCTCAAAAGGGAAGAAGGGAATGATACTGATAGCGAGCTTAGCATCAGTGATGGGAGTGATTCTTGTAGGCCTGAGCCTGTTTCTGTATCTTCGTAAGAGGAGGAATGGTTTGAAGACATATTTAGAAGGTAAGAATGATAAATCTTCTTCAAATTTCTTCTCTGAGACGGTACACATCTTTACGTTTATCCTATTGCAGAAAAATGTAATGGAAGTCATGGCAAAGACTCAGACTCAGAGCTGCTATTTTTTGATTTATCAGTTATATCCAAAGCTACTAATACGTTTTCAAGTAACAATATGCTTGGAGAGGGTGGATTCGGACCTGTTTATAAGGCAAGTGTTTTCACAGAGGGCATAAAACAGAGTTAAGAAACCACACTATTATTACCTTACACGAATAGGGCCTGTTTTGACTTTTCAGGGCGTCTTGGAAGATGGAAAAGAAATAGCTGTGAAGAGATTGTCAAAGAGCTCCATGCAAGGATTTGACGAATTCAAGAACGAAGCCATATTCATTGCCAAACTTCAGCATCGGAATCTGGTCAGGCTTCTGGGATGCTGCAGCCAAAGAGAGGAAAAGATGCTCATCTACGAATACATGCACAACAAAAGCCTCGACATGATTTTATTTGGTGAGTTTAAGAATTTTGTTATAAATACAGCACAATAATATGAGGCTTATGAAGAAGAACTGACCAAGCAGAAAATGTTGGCAGATCAGACAAAACGCATGTTACTTAGTTGGGAGACACGGTTCAATATAATCAATGGAATTGCTAGGGGACTCCTATATCTTCATCAAGATTCGCGCCTGAGGATCATCCATCGAGACCTCAAACCTAGCAACATATTGCTGGATTCAGATATGAATCCCAAGATATCAGACTTTGGAATGGCTAGAAGTTTCAAAGGGGACGAGACTGCAGCCAAGACTCGTCATGTAGTTGGAACATAGTAAGCACCTCAAACCAACCCTATATCATTATCCACTCCTTTCAATCCCACAAAACACCATTGTCTGATCATTACACATTGCAGCGGCTACATGTCTCCAGAATACGCCATAGATGGCCTATTCTCGGTAAAGTCAGATATATTCAGCTTCGGTGTACTAGTTCTTGAGATAGTGAGTGGAAGGAGAAACAGGGGATTCTTCCACGACGATTCCAATCTCAACCTTCTTGGACATGTAAACTCCGTCATCCTCACACATCCTGTTTCAACTACTATAGTTGCTAATGTCTTAACAATTTTGACAGGCATGGGTTCTACACAAAGAAGGGAGATCACTGGATTTAGTGGACACGTGTCTGGTGGATTCATATCAGTTCAGTGAAGTGCTGAGATCAATCCATGTTGGTTTGTTATGCATACAAAGAAATCCAGAAGACAGACCAAGTATGTCTTCGGTGGTTTTAATGTTGTTGGGTAATGAGGCTGAGCTTCCAGAAGCAAAGATGCCTGGTTTCTTCACTGAAAGAGAAGGTTTTGCAGCTCCTAGTTCATCTGTTACAAGACCACCAACTTCATCCAATCTAATCACTATTACCATGCCTGAGCCCAGATAAAATGCGACTCTTGTTTCTCTTCTTTTACTATTCATTTATTTGAATATGTCTTTATACCTTCAATTCAGAGACTTGTAAGTTGTCAATAAATAAAAGATGAACAATTTATTTTGACCTCATTTTTATTTGGGATAGAAAATGACTCATTTAACCAGACGGTGTTGAAACATTATAATCTTAACGATAAAATTGTTGGGATGCAGTATATCTAGTGAACTCCACTAAGAGTAGTGATGAACAACTCATTAAGAAAATTGGAAATTCATAAAAAAACTTATGAACGTATTAATGACTTACAAATTATGCATTTTCTGAAATTATAATATATTTACTAAAAGTGATATCTATAATTTTCTTGAATTTGTTGATTTTTTATGAGACCATGTGCATGATAATTTATAAATTAGTTTTTGCAATTAAAATTGAAATTTTCATTGTCATTTCATCGTTGGTAATCATCATTTTTCAAATAACACTTAATCATTTATCCAAAAATTTATCTCACGTAAATATTTATCATTAATACATTATATATTAAAAACGTTTTAAAATTACAACTTAATACTAGATTATTTACGAAAACTTGGAATAGTTGACCAAAATCTTTGTAGATTTGATTGATGCCCCACCTCATTTTCTTGTCCTCAAATCCGAGAAAGTTCCAATTTCCAAACTCCAATTAATAGCGAGACGTCTTCTCTGTGAGGAAATGACAATTGTACCCCTACTACAATAATTAAAAAACCGCCGACGAGTAGATGCAGATACGTAATTTCTTACGTAAACAAAAACGAAGCCGACTGCGAAGGCAACAACCTCTGACCTTTTTCTCTTCGCGTTTCTATGCAATGCACATAAAAGAACTGTCTCTTAGCTGTCTAAACGATGTCGCTGGCGCCAATGCTTTTCTCCTTCTTCCGCGAAGCCCCTCCTCACCATCCATTTCCTTCCCTTATATTATTCCTCCTTCGCTCCACTTAATTCATCGCAAAGCATTCTCATTTCTTGAAAACATCTCGGTTGAAGAAAGAAAAATCCCCTTTTTAATGGCGGCGAAAGATCAATCCAATTTCCAAGATTTCTTGCCCCTGATGGCGGAGAAGCTCGGAGGAGATGGCCTGATTGGGGAATTGTGCAGTGGGTTTCAGTTATTGATGGATTCCGACAAAGGGGTTATTACGTTTGAGAGTCTTAAGAAGAATGCTGCTTTGTTGGGGCTCCAAGGGTTGTCTGATGATGATCTTTATAGCATGGTGAAAGAAGGAGACTTTGATGGAGATGGGGCTTTGAATCAGATGGAGTTTTGTGTGTTGATGTTCAGATTGAGCCCTGAGTTGATGGAGCAGTCTCAGTTTTTGTTGGAAGAGGCTTTTGAACAGGAAGGTTTCCAAGATTGTAACTTTTGTTTGTAATTATATTACTTTAACAAAAAAATCTGGTTTATTTATCCAATTCTTGATGGCATGTAATTTTACGAATTGTTCAGTTGTTCTTTGGAGAGGATGAAATTTAATTTATACAGAAACTAACAGAAGAAATGAAATTTGTTTGACGATGTGGATATACATCACTTTTTGTTCTTATGATTTGGGTCTACTGTTCTTCTATGTTGTTAACAGATTTCACGTTATAAAAGTGACCATGAAAATCCCAAAACAATAATTAAAAAATTGACTGTTGTAGAGCTGCTTGTTCCAGGACTCTTATCTTCAGAGTTCGAGTGTTTCTGTGCATTCATATCAATAGCACATGTACATGAACCTCATTCTCTTTAATATATATGTAAGTTGTTTATTTTCTTCTAGTGTTGTTTATACACGTGTTAACCTTCTTGGTCATTTTCTATTACAAATTTTACTTTTTCTGTTCCTCTTTGTTTTTCTCTGATGACATATGGCTCCATGGTCCCTTTTTATGTCACTTTCTGCCTTTTTATGTCACTTTCTGAGTTTCATTTTCTTCTCTGGATGCCGTCGTCCAGTGTTCATTAGAAATTGAGTGATTAAGACTTTGATTAGTAGGTGATATCCCATGTTCATTAAGCTTGGAAGACGAAACATCTTCTTGCTTTATTAGTTGACTAGAAATGGTATGCAGGAAGTCACCATGAGTTCTAATTCTAAAGACCATGGGAAAAGCAAGATGTGATTGAAGGTAACCTTAATATTTTGATACAGGAGTCATGTTGGACCAATCAAAAAACATCGCTTTCTTATTAAAATGTCCTCGTACGTTTGGTTTCCAGGTGACTACAAATTATGCTTATCAGTGTGTCACAGATGTTGATTTTAATTAAATTTTCCACCCAGACTAGACTTTTGAACCACATAGGAAGTTTCGTGGTAGAAAGGTCTGGTAAATATCGGTATCAACTCATAAATGGAAGACTTCATATTTTGTCCTGTATGTTTCATGCCGGTATGTCCACCATAGCTCCTCAAATAATATTTGCTCTGAGGTCCTCAACCTCTTAGCAGACTCTTCTGTTCAAGAATAATTAGGATTCTATGAGTCCCTTGTCTCTGTATTGTTGCTTTTATATAGCTTCTTCGTTGTTGAAAATAGCTGCACTTAGTGACAGTATCAATGCATCCCAATCCCTTAAAGACGGAGAAACAATTGTTTCAAATGGAGGAAGTTTTGAGCTGGGATTTTTCAGTCCAGGTAGTTCAAAGGGTCGATACTTGGGAATTTGGTACAAGAATATCCCAGTCAGAACAATTGTTTGGGTTGCGAATAGGCAAAACCCTATTCAAGATTTGTCTGGTTCATTGAAGATCGACAGAACAGGCAGTCCTGTACTTTCTAATGGGACTAATACTGTGGTTTGGTCAACAAGTTCGACAAGAATAGCTCAAGATCCATTGTTACAGCTTTTAGATTCTGGAAATCTTGTCATGAGAGATATCAAAGACGGAAGTGCAGATATTTACTTGTGGCAGAGTTTTGATTATCCATCTGATACGTTGTTACCTGGTATGAAGCTTGGATGGGACTTGAGAACTCATACTCATCTTGACAGGCGTTTAACTTCATGGAAGAGTCCAGATGATCCATCTCCTGGAGAACTAGACAATGGCATAGATCTTGATGCATATCCCCAGGTAGTCTTGCGCAAAGGCAACAAAACGTTTTTCCGAGGGGGTCCGTGGAATGGTCTAAGATTTAGCGGTGCTCCTGAATTGAAGAAGAATCCGGTATTCGACTTCAAATTTATATCTAATCAAGATGAGGTTTACTACATATATGAACTCCTGAATAAGTCAGTGATCACAAGGTTGGTTTTGAATGAGACCACTTTGTCGCGTCAGCGTTCTGTATGGGTGGAAGCAGATATGTCTTGGAAGATCTATTCTTCAGTACCTCGTGACTATTGTGACACTTACGGTTTATGTGGCCCTAATGGAATATGTGTTATCAGTGACTCACCTGTTTGCCAATGTTTAGAAGGTTTCAAGCCAAAGTTGGTCCAGAGCTGGAACTCTATGGACTGGTCACAAGGATGCAACCTCGACGAGCCATTGGACTGCACAAGGAAACATGATTTCACCAAAATTTCTGGCATAAAACTGCCAGAAGTAACATATACTTTGGTAAACAGAACCATGAATTTGAGGGAATGCAAGTTGGCATGCTTGAAGAATTGTTCTTGTATGGCTTACACAAACTCGGATATCAGTGGACGTGGCAATGGATGTGTCCTTTGGTTCGGTGATCTGGTTGATATAAGACAGTTTACCAATGGCGGGCAGGATCTCTATATACGAGTGCCATCTTCAAATCAAGGTTTGTCTTACTTATTTATTGCCAATACTCAGTGCTTTGATGTGGTGGAGTACACTTATCCCGCAGTCTTGAAAATTAAACTTATCGTTACAAGCATACAAATTGGACTTGTATGTGTACTGATGATCGATATTATATATTTTGACAGCAAACAGGTCTTGGGTGATAATAGTTGCGGTTGTAGTTCCCATTGCTTTTATATGTGGTTTTCTTCTTCTCATCTGCTATCTTTCCAGACAAAAGATGAAGGCGAGAGGTAATTTGTTTAACTTCAAGATTTTTTGGTAATCTCAAACTATAAACCAGACATTTTTTGAGTTAAAATGGTCTTCTGTCCAAACGAGGGTCCTAATTACCAGATATGTTCGAATAATTTGTTAATCTTTTATAAACTATTCTGAAATCCAACTTGCAAAGTAGGTGAAGATGAAGAACGTTGTCTCAATGATGTATCCCAAGGAGAAGATCTGGGCCTACCCTTACTTGACTTGGCAACAATTGCCCATGCCACCGACAACTTCTCAGCGAACAATAAGCTCGGTGAAGGTGGTTTTGGACCTGTCTACAAGGTGATCTTACAAGTTGAATTCTACTTTCCTTATAACATGACTAATCTATTCATATTTTAACATGTCAATTATAAAACAAAGAAACAAACGAGAAAGTAAAACTTCTTGTGGAATATTACCCACTAACTAAAAAATTGTCCAACTTCCAGGGTTTACTAGTTGATGGGCAAAATATTGCTGTGAAGAGGCTATCAAAGAGTTCAGGACAAGGGCTAGACGAGTTCAAGAATGAAGTGAAACTGATTGCAAAACTTCAGCACAGAAATCTTGTGAAGCTTCTTGCTTGTTGCATTGAAGGGGACGAGAAAATATTAATTTATGAATACATGCCCAATGGAAGTTTGGACGCATGTATCTTTGGTTTGTGTTCGAGAATCTTGTGAACTTTTTATTTTTTCTCTTCTGGTTCACTTTGCCATTGTTACATAAATAATTATTGTGGCAATGGCTGAACTTGATTCTGAAATATCAGGTCAATCAAGAGGGTCACAATTAGATTGGTCCAAATGCTTCAACATCATTTGTGGCATTGCTCGGGGTCTTCTCTACCTTCATCAGGATTCAAGATTGAGAATCATCCACAGAGATCTCAAAGCAAGTAATGTTTTACTTGATGATGCTTTGAACCCAAAAATCTCCGATTTTGGGATGGCAAGAACTTTTGGAGGGGATCAAAGTCAAGATAATACACGAAGAATAGTTGGAACATAGTATGTAACGATCTTAAAATACCAGCTTATGCTGCTTGATTCATCATCTTATGAAGTAAATGGTTTCCTCTGGTGTATTTTGCAGTGGCTATATGGCACCAGAATATGCTTTCTATGGTTTATTTTCAGTGAAATCTGATGTTTTCAGCTTTGGCATTCTACTATTGGAGATCGTTAGTGGAACGAAGAATAGAGGGCTCAACCATCCTCAGAACCACCACAATCTAATAGGATATGTGAGTTGCATGACATTTTAGAGTCAAAAAGGATATTCTTTATTCTTCTTCTTGAGTTGCTTTTAAGACATTTTCTCTGGTTAGGTATGGCAGTTATGGAAAGAAGGCAGGTCGTTAGAATTGATTGATCCATTGTTAGACAATGTGCTCGTTCAACTTGAAGCAAAACGATGCGTTCATGTGGGCCTCTTATGCATCCAGCAGAATCCAGATGACAGGCCGAATATGTCAACAGTGGCTCTGATGTTGAACGGAGAGAGTAAGCTACCACAGCCAAAGGAGCCCGGTTTCCTGCTAGACATAATTCCAAGTGAAAAACCTTCGATGTCAAGCAATAGCATGTATTCAGTCAATGATTTTACAATTACGACGTTGGAGAGCCGCTAGAGATTGATTGGCAGACCAACCGCGCAAGTATGTGACGGACAACAATGCAAACCAGACATGGATAACTAGTTAACTACAAACAAAATTACAGACCGGTTCTATGAAGTCATCTTTTGGTTTTTTTAATACACACATTGGGTAAGTTTGATGTATATATGCTATACAAAGTGACTATCACTTTGCTTGTGAAGCTTCCTTATGCTTGAGATTATGATCCAACTTACAAGATGAAATTTCCTTTTTTTCTCTTCTGAAGGACAACCTCATTTGGTAGACATAATTTTTTTTCTCTTTTTTCTTATTTTTGAGGAGATATGTTAGGCAGAACTGGCAAAATGTGAATGGATAAAAAAGGCCAAGTGTGAATATTTGAGATTTCTTAACAAGGGAGAAAAACAAGGCCATGAAATCATGAAAAGGGGAGTTGGGGTTGGCTTCTTGATGCAAAAGCTGATTCTTCTTCACTCCTTTTGTGGGGCCCTTTTGCTATAACGAATTATCAACTCTAACTTGGTGCGTATAAGAAACGAAAACAACTAACTCCATATTAATACGGCATTATTAATTTATTCACTATATTACATTTTACATAATTGTTGGTGTAAATGTTATCCAAAATTGATCTTAAACCAGATGCCAACCTTAATTGATAACTAGAATTGTGACAGATCTAAAATAATTAGATTAAATAACAAATCTAATGACGCTGCATGTATTTTATTTTCATCCATGCAAAATATATATTTAATAGTATAATTTTATTTACGATTTATTTGATTAAATATGTGTGAGACTAAAATTGAAACAAAAATAAGCATGTTTCATCTGTTATTTCAAAAATAATCATCATATGTTATACTACAAATTAAATTATTATTTGTCAAAGTAATAGGAACTCTCATGACTTGCAACAAAAGCTGGAAATCAATATTCAGGGTTGTGAAGGCAGCTAAGAGCTTTGACTTTGCGATATTTGTAATCTTTTGCTTAAAGATTACAAATATGGCAATCTTCTTTTTCACTCGGAAACTAAACTTTAATAAAGCAATTCAAAGTGATTAAAAAACCTGAAGTATTCAACATTATAAATTAAAACTCAATGAAACAATAATGACTCAAAATAAAATGATGATGAGCGTGACAACAGCCCATCATCATTCAAGTCCACAACTTCAAAGTCAATTCAACTCCAAATCAAACCTTGCCATCTCATTTCAAACTTGAATAATAATTTTTCAGTTAATTTGGATTTAAGCGTGAATTAACAATTATTATGACGTGCAAATTATAAGATTAGTGCGTATTTTAATTATCTTTATTTAATTAAAGTTCAACTATATTATATAATAGATTATTTCATTGGGATTTGATTTGAATATTTTCCCATATTATTATATTAATATAAAATATAGGTGTGACTATTTAATTGATATTTATTCTGCCAGAATAATTATTGCAGCACAATTAATCAAAGGTTTTGACTATAAATTGGATGGCCCATTCCAAAGCCTCACTCTCTTTATTTTGTCGAACACATTCATTTCCATTTTTCAGGAGAGAGAAACTCAAGTATTTGCGTTATCAATGGCCACCAAAGTTTACATTCTGTAAGCGTCCGAATTTTCTGATAATCTCGTGTTTTTCCTTTTCTTTTTAAATTAAGATTACTTCTGTGTTGATCTTGGATGTATAAACTGATGAATTTAGTGACGCTGTGATTCCCGAATTTCTGTGTCGAGCCTTTCGAATTTTGAGGCCCAAGTGATTCTTTGGAGTTGTGATTCTGCAGATTTTCTCTTTTGCTAACAGTTTTTGTTTTAGTTTTTTGATATCTTTGTTTTGATTAGCAGTAAGTGTATTGCAGAATTCTGAATAACAGAAGAGAACTGATCTAGGTTTATTAAGTTTTATTAGTTAGACTGATGAATTGATGAATTTCTCTGATATTTTTTGTTTCAATAGCTGAGGATGTTTTGCTATATCTGTAAGCAATGATTCACTTGAGCTAGTCAATGATCTGAAGAAATTGAGTCTTTTAAGCATGGATCGGGATTAACAATTTTTTGCCTCTACTGTGGATATTATATCATATTGTTAAGCTTTATGATGTCTAACTGTGCCTAGGCCCCAACAAACCTTACCTAGGCAACATCATTGTTTATAGTACTTTCATTCTTCGGACAATGACATGTTGAAGGCTTAAATATCTCAAAATAAACGTTTGAGAAAATCAAGTTATCCCAAATTCTGAATTCTTTGTTTCCTTAACTTCTGGACTCTGACTTGATCTGTTACGTACTTCTAAGATGTTGTTCACTGATTAGTTGAACTGATATTTTCTGTTATTAAAGAGCTTGAACTGATGTTGTTCAGTGTTTTAGTCTTTTTAATTTGAACCTTTTGTATCAGTGGTTATAGTAAATAGGGATTTTCAAAGTAAATTGTTATGGAGCGAAACACACGTTGGCCCCATCTTGCAATTGGAGCATGTCATTTGCTTCAGCCGAATGAATAATGATTCTTGTGTGGGTTGGAGTTCTAAAAACACGGAATAATTTTTTTCCAATGTATGATGCATGAGTATGGACTATAAGTACTCATGATATTGGATGTCAGTTTTACATAGTAGAAAATTTCAGAAAAAAAAAACTATACTTCTCTGTTGATACGATGAATGGCTTTGATGATCCTGCTCTAACCCATTACAGGTACTACTCTATGTATGGACATGTGGAGAAACTGGCTGAAGAGATCAAGAAGGGAGCTGCATCAGTTGAAGGAGTAGAGGCCAAACTATGGCAGGTAGGAACTCTCTTCATTCACTATCTGCGTTTAATGTGTTGAATAAAACATGTTGACTTTTTCTTCGTTTTTTGTCATTGTATCCACTATTCTTAGATGCAACAGAATAAGAATAGAATCTTGTAAGTATCAAGGGGTACTTCAACGAAGAAGAATTTTACACACATCACCTTTAATGGATTGACTCCTTGTTGAGTGTTTGAATTTAAATTATGTGCTTTGAAAGTGTATCTGACAAACTCTGTAGTCTGAACAATACATGGAAGTCCACCATGCAATGTAGCTGCACAAGCACTGTCAGGAGAACAAAAAGATTACGGATTTAACTTGAAACTTATGGAATCATTTCCTTCTTGGCTTGAAATTACAGACTTGGAGCAATACTGACAACCCTTTTCCTCATTTCATATTTTAAGTCTTTTTGTATATCGCAGCTTTGTTATAAGAATTATGTACCTTCAATAATTATATAACAGGTCCCTGAAACACTACCTGAAGAGATTCTCACAAAAATGAGTGCACCTCCAAAGAGTGATGTACCCATTATCACACCTAATGAACTTGCTGAGGCTGATGGCTTCATATTCGGCTTCCCTACAAGGTTCGGTATGATGGCTGCCCAATTCAAAGCATTTTTTGATGCTACTGGAGGCCTGTGGAGAACACAGAAACTTGCTGGCAAGCCTGCTGGGATCTTCTACAGCACGGGATCTCAAGGCGGTGGCCAGGAAACTACAGCGTACATCCACCTTCAATGATCTATTTTAATTTATTTGTTTTTCGAGTCAATATCGATCCATTTTTTCTATGTTCAGAGTCAGTGAGTCGCTAGAGGAATGCATATCATTGGCCGTGCACAAAACACAACATTGTTGTGGGTGTGAAGTGGCATCGTTTCACATAGAAAAATAGTCAGCTTGTAAGCTAACTGTGTTAGATAGCTCATATTCAGTCAGCCTGTTAACTAACATGAGCTAACTGATTTTTAGTTAGTTAACTTACAAGCTACTGATTTTCCTGTATGAAACGGTGTCCTTTACACCACATCAACAGTTGATATGTTTCATACCACAGAGAGCGGCACAAATGCTGATTCTATCTATTGTTGAATCAATTGCAGATTGACGGCTATCACTCAGCTCGTTCACCATGGAATGATCTTTGTGCCCATTGGATACACGTTTGGAGCTGGCATGTTTGAAATGGAAAATGTGAAAGGTGGAAGTCCTTACGGAGCTGGAACTTTCGCTGGAGATGGCTCAAGAAATCCAACAGAGCTTGAAATGGGGCAGGCTTTCCACCAAGGCAAATACATTGCCACAATTGCCAAGAAACTGAAGGGAGATGCTTAATCTTTTCCACAAACTCATATATACACTTTTCACTTATATGATCTTTTACCCTCTATTGAAGTATCTACCTATTTGTTTTATAAGATGCAAGTATATTTCTTGCTTCGTTGCATATGTTCTATTCAATACAGTGATTATGCCAGTGTTGAAAAGTTTGCCTACCTTGAAACTAAATTTGTGCACGCTAATTATTTGTTGCAATGAAACTGTTGAATCTTGAAATTATGTTTTGTGGTTATAGTCTTATAGCAAGAGGAACACTCAGGTTTTGTTAAAATTTAAGTCCATCTGCTTCTTGCATGATTTGTTTGAGCAATTCTGTACAGAATGTTGTCTCTATAATGTTTCATGCTAAATTTCATATCAAAATGTGCCATCTTATAATGCTATCAATTTCCTTTCAATCTTCAGTTTTTGTGTGTATCATATCATATGGTAGGTATTAATGAAATAAAACACACGATCAATGTATATATTCACACTATTAATTTTCATATTGTTCTCCAACAACTATAACAAAGATTAAAAAAAAAAAAAAAAAACAAATACCATGACTCTGTTTAGAAATTTATTTATTTTAACAAAAATGGAACAGATTTATTGCATGTTTTCCCAAATAAAAGAAAAATACAGAATTAAATTAGCTGTATGAAGCAGATGAGGTATCCTGTAAAGTTTTATCAATTATTTGTGCTCATTCATATTCTTTAATAATCTTTTAACATCATTTCTAATTAAACCCCATTAACAGAGCATTAAAGTTGTTCTACTTTACTGACTCAGGTTTTTTTTTTTTTTTTTTTTTTAGAGTTGGAATTAAAAAGTCATTATATTAATTTTAAACAATAAAATATCCTGTTAGTGCTTCTTGTGACAAATTAATTAGATAATCGGTCAAGTTTTACCATTAAATGATGTTTTTGATGATGCATGGCTAGAGAATAGTAAACACAAGGATTGACCTCCTGTAAGGAAACATGAACCAAATATGTACATATACATACATGGAGAGAGAGAGAGGGAGAGAGAGACAGCAAGACACAAGAATTTATGCTTAAACATGGATAAACTTTTATGAAGAGTAAAAACAGCATAAATGAGATTGCCCCTTCGAAATGTCCCCAGCTTAATTGTAAACGTTTTACCATTAATCATACAACAAATCAGGCAATAAAAACAACTTCCTTTTCTTTTTTTGGACAAAATACATGATTGTTAGAATTTATAGAGATAGATATTGCAATCAGATGATGATGGTGTTGGAGGATAATCATGATTAACGCTATATATATTCAATGTTGAGATGCTTTCTTTTTGTACTGGTTTATGCTTCTAAGCAAAGCTATGATATATATCTCTTTAAAGAAATATTCCAGAGTACTTGATGATGGCTACATATGTGTAGGTGTCACTACATCTACTTCTAGTAATTAGTGTTGCAAATCCTTTTAAGGTTTATGATATTGCCATACCAATTACAGTTCTGTTTTAATGAGTTTTTAATTGTAGGAAACAAGAAGAATATTTCTGATAAAAGCTTTAACAATATTCTGTCAGTCCTGGAGTAGTCACAATATACACTAGTGAGTGATACATATGAAGATAGTTTTATTGATCACTTAACTTTGATATACTTTTTTGTTTCCTTTTAGTGAGTAAATTTGCATTTTGAATCATCTAGCTACTTCATTCATATTTAATAATATAATTATGATTATTATACTAGCTACCAGACTTGCACTATTGATACAATACTAAATAGTATTAAACAAACACAGTGATGATTAAAGGTGAAAATAAAAAATAAATCTCTACTACTTATTGTAAAACTGAATATCAATTCCCACCATATGAAAAGGTCATGATGAGGTGCAAGATTGTCATCTCTTTCCACACGGGGAACAAATAAGAACCAAATTATACTCCCAAAAAACATAAAATTAAACAAATGGTACAAAAAAAATATATATATATATATCTCATATTTCCACACAAGCAATGAAGAATTATCATCTTAAGGTATGGATAGAAAATAGAGAGTGAGTGCTAACTACACTCATACCTTCCAATGAAAGCAGTTGTGTGTGACCATTGGATTAAAAGCACAAAGGCATGGCTGATGGCTCCACGGTTGAATTTCTTTATTTACAAACCGTATTCTATTTTATATGCTAACTCTTTTAATTCACATTGATCGAGTGTATGATAACAAAGTCGTCATTATATACATAACTTACATAATAAACTCGATATTAAAATAGAGAATCGCATACGTATGTACGTACGTAAACTTTCCTTTCTGATCGAAGAAAGAATATGTTTTTAAAAATAAATAATAAAAAGAAATAAAAATGGTGATTAAAAGGGGTGTGCCAATGGACAAATGGGGCCACCTCCTCTCTGACTTCCCACTAACATATATTCCAAACATATAAACAATTCAAAAGTGAGATTTCCAATCAAATCATCTCCCAACTCCCTCTTCTGGAATTCAATTATTCCCTTTCATTTCTCTTTAGAATTTTATACTAAAGTTAACTACTGTGCCAGCTCCCTGCAAGTGTATCTATACCACCAAAAGCTACTTCCTTTGTGTTATATTTTTATTACTTAATTAGTTAGCTACAAACAACAAAATATTTGTACTCTCTAATCATCTAGCTAATCTATATATTTCAATTATTACAAGAGTAATTAAAATATATTTAGCATTCAAATGTTCCCTATCTATAGCTAATCTTGGCCAAAGCTGCATCATTTTGCCTGTAGCCATGGCCCCAATAGTAGAGTTAATTTTTCTATCTTCTATAATCACTCTCTTTGATCAGCATTTCTTTTCTTCTTTCGATGGCCTACGTAATTAGTTAAGCTTGATCATTTCCATGGCTGCTTATCTGTAAGTTCCACCAAATGTTGGTGTCCAAAAATCGACTGCTGTTTCATGAGTCACTGGGAAGGTGCTTGAAACCGGAACTAAACATAGCCCTCGACTTCTAAGATCTTGTCTTACCCCTTCACCATCCTTTGATTTATCAGAATTCTGCATAACAGATGATATACACTCATCATCTTGATTATTATTCATGACATATGGACGAAAAATGGAAATTAAAAAAAGGTTTTTTATATATGAACCTGTTGATTCTGTATGGGAGCTCCATTTTTCAAGTAGGGGGCACTTAAGGCCTGGAATTTCACACAAGAAAAATAATACATTAAGGCATTAGTAAATTTAATTTAATTTTGGTGGGTGGTGATGATGAAGGAGACTTACACCAACTTGTTCATGGAGAAATTTTATGTACTCAATGGCTTCAGAGAGCACAGAAGCTGTATCAGTCTGTAAATTAACAAAAGGAAAAGGATGGAATATTTGTTTCTTGATTGAGATGATGAATATGAGGAGATTTAAGTAGCTAAAATGATGAGAAAATTAAAAGAAGAGATTACTGGAATCCACTTGGAAAGTGAAGAAGATTTTGAAGGAGGTATTAACCTTTCCAAAAGGTGAGACCAATTGTTGAAGTGCCGTTATTCTGTCTCCCATCTTCTCTTTCCTCACCTAATTAATCAACAACAATTAAACCTTAATCATCATTCTATCACTTAAACAAACACATGAAGATACATCTTTCTTCTAAATCATGCATACCTTAAAAGCCGGCAAAGGCGAAGCCGAAGCAGTCTCGTTTCGCACTCGTTTATTCGACGCTTCTGTGCTGTTCTTCTTCGTCGCCTCTAGCTTACTCTATTAAGATCATGAAAGAGAGAATTCATGAACATGGATTCATACATAAATTTCTTTTTATGAAACCCTAAAGTGGTATGATCATATGCATGATCTATAAAATAATTATATTGTTTCAAGTGTTCAATTACTACCTTTGGTTTTTCGTCGAAGGATGGAGCAGGAGGAATCTGCGATTGCAACGCCGGAAAAAAGCTCGACCGGCCATCCGCCATGGCGGCGGGCGGCGCAGATGCATTCCAGAAGGGAGTGTTGTTAGTGAAATGCAAATGGTTGCTGCCGCCCGCCGCCGCCGGCTTCGGCGGAGATGTTCTCAGGAACTGAGGATACTTATTCACCGACGGCATCAGCTCCGCCGCGTAGCCGCCGGCCGGATACTGATAATTCATCATTTGCCGGTTCTGGTAGTTGGAGTGCTGCTGCTGATTCTCCGACAGCAACAGGCCGTACGCCGCGGCGGAATCCACCTGGAAAGCGGTGTTTAAATTCTGCGACGTTATCGTGCTGTCATTCGAACTCGCCTGAGAACTGAACTGCTGTTGATCCAACGAAAACCCCCGGTTTATTTGCTTAAACTCGTTATCCGACGAAGCGCCGCCGCCGGAGTACAGTTTCTGCCGCCAGTGCTCTTGAGAAGAGGCGGCGCCGCCAGATTCCGGCTGAAAATTGCCGCTATTGGAACTCAAATCTTCCTGAAGCAACGATCGGAAACTGCTCTCAGCTTTTTCACCTCTACTTTACAGAATCAATCAGATGAGGCGAATCAATCAATTTAAGTTAAATGATTGTACGATTAATATGAAAATTAGCTTGGAAGGCTTACAACAAAGTTTGGTTCCAATCCATGGTTTGAGAAGAAAGGCCTAATCCCATCATCTGCATGTTGGGGTTTCCCAAAACGGCGCCGGATGGTTCATCGTGAGCGCCGCCTTGTAACACCATGGAGACGGCGGTGGTGGCGGTGGCGGAATCCATGGAGGACCTGTTCTTCATGTCGACCATTTCTGTGGGCCATCCATAGCTTGCTATAGCATTTAACGTCGTCGGAATCGAAGGCGCAGGCGTCGTTGCGCTGTCAAATCTGTTTCTGGATGAATCCCACCAGCTTCCACTTCCCAGCTGAAATTCATCCGCCATGGTTGGATGGATGGATACCTCGATCTCTTTCTGATTTTTTTTATTTTTTCCTGTGAAATAAAAAAGAAATATATATGGAGATGCTTCTGGTTGAAGACTCAGCTTTTACTTTTGTGTGGAAATCCTCTTAGATTTTTATCAAAATGAAATGAAACCCGAATGGCTGCATCTTGGTATTTATACTATTATCAAACTCAAGAAATAATTAGCAGAATTTGTGGTTGACTTTTATCCCACTGATTTGACAAAAGAAAGGAAAGGTCATTTTGAAAGCAAATTCCCTGCTTAGCCAATTACCTATATCTTAATAATTTTAGATTATTATTAATATAAACATGACTGATGTGGGTGTTTTTGGATATTATTAACATAATATTTTATACTTATTAGTAATTTTAGATTAAGGCCGTTTCGAGTTTTCTCGGGAAATATTATTGCTCTTTATTTCTCTTCAATTTCGTGCATTCTTGAGAAATGCTTTTGTATTCATCAATGACATCTATACATTAAACATATTAGGATAAAAGATGGAACCTTATATATATATATACATACGAGAATATATCCAACTGGCATGATGAAGAGAATTTGTGTCTTCCTTTGTCTTTATCATTTCCAATAGTGCTAATTTATCTATTCATTTGGTTATTTTCTTCAATATTAAAAAGCTCTTATTTTTTAATTGTTTGGGCTAATCATGCCAAACAGGCTCTTAGACAGTGTCGAGTCAATATACCATTGACGTTATAAGACAAAAGCTTACACGTCATAACCATAAATAACAACTATATTCTACTAAAATGACTAGCAAGAGGGTTTCCTTTTTTGTATTTTTAGGTATTCTCGACTTATTTAGAAAAAAATACCACTTTTGAGAGGTGTAAAGCTATATTATTATTAGCTAATTAGTGAATTAAAATTATAAGATTAATTACTAATGAAATTCCAAACAAAATAATATTTGGTATGGTATTATTTAAATGATTTATTTGCTGGCCAGAGAATTAGGTCTACTTGAAGACTTGTCCCAACATTCATATGTTCAATGATTTCTGATTTTAAAATGTAGTCACCAGTCCACTCACTAGCACGAGTGGGCATATTGTTGTACTCTATACTCTATAATACTCTTTATAAGGGCTTGAATAGTGTTAAACTCGCCATTTCATTCAATATGGATATTCTTCTTATATTTTCTATTTAATTTCTTTTTTTTTTCCACTAACACATGTCATGAATAAATATAGTAATAACGTCATAATCAGAAACAGCTCAGAAGAATAGGCAACTAAATTGAACACATGACACCCCCATTTATGAAGGGCAATCCTAACAAAATACGTATTAAAATCATTTTCTGTTTTATAATTATATCAATTTTTAATTTAGTCTCACAATTTAAAAATACGTTCGATCTCAATTTAATTTTTACTTAGAAATTTTGAATTTTTTCAAGAAATTCAAATTCTTATTAGAATTTTGATTTTGGCATTCCACCAATAAAAATGTGATATGCATGTAACATTTTCCGACAAAATTTGTTAAAATTGAACGGAAATCGAACAGATTCTTAATTTGTAGTACTCAATTGAAAATCGTGATAAATAAAAGACCAAAATCGAAAGACACCATAGTTATGTGATCAAACAATTGATTTTAACCCATATCATAATTATTGGCATGATTAATACACATATAGAGAACTTGTATATTTACCCCCATTTAGTATGCATGGTTTTAAATATTATTAAGGTTTTTCAGCAAAAAAAAAAAAAAAAGTATTGCACCCAACATTTCTAGCCTTTTTAATTAAAAAATAAAAAAAGATTTTAAACTAAAAATACTATTGTCATCTAGTAATCCTTAGTAATGAGGAACAAAGGAAGTTCGCATTTATCATGTTAAAGTGGTGGAGTCAATATCAGTGACTAATACCACCAGATTCAATTTTACAAAGGCCATCATCACCACCATCATCATCATTCATCTCTCTCTCTCTCTCTCTCTCTCTCTCTCTCTCATTCATAAGGCTCCTGAAGCAGGTGGTCATGACAATAAACATGTGTGTGGAAACAGGATATTGTTATTGAGTTTCAATTTTGACATCATATATATATACACAACTTGTATGTGTGCCCCCATGGATACATTTGTAAATCTATATAGGAGGACAGGACCACGATTCCATTATCGGACTAGTGCATATGTTTATTGGTCTGCTTAAGTGAATTATGAATATACTTAACCAGCTTTAAATTATGACATGATTGCAGGTTGTATCAATAACTATTATTAGGAAGAGATGAATAGAACTCCCACATCCACAATATTTCGGTGGAAATCTACCTCACGAGAAGTTTGAACCTGCGATCACATCACTACAGTCTTTACTAATTTGGCTATGTCCCTAAGGACGTTCTCACAATAATTGTTCTTAAATAAAACTTGATCGAACTTTATTTCATCTTTTTTAATGTGTGTGAAAACACCTAAATCGACATTTGTTTTGGATATAAGGAGTTCTTTTTCTTCAAATATGCATTATATATATAATGGTACAAATAATCATGTTAACGGTCAGCATTACATATGTAGATTACTAGATTAATATGCCAACATTCATCATTGATATATAATAATATATAAAATTGATCAAAAAGAAAAAACTATTTCCCTTTCTATAATTATCACCAAATTTTCAATTTTTTTTTTTTTTTACATGGATGAAGTTGGAAATTTTACAATTTAGTCATTTTGAAAATTTTGCGATATGTACAAAATTCCAAAGAAAAAAAAAAGGTTTTTTTTTTTTCTTTGGTTAACTTGGCTACTATCTAAGTATTGAACACCATGTTAAAAAATTATACATGTATTAATTCATATTGATTTAATATTTATCTATTAAAAAAAGTTACAAATAAAATACAACACATGCATTTATATGAAACGACACATAAAAAATGGGATAGCCTTTTTCTACCACATTTAATATAGTGATTTAATTTTCTACGTATTTTTCTACCATAATTCAATAAAATGATAAATTTATTTTTGTTGATAAACATAAATGTAATAATGATGAGACAAATTTATCATCACATCAGTTCTTTTCTGCACTATTTTACATACGAGCAAACACTATTTGTGTAAATTCATTAAAATTGTGGTAAAAAATTTATATTATATGATAAAAAAAAATCTTTATTTGATTTACTGGTATTTTATGATTTTTTTTTTTTTAAATGGTAGGTTTGACGGTGAATTTAGCAGGTTCATGAAAAGACATGAAAGTTCGGTTACAGCTAAGAATAGTAAAAAAAAAAAAAAAATTATGATTAAAATAATAAAGAGATTTAAATAGATGGTATTTAAAAATGAAATTAATGAGGTTTGATGCAAAAGCAGTGGCAGAGGTGAATCCATTTCCACCTATGTATATTGAATAAGCATTTAATATGTTGCTATCTTCTTGAAAGAAATATTAAAATAGTACAAGTATCTATGTAAAAAAAGATGGTGGAGGAAAATGTGACTCAAAACGGTGCCGTCACTCCGATTTTGACCTTTGGGTGAAACAAGTCAACGGAGTGGGGATCCACGCGGCTGCGCGTGCGGATTTAGGGCCCACTAATAAGACCTCAGAGTCAGAGCCCGAGAGCGACGTCGTGTCGTGTTACAAAACATTCCTCAAGTCCTAACACAAATCATTTCGTCGCACCATCTTATTATTTTTATTTATATCTTCTCCTATGTTCACACCACCCTTTCTTACCCTCATCGATTTTGACTTTTGATTCTATGACAGTATTCAAATATTAATTGTTGCATTCTTCGGTACACTTTTGTTGTTTCTTCAATATCATTGCAACCATTGTCATTCCATATCTATAAATCAATTCATAATTTGTACATAAATATTAAATATGAGTTTGATTTTTAGGTAATTGGATTATCTCTCATTATTATTTAATTGTAGCATAGATATTTCTTGACTAGAAGTTCATTTTCAAACGTTAGAGTAAAATGAGCTTAATAATAATAATTCCAAAAGGCTTTTTTATTTACCTAGCATATTCAAACATTTAATAAATTAACTATCTAGATAGCTTGTAAACAAAGTAGGGTTGAGGCAGTGCAGGATAAAACTATATATTATATATTGAAAATATCTAGTAACTTAGTGGTACTCCAATGTGGACAGCATAAAATAGAAACGTCAAAAGCCATGTCCAATACGTACGGATTCTGACTAAATTATTGGAGAAATTAAATGAGAATGATATACATTTTTCCAAGGGCGGCTACATGAGAATCCTTTATATACATTTTCTTAAATTTGTTTAAATCAAATTAAATGATATTTTTGTTCAAGAAATAAAAAGTAAGTAGAAACATATTCTCATATTTGTAAGTAAAAAATACTTTTACTTTATGTTAGATGAGTAGAAAATTCACCACATCCTAATTCTAATATACTTGTTTTGCAAAATTTGTGTGTGCCTTTGACCTTTTAAAAAAGATAAAATTGTCTTTGACTTTATGTATACTTAATTAATTATTAGAATATATACCACATTATATAATTCCAACATTTATTTTGATAACCTTATATAAGTACATAACTCTAACTTGTGTTGCTCCAATGCAGAATGGTATTAACTTTCGAGCCACGATCCATATCACTTGTTAGAATCCAAAATTATTTACAATTATTCCAAAAGTTATACTTGATTATTAGTAGAAGTATAAATCTATTTACTAGTTTTCAGAGTTTTCAGCATTTCAAACAGTACGTTGGATTAAACTATCTCAATTGCTCTACTTACCTTAATAAGGAATATTATGAAATATTATTTTTAATGCAAAAAATAATGCAGATTATTAAGAATGAATGAATCAATATATTAATACTCCTTCCGTCCCAAATTATTTGTCGTTTTAACTTTTGAGATTTGTCTCAAATTATCTGACGTTATAGGAATTCAATGCATATTTTCTCAAATTCTTCCAAATTTACCCCTATTTATTATTCCTTACTAAATGGTTTATTATAATATAAAAATTGCAATGTTTTTTGTGCACTAATTAAATGCCCAGCACACAACTTCGAACACCCACGGTATGATTCGGTGATATTGGTCGGGTACTCTTAGAATCATTTTCTGTTCTTCCCGTAATTAAACAAAAGTATTAAATTTGTTCACTTTCAACGTCAATACCCCATTTGTGTAAAATAACGAATTATAATGCAAAAATCTGTACAATATATTCGATCGAAAGAAAATACAATTTACGTGCTACTTCCTTCTTTTTTTCTTTTTTTCTTTTTTTAAGGTTATTTCATAAAAAATAATTTTTTTTTTATATATATAATTATGCACATAAAATAATTATACTATGTTTTTAATTAATGCTCTTCATATAGAGAAGATCAAAAAGGAAAGTCAAGGTAAGGATAAAAAAAATTAAAATGCTTCATGGTAGTTTAAAAACTATAAATATAATTTAATGTTAGTGTACTTAATATTTATAAGAAAATGCTTACACGTCCACTGTATTTATATGTCACTGCTAATGTGTAATGTGTAATTAAAGACCCTATTTCTTTAAATTTTCTAACTTGAAATTAATAATTGTGTTCAAGTATCGATAAATTAATGACTCGATATTTATATAAAAAAATGATAAAATGTCTACCGTATGCAACTTTTAATTCCACCGATGACATGTAATGATTTCATCTCCTCATTATATGGAAAATGAAATTAATAGGTATTCTAGATTTTTGACACATCAATCACGAACACATCTTAACATTTCTATGGTGGATAGGGTAACAGGGTTGTATATATATAGTTAACATTTATTTACAAATTGGAGAGAGTACTATATATGTACTTGATATTTATGGGACGATTTATTTAATTTAAAAAAGAAATAGTAGAAGAGATTAAATGGATTGTGAATAGATGTCATGACTCATGATGACTGAAATGGAGTAGCGCAAATTGCGGCATATATACTAGGTTTTAGGCCCATTAATGTCCAATGATTCTCTTTTAAATTACTTTAGAAGAGTTAGCTTGCTTGCTCATGAATGAAATTCTACAATTGTCTTCACTCATTTCTAATTGATCGATTAATTGCAACCATACATTATAGTTTTTTCTTGTCTTTATTATACAGATATTGATGATATGTAAGCATGAATCAAATAAAGCGAATAGAGCGAACAAAACAAGGAAGAAGACGAACCGAATAAGTAGGGAACTATAAGTTGTAGTTTGTTTAAATTCGTCAGGATTTACAGGAGTTCGACAGAGTTCGCTGGAGTTCAGAATTTAAAGGAAGTTGCGGTTTGTGTTTGACGGTTTTTATCCGTTTTTCTGTTATGATTCTGTTTTGCAGAAGGCAGTTCGTTGAGTTAGGAGTTGCAAGCGAACTAACGGAATCAGCTCATAACTGATTTGGGTGGGAGTTTTTCATCTTAGAGTGTTATATAAAGAGAGAGATCTTCATATCTAATTATTGTTGTCACACAAAGTTTTGAGAGAACAATTGTTGTAGAGAGAGAAATATCTGTGTTGAGAATTTAGCTAGGATTCGCTATTCTTGGTTTCTTTCTCAAGTGTGTTGTAAACGATTGATCTTAATTTAGTGATTAGTGCGATTGATTTCTCCGTAGGCATATTCAAGCCAAACCACGTTAATTGTTGTGTTCTTGGTTGTTTATCATTTTCTGTTGTTTCTTCATTCATTCATACAGGTTCGAGGTGTTCGAACTGGGTTTTGGTGTTGAATTGCAATTCTGGTCGTTTTCCAGATCGATTACCCTAATATATATATATATATATATATATATATATATATATATATGCTTATAAGAGAGCCTAACATGATTATCATATATCATTCTCCAAAGATGTAAAGTGTGGTGGACCCTGGATATGCATTATATATTGCTTTCTCATTATTTCCATAATAATGTACAGATATAAAACTTAACCACTAATTGGATTCAACTAAAAGATATATATGCTTAATTTACAAACGTTGTCGCTAATAATTCTAGGGCTGAATTGATTTGATTGTTTTCATGGAACATACAAGACTTGATGCATTTACAATATGGTAAGGTGTAGATTGAAACGATGAAGGTTCACTTGTAGCTTCAAATGTCTCTCACGGTTGATTTTGGCGTTGGGTCTTCACTTGATATATAGCAAATCCTTGGACTCCTCTTAAAGTCAATTTCAGATGCAAACTAAAATAATTTTATTAATAGTCTATATTCTTACTATTAAATAAGATATTAAAGTATTCAGTGCATATATGATATAGTTCAGGATTATAATAAATGAATGACAGATTATCAATACATTGTTTAGATCAATTGTAGTTTAGTCCTTCATAAAAATGCATTCTTAACGTTTTGGTCGATGTACTTACAAATAAAAGAAAGAAAATGCATCCCTAACATTTAGATACAATTGCAAATTGGCTCTTAATCTTCTTCTTGGTGCAAAACACACGAAATTCAACTTTTAAAACATTTTATAATGAGTTTATTTTCAGTAAGTATTATATTATGATATACCGTGACACACTGGATACATCATTTTATTTAAATATTAATGTAATCCTGTCCATAATTTATTTACATCTTAAACCTAAATATTAGAAGCATTAATTTAAAGAAAAACAAAAAACAAAAACTAGAGTTCCACCAAAAAGTTAATGACGTCATAATTTGGTAATGATGAGAGAAGCATAAGGTGTAGAAAAGACAAAAGAGACAAGTCGGCTAAATCTTCCAACAAGTAATCATATCTCCTAATTAATTTCTCAATCTTTGTATCAACGGAGCATGTCAACCACGAGTCTACCACAAAAATACTCCCATTTAATCGGGTCGGGTCAAATCAACGGACCAGATCATCACTACTCTATTTCTTTCTTTGTTTTATTTAATTCACATCCTCATGCTACCTAAAATCCCATATCCTGCTTTTGGTTCGTGCAATAACTATAATTAAAAAAATGGAATAAAAGTAGCAGTGAAAGGAAAATTTATTCATCTTATCGTGAATATATTTTCATGTTTCAATTGCTAATGTGCAAATAATATGTTTTTTTTATATATAATTATGTAATTTAAAATTTATTAGTATATTAAATATGTGTACATATTAAAATATGTACCCATGATGATAATCAAATGAGAAAAAAGTTGTTTCAGTTGAGAGATTTATACAACAATGGGATCCTAAATGATATTAAGACCCTAGATTATAATCATTAAGTGATTATTGATATTTGATGGGATTGAATATTTGGAAAAGAAAAAAAAAATTCACCTAAAACCAACATGCATGTCACATCGTTGAGTCATAGATCAATATTAATTAATTTCAACGGTAAATATTATATTTAAGGACTGTCAGCTGCCATGATTTTAATTGTTGACTTGACTTAGAGAGAGGTCAGCTTCTTTATCTCCTTAATTTTTCTTTTACTTTCTTTCTTTAATTATAAAAAAATTGTTAGGATTGAGAGGAAAAAATATTCAATTCATCAGTGCGAAATGATGATTTATCATATACATTATTCATGGATAAATATTGTATACATAGTTACAGTATTATCGATTTATCATTGTAATATGCTTCATAAGATGATATTTTAGTATAGAAGAATTCGAGATAGATTGCATTAATATTGAGCTTTTTATATATATCTTGCTATATGTTGCATCTTGTCAGTTTTATCACTTGAAGTATTTACAAATAATAATGAAATAATCAAATATAATACTTCTTCCAATGTTAATTAAGTGTCTTTCCAACATTTTTAACATATATTCCCTCTTTCATAACAAGTGTCGTTTAAACATTCATTATCATTATTACGGTGGGCACCATTTCGTAAAGGTTTTATAATTATCAAGAATACTTGTATTTATGATATATTAAAACTATAATTTTTTCAGTAGTACTTAGAAATTTGAGTCGATTTTTTTTAATTAAGTGGTATGATATCCAATGTGGTATTATGTGTCGAGTTCAGTCATGACATCAAATTCTCACAGATAAATTATTGTTCTTAAATTGCAATATTAAAAAAGAAAAAGAATTAATGCTTAAATTATTTAATACCAATCTAATTCCGTTTCTCATATGATCATCCTTTTTTTCTTTTAATTGTTTATCCAAAGTATTTTAATTAGGTAATTATTAGTCATCCATCTTTAAATTGACTTCTTGTTAGTGTTTGAAATTTATAAGGGGTTGAAATTGAATGTCGTCCACTTTGGAGGGTTACTAGTAAAAAATTAGTTTGACCAGTCGGAAGGCACGTGTCTTTTCATCAATGAGGTCAATATCTATTGGGCCCTCTATTAACATAAATATTACATTAATCATATTCATGATTTTTCGAAAATTTTGAGGCCCATATTGAAGATTTAAGTTGGTAGTCAGGTTTTAAATCTTAGTTAACTTTTAGTCATAAAATAAAGTCTTAATTAATCTGCCAAATATCATGAAAGTAATTACAAAATAATTTCATGAGACGAGACTCAACAGCGATCCAAAATCTTGGATGTTGCAATAAATATATAAGCTTTTTTAAATAATTTATAACATGCTTGACGTTAATATATTGTGCAGTGGTTGGACCCCCAATCCCTGTTTCATTTTCATGTGGTTTTTTTAAAAAGTTTTCAGAATGGAGAAAGCATGACATCATTTTTGGATCATTTATACATTTATTTGGCAACTTATGATTATTAATATTATTTTCTTTTTTTCCTGAAAGAGATAAGAAATGGAAAAGTTTTAACTGTTCCTTTTTAGGGACATTGATGAAGAGAGTGTGGACAAAAGGAAGTAGGGTTAGGGCCTACACCCCTGCTCACGTTCACCTTTTGGGCCTATCATAATCATTCATGATATATTTTAGTATAATATTCTGATCGACATGCCTATCTTGAACACATCTTAATATATACTCCCTCCGTCCCGGTTAATTTTGCACATCCTTCCCGATACGTGGAATAAGAAAATGTTCTTTTTCTATTTTTTGAGTTGAAAAGTCAACAAAATCATATCAAAACTAAAAATTACTTTCCTTTTCGGGGGTGTGCAAATTTACCCGGGAAATCCCAAAAAGGAAAGTGTGCAAAATTAGCCGGGACGGAGGGAGTAATTGTTATGTATACAATATCTAATATAATTATTAATTTTACCTTACTCGTTTTAAGAAGATCTAATTTTTAAATGTCATCGGTGGGTATGTGAACATTTTTATTGAGGGGTAATATTGTTAAGCACTAGGTTTAATTTCCTTTTGGACAAGGTTGAAAAGAGATAGTCCAATCTTAATGGGCCATATTTTATATAAGCCCATTAATAAGTAATTGCCCAAATTATCTATAACTGCAAGAGATTGTGCCACAGTGAAACTGTGAATTTCAATTATAACTGTGTAGTAAAAAGCATAAGTTCTCAACTATAAAATTAAGCTCAAATAATAAATGAAGTTTGTAAAACACAATTATAATTAAGCATAAGTTCTCAACTATAAAAGACCTTGCCCAAATTATCTATAACTGCAACCTTAAAGAGACGTACTTCAATTGAGATTGTGAAATTTGATTTATGCCCATTAATCATCAATTATAATTAAGGTTTCTTTAAGGTTTTTGCATATATCACATGATTGTGGGATTAATTTCAGAAGATGACTGAAATTACATACAATTGACAAAATCTTGGTTAGAGGACAATTTATTAAATGACCAATATAGTAAAATCCCACAAAGGTTTGATTTATTTTTTTCATTGTTTTTTGGGCTATTAGGGTTTCCTAATATCTCTCCTCTTTTTATTGGTCTAGTGTACAGTATTGTATTTTCATAGTAATTATTTGATGATAGATAAGAATTTAATTGAGTTAAATTTAGATTTTTGTATATACTCCATTATATGTAGTTGATCACTTGATTTTGTGTTCATTTACTGTTAAATTTATCGTCGAGTGTGTTCATATTCTCATTTGATTGAGCTATTATGGTTCTTTATAGCAATTTGCTCATATTCTCTAACGGGTGGGCCTTAAGGCAGACTAGGCCCGGTTAATCCTAAGCTTAAGCCCACAGGGCACTTGAAATAGAGCCCATTATTTATAGAGTAGGTCTTCCTTCAGCCCAATGGTCAAGTATATCATCACGAAAACCTCATTGAACCATACCTTTTTAACGTTTCAAGCGGTCAGAATCTGACCAATCACATTTATTTTTATTTATTTCTATTTTAAATATTTTTAATGGTATTTAGGAAAAACTTGATATTTGGATAAAATTAGGTGATTTTTTTTTTTAATTTTCTAAATATTATTAGTTTTTTGTATGTTTTTATGATTTTAAAATTTAATTAAAAAATAACTAATATTTAATGTTATCATTTTACATAAAACAATATATTCAATAAATTAATCCAATACCAAGTTGAATAAACCCAATCTATTAAAAAAGCATGGGCCCAATAAATCAATCCAACTGCTAGTTGAGTTCTTTATTTTTTTAAAGAGCCTGGCCCAATATCAAACCCAAAAGGTCAAATTCGTTACAGAATAACCAAGTCAATAAAATTAGGCCCATAAGAAAGCCTACCCACCTCTAGCATACAAGCCCAACTGCATGAGACCCATAAACCCTGCTACGCAAAAATCCACTCTCAAAAATTAAATTAAAATATGCGTTTGCAAATATAACTATTTGGATGTTCGGAATTCATTTGTATTATAAATCACAATTTTTATTTATCTTATTCGTACCTCTGTTACTAATGGTGTCTTATCATATAATAGTTTAATAAACATTACTAATAATGTCATTTGATATATTTGTTGTGTGATGTTAGTTCATGATATGAAATAAATACCAACTGTACGTATAAAGAATTTCATGTCTTGTATATAAGTATCAAAAGTGTTGTGAATTGTCAAAATTAATGGTGTCCCATCAAAAGCTTAGATTCATGCACTCCGTATCCATAAGATGAAAAAATCAATGTGATGGAAGCATGATGATAAAGGAATGATGTGGTTGATTCTGCATCAGGAATTAAATTAATATATATTCACATCATGCACGAGTGTAAGTATAACTATATGTACATTATACATATTAGATAATTAAATTTATAAAGCTGATTAAGTATAAGTGTTATTTGGGCCTATAGTACAGCTGTAATTTGCAGAAATTGGACCAGACCCACATGCCCTTTCAAAGTGACAGTTAAATATATAAGTGTGTACTGTTTAATGATGATAAGAAACTGTGGATAAAATCTAAAAGGTGATGAAAATGAATTAAAATTCCAATTCATGCAAGAAAATTTGGTCATGCCTTACAGCTTGACCCGTGTCTAGATACTTGTAATCTACACCTACTATTTGCATTAGCATACCACATATTTGAATATTTATTTTTTAAGGGATTTTTTGTGTGGGGGGCTAAACTCATATTCAATATCCATCTCCCTACATGGCAAAAACATTACACTTAGTGCCCTTCCTTTTTCAAATCCACTTACATGCAACTTTATCATCACATCACATAATTCCTCACTACCATGTTTCAATGTTGCATTTTATTTTTATCAATACAAATTGCATATATTTCATTCTTGCAGATGTTAGATTTTACACTTTTCATATTGTATATTCATCATATATTGTCAAAACTTTTTTAACATGAACGATTGTCATCTGGTATATAGAATAGTCGATTTTTTAAAGAAATATAAACTTAATGTAACTAGGGATGTTGAACATGCATGAATGTTGATAATTAGAAGAAGCTTTATCTAGAGAAGCCTAGAAATTTCCAATTAAGCAAATAGTTGATGAGCAAGACTTTTACACAAGTGTTTGTAATGGGAAATATAATAATTCCAAAGAGAAAGGGAAGAAACAAATTAGTGATGCAACAAATATATGTCTTATAAGTGTAGAATAATAAGTTCAACTTCTGCATGAATGTGTTCCCCACATTACCTGGTCCATTTCCATTCAACAATGTGCTACAAAATCTAAAACTATTTAGGCAACCAATTATAAAAAGTAGTGTATGTAGGGGCAAAAAGGAAAAGAAAATAGGAAAGATGTACATGCAACTTTATAAAGTAGGCACAAATATACACCTCTCCATATGACTTGAATGATGTTGTAAAAGAGAGAGACTTTTTGTAACCCTTCTTGCATAGCCCCACCAGTTTGTCCTAACGCCGACAAGAAACGATGGGCCTAAAGGTTTTATCTGCACCTAGCTAATCACCATTTCTCTTAAACCCCTAATTCACCAATATCACTCTTTCTTTGGCTTTCATTAGGGAACAACAATAGCTAATTAATTAAACAAATCAAGAATATTGCTTTGAATTATCCAAAATGTGAGCATGTATGGATGGATCCCATGTTTTAATTTCTTGATTTCAACTTTATCTATATATATACTAGGCCATGATGAAATTAAATAGTTTTTTAATTCTATTAGGGGTCTCATGAACACACATAATGTCTATGATCAGTGCCAATATTTCTTGCAATCCTTATAGCTAGCATGTAAAGTGAGGGACAAACTCATTTTTTGAGGGTATTGCCATGTGAATTGTGGCCACACCCAAGCAAGGGTCACCATATGTATTGTATGGTTGCTTCTCATTTATTTGATCATGCATCATCTTATAAAATTATATTTGTAATAATGACCATGAGTTTAGTTTATTCATTTTTCTTTCCTATTTGGGAAGTTTCTTTACAGGGTTTTCTGTGTTTTTGTGTAGCCCACTACACCCCATTCTCTCTTTCACTGATCATCATCAAATTTTCTTACAATCTTAGTTTAGACCAACTGACACACATGATTACCAATCCAAGACTCCCTCTAACTAGGATTTTCAATTGCTAATCATCATCTCAACCCACCGCCAAGTCAATTCTTGAATTTGCACAAATTAATATTTTATTGAGATGAAATTTATTAATTAGGACTAAAACGACATAATTTCGTGCTTGCAATATCAGAACGATGTAGTTTTGATGGAGACGGGGTTTGAAAGAGAGTGAGCATTGATTTGGAGCACTTGAGGGACAAGTGTGGGAAAATGTACAGTAAGTGGATAAAGAGCAGAGCAGAGCAGAATCCCCCATAATCGCAACAAAGCCTAACAAAACATGCCTCCCAAATGCATCTATCTATCTATGCTATGCACCCATTTATTTTCTCATTTAATTTACCACCTCATATATATATATATCACTATCAATCAATTTATTCATCTATCAAAACAACCATTTATTTTTCTTTTTGGGATATTCAAAAGCCCAAGTTTTCGCCAACATTTTTATTCCAAAGTGGATATAAAGATGGAAATGACTCACGAGCCAATGCACATTAGTCTTATTGTCTCTCCATATTATTATTTCCACTGCCTTTTTTTAAATAATTGACTACAGATTTTTTTTCTTAAAAAAAAAAAAAAAAAGACTTGTTGTTCAGAGAGAGCTAATTAAATTGGCGAAAATTTAGGCTTTATATAGGAAATGGAGTGACATGGATTATCCATTGGTTAGATTGAAGATGCAAGTGGAGAATTGAAAAAGATGATGATGATGAAATAAACTTAATTTTGACATGACTTGCAGGAGTACAAACCAATGTACTGAACAAATGCTACTAAATTGGATCAGAATCGTACACCATCGTAATGATCAACATATTCTCTCTAAGTGACACATCTATTCCATTGTTGTACAAAGTGTGATTGGAATAAAGATTCAAACTTTAATAAAGACATAAAAGCTTCTCACTCTTTTACAGTTACCTTTCTTCTTTCTTGTTGTGACAATTCTATGTAAAGTAACTGTACCTTGAGCAGATTATTTAATAATGTTATGGGATAAATTTATGAGGAGAACTCAGAATGAATTATGTAATGAATAATTGAAGTTTGTGTCACATTTATTGAACAACTGTGCATCACAAATTTGAGACAAAAGTAACACAAGTATTATTACTGTGTAGGGATAGTGAGGCTCACTATCTTATTATTAATTCCTATCTCTTTACTTGGGGACACTAGTTATGGACCTAACTGTTTACCTTATTACACCACTCTTATTATTATTTCATTAATTAATAAAGTTTTTTATGTTTTTCTTTTCACATCTCTAACATTCTTGCTCATACATTTTATACCATATCATGTCTTTACCATCAAAATTTTAGATTTCCCATTCTACCCCTACCACCTATTCAAATTTATATCTTTTTGTGAGGGAATATTAAATATATAGCTCTATTGTGAGCAAATCCTTAATATCACATGAGACCCCTTAATTTACTTTTAATAATCTTCTGTTTTTTAACTAACAAATATACAATGAAATATGTCTGAAATAGACATATTACTGTTGTACTAGATATATTTTGGTAGGTTTACAAAATATCATCATTATGACTAGTTTATATATAGGGACAATAAGGCCCTGTTGGTTACGAGTTTGTCAAAACCTATACTTGACATGATGGATTGAACCCATTTTATATAATTATAAAGTGTTGAAAACATGAAAAACTATCACAGAAAAGCATATAAAATAAATTCAGATTAAGTGGATAAAAGTAAATGGGCAGGTACAGGACATTGATATAAATAGCCAACAGTGACCTAATTTAATTTGATCATTCTTAAATTGACTAGTAGGCTGTTGAAAATTTGAGATATTCTAAATTATTAATTAAGGATAGTGTGTATGTAGAAACATCGATTACATGAAAAAATAATATATTTTTTAAATACAATATAAGAAATATGAAATTTTGATTATATATATCATATAATAAAACATTTTTAAAAAAAAATGGAAAGGTGGCACTTGGTAGAACATCCTGTGCTATCATAATTGGAAGCTAAAAGTAAGCATGTGATGAGAGAGAAGGCTAGAAATTGCATTAAGTTTGGAGGTAAATAGGCATGAATTGAAGTATATAGGACGTACTTTTATTGATTAATCATGGGTATGACCAGAATGTCACATTTTAGGCAGGATCCTGTCTTAACGATAACGTAATTAATTAACACTTAATTACCACCTTTCTTTTGATTTTATCTATCTTTGCTATACCAAAATGGAAACACGAATTTAGGGACCACATAATTTGGTCTCTTAATTAGTTAATTAATTTTTGTTAAAAAGGAGATTAAGCCAGTAGGGTTGGTTCAATTTTCCCGAGGGCTTAAGGCTGGTTGGTTAAGGTTGTCAATAATATTTGTTTAAATTGCAAATCAACCCTTTTTTCCCTTCCTCGTGGGACAAAATCTTGTGTGAACGTGTGATATCCAAGATTTTCTGTTGTTTATGCTTATCTCACAACATTATTATCAGATCGATGTTCACATTTAAGGATTTTATTTTATTAATTCCCACCTAATTGTTTCTTTTATATACGACCTTCTTTTGCCTAAACTTTAAACATCTAAAGAATAAGTATTTATGAGAGATATTCACATATTTAATTGTATGTTGTATAAATATATATATTACGTTTATTTACAAAGTGTTGGGTAAAGTTTTAAAAATAAGATCGTATTTCATCCTAAAATAAGATATTACGAGTTTATAAGTTTTTTTTTTTTTAAATAAGGGAATCCCAACTTATTTCCAAAATAAGATTTTATTTTTGAAGACACCTTTAAATTTGATCATGTAAATTACGTAATTATCATTACGAACATCTTATAAACTTTACAATCTTATTTATCTAAACACTTCAACAACTTATTTTTAAACTAAATTTAAACATCTTATAAGCTCTAAAAACATATTATTAGATGTAATAACTTATAAACTTTTTCAAATAAGTTAGCCAAACACTCTCTAAATCAAATTCTTCAATCCAAACTGTTTTTTTTTTCTTTTTTTAGTTGTTAGGAAGTAGTTAATGGTAACTTTAAAGTCAAATCTCTGAAATTGATGTAAACATGGAATGGAGTGTAATAAATGGTGTTTCTTAAAAAAATACAAGTTAGAGATTAATTAATGTTGAGAGCTAGAAAGAAGATTGAGCAGGTGATAATCAGAGGACGGTGGTCGAGGAGTATATCATTTTTTGACCCATTGATTTCAGCAATACATTTATTATTATCATTTAATCACCACATCAAAATTTATAGCTACTCAACTAATATATATTCACAATAAAAGGAATTCGTAATTCGAATATTAATGGCCGAATAATACTTATCAGCATAGCTCGTAGTGTTTTATTACTGATTTGAATCACTATTAATTCCATATATGGTACAGTGTAGAGTTGAATATATGATCAAGTAGACATACATACTCCTGAATGGAATAATTATTAAAAACGTCGTTCTCGAGATTTGAATTAATATTAGTATATTACTATAGGAAAAGAAGAAAATAAAAAGAGAGTCAACGGTCAAAGATATAGAGGAGAGTAGTTGTCTCCTATACACAGAAATCCTCACCTCAGCACAAAGCACTATGCGCCCACTTGCTTTCATTCCTCCTCCCACTCCCACTACCACTCTTTATTTATTTATATATATATATATATTTTTTTTTTAAATAAGCACTCTATTGTCACTTCATTTATAATAACTTCATTTAACTCAATATAATATATACCTTTTTCCTCAATTGGATGTGTAAAATTATTGATATGTCTAATTTAAGTTTTTAATTGGTAAATCTAAAACAAATTCAATACAATATGATTATTTGTTTTAAATCCAAATATTGCTATGATTACTTTGGAGTTTTGAGTTTGAAAATAGAAAATCCTCAATTTCCTTTATGGTCGGACCGAATTGTAACATTAATTTCGAATCGTTAAGTCAGTTCGCCCCAAAAATAAATTAAAAAAAGTAGGTTATCAACAATCCTACCCTAGTGAATTCTGAAAAGTTAAATTTAAATGTTCTCAAAATTTGATATAATTAATAGATTTTGTAATTATTAAATTCCTCAAATTGTGCACACTATCATTTCAAATCGAATGTAAGTGTTCCATTAAATCCAAACCCAATACATTATCATCTTTCACCAAAAATAAAAAATGTATCAAATCGTTTAAAATTTCTAGATTTTACCCTAAAAATAAAAATAAATACTACTTTTTTTTAAGTAAAAAGAAAATTTATAAAATGTTTGGGTATAAGTCATACCCAAGGCATGAAATATTTACAAATTAAGAATGTAAAACCATCCTTGAATTGACATACCAATCCTTAAACGTAATATTAAAAAACACCGAATCCTTAACACACAATCAATTCCACACCCTAATCTTAAGTTCCTCAATCAATCTATCAATAGGAAAATAAAGACTACTATTCCAAACATTTTCTAGTCATCTCAAAACTTCCCATTTTATGGGCACTTTAATTGCAAACAAAAACTAAATCGACATTGCAACCCATACCAAGGCACAATTGAATGTATAAATCTCATCGCAGTTCTGTTGGGATTAGTCCATTTCATGATTAACCCTCTGTCATGGTCTATGGGTAAATGACACGTGGCCACCAGGTAGTGGATGACGTGTCAGGGACGTGAAAATAAAAGGAAATTCCACAATTTATACATTATTATTTACCAATAGTACAGCTTTGGGTAATGGACTAATGGTGTCTCACCTCCAGATTTTTTGCTCTCGTTGACTTTCACTTTTTTCTTTTTTCAAATCTCTTCTCTCCATTTTTCCAACCTTGAAAAGATGCCACGCAACTGAGATTTTTTTAGAAAAAGTAAAAGAAAACACGAGTAAATAAAAGAATTTAAATAATTGATGTTGCACCAATAATTGGTGCAAAGCTTGTGGATAATATCCAGTTTATTGGGACTTACAAACTTATCATAGCCAAACGTACAGGACCATGAATGGTAATTCTAATCTAATTTCATTTATAACCACATATGATATAAAATGTCTTTTTTTAATTATATTCTTTTACTCTTCTATCTCAACTTCTACCATCAGAATTTAAATTAATAAAATTAACTCAAAATTGAGTAAAATTTTATTACATTCAAAAATTAAGTGCTTATGTCAAATACATTGGTTACAGATAGAGGGACCCAATTTACTTTTCTTATAATGGAAGTTTCTATATATTTATTTATAAAATTGAGTCCTTGTATATTTTTATTAAATTGAGTTTGTCTACCGTTGTATATAAAATTTTAGTCCGTGCTATTTTAGTTGTAATACAAGTAGATCCTTTGGTCAAATACATTGGCTAAGTAGAGGTCCCCAATTTTGATTTAAGTATAGGAAGCCAATATTTATTCAAGTTGAAGACCAATTGCTTCTTCCTTTTCTAATAAACAAAATTCAATTTCAAGGCAACTTTAACAACAACGTTACATTGCATGCCAACTTTAACAACGTTATAATAATAACTTCAACATTATTATACACATTATGCTAATGCAATTGAGCTTTGACATTAAACAATAATTGCGTCACTAAATTTAAGGATAAAAACAATATATGCAATCAAAATAGGGGACTTGTTTTTATTAAGTTTCAAATTAAAAATTAATTTTATTTTAATTTTAAGGTCAGTATATTTTAAAAAGGAACAAAATCCAACTCACTGTTTCTGGGATATTCGAATCGGATTCGTTGGTCGCCAATCATTTAGTTTTAGATACACTTTTAGCATATATAGTAATAATTATTATCACTATACTAAATACTCCTATTATTCTTTCAAGTGCCGATAGTTTTAGATAAGATAACCAATTATCACAAATATGGTTTAAGTTTCTTAACTAGGTAATTAGCTAATTCTGTACAATTATTTAAGGTTGCATAGTGCATTTTATCTAATCGAGCTTATCCACAAATCAAAGGCGCAGTTGGTAGAATGTCACATTAATTTATTCTCATTTAATTTATATACCCACGCTTTTCTAATCTAAGCTTCGATTCTTAAATTATAGATTTTTTCACCAAAATTCCAGTTGCTTGAGAATAAGTTTATTTACTATTATTAGCACTTTGCAGTACAAGAAAACCATTTTTTCTTTATTTTATATTCTAGTTTAGGGTTAGGTGTTACCCAAAATTCAAACCAATATATCATTGTCATGTCAGCCAAGAATTCAATCCAAGATTCCAGTTAATCACTACTAAACACTAACTAACTGGTACATTTTGTGATATATTTTCAAATTTATGGGAGTATAACTTTTGTGAGACCATCTCTGATTGATCTAATTAATGAAAATATCAATTCATAACTAATCAATAAAATAGAAATTTCATGAGACGGATCAATTTCATGGGTAATGAGACTCTACCCCACAAAATCATATTCGTGAGATTCATTCATATAAATTTTGTGAATTTCTAACTCAGGACATACATAGACATGCTTTAATTTGTTTTGACCATGCCAATTTGTTCTTGATTAATTGACCAAAACAAACCATTAAAAAAAAACCCATAAATTATATGTACTTGTTATAACGTGTAATTTATGACGGGGGAAATGTATGAAAGCTTGTCGTATAATGTATTAATTACAATCATACATATAAACATTAATCTTTTTGGAGAAATTATATCTTATATATATGGTAATAAATAATTAAATAATGAGAGAATGCACGCGCATATAATATATGGTGTTGGTCCAAATATACCTAATAGTTGAGACCTTTGAATCACAAATTAATTAACTTTATACGATTAAGATCAATCAGAGTTTATTCCCCACGTTAATCAACGATTGAGACATAATATCATATTAAGTAGAAATGAGCTCACCTTAGTGTGATTATAAGAACCTACATTGAAAATACAAGGTTGTTTAAGGCGCAACTTTAACCAAAAGTCAAGTGTTCTAACATTAAGATATCAAGATAACCAAGTAAACAAGAAACAATGGTGTCCATATTTCAAAGTTAGGTTACATTAGAAATTTATGGGAAATGTTTTGCGCTATTGTCCAATTCGAGAATTAATCTTTTAGCAAATTATTGAACTTGAAGAGAATTTATACTTAATAATAGGTAGAGTGTTTGATTGGATATAATATATCTTTTTAGTCTTTTGTAGTTAATTTTTTGTTAATTCAAATCAAATCGTCCCTTAGGACATCTGCATTAATTAATGTCATTAATATAATAAAATAATACAGAGAAAAATAATAATACGTAATATTTTAGTTCTATTGGGTTCCGCATGCGCAACCTTATTCCTACCTCTCTTTTTAATACCATTATTGCAGAGAATTCTAACACACTACTTTTACATATTACATTATTAAAATATTAATATTTTATTTATTAATATGTTTCAAATGAGACAACCTACGTGGATATATAAATGAAAAGATGATACTAATATGATAGTGCTAAGACATGTTTAATTTAAAAATCAAACTGAAATCATTGAAATTACGATTGAGACTTGGGATTAATTTTTCGATCACCGTGAATTAATTCTTTGTTGCACGATGTAAAATATTTCCAGAAAAATCAAAAAAAGAAGAAGAATATACTGGTCGAAAGATATTATATTGTGACATGCATGTTGGTGATTGTTAGCACCTTTACTCTCAAATAGTTGACCATACCAGTTTTAACCATATTACTTTCAGTAGATACAATTCAAATAATTGTCTAAAAGTATATTCAATTAATCCCAATTGAAGTTTGTATTTACTTTACCCTTTTTTTAAAGGACTTAACAGGTGCATCAAGAATTAATGAACAAAAATAGATTGAGCGTGAGAAGGTCATGTAAATAGTATATTTGGAGAAGTATATTTAAAACTACATTATCTATAGAATTATTCGATAAAAGATATGATTCATACACGTGACAGTTGAAAGTAAGCAGAGAGCAATATAAAAAGACGTGGATAAAAGAGTGATCCATACACGTGACTGTTGATCGGTAAGTAGAGAAAAATTAAAAAAAACATTGATAAAAAATGGCGTTTTGTATGGTAACCGGGAAACGAAGGCGGGTGAAGAAACGGTGGCATGCAATAAGTGCAGATAGTGAGCGGGATTACCGGGTATTGCCGGTCAATTCCATGTGAGGAAAAGGAAGAGCTGATCCCTAGTTAACCGCCTTCTCGCTTTCCCATGTACAAACACCTCTATTACCAAATTTTTAATATACTCTATTTATAATTAGCATCTCATTTTCAAGATTTGGGAAACTGTACAACTTGGAAATATGGGTCAAATTTGATCAAGAACTATCTTCCGGGATTACAACTAAGTGGGCAAAATCGAATAGTTTATTTTCATTAGTGTCTAATATCATAGTATATTTACTTGTCAAAAGACTGTTCTAATCTTATTAAAATGATTTAATAACTATAGTTTATATCTCATTCAAAAGGCATGGGGAATAGGGTGAAACATGAAAGTGTTGTGTGTAGGTGAGTCATAAAAGAAATTAAAGTCCAAATCACAAAACCAAATTGCCACAAAGTCCCATCCATATTCACAATCAAGCCATCCATTTTCCTTGTTGTACTTTCAAACGCTACAATTAAGCTGGGCCCCACTTTCTCCTTCCTTCCTATATAAAGCTCGTTCTCCCCTTTCCCTCTCGCCCCAACCCTCTCTCACTAGATCTCAACACACACACACACACACACTCACACACATCACCATGCCTGAGGCACCAACGCCCACTGGTGTGGCCGAAACCAACAAGAAGAAGCTCGAATTCATCGAAGATGTCACCACAAACGCCGACCATGTCCAGAAACACGTCCTCGCCGAAATCCTCTCCAGAAACGCCGATGTCGAGTACCTCAAAAGGTACAACCTCAACGGCCACACCGATCGCGAAAGCTTCAAGAAAACCATGCCCGTTATCACCTACGAAGAAATCCTCCCCGACATCAACCGCATAGCCAACGGCGACACCTCCCCCATTCTCTGCTCCAACCCCATCTCCGAGTTTCTCACTAGGTACATACCAATCCCTGCATGTATGTTTCTCTTTCTTAAAACAAGATTAATTCTCATGTTTTGGTTGCTGCAGCTCAGGGACATCTGGAGGTGAGAGAAAGATGATGCCAACCACTGAAGAAGAACTGGGCAGAAGATGCCTGCTCTACAGCCTGTTAATGCCGGTGATGAGCCAGTTCGTGGGTGGGTTAGACAAGGGCAAAGGGATGTATTTCCTCTTCATCAAATGTGAGAGCAAAACCCCGAGTGGCCTCCTTGCTCGCCCTGTTCTAACCAGCTATTACAAAAGCTCCCATTTCAAGGAAAGACCATTTGACCCCTACACCAACTACACCTCCCCAAACGAGGCCATTCTCTGCCCTGATTCCTACCAAAGCATGTACTCTCAGATGCTCTGTGGCCTCTGCCAGAACAGCGAGGTTCTCCGGGTCGGGGCGGTCTTCGCCTCCGGATTCATCAGAGCCATCCATTTCCTGGAGAAGCACTGGGCCCTACTCTGCCACGATATCCGAACTGGCACTCTTAATTCCCTCATCACTGACCCCTCTGTTAAGGACGCTGTCATGCGGGTCCTCAAACCCGACCCGAAACTGGCCGAGTTTATTGAGTCCGAGTGTGGGAAGGAGTCGTGGCAGGGGATTATTACCCGGTTGTGGCCTAACACCAAGTACATAGATGTTATTGTAACGGGGACCATGTCTCAGTATATTCAAACCCTTGATTACTACAGCAATGCCCTACCCCTTGTCTGCACCATGTATGCTTCTTCTGAGTGCTATTTTGGCGTCAATCTAAACCCTCTTTGCAAGCCCAGTGAGGTTTCCTACACCCTCATTCCCACCATGGCTTACTTCGAGTTCTTGCCCGTTCAACGCAACAATGGCCTCACTGAACACCACGAACTCGTCGACCTCGTCGATGTCAAACTCGGACAAGAATACGAGCTTGTTGTCACCACTTATGCTGGTATCATTAATCTCTCATCATCTTATCATCTTATCCTACAATTCTATACTGATGAATTTCATGCAGGGCTATATCGTTACAGAGTTGGGGATGTGCTCAAAGTGGCAGGATTCAAGAACAATGCCCCACAATTCAACTTCATATGCAGGAAAAACGTGGTCTTGAGCATCGACTCTGATAAAACCGATGAGGTGGAGCTTCAGAACGCCGTCAAGAACGCCGTTACCCATCTGATGCCGTTCGACGCCCGTCTCACTGAGTACACGAGCTACGCCGACACGTCAGCCATTCCGGGGCACTACGTTCTCTACTGGGAGCTGAGCCAGAGCGGCTCGATCCAGATTCCGCCATCGGTGTACGAAGACTGCTGCCTCGCCATTGAAGAGTCTCTCAACTCTGTGTACAGACAGAACCGGGCCTACGAGGCGATCGGGCCACTGGAGATCAGGATTGTGGAAGGTGGGACGTTCGATAAGCTGATGGACTATGCGATAAGCTTAGGAGCATCGATCAACCAGTACAAGACACCAAGGTGTGTCAAATTTGCCCCCATTGTTGAGCTCTTGAACTCCAGGGTTGTGTCATGCTTCTTCAGCCCAAAGTGCCCGAAATGGAGTGCTGCGACCCACAAGCAATGGAACAATAACAATAATTGAGTCATGGGAACTTCGATCAGTTGCTGAAAGAAGAAGAAGAAGAAAATAAAACAAGTGTTTTTTTTGTCATCATTTTAGTGTTAGGACTTAATTCCCCTCTCCTACTTAGGTTAACCAATCATTTTTATGTTTTAATTGTTGTTTATTATGGTAGAATATTAATGAGTAGCTCTGTAAAAAAAAAAAAAAAAAATCAAAAAACAGTTCCTATTTTAAGGAATGGTTTCTATTTTAATGTGCATGTTAGTTTTCTCTCTACATATTTTACCGGAATTAGTTTTCTTATCTCTTGGCAGGATAGAGCTGATCATAACTTTAAAAGAGAGACCAAGAAACATTTGTTTTTCCATGTTTCTAATTATAACTTGAGTGACAACTACTAAAGTCATTTCGTCGAAAAAAAAAAACTACTAAAGTGATTTTAAAATAAAAGAAAACAACCAGTTAAGTAGGTGGTTAATATTATATACTGATATAGTCGAGGTGTGTAATAAACCGAAGTGATCATCTCGATTAGGGAATTCAGAAAGCAACTATATCACTTCGAAATAAGTTGGTATTTCATGGAAGTTGGCTCGAGCAATACATCTCGATATAAAGATTTCGTGAGAAACCTTGTCAAGATCTAGAGCTGCTTCCTGGGTCCTTAAATTGTTATACTATACTGCGAGATAATCTAGTAGGGATGCATTTATATAGACCAACGAGTACATTTCGATATGAATATTACATCTCGCTAAGGAAAAGGTCGACATACTTTATGTTACTCAAACCCACGATCTAAAATTCTGGTAACTGCTCTATGTTAGTGAATTCGTGAAACGATATTTTAGGAGCGGTTAAACTAATTCGAATTTAGGTATAAATATCATTTTCTTCATTCTAAAGAGACACATCTACATTGGGAGAGAAAAATATGAGTGAGAAATAGAAAGTGATTTCAAGAGAGAACATATACACTATTTTTAAATAATTATTACTAGGTCTGCCAATTCAAAACATAGTATATTGGTTGAGTTTCATATATTAAATTTGTCCAAATTTATTTTAATAATAGTAAGGAAATATATATAGAAAAATTCCATAAATTTATGAATAAAGTTCTTCCTTGTAAAACTTTTAATTGTATTCTTACGAAATATCTTTTTAGAATATTCAACTTCTTTCATAAATGTATCTCAACTTACAAGGCATATATAATTCTAGAATTGTGCATCGCACTTCATAAATTGTACAATTTAGTTCTTTGAAATTAAGAAAACTTTATTCACGCGGTAGCTATGAAATATGTTTAGTTTAATTAATATTCTTCTATACATCATCAGTTACTTTTCATCTATTTTGCCGATACTTTAGTACTAAATGAAATATAAAAAACAATCATGTCAGAATACATTAGAAATAGTCTTGCCAGGGCTGTGAATTTAAAAATAAAATATGGTTCACATGTAGTTGTGAAAGTTGTTGAGTCGAGATTTGAGACCCATTATCAAATTTTCTTCTTGTTGCATTTAATGTCACGTTGGAACCTTTTGTTTTAGCTCATAAGAATAGAGAATAGCTGAACCTTATACTGCCAATTACTGATCAATCCACATAAATGAAAATTCCTTCTTAATCATAAATTCTTCGCTGACAACTACTAATTGGTTAGCAACTACCATAATTTACCCTGTTTATTACATAATATTTTTACATCATCGATTTTTTTTATCATTAAAGTTGTTAATTCCAATTTCATTTATATATACACTATAGTAGATGGAAGCACAAAACGAAGTGGCAACAGACACTACTCTACATAAAATGACAGCATCCTCATAACCTTTAATAACATGTCTCCAGTGCAAAAGTTGGGATAGATCACGATATTCAAATGTGTGATAGAGATTGTTTCCTATATTTTAATAAATCAATCTCTTGGCACTAAAAATCGAGTAATTATTAAGAACATCTGTTATTTCATCAAGGATGTCTGTCATATGCTCACTAATTTAAAATGAAAGGAAAAAAAATGTTTAATCGGTACCATATACTATATTTTTCAACCTTTTCTTTTGGAACTGAATTTCTATACTTTGAATCGTAAACATAACGTCCTATACCTTTTTTTTTTTCTTTTTATGCGCATTTTTAAATAGATTCTTTATTATTATTATTATTATTTTTAAATTTGAACCACTGCACTTTGATTTCCATTAAAATATTGGTAGACACTAAGTACGTGGACTTAGTTCTAATGCATAGTACTCAACATTTACAAAAAAAAAAAAACATAAATCCCCATAAATACAATTACGAAAACTAAATATTTACAAGTGCGCAACTAATTCAGATAATAGTAGTAAATAATGAAAGTAGCTATGGGCATATCCTTTCAATGATATCAAATTTTATTTACTCAAATAGTCAAATTTAATTTTACGCATTTATCATGTTTTGAGGATAGCGAAATCTACAGCCCATATTAGGATAATATTCCCTGATAATCTATCAGGAAAATTACCTGAATTTAGTTTTAATTGCAATAAATAGCTTTTCTTGAAAAATGAGGCTTTATTATTAGCAGCAGAAAATGGCAGAGCAAAAAAAAATTAAAAAAAGAGGTGTGAGAAAATAATTAGGAATAATAGGAGACAAGGACTAAAGGGAGAAAAGGATATAACAGAAACGAAATGAAAGGACAGATAAAGATAATGATCCCTATTCAGAATTTGTTCCCTTGTTTGCCTCTGCACAATATTGGAATTCAAACATCCTAACTTTTTTTAATGCGAATTGTCAATTATACCCTGCATACTGCACCCTCACACACACAATAACCAGAAAAATAACATAAAATACTTTCTTTTACAGAGATCCTCTATTAAAGCTGCTCTATTGTTTACCAAAAACTAAATAAAATAAAAGACAGTGGAAGTTTTGGATTCTTTCATTATTTTATTTTTCTGTAATAATTTTTCTACTTTTTATTTTTATTTTTTATTGGTGTGGTAATAATCTGTGTTTATATAATGGACCTTGTGACTAATAGATTTTGCTATCAGTTTTTTTATGGGACCGGTTATACTTATACACACCCCCACAACTTATTTTATGCGTTCCATTTACTAAACACACCCCCAAAAAAATATATTACAATTTAAAATTTTTTAAACAAACCCCACCACATTACAACTATACTCATTACAAATATAATATTAGATAAAATATAAAATATATCACAAACCCTAAATTTCCCACCCCAATTCATATTCTAATTGTCCCACCCCATTCCACAATTTCAATTCACAAACCCTAGGTTAAATTTGATCTATGTTATGTTCAGTTATTACGAAATTTTTAGGAATTATGGGTATGAAATTTTCATATGAAAAACATAGGAGAAAATAGAAAACAAGTAAAAAAAACATCAATTTTTTTTTTAAGAAACGCGATATGTTCGACCCTGGTTCACCGCCGCAGCTACAACAAGTTCGACCATAGGTCGAACACAACTTTACAGGTTCGACTCTGGTTCAACGTCACAAGTTTGGTCTATGGTCGAACACAACTCAACCCGTTCGACCATTCGTCGAGCATTGTGTTGTTTGTTTGGTCATTACAGGACAAACATAATGCAACATGTTCGGTCTATGATGGCCGATTGTGTTTTTCGCGATTTTTTTGGAAAAAAATTCTGATTTTTATATAGCTCATGATACTAAAATTTTGAAAAAATAAAGATGAAGTTTCTCTTAGAACTTATATTCTTTGTCCCAAATATTTCTTTTGTTACTTTATAGTGTTTTTTAACTCAGAGTTTTCTTAATTAAAAAATGGAGTTTCAATGGTGTCAGAGAATGGGAAAGAAGAAGAGAGTGGTGAAGAAGAAGATGTGATAATTGGGATGTGTTTGGAAATTTTTTAATAATGAGTATAATTGTCTTTGTATATATAATTATTTTTCCATTAAATTTTATGGGATGTGTTTAGAAATGGATGGGGTGTGTATAGCCGAACCCTTTTTTTATTCAATCATTGGGTAGTTCAAAAGACAATCAAAACTTTTTTATTCAATATTGATTTTATATTATTATTTAAAAGAATACTACTATATGTTAATTATTATTTACAAATTTTAGATATAAATAAAAACTAAATAGAACTGACTCAAATTTATTTAGAGTTCACTGCTTAAAAAATATTATAGGTATATTAATCCAAATATCAAATTGAAACTTTCTACAACAATCTTAGAGAGTATGAAAGAATAAATAAAATTCTGGTAATATAAAAGTTGGTTGGTTAAAAGCAGAATTTGAACTGAGTTTAACCAGTTTTTCGATTTTAATTATAAAGAAGTGTTTATAGGATTTTAAAAATATTTTTTCGTATGATACCAAAATTGTTTTTGTATTATTTTCAAATTAAATGAGATACAAAGTAAGAGAGATACGCGTGCCGATCCACCACCCCAGACCCGCCTATATATAGATTTTTTTTTTTTTTTTTACAAAGTAAGCAGATAGAGAGAGGAACACATTTCTCTTCTTCTTCCTAAATTCTACACATATTTTAGAATTTCTTTTCAACCTCATCATTCTTCTTCTTCTTACGTCAAGAGTAATTGTAAATAACATGTGTTGACGTCAAATTTTGTAGAGCACAAAATCCCGGTCAAACACCAAAGAAGTCGATCCGGCTTAAATGAATCGGATCGAATAGAATTTAGAAAATCAAATAAAGTAAAAGAAAGACTCGGTCAAACACCAAAGAAGTCGATCCGGCTTAAATGAATCGGATCGAATAGAATTTAGAAAATCAAATAAAGTAAAAGAAAGACTGTGCCCGGTGCCTACTCGGCAAATTTTTTTGGCTCGTTCTATATAAAGAAGAGAGAAAATAAATTCTCTAATTACAATGATTTCGAATCTAGAATTCGATATTTCTCTAGAATTTGATCTTTCTCTGGAATTTGATATTTTTCTAGAATTTTTTCTTTTTTTGAATGATAATTGAGGCCCTATTTATAGGCTAAAACTAAGATACATTACTTGAACAATAAGAAATAAATCCCTAGGATTTAGGGTCTAAATAAGATAAAATTAGATTTAATCCTATCTAAATCGGATACAATTTGGTGTAGGATTTGTTTCCTTTTTGTGGACTCCTTCGTGAAATAAACTAAATTTGGCGTGCCCTTAGATATCTCTAGTCGGACCTGGCCGGGTCTTCTGCCTTCCTGGTCGGGGATATCTCTAGTCGGACCCTGGCCGGGTCTTTTGCCTTCCTGGTCGGGTCAGATTAGTGGGGTATAACAACATGGGTAGAAATTGGAGGCGAAAGAGATGTGTGTGTGACTGCAAATTAGAAGTTTAGAAAACGTAGGGTTGATGTTTGATTTAGAAATGTGTGAAAGAATTTGCAAATTACAGTTTTGCAACTAATATTCTTCTTATTCTTCTTAATATATTATGTCTGATTTTAAATCTTAAAATCATGATTTCATGAAATTGATGATTATTTTGTTTCAATGATCTAGACATTGAAGATCAATCGTGGTCTAAGTTTGGTACATGTTTATTTGCAGAAATATGAAAAATTTGCAGAAAATTTTGGGGAAAAAGATGATAAAAAATCGTGTGTGATACTTAAAAGTTATTAGTGTAATACTTGAAATTAATATGTGTGATACTTAAAAGATACTTGTGTAATACCTGAGAGCAACATATACAAATATCTATAAGATATTTATGTAATACTTGAATGAAATATGTATGATACTTATAAGTTACTTGTGTAATACCCTAAAGGTATTTATGTAATACCTTATACTATAAGTATTAAAATGCCAATTATTAGTTTTCCATTAAAGGTCTTAATGCAAATGCATTAACTACAACACCATGGAACCTCTAAAGTCAGCTGTTTGTTTTGTGTTTTGGGGAAAAAAGATGATAAAAATCGTGTATTTGAAATTTTAAAATTTTAAACTCACTTTACAGTATGTTGATACCTTATTAAGAGTATACAAGTGACACCTTAAAAGGTTAAATATGTAATACCTTAAAGGTATTACAAATTTGTTCTATATGTATTACATACATGAACTACAGGTATTACATAATTACTTGCTTAATGATATCTAAGTTATGAAAAATAGTTTTGAGATATTACAGATTTGTTAAATAAGTATTACATACATGAACTACGGGTATTACATAATTACAAGCTTAATGATATGTAAGTTATGAAAAATATTTTTGAGGTATTACAAATTTGTTATATAGGTATTACATATATGCACTACAAGTATTACAAAATTACATGCTTGAATAATATGTAAGTTATCAAAATACTTTTGAGATATTAGTAATTTATTCTATAGGTAATTGAACAAATAAATGACTTTCATGACAATTTGAAAAAGAATAAGAACAAGAATATAGAGAAGAAAAAGAATAATGTACATAACAAATAAGAAGAATAATAAAACGATAAGAAAATAGATTAAGAAGAAAAATGAGAAAAAGGAAAAAAAAACATTGTTTCTGCATAATATTTGAAGAGTAAATGTGTGATACATTCACATGATACATTATATACAATTAGGTGCGCTCGCGGCACACACCAACTATAGTGTGGCCGCACGTGGGAGCGGCCCACGCGCTGGGTCAAATTGGGGACACGGATCAAGGGCATATAATTTTTTATAACGAAGTAATTATTATCTGAAATGTATCTATAATGATTGTTTTTAAATATAAAGATATTATCTTTTTATCAACTTCCTTAATCCATAAACAGAGGTTAAACTATATATACTGAGGAGGGTGGCTCAATTTTTTTTACCCCTCAATATATATTTTTAACCCTCCAATTTTTTTTTTTTATTATAATTAGTCCCTTCAACTTTTGTTCTTAACATCCCCTGCTTATGACCTATTTAGTCCGAATTTTAATTTTTAGTGTCCATGATTCGCTTTTATGATTTATTATTATACTCATCATCACCTAAGTAATTAAATTACACTAAAAAAGTATGGACTATAGCCATTATCTAATGTCTTACACTTCGGATCAGCTTTAAATAAAATCCCCAACCATCAAATTGACGAAGAGTTTTATATGAGATCATCTCACGGATCATGTTACGTGAGACGAGATAACTCACAACTCATCATTCATAATTCATATGTAAATTAGTGAATATGAATTTAATGAATGGATAAAAAAGATTCATCTTACAAAAACTATTTATGAAATTTCTCACATAAATTTTTGTGATTAAAGAATTATTTATTCAATAAATACTCATTTAATTAAATTCATGAGATGATTTCATATGAAAAATTTTGTGTAACAATTGATGGGGAAGGAGTGTGGGAATAAGTATTTGTAAAATAGTAGATATAGACAATCCAAATATCTATTGATTCCTTTGTCGGTGGAGCCCACATGCCATGCAGCTGCATCTCCAAAAGATAGGGGTGGAAATTGGAATGGAATTTCCGATATCCGTTGAATCTGATCCGAAAATTTCCGATTTTGGAACGAATATTTTTAATATGAAATTTCGAAATTCTGATTTTCGATTTTTTTCCGAAAATTTTCGGATCGGAATTGAAATTAGTTTTAAAATTTTTGGAAATTTCGAAAATTCCAATCTGATTTCCGATCCGAAACTATAAAACTATAGTTTTATAGTTTTATTTTATACTATATAATATATACAATATATTATATACTATATACTATAATATGGCTCAAAAATTTTCATATAAATTTTATAGTTTTATTTTATATTATATACTATAATGTATATTAAATATATTATATACTATATCCCTCATCTCTAAAACAATGTGAACTATGAGAATTAGAATCTGTTTTATATTTGAATCTGTTTTATTGTTCTATAAATGAATTTCAGAATTTTCGAAATTTCCAAATTTCCAAAATTTCCGAAAATTCCAAAATTTCGGAATTCCAAAATTTCCGAAAAATCGGAATTTGTTTTTCAATTCCGAAAATTTTCAGAATTTTTCCAAAACATTCTATTTTCGATCCGATCCGTCCGATTTCCACCCCTAATAAAAGAACGTAAAATCCGGGAAAAAACAAAGGCATTATAATTTAAGGGGGGCCACCTTCCTAATTCTGCCACGTGTCCCATGACCTGACGTGTCGACATAGCTACTGGTTTTTTGTTCCTGACAAGATATGGCACTAAACCGGGACGGCCCCACAAAACTGAGGCCAATCAGTGAACTCCAATCCACGTAAACATATGGGTGAGCTTGATTCTACATGAATAACACGTTAATTTGCTAAATTAATTCCTAATTTAAGGGTGTGTCACACAAATTATATTATCCAAGGTCGAAAATCTTAATTCAGTGACTCTTAATTGCATCCCAGAAATTTTACCAATTGAGATCAACTTTATATAATTTTGCATTTCTCAATCATGTACATATGGGAGCATTAAAATTAGAAATTGACAGCTTTTTTTAATGGGTTTATCGTTTATAGACAAAATTAAATTTGTTTTTGTAAAAAATAAAACATATATGTACTAATCAAATATGAGTTGAATGAGTGGTGTTTATTTCGGTTAAATAACGTGTTCATAATTTGAAATCATCTCTTGATACTTACATGACTTTGATGCGATTTTAATTTGTAGATGGTTAATTTTCCATAACCCCTCAAGTACGGAATTAGTTTTACAATTTTCCCAAATAGATATTCTTATTTTATTTCCTACATCTGTTATATAATAAATGGACAAAGTCTTGGGTGAGATCGTCTCACGGATTGGGATCCGTGAGATGGGTAGGGTCGGGTCGAACATAAAAATTATGTAATATTTTTGTATGTGTTATGTAATACTTTTATGTATATTAGGTAATACTTTGTATTATAGAATGCGTTTTGAGTTGAGTCAGACTATAAGAAAATATGTAATACTTTTATATGTATTAGGTAATATTTTTTGTGTATATTAGGTAATATTTTTGTATTATGGGATAATGACCCGAATTGGGTCGGGTTGGGTCAACAAAAATGGGCGGATCCTAAGCGCCCAGGTGCTCTTCTTCCTCATGCGTGAATTGTATATATGTAATACTTTTATGTGTATTAGATAGTACTTTTATGTATATCATGTAATACTTTTTGAAAATATCACATAATGGTCTCACACAAGACCTACTCTAATAAATGAGACTTTTGGAGCATGAGGGTGGTCTGTAAAATATTTAAATACATTTCTAACTATATTTTACAAGTGACGATACATCGTGTTTTGAACCTCATTTTACATAAAATATTTTAAATTTTTATGGTGAAAAATAGAAAAAAATATTTAGGTTGTCACATGTTATTCTACTGAAAAATATGTACAATATCGTAAAATTACTCACTTATTTTGCATTTTAAACATACAATAGAAAGATTGGAGGCATTCCGTGTGTGTATCTTAGCCACCACATCTTCACCCGAATTCCAAGTTGTCTATCTAGCACGTCGATCAATGTCTATAATTAAATTTTTTTTATATATAAGTTTTAAATACTATGAAAGATATTTGATATATATCTTATTTTTTATTCAAATTCTTTTATAGATGAGAAGTAGGAGTGGAGAAGAATTTAAACCTCTATGTAGAAAAAGAAAGATTTCAGTACCACTTAAAAAGATAAAAAGATACTGAAATACTTGAAGGGAACATGAGTATATTCCTTTGCAAGACAATATTTTCTCATTCAAATTCTTTTGCAAGACAAAAGGTATGATTTTCGTACAACTTTTAACTAGAGGAAAAACCAAAAAATCACCAAATTTGCACTCTTTTGGATAGAATTTACTCGTACTTAGAAAGAAAAAAAAAACTATTTCTAAAAAGTTAAAATTATATAAATTTTGAATATGCCACTTTAAGTTGGTAGTTTAAAAACTGAGAGCTTAAATATGATGTTCATAAAAACTATTATAATTTAATATTATCCAAATAATTCACCTTTAAGAGTTCAAGTTTTTATCTATACATTGATCAATCTTACTAATAATTTTTTGAACACCGATGCCATAAAATACAGACCTACTTACCTATATACAATGGCAAATCTTAATGTTCACACTGCTAATATATTATAAATTTAATATAACTATTAATTTTACATTACAAGATTTAAGACAATATGATATTTATATATAGCAACCGTGAATGCATTAAGATATTACAGGATATATCAACATTATGTGAATAAAATAATGAAAATCAATGCACTTATCCATCCAAAGTCTAAACTCATCCGATCAAAATATAAAATACTAATAAGGTGTCCTACATTTGAACCACCCCAAATAAACAAAATTATTAGAAAATGAAAGATGAAAATGAGAAGTTAGTCAAACTTGGACTAGAATTTTCCGAGAGTTGTGACGGAGCTGTTAAGATCAGCCTCATCTGCAATAATGGCGAAAATGAGGGGTCTGAATGTGATTGATCAAAATAAAGAGTGATAGAGAAAGTGAGTTTTGCTTTTAGGAGACAATCCACGCAACAACGACGTTGACGGCGATGGCGACTCCGTTTAACGGAATTAATCCTCACATTAAATAATTGCTTGCTGGATAATGAGATCATTGTTAGAGTTATACGTACCCAACTACCAAGCAATATCGCCGAAAAAAAAAGTCTTCTTTAATTAATCTAATTGCAATTAGGAATTAATGAAGCCGATAATTGATGCTTAATCTTCTTTATCCTACATTAATTAACTAATTAAGATGTGCTCAATAAATAATTATTGGAGTATTAGCTAGGCATTTAATTCGTCTTTGTAGAGAATTAAAACCCTCATTTTCAGTCCTTTTTTTTTTTTTATACTTTTTTTGGTTATTTCTAATTTTTGTTTTTTTTAACCATTTTAATTAATTATATCATTGATATAGAATAACTCATCGTCTTTAGGCTACCTCAATTATTAAATTCTGATAATTATTTGAATTTTCTCCTCCATAATATACTTTAAAAGGGCATTTAGATTTTATGTGCAAGTGATTTTTTTATAATTGATATCTAAGTTAGGTTAGATTTAGGTGGGTTATCGTTTGAATATTTGCCCACTCATTATTCTCATTTGTAAACTATGATGTTCGACTCATTTATTTTATGAAGATATTGTATATGTGAATAGTAGATACTATCATATACATGTTATCCAATTTTAATGTTTTGTGCAGCTTCTACAGACTATGAACTGTGTAATATAATGATGGGTAAAAAACACTTAACCATCCGAACTATAGTCCATTTTGCTGTTTCTTGTAAAAAAAAAATTTCGTTGCACTGTCTCTATTAAACTTTACGAGATTTGCACATTCCAGTAAAATGCCACTTTCCGGCCATTTTTTCCGGCGTACATGAAACGTTGTCGTTATAATTAAGAGCACAACGGACTTTTACTGTTAAGTCACATGTGAGTGATACACGTTTACTGGAATGTACGCTGGAAAAAATAGCCAGAAAGTGGCATTTTATTGGAATGTGCAAATCTTGCAAAGTTTAATAGAGACGGTGCAACGAAAAAAAGTTTTTACAAGAAATTGCAAAACGAACTATAGTTCGAATGATTAAGTGTTTTTTACCCTATAATGAATTGTAAGCAAACTTTGCCTGCTAATTAAACTGCATACATGAGTGGGGTGGGCTTAAAAGTTCGTTAACAAAATGTTGGTAGAGACAAATTTAGAAATCGATACTGATGGACAAAAATCATTAATATTTAATATGAAGCATTACTAAATAAAAATGATTTAACAGAAAATCACATATGGCTTGTCTTTAATTTGTTTTATTCTTTGAGTGATTATAGAGTTATACAATGTATTGCAATAAGTTATAATTAATTAAATATTGGGCCCATTGTGTTTAATGTCTGCTCATTCAATCAATAATTTACTTACTAATGTAGCACATAATGACATACTCTATCTTATGAAACATAGATAAATCATTTAAACACGACCCGTAGTAACAAGTGCTTACAAATGAACATTTTTACCATACAATGTTGTAGAAATCACTAAACTTTAGTCAATATATAATATTAGTCATGATCATTTATTATTTATGAGCAAAAAATTATTATAATGAGAATTCATTATTTAAGGCTCCGTTTACTTTGAGGGATGACTTAGGATTTATCTAACTTTATCTAGTGTTTATTTTGATAAAAATAACAAATCAGGTTATCCTTCCAATTCGGGATAAAATACCAAAATTCGGATATTACCTTGGATAATTATCTAGGTCATCCCCATGATAGTTTACCCAAGACTTGAGATAACATTAGGAATTACATTTCTATCCCTAGTAAACATTAAACATTTACATAAAATGGACATTTAGGTAATATCACTCTTATTATAACCTTCATATATTACATAGTAAACGGTGGATGAGTATAATTAATATCTTTATCCAAATATTATATATTAAGAGTAAACATTGAAAATTGATAACAATTTTCATTTTATCCTATGAAGTTATCTATCCACTGATCTAGATAATTAATTTATCCTTATTTGCCAAAATAAACCTAGGAAAAAAATTAATATTACAAAACTCAGTCTAGATAGTTGTCTTATCTAGTCGTTAGATTCCCTACACTGAGACAAATTGGGCCTTGTTGCTACTAAAATTAAATCGTCCAAATTCTTAATCAACGATTAATAATCTAGACTAGGTGGGGGTTTTTTTTTTCTTTTCTTTTCTTTTCTTCTTTTGGACGTGATACAAGATTTCTCAACTAGACAAATTAAAACCCTCAAATTCTAATAACGTTAATTTGATCAAAATTCACAAGTTAGTTTTTGAGGCAACCTTGTTCTCTCCTCGCCAGAGTATTGTCCAGCTACAGTTCTCCAAGGTTCAGAAATAATGTATTAAAACGGACACACTAAATTTGACTGTTCAAATTTCAAAATATAATGTGAAATTAGTTTTTTGTTTTCTATCTAAAGACTTAAAATAACAGATTTTATTAAGTGATAAATCAGGCAATCAAGAAACAAATCCACCAAATTCCGGGGGATATATGTTTGTCAAGAAAATATCATGTGGTATTGTCACATTTTGCTATATGTTATAGACTCACTGTTTGGATAAATATTACAGTCTTTGATTTTCGAATTACAGTCTGATATTTTTTTCCTTATTGTTTTTATTTTTATTAATTAATTGAGAGGTATTTTCTCCATGTACAACAGTACAAGGATACAAAAATTAACTAAATTTATGATGAGAAAATCTAACAATCTCTGCATATTTAATACTATCCTTACATGCTGTACCTAAAACCACATAAATTATCGCCTGTGGCATACCATAATTCATTTGGAATATATTGCATGTAATACATGAAATAAATTTAAGAAATCATGAAGATGAAGTAGCATAAAACTTTCTACGTATCGCAACCATTCCTATTGTACCATCATTTTCGGCCAATAACCATCCAAAATTAATGGTCACAATCAGCTACAACTACAAGTCGTCTCAAATCCCATTGATTCAGCAAATTTGTCTGTGTAAAGTTTTATATCTTATAAAACCATAAACTGTTAGATTTTATAATATATATATATATATTTTTTTTTTTTTTTAATTTTAGAATATTAGTTGTCTCAACAGAGACATAGTATGTGTCATCTCACAAGACCTGACAATTTTGTCAAAAACATTGGAATTATTTTTTTAAAAAAAATTTGCCGAAAATGTTTGTCCCGGTAATAAATATCAGCACATTTTGAGTAAATTACGACTTATTTTAATATTATTTATACTATTGTACTATCTTTAATCTTAAATTAAACCGTATGTCATTTCATTTATTGAAATAACAAAATATTTACAAATAAATAGCAATTATTAATAAATTATTTAAATATTTATTTATTGTTTTTAAAATATTCATTTAAAAATCATGAATAGTTTTTTGTATAATTTTTTATTCTAAATAACACGTGGTGTCATCATATATAAACATGATAACTGTTTCAAATTGGGTTATTGTTTAAAAAGAATGTCTACCAGGAATAAAGTATTTTTAATGTATGTGGATGTTGTAGGAATATAACATGAGTACGTTTCAATTACAATTTAATATTTTGATACATTGAATCCCACCCCCATAAAATTAGAAATGAAATCAAAATCTTCCTTCTTGCATTAAAATTGAACAGTAAAATGACTATTCGACAATCAACTTTGCGTAATCATAATTGTGAAAATCTTGTAAGTGTCCAAAGAAGGGACATTAAGTCATCTCACACGTGTGTGGCCGTGATAAAACAGTGGACACCAGCACGTGTGGCCCTCCCACTCCAAACGTGAGGCATATCCAACTGTCTTGGGCTGTCGGTCCTCTACAGGCCCATTAGGCCCAGATTGAGGCCCCAATATTTGTCGCGTACAAACCAAGTGCTGTGGCCAGGTAATAAATACATCCATGCCTGTTTGAGTTTCTCTTCTGCTTCAAAATTCCATCAACCTTTTTTTTCCAGCTTTTCTGTTGTTTTTAAATAAAATTATATTTGGGTGGTGGAGATATGAGTTGAGTGGAAGCGCCTGTGTTTGGAACAGTAACATGTTTTCCATGAAAATGGTCGATCTTAATCTCCATTATCATGATTTCTTTTTTTAATTAAAATATTCAATTCACTATACATTGTCGCCATGGAGATTATTGGTGTTAGAAGTCTAACTTCTCTATTGACCTGCACTTTTTTTATAATATTTTTTGAACATTAGTGGTCAGGTGATTGTGCTAATCGATTAGATTGTAGAAAAACGTAAATATGTAAATGTGTTATGATTTGGTGAAAATAATAAGAGAGGCAAAAAAGGATATTTTATTGTTGGATGTTTGTAAGTTTCGACTTGTACTTTATCGGACATTTTTCCATCCAATTATAATCAAAACTAATGTTTCTTAAAATCCTATAATAATAAATAATTTGGGACAAATTTCAAATGCTAAAATGACAATTATTTTGAGATGGAGGGAGTATATATCCTTGTCCAGATGATATTAATTCTTCCGACTTGTTCAATTGAATATTGTCCATTCAAATTAGTCATTGATCGAGTAAAACGATACTTCACCGCACAATGCTATTTTCCAATTCCAAAACTATTGAAACAGACCATATGATATAAGTAGGTCATATACCTTATATACATACAAAAAAACATTAATTAAAATAGAGAATCTCGTATAATATTCATCACATTATAACTATACAAAATGCGCATGTGGACAAATGATATATATGATTATAACACGACATAATTCGTTAATTGAAATGATAGTTTCAAGACAAGTTTGATGATAACAATAAATGTGATTTAGTAAAGAGAGGTGGTGGAGATTGATTCTCAAAAGCGATTGCAACTATACATTCACAACCTCTACTTTCCCAGGCCCATTCCATCTCATTAGCTACTTTTATTCCCCACGTTTCTCATCCTAAATATACCTCCACAATTATTTGCTAGCTTCTAACAAAGATTGTAATTGTACGTTAAATTCATTAAACTATTTTTTTTTTAATAAATTAAAAATTTAGGATTAATCTTTCATTTATGAAATTATGTTGAATTTTTTTAATTTCTTTTCAGTTAGGTCAAAAAAAAAAAAAAAAAAAAAAAAGGAAGTCAGTATTAAAAATGGAAGCAAACGGTTAAACTATAGACTATAGATAGACGTTTCGGGATTGGGCCTCCGGTAACAAGGTTTGGCAGACTGGGCCAATCAGTATAATGGGCCAACCATATCAATTCTCAAAAAGATATCATCAGAAAATCCAATTGAATATTTGTGCTTTTAAGTTTGAACATTTATATGATTCTTTGGAGAGCATTTCAAATGGTCCACCATACTTGGAAATTCATTCGCGAAAATATTGTTCGTTTGATAGTTAATATTAAGGGCAGGTCTTATGTGCCCGGGGCACCGTGCCCCCAACTGCTCCACGCCTTTTTTTTTCCCCTTTTTTCTCTCCTCCTCAATTTCTTCCTCCTTCTCAATTTCTTCATATGTTTGTAATAAATTTAGGATTTTTATTTTTCTAATATTCCAATAAATTATTCTCTTCCTAATGTATATAAAAATGTAGGGTTTTTATTTTCTTATTCTTGAAATTCTTTCTATCTTGCTACGATTCATAACAATATACGACAAAATTGACGCAACAAACATTATAGTTGGTTATTGATTGAACAATATGTATTTGTATAAATTTTGGGGAAGAAGATGATAAAAATCGTGATTTGAAATTTTAAAATTTTAAACTCACATCTGATATCTTAAGAGCATACAATTGATACATAAAGAGTATACAAAGTGATACCTAAAGAGTGCTATAAGCATTAATATCTTAAATGTGCGCATATGTAATACCTTATACTATAAACATTAATATCTTAAAGGTGCATATGTAATACCTTATACTATAAACACTAATACTTTAAAAAGTAAATATGTAAATAAGAAGAATAAGAACAAAAAAAAAAATAGAGAAGAATAAGAAGAATATACAAAACAAATAAGAATAATAACAAATCGATAAGAAAATAGATTAAGAAGGAGGAGAGAGAAAAGGAAAAAAAAAGCAGGCAATGTTTGTGCATTAATAAGTAATTGTACCTCAAGAATATAAAGCTAATATTTTCGCAGAATTCAATAAGGCGCAGCGCTCACAAACTATGGTGTGGTCGCATATGGTAGTCAACTACAAGTTTTTGTCTAATATTAAAGAGTAAGTCTCTTGTAAGATCGTCTTACGGACTTTTATTGAATTGCATGAGACGGGTTAACCCACAATCCAATTACTCACAACCCAAACACTACAATTCACATGTTATTTATACATGATTCCATCTCACAATAACTATCTGTGAGATTGTTTCACATAAGTTTCTGTGAATATTAAATAGGTTTATACGTAAAAGTTCCACTCTTTTTATAAAAGAGAAGTTGGAGTAGGGTTGGACCCTAATTTTTTTTTTCTTTTCAACACAAAAGATTAAATACCACATTGCCTGATATGAGTTGGTAGGTTATTAAAATAAGTTGCTTCCAATAAAAAGTTCGTTGGAAAGAAAGTGCAATTTTATGGCATAATTTATTTATTGCTCTTCCATAAATGAACACCCAAGTACAATTTTTCGTAACACAAATTTATTTATTTTTATATATAAGTTATGAGTCTTAATTTGACTCGTTTCACTACATTAAATATAATTTGCCCAAAAACGTGACGGCCAATAGCCAACTAGCACCCAACGGCCACTTACTCTGTTTTTAGCTATGTTGTATGCAGATAATATGTACAAACATATATGAATACTATGTTAATGTTTTTTTATTATTGTAGCATCCAGGACAAATCATAAGTTTAGGATATTATAATTTGAATTAGGTTGAATGGGTCAACTCATATTTGTGTAACATTTGATTTCATAAATATTGGCTACACAGCAATGTCGAAGAATTAAACAAATAAAAGCTAAGGATTTGCTTTACCATATACTAATAGATCATATATTCTTTTCACAAAAAGTGGTTCATTATGTAAAAAAATTCATGCGCAACATCATAACTTTCAAGAATCAATATAAATTAAGAGACTACTATATTCAGATTTCCATAATTTAAGGGAATAAAGCTGATTGGCCTTTATATATAGCTGTCACTAAATTTAGTGTGTGTGTGTATATATATATGTTTCCATGTTTGTGTGTGTATATATATAATCGATTTACGTTTCAAAAAATAATAATAATACAATTTAATTAACATTAATTGAATCCTGCGATATTTAGGTAAAAGTAGTAAAATAGAGTAATTTAAATAATTAAGGTAACCAATCACCCATAATCTCAGTATTGCATATTTCTTCTCCATGCCAATGACGGTGTAATTTAATGAGTTGATAATTGATTTGGCGAGACAATATGATTAGAAAAACTAACTTTTTTTACTTAATTTTTTAAATATTTACCCACTACTTTTGTCCATTTTTCTTATAATTAAATTTTTTACAATAATTAATTTTTAGGATTGTTAGGTCATGTGGAAGTGTTGTGGTGTGAAATAGAATTATGAAATTAAAGCTAATTAGTGAGTATAAACAATTAATGTGAAGAAGTATAGTAGATTAGTCTAAACATAGTACAAGTAATGTTGATTTAACAATATTAATTACAACTTCATAGCCGATTTTGAGGAGCCCTAGAATGGGGCGACTACTTTTTTCTATGGCTCAAGAGGCTTTGCACTACATAGCAACATTGCTTTATTCTATGCACATCTTTAATTTCCTACGGTTTGATTAATTTAATTTTATGCTAATTGTTACTTCATCAAATGCTTAAACTAAATACTCCAACTCTATTATATATCTTTATCTTTTGTATATCTATTTTGATGTTCCTATAATTATAAGTTGAATTTTAGAATCAAATTAATCAAACAGAGTCGTTCATTTGGTTTTTGTTTTTATTTTTTACATTTAAATAATCTTGATACTTTAACAACTTGTTTGTATTACAGATACAAGTGGCATTGTGGCATTTGACAACTTTGATTTATTCCACAGCAACTAAATTAGTAATTATCATTAGGGCTTGAAGAACATGGTAGAATGCCCATTTATCATTTCTCTCCTTTCTCATTAATCAACTATATGTTAGTAATTATTTTAGCTCCTTAATAAGAGTAATGGAGTTTCTTCTTTTCCAACTAGATGCTCACAACTCAAAACTCATCATAGTTCCCCAAAAAATTCAAAAACAGATGCAGAACAAGAACTACTACTTTGTGTGGACCTTTTCTTTTCCCAACAAGACCAACCCCAATGATATTGTACCTAGCTAGTGAGTGTGCACATAGATGAGACTAGTTCTTATATTTGTGAGAGAGAACCAACGAGATTAAAATTTAAAATCTCACGTGATGTTTGAGCCTACATTATTGAAGAATCTCTCTCCATAACAACATAAGTCTTATCAACTCGGTTGTGTCTTTGGATGCTTTCTTATTTATTTATTTTTCCCTAGTATGACTGAAGGTTTTTTCCTTGCAAAATTGCCGTGGACCAAAGACTAGATTATAAAGAGAAAAATAACTTCAATATGTTTTATATTATCACCAACTACTGGATTTCTAAGTGCGCATGCATTTTAACCACGAGTCTTGCAACTCAGTGATATTCCACCTTTATAAAGATATAAATTGTGATGACCAGGATTCAAATATTGAATCACACAAGTTTTTCTAGTATTAATCTCCTTCCTTCCATTCCTCTAACTTATTAAAAAAAAAAGGGTGCACATACATTTTAAATTATAAATATATTGGTCAAATGGGGCTAATCAACCCTATTGTTTGACCGACCCGATAAAATTTAGAATAGCCCGACCCGATTCCACTCCTCTTCCTAATGATCCGAAAAAAGAAAGGTCAGTGAAACCATCCAACTTTAAGGACACGTGTGTCAAATCTGAAGACTAGTGACAAATAGCAGGTCCCCCCTTGGGTAGCGCTATAATTGGTCATTACTGCATGCTTCACTGCCCATAACATAACTGATTATTACCCCAATTCCTACACCTTTTTTTTTTTTCCCCAGAATTTTATTTTTAATTATCTGTTACGGTAATTTCGATTCATATTTAATTGTCTTTTAACTGTTTGTAACAACAGTTTCTGTTAAAAGGCAATTCAGTTGATCTGGTGAAATGGATTTTTTTACTATGGTAATGGAATCTGGTCAAAAAGGCCCTGGAAGAAAATCCTTGTTCAGTTACAGCCTACAGGTATCGTAGAATGACGTTTATGCCCTCGTGATGTCTCTGAATTTTTTTCACGGGCCTGTTCTGTTTTTCCTTTCCTTTTGGACGAATGCTTTGATTGGACTTTCCAGCTTCAGCACAACCGTTACACTATTCTTGGAAATTTCGCCTTTTATTGAAATGACTGAAGAGCCCTTGTTATTTTTTATAGAATTTTTCTGTAGTTAACTATCAAGAATCAATTAATATATTTTCCAAAAAAACAAAAATCAATTAATTTAATTAAATTAGATGGTGGGTACTTGTTACAGTCGTTGTGCGGTGATTTCTACTCTTATGGTAGAAAACTTTTTTTTTTTTTTCCCAAAATTAAATACTACATTCATGCCATTATATGTACTCGACGATTTAAATAAATTCACACAAATTAAGGAGAATTCTTGATTAACTTACATATCCTTATTTAACTAATAGTTTAATTCTAGTACTCTATATTTCCAACTTTTGAATAATTGAATGTATAAAAAGGAATGTAAAGAATGGGGGTATCATTGGAAGATTAAGCATGATTTTCTGAAATTTTAAAATATTAACCATTTTGAGATTATTTTTTATATATCTAAAACATCAAATTTTATGGGACGAGAGGTGTAATTAATTAATTGAGTATGCATTTTTTGTTCGTAATATTTGTTGTACATAGCATGCTTGAATTTTATCCAGTCACCAATGTTTGATAAAGTTTTAATTCCAATTGTAATAAATAAAAGAAAATAATTGTTGTTTTAATCTGTTTCAAAATAGATAATTAGTATTTATACAATTTTATGGGTTATATATATATATATATATATATATATATATATATATATATTTGTAAGAAAACCATGCGTTTGGTTTTGAATGCAGCTTTTTTCCAGTAATATTAATTAACTTTCATTGTTTCTTGATTTTAACCAAATTCATATACTTATTTTAATAGATATCTTTTAAATTGTATTACTACTGTAGTAAAACGGGAGATCGACAACTAAATATTCCTATTCTTTTGCGATAAATATCAAATAGCTCATCCCCTAAACTTGCAAATTAACAATATGCAATTATATTACATTCCCAAATTAACAAATTCTATCCATCCACGTTTTTTTTTATTCGCACTTTTTGTGTTTTTTGTTTCATGTCATGATCATCGATATATATATATATATATATATATATATATATATACACACATATTGTATATCATTATTATATATAGTATTAATTAAATCACTACTATAAAAATAAAGATATACGTTGAATTTTGATGGATTAGATGGTGATTTGCTAGGGTCCAAAATGGGCCATAAGATTTTCAATTGGCTAGGTTATTCAAAATATCAAAAACTCATAGGTTCAAACCTTATATATTCAAAGACGATCCAAATCATAGATTTTGAAGGCAAAAAACTCTCCATATATAATTATTAAAAAATTATTATTTATTCTACATTAAACACATCATTCATAGCGGATCTTGAAGACGAAAAACTCTCCATATATGACTATTAAAGAGTTATGTTTAGTTTACAATAAACACACCATAGCAGATCTTGAAAGCGGAAAACTCTCCATATATAACTACTAAATAGTTATGTTTATTCCACATTAGACATACCATCCATAGCAAATAAGTATAGATGTTGCATTTTCTTTTGTTTGGTATCCCCAATATATAGAATTAATTGTTCCTATATTTACTTGTATTTCTACCAATCATTTACTATATACCCCTTACGTAATATACATTCTTGTAACAAATATATTAATATATAATATACAACCATCATTAAATCATGGATGGAGCAATTTTGAGAAGTTTTGTACATTAGTAAGTAAAACCATAGTTTTTGGTCCTACCATGAGAAAATATAAAAATGACATGGAAGGGCAAAAAGGTAAAATCAAATAGAGGAACCTGTCTATCTACTCTCCGAATTCCCTCCACAAATCATTCTAATCACTCCATAATTATAAGAAGCACTCTTTAACATTTCATTTCATAATTTCTTGGAATGGCTTTTTTCTTACAAAACCACCTCTTTTACATCTTCCTCTTCTTCTTGATCCTTGCCTCGATGAGAGTGGGCCAGTCCTCCTCCATCCACGAGCTCCTGAAGTCTATGGGCCTGCCACCGGGCCTCCTCCCCGAGGAGGTCAAGTCCTACACCTTCTCATCGGGCTCGGGCCTCCTCCAGGTCTCTCTATACGGGCCCTGCCTGACCAAGTTCGACACCATGGCTCTCTACGAGAGTGAGCTGCGTGCTAATCTCACCTATGGCAGCCTCACCGGCGTTGAAGGCCTGTCACAGGAAGAGCTCTTTCTATGGCTCCCTGTTAAGGATATCATCGTCGATGATCCTTCTTCGGGCCTTATTCTCATTGATATTGGGCTTGCCTATAAACAGCTTTCTCTCTCTCTCTTCGAAGATCCACCCCAGTGCACCACTAAAAGTAACTCTCTCTCTCTCTCTCTCTCGATTGTTGGCTTTTGAAAAAACTGACCTTTTGCTTTCACTGTTATTTTCATGTATGTGTGTGGTGTATACAAAACCCACCTGGTGTTTAAAGAGAGGATTCTTTTCTTGTATTTACTTAAACTTTTTAACCCTCATTTTCTGTGCAATTAATCTCTGTTTATGTGACCCTTTTGAGTTCCAGGGTTTTATTTAATGCCGTCTCGTGTTTGTTGGCTCTTCAATAACACCATACTTATCCTCATTTAATGTGAGGGTTTATATTTTCTACCTATTTTAATTGCGAAATACTCCACCAAAATAGATTTATAGTCATTTCTCATCCTAATTAGGGAATTAAATATGTGGTTTGATATAATTCAAACATTATATTTACCATAATTATTATTTTATGTGGTGGTTGACGTGGAGTAATCAACATCCTTAATTAAGGGCATATATGAAAATATAAAAATAAATTATTATGATCAATATATAGGACAAGTGGTTTATTTGGGATGTGCTGATATGGTATTGGGAAAAATTTGCAGGTGAATTGAAGGAAGAGAATATTGTGAGAAAAGAGAAGGGATTTATAGCTGAAGCATAAAGAAAGAGGAAAAAGTGCCACTTTTGTTTTCTCTAACTAGGTTTCTCACTAGCTCTAATTAATATATATAGGTAGGAGTTCGTATATTTTAAGGCTACCTAAGTGGTATTATAACATCTTTTATTTCATCTTATATTTCAAAATAATAATTATATGTCACGTGTGTTTAAATATATATAAAATGCAGTGAAATGTGAAATGAAACACCAAATATGAAAGAGTTAGATTCAAAATTAAGGTAGTTTAGTAAAGTTTCGGGAATTAAATATCATAGTTTAGAGTGAAATCATGTTGTTGCTTTTGTTCTTTCCTTCTTGTTTGTGTGACTTAATCTTGTTGGATTAGATTGGATAACTCCAAAGCAAAGCATCCTAATCTCATTTTCCTCTAGTACCCTATAGTTGAGGTTTTTAATGCATTTATTTATTGTGAAACGTATTACTTTATTTTATTAATGTAATCATCTTTGTGGATGTGAACAATGTATATGTCACTAGATGCGTAGATGATTGACAAATTTCAATTCTATTAAAAAAAATTAAATATGTGCAGTAGACGGACATGCTTCTACCAACTCAGTTATTTGATATTTGAATGCTTACTTAACCATTACTTCAAGAAATTGATTTAATACATATAAAACGTAGTTAATTGGTCATCAATTTCCTTTAATAACCCAGGCATCGCTGTCTATCGTGAAACTAGGATTAAGGGTTAATGTTGTCTCGATTGTTAATATTAGACATTTCCTGCCAAAAAAAAATAAAAAATTACATTAGTTTCTTAATAATAAATATCCAAAAAACATGTTTGTGAAAATATGTCCCATTTTCTATCTTTAAAAAAATATCAAATTTCGAGCTTTTTTTACTTTGAGTGTATCCTACAAACATTGATCTTTATAACTAATTAACATTTTTAATTAAAAAAAAACCTAAAATAATAGATTTAATAAATAAATTTAGGGGTGTGCAAGTGAAAATCTATAATTTATAGAAGAATTTTATCTACATTCAATTGATAAAAGTAAAAAAATTATATTTCCAGGAAAATTAAATCCTTTTCTTCTAAGAGAGATCGAGTAGCTGTTTGGAAATTAGAACATAAGACGTTGAATAACCATTTCTGTTACAAGTGATGTATGATTTATTCCAAACTAAAATATCTCTAATGAATCCGAATATTAAAAATTGTCAAGGGCATATTTGGTATACAATACTAGGATATATTTGTCATATTTGTTTTGTCAAGTATACTAGGGTGCCTTATCAATCTCGTGTTCAGTTAAGCTAGTAACAATCTATATATTTTTAGTACACACTTATAAATATTATAGTTGAACAAAAAAACAATTCAGCAGTCGTTTCCCTCAAATATTTAATTTATTGGAATTCCAAAGATTAAAAATAAAGAAACTCTTAATTTAGTATGATGCATCGACGGTTCAAATTTATTCTCACAAAATCAATCCTTATTATATAGATTTATATAAAATATAAAATTTGATTGATTGGTGAGAGAGGTGATCAAATTGATACTCATAAATGAATTCACCCATACTATCATTTAAGATTCTAACTGATAGAGAGATTTATTTTCTTGTTTCCTTATCGAATATTATCCTCTACAGTCTACATACAGTTCACTGTATTTATATATAAAAAATAAAAATAAATTCGACACGTGTAACTGATCAAGTCTCTTGATTTTCCCACGATTCTGAAACGCTTATTCTTCGATTAAATCTGTGTATTCTTCTTCCACCGCCAAATCTCCAGCGATTCGAAGGGGTTTCAGTTTTCATTTGCGATTATCCAAACCATGGGAGGCGGAGCGATCAGGACTGCGGCCAAAGTGGCCGGGATCACCGCCGCCACCGGTGGCATCCGCAGCGTCCCGGCGGAGCACTATTCGCTATTCGCCGCCGGCCGGAAGGCCGCTTCAGGCCGTTCCGTGGCGGCGGTTGCGGATGATGTGAAACTGGTGGCGTCGAACTCGGAGAGTGGCGATCAGAGACCGTGCCTCGAGTTCGATGATTGGGTGTTCCCTGTAATGGAGGAACAGGTGGCGATTAATGGTTCCGAGGCGATGCCGAGGGTCGTCTTTCACGGCCTACCGACTCATCACGAGGCCAAACAGGCTACTTCTGAACTTTCTGTTGCACTTGAGAAGTAATTTCTTTGTTGGTTATGAACTTCGGTTTTCCGTCAATTTATTTGTCATGCATTTTTCCAGTGACAGTATCTGTTTAATTGGTTCTTTTGATTTGCAGTCATTGTTTTGTTATCATTTACAACAATTATAGTAGTAATCATTGTTTTGGTTATTTTCTATTTTTTATTGGTTGATAATACATTCCAAGGAAGCTTAAGTTTGTTTAACCCAAAAATTTCTGGATTGAAAGGGTCCCACGAGCAAACATATATCTTTCTTTATCGATTACCTCATTGAATTTTCCACTTGGGGATGACCGATATTTTGATGTTTATATGGCTGATGTGCAACAATTTGATTTGATGTTGTAGATTTTGTACAATTTCTTGTTCTTTGTTAATGATTTATGCTAAAACTGGAACTTTTTTGCCAAATTATAAAAATCTGCAGGGCCTATTTGTCATCTCCCAATTCAGTTGGAAGTGAAGGTTCAGTTGTGGCAGATCATGACTCGAATCTGCCTCGTTCAAAAGAACTGGTTGAAGAGACTAAAGGCTGTGTTACCAGTGAGATTCTGGGAGCTCCTGTAGTGCCTGCTCCTGCCATTATGGCATTTAAGTTTCTTCATGAAAGCCCGGTGGCCAAGGTTTTAAGCTTACTCAGTTTCATTTAAATAAATATAAATTTCCCTTTGGCACTTCAAGCTACTCAATTGATATCATTTTTTTTATTTTTTTCGTTGAGGAAGCATGATCTTTCATGACCTTTTAAATGTACTGAATATATGGAACTGTTTGTTCTTTCTATTGTGCTTTCTTTTTGGTAGAAGAAAAGTTCTCATGGAAGTGGTAGTCATTGGTTTGTTGAATCATTAATTGGTTTCTTATCCATTTAGTGCAACTTGTATGTTGAGAATGATTCTACTGAGTGTAAACTAAGAATTTGACTGGAAGGGGAGAGATCCTTTCATGATGGGTTTGAGGCCTAACAATCTTTTAATGAATCTATGATTGAAACTTGGCAACATGGTTTTGTTGTTACCTTTTCTACATCAACATTCATGGATTTGGAGATTTTAGCCAATTTTCGCCTAGAGTATCGTGTATGCGAATTGCTGCTAATCATTGTTTATTATCAAATTGATGTTGTCATATTCTAATGGTATAGGCTTTTGTTAATGTTGTGCAAAAGCAGTCTTTTCACTGATGGATTGTTCATACAATGAATAAGATGTATTGATGCATCAGTATCACTAAAGATAAAGATGAAGCCAAACACATATTCATCGTTTCATATGTACTATATAGTATGCGATCGTGATATCTCTGTCTGATGCATCTGGTAGGAAGTTGTTGCCTCTATTGCCTGCGATCCAAATGTTTGGAATGCCGTGCTGCAGAACCAAGAACTTCAAAGGTTTATGGAATCACAAAAGCCATGTAAGATGTCATATTCCATCCTTTGTTAACTGGTTGACATGATATGAGGCAATCATTCCTATAATTTGATTTTTCTTTATGATGTTGCTTGCACAGGTAAGAATTTCAGTAGTGAGACAGTTACTGGTTATGGTTCAAAAAGTGTAGATGACTACTACTCATCTGAGTGTGCAGAATCTGAGCAATCATATGAGGTTGAAGAATCTAAGGTTGGGAATGGGTTTCAGAATTTTTTCCAGAAGATGAAAAGAAATGTAGTTGACATGTTGAGCAGCTTATCTGATTACTTACAAGATCTGTTTGGTGGAAAGGATGCAAATAACAGAGCTGATGTTTTTATGGAACGATCTTTTATGGGGTTGGCAGTGATGGCCATACTTGTAATTTTGCTGAAGAGAGCTTAGTCATCGTTTGCAGCATGAATGAAACATGTGAATTTGTCGAAGCTGCACTGCATCAGTGGTGATCCAGTTTTATGTTTTGTTAAGTATTAGGGAGAAATGTTAAGGTTTATGGGAGTGATGATGATGATGATTTATCTAATGTGGGTGTTATTAGTAGTTGCTTCGATGTGGAGTGTGTTCGGTTCTGTAACAGACTGCTTTTCTTTAAATTTGGCAAAACCTTTATTAATTTTTGAGTGTTAATTAGCTAATTTTTTTTTTTTAATTTTAAACCATTATTACTGAGTTCTTTTATATTTATTTACTCCAGAAGTTCAAAAAAGATTGTATTAGTCCTTGGATTGAATACTCCCTTGGATGGATACTCCATTTAAAAGGTCAAGAGACTTAATTTATTGGAAGTTGTTTTGGTAAAACATTTTAAAAATGAAAATGCTTACTGAAATAAAATTTGAAAATTGGAGAAATTTTGAAAGTTTGGAGGGTTTTATATTGTGCTACTCAATAAAACCATAAAAGAATACATGAGTTCGAAGTTGCTACAATATGTAATACCTTTAGATTATATCTATATGGATTGAGAAATTGCTAGTAAAGTTGATTGTAGTTGAAATGTATAAAAATATTAGGTTATAGGTGACTAGTTCCATGAAAATCAGTCACCAATTAATTTGTGTGGCAGATCAAGCATTTCCAGCAAAGAGGAGAAGGTACGCCCAAAGTAATAGGCAATTTGGCCATTGGATCTCAACCAACAAGACTGACTGCATCGAAGTCGATGATTGGCTCTGTTGCTACCTCTTCAAAGTTGTTCCGGTCTGATATTATTATCAAAGGTCCTTTGAATCTCAACATTTGTTACTCTTGTTCCCGAATGTATAAAATATCTTGCTTCGATAGGTTCATCTTACCCTTGTCCCGTTTACTGTTAACTCCCGTTTGCTCTGGTTGCCCTCGCTGCAAAACGTTAGATTTCGCCCCATGTTGAGTTTCATAAAATATATAATAACAAAAGTAATACATAAAAAAATAACGCTCTCAACACCAAAGTGCATTGGCAATAAACTCCACATTTATTTGCTAAAAGGTAAGAATTTTACCTTTCTCAACACGAAGGCCAAATATAAGTAGGCCACCTCCCACTCATCCGGTGACAACGTACCTGAAAAAGCACCACATAAGAAGTTAATAGAAAAAGTTACATAGAAGTCAATATTGATTAGGGATACTGATGAAGAGATTAGGCTAAAACTTACTTTGGTCGTCTTTGCCATCGCCCAAAGCACCAAGTCTTCTCATGAGCTCAACATATTCAGGCCTCTTCAAGTATTCATCCACAAACACATGTGAATTTTTCACAAAGACCAACTCCAATCCATACTGCATATTTGAAAAGTAAAAGAATGGCATTAGGACTAGCTTGTGACTAATTTGATAACAAAGGTACTAAAGGCAGCTTCACTGTATGTAATGCTTACAATCTGTTATCACAGGACACTTTTTTCAAAACAAATTCTACTCAGAACTAGATAGGAAATAGTACATTGTCTTGTGCTTTTTAAGGTAAGTTTATGACATCCAAAACTTGAGGTGGAAAATTTGTGTATGGCTTGAGCAGCTCAAAAAACTGATAGGAAGTCTTTGTTTTTGCTGGCCCCAAATAAATTGGGCACATTTGACCCAACACTATGGGCCAATATGGTAGTTTTTCATGCCACCACAATGAAAACGTAGTTAAAAGTCCAAAAGAGGTCCTGACCGGGCTTCCTCCACACTCTGGTCCACAGAGTCCAGGTGTGGCTGAGTGGGGTGGCTTGATTTGCAACCAAAACCGATGGCCACAATCATTTAAGGACGACAAATAAGGGAGTTTTGAGATGGTATAACTTGTTGATGGACATATTATGTATCACCAAACTTCATACTAAAAACAAGTTCAATCCCGAAGAGCAAGGATTACCAGCTCAAATATGGAATTGACAGCCTAATCGAGAATCAGAACACTGATACCTCTTCAGCAAGTGCTTTGAAGACATGAAAAGGGACAATCCACTCAGGGCAATCAACAGCATCCTGTAAGAAAATTACTCAAACTATCAACAAGCATATAATTAAAAATAAAACCAGAGAACTTTATGAAAAAGATTCCAGCAATGCAAACACATCCAGCATCAGAAGAACGACATAAGTAAGCATAAAAATGGATGAATAAAGATCAAATCAAGGAAAAATGATGACTTTTCAATTAACTTGATAAAAAGATAAAAGAAACAATCAGGAAGGGAAAAGTTATGTACCTCTAGATGGAACTTGTATTTGATGCCAAAGGGACTTGAAGACTTAAATTTCTGGAAGGCAGATTGGTAAAGTAAAATATTACAACTAGATGTCAGCCAACTAGCTAGAAACTTTTAAAAAAACTATATTGTTTAAGAATGTAGAAATTTACCTTGTTTTCAAATTCTTCATCGAAACGTATCCAGTACACACTATTACCAAACTCTAGCCCCTCAGCTGCATCCAAAGGGAGATATTAAAACACAAAAAAAAAAAAGAGAGATTTCAGTAGTTGAAACTCTTGATGGAATATAAAGTAATGTTAACAGCGTTATAAATAAAAAAAAATAAAAAAAAAGGACCTTCTCTAAGCTTTTTGACAATGACATTGGCATCTGGCATCGTTCCAATGAAGATGCCTCCTGGCCGAAGCAATGCTGAAACATTGGCCAAGGCCCGCCTGGCACGTGCCTCAGTAGACCATGAATAATGCAAGGCAAACTGCAAAATTTCAGTTTCACGAATTTAATTGGAACTTACAAACTAGAATGGTTAATGTAATCTTCAATCATCAGTCTTAGTAGTCTGAGATTTAGAAACAACCAACAAATATAAACAGAACACATTTTAGAAAAAAAATACTTTCTTCCTTATAGATATGATTGGTGCAGTTACTAAATTGAATTCAATGTGCATAATAAGATCGCATGATTATTAGTCAAGAGACAAAGGAGAAACTACTTAATAGACTTCTCAAACTCTTGCATCAATTTAGCTAAGTGTGGTTCGAAATTGAGACAGCCATATTTCAGCATGAGAGACTGGGTCATTGGGAAACAAGAGGGAAATGGAGGGGATGTAATATGGATATATCTGAATCTAAATTATTTAATGAAAAGAACAATAATTCTTAGTTATCAGAAATGCAAACGTATGAGTTACCTGGCAGCTACAAACATCAAATGGAGCATCTTCCGCCAAAATCTTGTCTAACCGAACCTGCATCAGACAGATGAATTACTTGCACATATATATGACTGTGATAATAGCATGGTGATTAACTTCAGCTAATCCCGCAGTGTGCAGAACCAGCTATACAGCTCATCAAAATTATTTTTGATTTACAGCCATATGCTTAGAAAATTCAAAGAAACCGAGAAAAAAAAGGGGATCAATTCAGAACTAACTGTAGTTGATTTACCTCATAGCAGTCTCCACATATGAGTCTGGCAGGAAAGGAGAACTTTTTCCGTCGCTGGTGATGGTCTGCATCACCATTATATCGTGTGCGGCAATCTTCTATCTGATATTGGAGCCAAAAGATTTCAAACATATGAAACAGATTGTCTGAACATGCAATAATAGATGGCGTTAAGAAAGCATCAAATTATAGTTCTGATATGAAAAATGATTTCAGATAAGTATATAATATGAAGACGAAATTAGTTTCTGAACAAATACTAGGCTGAAAATATGGCAGATTTCCAACTCTTTTTTATGTGATCCAGATATCAAAATCCATATTGGAGAGGGTCAATGTAATTATTGAGAGAATTACCAAGAGATATAAGAGGCCAAAAATCACTCAAAAAGACTCCTACAAAAAAACACTAAAATAGGAGAAGGACAATCACTCAAAACGACAACTTTAAAAACTAAATTCTGCAAAGGTCAAATTTGTATGTTAAGAAAATTATAGTTAGAGGCAAGAAACTCATTTTTAAAATGCAAAAGCATTCTTCTATTCATGAAAGATATACATGTTACTGCAATCCAACTTAAGTTTAAAATCCTTGCAAATAAATTTGCAAGAGATTGATTTGCCTCAAATCTGAGGTTCAACCATCATCATTCCATTAAATGTGTTTTGAGTATCCCTTGTTTTTGAAGTCCCCTAAACTAATTTAAACAACAGCACCACAATTCAGGACAACCATGGCTTTATTGCATACATTTTTTGGGGAGGGGAGTATAATTGCACATAGAATGATTAAATAGACAAGGTGACATGGTACATTGTTTTGTTGCTCCTCAAATTAATAATCAATATTGTTTAAAGAAGTTATACTCACTAGACAGATATAGATATATATAATATAATTAATTCCAACATTGCAAAAATAATGACAATTGACAACAAAAGGGCAGTTACAAGGATTGAAACTTTACCGAGCCCTCAGCTATATCAATACCAACATAATAACCAATCCTTGCTTTGTCCCATTTGATGAGGTCACCACCCTGGTAGAATTAAATCCAAGGCAAAAGAAGATAGAAGGTATAAGATCATATAAACAGTCACCAAATTTGAAAATTCAAGCTCATATACTACCTTCCCACAAGCCAGATCAAGAACTGCATCTCCTCTTTTCGCATATAATTGAATTAACACACTCTTTATCTGTTGGATGAAACAAGAAGTAAGATACAGATACAAAAAGCTTCCTGGCTTTCAGTTTCACATGAATTTCAAAAACCTCTAATTATGTCACAGTTTGACCTAAAATTATTTCAGTAATTACCCAATTATTGAGTTTCTTCAAGTGAATAATAGGGCTCGCTTCGCGCTCTTCAAGTGTCTGATTCGTTCTTGCACTGTAATGATCAGCCACTTTCCTTGCAAATATCTTAGTACTCTCATCCTCCAAAAATTGAGCATCACCTAACAACAGCAGAATCACTTACATTCCCCAATTCAATATGAAATCCAATTCCCAAAGGGGAAAAAGAAACGTAGTTTCCTAAACTATGAACCCAATACTAAAAACCCCAATAAAATGTTTCAAATTTTTCGTACAACCCAGAAGTAATTGAGACCAAGTTCCAATCAAAAATCAAAATTAATCCAAGAAACGACCTAAAATTTCTCATATGGAAATACCTTCAGGGTTGTGCTTGACTTTGGATTGAGGAGGTCCATAAGAACCCGAGGATGGAGATTGTTGATAGCCTCGCTTCATCTGTGTAAATAATGTATGATTATGTACAGAGAATGATCAGCAAAATCAGCACCGATGAAGTGGTGAAGGGTTAGTGCGTGGTTTATTGTTGGGAAAAGGAGGAAGAAGCTAACACAAAAATACGGTAAAATTGGAAAAAAGATTCAGCAAGTTGTCCACCCATCTGTTTTCTCCCATTTCTTCCCAATTACCTTATTTATAATATATATATATATATATATATATATATATGTGTGTATCCTATTTCTTCTCAATTACCTTATATAATATTATATATATTTATACACACTGTTTTTTTCTGATAACTAACAAACTTTTTTTAGTTTGTTTCATTAAATTTTTAAAATAAGTAAACGTATATCATTAGCAAAAGGTACACTAAATAAATATTACAATCTAAATAATCAATAGGCACATATGAGTTAATCAAATATTACATTATGTTTAAAAAACACTAGAAACAGGTCAAGAAATAAAATAAAAATAAAAAAAACTTGTCAATTTAGTTTTTTTTTTTTTTACCTCAATCTTTTATATCGAGTCGTGAACTCTCAATTGTACTGGGCCTGTTTCCATTCGTTTTTTAGAGTGAAATTGTATGCAACTGGGCCCATTATAAAGTGCTTGGCCCATTTGAATCAACATAGATCCACTAAAAACTATATACAACTAAGGCCCATTTACTATTTTGATAAGCAAAGAAGCCCAGGAAAGGCAGGGTTTGTAAAACCCTATCTCGCCACCATCTCCATCTCATTTCCACTCCTTCGCCGTTCTCTTCCCAACACACACACACAGAATACTCCCCAAAAATGGGTCGTGTGATCCGAGCACAGCGTAAGGGAGCTGGGTCCGTCTTCAAGTCCCATACCCACCACCGCAAGGGCCCGGCCCGATTCCGCTCCCTCGACTTCGGCGAGCGCAATGGCTACCTCAAGGGCGTCGTCACCGAGATCATCCACGACCCCGGCCGCGGTGCGCCACTCGCTCGTGTTACCTTCCGCCACCCCTTCCGCCACCAGCACCAGAAGGAGCTCTTTGTCGCCGCCGAGGGTATTTACACCGGTCAGTTCCTCTACTGCGGTAAGAAGGCCAATCTCGTCGTAGGTAACGTCTTGCCCATCAGATCTATTCCCGAGGGGGCCGTCGTTTGCAACGTCGAGCATCATGTAGGTGACCGTGGAGTTTTCGCTAGGGCTTCTGGCGATTACGCTATTGTTATCTCCCACAATCCGGATAACGGAACTTCTAGGTATGGTTTTGGTGATTTTATTGTTATTGATTTTTATATAATATTTGTCGAGAATGTGAAAAGAAATGTTTTGTGATTTTATTGTGTTATGCCAATGCTCAATTTTGTGGCTGTATGAATAAAAGCTAGGCAGATTCTTCTGAAAAAAGCATCTTTTGAATCATCTTGAGGTTTAGTTCCATTGTTCTGTGAACTGTAATAGCATATTCAGATTGTCAAATATGGATTACTATTAGATTGGGATGATAAACTTTTCTATTGAATGCAGCATATATATGTCAAACTCTAGCCTTTGATTTTGGAAGACCTGCCTGTCATGACAGTTTCACTTGATTATGTAAAATTATGCAGTATGATCATTTTCAATTCATGTTTCAGTATACATGAACTATTCTTTTGTAATTTTTGAGTTATGGTAGTTGAAAAAACTTGTGCTTTCAATTTCTTCATGATCTTACAACCAATCTCTGTGCTTGATAGCAATGTGTTTTGATCATTGTTATCTGAATACCACATTATTATCTTTCAAATTTGCTCTCAATCAATATAATGTTTTGGGATGGTTTTCAATCATTTGTTGGTTCAACAAATTCATTGTTGTTTGCAGAATCAAGCTTCCATCAGGAGCCAAGAAGATTGTGCCAAGCGGATGTCGTGCGATGGTGGGGCAGGTTGCTGGGGGTGGACGTACTGAGAAGCCAATGTTGAAGGCTGGAAACGCATACCATAAGTTCAGAGTGAAGAGGAACTCATGGCCCAAGGTTCGTGGTGTTGCTATGAATCCAGTGGAGCATCCTCATGGTGGTGGTAACCATCAACATATCGGTCACGCCAGTACTGTTCGTCGTGATGCACCACCAGGGCAAAAGGTTGGTCTTATTGCTGCTCGAAGAACTGGTCGTCTCCGTGGTCAAGCTGCTGCCACAGCTGCTAAAGCCGATAAGGCTTAGAGTGTTCTTGATTAATAGTTTTCTTGCAATCTCATTTCAATTTAATCGTATCAGATTTTGCATGGTTTGTATGTTAGAATGAATTATTGCTTTGATATACCAGTCTTTGTGGCATTATGAAGATTATGTTCTGTTTTAATTTGAGATTTCGTTCGAGATTATCTTGGATGTATAGTTTAAGTTTCTTATGTTATTTCATGTCCTCAATAAGACACTGATTGGCTAAGCTTATTTAAAAAAAAATTATACGACGTTTTATCAAGTTTTAAAATAAATTGTTATGTGAACTGCTAATTTTAAATCATAAATTTAAAATCTATGTTTGGACTTGAGTTGTTTTATCAAGATTTGGAATGAGTGAAGTCCACCAAGTCCACCATAGTGTCAAAATAAGGAGCTTGTAAGATGTATAAGATGTTTTTAGAGTTGACCAATCGATATTTATGTTTCATTTTAACTGTTCAAATCTTGTATTGCCTATTATCCTTTTTTTTTTTTTTTTTGTAATGCCCAGTCGAAGTTATGCTGCTAAAGTATTTCCAGCACAATTGTTTTTTTTTTCTTTTAATAAAATTGAAGTTACATTAATTAACAAGATAATTGGAATTTACAATTTATTTTTACCGATGATGGCAGCATTGTTGCGCACCACCTGAACAAAAGTCTCACTAAATTGTTGCTATGCAAGCTGGTCGTAGCCGCGCTAAATTTTGATAACGGATTAAATTTGTATATCAATGTTTCTTAATTGGCAAAAACTTTTGTGTACAAGGTGCACGAATCCAAATTTGTGCACAACAATACTATTATATTATATGAGTAATACTGTTATAATACTATTATATTATATATAGTTTTAACAATATTACTTCATATAATATAACAGTATTTGTTGTGCACAAATCTGAATTTGTGCAACTTGTGCACAAGAGTGTCACTCTTTTTAATTTCATACAATCTCGTTCCATTTAAGCGTGTCAAATTTAGCAAGTAAAAAGTTTTAAAACAATTATTTATTGTGGATAAATAGTGTTGGAATTTGGTTTTAATAAAGTTGGTGCTAGACTCGATTATGATCAAATTTTGTGTGGCCATGAGTTTGATTTTAAAGATATCAATATCAAACATTGGAATTATTGTATAGAAATGTGGGAGTGTGAGGAGGCTTATCAAATAATATGTGGGTTATTGGAGGGAGTATGCAATTGATGGTCGATGAATAAAGCCCACAAAACTCTCAAATCTGGGCCGGTAAAGCTGAAGAGTATGGGCCAATGAAAAAAGCCCTCAGTAATTCTCATATATATAGAAAAGATGCACCATTGCTTCCTCTCTAGAAATCTCTGTTAAGTCTTAAACCCAAACCCCTCCCCTTCCCTGCCATATTACTAAACCCAGAAATGGCGATGAAAGCAGCGATTTCCGCTAATTCTCAGATGGGGATCGGAATTAGGGTTTTCTGCTCCTCATTTTCCAGCTTCCCCTTTAATCTACCCCAAAAAAATGTCGAGAAGCCTCCTCCCGCTGAACCCTCTACCAATCTCTTCGTCTCCGGTACTCTCTCTGTCTCCCCATCGATACTCTTCATTTATATATGTGTGTGTGTGTGTGTATTACTGGTTGTCTGCTGATACCTTTACTTCATAATCCAATGTTTGTTTGAGAATAAAGATTTTAAACATTTGGGTTTCCGTATTAATTACTTGATTAGATACTTTAAGATACTATAAAGGTCACATTTTTTATTCTCTTTGAGTCATTTTCATGGATTCTCAAAACATACCCTCTATTTTAGATATAAGAAATCTAAAGCTCGAAGCTATTTTCTCAAGCTGATTCTTTTAAGTCCAAACACAACCTAGAAAAGTCCTTAAGGCGTTGTAACAGCATCTTTATAGCATTGGAAATACTTTAAGTATTCGCAGAAGACAAAATTTACGTTCAAATGTCATGTCTTGTCTCTGCACTTTGTACTTAATTGTAGTTGCACACCTATGTTGGATCCAATAATGTGATATCATATGATCTGTACTCTTTATGGTCATTTGCTTTCTGTCTTCCTGATATTGTTCCTTGCTACGATCCAAGCTTCACTACAACCTCAATATTTTGAGGTTGCAATGTACTAATAAATGTTCCACGATGATCATATGTAAGGCATTGCAAGCTAAACAACTCTGTTTTCATTGCCAGTTTTAATCTTTACTGGAGGAGTGTTATGAAAGATCTAGCGTGGAGTAGAATAAACTGATTTTTCTATTTATATATGCTGCATTTGGCATGATTTTTATTTTCTTGTGTATTTGGTTTGCTTCAGCATAATATCTATATCCTTGCAACATCAATCATTCAGTTAAATGTATGACATTTGACAATTGATTTTATATTGTACTTTCTGTGAAAACTCTTCTATCTTTTTTATGCTTTTTTTTTTTTTTTAATTCTCTGTTTTTTAACCTGCCTGATCTTTGCTACCCAAGCCCCTGGCCTGATAGTTGCGAAATTGAAATTTTTGGTGGCTTGCTTGTGGGTGAGTTCATTGAACATGTTCTCTTTTTATGATTTAGGACTTAGTAAACGCACGACAACTGAAGGCCTTCGTGATGCATTTGCTAAGTTTGGTCAAGTGGTACATGGTATGTATTTTTTTTCATTCAATAAAGGGAGAATTGATGCTGTAAAATCCTACAGCAATTGGCTGATTTTTTCCTCTTTGTGTAGCGAAAGTGGTGACTGATCGTGTGTCTGGATACTCTAAGGGTTTCGGTTTCGTTCAGTATGGAACAATAGGTGAAGCTGAAGCAGGGATAAAGGGCATGGATGGGCAGGTGATTTAAAAAATTTAGATGACTTTTTGATTGTTGAATTAAATAATAAAAATAGCTGAAAGGAAAGCTGGGTAGCTTGTACTAATAGTCAGAAAGACTGAGTGCAAACTCTATCTTAGAGAAATGGCCCAGACATGGTGAATAGATGAGCATAGTTTTTTTTTTTTTTTTTTTCTTTTAAGAATAATTAGGAATCTGGAGGTAGGATGAAGGTGATGAAATCATTTTTGAATTATAGTACCATAGCAGAAATACAATATCCCAAATTCCATTTCAACATTTTTTATTTTGAAATTGAATCCGTTATAAGTAGTATAATACTATATTTATTTACTAAAAATCTAAATCTATGATCATGTATAGTGGATACAGTTTTTGACCTTTTTTAAATTGAATCCGTTAAAAATGTTCTTTTATAACCAATAATAAATTATGTTTATAAAAGAAAATTACTAGGTTTTAACAAATTTCAATTCCTCTGACAAAAATTAAATAAAGTGTGAAGAGTTCTTGAATGTGGGTTTTTTTATGTCTGCCATGCTTTTAAATGGATTTTGATTGTTGAGTGTTCAATAAGAGAAAAAAAAAACTATGTTATTTCCCTCACAGTAATTATTGGTATCAATCATCATCACTATCAGTTTGATTTAGATCTTCCAGCTAGTTGAGTTTAGGTTTCCATCTCTTTCTGCATCAACCCTTGAACTGAGAAACTTCAAATATTTGGAGGAAGGGGATTATAAACTATAATTTTTACACGATTGTAATGATCTTCATAGATACACAAAAAATCATTTTGCGAGATCATATTGATCTCTTTAGATCAGCCTTTGATGAATGTCATAAGTGATAAATGCATGTTCGCATCATCATTTTGTCTTGAAGTTGCTTCCTGTACAGAAACATTACCTTTGTGTTTCACATATGTTTTGTAGTTTTTGGATGGTTGGGTTATTTTTGCGGAGTATGCAAGACCAAGAGCTCCTCCACCCCCTATGAACAACGCACCATATCAGGGTCATCGATGAGGATGGTGTGGAGAGAAAGCGCCACTTTTAATTGAAGTACGTTGATTCAACCAATTAGATAGTTATATAAATATCGATTGATGCTCTTGTTGCTATTTAAACTGAACTTAGTAGTCTTCTTGTCATTTTGGAGCTCCACTTATGTGGGGATTAAGATATGTGGTTGGTGCACGGTTACATGATCTCATAGGATTCAGGAATTATGACTGTAGCATCAGCAAATCACTGGTGTTTGGAAATTTTTATCTAGTGTTAAAGACTTATTTTTGCTTATATACACTGCATAATGTTAAAGACTTTTTATACGTTCAAAGTATTTGAATCAATGACTATTTTAATCCTGGCCTTGTCTAATTTTTTGCAATCTTTGAGGCTTCAAAAACCATTTATATGTATCCTAAGGATGTTTTTGTTAGTATTCTGGTTTGTCTGAGACTCTGAAATGCATGTCCTAATTAAAGTAACATATCTATGAGTCAAATTTTGTACGTGTTAAAAAGGCTTATATAGATGGTGTTGAGTGTTAAGGTGCCATCAAGTTCATTTGCACACAAAACACAAAAGGAGTAACCAAATAACCCTCGTTTGAATTTGAAGTCAAGTCATATCCATGAGATAGAAAAGGAAAAGATGGGGGCATATTATTAAGTCAGAGTTGCATGGTGGATACATGTTGTCCACCATTAGTCAGCATCTCACTTGTATTGTAGTAACAGAATTGTGAAGACATAGAAACAGGTGGCAAAGCAATTGGCCAATGTCTGAGGAGCGTTTGCCATGAGGGACAAGTAACTCTTGCTCTTCCTAACTCCGAAAATAACTCTTCTCATTTCGACCCCATACAATATCACTTTCATATTCGCATTCATTTCTGATGTAGTTAGAAGTTGCCATTATATAAAATAAAAATAACACACGTCTGCGTTTCTTGACAATTTTGTCCTACTTACTGCTGCATTATCGGTTAAGTTGGTGGTTTCTTATGGTTAGTAGTTGCTAAAATGATTGGATACGTTTTCAAAGAAGAAAGATGCTTTCATCTGCTCCCTTTTCTTTTAGCATGTTGTTGGTTGGGTTACCTAATTCTGTGCTCAAGATATCATTAAATACTAGATATTTTTGGACTTGAATTTGATAAGTTGTCCATTATAATATCCGTTTTTCAAAAGTCAGTATTTGGTTCGTGGTTTGAGAGAAAACTATCAATCTGGATTCAATTTGAAGGACTTTTGATGGAATAAAATTGCATTGATATGGGAGAGCATGCGTGGTATAGTTGCCTATTTTCAATCAAAATCAAATTGAGTCATGATAACTGTTTCAATGACTTAATCCAAACAACTTAATTTGCTTTGGGATTTGATATTATAATAAGTAGACATAAAAGAAGGGGAATAAACAGGATTGATGAATGTGGGGAATAAATATCCATTCATCAATCTTGTTCCCTCATTTGGAGTTTATGCTACAGTGTTGGTTATCCATCATCATTCCCAATCTATTCATCTTTACCTTTTTTGCCCCTTCAAAATAGCGATCCCCCGCCTTAAACGCAAGAAATAACCACCAGTAACCGCGGGGCATCATGGTAATTAAATATGCTGCGATTTGATGGCCCCATTAATAGAAGATAAGGACAAAACGACGCCACTTATCTATTAATACAAAACACTCCCTTCGCGACTTCCCTAACAGCACACAACGCCTGATTCTTCACACACACACACACGCACACAGAGGAGAGAGAAACGAACATTCACGCCAAGAAGCTTCATATTGCTCCAATCTTATAGCTTCCATGTCAATGGCGTATTAACAATTCTACCAGCTTCTCGATTTTATCTCTTTTTTGTGTGTCTGTGTGTGCAACCATATACCATGAAGTTTCTATTGGAATTCGTCACGTGTTGTGCGTCTGCTCCATGTGACTCGGAGACTCGGCGGCCGCCGGAGGATAAGACCAGATTATTGGTAATGCAGGAGCCTCGCCGCCGCCGCTTATTGCACAAGTATGGGAGCCGGGTAAGGGGTGGTCGCCGTGAATGGCGCCCTTCGCTCTCCTCCATATCCGAAGATGTTTTGACATCAGAGAATAATAATATTGACGAACGGCCGGCGGCGAGGTGGCGGTGGAGATTGCGGCGGAGCCTCGAAAAGAAGTTTGCCTCTGTATCGCAAAGAGATCGGAGCCGTTCTTTGGATCGCGAACATTCTCGGTATATATGCTGCATCTTATCCTATTTTAACAATTTTTATTTGAATTTGGATTTGTTTCTTCATGTTCTTCCCCTTATTTTTATCTCTCGAATTTCATGCCGTCGGTATAACTCCAAAAATTAGCCACATAAAAATTCTTGTTGAATTTCTTTTTGGAAACAACCCTTTAGAGAATTAAATATTGACATTTTTAATTTTAATAATTTAAGCTTGGAAATTAAAGTGATATGATTTGCATAAATCAATGAATACATAGATGTGTGAAAATGTTTGTATATAAATAATAAGCTCAGAGATATTTGACCTTTTCATATTAAGATGAATAATTCTATTTCTCTAGGTTATAAAACTTAAAATAGTCATTACCAAATGAAATTACAGGGGATGATTTGATACTGTTCTCAAAAATCTGCATACAACTTATCTTTGTATGAGTAAATAAACAGAGTCCCCTTGATCTTGAGAAAAAACCTGGTTAGCATAGTTGTTTTTTTTTAAAGGAGGTTGAACATGAAATTTTTGGAATTATACTATGAAATTTATACTGAAGTTATTGGACGTTCAATTAAATTTAACTAAAGTTAATCTTGATAGCATCTGTACCTGTTGATGGTATTAGGCACTCAAGGCTACAACTTGATAACTCCTATTCAGCTATTCTCATTATCTCACCCATTTATGTGGGGAACTATTTTATTTTTTAATTGCAGCCCCTTATATAAAACAAATTAAAATAGAGAGAACAAACATAACATAGAATTTAACGTTAAGTTATTCTGGTTTTTGCTTTCAATTTCCACCTATTATGGATAAAATATAAGAATGTTGCTTTCAAGGTAGGTAAACAGAAATAAGTGGGATAGAAGAATTCAAATTATTGAATTTGAACTCAAAGTCACACATGAGATATAGCTTATGCACGAAAGTTTTCAAGTTTAAATCCATCTTTCGAATTCTACATAATTTCTTTAACAAAAGAATTAAGTCTCTATGCACATGACTAGAGCCTTTTTAACATCGTTATTGTATACATCTTGTTTGATAGCAACATGTTATATTGTTGATTGGTGTAAAATTATAATGTGTGGTGTTTATGTTATGTTTTGCAGGAGAGCCCCAGTTTCAGCGACAATGGTAGCATTTTCTCCAGCACCCTTCATGTTTTAAATGCTTAATTTCCTGATTTTTCCTCTGCCTTTTCACAGGCTCTTATAGTTTAGATTCTGTATATAGTGTACAGCTTGTCTAGTGTAGTATCTTTTTATGGGAAATTATATACACAGGTCTCCATCATATTAATCCATTGATTGGTCAATATCTCTCATCCTTTTTTTTATTCTCTATGATTTTAGCTATCACAATTCATTTCATTTCATACCTATGGCTATGGATACCCAAAAGGAACACCTTCAAAACGACAGTAAAGAATGTGGTTTACCCAAAATCAAATTTGTGGAATATGGTTCTCTTGTGGATAACCATTAATTGAATAATTTTGAGGATCTGGATTTAATATGGAGTTCCAATGGAGAGTTGCAGTAAAGTTGTATGACAACACTCTTTAACTAACCATATGCAGGTTCCAATCCTAAAACCAAACTTCATCATGTTACTAGTAAAGTTGGGGTAATGAGCTTATTTGGTTTCATTCCTCCCAAAATAAATAACAATAGGATATTTATATCATCAAATTTTACAACATTGAGATCGTGTAATAAGTTAATCCCCAGGCTCAAATGCAAGCAAAAACTGTATAACTTGATCAACAAAATCAGACGGATAGTTCAAGGCACAAAAGTAAATAAAGATAGAAATATAAATAAAAAAGTAAGAGTTAAGATTATTTATTTATTTTAGCAGTGTTCATCCTCCCTCATTGCCCACAAATCCATGCAAAGAAAAGCAGAGAGAGAAAGAGAGTTTATTGTTCCCATCATTTACTCAACACAAAACCAGAGAATTCATGTTATGGTTCCCTTACTATTTTCCTTCAACGTCGGCTGATTTCGTGGTAGCTCCTTCATCCCCAGCTGATTTTCCACCCCAAAAGTCAGAAAACGAAGGCAGCTTCATCTCACCTTTATACGACAACGGAATCGTAATGTTCCCAATGACGGGGAGATCGATAATCATCCCCAATTCCAACAGGTAATCGATGTCCCAATCGCCGCCAACGTCGCGGACCAGGCTCACCACCGCGCTGTGCGGCACCTTCACCGTGACTTCGAGCAGCGTGTTGTCGCTGGCCTTGAGGGATCCAGGATCGGGGATGGTCCCCGACGCGATCTCCCTCTCCATACTCTTCACCTTGTAAACGACCTCTCCGATGGGGATCGGAACCGAATAGGGATTGGAAACGGTGACCTTGGCCAGTAAAGTGATTCCGTCGAAGCCGATACCCTTGAAGTCGACGTCGGTGATGGTAGCCTCCGGCATCGGCATGTTCGACATCTTCTCGGAGACGTAGTTCTTCGCTTTCTCCAATAACTCCATCTTCAACGACTGCTATTTTTGAAATTAGGGATTGGATTTACCGATCTGCTATGTATGTGTGTGTGTGTGTTTGTGTGTGTAATGCGTAGCAAATTACATACGCGTCATTTATGAAGGTGTATGGGATAGGCATGGAATTTCCGCGTTTTCAGATCTCTCTTTCTATTGCTGTCGCTAAAATTAATTGAATTCTAATAATAATATTAGTTTTATCTTAAATACATTGAAATTGATCGGAATTATATTGTAATGAATAGAATCGTCATTTATAATGTTTTTGGCCAATTTAAAATGAATTATATATTAGTTTAAATCATTGACTTCTAAATTTTTAAAGGATCAAACTTATTGCTTAACATGTCTAGTTGGACTAATGTTGAATTAAAGTAGAGCAAAGGCTCTTTATGTAGTTGTCAAACTTTAAAAAAAAAAAAAGAACTCTTAAAATAAACTATTTAGCCGGCGGAAAAGTTGTTATACTAATTAGCCACAGCTAAATTTGTCTAACTTTACCTTTGTATAAAATATAATGTCATCATTCTAATTATGGTGCATATTTCTGAAATAATATTAATGATGAAATACAGGGAAGGAAATACAATCCCGATTCGATATGATGATTGCTGGGCATCGTATTAATTTCAAGCATTTTTCTAAAACTAAAGCTACATGAGCTTTCATTCTCATATATTCTAGGTGTAGCAGAATCTTTTGTGTACAATCAAACATATTTTATACCTTAAATTAGTCTACTTTAGCTAAATGTCAAATTCACTCTTAATTTATCTTAATTTATGATTCTTGGTACATAAAAAGCACCAAATTTTCATTTAGATAAATCTAGATGCTCTATTTCATCATGTCATCATGGGACAACATTCTCATTTCTCAACATCCATCAAGGTATAATATATTGATAAAATATAGATCACTTTGATGGTAAAAACTACATTGTAAATTTGTAATAGAATCTATTCCTAATCAGATATATAGTGAAATCACATTTCTTAGTCTTCATCCAATCCTACTAGTAAACAAGGTCATTTCTTGAAAATATCTTATTTAACAATACATTTTTCCTCCCTTGTACTCCTTTGCACATCTTCTTCTTCTTCATATAAACTTAACCTCAAAAAACCCTATCATTCTAACAAAATGTATTTGCATATATATATATATATAGAGATGTCACTTTCTTTTTTTCTTTTAAATGATTTTACATTGTGTAGTTCACCATTTCCACCTTCAACACCAAGCAGATGCAGAGATCAAATTCCTATCTTTCCATCCCAACAGCACAGCTCCATCTTTGTCCACCAACCTATAATTCTCCGAGTAGGATTTGAGCAATCTCCTAATCACAGAATTGACATACAAACTCAAAGGAAATGTCCTAAAACCAGCCATCATAAACCTCAATCTCCACTTCCCTAACACCTCATGACGCTCCACTCTCTCCTTCCCTTCACATGCTATCACATTCACTATCTCTCTACCCAAACACTCTTCCTCCATCTTCATCCTCTCCTTACTCTCCCTCCCAATATTCACATCCATCGACTCAAACATCGCCGAGTAGAACTCAAATGTCTCAATGAATCTCGGCACAAATGCAGCTGTGTTTGTGTTTGATTCTTGCTCAACCAAAGTCACCACCTTTGGACCAAGTGATCTCACCATCCTAATAAGCCTGTCTCTTGGATTGGACACGTCAACGCTCTCGTCCGGTGTGTGGTGAAGCTGCAACGGAAAGTTCACCGCCAACGCCTCGTTGGGCCTAACATCGAGCATTTTCTTGGTTACATCCAATGCACAAACTTGAACACCATGGAACTCAACTGGGATGTTGAACTTCTTTGATATTGCCTCAAATTGTTTCCCTAATGCTGCTAGGCCTTCGCCTCGAGCGTGTTCTGAAACGGGGTCGTCTATCCCGGTTATACGCACGGTGGGGGGCCCACCGGGCCTCGTTGCAAGGGCTTGTAACAGAGTGGTCCACTGTCTCCCCTGTGCTATTTGGAAATCTATGATGTGGATATGATTCTCGTTCTTGCAGGCTTCAGCTATGGCTCCATTGGCAGCCATGTAACTGAACTTCCAATAAGGGCATACTTCATACAGAATGTGCATGTAGGACAATAGATTCTTGCCATCTGGCTCGTTGCTCTTTAAGGCTCTATATATGTTGGAACCAGATGACTCTTTTCTTGCTATTAACCCTTCTAGCATGTAAGCGCCTAGACGTTGAATCGGGTCTCCACTAATCGAGACAGCACCGCATGCCAGCCTTACAAGTCTCTCAAATTCGACTAATTTGTGGTCTGAAAGAGCTTCAGCACACCCAATCAAGAGCTGTTTGAAGTTCTCTGGTCCATAAAGATTCTTGATATCAGGTGTAATGATAACTAGCTCATCATCTTCGTCATCCACAGCCATGAGAGCAGTCTCCAGCTCCTGCAAAGCATGTCTTATATGCTGAGCACTATCCACATTCTTTCCTATGGAGTTGGTTAGTGAAGTATCTTGAAAGAAGAATGGAGAGTCTCCTGATTGCTGGAAGTTATAAGAGGTGTAATCGAGTGAAGGATTGGGCTCAGAAAGATAGCTATTTTGGTCCTGATCATGGCAGTATGTGAAGAGAGTCTGGGAATCAAAATGATTAGAGAAATGGCAATTGTTAAGAGAGTTTCTTGAATCGAATTCAAAGGAGGTAATCATCCTTGGAGGAATGGAGGAAGCATTGGAGTATGAAGCACCAGTGAGACCGTATTCATAATAGTGATCAGAGTCCATATAACGCACCAAGTATTTGTTGAGATGCTTCCAAGCCAATTTTGAAGGTATCTATCTGCAAAACACAAACAAAGATGCTCATAAGTAACCAAAGATCCGACTTTCTGCATTAACAAGTAAATAACTTACGAGAACAGCTTTCAAGCAGTTTAATCCATGTTAATTAACAAAAAGGACCAGGTATACAACTTTCTATTTTTGATCACATATTACACAATTATGAGAAGATATAAATAGAGCCTTTCTCATCTTTAAGATAGGATTCTGTGGAATCATTACAAAGAGCCAAGAAAATTCATTGGAAAAAGAAAAGGTTCGTCAAGAAAACAGAGGACAGTTAGAAGGCAATATAACAAACACGTTGCGTTCCTTCTCTCTCTCTTGGGTTTCCGATATTATCAACACCAAAAAATCAAGAAATCAAGGTTATGCAGGAAAGGGAAGTACCTGATGCAGTTTCAGACAAGAAATTGAAATCGAAATTGAGTATGAGAAGTAGTGTAATAAAAAGGAGTGTATAAAAAACCAGTGAAGTGTGAATATGAGAGTGTCGAGTTTGGAAAAGGATATAAAGGAATATATAGAGAGAGGGGGGGGGGGGATGGAAGGAAAGTGGAAATAGGTAGTAAGAATCAGCGGAAAAGGGAAGAAAGAGATGAGTGGCAATAAAACGGTTGACTTTGCCACCTGTTGTCTCCTCAACACCACGCGCTAAATGTTTCAACTTCCTAAACTCTAACGCGCTTAATTGTCTTAATAAAGCTTTTAATTATTTTCTACTTTTTTTTTTTTGTCAAATTTTCTCTCACCACTCTCTTTTTCTCTCCTTCTCTTTCAACCAAACTACAACTCTTTTCGTATTTAGGGACAGAACCGATGTATAGTAATTAATATAATGATTTATTTTTTCTTAACGGACGAAATAAATAATATATTTTATCATAATTTAATAAACTGATAATCTTATATTTTTTTAAAATATTCATAAAATGTATTTCAAGATATTATGTAGTTTAAAAGTTTTCTTTGAAACATTTTGGAATAAGAAAGTAAGAAAAATGTATTATGTGGTAAAAAAAATTCTTTAAAACATTTAATAGTATTTCAAGACATTTTAAAACTACTTAAGCATCTCTCTTTCATTACCATTATCTGTTTTTCCAACTATTATTTTACCATTGATTTCAATTCATTTAAGCATCGAATGATTATATTAAGGAGATACCCTAACTAATGTAACGAATATTTTGTAAATCTTATTTTTTCAGTCTGAGTTGGATGGTTCTCATCAAAAGAACATGGGAATTTAAGAGTTTGTCTCATGAACGATCTGATGGTAAACCATTCCAAGAATTAGAACAGAAAATGTAAAAGTATAATGAGTGGGTTAATCAATTCATGATGAATGAATTGATTGAATAGGTGAAAGATTACAAGAAATTAGGGTAAAAAGGTTTAATTAGCGGCTAATCAATAATCAAAGTGGGTGATGAAAATTATTGGGGTTCATGAACCCGTGAATTTGATTGAATTCTCAAATTGGGTCTAAAACTAATAGATATAAATCTCAAGAATTATTATGCATCCCTTCTTTGAATCAAGATGAACAATGTCAAATCAAAAGTCAACAACTTTTCCAAGTTCTAGTTAATTTACATTTCAAAAATACAAAAAAAAATATATATTAGTTTTCGATTCGGGCACATACGTGAAAAATAAATAAATAAATAGAATTAGTTTTTTAGATTGAAGTAAATTTAGAATCTATACAAAGTAAAGGTTAATTTAAGGAAGAAACGTAGACATACAATTTTGCTGTCAGTTTGATCGTCTGCAGATTTTGAAAGTGATGCAAAAGTCTCTTTCAATCATATTCACCTAATATAATATTACTCATATCCAATCATTTCACTTATTGAAATATCTAATTACAGAGATATTAAGGTACTATAAACAGTCAATGGTCCACAATTTCTAGAAGAAATCTCTTGGTTGCATGGACACGTTAAAATTATAGAAGACTAATAAAAAGAAAGAAAATAAATTATTTGGTTTCATTTTGATGGAGAGTTCTCGTTTCCAGCATTTAGGTTGAAATTTTAGTTCTATATGTCTTCATGAACAATTTAAAATGTGTATAAATAACTGTGTTCGATGTATAAAAAAAGGGACTATAATAACTTTTTTATTATTAATGTGTCCAATAAATGATTAAATGTGTAAGTAAAATGTATGAGTCCCACTGAAGTGACTTTTTTATATATAATAATATAAGTAGATTTAATTGAAAATGATGGCTTCAATAATGATTTGACTCGATAATATAATAGGATTACACGTCTTAGAATTGAAAATTGAAAAACATCAACTTTTATCTATATCTCTACACTGCAAAACCGTCTCATTAGAAAAAAGAAAATGATTATTAAAAAGGAACATGAGTTGGACTTTTGGAATACAAATAAGTTGGAAAGCCCATATTACCTAGTATCCAGTAATTCAGCTGGACCACCAGGCCCAGACCTAGGCCCATATCAGCATTTTGTTTATTTAGGCTACTTATATCCTTGGACTAGAACTTAATACTACTGACATAGTAGTACAATACTATACTACTATTAAAAAGAAACTTATTTGAGGGTTGTTAGAAACTTTATTTTATCAAAATTAATTTGTATACATAAACCAACAATGAAAAAATAAAAACCAATTGGACTTTTTTCCCAACTCAACTTTCTATATTTAATAATCATTGTCTCAGAAACTATATCTACACCGTAAATATTCATAATATATTAGGTTTACTAATCAATCAGCTTTGACTCTTCATATTCTTTATTTCATCTTATTTTTCATTTTATCAATGTACAAGACTATGCATATAATGATGGTGCTATCAGAGCATATGCAATATATATTTTAATAAAATAAATTACGAGACAAACAAAAAAATATCTTTTTTTTCTAACAAATAACCCAACTTCCATTTTATTTTATTTTTTTTCTTTTCCCTTCCCTGGAAAGCATCTCTGAAAACTTGAAGTCCAGTATAGGTGAGGTTGAGTTTGGGCCAAGCTGGAAAGACCCATTGATAATTTAGCACGTGATAGGCTGTCGTGAATGGAGCACAAAGCACGTGCATCCATGTGATAATTCTTCATTATTGCCAAGCACCACTCTATACATTTGATCGTTCCGAAAGAGGGTGTTAGGCACATTATCTTAATCACATTCTAATTTAGGTTTTTTTTTTACTAATAAAATTAAGTCATTAAACTTTTAATATATATGTTTATAATGATTATGTTGTGATCAAAATGATCCAAATCAATGAAGATTGCCAAGATGATTAAGTTTCTCCGAAGAGAGTTTAGATGATCCCAAAATCTCATTTTCAAAGTTCATATCTTCTTGAGTAAAAATTGACCAAAGATCTCAATATAAATTTAATGAACTCTTAAAACTTTGATAATTGCATATTCGATTTATTATCTATCCTAATAGAAAAGTTGATACTTGATTTTCTCTATCAAAGGGAATGTTAAAAGTAACAGAACTTAAAATTCGATTAAAAATATTGACATAGCTGAAAATTGTATTGAAATTTTGTGATTGCTTACACTGACAAAATGAAAAAGGAAATGTCAACAAAAGAATAGCCTCATTACTAACTTGTCAAAATATATCTCATCTATGAATGTTGCTAAATACTAATATAATCTTGATTTTAAAAGAATTTTGAGCGATTTGTTTTGTGAATATATATCTTGATTTTTTTGACATATAAATTGACCGAAGCATTTAACATAAATCCTGAAATAATTGTGTGAAACTTGTGAAGAATATAATAAAACGAATGTGGCCAAAACATGGAACAAAGTCACTTTTAATAATTATTTTTAAAAAAGAGAAAGAAAAAGAGAATAATGAAGTGGACGTTTTAAATGATCGTTGTTGTGGTAGGGCAACACTAATTTGAATTGAAAATTGAAGCAACCTTTGCAATTAGTTTCTTCTTTTAATAAAAGGTGCAAGAAAATCTGCACAAGTGAGAGCAGTAAATCGGTTGTATATATATATAAAATACTTCCTCCATTTCTTTTTAATCGTATTATTTTATCCAAAACGTTTTTCCTTCTTAATTGTCACTATATATATATGTGTGTGGGGGGGTTTTAAACTGCAAAATTAACTTAATAGTCCCCAAAATAAAAAGAATAAATAAAGTGGGATTATTGCATGGGAGTTGAGGCGACTGGTCCCCTACTTTGGAAACAAAGCATAGAGGCAATAATCCTGGTCAAACATCCTACTAAACTTCTCACCAATACAAAACTATATTCCAAATCTCTCCTTATATACCTATTTAAGATCTCATTTAAAACATTAATTATAAGTTAGTGGTGACATTTATAATTACTTCTAATTTATTTCATGGACTTAATTCAAATTTGGTCAATGATCATGGGATCCAATTATTGTGGATTTAAAGAAGATGCTTTAGATGAAGGTAAGATACACCCACATATGATAAAAATTAAATTGCTCACTTCAATATAGTAAACATAGCTTGGGTAGCTAGACAGTGACTTCAATTTAATGGACAAAAAATTTGATACATTATACTACATGTATTATTTTAAACAATATAGATTGTCTTGTATGACTTAAATTATATATTATTAGAACGTATATCTCATAACATTCAAAGTATTTTGGTCTATTATGTTGGTGGGAAAAAAATGGACTGCTAAGTGAAAATGGCATAAACAACTTTTTTCCCGTTATATGGTGATGAAGTCCTAAATGTTCAAATCGGTATAAACTACAGTGAAATATTTCATATTGGTATAGACCAAAATTAATTACTAATAAAAATATAAGTACAATTTTTATAATTATTTAACCATGGATATAAATAAGAGTAAAAAAAAATTCAATATCAATAAATAAAAATCTACGTGTTGAATTACTTTTTTTTTTTCAAGTAAGGGGCCAAATATACGTTTTCTTTTTCTTTCCATTTATTTCTAAAATACGAAAAAATAAACAGCGAACATATTACAAGAAATTTATCCTTTATCATGTTGTTTTGAAAAACATTACTGATCTCCAAAATTTGTCCATTTCTAGAATCCCATATATAGTTTAATATTTATACCTCACACCATTATCAGTCAATTAATAATTTAATAAATAACACGTTGATTATCTAATTTTCAGAATATCGATCGAACTCATCCCCAAGGAAATTCTTATTGTCATTTTTAATTTGATGGCTATGACTATATAGAGTGATGATCTCCACGTCTTAATAATATATGATAAATATTCTCATATCACATACTTCTAAATCAAATGAATTTAAAAAATAAATAAATAAAGAATAATTTCAATTTTGGTCTCATGTAAGGTCATTTCCATTTTTTGAGAATCAATTATACATTTTCCAATTTTGGTCCTATATATTTCAATTTTTCCAAATTTGGTCTTACATATTTTAATTTTTTCCAATTTCAGTCAAGTTTTCCAATTTTGGTCCTGTATATTTCAATTTTTTTCCAATTTCAATCTAATTTTGATCGGATGGCTACTGAGAAATCTCACGTGACATCGATGATTTTGGGAATTCGAACCAAAATTGGATTGAAATTGGAAAAAATTGAAACATACGGAATCAAAATTGGAAAATTGGACTAAAATTGAAAAAAAAAAAAAATTGAAACATACAGGACCAAAATTAGAAAACATATACTTAGTTGTCAAAAAATGAAAAATGTTTTACATACAGAACCAAAAATGAAATTAATTCGGAAAAAAAAAAAAGGAAGAGAGGTCTAGTTTCACTGTATTTAATTATTGCAGTTTATCAGATCTACAGCAAAGTTTCAATTTTATTTTCTATTTTTCTCAACGTGCAGCATGTTTGTATGAGTTTTACTCTGAATACGAGGCTACAAATACGGCCCGAACTTATAATTATACTACTGGGTTTAAAGTTATGCACAATATTTTAATTTAATTATTTAAAATAATTAGTCATTCGTGAAATAGGTTTTTTATTCTAAATATATATTGTTGATATATTTTAAGGGATTATTAATTAAGCATTAATTTAATAAAATATGAGATTACAATATGATACTATTAAATATAGAAAATAAATTTGCTAATTAAGCAAGTGATTGAGTTATAGGAATTTATAATTTGACCAAGCACTACCAAAAATGTCAACAACGTGAGAATTGGGATTACTGCAATTGATAACAAAGATAGATAAATATAATATTTGAGTGCGTGTGAAAATTTCACAAATTTAAATTTATCAAATTTATCTATTCATGATTCATAATCTAATATTTAAACTATATCTGTAAAATGATTTTATATAATTTTTTGTAAATTATTTTTCAAATAACTTAACATGTCCGATCAAGCATTTACTCATTTTGCCACGTCTCCATGTTTACTATATCATGTTAATTAACCCTTTCTATTTAAAATTAATCTTATAACATAAGTTGACTATGAGTTTATTTATTTATATGTTGTGGAATAATATATTATCCAAATAAACAGTTTCAACTTCAGACGTGTCCTCATTGACAAAGTCTAGTTGTGTGTCAGTTTTCATATCTAATACTGAAAAGCAAGTTGAATTAGGTTAACCGTTGATTACTTCCATTAACACAATTTGCAACTAATTTAAACATAGCATGTATCAACTTATCATCTACTGTTCCTTTTTTTTCTTTAAAATATATTATTTATCTACCTAATTTAGGTTCAAGATTTGGATCAAGAGTGACTTCATAGAACAATTATACTTAAATGATTGACCCACACCTATAATTTTTGGATGTATAAATCAAGATTTATATAGTTTACAATACAAAAGGTAGGATGTCCAAATTCGAAAATTAACTACGACACGTATCATAAATTTGCTCATTTATAAAATTAAAGAATGTGGATATTTGAAATGTTTGAATAATTTAGGCATTTGTTGAGGGATAAACCATAATCTGCTCATTTACCCATCACTATCGCATGAATGTTCCAAAAATAAATTTGATAGTGAAGGAAAATAATGTTTATCTCAAAATATATAAAACGTAAGGATGTTATCTCAGATTCTCACATATTACAATAAAAAGAAAAAAAAAATGGAACTGAAAGGTATTCTATCGATAAAAAAAAAGTTAATAATGATAATAATAATCCATCAGAGATCAATTCTTCTTCTCCTTTTTCTTTTCCCTGTAAAGTGACGAACATTAATTAAAACTTTGGGTATAAACTACAAACTTTAATAAAGCCTCGATTTTTACTACTTTTACCATTAGACCAAGACTTCAAATGTATTAATATATATATATACACACACATATATATATTTTATTTATCGGTAGATTACTTTTTATTTATAATTTCACTTATAGGTCTTGTTCAAATATTGTTTGATGCCTAATCACGATACTGTGGTAAATTGGATTATAATTAAGATGATGAATTTATCTCTTATCTGAAGAGGGTAGCGAGGGGAGATAGATAGCGTAATTTAGCTGTGTTTAAGTTACTATTAAAAATAAGTGTTTTAAATTGAATTACAAAATCTTCCAAACTCAAAAGCTTTGAAAATTAGTTTGAAATTTGAAAATATTGGATGATAATTGAATATTTGGTTCTTTATTATGAAGTATATAGTATGTATTGATGAGGACAAAATATTGTTGTGTGATTTGGGATGGATTGAATTGGAATTGGAATTTCGGAATTTTTTATTCAAACACTAAACTAAATTTGGATCAAGAATTTGGATAGACCAAACTCACTCCAAACATAGCCTTCAATTTCTTGGTTAATTTTTTATGTCTTTTTTCTTTTTTCAAATTTCTTTTTCGAACTAGTTGTTGGACCTTTTTTTTTTTTTTTTTTTTTTTTTTGAGGTTGTTACATTTTCAAGATTGGCCAATAAAATTCCTCTCAAATAATTATGCAAAATATGTGTCTTGAATTGAATGTCTCTCATTTATATATCTCTACCCTACCTCAATATTCAAAAATTCGAATAATATGTGCCACATTGATTATCTCCAATTCTACACATCATGGTACATACATTTAATGACTTGTAAGCAAAATAGAAATGCAATACCCAATTAAGGCCATAATTTTTCCATGGAAATTAAAGTATGGCAAGAAATAGTCAAAAACAGAAAAAAAAAAAAAAAAAAAAAAGTCATAAGTCAATGAAATATATGTGATTAACCTAGCAATTTTCTTGCCTCGTTTTGCCAGATCTACGTTCTCCTTTTTTCCTTTTTTCCTCTGTTTGGTTTTATTTATTCGTGGAAGTTTCTATTTTTCCCTTTGAACTATTGGAATTTTTTAATCGAGTATTATCATACAAACTTTTTTTTTCTTTCTAATCACTACTACATGAACTGAACCTTTTTTTTTTTTTTTTCTTTTCCAGTAGTACACAGATGGTTAAGTGTGAAAAAAAAAAATCGAAGATGAAGTGTGAAAACATGAAGTTCAAGAGGAGTAAAGAGAGAAAAAAAAAAGATTCAAATGGAGAAAAATTAGAATGATAAATAATTATTTCCTCTATTTTCTCTCAACATAATATCCTTATATATATATATAATCTTTTTTTTTTCCCAAAAATATATCCCTCAAACAAATAAAAAATGAGACCAGGTATTGCATGCTACAATCACACAAACACTGGGATTTGTATATGATGTGTTTGGTAGGTTACACCAAATAGATTTATTTTCTAAAATAAACATTTACGGTCCAATTACTCATATACATACACATGTTATATGTTGATAAAAACGAATTATACTGTTTTATATATCACATTACTAGTACAGGGCCGTGTAATATACATGAGTAAAAAATCTAAATTAAACTTAATAAAATTAAAACAACATAAATATTATTTATATAAGAAAAAATATAAATAAAACACATATTAACAAAAAGTATTTAATTTCATTTATAATGAGTGAATAATCATTCTTAATCAGCTCACCTTTATTTTAATTTTTCTTTTTTTCTTTTTATATTTTCCTCTAAAAAATTAAATTAAACAATTTTGATATTTATAAATGATTTCTATATTTGAATCTACCATGTGTTATTTTCAAAATTTTAATTAAAATTCATATATTATTTACTAATGTCTATTATCTACATAATTAAATCAATATCATTAAATAACCACATTAATTAACTTTAAAATTATAGTTATTATAGATTTAATTTGTAAAATTAAAATAAACTTTATCTAAAAAAGAAGGAAAAAACAACATTTAATAAGAAAATTTAATGTGCAAGCATTGTATGAATGTCATGTGACACTTTTGGTCATGTGACATTATATATATAAAGATGTATAATATTGGGGATGCCGATCCACAGGGTAGAGTAGGTCGAGGGTCGACATAAGATTTCGCCAGAAGTCTGCTACGAGGCAAGACTTTCGTCGGGAAGCAGGATCTACCTCTAAACAGTCTCATTCTGCAGGTCGAGCTTTCATTAAGTAAGATAATTAAGTTCGGTGGTTAGATTGGTTTACACAAGACTGATGGTATCTGCATAAAGAAACTGGACTTTTCCAATCAAAGAGTCCTCATCGGGAACGAATTGGTAACGTAAACAATTTCTCACTCTAATAAATTAGTATAATTAATATTTATGTCCAAATCTTCTAAATAATATTTCATCGGATGCAAAAAAAAATTCTTACAAAGCGAGTCCTATATGTTTTAATAACGCGTGTAAAAGTAAAAGAGCAACAACATGTAGAGTAGGCAAAGAGAGTAGATTGAGAAGGGGCATTTTGGGAAAAAGGAAAAAAAAAGGGAGTTGAGGTGCGCGTCGCTCGCATTCGCCGGTTCCCCCGGGCGATCGAAATCGATTTGAATAGGTAAAGGAAATACAACTCTTCAAATGAACAACTGCTGCTCTTCTTCTTCTCTCTCTCTCTCATTCTCACCTAAATTTATCAGGTTTTGGCCTTTGTTATTTTGTTCAGTTTCCTCTGCAGTCCAAACCACCACGTTGTCTTCACCTTCACTCTTTCCTGCATTTCTCTGTTTTTATCGCCACTCCGAATATAGTTTTGGAAAAGAAAAGGAAGAAGAAAAGTCAATTTCCATGGCCTCATTGCTCGTCTAGAGCTTTTACTCTGTCATAATTCGGCAAAGTGATGTTATGAATGGTAACGACAATGCTACTCTACTTTTTACTACCCTTTCCTTTAATATGTTTGTTACTGTCTTTAGAAGCCATCTCGGGGTTTTGATTTGCTTTTAAATCTGTTTTTCTGGGTTTTGAATAAAATCTGGTTTGATTTTTTCTATTTTCTGATCTGAAGTTGGTCGTTGGGCTTCTTTTGAGTTATCCCTCTTCAGTTTTTTCGTTGACAAATTGTGAGAGAAATATTAAATGAGGATGTTGATGAGAAAGCACGATTCTCCGAGTCTACGCGTTTCGCTGCTGTTTGCTGATTTTCGTGTTCTTATTTTTCTCAGGTTCTCAACTGTAAGAGCACAAATTCATAAGTTGCCTATTATTGGTTTATTTTCCAGGTATGAATTTGTTCTAAGTCATGCACCTGCATCTCTGCTTCATAGGCGTCGAAGGGAATAAACCATTCCATGTTTCATTTTGTGTATATGGTCCTGAAATTGCTATGTGTATCCATTAAGAATTCACTGCTCTAGATGCTTATGGATTTTCATGAATATTGATGTTTTTTTCTGGGTTCTGAGCGATGATTAAGTTCACACATGAATTTATGCCTATCAGCAGGTATTGATGGATTTTGTTAGTAGCAGATAATATCAGTGTAACTGAAAAGGAAGAGATGAGAGGGGAGTCATCAGGCTTAATAATCGGGCTATCGGTTGGAGTGGTGATAGGAGTTACTTTGGCTATAGCAGCATTTCTTTGCTTTAAGTACCATAGGAAGCATTCCCAAATAGGGAATAGCAGTTCTAGGAGGGCTGCAGCTATTCCAATTCGTGTTAATGGGGCTGATTCTTGTACCATGTTATCAGATTCATCCATTGGCACGGAATCACCCAGGTCCACTATCCAGAGTGGTTTGCCGTTGTGGCTTGGGGGGCCTAAGAAGGCCAATGTAGTTTCTGCTTCGGGTATACTAGAGTACTCTTACAAGTAAGTTGTCTTTTTTTGGTCTGCATTTAGGCTGAAGCCACTTACTATATGATCTAGTGTGACCTGTATTTGAATATTGTTTTGGTTGATACATGAGCAGGGACCTGCAGAAAGCAACCTGTAATTTTACAACGTTAATTGGCCAAGGGGCGTATGGTCCTGTTTATAAAGCTCAGATGTCGACTGGGGAGACTGTTGCTGTTAAAGTGCTGGCAACTGATTCAAAGCAGGGTGAGAAAGAGTTCCAAACAGAGGTACTTCTGTTTAACAACTAACATATCTGGCAGTCAGAATGTGACATGATTTGTTGATTTTATCAACTTAATGGTCTTGTAGTGGGATTAACAATGCCTTCTGTTGAAACCATTTCACTAGTCATATGCACTAACAAGCCTACGCTTGTCTACAACATGCTTCCTTATGTTGCATGGCCCTGAATCACCAATGTTAGAGACAATTGCAATTTAGATTAGTGATGTGTAGAAGGATCTCATATAAATCTTTGCTATCATAATTCTGTTGAAATAACAGGTCAACAACTTCCACATTCTCCCAGCTTTACCAACACACACACACCAAGGGGTAACATGAAAGCATAAAAGAAATCGCAAATTTCTCATAGTATTTGAGATATAAAAAAATAAAAATATATAGACTAAGAATGTATATGTGCTTGGTTGGCTGGGGAAAGAGAGAATCTTGTGTGAAATATCTTTACCAAGAATTTTGTATACGATTAGTTGGCTGGGAAAAAGATGGAATATGTGAGGGGGAAGGAGTTGTCTGATTTGGTCACTGCGGAGAATTATGTTTTCTCATATACATCTCTAAACAAAAAATTATATGATTCATGATTAAGAGCTTTTTGTGACTCCACTACAGTCTACAGATGTTTATTTTTACTCTGTTTTTGTTATCAGGTTATGTTATTGGGAAGGTTACATCACAGGAACCTCGTGAATTTGGTCGGATACTGTGCAGAGAAAAACCAGCATATGCTTATATATGTTTACATGAGCAGAGGAAGTCTGGCTTCTCATTTGTACAGTAAGTTAGTTATGCCTATCTGGGCGATACTTTTTGACCGCGCTATTGCAACACAGCAAATTAATTATTTATTTCGTAGTCACCCTCTACTAGGAAGCATCAGTCTGCATTGCATCTTCTGTTTGCCCATGCTGTTAAGTGTTGAGTGGCCCTTATATCTGAGCCATTATTTTGTACCCATTGACGTGCCTAGGGTATATAGTATATGGTAACCCACCTGGGTCCTGAGTGCATCACTTGGTACTTGCATGTTTCGATTGTGACAAGACCTTAGATCAATCTTTAATGCATATCAATTATTTTATTCCTGTTGGATTATTTGACATTTCAACTCTTCTTGCAACCTTCTTTTGGATATTATAACCTTGTCGATATCTATTGTCTGAGTTTGAGAATGCAACTGCTGCCTGAAAATTTCATGTTATTCTTTTTGTGCATCACTTGTATATTTCCATTGAAGCTTTCATTCATTGCCCTTTCTTTCCATGTATTTTAGATGAGAAACTTGAACCATTAAATTGGGAGCTAAGGGTTCAAATTGCTCTTGACGTGGCTAGGGGCTTGGAGTATCTTCATGATGGAGTAAGTTGAATAACTTCACTCTTTATGCACACTAAGAGTACTCCCGTATGCACATGCTTATATCCTTTGTTATGTTTTCTGTGATTATTTTCAGGCAGTTCCATCTGTGGTACATCGCGACATCAAGTCCTCGAATATTTTGTTGGATCAGTCCATGAGAGCCAGGGTAATTTTCTGTCACTATCCACATGTGAAAACAAAGTGCAAAATACTTTAAACATTCGAATGAGTTACATAAGATATTCACACTCTGGATGGTCTCTTATGCAGGTGGCTGACTTTGGACTTTCAAGAGAAGAGGTGGTTAACAAGAGAGTGTCCAATATTCAAGGGACTTTTGGATATCTTGATCCTGAGTACATATCAACACGATCTTTTACTAAGAAAAGTGATGTTTACAGTTATGGGGTGTTGCTGTTTGAACTTATTGCAGGAAGAAATCCTCTCCAGGGTCTTATGGAGTATGTTGAGCTAGTAAGTTGTTCATACAAGTTGATATATTAAGTTGTAGCAATTCATATTCCTGATTGTGAACTTGACAGATTGCTTCCCTCGTTAACTTGGTACATTTATGAAAATAGGCAGCCATGAACACTGATGGAAAAGTTGGATGGGAAGAAATCTTTGATCCTCGTCTTGATGCGAAACATGATATTGAAGAACTCAACGAGGTGGCTGTTCTTGCACATAAATGTGTGAATCGTACAGCCAAAAAGAGACCATCGATGAGGGACATTGTTCAGGAGCTCTCGAAGATTCATAAATTGAGACACAGTAGGAGGCATCGAAAAGATTCCTCAACTCCACGAGCAGATGGGGTAATCGTGAACATAGATCAATTAGAACGTCGAAGTCCGCTTCCTGAACACCGAAGAGTAGAATCTTTGGACAGCATGGCTGATTCTACTGATGTTTAGATGATACTTTTTTATGTATTTTTGTATGTCTGTTTTATTTTGCTGAATTTTGGTTTTGATTGTAGCTTAGTTTTCAGCTTTGTAGGATTTAGAACCAGAAAAAGCCTGTAAGTTGCTCGAGATAGGTAGGATTCAGTTCTGTTTCTCTTTTCTTGCAATCTCGTTGTACAAATTACCAATTTTGTACTGGTTTTCTGATTAATCAAAAGCAATTGTTACAAACTCGTTTTCAATTTTTACAAATTGTTGATATTTTGTTCTTCAATTCTGGAGGAAAAAAAATGTTTTTGTACTATTTTTTTTTTTTCCAATTTTAATGTTATTTAATTTATCACAAAAACTCTGAAAGGACATTTTAATGAAATTGTGATATCAAACTATCAATACAGCCAAAGTGAGTATTTGTTAATGAATCTTAGAAATTTTTTTAAATATAATGAATGTTAAAAAAAATAATGAAACTTTAAAAAAAAATTAAATAATAATGAATGTTAAAAAAATAATAATAAAAAATGAAGGTTAAAAATATGTAATATTATAGATTCTCTTCACCCACGACTTTAGAAGTTTTATGCTGGAACTGTAATAACCGGACTAAAAGGGCACCGAATAGAAAAGGGAATTCCCAGACATTATCTTCTTTCCGTCTCTCTCAACTCACCGTCTGTGTAGCAGTAGAAATCCTAATCTTCAACAATGGCCGCTCTGCAAACCGCTTTTACGTCCCTTAATCTCGGCACCAACTCTTTTCTCGGCCAACGCTTCTCTCCCTCTCTCTGCCTGCCTCTGGTACGTGTATGCTTTTCATTTTTCCCCTTTCTTTTCTCAACATGTACTAAGAATTCTTTTTCTCTAATTTCAGGCAACATTTGTTGAAATTTCTCATTTATATCTAGAAATTAGGATTAACTGCGTATGGAGCTACAAAAGGAAGTGCTATGGAATAATTTTGTGTTATCCTCCATTTGAAATGGCTGGTAGTCGCTTCTTAAGAGTGTTTTCTCCCAATTTTATCATAGTTAAAAGCTTTTAATTCTTAAATGCAGTACATTAGATACGTGAATTGCTTTTAAGCAGTTGAAGTCCGTCTTATCTTGTTGAAAGAGCAAGGGTGAAATGTTGAAGGAGATGGATTTAAGGATTGATACATTAATATGATTGTAGTTGATGTAATTGCCAAGTTTCTTTACCTTTTAGGTCTTCATATGTTTAATTATGAGATATCTCAAGGATTGATCTAAATTGCAGGTTATGTAGGCTGCTCTGAAAACCTTCTTGAGTTATTTTTGCTGCAATATGTGCATTTTGAAGACTTTATTTACATACCAGATGTTGCAGACATAGAATCCTTGTTTTGTTTTGATAACAAATAATTTTCTTGTGCAGGTTAAACCAGCAGAGCAGCCAACTTCAATTGTTGCTAAGGTTTGATTTGGTTTCAATATAGTAGTCTTCGAATCTTCTAATTATGTTGCATTTTCATTGATTTCCTAGTTTTCCAATACAATGAACTTGAAATAATCTGGTTTTGTCGTTAATTAGTAGGATTGAACAGCTCTGCAGGACAAATCATCTCTTTATGTTATCATCTCAGATAAGCATTTTAGTCAAAATAGTGGGCTATCTTGATTATATTGTTAGAATTACCCCATATTTGGCCACTTTACATGCTGTATCAGACATCTTTGTATGCATTGTGCTCGTTGCTTCTAAATTTTGTCACACAGCACACCGAGTGCAAGCTTTATATGTGACTTTTACAATATTATCTACCAATTTGTTATCTTGAACTCCACTGTAGCTTAAAAGATGGGAGCGGAAAAAGTGCAAGCCAAACAGTCTACCGGTGCTGCACAAATTGCACGTTAAAGTAGGAGATACCGTGAAAGTCATAGCTGGGAAAGACAAAGGTAAAATCAGTGAGGTTACCAGTGTTATCAAACATAACAGCACCATAATACTACAAGATATTAACTTAAAGACCAAGCATGTGAAAAGCAAGGAAGAGGGAGAACCAGGGCAGATAATCAAGGTTATTTCCCCCTCTCAAATCCGAGTATAGACCTACAATTTGCAGTTGAAACCTTTTTGTGGTTTACACTCAAGTATGTCTGTGTTTTATTGTTCCACCTGAGTGATGAAGTTGTGTTTTTATGATCTATTTTCAGATCGAAGCACCTATTCACAGTTCAAATGTGATGCTTTACTCTAAAGATCAGAATGTGGTGAGCAGGGTTGGTCATAAAACCCTGGAGAATGGTAAAAACGTTCGTTATCTCATAAAGACTGGTGAAGTTATTGACGATACAGAGAACTGGAAGAGAGCTATTAAGCAAAAGGAGAAATCAACGGAATTAGCCGCTGCCTCGACTTAGGAGACCAGGTGCTAACGTTCCAGCATTGTATTTTCCAAACTCAGCATTTTATGCTTCTCTGTTCAATTCTTTTGATTCAATAGAAACACGATGGCCAAATTTTGATGGATAATTCAGTGTATGAGACTTCTCGTTGTGAATAGCAACATCTTTTGAAGTACAACTGTAGCCTTCATTACATTATCCATCAGTTGAGGCTTCTCTAGATTTTAGCTGTTGAACAGCCATCTAATACAAGTAATAGTAACGATTATTACTTCACCGAATTAATTATTTTATTAAACTGAGCTAATATTTTGGAAACTTAATTTAATATAATGTAATAACAATTGCTTTAATATATAATCCTTATTTTATTGTAATTTAATAATATATGATTTTCAATTTAGTTTGATAGATTGAAAGCAAACTGAATGTAATTAATTATTTGTTTCGGTTTGATTCCAATTCATTTGGTTTATTTTGGAATTTCTTTTAAATTTAAAAATAGAAAATCACTGATTCTCATAGTCAAACCAAACAGAATAGAGCCTAAAAAAAATATATTCTGGGCGCCAAACCAAACCATTTGGATATTAAGATTCTGGAATCCCAAGAAACATGTACACACAAGTTTGATTGGTTTGAAACTTTTCTCTTAATTAAATTGGTCTACAATTACTGCAATGACTGAATTTGTATCCATGTAACAGTAAGTTGTCTAACCAAAAAGATGAAGCAAAACACAGACACAACTGCAAATTGTCCTAATGAAATTCCTTTTGTTTTTTCTTTCCCCCAACCAAATTTGAGCTTCATTTGCTCTACACTTTTTAACTACGTGTGTAGACTCCATAGGTAATACAAACAATTAGGGAAAGCTTTTCCAATCAAATTTGCTTCATAAATTTCTCAAGAAAACCCAAAATCCATGATTTGTCACACTGTAAAGGGTCCCAAAATGTGTGGTAGCTTGTCTCCATTGAAGAGTCCATATCAGCATTAATGGCTACTGTTAACTCTGCAAATTCCAACATGATTATTTATATTTATTTACCTAAATCACATACTTATGAGGGCAATAAATTGGCACCCACCACTTGTACTTTTAAGCAATGCTGATTTTGCTGTAACCAAACCTGCTGCTTTCTTCTCACTCTGAAATTTGCCACTCTATAAATCTAGTGTTACAGCTATTAATTATAACTCTGATATGTATGATGTGATAATATTTGAAAGATCCCACATATTGTGAGTAGGATATCATGTAAATATAAATATGTATGTAGCTCCAATGAAAACAAAAAATCCGACAAAAAGAGGGTCAAGGAATCAATTAAATAAAGAGTTGCATAAACACAAGAATTCAAATATAACAATGGAGACAAATATAAGATTGCCAGTACTATATGACCTGTGATTGTCTTGATTCTTGTTCTCTATTTTGAACTTTCACTCAATCATTCATAACTATTCTTCAACTTGGACCACATCTTCCCCCTGCCCCATTTATTGCAGCAGAGCTACTTTTTTAGATTTTATTTGTATCTCCAATTTATTGTTATGTACTAATATAGTCAAGATTCCCCTAATAATATGTCACATGAGTGATGAGCCTGAGCTTATAAAGAAAATATGAAATGTGTTCTCTTTGTAGTGCTTAATTCATTCTAATCACAACTCAAGAAACTAGTTCTCATCTGTATATCTAAGTTTTCTACTTCAACTTTTGTTTTGTCTTACATAACATGTTGCTTGTATGATTCACAAGCAAGCATACAAAAGATCCAAAACCCACTCATTGGCTTTTGTTCCCACTCATTGATTCATTCATAAAGTAAATTGAATAGATTAGGGATTGCAAAATGAAGATGCTAATCTGCAAATCATGTCACAAGGGTTTTTAAATGACTCTCACTGCAAATGAGAAAGCAAGAAACATAATACTTAAGTTACATGAACTTTAATCAAGAATTATCTACCATGAAATAGCCAATCCAATTACCTTAATCAAAACCCTTCTCGATCATGACAAGCTTGGTTCTTCAGCCTTTACATATCACCACAAAACATGGAAGAAGAGCTTTAGGATTCAGCAAATAAAGCTCCTCAATGTTCGAATAAAGACCCACTTTTCCCGCCAACGAATCAAACCCCATCTCGCCCACAATGTCTTGAATATTCTCCAATGGCCTGTGCACCCTCCCTGCAATAACTCTGCACACTATCAATGCTCTTCTTATCAATGGATCATTCTCATTGACCTCAATTGATTCAAAAGCTCTTCCACTTGTTGAAGTAGTGAATACTCCCACTCCACTTTTGAGTTCCCTTTTAGTTGAAAATCCGTTCTTGATTATACGACAAACGCAGCATTTATCAGATACACAGAGACTAGAGGAGCCATTGATCCCTAAAGAGCATGCCAGAATTGTGCCATAGAATCTCAAGAGCTCGTTCCCATCGGCTAAGCAACGAGGATGTTTCTTGGGGAGCTTACTAGCCTTAATCTTCACCATCTCCCTATAATCCTCGAATCGAGCTAGGGTTTTCTGCATGTTGTGAACTTTCAACACCCTCTCAATTCTAACACAATGGCTCTCAGATTTTATCCAGCTTGATCTGCAGATGATTTCGACTATTTTTCGCGACGAATCACCTTCCACAAGCTCTGTCACTGTGTCAAAACAGAGCAAATATTTGATCATTAGCTCATCAAGTTATTACACTCAAATAAAACCAGATTAATCTAAAAGACTTCAACTTTAAATTACCAGCATGTTTGGAGAGATGATGAGATTCAAGAGCCTCCCACTTCACAAACTGCTCTCCACATTTATGACACACAACAGCATTACCCCCATTATTATGTCTTTCAAAGGAGGCTCTTTTATGAGCATTCCCAGCCCCTTCTCTTTCTATTGAAAGATGGGAATTCTTTCTTGGTGGAGTTGCAGAGTTTCTGAATGAAGGATTGAAGTAATGCATTGTGGGGTGCCCTCCAGGGCCAGGTGTCCCTGGCCTTAAAGTGCCCACAAAAGTCGAGCCACCGTCTACGCCGCCACTTCCATCACCACCACCACCACCACCAAAGCCACTGATTTTCAGCTCACAAGTGGAGTTGCTCAAAATGACCTCATGTGTAATAGGGTTGAGAAACTCACTGCTTCCAATGGATCTTGGGCTGCAAATGGTGGGCTTCTCCAGATGCCTCTTGCTGCCATGGATCACATCTTTCAGATTAGCAATGGACCTTGAACAACCTGATCTTCCTGTTTTCTTAGTCAGGATTGAACTCAACTGCTTCTTAGCCCTTGGATCATGAACATCTGCGGGCTCTGATTTGCAATGCAATGAGTTCTTTAAAGAACACCAAACAGTTGGTGCATCTTTCTTCTTCTTCTTCTTCTCCCCCATTTCTCTTTGCAAGAAAATGTCTCAATGCTTCAAAAAACCCAAGCCCCCTTAGCAAAAGGTGGAGTACTACTATATAAGGCTAGAGTACCACCAAAATTTCTAATGGCAAGCAACGAAAAGTAGTTGAAATCTTTCCTATCCTGGCTAACATTAATATCGCACAAACTGGCATTTCATTTTCAGAAAGCAGCCCCTCATAAAGCTTTAAACTCCACCACCTAAAAATAAAACTGAAAAGGGAAAGAAATTCGAGAAACACAAGACCTGTTTCTATGAAATGCATGTGCTTGAGCAATGAGGAAAGGGAAATAAAATGGACCCTAATTTACTAACCCTAACAGCTCGACATTTTACCAAACATGAGAATGAAAAAATCAATAAAAACGAAAAATGCAGAAAATCGAAAGGGATTGAAGAAACATGAGAATCTTTAATGTTAGAAGAAGATGACAACTAACCTGATTGAACATTGACAGAGAGAATCAAGAAAAAAATATGGTTGCAGTGAGAGAGAGAGAGTAAATGAGAGAGATTATTAACTGAGTGGAAAAGAGAGAATAGGGGTGGTGGCGGTGAAGGATTGAAGAAAGAAATCAGATTAAGACACGTAGGACTGACACTTGTCTTTGATTTGTCACCTCTTATGGGCTGCCTTTGAATTTCTTCACGGGTTTCACATACTGCATATCCACCAACCTGGAATTCCTATGTTTATGTCATTACATACTATCTACTAGTACTTCTTACTATAATAGATATTATTACAACAAACTAACACATCCCTCTTTTGCTATGGCATTGTGGCCTGTGGGTCATTTTTCATTAGATAATGTTAGATTTCATTTATCTATGATTTGATGTTGTTCATGTCCCATACTAATGTTAGATGTTGGATCTATGTTGCTAACGTGACTCATGGTTTTAATTTTGGGTGTTGCTAAAGGTTTTATTAGTGTCGCACTAATAGGGTGTTGTGCCCTTATCACATGACACTAATAGGGTGTTGTGTTTTTAGCACACCCCTTTCATTTTTCATGTTTATGTTAGGTGTATAAAGAATTAAATTTAACATGTTTAAAACTTTTAGCTAAACTGATAATTTAATACTAGGGGGTCGTATTGATTTTGGAGTTATTTATTTTAATAGTATGTAAGAGTGAACATGTTGATTTGTTGAATGCGGTAGTCTGAAATTTAGTATATTATGTTTGATGAATATGATAATGGTGGGTCATGTTAGATGGGTTGTTTGAAATTTATTGTATCATCTTATTCGGTATAAAATCATATTTTGGAAGAACTTTTATTTCCAAATAAAAGTGTCATTTTCAAATATTAAAGTTAATTTTTAATAAACTTTGAGTGAGTAAATTATGATTAGATATAACGAATTTTGAATGATGATTTTAATGAATGAATTAAGGGGTATATATAATATAAGTTCCGTATGAGTAAGACTTCATGTCTGTAAATTCTTAAAAATACAAATCTATAGTTTGGTGAAAAATGATAAAAGTTGCATGCACTGCTTAATTATGGTGCTTATAGAAATTAATCATACCGTGAATATTAAAGCTTGTCACAATTCGATTCGTCGAATAATTAACTTGGAAAAAAAATTCATTCACAATATACAAACTAATTTCTGTGCATTATACACATATATACAAGTAACAGTATTTATTTATAATAATAGGCTATAAAAGTTTTGGATTTCGTTAAAGAAAGCGATAGTGGTGGGGTGTCGCGTATTGTATCAATTCTTTCATTAAATGTAACCCACATGTTTTGTGTACTAATATTTCCTCAAGTTTGTTGCACTTCTTATTCAAACAGTGACAATGTGTCCGACAGCAATAAATATAGGCTGCATTGTCACTCTTTTTCATATAATTAATTATTTATTTATTATAAGCTTTAACAATTTTAAGTTTTGACCATTTTTAGATTATTTGTTACATTGTTAATCAGGAAATAATCTACTCTTGTTAATGAGAGTTGCGTGGTCAATAACTTTCCCTTACTTTTTAAAATTGAGACAAATGATCTCAATAAAAATCTAAATCCGAGTTCTGAAAATTTCAATAATTATGATTATTATTTTAACAAAAGTAAACTTTATTTGTATGTAATTTGATTTTCCGTTTGGTTGTAGATTTAATCTCAATAATTCTTGTGATCAGGGACGGATTAAAGGGGCGGAGGGTGCAGTTGTCTTTCTTAAACTTTCTAAGTTGTTTTTTTATATATAATTTTTACTAATATTTTTTATTTTCATCAATTTATAAAAGTTCGTTTTCTTATATTATAAAAATTTGTTTACAATATAAAATTTAGTCACTAGACTATTTTTGTATGTTTGATCTGAAAAAAATTTATCCCTTGAAATAAAATCATATGTATGTTCCTGTTTGTGATAACTTGTCAAAGCTCTTAGTATTTAATCTTTTTTTTTTTTTTTTTTTTTAAGTCTCCATATTGATTACATGGACCAAAATGTGTTAGTGGAAATTTTAATGGGCCAGTTCATTACAATATTTTCTTAAAAGGCTTGTAAGACTCAAGCCTTATATAATTAGAATAAAAAAATAGAGAATTTTGAACAAAAAATATTTCTAAAAGTTCAAAAACTCCAAGTTTAAAGATTCTCGATGCATTACATCTGAAAATACTGTAACAGGTTGTGATTATGGCACACGTTGAATAGATAGTTGCATAAGTTTCTTAAGAATTTGTGATTATTATGGCCAATAAATAGAAATAATTTAGACTGAGAATAAATATAACATTGAATAAAAATAATAATTAAAAATGTTAATAGTGTTTAGGCAGGATTTATTTTATTTTATTTTTAACAAGCACTACATTTTTCGGTGATTGTTACATTATAATAACTTGATAATGTTCTAGCCAGGTAGTATCACGAATAATTTCTATTCAATTTTTGACACCATTGTGATTCAAGTTGTAATAGGCTAATAGCCCATTGGGCAAAACTTTACTCGGTAAACTAAAATCGGCCCAATAAACATCAAACCCACTTAGAAAAAGCCCAATAACCATTCAAATTAGAGGAGGTACAAAAAAAAAAATTAAATTTTCCATGGACATGAATGAACTATCTGAACTTATTTTGTCATATAGAACTCCTATGGAATATAAATGGGTTTGCTCTTGAAATTGGGACCACTATGAATGATTGGTAACAATTTAAATAAAATCAATGAATTGTATATTCGATTTGATTTGAATAAATTTAATGAATATTATATAAATAGGTTTGCACTTGAAATTGGGACCATATTGAAAGCATGATAAGAATTTAAATGATTATAATGTATAGCATATTCGATTCTATTTGATCTAAGTCGTTTACATAATTAGAATTAGCAATTCATTTATATCAGGAAAATAAACATAATAATATTTGATGTTCTATAGGAAAATGCCGTCAACAACATTATAAGTAAAATATCCTCTACTATTATACTTTTATATCTTGATTATTATATAAATGCAAAATTCATTAAATATTTAATATATATATACACACACGTTAATATTTCAGTGTCGGCATTTATGTTAATATTACCGCCTATTTAAGTAAAATATTTTCTAATATCATAATTTTATAATTCGATTATAATATAAATGCAAAATTCATTAAATATTTTATACATCTTCCGCATTTATGTTAACGTTATCGTTTGTTTTTAAGTAAAAAAAATTCTAATATCATAATTTTGTATTTTGATAATAATATAAATGGAAAATTCATTAAATATTTTATACATTTATACACATTAATATTTCATTGTCCGCATTGAAGTTAATATTACCGTCTATTATAAGTAAAATATTTTCTGCTATCATAATTTTATATTTCGATTATAATATGAATGCAAAATTCATTCAATATTTTATATATCTACACACATTAATATTTCATTGTCCTCATTTATGGTAATATTACCGCCTATATATATAATGGGTCCTCTTATGCAATAATACCATTTTTTTATCGTTCAAAGTTATTAATTTTTTCATCGTTGTCCGTCAAGCGTGCGTTTCTATCAAATGTAAAGCTTCGGTTTGAAAACCTTGGAGGTAATTTTTTGTATAATTTTTTGTTCCCTAATCTCTCTCTCTCTCTCTCTCTCTCTCTCTATATATATATATATATATATATATATATATATATATATATTACAAGGTTAATTGTAACTAACAAGTATTTGTGTGTGTGTGTGTATATATATATATATATATATTACAAGGTTAATTGTAACTAACAAGTATTTGTGTGTGTGTGTGTGTGTGTATATATATACATATATTACAAGGTTAATTGTAACTAACAAGTATTTGTGTATACCTTCCATTCTTCATGGTGAATTTTATGTGTGTAGCATGCTGTTTTTTAATCAGATCGAGACAATGTATTTTATTTTTTAGATTTTGTTTACTAGAAAACAAATTTATCGAACCATACCGGTTGATTTGTTTTCACAACTAATGATTTAATTTAATTTAATTTTGAATATTGAAATTTAATTTAATTTAATTTTGATTATGGATTTATTATTATTGTTGTTTTTTTTAAGTCATCATCATTTATAATTTAGTACCACGCCTTCTAATTACATACTAGATCTCAAAAAAATAATTTAAAAAAAAATCCCAAGTTTTTAACCCAAAGTCAACTAGAGATTTTATGAATCTTACATATTGGTTGATTTTTTTTTTTTTTTTTTTGTCTTTTAAGTTTATTTCTTTAGTCATAATACAATTGCTATGGAAACTCTCTCTCTCTCTCTCTCTCTATATATATATATATATATATAATATTATATTATATAACGATAATATCAGTTAGAAAAATTGTTAGTCGGTGTCGAATGTTAATTTAGATTTTTTTTTTTAAACCAAGATGCTTATTTAGATAGTAAATATAAATGCAGGTGATTATTTTAGATATTTAGGAAATTCATAATTCATATCCCAATATATTTTGATAATTCTTATTTACTTTAGTTCTATATTAAGCAAGATTAATCAAAAAATATACACTAATAATAATTATAATGTTGATGTTTATTTGGAAAATAACTATAAATGCATGTGATTGTGTTTGATATTTAAGGAATCACGATTCATATCCCAATAAATATACATGATTCCTAAATATTTTTTATTTCAATATAAGGTAAAAATTATTATTACAATATACCCAAATAATTATAATGAGTATTGTAGCATCAACAATATTCATTGTGATTTTTCGGTATATCGTAATGATTATTCTTCCCGATATTGAAATAAAGTTAATATGGATTACCAAATCATGTACTATTATGTATGAATTGTGAATTCTCTAAATATCAAGTATAATTACATGCATTTATGTTTATTTTCAAAACAAATGTTAACAATATTCATGATAATTATTTGAGCAATTTGTAATGATTATATTAATTCTTACCTGATATTGAAATAAAGTAAATAAGGATCACCAAAAAATATATATTTTCATTGGGATATGAATTATGAAATCCCTAAATATCTATAACAATCACGAGCATGTGTGTGTATATATATATATTGTCCAAATAAATATTGAGATAGAAATTTTGAATATATTCAATAAATATAGAATTCCTTTTATATAATCAGAATATATAATTGTAATGATAGAGAAAATGAGAGTTAATGAATTCAAAACTTATTTCCCAATAGGAATACATGATTTTGATAATCATCATTCACTTTATTTCAATATTAGGTAAGAATAATCACTGCAATATGTCTAAATAAATTGCAATAAATATTGTTGTGTTTATTTGGAAAATAAATATAAATATATGCAACTATATTTGATATTTATGGAATTCACAATTAATTTATATCCCAATTGGACTACAATATTTTTGGTAGTCATCATTCACTTTTTTCCAAATATTGTAGGTGGGAATAATCATTATAGTGAATTTTGTTGGTATTTATTTGGAAATTATATAAATGCATGTGATTATGTTTGTTATTTAGCGAATTAAGGATTCACATCTCAATAAGAGTACATAATTTTGATAATCTTAAAGAATGAAGACTATGAGATTGTTGCACAATATTAGAATGCAATACTATACTTGAAACTTGACAGATAAGAAATAAAGAAAAATGGAAAAACTATAGCATAATTCATACCTATCCATAGATGTTGAAAAATGATGGATCATGATCCTAAAAAAAAGTACATTATGAAGTAATATGATTATCTATTATATATTTTCATGTTTATGCAATAAATTGTAAATGCTAATTTTTTATTTTAAAAATAGAAGTTAATTCATGCAGATTACAATGAAGATTAGTGAAATAAGTATTAGTATTGTGATATAATATTGATATATTAAAAAGAAATAATACATATTACAATTTAGGTAAGTATAATCATTACAACATATCAATATATATATACACACACGTATGACGTAATAAGAGTATTTATTATATTTTTTGTAGGTTTATGCAATAAATGTTATTATGTGATTTAAAAAATAAAGCAAATTAATCATAAAAAGTAATACCATATATTATAATTTAGGTAAGTATAATTATTACAATATACCCAAATAGGTAAGTATTATTTGGATATATTGTAATGATTATACCTATTTGGGAATATTGTAATGATTATACTTACCTAATTATTAATATGTGAGATTTCTTTTTATGATTAATTTGTTTATTTTCTAAAATCAGATAATAACATTTATTACATAATCCTAAAAAAAAAAAAAAAATATTCTTATTACGCCATCACTTACATAATTCTTTATTATTATTTCATATTTTGTCGCCTATAAATAGGGATGAACTATGCAATAGCTTCTCCATTCTATTCTTTCTTTCTTCTATACTTGCATTGTAATGTGCAAAATATCTTATGTTCTTTGTTCTTCAAGAATTCATCCTTTTCATTTCAGCGTATAGGAAAAAAAAATCTCCATCTTGATGTGTAGTGATATTGAGATCTATATTCCAGAATTTTTTTTTGCTTAATTGAAAATTTTGAAGACTAAATTATTGAAAACTAATAGAGTTCGATAATTTTCTCTCACTTTTTAGTTAATTTCATCTTAAAATTCTTCTTCGATTAAGAATTTTGAATAAAGTTGCATTTCTCATTAGAAGTGTGATGGAGAGTTTGCTGTGTATAAAATTCTTATTTCGATTTAGATTTAAGGTCAAATGCATAATACAAGTCATGGTTTTAAAAAATGTTATGAAATGGAGAAAATCTAATAATAAATATGATTTTCTCAATTTCACATCATTTATGTTGAACAGATTTTCTCCTTCTCATATTATTAGGGGATCATGTGTTGCCTTGTGTTAATTGACAAAAAGGCACCTCTTATCAGCCAATAGTTAGACGGTTGATGTTGAAATATTGGATGGGTCGAGGGGCAAAAAAGGCATACGAATCCTTATTCGATGGCTGTCAATCCAGAACCCCATCCGTGTTTCACATCTGACCGTCAGTTCTTCTATCTTATCAACGGCTGATATCACGATCCCCGCACATCAACCCTATTGGCCAATTCCAGACCCCCACCAGTATATATACTCATCTCGTCGCTGCATACGTAACCACCATACTATTTGCCTCTTCCTCCTTCAAATCGTCTATCTGCATCCTCGTTGATTTCGAAGCTTAAATGGCCGGACGTGGAAAGACGCTCGGATCTGGTTCGGCGAAGAAAGCTCAGTCGCGTAGCAGCAAAGCTGGTCTCCAATTTCCTGTAGGCCGAATTGCCCGGTTCCTGAAGGCTGGCAAATACGCCGAGCGTGTCGGTGCCGGAGCTCCGGTCTATCTTGCAGCTGTCCTGGAGTACTTGGCCGCTGAGGTAGTTATCGCTGTTTAATCACCTTTCCCCTTTGTTATTGTCATCACGCAGCCCTAATTTAGAAGATTTTCCGAATCTAGGGTTTCGATTTTTCTCGATTTGGATTTTGATAGTTTACGTTTTTATTTTTGGGAAAATCTCGATTTCGATCTGGTTTTAATCTACTTAATTTGATGTGTAGGTATTGGAACTGGCTGGTAACGCTGCTCGTGACAACAAGAAGACGAGGATAGTGCCGAGGCATATTCAATTGGCTGTGAGAAACGATGAGGAATTGAGTAAACTTCTGGGAGATGTTACAATTGCTAATGGTGGAGTTATGCCCAACATTCACAACTTGTTGCTTCCCAAGAAGGCCGGTGGTTCATCTAAACCAGCTGCAGATGAGGATTAAGATATGGGAGGAAAGAAATCTGGATTGGTGGACTTCTGGATCTTTGTTATTAGGGTCTATTTAGGGGTATGAAGTGTTAGATTACTTAATCAGCACTCTCTGTTCTCTTTGCTGTTGCTTTGCTGATTATGGTTTTGGGGTTTGTAGTTAGGGTTCGTAGGATTTGTGCATAACAATGGATGATTTTAAAGATTGTGCCACTCGAAAGCTACATTTCATATTCAAGTAATCAAACTTTTCTTAGATTAATTTGTTGGAGAATTATTCCATCAGAAAGTTTTCATTTTTTAAAAAATTATGTTCTGTTTGTATCCAAGATCTGGATATAAAGTTATAAATTGATTTTACACCTACAAAGAATAAATGTTCGCGCTATTTGTAAACAATTCTTATATATGTAAGACAAAAAATAAAAATAAAAAAGACAATGAAAATGAAAGAAAGGCCCAGTTGAAATGCAAGAAGGGGTTTTACATCCTGATTGTTATTTGCAGCATCCAACATAAGGAATAAAAACTTATTGAACTTGAAATCTGCCTATTTGCAAGACACTTTTGCCCTTTCTAATAATAACTAAAATGCCCCATATAGTTGTTTGCTAACAAAACATTCTCTAAGGTCTGTGTTTGGATTAAATGATACTGATTGCTCAAATTTAATTTAAAAATTTAAAATGAAAGTGATGGATTTGAATTCAAATCGATAAATTGCCAAAAAGAAGCATGTAGAATGTACGTAATGCAATTTTCATTTCCTTTTGAATAAAAATAATAAACCCCTCTTCACAAGTAAGGATTGCAAGTAGAAGCAGGAAGGTGATGTTAATGGTGAATGATTGCGTGAGAAATGAGTAAATAATTCAATAAATTAGCACGAATTCTGTACATTGTGAAAAGGAGCTCATCTATGAAGAATTTAACCATCTATTTCTTAAAGAGAAGAAGAATAAAAGTTACAAACAACAGTACAAGAAACAAGAGCTACAAGATAGAAGAAACCTACTGTATATGTGTGTGTGTGTATATTCTCACACTCTCCCAAATCATCCATCCATGTACAAATGAAGCTCCACCTCAGGCAAAAAACTACAAGGAGCAACACATCATCATCATCTTCTTCCTCTGATGCATTGACTATTTCTCCACGCTTTCATAGTTCCCACTAGATTAAAACTCAAAACACTGCTAACTAAGAGCTGGCTACAATACCATCAGTCATCGTCCGAACTTGAACTATCCGAACTTGATTTATCGGGTTGCGCATTGGCAAGGGCTAGCTGCAGCTTTTGTCCAGGATCCAACATGGGAACAGTTCTTTGTGGATCAGAAGTTTTACCCACAGAATCCTCTTTTTTTCTTGGATCTTGAGGTGTAGGTGTACCTACTGAGTCCTCTTTACTGGGATTAATACTAGGCCTTATTGGCCTCAAATCCTTCACTTCTTTGCATACTTTTTCTAAGATAATAAGGAAATCCCGGACAATGAGAAATAATCGAAAACCTTCATCCTTCACGGCGTTTCCATGGAAGTAATCCGCCGTGCTCTTTATCAGGGCCGTTATTCGCTTCTCTTCTTCTAGCAACCACATAACATGAGTCTCAGCATGCTGAACGAAACCCTTTAATGCTTGGTGAAACCCTTTGTCTTCTGTTACATTCTCCATATCCTTGTTCAGGAAGTCCCGGGCTTTTACGAGTGCATGGCCAAGCTTGGAAACGGTTCCTGTGATGTTATCAACATCTAAAGCTGCAGCCTTTTTGACATTCTCGAGATCATTACCTAGACCCGAGACGACCTGGAGACCGAGGCTCCTGAAATGCTCGTCTAAATCTTGAGAGGAATCCTCGACTAGATCTTCAGACTTGAAGCTGGACATGCTCCTCATTTCTCGGGATGCTCTAGCAGCTCTTATGCCTTCCGAACGAATTATTTCTAGAACAACAAAGTGCAACAACGTGGTTTTTCCGTCAATTCCTTTCACATCTGATAGCTTTAAAAGTGTGTCAAGCTTAAATGCCTGTGCACCACCACGGAATGTTCCGCTGTTCATTCGATTCCCTGTTTTGAGAACAGCCTCAAGAAGTTTGAGAAACAATCTGCTCCTTCGCAATTCTCCACAAGCAGCCTGCAGCATTTGGGAGATTCAAATTATTTGGATATGAAAAATTGAACTCTAATGGCATCCCACACAGATAATTCCTGTTAAACCTATAAAGCTAATTGCTTAGTATATGTAGCAATGCTTTATCCATGAATCAGAGAATTGGTATCTTACCTCCAAGATCACAAAGGCCTCCTTGAGATTTGATGCTTCCTCATCAAGAACACCCATGAAATACAAAGTATCTAGCCTCTTAAATGAGTATGGAATATCAACCACAACTTTGAGAAAGCGCTCTGCAGGACCTAGACGGGACAAATCACCATTGTAGAGTCTCAGCTTCAGTTCTTCTTCAGCAGTAGGAGCCATCTTTAACAAAGTCTGAATAAGTTCTGCAGGAAGCTCATTACCTAATTCATTTCAAGAAAGGAGGTTGATGAGAATTAACAATATCTGATAGTTTATTTAACAGATAAGAAAAGGGTGGATTGAACATTGGCAGAAATAATCTTATATGCATAATTCTTTTTTATTTTTTATTTTTTCTTTTCTAACCAATGACCTATGCCATTTAAAAATTATTTGATTCATCAAATGATTGTATAGAAAAAAAAAAGAGACACCACTTTATTAATTGCTATATCATATCTTCAAGTGAAGTACTGCTGTCCAGATTGTAATATTTTACTTTCACACCCAATGTTACTTTGCAAATCAACTACCTTCTTCGAGTGCATCACAGACTTCTTGTGTTGTCACATTTAAAGCTTTCAACAGAATTGATAGATTCTGTGCCTTCTTGGTATCAATTATCTGAATAACTGTGGGAGAATCCTGGGATGAAGATTCTTTCTTTGTCACAATCTTGTTCTTCCCTGTAGGGGTATAACCAAATAGACTTTCGATCATCTCTTCATTGAATCTGTTCAGAAAGTTATTCCGTATCAATAGCCAGTTGCATAATGAATTAGTTATTTACATTTGAGAGGTGAAACTAGACTTACTGGAATGATCCGTCTCTGAGCTGAGTCCAAACCATTTGATCATCAGGGTTGGCCATGACTTTGTCCCAGAAGAACGGCTTCAGCTTAGTCTTAGAAGCATCAGCTTCAACCTCTTCAATACTAGGATGCACAGGCCGACGAGTTTTTGTGCCAAAAGGCGGAGGCCGTGGAGCAGTACCTACTGGAGGTGCTGGTGGACGAGGACCAGCCCTGCCAGGAGGTGGAGGAGGAGGTGGCCCAACTGGTGGCCGCACGCCAACAGAAGGTCCCCTGGGTGGCGGTGGCGGTGGCGCAGGTGAGTTGGGTGCTGGAGGTACTGGAGCTCGGGGTGGTGGAGGTACTGGAGCTTGGGGTGCTGGAGTCATGGGCGCCGGAGGCATGGGAGCTGGAGGTGGGGGAGGTGCTACTGGGGAAGGAGTTATCCTTCCTGGAGGCGGCTTCAATGGAGGAAATACGGGCCCGCTCACTGGTAGCACTTGGGCAGGAGGAGTTTCCACTGAATTGGCAGCAACCACTGCAGTGTTTTCAAGTGGGCTCTCCATTTTTGCATTGCTAAGAGTGCGTGATTTCATGAATAAGTTGCCACTACTTCTGCTGTGGCTCAAGCTGTTAAAAGACTGGTTACCAGGCTTTTCTTCCTTCATTGAACTTGCAAAACTGAATGACTTCCTTGAAGAGGCTAAATCATTGAGAAAATAAGTAAAAATGAGAAGATAAAATGCCACACCTTTAGAGACAGAGAATAGGAAGAAGATCAGATGTGGGCAGATAACACACCTACAGAATTGTCACTCATGCTTAAGCTGAGAAGAGGTTTATCGTCACCTGATCCAAAGCTATTGCCATAGCAGCAATAAAACAGCAGCCCAGCAATAACAAATGTGACACATGCAGTTATACCAACTGCAGCAATAATAGTTGCGAATGCAGAAGGTTCTTCTTCTCCAGATGATTGAGTTAACTCACGCCGTCTGGAAGAATATTGCTGGGGAGATAAAGATCTGGTGTACCAAGTATCCAAATTCTTCTTTTCTCCAGTAATAGAAAGCATGAGATTTTTTTCCCTTGCACAATCTTGAAGGATTTGCTTAACCTGAGGGCACAAGACACTGAGAGCATCGTGCGTTTTAATTCTGGGCAACCCACTAGCTAAAAGTTCGTCACTACCAATTGACCTCTCCTTCATGAAATGTAGTTTAAGATCTTGTAATATTTTCTTGGCATGTAGCAATTCATGCCTACAGTTACTCCGTAATGATTCAGCCTGAAGCAAGGAAGCCATTTAGATTAGGCACTGCATTCTAGACATTTATACTGCATAGGCATAACTAGGCCTACAACTTTAGGAAGTCCAAAAGAAATACATGTGCAATGTGCATCCAAGACTTGATTGATAGAACCATTATATTCTAAATTCAACAACTTCTTAGTTTATGATGTGCATCTATATCTATCCATCTATCAATATATATACAAGTACTTGGTTGAAATAGGAAGGTTTTATTGGAGCATATATTCGTTAAGCCTGTTTCAAGCGAAAGGGGGGCAAGGTCAAACTTATGTTATATCCAGCCAAGGACAAGTTACATCCTACCACCGCACTGATTCACTGAAGGTCACTTTGCAATGAAATAGTAGAAGTTTCAAATAAGTATTCCAATATCACATTTTACCAAATCCAGCTTCACCTTCTGCAGTATCAGACATATTCCTTAACGAGGAAATTTTTTGAGTTTTACCGAGGACAAAATTTCACGGAGAAGTAGCATATCTTCTTCATCAATAAATAAAAAACGACCAATCTTAGTTCATTAGTGTTCAAACAAATGTTTCCTACAACAATTTGGAATAGAATTCATTTCACTCAGTCTTTAGATCACATGTTTCTGAAATCAAATACAAGGGTGACACATTGGGAAAGAGGAGGGCCAACGAAGAACTTATGACAAATGTTATCTTATAATATTCTTATTAAAAGAATGCAGCATCTATCAAGAAAATATATGTGAAAGCAGGATTGCCAAATAAATAAATAATCATATAGAAATTTATGAACATTCAAATACCTCCATGGTTCTGAAACAATGCTAATAGAAATATACAGCAACAAGTGGCAGCTAATTGAGCAAAACTATCAAGAAAGTGTCATCCCAACACAAAAAAAAAAAAGACTGCTGTACAGTCGATGCTTATCACCAATAACCCCATTCATCTACATTAACATATGCTTCAAAAACTGACTACCAAATCATCATAGCACCAAATATGCACAGAAAAAGCAAACTGAAACAAGAGTAAGAGAAAGAGCTGTATACCATCTCATAATTTATCTCCCCTGACTCAATCAAATAAGCAAGTAAACCTTCTTGTTCTTCGAACTCGCTTTCGAAACAAGTAACCACCCTAATACAAAGCAGAATAACAAACGCCATTGAAACATAACTTCCTCTTATGACTTTATTTTCCCGAGTCCTCATCTTCCCAATGGTGCAAAATGCTTCTCATTGCATCACACCAATATTTTATTATCAGAATTTAACACCATATCCATTTCTCATCAAGAAACTCCTAAAAGCAACGCCCAGAGACCGAAAATATTAGCACATTTCGTGCCAATCAATTCAACATTTTTCAAGAACATCTTTCAAATCCCCCAATTTCTTACTTTCTATAACCAACCCTCCTCAAACAATTCCATGCAAAAGATTGAAAGTATGTTGGAGCTACACATATGAAAAAGGCCAAGAAACTGCACAAGCCAAGCAAGGCATGGAATGATAAAATGTAGCCAGGAAAAAAATAGATTCTTGAATCGCGCTCAGGCTGGGGTTTTCTGTCGTTTAGGATCAGATCAACTAAAAGGGATTGGGAAATGATTAACATTTACAAATGGGGAGGAAGAGCAAAAATTGATCAAGAATGTAATCTTGGGAAGGAAATGGACAAAATATTTACGTTGTTTCTTCTGAAGCTTTCTTGTTTCTTGTTTAGATCGTTTGTTGATTCCTGGAATACGAAATTTTCTGTTCATCCGAATATTTTTTATTGATTTGTTTCCTAATTTCTTGCTTTTTTTAGGAAAGATACATGACCGTTTTGGACTACGCGGCGACCTTGTATTAACTCATAATAAATATAATATTTTCTAATAAGTAAATTATTTAAAAATAATTAATTAATTAAAATATTAATAATAATAATAATAATAATAATAATTTACTTCCCTTCTACATAATGTGAAATTATTTATTTCGAAAATCTTTACACTCATATATTCGTTATAAAATAATAGAATCTCTTTATTATAAATTGAAAACTAAAAGTTGAAAATAGTTTGAACCAACGACATTTTATCTACACACATTTGTAACCAAGACTTATTTCAGATAATAAAGTGCAACAAATCCTAAAAGTTTGATGAAAATATGAATATAAATATTAAGTACACGATAATTTGAATGACAATTATAATTACCTCTCAAGTTTGTCAACTCTAATTGTATACCATCATTTTTGGTATATTATGGAATGATTTCCTGGTGAATATATATATATTATTTTGGAAAGATTTTCATTATATATTTTGTATCAAATCTAACCTAAAATACTAATTGGCTTATATCGCTCAAAGAGAGATTTCTAACAAAATAAGACGGTTTGGTTGATGATATTTAAGTTGGAGGTCCATATGAGATATTTTCAAGTTTTCAACAATATATACACACTCTCTCTCTCAAGCATGATGATGAAATGCAAAAGTAGAAGACCCTTGAAAATATAAATGGTTGTAAAAGAAGTAATGGGTCAAGAACACACCTCTTCATGTGATAGATACCCCATTTATCACCAAAGTCCAAAGTAGCTTTATTATCATTCATATTCATATACATCATATATGCTAGAGATTGGATTCCAATTTGCAACACTAATCCCACCTTTGCAGTGAATGGATATGCAGATGCCTTTTCTTCATTCACGGCTTTTTATTTTTTCAACGTTATTATCACCAATTTTCTGCTTTTTTGTCCCCATGTATTCCCTTCTATTTGTTCCTTTCACATTACGTGCAAGGAACAATAAGATGCCCTTTTCATTTTTCTAAATCACCATGAAATTGTAACAAAGAAATATCAACCTCTTTTTTGATCTTTTCTTGATATCAGTTGCTGGTGGCTCTTTATATGGAGAGGAATTATTGAATTAAAATCAACAAAAGGAAAATATATATATTCCTTCTTCTTTACAGGCTTTCCCAGATTCTTTCAGAATATATTCTCTGCTTTATATAAGCAATGGCCTTAGTTTAAGAAGACCTTGTAGCAATTATCTTGATCATATTTCAAGATATCCAAAATTTCCACATTTTGAACTTAAATGAGCAGTTGCAAACAACTTGATATCCAATTCGAAGATCCAAACCCGAAGAAATGGTGTCACCCTCTCAAAGAAGACGTCTTTGCAGCCTTCATGAGCAAAGAAAACGCGACAGTGTTTAAAACCGGGTCCCTCTTTAGCCCTCTGTTGTTCGGAAAGTTCTTTGATCCATCGGATGCTTTCCCATTGTGGGAGTTTGAATCCGATGTGTTGCTTCCAAGTTCCAACACCTCGTCCCAACGCAGTGTTGATTGGTACGAAACCGATGGTGATTATGTTCTGAAAGCAGAAATCCCTGGTGAGTTTGTTTCTTTATTAAAAGACACAAGCAGGGCCCGTCCTGACATCTGAGGCCGGGCCCTGCAGGTGCACACATGCACGCGTTTAAGAGTTTTGCTTTTGTTTCTAATATTATGATGATGTTTTGTTCTTTTTCTTTCTGAAATTTAGTGTTTGATTAGGTAATTGGAAGAGTGTTGAAGTAAGTGTGGAGAATGGGAAGATAGTGGAGATAAGTGGGGAATGGAGGCAAGAAAAAGAGGGTAAGAAAAAGGAGTGGAAAAGCAGGCATTGGTGGGAGGATGGGTATGTTAGAAGGATTGAACTGCCATTGCTCACTGATTGGAGAAGAACAGAAGCTCATCTCAAGAATGATCAAACTATTGAGATCAAAATTCCAAAGATTTCTTCTTCTTCTGATACAACACTTGATGTGTGATATGATTTGTTGGGATAATTCTTGCTTCATTTACTCTGCCAATATGACTCCCTTTTGCTCATCTTATCTTTTTGTTTTTTCCTCCTTTTGTTATACGAAATTGGATATATAGATATTGTTGCATGAACCTGATTTCGTGAGACGGGTCAATTCACAAAAAAACAAAGTATATTAAGATGAGAAAATGAAATTGACTAGAGAATCAGGACATGATGTAGTCAATTAGTTTAATTGGTCTTTCTATTAAAAAAGAGATTGTGTAAGAAAAGCATGTTCAAGGTTTAATTGGATTTGTGGAAAAGTTAATTTTAGCGGTCAAATTTGAGTGGCTATCAAGATATGATTTTTCTTTTTCTTTCTAAAATTAATATTATAGGGTAAAAACTCATGTGCAACCGTTACACCGTGCGATGCTTGCATTTATAATATAAAAAGATATATTTATAATCGTAAAAGACATACTTGAATAACTTATATTTATACTGTAAAAAGAAAAATTTATAAAACACATACTTATACTTGTAAAAAACATATTTGAATCTCATCGCATGTGAGACGGTCTCCCAAGAGATAAATTTATATTATAGGGGTAAAAGTTGATTTATGCATGGGTCATCGTACAATGATTATGTAGTAACTACTAACAAGTTACAACCGATTTATAACTAGTTTTTCGAAAACTCATCGCAACACATAATGAATTTTTTATTTTTAAAAAATCACTAGTGTTACAAAGGGGACGAGTTTATATCAAATTTGTAAAAGCAGCCATCTTTATTATTTATCGAACGTCATTCCAAGAACAAATTCAATATATTGAATTTATTTTTGTTGGAATGCTATCATGAAATTTGCATTACAAACTTTTTCTACCACACTTTTTATTTTCCATATGTTTTCTTTGTACATTAACGTTGGAATCGCTTATCATTTAGTAGGTGTTTGGAATTTTACAAGTAATTTTTTCGAAACAACTTATGAAAAGATATTTGTTTGAGAGGTTTTATATTCTCGCATGATATTTGGTAATTTTCATTAATAAGATTTTATAAGCTTCCAAATTAATTTATAGTAACTCATTTTTTCATTTTTCTATTTTAATATCATCATAAACACTATATTACCAATAAATCCATCTAAAATCTAAAAATTGCAATAATTTACTTTTAAAATAGATATAATATCTTGTAAATTTAAAAAACCATTTTGTTTGAATGCTATCATGAAATTTGCATTACAAACTTTTTCTACCACACTTTTTATTTTCCATATGTTTTCTTTGTACATTAACGTTGGAATCGCTTATCATTTAGTAGGTGTTTGGAATTTTACAAGTAATTTTTTCGAAACAACTTATGAAAAGATATTTGTTTGAGAGGTTTTATATTCTCGCATGATATTTGGTAATTTTCATTAATAAGATTTTATAAGCTTCCAAATTAATTTATAGTAACTCATTTTTTCATTTTTCTATTTTAATATCATCATAAACACTATATTACCAATAAATCCATCTAAAATCTAAAAATTGCAATAATTTACTTTTAAAATAGATATAATATCTTGTAAATTTAAAAAACCATTTATAGGATTTTAAGAAACTTACGACATCTTTCAAAGAAATTTATCCAAACACCTTGAGAGGGTATCATTCGGTTTCATTTAAGAATAGAATCGTTATGTTTATTTCATTTGATACTTCTGAAAAAGCCTTTGCTTTAAATTTGTATTTGTTGAAACATAGTTAAAACAAATATATATTTATCTTCACTCAAAAATGTGTCCATTTTCAGCAAAAAACAGGGTTAATCGAATTATTATTATTATTATTTTCTGAAAATGATCATTATAATCGAAATTGTATAATATATTTGAATTTCTAAAAGAATTGAAAAATATGATGGGGATGTAGCTCAGATGGTAGAGCGCTCGCTTAGCATGCGAGAGGTACGGGGATCGATACCCCGCATCTCCATTTTTTTGTTTGGTGTAACTGGGCTGGCTCAGACCAAGAGCCCACTATGTATGGGCTATTATTAGCCCACTTGGGCTCAATAAAATGCATGACCAAATGAAACAACTACCGTAATTTAGCCCAATATTTGATAACGAAGAATAACTGAATGCAGTATGGAAAAAATAAAACATTTTATTCTATTTTCATCCCCAAATCTTATAAAAAAATTTATCTTACATTCTTATTATCAAACATCCATAAAAAACTTCCTCCATATTTTCATAAATATTCTGTCTTTGTGTACAAAATCTCATAATTTTTTTCTTTGATTTTAGTGAGTCGTCAAGCCTATACTTAAAATCTTGTAAATGATATACAGTAAAATGTAGAAGGTACAACTACAATATCTACCATATATATATATATATAGACACACACACACATATATGTGTGTGGTTTGTGTGTGATTTTTTCTTTGATTTTAGTGAGTCGTCAAGCCTATACTTAAAATCTTGTAAATGATATACAGTAAAATGTAGAAGGTACAACTACAATATCTACCATATATATATATATATAGACACACACACATATATGTGTGTGGTTTGTGTGTGATTGTGTTTATGAAATATTATATTGGATCATATTTTACATGATGTAGTATTATCTAACTATTAGTTATATAACATTAAAAAACAAATCTATGTATTTTTGCACAAATATACACATCACTTAATTTTAATCACAACTTAATTTGTTAATTTTAAAAGAATTGTATAAACTAGTAAAATACTGCGATTTTTTTTTTCTTCTATTAAACCAAAACAGTACTTGCAGAAATATTTACTACTGAAAACAAATTTTAGAAACCACATGAACAAAATAGACATTTAAATGTCATCCAAAAGCCATTTTCATTTTCTTTTACCAAATTTAGTATTAAAATTTATTTTCCCTAAATTCTCCGGACCAAAATAAAAGCCTCGTATTTGGTAAAAAATAATTAAAAGTTTAGATAATATTATTGCAGGCCATCCAATACCAATTCTTGAAGTCGACTAGTAAGAACCACTCTAAATGACCGGCTTATTTTAGACAATAAATAAAATAATCATAACACCCAATTGTCACAATATAATGTGACACGACGTCGTAGGTCTATAAATAAAATGATAGAAAGGACGTTGTAAAAGTGATGCTAACTTCTTTTACAATTCAAGAATCCCCAAATGTTTAAGCAACTGAAATGTTAGCAAATGGTGACATGATCTGAGTTTTTAACTTAAAAAATGAAAGTATTCTTTATTTAATTAGGCTCACTTTTAAAAGATAAAAGTATATTTTAAAATTGATAGTAACCTTAGCTAAATATGTCTTCAGTCACTACAAGTTCAATGGAATTAAATAAATTGGTGCCTCTGGCATATTTATTTAAAAAAATAAAAAGTTATTACACATTATATTGAAGACTAGCAGTATGTTAATCTTAATTTGGAGAGCCAAAAATAGAAAAGTTTTCTTCCTTTAGAGTAAAATTTTGGTAGTGATATATTCAACCTCACTTGAGAATGAGTTCCAAAGAAATTTAAATAAATTGGTTTTAAATATTTTATTTCTGAATTTTCAATGAACTTTTTTATGTTTTGAGGTGATAGTGAACTATTTTTAAAGTATGTAATCAAATTGGTCACTTTTAAATATTAATCTACATTTTGTTGACTATTTTGCCATCTTAAGTCTGTGGAAGGTATGGTGCTAGAATTTAAAACTAACAAAACACGCAATTCGTAAAACAATCTTGATATCTTATTAAAATTTGCATTAATTTATTTTCATTAATTAATTCATTAAAAATACCCTTTTCAAATATTGTTATAGGTGAACTCAAAGAATTTTTATTTTGGGGAGATGATACTGAATTTTATAAATATTAACTAGTAACAATATTGTTAGCCATATTATTGTTTAGAATTTAAGATTTATTAAATGCGTTTTTATTTGCTGTTTTTTTTTTTTTTTTTTAATTTTATAGAGCATTTATATATGAAGTAATAAACAACCTATTATATTATCTTTCTCATAATGAAACAAAATACTTTTATTTTTTATGAATCGATCACTATGCTAACCAATAACAAGAATGATTTGATTGCATTTATTATAGAATGATAGAAAATTAGGACTTAGGATTTAGAAGATCGAATTTCTATCTTATATTTTATTCTTCAATATAATATAATATGCAAGATATGCAACGATAATGTATATAACAAATACAGTACGTTCAACGAAATTATCTCGATTGCAAATTCCACTAACTAGTTTCCTATACACGAGAGATATTTACAAAAACTGAGATATTAATTAATGCGTATTTATTTAATTAGGAAAAGGCAAGAAGTGAACATCGAAAGAAGTAGTGGAGTCACTTATATTGAGTTGGAAAGTTAACATAACAATAATATTGAATAAAATGCCATAAAATAAAAGAACAACAAATAAATAGACAGAGTAACAACTATCTAACACTGTTTCTTACCTTATTCTATGTATGATGGATAAGTTTTCTTTTACGAAAACAAAGTGAAAGTGAAAATTCTTGCCATCCTCTAGAAGCAAGAGACAAATCTTTGTCCTTCCAATGCAACTCACATGTATTTATCAATACATATTATATATGTATAGATAATATCATTCTAAATATAATGATATGTAATGATATTATATACTTGAGATAAAATATTATTTGAATCTTATATTACTCATGCCGTCCCAAAAAAAATGGAGAGGCATTAATGAGGTTTATATGATTTATAAAATCTTGTTCCTTCATTCAATTGACTAATAATAAAAAGTCATACTTTGAATGAATATGATTTTTTTTTGGTAACAAAAATACAAAGTCATAAGATATTTTACCTATGTAAACTTTTGCTAATAATGAAACGAGATGGCATAGATAGCGCAATATATGACTAATCTATAACAGATTCGGGCAATTTTTAATGTCGCATGTTTGTTGAATATAGTGGTCTTTAATTTTTTTTTTTTTTCTGATTTTTTAGATAAATATTACCTCATAGGCTCATACAAGGTTAATTAACGACAGTACAAGTACGATAATTACAAATATTTTTTAATGTTTTTAGGAAACTGATGTTTGCATACAGTCATAACTATATCAAACACTACGAGTCTGTAGTTTTTTTTTAATATCTTTTCTCAAATAGTGAAAAGTTTATTAGTTATCCAAATACATGAACCGCAAATTAAGTTCTGAATTTGTTACTTAAATTACATGAGCTTTTGAGAGAAAATTAAAAGGCTCGTTGCAAATAAAATATTGAGTTTGCCTTAATTGCATATTTATCCAAACTTTTGGAATTCGAAAAAATAAAGTTTAATTATACTTTAAAATTAGAATCATTGATCAAATTTTGTGTGTTCAAACGATGATATGTCTGACATTGATTGCATTTCAGTGTCATATTATCAATATTGATATAACACATAAACTGTATAGTTATCAAACACATCAACATGCGATCATTGAAAAGTTGATAAATGATTAATTTGTAAGAAACAATCAAGACCTGTTAAATTTGCAACTAAAACAAATATAATAATTTGCAACTAATTACTATAATTTTTATAGAGAATAAAACTTATTTCATAAGACTGAAATACAGTCGGAAGGAAAATACGTTTTAATTGAGATCGTATAAGAAATATAATTATGTAATGTTAGATTTACTACATGAACCAATTCATAATCTATTATAAAAAAAAATGAAAATAAGTGTTGATGGTAGATAATAAAATTCTATTTCATGAATATATAAAATATTTATGTATAACACGAATTTAATATAAGTTGTTATATTGAATGTGTGTTTTGTTGAACTTTAAAAATCACAATTCACTTTTTCAAATTAGTCGGCCATACATCATATACATGTCTCTCTGAGGGGGCGTCATGCCATAAAAAATTTAAAGACCAGTTTATTTATTTATTTTTTATTTTTTTTAAGGGTCATTAATGGTCACATATAATGCAGACCTAAAAATAAAAAAACTATTTACACAAATATTTTGTTTGATGTTAAAATAAAGTGAACAAATCGAGTTTTTTCTATAAAAATATAAAATCGCACAACAATTTAACCTCTACAGTGATAAATGTACAAAGAAAATTTCAAAACAAGTGATTAATTGATAATTTATGAAATACAATTTATTTTATATATGATCGAGTCATAAATATAAATATCAGTCGTACACATTGTTGTTGAGTTCCGAATTTATTTAAAAATTAGAAAAAAATTATACTGTGATCTAAAAAAACTAAATTTATCAGTAATAATCTCACAAGAAATTATCGAAAATAAGGTGGACTAGAAATTGAAAAAGAAGGGTGAAGAGTGAAGAGGGGCAATTTGTAACGTTATAAAAATAAAAATCTAGAGCAGGGGCATAAAAGTCAAGTTGTATTTACAACGAATCTCTTTGTGAATACCGCCATTACTTGTATTTCAAAAAAATTCAAAAAACTGGACCCTTCTTCTCTTTCTTTCTCTTACTACAACGCTCTCACTCTCTCTAGCCGGATCTGCAAACCCTAATCCCAATCAACGTTCAAATTTCACCTAATTACCAGACAACTCCACCATGGGGAAGATAGCCTAATTCTAGTTCAATTTCCTAACCCAAAACAAAAAAATGAGAGGCTGTGCTTGTTTATGAACTATATTACCCTTTTCCAATATTTTATTAGGTTTCGAAAAGAAAGAATCAACATTTTCTCTGTAATTCCTCACTCATCATCTTTTTGTGTTTACTGTTTCTTTCTGATCCCTGCAATTCAAAGCAACGATTAATGTTTTTTGCCTTAGCTTCCATTGCAATAAACCTCGGTCCCACCAACAATTTTTGAAACCGTCCATCTCTCTCTCTCTCTCTCTCTCTCTCTCTCGACATACGCTCGCTTCCTCATCCATATGGCTTCAAAGAACCAGAATAAGGCTCCTTCCAGTCCTCAACAAGTGAGTCATTACACTAATGTGAATCTCTTTATTATTTTTAAATTCTCGACTTATTTGTGGGTTTTTTCAACGTTCTTCTTGCTTGATACTCTGATGCGTGAGCACGAGGCTGTCAAATATTTGGACAACATTGGAAACTTGATATTAATTTACAAAATCTGCCAATGTTTGTATTGAAGTTTAGACTAAAACTTGTAGATCTGTAATTGAGGGCTTTTTTTTTGCCCCAAAATATTCCAGGATAAATTCCATAGGTGATTGTTTTCCATTAAGGTCATACATTTCTGACATTATGTTTGATGTTATTGTTGGGTGCTGCTACTTTCTGTTTTTGTTTCTGTGAGGTTGTCAAATATTTGGTCAACTCTGAAAACTTGATTGTACCTTAGAATGCTGCATATGTTTCTGCTTAACTTTAGACTAATATTGTAGGGTTGTCTTCTGAAGTTAGGGTTCACCTTTTGAACCAAAAGTTAGGGTTCACCTTTTGAACCAACTTAATTGTATTTCTCTGGTTACTTTTTAGTCTTAAAATTCTGACATTTCTGTTATATGTTATTTTTGGGTTCTACAGAGCAAGTATACTACGGATGATGTTTCCGTAGATAAGAGGAGAAGAATTGCAAGCACAAAAATGGCACCTAACACTGGGACGCGGGTGCAAACTCGTCAAGCATTTTCAGTTGTAAATGGCGGCCAAGATCTACATGCAAGTAGTGGGCCACCAAGCAATTCTGGTTCAGATGGTGCAGTTGAATTTAGCAAAGAGGATGTTGAGGCACTACTCAATGAGAAGTTGAGAACAAAGAATAAATTTAACTACAAGGTATGTCAAATAGGGGGTTTTGTTTCTGAAGTAAAGTTTTGACTGCAATGATTTAGTGGTCCCTAAGCTAGTTAATCTGCAAATTAGTCTCAAACTTGGCTGTATAATGGATTCTTTATGTTGCGCTGTGTGATATTTCTTCAGGAAAAGAGTGAACAAATGGTTGATTATATTAAAAGGCTTAAACAATGTATCAAGAGGTTTCAACAACTTGAAGGGGATTATGTCACAGAGCAGGAAAAGATGAAGAAGTTATTGGAGTTGGCAGAAAAGAAGTACAATGATATTGGTTTGTATACTGATCAATGCTTGGTTTTTTTGCTTAAATATTTTTCAGATATAAACACAATTACCTGTAGAAACTTCAAATTTATTTTGTTGTTTCAGAGTTGCTGATGAAGGCAAAGGAAGATGAACTGAATTCTATTATTATGGAATTGAGGAAAAATTTGGAGTCACTGCAAGCTAAGTTAGCAAAGGAGGAAGCCGAAAAAATGGTATGAGATGTTAGATGTATTTTAATGTATGGTTTTCTGATATCTTTTGGTTTGCACTTTGAAAAACTGAACTGTTAAATCAATTTATTAGGAAGCATTAGATTCTCTGGGTAGTGAGAAAGACTCTAGAATAGCTGCAGAAAGATTGCAACAATCCCTTCTGGAAGAGCTCCAAAGAATTCAACAAGATAATGCTAATGCCAAGCAGAAGGTAGTGAATGCTATTAATTACGAACTCTGTTGCAAAGATACTGCTTTTCCACTAAGTGGAATACTGAGAAGTGTAATCACGGGTACTGCATTTTGCAGATTCAATCTCTGGAAAATATGTACAGAGGTTTACAAGAGTACAACACGAGCTTGCAGCACTACAATACTAAACTTCAGTCAGATGTTGATGCGACAAATGAGACGCTCAAGCGTGTTGAAAAAGAAAAAGTACTAGTGGTGGAAAACCTTAGCACTTTAAGGGGCCACTATGCTTCTCTGCAGGAGCAGCTAAGTTCGTCACGAGTAAGTACTTTTGTGGTTTCCATATGATACTAATTGAGTGGATTGTATACAACTATGCATGCAACTATAGTTTTATGACATTAATTATGCATTGTGTAATATTTGGAATAAGCTTCAATCAACTTAAGTATGAATCAAATTCTAATAGTTTGGTATTCTTCTTCATGTTTTATCATCTTATAGCTTGTCAACTTGAGCTTGAGCATTAAAAATCAATTAAATTCAGATTTTTCTTCAAGCTTGGTTTATAGGAAATTTGTTGAGCTCGGACTAGCATTTAATCACTAAGGTTCTAGCTAAATCTTAAGTAGCATGATTTCACTTGAGCCCATTGTACACATAATAAGTAGAACTTGCATGTGTTCAAGATACAACTCTCTTCGCATTTTAGCTTTTAATTCTTGGGTTTTTTTTTTTTCTCTCCTGCTTGCTTGTATTGAATATCAAGTTAGTTATGAGCGACCTTTAGTGATCAGGAGCATGCCAGCTTCAGGTGAACTGTGACTTGAGATCATTTTGATTGCAATTCTATCTCATCATACTCAGTTATATTGGATTTACCTTCTTAGATTGAGTGAGCTGAATATCCAATTTTTTATGACTCTTCTTTAGGAATGTGCTGGTCTCTCAATCTTTTTTTTTTTTTTTCTTTCCTCTGACTTCGGTTTTCATGCAAAACATATAGCTAATTTGAATGATTTTATTACTTAAGATTTATCTTAATGATTGCACTTCTTCTATCATAACCAAATTTCTATTTCACATCTTTAAAGGCATCACAAGATGAGGCGATGAAACAGAAGGAAGCACTAGGCAGTGAAGTTTTATGCTTGAGAGGTGATTTGCAGCAAGTAAGAGATGACCGTGATAAGCAGTTGTTGCAAGTACAGGCTTTATCATCTGATGTTTTGAAATACAAGGAATGTGCTGAACAATCTGTGGCGGATTTAGATAACCTGTCTACTAAAACACTCGAACTAGAGGTTTGTTTTTCAAATGCCTGTTTTCCTATTAAAGGCTTGAGATCTATTATTAACGGCTTCTATACTTTTTGTCAGTCAACATGCAAGGCTCAAAGTGAGCAAATTCGACGATTGCAAGAGCAGCTTACTTTTGCTGAAAGTAAATTGCAGGTTTGGAATCTGACACTTAGGTTTCTATTTGTACCAGTGTTCTTATTGGATATAGAACTTGGCTGCTCCTATCATGGAAGTTTTCTTATTATTCGTCTCTTCTTCTTTTTAGCTATCCGATTTATCAGCCATGGAAACAAGATCTGAATTTGAGGAGCACAAGGCATTGATACGCGATTTAAAAAATCGTCTGGCTGATGCAGATGTAAAAATTGTTGAAGGAGAGAAGCTTCGGAAGAAGTTGCATAACACAATTCTGGTACCATTTTTGCGATAAAATATTTTTTAGTTGAAATTCAGTTGCAGTTCTGTTGAGATTCATTATTCCTAATACGAGTCTTTGTACCAATGCAGGAGTTGAAGGGTAACATTCGTGTATTTTGTAGAGTCAGACCGCTGCTGTCTGATGATGTAGTTGGAACTGATGCAAAAGTTGTTTCATTCCCAACATCAATGGAAGTGCTTGGTCGAGGCATTGATTTGTCACAAAATGGTGAGTTTTCTTCTTTTAAGTTTTGGGGTATTACATGTTCTTAGTATTCTAATAGATTCTCATATAATTTTTTATCTCTCAATTTATTAGTTTTTCTTTTTATTGTAAGGGCAAAAACACTCTTTCACTTTCGACAAAGTCTTTATGCCTGATGCCTCCCAAGAAGATGTTTTTGTGGAGATCTCTCAACTTGTTCAGAGTGCTCTTGATGGCTATAAGGTCATATTTTTCCTCCAGAACTCCAAAATCTTTTCTTAGATTTAGAGGTCTCTAAAATTTTTGCCACAGAAGTTGAGGCTGGTGGTTAAAGTCTTGAACTCTGTAGGAAGACTGCACTACTCTTTTTAGTGATGAGAAAGACCAATTATTTATTTGAATTAATGTGGATAGTTTATTTGACAAATCAATGATTAAATCTGTACTGCATTGTTATCAGGTTTGTATATTTGCCTACGGACAAACAGGCTCTGGTAAGACGTATACTATGATGGGAAAACCAGGACTACCTGATCAAAAAGGTTTGATTCCACGATCATTGGAGCAAGTATTTCAGACCAGGCAAATTCTTGAAGCCCAGGGATGGAAGTATGATATGCAGGTGTGGACCTAATTGTGCTCTCTTGTCTAGGCAATTTTGATTTTGGCTTCAAAGTATTTACTATTTAGCAATTTTCAGGTCTCAATGCTGGAAATATACAATGAAACAATACGTGACCTGTTAGCACCAAATAGATCAAGCTTTGATGCTTCACGGGTGGATAATGCTGGAAAGCAATATGCTATCAAGCACGATGCTAATGGAAACACTCATGTTTCTGATCTTACAATTGTGGATGTTCGAAGTAGCAAGGAAGTTTCTTATCTCTTAGAGCGGGCAGCACAGAGCAGGTATTAAAACTGACTGCGTGCGTGCTGTTTTGTTTTGCCAATTATGTAAGCTTTGTACGTTGAAGTTAACTACCGGTGATTACGCGTATTAATGTTGTTTAGAATTCAGTCTTGGTTTTATCAATATCTGATTTAACTTGTTTGAGTCTTTTCTTTTACTCACAGAGATTTTATCTGAGTTGTTCATCTTTGTGTGCTCTTCAACTTTATTTCTTCAGGTCTGTTGGCAAGACACAAATGAACGAGCAGTCTTCAAGGAGCCATTTTGTATTTACCCTGCGAATAATTGGTGTTAATGAGGTAGTGATGTTTGCTATGTATCTGGCAAGCTGTTTTGTCGTCATTTCATTTGTCATGTTTTGCAACACACTGACACATATTATGGTGTGTTCTATTTGTGGCATTAGAGCACTGATCAACAAGTACAAGGTGTGCTAAATCTCATTGATCTTGCTGGTAGTGAGCGTCTTTCCAAGAGTGGGTCGACTGGGGATCGGTTAAAAGAAACCCAGGTATCAAAAATAGAGTTGCCTTAATTAATTCTTGAAGTTTTATTGCATTTGTCCTGATATCTAAGTCTTTGATTAACAATTAAACAGGCCATAAACAAGAGTTTATCCTCACTTAGCGATGTCATATTTGCCTTGGCGAAGAAAGATGAGCATGTGCCTTTTAGAAACTCAAAGTTAACTTATCTTCTCCAGGTATGATATTAATTGTACTGAATGTGAAATGTTATCTTGCAAAAGTTACATGCATTTTACCTAGTTTGTTGGTATCACTTGGATTTCTTGGAACTAACAATTTTCATGATTGTGTTAAAATACTGGTAAGAGCAAGAAATTTCTTGGATTTTCAATATCTCCCAAGATTTGAACCGACAATTTCCATGATTTCAAGATCTCCCAACCACATTTCCTCTTTCTGTTTCCTTTTAATAGCTATATGTGTTAAGGGACTGTTTGCGTTATGAATGGGACTTGTGCTATTTCATATGATAAATGGTCTTAATGCTTACTGTCTCTTCTATTTTGGTTATCCCAGCCTTGCTTAGGTGGAGATTCAAAGACCTTGATGTTTGTCAATATTGCACCAGATCCGTCTTCTGTTGGTGAATCGCTTTGTTCACTACGCTTTGCAGCCAGGGTAAACACTTGTGAGATTGGCATCCCAAGGCGCCAAACCAATCTGAGATCCACTGACTCTCGTTTGAGCATTGGCTGAGTTTTTTGATGGGGAAAATACTGTTTTTAGATTTAGATAAAGTGTGCTTTCTGTATCCTGGTGTCTATTGATTCTTAACTGGGGATATATTAAAAAGGCATCATATCTAACTGCCTTTGCATGTAATTTGTACAGCTTAAGAGAATACTGGCTTTGTATCAGATATGATAAGCTCTCATTGGTTTGTATTTATCCAGATTTTTGTGTGTTAAACAGTTAACCGATTTCTAATCCAATATGTGCTTTGGTTGCGGTATAATACCTACCTTGTTTTTTGAAAGATATATAATTTTCCTTTCTTTTTAGTCAACAATTGTGAATATGAAATCAAGGGAATTTTAAATTATAGGTTGGAGGCCTACATGTGGGTCTTCAAGAAATCATGTGTTGTCTTGTGAATGATCCAATCCAACCACATACATATTTTACATTATATAAGTTACGTAATTATTTATAAGTGGTATTCTTCATTTTGTCTTCATTACATTGTATAATAACGTGGAATTTGTGCCGCTCGGTTTCCATTTAATTGGAAATAGATCGTCACCCTTTATTTATTTAAGAATTAAAGAAATCATAATTACTTTTTAATTTACAGCGGAAGACTAAAATTGAAGACACTAGAACTAAATATTAATTTTTTTAAATATAACATATATATATATATATATATATATATATCAATTATTAATCAAATTTAGTCGTGCTTCACCCACATTTCTAGGAAAAATGTTCAAACCAAAAACTTAAATGAATTAACATAACAAAACACACATAATCATATGAAATAATTGAACATTATATATATATATATATAAATATATATATATATAACAGGAGATAAGTCTAGGCCCATCGTTTATCATACTATACATATTTAACAGCATATTGTTCTCAAAAGGAAACATTATTCTAGTACGACAACTTTAAAGGGATAGTGAGAAATTAGCCCAACTTGTTACACATCCACATCATCGTCTGCTGAGCTTGTAACTGATAGATTTGACTTTATGAGGATGTCTCCGGATCCACTGACTGTCTCGAACTACGCTCGACATATATATAATTATTCAATTTATTAATTCATATATGGAAAATAAATATCATCATATTATAGATAAGTCATTTAAACATATAAATCAAAACATGTTTATGATATGCTTTTTAGTCACTTAAATTAGCAATTTTGGACATAAAATGACACATAAAGATGTAATAATTTTAATAATTCATATATAATTCCTAAAATCCCAACATTATTCATATAATCACATATCTTCTTTTAGTATAACATATTAAAAATTCATAAATTTTAACTGCTTGTACAAAGAATTAAAAATCACACATTTAATTAGTTTTTCACTTCAATTTCAGCTGAAAAACAGTTTTCAATGAAAAATTCACCATACCTTATAGGATTGATGAAAACTTTTCACATTTTTACAGAAGTTAGAAAACACGTTCAAGTATAACATATAAAAATATCAACTGGAAATAAGATTCATATAATTAGTTATGAATTTTAGAACTAGACTAAGAACAGGACATGGTCTACACAGAAAATAGGCTATGTTGTAAAATTCTGCATTAATCGTACAAGACTCAATAAAATGCATACTAAATTTTTGCACGTACCTAAGAACTAGTTCTAAAACATAGTAAAAGATCATACATAAAATCTGTGGGTGTTGGGCCTAATTTATAATTGGGCCAACCCCTGTTATTTTCCTTTGGCAGCCCAAGTGGATGGCCAGGGCCCACGATTAGCTGAAGCCCATTTCTTTGCCCCCTTATGTGATCTCTGATCTGAGCCGTTGACTTCAGGGTTTTAATCCTGATGGTTGATGCTCTCACATATATACCTGATCCTTGCCTCTCCCCTCATAACCCTAACCTCTCTCTCTCTCTCATCTCGCGGCGCTCCCTCTCTCTCCTCTCTGTAATTCCGTATCCCTTCACCCTACCATGGGTTCCCGATGGTCCTTTCTCGTCGTTGGCTGTCTTTTGTTGCCACGACTTATCCTTTGTCGGTTTGGGGCTCTATATATTGTGAGAGAACTGTTTGAGAGAGGGTTAGAGAGAGGATTAAGGGTTTGATTAGTGTTTCCTCTTCCATTCTTTATACACACTGTGTTTGTGGGTTTGACTGAGGATCCTCGTTCTTCTTGCCCCAGATTTGGATATACATGTGTTGATAATCCAAATCTGTTCTTCTGAGTGAGATCTAGGGCTTGGGGTTCCAATTTGAGGTGGGTCTCTGTGCAACCCTTGGGGCTACCAGCTGAAGTGTGTTTCTGTGAACTTTGTAGTCTTTGTGAAGGGGACTAAACCGTTGTCTTCTAAGCACAGACCCGTGTGCTGGAGTTTATGCTATCTGGTGATATCTACTCTCTAACTTGTATTTTCTGGTTTTTCAGTTCTCTTGCTTATTCTATCAGGTATAGAGTCTGTGTATTTAGGTATATACTCTGTAATAGTTATGACAGGATATTTGTATATGGAACGATACCCAACAGTGGTATCAAAGCACCGTTGTTGAACGATGTCGGTCCATTGGTGCCGTGGTGGTCAGGTATCGTGGCTTTACCTCTATCTCTCTTTTATTTTCTGGTAAGATCCTGTGTGATCTGTCTGTTGGGCCCCTTTGTGCTGGTATAGGTCTCTCTGTGTGTAGGTTGATTTGCCTTTTTTGTGTCTTTTCTTTGTCTCTTTCCGCTGTATATTCTTGTTACCTGGTATCCCCGGTATACCCACCTTGTCCGGACCGTAAGTGTCATTGGAATCTGGGATTAGGGGGAAAACCAGGCTCTGTGTGCCTTCTCTGTGTGATATCCTGTTCCACCTTGTTGCTTTGCTTTTGTGTGATATTCTGTCTCTTCCTGTTGCCTGTATTCTGTGTGATATCTCTCTGTCATCTTGCTTTGTGTTTTGCATATACATCATGAATGCTTATCCGGTTGCATCCTTTGATGGAAAAAGAGATTTCTCCATCTGGCAGCAGAAAATGAAAGGTGTTTTGGTACAACAAAAATACTTTAAGGCAATAACATTGTCTTATGATGATAAGATTACTGATGATGTGAAAAATGAACTGGATGAACTGGCCTACTCTTTGATTATTCTTAACTTGTCTGATTCTGTGATTAGGAAGTTAGGAAAGCATGATTCAGCTAAATCTTTGTGGGAAAAGTTGGAGGAATTCTACACTGAAACATCTTTGCCATCTAAAATGTTTCTGCTTGAAAAGTTCTTTAGATTCAAACTTGATTTAAGTAAAGATATAGATGCCAACCTTGATGTTTTCACTAAACTGGTTCAAGATATAAAGCTGATTGGTGATAAGAATATAGATGAATACACTCCTATTGTGCTTTTGAATGTTATTCCTGATTCTTACAATGATGTTAAATCTGCTATTAAATATGGTAGAGATCAGGTTACTTTGGACACTGTCATTAATGGTCTGAAAAGCAAAGAATTGGATCTAAAATCTTCTAAAACAAATAGGTCTTTTTGTGATGTTAACTTTGTGAAAGGTAAACCTAAAAACAATGCTCAGAACAGACCCTCAACTAGTAACCAAGGTAAGAATCAGAATCATAATCAAGGTCAAGGTCAGAATCAGAATCATAATCAAACTCAGAAAAAAGATGGTTTTAAGCCTAAGTTCAAAAATAGAAAGTGTTATAACTGTTGGAAACCTGGTCATTATGCTAATGTGTGTACTGAACCTAAAAAGGAAAACAAAATCAATGGTCAAGCTAATGTTGTGGCTGATAATCTTGGTGATGTGTTTCTCACAAATGACTATGTGAATTCTGTGATTGCATCTCTATGTGACAATGATTGGATCTTTGATTCTGCATGTACACATCATATGACACCCCACATGCATTTGTTTTCATCCTATATGGAACTTGAAAATGACAATGTCTCTATGGCTGATAGCAGTGAGAGTAATGTAATTGGAATTGGAACTATCTGTCTTAAGTTTGAAACTGGTTTTGAATTAACTCTTAAACAAGTAAGACATGTTTCTAATTTAAAAAGTAATTTGCTTTCTGTTGCTATCCTTGAAGACTGTGGCTTGCATGGTAATTGGGGGAAAGGTTGCCAAATGATTATGAAGGGTAATGTGTGTGCTTTCAAAGCTATGAGAATGCAAAACCTTTATGTCTGCTCTGCTGAACCTGTCTTGCATGCTAACTCTGTGAAACATGATATGACTAAAACATGGCATAAAAGGCTAGGTCATATAAGTGGAAAAAGTATTGAAATCTTGCATAAAAACTCATACTTAGGAGATGATATGATCTCTGATTTGCCTCTATGTGATGCATGCATTCTTGGAAAGCAACATAAGATGTCATTCCCTGTATCCTCTCCCTCTAATCCCTCTAAGTGCTCCTCCATTCTTGAATATGTGTATGCTGATGTGTGGGGGTCTGCCCCTGTGCCTACTCATGGTGAAAATAGATATTTCTTGTCCATTGTTGATGATTTTTTTAGAAAAGTTTTTGTGTTTCTTATGAAGAACAAATCTGATGTGCTTAATAAGTTTAATTCTTGGAAAACTTTGGTTGAAACTCAAACTGGGAAAAAGGTTAAAACTTTAAGAACTGACAATGGAACTGAATTTTGTAATACTGATTTTGATACTTTGTGTGTTGAATCTGGAATAAGAAGGCATAGGACTGTTGTTCACACACCTCAACAGAATGGAATTGCTGAAAGAATGAATAGAACTATCTTAGATAAAGTAAGATCCATGTTGTGTACTTCTGGCTTGTCTAAGATGTTTTGGGGTGAAACTGCTCCCACTGCTGCTTATTTGATAAATAGATGCCCCTCTGTGCCTTTGAATGGTAATGTTCCTGAAACTGTGTGGAGTGGAAAACCTGTCAACTTGTCTAATTTGAAAGTGTTTGGGTGCTCTGCTTATGTGCATCAGAAACTTGATAAACTTGAACCAAGATCTATGAAATGTGTGTTCTTAGGTTATCCAGAAGGTATAAAAGGCTATAGGTGTTGGATGAGATCTGAACCTGGTTTTAAGACTATCACTAGTAGAAATGTGATTTTTAATGAAGATGAATTCCCAATGCTTATGTGCCCCTTCTGTGAATGTTCCTATTGAGGTGGAGACTCCACCAATTCTGACTGCACCTATACATGCTCATCCTGATATACCTGTTCAAACTGATACTATGGAATATGAAGCTGAACCTGTTAATAATCATACTAATAATGAAGAACCTGATCAAATTGATGAGACTCCTCCTACTGATGATCTAAGTGATTATATGCTTGCTAGAGATAGAGCTATGAGAGATGTTAAGATTCCTTTATGTCTAAATGATTATCAGTTCTCTTCTTTTGTGCACAATGTGTTTGATTCTCTGGATGGAAATGAACCCAAAACTTATAATGAAGCTATGAAATCTAAAGAATCTGATAAATGGTTAAAAGCTATGAATGAAGAAATCAAATCTTTGCATACTAACCATACTTGGATGCTTGTACCAAAACCTGATAAGTGCTCTGTGGTTGATTGTAAATGGTTGTTTAAGGTCAAGCATGAAACTGATTCTGTTAGATTTAAAGCTAGACTTGTTGCAAATGGATTCACTCAAAAAGAAGGCATTGATTATACTGAGATATTTGCTCCTGTTGTAAAGTTCACCACTGTGAGAGTCATACTTGCCTTAACTGCTCATTTTAATTGGGAACTTAAACAAATGGATGTGAAAACTGCCTTCTTGCATGGTGAACTTGATGAACATATATACATGAAACAACCTGAAGGTTTTGTTTATAAAATGCATCCTGATTATGTGTGTTTTCTGAAAAAATCCTTATATGGCCTTAAGCAATCTCCTAGGCAGTGGAATAAGAAGTTTGATTCATGCATGCTTTCTCTGAATTTTAAAAGAAGTGCCTATGATCCATGCTTATATTTTAAGGAAGATGCTCAAACTCCTGCATTCCTGGTGATTTATGTTGATGATATACTTCTGGCCAGCCCTTGCTTGAGTGCTATAAATCACATAACTAAGTACTTAAGTGATAATTTTGATATGAAGGTTCTTGGTGATGCCAAAAGGATCTTAGAGATGGATATTATCAGAAATAGGGATGCATGTTCTTTATTTCTTAATCAATCTGTCTATATGCAAAAGATTCTTGATAAATTCTCTATGAATGATGCCAAAAGTGTGACTGTTCCTTTTGCTGCTCATTTTATGTTAAGTAAGGATCCGTCTCCCAAGACTGATCTTGAAAGAACTGAGATGTCTTCTGTGCCCTATGCTAATGCTATTGGTTCTGTGATGTATCTTATGGTTAGTACAAGACCTGATATTGCATATGCTGTGAGTTGCTTGAGTAGATACATGTCTAATCCTGGAATGCCTCATTGGGAGGCTGTTAAATGGCTTTTGAGATATTTAAAAGGATCTATAAAAACTGGTATTGAATTTGGCAAATCTGATAATGGTGTTAACCTTTGTGGCTATGTGGATTCCAATTTTGCTAATGACAAAGATAACAGAAAATCAACATCCTATGTGTTTACCTTATGTGGTGCATGTATTAGTTGGAAATCTCAATTACAAAGTATTGTGGCTCTATCTACTACTGAATCTGAATACATAGCAGCCACTGAGACCATTAAGGAAGCTATCTGGCTTAAAGGCCTTCTGTCTGATTTTGGTTTTCTTTCTAGAGATGTTGTGTTTTCTGATTCTCAATTTGGGATCCAGCTTTGCAAAAATCCTGTCTTCTATGACAGAACCAAGCATATTGATGTGAAGTACCATTTTATCAGAGATGTTGTTGAACAAGGCATTGTCAATCTGGAAAAAATTCCTTCTGAGTTTAATCCTGCTGATATGGGAACAAAGTGTTTACCTTTGGAGAAGTTTAAATCCTGCTTGAAGGCTTTGAACATCTCCCATTCTCTGTGATGTATTTGTTATGTCCTGCAGTCTTTGTGATTGCTTCTTTTATGATCTGTGTGATCCATCTGTTTTTCCCTTATATGTTGTGTGCTTCTTTGTGCTCTTTTCTTGCATGCCTTTGTGGCTTTACTTGGTGTTTTGCAAGAAAAGAAAAACGGTGATGATGACCCCTTCTTTGTCCTCTAGACACTAAATTCGGCCCAAGGTGGAGAATGTGGGTGTTGGGCCTAATTTATAATTGGGCTAACCCCTGTTATTTTCCTTTGGCAGCCCAAGTGGATGGCTAGGGCCCACGATTAGCTGAAGCCCATTTCTTTGCCCCCTTATGTGTTCTCTGATCTGAGCCGTTGACTTCAGGATTTTAATCCTGATGGTTGATGCACTCACATATATACCTGATCCTTGTCTCTCCCCTCATAACCCTAACCTCTCTCTCTCTCTCATCTCGCGGCGCTCCATCTTTCTCCTCTTTGCAATTCCGTATCCCTTCACTCTGTCATGGGTTCTTGACGATCCTTTCTCGCCGTTGGCTGTCCTTTGTTGCCATGACTTGTCCTTTGTCGGTTTGGGGCTCTATATATTGTGAGAGAACTGTTTGAGAGAGGGTTAGAGAGAGGATTAAGAGTTTGGTTGGTGTTTCCTCTTCCATTCTTTATACACACTGTGTTTGTGGGTTTGAGTGAGGATCCTCGTTCTTCTTGCCCCAGATTTGGATATACATGTGTTGATAATCCAAATCTGTTCTTCTGAGTGAGATCTAGGGCTTGGGGTTCCAGTTTGAGGTGGGTCTCTGTGCAACCCTTGGGGCTACCAGCTGAAGTGTGTTTCTGTGAACTTTGTGGTCTTTGTGAAGGGGACTGAACTGTTGTCTGCTAAGCACAGACCTATGTGCTGGAGTTTATGCTATCTGGTGATATTTACTCTCTAACTTGTATTTTCTGATTTTTCAGTTCTCTTGCTTATTCTATCAGGTATAGAGTCTGTGTATAGGTATATACTCTGTAATAGTTATAACAGGATATTTGTATATGGACCGATACCCAACAAAATCAAAGGATACAGTTCAAGAAAATTGTCTGATTTAGACCTAAAAAAAGAATAAATATGCTGCGAAATAGGGTCTTATTTGAAAATTCATAGTAAATTGAGATTAACTCCAAATATTTTGAAACTTAACATGCATATTCTAAACTTCATCTACTAGATTGTGGTAAAAGGATCTAGCCTAATTCCGTTTCTACAACACACAGAAAATTCCAGAACAGAGCTGTAGATCAAGAAACTTAAATCTGTATTCCTTCTTTCCATTCAAGCAAATTTTACATGAAAATCTCAACCAACTGCCAAAGAACATCTTTGGACTTCATAGTATATGCTGAAAGTAAGAAAATATCATAATCTAAGAAAGAAATAAGAAGGTTTTAGCTAAAAACTTACCAAAAGAGAGATGTGAAAGATGGAGATGGTGAATTTGTGTATGTTATGCCCTTTCTGTCTTTCTTTTCCTTGCTTCCCTTTTCCTTTCTCTTCTTACCCTTCTCTTTCTCCCTTTCACACTTAAACTAATTAGGTCTATGTGTATCATGTTTTGGGGAGAGGGAGTGAAATGGTGGGTTTTGATGATGACTAGTCAATTTAGCTTAATTAAGCTTAACACTTAATTAATTAATTTTTAAGTTTAATTAATTAATTCTTATACATAGCAAAAAAAAAAAATATATATATATATATCATTACACCTTAGTTAATTAATTAGGGTGTAATAATTTTACTTGTGTGATGAGAAGATATTTCGATACATAATGAATTATGAATGCATGTTTAAGCAAAATATTTTATCACATAAATAGATCCTACGTAAAATTACGTTAAAGAAAGCATTCATAGGCACAAACGAGTAAGTTAAGTGTCTTAACCTAATATAATCTTAATTAATTTAAACTTGTCTATTATCTTATCTTTTATTTTCATGCATGCTTGTTGAGTGAGTTGAGATCAAACTCGGTTTCTTCCGTGAGCAATCCTGCAAAAACCCTTAAAATCTTGAAAGAAATATATGTCATAAAGTCTTTGAAAATTATCAAGCACAACGTAATTCATAAATCATAACTTTAAGTAATATAAGATCACACACTTAAATCATTTATAGTTGAACGCTAAAAGAAATTTTATAAAATATGCAATGCCGGTTTTCTTGAAAACGGGGTGTTACAGAATTCCTATACAGATGAATTTATGCAACTGTTGAAGATATATTTGAGCAGAGTTTAATAGTTAAGATCAACTGATTGGATAAAGATGTGACTTGAGACTCGAGGACCCTACTTTGTTTCAATCTATTTCATAAATTGCCATAAGGATAAGATATGCTCTAGTTTAAGATATTCAAGATTAAAACTTTTGTCTGAATTCTTAACATTCACTACAAACACAATAGAGATGGCAGAGCCTGGAATACCTAAAGCAGACACCGTAGACTCCAAAGTAACATGGGATACATTCATATCTCAAGCTAAACTTCTTGGATATCCAGTAAGTACTTCGATGTCACGAGTAACATTAATATAAAACGATACATAAACCTCGTTTTTTTTTGGTAATATTGCAGGTTGTGGTGCACTTTACGGCCTCATGGTGCATGCCTTCCATTGCTATGAACCCGTTTTTCGAAGAACTTGTCTCGATCCACCAGAATATGATGTTTCTTCTGGTGGATGTGGATGAGGTGAAGGTAAATCCAGTGCTAAATATGGTTGCAATCATCATCATCATATAGTAATAATAAGTTGTAAATAGCACAACTTGAAGATATAACTAATATTGTGGATTAATTGGTTAGGAGGTGGCATCCAAGATGGAGATCAAGGCTATGCCAACTTTTCTGATGATCAAAGATGGGATTGTCGTGGATAAACTTGTTGGTGCCAATCCAGATGAAATCAAGAAGAGGGTTGCAGCCTTGCACACCCACTAATTTTGTTTTTGTTTTTGTTTTCTTTTGACTTGTTTGTTTGTTTTTGTTTTTGATGAGGTTGCTATGTAATTTGTATTACACATTTCATTAATCTTTGATGTTGAATCTTGAATGTTTAATCTTATAATGCAATATTAATAGAGGTGACAATATTGATCTGCAAAATGAATTGATAATGATTATTGTGATAAGAACTATTTGGTTTTTATTTAAAAAAGCTTGGAGTTCGTGATGGATCTTGTTGGTGGTTTTTTGTTCTTTGTTCTTATTATTAAACTTTGTAATATTTGTCTAAGATATTATAAAAAAAAATTAGCAATCAATTTTGAAATTTTATTTGAAATTATTTTAGATATTTTATGACTTATACAATACCGTAAAAGAATGACATATATATATACACTAAAATGAAATGAAATACGTCAATTATATACATACTAAAATGTGCCCATCATTATAAATAAGCCAACATGGCAACAAACCACACTCTCTCATGATTCGAATTGAAGTTGGGCCCTATATGAGGCCTAAGAGTCTAAAATACTAAGGCCTGAAATAAACTACAATATTAGGCCCAAATTTTATTGATCTAAGTGCTCGACAGACTGGTTAGTAAGGCAAGGACGGGTAAGTCTCAGACTGTTGTCTTCTCAACTGGGCTCCATTTTATTTATGCATACTACTTACAAATAAACTCAAATACAAAGATACCACTTAATTAAATCACTTCAAATTTATCAAATTGGTGTTGCCCCATAAAAAATAGGTTACAAAAATTCTTTTCTAATAATATTTTTGCTAATAGTTGAGAGTTTTCAAGATGACACTAAAAAAAACTGTAATATTGATTGATTTGGATGGCTCATAGTTTAAAATTGTAGCCCCAACTTGCATATTTATCTTTGTATTGTCTTCCATTCTCGATCTTTTTGATAAATTAGAATTTGTTGTGTTAAAATGGAAAAAAAATATTATTAGAATTGACCTTGTTTTAAATGATTCAAAATGCAATTCTAAAGTGTTGTAACACCCAATGATTTCATTGCAATGACAAATTTAAACTTAAGAGTGAGTAAAATAGGTAGGATTGATCAAAATGAAATCCAACAATTTTATGGTAGAAAAGTGGATGAAGATGTTGACAAGCTGAGGCAACATGCATCTATCTATAGTGAGTTGACAACAGCAATGTATTCCACTTAATAATTGATAAAAATAAGGCTAAAAATCGTAGATGACGTATGAAAATGCACAGTTATATACTAATTAATATCAAATTGTGACTTCTAACATACATCATTTTGGACAGTGACAATCTTGTTATTGAGTGAAATAATAATATCTAATAAATTTTTCCATATGCAGGTATGAGCTGAGGAGCTCTTTTACTGCATATACTTATAAAACAACCAATCCAATTGCATAAAAACTCATTACCTCCACTTTAATTGCAAACTTAACTAATTTTGTTGTACATTACAAATCAAATCATCGGTCAGCATTTCAATGATCGGATAAAGATGCGTTCGATGATTGTGGAGCTCATTCATCACACTCACATTAACAAAATTACAGATGAGTTGTAATATTGTGAAACATATATTCATTTGATCACCGAAAATTGATCGATGATTCAAATTGCAGAATGTAACTAAATTCTTCTTCTTCTTTTTTTTTTACTAAATCCAAAAGTTTGGTTGAGTTTGGAATTAAAACAAAGATGATAATTTTTTTTTTTTTTACAATTAAGTTCCAAATAATTAAGTGACGAAAAATATATAGAAAAGGGGTTAGCGATGCATCCACTCGTATTCTGGAAAATGGGGTTTACAAGTGGAAAAGAACAAGTAATTAACTAAGAGAGTAGAGATTCTGACTAAGCATTAATTAATAAATAAATTAATTTCAAGTGGTGGATATGCTTTTCTCAAACTGATCTTTGATGTGTTTTTGGGTTGTTGGCTACATTTTCTTTTAAATTATACCTAATCTTAGCTACATCTAATTTTCACTTTTTTGTAGTAAGTTGGGATCTTTTACTTTTCTGGATGGGATGAATGATTCTGATTTTTTTTTAAAAATATTTAGTTGATATATTTGTGGGATTTACATTAATTTATCCAAATCATTCATGTTTACTTTTTGTTATTGGATGAAAATATGATTCTAGACTCATATCGAACTTTCTATTAAAAGTAAACTGAAGAGCGTGACTTCCAATTAAAAGTTATGTGTTGTTTTATAAGGTTTGTTATGGCTGTGTTTTTTTAAGTTTGCTTATTATTTCTAACGAAAATAATTTTAAAGTCTTGCTATATATAAATGCATTTAAAAATATTATTGGGTCATATAATTTATCAAATTTTATGTAGTTACCTTTTTTGCACATGTATCATATAATAAACTAATCAACACATTTTAAATAAATTAATAATTCTATGGCATACTTACTTTACACTGTATGGTTGAAATGCATCATACTTGTAAAGGTACATTCACTTTTCAAATACATTATTGTTAAACTTAAATAGTTCTAAATTCTGTGCATTAACGAGTATGCAATATCAAGTTTTAATCAGATATAGTTCAAGAATTTCTAACAAGAATTCCCAACAAGTTAACTTAATAAAGCTCAATTATACATGTCACATCCTAGAAAAAAAAAGGAATAATGTGATATCATTTGATACTAATGCAAGAATATGCATGCGTAATTCTTGCTTAATAACTACTTATTCTGCATTATTAAACAAAGCGCCATTAATAATTAGTAAACTCTCAGACAATCAAGAAACTCAACTTAGAATAAAAAGCCACATATATAGATAATAAAGAAAAATCATCTAATTATCTTCTAAGAAAAAACAAACAAATTATTTAATAGCCCCCCAATTCCCCTTAAATTGTCGATGAATAAAAACAAAATCATACATAAGATAAAAAAAATAATTCTGAACCCCAAGAATTTAAAGATTGATTGGATAACCTTCCAAATTTGTTGAAGCAGGACCAGAAACTAGGCAATGTCTTGGAGATATTAACACCACTCATTTTCAATCTTTTTCTGTCACTATTAACAACCAATGGCAACTCGCAACTCAGCTTTGTCCCAACATCAATATCCACACAAACATTGATACGTCCCTGCAATTTGTCAAACCATATATACCCTTCTTCTTTTCTGATATTCGAATATATTATTATTAATTAATATTTTATTATTTTCATTTATATAAAAAATGGGATGACCTCGAGGTAATATCATGTATCGCACAAAATTATTATCATTAAGCCAAACACATTTAAACCTTTACCTTAAAAAAAAAAAAAGGAAACAGATTTAAATCTCTCTAATTCTTTTTACTTGGGAAATAAATGAAGAGCGTTTAGGCCGTGGAAAGAGATGAAGCCCAGGCCCAATTGGGATAAATGGGCTTTGAGCGGATTTATTGACTTTGAAAAAGTGGTGGGGTGGCCCAGTTGATGTGTGCCGATAATAGTGCGTCAACACAGTCACATAGTCGCGTGTTGCTGTGGGGAATCTTTTTCCATTTTGTTTAATTTTTTACGCTTACGCCCAAATCCATTTGCATCAAACCAACCAATTTAATCCAAATAATTTTAAATCAAGATTCCCTTTTTCTCCATTCAACTCACGTGAAATCCAGTTTCTTTCCATTTTCGATTTCCCCAAAAATTCCCAGAATTTGATTTTCTAATTCTAACGCCGGAAAACTATTTCCCCATTTTTCCGGCTTCTGATCGGAATGGTTTCCCCTGAAAACACGAATTGGCTGTATGATTATGGCTTCGAGGATATCACTGTTCCCGATGCCAACTTCTCTGCTAATAATCCTGGGTTTTCTTGGCCCGTGCAAGCGTTGAATGGCTCCTCGAATGCCAGGTACTGTTTTTCACTTCTCTCTTGGTGTTATTTTCGCCCTTTTGGTTGCGGGGTTATTCTGGTAATTCGTAAAGCTTTGGGCTTTTTTTCTTCTTAATGTTATTAGTTGTGGTGTTTAATGATTATCTGAATTTATGGGTTTAGGTATTTGTTGTTTCTCAGGCCAGATTTGTGATTTTTGTTGGTACCTTTTTTATTTTTGTGGTTTCTGTGAGTTTTGACATGAGGTATGTTTTATTTTTTTTCTTAATCTCTTTTTAGTCCTTTGTTTCATTTTTTCGCCTTGATAATTTGGATATTGGTTAACTTATTTAAACTATTTTGAGAATTATTAGATAAAAAACCACCCAACTCCCTTAGCTTTCAGGATGGTTTTGAGTTTTGACCCCAACATTATACTGTTTCATCAAGAGGTGAACACCCTGAGTTGATTAAACTCGAATCAAATAGTAACTTTGAATGATATCATACTATCATGCTGTTATCGTTATGCATCATCTGCTCCCAATCAGGTGATGCTAGTGATTCTTTCTGTAATTGGCTCTGTTCAGGTGAGTATGATAGCAGAAGCTCCTTTCCTACTTTGAGAAATAGAAAGCATCACTCGAATTTCTCCTTCATTGTCACCAGTAGATATCCATGTCCGTTATTGAGTACTCTCATGCCACCAATTTTGCCAATTTGGAGATCTGCTCTTTGCATCTCCCTCAAATCGAGTATTGCCATCAAATGACACACTGAACACGCCTCCAAATAAACTTGGCTATGTCCCTGTTCATCACCAACTTACACCATCAATCACAGCATAGAGCTTAATGTACTACTCTTTGCCATCTCAACTATCCTAGACTCCAACTAATTGGAAAGCCCAATTTTCTGCCTGGCCAGACTCTGAAAAAAGATCTGGCGGTAGAGGGACAGGGGAAATAAAGAATAAAAAATCAGCTAAAATCTGGGGTTGGTGCCATTATTTTGTGCCATCTTCATTCTGGGTTTTATGCTTTTGATTCTCAGAGTGGTCTTACTTTGGGCTAAAAAATTGTTCAATTTTGTTTAGGCTTTTCTAATTGGGTTTAAAATGACTTGTGGCAGTCTAGTGAAACACTTGATTGTTGATTGCAGCAAATTGTTTGGCGCATTTGTTTTGGGGGTTTACTGGCTTTTGTCATATTAATTATTTGAAGTGAATAGTATTATTCTAAATATTGTGCCTTCTCTCTAATATTTTATTGTTTCGGAAAGATTATATCTTTTGGTGTTTTTATATATGGAAATTACAAACATTCGTCGAACTGGGAGGATTCTTTATTTATTATTATTTTTTTGTATGTTTTGTTTTGTTATTGATATATGGTCAGTTTTGTTGGATGTTAGATAGGAATTACTCCAGAAATGTGGAAACCTCTCCTTTCCATACATTCACCAGTGTACTTAGCTTTAGATGCTTAAATTGTTACATTTTCTTTTATTGATATTGATTTTGCCAGTGGAAGATAATCTGGAGATTATATTAATTTACATGGACTTTTATCTTCTCTCTTCATGCATGTTGGATTACAGTCTTTCAAGCCTGAGTAAAGTTGTGACTGGGAAGCTTAAAGCATAGAAATTACTGTTAGAATTATTTCACCAGGGGATCATGCTATTAGAAATTGAAATTTGGACATTTGATAATTATTTGTGGCAATCTATCTTTATTATGATTACTTGGATAGTTTTCTTTATAAGAGTTTCTGTGGTGAGAATAATAAGGTGCAGCTCTAGCAATTAGCAGTCAAGTTACAAGTGTTCGTTTGAAATGCTCTCTCTCTCTCTCTCTCTCTCTCTCTCTCTCTCTCTCTCTCTCTCTCTCTCTCTCTCTCTCTCTCTCTCTCACACACACACACACACACTCTGAATGTGCGTTTGCGTGTGCTTGCTTTTTTGTTTAACATAACAAATTACGAATGCACAGCTCATTGTTACTAATCTATCTTGGTGATTTATTGACTGATAGTGTTGAAATGGATGGATCATTTGGAGAATCAGATGTGCAGAAGGAATCTGGTTCAAAAAAACGGTATTGAGTTTATTTTGCTACTACCGCTGAATGATTGATTGATCTGAACTTGTGGCCAAGCTTTGCACTTATCTTTTGGACTTCTTAAAGCTCAGCTCTTGATGAATTTAATTTTATAAAAACAATGGGAAGATCGGTTGTCGGATCTTTTCTGAAGATGGAACTTAAATTAATTAGATGACTGAAAATGCTAATCTCCATTCTTCCAAACTATACATCATCTGAGATTTTTGTACACTTCACAGAGCTAGAGCAGAGTCATGTGCTCCATCAAGCTCCAAAGCATGCAGGGAGAAACAACGGAGGGATAGGCTAAACGACAAGTAAATCCATTCTATGATTATTCACCTTACTTGTTCTTTCTAACTTGTTACATCTACTAATTTCCGTGGCCAATTCTTCAGGTTTCTGGAATTAGGTGCTCTTCTTGAGCCTGGGAGGCCTCCCAAAACAGATAAAGCTGCTATTTTGGTCGATGCTGTCCGTATGGTAGCTCAACTAAGAGGCGATGCTCAGAAGCTGAAAGACTCAAATTTGAATCTCCAGGAGAAGATCAAGGAGCTGAAAGTAAGACTTGTTCTTTTCATTGTAACTTTTACATCACAGTCAATATGTTGGATAAAATGTGATTCCAGCCTATTCCATTAACTGACTCGTTCATTTCCAGAGAAGTTAGGTTGGTATTTGGTTGAGGGATTGAAATGAGTAGATCACTCAAGAAACACTTCTTGGGTGAATTTCCAATTCATCCTCAAATTCCTCAATCCAAACATACCCTTAATGTTTTTGGTCAGTACATGGTTCACTATGATTATTTGGTGACAAGAGTTCTTGGACCTGAAGACAAGGACTAATCATTGTATATTGTCTTTGGTTTACAACGTTTGTAGGCAGAGAAGAACGAGCTTCGTGATGAGAAGCAAAGGTTAAAGGCTGAGAAGGAGAAGCTGGAGCAGCAGCTAAAGACGATGAACGCTCCTCAACCCAGCTTTTTACCAGCTCCTCCTACCATCCCAGCTGCATTTGCTGCCCAAAGCCAAGCTGCTGGCAACAAATTGGTGCCAATTATCAGCTACCCAGGTGTTGCCATGTGGCAGTTCATGCCACCAGCGGCTGTCGACACTTCTCAGGATCACGTGCTGCGCCCACCTGTCGCCTAAGATGGCAGGCCGCTAAACCCTGTGGGGGCGTGTGTGCTTATTCTGGTTTAATTGTTCTTGATTGTTGCTCTTTTGTTAAACTGTCTAACTTGGATCTCTGGTGGATTATTGAGACCAGTTGTGATTGTCCAACTTTATTGTAGTGAAGTTTGTGCTGGTTGTAAATTCTAATAAATTTTGTCTTCCTAGTCTTTTCCTATCTTCAGTTTCCTCTACATGAAAAATTATCATATCATAACTAGGTTATCATCGATTCTATTTTTTGCCATTTTAATGAAATATGATACCCATTTCGGTGTCAGTATTTTTTAGAGTTCTGTTTCAGACAGTTTCGAATTTTATAATGATATATGCATGAAAATATTACGGTAATTAGGCATATAGTATTTGTATTGTATTGTACCCAGCAAATCTCCATTCTCTCTCTCCACATTTCTTGAGACTTATATATACCCTTACCTTTTCTCTTTCCTTATCTCAAACATTTCAGACGCATGGCTTCCAGATTCCAAATCCCTGTCCAATCCATCAAAGCTTCTAATTTATACAGCTTTCAAGGAACAACTACTCTCTCATTCTCTCTCTCAACTATCAAACAACGTGGACATCATCTGTTAATCTCTTACACGGATGAAAAACCCCAGCCTACATCAAGAACCTCACGTTTAGGTCCAAAATGCGCACTCTCATCTCCCACGCCACCTACCACGAAAGAAGAAGCAATTCTGCAAGCCAAGACTTCACTCTCGTCCACCTTAGAGAAGCCCCTCAACAACCCAAAACTTGCCGGGAAGCTCAAGAAAGTAAAGCAGCCGAGATTGCGGGTTGAAATTCCGGTCATCGATGACTCGCCCTCCACACTCTCTCAGTTGGCTCTCGAAGTGTTTGGTGAAATGTCTATAAGAAGAAAAGGCCTACAAATCAAGATTCTTATATTCTGGCCTAACCAGAGCTTCAGTCAGGCTGCTGTTAAGGCCTTTGATTCTCACTCTTCAGACATTTTGGTCCATAACATAGACATATCGTCAGTTCTTGATCTGGATATCAGAATTGTGAACTCTGCGGACGTTGTCGTGTTTTTTGCTCTGGAGGCTTCTGAATTGGCGGTTATGAAGACGGTTAGTGACAGTTTGCATCCGAGACCGGTGGTGATATTCAATCCCAAGTGGAGTTTTGAGGAGGAGGGTGATTTTGGAGAGCTGAGTGGCTTTGTGGGATCATTTGAGGTGGTTTATTCCTTCACTGGATTGGAGGTTAGAGGAATCTTGAGTAGGAGGAAAGGTGTGATTTTTAAGTGTGTGAAAGATGGGGTCGTGAGTAGTGAGAGATGGATTGTTTTTGTTGAAGAAGAAGGAGAATTGAGAGTTGTTTCGAAGTTCAAAGTGCGGCCATCGATCACAGAAGTCGAGAATGTCTTGTACAATCTCATGGCTATTAATTCCCCAGTTACTAAGTCTGCTAAGTTCTTGAAAGATTTGGTTTCAAATGTAACTGGAAAAAAGTAAATGGTATTATGACAAATTGAGAATTTATGTTCATCTTGCATATTGAGTTTACTTGTGTGTTGATATCTTTTAAAATGTTTTTGACGGAAATGAATGGAAACGTGGTGAATTGGAATGTTGATTGTTTGATGCATTATCTCTTCTAGGAACTGTATTAATCCTGATTGGCACTATTCTGCATTTTATATGAGAAACGCATAGTGATGCCTGAAATCGGTTCTTGACCAGGATATGAATCAAGATAAATTAATTATTCCTTGGGAAAAAAATGTAGAACATGAGTAAGTTGAGATATATATTTAAGAACTCAGGATTAAGGAACAGTTCCCAAAATTTGAAGCCAGTGGCTATGTTGTCTCTGACCGGAAATCCTTATACTCATGGAGAACTCTCCATTTATATCCTTTCTCTGATTTACAGGTGTGTAAAGAACCTAAAAGGTTTTTGCATGATGAATGTTTTCTAAGATGAACTTATGTGGCAACCCTTAATGAATCTGTCGGAGAAGTTAAGATACTTGGTCCATAGAGGGCGGAGCTGTGGAAATGCTATATCAAGCCAAGGCTTTGCTCGACCATTGAAGTGGATAACGCCAGCACTTTCAGCATCTGCAATGGTGGTGTTATCCTGGTATCCTAGTCCTAGCATGTGCCAAAACGGATTTATAACTTGGACATGGCCATGGAAAGCTATAAGACCTGGAGGTAGAGTTCCTAGCTGCCATAAACTTAGGTCTGATTTCAGGTTCTGCAAACAAAAAACGGGGCATCATCAGATAATCTGTAAGTGTTCATTCTTTCTGCAAACGTATAAATAATAGAAATAGTGTCTCCTAATGTTGGTTGGAGGTTTACCTCTTCGATCCAGTAGTGGTATGTTTGGCTTATATTGGTTCTCCTCCAAGCTTCTAGATCAAATATATTCATGCCATAAGCCCATGCACATTCATTAGGATCAAAGTTCTTTGAAATCAGAGGATGAGAGAAGTTCAAGTAGCTTTTGAACTTCTTTGACATCACAAATTTATCACCACCTCTACATGTTTCCACTGCTCCATTGACTTTTCCATTCATGTCAATGTCCCACAGCGGGGAAAGATCGGTTTGAACAACAATATCATCATCAAGGAACACTACTTTCGTAAGACTTGGAAACATCTGCAATAGATTGGGCAGAATTGCGACTTAAAAGTTTTTCAATAATGTTTTTGTACAAGGCTATATGATTAGATACTCACCTCTGGCAAGTTGATACGGATGTGATTCATCAGTGAATTATACTTGGGGCTCAGTGCCTGCAATTTTGCAGCTATAATGTATGGTTTTTCTGTGTTATTTGCAACAATGGCTGATGATCCTCCCCTAAATTGTGCGCGCACCTTTTGATCTTTCTCCATGGCTTCCAAAACAGGAACCTTCCCCTTTGTAAACCAATCAAATTGGTGTAGTGCTTTAACCTCTATGATTGCAGGTGTTAAAGGATGCAACGAGAACCATGCCTGCATTGGAGCATACGTCTTTTTCTCTGTTATTATATGGAGTACGACCTTTTCAGGGTGCAAGGAGTTGTGAACAAGTGATGATGCAACAACAGAGGCAGCCAGGACATTGTCGGAGGCTAGGACAAAGTGAAAGAAGGAGTTATCAACGAGTGCAGGGACGAGTTCTGCTGATGGAAGCTGAAGTCTTGCATTGGCATTAGTAGAGTGTTCGTTTGCTAGCTTTAACGTGAGGCAGTGCAGCTGTTTCGGTATGCTACTTGAGGCCACATGGCGATACAGGTATTCTTGTATTTTTGCAGTTCTTGTTCTTTCTTCAAGAAATGTTACCTGTAAATACATTGGTGTGGAATATGATAATGTTCAGTACAAATAAGCCTGAAATGATACTACTAATCTCCCACATCTTATCATACATTGATGTGGATATGATAAAGATTCTAAAATGAATTAGTTTGCGAAGACACATTGTTAATCATAATACCATGGATTTGAGCTTGACTGCAAATGTCTTGGCATCAGGTCTTTCATCCTTCATTTTGGCAACAAAATCTTCCAATGTCTGAGGAATTTCTGCTCCTGATTGTACTTCATTCGGGTTTGATGGTTCTTCCAGGACTTGATATATCACTTCTGGAACCTGATCAAAAACCAAGGTAATGTTTGAGAACTTGTAATAGTTTTCAGTAATGGACTCTCAGTTCTTGAATGAACTTCAAGTTCTCAACGCCAAGCTTCCAAATGCTACTTGAATGTTGGTGAACAGGCATCTATAGAAACATCATATAAACACAAATAATACAGCTTAATAAATTTTACATTTGATTCAAGTCTTCTTCCCAAAATTCTTGGTCCTAATTTTTTCCCCAAACAACCTGCATTTTGATCAGGGCAGAGGACTATATCAGTGACTAAGAAAACGGGGCCTGCAATTTCAAGCATGAATTAATGGATCACACAAAAGTCATAAATCCCATGAGGGCAATCTTAATGGGACATTCTGTAAATATATATTTATGTAGTTTCTTGATTTCATTGATTATAGAATATTAGTCATGTTAATATTTACACAACATGCATACCTATAGACAAACATTTGGTCTCCCCATCAATACTATCAACTGCAGTTAACACGAAGACAAAGCGAAGAAGAAAGGTGAAGAATAATAGAGAATAGAAAAGCATGCGATATGATAATCTTCTTGATCCAATCTTCACTTTAATGAACTCTCTAAAACCTTTTGCAGGTAGCACCGTAACGTGCCTCAAGCTGGGAGAAATATGGAGCTGCATTATCTTCTTCGTCCCAAAAGTAGAAAAGAAGACAAAAACACAAGCAAGAGACTGAATCAGAGATGAGAGGTAAAAAAAAATGCTGAAAAGGGAAGGTTTTGAGCAGTGTTTAGAGTTGCTATCGGCCACCTAACCTTGCTTAAGGTGGAGGCTATTGCATGTATAATATGTGAAAAGGTTTTATGTATATGTTTCTTGTGTCGAATATAATCTTGACAGACAAGAAGAAAGGTTGTTTGGAGGAAAAAGACTGGGGACTGAGAAGGGCTCATGTTTTCCTTTTGGTTGGCTTAGTATTGAAGAAGGGAGGTTGGAAAAGATACAGTTCTCTCTCTCTCTCTCTCTCTCTCTCTCTCTCTCGGATTGAAGAATTTTGATGAAGAGGAAGTTGTAGTTTGGTGTTGCTTCACTTTGCCTCCACATGAAGTATATTTCAAAAATAATATTGTTTGTGGGCTGTGATATAACAGACTTTCTAAATGGAAAACGACTTCTACATATTTGCCTTTTTTGTTTTCTTTCCTTCTTTTTTTTTTATTTTTTTATTTTATTTTAGGTAAGATGATTACTTTTTTTGTTTATTATTATTAAGATTTAATATATTAAAATCTAAATCTTTTAAAATCTTAACGAGGTAGGTAGTAGTAATTGATGGTTGATCAATGTCTAACATTTATACAAAATTGGGAATTCGTGATAGTTTTATCATTTAACCAATAATTGAAGTATTCTCTCAACTATGATTCTAGGGAAAGAAATATGAAGTATTTAGTTTAGAATTAGCCATTTATGAAACATCATTACATGTTAGAATAAATTAATTTGTATTGGTAGTCGAATTTTCCATTACTTCTTATTTTCTTATATAAGATATTCCGTTACCTTTTTATATTTATATTTATATTTTACTATCAGTTCAATAAAGAGTTTTAAATTCAATTCTTATGATAATATAATTTAAATTTTGATTAACCGAAAAAAAAAACATTTAGAAGAATATATATAAACTGAGTAGTGGATTATCCTGCTAATACATGTTAGCTTGGTATTGAGAAATACTTCTCATAATCAAGATCAACGCAAGAGTGGATTATGTAACATTTAACTGTATAGTGTGTTTTATCATCATAGTTTCAATATTATATTTTAATATCAGACAATAAAATTATTTCAATAAAAAAATATCGATGGTGTAGCATGCACGTTTTAGTTAGTAATGAATTGAAAAACGAGAGTATAAAATAATGGACAACCGAAGGTCCGATTGAAGTTGTGGAAACATTAGAATTCTGATGTTGGGCTTTAGTTGGTACGTCATCTATTTAGGGTCTTCATGTGTTGAATAGAATAAAATAATATTTAATGGAAGTGTTTAAAAAAGAAAATGAATTTGTGGAGTGTTATATCAAATTAAAATATATACGCCATATTTATAAATAATATAGTTTTCCAACTTAATTAATTAGACATTGTACTAGCTAATTATCTTCGAGGCCACCTTTTTCTAGTAGAGCGTGACATTTGAACTAAGAATATGATTTCCCCAACTTTATTACAAACATGTGGTGCTTACCAATTTCCATAAATATTTCCATTTTTATGTATATAGATAGGTTCCTGTTGCTAATCCTGTTAAAGGAAATAATCCAAGGTTATAAATTTTGATGAGGCAACAGGGGATTCAAGCTCAAAAAGGATTTTCTCGATACATTACTATCCATTATTTAAATACATATATTCGTATATACCAGATAAAATTTACCAAATATAGCTAGCATCCACAACAGAATAAGAACGTTTCATGCATAGGATATCTTACTGTTTCATGAGGAGCAACCAAGGACCCATGTAATCATATAAAACTTGCTTTTTGCTAGAACGATAAAAATATCCACACTGGCAATAAAAGAAACACCAAAGATAGTAATAACATGCAACCAATATGTCACATACATATTATTGATGCAAATTATTGGGTTTATAGTCAGGTAAATTTATTTACAATGTCTCATAAAGTAGATCAGCATAGTAGGTCCAGACTTTGACCACAACTCAAAGCATCTAGTTTATGCTTCCCTATAAGTTCCACCCAACACTTGAAACTCCAAAGCACCCTCCAAAGCAATAAAAGAATATCATCACCTGAGACATACAACATTGAAGTTACTCAACTGGAAAATAAAAATTGATCTATCATTCTGTTATGAATCAGATGATAAGAAAAATAACTTAGAATTCCAGTAAGAGAGATGTAAGATGCCTAAATGAGAAAACAGACAAGGGGCTATATTCAGGGAGAACTAATACCGAGGCTGTAGAAGGAATGTGATTCCTCTTCCAAGACATTCTCCAAATAATGTGTCGGGAGAAAATCAAATTCCAACAATAAACTCAAATGTTCAACGAAATTTCTTCATAAGTACCAAGTAAAAACACAGTGCTGCAAGCGAGCTTCCATCTCATGTATTCATAAGCAGAATTCATTGCAACTTTATTCACAATAAATAGTACAAGCATAAAGCTCATTTGTAATAAATGTACCATAGGGACACCGGACATGTACCTTATCTAAGGATTTATGAAGAGAAACTTTTACACCAAAATATTATTCATTCCATTTATTTGTTCAAACCAGAAACTAATCCTGAATCACAACGATCAAGAAAACCAGAAGGAACCACCATAACCATGCAATGCTTCCCAAAAGAACATTTCTGTAAGAATCATTAAAGGAATTACCTTAGTCAAACTCATCCCCCTTGGCAAATTGATTCTCCATGTTCAAGCCATCTCTATTATGTACAGATCTAAGTTGGCTCTCCCTCACAGAGGGTTCTCTAGTATTTACAGTCTCCTCCTGCGCAGCATTAACTATTGGGGTATCATTAGTATTTACAAAGCCCCTGTTGGTTTCAGAAAAAAACTGGAGACCATCATGCCCTTTTCCATCGAGGCCACTGATCAAATCATTCTCTATAATGCCACCATTGGCAGTGGGGCAGAGAGAACCAGCACTGTTCCTGTGGACAACCTTGCCATCCTCAGATTTTTCAGACCCCTGAGGCTGAAACCGAACATTGTTTTCGGTACTTATAGCAGATATCCTGAATAGCAAGAAAGGAAACATCAAAGTTTTAGAGTAAACCAACAAGAGAAAAGGAAAACAAAAATTTAAAAATTATAACCGTAACATAGACAAAAGGCATATCAAGACGATGATTCAAACTCTATGAGAAGAGAAACAAATCAAGCTGTACTAGGTGAAACCCAATATGAAAGCCTCATACAAGATGCTTATTGTGACAAACAGAATGCATATCCAGATATCATAAAGAAAACATATCGGGGCCAAAAAAATTCTGTGGACCATCTCAACATACCTCCCCTGTTGAAACTTGGGATTTTGGAGGTAATCAAAAACTGGAACCAAGTCTTTTGACCTTGCTTCAAGCATACGAACAGAGGCTCTTTCAATCTCAATCTCTCCACCATAAGAATCTTCATTGTTTATGTCATCAGTCTGGATAGACTGAAAATATATCTGCCCAAAGATTGAACAAGAACGATATTATTAGCACAATAACCACCTAATTCACATGAATACTCTCTCAACTTCCCAGTAATAATGAAGTACCTCCGATCTCGACCACAGAGGGTTCTTATTTTGATGCATTTGAAGTTCTGCTTCAGATATATACATATGATGTTTTTCTTCAGCTGTGACCTTTTCTTTTTTGGCCATACCAAAAACATCAGAAAAGGCATCGTTTACAGATTTCATTCTTTCAGGATATACTTTACTACTATCTGGATTTCCATTTTCCCCATACACATCAATATTATCTCCCCGATCCTTGCGATTTTGCTTTTGGCATATATTCCATTTCTGGATTGCTTCAACAATTACTCGTGCATCACCATCGACACTTACTCCAGATGAAGTCATAGTACCATCAGGAGAAAGATGCATTCCATACTGTATCACACAGCCAGGAGGGGAGAAAACAAGCAGGTAATAATTTTTCTTCAGAGAACTCATATCTCCATTCATAATATTGCCTTTGCAGTTGTGAAAAACTGATGCAATTGCCCCAGAAAGAGGACTAATGCGCCCGGTTGCAGCCGCAGCAGCACCACTTACGGTGCTTTTCCAACCATTGCTTCCATTCCTTATTCGGCTAACAGCAGAAAGGGAAACTGGAGGACCAGATGCACAGATACTCTGTTGAGTAAGCACCTGCAATCCTGAACTTGATGGCCCATTAACTGCAGGATTTGCCATCAAGCTAGATCCACCATTTCTTGCACTAGAATAAGAATCAGTAGGCTGAAGACTAACCGATCCCCCTGATGGAGATATTGCAAAAAGGTGACTTGTCCCTTTTGAGGAACTGACCATAATCCATCGGCTATCTCTACTAAAACTTATGTCCTGTATAACCTGCCAAAGCATTCCCATGATATTAAATTTTATCCCCTAAATAAGATTTAACTCAGAAAATTACAATTCATCTTACAGCATTAGTGAGACCACGTTGCAGGGTGTAAAGATGGACATAAGATGGCGAAGAAGCAGCTCCAGAAGAGGCCTCAGATAGACCAGGCATTATTCGAAAGACATTGATATTGTGACCCTGGGTCGAAGCCGTCACTAAAAGTATACCACTCGGATCGAAGCACAATGATAAAATGGGACTCTTGTGTGCTCTAAATTGCGCAATTATAGCCTTGCTGACAATATCTCTCACAATGACCTGATATATTAATGAAACAAAAGGTACCAATTTTAATCCAAGTTGAAATTGTAAAGCCGTCAAAAGTAACAGCAGATGAAACCAACCTGGGGATAAAAACAGTTGAAGTAGGAAAAAACATAGTAAACAGTCCACAGAAGCAATGTAGAGAAGCAAAATATCTAAGGACATTAATGAAGGTCGTGATTTGCTTTAAAAAACTTCACAAAGTAGATACATATATAATTGGTGAAGAGTATATCATACCATCCCATTACTATCAGGCGAATTTCCATTAGTAATATTTTGCATCTTTACACGAGCAATCCCAGACTGATAGTTGCTTCCTTCAGGTGACATCTCAGAATAATAACTGGTTAGTTTTCTATACCCCATGTCCCCTAAAGACACAATACCAGCAGCAAGCTGTTTGCTTGACTCTCTTGCATAATGGGCAACAAGGCTTCCATTTGATGACTGAGAAGGAAAACTAGTTGAAGGGGTAAGATGTTGTGGACTCACACGACGAGGATCTGTAATTGCAACTTGACTCCCACTATAAGCTATCCACCGGGGGCCAACAGCAAGGGGCCCAACCCCTATATTTGCAGGTCCATATGATTCAATCGGTACTGGATTTGTAAGGATCGTATATTCTCTCTCTAATGTGGCGGCATTGAGACAATGTATCTGTAACAAAATTACATCAGTGTCTGAACACGACTAAGGTGAATAGGACAATTTGCAGCTTAACATGCACACTGGTGCATGTTTTAGCCAAGTAGAACATACCTGAGTGGATTGTAAGACAGCAACAACCCGAGAACTGCATCGCACTAAATGGACAACTGTTCTAAATCTTAATAGATGTACATACGACTGAGATCTCAGGGAGTAAAACCAAACTACTGTTGGCACAAAGCTACCATTAACAGACACATTGCATTGTTGGATTGATCCATTACGAGGTATAGCCGACCCATCCTGAACATTAATGTCTCCAGAAAAGGATCCATCAGCACATATAACCAGCAATGGACGACTGTCTGCAAACTTATCCTCAGATTGGTTTGATGCAACAGGCTTTGGTAACAGTTGCATAAATGAAACTGGGCCATCATGTCTGGAGACTATAGTACGCACATTGTCTGCTACTTCAACATCCCAGACCTGAAACCCACAACTGAACCCCAGCAAGAGAACCTGCCGTGTGATACCTCTTTCAAGTTCAAGTTTGTCAAACCCAGCCCAGGAAACCTTGATTGGGGGGGGGGGGGGGGGAGGAAACATAATAGCGTTAGCTCTACTAGAAGGGTCTCAAATAAAATGAATTCAAAAATGTATAGACTCAGAGTATTAAAGTTGGACAAAATAGAAAAAGTAAGCTAAAACCAACAAAGTAACATTATCCAAGCAATCCTAGAGATGGGTCAGATGACAGTCACAGGCCTAAGGGATCAAACTGATAACTTCGAACCAAGTCTTGTGACCTTCGTAAGCAGTCAAGTGATAAGTGATAATACTTAAAAAGGAGTCATAGAACCACTCACAATCACCTGATCATCCTAATTTTTTAACTATCTTGACTTCAAACATGCTCGAACTGAAAATTTCACCTAGATCCCTGAAGCAAATCTTCAAGGTGGCATTTATCAGACATTTGATAAAAGGAAAATGACAAGTTTCAATCTTACCTGAAGTGACAATTTATAACTACAATTGAAAAGTTTACCCAATTTTAGAATTACAGCCATCAGCCATGTAACAAGGATTATTAGTAGTGTTTGCAAGTGCCTGCAGGTTACGCAGACTTTGAGAGCATTGAAATAACTTTTACTTTCAGAGTAAAGCCTCAAGTAACTGCAATAAGTTAATGGGTTTTCTTGACAGGCATAAAATTTAATGAAACTAGATTTGGCTCAAATGTGTACGTTTAATAAGTTTCAAATGTTAATTAATTGATGACAGAATAAACAATATGGTGGTGTTTAAATATGGGAAAACACGACTCACAATTCAGTCCATAGTAAATTAGTAATGTGAATATATCCAAAAACATAAAATCCCCCACAACCAAGGCAAAACACTTGCGGGCGGACACTGGTAGCTTCAAGAAAACGGGGGGGGGGGGGGGGGGGTGGTTTCAAAAGAATTAGGTGAAGTCATTGATGTCTCAGCGAATAATTGGAAAATTATTTCTTATGGATTTCCGATGGCAGGTTGACGACAAATTCCATAACATTGAAGAAACACTTAATTAATTAATGCGGATGACGACAAAAATTGCCCCATCAGCCAAAAAAAGCAAGAAGGCATATATTGTCGGATAACTCAGGAGTCGGCAAGGGGGCAAGGGGATATTATTTGAATCATTAAAATAAATGCCATCAATTCAACCAACTACCTAATGCTAAAACAGCCAAATTGACTGAAAAGCAAAGTTGTCGCATGTTTTAGAACACCCTACACCTCCAGAGCACCGAAAAGGAGAACCATACGCACTTACTGACACGACAGGAGATGACAAAGTTTTTCACCACAGGAGCAAAGATCTGTTAGTTATCTAGAAGCACAACTATACTTAGATTAACTGACGGCACAACAACTCTACAGTCAAATTAAATACAAAAGGTAAGATTGTCGCCAAATGAAACACAACTTTATTACACTCTCTCCAAAGACCGTACACTGCCCCCATATGACAAAGTAAAGAAAATCTAACACCTGACCTACCTAAAGATGCTTCAATCCCAAATATGGGAAAATGGTTACTTTGTCCACCAGTTTTCTGATGGAAAAAACAACCTTTAAAGCAGAAGAGAATCGAACACGAACATCACCATAACCAATACCAAGAGCATTTCCAACTAATCCAAATGTTCTACATCACTCATGGAAATTAAATCACACAGAGAGATCAACTTTCTCCAGTATATGTCTTCTATTATAGCTAATATCAGATCACACATATGCATGCATAGAGAAACCAATCGTAACAATTGGCTCATCCGTATTCACATAGTCAGAAAGGAGTCACACAAACTACTGCAATGCCATAGATTGAAGGACTTGCTACATTCTAGACCTTAATAGTCAATCATTTAAAAACAACTCCAAAGGAGTTCCAGAAACTAAGCTGATTGCATGCAACCTACCTTGCAAATAGTCAACTTCATCATTTTGGAGCACAACAATCTGTTAAGCAATTCAAGAGTTGCAGGAAGAACAAATACAGTAAATCATGCATTCCATTGAAGTTGCAACATTTTGGCAACCTTTACAAACTTAATCACATCAATATTAGAGGAGAAACATAAAAGGTGATCTTTACAAGTCTCACCTGCTCAAGGTTGATCTCACCATCCCTCTCCACCATGGCCGAAGCCGCTGATGCAGCAGACCTCATGGTGGATGCCACAGTGGATGCACCACTGGAAACATACTTCAGGTAACCTTGGATAGCTCTAAACGAATTCGGAATGATCCCATTATTAACTCTACCCCGCGGAACGAGAGCTCCACCATCACCACTTTTCTGGCTATCATTCCTCATCCCCAAATGGCAAAACCAAAGCAAACGGCCTTAGGAGCAATCGCCCGAACAACAAGCCACACACAGCTGTTCAGCCCTCTCACCGCTCTAATGAACATAACCTCCGAAAAACTCGCCCCTTTTTATACCAAAACAATGAATATCCCCAGCTAAGATCAGAGCCTTTCCCTGACAGGTGTCTCCATCATTTGCTTACAACTCAAAATAGCACCAAAATCATGCAAATCGCAACAAAAAATCGGTTTTGGCTACGCTAGCAACACCGCCGTCGTGTGTATTTTTGCTCCTTAACATTAATCACACCACCAGAAAGAAACAAGTTCAAAAAAGTACCCGAAACCGGGTGCTTTGTCAACAGATTCTAATCATCTAAAATTAAATAACAATACACAACAACAAAATCCCTCAAAAACTCCTTTGTTGCTTGTATTTTTTTCTCTTTTTTGGGATATATATCTACACGCCCCTATTTATGAACACACAAAAAAAGGCAATAATAAAATAAAATAAAAGAATTTATACTGAGTATGAACAATTAATCATGGAAATAATATATACAAATTGAATGAAGAATTATGAAGGGTTTTTAATCCAAATTAAATCCTTAGGGTTTCGTTGATATTGAGATTGGTTGTCCTCTAGAGAGAGAAAATCAAAAAAGAAAGGGTAAAGCTGTCTGTATAACTAAAAAATGTTAATAGTTTTAGAGAGAGAAAGAGAGCGATTGAAGGCATCGGATAATGAAATAGAAGTGAAGAAATAGAAGACTCTCTGTCTTACGTCTCTCTTTCTCTCTCATAAAATATTTTCAAATTTCCTTTTTTTATTGAGAAAAGAAGAGTTGAACAGAAGACAACTCCCTCGCACGTCTTCTCCTCTCAACCATGGTCAAAACTATTTTTTTACCGCCACGGGTAAAACGGTAAATTCAAACTTCACGCGATTAGCAGCACTCGTGATTTTAGAGGAGACACGTGGCGTAAAAGAACACGTGTCGAGACTCTGTAGCGCGTTCGTGCCTTGCTAGGGCTGATAGCGAGTGGTGATGTTAGAGGAGATCGTGATTGAGATTAGATCGACGGTTGCGAATGGGAAGGAACAGGGTAAGTGAGGTGGAGCGGTGGAGTATGGGAGAGAAACTGTGATGACGTCATCATCGATAATTGATTTTCAAATTACGGCGATGGAATCCAAGGGGAATACACGACGCATTTTTCTTCAATGCGACAACTCACGATATGGTTTATTACTTCTCCACACGAGAAATTGTGTGTGGTAGATACTTTATGCTCTTATTTTCAATAATCTAAGGGTATGTTTGGACAGGGCGGACGTGAATTTTGTAGGTTTGAATTTGAGATTTAAAAAAATGTATTTTGAAAATTTTGTATTTGTTTTGATATTATATAGAGTAGGATTATAGTGAAGATGTTTTTATTACATTAGGAATTGTAGAAAAAATTGATGTTTTTTGGAGAATTGTAGTAAAAATAAATATTTTTATTAAGAGTTGTAAAAAAAGTAGGTGGAGATAAGATTTGTAAATTATTCTTCATCTCATAACAAATAAGGATTGGAATTTGGCTCATCCCAAATCCGGATGGGCACATCCTAATCCAAACATACCCTAATATATGCATAGATATATAAATTTGTATTTTAATATTTTGATATAAAAATGTTGAACATAAAAAATAATAATTTTTTTAAAGTAACTTAACTGCGTGATGCACAACCATAAATTTTAATATTTTAAATTTCATGTGAAAATATTAATATATGAAAAAATCAATTTTTTGATAATATTTCACTTATTTGACACCCGTGTGGTGTGATGCATGGACAATCTCTAGTGTTGTAATCTTTTTGATATAAAAATGTTTATCTTGGAAAAGTATATAGTTCTTTAGAGTCATTTCAATTTAATCTAATAGTACCAATACCCATGAAATTAACAATTTTTTGATATTTCCTATATCCATCATGATTTGTTATCTAACTATTATACTAATTATATTTGTTACAATTGGTTTGGAAATAATTATGTAAATATATATTCAACATATTCATAATAGGTATCAAAATTATACATACTAATTGGATGAGAAAAAATATAGTCTGTAATTATTTTCCTTATTTTCCGTTTAATAAATCAAGTCTTTGATATAAATTCTCATTAACTATGGCAATCAAAATTTGATAAATATCTCAATAACATGATTTTTTATTCTTATCCAAAATGAACGGATATATATATACACACACAATAAAATTTCAATATATATAAAAGTTATGTATATGTAGGTAAACTTTTTTTGTATGTTTATGTATGATAAAACTTTTTGATTTGCCATTATTTACACAAATGACATACATTGAATTTATATATTAAAATTATTAAAAGGTCACATGTGCTGATATGCAAATCATTTTTTGAGAAATGTGAAATTTATTACCATGATTTAAGCATGATATTATTTGTTCAATTATTCTTTTAATATTGCACAACATAATAAGGAAAACTAACATTCCACATTTGAAGAAGTTTCCATATGTAAAAAAAACATATTTATGAATAAAAAAATAAAAATAGAAGGTTGAAATGTTGATTTTGGCGGAAAATTACTATTTTTGGAAGACAATAAGAAATCATTTTGTTATTATATATGTGTGTGAGATTTTACATAATAATAATATAGATGTATCAATTATCAAATACTACCGAGGCTTAAAAAAAAAAAACTACAACTTTTGAAAGCCAATTAACATAATTATCAATCTCCCAAATAATATATGAGACGAACAATTAGATAAAATTTTATAATATATGAAATTTCGAATTCATTGAATGTTAATTATATAATGTTTTCAGTATCATGGCTCTCAATAAATTGACGTAATCTCGTCAAATAAAAAATCTATGTTTTTATTCAGTGTTGTAAAATCCAATATATATCTTATATCCTTAAGAAATAGAATAACTTTAAGAATTAGTCTATCTTCAAACTCTACAACCCAATATATATCTTATATCCTTAAGAAATAGAATAACTTTAAGAATTAGTCTATCTTCAAACTCAAGTCAGATTTCAAAGAACTAGGCAGTAAAATAGAACAATATTTAGAATAAGTTAAATGGTTTAATGATAAATAGCGTGTAAAAATAGCCATCAATTTGTAATTGATATTATTCATTTTATTTCTAGAAAAAATACCCATATCAATCTAGTAGGCAATTAATATTATCTCTTACATTAAAAAAAAAAAAAAAAAAAACTCAGTATATTACTGTTAGTAGTCTACAGAACATAATTACATAAATAGATTAAATAAACATTTGGAATTATAAATTAATAAACATTTTGTTGACTAATATAATATTTTCTTTCTAAGTATATATAATGAATAGTGAATTAAAGGACAACATATTGAATATTATAATAATTTTAAATTATTACAACACTTTATATATATAAGAGCGTGGTTTGGTTCTCCCAAGTGGTGACATTTGAAGCTCTACAATATTGCCAAGTATCCTCCCTTAAAATCATTTTATTTATGAAATATCAAAAAATTAATACTAATTAAATACACATTCCACTACTTTACAAAAAATAAGTGCTTTGAAAAAAATAAATATGTAAGTTACAAATGTTTGGAAAAGATTGCTAATGTTGTATGTTTTTTTCTACATGAAATCTTTGGTTTCAAATTTGAATAATAGTTTTTGTCCAACATTTCAAATTGAAAAAAAAAAAAAAGTTAAAAAATAATGCTCTTGCAAGACTAATGACATTAACAAAAAATAGGTGCTAAAAAACTTAGGATATGTTTATATTGGGACGTATATAGATTTGCAAGTTTGAAAGTTAATCATATCGGGAATTATTGAAAAAATAGATGATGTTCTATTATTTTATTTAAAAAACAAAATATTTTTAGTGGGAATTAAAAAAAAAAAAAAAGGATAAAGTAGAAAAAATAGATTAGAGTTATAGGATTTTGCAAATTAATAAATAACATGATTAGGATATTATCAATTCAAAATCTGGATGGGCGCATCCAGTCCAAGCACCCCTTGGACCATTGAGAAATTGTAATAAAACATTACAACAACAGATGTAACAATTGGTTAAAATTAATAAAAAGAATACAAAAAGAAAACAATTACAAATGAAATCATTATGCAAACCTGATAAAAAGAGCACTAAAAGACAAAATAGGAACAAAACAAGTGCATTCGAGCGATAAAAATGTGATTTATTCTATATTTTTTAAAGAAATATATGAAAATACATAATACAATAATTAAAACACCTATAAAAAACTAGCAATTAACAATGTTGTGTTAAAGATTAAATGAAAAAAATAAAAAAAAATAAGAAATATTATTTTAAAGATATAGAAAAAAAATATCATATATAAAAATAAATCTATAAACACTTATGAAATAATATTACTTAAAAAATAAAAATTAGATAAGTATTAAATGAAACCAGTGAATTGCACGGTTTCAAACCTAGTGATAATAATTACTACGTAATCAATGGTAATTTGTTTTAGATGACAATCCTTTTCGAATATTCCTACCCGTCGGCTTCATATTTAGTAATTAATGTGGTCTTTTTGAAAGTTATATGTCTTGTTTATCATTTATCACATTTTCATTGTAATTTATCTCTATAGATCAGTACCTGGTCCATTTTACCAATCAGTACCTGGTCCATTTTAACAAACACTTTTTCTAATTCAAAATTTATATTTCTTTAGAAACTAAATTAACAGCGACAAAAAGGTCGCATCCTCATAGATTCAAGACCCATTTGTGTATAGATTAAATAATTGTGTGATATTTATTATTTTTATGCTATTCTGTAGTAGTTCGAATTTAATAATTATAAATTGAGAATCTTTTCACATTTCTCAATCTACACTATTATATAATGTGTGCACGTGTGACGTGCCTTGATTGTACCAATGAAAAATTTGTGATAATTTCCCAATAAAATGGAAGCAAATTCTGGTATTTCAAAAGAGTTGCATAAAATGGCACAAAACGGCAGCGAATCATAGGGGACCCCATATTACTTGAACCACCCTACCTCTTTCGACTAAAATTATCCGACAAAATAAACGAACGCCAACTCATTTCTTTTTTTATTTTCCACCCTTTTTTGTCTTTAATATATTCTCTTGTAAAAAACATAGCGTTTCATTTTTTGAGACATTAAAATTCTATATTATGTGAGTTTTTTAATAAATGTTAAAAGACTTAATTGATAGTGTGTAAAAAGGAAAAGTTTGATTATTTAGATTTAATTTCCTAATTTAAGGCGTAAATGTTGATTTTTACGCAAGTCTTTGACAAATGGGCAGGACTTTGATAATTAAGTAATAACATAATAAATATATTGTTATGTGGTAAGAGTTAGAAAGTTAGAGGCTGGAGATGATTTTGTGTGTCAATTTATTGTAAATATCATAGTTGATGCATTTTAATGTGTATAACCATCCAAAATTACTTGTTTATTGATTTTAAATTAGATTTTTCTTTTCAATAATCATTTGAACTAATTAATTTAAAATATCAATCTTATCAGTATCATCAGTTTCATTTAAAATCTCATCAAACAAATCATCTTCCTCATTAATGGGTGATTTTAGTAAATAACCAAAAGGATCAAGTTGGTAATTTATCTAATTACCCATATATGTCAACGTGTGGATTTCATGGTGTCAAAAAAGAAAAATGATAAAATCGATTATCATATGTACGTTTCATGTAGATGGATGAATAAATCTATTTATTTAGTTCTGCATTCCTTGAACTTATTATATAATATTCTTACCCCGATTTTTGCTGTTATTGATGAACTATTATGTTGAGATCTCGTTATGCATACAATTAAATTGTGTGTTGTAATAGACTTTGAAGTGTATTGTTCGAATACGTTTCTTTATTCACACTTTACTATTTTTAGTATCATTTTGCAATAACTAGTACCCTTTTCAAATAAGTCATGATACCGTGAAAAAATGATCAATTCGTAAAATGATCATAAACAAAACAAAATAAAATAAACAATAAAAAACAACAATACTTCAGATGACGAAACTAGCTGCCATCTTGATAGAAGCTCCTAATCGGAGCCAAATTCAAATATTTAATAAAGATAAAACTAACCAAGCCCGTCACATCAACTTTTTATATTTATTTTAACTTAGTACTTCATATTTGCAAATAGGCTGCGAACAATATCTGCAATAATTCAATCATCCAATATTATTTTCGTTACAGATGACTAGATATCAACTCGTTAATGTATTGATAATCATTTTAAATATTTTTTCATAGGTTGAGTTTAGTAACGCAGAAGCCTATAATCGATCGAGTCCAATTTAAGTTACACGTAAATTGCAAAATTGCACTTGCAAAATTGATAAATGACATCTAAAGAAAAATATTGGACCTTATCAATTGGGAAGTTGCAATATTTACATTCAACATGGCATAGAGATGCCAGCTCAGACATGCAATGCGGATCCAAAGGATCTGCCTGGAATATTACCTATTTTATTTTCTTTTTGTGATATTGTGTTTCAAATTTAAATCACCACTTCTCGACGTTTTTTGTGACATTTTGTGACCAAATTACAACAAGTGGTTTGAGTCTGACTCAAAATTGTGAGCTACCAAATTTATGATGCAGTAACTAACAATTAAGAGGGCTTTATGTATAATTAAAAAAATTAATTTTCAACTACAACATGAAATTTTGAACATTAGTCATGATGTGTGTGTGTGTGTGTGTATATATATATATTTTAACTAGGAGATTTACCTCATAAAGAAAGATTTAGTAGTTGATGGATGACAAATACATAGAATATGAGGAAATATTGAGTATACATGAAAATGCGAATGTATTTAGGCCCAAAACTTGTGACCACCAATCATTTGTGTTCCTTAAATATGAGTTCGGCCCAGCCTTACATTACTTTTGGTTAAACACCTAATTTTGTACACACAAACCCATTATTTGTTTCTATAAATATATCATCACTCTTAATGATTTTCAGGTGTATCATCTCATCATATATTAACATCCACAACAACTCATATATTACCATTAATGTTAAAATAGAATAAACGCTCTAAAAAATATGATTTTTAAACAAAGGTACGTATACATTATTTGGTGCAATCAGAAAGTAAATCTAATTTATAAATTCACAATCCATTATAATTTTTAACCTGACACATACCTAATTAATTATTAAGTACAAATACTATTCGATTTAGAAATAATAGGAACGTTAAATTACTTGAATAAATAAAGAAAGTTCAAGAAATTGCGTACTGGGTTAAATTTGTCTAGATTATTTTGTTATGCCTAATTAATCTTTGAAATCATATCACGTTCGCGGTTTACAATAAGATCAAATACGAGTTGATCACCATCTTCATTAATTTTGGCAAATACGTCTAACTCTTAATTAAGCAACTAGATAGAGCAATCCGAAATCAATTATTTTGAAAGAAAATGAATACAGTCCATGATATTTAAAGTGGCATTGGAATTTAAGAAGCCTTTGACTTTAAGACTTTAGTCTAAAGACCATCTGGTTTATTTCTAGTTGAAGGGGTTTGAGGAAAAATCCTATTTGGGATTTTGAATTGTTTGATAAATCTTAGTAGTGAAAATTGTACGTTTACTTTTTGATAGTATATGATATAATGATATTGTAGATGTCAATTAATATCCAAAAAAAGTTGATATTAATTTTATTTTATATGTAAATGTGTTGTTGATGATTGTTTTATATAATTTTGTTGTGAAAATGTTTTATTGGCAACGATTGATGTATGTACATGGCGATGAAGGTTTACGTGACCTCATTCAAAATTCAAAAAATAAATAATAAAGAATAAATAAAACATTGTGATAGATGAAAATTAAATAAATACTACCAAGCCAACATTTACATGAGCGTGGGCAAAGAGTCCAATGCTAAAGTAAACTAATTATATATTAATAATAGTGGATCCGTCCTGGCATTCTTTGCAAAACAATAAATTCTCTGATATTATAAAAATAATTGACTGTGGAATGTCGGTTGATAAAATATGATATTGGATTCTTGGTGTTATTAAAAAAAAAAAAACACCTAGTTATGTTGGATGCAAAATTGGATCACATTTTCTCACAAATCACGTTTTATGAGAGAGATCCACTTAATTCATCAATCATATTATTAATTAAATTATTCCAATCATATTATTGCTTTAAATTAGACGATCTACATCCAAATTTTCTAAATGCAATTTTGTCTCATAATAGAACGATCTCTTTATTTTATTTTCTCTATGATGATGAAATTAAGTATTGTAAATGGATCACATCTATATTATATACTAAAGTAATAACTACTAAGTACACATATCACTCTCTCATTTATTTGGGTTCTCTCCCAAACCTCAATTAAATTATATTTAAGTTTATTTTAAATCATTAATACTAAATTAATTAAATAAATTAGTAACTATTAACTTATATATTCTCACTCAATATAGAATCAATATTAACTTACTTTCTTAATGTTGAAATATAAAAAGAAATATTATTTATTATTTTTTTCATTAATATTGTTTCATTTATTACATATAAAAACTAACATATTTTTTAAACAAATCAAATTAGAGAAGATCTAGTTAACTATACACTAAAAAATATATTTTGGGACATTTATACGATATTAAATACTCGAATCGTCCCAAAGTAAATGTTGTTCAAGATAACGTAATAATAGGATTTCAAAAAAATCTGTCCATATCTTATTGAATCTGTCATTATTTACATATCTCAAATTAAATGAGATACAAAATTATTATTGAAAACTTACCAATATCAACTACATATATGTATATATTTTGAACCATATCAACTATACTTAAATAAAGATAAATCAGAATTTTTATCAGCTCTCTCAAAAAACATTTGCAAAATTCTGAATTGTACGTATAATAATAATAATTAATATTATTTTTGGGATGAATCAATTGTTTATAATGTGATGCAACATTAATGACGTATATGTTGAAAAACATTAATGGGATACTTTGACGTGTAATATGATTTTGTTATTGACATATACTCCATTTGTCCCGACTCAACTTGCCTACGTTGATCGGGCACGGAGGTTAAGAAAATGCAGTTGACTTAAGTGTATATGTATTTTTTGATGACATTTTTGTAATAATATGCACATCAAATCAAATCCTATGCACTTTAGGATGACATTTTTGTAATAATATTGAAATATAAAGATATTAATGTAAATTTTTTTTGGCTAATTATGGACTGATAAGTTTAGGTGGGACAAATCGAAATGACAAGTAGACAAGTTAAGTTGGAAATGAGAGAGTATAATTTAATGTTTAAACTGTATTTTGGGCCATTAATGGGTTGATAAAGTTTATAATATTGGAAACGAAAGCCCACTGCCTTTTTAATTATCTTCTTCAATATTTAAGTTTGGTAGATGCGAAGGCCAGTCTCATTCAATGACGCGCTTTCACATTCTCTTTGACGGTTGATTTCTTTTTCAATTAATTAGTTTGGAACAAAACTCAAAAATACTTTGAAGTTCATCTATAGGTGCTAACTGCTAATATTTACTACCATTAAATATTTCTTAAAAATATACTTCAATTAATTTCAAATTCTAACAATTCTACATATATATACATAAGTGTGATTTGAACACCAGATTTAAAATTTCTAAAATATATCTATACTATATATAAAATGAAAGAAGTTGGCAAATTTTACAAATTTGCCATTTTCCCTCCCAAACTATCAACCAATAAAAAAAAAAACTAAATAACTTTTAAGTATCTTATAGAATAAGCTTTACATATATCTTACACAATAAGCTAAAAATTATTTCAAATAAATAGATATAATTAATCTAAAAATTGTTTTAAAAAACTATAATATGTTCCAAAAAAGCTGAAAAATGGTTTCAAAAATCTAAGAAATATTGTTTTAAAATTTAAAATTAATTTGAAACCTAAATTTATAAATATAAACTAATTTTTTTTGGAATAAATATAATGTTTTTTGAAAAAATTCATCTAAAAACAATGCAGAAAAATAATTATAAGATATAAAGGAACAAAAATATGAACAAACATATTAGTTAGTATAATTAATCATTTTTTAATTATTTAGAAATTAAAACTCACAAACATAAAGCTATTATTATATTATGTTCAATTTTGTTTTCATATTTAATTGTTGAATATTGATGTTATCAATAAAAAAATATGAATTTTTACAAATTTTGAAATAATAAGATGTCATAAATAATCTTTTAATATAACAATTTTATTATATTATTGCAAATCGTATATATATTGTCATAATACATAATAAACCGCGCATCGCGCGGGAGTACTACTAGTATAAGCTAAAAAAAATTAGAAACACTAATTAACATAAAAGTAAAATGCAAAAACTAATGTAAGATGGTCTCAGAAATCGTTTTCGTGAGATTGAGCCACATCACCCACAAACAAAATGTGAATTGTAGAGTTTAAATTATGGGTTGACCCGTTTCACAATGCAATATAAATTTGTGAGACGATCTCATAAGAGATTCACTCAAACTAAAATTGAATTTTCAATCAATTTTGATTCATTCACAGGTATATAAATTATGTTATGTATCACTCATTTATATTATGTTTTTACAACATATAATATATAAATTATGCATTCGTAAAATATCATACAATAACAGTAACATTTACTTTTGAAAGATGTATCATGTAACCATACTGTATTCTTATGTTACATATTTATTTTTTATTTTAATTTTTATTCTAACAAAGATCTAATTTAGATTTATTTTTTCTTTTAAATCATATGATATGATATGCTAATAATTATCACACTTGAATCTCCAATACACTTTAGAATACTGATAAATGAATTATTATAAATTAATTAATGAACAAGTAAACCGGCAAAAAGACACTTCTCCCGCCAACTATTGCCTGTTACTGACAGCCACAGGATTATCAAGATCCAATACCGGGCTATAATCCTCTGCACCGTCACCCTTTGAGTTTCTCTTTACCGATCCAATCAATTATCGCCAAACCACTGTTTTTCCAATCAAAAACCATCGAAGTAAAAATGATTGCACGCCACGCCGAAAGCCTTATACACCGGGCCCGCAGAATCTTCCGCACGTGCCAACTACATTACCATGTATAAACCCTGCTCGCACGTGCCACCTATTTATTCTCTCTCCTCCGGATGTTTATCACCTGACTCTTCTCCAGTGGGATTCCTCCCTCCGATCTGGTGATCTTTGGTTTCTCCGGCCACACCGACACCACAATCACCTGCAGGACTCCAATTACCGGCCGAGGCGCTGAGATTTTGGAACAGAGATGGAATCTATCTTGGCCAGAGCTTTGGAGTATACGCTAAAGTATTGGTTGAAATCGTTCACCAGAGATCAATTCAAATTGCAGGGACGCACCGTTCAGCTTTCTAATTTAGGTAGGTTTCTCCTTCCGATTTCGTTTGAGATGCATTTTGTGTGCGAGTGTGGAGCTGAATTCAGAAATTTTGGCTTTCATTGTTATGATTGGGACATTTTCTTTGGTAGATATAAATGGAGACGCGTTGCATGCAAGTTTAGGATTACCTCCGGCGCTGAATGTCACCACCGCCAAAGTTGGCAAATTGGAGATTATTGTCAGTAACTTAACAACTCAATTGATTCGCTAACTAAAATTTGGGATTGTTGTCAAATTGAGATTTTGAAGATATCTGTGATTCTGGATTTGCAAAGTCGAGCATTTATAACAGAATTGAGTGTTTCTATTATGCGCCACTGCTGCTGCTCTAAGTTTTTTTGCATGTTTCTTTTGAATTTTGAAGCTTCCTTCAGTGAGCTATGTACAAGTAGAACCAATTGTGGTACAAATTGATAGGCTTGACTTAGTCTTGGAGGAAAACGACGATGTGGATGTATCTAGTAATTCAAGCAGGTACATTGGCAGTTTGTTCTTGGTGGATATGAAAGCTTGAATTTTCATTTAATATTATCCTTCTGCAGTGCTTCATCATCCGTGGGTGCTGGAAAGGGCAGCGGGTACGGATTTGCTGACAAGGTTAATCTTCTATTATATGATTGCATATTTTTTTGCATTACCATATTGAGTAATTTTGTTGTTTCTATAAAACAATGATGTTTAGAACTTAAAAAAATAAGGACCTGCATAACTAGTTTGATAGCCATATGTTTAGTCTGTATCTATCAGATTGCAGATGGAATGACAGTACAAGTTCGGACAGTAAATCTCTTACTTGAAACTCATGGTGGAGCTCGACGCAGAGGAGGAGCAACCTGGTAACTTTTTCCATCTTCTTAATTCGTGACCTTTTGTTTGACAGTTGGCAAAAGATTGTTCATTGGCATTATGTTCAAATGCTAAAATAAAATCTTAAGTAACCTGCCTTACTAATTTAAAAAAGAAAATTCAGCTTCTATCACATGGTACAGGCTTGTAAGAATTGGTTCATAATGCACTGAACAGGTGATCCTTTTCATTCATGTCATCTGCTTTGTTTATCTATCTGTAAAATGACTCACGTACCATCTCTTAGGGTATTCGGTGCAAACAGAAATTCTATTTCAATTTCTGTACCCTTCATGTTTGAAGATGTGAATATTTTTAAAAAGCAGCCTGTGTTTGCTTGAAAAGAGCCATTGTGTACTTTTTAGTGTCATTTACTCATGCAGTTTTCATTGACTAAATCAAGGCACCAAACTTCTAAAACTGCTAATAAGTATTGTACCATTATACAGATATAGCAATTATTACCTTAGATTTCATTGTAAAATTTGGAAAGACATATCAATTACAGGTTTTTGTTACTCTAGATATTTGAGTTCATATCATCTTAGATTGCTGGATGTGATCATGCCTTAACAGGGAGCTAGATATGTACAGGCTTGTATACAAGTTTGCCTTTTGATCTTGTAATTTAATTACAAAGAACACGTGTCTTTGTTTTGCCTTATTGACCATTGTTATCTAATAAGTGTCAAAATTAATTAACTGTTAGATTTTGAGATTTAAAGAGAAAGTCTATAAGTATTTAGAGTCCAACACCATAACCCCTCTATCAAGGGGGTCAAGTAAGAAAACATTAATACTTTTATTGTAAAACCCTGAGACAGCCGTAAAGATAAAGGACGAGACACCCTTTTTCTTGTAATTATTATTTTTGTCTCCTTGAGCTTTCTATTAACCACTTCCAATCCAACAGGGCATCACCAATGGCTTCCATCACTATCCGCAACCTTCTACTCTGTACAACAAATGAAAACTGGGAGGTCATTCTCTACATCTTTATACAATCTTTTGAATTTTATTCATCTTCAGGTGCCATTTGTAGCTGAACAAGTTCCTTATCTGAACTAACTGCTCTTAGCAGGTTGTAAACCTTAAGGAAGCAAGGGACTTTTCAAGTGACAAGAAGTTCATATATGTGTTCAAAGTAAAGAAGCCCACTTACTTTTTATCTTTTGTGTTCTTGTTCATTTGTATATGCATATCAGAAACTATCGTAAAAGTATATAAAAAGAGTGTGTACCTGTGTGTTTTACTGTTCCCCACGTTTTGTCTGAAATACTTTTTGTGTGAACTATGGTCTCAAAGCTTTATTGTCTGTTTCCTATCTCTTTGAAAATAGCTTTTATTTTTAATTTTAATTTAATTTTAATGATTCTCTATTTTCTTACCCACAGAAACTTGAGTGGGAACACTTGTCTATTGACCTCCTGCCTCATCCGGATATGTTTACGGAAGCAAACTTTTCAAATTTTCAAGAAGGGTCTAATAGAAAAGATGAAGATGGTGCAAACCGAGTATTCTTTGGCGGGGAGCGATTCATTGAGGGGATCTCAGGAGAGGCCTATGTATGCAATTTAGCTTTTTAGTTGATTTTGACAACTTTACCTTCTATTGGGGAGTGGACTTTCTTGTTTCATGGATCTGATAGCGACCGTTTTTCTTACTTCTATAACATTCCTGTGTAAGTGAGTGTATGTTGCTGATGGAATATTAATGCTCTCTGGAATTCTATGACGAATTTCAGATTACAATTCAAAGGACAGAGCTAAATAGTCCACTTGGCCTTGAAGTTCAGTTGCATATTACAGAAGCTGTCTGCCCTGCTCTAAGTGAACCAGGCGAGTATATGGATTTTAAAGCTTCTTTTTGTTCGTATTGGATCATCCCTTAATTAAAATGAATCCACAAATGTTTTCAGGATTACGAGCTCTTCTCCGGTTTTTTACGGGATTGTATGTTTGTTTAAATAGAGGAGACGTAAATCCAAGTTCTCAGCAAGTATGATTATTTCACTGTTTTTTTTTCAATGACTTATAATAATATGCAATCTTATCTACAAATAAGTTCTAATATATATCAACTATATTACCTCTCTATTGGCAGCGGTCTGCAGAAGCTGCTGGTCGTTCTTTAGTCTCTATAGTTGTGGATCACATATTTCTCTGCATAAAGGATGCTGGTTAGTTGGTCACACAACTATGTTCCCTGTATTTTCTTTTCTTTTCCTACTTCCAATTAGGTTAATATCAATGAACTTTTTATGATGGAAAATTAATTATGTATGCTATTGTTCCCTAGCGCAAGTGCCATGGATGATGATATCATTAATTTACTTAGTCTTTAAGTCCTTGCTCTAACAAATTTGTTTGACTTGCAGAATTTCAGCTAGAACTCTTGATGCAATCACTATTCTTCTCTCGGGTTCGTCTATAATCGATTGACTATTTTTGTTTGCAATTTTTCATGATCCTAGGACAGCGAAGTCTTAGATCATGCATTACCAAATATTTTTTGTTCTAATGGTGTTTTTGCCATTCAGATAATGTACTAAGGTTTCATTTCTTCATTCAGGCAAGTGTTTCTGATGGAGAAAATGTCAATCACTTAACTCGGGTTATGATAGGTGGATTCTTTTTAAGGTAAGTTTATAATCTACAAGCTGAGTAAAGCTAATATCTGACGTGCTACCTTGAAATCTCATATACCTATTTGAGTAATAATTATATTTGTTTCCGAAGCTAATTTTTAGATGCTTCTTCTGTATCCTCTCTCTCTCTCTCTCTCTCAAAATGATCATTGTTTTATATTTTTTAACCTTTTACTGCTTATGATTTTTTTTTCTTATTCTTTGACCTTTTATCGCAAACCGTTGGGTGGGGTTAGGCCTGGATCCTCCACCTGTCCATTAGTCTCTTTTCATTATGGCGATGAGGCTGGCTGGTTTGACATGCTTAGGTAGAAACACAGTACAAAAGGAGTCATGCATGGTGGGGCATTAGGTAACCCTAAATGTTGCTCAAATGAGGGTTATTGAACCCTTAAAGACTTGGTCCTGTCTTTTAATCAGGACCGTAAGATACTCTGCTTTCCTGCTGCTGTAGAATGCAGTCAATTTTTAAAAGCATTTATTTGTATTTTTGGAATTTTGTTCAACTTATATATAAAACTGAATGACTGCACGAAGCACTCAGTGTAGCTAGCAACATACTATGTTGAGTCATGCCATATGTCGTCTTCTACCAGTGATTGGAAGTTGTGTTCTTATACTTGGTTCCAGCTTTCTATTTCCTTAAAATTATTTTCTATTATATTACAGAAAGGTTTTTGAGCATTTCTGTGGGTCCGGGGACATGTTTGAATATAATTTGTATGGAATTACTGAGAAGTTAGCTGTTAGATATTTTACTTCAGTAGCTGTTCTTGTTTTTCCAGTGGCTTCTGATGATTTATTATTTTATTTTTTGCCCCTCATCAATGTAAAATAAAATACAGGGATACGTTTTCTCGTCCTCCATGCACCTTAGTACAGCCCTCAATGCAGGATGCTTCAGCTGATACCTCACATGTCCCAGATTTTGGTATTCCATTATTTCTTTAAACTTGTTTCTCAGACATGTTTGCAGTGTCAGTGTTCAATTGTGAGAATCTGTTTTCATACATTATTTGTCATTTTTTGCTCTATATAGCTATGGACTTCTGTCCTCCAATATATCCTCTTGGAGACAACCAGTGGCAATCAAATTGCAGTGTGCCGCTGATCTCTCTCCATTGTCTTCAGCTACTGCCCTCCCCGGGCCCACCAATTTTTGCTTCCAGAACTTTTATTGACTGTCGGCCACTAATGGTTGGTATTCATCTTTTCTTCTTTCGTTTGAAAAGTTAAATTGGTTTTCATCAAGTCCAGTTGCTGCTGATGCTCACCTCTTTGTTTTTTGTATATCAGGTCCATCTTCAGGAAGAATCCTGTTCGAGGATATCATCCTTTTTGGCTGATGGAATTGTAGCTAATCATGGTGCCGGGCTGCCAGATTTTTCCATTAATTCCATGGTGTTCAATCTTAAAGGTTTAGATGTTACCATACCGCTGGAAATAGGAAAACCTGAACAATTATCTAGAAATTGTGACATGACGTTGCAGAGTTCATTTTCCGGGGCAAGCCTTCATATTGAAAACTTGATGGTTTCCCAGTCACCTTCTGTAAAACTAAGTTTGCTAAACCTTGAGAAAGATCCTGCATGCTTCTGTCTTTGGGAAAACCAACCAATTGATGCCAGCCAGAAGAAATTGGCTGCTGGAGCTTCTTTAATTAGCTTGTCTCTGGACACATGCAATGACTTTACTGGGAAGGATACTTCTCGCGTGGGGTCTGGTTTATGGAGATGTGTTGAGATGAAAGACTTGTGTCTTGAAGTAGCAATGGTGACTGCAGATGGTAGCCCTTTAACAAGTATCCCGCCTCCAGGGGGGGTTGTCAGAGTAGGGGTTGCTTGTCAACAGTATATTTCTAACACTTCAGTTGAGCAATTATTTTTTGTCCTAGATCTTTATACGTATTTTGGTAAGGTTAGTGAGAGGATAGCTGTGGCAGGGAAAAATAAAGCTTCAAAGGTAACTAGAAATGAGTCTTCTCTTGGAAGTACAATGGAAAATGTTCCTGGTGATACTGCTGTAACTCTTGCTATGAAGGATCTACAGCTCAGATTTCTGGAATCTTCTTCTGACACTCAGGGCATACCTCTAGTTCTTTTTATGGGAGATGATCTATCCATTGAAGTTAGCCACAGAGCATTAGGTGGTGCAATAGCGATTTCATCCACTTTGCGATGGGAGAGAGTTGAGGTGGATTGCACAGATACTGTGAATGACTTTAGACATGAGACAGACTCTGACTTAGCACATCCCAAAAATAGTCATCTGGATGGGAAAGACAATCGTCAGTTAAGAGCTGTATTTTGGGTTCAAAACAGTAAAGTTAATCAATCAAACTACACTACTACAATACCTTTTCTGTACATATCCATGGTCCATGTGATTCCATATAGTGCACAAGATATCGAGTGCCATAGTTTAAATGTGTCTGCACGTATTGCTGGTATCCGTCTAGGTGGGGGAATGAGTTATGCAGAATCCTTGCTTCACAGGTTTGGGATTCTTGGTCCTGATGGTGGACCAGGGGAAGGTCTCACTAGAGGACTAAAACAGTTATCTGGTGGACCTTTATCGAAGCTTTTTCAAGCATCACCTCTAATCATGGATGAGCCTAGAGAGAGTATGATCTACTACCAGTTCGGCTTCCTTCTCTGTTTTATATATACTAAACAAACATTGATGTTTTTCTCACTTGGTTTTTCTTCTCTTTCTAGATGGATGTTCAGAAGATGAAAAGGAAAGCAGCGTCTTGCATATGGGTGCACCTGATGATGTGGATATATGTATTGAATTAAAAGATTGGCTATTTGCTCTTGAAGGTGCAGAGCAGATGGCAGATAGATTCTGCTTCCATGATTCTGAAGATTCTCAAAGAGAAGAGAAGAGCTGGCATATGACATTTAAAAACATGCATGTCAAAGCAAAAAGCAGCCCAAAGGTTGCAATAGTTGGTGACATAAAAAGAAGTGCAAATCAGAAATATCCTATTGAATTGATTACTGTGAGAAAACTGCCTTCTCATCCTTCTATTGATCATATCAGTATGAGCATTAATTTTGCTTTATAGTTTATGTTTCTTAATTTCCTGACTATATATTGGCCTACCAAATGCTCTTTAACGAATTTTCTACCAGGAAAAATTGAGATTTTATCCTTTCCTCATTTATTTAATGCTTGACTTTTATTGTGGTTACTTGAATACTATATTTGCAGTTGGGATCCTCAACCGCAACTGCCATTTCATCTTCTATTCCAACTCTACCTATACACGCCAAGTTATTGATGATGGCATTTAATATGCATGTCGTGTATCGGTGGTATTGTATAGAAGATGAAACCCCCATTAATGATAGAGGATCTCACGTGCATTTCTCCACATCCTTGTTTGCTTGTCAGCTATTCACACTAATATGGAAAATTCTAAAATAGCTGCTTGCTTGAACTGAGGAGAGTTTTAATTGGAAGTATTTGATGGGATAGGGCAATTGATTAGGTGTAGAACTAAATTTATTGCTCTGTTATTAAGGGCTTTACTTTTGTCTAAGCAGAAGGTAGAATGCAGAAAATTACTTACATTTACCCATGATTTAACAATTTTAAAATGTTAGCTTTATCGGGTACCTTTTTATAAAATGCGTGCAGGTTGGCATGGAGGGTTTGCAGATCTTAAAGCCAACGGCTCGGCAGGGGATGCTATTGAATGGGATTTCTGAAAAAGGAATCATTCAAAATGGTTTTCCTGGAAGTGAAAAGCAAACTGTTGCCAGACATGGGGGTGTCAATATGGCAGTTGACATAGTGACCTCTGAAGGAGATGTTGATGATGTGACAGCTGAGTGGGTGGTAGAAAATTTGAAATTCTCAGTGACTGAGCCAGTAAGAGAGTTTCAATCTGTTATTGTACATCACTTTTATTATATTGCTTTTACTTGGAATTACACGAAGCTATTTCATTTCATAGATTGAAGCTGTGATGAAGAAGGATGAGCTACAATATCTGGCTCACCTGTGCAAGTCTGAGGTTGACTCTCTAGGTAGAATAGCTGCCGGATTCCTTCGAATTCTCAAATTAGAAAGTTCTGTTGGCTCAGCAGCAATCAGCCAACTAAGTAACTTAGGTAATTTCAGTTCCTTATATTTGTGGTGATCTATAACTTTTCGGGTAAAAGTATTAGCATCTGTGTGCATGCAATTCCACTGGCATCTAGTTGAAAAGACTTCCAATTAATTTTGTTTTAGTTAACAAGAAATAGAGGGGAAATTTTGAGTAATGATAACACGTCTCTTTTTTGATAGTTGATCTTCTATTGTAGCCATTCTTAGTCATTTTTGAAGGAAAAAATAAAAGTCCCTTTTAATCACAATTTACGTTTCATTCATTTTCAATCAAGAGAATTGTTTGGCATCTGTACCCTTATTGTTCAATATCAAGTACACTGACCCCTATCGCCAAAACACAGATTGTTATACTATAGCCTGTATATGGAAACTTGGTCATTCTGCCTACACCAACCCATACCAATATCAACCAGACATTTCCACCCACATTTGTTTGTACCATCAGAACCCCCCCCCCCCCCCCCCCAAGTTCTTCCACCCCAACACATACCAATAGAAACTGGGTCATTCCACCTATACGAGGCCGTATCATAAAAAAACCAGGCCATTCCACCTAGGCCCAAAAACCAAAATCCACAAGGGCATTTTTTACAATAATCTACTATTTGTTAAAAAATAATGAAACTTTAAGATGTGTCTAAAATAGAATTTTGCTTTACAAGTGGCTATATTTGAGAGTTCAACTCATATAGTATTCAAGACTCGACTTACTGAATGACAGTTCCATGATTTTTCTTTGTTGTATAACTTTTCAGGAGCTGATAGTTTTGACAAGATTTTTACGTCTGAGAAGTTGAGCAGAGGCAACAGTGCAACTAGCAATATGGGGTTTAGTCCATCATTTGATGTGGCCGGTGGAAGTTGGAGCTCAGGCGTGGAATCGACTGTGGCTTCTCTAGAGGCGACTGTTTTGGATTCACAGGCAAAATGTGCTGCTCTTGCCTCTGAATTGACTTCTTCAGAACCCTCGGCTGATCACCTTCATGATGTCAAACAGCTAAGTGAGAAACTTGAAAGCATGCAGAAATTACTCAACCAATTAAGAACTCAATTCTGAAGAAATTTCTGTCTTGTAAATTAGAATATCAGCCGAAAGGTCCCAATCTTCATTTACCATCCGATATAGTTTTCCAAATTTTGTTGTTGTTGTAGATAGTACACACATGAATATATCGTATAGATGAACAATTTTGTGGTGATGTAAAATGCCAGAAAACCATAGTTCTTAAGGAAATTTTGAGGTGGATAAAAGATCCATCATATCTTGAGTGAAGCTAATTTTTTTGATTGTATGTCCTTGTTTGCTGTTGTAACTAGATTGTTATTTGGAGTATTAGAGAGTTGCATTCCTTATTTCTCAGATATTTGTAGTTTCTTGACAAGAATATCTTCTGACCAAATATGTAGAATTACTGAATAGGACACGGTTTGTCACGTTTGTGCCTAAAAAGTAAAATAAATTCCAAAAGATATATTGAAGGATTTATTTCTGGACCGTAGCAACCATCATCTTATCCTCTTGTTGTTTTGAACCATTGTTGTGCAGTATAGAATCACCTGGCAATGGCTTCATCCACTCTCCAATTCCTCCATCATAATCATCATCAAAATCTCATTCTCCTCTCCCCACATAAGGTTCCTCGCCTCACTCACTTCACACTCAAATGCACCTCAAATTCAAACTCAAACTCAGCAGCTCAACCATCCGAACCTGAATTCCCAACTCCACATTATGAAACAACCATCAGCGCTGATAAGTTCCCGATCGAAAAACGGAGAAAATCGGAGATCATCCGCGACAGAAATGCGCAAAAAGGCCTCGTCAAACCGGAACCACCGAATTTCGAGATAGGGTGGAAGAGAACGAAGCCAATTCAGTTGGAGAAGCCAAAAGGGTACATGATCATGGACTTTCTGGAGAAGCTGGTGGAGCTGATGGATAAGGAGTTCGGCTCGGCTGCTCTGCTGGCTAAGGTCGGAGAGATTGCGGCAGAGAGAGCCATAGAAGAAGCAGAGGTGCTGAGAGATGAAGGGGAAGTTGAGGATAGAATGGTGACAGAGTTGCGCAGAGTTTTGAAGCTCATGGAAATGGATTTGGCCATGGTCAAAGCTGCGGTCAAACAAGAGACTTTGAACGAGAGGCTTCAACAGGCCAAGGCACGCTGTAGACAGGCCATTCTTGTTGCTAATTCTTTTTAAATCTTACCAGATTTCATCATTATGATACTGGTACTCATAAATTTATGGAATCAATATTATATTTTCAATGGTAATATTTTTAGACATTGTATTATTAATTCGTTTGATTATACTTTACCATCCAAACAATGCAATCACGCAAGGTTCATCTCTCTCTCTCTCTCTCTCTCTCTCTCTCTCTCTCAGTAGAAGAAACGCAATTTAATACTTTTTGCAACTTTTATAGATTCATCTTTTGGCATCGACCTACAGTATCAATAGATGGCAAAATATCCTGGACTATATATGCAGAAAAATCTTAGATGGCAGTAGGAATAAAGAAAAAGGACCTTGCAAATTAAGAAGAATACTATGCTACATCTACATGTTCATTACTTCATGTTGGCTTTTATACTATCTATTAACCCCAATGTTGCCACCATTGCATTCTTTTTCTTCTTCCCCTTAATTTTAGGGGACTGAGATTTCACATATGTTTCTTGGCATGCTCTGATGACTTGACGAACATGGACATCGTCCTTTGGTATCTTGTTTAGTAATTTTGCTGCAGATTTGTTATCTCCTGAAGCCAAAAGGGCCTGATACATCCTGCACACAGTATAACACTGAATTAAAATTTAAGAATACAAATACAATATTTACTGCACAATTGAGGCCGATCACTAATAATCACTATATCTTTAGACCAAGTTGTGGTATTCAATTACTCTTGATATATTGCCAATCCCGCACAAATGGATATGCAATCAAGTTGCTAAACACGTCATGTTTATGCTAATACTCGTTCTCCTGCACATATAACAACTTAGTTTATCCTTTGCCTTTACATACCCCACTTGGATCATGTATGCTCTTGTATCAGCCAAAGCATGTTCCAAACCCTAATAAGCTAACAGAAGCACCTTTCTAGGGACTTAATTCAAGATGACAGATCATCAACTAGTACTTTCTCTTTCTTGTGAACCCTGAGCAAGACAGCACAGTACTTACAAAATACGTGATAGAACACAGAACATCATATGCTTAGACAAGAGTTGCGAGTTTTAGGTCCTACTGAAGTCAATAAACCCCGTCGGTAATATCCTATATTTGATTTGATTGACATGGCTTCCAACAGGAAGCCCCGTCAGTAAAGCGTACAGCTGCCAAAATTAACTTGGTGAAACCTTCTCCTAAATAACCTATATCTTAAAAATAAAATAAAATAGAATAGAATAAACAAAACAAATAAATTGAACAGAGATGACAACAGAAATAGTATTTACCTTACAAAACTTAAAACGTTGTAGGGAAGGCCAGATGCCACATATTCTTTCCAAATCAAGAAAGACGTCTTTGAATCTTTTGTAATAACGCAAGCACTAAGGAGAAAATCCAGACTTTTCCGTGAAGGGTGAACACCAAGTTCTTCCTTGATTGCTTGAAGCAAATCGAGACCGAAGTGCATGTCTGTTGGCTCTTGATCCGCAAATAAACAAAAGACCTATTCCATAAAAGATAAATAGCAGAAAAGCACATCCAATCAAGTTGCAAGGAGTTATCACACAATCAGGATGGTTAACTAATGGAAAAAAAAAAAAAAAAAGAAACCAGATGGTACTAAAAAATTTATTGTCTTGCTTGGTTAGATTTTAAATTAGATGGAATCATAGTTGCGTAACTTGGTTACCCCAATCAATCTGTGACTGGACCAAAGGTCGTTTCAACCTGGATCAATCGGATACTCAATTTAGATAGGTAGAATGAATCAATTTTCTTTATATTCCAACCAATTGAAGGACGAATTCTAAACCAACCAGTCGACCACAATAATTTCAGTATAATTTCACAAAAATCATTGATAAACAGGACGACACCAGTGAATTTCTTCAAGCATTTGTTAGTATGCACTTCCGAATTCTGATAATTTAAGAACACCTTTTCTTCAATTAGCAATAAAATATTCTTGTTTTATTCATTTTCATATTTTCACCCAACTGCATATTTCAACCATAGCGCAAAACCAAAACTCTATACCAACCGACCCTACTCCCTCTGTACTTCATTCCAGCTACAGTGCCATTCCACCTATCCATACCCATCACATGACCAGGATCACACCAAAATCCAGGTAACTATTGGTAGAGTCCCTTTGTTGTTGAAATTCATTTCCGCCAGAACTAGACATCTTATAAGCCTATTTACCAGTAACAAATTTTCATAAGATGATGTATTACATTGAGTTTCATATTTACCAAACCAGACTGATTTACTATATTTCTTTGATTTTCTTTCAGATTCCTTCGTTTAAATAATGCTGCATTAGAACTTCCAGCAATATGGAAGAGCTACAAGCAGTACTTCCTTAATGAAAGGGAACATACAAGATTAATACCTCATCAAACAGCACTTCCAGCGCAACTTCAGCATCAATGAACTTATCCTTTAATTGCTTGAGTAGATCAACGGTAGATCTAAAACAAATAATATTTGGTTATAATCGAGCAGGTAAAGGAGAAAAAAATTGTTATAACAACAAGTAATCAAGCAATGAGAACCTTAAATCCTCTTGTCGAACACAATGTGATATGACCCTAAAGCAGGCATCAATCCAATAAGGTGAATCTTTTAATTCTTTTAGTAACTTAAGTGATTTGTCCAATTCTCCTTCAGATTGGAAATATTCCTGCAAGAATTAAGAAGGATTAACTTTACAAGCTCATATGAAATGTCATTGGTTTATTCAATCAGGCCGAAATAACTTACAATAAGTGTTTTGACAGCTTTGGGATCTAGCTCACACTTGGCTCCTTTCATTTCTTCATACAACTCAAGGGCACAAGAAAACTGCCCATTTGAAGCAAGAGCTCCAATGAGCACACTCTTCATTTCATTTAAGTTCTTCACTGGTACTCTCTTGTCCAAGATTACCTGCACATAAGGATAATTTCATGTTATAGCTCTCGTATTTGTGCAGCGGAAAGAGACAGTAGAAAGCCTTTATTTGGAAGCCTCGATTATTTCAACAGTAAACAACAAAATCTGCAGGAGTAAAAAACCATTATTTGGAAAAGCAGCTGAAGCAGACTCTTGAAAAGACAAATCCATACCTGTTGAGCCTTTTCAAATTGTCCAAAGGATGCATATGCATTTATAAGGGACATGAAAACCTGCTTTGTTGGTGGAATTCCTGATTCAATCAGGTCTTCATAAAACTACAAGCAGATCATCGCACAACAAAAATTAGGACAGGACTCTATGTCTCTAAAAAAGTTTTAAATCATGCAAATAGCTGCAGAAGATAAGTGCAAATAGATATATTTCCCAATGAAGAATCACCGAACACTGAGTGAGTTTTCACTTAAGGAGAAAATGCAGATAAAAAACAAAGTCAAGTGAAAACTTTTATTGATATACTAGTTATAATGACCAAATTAAATTTACGGACAACCTTAGTCAAATCTTTCTCAGACCGGCTGTTGGCTATGAGATAGCTATAAGTCGAAGCATCAGGTTTCACATTTGCATCTTCCATTTGTTTGAGAACATTCCGAGCTCTTTGAATATTTTTCTGCAAGAGTCAATAACAGAAAAGAAGCTTTCAACTAAAAGCAGAAATCAGCATTAACAGATAACAGATAACAGATTCCTACATATAAATAAGCCACCATAAACATCTTGAGCATAATCAAAGTGAGTGTTTCCATTGATAAGTTCTGCATATTATCATGGACTAAAACTCATATCAAGAGCTAAACTGATACCCAATTCATCAAGTCAGCTTATATAGATTCATGAGAACAGTTATTTAATGATGTAAGAAACTTCTTCCTACATCTAGCCTCAAACCTGGTGATCAGCATACTGAAACAGGGAAGTAAAAGAACTATAGTTCAATGGAAACATGACTTAGCATACTGCCCGATATAGAGCACTCCAGAAATATAAAAGGCAAAACTCTAGCAAGTTTTCATGTTCTACCAAAATTATACTGATGGATTGTAGGGACTGACACAAGATCACACTCAGAAGGATTTCCTGACAGAAACAAACAATGGATAGACCTACCTCAAAATCATCTAGTGGACCACAAAAGTAAATGGAAGCGAGAGATTGTCCTCACACTAACGAATGAAACCATGCAATAACAATAAATCAATTGGGTATGTTTCCTATTCTTGAGAAAACCCGAGTCTTGCAAGAAAGAATTGGTAGAGACTTTAAGAAATTTAGTCACCTCACGGAAATATCCAGCCAGTATAGAATTGTACATGCTAGCCGTTGGTGTCAAGTTCATTTTTTGCAGATCACCGATCAGTCCATATGCCCCTTCAAACTGCATTGAATTGAAAATTTAACTTCCATAACATCTGTTAGTGATTATGCTTGATATCCTAAACCACGAGACTTACATCTTTCATCTTCACACATAGAAGTATCATCCTCCTGAAAGTCTCATTATTTGGTTTCAGATTTTGCTGAGATATCCTTAAATTTATTTGATGGACCTAGGAATTGACATAAATCATATTAATATCATCCAAAAGTCCACAAGGAAACATGAGTACATGACAAACAAATTCAATAAATGAGATAAGGAAGACAAAAAAGGGGACAAATTTAGGATTACTGATACCAAAACCAGTACAATCCTAAATCCCTGGTCTGTAAAAGCTTATCTTATTATTCTTTCGCAAGAGTGGCAGTTTTCAGGCTCGAGAGCAAAACCAATCTGTTAATCGTCTTTGTGAAAAATTTGGCAATCAATTTTCACAAGATCTCCTTGAATGATAATTTTCTGACCAATTGCATCATGATACTGAAATAACAATGAGGGTACATTCTCTTTGATGCCTCCCATAAACTCTTCAAAATATAAGGAAATATATGCATAATCATGACAGCTATGTACAAAATTATAAATAGAGAGGAGAAATGGCATACCAGATTAAACTCGCAGCTCCTATCACAGGCATCTAATATTGAATGAAACGTCTCTAATGATAAAGCAATACCAGATCCAAATGCCTCATCGACCACATCAAGTGCCTCATGTACCTAAATAGCATTTAGTAGCACATCATACAAGTTAAGTGGGTTAGATAGTGAAAGAGAAAATAAGTAATACATATATTTTGAATTAGGAGGAAATCTAAAACAAGCAATGTTGAGTTGGTTTAGGAGTTCCAATCCTGAGAAAGAACCATATTAGTTGAAATAACTTTTCATTCACACATACCTTGAAGAATCCACAACAATATTCAATCAGCTTTTCATATTGAGCAGAAGTGGGCAACACCTCAAACTTAGTAAGCAATGATTGAAATTTTTTGATGATATCTTCAACCTTTAACATCCAAGAACAGGCAAATTAGAAGATATATTAAAAAAAATGGAAAAATCAATTAGAAAAATCAAATAATTCAAGCTACATGAACACCCATAACCCTTTCAATGTAACAAGTATCTAGTTAGTTCTATATTTCAACATATAAAGGAAATACGGAGATTCAAGAATAAATAGCAGTTTCTAGACCAAAATCAGAAGTTGATTTGTGCCACAACCAATGAGATTACAATGGTATGCCAAAAAGAGCTATTCTGTCTTAGGCTGTTCCAACAAAGGCATATGAACGGTATAATAGGACGCAAACTATCTGATGAACGACGACAATCATCAACTTGCAAATGGTGGTTCATAGGTAAAACCTATGTAGTTCTTTGGCCTATGCTTTGAACAGAAATTCTCTATGACATCTGGCTCATCACCCAATTTAAAGAAGGCAGCATATGAGACATGCAATTGATGCATATTATCAGGTTCAGGTGGTGCTTCTTTAGTGACACAGAGATAGTTTTAAGTTTATCCTTAGAGACAAGTAAACAAAACTAGACAAAAAAACAATGGAATAGTACCATCAAATTGAGTTGTGATCTAAGAGACTTCAACACATATACACTTCACATAAAAGTTCACTGTTGTAGGTAGAACCACATCAAAATCATACAGGTTTAATGCCTTTACCAGCAGTATTCACAAGAAGTTCCTCACCGCTAAATCAGGAATGTTAATTGCGTATTGAAGGATGAAGTTTGAGATGTTTTCAGCTCCAATATCTGTATATTCACCAAAAATGGCACATTTAAAGAAATATATCTGGAAAGATCAAAAACCATACTAGGCCATCTCAACCCCTAAGTATCCCTAGCAGATATCCAAATGAAAAATAATCTAAAAAAATGAAAAAATAAATAAATATTAGACTACTGATAAGCTCATATAGCACAATAAATATATATATTCCAAACACACAAGCCATTAGCCATGATAAGCTCCATCCATGGTATACTAACCACCACTTCCTTTCAGCACCGTCAGAAATCTTTCGGCGCAAGTTTCCAGCAAAAACTTCCCAAAAGCCATGAATATAGACTCTAAAAATGCAACTGATTTAACTTTAGTTGTGTCAAGGGTTTTGAATAGCAACAGGAACTCCTCTTTGTAGTTGCTTTCACACAATGCCATTAAATAACTTTCTGCAACATAATTGCAACACAAAGATTAGATTACCTATATACAGATACGATATATATCAGTACTCTAATCAACAAATGGACAATGATATAAAATGTTGTAGTTGCTTCCTTCATATGTTTTGGAATTACAACTCCAAATTCATAGACATATGATAACCCTCAATTCCAGACAAAGTTTTAGTGACTAAAGACAGTTAACACGAAAGCATTTAGATGTATCAGGCATTAAGTATTGGCAAACTTAAAAAGCAAACAGTTATTGATGACAATAATTTTAAAAGAAAGGGTAAGCTAAGAAGTTGTGAATGGATAGTGGTAACAAAAGCTTATAAGTTTTAGAGACAGAAGAAAATATGCAGCTGATTAATTGCTTTTAATACTCCAAAAGAGAAGTCAATAAAATCAATATTAGTATATGTATATACGCCTTGTAAACACTTTACATTCCAAATATGGAGTTAACTGGATCGTTGGTCAGATACCATTTAAATGTTGGTTTAGCATATTAAACTATATACCCTCTCACACTTCGAATTAAGGAACATAATCTTTCTATTCAGAAAGAAAAAAAGACTGTCTAATTGCCCTCTGTTAAGAAAGAATATTTATCTCAAATTGGTACATTGCCAACCATTCAGTGAAGACATACAGCATCACCACCATACTGAGTCTGACGAAAGAGTACCAATGGCAAATAATGAAATGCAACAAAACAATACGGGTTGTGCAAGCATAATAATCAAGAAAGAATAACATAAGTAAGCTTAGGAAATAAGTGTCGTAAAAGAAGGGAAAACAAGACAAAAAGTATAGGAAAACAAAAACTAAGTTCTAGAGTGTCAAGAAGCATACCTCGAAGATAAAGTTTCTCTTTAGCATCATCTGTTGCAACAGAAAGGCAAAGTTCTTGAATTTTTTCTTCATTATTGATACTTACCCATAGCAGCATTTCATAATAAGCTAAGCGTGGTAGTAAATCAGGATGATCATCTTTGATTTGTTCATGGAAGAAAAAGAACTCTTCCACCATAGCAAAGTCAATCAGATACATCAAAAAGTGTCCAAATGTTTCTTCTTTGATTTCAACCCCTCTTTCCCTTGCCAATTTCAAAATTTGATATGCATTATAAATTTGTTGCAATGAAACTTCATCATCTGTGGCTTCCCTTGCCTTTTTTATGCAAATCTTAATCAATGCATTATACTCTCTCAGGCCAGTTTCTTGTCCTAACTTCCCAAATAATTCAATGGCAGCATCTGATCCCAGCTTCATGGCACACATTTTGACCAAGCAGTCATAACGAGTATTTTGCGTGGTATGAAATACTAAATTTTGCTTCCTATCACGTGAGGCTTCATTCTTCTGCAGTGAAAGACCGCTGTTTGTGAGAAATGACAACCACGGCAAAACTATAACATTTTTATCATTCGGCATGTCTTGATATTCATCATCCCAATCCAAGTCCATCTCCATCTCATCTGCAGTAAAAGCAACATTAGCTTTCAGTCTCCCATGATATGTTGCAAAAATATATTATAAAGTTGAAACATTCTGATCACATCATACTCATGATTGTCATATTGTACTCATAAAATATCTTGAGATTGAATTTAAATGTTTATGCATTTAGTAGTGAACAGTTTATGACACAACCAATAAAATTTGGCCATAGAAAATAAGTTCTCCGAAAAGAAAAAAAACATCAATAAGTTGAAAACCATGATGAATAACCACAAATCCAAAGTTGCATTTGCATATTCCGAGCACAAGTTCACATAATTCACCTGAATGATGGTAACATTTATATCTGAATAAAATTCAAACAATTATCCGTACCATATAATATGTCGGATGCATCGGATGACAGTTGCTTCGCCGATTCATCTAGAAAAAAAGAAAAAAGAAATACAACACCAATGATGACAAGTAAGCCGACAAATTGAGATACCAACACCAAATACTAAAAAAAAATACATCTCTCTACATACCGTCGTCGTCAATGCTGTCAGAAGTTAATCTGCCAATGACAATAGAATTTAGAGAGGAATCAGGAGGATTGGGGGTTGTCGAAGACGGCGGCGCTTTGAAGGTCTTGAGGAGGTGTTTGGCTTTTTCAGTGATGTCGGTGGAGGAGGGTTTGACGGAGGAAACGTACTCTTTTAAGGCAGCGTCGTCAGCTAATGATGATGAGGAAGCATTCTTCTTCTTCTTGGCGGCGGCGGCGGATGATGATGGTCGGGAAGAGGAAATCTCCTTCTTGGCGGCGGAGGCTTTGGAGCGTCTAAAGGAGAGCCTAGCGGCGAAACGGTGGAGAGAGACTAGGTTTTGGGCCGTTGGAGCGGGCATAAGTTCATGTGAGTAGAGAGAAATGCAGATAGTTATTCGGATTCCGGTGGTTTTCAATTTCCCTCTCTTTTCTTTCTTTCGGGTTTGAGAACAACCAATCTTTTAATGGAGTCGGGTCGGATCGGATACAGGCGACCCATTTCTTAAGCTTGTGGATTGGAAAACAAGAACAGCCTGTTGCAGATTTCCCCCATATAGTAAGTAAAGTCTAGAAATAGCTCTCTTTTTCTTTTGTTGGCCCATTTTATGCAATTCTAGAAATTTTCTGTTTCAGAATAAGAAATTTATGCATTCTTTTCCTGGATCATCTTATACAAATTAAAAGTAATGATTTATTTTATTAAAAATTTAAACATTTGTAATGTTTATAATGACAATTAGTATATAGAAATTGGTAAATGCTATATAGAAATTGCATTGTCATGGAGCAATTAGGACTTGGATGGAGCCGTGGAAGGTAGTAGATACATGACTGATATGATGTGTCCTTAATAGTGAATCACGATTTTGTACTTCAACTAAAATCATTTTCTATTTTTACCTGAATTCCTCAAAAAAAATCAAGGTAAACTTCGAATTCTGAAATTCTACATAAAACTTAAAAAAATTAAGTGAGGTAGTAGAGCCAGATACTTGGGTGTCAATCTGTATTCCAAAACCCAAAACAAGTTTCTTTCTGAAAAATTGGCAAATATATTAGAAGACGACCAACCTATTTGGGATGAAAGAGGCTCGGGCTACCCAGCCCATCATTAAAATAGAACAAATTTAGAGTGGGCCTAGCCCAATGCAATACAACTGTAAGTTTGTGACTAGGATCTATATTTCTCAAGACCTCATTAGGCCCAAGAGAGGCCATTTTAATTTTAAAAAAAAAAACTCACTGATTGATTTTTAATTTTCTGGGTGATTTTATATGAGGCTACAATTCACTTCATGTACCTAAAATCTTTATTCCACTTTTCTACTACACTAAAGTTACATAAGTGAAAAATAATAATGATTGAAAAAAATTATTTATTCAGAAGTGGAATAGAAACTTTTGGTACAGATGATGCGAAATTTTCTTTTATATTGAATACGATAACAAGAAAGTTAAGGCCAACAAAACTTTACTAATTATCCCACAAACATTATAGGAAGAAGAATAGCATGTAAAATGTAAGGAATATTCAACTTGAAACAACCAATAGGGAATCCTACAGAGAATAAAGAAAGTGTTGCAAATTTTATGAAATCATTGAATAGACCTCAAATCTCAAATTCCCAGACGAGACTAAATTAAAATCCAACTAGAAAGATTCCTACAGAACAGCTCAAATGTAACCCTATTTAAACAGAGTGTAAATGAATGTTAATTTGGAGTATTAAACTCTTTCTAAAAAGCAGACAGAATAATGAAAAAAATAAACAAATAGGAATCTAAATCCGGCAGTCAACTGCCACGTCAGACAGCAGCAGAGAAAAATCTGAGAAACATGGAGACAATTGCTGATAGTTAAACAGTACAGTTTTTGGCATAGAAAGATTCCTCAAGAATGAAAGATTTGCAAATCATAATCTCTCATTTTGGTATTTTCCATTCAGATCTTTTTAACTCAAGTATTGAGATTTCATTTTCCCATATTTAAGGTGACTTGTATTTTACAATCAATCCTTCATTATTATAATCTTCTAAAAGTGATTTGGCTTTAGCCAGTTTGGACATGGTTATTTTGGAGGACATCTCTCTCTCTCTCTCAAGAAAGGTTTCATATGATGAGATTGCTATAGGAGAATTGATAAAACTACCTTGTAAATCAAACCAAGTAGAAACTTAGTAAACTAATAAAATAACAAGAACCAAACATTGTTAGCTGTTACAATGCCAATGCCGCAATAAAATGATCCCTTCACCATTACAGAATGAAGTATGGAAACACATCTTGTCTGCTTTCTTTGTGTGTGTGTGAGAGGTAGGAACTGTTCAACATAGCAAAAAACAAAAGGCCGGCTGATATAACAAAAAAAGAACAGGATCACAATTGACAGAGCAGCCAACGAAGGCCTGCAAAAGTAAATTGACACAACCAATAAACTTGTATATAAAACATAGAGTAAACACAGATATTACAACTTCATTTGGCTGTAAATACGGTTTTGATCCTTCTCACCAAAAAAATGGGAAAAACTAATGGCATTTTTCGGTACGCTGATACAGTCGACAAGTTGCTCATGTTTTTCGGTACTTTAGGTAGCATCGGAGATGGCCTGCAAATCCCCCTCACCATGTTCGTTCTCAGTGACGTAATCAACGAATATGGAAACCTTAACAAAGGAATTTCCATCCGTACAGTAGACAAGGTACCATGTAACAATACTATCACCACATCACATAATATGTAATAATCTCTCGATTCTCATAAGTTCTAACATTGATTCTGCAGTATGCACTGAGGCTATTCTACGTTGCAATTGGAGTTGGATTATCTGCTTTTATAGGTTTGTTTCATGCTCATATCTCTACACACTATCTCCAAATATGTAATCATCTACTGATTTAAAGACATGGTTTTGCAGAGGGATTATGCTGGGCAAGAACAGCAGAGAGGCAGACATCTAGGATGAGATTAGAGTACTTAAAATCTGTCCTAAAACAAGAAGTAGGCTTCTTCGATTCTCAGGCAGCCGATTCTTCCAAAACGTATCAAGTTGTCACGACAATATCATCCGACTCAAATACAATCCAGATCACCATAGGAGAGAAGATACCTGATTGCATTGCCTATGTGTCATCCTTCTTCTTCTGCCTTGTATTCGCCTTCACGCTCTCATGGAGGCTCACATTGGCCGCCATACCATTCACCTTAATGTTCATAGTCCCGGGGCTCGGATTTGGGAAGATGATGATGGACGTGGCGATGAAGACCATAGAGTCGTATGCAGTGGCTGGGACCATTGCAGAACAGGCATTTTCTTTGATCAGAACAGTTTACTCCTACATTGGAGAGCAACAAACACTTGAAAAGTTCAGTAAAGCACTTGAAGCAACAATGGAGCTGGGAATCAAGCAGGGATTTGCAAGAGGGTTGATGATGGGGAGCATGGGGGTTATTTACATAAGCTGGGGATTTCAAGCTTGGGTGGGGTCACTTCTTGTTAGCAAGAGAGGCGAAAAGGGTGGAGATATATTCGTAGCTGGATTCAATGTACTCATGGGAGGACTGTACGTTAGTTTATTCATCTCTCTTTATGTTAACTTTTACACACAGTTTGACTAACTTACTGATTTTGATCTTCTCAGAAATATTTTGACAGCGCTTCCGAATCTGACAGCAATCACGGAAGCTAAGTCTGCTGCTATTCGGGTCACAGAGATGATTGATCGCGAACCAGCAATTGATGCTGATGACAAGAAGGGAAAAGCTTTATCACATGTGAGAGGTGAAATACAATTCAAAGGTGTTCATTTTAGCTACCCTTCAAGGCCGGATACACCGGTCTTGCAAGGCTTGGATCTCACGGTTCCATCAGGAAGAACCGTGGGCCTCGTGGGCGGGAGTGGCTCAGGAAAATCCACAATCATTTCACTGCTTCAAAGATTTTATGACCCTATAGAAGGTGAGATTTTACTTGATGGGCATAAAATAAACAGGATACATCTCAAATGGTTGAGATCCCAAATGGGATTGGTTAATCAAGAGCCAATCCTGTTTGCAACATCAATCAAAGAGAACATATTGTTTGGGAAAGAGGGAGCTTCCATGGAAGATGTAGAGAAAGCAGCTAAAGCGGCGAATGCCCATGATTTCATTATCAAGCTACCAGACGAATACGACACTCAAGTAATACATATATCTTTGTTTTCTCCAAACAATTTCTCATTCTAAAAGCTCTTTTGAGTGATCAAAGTTGTGAATCCACAGGTTGGGCAATTTGGGACTCAGTTATCCGGGGGGCAAAAGCAACGGATAGCCATAGCACGAGCACTGATAAGAGATCCAAAGATACTGCTTCTTGATGAGGCTACAAGTGCACTTGACACAGAATCCGAGCGTACAGTTCAGAAGGCTATAGATGAGGCATCAAAGGGAAGGACTACTATAGTGATAGCCCACCGTCTCTCTACCATCAAAACAGCTAATTTGATCATCGTTCTGAACTCAGGCCGAGTGGTTGAATCTGGTTCACATGATGAGCTCATGCAAATGAGCGGTGGAGAGTACATCAAAATGGTGGAGTTGCAACAATCATTAGCTGGTAATGACAATGGAACCAATCCCAATCCACAGAATGGGAGAAATCAGCATAGGATGGTCATCCCTCCAAGCCCAGTCAGCGTCGTGTCAAGCCCACGAACACCAGCCATGCATCCATTCAGCCCCGCGTTTTCTCTCAGTGCACAGTACTCCGCTCCCTACTCTGTTCAGTACGAGCCAGAATACGGCAGTGATGATGAGGATAATTTGAAGAAATCATCTTATCAATCTCCATCACAATGGCGTTTACTGAAAATGAACGAGCCCGAATGGGGAAGAGCTCTGCTTGGATGCTTGGGAGCAATAGGCTCTGGAGCTGTTCAACCAATCAATGCATATTGTGTGGGAGGACTAATATCAGTCTACTTCAGAACAGATAAATCAACCATTCCATCTCATGCAAGAACTTATTCTCTTGTGTTTTTGGGCCTCGGAATCTTCAACTTCTTCACCAACCTTCTCCAACACTACAATTTTGCAGTGATGGGAGAAAGGCTAACAAAGAGGATCCGAGAGATGCTTCTCAAGAAGCTGATGACATTCGAGATTGGATGGTTTGATCAAGATGAAAACTCGAGTGCAGCTGTATCTGCACGTCTATCAACAGAAGCTAACATGGTACGTTCACTTGTTGGGGACCGTATGTCACTGTTAGCTCAGGCAATCTTTGGAGCCACGTTTGCCTACACACTAGGCCTCATCTTAACGTGGAGGCTAGCCCTCGTGATGATGGCAGCTCAACCCTTGCTCATCGGAAGCTTCTATGCTAGAAGTGTTCTAACAAAGTCAATGTCTGCTAAAACACAGATAGCACAGAAGGAAGGGAGCCAACTGGCAAGTGAAGCAGTGGTAAACCACAGAACAATAACTGCCTTTTCGTCTCAAAAGCGGATCTTGGGGCTGTTCAAAGCCACATTAGAAGGGCCAAGAAAGGAGAGCATCAGACAGTCTTGGTTTGCAGGTGTTGGCCTCTCAAGCTCACAGTTTCTGGCAGCAGCTTCAACGGCTCTAGCTTATTGGTACGGTGGAAAGCTACTAGCAGAGGGGCTGATAACTCCAGAGAGACTTTTCCAAGCCTTTCTAGCCCTTCTATTCACAGCATACACCATTGCAGAGGCTGGAAGCATGACAAATGACATATCCAGAGGAAGCAGTGCTGTTGGTTCAGTATTTGCAATCCTGGATAGGAGGAGTGAGATTGAACCAGAAAACTCATGGGATACTGATGCAATCAAGAGAGGTTTACGGGGCCGTGTGGAGCTAAGAAAGGTGGTCTTCGCGTACCCATCAAGGCCCGAGCAGTTCATCTTAAAGGGCCTCAGCATTAAGATCAATGCAGGAACCAGAGTGGCATTAGTAGGCCAGAGTGGCTCAGGGAAATCAACCATCATTTCTCTCATTGAAAGATTCTACGACCCCATCAACGGATCAGTCTTGATCGATGACAAGGACATAAAGGACTACAAATTGAGATCTCTGAGATCACACATTGCATTAGTGAGCCAAGAGCCAGCCCTTTTTGCTGGCACCATCTACGAGAACATTGCTTATGGAGACAATCAAGCAAGGGAATCAGAGATAAGAAAAGCTGCAATGCAAGCCAATGCACATGAGTTTATAAGGTAAGAAATCTATCTCTCTTTTCTTGCCACTACTTCTAAGTTCTAACATCCGAGACCTTTTAAGCTTAGTTTCCATTTCTTGATTGACAGTGGAATGAAAGATGGATATGATACATACTGTGGAGAAAGAGGAGCACAGCTGTCTGGAGGGCAGAAACAGAGAATCGCGCTAGCTCGTGCGATCTTGAAGGACCCTGCGATTCTGCTACTGGATGAAGCAACAAGTGCTCTGGATAGTGTATCAGAGAGCTTGGTTCAAGAGGCACTGGAGAAGATGATGGTTGGTAGAACGTGCATCGTTGTGGCTCATCGTTTATCCACAATACAGAATTCTAACTCCATTGCTGTGATCAACGATGGGAAAGTAGCTGAACAAGGCTCACATGCTCAGCTACTGGCTATGGGAAATCGCAGTGCTTATTTTTCACTGGTTAAATCACAGGCCTAAATATTTGGACTAGGGAAATAAAACCTACCAGATTTTGGGACTAAGGTTTTCATGTTGTATCAAGTTTTGCAAGAGAGGAGAATTGATTGAGTGAAGCTATCATCTCCTCATGCTACGATGTAACTAAGATGGTCGGTTATCCACTGTAAAAACATTCCATATATATACATTCTCTCTCAGTTTCTCCTTTTTTTGTCAAAAATTAAGCTAACATAAACTTTTACTAATTTAAGAATTTAAAATCTAAAATTTGAAAAATAATCATAACTAGTTCGAAAATGATTACTATCAAATGCCTAAATTTTAGTTAAGGAATTTAATTAGAATAATTTTGGATTAAAATTGCAGAAAAGTCTAAACATATAAATAATTGAATATAGGTTGAATGGGATCAAATAGAAGAGAGCATAAGAAAGGTAAACAAATTATAATCATCACAATGACGAGTATTAACATTCTGCAGTATAAAAGATCAACAATATTTTCTACAATTCTAAATGAGTTAAAAAAAAAAAAAAAGAATTACATTTGAAATATAATAAATACATAGTTATAAACATAATAAATGCTTAAAAAATATTTAGAATAAAACAATCATCACGAAAGTCAAAACAGACAAAATTCCAACTCTCACCCAATGTCTCCTGGGATCTGGTACGCCGGACTTCAACTTGATCGCCTTCTTCGCCGCCTTGATGCCGCCGCCGTTCACCTCCACATCGCCGCCCACCGCCAAACGATGCCGCTTTGTATACCAAAACGTAATCTTAAACTTCACTCTCGTGGCCAAATCCACTCTAAATCTCACCGTTGACCCGACGGAGACCGCGTCAAAGGCCTCCGCCCACGGCACTCTGCTAACCTCAATCAGCTGTTTCCGGCGAGCGTTCTTGCCGTGGCCCTGGTAGAACCCCGGCACAGTGTAGTTGGCTATGAGGAGCCTAGAGTTGTTTTGGTAGTAAGAAAAGGCCAAGCTTATGTTGGCATAATTGACGCCTTTGTCTTTCATTCTGTTTTGGAGCTTCAAATCGAAGAAGAGGGTGTGGTTGTCCCTGGCGGCGGCGGAAGTGTTGGTGGCGTTGAGGGAAGGAAGGTAGAGGTTTTGGATGGAGCAAGAAGGTTTGTAGGTGCGTAGGCTGAGCCACATGAAGAGGGCGGTGAGGCCGGAGGTGAATATGAAGCTGCTGCAGCACCGGCAGCAGGCGGCGCCGCCATTGTCCGCCATGCCTGAGGTGGTTTATGTTCGAGTGGAGGATGGATGGACAAAGAAAAAGGATAGATTGACGGACTGGCCGGCTGCGCGTGTGTGTGTATTAGCTGTTTTTCATGTATTGTTACCCATAAAACAAGTTGTTTTGTTTTAACTTTTTAAGTAGTGCTGTATTCTTTGTAATATCATTGTAAGAGAGAGTGAATGATTTTTTTTGTGGAATTGAGAAACCAAACAATGCCTAAATAACAAATCACAATTGGAGAAGATCGATTAATTAATCATCATATTTACCATAAATTCAATTAATTAGGTCTCTTGTGAGATCGTCAGGTCAACTCAAACCCTACAATTCACATGTTGTTTGTGATAATAGGATTTCGTTTTAGAGTAACTATCCGTTAGACCGTCTCGTTTTTATGAATTCAATTTCAGAAACTCATAATTTTGGAAAAATTGATTTAAAGGTGATGGAATTATTTTTAAAGTTATATAAAATTCTAGTTGATATGACTATCTATATAAAACAACTAGTATAGGGTCCCGGTAATATACGGGTTATAAACAAAATTTTAATTTAATTTAATAAAAATTAGAAAATTTTAAAAATTATTTATATAAGAAAAAATGTATTTTGTGCAATACACATAGCTTAAGTTAGCATTAAATCTTATAATGCCAAATTAATTTATTATTTAATTGTTTATGTTGCACTTGTATAGAAATATGATTAATTTTTATTAGAAAAAAAATTATGTAGTATTAATTGTGTTATGTCTATTATATTATTTAACATTCACGTCATTATTTTAATTTGATTTGAATTGTTAAGGTTTAGAATAACCCTAAATTTTCATTTTGAATTAAATGATAAGAAAAATCAAAATCAATTTTTTTCAAAAAAGTAAAATAAAAGTCATAGTCTATTTTAAAACACATATTTGCAAAAATTATTCAATTATATGAATTAATAAGTTTCAAAAGATTGAATAGTTTGAATAATCTTTTTTAATCAACCCACCTTTATTTTAGTTTTTTCTTTTTTATTTATTTATATTTTTCTCTACAAATTTTAAACTAACAAATTTCAAACTAACAAATTTCAAAATATAAATGATTTTTTGTATGTGAAGTCTAGCATGTGCTATTTTAATAATTTTACTAAAACTTATATTATTTAGTAATGTTCAGTATTAATATTAAATTTGATATAATAATTAGTCATGTTAATTAACTTTAAAATTCCATTTATTAAAGATTTAATTTATAAAAAAGAAAAGAAATTAATGTGGAAAAAAATATAGACTTGAACTGTAGCACATGTGATCATACTTTTATATATTATAAGGATTAATATTTGGGAAATCATAAGATAGTGACGTTAAAACCACATTCTAATAAATTTTTCTTTTCCTTGGAGAGAAATATATTTATTCCCTTTCCCATTAGAATAACATTAACATTTTCACAAAGTCCAAAAACTCCATAGATTTATCTTACATATCTAAATTTGTAAGATCTCACAAAAATCCACTTTATTACTACCTCCGTCCCACTCAAATTTGTACACTTTCCATTTTCGTCCGTCTCATTCAGATTTGCACACTTCAAAAATGACAAATAAAATATACAAAATTGCCCTTTACTATTCAACATTAACACTCAAAAAACAGTTTTTTCTTAATCTCCGTACCCAAAAACAGTTTTTTCTTAACTTCTATGGCCGTCCCTACGTGCAAATCTGAGCGAGACGGATGAAGTATTATTTATAGAGTTTACTTCGTGGAAGAGCAAGAGTCGAAACTCAATAAAGTTGAAAAGGCAAAAAGAGGAGAGAGAGAGAGAGAGAAGTAAATAATAAAGTGAAATGAAGGTGTGTTGACTATATTCCACTTGTTAGGGTCATTATGCAAGGACTCATAAATCTCACGCATATTCTTTGTTGGAAGCTTTTAAGTTTATCTTCCGATTTTTATGCATTTAATTTAACAATGGAAGAAGATGAAGAAACAAAATTATCTCATCTCTTGTTTGAAAAAAGATGAGCTATGTGAACATGTCATCCAGGCACATCACTGAAGGGGAAAATCAACACTGACAACGAGAGACAACTGTTACCATCTGCTGTGTATTGAGCAATACACAACCCTGGCACAGAAAGTAACAATGGGTATTGGAATCATCGTATCAAGTAACCCACCCACCTATGAAAAGTTATGCCTGATAGTGCATCTGAGAGAATAAAATACATACCACAGACGATAACAATAGATATCTAACCACTTACATCAGCATGAGAATATAGTGCAATTTTAACATATTTTTTTCCCCAAACAATCGTTCCAGAAAAATTTACTGGCTGGAGGCAGCAAATGAAGTGTGAACATACATGGATATTAGACTACATGCACTTACAAGTAAATGAAGCATGTTACTCATCATCTTTATACGGGTACTCCTCAGCAACTTGCTTCAGAAGTTTCACCTGCAACTCAAATACATCATCCCCTCGAAGCATGTCACGCAGCCATGTCACCTCGGTTTTCATCGACACCTAAATAGCAAAAGAGGCATGTTGTTAGTCGTCACTGTGTGGCACTACTTGAAAGTTTATGGTGCATTCATCTTGCAAGTTGTTACTAGTTCATCCCAACAAAACCAACAAAAAGAAGACTCATCGAAAAGGCCAAAGGAAGGACCAGAGCACTACCAAGTACATCAACTACTTTCTGTTCTACCAGCCAAGTCTAAGATGATACCAAATGACACCTACTGTAGTTGTCTCATAGTTATTTCTCCTTTATCTGCCTTACTAAAGCTTAGTTCCTATAATAGTTGCAATATGGGAACAACACTCAAAGAGTGTTAATTTGAGCAATAATGAAAATAACTTATCAGTTTTTTAAGATTAGAAGGTAATATTAAGTACAATGTCTAAATTTGCATTTTTTTTTTCTTGGGCGAACACGATTTGGTGATTAAGGTGTTTTCAGAATGTAATCTTCACTTATAGCTTGTTGGATCATAAAGAAAGTGACCGGACCCCATTACTTCAAGGAGGTTATAAAGTTTTAAGATTCTTTTCTCAAAGCATACAAGCTCACATCCAATCTTGTACAAAAACACTAATGTCTTATAGGTGTTTTGCTTGATTAATAAATGAAGTAAAAGGCAACAAAAAACTCACAAATGTATGCATACAGACCCATATGCTCTCACAGTCATTCTTCAAACAATAAAACAGAACTTGTAGGAATATTTTAAAAATTAGATGCCCATACAACATATTCATGAAGATGACGTGGTAGACTGCCACACGGAAGGGAACACTTGATATGTGAAGGATACAATGTTTACAGAGAAGAAGCTCACCATCTCAAGAGCTCCTCTGACAACTCCACTTAAAATATTGCAATAGAGGAGACCTTGACAGGTATCAGGAAGCTCAACAAAGTCTACCAATGGATTATCCTCCAAAATCAGACTGCAGGTTGTCCCTTCTGAGTCCCAGTTAGTGACAGATGCAGTGACCCCGAGGAACATTTTGAATCCAACCTGCTCATTGAAAATTGGATGATATATTTATAATTCCACAATCTGAACAGTAAACATGTTTGAAGATTTCTGCCAGGTATTAGAGTTCTACCTAACTGTGAAAATCCAAATGTTATAATTCTAACATTAATTCTTTTTCTTTATAGACGCTGCTTGTTGCCAAGATTCAATTACCTTGTCATTTTGTGCTACTTTTGTTGCAGTTTTCATCGAGTGTTATTCAAAATTGGATTCAGTTGTTCTAGTTGATATCATATCCTACAGTGTTGAGGCAAGAGATGAATTTCATGTTTCCATTGCAACTGTTTAACCTCAACAATACCTAGTAGACTAGCAGTGATATCATGTCACCAATCCGGCACAAATTTCTTTCTAGATTTCACAAATTATCTATGCATTTATCCCAACAAGAGGCATTTTTGACTGGTCAGATGTAATCAGAGACTAGAATCCTTAATGGCAGAAAAAACTCAGTTTGACAATTAAATAAAGAGTAAAAGTACAAGACCTTGGCAATGACTTCAGCTGTTTCCCTGAAATCGACGCATCTCGACACATTTGATTTTGCGAGAAATTCATCTACTAGCCGAACCCCAATATTATAACCCCTATAATCGAATTTTAAATTAAAATACGTAATTGAGGAAAGAAACTCGTGCAAAATCATTTCAATTGATTAAATAATTATTTCCAAAAGAATTGAGGAAAAATTTGAGAATCTATTACATTTGATCGAGCTGTTTGTTGACCTCCTCCACCTCCTCCAAATCGGTAATCAGCTGGCGCACGATAGCGCCGTACGTCAGAGTAAACAGCTCCGCATTCTGCAAACAAATAATCAGATTATTAACCACCAAAGAGATTAGAACATTTCGAACACGTTGAAGGAAGTAAAACGGAGATTCAAATAGAAAAAAAAGTGAAACATAGACAGCGTTGATTTTGCTTTCTCGAAAAATAGTACATACAACGCGATCAACACTGGCAAAAATCGCATCGCCGGATTTGGGAGCGGCGGGCGCCATGATAGATTGCAGAGAGGTTTAGATCTTGGAATTGTGATTTGCGAGTGCAAGTGGAGATCCAAGTGAGATTTACGCAAAATCGTTTTGTGGGTTTGGAGACGAACACGCTTTTTATAAAATTTGAAGTTTATTTAATTTTTGACAGAAATTATAAAAGATAAAATTTAATATCGATAATCCAAGTATATACATTAGTACGCTTGACCATATATTTTCTTTTTTCATTACACTCTATCTAATCTACGAGATATATTAAATGAATCTTCAATTTGTTCTTAAAAAAAAAAAAAAATCTTCAATTATTTTTTTTATTCTCTTATGTTTGGAACCATTTTTAAATAAAAAAACTTACATAATCAACTTGATAATCAAAACAGTCTTCAACAATCATCCGACATATCGTAATTACTTCCTTACATAGTTTAAAAGTTAAAAATAAATATATCAATTTTTTTAATGTATTTAGAAAAAAAAAAATACATGTATCTGAACTCATAAACTATAGTTTATGTTAATACCAAATAAATAAAAAACATAGAACATTATCTTTTGTGTCACAATGTTAATTAATCGAATAAGTAATAATGGGGACAACGATGAGGCAGGGTGCGTATTTCATATTTTTTATTCTAAATAATGGTTTTGATCTACAGCTTTTATGTTTATTAAAATACTCGTGTTTTATTTATCAAAACTATTAAGCTTAATGTTATTTGTGTGAGCCTTGTAGAATAGCCTATGGGCCCAAAGAGTAGACCCATGTTATATTTGGCAGACCTTCTAGTTGTGGGCCTTGAGCCTCAATCTTCAAGTATTTCAATAAATTGTGGATCCTAGACATATGGATTGAGAGATGTCAAACCAAACCCTCATATAATACTGGAAAGCATATTTAGTATATATTCAAGAAATTAGTAGTGAAGGTTTTCTCCTGAAAATATATATACCACATTCACTATGTTATATTTCAATTTGAACAGTAATCGCAGATTTGCATAGACAATGGTGTATAGATAATAGGGAGAGCACCAAATGTTGGTATGGAGCAATATATTTTCCATGTAATTAATGTCAACATATTAAATTCTTAATTTGGATTAAGAATAAGCAATTATGTGTTTTACGTAGAAAAATCATTATGAAGAAATGGATTGTTGATCAGAAGAAGGCGAATATAAGAAGAGATTTGATTCAGCATGAGAGATGAGTAAGAAAATAAGAAGAAAGTACCACCATAAAACAATATAAAATGGATATCCATTCAAATCATTGCAACATAAGATAATCGTTGCATCGGATTTTTTTTATTTCATTTTGAAGAATCCAACTTTTTTCTTATTATGACATCCATTTAACAATCATATCTAAATATTTCATAAAGTTAAGGATAGTTTTCTATTAATATAAAGAAAACGAAAGCCCATAGATAATTAGCACAAACGCAACAAAATCGCAAATATTTCTTATTATTAATTGTTAACATAATACACTAACTCTTACACCTAACGGCATCGATAAATTCACAATAGATATCCAACTAAGAATAACAATTTATCAAAATAATTCCAAGACAAGGGATTTCATTAAAATAGTATCATAATTTAAAATCTTGAAAATGTTAAATGTATTGGATTGAAAGAGTCATAGAGGTGGGTCAAAATTTCCACCGAATACACGGCATGGTCAATGCAACTATGCAAGCAAGTATTGGTTGATGATTTTCAATAATCACATTACAAATTGTATGTACTCTTTCAATCTCATGTAAAGACTTATGATTCTAAAGGACCTTTTATTTTAAAACATCTTATGTTTAAAAAAAGTAAAATTAATTTTTTACTAGGAATCTATAATTTATTGCAACTACCTTTAATTAAAATACAAAACTATATTTAATGAGACATAACTTTTTATTACTAAATTAAAATTAAATTTTATTCACTGAAACCACCCAACTTGGCGTGAATCCACCGGCGAGAGGCAAAGTGGTATTCTTTGTTGATAGGTATTCAATTAATTGAACTTCACCAAACCTTGTGGGACCCATGCATTTATTTCTCGGAGAGCCGTTGCTCAAAATCGAAAGGCTATTGCAGCGCGTGGTAATCTGTTGCCATATAAATTATAATACTAAAAAAAGTTAGGTATAATACTCAATTAATTTATAAACAAAATCAAACAAAATTAATTTTTTTACCATAATATATAATGTTGTTGCTTTTTTTTTTTTTTAACTACAATTTGAGTGAAATATCTAAAACAACCCCTGCACTCATTATTTGTATAGTGCAAGGTTGTTAACGAGTTTAATAAGAATGTTATTTATGTCTTATCAATAAAGATAAAATTGTCATTTTTTATATTTGTAGTAAAAAAACTATATATCATCTATTATGAAAAATTATTCACTATCCTAATTGTGTTAGAAACAATATTTTAAAATTCGCTAGACGCTAATCAGAGCTTGATTGACGCATAGGATGCCTAGTCGGAGTATAAATGTCGTATCTAAATTAAATAGTTTTTTAGTTATTTTAACTATTTTCTTAACTTTTTATCTTCAAAAAATATTTGTGGAACTATTATAAACATAATTCTTTAGTTTATGTTGTAGGACATATAAAAACTAATATTTAACTAATTTTAACTATTCTTTAGTTTATCATTTGAATTATATTTATATATGACTTATTCAATGATTATAAAATTAATTTTTATTTGTATTTCTCAATTCATTAATTATTTACCTATAACTACTTAATGACAATAATTTGATAGAAGTTTATAATATATTAAAAACATCATCGTCTTATTAAAAAGTAAAAAAAATATATTTGATGCCTAGGTAGGTTCGAATTGTTCTGTCAAACTCAATCTATGACTATCTAGCGCCTAAAATTGTCAAAGAAACATTAAATATTAAATTTGATAAAATTTAATGAAACGTGACCCAAATTTGATAAACCATGAAATATTAAATATTTGGATACACCAAGAAATGAAAAGGCTTTTTGGTAATATATATTAACAATAATGTCCACTAATTAAATTAAAAAGAAAAAAAGTATTTCACGAGAGACGAGCGCGTGGGTGTGGTAGTCCTCACGGTTCCTAATTATCTCCGCCACAGAAAAGAAAAGGACAACTTGCACTTGCCGTAAGGGTGTGGTGCACTACAAGTCATTTAGACACGTGGGTTTACATGATTGGCCACTTCCAAAGGCATTTTCTCCTTAAGTCGGCAATCGTGCCTATATAATCAGGCTCTCTCACTGAGACATCCATTCCTTTGTTATCTTCAAATCTCTTATCAAATTCTTTCTCAAGTCTCTCTCGTTTTATCGTCAAGGTAATCTCTTGTGATAATTTCTGTTATTCTTTCTTTAGTGCATTTGATTGCTTGATTGTTTATGCATCTGTAGTTGATTTATGGCTTAGAACTCTGTGAGTACGTATCTTGTTCGTTTCTGTTGTTTGGATCGGGAATAATCAACTTGATTTTGAAAAGTTTCTCCAAATTGTTTTTGGAAAATGAATCGTCGGTTGGTTTATTGGGGAATTATCAACCGATCTGGTTGTAAATATCAAATTTGTGTTTGATTTGGAAATTTAGGGTTTCTAATTTGACATAATCATTTATGTTTTGGGAGTTGCATGATTGTAATTGATTTCTAATATGCTGGTTCGACGTTACAGATGCAGATCTTCGTGAAAACCCTCACCGGAAAGACCATCACCCTAGAGGTCGAAAGCTCCGACACCATCGACAACGTCAAGGCGAAGATCCAGGACAAGGAAGGCATTCCCCCGGATCAGCAAAGGTTGATCTTTGCCGGCAAACAACTCGAAGACGGACGTACCCTCGCCGACTACAACATCCAGAAGGAGTCAACTCTCCACCTGGTCCTCCGTCTCCGTGGTGGTATGCAGATCTTCGTCAAGACCTTAACAGGCAAGACGATTACCCTTGAGGTTGAAAGCTCCGACACCATCGACAACGTAAAGGCCAAGATCCAGGACAAAGAAGGAATTCCCCCGGACCAGCAGAGGTTGATCTTCGCCGGAAAGCAGCTCGAGGATGGCCGCACCCTCGCCGACTACAACATCCAGAAGGAGTCAACTCTTCACCTGGTCCTCCGTCTCCGTGGTGGTATGCAGATCTTCGTCAAAACCTTGACAGGAAAGACTATTACCCTTGAAGTTGAGAGTTCCGACACCATCGACAACGTTAAGGCCAAGATCCAGGACAAGGAAGGGATTCCCCCGGACCAGCAGAGACTGATCTTCGCCGGGAAGCAGCTCGAGGACGGCCGAACCCTCGCCGACTACAACATTCAAAAGGAGAGCACTCTCCACTTGGTCCTCCGTCTCCGTGGTGGTATGCAGATCTTCGTCAAGACCCTCACCGGGAAAACCATCACCCTTGAGGTGGAAAGCTCCGACACCATTGACAACGTGAAGGCCAAGATCCAAGACAAGGAGGGAATCCCACCGGACCAGCAGAGGCTCATCTTCGCTGGCAAGCAGCTTGAGGATGGCCGTACTTTGGCCGACTACAACATTCAGAAGGAGTCGACTCTGCACTTGGTTCTTAGGTTGAGAGGAGGAATGCAGATATTCGTGAAGACCCTCACCGGAAAGACCATCACTTTGGAGGTGGAGAGCTCGGATACCATCGACAATGTGAAGGCGAAAATTCAGGACAAGGAGGGTATCCCACCGGACCAGCAGAGGCTGATCTTTGCTGGCAAGCAGTTGGAGGATGGAAGGACTTTGGCTGATTACAACATCCAGAAAGAGTCCACTCTTCACCTTGTGCTTCGTCTCCGTGGTGGTTTCTGAACGTTGTGCCTGTCTGGTCCCCCTGTTGTTGTTGTTGTTGGATGGTTGCCTGCCTGGCTTATGTGTGTCTGTTATTCAGCCATTTGTGTAAATGGCTTTCAAAATGTGTCAAACTTGGTTACTTTTAAATTTCCTTGTTATTAAATCTACTTTACTAGTCTAATAATAAACATTGTGCTGTTTGGTGTCATTTTTTCCCTTGTTACATTTACATTGTTCATATGTGATGTTATGTATCCGTGTTGTATTTCTGCAGTTGGAGTCAGGTGTAGAGGAGCGCTTCAGTATGTGAATGATTTACCTTGAATTGCTAGTGATTCTTTTCCTGGATTTTTACCAAAAGCTCTAGGCATTTCCTGTTCATATTTAATCCCTTCAATCCTAACCTGCATAAAAGTGCATTTGATATGGGATGTTGATGAGAGTTGCATACCAGTGATGGGAATGCGATGCTTAAAATATGTGCCGTTGACTGCGCTGACCTGTAGCAATGCTTTATGATTTCCGGGCTGTAGAGCTTTATTATGAATAATTATTCGACAGTGTTAAATTGGGATGATATATTTTGAGATTTTACTGAGGATTTGTCCAATTCGTAGATTTTTTCATTTAAAAGATCCAACCATTCATTAAATTCTTAAAGCCAAGAGTGATCATACTATAAAAAATATAGACATCTTCAGTTTTGCAGGCTATACCATATAAATATGAAGAATCATTATTTCAATGATGGGACTGTTTTTACTAGCCCTCTGAACTTGTACTTTAAAGCAAGAGGGTTGATACCGGAGGAGCAGTCTCTTATCAGTATATCACCAAAATCCCAAATCCTATATTTTCACCGTATTTTTTTGTGAAGAAATTTTAATCTCCCACCTTACCACCATTTTATCATAATTTTTACCAAATCCTATTTTTCCCATCAAATATAGGATTGAATATAGGATTTGGTGTAATCACTACCATTTTTTAATTAGCATATAAAATGATTATACTAACATATCACCACCACTCTTTACTTTTATCAATGCAAAAGATGTAGGATTTGATACATGATCAAATGAAGTGACAAAATACTATGATTTCTGCAAATATGACATGACCACTTGCTTGTGAGGAGGAGATAGATGATAAATGTTACAGCTGAGCCTGCAAAATCTTTTCAACTTTCAATGCAAATTTAAGTAGGTCTCTTTTCATTTTTACCAAATGAAGTGATTAAACATATAGACCACTATGCAAAGCCTATGCGTTCATTTATAATACATTTATCAATGCAAAACACTATATATTCATCATATCAATACCTGCAAACACTATGATTTCTGATGGTAAGTCACATGGTCACTTAGACCACTTGATTTAATTTATAGATAAGGTTCTTATATATAATCAAGTAATATGTCTATAAATAATATATTATATATAGTAGTCATATTACTCATCAATCATAGAAAATTTATCACATCTTCCTAGTTCAAGTAACACAATGAGTTACGAAGGTGGACCATCTCACCATATTCCAAGCCAATCCTCATCTTCATCTAATAATGAATTTGATCTTGAAGATTCTTCAAATGAGTTTGATATTCAAACAAGAAACACAAATCAATTGAATCATATCATCCAACAACAACAAATGATGCAACAATATTATTTATCTCAATCTCATGGTAATTGGGGAGGGGCCGTTGTTGGTCATGCATATAAAGAACGTGGAAGAGAAGCTGGTGCAGTTCAACTCAAAAGTGACTATTTTGGTGAAAATCCCACATATGGTGCACAATTTCGCAGGCTTTTTCGAATGAGTCGTGAATTATTTCAACGAATTAGAAGAGGTTTAAAAAACCATTTTAATTCATGGAAGAAATTCTACGACATTACAGGACGACAAAGTTTTACTTCATATCAAAAAATGTGTGCGTCTATTCAATTTCTTGCTTATGGTACTTCTGCTGATTCATTTGATCAATATTTTCGGATTGATTAATCAACTTTAATTAGATTTGTTAAAGAATTTTGCTGAGACATTGTCACGATATTTGATGAAATTTATCTGAGAAATCCAAATGCAGAAGACATAGAAAAGTTGTTACAAGTTGCATAATCTCGTGGTTTTCCTGGGATGTTGGGGAGCCTAGGTTGCAAGCACTGGGAGTGGAAGAATTGTCCAACAGCTCAAGCAGGGGCATACCGTGGACGCAATAAGAAGTGCACCATCATACTTGAAACAGTAGCATCGCATGATACTTGGATATGACATGCATTTTTTGGTCTTTCAGGTACAAATAACCATGTTAATGTCCTAGAAAAATCGACTCTATTTCAAGCATTAACTAATGGTACATCTATACCAGCTAATTATTCAATTAAAGGTAAAAATTATAATGTCGGTTATTATCTAGCTGATGGTATTTATCCTAAATGGTCAACTTTAGTACGAGCCATTAATATGCCCAAATGTGTCAAAGAAAACTATTTCGTACAGAAACATGAATCATATCACAAAGATGTAGAACGTGCATTTGGAGTTCTTCAAGTTCGATTTGCAATTATTAGAAGAGCGGCTTGATTTTGGAAGAAGCAAGACTTACATGAAGTCATGTTTGCATGCATTATTATGCACAATATGATAGTCAAGGAAGAACGTAGTGGATATCAAAACGCCAACCTTGACTATGATAGTTCACCCACTGTCCCGTTTGCTGAGTTTTCAAGAGATTTTAATAAAACAAATTATGTTAGGTTTCTTGGTCGACATCGAAATCTGATAAATTAAGGAGAGTATAATGAACTAAGAAGAAGATTGATAGCACATTTATGAGACAAACGTGGTCAAATCGATGATGTTGAAGATGATGACGATAGTGAATGAGATTTTTTATGATTTTTGATTAATATATGTTGTAACGTTATTTATTTGAGTTCATTTTCTTTCATGTTGTAATGTTATCATGTTGTAATGTTTTTATTATATGTATTATAATTTAAGTTGATTTTCTTTCATGTAAAATAGTTTTTTTTGAAATTTATCATTGTTGAAATTATATAGTTAAAATGATTATTTAAAATCAGATCTATAATCATTTGGAAATAAAATAGACCAAAATTATGATTAACATTAAATGAATAATTTTGTGATATATTTGGTGAAATACCATGAGAGACCAAACCAAATTATATCCTTATAAATGGTGAAATAGTGTAATATTAATATTTTATTATTTGGTGGAAAATTTGATGAAATAGGTGGAAGATCAAATACACTATTTTTTCATAAAAAATGGTGAAATAAAGAAATTGTGTGCTATTGGTGGGAGATAAACCCATTTTTTCACCGCAAAAAATGGGATTTGGTGAAAAAATGGTGTCGACGGTGGAAGATGCTCTGATAATTTCTCACACCATTCATCTGCCATTAAGTCGAACCAAGATTATATCAATAATGATTCATGCAAGTTCAAAGCCACGAGGAATGAAGAATACCTTGTCCCTGCGTCGCATATCATCCAAAACAGATGCTTCTTTATACCTAAAAATGTTTGCAATTGCACAGCAGCTGATGCCAGGATAACAATAGTTTTCTGGAAGTCAATGGGAAACCCCTCACCATCACTTTGGACACCATCATCAAATATTTCTAGAAAGCTTCTATAGAACACATCATCAGCAAATTCAACCCCCACAAACAAATACACCATGCTTCCCTTTTCCTTTACTTCCTCAATTACCAATTTCCTCCGCATCTCACCAGAGCAATTGTCCAATCTAACATGTCTGAATAATGACTTCCCAGAACTGCTTCTCAATGACTCCGATCAGTCTCATAGTAGCATCATCGTCAAGACCTAAGAATAGGTAATTTCTAGCTGGTGAATCATGCAATCCAATAGAGCATCATTGATCTTCAATACAGTAGCAAGTATCAAACGGGCTGCTTTAGACAAACCATCAGTGTTTTCTGGCAAATCTATCCACTGATTCTTAATCCTCTCCTTCTCTTCAACTGTAAGAAGGTTACGGGTGCCTTATCGCCCAATGCTTCCTGCATGAGTAGGTGTGTGTGTGTGTGCAAAATATGAGATTAATATCATTGTAGCGGGGAGGATAAGGAAGGACAAAAGATACAACATTGTTACCTTGTTGAAAGCATATCTTCGAGGTGAATTAGGAAACGGGAGAATGATAGGATTGAATTGCAAATAGAAAATAACAACTGCCCCAACCGAGATAGATTTTGGCCATAGCCATAGCAAGCCAATAAAGGCAAGCATTCTCTTCTTGAGTTAAAAATATTGTACACCGATTCCTCTTTCACCCTTAGATCGGCCATACATTCACCAAATGTTCCATTCTTCTTCTTGAAATACCAATCATCCATAGCAATTTTGTCTGTTTGTAATCTAAACAACAGTTCACGCTTTGTCCTGAAAGGTGCATCAACACATACAACAACACTATTATAACCTTTTGTTGCTGATAATTGTGAAATGACATGCTCATGCAACGCTGTTTTGATAGCCGTTCCAGCTCCAACCTACCAAAAGAAAAGGAGAAATAACCATCACCACCAAATGAATTATATTCTACTTTGAGAAAGAAACAATTGACAGGCAAGCATTGAAAAGGCAGGGATCTGAATTACCACACCAAAAACTTAGACACAGAGGAGGTCATCATTAAGAAGTTTTAAGCTACTTTGATAAGCCTCCTTTAAACACACTTTTTTTAGTTTATTTGGCATCATTAAGAAGACAACGGCGATGTTAAAAGATGACCACACACACACACACATATAACCAACCAGAAAATATTGATTGAATATTCTTGTCTGTTCTTGGAAACATTAGCTTCACTTCTCTAGATAGTACCAAAACCACAACAATGATCACACACATACAACCAATTAAGGAGATCAACTTACGGATTGTTTCGCAGCATCTTTTAGTAACACATTTAGAGCAGCATTAGAGGCATGCACAATAACTCTTTCCCCATGAGCTTCCCTAACAATTTCCCTAAGCAGTAGCCTGGCAACAGCTTTGGGATTTTGGAACTGGGCCACAACAATAACTTCATGGAAAGAATCTAATAGACCAGAATAGAAAACTTTCTTGCCTACAAATTTCATTAGAACAGAAACAAATTAAAACACATACAATGCTCAAAACTTAAAAGCCAATAGACTAAAGTGTACCTACCTCATGGAGAACTCTTCCTGAATGTGCTAGAGTACAATTATGCGTCTTGTTGAATTCTTGGGGATCATGACTATACTCCTTCCAATCAAAGGATATAGAAGAAGCTAATTCTAGTTGATTGGTTCCCACACTTGATGTCATGAAAATGATTGACTTGGAGAAGTCAACAGCTTTCATATTAATGTCACTTGGAGCTTTATTATTCAAAACCTGAAGAAAAATCTCTGCGACAGAGGCAGAAGCTTTATCAATTTTGTCAAGAAGAATCACAGAATAAGGGCGTCCTTCCACAGCCTCAGTGAGAAACTAAAAATGAGTGAAAATTCCAAAGGAAACTACTTGAAGAACTTGTGCACAACCAACCATTCTAATAAATCACAAGATGCTGATTCCAACTGTTGGTCTGCATACTCTGACATATCTATCTTTAAAAGTCGGCTCACATCACAACACCAATGCTCTGCAGTAGCCTTGGCAATCTCTGTTTTACCAACACCAGGAGGGCCCAAAAGGAGAAATGAACCCCTAGGACGAGTAGTCATATATTGTGTGAAACCCACAATTTCAAAGATCTCATCTATCACGTGGTCTTGATCCACAATCCTCTGTTTCATCTTATATCTCTTGAGACGGTCGATAGGAGGATAAAATTGTGTCACTGGGACGTCAGTAAGTATGCTCACCACCTGGAGCAAACAACAGGTCGTTTCACACCAGATGTTAGATACTTAAATGTATGAGAACCAAAATCTAGAACCAGGAACATAGAAAAATGTTTAAGAACATATACAACAGTGCTCCCTATATGTCCCTACACTACTTTGAGGTGAAAAAAACTCAAATTTATTTGACAGATCGTGTCATTGGCACAATGAACATCAAAACATTAAGGGAGTGATACTAGTAACAAAAAAAAAAACTTCAAATAGAGCCCACTTCCAAAGCAAAGCACCACAGGTGGAAAATATAGAGGTAAGACAAATTTCATAAAATAAGCAAACAATAAGTGACAGTAGAACTGCAGTATAGTTTGGAAATAGCAAACCTCTGCAACATGACTAGCCTTCACTGCCAAGATACGCTCAAAACATTCACTTAGTTGGGATTGTATATCATCCAGAAACTGACGAATCTGACAACTATCCACGATCAAGTCAAGCTTTTTAGAAGAATCTTGGGGCAACATCTTATCAGCAGTCAAGTTAAGCTCTTCAAGACATCGACTCGGTTATGTGATTCATCCGGAAACCAACCAATGTCACCTTGAGACATAGAAATTAATTCCTTTTGTCTCTTGAGTCTTTTCGGATCAAGATGGGAGCTTCTCCTGATCGGCATAGCACAGTGGGGATCAGAATCAGCAATTTCTGATGCAATACCAACTATCAAGTTAAGTTTCTCAGCACAATCAGGGGTTAAAATCCCACCCCCTTCAGATGACATCAAGACACGCTCCCATTTGTCCAAAAAGCCACCAATGTAGATTGAAGCAGAATCACGTTCGCGTTTCAATCGAGTTAGCCAGGATTGGCTATGCGGGTGGTCATCTCTTTTTATTTCCTTGAGTTCAATGAGGGCCCGACGCAGTTCATATGCTCTTCGATTAAGCTTACTCTCATGGTCACCATTTCTTAGATTTTCTAGTACTAGCTTGCAGGCTGCATCCAAGATTTCAACAACTTTCTCTGGGGATGCTTCCCCTGAGAAGAGTCAAAAACCACAAAGCATATCTTAGCCCATCTGATCTGACCAACTCAAATTTGATCTGCTTATACTCTCTCAATTCAATTAGTTACACTTTAACTATCAATTGCTAGTTAGCACACTACACAACTAAACTGTTGCATATACAATTTTAACAAAACATACATACACAAACGTATTTCACGACATGATTTTTAGCCTCAAAAACAAAAAAATCTGAATTGAATTTGAAAAAAAAAAAAAAAAACTTATTTTTTTACCTCAAACAAGGAGAACAACAAAAATTCTAAATTTGGCTGTTGAACACAGGTAATCAAAAGTCATAAACAATTCTACCAGTCCTGCACTACACTCATGACGATAATAATCATGTAAAGTTACAATTCTTGCAATAATAATCAATCGACAAACCTGAAATCAGTTTTAAATCGAAAGATTTAACGGCGAGTTCAACAGCACAATTGGAAACCCGAACGTTGTACTTCTTATCCACCTTCAGTTTCTCTTCCCTATAATACTCCATGGTTGAAGCCTCTTCTTCCTCTTCCATTAGTATGCCCAAGGTAACACTAAATAGAGACAGAAACTAACATGTCTTTGGTGTGGTTATTAAGCCCAATGTAGCCCTAAATAGAGACACACACACACACACTTTTCTTGGAGTTTCTGCAATGTTTTTTGAGTTTGGTAGGAATTCTTCCAACTTTCCGAATTGGAGTTGGGAGAAATTTTAAGAGATAATTTTACGTGACACGAACAAGGAGAAAAATTAAATATGCGGATTATAGCACATAAAACTATCCATGTGGAGATATCTTTATTAAGATATAATTTGATGATTATATGATATCTATTTTAATTAGGAAAGATATATTCTATGAAAAGTTGCAGATTTCTTCAACAGAATGTTTCAGAGATTGTTTAAAGCATTCCAAAATCCAAAACAAACACAAACGAAACTGAGAGGGTGTGAAGAAATTTAGGGATTAACAGTTCTGTGAGAAAATAATTGATGGAGAGGAAGTTAAAGAAGGTGAAGCAACCGACGAAGGTGTTAACGGCGTTAAAGGATGCCAAAGGACAGCTACTGCGTGTCGATTCCGACTGGAGCTACTGCTGCCGTTGTCTATTCTCTTAGATACTTTAGTTCCGAAGCGGCAATAGAAAAAGCGGTGGAGATATTGGATCGAACATGCAATCTGGTGATAGATAGATTCAGAAATTGCGAGTGCGAGAGAGGTTTTAATGAGACGAAATATGAACTGCAGCGTGCCCTAGTTGATCTAACTCAATCGTATCGTGAAGCGTGAACGCGACAGATCATCAATCGACCTGAATGAGTTTTAGAAAGATGGAGTGATGTCCCGCTTGTTCACATTGTTCCTTGTATTAGTTCTTTGTTGGAGAAGACGAAGTGAATCAAGAGAGCTGCTGATTATAGAAAAAATTATAAACGATTCAAGCGTCGCCCAGCTAAACCTGATAGGACCCCAGATTTTGAGGAAGCTGTCATCAAGTATTTTTCATAATAGTGGTGCTGAATCATGCAAGAGGTTATAATAGTGGTGTAGTATATGTTGACACGCTGGTTGGAACGCGTGAACTGTCGTTTAGATTTGAAGCAAACAAGTTACTTCAAGCAAAAGAATGGAACGTTTAATGCAGTAAATCTATTGCTCATTTGTGATTTGCTCCCAAGATTTTCTCCATTAGCCGCTCCACTTCCAAAATGATAGTAATCTTATTATAACAGTTGAAGGAAAGGATAGGATTAGTAGAATCCGATACTGGTGTTGCTAAAGCAACTCGTGTCGCTCTGTTCAACATCATTGATGCTGATCCATTGCAGCTGTCTTCCACCACTGTTGACTTCCGAAGAGCTATTTTTATCCCTACATCAGATGCAGCCAACAGAAACACAATTGCTCATCTCTTTGATTATCAACCATGGATCTGGTATTTCACTTGCTCATATTCTCTTGTTTTTGCCATTGAATGTCTTTTAAGTGATCTCATGTTACCAATTTGGCAGGATGTTAAACGATTTAGGAGTGAGTTTCTTCACTTGGTCAATGAAATAATACTTTTCTATCCTATTTTACCTGCATTCTCCGGGTTCCTAAACGTGGCATCCGTTTCATGAGACATTCAACCAATCATAAGATCCTCTTTCAATTCTTTAACCCAAAGAGCTGTGAGTATGAGTCAATAGTTATCTGAATGCTCTTTCTCTATTATGTTTTCAAGTAAGTTTTGTGTCTGAATCCTATTTTTTTTGTTGCTGCCTTTTCAGATATACTTGTGGAATCACCTAAATGGATATCTTTGGATGAGAGATATACACCTAGTGACGCGATAATAGAAGATATTTGCTACTAATACTTATGATTTATGTATATTTATATTTTTTATTAGGGAGAGTTTAAGAATTCATTCGACCTGACTATAGTTTTTTGGTCAGATAGAATGTAAATCAAAGGATTTTGCCCACATTATCATCAATCTTACCAACTCGATTATATCCCTCTAACTCAGTATTTATATCTTGATGATACTATAGATTGACATGCAGAGATGTATGATGATGGTCCAACTAATATGTTTGGTGTAGGATGTTAAAAAATTGGGTTTATTTCATAATAACTTGTGTTTATACATATATATATATATATATATATATATATATTATTCTTGCATAATATTCAATCGCTAGCAATCATATATTATGGACTTATTGTAGAGATTTGAACATTTTATATCATCTTTATTTTATTACTCAATTCAATATTATCCAAATAATATGATGTGTTCAATAAATATTTTAATTACTATTAATATTCCAATGAAGTCTAGTCAATATATGGGGAGAGTAAAAAACATCAAAATAGATAGATTTTCGGTTGGAAAACGGAAACAAACATGTGGAAATTTGCTAGATGTGTAACTATATTTTATTTTGGAGTAAAACTCAGTAATATTATTGTTTGATATGAATTTTGTGTTTTATTTTATCATTTTATGGTTTAACGTTACTTGTTTTTTCCCCGCTTTCCTCGCGACCGACCTAAAACCAACTCCTTTTATATAAAGCTTTTAATTCCACAACTTTATCGATTCCTTCTTCTTTCTGCTCAGACTTATCCGATTTGGGGTTTCTCTCTTTCTCTCTCAGTCGGACTAGGTATCTTCTATTTACCCCATTTCTCTCTTGATTTCAGACAATTCTTTCAGATCTGTTGATTAATTATCGTATGATTTTCATGATGTGGCGATTTAATTTATTCTCCTTTTTATTTCCCTTCCTCTCTTTGTTTCAGTTTTTAGGTCTATAGTAGATTCAAATTTTTATTTTTAATTATCAGTTCTTGTGCTGCATGATTGGACTATTTTGTTATTTGTGATTTAACTTATTCATATAGGCGTCAGGTTGCGTTAATAATATCCTTTTTCAGTTCTTTCAGTTTTTTTTTTCTTCCCGGACAACTCAAAATTTTATGATTTTGCTCTGTGGTTTGTCCCTTTTGTGAAATTGAGGGTTCAGATCGTTGTGCTTTTTTTTTTTTTTGGGTACCCTTTTTATAAGAGAAAGGCTAGAAAGTTAATGGTTTTGGAGATCTTCATGGGCATTTCAAAATTCTTCTTGCCAGAGTTTTCTGATTTGTTGTGTTAGTGAGTAGATGTTATGGTGGTGTAATATTAGTCGATGTGGTTGGAGACCTTGATATTGTTGATTGTAATTTAAGATGTTGCAACTTAGAACTCTGGTGGTGTTCATGAGTCTTCTGTGGCTTCGGATTTTTATTTTTGATTGCCAACTTATGTTTGTGACCAGTGGTGTTGATCCTCTGAGCAGTTCCTGAATAATCACTTTTATAGTTTTTGAATGATCACTTTTATAATGTCGAGAGGCCTGAGTGTAATGATATTATTTCTCTCAACTAATTGTTCTGATGCATGCTGCAAAAAGGATCTTTCTTTGAAATCTGAGTAAGCAATGTTTTGTCCCCTGTAATGGTAGTTTACCAACTAGAAATGGAAACCCCCTTAGTTCATTACTAGGATTTAATTACAGCAATTTCATGTTTTGTCCTGAGAGGCATGTGTGATTTACTATTTATTCATTTGATTTGATGTGCCTACTTGGATGATTGTTAATATTTGTTTTTTCCTCTCAGGTCAGAGCATAAAAATCTAGTTTGAGGAATCCCTGTTCTCTCATCCACATTTGCTGCATCAACCAAGTTTCATGTCTGAACTTGATACCCAGATTCCTTCTACTTATGGTATGCTAATCTTCTTTAACATTTTCTTTTTGTAAAGCAACCCTATATTATATTGCTTACATTACTTTAAATGTGGCAAAAAAAAGTGGACTTTAGTAGATGAAAATTTTAGAAAATCATAACTGAAGAATGAGGGCAAAAAAAGTTGGCATACCTTGCATGCATCATTTAGATGAAAAGAAATCATAAGTTCATCCATCTTTCCCACATTGACTGACTTGGTCTCTTTTCTATAGATCCTTTTGCTGATGCAAATGCTGAGAATTCTGGTGCTGGGTCAAAAGATTATGTTCATATCCGCATACAGCAGCGGAATGGTCGGAAGAGCCTGACAACTGTGCAGGGATTGAAGAAAGAATTCAGCTATAACAAAATCTTGAAGGATCTTAAGAAAGAGTTTTGCTGCAATGGAACTGTTGTCCAGGATCCTGAACTAGGCCAGGTTTGTATCAAGTTTCCTACTATCTGTTTTTTTTGTCCTTTATCTTCTTGAACATTAAGTATATATCCTTTTTCTTTGGGTTTTTCCAGGTTATTCAACTCCAGGGTGACCAGCGGAAGAACGTTTCTTCCTTTCTTGTTCAGGTGATTACCTCATTGCTCATTTATTGTGAGATGTATTGATATGAAAATAGATAGCTAAAAGTTGGTGTAATAAACTAAAAGATGCATAAGATGAAGTAGCAAATATTTCTGAAGACAGTAAAATAAAATTAACATATATGATAGTGTCTTGACAGGATCTTGAAATTTGGTAATACTGGGATGGGATGTCTAATCATGTAATCCATCCTTTGTTTTGAATGCAGGCTGGTATCGTGAAGAAGGAGCATATCAAGATTCATGGTTTCTAAGCTGCGGCATTTATATCAGTGTCATGTTTGTTCAACCTTGCCAACAATGTCTTGCCAACAATGATTTGTGAAGTTAAATCCCTATTAGTGAAATCTATTGTATGTTTGATATCTTCCGATGCTTATAATATTACGACATCGCATGTGTCTTTTACTAGAGTTGATGGAGAATTCAAATAATAGTGATGTTCCTCTGTTTCAATGTGATGCCATGTCTCTTTCATTTTTGTTCTGTATCTGTTTTATTGTTTGTGTCTCAAGGTCAAGGAAACTGCCAAATCCGTTGCAACATGTATTTTGAAATTTCTCCTACACCTCCATCTAACAAACAGAAGACAATCTTTCCCATAAACATTATTGTATTTGTCGGTAAATACCTGCTTTCTTGATTGCTTATATGTGGGATTGTAAACATAACACTTAGTTTCTGAAGAATATGGCAACATTAGACAATGATTCTATTATTTTAAACAAAACACTAAATCTTGTTTTGTTTAAAACGACACCTCTTTTAGAAGGAGAAGGCCACTGATTCTAAACTAATAGAAGTGGATTTTAGGTAAAAGTTTGTGTATATTATGCTTTTAAAGAGTGTCCATTTATTAGCAAAATTATTGTTTCCGAACCTAATTTGCTATGATACAGTTATGTGGCAGCCCTGATGAGACATCACTCATGTTATGTATCAAATTCTTTGTTTGGGGATGTAAAATCAAAATCATATATATATATATATATATATATATATATATATATATATATATATATAAGGATGATTTGCTCTCTTTTGGTGCTGACAAGTGGCCCATCTGAAGATGTCACATCAGTCTCTCCAAGCTTTTTATGCAAAACATGTTCTTTTCTCATATTTCTTCTACCTTTCCAGCATTTAATCCAGTATTTAAAAGAAGCGTAACTGCAAGAACGGAAGAAAATAGTAAAGTTTCATATTGCAATTGGGTTTTGATTCCATCTTTTTACTATCCAGATTTTTCATTCTCTATATATTGGACTTTAAGAGCAATGTGTATTTCTCTATACATTTGAAATTGGATCAAAACATAAAAAATATTCATTCAAAATATCTACATAGATCTATAATTAAACTACAACCAAAAGGGAAAAATTAATCGTCAATGACAATTTCAATCACATATCCATAAATCTCACTAAATATTTATTGAATCAAGCAAGTAGAAACAAAGTAATTTTATTCATGAAGAATCAATAACAAAATACTATTTTTAGGATGAGTGCAAACAATATCAAATAAATTGATCAATAGACATTATAAAATTAAAGTATAAACAATAATGAATAAGTATAAAATCATATATTGAACTCACTTTTACTTCAAATTTTTAAAAAATAAGATATCATATCAATCCCTTGCATCGCACAAGCATTACTCTAGTTCTTAATAAAATCTAAATCATTCATCCCCTGAAGAATCAATAACAAAATACTATTTTTAGGATGAATGCAAACAATATCAAATAAATTGATCAATAGACATTATAAAATTAAAGTATAAACAATAATGAATAAGTATAAAATCATATATTGAACTCACTTTTACTTCAAATTTTTTAAAAATAAGATATCATATCAATCCCTTGCATCGCACAAGCATTACTCTAGTTCTTAATAAAATCTAAATCATTCATCCCCTCTCACATTTCTCAACATATTTGACCACAATATAATACTAATCCAATTAAAAATAACAACTATATTTAATGGTTTCGATATATTTAATCATTTTAACTATTACCTCTGTTCCGCTCAAATTTGCACAGTTTCCGTTTTCGTCCGTCCCATTCAAATTTGTACACTCCAAAAATGGCAAATAAAATGTACAAAATTGTCTTTTACTATTCAACATTAACACTCAAAAAACAGTTTTTTCTTAACCTCCGTGTCCGTCCATACGTGCAAATCTGAGCTGGACGAAGGGAGTATTATTTTAACTTATTTTTCAACATTGGTTGAAGTGATCAGACCAATAACCCTATGAATTAATTAAATGGTGGAACTATTCACACCCCAATATCTTCTCTGACACACCCCAATTATTTGGATTTTCATTTAAAAATAAATAAAAATCCAATTTTACTCTTATGAATTAAAAAAAAAAACCCTTCCATCCTTCCCTCTCTCTCCCGTTTTCTGTTTTCTTTCATTTTTCTCACTTAGATTTTTTTAAGTAATAAGACAACAATTACTAAAAATCATATCATGAGTTAATTAAATATGTAAAAATACTCTTAAAATCATGTAAAAATTGTGTAAAAACATAAAAAAAAAGTATGAAATTTGATGGCTCTGTTCGATCCTCATTGGTCGAACACTACCAGACTTTGAACGTATTCGACTTTTGGTGGCCGAACACATCTCTGTGTGCTCGACCAATCAGGGCTGAACAGAACTATCGGAACTAATACATGTGTTCAGTCACGTCGAACACGTTAAGGCACGTTCAATTTATGGTAGTCGAACACACCTTTGTGTGTTCGATCAACCAGAATCGAACGGAGCCATCAAATTTGATACATTTTTTTTTATGTTTTTACACAATTTTTACATGATTTTAAGAATATTGTTACATATTTAATTAATTAATGATATGATTTTTATTAATTGTTGTGTTATTACTTAAAAAATCAAAGTGAGAAAAATGAATGAAAAAAAGGAACGCGCGGGAGGGAGGGGGGAAGGATGGAAGAGTTTTCAATATATATATTTTTAAATTGATAAAATTGAATTTTTATTATTTTTTAATTTATTTAATTGAAAAATAAAAAAATCGGGTGTGTTTAGGAAAGTTTGGGGTGTGAATAGTCGGTTTAATATGTGAACCAATTTTTTAAAATATTAGAGGGATGGACTAAGAGCACCCCATTTAAAAAAATAAAAATTTAAAAAAATTCTGAATTTACCCTTAGGAGTAGAATAACTAGTTTTGTTCGGTCGTGTTGACCGAATATATAGAAGAGTGTTCGGCCAACACGACCGAACGGGCTTCTATGTGTTCGGTCGAACACGGTCGAACGGAACTACTCGGATTCAATCGTTTTTTTACTTTTTTTTCTACAATTTCACACGATTTTCGCACATTTAAAAAATCCGTAGAATGTTCGTCATTATGTTGGCATTATGTATGACCTAAACGACTTAAAACAAAAATTAGAAAAATCAGAAAAAAAACGGTAAATTGACTTTTTTGCCCCTCAAACGACCACGGATGACCAAAATCCATAGTTCATCAGCACCTGTGTTTGATTTCTCGTACCGTTTCGCAAGTCATGTGTGAATTTCAACACATTCTGAGATATTAGACTTTTCTCAACAAAACGTATGAAAATCCGCCGTATTGGCCGAGCAGAGTCTTTCAACCGTGTTGACCGAACATGTTGAAGGCCGTTCAGCCGTCTCGATCGAACGAAACTAAGATTTCTAACCTAAAGGTAAAATTGGAAATTTTTAATTTTTAATTTTTTTAAATATGGTGCATTTAGAAATCACAGGATGCTTTTAGACTATGAATATTAAATTGCGACCACGTTTTTCTTTAAATTCACCATTGCTTCCTCGAGGTCGGTCCTTCTTCTTCATCTCTACACTGACCTCTCTCTTTCTCTCTCTCATACGATTCGGCTTTCCTTCCCTAATTCTATTCTCAATCGGATCAGGTACCTTCTATCACCCGATTTCTTCTTCACGTCGACCGAAATTTCCAGATCTGTTTTCAATATGATACAGTTCTCAAGATGCGGTGGTTTGATTTATTCACTTTTTCTTTTAATTCCCAGTTTTTGGGTCGATGTTAGAGAGACGCTTATGTTTTTGATTGTTTAACAGTTTGTTGTGTGCTCTTAAATGAATATTTCTTTTTGAAGGTTAAATTAATTGTGTTAGGGTTTAGATTTTCTCTTTCTGCAATTTTCTATTTAAGAACTTGATATTGGTTTTCTGTTTACGATTTAAAAAAAAAAAGAATTAGTTGATTTAAGTTTTCTGTTTACAATTTAGGTTTGTTGTTTTCCTGAGTTCGGGTTTGAGATATTTATTGTTTCTATTACGCTATATGATGTCTATGGGTCGATGTTGATTTTGTTCTTTGTCTAAAGCTGTTGATTTCTTACCCTTTTGACATAGTAGTTGAAGGTTTTGTGATCCTGATGGGTGTTTCCTATCCTTCGTTCCGGGTTGTTTTTGTTCATTTACTGTGTAAAAATCAATTTAAAGCAGTTAAACACTAATTAATAATTTTATTCGTTGAGTTTCAAGCTGTTTTTGCATTAATTGCTACTCTTTTAATTTAATTAATTCAAAAAAAATTCGTACCAAGCTAGAACTGGAGACCTCCAATAATCTTATCATTATATATACTTCCAATTAATAGGCCATGTTTTATGAATTTGTCTTTTGTGGAGTATCCAAGCTTATGTGCATAGTATTCACTTGATTTGCTTATTGGGTTGCTTAATTTTGTTTCTTCGGCAGGTCTGTGCATTCAAATCTAGTTTGAGGAAATTGTGCTCTCTTATTCCATTTGCTGAATCAGCCAAGTTTCATGTCTGATCTTGATATCCAGATTCCTACTACCTACGGTATGCTTATCTTATTATTTTATTTTATTTATCTGTGTTATTTACTCTTCCCCCTCCCACAGAGCAATCCCGTATCTTGTTTTAATTTAAATATTGAAAATTGGAATATGATGAATGAATAGAAAGGCTTCTCACGTGTGAAATGAGAGTGACATAGTAGTATCTTTGATGCCTTTTTAAAAGAAAAAAATATCAGAAGCCTTTCCTTGATGCTGCATTGCAGCACTGATTGATCTGTTGTTTTTTATCCCTCCACCACAGATCCTTTTGCTGATGCAAATGCTGAGAATTCTGGTGCTGGGTCAAAGGACTACGTTCATATTCGCATACAACAGAGGAATGGTCGGAAAAGCCTGACAACTGTGCAGGGATTGAAGAAAGAATTCAGCTATAACAAAATCTTGAAGGATCTTAAGAAAGAGTTTTGCTGCAATGGAACTGTTGTCCAGGATCCAGAACTAGGCCAGGTATGTTTTAGGTTTTCCAGTCTCCTCTTATTTCTCCGACCTTTCAATGAAATTAGATACTTATCTACATATTTTGTTTGTATAGGTTATTCAACTTCAAGGTGATCAGCGGAAGAACGTTTCCTCTTTCCTTGTTCAGGTGATAAATCATTCTCTTTCATCATTAAATATACTGACATGAAAACATTTTTTCAACTAATTGTGAATGTATCAAACTAAAGAGTATGAGAAATACTAGAGCACTGTTTGAAATTACTGAATGCCAAACTAAAATCAATGTGAATGTAATGGCATTTTAACAGGATGTTGGGTTTTTTTTTGTATGTATGCTTGGATGTTTATTTACGTGATCCTTGTTTATGAAAGCAGGCTGGAATTGTGAAAAAGGAGCATATCAAGATTCATGGTTTCTGAGCTGCAGCATCTATACTTATATTGTGACCTTTTAAAGTCGTGTCAGTGCAGACTATGCTCTGAGAAGAAGTTATAAGTGAAGTCTATTGTAAGCGTATGATCTTCTGAGACCTTTACTGCTTCCCTATCTCTAGGTTTTACTACAAGTGTCATGTGTGATGTTGAACCAACTTTTCCTTGTGTTAATGGATTTGAATAATAATGGTGCTCTCTTTTTGAATGCCATGCCTTGTGTTTTCATCAACTTATGTGTCGTTGTTTGCTCTGTATCTATCTGAGTGAGTTCCAGTATATAACTGTTCACTTCAAGGAAATGAAGGTAGTCGATGGGTGCCTTTGTGTGACTTGGTGGCGTATCTCAAATTACTTTTTCTGAATAATTCTGGAGTCTCTGATGTGGATATTCATGTTTATTGTTTGCTTTCAGTCATACTGGCATATACTCTCCTTTTAATTAGAATGCCAATGATTAGTTAATTATATCAATGATAACTTCAAATTGGATTTAAGTAGAAATTAATCAGAACCCTTTAAAAGGTTATTTTGTTCGACAGATAATGAGAGTAATATTCAAGCAATCGTTCTGAGAATTGAAATTATCAATACACCAAATACATGTGTGTGTGTGTGTGTGTGTACGTCTTCAAGTACTATTTAATGATGTTTCTTTCCTTTTTATTGGCACTTGATGGTCCACTTCCACAATTCCATAATTTCCACATTCTTCTTCTTGCTTACTCAAGTATGTTATATACTAGGAAAAAGAAAGAATGTTTATCTTTTGAATATACATGTATATATTAGATCTTGTATAAACAATATCCCCCCTTTTTGAAAGATACAATAACTACAAGAGTGTTGGCGATTGGTATACATAAAAATAAGCAGTAACCCCACATTACTCAATTAGGTTTACCCCTCCATATAAAAATCTCAAGAGATAGTTGTTAGTGATCAGGTCATTGCATAGGCTGCTGAAATCTTCGGTCGTGCTTCGCCTACAACCAAACCGTATGAAAACTGAGTGAGAAAGAAAGAAGAAAGTGTTGTTTTGAGATGCCAGAATGGTAGGAAGTATAGAAGATACCTTCTTTAGATATTTCTTGTGAAGCTTCATGGCACCTATGCAAGCTTTTCTGGCATCAATGCTGCCAGTGATATCATTCAATATCTTGACGACATCATCTAAGCCTCTGGCTTCCGTTAGCAACTTGTCGCTCTTGTCCTTGAGGACACTTGCTACAAGGAATACTGAAATAGGGAGAGGCGCAACAGTTCCTCCGTTTTTCATGTTTTCTCTTTCAAACTTCCCACACTGCTTCCTTGACTTGGCCTTTCCTTTCGTGCCCTCTGCTCTTTCGCCTCCTGATTCACTCTCCTCGTACATGGAGAATAAATCTGGATCATACTCTAGAGCCCACATCATCTGTTACAAACATCAATCAGCAATGCCCAGAGAGAAAGAGAGCGCAAAAGAGAGATGAAAAGTTACCTCCCAAAGGTATAATGAATCAACAAATGAGAATTCTCGACGAAACAAAACCATTAGCATTCGAACAGCAAACAGATAATCACCACCACCTAGAGTTTCTGTTCTCAAGCCAAAAAATATGATATATTCATAAACAAGCTGATTTTAACATACAGAGACAGATCATTACTAGCTATATTTTGCATAATCTTTGAAAGAAATGAAACCTCATAACAAACAAGATATGAGGAGAAGAACAATTTGTAGAGTGTACCTAAGTGCTGATGAAGTTTAGGATCGATAACTTGTGTCACAGAAGCAAGATTACTAAGCTGCGACTCCACACCTACAGATCTGTCAGTGCATCTGAAATTTCCTCGCTTTAGAGGAATTGTAATACAACACAAATACCATAAGCAGCTTACATAATTTAACATTAACAATAGTAAGAAAGTATGACATATGGTGAAAGAAAAGGTAAGATATGGTACCAATTTTCGCATCAAACGTTCAAAGCACCAGAATGCATCGGCTTCATTCTCAAGAACCATAATCATTGGGGAGCAAAGATCACTCATACCTGCTCACATCAAAACAAGACTCTCATATCTATGAATTTTCTCCAATGATCAATTAAATAGGGACCTACACATAGCTGAAGGAGATAAAAGAAGCTAATGTTCGAGACTCACCTTGGCAATATCCGACATCTGAATCAAACCAAGAGTAGACAGACAGGATATCCCAAAGTTTGGATAAATTTTCTTGCTTCTCAAAGAACTTCATTGTCCGGTCAGTACGAATCACATCGAGGCCTAGTATAGATCATTGAAGCACAGATGGAAAAATTACAAAGAACATGGATAATAAAGTCATGAATGTGAAATTTATAGTTTACCAAACCTATTTGATGTAATGAAAGTTTCCAATTAATTTCTCTCTTGTCCATAGGAACATCATCAGGTGGTTGTTTCTCAAAATTGGAACCTGTTATGACAAGATAAAGCTTAAAGCATAGTAACTCTGCTTATATACTCTTCAATTGGCAGTTAAATAAGAAGATGAGATAGATATGATTGTTAATTACCATAAATTTGCTGAAGTACAATGGGATCCTGAGTTGGTTGGCCATCTTCAGTGACTATTGGTGCAGTGACGAGCTTTCCGCTTCCAATCAAAGGAAACATTTTTTTACACACTTCTTTTAATATTTCATACTTCACTCTGAAATTATGCACAGGGCAAACCACTCAACATTTATGTTTGAAAGAAAATCATGGTAGTAAAGTGATATGTACTGTAAGAAAAGGAAAGATAACAACCTTCTACTCTGTCGTATTTGCTGTCGTTCTTCAGATGTGCTCATAGGGTCGTAGCAACCCAGTAAGAATTCCCAAACTTCACCTCTGATTGATGGGTGGATCCCCTACTTTTTGATAATGAAAATGACAAAAATTACCTTCATAATCATAATTTTTTCCATCAAAAAGTCACCAGAAAGGAATTGTAATAGTCTAAGGGAAAACAAAAGATTAATGAAAGAAACCATGAAAAAGAAAAACAACTTTTGAACAGAACTTAACATTTTCTCATCAGAAACAGAAAATTTTCTGAAAATAAAAGAAGAATTTTTTTATCAATTAAAAGATAAAACAGGCATTAGCCAAGAAGAACTATGTTACTTGATAAAGGAAAAGTTTTCATTAAATAATGTTTACTTATTAGATAGCAGGTTTAGAAACATATACACTGTGAAAAGCAGTAGCCATAAACAGAATCCTGAAAAAGGCATACCCCTCGGTGAATTCGACCAAGTGTTTTGCCTATATCAAGAAAACCTTCTGGACTAAAAGCAGCATTCCATTTCCGAGCACTTAACGTTTTTCCGGCCTAATATTGAAAGAAGAAGAAGCTGATCAAGCAAGAATTCTTATAAATTCCAGATACAAAACTCAAGTAGGTATACCAAGAAAAGTTAATTTTTTTTACTAGGAAACAATCGAATTTCCATAGCTTGGAGAAATTATATTGAAATAAGATCGAACATGATCCCCTAGATGAACGAAAGTAGCTCCATCAGAGACTAACTGCCAATTCTATAGAATTATGTTTTTCAGTAATTTGAAACTTTGACATTATAAGTAACATCCTCCTCTAGTAATATATACGCAGCTAAAACTATCTGCCTCTTGTCCAAAATTTCCCCTCTTAAGAATCATTTGAAGCTCACTCTTAAGCATGATACTTGAGAAGCAATAAGGAGAAAGAAAACGATAGCTCGTGCAGCATCTTTATCTATCATTGCATGTGGTAATGTCAGTACTTCTATAAAGACAACTTCAGATTACTGAATATTCATGATTATCAACATAACTTTGTCCAAAAATTAACCATTTCAATTTAGCAAAAAGGTTTCACATGTTACTTTATCGACTAACATTTTGGAGAATGCAAGAGGTAATCAAGTTAACTTTCTTAGGCTATTATTTTCAACAGAATGTTAATTCATCATTCATGGAATCATGATATAATCCAAGAAATATTCTCAAGCATTTCCATAAATTCAGACAAATAAATATTAACAAACAACATCTACAATTACCATATATATATCATTTAATAAAACCATTCTAATGTCAAAAATCGAGCAAGAAACAGAAAAGGGACAAGATAGAATCTTCTTACCTTGATTCTGAATTTGCTAGCAGGAACATCAGTGCATTCAGGGCGCACCTCATAATAAGAATCAGCTGGAGTTCCTGGGTCCCTCCACATTTTTCAAATAATTCACCACCAAAAATTAAATAATTTTTTCCTTAAAAAAAAAAAGAGAAAAAACAACTCAAAAACTCTCCTGAAAAAGAATCAAAGAATTAGATTAAATTCGAAAAAATTGCCTTCGATTTTAGAAAAAATCAAAGGGGAGATTGAAAAGCAAGAAAATGGGATAGTATAAAAAAAAAAAAAAAGCAAAAACAAGAAATGTTTTTGTTAGTGTGTGTTTAAAATTAGGGGTGGGCGAGGTTGGTGAGGATGGTGGTGGTCTGCAAGTTTGAACCCGACCCGGACACCTCTCCACAAACAACGCCCGTTTAATGCGTTGGAATATGTAAATGATGAAGTGGTTAAAATCGTTTTGTTTAAAATTCATTCAGTGTTAACTAAGTATTTCAATTCAAGCATACTCGACAATGGCGGGGAATCAAAGGACTTGGTTTCTGCTTGCCTTTATTAGCGGGTGATTCAAATGGCCATGCTGGTGCGTTCATCCCACGCGCCCTCCATTCGAGTGAGTGCTTTGTCGCGGGTTTGGGTTGGGTACGGGCCGCAATTGGGTCGTGCCTGCTGTTTCAAGTATTATAACATAAACATGAGCGTCCTTCTCAATAAATATATTCCATAATATGAAAAATAACAATAGATGCAAATAATAACAACTATTATTATAATAATAATAATTTGTATTCCATATATGTCGTAATATGTTAACATTAATAATAATATAACAATAATAATACAAAACAAAGATATATTGTGTCATGCATACCCATTATTTGGATGTGGACCATTTATTATAAAATTTAAAGAAGCCCAAAAATACTGCATTTTTAAATGCATTTGAAGAATTCTACTTTAAGTGGACTTCATAAACTTTTCGAATTGTGATGAGATGAGGAATGTTTCTCTTTTGTTGTTGATATTATAATACCAATTTTCTTTAAGATTTATTTGAATAATTGGGTCTTTTAAAACAAAACATGAGGTGTGTAGCATATAAAATCAAGGGACTATTTTATAGTTACAAATCTTCATATAATATATTTTTCAACCTTTTTTCTGGAGCGGCCACCTGTTCCACAATGCCAATTCCAAATATAGGATTGTCAAATATTGATAATAGCATGTCCTTTCTTTGTTGCACGTATCAATTTTGATGTAACATTAATACAAAACGATTTACGAATTCGACAAATCCTAGTAGAACCTATACATATCTCACCCCAATTTAACACTATGTTGAATATATAATTCATATTCTTCCATGAAAACCTCTACCAACACATCTCAACCCAGTTTAACATATATCAATTCCATAAAATTGGTCTAAGCCCACCCAACCCGTCAGGCCAAAAAGTTTCGATATTTTTTGAGCCATTAATTATTAAGCCCAACCCAACCTTATATATTTACGAGCAATTCGGATCAACCCATTGAATTGTACTCAAATTGTCGGTTCTACAAAGAATAGATGTACTTGTCAAATAAACAACACTAGACCAGTTTGACTTATAATAATAGGTAATGAGACAAAAAAACAAAATTAAATTACTAAAAAAATAAAATGAGGAACTAAAAAACTTAAAGTTTCAAAATGTACATGTTTATAGAATATAGTCTATCTTAGAATACTTTGAAATGTTGACCATTTTCAATTTGATCTGAATGACAACGAGGTCAAAACCTACCTAAATACAACATAAATTTACATATATAATACTAACTAAATTAGTTCAACCGTCTTTTATTAAAAAAATTATACTATTGTTAACCTAATTAATGTGCATATTTCATATATGATCTTGTTACGTGCCTATGGATAGAGGACAAAGAATACCATGCAAACTATGAGTACCGTGCAAAGTTATTATAAAGGCCAGTATAGACTATTTAAAGATATCTTAGTCCACTTTTAATATTTTGAAAAGTAAAACTGCATTGTCTTGCGGTAACTTATAAAGATACAATATTCATAATGTCGTTGAGTCTAATTAATCGTTCTATTTCCAGCATGGTTGTATTAGAAATACGAAGAAATCAACTACTATATATATACACACATACAAGCATGGTTGTCATTAAGCAATGATGAATTGCAAGGTGCACACAAATAATCAATTAAGGTATGATATCCACTGTTCAATTTCCAGCATTGTTCTTCTAGTGAGTCAAAATGCTAATTAATGTAACAAGTTTATTGAGACTGTGGATAAACTCTAGGCCCTGGTGAGTGTAAACTCCAAATTATTTATCCTCTGATTGTATGCAGTACTCCATCACTCTGAAAAGGAAGGAGAAATACAAAACCACTTGAATCCGAATAACTACCTTCATCTCTCTAACTTCCGTTTCCAATTTCCATGGTTGTTCTCAAAGAAAGAATCTGAAAAGGATGGGCAAATAGTAAACCACCTGAATCCGAATAACTACGTTCATCTCTCTCTCGCCGCTCCTCTTCCGGACCATTATCCTCCGACGCCGTGAAAAAGTTTTGTCGATCTTCAGGTTTTAATATATGGTAAACATCTTTAAAATTCCGCAGGTAAATAGTAAGAAACTTTATTTATTAAGATGATAAATCAAACTAAAAAGGTTTTATAACATTATTATATAGTATTTTGCTTTGACCAGTAACAGAGATATAAAATGGGTGACCTGCATCGTGATTTGGGTGAATTGATCGCAAATCTCAAAAAAATCCAAATCAGTAAATGATTTTATCTGATTCGAAATTGGAAGAATTGTGGATTCAAAATTAAATTTGTTGGTGTGTTTGTGCATTGTTTGAAGCAATGATGAAAATTTCGGTTTTGATGGAAATATCGTTATCTTAATGGCCCGGCTATCTGCACCCAAATTTTCTAAACACGCCCCATTTTCTAAACACACATATTTAAATTAATTTCATTAAATAATTTCTAAACATACCCCAACATATTACAATAATACCCTTTAATTCTAAATTACATACATATACTAAACACATCACAACATACCCAAACACACCCCACAAATCATTCACCCCCAAATCAAAATCCTAACCCATTTCAATCTAAGAATCCTATCCTCTCAATCTGAATTTGTTCGACGAAATCGTTTGGTTTAAGTTTGAACAAGTTTTTGTGTTGTCACATCTAACAAAACATCTCCGTACAATGGATCCTTACAACGAAGATGAAATTTCAAATAAATTTACAATTTTCGTTTTTCCAAAGTTTTTTCCTCCATTTGGGTGAAATTTGTTGTTTTATTGTTAAAAATTGAGCAACATTGTTTAGAAATCATGTTTAGGATGTATTGTAGTTGAAAACATGTGTAGTTGTTGTAGATTTAGGCCTGAAAAATGAAATCGCGATGTTGAATTTTTGTTTTCTGGACGGGGTCTGTTCGACCCTGGTTCGCCGAGTTGATTGAGTAGTGTTCGAACGGTGTGGTTGGTGTTCGAACAGTATTCGAACACACTACAATATGTTCGGCCATTACAGGTCAAACACACTTCGATTTGTTCGGCCTGTAATGGCCGATCGCGAAATTCGCAGATTTTTTTAACCTAAAAAAACACAAAAACGAACAGTAAAAAGCATATGAGGTGAGAGTTCGGAATATTAGAGTTTTTTTTTAAGGTTTTTGCAAGAAAAAAATAAGTGAGAAAGAAGAAGAAAGAGTGTGTTGCATATGGGGTGTGTTTTAATTGAGGGGTGTGTATAGTATAATTTTAATTTATTGATAATTCTTTATAAAATTAATAGTAAGAGTATAAATGCCTTTAAATAAATCATTTCTTTTTTATTTACTTTTGTAGGGTGTGTTTAGTAATTGTTGGGGTGCGGATAGTCGGGCCTATCTTAATATCGTGGAAATATTGACATAAATTTATCGATATTTTTTCGATATTTAACGATATTTTCCCAACATTCCACCGATATTTATCGATATTTCCATGATATTTCACGAATTTTCATATAATTTATACCATGAAAACACCTATATCAAAATCAATACTGATATTTCGTCGATATTTCATCTATTTTCCTACAAATTGTACCGTGAAGTTACCGATATTGAAATCGATAATTCGCTGATATTTTCCCAATATTTCACCTATTAGGATTAAGTCATCGATATTGAAATCGATATTTCACGATATTTAATCGATATTTTAACAAAATTTCTCGTTTCTTTATTGGTTATGTGGAAAAATGAAAATATCAGAGATATATCATTGCACCCTATTTTTGTATCGATCACATGAAAAAATGAAAATATCGAAGAAATATATTCGATATTTTCATCCATGGTTTGAAGTGATTAATAAAATGAGAGTTACAGGCAGAAGATGAAGAGGCTTCAAAGAAGCTTGAAATTCACCAAACAACCCTACATAGAAGATGCTGGTACTCAAAAGACGTAAGAACTTGCCCGCAGAATTATGTATTCATTTCAAACGTCATACTTCTTGAGTTGTTTGGTTGAGTTTTTATAATATTTCTAGAACTAAAAATAGGTTGATTATGTTTTGGATTAACGTTGATTTTGGGTAAATTATTTTGTTGTCAGAGAGCATTCAATTTTCTACATTCTCCGGGGCTGAAGTACCAAAAGTTCAAGTATACCGTGGCACATACTACGACCAGAATAGAAGGCCTATCGAAAATGGGTTGTTGGACTTTCGTATGGTAATGAGCTACTACGACCGGAATAGAAGGCCTATCGAAAATGAGTTGTTGGACCTTCGTATGGTAATGACCGTAATGGAAGGCCTATCGAAAATGGGTAATAGGTTCTTGGGTGATTGGTTGTTCAATATGGTTTTCATTCCTAGTTAGTACTAAAACTTAAAGTTAAGAATGAGAATATTGATATCGAGTACTCAAACTTAAAGTCAAGGATGAAAATATCGATATCGATAAAAATATCGGTACCTCAATTTTACGGAAATATATGGATGAATATATTGATTTCGGTGGAAATATCAGACATTTTAAAAAAAATATGAAAATTTTGTAAAAAAATTGAAAAAATATATCTAGTAGTTTGTAGAATATTATAACTAACATTAATACATATATTGAACTTAAATTCCAAATAAAATGATATGTTTACAACAAAATAGAGATAAACTATTATATAAATGTTGTCTGTTATGATAACATGACAAATTTTGTACAAAATTAATACATGGACTAGTAATAGTTTGAACCGGTTCATTTTATTAAAATCATGAGTTTAATAAATGACTCATTTCCATCATTACATCTACTAAAAAAATTATTTATGTGTTTCTTGTATATCTATGTTCTTTCATCTATTTGAAAGTGATAGTTGTGCTTTTATATTGTCTGTAATGTGAATATCATTTATCTCTGAGTATTTGAAAACGAAATGAAATATTGGTTAAAGTGATTGTCTATTTAGTGTGATAGTTTCAGGATTAAGAATATTAGAGATAATTGATATATATATATATATATATATATATATATATATATATAAGATATCATACTAGATATCATCTAATAAAATTGAAGAGAAGAAGATGACTTTCATACTGGATATTAACTTTCCATGCAATAAATTCATTAAAAAAAAAAATCGCCTATATCGACACAAAACCGATATATCGGCGATACACCGCATTTTTATAAAGGAACTCACCGAAAAAATTGTGTATTATTATTTCAATATTTGAATTTGAATAAAATTTCAGCAAATTTTACGAAATTTTCATCCATGCTTAAAGCACACATTATATCTATAATGAGAAACATTGCCGCTCGACTTCATTTAAATAGGAATCCATTAAGATTTCATACATAATGAATCATCCCTTTTAATCTTCATTTATTTTTTTCTTAATCTTTTTTTTTTTGAAATATTTTTATTTTAATGATGTCTGTAGTTCCACTCCACTCATAAAAACTATGTTCAAAAATAGTTCTTCCAACACAAACAATTCTCAATTCACAAATAAAACAACATTTAGATCATCATTGCAAGCCTCCTTATATAATACTAATAGTTGTGTATTGTATTTGATAAGTGGCTGACTACCTTATTCTCTCTCACACTAATAACTTTTTGTCTGATTCCATGACTTCTCTTTCATTTTAAATATTAATTTTCAAGTCAAAACTAGGAAGAATTTTTTTCGCTTCTTCATTTTCTCTCTTTTCATATTCATATGCGGAATTTGACTTCTTAGTTCTTCCCACTATGTATTTCAAAAAAATGTTGAGTGTATGATTTTATATATCAGAATTGTCTTTTTGAATATCTAGTTTGATTAGGGAGTAATCGTATTAATGTGCTACATATTTCCAATATTTATTTTGAAATAATAAATCATTTAATAAGAAAGAATAAATGGCCACAAATTTGGAAGAATTTGAGAAAATGTTTTTTAGATTCCTATATTCACAAATATTGGGACAAATCTCATATGCTTGACAATTATTTTGGAACACAGGGAGTATGATATAACCTTACCCCTTTATTTTAATCTAATGGTATATTTAATAGTATATACTTTATTTAATTCAGTGTTACATTTTCTTGAAAAAATAATAATTTTTAAGTTAAATATGATACTAAAAAAAAAATCATACTCGAAAATAAAAGAACGGAAAAGAAGAGAAAAAATTTATATATATATATATATATATATATATATATTCGCACAAATACACACACATATGCATACATAACTTACAACTTTCAAGGACACATGCAGTGTTGAGTGTTGTTTTTCTCATATTTGGGTAAAGTATAAATGAACGCAATATTTGGCATGAAAAACTCCGAAAAAAGAATTGAGAAAAAGTTAATTCTTTCTAACATAGAGCTGGTTTGGATACCATGTCCCAAATGTAAGGCTTTAAGATTCTTCATGGCTATGAAGCAAAGTATAAACTATATATAAACTACCATAATTAATAAGTTATATATATTATCAAAGCTCAGAAACTAAATATTCTTATTTCAAAAAGATATGTTATGCTTTGCACTGCAAGCAAAGAAATTCTGAAGAATAACAAAAAGAAGCAAAAGCTTCACTCCCACATCTTGTAAAGTTGATGCAATCTCACCTACAAATACCATCCAACTTCAATAGCTTCAACCAAATCAACACTCCCTTTTCTTGTTTAATTTTCTGGGCCAATTCTTTTTTCAATGGCTCTAGCAAATAAATGTTTTTTTGGTGTTTTGGGTTTTTTGAGTGTTTTATTGCTCATCCAGAAAGGCCATGCATTTGAGTTCAAAGTTGGAGGTTCACAAGGCTGGACAGTTCCCACTGATACTAATGCTCCTATCTACAATCAATGGGCTGAAAAGAGCCGATTTCAGATTGGTGATACACTTTGTAAGTTGACTACTTTTTCTTATAATTAGTAATTAATGAGGCTATAACTATAAGCACTTATTTTGTTCTTCATTTTGGTGCAGTGTTTGTGTACCCAGCTGATCAAGACTCAGTATTACAAGTGAGCAAAGATGACTACGCAAATTGCAACACTGCATCACCCATTCAGAAGCTGACAGATGGGCACACAGCGTATAAACTGAACCAATCAGGGCCACATTACTTCATAAGTGGAGTGGTTGACCACTGCCACAAGAATGAAAAGTTGATAGTGGTTGTTATGGCTGATAGAACCCACCACAGCTCTAGTCCTCCCTCACCGCCCCCATCGGAGGAGGTGCCTCCCCCGTCTCTGGCTCCTTCTGGTGAAGGGTCTCCGGCCCCGTCTGAGGACTCTACTCCTCCCTCTCCACCTTCCGAGGCTCCATCCGATGAGTCGTCTCATCCCAAAAATGGTGCTTCTTCCATGGTCATGAATGTTCTTATTGGAACTATTGGTTCAATGTCACTTGTGTTAGCTATTTGATCATCTGCATGTTAATTTTAAGTTCTTGATTGCTTTTTTTGGGTCTATTCAAGTTTTTGGCTTGTTTTTTTTTTTTTATTCTTCAGAGATTCGTGTTGGTAGATTCTCTAATTATTTGTTTGTGAGAAATAAGGTGACTCCTTCATGTATGTGGAGACATTGTGTTGGCAATTGCCATGTGTCATATATTTTGTACAAATATTGGGAATAAATTGATTGTGTGCATGTTATAAAGCATGGAAGATGATAGTTTCTACGAGGTAAATTCCAAAAGTCCACAAAATCAATAACAAAAGTTTATACCCCAATAAATTACAAAATATATTATTTAAATAAAAAACTGTGAATCAAACTAGTAATATGAGGAGTGTAGTACGGATCATGATCCTCAACTAAAGATCTTGTCACCACCTCAGAGCTTTCAACTCCAGTACTCAATCTGCAAATTAAAACCAAAATAAATGATAAACTTGACATTACTTTTCGGTATTGATGTTTTTTGCAAAAGAAAAAAAGAGAAAGAAACCTTAATTAAACGAATTGTTGTTGTACGGTAAGTGTTCGTCTACACCTGGGGCAACGACAACGATAGAAATAAGCTGCACATTCTCCATGTAGATTGATGTCGGAACACACATTACAACCCAAAAGTGTGTCCCAGAAAGGGTCAATTATTGATTCACATTTCGTACATCTTATGAAAAAATGAAATGGCCACCCTCCTACAAATCTCCACCCTCCTTCTCCTTCAAATTTGCACCTTCTTCCTCCTTCAAAATTCCACCCTCCTTCTTCCTCCTCCTTAGAGCTCTCGATGTAGTATTCTTCTTGGAATTGATTTTTCCTCCCTCCTTCCTCCTCCCCAGAGCTCTCTCCCACGTGTTTAGATATTTCTTTTGGCTCATTATCTTTTGATTTATCCATATATAACCCTATATATATGAGAAATGTATAATTTATAAAATCCAGTCTTTTTGATCAAATCTCACGGTAGAGGAAGCTATAGATTTCAATAATCAATCTTTAAAATTTAAAAACATATCGAATATTACCTTTAATGATTGAACTGTCGAATTGCTGAAGACACTGCGACCTTCCGATTAGCTCCTCACTTTTAACGATTTCCTCCCTTTCAACACACCAAAATATCAATCATATATTCCTAACTAAATCATTTGATATGAAATTTGAGATCAAATAATGTAGGCATGTTTTCTTATGTGTGGAAAGAGAAATTGTGATTTATGGACACATTAATTCTAGAATTCTAATCCTAATCTAATTAGAATTCTTTTCCAACTAATTAGATATATGATTAAATCGTTTTTCATTTACTGACAATACGATATACTCACTCCGTCCCAAATTATTTGTCGTTTTAACACTTTTCACGCAGATTAAGGAAACTAACAAAATGACTGATCCATCCCTATTTAATATATATTTTCAATGCCTACTTTGAAATAATATAGCATTTAGTAAGGAATAATAAATAGGGGTAAATTTGGAAGAATTTGGGAAAATATGCCTTGAATTCCTATAACGTCAAATAATTTGGGACAAATCTCAAAAGGTAAAACGACAAATAATTTGGAACAGAGGGAGTAGTATCCTTACATATAACCCTAGCTAGTTTAATTAATAGTCCTATTGAAATACTAATTCTTTCATATTGATAGTATAAATATCTCAATTTTATCTCTTTATTCAATTGAACCATGAGTAATTATATAATATAAATAACAAAGAAGCATTGTTAATGAACATTGTATGGGCTGAAAGTGTTGGGTAAATAAATTGTGACAGATCTGCATTCAACGTACTGGCAGAACTCACTATTAATTTTGCAAAGTAAATCGAAATTATCAAACAAAACTGTATAACTGATTCAAAGAGACGAAATCAATATGAATACTTACAAGAAGGCAGTGATGGTTTGCAGTAAACAAGGAAGAACGCCGCTGATTAACAGTTTTAATTGTTCTTTAAAAAGAAAAAAAATGTATAAGGATATATATATATATATATATATATATATATATATATATATATATAATAGGTAATCTAATATAAGGGAGTAAAAAAAATAGATTAAAAAATATAATATGAATTTGGATCGGGCCTTGAGACCCACCGGGCCTTCATCATATATAGTCATTTCTTACCCAACACGTCTGATGTAGAACTAAATTACATCCTAAGCATTAGGGTTTTATGCCACCAAAACCTAGTCTTTCGCCGCAAGACACGCGAAGAAGATTTCATTAGATTAGCCTAGGGTTTCGTCTTTCTTGTTAGGTTGTCTGAAAATTTATTTTGGGTTGTTTGAAATAAAATAAAAAATTCCCAATTTTATTATCTTCTTCAAAACGTCTTGGATCGACTGCATAGAAACATGCTGATCTGTATGGAAATTTCTCGATCTCTTACATCTTTGCTAATAACTACACTTTCTTGCCAGAAATCCAGCATGCATAAACGAACTTCGAATCACAGCTAAATCCAAATCCTAAATTTTTCTTTTTATTATGAAATCCATTAATTTAATATGCATATCGGCTCAATATCGATCCTTCCAATGTACACATTTTTTGCATAATTTTTTGGAAAATTTAATAATACTTACTCATTTAATTTCTACTATTTTTCGTTTTATGAAACGCAGGCGCGATTGGAGCTTGTCAATATCGTCGACTGAAATGGCAATGGGTCTCAACAAAATAACATCACCATAATTAAATTAAGGCAAATATGTTAATTTTAGGTTTTTTGAATCTTGGTTGTTTTGAGTGCAATTTTAAAAAGATAACTGAATATGAAATGTATAACCACACACTGTTTCTTTATGTATGCAATGATGAAATTTTGTGTGTTGGTATTACTTTCTTGTACTCTCAAAAAATAAATTGCAAATTTTAGGGATATAATGACATCATCAATTTAGGGGCGTTTTAGGCATATTAAGCGTCTGTAAATTTGAAGATTCAATTTAATTAGTGATGTAATTATCTTGACAACTTTCTCCGGAGTGCATTCAAAAAGTAATTACTTGTTTAGCACATGTTTAAAATAACAAAATCTATTGGTATAGATAAAAATAGTTCTACAAAATTGTTGTCTAACTACTGTAATCTAAGTAGAAAATCAAAATGATATATTATAGGCATATCCTAAATACAAATCTGTTAGGATTTTAAGAGCAATTATAGAGAATTCGAACAAAAATAAACAACAACGATTTGTTCACCCAATTTGTCAAACTAACGTAGTCAGGGGCACTACCAAGCAGTAAATCGTTGTTCACCCAGTTTGTCAGTTCACCCAATTTGTCAAACTGACGTAGTCAGGGGCAGTACCAAGCAACAGGTTTACTAGGTAGTTGGATCACCGTGCTCGTGGGTCGTTACATAGACGATCAGACTTTATAAGCCAACAAAATCTTCTTCTCGATTAAACGAATCTAGAACGTGGGTCGTTACATAGATGATCAAATTCTATAAGCCAACGTAATCTTCTTCTCAATTAAACGAATCTAGAATTAAATTTTTGTTTGCTGATATTTACCTTGCATCTTTTCTTCACATGTCCTTCATTTTCCCCCCAATAACTGATGAATTGGTGAGCTTCCACATTACATAACAGTTATCTAGTAAGTAGTAAGTATATTTGTCCACAATGTACTTACGTTATTGAACTGGAAAATAAAATGTATCAACTTATTTTTTACATCCAATCATATATAAGGATTGACTTTGCATAGATTATAATTAATAACGTGTTTTCCATGTTAAAACGTACTAAAACTTATACTTTCTTTGATCATGAACCACTACGAAGTGCTTCACTGTATAAACACAACCCCCGACATTAACTCTATGAATCACATATATTCACGTTTAACCTTTGCATAAAACCTTGTACCCTATTTGAAAAAACAGAAAGAATATTGCAAAATTTCAGTATTATTGTATTTATAAATATTAAATTAAACCTACCTCTGAATCGTGAAACACACATTCAAAACACTAACTATTCTTATATTGTTGATTATAGGAACATGGGTAAGCTTGAACCAGACTGACCTGACCTTCAGTGTCTACTGGATTTTGAGCCATTTGAAACTATTAAGAAGAAGATCCTTTAACATTAATATATATGAAGTATACTGATCTCAATTTATATTGGAAAAATGGCAGTTTTGTAACTTTTTCCAAAGATTTTATTGTTATATATATTAAAGGGGATGATGGTCCATTTTTGATGATTAATATATAAAGCATGGAAATGTTAATTTGTATGAGGTAAATTCCAAAAGTCCACAAAATCAGTAACAAAAAGTTTATTACACCGATAAATTTTGATGGAAAAGCTAGAAAATATATTTATTTAAATTAAAGACTCTGAATCAAACTAATCAATAACAAAAGTTTATTACCCAATAAATTTTGATTTTGATGTAAAGCTACAAAATATATTATTCGAATACTCAACACATTGACTCTTACTAAGTTTATTACCCAATAAATATTGATTTTGATTTTGATGTAAAGCTACAAAATATACTATTCAAATACTCAACACATTGACTCTTCCTAACACCACAGCTCAGTAAACTATGATCCTCAACCTTAGCTTTCACTCAATCTGTGCAAATTAAACCAAAATTAGCATGGTTTTAAATATAATCAATAGGTATGTTTTTGGAGAAAAAAAAAAAAAAAAAACCTCCATAAACGAAATATTGTTCTCGAGAAAGAACTCCTCCACACCTGGTGCAACAATCTACGCATTCGGCATGAAACTTGATGTCGACACACACTTTACAACCCATAAGTATGCCCCAGATAGGGTCAATCACCGATTTACATTTCTCACACACCCATTCTCCATCTTGTACGTTCTTCGAGCTCTCTCCCTTCACTTTTTCAGATTTTTCTTTTTGCGATTCATCCATAGGCTATGCAATTTAATTATACTTTGTACTCTAGTATGGGTAGAGAGAGCTGGTATAGTAATTATATAGGAAAATCTCATCTAATATTCATGTACATGTAGTAGGTATTATCATGTCTCATGCCTGGAAATTCTCTTACTATTCCACTCACAAGTCACAAGTTGTATATGTGACTTCGGTTAGAAATAAATCATTTTGTTGAAAACCTTTTTTTTGGGATAAGCATTTAATTTAAACAACTTTTTTGTTGTTGTTGCATGTAGGCAAATCTCATATAATATTCATGTGCATGTAGTAGGTATTATCATATATGTCTCATGCCTGGAAATTTTTCTTACTTTTTGACTATGTGACTTTGGTTAGAAATTAATCATTGGCTTGAAAAACTTTTATTTGTTGTTGTTGTTGCAGAATTATGAGGACAAAGATATAAATGAAGGGTGGTATAGATTTATCATAAATAAAATTAAAGTGATAAATAATTATATCCACGTACATATATTTACATGAGCGGGTAGATTTATTTAAATAGAATGAAGTGATAAATAAGATTAGTCACGTTCACGTATCTCCTTCAAACTCCCAAGAGATGAAATTTCGTTCCTGAATTTGGATCGGGCCTTGAGATCCAGAGGGCCTTGGATTAAATTGTAATATAAATTATAAACCATACTCATTCATACTCAACGCGTAGGGTTTTACCAAAAATTGTAAGATTGATCGCGCTTTCAACCTGAAAGAAAGAAAAGCACCGGAATCTAATTAACTATAGACGCCAAGAAGAAGATTTCCTCTTCCGGACCATGGAATATCCACGAGGAGACCTTTCTCATCAGGTTTCTTGAGAATTGTAAAATTTCATAAATATAGTTTTAGATTGTCGGACTTTAATTAAATAGTAAGAATCTTTAGGCTATGTAATTTGGATTAGCCTAGGGTTTTGGGGTGGTTAGTAAATGATAAAAATCTTTATTTATTCTACTGTAATATTTCTCTCAAAGTATTTTAGGCATTGGAGGTGTTAATATTAGTATGAATCACTAGGTTATTGAGAGTTTGGAGTCTTGGTATATGGTAACAATCTTTATTCGTTGTACTATTTAATAAATACTTAACTTAGGTATTTGAAATTTTAATGGTAAAAGTCTTTACAGTTGTAATTAATAGGTGTTTAACAGTGAAAAACTTCATTTATTGCCGGTAAAAACTTCATTTATGGCCTTATTATATTGCTTTTGATTTGACTAGGAAGAGAGATATAAAACGGTTAACCTATTTATTGTTTATTGGGAATCGTGATTCGGGTGAATTGATCGCAAATCCTTTCTATTTTTGAAATTGGACGATAAAGTAAAATCTTACGGAAAAAACCCTAATCTAGTGAATGATTATACTCTGATTCGTAATTGGAAGATTTGTAGATTCAGAATTAAATTGTTGGCATATGTGCGATATTGTTTGAACTGATTAATAAAATGGGAGTTACAGGCGAAGATGGGTTTACAATTCAGCAAACAACCATACGTAGAAGATGCTGGTCCTCGAAGGATGTAAGTATTTGCCTACAAGAATCTGTATTCATTTTGGCTAAATAGGTTGATTATGTTTTGGATGAATATTTTGGCTAAGTAGGTTGATTATGTTTTGGATGAATGTTGATTTTGGGTAAATTATTTTGCTCCCAGAGAGAGCATTCAATTTTCTACATTTTCCGGAGCTGAAGTAGCAAAAGCTGCTGAAGTTCAAGTATATCGTGGCGCATACTACGACCGCAATGGAAGGCCTATCGAAAATGGGTTGTTGGATCTTCGTATGGTAATAAAAAATAATTAGCACTTGAACAATTCTTCTTCTTTTTCTTTAGGTCCTCTCACTCAGGTAGTTGAACATGCTAACTCTGGACATGATAGGTAGTTGAACATGCTAACTCTGGACATGATTTTTATATTTGTTTCCACGGTAATTTGGGTGGCACATATAAAATTCTATCTCTGTTTCATTTTTCTAGATGCTAAATTCCAAATTTACTTGAATTTTTTTTCTAAATTTTCTTGTTTACTTGAAATATATATTCTGAATTAGGATTTCTATATTCTCTGATATTCTGAATTAGGATTTCTATATTCTCTGGTTTGTATTTTGCATTTATAGGCGGCAACATTTGTTAGGAGAGGGGTTCTTGAGAAAAGGCATCACTCTTAGACTTCCTTGCTTGAGTGAATATTTTTTTTCATAAAGAGTAATTTGAAGAAATGACTAATGTATATCAATTCCTAATCAAATTGTTAGGATAAAACAATGAAATTATTTGTGAATGGATGGTCAAATTGGCATAGGATCCTTTAAGGGTCCTTCTTCTTCTTCATTTTTTTTTTCTCATGAAAGGCATAACAACATGTTATAAGATTTTTTTAATGCATAATAATTTTTCTTCATCTCAGAAAGTGTAATTGAAATTGAGAAATTATCTTTTTTGGGAGGGAGAAGGATCGGCGTTCTCCTTAGCTCATATCTTTTCAATATTGTACCATATTTTTTAATGCATAATAATTTTTCTTCATCTCAGAAAGTGTAATTGAAATTGAGAAATTATCTTTTTTGGGAGGGAGAAGGATCGGCGTTCTCCTTAGCTCATATCTTTTCAATACTGTACCATCTTATATGTTGCATTTTTTTTTACAGGGGCCACAGAAGACAAAGGAGGCACCAACCAAAAATGACCTTTGTAGAACCTGTGGTGGAACCTTTCTAGAATGCCCTGGTCATTGTGGATATTTGCCTCTTGCTCTTCCGGTCTATAATGTTGGATATTTGAGTACCATAGTGAACATATTGAAGTGCATCTGCAAGGTATCAAAGTTTGAGAAATTTGTTCTCGCCGTCGTTTATTAGAAATTCATATCCCTACATAATCTGGAATAGTAGTACAACTGTTCTGTTTTTTTTGGATATAAATACTTTCTCGTGAAGGATGCTTCATATGCTTTTCTGAAAAGAAAAATCTGTTTGGACTTAGTATGTTAAAAATATTAGAAATCTTCAAATCCCATAGAATTTTTATTGTTTGTTTTAAGAGGTAAAGGAATTTTGGAGTGATTTGACACTGACCTGTACCTATATGTGGACTTATCCCCACTATTTCTCTATTAACCGTTTCATCTGATTTAGATTTTATTTTAGTTATTCTAGTAACAAATGATGATTTTGCTTATGTAGTCGTCATCAATGCGATCTTCTAATTTGTTCTTTTGTGTTATCACTCCTTATGCTCTTCATCATCAGTATTATATTTAACTCAAAAGATTAGATGTTTGGTATAATTCTTCTGATTTTTAGAGATTCATATCATGATATTTTAATTAAATTTTAATTAACAGAACTGCTCCAGAGTACTCCTTACGGAGAAAGAATGTCAATATTTCCTAAAGAAGATGAGAAAAATGAAAGAGCCTTTGCAAAAGAAAGAGACAGTGAAAGAAATAGTGAAGAAGTGTAATGCCAAGGCTGCAAGTAGGAGAGTTGTCGATTGTTCCAGATGTAGTTATAAAAATGGTTAGGTACTTTGCCTTATAGAAATTTCCTTATTAATTTTTCTAATCTGTTTAATTAACTGAAATCTGTGTTTGTTTTTAAAATAAACTATTTATGAATAACTACCTCTCAAGATGTGATACTAATCATTTCTAATTTACTCAGCTTTTGGAGTCAAGATTTTAAATCATAGTATGATGTTATTTGGTCATAAAGCTAACCATCACTTGTAAGAACCATGAATATCTTGATGTTGAATCTCAAGGATGATTAATATGAAAAGTTCGAAAGTGAATCTATCTCAAAATTGGAACATCAAGTTGTGTTCGGGGATGGAGTATGTTCAATATTGATTCGAAAACCAAACACATGGCTTGAGTATTCTGCTAGTTTGGGGTATGACTGATGCTCTTGAAGCAGCTTCCAGCAATGATGATCTAGCTTTGTGCTTTGGGAGTTCTGCAACTTGATTTTAAGCTCACCATGAAATAGCTAGATGACAGAAGTGTCATGATGTTTTAGTTTACATTAGCATTAGGCCATTAGTGTCGGATTTCGTAATCAGGATTTTTTTTTTTTAATTTTTTGTCAAGATCTGGATTTAGTTCTACAACTTAATTTTTTCTCATTAGCATGTGTAGGATCGAACTATTGATGGGAAAATATCGATGTTTGATGCTCTATTTGTTTTTTTTTTTGAAGTATATTTACCATCCTTTTTTAAGGAAGTTTTCACAAAGGCTGTGGGATAACACTTGAAAATATTTTACGCCTTCTAGTGCCTTATTTCTGAAAAATCTCCACAGTAATATTTATTGTTATTAGTTTTGAATAGTAATTTTTTATATATAAATGTCCAGCTAAGATCTGTGTGTGGGGTAGCACAATGACTGCTAGAAAAAAAAAAGTAAGAAAAGAAGAAAATATATTTCATATTTGTTTTCATAGAAGAACTATGTGAAATATTCTTATTCCGAGACGAGCGGAAATCTAGAGGAGCTCTAGATAATGTTTGCTCGATGTCATAAAAGGTCTTGTATGATGTTTGTTTGGTGGTTGACTGTTGTTTATTTGGTTTCAAATCATGGTTGCTTGCTGAATGTAATTTAAGTAATTTTGTAAGTTCTCTTCTTCTGCTCTAGCTATGTCTCTCAAAAAAAAAAAACTGTTTCTTTTAGGTATGGTTAAAAGGTCAAGTTTGAAGATCCAACATGATCGTGTGAGAGATGACTTCAAAGGAAATGTTAATTTTTCAGCACCCCTTGATCCTAAAATGGTCTATCAGCTACTGAGGAATATGCGGGATGAGGTACTCCCTTCCATCCATTTCTTGATTTTGGTATAGTTTGAAGAAATTTTGAGACTTGACTACGATCATTTGTAAACTTATGTCTTCTTACGTTTCTTTTTCTTATATTTTTATCTTACTTGATTAATGTTTGCTTTTCTTCTTTTTTATTTTTATTCAGGATTGTGAGTTACTTTATCTAAATGATAGACCTGAGAACTTTGTTATCACTAATGTTCTTGTTCCACCAACTGCCATACGACCTTCAGTTCGTGTGGATGGAACACATAGGTAATCCTGAATTTGAACATACACTTTTCTCTTCCTATTTGTTGTAGCAGACAAATCATTGGTTCTCTTTATGTTTGTACTTGGTTGAAATTCTCAAAAATTTTAAATAATGTTGAACTTAGTTTAGAAGATTGGAAACATTTTTAGGATAAAGTTAGAAAGCATGAGTTTGAAATGAATGATATGCGTGGCTAATGACTATTTTTATATAAGTCCATCATTGTGCAGTCAGATATTTGAGATATGAGATAATATAAGAGGCAAGGAGATCAGTGACTTTTGTTCCCAGAGTTCATTGACTGTTGTATGAATTTCATTATTGCAGCATGTTGTGGAAGGGAAATAATAGAATGCAGATACTTGTGTGATGTTAGGTGATAATTACTTTATGTTGTTCCTTTCAAGTCTAAGTTCAAGGGTTAATTTCACAAACAATATGAACTGGAAAATGTATAGAGCTTCTCGTGAAACCTAGGAAAAGAATCAGTGGTAATTGATAAAGTTAAAGGTAAATAATTTGGAAATTTAAGCGCAGAATTCATTCTACACTTCACTTTTATATGCATAAATACAGCATCTAGACATACAGCAGTCACTACCCTCCCTTCTCAGTTCCTTCTTGAATGAATAAGATCAAAAGAGCTTGTATTTTGCCTTTCGTGGATTCAACTTGCATAAGTCAAAGTTGAAAATTTTGGCACGACAAGAGCCGCAGGCTGAAGACTTTTGACTAAAAAAATGCATATTGAATAATTTATTTTACAGCTTCATCATGCTTCAAGTTGTGTCAGTGTAACCTGGTTATGATGTTGATCTATAAGCGGATCTGATCCTATGTTAGGAGTCCATCTTTGGATTTTGGGGTTTCGGATTGAAGGTCTGTTTGACTTCTCTGGATCGCCTAATAGTAGTATTTAGAAAAGCTTTGGTCCCTTCTCCCATTTCATGATGCTTTCTTAAAATTCGGAGCAGCTTATGATCTAAGTCTCAACTCTTAAGTGGTATCTAATGAATGATAGATTACTATAAAACACCTGATGAGTGTTTCTCAATTGATCTTTTCCTTTTGCCTCGTGGTTATGTTGCAGCAATGATACTATGAGTTAGAATTGAGAACAATTGATTGTTTGAAGTTTGGATGAGCTGCATAGGTCTCCTTGGTCAAGGCTGAGGAAGCCTACTGTATCCACTTGGTTTATCTCATTCTTTTTCCCATGCTTTTGTTTTTGGCTGGTGCAGTAATGTGAATGACATCACAGAGAGGCTAAAACAAATCATCCAGGCAAATTCTGCTCTTCACGAGGATTTATTGCAACCAAAACTTCAATACAGAAGCCTGGTATGGTATGGTATTGTTTTGCTTTACTTTCTTGTTGCAACCAAATTCTCTTCTTACAAAGTTTTTTCTTAAATCGTTGGCTTAGGCTTCCTGGGAAATTTTGCAATATGAGGTTGCACAATATATCAACAGTAATACCCCTGGTGTGCCACAGAACTTTTCAGCCAAGTCATTGGCTGGTCTTGTTCAGCGCCTCAAGGGAAAGCAGGGAAGGTTTCGTGGAAATTTATCCGGGAAGCGTGTAGAGTATACTGGCAGGACTGTTATATCTCCTGACCCTAATTTGAAAATTTCTGAGGTCAAGTTATATTCTTTTCCAATTTATGTTGCTTCACTCACTTTGTTTTGACAGGTTTCTTTAAGTGCAGGTCGCTATTCCAATTTTAATGGCTCAGATTTTAACTTATCCGGAGCGTGTTACACATCATAACATAGAGAAATTGCGGCAATGTGTTCGTAATGGCCGCTACAAATATCCTGGTGCTAACTTGATAAGGCACCCTGATGGTACAAAGATGTAAGTGTTCATTGTGCAGGTTTCTCCTTTTTTTTTTTTTAATGTGTATGAGAGAGGCTTATTTTCCCTTTTTTTGTGCTCAACTCTTAATTATGGTTTATTTATTGTGTCACAGAATGTTACAAATTTCTAAAAGAAAACATCTCGCAGATGAGTTGAAGTATGGTTATATTGTGGAACGTCATATTGAAGATGGAGATATTGTCCTGTTCAACCGACAACCAAGTTTGCATCGGATGTCAATCATGTGCCACCAGGTACCTGCCGCATATGAAGCACATGATAGAATAACTATAAGATTTTATCGGTGGGTTCATTGTGTATTTGTTTTCTTCAGGCAAGGATAATGCCTTGGCGCACCCTGAGATTCAATGAGTCAGTTTGCAACCCATACAATGCAGACTTTGACGGTGATGAAATGAATTTGCATGTACCGCAAACGGAAGAGGCCCGTACTGAAGCTCTTATGCTAATGGGGGTAAATCATACCTTTTATTTTTATTATTATTATTATTTTTTCTTGATTTGGCTTCAGCTACTGTTGGTGTGTCTTATGGTCAGCCCTACTAGTTTGGGGTGTAATGTTTTCTTTTCTTTTTTTTTGTGTGTGTGTGTGTTTTTTTTTGACTTATATGTACTATTTGATTGTGTTCATAAACCTGCCTTATTGTATTCATTAGTGTCTTTGGATAAAGAACATATTATGAGTGGAGTTGAGATGACCTTTTGATCCTCATCCTCTAAATTTGTCTTCTTCATTTATGAGCAAGGACAGCACATTATTATATATTCTTCAGAGATACCAAATGAGGCACTTTTAAGAAAATGAGCTCCTGTTACATATCGAAATTGATTTAAGCCAAGGAGTTTTAATGGACTTCTGTTTTCTGGAATGTTTTGGTTAAGGGGTAATTGATAGCATTGCATCCAGAGAATTGTCCTATATCATGTTATTTTAAATTTCGGATCAATAATCTTGATGTCTTCATCCTACTACTTTAAGGCACAGTTCTATGTATGAATTTGGCATAATTAAATAAATCTCAAATAGGGATATATACATGTAGATGAATGAAATGTAAACTGTATTAATCAGGATTGTTGAAGGTATTTGTGTTTAATAACCTTGTTACTTATGTATTGCTGGTTCTATCTGGATTTGTTGCTCACACTGCTGCAGGTACAGAGCAATTTGTGCACCCCAAAAAATGGAGAAATCTTGGTTGCTTCTACCCAGGATTTTTTAACATCATCTTATCTTGTAACAAGAAAGGATACCTTTTATGATCGCTCGTCCTTTTCACTTATGTGTTCATATCTCAGTGATGCAATGGAGCCAATTGATTTGCCAACACCAGCATTAATGAAGGTGAGTTTATTCTACTGCTAAAATGTTGTTTGTCACTGCTAGTCTGTGGACTATGTATTTGTGTTCTTCTAGTTGCTTTTTTCTGTATTCTTAGTGCAACTGACCTCCTGCACTTCTTATCTTTCTTTCTTTTTTCTACCCTGTATTAGGTTGCAAAACAGTCATACAATTTGTGTCAGATTGATATTGCATTCCTGATATGCAGTGAATGCAATCTGGTTTTGTGCTTCACTTGTCTTATATAGTTTGTTGGTCTTTGACAGGTCTGATACAATTTTCCTTTTTATGATGTGTGTGTATATCTTATTGATTTTTAACTCTTGGTGTGTGTTGGTTTATCTTAATATCGGCACAAAGACGTTTATTTCTTACTTATCTCTTTTTCTACTTTGGGTGGACAAAAGCTAAAAAATAGGTTGAGGTACCTCACTAGTTCTCACCTTTTGCTGTAGTCTGGGCCTACATGATGAATTCACTTGGTATCTTTATAGTTGGTCAACTGATGGTGTTGGCCCATTCCCAATTTTTGTGTTGTAGGTATATTTACACACAATGGACTTCTATTATGTCATTGGAACTTAGTCATGAATTAGCGTCGATACTGCTTATAGCTAGGTGCTATTCATATTAGAAGAACTCTCACGGCTACAATCTTTGTTTTGTGAATATGATAAACATGACAGTCAAGAGTCCTCTAGCATATTTTCTTGCTATGCAAGCACCTAGTTTCTTCCTCACTCCTTTCTGAAGTGGCTGACGTTCATGGGCCACTTTATTCTGTACGCCAGAAATGTGCTCATTTGGTATTTTATTTTATATAAATAATATTTGATGTCTCTGATTGTATCTTTTTTCTTTGTAGCCAGTGGAGCTTTGGACTGGTAAACAGTTGTTTAGTGTGCTACTGCGTCCTCATGCGAAGATGAGAGTATATGTAAATCTTTCTGTAGCAGAAAAGAAATATGGAAATTCTAAAGAGACAATGTGCCCGAAGGATGGATTTGTGTATATTCATAATAGTGAGCTTATCAGTGGGCAACTTGGAAAGGCTACATTAGGTGAGTGTCCTTCATATGTTTTGCAATTTGTCTGAATGACAGTTTTAGATGCCTCTCTTTTCCTGGTTGGGCATTTCTACCAACCATTTTGTAAAATATAAGAGGTTTATCAGGAACTTGTCTCTTCAACTATGTATTTGCACTTTGAGCTCAGGACAACTAGTCTTGGTATAATTGTAGCTGTTGAAGACACTCTAAATTTTCATCCTCTTTTTGTTAGGCAAGTTCTGTGTAAATTGATAATCATTCATCTTTAACGCAGTTTTATTTGAACATACACACTAAAGGCCTCTGAATTAGTACCATAGTTGATTATGGTGACTTATGGATTTATTATTAATTTTTTTAACCTGAAATTTTCCATTATGTTTGCCTTTTTTTGGCTTTCTCTTTACGAATTCTTTTGCCTTTTTTGTTTTTGTTTTAGTTTTATTTTTATTCAACTTCATTTTATTTACTTTTAAAAGAATAAAATTGTACTCCTTCATTTTTTAATATTTATTAAAAATAAAAAAATAGTTTCAACATTTTTCATTATAATGTAATATCCTATTTATTTAACATATGTTTAAATATAAATTTATTTCCAAAATTATAATATTCAAGTTAAATTTAAGTTAAAATTAGGATCGAATATTTAGTGTATAGTGGGACTCATAAATAATTTATTTTGATTTGATGGAATGTGGGTATGTATTTAAATGGATGGAATGTTGATGTGGGGGAGAGATGGTGTAGTAGGTTATTAAATAAATTGATTTTGGATTTAAATGAGTGTGGATGCTCTAATTGGTCAATGCTGAAGTTTGTGGAGTCATCTAGAGCATCGAAACAGAGTCTTTTCTTTTCCTAAGAATTTGTATGATTTAAGCCGTTAAGTGCTCTGTATGAATTTCATTGTTTAGGTTATATATTATTTCTCATATGATCTTATCATTCTTGTTCTTCAGATCTTTTCTGATAAATTTCCACTTCATTGTATTGGTGAAGTTCTTTGGTCTAAACTGTATCTAAAAAGTACCAAAAAATGTACACCTCATGGAAATTTCTGTATTATAGATTCAAATTTTTCTGTGGACATTATGCTTAATAGCCTTAAAAACAACGAGATGCAATCAAGGTAGTTAGTCTGATAATATGCAATTTTAAAAATATTGGAGTGATTTGTCTTGTCTTTCTGGTGTGAGCTAATATTCTTATGCATCCAATATGATGACAGGAAATGGGAATAAGGATGGTCTGTACTCCGTTCTTCTGAGAGATTACGGTGCACATGCTGCTGCAACTTGCATGAATCGCTTGGCAAAGTTAAGGTGATTTCATATCAGCTGTAATTAACTGGATCAACTATGACATTTTGCATATATTTGCCCTAAAATGTCATAATATTCTTTAACTTTGATAGTTAGCTCGTAGGTGAATTTGTAATTTTCTTAGGTCTTGGTCACTGTTTTGTGTAATTTTGAAATAGATTTGAGTTTATTTCCTTAATTATAGTCATTCTCTTCATCAGAATGTATCGGCCTGCAATGTTGAACAGTTGCCTGGTTAAATAAGGATTTCATGTAACGGCCTTCTTAGGTGGTGCAACCAGAATTCAGTTCTATTTAAAACCTTGAGGGTTTTTGTTTACAATTTTTAAATTTCTTATCAGGTTTTCTTTAGGAAGTTTGAAGAAGAACTCTTCATTTTGACCAAGTCTTAGATGACTGTCATTGCACATGAATTTTATGCGCAGACGGGTTTCTTGTTTCTTTTTTCTTTTTCTTTTTCTTTTTCTATTTTTTGGAAACTCTAAAAGACAAATGTCATTCTTGTGGGAGTACATTAGTTTTCAGTTGTTTTCTGAAACTGGTAGTATCTCTTCTCTACATGGCCATTGAGACTAATGTGTGATGCCTGTTGCTTTATAAAATTCAGCAGTTGTAGAATCATTAAAAAGAAGGAAATACTTAAAAGTGTAATAGTTAGTGGAAGCGTCACCACCAAGAATGGCCGATGGATTGGCACAGCTATCATTCTTACAAAGGGAACTGTTTCGTTGTAAATTGACATTAAATTTTTTTTTTCGTGAACTGACCCAGAACAATTGCATCAGTCATCATATGCTTTTGCTTAATACTTTTAATCTCTTACGACTTTTATTTCTCCTGTATAACTTTTACCTTGAGGAAGCTGTGGTATCTCTCAAAGATTCAGCAAAATACTGATGAATAGTTCTCATATCCCTAACCATATTCATTTTTGAGTTTTAAACCACTCGAATGACAAAAAAAAAATTGTATGCAGCTGATTCCAAATACAATTTTGGACCAGAGTATATAAATCAAAGTGACGTAATCTTTCAAACTGTTTGGAATGCTGGAAATTTGGTTGATTTCAGCAAAATATTAGTGGTGACTGGTTAATACAGGTTCTTGGATCTTTAGCAAGTAGGTTGTTTCTGCATCATCAAAGTTTGAGTTGCATCTACAGCAGGTTTGGTAAAGGAGAGAACAATAAGAATAAAGATTCTGCAATACTTTATGGAAGTATAACCAATAATCTCTGAGAAAGCACACCAGAATATTTCTGCAGTTCCTTTCTTGCCTACACAAATCAACGGGTGATCAAGTATCTCATCGGCTGCTAACAAAAAAATCAAATGACAGGTGGATGGAAGAATAATTGGTTGAGTTGAACTTCAGTATAAACTTAAGAACAGGGTGTATGTATGATTTAAGAATGAGCCTCTTAACTTGTGGACTAAAATGTGCATACGACTGTTGATTTCTTTCATTAACGTGTTCATGCACTCTTGCTCTCTCCAAAGTAAGAAAAGAAGCTGAATTTAGTTTTGATTGTATTTTTCTTATAGTGCTCGATGGATAGGAAATCATGGATTTTCGATTGGGATTGCTGATGTTCAACCTGGGGATGCATTGGATGAGGAAAAAAGAGCGACAATTGATAAGGAGTATGGCCTTTGTACCAATTATATAAAGAGTTACACATCTGGAAGTCTGGAGCTTCTACCAGGCTGCAATAAAGATGAGACTCTTGAAACCAAGATAACTGAAACCCTAAATAATATCCGTGAAGCAACTGGCAGTGTAAGATGCTATTTCTTTTCTAAGCATTATGACTATTGGCTTTTGGTGTCCAGTTAAATGAATGCTGAAAATTTGCATTCTGGCTATACAACTCGAGCCTGCTGGCATATATGTTGCTCTATGAGTCCAGGAATCAATATATAATATTACAGAGTTACCTTGTCTGCTTGCTGAAAATTTATGCCCCTTTCCACGTCTTTGCCTCTGGTACTCCCAACTCATTTCCACATGCTTCTGTTGGGTTCATAAATTTAACTTCATAGTTAAATTTCTTTTTTCTGTCCTTAGTTGTTTAACATCTGAAACTGTGATTCTAAGGAATTTATGACTCGTTCTGCTGAAACTAGGAAATTGGGAGAAAGAAGTGAGTAGTTCAGTATTTGGACAAAGATATACTTATTGCTGTGATAGACAGTTGAAGCATAAAATGTAATTTGTGTTACTGTCTGCTGGGTCTAGGTTTGTTTGGTTGGATTCAGATGAAGCATAACTGTAGTTTGTATATGCTGTTACTGTCTTGGTTATTTTTTAATTATGCATTATTGAATCATTGCATGATTGTTTTAGCTCCCAATGTGTAGGACATAGGAGTGCCTTCTTCAGTGTTATTTCTACATGTTCTCTGATAGATGCTGAATACTGAATGGAAAATGTGAGGTGATAAGAAAATATGTGTGCTCCTCCTGCTCTTTGAATTTTGTGCTTCTGTTTGTTTGAAGTTTAAACAGTGAGATTATGTTATGAAAAACTCCCAATAGCTGGTCTATTTAATTAATAAAATTATTCATCTTCTACTGCTGAGAACTTATTCCTGGTCCCTTCTTGTTTGGTCGGTTATTTGCCGTGCTTTGTACGGTATCTGAACATTAGAGACTTAACTTGACCCAGGACAGGTGACCTGTAAGTGAAAGGTCTTGAATATTTTTTGTTTTTATGTTGTAATTTTCATCTATTATTTCTGGTGCTAACATATTTCACAACATAGTTCATAGATTTGTGATGATATAGTACTTCGCAATTTTGTCATTCTTTTTTTTGTGATTTCTCCATATCTGCAGCTTCCTCATATTGTCAAGTTCTTGTTTTTCTCTTCACATTTCTTACGATATACTTTTTTGCATGTTAGTGTAATGGATTAGACTGGTTGCTGCTCTCGTTTGTGTTAAAATCTGCAGTATTACAATCTTTATCGAAAATTGTTTACCACTGTATTTGTATTTTAGATGAACATAACTGATGGGGCAATCATTATCTGAAATTGTTGTTAGGTATGTATGAGGACTTTAAATTGGAGGAATAGCCCTCTTATTATGTCAGAGTGTGGTTCCAAAGGATCTCCAATTAATATCTGCCAGATGATTGCATGCCTGGGTCAGCAATCTGTTGGAGGTCGTAGAGCTCCAAATGGATTTGTTGATCGAACGCTGCCTCATTTTAAAAGAGAGGCAAAGGACCCAGATGTATGTTACTACTCTCTCACTGTTATATTTAATAAATATTGTGTGCTTTCTGGCAGTACAAATTGTTGCTCTGGAGTTGACTGATATGTTTTATCAAAGAGTACCACTATATGAGTGACTTGTCGGGGCTGAGGGATTATTAAATGTAGACCCCACATGTTCCTACTACATTTATAAATCGAACAGAAAAATTTTCAGATAACAAAACAAGCCCAAGGAAGAGTTATGTAACTCCTTGAAGTCCTTGGACTCGAGAACTTTGGCCATTTAAGGCAATCTAAAATCGTCTCTTAACTTTCAACCTTTGCATACCTTAGTAATCCTCATCAAAAGATGGACTACATTAGAAACGAGTATGTTGATAAGCATTTAATTCTATATTTTTTTTGACCGCTCAATCTGCTCTCAGATTTTATACCATTGTTAATCCCATTCTTTTTAATTATAAACCTAAACTATATATATAAAAAATAAAAATAAAATAAAAAAGAGCATACAAGCTAAAGCTACATGCCCAGGGATTTAGTTTTAAGAATTGACTTGTCTAAAAGGAATAAACTGCTTTAGGACTATGCTTAGATAACGTGCATACTTCAGTGACTGCATTAATTAATCTTCCATGCTTTATGATGTACCTCAGACTACAGTGATGCACATCTTCATGTATGTATTTACTTGTCCTTTTTCGCTGCTAACCTGTCATTTTTATTTGTTGGAAAAGAACTGGAATTGGAATATCATTAATGTTGAAACTTAAAAGTACGACTAACTCTTGGGTACTAATCGGGCCATGTTGAGATCTCAATGACTTCAAAGAAGTATCTTAAATTTTCTATATACTTCATTCTATGGATACTAGAAAATTAAGATGAGAAAATATACAAGGGAGAACCATATCAAATACTTAAAACAATTACATATTTGCGTTATCTAACTGTATTCTTATCCAATGATGCTGAGCTTTAGCATTTGCTGATGTATTTGGATAAGTTAACTTTCATGTGTTTAATTGAAACTCTCATCTCAAAAAGTATGTCATATTCCTACCTTGCTAAATTTCATTTTTATATTTTATTACCAGGCTAAAGGCTTTGTTCAGAATTCCTTTTATACCGGTTTATCTGCGACTGAGTTCTTTTTCCACACCATGGGGGGAAGGGAAGGCCTTGTGGATACAGCGGTATGTATGGTTTCTATAATTCAGATATTCTTTTTTTTATTCTCCCCTTACTGTTTGCGTGAATTTGCAAACAAAGTGTGTGGGAGAAGCACTTTCTTCTCTTTGCTATTCTTCCTTACTCTTTTTTTGTTCTTTGTTTCCTTTGCTGTGATTATTTCCTCGGAACTTTTGAAATTTCATAAAAAAAAAAAAATCTATCATATTTATGTAATGACTCTGTAGCCAGCCATTTCTAATGACATAATCATGAAAGAAGTTTTTGTGGGCAGTAAAGCAGGGAGGTCAATCTGTATCAGAATGTTTATCTCAAAGAAAGCTGCAACATTAATTCTTGTGCAGTCTCTCCACTAATCTGAACAATGTGGTTCTTTTTCTCTTTTGTTTTTTCTAACCTGATGGTTATTATCATGGATGCATGATGTTGTGTGCTTAAATTGAAATAAAATGCAGATGTTCTGGTCACTCCAAAATCTTTTGTTTTGAAATTTATTTGCTCATGGATATGCTTTGATGACCATGATTTGTTGGTGGCCCATTTCTAAGTTTCTCCCATCAGATCATCGATTTTCAAAACTGATAAGTTTTGCTTTATAAATGGACTGGATTTGGTTCCGCGATGAGATAAATTCTGTTCACACTGGTCGCTTTTCTGAATAGAAGTTTCAAACTGACTTTGGAAGAACTATTAGACTCAATGTTAATGGATTAGTGATATTTTCCATCAGACAACCCCAGTTTTTATCCAACTGTAAATCATACTCAAATAAGTATCCACATATTTGGAGTGGACTAATGCATCTTGTTTCTCACCTATTTTTGGTAAGAGTGTCCTTTGCTCCAATGTGAAATACAATGATAGGCTATATAGTCGGACATGAGAATATTTGCACTTTTTTACCAGTGGATTTGCTTTTGATATGAGATGGCCAATTTAGTTGGTAATGCAAGTTTATCTTATCCATAATCTATTTTTGTCACAAACTTATTGACATAATCTATTTTCCACTGTCCAAATCATATCTATATCTTTTCAGTTGTCCAATTTTTTGTTGCTTGACAAGCAGCAATTCTTGTAGCCATTTTCTGATTCACCTGATTTACATTTATTCTCACCATCTCTCGGTTTACATATAATTTGTGTTTCTTTAACTTATTCTGCTGGTCACATGCTATGTTTCTGTATGGCCCCAATTCTTATACAAGTATGCCACAACCAACATATCCTTTGCTGTTGAATATAGTGCTGTGTGGAGAATATTCTCAAAACATAGAGTGTGCAGAATATTCTTAAAATTGTGTGGAGAATAGTGAAGCATAAAGCAATTGATCTTTTGTCATTTGTTTCAAGAGCTGACAAAAAGTAATGCAACTATTTGCATGAATTTCATCTTTCCTTGAAGATATAGATTTCGTACTTATTTGTAGAAATCACCACTTGCTTATTTTCTCTGTATTTCTTGCATATATTTACTTTTTTTTTTATTTTTTTGGTTGCTATATCCAAATTTATGTCATTTAGTGGGTATCATTGTGCTTTTTTATTCCTTTCTCAATCTTTCCTGATAATTCAACCCAAGGGAGATTTAGAACTGCCTTTTATGTAACAGGTAAAAACTGCCGAGACAGGGTATATGTCTCGGAGACTCATTAAAGCTTTGGAGGACCTAGCAGTCAACTATGATTATACAGTTAGAAATTCCAGTGCTTGTATTATTCAGTTTATGTATGGGGGTGATGGCATGGATCCTGCACAGATGGAAGAGAAAAGTGGGCTTCCACTGAACTTTGAAAGATTATTTATCAAAGCCAAGGTATTGGAGTCTTCCTTTACTTCATTCATCTTTTGAAAATTCTTCTAACTTAATCAATCTAGCCGAAGCTTTTATTCTACTTTATGTTATGTTTTGACAGGCCACTTGCCCTGCGATGGAGCAAAAAAGTTTAACTATTGAACAAATTAAGCAAACGGTAGATGAGATAATTGAGAAAAGGCTCTTAAAGTCAACGATGACTCCTGAAAGGGGCTGCTCGCAGTCATTACCTTCTTTTTCAGATAAACCATCTAAAGAGGGATGCTTGGAGGCTTATGCTAACTCGTTAAGAAATTTTATTGAGAAGAAATATCCTAGCTCACTTCTTAAGCTGAAATTAGATGAAGGGCAACTTTCTGGAGAAGATCGGGGTTATCTTGAAAATGTTGCTTCAAATATATCTGGGATTACCAGGCAACAACTAGTGGTAATTTTCTTGTCTATGTATTCCCACAGCATTCTCACATATGCTTGAATGCAGCTAGTTGCTTTTTGATTTTACTGATAACAACTAACACAATATAGTAGCATAACTTTATTTATTGCTTTGGCTATCATTTTTATGAATTATTGCTATCAACTATTCTAGTGATAATTTCGAAACTCTCTTTCCTTTTTTCGCCCCCATGTCCACCGTGGCCTCTAGTTTCATTTCTTCATTAAATCTTATCTCTTGAGGGTTGCCACTCTTGCTTGACCTGTGGACAGGATACTTGAGCTTGTTATTAGGACATATATTACATAAACTTCTGTCTTTTTTTTTTGCAGCATTTTTTTTTATATCTAAACAGGATTATTTGGATTTTGATGTGACATTCCTGTTAGACTTGTCCGACACAGTTAATGTGGTTGAATTGGCAAATGTGAAATTATTATGCATCAGAGAGAGAGAGAGAGAGATGGCTGGAAACACACAGATCGTACTTTTTCTCCATTTCTGAAAAATTCTGCAGATGGATCAAAATGTGTTTTAATTTGATATTTTATAATATGTTGACTATGTAATGCCTCTAATCAATCTGATTCTTTTTCTTTTTTAATTATGACAGTGCTTCATGAGGACACAAAAGTTATGTTTCTTTGGTTCTGGTCTTCATAATATTAATCAACAAATGCCTATTCATTTGCATAAAAATGAACCCAATGTTGGGTTCCTACTTAACCTAGACATTGTTGTAATTCAGTATCTTACCAGAGTACTTCCTCAATTATTGTTTTAGGTATTCTTAGAAACCTGCATCTCTCGTTACCATTCCAAGAAAATTGAAGCTGGGACTGCAGTAGGTATTATTGGAGCTCAGAGTATAGGAGAGCCTGGAACACAAATGACATTGAAAACTTTTCACTTTGCTGGAGTTGCAAGCATGAGTATCCTAAATATGATGCTCTCCTTATGTTAATTTAGTTATCTTTTTCCATTTTAGTTGGGAGCTTCTGCTATGTTTCAACTTAAATCTTGTAATAGATGTTACCCTTGGAGTTCCTCGGATAATAGAAATCATCAATGCTGCTAAAGTAATCAAAACGCCAATTATTACTACAGTACTGCAGTGTGACAACAATGACATAATAGCTAAAATAGTGCGGGGACGTATTGAGAAAACACTTCTGGAGCAGGTAACCCTCAATCCCTCATCCATTGGAATTAATGATTGTGCATAGGGTTCTCTTGGTACCTGTTATAATTTCTGGTTTACCGACTTTTGATGTGTTTAAACAGATGGTAGCCACATATTCTAATACTTTTTTTCTGTAAGAATGAAATACTTGGTCCTCATATCTAAACTCGGCCTGCTATTAAAGTACTTTGTTACTGATTGAGATTTTCTTCTGATAATTTGTAGTAGGTTTAAACTTGGCTTTGGGGTACCAAAATTGTTCTATGAGATGCTCTTTGGAAATATGCATTTGCACAGTACTAAAGTTGATGTTTCATCTCAGCCATCTCTTTGTTCTGTAGGTAGCGAAAAGAATAAGCACTTCACAAGCATCAAGATCGGCATCCATTACTATAAAACTTGACATGAAAAGAATACAGGGTGCACAACTATCTATTGATGCTCATACAGTAAAAGATTCAATTCTACAGACGAAGAAAATGAAACTGAAGGAGCAGGTGCAGTTTACTGAACGTTTTCTTTTCATATGTGCGTGTCTCTTCACGCATGCCCTTCTGTTTAGGGTGCTTGTGTTGAAATCGTTGCTCTAATCAGTGATACTACTTCATGTTTTCTGCAGCAAGTTAAAGTATTACATCCTGGGAAACTGGAAGTTATTCTGCAGGCTGATAGAAGTAAGCTTCAATTTGAACTACATGAGCTTAAGTATAAGCTCTCCAGAGTTGTAGTGAAGGTGAAACTGATAGATATTAAATTTCTACAAATGTTTTTCCCTTTAATATTGTTTGTGTTTATTGATAGTTTTATCATGACTTGATTCTTTTTTCCTTCATTGTCCTTCAATGGATGGCAGGGAATTGATTCTGTTGAACGTGCTATAATAATAAATGAAGCAAAGAGAAATGATCCCGGTCAAAACAAAAGGTTGAAGTTATTGGTTGAGGGGTAAGTTTCAGACTTTCAGCAAAATGTCAAGGATTCTTTATTTTTCGTTTTCTCTCTGTAGTTTGAAAATTTTCATCTCATTCTCCAAAGAATATTCTATAAAATTAAGCAGTAGACTTTTGTAAGTAACTTTTGGTACAAACCCTCTTGTCAGTTTGTCAATATTTTATCATTACATTATTAATGTATGTCACTACATAATTTCTTTGAGCATACATATATCCTTTTCATTTTTCTTTCTATTTCTTCGAGAATACTTAATTCGATTATCAAGTGTCACAAATGATGTATGCCACTACATAATTTTAGAAGTAAATGCACAGCTTTCACACATGATATATGTGGCTGTGAAAAATCAAATATATTGTATTCTTCTTTACTTGATCACATGAGCTTCTACAGGAATATATATACATGATATTGTAACAACTTAAGTAGATCAGGAACCTATTTTCAGTGAGGAGAAAAGTTCTGTTAAGCTTGCTTATATTTTCATTGCCTTTTTAATTGGTTGCTTAATTTTTTAATGCGGGGGCAGTTAATAAAAAGTTAAATCTTAACTTGTATTCAGATATGAAGTGAAAACCATGGATGAAAGTACCATTATTCCCATATAAGAGCTAGATATTATGACAGGCGATAATATGAGCATGATGTTTTTACATACAGGACTGGTCTTTTGTCTGTCATGGGGATCGAAGGAGTTGATGGTTGCAAAACTACAAGCAATAACATCCTAGAAGTTCAGAAGACGCTTGGAATTGAAGCTGCAAGGACGAAAATTATTGATGAGATACAGTATACCATGTCAACCCATGGAATGACCATAGACATACGCCACATGATGCTTCTGGCAGATTTGATGACATTTAAGGTTATTTGCTTTTCTTCCAATTAAGGAATTACTTGTTTGCACGAGCTCAGACAAGTATAATTTGGCAGCATTCTTGCAATTTGTCTTAAAGGAGCTCATTATATAGGTGCTCAAGCAGAGAACAGTAATATAACTGGTCATCATTTATTTTCGAAATTGCTTTACTTTTTATGTTTTACATTTTAATTTTTATTCATTGCTATATGGGATGCAAAATAGTATTTAACATGCTTCATCTATATTTTTACATGATAATTGTCTACAGTTGTTACATCAATTCTAAATTACAGAAGGTTGATAGAGGTGATAGGGCTTTAGTTGTGATTATGAAAATTGAAGAAGTGTGAAAATAGTTTCATCAAGATATAACATACTTGAGCTAATCTAGCAACGACCAACTTCCTAGGTCTTTTTTTGACCAGGCATTAGGTCAGGGGTTCCTTCACGTTGCATAATATGTATAACTGTAATTATTAATTATTTACAATTTCAGGGTAAAGTCTTAGGAATAACCAGACATGGTGTGGAGCAAATGAAAGATAGTGTACTGATGCTTGCTTCATTTGAGAAGACAGCAGATCACCTTTTCAATGCTTCTGCTAACGGGAGAGTGGATAAGATTGAAGGTGTTGGTGAATGCATCATTATGGGAATACCTGCGCTAGCCGGCACCGGAATGCTTAAAGTTAGGCAAAGGTGAGTTATCACTTGCCACAACTCTGTTAAATTGATGTCGAAATTGCTGTGTGATGTTAATATTATGCATATGTGCATTTCTTCTATATTATTTGTTTTCCAAGTTATTACCGTTCATCTCTTTAATTCTAATATATATACTTTGAAATGTTTAATGATTTTGTTATAATCAAATCAATAGACGAAATTTCTTTGCTTATCTGAATTTGTATTATATGCGTTGATTTTATTTTTCATAGACCAAATCAATAGTTTATTTTCCTTTTCACCATTATATTGTTAATGTGATTTCTTTTACGTATACTGTTAAGAATCTCTATTATCAGTGTTGAAAAGATGTCTAGACAAGCCATACAAGAATACTAATTGCTTATTCCAATAGCCTGAAAATGTTGGTTTTGCATTCTCATCTATATGTCCACTTCCTCTTTTTTCTAGAGTACAGTCAACTATTCTGGTGATTATTTTGAAATTTAACTGATCCATCGTTGTCTTGTCCTTCATTTTTGCAGCGAGCAGCAGCCGGTCGAGTTGGTTTATGGCCCGGATCCAATTATCAGCTGAAATTTTCTGGAAATATTTCATTCCTATTAGTTTTATTCCTTGGTAGCTTATTAGTTGGGATTCTATGTTTGTAATAGAACTACCTACTTTATTGTTCCACTTACATCGAAAAGTTGTCTATCATTTGCTGAAATTGACTCAAAATGTGCAAAATATGATTCTCTCTTGAAATACACATTAATTTCATTGATTTTATTTCCATTATTTTTCTATGTTTCTTTTATATTCTCACTTAGTTACGAAAATCTTCCTCTACTACTAAATCATATTTTAATTAAGAGTGGGTGACGGCCTGATGGGAAGAAGTCTAATGGTTACTGTTTGTGGGCGGATCCCCAAAATGCACCCCGCGGGGACAGGGCGAAAATTCTCTCCGATTGGCGGGAATGGGGAGGTCCCGTGAATATTATATATATATATATATATATATAATTAATTGAAGTATTGAAGAATGATGGAATTTAATGAAGATCTATTAGGATAATTTATTTTTATATTTTAACTATTTGGATTAAATTATGTTTTCATCTTTTATTCGGATTATGAGTCATTATTTATGTTTTTGTTGACATTTAATTTTCCTCATTTAGTGGCGGGGGCGGAGATCCCTGCGGGGCAAGGACGGGTGGGGAATTTTCTCCGTTAAGTTGGCGGGGACGGGGATGGGGAATGCTTTCTCAGCCCCGTCCCGCCGCCATCCCTAGATCAGACCAGCCGGTCAGACCGGTTTAACTGCGAACCAATTATTGGTGTAGTCCCTTTACATACTAAAAATCGGATTGACGGTTTGACCATATAAAATCGATCAAGAACCGGTAATAAAACCAGTTAAACCTGATATGTTTTAAAATTTCAACTTTTTTTTATTTTTCTTTTCTATTTTTCAACTATGTAAAATTATTGTATAATTCTTCTAAGCACTAGCATTATTTGTAATAGACCTCAATACTATTTTGATTCCAACCAATGTGAGACAAATTTATACATTTATAGTGGGTGACTTCAATGTTGGCTACCAACGTGGGATAAACTCTCACACTTTATATTACAATTCCTCATACTTTTTTAGTATTTTTCAATTGGGACAATTTTTAATTCAAAACTTATATATTTTACACCCTCATAATTTCTTTGTTTTTTTTCAAGGTGGGATAACTTCCTAGTACTATATTTTGAATAATTTATTAAAGATTAAAAACATATTCATCTTTTAAGAGAATTTTGATAAATAAACTTAATGAGTTTTATTTTTATTTTTAATTGAGGAACTATAATTTCGATATTCTATTATACTATATATATATATATATATATATATATATATGTGTGTGTGTGTGTGTGTGTGCAATTTTATGTGTTATGTGCTATTTTAAATAATGTTGTAAATTTTATTGACAAAGATATTGAATTTATCATTATTATTATCACTATTACTAACAAGGTTTTTTTTTGTATCATCATCATCATCTACAACTTTATAAAAATTATATAATATTAAAATTTCTTGAAACGGTCGGACCTCCCGGTTGAATCTTGAACCATTGCTCAAGCTGAATTGGTCACCGATTTGGTTCCACAAACACTACTAATAGTGGTATCATTTATGTTTTTTTTTTTTTAGCATTTTTTTTCCTTCTTAATTTTCTATTCTTTTGTTGCAACTAAAACTAACTAATTGTTTGGATTTTAATTTTTCTGACCAGTGATAATATCTGCTTTCTTAAATCTTTTGGTCGATTTTTTTTTTTCTTTTCACTTATATACCTCTGCTCTATTTTTTTTTTAATTTCTATACTTAATTAAAAGGCAAAGTAAAATATTTGATATTAAAAAAATTACTAAATTTGTTTTTGAAGTTAATTCAGTGAAGCACCTTGAACCAAATTAAATTTCCTATTACCCGATAAATTTTGATGAAAAGCTACAAAATATATTATTACCCCTATAAATTTTGATTTTGATGTAAAGCTACAAAATATATTATTCAACTACTTTGACTCAAACTAGTATAAGGATGTTAAATAAAACATGAACACAGAGAAATTTTACTACTCAAATGAAGAACTCAATCTGTACGTGCAAATAAAAAACAAAATTAACATGGCAATAAGTATGTTTTTGGAACAAATTAATACCGAATTGTACTTGTACATAAAGTGCTCCTCCACAGCCGTCATCGTGTAGTTTGATGTGCAAGCCATAAGTGCCATCTATGTGCTCATTATTGTGCATATTTGTGATATATATGTTGGGCCGAGAGAAATCAACAAGGATTCAGGCCCAACAAAGATGAATTAGTCCAGTTAGCTCGGCCCATTAGGGTGACAAAGAAACCCATTATGAATTAGCCCATTTGGATGACAGACTTGGCACGAGAAGAATTGAAGGCATAATCTTGATTTAGCCATTTTTATTACTTTAGTTGGCATATTTTCGGTTTATCCTTCTTCTTAGTTCTATTTTGCAGCAGGTTAGTGAGTTAGTGGCATATGATCATTATGTATTTATACATTTGGCCAAATATTGATATCTCTTTTTCCTCTATTTTCTTGGAGTTTCATTCATTCACGAACTGGAACATTTGTCACTAATAATCTTATCAATTTGTCTCTTGCTCTTTCGATTTATAATATTGGATATTTTAAGTATCATGATAAGCATATTTTAAGATTTTTTAAAGAATATGAGAAAAACGAGAGATACTTTGAAGAAGAAAAAATAATAAACAAGTGTAATGTTGTGGATTTAAAGACTAGTATGAGGGTGTAGTACTCATGATCCTCAACTAAAATCTTGTCATCAATCTGCAAATTATTTCTTATTTTCTTCTGCCTAATAATGTCTGCTATTTTGAAAATTAACAAGTGAGAAAACAAAATTTTCATTACTTTCACACAACAAAATAAAGGGTCACAGTCTGACAACCTTTTTCTTTTCTTTTTTTTTTTATTAAGAAGAACAAAATTTTATGTCAATGTATTTTAAGAAAATAGATATTATAATTTATTTGGCACTAAAAATAAATATTATAAATTATTTGGCACTAAAAATAAGAACTTCACCCATCATTTTGGATTGTGAACTTTTATTTATTTTCATTAAACAAATCCAAAAGGACCAAAGATAAATAAGAGTTTGTCGATCCAATTTTGTGGGTGGAGTGAACAACTCTTACTGTGGTGCCATTTATATATAATTCTTATGTAAATCGGATTTTTTTTTTTACTATATTTTCTTTTCTTCTGTTAAATAATTATAATATAAATTTTCTTGAAATATATTGACTTAGCTATTCGTTCTTCTTTATTTATTACACTTATCATTTAAAAAATTAGAACAAGGGTTCAAAAAGAATGTTTAGAAGAGATGTAGATAAGCGAAAAGAAAAAGGAAAAAACTATACAAAATATTTTTAAGAAAATTGATTTCATTTTTGACCCGAGAAAAGAAAATCCAAGCAATTATTTATTTTTAATTGTAAAGTAAGAATAATACAAGTGTTGGATTCTATTGGATCTCAAAAATGATATTGTTAAAGAAGAAGGTAAAAAGAAATATTTTTTTATTAGAAGAAAAACCTTAAATAACACTTTAATAATACTTATTCTTATTCATTCACTCGTAAAATTGGCAGAGAGAATTTTCATTTTTTCTTACTTAAAATGTGATTTGAAGACTTTTGTAATTATGTAGAGAGAGAAAATATATGGAGAAAAAATGGGGTTGCAAAAAATAAACATCAAAGAAATCTATGCAATGAAGTTATAAGATGGCAATGCCACCTAGGCATCGGGAGTATAATTTCAACTCAGCAATGGGTAGGATGAAACTGATTACAATGTACCATGGAATATGCCCTTTTAAGAAAAGCCTGGCTATTTAATGTATTTAAAAATAAAAAAATCAAAGTTACATACATTAAATAGTAATTTCTGAAATACAAAAATTTATATGAAACACGACATAAGTAACTCACTCTTTGTGGAGGGTTGGCAGGCTAGGCATAGGTTTTTTCCTTCATTAAATGTCATTTTAATATTTGATTTCCTAGTATTTTATATTAATGTATCACTTATATATTAATATATTATCACTTTATCACCTTAGCATCATATAATACTAAATACACTTACTAGTATTATTTTAATCCAATTTAATATCATATACTATACTTTATTTAACTCAATGTTACATAAAAATAAAAAGAATGGAAGAGAAATATATAGACATAATATGCATACATTAGTTTCAACTTTCCAAGGACACATGCAGTGTTGAGTGTTGGGTAAAGTATAAAAAGTGGTAGGTAAATTTATTATTGGTTGCAAATTGGTGTAGAGAGAATGGAATATGATTTCAGGCTCTTTCTCACATAGAAGAGCCTCTTTTCTGTAAATCCGTCCCTTCCAAAGCTTCAACGATTCTCTTTCGGCTTTTCCCATATATAAATAACCCAAAACTTTATTGAATTTTCTCAAAAAACTTTTCTTTAGTCAAACCCTCCTCAAAATCTTCGCCTCTTCTTTCGTTACAATTTATATTCTATTACTTTTTTTGATTTTCTGTTACTAATACTACTATGATCTCTTCCCTCAAGCAGCCAGCGTTGTCGTCAATCCATGGCTGTGATTTTCTCCAACCCAAGAGGAAATTGCCAACGCCGCCGGCGTGGCCTTCTCTCGGCCTGGCCAGAGATCGCCGGAGCTCCGTTCTCTCTCTATCGAAGCCGCTTCACATTTCGACATTAGAGTCTTTTTCTAAAAAGAGGGACCGATCTTCGATCATGTGCGGGGCGTATGAGGCCGACCGATCGGAGCCGGTGGGGGAGTCTCCGGCGGCGCGATCTGAGGCCGCTAGGAAAGCCAAGATCGGGGTTTACTTTGCGGTGTGGTGGGGGTTGAATGTGGTCTTCAATATATATAATAAGAAGGTGTTGAATGCGTATCCCTTTCCGTGGTTAACTTCGACGCTTTCTCTGGCTGCTGGCTCTCTCATCATGTTGATTTCCTGGGCTCTGAGGATTGCGGAAACTCCGAAGACTGATCTTGATTTCTGGAAGTCCCTTTTTCCGGTATGATCATTTGGGGTTTTACTTGTGTTTTGAATTTTGTGATCTGGGGTTTTGTCAATTTCTGCTGTTTTGTTTGTTTGTGATTTTGTTTTTTTATTTTGTATCAATTTTCTGATATGGGTTTGTCGTTGTCTTCTATGATTTGTTGCTTTGAAGTTTGATGATCTGGTGTTTTCAATTTCATGGGTATTGTGATGATTTTACTGCAAAAAGATTGAATCCTTGTGATGATGATTAATTTAGGTTGCTGTTGCACATACAATTGGGCATGTTGCGGCGACTGTGAGTATGTCAAAGGTGGCAGTTTCATTCACTCACATAATCAAGAGTGGTGAACCTGCTTTTACTGTTTTAGTTTCAAGATTCATCTTGGGAGAGTCATTTCCACCTGGAGTTTACTTGTCGCTCCTTCCAATCATCGGGGGTTGCAGTTTGGCTGCTCTCACCGAGCTCAACTTTAACATGATTGGTAATTCACTTACCTATCTTTATGACTATAAACTAGATTAATTAGGATTTTCCTTTTTTTGCTATATTGATAAGGTGTTTGGTGTTTGATAGCCAACTTGCAGTTTCACTTTAATTATTATCTTTGTTGAATCATGTGAATTCTTGTTCAAGTAGGTGGCTGCTAATGGTATTCTTTGGTTATTTGAAAATTGTGTTGAAGTGTGAGGGTTTTGAAGGGAAACAAAAGTTGCTTTCTGATGCATTCATGTGGTTGTTTTCTGTCAATATCAGGTTTTATGGGGGCCATGATCTCAAATTTGGCGTTTGTTTTCCGGAATATATTTTCCAAGAGGGGCATGAAGGGAAAATCCGTTAGCGGAATGAACTATTATGCCTGCTTATCTATCATGTCTCTTCTAATACTTACTCCATTTGCAATTGCTGTTGAGGGACCACAGATGTGGGCAACTGGATTTAAAGTAGCTATGTCTGAAATCGGACCTCAAATTGTTTGGTAATCACAATACTACCACTATGATTTATGTGCTTTGTTCTATTTGGCTCCTATAATTTGATGAGATGTCCAGGGTTACAATGAAACTTTTTATAGACGTTGTGGCTGTAAGTTATAAACAAAAACATCAAATCAGGTTATAATTAAAAATAAAAATGATGCATAAAAATAAAAATGATTTCATATATTGCAGTAGAATGGTATTCATCCCATTTTGTTTTGTATTTATCTCTAGTTGTTTATTATTTATATGATTGATATTTTGCACATAGGTGGATGGCAGCCCAGAGTGTATTTTACCACCTATACAATCAGGTGTCATACATGTCACTGGATGAGATCTCTCCTTTGACGTTTAGTATCGGGAACACAATGAAACGTATATCTGTCATTGTCTCGTCTATCATTATTTTCCGGAATCCTGTACAACCTGTCAATGCTCTCGGGGCTGCAATCGCAATTTTTGGAACCTTCTTGTACTCTCAGGTAATTTGCTCTCTTGCCTTTTATGTTTTTAATCCTAGGATAACTTTATCTGAAATCCGCTTGTTCCATTGATAAAAGACTCTTGACTTCCACAACTGATGGCAATTGACGATTGCACCCACATTAGTATTTTGTTTGCATATTGTTTCTGATTGTGTCCTTTTCCATTGCACTAAATCCTCAACTTCTTATTTTGACAATCACGTGCTTTAAGTGACATGTATAGTAATGATGGCATACTATAACATGGAAAATAGCAATGCATAATTAGCAACTTGATAGTTTTATCATCATCCTACAGTGACAAGTAGATCCTTCAATAGTGAGTTTTACCTTTACTAATATGATGTTGTTGGTTCTCACTTATCAGTCCTCTATCTGAACTTCTAAAGATGATTAGCATTTCTTGCAATGCATATATGTCACATTTAACATGTGGCGCTAATCTGAGACGAGGGTGTGTAGACTATGAGACAGAACATCTATAATGAGAACCATGTTCTGTGAAACCAGTATTGTCCACTTTTTAATCCCAGAATTCCTCTAGTAAATGAAGATGATGGTGATGATGGGGATGATGATATATACCTACCTTTCGTTCTCAACATACTACTCATTAAAGTTGTATACTAGTGTTTCATCATTTTGTCTATATTATATTCATCTATATGATTCTGAAAGCTCACCTTATGAAATAAAACTCTCGTACAGGCAAAGCAGTGAGTAGGATTGTATACGAAGAAGCAGCAGCATAAACGGATAAAGCAGATGAAGATTTATGGTGCTTGGAGGCTGGTTGATATACCAAGTGGAGCAGAGCAGCGGCTTTACTTGTAGATAGTAGTAATAACGAGCTACAATAAATAACCCCTTTTATTTTTATTTATAGAGTTTGTTTGAGATTAGGTGCCTGTTTTGTACCTTATTACAGAGGAACTTGAGAATTGCAAAAATAAGCAATGGTGAGGGAACAACTTTATCAACGGCATGGATTCATTCATCCACTCTTTAGGCTTTATCTTCATCTATTCTGGATATAATGATACGAGTCCTTCAATAATTATATAGTAGAAAAGATGTGGTCTTAGCTTCATTTCAAGGATAAGTGATGAGATATTCACATCTGGGGTGGTGGCCATTTATGTTCTGATTTGGGCTTTATTTATACAGGTGGATAAAAGTACATTTTCTCTTTAAAAAATATGTTTATTTTCAAGATTGTAAATGAACCAAGCATGATGTTAGCTATATGAAGTTTGACTTGATGTGTGATCCTCGTTAAAGTAGGCCTACATATTCAAACACGGACCAAACTTGCAGAATCGGTTCATTGACTTGTGAGTAACTTTATGAACAAAATCGTGGATTATAATAAAATGAATGGTTATTTCTTTTACTTTATCATAAGTTATCGAACTATCTAATTATACTTAATTTTTTTTAATGAAATTATAGATTTTATCAAATGTTATAATTCTTTTTAACGAAGTAATGAACCTTAGAAACTAAATTCAACAAATTAAGCTCGAACTTAATAATAAACCGACCAACAAGCTTTTTTTTTAGAAACAAAATAGCTTAAAAAATGGAAGCGTTCACAATTATTATTATACTTTTTTTTTTTTTAAGAAACAAATAGATTCAACAAGCTTTTCTGCGGAAATAAAATAGCTTAAAAATTGGAGGTGTTTATAATTATACATTTTTATCTGAATCCTAAGTAATCATAGGGATTGAAAGAAATTGGTCACATATATGTATATACATGTGTGTGTGTGTGGTGATAGTTTTAACATAATATTGTGATAACTTAAACAACATGAGACAAATGAAAATACTCCAATCAAACAGCATCTTAAGAAAATCTTTCAAACTTTATTATCACTTGCAATGTCAAGACTCAAGGATACTTTCTAAGCTATCATTTCTCTTTCCCAAGAAGATTTCACTTGGCCATACAATGGATACACAAACTAAAAACCCTTCTAGGACCTCCATCGAAAATACTTTTAGTTCAAAATACAAGGACTCTATTCATTCAACGAAAACATTCCCTCGAGAGGTTGAGAGCACGAGTTTGGGATAGTAGTCTTAAAGCTTTAAATGATTAATGGCTGTGTGAACGTCTTTATCTCCTCTGCCACTGCAGTTGAGGACAACCTTAGTTCCATCTGGAAGAGTTGGGCATAGCTTCTCCAGATAAGCTAGTGCATGAGATGTCTCCAGTGCAGGGATAATTCCCTCTAGCCTCGATAATCTCTTAAAAGCTGCACGCACAAGCAGATTATGTGTAATAAGTTAATCAAGTATAGAATGGTGAATGAGCTCTAGCCTTTATATATATAAAACACATTACAGTTTCAAGAATCGAGAGAAAAGAAAAAATGTGGCTCAAAAAAAGTATGTTGAACGACCACCTCATCTATAAGTTTTGAGGTGGCAGTGATACTTCAACACAGGAAATTTAATTTGGCTTGGTTCTGATACCATACAAACTTAGAAGAAATATATTAAACATTTTCAATTGTTTTGTCTTGTTAAGATTGATATGTTTACATAAATTCCCTACTTATAAGAGAATGAATGCCAACAAAATAACAAAAAAATGACACCTTTCTCACAAGCATGATTTATGCTTTACCAATTCTGACTATACGTCAATAAACAGCTAATATATCGCCTAAAATCAGTCAATAACCTCACAAATTTGTAAAAGCACAAAATGTTGAAAACTTAATTTTTCTCTTGACCAGTGTGGTACTAGAATCTAGGATCTCTTAAAATAATACTTTAACATGATTGAACAGAAAACATAGATGTCATTCCTCACCTTCTAAAGCCTCCTCATCAGTTATGCTATAATACTCAGCTCGTCCAATATCTTTCAGAAAGCTGTGCTCCGGTCCAACCCCAGGGTAGTCCAGGCTGTACAACCATAAAGAAATATTTGTTAGTTATGAAGATGCAGGCACTGAATTGCATCTTAGTTTCTACAATGAAAACAGTATGTTTCTACCCAGCACTGATAGAATGTGGCTCAACTATCTGCCCATCTTCGTCTTGCAACAAGTAACTCATAGCTCCATGCAGAACTCCAATCTCTCCCTTAGTCAGAGTGGCAGCATGCTTACCACTGTCTAAGCCAAAACCAGCAGCCTCAACGCCAATCAGTCTAACATCTTTATCATCAACAAATTCATGAAAGATTCCCATTGCGTTTGAACCCCCACCAACACATGCAACAAGCACATCAGGTTTGCCACCCCATTTTTCCAAGGCCTGTTTTCTGGTTTCTTTACCGATCACTGCATGGAATTCCCTAACCATCATAGGATACGGATGTGGGCCAGCAATAGATCCCAATATGTAATGAGTAGATTCCACATTAGTAACCCAATCTCGTATAGCTTCAGATGTTGCATCCTTCAGAGTGGCAGTCCCAGAATGAACTGGTCTAACCTACATGTCAAATTAAGAATTTATTTAAGAAGAGCAGGAGATAAACAGTATTAACCAATTGTGTAAGCAGTCCTCCACATAACAAATGAGTCAAAACTTGCAAATATGGTCCATGGATGCTGCAACAGTCCGGCTTGTCTAAATCAGAGGTTAATAAATAATTTCACAAGTTACGAACATCATAGCTGATGGTGATTAGATAGTAAACAACTTCAAGCCACCCAAGATATACAAAAATTTTGTAATTGTAAATGGTCTATGGTCCTCAAGTCATAACAATGTATAAAGTTAAAAATCCACACAAGGACGAATTACACATACACATCCTGAGGCCTAATACAGTTAAACAAGTGGGATAATTCAAGAAAGCCAGTAAAAGATCTGAGAGAAACAGACCTCAGCACCAAGAAGCCGCATTCTGAAAACATTAAGTGCTTGTCTCTCCATATCCTGAGCACCCATGTAGATAATACATTCCAACCCAAACCGAGCACAAACGGTAGCTGTTGCAACACCATGCTGACCGGCTCCAGTTTCAGCAATTATACGCTTCTTACCAAGGCGCTTTGCAAGTAAAGCTTGGGCAACAGCATTGTTGATTTTGTGAGCGCCAGTATGATTAAGGTCTTCCCTTTTGAGGTATATGTGAGGCCCTTTCCCATCGAGGCCTTTGTAGTGCTCTGTGAGCCGTTCAGCGAAATAAAGAGGGCTTTCTCTTCCAACATAGTCTTTCAATATTCCAGCTAGCTCTTTCTGCAATCAATCCAATAAATATTCAATAACAAAGAACCGGAAAACCACACAACTATTTAATTTAGGCATCTGATAGGTCGTCACAAGCATATACAGAATAACTGCAACAACAACTAATTACATCAAACGAGTATCAGTCAATCCAATTACTCCACAAAAAAAACTCAATAGAATAAGGCTTTCTTCACAAAGCTCGGTTCCTCTACAATCAATGCAGCTCATATCAAATCATGAACTAAAGCATCGAACAATTATCCAAAAATGTATTATTTCGATCAAAAAGAGTAAACACAAGCAAAACCTGGAATTCATGGTCAGCAGCAAGGGCATTGAAGGCGGCCTCGAGCTCGGTCAGAGCATACATTAGGGTCTCGGGCACGTATTTGCCGCCAAATCTCCCGAATCGGCCGAAAGAATCAGGGCGCTGTAGAGGCTCCGCCGCGGCCGGTGTCTCGAGTTCCTTGTCGACCGCCGTTGCCGCCATCTTGGTGAGCCTGCAGAAGATAGGAGGGCAACGGGAATTGGAAGGACAAAACGGCGTAGTTTTGATGAATTTGGCAGGTGGGAGGGAATGCGAACGGATATGTAATGGGAGGTCGGATTGGGCTCTGCAAGCGGTGGAGGCGGAGGAGGAGGAAGACAAGGCCATGTTTGGTTTGCAAGTGATTTAAAAGTAAGATATGCAAAATCGAGATTTTATATTTCAATTGAATGGCGGTTGGGATGATAACCAAACAGGGAAAATAAATAAATAATGGATTTATTTATTGAGATTATCAGAGAGGGTTAGGCTCTGCTATACTTGATATAAATGCATTTGTCTATATAATTAAAATGGTTTTTTTTTTGAAAGTACTCTAAATGGAGTGACAGATATTTGGTATGAATGATTTTTTCCTTTTAGTTACTAGTGCAAGAAATAATTTTTAGACCGGAGTTTGATAGGAAATACTATCATATATTTGGTATAAATCAACAACGGATTCAGAAATTTTAGGTATGAATGATTTTTCCCCCTTTTTGTACGTGTAAGGAAAGAATTTTAAGACATATATTCTGTATAAATGCATTTATCCATTTAAAACAAATGCAAGAAAAGAGAAATTAAGATTGTTTTTGGATTGAAGGGTTTGAAAATAAAATTAGAAATTAACATCAACAAATTCATTTATAAATTATTTTATTTGGATTGATAGAAATGCATCCTAGCAATATTTAAACACAAGATCTACAAGTTAAATTTAGAGCATCAACCGCTAATTAAAATGATTTTCTTACGTAAAAAGGGAAAAAAACTATATATATATATTTATTTATTTATATATATTCTAAAATATAACTACAATTTTTTTTTGACAATACAATTTATTTATTTTAGTTATTGTTTTGATATTTGATGATTGATACAACTCATTTGTTAATAATGATCCCATTAAGTGATGTAAATTTAAAAACTTTTTATTTATTTTTTTAAAATATCTCGACAAATTACCCTATATATAATTAGTTGATCTTATGGGCCTTGTTCTTTTAACTATAGACCGACCTGGCCCAAAGTTTTCTAGCAAAGCTCATACTCAATAAGTCAATATGTAAAGGTAAAGCCCATTTGCTTCGTCCAAACAATATACAAAAAATTAGGGCAAGAATGCCCCAATTAAATTAGGGCAAGATTCGACTGCGAACAGTGCGCGAACGAATTTGGAGAAGGTAAATTTCAGTGTCTTTTCCTTTATTCATCTCCTGTGTTTCTTGTTTTCAATTTCCGACTGCCTTCCCGTTGGAGTGCGCCGGAAAACCGACTACTATTTTAAATGGTAATGAAGTTTTGAAGTATTATAGATGAAAACTATACCTCCAGTAAAATAGATGAACTGCGCTCTACCTTCAGTAAAAGAAACTGCCTCAATGAAGAAAGGTTGCTTAGTTTAGTTTTGTTACCAACAAATTAATTAACACATTATGAAAGAGGCTGCAATTACACTAATTTTGACGAAAATTGGATAATTTGTATTGTGCATAATTTTAATGAACTATAATGAATATTTTAGAATGGTGCGCCTCACTTTAGTTGAGCACACGCCTATTTTGTGCTGTTCGCCTAAAGTGCTAGTAAACATTTTCTTGCGCCTTGAGTGTGGTTTTTATTTACACTTTTGATTACCTTGATTGAATTTAAATGAGTGTTCATTGAGATCCCAGTTGTTAGGTCAATTCAAGACAGTGATTTAGATTGTTGAGGGTATTAACGATTAATTTCATATTATGAAATGAAGTTACTAGTTAGTGTTATTGATGGCTGTAAACAAATGCAGTCATGTAAAATGTACTATTATTCATGTTTTCAAAAATCGATATAAGAATTGTGCTTGAGCTTATTTTATTATCAACTGAGTTGAGGTTAAATAAGCTTTGATCAATCCGAATATGGGTTGAACTTGAGGGTTGATACCCCCCCCCCCCCCACCCACATCAGTCTATCTTCACATACACACAATTTATATCATGCTGAATTTGAACTTTGGATATTAATAAATGGAAACAATATGTCCAAACCTGTTTATCGCATTTATCGAATCTGAGTTCAAAATAGGTGTTTAGCAAATATTTTCAAGTTGGCTATCAATTTGTTTGATTTTGTTTTAGTTCTTTACATGTCATAGTTTGGTGGTGTAAACATAGATGTTTGATACAATTAATATAATTCAAGTATCGAAATGTATTTAGCCATTATTGTTGTAAATTTTATGTTGCTTAGCCTGAGTTACTCTCTATTTTGCTTAGATATGTTCTCTTGATGTAGTACATATTCAATGGGGCGCAACAACTCTGTATCTCCAGTCAGAGCAGATGGGTCTCCTCGCAGGAGAAGTCCATCTCGAAGGGAAAGGTCTCCTGCTCGACATAGGAGTTCACATGCAGATAGGATTTCAAGTCGCAATAGATCTCCAAAACGTGCTAGATCAAGGTCCCCTGAATTACATTCACCTGTGAGGGAGAAACCTCATAGTTTAACCAGATCTCCAAACCATAGAAAATCATCATCTCATTCTCCAGGTAGACAAAAACCATCAAGTCGAGTGAGGTCTCCAAAACATGAGAAGTCAAGGTCGTCCCCACCACCTCTTTCACCACGTAGTAAAAGATTAAAAAGAGCTAAAGCTGAACGAGATGCTGAAAAAGGGAGTGAGAGAGAGCATGAGAAAAACAATGTGAAGAAGAGTGACAGATCTATATGTGAAGAGAAGGATTTAGACAGGGATTTGTCAATTGAGAAAAAAGATAGAAGGTCTGGAAGGGATGCTGCTGACAATGGTTCTAGATCAAGACATGGACGCTCAGCTTCGCCTTCTGATCATAAACACAGGAGTCAACGAAGATCAAGATCGCCTCATGCTTCTAACAATAGAGGACGTGATGAGGTGTCTGGTGATATCCACTCCCTATACCTAGTTCATATCTTTTTGAAATTTGGTATTCCTATTGATAACATATATTGTTGTGGTATGAGAACCACAAAGAGTTTCATTATTGCTTATATCTTAATGGTCAAATTTGTAATCTGTTCATTATCTGAATTGCAAGGCCAATTTTGTACCTTTGATTATTAGTTCTTATACACCTAGGTGAACTAGGAAAATTGTTACAAGATGGACTCTTTTCCCACCCTTTTGAAATGCTACACTGCGATTTTACTAAAACAGTAATTTGATTATATATTCCCATTATTCAGTATCCCTTTTGGCCATTGAGAGTCTAGTTGACTCTTAAGGAAATTATCATAAATTAATGCTTTACCCAGTCCAGTCCCCCAGTAGAGTGTCTGTCTTAACATAATAAAAGAAAAATGAGCTGTCAATCAAAAGCAACAATTTTCTAAATCTGTGGCATTGTCTGTAGGTTGACTAAAATTATTATTAGCCTTGCAGTTAGTATCTGATAATACTGTGGATTTTAAGTTGCTTTGGTCCATGTTTAGCGGAATAGAGTTTTAGGTTGCTTGTAAATCAATTTCTAAGTAATAAAGTAAAAGCTGTTATTATAACATTGTGCAGACCAAATTCAATGTTCTAAAATTATTCTGCAAATATTTGATGAGCTGTTCTCTGTTTAATCTCTCAAGCTTTTTAAACTTTCCTATGGTATTTATTATAAGCCATGGTTCTGTTTCGTCTTATGTTGACTATTCATTTCTCTTGCTTGTAGAAGATTTATAATACTGATGTTGTATTTGATCCCATGTTCCCATTGATTGTCTTTTAGTCTATGTTCTCCATGTTTCTGGAAAGCCTCAAATTTAATTTGTTTTTGGACATTGTGTTTTTGAATATTTTTTGTTTCTGTTCTCCATGTTGTTGATGAACCTTAAATTGAGTGTTAATTATTATTATTATTTTTAATTTGGAGTGGGATTGTAACTTTATACATTGTCTTATTGTTTCTCTAAATGTTTGCAGCCTGTGAACTCAAGTGATACTGAACATCGGTGAGTTACTTATGAAAAATCATTCTGAAAAAGTTTTTTTTTTTAAGATTTTGATTATCCTGGTGGGTTCTATGGGGTGGTCTTTTCTAGTAGACTTCTTCCATATTATTTGGAGAATTTTTCCTTATATTTATTGGGAAAATAACCAAATTTCAATTAAGATCTGACTTACTAAATTCTCAGATCTAATCTTTTCTCAAATCTAGTGTTTTCTGATTTATTCATCTCAAATTTTAAATAACAGTCTTTTGGTTCTGCTTGGTTTGAATTCTTAAAATACATTGCTACATTCTGTGATTGCAGTAATGGCGATAATGAGTCTCTAGCTAAGATGAAGGCCGTTGAAGAGACATTGGAAGCAAAGGATAAAGTAGGCCTTTACACATTGAGTTACTATTTGTTATGCCATTGTTCTGTGTATTCTGCCGTCTTGTTATGTTTATTCAGACATTGACTGAAAATGAGATTAGATCCTTGGACCGTTATATTTTATGGGCATTGTTTTCTAGAATTTTTGTTGCTTTCTTAATCTCTGCCATTGCAATTAATGTATTTACTTATTTTTTGTGCAGGCAAAGCCTTCGTTTGAGCTGTCTGGAAAACTTGCTGCAGAAACTAATCGAGTCAGAGGTGATTATGGGATTGCCTTTTCCTATCAAGAAAACTTTTCATTATTTTAAATGCTAAAGCATCTGTATCATCCTTCTTCTTCTTCTTCTTTAAGTTTTTCACTGTTGCATCATTGAATTACATCATTTTGTGGCCAATGTGGTTATGATATTATAGTCTTGTTTTATGTTGATAGCTATAGGGTTGCTTTGTGGGTTTCAGATAGTGAAAAAGTTTAGAGGGCTGTTTTGTTTCTGATATTGTTAGAGACTGGAGTTGTGCTCTTTAGTGATTGTATCTTTATCCGTACATGAGGCATGTTCTATCCCATGTATTTTATAGTTTTCTTAATTTAATAAAAAATGTCTTGTCTCCTATTTGTAATGATTAATGATTAGGATCAGACTTCCATTTCCACTTTGTATTCTTAGTCATTTGTGTTGATCTTTATTGTCTTGAGCATTCCATTGTTTGTTTAGTACAAACTGCCCATTTTTCTTGCTTCAAAGGATTGTTATTGTATGGCCTGTTCTGCATCGCTGTTTTTATTCTGTTATAAAGCCCCTTCCTAATTTATAAAAGGTGCGCCAAATGACCAGCCACCTACTGTGTTTTTTCGTTTTTGTATATAATTCAGCCCCCTGCTTTAACTGTATGTGCTCTACTACAGCAATGAGCAGGTGATTATGAAAATTTGAAGCTTCTTCTAGCCTCTTTTATAAGTAGTAGCCTAGATATTGTAAGCAATGAGCGATGAGATAATACATGAAAAAATTGGTTAACCAAGTAATATAGCAGTTATGTGAACTCTGCTTAAGGTGTCAGATCCTTGCTTATATCTTTGCTCATCCTTGTGAAGTACTTTTTGGAGTCGGTAAACTTCTTTCATGTCTATGCCAAATCTTGTTTTGTTTTATTTATTTATTTTAGTTTACTGTTTCTGATGCATTTTTTAATTCAGGTATAACACTGCTGTTTAATGAGCCACCAGATGCTCGAAAACCAGATATAAGGTGGCGATTATATGTTTTCAAGGCTGGTGAAGTGCTTAATGGTAAACTTTTGGTTGTGATATAATAATGTCTCAAGTGCATCTCTGTTGATTGTGAAATTGACATTTTACTCATGCATGATTCCTCTATTATTTCCACATCTCAATTTCTGATCTTATTTCCACCCATTTCACCTTAATGTTTTCTTACTCTATATGATGTTTCATATTGTTCTGATGAAAATTTAACAAATATTATCTGTCTTGATTGATATTTGCCCATTTTCTCCTCCCAACTTGATCGGGACAACCCAATCTTGATACTACAAACCATTAAAAACTTTTACCTCTACACAAGGGATCCCATTAGTCATTAAACCTTTTAACATGCAGAACCCCTTTATGTACATCGTCAAAGTTGCTATCTTTTTGGTAGAGAGAGAAGGGTTGCAGACATCCCTACAGACCACCCATCCTGCAGCAAACAACATGCTGTTCTTCAGTATCGGTATATAATTTGAATGTATATTATTCCTCATTCTTATTCGCATGTGTAACATATGTAGTTCGTACTAATTTTTTATGGGCTGTCATGGTTAAAGGCAAGTTGATGAGGAAAATCCAGATGGTACTACATCAAAACGAGTAAGGTGCGACTAGCAATCTCTTTTTTTTGTCACCAATGAAGTGGCAATGCACATATCGTTTTCTTCTTGTCTGACAAATAAGTCCTGCTATGTTCTCTGCAATGTGCTAGGCCTTATTTGATGGATCTTGGAAGCACAAACAGGACCTTGCTTAATGTGAGCAATTCTCTGAACTATTCTCTCTTTTTTTTTTTCCTTTCTCTTTCTTCTGAAGCTGGAATATTCATTGGAATGCTTTTTTTTTTTGGTTTGTTTCTTTTTATGGTCATCATAATAGTGTTGGTGTCACAGCCTGACTTGACTTTCATTTTTCCTTTTCAGGATGAACCAATAGACCCTCAGCGGTACTATGAACTGTTTGAAAAAGATACTATCAAGTTTGGCAATAGCAGGTAGGCTACTTATTAAGTTCATCAATGTGATATCTAGATGCTTGAAACACATAAAAAGGTGCATAGTTGTGTTATGACACTGATATTTTCACATATTCACAAATACGTGTTCCTTCAAAAATTATGATTAGATATCAATTCTACCATCTGCGCTTTGCTGAAAATGCATGCACAAGAGGCAATAATGTTATTTCTTCTTAATGCCTGAATTGCCCAGTTAGTGAAGGAACTTAAGGCTGATCTCATGTTAGGGTATTGGATGTGATAAGCACTAGAGAAATCTGAAATATGCTGCAGCCAAAAGATTTCAATTGCTTTTATGTTTTTTCTACTTTTGAAATTATAATATCGACATGATGTTTTTCATTTAGCAAAGTACATTCTTCAGTGTTCCATTTTCTGATGTTGCAGCCGTGAATATGTTCTACTTCATGAGAATTCTGCTGGATGATGCTTATCAGGGCACAGTGGGCAACCACTAGCAATCGTCCATCGAGTGTGCTCACATTAACATTTTAAAACCCAGAATGTAGTGCTGCCAAGCTTTATTCTTAAGCAGGGCTCTATTTTGTAGCAAGTTACCTTTAGTTTTGTGCTTAATTTTAGTCTGAGTTTTCACTGCAAACATATGTATATTTTACAAGACGAAATGGATTGAAATGTTATTCAGTGTTGGCATTGTTCTTGAGGGTAGTCTAAAACATGTAAAACTGAGCTGCAAAGAAACTTGCTGTGTACTCTTGGGGAGTAAAGTACCTTCAATATTTTAACTTTAATAAGATTTATCATTTGGCAACACAAAAATAATTAAATCAATAAAAGTCGGATTTCTGTAATGGCATTTTGATATGATGCAGATAGGGGTGGTACGGTACGGTATATCGAAAATTTCTCGCCATACCGTTACTGTACCGAAAATTTCGATATATCGAAATTTCATACCGTTACCTTATTGAAAATGTTGGTATACCGTACCTTTAGTATACCGAAATTTCGGTATAAGAAAAGTTCATACCGTTACCATACCGTTATTTCGGTATACCGGTATGGAACGGTATGTCGGTCCATTCCGGTATACCGACATACCGTTCCATACCGGTATACCGAATGGACTGGCATACCGTTCCATACCGGTATACCGGAATGGACCGGCATACTGTTCCATACTACTGTTACCGAACCGAAATTTACCGGTACGGTATCATACCTTACCGAAATTTTCGGTATTTTTTCGGTACGGTAAGTGCGGTATACAGGTATTTTCGGTATATTACCCACCCCTAGATGCAGATTAGATTATTAGAATGAGATTACATCCTCCATTTCAAAGCTTTTTAGTGAAAGAAAGCTTGCCATGTGAAGGATTGCATGGATGATACCTTACTAACATTAATCATTAATCTTCAGTTTTAGCTGAAAATATCGTCAAAGAAAAACAGTAATGTTGATTAATACTTCTTTGTTTTCTTCAAAAGGTTTTATAGGGTAATACACAGTTTACAGCTTTATAACAGTCGCTGTTCACATGAGAAAGCCAAGTGAAAGATCATCATCACTAACAAGATATAGCTAGCTCAACAAGTACCTTGGTTAAGCTCAACCGCTGCTTTTAGTTCTTCAAGCAGTTGAAATCATCTGCTTCGAGTTTGTTGCAATTCAAACGTAGGCCTCACTGCAGCAAGACTCTGATATTAGCGAAGAAGTATTTCTTATAAGAGACTGCTCTGCTTAGTTCCACTGCTGAGGAGATTGAAAAATGGATCTTCTTTTTTTTCATCATTCTTCTCTGTTCCTTTGACATCGAACCTTGGCTCCTTTGTAGTTGACGGAGCTGGTGGTTTAACAGCTATAAACGCAACCTTCTTCTTCATTTCCTTTTTAACAGGAAATGAAAGTGGCAATGAACTAGCAGGCAAATAAATGCTTTTGCTGTCAGGGGTTCTGGTGATGCATGAATCATCTATCAACATTTTACTGCTTGTCTCAGAAATTGTTTCAACCGATGAATTGGTGAACACATCTTCTAAGGAATTTATGTTTGTGCTTAAAGCTGCATCTGATGCTTCTTGAACATTCTTCTCGTCTTTGGTCACACCGGGATCACTACGATTTTCTTCAACGTTCAGTGGATCTGCTGATGGATGTTCAGCTGCCATAGCTCCAGTTTCATCAACTACATAAATAAAATAACAAGGGAAAGAAGTTGTAGGATAATAGTTTACATAACACAAAGATCTGGCAATATCATTCAGAAGGAAAAGCTAGGATTGGAAAAAGGTAAACTAACAAAACACAACTCCATTACAAGGATGTATGAGTGAAACATAACAAGGTAGAGAGGACAAACCAATGTAAGTGTTGGATTAGTTTTCTGGAAGCAATGATTTGAACCATACAGGACAACAACTAAACACAATTCTTCAGCATACTATCTCTAAACAACTTTCTGTATATTTTAATTAGCAAGTATCTTTCCTGTTGTAAAGCACTCTGAGATACCTTCACCAAACAGACGTTTTTATGTAAGGTCCTTCAGCTCAGCTCTAGTGAAACTTATGCAACATCGAAAATAAAATAAATCATATGAGGTTAGATTGTACCTCCAAGTAAAACCTCAATGTTCTCATACAGTATTTTTTGTGCACTTGATGAGAAATCTCCAGAGTCATCTTTCTCTTCACCAGTAACCTCACTTTTATCTGTCCTCTCAACTAACACATATTTATCTGTCTGCCAAAGGCATTCCAGCATTATAGTAGCATCTTCCTTTCTTGGATAATATTCTCTAAAGACCTACACATTAAAGGAATTTAAATAGGACTTCTAAGCAAACTGCATATAAGCAAGAAAGAGTGGTAGGAATAAAATAGAAGCATACATATATGCTATTACTGATGTACATAAATAGGAGTGAACTAACCTCAAATCCTTCTTGATTTAATTTTACAGTCTGTTCCCTTTGAGAAAGGGAAGAAACTGTATTGTACACAAAAACAGCATCAAGAAGCATCTGCATTTCAGGAATTGCAAACAAATAAAAAGCACATTATTTACTTCCTTAGACTTGAGTTATACTTTTATTTGTCAAAATGCAAAAAAAAAAAAAAAAAAGGACTCCTTCAGTTGTAAGTTCGATCTTAGAAATAGCAGCATGATAGCAAGTATGTTGGCTATAGAAAATATCCAATTTATAGTAAAGTTCCTTGAGAAATCCAGACGTCAAGTACCTGAACCAACTCCCAACCCCAATACACACCCACCCACCCAAAGAAAAAAAATGAAGATATTAAACAAAACTAAGAAAATACCCTATTATTTGTTACATTCCATCAATAAAATTTCTCATAATATAAAATGAATATAAGCTCAGCATTAAGATCAATGAGTATAAGCTCAGCATCAAGATCAATGAATATAAGCTAAAGAAAGGTGTCTAACACATGATAAATCGTGATAAAATTCACAGCTATAGCAATTTCAATATGAACTGTCTAAAATACAACAATCCTTACCTGCTGAATGAGTACTCGAATGCGTGCAAGCACCGCCAATATCATCAGTGAAAGTTTCATGAAAAATGACCGAGCAAGCAGTGTGGAAATCTCCCTTTGAATAGTTTAAGAGAAAATATTTATGTATAGATTCAGTTAGATTTTGTATATCTACCTCAACAACTTCATAAGAATAAAATAGTTTATCAAATTACAAGCCGTTCCCTAGTCTAATTTATGTCAGAGGACATCAACACAGATAAATTCCACCAAAGTTTAGGGAAACATGATAATGATGGAAGTTCAAATGGGGTTGTTTAATTATGTTAATAATCTTTGAGGCTTTGAGGCTTTGAGCCAGAAAAATGAACATAACAGATGTCGTAGCAACAAACATGACTATACATATAAAAAAATTATGAACTTCAATTGCCCCGCTTAAGACAATGCTGTGATATGCAATGCTATCAGACCTTCATATATTCCGAAGTTAAAAAGTGATTCAACTATGTTCAGACAATATCCGACATGAAATAAATACAACAACTGTTAAAAATCAAGGATACATGGCTGCCTTCAGCAAAGGCTCAACCATCTGCAAGAACATGACCAAGAAGTTATGGATGAGAATATTGACTTCGTCAAGTCAAATGTCAAAATTGAAGGGGTAAAGAGAAACCTGTGACAATAGGCGGGTAACTCCCAAAAGCCTCTTCAAAAAATTACATTTTCCACCACTGCATCTTCTCCTTTTTAAACTGCAACAATGATAACAATGATATAGACCACAATATAATTAAATAATTACATATAAATAAAGAGAAGAGGTAACTTTTCCTCCGTATTGATATTTGACTAGCCCCGCCTCGTAATAATAAAAAATTTCACCATCAGACATCAAGAGAAAACCATTGCTTTATTTATTCGAATAGTCCACATGACATAAAATCAGTGAAAAAGTGTTTCTGAATATTAAGTCAGCATAGCAATCTTCGGCACACATGTAAAAATTTAACCAGAAACACCATACTTATCAACTTAATTCAAGTTGAAATCTTTATAGCAGGCCTGAAGTATAACTAATACTCTGGAGGATCACATAAACCAAATGAGTTTCTTTCAGAAACCATCACAATACAAACTCATAATGGTTCAACATTACATCAACCTGATTTTGTTCTACTGCAAAAGTCTATTTTCAAAATTTACAATGATGAGTAAGAGAGGTTCACAAAGAACGAAGATTTCAATGAAATCGATTATAAATTGAAGAAAAGAAGGTATAATACCTTTCCAAAAGTTGAACCTTTTGTTTTGGCCTGTCACCATTGATCACCATAAAGGAGGCCTCCATTACTTCCTCCAAGTTTGCTGATTGCAGAAGCTTCAAATCCCTTCTCACCTATCCACCAAACACAACGGGAAATAAAATTTATTCAACACTCACTCAAACCCAAATGCATGTGAAAGCATCAATCAATTCCATACATTTGAAAAGCGATTTTAAACAATAGCAATGCTACAAACCTTGAGAAGATACTGGAAGTATGAGCACCTCTGGTGTTGATTCTTGTGTTTATACACAAGTCTCTCAAGAATTCCACATTCTGTAAGGAGCTGACTTCTGAACGTCTTTAATCTCTGTTCAGCTGTTTCAATCTCTGAACTCATCTGTATTCAACTATAGAAACGAATCAAACACCCCAAAACATGTAGTGGGACGCTTTATGATTGCGAAATTTCTTCTTCTCTCGCTGACATTCTATCAAACAGGTTGAGAGCAGTTGAACCTTTTTCCATATTTACAGAAACTAAAACCTCAAGAGCCCTATTGGGCCGTATAATTAAAGCTGCTGAAAGCCCAATAGTCCTATGGGCATATGATATATATTTCCTCATTGGGCCCTCCTAAAAACCCACATTTCCAATTTGGATTTATTTTCCGATTTCGATCCAGACCAGAGATATAATTTAAATATGCGCTTTTTTTTTTTTTTTTTTTTTGTATTTGTTTCAAATTTATTGTTTTTATTCTCCCAAACTATTAATCAAACAAGAAAAGTATGGTTTAAGATTATGTCAAATTGAATGATTTAAAAAATAAAAATCAATACAAACTTAAGCAACCTAAAATTTTGTATTTATATAAATGTATCGAAGAATTGGTTTGGAAATTGGGATAATATTAAATATATATATATATATAAAGCAATGGATTTCAACAAATCAGAGTGGCGCAGCGGAAGCGTGGTGGGCCCATAACCCACAGGTCCCAGGATCGAAACCTGGCTCTGATAGTGTACAAGAGAAAAGGCTTCACAACTATCCACTCAGTGTTTTTCTTTTTTAATCTGTTCAAGATCCTGCATGAAAGCAGTAACCAGCATGTATGTTTTGATTCAATTATACCAATTAGTTAACACTATGGCTCAGACTCTGTGATTTCATAAGATTAACAAAGCTTCATGGACTATTTCTAATTGAAACCTATGCTATTTTTCGATTGTGAAAATTTTATAAAACCTTAAAATCGCAATTTTTTATCATGATAAAAAAAAAAATTAAAATTAATAGTCAAAATTGAATGATTGTTTCATCCCATGACTGACATTGTAAATATATTAATATAATGGTGTACTTACAGAAAGACCCTATATAATAATAAATAAATAAAATAAATTACAGGGGTGCAAACTACGAAATGCAAACTGTAATTAGCCTTAATAATTTTTTAAAAATAAAAAAGAAGACTAGTCTTTATCTGGATAAAAATGTAAAAAATCTACAGATTTGAGAGAGAGAGAGAGAGAGCAGAGCTCCATCTCGGGGTGGCCCAGTAGAGTCCCCACCCTGAGTCACAGATCTCACTTGTTTTTCCAACTCAGTTCAGATTTTGCTTTCAATTTGAGTTAACCCAGCCACATTCATTCCCAATTCCTTAATCCTCACTCTTTCCCTCAACAATCTTGATTTTTCAGTTCAAATTCTCTTCTAATCTACTGCATTTCTCACTCCCTCTCTCTCCCCTTTTTTCAAATTTCTCTCAATCTCACATACATTATTTCGCAATTCTTTCAGTTATCTGTATCCGAATTTGCGCGAGGAAGTCAAAATGAGTGCGCAGAGATCTGCAAAACCCTCAAAACCCCCCAACCAAACTGCTCCATCTAGATCATCTTCGGTTTCTGCGTCGTCTTCGCTCTCATCCCATTTAGCAATGGTGGAGTTGAAGCAGAGAATTCTCACTTCCCTGTCGAAGCTCGCCGACCGCGACACTCACCAGATCGCCGTCGAAGACCTCGAGAAGATTATCCAATCCCTCACAAACGACGGCATTTCGATGCTACTCAACTGTCTCTATGACGCTGTCAATGACCCCAAGCCTGCTCTGAAGAAGGAGGGCGTCCGCCTTATCGCCGCCGTATGCGCCGTCCACACCGACGCCGCTGCCTCCCACCTGACTAAAATCATTGCCCACATTGTTAAGAGGCTGAAAGACTCTGATTCGCAGGTCAGGGAAGCGTGCCGCGACGCCATTGGCTCGCTTTCGGGGTTGTACTTGAAGGGCGGCAGTGGAGGTGACGGCGTTGTATCGCTGTTTATGAAGCCATTGTTTGAGGTGATGAGTGAGAACAATAAGGTTGCTCAAGGTGGAGCGGCGCTGTGTTTGGCTAAGATGGTTGAATGTGCCTCTGATCCACCTTTGGTTACTTTTCAGAAGCTTTGTGTGAGGGTGTGTAAGTATTTGAATAATCCGAATTTCATGGCGAAAGCTCCGTTATTGCAGGTTGTTTCGAGCTTGGCACAGGTTCGTTCCCAATGCTATGCTTTCTGATGGAAATTTACTTTGTTTTATTCATGGTCTCATAGTTGAGAAAATTCAATTCTCTAAATTTGATGATGTAGTTGACTTTTTTTTTTCTTTTCATATTTGGTGTTTGGAAATTTAGATTGGAGAAGTGGAACCACCTTTGCTCTTTGATGATGTAGTTGACTTTTTCCTATATACATTTGGTGTTGGAAATTTGTGATTGGAGAAATGGATTCTCTTTGCCTTGCGTAGTTAGGGGAAGGCTTGAGGAAGTTTAAGTTGTTATTAGTAATGAAGCTATGTTATATTACTTTTAACAAATTAGATATAATGAGGCCATTTTCCTGTGAGCTTACAAATCCTTCTTTCTCTTAGGGTTTTTGTTTCAATGCTATAAAGATCAAATATTTTGCTTACTATGGTTTCAGGTTGGAGCAATCGCCCCGCAAAACTTGGAGGCATTGCTTCAGAGCATTCATGATTGTCTTACAAGTTCAGATTGGGCTACTAGGAAGGCTGCTGCTGACACATTATGTGTCTTGTCTCTGAATGCTGGTAGTGTAACAGCAGAAGGAGCTGCTTCAATATTGGTTGCACTTGAGGCTTGTCGATTTGATAAGGTACAACATAATACCCTGTTCAAGATCTTTCAACATGTTTCTGCAAATGGTCTGAAGTTATTGGCAAGAATTTTTTTTTTGAGGAATCTGAATTGGTCTCCAAATGTTATTCACATATTCAGCTGCTTGCATTAAACTGTCTGAATATTGTCTAGATAAAAGAATTTTAAAGGCCCATGTTGCATTTAGTCTCTGACATCTGCTCAAAGTTCTTATGACATGAAACTTGTAAAAAAGGTGCAGCTTTTCATCTGTGATATCCCCTTTTCGTCAACAGTATTCAGTTTGCACCTAAATCACAATTTTTAGGATTATCAAAATAGTGGACTTTGCCAAGGAATATATAGTTGCTTGAATGAATGGTAATTCTATGAACTAAAATTGATTGTGAACATTTCCTAGATAAAACCTGTAAGAGAGAGTATGATCGAGGCTTTGCAGCTTTGGAAGAAAATTGCAGGAAAAGGAGATGGATCTTCAGACGAACAAAAAGCTTCATCCCATGGTAGGCGTTGTTGATCAGAGTGTTCTTTATTTTGATCCCTAATGCAATGCCAATTTTTGTTTATTCTTTCTATAATTCCCAACCCTTCAGATGGTGAAGCCTCTGAAAATGCAGATGCATCAGATAAAAAGGATCTTCCAAACCTTTGTGATGGAGAAAGTGCAAAATCACTGAAGGATTCATCTTCTGGATCGTCACCCTCTGATCCTAATTTAAAAGGCAAGGGAAGCAACATTTTTGACAAGGCTGTAGGGATATTAAAGAAGAAGGCACCCACGTTAACTGAAAAAGAATTGAACCCTGAGTTCTTCCAGAAACTAGAAACAAGAGATTCAGACGATTTACCTGTTGAAGTGATCCTTCCTCGTCGACTTGCTAATCCTTCAAGTTCGCAAAATGAGGAGGAATCGGAACCAAATGCAGATCCAAGTGCGAGGACAAGGGTTAACCGCCACTCCGGTGATGCACCCTTCAGAGCCAATTATGAAAGCATGGAGAGAGGAACCATTGGTGAACGTGGTGAGTATAGTCAGATAGAATCATCTGGTGCATACCCAGATTTTTCCAGAACTCCTGGTCAATCAGAGGGGTTTATGAACAATAAAGGAAATTGGTTGGCTATTCAAAGACAATTGTCACTGCTGGAGAGGCAACAGGCTCATCTCATGAATATGTTACAGGTGTGCTTTCTTCTATTTATATCTAAGGGCATGATTCCACAATCTGCATTTCGCTAATCATTTTTTATGTTGCAGGACTTTATGGGTGGATCTCATGATAGCATGGTGACCCTAGAAAACCGAGTAAGGGGGCTTGAGAGAGTTGTTGAAGACATGGCACGAGATTTATCAATATCATCATCAGGTAGGAGGGGTAGCGGTGCTGTGGCTGGATATGATGGGTCTTCTAACAGGTCTCTCAGCAAGTACAATGGTTTCTCCGACTATTCCAGTGGCAGGTTAGGAAGAGGTGGTGATGGGCGCCTTCACTTTGGGGAAAGGCTTGCTGCATTTGATGGTGGTGGCTTGGGAATGAAATCTAGGGAGCCATCTTGGAGATCTGATGCACCAGATGCTTGGGATTTCCATCAATACAGTAAAAATGGTCACATGAGCTCAAGGAGAGGTCCTGGTGGTGGTCCCATAGATATTAGATCTGGTAAATCAGAACACGATGCTGATCAGGTTGGCAGAAGAGCTTGGGAAAAAGGAGCTACGCCTGTTAGGTTTGGCGAGGGACCTTCTGCAAGGAGTGTGTGGCAAGCTTCCAAGGATGAAGCTACGCTGGAAGCTATACGAGTAGCCGGTGAAGACAATGGAGTTAGTCGAGGTGCTCGAGTAGCTATCCCTGAAATGACAGCCGAAGCATTAGGAGACGATGGAGCGGTGCAAGATCGGGACCCAGTTTGGGCAGCTTGGAGCAATGCGATGGACGCTCTTCATGCTGGTGATGTGGATTCTGCTTTTGCCGACGTGTTGTCCACAGGCGATGATGTCTTGCTTGTGAAGCTCATGGACAGATCAGGCCCTGTTATAGATCAACTCTCAAATGAAGTAGCAAGTGAAGTTCTAAATGCTACCTCACAGTTCCTCATGGATCAAAACTTGTTTGATATCTGCTTAAATTGGATTCAACAGGTAAGAATTTTGATCACTAACAATCTTGGTCTTCTATTTACTTCTTGCAAACCTGTTCTAGAGTCTCTTGACATTGTTCCATGTCCTGTTGTCAGTTGGTGGATATTATCATGGAAAACGGAGCTGATGTGGTGGGGATTCCGATGGAAGTGAAAAGGGAGATTTTGGTGAATTTACATGAAGCATCTTCGTCGATAGAGCCACCTGAGGAGTGGGAAGGAGCTGCCCCAGATCAATTGCTGCTTCAGTTGGCATCAGCTTGGGAAATTGATCTGCAACGCTTTGGAAAATAGCTGCCTCAGTAACATTTTTTATCTATATTATTAGCCTTTTGGAGCTGCCTATTGTTTTGTTTGTTAATCATGCATTGCTTGATTTTTGAATGCTTTTAATTCCCAGAGAAAAGTGAAAAAGTTGAAAGTAAATGTTGGATGTAATGCACAATGCAATGCATTACTAACTTGTTTCTTTGAGAATCTTATTATTAGTATAGTTTTTTTCCTCTCTTGGCTGAACCAATGTTATTATAATGGGTTGAAGTGAGAGTTTGGTTTGTGCGATTAGCCTGATGTAACTGGAGATCTTGTCTCTGTCTAAAATTGCTGAAATTGTTTTTTCTACATTGTAAAGCCTTTTTATTTTTCTGTAATTCATGCCTTCAATCACGAATTAGCAAATGTTATGCCACTTCCTTGCGAATTTATCATATGAAAATGAAATTTTCAATGATAAAATAAAGTCCCAAATAGGCTAAGGATTGTGGGGAAACATCCAGAGATGGATGGAGTTTTTTGTACATGTGTGAAATCATCTGGTACAAGACTAATTTTATTTCTGTATTTTGTACAGCTGATAAGTTGAAATGCTTTTTTTTTTCTTTTCTTTTGGTCTATTCGTTAGAAATTAAGGTCGCTATGATTCTGAAGAAAACATTAATTTATTTTAAAGTAAGCTATTTATTTGGTTAATAAATAATAATGATGTACTCCTTTCTGCAAGATGGTGGTCATCCATAACTATGTTAAGATGGAATTATTTTGATAAATAAAAAATCCAAGTCCATGATTAGATGAAGTTATTAATTAAACAATAATGATACACTATTTTGTGCAGTAAGGTGGCCATCCATGATCCACCACGATATTAGAGTTGGTATTTTTTACTCCAATGTTTCTTCTAGTTTCAAATAATGACTTTTTATTTATTTATTCTATATCGCCACTGCAAATATCCCCAGCCAACTAAATAAATAAGCAAAATGTGCAAACAAATGGATGAACTTGATATTACTCATAAACAAAACCATCTAGGAATTACAATCTTCTACTACATGCGAATAAAACTATAGAAATGTCAAAAAATTGAAGCCGAGAACAGCATAAATTATATACAGAAAAAAAAAAAAAAAAAAAAAAACCCTAGATTACATAGTAATTTGATACCAGATATCAAACCAGGTGGGTGATGGAAAGAACGTGTGAGCTACTTAGCAGAATACCAGTTTTGAGCACACTTAGCATCAACAGATAAATCAACTAAAAGAATATTTTTGCCATCAAAAGGGTTTGACATGCAATCAACCACTATAGCCTTAGCCTCCTCACCCGATTCGGTTGGCCCTTCCAGGATCACTTCATCATGAACCTGTTCCAACACAATCCATATAAAAGTTTACTCAAGATTTCTTTTCGGATACTTAAAAATCATTTAAACATGGCAAAGGTTGGGAAGGTAAATTCGACCTGTAATAGAAGTCTCCAGCCTAGCTCCTTCAACCGTTCGTTCCTTGTTATTTGCAACATGGCACACATAGCCACATCTGCAGCACTTCCCTGCCACATTTTCAAGTACGAAAATGTCAGCTTGTTGACACCCCCCAATAATTTGGACAATGGAACATAGAAAAGAATTGAAAGGGGACCTGCACTGGGGTATTGATGGCAGCACGCTCTATGTGATTTCTATGTGCTTTACTGGCATTCTTTAGTGATGGGAAGTGGCGGGCCCGCCCTAGCAACGTGTAAACGCATCCAAACTTACGTGCGTGTTTTTTCTGTTCTAGCTGCCAAGATAGCACTTCTTGTCTGTCACTATACCAGAGGTCAACCGTTTCCTGAGCTTCCTCACGTGATACCTAATAACAAAGATAGTGTTGACAAAAATGATATGAAACCTTTCAACCAATCGAAAACTCCCAAAAGCTAGCATACTTTCCAGTCCCGAGCAAGTCCAACACTGGTTTTTCCATATGCGATGGAGAAGTTAAGCATCTTAGCTTTCCTTCTTTCAGAGGCAAAAGCGTCCTGAAATTATAATCGAATTATACACAAAACTCAGATTACTCAAGGTTGCACTTGACTAATAGCAAGAGTTTATACCCAAAAAGTAGTGGGTAAATCATTATATTTTAGTAATGGTATAGTGATTGTCATTTCTACAAAAAAGATACCATAAAATCAAGGGTAAATCCAAGAGCAAACCTTTAGCAACGGGACTGGAGGCTTTTCATTTTCGGAATGGGGATGCCACTCAAGAAGCACTTTCTTCTGCTCAACAGCATCACGAATGTGCGGATACATATTCATTGCAGTTCTTGAGTGGAAGTCTCCACCAGCTTTAAATGCATCTAGCATGCTCTTACATTTGGCCACGTGAGCAAGGATCCTAAGTTCTAACTGATTGTGAAACACATTTTATCAGAAACAAAGTTGTACAAAATAAAAAATTTATGTCTTGAGAGAACGTGAGTCATTCATTACCTGTCCGTAATCAGCAACTATTAGGGAGTTTCCAGGTGCTGCTATAAATGCCTGACGAATCTTGTAACGATCCTTCTCCAACGCAGGCTGATTCTAGATTCCATAAACACAAAAATTATAGAACGAATCTGTAAAAAGACAGATTTGTAACATTCATTGTTTTTAAACCAAATATTTTACACCTGCTTATTTAACAAAAGTTCTAAGGTTGAATTTGGATTGAAAGATTTGAGGATAGATTTGAAATGCATGATAGAAAATTCATTGGTGTTATGTGGATGGAAGGTTTGAAGTAAGAATCAGAAATCCATCACTCTCATTTCGAATATTTTTTTTTTTGGGTGATTTGGATAGATTTGAAATCCACTCGACTGAGTTCTTCAAAGTGGAGCTCATTAAGAAAGTTACTAATCAACAACAAAAAAATTCCAAGCAACCAAAATATCACAAAGATGTATTCAGATTTACAAGTTCGTTTGTGTAAAGCACATATAGACAACCTCTGGGTAGCACTGGAAAAGAAGAAGACATAGGACAAACCTGCAAATTAGGTCTTCGTGCAGACAAACGCCCAGTTTCTGTGTTAATATTCAATGAACAATGGATTCTCCCATTCTTGCCTGCTATGTGATTACCCTGGGATAAAGCATAAATAATGAAAATAAGGATGAAGCTATAGAACTGTCCCTTTCTGTCCTAATGATACACTGTCATCTGTAAATGACCCATCAAGCTCCAAAGACAAACATCAAAGGCATCCTCATGCAATAAACGGGACCTTACAAAATTCAGATTGGTTTAAAGCTGACAGACTCATGTGTGTGTGTACCGTTTACAGATGTTATAAGAAATCTATCTAATCATATAACCTGGTAAGTGTAGCAGAAAAATAACCTGTAAGGGGAGAATAAAGTTGGATATCAGGGAGTCAATTGAACAAACTTCACACAAAGCAGCAATGGCATGACAAGCTTCAATTCCTGCCTGTCCACCACCAAATGCAGAGTAGGCAGTTCCATAAGCAGACATATCGGTGTCTATACTCTGGGTTGATCCATTGTCCTTAGAAGATTTTTGAGTAAGTTCTTCAGGCATTTCTTCATCGCTGACTTCATCCAGTAGGTCAAAGTCAGCAGAGACCTTCCCTGCAAGACTCTTCAAAACATCTCCACTAACAGAAGGCCAACCACTTGCAGTGTACTTATCGGTCTCAATGTAAACACCATCAGGCTTACGCAATATGATTTTCCGATATTTTGTGGGACTTTTTTTGCCTTCTTCAATGATGTTTTCTACATTGGGAATTTTAAAATCCTTCTCCACTGGTAGAAACTCACTGGGATCCTTACTGTGAACAAAATAACAGAGAATAAGGGTGTATTCAAATTTAAATGAGAAGAAGAAATGTGAATTTCAGATTCTAAGATGAAGTGATCACTGTTACACATGACATGTGATCTGTTGAAAAGAAACAGGATAAGAAAATAAACACTATTCTCATGTATAGGATCTATCAATCAATTGTTTTGATGCCATGCAAGAAAGCCTTATCAACTTGAATTTTCCTTTATTCAGAATGTTAGTACTACCTGTTCTGTACGCCACCAAAAAAAAACTGGCGCAACTGTGTATCACTTCCCACATTCATGTATTTTGCATCATCGCAATACTTTGATGCCCACTTGCGAAATCTATCAGCAGCTATCTGCTGCTCCGCTTTAGCCACCTTTTCAATCTCAGCAAGGTACGAACGATCCACCAGCATTCCCTCCGTCTCCATTTTAACAAGAAGCTCTCCAAATGGACTTAAATAATTTTGATAGTTGTCAAACATTGAACCTTTGCAATGTCCATCAACAAACCAACGGATCCCCAACAGATGCTTCTCCAAGCTTTGATACAGCCTCAATGTGCTTATTGAATCTAAAGCAGAATAACAAATCCATAGTTTTCTCTCAACTCGTTGTAGCTCTTCAACAGGAGGAATGGTGATTAATTTTCCCTCAGATCCATCTTTCTTTAATTTTTTCCGACCAAAGATGTTCTTCATCGACACTTTTCCTGTCAGCTTTTCACCAGGGCCACCCTCAGCATATCTCATGACTAAAGAATCACCTGTGAGCGCTTCCAGAGAGTACCCTCCCTCTGTTCGCCTAGCGGAATTCCATAATCGAGCCATGTGCATTGTATCAGCATGGAAACCAGAAAGTTTAATCCCATAATTCTCTATTATGTGATTATCAAAACTGTAATTATGCCACACCTGCAAAAGGCAATGGGAAGCTGATTATGCACATGTTACTGGATTATAACTACACAAATAATGTTTTGGTAGATTTGATTAGATAAACAACACTACTGCAGGGGATGGTCTAACCCAGCAGCAAAAAAGATAATCCAGCCGATAATGAACAAATAAAAATATCTACTTTTTTGATAGACGGGTCTTCAAAAAATGGAGCAAATTCTTTGATAAGATCCTTGCCAGCTCCATCAAGGACATCCACCCAGATGCAGGACTTTCCATGACCAAAATCAGCCTTTGAACCAGAATATATACTAAAACATATAAGTTCTCCATGGTCCACGGGTGTTTCTTCTTTTACATCAATGTTTGCTACCTGTGATAATCAGCAACAACACATGAAAAGCTCAGAACAGGCTCAAATTTTAACATACGGGAAATAAAGCATACGACTAGCAAAAAAGTACCTCCGTATCGCATGCGTGAATAAGATCTTTGTATTGAGTGGTAAGCATACGGACTACTTCCCTAGCTGCCGGGATGCTATCAACCACAAGAACCTTATCGTAGACCTGGCTAAGACTCTTATGAAGTTCTGTGTGTTCACGAGCAGTGATTTTCTCATCCAGAAGTTCAGTAACATCACTTGAAACAATATTTTTATCATCAGAAGCACTTTCTTTATTTTCAAATGCATTATCCTTGTCAGATATGGAACCTTGATGTCTCTTATTTTCTAACCCATTCAGGTGAGCACCTTTCGCCATCAAATGGCCGTCAAGTACTATCCTGTTATCATCATCATTTGGATATGAAACTACATTAGATCCGACCTCAACTAGAGACATTTGGTTAAGGGAAATATGAAGCCCATTTTGCATAACATTTCCCTTATATTCCTTCTCGCTTCTGCTTAATCCACTCCCTTCTTCATACTGCGAAATAAACAGAAAAAAAAAAAAAAAATTCCCATGATAAAAAGCTTTGACAATGGTGATTAACACAGTGAAAAAATAGGAAGAAAATCGTACTATTTTTCTTCTCACCAATTTGGCATGCTCCGTTGTATCTTCTTCTGGAATTATCTTGACATTGGAAGACGTGCTGTTTCTATGAGCAAATAGACTCTTATTCTTTTTACACTCTTCAGTAGCTTTACCCCAGTCTGCAGCAGTATGCCCACAAAATGTTCCATACCAAATTTCTTTGCTATCCTCCTCTCTACCTCCCACCTCTCCATGAGGCAAAGGCTGTTTCCACTTATAAGCAAAATTACTTCCTTGTCTATGAAGCATTTCACTATCGCTGCGCTGAAATGTGCTGTAACTTGATCTTTGTTTTGATTCAAGTAAATCAGCTCCATTAGAAACGAGACTTTTTGCACTTTGGGACACTTTATCTTCTAGCCTACAAGAGGCATAGGCAGTATATGAAAAACAGAGCACCACAATACATTGTGAGTCTAAATTCCCAAAAACCATAACAGAATTGTGTATTTCCACTATTAGCCACAATTAGCAGTTTCAATCTACAATCGATACAAAAAACTAGCAAATACAGACAAAAGCGCAATCATAAGAACATTATCCACACCCAAGTCCCTACATTTCTAAGAACATACATAAACTGAAAGAAAAAGAAAAAAGAATCCCCAAGGTTTAATATATCTAATGCCAAGAACCCTTAATCAAATTCCACTATACAAGAAATAGGCAAGTCAAGAACCATAAAGAAATCATATATATTCAAAGAACGTACACAAATTCAAAGAAAAAGAAAAAAGAATCCCGGGGTTTAATTTAACTACAGCCAAGAACCCTTAATCAAATTCCACTATACAAGAGACAGGCAAGTCAAGAACCATCAAGAAACCATATATATTCAAAGAACAAATACAAATTCAATGAAAAAGGAAAAAGAATCCCCAGAGTTTAATTTAACTAAAGCCAAGAACCCTTAATCAGATTCCACTAACTAGGCAACTCAAGAACCATCAAGAAACCATTTAACTTCAAAGAAAAAACACAACTTCAAAGAAAAAGAAAAAAGAATCCCCAGGTTTAATTCAACTAATGCCAAGAACCCTCACTCAAATTCCACTATGCAAGAACTAGGCAACTCAAGAACCATAAAGAACCATCAAGAAACCACATAAAGTAAAGTTTATAGAGTTCAAAAGAAGGTGAACCTGCATAGCACTCTGGTTGAGGATGAAAAGGTGTAAAAGCGAGTGCAAGAACGGCAGACCCAGAAATAGGGAGGACGAAAGGAGGAATGCCTGAAAGGGGTAGCCTGAGCAGAGAATCCCATTTTAGCCATAGCCGCTGCTGCAACTCTCCCTAGCTTATTGCTAGTCCTGTAAATAACAATACCACGAAAAGCTGCCGTTTTGATAATTCTTTAAAAGATATAATCTTGGGGGTTAACTTGCGGCTGTAAATAAGAGGGTTTTACAGGGGTTTATCGGTTGTTTGTCAGGGAGTGTGGAGGTGGCGGAAGGGGCACACAGACACATGCGTTTCTAGAGAGAGAGAGAGAGAGAAGGAGAAGGAGATGGGGGCGGAGAGAGAAGGACGAGGGAAAGCAAAGCGGAGTTCTACCGCTGTAATTCTACCATAATAAATGGAAATAATATAGACAAACATTTTCCTTAAACAAGTGCTGTAAATATATTATATGTGGATATTGCTAAATTGAACTCTTAATTCTCATTTAATATATTGACTTAGAGCAATTGTTTTTTTTTTTTTATTAATCTTCTATTATATTTGGTATTTCATTTTCTATTTTATTATAATTAATAAAGTTAAATATTTGTTTTGCTATAAAAATAAATTAAGAAACGGAATAATATGAAGAGACAGTCTATAACAATAAGTTAAAAGAAAATCTGTCAAAAATGTAAATACCTTTTTTTTTATTTTAAATGGAACTGAAAATCATATTTTCCTAGAAAAAAATTTCCTAGCTCATGGAATAAAAAAATTAAAAAAAAAAATACTGCATTCATATAAGAAATTATTCACTCAAACTATTAGGTTGAGTAATATCTTCCTCAGATTCAGAAATACAATTAGGTTGATTTAGATGGAATGATTTCAAGTTTAAAATTTAAAATTAATATATTTCAAATTCATTTAAGTTGGAGTGGATAATTGATGGATTTCAAATTTCTATCTATACAAACATCCCGACAGATTTGATACCATGGATTTCAAATTTCTTCTCCAATCCACTTATTCAAATGGATCCTTAAATTTGAGAGAGAACTTAGATTTATGTGGCAGTGGAACGTTAATGGTGGATTGACGAAAAATATGAAATTGAATTATTGAAATGATAATGATAATGGAACCTATGAGTAGATAAATCTGCAAAAGACGTAATTCACATTTCAGCGAACAATTAGAAAGAAAAAATCAATATTTCTCATCTATTTCCTAGACTAGATACTGTTACGAAAGGCAAAACATATCAAGGCCCTAATGTCTAATTCCTTTTGTGAAACGGAATAGTAATATAATGTCAGGACAAACATTTATAAAGGGTGTAAGCTATAAATAATTTCTGAAACCAAAGGTTAAAAATAAAGTGATAAAATCACAAATCCTACCCCCATACCAAACAAGCTCTAAATGGTATATATGACCTTTAATATTGTTGTTGATTGAGCTGGTCATGACTCAAACTTGAATCTCTCAAATTTTCTAATATTAATAAGAAAAAAATCACCATGAAATAAAGATTTGATCATCAATAACCTGAATCCATGAGATATTATTGATTTCTATGTAACAATTCTTTGATGCATGGTAGGTGTGTGCAATGAAAATATAAGAATACAAGTTTAAAATGAATAAAACATATATGTTAAAAATTGAAGCAAAACACATCATCATAAAATGTCGGTATTCTTGAATGAAATCCACATGAAGTAGAAAATTATTGAGATTACAAAAATACTAATTTACATTAAAAATGTAAAATAGCGAGAATTTATTTAAACATACACGCATGGTCTTATTGTACAAGCGGAATATTAGGTATGTAGATACAAACAGTCGAACATGGTTGAGTTAAATGGATGACGGAAGCAGGAATAACCTTGCAAGGCACATTCTTATGAAGCATAATCCACTCGATTTCATTCATGTCAAGTTCACTTGGTATATCCCCTTCTCAATTATAAAATCAAAATTATGAATGATGCATGCTATCATTAGATGCGACATCAAATGAGCAAGTGGGATTCCGGGGCATACTCTCTTTCCTGCACCAAAGGGAAGTAATTCGAAATCCTGTCCTTTGTAGTCTATATTATTCTCATTTAAAAATCATTGATTGAGGATTCAACCATATATTTGGGTTCTTGTGGATTTCCACTATGTTAACAATTATCATTGCACCTTTAGGGATGGTATAACCACAGATTTCTACGTTAGCTTCTACTTTGTGAGGGGAGAAAGGTGGACTAAGAGGGTAATATCTTAATGTCTCTTTGATCAGTGCATTCAAATATGAAAGTTTCGGGATATCTGATTCCACTAATTGTTTCTTCTCTCCAACCACACTCTTAAGCTCGTTTTTTACTCTCGATATTTTCTCTGGATCACATAACAATTCTAGCATCACCCATTGCATAAGTTCTGAAGTCGAGCTTGCTCCCCCAAAAAATAAGTCCTGATATGAACAATTCATTCGTTGCTCTTAATTAATTTCTTCGTTTGTTCAACATTAGAGAGAGATAATTGAAGATGAATTCATACAAATAAGTTTATGAGGGTCAAAGAATTTAAGAAAATATAATCAGGTACGATTATTATTACACTTCACAACCAAATTTTTTTTTTTTTTTTAAGTTCAGTCGAACCTCAAAGTTCACCAAATTTTCACTTTGTAATCAAACCTGTTTTCTTATCACTTTTCCAATCAAGATCGAATTTGACGTCCTAAATGAAAAATCTGTAAACTTTGGGATGCAACCGAAGAAAAAATTAAATGTATCTCAAGTTGGTTTTTTTTTTTTTTTTTTTATTAATTCAATAATAAATAAGTACTCACCATAAGTAAATGTCTAACATCATCAAAGATCAAGTCAGAATAATTTTGTTGGATGAGATCGAAGAGCACTTCAAGTAAATATTTTTTCTTGGAGTAATCAACCAAACCCCTTGACTCCAACCTTTCACTAATGATTCCATCCAGTATCTCATGTATCTTTTCATACACCATCTCTCCTCTTCTCTTAAAGCCTTTTGGATCAAACCACTTGAGAAATGGGAAAAAATCAGCTGGACTAGGTTCAGCAGAATCTTTAAGATCATCAAACAATTTCCTCACTTCTTGAACCTTACCACTTGAATCATAAGTAGCAAAATCCTTGGAAAGCAAATTGAGTTATGACATCGCCAATATCAACGACCCTTCTACTTTTACTACAATCCCCTAAATAGCTACGCAATTTGTGCAATTTAGCCTGTCGAAGATCCTCACTTGCTTCCATCCTAGGCATCGAAAATATATGTTCTTTGCAAATTCTACGTAACATACGCCAATTGGGCCCCACAGACAAGAAGGTTGTTAGTGTTATATTTTAACACTAATTAATTTTGTCTTTTCTTTGATATTTTATTCCATATTTAATACTAGTATATTTATGTATTTGATAGTATATTTTATACTTAAAGATACTTAATATATTGGATAGATTTGTTGTTGAGATTTTGTAGGGATAATGATCTTAGAATGAAAGATTTGAAGAAGTCTTTTAATTCCTACAAAATAGGAGATTTGTTTCTTGCTTTCTTATTCTCTTTACAGGAATTCCATCACGTGGAAATTCAACAAAGAAAGGAACGTGCTCCATAGATTAACGTGTGTAAAACAGAAACGTGGAGAGAAGCTGGAGAACGAGACGTGCAAAGAAGAGTAGAGAACAAGTCAAGGAAGATGGAGAAAGTGGAAAGGTGGAGAAGATGGAAGGTGGATGAAGATCATGGATCATGGAAGACATGAAGATCATGGACCAAGAAACACGATCTGCTGGAGTCTATAAATAGCATAATCCAGGCTGCAGATCAGTGTGCATCGAGAGTGATCCAAGAGCATAGCATAGAACATAGAAAGTGAGATACAAGGACAACTTTCAAAGCAACTGAGTGTTGGAACATCTGTGACAACATTCTGTTTAATAGAGTATTTCCTTTGATAGATTCTAGGTTTGTTGCTTTGTAAACCCTATAGAGGGTTTTAACATTCTTTGAGAGTCGGGAGATTATCTTAGGGTGTTTGAGAGTTTCAAAGAGATTCTTTCAAAAGATTTCTTTGTGATTGTTTTGTAATTACTCTTGTAGTAATAAATTTTTTTGCCCTGCTGGCGTTCCACGAGTATCTTTATATACTCGTGGATAAATCTCTTGTCCTTGTTCGTTTTTATATTCCGCTGCATATTTTGATTATTCTAAGTGTATGAATGTGTTGGTAAATGTTGTGACATTTGGAACAACATTATCAATCTGTTTGTTTTGTTTTTAAGTTTTGCAGGATATTCTGACCCACCAATCCTTTCAAAGGTACCTGTGGTGGTTTAGTGCTTTAGTCACTTGGACCTCTGGTGGGCCCGAGCAGGCCAGATCGTGTTTAAATAGAACCTCTTTGGCCATATCTCGCGATGATATAATGATCATGGGACCATAGATTTTTGCTAGCTTTCCTAACGTGTGAAATGGTCTCTTGCGAAGTTGGAAAAGATTGCCCATAATAGGAAGAGGGAAAGGCCCAGGAGGCAGCTTCCATGGTTTTGGTTTCAATATTAACACAATTGAAGATATTATTACTAGGATCAATGCAAGATAATCCATAATCACCTTATCATCACTTTTTTCTTTCTTGCTTTATGGTTCCTTACCATCTATATATATATATATATAATACTTAGATTTTATGCATTCATAAAAATCTTTATATATATAAAAGTAAGACCACTTATGCCACATGTGAAGCTCACATTATTTTGACATTAAATATAATTAATTAATGATTTTAAATTTTATGTTACAAAGAAAAATTACTAAATAATTTAGAAATGTTAACAATATTTATCCAAATAAATATGCTAGGCTTTAATATAAAAAATATTTTCTTATTTTAAATTAGTTAAATTTAAAATTTTGAAGAAAAAGTATAAATAAATAAATAAATAAGACAAATGCTAAAGTAAAGATGAGTTTATTGAAAATGATTGTTCAAAAATTAATTATTGAAAAATTGAATTATTCTTTTTTTAATCTATGTTTTAAAATAAACTATAAAATTAATTTGTGAAATTTTGACTTTCATTTTTTTTATTTAATTGAAAATAAAAAAGGAGGGTTGTTATATATGTTAATAATAAAAAGCAAACTAAAAATGATGATTGGTGAGTTGAAGATATAATAGGCATATCAATATATATTATTATCAAAATAATAAATTATTTATGATCCTCTACAAATGCAACATATTTCGACAATTATATAATTATTTAATCATATTATGTTATATTTAATATTGTGATATTTATTGCACAAATCATAAATTTAATTTTACTGTATAAATAATATTTAAAATTTTCTAATTTTACCAAATTTACTTTATTTTTAATTTTTTTAAATTTGACCTAATTTACTTTATTTTTTTTGTAAAATCCCGTGTATTACACGGGTCCTATACTAGTATATAATATATGTCATGTGTTGCATATGATTCACATATATGGTTTTATAAATACAAATTTGTTATTTTATGGATTAATTAAATAGTTAAAAAAAGATTAATTAAATAACATTAAGATCTCTATGGTACCTAAATCCTAGTGGGTTATAACTAAAGTTATATTAGGTACTTGGAAAAAAAAGAAAAGAAGCTAAATTGCTTTAGATTTAAAAAAAAAAAAATGATAGAGCAATTCATCATAAATTTGCATTTAAAATTATACCATTCATTTCATCATGATGAAAGATTGCCAACGACGTGTTTGACTCGTTTTTACTTTATACACAATTGATGTCATCTTTTTCTAAATTTTGGGTTAGCGTTTATAACATTTTGAATTTTAGTCTTATATATTTAAGAAATACAATTTCTTAGACCTTTAACCTGATATAGCATGTAACTTTTTTTTTAATTAAAATTTAATTTTAGCATAAAAATGTTTTTTTATAATTAAGAGATCCCTATTTTTTATAATCATAAATTTATATTCCTCATCCAACATATCTAAATTAATATATATATATATATATATATATATATATATATATATATATATATATATATGATAAAATGTCCACCGTGAACAACATTATTGGTCCACATTGTTGCATTTCAAATGAATAATTAAGAAAATGATGGTACATAATACATGTCTCAAATGTGAAAAACGGCAACTTATGCTAAATCGTAAATATGGCTTTAAAAGTCACTAAAACTGCTTTTTGGCATGAAATTGCTTTTTCAAATACCTAATTAAATTTTGTAGTTTTGACACATTAATTCATACAATTACATCTATTAAAATGAGTTGGGTCAATTGAATAAGACATTCCCTGTCTTACCAAAATGAAGGATTCACTTGAGCTTTAAAGATGAGCCTCTATGAGTTGTCCGTCATTTTTATTTTTTAATTTTTACCATATAGATAAGATATATGTAATGATGTATAGAATATTGAGATAAATCATTTTTTTATAGGATCCAAGGAATTAAAAAAAAAAAAAAAATATATATATATATATATATATATTTGTAATTCACAAGTAATTAAATGCAACCACAATTAAATAAAAATATAAACTAAATATTAGATATATCAAATTTTCTTAACAAAAACCCAATGGGCCACCCATTTAACCCATAGCTAGATTACTAGCCCAGACAAGTAAAAAAAAAAAAAAAATTGAAAACAGCGAGTCAACGAAATCAGAGCAAAAAGGTTGAATGAAAAAGAAGAGGGAGAGAAGATTCAAAGATTGGATCATTGGAATTTGGAATTTTGTTCCAAGAACAAGAAGAAAGCAGCGCGTTCGTGATCTCTGGAAGCCGTCCCGTAAACCAATCCCCGTGTGATTGATTACCTTCCCTTTTTAATTTGAGCGAAGAATAAAGTGCGAAAATTGTTCTAAATTCACAACTGAACCTTTCTCCATCCCACAATAACAAGATCGTTGACGGAAGTTGCCGGTGGTGGGGCGCCAAGCAGATTCGACCCCCTCGCCCCACCAGAAACACAAGAAAATGATACATTGGTTGAAGCAATTACGGATCGCATTTGGGGCCTCGTTTTTATGGCTGGTTTGCTTGATTTACTTCACCCAGGTTCCCTTTCTTTAATCCCATTTCAACTTTCCTTTTCTTCCTGGTGTTTTTTCCTCTCTATTATCTCTCAATTGACTGAGAATTTTTGCATCTTTTTGATGGAAGTTGAGTGGTGTTATTATGTTTTACACTGATCTTTCTATCCTTTTCTTGTCTGGGGTGTGGGGTTTCTGTGATTCGGAGATATCATATGGATTATTTAGTATGTATTCCTTTTTTAGGAGCCTTTATATCCCCCTTGTTTGTGTGTGTGTGAAGAGTTGCATGGATACGGATCCTTATGTTTTGTTAATTTGAATTTCTCAATATGGTGAATATTGTAAGCAAACATAAAGATTGTAATGAGAGCTACCCTTAAGTTGCATAAGCTTGTCTTTGATTTGCTTTGATTTTTCCTCTAAACAAAGCAGTTTTTGGGCTTATACAAATTGACATGTAAAACTTACATATACATATGTTCAGCATTCTATACTCACTAATTTATTTATTTATTTATCAATGCTTCTGATGTGATACTTGATGTGGACCTATCGTATATAACCCACTCTCTGGCACCTGATGCAAGTCTTAAAGAATTTATTTTCAGAATATGTTTTTTTTTTTTTTTTGAGATAGGAAATATTGGGTGCTAATCAGATGACTCTGATAAACCAAAATCCTGAGCTTTACCTCCTAATATAAGATGGAATAAGAAGTTAAATGTAAAAAGATATCATCTTTGGCCTCTCTGCAGATTTGACACCCTTTTAGTGCTTATACTTTCTTGTTTTCATTGTTATATTATTCTGCATTTTACATTCGGAATATGATTTTGTTGAACCAGGGCTTCAGATCATTTGTATGGACTGCAGTGTCATACCAGCTAAAAGACATGCTAAATCTATCGCCTTCAGCGTCCCAGTTTGTGACCTCAATAGCCTTTTTTCCTTGGAGTATCAAACCATTATATGGGTATGGGTCTAATGAATTTTCCAGCGTGATAGCAGCTTAATTTGAAGATGCACACACATCTTTGTTTAAGGAAAATGAATAGTCCAGCAATTGTGTTTTTCAGGTTCTTTGTTTGCAATCTCAGCACCATGTCATGAAGTTTTTCTTTTAAATATATGCCAATTTTAATCTGCTTAGAAAAAAATGGATAAAAGAGTGAGGCCAAGAGATATTAAAATTTTATGCCTTATTCAAGTGAAGTAGTTATTCACTTAAGATAGAAACCAGAAATCAGTACCATATGCTAAAACTGGTGATAACCAGATTAAGGAGTTGTTGTTGCTATACTTCCAGGATTTTGTTGACTGAGAATGTTGTTGTGCATGAGAAAAGTAACCGCGCTGTTATTAAGTCAAGTTGAACCACATTCCTGTCAACAGTATAGTATAAACAGATGATAATGTAATGGTGTGCTGTATCATTCTATTCCATTTATATCAATTGAGTGGTGCAACATTCTACCGTTCATGCATATTTGTTCTGCAGGACATAAATAATATTGAAGCATGATTTACTTTGCAGAATTGTATCAGATTGCATACCGATTCGAGGAAGAAAAAGGATCCCTTACTTAGTAATTGCTACATTGCTGTCTCTTTTCCCATGGTTGATTTTGAGCATCAATGCATCCTCAAGGAGCTCCAAAGTACCTCTTATGATTCTTTTGACAGTGCAAAATTTAGGCTCCGCAATGGCTGATGTTGTGATTGATGCCATGATAGCTGAGGCTGTAAGATTTGAGATGTAAGTCCACAGTTTGTGTGCATCTGCTCCCTCCTTTTCACTGTTACATATCTTTGTAAGCTTAGTTTCTAAGATCTTGTTTACAAAACGTCACTGTTATGTGTATAATTGTTGAACATGATTTGTTGATGGGAATTAACACCCTACAGTGAGGCCTTTAACTAATTGCTGTTGGTGATCAACCAAGAGTTCACTTATAATCTATGACCTTTTGACTGACTGTTAACTCAAAGTTGAAGCATAAATTACTCTATTGATCAGACTACAATTAAACATGTTGCCATTTCTCGGTGCAGATGTTGTGGAAACACATAACTGAGGGTGCATAAATAATGTGTTTGACTTTTAGGTATCCCAATTTTGCACTAGTTAATACCATATATTAGAATGATAGTATGATACTGATACACGTTTTTTAAATCACTGTATCCAATTTATACATTTTACCTTATATTTAATCTTCTGGCTAGATATGAGAATTTTTTTATTTGGTGATTGACTTTAGTGATGAAATTTTCAAATATGCAAACTAACGTTCATTAGTGGTGGTTATAGAGTGTGATGACTATTTTCCAGATTATTTCATCTGTCCCTAAAAGTTTTCAGTTCTATGCTGTGAAAAGTTTATCATAAGATTTATTGACATCAGGGAAGAAAGGAATGTTGTGACTGTAGTTTAGCTTCCCAGAACATTCTTTAAAGTCTTATAATTGCTCTTGAACAGGGCCTCTTTTGCTGGAGATCTTCAGTCCATATCGTGGATGGCAATGGCTTTTGGAGGGATATGTGGGAGTTTAATTGGGGGATACACTCTTAACAATGTTGACATAGATAAAATATTTTTACTTTTTTCAGCATTACCAGCCATACAGCTGCTTTCATGTGGTTTAGTCGAGGAAAATTCTGTGGGCAATAAAGTATCTTCTGAATACCCTAGTTCAAATGGAGGCTCCCACGCAATAAATGGCAGAGATTCCCATGAAGATACTTCAAAGATTCAGAACAATATTTCTGCTAAAAAGTCTACAAACAATACCCTAAGAAAGAGGAGCCAGAAAAGTGCAAATCAAGGACGCATACCTGCAGGAAAATATCAGGTGCCCGAAGTTCAAGAATCCTTCGCAGCAAATTGTTTGCGGTCTTTGAAATTGGCCACATTTTCATTGGTTCGGGCTTTTCGACAGCCAATCATTTTGAGGTAACTACTTGGACATTTCTCATTGAGTTCGTTGGATGTTATTGCGTGAGAATAGAGGGATCTATGTAATTTACTAGGAACAGTTGAGTTTTCTCACTTTCACCGCCCTGCATAAAATTTATCTGGAATTGGTGCAAGCAAGATTCATCCATAAGAATAGAATTGTTTGTTTCTTTTGTGATCTGTATTAGGCTGTAGGATACAAAAGGTACTGCCACTAAGAACTGTAAAATGACAACAAATACCTGTTGTGAATTTACAGGAAAATTGCATAAATAGGTAGCAAACTGCCATTTATATCAAATTGGATACTAAATTTTATAATGTATCAAAATGGGTACTGAACTTTTATTTTGTTCCACAAAGGGTCCAACACAATTTTCATGGTCAATTTCCATCCTACATGGCAACCGGGACTCATGTGGACTGCTTCTTCATTACTGACTCATCAAAGCTTGGATTATATTGGGTATTAAACATTATAATTTGTAGAAAACATTATAACCAGTACCGAATTTGATACAATTAATAGAGCTTAGTACCCCATTGATCCAAGTTTTTTCTGAGTTGAGAGTGAGGTGGCAATTCACATGGTAGCTTGTGCTGCCATGTAGGGTGAAACTAGCCTAAAATTTGAGTTGGAACCACCAGTGAAACAAAAATTTAAGTTTATTACCCGTTTTATTACAAATCAAAGTTTAGTTTCCAACTTGATACTAGTAGCATTGTTTGGTACTTATGCAATTTTTCCTGAACTTGGTGGTACTTCATGGACTAAATACCAAAGACCTATCTAACAAATATGTTAACTAGCAAAGGTGAGGTAATTAACGGTGGTGCTATGAAAAATAGCAGTTATTCTAAATCTTGATAGGAATGAAACATGAAGTTTTTCAACATGTGGACATGTTATTACCAATGTTTTGGTTTTCCAACCGAATGTGGTTATTCTGTTTACTGTTGTACTTCCTTTCTCATCATTAATTTAAGCAAACTGATGATTTGTCTTTGATGCTCTACTCTCTTGGGAGTTAGGCCTATGACATGGTTTTTCCTGGCACACGTGACTGTCCCGAACCTCTCTACAATAATGTTCTATTACCAGACCGAAACTCTAAAACTGGAAGCATCCTTTTTGGGCACAACACGTGTCATTGGGTGGTTGGGCCTCATGCTCGGAACCTTAATTTACAATCGCTACTTGAAGAAAATGAAATTGCGTTGGATTCTCCTGTAAGTTGATCTTAGACCGTGTAACTCTATTGTCTATTCAGCAAAACGCAACATATGCTTCCTATATATTTTACTTATTATTAACATGAAAAACTCATAAATTTTAATCAGGTGTGCTCAAATTGGTTTGTCTATTTTGAGTCTCCTGGATGTTATTCTCGTGTCAAGATCAAATCTTTCAGTAGGCATTTCAGACAAAGTCATGGTGCTCTTTGGATCAGCTCTTTCAGATGGCATCAATCAATTCAAGTACGTATAACAGTTTTTGATGTTAGCTTAAATAACAGATATTCTTGAAAATAAAGACAATGAAATCATCGGCATTCATGAGTTGCCATTCGTTGCTGCAGGTTCATGCCATTCCTCATCTTATCAGGGCAACTCTGCCCACCTGGCATCGAAGGAACTCTATTTGCGCTATTTATGTCGATAAACAATCTTGGTTCAACGGTGGGCTCGTTTGTAGGTGCTGGGCTAGCTTTGATTCTCAACATCTCCTCTGGAAATTTTGACAACCTTCTTATAGGCATCGTCGTCCAAGTTGTGTGTACTTTCATACCAGTTGCATTTCTATTTTTGATACCGAAAGAAGCTACAGGAACATCAGCATAGAATAGAGACATAGCATACACATTGAAAAGCTGACTTAATTAGATGCAAATGGACCTTGCTGGCCTGGCTTTTTCTCAGGACCAGCAATCTAGATACAAAGATCATACTAGAAACAATTGAACATGCCATCATTACATATAGTTTCGATGAAGGATAGTATTTAAGTCTTTGGATTTTTGCGTCCTCTGTTTGTAAGATGGCGTGGGAAATGATTGTATTAGAATTCTTGGGGCCCAGAGCAGTGGCAGGATGTTCCATTATTATACTCATAACAGAAGCAGTAAACTGTTGTTATTTCATGATCTTATTTTTTGCTTTCATTTGTGTTCTGTCTGTTCAGGACTGTGTGTATATATATACTTGAAACGTTATCCTGCACACCTTTCATGAGAATTCTGTGTGTTTGCTGATGTGGCATGTGTAGAGTAACAATTCTCTAAACATTCTGGTGAAATTTTATCAATGGGTGGCCTAAAGTGGCACTAACCAAATTTCCCTTTTTTTTTTTTTTTTGAGGCAAATAATTGTTATTTTATCTGAGAGTTGATAAGTACAATATATGCAATTATAAAAGGAAATCCCATTCATCCCATCAAGGAGAAATAAGAGAAAATTAATAAGGAAAAAAAACTAATTCTAAAAGGCAATTTTTAACAAAATCTATACGCAATCATGTCAACAAGAGTCTGGTTTTGCAAACTGAAGTTCTTTAGATAAATAATTGCATATAAGGTTTTTTATATAATAATACATTTTTTTGGGTGTGTATATAGTATATACTTATCTTTTTGCCTTTTCGCAAACACTTTTTTAAAAATAAAAATAAATAAAAAATCTGAAAAAGCAAAAAAAGGGAGTGGATAGTGTGAAGCTTCTTCTCTTGTGCACTATCAGAGCCAGGTTTCGATCCTGGGACCTGTGGGTTATGGGCCCACCACGCTTCCGCTGCGCCACTCTGATTTGTTGATATCCTTTGCTTTATAAATATATTTATTAATCATTATTTCATTTTCCAAGTGCCTTTCTTTTGGTTCCAATTGTAGAAATTTTCTGAAGCTCCAATCAATTTTCATTGATCGTCAATCTAAGAGAGTATAGAAAAATCAGGATACAGGAATATGAGGCGAAGACCTGGAATCGGAGGTTTGCAGAACGCCGCCGCCGCCAGGGTTCTTCCCCCCCCCCCCTCTAACTGTATATGTGCACGTCTCTGTTTTTGGGATCTGTATTTGTTTTGATATGCTTTTTTTTGGGTGAATTGATTAAAGGATCAATATCGGCTGCTCGGAGAAAATGTGGCGAAATTGCGTACCGACCTGATGAAAGAACAACTCACTACTTTTCGTTCTCAGCTGGAAGACTTCGCTCGCAAGCACAAGGTCCTTCAATTTTAATTTCTTAGATTGTCTGTTTGGCCTTTGTTGGTTAGTTATATTTTAGTTGAATCGAAACTTGCGCAAATTAACCTCTCACAAGTCTCCAGTGATTGATGACTAACTGAATAGGGTAGGGGTACTACGGTATGAGCTTATAAAGAACAATTTTTTAGTTGAAAGAGAAGCAAACATTGCCATGTTTGTGGTTGATTAGGTGTTTTAGCTAGCTGTTTTTGGCTTTTGTTGAATTATATTTGTTGAGTTAAAATTTGAAGTATAAGAGGGAGTGATGTGTAGTGGAAGACTGGAACTACAAGATGGAGTCTTTGTTCATTATGCAGTATAGTATCATAATAGGTGAAGTAACTGCAGTGTATGTGAAATTCCCTCTTCAGCTCCCTATTTCGGTCCAAATTTTGGTAGGAAAAGTTAATATATGCATCAAAGGACAATTACACTCTCTAGGTTTCAATTTTTACTTTTATGCACAAAGCTGATATAATTTGGTGAATCCTCTGAACCATAATTCCATGATACCGAACAAGAAAACTGTAGAGATCACAACATATGAGTGAAGTATCATACATTTTGTTACTGTACTCCATCTCCTTTATCCTTATCTAGTATTAGTTTCTGAAATTATTCCATGTGGCTTGCGCAGAATGACATTCGCAAGAATCCAGCATTCAGATCACAGTTTCACGAGATGTGTGCCAAAGTAGGAGTGGATCCTCTGGCCTCGAATAAGGGTTTCTGGGCTGAGTTATTGGGGATTGGTGATTTCTACTACGAACTTGGTTGGTACTAGACCTCTTGATTATTATTACCACGTTTCTAGTGGTTGCCCCTTTATTGCATTGTCTGATTTTGACAAGTGTGTAGTTGCACACGCATGGTTTTGTTTTCTTTTACCCATTACAATTTCTGAGTCATGCTTCTCTGATATGAAGCCAGTTTTTGCGTCTTCACTTCTAATCTAAAATGCTCTATCTATCTAGACAGGAGTGCAAATTGTTGATATTTGCTTGGCCACTAGACCTCATAATGGAGGTTTGATCAGCTTGGAAGAGCTGTGTAAACTGCTTGGTCAAAGGAGGAAGGGAGCTCGTGAGGCAATCTCTCAGGATGATTGTTTGCGTGCCATAAGTAAGCTAAAGGTATTATGTTCTGGCTCATGTAATTTGACATCTTGATAGTGTAAAACACTTGACACCCGTGTGTGTGTGTGTGTGTTTTCATTGCTCTCAAACAAATATATCTGTCTGTTAAGCAAGATGGCCTCACTGTGCACCAATTCCATTGCATTATCCAGTTATGACAATATTGCATTTATAATTATCTTTCTTTGTAAAAAATCATTCATAATTTATCTTAAAAGGTTGATGACACCACTGATCAAATGAGATCTCACCAAACAAGCTGATTATAGGAAAATGCCTCTTCTCTAAAGCATCTTCCTGAAACACCAAAGCATATTCAAAAGCTCTAAAAGTTATGTTCAAATCTCAGGAATCTGATATGGTTGAGCATTTGGCATGAAATTCTAAGATTTAAATATTGTACTCTACATAATGACACTAGTCTGTAATTTGGTTGAATATTTTTTTTCTTTGGATGAATTTCATATTTTGTGGTAATTTAATAGTCAGATCATCACAAGATTCACAACTTACTGAGGGGAGGTTTATTAAAGATTGCAATGGCTATAGTACTAAATTCTAGACATGGGAGAGGCTAGCTCAATTTTTTTTAACATTGACTTAACCAATATCTATTTGTTGCATGGTTATGCATTGCCTCACCTCCTTGAGTCACATTTTTTCTCATTCTCAATCTTCACTTCGTGGCCTGATTATCGGTTAAATATTATTACTCATAGAATAACATGAGTACTCTCTTGGTCTCTCGGTCTCTCTCCCTTTTCATGTATATTTAGTATGCCTACATATGCACACATGACACATGCATGGTTTGTGCATTTTCTATTATTTTTAATGCATTGTATGACTTGATTTTTACTGCAGCGTACATTGTTAAAAACTTAAACTTATTTTCTAGGTGCTTGGTAATGGTTTTGAGGTCATTTCTCTTGGCAAAAAGAAGCTCGTTAGATCTGTTCCCACAGAATTGAACAAAGACCACAATGAAATTTTGGAGCTGGCACAGGTTTCTGCTTGTCTATATGCTGCAGCATTGCTTTTCTGAAGTTGTCATTTTTCTTCTTTTATATATGTGTTACTTCGATTCTTTTCTTGAAGACCTTACCTTATTCTACCTTTTGTTATCAATGTTACACCAACACTTTATATCTATGCTATTAAACTTTCTATCTTGGTTTGGCCAATGTTCATTATCAAACAGACCCGGGCTTCAACAGGTTACTGATGTGTGGGGGATCCACCATGTTTGAAGACTATGTTGCTTTTAACATAATGATGATTTCTCTTGCTGTTTCCTTAGGGCCAAGGCTTTGTGACAGTTGATGAAGTTCAGAGACGGCTCTCTTGGTCTTCTGGACGTGCAACAGATGCCCTCGAAACTTTATTAGAAGTAAGATATTGGTGCTGTTTCTTCTATTTAGTGACACTTTTAACAAGTATAATGAACTTCTATACCTTTGCTGATTATTATAGGAAGGTCTTGCCATGATTGATGATGGTCACAAGGATGGGAGACGTCGATATTGGTTTCCTTGCATTTCATCCGTCTCTTCCTACACAACAACCGATGCTGTATAAGGTTTCTTCACCTTGCAATCTCTGTATCAAGTGTGTAGTGTCTTTTTAACATTGATGGTTCAAAAATGCTAAATATGCTTCTATTCTGCAATGTTAAATGAAATTAGCTTCATTTATCTTATTCACTACTTGAAAGCATTTCCTTGATTGGTGCGAGTTTTTTCAATTCCTAATTTTAAATGAAATTAGCTTCATAACTTCATTTTTATTTTCATTTTTAGCTATTTCTAATAGAATGTATTTTGGTGACTTATCGTGACCTTGCTGCAATATCCTAGGTCTAATTCCGATTATTACAATTGAGAAATAAGTCCAAAGTTATATATCATAACCAACAAAAAGGAATGTTATGTTGTTGAACTGTACGTGGGAATTGAATGTGATTGGGACTGAGGTTAAATCAACTAATTTTTTTTTGCTGTAATTAGATTTGCAATTAATGTTTTATACCTGGAGGCAGTTTACAGTTAAACTCTGCCATTTAATATTAAAAATCCTAAATTGACCCACCCCACCTCTTTCTGACCACATCTATGATCATTGATTCATCATTACATTCGCAATAAAGCAACAACGTCTGACAAACAATGATAATTTTATTTTATAAATTGCTAATTACAAGCATGGATGAATAACATAAAATTAAGATAATCTAGACGATGACGTGAACTAATGGGGTGTTTTAGAAAAATTCTGACAGTTTTTAATCACTTATTTAAGTTGAAAAAGTAACTATCAGTCTGCTTTTGACAGCTTAAATAAACTGTTATAATTTTTTTAAAACACCCCTAAAATGCAAGAGTAACACTTCTGTGCAACTGGTGCACAGAGTTGCACGGAAGACCTTTATGTTATAAATGTAGTACATTTATGTACAAATATTTGTACCTTTTAAAATGAACATGCATAAAGGTGTTACATTTATAACATAAAGGTACTACATTTATAACATAAATGTGCGGATTGCACGGTGTAACTGGTGCACAGAAGTTTTTGCCAAAATGCAACAATCAAATTCCAGCAATAATCTTAGCTCATCAATACCGTAATTAACTTATCTTGACATATCATTACTTCAAATTTACTTGATTTCAAACTAATTTTATATTTCATTCATTGCCCGTTAAACTCGTTATAATTTCGTTAGACGTCACGAGAGTCATATTAATTATAAACTAGTAGTACTCCCGCGCGATACGCGATTTATTATATATTATAATAATATATATGATTTGTAATAATATAATATTATGAAGTTGTTATATCAAAAAGTTATTTATGTCATCTTATTATTTCGAAATTTGTAAAAATCAATATTTTTTATTGATAATATCAATATTCAACAATTAAATATGAAAATAAAATTGAACATAATATAATACTAATAGTTTTGTGTTTGTGAGTTTTAATTTCAGAATAATTAAGAAGTGATTAATTATACTTATTAATATGTTTTGTTCATATTTTTGTTCCTTTATATCTTATAATTATTTTTAAAATTTATAAATAATTGTCTGCATTGTTTTTAGATGGATTTGTTCAAAAAGCATTATATTTATTCCAAAAAAAATATTATTTATTCCAAAAAAAATATTATTTATTCCAAAAAAATTTAGTTTATATTTATAAATTTAAGTTCAAATTAATTTTAAAACAATATTTTTTAAATTTTTGAAACCATTTTTCAGATTTTTTTGGAAAATATTATAGTTTTTTAAAACAAATTTTAGATTAATTATATCTATTTATTTGAAATAATTTTGAATAAATTTTATCAAATATTTTTATTATTTTTATTTAAAAAAATTTATTCAATTTATTGATTTTTATATCTTACACAATTAATATTACATACATATTTGAATTAATTTTTTATTTGTTGATTTAAGATTGTTAGTATTAATAAAATATGAATTTATTATTATTAATTTCAGATTTTATTATTATTTTAATATTTTTATAATAGTTTCAAACTTTTAAACATTTTACAACCTTCATAAAATGAAATTTAAATTTTAAAATTATTTTCCACATTTATATATTAAAATTATAAACTAATTTTCAAAATTTTAATTTTTAATAATATTTAAATTTCATTATTTTCAAAATTTAATTATATGATTAAAATATAATCATATCATTTAAGATAACTTTTTTTATTTCATATCTACTCCTATATATAAATTATAAGATAATTTATTGTGTAAGATATATGTAAAACTTATTTTATAAGATATTTAAAAGTTATTTAATTTTTTTTTCTATTGATTGATAGTTTGAGAGAAAAAATGATAAATTTGTAAAATTTACCAACTTCTTTTATTTTATATATAATATAGATATATAGATATATAATAAAATAGTTTATATACACGTAAAACTTATTCTATACAATACTTCAAAATTATTTAGTTTTTTTTTTTTTTTTTGATTGATAGTTTGGAAGGATAAATGACAAATTTTTAAAATTAACTTTTTTAATTTATCTAACTTTTTTTATATATACAGTATAGATTAGAGTTCCCATGAGTCATTTCTTCCCAACTTCTTATAAATCGGAAACAATTCTACCTTCCCAATAATTTTTTTTTTGCTTCAAGAAAAAAACTTGAGTGAAAAATTTCGTATATTATGAGCTTTCACCATAAAAACTCATCATGAAAATGAAGAAAATTGGGAAATTTCCACGTGGGCACACCGTGCATGGTTGGCAGGTGGCTGCGCCACCGTGATATTCTCCATAGCCAAGTCCCTACTTCTAAGTACACAGCCATGGCTGGGGTCCACACTCGCCGCCGTGGCTGGCTATGTAGCGGCAGACCTAGCGACCGGAATCTACCACTGGGCCATCGACAATTATGGCAGCTCCGAGACTCCCTTCTTCGGCTCTCAAATCGAAGCGTTTGAGGGCCACCACCAGCAACCGTTGGCCATTAGCCCCGGCTTCGCGACCACGACTGCGAGACGATGACGGAGACGGGAACCACAGCCGGAGAAAGAGAAAGGGAAAGAAGAAAGAGGGAAAAATAGGTGAAACCGGCCGCGCCATTTCCGGCGACATACGCTGCGGTGGCGGAGGCGGTTGGAGAAACCGAGCCCGTACCCGTGACGGGCTCGGCGAGTTCTACTACTTGACCCGAACCTTTTGCCGGAAGAAGATGGTCGGCGACGGCGAGGTGGTGGCCGGCGGTGGTTTGGTGAGAGAGAGAGTGTGTGTTGCACTTTCTTTTCCTTTTCCCAATTCCTTTTACACATCAATGTTGCTCCTGCCCACTTGACATGATGAGTTATAAATGTAGCCTAGACTAGGTGGCAATTTGCCATGAAGAGAGAGAAGCAAGTTTGAGATGATGAGTCATAAATGTAGCCTAGACTAGGTGGCAATTTGCCATGAAGAGAGAGAGAAGCAAGTTTGAGGTGGCAAACCATGGAGAAATTAAAGAGAATGTCATACACTTGTCCATTCTTATGCTTAATTATGACTTAGGAAAAACAAAAACAAAAAAAAAAAAGAATTTTTGGGTTGTTATGCATACTCTAGCTAGCTTTTGCCATCTCAATCCACATAAAACCCTTATACTTAAAGATTATTTTATTGAAAATCACATATTACAATCTATCTTAATCCTTTGTTCAGATTTTCACGTTTAATCGTATGACATCCTTAAATACTCATCAAAACCAAACCCATTTCTTCCATTCAACAATTAATTCCTCAATTTAACTAAATAAAAAATGGTGCTTCACCACAAAAACTCTCTCTCACAACAAACTCTGCATGTCTCCACCTGGGTCCACCGTGCCTGGTTCGCCAGCGGCTGCACCGCCGCGCTGCTTTCCATGGCCAAAGCCCTAATACTAACAGCCCAAGCATCTTCCACAAGCTCACGTCCATGGCTGGAGTTCATAGTCGCCACCTTCTCCGGCTACTTGGTGGCGGACCTTGGCACCGGAATATACCACTGGGCAATCGACAACTATGGCAGCTCCGAAACCCCCTTCTTCGGTTCCCAAATCGAGGGGTTTCAGGGCCACCACGACCAGCCGTGGGCGATCACCAAGGTTGAGATGGTCTACAACCTCCACACGGCGGCGGCACCGGTGGCGGTGGCCGGATTCCCGATAAACGTGGTCTCCGGCGACCCGGTGTTGCTGGCATTTGTGGGTGCGCTGGCGTGGTGCGTGATCTTCAGCCAGCAGTTCCATGCATGGTCCCACACGCCGAAAGGGCGGCTGCCGGCGGCGGTGGCGGCGCTGCAGGACGCCGGAATCATACTGAGGAGGGAGGACCACGCGTTGCACCACCGGCCGCCGTTCAACAGCAACTACTGCATTGTGAGCGGAGTGTGGAATGGGGTTTTGGATAAGGTTAGGTTTTTCGTGGCGTTGGAGATGGTGGTGCTCAAGGTGTTCGGACAAAGGCCACGTTCATGGACCGATCCTAAGTATATACCTAAATCTTGATCATGTCTTTATTTTCCGGATTTTATGTCCTGATCATGTCTTCAAATGGTTTAAGTTGTTTATGAATCTGTTGCATGTGATTAAGATTTGAATGATCACCAAGTCTTCATTTTCATCTTTTATTAATCTAATGTCGTTAGTAGTTGTAGATAAATTAAATAATTGAATTAATTAAACATACTTTACGTCAGCGACGGATCCCCGATTTCAATCGGGTCCGAGTCGACTAATAAAAAAAATACAATAATTTTAAATTAAGAATATAAATTTATCAAAATTTGATAGAGTTAATATATTATTTTATAAAATTATAATAACATCCAAATTAGTAACTTAATTAAAATCCAACATGACAATATTAATATAAAAAAATTAATTAAACTAATACATTACAACATTTTTTTTATATTTTTTGTATTTTGAAATTGGCGTTTGATATTTTCATTATTAACACAGTGTAGATGAAGAATGAAGGGAGAAAAAGGTAAATAATGTAAAAGAGATCCTTATAATTAGATTTGTGTAGTATGTGAAAGGAAAAAAAAAAATATAGAAGAAGAATACATATCTACATTTTTTAATTTATTTTTAATACTGAAATGCTCACAAAATATTAATTGAAAAACCTTATCAAACTTAAAGAAATTATCTTAAATCACTGAATTTTTTGATAAAGTAAAATGGAAACTCTCAATACTTAACGATAAAAAATAAAACAAATTTCAGTTAAATAAAATAATAAGATAAATTTTGTGTTTAAATTAATTTATAAAAGGAAATTGAGTAAGAAAATATTTAACTAATGATAAAAATATCCACAAAAATACAAATAAAAGTTAAGAAGAAATAGGTGAAAGTTAAGAAGAAATAGATGAATGAATGAGAATGTTAAATTAAATCATGAAAATTAATATTTATTTATTTATTTTTAATTAAAACATAAAATTACTAAAATATCCCTATATTTTTTTGGAAAATTTCAGGGCCAATGCACCTTGGCCCCTACATGGATCCATCACTGCTTGACGTCATGTTTTGATTGTATATATCTTGCATTTGAAGTAGAAACATTCATATTCCCTCCAAAGAGATATATAATCCACTATTCATTTTTTGTCTGTTCCATATTATAATAACTTTTTTTATTTGTAGAGTTAATTTCTCTAAATTGCTTTTAACTAATGTTAGAAACCTATGTAGGGATATATAAATGTTGGTGGTTTTTTAGTTGGTCATTCAATGTGTAGAAATAAGAATATACTCCCTCCGTCCCGTTCAGATTTGCACACTTTCCGTTTTCGTCCGTCCCATTCAGATTTGCACACTCAAAAAATGGCAAATAAAATTTACAAAATTGTCTTTTACTATTCAACTTTAACACTACAAAAACAGCTTTTTCTTGAGCTCCGTGCCCAAAAGCAGCTTTTTCTTAACCTCTGTGCTCGTCCCTACGTGCAAATCTGAGCGGGACGGAGGGAGTAATAGAAATTTGAGGGATAAAATTGTTTTTTCAAGTAAACATTTTGACGGAGGGATTTGAAATTTCTAGTTGTTCATTGGTGGTGTTTGGATAGATGCAAATTTTAGATTCATCACTTTCATTTGAACTAATTTAATTTTAAGTAACTTGAGTAGATTTCATTTCCTTCTTGAGTTGATTTCAAAACCATTCATTTCCAATCCTGAATTTTGAACCACTCTATCCAAATGAAGTCTAAATGTGTATACTTAATCTATGTGAAATGTAAAGTGTGTTTATTTTTTTGGAATGGAAGAAGTACATTTTAAGTACCAATTCCTATAAATATATATCATATCACATATTTAAATCTATCATTTTACAATAATCCAATCATTATCAACATCATATTTAACCATATTTTTCAATATTAATATGACACATTAACGGATAAATCTTACCTATCATTTTACAATAATCCAATCATTATCAACATCATATTTAATCATATTTTTTCAATATTAATATGACACATCAACAGTATAATCTTACCTATAAAATGTGGTTTCCCATGCATGCAAAATAAAATTTTGCCAATTTTTGTTGCAGTTGTGAAATTTTGCCTATTTTTCCTTTTTATCGATTAGAACTAGCTAGGTTTCCTTGGTTATTAAAATTGTTGAAACATTAAATCTTAAGAGTTTCTATATATTGTCTTTTATCAAATAAATAATCAACAAAGGTTGTTCTTGTTGGGCATAAATCAATGGTAAAAGATATGGTTTCTAGTTATGGTGGAGTTTTGTTGATTAGGTTCGAAAGAGAAGTAAAAATTGATCCTGATATGGTCGAACTAAGTCGAACCGAGTTCTTCTCTTGGAAATCGAACTGAGGTCAACGTCAGCGTATGTGAAGTCTAAAGAAACAAGCTGTTCGGCAGCCTTTGGATCGAACTAAGGAAGCGCAAGCTGATGCAGTCATGAAGTACGATAACGAACTAAAATTAGTTATGGGACACGATGATAAACTGATATGCGATGAAACTAAACGAACTGTTTTACAACCTTATGATCAAACTGATGAAAGGGGAGCTAATTCAGCTCGGAGTTATAATGATAAACTGATTAACAGGGAAAAGTGATGAACAGGTTTTGAACCTAACTAACCGCTATTTTTGCGGAACCGTTAGCCCATATCCCATATTTTGTGGGATGAATCTCAACTAACTCGCATTCCAGTGAGTATATATATATCTCTTGTGTTCATTCTTTTTCTCAGGCACAAATATATTAAAAATACACACGCACAATTGCACTAAAAAAGCACTAAAATATTCTCTTCCTTTCTCTGACTTGAGCGTCGGAGTCCCATCGCCGAGAATCCCTCCCGGTGTTTGTTTTACAGGTCTTCGGGTTCAAGATTACGAGTTTTTGGATTGAGAAATAAAAGCGTCGGATAGGAGCAACATCAAATCCATTTTAAGATAGGACTAGGATTATTATCCTAAATTAGTCAGAAGTTTGAAATTAAATTTAAAAAAATTGCGTAATTACCAAATAAATTCTACAAGAAAGTAACTAATGAACGTGTTTTAGTTACGAAATGAAAGTGAAAATTATTGGTAGTTCGAACTTATTGAATGACTATAACCAATTGATTTAGGAATTGTTACCAAAGTAGAAATGTATATAAATAAAGTCTTGAAATCTATAAATTTGATTAAGAATCCATTATTTGAGAAGTTGACTTTGGATGGAGAATTGTTTAAAACATCCAATGATCCAAATATGCGCATTTTGGGATTTCGTAGAAGAAAGTTGAACGGTCATACGCGTCGCAAATGGCAGAGCCACGTAGACACACATTCCTATGCGTGAATTTCACGACTAACTAGACGTGTCACCGTGGCGGTGACTAATAATCTAAATTATTATATATTTATTATATTTAAGTAATGTACATATAATTCTAAGAATAAATAAATAAATATATATATATATATATATATATATATATATATGTGTGTGTGTGTGTGTGTGTGTGTGTGTAATTCACAAACATCATATAATTGGGAATACGTATTTTAATACTGATTATCATCAAATAGTCATCTATCGTATTATGATAATTTTGTAATTAGATATCATGTTTGGTTAAATTACAAAAATTATATAAATTCTTAGTAAACATAACCCCTTTTTGTGGCAACCACATTCTTAACTATTTTTATTAATAAACAGTTTTTTTTTATCAAGTTATTAAAATTTATTCTTTTTTAATCAAAAAAAAATTATTTTTGCTCAAATATACATTTCTTAAAAAATAGTAATAAATTTGAGCAGGAAAATAGATACACCTTAATTATCAAGTCACATATCCTTAAATGATTATTTCTTTAATATGGATTATGAAAGATAGTTCTTCATCTCTAGAATTCAGTGATGGTTTTTTGAAAATTTGGTTTTATAATATTTTCAAAAGTTCCAAGAATTTAGTAGTTTCGTGTCCCCTTGGTTTTTTTGTTTTTGTGTGTGTATTCTTTCGAAACTCATATACATAATATTATGTAATTGGTATGGTTAGTATTACTTAAAGTACTCATTGAATATATAACTTTACGATTTGTTGTATATAATATTATATTTTGGAGTTATTTATCCATATTTGAACTTTCAGGAAGGAAAATTATCAAGGGAAAACTTAATGTGCACACTGTAGTGATCAAATAATTATTATCAAAACAACTCACGAATCATTCTATCAAAAAAGAATTTCGATGCATGGGACATTGAGCTTTATTATGGGCCATCATCACTATTAAGATAAACATCTAACTAGATGAATTACACAGATTAGTATATAAATGATGTAAACGACCTATTCGGGGTAACAACATTAACAAAATGTCCACGTTTCTGATTTATCAACTCTGAATTTGAGAAATAACAATTAGCTAACAAGCATTGTGCTTTCTTTTTTTGTTCAAATTAATTTAACATCATATGGGTATGGCCTCTAAGAAAACATGCATGCTTTCTACGTGGCCTTTTCCGCTTAAGCCAAGTCCTCAAATAATATTAATATATAACAACAATTACCCTTGCTTAATCTGACCATTCTAATCAGGGAAAAATTCAATTTTAGTCCATTTAAAACGCTACTGTCCAATCTAGTCCAATTTTAATCCACTTAATCAAAAAATCGTCACTATTTGATCCTTTGGTCCCAATTTCAGCACTTTATCCGGCGAGTGTGCTTCAATCGCCCCCAATTTCCCCTGGATGACACGTCGATTGCTATTGACCAATGAAAATTATCTGAGTCATATATATACTGAAATACAATTTTTTTTTTGACACAAACTAAAATACAATTTAAAATATACATTTTTTTAAAATATGAAAAGTAAAATACTAAACTAAAATATGTTGACTTAAAATTAGAAAGCCCTAAACCTAAAATTAGAATCAAAATCACAATCCCCAAATCGAAAACGTAGGAACCCTAAATCGCCGGTTAACCGTTGCTTGAAAATGGCTCCCCGAAAGCACAAGGAAGCATCGAAGAAGGGAACACCGAAAGCCCTTACCCCCAAAGATCCACCCCCGACGAAAATCAAAATGGGCGAAAGCCCTAAATCAAGAAAAATCCCCAAAACCCGTCGAAGCCCCAAATCCAGAAAAATCCCCAAAACCCGTAGATGGTGAGGAGGACATTCGGTGCTCAAGTCCGAGTTTGGAAGAAATCCCTCATCCAAATGGAGATGAGGTTGAGAAATTGAAGAAATTGGAGCTTGAGAAACTACGGGAGGAAATAAAGAAATGAAAGGCAATGAGACGTGAGTACAAACTCTCTCTTCCTTTTTATATGCAGTGTGTTAGTTTTTAATTTATGGTTGTTGGGTGAATGGTGTAGCATTGAACACTGTTGCTTTTTTATTCAATTATTTTTTGTGTGGTCTCATTCTGTTTTGGATGCTTTCTATGTGCCTCATTTGACTATAAAATATTTTTTTATTGACTGTTGTGGAAGGGAATATAATGATATGTGTGTTTTTCCTTTTTTTATTGGTTTTGAACAGTTGGCATTGAAGAATTAAGTGAAGAATTAACTGTGGTACTTCATTGAGGGGTGAATTTAAAAATTTACCCAAGGCTGAGTATGTTGGGGGTGAAACACTAGTGTTAAAGGATGTGGAACCCGCTTCTTTGAATTTGATTGCATTGACTGAATATGACATAATTAATAAAGCTTGTGGTTCATCATTGCACTATAGGTTTCACACTATCTTGAACAATGGGTTTAAATTGATAGTTAGTGATGAAGAGCTTGTTAATTTGTTGAAGGAAAATGTGGAAAATGGGACAATGCATATATATTTAGAAGCAGATGTTGTGGACATGTTTTCAACTCAAAACCCTATAGAAGATGTGGCTGAAAATGAACACTCTGATGATTTGTTTGAAGATGAAGAATTTGTAATTGAGAATAATGCTTATGATAGAGAATCTGACCATGAGTTGTTTGATGACTATGAACCTAAAAAACATGAAGCCTATGTTGATAGAAATGTTGTCCCTGATAGTGAGGCTAGTGATGATAATGTGGTAAATGTTGATGTTGTTGGTTTTGATGAGAATAGAGTGAGTGATGAGGAGAACATGCCTAAAACTTATCCCATATACAACCCCAAAACAGAATGGAACCTCACATTCCAATTAGGAATGTTATTTACTTGTAAGCAAGAGTTTAGGAAAGCCATACAATCTCATGCAATTATGACAAAAAAAGCCTGCAAATAGTGAGGAATGACAAGGGGAGGGTGTATGTAAGGTGCAATGGACCTAATTGTAGTTGGAAAATACATTTAAACAAACTTGAAAATCAAGAGACTTGGCAAATCAATTTATATGAACCTGACCATCAGTGTGCAGCAACTCATGAGGTGAAAAATCTAAATGCAAAATGGCTAGGTGAAAGGTTTGTAGACAGATTTCAATCTGACCCAAGTAGGAAACTCAAGTCCTTTAGAATGGATGTGATTAAGGACTTGAGGTGTAATGTATCTAGGCAGCAGTCTTTTAGGGTAAAGAAGAGGGCTTTGGAACTGATACAAGGGAACCCTGATGATCAATACTCAAAACTTTGGTCTTATGTAGATGAACTTAGGAGAACCAATCCTGGTTCAACAATTCTTTTAGGCACAGATGTTAAGTGCAGGTTTTCTCATCTTTATATGTGTTTTGATGCTTTGAAAATGGGGTTTCTAGGAGGCTGCAGGCCTTTGTTGGGGATAGATGGATGTTGGTTAAAGGGAAGTACAGGGAGTGTCTTGCTAAATGTTGTTGGGTTGACCCAAATAACAATTTATACCTTGTGGCATATGCAGTGGTAAAACAAGAAAACTTTCATACATGGGAGTGGTTTTTGACATGCTTGAAAAAGGATTTTGAGATAAACTGTGCAGAGTCAGTGACAATAATTTCTGATAAGCAGAAAGGTTTGATAAAGGTTGTAGGACAGGTATTCTCTGGGGTAGAACATAGGGTTTGTGTTAGACATATGCACAATAATATGAAATCTACAGGGTTTGATGGAATGATGAATAAGAATCTGTTGTGGAGTTGTGCTCAAGTCACAACACCAGGAGAATTTAGAGATGGGATGTGGAAACTGAAAGAACACAATGAGACCCTTTGGGAGTGGTTCATAGACAAACCTCCAACTCAGTGGAGTAAGGCATTTTTCAGAGAGACATCAAAATGTGACATGCTTTTAAATAATGTGTCTGAATCTTTTAACAGTTGCATACTAGAGACAAGAGATAAACCAATAATTACATTGTTTGAGTGGGTAAGAGTTTACCTTATGATGAGGCTACAGAAGTGTAAGGAAAGGGCAATTGGAAGATGGAGAGGTAAACTTTATCCCAAAATAAGGAGGATCTTGGATAGGCACAAGGGCTTTGTTAGTGATTTCATACCCATAAAGTCACATGATAAGCATTATCAAGTGTCATGTTATGATGGAACACAATATGATGTTGATTTGGAGAAGTGGCAGTGTACTTGTAGAGTTTGGCAACTGACTGGAATACCTTGCAAGCATGCTATATGTGCTATTATAAGCCAGGGACAAAATGAGGAAGACTTTGTAGATAGATACTACTATGTTGACACATACATCAAGGTTTATCAAAATGCAATCCTAAGGGTGAGTTATGAGAAGTTGTGGGGGCATTCAAACTATATTCCACCACTGCCCCACACTTTGCCAAGGCATCTAAGGGAAGACCAGTGAGGCTAACCATCTCAGACTCAGAAAAGAGGAAAGGAAAACAAGTTAATCAAACAAGGTTGAGCAGGATAAGGAAGAGAAAAGAGAATAAGGTGCTCTTATTTAAATTCTTGGTTCAAACTGTATTTTTTTATTTAATTTGACCCCAAGTATGTGTTCTAACATCACACTATCTCCATTTTTTTATCTTTACAGGGCAAAGACAATACAAATGAGACCCACAAAGAATTTGGAAATCACCAAGATGGAAATGATGAAGAACCCATAATGCAGCTTATTGTTGTAAGTCTTTGTTTGTATATTTGATAAGCACATCATATTTGTTTGTGTTAGGTCAGTATATCAATTTATAATTTCTGTTTTGTGTTAGGTTCTCCCACCAAGTACAGATCTTTTGCCTCAAGAAGTAGATGATGAATTGATGGCAGACATTAACGAAGACATTGATGAATATCTGATGAATGAAGCAGCCAACATTCAAGGGCCATCAATGTATGACCAGTTTTCTCAATCACTCAATGAAAGGTCCAATGCACATGAAGAAATCAACATTTCCCAGTTTAGTCAACAACAATTCACATCACAAGAACAACCTGCAGGGCCTTCCATACCACCTCCAGTGCCAATGAGAGTAAACATCAGAGCCTCGGCTCCATGGACTTTGAATGGGGTGAGATCATCTTGGGTGAATCCAGATAATGTGGTGTCTGAGACAGAGAAAAGGCTGGTGGTGGACAATGGTGTTAAGTACCTGGACTTGTCAATGCCAGGGACAGAAAAGTAGTTTTAATTATATATATATATTGTCTTTCAAATTTAGAATTCATAGACATGTTGGGATTTGCTTTTAATTCATATTTTGGTTCCTCATTCAACATGTGATCTTTTGTGTAGTTTTTGGATAATGTTTGGTGATTAAGTTTTTGAAATGTAGAAGGGCTATTTGGTACAGTGCTCATATATGTCCTCATAAATGTTAACAATTGTGGAATATATATGTTAGTTTATGGTTGTTATTAGTTATCATTTGCAGTCACAAGACAATATTTGCAAATAAATATTACTTGCAAGATTCAAGTTATTGAAGAATGCAACTTACTATTAAAAACAGAAAATAATAGCCATAAAAATTACTTACAAGATTGATACATCATAATACAAAGTTTTCTTCAAAATGCCCTCAGACAAGTCTTACATATCCAAAACTAACAACAAACATCCATAAACTAATCAATTCAATGTGCAATCCACCAACATACAAGAATCACAAATTGAAGAGCTATGAATTTCTTCCTCATCCCCCTACACTTATTCTTCCACATCCTATTGTCATCTCTAAGAGTTTTGTTTTGGTTAACCATACGTTCAACGTCTTCTTTCAATAGCTTCATATCTTGTTTGAGATCTTTCATTTCTGCTTTCAACATCTCATATGCTTCTCTCAATTTTTCGTACTCGTCATTGTCATCCTATTCGAAATAGTCGCACCCACCACTTTTCTGCAGAATACATATCTCACGTATCAAAATAATGAACAAATATTGATTACAACCAATATTTGCCAAAAATAAAAATGCATTAACACAAAGAATTGATTTCGATTAAGAACATTATTTGCCAATATTTGCCAGCTAAATATTTCCAATAAACTGAATTATTTGCCAATATTTGCCAACTAAATATTTCCTAAAATGCATAATGCAGAATCACAGATGAATTATAATGCTAAATATTTCTCATTCAATAAGAACAATTCTATAACCAGCTAAATATTTCCCAAAATGCATAATCACAGATGAATGTTGTTTTATAAACTGAATCTTGTTTCAACGACACGAAATGGCTTCCCTCGATTTTAAGAACTTACATTATATCTGAGACAACCCCAAAACCTCTTCCCTCGATTTGCTTCTGTTTTGGCCGTTCGCAAAATGGCTTGTCGTCCACACAGACACTCGTGCGCTGCAGATGATTGGGAGCAATCGGACATTTCACTGACAGATTCAATTCTGGAGAACTAAGGCTCATCGTTGATTTTGGGGGAGAATAGATTTTGTAATTTAATCTCAATTCATTCTAATTGATTTTTATTTAAAGTTTTTCTCTTAATTATTAAATATTTAATCCACCTTGGATATTAACTTACCTTTACACATAAGCGCCAATTTGGATCAAATGTGCCACATAAGCGTGAGTGGACCGAAAATTGAAATTGGGGGCGATTGAAGCACACTCACCGGATAAAGTGCTGAAATTGGGACCAAATGACCAAATAGTGACGATTTTTTGATTAAGTTGACTAAAATTGGACAAGGTTTTTAAAGTAGACTAAAATTGGACAGTAGCGTTTTAAATGGATTAAAATTGAATTTTTCCCATTCTAATCATATATAAAGTGAGATAATTTTATTTATTTATATATTTCTAACGTATTAATTTGAGAAACTTTTAAGCATACGCTAGCTAGCTTTTGCCATCTCAATCCACATAAAACCCTTATACTTAAAGATTATTTAATTGAAAATCACATATTATAATCTATCTCAATTCTTTGTTCAGATTTTCACACATAAAACCCTTATACTTAAAGATTATTTAATTGAAAATCACATATTATAATCTATCTCAATTCTTTGTTCAGATTTTCACGTTTAATCGTATGACATCCTTAAATACTCATCAAAACCAAACCCATTTCTTCCATTCAACAATTAATTCCTCAATTTAACTAAATCAAAAATGGTGCTTCACCACAAAAACTCTCTCTCACAACAAACTCTGCATGTCTCCACCTGGGTCCACCGTGCCTGGTTCGCCAGCGGCTGCACCGCCGCGCTGCTTTCCATGGCCAAAGCCCTAATACTAACAGCCCAAGCATCTTCCACAAGCTCACGTCCATGGCTGGAGTTCATAGTCGCCACCTTCTCCGGCTACTTGGTGGCGGACCTTGGCACCGGAATATACCACTGGGCAATCGACAACTATGGCAGCTCCGAAACCCCCTTCTTCGGTTCCCAAATCGAGGGGTTTCAGGGCCACCACGACCAGCCGTGGGTGATCACCAAGGTTGAGATGGCCTACAACCTCCACGCATCGGCGGTGCCGGTGGCGGTGGCCGGATTCCCGATAAACGTGGTCTCCGGCGACCCGGTGTTGCTGGCGTTTGTGGGTGCGCTGGCGTGGTGCGTGATCTTCAGCCAGCAGTTCCATGCATGGTCCCACACGCCGAAAGGGCAGCTGCCGGCGGCGGTGGCGGCGCTGCAGAACGCCGGAATCATACTGAGGAGGGAGGACCACGCGGCGCACCACCGGCCGCCGTTCAACAGCAACTACTGCATTGTAAGCGGAGTGTGGAATGGGGTTTTGGATAAGGTTAGGTTTTTCGTGGCATTGGAGATGGTGGTGCTCAAGGTATTCGGACAAAGGCCACGTTCATGGACCGATCCTAAGTATTATACCTAAATCTTGATCATGTCTTTATTTTCCGGATTTTATATGTCCTGATATTTGTATAGTAGTTGTAGATAAATTAAATAATTGAATTAATTAAACATACTTGACGTCATGTTTTGATTGTATATATCTTGCATTTGAAGTAGAAACACTCGTACTTATATTTGAAAATTAGTGCTCCCTCCCGCAAAGATATATAGTCCACTGTTCATTTTTTTTATTTGTAGAGTTAATTTCTCTAAATTGCTTTTAACTAATGTTAGAAACCTATGTAGGAATATATAAATGTTGGTGATTTTTTAGTTAATCATTCAATGTGTATAAATAAGAATATAATAGAAATTTGAGGGATGAAATTGTTTTTTCAAGTGAACATTTTGACGAAGGGATTTAAAATTTCTAGTTGTTCATTGGTGGTGTTTGGATAGATGCTAGTTTTAGATTCATCACTTTTATTTGAACTAATTTTTAAGTAACTTGAGTAGATTTCATCCTTCTTGAGTGGATTTCAAAACCATTCATTTCCAATCCTAAATTTTGAACCACTCTATCCAAATTAATGAAATCTAAACATATATACTTAATCTATGTAAAATATGAAGTGTGTTATTTTTTTGGAATGGAATGAGTACATTTTAAGTACCTATTCCTATAAATATATATCCTATCACATATTTAAATCTATCAATTTACAATAATCCAATCATTATCAACATCATATTTAACCATATTTTTCAATATTAATATGACACATTAACGGTATAATCTTACCTATAAAATGTGGTTTTCCCATGCATGCAAAATGAAATTTTGCCAATTTTTGTTGCAGTTGTGAAATTAATAGGATTCTAATTGAGGCAATTACTAACTGGAATTTGCATCAATTTTATAATTAATCGCTGATAGTGGAGCCCATATGCAAATTCTTTTTTGTTGTCCAATGCATTGCAGGTCCTATGTTTGGTTTTTGTAATGGGCCTCTCCCATCAACAGCCCACTAGCATTAACTTAAACAATATTTTAAACCCTCATCATTATAAACCTAACTCAATTCTTGAACTCTAATTCACTGTTGTCTGTTTGTATTTAAGGTTCGTTTCATTACAGTGTATTTGATATTCAATCAAAGTATTTCACGTAAAAATTTAGTTCAAATACCAACAATTGATTTCAAATTCATAATTATCAAGATAATTTTTTTAGTAAAACTGCTTCATTGATCACATTTTATGAAAGGGTCCGGTTATCCGCACCCCACAAATTTCTAAACACACCCTTTTTTTTTTAAATGATTTAAAAAATTCAAAAAATAACAAAATTACAATTTTACCCTTATGCAAAGAAGTGTGTTCGACCATCAGTCGAACACAAATCGAACACACCTTCTTTGCATAAGGGTAAAATTGTAATTTTGTTATTTTTTAAATTTTTTAAATAAAAAAAAAAAAATGGGGTGTGTTTAGAAATTTGTGGGATGCGAGTAGTCAGACCCTCTATGAAACCAAATTCTGTATATCTCAAGTGAAAATAGATCATCTACAAATCTTTTAAATATAAATCATCTAACCAACAAAATTCGTAAGACTCAAATGAATTTCTTACTTAAAATCCTTCATCTAATCTTTTAATCCGAACATAATTGAGTCGACTTTAAATAACGTATCAGATTTGGACTGGACATCATTTTTACCAAGTTAACCAATCAAGTTAGACTTCGTCAAATAATAGTTTATATTGCAAATAAAAGTAATTCATAATTCATGATTTTCTTTTTGTAATTAGCATTTTCTTTTGTATACGCATCAAACAATCGATCATACGCAATCTCGATGACGATGAGAACGCAGCTTTCCTCCTATTTTTCACTTGCCAATTTGTTATTCTTGTTTGGAGGTGATCAATGTTGCTCCAAAACTGTTTAAGATTTGCAATTCTCTCATTATACTTTTTGCATATATATACAAGAAACCACAGCAACCCTGTTCCAATCTCGTGCAATAAAGATATAAAGTGAAAATAGGGGGGCAAAAAAAAAAAAAAAAATATATATATATATATAACTATATGACGAAAATGTTGATTATGAATTAATTGAATTAACTCTGCTCATTCCTGCAAACCACAATCAAACAATTTGTAGCATCTCTCTCTTCCTTCTAAACAAGTTAACTGCCTCGACTTGTATAAATATGTGAAACTCATCATTTCAAAATATCGTATATAATCAAGATTTTACACCCACAAAATTCCCTCTTTCTTTCTTGAGCCATGGCGATTCTCTTCAAGATCATCAAAACCCATCACGTGCTGTTGCTGTTCGTGGTGGCAATTTTGGCCATTTGTGATCTCCAGTCGGCCAAGGTACAAGCCTTAAAAGCGCCGTTTCGTCCGAGGGACATATTGCCGCTGCTTCCACGGCAAGTTTCTTGGCCTATTCTCAGCGTTCTCAACAACGCCGCCGATTTGTTGCCGTCGTTTGTGGGGACGGCCACTGCTTCTGACAGTTCCGTTTTACAGTGGAAAGGGGCTTGCTTTTACAACTCTACTGCTTGGTTGGAGTTTCACAACAAGACTGGAACTCAGCTTGGGGGTGGTACTCTTCATATTCAGGTCATTCAATTCGATTTTCTTTTCTAATTATTCATTTATTTCTGCTTGGATTTCTTGATTTGTGTTCCTTGAGGTTGGCGCTTTTATGATTATTTTGATGTTGTGGCGAGAATTTAGCTTTTTTGGATTGATCACTGATGCTGTTCTGTATTTCGCTGCTTCACAATTGGGGAAATTGGTTGTAATTTTGCTTGTTTAAATTAGGGATTGTTCTTACTAGGATTTTGATGTTTCCTTTTTGTTCTTCTAGAGTAAATTTTTGTTCGATTTGTAGTTTCTTGGGTTTGGGAGAAAAGATACTTGTACAATGGAGTCTTTTGCTAGTAATTTTTGGTGGGGAATATTTGCCTGGAATCTGGAAACATTAGAAACAGATAGGCCTTATTGGAAGTAGCCATTGGAAATGAATACAAACTATATCTTATGATTAATGTTGGTATCCAGGTTAGCAATGCTCATAGCTGGACATGCATGGATCTTTATCTCTTTGCAACACCATTCCGCGTAACATGGGATTATTACCTTTTGTCTCGAGAACATACCATTGAATTCGAAGAGTGGGAATCTGAAGCTGAATTTGAATATGTGAGTTGAGTTTCTTAATTTGGCTGATGTTTTCATTTTCTGAAGCAGAATTTTCGTATTAAATATGACTGAATCCCCATGACGATTAGGTCAAAAATAAGGGGGTCAATATCTTTCTGATGCAAGCAGGAATGCTAGGAACTCTTCAGGCTCTCTGGGAGGTGTTTCCTTTGTTCACAAATACTGGATGGGGTGAACATTCTAACCTAGCGTTTCTTAAGAAACACATGGGTGCTACCTTTCAAGAACGCCCTCAGCCATGGGTCACCAACATTAGTGTTGAGGAAATCCACTCTGGAGATTTTCTTGCGTTGTCAAAGATTCGAGGCCGATGGGGTGGTTTTGAGACTCTAGAGAAGTGGGTGACTGGAGCTTATGCTGGTCACTCAGCTGTCTGCTTACGGGACTCCGATGGAAAGCTATGGGTTGCAGAATCAGGACATGAAAATGAAAAGGTGAAGGTTTATGTCATCCCATAAATTGACTTATGTTAATTGTTTATGAGGATTATTTTCCATCCATTTTGTTATCTTGCCCACAATTTTTCTTGGCTCTTAACCAACCACTACTTTTGAAGGCAATGATCATTTACAAAGCATTCAATTTTTCAACTTTTATCTGAAAGATCCAAACCCAAATACATAAACATGTGAAAAATGGAGTGCATTGTTCACAATATGATCTAAGATATAAACATATTTCATTTTTTGCTGCAATATGCAAGGCATTCGATAACATGTTTATTATTGAAGTTGCAGTTGTTGTGGATAGCTTATGTACGGAGCTCTGGGTTTTAATATGCTCTTTTACAGGGAGAAGATATTATTGCTATCTTACCATGGGATGAATGGTGGGAACTTGAGTTGACAAAGGATGACTCCAACCCACATATAGCGTTGCTGCCCTTACATCCTGAGGTCCGAGCCAAGTTCAATGAAACTGCTGCCTGGGAATATGCGAAAAGCATGTCAGGAAAACCTTATGGTTATCATAACTTGATTTTTAGCTGGATTGACACAACTAGTGGAAACTATCCAGAACCTCTAGATGCTAACCTGGTACTGAATCTTTGTCTTTTAAGTGTTCTTTTATTTGTTCCACCATGTTCTTGTTGCTGCATGATGTTCATATTAGCAATCATGTTATGCTGCAAGCATGCATTCAATGATTCGATTGTCTTGCATCTATCTTTCATATTCTTGGAGGAAAGCTAACTAGTGCCTGAAGTACATATATGACTTGCAAGTTTGAGTTCAGTTTTTGAAGTTGGGTGATCTCATGAATTATATCTGACTGTGTTCGATTTTTGAACCCGATGCCTACAATTTGTATAGCTGTAAGCTGATAAGCAATGCCATTCATGTGGATCGATTATACTTGATTAAAAAAAGCTGTACTATGTAATGTAAAGATGTTTATGAAAATTCGTAAAATGTTGAATGATAACAGTCTCTTGCATTTTTAGTTAGGCTAACGAGAAAAGCATGAAGTGTCCAAATGCAAGAAATGACATTCCTGAGCAACATTTTTTCCTGTCCAAATGCTTTTTTTGGCTGTCAATAGCAGAAATGGTTCTCATGCACTCTTTTCTCCCTCAGAAGGTGTTTTTACTCTTCTGAATTGAATGAAGGAAGGGTGGGGAGAAACTGGTGAACTAATGAATAATTGTCAAGAATTTTCATCTAGGAAATGTTGTTCGGTTCCAATTAGTCAGAATAGATGAGTTCAACATAGATGACTTATTTGCATGTTGATAACGTGATAAGATGAATGTAGAAAAGGAAACGAAAAGGTCAGTGTACGTTAATTTGATTTCATATCTGCTTATGTGCCAGTTTATCAATCACTCCAATGTCTTTACCCCCTGGATGCTCACCCTGTGAATCAGTATATCCTTTTTCTTCCTTATCTTCGACTTTAATCTGTTTGTTATATACAGGTTGCTTCTGTTATGACTGTTTGGACTCAGATGCAGCCTGCATATGCTGGTAACATGTGGAGTGAAGCATTGAATAAGCGACTTGGAACTCAGGTTTTAGTATCAATCTTGTTAATCTAACATTTTACAATTCTGAAATGCATTTGGTTTAAATATACACCAATGTCTAACCACCAAAAATGCAAGGAGGGAAATATAGAACCCAAATGGATTTTCTGGAAGTTGTTTATTTTAAAAGTACAAATGTGACATCTCCACAAATGACTGTCTATTTGAAATGTGTTTCCTCAATTTGACGGAGAATTGCAATCTGGGATATTACTAACTTAAAACCTTCAAGAGCCAATTTAGTATTTTCCACTGATGTCTCATTTAACCTGCAGAACTTCAGTCTTTCTGAAATTCTTATAGAAGTGGAGAAGCGTGGCTCGTCCTTTGCTCAACTGTTGGCTATTCCTGAGCAAGATGATTGGATTTACGCTGATGGAAAATCAACATCATGTGTTGCTTTCGTCTTTGAATTGTACAAGGAAGCTGGATTATTCGGCAAACTTGCAAAGTCTATTCAGGTCACTGAGTTCACGGTGAGTTTGCCAAACATGTTTCCGATTCTGAGAAATTGATGAAATCATGATACTTGAATGTTTGATCTCCTCCTCCACAGATAAAGGATGCTTATTCTCTCAAGTTGTTTGAGAACAATTCAAGCCGTTTGCCAACGTGGTGCAACAATGGGGACACAGTAAAACTGCCATTCTGCCAAATACGAGGGAAGTATCGAATGGAATTGCCAGGATACAATAGTATGGATCCTTATCCACACATGAACGAAAGATGTCCTTCCATGCCACCTAACTATTACAGATCACTGAATTGTTGATGCCTTAGGTTGTTCTGTATGAATATTGTACATATCAATTATCCAAATGAGAATATCAATTTTATTCAAGTAATTGCGAAGGGCTTTTATATGATGCATAAGTAAAACATCTAAGTATTATATTTGAATTTCATACCATAATTACAGAGAAAAATGACACTTAAATGATATAACAAACTGAAGAATGCATGACAAACAGATGCAGAGATCAATGTGATGTTATTAGCGAAAATTGTGTGTGTGGGGGGGGGGGGGGGGGGGTTTGGGTGCCTTTGAACTCAAATATTGATTTCCACCAACTCCACTGTTGACTCTTAGTTTTTATGCTTATTATGCTGAAAATGAAGCGATCAACAACCATTTTAAGAATTTTTTTACCTTCTAATAAATATTATAAAATAAAATATAGAAAATTCTAAATATAAAAGTTCATATCGAAACAAGCATAGTGTTCAAGTTTAACATTACATACTTACAACATGAAGTAACGTAATAAATGTTGCACATGATTAATGACTTCTAAATCATTACTAAATATCTAAAATTTAATTGTTCTAGTGACTCACTCTGAAACTATTTAATTTAATTCTAAGTTTAAATGTATAGTTAGAATTTAAAATGCACCTACATTTCAATGTAGAAAAATTTTAATTTAATTCTATGTTTCAATGCACATAATTTAAAATGAAGTTTTATATTTAAGTTTAATTTCAACTGCAGACATAGACTAAACATTCATACTGTTCGAAAAGAGCTCGTATATATAGTGATGGCGTCTCATACAACACTCCCAGGAAAAGAAATTCAGGCACCATTCTTTACAACTTATATTACTTACACAAACTTCAAATCTCTACTGGTTATAAGGGATATCTTTAAAAAATCCACCTAAAAAACATAACATTTATGCAAAGATGTCACACTGTCATAATTTCTCACAAAATGTCAAACATGGTTTCAGGCATGGTCATGCATGTTTGTCTGCGACTATGTGGGGCAGTTTGTGCAATAAATTATAACGGGTGAAACTTTTGCACAAATCTTATGTTTAGATGACATTTCAAGTAATTTCTCTGGTTTTAATGCTCTGACAGTATTTTTCTTAACTTGTGATCCTTTTCAGCAACGCAGCCTGAACCGGATAGTGAAGTAATCCAGACTTGATCCGATCTCACAGGTTCATCGTCATCGTTCCTATGCCAACTCCAGAATGCATGAGTTGAGTTCACTATCTTCAACTCACCATGACCAAAGCTCGCTTCACGAAACACTGACCACTTGGGCTGGGGATCTATGTACCTGTTATTATTTTTAGAGAATTTTGTTATGCTCTGATATGTAGAATTTCCATGTTAACGTAATAAATCTTACTAAAGGAAGACTCACTTGTGTGCTAAACCTTCTTTGTTCCCACCATCGCCAATTGTTATGTGGACAGTGCCACATGGATCTGGTTTGCCATTATATGCACGTCCCTGTTGCAATAGATCAGGTACTCAACGATTAATGGCAACAAACAAGTTTCACAATGAAATCTTACCGAGCGCTCATAGGCATGCACGTGGCCAGCAAACACCACATCCACACCAGCAGCATGGAGCAAGGGTTCCATGGCTGCCTTCATGTCGTCGCCTTCACCTTGATGAGCATGGTTGCTGTTATACCATGGAACATGAAAGAGTACAAGGAGCCAGGGTGTCCTTTCACGGTTCACTTTTGAAATATCAGCCTACACATCAACATTCCATCAAGAAATCAGTATCATTGAATTCATCAATAGCCTTATTTCCTCTCATTTTATCATTAAATTCCATAATTCATTCAAGATCTAAAAGTGGATTTATTTCACTAGATAAAGACTCTATGAGACGAGAGATGCTCATATTATGTTAAGTTTGGACGAGTCATAAACTAGCACCACTGACCTAAGATTATTGGTAGCTAGGATGTGTTACACCTATCAATAGAACATAGATATATAGTCTCATATTTGTCTCATGCATTGAGCACAGATGGTTATCGAACTATGATGACATACAGTAACATACATGAAAAGAAGGTACTCAACTGACCTTTAGCCAAGCATATTGATCAGAGTGCTCGTCATAATCAGTATATGACCCAAGCATGATAATGTGAGCTCCAGCCACATCAAACGAATAATACAAGTTCGAACCAGATGCACTTTCTTCATAAGGCATCTTCCATCTTGAATTATATGCTTTGAAACTATCTTCCAACAACGGTATGCTCTCCTTCTCATGGTTCCCTTGAGTCACCATCCACGGTCTTCCACTTGCAAGTGGTTGCACGAGCTCTCCAAACGTGTCCCACCTCCGCTGTATATAATCAGCATATGAAAGATCCCCAGGAAGCATGTGGACATCATATTTGCACTGGTCTATGTGGTCCAAAGTCGACTTGGTCCATCCAGTCTGACCTAAATCACCCGCCACAGCAAAAGTAACGGGGAACTGAGATGGCGGGGTTTTGAGATGAAACTCAGGGCCTTCTCCTCCACACCGATAGAAATACATGGTGTTGTCTTTCAATGGACCAATGACTGTATGGTGTATCTTTCCAGAGCTATACAGAAAATAACTGTAACTTGTACTCTCTCCTTGAGAGCTGAAGCTATAGTTTTTCGGTGATGTTCCATACTCAACAATGGAAGGAGAATTCTTATCATCTGTGACCCACGTGATTCGCATGTGCTTTTCTCCAGCTAAGGAGATGTGAACCTACAAAAGCCATTTGAGCAACAGAACATAAAAGATGAGCTCTTAACCACAAACACCATGCACTTAAAACAAAAGCAAATCTCCCTGCAACCTAGATAAGATATTACAGATTGGGTCAAGAAAAACACCATTATGTATGATATAGAAATATACTAATAATAACTCCTACACACTAGCAGTAACTCATCAAAGTACCTAATACTTTGCCCTACTTCTAATCTCATACAATCGAATTAAAGTAGAATAAATGCAAAGAATACTTTTTATATATTATTTTATTTTTTATTAATATTGCAACCAATCATCGGATACACTTCACCAAACACGACAAACCAACTCCATTTCGACAATCACCCAAATCACAATACCCAGAGAAACCCCACACCTAATTCCAATATATAGAAAACCCCCAATCCAGATCGCCAACAAATTAACCCAGAAAAACCCGCAAGAAAGATCAAATTTCAAGAAAACTCGATCAAATTAAAAAAAAAAAATTTAATAAGTTTTTTTAAGCATCCTCTCAGTTCTTACCTGTTGAGGGTGCGAAGAAGACTTCTTGCTCCATGGAAATGAGAGCGCACTGCGAGACGGTGGTCTAACGTAATCAGCGGAGGCAGTGGCGCATACAAACAGCAGTAGCATCAATGGAATTAGATTTAATTCCATGTTTGGATTGTCCTTGAATTCTATGGTACCTATTCACAAGAGAGGTTTCTAGTGTGTGAAATGACGAAATGTTGTAATGATATTTGATCTTTACTGTTTTTTTTTTTTTTTTTAATACTTTACACTTTACGTTTTAAAGTAACCTGGCTCCATACGGTACTAAATTTGTCTTACATAGTAGGACATTTTTCATAGTATGTTTGGATTGCGACGTGCCCACCCGGATTTGTGTTAAATCTCGTTTGTTATGAGATGAGGAAAAGATTTGCAAATCTCTTTCTTTTTTTCTTTTTTTTTTTACAACTCTCTATAAAAATATTTATTTTTTCTACAATTTCCCAAAAATAATCTATTTTTTCTACAATTCTCAATGTGATGAGTATATTAACTATAATCTTATTCTATATAATCCCAAAACAAACACAAGATTTTCAAAATTCACCTTTTTGCAAAATCCACATCCGCCCTAATCCAAACATACCTTCCAATTTTTAAGACTGTTTTATTATTGTTTTTTTAACTCTTTCAAAAGAGGGTTAAATATAAAAATCAACTTAAAAATATGTTTGATTTTCAATCAGCAATTAAAATTTATATTTTATCTGATTGTAACCTGAAGTTTAAAATTTTTTAAAGTATAATTTAAATGATTTTTCCAAAAAAATACACAACACGCACATAAAGTGCACGTGACTTGTACATTATATAAACTTAATTATATCATTAAAAACAAGTTTAGATTGTAAATTGAAAATTTGGGTTTTTTTTTTTCAATTTTAACCATCTTCGTGTTGATTTTTGCATTAAACCCAAATAATTAAAATGCAATAATATCTAAATAGTCTGAAGCCGACACGTGTTGAGTACTCGGTGGATATAGATTTATTTTCAATACTACTATAAAATTTGTATAATACATAGGATTAGAAAAACTAATTAAACCGAGTAAAATTAGAAAATTTTAAATATTACTTAAAAAGAAAAAATAATTATATTTGTGATATACACACTAATTTAACATTAAATATAACATAATTTTATTAATATATTATTTAATTGTTGAAATATATGTTGGATTTGCAAATGAAAAAGAAAACTTTTATTTATTATTTAGAAAAATTATATATTATATTATGATCCCTATTAATCAGCCTACCTTTGTTTTATTGTTTCCCTTTTTTTATTTATATTTTTATCTAAATTAAAGAAATCTCAAAGATAAATGATTTTTATATTTGAAGTCTATCATGTATTAATTTAACTTTATTTAAATAAAATTAGTTAAAATTCTTAATTATTCACCAATATTTGTTATCAACGTTAAATTTGATATCATAAGATAACCATATTAATTAGCTTTAAAATTTTATGTATTTTTTATTTAATCTGTAAAAAATAAAAGAAATTAATATGAAAAAATTGTTGATTTATTGTACGGCGCATGTGGTCATTCTTTTATATATATAAAAATAAAAGACACTGGTATCTAACCTTATTTTAGTGTTACATATAAAAGGATGGACACCTGATATAAAACTGAACTTCAAAATATGACAACTTATATAATAAAAGAAGATTGATAAAGGCAGATTGACTTGCTTGAAAAAGAAATACCCATAGAAAAATAGTAAGCACATTAAATTCAATTTCAAAATATGTGGATAAGAAATAATATATCAGTACTTTAAATTTGGTAAATTTTCAATATGCAGAATTAGGGTTCGGTAAACTTTCGTATGATTGTCCGTAAAAATTATTTTTTGATAAATACAAATCAAGTCACAAAACTTAAGTCACGACTCCTTTTTAGTAAACCTCCTTTTCCTCTATATACGTCATGTACCCAGCCTCACCAGTTACCAACTATATGCCATTTGGACCTTAAAGATACGATTAATTCTATTATACCATACTCATGCAAGTATTATCTGATATGAAAAAATCAAAAAACATTTCACTGTTTTATGATATTAAGCCACATGACATGGGTAGGGTAGACAGTTTCGGGGTTCAAAAATTACCACCAGTAATAAGCCATGAAATCATGTTTTCAATAGCATGGGAACACAATTTAACTGTACATGGGAACACAATTAATTTAGCATGGGAAACACAATTATTTGTTGTTCAATAGCATGGGAACATATTTCCATCCCCAAATCAGTGTGTATATATATAGAAAAATCAAAGACATGTTAATAACAAATTCATTAATAACACCGTGCTAATTACTACTTGGACGGGTTAAAGTAAAACCCAGAAAGCACAGTACAGAACGAACAACCTTATCTTGCACAAAATCAAGAACGAGAATTCAACTCCTTTTGCATATCTCAAATCAACAAAAGCACAAGGAGATTTGCTATAAATAGAAATCACGTCAAAAAAACCAAAACATCTCATAATTTAGCTACTTGATGAGAACCCTGAATAAAAATCCAACGAAATAACATAAATTCTAGAATTAGTTCACAAGAATTTGATTGCAATTCAGAGTTCTTCCCATTTAGAAGAAACGATAGATCTCAGAATTACGCCATTTAATCCAAATGAAAAATAGTCTCAATCGCACAACATAAGCAAACAACTAACATAATACATGCAATCCACTACCCAGGAAAAACTCAACTCAGTTGGGATGAAGGTCAACAGAACCAAACTGTAATGGTACCACATGTTATTAGATATATTTGTTTCACTCTACTCAGCAATATCACATAAGCCACGCTCAACTTGAAACAAGCTCTTCCAATATATCTCCTGCAATTAAGCAGATCACTGCAGAAACAAGAAACACATTAGCTATCTAGCAAGTCCAAAACTAAGCAAAAAAAATTCAAAAATTTTGGTGACATGATGTTCAGAAATTAAAAATGTTAACCGAAGCCAGTAGATTATTGACATGATTACTTCCGTGCGTAATTATCAGTTTTGCCCTACTTCCTCTCACAATCTCTCAAAATTCATTCCCTTGAAGAAGAATTTATGTATTTTCCAAGCATTGAAAACAGAGCAATCCACCAAATACATTATCTTTGTTCTTAAGAGCACCACAACTAAGGGAATATTTCAGAAGACAAGTAGAAGAATCGCAGTAAAAGAAAGTTCAATTCAGCCTATATAAGAAGAACCATCTACTTTACATGTTTTAACAAAAATTAATCAACCAATTACCTATAGTCTACACGTAGCTTATATAAACAACATCTAAGTCGCATATTAAATGATATTCAGAACAGAAAATATTGTTCAATGCCATGAGAGTAAGGAAATAAAAAGTAAAAACAGATAAAAGAAAACAGAATTGGGGATTGAGAGTCAACACATCAAGTGGTACAGTTTGGTCCTGCAATAAGGTACAGCACAGAGATATCTTGAAGAATAATACCTGTTGCGGCTGTTGGTAGTTTGCATATCCAGGATAGCCTCCATAATACATGCTGGGATCTTGAGGCGGAGCATATCCACCATGCACCTCATGTCCCCCCTGTGAATATCCATAATATGACCCACCCCACTGGTTCTGTTCCGCCTGAGAGACAATTTAAAACATCAGAAACCAAATTCATGCACAAGAGCACTTCAGTAAAATAAATAAATAAATAACTAGATGCTTAACCGGCTTGTTTGAAGGACTACGCCCCCATGAGAGTCGGACACTTTGCCCCCCTAACATAGTACCATTTAAGTTTGCTAAAGCTTGCTCAGCAGAGGACCTAGATCGAATATATACATGCATGAAATAAGCTTAAAATCAAATATATGAACTTTATATAATCCACTGTACATAAAACACCAATATACCTGTCTGAAAACTGAACAAATCCACAACGCTTTCCTACTGGTATTTTTACATGGACTATCTCACCATATTGAGAGAATACTTGTCTCAAATGATCGTCTGAGACATTGGGGTCCAAACCACCAACAAATATCTACACCAGGAATGTTAAGAATGAGTGCCCATAAAGTAACAAAGCAAAAAACAGACTCACAGCCCACCACCCCCTCACAAGAAAGAAACACACCGTTGTATTATTCGGATCACTCTCGCCCTGAGTTCCTCCTTGAGAGCTCTGATAAGAAGCTGCACAGCAAATAATTGTGAAGATTGAAACCATAAAATGTAATATAGAATTTCTTTAAAACTCCAAAACAATCCATGTCAGGGAAAGACGAGGCATCACTGTTAATTTTCCAAAGGGAGATGAAGTCAGATAGTGTGCTAAAAATGTTGCTCGAGTAGATCCTTCGCTCCCAGTCTCACAATCTCCAAGCAGTTTCAAGACAAATAGAGCAAAAACACACACACACACAGACTAGAAGTCAATTTGAATGGGAAAGGAGAAATCTAATCAATGTCTACAATCCAGAAGAATGCATGGTCAAACCTTGAGAATTTTAAGCATAAACCTATAATGATTCAAGACATCCCCAAAAAACCCAGCCGCCCATAAATAATATAATGACAATAATATTTTTTTATATCCCAATAATTTAATATCCCTCCCGTTTTCCAGCAGTGGCAAACAGAACCAGACAAGGGTTCCCATCAGAGTGTCGGTGAAAGCTGACAGCATCACATTCATAGCAAGTTACAGCTGCCACTAAACCCCATCCAATAACATGGATGAAAAACCAAAAGGATGATAAACAGTGTTGAGTCCAGCTGTTTCTAAAGTAAAATTTCTACCAAGACTGTAAGAGAGGCCATAAATGCATCTGGCGAGTTGTAAGAATTTCACTTAGTTATAAATAAATACGAGTACAGGTTACCACTATAAAATAACATGAAGGGGCTTTTGTGGGAATCTATCATACTCCAGTGCTATAGAATCTAATAGAAACTGAGTAATGGGCATAGAACAGTCTTTCATATCTTCCCTACAATATAAACTATCACCAGGTGGAATTCTCACACAAGTACTTGCTCCTCTATATGCAACGCACCTGCAGTTTTCACTACTTTCACTATGAAAGGCAAGTCATTTTAATATAACCCCCCCCCCCCCCCAATACACTAGAGTACAGGCTAACAAGGAACAGTAAATTTAAGAGAAGCTATCCAACATATTTTACATATTTTATGAGTCAACCAATTATGCAAGCATTAACACAGCAGAAATCAAATATCCATAGAGAATTTAACAGCTCTAATATGTTGCTATGGAGTCTTCAATACATATCTGAGAAGGACAGTGGGAACAAATTAGGGCAGAGGAATAACATACACAAAATAAAAAAAGGAACTCTGGCAATCAAAACATCACAAAACAGAGGGCACTGCAATTCCAAAACTTATATACAGGTTACTACTGAAGGACAGTGGAAACAAATTAGAACTGACTCAATACTGATAAAAATAAAAATAAAAAAAGCATAGCAGTTATCTTATAGCTATGCGGCAAATGAAATTTGCACAGCTTTTAATACTATACTGATAGTTAAGATAACTATTATTAGACTTGACATCAGCACTGCCTCTTCAAATATGCAACCAATAGAACAATATTTAAAGGACAGTACGAGAATTTTATCCCACTACAAAAGAGTTGAGGGGTGTATAAAAGATTCGCAGCCGAGTAAAATAAAAAAGGAACGAAGGCATAGATGTCAATGACTTGAAAAACTGGTACTAGAAGGTGAACCTTGCACAAGAAAAGTTATTTAATTGACTGGTAACTTAAGGGGAAATTTTGGGAAACTTTAAGAAATTCTGTAGCAAACGAAATGCCACAAAGGAACGAGGGAAGATTATCCAAAAAACAAAGTCAACTGACCTAAAAGGAGGCCACGCATTATAGGGGAATCATTTCAGCTGAAACCAGTTCCAGGCCCCCGTAAATGAGAGCCTCCCTCATCCCTGCTTCGAGACAACATGAGTTTTATAAGAATTTTCATGTTTTATATAATTATATTTGTCCAGGTCTAGTAAATTACTGGAAGGAAATGACTGTAAGCCCAGGAATCTTCATTTTATAACTGCAACATCGTTCAAATCTTAAAACACCAAAATAGAACTTCACAAGCACATCAGGAACAACCTAATTGTGTTATACTGGTGTATAGGAAAATCTACAAATGCACAACAACATCCTGTAAAATTTTAATGATAGGAGAGGTAAAACAAAATTTGTTAACCTGATTATCACAAGAGAGAGTTGATAGTGCTAATTAACTGTTATTTCTTACCGTTTTGAGTTTGAGCACTCATAGGTTTTTTGTTTGCAGCAGGCCCGATCCTCATGGGCCTGGTAGAACATGGAACACCATTCATCTCAGTCATTGCACGCTGTTGCTCTCTCTCATCCCCAAACTTAACAAATCCATAACCCTTTGAACGTCCGGTGGTCCTATCTATGACAACTTTTGCACCCTTAACAGATTGGTACACAGACTTAAATGTTTCTTGCAGGAGGTAATCTGTAACATCACCAGCCAAATCTCCCACAAAAATTGTGTGTTCAGGAGAGTCGTCTGTACGCTTATCCCCAGAACCAAGGGAAGCCCAATTCAACCGAAAGCTCTGTTCAGCATTGGGCATCATTGTGCCATTATATGTTTGCAATATGTTTTCAGCAGTGGCACGAGTCCTAAATTCTAGGAACCCATAACCCTCGGATTGGCCTGTTTGCTTGTTGCGAATTACCTTTGCAGATAAAAGCTGAAAACAACAGGCAAACAATAAAGATCACATAAACTTACCAATAAAACAGGACTACACAACTGATAATCTAGAAATGAAAATGAGTTAATAAATTTCCTATAAATTTATACCCCCACTACCAACTCAAATACCCACGTAACCCACCATACATCATGAATTATTTCAAGAGCCTTAATAGCGAACAGTGCGAAATTTACAATAAGAGTCCTCCATCCTTTACAAAAAGTTCTGGCAATGAGAACAATGAAATTTTAAAAAACTAAAACTGACTCAAGATGCAATATATATGTGTGTGACATTCCACTCAAAGAGTTCATTCCAAACCACATATCCACAGAGTTTTTGAAAGTACAAGCATACCTCGCCGGTATGGTAGAAACAGGAGGTGAGATAGCTCTCGTCCATCCAGTACTGAAGATCCCCAATCCATAGAGATCGAACCTCTTCGCCTCCGGCGCCGCCGGCCCCCGCACCGGCGTTTGCGGGCGCGACACCGTAATGCTGTTGTTGCTGCTGAGGCCAGAACTGTGGCGGCTGCGGCTGAGCGGGCTGATGCTGCGGCGGCATCATCATCCACTGCTGCGGTGGGTAGGGCTGTTGCTGTGGGGTCTGCTGTTGATCCATACCCATAGCCGGTGGGGCCATTCCTCCTGGTTGCTGCATCATTCTAAACCCTAATTTGAGTCTGAGGAAAATTGGGGCGGAAAGAAGTGTCGCGGTAGAGAGGAAAAGCCAGAAGGAAAGGAAATGCGAGAACCCTAATAACCGATAGGGTTTGATATTTTATGGAAGAGAAACGTGTAGTCGGTGCTGCAACCCTCTATTTAACTGAAGTCGCGTTTCTGCATATCTGCGACTTCAACCTATATTAATTTTCTACTTTTCTCGCGTTTTACCTACTATCTCTCTTTCTCTCAGAAAATAAAAAAAAAAAAACCTGATATATTTAAAATTTAAAATTTTTAGGAAGCAAATGTAGTTTTAAAAAATTAATATTAGAATTTGATGGGAATTATGATGAACACGTTGAAGTGGAATTTCTGTGAATAAAACATTAATCATCTTCAAATGGGGACAATACTCATGTGATGACTGCTTCCACCACTCTTACATCACTGGTCAATATTTTATTAAATGAAGCACGAATGTCTGATTTTGAGGAGATTGAATTTGATTTTTTTCAAGACATGTTAGGAGTATAATTTCGTGTCTTACTTATTTTTCATAATAATAATAATATTATTATTATTATGGTTTGGATTCATTAGAAAAGGATAAGTAAGATTTCAAAGAATAATGTGCATTATTGAGATAAAGAGATCGAATCTACTGATTTCTTAATTTTTTCATATTCTTAAAATAATTGAATTTATTTGAAGAAGAAAATTAATAAATGGTTTGTAAGATTCCAATGAGTAATGCCAAAGTTATGCTCCCTTTTTCAGCATTGAATACAAGCATTGAGTCAATGATAAAATTGTTGAGTATCAACTGTATTTTGTAGAGTATGTAATTTGATGGTCTCATGGTGAGTCGTAAAAACTCAAGAGAATTGGTCTCCTTGTTTGCTTAGCCCAAAAAAAACTTATTTTGTCATATTTAAATGGAATAACTAGATTTTTACCATACAACTATTTATATACATCCTTTAAAGATGGAATCGAGTTGAATCCGATTTTTTAAAATTCAAATATGAAAATAATTCTTTGAGAAAATAAGCTTGAAATTATCCGACCCCACTATTATGATCGTTAAATTTCAACTGAAAAATTGGTAGTCATAACAATAAATGGTAGTCTTTTCTAATTTAAAATAAAGTTTTAAATATATATATATATATATTTGTTTATTTATTTATTTTTTGATAGGCAAAAGGTGTTTAATTTGATAATATGGGTGTTTCTCGTCCAAAAAATATTATTATTACTAGCACTACACCCGCGCGATACGCAATTTGTTATATAAAATCTAATAATCTTTAATATTAATGACATAATATAATGATATATCATTTAAATATAAAATATATATTTCTTTAAATATCTATATTAATAAAAAAAATTATATTTCAACTTTAAAATTATGTTATTTTAAATAATTGTATTCGATAAAATTAAAATTTTGAATGCAAACAATTTTGAAACTCAACATTTCAAATTCGATATAATTATATATGCAATGTAAATAATAAATTATGAATTTTAAAATAGATATGAATTTGATATAACATGCATTAAAAATCAAATTTAAATGAAATTACAAATATAATTAATTTATAAATATATACACAATACAATATAAAATAGTAAAATTTGAATAATAAAATAATAAATTGAACATCAATATTCAACAATTAAATTTGAAAATAAAATTGAACACAATATAAAATAATAATAATAGTTTTGTGTTTGTTAGTTTTAATTTCTAAATAACTAAGAAGTGATTTATTATACTTACTAATATGTTTTGTTCATATTTTTGTTCTTTATATTTTAGAATTATTTTTAGAATTTTTAAATAATTTTCTGCATTTTTTTTAGATGGATTTGTTAAAAAAAGTTTAAATTTATTCCAATATTTAAAATATTTAGCTTCCAAATTATTTTTACATTTTAAAATAATATTTTTTAGATTTTTGAAACTATGTTTCAGATTATTTTAGAACAAATTCTAGTTTTTTAAAACAACTTTTAGAATAATTATATCTTTTTATTTGAAATAATTTCGAATGAATTACCAAATATTTTTATTATTTTTATTAAGCTATTTTTTATTCAATTTATTGATATTTATATCTTTCAAAATTAATATTACATATATATTTGAATTAATATTTATTTGTTGATTTTAAATTGTTAAACCTTATTATTATTATTTTGATATTATTATAATAGTTTTCAAACTTTTAAACATTTAAAACACCTCGTAAAATTAATTTTCGATTTTAAAACTATTTTCCACATTTATATATTAAAATTTTAAACTAATTTTTCAAATTTTTTATTTTTGACATAATGTTTAAATTTCATTATTTTAAATTTTTAATTACATCATTAACATATAATCATATCCTTAAAGTATATGATTACGAAAGTGAATATGTATGAAACTATGTTGGTGTATGGTGCTAAACTTCTCCACAATATATAAATGTGGACAAATCTTGTTTAGTACTTTTTTACTCTTTTTAATTTCCTAAAAAATGTATTGAGTAAATTCAAAATTAGGATGTAAGGAAGTGAATTCTATCGGAATATGGCTCACAATTGAATTTGTAAATATAATAATCATAACATTTTCTTGTAAATGAAAAAAAAACATGATTACATATAGAATATTGTTTTTAGAGCCTACAAAAAAAATAAAAATAAAAATATTTATACAATCATCAATTTGATATGACATTTTTAGAAGGAAAAATGACAAATTAGTAAATTTTGTCAACTTCTATTTGATATAGATTATTATTATTTAAAAGGTGAATTGGGAAGGCAACCACTCTCTCTCTTCTGACTGGTGTAGGGGCTTGGGCGTGGGTTGCGGTAGGAGTTGGTGGGGAGGCATTGGGGACAGAAAAAAGCTGCAAACCTTTGCTTTTTTATTTCTTTTTTCGATCCAAATTTCAATTTTTACTTCACTTTTTTGTGTTTAAGTCCTTTTAAATGCATAATATGTCAAAATAATTCTGTTTTATCTTTTACTTTCTCACTCATGTCATACATGTAAATGAAACATCGGGTTTGAAAGGATAAATTGTTATTGATCGTTTGAATACTTTTTGTCAGATTTGTACAATAAACAGTATACTAAATTATAATTTTTGTCAAATATAAATGGCTTTTGCCTTGTGGCCCTATTTCTTACGTTTTTCTATGACAAAATCAAAATACCAACCACCTGAAACAGAAACGGAAAACCTTAGTAGAAACCAATAGCATCTTAACCAAATACACAATAAAGTCTGCTGCTTATCTATTGCCGTTCAATACAATCAATTCTCAAACAATTTAACAATCAAGTTAGATTTACCTCGTACCATTACAACGAACCACTTGAAAGAAGAAAAAAAAAAAAAAAGCACTACAAAATTTGTTGCCTTGAGAATCATCAGATTACTACTTAGGCAGAGAAATATACATCTTCCACAACAAAACTTCACAGGCAGAGCACGAACAATGGACATGGCTAATAAACGATAAGCATCTAGTTCTGCATTGAACTCAACAGTTTAAGAGCGAGTTCCTCTTGCTCGGCCAGTGTAATTGCACCACTATTATCCTCGGTTTTCCTCCTCTCATAATCATCATAATCATCGCTATCACTATTGAAATATTTCTTGGCTTTTTTATTAAATTTGTCCTTACCGTCTTCTCTATCGGAACCATTGATATCATTGTCACTAACATCCTCCTCCTCCTCCTCATCCCTTCCTCTTTTCAACTTCATCTTTTGTTTGATACGTTTTTCCTTTAGACGCTGGTGCTGCAAGGCTTTATCTTCCTTGTCCACCACTTTCATCTTTTCTCTCAACTCTGCGTACCTTTGTTTTACTGCAAGATGGGAAGCACAGAAACATTGAGACAAGACAAATTATCAAGTAAATTTCTTAAGTCAATCGTTATGAGGCATGTATGTATCCACCGACATCATAAGATTGTTATAGAGAAATGAGTATTTAGCTAATAACTGCTTTTTTTTTTCTCACATGTCCGAAGAACATATCAATTTAAGGAAATAGTCACAAAACAACAAAACCACAAACTCTTTGAACTAGCATATTCAACTAAACATTTACCTTTGTCCTTGTCCAGTATAACAGAATCAGACCCAGTCATGGTCTCAGCTAGTTTTGCAAGAGGAGGTAAGGTGTTGCCTTCATCATCAAATACAACCCTAGTGCCCACGGGTCTATGCAGATTGATCTTCAACTTCTTTTTCTTTAAAACCCTAGTGGCAGGCCTGAAAGAAACCACCAGAAAAAATAATAATAATAATAAGACAGATGGTGTGAATCAATAATCCAATTACTTTCTATACTCATTACCAGGACTTAGCCTTGAACTAAGGTAAAATGTATTGAAGTACAGAAATAGGAATATTAAACCAAAATAAATGTCGACATACACATCATCTCTGGTATGAGCTGCATTTTCTTCCTGCATAACTTGAGCATCTTTTTCCAAAAGAAAACTCTCTTCCGGTTCAATTTCTGCTTTCTCAGGAACAGGAGCCACAGTTCCTCTTAAAAGCTCAGATGGATTCTTATTAGCATCAGATTCCGAAACTAAGGACAGTTCTTCAGACACTTTTTTGCCCTTGACTTTTTGATTGAGAAAGCGGACTTTGGGGGTCATGGGAAGACCTATCGATGCACCAAATTCATCAATTGGAAGTTTAGTGACATCAAAAACCTCCTTATCTCGCTGTTTGTGGATAGACCTCAAATAAGTAATAAAAGCTCTCTGAGCCAATTGCTGTAGGTTTGGGTACTTGACTAACAAAGCCGCCAACAAACCAGAAACAGGTTGCAATTTTTTAGTATTTGCCTGCAAGGTGTTATGAAAATATGAGACTATTATGGAAAAGAAAGGACAAAATATGGAACATAAATGCAGTAACAAAACAATAAAAGCCTTTATCCAACTATGCAGGGGTCGAATATTTGCATATCTATGTTCTCATTATATTTAAGCGTAAATATATAAGACCCAATAATAGTTCACCAATTTAAAACTTATCAGCAACTTTTTCAATCAAAGAGACAACATTGAAAAAGGAGACAAACCTTGATAAATCGAATGGGTATCTTTTTTTCTTGCAATTTTTCAAGCATCTTTGTCTCAGAGGGTGCAAGAAATAAAACAGATCTCCCACCGGAAAGGTAACGAGCAGTTCGACCCACTCTGTGTATGTAAGAAGCAACGTCTTCAGGGCAATCTACCTGGAATTGCAGAAAATTTGTAAAATTCAAATTGCTTATCAGACTTCAGTATTTAAGATGAGACAAAGTGAACCCTACCTGAACCACCCAATCAACGCACTTGTTAAAATCAAGCCCTCTTGCTGCAACATCAGTGCAAAACAAAATAGAACGCTGTTCACAGAACTGTGCATATATCCCCATACGTCTGTCCTGTTTCATCCTTCCATGGAGGCATTTCAACGGAACTCCCGGACGGAGTTTCTTGAATGTTTCATAAACAAATTTTACCTGTGGTGTAGCACAACTTCTAGATAAGCAAAGTTGTCTGAAACATATGTTAACAGAAGGAAAAAGAAAAATAGACAACAAAAAATAACTAATGGCAATGACACAACAAGCACTAATCTAAATCGTATAGGATACAGATGCTAACTATATATAAGAAAGGTAGAGTAAATTCATGGTATCTCCCTATTAAAACGAAGTAAAATTCATGCCAGAGAAAAATGTAGTTATTGGAAATTCAGATGAGACTTAATTCAAACTATCAACTCTCTGTAACAAGAAGTAGAGAAAAACATTACCTGCTTGCAGCTTGAAAGAAATACCAGCATTCTCGAGTTAAGATGTGCCTTTATAAAACTCCACAGCATGTCTAACTTTTGATCAAGAGAAACAACCATAGCTGTCTGCTCCAAACGGTTTGGAGTAGCAGTTGCCGACTCCTCATGCACACTGAGATACTCTGGATCTTTCAAACTGAGTCTTGCAAGATCTTGAACAGACTTTGTCTGGGTGGCTGAGAAAAGAAAGGTTTGTCTTTGTTTTGGTAATTGAGATATTATTGCATTTAAATCTTTCTTAAATCCCACATCAAGAATACGATCTGCCTCGTCAAGTACTAAAACCTGTTTTCTGGCCAGAAAAAACCAAAGTGAGATGCTGTCATAATGATTTTGATAACTATTTCATGGATGAAATGAAGCAGAAAAATGGAACCATCAATCAGATACTCAAAGTCCATGCTCTTAGGCTGCTAGACCAAGCAGGATATAATTTCCATTTAAACGAGATTTGCAGTGTTTCTCAGTTATGATACAACCTCACTAATTATGAGCATGTCTATTAGACATATAAGCAAGCTTATATGAAAAAGAAATCAACCAGTCATTTAACACAACATAAACCAGGATGGATGGAGAAGGAATTAAAAAAAAGTGTATATATCAAAAGAAGACCTGAAGTTGTGAGCATTCAAAATTTGGAGTCTCATCCATGTGCTGAAGAAGACGTCCTGGAGTACAGACCAAAATGTTCAACTCATTTACACGTTCTTTCTCCGTGTCAACATCTTTGCGGCCACCAATCAAAAGGCCAGCACTAAAGCCATGGTACCTCCCAACGGATTTTAATACTTCAAAAAGCTGACCAGCTAATTCCCTTGTGGGTGACATAATGATGCATCCAACCCCATCCTCTGGACCCCATCTAGATCTATATAACTTCTCTAAAACCTGAAGAACAAGAGAGTAAAATTCTAGCAATCATGGTAATCCATACATAAACGAAAAGAAGTTCCATTTTTTTCTGAATTCAATACCTCATTAAAGCACAACAGCAAGTGCCGCATTCCACAAAAATGTCATCCCAAAACAAACAAACAAAACATATCATATCATATCAATAAGGTGATCATGTCCATCAGGTATAGGTGCTTATAGGTTGTAGCAGAAATATTCGTTTATTGCCGCGGCTCCCTTCTATGGGTATTAGAGAGAAACCACATGCATTTAAATAACATGATTCACTTGGTTAATAACTATTATTCTACATAATATGCTCTTCTAAATCAAAATTTTCCATATGCCAGCAGCATGTGCTTTTATATATGTTGATTGAGTCCAGTAAGACTTTTTCCTGCCTGAATACCAATAAAAACATACATTACTAAGCTCAAAATTCGTCCAATTTTCTGAGGCAAAGATAACTGTGTATCAAAAGTTGGAAACACATGAATACAAGTCTATAATATAATATTCAGTGCTCACAAGAGCTGCCTAGACTAGAGATGGAATGATTTGAATGGACGTCACTTTCAAATAGGTGGAAAGATCCCATGAAAGAAGGCAATGCTTTTCTTCCATGTTGAACTAATCTTAGAGATTAGTAGCCCATATATTATAGAGACAATATATTTAGTCCATCTGGCAACTTGAAAAGCCATCAATTTACACTCAATTTCCGTCAATTTCAAAGCTAGCAAAAGAAATAACAATACACACATAACAAAAATTACACCAAAGACAAATAACTGTGAACAAAGAACAACTCGAACTAACCGGAATAACAAAAGCTAAGGTTTTTCCCGAGCCGGTTTTAGCAGCTCCTAGTATATCTCGGCCACAGAGTGAATGGGGCAGAGAAGCCCTCTGAATATCAGTCATTTTAGAAAATTTCGATTGGGCTAACCCATCCTTAGTTTTCTTCGACAGAGGCAACTGGATAAACTTTTCAGCACCGGCATACGGAGAAAAGGAACCGTCCGGTAGTCTGCCGATCGGAGACTTCGGCGGCGGCGGAGAAAGGGACAGCGGGTTCGAACCGGATTCCGGTTTGCCGGAATCTAACCATGATTCGAGGAGATCGATTTCTTTGACCTCCGATGACCGGTGCTGTAGCTTCAATTTCCTGGATTTAGGCATTCTCATATTTTCCGGCGATTATTTGCTAGGGTTTAGGGATGGTGGAAAAAGAGGGGTTTAAGAAGTTGGGTAGTTGAATTTTAAAACCCTTTCTTCAAATGTCGGGTCATTCTAGGGTGCACCCGGGTCTTAGACTAATGCAGATTGATGGACTTTAAAGTGGATCTTATTTATAATTTGGGCCCTGGGCTTATTTTTGTAATTTGGGCCGTGGGCTTTAATGCTTTGGCATTCATATTTTGTGTTCTAGACATTAATTTTAATGAGCTTGAGATACATGTATATTCAATTAGTTATGTGTTGCAACTTATATCTTTTATATGGATAATTAATACAATTACCGTTCTTCATTTTACCCAAAATTTTCTTTGAAGAACCAATATTAAAATTTTGTACAATTTTCTATCTTTTTAGAGTAGATAATAAAATCTTGTGTTTGTTTATTGCAAGCAAATATGAAATTCCCATTTTAAAAATTCATACATTGGGCGGTATTCCAACCCCTAAAGTTGAGAAAAAACCAAACAAAATATTTTTTTCCCATGAAATTCATCTCTAAATTTTAGATACATATAGAATTTCTTTTTTCATCATTGGAGAAAATGACATTCTTTCTCTGTGATTTTAACAAGGCAAAAGAGTTCACTGGTCAATATTTAAGTTTTAGAAGCAGAAACACAAAGGAGAGTTCATAGAGAGTTTTGGATAAAGGCAGGATAAAGTATTACAAGATGTGATTAGAGAGAGTATCCAACAAGGATTTGCATCTTCTATGTATATAACATAAGAAATCAGATAGTATTTCCCTATGTAAAAACCCTCCAGCTTAAGACCCCAGTTGGCTGTTGCTCATACAAATCCCTCAGATTTCTTGGTTACTACTGCTGCTGCTCAGACAGATATACAACTATGCTGTACAGGTCACGGGATCACAACAGGTGTACAAACCAAGTATGTCGATCATGAGGCACTCGCCTTGTTCTTTGGATCAGTTTCTATCATGCTCGTTTTGAGGACCTCAAAGTTCACACCAGAAGATGGTTGTTCAGCAATCTGCACCTGGTTCTCTTTCATATTCTCCTGTACAGCCTAAAACCGGGCATCAAATTCAGGCAGCTATGAAAAACCATATTTGCAAGGCATTATTTAATGGATATTCATAAGTTGGTGCATCGACTTACCTGTAAAAGCTCAGTCATCCTTCCGGTTCCATAATTGAAGAAAGGTTTTGCAATAGAGGTGCCTTGCAAGGACTCGGATGAAAAGGGTTCATTAGTGTTTCGAGTTTCTGGTTTCGAGACAGTACCTGAATCTTCTGGTGAAGATTTAGAAGCTTCCTTGCCACTGTCAGTTTGAGTATCTGATGTTTCTGAAGAGCCAGGGTTGTTAATGTCAGTTGATTCCCTCGGATTAGCCTTTTCTCCATGAATAAATGGTCCGGTGCTGTTCTGCTTAGCTCCCTGAGAAGCTTGATTGTTGGTATGGGGTAGTGCGCCGATAAATATCTGGCCAGCAGGTATAGGTCGGTCTGGGGGTAACATAGATAACGGTTCAACCATATGCACGTCTTTGTCTCCAAAAGCCATCATATGAGTGGTTCGTGATGTGTCTGCAGGCGCTTGATTGGAGGTTGACATTTCATTCTGAGTATTGACTGGTTGCAGCACAACGGGGACCACGGTGCCTCTCACACCTACTGGGTGAACAGAGGGAACAGCTGGTTGTGGGGTTCGGTATTTGCGTTTAAAGGGCACCAAAGCTCCAGGTTGGACAGCAAGTTTCTGGCGACGAGACCACCCTCGGTTTTCATCTGGGAAATGAACGTTGTTTCTTCTGATCATTTGAAGATGAGGGGCAACATCATTTTCTGCTGTGACAGGGACATAATGTCCAGGCTTAAAAACAATGCCCCTCAAATTAGTGGTGGAGTTCCCGATTTGAACTGTTAGCAAATAACCGGCATCAAATGTGGCCTCAATAACACCACTCACTGCCTGGCCCACCATACTGTCAACTCCATCAGTTCGATCGACTCTCTGGGGAAGGTGTTCTTTTGCTCCTTTAAAGCCGGGTGGTACATGAGCAGCTTGTGTGCGCTTCAGGCTTGGATCTTTACGAGGACGACCACGTCTCCGTTTCAATGGATGGACTGAGAGGCCACCAGAGCTCTCCCCTTGACTATATTGATTCATCTTGAGAAATAACAGTGAAGGGTTTATACTTTTTACCCGCGTCTCATGTAGTCCTTCGCTCTCCCCTGAAAAAAAGAAACGTTTAACCATAACCAATACAAGACATCAAACGTTAAAAAAATCCACAATCCTACATTCTTCTAAAAAAGATTCTGATACCAGGCTGCTTTTTTTTTTTTAAAGGATATATAACATGAACTTATGGCCAGGTACAATGGCCAAAAATAAAACACCTTTGTGTTCTGAATGCATGATGCACTAGAAATCTTTCTCTTTGCATTAATTTCAAAAATTCATTGAAACAAACAAATAAAACTGAAAATAATTCTATTGAGGTAGAAAATGATTTTACAGACATATAGCATTTCCAGGAGTAGAAGTAGAAGAAACACAATGAAAGAACCGAGATCATAAGCCTGCTACTGATTCTTCATGTAAGAGGCAAGATTGTTATCGGTGAATAACTGAAACTGAGATTCATGTACCCTCACAAGAAAAACATTGTTAAATTGTCTTTCTTTTGATTCATGTATGTTGAGAAAATCATAAGGAGCCAAGGTGCTGTGAAAACAAAGTACTTTACAGCTTCTAAATCATAATAAGTACTTTACAAAGTACATAATCTATTCTATCATTGCAAAGGAATGATAAATATTTCACATAGAGACTTGCTCAGAATTTGGAAATTTAAGCAAACACAGTCAAGAATTAATGCACAACTCAGCAAACCTCTGTACGCAAACACACACAAATTCGATCTATGGAGGAAGGCTAAGGATCAGATTTTATACCCTTCAGGAGCATAGACAGGTTGATGTTGAGAGAACTTCAACTCTATATGTTATGACCGAGTAGAGAAGATAGCACAGCAATTGAAAAACTTGGGGACTAGAGTGAACAAACCAATGTTTCATTTACACGAACAGAAGTAATAATCCACATAAAACACAAATATATAGGTGAAATAATTACATATTCATTAGCCTCTTTTTCTGTTCTTTCAAGCCAAATGGGAAAACAGACATTTTGTTTAACCATTTTCCCTCATGTCAAGCAGCCGAAAAATGCCAAAAGACAAATATCTATAACTAACTTCAGGCGACAATCATGTTCACATATAAGTTCACTTTATTGTCCTTCAAATCAATGATATTCGTTGTGATCTATTTCAGTACCTAATACTTCATTTCTTTTTCAACTATTGAGTATTGACATGAAGATAAGATAGTTATACATAAAATACATGAACAGAAAGCTTACAAATTAAAAATATATTATTCCTATAATTAGAGGCAAATTATCATGATAAATACAATTAACAAGTAAAAATGAACCACATAAGAATATTTAATCACTCCATCAGTAAATATTCACCACCGACTGTGCATTTTAGAAGATGAAATGAAGTGGTTATTTTATTTGAAAACGTAATAATAGACACCTCAATAATGGATCAATTACAGCATCTATTTTCCACTTTATCTGCTTTAGGTTAACCATACCACACACTCTTGTGGTAATCTGATTGAGATCTTATATTATCTTAGATAACATACATGCAAACCCAATCAGATATTAGCTATTTGGGCAAGTGCACCAGACAATTACTCTGCTTAAACATACATGGAAGATAAACAATATAATAGGACATTGATAGAACCTGCCAAGAGCACACTACTAATTCAATTTACTGTTTATTTAACCAAATTAGCATTAGACCATAAAAACACTTGAGTAAATAGAAGGAAACAAAAGGTTCACGACATCATGTCAAGGATTTAGAGTGGTGAAAACTAATGAGGATGAGGTCAATTTTGCTACAAATATACTTAAACACGCAGTAGCACAAAGTGTGGGACCCACCAGCCAATGCCGCTTCCGGCCTTTGCTGCCCTATCAGCACCTACCAGGTTAGGCCAAGGCAGAATTACCCTTTACATATCTTGTAAACTTGCTGAAAGGCCTTAATGTTGGTGAGATAGCATTTCCTACTAATGGAAATGCCTGTGTCTGAGAGACATAGCATAATTTTCATCATTAATATTTATTAGTACTAAAATCAAGTAGCAAGAAAATGCTGCAAAACCATCACATATACTATGATGAAGCATTTTAATGGTGCTAATACTAGTTTTTCCTACAAGCAAACGAGAATCAAATCAATAACAAGCTCAAAAGCAACGCAATCAACAAATTAACAAAAAAAGTTCTCCATAAACCATACCAAGCAAAATCTGTCTCCTCATTTTGCTTTCGACAAGGTTACTAAATTTTAACTCATCACACAAGTTAAAAAAAAAAAACTCTCAAAATCCATGTAACAAATAAACATCAATCAAGGTTGAAACAGAAATAAAAAATGCAGCAAAACCCAACCTAGACGAATTAGATGAGCTGCGAATTTAATAGCTTCACCGAAAAGGCCATATAAAAATTAGAAGATTAAAAAAAAAATGCAATCAAAAATCAGAAACCACATAACTACATAAACAAAAAAAAACATGAAATTATACCTGCAAGAAGAGCTCGAGATGAATTTTTTCTTCGGTAGAACCCTAGAAAATTGACTGCAACGAGTAGAATAGAGAGAGAGGGAATAATTAATTATAGAATTCAAATAAGTATTTTGAGGGGTTAGTCCAACATTAATGATAATTGTTGGAGGGGATTATTATCAGAATTTATTACGAGCGTGGCAAACGATGTTTTTTGATAATATGACGAGCCTGTGAACATGATAGCAATCATAACGCGAAATGTGTACTTACAACCCTGTTTTAATAAACTCGGCTTTTGTGCACCAAATTTTTATTTGAATTTTGACAATAGCTCCAAAGGGAAATTTTAAATATATGACTCGATTTTTTGTTTTTATTTGAAACTATATATACTCCACTTATTAAAAATCCCTGACTTAAAAAGTTTGTATGCTCAAATTTATATTTAAAAAAATCAGCAATGTATCGTATATGTTAAATTTTTAAAAAAAAATGCCACAGAACATTTTTTATTTTTAATTTCAACATACAAACGTTTTCTCTTTCTTTATGACTCATGTGAACGGTATAACAAATTTAATTTGGTAAAATTGGTCAATTCGTAATTTTTAACCCATATAGAATTTACTTTTAAAAATAGATTTGAATTATGGCCTGGCATAAGTGTAGTTTTTTTTATAGGTAGATTCAAATTGACAAAAAATTCAAATTATGTATTTGAATTTATAAGTTTCAAAATTTTGTTTAAACACTTGAAAAAAAAATGTCAAGAACTTTATACCATTAATTCTAATGATTGCGACTTAGACCCTCTGGACACAGTTCAGTGAAAAATGAGGAGTTTCTAATCATGTTGGCAGCATTTTTTTTTAGATTAGAGTCTTATTAGTGATAATGATAAATCCAATCTTAAAATTGGATTATTCAGACACATTCTGTGATTTACATGATAATAATTATGAGGAACTGAGATTGTTCATCAAAAATTTCATCGAGATGTTCACTGAAAATTTATTTTGCTTAGAATGAGATATATACTATCATTCTATCAACATTGAAGACCAAATTGAGACCTTGCTAGTATACCTAACATTATACCAACAAGTCAATTAGTTCATCTGAATTAAATTGGTATTTGGTATACATCTACTTTTGTTTGATGCTATGCTATCAGATAAATACAATAAAAATTAAACCGACGCAATGTATTCTATTATTTATGCAATCTTTATAAAATTGAAATGAAGAAACAAAACAAAATTATTTTACGAACTTTTATTATTTTTATTATCTTATTTAACTGATAGTGTGAAAGCCAATGTAGACAATTTGGATTCGCATTATTCGCAAGTTTTCATGGGAAAATCATGATGATTTGAATTGCAAAGTAATTTTCAATTTGTAATTGATTCAGCTGATTTAAAAGTTGGTACTAAAATTATCACTTCATGAAAGTTCATACTTTGTTGTACGAATATGTCTTTATTTTCATTTCATTTTTGTTTGTTTTATGTATCCACATTTTTAGTATTTATTCCGTTAGTATTTACAAAGTTGGTGCTAAATTATTAAAGTAACACTTCTGTGCAACTGGTGCACAAAGTTGCACGGATACCTTTATATTATAAATATAGTACTTTTATGTACAAATATCCGTACCTTTTAAAATGAACATACATAAATGTACTACATTTATAATATAAATGTATGGATTGCACGGTGTAACTGGTGCACAGAAGTTTTTGTCAATTTATTAAATCTTTTAATATGTTAATCATTAATGCAAATGAAGAAAAATTTAAACAAAAAAATAGAGAATAAGATCATGTACCCATTATAAAATACAGATTTGTAATTTGGAGGATAGGGAATAATAAATGGGCAAAAGCTCCTGTGCACCAGGTGCACGAATCTTAGATCCATGTAATCCGGGTCAATCCGACCCGGCACGGTCATTCACTCGCCGGAACAGTCATTCACGCGCCGGCACAAGTGATACACGTTTATACTATATTAGTCATACCTTCATATTATGTTAGTCATGCTTTTATACTATATTAGTCATACCTTTATATACGTTTATACTATATTAGTCATACCTTCATATTATGTTAGTCATGCTTTTATACTATATTAGTCATACCTTTATATACAAATATCATATCTTTATGTAATATTTCAACTAAAAAAAAAAACTATAATTTCAGCACAAGTGATACACGTTTACCTTTATGTGATAACTCATACATTTATGTGATATTATATATATTTTTATATAAACATAAACATACATTTATATAATATGTAAAAGTACAATTAACATAACTAAATATATGACTAATATAACTAAAATGTATGAAAGACATTAATAGTTGTCTAAAAATATATTAAGGTACATGTAAAAATCTAAAATGTATGACCAACATAACATAAATATATATTTAGCACTACATAAAGGTATGACATCTGGGATCGAATTTGAATGAATTTGTGCGCGACCTTAGGACGCATGTGAGCGCGTGGCTACACGTAGGAGGCAGGTGGACGGTTTCAAAAATGTATAAAGGGTGTATAAATTTTTTTGTCACAAATATTAATCCTTGCATTCCAATACTCACTTTAAAACTAAAGCTTTCAGTTTAAGATCGTGAAAATGGGGATAAGTTCAACCTTGATCAAAGTTCATCTACTTATTATAAGTACATCGAATTGTTGATTAAAAAAATAAATCTGACATAGTAACTAATTTTATGTCACATAATGAACAAGAGGAATGTGATACACCATACATCCTAGATATGTCCACAAAGGTGAGGTTCTCTCTTAAGTATCTAAAAATAATAATTATATTTAGAGTATTTTAATTTATTAAAACAAAACGTATAGAGAAACAAAGAATAGTATTTTACACGAAGTGACTGATTTACCCACAAGGAAGCTAACATGAGATACACCATCAATTCCAATTTCCCATCAATATTTGTTATTGACATGATTTTCCAAAGAAGAAAAATTTCAAGATAAATATTATTTTAATTACCACTTAATTATTTAGATCAAATCAAATGATAAAATATCCGCAAAATTTTCCAGAGTTTCTCAAAAAAAAAAAAAAAAAAAAACTCACACATCGTAAAATAAATTTAAAAAAAATAAAAACTTAAACTCCATCTAAAAAATCTGTATTTACAGGGCCCGAAAAGGCAAAAAAAAAAAAAAAAAAAAAAAACTTATTCAGGAATAGATTGCAGAGCAGGCGTCCATGGCCGTTGATGGGGCTCCGGCGAATCGGCGGCGTGGGTCATCTGGGCAAAGACTTGGTCCATCGTCATCCCTTGAACATCAGCATTCTTCAATATCTGCTCCAATTGCTTCTTGGAGACCTTGATCTTCATTTGATCTGTTGAATCTGATCTTTCTCCAAAATGATCATGACTACTTTTTTGATCTTCGCAGTTTTGATGATGATGCTTAGTGGTAATCTTGTCGTCGTTGAAAGAGCCCCAGTCATCACCACCCCATTGGTTCGATGATTCTTTCCTTATGCAATTTCCCATAATTATGGCAATTACTGTTAGTTTTCTTGATAATGATCAATGTGTGCTGTGATCATGAAGAAGAGGAAGCCTTGAGAGAATGACACGTATATATATATATATATATATATATATATATATATATATATAGTATAGGGAGGGGTGGATATAATGTTGCATCAGATTTGATCAGATGGGGTGTCATATTCTTACCCATACTTGAGTTGGCGCCACCCCTCACTTTTCTTTTCTTTTTTGCCTTTTGAGCCGTGGAAGCTCGGCTCGGCTACTAGTGTTATTGTTTGATGGAGCCACCGAGTTATTTACTAATCATTATCTTGTTTTCCTTTTCGTTTTTGAAAACCATCAAAATATTGTTTTAATAATTACCATGTTTCATTTGTTGTTTACAAAATACAACTCTATTCGTCTTTTTAGATTATTAAAATTAAAGTAACTAAAATATCCTTTTTTTTTTTTCTTTTTCTAACTTAATCTGTCTCTTGATTTATACATTTTGTTGTAACTTGTAAGTAGTTAATTTTTTACAATGTTAAATCTTTATAAAAGAGGAAAGTGTAATCATTTTATATGAATAATATGTATATTAGATATTTGTTTATTTTTTGAAAAATAACCTTAAACAATTTTTGCATATTTTTTTGTTTGGCTAAATTGCATCCTAATTGCATATTATTGGTGTACACCCCATGAATGATTAATATGTGATACACATTGTGCAATGTCATATTTTGATCGAGTGCTGATGGTGGTTATTTTATTGTGCTCAATATACTATATAATGTTAATTGCTAAATTAAGTCAATCTCATTGAATCAAATGTCAAATTAAGATGGGCGTGGTCTTTATTTGACTTTATAAATATTCGATATACGTTGTGATATGTAACTCAATTTTTATGAACTATATTAAAATACCTAATTTAATGCAAATAGAGATGCAAAAACTTGAAATTTTACCCAAAAAAAAAAAGCGAAAAAGAACTAATAACGAAGAAATGAAATTAGGAGAGCTAATCACGTAAATAGTTGCCTATCTGTAAGGGGGCTGGCTAATATGAGCCGGGTACGAGGCAGGTGTGAAAAGAATCAGGGTTGGAATATTTGGGAATTGGAAGTTGAGTGTACGCGGCTAAGGAAACCCAATACTTTACACTTCCTTGTGGATCTCTCTGTCTCTAGCTTCACGTGAATGACAATACAATAGTACGGATGATAATTAAAAGCCAAAAATAATTGAGATTGGAAAATATTTTTCCCTTTTTTTGATAATTATATTGAATATAAGAGAGTTGTTAATGAAAATCTATAATATTATTTATAGATAGAGTACGTCTTACGTGAGATGGTGCGGCCGGGCATTTTGGTGACGAGGGATATGCAGAAGAGATTGTAAGCATCGGTGAAAAACCCCATGCCATCAATGATGATTGCAGTGAAATGGTACCATTGTGTTTTCGCCACATCCAGTGCATTTAGCACCTTCAAATTCTCTCCTCCCATTTCTGCACCAAATTAAATAATATTGTTTATCTCACATGTATGTATTGATTATAGAAAAGTGAATGAATGAATTGCCTGGTTAAAAAGAGATGAAAGATGTGAAATGTATATAAGATAGAGTTCATATGCATTTGTAGTAGTTCAATTTATTCAACACGGTTTATATCAATCTTATTTAAGATTATATTAAATTTTATCTCACTTAAGATTTTATTTTAAACGATCTAATATAATTTTTTTCATAGTATCTGTGTGTACGAATGATTGTAATATACTTGATGGAATTTTAAGCCTCATAAGTTATTAATAAAAGTCAATTCACGTGATGCAGTCCACATTCATAATTATATATATATATATATATATATATATATATATATATATTTATTTATTTATTGAGAGAGAGAGAGAGAGAGAGAGAGAGAGAGAGAGCGGGGGGGAGGGAGAGAGATTGTTTAATTATATACGATGGGCCGTGGGCCCAAAGTTTTATAAGACAACTAATTTAGAGCAATTTGGGGTAGGAGGCTTGATAACGGTCAAGTGCTATGTGGAGCTAAAGCCCAATTAGGCAAATCAATCTTGATCAGTCCATCTCAAACACTCCAAACCTTGAATATCCACTTCCATCTTTACAAAAAATTTAAATGTCAAATAAATATTAGATATGTGGAATGAGAATGAATAAATTATATTTATTGAAAATTGTGTTAATATGTGTAAAAAATGTTTATAAGGTGATGTTTTGATTGATGGAGAAATTTGAAATTGAGTCTTGAAACCAACATGGATTTCTGAGATAAACCCTTGCATTTCGATGCATTAGTCAATAAACTGATAGTTTTACAATTTAATGGTTGATCGATTCAATTTTGAGATAGTTTTAATTAGTTGAACATTTGAATTAAATTAATTGTGTTAATTTTTTTTTGGTCAACATTAACTTTATATTGACTGTCCTCACGCAAGAATTTGCTACAAACAAACTTTACAGATGAAAAACACTACTGGACATGGATGAAGCCAAATTTGAAAAAATAAAAAATAAATAAAGTATTTTCCCATCAGAAAATGAGAGATAAATTGATTATTTGAACTTAAAGCAGGTAGTTAGCAGTCATATGTTGCATGTGAGATATATACACATTTATAATAATTAATATAAAAGCTAGATATTATTCACTTTTCTAATATAATCAATGTCAACTAAACTAGTTATATTTATATCATAACAAAAAACAACGAATTACAAAACATTACTGATGTAAAATTATTGATCAGCTCTGGAGGTTTAGAATGGATAGCAAATTCTAACTTTATATTATGATTGATTTATCATAAATTATTTCAATCGTGTTTGTGCTTTTCCAATAATTTATCAAGATATATAAAATCAATCAAATTCTTGGATGCTATATGTCTTTGTTCTTAGAAAGACATTCGACAGGTGAAGTCGAAAACATCATCAACACATCAAACTACTAATTATCACTGTGTTGTTAGCTTTTCTTTTCCTAAACCTTCAAATCGAACTCGTTGTCTACCAAACTAATTAATGTAGTAGGTATATTCTATTTTATTATGTGAAATTCATTTAAAATTTCAATTAAAAACTGGGTCAAAATAAATTTTTTTAGTGTCTAGGTGTTGTACGTCGGATTAAAGTGAAATACTTCAACAAATATTAAAATCATCCGCTAACCTATACTAAAAACTACTATTTGGTATCTGAATCTAATCATTAGATCATATATGCATCGACTAATAATAAAACCAACAATAAAAATAAAATTCCTATAAATTTTGTCATTGTTTCTTATTTTGAAATGGTAAAATCCAGCTAATTATTCCCCATGAGATAGATAGGATGTAAATCTAATCTAATACAGTATTGGGTAATACCGTAATAGCAATAGATTAGGTTGGGGTGGTGGTCTACTTTGACTTAGAACCCAAGAGAATTTATTCCCATTAAATTGCCTGCAAAAACTTTCCTAAATTAAGTAAAATAATAATTCACCCCTTGGATTCTTTTATTTTTGTATCTCCCAACGTGATCCCTTCTGATTATTAGTCTCATTTAATTTATACATTTGTTTTTATTATTTTGACAAATCAATTTCTACTGTATAGATTAAAAAATGGCTCTTATTTTTAAGGGCATCTAATAAATTTTATTGCAAGCATACTTCTTTTTTTTTTTTTTTGCAATATTATCATGACATTGAAATTTTGTAATCTCATAGTTGAAATTAAAAAAATTTTGCCATTTCTATTCACTGGATAACTTTTCAATTAAAAAAAATTAATAAAAAATTTCCAGACCTGGGGCTTTTGATCATGTTCATATCCAAAGTTCATAATTTTTTGATTACGTCACTAGCTAAGAAACTAAAGAAGAACAGTCCAGACTTTGAGGATACCAATTTGGTGTAGCCATATCTCAGCAAAATGGATTCCCTGATTAATTCTTAAAAAAATAAAATTAACCCATAAATATCTTTTTATATCCTTATTTATTTTCTCCGAAAAATAATAATAATAAATAAAAAGTAATGTTTCCCAAAACCACAAAATTCATGAAATTTAAATAACAGTAGTTTAGAATATACAAATAAGAATATTGAAATATTTTAATTTTGTGGACAAAGAGAGTATAATCTTAAAAAATAAATAGCAAATGCCACTTTTCCCCAAACCCTTTGATTTCCCAAATTATTAGTCATTGAAAGAAATGCAGATAGTCCCAAATTCAGCAGACAACATCAAAGACAGGAAAAATTGAAATGATGAAATTATTAAAATACCCACAAAGAAGTCGCTGTTTGTATGTGACAAAGTTGCTATGATTGCTACGACATATTATGAAGTCGTGTTACCATGAGTTTATATATATGTCATCTTGTTCTTTTTGTTGGGAACACCAAAAATTATTGGTATTCAAATAACAATAATAATAATAATAAATAAATACTATAAATTTAGCATTGGATGCCAAATTGATATGTGAATAATAAAATGTCTCGAATTGGCCATTAATGTAGCAAATGACCGCCCCACATGCCCAACACCCTCATACATACATTTATACATACAATATACAACTCTTCATTTACTTACTAATTAATTACTCATGCATTTTATTTTTTATTATTAGTATTTTCAAGGTATAAATCCTTTCTTAGTCAATACTTTCGTGCACATTATAATGAACATAAAGAAGACATATGTTTAAATGGCTGTATTTTATATATTCTCAATTTTATTTAAAATTAAAGATGGTTGTGTTTTTTAGAGTTTAATGAAATTAAATTAAAACAGAAGAAATTATACGTCGCATAGAGAATTTCTTTATACATAACCCTACTTACGGTGATTACATATAATATCTGGAGTTGCAGATTATTTGATAATATTATGATATTTTTGAGCAAACATTATATTGATAAAATTTTCATTTTCAAAGAATACTTTCATACATCTTAGAACAAAATTACGTACGACACATGTTTGTATTTTATTAAATATAGAGATTAATTTTTTCTTCCTAGAAAGTTCATTTAAAATCAGAAATTGGTAAGACTTTTATTTTTCACTATTTGAGAAAACATTACATTGATAGATACTTTGTTTTCTAAAAGTTATATACTTTCCTGTAGTAGATTGGTTTCACAAAAATCTCACCGTTTAATTATTTGGAAATTTGAATAGAGACAAATACTTCTGACGAATTTGAATATAAAATCTCATAAAATAAAAAATCTCAACCTTTTCACTTACGTGAAAATCTCAAAATTAGGTTTGAATTATTAAATACAACAAAATAGGACCCCCACCCCACCCCGGGGTGACGCTCTGCCCGTCCCAAGTAATTTTGTTCCGAAGCCTAATTAAAAACAGTCCGAAGGTTGGCACTGTCTTAAAACGTCACCGTCTGATACCATGAAGCTATACGACGTCGTCACGTCCTCTTTAATTCACGCATACACAATCCAAGGTTTTATGTAATAGAAGTAGAACAAGTCGTTGACTGTACTACTCAACTCTCTCTCTCACTCACATCTCCTTCCCCCCACCCCCCATCTCGAGCTCTCTTCTTCCCAGCAAGAGATCGAAGTTCCACCATTTCCTCCTTACCCGGCCCTGAACTAACCCGCAAGCTCCGGCGCCGAGTAGACTCACGCGCCGCCTCCGATTCGCAGCTGAAAGCTCTGGACAGTGTCTAATGGCGGAGCGACAGAAATGAAGATAACACTAGACAGAGCTGCCGACCTGGAAGCACCGCCTCCTCCCCAGCATCCACCGCCGTCAGATCTTCTCGACAAACCTAATTTGCCTCGCAAGCCGCCGCGTCGCAAGGCCAAGGCCTTCGGCGCCGGAGTCCGCTTGAAAAGGGAATCCGGAGCCCCGTCTTCTAAACGGAGCATCCGACCCGAGACTCCTCTGCTCAGATGGAAGTTCGATGAGGGCAATGAGAAGAGTAATTCCATGGAGGAGGAGGAGGAGAAATCGTCCGGTGAAGTTGGCCGGAAAAGTGGGAGGAGAACTAGGTCCGAGGTTTCTGCTAGGAAGCTCGCCGCCGGCCTCTGGCGCCTCCGATTGCCGGAGTTTCAAACTAATGTTGGCCAAAGAGTAGGGTTTCAGGTACTAACTTTTTACCTCTGACATTCCCACTATTTAATGTTTTCTTAGCTCTTTTTTTATTTTCGTCATTTGTGTATTATATATGAATGCATATTAAATTAAGGTTCTTGATCTTATCTTGGAATGTGGATTGTCGTTTGCAATCAGTAGAGTTCATTAACAAGATTTAATTTTTAATTAAAATTGTCATCTTTGTTTAAATTTACTGGTTGGGGTTTCCAGTTTCGATCTAGTTTTTTTTGTTAATCATCGTATTCATGTTAATTAATCTAAAACTTGTGATAATAGAACTTTTAAGAACCATCTTTCTTTTCACTTCCATACGAGCTTGTGTTGAATCTGTAAAAAGCAACTATTTTGAGGCTGTTTCTAGATCTTCCTCTTAGATTTTGTTTGAGAGGCCATTGAGGTTGGTTTTAAATTTCAAGGGATATTCATTCATTGTTCATCTTGCTCTTTTGTTCTTACCAGCAGTATGGAGATGGTCATTTCGGAGCCTCGATTCATTATAACCACGTTGACAGAGTGCATGGTTCTCCATCTAAGAATTTTGTGCATAGCCCACATTCCGTGTCTGGTCCAAAACATGGGTCTCTTTTCAAGGTATGATTTTTCTTGGTTTTTTTATCAACCATTCGTATTTGGTGCTTTGTGAATAAAGGTCTCTCATCTAACAGAGACGCGATAGTGTAAATGTTCATGTGTTTCTTGCATGTTGCTAAGAAGCGTTATGTTCGTCTAGTAACTCAATGTTGTAAGTTGTGAAAATAATTTCATGCTATTAAGTTAAAAAAGATAAGTTCCTTTTCTTTTGTGGTTGTGGTTTCTTTCTTCTTGTAGCTTCTTGATATGTGCTATTCTGAAATTGGATTATCTCTTATCCTCTGCAGTTTGAGCCATCTTCACAGTTTCCAAACTATGCAATGGAGGGGGCAACAAAGTGGGATCCTGATGGTTGGAAACCATCAGATGAATTGAAGCAAATATTTGGCCAGCCAAAGCCTAAAGACAATCGAGCAAGTTCTGCTAAAGTAATATCTGCCCTCGAGGCAGAACTTGAGCAGGCTAGATCCAGAATCAATGAACTTGAAACTGATCGTCGATCTTCGAAAAAGAAGCTTGAACAATTCTTGCGTAAACTCAGTGAGGAAAGGGCTGCATGGCGGAGCAGAGAACATGAAAAAGTTCGTGCAATTATAGATGATATGAAAGCCGAATTGAGCAGGGAGAAGAAAAACCGCCAAAGGCAGGAGATAGTCAATTCCAAGCTTGTAAACGAGCTGGCTGATGCCAAGTTATCAGCCAAGCGTTACATGCAAGAATATGAAAAAGAAAGGAAAGCCAGAGAACTGATAGAAGAGGTCTGCGATGAACTTGCTAAAGAAATCGGAGAAGACAAAGCTGAAGTGGAAGCATTGAAGAGAGAGTCGATGAAACTACGAGAGGAAGTGGATGAAGAGAGGAAGATGCTGCAGATGGCTGAGGTTTGGCGCGAAGAACGTGTCCAGATGAAGTTAATTGATGCCAAAGTGATGCTTGAAGAGAAGTACTCCCAGATGAGCAGGCTAATAGCAGAGGTTGAGTTGTATCTGAGTTCTAGAAGCACGACTTCTGATTCCGATGAGATCAAGAAAGCTGAGTTCCTTCAGAAAGTTGCTGCCTCTGTTAACATGCAAGATGTCAGGGAACTGAAATACGAGCCCCCGAATTCAGATGATATTTTCTCTGTCTTTGAGGATGTCAATTTCGGTGAATCCAATGAGAGAGAGGTTGAACCGTGCAATGGATACAGTCCGGAAAGCCATGCCTCCAAAATCCATACAGTGAGTCCTGAAATAAGAATGCATGGCAAAGACACTGCTCACAGGCATTCCAATGTGTATATAAATCAGAGCGGTGAACTAGAAGAGGATGCTAGCGAGTGGGAAACCGTGAGCCATCCCGAGGATCAAGGCTCGAGCTATTCGCCAGATGGGAGCGATTCGTCAGTCAACAAAAACTTTCGGGCCAGCAAATTTTCAAGAAGTGGAACTGAATGGGACAAAGAGGGAGGGGAGGGGACACCAACCATGGAAATTGATGAAGTTGACTCAGCGAGAATGAGGCAATTGAAAAAGGTTTCATCCACTTCGAAACTCTGGAGGTCAAGCAATGGCGATAGTTACAAGATCATATCGGTTGATGGAAAAAATGGGAGGCTCTCAAACGGGCGACTTTCAAACGGGGCTATGATGTTGTCACCGGATCGTAGCTCAGCAAAAGGTGGCCATAGTCCCCACGATCTGTCTGGGCAATGGAGCTCGCCTGAGTCGGGAGATCCACATGTAAATCGTGCGATGAAAGGATGCATTGAATGGCCGCGTAGTGCTCAGAAGAACAGCTTGAAGGCCAGGCTTTTGGAAGCAAGGATGGAAAGCCAAAAGGTTCAACTGAGGCAAGTTTTGAAGCAAAAGATTTAAATAAGTGCAAGTTTTGAGTGCACTATAAAGGTTGAATATGCACTGGATAGCGCGTGTAATTGTGGTGTTCGGCTCATTATGCATCGAACGAAGCTTGGTAAGAACATCATCTGATTGTATGTGGCAAAGGTAAGTATCATTATCATGAGCTATACTATGTATTATTCCGATGGATAAGGGTCAATTTTGCGGATGATCAGCTCAGGAAATGGCACTAATTTGTAAGTTACCATGTAATGTTTTTATTTAATCCAGGATAAACTAGTTCTTGATACATATGGACACATTGAAATGCGGTTGTATCTGTAATCTGGCTTCAGACAGTCATTTCATTGATTGCTTCTCTGCCATTATTCACAATCCTTAGTCTGTTAGATTGAGATTGTTTTAGTGCCTGAGCAAACTTGCAGTCATTTGTGCGATCAATCAAGGTACTACAAAAATTGATATCCTGTTCCACATTGTCTCAATAGATTTTAAACTATACATGTTTATCTTTGCATTTGATAACAAATCGGTATCTAGTGTTGCGACGTTTAGGGCTAAATTGGCATGTAATGGTAAATTGGTTATCTTTCATGTTTAATAAAAAAGAAGCTTTCAAGAGCTGCTATGATTTGAAAATAGAGAAGTTAACACATTTCAGGCAATTCTCCCACAAAAAGTTGATTAAATTATTCGAATTACATGTCCAGTACTAATGCACATAGGTCTCAAATCCAGCTTATTCATTTAAACCCTAGTCGATTCATTTTGGTTAAACACTGCGAGGTTGCGATTGTGTATTATAGTGCAGCTATGCATTCAATTTCGATCCTAGCATCCATTGGCAGAGCAGCAACCTGGTAAGTAGCACGAGCCGGCGCAGGTGCCGAGAAATCTGCATAGTTGAGACAAGTCATATTGTGTACAAGCCAAGTTGAAATAATTGGATCAGATATAGTCTAATGTTACAAAAGAAGCTGGGAATTCACAAGCGCAGACTCCACATAATGTTCCACACCTTCAGTTCCGCTAATTAGAACGGAACTTTTATAGGTTGTATGTGACAGAACAGAGAGGAAACCATGGATGCTATACAAAGGTCATGAATGTGAGAAAAGGGAACATCAACTGAGAGTGACAGCAGAACAGAGAGCAAACTAGGGATGTTGTTACTTGTGTTTTGTGCAGCTTATTGACAGAAAACCAGGACAAAGATGGATTTTTTTAGAGTATGCAATGCTGTCACTAAATAATGAATTTGTGCAGTCAAACACCAATAAATTGCTTTTGAGATAATAATCACAATCTAGGATATCAAGTTGACTAGAATTTCTGAAACTCACATTTAGCATAAATTTCATTGACTTTCTTGAAGTCTTTCAGATCAGCCAACCTAAACAAACAAAAACTCGGAGTCAGTAGGAAAATTGGAGATCTTGTTTAAGAGAGAAAATACATGAGCATAGTGAGAGAGAGAGAGAGAGAGAGAGAGAGAGAGATGACCCACATGATTGTCGTCTTGACAACTGAGGCATAGCTGATGCCACTTGCTTTAAGTATCTCACCCATATTCTTAAGCACCTAGTAGCCCATGATGAGCTCAAATACGTATCAGTGAGCCTCATTCGGCAAAACAACATAACAAAAAGTATATATGATCTACGAGCACTCAGGATAGCAGTATTTCCTTTGGAAACCACCACTGCCAAAGTGTAAAATTAAGAAGATAGAAGGAAAACCATATACGCATTCTTCCTTGTACTCTCACGTTATGTTATTCTAAAAACTTCGCAAAATAACTAGGATAGATGTCTTATTAAATAAAGCAACATTGCTTGGCTGCTGTAAAAAACTTCTAATTGCACTAAAAGCCATGTCAACACACCAGGATTAACAAATCAAACGAAACAGACCAAGCAAAATCAGCGTCCATAGAATAGTAATGACCCACTCAAAGACTTAACTGATCAATGCATTGTTTCAAACATAATTCTATAGTTTATATATGTCGCAGTCTAGTCAAACAACATATGGGGAAAACAAGATGATTGTAATCCAACGACCCAAGATAGTCTCTGTTTTCTTAAATTTTTTATCTTCATTCCAATCCACCACAAAGCTCTGTATCTTTGTGAGTCATCTTACCCAACTTGTTACTTATGTACTCAGGTTTCCTTGAACATAAATGGTATAAATCATAAATGCCTGCCTGTAAGTTCTAAAACAAATTATTTCTAAATAGAAAATCAGACAGGGTTTTAATGGCATACCTGCTCGGTTTGATCTTCAACACTATCTGAGACAAACTTCCCAGTCTACATTCCAAAAAAGGAAAGATTTTAACCACCATGCTGTATTTATTAGGTACAGATTTTGTTTCCGAAAAAAAAAAAAAACTTTCCATCACATAATAAATTTCCCAACGTCACAAACCTCAGGAACAAGTCCAAGAACACCAGATACAAAAAGCAAATTGTTTGCTTTAATGGCTTGAGAATACGGCCCTAACGCTGCAGGAGCTTTATCCGTGTGAACAGCTTCCTTTATACCTAGGCTCAATACCACATTGCAATCACCATGAGCATTATATATAATTTATCAACAATGTTGATATAGAAAACAATATACAATGCTAAAGTAGACCACTAATGCAAGCCCAACTAACTCAAATTTCCCTAATTCAAAAGGTGAAACAATAGAATTATAGGTTAAATTCCATGAAATAAAAATGAACAAATTGGCCTAGAATTCAAATTGAGTGTCAATTTCGTTGGATAAAGGTAAACAGCACAAGACCATCTCCAATAAGGTATAATCCTTTTTATGATTTAAATAATTAATTATTAACCCAAATTCTCAATAGAGGTACAACCGGTAATGCATAAGGTACATTTCTATAATGCAAGCATCCGGAAAAAAAAAAAAAATAGACATTTCCTAGTTTAGCAGACACCAATACATCATCATACCATAAAAATAGAGAAATGGCAGTGTGTAAATGTGTGCAAGTATGAGCTACTCACCTGTAGTAGCATCAGTGGATATGCCTAAAGAAGCGAAGGCCGGCGATCGGCGAAGGTTAGCGGTGGCTAGGGACGCGCAGCCTACGCCGACGGCTAGCGGCGCCCGAGAACGGAGAGCAGCAACATCGATTGCCGGAATATGGAAGCTCCTCGCAGCGGCGCACCACCCCATCACTCTTCTTCTTTTTCGTTGCTTGTTTATTGTGACTTGTAATGGAAGTGGAAACTACCTACCACAGTACCACTGCTAAACTTAAATCTACTGGATTATTGGTCCTATATTGTTCATGGGCTTTGACATTTGGGCCTGGTCTATTGAGCCCAAAATATCAAAAGTCTGTACGCCCACGTAATATAGTTGGATTTATTGGATAGCGGGCCAGTAATTTGTTGGATAAATAGATTCTTCGTTTTGTTTTGTAAATCTTTTAATAATTATGTGCTAAACTCGATTTATACATCCTTCTTTTTTGCGTAGAGGTATAGGTTTATCTATTCTATTCTATTGTTAATTAAATGACGAATGAAACTATTTCTGTCTCATAATCATTGGTGTATAAAATTTCCTTTTAGCAAATCGATAATTTTATTTGCCTTTTGATATATAGTCTCTCTTTAAATTAATTGTAAGAATTTCAGTTTCGTTGATATCATTATGATAAAATAACAGTATATAAAGGTTCAAAAGCTCAAATCCAATCGCATTGGAATTATTTAACCCAAAGAATCTGAATCCGAAAAAATCCAAAATGGACGGTTCTAATCAAATAACTTTTAAATTCAAAATTTGGCCGATGATTATTCATCCGATTTGATGACCAACCATTCGGATGTTAATTGGGTCTATGGGAGAATCGAGTTAGGTATAATTAAAGAAAATGTATGAATTTTGTGAGGCTATTTACAAATTTATGTGAGATGATTAACTTGTGAAAATAAGGAATTATATCAAATAATTTTTTTATTTTGTCCTATTAGATAAAATTATAATTATAAAATGTTCTTATATAAGTTTCTGTGTCATATAATATATTAAGCTTTTATGTAAAAAAAAAAAGAAAGATATATGGTTGTTAGTCATTTTCTAAATAAAAAAATTAATTTTTAGGATGTATTTAATAATTTTAGGGCGTGTGGATGGTCCCACCCATTACCCCTTTTCTATGTCCACAAAAAATTCAACTATTTTTGGGAATAATCTAGAGATATTTGACTTACTATATATAATTACAATCGAATCTAAAAGAAAATTAAACTTGATATAGAAGGTGCAAGAAACTAAAGATCTTTCTTTCTAATTGCTCTCTGCCATCGTTATCAAAATTAAGGTGTCCCTCAACAACGAACATTATACTAGATCCATCCACATTTATTTCATATATCCAGTGATAATCTTGTCCAAATATTATTATTAATCTTGTTATTTTTGGAGTATTACGTTGGAAAAACTCTTCAATACTGAGGTAACAAAGCACAGGTAGAAAATTAATCAATTCCAATACAAAATGAGGAACCAATTATTAGATTCAAAATCCAGTTGTTTAAAAAACAAGTCTATGAATACCTCATAACATAAAATACTAATTGAAAACATTGTCATATTAAATAAATTAACAACTCATAGTCTGCACCATTAAATATCAAGGATTCGAAAATTTTAATTATTTATTTTAAACTGTGGAGTTTCATCAATTTTACCTAAAATAATCTGCGTGGATTAATGAGAATACAACAAGGTCATGTGCCCACCATATGGAATGTATAGTCTCATACGATTAAATGGTGTTTTTGTGCATGCAAGCATTGATTATTTGCAACGACAACTTTAACCAACATTTATAGTTATGAGGAAAATGGCACTTTGGAGTGTTCTAGTAGTAGTTCATGGGTTGTGAAAATGGTGTTTTTTTTATTTATGACTTGAAAAGATCAATTTAAATCAAATTTATTTGATTTGACATCGCTACTCGATACTTCTTTTGACTTCCATCCATATCTTATAATGCATATTTGATACATCAAATAAAAAAGATGGCGAATTTATTAATGGGTGAGACTGTCTACACCCCAACATTTTCTAACCATACTCCATATTTAAATAAATCAAAAGTAATTATATATTAAATATCTATAATATCATTTGACCACACCTCACATATAATTTCAAATACTAATGATACCCCATAATTTCTAAACACACCTCATTCTCACTCTTCTTCTCCTTCATATTGTATAAAGGGTGCGGTTATCCGCACCCCACTATTTACTAAACACACCCCACTTCAAGTGTTACTGTTCACATCACATGTGAATAGTAACACTTGAAGTGGTGGGGTGTGTTTAATACTTCTTGGGGTGCGGATAGCCGCACCTTTGTATAAACTCGTTTTCTCCATACCATAATTTTTTTTCTCTCCTTTGTTAAACCTTAAACCCTAAGAATATCACCCAACCAATATTCTCTATAAAAATGTCTATGGAACGGGAAGATACATTTGAATCGAATAATGTAAGATTTTTACTACATTTTTAATAGTTTTTAGTAATGTATTACAAAAAATCGAGTTTTTGTAAGAAAAGTAGAAAATCCCACTGGATAAGTTCCGTTCGACCTGGAATTTTCGAACGGTATGAAGATTGTTCGACTTAAAAAGTCAAACTTATCTATTGGTGTTCGAACATCAATGTTCGAACACTCTTATGTATGTTCGATTTTTAATGTTGAACATTACTAGAAATGTTCGATTTTTGCAGTTGAACATTCTTAGTAATGTTCGATTTTTGAATGTTGAACAGTTTTAGTAATGTTCGAATTTTGAAGTTGAACAGTAATGTTTGACTATCAAAGTCGAACACAAGGCAAAATTTCGAAGAACCAGTTTCGAACACGCCCAATTCAGAAACACAAAATTCGTACGATTTTCAGCATAAAAAATACAATATTTTCCCACAATAGACTACAATTTCACATGCCCACAACAAAATTTGTTCGATTTTTACCCTAATATCAATCTAATTTACATAACTTCTATTCAAAATGAGAAAAACTTGTGGTTTGGTTAAAAATCGAACATGACACAGAAGTATTTGGATTGTCCATTGAAATATGTTCGATTTCTCAAGTCGAGGGAGTGCGAATTTGTTTGACAATGTTCAAAACTTTGCTGGCCTTCTTGTTCGATTTCTAGCCACTTTGCGTTCGATTTTCTTTAATTTTTAGTTTCCTTAGGTTTTTTTTTTTAGTCAAAGGATAAATATGGAAATCTTTAGGGTGTGTTTAGAAATAATTTATGATGTAGATATTATAAATTGGGTAGGAATAAACATTGGGGTGTGGTTAGAAATAATTGGGGTGAGGATAGTACCACCTTTGTTAATTTAAGAAATCAAGTTAAACCATTATATTATAACCATATATTGAAATTAGGCTACAATGTTGAAGCAATCCCAGGTGTTTATCATCCTAATCAAACACCAATTAAATCAAAACAACATTAATAAAGACAGTCGACTCCCCTGGTCCTTTATTTTGAATACAGGTTAAAAAATGCATATTATACTTTAAAAATTAAAACATGATTTTTCGACTGTATTCTTATTTATTTCATATAAATTGATAATTTAAAAAGGGGAAATACTCCTAAATACACTAAAAGTTATAATAATACACACAAATTACACATTTGGTTATAATATATACCAAAACTACACATTTTGGTGATTGAGTCACTGATTTGACATGCCAACAATATTGATTTGATGAGTAGTCTGTAAAAGTTGCAGAAAAAGATTGCATGAGAATTTCGTGTAAACCCGAAAATTGGGAATTTTCATATAAACCTTAAATTTGAGAATTTTCGTATAAGTCTAAAAATTAGAAATTTTCGTGTAAGTCCTAAATACGGGAATTCTCAGTGAAATCTTAAAAATTGGGAATCAATTTTCGTGTAAGTGAGTGAGTTATTAATGTCAAATCAGGTACAATTTAGCGGGTGGTTGGGTTTATTAGCAAAATGTGTAGTTTTAGCTATTTTTATAAAAAAATTGTGTATAAAAACATATAATTATATTTCTTTGCGTAGAAATTAATCTCTCTATATTTATTTGTGTAGTTTGGTTGCTCCCCATTTAAATGCATGCGACAGAGAAAAACAATAAATGCTTGAGACGGAAAAAAAAAAAAAAAAATCCACCACCTGAACATTCAACAGTGGAGGAGCTACTACATTCTGCGACTAATGATCTTTATGATTTTATTTTTCTTTAGCATGCTTTAAACCAATTAAACAAATAAAAAAACAAAGACTGGATTATTACCAGATTCACAACTCCAAATTCTTTTTATTATTATTAATTTTCAAGAAGACGAGAAGATTATGCAAGAAATAACAGATTTAGAAAATTGAATGGAAATTTCAGGAAAACCCTTCTAAAGCCAGATGAAAAGGAGAGATAGAAAACTCACTTCGAAATGTTCGATTTATCACCGCAGGATTTCTGCTCTCCAAAATCAATATTTTCTCTGATTTCTTCTGTAAATCGATTTATTAGAAGACATGAAATTCTAGGAGTGAAGAGTGAAGAGAAATCAATATTTTCTCTGATTTCTTCTGTAAATTGATTTAGGGTAATTGGAAGACATGAAATTCTAGGAGTGAAGAGATAAAGATGAAGAGACATTATCGGAGGAAGCACTTCAAGAGTCCTCTAAAATCTGATGGGTTTGGATGAGATTGTTGGTATTTATAGATATCACTGGAAAGTCCTTCAAAATCCATCTAACACAACAATCCTGTAAAATCCTTGTATTTTTGAATACCAATGGATTGTTTTTAAATAGTAAAAAGTCTTGCATGAATACCAATGGATTTGAATGGACTCTTTAAAAAATCTTGAAAATCCAGATTGAATACCAGTAGATTGTTTTTAAGTGACATAAAATTCTGATTGAATACCAACAGATTTTTTTTTTAAAAAAAAAGTCTTTTAAAATCCTGTGAAATCCTAAACCAATACACCCCCTCCTAAGTCTATATATATATATATATATATATATATATATATAGGTAGGTTGTAAAGTATTGCATAGAGAAAAATGAGAAAGATGAAGAAGTGCTTCTCCAACACCGTGTCTTGGATACGCAGAGAGATCTCCATTTCTCATTCTGCCTTTTTCTTCTACCTTTTCAACAAATTTGCTATCGCTCTCCTCACTTGCCTTTTTGCATTAGGTATCTTCTTCATTTTGAGAGAGAGAGAGATATGAGATTATTGATAAACCTGGATCGTTGATTATGGTGATTAATTGGTGCAGGTGGAGCTGCAATAGGAGCCATTGCCGGCGCAATAAAAGGACAGACGACGGAGACTGGTCTCTCACGTGGCTTCTCCGTCGGAGCTATGACCGGCGCTCTCACCGCTCTCCAGTTGATGGAGATGGACTTCATTGCCGCCACTGGAGACCCTTTTTCTAAGGTGCTTAATTATTTCTTTTTATCTAAATGCAGAAATTCTTTTAACTTTTAATGTTTATTAAAAATATACATAGTTTATCTTGGAAGAAAAGTTAAAAGAATCAAAATGGTGTTTCATCTCCTGATAATTTAATATTAAAATTAATGGTGCATGTGACAAAAACATTGAATACATTTAATGCAGGGAGGGGGGCATAAATTTCATATCCAAGAATTAATTCAATGATGTACTTTGTCCTTTGTTTCGATTTTTGTAGCAAGACATAATCTCTTTATTCTTCCCTCACCATGTTACCTGTAGAGAAATTATTAGTATCTGAATAATAATTGTGTCCGAATTAACTCTTTAAATAATTACATGATCTGAATGTCAGGTTGCATTGATAAGTAGTCTGATAAACGGCAAGATATTTATGGAGTGGGTAAGCCCTGCAGTGCTCAAAGCTTATCAATGGCAGGTAATTAAATTAATTTTGTGATTAAACCACTAATCAATCCTAATCTTGTTGCCTAATAATTATTCACTAGTATTTGCAGGTCAGCGCCATGGACACTAGTTTGGAGGATTTTTCGGACATTTTTGACATCAATACTTTGAGGGGATTATCTCAAGATAGAATCAACGAATTGCCGGTTTTCGAGTACAATAGTATTATATCATTCAGTTGCGCAATTTGCTTACAAGTAAGATTGCACTTTCATTTTATTGTTACGATTAAATATAGATAATGTAGTGAAATGAAACATAAGATTAATTAATTGGAGGCATGGCATGAATGTGTGATGTTAGGATATGAAGGATGGAGAATCAGGAAGGTGGCTTCCAAGTTGTAACCATATGTTCCACCTTCAATGCCTGGATCAATGGCTTCTACTGCAGGGGACTTGCCCCATATGCAGAAAAGATGTCACTTAACAAATATGTGTTTATGTTACGGTTCTCATTTTCTGTGTACTATATATATATATATATATAGATGCATAACGGTGTATGTATGTATCCAAAAAAAGGAAGACATTTTTCTTTCTTTTTATGAAAGTTTAATCACTGTAAACTATAACTCATTTCCAAAGATTACCACATTGTATCAAATCGAATTATAGAATATTTCAATTATATATATATATAATACATATAAACATAAATTATTGAATATTTACAGTCTGAATAGTAACTGCAAACAAATTACATTAAATTCATCAATAAATGATTGAATAATGTGTTTCGATTTGACTGAAAGAATTTTGATTTAATTGTTTATAACATAATAAAACTTTTATTATGTTATAAACTTTTAGATTCGGTTAAACTTTATATGTGCTTTTGCTTTCGATGTAATTGTTTATAACATAATAAAACCAAGGAAAATGTTCAAATAAAACCAAGGAAAATGTTCAAATGCCCACCATGGTGGCCAACTCTTAATAAGAGTATGTCCTTTTTTGACATATCAACTACGAACACATTTAAGATAAAACCCATATCAACTACGAACACATTTAAGATAAAACCAATGACGTGTTTCTCATTGGTTTATTTTATCCTGATCAAGTCAAACAGGATCCACAAAAATAGTAAGCAAACAGCAATTTCGGAGGATTAAATACGCATAACAACCATGATAATAGCAAAACAGATGAAAACAAATGACAAATCGAGAGCTTTTTTACCAAAACAAACATTTATTTCATTAATATCAGAAGACCAAATACAATCCCACTTCACCAAATGCCCCATGGCATATCATCAAGGGTTCATTCAAAAACTCAAACTAAAACAAAGAAAGAAAACCAAATTTTTTTTTAAGATGAATTACAAATACGACAAACTTCTCCAGACAGCAGGCTTAAAAACCATGAATCTTGATTTGATCCTTCTTGACAAGACCAGCAGTGATTAGGAACTGAGAAACATTCTTACGCTGATCACCTTGGAGCTGAATCACCTTCCCAAGCTCTTTGTCCTGGACAACATTGCCGTTGCAGCAAAACTCTTTCTTGAGATCTTTAAGGATCTTTTCGTAGCTAAATTCCTTCTTTAGCCCCTGCACTGTTGTCAAGCTTTTCTTTCCATTCCTCTGCTGTATGCGTATATGAACATACTCTTTAGTACCAGGGGCACCTGACTCCTTCGCCTCCGCAAATGGATCAAAAGCTGCTGGAATTTGGAGGTCTAGATCAACCATGAACCTTGTTGGATTTTTACTGAATAACCGAACTTTTAACAAGCTTTAATCTCCCAAGCGCTCTGCATTAATTTCAAGCAATTCAGTAAAGCAAAACAAGAAGACATAGAAAGATGACAAGAAGAACTAATTAAGCATATACAGAAGAATGAAAAAGTTTCATAATCTATGCCACGTGAAAAAGAGTTAATCTAGTTATGCAAGAAAAGGCCTCAAATCAATTATTTCTATCAATTCACGCTGAGAGACCATAGAAAAATAGCAGAATTGATTCGAGAACAAAAACATATTCAGGAATCCCCAATCCATAATTTCATATACAAAAAAAGATATAGATGAATAAAGATCATGGAATTTAATCAGATGATTTCAATTAGAAAATTAAAAATCCCTATAATCTAGAATCAAGCATCCCATCGCAAATCATTGTTTTAGCTACTTTTTGCAGCGATCAATTAATCAAATTCCCCCAAACCGAAATTCAAACTGATCACATCCGACATAAATTACAACGATCATGAAAACAAGATTAAAATCACGATTATGGCAACGCGATTAAAATCACGATCATGCGACAACGAAACAAGATCGATCAATCCATCAGGTTACAAAGGTAAACTTCCACAGAAGAAAAAGATGCGCGCATCACAAGAAAAGGAGAATTGAAAGGAAATTCGAAACAGGAAACACACCTTGAAAATAGAGAAGCTTTCCAGAAATCTGATATGAATGGAAGAAGTTGTTTGAGAGTCAATTTATAGACGAAAAGGCGAGGCGGTGGGTCGTAACTTTTAATCACCATCGTTAATATGGGCCATTGAATAGAATCGAACGGACAAGATTGGATTCAGTTGGGCGTGATAAGATACGCGTAGATGTAACGCAATTGAGAGCAAAGCGGTGGGTTATGTTGAATGTAGGGCCCACTTCACGAGGCGATGAGAAACATCCAGATGCATCAAGACAGCCTTTTTTCCCCACGCTAATTGCTCGAGAGTGGCGCTCACGCTAATATTTTTCTATCTAATTATGCAATTTGTATCTGATTTATTAAATATCTATCTTTTTTCTTGATATTTTTAAAACAAAATTATTTCTACATTCAAGGATGAAAAGTCAAATTTTATATGTCATTTTGAATTTTTTTGTGATACTTGAATACATTATAGGGAACTTTACTTGAAAAAGAAAAAAACTAAATTTTTATAGATCAGACAAGAAAATCCGATGAATCGAAAATCTGATACCCCAAAATGTGACGAGCTCATCATTGATTAAATTTAACAATTGTTGTTACAATCCGGACCCGAGCCGTTCAGAACCGGGCCACCCGGTCAACCCAGGAGCCGACCAGGGGTTAACCCGGCCAGTGACTGACTGGGTCTCGGTTTTAACTTTTGAAAAGATAATAAATATGTAACTAATGAAATCATAATAAAGTGTTTAATTTACTTTATAAACAAAAAATATTAGATAAAAAATCATATAAACTACACAAATATATAAGAATTCATCCAGTATATTTTGATGCACCATACAAAAGGTCGCGAACAAGGTATATAATGGAGAGAACTCCATATATGGTTCTTTTGGTGTGATTTTGAAACGTATCATATTCGAATTTCAATTCAATTTGACCTGGTTGGCTACATAAAATTTGTGCCAAAAATTATGCCCCAGCAAGAAACAGAATGAAAATTGAACATTCATGATTGAATATAGTTGAGCATCTAAGATGGGTCTAATTGCTGTCAAAAAACGTGAGCTAAGATCCAATAAAATACCAAAGTATTCTCCTACACCGCGTTTCCAAACATTGCTGCTTCATGTTGGTGGTTGCCATGTCCCGGGTTGGTAGGATGCACCTGACCCTGTTGGCTCCGAAGACCTGGAAACCCGACTAAGACACTAAGTACTTCAAAACTATCAATGATAATAAATGTTTTCGAATATAGAAAACAATAGTGTAAATTGATCAGAAGAACATACTCCGACTCTTTTCTGATATGTTCTGGAACCTCTTTCCCTTCCTCAGATTCTTTGAAGCCCTTATCACTACAATTACAACGCAGAATTAATTTCATAATCAGTAATCATAAGAAAAGGATGAGTAGTAGCAACAACACCGATGCTAGGTTGTAAGAATACCAACCTTGTGACATCCTTTGAGTCGGATGCTTCTTCAATTTTGTTAACTTCAAGAGAAATATATAAATCCCCATTAAACACAAGAGTGGCACTATAATACAGCAGAAAATAACATCCTCATCTATAAGTAACTGTAAGATCATGTTCACTTTTATTTGTCACTGAGAAATCCATCTCAACTAATATTGTGCAATGACAAACAAGGAACTCGTGAAAAGAGTCGTGTTCAACAAATTAAAGCATTCAGCTAATGCATGCATGCATGTTGTACAAGTATGCAAACTGATACAAATTACACAGAAGACTACAATCTAGCAAATCTTGCTTTAGCATGCTGATCAATGAATCTCTTACTTTCATTAATGATATCAGTATGACAGTAACTCAAGAGAAACAAACAATAAAAAGTAGATATCATTTTGCAATTTGTACCTTCTGAATCAGTAGGAAACTGTTGTATAAAACTTTTCAAGTCAGGGGCAGCAGTTTTACCTATTCACATACATGATACATCCAAATTAGTGATCATGGTTAAAACATATACCTATAACAACAAACTAAGCCTTGACCCCACTACATGGGGTTGGCTATATGGATTATATTTCGCCATCGTTCTCGATTGAGACATATGTTCTCATTTATATTAAGTATAGCTCATCCTTTTAATAGTTTGTTTCCAAGTCTTTTGGGCGAAGCTCTTACCCTTACAATCTGAATAATAGAAATCCATAAAACTAAAGCATGATTGAATTATATAACTAAATCAGTTTTTCCCTATTTCCTACTAAAGCAAAAGTTGGAGGACAACTCACCAATTCTTGTAGCTTTGCCTTCCCTGGCTTTCCTTTCTTCTTCTTCCTTTTTGAGAACTGATGCCAAAAACAAATGATTAGTGACTTCTTTTTAAGAGTGGGAAAATTACCAACAACAATGACCAGTGTCTCTCTAACCAAAAAATTGATAATGGAATTGAAAGCGAATAGGTACAAATCATGTTAGCACTTATAATATAACCACTGGATGAGTCATTGGAGAAGTTATTAAATCACTTTTTTTAACATATATACTCCAGGACCAGGTTGTTCATCAGGTATTCAAGTGGGAGAAATCTAATTGAAAAATAATGATTAAATTCAAATGCATTAATATAGTTACTCACGAGCAACATTCAGTTTAAGACGTTCTCTCCTTGCCTCTAGCTCAACCATTTCCTGAAAGGCAAACCAATAAATTAATGTTTCTCTTTTTCAGAATGCAGCTGTCACTTTTTTTTTCTTTACAACACTGAAGCAAGAAAAGAAAGTTTTGAGAACTCAGCTCAAATATCATAGCAAGATGCTACTTCACTTACTCACACGATAGTTTAATTAACAAAAAAAAGACAAAAAAACCGCAAGGACTCAGCTTCTACTTCAATATGTATGATAAGAGGACCAAGAATTTTATATCTTCAATATGTATGATATGTTGAATTTAATACACAGGGGAAGAGGTCACTAAACAGTATGAACAAGAAAGTAACAATCCCCAATTAATTAAAAAACAAAAGGAAAGTAACAATCCCCAATTAATAAATATTTTCAGATAAAATAAAATGGATACCCACCTGCCACAAAAATGGTAAATTTGACGCAATCTCATATGCATAGCAGAATGGGATTAATGCAAAAATGTAATCAGAAGAATATATCAAATTTGGGTGTTTACTCTCCAAATTAATCCTCTATCATAAGCTAAGCCAAAGAATACTACACTACCCAGAACAAAAACGTAGAAGATCTTGAATAAATGATATGCATACAAAACGATTGAGGGGTGCCTATCCCAAATTGTATGAGTTGACACGTAATTTCCTCAATGGAACACCACAGACTATAAAAGAAATAAAAAGAAAATGATTATAGTACCTCTGGTGTTGGAGCTCTTTTGCGCTGTCCATTTAACCAACATATCCATTCAACTACAGCAAAACTATTGAAGCATAAATAATTAATGATTACAAAAAAATAAATATATACAATTTGAATGCACTACAAGTCTACACCAGCAAACAGGGCATCAAAGAAATATACGCAGAACAAGATTGCCTTTCGTGCAGTGAAATACATATTAAAAATGCTTAGAAGCCTAAAAAGCACCAGTATACGAGGTTCGTTTGTTTGAAAATGATTATGTGGCAAAAACCATAAGTGCGATGACAAACCAATGCCCTTAACATTTAACATCACAAACAACACTATAAGGAATGTAATCAGCAACTAGTAGGCAGTTCATTAACTTAAATAGCTCAACGATAAAAAAAGAAAAACATACCCGGGATGGCTGTGGGATCCTGTTCCCCTTTAAATACTACCCATCTTTTCTCCTTCACTGATGAATTAAAAAAAAAAAAAAACACTGATAACACAAATAGCTCAAAATTTCTTAATTATGCGCCAAATACCACAGCGGAAATAAAAGAGCATAGAAGAAGGCACTCACTGACACCGTCAAGTTCTTCAGTTTTAGCGAAGTATCTATTGCCAGTTTTATCCATCCCTACCAACGCTCTATTGCTGAATAACCCTGCGAACCTCGCCCACAGCCTCGACATTACGCCCTGTCTTCGCTTCAAAACCCTCTTCAATCGATAGATGAATCAAAAAACCCAAAAAGGGTAGGGTAAAATGATAGATGAATTTAAAAACAAAAATGGCTAATAGAATTCGTAATCATCAATCTACGTCGTTAAACATAATTTCGGAGAGTGGATCAGAAAAATGCTAAGCACTTGGGGAAGATCGTTGATTAAAGAGGGAAGCTGAATCATCATATAACACTCCAATTTTTGTTTTAAACTTTGCATTAGGAAGCATCAATGAGCTGGACCGCCCATATACAGGCCCATTAGTTAGCCCAAAAAATTAAACAATAGCGCTGCCCATTAGTTAGGCTATTTAATAAAACTAAAGAAATTGTAACTTTAGTTTTAATATTTCTAGTAAAATATGTTTTTTTTAAATACTTTATAATATTTTGGACAAAATAGAACATTCTTTAAAAACATTTTTAATAATTTTAATTTTAGTATTTCAAATCATTTTAATATTTTTGTAAGGTTAGTTTGGAAAATTTGAGACTTTGAGTGTTAAACATGTGTAACAATTTGATAATTTAGCTGGTTACGAGTGTAAAGAAATGATGGATAAATACGAAACCTAAAATGATATAAAGGGTTTACAATAATCACCTCTTATTCAATTAAGAGCTCTACATGATGCAATAATCTTGACTTTGATTTCGATGTAATAATACTTTTGGAGGAAATCGTATTTTTTTCAGCTTAAAAGATGAATTTCAAATTAGTGGAGCTAAGTAATTTCTTGAAATCAAAATTTTATAACCTACTTTGCTTTCACATAAAATATTAGCTTCCAAAAACATCATTTGGAGATCTTGTAATAATATTCAATCTGAGTCTCGTTACATAAATAGATTAGTATAGGGTCCGTGTGATATACGGGGTTTAAAAATGAATAAAATTAAACTTAATAAAAATTAGAAAAATTTAAAAATAATTTATATAAGAAAAAATATATTTATTGTTTTGTGCAACACATAACTTAATTTAGCATTAAATTTAATAATGTCAAATTAATATATTACCTAATTTTTTAAATATATGTTGCATTTGTAAAGGAATGTGATTAATTTTTATTTATTATTTTGAAAAAAAATGTAATGTATATTATATTATTCAACATTTATACCATTATTTTAGTTTGATTTTAATTGTTAAGGTTTAGAATAACCCTGAATTTTCATTTTGAATTAAATGATGAAAAAATAAAAATAAAAATTTCCCAAAAAAAAAAACTCACATTCTATTTTAAAACACATATTCGCAAAAATTATTCAATTACATAAATTAGTAAATTTCATAAGATTGAATAATCATTTTTAATCAACCAACTTTTATTTCAGTTTTTTTCTTTTTTATTTATTTGTATTTTTTCTATAAATTTTAAACTAACAAATTTCAAATATATAAATGATTTTTGTATTTGAAATCTAGCATGTGCTATTTTAATAATTTTAGTAAAAAAATTCTTACATTATTTAGTTATATTTACTATCAACAATATCAATAATAAATTTGATATATTAATTAACCATATTAGTTAACTTTAAAATTCTATTTATTATAGATTTAATTTATAAAAAAAATTAATTTAAAAAAAATTATGATACATGTGATCTTATTTTTATATATATAAAGATGAGCAACAATTGAGTGCTCCCTTTCTAGAAATTTGGATTCTAAACAGAATCTCGAGAACCCGGGTCAAACCGGATTTTCACGAGTTCCGGTTTTCTAGGTTCACCAAGACAGCAACACTTGACCTGTCACCTGAAACACTCAGAGCGACGAAGATTCCGTCAGGTTTCAAGCCACCGGAAAGAAAACGATTAGTCACGCCTCTTCTTCTATGGGAATTCTATTTACCCGCCAAATTAACTGCTTAAAATTCCTTCCCTTGTTATGAAAACCTTCTTGGGGGTTTTTCACTAATTCATAGGAATTTTGGAGAGATTTCCATATCATGTTTTGCTTCAATCTGTCTTCCTTTCATTCAATTTCATTCCAATCTCAGCTCAGCCAATTTCCGGTTCTCGAAACCCCACCCCCTTCAAAACCCCTCCAGTCGATTCGAAATGGGCTTCGTGAACTCCGAGAAAGAATCGAAACGGTGAAAAACACGCAAAAAGTCACGGAGGCGATGAAGCTAGTGGCGGCGGCGAAGGTGCGGCGAGCGCAAGAAGCAGTCATCAATGGCCGCCCATTCGCCGAAGCCCTAGTCGAAGTATTGTTCGACATCAACGAACAGTGTCAATTGGACGATGTAGAAACCCCTTTAACGACCGTTAGGCCCGTTAAGAGGGTCGCCGTTATAGTCATCACCAGTGACAGAGGGCTTTGTGGGGGTTTCAACAACGCAATACTGAAAATGGCCGAATCCCGGGTTTCGGAACTGAAAAACCTCGGATTGGATTGCACCTTGATTAGCGTTGGGAAAAAAGGGAATGCTTATTTTCGGAGGAGGGGTGGTGTGAACGTGGATAGCTTCATTGAAGGGGAAAGCTTTCCCACATCAAAAGAAGCTCAAGTGATAGCTGATAATGTGTTCTCACTGTTCTTGAGTGAAGAGGTTGATAAAGTCGAGCTTTTGTATTCCAAGTTTGTGTCCTTGATTAAGTCCAAGCCAGTGATTCATACTTTGCTTCCTTTGTCTCCAAAGGGAGGAGCTTTTGCTGTGAATGGGGAGAGTGTAGATGCCATGGAAGATGAGCTGTTTAGATTGACTTCAAAAGAGGGGAAGTTGAGCGTTGAGAGGGATCGTGTGATGGGGAGTAAAAAGTCGAAAATGTTGCCAAACTATGAGTTTGAGCAAGACCCTGCACAGATTCTTGATGGATTGATGCCACTTTATTTGAACAGCCAGATATTGAGGGCTTTACAGGAGTCGTATGCGAGTGAGCTGGCATCGAGGATGAATGCAATGAGTAATGCAACAGATAATGCAGTTGACTTGAAGAGGTCTCTTTCGATGGCTTATAATCGTGGAAGGCAGACAAAGATCACCAATGATATACTAGAGATTGCTGCAGGAGCTGAGGCCCTTTTGTAGTCCAATTGGTTTGATCTCTTCATTTATGATTTTTTCCTAATTTATTCATAGGAGAGAAATTATTAAATTGAATGGTGCTAATTGTTTGAATTCCATATTTACTCAGGTTATTTGGTGTACTTGTCATCAATGTTCTGATGTCCTTCTATATATATATTTTGTTTGTTGAAGCAGTAACTCTCTGTAACTTATGAGCAAGTGTCTATGAATAGTTTGAGAGAAGAATCTGAGATGATTAAAACCTAAAATTAGGTAATCTTGTTTATCAGTTTAAGAACAATGAGATTCAGAACACAACAGTTATACTGATAGTTGATATCTATTTGGAATGTTATTAGTATGATAGGAACTAGTGTTTCTCATGTTTTACAGATGCTTCTTAGACATTCCCTTGAGGTTAAATAGGTGAAGATGGTAATACCGGAAAGAAGTTTTACGCGTATGTCTTATTAGGGCATCTGATTGGATCGATGGTTTAATGTGTTGTATTACAGAAATGGTCAATAACTGGTTCTCCTATCCGGACAACTTGAATTGCTTTCCGAGTTATGGTCTAGGGACATGATCTTATCTTCCATAAACCTCGTAGAATGATTAACTTTTGAACGAGAAAATCAGAGTTGTTCATAATGCTTGTGACTGGAAGTAGTTGAAAAGATGACTAGTTAGGTATTGGAGTTGGCCCTTCCTAGTTTTCACTTGGTTCTATTGTTTCTGATAGAGAATAATAATCGATGCCTTAATTCTTGAATTAACAACCCAAGAATTCCCACAACACAGCGTTGCAATATTCTTAACTTTTCATATCCAAAACAATATCCAGACGAAATATAAATACCTTACGACGAACCCTAAGACTAGGCCTTTTTAAGAAAGCCCATCAACAACTTAATGAAATAATAACCCAAACACAAAAGGAATAGACAATTAAATGAAATAAACTAATTCGTGCCAACTAACTCTTCTTGCAAACTAATTCCTGCAATCCAGCCTGCGCCCTCCTCCGAGCATAGACCCGATCAAACCTGCCCGTCGTCGGATGCGCTCCATCAGTTTCCCTTTGGTTAAAAGCCATGAATTCAAAAGAGTGAAATCCATCATAAATTCTCTATTATGGATTTCTATATTCGGTGTAATGCAACAAGTGTAGAATGAAATAAACAGAGAAGATTGAAGGTACAAATGTTGCTCCAAGTATCTACTTGCTATAATTGTATTTGAGTTTATTTAAATTATTAAGTAAAAAAAAAAACCAAATTTGCTTTCCTATAATTAGTTAGGTCAAATTTATACACCCAAGTTGTCCAAAATTGAAAAACCATAGAGAGCAGCTTGTTCATCATTGTTTTATTTATTTATTGCAGGCTGTGTTCATTCCTTAAAACCTGGAATTTGTTCATTTCCTGTTATTGACTATATACGGCTGCAGTTGTTTAGCATTTCAGCCTACTTTGTGATTTCACTACTTTTAATTCAGATTACGCATTAATAGAGGATATCAAGTGGTGATATCAACCTTTAGGCCTGTAATAATTATATATATCTTTTTCTTCTTCTTCTTCTTAATAATTTAGAAAAAAGATAAAGAAAATTGCATCACGAATTGCTTTGTCTTTTATGTCAATTAAGGAATCTTGTGGCCCATATCAAGATTGTGACAGCAAGAATGTCATAGAAATTTAATCTCTATTGAACTTGCACCCAACAAAATCCTGCATTTTAAATACAGAAAAGATGATATAAAATTAAGACCAACTATTGGTGAAACCTTAATAATCTCTCTCTCTCTCTCTCTCTCTCCCCCCCCCCCCCCTAAGGTTTATATTAAGCTTATATCTGCATCTAATACCCACTCAACCAAACTGTGGATTACAACTCTCTATAAGCTACATTTTTGCTGATATTGCTCACAGTAAAGCATTCAATCCAAGACAAAGGTAAAGTCTTTTTTTTTTGCTTTTCATATATGTGTGAATATGTGTGCAACATATTTTGAACTAATCAGATTTATTTTAACAGAAATGGAGAATAGATATGGTTATTACAGCCAAGGGACATCCATTAAAAATGAAGAATTCCAAGAAGAAGATATATGGGGAAATTTCACACAAAGAAAGGATTCAGATCCACGGGCTATCAGTTCATTCAACGGGATCGATTTCAGCCCAAATTGTCACTCCAAAACAGCAAGAACGATACCGAAATCCATCAAGAATCACAACTCTCAAGAATCCAAGATCATTCAACATTCAGCCCCTGTTAACATCCCTGATTGGTCCAAGATTTATGGGACGACAGCCTCAAAACAGATTTTGTGTTCATGGCTTGATGATGATCAATCCGATTATAATGATCACGGTGATGAAGAAGAAGATTATGACGATGAGGACAATGTGATACCACCCCATGAGATGATAGCGAGAAAGCTTGCTCGGAATCAAATATCTTCGTTTTCGGTGTGTGAAGGAGTTGGAAGGACACTGAAAGGGAGAGATTTAAGTCAGGTGAGAAATGCTGTGTTGATTAAAACTGGATTTCTTGAATCTAAACCCAATCATCATTAGGAATTTTGGAGTTATTAATTAGTTACAGTTTTATTGGTTTCTTTTTTATATAGTTTGTTAATGAAATTGATTTTCATCATCTATGCAATTATTATACTCCTATGTATCTCCAGGAAATTTCCTTGTTTATTGTATAAAGTGGCTTTCCATAACACCCAGGGGAATTTATGTGTAAACAATGATAGACGACTGTTCAAGTGGACAATAAATTCTTGATTTTTTAAATTTGTTTTTTATTTTTTTATGCATGAAAGTGATATAGTGTAGCTCTCAAACTTCTAGTGGGCCCTCAGCATATATTGTCTATTATGCTTACCCACCAAATGAGTTTTTTTATTTTCACAAAAACTCTTGTGCACCGGATCTAAAATCCGTGCAATCCGGGTCGATCCGATCCGAATTCACGATTTTTTTTTTTTAATTTTCTTTCCAGATTTTTGTCTTGATCTTTATGTTATAAATGTGTGACATTTATGTACAAACATCCGTACCTTTATGTCTGTAACTTAGAAAATAAAATGAAGATTTTCAATACAATTTGTATTGTATATCTTTATGTGATATCAATATGACCTTTATATTATATCATGTCACATTTATGTACAAATATTTTGATCTTTATGCACTTATATATTACATAAATGTCAGAATATTTGTACATAAATGTGATATAAATATAACATAAAAGTATACATAAAGGTCATGATAGTTGTACATAAATGTCACACATATAACATAAATGTCATACTAATACAACATAAATGTAACAACCTGAAGCAAAAAAAAAAACTAAATCAAAAACACATGGATCCGGGTCAAAATTGGGTCGACCCGCATTGCATGTACATCAAATGCACACAAAACCAACTCTTTTATTTTTGTTTTATTGTTCACATCTTTATTTAAGCACCCTAGGATATGTTGGAAAAGTTCAACTTAAGAGTTCTCTAAAATGAAAAAAAAAAATGATTGTTTTGAGAACTTTTTTTCTAAAGAAACAAACAACAGAAAAGAAGAATGATATTCATCAATAATCATCTCAACTCAAAGCCTCATAAACTTTCTCATAGTCGATGTCGATAATTTATTTGGTCCAAATTCCAACGATTTAATCTTTACTATGCACTTTTGTCTTTACATGAATTAACACAACTAATTTCTGTAGGAAACAATGAAATAAGTAAGTATATTTTTTTGTTTATTTTTTCTAAAGTAGTGTAGACGTGTAGTTGTGAGATGTGAAATTAGAACCTTTTATCTTTTCCAATGAAGAGGCAGTTTATAAACATGAGATAAATCAAGTAATTTATAAAAGTCATAGACAAAGTCTTGGGTGAGACCGTCTCACGGATCCCATTCCGTGAGACGGGTAGGGTCGGGTCGAATATAAAAATTATGTAATACTTTTGTGTTTGTTATATAATACTTTTATGTATATTAGGTAATACTTTGTATTATAGAATGCGTTTTGAGTTGAGTCGGACTATAAGAAAATATGTAATACTTTTATGTATATCAGGTAATATTTTTGTATTATGAGATAATGACCCGAATTGGGTCGGGTCGGGTCAAAAAAACGTGCGGATCCTAGGCGCCCAGGTGCTCTTCTGCATGAATTGTATAATATGTAATATTTTTATGTGTATTAGGTAGTACTTTTATGTATATCATGTAATACTTTTTGAAAATATCACATAACTTAATATCATGTAATATCTTTATGTATATGAGGTAATATTTTTATGTGTATCATGTAATACTTTTGTATATATCATGTAATATTTCGATCCGACCCTACCCGTCTCATGGAATGAGATCCGTGAGACCGAGTAGTCATAACTTATTCAATCGAGCTTCTCAAATCATCATACTATTCTAGAACATGAGCTTCGATTGCTAATAATGAGTTGAAATTTGTTTTTCCTAAAAAAACAAAAACAAAATCATGATAAGTACAAATAATTTGATAATATGGTGTATATAACATTTGAATCACTTATGAGAATAGACAACCTAATTATTAAATTAGTATGAATTGCAATTGATTAATGAAAAAATAAATTGGAATCATAATCTCACTCCTAATACATAAAATCTTGAGTATGGAATCAATTATTAAGTAGGTGAGAGTAGACGATTTATATTGATTCCAAGAATAATATAAATGATTGATCAAAAGATATGAAAAGGGCAAACAAAGACAAAATATGGGAAAAAGAAAATGATGTTCCACCAACTTCAATGTTTCTCCAAGGAGAAAACTGTTTTGTTTTAGGCTTTAAGTAATAGATTAATATTTTGTATATTTTATAATACTTTTCTACTGTCACACATTAAATATTTAGATATGTATGGTTTCAAACTAGTGCTGAAAATTTAGACCTTTTAAACATTTTATAATTTTATTTTAACGGTGGTTGAGGGCGTTGATTGCAGGAATCTTCTCTCCACTCAACTCCCTTTCTTTTATTTCAGACTACTTGTTAAAAATCAGTACAATTATTTCCTAAATTACATTTATAAGTTACTTGTTAACTCTTCTCTCTTAAAATATTTTAGTAAATGTTAATTTAATACATTGAAAAAAAAAGAAAAAGAAAAGAAGGGCTCAGATGTGCATCGTCGTCAAGAATCAGACAGGGTGGGTAACCCATTACCCCACCTTTGAGCACAGAATTAATCATCACCGCACCTTTGAGCAGCACCAGTTGGTCATCGAACCCGTGACCGATTGGTTCGAGTCTACCACTGGACCACTAATGCTTCTTGTTACATGTGTGGGAAAATTAGTACAAATCCAAAGTAAATGTATAGCTTCCTGTTTTAGTTGTTCATGATATTAAATTATTAATCACCTTTTATTTTGAAAATTTTAGCCTTAACTTGCCTAAAACCTTATAAATCCTTCTTTTATACTACTTGATTGAGGGCTGGTTTGGTAGCAAATATGGAAAATTGTAGGAATAAAAAGTTTTAGTAAATATATAAATAGTGATCGTATCTCATACAATGTTTGATATTGATGAGATTGGTGTGCTGATAATTTAACATATTTGCTATGGTTATTGGTTGCGAAGGACAAAAAGTAGAAGTCAAAAAATATACTCTTTAAAATTCGGAAAACTTCATTTTCTATGGATAACAAATACACAAAATACAATTCTTTTTATTTTTCCACATAGCAAAGCAAATAATGTTTACATTCTATATGAAAAAAACACTGGTAAGGGAAAGATCATAAAAAATATATAATAAACACATATACATTAAAAATAAAAAAAAAGTTAGGGGCTCAGATGCGCTTAAGACTCGTCCAGAAATCGGAGAGAGTGGGTAACCCAATATCCACTATGGAGCGCAAGTTAGTCGTCACAGCACCTCAATATTAATATGCACCAGCCGGGAATCGAACCCGGGTCTGTACCGTGGCAGGGTACTATTCTACCACTAGACCACTGGTGCTTCTTGTTACAACATGCTTAGGATAATTGATTTAGATTCAAAATATTACGAAGCTATTATATACTTTTGGTAAATTATCATGATTGCAGCAGTCGTTATCAGTATTCTAAAACTCGATTTAGCGCTGGACAATCATAGATGGAGGTGGAGAAAACAATTCAATCCTAAGAGTCAAATAATGTTTTTTTTTTTTTTTTTAGCAAAACGATGGTTTTCTTAAGGTATTATAAGTTTCTATCAAATTTGATGTAGATAGAAAATTCACGAATTGAGAAATACAAATAAAAAATATTTTTATAATAATTAAAAAAATTATATATAAGTATAATTCAAATGAGATATAAGGTTTTAATTGTCTCTCTCAACATAAAATCAAAATAAAATAATATATAAGAGTTTCAAAAATATTTTTTAAATAAAAATATCTAAAATTAATAAAATAATTGTTTAATTTAGATACAACGTTGTCTGCTCTTTGATAAGGTATTTTAGGCGCTAGACGTCAGTCAGGTGTCCAACTAACAGCTAGTGAATTTCAAAACATTGATTTTAACTTGTAATTCAATTTTTTTTTTTTTATCTCCCTTCCCTCAACATCTTAAATAAATGGTAGATGTTTTTCTTCTCAATGATAAATGTGTAAGGAGGACTGAAATATATATTCAGTAGATTATAAACGAAAAATATGACAAGAAACTTACTCTTTCCATAGTCCATATATGAAAGGAATGATAAAAAAAGCAGTTAGGTTTAGCGAAGACAATTCGAAATCAAGCCGTCAAACCTTTGCATTAAATAACCAAGTCAAAATTCAAGTTGGGAAATTCTTTAAAGAAGGAAACTTGGAGGATATCAATTAAAGAACGTAATACAATTTATATTCTAATCAAATAAAATATAATTGTACAATTTTCCTTGTTTGTTATTTTTGTGCAAATAAAAAAAAAAAGCAGAAGGAGACAAGGAGCAAAGTGCAGTTGAGTTAGCACTGGTTGGTATTCTAATTCCACCTGTCTCAAATTCAAAACCCCCAACGCCTGATTTTCTTTCTTCTCTTCTTCTTACATCTCACATTCCTTTCTCGATTAAATTAACCATTAAATTTGACGAACCCTTTCCTCAGTATATTTGTAAGAAGAAAATACTAAAATGAAATTAACTTAAAGAAGACAGTCATCACATTACCACTAGTCCCATTGACTTGAGAATTGAAAGTTTTTCCTACATTGCTTCTGTTTTCACAATCTTCGTTTTCTTGAATTGGGTTCTTGGAACTTCAAATTGGTGAAATTATAGAGTTTTGTTGGATCTGTTTCTTGATTTCACTGTCTCGGTTCTTGGGATTGGACATGCATTCGTTCTTTAATTAAATTAAGGTACAATTTGGACAAGAACAGAATGTCTTTGAAGAACAAAGGAGTGGCCCCATTTTCGAAGAATTCTGTTTCAAGAAAACTCACTTTTTTCCTCTGTATTGGGTGTTTTTGTGCTGGGATGCTCTTCACCGACAGGTTCAATCTTTTCATTTTCTCTATATTAATTTTGATTCTAATTCTTGTAATTTTTTTATCATCATGATGTGATTTATGGGTACAGATTTGGGTCATATAGCTCTATGTTATTTATTATTGATGGCTATGATTGTGAACTTTTGTAGTTGGTGTTGTTAATTGTTATATAAACGTATGAGATCATTGTGGAGTTTCAGATGAGATGCGTAATGATGGGTGTGTGTTAAAAGTGAAATTGTGAGGCTATGATGCAATATTTTCTTGTGGAAATACAATAATTGGTTGCATGTTCAAGGGCTGTTAAGGAAGCTTGAATATTAAGTAGGTTTATATAGACACTCGAAACTATTTCATTCCTTACAAAGTTGGGGACCATATACAGTATGTCATTCACAATGTCTGTGTTGTCAGAATTTTCGAAAACCAAGTCTTGATTGAGTTATAAAAGATTTTAATGGTTGTAGCCTTGGACCTCTTTACGTGTTGTTGGATTTTTTAATTTTTAGTGAAAATAAGCGGAAGTTAACATTATCATTCTAGTGACTCTTTCTAAATTTGTGTTAGAGTAGATAGAGCTAGTGACCAGACTTTGTGTTTGTTGATCATAATTGTGAAAAGCATTTGCACCAACACTATTTCTTACAATTTCTAGTAAATTCGCTGCATTTACTCTATTTACTTCGTAAAGTTTCCCATGCATGCAAATCTAATTGATTTGAGTTTTTTTTGGCAGAATGTGGGCAGTGCCAGAAGAAGCTAAAGACACATCGCGGTCAACTGGGGAGTCGGACCAAAAGCTGAAGTTAGTTTCCGATAATTGTGATCCAAAAGCTGTGAGTGCTTAATCATGACACATTTAGTATATCTTCCTTGATGTGCAAAAGAATACTTCATTTATAGATTGATAAAATTATTTTTTGTCGTCAGAAAAATTTAAAAGGTGATTCCAGGGATGTTTTAAGGGAACTTTCGAAGACACATCATGCTACACAGTAAGCTCTTCTGGTTTTAGGATGTATATTTTAATGTTTATCGGTGTCCCAAATTGCATCTCACGTACAATTTGCAGGGCCCTGGATAAAACAATCTCGGATTTGGAGATGGAATTAGCTGCAGCGAGGGCAATCCAGGATTCGTTACTCAGTGGGTCCCCCTTAACTCAAGATCTGGAATTCACCAAGAAAAGAAAATACTTGATGGTGGTGGGAGTAAACACTGCTTTTAGCAGTCGAAGGAGAAGAGACTCCCTGCGTGCTACGTGGATGCTACAAGGTGATTAACGAATTGATATCTTTCTATGTATACATCTCTTCCAAACTACTGATATTATGGAAGATTGATGAAGTTATATTTGTTGATTGTGCGATTTAGGTGATAAACGTAAAAAGCTTGAGGAAGAAAAGGGCATTATCATCCGGTTCGTGATTGGTCACAGGTTCGAAACCATGTCTGAAAATTCTCTAAATCAAATATGTTGTGCAAACATGATTTTAAGTAATTCTGATTATAAATCTCAACATAAAATCTCTAATACTTCATTAGGATTCATTAGCAATCATATTTTCATGTCCATGCAACTTAAGCGCATTGATGTCTGATTTGTTGCCTTCCTTTTCATTTGATGCTCTGGTCGCTAGCGCAACATCAGGTGGTATTCTTGATAGAGCTATTGAAGCCGAAGATAAGAAACATGGAGACTTTTTGAGACTGGTATTTGCCTTCTGTTTCTCTTTGTAACTTATATTTCTTTTATTACCATAGAAAGATAGCCCATTTGAGGGCCATTACCTATGATCTCAGTTGCCAGTATATTATTATTATCAGGAACATGTTGAGGGCTACCTTGAACTGTCAGCCAAGACAAAGACCTATTTTACCACTGCTGTTGTTCTTTGGGATGCTGATTTTTATGTGAAAGTCGATGATGATGTACATGTGAACATAGGTAAGTAGCAAATACCTTCTTTTTTTTTTTTTTTTCTTTTTCATGGACCGATTTTGTTTCTGGATGAGACTGTGATCAAATGATAAAACTGAGAAACTAATCTGTTTGTAAATTACATGTATTTTTTGTTGTTACGGAAAAGATCTGTTTCACCATTTTCCATACATTTGGTATGGGTTATTATTCATTGCTTGATGAACAGTCGTGTTAAGAACATGCTCATATAGTTAGTCAGCAAGCTCTTTTACTTCCGCAAAATCTTATTTTCTTCTTTATCATTCTTTTTACCACACTAAAAGTAACGAAGAAGGGTTAACAAGGAGTAATAATTACTGTGAAATGCTAGTAAAATGGTACCACCTTATGATGCTCGGAATAAACTGCAGGGACCCTGGGAGCGACTCTCGCCAGGCATCGTTCAAAACCAAGGGTGTATATTGGATGCATGAAGTCTGGTCCTGTCCTTGCCCGAAAGTAAGCAACCTTCTTCGACAATTTATTTCATCACACTTTTTAGGAGATATCTATCTGCTATTTAACTTGAGTTGGCTTTATATGTTGTCATTTTACTGACAGGGGAGTGAGGTATTATGAGCCTGAGAATTGGAAATTTGGCGAGCAAGGAAACAAGTATTTTCGTCATGCTACAGGGCAACTATATGCTATTTCCAAGGACCTGGCTACTTATATATCAATAAACCAGTAAGTATTTAAATACTTATTTGTTTTCTTGTTTCATGTTCTTTTCACCTGTTTCAAAACACAGATTTATTGCATGATTTCGCTTTGACAGACACGTTTTGCACAAGTACGCAAATGAGGATGTGTCGTTGGGGTCGTGGTTCATTGGATTGGATGTGGAGCACATAGATGACCGAAGATTGTGTTGTGGAACGCCACCTGGTAACTTGTAGAAAAATGTATTTTCTTGTTGGGGATACGGGATTTAAACAATGATTGCAACATAATAAGCAAAATATTACTATATAAGAAATAGTGGAAATACTGAAATAAGTGAATTAGTTAATTATGTTGATGATATGGCAGATTGTGAGTGGAAGGCTCAGGCTGGCAACATATGTGTTGCCTCGTTCGATTGGAGCTGCAGTGGGATTTGTAATTCTGCAGATGCGATAAAGGAGGTGCACCGAAGATGTGGTGAAGGTGACAACGCTCTATGGCATTCTGATTTCTGATGCGTGAAAACGTACGTGTAAGGTGAGAATCCTGCACAGAATGCATCGTGTCTGTTCTTAACTCAGGACAATCAGTGCATGGAGATACTATTAGGCTTCTTTTGATACATCAATATACACAAGTATATGCTCTTACTATATACATGTTATATATGGAGGGGAGAAAGAGAGAGTGCGATGGAAATCGTTCCCATTTTAGACGAGGCGATGCATCGTTGTAGCAACTTTGCTTAGGAATCTGGATTTTTAGGGCCATTTAACTCTCATAATATTAACTAATAAGTGTATATATTGATGCCTTTTTGCTCTTCATAGTATAGCTAAATTCTTCAGAAAATATTAAGGTTATGTGAGGATTAATTTGAATTCCATTGGAGCAGCTTCGTTGGTGGTTGTTTGGACTCGTATGAAATTGAAATCTGTTATTCTCATTTCGAGTTAATCTAAGTAATTTAGGTATACTAGATTTGAAATATATTCATTTCCAACTGTTGTGTTTCTAATTCCTCAATCGGAACTTTATCTTAAATTTGATGTAGATGTGTTGGTCTATTGTGTTTCAAGAAATTATAAATTATATTCTGGTATTTAATTTTATTTTTTGAATTAAGGTTCATCACCAACGCTTATGATGATATCATATAACGTAACATTCACCAAATCTGACTTATACATTTATTCTTAAAATAATCATTAAAAATTTGGTATTATTAATCGCGATTTCAAAAACAGTGTAATCTCAACTTCATAGTGGATTTATTCGGTGCTATTTGTTGTTATCCATTTAGACTAGATTTTGCAAATCTTTTAATACTACAATGCTTATCAAGATGGTCCAATCACAATATTTGAAATATTAAAAAAAAAAAATCGAAATGTTTGGAATTAGCTACCGAATAAATATTATAAATATATGGATAATAATTTGAAGAGAGGCGTGTCCATATCACAACAATCCTCACCAACCAGATAAGAAGAGAGCCGTTGGATCTTTCATAATTAGTTGCAATAAAAAAGCTACTCCATTATATATTCAGTGGGGGATATCTGTCTTGTATCGAAGGTATGATGTGTACCTTTTTTACCAGCAATGTTTTATTTTCCATTTTCAGATTAGTAACAAATACATTAATATATACCACAGAAATCATATCCCCTGTATTGATTTTTGTGGGAGGAGATGAGGTTAGTTGGTGGTGAAGTGTCCTCCCAAGTGAAAGGGTTGGAATTGTCATTAAGATTGTTGGTCATCCCTCTCAGTGTTGCATCTATATGGATTGCTGTCACCAACAAAGAGGATAACACTGATTATGGCAATTTGGAGTTCAACAATTTCGTTGGGCTCAAGTAATCATTCATTTTACTCTAATAATTTATGTTTTTCTTTCAATTAATTAATTAATATATATTGTTTTGTGTAGGTATATGGTCTTCATCAGTGCAGTGTCTGCAGGATATGCCTTGTTTGCTGCTATTTCTTCATTCTTCACATGCTTATCCACCAAACCTTGGTTTTTCTTCCTAACTGATCAGGTTTATTTCCCATCCATTTTCTTAATAAAAAAAAAAAAAAAAGATTACCCATTTTTCAGTATATATTATTATATCCTCTAAGTTGGCAGGTTGTAGCATACTTAATGGTGACATCAATGGCAGCTTTGGTGGAGTTTGTATACTTGGCCTATAACGGGGATCGATTGGTTTCATGGAGTGAAGCTTGTGCTTCTTATGGAAATTTCTGCACTAGATTAAAAATAGCTCTTTCTCTTCATATTATTGCTCTTTTTTGTTTTCTTTTTCTGGCTCTAATCACTGCTTACACACTCTTTTCCACATTTGACCCTCCTTTTCTTCCTTCTAAAGATGATCACCCTCAACACCAAACCACTTAAATCTAATTTTAATTTCATATTTTTCTGAGATGAATGAATGTGGGCCACTCCAGATTCCACTATTGCAAATTACATTTTGTTGTTTCCTTTTAATACATCTCTCTCGTCTATATTCTCAATATCTTGTACATATATGTTTTGGTAATAGAAAATGAAATACTATTTGAATCATGGTTCTTGATGATTTAACAACACGACTTTTCTACTAATGTTACAAGTCAAATAGTAAAGGTCTCAAGCTTAAATCAGACTGTAAATTAAATCCATTGGCTCTTATGTCAGACTCATTATCATTCTTTGAAGAATATAAACCAAACACCCCAAGTTATTTAATTTTGACTACTTTATTAGAGCTCTTGACTTAGAAGTTAGAACTACTGGCCTAGGGTGAACTTGGGCTTATGGCCCATCAGTGAACACTTTTAGGAAAAAAAGATTTTTAACTTTATATTATAACACAGTTACATAAATATTATTGCATATAAATAATTTACAAATAAATTAATGTATGAAAATGTTTAATGTAGTCCTCATAATCACATAACATCTTCTGAAACACGGAAGTTACAGTAAAATTTAATGGTCTTCAAATTAAATTGAATGCACCTCCCAACTTCCTCACATTTTTTCATTCAAACAAAAATCATCACATTCATTCTTTTTTTAATACACCGATCAAAGTGAAATTGAACTACTCTTTTCAGAATAAAATAATAATAAATAAATAAAACTAAACACAAAAATTCATGAGTGGATTTCACATATATAATTCTACACATATATAATTTTATGAGAGAAAGTCCGACTAGCCACCAATCAAACTCACTTTCACAAACTCATAGATAAATTGTGATTAACGCATTTCAGAAAATTAAATTCGTGAGATAATCTCACAAGATTTCTAATCCATACTAAACTTTAGCAAAAGAGACAGGTTCGTAAAGCTAGCATATGCGATCCTACACATTTAAATAGTAACATTAGCCACATATTATATGAGAGTGACACTCCTGTGCACAAGGTGTAACAATACTGTTATATTATATGAAGTGATACTGTTATATTAATATAACAGTATCACTTCATATAATATAACAGTATTACTTCATATAATATAACAGTATCACTCATATAATATAACAGTATTACTTCATATTAAAAGTATCACTCATATAATATAACAGTATTACTTCATATAATATAACAGTATTGTTGTGCACAGATTTGGATCCGTGCACCTTGTGCACAAAAGTTTTTGCCATTATATGATACATGTGATATATGGTATATTTAAAAAAATAAAAAAATTATTAGTTATTGATTTTTTTTTCCTAAATGTTTTACACTTCACACTTATGTGGTATTGGGTACCCATATGGATAGGGTAGAAGTAAACCATAAAGCTAAAACTGCAAAAAAAAAATAATAATAATAATAATAAAAATAAATAATTAATTAATTAAGACAGAAATTAGTAAAATATCAGAACACGGATCGGTTCGGGTCGGAGAATTGGTCTCGGAAAATAATATTATTTGTTGTAAATAATATAAAATCGGAAAAGGAAAGGCAGAAAGTATAGCTCCACACTCTTTCTCTGTTAGTATCCGTAGGGCTCAAGTCTCTTTTCAATAATTTCGCGTATTTATATTCTCTCTTTTTTATTCTTCAATCCACAATCGCCATACCAGGTTTTAGGGCAAGATTTCGATCCCTAATTTCTCCCTTCCTTTTGCCTTTTAGGTATAATCGGATTGATTTCTCCTCGACGCCATGGCTAAAAGCTCCTTCAAGTTGGAACACCCCCTTGGTATAAATCCCTACTCCAATCGTTTATTAACCCTAATTCTTTTCTAGGTTTTGGTTTGATCGGTCGATTTCATGTTGTGGATTTGACTCCCGCGGAATCTTGAGTTTATTTAATTGTTCTGTTTCAATTGTTTTGATTTCGATTGTCTTCCGATTGGCCTGATCTTGGTCATGTATTTTGTGCACGCGTGTGTTAGTGGCTTGATTTGATCAGTTTGTATGATTGGTATCAGATAATTGGGTTATTTGTGTAATTTATGAGAATTAAGTGGATTGGCTCACTTGTTAGTTATTTTGCTTTGATGATGTAAAGGAGCAGAAATTACCTCCTGAGTAAATTGGTTTTGATAAAACTAGGTGCCAAGATTTCACCCGCTAATTTTATCCTTGAGTCCTCACATATGAATTTTCGTGGAAAATATTTACTTGGCACAGGCGATGTTGTAATTTTATTTATAGTGCCTGATTTTCTTTTGTATGCTTCTGTCATTGTTGTAATTATCTTATTCCTTTGAAGATTGAAATTTGTTTCTTTTCTGGAGGGTTGCGATGGGAAAGAGGAGGATTAGGTTATAGCCCAACAAACTTGTCTCACTACTTTCAGAATTGTTTAGATTTTGTACCTAATAATGCTGGATCATTTTGGTTATCTATTATTCTGTTGTTGATTGGCGACCTGTACTATTATTGAAGCTGAAGTCATGCGATTGAATTCATATTGTATTTTCCTTATAATGCAATATTCTCCTTGAAGGTTGTGTTTTCTATTCTGTTTTAAAAGTTGTATCACTATGTGATGTTCTCATGTTTGTTGCTTTTGGGGTTTGATTATACACATTATAATACTGCTTTAACATGCTGCAGAGAGGCGACAGGCTGAAGCTGCTCGTATCAGGGAGAAGTACCCTGACAGAATTCCGGTACTAATGAAGTCAATCTTCATTTATAAGCTCTTATGCCTTTCAGCTATTGATTTTTCTTCCGGTGCAGGTTATCGTGGAGAAGGCTGAAAGAAGTGACATCCCCGACATTGACAAGAAAAAGTTAGTTATCTATTATGTTTCTTCCTACACCTGATCCTCCGAAGTGTCTAGTGTGATTTTATATGCTTGTTGTATTGAAGATTTTCTTAAGAATTCTTAGTTATGTCCCTGTTTACAAGTTTCTTAATGTTCAGCAGATGGCCTACGCACACGATGAAAAAAAGTCACTAGATTCTGAGATTTATGGTTATAAAACAAAAACTAAATAATGCTGGCAACTGGAGATAGTCACATCAAGTTTAGTATGTGTGTATTAGCTTTGTCCACCTTCATATTAGAGGAAAAGAAGCTATGATTTGGATTTTTTTGCTAACATATATAAAAGCATGTCTTTTACTTAAACTGTTTATGATTGTATAATGATGATTGATGTAAAAATTGCAGATATCTAGTTCCTGCGGATCTGACTGTTGGGCAATTTGTATATGTTGTCCGCAAAAGAATTAAGCTTAGTGCTGAAAAAGCCATCTTTATCTTTGTCAAAAACATTCTCCCTCCTACCGGTACTGAGAAATTTTTATACATGTTTCTTATACTTGTACGAAAACACTATCGCATGCAGTCTTTGCTTTTATCCTTTCTAATACATCTCTATGTATTATGCACAGCTGCAATGATGTCTGCGATCTATGAGGAAAACAAAGATGAGGATGGTTTCCTTTACATGACTTACAGTGGCGAGAATACTTTTGGATTGGTCTAACATGGAAGTTTGTCCGAGCTGTGTATAGTCACCTTGTAAATTCTCTTTAATTGTCTCTCTGGTTATGTCCTTCTAAAAAGATTGTCTACGCTGAATGATGGTTTAACTTCTTTTAATTGGAAGATTTCAATACTATGATGACTTATAAATATATATATGCTCCAGATTCCCTGATATATTTGAAGGTATGTAGGATCCTTATTTGTTGTTATTGATGTATGATACTACTGAGTTTTTCTTGACCAAGGTATGATTTGTACGATGATACCATGAAACGTATGTTAAGAATAATAACAAGTTGACACCATCATGTAATGTGCTATTTCTGAAATTGTACAGTAGAGAAGCTTTGGTATTCACATAAGAAGTACAATGCAAAATTTTCTAATGACAAATATCTCGAGATACCATCTTTACCATCACATCATCAAACATATTAACTTGCAGTAAAATTCTATTAGTAGATGTTTCTTTGTATCAATCAGATATAATCTGCAATAGTTTTTAGTGGCTGGGATATTGAACACATTTGGAGACCAAGGCCCATGTCATGCTCGATTTCATTGGAAGTTATGATGACGGGGATTTCATTATCGATGCTGCACCATTCTAGCGTCTGCATGGTGGTTGGGAAAAATTCAAGGAGACTCGATAATTCTTCAGGCATGGTGTTCATGTGGTCTTGCTGTTGCTCTTGCACTTGATGGAGAACTCCTAAGTAGGTGAACATTATAGTACATTATCTGTGAGGTGTTATCTTAGGTTTTACCTTGAGCTTTAATAAACAGTCTTTTAGAAATACCCACCTGTATAACCAGATGTTGATTCATTGTTCCAATTCATGGATTCCATTGGGTTAACGATTTGGTCCAATGAGTTGATTGCAAATATCTGATCTTGAGAAACCATTTGCCTTTCTAGCCACGAGTTAGGCTCGTCGTACTGTTTCCAGGTTTGGTGACAGTATTGTTCGACACTTTGACTTTCATGTTCGAAACCCACTAGATATCTTGCATCTATCAGGCTGGATTCAGGGGATTGATACAGTAGATCAAAGGCCGATTCACAAAGATTTGGTGTTTCAGATGAACTTCCACAGCCATCAGTTTGAAGAGAGAAACGTGCACCTCCCAGAGATTCTTGTTCCATGAGTTGCTTGCCTGTCAGATAACCAGAATCAAGATCATCAGCTGCATGGTATTGGTGTTGTATAAAGCTTGGTTGTGATTCTGAGGAACGTCCACCAGAGTTGTGGAGAGAGAATTGTTCACATCCCAGATAGTTGGAATCTAGCAGATGCGCTGATGTAGAATTTGCGTGCATCAACATATTTGATTCATGAAGGATGGATCTTGCAGCAAGGTTTCCATCCATCAAGCCATCATCAGATTGAAGATAGATTAACTGGCCAACCTCATCACCTGGTTTTACCCAAGTAGTTGCACTGCTTTGGTTATAAAATTGTCCAAATGCATCTATAAGAGGTGTGTGTCTCTGTGAAGAGAATGGGTGTTCTGTCTGAGATGTTTGACTAAACAGGTCTCCCTTTAAGAAACTATCCTGCAACAGAGTGGAGCTGCTCTCACTGAGGAAGCTTTCCATGGAAGAGCACTCGTTTGAGTATTTTCCTGCAAGACCTTGCAAAGTACGTAATGGGTCTGAAACACTGTTTTGGATGTTAAGGTGATCGAGTAAATCTTCTTCTCTCTGCAAACTTTTCTCTGACGAAACTCTTGATTCTGAACTTACACTGTGTGTTATCTTTTCCAAGTCTGTGCTTCCTTGCGTATCTTCTCCACTCTCCAAATTCTCTTGATATTCTTTCTTGGCCTTTTTAACTTGTAGAACTTTTGGTTTAGAGATCCCAATCATGTCATCCATTCTTATGTTTCTCTTCAGCATCTTCGAGTCTTCACCAAGGAGATCTTTTGCTTGTGGGCTTGTGTGTGATAAAGCACAATTCTTCATCATGCTTTGACTTGAATTCCCATCCAGTGGAACTTCTGTTCTCAATAAATCAGATGCCTCTGAACTTTCATGGTGTAAGGGTTCATTTCTTGAAACTTTAGGCAAACTTCTCTTGTTTGAAATTCTTCTTTGCCTCAACTTTTTCTTTAGGAACCGTACTCTTGCTTGAGCTTCTTTGAGTTCATCCATTATTTCCAAATTGCTATCTGATTCTTCTTCGTGCACGGAACTATTCACCCCTGAGGTTTCTGGTTGATGAGATTGGATTGAAGGGAGCTCTCCTTTGACGGTGGGAGATGATTCTGGAGGAATGGTACGATTAGTATCAACTGCCATTGGTTGAGACAGCTCCAATGAATTCAACTGAACTGTTGAATCAGGAATTGACAGGTTTGATTGGAAACAAGATTCTGAAGGTACATGGAAAGACGAACGCAATTTGAGTGGAGGTGTGGTTGGTAAAGGTGATATTGGTGAGTCCATGGCAGATGCATTCGCAACTAAATTTGCTGAAACTGATCTAGAATGGTCCCCTGAAGGTGGAGACAATTGACTTGTTGCTGTAAAGAATGGCCTCTTGGAAAGAATGGGTGGAGGTTTTGTGAAGAGACTGGAAAGAGCATCAGGGGCTTGGAGATGATGGGAGATGGTTAGAGAAGTTGGAGTATTGGGAGAAGGAGGAGTTAGATGTTGTGGGAAGTGGGTTGTGGGACTTTGTTGGTGATGAGATGATGATGTTGATGTTAAGAGGAGGGTGCTTGGTGAAGAGAGAAACTGGGATTGAATCACCGTTTGAGGTGAATGGAGATGGATGGAGGGTGGATGAGTTGGAAGATGTGAATTGTTTACTATATTTAGTGTATGGTTAGGAATAATACAACGAGTATTAGGATTGGCATTGGGATTAATGGGAATGGGTTCTTGATTAGTAATGGTAGTAGTATGGTTGGGATTGATGGTGACATTTGTGTGGCTTTGCTTTTGCATATTTGATTTTGTTGGGTAAATTGGGAGGTTCTCTCTCCTGCATTTCTTGACTCTCTTGTGCCAGAAATTCTTTATCTCATTGTCGGATCTCCCTGGTACCTAATATAATATACATCATCATCATTATAATAATAATAATAATTATTATTATATTTTATTTGGTAGGAGACTATAATAATAATAATAATATCTCTAAAAAATAAAATAAAGAGTAAGATGTCCTAAACCTATTTTGTTTGGGAAGGAACCAAATTAGGAGCTGTATGGTGAGGTTTAAACCAACCCAAAGGAAATGGGTTTTGTTGGGTATCGGTTCATTACATAACATCCTGTACATCTATTACAACGAGTATGCACAAATATTGGCATACTTATAAAAAATAAAGCAACTAAGGAAGAAAGATAAGAAACTGATATCACCAGAAGAGCACTCCAGAACACACAGATCTGTGTTCACAACTCGGTTCAGTCCCCCAATCTTTTTGTCACAAGAACAAGCACCAAGCTCAGCCGGTAGCACCACTTAGGAACCTTAACACCTCAGCGCTCACAAATCTAACCAGGAAACCCACCCTCCTCACTCAGAAGAAAGAAGAACAGATTATCAACACATGTATATCTGATCTTAGGCACAAAATAACCGATGTAATACTCAGGTTTCCCCCTTTCCTCAGCCTGAATCACTAAGAACCGAAACACGAGGGACAGATAGGTAGATATCGAAAAAACTCTTCTCCACTCTCCTCTCCAACCAAAACCAGGCCTATATATAAACGGTAAAAAACCGGCAAAAGGGACAGAGAAGGACAGCCCGAGGTCGCAAAGGACCGTCGGGCACCAGGACAACCAGATAGCCACGGTGTACGAAGGTTAGAGAAAAGAGAGAAGGGAGAGGAGCGCCGCTGAGGAGAGAGAAGAGGAGATTAGGGTTCTGATCCGAGGGAAGGGGGGACAGGGTATATAAGGAGGCAAGGGGATGGCTGAGATCAGAGATCAAGGATCCAACGGCCAAGATCAAAAAACCACTTAAGGAGATGGGCCTGGTCCAGAGATAGGAGGGTTTTGCTACACATAAGTGGGCTGCCTTTTGGATTAAATACAAGTGAGGCCCAAGATTGGCCCACAACTTACATTTCTCCACCTTGGGACAAGCTTGGTGCACTGCAGACTTTACATAAAGATGTAGGGGTCATCATTACCAATCTTTTCCATTTCCTGCACACACACAGAGAGCCACCACAAAGATGGGTGCAAGAATGGAAAAACACAAAGTGTGCACAAAGCACTAACCAACAGGAAAAAAAAACACAGATGATCACAAAGACCAAAAACAGCAATCACAAAGACTGCAAACCACAAAAAACATCACAAAGAAGGGGAGATGTTTAAAGCCTTCAAGCAGGATTTAAACTTCTCCAATGGCAAACACTTTGTTCCCATATCAGCAGGATTAAACTCAGAGGGAATTTTCTCCAGCTTGACAATTCCCTTTTCAACAACATCTCTGATAAAGTGGTACTTTACATCAATATGCTTGGTTCTGTCATGGAAGACAGGATTTTTGCAAAGCTGGATCCCTGATTGAGAGTCAGAAAACACAACAACATCTCCAGAAAGAAAACCAATATCAGATAGGAGGCCCTTAAGCCAAATAGCTTCCTTAATGGCCTCAGTGGCTGCAATGTATTCAGATTCAGTAGTAGATAGAGCCACAATACTCTGTAATTGAGATTTCCAACTAATACATGCACCACATAAGGTAAACACATAGGATGTTGTAGATTTTCTGTTATCTTTGTCATTAGCAAAATTGGAATCCACATAGCCACAAAGGTTCACACCATTATCAAATTTGCCAAAATTAATACCAGTTTTTATGGATCCTTTTAAATATCTCAAGAGCCATTTAACAGCCTCCCAATGAGGCATTCCAGGATTTGACATGTATCTGCTCAAGCAACTCACAGAATATGCAATATCAGGCCTTGTACTAACCATAAGATACATCACAGAACCAATAGCATTAGCATAGGGCACAGAAGACATCTCAGTTCTTTCAAGATCAGTCTTGGGAGACTGATCCTTCCTTAACATAAAATGAGCAGCAAGAGGAACAGTCACACTTTTGGCATAATTCATGGAGAATTTATCAAGAATCTTTTGCATATAGGCAGATTGATTAAGAGATAAAGAACATGCATCCCTATTTCTGATAATATCCATCCCTAAGATCCTTTTAGCATCACCAAGAAGTTTCATATCAAAATTATCACTTAAGCACTTAGTTATATGATTTATAGCACTCAAGCAAGGGCTGACCAGAAGCATATCATCAACATAAATAACCAGGAATGCAGGAGTTTGAGCATCTTCCTTAAAATATAAACATGGGTCATAGGCACTTCTTTTAAAATTCAGAGAAAGCATGCATGAATCAAACTTCTTATTCCACTGCCTAGGAGATTGCTTAAGGCCATACAAGGATTTTTTCAGAAAACACACATGATCAGGATGCATTTTATCAACAAAACCTTCAGGTTGTTTCATGTATATATATTCATCAAGTTCACCATGCAAGAAGGCAGTTTTCACATCCATTTGCTTAAGTTCCCAATTAAAATGAGCAGTTAAGGCAAGTATGACTCTCACAGTGGTGAACTTTACAACAGGAGCAAATATCTCAGTATAATCAATGCCTTCTTTTTGAGTGAATCCCTTTGCAACAAGTCTAGCTTTAAATCTAACAGAATCAGTTTCATGCTTGACCTTAAACAACCATTTACAATCAACCACAGAGCACTTAACAGGTTTTGGTACAAGCATCCAAGTATGGTTAGTATGCAAAGATTTGATTTCTTCATTCATAGCTTTTAACCATTTATCAGACTCTTTAGATTTCATAGCTTCATTATAAGTTTTGGGTTCATTTCCATCCAGAGAATCAAACACATTGTGCACAAAGGAAGAGAGCTGATAATCATTTAAACATGAAGGAATCCTAACATCTCTCCTAACTCTATCTCTAGCAAGCATATAATCACTTAGATCATCAGTAGGAGGAGTCTCATCAATTTGATCAGGTTCTTCATTATCAGTATGATCATTAACAGGTTCAGCTTCAAATTCCATGGCATCAGTTTGAACAGGTATATCAGGATGAGCATGTATAGGTGCAGTCAGAATTGGTGGTGTCTCCACCTCAATAGGAACATTCACAGAGGGGGCACATAAGCATGGAAATTCATCTTCATTTAAAATTACATTTCTACTAGTGATAGTCTTAAAACCAGGTTCAGATCTCATCCAACACTTATAGCCTTTTATACCTTCTGGATAACCTAAGAACACACATTTCATAGATCTTGGTTCAAGTTTATCAAGTTTCTGATGCACATAAGCAGAACACCCAAAACACTTTTAAATTAGACAGGTTGACAGGTTTTCCACTCCACACAGTTTCAGGAACATTACCATTCAAAGGCACAGAGGGGCATCTATTTACCAAATAAACAGCAGTGAGGGCAGCTTCACCCCAAAACATCTTAGACAGGCCAGAAGTACACAACATGGATCTTACTTTATCTAAGATAGTTCTATTCATCCTTTCAGCAATTCCATTCTGTTGAGGTGTGTGGACAACAGTCCTATGCCTTCTAATTCCAGATTCAACACACAAAGTATCAAAATCAGTATTACAAAATTCAGTTCCATTGTCAGTTCTTAAAGTTTTAACCCTTTTTCCAGTTTGAGTTTCAACCAAAGTTTTCCAAGACTTAAACTTATCAAGCACATCAGATTTGTTCTTCATAAGAAACACAAAAACTTTTCTAGAAAAATCATCAACAATGGACAAGAAATATTTATTTCCACCATGAGTGGGCACGGGGGCAGGCCCCCACACATCAGCATGCACATATTCAAGAATGGAGGAGCACTTAGAGGGATTAGAGGGAGAGGATACAGGGAATGACATCTTATGTTGCTTTCCAAGAATGCATGCATCACATAGAGACAAATCAGAAATCATATCATCTCCTAAGTATGAGTTTTTATGCAGGATTTCAAGTCCTTTTCCACTTATATGACCTAGCCTTTTATGCCATGTTTTAGTCATATCATGTTTCACAGAGTTAACATGCAAGACAGGTTCAGCAGAGCAGACATAAAGGTTTTGCATTCTCATAGCTTTGAAAGCACACACATTACCCTTCATAATCATTTGACAACCTTTCCCCCAATTACCATGCAAGCCACAGTCTTCAAGGATAGCAACAGAAAGCAGATTATTTTTTAAATTAGGAACATGTCTTACTTGTTTAAGAGTTAATTCAAAACCAGTTTCAAACTTAAGATAGATAGTTCCAATTCCAATTACATTACTCTCACTGCTATCAGCCATAGAGACATTGCCATTTTCAAGTTCCACATAGGATGAAAACAAGTGCCTGTGGGGTGTCATATGATGTGTACATGCAGAATCAAAGATCCAATCATTGTCACATAGGGATGCAATCACAGAATTCACATAGTCATTTGTGAGAAACACATCACCAAGATTATCAGCCACAACATTAGCTTGACCATTGATTTTATTTTCCTTTTTAGGTTCAGTACACACATTAGCATAGTGACCAGGTTTCCCACAGTTATAGCACTTTCTATTTTTGAACTTAGGCTTAAAGCCATCCTTTTTCTGAGTTTGATTCTGATTCTGATTTTGACCTTGATTATGATTCTGATTCTTACCTTGGTTACTAGTTGATGGTCTGTTCTGAGCATTGTTTTTAGGTTTACCTTTCACAAAGTTAACATCACCAAAAGACCTATTTGTTTTAGAAGATTTTAGATCCAATTCTTTGCTTTTCAGACCATTAATGACAGTGTCCAGAGTAACCTGATCTCTACCATATTTAATAGCAGATTTAACATCATTATAGGAATCAGGAATAGCATTCAAAAGCACAATAGGAGTGTATTCATCTATGTTCTTATCACCAGTCAGCTTTATATCTTGAACCAGTTTAGTGAAAACATCCAGATTAGCATCTATATCTTTACTTAAATCCAATTTGAATCTAAAAAACTTTTCAAGTAAGAACATTTTAGATGGTAAAGATGTTTCAGTGTAGAATTCCTCCAATTTTTCCCACAAAGATTTAGCAGATTCATGCTTTCCTAGTTTCCTAATCACAGAATCAGACAAGTTCAGGATTATCAAGGAGTATGCAAGTTCATCCAATTCACTTTTCACATCATCAGTAATCTTATCATCATAAGACAAGGTTATAGCCTTGAAGCACTTTTGTTGTACAAGTATGCCCTTCATCTTTTGTTGCCAAATAGAAAAGTCTCCATTTCCATCGAAAGAAGCAACTGTATAAGCATTCATGATGAATAAACAGAAAACACAAAGCAGCACAGAGCACACAAAGGCCAAGCAGCAAGGTGGAACAGGATATCACAGAGAGAAACACACAGAGCTTGGTTCTCCCCCCCAATCCCAGATTCCAGGGACACTATTGGTCCGGACAAGGTGGGTATACCAGGAAAAACCAAGAGACAGAGGATAAGCAGCGGAATAAAGAACATACAGAGGACACAAGGAAGAGAGATAGGTCACAAACACATAAGATAGGTCAAACACAAAGAAAAGCCTAATTATGCAGACACTATACCAGCAGATAGACCACCAAGATAAGAGATCCACAGGATCTTACCAACAATAAAAGAAAAAGGAGAGGGAATAAGCTGTGATACCTGGAACACCTCAGCACCACAGCAACACAGAACCGATACCGTTTAACAGTGCTCTGATACCACTGTTGGGTATCGGTTCATTACATAACATCCTGTCCATCTATTACAACGAGTATGCACAAATATTGGCATACTTATAAAAAATAAAGCAACTAAGGAAGAAAGATAAGAAACTGATATCACCAGAAGAGCACTCCAGAACACACAGATCTGTGTTCACAACTCGGTTCAGTCCCCCAATCTTTTTGTCACAAGAACAAGCACCAAGCTCAGCCGGTAGCACCACTTAGGAACCTTAACACCTCAGCGCTCACAAATCTAACCAGGAAACCCACCCTCCTCACTCAGAAGAAAGAAGAACAGATTATCAACACATGTATATCTGATCTTAGGCACAAAATAACCGATGTAATACTCAGGTTTCCCCCTTTCCTCAGCCTGAATCACTAAGAACCGAAACACGAGGGACAGATAGGTAGATATCGAAAAAACTCTTCTCCACTCTCCTCTCCAACCAAAACCAGGCCTATATATAAACGGTAAAAAACCGGCAAAAGGGACAGAGAAGGACAGCCCGAGGTCGCAAAGGACCGTCGGGCACCAGGACAACCAGATAGCCATGGTGTACGAAGGTTAGAGAAGAGAGAGAAGGGAGAGGAGCGCCGCTGAGGAGAGAGAAGAGGAGATTAGGGTTCTGATCCGAGGGAATGGGGGACAGGGTATATAAGGAGGCAAGGGGATGGCTGAGATCAGAGATCAAGGATCCAACGGCCAAGATCAAAAAACCACTTAAGGAGATGGGCCTGGTCCAGAGATAGGAGGGTTTTGCTACACATAAGTGGGCTGCCTTTTGGATTAAATACAAGTGAGGCCCAAGATTGGCCCACAACTTACAGGTTTGATTTAAACCCAATTCATTATCATTTCTCAAAATTTATATGAAAATCCAGACACACTCAATTTCTCATTTTAAATATTCAAAATTCTCAAAATTATCCAAACAAGCTAAGAAACCAACCTTTCTTATCAACAATGCGCGAACAATCTGTACAGTTTATACTCACGATTCCATCTATCCCATCATTTTAATAAGAATTTGAAATTTAAAATGAATGTTGATTGCAGAAATTCATGAGATCGAATTAATAAATGGCATGGATCATAATTGTATTGAATGTATGTATACCTGGGAGGCAATGCGAGCCCAGCTGTTGCCATATTTGAAATGCAAATCAAGTATCAATTTCTCTTCCTCTTCCGTGAATGGATGTTTCTTCAGATTTGGTCTCAAATAGTTTAACCATCTCAGCCTGCAATTCTTCGCCGGCCTCCCCAAACCTGATAATCTCTCGATCTTCACCCAGTTTTTGATCCCATATTCCTCCACCGCTCTTTTCAGCTTCTCATCCTCCTCCTTGCTCCACGCCCCTTTCTTATACACCACCACTTCGCCGCCGCCCTCCGCCTCTGCCCTAATTCTATCGTCGCCGCATTCGTCTCTCGCTTCCGCGTTTGCATTGCATGACGTCGACGACGTCATTTGCAATGCAACCGCCAATCGATTATTTTCCGATCAATTCTGGCGTTTTTTGGACTTTGGGTTTTGCATTTATATTTATAAAATATATACTCCATTAATTCTGTAATTTCAGCATCAAAATCTTAGCCTGAGAATTTACCGGGTTGTGAAAATTTCAAGGGCAGATAATTGTTGAAGAGAGAGAAATATGAGCTGGCTGGGGTTGAAGGACGTGGGGTTTATATTCACTCTCAAAATATTTCGGCTGATTCTTAGTATTGAATTTACTATTTTGTCCTCTCCTATTTTGGCTTTTCTCTGTTATACTTGTATGTATGTATTTCAATCCTAATTTAATTACCGAGATTATTAATCTTAGTGAAAATATTTTCTTTGATAACCCAGCCGCGAAAAACTATTCAAAGAGAACGCAACTAATTTTAGTTTAGTTATTTTGTCCCCTCGGGAAAAAAAAAAAAAAAAAAGAACATATAAAATTAAAATATTATTAAAGAGAAGCAGACATCTCCATCAATCATCAACTATATTTCCTCTACTACTCAACTTACAGGTCCTAGGAATGAAGACAAATCAGTCTTCCTTTCTTAAACATCACAAACATGACAATGAGTAGGTTCTCAAAAGGATATATCCATGAAGACAATTGTCAAGAATAAATCATCCTCCTCCTTTCAACAACCTACTATAGCTAACAAAATTATGCTTTCTTTTTGGATCACACTCATCAGAAGACAACATCCTCTGCTTAATGACAATTCTTACTACTAACCCCCCACTACTCATCTCCTCAAATCCACCATTCCTACGGCTACCCTACTCTAAATCTATTCGTCAATCCAGTCCAGAGATGACAGCAACTTTCCCTCACTCATTAGGTCAGTGAACGAGCAGATACATCGGTCCCAAGTGCAAACTCAAGTGCACGAGTGAAGGATATGTTCGAGATATGATCCCAAATGAAAGAAAAACACCAAATCGCTAGGCAGCAGTTTCAGAGCTGTAGAGCCAAATCGGGCTGCTGAGAATCAACCAGGACACCTGAGGATGGTCTTCCAGGGGACCCAGATGACTGGAAACCGATATTTAAGTCTGGAGGTAGTGATTCCGGTTTCTGTCTCGAATGCATCTGTGGACTAACGTTGCGCCAACTTGACTGTAGCTGGAATCTGGATAAATCAGCAGTAGCCAACTGCGGGAAAACCATTCGAGGGTTTTGAAACTGTACCTGATTGCCTACTATCATTGGTACGGGTCCTTGTGGTACAAAAGCATGAATTGGTGAACCACCAGGAGGAAACTCTCCACGAAACTGTGATACTTGTGACTGGATATCACGAGGAGAATTGTACATTGGATCACCGTACATCTGGTTCTTGTATGGATTTGCATTTTCAGCAACGGGTCTCATTCCTCCTGCCCCTACAGACATCCATGCTCGTGCAGCAGCTGCAGCAGCATTGTTCTGATCATTGCTGCTCCATCCATTACTGCTCAAGGATGGTGCTGAAGGCAAAACTTGAGCAGCATTAGCTGGCGATTGATTTGAGGGTTTTGGTTGATTATGAGTGTTTTCCGCCAATTTTCTCATCATCTGTACGGGATCGCTAAGGCCTTGACCCTGTTGTTCATGGGAATAATAGCTAGCTGGTTTCTGTAAATCAGAAGGGAAACTAGCTATTGTATTACCACCACTCACTCTATTACTGAGGACTTTTCCATTAGGCAATCCTCCCAAAGCAGCCCCATTACTATGTTCAGGCTGTTTAAAAGATCCGGATCGTGAAAAGTTCATGTTTTTTGAAGTGAACTCTACTGATCTGGAAGCTTCCATTTCTGAACTCTTCGAAAACTGTTTGTTGCCAACAGAATTAGCTGTGTTATCATTTAATGGAGGTGGACTATTCAATTCGACCTGCTTCAGAAACTTTTTATCAGATTCAAGCAAAGCCCTTGACTGAAGATTTTGATGATGGTAACTGAGATTATGATGAGCACTAGGTATGGCCCCGGGAGATAAAAAGAATGATGGGTTCATTTCCGAAATGTTCCCTCTGATAGGCTGCGCAGTGATGATAGGAGCAGAGGGTGGCCTGTTTCCAGAAGGACCAAGAAACGGAAACTTTTGCTCCAAGGGTATACAATGTGGGCTTTCTTTGGAAGAATCTGAGATCATAGGGGTCTTCTCAAAGTATTTATGCACAGAAGCGGGCTTTGCTTTCATTAAAAATGGTGGCTCCTTCACACTGCAGTTTTCCAGCATTAATATAGGAGTTGGAAGTGGTTCATACTCTCCAACCCAACCCTGACCAAACTTGAATCCTTGAGGTAGTGCTTGTTCAATCCTCTTGGAAGCAACTTTCCAAGCAACGGATCCAAGAGTTGCTGCGAACTGAGCCAGGCTCCTAGCATATGAATGATCTGAATAAAGTCCTACCTGATTGACAAAAAAGAAATTCAAGTTAGAGAAATATAATGTTTGAAGATGAGTGGTAAGATATAAACCCCAGAGATTCTTACAGGAACCAGCTGCTTGGTTTCTCCATCAAAAGTGGAGAATATAGACTCTGAGCTGACCAAAGGAAGAGACAACGATATGTTGTACGTCGTACGGCGATTTTCATCTTGTACAAATGATCTCCGACCAAATCGAGACAGTGGACCCTTTCCTGCAAGAAGAAAGAGTAGTCAGAAAAGACAACATCGAACCCAGAATGCACATGGCAACATGGAATAGTGTATGCTGAGTTTGTTTCCCATGCTGCCCAAAAAAGCACAAGTTTGAAAGAAAAACATGAAAGCAAGATGCTCTATATGAAGAGAGATCAACTAATGGACTCCAATTATTTAGTAGATGCAAGAGGTTTAAATTTTGAGGTAGTAAAGAAGAATTAGGTTCAGGAGAGGTACCTGGCAGTGATTCTTCTGCTTTATCCAAATTGATGTCATTGAAGAAAGAACTTCCCTCAACAAGCACATCCATGCCACTAGTTTTCTCAGGCCCAACAGCTTGGAGTGTATGTGTACCATTCTGGATATCTCCAGCTGTAGCAAGAGTGGCTCCTGATGAAAAATCGGAGCCAACAGGGTCTTGCACTGTCCGGCTCATGGACCTTTTAATTTGCTTCTTTGAAAGGGAATTAGATCTCATTTTCTGCTCCGTTTTGATCTCTTTCTCTACACGTACAGCTTTCAAACTTAGCTTGTGAAATTTCTTTTTTGCCAGCTCTTGGATGGTGCGTGCCTTTTGAAAATAAAAGAACATTATTCAACAGCTACCTAAAAGTATTAAAGAAAAAGAACATTAGAACTACAGAAGTACAAGCATTTACCTGTTTGTAATATATGGTATCCGGCGCATTGTATTGCATCGCGTTTGAGCAAATGAGAAAGACATCATTCTGCAGAACAGAAAACGGATTTCTCAGTTTGCAAAAGGATAAGGAGAAGCAAAATCAAGCAGGTAAACAAAACAACTATTGAAAAGTTTGGAAAACCATAATTGAAGAATCATGCAAGTCAAGAATTTCACAGAACCTATCAAATTAGTGCTATGCGAGGAGGATTGAAACAGATATGTAGTATAAGGATTTTATAAATTTCACAGTGAACACCAGAATGCACAAGGTAAATTCGCATATATTCGAGAGTTTCCGCAAAACGCAAAAATTAAAACAAGATTCTCAACATGAAAACATACTTTACAACTGAAGTGGGTATCTCAAAGTCCTCAGCTTAAAATATCACCAAAAAATCATGATTGACACATTGAAAAGTGTCCGAACATGGTAGTCTCTCTATGATTATAAAGGTTTGCTATGAAAATCGCATACCAATATAAGCTCAGAGTCGCACAATCCACACCAGCAGCACATAAGAATGCATGCAAACATACTTGACAGATAGCAGAATAGCTAAGAAGTGTTTGCGGCAGTGGAATCAACTCAAACAGATAAACAATAAAAATCAACATAAAATTTAAAATATAAGAGAAAAGCCTAAAAGGGACCAATATATATTGGACAAGAAAAAAATAGATATAAGAATACACCGTAATTTTCAAACACTCACCTTGCCCTTCCTTCTGATGCCCCCAAACCAAACCCAAAAATAATCAAAAAATTACTATAGAGTAGATTAAAACAAAAAAGAGTAAAAGCATGATACATTCAGTACAAGTTTCCCTCTTTGACACAGAGAACTAACCCCAAATTGTTCAAAAGTTGCATATGATCCATTCCTTAGCTTGTTTCTCACAGTAGCAAAATCCATCGGATGCTCGATCACATCAAGGTAATCTGGAAGCTACATCCAACATTAAATTACCCGATTTAGGAAACTCAAAGACGCATGATCCAAAACCAAAACATCGGTCAACCAACTCCACACTTACCTCTTCTGGATCAACCGGTTCTGCATAAACACCATAGATATCTTTCCTGCTCGAAAGAAAAGCCACTCAGCATAAGGTACAATCCCATATAAGCGCATTCATTCTATACAGAGCTAATCACTCACCTCTGAAGTTTATCCAAAATCAACTCCAAAGTCTTCTTCTCCGGCAACGGTAACCCACATGGCACCTCCGCCGGTGTTCCTACACCAGGTTAAATCAGCCAAATTTAGCAAAATCAGAACAAACACTAAATCCAAAGCATAGTCAAGAGAAAAGCAAACCTGGTGGTGAGTCTTCAGCTTTGTTTTCTTGCTTTGTTCCTCTAACCTGTTGAGAAAAAAAGGCACCAATAAATGAAGAGGTGGATGTGTATAAACTAATAAATGTAACACTCGAAAACGCTACTCCTCTTCCCATGCAGCTTAGGAGAAGAAAAGTAGGCGCAGAGTCAGAAAACTAAGGCAGAAAACATGCGTGCGTGAGTGGAAACGTGAGTGTGCGTACAATACAATACTTACATGTCTCCCTGTCACACAGAGAGAGAGAGAGAGAGAGAGAGAGAGAGATGGATGGGGAAGGAGAGAGAAAGAGGGGGCGTGATCAGATTCTGTGGGGGTTAGTTTTTTTTGACAGTTGACTCGACCGTTATATGTACTTACATCAACACAAACACCCCACACCCTCCCCCCCAACCACACACACAATACGTACACTCTATCTATATCTATATCTGTAGAATAGAAAATTCTCAGTTTCAGCTCAAAGCTGAGCTGGACCTTTTTGAGCTTTCCCCTATTGCATTCTTGAATAATATAAATAAATGCGTCTATATATTAATTCACTTCACTCCAATATAGCTATCTTAGCTTCATTCGTTTCATTCCCCAGCTAATCCCTACTTAAATTCCCAATTTTGGTCACTTTCCACTCCCAATCGAAACAATTATTAACTGATAATCACCTCTTCGTCGTCTTCATAATTATAATTATCCTCCTCATTAGCCTCGTCATTTTCTTCATCAATATCATAGTCCATTTCTTCATCGATTTTCCGCTTCTTCGAGGGCTTCCCACCGTCGTCATCCGATGAAGACGCCGACGTGGTCGGCGCGTGTTCAACGCGCCGATTCTGACTGCCATGTGGACCAGTCGACTCCGGCTCGGCGCCGCTCTGCAGCTTTAGTAGCAGCTTGAGCTTCTTCTCTCTTCGCCGCTGGTCCTCGTCGTCAGCGAAGAGCTCATCCTCGTCAAAATAGTCGTCGAGGTCGAAGACGTACTTCACATTCCGGCGGCGGAGGCTCCGTCGAAGGTCACGCTCCGGCTGCGACAGATCTCTGGCGCTGGGATCTGCCTTGGCTGGCCTCCCTTTCTTCTTCCCCTTCACGATCTGCCCCATCCTTTTCTAGATTCTTCAGCTCGAGCTCTTTCTCTTTCTACAATTTTTCTCTCTCTAGAGAAAAAGACAATTACTCGCCCTTTCTCTCTCTATTTCTTTAAAAAAATAAAAATCTACCGTCTTTCTCTCTCCTCCTTTATTCCATTATTATTTGAGGGTGGCTTTGTGGTTTGGTTTTTGCTTTGGCCGTCAGCTTTTTTATAAAATTTCAAATTCTTGGTGGTCCGAGCCTGGGTGGCTCGGAGCGGCTGACAGTTAATAAAATGATTATGTGGAGAGATAGAAACGGCGTGAGTGGCTGATGATGACGGCGTTAGGTGCTGCCCGCTGCCCGGGTTTGGTGCCCGTGATTGGCATTAATGTCTTGACTTTTGCAACGCTATATCCCCGCAGATTTTTTGTCGATAAGTAATGGCGCGTGGCTGTGAACATGCGGCATTTGCGCGTTCACTTTCTCGAGTTTGTCCTCTCTCTCTTCAGCGGGGACCACTACATTGATTTCTCAATCTAAACTAGTGTCTGTTTCTCTATGCTGCTCGGATTGAAATAATACTGCGATGTTCGAAAATAGGAGAGCTTCCCACGGGTTATTATTCACTACTGTTTGGACCACCGTTTCGAATGTGTTATTGCAATTATATATTTTCATACTAAATATTTGGTAATTTTAATTTGAGCGCTTCTTATCTCGATATGTATGTTTAACAATATCTTTATTATACTGCTGTTGTTTAAAGTTATAAGTTTGAATTTCGATTTTTGCCTTCATATTCAAATCATTCAATTTCTCTAGACTTTAGTAATAAATTTAAGTCTATTTCATCAAAGCAATGCTACAAAGTCAAAATTTTAACATTATGGAAAACATGAAAGTGATTTTCTTTTTCAAATGCAGATTTAATATTCGGTCTCTGTCTCGTTCAATAATGGTCAAAAATCTGACTTAAAACAAAAAATAAAGTTATTTTATTTTTCTTAATGAAACAAGACATTACGATCCAAAATATGATAGGAATGAAAACCTTGGAAGGGGTTGGTAAACTATGCAAGAAATGATTTATAAAATTACATGAGTTTAAAGTTCAATGCAATTACATTATAATAAACTCAGAAATTTAAAGGTTGAAAACAATTAATTTTCAAAAAAATAATCCAACTGATTTGTAGACGCCAGTTTCAATCCAAACAAACTTATCAATAATAAAATCTCTTGTATTCTAATCTGAGTGAAATATTGAATAACAATCAACCCTCTTTGAAAGCTTGTGACAGGATGGTGAGGAACTCATTTGGTTCTTGCTCAAATTCAAAGTTGAAAACAACTCAATATAAATGTATTCATTTCATGTGGTTGGATTCAAATCAACTTCAAAATTAGAATTTAGACTCATCTAATTGGTTGATAAGAGATTCTATGATCTCCATTCATCTGGTTGAGGGAAAACATATCAAACTTCCACCGACAAGTATTAGGCTTGAATGCTATTTTATTAAGAAGCAATGTAATTTGCCGCATCTGAATATAAGGTATGGTATTCCTTTATACTACAAAATCAAATAAAATTAATTTTTACATCTAAATATATAGTTTATTATTTTTCTACTATAATTTTGGTGAAAAGTCTTATATAAACATTGCACTCACATGTGTGTAGTGCAAAGTTGTTGACTAATGTAATAGAAGATGTCATTTGTGTCTTATCAGTAAGGATAAATTGTCATTTTTTTTCATATTTATATTAAAAACAATTATCTATTATGATAGAAAATTAATTAAATAGGAAGGGGTGTTATCCCTTTGATATAATGTCTAGCGATTTAATAAATGTTAGATATGTAAGTTTAAAGTTCATATCTCCTGGCCTCCCTCCCATTCACTGATATTAATTCATATGTAATGGAAGCTATGTTTTAATGGTTAATGGGGTCCATAATAAGTAGTACTGCTACTAATTCGTGCACATTTTTTCACCATTTATTAATGGATCCTATCACTAATTTCATGATTGTCATGCGTTTTCTCTAAATCCGGCAAGTCGAATAAAAATGACTCAACAAAGTTTTTATTATTTATTATTTTTAGGACTGATTTTGGGTCAATTTTAAAGGGTCATATATCCTACTCTTTAATTCAACATTTAATGTTCAAAATAAATAAAGCTTTAAATTTTTTTATAGACGACTTTTTTTGAAGAGATGGTTAAATGTTCGGAAATCTGAAAATTTGATTTTAAATCATTTTATTTGAATGAAAAAATAATTTAAAATGAAAATGTATTTATAAATATGTAGCTGTGATTATTTTTAGGAGAATAATCGTTTAAAGATTATAAATAAATAAAAATATCAGTTTGATGTCAAATATAAATCAAATTTAGTTGATGAAAAGTGATATCCCAAATGCTGAGCATCAATGATAAAATTGTTGTGGTTGTGAGAAATTGAGAATATGTTAATAGACGAAAGATATCAACGGATTCGTAATGTATAACACATTTGAGAGAATACTCCTTTAAATTAAGTGTCAAAGTATTATAAATAGTTGTCAAGTAAGTAACAATAAATAATAGGCCATATAGCCAAAAAATTCAAATATTTTCGAATTTTTACTAATTTAGTCAATTCTTTAAAAGTTATCAATTTAGCCATATTATAGTTAACTAGTTGCAATTTTAGTCAAATTTCAATTTTAGTCAAAATTAAATTGTATATGTCTTACATGGCGGACACATGGATAAAAAAATCATTTACACCTCATCAAAAATGGAAAAAAAAAGGCAAAAACTTTTGTGCACGACAATTTGGTATCCAACCCACCTGGCCTATCATATATATAAATTCAGGCCCAAACTTATATGATGCATCTCACCACAATTTATTTTCTCTCTCTCACACAAGTAGACATTCTTCAGCGTCTTCTTCTCTATCATTCTTCAGATCTGCCTTCAGCGTCTTCTTCTCTCTCCTTCTTCAGCGCCTTCTTCTTCTCTATCATTCTTTAGCGCCTTCTTCTATCTCCTTCTTCAGCGTCTTCTTCTCTCTCACATTGCAAATTTCAGTAATCGTCTTCTTCTCTCCGCAAACCTAGTTCGAATTTGTAATCGTGTTCTTCTATCTGACATTCAAAATTTCAGTTTACTTTTTTCAACGTAAATTTTTTGATTTTTATTTTATTTTTCGTGATTTAATTTTTCAATTTCGTGTTCTCTGTTTTTTTTTTTTTTTTTTCTGATTTTTAACAAATTTCGTGCCTCTATTGTTGAGTGCATAAATTAATATAACAGTTCTTTATAATTTATACATAACAATACTACTAACAGTACCACTCAATAAATATAACCGTATCACTAAAATAACACAACAGTATTACATAAATTAATATAACAGTTTTATATAATTTATATATAACAGTACTACTAACTTATACATAACAGTACCACTCAATAAACACAACCGTATGACTAAAATAACACAACAATATTACATAAATTAATATAACAGTTCTATATAATTTATACATAACAGTACCACTCAATAAACACAACCGTATGACTAAAATAACACAACAATATTACATAAATTAATATAACAGTTCTGTATAATTTATACATAACAATACCACTCAATAAACACAACCGTATCACTAAAATAACACAACAGTATTACATAAATTAATATAACAGTTCTATATAATTTATACACAACAGTACTACTAACTTATACATAACAGTATCACTTAATAAACACAACCGTATGACTAAAATAACACAACAGTACTACATCAATTTATATAACAATACTATATAATTTATACATAACACTGTATCAATGGCGGAAATTTTTCCTTCGCGATTTTGTTAATCGATGTCGCAGTTCTCCCAAATTTTTTTGAGATTCGTCCTTCAATCTTCAATTCAAACACTAAAACCTTCAATCAATGGGTATTTGAACACTGTATCAACTTTAAACCTTCATCAATCACTATCTCATCTTCAAACCTTCATCAATGGCGGAATTTTATTTTTTTCAGAAACAATATTTATGTGTTTATGGTCGAAATTTGATCAATGTTTGTTGTTATGTCAATGGATCAAAATTAAATTAGAGTATTAGTCTGTTTTCATGGTAAAAGAAGAGCTTACCATGAACAATGGTTGTTGCAGTTTTTTCCCAAATCCACTCGAGAAGATGATGAACAGTAAAATATTTTTTTTTTTTAATTTAATGGCGCGTGTTAACACGCGCCTGTCATGTGGAGCGCGTCCTCAGTGCGAGTGGGGCAGCAACCGGTTCAGATTGTTGTGCACGGATCCACTGATCCGTGCACAAGTTGCACAGGAGTTGTTCTAAAAAAAAAATTGATGACGTAAACGTTTACGTTTTGGTCATGGAAACCCCCAACTTCCTCAAATTCACCGCCGTATTGGCGACAACATCAGGGTCAATGCCGTATTTGTTATGGTTTATGTTTATTGCACTTGCTTGATTAAGTGCAAATTATTATCAGAGAAAATATATAGAAAAAAAAAACAATTGATAAGGTGTTTATTTTAATTATTTTTCTTTTCTTTATATATTTTTTTCATTTTTTATGAGGTGTAAATGATTTATTTATCCATGCGTCCGCCATGTAGGACATATATAATTTAATTTTGACTAAAATTAAAATTTGACTAAAATTACAACTAATTAACTATAATATGACTAAATTGACAACTTTAAAATTTTTTGTTAAAATAGCAAAAACTCGAAAATGTTTACATTCTTTTGGTTATTTGGCCTAAATAATATTGAGGGACACTTGTGTGGCCCTGGGGCACGGATTCTACGTGCCCCCGACCCGCTCTGACCCGCACACACATATATATATATTTTTTATTTTTTTTCGTGCATTTACTGTTGAGGTATTACAGATTTGTTCTATAGGTATTACAGATTTGTTCTATAGGTATTACAAGTATGAACTAAAGGTATTTGATACCTGAAGAGTATATGTGTGATACCTTTAGATTTGTGAGGTGCGCGTGGCGGGTGTGGGCGCATGGACGCGCGGCGTTAGCGCGCGGTGTGGGAGCGCAACATGGGCGTGCGCGATTTTGAGGTATCACACATTTGTTCTATAGATATTACAAACATGAATTAAAAGTATTTGATATTTGAAGAGTATGTGTGTGATACCTTTAAAACAAATACTACCTCCGTCCCGGCTTAACTTGCCTACTTTGACTGGGCACGAAGGTTAAGAAAATATAGTTGACTCAAGTGGATATGCACTTTTGGATGACATTTTTGTAATAATATGCACATCAAATCAAATTCTATGAACTTTTGGATGACATTTTTGTAATAATGTTGAAATATAAGGATATTAATGTAATTTTTTTTTTGTCATTTATGGGCTGGCAAGTTAAGTTGGGACAAAAAGAAATGACAAATAGACAAGTTAAGTTGGGACGGAAGGAGTATGTAATACCAACATGTGCGCGTACGTGGACACACAACAAGGGTGCATGGGAACGGCCCACGCGCCGGATCGGGTTGGGGTCACGAATCCCCCGGGGCATATGATTTTTTGTCAATAATATTAGCCTTATGTATCAAATATCAGTTAGACTAACAATAAAATAAAATTATAAGTTTAAATAAATAAAGAACTACAGATTTTTTATTTTGAAAATTTAAGAAGGTGAGAAGAATTGACAGTGGGGAATGGAGAAAGTGAGAAGAGCAGTGAAGCATATAGCCTACACCCCACCCTCCCTGTGGCTCTCCACCCTCTCACCTCTGCACCTCTCTCTCATCCCACTTCTCTCTCTTTCTTCCTCTCTCTACTCCCTCGCTCTCCGCCTCCGCCGCCATCTCTACCGTCACAATATCCTCCACAACCACCGGTGATTTCTTCATCTCTCATTTCTTATTTTTCCTGAATCACATGAAAGAAACTTGAAATTTTTTGAAAGTAATTTTTTCATATTATATACTGTTTATTCACAACGAAGAAATGTTTGAATTTGTGTCGTTATGATAATCAAGGTTGCCAGTGCCGGTGATTAGTGTTGGGAATTTGACATGGGGGGGCAACGGCAAGACTCCGATGGTGGAGTTCCTCGCGCGGTCGTTTTCTGAAGATGGAATTTCACCCCTCATTCTTACTAGGGTATTCTATTTTTACCTTTTGATTTATTTTATTTAGGATTTATGCTCTGTATGGTTTAATTTAAGTTTTTTGCCCTCTACTTCATGCTTTTGTGATCAGATTGGAGCATACTTTATGCAAATTTTCTTTTCTGAAAGCATACATTGTGAATAATACTCTGTTTCAGGGTTATAGTGGTGCTGATGAAGCTAAAATGCTTCAAAGGCAACTGCAGGGAACGTCTGTGAAAATTGGTGTAGGCGCAAATCGAGTAGCCACTGCTGTTGGATTTCTAGAACGATATGGTTATGTATCTTCCGGTGTTACTTTTGGGAAACCTTTTTCTGATGACAAAACTGAAATTGTATCAAACATAGATCAAATTGGGGCTGCTATCCTGGATGATGGGATGCAGGTAATACTTACTTAGTTTTTGAGGCTTTTAGTTCAATTCTAACCTATATCTTACATTTCTATCAATGCAATCAACACTGTCTTGTGATTAATTACTTAGTCACATGCCACCAATGCAATATGGAAATTCTGTTACTGCTTTTATGCATTTTTTTGTCATGAGAGCTTCTCTGATAAAAACAAATATGTTTTCTTGTTTTTTGTTATTTGTCAAAATGTATATATAGATGTATTGATTCCCTTGTTGCTATCTTTATATATTTATGTTTTAGTAATTTGATTTGTTTGAGGTTTAATTGTATGGGTTGCACTCATTTGTGTGAATGATAAACATCTGGAAGGTAGCATTTGAGTCTATGCCGTAATCTAGAGATTGTGATGGTGAATGCAATGATGCCATGGGGGAATCATCAGTTACTTCCACTTGGACCATTAAGGGAACCTTTGAATGCACTATCCCGAGCTGATATTCTAGTCATCCATCACGCAGATTTGGTACTGAAAGATCCACTTTCTATCTCTTTTACTCCTTTTTCTAATTCATGTATTTCCAACATTTTTTTTTTTGTTTGTCACTGAAGATAAAAGGGGTGTATTCCACAGACTCTGATGTCCCCATGCCTTGCAGGTAGAAGATAAGGATATTGATGCCATAATATCTACAGTTCGAAAAGTCAACGAATCTGTTCCAATCATCTTCACTAAAATGGATCCTATTCACTTCTTCCCATGTCAAGATGTATCCAGTAAAGTTCCACTGAGGGCCATAGAAAATATGATTGTATTGTGCCTTTCTGGCATTGGTATTGCTGATTCCTTCATTCAGAGGATCGAAAGGGTACTTCCTATTTTGTTTACACTGGAGTATAATTAGATTTTTGTTGTCTCATTTTGGTCTCTTACTGTGAATTTTGGGCACATCTATATGGATTTGGTTTGCATATTATTATTGAATTCAAGGAGGTGTCAACTATTTACAGATGGGACCGCAAGTTGTAGATCACATAGACTTCAGTGACCACCATTTATTTCAATTGCAGGTATAATATCCCCCCCCACATCTCAACCATTCCTCTAAATACTCAAAGGCTTGGGCACTTTTACATACCTTAATGGCTCTGCATGCAAGAAGCTTTTTTGATGTATCACATGATGCAATACTCTATTTGCAAAGATAAAATTGCTGCTTTAACTGTAAATACATGATATCTCATTTATATCAGATGTCATTGCTATGTGAAAGAGTCCTTTATATCTTTTTTTTTTTTTCTCAACAATTCATTTGTTTTTGAAGTTATGTATCTTCATGTTATTTTCAGAATGTTTGGTTGGTTTATGGTGTTTTAGGGACTATGTAGATTTACCTTGATGTTTTCTACAATATCAGGATTTGGAAATGGTAAGAACAAGACTTGAAGCACTTGAATCCAAGTATGATGCTCAGCCAATCATTGTTGTTACTGAAAAGGTGAGTAGACACAGACTCTTGAGTAATTTAAAGTATAGAAAGATCCATGATACATTCATTTCGGAATTCAATTCTGACTTGGATCACATTACACGAGACTAACTTCAATCCTAGAGAGGTACAATTAGCTATAGTTATTATGATTCCAGTGCTGAAGGTTTTTGGTGTTTGACTGATCAGGATTATGACAGAGCTCCAAAGGTGCTTGAACATTTGAAAAAGTACAAAGTTCTGGTGCTTTGTTGTCGATTGCGGTTTCTGGGGCACAAGGGATGCACAAAAGACAGATTTAGGAAGATTGTAAGGGAGCATTTATGCAGAAGTTAAGGTCTAACCATGTCTGTGATCTCATAAAGTTTTGATCTTGTGTGCTTAAAATGAGAAGCATATGCAATTTTTGACTGTTCTGTAACATCTTGATGGATCTCGAGCTGTAGTATTTAGTGTTATGTATCTTTTTGGACATGGTTTTACATATAATTTGAAATTCTGGTATACTTGAACAGTTGAACACCTCCTTTTGTTTGTGTGTTGATGTTGTTTTGTGAAGCTGATAACTATTGATAGTACCAAATGGCTTCATCTTTTTTGGGAGGATATAAAAAGAAAAGGAAAAACAAATTATATAAGGTAATAAAATAAAAGGAAACATTTATAATAGGTAATAAAATAAAAGGAAAAACGTGGATCGAAGGTACTGCTAAAATATAAAAATAAAAGTTAAAAAAATGCGGTGAGCGTGGATCGAACACGCGACCTTCAGATCTTCAGTCTGACGCTCTCCCAACTGAGCTATCCCCGCTAATATTAATTATACTTTCTAGTCATTTTTAAAATAACGTTTTATAATAATAATAATTGTTTATAAACTTTTTTCCTCTTGATAACAGTCGGTACCTTTTAATTGCAATTTGCAACTAAATTTAGAACATTTGAGCTAGTAAATTTAGAACATGAAAATGCTGAATAATTTAAATTTGAGATCAATAAACATTGATACTATTTGACAACCAAAAGAAAAACATTAATACCGAAATTTTGTAATAAATTTATGGTTATAGAAATATTTACAGCAAAGATCAATTCTCAAGGGTTTCTTAATTTTATTATTATTTTTTAACTTTCAAATGTTTTTTTTTTTTTTTGATGGGATGTCTTAGCTGATTTTGATTTCTATTTCTATAAAAGATGTGTTTTTTAAGAGTAGTGTATCTTCAAAAAAATAAAGAAAATGAAAAAAGGGAGTAGGTCCTTTTTTTTTTTTAAGAAAAAAGGGAGTAGGTTGCAATGTACCAAACACAGATTAATAAATGTAGTATTTCAATTTTCACAATCATTATTATTCCTTAAAAAAAAAACACATTTCGCAATAGAGTAGAATTGAGTCAGCAGCAGCTTCATAGGTTCCTTGATTTCCTCACTGGCTCTGCATCTCTGGTTCCGTTACCTGCGAATATGGAATCGATTTCGTGATACGACGTAGTATCATTCCATACGCAACCTTTGCGCTGAAAATGGAGGCATCCTTCGTATCTAAAGCTAGGACAGCCATCAATTCAGCCGCGGCTAAAGCGGAGAAAGTCTTCACTGATATGAAAAAATCTGATAATACCACCAATCGCGGTAAACGCTTTTCCCTTTTTCCTCCAAACATTTGTCTTTTCATATGCGATCAAATCTCATTGTCTACTTTCTTTTACTATTTTTAGGATTCATCATCTTTCCTATTTTGATTTTACATTTGATTTTTTTTCGAATCCGAAGATTTAGATACACAATCGCCGAGCGCATCGACCCCGGAGTCGGATGAATCCCAGGTAATGTTTTTTTTTTTTTCTCTTAATGTTAGATTCACAATTGGATTTTTATGTTAATATCAGGGAAACTGTTTGATTGGGCGTTGGGATTAATAAAAGTTGTGTTCTTTTTAATAGTGGCGAAGGTTTTACTTTGAGTTTTGACTTTGATGTCAATTCGACTTTGTTTGCAGGATTGGCTTTAATGTCAATTCGAATGCGTAAATTGGGATTTTGTTGTTGTTTCGTTTGTTATTGATCTTGATAAGGTTATATTTCATTGCATTGTTGATTCGTACTTTTGTTACTTGTTCTAGTGAGAAACTCGACCTTCTTTCATCAAAACCTTTTGTTTTTAAATTTACAGGATTGTTGATAATCGGTATGCATGATATCTATTTGTGAATGCAGTTATCTGTCTTTTCTGGTTTGAAGGTTGCTTTGACTAACAGTTGAATATGTGTTATTTGTATGAAATTCATTGTTGCTTGGAATGCAGAAACCTGAAGAAGCAAAGAATCAAAAAGTGCGGCCAAGACCAATCAAGACTAAGCAAGACTGGCATGATAGATTAAGGAACTTAAGAATTGGTAAAAAGGGGGCTGATTTGGGGAAGCCAGATAATTCAACAATGGCGTATGCACTGTTTGATGAAAATTTATACATGGATGTAAGAGAATTATCTCGTTCAAAGGTAAGTCTAACTCTGAATATTTACTTTGTTAATTTTTACTGTTTCTCTATTATGCAAAAAGAAGGCTTGCTATCTATATATCACTACTGCAAAGGGGATTGGCAATTCTTTTTTTTTTTTTTCTTTGCCTTGTTCTAACATCCTTTGGTGGTTTTTATAAACTCACTTGTATGAATATAATGGTAAGAGAGGATACTTTTCTATGCTCGATCATTTTAAGTTATTTTATGTCCTTTAAAAGACAATAATTTGCAAGGTTAGGCATGATAATACTTATTCTAGTTTGTTGGCTCTGGAAATTTTATATTACAGCATAAAGCATATAAGTAGATCAAATGCTTTTAGTAACTATTGAAATTATGGAGATTCTACCTTTTGTTATTCACATTCAAATGATATATATATATATATATTATTTTGAAGAAAAATCATCCAATTGGAAAAAATGAAGGAGCTATTTTGCTTTAGCTGAACTAATGAGTTCATATTCTTCAACTTTTGAAATTGCGTGATATATCTTACAGGAAGAAGTAAAGGAAGATTCAAAGGCGACGAACACAGATATCATTCCATCAGCAGCCATCTTGAAACAGTTGGCTGTAGCAATTGAGTAAGTTTTAATTGGCAAATGGATCTTCTCTTCCATGGCATGCATGAGTTTTCTTAATGCAATTCAAACTGAAGCCGCAGTTGACAAATCTTTGCTGCGATTTATTCAAGAAATGGAAATTACTATATTTGGTGTACTGTTGGATTATCACGATTCCCTTTATAATATAGCTAAAATTAGCAATATGTTGATTACTAGTTTCATCAATTCATGTCATTTTTATTGATGCCATTTAATCTTGTATAATACACATTCTTTAATGTGGATATCTGCTAAGATCCTTTGGCAATTGGCCCTCTCAGGAGTGGATCAAGCTACACCTCCATGAAGGATCTCCTTGTGTCTTCTAAAGGCTCTTCACCCATCCGAGAGAAGGCTAGCTTAAGCATTTCAGTGATGAAGTCCCTAATGCTACGTGAAAAGGAGGATAAGTTGGTCAATGAGTTTGGTGCTAATGAAAAGGTTCTGGCTGTGATCAACACATTGCTAAATCCAGGTAGATAATTTGGTAACCCTGCAAACGGACTCTCTCCCTCTCTCTGATGTGAGTTGGCGGTTGGGGGGGGGGGGGGGGAGGTTTCAATTTTTTAGATCGATAATTTTCAAATTGTATTGTATTCTATGTTGATTTCACTTCTGGTGTAATATCGGCAAGGTACTCGCAGAAGGACATTTTACAGGGAGGACTGTCTCTGGGCTGGAAGAACTGATAAATGCCTCAACTTTGGTTAAGGATATCCATGGTGCTCCTGTTGAAAGTTTTGTACTTAAGCTCTCTGAAGCTGTTGGTTGCTTAAAAACCCTGCGGAAAATGGCATCATTTTGGTCCAGGGTTGTTGCTGAAGTAAGTGATTGTGGATTGAATTATATCTGAATACACATATAGGCTGACTCTGAAAAATGCTTGACCTATCAAATCAAGTTATAGATTTTTGGGCCTTCGCAACAATTAGGAATAATAAGTCACTGAACGGGCTAAAATTTTCATATGTTGTTTTCAAGTTGAATTCATTTAGGTACTTTCAGAAAGTTATGACACATGGTGAAATTTTTTCTTTTTGATTGCACATAGTCTATGGACCTATGTTTCTCTCTCGTAGCAACTTGAAAATGTTAAAAAAAAATCAAATTCATTTTCCATCCTAGCTAGAATATTAGACCATAATAATACATCAGATACTGTGCATATACAGAATATGCATATTTGTATTACTGGAGAACTTTGAGGACGTATCTTGGTTGACCCACCACCAACTTACTCTTTGAGTTTCTATTTTAATTTTTTAGACTATTCTCTCTCAAAGTGGGCAACACTCTAATTATACATGATAAGAAGATTTTGGACTAAACATAACTTGCTTCACTGAGAAGGTTTCCTTCTGGAAAAACTAATGTGCAGAATGTAAGACAATAATTATCATCTTATTTTCTTAATTCCTGTTCAAAACAGCCAATCAAAAGAAGTGAGATTGAGGAAATATGAGATAAATGAACGAATGTTTGATAACTCACCACATACTGTAATTCTTTATGCATGGAATAACTCAAAAAGGGTCAAATTGGTTGGTTGTTGGCTTTACCATTATAATTAGTCCTCAACATAATATGTCAATATCTGATGCTTTGCTGCTAGCTTCTCTAATATATCAGCTCATGATTTATTTACTCGTTCACCTTGCAGCTCAGAAGACTTTGGTATGAGGGCCAATATATTCCAGGGATTCCACCTGGAGATTTGCCTGACCTGAATTCATGTCTGTTATATCAGCAGTTGCAGGTCATCAACTGTTGCATTTCCAGAAAAAGACGCCTTACTGCTGCCATTGAATCACTGGAGTCTATTACAGCTCAAGCTAGTTCAAATGCTGAGGGTTCTTCAACTTCTGATAGCACACTTCCACTTGATCCTTGTTTTTATGCCAAAACTAAGTCTGGAGAACTAGTGCTTCGACTAGGAGCTGACAGAAAATGTGAGAACTTGACAATGCTTGAAACTGGTGAACCTATATATTCACCTGTGTTGCAGGTTGGTCAAACATAGATCTTGAAGGCATAGAAATAATGACTAAAACATCCACAAGTCCTTACCTTATGTATGTACATATGTGTAGGAACCGCCTTTGCTAACTGAAGACCTTATCAAGGAGACAGAGGAGTTTGTGCTAAGAACAGGAAGGTTGGTAAAGTTCATATACCTTTTGATTGGAATTTTTTTTTTGGGGGATGCCTTTGGGTGATGTTTGCGATTATTTGGTGCTAAATCACAATCCTTGAACTTTTAGTAACTTCTTATTCGACATTCTTTTATTCCCCTTCTCATGACTGGGTCTGCATAAAAAAATACTCTAATGTAGGAATATTACCCAAGCAGTAATGTCGACATTGTTATGTGGCGGTATCTTAAGAAGTGTTAATGCCATCTTAGGTGTCCCCATTTAATAAATTAGTCCCTTACTGTCAATGATAACCAGTGGTTTTGAAGTAAATTTCTAAAATAGCTGTTTTTTTTTGTTTTTTTTTTATTACAGTGTTGGGGCAGGATGCTCCCAACTGCTTTCAGACATGCAGGCCTTCAAGGTGAAGTTTCTATTGATATCACTTTTATCTCCCCTCCTGCACGTATGCACACACACTCACATGGAGGCATTTTTGGCTTTATGGTGTTAGGATAAGGTTGAGGCCACTGATTGAAATTGCTTTGCTATTCTTGTCAGGCAGCAAATCCGGGTTGCATATTAGAAGATTTTGTAAGATGGCACTCTCCTCCTGATTGGACGGAAGATGGCACCAACAGTGACTTGGATGATACCTCTGAGGGTGGTGATTTATCTTCCATCAAAGGTCAACTTAGTAGCCGAATGCAAAAAGAAGGTAACAATTCGTATGCATTAAATATCTGCATGGGCCATATTTGTGGTAATTGATCAAGAGGGTAAGGTTCCCTCTTCTCGCATAGTGTAATGAACACATGCTCATTATTGAATGCAGCTGAACTTTTAGTTAGATAAGATGCACGAGAATTGATGGAATTAGTGCTACAAGATGGGTCAGGTAGAGAGAATGTTATAGAAGGGTGATGAAACTTAGGTGAAGATTGATCAACTGTGTTCCTCCTAATACGTGATGAAAACACTAGTTCTTCTAAAATCAGGAATAGTTAATCTCTCGACAAATAATCTTTAAACCTTCTTTTTGAGAGGAAAGCTCCCCTACTCGAGAACTCTTGTTGATAGATGCCAAACTACTTTTCATTCGTTTTCTTAATGTCAAGACATTTGAAATGCAAAAAAACGTAAAGACCATTCTTTTCTAGCATATAGAATGTCATCTTAAGCTCACAGGAAAAGGTGGTCCCTAAAGGAAAGCTTAATTGATGTCCTATTAGATGGCATTTGGGCAGTACTTAATAACTTTTAGTTATTATAACAGGTAGAAAGATTTGTTGTCTGAATATGCAATATAATGTCAAGAATATTAATTTGCGGCCATCTATATTTGTGGTAAAATTATGGGAAGAATTTGGAAAAAGTGTAAAAGATTTTCTGCTAAATAATTTCTGACTGATGGCTAGGCAATTTATGGCGTGAACTGTGGGAAACATCAAAACCCGTACCAGCTGTCAGACAATCTCCTCTTTATGATGAGGACTTAGCTGTGTAAGCAAGCTTAAACTAATGATTATCATGATCTTAATTTTTGATTGTTGGTAAATGACCAATAATCCAACATCCTGATGTAGGGAGGGTATTCTTGACTTTCTGGAGGGTATCCGACCTTCTGAGCTTTTCAAGCAATTCTTCATTATTGTTGTAAGTGCTCTGATTTCGTTGCATATTCTTTGGTGCATGTTCAGATAAAACTAGTATGTTACACTTACCAATCTACTAGATAAAGGTGTTGCAATAAAATAGGATTCGGTTTTGCTATTCACGCAGAAATAGAAATAAATAAAAGGGTATTCATACCCCCTTTTTTCTTAATACATCCACCAGAAATTTCGGACACAATTGACCTCTTGTGAATAGACCAAGTCACTGAAATGCCATCTATATAAAGGTTGAAAAATAACACATTTTTCATTCATCCTCTTAATTTCTTCTCTTATCTCCACTAAACCCTAATAGTTTTAAACCTCTAAAATTAATTTAATTAATTAAAGAAATCAACAATGGGGACCACCGACGGACCGGAGTACATACGTTTATTAATAAAAGGTGTTTCGATTAAAGGGGTGTATTCATAAAAAATGGGTCACAATTCGTGAATAGCCCCACCGTAAATAGAATATTATTTCTTACTAAAAGATACATGTGTGCTCTGTAGTTCATCTGTGGAGCAATGATTTTCTTCATTTCCAACACTAACATCTCCGTTCCTTGAATTTCAGTTGGGTTCAGGGCTAGTAATTGCTGAGGCCACCCTCTCCACAAATTCAAATTTATCAAATTTTTTCAATGATTGCAAGAAATATGTTATCATCACTTGTCAAGGCAACAACTGGGTTGAGAAACTTGATGATATATGCCAGGTATGTTCTATGCAGCTGATAATTTGTGCTGGTATGGGTGGATAGCATCATTTGTACTTGAAATTCTTCACTTATACTATTGATCTATATATTTGTTACAGGTTTATGAAACAGTGGAGAAAATCCTACTCAATCAAGATGAAGCTGTAAATATCTCCATCCAGTCCGAACCTGGTGAAACCACACCCACAGGTGAAATGAAAAACCGTTTCAAGAGACTTAGCTTAATATTCGGTGGCAAAAGTAAATCTTCACCACAGGCCGCCTCCAAAGACTCGCATAATACTGACGAGAACCCTGACAGGCAGCCATTCTCAATGTTCTCGAAGAAGCCTCCCAAGCCTCTTCCGTCTCCTTCGGATAAACCATCGGGTTCAGTCGAAAATGACTGGACAATTGTATAAGTTGAAATGCTCCCCTACTCACCGTGGGCATAGTCATTGTTGATGTGGCAAGGCCATGATGAGGTATTTCTCATTAATTAAATTAGAACCGACTTTCTTGTACGACATGAGCGGTGAACATGTTAAGCTATGTCTGGATGAGTAGATGAATATTTCCGATTGTATAAGCTTGGCCACTGTATATTGTTTTCAAAGGTAGTTCAAAAGAATGTGCAAAATTCATCACTTGTTTCTCCTCAATCAGAAATGGAAAAGTTTGGTCTTTGATGGAGCATTGATTTTGTACATTTATAGTTAAATTCATTGTGTATTAATTGCTTCCATGGTACACTCCATTAACATGAGGTTTGTTTCCTTTTATAATAAAAAAATAAGACTGGGTGCAATTAGATTAGACCTAGAATGCACCCATTAATATTCATATAATAAATGAGTAAATTAAAGTCTTGGTTGAATTTATTCGGAAAGGTTCATTCTGATACGCTATTGCTAAATATGGGTAATATGAGGAATAAGGCATACATGTCAAAATCAATTTAAACTTGTTCTCCACATAAATGGTTGTTGTTTTGTTTGAACTTGTATTGGATCCGCAAAACATCCTCAACGTGAACACAAGTAAAAGTTGAGAGATTGATAAATATAACAGAAGAAAACGTATTCAACTTGATCGATCTTGGATGCTCAATGCATCATTCATAGTGTTCTCGTGCAGTGCAAAATGAAAAGTGTTCCAAGATGGGTTAAAAGTACGTATCGAGCAGACAGCTAAAAGAGAAAGAGTGGTTGCATTTATTCAGAATCCCATATATGTTTATACAGATGAGAAGATGATCAAATTTATTAACATCATCATCTCAACGCTCCCTATTAATAATCATCACCATCTTCTCATTTCTATATAACCCCCATATTCACTCCTCCATCTCTCATCACTAACACAACATTCTCTCTCACTTTTCCCATCTTCAAATACCAACGAATTATTAATACTATGCCATCCAAGCTTCTCCTCCTCCTCCTCTCCGCTCTCATTTTCACCGCCACGTCTCGGAAGCTTGGCCCTTTCGACGATGAGAAGAATTTCGGTGGAGGACTAGGTGGCGGCGGTGGAGGAGGATTAGGCGGAGGTGCCGGTGCTGGTGGCGGCTTTGGCGGTGGTGCCGGGGCTGGGCTCGGGGGACTTGGTGGAGGCGGTGGTGGTGGCTTCGGAGGAGGCGGAGGTGGTGGAATTGGTGGCGGTTATGGATTTGGAGGTGGCTTTGGCACTGGGAGTAGCGTTGGTGGTGCTGGCGGAGGAGGAGGGTTCGGCGGTGGTGGCGGCGGTGGACTCAGTGGACTCGGTGGAGGTGCCGGTGGCGGATTTGGCGGAGGAGCAGGCGGTGGATTTCCTTGAACGTAGAAGCTTTCTTTCTATTCAAGCTACTCGCCATGCAATATTATTCTCTAGGCTCAATATATGTCTAAATAAAATGTTACATTTGAAATTTGATTTATTAATGAAGACAGTGTATATTGCTCTTCAAGTATGAGTTTCGCGAATGTTTTCCGACGAGCATTTATTATGGAAGGAATTTATTTATTTATGAATTTTATAATGGTTCCAATCATTATTGCGTTTTATTGTTAACTGTTTTTATATGTGATCTTATTGGTTCTTAATAATGTTCTGATTTTCATATGCTTAAATGGCATCGATAATATATATGATATGATAAATATCGAAAGTATTAATGGAATAAAAAATGAACATTAATGAGAAGAGATTAACTAGATGGCTATTTTTAGCATTGTTTGAGTACATATTCAATAAGTAAACTGTAAACTTCATTAAAATTAAAAAAAAAAAAAAAGTGAGAATGCTAATAGATGAAGAGTTTTAAGTGGTTACAAATTATCAGTTATAAAAAACTTAAAATTTTGTTTAGGTAACTAGATTTAATGTAAGAGTTAAAATAGCTTCGGTGGTCTGATTTTTAGATAAATAGTTGTCGTTCACCAAATTCATATGATTGTTTTGCAATTCAAAAATTAAGTAGTCCAACTTACCGCCCATTTTCACAAATTGCAAACCTTTGTACTTATCTAATTTATCGATCGTGGCCTCTTTTATATTGACCATTCTCTTGGGGTTTTCCAATAATAAGTAAAATGCCTTGTTATATAGCAAAAGAAAAGGGACCAAATAGATAATTTAATCTCATACTTTTGACTTGGTATCAACTATATCACATTCTTTCATGTATGCATTAAAATTGCATGAAAGTTCTTTTTTTCTCGCCAAAGTCATCCACCGGTGGATGGCATTTGTCTAGTTAGACACCAACTCACCAACCTTTATATCCCAAAATTGTTAAAAAAAAAAAAAAGGAATCCCATACATTGAAACTTGTAGATGCTACGAATCGAAATATTGTGAGTAAATGAAATGATAATAGAGCAGGTTTAAGTTAATACAACAAAATGTATAGGCCCGGAAAATAAAGTCTTGAGATTTAAATTTAAAATAAAAAAACATTACATTATGATTCTCAGGAAGGGAAAAGCTGTGAAGTGTTTGTTACATTCTGACTTCTATACCTGCGTGTAGCAAGTGCTCTTTCACAGATTGTATCGGTACCTGCAATCCATCAACCCATTCAATACAGAGATGTCAAATATTTGATGTGGAAATAAGCACATTTCAGATTCATTTACTTTTTCTGAGTTGAAATCTTTGCAGTTTTTATGTTTTTCCAGCATGATGTTCAATATTTTGGCTTACTTGGCAGAAGTTACTTCGGAGAACGAATTTGAATAAACCCAGAAAATAAATCGAAGATGATGAAGGGGCCTGCTCCATCAAGAGAAAAAAAGGAATTCATAAGCGTAGTTGATAAAGTTCTACCTCCTTTCGATGGAAAATACCAGCAGCAAGGGCAGCAGATGCACTTGTTTTGGAGAAGACTTCCGAGAAGTGTTCAACTGTCCCAGCACCACTACTGGCTATCACTGGAATGCTTACAGCATCTGATATCAGCTTTATCAAATCTGTATCAAATCCTTTCCCTTGACCTGTTAAGAGATCAATGTAAAACAAATTCAGATTTCATCACCCTTTTTTGTGTTGTGTTGTGCGTGTTGCACTGTGATCCATAAATTATGAATAAATTTTAAATGTAAGGAAATATATTAAAGCACCAAGAGATGCTATATACAAAATTTGGTTCTCATTAATGCAATAAATTTGCAGGAGGTAAAAGGAAAGAAAATGCTCAGTAAGGGAGAACAACATGAAGCTTGGTAATGGAACAAAAGTTGCTATTAAGGCCACAGTGCAGTTGGGATATAATTGTATGATTAAATATACCAAGCTTAATTAAGGATATCATCTCACACAGTTTTGCATGGAGGAAAATTTGAGTAAAAAAACACTTCCATAAAAAGAAATGATTCAGTGTTATTAGTTGGTGCATTGAAAAAGCACTAATATTAGCATACCATCACAGTCAATGCAGTTTAGGAGTATTTCTCCAGCCCCCAGTTCTTCAACAGCTTTTGCAAGCTCATAAGCTCCTATTGGTCGACCTTCTCGCCCACCATTGACCTAAAGAATAGGCAGTATGACATTTTCAAGTGCTCACAATACTGAATACAAGGTCTATAGGCAAGACAAACTTGAAGAGAAGAAAAAAAAAAAAGTAGGCAAAACCAACTCAAATGATGATACATCAAACATAGCTAAAATGAGATCAAATGACAATGGAGTGTTCACTGCACCACAAGCTAAGGACACCGACATAATATTGCTGAAACTTCAAATATACCTAAACTTTTGCAAAATAAGTACTTTATTTTTGGTGAAGTTAAACATTAACTTGATGAGATTGAGAGAGAAAGGAAAAGTATGAACTCTGACAGAAAGAGAGGAAGGCAACAAATACGTACTGTGCATTGGTACCAAGCATACTGCTCCCCATTTGGACCTGAAAACCAAAACCCATTAGCACAGCCTCTACAGTTTTTACTCTGCTTATCGGCAAGGTGATCATGACAGAAAATCAAAATGCCAGGTTCATGATCATCACGGTGTTTGCATTAGCTACTAACAAGACATAAATACAAAATTCCAGTTCCAAATGGTAGCCTCGATGGAAATAGATTAGCCCCCATACTGGAAGAGTTCCAGAAGCAACCAGTAAATGGTAAGGGCTCCATCTTAACTACCTGGGTTTAATACTCGTATGGACTTGAATTCCACATCCTTCGGGTCTTTCAAGTATACCCTATGAGGATCAATGCTTACAACCACAGCCTAAGATAAAAAAGAAAAACAAAAAAAAAGGCGAAGAAGAAGCAGTAAGTCAATGAAATGGAAGAATCAAAACATAGAAAATTGTGCAATAGGAATATGGGAAAAAGGAGGGACTGATGGGGAATGCATATATGTGTTCGGCAATAAACTCACCTGATTCCCATACACTCTGGAGATCTGCTCTAGACTGCTCTTTCCAGATTTTACCTAGAAGAAAAACCAGGCAAACATTAATTTCAGATGGAAACAAAACAAATCAGAAGAATTAAGAGAAACAAGGACAATACTTTTGTTTTTATGAACTCTTCTGCAGCATAGACTGCATCACTTCCAATAGAAATCTTATCTGCCCCAGACCGGAAGTATTCTGAAGCAACTTCCAAACTAGAGTAGTATCTGCAGAATATTTCTTGCATTAACACTAAAAGCAAAATGAGTAAATCTCTGACCAAAGAAGTTACATTACAAACGCTATTTCAGATACACATGCAGGCAAAAGATCTTAAGCAATAACAAGGAAAAATACCTTCCATTTGCATCAGTAAAATCTCGAATACCACCTCCAACTGTTAATGGAACAAAAACATTCTCCGATGCGTGCCTCAATACCTACAAGGGAAGACAGATATAGTCAATTGTCATGCTGTTAACTTGCACACTGAGGTGGTTTTTTTTTTTCAATCACTGACTGAAAAAAGAAAGGCCTAAAGCATTCTCATTATGTGATTTCTGGAGGTCAACTACAATAAATTGGAAGCAAGAACAGGAAGCAGGTTAAATAACTCTCAACAAAACAAACCTGCAGCATAGGTAGATCACCAAGAGGGAAGTCGCGGAAGCCAGTAATATTTAGAAAACTGATCTGAAATTCAAAGAAAGATCAACTCAAAATTTTTGTTTCATATTGTGCGGTAAAACTCCGAATAGCATGACTTTTACTAGTTCTAGTCAAGGGCAAAGCATACCTCATCAGCCCCATCCTTGTAATATTGCCCCGCAAGCTCCACCGGCTTGCCAAGGTTTCTCACCTAAAGAAGTAAAGAAAAGCAAAAGTACAGATCTTATACCACTCCATGCATCTTACTTCATAAAAAAACAAAAAAATAAAATTCACCTCTGAAAATATGATTAAATGTCCATGCACATACAGACATTGTCATGTTGACATTTGGCATCACAGTGACAGACTTAATTAATAATGACAAGTAATCAGAGGATACAGTTGCACAATGCAACATTTAGGATTTATAGAATTCAAAACAGCAGACAGATAATGTTCAGTCATTAAAAATCAAGAGAATACTTGAACTTGATGATTGAAATACATGCAAATAGATGACCTTTAGAAGTGATAGCATTTATTCATTTTGATTTTCATTATTTGACAAAGGACAAGAGAGAGAGAGAGAGAGAGATTTAATAAACTGGTGTTCTAAAAGAGACTTGCACTGGTTGTTGACAAATTACTCTCTAGTTTACTAACTCAAATGGCCCGTCAAAGTTCTCTACATCAAGAGACAATGCTGTGATACAAACAACCAAAATCATAACCAGGACTGACCTAAAAAATCCATCATGACATACCTCATTGTCTTTGGTATGCTCTCTTACATCATACTGGTCTCCCTTAGTTACAACAAGATCACCTTTGTCATTTGTTCTTACATCAAGACAAGCAATGACCTGACAATTCAGGAAAATAATGAAAACATAAATAAATTCTCAGAATCTTCTTGTGTACAGCTAAAGCACAAATCAAATTCAAAGAGTGAGGCTGCATCATTTGCAAATTTCAATAGTGAAAGCAAACATAATTATATAAAAACGTCCTTTGGTTCTACAACTGAGAAAAAGCTCTGCAGTGAATAGTGATTGGTTATGAAAATGTTTTGTTACTTTTGGGAGATTACAATAAAGGATTTGCAGTCTATCTATATTCTAGATGTTAGATTGTATTCATAATCTTCTATTCAAATTCTAATTAGAGGAACAATGTTAAAAAGTGAACTTCCACATACTTTATAAATATGTAAGCACTGCTGGAAAATAAGCATCATACGCCACTTCATAAATCCAAAGTGCAATCCCTTCCATGGCACCATATACTTAATATTCTATTGAAGCACTACTTACCCTCTTTGCAAGTTTAGACGCCTTCCCTTGGATTGGCTTCTGTCTCCATGTCAAGATTTTAATTCATTAGATGTTTGAGAAAATAGAGTGAGAAACATATCATAATGCATGGAAGAGTGCTACCTTTGTCATCTCCGACTTGGGGTCCAAAAACCTTCTAAGGACAGAAAGACCAACATCTGCAAAATTCATTTTTCCAATATCAAATATTTAATTCCAGAACTAACAAGGCACTAAAGAAATCACAAAGTCCAACTGTTTCACTATCATTCCAAAATGCCAGGAACTATACTTTCACACCACCTTTGAATTTTTACACCATTTAAAAGGTTCTAACCTCCACTCTTTTCTGGGTGAAACTGTACTGCATGGACATTTCCCCGTCTTATAGAAGCAATGAAGTTGTCACCATAGTTGCATGTGGAAGATACCCATTCTTTATTATCATCAGACTGCATAATAAGGAAGGAAATTGGCCACATAAGATGCAAGGGGAGCAATAAAGAGACTGGAAAAAGATGTCACTGAAAATCCTGGAGACAAGATGAGATATATTACAGGCATTGCGCGGTATGAATGAACAAAATATACATGACGGCTCCCAATATCATCTAAAATTTGAGACTCTTTTGTCATCTGGACAGAATTCCAACCAATATGTGGTACAATCAAACCATTTGATGAGTCGAAACGACCAACTACCCCAGGAATCAAGCCAAGGCCTTTCACTGAGAAAATAAAACTGTCAAATAAGCTAAACTAATCAAACTACACTAGTCCTATCCAACTATTATTACTTAGCATGTTTCTAGCCGGAGAATTATATTCTCAGCTATCAAGCTAATGTTATTGCTAGGAAGTGTAATAATGAGTGTAAATACATTTTTTGTGCCATAATAGTTCTTACATTCACAAGCATGATCCATAAACAATACGAAAATAATAAAAGTAGAACTGCTGTGACAATTTCTGATGCTTTTTCTAGTTGTTATCGATAATAAACAACATCTGACAATTTAGCAAATTATAGAATTCCCCCAAACTGCAAAGGCATAAACCAAAATAAGTTTAGAAGAGTGTGGTTGTCAAAAGATTTACAGTAGATTGGCAAAAAATTTAAGTTTCTTGAAGAAATATTAGATTAAATGACAACATTCACTCACTAACGAGTTGCATCAAATAGTTACCTGGTCCATTTTCCTCACTAGACTCAAAAAGCAGCTGCAATCCAAGACAAATGCCTAGAAATGGACGATCTTGTTCAATATAAGAACAAAGTGCTTCAGCCATTCTACAGATATCAGCGAATTCATAGACTTGATAAGTAACTGAACCTAATATTAGAATTCTAAAGAGGGAAGAATGATCTTTTACATTAGTCAAAAATGTTAATCAAACAAAAATGCAGGCAAGCTTGCCTTTTCCACAGTTTTCTGGGAATGAACTAACCAAGATTTGTCGTTCAAATATTTAGAAAACTCTAATATTGAAAGTTCTTAAATGCCAAATATGTATATACACATACACAGAAGCTTACCCTGTCTTGTTTAACACATCCATGGCAGGAGCAAATGCACCAACACCAGGAAAAATAAGACGTTTGGCATTCAAAATGTCTTCTGGTTTTTGTACCTAAAAACAAATAGATGGCCAACAAATTTATTGCTCTTCAGTTCTAGTGTCTATGCATTTGGCTACTAAATAACAAAATATCCGTCGATTCTCTCTACCTACTTTGACGTTTCTTTCCTTAATTTTTCATATCAATTAAATGGAAAATTCACTCGTCAAGTTCAAATATAAACAAGAACTGAAAGGATTAACGAGTAAGCATTACATCTTTGATATCGAAACCAAGAAACCGAATTGCATTTCTGAGACTCCGCACATTTCCGGCTCCATAGTCAAGCAATGTTACCCCTGACAGAAAACATCAGATTAGCAGGAAATTCAATAACTCATAATAACTTCTTTATTTATTAAATATACATTGATTTCATATATGAAAAGATGAGTACCAGAGTCTTCGGCAGCAAAAGAGGAAGCACGGATTGAGAAAGCTCTCGAGTGTTCGAACTTAAGAGGTTTAAACTGAAGCAGTTGCAGAGAATGTGAGCCAGATGAGTAAATGGAAGCGGATGAGGAATAAGAGGATGCTGCCGTGGAGAACTGTGTGCCGGAAGTGATCGCCGCCGCCGCCGCCGCCATTTGAATTGTCTCTGTTCGTGCGGCCCTCTCGGCTTCTGTCGTTGCTCGTTTACGTTATTCCATTCAAGACTGCGCTGACTGGGCCTACATATTGGGCTTTGAAGTCCGAAAATTGGGCTATAACCCATTAGGCTTTGCTCGTTATTCCATTCAAGACTGAGCTGAATGGGCCTTCATATTGGGCTTTGATCAAAAAGTTGGGCTATAATCCATTAGGTTGCTCAAAAGATTTTCCAAGTCCAAGTTCATGTAGAGTCTTGTGATGTTAATGTGTCCGTATATTTGAGGTAATTAGTTTTCAAGTTTTTTTTTTGGTTTGAACCCATTAAATTCCAGGAAAAGTAAACAAAACGAACTATGATTTAAGATTATAACAAATTTAAGATTCTATGTACAAAATAAAGATACATGTTACAATTTGTGAACTAAACACTACCCCACATGAAGAAATGGCGTTTCTATAACAAGGAGCGCAAAAAGTGTCAAATTTAGATATTCGCATATGACAATAGATGCAATCAACATCTTATATTTGATCTTACTCATTCGAACCATAACTTTATATTATCATCTCATACCATTCTTTCATACAAAAAATAAGACGTGAATGCCAAACGGAAAAGAAACAAATAGAATTATATTAAGTTATGAGCCAACTAATTAATAGAGTCACCTAAGGATGAGGATGGAAAACTAATGAAAAGGGTTGTAAGAAAGGTATTGGTGTAGTTATGAGGATGAGTATGAAAGCAAAATGTGAAACTTGATTGGCCTTAAAAAGCAATGTATGTAACTGAAAAGGAGAAGAAAACCTGACAAGTGACAAGAAGAATACCTTTTCTGGGATTGTCTCCTTCCTCTACAACATCTCACTAATTCATCCTATCTTTCTTCATATCAAAGTCTTCTTCCTATTTAATTTATGAAATTGTGGAACATCAAGTCCGATGTACATAACCCTACAAAAACATAATTTAACCAGTTTATGAAATTAACGTAGTCTGATACAAGTGGCATAGTTTCACGCATGCATTATGATATAAATAATTTATACAATCATATTAGATTTATATTATAATATCTCCAATGGAGTTGGAAAATATACTATTTTATGAATGTTATATGAGGAAAATAATAATATAAGATCATACCAACAAGCTATAATAAAATTGTAAAAGTTGAAGGTGTGAAATTGAATTGTATAAGGTAGTCATATCAATCAGATATTGAACATGCGTTATAGATTTTTATGCCTCAATAATCAGTGGCAGTTGAGCTGTTTGCCTCTCTTTTGCAAATTACACAATTATTATTGTTCTTAAAAAGGCTTACATTACCCCAACATTTGACACACCTACACCCTACTCTCCTCAATATTCTATCCTTTTGATTTTAAAGTTTTAGCAATAAATTAAATTTATTGCTAGGCTCAACATTTGAATCCAGTTTCCATTATATTTTCTAAATTTTTATATATTTTGATAATTTACCTTAATTCAAATTGTATATGATTTCATTAAATCTTGCCTCATTAAACAATTAAAATAATTACAAATATTTATAAATGATAGAAATAATTAAAAAAATTCACATGATCAATTTCGACATAAGTAGATTTTCTTACTCGTATCTTATTTAAAATTTAAAATGCATTCGAGACTTAACACAATATTATAGGTATATAACTGACTTGATAAGTGTATATATAGTAACTTAAATAAAAAAAACAAAAAAAAACTGAAGTAGATTTAGTTATTTATTAAAAAACATGAGTTTGAATGAAAGATATAGTGATATAGGAAAATGGAGACAAAGCGTGCTGTTGCTTATGCAAGTGGGCCGGGTCAGCGGTTTTTACCTTCTCGCCTGAATAAAAAGAGAGGAGACATTATTTTAAAGCTTAGTCAAACGCCTCATCTACTTTTGCCCACTATTTTACTCTCAGATTCCTTCCTCTGCTCCTTTTTATAACCATTTCATCCAACTCAAGAGTTTTTTTTTTTTTTTTTTTAATAAATTAAAGGACTTTAAGTTTGAACAAAAAACATTCTTTTAACAATTACGTGGAATAAATATGAAAGGGATGAAATATGATAGGTTGAAAAAATATGAAATCATTTTGGGATTGTGATTGAGGGTAATCTTGATAGAAAAGTAAAATTGTATTCGTAAAACAAAATTCAGTTTTTAAATGACATTAAAATGAGAATATCAAACCACTCTAAAAAGACCATTTAAATAACATTTTTATAAGATCATATCACTTAAAAATTCCTGTAAATAAACTCACATGCATACCTCAAGCATTTAATTAAATATTTTGTCTATAAAATATTCTATTTCCTTTATTTAAGAATTAATTTTACATTAGATATTGAAAGTTTGATCAATGAATCACACATCCAAGTGTGAATCAAAAGGCCGGTCTCAACCCACTACTGCTAAGATGACCAAAGAAGAGATGGGCCCTTGTCTTATAAATAAATATGTAATAATAACCCTATTACCACTATAACCTCCCTAAAATCTAAATGACTAAATTTAAATAATAATAATAATAATAATAATAATAATAATAATAATAATAATAAAAAATTGGGTTTACCTAAACATGTAACACGACGAAAGAGAAAAAGAAAAGGATTGAAAAATGGGGCACAAATGGTGGTGGTATTTAGGGTCAATAAAATGAGGTGAAGTCATTGATGAACTGGAAAGCATGTTTGTGGCTTTCAAACTCCAATCAAAGCTGCATAGGATTCCCACCCCACCCTATCAATTTCTATGCTAAACAAAGAGCCTTCAAATTCATGCTCCACTACTAAACTTTCCTTCTACACAACATGCCTATTTTTCTAAATCCCTATATAGGTACCATCAAATGATCCACAAGACATTTTGGTTTCAATGGATTTTAGGATTAGTGGATGTATTTTTTTCCTTCTTTTCAGATTTTTTTACTTGGAACAATAATCTTTATGATCTTTTTACTTTTTTTGTGGCCAATTACCACGAGTCGGGTAGATTAATGATGAGTGAATAATCAAGTTTATGGTTTCATTGATAATAATTGTTTCAAATGTGTGTAAAACAATTTAAGGGTTTAATCTCTCTATCAAGAACTGAATTTGATCTAAAATTATATTAGTTGATCTTAAAAATGATTGTTTATGTACAATTTACATCATTATAATTAATAGAATTTAATACCTTATTAATGTACGACCACGTGGACCTCTCATGCACTATTATTACAAGACAACTATTTTACCTTGACAATCTATTTTACTTGTTTGTAATGATTTCTTAACATGAACTTATTAAATGTGTTTTGAAGATTATATCCATATTAAGAAGCGTTAGACGTGTCAAATTGTGGTCCGAATTTTCCTTAACCAAAATTACTTGGAACAGAAATTAATATTTGAGTAAATTATACTTAACTCCAAATCAGTTATCTAATTTTGCATCATCAATAAAAATGCATCTCATTTGACATCATTTCTTCTTTAGTTACTTTTGGATTATGATAGCTTAACTCATATATATATATATATATAAGATAATAGTCATGTTGGAAGTATTGTGAATTTGAATTTTAGGGAGTGAAAAATAGCTCTTTTTAGATGAGATCTATCAGACATATCATATAATTGATATGATAACGATTTTGAAAACTTAAGGTTGTTATTTCCAAATTAATCAAACTTTAACCTAACACAGTCATTGAAAAGGAAAAAAAAAAAAAAAAAAGCATGTACAAATTCTTGCACACACGTCTCCTTGAACAAACAGGTATTAGCTAAACCAAAAGTTGCTAAAATCCAAGTTTAAAAAGGGGCATATTCCCATTGAAATAATCAAAGGTGGAGAGGATGAGTATAACAAGATACTTATTGGTGGCCATCTTGTTTGTTAGTTGACTTGTTTTTTTCAAGTGGCATTATTGACCTAACCTTTAATTTCTTCAATAAAATAATGGTTGACTTTTAAAAGAGGAGATATTTTGACCTTTCCAATTCATCTTCAGATGCTTCAAGTCTTCTGTGTTCACACCAATTAGTAATCTGGATGGCCAAACTCAGTTGACTTTAGTCTTTTCGCACTCGGCGAAATTCATTTCGTTCACACGTTAAAACACTGAGTCAACTCACTCCCGGTCTCCTCTCTCCACCGACCTTTCTCATTAATCACTCTTTCAATGTTTCTTTTAATTGGTAGGGCAGGTTTTTTTTTTATCACCGATTTAAAGTTCCATTTCATAAAATATCTAGTAAGATTGAATTAATTAGAATAAATAATGCAATTAGATGTTGATAATATTTAATATGTTGGTAAGTGAACATATTTGTCGGTATATTTTGAGGTAATTTGTAAAAGATAATACAAAATTACTTATTGACTAAAATTGTTTGAATAAAATTATAGATTTTACTAAATATTTTACACTATTTTTAAAATAATATTTTTTGAATAAAGTTAATTTATAAATTTATATTTATTAAGCTCGTTAAACTCTGATAAGCTTGTAAGTTTTTTTTTTTTTTTTTTTTTCCATTTTTATGGATATGTTGCTCATTTAAACCAGTTAAGATCAGTTTTTGATTTCCTAAAAACAGATCGTCGATTTTAAGTATAGTCCAACTTAGATTTTATACATAGCTATTTACTAGTGCTGAATAAATGCATATTAATGTTATGCGATCGGTTCAGACTCGAGGAAGAATAATCAGTAATGGAATTCTGTTCAATTAATTATTTATAGTCAACATACTTTGGTATAAATCTGTACTATATTGACATTAAATGTTGAAATTTTAATGTGAATACCACTGCTTTTCTTTATTGATTACTTGCATCTAAAAACTGAAATTTTAGTTTTAATTTTTTTTTTCAGGCATCACCAGGCTTCCATCCGCACACAAAATTGAAGAAATATTATATATGTATAATTAAAGAATAAAAATGATAAAAAAGATTATAAAGTTGTAAGGAGAATTTATGTTGATGAAAAAATTGTATTAACATAATTTTAAAAAATGAGAATTCTGAATACAGAAAATGTTTTACACTCTGATGAAGTGTGAGTGGAATTGCAGAAGTATCTTGGTTGAAACAATCCCACAAAGAATCCTCCACTAATATTGAGGTTTCAATTCCTTGTTCCACCATCTCATCACACTCTGAATCTTCTGTGCTTTCTTCAATTTCATTACCTCTCACAGTCAACCACTCTTCCTCGTCTCCAAAATTCAAGCTTTCCGGAGAAGCATCTCCGATCAAAGCCCTGATCCTCCCCGCTGGAGACTCCGAAGTCGAAGCAATCTCTGTCGGATTCCGAGAAGTCTCCGACACCTCCAAAGCATCCCAAAAGCCCTGATCCGTCACACTAGTCGGAGATCTCTCTATCAACCCTCTCATCTCTCCGCAATCCTCCTCCACCGATCGGAAAAATGGATGCCGGAGAAGCTGCGCCGGCGTCCACCGCTCTCTCGAGTCCCTCACCAAACACTTGCTAAGAAAATCCTTTGCCTCATCGGAAAACCAGCCAGGACACTCCGGCACGTCGCCGGAAAACGCGATTCTGTAAAGCGTCGACGCAGGGTCCTTCATCTCCGACCAGGGATGTTTTCCGGTGGCCATTTCGATGACCGTACAGCCAAAAGCCCACACATCCGCAGAAAAGCTCTGCTCCTCGCCGCGCGCAACCTCCGGCGCCATGTACGCCGGCGTACCGGAAAATGCCGGCCCGCCGGATTCCGCCCATTTCGCACACCCGAAATCCGCCATCTTCAACCCGTCTTTTCCGATCAGAATGTTCTGGCCTTTGATGTCGCAGTGCACCAATCCCCTCCGATGAAGATAGTCCAATCCCAGCAGCACTTGATGCGCGTGTAACCTAATCGCGCTCTCGTCCAATGAATTCCCCTGTTTCTTGATCTGATCGGAAAGCGTACCGCCGGAGACATACTCCAAGAAGAGATTGTAAAAGACTGTATTACCCTCGCAGGTGGTGTCAGAGCCCAAGCACTTAACTATATAAGGAGAGCAAAGTTGGGAAATGAAAGATTTCTCTTTCTGCAATAAGGTAGAAGAGGAGATATCAGTGGACTTGACGGCAAAGAAGTCGCCGGCGGGAGTGACGGCGAGTGAGACCGCCGCCGTGGAGCCGCGGCCGATCGTCGGACCCCTTGTCCACGTCATTGGATGAGAGAGAAGAAGTAGAGAGAGAAGCTAATTTTGGTTTTGAAGTGTTAGAAAAATGTAGTTTTGGTTCGTTGGAAAACTTATTTATAGGGGGGTGGGGGGTGGGGGGTGGGTAAGGTACAGTTATTCGATGAATTTACTTTGGGTGCTGTCTTTTATTAATTTGGTGGGTGTTTTCCTGTCATTATGCACACAGGTATAAAGTATTCTCTTTCTTCTTCTTATCCTTTATGTACAAGTGACGGCCCAATAGTCCAATACTAAATATTTATATATACGTAAACGGTACTCCCTTCCTCCTGGTTCAATTTGTCTATGTTGATTGAGTACGAAGGTTAAGAAAATGCAGTTGACTTAAGTGGATATACACTTTTGGATAACATTTTTATAATAATATGTATATCAAATCAAATCCTATACATTTTTTGATGACATTTTTGTAATAATGTTGAAATGTAGGGATATTAATGTAAAAAATTATTTATCATTTGTGGGCTGACAAATTCAGTTGGGACAAACCGAAATGACAAGTATGCAAGTTTAGTTGGGACGGAAGGAGTATATGACAAATTAAATATGTTGCCAGTGCTATGAAGAATCGATTTTCGAACACTAAATATCCACCTCAAGTGTAAGAAAACTGTTTTTCATTCAAATTAATTAATTGATGAGTTTTTTTTAATTGTTGAGGAAAATTAAAATTATTAATAGAATTACAATCATTATAGAGTAGCTGAATAATAATTGTGAATGATAGAATATTCAAGTCAAGTGTGAATAAAACACTCCTAACGTGAATAAAGTGCTCTCAGACTACTTTATGATTCGCGAGATAGATGATGATTCACGATGCAAAGGATATTGAATCACGCCAAATGTGAATTAGCTACTCAAACTTATATGGGAAAATTGTGCTTTTAGAATTAGTGATAAGAAGTATGAATATTTGAATTATAAAGATGATGAGTTACATTTATCTCCCTATAAATTTGATTCAATTACCAAACAATTTTCAACATATCTAAAGATCGTATATATTTCATTTGAGATTCAGTTAAGTTAATATTTGAACTCTAAGAGTTATGGAAATTAACTACATCCACCACATTCAAGATTTGTAGAAAATGCACTCATTTGGTTGAGGAGGAAAAATCACAGAGAACTAGATCTATCGAGGCTTGATTAAATTATTTTGTAAATTTGACATAAAATAGAATCATAACCAAATTTGATAATCAAACGAATTTTATAGGAAATTTACATAAATTTCAACACATAACGACAATTTTTTTTTTTTTTTTATCAAATTTAAAAGAGGTATATTTAACTATTGTTAGCCTCGGGGATCATTTAGCAATATAACCGATCCTAAAGGGAAACTATTACAAAAATTTAAACCTGGTTTGATAAATTGACCTAGAATTAAATATAAATACATAATTAAATCCAAATAAATGTATACTCATATTTTCTTTATCCTTCAAAGATAGTTTTTTTTTTTTTTTTTTCCATTTTATGTAAATGAGGATCAACAAATTTCACTCCTACCTTCCACGTGGACTCGAATTCAAGATCTATATATAGGTAACATGTGTCTTTTTACCACTAGACTATCAATATTTTGTCTATCCCTCAAAGATAATTATCTTTCTCTTTTCACCATAATCAAGAAATGCATTAAATATGTTTATAAACTAAAACTGTTACACAAATTTATAATATATACTCACAATGTTATTAGTTGAATATAGTAAATATAAATTATTTTTAATTCTAAATAACATCAAATATACATAAATGAATATATTGTAAAAAGAAAAAAAGTATATTGTACACTATTAATAATATATGGTGTAAACTATAATTTTGAAACCGACAATAAACTACTTATATAAAACTATTTCAATGGGATAAGAAAAAAATATATAAATATGACTCTTTCCTTTTAATACCTGTGTATGTTATTTCTGAAAAAAAAAAAAAAAAAAAACTTTAGTGTGCGTTAAAGTTAAAGAAAGATAACAGTTGAAGAAGTGGGAGCGAGGCACGTGGCGAGAGGAGAGAGGTGCAGGGCCGACCTGGACGGCGCGTTGCTTAGGTGTGAATAAAGGCGTCCACATGAAGACACGTGAGCACGTGCCAGGGGACTGCTGCTGTCATCGCCTCATCGTTAATTACGCAATCACCAACCCTTTAACACATTGCGCCGCCTTTTATTCTGCCCAAACCTATTCTCTTCCCTTTTCTAATTTCTTATTTTTTAGGATTCTCAACCAATAATATTATCGTTTTTGAGAAAAAGATTTTGCAGGTTCGCACTCGGCAACCAGATTTCTTTTTTCTTTTTTTTTATTATTATTGAAAATAAATGTTTAGACTACCAAAAACTGGATTTTATTCAACTCTTAATCCCAATTTTTTTTTTTTACTGAAACATGTTTAAAAAATTGATTGTTTTACTGAAACACCTTTAAAAATTTTAAACAGAGCCCACCAAATATTAAGGTATGTGATGAAACAACTTATAGATCAAATAATATGACTATAGATTGTGTCAGCTATGATTCATGGGTGCATTGTGCCATGGAAGGAGTTTGAGGGGTAGGAGTTGTGTTTGGTGGGGTTAATTAAATAGGTAGAATAATAGCTCAAAATTGAAATGTGATATTCCTCTCGTTAAGAGTAATAATGTCAATTTGATTAAAATTAATTTTATCTTGATTGTCTTTTGATTACTTTAAGTTTTTCCTCATGCAATTCGACTATTTTGTAATTCTGTCACATTTATTTATTTTAAAGAGTTATGATTAAATGATAAGAAATAATTAAAATAAAACGCATAATTGTAACGAATATTTTCTTCAAAAATATTAGGAGGAACGAAATAAATATCTTTAAATGGAATAAAACGAAAATAACATCATAGGCGCCATCGGTACAACTTGCAGCTAATAATATTGAAGTTGAGATTGTAATTATACATCAAATTCATCACCTAACAAAATTAATTGGATGAAACTCGTGTGAATTGATTCTTTAGAAAGAAAAAAAAAACTCAAATACCTTTATATTATGTGTAAGAATAAAAGCCAAACATCGTGATTTACGATAGGATTTTGGACAGAGGAAGTATAGTTCTTTTGGATGAGATGGATAGAGAAGCTATAATTATAAAGAAACAAGTGTATGGAGAATTTGTTGGAAAGGGCTTAGTATTTTACAAGTTTATTACACACACAAGAACACAACTATGGGATTCACGCATATATATATATATATATATATATATATATATATATATATATATGCCTTTTGTTCTTTCTCAATCTGTATTTGTTTGTTAAATTCACAATTGCTTTGCTGGAGGAGTTAAAACATCATGGTTTTCATTGTTTGCCAGCTAACTGTAATAAAGTAGTAGCTTAGCAAAATCATGTGAATTTCCGATTCACGCAAATGGATCTAATATATAAAACGAGTCAACACACAATCCACTGTTAATATATGTTATGTATTTGTGAAAATTGGTTTTAGATGTGGATAATGGAGTCTTATCTCATAAATATTATTCATGATACTATCTTATATGAATTTTGGACCACATATTTATACATTTTATAATTAATAATAAAAATAATAATTGTTTTTCGATTTGTTAGAGCAAATCTGATTTAATTTCAAATTTAATTAGGAAGTATAGGATTAAGACTAACGATATAAAAGTTGGACCACCAGTACACCAACAATAATGGGTCATGCATGCTACCCATTGCTCCATTAGATCAATTTAAAGTGATAAGAAAATAAATTTCAAAAAACAAAATAAAATACATTTTTAAAATATGAAATACGTGAAGCATGATTTTCAGTCACATTTTCTTCTGGCTAGTGATTAGGTACATATAGACAAAGGATAGTCCACCTTAATGTCAACTGTTTATTACCCCTAAATACAGATAATTCTTAATTTTAAATACTTCTACTTGATCTCCTATTTCTACATTTTCATTAAATTACCGATGTAGATTACTCAAGAAAAGAAAAGACAAAAAAGTGTTAGCCTATGGTCAATCTTGTAATCCCTTATTAATATAATACTTCACGTGGGGTATTTAGAGTAAACATTAGGTTGGGAGTTGCACTCTTAATAAGCTTTGAAATAGGAGGTCAAATAGTACTAATATAACATGGGTTTTCTCTAATATACTAACCTAACACGCATTTCATGTACAAATATTATCAATAAATACACACTAATGTGTATTAATAACATCAATTAAAATAGAATGAGACAATTTATTTAAAAATTAGGTCAATTAAATAATGAAGACTTTGAGTTTAAGACCGAAGTATGGAGACCTAACAATAAAGCAAAGTCCATAGTACTTATAAGGCGGCAAAGATAGTGGGCCACTTTAATACCTCAAATTTGACATTGCATTTCTCTCATATTTCTTATTTTCCCCATATTATTTTATTTAACATATTTGGTAGGTTGAAAAAACCCCACGATTGTTTGTGGATTTCCTAAAAATGAAATGAAAGGAAAAAGTGAAGGGCAAAGTGGAATTATAAGGCCATTGGAAAAAAGCAGATTCGGAGTAGCAAAAGGGAACCGCCCCAGTATTATTAATCTCCAAGCTCAAAAGAATATGGTATCAGTGATGAAATCATGGGCCTTGTGCTTTAAGTAATGGTATACATTCAGATTATTTTTAATGTCTAGCTAGTCCCCATTTCGAAGCTAACCCAATCATCAAATCAAAACACACACTCCAATGTGGGAATCAAGAAATGGAATCTTTATACACTTTTGGATCATTTTAGCTTATCAATAGAGATTCTTTCGGTTTTTGTACACAAATGGCCTGTTGTACTTTGTAGTAGTAATTTTTCAATAAGGGCAACTTTAAGAATTATTCCCACAAGGGTGATGAAATTGTTCAATGAGGTGTATTTTTTGTTCTATCAATAAATTTCATTTGCAAGGTTTGAACCTCCCTTCTTGTCAGCTCAAATGACACAGCTGAGGAGTGAATATATGTTAGATATATATAGTTCATTGAAGATGAAATTTGAAAGGTGGAAGTTTTGTATACATTTCCACAATGTTGATTGAAAATTTCCAAATGAGATGGGCCTTTTTTAGATGAGCTAAAGTTGTTCAAACTTTAATGGCTTTATTGTTCAACTTGTGATGAGATAAGGAAAGAATGTATATATAATTGAAAGGGGAATTTGTTCTACTTTGCTTGGTGTGGATTCGTGTAAATTATTGAGGAAATTCGTGGAGTAGACCAACACCATGCAACATAGGCAACATGCCTTTTGGGCTCAATAATTATAGTATAGAATAGTATTTTCAATGTGGTCTTACGAGCTTATATATATTTGTAAATTTTATGTGTGTGCATAACTTTTTTGAATGCTAAAACTTCGAAGAAGAAGTTGAGAAATGTTGAAAGCTCTATATTATTTCATTTGCAAACATGAATTTTAGTAGTTTTTGCAGTTTTTAGAAATACAATAATCAGCTCACTTTTGTATTCTTGTTATAATCAAACCAAAAACATGTCATTTCTTTTCTTGCAGTGTTGAATGATCATCAGTCGGCTATTCAAAGTCATTCACATATTTATACAACTCATATACCACGTTTTAAAAGGCCTACCAAAGTATTATCAAGATACTTTATATTCATGAGATATCTATGCGGCGTATTAAAAACCTTCAATTGTTTTTTTAATATTAATGTATCACATGTCACATATCATATAACTTCACATGTAGTCTTGTAGAGTAGCATGTAAATGGAATATACCTCTTTTTCCATGTTCAGGAGCTAATTCCTAGTCTCCCATCCTTTTAGGATATTCATCGAATCTATGAATCCAATTCTTTCAATATTCTTTCATCCAATTATTTGACATGAATCATATATAGTACAATTGTAGGATGGGGGAAGTGCTTCAATTTTAGGACATCCAATTCTCGGGTTGGGTGTATATCCGTTTGATCATCGAATTTTAATTCAATCCATCCAATCATTCAACATGTAAATTTTTAATATTACTTAATTTTTTTAAAATTATAATATGTTTAATGATTAGTTGCTAATACTCTAAAAATTGTTTACTGTTTATTTATTTATTTTAATTTAGTGCATAATAATCAACCTATCATATTATTATTGAAAACGATAAGATTAGGTAAACACCTACATATCTTTCGAAAAAAATAACATTATTTTGTCTATATAAAATGAATATTAAAACATATAAAAAATTATTAACATAAATTGTATTGAACTTGTGTAGTCAGGTAGTGAGAGGTGGTGTTCTAATGTGGGCCACTTGTGGAGCTAGTTTGTATCAAAGAAACCCAAAGTATTATTTATTTTGACTCTCAAAACGGCCCAAGCCCAAGTGTTAGATTTTGCTCCAAGAAAAATTCATCTCCCCAAAAACGTGTGATCTACGGTGGACTATTTGACGGAAAAAAATAAATTATATGAATAATTTGTAAATGAGGACGGCCAATTGTAAAACCCCAATCTGCCTGTTAGAGGAGAGGACATGGATTGCGAGGCTTCTCTATATTATATAAACATGCACTTGATTTTTGCTATTAATTGATGGGATTTCAATCTTGTGCAAGAATTCTTTCGGATTACAATCGAAATGGCATTCCGATTGGGGATTGGGTGATTGATCGTCTTCTGCGGGAAGTATTTTTAGTGAAATTGGATGTAATGGAATGAAATTTGTAAACTCTAATTTTTCTTCTCTCTAAAGTTTGTCTTCACTTTTACTCGCAGTGTGAAATCATTGGTTAATATTGGGAGTATAACGGGAAGTTCACTCTAAAATTTAACACCGTTAACTACAGTTCTAAAAAATGGGACTTGTTTTGATTTTTTGTTAACCCAATTGTAATCCTTGTCATTTTGAAAATAGGAGGAGCGACGCCGACTTTCCAAAACACAAGGGGTTTCATGCATTTAACCCATTTTATTTTGTATTTATATTTTAAAAGAAGGTTTTAATTTTTTTTTAAACAAATCATAATTCCAAAGTACAACCTATTCATTGAAAATTTGTTTTCAATGAATAACATATCAAATTTATCATTTTTTTTTTTTTAACTAGTTATTGCATTACATATATAAAAGCAAAATATCAAACTAAATTATTTAAATTTTGGTGCATTTGACTTTTCTTCAATTGACATGTAGTAGTTTCGACAATGGTCGTAAATTAAATAATGTTAGTTAAAAATATACATGCTCAGAGTAAAAATTATTTACAAATACGAGACAAGATGGCAATAACTTAAATTATAAATTAGAAAATAATAAAATAAATTTAAAAATATACATTTTGAATTATTTTAGAAAAAATATTTATAAACAGACTTTTGATTATGACGTGTAATGGACGACATAAATAATAGTTTGGACTCAAATTAACTCGTATTTATACATACAAGTTTTCAAAAGTTTGGTACCAATATTGTAAGTATATATTTTCCTCCAAAAATTAAATTTTCACGTTTGAGACTGTAATACATCTAAAAATAAAAACACTGTAATATAATAAGTTATTTATTTTTAAATATTAGGATGTAATTGAATTACAATTGTTCCGGATTTATAATTTTATTTTTTCTTAAGCTTATGTAAATTATTTTCTTTAATTCTATGTGATTGATATTCAACTTTTAATCTTTTTTAATCAACTTAAATATCAAATTCAAAATATTCAATGTTTGTGTGAATGAGGGACTCGAATCCAAAACTTTAATTGAGTTAAGAAATGTATTTTTTGTCCGGCTTAGTCATGGATACGCGCCTATTTGGGTTTTCTAAAAAACTGAAATATGTAAATACAAACTTGTTAAAAAATGTATAGATAGGTTATCACAGTTATAATTTACTTGTTTAAAAAGTCAAAAAACTAACAAACATCTATATTATATTTTAAAGATGGAAACGCATACCTCTTCCCATCAAATTAAATGTAGAGATTTTAAAAATGGAAACGCATACCTCTTCCCAGCTTCCCATCATATTATTGTGTCCTCTTGCTGTATACAAGTTATATAAGTTGAAGCTAAACAGAGAATGCTACACTTACGCCATCAATTTCATAGTGTCCTCTTAGTAAATAAGTTGAACTTCAACAGTAATTTTAAAATTTAAAATTATGCCTTTAAATATGGCAAAGTAATCAATCATCCACATCAACCAAGATGTCAATAATAGTACAAATAGTAACACCCTGTCTAGAAACAATTACTTGAGTTTGTTAGCATTCCAAGCGTAACCTTTAATCAAAAAAAAAAAAAACCATCTTCAGCATCATAAACTAAGTTACAACTATGACCGAGTGGCCATCAACATTGCACGAATCTTGGCCCTTAAATCAGCGGGGATCTCCGTAGTTTCAGAGGGTTGAGATGGAGCCCTCTGCTGGGAGCTCATTACGTCAACAGAGGTTCCCTTTTTGCCATCACCACCCGTAATTCCTCTAGACTCCTCCGAGACTTTAGAGCTGATCTCTCCCTCTTCCAATTCATCTCTTTCTTCACGAACTTGTTTTTCAGGTTTGTTAGAGTTAGTATAATGCTGGGGCTCATCATCTGAAGAGCTACCATGCCTGTGTCTGTGTCGAGATTCTTTTTCTCTAGAAGAACGCGTGCTCCTGTGACTGCACTTATCCCTGCTGTGATGTGAGGAGTGATGGGAACTGTGCTTTTTGCGTTGCTCAGACGGATGTCTCCTCCTTGAGCTTTCATGAGAAGAATGGTGACTCTTCCTAGATCTTCTCCGATCCTTTTCCTCTTTATGTATGTCTTCCCGACCATTATCCTCATCCATGTCATCTCCACTACTTTCTCCTCCATTATTTTCGTCATAAGAAGAATGAGTTGAGTGCCTTTTCAGATGGTACTTATCCTCCTTTTCTACTGTGCTTTCAATTTCATTCTCCTCATGATGTCTCCTGGATCTTGACCCATGCCTCCTCCTTGAGCTACTCTCAAGATACTTTTTATCTCTTTCCTCTTCATATATGCTTTCAGGCTTATGAACTCCATGCTTTGAATGATGAGAGTGTCGAGTGGGTTTATAGCGTTTGTGCTCCCTATCTGATTCATCGCTTTCTTCTCCATTCTCATTTTCCTCAGAAGAAGTATGAGACCTGAGCCTTCTCCTACGATGCCTATGCTTGTTTTCTACTGCATTTCTAGCTTCCTCATCCTCGTGTCTCCTGGATTTTGATCTGTACTTTCTTTTTGAGTGATGGTGGTTGTGCTTTTCATCTCTTTCATCTCCATCATCCTGAGATAGGTGCATCGATTTAAAGCGCTTACGGTCCCTATCCTCTTCGCTGCTGGCTCCTTCATTCTTATATTCCTCGGAAGAATGAGACTGGCGCTTATTTTCCAATGCATTTTCATTTCCATCATCCTCGACTCTCCTGGATCTTGATTTATGCTTCCCGCTCAAATGATCCTCTTCATGCTCCTCATTAGGACTATCTTCATCATCCTCACATCCTCCAGGTTTTGAGCGATACTTTCTTTTTGAGAGACGCTCGCTTTGACTCTCATCTAAATAACCTGCAGCAGCCAGCTTGTTAACAACCGCAGGACCTAAGCTGCCTTCTCTTTGGTTGGTAAGGTTAACCTCACTAGCAGACCTCAACACTCCAGATTCTAGAGGCTCCACTGATGAGCCCCGTGATGTCCCAGTTTTAGTGGGAGCTGCTCCGCTTTTCAACATAGCCACAAACATTTTAGCCTTTTTCAGCCTCTCCGCCTTCCGCTTCTGCTCTTCTGTCAGATTTGCATCAGAAGAGTCCATCCCTCCCAAAGCTCCAAGAGTCGCATTATAAGAAACAGAGTTCTTAATTCCTCTGGTAGCAGCCTGAAGGATAGCAGCTGCAGCTGCAGCATCAACAGTGACCCCACTTTCCTGGTCTTCTTTTTCTCTCTCCTGTTCTTCCTTCTTTGATTTGCCAATTACCATCTTGAACTTCTCTTTTCTGTCAGATTCAAACGGCACATCACAGTCAGAAGGGGAGAGTGAGAAATCATTTCCCGTTTTCTTGTTTATCCAACGTCCTCCTAGATCATCCTTTCCAGAATAGAAGCGCTTGCCATTTACTTTTGACTGAAAAAGGATACGAGATTAGAACAGTTGAGAGGAATGAAATGTCGATTCATATTTGTAAACAAGAAAAATGAAGACATATCCAGATGCCAGAAAACTACATTTGATTTTCATATAGCTTTATGCAGGACTCTGGAAGTAACATGTGCAGGTTTGAACCTTTCAGAATCAGGCAAGCTCATTCAAGATTGTGAAGGAAAAAAAGAATACAGATTCCAGACATTTATAATCACACAATAAAATTTACTTATCTATCCAATTATCCACACACCTGATCCAGCTAGTACTGATTCAGCATAAAGGAAGTGCAGCAAAGTATCTTTAAATACAAACAAGCCAATATTTTAGGCTGAGCATATATTGTACCTGATGATCTTCAGAAAAATAAATCTACCTCAAATGAGTTAAATATAGTACAACAACAACCAATACCCATGAAAAAATCATGCCTATTCTGCTTTCCATGAACATGAGAATACAGTGCAAAAATTTTATTTTTTATTTTTGATAGGAAAAATACAGTGCAAATTATTTATGAAAATACTTTGCAGTAATAGTATGCACAAAAAGACAGGAAGAACAGGTGCATCTGATACATATAGATCTCTGTCAGTACATGTGCTACAAGGGATAACAAAAAAACAAGGGGAAAATATACATACCTCCTCAGCTGCTTGAAGGACTTTTAAGTAGTAGGAATGATACTGATTGGATGGAAGAAGGAACGGAAATCTCTCATGATTACTATCTTGCTCAATCAATGTGGCCTCGAACTGTTTTCCATTTTTCATAATGAATTCAACAAGCTTGTCAATCAATCTCTTTAATTCAAGTGGAGGCTCTACAGTTACTGGCTTTGAAGTAGCTCCAATATCATAATTCTTTGACTTCTCTGCAGCAGAAAACATGCCAGAATTGCCTTCCTTCTTAACTCCTTTTACATTTTTAGGTTTGGACGCTATGATTGAAGAGTTCTTCTTCACTGTGGGAACATTCTCTTTATTAGGCAGGATTGGTTTCCTGGGTACTGGCTCATCCTTAGTAGCATTTTCCACGGATTCTCCCTTCTCTGTATCATGAGCCACAGAAGGATTAACACCTTCATCACCGTCCTCATCTTCTCCAGAGCCATATACAGAGCCAAGCAAGGACAAGGCTCCCCCAGCACTATTTGAATTATCGGGCTCGCTACCAGCTTTTTTCCTCTCTTCTTGAGATTTTTCACCAGATTCAGTATCTAAAAGTTCTGGGTGGTCAACAAGATATCTAAAGTATGCATGAAGATGATGATCAGGCATCAGAAATCCAAATGTTGGGTTGTCCCCCTGTTTCACCCGCAGAATGATCTCTGTCTGACCACCATGTTTGCTGGCAAACAGGGCAGTCCTTGCAATTATCTGATGTACCTTTTCCGTTGGAGGCTGCAAAAAAAATGGGACAGAAGTAGAGGGAAGGACATTTTGTTAGATGTCATAAGTTCCAGAACTTCCAAAAAGCAAATGAGAACCATAAATTTTAACTGTGCACTTGAAAATCTCATAGAGGCAATAAACATGATAAGTAATCCCAACATTAAAACCATAACTAAAAAAAGAGCTCTCATGAGATAACAGCACAAGATTTTCTATCTGAATTAGTGAACTAGCAGTCCGCAAAGCAAGTTTCTACTTTCCTAATCCCACCTGCACAGCCCCTTTGCCATGACATTAAAGGGACAGAAGGTGCCAGTGTACGGCAACCTTAGATGACAAGTATTCCATCCCTGCTCCAAGCATCTGAAAATCTGACATTGTGAGCCTCAGATAACACAAAGAACCTTGGCATTTATTATGGGCAATACTGGGAAAATCAAGTCAGCAAGTAAGAAAATCAAGTCCATCCAACAAAGCACTGAAACTTTAGATTCAAGAAAACATGCTTACCAAGCTTTGGACAATATTCCCAGGAATGGTGAAGGGGGGGAGATATCCAGAGGATTCCATCCCACCATCAGTATTCTTTTGAGCAGCAGAATCCTCAGTGTCTCCATAAGAGAAGGAAACAGAATGATAACCACCACCACATGGTTTTTCATCATCTTCTATATCTGGATACAAGACAAGTTGATATAAACTTTAGACATTCCAGACCAGAAAGAATACTGCAACTTATAAAATTCATTAGAGATAATCATAAAAAACTTAAAAAGATAAACTTTCTAGAAATCTAGGAATCTTACTTGTAACTGGAAGAAGTCAGATAGTTTAACCCCTCCTGCAAATTTTGAAGCATATAGCAAAGAAAGTATGCTACCAGCACAAAACTAGATAGCTATCACACCGTTATCTTCTGTCCTAGCCTGTTTTTATAAAGAGGTTCGAGCAAAAACAATTGCTTGACAACAGACATGGCACCAATTCCATGAAAAGTACATTAGTGAAACACTCTATTAACTTGTATCGACTATTTTGCACCCATAACACCAATTCATGACAATGATAAGTTGATATCTATTATTTTCTTAAGGTGTTGCTTGAGGGAATCGAGTCAAGCAAAATCTGAACATACTTTTCCAATTATTATTTTAAGAAAGGTGTGTTAATAACATGTTTGCTCAAAAATAACATATTTTTGATTGGTCCATCCTGTATTAGCAAGGTTATGAGCACAAAGGTCCCATTCTTCACTTCAATATCTCCAACATTTTAAATCCACCTATTTACAAAGTTCTCTATAGCTAAAACTTGGCAAATTCTTCGGATGGCTTTCGTCTCATACAGTTATAAACTGATAAATTTTTCTATTATTTCCAAATCAAAACTCTCCAAGCTCCCCTCGCCGAGCAGCAACAAGCTCTACTATTACAAAACTTATCTATTTAAAGCTATAATAAAATATCAAACCAAAATAATTACACATTCAATAACTAGACGAAAACAAATGCGAACCGAGAAATTGATGCAATACCTGGTTGATCGGACTCCGGAGGAAGATCAAGATATCGCTCTTGATCAATTAGAAATTCATCAGATGATTTAAATTCCGCGTTTCGATTCCGGTGCCGCGGAGGAGGAGGAGAGGTGAGGAGGTGGCGAACATCGTACCGGTCAATTTGGAGGGAGTGCCATTCAACAAGGGCGTCGCTGGAACTGACGAACGCCGCCATGGCATCATCGTCGAAAAACAAGGCGTGGCGCCCCACGACCTCCAGATCCATTTCTGTTTTTGCAGAAATCGAATTACAGGTTGAAATCAAATTCGTTGGAATAATTTCGTAGAAAACCCTAGAAAAAAGGAAATTTTGGAGGCACTTAAAGTGAATTAACAAATTGGGCATTTGATGGCATTGCTTATATACCATATTGGAGCCGACGACATTGGGTCATAATTGTGAGTTTGTGACCCATTCTAACGAGTTTTACGGGATAAATTTTATAACAAAACTCAATTTATAGTTTATTTTTCAATTTTATATTTAATTTTTAAATTTTTTTAATAAGGAACTTAATTAAACTTTTTTTTTTCTTAATTTAAAACTTGAAATTGAAAATTTCAATTAAATTTTCTATTCAAGATAAAATTCTATTTTCTTTTTCTTTTTTATTTTTAATTATATTTATAAATTTATTTATATTTTAATATGTATTTATATTATAGATAAGATAAGTTAGTGTAATTTTGGACGATTTTCATCTTACTTGTATCAATTTATATATAAAAAGAAAGAAAGAGATAAAAATAAAATTAATTCAATTCATAAAATATAATTTATATTAAATTGATTAATATTAAAATGGGTTTTTGTTCTTTTATTCATAAAATTAAGAAAATAACAAGAATCTTAATTTTATGAATTGCATTAATTAATTTTATATATATATATATATATATATATAAATGAATACAAGTTGGATGGAAATTGTTTCAAAATAGCACTAACTTGTTATAATTTATTTTAAATATAAATACATGTTGAAAATATTAATAAATCTATGAATATAAAAAAAATGGAATTTTTGTTTTGAATTGAGAACTGAATCTAAATTTCAACCTTTGAATTGAAAAAAAAAAGTTAAATTGAGCCTCTTATTGAGAAACTTTAAAAATTGGTTTAGAATTGAGAACTAAATTATAAATTGGGTTTTGTTATGAATTTTATCCAATTTTATTCGTCTATAATATTTGATTAATATTTTCCTAAAATAATACTAATATTAATATAATGTATGTGTATTTTCCTAAACAAAATATAAATGTATTAATACTACATATTTAGTTATATAGTATGACATTAATTGAGGCTTGTTGATTGATAATGTCTAGGGTGAACAAAAATTAGAGGATCAAAAAGTTAATTTAGAAGAATCCTTCGATTTTCGGATCAAACTTCAATGATAGCTATGTATTTATCCATATATGTTGGTATTTATTGAAATAATTTAGTTCAAATTCTAGATCATCCAATTTTTTTAATATTTATTCTTTTTTACTTGTCCCTCGTGCTCGTTAAAAATTAAGTGGAAGCATATTAACATGGAACAAATTCCATTAAAAAAAAAAAAAAAGAAGCAACGAAACAAATTGTTTTCAAGTAAAAACTAATTTACTAACCACGCAGTCGAGTCAAAATCAATAATAATATACTTTTTTTTAAGGAATAATAATAATATACTTAAGAAAGAAAGAAAAGTGTGTGTGGTATAAATTTGTAGAAAGAAAACATGTTTTATTAAAAATTGAAGAACTATGTTCATATTTCCACCAATTTTTTTGGGCACCATGTCATCGGTAGCATAAACGTGTGACATGCCATTAGTAATATAACTCCCACCCTCCCTATCACAAGAAAAAAGAAGAAGGGAAAAATGACTCATTGCTTTTCTTTTTTTCTCTTTCCATTTTAAAGGGGGGAACACAATCAGTACGAATTTATTTTTCCTCGTATTTCATCTTATTCGATTATGAAGGTAGACCAGTTATATACATTATTCTTCAAATTTATTTGAATTTTTTTAATCTATTTTAAAATCTATATTTAAGTCTATTCGATTGATACATAATTAAATTGGCCTTTGATACCCTAAAGGACTGTTCTTTATACATACATTTATATATATATATATATATATATATATATATATTTATTTATTTATTTATTTTTTAAATAAAATTTTCACCACAATTTCCTAAAAACATTCAAAATAAATCTATTTATTCAGAAATGACAACCGTTATTTTCAATAGAGTTGCTAAATCTCATCCGACTCTATCTTCCTGAAGGCACGTATATATATTGGACAAATTAAAAATATTTGTAAATCATCTTAAAAATGAATGTCGATCTTACTGAAAATGATCTTACATATGATATTCTTAATTTTTATATCATGCTATATGAGGTGGTACCTGACCTTCTCTATTTTAAAGCTCAAAATCCTTACTACTCAATTTTTACTTCATGGTTTGTGAGTTTCAAATCTAAAATAAATTCCTTCCATGCATATTTGCACATACTATACAAATGATATAATAAGAATCAAAACTAAAAAAGGAACATTAAAGAAACAGAACATATCCATAACTTGTTGTAAACTCCTAAAAACCATGCTTTGATGGAATAAAGTGTCCAACCCCCCAAAAACGCAATAACATAAAGACATGCACATACAAATTGCAACCTCCAAAACGCACAAAAACATGTCTTTTCCCCATTTGATCCTCGCTCTCACATTTCTCTCTCCTCTTTTCACAACCGCGCACAAATGCAGCAACGAATTCTCGAAAGAGATTACAAACAAATTCACAACCACACCAAATTGCGGCAAAAAAATCCTAGGAGCCGAATTCGCATGGGTTTTCAACACCAAGTCGCGCCAGCTTGACATCGCCTTCGGAGCCAGGCTAAAATCGGAGACCGGATGGCTAGCCTGGGGGCTGAACCCACGAGGACCGCACATGGTCGGGACTCGAGCCCTGATCGGCATCAAGCACCGCAACGGCTCACTCGAATGGCACGGCTACAACATCACTGAAGCCACCAAGCGCGGGTGCCAGCTCGAGCCGTCGGACGATATCGGGCTCAATGTGAGCCGAGTTCGGTTCGAGTATTGGGAGAGGATTCAGTATTACGTGATAGTGGGCTCGGTTATTGTGCCGTTTGAGTTCAACGTTTCGAGAACGAATGTGGTGTGGCAAATTGGGGAGGCGGCAAGTGGGACCCAGCCCAAAATGCACCCCAAGTCGCTTGATAATTTGAACAGTGCTCAGATTTTTGATTTTGTTGCTAATGATGTAATTAGTTTCACGCCTCATCGACGTCGGCGCCTCAGATTGGTAAGCCTTTTTTTTTTTTTTCATGCAAATTTAATTTGTTTAGATTAATAGTAATGATTTATATGATTTATTTTGACTATAGAGTTAATTTATTTTTGACATATGGGCCTACTCTTATTCAAAGATTAGAATCTTGTTTATTTATTTTCTGGCTTTATTTAGCAGCTGATCCTGGAAGTGATAATAAAATCAGTATAGTAATATTTAGCTTTGTATTTTCCTAATGCATTCAACTTACTTTGTATAGTAAACAATCCATTATCAAAATCTATTAAAAAAGGAGTAGGAGACATGATCCTCGCTTTACTTTATGCAATATTCCATACAAGGTTTCTAGGTTTCTTGGTTTTATGTATTTCTTTATATATATATATTTTTTTTTTTTGTTTTTGTTTTATAATTTAGTTTTGGTTTCTTAAAATTGTTGATTGTTCTTTTATGAGAATTTGTGCTTGATGATCATGAATTGTATTATTATAGTTAAAATTAAATTTTATTGTCATTCCTTTTCGGAAACATCACTTCTAAACAATATTTTATCATTTATACATAATTTATTAAAATACTTGCGTGTTATAGTAAAATAAGGTTTTCTCATTTATTGAAGATATGATGCAATTATAACTCAATTTCACCTAATTTTACCTGGTATTAATAGTTTATTATATTATTTGAAATAAATGTATTTCAAATTAATATGTATTTAAAATCCACAAAAAATGTTCTAAAATGGATTTAAGTCAAATCATATGATGTTGTTCATTAATATTGGGGTGGATGACACTACAGGCTCATGGAATATTGAACATTGTGGGTTGGGGAACTCTATTGCCCATTGGTGTAATAGTTGCAAGGTACTTGAAGACATATCCAAAGCCATGGCCATGGTGGTTCATGTTTCATGTCATCTGCCAGACTGCTGGATACATTATTGGTTCAACTGGCTGGGCTCTTGGAATCTGGCTTGCCAATTCCTCCAAATACTATAGCTTTCACACCCATCATGTTCTTGCCATCATAATCTTTACTTTCACTACCATACAGGTGACACTAATTAAATTCATCCTATAATTTTTGATCAATATTCATTCTCCTATGTGTTATTTGGTTGCAGATGTTGGCATTGAGGTTACGTCCCAAACCCAGGGATGAGTTCAGGGCGTATTGGAATATGTATCATCATTTTCTGGGATACGCATTGCTTGTGTTGATATGGATTAACATCTATGTTGGGATTAAGATATTGGAGCCTGATCATGTTTGGAAATGGACATATATTGGAGTTGTTGGATTGCTGTGGACAGTGGCTCTTGTATTTGAAAGCTTTAGCTGGATTAAATTTCTTGTACAAAGAAGTCAGACTTTGAATAACTAACTCTTTATTCATCTTACGTGCTCTTTTTCCCCTTATTTTTTTTGTAATTTGAATATGGAGTTTTTCCTAATTTTGTGAGAGATCTGACTTCTACACTAGTCTCTAACTTTATTTTTTTACTTACAATAATAATAATTGTTGTACCTTGTACCCAAGCTAGCCAGAACAGGCCACAATGGGTGCCGAGGCTCACCCCCAACTGATAGCCGACCAAATCGGGTCGTCCCCAACCGATAGCCGACCAGATCAGGACGGGAGCTAAGGCTCGCTCCCGATCGATGACCGAAGATCCTCTCAACCACCCTCACCTAATATTATAGTGTCAATCACATTAATATCCGGAATATATTTTTTTGTCTCTCAACCATCTACTTTAACTAGGAGCTCATTTGTAACGAAAAGGGGTGGAAAAAAGTTAGCAAATTCATGTAAAAAACAGCTTTCAAATACTAATCTCATTCAATACTATTCTGTCCAAGCAAATATTTGCCGAAATGAGTAGCTCTACCTACTATATAAGCAAAAGCCCGAGCCACATTACTTGCATATTGCCATCTTTATCTTTCATTTTCATCTCATTAATTATTATTATTATTATTATTATTATTATTATTATTATTATTATTATTATTATAAGAAAGACATTGTTCGGTCATATGTGGAAAAGAAAAAGACACTATATTAGTAATAACATGTGGCATTTTAGTGAGATACTGTATCGTATTTAATTTTAAACCATTGAAAGAATATATCATATGTTATGTATTTAAAATTCGCCTATTCATCTTTTTCCACAAATTTGCAAGTTATTTTCATAATTAGTTAATAGCTAAAGACACTGTTTGAGCTATATTTGTAAATTCCTCGTACTCATTTACTAATTTATTTTTACTTTAAATTTAATTAATTATATCTATATTTTATCAACATTTTTTTTTTACAATTAAGAAAACACTCAAACTAGTTAGAGAATGAGAAATGCTCAGTAATTTATAGTATAATGGATGACACTCATTTCTATTTCTATTATAATTAATATGATGATTTACTTTTCTACCATACAAGATAAATTATATATTTTTTCTATCACAATTCAATAAAATGGTATCTTTATCCTCAAATATAAAACATTGATAAGAGATATTTGGACATTTTGTGTTAGAAAAATATATTTTAAACATTTTATGGTAGAAAAGTAAAAAAATTATGTTGTATGTTAAAAAAAATCTTCTTTAAAACACTTAATAGTATTTCAAGCCGTCTTGCTTATATAATGCAATACAAGGATAAGAATGAACATTTTCGCCAGTGAATTATATTTTATGCTCAGTAATATTTTTTTTGGGTTAAAAAAAACATAATAATTTTGATCAGTAATTTAATTCAAAATAAAATAGTAGTAGTAATGAGAAAAAAAAGGTTTTGTTAAACCCCAGCAGCTTTTGTGTTCGTTCACCTTCCCGCGTTCTCTTATCTATAATTCAGACTCTGCAACTCAAGATTATAATTTTCCAAGCATGATTTCTCTCACAATTCCACCTCAAATTTCCTGTTTCCCAATAAACTTTCCAATTTCGAAGAGAAATTTCACCGGCGGCGGCGGCGTCAGGGTTTTCCTCCCTCCGCCCAACGGTAACATTAAATATGACAAAGTAAAATGCTTCGCCGCCGACCAATCGCAATCGCAACCCCAAAAGCAGCAGCAGTCTCAGAGGCCGCGTAAGAAAACGCAGCCGCTCGAAGATGATAAAAAAGATGGCATCGATCCTGTGGGATTCCTCGACAGACACGGTATTACCAATAAAACCTTCGCCCAGTTCCTTCGCGAAAGGTGATTTAACAAATTGATTGATTGGTTTCTGAATGATGATGTATGTTGGTTCACTGGATTTTGCCCTAGATGGTGGAAATTGGTTTATGGATTTTGGTGTTTGCTGTGACTTTTACAGGTATAAAGCATTGAAGGATTTGAAGGATGAGCTTTTGAAGCGGAATTATGATCTTGGGGAACTGGCCGCTGGGTTAGTGTCTCCGTGTGATTAATCGACTCTCTTGTTTTCTTTTTTTATTTTCTTGATCATTTGAGCGTTTCTTGGATTTGCTTACTTGTAATATACTTCAGAATCGGATGTTTATTATTGCTCTTGAGATCATAAATCATTTTTTGTTAATCAAGATTCCAGTCTTATAACACTCGATTGTCTGCGAAAACTCAATTTTGGATGTTTTTCATAAACTTAATAGTACTTTGATATTATCCTAATCTTTCTGTTGTATTTAAGGTTTGAGATTATGGGAATGCATCGGAATGTGCAGCATCGCGTGGACTACATGGAATGGGCTCCAGGTTTTACAAACTTTTTTCTTTTCCTGCTAAAGTCAAATCAGCGATAATGCTCAATTGATGTTACATATGCACGCTAGATAAAATGCTCCTTTAATTTTCAAATGAACCTTTTGGTGTCAGGTGCTCGCTATTGTGCTCTGGTGGGTGATTTCAATGCTTGGTCACCAACAGAGAATTCTGCAAGGGAGGGTAACTTAGGCCATGATGATTATGGATACTGGTTTGTTATTCTTGAAGATAAATTGAGGGACGGAGAAGAACCAGATCAAGTGTACTTTCAGCAGTATAATTACGTTGATGAGTATGATAAAGGGGATAGTGGTGTTACAGTAGAAGAAGTTTTTCAGAAAGCAAATGATGAGTACTGGGAACCTGGTGAAGACCGCTTTATAAAATCACGCTATGAGGTCGCAGCTAAATTGTATGAGCAAATATTTGGACCAAATGGGCCTCAAACAGAAGAGGAACTGGAAGAAATACCAGATCCAGAGACAAGATACAAGGCTTGGAAAGAGAAGCATAAAGATGATCCACCAAGCAACTTACCGCCTTGTGATGTGATTGCCACCGATGGAAGAGATTATGATGATTTTGAAGTTGTAACTGATCCTGCTTGGCAAAAGAAATTCAAAGCCAAGAAGCCTCCTATTGAGTATTGGTTGGAGACTCGAAAAGGAAGGAAAGCATGGTTGAAAAAGTATTTACCTGGGATCCCCCATGGGAGCAAGTACAGGGTGTACTTCAACACTCCATCAGGACCTTTAGAGCGAGTTCCTGCTTGGGCTACTTATGTTCTTCCAGGTTACATAGTATTGCCTTGGTATTAATTTGTTGCTTCTGCTTCTAGCCAGAAATTTTAGTCCATTTTCTTTTAGTTATCCGGAAGGCTATATTTGAATGATATCAAGTCTTAAGTTAATCATTAATGGATCTTCTGATAGAGCATGCTATAACTATACACTTTAAACTCACTTGTTTATGAGGATTACTTGATATCATATAAACACGATAAATTAATTTCCAAGTTAACCTGAGTCCATACAAAATCAAACAGCGCCTGGACTTCTATGCACCAGTTTAAATTGAGTGGTTTCCCTTGGATAATTTATGATGAATAAAGTCTGTAGCATTTGTAGGATGATAAATTCGTAGTTCACGTACCTTGTTTCCGGTCTTCAGTCAAGAATCATATTTATGTGAACATTATACTACTTCTACTTACTGCTTCCTGAATCTTGTAATACATCTCACATTTTTTGGTTGTTTTTTTGTAACATGCATGAATTTGCTACTTTTAGATTTTGGCTTTAGCAATGATATTATGGTTTCATAACATTTGGTTCCTCTTTTCATGTTGTTAATCGGAAAAACAAATGATCTTGGCATCTTGTTTGACATCTTTCTTTGCAGCGCTTGTAACTGAACTTAAGACTAGAACATATAGTGATATAAACACAACTCACCTTAATATTCCCATTGGTGCCAGCAACAGTAAAAACTGGTTAATCATGCTTTTAATTCTTTTTATGGTACTTGTCTGCCTCATGTAAATTGCGTATTATATCTGATTCCTGCTATGTTTCAGTACTGTTTACTTAGCTGGACTCTGATTTCCTATGTGCAGAAGCAGATGGCAATCAATCTTATGCAGTCCATTGGGAACCAAGCCCTGAAAGTGCCTATAAATGGAAACATAAGCATCCACCAAAGCCAAAATCTTTGCGGATATATGAATGTCATGTTGGGATAAGTGGGCAGGAGCCTAGAGTTTCTACCTTCAATGATTTCACCAAGAATGTAGCTCTCTGTTATTTTATTTCATTTAATTTCCTTATCCTCTATTCCAGCAATTTTTGGTTTTGCTTTGTCTTTAACTGCTAATTACTGAGTAAACACTTCATCACTGTCAATTTAGGTCCTAATTCATGCAAAGGAAGCTGGATACAATGCTATCCAATTGATTGGAATCCTTGAGCACAAAGACTATTTCACTGTTGGCTACAGAGTAAGTAACACTTGAAGGATTTCTACAGCATAAGCACAACACTGAATTCAAAATGCACCCCCTAATGACCCAATGATTGTTATTATTTTACCACACATCTCTAGTTGATTAATTTTGAATGATCTCTCTTGCACTAAATCTGCCACATCATTCGATTTGTCTGAGAAACAAAGTGAGAAAAACTGGAGCAAAGCATACATCATGAAACAACTACGTGTACAACGTGTCCTGAGTCATTACACACAAAAAGAGAAATATACACATACACACAAAAAAAAAAAAGAAGAAAAAAAAAAGAAAAAAGTTTAAAATCACTTGAATCAATAATTTAAAAACACTGCTTTCCTCCATATGCTTCTGGATACAACAAATGCACACAATATAAGATAGCTGTATCTTAAAAAGGTATAGAATATTGAATATCTTCTGCATTATTTATCCTTTTCTATCCTCATCATTTGCTATCATTACTTTTTGGCTCCACTCTTTTGCAGGTGACAAATTACTTTGCTGTTAGCAGCCGCTACGGTACACCTGAAGACTTCAAGCGATTGGTGGATGAAGCACATGGTATTTTAGATCTCATCAAATTAGTAACATTTTTGGCCATTTACACTTCTTCTGAAGCTATTAAAATAACTTGGAAGCTAAAATCTATGCAGTATAGTACGGAAGTTAATGAGTAATGAGATATAACTGATTTTTATAAATATTACTTAAAACACATAGAAACCAGTTAGGACTCCTCTTTGTTTTTTCTTAGTCTTTTAAGGTAGAGTACATGAATGATAGCAATTTGGTTGTACCATATGTATCTAGATGCTTACTGGGGGTGACATAGTTATCTTCAGCTGTATTATGCTAGTAGAGACTGAGAATGGATATTCTGATGTATCTGAAAATAAATTGTTGAATCTACTTCTAGATTAAGAAGAACTACTGACAGCTGTCATTGCTGCAATATATGAATCTCCGTCACTGATTGAAGGTTGTTAGTTAACATTACCCGAATCATGTGCAGGACTTGGCCTTCTTGTCTTTTTAGATATTGTCCATTCTTATGCCGCAGCTGACGAAATGGTCGGGTTATCATTTTTTGATGGATCAAATGATTGCTACTTCCATTCTGGTAATCTCTTTTTTCCTTTTTTTTTTTTAATGACTTCAGAATTGATTCCGTTAGCATGCTCGTAATATAGTAAGCAAATTAATAAAAAAAATAACAGATCAAAACACAGAGAGGGGAGGGAACTCTATGATGTTTTTGTATTAGAATGCTGTTCTGCCAGATGAGGTTAGAACTAAATCCTAGTTTGACTTTAGTGTCATTGTGCCAATGTGTCTTTGCACCTTTTTGATTGAATGTTACTAAACTACCATTGTCTGATTCCTGATATAGTGTTTGCATGTGCATGCCGTCAAACCTAAGTTTATGCCGTCTGTTTGTTGATTCTGTGGTTGTTTCTCTTTATGACAATAATGGGCCTTATTGCACATAAAACACTGCTTTTCAGTTCGGCAAATAAAAAATTAATCTTTCCATTTTTCACAATTCGAATCACTGTTTATTTTTTTTAAAAGGGTTACTTTCATTTTATATCTCGTATTTTTAATTTATGTTATCTTACTCCATTGTGCTCTAATTATTTCAATTTATGTGGCCACCACCATGCTTACTCGGTTCAACGCCGCTGTGGTGCTACTGCTCACGCCCTTCTAACAGCTTTTTTCTGTTCATTAAGTTTGGAAAGATGTACTCAAACAAAACAAAAAATGTCTGAAAATGATGAGATTTTGATTATGTCTCGGTGAATTTAAAATTTGATTAAGTTTCAGTGAATTGCTAAAATTTTAATTAAGTTTATTGTGTAATTTCCAACAATTCTTCCCGGTATGCTTTAGTTCTTTAAATGGCAAAATCATAAACTATCCTTTGTTATCTCCCATCATTTTATGAAAAAAGTAACCAGGGAAGGGAAAAAAAAAGGATAAGGAATAGAAAACAACGCAGAAATAAAGGCTACAACCGAAAAAGGCTTTGAAGGATATTGATGAAAAATGCACTATAAATGCTTTAATCAAAATATCAAACTAACTTGCAGCAATGAAGAGTACACAATATTGAATTGAAAAAAACTGATCACAATAAGAAAACCTTTAAAGAGAGCCTGTGGCCGCAGTACCATGTTCATTCAGGTGAAAGACTAAAAAGAATGACATTAATATAATGGAAGACAATATCTCCTTCATCAGTGAGCTTATTAATTATAATCTCATGATTCAATTATTCTAATGCTAGGAAGATCATCTGTATAAAGTTTTCCCAATATTTTGACAGAACATTTAAGGAGATAAATATTTTATTTCTGCATTATCAGTTTTTTGCTAAATCTAGATGCTTACCCATGTTTTGATTATACTTTACATTATTTATTTTCAAGGTAAAAGAGGCTACCACAAATTTTGGGGCACACGAATGTTCAAATACGAAGACCATGATGTGTTGCATTTCCTCCTTTCAAATTTAAACTGGTAACTATATGACCCTCTTATCCTTCTATTGCAGGATATTTGGACTAGGATTTGTTGGGATTCTAAGTTTTGGATTCAAAAGTTTGGGTATTGAAAAGTCAGAAGAATAGTTAGAATCCTTATTTGTTGCTGAATTGAGAATCTGTGTTTTTTTCCCGTAGATGTCAAATCATGATATATTTAGTTTTTGATTTAAAATGTAAATACAATTTAAATTTAATAATGATTGTAGAATGAGAGAGGAGAGAGAGTAGTGTAGGATACGTTTATAGGTATTGGGTAGGGGTTTCTGTGGTGCATTGGGAATTAACCCAAATGGGTTTCTGGATTAGGCATCTGGATTTGGGAACTGGGATTCCAAAGCCTAGTCCAACCACCTGTTAATGTTTTGAGGCTTCTTATGTGTTTCATGTTCCATATCTTTGCGATTACTTAAAAGATAATGTTTCTTTTTTTTTTGCCTTGTCTATGACACTAATCTTGTCAGATCATTATTACTTAATAATTATTATTCATATTATTTTTAAAATTTGGAATTTAACTAGATTTATCAAATCTGAATACAATGACATTTTCCAGGTGGATGGTGGAGTACCAGATTGATGGCTTCTACTTTCATTCTCTCTCATCAATGATCTATACACACAACGGATTTGCTACCTTTACTGGTGATATGGAGGAGTAAGGCTTCTGAATATTTACTAAGCATCACAGCATTTCATATTGCCTCAAATTGGTACTTGTCATGGCTGATGATGATGTGTTGGAAGTACATTCCATACCTGAATCTTGCAAGATGTGTCCATGGCAAGTGTTAATTCGATTTGGGCATATCAAGCCTTGTCACTTATAAGCCTTTTCTTTGACCGCAATTAACCTTTCTCTGTTTCAGATTCTGTAATCAATATGTTGACAAGGATGCATTATTGTATCTAATACTTGCAAATGAGATATTGCATGTTCTTCATCCTAATGTAGTGACGATTGCTGAAGATGTAAGAATCATATCTACTTTGTTACCTATTACCCTCTGGTTCAATTTACTCATTCCACGTTCTTATGTATGCTACAAAATTTGCTAGGTCTCTGATTTAGGTAGGGTATGTACAATTACCCATTCTGTTGCCTCAGGCTCATGGATTTTCCCCTAAGAATTTGCTTTGCTGCACTACTTTGTTTCAGTTGGTGTCTGGACATTCTAATGCCTTCCTAATTGTCTCTTTTAATTCCAGGAAGCATCATTTTTGAAATTATTTGTTTGTAAATCAGCAACGAGTAGACATCTACCTTCCGGATTCACTTCTTGTTTCCTCACGTGATTGAAATTTACTATGTGTGGTTTGGTTTACGAAAGCTTCTTGGAAACCTACATATATATTTTATGGTGTTTGTCATATTACTGTTGTGCCAAGATGCTGCTCAATTTCAAGTGCTAAAATTTTGTGCTTGGGTTAAGACGAGGCTGATGCAAGCAACCTGGGTGCTGTGGTGGAATCATAAATAGTAAACTAGGAAATTTTAAAACTTAATTCCATTGTTATCTAGGAGAGATGGTAGAAAAATGTCAAATATGGAATCATAGTAATTGACAGATCACTACTCAGATATAACATCTTTTCTTCTCCAAAAATAAAAGACCGCATAAAATCAGCTTAATGTGCATGCAGAAATATTGATGTACTAAATAAATTCTATTAGTTGATGATCTTTTTACTTGCTGACATGGCGTCGTAACTGTCTTTAGTGACAAGAAATTTAAAAAACATACGCTATCCATATCATTAATTGTGATCTCCCCTGTGTGTGTGTGAGAGAGAGAGAGAGAGAGAGAGAGAGAGAGAGAGAGAGAGAGAGAGAGAGAGGGAGTATTCATATGTATGGATATATTTACGAATGTAAATATGATCTAAATAGCTTAATGCTCCAGATCTCTTTTAATGATTTGATGTATTTATTGCTTAGGCCACGCTTTATCCTGGACTATGCGAACCAACTTCTCAAGGTGGTTTGGGGTTCGACTTTTTTGTTAATGTCTCTGCATCAGAGTTGTGGTTGTCATTCCTTGTGAATGTTCCTGACCATGAATGGAGCATGAGTAAGGTTGTTAGCTAATATAAGAGTTCTATTTCCCTTGTACACAGTTGACTACATAGTTTGTTCACTAGAAATATTCTTATTTTTTATCGTTTCCAGCTTGTGAGCACATTGACTGGAACGAGGTCCAGTGCCAATAAGATGCTTCTGTATGCTGAAAATCACAATCAGGTGATCTAAATATACATCTCTCTGATCAAATATGACCACCTCCCCTCACCCCCACCCACCCACCCACAGGAAAAAAAGGACCCTTGCTCTACTCAGAATCAGAAACATTATTCTTTCCATCCTTAAAAATATTATTTTATGAATAGGTGCGGCTAAGGAAACTGTTTTAGTCAACTACTTACTGTATTTTTGATTGGATAATAATGGTGTAATATACCTTTTCTTATCTGGCAGTCCATTTCAGGGGGCCAGTCATTTGCAGAAATACTCTTTGGTTCTGCTAACACAGAAGAGGACATGCTTAGGGGTTGCTCATTGCATAAGGTAAATGGAGTTAATTCACTGCTCACTTTTAAATATGTACCTTGAAATTTATGGCCAATGCTTTTTTAGCGTTTATCCCCTTTGGACATCTCTATGCTGTATATTGTACCCAGTGATCTTAGCTTTTGGAGTCAAGATAATTAGAAAAGCTAGTATTTTGAGAAATAGTTGGGCCTTTGTTGGCATTGTTTATTGATCTTATCTGCATGTTATCACCTAGAAGTACCATGCTTTCCTTTCAATTCATTGGTCTCTAGTTTATTGTCAGTCACTATGTGGCTTTGGAGCCATTGTATGCATATGGACAATTTTCTCAAGTGTGGTTTGCCTATTACAGATGATCAGATTAATTACATTTACAATTGGTGGGCCAGCATACCTCAATTTCATGGGCAATGAATTTGGGCACCCTAAGGTGAATCCCTTTATCTGGCCATGTAATGATGCATTTTTCAGATATTAAATTTTTTATTTTCCAGAGGGTTGAGTTCCCAATGTCAAGCAACAAGTTTTCTTATTCACTTGCTAACCGCCACTGGGATCTTTTGGAGGATGGATTTCACAATAAACTGTTTGCTTTTGACAAGGTAACATGGATATCACTAATTATAGTACTGCCCTTGATTCAGCCTTATTTACATCCTCTCTAGAGCTCTATTTGCAACTCATAGTTTTAATTTGCACACAATGATATTGGTATTTTCTTAGATATAAATTTAGAAGAATTTCATATGTCATGATATTTGAAATACATACCTTCAGGACATGATGAAACTGGATATAGATGAAAGAGTACTACAAAGAGGTTCAAAAGGGCTTCCCAATATTCACCATGTCAATGATACTTCAATGGTAGATTAGACTGTTCGCAGTACAACTGATAAATTCTTTATGTTAATAAATACACAACTAATGCCCCTTCTTGCACCAGGTGATATCTTACTTGCGAGGTCCTTTACTTTTTGTGTTCAATTTTCATCCCACGAGTTCATACGAAAGATATAGTGTAGGTGTTGAAGAAGCTGGAGAGTATCAAGTAAGTGATGATGTGCTATTATGAGATTGTCCCTAATCTGCAGTCCTGAATTTCACTTCAAGCTGGTTGTGACTTCTGTATGGTGTGTTACTTAATAATGGGTCGTGTCCAATGCCTGCATCATTCATATGTCTGGTCCACTTGCGAGTGTAGCCATGCATATATTACCTTTTAACTTGCTTAAATCATCAGTCCTCTGGGAATATAAATGTTTGTTGATTGCCACCGTGTTTTAAAAGTATAATAAAAATGATTCTACTCTCTCATGGGCAGTTACCATAACATTCGTCAAGGTACCTGAGGGTTAGGAGCTGAGAAAGAGAGCGGGGGGATATCAGCATAGAGAAAATATTCCCCTCGATTCAAATTTCAATAGAAAAAAAAAAAAAAAAAAAGAAGAAGCTAAATATGAATGTCCTTATCATGCATATTTATTCTTCTTTTTGTTCCAGATTTATGGCAAATGGTTTTAGACCAGCTGCTCAACTGGGCATAACATTGCTAGTGTAGGGAACATAGCCGTGTCTCTTTCTTAATTCACCTTGTCAAGTTTGCAGCATATTGTCTAAAATGGATGCATTCCTTGATGAGCTTCCGTTATGCCAAACAAAACAACTATACCCTGTTGTGGGAACTGTAACAACTATTGCCTGAAATGGTAATCGTCATCTTTTCAGTTATATTAATAAAAACATGAATGTTTAATTATTTTGTACCTATTTTTGCCTCCTAATGAGTCAACACCCTGCCACTAGGGAAGATAACCGATGGCCATAGTGTCCTAACTGAGCTGTTTGCTATCTTTTAACAATCATGCTAGAATAGGCTTTGGAACCAAGCGTCTACCATGTAGTTTGATTATTCTAATCCATAAATTACTGGACAGATCATGCTGAATACTGATGAAGGGACTTATGGTGGTCAAGGATTAATTGGTCCAGATCAATGTGCTCAAAGAACCATTAACAGAAGGTAAGATGTGGTGTTATATGCATTTCTTGTTTCTCTTGGTGCACTTCTACATATTCATTTCTGGTGAAATCTGAAATCTTTTGCTAATTAATTATATTTAGCTTAATTAGTTGTTGTTTGGAGTGTTATAACATCAACTCGAACCATTAGTGTTGTTAACAATACTGTAACATCAACTGAAAAGTAATGTACAGAGTTTTTATGTGGTTCAAATATAAATATATCCAACATGCATGATACGATGCCCATAAAAAGAACAAAATACTCGTTAGTACTTGAAGCAATTTAAGACTCCTCAAAACTGTAGTTGTTCTCTTAAAGGAGGTATTTAATTTGATTTGCCTCACTCTTTCACTAATTGTGATACAATGCTTTTCATTTACTCATTTTTTCAAGCCAAGGGACCAAGAAACAAGACAAAGGTCGGGTGTAATTGTATAAATGCACATCTTGAATTAATCCTTATCTTGGTTTGTTTCATAATGGAATGTCGACCAAGATTTGTTCTTTATCCTAGCAATTTTTGGCAAATCATGTCCTTTTAGCATAATGTCTAAAGTTATTTAGATTCATATTATCAAAGTTCAAAATTAGCGCAGATTGAATATTCTTAATTAACTACTTCAAAAATTTGTATTATCTGAGTTGCACCCATGGTTTTATATCTGTTTGCCATTGCTTTGGATTTTCAGAACTGATGGTTCCAGGTATTGCTTGGAGGTACCACTCCCAAGTAGAACTGCTCAGGTTAGTGCTCTTGTAAAATATCAAGCATTTAATTCGTCCCTTTACATAGAGCGAGCAAGAAAAGATAATATCAACTACAAGAATCACCTAGTTTAGGGATTACTCTACTTAATTGCTCATATGTGAATCAGTTCAAGATATTACAGCCATGAAGTAGGATCATTTCTTTCCTGCAGGTCTATAAGCTAACTCGGATTCTCAGAGTGTAACTCTAGGAGGATGTATAAATCCTGTAAATTCATCGGACTGTTGTAGAGTGGGATAATCTTCTTGTAGCAGGTGTATCAGTGAATCTTCTACACCCACCTCATGATTACCATGAGAAAACTAACAAGTTCTAATCAAATGCAAAGCTCCGTTGGATTTGAAATGGCAGATGTATATGATACATGGGACTACCATGATCAAGCACTCTGTTGTAAGTAAAAAATGATGAATTTCTTGCTAGTTTGGGTTCTAATTTTGGATCTGGACAGTATGTAGAATAGCTTGGTTATTAATATTTATGTCAAAATGTAAAAGAATCACATACATCAAGTTTTCCATTTTGGATTGTTTTATAGTATTTAGGAAGACCTTTTCCTCTACGTGTACTGTTCGGTTGTATAAGGTTGTCTATGCCAAGTACAATGGTGTTGTAACTTGTAAGAGTTTTAATTGTAAAATAGTCAAGATACAATTTTGTATAGGAGCTTGTGATCCTCTAGGCTCTTAACAAAATGTTGTCTGTTGGATTAAGTGGTATTCCGGGGTATGATCCATCGCTATAATCTGGTCATTTTCAAAACTTAATTTCACAAATTTTGTTTGGAGGATTTGGGAGATAATATTTTGGACTAGTGCTCACAAAAGGGATTGCAATCAAATTTTCTTCTTTTTTTTTTTTTTTTTTTTACACTATTATCAAAATTTTGTTTCATATTTGGAAAGTAAGTTGGCTTTCGTCTGTTGACTGAGAATTAATTAGTTTCTATATTAACAAATAATAACCATATTTGGGTTATTAATTGGATTTAAAAAAATAAAAAGATAAAAATTATCAACTTTCAAAGTAATGTTACAATTACAAAATAATTAATTAATTCAACATTCACAAAAAGATACAATAAGAATCATTAGATCTTGATTTTTAATTAGTAAATAAGCTTTCTTAATAAGCAAATGAATAAAAGACATAGTTGGGTTTAATTTATATTTATAATTAAATTTTTTTTATTAAATAAGAAATGTAAAGCTTTGGTCAACAACTTGTAAGATAGTAGGGAGAGAGCAAGATTAGTTTAGTGGGACCGTATTTGTAAGTACAAATATGCACACGAAGGCCCCGAATGCTCAGTTTCTAAGGACCATTTTATCCCTCAATTACGCTTCTTTAACCTCATATAAACTTCCTTCTGTTCTTTCTTTTTTTATTAACAGCACCGCATTTGCAGCGGCAGCGCGTGGAGAACAACACCGCCGCAATCCAGCTTCACACCCCTGTACAGCTGTGTTAGATATCCAATTCCTCGGCCGGCATGGTTAGTCGCGAAGACAGCGCGTGGAGAACAACCGAATGACATCACCATACAGATGTCGAACAGCAACGCGCATTCGCAGCACGTATAGTCCAACCCCCCCTCCCTCCCGTTGTGTGCTTTTAACCGGACCGCTTAATTGTAACGTAAATCAGGAAGAAAAAAAAAATAGAGAGAGTGAGTGATTGAATTGTGAGAGAGAAAATGGCGAGCCTACCTCCGTCGCTGAACCAGAAAGCCACCCCATTTGAGGCCGGCAGCAGCTCTTCCGCCGCCAACAAGGACCGGAGGCTGCAATCCGCCGAGCAGTTGGTTCTAGATCTCTGCAATCCTGATCTCCGGGAAAACGCACTCCTCGAGCTCTCCAAGGTTTTCTGTTGCTTTCTTCCTATCAAAGAACTGATTTTTTTTATTTTTTATTTTTTAAGTTTCATCCGAATTCAGATTGCTTGTCGTGTATTTTTTTTCCACATGCAAAAACAGTAGATTGATTTTCCGGACGTGTTTTCATTTTTTCAATGTTTAAAGTAGACTCCTTTATTTCTTCCCCAACAGTTTTGGTTTCACTTTGTCATCTTTTCTTACATGAAGTAAAATGTCTGTAAAACCCCTTCTTCATTTCTTCTGCGATATCACATTGGTAAATTAAATGAATTTGCGCATCATGATAAGGGAATTTCGCCAGCTCCTTCTCTGCTATGTTTTTTATGCAATTAAGTTGTGTGTTATTTGGCTTTGATGAAATTTACTATTGATGTATACTCATTTGTAAAAAGCTATTAGTTCTTATAATTGTTATCCACTTTCTTGTTTTCGTCCTGTAGAAGAGAGAACTGTTTCAAGATTTGGCTCCACTGCTCTGGAATTCCTTTGGTACTGTTGCTGCTCTTCTGCAGGTTTGTTTATAACAGTAGTTTGAATTCCAATTCCTTCTTTCTAACTGCTGGATTTTCTTCAGTTTATATGTTCTTGATGTAGTTTTAACTGCTTTATTTGAACTACATTCTTAGTTTATTTTCTGATGATGCTTCTAGTATCTGACAATCCCGTAATTGGGAAAAGTTTGTAATAATATTACCTATTGTATTTACCTGTCTGTTGAAATACATAGATTAATGTTTATAAAATTTAGCTAAATTAGCTGGTTTTCCAAGCGACCAAAAGTCGAGTAAACCTGGAAAAATGTGTTCTGATCACTGAATCATATGCAACAGAACCTGATTCCTGAGATAGATTATTAATGCAAAACATTCGCTGTTAACATTTTTGCATGTTTTCCGGTTTAGAGGAAATAAATCTTTTTTTTTTTCTGTGATTTTCTCTCTCTTTTATTTTATTTTATTTCAGATTTTACACAACATTGGTGGTTTTTAGTAATGTTAGCTGCTTTTCTCCTTAGGATTTACCTCTGATTTAGTTTTGGTTTATTTTACACAATTAGGACTTGGGTTTAAGCATTCTGGAGCGGCTTCCATGACTTATACTTATGACTTTTATTTTCTTCTGACTGAATGCAGGAAATCGTCTCTATTTATCCAGTTTTATCACCTCCAAATTTGACTCCTGCCCAATCGAACAGAGTTTGCAATGCACTTGCTTTACTTCAGGTAATATCAATCTCTTTTTCTGAATCTTACCTTTTCTTATGTCTTCTATATGCATAGTAGTTTATTAATTATTGATTTTGCTTCAGGTTTTCACTCCCCTGTAAGAAACTAATTTGTCGTTATCTTTATATATCAACTTTTGTAATGTTAGATTGTCCGGATTCTGGAAACATACCAAAATGACACCACACAATGTTGGACAGAGTGACAGTGGTAGAATTTGTCTTGTTTCGGTCGAGCGGTTAGGGTGTGGGACCTAGAGACCAAGAAGGTTTATAACAACCTTTGGTATTAAACAATTACTGTTTTGATAGAGGTGGGACACACGTGGTTATGCCCATGGCCAATTAGAGTGTTTGAAAACCTAGAGAAAATGAATAGGCGTATTCACCATCACGTGATGCACGTGAGGGGCATGATGAATATATATTATAATAGTCATAATATTAAATGGTGCATCTCTCTGACAGCAAAGGTAGTTTGTAACTTTTCCCTCTGTTTTCCGTTATGACTCAGATACTTGTCGTATCTTGTTCTTACCTCTACTCTAGGCCTAGCTAAATGTCTTCCGTTGTCTCAAATCCTCCACGTTACACATCAGTATCCATAGAATTCTTATGTTCCTGTAATTCTGGAAAGTTTTCCTGAAAAAATCGGAAACTTCCCGATATACACAAAATGTACATTAAACAAATGCCTTCTCACTTATTACTTCACAAATAAGCTAGATTTATTCTAGAGGCGAAGTCAGTTTGGTAGCACAAACACAGGGTCTCTGGTGTGTAAGAATCCATAGAGGAGCTAGTATGAAGCTCTGAGCTTTTACCTTGTCGGGTAAGATTTTTCTATAATTTATACGTAGGAAATCATTCAAGCTGTGATCCATATAAATTTGTGAATTATAAATGTTGCCAAGAGCGTTGATCTTTCTAGGAATACTTAGCTAATCTATATAATGAATACTTGTTTCAAACTGTCCTAATCTACAACAGATCAAAATTATGACGAAAAAAGTCCATGTATATGGAGATTGTTTTCCTCTATGGAGAAGAAAATATCATGACAGCGTAGTAATGTGACCTGTGAAATTTGGATATAAATCCCACATGGAGATTGGTATGTTGCCATTATTATATCTAGATATAGTGAAATGTACATTTATCACTGTATATTTTGCATTGATGCTGTTTGCAGTAATGAGATATTCAATACCATATGGTGCAATTTAAATTTGAAATATTTTGGTTGCTTTTGTAGCTGTGTGAGCATCTCTATCCCTCAGTTCTTTACCCTAAAAAAATAAAGATAAATTAATAAAACCCTGAAGTTGCTACTTGAAAAAGAAAAGTTCATTGATGGGCTAAATAAATGATACAAAATAATTTTACATAGAGAAGAAAAGTTTCCTGCTGCCTTAGACTTACACGCTTCTCAATTTGTTGCAGTGTGTTGCGTCACATCCGGACACAAGAATGTTGTTCCTCAATGGTAAGTTTCTGGGTTATATGGAGATTATCATCATTCCTGCATCTATCTATATATTAGAATTTGCAAGCTAGAGAGACTTTCCCACATCAGGTGCCTATTGGAGCCTCGTCTTTTCTCCTTTTATGGTGACTGGGACGTACAATAGCTTTGTTGATATTGTTATGATTCTGCCATTTCTGATTTTCTACTGTGATAACTCTTATTATGCAGTTGGCCACATTCAGTTCTGTTGTTCTACTTCTCACCTTCATTCGGCACATCATCCTGTTGATTTGTCCTTGATATGTTATTGAGTTGTAACAGATTAAGTCTGACTATTAACCTCAGCATGAAGTTTTTAACGAGTTCTTGTTTTATCATATAAGTGGAATCTGTTCCTTTTTACAGTACTGCTGGTAGCCTAAATGTGTCTTTTTTGAACTGATGTTTCTCTGTTGCAGCCCACATCCCTCTGTATTTGTACCCTTTCCTTAATACGACCAGCAAATCGAGGCCGTTTGAGTATCTCAGGCTTACGAGTTTAGGTGTCATAGGTGCTTTGGTCAAGGTATTCTCGATCTGCCTAGTTAATTTTCCAGTTTATGCACAAATAGAAGTCGTTACCTATTTGAAAGAGGAAAACACTGTGTTATCTGAGAAGCTGTGGCAGTTTTTCCTTAGTAAAATGTGTTTGCTATTTACCAGGATTATTTGTGTTCCCTTTTCTTTACCATATCCTAAGTAGTAGAAAAATGAAAATGATGTGGCTCGTGTTCCTCTTTTGTTCTCAGGTTGACGACACTGAAGTTATCAGTTTCCTTCTGTCTACTGAGATCATTCCCTTGTGCTTGCGCACAATGGAGATGGGAAGTGAGTTATCCAAGACGGTGAGTTTCTTCTAATTGTTTTTTTGTAATCCACGCTTATTGAGTTTTTGTTTGCCTCATTTCTTTGTTCATAACTCGAGTGTATTAAAAGTTGTGTGCTTCTTTTGGCAGGTGGCGACATTCATTGTGCAGAAGATTTTGCTGGATGATGTGGGGCTGGAGTATATATGCACCACAGCGGAGCGCTTCTTTGCTGTAGGTAGAGTGCTAGGAAACATGGTTGCTGCACTTGCTGAACAGCCTTCTTCGCGGCTATTAAAACACATTATCAGATGCTACCTTCGATTGTCTGATAATCCAAGGTTGGTTCAACAGATTGGTCAAGTAATCATTTACTTCATTAATACATTAGATGTAAATAATCTTCTCGTCTATACAGAGCTTGCGATGCCCTGAGAAGTTGTCTGCCTGACATGCTTAGAGATGCAACGTTTAGTAGCTGCCTTCGTGTAAGTGCCAATTGTCCCATCAAGTCAACTTGACTCGTTTATAATTATAGCCTTATTGTTAAGCTGTGATTGCATGGTGAGTTATCTTCTGTGGTGTGTTTCAGGAAGACCCAACAACAAGAAGGTGGTTGCAGCAGTTGCTTCACAACGTGCAAGGACCGCGGGTTGCCATGCAAGCAGGTGGTGGATTTGATCATATGTTGGTCAACTAATGAGCCATCTCACACAGATAAATACTTTTTCTCGACTGAAAACTAGATAGCAGTTAGTAGGTGAAACTGATGACATGATAACTCTACTCCCAGTCCTGCTCCACCAATGCAATTCTGCATGTATTAATCTTATGTCTCGTCTTCTCTTACTATTTTTAGAAACTCAGGATAGCATTAAGTAGCTGAAACTTCATTTTCCCCTGTTTTTTTGATTTTGTTTTTGTTTTTGTTTTTGTTTTTTTTGGGGGGGGGGGGGGGGGTGGGGAGGGGTGTCGTGCATTTGATTTCTCTGTAGAATGAACGAGGAATGAATTAATTTAAGGAAAAAAATAAGTTTTCTTTAACGGGTTAGAGTGATCTGTCGATGCTTATTTGACATCCAAATGTATGTGTTGACATGCATTTTTCCTTCTTTTATAAAAAATTAAATATCTACCATGTGGACAAAAGTATTCAAAAAGGATTCTTAGGCACTTTAAAATTTATCTCTTTGATAAGTATACTTCAAATTATAGAATGGGATAATTGATTGAAAAGAATTAGTTATTGGATCAATCTTGAGTTTTCTATTAAAAGCAGAGGGTTCAAGAAAAGCCTGAACATGACAAATTCGCAGACAATTAAAGGGAAAAATGGAAACGTTGTCGTTTTTCACTAACCAGAAACCACCATAGAGGCGATAAAAAGAGAAAAGGGCTTCACCTTTTGTGATTACGATAAAATATAAAGAGAGAGAACATTCCATTTTGGAGGATAAAATATTTGCCAGAATATTGCTATGAAAATTCCAGGCATGCAAATGTATACATATAATGCTTTTCAATATTAAATAGTTTTTGTTTCATAGAGGATGAGGTTTGCAGTGGTGGGCACCAATTTGAGAGAGAAAAAATTGGCATCAAGTATTGGTTTTCGGGTGAATAAATTTAGATGGGCCATTGATGAACTTTATCAAAAAGGGATAAAGAAAAGGTGAACTTATTTCATCCTTTTCGGAATGTAAAAAGGCAAAGCCTTCTATTTCATGTGCACTTTCAATCCTTCTTCTTTTTTTGATGTTGTTACCATTAATTAACTCTCAACATACTTTCTTTAAATAGAGATTGAATCACAATTTTGCTCACTAATTCAAAATGAATGCTCTTTCTTTCCTTCCCTTTTTTTTTTTTTTCAATGAAAAGCTATTTAAGTTGTGAAGATTATTACAATAATGGGTACTAAGATCTTAATGTAAATGTTAAAAAAAAAAATAGCTCCATAAACTTAAGATTGTGTCATGGGTTTCAAATAATAAATGAATGAATGAATTTATTTCATAAAAACATGAATGAATTTCAAATTTAACTAAAAAAAATTCAAAATAATAGAAATGTATTAATTTCAAATACATATCAACCAAACGATGAATTTGCAACTATAAATTTCAAATTCATCCTCAACTCTCTCAGCCGAAACACAACAGGAAGGATTCAAGACTATCAAAAGTGAAGGTACAAATCAAAGAGCTGATAATTGGAAGAAGCATGCATTGAGCAATACATGGGTGATTGACTAAAGTTAACTATAATTAATTCACAGGAGATGGACAATATTATGAAGAATATAAGAAGATCTAAAAAGCAAAATTAAGAGGCATTATGGGAAAGATGATGTAGTTTCTTCCAAGATTCCTCTCTCTGCATCTTCAGTTGCTTATAAAAATTCCCAATAAAGATCTCAGCTTTGTGGTACAATTCTTGGTCACTAAGATCCTCATCAACCACAACCTCTTCATCTGCATCATCATTGTTGTCATCTCCAATGAAGAAAATGCTCGTCTCCGAACCACATTTCTTCATCTTTGCTTCATCACTACTACTCATCTTCTCATCCATAGCAGGTTTCTCATCATATTTATCAGGAGAAGAAGAGATCGCAGATGGGTTTGGTGCATTAACAACAACAGAATTAGTAGCAAATTGATCTTGATCGGATTGGAAAAAGAAGGAAAAGAGACCAGCTTCAGCTCCAAGTGCCATAACCAGAATGTTAACAATGAAGTAGAGATATTTGAATCTGATGGATGCAGATAGAAAAGGGGTTATGATGAGGAGAGCTGCTATTGCCACAACCACCTTTAAACTCATCATTTCACTTTTCTTTAACTTCTCCATTTTTACTAGCTTGTTATGAGCTTTGGAGGCCCCTCTTTGCCTTTATATATATACGAGATTTTCTTCTTCAACTATGATCCTAACTGGTCTTTCTTTTTGTCCCTTATGTTTGGTGTCTCGTTTTCCATTATAATATCTCTAATATAAGCGACTTGTTAATTAATGATGTCGTCTAAAAAATACGTGACATGTCACAACAGTATCCATATGTAATATGAGATCTTATGTGATTAATCTCTATTTTAATTTGTAACCGCTTTAATTATATATAAGGCGGATAATATAAGAGATGAGACACCATCTATGGTAAAGAAATTTGATTGGTTTATACCTACTATAGTCTAATTAATAAATATATCCCTTTTTGCCCCAGCAAATTTGAAATATTTTTTCATTTATTAATAAATGAAGGAGAAGAAGATGAAATGAGGGAATTTAATCAATGTAACTATGTGGTCCTTCTATCTATGCACTATCTATCCATATGACACATCACAGAATGTGTGATTGTAAAAAGTAAACCCTTTTTTTTTTTTTTTCTAATTATGATGCATGTGATCCATCATATGGTTTTCAAGCACAACAAAAGCGAACAGGATCCTCTACTCCAAATTGATGTTTTATCTTATATTTTATTGTTTTTAATTCATGTTATGTGTAAATTGGTGATGTCATTTTTTACACTTGACATGTGGTAGTTATTTTGGAATAGAGGATCCCGTTTGCAACAAAAGAGGTAGTATAAAGCCATGAACTTTTTTAGATCAACCATACCTTATTGGTGAGAACATTAACTAAAAAATAACACAAAATTATTACCTATAAGGCTATAACTAGTATTCTATCAATAGGAAGAAACTTTCCAGTAAAAGATGTTACTTTTTCCTAAAAAAAAAAAAAAAAACTATTGAGCTTTTCATGTACTTAATTTGCACACAGATATAGTGTGTAAGTTAATCTTGTTTTCAATAATTCCTAATGATGGAATTATCACGAATTTGTTTTTCTATTTTGGATTTACAAATTATATTACATATTACATATTACAAATTTTGGATTTTGGATAATAAAGTTAGAAAAGTGTGAACTAAAAAAAAAAAAAAGTATTATGATAAGTTGATAACATATATGAATATCGTAGAGTTGAGGAATAGAAAACTTAAAAAAGAAAATATTGAGATGAAAAATAATCGAAGCATAGAAATTAATTGGCCTATAATCTTACCTAGATTCAGTTGAATTCTTGTCGCTTGAGTTTTACTATGATACCAATACGGCAATGATAAGTAGTTAGGCCGTAATGATGTTGAATCACTTCATTAATTCTGTGGTTGGCTAATTAACATTGTTTCATTACAACTCTTATCTTATTTTCTCATTTAGATGATTGAAACGGGTTAACCCACAAACAACAATTGATCGTGTATAAATTTATGAAAATGAATTTAATTTGTGAATTTCGTTTTGAGAATTTGCATCCGTGGAAATGTCTCAAATGGGTTGTTATGAGATTATTTGGCTCAAGTTTCTGTTTATAATAGCTAGCCATGAAGCATCATTTTTGTAGGATTTGAAAATTTTACTTAATTTAAGATGTACTGAACAATCAATATCATAAACATAACAATTAGACATTGTTTATTTTATAAAAACTCAAAACTCGATTAGAGCTCAATAAAAGATAATTATAAATATATAAAACTGGTAATTCGATCTCAACTTGTTTTTCCCATTCAACTTGAGCTTGTGCAATATTACCTTAATTTAAAAAATCAAATAAGCTCGAGTATATAGTTCTGAAATAAGAATTAAAAAGAATAAAAATATTATGGGATAGTTACAAGAACTACCCTTGGCATTTGATCAGATAAAAAATAAACTCAATAAAATTTAATAAATTACAAATACCTCTCAACGCTTAATTCAATTTATATTATTAAAGGGGTCCTTATAAGAAAAATATAGACTTTAGTACTTCAAGGAGCCATTTGCAATTTTAAAACCAAACCAAAAAGGCCATTTTTTTATTTAAATTAAGATGCAACATCAATTTTCACTTACATCATAATAATAATAATAATAATAATAATAATAATAATAATAATAATAATAATAATTATTATTATTATTATTATTATTATAATAATAATAATAATAATAATAATAATTATTATTATTATTATTATTATTATTATTATTATTATTATTTTATTTTTTGGATGATGACTATACTAAATTAAATTAAATTATTTATGTTGTAGTGTGGTTTAATTCGTTTTAAAAGAAAAAAAAAAAAAAGAATAGAGAATTGAGTTAGTATCGAGTTAAAATAGGAAAGCATAAGAGGTGGAGGGGAGAGTAAGAGTATGTGGTGCCAAGTTGGGGTGTGCCAAATTTTCACCCGACACATACTAGCTTCTTTTATTACTATCCACATATGTTCATGCCTCACTATATCAATATTACACTTTCCTCCATTTACATACCAAAAAAAAAAAAAAAACAAAGTTACATTTTCATAATATTTTGTCCAAGTGTGTGATAGAGAGTATATGATACAATGGTTAGGTTGATATATTATGGTTAGATTTTTGTATTTTCTTTAGTGATAGCCGATGGTCAATCCATAGATTTATGATTTAAATTGGGTATAATTGAGCTTCCTCTCCTTTGTTCTTTAATTTTGTTGCGTTAGCTGGCAACTCCATTAAGCTAAATCAACTTTAGTACTATTTTTGCTAACATGATAGCAAGATATGAATACCCTATCAATGGAGATGTCTACCACATTGAGTGAACAGTTTTTAATGCTCCTAACCAATACACAACTCACATGCATATAATCTTTAATTGGGAAATATCTAAAGTCTGGTGTCTCTCTTGCACTAATTTGTCATTCACTTTTGAAATGGCAAGTAAATCATCATAAATATCCTCTTTGGAAATGCCCTATTCTGTAACATGCGAAATCTTATTGCAGGTATTTTAGAAGCCAACAATTGCGAGTTTGTAATAAACAAAATTAACCTGTAGAACAACAGGCTGGAGAAGATAATCCACGTGCATAAACTGTTTAGGACAGACAGACAGACAAACAATTATGGAAAGAATTTTGAACGAGCCATATACACAGTTAAACACAACGTACTTCATATAAATAACGTCAGTTGTAAACCCCAGCAGCTTTACACAAATCAAATCTTCATTGCTAATTCTCCATGTTTTCAGAATTCCTTTTCCATTTTCTTCAGAAGATTATAAGCAATCTTCGATCATCCACTGAAAGTTAGAAACCTTCAACTTCAAGTAGAACTTTTCAAGAGGAATGCCACTATACATCCCAGCAAAGCACCAGCGACAACCTGGAGTTATGTGGGAGCTACCATCAGTTAGCTATGATTGAGCACTACTAGTCAGAGTAAATTTTTGTAATCTTGGCATATTTGAGGTTCAGAGTTTAGAGGTCAAAATCCATGTGAAAACAGATAAATAATAGAAATATCTTGTAAGGCTGTTACAAAAGGGAAAGAAAGAAAGAAAGAAAGAGCGCAGTTGATGAAGGACGTGCTCAGAGAGGACAATGCTCTTATAGTTAGGAGCCATTTTTGCATAAATTTATCTGAACCAATAAGAAATTACATATATTGAGGAGAATAAGTAATCCTCCACAGATGGGAACAAGATCCTGAAACTGATAAAAAAACATTCAAGGAAGTGATGCAGCTACATTGAATTAAGCATGACTAACATACCTGCAGTGGTGTGTGGCCCAGTGAATCTCGAAGAGGTCTGACATTAGCAACAGGATGCTCAGGAGGCAATTCACACACAATTTGATTCAATAACTGCAGTAAGAACCAAATTTTATTACATATTGCAGAAATGAAGGTACCAATACATCCCAGCACTAACTAGTGAGCATAGGACATGAACCTTTCCTATACAACAAAAAAGCAAAAATGAATGGAAAATCATAAGGTGTACTCTCTCAAATGTCTCATTTCCAACCATCCAAAGTGCAATACCAACGCAAGATAATGCCTAAAATAAAAAGGACCATGTTTATCATCAAGACAGGATCTCACCTCAGCTTGGCGACCAGCGTGAAGCCTGATTCCGGTAGCATCATACATGACCTGGTTGATATATCAGAAATGTTAGCAAGGAAAGCAATTCCAAACGTATTCAAAATACTGGCTCAATATGAATTACTATGGTGAGAGAAATACCCTTCTAGATATATCATTGATCTCAAGTGACTCATAAGAGCCAAGCTTAGTGTCCATGAGGTATATATAGATGCATTTCTATCATCTCTTACAGGCAACAGACTATCAGCAGAGACTTGAAGTAACCAACAATACATAAAATTTTATGAGACTTGCAAGCACAAGTCTAACAAACAGAGTTCAATTACAGTGAAATCTACTTAAGGTGGTCAGAATAACCAGGTCAAAATCAACCAGAATGTCTCCTTTTCATGCATTGTATATTAAATTATGAAAAGTAACACCAAGAAAAATTACCATATCTGATGGGATGACATTCAAGAACTGGATAAACAAGCAGGCAATACGGAAAGGATGAAGAAAACCTGGTTTAGAAAGTACATACAACACATGCCAAGACCACTGCAATGGCAAATGATGCTCCACCCGCTCCCTCTTCCAAGCCAATTGCAGTCGCAAGAGCCGTAACAGTTGCTGAATGTGATGATGGCATTCCACCTGAGCTCAGCATCTTTCTAGAATCCCATTTTTTATCCTTCAACCTGCATGTCTAAAGGGACATATTAAAAGAACAAGCAGGACATAGGTAGATGACAAGACTAGATATTGTCCATCTAATACAGGCCGGCATGATTAAGTAAATGACATTAGCAAGTGTCAAGTCACAAAATAAAACACATCACAACGATCACTTATACAAAAAACTCCCTTGCCCCGTTTTCTCCTATATTTTATTATAAATAGGAAAAAGTTGTTCATCACATGATGAACCAACTATTTACAACTAGCTTGTAAGACATTCACTCAAAGCATCCCAAAAACTTAAAGCATCATATTTCACCAATCTTGATTTTGTTCCAATTTGATACAATGATTAGAAAATGGACTCCAATTAGAGCCAAAAAGTGTGCTTTCCTAATCATCCGCACACTTGGAATTAGCAGTCAAAATCCCCTAAAGTTTCACATCACTTCTAAGAGACGCCATTTAGCTAGTGATTTTCTCTCATTTTCTTATCAATATTAATGATGTTGCTTGGCAATGAGAAGTGGAATTTTAGAGGAGATTTTGGCTGCTAATTCAATGTGTATGGACAACTAGGAGAAAACACTCCCCTGTTCCAATCGGGACTAAAATTCAAATCAATGTATCCAACTGAAACAAAAATAAAGTTGGTGAATTATGATGTTCATTTTCCAACTCATACTGCCATTCTGGTTGATACATACTCGGAACAAATTATTTAGAGGAAATGAGAATATAAGCCTATAAGCATGTCTAAATACATATAAATTGAAAAAAAACGGTGGAGCGGCTGGGGTAAAACAATTAACCTAATCTAAACCGTAATGCCCACAGCCAATATATGGAGAAAAAAAGAAAATCTAAAATCAGAACAATGGAGACAGATAAAGTACCAAGTAGTGAAAGGCTTGAGAAACTGAGCAACAGCACAGGCGAGTAAGGCGGAGATCAGAGACAGATTTGCAGGTGCAATCGTAGAACGGAGAGTCGTCGCAGCATCAGCCCCCGCCATAACCTCGCCGCTGGATCGGATTTCAGTGTATTGCGAAGAGGAAAAATAAAAAGATCGTAGAATTCCGAGATGCGAAGTTTAATTTGTTGTGATCGGCGGCCGCCGCGGAAGAGGAGGCGGCGATCGGGATTAGGGAGTTTAGATTGGGGAAGAATTGAGGAAGGTGAGTCACGCTCACGCGGCAGACCAGTTGGAGGAGCGCTCAACTTGCTTCGGACTGGGAGTGGGTGAATTAATTAATTTCTACGTTTCTTATCCACTGACGGCTGACCCATCTATTCAATTATTTTCGAAAAACTTACAAATTAATCACTTATCTTAGTTGGGACCAATTTTCTTCTTTTTTTAATGTGCAAATAAGCAGTTAATGTTAATGAATGAACCTAGATAAACCCATAATGAATTTTCCAGCAAACACGCCTTTGTTATAAACTTATGGGCCCAATAATTTGAAAAAAAAAAAATATGGGCCCAAAATGGTGTTTTAAAATAAAACTACGAGTTACTACTAATTTAGATAACCTCATAAATATAAATTAATTATATTAAAATTCGAATGAAAATATAACACAATTACATTATAATTTTTTTTCATTTTTCTTATATTTGATTTTCTTTTTTGTATAAACTTCAATACTAACATTTCAAAATACATTATTTTCAACGTATGGTATTAAACAATCATGATTTTTAATGTTTATCTTGTTAAAGAAACAATTTTTTCCCATGGCTATGATCGAACTGGATCCATTTTTTAAAAATATATCATGTATAAATTGGTGACGTCATTTTTTACACTTGAAGTGTGGGAAATACTAGATGAAACACCAATGTGAAAAAGAGGATCATGTTTGAGTCATGACAGTTGGAAAGACAAATAATAAAATAAACAACAAGTCTACTAACAAATAAGTCGATAAATAAAATATAATCTTGTAGTAATCATCTCCTAAGTAAAATCTCATCGTTACGTTACTTCAGAGAAGTTCTAACATTTACATATATAAAATAAAGTTCTCAAATTGACTTCTAAATTTATATAGAGCAACATTAGAAAATGCAAATGGACTAATGGTTTATTAATTTCTATTAATAGTTAGCCTAATAATTATGTGATTCTACACCTGATGTATTTAAGGATCCATCCAATAGTTGTTATGTAGCCTGATTATCACGTGCCATGCAAATGGATCGATTTCTTGTATTTGATTTTGTTGTTTTGGTGGTCTAAGAAAAATAAATTGACTCGAAAACTAGAAAAAAATCACACAAGTGGTAATGTGGTATCATGTGGCCAACTATGAGTATACTCTTGCCATCAACATCCTTGCATGCCCATCACTCTCTGTCTTTTCAACTCCACGGCTCACAAATTCCCAAAATTAGTGATTTCTAAATGGAAGACGTGGTCATCGTTTTTTTTTTCCTATTTTATAAATTCTTGAAATTATCAGCTTTTTTTTTTTTTTTTTTTGGTGGTACATAATTCGAATAATTTCTTTGTTGTATGTATTTGTAAAATTCTAATTATATAATAATAAATTCTTTGACTGGGTAAGGCCCAAACACCTCTAAGATTTTGTTGTGGACATAAAGGATGAACCAATCTAGCATTTGTCCAAAATATATTAACATTCCGGAAGTGAGATTAAAATGAGATTTCAAATATTTTACATTAAATATACTATGTGTGGATCAAACTATGATATAATAAATTCATGAATAATTTTGACGAGGTATCTCATAAGCTTTAACAAATCAAGCCATAGTTATCTCCATAAAGTGGTTCAAATAAGTATATTATTGTTCTATTTTAATCCAAACTAAACTTATCTCAATTCATGTGAAATGCTCCTTTATTTATAACTTTATAATATATTGATACTTTTTTTTTTTAAACTATTGATACACATTACTTTGTCAATCATTGATGTAAGATACACCAATATATTATAATTATCAAAATCTATAATTAACTATCCTCCTAACATACGAGACATTGATAATATTCCTCAATCCAAAATAAATGTCATTGAGTGGGTCTTATATGAGACCGTCCCACGGATCTTTTTACAGTCAACCCACAACCCATATTTCACAATTCACATGTAAATTTATTAAAATGAGTGTGGATTGTGGGTGTTAAGGATTGGTATCATGCAAATATTATCTGTGAAACCGTCTTATATTAGTTTTTACGAAAGTCATTTTAACCAGGTTATTTTGTCCTACATTAGTTTTTTTTAATGTCATTTTAACCGGGTTATTTTGTCCTCAAAATTTTTTTAGAGCTAATATAGGATTTCAGAAATATATTCAGTATTCTACAAAAGTTGTCCTTATTTACTTCTTTCAAATTAAATCAGATACAAATTGGTTGTTAAAATTTTACATATAATGATTATACTTGAATAAGGATTAGATGGATTTTTATATAACTTATTTAATCTATATGCAAAATCCTAAAAAAAAAAAAAAAACTTATTTTATGACAGAATTGAGTATGTCACAATGGGTAAAGAATAGCGATATCCAATTGATAATCCATGTATGTTATGTATTCCAATTCCCTCCGATTAGAGAATAAGGAGATGGATATACGTGGAAATGGAGAGACCAAGATCCTGTCAAACAAAAGAAAAGAAAAGTGTGTGACATGAAATCCAACCACAGCCACATTCAGTCCCATCTCTCTCCCCATTCTCTCTCTATATAATAAACACATTCAATTCAACAAATGTCCTCCAACCCAATTCCATCTTCTTCAACATCGCCAGATTCCCTGGATTTCTCCAAATTTGTTGAGTAGAGTTGTCGACAATCACGGCTATATCAAGCCCCCCTCTTCTTACACATGTCCGAGCGGCGCGTCGCGAGGATTGTGTAATAGAAACCAACCCTTCGCCCCACGGCGGTCGCGGCGCTTTGCCCTCCGAAGGCGGCTCCCCCTCCGACCTCCTTTTCCTCGCCGGCGGCGGACTTCTCTCTCTATTCCCATTCTAAATTTACTATTTTCTTCTACTCATTAGATCAACAATTTAGAAAGATTGAAAAGAAAAGGATCGAAAGATGATGCTAAAGATTAAGAGGGTTCCCACCCTTGTTTCCAACTTCCAAAAGGAAGAGGCCGATGAAGGCGTCCGCCATGCATCCGGCTGCGGCCGCAATTGCTTCAGAACCTGCTGCCTTCCTGGTTTGTGTTCTATTTATTTTTGGTCCTTGATATTGTTCGTAATTGCAATTTGATCCATATTTGTGTTCTTTCTCAGTATAATAACGAGGATTTTTATTGGATTAGGAGCAAAGCTGCCTCTGTATGCCTTCAAGAAGGTCAGCGACGTCGTTTGTGAAAAGGGCTTCGTTGCCTCCGAGAATCAAGTTGACTTCTTGGATTCCCTTCTTCTTGGGGAGGTATTTCTTCTTTAATTAATTTCTTTTATTAGTTTTAAACTTCATCGGAATTACGTGATGTGTGAAATTCTTGAATATTGTTGATGACAGTGGGAGGATCGCATGCAGAGAGGTCTATTTCGTTATGATGTGACTGCTTGCGAAACCAAGGTACAATTCTTCTCTGTGTTTCGAGTAATCTGCAAATAAATTCATGTTTCAACTAAGTATTGATTAGTAATGATGATTAATTGATAGGTGATATCTGGAGAGTACGGATTCATGGCGCAGCTGAATGAGGGAAGGCATCTGAAGAAGAGGCCAACAGAGTTTCGTGTTGACAAGGTTTTGCAGCCCTTTGACGAGAGCAAGTTCAACTTCACCAAAGTCGGCCAAGAAGAGGTGCTCTTTCAGTTCGAGCCCAGTGAAGATGACCAAATCCACTTCTTTCCAGATGCACCTATTGATGCTGATAACTCACCTAGTGTTGTCGCCATTAATGTAAGTTCGTGTTTCATATTCAGTTCTTTGTACTTCGATTATGTTGTCCTTTTAGTGATGTTAATGATCCAACAGGTTAGTCCCATTGAGTACGGACACGTGTTGCTAATCCCTCGGATTCTTGAACGCTTGCCTCAGAGGATTGATAGTGAGAGCTTCTTACTTGCTCTCAACATGGCCGTTGAAGCTGGGAATCCCTACTTCCGGTTGGGCTACAATAGCTTGGGCGCATTTGCAACGATCAATCACCTTCACTTTCAAGCGTATTTCTTAGCGATGCCATTTCCTGTAGAAAAGGCTCATTCAAAGAAGATAACCACTACAAGTAACGGTGTGGAGATCTCTGATATTCTCAATTATCCCGTCAGAGGTCTCGTTTTCGAGGGTGGAAGTACTCTCGAAGATTTATCCAACATCGTCTCGGGCTCGTGTGTTTGCTTGCAAGAGAATAATATTCCCTACAATGTACTTATTGCTGATTGTGGGAAACGTATCTTCCTCTTCCCCCAATGCTATGCAGAGAAGCAGGCACTTGGGGAAGTGAGCTCCGAGCTTCTTGATACCCAAGTTAATCCAGCAGTTTGGGAGATTAGTGGACATATGGTGCTGAAACGAAAGGAGGACTACGAAGACGCGTCTGAGGAAAATGCTTGGAGGCTTTTGGCGGAGGTTTCCCTGTCCGAAGAGAGGCTCCAAGAAGTGAAGGAGCTTATATTTGAAGCCATTTCTTGCAATATTGACGAGGAAGTTGCCACTCCAATTGCACCAGAAAAGACCGACCATACCCCTCAGTCTGGTGAAGATGGCGATAATCTTAAAGGCTTCCAACCTCTATGGTACCTGTGTAGCTAAATTGTTTGGTTCCAAGTATAGGACTATTTATGATTTCCCTAGGGATGTCTTGTCATGTTTGCTCCATTGTGGGATTGTGTTTTTAACTTTTGTCAGCTGCATTTGTTAACCACTCAAGAGTTGTCCTCTGTGGTGGTTTATGTACAATTTCTCTGAGACGATTAATGGATATGTTTGATTGAGCTTTTGTTTTTGTTTCTTGGAGCTACATATACATCATATTAACGAACCACTCTGGGTTCCAGCCCAATATAATATTTTTCATCCAATCATAATTCATTTCCTATATACATTTCCCAATCTCACTACCAAAACAAACTTTCAACAATGATCTTCAAAAAATGGCTAGAAAAGGAACAACATATCCATAACTCTATTCAGCAAATGGCAATAGCAAAGTTTTAGGGAAACAACAATGGAAAGAAGACACTATCAGAAATCAGGAAGTACAACTAATATAGCATAATAAGTTACTAAGGAGACAGAATATAGTCCATTTTGTGCCAACAACAAGCTAGAGGATAAAAAGTATGGCGTATTTAAGTAGTATCGTCTCTGAACCATTAAGATCACCAATTTGGTTTCAATAAAACGACACAGTTATTATAACGTACTCTGAAGTGCATGATGCAACATCAGACGATGCAATGCTAGGAATTGAAAACAACGAACATATCACAGCAGTGTGCTAAGTTTAATAAGACCAAACAACACAGCGTTTTGGCAAAATCCAAACAGGAATGTGTACCATAGATTTGGAAATGGGCATTTCAATGAATTCATTTACTCTCGGGTTCAGCTTCCTTGTTGCCATATTTACGCTTAAACTTGGCAATCTGTCCAAGGCTTTGAGCCATCTGGCGCCTGGCTCGGAAATGATAGACTTTACCAACCTGGTGGATTTTGGTCATCATCACAGGCATCAGCCTACCACTTTGGGTCACATACGATATCCATTGCATCTGAGGGTGAATTCCTTTCTTCATCGTTCCCTAAACAAAATTCACAATTTAAACAAGAGGGGTTCCTAATTTATACTCAAAAGGGAATGCTAAAGCAGAATAAAAGGGTTGATTGGTAAGAACTATTTCAACAGAGACCAAATTCATTGGGGCATTTCATCAAACATGTTGAGTGCAATTACGAATGAGCAGACAGCACAAGTCCCACATTAAATCGTCTGATTTAAAATGAAATCAAGTGTTGTTTACTAAATACAATCACAAACAACAAGATTTTATTGAGTTAGAATGAATAGCAGATTAACCTTTTTCCGATGGATTTTGTTCGTCGAGCAATCACTGCCGGGGATGACTAGGGTTTAAGCAGGAGTTTAAAAACCTCGTTATAAGCAGCCTCTGTGTTATATGCGCACCCCAGAGAATTTCACCCATAAAATCCTAATATTGGAAAATAAAATTTCATTTAAAAAATGGAAATTATTAATTGTGAGATTTATAAATTATCTTATTTTATATTCCGTTATTTTTTAATATATACACATCAATACATCATGACATATGTCTTGATTACTTTAAAATATTAAATTATGCACATATTTCTCCTATATTTGAGTGACATGCATTCTATTTATTTGCAGGTAAAGTATTACAAGGATAAATTGGGAATGATATAATTAAAAATTAACAATAGATATTTTATTTATTTTCCGCCAAAACCCATTATCCTCGTACCTCTCCGACACCAATTTCGTCTCCGTTGTGCATTCAAACGAACCAAATCAATATACTATTAGCTTTATCGAACTCACTGATTTCAACGTCAAGATCAATCCGTTGCATACTCATAGACATTTTTATTAATCGGTTAACAATCTTCAGTGATTGGGTAAGCTCCTTTTTTACATACTCATATGTTTATGCATATTTTATATGATTTTTGGAGTTTTTCAAATGTAGAAATGCCGTATGAAATTTTGAGTGTTTTGGAAACGTCCAGAATTTTGAAAATAAGAAGTAAGAATTCCTCCTGCTTTGAGAATGAGGAAACAAGATAAGGTTGGGAGTATTGAGGGCTTTTCTTTTGGGTCCTGATTCTGCTCAATCTCTCTCTCTTGAATGTGATTGGTTCCGAGCCTCTGGATTCTCTTCTACTAGAATAGTTTAGTCACTTTACTAAAATGAATTGATACTGAAGAGGATTTGCAGTGTGTATGTAACATACACGCAATTGCTTTCTTAACGACAATGGTATTTCCAAGTCTTGCATTGGCGTTTTCTTCAAATAATGGAATAATGATATTTTCATATTTCTTCCCTCTTCTGGTGTTGAATTAATATTGTTATGGTGTCATAATGTGCCTCAGATTGATTAGAGTCTTAGACATTATGAAGGCTATGCTTTTATTAGGGAGGATGTTTCGTTCAAATATCTTGTAGGACAAGTATATTTTTTAATTTAATTTAGAGGTTTCGATTTTAAAAGGTTCCATTATGGAGATTTAAAGGACCCGTGATTTGCAATTTTCCCTATCCTATTTGATTGAAAAAGTATATAACAATTCTGAATTGAACTTCTATCTTTGATCAGGTTATACTGATTGTTATAATGGCATCTTCCTCCACATTTGCTGCTTGGACCTTGAACGGTGCTACATTTGCTCCTAACTCATCAAAGAGCAATGCTGAGTTTATCTGCAATTATCTGAATGCTCGTTTCAAACAAACACATAATTTTTTGCCCTTGTCTGCATCTACCAACAAATCACATTCTTGGGTATCCCCAAATGAGAAAGCAATAGATTGGAGGCAAGGGAATGTGTATCTCAGGGGTGGAGTAAAATGCGGCGCAGTGGAGGTTGAGACTAAACCTTGCTTTTCGTTGGGAAGTAAATTTCAACTTGAAGATGTCATCGAAGCTCAGCAGTTTGACAGAGAGATTCTTAGTGCCATATTTGATGTGGCACTGGAGATGGAGAAGATTGAGAAGAATTCCGCTGGAAGCCAACTTCTTAAGGGGTATCTGATGGCAACATTATTTTATGAGCCCTCAACTAGAACTAGGCTTTCATTCGAGTCTGCTATGAAACGATTGGGTGGGGAAGTTTTGACTACAGAAAATGCTCGAGAATTCTCATCAGCAGCAAAAGGGGAGACACTTGAAGGTAGTTGGTCAGTCAATCCATATTTATATTTGTCGTCTGTATGACGACACACTGATTCTGATTTCTATTGTCTTCAGACTCCATAAGAACAGTTGAAGGTTATTCTGATATCATAGTGATGAGACATTTTGAAAGTGGTGCTGCCAGAAGGGCAGCAGCCACAGCCAGTATTCCAATTATTAATGCTGGAGATGGCCCTGGGCAGCATCCAACTCAGGTCTGCAAAGTGAAGTTATTTATTTGATATGTATCTTTGTTAATCTAGTTTCTAAAATTTGATTTGTATATTTTATGCTTGCCTGCATTCAACCATCGGTCACTAGGTGATTTGAATTGTATTTGACTATGTTTGCTCATCACCACTGGCCATTGGCCTCGAAAAATGAGAAAGGAGAAATAAAATGTATGTTACTTCTTTCCAAGGACATCTATATCCGTTACAATTTAAGTTCTGATTGTTGGATATATTTTGTCTTTTATTCCCAACATGAGTTTTATCAAATGGGTTTTCTAAGTTTTTCTTTTGTGTTCGGTTACCTGACAATGATTGTGAAGACCTCTACGTTAAGCCTTTTTATAGTCTAGGTGCAGTTATCATTGTTGTTTATTACCGTTTTAGTAGTCACTTATAAGTCTAACATATGTTTGAATTCCTATAAAACACTCACCTATCAGTCTTTGTAAATAATCATGAAAGGAATCATCTAGAACAAGGGTCAAACAGAAGGTATTGTATATGAGGAACGATTTAGCCATTTTATAGGATCTGATGATTGTTTTGGTTGCAAATGCAACTCCTTTTAGTAGGTTGTATTTTTTCTTGTGGTTATCTTAGTGAAAGAAACTGGGTATGCCGATTCACTTCTTCATGTCTTGCTTTCTTGCTTGACTGCTGTCACATTACTAGTTCTAAACATCCTTTAGAATGTCCCTACCTGCATTCTTTTCCTTTTTTTGTTAGAGTGGGGCAGCAGGATTTGAAAAGTTGCCCTAACAATTCTTTGAAGAGAGGTTATGCTCTAGTATAAAGTTTATGATGCTATGTCAAGTGAGTATAAGATCGGTATTTTGAATTCTTTATGAGAAAATCCCAAGCTTTCAAGTTTACACAAGTGCAAGTACCTTCATAGAACAATTTATAAAGTATATTATGTAATTTTCAAGTCGGTTCAAGAATAATATTTTGATTACTTCATCTGGGAACCGTAAACAGAAAGTTACACTAATGCTATATTTTGTTTTGTTATATATATGTCAATATAGTAAGTAGTTTCTCTATGTATTATATTCATCAAAATTTACTCATCTTATACCTTTGGTGATGAACAGGCCCTCCTGGATGTGTACACTGTTCAAAGAGAGATTGGAAAACTTGATGGCATCAAGGTTGGACTTGTCGGTGATCTTGCTTATGGAAGGACGGTTCGTTCACTTGCCTATCTGCTGGCCCAGTACAAGGATGTCAAAATCTACTTTGTCTCACCAGAAGTAGTAAAAATGAAGGTAACAGTGTGGAGTTTAATTTCCAATGAGAATCAAATTTGGTTTATTCTAATAAACTGAGAAACTGATATCCAATGCTCATAACAGGATGACATAAAAGATCATCTAACATCTAAAGGAGTTGAATGGGAAGAGAGTTCCGATTTAATGGATGTGGCTTCTAAATGTGACGTGGTGTATCAAACCCGTATTCAGCGAGAGAGATTTGGAGAAAGATCCGATCTATATGAAGCAGCTCGAGGTAAATACATTGTGGATAGATCCGTGTTGGATGTTATGCAGAAACATGCAGTTGTAATGCATCCTTTACCCAGGCTTGATGAGGTAGACTTCTCTCTTCTCTTGTTTCTTTTCAAATTTCCTATCTATCTGTATCTTCATTAATGGTCTTCTTCTTGGATCGATTCAGATAACCGTTGAAGTGGATGTTGATCCGAGGGCTGCTTATTTCAGACAAGCAAAGAATGGGCTCTATATACGTATGGCACTATTGAAGCTTCTTCTTCTTGGTTGGTAATAGATGCATTTTCTCCAGCAATTTTCGAGCCAATTACCTCCTTGAAGAGTCGTGTTGTTGAAATGTTCCCATGTCTCTTCTTAGTCTAATGGTTCTGCCCATTTTAGCTACTTGTTTTGGCAATTGCGTTAAACCTTTGTTTTACTTTTGGTAGCTCATCTTTTCTGAGAAATTGCAGTGCAATTTAGAATTTTTGCTAGTGAACTTGATGTATGATTTTTTATTGCCATTAATTGAAATAGTTTTGTCAAATTTTCTCAATGGTAAATTGGTAACCGGGACTCAAAATATTGTGGGTTTGTGATGGATCCAACATTTTTATTTAGGGAAGTCAAATACATAATATCATTTTTAAATTATTATCACATAGTAAGTTGTTCTAGTATTTATTCCACCCCTTCTAGCCCATTAATATATATATATATTGTCATTATTATTATTTGAAAGTCAGATTATTTAAAATTAGATGATTTTTGAAATTTGCACTTTTATTTATTAAAAATAAAAGATAATATGTATATAGACCCAACAAATCACGTCAGGATTATAGTTATGACAGTAAATTGTGTAAATGTAAAGTTTGAGTAAATATTCCTCTAAATTAATATTCATATTTTTTCTTCTCTTTAAGTTATAAATTAAAAAAAAAAAAAAGTGAAATGACTAAAATAATTCCAGTTGATTTTTAAATTTTCAAAATTTAAAATCCCCTAGATCCATCGGGTCCGTCCTTGATTGTGGGTGTGGCTGTATGGGCTTATTTACTAAAGGAAAATGAGCCCATAGAGCAAGGCTCGGCCCACAGACAAAAGAGTTGATGATCACCAACTGAAGTGAGTCGACGACGTCGCTGGGGTCTTTCGACCATCGATAAACCCTTGGCTTCTCCCTTTTTCTCCGCACTGCAGAGTTCCTCAATCAACTATTTTTATCATTATAATTCACAGATAAATTATTCTAGAGCGAGAAAATCCACTGATAATGAGTGCATTCAAGGCATTTAAAGCGAGCGTTCCAGTTGCGTGGAGCCCTAATCTCTACGTAACGCTGGTGAGGGGTATTCCGGGTACCCGGAGACTCCACCGGCGCACGTTAGAAGCCTTGCGCCTCACTAAGTGCAACCGTACCGTCATGCGCTGGAATACGCCCACTGTCCGGGGAATGCTTCAGCAGGTCTTTAATTTTTCTTTTTTCCTTTTTAGTGGAATTAATTGTTTTACGAAATTGATGATGCTCGTAGTAATGCTTCATTGTTGATTTAACTTTTTTTTTTTTTAATATTTGAATTTAGGTGAAAAGGTTGGTTGTAATCGAAACGGAGGAAATGTACAATGCTCGAAAGCAGAAAATAGTTAATCAACGAGCTCTACGCCCTCCCTTGATTGTAAATCATCATTCTGCTCCAACTAGTGATTCTTCCAACTAGTTGCTGAGATCCTTTTACTGGTTAGCTCTTTTATTTCTGTAGATTAATTCAACTAATTATTTGATTAGAGTGATAAAACCACTTTAATTATGCATTTCTTGAGCTTTAGTTTTTTTAGAGTAGAATTGTTAATTTTATGAAATTTTGTTTTATCCTTATGCTTATGTTTCTACATCCACCCCTCTCTGTTTAACCTAGTAATGGAGTGATAATAATTGTCTTGATAAGTTATCTTTTCTCGAACTTCTGAGTGTCTCTGCTTATATCTTGCTAAAGTTTTCGATTAGGGTGAATTACATCAATAGTTAGAATCTTAGTATCACTTTGATCCCTGATGTTATAGTCATAATAATTTCCATCCCTAAAGTATAAATTGTGGTCCACATTACTCATTAACATCAGTTCTCAATAATTCTTTTTCAGAAAAAGTCATTCCTGTAAATCAGTTCTTGTTCATATAGAATATATTAGAGTTTGTTTTATCAAGGCACATAAAGAATTATTGACTGAATTGAAAATGGTCTCTGCTACCTTTCTTTCACCCTAAGAAGATTATTGATATGGGTTTTTGGAGGGAGGGTGAAGTTGAAGAATGAATTCCTTTTTCACACAAATAATGAATGCTACATACCAGCTCACTAGTTGTATTACGATAATATTTAGCTTCAAATATACATCATATCTACTTATCTGCTTACTTCACATTTCTTTTTCTATACTCTATAGGTTGTTCGCAGAATAAATCATCTGTCAACAGACTACATGGGCAGGTGGCACTCAAGAGAAAAGATTAAGCACTACACAAGCACATGCCAAAAACTGTACTCTTTGAACTTCTAGTAGTTATTATCTCAACAAAGACTTTATTTTTGCATGATGAAGAGATAATTTCTAGATTATAAGAAATGAAGTTCTGAAAATTGGAAATATTTTGCTTTTCTTGGTCCAATTACTGATTTATATTTCTCTTTTCTGATTTTGTTTTCTGATCTAGTTTGTTATAGTTTTCTGCATAATTAATGTAATGTAACTTTTTTTGAGGCCATTGAATTAAACGACGATCTTCTGAGCAAACACTTGCAATGACCTTTATTTGTGTAGAGTTTTAAACTGATTACGTCTGGTTCTCTTACGTGGATATGGTTCTTGTGTGACTACTTGGTTTGGTTATGACCAATAGCCACTCAGATTTTTTCTTTTCAAAAAAAAAAAAAAAATCAATTTGCCCTGTTTTTTCTGATTTGAGATGTGAAGAAGTAAAACTCACAATTATCGTTTGATTCATCAAAGGAAAGTTTGTTTAGTCATGAATTGCTATTAATCCCATCAGTTCTTCATCTGGCCTGCGTATTAGGATAAAACCAGCATCTCATAAGTGATCAGTATCGAATGCTTAGCACCCTAAATTGATCTACCCCCCACTTGAGGATGTTCAATACTTTGATCATATAGTGTATAGCTTATTTAGTTTTGCAGTTGGAGATACTAATTCTCCTCAAGCTGCTGTGCTTTTGAAATATCATTACACTGACGACAATGTTCTTAAACATGCTTGGGCCAGCCGGGTTCCAGTAGAAGCCGGTATTGGAAAAATAAAGTGGTATGTTGGGGCTTAGTGCTTAGGCAAGGTCAGGTGGGACTTATTTGGAACACTGCTCAAAGGTCATCTTCATTCCATTGGATTTTTGCACTGACAAATAGTGCAAGCAAAAATAACTCTATATAATGTGTTGGGTAGAACAAATTCATAATTAGCTTTATTTCATAACCTATCACTATTTTCTGTGTATTCTCTCTATCAAAACATCCTTCGCCAGGATATATAGATCTGCCTTTCTGGGTATGCCAGAAGTACCTCCAGCTTGCTATATATTTTGAAGTTCTATATTGAAGAAACCGATGGTAGATCAGGAGTAACAGTGGAACCCGAACTGCCCTTTTCTAGTGCATGCAATCGGGCAAAAATCCCGACCAGTGGCGCTGTGTTATACGTGCAGGCCTCAGTTTGAGCAAAGTTGTATCTACTATCCCTGAATTCATCATTCAACCCCGGCCCACCAACAAGGGCCCCAACAAGAACATTAGGGTTCGGACCATTGTTTCGTAACCAACTATGGTAGCCCTGCATGCACCCAAGAAAAACCTTGCTATCTTTGTAAGATGCTGTGGATGCTCCCCTATGGTGCACCCTCCTCGGGTAGGAGGCTCCGTATCCAACCAAGTAGCTCATTCCCATCGGATTGGACCCCAAAATGTAGTCGATTTGAGATTTGACAAAGGAGAGCATGGCATCAGGTCCCACAGAGCCGTTGTGGCAGTGGAGTGACTGGTTGGTGGAGCGGAGGTGGTTGGAGTAGACTGTGAGCAACAGTATTGCGTTGGCAACGTACTGCATGTTGTTCCACCGGCGGGTGTAGAGGAGCCCACTGGGGGTGCGTTTCACGTTGGTGAAGTTGTTCATGTTCAAACAAGCACACAAGTAGTATTCTGCCATTGAGCGGTATTTCTCGAGGGTTTCTTTTTCTTGTGATGTTTTCCGTTCCATTGGTACCTGCAACATTTGTCCTAATCAAAGTCGCAAAAATAACAGACTAGACTTGAGAAGTTGGTCATAAAATTACCATGGCGGCAAGGAGTTGTATAGCAGAAAACTTAACATCCCAGCTGAGCTCAGTAATGGCCCAAGTGGTTCCACCATATGACTCTCCATTCTGAATCACATACTCTAAAAACCTTGTATTGTCGGTGGCTTTGTAGAGCCACATCGCAGCCCACAACAACTCATCCTTGTATCCACTCACCGACGGGTAATACCCCTTCACTTCTTCTATACTTTCATCATACTTCCCTCGCCATTCATCTCCAAACTCAAACAACTGCAATGCATTCATTCATTATATCTCCATTTTTCACTTCATTTATTAATTAATTCTATTCAACTCATCTTACTTGCTCTGCATGTTCCAACAGAAGACCAGAGTAGCGCCGGTTTCTTTCCCTAAACACAATCGCCGCTGCCGCCATGGCCGCCGCCGTCTCCGCCGCCACTTCCGTCCCGGGGTTCTCCTCGTCCACCTTGTAAGCCCTCCGCGACGTTGTCATGTCCTCCGGCCTCTGCCAGCACAGGTGATCTGTCTCGCCGTCACCCACCTAAAATTGTAATCAATCATTACAATTAACTATCACAAAACACTGCATTTTGATCCTTGCAAATTAACAAGTAATTATAATAACCTGAGCCCAAAGAACATTAGGATGAGTGTGAGCTTTGATGAAGAAATCAGTTCCCCATTTGATGGCCTCAAGTGCGTGATCAAATTCTCCGGCGGCGGCAATTTCGTCTCGGAACTCCATCACACTCCACGAAAGCAACGTGATCGTAAACGCCATTGGTAAACCAAACTTCACATTATCACCAGCATCATAGTATCCCCCAACCAAATCCACCTGCATATTAATTAATTCCCAATAACAATACAAATTGGTTCATAAAAAATTAATACAACAACACACAGCCTATGACATGGAAAAACGAACCCCTTGATTGAGGCCGTCGGTGAGGCCGGAGTGGTGGCGCCATGTCACTCTCTGGTTGTAAGGGAGGCGGCCAGAGCGCTGAGCCTCGAAGTATAAGAGGCTCTTCGAGAGCGCGTCGCCGTAATCGAAACATCGTGAAAATGGAAGCATTGAAAACGCTATAAGTGCTAATTTCATCAAGCATTCCATTTTCTCTGAATCCTATGATTTTGATGTTTCTTCAAATGTCTCATTTCTCACCCTTTTTATATACAACATAGCATTAGATTGTCACTGTCCAATTCACAAGCTATTTAGCTAACAAAATCTGCATATTTGACAGCATTAATTGGAGCCATCATTTCGAATCTTCTTTTTTATTCTGTTTGTTTCATTTTCGTCATCATTCATGTATCTATGTTCTAATATGTTAACAATATATACTTGGTATCTAGTAAATTAATTGATTAAAATACGAAATAAAAATGCAATATCCAAGGAGATCGTGCATTCTAGTCATTTACTTATTGGTGTACGTTTAATGTGCCTAAAGTGAAGTTAATTATAGTTACCTGATGAAGGAGAAATCAGATTTCTGAACATATAGGCTATACACCTCTTTTAGCAACTATAGAATGCGGATGGAATATTGAAAACAGAAGAATTAATAGTGTTACAGTTTTGCAATTAAATGTCAGGAATGTTGAAAGTTGTTACTTGCAGTGGTGATCATAAATAAATAAATAATTGCTCAAACTGGTTAAAGAAACATCGCACCAAAACACTATTACTGAACTACTATATAAATCTTGACTTCAATTTTTTACATCTTTTATTTGGTCACGATTTTTGATTAAACTTGCATTTATTTACCAACCTATAATATATACACACACACTATTTTTCAGTTTTTATACATAACTTATATATTTAAATTTCATCTTGCCAGTTTAATTTGATTGAGTTCGAACGCTCATTGTCATTTGTGTTCTTTTACCACGAAGCTTTGTTATAAGGAGATGCATACATAGTTTAGTTAGCAAACTTCAATATACATGGTTTCAGAAAAAGAAACAAAAAAAGTAAGAAAAGTTCAATATATATGTTTTAGAAGCATCAGTTGCTAATACATACTCCCTCCAATCCCTTTTAAATGATGTTTTTGGAACTTTTAAGTTTTTGCTTTTTAACTGATGTTTTGTGCACTATTTCCATAATATACATCTGTGCTTAATTAATTCTTAAATTAATTGATGTGCATATTACCCACGTTCTCAAATGTATGTATGCTTAGTTAATGAAGGGCATATTAGAAAAACAAAGTAATCCTTAATCTGTGTGTCCAGCTTTAAAATGTAAATTAAAAAGGATAGGAGAGAGTATAACTGATAAATTTATGATTGAATGATTAAAAGATGAAAATGAAAACTAACATATATGAATGACATTGTTTGACACCACATTTTTGTTTGTATTAGTTTTGCCCATTTATTATAAATCAAACGGAAAAATTCATAGGAGTTATTAAAAATAATGAAGGTGCAGGGGGGAAGAAAAGTAGAATATAAAACGCCGAGCTAAAAACTAGCAAAACTGAAATAGTAAGGGGCAAAGGATAGAAATCAAAGTGTAAGGAGCAAATGTTGAGATATTTGAAGGTGAATGGGACTTCTAATACATTTTTCTTTTAATATATCAAAGCATGTTAAAATTATAATTGTTATGCTTATAATGTATAATTATTGTTATATATATTGAGTAATTATATTATCTAATACTACCTCAAGTCTCGCTCAAATTTGCACACTTTCCGTTTTCGTCCGTCTCATTCAGATTTGCACACTTCAAAAATGGCAAATAAAATCTACCAAATTGTCATTTATTATTCAACATTAACACTCGAAAAACAGTTTTTTCTTAACCTCCGTGCCCGTCCCTACGTGCAAATCTGAGCAGGACGGAGGGAGTTTATTATTACGAGAAATATCTAAATAATATGTAAATATATATTTAGACAATTTATATACATCGTTAAATAGAAACCTTTGTAAATAAATGCAAAAATAACTAACTAAATCTTATTTCACTAAAGTTTGTTCAAATTTCAGTGTGTTTCCCACGACATTGCATATGTAAATAATATGTAAATATATATTTAGACAATTTATAATATGTAAATATATATTTAGACAATTTATATACATCATTAAATAGAAACCTTTGTAAATAAATGCAAAAATAACTAACTAAATCTTATTTCACTAAAGTTTGTTCAAATTTCAGTGTGTTTCCCACCACATTGCATATTACCTACATTTTATACTCATTTGACGACCAGAACAAAATTGAACCAACTACAAAAATATTGACAACACTAACAAATTTTCTTTTGGAAAAAATAGCAAATATTGGAATTTTCTTTGGCAATCAAGCCCAGATATCACGAGTTCAAACTCACCATGAATAAACTAGTTTCACAGAAATCATCCAAACTCAAAAAAGGGGAGGAAAAGTAAAGAAACTAGCAAACTGGATAGGAATCAACACCACAAAAATTGACATAGTAAAAGGAGACCATTAGAAAAGTTAAAATCTTTTAGAGTTGTTGTGCACTCACATGATAATGATAGATAGTTAAAATATGATGACATGGTCGCACGAACATCAGCATTAAAAATATGTCTAGCAGATATATATTACAATATGACTAACTGCCACCAGTCTGGTGCAGCATTGCATCTATCTCATCTCCGTCCTCCATTTCAAGCTGTAAAACACAACATTCAAAAACAAAATTCAATTCTCCTAATGTAAGGTGAAAGATGAAGCATTAATTTTACAGATGTGGGGGAGAGAGAGAGAGAGAGAGATTAACCTCATCTGGGGTCTGCTCTCCCCGGAGGCGACGACCATCAAACAGAAAAGCAATAGAGTTGAAATCCACTGACTGTCGGTCACAATAAGCATTCATGAGCTTCTTCAATTGTGTGCTTCTCTTAATCCTGAAAAACACTTCATTTCCATCCTACAACAACCAATAGTATAAGGAAACTACTCGAAGAGTCAGAGCACTAGAAATTTTGAGGTAAAAATGTCTTTCAACACTTTGGAAGTATTTCGGAATGTAACTAAATTATCAGTAATCAACAATCCTTGAAAGTCAAGATACACACATCTCGTCATATTTGAGAACGCAACTAAAAGTCAGTAATAAGCAATCCTTGAAAGGCAATATACACATCTCATCAGGAGAGAAGAGACCAAATGTTTAATAATTGAGAATGTAACTATAACAATCAGTAGTCTACGATCGTTGACAGTCAAAGTATCTTGTGAAGAGAGACACCAAATTATAAATGCAACCTAGTCAATAGAACAGAGAAACAAAGAACTTTGTAGACAGAAAATAAAAATGAGGAAAAAAGATTGTTACAAAAAAAAAAGAACCATTAATTAGAAATCTATTAAACTGCAAAGCCAAAACAGTTGTGTAATATCTATGCAGTGCTATTGCCACCTTTTTCCTAGTGAGAGACTAGTGCAATGAAATGATGCCCACATCTGCTCAAATCATCACATGCTTAAATACTGACTATGTTGCCAAAGAGAACAGAGCAAGCAAATAGGCAATCACTCACAGATGACAATACGGGACCTCTAAACTATCTAAAGCGACACAACTAAAAACGCAGAGAAGAATTAAAAAACTGCTACATCAATAATTCAAAAGGCAAAAACTTCCCACACCAAACCACTTCTTATATCCTAAAACTGTCATCATTGACAATATAATTTAGAAGTGCATTCGGATTATACAATTACACACAATAAAACGAAAAAATAAAAAGGAAATTTAATAAACGATAAGAAGAAAACAAAACCCTAGAACAGAAATTAAGCAACAACCACTAGATCATTCCAGAACCCTATGAGCACGAATTCTTCTTCTTTCGGTTACAGAAAGCACATGAAAACCACAAAACACACACGCGCAAATAAAAACAGAAGATCTACAGAAAACAGATTAAGGAGAGGCGAATCGGTGAAGAGAGTGAGATACCTGGCCTTTGACTTTGAGATTAATGTGGCCCGCGGCATCTGCTGGTTTCTTGTCGTCCTCTACAGTAGACATTCTCACTCTAGCCGCTGATTAATAGTGTTTCTGCTTCGATTTGCCTTTGATTAATCCCACCTTTCACTTGCTATGCCTTTTTATATAACGGCTCAGATGCTCTGAATATGATCTACGGAGGAGAATCGTAGTAGTAGTTTAGTAAACTGAGCGACGTCGTTTCGAACGAATTTTGATCGCTTCTAAATTTGAACGTCAGGCCTGGAAAAGTACGCTGCGTCACAAATAAGCTAATCCAACGGATGAGACTGAATTTTTGCTTTTTGACAACACCCCTCATTTCCACGTGGATCCATTGAAAGGAATAAATTCTACTATTGTAGAATAATACACTACAACAATGGTAATATTGATATATGATATAAATTTTAAATATAATCCAAAAGTCAAAGAGTTAGAATGTAAGATGAGAAATTAACGAGATAAAATGTACTATTATAATGTACCCTGCTAAATTTGTGATATTGTTCTGTAACTAAAACTCAAAATACAATTCAAAATTCAAGGGGTTTGAAGCTAAGGTAAGAAATAGACAAGGTAAAGATGTGTTATTGCATTCTACGATGATACAATTGTGGTATTGATGTGTTGTTAAAACTCAAAATATAATTTGAAATTTCAAGAATTTCAAGGCTGATGTAAGAAATAAAAAAGGTAAAAAAGTTCAATTCAAGGATATTGAACATCAATTCATCCCATAACAAAAGATTCATCCTAAGTTTAATTTTTTCATCTTTACTGAATCATTATGTACTTTTTAGTTAAACATTGTTTTGAAAATTTTCCCCGAAAAATCATACGTGTTTGCCTATTTTTTGTTATTTTTGGATATTAGAGTACATGATTTTATTCTTGTGTTGGATTATAATTAATTAAAGTTAATTTTTTTTCTTTATCTGCATTCATAAATAAATTTTCTTATTTGATTGTGTTGTTAATACATGAGAATATTAGATTTTGTAGAAGAGAGATCAAGCGACATACTTAGGGAATGAATTTGTTACTTTTGTTTTAAAAAATACAGCATTCACTAACAATGAATCTGAATTTAAGAGCCACCAAAATTAGTTCAAATTTCAATGAGTTTCCCATGTCATTGCATATCACCCAACTTTTGGACTCATTTCACAGTTTGAACAACATTTTGCACCAACTTCAAAAAAAAAAAATTAAAAACAAAGTAAAAAAAAAAAATTCGGAAAATAGCAAACAGAATAACAGAGTTCAAACTCTCCATGAAATAAACTTCAGAAATCGACACCAAGAAAGAAACAAGCAAACTGAATAGAATCAACACCACCAAAAAATTGATTGGCAAGGTAACAGCAGCAATAAGATAGCAAATGGTGAACATGAGAAAAGTTAAAAAAATTTAGAGTTGTAGACTTGTAGTGCATTCACATAATAAGTACTTCAAATCTGATGACCTGGTCGTTAGGCATCACAAACATCAGCACTAGCAGATATAAATTACAATACGACTGTCTTGTCTCTATCAGTCACTAAGCAGCTGCGCCTCCAGTCTGGTGCAGCATTGCGTCTATCTCATCTCCATCCTCCATTTCAAGCTGTAAAAAACATCATTCAAAAACCAAAATCTAGGGAAAGAGATGAAGCATTATTTTTACATATACAAGTGTCTTGAGAGAGAGAGAGATTAACCTCATCTGGGGTCTGCTCTCCCCGGAGGCGACGACCATCAAACAGAAAAGCAATAGAGTTGAAATCCACTGACTGTCGGTCACAATAAGCATTCATGAGCTTCTTCAATTGTGTGCTTCTCTTAATCCGGAAAAACACTTCATTTCCATCCTACAACAACCAATAATTTAAGAAAACTACTCAGTCTGAGAACTAGAAATTTTGAGGTAAACATGTCCTTTTAACACTTGGGAGATATTTCAGAATGTAACTAAATAATGAGAATTGGCAATTCTTGACAGTAAGATATGCACATATCATCAGGACAGAAGAAGAAAACAAATGCTTCTTCAATGAAAATGTAACAAAATAAACAGTAACAAACAATCCTTGACTATCAAGATACATACATGGACAGTCAAGATATAAACAATCAGAAATCACTGATCCTTGGACAGTCAGGATACAAACAACTCGTCAGGAGAGAAGTGACCAAACAAATGCTTTTATTTGAGAATGTAACTAAAACATTAGTAATCAATGATCCTTGACAGTCAAAGATAGACATATCTCATCAGGATAGAAGTGACCAAATGCTTAATATTTGAAGATGTAATTAAAAGCGGTACTCTGATCCTTGTGTGTCAGGTATACACGTCAAGTCAAGAGAGACGAATCAAATTTTAAAAGTAACCTAGTCATGGAACAGAGAAACAAAGAACATTGTAGATAGAAAATAAAAATGAAGAAAAAAATATTGCTTTAGAAAAAGAGAAAATATACAGCAAATTAGCTAGTTCAATCCTCCCAAACAAACCATCAATTATACATCTATTAAACTGCTAAGCCAAAACTATTGTTCAATATCTATGCAGTACTATTGCAAATTTTATCCATCTTTAGACTAAAGAAATGAAAAGATAGCTGCCTATACTCAGATCGTTAAAAGCTATAATACTAACCATCTCGCTATGTTTGCCAAAGAGAACAACAGAACAAGCAAGTAGGCAATCACTAACAGGGTGACAATTCGGGATTTCTAAACCACAGCGCATCTATATCATCAAACGCTCATAACTTAAAAGGATATCAAAAAACTGCAAAAACAATAATTCAAAACCTACAACATACGCAAACAAAATAAAATGAACAGCGCTAAAGCCTCAAAATTCAATGATATAATTACTCGAACCGAAAGGAAAAGGTAAATCAGTAAAACCGACTTACCACACTGAACCACTTCATATATCCTAAAACGGTCATCAATTACAACATAATTTAAAAAAGACAATCGGAATATAGGATTACATACAGCAAAACGAAAATAAACAAGGAAATTTAATAAAAGACGACATAAAAACAAAACCCTAGAATAGAAATTAAGCACTAAATCATTCCAAAACCCTAATTCTGCTTTCGGTAACACAAAGCACTTGAAAACCACACACATACATAGCAAATTAAAACAAACAAAAAACAGAAGATCTACAGGAAACTGATTAATCTGAGGCGAATCGGTAAAAAGAGTGGGATACCTGGCCTTTGACTTTGAGATTAATGTGCCCCGCGGCATCTGCGGGTTTCTTATCTTCCTCTACAGTAGACATTCAGACTCTAGCTGCCGATTGATCGTTTCTGCTCCGATTTGCCTTCGACTATGACTGTTTCCCTTTCTCTCTCTCTCTCTCTCTTTTCCCACCTTATATTTAGGATTTTTTTTATAATAGTGGCAAGGAGGTGGAGGGTCAATGTTAAAAACGGCTCAGATGCTTTGAATTATGATCAACGGTGTAGCGTGACTAGAGTCGTAGTAGTTACGTAAATGACTAAAAGATGAACCAAACGACGTCGTTGCGGATGAATTTGATCTCGAACGTCAGACGACTCAGACCTAAAAGATGTACGCTGCGTCATAAATAAGCAATTTATAAAGAGGGATGAGACTGAATATTTTTGCATTTTCACAACACCCCTCAATTCCACGTGTATGGATTGAAATGAATAAACATTAAAGTGTACTATTGTAATATTGAAATTATTTTTTAAAACTAATATTTAAATGATATTACACTTAAAATACCATTCGAAAATTCGAAGAAATTAACGAGGTATAAAAGTATTATTATAGTCTTACACTAGTACAATTGTGATATTAATGTGTTAACGAAACTAAAAATGCAATCCAATAACAAAGAGTGTGAAACTTAGGTAAAAAATCAACAGGGTAAAGATGTGCAATTGTAGCCTACAAAATAATACAATTGTAATACTAAATACAATCCGAAAAAGATTCAAGGTTATCAAAAAGATCATAAAAATGTTAAACTTCAACGTCATCGAAAAATCAGTTCATCCGAGAATGTAAGACTCCTCGTCAAAATCTAATTTTTCTCATCTTTCCTCTATAATTTTACTTTTCAGGGTATTGATATCAGTATAAAATACTGTTTTTGTTTTTTTTGGCACTACAAAGGAAAAATAAATTGTTATTATTTTGATATTTTATGTGTCATATATTTACTGATGTTGATAATATGTAACATGTGTGTGTATATATATACACAAACGAATATTGGGTTGAGATATATATAAGGGTATACAACATATAATAATCATATCACTTGTAATATCTATATATCAATATACAATTCATTAATATTAAATAATCATGAATTTTGTTATTATTTAAATAGTATTATTTAACATTTTAATTACATATGATTAAAAGAACCTTAAATATTAATTTTGGATAAATTAATTATGATATAAATAAATTTATAGCATTAATAAAAATCAAAACTTAAAGAAAACATACACAAAAATGAAAAGAAAGTGATGGAAAATAAAAATAAAAAAATTAATAAAAAATGAAAAAGAAAAGAAAAAACTTGTCAACTTGTGGCATTCAACGCAAAGTAGGAAGTTGAGATAGTTAACGGGACCATCTAAATACCATTAAAATTGAAAATTTTAAAATGCGAAGAATTCAATATATACATTGTTGAAGATGCTTTAGCTTCACATTGTTTTGAACAGTTTGTTTCTGAATTAAAGTTCATTTAGTTGTGATTTTAGGACATGCGAGTACATAAATTGATTTACAAAGGACTCCTCAAAAGAGGCATGACATAAAGCATACTCAATTGACCATTTGGAGCGAAATGATTAATTCATGCATGGCTGCAAGCTAGCCTGCAACCATTATAAATTGAAAGACCATCATATATTATTCTTATAAGTTTTGACAATTAATTGACAGCATTAACTCAATTGTGTTATTTCTACACTAATAAAACAAGCTTCTTGATTGCCTCTCCAACATTCATATATATATGGTCCGGTATAAATGTAAAGATAGATTATCATATATAATTAATCCCATAAAATATTAGATTTAATATACACATATATGAACCATTTTTAGTATAGAAATTCACTTAATGAGTACGTAAACGGTGTTTGTCTGAGTTTATTAATGACTTCTTTAAAATATTTATAATGTGTTAAACACTTGTAAAACTCCTATTATGAGTGTTCAAATAAGTATGTGTGGTGCAATTTAAACAAAGGATTTTATTTTATGCTGGAATAATGTTACAAGCTTATAAATTTCTTTTCAATAAAATAAGAAGATTTCATCTTAATTCTAAAATAAAATTTTATTTTCAAATGTTTCTTCAAATTTAATAATTCAACTATCTTAATTTTTTTACGAAACACTTGAACAATATTTTTTCAAAATAAAATGAAATATTTTATTAGCTAAAATAACATGAGTAGCGAATCAAATCCTTAACATGATTTCAAGATAACCACTCTAGTATTTTTGCATAATAGAAAGTTATACATGTGTATCTTAAGCCTTGTGAAAAGGTAAGGGTTGGTATTAGGGCTCATCAATTAGTCAATACCTAGAACTATTTTCCTTCCTAATATATCGTGACAATCTTATTTCTCCTTAACAAATAATAAAAAATAAATTAATTAGAGCACTCCAATTCCCACTACTCCACCACTCTACACATTCTATTTCTATATAAACACCACTAAATACCTTAATTCTCTGAACCTCATTATGGAGTCTCATCATCATCATAAGTTTCTCTGTGCCTTCTTTCTCCTTCTATCTTCTCTCCAATCAGTCTTCTCCAACTCCAGCGCCATCGGAATCAACTATGGCCGCATCGCGAATGACCTTCCACCGCCACAGCAAGTGGTACAACTCCTCAAAGCACAAGGTATCACTAAAGTGAAGCTCTTCGACACCGACTCCGCCGTTCTCTCCGCCCTCGCCCACTCAACCATCTCCGCCGTCATCGCCCTCCCTAACGAGCAGCTCTCCTCCGCCGCCTCCAACCAATCATTTACCGACACGTGGGTCCAATCCAACGTCCTCCGCTACCACCCCAACACCGTCATCGACGCCATTGCCATCGGCAACGAAGTCTTCGTTGACCCCAAAAACACGACACCGTTCCTCGTACCTGCGATGAACAATGTCTACGCCTCTCTCCTCAAATACGACGTCGCATCCTCGATCAAAGTCTCCTCTCCCATTGCCCTCTCCGCCCTCCAAAATTCCTACCCTCCCTCCTCCGGTTCATTCAAACCGGACCTAGTCGAACCGGTCATAAAACCGATGCTGAAATTCCTGAAAAAAACCGGCTCATATCTCATGGTGAATTCTTACCCCTTTTTCGCCTACGTGGCTAACAAGGACACGATCTCGTTGGATTACGCTCTGTTGGGAAAAAACTCGGGCAACGTAGACTCCAACAACAAGCTCCTTTACAAGAGCTTATTCGACGCCCAGCTCGACGCCGTTTACTCTGCCATGAATGCATTAGGTTTCAACGACGTCAAAGTGGTGGTTTCCGAGACAGGTTGGCCGTCAAAAGGCGACGAAAACGAGGTCGGAGCAAGTGAACAGAACGCCGCCGCGTATAACGGAAACCTAGTGCGCAGAGTTGTCACCGGCGACGGAACACCTCTGCGGCCCGACGAGCCTCTCACCGTCTACCTGTTCGCTCTTTTTAACGAGAACGAAAAGCCCGGGCCCACTTCTGAAAGGAACTACGGGCTTTTCTACCCGAATCAGAAAAAAGTCTACGACATTCCTCTCGGTGAGAGTAAGAGCCAGGTGGCGGCGGCGGCACCGTCACCCGGAGGCGCCGAGGTGTCGGCGAGCAAAGTCCGGCAGACGTGGTGCGTGGCGAACGGGCAAGCTGCGGTGGAGAAACTGCAAGAGGCGTTGGATTATGCATGCGGAGAGGGGGGAGCTGACTGCCGTCCGATTCAACCGGGGTCCACGTGTTACGATCCTAACACGATTGAGGCCCACGCGTCGTATGCGTTCAACAGTTATTACCAGAGAAATGGAAGGGGTAGTGGGACCTGCAATTTCGGCGGGGCCGCATACGTTGTCACACAGCATCCTAGTGAGTTGTTACATATTAAAATTTTAATCCTAATTTTATTTTTATTTAAATATAAAATAAATAATAAACTAAATGGTAATGGGTATGATTTTTGCAGAGTTTGGTGGATGCGCTTTTCCAACAAGCGATTGAATCTACATTGTTGGGTGGTTCGATTTGTTGAACAAGATTTTCTCGTGCAAGCTGGGCTAACATATTAGTTTTTATTTATTTAATTTATTTTAATGTCAAGAGAGCATTAGGCAAGAAAGGGGATACACAGTTGATATTGGTAGGTTGGTGATTTGAAGCGTCTAATTTATTTGTACACCTACTTTTCACTTTCATTTCAGAATAAATTCAGCACACCATTATCATATTTAGGAATTGAGGTTACATTTCACTTTGTTTATTCTATATCCTATTTTATTTACTATTATTTCAATTTTGATCGTATATTGATTAATAACTTTACACCATAGAAAATAATATACATTGCTTAATGTTGGTGCTCAATCTTCTTTTTAATTTTCTAGCTAGTCATGATACAAATGTTCCAATAAATTGTGTAAATTGTAAATCATACAAATTATATACATATGCTACTCTACAAACAAAAATATTATATACAATACAGTATATATATATATATATATTAACTCCAATAAAATAATTATGAATAATTAACTTTAAATTTCGGATTATTTTCATTTTTAAATGTGTGTAGTTTGTAGTACCAAAATAAGAAATGAAGTGATTTTGGACTTTGTGTTTAAATGATGACTGGAGATAAGATTAGTAATTACTATCTAATATTATGTCGCATGCATGTATGAGATTAATACAATTGGAAAGGTTAATACATGATCTTCAACATTTTCACATCATACGCGTACATAATGTAAATAATAAATATGAAATGATGATGCATAAATGAAATTTTCAAAAAAAAAAAATTAATATTCATAAAGCATTGAATCCATGATCAATGAAATTATTAAATAGAAGTAATTGTGTGGATTTATTATTATTTTTTTTTTTTTTGAAGCAATGTAGAATATATTAATATTTATAATACATTATATAGGTTATAATATTTTCCACATCAAACCACTTTTATTATTCTTATATTATGAATAATATTTTCCACATCAAACCACTTTTATTATTCTTATATTATGAATATAATGAATTATAGATTACAGATATGCATATGCTTAATGTTCAACTCTGCTTTTATTTGAATCCAATATTAAATTGCGGCCCAAATAAAAATAAATTATTCAGAATCAAGCCCGTAAGCCAGTATGGATAACCTCACTTCTTCTTTTTCTTTTTCTTTTTTAATACTTACATAAAGTTCTATTACATTCATTTATAAGTTGTTAATTTTCTGATAAAAAAATTGTTACCACCTTTTTATTTTTTAATCGTTGTCTTATTAACACAGTTTGTCTTAAATAACTATTCTCGTTTTTTTTTTCTTTCCCTCAAATGTGTATAAGCTTTTTATTTACAAATGATTATCTCTTCTCAAAATTCATTTTGAGAAAATTTATTTGTATTTTGTGATAGATTACGAAAATGCATGTGTATTTTGTAAGGGCAAAAACTTTTGTGCACAAGGTGCACAGATCCAAATCTGTGCACAACAATACTGTTATATTATATGAAGTAATACTGTTATATTATATAAGTGATACTGTTAATATGAAGTAATACTGTTATATTATATGAGTGATACTGTTATATTATATGAAGTGATACTGTTATATTAATATAACAGTACCACTTCATATAATATAACAGTATTATTGCACCTTGTGCACAGGAGTGTCACTCTTTTGTAATTTGTATTTTGTAAATAAATTTTCGGTGGTTTGTATTTTGTTTATGTCATTCTTTAAAAAATATTCTTTTAAAAAAATTGTTTTCTTTAACACATAAACTTATATGAAATTGATTTGATCGTGTTGAATAGATTGACCCATTTTTATTTAAGATAGCTTTTACACAAGGTCTATTTCTTTATTTATATTTTATATTTTTGAAAAATTCATTCGTATCTTGTAAATGATTAAAATTTAATGATATTTTCTCGAAATTTTCAATATTCGTGATTATGAATATTAATAAAGATAATGTCGGTTTTAAAAACTAGTTTATGATGGTGACATAATTCTGAATATTTATTGCGTGAATAACTTGATTTATTTTTCTTTTTTTTTTAATTTATCTTTTGATGGTTTAAAATTTATGCAAGTTGATTCGAAATTGTAATTTATAATAATGCGATAATGTTGCTTTTAAATACATATTAAATTAGAGGATAAACTTGATTTTTACTAAGGATAAACATGATTGTTTCACATAGTTAATTGTATAAATAAAATTCGAGTATCTAGAATATAAAAGTTGACCTTTTATATTATATGTTTGGGTAATTTAATATTTATTGATATTTTTTCTAAACTTTCAGTATTCCGATAATTATATTTTTCAATAATATAGTACAAAAAAAAATATCAATATCAATATTTTCTCAATTGATTCTTTAATATTTTAAATGTATTACAAAAAATTATTCTCTACATGAAAATTATAACAATTTGTATTTAAAATATTGAGTATTTATCGAACATATATTAAAATATGCTAAACATTTGTAAATATTTATAAAATTTTATAAATATTCTTAATTTATAAATATTGATCTAATATCAACATTCAATAATTCTAAGGACTCATTTTAACTATTTGTGCTATTACTATAAGTTAATATATTATATTTTTATTGAAGCGAAAATCGACCACTGTGATTAAAAATTTGACATTTCAAAAATAATAACAATTATTCTCTCCCATTTTTTGAATAAAATTTGGGTTCTTATAATATAAAATTTGGTGGTTTAAAATTTGTAGATATTTTCTTTAAATTTTCAGTATGCTAATAAGTATATTTTTTTCAATAATATCGTATAAAAAATTAAAATATCAATATGTTCTCGGTTTTTCGCTAATTGATGAGATTTAGATATATATTAATATTGTTATCTTTGATATTTTAAATATATTTAAAAAAATAGTTAATCTCTACATGAAAATCATAAGCATTTATATTGAAAATAATGCGGATTTATTGAGGATTTATTGAACATGTATTATAATATGTTAAACATTAGTAAATATTTATAAATATTTATTAATTTCAGATGGTCCCAAGTGGTCAGAGGTTTAGAGGGGGTGAATGCACCTCTATCGATTTTTCGATTTTCAAAACTATCAGAGATGCAGGTTCCTGATTCTTAAAGGAAACAACAACCTGACTTGATCAGAAACCTGGAAGTATGCTGATTCAGGTTTCTAACCAGCTTTCCTAGTACGCAGCGAATAAAACACGATAGGGTTTCTCTTTGGAAAAACAGCTTTCTTTTATAAGTATGCTCTTTATAAACTCTTTTATGAAGGATGCTTATGATATGTAGACAACAAGATATAACAAGATAAACTAAGTAGATCAAAACAATAAACATTTATGGTTTATAGTGGTTCGAAGACGGTGCAAGTCTTCTACGTCCACTATACTCCTTCACAAGGAGAAACTTCATTAGGTCAGTTTGATTTACAAGTCTGCTTTACAAACCTCTTCCTAACAAGTTACGCCTACTAGAATCCCAAACTCTAGTCGAAGGCCACAACCCACAAAGGGTTCACAATCCCACAAAGGGCAAGTAGCCTATCTCTAAACTACTAAACTTAGCAAGGATACTATCATCTCAACTAAGTACACCTAAAACAACCTAGCGCACACAGCATAAATGGTTAAAAGATAAAAGGTTTTCTTCAACTGTGGTGATGAAGCCAGTCTTGAACTTGATAGCTTGAGAGCTTGAATGGTCGACTGCTTCTCGAATGTTGAGTGACTGAGCTTGGTAATATCTCGTGTATGAAAGATTTGAGAGATTTTGCAATGTGTTTCAAACCTTCAGTAGTCTTAATGGTCACTCCACCCTTCTATTATAGATTTTTGGAAAATGCCCGTTGAAGGAGGCACCGTCCTTGTTTCAGTTCAAATTTGGTCTTCAAGATCTTTGCAATTAATGTGACTGAACAACTGAGGGAATAAGTCATGTCCCAATCTGATCTGCATTAATGGCGCCACTCTTTGGCCGTAGTTCTTCTCTCTCTCTCTTGTCCAGGTAGCATCTTCTAATTGGGCTGGCACTAACTTCAGTCAGACGGATCTTTGTCGGCAACTTTCCTCGTACTGCATTCAATGTATGTTCCCTGCACTTTGGTAATTGAGTGAAGGTTGTCAGCTTGTTGTTTTGCTCTTTAGTGCACACGTTTCTTGGATGTCAGCTTTCTAATGTTTCTTGGATGTCAACTTTCTAATGTTTCTTAGATGTCAGCTTTCTGATGTAGAACTGTCTACTGTCCATGAATAGCTTTCTTGTCAGACTCTTGTTCAGTCCTCTTTGTAGCTTCCCGATCTTTCATCTTCTTTAAACACTTGGTGTTTCTTAGAAATTTGTCTCAAGCATTTATCTTTATTTTTCTCAGAGACCTATCATAATATTCTTGAAGATGTATTTGCAGGTTTATGTTTCACTTATAAATTGTGGAAAAAAGGGCATTCTATCTTTCTATCTATTTAGTTACATTGTCTCATCAAAACCTTGATGGAAATCTCCCAACAATTTCTAGGAGTTATTCAAATATGAACATTCAATATTTCAATAAATTCAAAATATTCATATTTGTATAGAGATTGATATTTTGAATTTGTAGTACTATTTGAATTTAATATTAGAAAATATTAGTTTATTTATTTATTTAAGAATACATAGTGCATCGCATAGTGGATTATTAGTTACTAAAAAAATTTAAGAGCACAAAATTTTTATTAAGTAAAAATATATTATTATTGATTGTTTATACAATTTAGTGAAATTAAATTTACCAAACCAGAAACTCATTAAATATTACCTATTAATTTAACATAAATTTATATATATATATATATATACACACACACACACTTTCAAATTTTCAATGCAATGAACATATCTATTTTAAATTAACAATAATTGATATATTTTGTAATCTAAGATTAAATTAATTGTATTTCTTTATATAACTACTACGTATTAACACATAAGATTAAATACTTTTTCGGGAAAGAATACAGTAAATCATGGTGTTCGGCTTAATAATAGTTGATATAAATTTATATTTACAATTTTTGAATTGTAATTTAGTTTAACCGTAATTAAGAGAAATTTGTTGTAAATACTAGAAAACAACATTCTTAATACATTCATGAATTTTAAGAAAAACCTCTCATTATATTTTTTACACCTTTAAATCTATCATAAAATTATATGCAAAAACTCACGTGAAACTATCTTACGTAAAATCTTACGTAAGATGGAGCATGAGCATTTTATAATCTTACGCGAGATTGAAATTGACCATATTAAATGAATTGATCTGCCTTATTGATCCATATAAATTTCGTCTTAAATCATCTCACGTAAAGAGTACTTATAATTATATAATATATATAAATTGACATTATTGGAATAAATGAACATACAATTACCTTCTTCTCTTCTTGCGTGATCTCTCCCCACATTTAATTTTTTCTATTGTCTGAGTAATGAAGCTACAATTCACGTAAGTTTAACAGTCTCATCATTTTACATGTTGTTATTATATATATAAAAGTAATATAGTCTCTAAGCAACCTACTATATTATAGTATATAATAGGTTGATTAGAGAGTATATAACATAAAAGTGAATAATGATAAAAATTTCTAGAATAGACATATATAATAAAATTTATATTAATAAAAAAATAGATGTTAATAACTCCACCCTTGACCTTCGTCTAATTGATCCATGTTATGCATAAAAAACATAATTAATTTAAAGTATTATTTATATGGAATTAATGTGAATATTTAAAATTTGCAGTGGTGCTTAATGGCTAACATTTGTAATAATTTACTAGTTATAATTACATCGAAGTTAATTAACAAAAACGTATAATATATCTTTTTGTCATACGAAGGAATTATAAAATAAATGCGTAAATGGGTAGGGAAAAAAAAAAGAAAAAGAAAAAAGAACAAAGTTAAATTGGAAACCGAGAAGCCCGTTTATGGAAACCGGCTCCAAGAGGGACCAATTCACGATAGAAAACGCAAATGAAATCGGTCGATTTAGAATTGTATGAATATACATATTGTAACGAAGAGAGTTTAAAATTGGATTATGTTGGGTTATGAAACCTGATCATATATTATGATCCACGATCATGGTGATCCAATCAGGCCCATCAAGTCGAATGAATTTTTAGGAAATACGATTCAATTTTTGCAATAAATAACCCTAAATTCATTGTATTTGTCAACACATGTAAATTAGTAAATTATTCTGATTTGATAGTGTTTCAGACGTAATCATTTTTAATAAACTGAATCAACAAATTACTGTTATTTAATTTTTATTTAATATCAAATTCTCCACAATTGTTGGTAAAAATCCTAACTGATTATTTATTATCTTGCAGTATTATTTATTTTCACATCCAAGTAGTATTATTTATTCTCTCTCCTACGCATTGGAAAAATATAATTGAAATAATTTCTTAAATCAACAAATGAGGTTTGGCGCCGTCAATGTGGACCACCAGCCGCCCTCCTTTTCACAATCACTCGCCGTCCAAAAATATTTATCCACCAACACCTACTAATATAATTTACCACTTTGATTTGATAATTTTCTATTAAATTAACCAAAAATATCATTCCTAAAATAACTAAATAAATAGATTATCAACTATTGTTAAACTTCTGTAAATTAATGATATAGGACCAAACAAGTTCTATCATTTTAAAGTGCATAAGTTAGTCGATTAATTAATAATCTATTATTTAATAGAGTGATTGTCTGTTAAATATCTTGATGTTAAATGAATCTTATAATTTCAGCTTCGAAAAAAGTTGAAATTTTATATATTTCAAGTTTAGGAAAAAAAAAAAGCCGGTAATATCACAAAAAATTCTATCAATATGAAACTGAAATTGTATGGTATTTGCATATTATTAGACGCATTCAAAGCACGACAACAGTTCATATGATCCCATAATTACACAAGGAGTGTACTTTATCTTTCTTTCACACCAAAATTGTATTTAATAATTTAATATATTTGAAATAATAAAAGAAAGAATATCTGACATAACAAATCTCTTTAAGCACTGAAAATCAATCTAGACCCACACAATGGGGAAAAGAAAAAAAACAGAGTAATTGATGAACAACAATAACGACAGTCCAAGGCCTAATGACTAATGTGAATCAGAAAACCTTAAACACTAAAACGGGTACCCCAATTAAACACTAAATCAGAAGTTGGTTTTGTAGCAGTGTCACGTTTGATATGTTTGGAAGATGGCAAATAAGGATACAACAACACGTGCATAATTAGCAGAATGGTTGCATCACTCCAATTTCAATGCTTCAAATATGAAAATGACGCCTGCCCAAATATACTCATTTCTCCTATTTCCTATTCACGTTTTATTAAGTAAATGAGGAAATTTATAAGATTAAATTAAAGACTTTTTCCATACATGTTCAAGTCGAGGCCTCTTAACATTTATATATTTACACTACTAAAAATTAAGTTTAATCTATATTACTTGTAATATTGAAAGCATTGTGCATACATATCCTATAAATGACTTGAGTTGGGTGTGTACCCAGCTTCCCAATCAATTTAAGATATGTAGGTTGTCATATTCTAAAATTTCTAAATGGAATTTATGATCAAACTTTTCTTTAGTGAAAAGAAAAAAGAAAAAAACCTGGGTTCCTTTTTGAAAATATGAATCCAACACTTGTTTATCATGTAATAAAAGGCATGTATATGATTTTGAAATAGTAAAAGATGTTGAAAACTTGAAATCCTGAGAAAATGGCCAAAAGGAAGAAATGAGAGAGAAATATATTGTATGAACAAGAATGGAGAGAAGAAAAATTTAAAAGATCATGTTGGAGTTAGTAATGTAAATTGGAATTCTAGATGAAACAAAATCTACTTTATCATAGGGTGAAAAATAGTCAACCAAGAATTTCAGATAACTCTCATGATTTACATAGCCAAAAGTTGAAGATGTGATTCTCAGATTAATGAAATGTAAATTTGAAAGAGAGTTAAAAAAAGAAGGCAAAAAGTTTAATTGCGAAAAAAGAGCAGTGTTAGTTTGTTTTGGCAGAAATGAAGGCGTTTGTTTGAATAATTTATATTTGTATATCTATTATTCCTATCTGCCCATTATTATGCGTAAACACCGCACGGCTGTTATACCAAAACAATCTCTATCTTATTTCTTATTATTTCAACTTTACGCCAAAATTTTTATTATTTTTTCTATTCTAACATTATTCAAATATATACCCTCCTACCACCGAAGTCTATACATGCTAATACTTCAGCCCTGTATTCTGGAAATGGCAAAATTAATATTACATTAAATCAATTGTTATTTTTGTCCTTTTTGATAATTTTTTTTAGCTTTACAATTGAGAGAAGTAAATTCGTATTTGTGAGCTTTCCTAAGTTGTGATATATGCACACATAGACATAGTCAACCCAAGCAACATACAACTAGAAATTCAGTTGACTAATGTCATGATGTTGTTAATAATTTATTTACAATCTCTCCACGTTGTTCGTCTTATGGAAAATTGAAATGTAAATAACATATTTTGACTTAATAAAAAAATAAAATAAATTTGTGGAATTCCATTTTGCATGATGTGAAATGTGAGACAATCTCTTTTACCTTCTACATATTGCATTATTTATTTTAAAATGATTAGGTGTTCATACTGATATATTTTAAAATTAGACATAAATTTAGAAGAGAGGTTTTTTATTTGAGTTGTCACCTTTACATTCACTTGACTATCACAGAACTCTATTAAATAAAATAGAGCGGATTTTGATAAATACTTTTGAAAAATATAATTTTTTTAATAAATTGTTGAGTAAATGGGAAATAGTGTAACCTAGAAAAGAAAATAGAAAAAGGATAATGTTTGAGATAGCTGATTCATAAATCATAATATGGGTCAATTAATTTTGTAAGTTGGCAGTTGCACTAAATCAAGCATAATAAAATAAACAGTACCCTTTTATTCAAAAAACAAAATAAAAATTGATATAGAAATAATACTTTATAGCGTGTGAAGGGAATAAATTAAGGCAAGTTCCTTTCTTTCAAAAGTAGTAGAATTCTTCTCTGTGATGGTCTGGTGTATTAGTGTATGCGTTCCCACCCATTCAATCAATCAATTAAATTTAAAAAAAAATAAAAATCCCCACCCATCTAATTTTGCATGTCTATTATTTGACATGCTCAGATCTGTTCTTTTTTACTTTTCATATATTTTTTGATCAAGTTATATTTTCCTTATAGGATACTCTCTTATTAGTTATTATTAAGATTTATAAAAATAATGTGGTGGGAAAAGAATGAAAATAAGGAGTGAATGAATTCAACCCATTTGTTTATGAGTAACTCTCTTGTGAGACCGTTTCACGGAATTTTAATGTATTGTGTGAGACGGATCAACCCACAATCCAATTACTCACCACCCAAATCCTACCATTCACATATTGTTTGTGGGTGGTGAAGCTCCGTCTCATGGAAACTATCCGTGAGACCGTCTCGTATGAGTTTTTGTATTTGTTTATTTACATGGCAAATCAAAAGGTTAGTGCTTCTTCAATGAATAAAATATAGAGAAGCATGTTTAGAATTTTGATCAATATTAGAATTGGATCTGACATTCTTTAGGCCTCGAGCTAAAAAGAAAAATTAATGAGCTTTCTTTGAACTACAATATACATAATAAATTCTACTTTGTATACAGAAAGAAAAAAAAAGTACAAAAATATAATGACTTCTCCAAGTATTTTAAGAAGCGGATTCATCAATAATATCTTCATAATAAGTTTGTTGCAATATATCTTTTTCACAAAAAATTCTATGCTCCCAACCCGACCCGCGCACGTGCATACACTGTAGTTGTTGTGCGCCGCGCGCACACATAGTTTATTCTTCAGGTATCACCTGATTTACCTTCAGGTATCACACATTTACTTTTCAGGTATCACATATCTACCCTTAAGGTATTATGCAGAAATAGTGTTGTTTTCTCCTTTTTTTTTTGTTCTTCTTCCTCCTTCTTCTTAGTCTATTTTTTTATTGATTTATTATTCATCTTATTTGTTTAATGCATAAATACTTTATAGGTAATTCTCAAAAATTACATATGATTTACTCTTCAAATATCACTTGATTTACTCTTAGGTATCACCTGATTTACTCTTCAAGTATCACATATGATTTACTCTTCAAGTATCACCTGATTATCACATATAATTTATAGGTAACTCTCAAGTATTACATATGATTTCCTCTTCAGGTATCACCTGATTTACTCTTCAAGTATCACATATCTACCCTTAAGGTATTATGCAGAAACAGTGTTATTTTCTTCCTTTTTCCTCTTTTTTTTTTTCTTCTTTCTCCTCCTTCTTCTTAGTCTATTTTCTTATTTATTTATTATTTTTCTTATTTGTTTAGTACATTCTTCTTCTTTTTCTTCTTATATATCTTCTTGTTTCTTATTTTTCTTCAAATTGTCATGAAATCATTTAAGGTATTACATAAACAACTTATATGTATTTGTATATGTTACTTTCAGGTATTACACAAGTATCTTTTAAGTATCACACATATTACCTTCAAGTATTACATAAATATCTTATATGTATTTGTATATGTTACTATAAAGTACTACATAAATACTTTTTAGGTATTATACAAAGTATCTTTTAAGTATCACACATATTACTTTCAGGTATTATATAAATACCTTATAGGTTTTTATATATGTTATTCTCAGATATTATATAAACACCGGTATTACAAAAGTATCTTTTAAGTATCACACATATTACTTTCAAGTATTATATAAATATCTTATAGGTTTTTGTATATGTTATTTTCAGGTATTATATAAATTCCTTACAGGTATTACACAAATAACTTATAGTATCATATATATTTCTTTCAGGTATTACATAAATATTTTATATGACTCTCATCCATTTGATGGAATCTTCATTTCATCTTTTCACTCTGCAATTGAACCCACAATTTCTTCCTTCATAAACCACATTTCATCTCCACTCAAAAAACACTCATTCTCCTTCTTGACTTCAAACAAAATTAATGACTATCACACAAGAATCACAGGTTATGGAAAATAAATATAAAGATCTCAATTAATCATTCCTTAATTGGAAAATTATTGCTAAAACAAATTAAAGTCCCAGTGTAATTAGCACTAGATCATACGAATTTACATTTCAGAACAAAAAAATCAATCAAACAATTTCGAAAAAAATAAACAATAAATTGCTGTAAGTTTTTTTGGGTTTCTTCATTTTCTCTCTCAGCAAATTCACACAAAACCCTCTCTCTCTCTCTCTTCTCAAAGCACCACCATAGCCACCCAAATCTCGAATACAAATCTGAAAATTTTCCTTGTTTTTCTCCACATTTTCTGATCAGATCTCTTCCTCGTGTCTACGCTCTCGTCCACCGGCGACTAGTGACGCCGCCACCACAAGTAATAGAAAACTCACATGAAACTGAAACCCGGAAAAAGCCATCCTGAATTGAAGAAGAAGGACTGTGAAGAAAAGAGAAGGAGAAGAGAGACGCTAGGTACAGGAAAAGAAAAAAAAGAAAAAAAAAAAAAATATATATATATATATATATATATATATATATATACGCAGGTCAGACGGGTCAAACCGGGTCGGGTCCCCGGTGCACAAGAGAGTCGCCCTATCTTTTTTTAATATATAAAGTTGCTAATTCATCTGACATTTTCCGTGACATAGTTGATCGTAAGTAGATTTTTAACAAATTCAATTTAGAGAAATCTATTTCTTTCTTCTTTTTTTTTTTTTTGAAGAAATAAATTTATTAAGTATAAGTTCAAATTATTGCATAGACGATCAAAAATAGCAACACAAAAACATCTACAAACTATAAGATTTCAAGTGCCTTTATTTTCCTATCGATAAAGTCACCTGTAGTTCAAAAATAAATCATCTCCAAAAATATTTAAAGAGTTATCATGCTTTAAAGCATTTTCAAGATTTAGACAGTTTAATTTATCATCAGCAGAAAAAATAATTTTCTGTTTCTGCGAATCAAATAAGAATCCAAAAATAATAACCTATGTTTGCAGTTTTTAATTCAAACCTACCTTTTATGTTTCTGCAATACTAATACATTCTACTAAAATAATTAATTATACCATTTTTATTGACACATATATCTTATTTTTGTTGAAATTTTTATTTACATCGTAGCGATTCAAAACGTTGGAATATCATATTAAATTAATTAAATCTTCAATTTACATGATACGTAACAACTCCAACAATCCTTTAATTGAATCAAACTAATGATATTAGGTCATCTCCAACAATCCTTTAATTGAAGGATGGAGGATAAGTTTTGATCCTTCAAGTTTAAAGAATGAGGAATGGATAGAGGGTGAGATATAGAGGATGTATTTATTTACAAAAATCTCATTATTTATTTATTTTTAATTGTTAAATCATATGTTTCATTTATAAAAATACCAAAGTGAAGGATATAATTTCATTTTATTAGTTAATTTTGTTTGCCTTTTTTTTCATATTGGCTTTAATTTATTTTTTTAATTAGGATTTAGGCCTTAAATTACGAGATAATGATTCACACGAAATAAATATTACATAATTTGAAAATGAAAGATTACAACAATTACCAAACATCGAACACATTAAAACATAGATGAAAACATAAATAACATACCACCTACAACTTGCATTATAATGCACAATATAATTATTGAAGATGAGCGAGATGTCGAGGCGCCTGTTACTGATTATCACGAAGTACCCACCCCAAAGGTTGAAATTGCATACGATGAGCTCACTCGATTTCAACAATTCCTTGCACGTCATCGTCAAATTAAAGATAAGTCGGCTCACTATGCACTTCGAAATGCTCTTATCGACCATTTGTGGGAAGAGTTATCCAACTTCGAGTATTAGATTTCCTAATTCATTATGTTATTATTTTTTTAGATTTTTTGTAATTGTAATATTTATTATGGTCGTTCTAATTTATCCGTACGCGTATCTTAAAATATTTTGTATGACTCACAATTTAATTTCAAATAAATAAAATTACTTTGAAAAAAATTTCTCAGTATCAATTAATTGATTCGTGTATACTAATTTTACAATTTAATAATATATTACATAAATCTTTAATTATTTAAATTCTTTAATTTCACAAAAAAAATTATAAATAGATATTTTAATGATATAGAGTATTTATTGTTGGAGAAGATTTATGCTATAGAGTACTCCATATTCTATAATGGAGGATAGAATACTCTAAAATGAAGAATTCTCTTGGAGATGCCTTGCATAGTAACGATTTAAAAAGTTGAATTATCATATAAAATTAATTAGACCTAAATATGGAATTAGTTTTTTTTTTTCCCGAAAGAAAAAAACATTTACCACCACATAGAAGAGACATATCTTGACAGAATCTGACAAAAAAAAAAACCACCCATTAATGACCTCAAATAAAATACTCAGGAATAATAAATTGAAATTCTTAGAAAATCATAGGGTTGTTTTGTCTTTCGATATAGAGGGCATCAAAGGAAGAGGTTAAATATCAATCTCAAGAATAAAATAAAAAATATCATCATATTAAAATGATAGCCATGTACTCAATTGAAAGGTATAGAATACCCTCACAATTGTATATATATATATATATATATATATATATATATATATATATATATATATATCAATCTGCCTATCTGTTTCTATTATTTTTATCTTATTCTTTTTTTCTTTCTTTTACTCTTTTCTTAAATTATCTTCTATCATCGTTTCTCTCTTTCTTCCTTTCTGCTTAATTCCAAATAATATTTTATCTTCTATTTCAATACTCATACACTACTCATACAAATTATGTACTTATTTTTATGGCATCTTTTTATTCACATATATTCATTCATATAGCATGTACTAATAATGATAAGATGAATAATATAGAAATTTGCTAAGTCTTTATCCACAATCACTTCACCACCAACAAGACCACCTCCAAAATCAGAGCCAACACATTCCATCCTTAATGTGGATAGATTCAAGTCCTCATCAACGCCCACCAACTCTTTCCTTCAGATTTACCTTTCTTATGACTTTATGTAATATATATATATATATCATTAAATCCTCTCAATATTAATTACTTAATTATTCATAACTTTATTTATGTGTAGGACTGGAAAATTGTGGCTACAATGGCCATAAAAACAATTGGAACAAATTTTATTATGGTTAGAATTGTATATTGGTTCAACATAAAATACAGTTAGAATGTGAATAACACTATATATACAACGTTTTTTTTTTTTTTTTTAAATAGAATTGAGAATAACGATTTAAACAAAATTCTGAAACTTGTTTCAACAGAACAAAAACCACAACTTGGACCAAGTACTCATATTAAAAAATATAGTAACAATCGTAAATCTATATATAGCAATTATCTACCGTTTGTTGCAACATATATTAATGATCAATAATAACAAAAACATGCATTAAAAATAAGACACATGCAACACGTTAGAAAAGAGTGAAAGTAAAGAGTGTACAATCTTCTTCATCACAAAAAAAAAAAAAAAAAAACCCTCCAATTCTCCAAAAAAAGGAATTAAAACAAAATAAAAATAAACTGAAGAAACATGCATCTGTCAAATAAAAATATTATGTATAATATTATACAGTTGAAATTTTCGTCTGAATCTGTGTTTGCTTGTAAAACCAAATGAAATCAAACGATTTAGACTTCAAATTCCATCAAATTTACCAACTCATTTAAAAAGTTATCATGAAAAGAGTTCAAATCATCCAAAAACCCTAAATTTCATCAAACCTATTAATTAATCCTTTAAAATTTTGATTATGATAAGAGTTACAATCTGTTACGATCACAGCCGTAGATCGGCGAGTGCTGGTGTGATGATGGTGGATGATGCGTGATTTAGAGAGAGAATTTAGGAAAGAAGAAGATTCCAGCTAATTTCCGTTCTTCATTCATTCACACATGCAGCGTGTGAAATAGAATCCCATGTACGCATTACAGCCCATAACCAAACGACACCGTCTAGAGACACAACCAAAACGACGGCGTTGTGGCCTAACTGGAATGACACCGTATTGAAGACTCTTGCGAAAATTAAAAGAAATGCTAGATACAGAAGTGTTGACTCTTTAACCAACTAAACTCCTAAACTTCGATCCTAACATTACTCCCCCTTTTTGCCGAGTCTTGTCCTCAAGATAGTAGTTCAGGAAATCGTGCTACAATATCTTCATAAAATTACCACGTAGCTTTAGATTCTGGAAGATGCGCCCACGCAATAAGCAACTGGGTGGCAGGAACATTGCCTTGTTTCACCAAACACCGAGCAAGTATTTTAACTGGTTTAAGCATCACCTTGCCATCGTGATCCATACTCCTCACAGGAGGAAGCTCTTTAGGTACCTCAAATACTTGCTCAAATTCACTGATGAGTAGGGATATCTCTGGAATGTCAATACTCCTTTTGGCATGTTCTGGAGTAGTGATAACACACAAGTAAGCCTCCAATGTTGGGCTCTCATTTTTCACCTCTTTATCAAGTTGATCCACTAAAATCATGTTCAACTTCACTTCAGGTTGAATACCCTACAGCGTAACAAATTTCCCTTTCACATTGAATTGCACTGTATGTTCTTTGAAATCCAGTGTAATCTGCCCCAATTGGCTCAACAAGTCAACTCCAAAAACCATATCACAGCCCCCAAGTCTCAATAGCTTCACAGGAGTTATGAATTTACACTCCCCCATCTCCCATTCAAACTGAGGGCATTTAGATTACACTCTATCTTGTTACCATCAACCATTGTGACACATATTGGAGTTATGTATTCTATAGTACACCCTAGTTTCTCAGCAATTGAGGGGTGAAGGAAACTATGAGTGCTACCAGAATCTAAGAGTATAATCAGCTCTTGATTGGATGACTTTCCCAAAAGTTTGATGGTATCAGCATGAGAGTATCCGGCCATTGCATTCAAAGAAATATGAGGTTCCTCATGATCTACTGTAACCTCTTCCAATTCCAATGTTTCAAAAGGCACCTCATTCCCATCCTCCGTGAGTATAAGATATAACTTCTTACACTTATTCCCTATGTGGAAAATCTCATCACAGTTGAAACATAGATTCTTTTCCCTCCTAGCTTTCATCTCATCTGGAGTAAGCCTCTTGATTGGTGGATATTTCAGCTTAGGATTAGCATTATCAACCTTACCACTCCCTCCAGCAGTGTTGGAAACAAACTCAGGGAAATTCCTCTGGCTCCTAGTTAGCAAATTAACTATCTCTTCATTTTGAATAACCAATTGAGTTGCAGCTAACAAGGTAGTAGGTTTTTGTATAGCAACCATCCTACTAATCTCTTCTTGAAGTCCCCCAATGAAACTTTCCACAAAGTACTCATTAGAAAATCCCCTATGATATTCCTTCAAGAGAGCTTTCATTTCTTCAAAGTCATGAATATATGACTGAACAGATCCACTTTGCCTAAGCTTATTGAATTGTGCAATTAAACTCGCACCCGAGGGGCTAATAAATCTGTCCATCACCATCTTAGCAAACTCTTCCTATGTGATATTACTTCTCTCATCTACATACTCCACAAACCAATGATCTGCAACTCCTTCCAAATTCATAGATACTAGGCTTAACTTGTCATAGTCATTCATATCATAATATGAAAAATACCGATAACATTTCCGCAGCCACATCCTAGGATTCTCTCCATTAAATCTAGGAAATTCCAGCTTATGAAGCTTACCAACATTCAATCCTTGATTCAAACCCAATCTACTCATAGGCATAGGAGATAACACCCCTGCATCCTTCCTATCATTTTTCAGATTACTCACATTACCCGATCCCAATCCAGATTCATAAGACATAGATTGTTTAGAAGAGTCGATAGCTTCCTTACCTTTACCAACTGGAGAAGCTTGTTGCTCCTTCAACACGCTAATAATTTGAGCTTTCAGCATATCTCCTAAGCTCTCCAATTTAGATTCAATGCGAGCTTCGATCTGAGATTGCGCCTGCAATACCAATGACTGCCCGGCTAATAATTCAGATACCTGCGATTCTAAAGCCTCAATTCGCTGCCCGTGGGTCTTCACTGCCATTTCCACAAGAACAATGACTGCGCAGACTGGCTCTGAGGCCAATTGTTACGATCACAGTCGTAGATCGGTGAGTGCTCGTGTGATGATGGTGGATGATGCGTGATTTAGAGAGAGAATTTAGGAAAGAAGAAGATTCCAGCTAATTTCCGTTCTTCATTCATTCATATATGCAGCGTGTGAAATAGAATCTCATGTACGCATTGCAGCTCATAACCAAACGACACCGTCTAGAGACACAACCGAAACGACGGCGTTGTGGCCTAACTGGAACGACACCGTGTTGAAGACTTGCGAAAATTAAAAGAAACGCTAGATACAGAAGTGCTTACTCTTTAACCAACTAAACTCCTAAACTCCGATCCTAACACAATCATCCAAAAACATCAAGAAAATAATCAACGAAATAAATACTCTCATTAAATGAAAGAGAAGATTAGTCTCCGAAAAATTCAAATCCTATCAAAGGAGATAAGAGAAAAGCTAATAATCCTGTTAATTGCATGTTAATAAAGTAGGTAAAATTTATTTAATCAAATAAAGAAAAAGAATAAAAAAAAACAAAAAGGAGGAAAATGTATGAATCCAAGGTGCAGTCGGTCACTCGGTTGGTTTGCGGGGCACGCCGCATGTGGGAAGGTAGAGAAATCGATAAGCCTATTTCGATTTCCACCCTATAGATTCAGCGTAACACCCACCCACCCTCAAACACTCAGAAATATTATTTATGAAAAAATAATAATAATAACACCGAAAAATCAGAAATAAAAAATAAAGCTCGCCTCCCAAGTCCAACCCCTCTCTTTTTTAACACACAACACACATTAGAGAGAGAGAGAGAGAGAGAAAAAAAAAAAAAAAGGAAAATATTATCACCATCTCATCTCTCTGTGGCGTTGTTTGTTCTCTGTACATAGGTGTTTTCCCCCTTCTAAGATTTCTCCTTTTTTTTTTCTTTTTTTTCCCCTTTTTTTCGGTGGTTATCCATTGATTTAAGCCATGCGAAGAGGCAGAGCTGCGGCGAGGCAGGCGGCGGCGGCGGCCGTTGACTGCGGAGAAGCTAATGGATCGGGAGGATCTAAGGAGATCAGATTCCGTGGTGTAAGAAAGAGGCCGTGGGGAAGATACGCCGCCGAGATCAGAGATCCCTGGAAGAAGACTCGTGTGTGGCTCGGCACCTTTGACTCGGCTGTGGACGCCGCACGCGCCTACGACGCCGCCGCACGCTCTCTCCGTGGTCCCAAGGCTAAAACAAACTTCCCCTCGCAGCCGAACGGCACCGTTTTCCCCGATTTCAACCCACAAAACCCTAATCAAACACATATCAATAATAATTCCAACGATCCGTTCGTGGATTGCCGATACTACCCCCAGGACCAACATATGATTGCGCAGCAACGGCCGACCTCTAGCGGCATGAGCAGCACTGTGGAGTCGTTCAGTGGGCCACGGCAACTACCACCGCCGCAGCCGGTTGTGCAGCAGCATAGACGGCATCCGCGGTCGCCGCCGATGGTTCCCGATGATTGTCATAGCGATTGTGATTCGTCGTCGTCCGTAGTCGATGATGCTGAGTGTGACATCGTTTCATCCTCGTGTAAAAAGCCTATGGCTTTCGATCTTAACATGCCGCCGCCGGGAGATGCCACCGGTGACTTGGACGAACTCGCTTGCACGGCTCTCCGGCTCTGAGTTTTTCTTTAAATGATGTACTAAATCATTTGGAAGGAATCCACCCATTTGGTTAATTACTCAATTTTTCTTCTCTTTTCTTTTTTCCCCTACTTTCACTCTTTTTTCACTTTATTATGCTGATAAAAGAAAAGAAAAAAGAAAAAAGAGAAGAATGCTCATAGTCATAGACATGGGTGAAGACTGAGGGAGCCATATAAACTAAAGAGTCTCAGTCTTCTATGAGTGTGTTGTTTGAAGAGATTTTACTTTCTTTTTTTTTTTTTGTATTTATAATCTCTAATGTTATCGATAATAGAAGATATTGATATTAAAGTGTGGTCTTTAATTTTCTTAATCATCTGGTAAATGTTGTATCGAATCTATGTGAAGTGTGTTAATTGAATCCATATTGTAGCACAGAAGCAGGTGGAGAAGCAATTGTGAACTGCTCTCCAACTTTGTTTTGAGGCTTCATTCATATTGTTTCGATATCTGATTGCCTTATGACAATGTATAAATGAAACTTTATCTGTATTAGCATTGCCATCACAGATTATTTTCTGATATGGTTACATATTAATGCTAGCGTTGTTATATCTTTTGACTCTGATTTGGGAAAGTAATCTGAAACAATGATGTTTCAGCCATTTGCATTGTTCTCTGATCTGTATCTGCATTATGTTTGGTAGATTTACATGCCTACCATGGAACTTTAATTCCTGTGTTAGTTCATTTGAGTTAAGATTGTCATTGAGCATTGAACTGTGGCCACAAGATGTATTAATCTTTAAGCTGTAGGCTGCTGCTTTGATATTATGTTGTTCTTTGGATCACAGTGTTGTGTTACTCAGCTTATTAATATGTTGGAAATATGCTAATGATTTGTTTACTAATTCATTGGTGATTTTCTTATCCATTAGCTTTGTTGCTTCAGAATTGACTATGGATTTTTATTTTTCTGACTGCAGTTATAACATGTTATGAACATGTTTGACTCTTTCTTTCATGTAGGATGATATGTTGAGTTTGAAGCCTTTTACATGAATTTGTTTTCTGTCGCTGTTTTTCTTCATAGATTCTTGTTGATGTAATTGTTGAAGCTTGTGCAGAATTTCGCTTGCTAATTGCTACCTTTTTAGTGTAAATGGATACATTTTCTTTAATTTCTTTCTTTCTTCTGTTATGCATATCTTTCATTGATCTTTAAACCTTTGCTAGTCTAGGAGTGTGGGTTACTGATGTATGGTTCACATCTTGAAATATTTCAATGTTTATGGTTACAAATTGTCTTTCAGGATTTTGCATCGCAATTGTTTCCCACAAGATACCAGAATGGATATTTGAGACATAGGCATGTAACATGGATGTTCTTATTAGACACTGGATTGTGATTGTGGCAGTGCCTCTGATGCACAGTAAACAATTGAATCCTGAAGTTGATAATTGGCACAGTAGATTTGATTTGTGCGAATGTAACCATTTCAATGTCAGGTTATTGTATGTGCTTTTTACTTGGTGTTTTCTGAGCAGATGATTTTCCATGTAGTTGTATTTGAACTGAAGGATTTGAGGATGAGTTTGAAATTCAAAATAGTATCATTGGTGGTGACATGGACTTGAAGTAGGTCATTTTCATTTTAAATAATTGATTGATATATGAGTTTTAATTGCAGTCATCATAAATTATCGCATTTCATATCACTTTGGCACACCATTTGTTTGTAGTAGTGGTGGATTATACATTCTTTGAAGATGGACTTGATGTTGGATTTAATATAAGATGAATTTAAGGAAGGAATTTGTTATTAGTTTGATGTAAAAAGTGGACATGGTATGGAAATTATTGGCATTGATGAGTAATTGTAGTTAGTTTAGTGGAAGATGGTCCTTGTATGTATGTATGTATGTATGTATGTATGTGGGGGACTAGGCGTGGGGCGTTGCTTGATAATGCTCAGCCACTTGAAAGCTGCTTTAATGAATAATGGTTGTTTGTTTGAGAACTTTTCTTTTTCCTTGCTTGTCCTTTGTTTTGTTGGGATGCAACATTTTTCTCAAACCCTGGCCTGGCCATTATAGTAAGTTGGTAGCTATGTGGATCAATCAGGGTATTAATTGTATAGGAGGAATATTGAGCCATGAAACTCATCACATCATGGTGGATTCTCATATTTTGTGAATCTCAATGTCATATGAAGAGATTCACCATAAGCTTATTGGATATACTAAAACCATCCCTCTTCTTGCTTCCTAAGGTTTCTCTTCTTCAGAATGACGCATTCAAACTCTCAGATGAATATGGCAGGTAAAAACACCTAGGGAAAATGAAAATATAAAATAGAAATAGAAATACAAGAATAGACAACTTACATGTATAAGAATAAGCAATATATAAAAAAAAATACAAATAACATTTATATACTGAAAGCAAATCGACCACAAAATATATTTAAATTAAATCAACAAAAAACTGATAACTACGAAAGTATAATTTTTGGAGAGTGTAATGTGATCATGAGATATAGACGATTGATCCTTACTATATAATACAAGATTCTTACGATCGTCTCGAGATAGTAATCTCATAGGTGGTCGATCCTTACCTTTGTATACAAGATCTCTACAACGTATCAAGATGCTGAAATGTAAGGAAGGAAAGTATGTCTTTATGATTCAAACCCATCATTTTCTACATGCATTAAGATTGGAAGCTTATATGAGTATTCATTATTTGTTATGGGGCGAGTCTATTTATACTCCACGGGCATATCTTGAGAGATTATAGTTTTTGGTTATTAAATTTCTCAGTTTTCTAACCGACAAGTTTTGTTTCCAGTATTTCAATATATATATTTGTAAATGTATACGTTTCTAGTTCATATAAAAATCGCATGTACTCTCTAATTATCTCCACCAACACATAAATCTTCACACACAATACAACTTATAATATTATATATATTCATTCCACCTCAATTATGAAATGCCTCATCCTAAAATAATACAAATTTTCCCTGGGATCTCACCAAATACGAGCTAAAATAATGTATGTAATATAAATATGTTATAGACTAAATAATTTGATGAGTATTTCGTAATCACATTAAGTAATTTATCATCAAATTAATTTGTGACGTCAGGGGCAATCTTGGTATTAAACTGCGAACTCCTGGTTAGCTGCGTAAATCACAACACCCACCATGGGTCATCCCAGTATAATTTATTATTTGGTATAGGGCCTTCAATCAATCTTGGGCTTTAATCTTCCGATAAATCATTTGTCTATATATATAGTGCTCACTGTTCAAATACCATTAAACATGAATATAAAGATTGATTGAAGGCCACAAAGCTGGTATGAACCCTAACAAGAACAGGGCCTTGTTGGTATACTGCGTGTAATTACTAAAACAAAATTTAATGGTTCTCCAAAATTGGTATGAAATTTAAAGTGTTGCACTTAATGTGGCTACCATATTTACTCTCTCTCTCTCTCTCTCTGCCATTTCATGAAAATAATCCACCACAGAAAAAGAGACATATCCGGACAGAATCCTGACCAAGAATACCACCACCATTAATGAACCTCAAATAAAATACTCTCAAATTATATATTGGAATTATTAAAATATCCGAGGCTTGTTTTGTCTTTCAACTAGAGGGCCACACTCAAAGGAAGAGGTTAAATATCATTGTATTAATCTCAAAAATAAATAAATAAATCATGATATTAAAATGTTGCAAGCACCACAACTGCCATGCACTTACTGAAAAGTCCAGAATACCCTTACGACTCCATTTTTTTTTTTTTTTTGGCCTTTTGTGCTTTTTCTACCGTTTTTTTGAGCTTCCTTCTCTGTTGATTCTTTCTCTTTCCTCCTTGGTTCTATTTACTTTCCTAAATAACGTTTTAGACTTTTTATCTTCTATTTTTATACATATTATACAAATCATTTATCTTTTTTATTCACACCTATAAATATCATGTACTGAGTAACATTAAGATGAGTTATTATTAGAAGGTCACCTTTAAAACCTGAGCAGCGAACTGGAATCCTATGTTTCAAAGTGTTAATTAGTGGTATATTCTATATATTTGATATGTGGTGATTATTTTAAAATACGGATAAAACATCAAAATGGCTTGTGAGCCAACCAATTACGTCCTTGAGATGAACTACCATTCGAGATTAATTTTTTCTTCTAATTTTATAATATAATACATATTCTCTCACAATATTAATTACTTGGGATTTTTTTTTCGTGCGAGAGATTTGATTATTTTATCATTTTATGAATAAATAAGTTCTGAATGAGTAAATATTTTCTTAATGTAAGTCGAATTTTTTAAAAGGTAATTATGGGCATTAATAGTGACAAAAGGAAAATTATATGTCCCCGTATGAGAATTTATGACCTGTGCCCGTATGATAAGGTGCATATATTTATGTGACCTTATGTCATTAGAATGAGTCCAATGAATTAGGTCCGTGTATTAGGTTACTTTTAATCTCATTAAATAATTTCATTAAATCCATCAGTTCCATTATTACTCTACCCAAAATCATCATAAATTAGGGCTAGTGAAGGAATTTGAAGAATTGTAATGAATGTTGAATTGAAAATATTTGGAATTAAAAGTATTTGTCAATTGATTGAATTTTTCGAAATTGAATCGTCTAAAAAACTAAAGAAAACTGTTTCGATTTGGTTTGAAAATTTACGTCTATCCATATTGTGAATGAAATTGAAAAATCTAAATCAATCAGAATTGTCTTTAGAATTAGGACAAAAAACAATCATATGTAACTAGAACTAAATCTCGTTGTAACATGAAACATCAATTAAATAAGAACAATGTTATACAATGGTGCTTGTTCTAATACATATATGACAACACTAACTTAAAATGAACTATTAATGAAGTTTTCCAATGTAATGGTAAAACATTGAGCGAGCCACGTGTCACAAATGAAGTTTTCCAACGTAACGGTAAATGATACGTTTCAAAATATAATAATTACATGCATCAATTTATGGTTTAATTACATGTACGTATGCATGTCGGAATCCTACAAAAGTCGTTCCTCACGGAAAAAAAAACATATTAAGAAAATTACTATAATTTAACCTTTTTTATGTTAACTTGTCTATTAATGATGTAAGAAAATGACTATCTTGCTCTTTTCTTGCAGTTAATTTGGAAACTCAAATAGGGATAGCTAACAGTAGGGTTGCAAAAAATCCATCTCAGAAAGCTGTTAGAAAATGTCGAACTCCTATTAACAATGCATGTTCTATTGTTAGCCTTATCAACGATAAATCGGATTGCAGTAAAAGTTACAAGTGAACAATTTTCTTCTTACTAAGGAAATCATAATTCTTTTCACAACTAAACTGTTTTTTTTTTTTTTTCCGATTGAGGACCTACAGTTGAACAGGGGAATTCTTCATCTTTTTCCTAATAAAAAAAGGAAATGGTAATTCCGATTCATTTTGTGTAGAATTAATGGAATGAATGCCTACCAAATCAATTATTTGTTGGGCTTGTTTGAAGATAACTAAACCATCCAATTTTTTTATGGTTAATTCAACACACCATCTACTCACTCTTAATCCGAAACACAGCACAGACCAAACCACAATATGGGCTTTAAACCCAAATATTAAAAGTAACATTGGATAGAAGGGGGCCTAATCCCAACTCAACACTCAAACTAAACTGGACTTTACATGGTAGGTAAAGTGCATTTCACCTTAATGTAGAAAAAGAAAAGAAAAAAGAAAAAGAAAAAAAGGGGTAAAATCTATCAATCCAAGGAGGTGCAGTCGGTTGGTTTGTGGGGGCATGTGAGAAGGTAGAGAAATCGATAAGGCAACCCCTACCACGCTACCCCCACCCCATTCAGAAATGGTATTTATTAAATAGAAAAACATTAAAAAAAAATAAAAATCGCTCGCCTCCCAACGCCTCTCTTTTTCACATACAACACACAGTAGAGAGAGAAGAAAAGAGGAAAATTATTATCACAATCTCATCTCATCTCATCTCTCTTTGTGGCGTTTGTTCTCTTTACATATATGTTTTCCCCCGTCATTTCTTTTCTCCCTTTCTTCTCCTTCCTCTCTCTCAAAATCTATCTCATTTGTTGACAAAATTTTTCTCTCTAATTTTTTTCTCGATTTTTGGTGGTTTGTTTTTAATTTGAGCCATGCGGAGGGGCAGAGCGGCGAGGCAGGCGGCTGCGGCCGTCGACGGCGGAGAAGCTAATGGATCGGGAGGATCTAAGGAGATCAGATTCCGAGGTGTCAGAAAGAGGCCGTGGGGACGATACGCCGCCGAGATCAGAGATCCCTGGAAGAAGACTCGTGTGTGGCTCGGCACCTTCGACTCGGCTGAGGACGCCGCCCGTGCCTACGACGCCGCCGCACGCTCTCTCCGTGGTCCCAAGGCTAAAACAAACTTCCCCCTGCCGCCGAACGGCGCCGTTTTCCCCGATTTCAACCCGCAAAACCCTAATCAGCCACATATCAATAATAATTCTCACGATCCGTTCATGGATTGCCGCTACTACCCCCAGGACCAGCATATAATTGCGCAGCAACGGCCGACCTCTAGCGGCATGAGCAGCACTGTGGAGTCGTTCAGTGGCCCACGGCAGCTGCCACCGCCGCAGCCGGTTATTCAGCAGCAAAGAAGGCATCCGCGGTCGCTGCCGGTAGTCCCCGATGATTGCCACAGTGACTGTGATTCTTCATCATCCGTAGTTGATGATGCTGAGTGTGACATCGCCTCATCCTCGTGTAAAAAGCTCATGCCTTTTGATCTTAACATGCCGCCGCCGGGTGACGCCTCCGGCGACTTGGACGAACTCGCTTGCACCGCTCTCCGGCTCTGAGTTGCTCTTCTCCGGTGATAAATGATGTACTAAATCATTTGGAAGGAAACCACCCATTTGGTTACTTACTCAATTTTTAATTTGTCCTTTTTTTTTTTTTTTGACTTCACTCTTTTTTCCCTTATTATTATGCGGATAATTGAAAAAAAAAAAAAAGAAAAAGAAAGAGAGAAGTATGCTCATAGACATGGGTGAAGACTGAGGGTGTCATAAAAACTAAGGGTCTCGTCTTCTATGGGTGTATGTTGTTTGATGAGATTTTCCTTTTTTATTTTTTTGTATTTATAATCTCTAATGTTATCGATAATAGATAATATTATGATTATTAAGCTGTGGTCTTTGTTTTTTTTTTGTTTAATTATCTGGTATTGTTTCTATGGAATTTATGTGCAGTGTGTTGATTTAATCCATATTTCCATAACATAGAAGTAGGTGGAAAAACAATTGTGAATCTGCCATCCAACTTGTTTTGAGGCTTCATTCATATTGTTTCATATCTGATTCCTGATGTTAATGTAAAATGAAACTTCATTTGTATTAACATTGCTGTCCTTGATGATTTCCTGATATTGTTAAATATCAATGCTGGCATTGTTACATCTTTTGACTCTGATTTTGCTAATTAATCTGAAACAGGATAAACATGGCAGTTGCATTGTTCCATGATCTGTGTCTGCACATTTTCTTGCTTGCCATGTAATTTAATTCTGGTATGCTGAGGGAATTTTGATGAACATTGAACTGTGGTTGCAAGATTTATAAATGTTTAGGTTGTAGGCTGCTATTTTGATGTTATGGTGTTCTAGGGATAGCCACTGTATCTTTATGTATTACCTAAAAGTTCTCATCTTATCTATATGGTAGGAATATGCCGATGATTTGTTCACTAATTCGTAAGTGTTTCTTGTCCGTTGGTTTTGTAGCTACAAAATTGAATGTAGATTACTTTATATTTATTTAATGTAGGTTGCATGTTATGAATGTGTTTGTTTTCTGTGAATCATATTTGTGATCTGCCACTCGTTGTTTTTCTTCAAAGATTGCTTGTTGCTATGCATGCTATCTTGAGTAATTTGCACTATCAGTTTTTTTGTTCTTCCTTTTTTTCTTTCGCTGAGTTATTTGCTGATTCTTTGAGATACAAGTCATAGAACCTGTGTAATTTCCTTGTGGTGTGATGGCAGTTTATGCATTGGCAATCAACATTGCTCGCATGAATCTTTGATATTAGTTTCTCGTGCCATGTTGGACGATTCTTGTTATTTGTTTTTCTCCTTTTCTTGTTTACTTCTAAGCTATTTTTTACAGCACATTAGGTTTTAATTGTTGAAGCTTGTGCTGAATTCCATTTACTAACCGCAATCTCTTTGTGTAAATGGATACATTTTATTTGCTTTCCTCTTTCTGCAGTTATGCATATCTATTTCACTCTTCTTTCCTTCTCTTTTACCATGTTTTCTCTTCTCTCTTTGGTTACTTGAGAAGGTTGAAGTATATGGTTGGCATATGCTCTTTCATCTTTAAACCTTGCTAGTCTAGGAATGTGGGTTACTGCTGTATTGTTTATATTTATTCATGGCCTGGAAAAATGCAGCCGAACTTGAAATATATCAATGGATCTGGTTATCAATCATCTTTCAGGATTCTGCATTGCACTAGTAGTCCCTGCCCAGTAACGATGTTTCAGACATGGACGTGGAACATAAATGTTCTCACTAGGCATGGATTGTGTTTGTGCTCATGCCAATACTGACGTACGTATGTGCGATTGAATTCTGATGTTGATAATTGGTAATTGGTTATAACATCTGAGTTGGGTGTTCCATTTCAGTACCAAGTTCAAGTTCGTTGTGTGCTTTTTTTCAGCCAGATGATTTTCTATGGAGTTAGTATTTGAACTAAAGGATTTGAGGATAACTTTGAAATCTTAAGTAGTAATTTCATTGGTGTCGATATGGATTGACATGGATTTGAAGTAGATAGTTTTATTTGTGAATTTCAAATCGACTTTGTTGGATTTCATATCACTTTGTTGAAGCAGTGGTGGATTATAAATTATTTGAAGATTGGCTTGGTGTTTATTATAGGTTTAAGGTCGCGCTGTATGAGTTTAAGGAGGGAATTTGTTTTTTGTGTCGATTAAAAAGTCCATATTGTGTGAGCTGGAAAACTGGAGATATTATTACCATTGATGATAAATCTTATTTAGTCTAGTCATTCTATATGATGTTGCTCTAATGTCTAATCAACTAAAATTTTGTCATACCTTTCTTTGATTTAGTCAATGTTCAATTATGTCCAATATATACAACTCAATTTTTTGGAGCACTAATAAATAAACCAGTAATGTTGCGGAGGCAATTTCATACGAGAGTTATATATAATTCTATATCATTAAAAAATGTTTAAAACTACAATATTAGTATATTCATTAAATATTAACTAAAATAAAATAAAATTATTCTTTTAGGTACTTTAGCAATATTAATCTAAATTTTATGTTATTTTATAGTTTTAACTTTCTCATCTATAATTGAGGCTGAAAATTGCACAAAAGAAGACTGTTGTCAGATTTTTGTTGTTTTGCAATTAAATCGATGTATTGATCTGGCTTTTCAGTCATTTCCTTTAGAAAAAGATATGAATATTTTATATTTTATTTTGGTAGATTACAAAGTTTATATTAGTGTTCTGTGTTTTTATCTAATTGAGTGCAGTTTGTAATATATGAATTATTTTTTTATTTTATTTAAAGTACATATTGAAGGTCTTCATTTGTTCAAATTTTGGTAGGAGTGATGAGTCTTTTATGTACAACCCTAGTTATGATGGTCCATGTACTTGGACTTTTCTCCTTAGAGCTAGTGTGCTTTTACGAAACGGTGCCGTTCCTTCATAATGCTCTACTACTTGAATTCCTCGTCAACAACAGTAGAAAGCTGCTTAAATTAATACTTGTCTCACAACTTTTCCTTTTTGCTATCGCTTGTTTTCTTCTTTCACTCTTTTTCATAATCGATTGGGATGTTTTCCAATGAAACTTTGACTTTTTGGTGATTAAATTTTTTGATTAGCATCATAACTCTTATTTGTATTAATGAAAATGTTAGCTATGCATAGTAATGGATGTGTGGATATCTAAAATCTGAAGAGAAGAAAGGTTTAACCAAATTAGAATGACAGAACAAAAGGTGTCGCCATCAATGATAATTTAGTCTTCCACGCTTCTGCTTCATCACTAATTTTCTTATTTCATTTACAATTATAAAAAGTGTAGCTAACATTTTTTTCATTTTCTTCAAGTTCAAAGTGGAATATTCGCCTATATTTGATTTTCTAATCTTTTTGTTTGTTAAGTTATTGTTGATGATAAACGACTCAACTTTTAGCTAACCCAACTTGCATATGTTCATGTAGATTAGCCATCAAAGTGTATTCAATATAGATTTCTAGCACGTAACAGATATGCGATAAATTAAGCATGATGTAAATAATTTTGTTCTATACATCAAAATTGGGATTAGCTCGACTGAGGTGGTTATTGTATTTGTAAAATGAGGGTTAGTTTATTTTAGGTATAGTTAAGCTTTTAATTAAATAGTCTAAAATAATGTGCAATCTTCTCATCCTCAAACAAAACAAATCATCCCCACAAAATCCAACCAACTCAGCACTGGGTCTATTTATCTGCACAAATTACCTTCAAAATTGGTGTTTACTTTAACATTAATTCAAAAGACGACACATAAAACAACTTAAATATACAACCAATCTCAGAGTTCAAACGCATAGGAAAGTTATTAAAAATTAATCAAATCTCACCACTTAGCCAAAACCTTCACGCAAACGGCACCACTTGGTCATGATGTGCCTAAAAATATGTATTCGAATAACACTTCATTTGTATGTTAATAATATACAGTTATTCCGATGAATAATAGTTTTATTGAGAGCAAAAAATTAATTTCACGTTCACTTAAAATTTCACGTAAAAAGATACTGCTTAAGTGGGATAATTTAACGGATTTTGATGAATTTTGGGATTATAAAAATTGTTATAATAAAATTGATGATTTAACAAAATATTTGATGTATTCATTGCATTTTTTGATGTATGCTTATATGTGGATTTAATCCAAACATATAAGTTACTTGGGTATTTTCACAATAAATGGCACATGCCTTCTCATGCATAATAAGCCATACACATGTAGCATGCCATTTTTTATTATATTAATCGACATGTGTATATGCAGCATAATTTCACATTTAAAATGTTAAAATAATACATAATTATGATGTCAGTGGCAAACTTGCTATTAATTTGCGAACTCATGGTTGGATATGTAAATTCAACATTAAAGAGCATTGGGCCGCCCAGGAGAATAGGTAAATTGGGTTTATTATTTGGTATTGGGCCTTCTAACAAGTTTGGGCTATAATCATTTAATAAATCATTTCTCTATATATCCATCCAGTTCAACACTAAATTATCCCAAATCATAATTTTTTCTTTTCTTTTATCTTCTTTCTTGCCCAAGCTAAATGTGGATTTGATCGTAACTCGCAAGTGTTGTAAATTAGGGGTTCGTAAGTGTTTGGGGAATGGAAATGTGAATAAAATGAAAGGCATTACTCGATAGTTACACTACTTTCATTACCCATTTTTGCAAAACAATAGTCCATTAACATATTAAAATTTGTTTTAAAATGAGTGACTTTCTTGTGAAACCATCTTATGAATTTTTATTGTCAACCCACAACTCAATCATCACTAACCAAACCCTATAATTCACATATTGTTTGTGGGTGATGGGCTCCGTCTTACGATAACTATCTATGAGACTGTCTCACATGAGTTTTTGTATTTTAAAATAGTTTAGCCTTTATGATTATCAATTATTTTTCTTCCAATTTTGTCTTATCTTATTTTTCCATATTAGGTCTTCATTTCTTATAGATAGAACTTTTGTTGGAACCCCTATTTTTAGTATTCCAAAAGGGCTTTATTGCCATTATACATATAATCATAATTAATAAATGTTTTCTTAATTTATGTAAACCACATATAAACATTAATATATTGAATCTGGGCAGTCAGCTGATGTGGATTTTGCAGGTGGACTTAGCATACAATATCATGTCCTTTGAATTTTTTTAAACTCTTTTCTCTTGTTTTGTTATTGAAAAAGAAACAAATTGACAAAAATACAAAAGTATGAGGAAAAAAAAAAGGTGTATAGCGTAAAACCACAAAAAAAAAAAAAAAAAAAAAAAGTGCGAAAGGTAAAATTAAATGCATGATATTAAAAGGAAAATAAATGTTTTTTTTTTAAATAAACTAAAGTTAAATTCAAACCACAAAAGAAGTCAATCCATGACTTAATTCGTTGATTTCACTTCTTTTCTATGACTCAAATTGGTCCCCATCGAGTTTGAAAGAACAATCTATAACTTTCTTAATTAGAGGAGTTAGGTGATATATTAATATAGGGTCGGGCTATCCGCAACTCAATTTCTTCTAAACACACTTTTTTTTTTTTTTTGAAATTTTGTCATTTGGGTCGGGCTATCCGCACCTCAATTTCTTCTAAACACATCCCTTTTTTTATTTTTTTTTATTTTTTAAAAATGACAAAATTTCAATTTTACCCTTATGAATTTAAAAAAAATTTAAGAATTTCTTCTTCCTCTACCCGTCTACTCTCTCTCTCTCTTAATCCTCAAACCCATTATAACAACATATATAATATATGAAAAACTATTTTATAAGTTAACAAAATATATAATAATCGTGTAAAAAGAACGAAAAAATAACAACAAATGTGGGACCCGTTCGACCCTGGTTTGGCGAATACAAAGAGGTGTGTTCGACCTGGTCAAACACACCTTTTTGTGTTCGACTGGTGGTTGAACACACCTCTTTGTGTTCGAGAAACCAGGGTCGAACACACTTCTTTGTGTTCGATCAATTAGGGTCGAACGAGTCCCAAATTTGTTGTTATTTTTACACGATTATTATATAGTTTGTTAACTCGTAGAATAATTTTTCATACATTATCCCTTACAATATCAAGATTTGAGGAATTAAAGAAAGAAAAAAAAAAAAAAAGGGAGAAGCAGGAGACCACGGGCAGGGGAAGAAGAAATTGGAAAGAATTTTAGTTTTTTTTAAATTCATAAAGTTAAAATTTTAATTTTATCATTTTTTGAATTTTTTAAATCATTTTTTTTAAATGGGATGTGTTTAGAAAAAATTGGAGTGCGGATAGCCGGACCCATTAATATAACAAGTCGGCATATTTAGGAGAGATTCAGGATTTATTTTTTAATTTCGCTAAAGTTAAAATATGATATCATCTTAATTACTAGGCAATATTTCCATATTATTAATATTAATAATTAAATATTTGATACTTTCGTCACACAAAAAAGTAATTGAATATTGAAAAAACTGAAATTTCTACACATGATGTCTTATATAATTCCTAAATAAATCCAGATAAAATAAAATCCAACCCTAAAAAAAGAAAAAGAAAGAAAAAAAAAAAAAAGAGTACACCGAAGGTTGATTGAAACTATAAAAAATTCATTTGTAAAGTTGTTCCGAAAAGCATTTCATTGTCTTAACTTTTATCTTATAATTATTCAGACATGATAACAAATAGTTTTTATAGATAAAACAAAATAGAAACTACAAAAATAATAACATACAAAAGTATATGTATTGGGGAGGAATAAAATATGAGGATGGGAATAAAAGCCAAGAAGGTGTTAAATAATTGAATGGAAAATGATACAAGAATTTGGACACGTAAATGGTGGATTTGAGTTCCAGGAGGCGGTAATTTAATGGGTGCAAAAACTTTATCGATTTCGTGTAACAGCTGCCAATGCTACAACTTTATCAAAAGCTTTGATTGAGTTGTTGATTCAATTAAAGCACCCACTCTTTTTCCAATATATGAATATGAATCCTCACGAGCTAGCAACCACACTCGAGATGTGTAGCTATTAAAATGGACAAGTGTCATATAATCTTTTTTTTTTAATACTCTATTTATTCATACGTTATTATTTTGACTATAGTCGTACTTAATTATTATAGGATTATAGTAAATATCATCACATGTGGGACGAAGGTATTGGCATGGTAGGTTGGCCGCTCACGTTTCACAGTCCAATTGCGCTTTTTTTTTTTTTAATTTACTAACTAATAATTTGACATAATATTATGTATTGATCCTTTTTTTTTTTTTTTTTTTCCGTTAGATAGTTATATTATTATAAGTAATTATTGTCATGCCAATTTTTTTACTCCCGGACTATATTTAAGCTATGATAATCTATTTAAAACGCGAATGAATTCTATGTTCTCTAATTCCTCAATTGTACAGCTTTAAATCTTCAAATAATTGATCAATCACGTGTAATCAATATTTACTTTAAAAGTCAAACACACGTTAAATAAGTTTAAAGTAATCTTTTACAATAAAAGTATATAATCTTAGAGAACATATTTGTTTTGAAAATAGGTGAATTTTGAAATGTTCTCTTCTCTAGAAAACATCCAGTCATTGTAAATGTTGTTTAATCTTTTCTTTACAATAATAGGCATCTTCTTCGCTCATCTTCTTTTGTCCCACGGTGTTGTTTCTTGGAGTTTTTATTTTGGTGTTTGTCACTTGGTTTTGAAAAAGGAAATAAAAATAATAATGATATTTTTTGTATATGTTCAATATGTATTAATCATATAAAATTATAAGATAAAATATTAAATTAATACATCCTATAAACTGTTGAATCTAGCTACTTTGTATGCACTAATACACCTAGCCTTTTCATTTATTTTTCCTTAACTTGAGTTTATTACTATAAAATATTAAAATGCAATGGGATGACTCGCACACACACACACACACGTGTACACACCCTTATTTAATATCATTTAATTATATCGATATTTATGCATGCCTGTTCTATATATTTTCTATTTTGAGTCAACGCCATGAAGATATTATAAATAATTGTTTATTTAAATTTTTTGATATTTTTAGAATATTTTTATATGATAAATATTCCAACAAAGGTTCCCAATTAGTTTCCGAGTCGATTTATTTTTTAAATGTTTGGTCTTGAAATTAGAAGACTGTACAAAACAGCAACAAGACCAATGATGTTTAATGCGTCAAAGTATGGGACAATTCTGTATAATATAAGCATATTATCTACATATACATGAAAAGATGATAATAACAAAAAAATGAATGTGAGGAAACACTAAATTAAATTAAATAAGCAATGTATGCATTAGAAAAAAGAGAAGAAAAAAAAGGATGACCCCAATAGGTGAGAAAATCCAAACATGCTTAAGATAATTTGCACATATACATAGGAGATGTATAATATATATGATCTGTTTAACCAACTTATATATTAAAGTTTAAGGGCGCTTGGTTATTTTGTTGTAAATATACCAAAAATATTCCCCTTCATTATTATTCAGACAGAATGAGTTTCTTCACCCACTCGTATTCTGATTTTGATTGTTGACAGTCTCATATAATTCTCTTATTTTTCTTGTGGTTTTATTTTTTCTGTTTTTGATCTTATCTCTCTGACCTAATTTGGAAATGTAATCTAAATAAATATGGTTATTATAAACTAATTATAAAGATCATTAGAACGCTTCGGAAAGAAATCAGACTGCTCTTACATAGCTTTATATGAAATTTTCTACATTATATCATGTAATAATTTGTTACTTTATATAACAAGATACATGTACAGATCTAAAATAAAAATAAATAAATTACATCAACTGTTATCGTAAAATAAATATGATAATAATATAGTATCTCTTATTACAAAGTTGTTATTTTGCTTTTTGGTTCGTAGCCTAACTTTCCAAACAAACTGAACTTGAAACTAATGTACCAAAGTTAGATACGACTAGATAAAGCTTAGCAACCATAAAACCATTTCACAAACTAAACAAGATATTATGTTTGAATATCTCAACCTCATTTATAAATTAAAAAAAAAAAAAAGATGTCAATTCTCAACCCTAATAAATAGTTGTGACAGTAGCAAAGTAATATTTGTCCCTTTATATTCTAGACTAGATTGGAACTAATTTAAGCATACAAATTCATAATTATAGGGTCAACTCAATTAGCCCAATGTAAGTATTACTATAATTACAGACTAAATGGCAAACAACTCAAAGCAACACAATTTGAATAAGTTGAAGCTTATAATGCGATAATAATGTAGACTCATATCAATTGTTTATCTTTCAATATTACAAAGAAAATAAAATTGTTTGTTTCTTAGAAAGAGAGAGAACGCTAAAAATTCCTCATTATTTGGATTTAAGTGCTTGGTTATAAACGGACTCGGATCCCCTGCTGGTTAAAGAAAACCAACACATGGTGCTGGGTCAAATACGTTGCCGTTTCAATATTCACTAGTAATTCATTTATTTTAGTTTCCTTTTCCATTTCTTAAAATCTTACATTAAGATATCATTTTTTATTTTTTTTTTATTAATATGCCGTTTCAGCAATGCATCAAGATTTTAATTTTTTTTCTTTTATGCTTACATTGCTCATTTTTTAGTTTCCATGCAACTATAGTATGCTCATTTCACTCCACTGATTTATTCAACCTTTTTTTTTCCTTTTCTCTTTTAAATTTTTCATCCTCGTTTTTTTTTTTTTCCTTTTGAGCTAGCAAGCATTTTCTTATGTCATGTGATTTTTTATTACATCAAATAAATTTAAAAGCATATTATAATATAACATATCAATAATATAAATACAAAAAATTAGAATATGTCAAAATTACAATAAGATCTCCATAGAATTACATTTAGACCAAAAAAAAAAGGAAGACAACTAATCAATTCATGGTATTGAATGTATCTCTATTAAAACGCATGCCTTCAAGAGAATATCGAGGATGATCAAGTGATGCCTATAATGAAAAAATATATATAGATTTAAAATCTTTTAAACAAATTTGTTTCTGCTTTTAATTTTTATTGTATATTACTTTATACCATCAAGAACTCACTAAACTTGAATTCACATCCAATCATTTGAAGAAATTGATCTCCATGATGTTTTGAAGGTGTTGAACAAGATACAGCAATTCATTGTGTGCTATTTTCTGCAATTATTGCCCAAATCCTAATCCATGATTATTGATATATATTTTGCTGAAATTTGATATTCTATAGAATAGATATATGGAGGGAAAAACTGAATCGAGTAGAACGAAATAAATGGCGACATAATGACTAGTGAGAGATATTAATAAAAAAGGCAAAAAAATTTGTGCACATGGTGCATGGATCCAAATCTGTGCACAACAATACTATTATATTATATGAAGTAATACTGTTATATTATATGAGTAATACTGTTAAAACTATTTTAACAGTATTACTTCATATAATATAACAGTATTTGTTGTGCACAGATTTGGATTTGTGTACCTTGTGCACAAGAGTGTCGCTAAAAAAAAAAACAAATTCTCTGAATGATTGATGAGAGAGAGGGGTTAATAAAAACAAAAAAAGGAAAAGGAAATTAACATAAATGAATTGTTGGTGAATGCTAAAACGGCAGCGTATTTGGCCTAGCACATATGCTGGTTTTCTTTAACCAGCAGAGGTTCCGGGTCCGTTATAATTCTCAACTCACAGAATCCTCGTTAAAAAAAAAAAAAAAGAAAGAAGAGAGGAGTTGGGTTGGATTCCATGAATTCACGCAACGAACTTGATTCTCGCTTCCAAATAAACAATCTCTTTTCTTTTTTGCCACTCTCCGCAATACCATTCGTTGCTCCTCCCATTTTTACTGAATTCACCCCTCTCTCTCTTTCTCTCTCATCTATCACACACACACACATAATTAAAAAAAAAAAAGATCGATATTGGATGGATTGATTGAGACATAGTTATGTGTGTTTGATCATGGAAGATGAAAGAAGCACACCGCTGGTGAGAAAGAGGGCGCTGTCGCGATCGACATCGTACGCCAAGGACGAGCTTCACGTCTTCCGTACATGGCTGAAATGGCTGTGCGTTGATCAATCCAACCCCTGGACCGCCTGCCTCTCCTGGTTCGTCTTCCTCTTCCTCGCCATTATCATCCCCGCTCTCTCCCACTTCGCCCTCGCCTGCGCCAATTGCGACAGCCTCCATAGCCGCCCATACGACGCCGTCGCACAGCTCTCTCTCTCCTCCCTCGCCGCCCTCTCCTTCATCTGCCTCTCCAATTTCGTCCGCCAGTACGGCCTCCGCCGTTTCCTCTTCTTCGATAAGCTCTGCGATGAGAGCGAGACTGTTAGCAAGAATTACACCAAACAATTGAATGTATGTATCTATTAATTAATCACGTCTTTTCTTCCTTAATTTAATTTAATTATTTTCCAGAGATCGTTGAAGCTGCTATTCATCTTCGTGTTGCCCTGTTTCGCGGCTGAGAGCGCATACAAGATATGGTGGTACAGCTCGGGTGGGACCCGCATCCCATTCTTAGGCAACGTGATTGTGAGCAATACTGTTGCATGTATTCTGGAGCTTTGCTCCTGGTTTTACAGAACCGTCGTCTTCTTCCTTCTCTGTGTTCTCTTTCGCCTTATCTGTTGCCTTCAGATTCTCCGTCTTCAGGACTTCGCGCAGGTCTTCCAAGTCGATTCCCCCGTCGAATCTGTTCTCAGAGAACACCTCAGAATCAGGAGGCATTTGCGGATCATCAGCCATAGATACAGAACCTTCATTCTCTGGGCTTTGATCTTCATCACCGTCAGCCAATTCACCTCCCTACTCATGACCACACGAGCCAAAGCAGACGTTAACATATACCATACTGGTGAATTAGCTGTACGTTCTCGATTTCCACCATTTTTTCCTTACTGTAAATATGGAGCACTCAAAAGGATTTGAACTTTATGCACAGGTTTGCTCTGTTAGCCTTCTAGCAGGCCTCATGATCCTGCTGCGAAGTGCGACGAGAATCACCCACAAGGCACAGGCCGTTACATGCCTCGCTGCCAAGTGGCACGTGTGTGCTACGATCGACTCCTTTGATACGGCGGAGGCTGAGACTTCTCCGGTGGGAGGCCGGGGAAGTAGTAATGCTCACATTTACACGGATTGTGATTTCGACGATGTTGGAGATGAAGAAGATGAACTCGACAACTCCAAGTTCGTTCCGTCCTATGTTTCCAGCTCAATCTCATTTCAGAAGAGACAAGCTTTGGGTAAGTTTTCAAAATAACCATGTGTGTTTTGATGATGAAAATATTGAATTCTTGTTTTGGTTTTGCAGTTACGTATTTTGAGAATAATAGAGCTGGGATTACGATATACGGGTTCATGTTGGATAGATCATCTCTTCATACGATATTTGGGATAGAGTTATCCTTGGTATTGTGGCTGTTGGGGAAGACGATAGGTATTTCCTGAATCAAGAAAGTGTGTTGGTGTGATGATGGATTATCAAGGAGCAGAGCCAACAGGGGAATGAGAGCATCTTTTATTCATTCATTTTTATCCCTACTTGTTAAAGATCGATCAACATCTCTACTATTATTGTGCCTCACTTTTATGAGAATGTGTCACAATGCTGATTATTACTCTGCCATTAATTGGTTTCTTTCTCATATGTTTAAGTTCATGTATATGTAAATTGATCTTCTCATGAATACTCAGTCTTGAAGGAGCACTGTATGTGTTTGTTTAGATATCCCTAAAGAGAACACTGAACAAAAAATAGGTCTTTTAAAAGGAAAAAAAGAAAAATATAACTATCTCACACATGAAAAGGTTAAGATGTTTTTTCCGATCTTTCACTTGAAATAAATAAAGTAGAGGTGGATGGTTGAAAACGAGAAAAAGAAAAAAGAAAAAAAAGAGAGAATAACTTCGGTTTTGTTAAAATTTTGAACTAATAAATGTTAGTTTTCATTGTCAAAATCATAGTGAAATTAAAAATCATATCAGACTTTCCTTTAAAACAAGAAGAAGTGTTTGTTCAATTCACACAAGTTTCAAATCTCAGTAAAAAAAATTATAATTAAAACTTTTTTGTTAAACAATTATTACAAAAAAATCCTACATACACACACATCACCAACATTCAACTATTTTCAAATTATATAACTTTCAAGTTTAATTAATAATACAAAAAATTGAAAATGGAACAAATATCCCTTATTATTTCAAGGAAGTGGGGGAGTTTTTTTTTATATTTTATTTGGTTGACAATTTTTCACATTTGAAACGAGTTATAACACATCTAATTTGGGTACTAGATTAAAAAATTGTGAGACAAAGTTTCACTCAATTCATTCCAAGATTTTAAATTAAAACTTGCATATATATTTAAATCTCCTAACTAAAGTTTCATCCAACGTATCAAGATCAAAATGGTATCATGAGGGTTTTTCTTTTAATACTTTTTTCTTATTAACCTTAAGAAGCACGTTCAAAAAAAAAAAACGTGCATTTTTAGATGGAAAGTTATCTAAAATAAATCAATAAGAAAGAAACGTGCATATACATATATAGAAGGAAAGGTATCTACATAAATCTTGTTATATATTGCAAGTCAATCATTGAAATTGAATAACTTATTTATTTCTCAGGCTTCAATCAATTCCCCTTGGTTGCGTTCTCTTTTCTTTCTTAATATAGGATTTGAGTATATAAGCGCCTAATACAGTAACACTCATGGTGGAACTGCTGATTCGGAAAATGTCAACCGCGAGTCGACGCTGCGCCACCGCATTGGACGCTAAAACGGCCGCCTCTCTTCCGTACAACATAAATCTCCAAAATTCGCCCGATCAACATTGACTCATAAAATCGTTAAATGATTTGAAGGAAGATCCAAGTTGCCACCTCGAATTTCCAGCCCTTTTGAAATCCAACGATGCAAGATTTATAAATAAATATGGAGATTGGTACTGCATCCATCGCTCGGTGCTCCAAGGAGCATGAGAAGATCTATCAATCGTGGTTTTCTTATGCTGATTCTGGTATGTGATTTCTATCTCCTTGTTTATAGTCTTAATTTGCATGCGAATTTCATAAATTTGACTGTGTTTCCTTGTAATCAATGCGAGTAGATGGAGATGGCCGTCTCACGGGAAGCGACGCTACCAAGTTCTTTTATATGTCTAATTTGTCTCGTCAGGATCTCAAACAGGTTTGTTTTTTTTTTTTTTTTTAAATTATTTCGGGAAGATTATTGTTATTGAAAATGTATTTTGATAGTGAGCTTTAAAATCGCGCAGAGAACAGAATGTGTTGGGATGTTTTATTGGAAAAGATGAGATGATATATTTGGAAGATATTTTCATAATTTGCAAATGTTGCTTTGTTGTGGTTAACTGTAGTATGTAGATGAAATGGTAGAGTGTAGTTTCTTTAGCTCTATCTAGAAAATTCAGTTCTTGTGAAGTGTTCTACCTTTTTTTCCTAACAGGATTTCACTTTTGGCTTAATTGTGGATGTTTGTAGAATTTATCTTCTTGAAATACACTCTTTTGTGTGTTTGTGTGTTTGTTTTTCTTTTTTATTTAGACTGACTGTTAATGTAGTATTGTTACCATGCCAATGTTGTAATGTTGTTGTCCAATGTTCATGTTGTGTTTCTGATGAGTTTTCACTTATGCTCAAGAGATGTTGAATGAGCATGTGGGAGAATCCTACTTTTAGCTGCTATAGATAAATTTGGCCAGTGCTATGTCTTTGTTCACATCATTATTGTTTAAAGGTTCTTGAAGCTAGATTAAGGTTTCCATTGCTTATGTTTCGTGCCATTTTGTGTTAGTCTTTTCCTATGTTCTTATTGGTGATTACTATTTTTTGGCTTTTTCCTTTTTCCGAAAGGTCTGGGCAATTGCAGATTCAAAGAGACAAGGGTATCTTGGATTTAAAGAATTCATTATAGCAATGCAGGTTCTGATCTTCCTTGTTTATCGTGTGTGATTTTTTCTTTTTTATTTAGACCGATCTCAAGTATCATTTGGATATGTAGTTAATCTTTTGGGTACAAGCTGGGAATGCTCTCACGAGTGATATTTTAAATGCTGAAGGTTAGCATTGGATTATCAGATCCCATTTTGCTGGTTTTGTCTTATCAGTAGTTTGACTTTTGATACAATTATTTGAGTTTTATTTGTGTTATCAAATGTAAACTGCTTTGATTACATAATATTATCCGCAGTTGACTTTGAAAACTTGCAACCTCCGGCCATGGAAGGTCTTGATAAAGTCCTCCTCGTGAGTTTCCTGCTCTCTATTCTTAGGGGTTTAAATACTTATAGTATTAACATATTTATCCTTTTATACAGAAGAAAAGGCGTGATCCTGAACAGAATGGTAAGATGGATGATGTTGTGTGCACCGGATGATTTTACTTATTTTATGAGGCTGACTTTCAATGATTTAGGCAGTCAAGTGCAACCATCTTTGTCTAGTTGGTTTTCTTCTTCAAAATCGACAAAGGTAATTTGGACATGCCTTCTGTTTGAATTGATACTCTTAAACTTTATCCTTTTCTTCTCCGTTATGTTTTATGAATTAGTCACACAGGATATGATGCTCTCTTTCAACAACATCATTCTTTATATCTCTCTCAAATTTTACTTCTTCTAACTCTCCGATCCCCGCTTACTTTTAGCTATGTAATGAAATGGGATGTTTGGTTCCACTACTTATGAATTTGTTTTTTGTTTTTTGTTTTTGTGTTGTATATTGACCTTTCGCATATTGTCAACTATCTTAAGTTACATGTTATGTGTTTTATTGAAGATAATTAAAATTAATATTTCATAAAGTTGGTGTTTCCTGCCCCTTATCTTCACCTACTCGTCTCATGTTCTGTCTTTCGGTTCCTTGACTGATGGCTTCCCATTGATGCACTCAGGTACCTTCGAGTTCAGCCCCTGTTACTTCGATCATCGATGGGTTGAAGAAACTCTATGTTAAAAAGCTTAAGCCCCTGGAAGTTACCTACAAGTTCGACGATTTTGTTTCTCCTTTACTGGTAAATATTTTGTTTACCATTGTTTTTAGTAATGTGCAGAGAATACAAAAAACATGTTGGATTCTGTTTTTGCTTTCGGATATAGGTTTTCTGCTCTCCATGATAGAAAAAAAAAGAGTGCCTTGGGATTGACTCTTTCTCATTATGTATGTTGGAAGACAAACAGTGATTTTGATGCTAAACCCATGGTGATGCTACTGGGGCAGTACTCCACTGGGAAGACAACATTTCTCAAACATTTGATGGGATCTAATTATCCTGGTAATTTATCAATTTGCCGGTCATTTATACTTTTATTTTCCAATTTTTTTCTGATATAACTTCTAATATATATTGTTTATATCATAGGAGCTCACATTGGACCAGAGCCCACCACAGATAGATTTGTCGTTGTGATGGTATGGTTTTGTTATGTCTCGTCTTTCTGTGCTTTACTAACTTTTAATGTGCATACAGAGAGAGCTCTGTACAGTTTGTATCTTCCGCTAATCATGTATCAATTTCTTATGTTCTACTATTGCTTATCAGTAAATGGTGTTTTCTATACAGAATGGACCTGATGAGAGAAGCATTCCAGGGAACACCGTCGCTGTTCAAGCAGATATGCCATTCAGCGGCTTGACAACTTTTGGAACTTCATTTTTATCAAAATTTGAGTGTTCTCAAATGCCAAATCCTGTGAGTTTTACTTCTGTTTTCCATCATCTCTAAAAATTCAGAGAGAGATAGAGAGAGGAATAAAGTTCTTAAACTAATTACCCATTTTGAATGCTAAAAGCTGCTCGAGCATATAACATTTGTGGACACTCCGGGAGTTTTATCAGGCGAAAAGCAACGGACACAGAGAAGCTATGACTTTACTGGTGTAATATCTTGGTTTGCCACTAAGTGCGATCTCATCCTGCTTTTGTTTGATCCACACAAACTGGATATAAGCGATGAATTTAAACGAGTTATTGAATCTCTCCGAGGTCATGATGATAAAATACGTGTGGTTTTGAACAAGGCCGATCAAATTGATACTCAACAAGTATGAGTTATTGGAGACTTTTCTCATGCCTTTTTTTCTTTTCGGCTTTGCTCTTTAAAATATATTTTGAAATACTGTGTAATCTACGATGACAGCTTATGCGGGTATATGGAGCATTAATGTGGTCCCTTGGGAAAGTACTGAATACACCTGAGGTTATGCGTGTTTATATCGGGTATGCTTTCTGTATATATATGTATTCTTGATTTTCAGCTAACTGAATGCTACTTCTAATATAATGCAATCACATAACTACAGTAGTGGCAATATCTATTTTCTCTATCCTATTTATCAGACATTTCCATTCTATTATCACTTCTAGTCTACCCTTATACATTTTTTTGAATTTTCAGTTCCTTCAATGACAAGCCTATAAATCCTGCTGCTGGCCCCCTCGGTGAAGATCTTTTTGAGAAAGAACAAAACGACCTTCTGTGTGATTTGAAAAACATACCTAAGAAGGCTTGTGATCGTCGTGTAAGTATAATATCTGTTTCTTATTACATACACTGCTGTTAAAGAGGTTTTCACAACTTTACCTCATTCAGATAAATGAATTTGTAAAACGAGCTCGTGCTGCCAAGATTCATGCCTACATTATGAGCCATCTTAAAAACGAGATGCCTGCAATGATAGGAAAAGCTAAGGCACAACAAAAGCTTATCGATAATCTGGCTGATGAATTTGCAAAGGTACATACATACAACATTTCTCTTTCTGTCTCCACTCACCAACTCTATTTGTTTATGCACGTCCCCATCTTCTCAAACTTTCAGGTCCAAAGGGATCAGCATCTACCACCGGGCGATTTCCCTGACGTGGAACATTTTCGGGCCAAATTAAATGGATACAATATAGATAAATTTGAGAGGTTGAAGCCGAAAATGATACAATCAGTTGATGATATGCTTGCTTTTGATATCCCTCAACTTCTCAACAATTTCCGCAATCCTTATGATTAGAGATGGATGGCTGTGGTTTTTATCAAACAGAGCTCGTGTGTACATCGTAAAATGTATTATGTAATTCGAACATCAATTTTTTTGTTGTAATGGTCGAACAAGGTCAGAATCTTGCACAGCATAATTTTTTGAATCTGATTTATTTGAGACATAGTAGATATCGTAATTGGGTGCTTCATGCAAAATGATGCATGCTGAAAAGGTTGTTGAAAGTGCATTAGTCACATTTTAAAAATGTAAATATATATATATATATATATATACCAAAAAAATTAGGGGAAAAAAGAGAAATCATGAAAATAATTATAAAAAAAAAATTGAGGGCTCAGATGCGCTTGATACTCGTCCAGAAATCGGAGAGAGTGGGTAACCCAATATCCACACTATGGAGCGCAAAGTTAATCATCACAGCACCTCAATATTAATGTGCACCAGCCGGGAATCGAACCCGGGTCTGTACCGTGGCAGGGTACTATTCTACCACTAGACCACTGGTGCTTCTTGATCTCCAAGTCCTGATAGTTGTATATACTCTCAATCTTAGTCTAGTTTTACGACAACTTATTCTTAATGAGCATATTTTTAATATTTATAAAAATTAAAACTTGATTGGATATATAGAAGTAAAAGATGAAACTATAAATAAAAAATCAGTTACTTAAGTTGAACTTGCATGCAACTCCATTAAATTAAAGTGATAATAAAAGTAGATGTGCCTGGCTAGTTAGGAAAATCAAACCAAATCATGGTCAATGGTTTGGTTTGAAACCAAAATCGATGATCGTTGCTATACAGTTTGAATTTGGTTCGTATTTTTTTCAAACCAAAAATCAATTGTTAAACATCCGATTTATTTATTATTTTAAATTTTATATTATATAAATAATGTTACATTATTTTATTCCTTTTTTAACCACATTATTTTATTCTTTAATTTTAAGTTGTGTTAATTATTATTTTTAATTTGTATTATAAGTTGTAATTTTTTCAGGTTTTTTTTTATTTAAATTTTAATATCTAAATTTTGAAGTTGTAACTTGTAAATTGTAATGTTATATTTTTGTAACCTTTAAATGTAAGTTGTAATTTTTAATTTATATTAAATTGGTAACTCAAAAAAAATTGTTATATTATAATATATGAATAATTGTAATATTTATATGCAAATTGTATTATATAAAATTAAAATCAAACCATCCAACCTGACTGTTCAATACTCGATTCGATTCTGGTTTGACCCTCCACGATTTTTTAAATCTACAATGATGGTTCGAACCGTCTAATCGACTCGATAACTGAAATTATATACACCTCAACTTACTAAATACATTCAATTTTTAAAAATATAAAAAGTAAAATAATACACTTTTAGGGTATGTTTAGTATTTTTGGACATCTAAAATATAAGCATCACCCCAAAAGTTCATTTTCTTTATACGTGTGGGGGTAATTAGGTCAATGATCAGCGAACAAGCGGCTCGCTTTACGGTTACTGTATTTCTTTCTCCCCACGTCGTCCAAAATCCCTCTAAAACCCTTCCCTTCATCAATCCACCGCCACCAATTTCGCCGTCTCCACATATTCCATTCAGCCCTTCTCCTATATTCAATAAAGCTTGGCGCCGCAGTAATCATGTCCCTCAGCAGAATAACTACTCGGTTTTCGAGGACCGTTTTGACTCAGTGCCGCCACTCGGTGCTCGTCTTTGGCCGCCACGAGACCAAGCAATTCCAATCTTTGTCGAGTCCCTCACGAGGGCTCAATGATAGGGTAATTTCCTTCTTTTTCAAGATTAGGGTTTTTCTGGGTTTTGGCCCCTTTGCTGAGATACTTCTGTTTTTCTAACTTGATCGATTATTGGTTTGTGGTTCAAAGGTTTTTTTTTCTTCTTTTCATGAGTTTATATATATAATTTTTGAACTTATTGTATGAGTCTGGGTGATTGAACCTTTTTTCTTTGAATTGAATTTTGTGCTGAATTTGATTCTGGATTTTTGAGTTTTCATCTACAGTTTATTCGAACTGGGTTTTCATCTGAGTGTAGCTCCTTAATGTTAATGAAAATTCAGAATCGCTAGATTTCTGCAGTTATGTTCGTTTATCTTTTCCAACTTTGATCTGTGGTTTGTTCCTTGAATATTTGTCACATAATTAGTTCATCAAGTTTGAATTTTGAAAGATAATTTGTACTCTCTTAATTGATTTAAAGTGATGCATTAACTAGAGATTAGTATATGAACTCTTAGAATTTGAAGCGATCTTGTTTTTCTCAAAGAGCTTTTGAAGTTTCTCAAATATTAACATAATAAATGTGGTGAATTCTGGGTTTGGTTGACGATGTTGGTTGAGAATCCTGCAAACTCACTCATGCAGACTATTGCAGATCGGTTTATACCTATCTAAATCTGTGATTAGTTCATAGAAGGAAGGACCAGTAGAGATTCCATGTTACATTGTTACTCCGTGAAGCTTGTTATGCTGGACTTGGTTATTTTTATATTTGGTTTTATTATGTAATCTCATGGTATTCACCTGAAACTAAATTATATCCCCGCGATTGTAATTTTGAATATTTGAGTGTCTGAGCCAATAGTTGTTCTTATCATTTTCAAAGTACTTTCTGCCATCACATTTCTTATCATTGATTTTAACTTATTATTTTTTTAATGGCACAAGTATCTTGATTCAATTGTAAAAAATGTGTATTAAAGTGGTTTCATTAGCCAACCCTGTTAAGTACCCTTTTTTGGTCTCCACTACCCTTCAAGTGAAAGCATATACCTTTTTGCCCCAAAGGGTGTCATTGCATTCTGAATTTGTTCCAAGGCTGGTTGAATAAGTGTGTGCAGTGAGTTCTTAGAGATTTAAAGTTAATATGGACTATCAGATGGGGTCCCCCTTCTGGGGTCTTGGAATTATAGCAACTGTCATGGGGATATTGGGGGAGAGTTTTGCTGTAGGACGAAAATAATGGTCGTATAGAGCTCTTCTGCTCTTTGTTTTCCATTGCATTTTTTACTGTAATGGAATTTTACATGACCTGAAAATTAGTGGTATTAAGGAATGCACACTTTTCCTTTTTAGGTTGTATCTGGTCAGGTGTCGTTACTACATCATTCAGCCCTGAATGCGTCGGCCTTTCAGTGGTTTGGCTTCTCATCATCTGCATCTCCTCAGCCCAATCAGAAGGAGACAGCTCAATCTGGAAATAAAGAGCCCGATGAACATGCTGCACAAGCTCGATCTGGAAGTGAGCATGAAGATAAGGAGTCTAGCGATCCAGCTGCAGAAGCACTTCATGAAACTGAAGAATCAATTTCTGATGAAAAAACTGAATCAGGTTCTGCTAGGTACCTTGACTTCATACAACTCACCTTCAAAAAAGAGAAGATACTAAGTAAAGTTCATTTTATGATTTTGATTCAGATGTGGAGAGTGACCTTTCAAGAGATGATCTGGTGAAACTTGTGTTGGAGAAGGAGCAACTTCTGTTGACAAAGCAGGAAGAACTTGAGAAAATGAAGGATAAGGTCCTGAGGACTTTGGCAGAGATGGAGAATGTGAAGGAGCGCACAAGGCGGGAATCGGAAAATTCAAAGAAGTTTGCTATTCAGGTCTGTGATCTTTTTTATTTATTTACTCAACATGCTGTCATGAGGACCACTGCTAGTCTGCTTAACTTTCCTTGGCCATCTGGAGGCTTTCTAAATTTGTCGCTTGATGCAGAATTTTGCAAAAAGCCTTTTGGATGTGGCAGATAATCTGGGTAGAGCTTCTTCTGCTGCAAAAGAGAGTTTTTCAAACATTGATACATCTAAAGATGCAGCTGGAGCTGTTAAACAACTTAAAAATCTCCTTGAAGGTGTAGAAATGACTGAGAAACAGTTATCTGAGGTAGTATTGTAGTCTTTTAGTTCTTCTTTCTTTGATTATATTTTCTGTGTTTACTGTTACTTGTAAAGTGCTTTATAGTTTATATAAATTGACCATGTAATTAGTTGTACTTGAGGTTGCATTTCTAGCAAATAGGCTTGGGTTGTGTTATCACTCTGCAAAAGTTGGTTGTTGCTTACCTTTTTGCTAATGTAAGATTCTATGCATGTTTTCAAAAGCAGATTTGATAATATATACTGCATTATGTTGAAGGGCTGTTGATTGAAACAATGTCCCTGATGGAAGGGAAGAATTACAAGATGACAGAAAATAACCTTTATCTTTTTATTTTTGGGGAAGGAAAATCTACCAATCAATTCTACAAGTTTTCAAAAACATTAAATACAGTAGCTAGTATTTGTTGCTATGCTGCAGCCTGCATGGAGTGCCTGATAGTAATCTGTTGCTATGTTTGAAGTTGGCTGGTATGGCTAAAGTTAATTTCACTATCTAATGGCATGTGTGGAAGTTAAATCATGTAGTTTAACCCATAACTGCAGATATGGATTGTTAAGTAATGCACTTAGTTTCGTTCATTTCCAGGTATTTAAAAAGTTTGGACTCGAGAAATTTGAACCCGTAGATGAAGAGTTTGATCCAAACAGGCATAATGCTGCGTTCCAAGTACCAGATGCTTCAAAGCCACCGGGTTATGTTGCAGTTGTTTTGAAGGTTTCTAAAAAGCTATAATATAGATGCATATATTTAAAATTTTATTTAAGAAAGTTGGGAAAGAGCATCCAGGGAAGGGGGTTGCTAGTATAAGTTTTTGCAAGTTAAGATACAAACTTCCATTATTTTTTGGGACGAAGAATCATGCATGTAATGGACATTTCAGGGGAATTAGAAGTTGTGAATTGGCTTTAAAATCCTGATGTATGTTATACATATTTGGTTTGTTTGCAGGCTGGATACATGCTTCACGACCGAGTTATAAGGCCTGCTGACGTTGGTGTTACTATGGCTGTGAGCAATGAGGAAAGTTGAAAAAGTATCGTCCAGATGCACGCATGAGAGGATGATTGATCGCACAATTGCTCCTCTACAATTACTGGTAAATGAATAGATTGACCGTTTCTTATTCGGATAAGTTTATTGTGTTGTCCTAGCTAATCATGCTAATGAAATTTTGTTCTGAAGAACAAAGGTTGGAGGGTTTGATTTTGTTACATTAGAGCTTCCTTCAATTGCCTGTATTAATAATAAACACAATGACTTCCTTCTTCATCTCTCTCTCTCTCTCTCTCTCTCTCTCTCTCCAGTGTGATGTTCTAGATATGATTCATTTGAATTCTGAATTTATTGTGATATAGTTGTACTTGCATTTAGACTGCACAGCGCACAACCTTTAAAATTGTTAGGCAGTGGAAAAGGTTGAATGAATGAAGTGAGTCCTGTCCTGATTACACCTAGCAATGATTGCGACCTTTGCCCCTAATTCTAGGTTTGCCCCCTCTCTCATTGATGCCGCCTAAAACTTCCATTTTACTTGAATGTCTCAACTCCCATCTCATATTACTCAGTGGTAGACTTGCATTAAGATGTATGTAGATATTTTCAACTTTACACAATAATTGAGAAACTTATTTGAAAATAAATAAATTAAATTAGTAAATTTTCTATTATATCCATATTTTTCAATATATGTTATATGCAAATACCTCCCTTTAATACATAAAGTTTAGTTTTAGCTCAGCCAATTATATATTTAATGAGTTTTTTTTAAGAATTCCTACATACAATAAAGTATTGTGTTAAAACTCGTCATTTTTATTAAAACCGAAGCACTTGAGGAAAAAAACAATGAATTAACTGAAATAGAAGAGTATATGATTGGATAATTCAAAATTAATGCTTACAATTTGGATCACAAAAACCATAATTCTTATTCAATAAAATTTGGTAAATTAGTAATAACATAATTTATTTCTATCATCCCAATTTAAAAACTAGATTTTTCACACACACATACAACTGTCAATTGAAATATAAAAAAATTATACTTTTCATTGAATAAAAACCAACCTAATCATTTATATTAAATCTTTTGAAAAGATAGTAATAGTTATTTTATAAAATAAATAGTGAAGTATATAATTGTTATTAATATAAGTAATATTGCATAATCTTAAAATTCCTGGAATATAGCACACTGGTATTGACTATTGAGCCAAAACAACTCAGAAACATCAAACCAAAAAAAAAAAAAAAATTTAGTATTTGCAAATGTACGTCGGACCTCCAGTGTCAAGATACGTAAATAACCTAGGAAACACGGGCCAGAGTTGTTAGCAAAGATCTTCACCTTTTCAAGGCAATAATATTATATTGGTCAGAGACGACGACGTTTGTGGATGGGCCCATGCCATGACCCCATCATATAATATATACTTTTCTCTCTGTTTCACTCTTTCCACTCTCAGTCTCAATAGTCCTTCCTCACTCTCTGCGCCAAAAACTGAATAATAACTCTTAGATCTGCGCTCAAATCTAACGAGAGCCTACTCGTACAGCACGATCCTGTAAGCTTTTATCTCTGTTGCACCTTTTTCTGTGGGTTTTTTTTGGAGAAAATGTGAATGTGCATATGCGAATGAGTGCAGCTGTTGTTGTGAGTTCCTTCCTTTGAAAATCTTGTTTAATTTAATGCTAATGGCTGATATATCTGTTTATGAGCTGATTTCAATACTTGTTTGTACGGCATTTTGTGTGAGCTGTTTTGAACTTTACATTTGTGTAACATGGGTGTTTGTTTTAATTGCTTTAGGGTTTTTCATTAATATCTTAGAGCTTGTGTGTGTTGCGCGTGCGTTTTCCCCCTCTACTTAGCATATAAGCTGACGGGAGTTATGTGCTAGGATGTGGAATTTATTATGCCTGCGCAAATGACGTGTAGCTTATGTTTCCAAAGCAGTTTGGTGGATATGCTGATGCCGTTTTGAATTCTTATTGAGCAATAGTGCACATTGGAGGCATTTCTATGTTTACTTTGCTGAGTTCTGTAGTTGAAACATTTTTGGTTGTTAATGCTATTGTTGAGTGTCTCAGTTTGAGTTATTTGAGTTGTCACTTTTTTGCCAATATATTGAGTGTTATCATTTGCATGATATCATAATTGATAAATGGCAGTTGGAGTAGTATGGTTCTGAAATTTGATAGTTTTTTCAGGTTTGTTTTGATTCGTAGTCGAATGGCAACAGTAGAAGCTGAAAATCCTCTTGTGGGTCAAATTACTTGTGGGTCTTTATTGCAGCAGTTGCAGGTAATATATTATTGGACACAAGTTTCAACTCATGCTCTGTTATTCGGTTACCCTAAATTTCTGGCTTACTGAAAAACAAAATGCTTGTTTTTTTGCAGCAAATATGGGATGAAGTTGGTGAAACTGATGAAGAACGGGATAAAATGCTCCTTCAGTTGGAGCAAGAGTGCTTGGATGTATACAGGAGAAAAGTTGACCGGGCTGTGAAATCTAGGGCACACCTTCTTCAGACATTGGCTGATGCTAGAGTGGAACTCACCAACCTCCTTTCAGCCCTTGGGGAGAAAACTTATATCGGGATTGTAAGTAATTCTCCTTCCATTATATGGGAAACCAACTACATCATTCTACAAAACTCTAGAAATGATCATGCCAAGAACAGTATGCATGCAATATTGTTGGAGTAAAATAGGGTGTACTTAATGATAACTCTTTTCCTGTTTGGTGTTTTGCAGCCTGAGAAGACATCAGGAACAATCAAGGAACAACTTGAAGCTATAGCTCCTTTACTGGAAAAACTTTGGAAACAGAAAGATGACAGGATAAAAGAGTTTTCAGATGTTCAATCTCAAATACAAAATATATGTGCAGAAATTTCTGGTACTGGTGAACAAGTGGAGAGTCCTGCGGTTGATGAATCAGATCTATCTACAAAGAAGTTAGATGAATTTCGTGCACAGCTCCAAGACCTTCAAAAGGAAAAGGTAAGGTCTTTAAAGCATAAGTTCATGTAAATGCTAGCAGTTTGATTCTCGAGCTGTAAAATCTTAATGGTTTGTTTTCTTGATCTGACAGAGTGAGAGGTTGCACAAGGTTCTTGAATTTGTGAGCACTGTACATGATCTTTGTGCCGTCCTTGGCATGGACTTCTTAACTACTGTCACCGAAGTGCATCCAAGCCTAAACGACTCTCGCGGTGTACAGTCAAAAAGCATAAGCAATGATACACTATCTAATTTGGCTAAGACTGTTCTAGCACTAAAGGAGGATAAGAAGACAAGACTGCAGAAGGTAATTAATCGATATCCTAGCTTATTTTCTACTGGAAAAAACTTGTAACATGAATTTTTCAACAGAAAGAGTTTCCTAATATGTGCTTCCCCACTGACTGATGGATACTAGAAGCTCAACTTTTTTTGACTGATGGATACCACAAACTCAACCTTTTCCTTTCATGAATCTTACCTTATTTAGATCTATTATTTAGAAATGTATCACCTTGAAATGATTCTGATTGGAACTTTTCATTAACCATCAACATAAAGATCCTATAGGACCGTAAGATTATAGTACACTTTTATATGTCGAACCTTGGACTAAGCTCTGATTTCCACACGCCATTCGTGCCGCATGAAATTATATTTTTTCAAAACCGACGATAAACCTAACATTTATGTGATTTTGTCATAGTAGATGGCTGCTTTCAAGTTTGAACAGTTGGGCAGGCTAACTTCTTTTTAAATTGTAATTAACAAAATTTGAAAAGTTTTTTGTTGGTGAAGAACCAATAGTCACAATTTTATTTTTGGCATTATGTTGCATCTCAATGGCTCAAGGTTGTAATATATTCATTATCGTGGATATATATTGCTTTCCTAAACTGTATTATATGCTGGTAAATTTATCTGTAAACTAATGTCTCCCCATACAGCTTCAAGAATTGGCGACTCAGTTAATTGACCTTTGGAATTTGATGGACACACCCCCAGAGGAGCGCAGGCATTTTGATCATGTTACCTGCAATACATCAGCTTCGGTTGATGAGGTTAATGTTCCTGGGGCTCTTGCTTTGGACCTTATCGAACAGGTGTGGGTTAATATTTTTTACTTAAATTTGTATAGACAATGAGAATCGTTCTTTGAATTAATCAGTGCAACTTTTAAAGGTTGAAGTGGAAGTTGAGAGGCTTGATAAGCTGAAAGCTAGCAAGATGAAAGAGATTGCTTTTAAGAGGCAAACTGAGCTCGAGGAGATATTTGCTCATGCTCACGTAGAGACTGATCCTGATGCTGCTCGAGAAAAAATTCTGTCTCTTATTGATTCGGGGAGTGTTGAGCCTGCAGAGTTGTTGGCTGACATGGATAATCAGATAGTAAAAGCAAAGGAAGAGGCTGCAAGTAGAAAAGATATATTGGATAAGGTTGAGAAATGGATGTCAGCTTGTGAAGAAGAAAGCTGGCTTGAAGACTACAACAGGGTAATTATTTTGAAAAGTTTCAATTCTTCCCTCTTTGTTTCTATTGTGCATTTTAATTGTCAAATATGTTGCATACATATCATGAGTTTCTTTCATTCAGGTCTCTAAATGCAATGTAAAAAATGACTCATTGATTATTCGTTTCTTGATGCACTCCTGGAATTTATAGATTTCTGAAGTTTTTCTAAAGTTTGTGTTTGGTTTTTGTGATATTGAAAAATGTAAATTAATCAGTTATTTCTCCTATGTGATTTTTCTCCGACAAACTTTTAATCACAAAATATATTTCATTGGTAAACAGGATGAAAACAGGTACAATGCGAGTAGAGGTGCACATTTGAATCTGAAGAGAGCAGAAAAGGCACGAATATTGGTCAATAAAATTCCAGGTACATGAACCATGAGACATGTTATGGCTACAGAACTTATTTCTCACATTCTCTTTGTTCAAATTGTTTCTCAAGCTATATGATTTTTGCCCCTCTTTCTAGTACAAACAAACTAAAGTACCATTCTACAGCAGAGTATGCAAATATTCCCATAGTATCATCCTAATATTTGATTTTGTATACTTGTTCCGGTTTCGAAGCTCTTGTTGACAGCTTAGTTGCTAAAACTCGTGCTTGGGAGCAAGATCGTGGGATAACATTCAGTTATGATGGCGTTCCTCTACTTGCAATGCTGGATGAGTATGCAATGCTCAGACATGAAAGAGAAGAGGAGAAGAAAAGGTTAAGGGTGAGTTAAGTTCTATTCTTTCATTTTTGTTTAATTGTGTTTTGTATAATAATGATTGGTTAGTGCCGAGCTCTTATAATTTTATTCAATGATACTTCGCAGGACCAGAAGAAGTCTAGTGAACAAATGAACAAAGAACAGGAAGTCATGTTTGCTTCAACTCCAAGCCCGACCCGACAACCTAGTACCAAGAAAGTGGTTGGTTCACGAGCCAATGGAGGAGGTGCTAATGGAAATAGCAGCAGAAGACTGTCTCTGAATGCTCATCAAAATGGTTCGAGATCAGTGAATAAAGATGGGAAGAAAGAAACTAGACCGGTTGCACCAGTGAACTATGTGGCCATAACGAAGGAGGAAGAAGCATCACACATTTCTGTGACTGAACCTGTTCCAAGTACGCCGTAGACATATATAACCAAGATGTGGGTCATAATCGCTCTTTTACTAGTCGTAAGAACATACTTGTTCAAAAAATTTCGGGGTAGAGATTGCTTTGAACATTTCCATCTATTTTCATGTTAACAAGTTCTTTCAACTCGCCTTGCTCACATTTAAAATTAGGTAAACTTACATCAACATTTCTTCACACTTGTGTTATATTAGTATGATCTTTATGTACAAATTTATTGGAGAAATGTACACGCAGAAATTGCAAAAAAAAAAAACAAAGATGTTTGATATTTGCCTTCATTCTAATTGACGTGAATCCTTTCCGAACCCTAAACTTCCATGAACCAGCACAATGTTGTGCTTTCACCCCACCTCTAGTAAAAAAACGAAGATGTTTGATATTTGCCTCCATTCTATTCGATTGCGAGCCCTAATGTCTTCATTCTATTTGATTCCGAGCCTAAACTTGTTGATCCGACAAAGCATGATCTTTATCTACTTGGAGAAATGTACAATACAAATTCTTAAAAAAAAACGAAGATGTTTGATATTTATTTTTCTCTGTAGGCTTGTGTTTATTAAAAAATGATTAAATTACGATATTGTTGTGTTGCTCAATTAAGAAATAAATTAAATTACTTATTTGTTGTTTACATCTTGGTTATTGTTTACATTCTCTGCAGGCCATTATATCCTCTCAATTATCACCTCTTGGATATTATTCTCTCAATTATCACCTCTTGGATATTAAATCTTGTTTTCGTCTGCATCGTATCCTCTTGATTTGATGATGATGATGTGTTCCATAAGTGTTCTATTTTTTTCTTGGGTCTGGCTATCCGCACCCCATATATTCTAAACACACCCTATTTTTTATTTAAAAAATTCAAGAAATAATAAAAAGACAATTTTTCCCTTATGTGTTCAACCATTGTTCGAACACACTATAACGTGTTCGACTCCTGGTCGAACACACCTCTTTGTGTTCGACAAACCAGAGTCGAACGGGTCCTCAGATTTGTTGTTATTTTTTCATTTTTTTTACACGATTTCACACGATTATTATATATTTTGTAACTCATAAAATGATATTTTTAAGGGGATTCAAGGTTTGAGGAATGAAAAGGAAAAAAAAAAAAAAGGGAGGCAGGAGACGGGAATCCTATGTATTCAATTTCAGTTTTTTTTTTTAAATTAAAAGGAGTAAATTTATCATTTTTTTTTAAATTTAAAAAAAAAAAACTGAGGTGTGTTTAGAATTCCTTTATTGAATTGTGCATCATCATCCTCTCCGAATCCTGCAATTCTAATATAGTGGGTCAAGCTGACCTATTATCTTATTGATAATTGAGTCTACAGAACTGCAGATCAATCCAATTTCAGTTGGACCAGCATGCCAAATAGGCCCAAAACTCCAATTATTCTTGTTAATTTTTTTTAATTAACTAAATTATGTGATCAAATTACCAAAATAAACAAATATCAATATAATCATATTATATAAACAATTACTTAAAAGTCAATACTCATTATAAAAATTCAAAGTCATCATCACTCAACATAAATGATTATGAATTTGGCCTTTTTGACTAATAATCTCTTTTTCTTAATGATTTAATATACCAAAACAATTTTCTTGTTTTTTTATTATTGAAAAAAATAAAAAGAAATCGATCCAACCCAAGCTCGACAGTCCATTTTAGTCAAGTCCATCGTGCTCATCGAATCGCTTGGGCCAATCCAAATAAACTCAAAAATTTCAAACCACTATATTTATAACTCGATCCAACATAGAGCTCAAATTGGTAGTCTACTCTCTCTCTCTCTCTCTCTCTCCCAAGTGATGGCGAGCGAGAATGAACCGGCGAAGCTGCTTCTCCCTTACCTCCAACGAGCTGATGAGTTGCAGAAACACGAGCCTCTCGTCGCCTACCACTGTAACTTTTTCTTCAATTGATACTCAAGAGTTTGTATATGTCTGCTCGATTTCCTTTAATTAATTTTATTTTTCAATTTTTGTGTAAACAACTGAACAGGTCGATTGTACGCGATGGAAAGAGGATTGATGATTCCTCAGAAAGAGCGTACTAAGACTACCAACGCCCTCCTTGTTTCGCTCATGAATCAGCTTGAAAAGGTTTTTTCCCCCCACTCTATGTTACGCCGCCATATATTGTTGCTCACTTTGCATTTAAGTAATTCTTAGTCAAGTGTTGGATATTTGCACCTGTATGCATTGGAAATGCTTTTGAGACTTTTTTTCTTTTACTTTCTATTTTAAGATTATGGTACTTGTTGGGATAGATATGTTTGGCCAGTGCAGAACTGCAGATTGGTCTGTATAATACTCACATATGCTAATTGATTGATATTATTTCTTAATGCTAAGAGTATCCACATCACATTAATTATATTCTTTGGTGCATTTTCAACTTCATATTATGGTTTATACTTATAATGTGGTAAGAATACAACGGATTTGAGGGTGAGGATGCCCCTTTGTGGCTTACCTTGTTTACATTGTTTTGTAGGATAAGAAGTCATTGGATTTGGGGCCTGATGACCATCTCTACGTGGAGGGATTTGCGTTGAATGTCTTTACGAAAGCAGACAAGCAAGATAGAGCTGGGCGATCTGATCTGTATGTTATTTCCTACACATTTTTACTTAGTCTAAGTGTGTGATATTTCTGGTGCTTGCATCAAACAATGATTTTTTTTTTTTTTAATCTTTCCCTGAAGATGAGCTCTTAAAATCTTTTATGCCTTAGCTAGTAGAAATTTTTAAGAGGTTCAGGTACAGTGTGGCTGTGTGACAATCTGATAGCGTATACATGATGCACTGCAGATGTTGTATTAGGATTTGTATGTATGTTTGGATTCATACGGGAGTCAGATTTTTGTTTGCCTTTATTTGCTGATAAAAGATGTAGACGTTTTGTTTTTTGTTAAGATATGCTAGTCCTACCCAAAGCTTATGTTAATGTATTTATATGCTCATTGAGACATAATTTTATGCTGCTGGTTTATGCAAGTTTTTATGGCGTAGACATCAGATTCATGTGATTTAGCAATCTGAATCTTTTCATCCTAAAATTCACTATCAAGATTCAAGAACATCATATTTGGAGACATTAATGCAAAAATGGTGGCCGATGGGAGATTTTAATATTTTTGTTTATTTTATCCTAGTTGATAAAATTTATCTAATTGTTACAGGAATACTGCCAAAACTTTTTATGCTGCAAGCATTTTCTTTGAAATTTTGAACCAGTTTGGTCAACTTCAGCCTGATGTAAGTTCCTCACTCTTTTATGGAGGTTCAGACGCTTGAATGTTTTTTCTTTCACATCTTATGTTTTGTTTCTTTACATGTATGCAGCTTCTCCTTCATTAATTTAACTTACATGCAAGAGATCATTTTCATACACAGCTTGAGCAGAAACAAAAGTATGCAGCATGGAAAGCAGCTGATATAAGGAAAGCTTTGAAAGAAGGGAGGAAGCCTCTACCAGGTCCTCCTGGCGGTGATGAAGATCTATCAGTGCCATCAAGTAGTGAAAATGTATGTTAATTTTTAGAAATTTCTTCACTCGATTCTTTTATAACTGCTCTGTTGGGAAGTTTTATATTTACTTGCTGAGTGAAAGTCTATACAGAACTGGAGAGACTCCTATTTATTATGTAATTTATTTGTTCTATTGCTGCCTGCTTAATTAGAGATGAATTTGGTCAATTTTTCTCGTCTTTCCTATACCTAGTGATGTTTTATTTTCTTCTATGAATATCAATATCCTGCATGTATGGTTCCTCTGATTTTGATGAATCATTTTCAGGGAAGTTGACACTCATCATAGAAGTATTTAGTGAGGAATTTACTTTTATATACAAAAGATTAATTATGGTTTGTGGTGTCATTTTCTCAGGATCTTGAACCAAGCAGAAGTGATGTTACCATCAGACCTGACCCAAGCAGAATGGATCCCTCTACAACAAAGACGCCTGATTCAGATTTATCTTCTCAGCAGTACGATAAAGCTAGTTTTCTGTCCTCAAATATCTCACCACAACCTTCAAATACTACACCTTCAGCATCTTCTTATGATTCAACCTCGCATCATTATCCTACCGATGACCACCCATCAGAAAATTTCAATCAACCACATCCATCCAACACCTCCGAACATTCCATTTATCCCCAGTCACATTACCATCAACCATTTCGGCCAGAATTTCAGCCGCAGCACTATCCAAATTTCCAGTCTTACCCTAGCTTCACTGATGGTAGCCTTCCTGCTACTTCATCTCCTTATCAAGACTCCGATGACTCCTATCCCAATTTGCCACCTGCTAAAACAGCAAGCCATCCTCCTAGTGCTCGACATGATTCCCTTGCTAGGAATGGGAGTGTTTTGGAAACTTCACCAACTACCGCACAAGGATATGAGTATGATGGCAGTTATCAACCTTCACCTGAGCAAATTTCTGAAGCACATAAGGCTGCTAGATTTGCTGTTAGTGCTCTTGCATTTGATGATGTTTTCGTTGCAGTAGATCACCTTAAGAAAGCACTGGAATTGTTGACGAAGCCTTCAGCTGGACATTGAATCCATGACATAATTTTGGTGGGATGCTTTACGTGATTCGATTTCAGAAAGATAGATTGGCATTGTTGGACATTTGTTTTGAAGGGCTTGGAATTTGGAATCAATCATGTAAATGAAAATTTGTTGCTAATGGTGGAACCACGCGATTTTGGATGTACGTTTCTTGAATTCAAGAAGTGGAATTCTATTGGTTTAGGGTTAAGAAGGATGGGTCAATAATCAATACTTGGCTTGAAAAAAATATACATCTTATTATATTTAAAGAAAAAAAGGGGGCAAAAAAAAAATTAAAAACATAATTATTGTCATGCAATGTACAGTGTCAGTTCATCAAATTGGCGATATTACAATGTATTTCAGAGTAGGGTCAGTTCATTCAAAGCCTACATTTATTTACCAAACAACATATATACATGACTTGCAGGATCTAACTAATAATGTTACAAATAGAACAGCATTATAAAATACTTCGTTTTGAGCAGTAAGGTTACAGGAAATGTGCCTATAACTGACCACCCTCAGATGTTGAAGCAACTCTAACAGCATCTTTAATTCCCTTTGTCCCAGATTCCAGGCCATCACAATGCTCGTCTCATGTACTGAAATACTCTTTGCATCGCAAATGAAAATCCAGTATCACAGCAGTCGTGATTCAAGAGAAACAAGACAAGATTGAGCTGATAGATATATATCACTTCGTATCACAACGACAATGTCTGTGCAGAGGATTTGGGTTTTTAGACTTACATATGGAAAGACCAGATCTTCATTAGAGAGCAACTAAATGAGATTGAATTGTTTCGACAGGTCCAACGTCACTGCATATTTCAATCCAAGAGTCTGTGCAGAAGAGTTGGGCATCATGAAGCTCATAACCATGGAAAGCTGGAAACTGAAATCCTTTGCTGAGTTTTAAATTTATGTACGGCAACACCACAGTCCTTAGAGTAGTCGAAATAAACGTCTGCAAAATATAGTGCATTTTTTATCAACATATGGGGGTGAAATTTGCAAATACTGATAGTACGATACATGTTTGGAACATCAATCAAGGAAATGAAGGAGCCCTATAAGCAAACAAGTCATTGACCCTGCTATAATGTCTACCTTCAAGTTGAAGTAGTAGTCTGTTCATTTTGCTTACTTAGCAAATTTATGTCCATGTTCATTTTGCTTAAACATCAGTGACACATATAAATTTTGAAAAATACATTAACTAAACCAGAAGATGTGGCTCATGATATGAACAATGCAGCTATTTCTAAGAAATCTCCACCAATGTATTTCAGAAAGGCGTTAAGAAGATATCACAATCAACTGCAGAGTGATGGCTAATTATATTTTTCTACTTAGCTGTCATTCTTAGTTGCAGTTATAGGTTAATTTTCCGAATAATTTGTATAAGTGCTGTTCTTTACCATTTTCTCTTCTGGGTCTTGGTAGCAGACAAATGGGCAGTGCATTCTCTATAAAGAATATTTAATTTCGAAAGTGACTATTTATTTTTCCTATTTTTCTTAGAGACTGGAAATGGAATCCCCTATGTTATAAATGCATTTTAAATGCATAGTGGCGATGTTTTCCAGGTCATAAAACCACTTAATAAGGAACAAATTCATTGAACTGCAAAGATTAAAAGATGTACCTGGATTAGATACATGTGCAGGTTACCAATTTGGCTCCAGTTAAGAGCCATAGTGAAGTCATCTAATTTCACACTTCCAGCTATAACATTCCCTGAAATTTCAGCAGATACAGAAGTACTAATCACCTGCATCAAACCCCAAATTTGTATTCAAAGATCAGATGGGTAGATAGAAAAATCCAGAGAGAGTAAATGTACTAGGTATAACAACCCAACAGCGGCAAAGTACAGGCGCAAAAGAGCATGCACCTCATAGCAAGAAAACCAGAGAAACATGGTAATTTTGCTAAGCTTACCACAGAAATGCAAGCAACTGGTATTACTTCCTCCACATCCAGAACATCAATTACCACATCTAAGGGAACTTTTGCCTTGATACACTGATTTTCAACTTCTATGGTTGGTAGGGATGATATAGAGAGATTCAGATTCATATCATGATTTGGGTACTTCTTATACAACTGGGGAATAATGAACCTCCACTCAGCTGTGTTCAAGAAAGATTGATCTGGTACTTTATCAACAATCCAATGCAACTTTTTTGCCTAATCAAAAAACAACTGTTACTTCACTATAAGATTTAGATAACATGTAGTGCATTTTAAGCAACACAAAAGCAACATAAAGGCTGGAGTTGAACGCGAACTAATTCGCACTTGCCATCATGATAAACTATATATATATATATATATAAGTGTATTCATATTTGACTCAACAGCAAGGGTTTGCCTCATCTCTTCTGGAATCAATAATTACAGAAATTCAGAACTCACCTCAAAGTAAACAAATGCAGCTGACTTGAGCACATCTTCATGCAAAGAGATTTTGACCATCTTATCTGCTTCCTTGCAGAAAGATGAAGTTTGTACTGTTCTATGATAATAGCTGGGAAGTGCAACTTCATGCTTGGCAGAGAATAATCCATCAATTGCAACATCAACTGATGATTCACTTAACTTGGGTTCGTCGACTAAAGTGACGTTCAGAGAAGCGATACTAGTTACTGGTACTTCTTTAGGAAGAGATTGTAACAAAGAGTCAAGTTTTACCACTGCATCTTTTATTTTTTTAGGAATAGCATCTTCAACAGCAGAAGCAATTTTATCCCCAAAAGCATCAACCAACCTGGAAATGGACAGATCAAAATCTTAAATCAGTACAAACACTGCAATATAGGTTGTGATATCACTCCAGAGCTATTCAATCCATTGTTATTATAGAGGGACATTTATATATTTATATAGAACACGTGCATATCTCAAATATCAATTGTATATAAAAAGTAGGAGCACTGCAAGTGTTTTCATGTGCAAAATTTCTACTGCAATTAGAGGGGATAATGCAGATTCATGACAAAAATACATCAAGAAACGAACAGGTATGCTGATATGTTACAGCTTACAACCATCCACAAGAATTTTCTGATGCCCATAAATACTAAAAATAGAGAAAGATTCTACTTCTAATTTATCTTGAAGAAAATTCAAAGTTCACATTATTATTCAGCAATTTGGATATAGTAGATAACATATATACCAATTGGAGATCCAAATAATAGACGATCAGTTCCTCAAACAGAAAAAAGAACTACACAAGTAAACATACCCTTGATAAAGCCACGATGCACCTCCATCCAATTTTATAGAGATATCATTCACATAACATCCACATTCCAAGAGAGGCACCTTTAGAGATCCTTCTACAGTCTTTAGACTAAGTGTAAGACCAACTTCCATCCCTTCAACCTTAAAAGAAGCAAAAAAAATTATTGACAGCACTAGATAAATAAATTTGTTGGTATTAATTCAAGACCTAACAATGAAAAGACCAAAATTTTTGTGACCTTCTCTAATTAAATTAAGGCTTCTGGTCAAAGACAGGGGATTTCCTGATAACCTGACTTGCAAAGAGAGTCAAGATATAAATTAAAGGTATATACGACTAAGTGCATCAAGGACATGACCCAAACAACAGTTCTGATACAAAGATCATATTCAAAGTCGCGAAAATGGCAACTTCCACTATACTAAAATTATCTGATAAGTATTAATCCTTCACCTTCATCATTGCACATGCTCCTATGCACAAAAATAAATTCATATGATTAGTTAAATAGCATGCTTAAATGAAAGCCAACAAAATCGTAACTTTTTAAAATGTAGATCATCCATAAAGTTTTGCAAAATGTTGGGATCTTTGAAAGCAGGCTTGTACGTGTGAAGAAAGAAAGCACTAATTTTATGGATTCCCCTCTCTGCCAAATGACCAAAACGGCCAAATAACTTCAGCATCTCTACCACTATATCCATGTTAATATTCCTCTTTGTGTTCAATAAACTATTCAGTCATCAGTGTCTTATAAGAAATTCCAACTCTAATTCGTTTACAACTGATCATTTAACTAACACAGAGATATACAGCCATTCCAAGGTTGTCTAAAACTATGAACTTCTTTAACTCAATATCCATATAAATCAAAGTTTTATAACAAACCTTTTCCAGCTTCTACACCAAACATGAGAAAGAGCAGCTCAATCATTATGATCAGAAAGTCAATTAGGCAACAGAATCTCAGTTCTTACCAAAGCCATCACAAATTTACAAATTACATAAATTTCTAAGAAATTCCACAGTAAACAACACCAACAAAATACCTGAATTGTAGCATTTCCCTCATCAGAGACTGAAATCGGAATCAGCACCCAAGTACTGTAGGAATACTTCCAATGCATACTCAAATTCGCGGTAGCACCAGAAACATCGATCACTATTCCGGTATCTCCAGTTCTCACAGTAGACGACGTGACGTGGATGCTTTCAATTACAATATAGGAAAGAGCAATTTGAACAGTACCTACAACTGGAATTTTCACAGACTTTTCAATCTTGGGAAGCTCAAGTGGGACTAATGAAGACTCCGCTTCTCGTATGAGCAAATCCTTGAGAAAATCGAGGCCTTTGTTTGATATTTCCGCCGTGATATACCCTTCTTCATCGGATTGAACTCGGGTATAGGAAAAGATGAGTAGGAAGAGTACTAGAGCAGAGAAATTCATGTACGCCATGAAATTACTGAGGAACACGAAACGGTGGGCGCTTCGAATTAAAGTGGTGAGGTTATTCTAATCATTGATTGGTCGAGGGTTTGCGGAGCTGGATATTCTTGAAATTGTATTGTGTGATGGTGGCGGTGGAGGAGTGGAAAATTGAAAATCGGCATTTGGGAATATTTACGGATTATTTAGCAAACAGGCGTTGGCTTGGCTTTCATGGAATCACTGCATTTCACGTCACTTCAACTTGCCTCAATCTACCAATGGGGACCGATTGATTATGAAAATTATAAGATCCCCAAACTTATCTTTATAAGGAATGGATAAGATACTCATTCAATAAGATTTATCAAAACTGGAAAATAACCAAATCGATTTAAAAACTAACTTAGCTATATCTAAATACAAGCATACAACTCAAGTCCCATATATAATGAGAGATCTTGATATATGTATGCGTGTATATAATACATATAAATGTGGATAACCAATCTTGTGAAATGATTGCCAAAAATAATATGACTTTAACCATTTATCCAATTTAATCCCATTTTTTAAAATTGCAATTCGTTGCACACAATTTTTGTTTTTTTTTATTTGATAATGCATGAAATAACTTTCCACTTGAACTTTGATGTCTGCAAAAATTCATAAAAATGGTGCCTTTTTCACAGTAAAATTCATAAAAATTTACCAAACCCATCCTATCAAGGTCTCAACAGGGTACAACCAAACATTGGATTTTGTTATGGAGCGAAAGTCAAATCATGTAACGCAATAAAGAGACAAGAGTTATGTTAGGGTAAAATAAAAAGAGAGCTAGTTTCCATTGATGTGTTATCCACTTGATGGTTACTTACAAAATTAAATAAATCAAAGACAGAAACAGGGGTGAAAGTTAAATAAGGAGGTGGATGTATTATGAAATCACAAATATTTGATGAGAATATATATAAGAGCTATCAAAATGACAATTCCTATAACTGATAGAAGCATGCACATGCAGGAGCACCCGCCCTTGGTCCGCTTGTTCAACATTGCAACCCTCCTCTGTACTCGCTGCTCCATTACAAATTAACAAAAACAAAGTGAACAACATTAATTACATTCACTCACTGCTATTTATAAATAATAATAGCTATAATAAATAAAGTTTAGGATGTCCTCATCATACATCATTACAATATCACAAAACCAATATGGTTTTCTGTATTAGAAGATGTACTCTGATGAATTCTGACTTATGAAGTACATACTTCTGTTCAAGTATACTCAATCATCTCCTAACAGACTAGTTATAGATGACTCGGATGTTTGGATTATTTTAACCATTACTATGTTGTGAAGAATTTACTCAAAGAGGTTACAATACAAAGACAATAGATGTTATGCTGACAGGTTGCGACGCATAGCAGCACCGGTTTAATATGATTTGGGGAAATATAAACAACTGTTACCTGTAGTCTGGAGCCTGTAACCTCAACATGTTCGTCCAGATTATCCTGCACATCAACAGACATGAAGTTCACCACCAGACATTTTATAATTCACTGATGACACATGCATCATGAATAACAAAACTAGGTAGGTAGTCATATATGAAAAGAGAAACAAGAAAACCCACAATTAGTCTCGTATGTAGATCAAGTTCTTCATTCACTGCCAGTGCAATGTGTTTGGTGCTTATCACTGTTTGCTCCAATTGCTCAAGACCATCATCTTGCTCTGCACGAAATGTAAGAGGATGAAGATGAACAACCGAAAGTCAGAATTGAAATTAAGAGAGAAAAACCAAATGAAGTTAACAATCATCACTACAGAAACTAGCCTTTCATGATTTGCCTCTGAAGTCCAACGATCCCTTGGTTGTCAAGGCCGGTTGCCCTGCTCATGGCATCAGCAGACTTTGTCTCTGGCCCAAGTAAGCTGTCTCTATTTGCAAAGTTTGACATGTTCAATGTGGACGCCATTTGGATAACTTTTGACCTCATATTAGCAACCATGTCCCTTCGACGATTCATTTCTTTTGCAGTCCTGCATACAGGTTCCAAACGCATGAGGAATTCAATTTCAGGAAAGATCAAAGAACCAAGTGCCAGACCAACCTAATTTAATACGGAATAGTGGTGTTACATTGAGAAGTCACAAACAACTTGTTTACATAATTCTATAAGCATGAGCTGTTGAGACAAAAATTAAGAACCAGAAGAAGTATAATGCCCCACCAAAGTTGCCCACATATCTACCCCCATGTACTATTGAAAACAGAAAGTCAAGAAAGATAAATCAGATTCATAAAGAAAGAAAGATAGATATAAATTGAAAGCTCAAAAGGGTTGCTCCAAAAAAAATTAACCATATCACATCAAACTCTCTTACAAGTGATAGCAGTCATCATGGTTAACATTAATGCACTTCAGATTTGTGAATAGCATAACACAGACTAGCAGTAGATGATTATGTCAGGCGAAGGCTTGGAAAGGGGAGTTGATAAGAAAGATTGAGCCAGACTGGAAATAGGGGAAAATAAGTGAAGCATATTAAACCAATGCAAGTGCGACAAGGGACAAGAAAGGTATACATAAAACTACTTAATCATTCCAATGTAATAATAGGTTCCAAACATTAAAAAAAAAAAAAAAAAAATCAATTAGATAACTCACAGAGATTGCTTTGAGGGAAGCTTTACTAGTAGAGACTGTAAGCTATCCAATCTGGTCCCGAGTATGGTAATTTTCCTTCGTATAGCAGATGAATGCCGCTGGGCTTCCGGCCCAGATTGTGGCAGTGAACTCCTTTCAGATATCATGTTAGTGATATCGTCAGCAAGTCTGACTGCTTCATTATATTCCCTTACCCATGGGTCAATGGAAGCTGCCATTGTCTGGTAAAAACAACACAATTCTAACCTCTATTAAATAAATAGGATAATCGTCAAGAAAAACAATCAATATAATTCACACACAGTATTCTTCTGACAACCTAATATAATTTTGAAGGAGTTCATGTTATTTAAGAAGCATATGAAATCGCACTCAATGATAACATAACATGATAGCTAATGATCGAGCAAGGCCTTGAATGTCCAGTCTTCCAATACAAAGAGACGATTTAATTATCTATCATCAACATAACAAAAGGCTAGCGTCTTTTCATCATTTAATAAAAACAACAATTAACCTTGTTCTTACAACACTAATGTTTTACAATAATCTTGATTACAACAAACGGGGAAAGAATCAGCGGATATCAAATGGAAGAAAAATTGAAACCCCTCGAATCAAAATTGCAACCACAACGCGGCTGAATATACCGATGATCAGATGTTCAATTGCAGTAAGAATAAACAGATAAATGTTTTACCTTGTCGATTAGAATCGGCTATCTGAGAGGAATTGTGGATTGTATAATGATTTTTATTTCAGAAAAGGGTATTCAATGCGACGTAATGGGCGGCGCTACCAGCTGACGGCAAAATAAAAAAAATTGTCCTTCCAAATTGTCGTCTTCGCCGCAGATCAAATTATCAATAATTTTATACACTTCCTATTAGGATTGAATTTTTGGGAATTTGAATTGCGGGATCGATTATGATTTGTTTGCTCTTCGAGGGTGACAACGACGTCGTCTAAATCGAATATTTCCTTTTCTTTCGAGCCAGTTAGTTATCCAACGCGTCGTCCACGTTATTTTTTTCATTTTTTGGGACTAAAGGCACCCTTCGATTTCTAAACCCACTTCAATTTTAATAGTTTTTAATTAAAAATATTTATATTACCTTTTATTTTATTTTTAAACTCTATCTCTTCTTTAGCTTTTTTTTTTTTTCTTTTTTTTTTCTTTGATGTTGTTTCTCTAGTTTTTTTTTTAGGAATTGAATTCAAAATTGATGACGGGCATCTCACAAATTAGTCAAATATATGAAAATCGTATGAAAATTGAACGAAAAAAAAGCAAGAAAATTGATCAAACTCGATCATTCCCGTTCGGTCCTGGTTGGCCGAACACACAGGAGAGCATTCGACCACCATGTTCGGCCATGGTGGCCAAACGGGGATGGTTGGGTTTGATCGATTTTTTTGCATTTTTTTTAATGTTAAATCTTTTAATTTTTTTAAGAATGTAATGTCAACATAATGATAAACATTCCACAAATTTGTTAAATGTGTGAAAATCATGTGAAAATCGTAAAAAAAAAATGTAAAAAACGATTGAAGAGCAGTTTCGTTCAGCCTTGGTTGGCCGAACACATAGAAGAGTGTTTGGCCACCTTGGCCGAACACGGAGAAGTACATTCGGCCATAATAACCGAACCGAACTAATAGAGCAAAACCTAATGGTAAAATTGGTATTATTTATTTAAAAAAAATTAATTGAAAAGTATTAAAATTGGGTTGGGCTTATAAAAGGATGGGATGTCTTTAGTCCCACCCAAGTTAATATTTTTTAAGTGGTGTTAAAAAAATTATACTTATATATTCAAAGTCTGAAAGATTTAAAATTATCAAATCAAATTTAAAAATTTTGAAATTATAGAATTAATATTGTCAAATATAATATTCATGATATATATTCAAATACTAATATGAATATTTTGTGATATTATATAATATATATTAATATTAATATATCCAACTTGAATAGATTTGAAATTCATTCATTTCAAATTTTGAATTTCAAATCACTCTATTTGAATGGAGTTTTATAGTCTATGAAATTCATATAATGTTCGTGCTCATTGTAAACATGTTTGACTCATAAGTCATAAAACATGTGAGTTGATTTTTAGTATCGAAGACAACAATTATACTAGAGTGTAGAACCAACTTAAATCAGTACTGATAACCGTAGTTAAAATTACATTTACTAATTAAAAGAAAATTTGCAAGCAATACTTTCATGTAAAATAAATAATATTTTGAATTAATTTTAAAGATATAAAATAATACTCTTTTAAAAAAACCAATACTTTACAATAAAAGATACGCTTAATTGAAAAATAAAATATAAATCAAAAAATGTTTTAGAAAAAGAACAAATTTAAAGTGGAATGTCATTTAATTTACCTCCCATTTATTTTTATTTATACTTTGTCTATCCAACAACATAACAATTAACATCTAGATTTTTTTGTAGAAAAATATAATGAATATGAATATGTATTAGACTTGTAATTATGAAATTAATAAATAAGAAAAGAAAGGGAGGATGAAGAGAAGGTGAGCACAGGTCAGCAGGAGCAGGGTCCAGGTCCAGGTCCAGGTCCAAGTCCAGGTCCAACCACACTCACATCTGGACAACGAAGCTTGCTTAATATTCTGATGCACTTCAAATCTACTATCAAGGATTCGCGGAAAAACACAGCAATAGGGTTTTTGGATTTTTTCGGATTTGGAATTTTTGTGAAGGAATATGTCAAACCTAGACCGCCAAATAGAACGGTTGAAGAGGTGCGAACCGCTAAAGGAGTCCGAAGTCAAGGAGCTTTGCATCAAAGCCATTGAAATACTCGTCGAGGAGAGCAATGTGCAGCGCGTTGATGCCCCTGTTACTGTAAGTATCTATCTCAATTATTTTCATGTTTTGTTTTACCTGATTTTTCTTCGTTTGAGTTGCAATAGAGTATTTTGGTTGTGTTGTAATTTTTGAGTTATTGGTTAATTGCTTGGTGGATTTTGGGGTGGGTTTGTGGTGGATACATATCATGTTGAGTGCTAAAACTAAAATGAGTGGAGAACTATTATTAAGTTTGGATTTATAAGTAGATGTATGTTTCTGCCAGTTAATGAGGTAATCTTTATGCTGTGACTTTTTGTTGCTTTTGAAGAGTGGAGGGGATGACATGCTAAAATATGTTTTGGCTGTTTAATTTGATTTATTAAGTGTGCTTTTATTAGAATATGTTGGTGAAATTTCCGTTTTGGTAACCTCGAATTTAAGAAGCTACCAATTCTCACTTATCTAGAATGGACTTTTTCCATCCAAAATAGATTTACCAAACATTAAAAATATATGTAAATGGACTTTTTGTGTTCAAAAGTGATACCAAACAAGCACATGTATATCTTGAAGGCAAATTTATTCAAAAGATATTTGTGCAATCAAACGAAGATTGAGCCCTCAAAGAATATCGTAGTTTTACTTCAGTGTACTGTTAGGTCATGTCTAATGAGTAAGGGAACCTCAGGAAAAGGAAAGGACGGTTAAATGGAGGATAGTGCTTTTTATCACTCCCATTAGTCTCTCTTAATATGGGATTGGTTAGATTTTCATAAACAGTTAGATGCTTTGGTTTAGTAAGCACACGAGTTAAAACAAAATTGTATACCCAGTATTGTATGCCATGTGTGTTATTGCCATTCTTGCAACTGTTCTCCTATCTCATTTTGTGAAGAAAGCAAAGGCTCTTGATCAAATGATACTCTGTCATTATATTTATTCCTATTTGGCCAGGGGACTCATAAAAGCCCAGCTGAAGTCTTTCTGATTTTTGTTCCATTGTGTGAAAGGAGGATAGTTATGTTGCTGTGCATATCATGACTGTATACTTTCTGGCACTTATTGGAGTTCATCTACTTATAGACACCAATTTAAATGGAAGTATATCTGATTTGCTTATTAAATTTAATTAATATGAAGATCAAATATAGTAGCTTAATAGCTCAGATTTCATAATTATCTATTTTGATTGAGCCAATTGAAAAACAGATGGGTTGAAGCTTTAATCATAAAAGGAATCTGTGCAACTATGAATCTGAAATCTGTTGCTAAACGAATAGTAATTAGTTATTCTCTGAACTGGGAGCCACTTGGACAGGACAGAGATATTATATAGTAAAATAAGGTAAAGAAATCATATTGAGGATTTCAATTGTTCCATAAAATGAATTTGATACTCTTCTTACAAATCCACACAGACCCAAAGAAGTGAGTTTTCATATCCACTCATGTCAAATTTCTAATCAAATCGAGTTTCTCTTGTTACTTTCACTATTTGCTTGAATGTCTTGGTCTCAAATTGATACAGTCTAATATGTTTTACTGCATTGGTTGTTGTAGATTTGTGGTGACATACATGGTCAGTTCTATGACATGAAAGAGCTTTTTAAAGTAGGCGGCGATTGTCCCTATACAAACTATTTGTTTCTTGGAGATTTTGTTGATAGAGGATTTTACTCTGTTGAGACCTTCCAGCTTCTACTTGCACTGAAGGTAATTGCCTTTTAACTTGCATTAAGAATGCAATATTTTTCTCGAAACCCAATCTTCCAAGACCTAAGTTTCCATACTAACTAACACTCAGTGCATTGGCAGGTACGATATCCAGATAGAATAACACTCATCCGAGGAAACCATGAAAGCCGACAGATTACACAGGTTCTATATTAATTCTTTTATGAGGTTTGAGATACATTTCTGCATCAAGAACTTATTGACCATCTTATCCTCCAGGTATATGGTTTCTATGACGAGTGCCTACGGAAGTATGGTTCTATCAACGTCTGGAGATACTGCACCGAAGTTTTTGATTATTTAAGGTTAGATTTCTTCTAGATATTTCACGAGGTTTTTTTGTCAAAATGCAGACTGCAAACTTTAATCAAGTTCAATACGTTTGATCTCTTGCAGCTTGTCAGCACTCATTGAGAACACTATTTTTTCCGTTCATGGGGGATTGTCTCCTGCAATATCCACATTAGACCAGGTTCAACAACTACACTGAATTGCAGGTTTTCTGTTAAATTTCATTTCTTTTTTTACTACATATTAACTTAACCTATACTTCAGATTCGGACGATCGACCGAAAGCAAGAAGTTCCACACGAGGGTGCCATGTGTGATCTCCTGTGGTCAGATCCAGAGGACATCGTTGATGGCTGGGGTCTGAGTCCGCGTGGGGCTGGATTCTTGTTCGGTGGCAGTGTAGTCACATCATTCAATCATTCGAATAACATTGACTATATCTGCCGTGCACATCAGTTGGTAATGGAAGGCTACAAGTGGATGTTTAAAGAGCAGATAGTGACAGTTTGGTCTGCTCCGAACTACTGTTACAGGTACCTATTCTGCTTATTGGTGATAGTTTTTCCATTCATCTTCCTTGAATTTAATCATGAATGTTTGTTATGCTGCAGATGTGGAAATGTAGCTGCGATTCTCCAGCTAAACGAAAACCTGGAGAAGCGGTTTTGTGTATTTGAAGCAGCTCCAGCGGTAAGTGCATACTATTTTAATATGATAGTCTGATTAAGTGATGGATATATTACTCTCATTTTTGCCTCCCAAAATGCATCTGACTTTGCAAATGATGAAATGCAGGACTCAAGAGGAGCACCAGCCAAGAGGCCAACTCCTGATTACTTCCTATAGTGGGAAAGAATCACACTTAAAAAAAATAATTGGCGTGATGTACGTAATTTTTGATTACATTGGAATTTTAATCATTGAAGTTTTGTTGCTTCATTATTCTTTGAAATTGCTTCTCAATTACTCATGGTGGTTCCAACTTGTATATTGTGATGTTAGGCATAATTGCTTGTGAAAATATTTAGGAGACTTTCATTCATGGAATAGTTTTTTCTTCAAGTCTTTGTTTGGCTGGCACTTGGCATTTTCCAAAAAGAGTTTTCAGGATTGATTTTTATATTTCCATGAAATCTATTTATGTACAGCGCATATTTTATAGATTACATGTCTTGTTAATAACAAAACTAACTCATACATAAACAATGTTTATGGAAAGTCATCGTGCAGTGTGCTGTGGGTAAATGCACTTTGTTTGGTACTGAATTGGGGTTTGCTGCCCCTTTTCTTGGTTGAATCTAAAATGAGGGAATTCACAAGAATATCACATTGAAAAACTCTTCAACATTAATTTTATTCAAAAATGTTACCCATTGTATAGCCCCTGTACAGGTTTATTGGTTTGAAATTTACCTAATAAATAAAAGGGTGGGACTCCAAAACCCTAATCACCATGGCCAATTGACGATGTTCCCTGTACAGGTTTATCTGCTATGATTCATCTACCAAGAGGAAATTTCAGTTAGAGGTAACCCATTCAGCCTGAGAAAGGAGTGGACCCGGGTAGTTAATTTGCCAGCCTGGAAAACATCGAGCCCATTCAGCCCAGCCCAACTTTGCTGTTTAAGCTATCGGGCTGGGCCTAATTGCCAAGCTCTGTTGTTAATTCAGTTACAAGAATTATGATGAAAGAAGGCCACAAACTGAAAACTCAGAAATTGCACTTCAACAGATTATACAATAAGAGCATTGTAGTTACCTGAAACTACTATCAACCCCTATCCATGCATCAGAGGGAAAAAGTGGAGAGGAAAAAAATAAATAAAAAGCAAACCAAACAAGAATAGGCTAAAAGAAAAGCCTCCGAGTGGACGTCTGAGAAGTAGCGACAGAAGAGGCCGATGAATTGAGAGTGACTGGAGATTTCATGCTGTTTAGGCTACCTGCCTTATCAGATAGCTTTGCTCCCCTTGGGTCAGTTAGAAGTGTCTTCTGAAACGATTGAGTGAAACCAGTTGCAATAATGGTAACATGAATCTCACCATTGTATCGCTCATCCACAACTGCACCAAATATGATATTTGCTGAAGGGTCTGCTAAACTTGTAACAACCTGCAAGCAAGCCAATGGTTAAAGACAATCAGAAATACTAATGCTAGGCATGATTCTCTCAGAGAAGCCAGTAGCACCATACCTGTGACACTCTGTTTACTTCTTGTAGTGTAATATCCTTCCCTCCAGTAATATTGTATACAACTCCAGTAGCAGATTGGATAGAAGAGCCGATCAAAGGAGCCAAAGTTGCTTGTTCAGCTGCTTCTTCAGCTCGGTTCTTGCTAGAGGAAACACCGACTCCAAGCATAGCAGTACCAGAGTCCTTCATGACTGCCTTAACATCTGCAAAATCTACATTCACCAAACCAGGTATCTGCAGAAACAAGAAGAATGTTATATAACTCACAGGATTGGTCCACAAGGTGACTGGAGATGCCTGTCCTTAGATGTTACTCAAGTAATGTTTTATAAGAATCAATTTATAAAATGAACCCAGAAGCCTTCAGGATGAATTTGGAACTAGGAAACTCATAGTATCAAACATTAACAACTATTTTGTGTTTCAAATTTAGTTTAGTTAGACAAGTACAAGATATTTCTGAAATAGTCCGAAACTCAAGCACATAGATTGTTGTGGGAAAGTCAAACTTGTTATGGAGAAAGATATTGTAAAGGAAGTGCTATAGGTTCAGATCAATTACTCACGGTGATTATATCAGATATTCCTTGCACTCCTTGACGGAGCACATCATCAGCTAGAAGGAAAGCATCTTGAAGGGGGGTCTGTTCATCAGCAATATCCAGGAGACGATCATTTGGAATCACTATAAGGGTATCCACATTTTTCTGGAGCTTTTCAATTGCTTCAAGAGCCTGTACAGTATCAGATGCAGGACATGAAAGTGAAAAAGATTGTGGGAAATTTGGCACAAGGACCAAACATCACTCCATGCATGAGTTAATAGAAAAACAGATATTTGACCTGTGAACTTCTTAGGCACGTGAATCACTTTAGAGGACAATCCAGTAATAGTTATTTGAATTCCTGGCTACATCTTTAAGCCAATGTTGCATTCACAACTATTGAAGCATCGTCCTTGCTTGTGTTAGAAATGACATATGTTTTGCCCTCCCATATAAATACCCCACATACCAGTAGTTTGAATCCTCAAAGTTTAACTCATTAAAACAAACAAAAAACAAGAAAATAAGATAAAAGAAGACCAATTGAGCAGACATAGCCCTGAACCAACAAGCAAATAATGAGCAAACGCAACAGTTTTTAGTTTCTTTGTTGCATGATCTCTGTTCAGCACCTTTCCTTATCAAAAAACCAGATTTCTAAGGAAGGCAAAACGGGATGAGTACTAATTACTTCTTGAATTTCAAATGATTTCCTCACTTACCAAAAGTTACATGTCCTTAGCACAATTAAGCATCAGAATATTTTGAAGACCATAAAACCACTATTAATTCTCATCCGTTTGATCTATAGTTATGGTTTTTGTTGAATGAGAATAAAAGGAAAAGGAAAAGCTCTTCAGTGACAGAGGAAGTTCATAGTCCAAAAACTATGAGAAGAGCAAATATTCACTCTTCTTGCTCAATAAAAACAAATACAACACCTACCTGCACAGATCTTTTACGTCCTTCAAAACTGAATGGGTAGGTAACAACACCAACAGTCAGGTACCCTGCTTCCTTTGCTATTTGTGCAACAACAGGGGCGGCACCTGAACCTGTACCACCACCCATCCCAGCAGTTATAAACACCATATCCGATCCCTTGAGAGAATTCGCGATGGTTTCCTTTGATTCCTCTGCTGCCTGTTCACCCAATAGTGGGTTTCCTCCAGTACCTAAATTCCACTGGGTTATGCCAATGCAAGTTTTGACTATTCAAAGCAGTATATAGATAACTATACATCTATTACGCAAAATTGGGGAACAATTGCAATTTCAATAATCAGAGTTCTTAACAACTCGGTCTCAAAAGTAGAGAAATGCTAACCGAGTCCACGAGTCAAAAGCTCGCCAATCTGAATAGGGTTCTGTGCAGCAGATTGCAAAAGAGCCTGAGCATCTGTGTTTACGGCATAGAAGTCTACTCCCTGTCGTTAAACACGGGCAGAAAAACATGTCCAAAATTTAGACCATTGAATAAAAGAGAATGCCTAAGGCCCTAAACCAACAATATAAGTATTTATCTTTCTGGAAGAAGAAAAAAAAATGCTAGAAGCAATACAAGCTGTTGATTCCATATGAAGAGCACGACATAGTTATTAAAAAGAAAATGAGAACCATTATATCAAAGTGGATTCACATATCCATTAACAGAGAAGTGCACAACCGCCTGTTGATGCTATGAACTTACTCATATTGTAACAATTAAAAACGCCCACAATATTAAGTTTTGAAGTCGCATTGTTGAAGGGGAAATCGGAATAAAGTGAAAACACATAAAAAAATAAGGAAAAATAGTAGGGCTGAGGGGGAATTCGAAGTTACCTGTAAGCCACTGCCAATCATGCGATTAACGGCATTGTTACCACCGCCACCGACGCCGATGACCTTAATCTTGGCGGAGTCCATAGGAACAAACGAGCAGTAAACCGCATTCTGATGCCGTTTGGAATTGCGGCGAAAATTTGAAGCGATATTACAACGTGCATTTTTGCTCAGCAATGGGGAAAACCCGACAGAAATATTGGGCGTTGAAGAGCGACATGAGGATAATTCAGCAGCTGGGTTTAAGAATGTAAGCGTCGCCATTGATGGAAGGTTTTGCTTATTTGTTACCAAAAAATGAGTAATTTTGTTATCTTGTTGTCCTTGCTGAGTTAAAGGATGGATTGGAATTGGAGACAGGAAAAAGGAAAGGTTTTTAGGGTTTTAAAATCCGAAAAGATTTTGTTTTATATGATATTCATATGTGATGTGTGTATAGGCTAGCCCCACTCCCACTCTCTTTAAAAATATACGAATTTCATAGGTTGCACTATATTTCTAATTTTTATAAGAACCAACTTCACACTTATCTCTAATTAATTTGGAAATAACCCCATTCTCAACCATCTATAATTTCAAACTTTTCTTTTTTTTTTTTGTCAACTAGATTACTTGATTAATTTGTGGATAACTAACCCATAGAATCGCAACTATATCTATAAGTGAGCAGTGGACATTCAATTTAGGGAAATTATACTAAACAAAACCCTAAACATGTCTAGCATTCTAGATATGTGTCAATTTTAGACTTTTAGTACAATCGATTTGGTCACACACTTTTTTTTTTTTTTTTCATATTCTATATAACAAAATGAAAAAGAAACTTAGATAACAAATTGTAAATATACACATATCTCGGATGACAAGGCATAATAGATCCTAAACTAAATGCATCTAAATAACAACAAAGTTTTAATATAATGGATTTCAAACATGTCCTCCAAATTCTTCAACCAAACACGACCTAATTCAATTTGTAGCACTTTTCAAGTTGAGTCGATTTCAGTAGGCTATATATCTCAGCCATGTCCTCGGTGCATAACAATAGACCAATTAAAAGTTACGTGCAAATCAATCCATTGTACAAATTCAAAACAAGAAAAGAAACAAGCTCCATTTTCTTATTCCCTTCCAAGTACAGACAATTTTATGTCATCCTTCAAAAATAAATATAAGGTCTTAAAATGTTTTACACCATAAATTCAAGGTTTCTCAAGTAATGACAAATACATACAAATCTACACAAATGGATTCCTTCGGGAAATTGCATGCCCAAAAAGTTATTGATCACTCTCCAATTCTCCATTCACAAACGATAATAAACCTCCCAAAGAGGAACTCACATGCTTCTCATAGATTGTCACTCTGATTCGTTCAAAATTGGAACAATTAGAGGATTCATCTGTGCCATATACACTATTGCCCACCTACACAGGAAGAACACAAATCAAGGGATAAAGTCTAGCACCATCGCTGAATTTAGTAACATAAAAGCAGCAAAAATAAACCCCCAAACAGAAAAAGAAAACATGAACTTCATTGTCAAAGCCATTCTCTTTACTCAGGTTAAAACCAAAGCCCAAACTGAATACAAGACCTTCATTATTCAAACCTAGAACAATCAAGGACCTGAAACCATACATGCTACATGACTTATTAGAGCAAATTCCAAGCATCATATAATTTGGACAGGATGACAGCACAACATAAGGCTGAACTGGAGAGCTACTTCACAAAAGCAGAGAACAGTGCACCAGATTTGTTAACCATTACATCAAAAAAAGAGGTATAGTAAGAAATCTTGTCCTATACATCAGAAAAGGGGATTAAAACCATTACCATAAAATTTGAGCACAAAAAAAAAAAGCATCTGACAATATTTAAAACCAAATTTCAGCATTGTAGTGCCATGGCTGTGACGAGCAAGCAATATCACTAACAACTCCAAAAAAATCATAGAGGGAAGAAAAGGAGAACAAGGGAGGTAATGCATACTACAAGGAGAATTTATATGAGTTTATGAGTGCATTTATTGCATTTACAAGGGAAAATAACTTACATCATCCAGCAACACACAACTGCAGTAACAACCAGCGTCAGATGTAACCTGCATAGCAACAAAGAATCAGCTATTCCAAAATCCAAACAGGTAACAGTAAGCCAGTAACCCCAAAAAAAATAATAATAATAAAGAAAGAAAGAAAGAAACTAGCACATGGCTTTCATGCTGTAATGAATCTATCTCTAATAATATCAATCATGCCTGCTAAAACAACTTAATTATATCAAACAGCTGAAGGAATAACTTTAATCATCCACTAAACTGTGCATGACCTAGAATGAATATACATATCATTCAAAACATTCAGCAACTCTCACAAGAATAATTAAGTTCTTCATAAAACTAAATTGATATTTGATGGTCAACACACAAGTCAATCAACAACATTTTCAGAGTTTTTCATTTCAAGCATAAAATAAGTACCTATATACAACAATTGGGTGAACAACACAAATACTCATGATTAGGAAATCATAAATCATGGCCATCTTCAGATAAAAAATTAACAATAGTCTATGATTCCATAAAGAGTAACAAGAACTTCTCATCAACACTACTAGCTTCACGAGTACAATCAAATGAAGCCAGAACATAGAAATTAAGCTCATCGATCTTATACATTGCTTCGCACTGAAACAGGATAGAAAGCATGAAATAGTGTAGTGAACTAAACACAAACACACACACAATTTGAACTTCCCACAAAAGAGAAACAACATAAAAGAACATACAAATTCGCGGAGGGTCCTCTGTTGAAGCAGATTCTGGTGCAAAGGGAAGCAATAACACCAACAACTAAGAAGATTAAGGAAGTTACCAAGAACCCCATCTCCAACTCCTGCTCCGAGACACGATACTATACAATTTACCTAATTCCATGAATTTCAGAAAGCAGATCAATATGGAGATCCACACTAAAGCATCGAATTATATTTTCTAGATTCCAAATATTTCTGTAAAATGGAGAGATTACCAGATGCAAACTGGATATGATTTGGAGTGCAGGCTTAAATATATAGCAATTCAAAGGGATCAAGACAATTAAAGAACCCAAAAATTATAACGAGAAAAAGATACAAATTATAATAGAACGAAACTCACTGCGTTGAACGAATGAGAGCACCCCAAAACTCCGGCGACCGGAGATGCTTCTGGAGGCAGTGGAAGCTGCTCGATCCGGCGTCGCTTTGTTTAGATTCAATGCTTTATCAGCGAATGGAAGAAGACTATCAAATTCCAAGATAATATTCGACGTGCAATTGATTGATGACAAAAAGAAAAGGAAAAATAAAAATCTGTATTGGGCTGAACAGATAATCATTGAGGTATTTTGGGCCGAAGAGCACATAAAATGGGTTCATATTTTCATTAGGTTTCGGCCCGAATTCTCACCACATCCAATTTGTTCGGTAAACTAATCCTATGTTGTTGATACCATTGATCACTTAATTATGACTAATTAAAATAGAAGGCAAATCCGATTGAAATCAAAATGAAATAAACTATTATTTTCAAGAACATTATACTATTTGGAGGCAACGTTTTTAATTAGAACAACGTTATTGTTATTGATTTAATTTCGTGAGACTATCAATCAACAACCAACAATCTTTAAAATAATATTAATAATATGACTGTCCCAAGAAATTATATTTATGGATAGTGAACTTTGTTTCATGAATATTATTACAAAACAAGTCTCACATGAGTTTCAATAATGTATCGATTTATCGATGGAAGTTACATTTGAAACTTGGCAAGAAAAAAGAAGGATGCCAGTAAATTCTCTTTAATTTGTTGGCTGGAGGATATTTTTTTTTTGTAACAAAAAAATTGAGGTCATAAGTATTGATTTCATGTAAAAACATTTTTTCCCCAAAACATTGCTTCATGAATGTGGCCGGGTATTACTGGTATCTTCATTATTAGGAATTTAGAAATCAAAGTCCACAATGATTATTGACGTAAACACAATATTACAAAAAAACTCTCGGAAATTATATATCTTTATCTTTATATATATATAAGAAGGACCAAGAATGCCACATGGCAAGCTTACAATGTTTTCATATTAAATATACTAATTAATTACTACAAATTTAATGTTGATAAGAAATATTATTATTACTAATTAATATATAATATAGAGATAGTGATTAGATTTATCTAAATAACATATGCTAGAGTTCAATAGTAGATATTATTATATATTTGAAATTTGTTAAATTTAAAAATGTAAAGAAAAAATATAAATAGATACAAAAGAAAAAAAACTAAAATAAAGGTAGGCAGTTTGAAAATTATTATTCAAACTTATTAATTATTGAGATCAAATAATATTTTGAATATATGCTTTAAAATAAACTATGGAATTTATTTGTGAAAATTTAACTTTCATTTTTTATCATTTAATTAAAAATAAAAGTTGAGAGTCACAAATGTAAACAATAAAAAGCAAACTAAAAGAAAATGGTGGGTGAGTTGAATTATATAATAGGTATAGCAAAGTATATTCTTTTCAAAATAATAATAATTTTTTTAAATGATCATCTACAAGTGCAACACATATTTTGACAATTAAATAATTATTTGATCATATTTTATTATATTTAATGTTAAATTAGACGATATAATGCACAAATTATAAATTTAATTTTATTATGTAAATGATATTTAAATTTTTTTAATTTCACAAAGTTTAATTTTTTTTATTAAAACCCGTGTATTACACGGGCCCTATACTAGTATACATATATATAAAAGTGCGGTTTGGTTCTCTCAAGTGATGACATTTGAGTTTTACAACATTGCCAAGTGTCATCCCTTTAAAATATTTTATTTATGAAATATCAAAAAATTAATACTAATTAAATACACACTCCACTACTCTATAAAAAATAAGTGTTTTGGAAAAAATAAATATGTGAGTAACAAATGCTTGGAAGAAATTGTTAATGTTATATTGTCTTTTTCTACATGAAATCTTTTGTTCGAAACTTGAATAATAGTTTTTGTCCACATTTCAAATTGGATTAAAAAAAAAAAAACAATAATGCTCTTGCAAAACTAATCACATTAGCAAAAAATATGTGGTAAAAAAATTTAGGATATGTTTAGATTGAGATGAAGGTAGATTTGCAAGTTTGAAAATGGATCATATCGAGAATTGCAGAAAAAATAGATGATATTTTATTATTTTATTTAAAAAAACAAAATATTTTTTGTGGAATTGTAAAAAAGTGGATAAAGTAGAAAAAATAGATTAGGGTTATAGGATTCCACAAATTAATAAATAACATGATTAGAATATTATTCATTCAAAATCCGGATGAGCACATCCAGTCCAAGCACCCCCTTAAATCATTGGGAAATTGTAATAAAACATTACAACAACAGATGCAACAATTGATTAATATTAATAAAAAGAACACAAAAAGAAAACAATTACAAATGAAATCATTATGTCAACTTGATAAAAAGAGCACTCAAAGGCAAGATAGGAACAAAACATGTGTCTTCGAGTGATAAAAATAGGATTTATTCTATATATTTTTTTAAAAAGATATGGAAAGTACCTAATACAATAGTTAAAACATCTATAAAAAAACTAACAATTAACAATATTGTGCTAAAAATCAAATGAAAAAAAAACAATAAGAAAGATTATTTTAAAAATATAGAAAAAAATATCATATATAAAAATAAATTAACAAACACTAAATAAATTAACAAACACTTATAAATAATATTATTTATAATATAAAAATTAGATAAATGTTAAATTAGGCTCTTACACTACTTGTTCAGCCTTTAATAAATAAAAAGGCCTTTTTTTTTGGATCATAAGACTTTGCTAAAATGCATAGGCGCAATCAGGTGGAACAGCAGCACACAATAGAATTCAGTGAGGTAGTGATGGGACAGCGAATCTTATCCAGTCAGCAACAAAACGCACCAAAATTGAATACTCATTTATGACCTTTAGGTCCAATTTGTTCCTGGTTATCTGAGGGAAGAATAGCCAGCCACCGGTAACCGCCACAATCCCCAGCGTCAGCAGCCGCGAAGCCGCCGCCGGCAACCCCCATCTGCCGCCGAGCGCCTTTTTCGCTGCCACCTCCACCACCAAAAGAACCCCATGTAAAACAAAAAAGCAGGTTACCTCCCACGTGGGACTGGCACGTGTCATGTAGTAATAAAGCAACTCGTGCATCAACCCCGACACCAAGAAAGTCGCCAGGAACGAGAGTGGTTGGGCCCACCTTCTCCCAAGAATACGCGTAGAAATACTGCGTACGGGGTAGTATACGGAGGGGCGTAGAATACTGGTGACCATTAGATTCCATCGACGGCCCCAAAAGTCCTGAAGCGAGGTGGCTAAATACGGCTCGTCGAACTGCGGCTCCAGCTCCAACCCGAGAACGGCTCGCACCGGCACGGCTGTGATGGCTAATACCAGCTCCACGCCGAGATACACGTGGCAGCAATACAGAGCCAAGATCAGATAGGGGTGTATAGACTCCCTGTAATTGTACAGATAAATAAGCACCGCTAGAAGGGCAGATTTGAGCAGAAATTCAGATGGTTTGTATGTGTGTTTGTGATTGGATGATATTGAGAGGGCGTGTTTGGTTTTGATGGGGAGGAGGGCGATGGAGACGAAGTGAAGGAGGGGCAATGGCGGGGTGGTGGAAAGAGGGCCTTGGTTGAAAGCGAAGAGGAGGAGCTTGAAGTTGCCCAGCCAAACAAGGTAGAAGATAGTGGGGCCCGCCAGATGATAACAGGAGGAGTACAGCTGGAGGGGAAGGATGGTGAAGAGGTAGATGATGGGGAGGACTAAGAGGAGCCGTGCGCCGCCGCTGCTGGGGATTCGCCCGCCGATTTGGTGGCAGAATATCAGAGAGACGATGGCGGTGAGCCAGATCTTGGTGAAGATGTACATCTCAGACTCCATATTCAACATCGGAGCAAAATATCAGTAAGTCTTCATTTCTAATATATATATATATATATATATATATAGTATTTAATAACATTGTTGATTTTTCTTCATTTATGATATTAATAAAAAGGTATACGCCAGTTGTGTTGAGTGACTCGATTTCTATTTTAGCCACTCATTATATTAAAAACTCTTTTTGGCCTGTCGACATCTAATATTCATTTGTTAGTCTTATATCCTCCTATTGTATAAACTAACAATCATTGATGACATATTTGCTCCGAAGATTTTCTCATTTAAAATATTTGATCCTCCCATTTTACATTATTAATACTATTGTTATTCATTTCTTAAATTTAGTTATTACTAAGTAGTGTAAATGTCCACCTAAGAACAGTGGCGGAAAGAGAGATTAAACAACTAAAAAGAAAAGTTGATATCTCATTTCATCTATGAGATAAAAGTAAATTTCTTACAGTAGTATAGTGGTCTCGATACTTGGAATAACTCAACAAAAGTGATATATAAAGACAGTCCATGCTTAAACAATCCCAGGACTTGTACCCTCCTCCAACTCAACATCTAAATTTTCTCAAACTACAAAAATTCATCACATCATAAAAGCATGCATATACGAATCCTTTGCAATTGTTTGATCGTATATGCAAATAACCAAGAACACACACTCGTAGCATCGATAATCTAAAGGATAGCATAATCAAGAAATACTAATTATAGAAGACAGAAAAAATTGTCGCCAAAGGGTAGCAATGGTGTGAGCTTATTGAAGATGTATCCGATAATGTTAGAAATATTTGAGCCTAGCTTTTGGGCCAATCTTTCTGGATGTCAAATGAGTAGCTGATGTCCAAATAGCACTTGTTATCATCATCAACAAACTGACATTACAAGATCATCAGAAACATTTCTAGAGAAATAATGAAGAGAGAAAATAATATGTGGTAAGAAATTAACCTTAGATTTAGCAGAGTAAGTTCCTCTGGCAAAAATGCCAGAAGGAGTAGTCTCTTCTGGCATTTCATGTGTGTAGGGCTCTGCCTGAGGACTAAAGGTTCCCAGCATTTCCTTGGAGCTGTCCACTGTTATATATGCATATGTATATATAATTCATTTTACAAAAGAATTAATATGGATACATGTATGTATGTATGTATATTACCTTTGATTCCAGTCTTCCAAACAGTGTTAGTGTACCTGAGGCCACAAACAATGTCATTGCTGACCTTGATTGAAAATCTGAGACGATAACGGCTTCCTTCCTTTAGCGTAAACCACAATCCTTTCGGGTTTTCACCCACTGGGATTGGCAGCACTATATCTGCCCTTCCTGGCGATATGATTGTCAAGCTTAATATTTTTACATCTGGCTCTTCATCCTCTGCAATGCCATGCTATTTCATTCATATGAATATTCTTATTCACATATTAATCCAATATTTTACAATCTACCTTGAACAACACTAGCATCCACACTTCCTAGAAGCTGTTCTTTCCACCTCCTCAAGCTCTCATCATCCTGAAATCCAGACCATCCATTATTTGTTACATGAGAATCAAGTAAAGCATTAATATTAGGTACAAGACACAACCTTGTCTTTCTCCAGATGTTCTTTGATGCTCATCTTGGGACCCAACTGAATGTTGAGCTCTTCTTCATCCTCAGTTGCATAGCACGAAGCTTGACTCGCTTGTCTGCTTACATTTCCTTCCGAATCCGATGCTATATCAGGATCTCTAGTCGCCTCACTGTCCGAATTGTCTTCAGATCCCATTTTTGCTTCCAATTAATGAAATCCTACATGCAAAATCAACAGCCACTACCCTATATGTAGATCATCTTCTGCTGCAAAATCAGAATAAAATTAAATTAAACACATATCAAAAGGAACCGAATGGTGACAAATAATGATTAGAAGACATACAAGAAAAGCTGGGAAAATTGAGTGTCTGGTTCTAATTAAGCAATGTTAAGCATGCATGTCTTGGGTGAAAATGAATGAAGGGTAATAGAGAGAAGAAATTAAAATTGTATAGAAGATGAAAAATGATGGGATGGTAAAGAGTAAAGACAAGGAAAAAATGACGGAATGGGTGTTAATTTGTGGTGATCCGATTTATGTTAGGAGAAAAGGAAAAGAGGAATTTTGGAGTTGAAATATCTACAGCCATTTCATGCCCAAAAAATGCGCCCTTTTACCCTTTCTTCACTTTTTTTTTTTTGTCAATCAAAATATATACACCAATTTACATATCCAATTAATTTCTTTTTTTTTTTTTTCTCAATTCCAAATCAAACAATATGTAGTACCCTTACAAATTGTACTAAGTACTGATCACATATCATTAAAAACATCTCTAAGGTGGATTGAGATAATTGAAATGCAATCATAAATCTACTTAAATATGACGCTTCTCAATCAACTGAGAATGATGAATTTCAAGTTCATTCAATTCAAATAACCATCAACAAATTCACAACTATGTATTTCAAGTATGTATAGGCCAAGTTTTTTTTTAAATAATTTTCCCACTTAGTCATCAGACGAAGGAAGTGTTGTAAATTATAAAAGGTGGACATTTTCGATTATATTATTTATCCTAGTAGTATAGCACTCTTCATTTTCCTATATTATACATACATTGAAAATGGTGGATTTTTTTTTCTATACAAGTCTCTTATTTCTTTTAGTTTCTCCGTATTTACTTTTAACTTTATAATGTCCATATTGTAAGGTGGACTTGCAAGAAATTAAAACAATATCTATAATATTTTATTATTAATTTTGTTATGTTTATTCTCTTTTTCTTGTTATTCTCTTAGGGTATGTTTGGAGTGGGGCGGAGGTGGGTTTGCATGTTAGGATTTGGGATTTGAATGGATTTTGCAAAAATGTGGATTTTAAAAATCTTGTGTTTGTTTCGGAATTATATAGGGTAAGATTGTAGTTAAAATGTCTTCATCACATTAGGAATTGTAGAAAAAGTTGATTTTTTTTTGAAAAATCATAGAAAAAATAGATGTTTTTTTGGAAAATTGTAGAAAAAGTAAATATTTTTATTGGGAGTTGTAAAGATGGGTGGAGATGAGATTTGCACATTATTCTCCATCCCATAACAAACAAGGATTGTGATTTCGCCCATCCCAAATCCGGATGGGCACATCCCAATCCAAACATACCCTTAAGAATCTGGTAAGATTGCAGAGTGTAAATGGTAATAATATGGTATTTGAGAAGGTGATATCAATATTCAATCCTCACATACTCGGTGGATATGGGGTTCAGATGAAAATAAGAAGAGTAAGTCTTATTTGAAACCGTTTTACGGATCATCTTATGTGAGACAGGTCAAACCACAACCCACACTCCACAATTCACATATAAATTTGTGAAAATTAGTTTATTTTGTGGGTTAAAAGGATCTGTCTCACGAAAATTATCCATAACACTGTTTCATGCAAGTTTTTGTGAAATAAAAAATGGGGACAAGGAATCAAGGATGTTGAATTGTTGATGTGGAATATTCCTTTCATCTCAATTATATAGGTTTGTTACTTTTTATTTTATTTTAATTTTATTTATTATAAAGATAAGGATGTTGTTGAGAATAATTCATCAATTTCAAAATAAATATTGTTTTCTAAATTTAATACATAAATTAAGAAAATTAATAAAAAGATTGATCTAATTTTATTTAGTTACAATTATTATAAATATATTCTCAATAAATCCCTTTCCTTTGATTTAAGAGTAATAAATGAGTGTAATTTTGGAAGAATATAAATAAATATTTATTGAAATTATATGATGTCACTTATTTTTTTTATTAATTATTATTATTATTATTTTTTTTTTTTTTGTGTGGCTGAAACAACATTTTATGGGATAGGGTTGTTAAAAAATCAAACATGTTGATTCAATTAGATATTCAAAATCCAAAACTTCGATTAAGATTTTTTGTATATCCGAACTATTTACGAATGCAAATGAGAATATCTATATACATTCAACTTGAATACTAAATATATATATATATATATATATATATATATATAAATCTATTAATTAATACTTTATTATAAATATGAGTTATATATATTTATCTCCTATATTAATACTTCAAATACTATAATTTCTCAAATTTTATACTACTTAATATTATAAATTTTATATATACTGATGGAGAATAGAGATTAGATGTATTTGGTAGAGATTTATATTGATTTATTGTTATTTTTATATTGATTTCATCGTATCTTTAAGATTCTAGATTTTTATTAGTATAAATATGAGTTATCTTTATTATGTTGAGGAGTTGAATTGATTTATGAAATAAGAAAACATAGTTTTCTCTTTACATCCGGTATTCCCAAAATCAACGGATCGTAATATTATCTTTATCACAATCAATGGATCGTAATATTATCTTTATCACGCTTCTGTCTGCATCATATACTATGTATATATAAATATATTTATACATGATATATTTTTAAATAATATTTTATACATATTTATATTACAATACATACTCTATAAATTTTCAAATATTGTATAATATTCCCTTATAATTAATAAATCAATGTTACATGCAATTTAATACAATTTCTTGAAAATAACAAAACAAAAAATTAAGTTAGGTAATTGAATATGTTTTGATATACCTCTTAAGTTGAGTTCGAATACCGTAATTCTTTAAATTTATCAAATATAGATATCTTGATATTTGATTTGATTTGTTTACACCTTAATGGAAGGAGTATATAATTTAAAGACCAAATTTAGAATGAGATTAAATATACCAAATTTAAAGCAAATGAAAATATAAAGATTTTTTTTTTTCCAAATATAAGAGTATAAAGACTCAGTTTGAAATAAAATGAAAGGAAACTTTAAGAACAAAAATACAAAACGTAATTCAAGAAAAATAAAAATACAACTTAAATATGGTATATATATATTTTTTCCTTCTCTATTAATATGGTTTAGAAAGGAAATTACCATAAATAATCTTAACACTTCTTATTTGTCATTTGCTTTCAAGTTTCAACAGAGGATCGGTTTATGACCCGACCCGTTTGGTTTGGACTATTTCGTCATTTGCACGTTAAATCACTGCGTCGAGAGAGAGAGAGAGAGAGAGGAGCGAGAGCGACAGGGAGAACGGTCACGCAGAGAGAGAGAGAGAGAGAGAGAGAGAGAAAGAGGAATAGTTGATTTCTGCCAGCATAGTAGCAAACACCGTTGGAGTGGAAAATAGGAATATTTATGAGTGAAAGAGGAGCAGCAGCACCGCCGGTGGGAATGGTGGTGACGGAGCAACAGCTTGCGGAGGCACTGGAGTCTCTCCTCCGCGACAGTAACTCCCTCACCTCCCTCAACGGCGTTGTTCACCAGCTCGAATCCAAACTTGGCGTCAATTTGGGCCACAAAATTGACTTTATTCGTAGCCAGATCCATCATTTCCTCCTCCTTCAGTCTCAGCCCCAGAATTTCATGCTCCACCATCACCACCACAAGGACAATTTCGCCATCCACCAAAACCCCAATTTCACTCCCGCGCATTCACCCCCGAATTTCGCCTCACATCATCCCGCTGAGGGTTACACCTTTCTCCCGCAGCCTCTTCCTCCTCAGCCGCAGTCTTCGCAGCCTCCGCCACCTCCTCCGGCTGCGGTTATGAACACCCCTAGTACCACTGCTGCTGGCGTCTCCGCCAAAGACAGGTCGGTTGGGTTTCTAATATACGAATTCTAGTTTTTTGTTTTTGTTTTTTTTTTTTTTTAATCCTGAAGAGAGTTGTTTGGTTGGTGTGGAAATTTAGGGTGGTCTATGCCTCTCGAAAACTCCCCTCTCAAATTTCTCACCAGCCGTAGGGTTTCAACTCGTTTTCGCGTTTTTCTTCCATAGCTGTTACTCTTCTATGTTTGTGGGCTCAGTTTTTCTTTTTTCGTTTCAAGGTTATATCTTTAAGCAGAGCATTTATATCTACATTCCTTTCAGAATATAGTTAGTTAATTCTACTGATGAATTGGGTAATCTGTAGGCACATGAGATCAAGGTTCTTTCATAATTTTATCTGATAAATTAGGTTCTTCACTATGTGACTGTAGACTGAGTAGAACTGAAGATGAAGGGGCTGGAGTATTCATTTTTTTTATTCATATTCATTATTTGTTTTGGCCAGCAAATTTTGTCTTTTGTTGCAATTCGAAACACCGGAAATAATACTGTTAAAGTGTACCCTTAAGTATTGAAGATGAAGTTGTATTTGTAGGCTGCTTGTATCGATTAGGAATGGGTCGCTAACTTTTTTTGGACCATTCCAGATGTTTTTTTTAAACCATTCATGCGAAAAAACTCTGCAGTAGCAGTTGCAGCAAGGAAATTAGATTCTCATAAGCCTTTAATTCGAACATCCTTTGATATTTTTTTATGTTCTGCCAGTGCTAGCTTAATTACTATAGCTATTTAGCTTGATGCACTACATTTAAACCACTTTGTGGCAGTGGTCCAGCAGTGAAAAAAAGAAGAGGTGGCCCAGGGGGTCTAAACAAACTTTGTGGTGTTACTCCCGAGCTGCAAACCATTGTGGGCCAGCCAACCTTGCCAAGGACTGAGGTGTGGCGACCTATTTTCTCTTTGCTTCCTTATATTTCTTCCAGATCTATGTCCCACCTAAATCAAGCGTTATTGCAGATCGTGAAACAGTTGTGGGCTTACATTAGGAAAAACAATCTTCAAGATCCAAACAATAAAAGGAAGATAATTTGCAATGACGAGCTCCGTTTGGTATTTGAGACTGATTGTACTGACATGTTCAAGATGAATAAATTGCTAGCTAAACATATAATTACCCTTGAGCCTACAAGTATGGATCTGAGTGCCAATAGTTACTCTTGTGTTGTCTTTCTGGTAGCTCCCATTCCTGCATTCAATTAATTTATACAGATTATTATTCTTGCAGAGGAAATAGCCCGAGACACTAAGAGGCTGAAAGTTGATTTGGAATCCCAAAGTAAAAATGATGACCCTGTCCCAATTGTGGTAATATCTGAAGCGCTTGCCGGTTTCTTTGGAACTGATGAGAGGGAGATGTCACAAGCAGAAGTGTTTAGGCAGATGTGGGAGTATATAAAGGTTCACCACCTTGAGGTATGCCACTGAGTAAATGATTTTGTTCTCTCCTCTACTTTATGTTCGGATTTTAAAATTTTGCCTAGTTCATAGTTCCAATTGCATTTTTGAAATGATAGTCAGATTCATATATTAATGATGCACAACTTTATTTTTGTATTCAAGTACATTTTCTTGAAATTATTAGATGTTTTTTGGCTGAGCAGCATTATGATGTTTACTTGACGGCTTATAGTAGACGGTTGGTGGCATGTACTGAGAAGTGAATACAACGCAAAACTGATAATGAAATTTGATATGTGGTTTGTTCTACATATGTTATATTCTGATGAATAATGAAAGGGCTATACTTTTGTGAAACAAATTCATTCTCTTTGCATAGATATTCCTGCTTGGGTTTATGAATGTGCTTTTACCCACCAAAAAATGTGCTTGCTATCATTGAGTTTGTTGTCTTTGCTTGCTTATTCTCTCTCTGGATATTACACTTTCACTTGGTTTTTCACACCATATTCTTCTAAATCATATATCTGATTTTCACTTGAAAGTAATAATACTACTTCCCCTGCATGCCAAAAGTAAAGTAATAATACTAATATACTGTACTACAGCTGCCCTGATTGGATGTACATCATTCAACCTGAATGCACTTTAAAATGTGCGAGTCAAGTTTAGCAGATCTCAGATTGTAACTTTTTATTTTCATTAACTGTGAGTTTGGATAAAAATAAGTCTGGATGATGTTAGCTGCAACAATTTGAACTAATCTTCCGGCACTGAGTTATGTAGTCTCTTCTTTCATTGTTTTTATAGATAGTCTACACATCTGTCTTTTTTTTGGCTTATTATTATTTGTTCCAATCAGCTTTTTTTTTTTTCTCTCTCTTTTGGTGTTTATGCTTCTGCCTGTATTTGCTCTCTTTCTTTCTGATGAGCAGCTGCATTCCTTTTTTGTTATTCTTTAAGTTATCGAGACAGGAAGTAGTTTTCAGTTTTATGCTTCAATGTGTCTTCCTCTGTTCTACTGCTTTAGGATCCTTTAAACTCTACGGCCATCTTATGTGATGCGAAACTACAAGACCTTCTCGGATGTGAAAGCATCTCAGCGTTGGGGATACCTGAGATGTTGGGACGGCGCCATTTATTCAAGAAATCATAATGATACATTGACTGGTACGTAAAAAGCATTATTTGCTTTTATAATGTTTTTTTTTTCTTTTCTGAAAGTAATAATTTTAGTTATTCAGTAAAATGACAGTGGAGGAATATATGCTTGGTTTCTATTTATTTGAAACTTTAATGCAATTTCTCTCTTTCTTCACTCTTCATTTCTCATTTTTCACATTTTTCTTCTCTTATCAGTTTTTCGTTTCCTTTTTCGCCCTTCTGTTTCTGAATTTCATTTGTTCCTCCACTTACTATTCTGCAGTTGGATTATAATTACCAGTTTTTGCTGGTAATTTCTGCCTCTTCCAATCGCTCTATTTTGTGATCATGTCTTTAGTATTTATTTAGCGGTTCACATGGTTTTTGGTGGTTTACAAGATAGATCGCTAGTCAACATTTTTTTGTAAAAGTTAATTCCAGACAATTCAGTTTATACTTCATCCTTATCTTGTTCAGTATTCAGCTTGATCTTGTTAGTTGTTCCTTTTTTTTTTCGGGGTGAAATCACCTATTTTTGCTTCTTGTTCATTCTCATACAGTGTTCTGTATTCCCTTGGACATTTGTTGTAATGAAGGAGCAATGTCTTCCAACATGTTCTGGCAAATCCCTTTAATAAGTATCTTGAATGACTTTAGTGAAACATTATCGTGTTAGATAGAACCAATCTAATCTTTAGGTGGAATGGAACATTCTTCTAAGAGTATCACTTAAATTTTGTAATTGGAATGCATCCAAAAGTTGAATTTCTGATGGTTTTTTTTTTTTTGCAGATACAATGTTAATGCTAACTTTGTGTATTCTGACAGTCATAGATGCTTCCTGTAAAGAAGGTTCAGTTGGCTCATGCTTTAAATTTTTTAGGAGTATGATTGTGGTAGAAAGTTGTGAGGTTCGTAAATTATATATAGACTACTCTGTCGTCATCTTTTGACCATATGTAGTTCCTGAGTGTGAATTCTTGCCGTGTTGGAACGTTCATCTCTTTTGGACTTTCCAACACGTAATATGCTGACATTAGGTGAAGAGGCTTCAAAGAAGATTTTAAAGCTACTATTCTGGTTGTGTAGAATGATATATATCAATTTTATGGTAATATAGCTGCAAATTATACCTTTTATTCTCATACTGATTTCTTTGGTTGTACAACATTCAGGGATTTTGTATAGCTTGTTGCAAACAGGTGAGTTCACCATTTTGCTTCTCATTTTTTCAAGAATTTTTTCTTCAAAAATTGCTATATATTAGGTTCTTTCGGTTATGGTTTTCATGTTCGATATTTTCTGTATTGATACGTTTTTTGATTTATTATTACATTCTTTAAAGCACGTGTATCTACTAACTAGACAATTTGTAGTGTTTTGGCAACATATGGAAAAAGGGGTGCACATGAAATTATTCTCACAACTTCACGGGGTTCAATAACATTGCAATTTTATTATTCAAAAGGCGAAACTCAACCAACAAACTAGACTTACTAGGGAACAAAAGTCCAACCTGCCCTCACATGATACTACTGTCTCAATGATTCAAATCACTCTGATCATTCCTCTATAAATAGCCAGGAACATTGCAGCCAACTAAACCAGTATCGATACATTGTTGAGAAATGGCGAAGTTAGTGCTGCTATCGTGCACATTGGCAGCTCTGCTTGTGGTCGTGGCCAACGGTGATGCAGATGCAACGGCCACCCCTTCCACCATCTGCAATGTCAAAGTATCGAAGCTGGCAGTGTGCCTCCCAGCAATAACCGGGAAGTCACCGCCCCCACCCACCAGGAGGTGTTGCTCCGTTATGGGGAAGGCCAATTTGCGTTGCTTCTGCAACTACAAATCGGAGTTTGCCAAGTTCGGAGTTGATCCTGCTAATGCCATGGCGCTGCCAAGGAAGTGTGGTCTGAAGCTTCCACGAGAATGTAAGAAGATGCCTTTGCATTGAGGGCTTCTACTATTTACGCCAATTTCTTTGTTAGAAGAATATTGAAAAAGATGTTTGGTTCTTTATATCAAATAAAATGGTTACTGATGTTCTTAGGTATTGCATAAGTGGGCGGGTTAGCCAAATTGTCCTTTAGTTGTTGAAAGATTCTTATGTTTATTAATTTATGTTGGACTTGAACGTAATTTTATTGAACAATTATTGTTGATGCTCGATTTTGTCATCCAAATCAGATTTTAAGGAGTTTAATACTGAAATCATTGGGGGGAAAATGATGTAAGAAATTGGCCTCAAGAAAATATGGTAATAAATAATGAATTTAACTAAATTAGGCAAATTGGATTATCATAAACTTGACATCATTTTACAATATGATTTATTTATTATTATATATAGTTCGTATATCCATTGAGCTAGTGTTGAAGAAAAAAATAAAAGAGTTCAACTAGATAAGATGTGCGGAAGAAAGTATCCGAGATATATCGTAAATAAATCTACAACACATGGAATCATCAAGTTATATCTCTTGAATATGTACCAACTAACCACATCTTGTAATACTAATATATTATGTAATTAATTTACATTTTGTCGTAAAACTACAACTTCCTTGTATTTTTGTACCTAAATTAATTATGCAATTTACATTTAGCAACTTCAGGACTGCTGCCGGCTATCTCATTAGTCCGAATTCTAGTGTGTGTAATATAATAGGGGCGACAAAATGTAATTTACCAGTATAATACATTGGCGTTGAAATATATAGTGTCAAGAAATTGATGTAAAAAAGATTATTAAACAACTGAAAATGATCAATGATCTTTCTTAGAAAAAAAGGTCCTGATGTTAAATAAATTACTTGTACGTACCCCTTCAACCAAGCCAGCATTAACACTGTTTTCATCATTTCTACTACTCAAATAATTCCGGTAGACATTCAAATTCAACACTCTGCCTTTTGAACCCGACGCAGCTGGTATTTTTCTGACGCTGCGGCGGGCCTGCCAAACAGGGCTACTTCTTCCCAAGTGAAGTCCTCCCCTAAAGTCACCTGCTGAGTTGCTCCTTGAGCAGGGCGCGCTACTCACTCTCCGAGTTCCGCCGTTGCCAGCGGATCTACTCCTGGAGAAAGGCCATATGTTGATGTTGAGCTCCGTGGCGCCGACGCCAACAACACCGCCGTTGTTCTTCTCACGCTTCTTGCTCTCTTTAACAACAGCAGCATCCTTCTCCTTGGTGCAACCATGACCATTTGGAGCAGTGGTGGTGGTGGTTGAGCCTGAGTTTTTCTTGAAAATGTATCTCCAGCTCCTGGGGGTATTGATGAAGGTGCAAGTACTGGAAGTTGAAGGTGGTTCGGGGGCGGAGGGTGTAGGGGAGAGGCGGAGGAGGTGGAGGGGGAGGATGAAGCCGTCGGAGAAGAGCTGGTCGGCGGAGAGGAGATGAGGCAGCTGAGGAAATGAACTAAATTCGAATTCAGGGGAGTTACTGTTAGTAGTAGTAGATGATTGAATATTTAGGGAGGTTTCTACTTGTTCCATTAATACTCTTTTCTTCAAACTCAACCACCATACATTTCTTTCTCTCTTTTATTTTTCCATTTATCCTACTTTGTAAGGTCTTGTTTTATGCAGGTTTGAGATAGAAACAGGCCCTACTCAACTAAACCAATCACTCCCAATCCTAACTATATATATACTTTTGATACCTGTTTTACAATTAATATTTAACCTTTTTTTTTTCCTAAATAACCACCACAGTTTGGAAGAGAGTCACCAAGATTCAAATCGAAACAATATTTCAGTTGGAAGTCTATCCAATACGAAGTTTGAACATGCATTGTTGGAAGATTTCTTCTCATATCACTGTAAGTCTTACCAACTCGATTGTGCCCCTGAGAACAAATATTATTTAACTACATGTATGAAACACAAAAAAAAAAAATTCGGATTATAGATAAAACAATAATTTGTTACTTATTATACTATCATCTTATTTTTTTTAATATTTTAATATACAATGTGTATATGAATGAATGTGTATATATATCATCCAATACACCTGTTATATGGATGCTATTCTTTTAAAATATGAGATGAATGTACTATTGGAGATATAAGCTCTTGTAAATGTAATTTGAATCATATACCAATATAAATTAGATATATTTGAGGTGACATGGCACCAAGGATGAAAATATCCATATTGCAATATGTATCGCAATCTTGATTTTACGCATATATCGATGGATATATCGATATCGCATATCGATATCGTAAAAAAATTAAAAAAATGACGAAGTCTATTAAAAATTTGGAAATTTTACATAATATTTTACCGACTATTACATTCAGAAATGCATATGTTTAATTTGTAATATCAACAAAATAACATGTTTACAACAAATATATAAATAATAAACATACAAAAACGTTACGAAAATTGACATTTATTCAAAATTGATTGATACAACCAAATCACTAGTACCAATATGATGATCTATGATGTTAAAACATAGCATATGCAGTATTATCTTTGTCTAAATAATATTGGTACAACTCATAATTGTGAATATAATTATGCACATGTTCTTTGGTACGTAGCGTGGGTTGAGTTAATCATCATTTTGTTGGTACATGTTTGGACTCTCATAAGACATTTGAGGGAGTGGATAATGAAATATACTTCAATCAAACTGTGAACTCTCATATGTGTCAAAGTATATGATTCTTGAGACATATAATTTTGATTTGTGCCGATAACCATTGAGTCCAAGTTCAAAGAAAGCGATTGATCTATATCAACATTTGAGCTTCCATCTTCGTTCCAAACACGTTTCAATTTTGAAAATAAAATTTGGTTTTTACTCATTAGCAATGTTTAAAGGATAAATCAAATTAATCATTCTTATTTTAATTATTTTTTTAAATATTTCACTTGAAAGAACTATTGCTGTTATAAAATATTTATAAAATTTTAATCAAATTTATTTTTGGTTTAAAAATACAAATTTTGAAAAAATCTCGCTTTTTGGATAAATATCGATATTTTTTGCCATATATCCGTGATATTTCCCCTTTTTTTTCCAATTTTATACTGAGACCAACGAATATCGATATCGATATTTGCGATATATCCGGAATATTTTGGAAATTATTTTTTACCCTCCATATCCATATCGAAACCTCCAAAATACAGATATATTGCACAAATATCAGTATATTTTCATCCTTGCATGGCACCAAGTAGTAAATGTAATGTCATGCTCAATCCGTTATTACAAGGGTTTTGATGCATAAAATTATCTTAAAAAAGAGGATGAATGCAAGTGGTGTTGCACAGGGTTTTGGAACCCTAAAAGTCAAAAATAGATTTGGGAATATAAAGATGAGTTACCTACACACTGTACACTATTTTCACATTTCAAATCCCAAAATACACCACAATATAGTCAATATGCTCAAAATACCACATTTCCTTATAAATATCTCCAACTACCACAAATCAATCACTTTCATCATTTCTTACTCACTAAAATCCAAGGATTCACAAATATTATTTTAAAGCATTAAATCCTTCCATTCCAATTTGTATATTTCAACTCCAATTATAGATTATATCCGAAATTTGAATAAACAGATCAATATCAGGCCCAACATGCTTCCGTCAAATAATCTTTTTAGTTTAATTTTTAAATGAATTCGTACGTGGCATTGTTATACATTCCAGACCACTATTTTTTAGACAGTATTGGCACGAGGAAAGTTTCCAGCCGATATACTTATTCCTTTTATTAATCAAACCATTAAGATATGTTTATCAAAAAAAACATACACAATTAATAAATCCGATAGAGATCATACCTTTCTTTGACCAAAACAGCACCGGGTGAGATGGTTCGCAAAACCACCAGCTGGAAAATTACTGCCCCCAAACCGTTTTACGAACAGCTCCCCACTGTTCAACTTCAACCTTCAGGGAAGATAGTCTGCAAGTTATCCAGCTCCTTCAGCAACTGCCCAGCACAACCTTAGTTCGTTTCTTACACTAAGGTGTACAAGATACTCTCTCAAGGATGAATCAATCAATGTACCACGAACACATGTTGAACCAAAAGCCTTATTTTTATTAAGAACTTGGAAATATATTTATTACATCAGTAACTCCTTTTGGGAGGAGAAACTTGTTTTAGCCTCTCATTGAGATGGCTAACACTCGTACATATATAAACTCGAAACTATTATAAGAATTGAAAGATCAATATTACAAACTATGGATAGATGTTTGAAGAAAACTGAGGAGGAAAGTTGATATCTTCAGCTTCCTTCGATCTCTCTATTTATAGAGAGGAATCCGGACTTCAAATGCGGATTCCAACCCTTCTTGATCACCAGCTGGCCTACTCTATAAGTGCGGTTGTTGGAGTGTCTCCTTCTGCTAGTTGGTGCTTCTTTCTTTTGATGCCTCGTGACTCAGCCCATGTGAGTTTTGTCGGGGCATCTTCTCCTTTTTGACTCCATCCTGTGAAGGTGGTTGGGGAGTCTTTATCTCGTGACCTATCCCATTTATGGTTGTCGGGGATTCCTTTAATAATTTCTTGGTGGTCCCCGAGGATAGCGTTTCTTTTGGGCTGGGCCATTTTCCTTGTGAAACCCAGCTGGCTGTCGGTCGGGTTTGGGACGGAATCCTTTCCCAAACTCTGGCTCTTTCTGTTCTGGACACGCCAGACAGATCTGATCGATCCATCTTCCAATGTGTGCCATGTTATAGAATTTCCGGTAAGTTTCTTTGCTTCCCGGAATCTTGTTTTCCCAGAGGGTTCTTCTCTTGGTCTCGAAAAGTTCCTCTGCGAATCCTGTCGTTGATCCAGTCATTGTATTCAGCAGAAATGATCCATTGGCTGAATTCTGGAAAAACTTGAACGGGTACTTGACTTTGTCCATTTCGGTTAGACAAATCCATAGTCCCCAAGCTCGTCTTGTAGAAGCGTGATCTTCAGTGATAGCTCCTATTAGGATCGGAATTTCTTCCGAAGAGGCCACCTTTATATTTTTCAAGGCGTTCCCGTCAGGCCTCCTTAACTTGATGAAGTGAAAGGCCCCATGAAAGCCTTTCTTTGCTGGCTCTGGAGCTGTACTAATGAAATATAGCTCCAGGATATCTCCTCTGGACAGATGTGGATTATTTGCCCAGGTTTCATGTACTGCTTCCCCAATCCATCTCGGTAGCTTCGAGATTTCTGGGAAACCAGGTGCAATGGTATGTATCGGAGCCAGTGCTCTGAAATTATACCATTCTTGTACCTCATTTGGATTACTGCCGGGTTTCATCCAAACTCGAGGATACTTTCCTGACATATCAACCACTGTTCTATCTGGGTTGATGCCCTGTCTTGTAACTAATTTCTCCAACTGCCTCTGATATACCTGCATCGGAGAAACTTCGTTAGTGTGAGCTTGAACCTTCGATTTGCCTGTCTGCGGCCGAAGGTTCACCTCTACCTCTTTTACCCCAGAGGTACTGGGTTGACTTGAAGGCTCGGGTTTTGACACCGGAGCTTCAACATTCGTTACAGGTTGTTCATTCTCAAGGAATGGATCCCCTGTAACACTTGTAGGCATGGTATTTGAATCCATAGCCTTCGGGTTAGAGTCCCGATCTCGAAGTTCTCCCTTTTGCACCGTGGAAGATGCAGCTTGGAGGATAGGCCCATGCAACATAGAGAACAGTTGTCCCTGTGCACAAAAGCATGCTCGTATTAGATCAGAAACAGATTCCTGATCAACTCGTTGAAGTCGTCCAGCGACTTCTGTATTGAGACATAATGTCCCAAAAGCTTGTTCGAGACTTTCCAGGTTTTCCCGGACACGTCTCACTCGTTTGAGGACCTCGTCAGCGACGCGTCCTTCCATCTCGTGTTAGGAAATCTACAAGAATATTTTCATGAGATTTCACAATGACAATATCATAATCATAATATTGACATTCTGCCTGCCATCTAAGTATTCTAGCTTTTTCTGGTTTAGATTCAATTTTGTTTTTCAGAAAAGCTTTAACACTTGAATTATCAATTTTTAGAATAAACTTCTTCGCCAGAAGAAATAAAGACCATTTTTTGAAAGCCTTTCTGACTGCGAAGAATTCATTTTCGTTGATATGCCATCGAACTGCTTCTGCATCTGTAAACAGACCACTGCAATATCTACATGGCACTTCTTCTGTTGGTGCGACTTTCATAAGAACTGCTGCCCACCAAAAGTCACTGGCATCTGTATAAAGAACCAGTTCATCCTCATCCTGAGGAATAGCAAGTTTCAGAAGCTTTTTACAGACTTCCTTTAGTTGCTTAATTCATTCTCTATGTTCGTCTTCCCATTTGAATATAGCATCTTTCTTGAGTAATGGGCTGAACACATTCCTATGATGCGCTAGATTGTTAATGAACATTCCAGCAAAGTTGACAACTCCAAGAAAACTTTGAAGTTGTTTCTTGTCTTTGAGATCATCTGGAAATCCCTGTATCTTTTCCACAATGTAGCTTTGTAGGATGATTCCAGATTCATCGATTTCAATTCCGAGGAATTCAATCTGTCTTGTCGCAATTACTGTCTTCTTTTCAGAAAGCACTAATCCTTCTTTGTGACAAACATTTGAAAATATCTCCAAATGTTTGAGATGCTCCTTCATATTTTTTGATGCGATGAGAATATCATCGATGTATACGAACATAAAGTTGAAATAATCTTTGAACAGATTATCCATCTTTCTTTGATATATCTGAGGTGCATTTGCCAATCCCATAGGCATGACGTTCCAGACATAGTGTCCTTGCGGTGTGGAGAAAGCTGTGAACTTCTTACTTTCTTCCTCCATCCTAATCTGGTAAAATCCAGACTTACAATCGAACTTTGAGAATATCTTGGCACCTCTGATGCAATTAACCAAGTGTTCTCTACTCGGGATGTAGTATCCATCAAACTTCAGAATGTTATTAATCCCTTTATAATTAATAACAAGTCTAGGTTTACCTCTTTTGATTTCTCCATGATTCCTAACTAGAAACCCCGGACTGCTGTATGGAGAAACTCCTGATGAAATCAACTTAAGGTCCAGATGTTCCTTAAGTATCTTCTGCATATCCTCACGATCATTCTGATTCATAAGGATTGGTTTGAGCCTCACGAACTCATGTTTCTTTCCCGATTTAACCTTTAAGGAAGCTTTGAGCTTGTTCCTATCCCATCATGCCAAAGGATCTTCATTGTAATTTCTTTGGATCCTTTTTCTTGAAATCCTCAAGTGATATTTGTTCTTCAATTGTAACCTCACTTGGTGGATTCTCTAATATGGCTTTTCGCAATTCTGCAATAGCCTCCGGTGGAACTCGTTCTTCTCCTTGTATTCTAAATGAATACAAAGTATTATCCCATCTTTTGGTATCTTTTTGTTTCGAACCATATTGTCGAAAGGATAATAGGTCATTGCCAAATCTTCTTTTATCCGCCATTTTTGGATGTCGAAGTTTAGCTTCATCACCACGCTTGCTGCGAAAATTAATAGGCATTTTTCTGTAGAATGCCTCCCGCAATCTCTGGACAATGATCTTATGATCACATAACGTTGTGAAAATAAGTCTCCTTGTCTCATTTTCTTGTGTAAAACGCTTGAATGTTTGTAGGAAATTGTTTCCTAGCAAAACATCTGCTCCTGTATCATGGAAATAGATTGGTGGCGTCTTCACTTTGTACCATGGGGTACCGTCCGCGCCTCCGATCATGATTTCTGCTTGTTTGATTCCTCTATTAAGGATAAGAATCCTTTTTGAGAAATCTCTTCCTGCAATGGCTGGTAGATCTTCTCCAAAATCTTTAGGAAAGACCCCTTGCTTTGCAGTGCAAATTCCTGCTCCTGAGTCAACATAGGCTGCAAAGTACTCAGCCTTGTACTCACCATATATCATTCCAATAGAAATGTATATGGAGAATGGACTAGTGGTCATCTGATTCTGTATCTTTTATCAGCCACTGTAAATTCCATTCCATCTTGTAGTCTCTCCCAAGGTTTATGATCCTCAAGAAAATCGATACCCAGCACTAATTGTTCTGGGATTCTCACTGCAACTCCAGTGATAGTTAATTCAATTTCACCCATCTTTAGGCTTCCTTGAAATTTGCCAACTATCGGTTGTTGGAGATAATATAGAACATCATAAGGAAAAAAATTATCCTTTTGAGTGATGTCGAATATTACTTCAACTTCTCTCCAACCTTCTGGACATTTCAACTCTCCTTGTGTTTTGAATACACCTGAGATTCGCTGAACTGTACTAGGCCTTCTTTCTTCCCAACACTGCTACTCATCAGTCTGTCCTGTTGGAAAGAAATCCTCCTGGTCTCCATTCTGAGGCTCTGGCTCTTGTTGAAGACAGGTTGATCTTGGATCTTCATGTCGATCTCCTTTATAGTTGGAGACTTTATCATTTCTGGAAGAACCACCGAAGCGAAATCCTCAAATATCCTTGGGACTTTGATAAATTCCTTTCTCAAGAATACTTCTGAATGATGTGTATTCGAGAGAGCATAGGAAATCTTGTAGGTAATCGAGTATGGTCTATTCTCTTCTTTCATCAAATCTTCTCTTTTGAAATCTTGATGAAGGGTTAAGATTCTATTGAAGTCTCGATCTCCCAAATTGTATGCAATTCTGGGATAGACATTGAATGCCAATTTCCCTGCACACAAGTTTCCTGTAACCGCTCCAAGGCATGAATCCTTGAGATTGGAGATTCGCTTGTCAAAAATCGCAAGATTCAGTGGCGAATCAATTCCTTCTTTGAAGGTTGCTTTAATAACAACTCTTATAGCTCCGATATAAATCCATGAGAGTGTATTTGCAACTTCTCTTTTAACTTTGCTTCTGATCTCCTGTACTTCTTTGTAGGGGATCAACTGCATCTCGATCAGGTTACTTGTGAATTCCATCGGAATAGCAAATTCACCAGTAGTAACTCTATGAATAATTTGGTGTTTCCTATTACGAAACCCGAACTTATCCAATGCTTTTTCCATAGCTCCGATGGTAAAACCATCATACATTTGGAGCTTTGAGTCTTCTCTCATAATCTTCATTAGAGTTTTATGAGAAACTGTTGTGTGAGAGAGAAAACCTGACATATCCTCTCTTGTTGTTTGAAGAATTTCTTCTTCACTCCGATTCTGATGTGGATTCACTTCCATCATCCGAATAGATCTTTTCTTCATAGATGCTTTCATCTGAGGGTAGATCCTCAAATTGATACACATGTATAAGATCTTGGTAATAGACAGTTTCTTCGAATTCTGGCGTTGATTCGAACTGCCTTATACCTCTCTTCTGGTTGTCCGGGCAATCTGTCGAGATGTGCCCTCTTGCTCCGCAAGTCCAGCAATTACAGTCTTTAAAACTTTCATTAGCTCTGGTTTGAGCTCGTCTGAAAGTTCTCCTTCCTGGATTTCTACTGGAACTTCCTTGGTTAGAACCTGATGAAAAGGTTCTACTCCTGCTTGGTGCTGGTCTTTGCCCTGATTTATAACTTCGGGCCTTTTGTTTTGACCATACTTTTCTAGGTCTCCATGAAGACCTACGACTTCCTCTTTGGTTGCTATCTCCACGGTGGTATGGATGGTTTCTCATCTTACTTCTTTTATGCCTCCGTGGTTGACCTCTCACGACTGTTGGGATGTCATTATCTTTACAACATAGGGGAACCGTTTTATTGATTCCTCGGAGTCTCTTGTAGTTCTTGTAGAGTGATGTCTGGTGGCACCATTCGGCTAACTTGGCTTTTAAGAAAGACATTCTTCTGGCCACAGTATCCAAATCGTCTGCACTCTTGTATTCCCTGATGAACATTTCTCTCCAAGGGCTTGGTATCTTCGCAAAGAAAAGTTGCGAAGCATCTTTATCATCCACCTTTGACTTCCATCGGTACTCGGTGAATAACTTGATATATTCATCAATATGACAAATATCTCGTAACTCGAGGCAGTAGAGGGCTTGTTTGTATTTCTTTCTTTTCTCCTCTTCTATTCCCTCGAAATAGCCTATGCCGATAAAATGGATTTTGAATAATTTCGTCATATTATCGACAATCCCTTTTAATGACTCACCAGCCGTGACATCGTTTCTCATTTCTGGTGCCGTCATTTCCCATGCGATCTTTGCAGATCCTTCCAGACTCATCTCTAGGAGTAAGATGAATCCTTCTTTTGTAAGATCAAGGGTTCCTACTGCAACCCTCATTCCTGATGCCCATTCATCGATTAGGACTTCTCGATTCTTGAAATCTGCAATGTCCAGATTTAACATCAACCCATACGGGTGTATAGGTTCAAGCCGTGTCTTTCCATAAGGCGTATTCATAATATTTGGCCTTCTGGGACGTTGTCGAGTTCCTGAAACAATAGGATCTCCTCTTGTTGTAAAATCTCCAGCGTGTGGCATTGGTTCGTCCACATGATGTGAACCTGTGCTTTCTGCCACGTTGGGATCAACAGGTGGGGGTGGTCTTTGGTCTCGTGTAACCAAAGCTGAACCATCTCCTGTATTCATCTTTAGATCCACGATACCTAATCCTGCGAAGGACTCGGCAAGTTCGTGTAGATCTTCAAGATTGATCTTTTCTATATCCATCACTTATTAGTTTATGATGGATTTTCCTTTGATGATAGCGATGAGCTTTTCATCTCTGGTCATTGGACGTACGACTTCAGTTGGTATCCCCTTTTGGTGTAAATAGGGTATTGTTCCGAAATCAATACGTTTTCTTCCTCCGGTAAGACTTGGTCTGTCCTCCAAAGTTTTTACTCGTTTTTGAATATCATGAAGGATTTCAATGGTTTCCTTCTGATATTTTATCATCGTCTCCATCTGGTTCTGGATCTGATGGACTTGTGTTGGTAGATGATTATGGCGGTTGTCATAATTTTGCACCGTCTTCTGGATTTCTCTAAGATCTGTAGAGATCTTAGATGTGTCTGGAAGAATCTCGTTCCACTCTGGTTCTCCTCTAGGAACCATGATTCTGATGGGCTTCTTCTTGAAATTCCATCAGACTGGCATATAACATTTGGTTAACCTGGAGGTAATCCAAATGATATGTTGCTTGTACATTGCATTGTCTTAGGGCATCCTGGCAAGCTCCTGCATTTCTTCTTTCAACATATTGGTTTTCCCAATATGTCATCTTGTGTAGGTGTTCTTGTTTATACACCATCAAAATTTGATGATATCTCCTGTATGGTAAACATCTTGGACAATTGTCCAGATCCATATTTTCTCGAAATTCTCCTCACCCAATTGTTAATTACTTAAACATAATAAATATATAATCCAAGTTCTTAATAAACCTAGGCTCTGATACCATTTTGTGATCCGGATTTAACATGAATTTTTATCAATATTTGGAGTGTAAATACTTTAATTAAATTGGAAGAATTTGGGTTGAATTTAGCAAGAATGTAGTGTAAATATCAAAAGACAATGATTAATATGTGGGTCAAAGTGCATTAAATGCATTTGTGGTATTTTTGGGAATGTTACTATATTTTAGTGTATTATAGGTTTTGAAATAGGGAAATAGTGTATGGATAGTATATACCCCATATAAAGATTGAGAAGGAAGGTTGATTGCTTCACGGGCTTCAGCATCCGTCCTACTCCTACACATGCGTCCCCAGAATTTGTGAGGAGGCAAATGATAGCGCTTTTAAATTATTATTATTATTATTATTTTGCAGAATAGTCATCTTCCAAAATTAATAAAATTGAAATTATTTAATAATTTCCATATTTGATTTGTTTTGAATTAACTAATTCACTCTCGTTCTCGTTAGCCGGCCATAACTTGGTCTCGCTAAATAGAAATGTAGAACTTTTAAACATAAGATAGTAAAATATTGAGAATGATATTTTGTTAATGCATATTTTTGGTTGTAAGCTAAAAACTAATATGCTATATTTATTTGTTTGTTTGTTGTTGACAAATTAGTCACGTGACATGCGACTTCAATATTCTAGGGGACTCAAAAGTAAATACCAAAAATTAGAGGGCAGATTTGCAAAATAGGCTAGTCAGCGAGTGGGGACCAACGAAGTATTTGTCCATATTTTATGTGGCTCCAACGGAATTATATTGTACCAGTGAGATAATGGAAGATTGGGCATCCAACACATACACACACCTGGAAGCATACCAAGTTAATGGTCCATGCCTTTATTCATTTCACATTTCTCATTTCTCTTCATATCATCTTTAAAATCTGCATTTTAAAGAGTTTGTGATATATATTTGCCTCACACCTCGTTACAGTTTTTATAATGAGAATGTTCATATGTTTTTAATTGGGTATGAATTTTATTAATATTTTTAAAATTCATCTTAATTAATTGTCAGTCTAAATATCAAAAGTAAATGTACCTGCATACCAATTTCGACCTAATTGGAACATTCAATTATGAATGCTCTCAATTTTGCCAAAACGCTCTCTGTGACTGATTTTAAATGAGTTAGAATTGGTTTACAAAATCATATCCCTAAAATAATTCATGTAATTTTTTTGTAAGAACTATATCATTATTATCCCCGTATAAGAATTTATAAATTTGCACTTGTCTATTAATATTATAAAAATAATTATTAGGTGTAGCATACATCCAACTTGAAGAAGCCATCATTTCAACCACGTGAACCTTCTTCTTAATTACTTGCTCACAACTTGCTACTTTGAAATAATGCAATCATATGCTCAAAGAACCACCACTCACACTAAAAAGGTGCTCATAAATTATTGGATTTTTAAAAAAAAAATTATTTTTGTTACGATAAAATGTATTACTTTCTAATTTAGATCATTGCCATTGTAGAGTTTCTACCAAAATTAATTAATATCCAATAATCAAGGAAAAATGTTGGAATACACTACAAAATGATGCGACAGGACTTTCCATCTAAAACCACATTAATGTTAATCAAAAGAAATACTTTGAATTAAGATTGAATTCATAAAGAATTCAACAATCAGTTTTATATCAAATCTCATTTGAGTATATATATAGAACTTTATTAAGTGTCGTGTGTCACAACTGTGTTCCTCCATCTTCGCCTTCTTCTTTATCCTGTAAAGTTTTACAAAATCTTGAAGCCTAGATTTTATCCACCTGTATGACTTATATTCTTCATTTTCTTAGACTTATTTATTCTCTTCAACAATCAGCTAACCTTCATAATGCATGAGACAAGCATATTATTAACATATATACTTTTGTCCCCAAAGACCAGACCTACTTCATTTTTACTTTCTTCTTCTATTTTTTCCTCTCTTTTGATTACATATTTGAGATTATAAAGAGATGAATTCAAGACACACATACCAAAAGTGATGGTATGTTAGTTGAGAATGATATCAGTGCTACTAAAAAAAAACATAATATTGTTTAGACACTATCATCATATATATGTTAGTTGAGAATGATTACACTCCAGAAATAGTTAACAATCCAGCTTCAGTGGTCATTGTACTTAGATTAAAGTGTTTCTTTATGAATACCACACCATGTCCCTCATGCTTTTATTTTTTTGCTCACATGCAATCATTTTGCACCCAGTTAGATTGCTCCATCATATTAACTTCAATACAATTTTTTCTTCTTTTTCTTTGATACGATAATTATTTAAATAATTCTGTTGTGTACAATATTTCTTTCTGTTATCTGAATATAGTTTTGCTGTGAATGTTTTTTTTTAACTGGGTTAAATCAATAACAAAATTAAGTACAAGTTTACCTCAGAATAACAGTACTTACGGACAAATTCACCTACTCTTTAAAAAATAAAATGATATTTAATAAGAAAAGAGGGGGTAAAGAGTAATTTACCTAAGAGAAACTAAAGTCAGATCTATGTAAAATTAATGACCATCATTACCTTATTAAACAAACCAAATGTTCCCTCCCTATTAATTCAAATCGTCCTAGCTAATCCAATATTTCCTCAACTTTTCCACACATTCCACACTTTAATCTCATGACATAATCATGATTAACCCCGAGCCCACTACCTAATTGCATAAATGACTTTTCTTTTGAGAGCTCACATTCTGGTTCAAATGTGCAAGAATGCAAAGATCCTCCAGAGAACTAGTGATCAAGAAGCAGAAGAAGCTTCAAAGTAGAGGATGCAGAGCATTGTGCTGTAGTTGTAGGTTGAGTGTATCTTCATCCGAAGAGGCGGAAAGCTCTAATAGTTCTGATAGATTTCATGCAATTTCCACCATTGCACATGCCATGGTGCAAGAAAGGCTAGAACAGATGATCAGAGAAAGAGGGCAAGTGATTAGGAATGAGGAGAGGATTAGACGATCAAGATCACGTGAAGATACCAAGTTCGTAGTGATGGTGGCTATGGAGAAGTCCTCTTATGATCCCCGTGAGGATTTTAGGAGTTCCATGGAGCAAATGATTGTGGCTAACAGGATCCATGAGGCTAAGGATCTACGACGCCTTTTGAATTACTATCTTACGATGAATTCAGAGGAGTTTGGAGGGATTATACTCGAGGTATTCCATGATGTTTGTACCGAATTGTTTCTATGTTCTAGACGAGGTTAATGTGGTAATTAATCAATATTTCATTCTGAGGTACATAAATGTTCTTGCTGTAATTGAATCTTGACGAATCATATAGCAGCTATCTGTTAGTATGGTTTCCACAATAGCTAGAAATGGTGAACTAACAACATGAATTACTTATTGATTGAAAAAAAAAAGGTATAATTTATTTATCATCCATACAAATGAGTGTATTTTCACATATATAGGATAACTCACTCTATACAGTATACATATATAAGGAGATCTCTATCTTGGTTTCTAGTACGGTTTATTTTCAATCACCCATAGCTACTTTCTTAATCATTACATACAATTTTACAAGCATTCACAAACAAAAGAGTGTCTATGGTGTGAGAAGGGGGCTGCCTTCCTTGATGAGCACAAATATACTGCCTCCATCTCCTCGTGAAATCCGCAGCTCATGGTCTAGGTATGTTGTGAGCAGCCATGACTGAGCATTTGTTTTGGAAATGGAAAACTTCAATGGTGGTTGGTTGGAGATGGTCTTGGCAACAGACGAGGCCGTGTCCTGTACAGAGTTGAGCAAACCTTTGAACGGTGAGAGATCAATCTTTTGTCCTAGAAACTCTACATTTTCTGGGAATTCGATGGAATCTGTCAACTGGGGGGTTCCAATCACACCTTCTTCAATCATAATCTGCAATACAATGTAATTAACAAAAGCAACAAACACAAACTAAGCTTTTGATGAAACAAGAATAAGTTACCCTCTCCACAAACAAGCAATACTTGAAGTTTTCATTTGAAGATTTGCCAATGAGAACAAATGTATAATAGTGTAGTATAAGTAGAATAGAAAAACCTGGACACGCTTGGGGCTACGAACTTCAAATTTAGCATTAGTCGTAATTGAAGTACTTGCGAGGGGTCCAGAAAACAGGACTGAGTTCTGGACAGTGAAGTTCACCGAGTCAATGGTCTGCGATATCTCTTCAAGTTTCACCAGAGGCAGAGCTGCGCCCCTCGATAACAATGGAAACAAACCCGAAAAGGTTGTGTACCTGCATTCCTCAGTTTCAAAACGAATCCAAAATCAATATATGCAATCTTCAATCTTAGCAATCACTAATCAGGTTTTGAATTTGTCATATCTGCATGGTTTATGCCCCAGTTTTGTTGAAAAGCTTACTTATAAGTTATAACCTCTCTTACACGTTTTATACAATGTTTTGAAAGGGCACCCCCAAAGTTTGATGGACTAAGATACCAAAATCTTCAATGAGCAGATAACTAGTGATGCTGAAATTTCATTTACAATCCCAAAACTACATCTTTCATTCAACAAAGACAAGCATCAGAACAATTATAACGCTGTGCTCCATAAATTAATCAGCAACCCTACTAAGCAAAACATGCTGAAAGCTTTCCATATAAAATAATTACCTAAACCATTTATTAATTATAAGCATTGTAATTAAGTATAAAATATGTTGATTGGGACTATCAAGGGGAACTTACGCAAGAATCCATTTTCCATTGAGTAGGGTCAAAGCCTCTGTTGGAGCAGGGGTGGGGTTTTTGGCCTCGAGCTGTGTGATGAGCTCTACTACCTCCGCTCTGGTTTCGCTGGAGGCTCTCAATCCCCGGTTCGTTCCATAAAAAGAATCCACTAATTTCTTCTTGAGTACATCCATCTCCGACGGTTTCTCCTCCGCAACCGCCACCCCCGGAGCTGCAGGCTCTTTGTCTGCCCCCCACTCATCGTCGCTCACCACCCGCGCGATGAAATTCTGCTTCAGTTTAGTATTCTTCGTAATCGAAAGGGGGGGAAAACTGGTCCGATTAACCGGAGAAACGGCGGTACTCGGTGTTAATTTTGAATTCTGAGATGAATTGTGGAAGGATTTGCATGGGAATTGATTCACGGAAGCCATTGAAGCCATTGGTGTTGAGGTGGAAGCGATTGAAGACATTACTTTTAGGGTTTGCACGATCAGAGAATTCCTCTTTCTGGAACTTGATGTGAAGCAAAACGGAGTACAGTATTCGCACACGTAACCAATTAGCAATTTATTTAACTATATTTAAGTAGTTAGGTAGATAGTTTGACGAAATTACCCTTGGTGTCTCGTTGGTTCTAGTTTCGTTGCAGGGTTAATGTAGACTTTTAATACTGTTTACACTGGCGTGTAATGTGTTTCGTTGGTTCTTGTTAGTTGGTGCCTGTGGGTTATTGTACACCTTTAATACTGTTCTATATTATATACCGACATACTGATACTGGTACCTCAATCATATTAACAATTAATGTGAGGTGAAGACTGAAGATTGGCTTTTTTATTTTCTCCACATTTTTCCAACAATTTTCTGGTCATCCTCACTTCTAGAACATTCTTCATCCTTCTATTTTTCAATTTTAGAAAACTTGCTCATGCATAGTAATATAATTTGTAGGGTATCCTATTTTGAATCCGAATCCATGGTTGAAATAATACTTACACTTCTATACATCTGATGCACACATGCACTTGAATCGAATCCGAGAATGGTTGATCCGGATCCGCGCACTTTTTTTTTTTCCCCTAACCTTTATGTTATGTTAGTCAAACATTTATATTATATTAGTCATACTCTTATGTCAAGATATCATACTTTTATTTAATACTTTTAACTCTTAAAAAATCCTAATTTCACCACAATTTGTACATGTTTACCTTTATGTGATAATACGCATATCTTTATGTGATATTACTTATACATATATCAACATAGTCATACATTTATGTAATATATAAAGGTACAACTAACATAACTAAAAAGTATGTCTAACATAATTAAAATGTATGATTGTTATAACTAAAATAAATAAAAAGTTAATATATCTGTTTAAAAAAAATGCTAGGTACAACTAGCATTACAAAATATATGACTAACATAATTAAAAAGAATGATTAACACTACTAAAAGGTATAGTTAACATAACATAAAAGTTTGACACCTGAAAGCATGTTTGAACGGATTTTGTCCGCGACCTGGTGACGCGTACGGGCGCGTGACGGGCCGGGTAGACCTGAATGTACGGATTTAGGATCCGTGCACCAGGTGCACAAAAGTTTTTGTCATACTTCAAATATCCGTTCCAAGCTTAATTAATAAATTACTCATATTTCCCGAATCAAAAACAAATTTATTCCAAAAAAAAAAAAAAACTCTTAGATATAAAGTGTATTTAAAAGCAAATTTAAATCTAGTTACTGATTTATTTTATCGGCAAAATTTTTTTTATTACAAAAAAAAAAAAAAAAAAAAAAAGCTCTTGGATATAAAGTGTATTTAAAAGCAAATTTAAATCTAGTTACTGATGTGTATATACTATCTAAACTCTTAAATATTCAGTTATTCTATAAATACTTTATATTTCGTTGATATTTAAATGGTCACTCACTCATGAACAAAATAATTCTTTGATTTCTATAAATTATAATATGTCTACACTGTCGCAATATCTAACTAATTAACTCCATCTATGAAATCGAAACATGATTTCATAATTATCATCTCGAAAATAAATAAAAAAGAAAAACATTGGAAAAATAGAGAAAAAGAGAGCAAGCTCATGTGTGTGGTACATGAATCACATGCACTGTGTGCCTTGTAAGTTTCTAACCAACTTCCTTCTCACACAACACTCACACATGCATATATATAGATATATATGTATTTATATATTTATATTTATGATGCATTTGTAAATATTAATTACGTCTTTCACCATCAAACAAACCTGGCTTAATTTTCAAAGCTGGGCCTATGTTTACAAATATAAATTTCTGTTGGACCAAAAGGCAATCGATATGTAATTTATGGGATCAAATGCAATTTTCTCCAAAAATTCTTGGGTAGGTTTCAATCCTTGACTCAAAATGCTCCACAAGTTAACCAATAGTCAAATGCATGCATTTTTTCTACACACTAGAAGTATGATATTCCACAAAAAGTTAGTCAAGTGCCAACTAATTTTCACTTGCCAAAACACATGGAAATTAGAAACCAGTTCAATTATAATTATAATTATTTGAAAATCTGCCCTCTCAAAAATTATTTGAAATTCCGACCTACCAGGGAGCTAATTAGACCGTTACATTTTTATTATTTGAAAGTCATATTAATTTTACAATTTATCATTTTGGGACAATCTTAAATTATCTCCGATTGCATTTGATACACATGTGAACTCTAAGACGACTAGTCCAAAACGGTAATATCAGATGATATAATGCTAAGAAACAAAAGATTAATTTGGAAAAACATATAATCTAGATGGTAAAACTCTATTGCCCCTTGTATATATTATCCACACATATTCACACACATTAATCTTTCATTTCAAATAGGATCTTGTCAAATTATCCAAAAATGTTATCACATAGTAAGAATTAAAACAAGATAATTGTAAATGAAAGATTAATGTGTGTGAATATGTGTCTACCTAGCTAAACCTCAAAGGCCTCCAATTTACAACTAATTAAAAATCAAAGATCAATAATAGTATTTAATGGGATGTAAAAAAAAAAATCGAAAATTTTATGTGGTTAATTTTGAAGTTCTAAAACTTTATTTTTATAAAATATATATGACGTTTTCCATAGCAATCACATATTTCAAAAACATATTCAACAGTAGATTCGAAGGATAATTTTTTTTTTAATATACGATGTTGACACATAACTGCAAATTTAATTCATAATTATAATTCCGGATTTAAGGTTGGCAAAGTGGATTGTTGACATTAATTTTGTAAGCATTATGCTAATTATAAATTACTAGTTATTACTGTTCCTAATAAAGTATCAATTACATTGTAATTAAAATATAAGCATGCACATTGAAAACTAAAATAACATTATATATATGATAAGAAGAAAAGTTAGGAGGTAAATTGGGACGAAATTTCTAAGGTGTCAAAGCCAAATCTCCTTCTCCATCTACTTTTCTACGTGTCTTGACTCGTACTCATAAGTCATGTGTCAATTTCTTCTGAATTTTCCCATTACTTATAATATCATGATATATCCTTTGAGCAATATATACAAATATTACTTTTCAGATATTTTTAAAATGTTTTTATAAATATATGTTATATATACGTTCATTATATATACTATTTTTTAAACATTTCCGGTCAATAATGGTTTTCATATAAATACAAAACTTCACACCGAAAAGAAAAAAGAGCATAAATGTTATCTTCATGCAAAGATGGCTAGTGTTAGCAGTCAAACGACTGATGTAGAAAGCATTTCAGCACATTCGACTAAGGGACCTACAGTCCAGTGGAAAGTTCTTCATCTCTCCCTAATTAAAAGAAAGCCATCAATTTTTACTTTTTAATCAACTCCCACCATTAGAATTAGAAAATAAATGGATGAAAACACAACTATATTTTCATTTTTCAGATTTAAAAAAAGAAATCCATTAGTACGATAAGAAAACATTTTAAATATGGCCCAAAATATCTTTTACCTGAATCAGATACCAGTGTAATGATTATATAAAATATATATGTAGCTATTCGGAAGATATAATGTATTCATAAGACAAGATGGTTTTATGATATATAATATTTCTTGTATGAGAAATACATGAAAGGTTCGTTGGTTTGATGCTAAGATGAACTCAAAAAAGAGTATAATTTATTTTGTGAAATTGTTTCATTGGTCTAATTCCCTGCAATAAATCACTCATATTTTTTTAATTAAAAAATAAAAGTGTTGAGTCGGAGAAATAAAAGTAACATAAAATTACTCAAATAATTGTATATGTAGAAACTGTGATGTTGATGAGTTAGAGCAGCCAGGGCAGTGCTCTTCTTTAGCCAAAATTCCTTTCTCAGCAAAGCGTTGTCTTCAGCGCTATTGTTTGAGCCTATTCCTTTTTTATTACTATTTTGTGTATTAATCTATTAACTTAATAAAATTTTGAGTTAACATGAATGTTAATTTTCCAATGTGAAATCTAATATAAAAAATTTAAATAACACGGGTCATCATTCTTCAACATGGATAGTAGAAATATGAAAAATGGAAAATAATTGCATAAAATTACTGAAAATTAAATTAAAATACATGAAAATAAAATATAAAATTAATAATTATCTGAGAGATTAGCACAGACCCTCCAAAATCTATAAATTATCCAAACATGCGATTTTTTTTTTTTCATTTTACATCAAGATCAAGGTTCATTAAGTTAGACATATGATTTTTTTTATTTATTACATTTAAAATATAATGAGCAAAAAAATGTATTAAATAATGTTTACACGTGTATATATGTTAATTAATTAAAATTAAAGTTTAAAAATATATTAATTAATTTAATAATTATGAATATTATGAAATATTCATTTTTAATGTAAAATTTATATTTGTGCACTATTTTAGTGAAAAATGGTGTAGAGTGATGTGGATGGTTTTAGAAAATGGGGTGGACTATACAGTACACAAATCCCCAACTACTAGACAACAATGCATTTTATTTATTTATTTTTGATTTCTATGGTCATAAGTTATAACTTAATGTCTGATAGGGGTAATTTAGTCATTTTCCATGTCTATTATTGAGGTGTATTTAATAAATATTATGTGGTGTAATTTGACCATGACTTAGAAAATTCCAGTTATGATTTCAAAAGAAAAAAAAATTCCAATTATTCTTTCTAAATAAATGTTATCTTAGTAGTACTAACCTGCATGTAATTTTAGCTAAGTAAGCGCCAAGCAAGACCCTACCACTCTATAAATAGCACTTCCATGAACTTCAACTCTGCACTCAGATTTAAAACAAACAAAACTAAACTCTCTCTCTCTCTGATCAATAAAATGACAACATTTCCGGTGATAAACTTGGAGAAGCTGAATGGAGAAGAAAGGGCAGCAACAATGGAGATGATAAACGATGCCTGTGAAAACTGGGGCTTCTTCGAGGTGTATATATATATATATATATATATATATATATATATATATATATATATTATTTTAAACAAAGACTAGTGAGTTTCTGTTATATATTGATCTGGTTGTTATGTTGTTAAGGTGGTGAAGCATGGAATTGGTCCAGAGTTTTTGGACAGAGTGGAAAATCTGACAAAGGAGCATTACAGTAAATGCATGGAAGAAAGATTTAAGGAAATGATAGCGAGCAAGGGGGTTGAAGCTCTTCAATCTGAAATCAATGATTTGGACTGGGAATCCACCTTCTTCCTGCGCCATCTTCCTCTTTCTAACATCTCTCAAATCCCCGATCTCGATCAAGAATACAGGTTCCTCCATTTATATTCCAAATCACAGTTTAATCCTGTACAGTTGCTTACTTGATATGTTCTTGGATGATTCCAGAAAGGTGATGAAGGAATTTGCTGGTGAATTGGAGAAACTGGCAGAGCAGCTTCTAGATGTGCTATGTGAGAATCTTGGTCTTGAGAAAGGATACCTGAAGAAGGCATTCTATGGCTCCAAGGGCCCCACTTTTGGCACTAAAGTGAGCAATTATCCCCCGTGCCCCAAGCCCGACCTTATAAAGGGCCTGCGGGCCCACACGGATGCTGGAGGCCTTATCCTTCTCTTCCAGGACGACAAGGTGAGCGGCCTCCAGCTCCTAAAAGACGGCCAATGGGTCGACGTTCCACCCATGCGCCACTCCATTGTCATCAACCTCGGTGACCAACTCGAGGTAAATTCATTCACATATACTGCAAAGCAGAGGAGTTGTGACTAATCTGAATCTATATTGTTTCTCAGGTGATCACGAATGGAAGGTACAAGAGTGTGATGCACAGAGTGATTGCACAAACTGATGGTACAAGAATGTCTATTGCATCCTTCTACAATCCAGGAAGTGATGCAGTGATCTATCCAGCTCCGCCTTTGGTTGACAAGGAAGACGAGAAAAATCTGTATCCCAAATTCGTGTTCCAAGACTACATGAAACTCTATGCTGGGCTCAAGTTTCAGGCAAAGGAGCCAAGATTTGAAGCTTTCAAGAATTTGGGACCAGTTGTAACTGTTTAATTTAGTTTGTTGATTACAAATCAGAGGTTCATGTGAATGTGTGTGAAGTAATGCAATCTTAATAATATTGCGAGTTTTTAAGAAAAGCATTGTTATTAGTATATGTGGATCGTTTAGATGCCCTTTATCAGCGATCAGTTAGACTAGAAATAAGATCGAATTATATGATTGTTTTCAACTAACTTCATCTTTTTTGCAATCTTTATGATTCAATGATATTATAATGTATGTTGCATATAGGCTTTTGGACATATTTGTTGACTGAGATGATAAAGTACAACAAAGCAAAAGTTTAGGAGTTAAAACGCTAATTTTTATAATTGGAAGGATAAAAAATACAAAAAATGAAATAATTGGAAGGGCAAAATATGAAATGTCAACATAACTCGAACCCAAAATGAAATCGATTTAAATAAATGTGAATACTCTGGAAGTGGAAAATCAAGCTGGAGGGCCCACTTGTAAATTAACAAATGTAAAGAGGCAGATTCTGAAAATCCCAGATTGGTAATTTTCTAATATATTAATGCGAAAGAGATATTGTCAACATAAAAAGTCAACATTATTGGTCTTGAGTGGAAAGCAATCCTCCAGAAAGCCAGATCTTTGATCTTTCTACACTCTTTGATTCACCTTGACACAAATGCCCTTCTAACTTTGGCTCAGCAAAGTCTGCTTAAAGTCAGTCAGATTGGGATCTCAAATCAAACAAAATAAGTAGGAAGGTTCTTTAGGTTGATAGTTTGGATTTTCGCACTTGAAGATTATGAATCATATATATGAAGATCACACAAGATCAAACATAATGACACAAATATAATTTATATAATCAACCCTACACAATAGAATAAAAGCTTTTATAAGGTCTCATCCACAGTATAGTGGATAACATATTGGACCATTAGCTTTTCATGTGCCTAATCAATTTGAACAATAGGTTTCTATCTGTGTCTCAGCATAAATAAAAAATCGAGGCTGGACATTGGAATTAATTCAAAGAAAAAAAACAGCTGTCGGCAATATATTGATGAGGATACCAACAAGTATTTTATTTATTCCATCAAAGTGGGATGATGATGATGAATCTTTAATCCTAAGAACTAGAATCAGAGTTGGAAAAGGATCTTCTACAATTTTTATTCCTTAAATTATTGTGAATTAATAGAAAAGAGTGACAAATAACCCTAAAAAGTGTAAGGGTCCACTTTACCTATTTTCAACCACTCCTCTCATCTCCTCGAAATTTATACTAAATAAAGGTCGAGAATCAAATCCGTGTTTTACATGCATAACAAATTTGAGAGGGGAAAGGTCACGAATAATGTGAATGTTTGGTCTATTGATCAATCTTTAGATATTAAAAATTCTTTTGACATATACTTGACCAAATATTTGGGGCGAAAATATCCCTACTCAATAAGGTGGCATGATTTATCGAGGCCAATCAAATGAAGTGCAGGATTCTGTAAAATGATAATCAAGAAAATAAATTAGGGTTAATTAATTCCATATGATGTGAGCATGTACAAACACCAATTTGCTGAGTATGGTAATACCCAATAGAAACGGAGTAGTTATCTAGGCACATAATTTGTCAGAATCATTACTCACTCGAGATCAAAAAGTACCAAGATTTTCAGTTTCACATTAACTGATGATAAAAATTATGAAGCCATAAAACTAACTCTCTTCAGAAATCATTGCAAAAATCAGGCTAGCCTGGAAGTTCATAAGCTAAGGACAGGACAGAAAACCTTCCAACTTTGAGACTCTGGAACCCCATAAGGGTACGCAATCTCTTCCCTACCATTGAATGAAAATAAGAATAAATGTTTATAACGACCATTTGGTGAAGCATTTACGCACCTATTTGACTCGAACCAAGAACCATGAACGAGTAAAACCATCATGAGAGGCAACACCCTTTGGAACCTCACCAATCATGTATCCCTCGATTTCTGATTTCACTACATTTCGTTATCTCCTGCATTAACTGTATCAGTAATCACATCCTCAACCTTCTTCTCATTCCCGTCTGCAGCTTCTTCATTAGAACAGTGATTTTTTAGAACAGTTGAAATGTCAGCTTCGGAAGCTCCAGCAAGTTTAAATCGCTCCACAGCATCATCCAGATTCTTCTTCCAACCAAGCAAGCCCAATTTACATTCAATCTGAGATCTCTCGAAAAGCATGTTGCCCCAAAATAAATGAATTTGAGATCTCATAACAGCAGCTTGTTCTGCTGCTTCCTCGGGTGTAATTTCCCCTTGACTCCCTAAACCTGAATCACCTTGAGCACCACTACCCTGTTTCTTCTTTCTTTTCAATATTTCATCCTTATTTCTCGTACTAGGATCTTTCAACTCGTTAGCTCTCTGCTCCTCCACCTTCTCCCACATCGCAGTTGCTGCTTTCATTTTCTCTTCTGCACTGTCAAAAAGGGTGATTGTCTCGGTTGGATCCCATGTAGAGAGATCGGCTTTCTTTGCTAACACAAATGACCAATGAAGTTTTGCCATCTCGAATTGTTGCTGCCCCAGTGCTAATAGTCCTTCATAAAAGTCTGGTTTGATCAGTAGAGCCTCATCATACTTTTCTCTAGCTAAGGTATACTTCTCTTTTACCCAATCATAAGCTTTTTGAAGCTGTGCATTCATCATTTCTTTACCAGCTGATTCATCTATAGGCATTCTTTTCCTTGCTGCACACATATGAACATTTCCCCAGTTGAAGAAAGCCAGAGCAGCCACCTCCTGAAACTTCACCGAAGCCTTGTCAAAAAGGCTTTGAGCCTCCTCACCTGTTACTGTTTCCTCGAGGGCTTCAGAACACAACTCCATCCCAAGCTCATGAAGATCAATATGAGCATCAGGGTCAATCCCAACATGGCTCCGGAACAGCTGTGCAAACTCAAATAGCCAATCATCCATCTCCACCTCCTTACATTCAGGGTCTTCTGGTCCTCCCGTTTTCTCCTTTTGAGTAATTTTTTCAGTGCTGTCAATTTCGGAATCCACAGCTTCCAATGCAGAGTCAGCAACAGAAGAGTGTGACACATTCTCCTCTCCTTTAACCACCTCACTCTCAAGAGGCTTCTCTTCCTCCTCTTCCAGTAAAGGTGGCTCTTGCTCTGGACTCACTTCAACAACATGCAACCTCAACATACCAAAGGAGTCTACTTTCTCAGTATCAGGGTCTTTTGGAGTAAGTTTGTCGACCGAAGACTCTGCCAATCTAAGTTCAGCTGAACATGTTATAGTCACCAAGTCACCATCACTGTCCTTGTATTTAATCAGCACTGCTTTCGACATAGGAAAACGTTTACCAACCACATCTCTCAAAACTTTTAAACTGCAATTAACAGGCATCTGGGCAAGCCTTATGTCATGGTCATAAACAAGCTTCAATGGTCTGTACCGCACCATAGGCTGTGCAGAAACTGATGACAAGATAGATCGAGAAGGCAACTGTTCATTGTGGTTAACCTTGGTAGCATTTCCATTGGATCTTGAAGAACCATTTGAAGGCTTCAAGACAACTTTTGGCAACTGGTTTTTTGTCTCAGCACCATTTTCAATGGGCGGAGGAACAGGATACAGCTTTTCTGACTTATTAGATGGTACATTTGCTCCCACTGCCAAAGACGCTGGCTTCTTAGGTACAGGCCGAGCTGGCAGGCACGGTCCAAGCCCTGCAATTGGTGCCCCACGGATCGCAGATGCCCCAAGGGCTGCTGGTGATGGGCGGCTCTGGAGGTCCTGCTGAGCCTCTTGACGAGGCCCAAGCACCATCCTCAATCGTTCAGCAATCACCAATGCATCACTGTGATTAGGATCAGTAACCAACAACGATTGCACATCTTGCAAGGCCATATCATACTTTTCTATCGCCTCGAATGCACGAGCCCTCCTAAGAAGGGCTCGGGGATAACTCGGCTGCACCTGAAGTGCCATAGTACACTCATGTATCACAGCTTCGTAGTCAATAGGCTTCATCTGTATCAAACAGGCAGCTCTATTGCTGTGAAATACGGCTCGATCAGGATGCGTTTTCGGAGTAAGCTTAAGGGCATTCTCGTATTGTTGAAGGGCACCTACGTAATCATGGTCCTGGAACCTTTTGTTGCCTTCTTCCTTGAGCTCATAGGCTCTTTTCAAAAAAACTGACGGGTCCAAAGTAACACCACCATTAACAACAGGAGGAGGATGGTTATCCCCATTGGTACCTTGATTTTGGCTCTGGTTTTGGCTAACCCCACCCTTTTTTTTCCTACCGCCAGATTTCCCCATATACTTATAAAAACACACCAAATTCGAGCTTACTCTAAAACGGATTTTCAACAATACCAAAGGACTCTACTCTAAATGTTTTATCTATCGCAGATAGAGATATTTCCAAAAAACCAGGGAATTACAGAAAAGAAAAGAGAAAGGTGAAAAGACAAAATTAAGAAATAAATACTTACAAGGATCAGGGCCAGATTTTAATGAATAAACATGAAATCCTCAAGTAATTGGTCCAAGGCAGCAGATGAATTGAAGGAGATGAATAAGCGTATTGATAAAAGTAGTAGAGTTAGTGAAACTGTGAAAGATAGGGGGTTTTGGGAAAGATGTTGGTGAGTGAAACCCTAGACAGATTAATATTTATTTATTTATTTATTTCTTTTTTCAGGTTGAGTGTCCCTTGTGGGCCCAGGTTTTCCTTGCCATGTCAACCGCACGATTAGTTAATGGCTTCCATCACCGTTGCTTTCAACTACCTGCATCGTCAAATCACCGATATGGGCCATAAAAAAGTGTGGGCTGCCAACTATTTGGGCTGTAAGGTCCGTAATGTATTGTAATGCCCACTACCACCCGCCAAAAAAAGAAAGTTACAATCACCCCCTACCCGTCTGATAGAAAAGGCAATGCTGGAAATCTGTGAAAAGACTACAAATCAAAGTTTATTTAGACAAGCTAAGAAAAAACAAAATAAAATGACAAAAAAGTTAAAATAAAGGCCATCATCTCCCACACATGGAAGTCAATTTTCTGCATTTCATATCTTCAGAGCTTCTACGTGACTGAATCAATAGCTTAGTTTCTATAACGATCTGTGTTGATGAAGATACCAAGGTACAAAAAGGTTGGTTGGTTGGACAACTTTTTAATTGAGTTGTGAAATCTTGATTTTTGCTACTATAGTGGGAGGTCAATAATATTTTAAATTGTAGGCAAAGCTTTTTTATAAAAATAATTCTTTGTTATTTATTCTAAGTTTTCAGTTTTTTTTTTTTTTTTTTTTGTTGGTGCAACTTTAATGAAACATTCTTTTGATTGTGCAATATCTATATAATTTTCTGACTTCTGGAATTTGTAATAAATATACAAATCAATAGAATCAGAAGCCCACTAATTCAAGCTCATTGTATCAAAATAAGAAATAAATATTACAATATTATTACAACGAATAATTCACTGATTTATATCAATATTTTTTTTTAAGAAATACTATATATATATATATATATATATATATATATTATATTACAACGAAATACTACAATAAATCTAACATTCTGCACATACATACGATCTGACACCTATAGTTTAAATAAAAAAAGTGTCTTACAAAATATAATCAAATAGTAATTATCAGGCTTCGACTAGGAAGAATTTCAACACAACACAAAGCATCACTCAAATCCAATTGCATCTATACCAAGAAATGGCCATTCGAAATCCAAAAGTTGGATCTCTAGGCTGCATGTAAATTTTTTATAATTCCTCATTTACTCCTCCTCTATACTTTTTCCACATATGTTAGATTTGATTAGGGGTCAAGGAGCAAGTGCAAGGACCTTTATTGCCCCGGCACTGTTTGCGGTTACCATAGTTGGGCTATTACTTTTCCAACACACTGCACTGATGAAGTACGAGGCAGGGTCTTCCTCTGCCTCATCAGTTCCGGAATTGACAAATTTATTCCATGCTGCTGGTTTTGATATCGCCTGCAAAAGAACTAGGGATTGGATTCTGATGTTCATGAAACACAGCACCACAATGTGAACAACTATTTGGACTACCTTGTGATACACAAATACTTCATTTGTTTCACTACCACAGGCTAAGTATTCGCTATTCACCGTCAGGCCCACAAAATTCTTCTCATTTCTATGGCCCCTAAATACGCGTAGCTGTAGGAAACATAAGAAGATGAGAATAAACCAGTTTTCTAACATTCTACAACTTAAATTACATCATATCATTAATAGCACGTAGACCACAAAATGTTCAGTTGCACATTATGTTTAAAACGTGTACTGCTTGAAAGGAAAATTTATGCTACCCTTAGTATGAACAACACAAAAACGAATGCCTTAAAAGAACAAAAACTTACCGGAACATTTTTCTTAACATCCCACAGGCGCAATGTACTGTCAGTAGATGCAGAAGCAAGCTCATTGTTGGACAAAAATTTCACATATGATACAGCTTTTTTATGCCCGCTTAAAATATGTAATGGCTGACTGGTTTTTCTCAAATCGTAGTAATGGATATGGTGATCTGCAGAACCAACCTGTAAGAAATATTTAAGTACACAACCTTGAATTTGATTCATCTAGAGGAAGAAAGATTCATGAATCCCCGTGATATAATAAGTAACGAGATTACCGCAACATGGACACTAGATTCAGGGTTATATTTGACAGAACATATATTGGCTTTCATGTCGATGTTGAGGACACTTGCGTCCTGTTTTGTACACCATACTTTGACCTGTTGAACATTTATCTTGCATCAAATCTAAACATAGGAATTTACTTAGTATCAAAGGGAAACTTCAATATTGAGCAAATAGATTTTAAGACAGCAATATCGAGAGAGACTTACTGTTGAGTCTTTACAACCTAGGACAAGTCGTAGTGCACTATGTCATAATGAAAAATGAACACTCCCCTACTCTAGCTCAAACTTATGGATACATCTTCCATGAATTACCAATAAGCATTTGTTTTCTGACCTAAATATATAACGAAAATTTGCGTAACTGCTCTCTCAATGAAGGCTCCTTTACTTTCTAATGCAATATTTATGACATCATTGCAGCTTTAGGCACAAGATCAATTAGTTTGCCTTTCGAATACCTTGCAATCGTCGCTCCCTGACACTAGCATTGAAGGTTCTGTTGGCGAAAAATCAACACTCCAGGCACGTTTTTCATGCTCCTCATATTCCATCACACTCTATACAGAATTTCAATCAATGTAGTTTGGGAGTGAGTCTATGAAGGGACTTGCAAGTCTAAGATGGAGAAACAGATGGGAATTGCATATATACTACCTGTCGAGTGGTCACATCCCAAACGGTTACGATGCCTTCATAGTCACTGCTGGCTATGAGATTTTTTGTGTACTTGTTCCAGCTTAAACAGCTGAGTTTTGATCGTGTGAACATTTCCACGACCGGACATTGGGCATCGTCTGGTTCATTAACTACCTGGAAAGCAATTACACCAATTTGCGAACAGGTATGTATATATTAAATAAAGGGAAAAAAAAAGGTATTGACAAAAAGGCATTTGAAGATGCCAAATGCCAGTTGCAACAGCCTCACTTAAGAATTTCATATTCATAATACTTGGTCAATAGTAATGTATATAAACACCTGAAATTTTAAATTGTGAATATGGTAAAAACACAAACGGAAAAATAAAATCCCAGAAGAAAATGCCAATTCCAAGAGCACCCAAATTTCAAAATTGTTCCAGTCATGTGCAGAAAAACAAATTGGCATCCAGCAATACAAATTTTAAAGCATTTCCTACATACCGATGAAAACTCATATATCTTGATACGTCGTGATACTCCAGCAGTTGCAAACAATTCGTCATCTCGGTCAAATTCTATACTGTAAGAAAGAAATGACTTCCTTAACATATATGGTTGCAGATAACTCGCACTCACAGGTCCAAAAGTATGAAAATAGGGGGATATTGCTAGTTCAGACTTCTACACAGGGTCTAAGTTCAAACTTCAAACAACGGACTGAATGTATGAACTCCAATAAGAACCTGCACCAAATGTCACTCATGAAACAGACTGAACACCATCAGTCACATACAAAATTGTATATCCATGTAACTGTGTTTTAATAAACTACTGTCTGGTTAACATTAGCATCTGAAACTTCAAACAATGGGCTTATCAAACACTACATGCAGAAAAAATCCCCAGATTTCCAGTTAATTTTCTAGCACTTGCTCTCAGGAAGAATAATGTAACAGGAATATAAAAAATTCCAAGCCAAATAGCAGCAGACACCACTAACCTGGATCTATATAATTCACAGCAGACACCACTAACCTGGATACAATATCTGAGTGAAACAAATCACCATGTCTAAGTTCAGCAACAACCCGCAACCGACTGATTAAATGTTCAAACTCGATTAGTAAACAAATATGCATTTAAGTAGAGAAATTAAAATATGCCGATAAAGTTATACCTGTATCTCGTGTAGGACGACAGAACAGACTGAAATTCCTCAAGTTCTTCAGTGTAACCTTCTCTTGGTAATCCATGTAAATCCTGTCCTTGCTGTTCTGAAGATAGTTTCGCCCCATATCGTCGTCTTTGCAAATAACAGTCTTGTAGATCATTGAACTGTTGCAATAGAAATGAATACTACCAGATGAGAAAAAAGAGAAAATCAATTCAAACAGAAGCACAACAATCACATTTCCTGATGGTTTTTAACCAAAGTCTGTGGAAACTCCTCCAACTGAGATGATCTTCAGGGTTGTACAGGAGGCAGCTCGCCAATGGCATGTCTAAATAATTTAGAAAGACAAGGATGCCAAATCCCAACCAAAAATAGACCTAAATTTAGTGAAGGAAATTAAAATATTTTTACATTTGCCTTTTGACAACGACCATTTTCAGGGTAATGTATTTCCCTGATAGAACTATTTTCCTCCAAACCATTTACAAGGTCCAATGCTTTCTTGCTAAATTAGAAACACGATAACCTGAATTACACGTAAGCGGTAACTGACCTGAGCATGAACCTGCCTTTTTCTTGCCAATGCCAATCCAGTTTGACTAAGACTTTGGTTATCTGATTCACCAGAGGCATCCTTCCTTGGGATTAAAGGACTTGCAGAAGAATTTTCATCAGCATTCCTGTTTTGAGACCCACCAGAACTCAAGCAGTCCCGGCCTGGTGCAATAGTATTCCTAGAGACAGTGGCGCCACTTTGCTTATCCATCAATGATGGCCCTAATGATTTTGAAATTGGATCATCAAAAAGCATTCTCATTTTTGCTGAGTACCTATCTCTTCTTCGACACAACTCTATTCTACGTCTCTCCACAGCATGAATATCTTCTTTTATGTACTGGAGGTCAGATTGTATCTGCAAGAAAAATGAAACATGATATTTTTTAAAAAGAAATGAGAAAGGAAAAAAAGCACGTGCTCAATTTGAGTTTTTTTTCAACCCCCCCAATCTGCTTAAATTCCTTGTTGGGAATTGGAATACACACCAAATGAACCACATACATGCCATTATTTTTAACATCATAAACAACTAAGCATTCTTCAAGCTGATGACATTGTCTAAAATCTAGGAAACAACCTTCTCCTTTTTGGTTTGCCTAACATGAATATTTGTGGGAAATACAGTTATTATTATTGTGAAAATAACATACATAAGACAAACTAACAATGCTCTAAGGGAACAAAACTGGTTTATTAGCAGGCAAGGGTGTCCAAAGATTAACACACTTGCAGAACAAGGATAAACTTGCTAGTTTAGTAAATACAAAATAAGACAAAACAGCAAACAGAAATTTTCAAGATCAAGCACCTCATTGAGCTCATCGAGTTTTTTCTTTTTCAGGAGAAGCAGGAAATCAAGCAGAATCTGTAGATTTATCTCAGCTTCTTCTTGCTCCATTTTCTTTTTCTTATCAGAAATAACATGCAAGAGGCTCTTCAGCTCTTTAACCGATCCCTCACATCCCTGTCCAAATACCATATTAGAGTTGAAGTCTTACAGTAGTATATATGAGTTAACTAGACATGAATATTTTCAATATGTATCTAGGGAACCAAGACAAGAAAAAATTGGGGAAAAAGGGAAAGAATGTCAAATTAACTAGTATTCTGTCAAACTTTAACCAATCATGGGATCCTGATAATGCAAACAGTTGATTAACCCCTAAAATTTTCAACTGAAACACTATGAATGAGTGTCCCAGTTTTAAAAAAGAATGAATATATTCCCCACATCTGATTGTACATGAAGCACCTCCTAAGCATGTAATACGAAAAAGAGTTATGAGTGGTCTTCTCAAACAAAATTCTACGTCTTCCTATTGTGATGAAATAAAGAATTATAATTGTTATGTCATACAGGAAAAGAAACAAAATAAGGTTCCAATGGGAAACTCTTCCCATTCACCACATAACTAACCTGTTCTATTGTCTGACGAAGTTGTTCCAGAGGAGTGGCAGTTTTAGCTATTTCTCGTGCAGAAGTTTTCAACAGTATCTACAACATAGAAGCATACCACACGATTAGTTCAACATAGATTTGGACATAATGCATCATAAGCTTAACTGCAAGCACAAACAACCTCACTTAATGCAAGACATGTCCAAAGACAACAGAAAGTGCTATAAACTAATGGTTCCAGCATTTGAATAAAAATAAATAGGTCACTGATCAACCACATAAGTCGAGATAAAATTCCCACAATCAATGATATGAGTAGAGCTCATAGTCTAGTAAAGATTCCACATCATAATAATTGCTAGCTTCATAGGCTGATTTTCTGCTTTTCATTCTTTGCTTCTTTTCTGTTAAGTAGGTTGGTACCACCTGCATGATGCTTGATGTCAATATATCGCCACTACTTTCTTACTCTGTTCTTCTTCTTTGTATTAGGCAAAGTCTAGTTACACTCATTTGTTTTACGTCTAATAAAAGAATGCACTAATTAAAATCTCAACTATAAATTGGTTTATGATACATTGACAGAACCATCATCTACTCATATTTCCATCTTCTACTCCACCTCATCATTTCACTTTAATCAGAGGGCTCAAAACAAACTAGTAATTCCAACTTTATTTAGTAAGAATCTAAAATACATATCCCAAAGACTCTGAGGTTGGGACACTAGACTTCTGAATTGCTGAGCTGTCAGTCCCTAGATTGCAACCAAATTGATATCAACTCACAACACAAAAGCCTACATAATCCACAATTCAAGCTCAATTGATTATACAAATAATTCAAGAACTAAGGAAAGTTACATTAAAAGTAAAATTTAAAACCCGGATTTGATTACTAGGAAACTCTCAATAAGATAAACATTTCAAGCCATAGGTTACTCAATAAATTCATTCATCTAAACAATTATAAGAGTTCCAACCAAGGCAAATATCTCAGAGGACCAACAAAATATTATAAACAGGTCTACAAGTGATCCCTACGTCACTCAATTTGCTTACAAAAGTTTTTCAAATTATAATACCTTTTTCAAGTTACGGATAGTTGGGTATATTCTTCACCAAAAAAGCATTGAGAATAAAATTAACATACATTGTGGAACATTCACAATTCCACAAAAATAGCTGCAATTTTGTAACACACATAATCACACAAATGCCCACTCATACATGCGCCACAAATTACCACATATATAGCAACTGTATAGATGATCATCATTTGAGAAAACAAAAAACAAAAAAACTGTTTCAGCAAAATTAATTGGCGAAAAGAGACCTTGTCGAGGAGGAAATTAGGGTAGATATGATGCGTGTCGAGGAAATGAGAGCAACAGGGGCAATCACTCTTGTTGTGAAGATGAGTGACAATACACATGTAGCAGAAACTATGGCCACACGCCGTCAAAAAGGCATCCTTAATTATCTGCATGCATATCGGACACAGAACATCTTTATCTACCGCGTCCGCCGGCGGCTCCTCGGCGGGGTCGGACTTCACCGGAGGCACTGGAGCGCCAATCGGAGTGGCGTCGCCGCCCATTTAGTGTCAATGAGAGAGGAGAGGTCGGATTTAGTGGGTATGGAGATGCATGTGTATATATAGGGTTGAAGGTTGTATGATGATTGTGTGTTCCGTAGGAGTAAAGAAAGAGAAGGAGAGACGATGCGTATGAGGGAGAGCACACAGAATTTGACTGGGCACAAACTCACCACGTTCTGCTTTCTCTTTTCTCTCTCACTCGTTTCGCACGCACCAATTTCCAAGTGTCGCAATGAACTAATCCATATTAACCAATGTCTCGCCCTTTTCTTTCTATAATACCATAATATTCTTCACTTTTCCTTAATTATTTAACCGCGTTTTGCAATCTTTCTTAATTTTATCTCGCTTTTTCTTTCTATAATTATCATATTCTACAGTTGTCCTTAATTATTTAATCTCACCTGTTTCTTTCTGTAATTATCATAATTACCATAATATTTTATACTTTTCCTTAATTAGTTGAGGATTTCTTTCAATATTTCTTAATTGAAAATGACTCTTAAATAGAATGGAAAGAGTATTATATTATACTACCATGTGTATGGAAAGCATATCCATCCATTTGATAACCAACACAAGGATGTTATCATATTTGGTTAATTTGACTTGCACTGTATGTGGTGTAAATCCAAGAATGAAAACCATGAGCACAATACCTATTAGGAGATAAAAAATGAAAAAAAAATTACAATTTTAGGACAATTTTTTTTTTATTATTTATATTTGACGATATTAACTTTTCGAATTTAAAGTGGGATATTAATTTTTTGATTGGGGCCAACTTAAAACAAATTTGCACGAAATTTCAAAATTCTAACTAATATGCATATGCAGTGCTTATGCCTCTTCGAATTCGAACTTTATTCAAATTGAGCTTTAATCGAAACGAATTTTGTAAATTAATTTAAGATTTTGTTATCACTTAAGGAAAGAGACGTTTTACGGTGGGAAACTTACATTTTAGTTAAATTTTGTGGGAAAATAAAATTTGAGTGAATTTGTGGAAATTATGACGGATTTTGATGGTGAGATAGCTACGCCGATAAAATTGAATTTTATAGAAATATTACTAGTATATTAGAGATGAAAATCATTCAACTAATTTAAAGAAATGCATGTCAAATTGGATAATCAAGAAACAAATGTTTATTCATTCAAATATTTCATCAATTACTGCTTGAATTGAACACAATTCAGTAAAATTGATTTGGGGCTATGCTACAGCTTGATGAGGTAAATGTTTTGACATAAGAAACGCATATTTTTCTAAGTTTTGAGAAAAATCCACCACAATCGCCACCTCACGGTCCTCACCGCCAAGATCCATCATTACTATCCTCAAATTCATACAAATTTTATTCTGCTTCAAAACTTAACTAACCAGGATGGACGTTTTATGTGCCAAAACTATCATCTCCTCATGTTATTGTGAAACTCAAATCAATTTACTGAATTCAATTCCATTCAAGCTATTTTTGAAGAACATTAAATCACATTTTTTAAAAACTTGAATTTGAAGAGGTACACACTGTATGTGCGATTTTGTTCGAAGTTTTGAATTTTGTACTACTTTGCATAAATTGGCTGAAATAAAAAAGTTTTTATCATAATTTCAAAGCTCAAAAGAGTTATTCTCATTAAACGAACGACCAAAACTTATTATTCTTAATTAGTAATTTTCCCGTAAAAAAACATTTAACGTAAACAAACACCAAAAATGAGTACAAACATTTTTATTAGTGCAAAATTGACTATTTGATCAAATGCTTGGGTTATCCACGACGACTTCAATTTACATTTGGAGGTAAATTTGTCATTCTATATCAACTTTACATATGTTATCAGATACTATAACTTATTTTTAAGAAAATTAAATGTAGCTAATGAATTTGAAAGATTAAAAACAATTACATAATTCGAACTTTGGATACCATAGCATTTGCCCTACATATTAATCTAGTTTATATATTCTTAAAATACATAACTCATTAATCTCAAAATATAAATATCTCTACATAATTTATTTTAATTAGTTTGACAAAACACGAGTCATCTTTATAACCAAAACATGCATTTCACTCCATCGTTGTAAAACATGGTGATTCTATAATCTATTGAGGGTATCATTGTCATTTAAATTTTAAATTATAGAATTATTATATAATATCTATACTATATATAAAATGAAAGAAGTTGGCAAATTTTACAGATTTGCCATTTTCCCTCCCAAGCTATCAACCAATAGAAAAAAAGAGAAAAAAAAAACTAAATAACTTTTAAGTATCTTATAGAATAAGCTTCACATAAATCTTATACAATAAACTATCACAATAAACTATCTTATAATTTATATATAGGAGTAGATATGAAACAAAAGAAGCTATCTTAAATGATATGATTATATTTTAATGATATAATTAAAATTTGAAAATAATGAAATTTAAAAATTGTCAAAAATTAAAATTTTGAAAATTAGTTTATAATTTTAATATATAAATGTGGAAAATAGTTTTAAAATCTAAATTTCATTTTATGAAGGGTTGTAAAATGTTTAAAAGTTTGAAATTATTATAAAAATATTAAAATAATAATAAATTTTGAAATTAATAATAATAATTTCAGATTTTATTAATACTAACAATTTTAAATCAACAAATAAAATTTAAAATTTAATTCAAATATATATGTAATATTAATTGTGTAAGATATAAAAATCAATAAATTGAATAAAATTTTTAAATAAAAATAATAAAATATTTGATAAAATTTATTCAAAATTATTTCAAATAAATAGATATAATTAATCTAAAAATTATTTATAAAACTATAATATGTTCCAAAAAAATCTGAAAAATGGTTTCAAAAATCTAAGAAATGTTGTTTTAAAATTTAAAATCAATTTGAAACCTAGATGTATAAATATAAACTAAATTTTTTTGGAATAAATATAATGTTTTTTGAACAAATCCATCTAAAAACAATGTAGAAAATTATTTATAAATTCTAAAAATAATTATAAGATACAAAGGAATAAAAATATGAACAAAACATATTAGTAAGTATAATTAATCACTTCTTAATTATTCAGAAATTAAAACTCAAACACAAAACTATTATTATATTATTTTCAATTTTATTTTCATATTTAATTGTTGAATATTGATGTTATCAATAAAAAATATTGATTTTTATAAATTTCAAAATAATAAAATGTTATAGATAATCTTTTAATATAACAACTTTATTATATTATTGCAAATCATATATATTCTTATAATACGTAATAACCGCGTAGGTGTACTACTGGTTGAATTACGATGTAAAGAAAGTCAACACATCATTTTGAAATGTTTGTGGAAGAACAGTAAGCCACCTGTATCTACTCTTTTGTCTTCACAAATCATATGATAAGTTGATAACATATAACGACTTGATGATGTTAATACTATTCACCTATATATATAATCGTGTATATGTAAATATGTAATCATGTATATATAGTCACGGGAAGAAGGAGAGAGAGAGAGAGAGAGAGAGAGCTCAGATAAACTATTTCTCGGCCCAGAAAACACCACTCACTTTTCTGCCTGAATCTTCAGAGCATATTTATTCATCTTTACTTATTTTCGGAACTAAAGAAACTGAAGAAAATCAAAACCCAGATCAATGGAGGGAGATTCCACTGAAATTTCATCATCCAAAAACCAATCAGTCACTTTAGGGTTGAAGAACTACATTTCACCATTAAAATGGGTGTTTCTTGATCACTCTAGTTTGTGGCGAGCAGGGCTTTCTTGGTCAATATTTTTTCTGCTAAACATTGGAGTTCCAATTACATCACATTTTCTGTTTTCTTGCACGAATTGTGATCCCACTTATCAGAGACCTTATGATGTAATTGTTCAAACCTCTCTCTCACTGTTTGCAGCTCTTTCTTTCTTTAGTCTCTCTTCTTTTGCACACAAATACGGCTTTCGAAGGTTTCTGTTTCTTGATAAATTGTCTGATGAAAGTGAGAAAGTTCGACATGGATATGCTCATCAGCTTAAGGTAACCTTTCTGATTTTCACCTTCTTTAATTTTAATCTGATGGTGTATTATTGTTTTATTTCTTGCATTGTGATTTCCTTTTGCTTTCTAACTTCGCCTGTTGGTAACTAGAAAACTGTCATTTTTTCTGTTTTTTTTAGGAATGATTTTATTGCTTTTGATTGATATTTAGGGATATCTCATTAAACGCAGTAGGGGTGAGCAAAACCAAACCGGAACCAAAACCAAATTGAATGATTCAGTTCAGTTCGGGTTTTACCTATATACCAATTCGGTTCAGTTTTTATCAAAATTAGGCTCTTTCAGTTGTGAATTTTAGATCAAATTGCCAAATTGCACTAAAAATAGATCGGTTCGGTTTTAGAAAAAATGCAAGTTACAGTTTTCGGTGTTTTTGGTTCGGTTTGATTTTTGACGGGGTTGTCATTTTTTTTAGAATTCTTTAAGCAGAGAAATCAGGACTTTGCGCATGAAATTTTCAAATTGGCAATCATCCTCTCTGTCTTTTATAATAAATTAAAACAGCTGAATTTTTCTCAATCAAATTTGTACTTGTATTATTGAACTGGTGTTTTGTCACATATCTCCCCTGATTTATATCTTTATAATTCTCTAAGGGTTTCTCAACCACCATAATATAAGCTGGATTATGAGGAAAATTAAAATATCCTCTAGTTTTTGATCAAATAATTTTCTTAGGTAGGAGAAGTTTAATTGAAGAGGAGAAAGGAAACTGATATAAACATAAGAAACAACGAGGAAATGTTATGAAATTTGTATGAATTTAACGACCAAGCAACTTCTTTGTGAAAAACATGTTTCCTCTCCATAGACATTCCACTTTGGTTTTCTTGATCCTAATGATCCTCCAATGTACTTTTGCAGAGATCAGTGAAGCTCCTATCAGCCATTGTTCTCCCTTGTTTTCTTGCCGATAGCATTTACAAAGTATGGTGGTTCACCTCAGTGGGATCTCAAATTCCATATTTGTACAACGTAAACTTGACCAAAATCGTGGCATGCACGCTGTTAATGTGCTCATGGTTATACCGAGCCTCAATCTATTTCCTCGTGTGTCTCCTCTTTCGCCTCACGTGTTACCTGCAAATACTAAGATTGGAGGACTATGCCAAGGTGTTTGACCAGGAATCTGACGTTGCTGTTATCTTGATCCAGCATTTGAGAATCAGAAGACACCTTAGGATCATTAGTCACCGCTTTAGACTCTTCATTTTGTCGACTCTGATCCTTGTTACAGTGAGCCAGTTCATAACCTTACTGGTTATAATGAAACCAAGCTCTAAAACCGACATTCCCACAGCTGGAGAACTCACGGTAATTCTGCATTTCCATCTCTTTTTATATATCTTGCAAAATTTATGAGTTTGAGTAAATCTGATAGCATCTTCTCGTGATCCAGTTATGCTCCATCACCCTGGTGACAGGGCTTTTTATCTGCTTACGAAGTGCTGCTAGAATAACACACAAAGCTCAGGCCATTGCATCACTTGCTGCCAAATGGCATGCCTGCTGTTCAGTCAGTACATCTGATGAGAATCCTACGGCTCAGATTGCTTTGGTCCAACCAGGATATTCAGTCACTTGTGATTGGGATACAGACAACGAAGGAGATGGAGATGACGGACAGGATAATCCAACTGTTAATTATGCAAACACTGTATCCTACCAGAAGAGGCAAGCACTAGGTGAGTTTTGTCAAATTACTATTTACTCCTTCAACATGCTTGTTACCATAGGCGCGTGCTGATGAAGTAGTGTTTTTTTTTACAGCTACATATTTTGAGCACAATAAAGCGGGAATTACAGTGTATGGATTCATGCTGGATAGAACGCGACTGCGTGCAATCTTTGCAATCCATTTTTCTCTCACGCTTTGGATATTGAAGAAGACAATTAACATCTCATAACTAGGTACAATGTGGTCAGGTGTTTGGGTTAAGTGTGTTTGTAGTTGCTAGAGTGTTAGTTTGAGGAATTTTGGCTGTAAGTTTTTTCATAGTTTGAACTTCTGTGTACATGGTCAGTGGTTGTATGATAGAGAAATGCATTAGATATATCTTGCAAAATATAATTCTTTGTTGTATTGACTGAATTTCTTGTAATTTATAGTTATTGTTTTGACTGAATTTATTGTAATTTCTGGATAGTAGATTTTTTTTTTTAAATTTGTATGAATTGTGATATTTGAAATATGGGGGTGGCCTTGGTAATTTCAATGTAACTTTTTAAAATTTTTATAGTTAAAGGCAGAGTAATTTTCTTATTTTCGCAGAACAAATTAAATAACTTCAGTGTTAAATAAGAAAACTACATAATCTAAATTACCTTATGTATCTACTTAATTCCTTTTGTTTAGATGTTCTGTATTTATTCGGAAATTCCTGGATTTTTTTCTTCTCAATTTTATGTATTTATCAAGTAAAATTTTGCACTTATTTGTTACAAAAAATGTAAATAGACTGACCTTAAAGCGATTTTATTTTTATTTGTATAGATTTTTAAGTTCTGCTGCTTGAACGTTGTTGGAGGGGATGATTTGACATTTAAATTATTTTGTATAACAATTCGAACACTATTTAAAACATTTGAATATAATAATGTTTAAATCATTACACATGTCCTAATAAGACAGCACAAAATTTAAAATTGGAGTCGGTGTAATTGCCCCTAACTTTATAAAATAGGAAAAAGGCTTGAGAATGGATGTCATCCACTAATTGTGTATTGTACTATGTTGTTTGCGTGTCCATTGAACTATGACACATCGTTTTCTAATGTTTATGGAACATCAATTAAAGCATCTGCTCTATGATCTTTGCCAATCATATGACAACATATGACAACTTCACCTAATCTAGGAAGAGGAGAGAGAGAGAGAGAGAGAGAGAGAGAGATTCCTGCATTTATCTTCATTCTCAACTGAAGAAGTTGAAGACAATCAGAACCCATATCAATGGAGGGCGATGCGACTGAAATCTCATCGTCCAAAAACAAATCAGTCAATTTAGGGTTTAAGAATTACATTTCACCTCTAAAATGGGTGTTTCTTGATCACTCTAGTTTATGGCGAGCAGGGCTTTCTTGGTCAATCTTTTTTCTGCTAAATATCGGAGTTCCAATCACATCCCACTTTCTGTTTTCTTGCTCGAATTGTGATCCCACTCATCAAAGACCATATGATGGAATCGTTCAATCCTCTCTCACTATTTGCAGCTCTTTCTTTCTTTAGTCTCTCTTCTTTTGGACACAAATACGGCTTTCGAAGGTTTCTATTTCTTGATAAATTGTCCGATGAAAGTGAGAAAGTTCGACATGGATATGCCCATCAGCTTAACGTAAGTTTCTCATTCCAATGCTGTATATATGTTTGATTTCTTCAATCGGTGAATTTTTGCCCCTGATTAATCTTTGGGAACTTGGATGAAATACTATAAAGTGTACTTTTTTCTTGTTATTTTGCTGTATAGTTCATGTGGGATCTATGAATGCTTGCTTGGTTTCTGATTTAGAGTTTATGTATATCACATTAAAGACAAGTTTGATGATGTTGTAAACTTAGATTTGTAGAATCCTAATGATCTCCCAATATACTTTTGCAGAGATCAGTGAAGCTCTTATCTCAAGGCATTGTTTTGCCTTGTTTCCTTGCTGATACCATTTACAAAATATGGTGGTTCAGTTCAGTGGGAACCCAAATTCCATACATTTATAACATAAACTTGACCAAAGTCGTGGCATGCACACTAAGGGTATGTTTGTTTCGGGTTTATGTAGGATTGTGGAAATCCGAATCTTGAAATCATGAGATTTGTAAATAAAGGTGAATAGTTAAAGTCTGTGTTTGTTATGAGATTTTATAGGGTAGAATTATTACTGTAGATGTTAAATCAATGATGAAAAAGTTAGTAAGTGTAATATTATATTATTAGTTGATGTAATAGGTTGGAGTATAGGGTTAATTATTGTGTTTTTTTTTAAATAGAGTAGGATTTTGGTAAGATTTCATAATCCTTGATTTAAGTCCGTAAACAAACAAGAATTTGAGATTTTAAAATCCTAAATCCGGATTTGTGAAACCCGAAACAAACATACCCTAATGTTGTGTTCATGGCTATACCGCACCTCAATCTGTTTTCTTGTGTGTCTCCTCTTTCGCCTCACGTGATACCTGCAAATACTAAGATTAGAGGACTATGCCAAGGTGTTCGACCAAGAATCCGATGTTGCTTCAATCTTGGTCCAACATTTGAGAATCAGAAGAAACCTTCGGATCATAAGTCACCGCTTTAGACTCTTCATTTTGTCCACTCTGATCCTCGTCACAATGAGCCAATTCATTTCCTTGCTGATTACAACGAGGCCAAGCTCTAAAATCGACATTCCCACATCTGGGGAACTCGCGGTAATTCTGTATTACCAGCTCTTGATTATTCTGAAAAACTAATGTGTGAAATCTGATAGCATCTTCTCGTGATGCAGTTATGCTCCATCACCTTAGTGACAGGGCTTTTCATTTGCTTACGTAGTGCTGCAAAAATAACGCACAAAGCTCATGCCGTTGCATCACTTGCTGCAAAGTGGCATGCTTGTGCTACAATCACTTCATTTGATGAGATGAATGATGAAACATCAACGGCTCAGATTTCTTCAGTCCAAGCTGGGTTTCCAGTAACTTGTGATTGGGATACAGACAATGAAGGAGATGAAGATGATGAACAGGATAATGCAAGTGCTGTGCCAAATTATGCAATCACTATATCTTACCAGAAGAGGCAAGCACTAGGTGAGTGTTGTGTTGTCAAATTACTATTTACCCCTTTCACATGCTTGCTATCATTGTTATTTTAATTGTTAGTGATTGCTATTTTTGAATGATAATCTGCTGCAGCAACATATTTTGAGCACAATAAAGCTGGGATTACAGTCTATGGGTTTATGCTAGATAGAACACGACTCCACACAATCTTTGCGATTCATCTTTCCCTGACACTCTGGATATTGAACAAGACTATCGGCATCTCATCAGTAGTATAACATCCTCAGGTACTTGGGTATAGTTTGATGAATTTTTGTAATTATTACTCTGTTTAGAACCTTTTCAACTTGGTTTCGTTATCTGTTATATCCTTAATCTTTTGTCTGTCATTATCTGCATATGTGTAGGACATCCTTCTATCATAATTTGAACCTCATATATGCAATGTTTAGATCTGAAAGTGAACATTGAAAGTGTCTTGCATATAGACATACTTTTTTTTGTAAAAGAAATCGAAATAATTATGATTGAAACACATGAGAGAAAAGGATCTGCTAGAAACATAGTTTCATAAGCCATCATTTGACTTAGCTGCATTTCACATTAGGATCAAATCTTATGTTATTTGATGCATGGCAGATCTTGAGGAGTTGCTTAGCTTTGATCAAGTTGATTGGAAAAGAACTGGCAACATCCTTAAAACACTCGCATAAGAGATCTTACAATGATCTGGCGATGATTTCGCCTCCTTGTCCACAGATTGTACAGCGGTGCAGCAGTCGGCGTTAGGGTTGGCTGTTTTATTCTTCAAAAAATCCCCATATGGGAGTAACTGTGCAACCGCGTCGTTGCATATCATCTCCCCCATTGCCATCCTCCGACTAACCACCATTGCCAGAACCACCGCCGCCACCAGCCACCTGAAGCTCCACCCCTTAATCTTTTCTACCATCTCTAACTTAAAAAAACATAAAAAACTGTAATTTGTGTGGAGAAAGAAGTTAGTCAACTCTGTATGTTTTATATATAGTGCAAGAGATAGATGATTGTTATCTTTAAATCCGCAAAATGATGCCAAATTGCTAATAGAGATATATTGAACTGATTAAATTAATAAGAATTGCTTTTTTTTCACCAAACGATAAAATATATCAGGTCCCATATATAGGGGATGCCCAAAAATCTTAAATGAAACGTTATTGTTTTTTATATCAACATATATTTATGAGTTATAACCACATCATGCGAATATGATTTTCATCCTGAACATAATTCAATTATTTTTACTATACTCATAATTTGGAATTAATTTTCTGAACCCGTTAAAATGTCCGAAGATAATATATTTTCATTAACCTACAATTGTGGGTCCCACGAAAAATCCAACTCACAAAGTGACCCATACTCTCATACTTCGTCGTTAATCCCTAGGACAATTTGTCAGATATGACAGTATCTTCTCTCACATAAGCATCTTGCCACTGTAAAAATTTCTACAAAATTTCTTGCGCTCCTTGACTCAGCTCTTTATCTATATATGGTCTTTACAGAAAGAGAGAAGAAATCGTATAAATGGAGAAAATAGGGAAAAGATTTGAAGGGAAGGTTGCCATAGTAACGGCTTCAACTCAGGGCATCGGCTTCGGCATAGCCGAGCGCCTCGGCTTAGAAGGCGCCGCCGTTGTTATCTCCTCACGCAAACAAGTAAGCCAACTCATATCATTGCTTATCTTCATCAATCGAATGCCGATCAACATCTCTTCTCTTGTTTTCGCGTTTTCCCCCAAATTCGACCTTTCTCAAGAATACTAATTTGAAGGGTTTTTTTTTTTTTTTTTTTCAATTAATTGTTTAGCTGATTAATTTTATGAGGGGGATTGCAGAAAAATGTCGATGAATCAGTGGAAAAGCTTAAAGGTAGAGGAATTGAAGCGTTGGGTTTAGTATGCCATGTTTCAAATGCGCAGCAAAGGAAAGATCTGATAAAGAAAACTATTGAGGTAATTATATAATCTTTGTAGTTCTATTATTTACTGTTTATGTAATGGAAATCACTGTGTTCATGTTTTGTTTTATGGTTGTGATCGTTTCTTTTTCTTTGAGGATTAATAATCTGTGCTTTTCAAATGAAAATCTGGTGAACTGAAATAGTGAGTAGGCATTTGATAAAGAACACTATTGAGGTAATTATGTGATTTGTTCATATTATTTTTCTCTGAATTAAACCACTAATCAGTTCATGTTCTGCTTTATGGTTGCAATTGATTTTTATTTTCTTCTGAGGGTCGATTTGTTGCATTTTTAAATGAAGATTTTATAAACTGAAACAGTGAATTGACATTTAGGCCTGTAGTGGAGCCAACCCCCAATAATTTGGCATCAATTAATCTTTTTATAAGCCAATAATTCCTTGGCTAGTTTAAGATGACATTTGACTTGCTGCGGTCTACGAATTGTTTTAAATGATTGAGGTTTAAATATTTGTGTGACTGAGTTTACCCACGGTGCCTAAACTTGAAACAATATTCTTTTACGTCTAATGGTGCTTGATTGTAGTTAGTTTGCCTGATAGCCACCTAAATCTTAAAAAAAAAAAAAAGGTGATCTTGATTGTTATATGTTACTCCGTATATATCTCTTCTTTGCTATCACATTCTAGATTGAAATATGAACCAAATGGTGGAAAGTGTTTACGTTTTTAGATCTTGAATACCACTTCTAGAAAAAAAAAGACAGACCAATTTCCCACGTTGGATTTGCATTTAAATCGGTGACCTTGTTAATTATTTGGAGTTTGAAATCTTCTTGACTTCCAGAAATATGGAAAAATCAATGTAATAGTGTGCAATGCTGCTGCCAACCCAGCTGTTGATGGAATCCTGGAAACTAAAGAATCAGTCCTTGACAAACTGTGGGAGATCAATGTGAAGACCTCTATTCTTCTGCTACAAGTATGTCCATTCCATCTCAAATAACATTCTCTATTTAATTTTGATCTTTGTAGCTTTATTTTGTTGATCAACTATATTCATTTCACTGTGACAGGAAGCAGCTCCTCACTTGCAGAAAGGCTCGTCAATCGTTTTTGTGTCCTCTATAGCAGGATACCAACCACCTCAAGGTTTGGCTATGTATGGCGTCACAAAAACAGCTATTCTTGGCCTCACTAAGGTTCACTCACCATTATACTGATATGTTTGTTCACTTACCCTTGAGGTTTAGCCTGATTAAGAAAAACCCAATAAAGTCTGTTATCTCATAAATACCCCATTAGAGTATTACAATTTCCGAGGAAACATACTCTCGTGGGCTTCCTTGTAATTAGGCAAAACCTCAAGGGTAGTTTTTGTAATATTCCCTTGTTCGTTACATAACTATTGTATAAGTTGTTTGTTCTTAGGCACTCGCAGCTGAGCTGGCCCCGGATACTCGTGTAAACTGTGTTGCTCCTGGTTTCGTTCCAACACATTTTGCATCTTTTCTTACAGAAAATGAGAACATGGTAATCTTTCCGTTAATCACCATTTCCATCTTTATACAAAATGCTTTCTTTCTTTTTTTTGTTATCTTGCAACTATGGCCTCAATGTAGTGAAACTGATTGTTGTAGAATTTCATAGAATAATGCAGTATAATGGTTATATTTGTAGAGAAAAAGCCTTGAGGATAAGACGCTACTGAATAGACTCGGAACTACACAAGACATGGCTGCTGCCGTGGCATATTTGGCCTCGGATGATGCTTCTTATATAACTGGTGAAGTATTGATAGTTGCAGGGGGGATGCCTTCAAGGCTCTAGTTTGTTCTCTGCGTTTTGTTATGATTTGATCATCTTATGACGTTTTTCATAGTCATCTTAATATAAGGTTCTTTGGAGCCAAAGAGACTTCATTACTTGGAATTGATTGGTTCATTAAGTATCTTGATAGATGCTTATTGCATCGAAGGTTATTAAACCGAATCCAATGCTCATTGATAAAAAGCAAACCATCAATATGCGCATATGACTGTTTTATAAAGTACAGATTATCTATACTACTCCTGACATAACTTAAGGGTCTGTTTGCTTGTCTTTTTTGGGCTTGATAATATACAATATCAACAAGATTAACTTGTTTGCTTTAAAAATGTGCACCCAATATATAAAAAGAGTCCGTTATTGTATCACTCAATCTTGTGATCATCTACCCATGGGGATAGGTGGGTAGCTTATCTCATTTATTTAAACCAACTCATTATTTTACTGATATAATCAATAATTGAAGCAAACACTGGTGTATGAGATATAAACTATTTATTGACAATCTAAAATTGAAGAACTTTTTGACATGATTATAAATTCTCGTCAAATTTAAACTAAAGGACTCATAAAGAGATCAAAGTAAAGAAAGACCTTACAAATTACAAAATTTCGTAAAGATACTCCTAAAAAAGAAGAATCATGGGATACATACTAGAGAAAATAACCTACAAATTCTTGATTTGGTCCAAATAAACTTAAATTGTATGGCTCTTTAGTTTTTTTTTTTTTTTTCCCAACAAATTTGTATTACCACAAAAGGTTGGGGAATGCGTAGTTTTGTTGAAGTTTTCCTTTCAAAAACACTTTCCTTAATGTCCACAAAACCATCCACTAATTCCTCTTGGTTGAGATTCATCGTTACAAATTGAAAAACGTTCATCATACACGTCAGTGCTGATTATGTGTTTTCTAATCAAACAGTTTAAGGAAAATTAAGCGATGCAATTGGCCTAATAAACTTGAGTGTTTGGTGCCAAGGCAAAGTGGCTTGTTCTCAACTTTAGTCGAATAATTGATATTCACTAACTCTTGTGAGAAAGATAAATCTCATGCATGAGATAAAGTTTGTTGTGTTGTGTGTATGAAAGAGAAAAATGCAAGACACCCACAATTCTATTAAAGTCATACCATAACTTTATTCGTGAAACCACCAAGCCACGTATGCTTCTTACCATTTTCTAACACTTACGTACTCTGTAGAAGACTTTACCATATATTTTATTTCAAATTTAAATTAATGATTTAATACTTCTCTTCAAAAAGAAATTGCAGAATTGATCCTATAACTATAATCTATTCCCAATTTAGTTTCTGCATGTACAAAATTTGTAACTTTGGCCACATATGTTTTAAAATTGTCTGTTTTAGTTTGTATATATCAAAAAATATATATATAATTTTAACATCCCGAGTGTCAAAATTGCAAAATTTTATATATGTAGGAATAAAATTGGGATTCCTACAATTTAGGGACCAATTTTGCAAATTTCCCCTTCTCAATATGTAAACGGCACGTAGAACAATTTGAACTTGTGTTATTTTATGATTTTATCTTGCATTTCATTATTTTGATACATTTTACAGGTTATATAATGATGTTATTTATGTACGATTGGCGTGTTATTTTGAAATATAAAATAAAAGACGTAGAAGAATAAAGGATGTGGTCTGAAATGTAGAAAGTCGAAAGAGGATTAGAGCATAAAGTGCAAAACTTTAGTAGCAGTGGATACCATAATCAACTTAGCATTGAATGTTGCATAAGAAAACTGGAGAGCCGATTCTCTCTCTCTCTCTAAAAATACTTTAAAAACAAGAAATCACGAGACATCCCTGAAATCTCTACTTGGAATTCATCATCTTCTGCCAAACAACCTACTTTACGCCTTCACAAACTCACAAATCTCTCTTCCTTTCTGCACTATTTCCATTTCCATTTCCTATTCCATTCATTTTCTCATCCTTACACTCCAAGTTTAATCCTAAATTTCTTATTCTCATCCAAGTAAGTTCTTCGTCGATCATCTTTCTCTCTATATATATTTTGTTTGAGGGAAGAAGAAGCAGTTTGATATCTTATTGATAAATGAAACCTCATAATAGTTTTCATTTTATATCCCCTCGAACTCATGTTTTTGAATCAGTTCATGCACTTCTTGAAATCAATGCACACCTTCAGAAGGAAAATACCTTGTGATAGTGTGTTTTGACACATTTCAACCAGCAAATAAATCATAGTTTCTATAAATGGCTGCTTCGTGTTTCAATCCATTTCGTCTACGAAAATCAAAGAGCAAATCGCTGTCAATTCCTTCAACATCGAGAAGCCAGTTGAGAATCGAGTCGGATAACATGGAGAGGAAGAGATTCGACAGCTTGGAATCATGGTCGATGATTCTGGAGTCGGAGAATGTGGAAACCTGGGAAGCATCGAACGAGGATCGAGAAGAATGGACCGCAGATCTTTCTCAGCTGTTCATCGGCAACAAATTCGCCTCTGGTGCACATAGTCGGATCTACAGAGGTATTTACAAACAGAGAGCTGTTGCTGTGAAAATGGTGAGAATTCCAACTCATAAAGAGGAGACTAGAACTGTCCTCGAGCAGCAATTCAAGAGCGAAGTTGCTTTGCTTTCACGTTTGTATCATCCCAATATCGTGCAGGTTCGTTTTTCCATTTTTACCCTTTCAAATCCTACTTGTTCTGCAATATATTTTACAAACTAATTATAGAGGTTCAAATAAAAAAGGTATATATTTGAACAGCAATTTAGTGAATTTAGGCACAATTTTTCCTCAAAGTTAGTGTTGTAAATTTGTAATTTACTTTTGCTATGGCATAATGTAGCATTGGAAACAATATAATTTTGTGTTTGTTGATTTAGCTAATAATTGTGCACAGTTCATAGCTGCATGCAAGAAGCCTCCAGTGTACTGCATCATAACAGAGTACATGTCTCAAGGGACTCTAAGGATGTATCTGAACAAGAAAGAGCCATACTCTCTTTCAGTTGAGACCATCCTTAGATTAGCCCTCGATATATCGCGCGGAATGGAGTACCTTCATTCCCAAGGTGTGATACACAGAGACCTCAAATCCAACAACCTGCTTCTCAACGATGAGATGCGCGTTAAGGTTGCCGATTTTGGGACGTCCTGTTTGGAAACGCAGTGCAGAGAAACCAAGGGAAACATGGGGACGTATCGTTGGATGGCACCTGAGATGATAAAGGAGAAACCTTGCTCTCGCAAAGTTGATGTCTATAGCTTTGGAATAGTTCTATGGGAACTCAACACTGCTTTGCTTCCCTTCCAAGGAATGACTCCTGTTCAAGCTGCTTTTGCTGTTGCTGAAAAGGTTCGATTTCCTCTTTTATTGCCATTTCTTGTAATTGCATATCATATTTTTTAAACTTGAGTTAAATGTTCTAATGTGTTATGTTTTGCAGAATGAGAGACCGCCTTTGCCAGCAAGTTGCCAACCGGCAATAGCGCACCTGATAAAGAGGTGCTGGTCAGCGAACCCTTCAAAGCGGCCCGATTTTAGTGAAATAGTGTCTGCACTAGAAAAGTACGATGAGTGCGTGAAAGAAGGGCTTCCTCTAACTCTTCACTCGGGGCTGGTTAGCAGAAACGCCATAATAGAACGCTTAAAAGGATGTGTATCCATGAGTTCATCCATACCTGTACATGCCTAGACAGAGACATATGGTGTTGATATTGTTTGTATTCTGCTCTAATTTGTGCTTATCAAAGTCATAGATTTGTTATTTTAAATATGTATATACCAACTATAGCATACTTGATCACAGCTCACTGTTTGACTTATCAAAATTATTTCATGTTACCTGAGTAAGAACAGATTAACTCTGTTTATTGAGGATTTGGATCCTCTGTTGTTCGTAGCAGATGCTCCTAATTTGTGTTGTAAAAACTGCACAGAAACTGTGGCGCGCAATAGAAGATCTAAATCATGTATATTGCCAATACTAGTGGTTTTTGCTGCACAAATTCTGGTTAAGGATATCCAAATTGCTTGCTGTTGTTTCTGTTTTAGATGAACTTTACCAGAATACATATGCCTTGGCAACAAATAAAATCATGATCAAAAAAGTTTAGCAAAATTAGGGAGAAAAGGGCAAAAGGTATTACTCAACATATAAATATCTTGCAATGTAGATTAAATGCAGAAAATTCTTTTATCTCCCAGATTTCGAATTAATTGTTGCTCATTTCACAAATGCGACCCTTTGTATGCTAAATGGCAATATAAACATGTTCATGAAATCAAAGCTATGCAAATGAGAGAGAGAAAATGTACCTTCTTTTGTCACCTCTTCAAATCAAACCAGTTGCTTCGTAGTATTGTTCTAACTTCTAACGGAACACAACCTCACTTTGTTCCCAAAATGTTTGTGTTAAATCGATGTCTAAGTGATTTGGAATAATGGTATATACATATATAGGTTTTTTTTTTTTTTTTTTTTGGTTCTGGATAATAAGTTTTCTTCCAAATTAACATTTCTTTATGGAATTTTAAAAAATCAAGAGACTCTGATTGTATGAGTTGAAATTGAAAGATGGCTTAGGATGATGAAGCGATTAATGATAATTGTGACGAGGAAGGAAAGGATCTTATGCAGATGTGTACCTAAAATGAGGTAGTAAATACCAAGTGAAGAATAATTGAACAAAAGGGTCCCACTTTGAAATTCTCTACCCCAAAATATGAGAATTAAATATAGTCTATAAAGCAGGTCGTCTTTGAGTAGCGAAAAGAGTGTTTCAATGGCGACTTCGAAACTGCAAGCGCTATGGAATCATCCAGCTGGCCCTAAAACCAGTCTGTTTCATTCTTTCCTTCATCATCTATCTATTATCTTTATCTCGCCCTCTGTTTTTCAGATTTCGTTTTACTATTCAATCGTTTTCATTTAAATCTCGTCTTAATATTACTGTGAAACAACAAATCTTTGTCATTTACTTGTAAACTCATCACAAGATCATTTAAAAGCTAATGTCTTCATTCCTTTACTTGAGTTAATTGATCGTATCGTATCGTATGACCCTCTTTGCTTACTGCTTTCGGGGTGTATTTTTGTGTTGTCTTCAATTTTGGATGTGAGAAAAGTCTGGTGATTTCACGTTATTGGGTTTCGCTTTGACATTTTTGTTTTCCATTCTTGAGATGATTGCTGGCACTGTAGTTATTGATAGAATTTGACTTTACGAAGTTGTTAATTGTGGTAAGCTTAGAAAGGAATCCCAAGGTTTTCCATATTGTGAAGCTGGATATACAGTTGTTCAAAGAAGGGTCAACTGTTCAATGTAGGAGGAAGATTCTTATCGTAGTTAATGTGGTTTTTCAGCAGGAGATATAAAATACATAAATATTGGAAGATGCAATATGTTGATCGTGCTGCCAAATGGTACGGAAACTGGAAAGAAGAGCAAAGTTTTGGTGATCAGGTTGTAGAGCATTCTCAAGTGCTTGACATACCAGAGTAGACCAAGGAACAAGACACCTGTTTTTGTTGATGTCTTCTAGTCCATATTAGTCATACTCTTTCTTTTATTAGGTTATGCAGCTCTCACAGCTTTCTCTAATGCTATCTATGGGATTGATGGTCCTAAGCACTCTGTTATCCTTAGGCTTATGATAGATTTTTTCCGATATGGATATGCCTAATGAGGAAGAGAAAGACCTAACAAGATTTGGATGTGTGGATCTTTATTTGCTTTATGTTCCTTGCCTATGATGTTATCTTTGAAATTATATGACTTGTGGAAGAACTATCATCCAAAAATAAATTGAACTTATCTTGAATCAATTGTTTTGTGCTTTATATGCAGTTCATTTCTGGGCACCCACCTTCAAATGGGGCATTAGCATTGCTAATATAGCTGATTCCACCAAACCCCCGGAGAAAGTTTCATATCCCCAGCAGATAGGTGAGTGGTGCTGATGGAACTTCATACCCTCAAGTTGTTTACTTACATGTAGGCCTTTTATGAACGTACCACTTTTAGTTTGTCATTTGACATTCTATATCTGTAGGGAAATTACATGTCTCATTTAGGCTTTCATGGAGCTGATTTTGTTCTATCTCGTGATAATTTTTTCAGCTGTTACAGCAACTGGAGTTATTTGGACTCGCTACAGCACTGTTATTACTCCTGTAAGTTCAGTTGTTTGTCATTTTCATAGTATGACAGCTACTTGGTAGATGCCCTGTTTTTTTAAACTGGAAACAGAGGAAATCATCTGATACATACATATGGATCAATGAATTGGTAATGCAAATAACCTACATGGATAAACAGATTATACCTACTGTCTTGTATAGATAATTGGGAGCCAATTCTTTCAATCTGAGTCCTAGCCATAACCTAAATGGTTAGGACAGTGGATGAAAACACTTGATGTCAAGCTTAGAATGAAATGTTTGTCATGCCAAGCCTATCTATAAAATACTCAAAAGACATGTCCAAGTGGACCCTTGGGAAACATCTGCTTACTTGTACGAACATATTAAATTAAACTGATAAATCCATTTTCCAGTTTCTCATTTATAAAATGCATATACATTGCAAGTGTTTGGTTCTACTGTGATGTACCAGTTTATAGGCATTACTAATGGCAGAAATGTCTCAGAAGCACGGCTAATTTCTTTATGTATATTGGTATCTGCAGAAGAACTGGAATCTCTTTAGTGTAAATGTTGTAATGGCCGGTACGGGCATTTACCAGCTTGCCCGAAAAATTCGGTAAGTCATGACATCTCTTTCTTGGGTTTGGATCCTCTACACAACAACAGCTGCTGTGGTGTGTTTGTCGTCAACATTTGCAATGTCAAGTTGTGAGGATGCTTATGCCATATTCTTCTAGTGTATAGTCAAAAAATACATCATCCTTTGTGTGTTTACAGGCATGATTATCTGAGTGAGGAGGAAGCTGTTGTGGCCAAAGAATGATGACGAAAATTACCTTCGCCTATTTCTACACTGCTCATGCCTTTGCCTTATCTTTTGCTGTCTTGTTTATAATTACCAGTAACGAAGATAAACAAAACTGCTTTGTCCTGATCTATTATTTGTACAACTAATAAGATCAAAATGAAGGTGAAAACCCCTTTTTTCAGATATTTGATTCCCAGAATTTGAATTCAATCTCTGTTATCCTTGCATCCTAAAAAAAGTCGTGTTCTTCCTCACAAATATTTCAATAAAGTAGTTTTCGTACAAATATCTTCTCAAGGTAACGAACCTTTGTGAGAAATTTTTTCGTAGTCAGACTAAACTTTTACGATGGTTTTTGTAATCATCTTTCGTTTGTTCGTCTAATTTAGTTGGGGTAGGGACTGCTTGAGTTAAACTTAGGAATTTATTATGAGGATATCATATAACTGAACGAATGAAATACGAATATTAAAATGTAAATCCATCAACGATTAAAATCTAGATCTGAAACAAGTCATGGACTTGTTATAAAATTCATTCTGCATATTCTTCAGATTCAAATGCAAACTATACTACTTTGCCAGCAAAAGGATAAAATAATAACTGAGAGCTCAAATCGAAAAAAAAAAAAAGAATTAATGAGAAAATGATCGGAAAACTTGTCTTAGTTCCAATTGTATCTTTACTGTGAAAAATATTGATTGCATCACGCAGGAGATTGAATCACACGTATTGCGATCTCTTCAACAGGGAAACAATGAAACCTAAGATTACAATTGAATATACCTTTTTCTTGAGCACAGGCAGCACGATAGGCCGAAGAGAAAACTGTGTTCTTGAGGAGGGCTACAACAGGTTTGTAATTATGGGCTTTTACTCTCTGCTCACATCAAGTAACCTATGTCTCAATAATGGTGGAGCTGACTCTGAGTCTCAGATTAGTTGTACTTAATTTGATCAGCTTTCGATTCTGACTCATTTTCACCATCATGAGCCTTCAACCCCAAACTCAAATCCAAGGTGCTTTCATTAAGATCTTGTCGTTGTACACGAAAACCCTGAGCAGCAGCCTAATAGAGTGTAATTGAAGAGCTTAGGCTCATATAGTTGTAAGAAACTCTCAAGACAGAGAGAACAAGGACACTGGAAAGGGGTTTATTTCTCTACAGTTAAACAGCATTCAATCTCTACCCCATACTCTAAATTCAGCATAATCTACCAATGGAACATTAGATTATGAGAATAATAAAAAAAACTTGTCTGTAAGGAAAATTGATTTTGATAGGAAGATCCATCAAGAAACTCAAAACTGAAAACTGAATGAATAGAGTACAAGATGAGAATATGCATAAGCTCACCTGGTTTTTATCCATTGGTACATCATTGATGTCAGGCTTCTCATGCCAGTCATCACTCATGGAGGCTGTGTCTACTGTGTTATCATCATCCAGGGACTCATTCTTTTGTTCTTCGAGCACAACAATCTATTCAATCGTACAACAAAAAAAATTAAAACATAACTCCACCCATTGCATTAAGAAATAACACGAAATCAGTACAAGTTAGAGCTCGTGCATAAAAGTTGTCCAATATTTCTGGGCACTCCATAAACAACACCATCGAATGTCAAAACTAAAAGGGGTCGTCAAATAACACCGAGAATATCTGCTAAATAGATATTCTTTCCTTTTCTTACTTTCCACTACAGAAAATAAGTACATTAAACTAGAAAGTAAATAGAATATAACAACCACTATCAATTGCAGCCCATTCAGATTGCTGAAAGCAGAGAGATTATTGAATAAAGTGGAAACCTGAGATCTTAGTTCAACACCATTGACGACTTTAACTACAGGTTTATGGACTTGGCAATGAGGAATTGGGTTAAAAATGAAAGGGTTCTTCAATATTTTGAATGGTAAGCAATTCTATCCACAAGCGTTATTTTTCCCATACTAGGCCACAGAAATCAAAGCCATGGTGATGTATCCACCCCAGGTGCTGCTTACTTTCTTACACAATCACCGTCAACATTTAACCGTATGTATGATTTCTACAACTTAAAAATTAAATGACGGTTCCAATTAAATGAATTCGAAATCGAAACCCTAAACCACCACAAAATTGAAGAACCCTAAGCATAACCCCTACAGAAACTCATGGAAAACATCCTGTCAAATTTAATTATGCTACAAACTTAACTGCTCACAACAGCAATCCACACACACCAGCACATAAAGCAAAAATACACGTAATTCAGATTAACTAAATTGGGATAAAGTCAAAAAAATTACCGGAATATACTTGAATCTTTTCTTCAGAGGCTCTGCAACTATACCGTCATCTTTATTGGAGTTTCTGGAGTCAGCAATAACATAATTAGTGCTGTCGTCATCATTGTGGTAAGTGTGTTTGATGGGAGTCCACTTGTAGAGCGAGAGATGAGAGGAGGCGGTAGTGGCTTTAACGGTAGCATTAGGCGGCGCGTGATGGTGGTGGTCGGAGTTAGGCGGTGGCACGTGAACCCAATTCTTCTTCCACTTACGAACAGGGCCGGTGAACACGGTGGTGGGCCCGTAACGAGTGGAGGATCGCCCCAGCCTCGCCCCTACTCCCTCCATTATTCGGGATAAACTGGCGGTGGCCGCGATTATGCATTCAGAATATAATATTTATAGTTTTGAGGAATATAAAAAACAAAAATAAATGAAAATTCAGATTTAATAAAAAAAAAAATGAAGTACCGTATCGCGTATAGTTTGGACGAACAAAAAAAAGGAAATGTGGATTATTTTAACAAGAGGAATGTAGTATTATTGACTAATAATTAACTGTTATTATCAATTTACGTAGTTGACTCAAGTAGATATGTACATACATACATATTTATTTAAATTATATGTATAAATTAGATAGGACATGTACGAAATTATACTATACTATATCAAATATGTACAAAATTATTTAGTTTTACTATATTCGTATATAAAAACTAGAGGAAACTAATAACTAGTCATATTTTGGTGATTTGGAAGACAAAGTTGTTTTTGTTTGTCAAACACATCTATAATCGGTTCGATTTTAAAACTTGTCCTCAGTTCCATATGTGGATAAATTAGAGATTTGGAAGTCAAACTTGTATTTGCTTGCCAAACTCATCTGTAAAGATTCAATTTTGATGGACGGAAGTAAGGTTAAATGAAGGTAGACATACCCATGAAGCAGGTCCGATTCTATTACACACTGAACCTGGTCCGTTTTCCCCTTTAGGTTCAATTAATTGTACTAAGTTACACCAACATAATGTCATCATCCAGGTACTTAATTTTCCTTGTAGATAAATGTTATCATGATTTCGCCATTATAACGACCATATTACTCCATCTATATATCTATAAAATTAATACTCACAAGAAACAAGTACTCCTTGTATCTGACAAGTGATCGATTCTGAACAGAGAAATGGTGAAAATTCTGGGCAAATTCGAAAGGTTAGCGGCGGCTTTCAATGAGGTTAGGTCGTGTGAGACCATCGGAAGCCGTCATTCCATAGATTTGTCCGATCTCGTTAACTCTTTTATTGAGAGAGAATTAACAGAACAAAGAGATGAAAACGATTATAATGATCAGTTTGATGATGAGGGGGAAAGCAATGAATCACCACATATTTTCAAGCAATTATTCGACCTTCAAAACGATGCCATTAGAAGAAGCATCCACACCGAGGTCGAGATGGCGTACAGACAAGTTGGCGCCTCCTCGCTGGATTTAAAACGCCGCCTAACGGCTCGGCTGCGCAGCAGAGGCTTCGACGCCGGTGAGTCTCTCTTAAAACTATCATTTCCCTAAAAAAAATTGCAATTTTATACATAGTATAAATGGCAATGTCTAATTTCCTGCATTCAACAATTAGGCATTTGCAAATCGAAAAATGGGCGGGGGAAATTGGGGAGCTACGAATACGTTGACGTGGAATTCGGTGGGGCCCGCTTTATATAGTCGAAGTGTTTTTAGCTGGAGCGTTGACAATTGCTCGTCCGACAACTGGCTACGCCTCATTGCTTGAAAATATTCCAGAAATATATGTTGGAAAAGAAGAGGAGCTAAAGCAGGTGGTGAGAGTGATGTGCAAAGCTATTGGAAGGTCGATGAAGAGCGTTGGCATCCATGTGCCGCCGTGGCGCCGCCTTGAGTACATGCACTCCAAGTGGTTCTCTCCCTATGAACGAACCACTGATGATATTCCCACCCTGAAACAAGGGGTGGGTGTGGAGGGAATTTCGTTCATTCTGGTGGGAGCGGGGTTAGAATTGGAAACTTGTCTGCTGCTATAAATTGTATTTTAACTATGGTGTATTACACCCTCCTACCCCAGTGGCTAGACTAGATATAAAATTTATCATGTGGGAATATTAGCTGTGATGGAGTATTGTATATGTTAGAATTTAAGGAATCAAAGTTACTAGTCTAGAGTGATGTAAGTCTGTAATTAGGTTATAAAAAAAATCTAAATATTGATTACTCGATTGAGCAAACTGATGAGGTGGAATGATTGCCTCTTTCTCTAGGAATCCATGCATTATGAAAACGATAATACATCATTCCACTCCATACATTAACTAAATATGAAGAGCCTTGATAGATACTAGAAAAGGAAACAAAACAATTTGTAAGCAGATAAAATAAAGACACCAAAAGCTATATATATAAAAGGCTCGGATCAAGTGGGGCCTAGATGGAGAGCTGAGACGAAGAGAAACAAGCGCATTTGCAGTGGGACAAGCATTTCTTGCAATCGGGTAGGGTGGGATATTCACCTTTACAATCACATTTTTTGGTGCAATCGGAACGTGATTTGCCCCCCCACAGACACCGCGCCATACATTGCATGATCGGAACGCATCCGGGGCAACCCGATTTCATCCCGTTCACGATGCATTTCCCACATTCACTCCCACCCCTACCACAGCTAAGGCAGGGCAAAGCCATTCCACATACTATCACAATTATTAGCACGCTCACATTCCTCATTCTAATTCTTTCTTTTACTAACGACGAATGATTTTTTGATCGCACTAAGATATATAGCTGTCTACTTCTGCATCTCCCTTCATTTATTGTGTTGTTGCAATTTAATGACTGTCTTGAATTGCTAAATATTTATGTCTCCTCGATATCCTTCAATTTTGCTCAATTTATGACCTTACCAGACTCCTTTGTTATTATCGGAAATGGAAAATCACTTTTATGTCTGTGATGCCTATCTTCAACAAATTAAAATACTATGTCCATTTCAATTTGTTTTTAAGAATTGTTTCGTGTCGTCCTTCAATTTCAAATTAAATCTCAGTCACAAAATTTTACTAATTAATTAAAAAAATTAATAAAAAGACAATATATCATTATTTGAAAATATTCATTATAGATAAATTTTCAATTTTCACTTTGTATTAGAGAGTAGTAAATCATGGTAATTTTGATAGAATTATATGGGCAATATTTCTGGAAATCCTAAAAGAAACTTTTTTAGTGCCTTTTTTTTTTAACTATAATAATGTTTATTTTGGAATGGACTGAAATAAATTAAAAAAACATTTAATAGATATGATATCAAGCGTAGTGGTGTTCACGGTTCGTAAACCGCCGGTTCGCCAGTTCGAACCGACGGTTTGGCAAACCGCCGGAGGCAAACCGAAACCGAACCGTGGGGTTACGGTTACGGTTTCGGTTCCGAACCGGCGGTTCGGTTTCCGTTTTTTTTTTTGCAAAAATTGGATTCTGTAATCGGGTACCGCGGTACAGAGATACAGATTGTTTAATTTATGCGGATAACAACATATATATTACAACTTTAATAAAATACAATTATTACAACTATTTACAAGTAAAACATTACAATGTACAATTTACAACTTCAAATTTTTAAAAAAATTACAATAAAACATCTTACAAATTACAATTTTACAACAATACCACATTACAACTTATAAATTACAATTTAAAAAATTAGAAATTACAATTTCAATACAACCAAATACAAACCATAAACCTAAAAAAATTACAACTTATAAAACAAATTAATAATAATAATCAATACAATTTAAAATTAAAGAGTAAAATAACATAAATACATAATATTATTTACATAAAATATAAATTTAAAAAAAAAACCGCCGGTTTGGCAGTTTGAAAAATGCGGAATCGGAACCAAACCGTGGAACCCCGGTTCTGGTTCGAACCGAAACCGGGTCAACGGTTCCCGAAACCGTTGACCGACAGTTCCAAACCGGTCCGATTCCGGATTTTGGAACCGGTTGAGCACCACTAATCAAGCATCGAACCTTTGAGGTTTCTCTTATGCTCATTTGTATCATGAATCTTTCTTGTGAGCTTTTTTCTTTGAACCTTCGGTGATGATTTACTAAGCCTATTGCCTGAAATATCATATTATAGATACAGTTGTGTGAGTGTATGATTGTACTCAATCAAGGACCTTTCAAAATAAGTTTATAGTTTAAAGACCTTTTAAAGCTAAACTTGATCATTTAAATTTTTAAAACAATCTTTGAAAATAAAAATTGAATAGTTTAGGGGACTGATAATACATTTTGCTATTTAAAAACAACTCACTGGTTTCAGAAATGACATCAATCCTGGCCAGAATATCTCATTAATTCCAACGGGATTTGACCTAATTAAGTCACTATTGCTGCAACATTAATTGCAATCTGACTGGAAGATCATATCTTCAAGCTCTAGCTAGCTTCAACTTTATTTGAGAACTTTAATTATCAAAGTCTTTTCGTCCGCGACGAATTATTTTTTTCTACAAAGTGGATACAATTTCATTCCTCTATATTAATTTCCTGTTAAGATTTGCTAAGCTTATTACTCATTGTTATTAATGAATTACATACAGTGAAAAAATATATGCATATATTATATATTATATGTGAGCATTTATTTTCATATAAATGAATGAGAGCACCCACATCAATTCTGATAAATGTGCTATTAATATAATAAAATATTACAATAAAAAAATTAAAAAATGTAGCAAATGACAGAAATGCAGTGTTGGGCCCACCCTCTCTCTCTCCCTCCCCCTCCCCCTCTCTCTTGTGTCTAGAAAATGTTTTTTTTAATCTAAGAATGATATTATTGAAGGTGAACAAATGTATTGAGGCTTGTGTTAAGAACATACCTTTTTATAGCTTTAATAATAAAAAAAATGGTTAATAACATTCTCTAAAACATTGATGTAGTTGCTCAGAGAGAGAGATTTAGTAACCCTAAAATGGCAAATATATATAATACCCAATTTATCTTTTCACATCGACATTTTTGTTTGGAACCAATGATAAGAATGAAAATGGTGTTACATATCTTAATTAACCACCCTTACAAAAGATTGAGAAATGAAATATGTAGGGACAAATTTGAAATTTCCAATTTATAGTAGCTAAGTAGGTTGGATTAGATGATTATAATGTCAAGTCGTCCAAGTGATGATAAAGTATGAAGCAAACTACATGATATGTGAACCCAACATCTACTAGTTAATGTAGCAAACATTGGATTAAGAGTGATAAATACATTGTATCGAGTAAAACCGAAGGATAGCATAATGAAAAAATAATGCAAATCTTAGACAATTCATTCTTAGATTTTCAGAAATGATAAGACAGCTGTCCAAATCTGTTTACAATCAATCCGTAAAATCAGCGTCAAAACTCGAATCATTAACCCATCCTCCTATCTGATCAATAGGTCACCACTAATCTCTGCATGTAAACCAAATTGCCAATCCCTGGGATACCGACTTTCCACGTGGCACAATCTCATTGGTTGTGCAGTATGCAAGAAGACACCTGTGGGTCCTGAGTGGCCCCGATCCCACCGCCCTAACATTCAATCAAAAGCTTTTACACTTTTGACGAGAAAAGTGATTTACTGGAAATTCCATGTTATATTTTGTATTAGCAATATTTGATGTCACGTACGTATTTGAATTTTTTTTTTAAAATTGATGATTTTTTTTCTTTAATGATACATATGTTGGATAATATACGATTAGGTGTTATTAAAAAGATGTACAATTACGAGGTTAAGTCGAGCTGAACTCTTTCTTCGTAAGACGATAGCTAGGCTCTTTCTCCGTAAGGCGATATTGCCCCGTATCAAAATGTTCACGGTTGACGGCAATCGTCCCTAAGATACGACTTCAAACGACAATTGTCCCAAGATACAACGACTTTGAACGACAATCATCCCTAAGATACAACGACTTCGAACTTAAGGATTACAACGACTTCGAGCTTAAGATTATAACACAACAACCCAAAAGCGACTTTGAGCTTAAGGATTACAACACAACACAAAACCCAAAAAAACTCAATACTCGAGACTTTCTTAATAATGACTCGAAAGCTATCGGCGAACTTGAGTATCGAACTTGAGGATTATAACACAACAATCCAAGCACAACAACCCAAAACCCAAAAGCGGATTACAACACAAAAACCCAAAACCCAAAAGTGTTGGGCTAATGTTTTTTTATTTCTGCGTGATTTCCTGAATGAGGAGGTCTCTTACTTATAGGAGTAAGAAGATGTGTCATTTCTCACAATGGATCATCTTCACAAGTGTTGTGGGATCCTCTTCACAAGTAGGGATGCCAACGGGGCGGTCTGAAAAGGGTTTGGCCTGTCCCAGGACCCACCCTGCCAAAAAAATTCAGACTCAGGACCCGCCCCGCCAAAACCCACCCCGTGAACCCGACGGGTAACCCGTCCCGACCTGCTTTAATTTTGTGTGTGTATGATAATAGTAATGTGTTAATCTCACATGACAGAGGAATAATTCATGTCCAACTGATGCTTTTATTTATAAACATTTACATAATTGGATTAAACTAATCATAAATTATTCATGTTGAAGTGTCAAGAACATGAGATTGTAATGTTGTAAGGGTGAAGTAGACGCACTGAAGTATTATGTGGTTATGTTAGAGGATAATTTTAGCCAATGACATGAATCAATACAACAAGAAATGAGACTAAAACACTCATCAGAAATATGGCCTTGTTTAGGCAGATTCCACACAACAAATCTCCATATTCAAACTATACATTGCATTCGCCTAAAATCAGATAATAAAGGTCATCGGGACCCGTTTGACCGGGTTTTTACCCGCTCCGAACGGGGCGGGTTTGTGGCGAGTCCGGGTTTGAACCCGGCCCATTGTCATCCCCATTCACAAGTGTCAAACCATTTCCCCATTTACCCGACCCGGTCCGTAGACTCGACCCAACCTGGTCCAGTCCGAACCTAACCCGAGTGCAACGGTGCTACGTGCGGTTCGAATGATGCGTGTGTGCTTAGCCAACTAGGTCCGACCTAGGTTCCACCATAAGGGAGCACACAAGATTATCTCTTATACATGTGCTCCTATTAATAAAGTGAAATTTTTTCCACCAATTTTCCAATGTGAGACAACATTTATCTTTCTCACATTTTTCTTCACAAGAATGATCCAAGTTGCCAACTTTGTGTATTAATTTCTCATTCACCCGAAATTAGAAATTCGAAAGTAAATACACTACATTCATTTACACGGAATGTAGATTCCGATTTAACAACTTATTTCCATTTATTTAAAATGGAATCAACATTAAAATTTGGTCAAAATTTGATCAAAACCAACATTTTCTTCCAATTTCCAACAACATATAACTTGCATTTGCTATTACCACATTTAGCTCCTTTTCTCAATCCCAATCTCCTAAAAGGATTGATCCCTTTTCGATCACAATCTAAATATATATTTCCTAAAAAAATTATTGTCACTGACGTTTAAATTATTTTGAGAATCTTATAATTTATAAATCTATTAAATTAAATTAAAGTTATGTATATAATACAGAAAATAAGCAATTTGATTCAGTGAGCGATTCAAGTAAAATAGTACTAGTGATTAGGAAATAAAGCATACTTGATATATTGAATGTTAAAGGAAGATTCACCTACGAAGCGACATTAAATTGTATGGTTGAAAAGTGACTATCAAAGTTGACATAATAGGATGTCGATTTGATAAATGCGATTACTGTGAAAACATTTATATACCTTAAAATAGATTTCCCCCCTTTGAAAAAAAATATAAATTTGGATTTACAATTTTTCAGACAGATTAAGATTTTAATAATAAGAACATATATTAATGTTTTAAACAGATTGATTATATGTAAATTTTTGTTCATAATTTTTATATATCATTTAATTTTAATAAATGAGATCAATTATAATAGAATATGAATAAATATTCTTGAAATCTCATAATACTAATTATTTTGGGACAGTTTAATTCGACTGAAACATCATTTGTTGTGAAATATGTGGAGTATTAGGAAGTCTTATTTAATGTAGTTAAATATTTTTTGGGTTACTATATACCCTTAAACCCTATATCACATCCTAATTTTTTTGATTCTTATGCAATCCAAAAGACATTCACTAAACCTGGGTGATTGGAAAATAAATTTGAAATTTATAACGGACTTTCTCAAAACTTTGTACTAGAAATCCAATTAAAAATCATAATTTTTAAACCCTCCAGAAAAACACACAAAATGTTAGTAATAAAATTGAAATGGAAATGCAAAAAAATAAAATAATATATATAGTACTCTTGAGATTGGTGTGATATTGGGTGGTGATGACAGTGATCCAGCGTGGCGACATGCATGTAGGGCCCACGTCACGAGTGTAGGACTGTTAAAGCATCTCACATTGGGCGGGTCCCATGGACTGGTTGTTTTGAGAAAGGGGCAGTTTCCATCTGTAAAGCCCGGCAAAGTTCCTTCCTCAAAACCCAGCCAATTAAAATTCAAAACCACGCCACATCAGCAACTGAATATTTTTAAATATATATATATATAGTAAATTAAGTAGTGGAACAGTAAAAATCTAAAGACGATTTGTAACCTGTTTTGATGAGTAATAGTAATACTCAACTGATCTCATAATTGGGCCAACCCTAATTAATACATATATATATATATATTATATTTCAAATATATAGAATTATTATATTACCATGTGTATATAAATGATGAGAAAATATCCAATATAAATTGCCATTATATAGTTTTTATATTGAGTTACAACTTTGGGCATAGTCGATGAGGTCCTCAATTGCTCTAAATATTTCAAGATTGTTAAACATTCTCATTTTGACTTCATTACTAAAGTTGTAAAGCATCTATCTAATTACCATCTCTCCTTTTCTTTTTTCTTCTTTTTTCCCCTAATATCTTGTTTGCTTTATCATTCTTCATCATTTACAAACTTCAAATACCTTATTTATTTTCAAATAATTTTGTTAGAATATGTTGATTTTTATATGGAAAATCTTATTAATTTCTTCAGAATAAGATTATTATTATCATTTCTTCAGAATTTAATTTATCTTTATATGGACAGATAAGAAGTTTAAGAACCACATATAATCTTATCCTCAAAACTATAAACAATTTTTTGTATCCTACTCACACTATATCATCGTAAAACTCATCCTCTATTAAATCTCAAGGAAAACAAAATATGTGTTTGTAATTATAGTCTTCCACTACATGAATAAACACTAGTGTGAGATCATATATATATAACAATAAAAGTACTATTTGCTACATATAAATTAATAAAAGTTAACCAAAATTATTTCATCCACTACAAGTATATTTGATATATACATAAGAGTTTGTGAGATCAAATGTCTGTAATCATGTATTTTAATTTACCAAAAGTTAAAGTTTAATGATTCAATAAAATAACATAAATATACAATAGCATGCTTATAAAGATCATTTGTTGTAATAAGAAAAAAAATTCCAACCTTTTTTTTTTAAAAAATTTCTTCTAGTAGTCATATTTTATCCTGCAAATCTGAAGTAATGTACATCAAATATATAGTTTTCATTTCTAAACATATAGACATAGAAACATAATAAATACGGAAAAAAAAAACTCTTAGTTAAGTCAAATAGAAATATTTATTTTTATACTTTATATATATATATATATATATATATATATATATATATATTAATTTCAACCCAAATGCATCTTAAACATATATAAATGAAAATGAAATCAAACAAGCACGAAAATCCTTGTTCCTATGATTAAGTTAGTGAGAAAGACTAGTGAGAAAAATAACAATAATAATAACACAAGCTTATCATGATTTTACTTTTGTTTCCTAAAGTGACGAGAAGTACTGCGTGCGTGCTTTAATTTGAATTCGCAGATTATTGATAAATCTACCTAAAATTACATGTGTAGTATTACTGAAATATAAAGTAATTGAACAATAACTATAAATAAAGACCCAACTATTATTTTACCATCAGTAAATTCTTACATGTCACGCGAATCCCTATTTCTCGTACTGATCATCAGATTCTCAAAGATTAATTTATACAAAGATCACAATCATTCAAGTAAAAGAAATAAAAAAATTAGATGGCACGATAATTGATGGTTTAAGCAGAGAATTTGCATGTGGCTTCTCACATTGGGATTAAACTGTAATGATTTATGTACACCAATTTGAAGACCCTTTTCTATTACCAAAAAGACGTATCAAAATCGTAATCTCTACGGCTCATCCTTATCACAATTTTTTTTTTTTTAACTCTAACAAAATCTTTTATTACATTGTATTTTATCTACTATTTCAAATATTCATGTATATCACATATATCAAATTACATCATTAATTAAAACGAAAAACATATCAATTGCCGTGAAACACAACATGAAATAATACCAATAAGATGATATGATCAAATTAAGTTATAGGGTAGTAAGTTTTTATATTCAATATTCATTATTCAGTTAAAAATAGTTCAAAATTGCAAAATTATATGTTATAAGGTTGTAAAAAATAGAATAAAAAAGTAAAAATTGATCCCGCATAAAGGGACACAATTGTATTAGAGACAGCAATGGCAATGGAAGATCGTTCACTCAATTCTATGCTACGGATCTTGCTTTCAATATAAGAAATTAATAGGTCATGTGTGATCCATGTTATTAGCGACCCTAGTCCATAAAAGATGTTACATTTTGTAACTTGATAAACATTAATGTTTATGTATCTATTTTATGTTTGATTAATTAATATTTTGATGTCATTATCTATATGCAAGAGTTTTGGCATACATTGTTATATATATTTGGAAAATATGCTGCTTTTTGGAAGTTTTGTAGGTATATATTTTACATTGAAAATAATAAAGGACTTGCAAAGTTTTGGTGCCATAAAATGGAGTGGAGATGAATAATGTACAAGTGAGTCGAGGAAAGAAGATTGAGTTGAATATTAGGTGGAAATTTAATCTTCGAAGACTATGATTTTCAATGTGCAATTGTAGAATAAATAACAAATTTCTCATTTTAGAAAATCCAAAATTAATTTGTTCTTTATCATATAGGAATTATTACAAAATCCATTTTAAATATGTACAATTTTTAAATGTCCATGCTTGTTAACTGAAAAATGAACTAGGACAAAGTAGTAGGATACAACTATTGTATAAACAAAAATTATTAAAGACTTTCAATTCCCAAGAGAGTTATAAAATAAAAAGAAAAGGGAAAATTGATGAAATATATTGTAACATGAAAGCATGATGGTGATAGTCACCAACACGCACTAGTACACAAAATAGAGAAGAAGCCATTGAATAAAAAGAAGTGAATAGGCAGATGAGAAATGGCCTCCACCATGTGCCTATGCCAATTCAAAAGCTCATAAATTGTATAAAAATATTAATAATAGAAAGGAAAGTGTGACCAACAATTTATTTTTTTTCCTATTTCGTTAAAAGTATAACATTTACAACTATATATGTTCACTGATCATCTCAGATATATGTCAATTTGCCAAGATTCTTTTAGAGCTCCCATCCCTCTTTTTCCATTATTTTATATTTCCAAACCACTTTTACATCCCTATAAATACCACTCCTAATTCTTCATTTTCCATCATCACTTTCACAAATCTATACATTCTTTCAATCACTTCCCATATTTGCTCTTCTTCCTACATTCTTCAAAACACAATGGCCTCAGCTCAGGTACTTGTTTTTATTTATTTTTGTTAAATAAAGCATATTTCTTGTCATCAACCTTCCTTATTTACTGAATCTGATGCATGAGCCTTACAGAGTTTTAGCCTTAGCTTATAAACACTTCAAAACGTTCTATAAAATGTTTAAGAACTTGTTAACTATCTTATAAAATGCATGTTTATTGACATTTTAAGTTGTTTGGACTAAATTTGATCGTTATTTATAACTATGACAGAAAATAAATATATCAAATCTAAGATGGCTGTAAGAAAAACAAGATCAGTGCCAGTTTCTCTGCTTTATTTTTACTATATAAAGTAATTATTTTGCTTTAAAAAAATACCACAACAGTTGGAATCAATCATAACACAAAAGTAGTACTACTTTGCAATGTTAAAAAGTAAAAGAAAGTAGTTTACATTGCATGATCAACTATTTATTCTAGCTACTTTATACATGTGATTAATTAAAAGAAAACATTGGTGGTTATTTTAAGGTTGAATCAGCTCCTACATCGGTGCCAGAGACTCTTCCAACTAAGGAAGTGGTCCCCACCCCAGAGAAAGCTGAGCACACGGAGGAGATTTCAGAAGCGGCCGCCGCCACCACTGAGGAAGAAGCACCACAAGAAGTGACTGAAGAAGCACCACAAGAAGTGACTGAAGAAGCTGCTGAGCCTGTAGAGAAACCAGCTGCTCCAGAAGCCGAGCCTGAGAAAGCTCTGACTGAGGAGCCAGCCGTGACCGAAGAGGCTCCAGCTGAAGCTGAAGAGCCGGTGGCTGAAAAAACAGAAGAACAAACTCCAGAGAAGAAGGTGGAAGAGCCGGCTGCCGTTCAGGAGACTAAAGAAGAAGAAGAAGAAGTAGTAGCCGCCGAGAAGCCAGCAGCTGAGCCGGAGGTTGAAGCTCCTGCTGCTGAAGAAGCCGCCACCGTGGCAGAAGAGGGTGGCGTGGCTGAAGCAGCTGAAGAAGCTGCAGCTGAGAAAACTGAGGAGTGAGAGAAGCTATATATGAGCGGAAGTTGGTTAAGTTAATTAATTTCTCTTTTCTTTTCTTTTTCGTTTCATTTATGGTATTTGGGGTTTTAATTAAAAAAAAAAAAAAAAAGTAGCAGAATGAATATATAATGCGTGTAGTCTTTTTCTATAGCATGGTTTATTGGTCCCCTGAGGGTTAAAGTTGTCTGCTGCTATGGCATGGTATGTTTGTACTTTGATCGAATAATAAATAGTTTATATTGGTAATAATTCTTGAAAGCACATGCTTCTTAATTTCATACATATATTGGGCTAATTCCGGAAAACAATATATCCTGAAAGATAGTGAGTGATGAGTTGAATCTACAAGTGGTATTAAAAAACTTGCTAGTAGTGAAGTGAGAATGTGGTTGCATGGGAACAAGAAAAGTGGAAAGGAACTCATAAGAAGGATGTTTTCAAGTATGAACATCAAGAGTCAGATTTTGGAACAAGATTGACTTGAAGGATCATAGTGCATTTTATTATTTTCCAAATTATGATTGTAGAGAATAAGAGAAATGTCCAATACATGATTAGTCTCCACTCCACTTAAGAATTCAAAAAATACATTATGTAATAGTTAAATCATTGTCAGCTTCAAAACCAGCTTCAAAAAATACATTATGTAATAGTTAAATCATTGTCAGCTTCAAAACCAGCTTAATTGAACACAAATGAGCATGCATGCTGTGACTGTGATTTGTGAAAGATTAATTTATTAATGATGAAGCACTAAAATTATTATTATTATTATTATTATTATTATTATTATTATTTATGAATGCTTGCAAAGTTTCATTGTTTAATATTGTACACTTTTTTAAATTCTTAACAAGCTTTCAAAACATATTTTATCAAAAAAAAATTGTAGATTAGATTACAAATATAATATCAAATATATTACGTAGGATATCAGTTATAAATATTACATTAATGAATATATTAATTAATTAAGATAATTATGACGAATATGTATGTAGTCCACTTAAAAGATAGTAAATGAAAATTACAAATAAAGAGAAACGAAAAATAAATAAGATTTGCAAATTCATAATGGAGCCCATGAAAAGTGAGTTCGAGGGATTTATGATTGTGAAGCCAGATTTTTTAAAGAATGAGGTTTAACATTAGATGCAACACTAATAAAGCACAACATAAACCCACTTTTTGGAGCCATTTTTAGTAGTATAATAATTGTGTAGTGTTGGTGACTAGTCCAACCCACATTATTTTACTAAGCTTACTTCATTTTAGATTTATTGACCAACATTCCAATCTACTTATGCCGCATTATCCTAAACCCAAAACTGAACCCCTGAATTCGATCCAAACCCATCAATTTTTAATTGCTTTAATAACATCTCCATCCAAAATTTGGTACCCCATTGATCTAAACCCACTCCTCAAGAATTACACTTGATTGTTCAAAATTGCTAAATCATATAAACAAGCAAGTTGATAATCAGGCATTTCCCTCCACAAATACAATAGCCACTTACTGTACTGCATTTTAGTGCAGAAATTGTCCTGTATATGATCATTCTTGAATTCAAAGATGTAGATGATTTATTCTTGCCAACATCTTAGTTTATCATCATCTCTCACTAGCAGTACAATAAGCACAACACAGCTTGCAAATATCACAATTGACCCTGTAGGGTCAAGTCTCACAGAGAATCATTAGTTCAGAAATGTATTGGATTTTGCAGTTGATGTAAGTTAACCACCTAGTATAAACAATGTATAACTCTGTTAATCTACGCAACCATCCATAGCTGATGCTACGATGTTAAGAGGTTTTAGACCTCTCTCTCTCTCTCTCTCTCTCTGTTTTCACACTTCACTTCAAGAGCAACGCCATGGATCTATTCTGTATCCTCTACTTCCACAAACATTAATAATACAACGACACTTACTATATAAACACCACTAGGTGACATTTCCATGAAAAAAACAAGCCTTCGAGTTCCTTTTTTGGCACATAAAAAACACACCCAAGCTTCTTCTCTTCACTTCTCTGCCACCCATATGCATATTATTCAAAGACAACAACATTTGGACCAACAAGAAGCATGTATATCAGATATCAGCTCGCCATTCACAACCCTTCATCAGAAAAGTAGATGTCGCCCTTGTTCTCCCCAACAATAGGAATATCAACTCACAAAACGAACCATATTATTCAAATAAGAGAGTCTAGAAACAAATAGTTTCTGCATCGGTTGTACTGAAGGAGACTACCATAGGTACGATCCCACACCCCAATGAAGAGGGACTCTGTGTCGGGACTAAAAGAGACTCCAGATATCTCACCAAAAAAGTCAATCTCTTGCTCCTTCTCAAATCCGTTCTTTACGTCATACACGTGAACGAAGTCAGCTGGTTCAGCCGTCGCCATAAACTGCCCATCGGATGTGAACCGGATAGATCGAATGGCACCCAGATTTCCCTTGAGTACAGCAATAGACTTTGACAGGTTCCGAGCATCCCATACTCGACAAGTTTTGTCCTGATTCCCAGTGGCAAACGTGTGGCCATCTGGATGCCATGCGGAAGCAAAAGAGAAATCCAAATGTCCACATAGATGTGAAATTGTCTACAAGCAAAAAGGAGTCATTATAGGAAAAAGAAAAGATCAATTGAATTAACAAATCTTTACCTAACATCAGTTTTCTATGGCTGATATTTCTTCTAGAAGTAAATAGGTACCTTGCCAGTCTGTGAATCCACCAGCATCCCATCAGGATTGTCCCCAACAATAGCAATGATTTTGCCATCTGGACTCAGTGAGGTATGCTGTAAGCAAAGCAACAAATGCACTTTTATAATATGTTTACCTGAAGAGTAAAGGGGGATGAAAGATAAAAGACACTCAAGAATACTAGCAACTAACTATTTCAGAGCCCTCTCAACAGACCATTTGTGTGCATAACTGATATCACATATGCTCACTAGAAACTCAAAGGACTTCATGAGGAATTCAAAGTGGTTTCCAAATTGAAAGTAGATTTACAGACGAGCAGCACTAACTCTAATATTATGTGGAGAAGTAAACCGCCTTATGAAAGATAAATGTCGAAATATTAATGTTGATCCAACATAAAACTTGTGTAAGAGCAGAAACCATTGAGGAGTCTCACTCAAATATACATACTATAAAGACTTTTCATGACAAACAGGCAATAACTACCAACAATTTCACATAGAAGCAACTAGTAAAAGGCTAGGCAATACTATAACCAAGTAATGAAGCAGGCCTGTATTTGGAACACATGCAGCTGCAGATTAAGCATTTATATTTCCGTAGTCACAACAGGAGCATTCTACATACACAAACAACTAATACAGAATTCTTTATGTACGTAACAACGCACAGCAGTAATCATATAAATGATCAAGAAGCAGCAAACATGGATGGATCTACATAATTATCATACTTCATCAACAGCTTCAACTTTGATCATGCAACTTTCGAGCATGCGGTCATAGTCCCATATGAGAGAAATTAACAATATGTTGTGTAAGTAATATGCTCAACTAGATTTCCATGAAGTCCCAAGCTGCTAAACTTTTCAGATTCCTACCAAAACATAATAGCCCCTCAAAAGCCTCACCGACACCTTAATGGACACTGTCATGTAAACATTAACCTGACATCATTTACACACATATTCCTGATGTTTGCTTGCTCATCATTTTCCACAAGGATGCCACTATCTGTGAGCTTCTTGGTGAACCGACAGTAGATACCATTAATATTTCTGTTATATGTTAATGAACAAGTTAAGAAACAGAACTTACATTTACAGGCCATGGGTAAGAGAAATGCCTAACAAGCTGAAATCTCTCCAAGTCAAAATCCCGCACTCCGCAATCATTATTTGATGCTGTGAAATGAATAGAACCACTGAAGTGGTTCAAAACCAATTAGTATCTCTGTGGATAGACTAATTACAACCAATAACTTTGAATTGATGTGTGTGTTTGTACTTCTATGAGGATATAAATCTAAATATTTTGCTATTCATTGTATGAAGAAAAATTTATAAAATTATGTAAAAGATTAAATGATTAGAGAGAGAAAACAAAGCAAAGATGTAGAAGCACTGAGATGTTGATTAATAAATCTACCATGAGACTAGAACAATGGGAGAAGTAAGAGTACATGTGAGGACAGAAATGAGAGAAATTAAAGGCTAAAAAGCCAAAACCACCTAATAGATGTTGTAATTCAATCAGTTGAACGTTACAAACTAAAGACACCAATTAAGCTCTCAAATACTTATGGGTGAATAGATGCTGGCCAAAGGTGGAGCTATCAGGTAGACTGTTGTTGGGTTATAAGTGATCACAAATCAGTATTTCAATTTATGAGATCATTATGTGCATATTTAACGAATCATAATTCAGAAAAAGATGAGGAAAATAGAGGATATGAATTGGTGCTAAGATGGAGAATCAGGTTCACCTTGGACCATCATAGATCTCAATTGCATTTGTGATAGCATTATCATCATAAGTTGTCCTCGTACAATAGCTGACACCAGGTCGATCTAGATCCTGCATTACATGAACAATGCTTCATCCAGCTACAAGGAAAGGAAAGTTCTAAAATGCTGAAATGAGCTGCAATTGTTGCTCATTAATCAAGTTTAAACATCTCCATGTTAGCATAATTCTAAGCTCATAAGTTCCTCATTTCCTTCCATACAACCAGAGGAATTCAAAGTAACGGAATAGTGTAGCTGAAAATATCAAGTTCCAGCAAAACTTTGTAAGTTAGGTAATGCCTTGTTCAAGACATCAGTAAAGAAACCATGATCAAGTTTATGTGAGAGAGACCAAAGATTATTAAAAAAATAATAATAATATGGTGGATGTTATTGGTAGAGATGCACCATATGTGAGTGGCAGAACATGCATATAGCATCAATGCTTTCATCAAACAGAAAATTACCTTGCAAATAAGCTCTCCCTGGAATCCCCCAGCAATTAACAAATTATCACGAACTGCCAGAGTACTTACTTGCGTCTGAGTAAAACCTTCCAGTAAGTTTCCTGGGTGTTTCTATATAAGGAAATGAATCAGACAAGTCACACTTTACCAAAGGAACATGAAAATATCACTTAAAAAATGTCTCAAACAAATTAGTCTTGAAAGACGCACCTCACAGGGAGCCACATGACCTGAAACATTGAGAACTTCACTCTTCTTGGAACTCAAGGAAGACCAATGAATGATTGAATAATGAGACATGAGATAAACATCATGCTTTGACGTCGACCATACCAGATTTCTCAACTGTGATTCACAGCCACACATTTAAGAAAGAGTCAGTGTATATACATAATAATCCATAAACATGCCCTTCAAGCATATTACAATATACACGTGAACTATAATGATAAATTATTTTAACAGCATCCTCGTCAAGAAATAAAATTCAAAAGTGCAGATGAATTTACAACTGAAAGTAACTCCTGAACCAAGAAATCAATTTAGAGCCACAGAAGTAAACTAAAAGTATCATACAATGCATAGCATTACCTGAAAATGAAGAATGGTTGACTTTACAGACCTGGTGTTCTGCCAGAACTCATAATACACACCACCTTTCCTTGTTATCTTGCACTCCTAACACATCCAAAGAAAACGAGCTCACTTGGTATATTAATTAGATATAGAAAATTTAACCAACTTTGTGATTACCATTTGAAATTGAGTCTGGACTCGAGACTTTACCTTTTCCGATGCCTCTCCAGATTGAGGTATATTCTCATAATTCTTATACTGTTCTAATCTAGTCTGTCTATACTTCTCCCGGGATATGCTTAACCTCTCCCAAGGGATTCCTTGGATATCCTTCCCTTTCCGTGCTGCCGCAGCATGAGTATCCGTAATCTTATTGTCCTAATTCCAAATTTCAATTAATTAACACTGCCAATAATATTAATAAATTAAAAAAAAAAAAACAATAACAAAAAAAACACTAAAAATGTAATCAACTTGAGGTATTGAGTACTATTAATGAGCAAGTATGGTGAGTGCAGATAAACTGACCGAATGATCATATTCATCTTCATCCTCCTCTGATTCCGAGTCTCCCATTATTCTACCAGCATAATACATATCGTCATCAACTTCACCCATTTCATAATCACCAGCAGAATAATCTGCAACTTCCTCTTGATAGGACATTTCTTGATATTCAATTACTCACTGGTCACTGCATAAAAAGCAATATCTAACAATTCAGCCCAATATTCAATCATCAATGAACTGAGAGAACACCAAAAATGTAAATGCAAATTGAATATGGTGACCAAACGAGTTTCCATCTAGCTACTAATCACACAAAAATTAACAAATTGAAACAATAATACATCATAAAATTTAACCCACTTTCAGCCGCCATTCAAAGACTCAAACTTTGAAAAAATAAAATCGAAAGGCAAGACACTGGTCAATTCAGAAAGAAAAAAACCCTCGTCAAAAACAAAAGGATTCATTCAATCATTACAGAAAAGATATCCACCAGAAAACAATTGAAGCCAACAACAGCGAGAACGAATTTAGAGCTGCACTAAAAAAAAGAAAACAATAATTATAACTTCAATTCAAATCAGCAATCCTTTCAATTGGATATTTTTTCGAACGAGAAATTTATTATCGAGAAAGATAATTACCAGAGTGTGGAGACACCGATCAAGAGGAGTAGGGGGAAGATCTCCGTGCCGCGGATCAAAATCAGCAATAGAGATCTACCTATATCTCAATCAGGAAAACCCTTTAATTTATCTTGTATGAACTCCGAGCCCGAGGCGGTTATTTTTACTCTCGTTATTAATTTGATTGCGTTAAAACTTAAAATATTTTGTGTTTTGTATATGCAAGAAAAAAAAAATTAGGGGAGGACTAAAGTCACCTCCTTCGTTTTTTCTAAGAGCACCAACTTTTTTTTTTTTTTTTTAATTCCAATTTTATTTTTAAGGTTGTTGAACTAACTCCATTCGATCAAGATGGTCGAAGAGGCTTCAAGATGTTCAGTCGTGATGGTCGAACGGGCTTTAAGGTGTTCGGTCGAAGTGGCCGAACACTCTTCAATGTGGCCGAAGAGTAGCCGAACACTACGCTCTTCGGCCACATTGGCCGAACGAAATTGATACGGTTAAATAGTTTTTTTACGTTTTTTGCTACGATTTTTACACATTTAACAAATTTGTGAAATGTTCGTCATTATATTGGCATTATAATCTTCAAAAAATTAAAAGATTTAACTTAAAAAAAAATGCAACTCGTCACCTGTTCTGCCCGTGCGCCTGACGACGACAAGTGACGGAAGGCGCGGTGTGCGCATGCACGACAGGTTACGGATTGCGTTTTTTTTTTAGTTAAATCTTTTAAAATTGTAATGCCAACATAATGACGAACATTCACAAATTTGTTAAATGTGTGAAAATCGAGTAAAAAACGTAAAAACACTATTTAACCGGATCAGTTTCGTTCAGCCGAGGTGGCCGAACACATAGAAGAGTGTTCGGCCACCTCGGCCGAACATCTTGAAGCTCGTTCGGCCATCTTGACCGAACGGAAATAGTTCAATAACCGTAAGAGTAAAATTGGAATTAAAAAAAAAAAGATTGGTGTTCTTAGAAATGAGATAGGTGTCTTTAGTCCTCCCCTAAAAATTTACCGCTTTTCCAGAGAAATTTTTGCCGACAAGATTAAAGTGAAATTGGGGTTTATATACAATACAACTAGGTTTTAACCAATGTGTAACATTGCATTTAATTTAGTGGATTTTAATATTTTTATTTGATGTAAAAGTATAAACTATTTGTATAACAGAATAAAATTCAACTATGTTTTTAATTATTGTAATGTTTAAAAATAGTGTTATTATTATGCATTATTTAAATGAAATTGAATGTTAAGCAAATTACTTTTGAAAAATTGGTTTGTCACAATAACAAATTATTAATTACCACAAATCTCTTTAGAACTATCAATAACAACTAATGAACTTCTCAAAATAAGTATTCTCAAATTCTATAAACAAATAAACATATGTACACACACACACACACATATATATATATATATATACATATATATATATATATATTATAAGTTATGCATTGTATCAATAATTTACTAGTGTGTTCTAAAATACATTATTAATAATTAGCTAGTATTGTATATTCTTACATTTATATATGACTATATGATGTTATAATGTATATATGTGACAATAAACACACATTCAATGAAATATCAGTTAATCAACCACAAAAAATTAGCAATGATTATCCGTCAATATATTTAAAACTTGACAACAAACATAATAAATAAAGATTCCATAAAAAATAATGTTTGTTGTCTATGACTATTTTCTGATATTAGAAGACATCAAATTGGATCTCCACCATTCAAACAAATTCATATTTATAATGAGTATATGTTATTCAAATATTTTAGATATTATTCAATAATTAGAATACTCCTGACCTTAAAGGCGTTTGTCAACAAACACGCGTTTAAAAATCGCTGCAAATGAAAAATCGTTTAAAAATCCAGGACGCAACGAAGCAAAACACGAGTGCGAAAAATCGGCGAACACTTGATAATAGATTTTCTCTTTTTCGGCAAAATTTCGCGAATTTAACGGCCATGAGCGCCGCCGTGCTTCCACTCTCTAACATCACCGGACCACAATTCCCCTTCTTCCCGACAACTCGAACGAGAAAAAAACCCTTCGTTTCCCTCCGTAATTCACAGGTAATCGATTCTGCGGAGGACCAAACCTCGCCGGAGATTCCGCCGGCGACCGTATCCCGCCGCCTCATATTGCTCCGTCACGCCCAGAGCTCCTGGGAAAACCCTTCTCTCAGAGGTACTCGTTTTTGGTTATGCTATATGTAAACAATGCCTATACCTTTATCTTTATCCAAATGCACAAACACTTCACCTAGTGCGATTTCACTATCCAGAAAATGCACAATCACACACTTACTCTCGTGATTATGACGATAGACACTGGATGCTGCACTTCCTTGTTTATTTTACCAGCTGTAGCATCATCTACTAAATGAGATGAACTACATTTATTCAATCGGTGATGAATCTACTGTCATGAAAGATTACAGATAATTTGCAGTTTAACTAACTACCCCACCGCATATGAATGTGGTAGCAATAGTCATTTATATTCATTAAATCGGCAATGTTGCTAGGATCATATTCATGATGAATTTTAAAGAGACCTATTCGGAGCTTAAAAATTTCCCTATTTTTTGGCTATAATTGAAATAAGTAACATTTTTGTTCAGCATAAGTTAATCGAATTCGGTTTCTTTTATCTAAAAGATCATGATCGGCCTTTGAGTGAATCCGGAAGAGCTGATGCTGTAAAACTGTCACAGAAACTCATGCAATTGGGGTGGATTCCTCAACTGATACTATCCAGGTCGGGATACCTCGTAATTTGAGTTTAATTGGACATTGAACCGGATCTATGATTTATGTTCGTATTTAGTAATATGCATTTCTGTAGTGATGCACAGAGAACAAAGGAAACATTGAAAATTATGCAGGAGAAAGTACGTGCTTTCTTGGAAGCTGAGGTGCATTTTATTTCAAGCTTTTACTCTGTGGCAGCCATGGATGGACAAACAGCAGACCACCTCCAACGAGCTATCTGTAAATATTCGAGAGATGAGATCCTAACAATAATGTGAGTTCTGGGGCTATTGAATCTCTATGGTGTTTCCAAAACATTACAGTTTTATAAATCATTATACATTAATAAAACTATATTCCTGTGTGATAGTAAGTAATATTCTACTGTAGGATCTGCTTAAGGTCAATTTTTGTAGCTTAACTTTTTGATTGCTATGGACTCTTGCCCCATATGAAGAGAATGGATAAATGAATGAGTTAGTTAAGTAAAACAATAAACGTATGTCTGTTTCGTTTTGAGCAACAGAAGTTAATGCATCTCAAATGGTTTGGATTTTCTTTAACCCTCTTTCATAAATATTTTCTCTTCTTTTACGAGAAAATGACATCATATTGCAATTTTATGTATGTGTTTGATCTTCAAGTGATTATGCAGGTGTATGGGGCATAACAGGGGATGGGAGGAGGCAGCCTCCATGTTCTCCGGTTTCTCCATAGAACTGAAGACTTGCAATGCTGCTTTGCTGGAAGCTACTGGAAAATCATGGGAAGAGGTCGTACATACTGTTTCTGTGCTGCTTTTTATTTTTACACCTTAAATACTATAACATGTGCAATTACTACCATACTAATTTATTCTAAAATTCATGGATAATATTCAACAAAATGGCACTTATGTGAAAGAAGGAAGGCCTAACTAACTATTAGTGACATCCATTTTATCGTTAAATGGCAACAACACGGAATATCTGTTGAACATTGTTGTAGATAAAGAACTGCCAATTAAAATTCTAGGATCTCATAGTTACATAAATCGCATTCACAGCACTGTTATGTAGACCTTTTTGGTTTTAAAACAGGTAGCTATCGCACCTCTCTGTAGCAACTCTGGAAGTTGTTCTCCAGCTTATTTGATTTATATTCCTCGAGGAGTTAAATCTAAAATATGCTATAACAAACATTTATATTTAGAGCAGGTAGCTGTCTTTCTTCAGGTTGAAACTACGGGCACTGAGTCATATCTTTTCTGGACTCTCTAAAAGCCTTTGTATATTTGAACCGTGGCCTTCTGCTGTTGGTCTTTTACTCTTACTGCGTATGAGGAAAGCACATATTTCAACTTGATTTTCTTCCTCAATTTATTTTGTATAATTAATTATTTTATATTATTTGGGTGCGTGGTTTTTGTGAATAAAATCAGCAGTTTTAATCTTTCTCTCTTGTATTCCCATCTAACATCATTTGTTTCAAGTCCAGGCATTTTCCTTGGCTGGATTTGGTGGTTGGAAGCTGCATGGCGTTATTAAGCCAGATTCAACTATTAGTGGCTAGCTGTATAAACTCTCCTCACTCGCTCTCTCTCCCTCTCCCTCTCCCTCTCTGATGTAGTTGCAACTTGCCAAGAGAGTAAGGTTTTAGCTAAGTGTTGGAAATGCCTTACCCTTGTTCCATTCACCTTACAGAATAAGTTTTTTGTTTCCGGAATGAAGAAAGAAGCATCCATCATCTTCTCCCCATCCTATCATCCATAAGGTGTTCATAATGTAATCTTTCTTTTGTTTAGGAGCATTAGATCTTGCTGCTAATATGTGTTCTAACTTCCTTGTCTCGTCTCTATGTTTTCTCCTTTATCAAAGTGCGAAACATATTGTATTCTCTTAATATGAAAGAAATAAAATAAAAACCTATTAATTATCATATCCTGAATTTGAACTAAATTTAGAAAATTACCGGCGCTGTTGACTTGTATACTAACCTCATTTGATGGATTTAGATTCTCTTGCTGTGAGCAACTATAAGTAGTGTACTTGTAATAGCGCCACTCATCTAATACCAGTAGTAGACTTGTATTCAAACAAGTCCACCCCATTCAATCGTGAACACCAGGACAAAAACGGAAACTGCTCATAAGTGTAAACAGCTTATAAGATAGAGGAGACTGGGATTTGAGCATCCAGAAGAACAAGAGATGATGGAGCTGCTGCACTAGTGGTCATATCAAAGCTTTAATAACTGACTCAATAAAAGCTTTAAGCCTATCACGTGTTCGATCTAAAGCATCTCACATGGACTAGTATGAATCATGTGTTGCTATTCGAGACCCTCTCCAACTCATTTTCAGATAACCCAGATGAATGATCAAAATGCTCTCTTGGCATGAAAATTGAATGCGACTGCTGGTAAGGAGGGCTCAAGCTCGATTCCAGGATTGTGTGCGTCAGAACTCTTTCCGACTCAGCGTTGACACGCTGCTTCTTTTCTGGTCTCTCACTCAGGCTAACATGACAATCAGAATCAGGAGTTTGTGGGCCGTGATGCGATGACAAAGATTCATCTGTAGCATGTTCTTTGGCAGGCTTGTCTAGAAAAGGTGGCTCCGTTGTTGCGGCAGGTGTTGCTGGGTCAGTTTTATTATCAGAATCGAGGCAGGTGTCCTCGGTTCGAGGCCCTGAGCAAGGGGCTTCTGAAAGAACTCCACTTAGGCGTTGTTGTTCATCGATTATCTTTTTTAAATACTTCCCTTGAGCTTCTATGCGCAACTGCAGCTGTCTTTGAACCTGAAAGATTTTTTCAGTCTTATAAAATGACACTCCAACAAACAGAAGAGACAAGCATCTTCCCTGCCCTCTATTGGTAAAATAAAAATACCATGCATCTTAAGTTCATTAGGAAAGGAGAAATCTGGTCCCCTACGTTTCTTTCTCTCTTTAAAATTGGAAAACCCACTCTTCACTGCGGTCATGCAATTACACAATTAATTAGAACTATCCCGTTGATACAGTTCATGGGGATGCATCTTAGAAGCGTTAGAACTGTAAAGTATTGGGGGGGGGGGGGGGACACAAGACAATTCGACACCCTGATATATCGATTACAGTATTAACGGGGCAGCAGTGAAAATTGAAATAGAAAATAAGTATACCTCCAATTGCTCATGCAATCGCTTTTGAACCTCCATTTGCAGCTTCAGTGCTTCAGTTAATTGCATTCCGCTGTAATAGATGAAGTAATTTCTTACATGAAATGTCATGTTAATGCAGTATGCAATGGTAACATTATGGCATAAGGACAGTAGATTAATAACAACAGAGACTATAATAGACAACAATTTATGCATATGAAGAGATCATAAATGTGAGTTAGGAGACTCCACATACCTATAATGCATAGCATTAGTGTACATGGAAGATGGATAACAACAGAGATTATAATAGGGAATAAGTTATGCATATGAAGAGTAAGGAATGTGAGTTAGGAGACTCCACTTACGATGAACCATCCAAACTGGAAAGCATGTCTCCAGATTCTTTCTTTTCAGCTTTTCTCCCTTTGAATTAAATCAATACAAAAATGTAAATAAAAGAATGGGAAGGAAAAGTTGCTCCTAAAGATATTTATAATGACAACCATCTACACCATATACTAAGTACAGATAATAATTTACCCTCAGAAGAAGAATCAGGAAGATACTTCGCGAGCCGATATTTCTGATGGTGAAGATAAAATTAGTGCAAGACACAGAGCTCACAGACCAACGTATGCAGGTAAGAGGACTTGAAAGGGATTTTATGGCTTACATACCTGTAGGTGGCTTTTTACATGGTAAATTGTAAGCCCTTGAACTCCCATAACTCTCAGAACACCTTTAGGAGTAGCCCCTGTATAATTATAACAAAGATATCAAAAAGTGTTCACAGGTGAATGACGCTATGAATGACAGCTAGAATCTCGTCTAATACTTTCGCCATTAAAATCCTATTTCTTCAAAAATTAATTGCAGAAAGTGTACAACAAATTGTCATTTTCTCAACATTAAAAAGCAAATGCTCCCTTCATCCCCATTTTTCCAAAAAAAATATATATATATCATGTTTCAAAAGTTAAAGTTGTTTTGCTTTCTTCTCTTTGCCTGATACAGTTCATCGACTAAACTGATCAAATGCAATTGAATAAGTTAAATCTTGAGGGACATAAGTGAGAATTGAAGATATATATAATGTTACACCTTTCTTCGGTTGACAAAAAATAAAACATTGTACTTTGAAGCAACAAGACTCGTTAACAGAGGGAGTGATATGTTTTTCTGTGTTTCCAAACACCAGAACGGGGAAAACCAAGCAAAAGGTACATGTATCAAGCGTGATGTTCAGAATGAGAGAAACACGGTCTTTCCAACTTGTCATCTCAGTAGTTTGACTCACATAATTATTGCAATATTAGTGGCCCTTACAGTGCATCATGCATTTATGTAGGTTCTTCTATGTTTCCCTTTTTCAATTACTCACCAAAAAGGACTATATTTATTACAAGCTGACAAGATTTCATCAGAACGACAGAACAAAAAACAAAGCTTTCATTCATTCATAATCTTTTTTAATTTATTTATTTCAGATTTCATTCTGTACATACTTTGTTCTTTCTATACTGACTTAATTTGGCGGGTATCAAACTTCTGTTCTGTAATTAAAAGTGGAAAAAACTCACTATCTGGTCCACCAAGTTGTGCTACGGCATCAACAAATCGCTCATGAAGTTCATGTGTCCAGCGAAGACGCTGTTTAGAGGCTAAATTGGCATTGTTATCAACATTGCTATCTCCACTCACAGAATCCATTGTGCTGGTACTGCAATCTAATGGCTGGCTTTGAACTCTAGAATCACTGAGAATTAAACTTGAGCTAGGAAAGGCCTTCAGATCAATACATACTTCATTAACCTGTATCAGCGACAGAAATCATTAAAATTGAGACTATAGAACCTAAGTTAATCCAGAACAACAACAACAGCAACAAAAGATTAAGTAACCAAACCTTAATCCCACTACGGAGGGTAAATTATATGAATATCATATCTCACCATCGTGCTTGGTGGACTAGTGGAGACACATGTTTTTAATAATATTTAAATATAATATATCTTTTCTAATAGTTTCTTTCAAATCTTTTTAGTTCTTCCTCTTCCCCCTTAATCCGACTTAATGAATTTCTACTTTCTCAAATGTACATGTTGAAACCATCTTGAACGCATTTCTCAGATTTTCTTGTTTGTTAGGACTACTCCCACTTTAATACTGTAATCCACATAAAAAAATTGATGGGGAATACTGAAGGCAGAAAGACCTATATCAATAGCTCAAAGGATAGGGTAAAAGTACTTTGGTGATCATCATCATAAGCATAGTGATGAAAGATTTACTTGTTTCTTTTTTTTTCCACATAGTTATGGTGCATGATGGAGGAGGGTGATTCACAAGGAAACACAGTCAAAATTACAAAGCATTTAGACAAAGGGACAAAAACAGTAAACAGAAAAAAATTCAATAATAACTAACAGTAACGCACACATAAACCCCTGATATCGTGAAAAACACCTGAAAATAAATATCTCATCTCATCTCCAGAATAAAAACTAGAATTTAGCATTTGCGAATCAGGTATTATTCTCAAAAAAGAATTGACCAAAAACTCGGGAGCAGAGGCTGAAATTGCGAGAGACTAAGAAGATGAAGTTTCTTACACAGATCTGTGAAGTTCGTAAGTGCGATCCTTGAAGAACACCGATTAAACGGGCTCAATTGAAATCTCCGAAAAGCAGACAACCCTAAAAAGATGCAGTAAATAAAAAGGTGATTGGGTAAATGAATGGTTACTGATAAAGCAGTAGGAAGGTAAGAAAGGAAGGAGGTGTTGAAAGCTTCTGAATACTAATTTTCAAAGCTTTGATTTCATGATAGTGACTGCCGGAGGGGTATTATCGTCATTTAATTTTTATTAAGTTTTCTGCGCCTGCAATTTGATGTGATCAGGTGAGGCTCAAATTTGCTACACCATTTCAATCATCATCACCATTTCCAATTTAATATCATGGTTTGAAATAAGAAATATAATATTGAAAATGACGAGTCAATTTACAAAATTTAAATTATGAAAATGTATTTGGGTTATTTACTAAGACAAAAACTTTTGTGCAACTAGTGCACGGATTCTAAATCCGTGCACTTTGGTCGATCCGGCCGCCATGCGTCCGTACGTGCCACTAGGTCGCGAATAAAATCCGCTCAAACATGCTCCCAAGTGTTAAACATTTATATTATGTTAATTATACATTTTAGTAATGTTAGTTATACATTTTAATTATGTTAGTCATACATTTTGTAAGACTAGCTGTATCTTAGCATTTTTTTAGACGGACATATTAACTTTTCATTCATTTTAGTTATAATAGTCATCCATTTTAGTTATGTTAAATATATGTTTCAGTTATGTTAGTTACATTTATATATTACATAAATGTATGATTATGTTGATATAAATGTATGAGTATTATCACATAAAGGTAAATATGTACAAATTGTGACGAAATTATGATTTTTTTAGAATTAAAAATATTAAATAAAGGTATGATATCTGAACATAAGAGTATGACTAATATAACATAAAAATATGACTAATATAATGTAAATGTATGACTAACATAACATAGAGGTCGGGACAAAAAAAAAATTAAATAAAAGTGCGGGGATTCGGGTCAATGCCCGAATCCGACTCGAGTGCATATGTGTATCAGGTGCACATGAGTGCTACTCATTTATTAATAATAAACTCAATTATGAAATTATATCCATTTAATATAAGTTACATATTTTACATCGGGTTAATGGGACTTCGTTTCACGGTGATTTTTCGTAAAACGGTCTCATATAAGTTTTTGTGTTATTTTTTGGTAATTTTTATAATTATTTTATAATTATCTTTGTATGTCTATATAATTTTTTTTGGTAATTTATATAATTATTTTTGTATGTCTATTAATCCGATAGAAATTAATAGTAAAATTAATTCAATTATATATGATAAAAAATTTGAATTAATATGATATAATGCTTTTACGATAAACATAGATGGTAATTTTCGATGGGAGTGATGATGTTATGATAACTTTGAACACAACACAAAGAAGAGTGGTCCGATTTACTTGTAAGGGTATGCAAATTGCTGTAGTTATAGTTGATTTCTTTATATTTAATATATTTCTGTTCATTAATCCCTTAGGTATAGGATGATATTCAAAAGCAAATGAACCTTGATGCATCAATCTGATAATGTTTCAAGGAGATGAATGCTATAAAAAGTGACGTTCATTTGCAAACACTTGCTGTAAAAACTCGTGAGATTTCATATGCTTCAACATCACCATTTCTCAAGCTTACATACAAAGCTCTGCGACTTCATTTTTGGTTGCAACACACACCCACAAATCAAGATCCTTAAATACAAAATATCAGAGTAGAAACCAACTTCAAATTTCATACTATGCTCCCAATTTTGGGTATCTGATTCTGCAGTCACATCCTCTCAGAAAGATCATCTGGAGTAGGGAGAAAATAACTTCAAGAATCCATGGTTTGGGTAATAGTCTTAGCTGAAATCTCGGACACAGCTTTGAATGGAATAGGTAGCCAAAACTCAAAACTCGGAAATGCTTTTGAAGCAATACGTGGCGTTGAAGATTAATTCTTTGGAACATAATAAGATTCTAAGCATCATAAATCATTCAAGATAATGTGGCACACATCAAGCTCCTCAAATACACAACTGCCAGAGAATAACAATACAGAGTAGATATCATCAACCCGAATAAACACACATTGCAACAATTTAAACAGTTCGATTTGAGATGGAAATTTAGATATTAAACATTCATCATCAGAATGTATTTGCTTTTCAATTGATCACAAGGGTAACAAAACACAGAGAAATTACACTCTACAAAGTGATTTGCCACTCTCCACTGGCCAAAACAAAAACATACAGTCCAACTTGTGTGAAAGAGTTATCACTATATTAACTTCTTGAAGAACAACTTTAAGTTCTTGGGCATCATATTGTCATGCTAAAAAATGAGTAAAAACAAACAAATCATGCAATTAATCAAGAGCTACTACAATATATTAAAAGATCTACCTACATTTATCCATTGGTATTGAGTTTAACCGTTTGTAATTTGCTTCTCTTCAGGTATCACGAAAAGCAGGCGAGATAATGCTATCTACGTAGGTGCCTCCATCTATAAACGTAGCTGGAACTCCATCAACAATCATGTCTCTCAATCTTTTCTCTTTCATATTGTAAACAACCAAACTTTCCCATTCTGTTAGCAGCACAACTTCATCATCTCCGATAAAACTTATAGGCTTAACAATGTCAGAATCACAATCGGCATCAACACTGAATTTCGTCCAAGACTCACTTAAACCGTACTCTTTCATAATCCAAATATCTGCGCGGCTATTAGTTCTGATATCAATCATACAAAGGCACCCCTCAACAGCAACAAGTTTATTAAATACAAATTTCTGAACATCAACACCACTTGGAGCAGGAATTTCATCAAACACCTCATCTACAAAATTGAAAGCAGCGATTACAGAGGGAAAATTTGATTCTCGACTACTAGCCAACCAATGGATAGCCCCATTCACAAAAGCCCCAGAGGAAAGCGAAGGAACGGCATGATCGTAAGGGGAATTATCAACCCTTTTCCAAACACCCATTTTTGCAGAATAAACATCTACAAATGTATCGATACAATCGGGCTCATATTCATTGTCAGTATTATAATACGAAAGTGCCACAACTTTATAATCATCGCTAAATCTATCATACCCAAATCCAAACATGCTGAAGCTCTCTTCCTTCTTCAAAGCTAGAGGCGAATCTAGTATTTCCACCTGCTGCAGAGTGATCGGATTCACCAAAAACTTGTCGTAATCCTCGTTTACTAATAAAACCCAGCCATCACAAGAACCCACAACCTCAGAGGTATTAATCGGCAAATCGAGCTTCTTAGAAACGGCGTCGTCTTTGATGGTGGCGATGGAGTGGATGGAATGAGAAGGGGCGATGAGAATGAGGTTTTCTTGGTGGGGTTTTTGGGTGAGGTGGGATTTGATGAACTCAGGGGTTGAAAGTAGGGTGCGCCATTGTTTAGCTAAGCATCTGCACTTGCCAACAGATTTTGTGGGGAGCCGTGAAAATATCTCGATCAAGATTTCTTGGGGAAACTCGGAGTTCGCCATTTCTCTTCAAATTCAGACAGGGGTTGACTATTGAGTGAAGACACTGTATATGTGTGTATTTGTAAAACATTTTCTACAAAGGTAATTCTTAATTTTGAATAAATTTCTTTTTCATTTTATATTTAAACAAATAATATAACTATACAATTTATATTATACTATTAATTTTATAATATAAAAAAATATTCCACTTATTAAAGCACACTCATAAATGTCACAACTCGTGTTTTCTGCCCCATTTTGCGACGTTACACGAAAATTTAAACTACGTGACACACTCTTTTTTTTTTTTTAAAGAAAAAATTAATAAAAGTATATATATCAAATTTGAAATGAAGTATGGAGCATCCAACTCAACTATAATATTGCTATACAAATCAATAAATCATCAATGATTCAATATATTCATCATACAACAAAATTGGTTGAATATATTTAAGGGGGTGGGTATGGGTAAGGTTACACACGACGTGACCTACCCACCTACTGTCCCTTCTCATTATGATGAATAAATAATAATGAATAAATGATGGCAATAAAATACAACCAATAAATATACATCACCACCTTAATTTAAATTTAAAATAAAATACAGCTTTTTTGAAAATTTGCCATAGGGACACGTGCCAGTTGATGAAGTGCAAAAGAAAATGAAAACTAAGAGTGTCGGTAGGGTGAAGGAAAGGCAACAGCAGATATTCCGTGGCCACCAACATTCATTCATTTGTCTTCACATTAGACATTGTTTGCCTAAACAAACATTTTTGGTACCAAGAAAAAAAATATATGAAAAGAAAAGACAGTATAACAAATAACCTATGGTAATTGGCACCAAAAATAGAAAACAAAAATGGGAAAAGAAACAGTGTATTGTATCAGTTACTGATACATGAACACATCTCAGCAGGCTCTACAACAATCAAGATTTTAACAAAAGTAAACCCAGAAAAGCATGAATAAAAAATAATTATACTCTACAACTCTATATACCTCAATCTGAAGGAGAAAATACACAAAGCCTTTAAGGAGTGATGTTGCATTCCCTCAAATATAGCTGATCATAGTCCACGAATTTCGTCCAATAGTTTCTAAACTTTGGTATGCCTATCTCCAGCCACGGCTTCAAGTTGCCATTGTAATGTATAACTGATGCTCGTTCGATATCCTTTTGAGCTACGCTTGGATTATAACCAAGTCCCAATACATGCCAAGATTTATCGAGAGCATATGTGCGATTCCAGAAGGTTATCAAACCGGGTGGTAGAGTCCCCAGTTTCCATAACAGTCTATCCTGATTCTGAGCATAAATCACAGTTTTCGATTTAGTGTTGGGAATTATTTGCCAACCAAACAGAGAATAGACATGAAAGAAACCTTACCAGATTCTGCCATTTGTGGTACACATCTGTGATGTTTTGTTTCCTCCATTCATCCAGATTGAAGATGTTCATTCCGAACGCCCAGCCGCAAGCGCGAGGGTCGAAGCTTTTGGAGATGATAGGGTTTGAGAAATTAAGGTAACGGTCAAATCGGTGGAAGCTTTCTCCGCACGTTTCGACCACTCCAATGACCTTGCCTTTTAGATCAAGAGACCAGAGTCCGGTGAGATCCTTCTGCACTACAATGTCGTCGTCTAAGAACAGCACCTTGTTCAGATTTGGGAAGATCTGTGGTAGGTAAAACCGGAGATGGTTCATGATGGAGAGGTACTTGGGGTTTCTAAATTTCAAGTTTGAATCGGATTCGGAACGGCGGCCTTTGAAGTAAAAGTCGATCATCGAGGGTGATCCAAGCTGCTTGAGGACTGGACTGTAGCTTGAATTTAGCCATGTGAACTCCTCGACATTCTGAACCTGTATCGTTGCTTTGCCTGGGGGGTTGGTTAAAAACCACATTTTCATCGCAGCATAATTGAGCCTATCGGTGACGACGTGGAAGACATGCTTTGAAGGATCCTGATCGGGACACAAACACGATTATTTTGCATATTAATAATACAGAGGAATTAAAAACCAATACAATAACATTCTTTTGTACCTTTGCACGAGTTATCGTTGAGTTCACAACAACTGCAGCTCCCAATATGTTATCTGAAAACAGGGCATAGTGGTAGAGCTTGGGATCATCTAATTTTTCCTTGTTTGGGAAATTCCTCTGGGAGTCGTTCAACATGAAATACTCCGTTGAAAGGCGCAAAGGAAGACAGTGAAGCCCTTTAGGGACTGTCTTTGCAGCTAAGTGTGTCAAAAACAAGGTCTGTTTCTTGTGGGCACGAAGCTGCTCGTCAGATGAATGGAGCATCGCACGGAGTTTCTTTATCACAGCAGCATTATCATCTAGTATTTGTTTCCCTTTCAACAGAGTTTGCTCCATTGCCTTCATCTTCTCATAAGCACTGCAAGTCAATCACATACGGAATCAAATGAAACCGAGAATAACCAGAAAGAAGGGGGGTACTTTAGCCATTTCACAGAACAAAAGAGAAGGTAAAGACTAACTTTCTTGGCAGCTCAGAATCATTGGAGGCATCTCCAAGAGCTCGATGAACTTCCTTGATACGCAATCGCAGCTCCCTCACAAAGTGGGGGTTGTTTCGAGTCGCTGAGAGGGAAAGATAAACCTTCCCTTGAATGAGCTGGTCCTTGAGCTGGCGAACATGAGCATCTGAAACAACTACTCGTGCATTCTGTTTCTCAGTTCTAGCTTTCACTTGTTCTCCAGGAACATCTTTGCCAGAGGCCCGAGAAGAGTTCTTTTGATGTTTCACTTCCTAAAAGAACCAGACCAAAAGGAAATAAGTTTCACAAATGTGGACAATGAAATCTCTGTGCAATCTAAACACACAATAGTAGAACTGCTTTTGACATAATACTAACTTTGTTGATAGATGCATGAGAATTACGGAATTTGAATGGTTCGATTAGGGAATAATAGATTTCTTACCCAGCTTAAAACCGTAAAACAATCAGAAAGATTTATTCACATCAAATAGGGAAAATAATGGCAGAAAAGCTTAGCCAAAGGGAATACAAATATATAGTAATCTGACCTTTTTCTCAGAGGCATTTTCTGCTGAATCCTTGGAATGTTGTGATCTAATTTCTTCCTTTACAACACTTTGTTCACCCCCAATTCGAATATTTTCACTCAATTTAGGATTATCAGAGTCCTCTTTTTCTCTCTCAACCTCAGACTCATTAACAGTATCTGTCACCTGCCTTATGGGATTCTCATTGTTGCCATTACTGCTCAAAGTGGATGAATTTGTATTTCCATCTTCTGCAAATTCTATTAATTTCTTAGTTAACTGAATGAATCACAACCCAAATATCAAGTTCACAATAAGACATTGAAGCAAATAAAAACCTTCAGTGAGTTGTCTTGTAATGCGACTACTCTCTCCAGATGACGAATTGGAGTAATTCGATATAGAATTGGTTAATTTTTCTGAATAAACTAAGCCCAATGGCTCTTTCAATGAAGCAGATGCCTCCTGTAAATTAAAAACTCCAAATTACTATAAACCAAAACAAGAAAGATGGATCTAAAAATTGCCATAAATGCCTGAGTCAAAACTCAAAATTCTTACCTGAGGCAACACGTTTAAAGGCATAACTTCACCAGCAAATGCCTACAAACAAGACAAAATCCCAACATTCAAATCCCACTCAAGAAAATACAAATAGAAATCACATAAACATAAATAAAACTTACAAAAGTCGAAACATCTTCCACAAATTCATTCCTAGCTGTAAAATCAGCCAAAAAAAAATATTAAAAAATTAAAAATCTGGAAAACAGAAAGAAGAAAACTAATAGGTTTTTCCTTCAAAAAGGGGAAAAACATGAATTGGAAAATAAAAGGCAGGGAAAAAGGGAGCATTACAAGAAGAAGAAGTGAAGTAAACTCCAAGAGTGTCGGTGTAGAGAGTAATGGGAGCAAGAACTGTCACCACTAGGAAGAAAACCACTGATTTTCTCAGCTTCATCTTCATCTTCCTTCACTGCAAAATCTTAACATGAATACGAACACACCCACAAAGGGAAAGTGAAGAAATCAAGAAATTACAAGATTTGCTACTTTCTTGAATTTTTTAACTAGATTTAGATGAGTATGAACCAGAAAAAAAAAAAGACAGAGAGAGAGAATATAAGAGGATTACAAGAACCAGATTTGGATTAAGTTGTCTTTAAATGAAGCATTATCTGTGAGAAGAATCTTCTTGAATTAGCAGAAAACAGTCATTTCTTGTACGGTCACAACACCAAGAGAAACAACGGTGGGATGAATCAAAGAGGCAATTTGGGAAAAGGAGCGATTATGTTTTAACCTCGGGGTTTCAGTGCAAGAAATGACAAATAGCAACGATATTGCATTGGTGTGTCTGTGACTCTGTGTGGATGTGAGTTGGGTGGTGTGCTCCTCTGCTCTTTCACTCTCTCTGCATCTCTATTAACAAATATGTTTAATTAAAAAATGCATATATATTTATATTTATTTATATATAGTCTATAGATACACACACGCACGATATGCTCAGTTATTTTTATTTTTTCTTGTCTTTATTTTTTGTTATTTGATGTTGTCAATAATTACAAAAATTCTAGTTTTTTTTCTATATGGATTGCATTAAGTAAACTTAATTTACTATCAATTTTAAATCATTTTCAAAAAGCTAATTTTCATTTACAATTATTACCTCTAGAATAATTAATGTATACTAAACTAACTATAAAGGGACATTGATTTTGTCATTAATTTACTGTTTGAATTATAGTAATTTTTATTTATCATTGTAACTATCTTTTGATAAAATAAAGTTATGTGTTTGGATTGAAGAATTTGAGAAATAATTCGAAATTCATAAAAGAAATATATTAGTATTGTTTTATTTGATATAGATTCAAAATCAATTATTTTATTTGGAATAGTTTTAGTGAATTGTTAATGTATTCATAATATGTAAATGGATAAAAAAAATAGACTTTTTAAAATATAAAGACTAAAAAACAACAGATAAAAGATGAAAATTTCAATAAGACAAATTAGATTTAAAAAAAAAAAAGAGAAAACTTTTTCTCCTATAATATAGTATAGGTATTTAAATTGTACGAGTTACTGGAATTAAAATAAGAATAAAGTGTACATTTAGTTGGTATTAGCTGGCTCATCCATTTATACTCGAGTCTGCGTTTATTCTTCAAAAGGTGCACATTTATTTTATTATACTTTTTATTGAGAAAAAAAAAAAGATGCACATTTATTGAGCGCCCAAGAAAACAATGACAGAGATTAGAGAGGTCTTCATCTTTCAAAACTTTTTGACTATTCTTCAACATCCTCTCTAAATTTATCCAACTTCATAAATGTTGTATTCCATTAAGTTAATCAAAAGTATTATTTAAATATTTATAGAGTTGTCAATATCTTGAAAGTCATTAAGTCATCATGATTTATAATTACCATTATTTAGCCTGTGGTTTATCCAGTTACCTTGATTTAATTTAAAAATTCCATGTCAATCAATAACAGAGTAGTATTCTCTTGAAGTTTCCAAGAATCACAGTTCTCTAGAGATCATAAGGACCACACCAAGTCACCACCATCACAAAGGCAATAACAAATCTCTCTTGCTGCTCATGTCAAGTAAAAATAATCACTTAATTTTAATTTCAAGATTCATCATATATGCATATGCAGATAGGCAATACAGAAGGAATTAAACTGGTGAGGCTTCAACTAAAAAGGGCCTCAGTAATGAATGTCTATTTCCCAAGAATTTGTTCCAATGGGAACATTAACTGTCAAAAAATATTGTTCACTGCTCCAATCAAATTCCACCTTCTCCATATTCACATGGCACAGCTTTGGCTTCAAACTGGAATACCCTCCAAAAGTACCTTGTCCTCTTCCTTTGATCCTTATTGCGTTGAACGAAGAATCATCCATGGCTTCAACTGCACTGATGGCTCCTCCGGAGTTGTACATGTTTATCAAGCCAATAGGTGCAAACTGAGTGTCTTGATGATATGCCTGTAAGATTCAAGGACAAGTCCTTGCATATGTATATTCCTTGTATTATTACAACTGAAAGAAGTTTCTAGTAAGGAGTTATAAGTACCTTGATTGGAGATACTGTGAATACATCACATTGTAAGGTTTTGAGGTGGACACTTAGCTTTCCATGCAATGAAACTCGGGAGAGAGAACCTGAAGATTTTTTTTGTAAGCAGAACTGATTATGTTATGTACAGATGAATTTCATAGAAAGTTATTGCCAATAAAGAGAACATTATATCTTCACTGACTGTATTTTTCAAAGGGATTGATAATTACACTTTGCCATCCGAAGTATGTGAGTTTTTTTAAACTTTAGTAGTTCACCATCTCTGGATGCTTTGAAGCTGATATGAGTATAGATTTCTAGAGATGTGATTGGCTGTAGGCAGCCGAAATGGTGAAGTGCAGAAGTTTGTGTACTTTGGAATGACAAAGTGTAATTTGTCGTCTTCTTTTTTCAAGTAATTGAGTTAGCTACTAGTCTTGAAACCTGATTTGAAGGAAAAGACAGCAAAGTCTCTTGCCCAGGATTGTGGTGCAATTTCCGTAAGATACTCAATATCTGCAGGGGATATATCTCCAGAGAGCTCAAGGCCATCCTGTTGAGAAGAATTTTTCAAACCGGGCCAGGTACCTGCTCCTTGGCAATTGAATACAGCAACCACTCCACAAACTTTGTTCAGGTTCCATATCTTCATAAGGCTTTTGGATCATTGACAAGAACAGAATAGAGGGTTATAAGGTAAAGGAGATGCTCTTCTACCAACCAAGGCACCATATTATGTACCCAACGCTGATGTGACAAGCGAGGAGTAATCTTTTGCGATAAAATGATTTAGTATTGACTCTCCTGCTTGTCAATTGTCACATCAGTGGAGAGCACATTAAGCAGTGTTCACAATGGGTAGAAAATCAGTCCTATTACTTTAATGGAAGGAAAATTTTGTTTTCACAACAAATACCTTTTCCCATCCATAACAGGATCTACGAATAAGCAATCACGACAAGGCCTTCCAGGATATTTTGCCCTCAGCACAGATCCATCAGGGAGTACAAGCTTTTTTAATATCTCAAAATCATGCTTTCCAGGTTTATCACTGACAACAGCCGTTATATATAAAACACTAAGATATAGACAAATAAAATTAACTGGAAAACCAACAAGGTTTTATGTCAAGATTAATGTTTATGCATTGTTGAAGGTAATATCATTATTCGGTCATTGGTTCGGTCATGAAAACAATTTGATAATACAATGCAACGCACACTGGTTTCACAATGTGTAAAAGAAAGAGCAGGTCATGTGTTTGTAAATGGTTCCTGTACATTTCTTTCCAGAAATTTCTTGTGGTTTTCAAAGATAGGGTAAGACACGTGGTAGGAAGAGTATGGGGTCAGTTTTACCCATTTACACCCACTTCCTCCTGTGTCACTCTGTCTAGGAACTTCACAAGAAATTTCAGAAAGAAATCCAGAGGATCCGAATCATGTGTGCACCTCTAATATCATTGTGATTAATCTTTTAAAGTCCCTGTGCAAGCTTTGCATTTCATTTGTTGCATCCTAAATTTGTTGAAGAATCAGCAGGTAGTTTTTAGCACATTTAAAGAACTAACAGAAATTACCATGCACACCTTACATAAACTCCACAGCCTCCAATAGCTCGAGCTACAGCATGAAACTCAGCCGCATTATGGAGACTCTGAAAGTTAATGAAAATAAAATTATAACTGTGTGATGGCTGCCAAAGTTAAATCAATCTATAATGAAAAAGCATCTCATACGTAGAACATGTCCCAATCTGGCACAAATACTTCACCAAAGAATAAACTGTTATAAGCTACAGCAGCTATATGCAGTGTCTGTGTTGCTGGGTTGTCGGGCCAATAATCATCTGATGCACGTGTAACAGCATTTGTTTTTGCGCTGTAACCATAAATGATAAATGAAGCTATCACTATGTACCATCTGATTATTGTGAATTTGACATTCACTAAAAGAAAATTTGAGGTTTCATTTCAAGTGAGTACCTGTAAACAGAATCTGTATTCTGAGCCATACAGCATATTATTCCATTGTCTCGGAAGTTGTTTGATATTGATTTTTCAAGAGATTGATGAAAGTGTCTAGTAAGTGAGACACGACCTCCTGAACCTGCGGCTACTGTTTCCAGTATGTTTTGAACATCAACCTTAACTCCATCCACTCCCTGTGACACAAGATATCCATGCAGATCATCGTAGAATTCGAATATTCTATTGGGATCAATTATACCAACACCATACTCCTCCATACGGTCCATAGCAATATCCCTACGATGTGCAAGATTCCCCGTTGATTGCATTGGGAACTTTATTGTGGGATTATACTTCTTAGTTCCAGGGGAATGTGGGTGAAGTCCACCCCAGTATCCCATTAATGCATGCCATACATACACATACCTGGAAGAAGAAAGACATAGTTATTAAAGAAGGAAGTTGAAAGAACAAAAGTTTAAGATACTTGTGTACAATTTCACTTAGCAATAATGGTATACTTGAGGCCAAAGGTTCCCTTTATATCTGAAACAAAGTCCTTCAGACTATGTGGTTTGTTGCTTGAATTATCGTTATCTGCCTTCCGAAACTTCTCATTTTCTCTTATACTCATCAATCTGGCCCCAAACCTGCATTTTCACAATTAGTGTAATTATATTGCACATGAACTCTCCTACTTAATAGCAAAGGATGACAAGTTAACTTACTGTGACCCTTCTCTGAGAGGCTCTCCCTCCTTTTGGAAGTCGTTGGTTGTATCTTGCCATCCATCATCAATGATAAGAAACTTTGCTGGAGTTCCACCTTCAGACAATCTGAGAGAAAAACTGAATGAAATATAGAGACAATGAAAGAACCAAGACGAAAATTTTAGGAAAAAGGCAAAAAATGACAGCATCACATCCACAAACATCTCTTAAGATTCTGGCTTTGAATTTGAATGTGCATTGACAAAGCATAGCAGGGGAGAATTTGCATCACATAGCTGTGGATGCATGCGGAACTTAGAGTGTCACTAATATATAAACTCCTTTATTCACTTCTGAATAAGGTATACGGCCAAACAAAAATTTAAAACCATCATCCCTAAATTGATGAAAGGCTAGTGATCTCAATTCCATGGATGCAAATGTTTCATGATAATTTGCTAGAAGCATTTAATTCCCTTGGCATCAAACTCCCCAGCTCACAAAAAGTAATTCATAATAGATGGTTCCAGATAATAATAAGCACCAACAAATTTTATTTCCAGTCGTACTGCCACATTTTAATTTCTCAACATCATATTAACTCATAATAAACAACGGTCAACTTCAACAATTTATCAGTAGAAGTTATTAAATAGAAAATTGTGATAAAAAAAGATGAAGCAAACACATTAGAGCAGCCAGCATAAACCTTTTTAACCCATCTCTGATTCCTTGAGGATTGACATCTTGGTAAAAAGCATCCCAGGTGCACCAACCAAACCAGTCAAGCATTCCAGGCATCTGCATCAAATAAAAGTCTTCAATTCTAGATAACTTACTTTCATTTTCAGAATTCAGTTTGCTGATGGACTTACCTGCTTGGTCTCTCTCAGTGTAAAAGTTCCAAAGTACTTCTGCAGGATTCTGTGCATCAGCAGAGGTCAATTACCCTACTCGTGAACATATATTCACTATAAGCAATGAAGATTGCCAAAATACCACAATATCATTGAATTTAGTATTTGGCTGTTTGAGTTTCATATTATCAATAAAAACATAATCCTTCCTAAAGTCATTTAATCAAATCTAGTCATGGAACTCACACACTTTTGGGGCCCACCTACTTCATAGATTCCTTGATCAACTCGAAAGGGTTGTTTCCATGGTTCACAAAAACTGCCTTCGGGGATGCTGGTGCAGTTTTGGTGGAATCACCTAAAGGATCATGAGAAGTTCTTATTAGAATGCACGAGAGATACATATACATACTTAATGCAAAATAGACAAGAAGAGCTACTAGTGTAACAGAGTATTTGTTAGCTGAAGAAAGTTGAAGAGAGTGAAGATTCCCACCAGTTTCAACACAAACTTGGAGCTCATCAGCTAAGTTTCCCTGCAAGCTGCTCCTGAATTCACCATCTAATATGGGCAAGAACAGTACATAAGCTGTGTTTTCATTAGGTTCTTGAGAACTTGGTTCTTGGGTTGCCTCCATCAGCAACATCTGTGTTTCAATAGGAATGTCCTTAGCGGAATTCCCCACTCGTGGTATCATCCACCAAATTTTAAACCTGAACAGTGATAGCAATCTCGCTTCTCTGCAATAAAGCCCTTACATCATGTCACTTGGCAATACAAGTATATTCTATTTCATTCTGAAAAGAACAGCAAGAGAGATTGATGACCCACAAAGAAAATCCCATCTTTCATCATACTGGGGGTAATTGCATTTTTTACTCTCTGAACTATATATTTTTGCACTTACCATACAAAATTTGGAATTCACCACTAAACTACACAATGCTTTGCACTTCACCATCCCGCGGCTGCCTGGCAAAGAAAGTGTCTGTTTTTGGTATGACATGCTGACTAGAGGTGTTTTTAAGGGTACTTTTTTCATAGGGAAAAAAAAAATTCGGGTGTGTGAGGGCAAAAACAATAGAAAATTCATTATTGGGCAGCCACAAGCTAACTTCGGATAGCAAAGTTCAATGCATCATGTGTTAGGGGGTAAAGTGTCAATTCCCCAAAACTTATGTGATAAATGCAAAACATGGCGGATGTAAAATACACTTAGATATACATACTTGTCTTCTTAGAATTTTCAATGCCACCATTAATCTGCAACTGTTGGTATTGACTGATTTATCAGATTTTCAAAGTTCCAACAAATCTTAAAGTTATAAGCACCCAGACAATTTTGGCCGATGCCCAAAGAAATTTAACAAAAAATGTTGACGTCCGATGCCCAAAGAAATTTAACAAACAATGTTGACATCAGAGCACAAAATCCTAGCCAAACACCAGAAAATACCGATCCGGTCCAAAGAAATCGAACCAGACAAATTATAAAGAGAAAGAATGGCCCGGTGCCTACTCGGGCAAATTTGCTAGGCTTATCCTGATCGGCAAGAAATCGAACCAAACAAATTATAAAGAGAAAGAATGGCCCCAAACAAATTATAAAGAGAAAGAATGGCCCAAACAAATTATAAAGAGAAAGAATGGCCCCAAACAAATTATAAAGAGAAAGAATGGCCCGGTGTCTACTCGGGCAAATTTGCTAGGCTTATCCTGGTTGGTCAGTTTTGGCCGACAAGAATGTTTTATATTGAATTTATTAAAGAAAATGAGCTCTCTAAGTGCTGAAATACAATAATTTCGGATCCTTTTTACGAGGTTTTTTAGTCCTATTTATAGACTAATTCTAAGATACATAACTTGGGAAATAAGATTTAAATCCCTTAATTTTAGTGTTTAAATAAGGAAAAATCGGATAAGATTCTATATAAGTCGGGTAAGATTTGATCTTGATTTGTTTCCTTTCATCCGAGCACCAGCAATTTGCTATGCTCTAGGTCTATCCCTTCCGAAGTGTTTCTGGTCGGATAGGCTAAATACCTGGTCAGATCGGTGACCATATCTGACACTGCGATCCAGTGGTCGATCAACCACTATGGTCGGATCGGACCCCTCCGGCTCGGTCGGCCGACCAGCTCTCTATTCTGCTTCCGGCTCATCGTATATTTAAAATCGGCTCGGGTCTATCGAGCGGGTACAACAAACAATATCCAAGTTTCAAACTAACTTCATCCAGAATAGAAATTGACTACACCCACAAATGCATTCCACGAAATTCCATATTGCCAAATAAATAAATAAAAACAGATAAAGAAGAAATAAAAAGAACTTACTGAATAACCCCAAGCTTGAAAACATGCCGGGAATCGCTCTGAGTGGAAGAAGCACCCAAAAATGCGGAAGAGTCGGAGCATGGTGTCATTACGACATTATCAGGGACGCTGGTGAGCGCGTTCATTCCGTTAAAGCTTAGAACTCCATTACTAACCACCGGCGCCGCCTTTACGAACATAGAATACTTGCTGTAGCCATTTCTGCGAAGACGCAGAATTATATTTGGGATAATCCTATCATTGGTAGATAAAAAATTGGGTCTGAATTGCAGAGCTCCCATGGATGAGCAAGCCACCATTGCCATGGTGCGTTCAGGTTCAGAGAATTGTGTGGCGATAAGAATTACAGGAAGAATATATATGGCATTAAGGTGGAAAGTCACGCCAAGTGGTGGCTCTTCATTCAATAAGGAAAGCTTCAAACGGAAAGTAATCTTGGCAATATCTGTATTATATAAGATAAATATATTATATATGACAATATGCCTTTTAGTATTAAAAAATATATGGAACACGCTTTTTAATGAAATTTATAAGGAAATATATGGAGATATTCCTTTTTAATACTATCAAAAATATATATATAAGGAAATATGGTTTCTTTCAAGAACATGTGGCTTTTAATATTAATATGGGTTCACATAAGGAAATGTGTCTTTTAATATTAAGAAATATATAAGGATAAGGTTTCATATAAGAAACGTGCCTTTTAAAATTCAAAAAAAAAAAATTGTATTCAATTTCCATTTACAAGATAAACATGCTTTTATTTATATTTGTTTAAATCATATTGAAAGATATTTTTGTCCAAAAAATAGAAAGTTGATAGAAAAGATATTATTTATATTTGTTGGTAGAGAACATATTGTTTTATGTAGATTGGTATAAAATCTACCCAAAACCCAAACTTGAATTCTAAAATACCTTTTTAAATAATAGTGTATATTTATATTTATATATTAATGTAAGATTCCTATATATAATATACGAACTTTCTTCTTAAAATATATTAAATTATATTATACATTAGTATACCTGTATAGCACTGGTTGTTGATGTCTAATATAATATCCAAGGATTCTAATTATTTATATGATTAAGTGATAGACTTAGATTAAATTTTAAATAATTAGAGAAGTATCAAAGTATATTGTGTCACCATGACTTTACCATACTCGATAAATGTTGCATGTTATATATAATTTTTTAACTGACTTTTCAAAAATTCATATCGAAGTTCTATACACACAAAAAAATTAAGATAATAGTTAATTCACAAGTTGTGAACATGCAAATAATCAAATTGCATAAATAAACATGCAAGACATTGGAATTAATGATCGCCAACTTAGTCATAACATTAACTTTCATCAGTTGGTTTGAAATAAGTCAATCTCAAACAAAACAGTACTTTTCTTGACATATTTAAAAAGAAAATAAAAAATTCCAATGGTTCCAGAGGAATGTTTGCATCACTAATCCCCTTGCTAAGTAAAAAGATTCAAAGAAAAAAAATTAGGTTCAAACACAATGCCCTTTGCTCTCTCAAATCATTAAAGCAACTTCACTGATCACATTTATTATCAAAATTCATGAAGAAGAAGAAACTATGATCAACTTTATACATATACATTTTATGATGCAATAACTTGTACTTGTACTTGTTGTCATTCTTGTTTTACCTCTTCATGTGCAGAGAAACTCATCTTTCTGTGCCTTTGCTGTTTTTTTTCACCGACACTCTCTTCACTTGACCTTTCTTTTGAGCACTCTCCATTTCTGTGTTCACTGTAAAGCTTAGCTCAGGTATATGTTGCTGAGCTCGACTTGTACTGGGCGCTGAATGTGTAGTACTCTTGGCTCCACTTGACTGCTCTTCTGCAATCAACTTCAATTTGCTACTCAGCTCATCGTAGTTTTTGTTACTCATAGAGCTGCTGCTTTTCTCCTGCTCAAAGAAAAGAGCTTGAACCACTGTTCTCAATGGTAATCGATCATTCTTAACTGCATGGTTTCGTATTTCTGGAGACAGTTTTTGGCAGTCTAAATATCTGCACAGATGTTTCTTATCCTCTTTGCTCATATCAGGATGCTCCTGTGGTTTAGATGCATTAAATGACAGTAAAGTGATTTGCATAAATTCAGACTGGCTTTCATAGATCATACCTTGAGATAAGTGTTGATTGCTTTGTAGAGATCATCGTGTTGGGGCCGTGCAATGCTTGGAAGTGATTCGATAAGAGAGGCCATCTTTTGAACTGGCATGTTCCTATCCTTTGCAACCACTTGCAAGAAAGAATCTATGAGCTTTCCCACCCTTTGAACTGATCTTATTGACTGTTTTTTCCAGTGCCTCAAGAAACTCTGTAAAGCTGTCTTAACCAAATCAATGTCATATGAAGTTTGGTGGTGATTGGCTGGAACTAGCAAGTCGTTCAACGTGGCATCCTCGAGCTGCCAAGCAGAGAGACGAAGGAGCTGTGCTTTCGTCACATGAGACACTCCAAGAGAGCTCCCAAGTTTAAGAAGTCTTAGCAAGAACCTAACTGAGACGGACCCTTTATCCGGTGGAATCATGCTCACGATTATCTCAAGCACTCTCCGGGGAGATGATGGGCCTCCATTAGCCCTATTTTCCGGGGCTTCTAGAAGCCAAGAACACGCGTAGACGTGCAGTGCCTCACCAATGAGGCGTGGCTGCAACATATTCGCTGAAATAATACTAGTGACTATGGATCTGAACATGTCAATGCCAAGTGAAGATATGTCCTCTGTCCACCAATCCTTAGGGTGGCGTTTTCTTTTGTACCCCGGCCTAGTATACGTATACGACCATGTAACCTGAAGAGGGTCTTTAACAATATCAAACTTTCACACATGATTATCTGAGAAAGCCGTGGAAGGAAGGAAGGATATGATCTAACCTTTGCTGGTGGTGTTAGTATCTTCTCAACAATGGACTCAATGCATCTTCTGACGATGCCAAGATTTTCAGACCACTCGTACATTCTTTCACTGCTGTGAAGGGTGACAACAGAATCCTTCCACCCTTCTAGAATGCATGTAGAGAAGAAGGTTTCCAATTTGGTTATCAAGTTTCCATTCTCAATGGCTTCACTCATCTTGAGGAACTTGGCAGCACAAAAGGCGGAGACGAAGTTGTGGGCACTGAGGTTGATTGTGATCCCATAACAGAACTTAGCACACAGCTCGAAAGCCTCCTCGCCACCTGGGAAGTCATGTAGCTCCAATGCTTCGTTTCCAGCGTTCTTGTTCTCGGAGATGAGGCGTTGTAATAGGCCACATTTTGGAAGAAGAGAATGCTGTAGCTAGGTACAAAAGGATCAGATAACAAGTGAGTGATCTCAGAGAAAAAGTATGATTAATTAGTATGTGTTCACAAGTTTACCTTATGGAGAAGATAAGTGATGGTGTTTATTCGAATTATGAGATCACTTGGTACATCTGATATAACGGTCCTGAAGATTTTCAAATGACTATTGGATCAACTTATCATTTCGAGTATAGCAAATGCAGTTTTGATGTTTTGCTTACCTAGTCGCCTCCTCGGTGTAGAAGGTATCTGGATGTATTCCAAGTTTCATAAACTTCATTTTTGCAGTAACTAACTAAGCTTGTCTTTTCCTGTTATTTCCAGTGAAATTTTGAAGATGTAAAATAACCTGCTCATACATACAAAGTAATCTAGTGGAATCAATTACAAGTTCATTCTACTATACAATATTTGGAACATTGGTTTGCTTGTTTCTATATATACAGATAGAAAAGGACATATAAAGTATATGTTCTACTTTTTCCATTTTCACACGCCTCTCTCTTTTCTCTATTCAAGAATTGACACAAGGTAAATGTAGAGGTTATATTCTGAAAAAAAAAAAAGACTAACCACTCTATAATATATCACTGGAAACAGAAATAAACCTTGGTTTTCCTGAAAAAGGATCCTCTGCACTTGGTTAGATAAAGCAAATAAAAAGGCAGAGATCGAAAAAAGTGTGGTTTTAAAAGGACTAAGGTTGTAGTAGCATGGGCATATATGTAGCACATGGATCAGTAGCAATTGGAATCTTACAAATGCAATCTCCATCTTTTGTGGAAGCCCTTTTCAGCTTTTTCACAATTGGAATTCTAAATAAAGATCATTGCTTGAAAGAAAGTGAGAACATAGTGCACATCAAAATCAAGGTTTGTTTCAGAAGCAAAACAAGAAGTTGCTATTCATTTTCTTCAAAAAAAGAGGGAACAGAATAAAGCAGGGAATATATGTAGGCACTTATATATGTCAAAAACAAACACACAAAACTGTGAAGCACAGAAAGCACCATGTCTGAATCAAGTTCGGTATTAATTCTGATAGTTACCTAAATTTGGTAGTGCCCTATTGAAAGTGAAAAGAATACAAATGAATTGAATTTACTTACACTCTTCTAACTCCAAGTGATGATCATAGTGGAGATAGAAATATTTCTTGAAAATGAATCTATGTGCAGAGAGAGAATTGGAGAAGGGAGTGAAACATGAAACAGCTTATTTAATTTAATTCAAAAGAAAAATGTGATGATGGCAATGCATCATAAAAGAACTAATGATAAACCACTTGAAGATATGGAAGAAAAGAAAAGCAGAGAAATATTGGAAATACAAATAAATTAGATTTATTTCACGTCTGTTAAGATTAAGAATCGAACATGTTAATGATTGAAGGAATGTTGATATAGAAGAGCGGGGAATGCAATAAGTGGGGGTTGAAAAAAATAGTCGAGATTTGGAAGAAGTGGGGTCAAATGTAAAGATACTCAATGATAGAATGAAAATCATAGTTTTCGCCACTAGTGTATTCATGGGGGGGTATTCCTTGTACTGGATGTCGGCCACGTGTCAGAAGGGGAGTGGTTGATGGTTTGGAAGACCGCCATTTCTATGTTGTCGCTGCATGCGCGCCTGCAACCGCAACTCACTCTCACTTCTATTCAACTTATCATGTCTTAATTCGACCTTTTTTTTTATTTGCCTTTTTCATCAAGGTTTTAATATAAATTTGTTTACATGGAAATTACTGTAAACAGTCACATGGATAATAAGTGCTTATTTTCTAATTAAATCGTAATAAAAATATTTGATTATTCAACAAATAAATTCCACCATTTTATTTATCAAAATGTTAGCATGATGGATTGGTAAGTCCAGATAACCTATGGTATGGATTGAAATACTAATATACTGGCATGAAAAGGGAGCAAGTCCATTTGACCTAATTTAACAAATGACCCAAGTTGTGGATTATAACATCAGGGTTCGTGTTGATTAATAAAAAATATATAATAATTTTAAATTAAGAGTATAAATTTATCACAATTTTGATAAAGTCAATATATTATATCATAAAATAATAACATCCAAAATTAGTAATTTAATTACATCTAAACTTGACAACATCAACGTAAAAAAATAAATAACTTGATAGAACTTCCAGACACATATAAACAAGTAATCAATATTTTCAGGCACTAATCAAAAAATAAATAAACAACAAAATGCAAAATCATTAATTATTATTTTCCAAGTCATCACTAGATCACACATACAATTTTAGACTCAATAAATCAACAATAATGAACAGAAAGAAAGAAAAAAATCATATAAAATAGTATTTTACCATGAAATGGTATATAGAGGGAATTGAGAGAGAGAGAGAGAGAGTTTTCTCTCTAGGATTTGTATTGATTGCGAAAAAAAAAATTGAGTCTAGAATGGGGTTTGTATCTTAATAAAATTTCTTATTTTTAAATTTAAATAGTGAAATTCCAAAAACACTCTTAATAGTTTTATAAATTTCCAGGTGGGCCAGTACCCCTTGGCCCACAAGTGTGTTCGTCCCTGTCAAGGTAGCTGGTCCAATCGAATTGGACTATTATAAAATAAATTTAGTTTGAAAATTGGGTTGTATTGAGTGATGAAATTAATAGCCCAAAGTAAGAATGGATCGAATGAATCCAATCTGGACTGGATTGGACCTGAATTGTGTGACCTCTAATTTTTGATAGAGGTGTCTATTTGTTTCAACTTTATTAGTTGAGGGGATAATTGTTTGATATTAGAAGATAGAGCACTCAATTGCAAAAAATTCCCTTGGAAAATTTGATGAAAGGTGTAAAAAAAGGACCATTTTTCACATGAATGCCACATGTAATCATCAATGTGCATTCATGTTGGTATTTAAATTTTGACAAGGACCATCCTCCTATCTACAAACTTAATTGAATTATTTTTTTCGCCCAAAAAAGTTATTTTCTTTGTAGAGAGCAACATATGGGATAAATTCTATTTGCGTGTCTTATTTTCTCAGTAAATATACTTGCTTTGTAGACTTTCTTTTTAACAGATTTTAACAAGTTGAAATTTCTCTCCTAACTGTATGTTTGGTGGAATTTTGAAGGCAATGAAAGGAAAAGGTAAACAATTTTATTAAAATTTCTAGTAAGAGCAAATGTGGTCACTTTCCACTAGTACATAATATATGAATATTTTAATTATATTAAACAGTTCTGCCACAATGGATTTAGATAACCCATTAAGTACTTTTAGTTAAGCATTGAGGTATGGACCTCCACTATAATTAGCTGTTCAATCCATAAACTTGGTGGAACAAAAGATCCTATCAGCTTTAAGCTAGGTTAGCTGTATTTTTTATAATCATTACAATATATTAGGTAACATTTATTTGTGTATAGTCAATAAATAAAAATATTGATAAAGTTTACAGTCTAAACAATCACATACGTAGGCTGTCTTGATGATGATTGTTGGGCCGATTCAGTCGATCGGGCCATTTAAACAGAAGGTCCAACAAGTTTTAGTTGTACTTTTTGTTTAATAGTTTTATCAATATTTAATATTTAGTATTTATTGAATTTGAAACGTAGCAATAAATGTGTAACGTCTAAAAAAATGCTTGATACGGATTATAATCAAAACAATTAGATATGTAAAATAGTTTTAATACAGGTCCAACCATCTCAACTGACGGAGCCAGTTGGTCCAATTGAATGTTGGTTAATTGTAATATATATCATTATGATGATATTCTTAATTTCTTTAATTTCAAATATAGTACTATAAATGTGTGAAACAAACAAATAACAAATATACTAAATAAATGTTATACTCTAAACAATATACATATATAGATCGTCTTGACATCATTGATTGGACCGATTAACCAATTAAATATATTGAATTCAACAGACTTTAAAATAGTTGCATTTTTATAATATGTATGTAACACTACTCGCTATATTCTAAAGAAAAAAACATATTTAATTAAAGTACAATTTATTTTATTTTTTAAAAATGTATAACATTTTGTAAAATATGAATTCTAACTCATACCCCTCAATTTATTTTCAATCTAAAACTAATTTCAACTTTTGAAACTATAAAAATTCGTTAGAAATATGATTTATTTTCTTTTTGAAAATAGATATTGGAAGAGTGAACATAGAATAGAGGCCGTGAAGTTAATGAAGAGAGGCAGTGAGTGTAGAAATGTGAGCTTCGCTGTAAGGGTCATGTGAGTTGTGACAATGAAACAAAAATTAAATTGGTATTATTTAAATGCATATAATAAATGTGTGGTTGGTTTGAAGCAAGATTTTAAGGAAATGAAACTAATGGAAATTGTATTTGGCATCGGACCACAAGTTGCAACTAAAAGCTCCTATAATTCCATTCCATCCATTTTAAATGCTGGTCCCCTCCTCTCCAATTATTACATCAATGATACCAATATTCATTTTAGCCCTTTCTTTCCCTACCCAATAATTCATTAATCCACACACCCCTTAACTGACAAAAAAAAATAAAAAATTAATGTTATTTTTTACAGAAATATTAATGAATCAAACTACTTGTGAATTATTTGTAATTCAACTTGATAATAAAAGACTCAGTTAAGCATGCCTAGTGAGGTTTATTAAAATAAATTAACAAATTTCATGTTTTTTATTTCTTATGATTTATTAGCTTTTGACCGAATTTTTTTGATCAAATCGGTTTGAATTTGGTTTTTAACTATTGGGTCAAAAAACACACCAATAGAGAAATTTGTGTTTTTTTTAATCAAATTTGGATTTAATTGATAACATTATGCACGTAACATGTCGTATATATGAAAACTTGTTGAAGATGTGGAAATGAATTTAAGTTGTTATTTAGGAAATGGTTTTTTTTTTTTTAAGTTTAAAAGAATATTTGCGAAATAAAATAAAATTAATATTGGTTTTGGTCTAGTCGGAGAAGAGAAGAGATTGGGGACAGTCTGATCACTTTTAGAAATCAAAATCCCGCAAATCCAAATTCGAAATGAAACCAAATTATGATTTCCTTTTTGGATAAATTTCGTAATAAGATCGTAATAAGGCCCAATTTATAGTTAATCTCTCAATTCTAAATCTAATTTTTTAAGTTTCTCAATAAGAGACTCGATTTAACTTCTTTTTTCCCCTCAATTTTAGGCTTAAAATTTAGATTGGATTCTTAATTTAAGACAAAACTCCATTTTTTTCTTTTTTATTTTTAATTATAGTTATAAATTTATTTATATTTTAATATGTATTTTTATTTTAGATAAATTAAGACAAGTTAGTGCAATTTTGGAACGATCTTTATCCGACTTGTATTAATTCATATAAAAAAGAAAGAAATAAAGAAAGAAAGAAAAATATAATTAATCCAATTCATAAAATATAATTTATATTAAATTGATTAATATTAAAATTGGATTTCTCTACTTTTATTCACAAAATTAAGAAAATAAAAAGAATCTTAATTTTATGAATTACATATATATATATAAATTAATAAAAGTCGGATGAAAATCGTTTCAAAATTGTACTAACTTGTTATAATTTATTTTAAATATAAATACATATTGAAATATTAATAATTTATGAATATAAATAAAAGAAAAAAGGAATTTTGTCTTAAATTGAAAACTCAATTTATATTTTAAGTTTTAAATTAAGAAAAAAAAATTAAATTAAGATATAAAATTAGAAACTTTTAAATTAAATCTAAAATTAAGAGTTAGTCTATAAATTGGGTTTTGTTATGAAAAAATTCAGTTTTAACGGTTAATCGATGTATGTCATCCCTAATATACTGACTAAATTAAGTTCAAATAAAAAACTCAAATCGTTTCAATTTGTTTGTTTGCACCCCTACTTCTGGGAGGTGGTCAAATGTCAATTTCACGGCAGTAATCTATAATTTGAAGCATATAATTTAATAATAGTAATAATAATAATATTATTATTATTATTCCTCTGCTCCATTTGTTAATTGTTAGAGCTTTACATGTATGTACATAAACGAACCAGCAGAATGAGAAAACAGTTCATTTGTTTCAATAGCGCTCTTTTTAACTGCCAAAGCTAATTTCTGAATATTTGCAGGTGCTTTTCTTTATCCTTCTCTTTTCAGCTTCTTCACCCTATTCTCTGGATTTGCTTTCAAGATTCTTATTCTTCACTCTCTGATTCTGGATCTGTGTTACCATTTTCCTTTTATTTCTGGGTTTTCTGATCAAGATCTGATTTTTACAGGAATTTTTCACCACTATTTCTGCTTCCAATTGATTCTTTTCCGAACCTAAATATTAATTGCATCCCATCATTAAAAACTGCTGCATTTCTTCATGAACTGACTGATTTGGTGCCACTTCTTTTTTTTCTTCCTTATGGTCCTCGATTCCTTATGTGAATTTTATTTGCTAGGTTTTCCTTTTCTGATTTTCTGGAAGTGGGTTTCAGTTTTCAACTTTGTTAAAGCCTCTTTTTTTGCGAGAAAAAGTATTTATCTGGAGTTGTGTGTGATTGACTAGTGATCTTTATTTCTTGCTTTTTACCTTTGTGTATTTTTTTCTTTTTCTTTCAATTGACATATGATGAAGTTCCAGTGGAACTTTTTAAGAACACTGGAGTATGAATTACATACATTTTATTGAGATTTAAGCTCTGGAGTAGTTTATGTTTGAAGTTCCTAATCATAGATAATCTTACTTGTTGCTGATTCTTTCCAATTGACCAAATGATCTGTATGGTTATTTTGAGCTATTGTGTAAGTGTACTGATTAGCCTTTTCAACTGATAGGTTGTGGTCTATTGGAGTTGGGAGAGATCAATGTTTGGATTTTGATGATAGGCATTGTAACTAATGTGGTCTAGCTAAGCATATTGTTTCTACTATAATGGCCTCAAAAACTAGCTCTACATCTCAAGATCTCGAGGTACCTGATGTTAGAAGCTCACGCGAGACTTCCATTGATCAAGGGAAGATATCGTCTGGGCTAGCAAGTGTAAAGGACAGTTCAGCTTATGCAAAGGTCAGTGATGGAGCTAATAGTCTAGCAATAACCAGTGGAAGTGGCAAACTAAGCGAACGTGGTGACTTCATCGAGAGTGGGAAGAGCAGTATGTGTCGAGGAAGCACGAGCAGTGATGTGAGTGATGAGAGCACTTGCAGTAGCTTCAGTAGCAGCATAAACAAGCCTCACAAAGCGAATGATTCGCAATGGGAAGCCATCCAAGCTGTCCGAGCCAGAGATGGTGCCTTAAGTTTGAGCCATTTCAGGCTCCTAAAACGATTGGGCTGTGGAGACATTGGGAGCGTTTATCTGGCTGAGTTGAGTGGAACAAAGTGTTACTTTGCAATGAAAGTTATGGACAAGGCGTCTCTAGCAAGTCGCAAGAAGCTTGTTCGTTCTCAGACGGAAAGAGAGATATTACAGTCCCTGGATCATCCCTTTCTTCCGTCTCTTTATACCCATTTTGAGACTGATAAGTTTTCGTGTTTGGTGATGGAATTCTGCCCTGGAGGAGACTTGCACACTCTTCGCCAGAGACAACCAGGAAAATATTTTTCTGAGCAAGCAGCAAGGTTGGAATTATTCTACCATACTAATTGAACTTAAATTCTATTATATTTTGCATCAAAGTGATCCATTTCATGTAAGAATTCTGGGCTACTTGCAAATTCTGTCACATTACTTGTCTTTTGCATAGTTCTTGCGAAATGAGCTTTTACATTTGATACTCGTATAGAAACTGTCTGCTATTCAGGTGTGACTTTAAGGGGTTTTAAGTTTTAACAAAGGGTTTTTTGGGTCAAGCATGGTCTAGAAGTAAGGATTACGTACGTGGCTTTGTCTTTAAATCTTGAGGGGAAAAAACTAGTATGTAAATCTATGAGCAAGTCTTTTAGCTCAATATATTAAATCATCATTTTTCATTTTCCTTTGGGGCAGGTTTTATGTTGCTGAAGTGCTGCTGGCTCTGGAGTATCTACACATGCTTGGGATCGTTTATCGTGACCTTAAGCCTGAAAATGTCCTTGTTAGAGATGATGGGCATATAATGCTCTCGGACTTTGATCTCTCACTTCGTTGCATTGTTAGCCCAACACTGGTAAAGACATCATTCTTAAGCTCAGATCCTCAGCATAAAAACTCCACGTACTGCGTCCAACCAGCATGCATCAAACCTGCTTGCATTCAGCCATCGTGTGTTGTTCCAACGACATGCTTTTCTCCTCGACTCTTTTCCAGCAAATCCAAGAAGGAGAAGAAGCCAAAAAATGAAATCAAGAACCAAGTTAGCCCACTGCCCGAGCTGGTTGCCGAACCAACAAATGCTCGGTCAATGTCGTTCGTTGGAACACATGAGTATCTGGCACCTGAGATCATCAAAGGTGAAGGTCACGGAAGCCCAGTTGACTGGTGGACTTTTGGGATCTTCTTATATGAGCTTTTGTTTGGTAAAACACCGTTCAAAGGATCTGGTAATCGAGCCACACTGTTCAATGTAGTCGGACAGCCCCTTCGATTTCCAGAATCCCCGGTTGTGAGCTTTGCTGCTAGGGACTTGATCAGAGGGTTGCTCGTGAAAGAGCCTCAGCATAGGTTAGCCTATAAACGAGGTGCAACGGAGATAAAGCAACACCCATTCTTCGAAGGAGTTAATTGGGCTTTGATCCGGTGTGCCACCCCTCCAGATATCCCAAAACCTGTCGATTACGAGCGAATACCTCTTCCAGCCGGGCCAGGCAACGAAAAGGTGGCTCCCACGGCTCCTGCTGTTGTTGTTACTGATCAGAAGGGTGATAAGTATTTGGAGTTTGATTTCTTCTAGTTAATCTTGGTGTTGGTTATTGAAGCTTGTTTTAAATTATGAAGACAAGATGGTGACCATGGTTGTGGATTTCTTTTGGAATGGTAGATTGATGAAAAGATTGATCGGTGTACGTATTGTATGGCTCTGTAGTTGGAGGAGCGAGAACTGATTGGTATATCTCATGGCCCACAAGAGCTAAACATTTGTGCTGTGTATAATTTTGTTGTCATTTTTTGATGAATTTAAGACATGGTAGGACCAAATATTAGACACCCCATCATCCTTGAATCTTCCATATGCTTCTTTAGACCCTAAACTGGGTGCACTGCACTCCAGTGTTCCTGACCCCATGTGATTAAAAGCGCACAGGGTCACCAATCCAATAAGCAAGACATTGCTAGCTGTAATTTCATGATCTTGTTTCTGTTTTGGATGCAGAGCAGAGAAGATAATGACAGCAATATGTTCATTGTAAAGGTTTGTCTCTCCCTAATTGCAAGTTACAAATGTATGATAAGAGATTTAGTGCAATATATCTACACACACACACAAACTTTGAGATTGAGTTTATTACAGAACAAACAAGACTATAAAAGTTTGAAGCATCATTCTAACTGAGCTATCCAAGTTGGATCAAATTTTAAAACACCCACAAGCAAACGAGTCGATTTTTGTTTGTTGTTGTTCTTGGGTGAATTTCGGAGTAGGATCCGTTGCCTTGTGTGAGGGCGAGGGAGAAGGAGAAGGAGACTCCGTCGTCGTCATCTCAGACATTTCCTTTCCTTCACATATAATCTTAACCTCACAGAAATCCGGTGCACCCTGCACTATCTGATCGGCCACTCCGTACCCTTTCCCAGACCTCATCCTCCTAAAAAATTCATCTTTGTAAGAAAAACTTGGCACATATATCCAAATGTTGAGAGTGAAGGTAAAGAGTGCACCTTATGGTGGACTTGGTGGCCCCCATCACCAACTTTCTGATATTGAGAATGGGTATTAAATCCAGTATTGCTTTTCCCTCCATTTCACTTTCAATTAGTATGGTATCCACTTTAACCTTTATACATATTTCCAATCATCAAAAATCTCACAAAAACATTTATGCATATATGTGTATATGAAGTTTAAATACCTGGGAAGTAGAACAAAGATCAAGAAATTTTTGGAGAAAATCTCTCCTTTTGGCTCTTTCTTGGGCCATATGCTTGGCCTTTTGTTCAGGGTTCACTTGATTAATTGGCAAGTTTCCCACTGTCAATGAAAACAAATTCTCAGCTACATGATGAGAGAGAGAGAGAGAGAGAGAGAGAGAGAGAGAGAGAATCTTGATTCTTACAGGGAGTTGGGATGAACTTGATCTCAGGGAAAACAAGAAGAAGAAAAACAAGAACAGAAGAAGAATGATGAATAATGGAATTATTGAGTGTCCAAAGCAAAGCATCCATGCTGAGTGGCTCATCACCCTGCTTTCCCCCTACAACAACATACACTACTTCTTCTTCTTCTTCCTCATTCTTCACTTGTTCATAATCACTATACAACTCTTCTTCAATCTCACTCAAACCCTCCATTTTCCCACTATTATAATCTCAAAAGAAATGGCTCAAACTCTAATGCAAGCCTTGTGTTTCAACAAGAAAATAAAAGACATCTTTTAATGAATGACACGTCTATATATGTTGTCAATTATTTGGGCCTATCGTCTTCACATCAGCATTACAAGAAACTTGCTACTATTTTAATCTCTATAGTGTTGTTATATTTCTCTAAATTTAGACTTTGAAAGGGAATATGCGAATACGCACGAGTATCTCGGACTTTAAGGAACCAGTCGAGGTCAATTTTTTTATTATATTACACTAAATATGTTAAATTCCGCCCACAATTATATAAATGTGTTGGTTGGTCCTGTTAATTCTAAAACTTGCAATTTAGGCCTCTGTCTTTAATTCAAAGGTGAATTTCGTCCAAAATTCCCTTACTTTACTAGAAATGAATGTAATAAATTTTATGGAAGGTACAATTATATCATCACATCTATTTAAACACAATTTATATAATTAAAAAGGGATTTTTGTAGATTATATTTTGAGTGATAATATTCAAAGACCCAAAAAGTTGCTATATTCGCTTTGTACCTAAATTTTCTATCATAACCTTAAAACTCATGAAATAGATTGTTCTTTTTTTGCCTCAACTATAGAGAAAAGAAATCTTATTACAACCACGACCAAAATTGTCCTCAATTGAAACTAAATTAGGGAGTTCACATATAATATTAACAAACATCAGCTATGCTATAAATTTAATATAATTATTGATTTCGTATAGCTATATTAAGATATACTATGTTAGACATGTGAATTTTATTTTTTTTACAAATTTACCCTGATATTTCTCATGTGTGAGATTAAATTAACAAAGATTTTGAATAAATAATACATTATATTGTACATGCTAGTATCGGACACAACCCCCTTCGTACGAGTATTCAGTTTGGTCTATTGAATATGAAGCCCGATAATATCCTAATGGGCTCAAGAGTCTTCACCCAATAATCTAAACATTATGCTTAGAGCTTACAACCTGGTATTTCAAGGCTTAGGGCCCAAAATATTGGTATAAAGCCCATCCTTAAGGGGGTGTTTGGATTTGGGGGCCCAATTTATTGGATATATGGGCCGACGCTAATTATTTAGATTAAAAGAAGTTAGGTAATAGGTGTGATGGAACCTATTGCCTCTCTGCAGTCTAGCTAGGACTCTGAAATATAGATTTTTCTAATGTATTAGTTGACTTTTTATTTTCGTTTGACTCATTTTTTTCAAAATATAAGAACTTCGTCAATTACAATAATTAAAAAAATCCAATAAATAATCAATTAAATAGAGGACTTATTGATATTAGAGGAACATTATTATTCTGGTGAGTTTCAGTTGAGCCGCTCGTTTTCTTGTCATTTTCCTTTCAATATAGAATTGTTTTATTTTTCATAAATTATATAAGTTATTATTATGGTTGATATCCTCCACCAACGACTAGATGTGTCATTGCAACCAACCAATGATAGAAAATTTCAGTTTCATCGGTGAAAATATCAAAAAATTTCCAATATTTATGATACTTTCCAACATTTCATCGATATTTACCGATATTTCCATGATATTTCATTGATTTTCATGTAATTTATGCCATCAAACTACCAATATTGAAATTGATACCGATACTTATCGATATTTCACTGATATATATCAATATTTCCCTGTTATTTTATATATTTTCCTATAATTTGTACCATAAATCCACCGATATTGAAATCAATACAGATATTTATCGATATTTTATTTATATTGTAACAAAATTTCTTGTTTAATGAAAATATCGAAGATATATGTATTGTATGGGAAAGATCGGAGATATTTTGGATATTTTCATCCTTACAACCAACTAATGATATAATTATGAAGATTAAAAGAAATTAAATCACATTTTCGTTATGTGCTTATATATTTGTTTTATGGGGCCGGTTATCCGCACCCCAATTATTCTAAACACACCCCATATTCTAAATACACATACATTTTAATCAATTTGACTAAATAATTTCTAAACACACCCCTACACATTACAATAATACCCTTTGAACCTAAATTAATCAAATATACTAAACACACCCCAACATATACACACACCCCACAATTCATTCACTCAAAACCCTAACCCATTTCAATCCAAGAATCCTATCCTCCCAACCCGGATTTGTTCGACAAAATTGTTTGGTGTTAGTTCGAACAAGTTTTTGTGTTATCACATTCATCCAAGCATCTCCGTACAATGGATCCTTACAACGAAGATGAAGTTTCAAGTAAGTTTTGAATTTTCATTTTTCCAATTTTTTTTCTCCATTTAGGTGAAATTTGTTGTTTTATTTTTTGAAATTGACCAACATTGTTTAGAAACATGTTTAGGAAGTATTGTAGTTGAAAACATAGATAGTTGTGGTAGATTTAGGCCGGAAAAATTGAATCGCGATGTTGAAATTGCGTTTTCTGGGCGGGTTCGGTTCGGCCCTGGTGCGCCGAACGATGCTAGTATTGTTCGACCAATGATCGAACAATAGGGTAGTGTTTGAACACTGGTCGAACAACCTATGAAATGTTCGCACTATGGCCGAACGACTCAAGCAATGTTCGAACACTGGCCGAACGCTTCATGAGTTGTTCAATTGCTTGTCGAACAACTCATAGATTGTTTGACCTTCATTGGTCGAATATGTCTTGTTCATGAGTGTTTCGATACACATGACGTCTTTTATTGTTTACATCAAATCTTATATTTCCATACACATATATTGTTGTGTTTCCACTCACTCAATTTTGATAAATATTGCAGGACATGATAGAGTTTATGAAAGGAGATGACCTACCGCCTCGAACAGAAGACGTTGAAATGAGGAATCGGAACCGGAACCGGAACAAGAACAGGTACCGATTGGAAATGCGTCCGGTTTTGACATAGTTCAGTATGTTGAACCGGAAGTGGAGGCAGAAGAGGAGGTAGAAGAGGAGGAAGTTGACGAAATAGATACCAAGGAGACACAAGGTGAACCGTCGGCCGAGGATGAGCTTTTGACGGCTTCTTGTCCCGGTGGGCCAGTTGATTGGACCCTCATCCCTAGTTTCAAAACTCACATTGCGTATTCGATTTGGCATGGATCGGAGAGGCCGATTCTGAAGTGTTGGTGTCACACGATGAAGATAGACACATGGAATTCCAACAATGTATCCCCGGACTTCCTACGGTTGCTAGAAAGGTGTTCGAGCATTCCAGATTTGAGGTGGCTGTCATATAACACGCCAAATAAAAACCTCATTTGTGCGTTCGTGGAGCGTTGGCAACCAGAAACCAACACCTTTCACATGTCATGGGGTGAAATGACGATCACGTTGGACGATGTTTGTTGTATCACTGGCCTCCCGGTGAGTGGACAGTCGGTGATGTTACCAACAAGTCGGAACAGACCTGAATTAGGTCATTTATTGATTAGAAGGTTGTTAGGAGTGTCCGAGAGAGTCGTATTTGATGCCCTTGCCGGTCTCCGAGGAAGTAGTGTCAAGTTCGAATGGTTACGGTCTAAGTTTGAATGACACACATCGTCAAACGATGCAGACGAATTGGCTTCTTCAGCGAGGGCATATCTATGGTTCATTCTGGGATGCACAATATTTTCCAACAAGACTAGAACCAGAGCTGATACGAAGATCCTCCGACTTCTAAAGCATTTAGACCGTGTCCATACATACGCCTGGGGAGCGGCTGCTTTGGCGTTCTTGTATCGATAGCTACGACTCGCCTCTCGAAGTGGGGTTCGCCAAATGAGTGGTTATCTGACCATTCTCGAGGTAACATATTTTTATAAGTTTCTTGCATTTCATCTTCGATTAATATAGGTTACCATTTTATTTTAATTGTATCAGGCTTGGATCTACGAGTACTTTCCAATCTTCCGGCCAACACACAATGTGAACTATCAAGCCCGAGAGCCCCTAACAAGAAAATAGATCAATCGATCACACCCCGATGGGACCCTTGATCGATTGGTGGCTTTTCGCGAAGTGTTGGACACGATGTCGGCAACCGACGTGAGTATTTAATATTGTCTGGTCTAAGTTTTTTTTTTAATTGTGTTACGACACACCAAATAGTTAATTGAGGTTTGTTGGTATATGTAGGTTAATTGGATGCCCTACAGTGGAGTGAGAGATCATCATCCATTGGAAGAAGTCAGTTTCTATCAAGGATGTATACGATCATTCGACACGGTTAAGCCGTATCATCCTGATCGTGTGCTTCGGCAATTTGGGTACGTTCAACGCATTCCCGATGACCCATTTGTTCCAATGCTCGCCCGACGGGAAAAGAATGGCCTACAGTACAAAGTTACATGGGATATGCTCGGAGCATATTTTCGAGTTTGGAGGAACCATGTTCTGGTACCGGATAGTCGAGGGAGACGTGCGTGCCCGGATTGGGAGTGCTCGTAGGACTACATGGAATGGTACAACAAATTTTTGGAGTTGGGGAACGTAACTGAGATAGCATTTATGAGTGCAAGCTCTCGATCGGTTACAATCACCTTAGGTAAGCATCCACCGTTCATCAATCCTTTCAATGTAGTCAACGCCCATCTGTAGTTGTCCTCACGCTCGTGGGACATATACACAAACACAACTGAGAAAGTTAAGTTTGTGGACGTGACACCAACTACTTCCAACAACAGTATCTTATACCTATTCGTCTTATAGATACAATCCATGAACAATATGCTTGGAAATGCACGCAACAACTCCACAGATGTTGGATGAGCTAAAACAAATCGGTAGCACTATCTGTCTGACCACATCTCCTGGTCAAGTAGTAGTAGTTCTCCAACTCCAATTTTCCCAACAAGTATTGCAATTGAGTACGACCGTCATGCTCGATTACTCTATGCTTCAGTCGGGCATTGTAAATGGTCTTTAAGGTCGACTCATTCTCGGGAAAAGAAAGCTTGACTGTACTCAATATGTCCTTCGGTTTTGTATTGTTAATAGTCAAGTCACGCACAAGTTGATCTTCGGCACTTGTTAGTCGACCTGCAAATGAGTGACCGACCAAGTTCAACCCCATTGGATGATTATGTGATCCGCATTCAACAACCAAACACCATTGACCAGTCTCTTTCAATTGTACTCCTTTCAGCATAAAAGAACAATCACACTTCTTAGTGCCAGTATTCCATCATTTTAACGACTTTTACCATCTTCCCCTGACGTGTTTGCAACAACTTTTGAATTCGATGGAAGATACTTACCACCACGCTCACACCTAAAAAATACCCGAGCTCACCTTCCACTTTGTCCACTATCCGATCGTCTAACCAATATGATCATGTTCAGACAAATTCCCACTCTAGTTGCCCAATTCACCAACGCTTCATGATCATCAAATACTTCATTCGTTCTAAAATCGTTCGAAAAATCAATTTGCTCATACATCGGACCGTCTTCCACGTTTACGTTTACAATGCTCATTTTAGATTCATGTGAATCAATTTTCTATAATGTATGAAATGTACAAGTAAATACATTGATAATCAAACAAAACAATTGTTCTAAAAAATCCTGTTGTTCGACCAACGTTGGCCGAAAATATACAAAATGTTCGATAGGTGTTCGAACAAATACAATTTGTTCGACCTGTAGTGGTCGAACAGTCTTCAGTGCATTCGGCCATTACAAGTCGAACACTCTTCTATTAGTTCGGCCTATAATGGCCGATCGTGAAATTCGCAGTTGTTTTTAGCTAAAAAATATTGAAAAACAATCGGTAGAAAACTTGTAAACGACTTATATTGTCTTTCTCGTATGACCTTTCTTCAGACATGATTTTTTTTCAGTAAGTTGAGTAAGTGGGTAAGGGTTTGGAAGATTATGGTTGGAGTTTAATGGATTCTCAAATAAATGTTGTGAGGAAGAAGAAGGGGTGTATATGAGTGTGTTTGCAATTGTGGTGTGTGTAGGATTGTGGGGTGTCTTTATGAAATATCAATTTATTGATTAATGATTATAAAATTAATAATAAAGATATAAGTGTCTTTTATTAAATCATTTCATTTCTATTTAAAATTGTGGGATGTGTTTAGAATAACTGGATGCGGATAAGCCGCCCCTTGTTTTATTATAGGAACTCATATTCTATTCTTACAGTAAAATTTTCCTCCTCGTATTTTCAGAGTCAACTTTGGTGGGGCAAGAGATTTCTGGTCCTCTGGTTTGAACTCGTTTATATCATCTCCTTTTCTGGATTCAAATGCCGTAGCCTTCTTCTTGATGAGAACCACTTGCAGAGATTTTTTCTTTGCTGAATTCAAGAAAATGTGAAGAATAATCAGCACTTCAAAGTTCAAACTGACCTTTTTTTTCCTTTTTTTTTTTTCAAGAAAGAAAGATCAACGAAAGTACAGGGCGAGGTTGCCTTTCTTGAATCTTGACCCCATTATCTTTCTCCTTTGTTAAATTAAAAGTGGAATCTTTACTCTCTTTCTCTCTCTTCTTTTCTTTAGCTTTAACTAACAAAGTAAAATTAGAACTGTCCTAGAATATCCAAATGAGAACTGATTAGATTGTTGTATTTTGTGAGAAGGGAAGAAGAGGAGGAGGAAATGGCTGCGGTTTCACAAGAAGCCATCAAACAACTTGAAGTTTTAATGGAGGAAGGTCTGTCATATACTATTTTTTTATCTTTCTTTTATGGCCCCATTACTAATCTTTTGGCTCTTCTTTTATTTACCTTTTTTTTTTTTTTCCTTGTCTATGCAGTTGATGAATCACTTAAAAGAACGTTTAAGGTTTGAATGCCTTTTCCATTTCTTTTAATTTGTTTGTTTTTAATTGGATTTTTGCTCCGCTTGGTTTACCTGTGTATCTGAATAAGTATCACATTTTTTATCCACTTCATTTTGATGATATTGCTTTTTGCTTACTTTGAAGATTTTAAGTTTATAGTTTGTCACTGAGATAAAAAGTGGGAGAAATCACTATCCCACTTGCACTTTTATGATTTCAAATTCATGATCATACTTTTTTTATTCTCATTGATTCAGCTTAGAACCTTCTACTTCATCTTGAAATTCATGCTATGCTACCTATATGTTCATTTATCTTTCAATTCATTATCATATATCTACCACTTACCTAGGAGTCATTCTTTCATTGCATATCCACTGCTGGGTTACAAAAATCATTTGCAGTCATCTTTTAGTTCTGATGTATATTGACATTTTAATTATACAATTTCTGTAGTAATACATCAAAAATGTTATGTGTTGTGTCTAAGCATAACTACACATACACCACTATTCAGAATTGGTTGCAATTATGTGATGCAACTTTAGGTCTTGCAACTCTAGTTATGTATGTCCCATTAATTCTTCTAGTTTTTTGGTGAAATCCTTATCATTCCAGTGAATTTGCAGAATGTACATCAAGGGTATCCTCATGAATCCTTGACGCGTTTTCTGAAGGCGAGAGAAGGAAATGTTACAAGGGCCCAGAACATGGTTCGGAAATAATTTATTATGAAAGAAGTCACCATTTAATATGTGAATAATGATTTGTGCAGAATTGTGGATTAACTATTTTCTGATTATGTGATATTTCAGTTGGTTGATTGTTTGAAGTGGAGAATACAAAATGACATTGACAATATGCTTGCGGTAAGTTGTAGAATACCGTGTGTTGATGACTTAATGACTCAATAAGAAATATAACTAAATCATATTTGTGCATATGGACTTTGGCAAACTATGACAAAGACTAAAGAAAATCACAAAAAATTCTGTTTATTAAGTCTTGAAGAAAATTAAAATCTACAATTTATAACAGAATAAATTTGTGTATTTGCCTTTGTTCTGGGAAATTTGAGCTCTTCTGTCCTTGATTTTTCTGAAGCACCCAAGGTGGACCCCTTCTCTTCAGAATTTCTGCTAATACTTCTCGATTTTACTGCAGAAACCCATTGTTCCAGAAGAAGTTTATAGAGCGATACGTGATTCACAACTTATAGGATTGTCAGGTTACTCAAATGAGGTGAGCATTTCATGTTGCAAGAGCAAATTAACTTTCATATTAGCTCTCTACTTATTCCCATCCTCTAATCAATGGCGAGCCGTTTTCTAATAGGGTCTCCCAGTCTTTGCTGTTGGAGTAGGCCTGAGCACATTCGACAAAGCATCTGTAAGTCTTATTGCTAATTGTTATTGTCTTTTGGTTTCACATGCTTTAAATATACTAATTTCTTTGACTATATTTTTCTTCATTTTAGGTTCATTATTATGTACAATCCCATATCCAGATTAATGAGTACCGGGATCGCGTGATTTTGGTATGACATTGCTCATGCTTCTTTTCTAACTTTTCCTTAAATTTTCCTATCTGATTAAATCACCATTTCTTAATGCAGCCTTCTGCAACAAAAAAGTATGGGAAGCATATTAGTAAGTGCATAAAGATCTTGGATATGACTGGCTTGAAACTCTCAGCATTGAACCAGATAAAGGTACACCAGCATTCAGCTATATAGTGGAACTCTGTGTTTCTTATCACTCACTAAATATCGCATCATTTTTTGTTTTTGCAGCTTGTGACTATTATTTCTTCTATTGATGATCTAAACTACCCAGAGAAAACACAAACTTATTACATTGTGAATGCCCCTTACGTCTTTTCCGCTTGTTGGAAGGTTCGTCTCGTTTGACTTCACTACATACTTTTCCGTATTTCAAAATTTTCAGATGTTTAGTAACTTCACAGGATGATGTAATCATAATCTTTGAGCTGTTATCAGGTTGTAAAGCCACTTCTACAGGAAAGGACAAGAAGCAAAATAGATGTACTGTCTGGTTGTGGACAAGATGATCTACTTAAGGTAATTTCTTCATCATATTATTTTATTTCCTACTATATTGAAAAGCAAACTATGAAGAAGCTGCTGATGAATCACAAACCCACTCTTCATGATTGTGATCTCTTTCTTGAGCTAGTAATTAAAGCTTAAGAAAAATATTGTGTTTCTTGCAGATAATGGATTATTCCTCCCTTCCCCATTTTTGCCGTAAGAGATTTTCTGGCTCTTCGAACTATACAAACAGTCCCTCTGAGAATTGCTTTTCATTGGACCATCCCTTTCACCAGCAACTCTACAAATACACTAAACAGCAGGCCTTGGTTCGTCACCATATCCAGCCACTAAAACAGGGATCCGTTCACGTAACTTTACCTGAAGATGCTGATGAAGAAGAGATTGCCAAGAAATTAGAATCTGAGCTAGAGAAATTCAAGAATCTGGATGTCAATGATGGAAAGTTCTGAAAGATTTGCTCTATCTTTGATTTTGAGGTACCAAATCACATCCTGTACGAATCTCTTAGTCTTAGAATTCGAGCTATATAGTAATCCAATACTGATAATATCCAAAAGCTATGTACTGATCTTGCTGTTCACTTAACATACGTTGTAAAGAAAAATATAGGAAAGTTAATGTTATCTACTAGTTTTTCCACCATATGATGGTGAGGCTAGAAATATAAATCTTACTTATTTTACCCTCTTAAGAGCTTTACAAGATGGTGTTTGAGGTTAATACCATTTCTGATCTAAAGTAGTTTTTATTTTCTCATTTGCTTTGGCAAAATGCATCTTAAGGCCACTTATCTATTTATGAATAGTTTAGACATTTTCTAATATTTGTGAATAGTTTAGCAACCTATGCATATATTCATAAATAGTTTAGGGACCTTTTCAAATATTTGTGTGAATGTTTTAGAAAAAAATTCAACTATTAGCTAATAGTTTAGGGATCTCTTGAAATATTATTATAGTTATGGGACCTTTCAAAACATTCATGAATAGGGTCCTGGAGATGCATTTTTGCCTTTTGTGTTTGAACTAGCAATCTAATCTATTTCAAAGCACAGAATAGTTGGTTGGTTGGTTGAGTTTACAACCCCTATCAAGAAAACTGCCTACACTTGATCAAACAGCTAGGCTACTTTTACAAAAAAGATGAGTGTATATATGTTGTGATTCTTGATATGATCACAAGCATTTTTCGTCAGAAACCTCGGATGGCTCTCCAGCATCGTCATCTTCTACTTCCATACGCCATTTCAGTAGTTCACCCTCCACTACCTTTCTCGCAGCCTCTGCCATCTCCGCTCGTTTCAGTGCTTCCTCAATCTCTGCTTGTACGTCCTCCTTCTCTTTCAACGTCCTCTCTACTTTCTGCAATATCTCACTCTCACTTGCTTTTAGAGCTTGCAAGTTGGCCGTGAGAGTCGCCACTGTCACATCAGCTTGACTTCTAGACTCCTCGATCTTCTGGTTCATTGACTTGAACTCGTCTATGGACAATCTGATCTTCCTCGAAGATCCTGGCCCCTTTGTCACAGAGTCATCAGTTTTCGGAGAGTTGTGAATCTGATCATCTGCTAGCTTTTCTGCAGCCTTAGCCTCTTCGGCTTCCTTGAGAGCAATCTGCAGCTTTTCCTCAGTTTCTTGAGATTCGTGCTTTGCTGCTTCGGCTTCTTCCCTTAACGACTCGATATCCTTTTGTAACTCGTCTGCTTCACATCTATCCCTTTCAGCTTCTGCTAAGTACTTCTCCAGAGACGATTGCATTTCTTCTAACTCGTTCTTGGACGAGGCTTCCTCGAGCTCTCTCTTCATCTTCTCAAGATCAGCGGTCAGTTCTTCGATCCTCGATTCTGCCTCTGATACCTTGCTCTCCCATTCCAAACGCTTCCTCTGAACTTCCTCTATCTCCAGTTTCAGTGATTCCACAGAACTCCTCAGTGAAGTTTCCTCTGCTACAATTCCTTGCAGTTCCTCCTTGGCATGATCAAGCTCCGCAGCTACAGTCTCTAGGGATTGCATATCCGAAGCACGAACATCATTCAGTTGCTCCTGCAAAACCTTGACAGCCTCAGTTGCTTCTTCGAGCTTCTGCTTTAGATTTTCTTCGGGCCCGTATTCTTTCCTCAGAGCCCTGATTTCCTCCTCAGCTGCTTCCTTGGCCGATTTATGAACCAATAGATGCACCTCCTTCTCAGCAACAAGCTTCATGTGTTCCTCTTGTGCTTGCAGAGAATCAAACTTCACCTGATCAAGTGTTTGATGAAGCATAGCAACTTCCTTGGAGAGTTGGCTGTGTCTTTCCTGATTTGTCTTGGCAGATTGTCTAGCATCCTCGATCGCTTGAAAAGCAGCCAGTTTGGCTGCCAGGGCTGCATCGAAATCCTGTCTTAGATTCGCGAGCTCTTGTTTACAAGCAATGAGCTCTCCAGACGAGGCCTTGTAACGCTCTCTCTCAGACTCGAGTTCCAGTTTCCACGCATCGCTACCAAGCTGAGCCTTGAGGGATTGCTGCTCCTCAAGCTCTTTGGCTCTGCGTTTCGCAGCTTCAGTAGCTTTAATGGCTGCCTGTTTGGACTCACTGAGAGTCTCAAGTTTGCTAGTGAGTTCTTGGAGGGTCTTGTTAGCCCTCTGGAGATCGCGCGAAGCTTGAGCCTTTGCAGATTCTGCATTCCTAAGCTGAGTCTTGTAGTGATCTAGTTCCTTGAGTATCATATGATGTTGTGTCTCCTTCTCCACTAGTCTTTGCTGTTCGTAAGAAACAATGCAAATGTGTTTAGACGAGACAATAAATGGAGCTAGCTCGATGTGTTGATGGTGGATATATATACACGTACCTCTTCGGCTTTGGTCTTCTTGGTGACAGGTCTGGCTCTTGGAGAGATGACTTCGCCAAATAAACTAACAGCAGCCTTGACAGATTGAAAGGGTGCACTCGTGTCGATTTCTCCGACATCGGCTTTTGGAGAATCGACACGTCCGGCTCCGGCTCCTGCTCCTGCTGCTGGGGAACTAACTGATGAGTTTGGGGATCCAGCTGATCTTGGAGATCCAAACCCATTTTGCAATGTTCTTACACTAAAACCAAACATTCTTCTTCTTCTGCAAACTGCATGAAATCATCACCAATAATTAAATGGTGAATAACTTTTGACTATGTATTATGTATCATGTGGAATCGGATTATCTAATACAATAATGGCTGATATTGGAGCCAGAATCAACATAGTAGTAGGAAGTCCAAATCAATATCATGCACGACAATGCCTGAGCACTTTGATTTATTTACATTTTAGAGCGTGCATTACATAATAAAATTGCTGGGTCTCAAAAACCTACATTAAAGTTGGGATACATAGTCAAAATAATAAGAAAAACACATAAAAGTATCAAATATACATGAGATCCAACACTAAAAAATATATATAATTAACACTAGTAATATCAAAAAAAAAAAAAACTTACTTTAGAACTGCATGGAAAGAACAGAATATCGTCTTCCTTCAAATGAATGAAAATTTTCTTGTGAGAAAGAATAGGGCCTCCTATTTTACTAATAAAAAATAAATATATATACATGTATAATTTGATACATATATCCTGGTAAAGGCAAAGAGTGAAGAAAGTAAAGGGAATAGAAATGATGGAAAAGTTAAGGTGGAAACTCTCTGCTCTGTGGAAAACCGACTTCTCCGCTCTTATCATTCCCTCCTTCCCAATATTCAGCTCCTTCACCAATTTTTCCTTTTTACTAATTTCTAATTATTTTAATATTCACATCATATATATAACAAACCATGAGTTTGTGACAATAAGACTTGATGCTCGGAGGAATTCTCATTTAAATTTGATGATTTTATTCGTAATGTATGATGAAACTTGGTAATTTAGTGATCTAGTTATATCTGAATTTGTTAGTTTAAAGATTACATATGATATTTAAATACAATCCATTTGTACTAAATGTGGATTATTATACAATTGTTGCTATGTAGTATTATATTATCCTTCAAAGAATGATATAACAGGCAGAATCAAAAGTTAACGTACTTCTATAATAGTATAGTATACTATAATATAATAGTAGATTTATGTTGATATTATTAATATATTTATATATACTGTATAAAAATTAATTTAATCTAACTTCACAAAATAAATTATTTACCATTTTGAAAAAGATAGAACTAAGTATCTCAAAAAAAAAAAAAAAAAAAGATTTCTCTAAGCAGATAATAATGTACTTTCAACATAACTTTTCAAATCCATGTGCGAAAAGACCAACATAAGCTTTAGTAATTAATAAAACTACATAGGTAATAATTAATCAAGTTAGAAGTAGGTGGTAAGATTTATCTGTACATGAGATGTATCTCTATCTCTTGCACATACATACAAACTAACTACTCCATCGCTATAACCACAACTACATATCCCAACTTCAAAATGCAATGTCTTCAAATGTAACTTCTATGGTTTCTTACAATCTATACCAGCGCAAATTGCTCGATTTCATATAGATTTATTCCATCAGCACTTCTCTGTCTTCACACCAAGTATTTTCCATCATAACCACTTCCGTGCAGTGATGGCCTCATTTTTTTCTGCAACGCTGCTTCCACATGCTCTGCATTTTGAAACAAACGGGGTAAGTGCCTCACTGTTAAAATATATTTTGCTAAAGGCTTAGTTGCCAAACGGGGTAAGTGCACCCAATCTACATGACTTCCACATCATTGCACGTCACACAATTTTTGCATTCGTTTCATGAAATGGCTAAAATTTGCACCAAATTGACAATCATGGAAAAATGAACAATTTTAAAGAAATTGGTCGAAATTGAAATTTTTTGCAAAGGTTAAAGTTTAGATTTTATCGGCTATTAGACCTTTGCTTAAATACTCAATTGTGAAAATAGCTGAAGTTGCATACCAGAGGCTCGTCATCAGAAAGCTCTGTATCTACAGAATCAGAACCATGAGTCTTGTTGTGAAGCTTATCTGAACTTGTTGCATGGCTAAGTATGTCATCTGCTTCATCCGCCTCCTCTCCAGATTCTTCCTTAGTCTCGTTTGTCTGCTGCTTATCTGAAGAAGAAACTGCATCATCATCTGATCCACGAGAATTGGGCGGGGAGCCCCCAAGATTATCACTCTCAGTATCTTCAGAATCTTTTCTTGTCTCTATGGGCTCTTCTGCATCACTTGAGAAGTTTTCAACATCTCGTTTCTGGTCCTGGTTGGATAGCTCCTTAGTAGCTAAACTCTTTTTGATTCTTTTACTCGGAACCTTCTCTGCAGGGTCAGGAAATACACAAGGAAAGTTAGCTGCTGATAAAAAAAAATGTATAGAAAGAGTAGATGATCCAGATCAATTAAAGGAAGGTAAACTAGCATAACTTTACATAAATTACTTCCAGAAAAGACAATAACTTCAAGTGCAAGATCATTTAAAGAATCTGGCAGTTAAAATTTGGAAAGTTGTTTGTGCTTGATCGTTTATTTACACTAATATATAGTATTGATCCTTCACCTGAGCCTGAATAACTGATGACTTACTGGTAAATTCAGGGAACGCGACACCTTGGCTCTCACTACTTTCCTCACAGGATTCACTCTTTAACGTGATCTTAGACCTTTCTTTGGGACTTTTCCGTGGAGTTCTTTTTCTTTTAGCTTGAGAAGGAGATCTGCCAGTAAATCAATGACATGATTTAGTCACCAAAAACAAAATCTCAATTCATCAAATTGAAATAACCAACTCACTTCTCTCCCAACTGTTTCTCATGCTTTGGGCCTCCTTTGGGTTTCCTTCTCTTCCCAGATGATCTGAAAGTCAATTAAATGAATTGCTCATATAACAGCAGGGCAGAGCTGAATTGCAGTTGATAAAATTAGCCTAATACATATGCCAGAAAAGGACAGATAATGACAGCAACATTATCGATGAGGATCTGATGCCTTAATCTTGGCACGCCACCAGCAAAGGTAGACTTAGCTACAGTTATCAAACAGTTCACTCGAAACAACTCTTCTTCCACAATAGCAAGCTAACACACAGATGCTACTTATAACTCTTCCACAACAGAAAGCTTACAGCATAAAATGCTACTTAGTTATGGGTACACCTTTTACCATTACACAAAATATTAGTCATCTTTTTCCTGTGTCTTTTTTGAGAAACTAAAAGAGACACAAAAAAACAAAGCCTCAATGGGGCACTCACCCTCTAGGAGGAAAGCCCTTCGATGAACCAGATTGCTGCAGATACACAGAAGACTTTGATTAATCTTAAGCCACAATGGCCAGGATCGAATGATTAAACACACTTCTAATAGGATAAAAATATTTAGTAACTGCTTAAACCTTGGCCTTCAGACTTTTGCCAACAAGCTCCCAGCGCTCCCTATCTAACCGAACGACTTCGACATCTCCATCATCATATAATATCTTTGAAACAAGATAATAAATAATGGTTAAGAATTTTTATGTACAAGGATGCAGATAAATTAAGACACTCAAATTGCATCATACCACATGTTTGTTTTTCTCAGTATCAAATGACTTCACAACACCTTCATAATACCTGTGTAAGGATAGACATACATAACATATCAAAATGATAATTCAACCCAAAATCTCCCCTGTAGTCTATCAGATGTGCATAATGGAATGTTCTCTTAAAAAAGGCAATAGATTTATTTTCTAAGCAGCAGTGACTTGAAAAGTGCTTGAATTAATAGGTCATAATTGTAGAAGTTAGAAGAAACATCCCTATTGACCAGACCACCTGCAATTGAAAATAACAGCAAAAATGGTGGATTTGAGTTCCACTTATTCACATTTGTTTTTATTTTTATTTTTAGTTGGTGTACAAGTTTCATGATAATGCTCTCAGATCAATATTTCAAAAAAAAAAAAAAAAAGCACTCAAATGAAGAGTCAAATTGAGGAAATATTTTCAAGTAGACAGCTTGGAAGAATGACGTGATGCCTGTCTGCAATAGCAATGACTTCTTAAATCATGGTCTTACCAATTATCTTTTCTCCCAAGTTATAATCATGACATCAAGATCAATTATACGGAGCAAATCAAGAGGCACTTACTTCTTATCAATTGGCCACCAAACTTTAATTCTGCAACCAATTAAATCTTCTGTGGGACTTATCTTGTCCTTGGTTGTGCACTAACAATGTAAAAAAGTAGAAGCAGGATAAAGATTTAGCAAAACAGAAGTTGTAGAGAGAGAGAGAGTGGTGTGCATGTGTGCCTAATATTTAAAACAATGATGTCAAAAGGAAGGTTTTTCAGCAAATTAACTAACTAAAAACACATTTAACTTCAGAGCACATGAGTGGGGACAAAAAAAATATTTTCAGTAACCATATTAATTTGCAATTTAGTGATCATGCATTCATATGTCCAAAATATTTCCAAAAAGAATAGGTAGAGGACAGACTAACCTTTCCCAATCCAGTGGTGCTTTTAGAATTTTGCTTCTTTAGAGATCCCAACTTAGAAGAACTTAATGCGTGCGTATCATCAGAGTTTGACACATTATTAGACTTCTGTATATAATAAGAAAAAAGTTGGAGATTGCATCAATAATCATGAAACATCATAAGCCTTTCACAAATTTCATTATTTGAAAGATACCTTAGTTTCCGGGAAGTTATTAAGTGCAATGCCATGATCCATTTCAGAATGTTTATGCTTAGAGGAGAAGATGGATTTCTTCTTTATATGTGAAGATAGCAATTCTGACTCTAAAGGTTCAGCAGTTGTTTCTTGCATATGTTGGTCTTCAGAACTAGTTCGAGACTCCTCATTCATTAAATCAAAGTCAGCATTCTTATTTACATTAGAATGTCTCTTAGAACCCTTTGAACTAACTGCTCCAGGAGACTTTTGAGCTTGAGCTGATGTTCTCCTACGTTTTGGCACAGGAATATCTGTTGATTCACAAAAGAGTGCTTTGCTCTTCTGAGATTCTTGGTCACTTCTCTTATTTTTTTGACCATATCCATGACCATTGCTCAACTCAAACTTGCTAGTTACACCTTGATTATCAGAATTTATTTTCTTCACCATTTTCAAGGTATCAAAATCATTTTCATTTGCCACTGCAGCTTGTGCATGCTCATTCTTGGCTTCTTTTTTTGCCTTAGCTATCTTAGCTTTTAGACGTTTCATCAACTTACCCAATGGCACCTCATTGCCCTCTGTTTCACTGTCCATCATGCTATCATCCTCTGAAATTACTGTCTCAACCTGAAGTTGACAGAGAAACATATAACGAAATTACCTGACTAAGCACATATAGAATACCTTAAGGCACTAGGTTGAATAATTCCAAATCTTACAATTCCATTAGCTTCCAGTTCTAGTGATTCAAAGTGGGCCAAGATACCTTCATCTGCTAGCCATGTCTTCACTTCATAAACCTAGTACCAGAAAAGGTGCACAATGATACATGGATATGACATCACAGATCATAATAAAGCAGCATTATAAAAAATTAGACATAAACAAACACGTCACTCATCATGGAAATGTGAAAAGCACAAGGAAAGAGGTCATAAAATACTCAAAGCACCATGATCCTTCGTTTACATGATAAACAGATACACTTGGTCTTAACATACAAGGCAATTTTCAGGTTTCCACATTCTTCTTCCAACATCTCGGAAAGAAACACAAAGTGTGTCCAAACCAATCTTCTGCTCAATAATTCAAGCAAAAGGTAATCAATCTGGGCTCAATAATTCGGGCAAAAGGTGTTTAATCTGGGGAGAATAAAGAACTAGAGAAGGGGAATTCAAATAGATTAATGCCCCTAATAGTATGATGAACTGGCATTTCTTATAATCTGTGTCTAAGCTGAGATGGAATTCAGTTGAAGGTAATTTTTACAGCAACATTTATATTGATAAAAATAAGAGCTAAAATCAAATCCACAAGCAAGTAGACATTCAGAGGTGGTCTACATGCCTGAAACATGGATATAAAGGTTTGAAAAAATAAGACTGATCATTTGACTGCACATATCATTAGAGCAGCAGCAAATTATATAATTCAGTATAATGCTTGGGGGAGCTTTGGTGCACAAATGATTCAGGCTTTGGATACAGAGCTTTGACTTCTATCATAGACCTATAGCACACAACATAAACCAATTGATCATTACACCTCCGAGAGAAATAAAAAAAATATCCTTCACTTGAACATGACTTTGCTTCCCAAACAAATATTTTATATAAACCAATCCAAAGTAGGGCGAGTACAAAGTACCTCTATAAGGTACAATCTCATCAATACAGATCAAAAGATTCACATACGGGGAAATCATGCTTACCAGCGAATCGTTTTCTTCTTTCTTCTCAATTGGTTTGTAAAGTACAGGAGGTAGGGCCACAGACACAACTGAGTCTTGAAGTTCATCTTGGTCTGGAGCTAAACGCTTAAGAATTGGCATACCAAGGTCGCACAGCGCATACAAGTTCTGTAATATGCGATATTGAAATTAATAAATTGGAATTAAACAACATTCATCTCAAGAAATCTAATTGTAGCTTCCAGCATATATTAAATTACACCAAAAGCATCTAGTATCGAACCTTTGACTTAGCTGAGTCAAAAGCATCTTCCGAGTGCCTGATACCTTGAAAAATTGAATTCAATAATGAAATGATTTCCTTATCCTTGCTCATACTATCATCAGATTTTCCATCTGCATCTCCATGCACCAGCATAGACAGGAACGAGTATAACTGCCTGAAGCAGATATTTGCACATCGATAGGGAACAGGAAAAAAAAAAGTCACTAACTACCACACCATAGCAAGCATGCTCAGTATTTTGCCATAATTGTAACTTAGAAGCCCTAGTAATTCTTGCCACAGCATTTGTCAAGGTACAAGGTATGTTCTACAACCATACTTGATTTATTTGTTCAATCTATATAGCTTTAATCAACCAATAATAAAGTTTTAAGTGTCAATTCAAATACCTGTACATAGGTTCAAATATTTTGGCATCTCTGCATTCATCAACATCAGGAAATGAAGGATGATGAGCAAGAGAGTGGACCACATATGGCAGAATGTATTCTGGATAGAACGGTGGAGACATTGAATCAGTCTGCAAAGAAATTTGGCGTGCCCTCCCTTGCCGACACATCTGGATGATGTCTTTCAAACAACGTTTATTCTGCCGCCAATGATATTAGTTATTTACACAAATTGAAACATCTGGAACTTTCCTATGTTGGATGTGGTATAAGAACACTCCCAAAATCAAAAGATAGAATATGAACTGAAGAAGTATATACCTCTCGAAAATCAGATTGAACAGGGGAAATATCAAGCAGGAAGGCACATGCAAACTTTGGGTCTAAAATCCGGTCCCTAACATATTGATGAACCTTCTCAAGAAACAGTTTCTTTACCTCAGGAAAGTTGTCCTGCAAATCCATGGGTGAGAGTGAAATCTACCTTATGCTCTGTTTTAACTTTTAAGGTAATAGGAATTACATGAACTCTACCTCTGAAGTTCTCAATGTGAGGTAAAGAACATCAACCGGAATTTTGTGCTCCCAATTCTTTGACAGTCGAAGAACAGCTTTTGCTGCAGCAAGTTTTAAATGAGCCCTATCGACTAAACTGAAACATGAAAAGGGGAGGCATATCAGTCCCAGAAGTTTTATGCAGAACTAGCACAGATGAAAAGCAGCCCATAACTATAACCTAATCGAAGTAACTTTGAGAGACAATACTGAAAGTTACCTTGACTCAATCTCTCTTGAAACATCACCAAACAAGAGTATATTCTTGAGCATTCCAATTATGTCATCTATCCCAGAACGAAGGTGAGCATCTTTGACTGGTAAATAGCTCTTGACCAAAGCTTTGACCCCAAAAATCTGCAGAGAATAATTTCTGATGCTCATTTAGTGCATATAAGTTTTCCTAGAAGACAATGAAATGAGTGATGAGAGGGAAAGAAGCAAGCCAGTGGAAAGACCTTTAAAGAACAAAGTTCACTTCTATCACCCCAACAACCAGTTGATTTGTCTCCTGTTACCTGTAAGCAAATCATGTCCCTTCAAAATCTGTAACAACTAAACAGAGTATGGATCACAAAAATCTTCCTATATGGAGGCATACATGTCCAAGCTCCAGTATGTTTTGCTTGATGAACTTTTCAACCTCACTTTCTCTAGTTTCAAACACTGGCATAGCAGCTTGTGCTATGCATCCAAGGGATTGTAATACAGCTGGCAAATGCGACTTTTCTTCAAGCAGATCAACTAGCTTCTACACATTTAGAACCAGAGAGAGAGAGAGAGAGAGAAGAAGAAGAAGAAGAAGAAGAAGATAAGAAACAGAACACTGGATTATCAAATCTAACAAAATAGTAGTCAAAAACTAAACTGCAAAATAAAATTTAGAAAGAACGAACGAGAATAAATGGAAGATGATAGTTAAAGAAAAAAAGGAAGCAAAGAAACCTTGTAAAGAACAGATAGCGACATAAGGCCCTCATCTTTTGTGATGGATGCCAGGGCATGAACAGCATATTTAGCCTGCCTTCGGCTACCCTCAATGCATATGCGCTCAAGAATAAGGTCCAATGATCTATGAGGAAAAGGATTTTATTTAAACAGAAATAAACCAAGAAGATAGATAGTGAAGATATAGGTAGATAATGTGAGAGAAAGACGCTCCAAAGGATTGACAGTCTAACCTTGATGAAACACCCAATTGTTCTCGGATAGTACCCCCAGCCTTCGCAAGAATATGCAGAGTGCCTTCCTTCATTATTTCATTATCATCCTCAAGAAGATGCACCAAATCTTCTTCAATTCCACCAAGCAGCAAAGGACAAAACCGTGCAATTATCTGGGAATTTATTACATGAGAAAAATTCCAAATTTGCAGGTCACATAATATAAAACCAAGTAATATTCTTGTGCGGCGCCGGCGAGGCACTGTTCAAGAACATCAAAGAGCAGTTTTTTCTCCCAGAGCATTCAATAAAGAGACTGGCATGAGTGTCAAGTTCAGCCATTTCAACAACAGGCAACAGAAAAACATGGTGTAACATTAGCATATTTAGGTTCTCATCCAAAATTGGAGTGATAAGATTCTATCTCAGCGCACATCACCAATATATATTTGGGTATAGCCAGCCATGGCTTGACAGTGATAATTAAAGTCAGGTTTAAATATGAAGATGTCCGAGTCCATTGGAAAATATTCAAAAAGCTGACAAGCAAACATAAAGCAAAAGATACCACTACACCAGTAGCCACTTATATATTTATACAGAACCGATGCAGAAGTAAAGGCCATACCACAAGAACAGTCATGCACGACAAAATTGACTCAGAACTTCCAGAAGATTTCTGTAGGCCAGCCTCCACAAGGATTTCTCTGACATGATCCTTGTCAAAAAGTAGATAAGAGCACTTTAAAGAAAGAGTGCTCAGAAACTCGTATAGTTGATGCTTCTGACCAAGGATTTTTAACAAATTATCCTGCATGGCATTTAAAAAGTCTGAGAAACCCGTATATATGCTTTTGCATACATTTTTAAGTTCCACTTCAGAAGAAGGAATGCAGAGGAAACAAGAGCGAGTTTGCTCTAATTTTAATGCCTCACCCGCAAACTACCAGCTTGAAGAGAACTAGTGTTTGGATCAAGAAGTTGCATCAAAATTTTCCAAATGCTGGAATCTCTTAGCTGGTGAAGAATCTGAAAGTTCTCCTCTGTCTTGGCAGGATTAGTGAAACACCAAGACATCACTCGGAAGCAATGCATTACCTTCTTCTGGATCTCAGCGCCATCACCTTCCTGAATATGGACAATGAACATTTCCATCAAAAGCTCCTTTCTGACACTGACATTAGCCAAAGATTGAGAAACATAGTAATCCTAAGATGCAAACCTTGGACGGTTGTCTGAGGGAAAGGTACTTCTGCATCTCTTGCTGTAACCTGCAGCACAGTTCTAAACATCAGGCTTGCAGTTGGTAGAACAAGCAGCTAAAAGAAATTCAACACTGATATAAAAAACAAAATACAAAAACCTTTTACATTGAAACAAGCACTTCTACAAACCTTTGCTTCTGCTCTAGTATCTTCTCAAGAGCCTTAACCTCAACCTTGTCAAAACCAGAGAAGATCCTAACCCATTTTCTCACCTTATCTTTGACAGAAAAATCAGCAGGAAACAAGGATAGGGATAGGATAGGTTCTATTGTATCTGATCTGCATAGAAAAACAAGGCTTCCAGCATGTTATACACAATTAAGAGTGTTCGGCATCTTCAACACTAATTTATTTTGTAATGATGCTGTAACTTCTCAGATGCTGCAATCTCAGAAACTGATTACCTTTAGATGATTAGTGGTGTCAGTTTTCAACATAATAAACTGCCTCAAATTGGAGTCAAATGTCATAATATTCATGTGTTTGAGAATGTTTATTATGGATTTTTCTTGTATGCTTTTCACCCACAAACAATTCAACTGGTTAAATTACCTGAAATCTTTGTCATAAAAACATCTCAATATCTTGCCAACAATCCAGTCATATTCATCATCCTTTGCAGAACCACTAGACTCCTTCATGCAAGATATTCTGTATATGTCAGCCAACCTCTCCATTGCATACCTTTTAACCAGAAGCTGGACATTTGCAGCAAATGTTTCAAGAACTGAGAAAAGAGATGCAAAGAATGAATAACGACAAAGACATACATACAGTGCTAGGATCATACCGATTTATCACGAAGGCGATCGGAGACAAGCTTGATGGTTTTTACTGGAATGGATGCGAGAGCATGACATGCGAGATCACAAACCACAGTGACAACTTGTTTACGAACATTCTCATCATAGTCTAGCAACCGATCGCAAAGAGCAGCTGGAGAAATATTCACATCGTCAAATTAAAGGACCTTAAAGTAAATTAGAGATCATCAGTACTTCAATTCCTTACAGATTATTTGATGAGCTTCATCCCTGAAAGGGTTCTCAAGAAGGCAAATCCTTATATACTCAAGAACAGACATTCTCACTTTCACCACTCTATCAGTCAGTCTTTTGAGGAACTCTAAAAAGACTGGCTTGAATGCTTCTGAAATGGTGTGCCCTGGGAGAGCAAACAGGTGACCTACTAAACCCACTGCTTTAAGGCGAATGTCCAGTTGATCACTCTTGATGTCAAAAAGAAATCAAAGGTAAGTCCAGTATTTTATTTTACAGGAAATTGAAACTATGGTAATTTTGAAATTTATCAAATCAGCAACTTGGAACAATAAAGCAGAGAATATGTAGATGGTGAACAGCTCTCAAAGAAACTACAAAGTGGATTTCCAACAGCAACCCTATAAACAATGAACATTCTAGCATACAAACAGACAAATCATATCCTCATACCAAATAAGAAAAGCATACTCGAATATCATACTTAGAAATACAATCTTATGATTTTTATTCATACAGGAAAAAATACATACAAACAATGAACTGAGAATGATTACCAGTAGCTCTCCAGTAAGATAAGGTACAACTCCAGATAAGATTTGAGGAGCACAGCGATAGATATCATAAAGTACAGCATGATAATCAATCTCACTCTTCTGGGGTCTTCCATCTCCTGACATTGACGATACAAGAAACTGCTTTATGCTAGTTTCCAGTTTTGCAGCAGAATTCTCTATAACATTCATAGCAAGCCTCTTTGCAGCCATAGTTACATTCTAGTAGCAAAAACTCCAAAGTTCAATATACTTTATAAGATAAAAAGAATTGGCATCAATTAACAGTGAGCACAGAAACATATCCTTACCTCCTCACGGCCAAAAATGGACAATAGAGTAAGCAAAAGGTACTCTGGTACATCTTCACTTTCTTCTAAGATAACCTCCATGATTGTTTGCATTGAAGTCAAGACATTTCCAGGAAGCTCATCTCTTTATGCGAAGAAAATTCAAGTCATTACATCACTTGTGTAGAGCATTCACAAATCATCTAGATCAACTATATCAACACAATTGTTGTTCTTTCTATGGACAAATAAAGGAATCAACTTCATAACTATCCTCTTCAAAGGTAGCAAATTCTCAAGTTTATATCTTAGAAAAACAGAAGTACAATGATATCTGCTACATAAATAAATAAAATTGTTCACTTTTGGTTTCCATACGATTGAATTTATAAGGATGGTTCATTGTTGCATTTTAACTTCCTGGTCACTTGAAGCATGATTCCAATAGCATGTCCAAAATGCCCACACAGAATATCTCAAGATAATACATATTATTTGGTTCAGCCCCAATGAGTATACAAACTACAAACAATCAATTAAGCTAGCAATTAGCTACACTGACAAGTGTGATAATAGATAAGTATCAGCTTTTCTCATTTGTTCAATGTCTTCAACTGTACTTCCAAAGATCAAAATTAAACACAAGAATCAACTCATTCGAAGGTGCAAAAAAAAAAACATAAGATTATACGTGGACAAGGAATAATCCAATAGATATTGAAAAGCAAAGAGGGAAGTCAAAAGTTAATATCCTTTTTTACAAGACAAAACTGTTCAGGAACCACCTTCAAAGATTCCTTAAAACTACAAATTATGGTAGATTGAGAAAGATGCATTTACTATTGTAGAACGAATTCACAAGAAAACTAGTTGAATAGCAGATTTAATGTATGCAGAAATATGATAAAAGTAAATGACTAATCACACATCTCCTTGAAAATCTGAAGTAGGGAAACTGAAGAGCACAAGAACTGAAACCAAATATGTTAGCCGAATTAACCAAAAAGAGGTCAAAAGCTAAAGGGCCACACCTGGCAACTGCAAAGAAAGTTTTAAACATTTCGTTTATCAGATCATCACATTCAAGATCCAGCATCACAACGCATGATCTATATCTTGCCAATGTTTCAAGAATAACAACCCTCCTTCCAAATGATGGACCATTAATATCGTTTAAGCCACTGAATGTACTCACTATCAGCTGAAATATATCCTGGGAGAGATTAAACAGCAACATTCAGAAACAAGCCTACATATTCACGGTTAAAATCGAAGCACTCCTTTCACATGTTACCTCCACTAGTTATCTATCTGCTTTTAAAAAATAAAAATACCTTTAAGACATCGTCATCGTAAGGAGCCTCAGGTGCGGTAATTCGAGTTATTTCACAGATACAGGAAGCTATAAGGAGCTTCACCTCCCGATCTTGATGTTTTAAAAGTTCTGGCTTGGCGAAGGCATTTAAGAGAGGCTGCATGGATTCCATCACGGATTTTGGAGGTGACTGATCTAATTCAGAGAGACATGCTGCGCCTTGCTGCATGAGGAAACATCCAAATTATAATGAAGTAATCAGTAGAGAACTCTACGTTACAAAACTACCACTGCTATCAAAATTAATAGTTATAATTTATGACATGCGAATATACTCTGATGGTTAATGTAGACTGATGGTTAGAATAATGTGTCCCAGAACAGAAAATGTAACAATAACATGAAGAATTCCGCTGCCCCTACAAAGGGGTACAGCCCTGATCTAGAAGAATGGGAATTAAGATTTCAGGAGTTTGAGGACACCATACATGTTACAGCAAACAAAATAGGGACTTAAGGAGATAAAGAAAGCAACTGATAAAACATTCCATATTGAAAAAAGACAACAGCATGGACTATAGTCTTCACTTGAATTGAATTTACAGAAATAATTCCATATACCAATTCGCGCAAAGGTGGAGTTTTAAACGAAAAGAACAGACTCCCACTTTTCTCCCAAAAACAAATTGCTCAGAGCCAATTGAGCCCCAATTACCACCGAGACGTAGTTAACGCAGTACCTAATCATGCACTCGTAAACTGAATTCGCACATACAGCTCGAACGAACCCTAATATAACTCCAATTATTCACGCAGACGTGAATTTCACGAATTACAAGCATGCATCCACAAAATGGAGCTCGCAATGGAGCACAGAATAACTAGCAAACACAAAACCTGCAACCTAACGATACTAAAATACATACAAATGTAAGAAGAGGGGTTCTCACCTTCAACAGCTTGATGAGAGCGTCTTTAGAGGCTGGAAGACTCTCCAACTTCGATCCCACCTCTTTCAGCTGCTGCTGCAGCTTTTGAGCCATGGATAACTAAAATTCGTTCACAAAATTCAGTCACGCCTTCAAATTGGGGGGTTTTTCATATCCATTCACCTGCGTGTTTTTTAGTGCGTTTTTTTTCTCAAGCGAAGTGTGTCTGAATTGGGGCTTCTTTTAGTTAGTTTGTTTTTTCTTTTTTCTTTTTTGGTTGTTTCGAACGCGAAAGCAAGCGCTCTTTGGTTTAAATTTATATTTTAAAAAAAAAGGAAAAAATAAAAAATTGAAATAAGCGCTTGTGCTGACAACTGGACTGGAATCTTTTGCAGTCGTGGTCTTTTACTTTACAATATTTGCACGGCGAACCCATTGTAAAAAGTCATATTTAAGTTTTAGATTAATATTAAGATGTAATAATGTAGTTTAACATTTTTTTCATTTAGTACTTAAATCAAAAAAATAAATTCAATTGATATTCATACTTTATCAATTTGAATATTTGTTATTTAAACTCAATTTTTAAATATTTTATGATTAAAAGAGTCGTCTAAAAACTAAAAAATGCAATCACCACTAAATATAAGTCAAAATGCATGAGTTACATGTTAAAATGACAATCTTTCAAAGTTATATTATAACTCTAGGTCTATTTCCAAAGTCTCATTTGATTCAAGCCCAACTCGAACAAAAATCGCTCAAAACTCTAATGACATTTGTACATTTTTTATTCAAATTGAACGTGGATCATGAATTAACGTATATTTATAATTTGACATCATAAGGGGTCATTTAAGCATATGACTCATGCATTTTTTTTATGTTTAGAGTTTAATTATATTTTTTAAAATCTCAACATTTGTTTTTTTATCAAAAAATGTGTCAGAGATTGAGTTGAACTAGCAAATGTTGAATAATCAATTTTGTAAAAATGCTGAATATTTTCAAACAATTTGATTTAACAAAAAATCAGATATCTTTAAAATAAGTCTGTTCTTTAAAAAATATATATATATATATTACATTATTGAATCATCGATTTTGTTTTTTTGTTTTTTAAGTTGAAGCATTATCAAATGGGTGCGGCTATCCGCACCCCACACTTTACTTTACACACCCCAAAATTTTCATATTTTAATTAAAAAATACAAAATCATTTTATTTCCTATTTCACCCTTGAAAATTTCAAAAAAAAAAAAGGAAAATTCTCACCTTCTCCCCTCTCTCCCGTCAAGCACGCCCAATCCTTCTCCTCTTCTTCTTTCTTCTTTTTTTTTCCCTCTTTTCTTAACAAATAATACATTAATAATCATTTTACAGATTGAATAAATACATGAATATAATGTAGGAATCGTGTAAAAAAACAAAAACATAAAAAAAAAAAAGTTTCGTTCGACCCTGGTGGGCCGAACACATAGATGTGTGTTCGGTCACAAGGCGTCGAACACACTATGACATATTCGGCCTACCAGGGTCGAACGAAACTTTTTTTTTTTAAGGGTTCGACGTCGGCTGGCCGAACACACCTCTATGTGTTCGACCTACCAGGGTTGAACGAAACTGTTTTTTTTATCGATTTTTTGCTTTTCTTAATGTGATTTTTATTCAATTTTTTCATGATTTTTACATATTTAATTGACCCATTAAATGATTTTCACTATATTGTTGTATTATTCCTAAAATATTGAAGAAGAAAATGAAAAAAAAAAAAAGAGAGAGAGAGAGAACAGTGGACAGGAGGGAATGGGGATGGGGGATGATTTTTTTTTTTAAAATTTCAAAAGGTAATATGGGAATTTACTTATTTTGTATTTTTTTGAATTAAAAACTAATTAAATTAGGATGTGTTAAGTAAAGTTTAGGGTGCGTATAGCAGCACCTTGTCAAATTCTTGGATTGACTAACAAGAGTTGCCCTAATTTTCCCCGATTGGGATTTTGAGTTATGAAGCATCCCAGGCTCCACGTTTAGGTTCCTTTTCTACCAAAATGATATGCAGCAGAAGAAACCACAAATTCCCAAAGACAAATGTGTCTATAAATAGGGGAGATGACGTTAACAACAAGACTTTGCTTTCGCCCTCTTCTCTGTTTCACCATTCTCCCCTTCACCTCCAATAAACCGGGCTACTTCCCCACTTCCACTTCATTCCTTCCATCAAAAGGTCTGAATTTCTTCTTCTTTTTTACAACAAAGGATTTCAAGATTGACTGATGTAATCTAAATATTATGTTTGTTGATGGTTTCAGGGAGATTAACCAAGAATAGAATTGGGAGTTTCTTCAACCTCAGATCTTCAATGAGTTCATCCACGGTACCAGTTGAGCAAGTTGAGAGAATACTGGAGGCCAAAAACGATGATCATGGAGGAGTGATAGTTGAAATGACGAGTGAGCCCCTCGATCCTCTTGTTTTTGCTTCCTTGCTTAAAGCCTCCCTTTCCCAATGGCGACAGCAGGTTCTTTTTGCCTCTGATTATTACCGAACTAATTATTTTTTTCTTTTTGGAATCTGTAAGGCATTTCTTGTATCTAAAATTACAAATTATACTCTATTATCGATCGATTAATTCTCCCCTGTGTCACGAAGAAGCACTGAATTCTTGCTAATACTAGGGTGTTTAAGTCTTTGGGTTTATGATGTAGGGTTGAGCTATCTTGAACAGAGTTAGTGATGAAATGAGTCTGTATTTTCTGTCTTAGTTTTATATTGTCGAAGTGATGCCACCATTCTGTTTGGAAAAATCCTCTGTTTCTACTTGGGATCTTCTCCACGATGCTTGAAGCAAGTTGACACTGCAGTAGATATAAAGGAATGTAACTAATGCAGACTTAGTAGGTATCCACTAGAATTTCTTCTTCATCTGGGGTAATTTAGAGTTCGTCTATGTTTGTATATATTTTATGTAGTGAGTGATATGCATGGTATCCCATGGTTAGGGTCATGAATAACAGTAGGTAGGGTCACTAAAGACATAGTCATCAGGTTCAGAGTATTCATGGTACTGATTCGACTGATGAATTTAAGTGAGAAATGGCATTTTACACTGAGCTATAGGTGGAATATCTTGCAGGGAAAGAGGGGTGTCTGGATTAAAATGCCTATCGAGCTTGTGAATCTTGTTGAACCTGCTGTTAAGGTTAGTTATGTCTCTTGTCACATTTGAAAATTACATATGGAGGAAGCAAAGATCAGTGGCAAGTGCCTTACTTTGTTTACCCGCTTTATGTTATCCGCATCTTATGTTTCAGGAAGGATTCTATTTTCACCATGCAGAACCTAAATACTTGATGCTTGTGCATTGGCTTCCCGGCGATGGAAACATTCTGCCAGCTAATGCTTCACATCGAGTGGGTATTGGTGCATTTGTCTTGAATGAGAAGAATGAAGTATGATCCCATTCTTTGACTTTTTTTTTTTTTTTGGTTATTGATTACCAAATATCTGCCTGGATGCATTTTTACTGAATCTATATCACTAGTGGAGATTCTTTGTTCTATAGCTTTGCCTTGGATGCACTTGTGATACGATTTTCTGATTCTTAATCTGCAGCTGCTTTTATCATGTTTCTTTTAAATATTAGTCTAGCTTTATTTTGTTTTATTTCTGTTGGTGTTTGTTCTACATGATGATAATTCCACACAACACACCGGCATCATTCTGTCAAAAGAATTGATTTTTGTTGCACTGTTACAAATGATGACATAATTCTCAATTATATTAAATGTCCATTACCCTGCTTCTGTTAGTTGTATTTCCTCTTCCTGATTAAGAGCAAACCCAATTCAGAGCATATCTAATTTTCATGATCTGCCTTGATCTTTCAATGCCCTTATTTTCTATTCCTTTCGGTACAAATATTATTCATGGGGGAAAAGTCTTTTTTGGTTTTCGGATGTTTGCTTGAACATGAGCTTCGGAACACAAGTTTCTCTAGAACTTAGTTTCTCTATCTATTTGAATATGAAGATGAAGTTATATTTGAAGTGAAACAATTACCTCCAATTTGCCTGATCAAGGTTCTTTATTTTGCATCAGTTTTCTACTTCTTCTCACATGACAACTTTTAAGAAACTTGCGGCATTATAGAAACCTTGCTACCTATTTTGTCTTCTTTTGGGCAAGGGATGTGTAACTCATTGTACTTATTCATTATCTGGCAATTCTTGTAGGTGCTGGTAGTTCAGGAGAAGAGTGGGAGATTCCGTGGAACAGGTATATGGAAGTTCCCTACAGGAGTTGTTGATGAGGTAGGTTCAGCTAGTAGGTTTAATGCTACAACAACTGCCCTACCTCTGCAGTGACATTGTGTGTGTGTTGACAGGGTGAAGATATATGTGATGCTGCTGTAAGAGAAGTAAAAGAAGAAACTGGAGTAAGACAATTTTTCTCAACTTTGTTTCGCTTTGATGAAGCGAAAAATCTCTATTGATTTCTGATCAGTTGTTCTGTTCTGTGCTGCAATTGTGTTTCAGATTGATTCGAAGTTTTTAGAAATACTAGCATTCAGGTACTTAAACTACCTCTTCCGTTTTCTTGTTTCTTCCCCAATTTTTTTGTTGTATTGCCAAAATGAGTGGATTTTACTCTGAGTTGCAGACAAAGTCACCAATCTTTTTTCGAGAAGTCGGACTTGTTCTTTGTATGCATGCTGCAACCACTCTCTTCTGACATCCAGCCACAGGAAGCAGAAATAGAAGCAGCGCAGGTGTGCTTTCAAGATTATCATTTTTAACTGTGAAAATTTGAAAAATGGCCATGTATATTAAAAAGAATGGAATATAGCAACTTTGATCATGAAGAAACTAATCTTTAACATTTGACTTAACACAAGAATAAAGTTAAATGAGAGAACAGTCACTCAAGAAACCTGAAATATTTTTCTCGAGTAGATTGTTTCTCAACCGGTTATGTGAGAGATGGGTGGTTGAGTGGAAGGAAGACCAAGTGTGAATCAAAAGCTTCAAGGTTGTGTTTGGATTGAAGGATTTGAGTATGAATTTGAAAACAAATCCATTTCGAAATTCATAACATTATCATCTTAAACTAAGTTTTTATTAATTAGGCCACTCTAATATGATTATATTTGAAATCATTTTGGCAAGGTGGCTAATTCTAGTGTTATTTTCTTGGTGAAAGTGTGGCTAGTATTCAAAATTTTGACAGGGCAAGTGGTTAAAAAGACCCAATTTATGTCTTTTCTTCACCTTGAAGAAGCTCGATAATATCCATTCTCAGAATTTGTTGATATATTTGAAATCAAGATTCTGATATTGAGGTTTAAGTGTTGCAGTGGATGCCATATGAAGAATATGTGGCCCAACCAATTATAGAGAAACACGATCTTCTTAAGAAGATCGCGGATATATGTGCAGCAAAGAAGGAGGGAAAGTATTCTGGATTTTTACCATTGCCAACCACAACTGGTTTCTCCGAGAACAAGAGCTATTTGTACATCAACACATACGGCCTCGACTCGCTCTCTAAGATTTAAGGTTACCTTTGATTGATCGATATGTGCTATGAGTTCCAAATCCATCCTTATTATTTAAGTATGTTTGATGGATTTTACTTGAGTTGGATCCCAAACTCCAAATTATTGAAAGGCATAAGCTCCTACTTGTTAAAACTAGTTCTGGCTATTTATGAAGCAAATTCATTTTTCATTGTAATGTAAATTTCATTATCTTAAGAAGAAAATTTATCTGTAATTTGCTGCGGAATAAAGACCAACACGAAGTAGTGTGATACACGGGATCGAAACACAGCCACGCAAAGTTTGTTTAATATTTCATCATTTCAATTTTTATAATTAACTTGTATATATACAAATCATCGTATAAACTATAAAATTCATCTCCATGACAAATATTTAGTGTCACTTTTCACTCTTAATAGAAAAATGAAAAACTAGTGTAACTTTATTGAGGTTGTAGTTGTATAATACTTCATCCATCTATTCATATATGTTTGTTGGAATTTTCATACAAATTATGAAAATTATTGGAAAAACTAATTAAATAAGTCAATTGTATACTACGTACACACCTAAAAGAGAACTATATTCTCTAATACATCATTTAATGTTTCATGTTTTTGATATTTTTAAGATTAAGAAAACCAAATTGAATAAAGGCATATTATATAAATATTACTCTATATAGAAATTGGACTACATATTTGAGAACTCCAAAACATAAAAACAAGCATACATGAATACGATTTATGTTGGGAAATAGTGTAGATAGAAATAGTTGAGGCAGGCTTGACAAATTGACCAAAAAACTCAACTTTCTTGTTTACCAAAGATGGTATTTATACATACATGGTTTTAATTTTGATTTGGGCTACGTAAACTCTAATCTCTTCTTATTTAAATACTAATATGCAGGGTCATAAGATTAGGCCACCAACCTTACGCAGTTTACCCTCTTATGTCCCAACTTCCACAACTTCTTTTCTCTATCAACATTAAATGAGAAAAACTTAAAATCATTCTAACTCATTGACTATTTTAGCCCTATAATAATACTACAACTCAACAAATACTAGGGTACCTTACGTTGAAATTAACTCCATTAAAAACCAGACATGAGTTTCTATATGATGAATACAAATATATTAATATTTGTATATGATTTGGGGCAGAGATGTAATTTTAGAAATCTGTAGAGGGCATGCGAACCATGCAAAAGCTTATATAAAACCCAAAGGTGGTGTCTTTAATATGATGGTAGACGTTAATTCCTCCATTCTCATCTTGCCTTTACGCAAAGTTTGAAACATATATAGAGAATATGAGCAGCAATTTTCTTGGACAAACCATGGATTTAGCAAGGATGATTTTCTTAGTATTTTCCATTTTTATTTTGATGGAAACTTCTTCTGCACATGCCAAAGAGGAAAAGGAATTGATTGCAGAAGTATCAAGCAGGGAAGAGGTGATGAACTGGGCTGGTTATGGAGAACAAAGGCTCTCCACTGTTGTGATTAGTGGCAAGCTTCTTTGCAATAATCCATCACATCACAAACTTCATCCTTATCCTGTCTCAGGTTCTCTCTCTCTCTCTCTCTCTCTCTCTCTCTCTCTCTCTCTCTCTCTCTCTCTCTCATGATTTAAGAAATCTTGAATAAATGTTTGCAGGAGCATCAATGGGTGTTTTCTGTGGAACAAGTGGGAGGACAAGGAAATCATGGGCAAAAGGGAGCACTAATAGTTATGGAGAATTCCTAATTGATCTTCCTTCTCATCTCCATGCAATTCCCAACCTGGAAAAGATATGTCTTGTTAAGGTTCTTCACCTTCCAAAGAGTTGCCACTGCAGACATGCTTTTACAGGAAAACACAAAGGGATTAAGCTAGCATCGATTGGCGAAGGTGTTCGTACTTACACCACACTCAACATACACTTGATGCCAAAACCTTCACAACACCACACACGACATGGACCAAGGGCGAAACATTGAACACACAGCGTGTCATGTAATAAACTGAGAATGTATATGTGTATGTGTTAATTGCAGCCACAGTTGGTGGCGCTTTAGTCACGCAGGGTTGCAGACTATGATTGGCTTGCTTTTCTTTTTCACAAGTATTGTGTGCTGGAAACATGTCTTGTGTTTGGTGGCATATAAACACAATCTTTTTTCTCAAGAACATATATATTATACCTTGTGTCTAACTCAATAACCGATTTCAAGCAAAAATGTATTCTGAAAAACTCAAATGTTTACAAGAAACACGGGGTAAAGAATCATTCACACATGGATACTATCTATTTTGCCATTGAAAGGGATGGTGCAAAACAAGGATTCTTACAAGTTAAGGGGACTCTGAAATTTTCTGATTGGACCTAGAGATGATGTATTCAGCAACATCAGCACAACATTTAAGTTTATCAGCCTCAGCATCAGGTATCTCAACAGAGAATTCTTCCTCAAAAGCCATGACAAGTTCCACTCTATCAAGGCTATCAAGGCTCAACTCCTTCTGGAAATCAGCCTTTTCTGTAACCTGTAACACACAATCCAGTCTCAAACAGTAATCAATTTGGTGATAAGATTGTTGAATGAGAGATTTATAATAATACAGCAAAACAAGAAGGTAATGTTACCTTAGCAGAATCCATCTTGTCAAATTTCTTCACAAGACTTATCACTCGATCCATCACCTGAGCATGGTTGGTACCTTCAGCTGTGCTGCATGCACGCAGCAACTGCATACGGCCATATGTTCCATTCAAATCTTGTCCAATAAAACGCCCTTTCACAGGGATCCCAATCCTCATGTAACTCAGAACACTGTTACGCAAACTCTGCATTTTCTCACTTCAAAATAGAATCCAAAATTACTGGAAAAATCAGGCTACTAAGCAACCACACAGTATTCTTTCAAAAACGTCATTAGATGAAATCATTAATATACACATCACACATGATATATATTAAAAAGCATTGCAACATAAGATGAATACTATTCGAAAGGAGGATCTCAACCGCTAAGCAACACGTACAACATGTAATAAACAAGCATGTGAAAAACAAACAAATACAAAAGCAGAATGATATTTAGAAAATTAGAAAATTTAAATGTAACAAAATCAAAATCCTCTCGTTTCCCATACATTCTTCAAGAAGAAACATCAGCTAGGAAAAAAGACAGAATTTCACACATACAAGGTTCAGTACCAAGTGAATGGCTATTCATGGCCTTATAGTTCGAAAAATTCTGAAAGAATTTAAACAGGTTATATATAGTTTAGTAATACAAATACATAGCCCACAGAACTGACATCACACCATTGTGTACAGAACCAACAACTCAAACATGTGTAACACTGCCAGAGATGAACATTATAGAAGCCAATGAATCCAATCATTAAATACAAGGATAGAAAGTGGGGTTTTCAAATCTTTGAAACAATAAAGTACATGAAAAAATGAGAGACCCTCATCAAGAAAATATCAAAATTTTGCAGATTGCTACGTCAATGCGCAAATAAACTGACGAAACAATCACGGTAAAGCTGATTAAAAGTGTTGAGGCTAAAAATACAAAAAATCGAAGCAAGCAAGAAGAGAGCTCATATTACCTGCTATCTGTTTGCTTAAATGACTGAAAGGAAATTGTTTAGTAGATTAAGGTAAGCCTTAAGGAACCAAAAAACGCAATAAGTAAATGGGCCTGCTTTACATATGGGCTTAAGATAAATAGTAGTGCACTACTACAAAATCAAGGAAATTGCATTTTTCTCCCCCTACTGTTACTTTTTTGACACTTGCATCCCCAAATTGTCTCCTTATATTTTGAACCGTATTGACTTTCATTATTTCAATGAATAAATGAATTTTCTTTTGATATAGAATGACTTTTAGACAGGTATGACAATATAATAAGTGTACAAAGAAGATAAATGAAAATTTCTAATTTTATTATATGTATATAGAGAGAGCATGGCGCCTATTCTAAAAATTTTGTCACCACAAAATTATGGTAAATAACCCTAATAACTTTTGTTAGTTAAAAAATTCAAATGTTACAAATTGAGAGATGAGAGAACGATTATAATTTTCATTATTATACTTTATATTTAAGAAGTAGCCGGTTTTTACAAAGTTATTTTACTTTAAAACTACCCTAAGTTGAATTTTATTCTCATTATTAAATCTCTCTAATAAACATTATTTTCTTTTTTAAAGATTGTATTTCTTTCTTGTAACATCGATTGTATAAACAAATGCTATATATTATGTAGTTATTCTTTCAATTACAGTTCATCAATTATGCAAACTTTTGCATAATTCTAAGAGAGAGAAAAAAATTATTCTTGAAGAACAATTGAGTTCCATTATACTACACAACATATTCTTCAACTCATTCTAAAATCATGAAAAAAGAAAATCTGGGGATTTTCAAAGAGTTAATAAAATCATCTAGAAGAATAATTAACTGTAACCCAGAAAAAAATATAGACAAAGTGATGTGCCAAAATAAGGGTGATGTGACTTGCATTCCCCAATTAAACCCCACACTCTCCCTTGAATTTGGGCCCTATTTTCCCACCACATTATTCACCACATCACCTCAATATTTATCATCATTATATTATAGAGTTCCAACTTCACAGGATTAACTTAAATAATCCACTTTCTAATAATCAACAGTCAAGAATTCATTTTGTGTTAGTGCTATGCTATCACTTGTTCTAAGATAATCTAGGAATAGGATTTCTTTCTCCATCAATTAAATCACTTTTACTTACCTTTAGAAGAAAAAAAATCAGTTTTTTGCTTGTTGGATGTGATGAAGAATCTGTAGGTTGAGATTCCTAGAGGATTCTACTGTTCTGCCTTTCTAATTTGGTAAAGAGAAAAATGGGAAATTCAAATGGGAGGGAAGAGGGTGGCAACGGCAGCCAATCAGGGGCTGAGGAAGGTGGTGCGCAGGTTAGCATAGCTGATCGAGGTGGTGCGCATGTTAGTGAGTGTATGGGGCAGTCTCCCCCTCCAAGTCCTAGGGCTTCTCAGTCTCCTTTGATGTTCAAACCTCAGGTGAGATGTCTTCTCTTTCTCTGCTGATTTTTTATGGAATTTTGGAATGCCCTTTTCTTTCTGGGGTGTGTTTGTGTGTGTAAAGATTGGATCTTTTTTGCAATTAACTGGAATTAATTGTGTTGAGAAGTGGTGTTAGAGTGTTGTATCATATGGGCCATTGGCTAACATACTATATATGGTATATGCATTGGTGAAAGTAGCAAGAAATTGTACACCTAGATCTAAGAATTATCTTGCTTCTCTGATGTTTCTAGCTATGGCTGTCTTAACCTTTTTCTTTAAATTTTTGGTTCAATTCTCCCAGGTGCTATGATTTTGATGCCTCTTTGCTTATATAGTTACTACATATGGATTTTACATCACATGGTCTCATAGTTATGTTACTTGATTGCTAACATGAAACTGCAAAAGAAATATGATGATGGAAGTTGAGCATTTGTTAACCTATGGTTGCTAATTGCTGTGCTAACTTGCAAGCTTTTCTCTGCTCCAATGTTCATTTCAATGCTTCTTGTTTACATAGAAATCTCTTCACTTGCTTTTCGTGTTCAGTGTGGGTCGGTTTCTCTAGTTAATGGTATATATAACTTGAAGCATGTGAGTGGTTACATTATCATCTTGACATCAACTTCAGATGCCAGCGGTTCCTTTACAAAGACCTGATGAATTGCACATCCCCAGCCCTTCATGGATGCAGACTAGCTCATGTTACGAAGACACATACAACGAGCAAGGTATTCCAACAATGATAACATGGAGCTATGGTGGCAAGGAAGTTGCTGTTGAGGGATCGTGGGACGATTGGAAATCAAGGTTTATTCTTACTTCATGTATTCATTCATGTCGTATCTTTATTGAGCTTCAGAGATTATAAGGAAATCTTTATACAGGAAGTCCTTGCAAAGATCAGGGAAAGACTTCACCATCATGAAAGTACTGCCTTCAGGGGTTTATCAATATAGGTTTATTGTTGATGGACAATGGAGGTACTCACCGGATCAGCCATGGGAACAGGATGAATCGGGAAATGCTTACAACACTTTAGACTTGCAGGTACTTTTGTAATAATTTCAGTTGATCTATCTGTTTGCTGTGGAACAAGTATTGAAGTGTTGCTAAAATGAAGCGACACATCATTGTAGGCAAGAGCAAGAGAATTGTGTTATTTATCCTGAAGCTTCTTTACTTGCTACTACTAGCTTGATTTTGACAAGATTTTTCATTTTCTTGGATGCCTTAGTATTGGCTAGGCTTTTCCAAGAAAAAAAAAATGAAATGCCTTGGTGTGAGCCATGAAGTTCAGATCTATCAAGCTTTTAAAATGTATGGCCCTTATTCATGAATTGATGAATTTTGCTATGAATTGCAAATCCATAATAACAAATCTGTTGAAGTTCTTGGGTAAGTTCATTTTATTATGGATTTGAAATCTACAGCTCTCATTTTGAATTACTTTTTGAGTGATTTAGATGTATTTAAAATCCATTATGGAGTCATTAGAAAATCTACCCAATCTACTCAAATCAAATTCCTTGATTTTTAAATACAATACTTGGCATTTCTCAAGTGATTTTGAAGCCTGCCTAATGTATTTTTAAGTTTATTCAAAAGCTGGATACACATGCTGAGTGACTGCTGCTATTTGGTACAAGATTTTTTGTTGTCTCACTAATATTGCTCCGTTAAATTTCTCAATTATTAGCTCTAGTCTCCCATGTTAGATGATTATTTCTCTCAGACACAAATCTTGGCCATCAGTTACGTATTTATGTGTCCGAAAATGCAATTTGTGTTTGAAGCTCAGTAGCTCAGTCATAAGGCACCAGATATTGGTGATACAAGTATATCGCTTTTCAGTTAAATGAAAAATCTCAGTTTCTGGGCTCATTCTTGTGCTTTTGTCCAAATCTATCCTCAATGTTTCTACACTTATTTAACACGAGCTGGTGTTGTGATGTCGAGCAGGATTATGTTCCAGAAGATCTTGACAGCATATCAGGATTCGAACCACCTCAATCCCCCGATTCCAGCTACACCAACTCGCGGCTTGGGCACGAGGACTTTGCAAAGGAGCCACCAATGGTGCCTCCACACCTAAACTCAACATTGCTCAACGTGCCATCGATTGCACCTCCTCAGTCGAGGCCTCGGCATGTCGTGCTCAACCATCTCTACATGCATCGAGACAGGAGTCGACCCTCTGTCGTTGCACTCGGATCCACCAATCGCTTTCTTTCCAAATATGTCACAGTGGTGCTTTATAAGTCCATACAGTGCTAAAACACAACACATGGACAATCCTCTTCACGTCTCTTCTTGTTGATGTAATAATCTAAATTGCCTGTGTTTAGTTGGGAAAAGGTCATGGACGAAAATTTTGAAAAAATTCAAGTTTTTTGGGCTTTTTCTTGTCCAGTTGCTGCCCACATCATTCCTTCATTTGCATATTTGTATTTTAGTAGCCTTTTTATTTTCTTCTCAATATTTGAAAATTGTAGATTATATGAATTCTAGGAAGGAAAAAAAAAAAAAGGCTCACAATAGAGATGAAAAATATAACAAATTTTAATTCTAAGACCTTTGTTTTTCATTAACTTTTTCTAATTTTTTTTTTCACATCGATGAATGCTTTTTAACCAGTTGTATCCTTATTAAGATGAAATCATTGATTTAATTAAATTTTTAATAGACATTATGCTTAAATATATTTGATAATAATATGTTTTTTTTTTTTTTTGCAAAAATAGGTGGGCTCCACTCCAGCCCAGCCCATAATCAAAAGTCAATTATAAAAAGTGGATTTCTTAGGGTATGTTTGGAAAGGATTTCATTAGTCAGGATTTAGAATTTTAAAATTCCCGAAGTATGTTTGTTTTAAAACTTCAATTTGGATTACAAAATCTCAATACAATCATACCCTATTATTACCACTTATATCTACAAAATAAAATATTACATTATTTTACATTTTCCACCATTGATTTGACATATACAGTATAATCCTACCATACAAAATCCTCAAACAAACATATATTTTTATAACTTACCTTTGCTACAAAATCCAGGATTTCAAAGTCAGGATTTTCTCGATCTCACATAATTCCTAAACAAACATACTTTTAAAAGTTGTATTTTTTAGAATCCGGCCCGGCGGCCGGAATTTGATTGGGTTGCTTTTCGCATTCCATAAATGGAAACTTAAACTAAAATATTTAAAAAAGAAGGGCAATTTAGACTTTTCGTCAGATGCCATTTTTCCTCAAATTCAGAATTTAGTGACATATTAGCTTCAACCTTAATTAATAAGGAAAATAAAACCAAAACGGAAAAAAAAAAAAAAAATCTTAATGAGGATATATAAAAAGTGCTTAAAATAATAGATTTAGACCAAGGAATCCAATGCGGAAGACCTATATTTTATATTATACGCATACATTTTGCCATAAATAGGTGGGCTGAAAAAGGCGGTTTGGTGGAAAATCAATTCAATTACTGTGGCTAATTTCTTTAAATCGTGACATGTAATAAATCTTGAAAAAAAGGTAGATTCTGATAGTAATAATAATATTGCTAACATACCGACACATTAATATATGTGTCAGATATATTATATATTATTTAATTTCATATTTTATAATTTAAAAGAATATAATCATTACACATCATTGATAAAATATTAAAAGTTATTAACATAAACGTTTTAGCATTTGAGTGATAATAATAGATGAATATAGTAGAATTTTGGATAAATATTGGTAAGTTGTTGTGCTTGTGATTTAGCAGTTGAAAGCGAAGGGTGTATGGCAGCACTTGAATCAATATTAAATGAGCACCACCAATTTTTTTGCCAAACATGTACACTCAATATCGCTTTGCTTTTATCCCAATTTTTGTCAAACACTATTCACTATAATATTTCCTTTCCACTAAATCCAACAATCCTTTTTGATTTACACTATATTACATTGTCGGATCCAACTTCAAACAAACGGTTCTGAAATATTACAGTTAAGTGTCGAATAATGCTGATATGTGAAATCATTAGTTACAAAACTGTGCTATGTCTAATTTTTAATACAAAAACTTATATGAAATTGTTTCATACATGTTACTATCTAATTTTGTGAAACGGTTTAATAAGAGCTCTACTCGATTCTTGAGTATCAAGACAGAAACAAATTTAAAGATATATCTAGTATCATTAGTGTGGGACACTAATAATTAAAATTGGAAAATAACAAAAGATGAGCTCATTTCACAACCAAAAAAAAAAGGTTATACTTCCACATCATTACCTTTATATAATGTTATCTTAATGAATGAAACAGACAATAATAATCTAAAGGAAGAAAGAAAAAAGGGGCTAACAAATAAATGATGATCAACCTTTGAAAATGATTGACACAATATGGACCCTCCATGAATTCTATGCAAGGATCATTTTAAAGGAAAGAATACCTGGATTAATGAAAAGTATTACTGCCCAAACATTTAATATCCATTAAAATATGTTTCTTTTATTAATGATAAATACTAGGTTTTTGGGGGAAAAATTAGACTGTGATTGGAAAACTTGGGACTAGAAAAGAATAGCACGATTTCCATATGATCAAAAGTGTACTTTTTCTTTTTTTAATTTCATTTTGGAAACTGCTTATCTTTCTAAAGATCTGTTTTTTACTACTTAATTTGTGTTTTGGTTATCCTTCGGTGTTACTTGACCCTAATGAAATATTGTTTTGAATTTAATCACTAGTACCAAACCAAATTAAATATAGTTGCAAATTAAATTAGTTGTACTGGTTTAATTTCTTGTTTGAAGGAAGATGTACCTGTGATTCTTAACTTATTAATCTCTGGGTACATAAAAGGAGGAGGATTTAGTTATTCACATCGATATAATAAATCACATGATTGAAACCACAATTTTAATTCAGTGTTCATCAACATAGATCTCGAAATTTATCGAGATTAAACTAACTCTACTGTACCAACCAAATGCTTAAACCATCATCAAGTGTTGGTGTTTTGGTTTGCCAAATTCGAGAAATATCATAATATATTACCAGATCAACAAAATGGTGGGTTTTACCCATAATGACAACAGAACAAAATTTTCAGTCACTTTGACAAAATTAAAAATAAAAGAAAAACACTATAAAAACTAAGATATTAATAAAGTATTGATGGCTACACAATACTTACTGTGGTGCCAACTTATTATGTAACATGCTTGAAAATACATAATGAGATGATAGATGTCACTGTAGATCGAAAGTAATTAATACGATGTGATGAGTTAGTTTAATAGACACATGATTATTTGGGGGCTAAAAAGTTATTGGTTGGGCCAATTTTTTTAGATCATTTTGAAAAGTGTAGATAAAAAAAATATGTAGGCAATTTGTTTTTTCGAAAAAATAAATAAAGAAAGGTAGTTTTCTTCTTCTCCTGAGTTATTTATGATGACAACTTTTAAATAAAGAAAATATAAAGAATTACACGTTTTAGTGAAGGCGGTGTTTGAAGATGGAATAGTGTTAGTGAAAATGCATAAAATCTTAGAAAGTTAGACAAGTCAATGGCTGCGCCCATGTGAGGGTGGTTGCCCATAATTGCATTCGACTCTCACCAAACAAGCCACCTCCTATTACTCTTTTTATTTATTCATTATAATTACCGATTTTTTTTTATATTTTTAGTCCTTTATTTATTCAACTTTTTATTTTAGCTCTACAATTTTAATACAACAGTGTATTATAGAATTACTCTATATTTTTTAATTATTCAATATTTATCATATATTACATGTATGAGGTAACATTGTCCATGAATAAGTTTGAAAGATAAATAAATAATTCTTATTGATTACTTGACCTTTTTTTTTTTACTAAAAATCATATTAAACCAAAAAAAAGAAGATAACCCTAAACCCTAAAGAAGAGAAAGATAAAGGGCTAAATTAAAAAAAATAATTATAAAATTTGAGGACTAAAACCTAATTTTGCCATAAAATCTAAATCTTGCTTGTTTATGAATGAATGAATGGAAACTAGCTAGTTAGGAGGAATATTGGAAGGTGAGTTGTGTCTATCAAGGCCAGCACATGCAAACACAGAGTAAATAGTCAGCAATGTGGGCCCCCCTCCTTTTCTCTCTCTAGCTAGGATTATAATTTCGAGAGAGAGAGAGAGAGTGTGTGTGTGTGTGAATTTTGATTATTTCATGAAAATTATACATTAATTTTCAATACAAGATTTTGCTCTAACACTACTTATTTCCCACTTTCATCTTCCTTCTCAAAGGCCAGCCTCCCTCTCTCTCTCTCTCTCTCTCTCTCTCTCTCTCCCCCCAATCGATAGTTGTCTTATTCATGGCTACCGAGAAGGTATACTTTCACCATGCCCTCTTCAATTCTCACCATTTTCTCACCGATTATCTACAATTCTTGAATATTAATTTCCATTGTTTGAGTTTGTTTATCAGGAATATATAAAATCATGTATGTTTATACATATATCTTTGTTAATTTGGTTAATATCTCAGGTAACTCCAATGATGCTCAAGGTTGATCTGCAGTGTCCCTGCTGCTACAAGAAGATCAAGAAAACTCTCTGCAAATTTCCCCGTGAGTCTCTCTCCTCCCACATTTTAATCTCTCTCTTTCAAATAATGTTTCATTTACTACAGTGATATCATTAATTCAATGAAAGTATCTTTATGTTGTAGTTGATAACATTTTTTTTTCCTTTAATTGCAAAAAAAACAAAATTGGACAAAAGAAATTAGAAACCAAATCTTCGATGAAAAGTCAAACACGGTTGCAATCACGGTGGTGTGTTGCAGCCCGGAGAAGATTCGTGACAAATTGTGCAGCAAAGGAGGTAAAGCCATCAAGAGCATTGAGATTATTGAGCCCGCAAAGCCCAAACCGGCCGAGAAGCCCAAAGAAGCAGAGAAGCCCAAGCCCAAAGAGGCAGAGAAGCCCAAGGTAGTAGCCGAAAAGCCCAAAGAGGCAGAGAAGCCGAAAGGCGACAAGCCCAAAGCCGATATAGCTCCTCCGGCTGAAAAGCCGAAAGAGGCTCCGAAAGCCGAGCCAGCTAAAAAACCGGAAGCCGCAAAGCCGGCGCAAGTCGCGCAGGCGAAGGGGCCTGAACCGGTTCCGGCTCATGGAGTCCCATCGGTTTTTCCTTACTGTGGGCCCAGCTACGATCCATATGCTGCCGGTCCATATTATCATGGGTATGGATTTCCTCAACCAGCACCACAGCCATGTTATGAAGGGTATTATGGGCATGGACATGCATATGGGTATGGTGGGGTCCCACAACGTGTCAACAGAAGTGATAACTACTTCACTGAAGAAAACCCTCAAGCATGCACCATCATGTGATGGTCATAGCTAAAGCCATGGCCATGGGGTAATGCTGATGCCATCATGATTATAAACTTTTTTTAATCCTTTTTTTATGGTACCAAAACAATATAGAATTAAAGGATATAGAAAGACAATAAGGATTTTAGTGTCGGTGGGCATATTGGTGGTAAAGGTAGGTAAATATATTTTTCTTGTTTTGTATTAATAAAAAGTTGTCATTAATCATTGATGACTTTTGTGTACACTTTTGATGGTTCTTTCTTCGTTTATTGATGCAATACAAACAATTCCTTATTAACGTGGGCAATGCTGACAAACTATTGGTGTCAATGGTCCCAATTCGGCGATAGTGATTTTTAATTTGTCTCGTTTATATGGAAGAAGTAGCAAGGGTGACATTTATGAAAATGAAGAATTATCTTTTAATTTAAAATGTTAAATTAATTGAAGTTATTACCCCAAAACTAATTTATATGTTGGAAATCGAATTCAAAGCTCCAAATCCTTCACTATGCAAAGTACTATTATATGAAAACCGCATGCAATACCTTCCTTCGATATTTCGAGATAACAATCTTTTAATTGATGTGTTTAGTATGGAATTGGATGGTTTTGAGATTCATCTTGAGGAACATTCTAGATCCATCATTGATCCGTCAATAAATTCGTTGAACATTATTTAAATAAAAAAAAAAAAAAAAAAAAAATATATATATATATATATATATATTGGTTTTAAGTAACATCTATCAAATGGGTGAACTTCGTATTTAAGGAGTTGATTTAGTTGAAAACTTAGGTTCCAAAGGTTGCTTTGTTATAAATAAATTACTATCACATACCTTTTTTTTTTTGTTTAATAAGTACGTACCATTCTTTGCAGAATTTTAGCATTTGCAATTGGAGATGTTTAGTTGGTTACGACTCGAGGTGTCGGTTTGAGCAAAAAAATAAAATAAAATAACAAATAAATAAAATAAATAAAGAAATTCGTTAGGGGCCTAGGGGGGCATTTTACAACCTATTGAATCTCTTTAGCTCAGATTGATTAACTCAGGAGCTAAACGGGCTAGCCCACCAGCTAACAATATCGGCCCACTAGCCCGCATCCTTTTTTTTTTTTTTGGACACCTAATATATGATATTGCATAAATTGCAATTCAAATACTCTCTTTTAAGGCAGAATGATTGCATTGATGAATAAATAGAGACAATTGTTAATTTAAAAAAAAAAAAAAAACATATTCGATTTAATCGAAAAAAAAAAAAGAAAGGGTATTTCCGCCGAGGGTAACTCGTTCGACTCCAAAGTGATAAGCCCAAAAACCCAACAGCAAAACCCAGAGGCACCACCAAGGTGTATCAATGGCGTACAATCTCAGTGCCTCGCCATCCGCTTCACTTTCCTATGAAACCAATCTTCTCTGCAGCTCTATCACCTGTCCAATCCATCTCAGAACCCATAAAAATCTCAGCTTTGCCTTAAAGACGAAGCCCTCATTTCATATCTCCTCCAAAATATCTCTGCAAGAACCAACACTTGACACCGTCGCTCAAGATTCTGAAGTCCCAAATGGAAAACCTTTATCTTCATCGAAATCGAATGTCTGGGTCAATCCCAAGAGCCCACGGGCCTCAATGCTAAGGCAGAAATCTAGTGATTACAGGTTTGCTTCTTTAGTCAAAATAGCTGAATCTTTAAATTCTTGCGCCCCAGTAGAAGATGATATTTCGGATGTTTTGGATATTCTTGGGGATAAGATAGCTGAACAGGATGCTGTGATTATTTTGAACAATATGACCAACGCTTCAACTGCACTGGCCGTGCTTGATTACTTTCAAAAAAAGTTGAGAGTGAGTAGGAAAGTAGTTTTGTATAATGTGACTCTGAAAGTATTTAGGAAGTGTAAAGATTCAAATGGGGCAGAGAAGCTGTTCAATGAAATGCTTGAGAAGGGGATTAAGCCAGATAATGTTACTTTCTCTACGATAATTAGCTGTGCTAGACTGTCTTCTTTGCCTGAGAAGGCAGTTGAATGGTTTGAGAAGATGCCGTCTTTTGGGTGTGAGCCTGATGAGGTGACTTGCTCTGTGATGGTTGATGTGTATGGGAGAGTGGGTAACTTGGAGGTTGCTTTGAGTTTGTATGATCGTGCAAGGAGTGAGCAATGGCGTCTTGATGCTGGGACTTTTGCCACCTTGATTAAGATATATGGGTCAATGCGTAATTATGATGGATGCTTGAATATCTATGAGGAAATGAAGGCCTTAGGGGTTAAGCCTAATGCATCTGTGTACAACTCCCTCTTGGATGCTATGGGAAGAGCCAAGAGGCCATGGCAGGTGAAAAAAATTTACCGGGATATGGTTAGCAGTGGAATTGAGCCGACTTGGGGTATCTATGCTGCATTACTGAGGGCCTACTGTAGGGCACGATATGGAGAAGATGCCATGGCTGTTTATAGGGAGATGAAGGAGAAGAAATTGGACTTGACTGTTGTTTTATATAATACTCTTTTGTCCACATGTGCTGGTGTAGGATCTACTGATGAAGCTTTGGAGATTTTTCAGGATATGAAAAGTTCGGGGACCTGCTTGCCAGACAGCTGGACCTTTGCTTCTCTGATTACGATATATTCTTGCAGTGGACAAGTTGAAGAAACCGAGGCTGTATTGGCTGAAATGTTGGAGGCTGGTTTCGAACCTAATATCTTTGTCTTAACCTCTGTCATCCAGTGCTATGGGAAAGCTGGTCGTGTTGATGATGTTGTGCGGACGTTTGATCGGCTATTAGAGCTGGGCATAACTCCTGATGAGCGGTTCTGTGGTTGTCTTCTTAATGTAGCAACCCAAGCACCATTGGAAGAACTTGGCAAGCTGATTGCTTGCATTGAGAAGGCCAATCCGAAGCTTGGTTGTGTTGTAAAACTCCTTGTTGATTCAGAAAACGTTGAAGGAGAAATCTTCAGAAAAGAAGCTGGCGATCTCTTTGAATCTATTGGAGCCGACGTTAAAAAAGCATATTGCAATTGCTTGATTGATCTCTGTGTAAACCTAGACCAGTTGGAGAGAGCTTGTGAGCTGCTAGACCTAGGCCTTTCACTTGAAATATACACTGAGATTATGTCTAGGACCGATATACAGTGGTCTTTGCACTTGAAGAGCCTTTCTCTGGGTGCAGCTTTGACTGCACTGCATGTTTGGATGAATGACTTGTCTAAAGCTCTCGAGAATGGGGAGGAAATGCCGTCTTTGCTTGGAATTAACACGGGCCATGGGAAACACAAATATTCTGAGAAAGGCTTAGCGAGCGTTTTTGAGTCGCATCTGAAGGAACTAAATGCGCCGTTTCATGAATCACCAGACAAAGCTGGATGGTTTTTGACCACGAAGAATGCAGCGACATCATGGCTGGAGGCAAGGCGCTCCCATGATGTAGTTTCTGCTTAGTCAAATCTGTAAGGCTATTTATTGCTAGAGTTCCATTACAAGCTGAGAGTTGCTGACACAGGTCATTATAGTTGTTATATTCTCTTTACTATGAGCTTATGTTGACTCTGCTAGTAGTGAAGTTTTGTTGAGTGGCTATAGGCTCTATAATATATCCAACTATTCTTGTTTGGTGATTCTATCTTATTTCCCTGTTAAGTTATACAAACAGTTATTTTCTACTTTTTGAGCTGGCCCTTCTTGAGATTATTTAAGAATAAACTTGTGGACATGGTTTTTATGGGATTTGGATCCTCATTTCTGCACTTTTTACTCGTTATTTCAATAAAGCCCTGTTTATATGAGATTCATCCTAAATTCCAGATTTTGCTTAGATAACACCAACTTGCAGTGAATAATACTATGACTTGTAACTCTAATTGATTTCCTTTGAGATGACTGCTAAATAACCTCTAGTTGGGGTCATATATTATAATAATTTCCTCAGAAAAGAAGGAAATTTTGGGAAGCCTTTTCTTGCCCTTCTCCAGTCACCATCAAGTTTAGCATTAAGCATGGAGATCCTCTTGAAAATAAATAAAAAAGAGGGTCGCGGAGGAATTAAAGTTTGAATCTTTTTCAAAGATGTGTATAATAATATGAAGGTTGACAAACCATGGGACTCCAAGGAGCTGACTTTTGAGCTTGAAGGTCTATGATAGCAGTAAGATTTGACTTTGCATATATAAAATAGTTAAATAGCTTAAGAGTCAAGTATAATAAAAGGTGCATGATAGGCAATCCTCACAAGAAGCTTTGTTGGGCGGAAAAATGATAATGTATTTTATTAGCTTAAACCAAAGGGTGTGTGGGTTGCACGATGCACTATTCTTTCTCTCTCACTGTGTGTATATAAATGCTCAAACACAACACATATACAGACATATTGGAATGGGGAACTGCATTGGTGGATCATTTAGGCAGAGCAAAGTAAAGAAGAAGTTGAAGTATTGCAGAGTAGAGGAAGAGATGCAGAAGGGCATTAATGTGAGGACAGTAAGGATAGTGGTGAACAAGAAGCAGTGGAAGAGGCTAATGAGAAGCGTAGAGGATAGACATTTGAGGCGTATGATACTTCACTCCTTGTTGACAAGGGCTAAGAGATGGACCCCATCTTTAGCTGCCATCCCAGAACTCTGATACACATCACTGCCACGCAATGGGCTTACATTTCGATTCTTGCTTGCTTTCAGCCCAAGGCCCATGTGTACTAAATCTAGGTCCAAATTGTTTATATTCATGATGGTAGGAATTGCAATTGTTTTATCCACCATCATTAATGATTTGTCGGAAATCCCTAAATTTGATATCACCTGAAATATCCTAAACAAATGTTGCAATTTTCAACTAAAATTACATCAAAATTGAGCGATTAATCAAGTGGCGGCGTGTTGAAATTGAAAAAACAAAACGATGTTTCTATTTTTTGGAAAAGAATAAAGCTATGAAATTAAAAATGATTTTAAATTTGAAGCAATGAAGAAAGCAATAGAAATGGTAAAGCATATAGCGATGCATTGGACGTGTGAGAGAAAAAGGATCAAGTTAGGTAATGGGGAAACATATAAACTGCCTCAAAGAAAAGCAAACTCATTATTCATCAAACAAAGAATCTATGCAACATACCTACCTTATAATCAATCACATTACTTACCAAATTACAAGCCCATGTTCTTCCTTTCCTTTGTAAATATATCAACAAACAGGGCTTTAAAGAAATGTATGCACTTAAACAGGTTGTAGAGCACAGATACATATTTGCTGCATCAATAGCTCTAACATTCAGCCTCTTGGCAGTTTCCTCGACAGCAACGCTTCTAAGCATTTTCTATTATTTTTGGCCTCTTTTCGTATCCACGGCTTTGGTTTTGGTGGCGATTATTGTTATTCGTCAAATCTCGCCTATAAATTCTCATGAATTCTCCGGTGACAAAGAAGGCAGAGCGTTGTTAGATTATGTCGCCGGACAGCCAGAGTTGCCGGACTATTACTCGTCAACGATTCATTACTAAGATAAACTTTTTAGATTTGATACATAGATCATTGTTTAGTCATGTATATTATAAATCCATCCTGTGCTGTCTTTGACTTAATTAATGTACCAAATTAAGGACAGTTATCAAAACTATAAGCTTTTCACTATTGCTGTTTTCTCAATTCTCATCAATCAACATCAGGATAATTAAGTCATTATCTATGAACACAATATTGTGATCTTTATCATTTATATTTTTTTTAGTACCTAAACTTCTCTTTTTTTGTTATTTTGTTGCAGTTTGTTTGCTATTAAATTGTTGAGCTTGGCCAATATTTTTTCAGAAACTATATCCCATGCACAACATAAAAATATAAAATCATCAACATTAAAACTAATGAGTAATAAATAGATTAGTCAATTTTGTGTTTGATATGATAGGTTCAGCACTAATTGAGGGAATTGTTGGAAGGGTTTATCTGCTACGCATGTTAGGCTATATAGCTATTTATGTACGGATAATCTCATGTATTGCAATGGAACACTTGTCTTAAAAATAGAACAATACTTTTGGGTAGTTTCTTACTTAAAATGATTAGTCAATTTTGTGTTTGATATGATAGCTTCAGCACTAATTGAGGGAATTGTTGGAAGGGTTTATATGCTACTCATGTTAGGCTCGTGGCTATTTATGTACGGATAAATTTTTTTTGTAAATTTAGGATAATAACTTTAGATCATTCATCGTTGAGGAACATTATATTTTTGAATTTTGAAATTGAGACAATATCTTAAAAAAAAAAGGTGAATTTAGGACAAATCAGCCCGATTCGACAAATTTCGGGCTAAATTGTATGTGAAAGTCACGTGCCTTTGCAAATTCCGGTCGGTTGTTGTGGCTTTTTTTAATAAGTTAATTCAATTTTTAAGTGCCACATAATTAGATTAAGTAATACAAATTAAAACACCTTTATTTGTTAACTTAATATATAATAATAATAATTAAAATAATAAAATATAATTACTAAATAATAATATTAAATGTTAATTATAATATTTACATAATAAATTTTAAATAAATTAATATATTTTTAAATTTTTGAAAAATTATCTTATAATTGTAACTATTTTTTTATAAATGAAATATTATTTCTAAAATATTACAATTTTCAGATATTGATAATAATAATAATAATAATAATAATAATAACAACAACAATAAACATTAAATGATTCAAAAAATAAATAAACATTAAAAGTTTCAAAAATTTATTTATTTTTAAAATCTAAAAAATTGTTCTGTAATTGTGTTTAAAAACAAAACAATCAAAAAACATTTAAAAAAAATTGGATAACCCTAACTACATCATCTCCATCCTCACGAATCTATCCCAACTACCACCGCCGCAACTCCAGTTCACCGGCCGCCGCGCTCCGTCAACAGCCATCGGCTTCCTTGTCTAATTCCTCGTTGTCATCAACGGCGGGCAACGACGCCATCGGCTTCCCCAACAAATCCGCTCCATGAGCTGTCGTTTCCTGGCTGCTCCGAACCACGCCGCCGCATCGGACCTATTCTTTATTGAACACAATCGGGTTTTGCGCAACGGAAAAGATATGGAAAATGGAGATAAAATTAGGTTTTTTTAGATGGGTTTTTGGTAAAAGGAACGAATTGGAACTGAATTTGGAGAAGTAATTAAAGAAGCCATAACAATCGAAAACCTCATTGACAAAATTGCAAAAAACCTAATTGAACAAGAAGGGGATCAAAGGTGGTGGCGGAGGAAAAGAGGGGTGGCTCTCGTCGGTGAAGAAGATGGAGTCATGGAGATGAAATCGGGAGCCTAGTCGTTGCACGTGGCGGCGCTCGCGGGTGGTGGTGCTGGGCGGCAGATCTATGGCCCGCGTGGTGGTGGCCGTTGTTAATGTGTTGGAGGTGAGAGACGACGGTGATCTGGGTATTCGGCGACTCTCGGCGGCAAAAGAACAGCAGCAGGGAGGTCGTATTGTTGCGTGATGGTGGAGATGCTGCAGTTGTCGGAGCGACGACCGGTGAACTGAAGCGGCGGCGGCGGTCGGGAGAACTGTGCGAGAGGAGGGAGACGATGGCCGTTTGTTTTGATTTCTTTATCCATATTTTCTTTTTTGATTTTTTTTTATTTTTCCAATTCTTCTCCATTTCAATTTCTTTTAGTGAAAGATGAATAGTTTTGATTTTGATTTAAGGGTCATCCCATTTTCTTTACTTTTTTTTTTTTTCTTAAAAACAAATTTTCAGATTTTAAAAAATGAATATATAAAATTTTAATATTTATTATAATAATTATTATTTGATAATAATATCTTAAAAATATTTTCATCAACATTTTTATTGATAAGATATTATATAATAAATATTTTAGATTTATTATAAATATTATAATCAAAATTATTGTTATTATTGAATAATAATATTTTAAAACTATTATTGTAAGATTTTAGAAATAATTTTTTGAGTTTGAAAAAAATAATAACATTAGTAACACAAATTTTTAAAATAATTTAATGATTTTTCAAATATTTATTATAATTATTTCAGCTAAATGATGTGGCATTATATTTAGTGATGTGGAATTAAAAATCACATAATTTCTTATTCAGCCCGCCACATCAGCATGAAGCCCAAATTAAGAGGAGCACATGACTTTCACATGCAATTTAACCAGAAATTCGTCGATTCGGGCTGAGTTGTCCTAATTTCGTCCGTTTAGTTAAAGATACTATCTCAAATTCAAAATCCGAAAAGATAATATCCCTAAATAGTGAATGATCTAAAGTTACTCTCCTAAATTTGCAATTTTCCCACGATAATCTCATGTTATTGCAATGGAACAGTAGTCTTAAATTGGTAGATGCATGCTACACTCTACATTCATTTTTCATTTTTCATTTTTCCATTTCCAGACACACACTATAGTACTACTTCTCATGTGGAAGTCTTTCTTACGAATAATATTAGATATCGTGTTTCGATATTTTTAATGCATGCATGTTATAATAATATATAATCATATATGCTTCTTGCTATTAAAGTAATTGTCAAAAGACTCAAAACTTTCCACCTTAAAGCACTTGTATTTCTCACTTTACTTCTTTGGAGAGACGTTTGTGATTATTTTTATTTTTAATGTGTATGAGATGTGAAGTGTTTTGAACCAATTAAATCATAATTTAGTCACTTATTCAAGCAAATTTACATTATTGTCCCCTTAACTACTCCCCCCCCCCCCCCCGATTGAGGGTACAAATTAAATATGTGAAGGTAAAGATATCAAGAAAGCTTCATTTTATTTACAAAATTAACCATTAGAAATCCATATTTCCCACCTATTACCATGGTAATTTAATTTCAATTCATATTTTTTCAAAAAATTATATACTAGTGTATGATATTTTAAGTTATAAATGGGCCGTACATCAAAAATACGTTTATTGAAAGAATCTAAATATAATTTTCACAAATTTCAAAAACTGTGATAAGGATTATAGTCTAGTAGATATGATTCATCATAATTTATATTTATATACAGAAAAAGAAAATAGCATAAAATGTAAACGTGCTTTTATGTAGGGGTGACAAAATGGATAAAAATAGTCATTTTAGATAATAAAACATTTATAATATTTAAAAGAGATTTTAATTTTGAAAGCTAAATTAACTAATTTAGTATCCTCAATAAAACGGGTTTCAATTCTCACATCATCATATACGGAAATTAACCCAAGCAGTGTTGGTCCGAATACCCTTTTTGTGTAGACAATTGTCGCATGATAAGCCTTCCAAAAAAATCAATCATAAGTCCCATCACTAAATAAATAATTAATATATATATATGGTTTGGTCCTCCAAAATTCAAGACATACGTTCACGTGTCTCCTCATCACTTGTGCTGCTTTTTTTTATTTCCTCATTTCCTCAACAACCTTATTTATTCAAATTAAGGCTGCAAATCGGATTTCAAGTCTCTCTTCAAAATAGCAATTTTAAGTTCACAAATGCATTGCTAAGACAGGGACTCAAAGGGCCAGCTCTAAAAGCAAATTTTAAGATAAAATTTGCACTAGTTTAGAATATAATCTAAATCAGATTAAAATTCACCTTCAGTCATATACACGCTCTACAATTTGTATGGAATATTTTTCTTTTATTCATTTTATACCAAATTAATTTTTTATCAAATTATAACATAGTGAATTAATGTAATATTTTAAATAAAATATATTATTTCATATATACATGTGGTTTTGCAATTATCTGAAGATTTGATTAAAATTGTAATTTAAGTAAATGTGGTGATTTTTACAGCAATTGTAAAGATGTTGATTTTTTTTTTTTTTTAAAACGGAACTGACAGTTGATGTGTCCTGATCAACATATTGCATATATAAAGTTGTGTTACTATTGCTAATAGTAAAAATTATGATAAATTAAAATGACAATTTTACCTAAAGGTTGTGATTTTTCAATAATTAACCCCATTTAAAAATATCAATTCTCGATTATGCCACTATTTTATTTATTGGTTTAACTTATATAATCATATTTAACTTTTTTAGTAGGTGAGTTGTATGTGAGACGCGAAGAGAATAAAGCAAAAATAACTTTGATTTTTTTTTTTCAAACATATATTTGAGTTTTTGGACGTTTTTTTTTTTTCCAAAACAATATCTCTTGTGGAACCCTCGTTCCTAGACAACTCCCCTGAAAAAAAATGTTCACTTTTAACTTTTGTTACCTTTTAGTCGTTTTGATGAATTATATCTATTAAGGATATGGTGTTACAATTTGAATTTAAATGATATGATTGATTGTAAATGGAACAACCAAATTCTTTTGGTATGAAATAGAACAGTGTGACATAAGTTTTGATAGTACAGACCAAAGTTGATCGTTTGAGTAAAATGGTAAAAATGTCCATATTGATTAGGAAATGAATAATGTTGGACTGTAGTTAGATTTTTTTTTTTTTTCCACGGAATAAAAATGAAATTTATGTTAATTAGAGGTGGCCCGTCGTGCCCTGTTTATTTAGGTTAAATTAAACTGAATTAAGCAGGAGTTATGAGAAGCAAGAAAGTTGAAGTGGGAATATAATTTGGAGGTGCAAGCTAGGCTAATATATACAATACACTAAAATAAAGAAGAAACAGCGAATTACAGGTAGTACATATGTATGATGATGATAATAAGTGAAAATAAAGCAAATTAACAAAAGAAAGAGTGGTAGAATTTTACTGCAAGACTTGGATCTATTTAATTCCTTATTCAAAAGCTTATATAGTACTTGTTTAATTTCTACTATAGTACTAGTGGTAGCAATCATATATGGTCAATCCTAATCTCTTCTTTCATTCTCCTGATAAATTCTTCAAACTTGTTATTCAACTCTTCTGTACTCACCTCTAATTCATCATCAACACTTTCTTCTTTATCATCTTCGCTCTCTAATATCACTATCACACTCTCTTTCTTTTCTGCTCCATAGTCTTCATCTTCTTGTTGCAGTATTGACATATGTTTTTCTTGTGGAACAACATTGTCCAATAGAGTATCATCATACTCCATGGATGCTGCATGTTTTTCTTGATCACAGCTAATTAGGTTTTTGGCAAGAAATGCAAGAATTCCATTGCAAATCAAGAACATGCACTTCCTGTCAAAAAATGGAAGGGTCATTGTGGGAAACTGAAGCTCATGAAGACCTGAAAAGTAGAAAAGGAAGAATGAAATTATGCAGATAGAGAGTAGAAACTCAAGTGATTTTCTTGGATAATTATAATCATGAGTTTTGTTGGGTCTCTCAATTGTAATGTAGTCACCCTTTTGATCCATTTTCCTGTTTTTTTTTTTTCAGTGGTAAATGAAGAAATTGGGGTTTTGAGAGAGGTGTGATAATTGGTGGTGGACACAAGGAGGAATGACCTTTATATATATAGCAGAGGGGACTGACATTTATTATTATTCATTAATTCACACTTTATTTTTCCATCAAAGAATGGCTTTGATTGATTCAGGAATTGTGTACGGATTCTAAGGTTATAATTAATATTATTAAAAGATCCATGATGGACTTTGTAAGTTGGTTTAAGGAATTTATTTTTTTGTGACAGATTTACATATATTTTGGAGCGATAATGAATAGAAATTGCTAAATAAGATAATAAAAGATTTATTCTAGCAATTTAGTATCTGTTTGACACAAATATCCTTACTCAAATGTCATGCATATATATGAGTGGTTTGTGCATTACACTGGATCATATAGTTTGTGTGGGTCGTGTAATACACTATCCTTGTGTATGGTGTATGGTTCGTACATTGCACGAAATATGGATGCTCACATGTATATCAAATCTATGTGATATGTAAAGATTGAGACTATTTTGTTGAGGGTATTTTAGTCAATTCGGCTATAAAAATTGTTTTGTTATGTTTGGTAAGTTTAATTTTTTTTTTTATCCTATTTGACCTGTTTTGTGGTTGTCCTTATTTTGTAACATATAAAATAGTCATTGACATACGAAAAAAGGTTTGAGTTGTGCCTATGGTTGGTAGTTAGGATTCCATCACATAAAATTATATCCATGAAACAATTTTATATAAAATTTTATTTCGTAAAAGTGAGAGTAATTGTTTATTTTTTTTAATCTTTTAAATGGGACCGTTAAAGAATACTTCTAGAAAGTTTCAATTTAAACTGACCATGCTGCAAAAACGTACTCTTGTATTAGAATACGTTTTAGATATAAGTTGTTCATATTCAAAAATATTTATTAAATTAGTCAAATTAATTTAGAAATATGTGCTACATAAATATATAAATCCATCATTTTTCGTTAATTATGTTAGATGGGAAATTGTAATATATTGTATTGCAATGTAATATAATAATAAAAAGCCCCACATTCATACTTGTGCATATTAATTGTCTCATGTTGTTTGTTGTGAATCCCTTACACTTATATTCATTTGCATTTGTCATACATTGCTTGTGCCCTCTAGCATACCTTCATTTATCAATTCTAAAATGGAAGTAGAGCTTCCACACGCCTTTTATTTTCAACGGCTAAAATAAAAGGCCAACATGAATTACGGGTCTTTTAAGTTTAATTTGTAATTTAAACTTTTTGTTTTCTTTTCCTATTGCACTTTGAAGTCTACGATTTTTTTTGAATTCAAACTTAATGTCATTTTCAAGTCATTTTTTCGGTCAGAATCAAAACTTTTGTTTTGATATTTGCTTAAATTGAATTTAAATCGAATGAAAATTTTAAAAAAAATGATTTGAGGCTTTTGTTCGGTTTAAAATGTGAAGTTTGTTGACATAAATTTCATGTATTTTGGTTAAAAAGACTAAGAACATTAAATTTGATTTTGACCGGAAATATAGCCTGAAAAAAAAATCATACTTTGAGATTGTTTTTGATATTAATCTTATATTGGATTCATTAAAGTTTCTTATTAATTATTACTAGTTTACCACTCATGCAATGTAGAGATCATGGTACAATGAAATTATTAATTACAATAACTATATATTTCATTGTTGATTTTATATGTGTAGTGATGTTATACATGTTATTGAAAGATTTAGAGGGTGCTTGACTAATCAATAGGCTATCAAAGTTAAGCATCTTATAAATAATTAACACACTATAACTTCCTTAAAAAGGTTTAATAAACATCTTTGAAAAAATCTTATTTTATTTCAAATTATGGTTATGAGATCATAAACCTTTTCTTTAATTAAGTAAGAGGACTCCGCTTATAATTTGTAAAATAAGGACTTATTTTTAGGACTTAATATTGAATGCTGCTTACCATATTAATAAATAAAATATAGGAGTGTGTGTATATATATATATATATATATATATATATATATATATATATATATATATATATATATATATATATATATGGTAGCACGTAATATTGAATGATGCTTACCATATTGATAAACGCGTCAATCTATATTTTAGGAAAATAAACGAGAATCATCAATTTATAATAATTGCTTACTAGGCACTAGCTACTTGAATTAATAGTAATAAATTTTTATTATTAAAATAATTAGTAAGGTAAAATGGGCACAAATAGTCGTTACTTCTAATTTTAGAAATATTTGCCTTTTATGAGTGACTTTGTAGAAACACGTTGAGCAATGAATGATCTTTACCTTTAAAAAAAAAAAAAAAAAAATCTTTTATGTAATATAGATTTATGTGATTAAATGCTTGATTCATATCCCAAGTAGTGAGGCGTCATAGATATGATACGATAAGTAGGAATCTTATAAAATCGTCTCACAAACATTCTTCTATGATGAGATCGTATCATATAAATTTTTTTGTGCATAAATATTAATTCTCAAACCTGATTTTGAAAATTTGGGGTGATGTATTAAATCATAGTATTATATTTAATTTGAGTAACTTAATTACCAATACAATCCAATTTATAATTATACCTAATTAAGTACATGACTGCTCATGTTAAATTAATTTTCAGATTTAATTTTATTTTTGAGATGCACACGGATCATGTAGTTTTCGTGTGTGCGGTGTGTCGTTCGTACATTGTACGAACAATGTAGTTTTTATTGGTCATGCAATGTACAAAATATGAATGTATGCATATGTATCAAATATATGTATTATGTAAAGATTGAGGCTCATTTTGTTAAAGGATATTTTAATTAATTTAACTATAAAAACTGTTTTGTTATGTTTTGGTAAATTTAAATTTGTTTTTATCCTATTTAGCTAGTTTTTAGTTGTCTCGTCATACTTTGAGGGACTACATCATAATAATTTTTTGAATTTTTTATTTTATTTTTGAAGGGTTGGTTGGGCTGGACTGAAGCCCCCCTTATGGGTATGGTGGGTTGGGCTTTGCGGTTATGCCTTAAACATTTCACATTTAAATTATCTTCATCAACAACCTTTTACAACTCAATTTCATAATAAAATATTAAATTCTCTCTCATTTATACATACAATCTACAACCTAACTTAATTCTAATTATTTTATATTTTATCAACAACCTAACACAACCCAATTTTTTTAATAAAATATTCATTTTTCTTTCATCTACAAACACAACCTAAAATGATTTTTTCTCATAGATTAAAAAATCGAAAAATCAAAATTATTTAAAAATATATTATTTTGGAAGTTTTTATTATATTTAAAAATATAATAATTGCATAGATTAAAATCTTTATTGATATAATTTTTTTATAATAAGGAAAATATTTTTCCCATATACTTAAAATAACATACAAACACAATAACTAAATTAAAATCACAATAGTTGGAATAAATAGAATTTAAGATTGTGAAAAAATAGAGAACTTTAAATTATACTTCAAAATATGTCAATATTAGACTCTATTTAGAGAGAGAGAGAGAGAGAGAGAGAGAAAAGATACGAATTTTGATAATTTTTGAAATAAAAATTATATTTAATATCAACAATCTAAATTATATCTATAAAAAATTTATACAATCAATGAGAAATTTACACATGGCATAAATTGGATAGTGGAGGTGATAAATTAGGTCGTGATATGGGTTGGTTGACCAACCCATAATACAATCGGTCATACAATTTTTTTTATTTTTACTTTATTTTCTTTAATTAAAAATTTTGTTTTTTCTTATGACCCAAGGTTGGGTCCTGAATGAAGATGATCTTAGGGAGGATCCACTTATGTATTGGGGTTTGAGCCCATACTTTTGATAATTTGAGTTTGAATTTTTTATAATCAGGATAAGTCAAAATTTCTTCACGAAAATATACTCATAATTTACGAGCTTATTTGAGTTTATACAGTTTAATAAATCTTTTTTTTTATAACCAAGTTTAGTAAATCTTAAATCCAAAATTAAAGCATGTTCAATTTATTAAAAATTAAATTATATATTCTTAATAAATAACTTTAGTGTGACTATTCACACAGACCACGCCCCATCATTTTCTACACACCCCATCTTTAATATATTTTTAATTAAGAAATAAAAAATTGCAAAAATCCCAATTCCTTTATCCCATGAATTATTATCAAGCTGGAATTCGATTGTTTACTTAATAAGTCTTATTAAAATAGCTTCTATCGAATCAAAGCCCAAACATCTGATGAGAAAAACCTGATTCACTTGCAACAACGAGTAACATTCATCCAGATAATCAGGAGATTCTCAATCCTCGGATCTCTTTAGAGGTTGAAACAAAAAATAATTGTTGTAATAAGAGTATGGACTCATCATACTTACCGAAAAATACAACATATTAATGCCGTTACTACTTTTTTCTTTTTAGTTTTTTCACCCCTCTATCAACTGATTGATTACACTTTCTTGTGAGATGGGTGTCAAGGTTGAACAACAATTCCCTTTTTCAAAAGCATATCATAAACCTTGTCGATTTTCGATGGCTCGACTGGAAACAAGGAATGCGCATCGGATTTCTTGGTGATATTGCCACACATGATTTGTGTAGTCATGTCCTCCTGAATCTTCAGATAATGTTGAGGAGATAACCTCATCTCACGGCAAAGTTGTTTCTCCTGCCAAATATTTACACGGGTTAGTGTTCGATGATCAAAAGAAGTTATGCACAAACTCAGGATTTCATTCGGACTTACAGATTCAGAAAGCAAGTTGGCCCCAGAAACGGGCACAAAATCGAAGTCGGTGGATGAGTTGGCTTGGCCTGCAGATGTGGTAGTGGAGTATGTACCAAATGAATCCGAAGAATGTGGTACACTCAGACTTTCTTGGCTGCTGGGCCCCGCCTGAGAACTTTCTTTGCGATTAGCACCATCATCACCCTCCCGTCTCTTCTGTTCAAGATATCTATCCGCTTCAGCAGACGAACGACAACCAGCAGCTCGTGCTTCCTGAATTAATGTTCACTATCAAAGGATGCTAAATAGTTGTGAACTTATAGATACTCCTATAGAGATGGCCACTTATGACTTGCTATGGTTCTAAAAGCAAACAACAGTAAGGTGGAGTGAAACAGAATTTAGGTATTTCTTAGATGCATTTCAATGGAGTAAAAGAAGTTAATGGACTTTTTCTGAAAGTGGAAGGTACCTTAAGTTCTCGAATTCGTTTTAGGATCCTATATTCAGATACAACAGTTTTTAGTAGATCTTCATGCTCATCCTTGGAGTGGAACCGCATGAAGACGTCATAACGTCGGCACAATTCCTTCTCTTCTTGAGACAAGTCGTCAAAGGGACTCGGATGGAGCAAATTCCGTTCCAGAATAAACTCCTTCCTCCGTTTCCTCTCATCAAGTCTGTCAACAGCCATCTTAACTATGAACTCCAGAATAGAATAATCTGAGTCTTTAAAATACACTAACAGTGAAAGAAGTATAGCAGAGCAGATAACATCACAGCATAACTAACTGCAAGGTTGTCTCTTCATGACTTGGCGCACACGCCCTAGTTTTGCAAATTAAGAGGACTAAATCAACACTGCATTTAGTTGCATTAGCATCTTAAAGCTATTAACAGATTAATTTGGATCCTTCTTCCTCTACATAATTACTTCAACAAATTCAGTCACTAAAAATAGACATATTCACAAGTATACCTTTTTGAATATATATGAAGGACTCTCAATTTCAACTGGCGCTCCTCTTCAGAATCAGTTTCCTTGAATTCCATATCAGCTAGCATCTGCTCTGCATCATTATCATATTCCGGATCAAATTCTTGTCTTTTTGGGTTGTAACCACTTGAATCAAGCAAAGATGGGGCTTCAGCCTTTGTAGATTTAGGTTTGTTTAAGCCAAAACTCCGTCCTGTTATATGATCTGCCAAAAAATTTAAGCTTAAAAAGAGACCAAAAAAAGCATACAAACAACAGTTTCACAAAACAGAGCTGCAGATAAACTAACACTACCCACCGTCCATTTTTAGAAGATCACCCTGATCCTTGGCATGGACCGTGTTGGAAGCCTTTTTATTAACTTTAGCACCTGCAATATTTTAAAGCTTTAGCAAATTTTCCACAATATGTTTCGGATTTTGAAGGGGATAGGTGTGTTTAATAAATATTAGTTCAGATTACAAAAGCAAATCTTGTGACAAAAAATAAATCCTAATTTTATGATGATTGTCCCCTTTAATCCAGTTCATAGAATGTCTTTTTAGGGGCCATATAGCTATGGAACTTCATTCATCCTTCACCCTAATAATATTTTTTGTCGGTCTCCTTTTTCATATTTGATTACTCAATATGAAGATAGGGGAATGCACAGTGTTGAACACAACAAAATAAGAAACTGAATGATTTTGTTGAATTATGATTCCAATTACCTGCGACAGAAGCTGAAGGCAAGCGGCCTGAAGGACCACTTTTGTATGACTCTTCAACCCTAAAAAGAAACATGCAAAGCTTTAGAAAATGTTTAAAGATCTTTTTGCAGCATATTCAAAGAAATCATTACTATACTTGACTCTTGATGGCGAAAATGATTCCTCCTTTAGCTGAAGATTGCCTGGCAAAGGAAGCCAAGAACAATCAAATTACTTGGATAATATAATAAACTAAATCTTGTTCACCATTCAGTATGATGCCCAAATTCTTAAGAGTAACACATGAAAATGCTGAACTTCTTGACGTTACAAGCTAGTACACAATATTTCTTCTAAAATAGTTCGAAAACCTCTAATAATTAGAGGGGAATAATGTTGTAATCAATTATCTAAACCAGGAAAACACCAACATCCTCATATCATTAACAATTCTTGTTGTGAGATAATCTCATTGTTAGGAAAAGAATCAAACGGTAGAACTCCAAAACCACAACGGTTCTAAAAGACATGGTCCTATCGTACAACATTAAAACATTACCAAATTCCATTCAAACAGGTATACTGGGTGGTCTCAAAATCAATTTGAGTCAAAAGTCAGGTAAGCATGACCTTTTGACTGAAAGAGCACAGTCGGGTTTGCATAAGGAATGGCAATACTGAACTCAATCCTATATCAAACAAGATTTCCCTAGAACTTCAAGATACAAACTTCTCTATGGCAAGTACTAAATCAACACAAGAACTGAAGAACTCATATCGAAAAGAGAGCTAAAAAACAGAGAACAAGCAATGGCACCGACCCTTTTTGTCTTCAAGATGCCCTTTAGCCATTGCAAGCAGTTCCTTTCTGTTTTTACCAACAACATGTGTCATATCCTGAGAAGCAGAAAGGTATTTCATGAAGTAATTTTTGAAAATGAAATACAACTAAAAGTAATTTATTCCTTCCAGAAGTCATACAGGTAGAGGGAAGTAAAGAGAGTTAAGATAAGCACTCTTGTAATGTTCAATGCACACTTCCTTTGTCTTGGTCCCAACATGTTCAGCAATTTCAGCCCAGTTTCCCATGCCATACATTTCAATCCCCTGATAATGTGATATTTATTGAAGCAGATAATGAGATAAGACTTCAGTTAGTTTACAAGTCACAGAACAATGATCTGATGAAGACTGAAAAGTGACAACAGATCACCTCCAGAAGTAACATTTCTTCATCAGCATTCCACTCTGGACAGATGAGAGGAAAAGATAGTATATCCTGTACATATCACATTTTGAAGACCATCAACAGAATGAACGAACAAATTCTTCAGTATTTATCAGTCATAATCAGTATATATTTTGGCAGAAAATAATCATACAAAACAAATACAAGAAACATATGCAACATGATTTAGTCCCATATGCAAACAGATTCATCCCGGAATTTTTTAGTGATAACTATCATGCCTTAGATGTTCTCAAGTTATTACGTAAACAACTTCCAATCAAAATATAAAACATTGAAAGACATGGAATATGTGCATTAAACAGGATAAACTATATTCCATGCATACTTGCTATAATCACTGTGAACATTCACATGTGGAAATTGAAATGGGTTGCCAAATCCAAGTTTATTGTATTCCCAGGTACACACACATACATAACATTTATACAGAAAGTATAGTTATCCAAGGATTTCTAAGAGAAAATTATACTAAGCTAAATGTGGTACTGACCATCACCCGATAGGGGTGACCACTTTTATGTGGATGAACCTCAGCACCAACTGAGAAACATTCTATGCATAGGTCAAAATCGGAACACACGGCACATTTTATACGAATTCTCCCTGAAATGTCTTTGTTGCAATAGTTACAGTGAAATAATGCCCTTTTTCCATCACTGGTCACTTGACCTGAGCAATCATGAAGATAAAACAAATAAGTTAAATCTAAAAGACATTGCAAATCACAATATCCACATTCTTAAGACATAAGAATTCAAGATAAGCTACAATTCACAAACTAATAACTTATAAGAGAAGACATATCACCTGCAGTAATAGATTCTAAGTTTTCTCCACTAGATGCATTCTTTTTTCTCCTTGATCTGCCAAAAAATGCAAAGCAGTTCAAAGAAAGTATGTAAGATTGCAATAGAAAAACCACACAAACACATAAAGAAAAGGAATTATAATTTCCTTCATCAAACTCAAGCTCAGAATGCAAAAGCAATAGATTAAAATAAGTAAGATACAGAATGGCTACATATTACTTCATAAACGTACACATGAAAACGCAAAAATAGGGATTCCGTGAAATGGGATGTAAAAAAACAATAAAAAAAAATCCTAATCAAAAGCTAACAAAAACAGAAATACTCAGCTTCTAATTGAACAGATTAATCATGGGCAATTTTAACTCATGCAGATAATAAATATGAAAATGAGAAAAACAAGTTCCAAACCTTTGACTAGGATCTTCCTCAGAATGAAAATTCCCACGGGAGCGACCCATTAATCTGCCAATTAAAAAGAATTCGTGTGTACAATTACATGATATACATCAAAAAATTATTTCAACTAATTAAGGAAATGATAACAATTTCAGTTGCAGGATATGTATGCTTCCTAGAACCCTAATTCAGAAAAGAGTACAAGAAAACCTAGATTCATTACACTCACTAATTTGGGTTTCTGTGGAAGTTGAAAGTTCGAAGAAAATGTGTGCGCCTTTTCCTTATTTTTCTTTTCAATTCTTTCTTGTTTTTCCTCTCGTTTCTTTCCTGTTTTCTTTCTTTTCATTTCCTCTTGTAATCCATTGCATATTGATATAATCCATTGCATACTCATATGCATTTATAATTTATTGACTTCTATGTAATTGTAAATACTTATGTGACATTTACTTTAAATAAATTTATTTTTTCAGTGAACACTTCAAAAAAATTTCAAAATTTACGAACTTGTGTAAGACACGTGACACACTAATATCCTACTTTGTTTTAGGTAAAACCAAAATTACAATAAAATTATGTATTTTGTTCGATGATTTATCTAGAATTGTCAAAATAGATTTGATTCATTAAATTGTCTCGTTCCTCCAAATTAAAATGGTGGATTGAGTTGAGTAACTTGTGATTCTAAGTTAGCCAATCATGAATTGAGTTTTTGGTAGGATAACCCGCCTCTATTTCCTTTTTCCATTTAGTTTATGTATTTTTTTTTATCCTTGAAAATAAAAATGAGGAATAGATAAAAATTATAAAAACTCTTCATAATGCAAATGATGATGTATAAAATATTATAATAAGTCATACATTTATAGAAATGAAAATTTTCAATGATAGAAATATTTTTAAAAAAAATGTCTACGTATTTTATATGTAATTGAGCGCATATACATTTTAGTAAAATGTATAAGATATACATTTTTTATTTATTTTATTTAAAAAATTCAAAAAAAAGGCAAAATTACAATTTTGCCCTTCTTAAAAAAAAAAAATCAAACTCCTCTCTATCCTCTCCTCTCCTCCAGTCTTCTGCTTCTCCTTCTTTCTTTTTTTTTTCTTTTTTCATTTCTCAAACCTTAAATCTCCTTAAAAAAATCATTTTATGAGTTAACAAAATATATAATAATCATGTGAAATTGTGTAAAAAGAACGAAAAAATAACAACAAATTTGATGACCCGTTCGACCTTGGTTTGTTGAACAAAAAGAGGTGTGTTCGACGTCTGGTGATCGAACACGCTATATTGTCTTTTTATTATTTCTTGAATTTTTTAAATCAAAAATAAAATAATTAGGGTGTGTTTAGTGGATTTTGGAGTGCGAATAGCCGGACCCATTTTATATATACACACACTTTTTTTCTGGAATAACATTTGTTTCTACCACAATTAATATAGTGGTTTATTTTTCTACCCACAAGATAAAATAATATACTTTTCTACCATAATCCAATAAATTGACAAATTTATATTTGTTGATAAGATAATAAATGTAGTGGTGATAAAACAAATTTATCATCATATCAGTCTTTTTTTATATTATTTTATAAGTGAGCAATGATTTTTTTTACAATTCACAAAAATTGTGAAAGAAACGTGAGGAAACTATATTGTATGGTAAAGAAACTCTTCTTTATTTTGATTGTTTGGTATTTTCAAGACATTTTACTCTTTTTTCCCCCTTTAAATCTCTATGAATCCCATATGATCAAAATTCAAATCTTCAATGTTAGTATAATTCTCATTCATCAAACATATTATGAAAGATAACAAAGGATAACTTCCCTCAATTAATTATTTCTTATTAAACAAGCAAGCAAAGTGAGCATATATGAAAGACATGGACACACATTTGATGTTGAAGAAGAAACATCCAACAAGTGGTATATACTATATATGATGGTGAGAGAGCTAATAAAGAGATTTCACCATCTTCCACCAATCTTTCGTTTGTTTAGTCCGTACAAACGGAAGAGGCTGAAAGCGGAAATAGCAGAGAGGACAACCATGGAAATGGTGACAAGTAATGCAGTGGCAATGCCCTCTCCAATTTGGTTGCAGAATTTGGCATACATATCGCAAATCTTCATCCATTGCAGCTCTTCTTGCCCCAACTTCGCCAGCGCCGCCGACTGAGCTGCCGCCGCCACTGCCGCCACCGTCAGATACGCCATTACCTGATCAGCAGAGAAAATGGCCCAAGCCAAGGGCTTGTTGAGCACCACATTTCCTCTCATCATACTCACAACACACCTCAATACTTGGCCCATTGAGTAGGCTGCTGTTAACCCGTTGGCTATCACCATCAAACTGCATGTTTTCAATTAATTAATATTGATTAATAGAAACAATTAATAGTAATGAATTAGTGATGTACGTACATAAGGGCTTTCATATCAGTAAACTTGGCCTCTTTTCGAATAGTGAAAACCTCCTTAACCTGAGTGTCAGTTCCGACCAGAAGTGCAGAGAGAATGGCCAAAGCACAGATAAGAGACCTGAGAATGACCTCAGCAATCCTCACCCTCCGATCAACCACCTTAACATTTCTCGCATGGTGCACAGCAACATTACCTGGGCTCACACCCACACCTAAATAACTCATCTTCCTTTATTACTTGCTTTTAGAGAGAGAGATGTGTGTGTGTGTGTGTGTTTTCCACCAACTTCCATTCTACTACTTATATAGATCCCAACAAAACATTTTCTCTTTTTTTCTTTTTTAAAATATTCTCAATAAAAAGAAGGGTATGGTATAGTATATGACTATTCAGAAATTCTGAGATAGAGATGTGTTGAATAAAATTGTATCATCAAAATCCCCATACAGAGTTCTGTATTGGCTATTTCAAGACATTTTTTTCAAGATAACTGTGTGTATATATTTATATGTGTGTGTTATAATTTGTTCTTAAACCTCTAAACTAAATTGAAAGATTGATGTCTTCAAGGTGAACATGACTAAGCCATTAATAAACACCTTTCTAAAATTACCATAAATCATAATATGAGTCACGAAAGTAATACTACGTTTTATAAGAAGATATTTGATCTGATTATAAATTAGAGATCAAATAGAAATAGGTAATGGCATAAATTAATACAAAAAATTAGTTTACTTGTATTATTATTTGGACTTTTAATTTAGTTAATAAGATTCAATCTAAGTCTCTATATCTTTTATATATCTATATTTTAATCTAGGGCATGTGGTTTAAAATTTTGACATTTTAAGTATATGTCTTTTATTTTTAATCAAGACAAGAAAAGGTGTGTTTTCGTTATAAGAAAAAATTAAATTAAAAATTTTGGCCTAACAATGTTAAGTTACTTTTATGTGACCGTAGACATGCAATTTTTTATTTTTTTTACATTAATATTTAAAAAAAATTAGAATTAATTAATACACATTAATTACATATATTGTTTATGATTTTCAGTTTTAAATGTTTTTATTTCAATCATTACTATTTGGTTGCTGAGATTTTTCTCTTCTGTTGTCAAATGGTGTGGGTCCCAATTAATCATTGAAAATTATATACAAGAAATATAACTAATGTGTTTTATTAACTCTCGGTTTCTTTATTTTTCTATAATTAATATATGTTTTATATTATATGTTAAAAGAAAAAAGACACACACAAAATTTTGATAGAAATAAAAAACACACACCAGTCTTTTGTGCGTGATTATTCGTCAAAAACAAATTAGAAGGGATAGATGGAATTTCCTAGAGAGAAAAAAAGTAGAAGATGATATTGGGGGCAATAAATGCATCCCAATCTAATATTGAATGAGGATTGTCGGATACCTGGAACTGCATTTAAGACATTATGCCTAAGATTTTGGGTTGATTTTCTGGGAAGTGCCAATTTTTGTTGTCCCAAGAACATATATGAGAGAGAGTGAGAGACTTCAATCTCATCTCATCTCAAATTTGTAATGAAGATATGGGAGGCTGAGGGAAAGAGATAATATATGCGATAGTATTATCATCACTTCAATTCCAACTTTGAACACATTTTGTACTACTAGGCTGCGTTTACTTTGGCGGTAAGGGATTAAATTATATTGATAAATAGTAGGATAATTTTTGGGATAAGGATAAATTTGAAAAACCAATCCATCATTTACTTTGTATGATTAATTGTGGGATGTAATTTTTTTCTTTTATACTGCATTAATTTTAATAAGTGAAAAATAATGAAATTACCTAAACACCCATCATCTCTTCCTTCTCTTCTTTTCTTCCTCAAAATTCTCGTGTGCTCTGCAACTTACATTCTCCATCTCAATTGGAATGTTCAAACCATTAAAATGGGCATAAATTCTTGTTTATACTCATTAAATTAAAGCATTAATTTATAATTTATTGTAGTTAAGAAAAAAAAGAGCACAATAGCCCTAAATTTGCAGGATTTATTTTGGTGGCCCTTTCCGCAGGCATCTGCTCCTTCCGGCGAAAGTCACTGACCTCCGTCTATCTGACATCACACACCAGATCCACCTTTCATCTCTCTCGCCCCATCTCCTCCCATCTCGCCTCCATCAATACAACAACACCGACAAACCCCCTCACCCCAGCGAGAACCAAAAAGAACAGGAGCATAAGAGGAGAAGAAGATGAGAAGTATAAGAGACGGTTGTCGAGCTTTACATGGCGGTGGCCGACGACAGAAAGCCGACTAGCTGTGATGGGCGACCGTCGTGCGTTGATGAATGATGAACAACATGAGAAGTCACACATATACATGGCAAAGAAGATGAAACCCTAGGGTAAGAATGACAATTAAAAGCCTTTGACCAATGGATAAGTTTTATCACTGGGTAAGTGGTGGGATAAGTTATCAGCCAATTAATCCTGAAATTGAGTTTTATCCCGAGCCCATGAGATATCCGATTTTTATCATCCTTCAAGGTAAACTTGGGATATAATAGTATAATCCCGCCTAATCCTGCTTTATCTGATGAAGTAAACGCAGCCCTATAATTTAGTGGGCCATTTTTTTAATGGCACCCAAGATTATTTTTTTTTTTTTTCGAATTGAAGTTGGGTCTGCCAATATTACTATCAAGATTATATTTTAAAATTGGGCAAAGTTTATTTTGTTTTTTCAGGATTCGAATCTAGATTGTTAATCTTCAACATGATTTACTTATCATTCAACTATATTTGGACCAACATCGGTTTTGTGTGTTTTTTGTTTTTTATTGAAATTATACAGATGTACTTATATTAAGAAAATATCAATACAAATACTCCCTCTATCTCAATTCTATTGCTTAAGGTTATTCGTTGTCATTAAGATATCATTTAACAGGTACACTTACATGTTTATAAAATGATCGAGTATCTGGTATTTAATAGATATAATTAATATATAATACTAAGTAAAAACTTAGTAAAAAAAAGATATGAGTAGAGTTGGAAAAAGATCATCAATTTTTTTTTTTAATAAGAAATGACAGCTAAATGGAATAAAATTTATTTTTTTAAAACGACATATTTTAAAATGGATGGCGTATTACTTTAAAGACAAATAAAAAATAATAATAATAATAATAAAATAAAATCGGATTGATGTCATTTTGAAGAGAGATAAATTTTGCATGTGTTGGGATGCCCAATAATATAAGGGGGATTCTTTTGATGTAACAATGACTATGCTTTCTAGATAACTAATGCATGGAACTGGGACCTGGACTTTCTGAAAATTACAGAATGGTCCCCATTTAACAAAGGCTGTAGCAAAAACAAAATTGCTGAGTGAACATGATGACTACACTCTATTTAATGCTTTATACAAATAAATATTCATTTCATATTTCAATAGTTTTAGTATAACTTGCATATAGCAATAATGTCATCCAACAGCAATGAAACCTTTGGTAATATTTGATGTTTTATTTTATATTTTGTGATGAATTGACTATTATGTCACGTGTATTAGATTTCATCACTTATTAATACATATTGTGTATTTGATAAACAGTTGGGATACAATATATCATACAATGTTACTATCTCATGTTTCAATAATTTTAATATAGCCACAAGATGATGTGCTAAGCTTTCTCATCTCTATGTCTCATCACACTCTTCTTTCTTTTTATCCAGCCAGCTCCAGTAGATCATACAAGACATTTAATATTTTAATTTGGAGAATTGTTTTATTTATTTATAAACTCTAGTATTCTTTGTTAAAATTTAAAACTTATAGAATCTTAATACATATATGTTGTTTTTTTTGAAGGATAAATGATTTTATAAGTTCAAATAGACGCAAGAATGTAAAATGAAAATAGCAGCCATGACAAGTTAATTAAAAAAAAAAAACATCTTAATGGTAGCTTACTAAGGATATAAATAACTGACATATTTGAAAAATCAAGATTCCATTCAAATTTGGATAGATTTTTGCAAATTTTTTAGAAACATGTCCATATGTCATATAGACAGACATATGGAACTGGAAAATAAGAATTTAAGTACAAATTTGTAATGCAAAAGGCAGAGAGATGGTTGATTCTTTAGGCCAGTAAAGGCAAATACACAAACTTGCATGAGCCATGGCCTGCCATTAATCACAGAACACAATAGTTTCAGAAAATCATAAATTGGTAATTAAAAATAAAATAAAAAAGTGCATAGGTTTCTTACTTGGATCCAGGCCAGTTAAAACAGCTTTAGCAGTGAAATAGCAGCTGCCTCCATTGTTCTTCATATTCTGATAGTAGCTATTGAAAGCATAAGAGGCATGATCCTTTGTCGTGTTGGGATAATAGCACGTCTGGTACGCTTCTATAGCACTGCACTCTGCACCATTGTCGCAAGCCCATTTCATCGCATTCGCCAGCTCATCATCCGTAGCTTGCTCATCCGCCACACAGTAGTCCTCAAACTGCGCATCTAACCACCGTAGTATAATAATGGTGTTATTTATAGTTGAGAAAATGCATTGAAAAAAGAAGAGATTGGGATAAGAGTGTTACCAGAAGACAATGATATCGACAGGAAGATGATCAAGACAAGTATAACCTTTGCCATGTTTGTGGTGTTGACAAGTGAAGATGGAAATATTTATAAAATAGAAGGACTCAGATCTTCAGATCAAGATTTTAGATGTGATCTACTTTTTCAATTCTAAATCTTTTTCCTTCCTTTTTTATCTTTTTATAAACAACAATAATAGATGTGGGTATCCTATGGGATTGTTCATATAAATAATTGAGTGGATAAAAATAATTTCATTCATTGAACATATAAAAAGGTAAATTCCAGATAATAATGATGAGATCAATGGTGGGTACAAAACAGTTCTAAAAACCAATATCACTGACAGTTGATAAAACAATACTTGTACAGTTTTGGCATATCAAAACTAATCTGGAAAAGGAAGGTTTTCAATGATGGAACTATACAGTTTTCCATCAACCAGTTCATGAGCTCACTACCATACTACAATAAATTAGCACAACAGGTTTAACAGCACAGATCCAAACTGAGAATTTAAAGATCTAATTAACAGACTCACAGACTCAAGGAATAGCACCCAGAGAATGAAGGTCAGTAGATAAGGCCTCTGCCTTTGATGGAGTTTCGTACATGTTCTTGAGCAGGTCCTCGATTTTGTTAAACATCATTCGAGAAGGGCCACTCGTTCCTCCACTACTCTGAGTCGGCCTCAAACTTTCTTGAAGCTTAATCTTTTCGAACAAATACTGCTTCTCAGCTTCAGCCTCGTGCAATCTTTGCTTGAGATACCTACTAGCATAATCCTCTTCTGATTTCTCCGTCTTAGCAAGCGCGATCCTTTGCAGCCTCTCGGCTTCTCTTCGAGCCTCGTTGGCCTTCAGCTCAAACATGTCTGCCTCAGCCTGTTTAAGCCTTACAATACTTTCAAGCTCATCTATTTGTATCTTTTTTCTCTGCCTATCCATCTTTAGTGCAGCAACTTCACGAGCTTTGTCCTTGAGCTCTTGCTCGCAAGCATCTACAGCCAAACGGGCCTTTTTGACCATTCGCATCTTCTCCTCTGAAACCATTTCCATCTTTTTAACAGCTTCTTGAACTACATCAGCTATCTTATTGAACGCCTCCTGTGGGGATATCATCCTCCCAGCTTCTTCACTCTCTTGATTCTTTGAGGGGTCTGACTCAAGCTCTGGACCACAAAACTTTTTTAATTAATAGCACGGGACAAGAGAAGGGCACAATATGGAAATTTGCAGAAAAAATGTAACTCAAAAGGTAATAGAAAATAATTGGAGCACAATAAGGAAGTGGGCCTAAGAATTAGGACACTGGAAAACAAATAAGCTAGTATACTGGATAATAGATTCTGAGTTTTTGTGTGGTAATATCAGAATAACAGAAAACTGGCATATTCAAAACCTTTGATAAACAAAAAACAGAATACTAAAAAGCATTAATGCCAAAGGTTAAACTTTCAGAAAATAAAGCATGTATCCTCTTCAGAGATCATATACAAACTTCAAATGTGTTAAGACATTACTATTATAACTGTGAAGAAAACCTTACCTTGAAACAACATTAAGATCACTTTACAAACCACAGGTTCTGCAATCCCGCTTTTCAATTTTTCAATAAGCTCCTCACATTTCCAGGACAATTTCCTGCCTCTTGGGTCTTCACTCCCACGGAAAATTCTACTCACAAAGTCAAGCTCTCTGATTAGAGCATCCCTATCCCAGCTAGGAGCACACTGCTGGAATACATCTTTTACCCACCCTACCAACTCGGAAGTCCTACTGCAAGCTCGGCATCTAAAAAGCATATCTGCAGAGCTTGAACCATTAGTAACACTAGGGCCCGTGCCAATCAGCCCATTTCGAATAGCACAATCTGTGTGAGTCCAATGAGAACATAAATCACACCCAATCCAACGGCATGTGTTCACCTCAAAATCAAACTTGTTGCAGATCACACACATGCAAAGGTTGCAGAAACCATTTCTCTTCGAGCACAACTCACATGTGCAGTCCTCTGCAGGCAATGCACTTCCACACGCTATGTTTCTGCACCTCTTGTATAAGAAAATGTCAATAAGAGAAGCTTGAGAGAGGCTGACACTTGGATGCAAAAAAGCCTGAATCCCAGTCTTCATAGCAACTAGAATTTCTAGCTGAACTCTGTGAGCCATGATCAGTGTTTTCTCCGTCAAATCAGCCCTACTTTGAACCAGCTTCTGAAGAAATAGGAACTCATCTCTTTGCTGAGAACCGCCTAAGCCTTCAAGAAAAGACCGAAGTTCATTTTTAAACTTTTCTAGATACTTGTCTGGGAGATTTTGCATTCTTTCTGCTACAATATCCACCCTTTCTCTGGCCACATCTCGAAGAGACATCTTATCTGAGCTCGAAAAGTGGCGGACAACAGAGTGCTCTGAAAACCCATTCTCCCTTTCTTTTTCCTTTTCCAGTTTCTTTGCTACCAAAGCCTCAGCTGTGGGCCAAGTTTCCCGTGAACTAGCACTTTCTGATGGAGATTCATGCACCTGATCAGAATTTGAGCCACGCTCAGGATTTGGAGATCCACAGGCATCTAGTGAGACTAAGGAGAGGGACGTCTGCAGCCCCCCACCTCCAGGCCGAGGCTGTTGACGTGGAGGCAGCATTGAGGATTGATTATTGAAATGAGATGGTGTTCCCATCTGAGAATGCCCTCAATTATCTGGAACAAAGATAAATTAAATTAAAAGTTATTTAAAACCTCTATACTCAAAGTCACATATAGCCTCCCACTTATTGAAAGGTTAGATGGATTGGAAATCTTGCAGTAAAACAAGATAGAAATGAAGCAACTTTCAAACAAATAAAAGTGGTAGAAAGATTTAAGGTGGTGCAACCAAAACCTTGGAGACGAGTATGGAGATATGGAGCATCAAATCATTATAAAAAATTCATACAGGTAATAATTAGTATGCAACTATTTCAGGTTCTTCAAAATCAAATATAACGTTGACATCTTGATAGAATTTTTTTATTTTTTAATACGCCTCATATCTTCTCTGTATTCGTTGAAAGACAATTGGGCGACCAAAGAGACCGTATCAACCTAATACCAAAAATAAAAAAAAAAGAAACCAACAGAAAAATCAAACATTTCAAGAATAGTAAATTGTTCGTCCAATTCAATAAAATGAAGCAGAATCCAGATTTCAAACTGAAAAGTAAGAATATTCAGAGCAAAGATGGATTATTCTATTAAAAAATCTGAAAAAAAAAAAATGTCTATCAGATCAGGGAAAACCATAAGCAAGGAACAACTGAATGTTCAATTCTACAAGTCTAAATCAAATCCCACGATTACCAAGCCGATACACAAAACCCAAAAGCAAAACAAGCATGCCACCACATCAAGAACAAGATCTAGGGCCAATGAACTTACACTTAAAATAATAATAATGATGGAAAAACTAGGAAGAACGTGAAAAGGATGCATCTTTTTACCCGGAAATCGGAGGGAATTGATCTAAAGAGTTGCAATTGATCTCAATTTTCTTGGTTGAGAAACCCTAGCCCAGCCAAGAGCAGCAATTGAGGATGCTTGCTTCGAAGTCTACTGGGCTTCCTCGAAAGGTGAACAGAAATAAGACAACACGATATCCGGTCCAGGGGGTTAACGGTCGTCAGCAGTGGGCCCCACTCCCGTCAACTTTTCCTCCTACGTTTGACTTACGATCGCTTTGACTTATAGTGAAATTTTTAAAAAATTATAGTGAAATTTACGATCTTGTTCTATAGGGCGGATCCGGTTCATAACCGGATCAAGTCGGGTTAATGGGTGGACCAGCTCAAATTTAAGTTCATTCAGTATTCCTCTTCTATGTGGATAATATTAATCTTCTCTGAAAATTTATTATTTTCTTTAAAATAAATATTACTTTAAACTTGAAAATATCTTTTTTTTTTAAGTATTACTTGTTATATCTTTTCAAACTAGTTCAAAGTATTACATTTGTTTTTGAAAGTATTATTTTTTCAAACTAGTTCAAAGTATTACTTAAAAAATATTAGTAATATTTATTTTAAAATTTATTCAATGTATTATTACTTTTATATTGAAAAGTATTAGTTTTACTTAAAAAGTATTATTTACTTTTGTTTGAAAAATTAATTTTGAAATATAATGCTTTTTATTTGAATATTATCTTAACCTCATTGATGATTTATTAATAGATATCAACTCTTCGATCTATTGTGGTTCATGTGGTTGTAAATATTATGAATGCAGTCTAATTGTAACATGTGGTGTTCTAAAATTCATTGAATAAATTTTAAAATATCAATTAATAGGTCTCTTAGACGTTGAATATAAATTTAATATGACTTCTTCATATTTTAATTATTTTTCTCAACTTCTTGATTTAAAAAAAAAGCAAAAACAAAAACAAAAACAAAAACAAAACAAAACAAAACAAAACAAAACAAAATTTCTTATATTATTTTGTTTTTGAGCTTATGTTGAAGGACAAGTAAAAATTTAACATCTCATTTCAATTAAATTTGTATATGACATTTCAATTATTGTAAAATAATTGTTGATTTTGTGTCTTTATTTAAATAATAATTATTTGATAGAACTATGTACAATAAGAACGAAACCCTAGGCTAAGTTAAAAAATGGAAACAAAAAGTTAGCCTCTAGAAGTGCCTAGCTATCCTTATCCTTAATATTGTGTGAACAAATAGCTCTGTCTAAATCCATCTATGATTGTCTGGTGTTTAAAGTGTTAACAAATAACTCTGTCTAAACTCATCTATGATATATCTTCCGATGCTTAAAGTGGCCGAATATATTAAATTAAACTTCTGATATTATATGCTGCTATCCTTTTTTTATTTTTAATACTTGTAACAAAACATATCGATTTGAAATTGTAATTAGGTCATGAAAAACGTATCATTGTTAATAATGCTATATTTGAATACAAAGAGTTCAACTTTTGAAAAATTGGAGCACATGAACAGAAGAATAGATGAAGTGGAATCACATCAAACTTCATACATCCAGATCCTAATTTAAAGTGGAAAAAATCTAAGATACAAAAGATCAACATAGTCATGAGCATTAACTGATCAGACATACTTATCTACAATAGTCATTGACTATTCAACAGATCACTGAGATGAATAACTATGCCACATCATATCATATATATCCACATGATATCATGTAGTAAAATACTAGTACTTTTTCTTCAAGATTAGGCTAATCTTGGATTTCATATGAGGAACATATTATGTATATGCATTGTTAGAGACCAAAAGCAGCATACATATACAAACATGGATATATCAAGAATATATTAGCATAAAATGATCATCAGTAGTAAAATAGCAGACAATTTTATTCATCAATCACAGTGGTTGGACACGTTGGATTGGTACAAATGAGAAGATGATAAAAGCATGCAAGTGGGTTTGAGTCAGAGATGGAGAGACGTGTCGATATCATTAATGTTGTGATCAGAAGTTTGAAGGTTGAATGTTGGAGAATGAGTGGATTTAATATTATTATTATTATTGGATGGGGCCTCCTGCTTCTTCATCCCCCGTGAATCCGCGTGCTTGGTTGGGCAGCAGAGTGAGAGAGAAAGATGGCATGATTCAGTTGGAGGAGAGAGAAACATATGATTCTGCTTCTGCTGCTGCTGTAATAATAATATTTGGGAGGGTGATGATGACGTCATTGTTTCTGATGAGTACTTGACATGATCCATTAATGTTCTAACAACTAACTCTTTCTCCTTCCTCAGTTCTTTCATTCTCTGCAATTGCTTGAACCTCTCTTGCAGCAAAGCAATCGACGAAACTGAGACATGGTCATCATTAAACCCTTCTCTCACCATTTTACTACTACTAACTAGCTACCTGCATGCCAATATGGCTATTTATATATGAGGTTGATATGAGTTAGGGTTAAAGAAAGAAAGAATCGGTGGGAAATGCAGAAAATCCAAGAGGAAAATGGCCAATCTTGCAAAGTACGATCTTAGTGTTTGTGGGGGAGAAAGAAGAGGGAGTTATAAACTAGCACATGGAAGGGTGTGTTTGGAGGAATATATAATACCTTTGATTTGATCTATAGAGGTCCCCTATCTCTCCCTTCAATAATTAGGTCGTTTTGCCTTTCAAAAACTTTAATTCTTCTTCTTCGCCTCATCAATTATACCTACGAAGAAAACTTTTCATCATATTCAAATGCAATGATTTAAATCGAGATGCTATTTTGCATTAGCGTGAGGATTTTATACATCATCATTTGTCATTGAGTCATATATATATAATATAGTGGTGGGAGATTTTTATTTCAATATATTTTGAAAGGTGTGTGATGGGGTTTGGTTTGGAGTATAGCTGTTGGAGGGTAGGGGAAATGAAAGAACAAGCATGAGAAGTGGGAATAATCAAAGGAGGTGATGATTGTTTGATTGAAATGTGTATAATGCTACTATGATTGAATTTAAAATGAATAAGTCTCTTGTGAGACTACCATCTCACGGAATTTTAATGCATTGCGTGAAACGGGTCAGCCCACGACCCAATCACCTACCACCCAAACCCTACATTTCACATGTTGTTTGTGGGTGATGTGCTCCATCTCACGTGAGTTTGTGTGATTTAAAATTAGAAAAAGGAGAGTGTAACATTCCCTTTACCATGGCTTTACAATTAGAAAAACAGCAAGTCTATGTATGATGTATCTCTCTCTATTCATGTTGTTGTCTTTGTGTAGTTGGAAGGGAATGGCATGATGAGATCAAAGCTGCAAATGCTGCCCTCCCACATATATACCACCCATATTTATTTCTTTCTTTTTTTATGACTTCACTTCTACTAATAGTTTGTTGATGATATAATACAATACAAATTCAATACATACACACATGTATTTATTGGTGGGGCCCCATATTTTGGGAAACATGGATAAATTTCCAAGTGGACTAATAATAATAATAGGGTGGTGTGATCTATAGTCGCTTTTGAAAATGTACATTGTGTGTCCATATATACAAATAGTTTGCAGTTTTAAGCAAGTACAAATCCAGACTTTTTTAATGACGGGGCACAAAATAGCTAAAATATAAAATACGTGAAGAAATTTTTTAATACATAACAATCCAAGTCTATTACAATTGAAACATACGAGTTTTTATTGACTGAAATATTTGCATAACTCATTATCAACACTATCAAAAACCTTTTTTTTAATATATACAATCAAACTATCATTCATCCATTGATCTCCCATTCGGTTGCGTAGACGATTCTTTATAATATTCATTGCAGAAAATACTTTTTCAACTGTAGCAATATATACCATCAATTATAGTAAAATAAATATGATATAAAATGATATTATCATGGCCAGCAATATATATGTGATTAGACATGATACTATATGATATAAGTATCAAGTATATATTATATAAGAACAATATATTTCTACAATGGCCAGCAATATACACGTATGATATACATGTTTAATCAAATACTACCAATACTATCAAATATATATTATAGAAGAATAAAAATATACATTGCTGAAAAAATTTTAAAAATTTGTGGGGGCACGTGGTGGGGTACGTGGATCCGTCAGTGGTTCTAAGCAAGTCATAAGCTGATTTGAGTAAGAGCTCATTACATGATCTTATTTATGATAATTTATTTACACTACCTATTTTAATTATTATTTTTTTCTTCATTGTAACGATGTTAAAGAAACCCATCATACTTCAAATAGTATGTGGAGGAAAATGGAAATTATTTTCTGTAATGAAAATCAGAAGTTTGTGGCTGCATGTGTCATACATATTTAGGTTCATATAAATGTATAACAAAGATTAATTGGTCCACAGTGATGTATAATTGATTCAAATGACATGCTACTGATTGTTGGTTCCCAAAGTTCTGTGGGGACCATGCATGCTTCGTGTCTTGTAAATAATTTCTCCGTTTGAAGATGATTCAGACTATCAAAAGCTTTCATAGCTCAGTTGGTTAGAGCACCCGTTTAGTAAGCGGGAGGTCTTGAGTTCGACTCTCAATGAAAGCAACTTGCTCTTCTACACTTAATTTTTTATTTTTTCCATTTTGGTTTGGCATAATTATTTTCTATACAGTTTTTTTATTTTTTTAAATTATCGTATATTTTACTTAATACTGTAATACATAATACTTTATATAATTTTGATGTTCATATATATTATTATAGGTTTGGCATAATTATTTTCTATACAAATCAATTTTTTTTTAACTGTCGCATATTTTAATTACTCAAAATTGTAATACATAATACTTTATATAATTTTGATGTTCATATATATTATTTTAGATATAAAAGTCGACCAATCAGAATTTAACTTTTGACTATGGCCCAATTCTATTTCAATTGTCCTACTAATATGTAATTTCAGGGATGTATTACACTATTACTTGCCATTGGTTTGCTTAGTGACACGAATTTTATTTTATTTTATTTTGTGCTAATTGATCCTCATCTTTGGGTAACTAATAAGGATGAGAGAGAAAGAGAGATTGGCGAGGGCTATGTACTGTTGATATTTTAAGAGGATATTAGTGAATTTTTAATATTCTTTAAGTCTTTACAAAAAAAATTAAAAAGAAACTAATTGTGAATCAAAGTGAGACATGTTAAAAATAATTTGTTGGATGGTAGGACAGCGTTGTGGGCCAGAATAGTGGGGCAGTCCAAACAATAGTTATTGTAGATCGGGCCAAAATTGTCAATTCATTATTGGAAATATGTTAAGCAACTTGGGCCTCATATTTCTATTGTTTGTTATCAGGTTGTAAATATTACAAAGGCTTAAAATTTGGCCCATATATTATCCAATATAATAGAGAAAAAATAAAAATTCATCCCAAATATAGTTGATTTACCATTTCTTTGTATCATGTATAAATGTCTTTATATTACTATATTAAATATATTATTTTTGCACAATACAATATCTCAGGCGGCCATGTCATTAAAACTCATCGAAAGTTGTTCAAGACTTGTCTTCTACTAGCATATAGGGATGTTGGACGGGTCATGACCCGACGGGCTAACTCGTTAAAATCGAAAAAAAAAAAAAGGGTTAGGACCGAATATTTCTAACTTATTTAAATTTAACTATTTAACCCGAAACCCGTTTAGCCCGAAATTCATTAGGGCCAACCTGACAGTTTACTGGTTGGCCCACTAACCTGTGTTTTTTTAATTTATTTTAAATTAGATTTTTTTTTTAGTTTTAAATATGTAAAATATAATACTAATGTCCAACTATATGTGTATTATCCTAAATTTAATGTCTTCAAATTTGATTTATATGAATTGACTATATGAAATAAATTAAATAATAACAATATAACACCTATATACTATATATTATCAAACACTTAGCCATTATATGAGTAAAAATAACAAGTTTGCTCATATTTTGTTTCAATTTATAATCATTTTTTAATAGTTTCATCTATAAATTAAAGCAAGTATAAATAATATAACTTAATGATGATTTTGCAATTTATAGCATTTAATATTATATGTGAATTTCGAATGTTATGTATATTTTAACTCAAAAAATTATATTTAGAATATAATATTTTTTCTATTAGTAGCTTGATAACCCGTTTAGCCCGAAGTCCGTTAGGGTTGGGGTTAGATCCCAATATTTGAGTTCCGTTTAAGTTGGCTCGTTTAACCCGAAACCCGTTTAATTTGAAGCCCGTTAGGACTAGGTCGAAACCGCTAGGTTCAGCCCGTTTAACATCCCTACTGACGTGTATATGCTTAAAATTTGTCAATTATATTAAAATGCATCAAATTTAAAGTAAAAATACGGATTATTATATAATGATTTAAAATTTATTCAAAAATGTATTTAATCACATATAGTTCTAATGAGCAAGTGTTTATAAAAAAAAAAATCCACATCATTCATTCAACAATCATCCCTCATTTCAAAATTCAATATGATTTGACATATAGATTAAAACTAAAGAAACTCAATTCCAAGACAAATAATGATTATTACTATTCATGAACTATTGAACACCAAGATTCTAAATTCCAAAATTCTGGATCTCAGAGAATCATAGTAACATCCCATAAAAGTATTTGATGAAATAAAGTAGAGATCATATTTCGATTCATGATATGATACGAACTTATAAGTCGTTCTTAAAAAGTAAGTAAATTTCAGACTTGTTTCTAAACTATAATTTTATTTTGATAATTTCTTTCAAAATTTATCATTTAAATTAATAAATGACATTATCAACAATTTAAAAAAATCGTTATTTTATTATATTATAACACATGATTCCTTATTTCATAGTCATTTTAATAACTGAATTTTAAAACAAAATAAACGATTTTATAAAATGAAAACGTTTATAAATCGTTTAAATAAGTTTAGCCAATTATCTCATGTTCTTCATTTCTTTTTCATTTTTCATTGAATTATTAAAACATGTGATTTAATCATTAATGTATGCATTTTCAACGGCCAATTGACATCACTTTTTGGTAAGGGATAATTGCAACACCCAATTTTGAATGCAATCGGGTTTCATTGTTCTTCTTTCAATCATTCCCTTTTAGTTTTTAGTTTACAAAAAAATGTTCCATCAATATAATTTTATAAAACATGGTCTCATTACTATAATCAAACTCATTTTTATAAGTAAATTTCTATTTTATAAGTTATGAATTATGAATTATTATATTGAATTAAATCAGTAAGACAATCTTGTAAAAAAACATATTGTTTTGTTTTTAAATCAATATTCCATTTCTTGTTTGAAAGTATAAAGAGTGGAATAGTTTGTGAAAAGGAAAAAAAGAATAATGAGCGAGGAGAGGACCATCTCATGATTCTACTACTACTCCTTTTTCGGCCCCTTTTTCTTAAAATAAAAAATAATAATTAAATAATGACAAACATTTTCTCTTAATTAAATTTTCCTAATATAATATTAATAGCACTTAATTATTGTAGCCCTTTATTCGAAGTTGCATGCATACACAGCGAAGCTGCCAACTACTAATAGCATAATTAATCAATGACAGTAAAATGGATTCCATTATTTCTTGTGATCTATTAATGTTAATATGGGGAATAATACCGTTTAACTAAATTGAACAATACTTTTAATATATTTAGTTTTCAAATTCAAAACTTTCAGCAATTATCGTATTTGGGTTATAAAATTAAACAGCCATGAAAATAGGGTTTAAATTCAAGTCCATTTTACAAAATGTTGTTAAACTTTTGTTTAATTAAACTAAGACATTTGAAATGCATGAATTGGACATAAAGGTCTCAGATCCTCTTAAATTAAAGTGGATTTCCAATTCGATCAAGTTTCTTAAATACTAGTTCAAATTTAATATAAATTTTAAATTTATATTAATCCCAACAAACACAAAATATTTCGATTACTACAAATCTCAAATCAACCTTCAACGCATATTAAATCAAACTAGAATGAATTAAAATAATAATTCAAAATGAAAACAATCAATTTTAAATTCAAGAATGAACAACTGGTAGATTGCTGGCTTTTCCACAACAGAAGACCACTTCAACTTCTCGTAGGCCCAATTTGTGTACATTAGTTGGAGAATGGAATAACTTGAAGGGAACTTTATATATATATATTGGAAAATTTTCAAATGTCATCTAATTATTTTGTTGATATTTTTTGGTATCTAATAATGTTTTTGCCAAGTCTTGAGAGTTTGAGTTCGAATGATGTGATTTCATTTTCATTTTAATTCCAGAAAGAATTTGAGGCGATTTTTTTTTTTATTTTTAATTAGAGACTAGCAGCAGATGTGAAAAAAAAAATGTAATTGTTATACTTAATGTGATATATCTCTTTTATATAAAACTGTGATTGAATATGATTTTTTTTTAATGTTGTATTTTTTAAGGTTGTAGGTTTCTCACGTATATTATATAAATGAATTAATAATTACTTTAAAATAGGCAAATTAGATCTCATTCCATTCGTTATTAAATATAAATGTGATGTGATTAGGTTCAAAATTTATTAACATCTTAAAAAAAAATTATTTTGAATTACAAATCAGGTGGGAGGACTTGAACATACCATCCATTAAACTAAGCTTATGGATACATAGAAAATAAAGTTATAACTTATAAGTTTCTAATATATATATATATTCCTTTTTGATAAAAAAATATAAAGAAAGTATTTAAGTTGATGCAATATAATAATTAAAGACTAATTCATGGTGATTAGTAGTACACGTTTATATCTCCAACTAGGAGCAATATGAAATAATAAATCACATTGAGCCCATTGTTGAGACGATTTTGCCATCAATCTTGAAAAGGACAACCTTGATAATGTAGTTGCAAAATTTGAAGATATAAATTTCCCAAAATAAAATAAATAAATAAATTGAAGGTACTAATTTGCAAAAAGGAAAATATGTAGAAATGATGGGCCATACGATAATTAAAAAAACATCGGATTATTATATTTACGAAAAACTCATAAATAAATCTATAAACAGCCTTCGCTCACCATTTTCCAGCCTTCTCCTCTTTCTTCATTTCTTAGAGGAGAGGATAGCCAAACCCCTCTCTCTCTCTCTCTCTCTCTCTCTCTCTCTAGAATATATATATACGCAGCGAAAACTCATTTGCCCACCACTCAGGCAAAATATCAAACACCTTCTTTGCCGATTCTTGGATGTGAAAATCATACTCCACAAGGCCACACTATCGATCTCTTTTTCTTTCACATAAACATATACTAAAAATAAATCATCTTTTGCCAGTTCTAACGTAGACTGAATTTTGGTAAACAAGAAATAGAATAAGAAAAGGAAAACCAGAAGAAAAGAGGAGGGCCTTCAGCCCTCTGCTTCTCTATCTGTGTCTGCTCTCAGATCTTGATTGAAATTCATTTATCTGCTACGGTTTTCTCATTTTTCTGGTAACTAGTAAATATAAGCTGATGTTATCCGATGCTTTGGTGTTTTTTGTTTTCTTTGTTTGTAGTCAAAGTTTGAATCTTTATTGATTTATTCAGGGGTTTTGGATTCTGGGTTGTGTTAGTGGCGATCTGTTGAAGATCAGATAGTCTCTTGCTGAACAAGATATTGCCCATTTCTGTTGTAATTTTTTCTTTAAGGTATTGTGTTCTTTACTCAATCTACATTATCATGTTTTGCGATGAATAGATTCTGTTATTTTTAATTGTTGATTGTTTACTGTGTAAGCTATCTGGAAATATTGAAATTCAATTGTAATATGAAGTAGATTACTTGCTATTGGATCTATGGTTTTCTCTTACCCCTTGTCACTGTTGAAAATAGTTTAATTTAAAATGATATTCATCTTTAATTGCTTAAACTTTAGCACACAGTATTCATTTTGATGTTTTGTTTGAAAATATTGTAGTTCATGATATTGTGGATGTACAGGCTTTTGTGATATTTGTGTTGGGAATAATCTGAGAATTTGCAATCAGGGGTGCAGAGAGTGACAATGGAAGCTGGGAAGCTTTTTATTGGTGGAATTTCGTGGGAGACGACTGAAGAACGTCTGAGAGAATATTTCCAAGCTTTTGGTGAAGTAGAGGAAGCTGTTATAATGAAAGATCGAACTACAGGCCGTGCCCGTGGTTTTGGTTTTGTTGTTTTTGCTAATCCATCTGTTGCTGAACGAGTTGTGAGGGAACGACACATCATCGATGGCAGAACTGTATGCATCCTTCCTTTTTCAGAGCTTTCTTTTATTGATTGAATGAATTTAATGCTTCATTGTTTCAACATGTGCTGCTATGGTAAACGAAATATTGTTGATTAAACATGTGATGCTGCTATGACATGTACAGCGGTGAATTGTATCACGAGGAAAACCTGTAACTATTCCTGAGAATTTACCTTATATTTCATTAAATGGAGTTCTTTCTGGTGGTAGCATCTTGGAGATAGTTTCTATAGTAGAATGAAGCACTTAAATGGTACTATCTTAACTTGTTACAACTGTTTTCTCCATTCCATTTTCGGCTCCTTTAAGATCTTTTTTATGTACCAAACAAATGCTTTTTCTTTGTTTATCTATTCTGCTGCTTGTTTGGAACTTCACAGAATTGGTTATAGTAAATGCATGAGTGCTAGTTATAACATATTCAGAAAAACTAACAAATTATTTAGTTTTGTTTGTTGCTGTAAATTCAACTGCATGTGCTAAAAAGTTAGTCAAGAAAAGATCTATTAATTTTACTTGTTATGGAAGTTTCCATTGCATTTGGCAGTTTCAATGTGTCTTAACTTCCTTACATTACCTTCACTGAAATATCTTTTATGCATGTGAAGAAGAAATTCTATCTAATCAGTAATCATTTTATGGAAACTTAATAGGAAAAAGAAAAGAAAGAAAGAAAATTTGGCAGCAGATTAATATCTTTACTATCTTTATTCATCAGGTGGAGGCAAAGAAGGCTGTTCCTAGGGATGAGCATCCAAACTTCAATAGAAACAATGGCAGCATCCAAGGGTCCCCTAGTCATGCCCGTACCAAAAAGATTTTTGTAGGAGGCTTAGCATCCACAGTCACTGAAAGCGACTTCAAGAACTACTTTGATCAATTTGGAACGATAACAGATGTCGTTGTGATGTATGATCATAATACACAGAGGCCTAGAGGATTTGGGTTTATAACTTATGATTCAGAAGAAGCAGTGGATAAAGTTTTGTTCAAAACCTTTCATGAACTTAATGGGAAAATGGTTGAGGTTAAGAGAGCAGTTCCCAAAGAGTTATCTCCAGGTCCATCACGAAGTCCTTCAGCTGGCTATAACTATGGTCTGAATAGAGCGAGCAGTTTCCTTAATTCTTATAGCCCAGGATATAATTCAAACTCTGGAGGTGGATACGGAACGAGAATGGATGGTCGCTTTAGTCCTCTAACTGTTGGTCGAAACGGATATCCTCCATATAGCCTCAGTAACCATAGCATTGGACTGAACTTGGATTCAGGATTCGGTTTAAACTATGGGGCGAATAAGGATCCTGGTCTGGGCTATTATGGACATGAGACAAACTCTTACTTTAGTGGGAATTCAAATCGATATGGTAGTTCCATTGCATATGATTTAGGCAGTGGTGGAAGTGGTTCTTTGTTGAGCGGAACAAATCAAAATATGTGGGGTAATGGGAATCCTGATCCCAATCCCAATCCTAATCCAAATTTTGGTAAAAACTCAGCCATATCTAATGATTTCATTGGCTCTGGAACTGGTAGTTTTGGAAATATAGGAGAAATTTGGGGCAGCTCTCCTCTTTCTGCACAAGTTGCTTCCTTAAACGGTGGAAATATTATTGACAATACTTTGGGGGCCAGAGCAGGTAATACTATCAGAAACAATGGACGCACATCATTATATCCTATAACAAGTAATATTCGTGATGAGGATTTTGGCATATTGTATGGGGGATCAGCCAATCGGGATCAACCATGGCTCTCATCATCTTCTGAGCTCGAGGGTCCTCCCACTTTTGGGTATGGACGTGGGAATGCAGCAACAGAGGTCACATCTAACAACCCTTCAGCTCGTTATGGTGGGGATCATTATAGCGTTACTGCTTTGTCAAATAGAGGTAATCAAGCATCAAATGTCACCCATTTCTTCTGTTTCTTTTCAAGAACCATTGAAACTGACCTTAAAATATCTATGCTGATGAATTGATATTATTGTGAAATAGGAATTGCAGCCTAGGTTTTATATGGATGGATACTTTGAGAATACATATATACGAGTGGAAACAAAATGTAGGACTATATCATCTTTCCTGGTGGAGATGCTTACTCGAAGAGTATGTTGATAAGCTAATTCATGCACCTATGGCTCATTACCACGAGTGTTTGGACTTGAGGTTCGTAATATAGGTTTGTTATTTCTGAGATATGTTTGGATGTGAAATTTAGGGAGGCATCAAGAGACTACTATTCTTTCATGTAGACTCTGACTCTGAGTTATTCTTCTGCTGTAACTTGTAAGGTTAGTGAAATTTGTCAGCTTTTGTGTTTCAGTTCTTGGAGGATTGAATCTTACACCTTATTTACACATTGGATTACCAAAATGAGACATTTTTATTCCTTTTATAGCATGTTTCGTTTTTTTCCCAGCATCGTTTTCTGTACCTTGTTCTCAATGATAAAATGTGAACTTACACTCTGTTAGAAGGTATTGAAATTGATGTAATTATCTAAGTATTCGTTGTAGTAAAGATTAAGCTTAAGTGGGTTGGGATGGAATATTGCTTTCGAAATCTTAATAAATAATAAAATTGAATGTTTGCTATCAGATTGCATCATATGAAGATTGAAAAATATGGATGGTTTGTAATATCATCAATGCTGGAAAATATGGATGATCATAATATTGTATTCTCTTAAGATATGTTGAGAAATGTGGAATGTTTGGGGATGGATTTTTTTAAATTGTAAATATACATATTAATAGATATATGTAGTTTTAATAGGGTAGAATATTTTTTGATTGATAAATTTGATCTTACATGTTTAAGTGCATTAAAATGACATAATTAATTAAATTTACCTTTCAATTTGGGAAGTAAATTTGACTCATTTGATGGTGTATCTTTTTTTGAATAACAAAGGAAATTCTCTTTCAATTAATAAAAATTGATGGGCAAGGAATCTTTTCAATATAAATTTCTTTACAATTCTTTGAGTATGGAGAAATTGAAGGGAATCAAGAAGAGCAACAGGCACCATCTCTTTTACTTAGACCCTCTTCAACTACTACTGTTTTCCCATTTCCTATCCAACCACCTTCCTTTTGCTTCATTTGCTCACATTCAATCACTTTCTTACACAACATGTTATATATCTCTCTCACAACCATCTCGAAGGCATTAACAACGTTGGACGAATCGAGAGCCGATGTCTCCGTGAAGTATAGAGCCTCTGCCTCAGCCAACGCCTTCCCCTCGTCCATACTCACCTCACGTGCATCTTTCAAATCCGATTTGTTGCCTACTAGTATCGTCACCACATTCATGTCCGAGTGAGCTGTTCAAATGTCGTAAATCAATCATGCATACTTTCTTAACAGAACATAGAGATAGAACGTTAAGGTTGTGTTTGGATTTAGAGATTTGAAATGAAACCTAGGAGTGGTGGCATTGCACATTGCTTACCATGAAGTTCATTGAGCCATTTGGGGATGCTTTCAAAGGTCCTGCGTCTGGTGATGTCGTAGACGAGAAGGGCTCCAACAGCACCTCTATAATACGCAGATGTGACCGCCCTAAATCGCTCTTGCCCAGCAGTGTCCCATATCTGAGCCTTCACTTGTTTACCACCGATATTCATCTTCTGCGTTTGAAACTCCACTCCGATGGTGGATTTTGAATTGGCATAAAACTGGTTTCTAGCATATCTAGCAAGCAAGTTGGATTTCCCAACAGCTGAATCACCAATCAAAACAATCTTGAAAAGATAATCCTCACTTTGTTCATCCTCTGTGTAGAAGGCCATGTCAATGTCACTAATACAAAGCCATCTTCTGCCTATGTATGTATACTAACAAAAGCAGATGAAAGTAAATGAGTATAAAGACATAAAAGCAAGCTTGTAAGGAAGGCAAGGCATATAAATATTGAAGAAAAAGCAGCAACAATCAAGAAGGAAAGAATCTGTGGTGAAATCTCAGAAATTGAGGCACACAAGAAAATAGACAAAACAAATAAAAAAGGGGAGAAAGAAAGGAGCAAGTTTAGAGAGGGTGAAGATGTAAATAAAATGCTGATATCTAACATTTATATACGAGGCCAATCCATGTTCCTAGGTAGGGAGTAGGTAATCCAGACAAATTTAACTAAGGAAGGTCCCCTTCTACTACCATTTCAGATCATATTATTCTTCCTTAGATTTACTTCTTATCATCCTTTTTTTTTTGGGAAAACGACACATCCCCTTATCTCTATTTATCAATCTTCCAAAGCTACACTATATTCAAAACAACATGTCTGGTACGAAGCAAGTCTCATTCTGTTTCTTCACATGCTATCAACTTTTAATCATATTTCCTTTATATTTATATCCTCTATGTGGGATTCAATCACATCATCAGCAGTATGAGATGTTGATCCAGTTTGGCTCTCCAAATCTTTTGCTTCTTTGCAACCTCCATTTTAAACGAAACAGGGACCAAAGCTATGGAACTTAAAATAGATACATAGTTACGAAAGACAACTAAAGGAACTAGAAATGTATTTTTTTTTTCTGAATGCATATAAGTTTAAAATTATACAAACTAATTTTTATTATTTATGAGGGAGGGGCAAAAGTAAACAATTTAATGAGTTTACATATGACAAGATATACTATGTATCCAAATCAATATAATCATTGAAACATAATATTTGGTCGACTCATATGAGCATCAATGTTCAGCACAATTAATTTTCCCGGATCATATAAAATAAGGAGATAAATAAAATCCAGATTACCTACTAATTAAATTTAGATATCACAACGATTGCACGACTGTATTAGCTCTTGGGGACTCAGAATTGGCTTCAATCAATTCCTCTCTCCTCAGTAGCCTACTGGAGGGCTCAAATTTAGAAACAAAAGTATCCTGAATCCCTTCTAGCTCTTTCGACCTCAATGAAAAATGGGTGCCAACTGCATGGATGGTTCTATCAATGAAATCTGACCTTGATATATAGTCCTTCAAGCGGCATATGAACTCCAGATGATCCCTTGCCTTAACAGAAAGAACAAGGCAAAATGAGAAGACTAATAACAAAGATAGCCACTGCATCAATAATACTCTTTTTGCAAGATCTATGTAAGTTGAAAGCCATTGAGAAACTACAAAAATTGTAAGAATACAAGAAAAGCAAGGAATAAATTATTCACAGACAATGCATGAAAAGTAACTTAGTATAATCACACCTGTCGATATTCAGGAGCTCGTTTCGGCAGTTTGAGATAACTCATGTTACTGATCTCATAATCCCACAAAAAGGAAGTATGGTGGATCCACCTATTTTTGGTAATAGACTGGGCATTTCCACCAAACTTGCGATCACCAAGCACATAATCTGAAATCACAGCAGTATAAGAAGCATAATCAATGTATTATTGAACATAATCTATGGATAGAACTTGCAGCACCAAGTCAGCTAATTGCGCAGTTGATTTGACATTCTTTGAGATGAAGAAGCTTTGTTCGTTTGGTTCATTTTTCAAATCTCACTGTTGTGATCATTAAGTAGAAACTGTTTTTAAAGTTTGACCAGTGACTGTTGGAAATGTAAATGAATTTTGACATGTTAAGCTTATCAAGAAGGTATGTTGAAACCATTAAATAGAAAAAAGTATTCCTAGATCAATGAGTTTGTTAGGAAACAAAAACACTCTTGGTTCTCAGATCAAGAAAGCTACTAAGAGATGCAACATCTGCTGATCCTAACAGTCAAAACATACAAATTTTTTTTTGTTTAAATACGAGTACAAATGTCCTTGGATGATAAGTCCAGATTTCAATAAAATGAACAGGAGAAACTTTTCAAAAGTCAGAATATCTTATTTTAAAAGAATGTCCATTTTCTAATATGAACTGAATCCATAACCACAGTAGTCTAACCAAAGTTGATTAATATCTAGCTATATCAGGGTAACAGTAAACATCAGAAATAGAAGCCGAACTATCATACCGTTCTCTCGAAGTCTAAAATCCCCAATTCCTTGAAATACACTCTCATATATTAGGCTGCTCCATGACATGATTGGTCGAGGATATATTTGTAAACCTGGAATAGCATCCTTGTTGCATATAAAAGTAACGAAAATAGTGCCCTGATCAACAATAACAGTACCACCTCCCGTGAATCTTCGAATGACTGGAATTTCATCTCTTAGAACAGTCTGAGTTTCAAGAAGCTCCTCAGGTTTCCTATCACAGATATTTATGCATCATATCAGTTTCTTGAACTAATTCTAGCTCATCATTTGATTAATCTTGAATCTCCAAGAATCCCAGACACAATCAAACTACTTACCTTGACCAGGAAGCCTATGAATAGGTTCTAGGTGGCTTACAGAGTTAATGTTTTGGACCCTACTGGGTTCAAGACAGGTGAATACTCAAAATTTTGACTTTTGAGCCGATAGTTTGACCGTTGCATTTAACTGATGATTTAAATTTCATGAATTGATATCCATTGATGCAAGCTTTAATGAATTCAGGGAATAAATCCCAGCAAATATCTTAGCAAATGCTGGTGATTTATACACCCAGTAAATCTACACAACAAAGTCAAACTTTCCATAACAAGCCTCCAAGAAACTCATTAATGAAAGATAATTTTCACCACCAACATAGCAAACGAATCAAACTAGCCATTGTGGATTGACAAAGCCGTCAATATCGTTTTAAAACCTGTCCTATAAATTTAGAGAAACTTCTCTACATACATTAGAACTATTGCAGAGATGAAAAAGACAACAAGATTAAATAGTCTATGGTAGCTAAGGGAGGAGATATAAACAAGAATTGAATTCATCAGAATTGTGAAGATGCGTTTAAACATGAATTTGATTTGGGAAAAAGCATTCCCCGTTTCCCTTTGAACAAGGAAAAAACAATTCAAACAAATGCTGACCTAATTAATTCAAATCTCAGGAGATAAAATCTTCAGCATGAAATAGAGGGGCAATAAGCTGCACAATGAATTATATTCTCACCCTGAAATACCCATGACAATAGCGGGATCGATTGTTCCATGGTTGATGATGCACCAATTATCCGATGAGGTCCTTAGCAGTCTCTCCTCCAAATACAACTGCTGTAGAATGGGCACTCCTTTCAGCCGGAGAAGATTTATTAGCGGCAGCCCCACCTTCGTTGTCTTAGATATGCCCATCGCAAATTCAATGTGAAGAGAAGATGAATGAAGGAAACAGAAATACCAGAAACCGATTTGGGCATTGATTTTGGCCCAATGGGCCAGGTAACAGCCGGCCCATCCAAGAATTCGGGCCTTTCTCTCTGTTAGTAATTAATACTCCTCTCGAAGAAAACACAACAGAGAAAACGGAACGAGAATGGAGAGCTGTGGTACTAGTAGCGGAGCTGAAGGTACTACTGACTTTCGATGCCTGCAGTGTGGATTCCCAGTGAAAACACTCTACATTCAGTATTCTCCAGGCAATATTCGCCTCATGAAATGTGTAAATCATCATTTCCAGCCACTTATTTTTTCGCTTATTATCATTATTATTTTTTTTCTTAAAACAATGTTTTGTATTTGTTTTAGGGAAATTGCAAAACCGTTGCTGATGGGTACATCGAGTGTGAAATAATGGTAATTGAAGCAAAGAGAAGTAGAATTTATGATGCATTTATGTTTCATGTTTTTTGTTAATTTTTTTCTTATTGGTTTGATCACATAGATCCTCATTCTTGATTTGATCCTGCACAAGCCCAAAGCGTACAGACATGTTTTCTATAATATGTTTGGAAAAGATACCATCAATTTTGAGGTAAAATAATCTTCCTTGACACTGCTATTTATTTGAGTAATTGTCTATAAAATTGTTTAAAAAAATGGGTCTTTTCTTACAGTGCATAAATGAATATTTGCTCTGCAGAGCCTGTTGTGGAAGTCGGCTTTGGCATACCTTATCTTGGATATCTGTATCCTATGATTAAGATTGCTTGTTGTGTGTTTGCATGCATTTGGATGTCATATAGTATATGTGTTGCCTTAGCTGCTTTAGACAGAACGTGGATTTTGAGCACAAATGAAACGGCACACCATTTGCCTTCGAGTTTTACATCGTTGCTTTGGGAATTTGGAAAGGTTTGAATTCTGAAGTTTTAGTACAAGTTAACTTGCTCTTTGACTGTAACTAGTGATGATGGATTTAGACTTGACTCTGTGTTTTGATGATGGGTGTTAGCAGATGCTGATTGGTGTTATATTTGGGAACCTTGTCTTTCTTTGTCTCGTGTTTTATGCCACAAGGAAGTTTCTTAGTGCATCATCTGGATTTTATGGGTAATATGTACTGAGCTGATATTATTTTCATAACCTTTCTTCCTATTTTATCCAGGAATTGACAGTATATGGTGACATTTCTTAAATTCTTTGCCATCCTAAAATTGAGTTATCTATCCTAATTGACAGGAAATACATTCCGGAATCTTTCAATTTTAATCAAAGTAAATTACTTGATTGGTTAATTTACCTCCTAATTCATGCATCAAGTGGCTTTTCCTTGAGTTCATAAGATTTTCTTGACAGTTTCAATTTTGAAAAGGTTCGATTACGAGAATGAGTCACCAATTGCTCAAAGTTCATGGCCGCAGTTTAGCTTGACTTGGTCATCCAAATTTGTCCAACTTGAATGAAAAATATAAAGAAAGAATAGAAATTGTATTTGAAATTTTCTTAATCTTGTGGAAGTTATACAAACATATAATGTATCAATTTTATGAAAGAACTTTTGAACTAGTGGGGTGATTTTGCCAGTTGAGAAAAAAGTGATGTCCCATCCTTCCAATGTCTTGTCTTTTTATTTATACTTTCAGAGATAACTAACTATCGTCTTATCTTGACAGGTGGAAACAGATTTTGCTCGTAGTCTTTGTTTCGAGTTACTTCAAGATCTTTCTCTTGGCCATGATGGTATGTTTCTCTTTGATACTTGATGTCATCTATCTGCTGTATTTCGTCTAATCCAAAAAAATTATTTTGCAGGTCTGGGAATTTCCTTCCTCTGCAATCTTAATTGTTGACATTTTTGTCATATCCTCCAATATTGTGGCTTTAAAAGGTGCGAAATATGGATATAAGTAGTAGTAGAACATATTTCTGCTTCATTTTGCCCCTCTAGGCTAGCAAGCCTGATATTCCTAATCCACCAGTATAAACCAAAAGGCTGATTACCACGGGTTATTTGTTTAGTTATTATGGTTATCATTATCTTACCGATTGAAACTCTGTTGAACCAGTGACCACCAACTCGGAGATGATGAGATGCTTGGCAGTTTGTGGTATGGCGCATGGTTTGAAGTTTTTAGCCACCCAAAACAAAGCATTTGTTCTCCAAAGCTAAGGCACAAAAATGCATCAAAGGATTGAAAATTCGAGTATGTGATGTCTAAAGTATGGTTCTTCTATCCGTCAGAATAGAAATCGAAAGATTGCATATATCCTCTGTTGGAGGCAAAGCTGCGTGATCTTCATTTGGCTCTTAAAGTTATAATCTCTTCATCATCATCTTTGAGATAGTTTTTTTTTGTTTGTTTTTTCAGTAGTTGATGGGAAAGCTTGTGAGGTATTCAATTTTCCTGAAAATAGGTTGTGTATGTCTTAGTATGAAGATAGTTGCTTGTAAAGATATACTTCATAATTTTGTGATATTGCTCTTGAAACAAGTTTCCAATCTTTTCCTTTCTTTCTTTATCTGCATTACTCTACCTCTCTTCTGCTATTTGATGAATTGAGATAGGAGGGTATGAAATAAATAGATTTCTAATCAACCCAATTTAGCATGAATGCCAAATCACCTAGAAAATAGTCTATAAAAAGAAAGGTATAGATTTAAAACCCATTTAAAGATGAATGAACACAACAATTGCTACTATGGATATCAAATTCATCTTCAAATCCTTTCATTCAAAGCCCTCAATGTATAATTCCACCATAATGTATGGTAAATGATATTACATTAATTTTTGCAAATGCTAAGGGATAACTTTAGGCATCAGCCTAAACGTAGAATGGGAATCAGGAATTGTGACAACCAGGGCTCAGCCTAATGTTTTTCAGAAGCTCAGTAACAAGAAACTTGAAGTGCTCAGACATCTGTGTACTTCTCATTTTGAGTCTCCTCCTCACACTGACTCTTGCAATGCCTCCACAAATGCATCCTTCACAAAAGGATTTGAAGCTGCTACTCGCTGAGATGTGATTTCAAAATCCTTACCAGATCTGTTGAAAAGAAACCAACGATTTTAGACCAAACATGGCTGAGATATTTTGCTTTCCGATTTTAGCCAAATGAGCTAATGACAAAATGAAAAATGCTCCATTCTCAGAGCAATGTAGTTTTGGATATCCGAACATTCATAAATTCTTTGTTAACTGCAACATGCTTGATCAGTTTGCTTTATTTCGATCTTCTTTGTTAAGTAGCTCCTGTGCAACTTACACTAAGTCTTCAGAGTTTTACTTACACGTCAAAAACAAGTCCTCCTGCTTCAGTTACAATAACAGCACCAGCAGCCACATCCCTGAAGAGGCAATTCAACTTCAGTAATCTATTGGATCATAGTCCAAACAAACATCTTGAAAATCTTACCAAGGGCCTCCAAATCCAAGTTCGTAAAACAGATCAAGCCTTCCACATGCAATGCCACATAGATTTAACGCGCAAGAGCCACTCATCCGAAGGGACCTAACCTGATCAAATGAGAACCCGTGGTCTCAGTGATCTTTTCACCATGAAGAGTCAATGAATGAGATGGCGAACTATTGTTATGAGAACACGATAATCTACCTTGAAGAGTAAGCTATTGATCCTATTTGTAGTGGCATCCACAGTAGATTTGTCGCGCTTTGTTCCCACCTGTTATTCCAGATTAAAGTTGATTAACACTATGACAGAAATTAGGTCAACATCATCTCTGAGTTGTATACGTTCCTATTCTGCTAAGTGATTGAATGCATATGATTAGCAGAATACCTCTGTGGCGAGAAGGGACTTCACCAGCTCAGTTTGAGAAGATGCTGCGCGTCACAAATATAACAGTAGGGATCAGAAACGCCACACCAATACCCTGAATGTGTAATACATTTCTAAATGAAGAACGAACATACTCTTGATGGGGTTTCCATTGAGAAAAGCACCTTTGCCACGGATAGCAGTAAAAAGCTACATGTTGAAAAGCCAAGATTCATTATCTACTCAGTACTCAACAAGAAAAAAATTGCATAAATGAGAGACACCTACTTATCACTTCCTCATCCATTCATCAGTACATTTCATGGTATGAAGCTAGAAAAAAATACATGGACTCAAGAAATTTGAAAAAAAAAAGACAGATAATGAATCTCATAGTAAACAATACATGGACGTTGTGCAATCCTATTCCTACCTCTTCCATGATCGGATTGTAGACAACACCAACAGTTGGAACCCGTCCAATTGTGAGTCCAATAGATACACATACAAGGGGGAACCTGCAACACATAAGGTTTAAAATTTACGAGCTTAGTACATTTACTCGAAAACTCTATACAACATCTGAAGAATAGTAAAATACTTGCCCGTGCACAAAATTAGTCGTTCCATCGAGAGGATCAACTATCCATGTTGGTGCATCAGTCAACTCTGAAGTGCCGCAAGCAGCAGACGTTTCTTCCCCTATGAACTAACATGAACAAAGATAAAACACGAGACTCAATATGGGGAAGCATCCAACTTCAAAATGCTGTTAAGAATAGGAAAGAGTGCAAACCTTGTGATCAGGGAATTGTTGTTTGAGAAAAGTAAATATGAGATCTTCACATTTCTTATCAGTCTCAGTGACCAAATCCACCTTCATAGAAAAACAAACAGGCAGTTAGCGTGTATCCGAAAATGATACAGTTAGAAGCAAAGAAAACTCCTACACGTATTGAAATTTTGCCTTCCACTTGCTCATATCACACATTATATTATTCTCTAACCTCCATCGAACTTCCACTGCACTATCATTGATATCTCTACAGCATTGCAAAAATATATACAAATTCTTGTTCTATCACTATTAATTTAAAGCTCAGATGGTTTACAAAATTCCTTTAAATTGTACTCTTCAGTTCATCAAAAGCCATCATCCAAATTGTTTAGTTATATACATCTTCACGCAGCATGTGAAAGCAGATTACTAAGATGCGCCCTGTATATCAACTTTACAATTAAAATTTACAAATCTTGGAATATAAATTGATAAAATCTTGACAAAGCTAATAGTTTACCTGGCCTTTGTGCTCCACAAGCTTCGATTCATAGAACCCAGAACGAATAATCTGTAACACAAACACAGTTAAAACCAATAAAATGAATAAAGCAAGAGATTTTGGAGATGAAAGAGAATGCCACCTCCCCAGCTTTCTTAGCAGCTTCCACCGCCATGGCCAAGAAATTCTCCAACGAACCTGAAAATCAAATAATCCCATCAAGAGCCCACTGAAATAGATACGAACAGTAAATGTGTTCGTGTGGGAGATTTGAAAAAAAAAAAAACACCAAGGCCATGCCTTCTTCTGCCATTTTTCCGGTGTTTCTTGAAAATCACGCGACGAGATTTAGAGAACAAAGTACTGCAAATTGTAATTAGTTTGATTGTTTGATTTGGAAGGGCTTTATTTTAGGAACTATAAGCACAAGGGCCCGGCTATCTTTATTCCATTTTTTTCTAAACACACCCCAGTTTAAAAAAAAAAAAAAAGATTTAAAAAATTCAAAAAATAACAAAATTACAATTTTACCATTTTGCAAAGAAGTGTGTTCTACTGGTAGTCGAACACAATTCTTTGTGTTCGACCATGGTTGGTAGAACACACTTCTTTGCAAAATGGTAAAATTGTAATTTTGTTATTTTTTGAATTTTTTAAATCAAAAATAAAAAAATTGGGGTGTGTTTAGAAAAAAATGGGGTTCGGATAGCCGGGCACTAAGCACAACTCTCGTTTTTATTTTTAAGAGCACAACACTATTAAAAAAAATTTCCAATTTTACCCTTAGAGTTTGTGCAACTACTTCCATTCGGTCATTACAACTGAACGTGCTTCACGGTGTTCCGTTAAGGTGACCGAAACGTGCTTCCTAGTGTTCGGTCAGGATGGCCGAACGTCCTTCTTGGCCAAAAACCGAGGTGACGGTGGGCGCGCGCACAACGAGTGACGGGAGCGTTGTGCGCACGCGAGGACGGATGACGGCGGTCGGGTTTGATCGATTTTTTTACGTTTTTTTTTATGTTAAATCTTTTTTTTTTAAGAATGTAATGTCAAAATAATGATGAACATTCCAAAAATTTGTTAGATGTGTGAAAATCGTAGGAAAAAACGTAAAAAAACGATTGAATCGGAGCAGTTTCGTTCGGTCCCGGTTGGCCAAACACATAGAAGAGTGTTTGGCCACCCTGACCGAATGTTTAGAAGGACGTTCGGCCACCCGAACCGAATACTGAGAAACACGTTCCTAAAGGTAAAATTGGAATTTTTTTTAAAAAAATAGTGTTGTGCTTTTAAAAATGGAAGTTGTGTTTGTAGCCTTTTTTTCCCCTTAATTTGCACAATCAGCACATGCGACTGTGATGCGAGTAAGACCAACTTAAAAAAGATGGCAATTATTTGAAGGCTGGCGACTATTGGCGGCCTTCTACTATACGCCTCATTTTTTATACACTTTTAATAACTTAGAGCGTAATATATGTTTTAGTACAACGTAAAAGATTAAAAAAAATTAAATATTAAAAGAAAATTCAATGGGCTAGCCCACAGTCCATCAAAGAGTTTGGTTGGATTGAGATTTTAATGGTCTACCACCATGAAGGTCCACCCATCCCACCCCGCCAAATGGTGGGTTGCGGATTGTCCTGCAATTACGTCTTTAAAATCTAATCACAAATAACCAAATATTTAGATGAGTCGCTTACAAACTGGGTCTTGCTAAATATTTAGATGAATCGCTTACAAACTGAGTCTTGTAGATGTTATAGTAATGAATTATGAGTATGTTATCTAAAGCATATATGTATACTTAAATATGTAAATGTTTATATGTGAATAGATGGTAAATATAGCACTTAATGTAAAACACTAAATGTGACATAGATTTTACTTAAGTATATAGGTACTTGGTAAATTCTATTCTACCTGCATTTGTATTACTTTCATGTACAAGATGTATTATATCCAAGGCATTTTGACTAAAATTGGGAATCCTAGGCCACTTAATTTCGAATTATCATTGGCTAACCTGATATATAAGGTCAAATAACCCCTAAGAGCATCTACAGGAGTTTGCACTACTTTAGTCCAGATTTTGCACTAAAGTAGTGTAGAAATAATATTTTATCTCCAGCAGTCTACACTAAATTTTAAATTGTTAATTATTTAATCATATTTTTTAACCTTTATTGTAATTGATTAACATATTTACAAACATAAATATTGTTTAATATAATTTTTTACTCTTTATATTTTAAATTTAATAAATAAAAAAATCATGTGACTAATTGAATGAACCTTAAATATTTAAAATGAAAAAAAAAAACATAACATATTATTATGCAAGGGAAATAGATGTTATAGAGTGATAGTTTATAATTTTCTAAATTAGAATACTCTTCCAGATGTTGGAGAGTCTAGGTTTGTGGCTTGTTTATTAGATTATTAGGTTTTATTGTTATTTTCAATAATTTTATGTGTTTATTTTCATGTATGTTGATTTATTTTTTTTATAATTGTTTGTCATTTTTTATCGTATTTTTAATATTCATGTTGAGAAATGGACCACTCGTATTAATTTTTAGCTTTTTATACTATCATTTACGTTGTTCAAATAATTACCACTCATGTTAATTTAAAAATTTTATATTACTTCTCATATTGAAAAATTAACACTTATGTTATCTCTAATTATTATCATACAAAAATTAGCCAATACTGTGCAGATATGTAAACTAGCGCCAACATTGGCGCTTTGTTGGGAGGTGAAAAGTCTCTAAGATGGTTTAACTTCTTCAATAATCCCAACTTGTTCTCCATGAAAGTTTTAGCCAATATTTCAAGCCAAGTTAACTAGCCCACAATTTGTAACATCCAAGGTTTGCAATTTTTGCGAATTATAAATGCTCTCTTGCAACTACATAGAATAATTGTGGCTTAATCAACTGAATCAAATTTTCAATTTCTTTTAACAATTATTATAGATGAAAATAATAATCAAGTCGAGGTGTCTCAACTAAATTAATTTACTAATTTTTCTTAACAACTCTTTTAAAGACTCGCTCCTGTTTACGTCGAGATGTCTCAACTGAACCAAACTCCAATTTCACTTAACAATTCTTCGAGAGACTTATTCTCCCTCAGGTTGAGATCTCTCAAGTGAATTAAATTCCTAATTTTCCTCGACATTTCCTTTAGAGACTTGTTCCAACTTAAGATGAGATGTATCAATTGAATTTCTTCATTTCTCTCGACAACTCCTTCAGAAACTCGTTACTACTTAAGTCAAGGTATCTCAACTGAACCAAACTTCCAATCTCACTTGACAATTCCTTCAAAGACTCATTCACACTCAAGTTAATGTATCTCTCACGTAATATCGTTCATATTATTTATTGTTTATCAATATATGTTCTTTTATAGTAAAATTCACGTTTTATTTAAATCATACAAAAAAATTCAATATTTTATAGTTATAAGTAAGGATAAAAATTTCGCGAAATTTCACCGATATATCAGTAAAAAACCTTCGAAGTCGAAATTATCCTCAAAATTTCACTGAAATATCGAAATTTCCAACGAATTATCAAAATTTTCTCCGTAATTTTCATAAAATCAAATTATCAAAATTTCAATTAAAATCGAAATTTTCATTCTTGGTGATAAGGACTTGAATCGCCACATTATTTTTTTTTCCCTGTTTAGAAATCATAAAAAGGAAAAGGAAAATGTAAAGCTGGAAAAGTTTGAAATGAATTAAGAAATATTTATCTCACTTTATGCTTTCTTTTTTGGAGAATCAAAAATTCACGCGGAAAAGAATCAATTCCTCCACTTTTTTTTTTTGTTTTTTTGTTTTTTCCGAGATCCCAAAAACCAGTTACTAATATTTTAAAACAGATAATAAAATGTAAAAACTTAATTATTAAAACTCATAGAAACTCCAAGTCAAGAGACAAACTTTAAAAAAGTTACATAAGTAAACACATTTATCAAAACCCTGCCCCTCCCAATTTCTTTAAATCAAATCCACCAACATATTAAATGTCATTAATGAAATGTTAAATTACCTAATACTCCCTTCATCCCACAAATATAGGCCTAGTTCTATTTTCACATAAATTAAAAAAAATAATTGAAGTTCCAGTTATACCCTTATCATACATTAATTATTCAAAAAATTAATTCTACTCCAATTTTGAAGTTTCATTAATTGAAACAAAAATTATTTTCACACTTGTAATATTGCATTAATAATATTGTTTGTCTCAAGATACATTTTTCTACTTTTGAGGAAGAGAGACAATTTAATCATTAATGAAAATTTGGAAATACGAAATGATTATGAGAATTTGTCAAAAATGAACAAACGAAAATAGTATACAGACATATCTTTGTGGAAGGGAGGGAGTAAAATTTAGGTAAGAAAATTAAGTTTCTTACTTTATAAATTTTAACTTTTCCATAGTTGATATTAGGGATGATAATGAACATATATCAAAATAGTATGTATATTCGACATAATATTGATTGTCTCTTTCATCAAATTAATATCGTCTCCACTCAATTCCTTTCATATTTAGAGACTTGAGATGTACGAAAAATCTTTATTAAGGAAATAGGGTCACCGTGAAGAATCGAGTTTTCCATTTTCTTTATTTCTTTGTAAATTTAAAATTTAAAAGTTTCAATTAATCTATATATGTGATATAGAGTGGTTGGAAAGGACATTAACAACCTAACAATAAAAACAAATAAAAAGAAAGTATTTTCTTGTATTTTAGACAAGAAATAAAAGCCTTGTGTGTTGGAGAATACAATTATTTGATATTTTAAAGTATATAATAAAAATAAAGCACGAGGAAAAAACCAACTGAATAATCAAATTTTCTCTATAAAACTATGTTTATCCATGACCAACCATAACCACAACCAACTATAAACAATTCATTTCTCTCTCCTCCGTATACACATTCTACACTACAACCAAATCTCATTTTTTTCATATTTTATCAATAACCACCCACAACCACAACCAACCTTTAATAAATTATTTCTTTTATAATTTAACAATTATATCTATAATTAATTTTTATTATATTTTAAATATTTAAGAAATATATATAATTATTTAATATTAAAAAATCGTAATTATAATAAAAAAAATTGGAAATACAGTTAAAATAAATTACAACATCCAATAACAAAATTAAAATTACAAGAATTGAAATACAAAAGAAAATAAATAAATCGAGCTACAAATACATGCATCATTTTGGTGTATAATTTTTTTTTAAGTGGATAAATCGAAATCTACAATTATCTAAATAAAATACACTCGATGAATAATACGATGACACATGTCATCACAATTGATTAAAGATAATGTCATGACCATGGTCATGAAACAACTTTGGTCATGGAAATTAATTACATTTTTCTTTTTCTTTTTTTGGCATCTTGCTACGCCCATGCCCATGACCGGACCAATAAACATGGTCCAAGGAATATCTATGCGTACTTAACACTAAAAAAAAAAGCTGAGAAAATAAATATAAGATAAAAAAAAACAATAAATGATGGTTTTTATTTCTTATAAAAAGTTATTGGTCATATTATATATCGAGTGGGTCTTACGTGAGAGATTGTCTCACGAATCTTGTTATGTGAGATTGATCAACTCATAACCCACATTTAACAATTCATATTAGAATTTGTAAAAATTGGTTTAATTTATGGGTAATAGGGATCCGTCTCACGAAAACTATCAGTGAGACTGTCTTACATGAATTTTTGTGTTATATATCAAGTGATTTACGAATATATCCATATAAAAACTCACATAAATGAAATCATCTCATGAATCTTTTTACGTGAGACAAAACCACATATGAATCATATGTTCAATTAATGTTGGTCAACGCGGGTCATCACACCAATTCATGAGTTAACACAACTCATAAAATAATTATTGTTAAACATAAAATGAATATTTATTCATATATTAATACTTTTAACCATTAAACAAACACTTATACATTTATAACTAAAAGTTTTATGAACATGCATACTTTAATATCGACTTGTGTTGGCGTTGATTGGATTAACCAAACTTTGATTGATTCATATGAAACTACATCCTACATAAAAAAGAACCTTTAAACGGTCTCAAATGTAACTTTATCTATTAATAAATAAAAGGATGAGATTATCCACACCCTAACCTTTTGCTTTTCCAATAAAAAAAATTAAACAATAATCAATTTCCAATTTTGCCCTTAAAATTTGAAAAAAAAAAAAAAGATTTTGAAAACCCTCCCCCATTCTCCCCCTCTCCCATCATCTTCTCTATTTTTTATCTTTCATTTTTTTTAAGGAATAAAACATCAATAAAATGAAAATTATTTCACGAATAAACTAAATATATAAAAAATCATCTGAAAATTGCAAAATAAATCATCTGAAAATTGCAAAATAAATCATATAAAAAATGCAAAAAAAAGTATCAAATCTGATGGCTTCGTTTGACCTGATTGATCAAATACATAGAGGTGTGTTCGACCACCAGACATCAAACACACTATAGCATGTTCGATGCCTTGTGGCCGAACACACATCCGTGTGTTTGACCAATTAGGATCGAACGAGGTTCATATTTGATTCATTTTTTTCGTTTTTTTTACACGATTTCTACATGATTTTGTTATTTCTCAAAATTCAAATGAAAAATAATTAGAAAAATGAAAGGAAAAAAAGAGAGAGAGGAGGGACGAAAAGGGTTTTAAATTTTTTTATTTTAAAGGTATAATTTGAATTTAATTTAAATTTTAATTTTTTTAATTAAAATATAAAAAGATGGGGTGTATTTAGAAAATTGGATAGTCCCACTCTAAATAAAATTGGGCTTCCCAGTCACGGTTGTCGCAGAACCACGTATCTAACTAAACCCACCAACTATTGGTTGACACGTCAAATCACAGCGTGTCCTTTTCCGCGTGATCCCCCTCTATCAATACCGCGTTTCACGTCACCTGCATTGCCACCTTAATTACTAATATTTGGCTAAACTGTAGCTTCTACATAAATTAGACATATTTTTCTAAAGTTAAGACTATTGAATTTTGTACTCCTAAGTTTTGAAATATCACATAAACAATTTTGGTCTAATCAGGACTAATTAGCAAAAGTCATCAAATCAGTAGATTGTGGATCAAGAAATAAAATAATTTATTAAATCTCACCTAAATTAACTAAATGTTAACCTAGGGTAGGTAACAAAAAATAATAAATTAGTCAATGTCTTTTAATTTTTCCTTTTCGATAATTTAATCTTTTTATAATTCAAATGTCATAATTTTGTCCTATTAATTTTAGGTGATAAATAAAAGGCGGAGAGCCCTCACTACATGAGCTTAGAAACCGCCACCTGTGCCATTTTCACCGTTCCTCCGCCGTCCTCCGCCGCCTCATAATTTTACCAGAAAAACCTCAAAGGTATCTTTAATTTCATATCAGTTTTGCATGATTCTGTCTCCTCTCTAAATATCTGTCCTTCGAGGAAATCTTCAAAGCTGGAAATTGATTATTCATCAAGTTTCGAAAACTTTGGAAAAGAAAGAAAAAAAGAGAGGCCACGCTTCACATGACACCTGTGGGTCATGACTCACTATCTCCCAGATTTTCCTGAACTAAAATAATTCTGAAATTCCAATTAAATCCCACTCATGTGAGGCGTGGAAAACCCAGAACTTCAGAAGCATTTTCACAAACAGATAGGATGCCGAATCTCCCTTTCGAAATCGTGGAAGATATCCTCCGCCGTCTTCCTGTCAAGCCCCTCAAGCGTTTCCGCGCCGTCGCCAAAGCGTGGTGTTCGCTTATTGATAGTGAGAATTTCATCAAATTGCACTTGCGCCGATCGTTGATTACGGGCTCCAATCGCAATCTCATCATCGGAGGCCTCGGTGTTTACAGCGTGGATTTGGATTCGCTGGACAAGGCCCACGTTATAAAGCCGCCGTTTTATTACAAGAGCGTTGACGGGATCTCCAATTCCTGCAATGGAATAGTTCTTGTGATGAGCGAGCCTCCAGTTTTATGGAACCCCTTTTCCAGAGAATACAAGGTTTTGCCCCATTGTTCTACTGAATATCCCGCTCCATATGAATCTTACCCTAAAACTGCGTATGGGTTTGGCTATGATTCCAGAAACGATGACTACAAGGTTATTAGGATAGTGGAATTTAGGCATAAGAATACCCATATTTGGATAGCTTCTGAGACTAGGATTTATGGCCTTAAATCAAATTCATGGAGAAGAATCGAGGATTTTCCTTATCCGCTGCCATTTTTGAGGGGCAATTGGAGAGTGCACGTGAATGGGGCTTTGCACACACTGGTGGAAGATCGTGAAGATTTGGGTGCCGCTAGAATCATGGGGTTTAGTGTTGAAACCGAGAAGCATTATCCGGTGATGATGCCTCCGGGGTTTCGGATCCGAGGCCTTGATGTTAATATGGATGTTATTGGGGAGTGTCTCTCGGTGGTGTCTACTAATAGGTACAGTAGAGCTGTTATTTGGGTGATGAGAGAATATGGAGTGAAGGAATCATGGGTGAAGTTGTTATCGATCGGTCCTCCAGTTATAGAGCGGAATGATTTTGTGAAGCCATTGACTTATTCGAAGGATGGGAATAAGGTTTTGTTGAATTGCGATGATAAGAAACTTGTTTGGTATGATTTGAGAACGAAAAGTGTTGATGAAGTCCTCGTCGAAAGTCTGCCTTTTGTTTTTTATGCTGAATTTTGTGTTCAGAGCCTTGTTACGCTTAATGGTAGAGACGTAACGAAGAAACATGTGGTGGTGAAAAAGAAGAAGGGAAAGATCATCAGGAATAAAAGGTGAAATATTAGTGTAATGCATATTAGCTGTTTGATTGTATGGATACTTATTATGTGACCTTTTTCTGGTGTTGACTTGTAAACATCAACTGAGTCAACTATGGATATTTATTTTTGAAAATTTCTTGCAGCTAGTATATATAACTTTGTTTCTTACAAAAGTTATAGTTACCAGCTTTTAATTGGGTTTCTTAGTCATTGAATTCTGTTTCATGTGATTAAGATTACCATCATATAGGTTTCTAATTCCATCGTATTGGGGGAAGATCATTCTAAATATGACTGATCGAAGAAATTTGATGCACATATGATCAACTTTTTCTGAGCCCAAGTTGTTCTTTGCTAGAGTGATTTTTGAATATCGCCTCACCAGCCTCGGTTTTCTTTTCTCAGGGATGATTTCTTGTCTGAGGGGTTCAAGTTGAAGCTCTAACAAAAAGAACAAAAGAGAAAGAAAAAAGTAAAGAAAGAAAAAAGTGGTTGGATGATGCGATGCAATAAAGGTAATCTAACTTAACTTGATTCCAGCATTACTGCTTGGATTTACAGTTATTCAGGTATATGGCTATCAATTTCGAAGAAGTAATATTGTACTGAGTAAAGTAGGGTTATAAATGAGGATCTTGCTGGGTCTTATCCCCATGATGCTAGACTCGTGTTGCTCTTGTCATGGGACCTGTTGCCTTCCTGGAATTTGTTCGAATAGGATATATTCATAGAACAAGATATTCAGTCATAGTAAAGGAAAAGTCTAAAGCTAATTTACGCGGTCCGTGTGGGACGGGGTCCTGTGGATGTGTCTTACAAAAAGGATGCAATGTTTTTCATTATTGACTGATATAATGCATTATATTTTTATCTTATTTTTTGCCAATATATGTATATTACCACTACAATAAAAGTATGAATAATTTTATGTTTCGTCTATTTTTTGTAATAACTATTGTAACCCTCCCTCGTATAAGTCAATTCAATTAAAACTTATTAGTGTTTCCAAATTCAGTTAGGACTCTAATTAAATAATCTAACCACCCAAAAAAATTAATTGGCAATCTAAAACTAGTATATATATTTTTTGCATTTCCCCAAATTGTTCTCTTTCATAGTTCTCAGAAACACGATTAGACACATTTTAATAAATATACCCTCAGTTTCTTCCTTGTATAACTTTTCCCAGAACACCCAAATTACACCCAGACATTCCTTGAACTTAGTTTAATATGAAATCGGTTTTGCTTGCATTTCGTACTACTAATTTTGCAGTTTGAACCCACATCATCCCTCTTTATTATTGTTAATACATGTAGTGGAAAGATAAGTTTGTTTATTTGCATAATAGATAATACTCGAGAACATATAATTGGAAAATGAACTTGGGTTCGTGAGTTCTTGCTGCAACTAACTTTGGCTTGTCAGAATATGATTATAAAAGTTAAAAGGATTACGATTTCCATTAACCATCTTAGGAAGACCAAAATTGGGGTAGAAGATTATAAGAAACCATGATTGTTCTTCATGAATCTTTGTGTCTCTATCTGTCTCGTTTATTCAGTATCTGTTCATTTGCATTCTCTGCAGTATACTCCCTACCACCTTGCATTTTTAGTAATTTTTTTTTAAATTTAATTTTTTGGGTTTGTGCGTGTGTCTGAGAAGATACTGCAGTTTTACAAGGGAAAACATGTGTCATAGGTTGATGTACTTCTACTTCCATGTAAATTTCCATCTATAATTCCTTCCATCATCCAGCTTTTAACTCAAATCGTGCTGCACACGTTTGATAGTTCTCACCAACTTAATGCTGCATCATAATGTTTTATCAATACCTTGTACATTATCTGCTTACTAAGCCAACAAAATGGTGAAATGTTGAGGATTAATATATGTATAATCACTAAATTGGTGAGGAGAAAAGATCAGATGATGTGGGTTCATTGTTAACAGTGGCCAACTTTAATACAACATATGGATAAAGGAATTAGTGGATTCCATACACTAGCCTTAGTTGGTAAATTGCTGTTTATAATTCCAACACTGTGAAATGTGTTCTAAGGAAACAATTAGTCTACAACATGAAGGATGTAGAGTTTATGAATAAGAAAATAAAATCTTGATAAATCTGATCTGAACATGTAATGTACGAATATAACCACGCGGAACACCCGGCATTAGATCATAGTAGAAGTGGGTTCACATGCCAACAGGCATCTATTGTTGAATTGACACCTGGGGCTCTGACAGCTGAACTTTTTGTCTATGGGAATCCACCACAGCTTGTGGTGTACTGCCTCGCTCGACCAGCCCCTTGTTTCCTGATCATAGGCTGGACCAGGCCCATGAAAGCTGTTTCACAGGTCACTAAAAGAAATGAAGTGGCTTAGACAAATCTTTTTGGTTGGACCATAATAGCTCACATCCAATTCACTCTGAATATAGTTGTAAGTTTACACACCTTGGACAAATCCATCCTCTATTACTTACTGTTCACATGAAAATGTGAATGCTCCGAGCTTTTTCCTTCCCATTAAAAGAGTGTCGTACCTTTTTTAATCAATTTTTGAAGATTTGTATGTTTTTTGCAACATCATATTTTACTAATTTGGCAATCATCTCACTCACAAGGTCTTATTACCACACTGTTAAGAGCTGATAAAAGCTTTATTCATTTATTTATTTAATAAATGTGAAATTCAGATGTGTTGACTGCAGGATGGTGACGTACTCAGGTGATGAAGTATATGGAAAAAAGCTCACTCGTTTCTTCTGTCAAGTTTTGAAGCCCATGGTTCTCTACACAGGCAGCTATTTTGGTAGAGTTGATAGTCATAGTATATCAACTAGTAGTGGTGAACTACACTAGGGAGATGAATGTAGCGGCCATGAATGGGCCCCCTTTGGCTGTTAGAAAATCGACAAATGATGTTGCCAATGTTAGCCTTACTATCTACTTCTTTGAACAAGGGTAGACTTGCAGGTTGCAACACAAACTGGAGACTTAGAAACTTGTGCATATCCACTGGTATGTCTGCCTTTTGGCCCTTCGTCTCTGTTTGCTTCTTTGAGTTCCTTGAGTGGAACCTGAAAATTTCGGCGGGCTAGAGTGGAATATTCTTTACTTTTATGAAATCTTATGCTGAAGTTGTGGTAAATCTTTTGAGCAGCGCGGGGAAGATAGATACTATGTTGACTTGGAAGAATGATGAGTGTCTATGCATTACGTATATATTTACATTGCCTTTTGTTTGGTTTTATCTGCATATTTTTGAGAAACTTATGGTTTGTTTGGTTTTAGAGGTTGTTTGAGTAGAATAATAATGTGTTTCTTTATATGAAGATTAGGATTTGGATGGTAGTGTGTTGTTTTTAGTGGTGCTTTGCATAAAAATGTTGTTGGTCTTCTTCACTCGAACCCAACACACAAAATATTGTTCGACCAATCTCCATCCAACCATGGATGAAAATTTCGTGAAATTTCGTTCAAATTCAATTACTGAAATAATAATACCATTTTTTTTTCGTCAAAATTTTGGGAAATTTCGGTTTCGGTGAGTTCTTTTATAAAACTGCGGTGTATCGGAGAAATTTCGGTATCGGTGATTTTTTTTAATTTTTAATTATTATTATTTTTTTTTATGAATTTATTGCATGGAAAGTTAATATCCAGTATGAAATTCACTTCAATTTTATTAGATGATATCTATTATGATATCCAGTTATTGAATATCATACTTAATATATATATATATATATATATATATATATATATATATGAGATATATAATTATATTACTGAATATAAATGAGATATATATATATATATTTATATATATACATCAATTATCTCTAATAAGTAATATCCTTAATAAAATGATGATTTTAATAAAATGAGATTTCTATTCATAGGAGTTTAAGCTATTACTAGTCCATATATTAATTTTGTACAAAATTTGTCATGTTATCATAACAAACAATGTTTATATAATAGTTTATCTCTATATTTGTTATACACATATCATTTTATTTGGAATTTAAGTTCAATATATGTATTAATATTAGTTATAATATTCTATAAACTATTAGATATATTTTTCAATTTTTTTACAAAGTTTCCATATTTAAAAAAAAATGTCTGAATTTCCATCGATATTTCCGTAAAATCAAGGTATCAAAATTTTTACCGAAACCGAAATTTTCATCCTTGAATCCCACACACAAAAGTCCTCTTTGTTGTAGTGAAAGATAAATGCAAGCCTGCAGTGATACAACACTTTTTTGGATGTGTCTCCTGTGTCCCGGGGACACGGATCTAGATCCGAGTCCTCAGCCCATCTTATGGGCCCCACATTAATTTTAAATATATATTTTTTCTCTCAAGTTTTTTATTTATTTTCATGTATGGGTATCACATGTATACCTTCAAGGTATACATGGAATGCCTTGAAGGTATCATATGTATACATTGAAGGTACGCGGGCGGTGTGGATGCGCGGTTTGTGAGGTGTGCGTGCAGCGTGGCGGGTGGGCGTGTTGTTTGTGACGTACGCACAAGTATGCACATGGATACCTCAAGGGTATTCCATGTATACCTTCAAGATATCCGAATACCTTTCAGGTATCCATGAAATATCATTTTACAGACATCACATGTATACCTTTAAGGTATACATGAGATACTTTCAAGATATACGTGGGATACCTGTGCGCGGGCGGCGTCGGTGCACGATTTGTGAGTTGCGCGCGGCGTCGGTGCACGGGCGCGCGGTGTGCGCGCGGCGTGGTGAGATGCGCGTAGGTTCCATGGATACCTTCAAGTATACATGTGGATACCATCAAGTATACATGTGGATACATTGCCCATAGATACTATCAAGATATCCATGGGATACCTATCAGGTGCGCGCATGGAGGGGCTCGGCATGTACCCACGCGCGTGGGGCGCGGGTCAGGTTAGGGACACGGATCTACCGGAGACACAAGTTTTTGCGCACTTTTTTTTTTTAATGTATTTCATATATGCTCAGTTCCATAATTCACATTATATAAGTATTACCTAATTATATTAGATATTAAATTATTTTCCATTAAAGAAAAACAAAATAAAGTGGGGCTAGAATCATGTTAGCCGTCTAAAAATTAAATACTATAAATTAGATGTGGACAATAACGACTTCTAGAGAAGTATAAGGCTGGGGTCAAGTACTACAAATATAATAACTTCAATTTGCGGAATGTTGAACTTATGCAGGCAGGGCATATATGGCCTTATGAGTTATACTTATCTGGGTGTACTTATTCTATCCATTTACAAACCAGTCGTTATTGAAATATATGCTTTGTAACACATAGACAACAATTAACTAGCACTTAATAAAATCATTTTACTTTGTCAGTTTTACAAAATGGCAAAAACTTCGGTGTGCTCGGGATCCATGTCCCCAACCCGCCCCGAGGTCCACGCGCCCTCCACGTGCGCTGGACGCGCGCCCACGCGCCCATGTACACGCACCTGATAGGTATTTCATATTTGCTCTAAAGGTATTTCACATATACTCTTCAGGTATCAGATACTTTTAGTTCATGTTTGTAATACCTATAAGACAAACCTGTAAAATCTCACAAAACAAGCGCCCATGCGCGCACACCGTGCGCCCATGCACCCATGCCACCCGTGCACCTTCAATGTATACATGTGATACCTTCAAGGCATTCAAGGCACCTTCAATGTATACATGTGATACCTTCAAGGCATTCCATGGATACCTTGAAGGTATACATGTGATACCTATACATGAAAATAAATAAAAAACCTGAGCAAAAAAAATATATTTAAAATTAATATGGGGTCCACAGGGTGGGTTGGGGACACGGTGTCCCGGGACACAGAAGACCTACTCTTACAAAATTTACATCAGCAAGGATCTATTAGCTTTTTTTGAGCAAAAATATGAATTCGACTAAACAATATATACGTTTTGTCACCATAATATATATACACACACACTAGTATAGGGCCCGTGTAATACACGAGATTTAATAAAAAAAATTTAACTTGGTGAAATAAAAAAAAAATTAAATATCATTTACACAATAAAATTAAATTTATGATTTGATTTTGTGCAATGTATATCGTCTAATTTAACATTAAATATAATAAAATATGATCAAATAATTATTTAATTACAAAAATATATGTTGCATTTGTAGATGATCATTTAAAAAAATTATTATTATTTTGTAAAAAATATATATTGCTATACCTATTATATTATTCAACCAATCCACTATTTGATTTCAATAATTAATAAGTTTGAATGATAATTTTCAAGCTACCACCTTTATTTTAGTTTTTTTTTTCTTTTGTATCTATTTATATTTTTTCTTTACATTTTTAAATTTAACAAATTTCAAATATATAATAATATCTATCATTGAACTCTTAACATATGTTATTTAGATAAATCTAATTAATATTTCTATATTTAAATAATAATAATATTTCTTATCAACATTAAATTTGTAGCAATTAATTAGCATATTTAATATGAAAACATTGTAGACTTGCCATGTGGCACTTTGGTCTTACTTTATATATATATATAATAATAATAATAATAATAATAATAATAATAATAATAATAATTATTATTATTATTATTAAATTTTTTTCCCTTCTACTTTCTCCTTTAATTCTATTCTTTTAAACTGAAGTGCCACTTAACTGCATAAGCTAATCACGTATCAACCCTTCCAAATTAATCTACAGGGAGCCCACCAGTTCGCATGTGGACTTAATCCCAGTACCCACATATCCCATGGTTTACCTACCATGTGGCCCTTGGAAAGGAGGATCTCATACCATGGGTCAGATGATGCAGGCCCATGAATGTTGTGAGAAGTTAAAAGAAAAAAAAAAGCATTATTACATGTCACACAGGATATTAAGACCACAGTGCAATGATAAATGTGTTCATCAATATTCTAGAAAATAAAAAAAAGGAAGAAGAAGGGTAAGACTTCATGTTTGATTGTATTGAATGGAGAATCTAACAATAGTAGTTGATTCCAAACATTTAGAAGAGTGTATGGATATTGAGTTTATGAAACTTATGCATGGTATCAGACCAAACCATGAGGAACTTAAATGTTATTTTATGAATGAATCATAGTGTAGAATTATAAATAAGAAGATATTGCTAAACTAACTACGAAACCCAACAAGGCACCCGCTACAACTTCAATTTCTGTGTGACCGATAGATTCTTTCAGTGCACTATTCACACTTTCAGATCCATCAGACACTACCCCAGAGGAGGATCTTATAAATAAGTTACCCGTTTGCGTTCTGTTGTCAGGTTTGAGTAACACAGAAGAATTTTTAGGCTTCTTCTCGAAAGAGGTACGCTCCTCCAAGAAAACAGGGTCCGTATTCTCTAAATTTGAAGATGATTCTCTTGAATAAGAATTTACAACATCATTGATATCATTTCTCGAGGAAGTTGGATATGACGTGGTTCTTGGCACGACTTTGTTTAATACTTTTGCATGAGTACCCACTTCCCTTCTCACTCCCTGCAAAAAACTATTATGGTGAAGTTGAATGACCTTGTCAAACAGCTGAAAAGGCTTCATAAGTAAGTCATGCAATAGGGTTTGGATTCTTTGCTGTGTATAAAAAGCAAAGGAAACACTACTGTCATGGTGTAAAATGGCCTCATTTTGCGCAGAGAATCAGTTAAGCTCGTGGTATTTTACAACCTAACTGATTTTCCAACATGATTTACTCAATTAGCTTGATTTGTCAAGGTGTAACACTGTCATTTCACACCACAACAGTTGTTTGTGTTTCATGCACGACAGAGGATGCATATTACATGCAGTAGACATTCCAAGATTTTGCATATTTACATAGGGGCTGCTCATCAAATGAGATCTATAGATTGATAGAAAGATAGGTTGTTAAAAATTATTTCAGAATCATTGTGGCAATTTTTTCTCAATGATTTGTAGAAAGGCAAATGAATATCTACAATTCAATGAAGGCTCAAGTTCTTCTCCGGTTTGAGAAATAGAAATCTAATTATATTGTCGAAAACCATTGAAGATGTTAACTTTTTTTCTGCATAAAAGCTTTTGAAACAACTTAATGCTCCACATGATTTTATATATACATTCCCAATCCACCAGAAAACAATATAATGGGATTGTATGGATATCTAACCACATGTTGCATTCATAGCTTCAAAGGCTCAAGTCAATGAGCTAATTCATAAACCAAATTAATTTGCCAACAGATAATATTTTTCACTGCCAATCAAATTCGGCAATTAGTGTATTAATTATGTATTATTCTATCAAAATAATAACAAGCTTCAAACACAAACCTGTGCATCATACATGGTAAGGCCAGCATATACTACAGCTAAACCAAAAATTGCATCAGAAAATCCCCTGCAGTACAAACATGACAAATTTCATTCATTCATTTACAGTTAAATAACAAAAACAATATTATTAACCTAACAAAAAGATCTTGCAAATACCTCTCAAGAGCAAGAGAAGTTGCAGTTGCCACAACAGCCTGGGATTGGGGGAAGAACAACAACCAATGAGATTAAACCAGTCATCAATAAAACTATCCATCAATACAAAAGTGGAATTAAATATAAAAAGAAATTTACAGAAGAATGTGTAGAAGGGAAACCCCCAGCTTGCAAAGCCGATTTCATATCAAATTTCTTTCCGTATAATATAGTTGAAGTCAAGGGTTTCGTCAATTGCCCAATCGCCCCAGATATAGCTGCCGAAACCAGAACCTGTTAACCCATATGAAATCCTTTAAACTCAACAACGAAAAATAAAATAAAATTAACGATAGCCTATCGAAATCTAATCTAATAAAGAGCAATAAGAATCTAACCTTGTTATGTAAAAGTCCGGCGATGTCAGTCACCGGAATGTTGTTGCAAGCTTGATCGGAGACACACCGGACGAAAAAATGAGGAGAAATTGAGCTTCTTTTGGAGAAATTGGCATTTCTGGAAGTCGGATTACTGAGGAAAGGAAGGCCGGTGATGCCAAAATTGAGAATTTGCAGCAACATCGTAGAATTGAGCGGCGATGCGCCGATGATTCTTCTCACTCTAATCTGAAAACTTGTCCTTCTTCATACTAACAATGTCTTTGCAAGTTGTAACTGCTGCGTTATTTAATAACTAATTTTGGATCCTAGTCCTTGAGCTTTATGAAATTTACAACAAGCCTCCCCCACTTGTGGATATTACAAAAATGCCCCCTTTTCCGGAATTTTTTTTATTTTTTTGGCTATAAGAAATTCAATCAAATCGAAATAGTTCAGCTTCAATTTTATTTTATTTTAATTGAAAAGGCTATGTACCAATTCCGGGTTACAATGTGCACTAAAACAAATTTGTGTTTGAGTTTTTAATAAGCATTTGCTAAATGGTTTCCAAAATAAAATAAATCGTGAGATAAAGAGGGAAAAATGAAATAATTTAAAATATGTGTAACTACCAATAATTTCATGACATCTTAGGCTGTTAGTTAATACTGTAGATGGTCAGCTATTTAAAAAGATTTCCTCTTTTTTTTTTTTGGAAAAAAGTTGTATTTATGGTACCAAATTGTGCTGCTAGTATGAAATTAGGTTCAAAAATTAAATTTTCTGAAATTGGTATTTAACTGTTATTTTTGTTTTACTGGGGTGCCAAATCAATTTTTGGTCAATTTTATCCTGCGTGGCAATTAAAGTTTCACATAGACTACCGCCTAATAATCTATCTTTTTTGTCTATCAAATTACACATTAAACTTTCCAAGTTATATCAAATATTGTATTAACTATATTGTTGAATGCAAATTACAATGCCTAGGGCCTAAGTTGACTAAGTTTTCGATTGGTTAATATGAGATGGCAGTATATGTGGAGTTTTGATGTGCCATGTAAGATGATGAAATTAGCTGAAAATTAATGTTGGAATCACCAGTAAACTAATATAAAAGTTTAATACCAATTTCCATACAAATTAAAATTAGTTCATGATTTGATAGGGATAGTCATTTATATAGTTTGCCCTTTTTTTCTTCTGCCAAACTCCTTTAATAATTTATTAATTTATTTCAGCGAAACAGCCGTCATTGACAAATGTTACCAAGTATTTTCAATGGTTTTATTGCGAATGCCTACTAATTACACCCTAAACACACTATTTTCCTTGGTCATTGCATCCAATTTGCAAACATTAAATAAGGATAGTAACACCTTTTGACAAAAAAGAAAATTTTGAAGAATTTTTGTGTAAATCCTAATTTTCTAAAATTTTTGTATAATCCCAACTTTTCATTAATTGTCGTGTAATACTTAATTTTACAGAATTTTCGTGTAAACTCTAATTTTTTTACAAAATTTTACAGAATTTTCGTGTGAGCATTTATTTATAATTTTTTTTTAAGCCCTAATTTTCTGAAATTTTCGCATAATCCTAATTTTCCATAAATTTTCGTCTCAACCCTAACTATTTTGCAAATTTTTGTAGAATTTCTAATAATTGATGTTTTTCGTGATAATTGATGAGGTATAATTGATCATTGTTTTTCGTGATATTTGTGATAATCTCAGAACTGCATTGTGAGTTGGTTTTATTTTTCGTGATAATCTTGGTCTATCTGTGCAAGTCAGCTGAACACCGTGACTGATGAGTGGGTAAGTGGCTTAGGTGCACCTAAAACAGTATTTTGATAATCTTAAAACAACATTTTGAGATGATTTTTTTTTTTTATAATCTCAAAACCGAATTTTGAGGTGATTTTGTTTTTCATAATAATCTCAAAATTGTTTTTCATAGTAATCTCAAAACATTTTTGAGGTGATTTTGTTTTTCGTGTGATTTTATTTTTCATGATAATCTCATTGCAGCATTCTATGATGAGTTTGTTTTTCATGATAATCTCAAAATAGCATTCTCGGGTGATAATCTCAGGACAATATTTTGAGGTGATTTTCATCAACTGTACATAAAATATTATTTTTGTATTTAAAATATTAACTACTAATACATGCTTTTTCAAGGAGTATTATTATTATTATATTTTATTTATATATTAATGATGCAATCTTATATAAACATAAGATATATATTACTGTTATTACATTAAATTTGAGAAGGAAGTAATTCCTGGTGGTGGGAAGAAAAATCATGAAGGAACACACAGATACATTACTAAATGGAGAACAACCATGTAAGGATGTTCTGTGCACATCTCAAAGGCTACTCTGAAATGAAAAGTCTAACATTGCATAAAGTAAATAGCACAGAGAATGTACAGAACTAATTTCCTCCAAAAGCACAATGATTATTTACCAGCTAAAATAGGTTTATATGGTTCTCAATTCTCATTTAAGCAAGACTAATATGAACGCAATCATATAACATTTAATCAAGATAATGCGTTTTTGTCATAGCTCGGGTCGAGCAGAACCAACATTCGGTTTATGAACAAGACTCGAAACAAACTTGTAATCAACAGAAACCAAACAGAGTCGTCAAATGTCTCACTTTGCTAGCTCTAACAACAATGGCATGACTTGATGTGTGATGCTGAACTGAAAAGTTTCATTCAGAGATTTTTGTGCGACCAGCCATGAAAGGCTCTATAACATCAAATTAACAACTTTTTATGGAACTTTAGCAATAAGAGAGCATATCCAATCATGAAATGAACAAGAACAATATATAAAAGAATGAGATCATAAAACTAAATAAGGGCAGTTGAGAGCCTATAGCTGCACATGACGATGGGGTGAGGGGTGCAAACATGCTAGATACATATAGAGAAACAACAGTGGAGAAAATGGAAACATAACTCTCGAAAAGACAATACAACCAAAATTATAATTACACAAAAACTAAAACAGACCACTTGACGACTCTTGTCCAAGAAAAAACATTTCCAACAAAATAGCATCAGCAGACAACTTGGATCTCAACTCACTACACACTATGCATAATTTCCTAAAAACAGACCAAAAATCAAAGATTCATAAAACCAAAAAAAAGTAGAAAAAAAACAGAAATGCAATTTCACATTTATCAGCAAGTCAAAGGATATTGAACAGGATATATCTTTAGAGAATATAATTGGAACAATATATCCTAAACAATATATTACCCAACCAAACACACTTTATTCATTATCAACGTTACTATCACAATCCACAATGGTAATCAGACATTCATGAATTTTTAAGACGAGAGCTCCCCCATTAATTTCAGGTCTTAAAAGCATTTGGGTAATTTGGGATAATGTGATGAACAACTACAAACCTATAAAACTATGCTCAACAGATCAGAGGCAACTCAAAATTAAAATATGATTAACTATCTAATAACAGGATATATTTATCACAATCTCTGTTTGTATTGAGATCAATCGGAAGAAAAACCGGATTCAACTAGACCAGGAGAGAACCATGAATATCTTTAGCACCAAATCCCAAACATCATACAGCCACAAAAATACATAATCTACACCTAAAAATTGTCAAACATAGAACTCATCACTAGAGATAGCATACAGTACAACTCCTAATGCACAATTCACAACATGACAATGCAGAATCATAGAAGTATATAGTTGAATTACCAGAATTGGTGGTAACAACTTCACCGTAGATAGATTTGAGAGTGGAAAGAGGAACTACAACCTGTATAAGATGTAAAAGTGAGTAAAACCATTTAGGCAAAGGGAAACCGGAAAAAAGTTGCCTCTGAAATTTTTGCTAGTAATATTATATTTATAGCAGAAACAGAATTCTATCAAGTCCACCACAAAACTAACTCTTATAATCCAAAACTTTCAAGAACACTTGTCTCGATTTTCAAATAGTATTCTTCTGCTCAATTGTAGAACAAATAAGGGCTAAGTAAACTCAAACACAATTTTTGTGTAAGCCCTAATCAACTGAGAGAGAATTGGCTTTCATCTGATTTGGCAAATTGAATACAGATTCTAAAAGTAACTCAACTGCAAAACTCATGCAATGTTCACTTCAAATATCATCACTATGAATTGTTACAAAGATATTTCATGCAGACTTCTACATTTCATTGCATGTGATACATCCAATACTTTATCAATAAGCAATAAAAGAAGCGATCAATTATACCTCATCAAAAATATATGTGCTAGGACCGGATTGCTGAAGAAGGTAAATGTATCTGAACAAAAGTGCCACAATATCCTCAAAATGCTCTGAGATTATCATGAAAACCAAAATCACAAATTGCTGCAGAGGGTAAATGAATTTGAACAATAGTGCCACAATATCCTCAAAATGCTCAAAGATTATCACGAAAACTAGAGTAAATGACCCTGTGAACCAAAAACATATAGTGTTGTACCTTTTCTACCACCAAACCTTTCTACCACAAAAGTGTTTAAAAGTCAAATTTATCCTTTAATATCACAACGAACAGTTGATTAGAAGCGACATATGTATAATATGATAGAATCACATGACATACATGAATTTTATATGAAATTTTCATGTAAGCCTCCTAATTTTGCACAATTTTCATATAAGCTCTAATTACGTAAATTTTACACGAAATTTTCATGTAAGACCCAAATTTTCCAGAATTTTCATGAAAATGCTGTCCCGAGAATGTCACGAAAATCTAGATTCCTTGGTCCAAGATTTTTACTACCTCAAAATCCCGTTCTGATAGTCTAACTAGAAAGGAAATAGAAAATTACCACGGAAAACAAAACGTCACATGAAAATTCAGCCCCGGGATTGCAACGAAAACCAAGATTCCCTGCACTGAGATTTTTATGAAAAAAGCAACTGTCTTAGAATCCCGTTCTAAAAGTTTCACTGAAAATAAAATCGAAAATTATCTTGGAAAATAAAAAATCACCTGAAAATGAAGTCCGAGATTCTCACGAAAACCAAGATTGCATGGCTCTAAGATTTTCACGAAAAACGCGTTTCACTGAAAAGAAATTTGAAAATTATCACAAAAAACAAAAAATCACATGAAAATACAATCCCGGGATTCTCACGAAAACCAAGGTTCCCTGCTCTGAGATTTTCACAAAAAACGCAACCACGTTAGAATTCAGTTCTGAAAGTTTGGAAATCGAAAATTATCGCGAAAAATAAAAAATCACCGGAAAATGCAGCCCCAGGATTCTCACGAAAACCAAGATTCCCTACTCTGAGATATTCACGAAAAATATAACCACCTCAAAATTCCGTTATGAAAGTTTCATTAGAAATTGATATAAAAACTTATCGCACAAAACAAAAAATAACCTGAAAATGCATCCCAGAATTCTTACGAAAACCAAGATTCTCTGCTCTGAGATTTTCACGAAAAACACAACCGCATCAGAATCTCGTTCTGAAAGTTTCATTGAAAAGTACATTGAAAATTATCGTGAAAAACAAAAAATCATATGAAAATGTAGCCTCGGGATTCTCAAGAAAACAAAGATTCCCGGCTCTCAGATTTTCGCGAAAAACGCAACCACCTCAGAATCCCGTTTTGATAGTTTCATTGGAAAGAAAATAAAAATTATCACGAAAAGTATAAAATCACCTGAAAATGCAGCCTGGAATTCTCAAGAAATCCAAGATTCCTGTCTAGAGATTTTCATGAAAAATGCAACCGCCTCAAAATTCCATTCTGAAATTTTCATTGAAAAAGAAATCGAAAATTATCGCGGAAGACAAAAAATCACTAAAAAATGCAGCCTCGAGATACTCACGAAAACAAAGATTCCTTGTTCCGAGAGTTTTACGAAAAATGCAACCGTCTCAGAATACCGTTCTGAAAGTTTCAAAGGAAAGGAAATAAAATATTATCATGTAAAATCACATGAAAATGTAGTCCCGGGATTCTCACGAAAACCAAGATTCTTTGCTCTGAGATTTTGACAAAAAACGCAACCGTCTTAGAATCCCATTCTGAAATGTTTATTAAAAAGGAAAGCAAAAATTATCACGAAAAACAAAAAATCACCTACAAATGCATGCAGCTCGGGATTGTCATGAAAACAAAGATTCCGAGTGCTAAGATTTTCACGAAAAATGCAACAGCCTCATAATCCTGTTCTGAAAGTTCCATTGGAAAAGAAAAAAAAATTATCATGAAAAAAATAAAATCACTTGAAAATGCAGCCCCGAGATTCTCAAGAAATCCTATATTCCCTGCCAGAGATTTTCACGAAAAACACAACCGCCTCAGAATCTCGTTCTCAAAATTTCATTTGTAAGGAAATTGAAAATTATGGCGGAAATAAAAAAATCACTTGAAAATGTAGCCCCAAGATTATCACGAAAATGAAGATTCCCTGCACTGAGATTTTCACGAAAAACACAACGGCCTCAAAATCCTTTTCTGAAAGTTTCACTAGAAAGAAAATCGAAAATTATCACGGAAAATAAAAAATCACTTGAAAATGCAGCCCAGGACCTGCATTGAGATTTTCACAAAAACCCAACCGGAAAATAATCCCATTCTGAAAAGTTCCATTGGAAAGAAAAATAGAAAATTATTGCGGTAAACAAAAAATCACCTGAAAATGCATCACCGGAATTCTCACGAAAACCAAGATTCTCTGCTTTGAGATTTTCACAAAAATCGTAACCGTCATAGAATCCCGTTATGAAAGTTTTATTGAAAATGAAATTGAAAATTATTGAAGAAAACAAAAAATCACCAGAAAATGCAGCTTCGAGATTCTCACGAAAACAAAGATTCCCGCCATTGAGATTTTAACCAAAAAAGGAACCGCCTCAGAATCCCGTTCTGATAGTTTCATTGGAAAGGAATTAAAAAATTATCACAAAAAACATAAAATCACTTGAAAATGCAGCCCAGGATTCTCAAGAAATCCAAGATTTCTTGCCCAGAGATTTTCACGAAAAATGCAACCGTCTCAAAATCCCATTTTGATAGTTTTATTGAAAAGGAAATCAAAAATTATCGCAAAACTAAAAAAATCACCCAAAAATGTAGCCTTGAGATTCTCACAAAAACAAAAAATCCTTGCTCCGAGATTTTTACGAAAAATGCAACTGCCTCAAAATACCGTTCTTAAAGTTTCAATTGAAAGGAAATAAAAAATTATCACGAAAAATAAAAAATTACTTGAAAATGCAGCCAAGATTCACACGAAAACCGAGGTTTCCTACCTAGAGATTTTCACGAAAAACGCAATCGTCTTAGAATCCAGTTCTGAAAGTTTAATTAAAGAGGAAATAAAAAATTATCACGAAAAACAAAAATTCACCAAAAAATGCAGCCCCGAGATTCTCACGTAAACTAGATTCTCAGCTTTGAGATTTTCAAGAAAAAAGCAACCGTTTCAGAATCCCGTTCTGAAAGTTTCATTGAAAAGTATATCAAAAATTATCACGAAAAACAAAAAATCACCTGAAAATGCAGCTCAGGGATTCCCTGAAAACCAAGATTCCCTACTCTAAGATTTTCACGAAAAATGCAACCGCCTCAAAATCGCGTTCTCGAAGTTTCATTTGAAAGGAAATTGAAAATTAGCGCAGAAAACAAGATATTACCTGAAAATACAATCCCGAGATTATCACGAAAACCAAAATTCCTTGAACTGAGATTTTCACAAAACACGCAACTACCTCAGAATGCCATTCTGGAAGTTTCAATGGAAAGAAAATAAAAAATTATCACGGAAAATAAAAAAAATCAATTGAAAATGTAGCCCTGGGATTATCACGAAAACAAAGATTCCCTGGTTTAAGATTTTCACGAAAAACGCAACCACCTCATAAACCTGTTTTGAAAGTTTCATTAGAAAGGAAATCGAAAATTATTGCGGTAAAAAAAAATCACCTGAAAATGCATCCCCGAAATTCTACCGAAAACCAAGATTCTTTGCTCTGAGATTTTCATGAAAATCATAATCGCCTCAGAATCCCATTTTGAAAATTTCATTGAAAAGGAAATTGAAAATTATCGCGGAAAACAAAAAATCACCTGAAAATGCAGCCTCAGGATTCTCAATAAAACAAAGATTCCCGGCGCCGAGATTTTCACAAAAAACGCAACACAACCACCTCAGAATCCCATTCTGATAGTTTCATTATAAAGAAAATAAAAAATTATCACGAAAAACATAAAATCATCTGAAAATACAACCCCGAGATTCTCAAGAAATCCAAGATCCCCTACCAGATATTTTCACGAAAAACATAACCGCCTTAGAATTCCGTTTTGAAAGTTTCATTGAAAAGGAAATAAAAAATTATCACGGAAGATAAAAACTCACTTGAAAATGCAACCTCAGGATTCTCACGAAAACAAAGATTCCTTGCTTCGAGATTTCCATGAAAAATGCAACCGCCTCAAATTCCCGTTCTGAAAGTTTCAAAGGAAAGGAAATAAAAAATTATCGTGGAAAACAAAAAATCACTTAAAAATGTAGCCACAAGATTATCACGAAAACCAAGATTCCCTGCTCTGAGATTTTTACGAAAAACACAACTATCTCAGAATCCCGTTCCGAAAGTTTCATTGAAAAGGAACTCGAAGATTATCAGAGAAAACAAAAATATTACCTTAAAATGCAGCCCCAGGATTCTCATGAAAACTAAGATTCTTAGCTTTGAGATTTTCATGAAAAATGCAACCGCCTCAGAATCCCGTTCTGAAAGTTTTATTGAGAAGTAGATCGAAAATTGTCACGAAAAACAAAAAATTCACCTGAAAATATAGCCCCGAAATCTTCACGAAAACCAAGATTCCATGCTTTGAGATTATCACGAAAAACACAACCGCCTCAAAATCCCGTTCTCAATGTTTCATTTGAAAGGAAATTGAAAATTATTGTGGAAAATAAAAAATCACCTGAAAATGAAACCCCGAGATTATCACGAAAACCAAGATTCCCTGTACTGAGATTTTCACGAAAAACACAACTACCTGAGAATCCCTTTCTGAAAGTTTCGCTGAAAAGAAAATAAAAAATTATCACGGAAAACAAAAAATCACTTGAAAATGCAACCTGGGATTCTCACGAAAACCAAGATTTCTTGCATTAAGATTTTCACGAAAAACACAAATACAAAATAATCCCGTTCTAAAAGTTTCATTGGAAAGGAAATCGAAAATTATTGCGCTAAAAAAAATATCACCTGAAAATGCATCCTCAGAATTCTCATGAAAACCAAGACTCCTTGCTTTGAAATTTTCACAAAAATTGCAACCGTCTCAAAATACCGTTCTAAAAGTTTCATTGAAAAGGAAATCAAAAATTATCGCGGAAAACAAAAAATGACCTGAAAATGCATCCCCGGGATTCTCAAGAAATCCAAGATTCCCTGCCCAAAGATTTTCACAAAAAACGCAACCACCTTAAAATTCATTTCTAAAAGTTTCATTGGAAAGGAAATCTAAAATTATTACGAAAGACAATCACCTGAAGATGCAGCCACGTGATTTTCACGAAAAAAAAGATTTCTTGCTTTGAGATTTTCATGAAAAACGAAACCTCCCCCAAAATCCTATTCTCAAAGTTTCATTTGAAAGGAAATTGAAAATTATCGCGGAAAACAAAAAATCACCTGAAAATGTAGCCCTAAGATTATCACAAAAACAAAGATTCCCTGCACTGAGATTTTCACAAAAAACACAACGGCCTCAGAATCCCGTTCTAAAAGTTTAACTGGAAAGAAAATCGAAAATTATCACGGAAAACAAAAAATCACTTGAAAATGAAGAGTCCCGAAATTCTCACGAAAACCAAGATTCCCTGCATTGAGATTTTCACGAAAAACACAACCGCCAAATAATCACGTTCTGAAAGTTTCATTGGAAAGGAAATCGAAAATTATTGCGGTAAACAAAAAATCACCTGAAAATGCATCCCTAGAATTCTCACGAAAACCAAGATTCTAAACCCCAAGATTTTTTTAACGAAAATCGCAACCGTCTCAGAATCCTGTTCTGAAAGTTCCATTGAAATGGAAATCGAAAATTATCGTGGAAAACAAAAAATCAATTGAAAATGCAGCCTTGGGATTCTCACGAAAACCAAGATTTCCTGTTCGTTATAATCTCTGAACAACATTTGATTTTGTTTTTCATGATAATCTCATAACAATATTTTGAGGTGATTTTTTTTCGTAATAATCTCTGAACATCATTTTGAGGTGATTTTGTTTTTTTGTGATAACATCTGAACAGCATCTTGAGGTGATTTTGTTTTCCATGGTAATCTCAAAACAACATTTTAGGTGATTTTGTTTTTATTGGTAATCTCAGAACATTTTGAGGTGATTTTGTTTTTTCGTGATAATCTCAAAACATTTTGAGGTGTTTTTTTTGTGATAATCTTAGAATAGGTGATTTTTTTTTCATAATAATCTCAGAACAACATGATAATCTCAAAACACCATTGAGGTTATTTGTCGTGATAATCTCAGATCAATTTGGTAAAATTTGTTGTATGTTAAATTTATAAAATTTCAGATAATTCTTCGAATCTTTGATATTTGTATTTTAAAGGTAATTTTTTAGGAATCTTGTTGAATTTATATAACTTCAATTTGGTAAAATTTGTTGTGTGTTGAATTCACATAATTTCAGATAATTCTTTGAATCTGAGGTATAACATTTAATCATTTAATCAAGATAATGTGTTATTCTAGCTCGGGTTGAGCAGCACCAACATTGGGTTAGAGAAAGAAGCACAATAATAGAGAATGAAAAAAGAGTCGAGCTAAAACTCACCACTTTTGATCTTTGACTTGCTCGCATTTCTAGAGACCCCAAGCACAGAATAGTAATCCTGTATTCAAAAAATCACTCTGAGCATTAGTACATGGGAAATGCAATAAAAGTAGGGATAAACTGTTTATACAACATCACCGCACTGTGTAATGGTATGCACGTTAGCATCATAAATTTCATCTCCTGCTTTACTTATTTATATATCTCTTTGTGTATTTGTTTGGAAGGCGTTGGGGGTGGGGGGATAAGTGGATAGCATAAAAATGTGGGATGGGTACGTTTGTTGTTTATGAACAAGACACATAACAAACTTCTACACAACAGAAACCAAACAGAGTCGTCAAATGTCTCACTTTGCTAGCTCTAACAACAAGGCGAGCTCCTCTCCTCTGGCATGACTTGATGTGCGATGCTGAACTGAAAAGTTCATTCAGAGATTTCTGAGAGAGAAATGTTGAACTTTGTGATGCCAATGACGTGATCCTTTTAGATGAACTGTGCACAAGAAGAAACCAAATAAATGAAAGGCTCTATGCATCATGTGTTTGATACATGAACTGAGAAATGAACCGGAACAATATATAAAAGAATGAGATCATAAAAATAAAAAATGTAGGGGGGGGGGTCAAATTATGTAAGAGCAGATAACCACTAAAAACTAAATAGGGGCAATTGAGAGCCTATAGAGGCAAATGGCAATGGGGTGAGGGGTGCAAACATGCTAGATACATATAGAGAAACCACGGTCGAGAAGGAAAAGCATAACAACCGAAAATACATACAGCTGAAGGGATGCCGATACTCTAGTATATGAACTGAGGCTGAACCCCCCACCATGTAACCATCGTACTTCCACAAAATATGATTGCCATCTCTTGCGTGCTCATTGAACAAATAAATAAAATAAGAGAAATTATACTCCTAAATTACAGCAAAACACCTCAATAGCAATCACAACTCTGTGGAAGCAAAAAAGGCAATACACTTTAGTCACCTCACTACCATTTTCCATTTCAGAATTTCACGCAACATAAGATGATACAAAACGCTTATCAATTCAGAAATTACACAGTTTTGATCGATAATTCCTGTAAAAACTCCGATTCCCCTCACAATTTCCGCCACTTAAATATTCCTATCGCGACACTGTATGAAATTGAGTGGCAAAAGTAGAAAAATAGAGATTCAAACTGAATATTCTTACCTTGTAACTGCTTCGGCATCGAAAATTAGAGAGCAGAGAAAGAAGTGTAGGCGAATTTGAAGAAGATAAGCAGAAGGATAAAGAAGCTTGTAGAGAAATAGGCACTAGAAATGGAGCTTCAGCGAATCAGCATAGGGCTTTGGGTTTTCTCCTTTCTAACATATCTAGCGGGTCGGTTCTTTCTGATACCGGGTCAAAATATCAGCTCTCTATTATTCTGGCTAATAATTATGATTGCCAGATTTATCTTAACAAATAATTATGAAAGATGTGTGTCTATTTTTTTAATATGACTTTTTCACATTTTCTTAATTAAATGTATTATGAAAAGGATTTATAGAAATTAAATTAGTTTTTTATGCATATTACAAGATTAATTACAAAAAAATGGAATGAATATTGAAATATTATTAGTTTTTTTATGTATATTACAAAATCATCATTGAGATTCGATTTTTTTGATAATTTTTTTAAGAAATTCTCAAACTGCAGACAATATTTGGTTGAGATAGGATATTTTGTATAATGATTATATTTTTCATACTGATTAAGAGGTTAAATATGTTTTAATAAATCAATTGCCTAATATATATATATATATATATAGATGTTATTCATAATTATATACTATATAATCTAAAATCATTAACACCAAAAAAACTTACACTCAACCATCAATCACCATTTCTAGCTCTATGGTTGTGTTTGGATCGAGGGTTTTGATGTTAAGAAACTATGTCCATCAAGATTGGAGTGAATTTCAAGTTCACCAAAATCGTAAAAAACTTAGCACTAAATGAAAGTGATTGATCCTCATTCATATCAATCCAAACAATTGTAAGCTTCACTACTATAAATTTCAAATTATTTCTCAAATGCTATGATCCAAACAGAATTAGAGAGTAGAATCTGTGATTGCATCAACTTATGTAGTGCTTATTGATACATTTTATTTAATACATGTTGAGAATGAAGACTTTTTGCTTAGCATTCAAGTTCTGTGACTATAGCTTTGCCTTTTTCCAGAGTCTATTTTTCAACTCCTCAGCAACAGCATCAATAAATTCTTCAGTATTCAAATACTCATCTCTGGACAACCTGCAACAAACACATCCATGTGAAATAGACACCAAAATGAAAAGAAATAAAGGGGTTTTATTATTTACAAAAGACAGTCTTATCAACATCAAAGACTACTCACTTGAGCCCATGAATAAGAAGAGCAAGATCCTTGGTCATCTTTCCAGACTCAACACTTGCAATGCAGGCAGCTTCCAGTTTCTCGGTGAACTCCAAGAGTCTGGAATTTTCATCTAACTTTGCCCTATAAAAGTCGAGAAATCTATGTATTAATAAAAAGAGATAATTGTAAGCGCAGGAGTTTGAATATGGTCTCGAAATCCCACAACTGATGCATCCCATGTGGTATTCACCACAGTTACACACATTCATGTGGGTGTATGCAAAATAAATGGTGGATGCTACACTTGGTGGAATGCACCAATGGGGACACTAATCCTCTACCTGTGAGCAAGCCCCCGTGACCAGGCAAAGATTGATGCGATGCTATTAGTGCTAGTTTCACCTCCTTTCTGATGAACACGGTAATGGCGTGTAACTGTGCCATGTGCTGCCTCTGCTTCAATTGTCTTTCCATCGGGGCAAACCTATCGAAATACTTGAAGTTGATACCAGAACAACACACAGAAAAGGAAGAAATTGAAAGATCAACGATATAGCAATCATACTAGCACTGATGTCATCAAACCTAGAGAGCCAAATCCTGCATTAAGACAAATAACTATTTTGAAACACTGATTGTAATGCAAAAAAAAAAAAAAAAGCAAATAACTGCACTACATCCCTTTCAGGACAAGGCTGTCAGGGCAGGTGTTCATTGGTGCGATGCAGATGCTAGATGCATGGAAATATTGTACATACCTTGGGCTAAAAAATCACTTTGAACATCTCCATCATAATTTTTGCACGCCCAAACATAACCTCCTTCACTCTTTAGAGAATAAGCAACCATATCATCTATAAGACGATGTTCATACCTATTATGTCAAGAAAGATATTAATATATAAGAATCCAACTGGACTTCTATCTCTGTCAAAAACTTAGTTTTACCAGATACCAGCAGCCTCAAACTTGCCCTTCCATTCTCTTTCATAAACTTCTTGGAATATGTCCATAAACCTACGGGGATTGAAAGCAAAAAAATAATAATAGTTATAATTATAATAATAAGGGAGAGCTCCAATTGGTAAATGGTGAGGGTGGCATGAAACCAGAGTTGGGAGACTAGACAAAATACTATAACTACCTTCCATCGTACTTCTTCAGAATGGTATTTTTGGTGCTAAGATAAAGTGGCCACTGTTTCTGGTAAGCAGTGTTCATTGAAGCCTCCGCAAAAGCACGGATAGACTGAGAACCATAAAGGAAATCATTACTCTGTCAATGAAAGTGACACAGAAGTATTCTAGTGAATGAATAGAGAGAGAACTTTGTATGTGTTAAAACAATGGTGAAGGCATTTTAGTCTTTGTAATCTGAATAATATCAAATTTATAATCTGTTATTTCCAGGCCCAATTAGAGCTCATTCCAACAGAATTTTCTAATGTCCTCTCAGTGGATAAGAAAGAACTAACAGAGAGAGAGATAGGGAGAGAGAGAGAGAGAGAGAGAGAGAGAGAGAGAGAGAGAGAGAGAGAGAGAGAGAGAGAGAGAGTGGGAAGGACTTTATAGACTCAAACCTCATCAGTGTTATACATTGACAGAGCTACACCACCAGCACCCGTGAAGTTGAATACCTCCAGCTCTATGCTCTCATCAGCTCTATTTGGTACTGCAATGTGTATCATATATGTCACTTTTTTATTGTCCCTACCAATATTCCAATAACATTAAGGCACTGAAAGACAGTTGTGCAGAAGTACTAAAAAAGTACATTATTGTATCGTATGTCACTTTTGTAGAATACAAGCCTTCAATTATGAAGAAGTACTAAAAACTAGAGGATAATTGCACACACCAAAAACCATTTTTAGTTTTCCAGCTCCTTGAATTACTAAATCCGTAGCTCGATATTGATCACCAAAAGCATGTCTCCCTATGCATATCGGTTTGGTCCAACCTAAGAATTGGAAAGTTTTACACACAAAATCAGAAAAATGGGAAGTAAGCCTCAGTTACAGTTCCAAGTAACTCATAATAAGCACCTGGGACAAGCCGAGGAACATTCTTGCATATAATTGGTTCCCTAAATACTGTCCCTGCAGCAAGTGAAAATCACATTTCCAGTGAAAATCTGCAATCAGGTAGAAGATTCAATTTCAAGAAACTTCTAAGGAAATTTGCCAACCGTTTAAGATATTTCGAATGGTTCCATTTGGACTTCTCCACATATTTTTCAAGTTGAACTCTTTAACACGGGTCTCATCTATTAAATCAGCCAAAATGATACAAAAACATCAACATAAAATATAAACAGGACAAACAAATTAAAATGAACTGATACAAGTGCAGCAATGGTGTGTGAATGCTTCAATAGTATCTTCGGTCAAACAAGCATGAACTATGATTCAAGAAACAAAGGTTTCTGCAACTGTTGGCTGGAGTAAAATGTTATATTGGTGATCTTGTTACTAAAACACGTACCTGGAGTAATAGTAGCACATTTAATTGCCACATTGTACCTAGAGTTTGTCAAAGAGAGAAGAAAAATGAAGTATTAAATTTCAGAGCACTTGGGTAGAAAGCTAACACAAAGTTTTTACAGTTCGGTTTAAGCTACCCGAAAAGTTGCCAACATGAACCTTGCATTATGCATCCATCAACAAAACAAAAAAATCAATAATCTTAAAAGCTAAAAATTAAAGGTTCATTCTACTAAAACCATATTGCATATATCTAATAAATGAACCATCATGCAAGAAAGAGATGACAATTTGAGAAATCTTGGCTTTCAGTTTTGCTCCTTCATTAACAAGCCAAATCCCTTTATTCTCTCACAAGATGAATGAAAATCTGGAAATTTCACCATCCATTCTGAAACTCTATGGAAACAAGCCAGAAATTCATTTTTGCTCCATATGAGCTTTCAAAAGTAAACAGAAGAAATGAAAGAAATGGAAATGAAATTACATACTTAAGGGTAGCTTCTGCACTTTCAATTGTGACCTTGTCGTTGGTGGCATCACGATGAGGAAGACCGAGGTCAAAATACTTTATGTCTAGCTCCAAGAAAGGAAGTATAAGCTGTAAATGATGCAAAATCATTATGACTTTGGTCTTTGAGAGGAATACAAAATTAGCAATTATACCTTTTCTTTAATAGACTTCCAGATTACTTGAGTCATTTCATCACCTGCACCAAACTCTACATTTTTATCATAATGATCATGCCCTCCATTTACAGATACTGTAAAGTGGGAATTTTGAGATATATAGCGTTTTGATGTCTCTAGTAAGATTGTTTTCCCTAACATTGTCCATCAAATGTGTTACGATAATTCCTCAAACAAATCAAGTAAATAGCTCCATATGAACCCATCAAAATAGAACTGAGACCTCAAGAAAAATCATTGAGCACTACTTCAGTCTTCAAAAATAGATTTAAAAAAGAAAAAGAAAAAAAAAAGTAACTGAGAAAGATACTTATATTGAGACATTAACCTTAACACATTATTCAGATGGTTTTATTAGATTGTAGAACTTCAATTACATGAACACACAGTGAATAAGTACAAGTTTACGACAATGCAATAATTTAATCACCATCCTAACTGATCCTGCCAAGGAAGCAACTGTTCCAACCATCTCCATCATCAAAATTTATCCACTATAATCAATTTAACCGATTTGTATCCTCTGCTATGCATGCAACACAACACCACCTGTTGTGTCAGTTAGCATAGCTAACTGAGCCACTAAGTTAGCTAATTTTGGCAAATAGGAATTTGGTTAGCTCATGAGCTAAGGGATTCAGTTAGCTTACAAGCCAACTCATTTTTATCTGTAAAACGGGTTTGCTTCACATCACATCAGTCGGTGCTGCGTTTAAAGCACGGTAGAGGATCTTGATCCCAATTTATCACGCTCACCAGATATCCCCCAACATATAGTTCATATCCTCCAAACCAATAACAAAGAACAGAAAACTTAAATTTTGTTGCGTAAACTAAGGAAAAATCCCGTTGTCACTACAAAATGTCAGATTGTGAGTAGACAATTACATGTAACTCTTTCTACTGAATTTAATCAAGATATCGTTCATAGTCCGGCTTTTAAAAGCAATTGCACCTCCCAAATAATTACGCTCCGTTCACCTAATCCTATCTAATATATAACTAAATTAGCAACAAGAAATTGAAAAATTAAAGAGAGAGAGAGAACGGAACAAACCGTCCATCTCTACGATGGGGTTGTGGACTTTGATCTTCTCGAAGGCCATGGACAACTGGCGCGAAATTCTTTGTTGGCTAACAACACGAATTAGGTGCAAGAAGATTGAGCAAAAATACAAACTGGAAGTAGAGTCGGTGATGGATTTTGGTGAAGTCTATAGTTAGTGTATGCAGCCACTCTTGGCCGGTTGATCAGAAAAGGAAAACGTTGCCACAGCTGTGCCCACCCTCCTTCACAGCTGTGCGTCCCACATTCCTTCACAGCTGTGCCCACCCTCCTTTTCAATTTGTCCCACATTCCTTCACAGCTGTGCGTCCCACATTCCTTCACAGCTGTGCCCACCCTCCTTTTCAATTTGTCCCGCATTCCTTTTTGGGTGGAACTATCTACACCCCATCTATTTCTCGCCACATCCCATGATTTTCCAAAATTCAATAATACCCCTAAACATAACTCCAAATCATCCATCATTAATATTTGTCCTTTTCTCAAAATCCAAAGATTTTTAAATTATTTTTTTTTCTTATTCATTCTTCCATTCCAAATAGTAATTATATCCGATTACGACGAAAACTGATCAATATCAGGCCCAACATGCTTTCGTAAAATAAATTCATCCCTTGAAATTCATACCTTTCTTTGACCGCAACAGCACCGGGTGAGATGGTTTGTAAAGCCACCAGCTGGAAAATCATTGCCCCAGATCGTTTTACGAACAACTCCTCATTGTCCAACTTCAACCCTCAAGAAAGATGATCTGCAAGTTATCCAACTCCTTCAGCAACTGTACAACACAACCTTGGTTTGTTTTCTACACCAGGTGTACAAGATATTCTTTCCAGGGGACGAACTAATCGTACTAAGAACTCATGTTTGAAAGCAAAAATCTTTATTTTATTAAGAACTTAAACGAAATATTTAATACATATGTAATCTCCTTTTGGGAGGAGAATACTTGTTTAACCTCTCATATACGAGGGCTTACACTCGAAACATATAAAACTATGAACACTCAAAACTATTCCAAAAGATTTTATTGTAAGAAAACTAAGGGGAATGGTCGATGTCCTCAGTTTCCTTCAACTCCTACTATAGATAGGCAATGAATCCGAACTTGAAGTGCGGATTCCAAATCTTGTTTAACACCAGCTGACCTATTCCATTAGTGCTCTCATGTGAAGTAGTTGGGGAGTCCCTTTCGGCTTTAGTTGGTGCTCTTCCTCTTAATGCCTCGTGACTCAGCCCATGTTAGGTGTGTCGGGGAATCATTAACTTTTGACTCAGCCCACCATGTGAGGTTGGTTGGAGAGCCATTTTCTCGTGGCCTATCCCATTTTTTTTGTCGGGGGAATCTCTAAAAGTTTGGTTGTCGTGGTCCCCGGGGATAACGTCTCTTCTGTGCTGGGCCCTTGTTTTTGTTAGATCCATGTGCCTGTCGGTCGGGTTTGGGTCGGAATCATTTCCCAAACTTTGGTTCCTTCTGATCTGGGCATGCTTGACAGATCCGATCAATCCATCTTCCCACATGCACCATGTTACAGAACTTCCGGTAAGTTTCCTTGCTTGTCGGAATCTTGTTCTCCCAGAGAGTTCTTTTTTTGGTTTCGAAGAGCTCTTCTGCGAATCCTGTTGTTGATCCAGTCATTGAATTCAGTAGGAAGGATCCATTTGCTGAATTCTGGAAAAACTTGAAAGGATATTTGACTTTGTCCATCTCTGTGAGACAAACCCAAAGTCCCCATACTCGTCTTGTAGAAGCTTCATCTTCTGAGAATGCTCCTACCAGTATCGGAATTTCTTCCGACGAGGCTGCCTTTATATTTTTCAAGGCATTACCGTCTGGTCTTCTAAGTTTGATGAAATGAAAGGCCTCGTGAGAGCCTTTCTTTGCCGGTTCTGGAGCTGCACTAATGAAATAGAGCTCCAAAATATCACCCCTAGACAAATGAGGATTATTTGTCCAGGTTTCGGGAACTGCTTCCCCTATCCATCTCGGTAATTTTGAGATTTCTGGGAATCCTAGTGACGTGGTATGAATTGAAGCTAGCGCTCTAAAGTTATACCATTCTTGGACTTCGTTTGGATGACTGCCTGTTTTCATCCAAACTCTGGGATATTTCCCTAAGATATCAACTATGGTTCTTTCCGGGTTGATATCTTTTCTTGTAATCAATTATCCGATTGACGCTGGTAAACCTGTATAGGGGAAATTTTAAACTCGTCAGTTTGAACCTTTGATTTGCCTGTTTGCGGCCTTAGGTTCAACTCTCCCTCTTTTACCCCAGAAGTGCTGGGTTAACTTGAAGACTCGGGCTGTGACGCCGGAACTTCAACATTTGTTGCAGGTTTTACATCCTCAAGGAATGCATCACCTGTAACACTCGTAGGTATGATATTTGAATCCATAGTCTTCGGGTTAAAGTCTCGATCTCTAATCTCTCATTTTTGCACCGTGATAGATGCAGCCTGGAGGATAAGCTTATGCAACGCTTGGAACAATTGTCCCCGAGTGAATTGGCATGCTCGTATTAGACCAGAAACGGATTTCTGATCTTCTCGTTGAAGTCGTCTAGCAATTTCGACATTGAGACATAATGTCCCAAATTCTCGTTCAAGACTCTCCAGGTTTTTCCTGAGATGTCTTACTCGTTTAAGAACCTCGTCAGCAACGTGTCCTTCCATCTCGTGTTAGGAAATCTGCAAGAACATTCTCATGAGATTTCACAATGACAATATCATAATCATAATATTGACATTTTGTCTGCCATCTAAGTTTCCTAGCATTTTCTGGTTTAGACTCAATTTTATTTTTCAGAAATGCTTTGACACTTGAATTATCAATTTTTAAGGTAAACTTCTTAGTCAGTAAAAAGAGAGGCCATTTTTTGAAAGCTTTTCTGACTGCAAAGAATTCCTTCTCGTTGATATGTCATCGGATTGCTTCGGCGTCTGTAAACAGACCACTGCAAAATCTGCATGGCACTTTTCCTATTGGTGTGGCTTTTAAAAGAACTGTTGCCTACCAAAAGTCACTGGCATCTGTATACAAGACCAGTTCATCTTCATCCTGAGGAATAATAAGTTTTGGAAGTTTGCTACAAACTTTCTTAAGTTGCTTAATCCCTTCTTGATGTTCATTTTCCCATTTGAATATAGCATCTTTCTTGAGTAATGGGCTGAACACCTTCCTGTGATGTGCCAGATTGTTAATGAACATTCCAACAAAATTGACAACTTCAATAAAACTTTGAAGTTGTTTCTTGTCTTTGAGATCATCTGGAAATCCCTGTATCTTTTCCACAATGTGGCTTTGTAGGATGATTCCAAATTCATCGATTTCAATTCCGAGAAATTCAATCTGTCTCGTAGCAATTACTGTCTTCTTTTCAGAAAACACTAATCCTTCGTTGTGACAAACATCTGAAAATATCTCCAAATGTTTGAGATGCTCTTTCATATTCTTTGATACGATGAGAATATCATCGATGTATACGAACATGAAGTTGAAATAATCTTTGAACAAATTATCCATCTTTCTCTGATATATTTGGGGTGCATTTGCCAATCCCATATGCATCACGTTCCAGACATAGTGTCCTTGTGGTGTGGAGAAAGTTGTGAACTTCTTACTTTCTTCCTCCATCTTAATCTGGTAGAATCCAGACTTGTAATCGAACTTTGAGAATATCTAGGCACTTTTGACGCAGTTAACCAAGTGTTCTCTACTCGGGATATAGTACCCATCAAACTCCAGAATGTTATTAATCCCTTTGTAATTAATAACAAGTCTAGGTTTACCTCTTTTGATTTCTCCATGATTCCTTACTAGAAATCCAGGGCTGCTGTATGGAGAAACTCCTGGTGAGATCAACTTAAGGTCAAGATGTTCCTTAAGTATTTTCTGCATATCCTCACGATCATTCTGATTCATAAAGATTGGTTTGAGTCTCACGAACTCATGTTCCTTTCCAGGTTTCACCTTTAAGGATGCTTTGAGCTCGTTCCTATCCCACCATGCCAAAGGATCTTCGTTGTAATTTCTTTTGATCTTTTTTCTTGAAATTCTCGAGTGATATTTGTTCTTCAATGGTAACATCACTCTGTGGATTCTCCAATATGGCTTTTCGCAATTCTGCAATAGCCTTTGGAGGAACTCGTTCTTCTCCTTGTATTCTGAATGAATACAAAGTATTATCCCAACTCTTTGTATCTTTTTGTTTCGAACCAAATTGTCGAAAGGATAATAAGGCATCGCCAAATCTTCTTTTATCCGCCATCTTTGGATGTCAAAGTTTAGCTTCATCACCACGCTTGCTGCGAAAATTAATAGGCATTTTTCTGTAGAATGTCTCCCGCAGTCTCTGGACAATAATCTTATGATCACATAACGTTGTGAAAATAAGCCTTCTTGTCTCATTTTCCTGTGTAAATCACTTGAATGTTTGTAGGAAATTGTTTCCCAGCAAAACATCTGCTCCAGTATCATAGAAATAGATTGGTGGCGTCTTTACTTTGTACCATGGGGTACCTCCAGCGCCTCTGATCATGATTTCTGTTTGTTTGATTCATCTATTAAGGATAAGAATCCTTTTTGAGAAATCTCTTCATGCAATGGCTGGTAGATCTTCTCCAAAATCTTTAGGAAAGACCTCTTATTTTGCAGTGCAAATACATGCTCCAAAGTCAACATAGGCTGCGAAATACTCAGTCTTGTACTCACCATATATCATTCCGATAGAAATGTATATAGAGAATGGACTAGTGGTCATCTGATTCTGTATCTTTTATCAGCCACTGTAAACTCCATTCCATCTTGTAATCTTTCCCAAGGCTTATGATCATCAAGAAAGTCAATACCCAGTACTAATTGTTCTGGGATTCTTCCTGCAACACCTGTGATAATCAGTTCAATTTCACCCATCTTTAGGCTTCTTTGAAATCTTCCGACTATCGGTTGTTGGAGATAACATAAAACATCACAAAGAAATATATTATCCTTTTGAGTGATGTCGAATATTACTTCAACTTCTCTTCAGCCTTCTGGACATTTCAGCTCTCCTTGTGTTTTGAATACACCTGGAATTCGCTGAACTGTACTAGGCCTTCTTTCTTCCCAACGACTGTTGCTTATCAATCTGTCTTGTTGGAAAGACATCCTTCTTGTCTCCATTCTGAGGCTTTGACTCTTGTTAAAGACAGGTTGATCTTGGATCTTCATGTCAATCTCTTTTATAGTTGGAGACTCAATCATTTCTGGAAGAACCACCGAAGCGAAATCCTCAAATATTCTCGGATTTCGATAAATTCTTTTCTCAAGAATACATCTGAATGATGTGTATTCGAGAGAGCATAGGAAATCTTGTAGGTGATCGAGTAGGGTCTGTTCCATTCTTTCATCAAATCTTCTCTTTTGAAATCTTGATGAAGGGTTAAGACTTTGTTGAAGTCTCGATCTCCCAAATTGTATGCAATTCTAGGATAGACATTAAATGCCAATTTTCCTGCATACAAATTTCCTGTAACAACCCCAAGACATGAATCCTTGAGGTTTGAGATTCGCTTATCAAATATCGCAAGATTGAGCGGCGAATTAATTTATTCCTTGAATGTTGTCTTGATTATAACTCTTATGGCTCCGATATGAATCCATGAGAGTGTATTTGCAACTTCTCTTTTAACTTTGCTTCTGATCTCCTGAACCTCTCGGTAAGGGATCAACTGCATCTCGATCAAATTACTAGTGAATTCCATTGGGATGGCAAATTCTCCAGTAATAACTCTATGAATAATTTGGTGCTTTCTATTACGAAGCCCCAACTTATCCAATGTCTTCTCCATAGCTCCAATGGTAAAACCATCGTAGATCTGAAGCTTTGGATCTTCTCTTATAATCTTCATTAGGGTTTTATGAGAGACTGTTGTGTGAGAGAGGAATCCTGACATATCCTCTCTTGTTGTTTGAAGAATTTATTCTTCACTCCGATTCTGATGTGGATTCACTTCCATCATCTGAATAGATCTCTTCTTCATAGATGCTTTCATCTGAGGGTAGATCCTCAAATTGATACACCTGTATAAGATCTTGGTAATAGACAGCTTCTTCGAATTCTGGTGTTGATTCGAACTGTCTTATACCTCTCTTCTGGTTGTCAGGGCAATCTGTTGAGATATGCCCTCTTGCTCCGCAAGTCCAGCAATTACAGTCTTTGAAACTTTCATTAGCTCTAGTTTGAGCTCGCCTGAAAGTCCTCCTTCCTGGAGTTCTGCTAGAACTTCCTTGGTTTGAACCTGATGAATAGGTTCTACTCTTGCTTGGTGCTAGTCTTTACCTTGATTTATAACTTCGGGCCTTTTGTTTTGACCACACTCTTCAAGGTCTCCATGAAGACCTACGATTTCCTCTTTGGTTGTTATCTCCACGACGGTATGGATGGCTTCTCAGCTTTCTCTTTTTATGCCTCTGTGGTTGACCTCCAATTACTGTTGGGATGTCATTATCTTCGCAACACAGGGGAACCATTTTATTGATTCCTCGGAGTCTCTTGTAATTCTTGTAGAGTGCTGCCTGGTGGCACTATTCAGCTAACTTGGTCTTTAAGAAAGACATTCTGCTGGCCAAAGTATTCAATCATCTGCACTCTTGTATTCTCTGATGAACATTTCTCTCCAGGGACTTGGTATATTCGCAAAGAAAAGTTGCGAAGCCTCTTTCTCATCCATATTGGACTTCCATCGGTACTCGGTGAATAATTTGATGTATTCGTCAATATGACAAACATTATGTAACTCGAGGCAGTAGAGAGCTTGTTTATATATTTTTCTTTTCTCCTCTTCTATTCCCTCGAAATAGCCTATGCCGATAAAATGGATTTTGAATAATTTTGTTATATTATCGACAATTCCTTTCAATGACTCACCAACAGTAACATCGTTCCTCATCGCTGGTGCTGTCATATCCCATGCGATCTTTACAGATCCTTCAAGACTCATCTCTAAGAATAAGATGAATCTTTCTTTTGTAAGGTCAAGGGTTCCTGCTGCAACCCTCATTCCTGATGTCCATTCATCGATAAGGACTTCTCGATTCTTGAAATCTAGAATATCCAGATTTAGCATCAACCCACACGGATGGATTGGTTCGAGTTGTGACTTTCCATAAGGCGTATTCATGAGATTTGGCCTTCTGGAACGTTGTCGAGTTCCTGAAACAATAGGATCTCCTCTTGTTGTGAAATCTCCAGCGTACGGCATTGGTTCGTCCACCTGATGTGAACCTGAGCTTTCTGCCACGTTGGGATCTACAGGTGGAGGTGGTCTTTGGTGTTGGTCACGTGTAACCAAAGCTGAACCATCTCATGTGTTCATCTTTAGATCTACGATACCTAATCCTGCGAAGGACTCGGCAAGTTCGTGTAGATCTTCAAGATTGATCTTTTCCATATCCATCACTTTAATTTATGATGGATTTTCCTTTGATGATAGCAATGAGCTTTTCATCTTTGGTCATTGGTCGTATGACTTCAGTTGGTTTCCCTTTTTGGTGTAAATAGGGAACTGTTCCGAAATTTATACATTTCCTTCCTCCGGAAAGACTTGGTCTGTCCTCCAGGATTTTTACTCGTGTTTGAATATCATGAAGGATTTCGATGGTCTCCTTCTGATATTTTTTCATCGTCTCCATCTGGTTCTAGATCTGATGGACTTGTGCTGGTAGATGATTATGGCAGCTGCCATAATTCTGCACCGTCTTCTGGATTTCTCTAAGATCTTGAGAGAGCTTAGATGTATCTGGAAGAATCTCGTTCCACTTCGGTTCTCCTTTAGGAACCATGATTCTGATGAGCTTCTTCTTGCAAGGTCATCAGTCTAGCATATAACATTTGGTTAACCTCGAGGTAATCCAAATGATATGCGGCTTGTATATTGCATTGCCTCAAAGCTTCCTTGCAGGCTTCTGCGTTCTCTTGTTCAACATATTGGTCTTCCCAATACGTCATCTTGTGTGGATGTTCTTGTTTATACATCGTCAAAATTTGACGATATCTCCTATATGGTAAGCATCTTGGATATTCGTCCAAATCCATATTTTCTCGGAGATATTCTCCTCACCAAAGATTAATTACATAAACATAAAAATATAACGTAAAAGTTCTTAATAAACCTGGCTTTGATACCATTTTCGGGCGATCAGTTTCTTAAACATGTTATACCAATTTTCCGAAGGAATTCGTGCGTGGCATTGTTATTCATTCAAGACCACTGTTTTTTAGACAGTATCGGCATGAGAAAAGTATTACAGCCTATTTACTTATTTCGGAAGAAAATCAATTTTTTAAAAATTTCGGATCCGATCAATATTTGGAATGGAAAAATGTGTAAATGAATATAGATTGGATTTAGCAAAAGGTGTTAGGAAATAGCCAAAATGATTTAAAATTAGATCTAAGGGTATAATTGGAAAAACCAAAACAATTCAAATTTGTTGGGGTGTGGATAGTCCCACCCTTCCTTTTTACTGAAATCCCCTTTTTTTTTTTAAATATATATTTCATAGTTTTTAAAATGGTAAGAAGATGAGTTTATCCGATTGCCCGATTCAACTCGACGGTTGACTTAGGTGAAGAAAACTAGGGATCCAAATTTGGTCCGACCCGCAATGTCAGACCATAACTCATAAAAGAAAATTATGAGTAACTTACCATGTAACTAATATATATTAAAACCATATTTACAAAACTTACTATATAGTTTTAGACTTTAGTAACTTACCAAAATATTAATCTATTTTATTTTGTTGTTATTACTTCTTATGTTCCACAAAGATAGTTAATTGTTTCTTCTTTTGTATGTTTTAAATCATAAACATTTTCTTTATCTGTATTTCTCTAAAATGTCTTTAGTTAATGTTAAAACCTTATATAAGGATGTATAAATGTTGATGGCGTTTTGTTTAGTCATCAATATATATAAATAAGTGTATAATAGAAAATTTATAGGGTAATGTTGTTTTTCCAAGTAAATCAAATATGTTTTCTTAATATGTGTGAAATATAAAGTGTGTATCTTTGTGGGATGAAGGGAGTATATCTAAACATGCACTAGATTGTATTTTATTTCCTTCAATCTCAATTAAGTTATGATCAAGATCAAGAAAATTATAAGATAAATATTCAAGTTGCACATTAGACAGATAGTGGTATATAATATTTTCAATTTAATTGTGAAGCCACGGTTCGCCTTATAAATCAACTTCAACGATGCGATGCAATTTGGTGAAGACAGTTTTTCAAAGCCATTATCTAGTAAAGATACTCATAAGCAAAAATAGATGTGCATCTTCTTTGATCAATAATTTAGTCAAAATGTTACCTCTGTGTGTACAAATTCTCTCAACTCAAATATCGAGAAATGTTACCCTACACACGTCCCATGAGCACGAGCTGACATGGCATTTGTTGTTACGTCACTTAGATGCCCACGAGACATGTGCAAGATAACAATTCTCCGAAAAGGTGTGTATATATATGTGTGTATCATAGGAAAATCAAGAGTATATATCCTAAAAATACTCAAACTCAACATAAGAAGATTGATCAGTGGCGCTTTTGTCCCTATGATGATCAGCTCCCATGTCTGCAATCTTCTTCTCTTCATCTTTACTGGCAAACTGCCTAAAATCTATAGGGTCAGGAATAAAAGGAGGAGTAGCACTTCTTACCAAAGCCCAGTTCAGACCTTTGAAGAAAGGATGCTGTTTGATCTCTGTTGCCCCTCTCTTGTATGCTATTCTCTTGTGTGGTTCCTTCACCAACAATCCTTTTATAAGATCCTTCGCCGTTAAGCTTATTTGTGGTGTGTCTGGGAACTTGAGTGGTTGCCCCACCACGTTGAACAGCGTAGCGCGATTTCCTGAGCCTTTGAAGGGGGTCACCCCATGCAAGAGCTCATACAAGAAAATCCCAAATGTCCACCAATCCACTGCACTACCATGCCCCTCTCCACGGATTATCTCTGGAGCGAGATATTCATGGGTTCCAACGAAGGACATGGATCGTACGTTTGTGGGCTCCGCCATTAGCTCGGGAAGCTGGGAGTTGGCGTTATTCCCGAGCCCGAAATCGGACTTGGATTTCCGATTCTTTTTTGCTCCTAGGAAGTTGGGAAGAAACCCTGATGGTTGCATACAACCACGCACTGCATTCTCATCATCTAAGAGGCCACCACTAGTGTCGCTTGCACTATGAGCAGATGAGGATTTCACTAGTGTTGGACTTACGGAGCAACGGAGTGATAAGTCGAAGTCAGAAAGCATAATGTGCCCCCCCTCTCTCACTAGAACATTTTCTGGCTTTAGATCTCTGTAAACTATTCCCAACATATGCAGATACTCAAGAGCTAACAGCACCTCTGATGCATAAAATCTGTACAAATTTAAATTCACACAAACATGTTAAAACAAACATTTAAATAGGTAGGCGACAAAAAGCCAAAAAAATTGAAAGTGCAGGGGACGAAAAAGCATTTTTCCAATATATATTTAGGATGCTAAGACTAATCTTGCATCAGATGATCGGAGAACAGCAGAGCCATTTCACATAGGAAGTAAAATGGTTTTTATGAGCTGTCCTGTGTTTTATGCTACTAATATATTTCTTGATAATCAATTTGGCTATTATACTAAAGCCATGAAAAATATGATGTGGGCCTATATTAGTATAAGATGTAATGGTATGAAAAAGTTGAAAAGGCATATGAATAAGAGAGGGCCATAAAGAAGAATAAAGTAGAGGTAGTAACCTAGCAGCTTCCTCTGTAAAATGCTTATTGGGTTGCTTTTGGCGAAGAGAATGAAGGTTACCTCCACTGCACAACTCCATCACCAAGCAATAAAACTTTTCAGTCTCAAAGTGCGAATACAGAGTAGGTAAGAAAGGGTGATCAAGAAGACTAAGAATCTCTCTCTCCATTTCTGCTCGAAGCAGCTTATTTCTGCTTATCAGAGAACTTTTATCCATCACTTTCATGGCGAAGAAAGCATTCGTCCCTCGCAGTTCAACAAGGTAGACACTTCCAATATCTCCGTAACCAAGCCGCTTCAAGAGGCGAAAATTGCTAAGACCAAGGGGAGAGTCTCGTGAAGAAGCCGAATTAATGGCATCCCATCTAACATCACCACCAGTGTGGGGCTTTAAAGCCGTACTACTTGTACTATCCTCACTTCCCCGACCTTGATTCACACTTGATGATACACTACCTTTACTATTGCTGGTTTTTGTGCCGGGTGATATCGTTGGTGCTGCACTTGTCAGATTATCAGCATTCATAAACACTCTAGGGGTGGGTAATGGGCATGGATTTGCATTTCTTTTTGCGACTTCTTCATCCGTTTTCTTCAACTCATGAGATGCATTTGAAACTGTTGTGGTAGAACTTTTGTTTGCCAATTCCATCTTGCCTCGATCACATGCATTGTCTTCTGATGGTGTATGATTCATCTACATTATTATAAAGAAAGGACATCATTCATTTATCTGATCATTTAATCACTACAGGACCGTAATAACCAACAATTTCTTGACCTCATAAGAACTTTGAATTTGGCTTATATATTACTCCCTCCATCCCGCTCAGATTTGCTAGTAGGGACGGGCACGAAGGTTAAGAAAAAGCTGCTTTTGTAGTGTTAATGTTGAATAGTAAAGGGCAATTTTGTAAATTTTATTTGTCATTTTTGGAGTTGTGCAAATTTGAATGGGACGGACGAAAACGGAAAGTATTCAAATTTGAGCAGGACGGGGGGAGTATTAATATTCTTGTACAAATATAAAGACAACATATTATTAAGAAAAAAAAAAAAAAGGACTATTCAGAACATATCTATTATAATTAAAATATTAAGATGATCATGACCAAAATAATGACAACCTCAGAGTTTTTGAGGTAAAAGTATTAATCAAGTCTGCATAATCAAGTTAAGTTCTTTCTCAATTGCTAACATAGATAACCTATTTAAAGGCACATGATGGGAGGAATAGAACTCTGGTTAAAGGCCTCGGCGATAATGGCCAATTCTGTTGGGTCACAACAACTTTGATGATTTGAAGTACGACTCCTTTTGCATGATTTAATTGTATGTACTAATAAAAGATAAAATTACGAACCCGTAAAAATTTTCAATTTTTCAAATTTTTTCAATTTAGTTGTATGTAATCATATAAGGAACGGCCCTGATCAAATGCAATTTTGTTGGAAATTTCTAAATTTTCATATCCTTTTTAATCAGCTGAATATGCTACTTTTGATAGTGTTGCTTACTCTCATTTTTTTGGAACAAGATTCAAAGGAGAAAGATGAAATCGTCAGATCAATTCTTCATATTTCAATTAATCTGATCCATAAATATAATGGAACTAGCTACATGATCACATAATGAATACGGTCGTGAACGTAAAAATAAAACAACATTCCGACATGATTTGATATGCCAAAGAAGGGTAATCAGAGAGAAGGAAGATAAACTCACCAGAAAAGGCGGGAATGGATAGAGAAAGAACCCTAGGCAGCGGCCATTGGAGAAGCAATCGGTTTAGGGGAAAAGGGAATGAAAGCAGGAAATAAAGGGTAGTGGATGAAATCGAATGCATCTACGTGCAATGATGTTCGGTATTTGACTTTGTTGTTAGGGTTGTTGCTAGAATCATCGCCAATATTGGTTTGGTGGATGAGTGAGGAGAGAAATTTGCGGGAAGCGATGAGAATAGATAAATGTGGGAATTCAAAATCCATTGCTATTGCTATTCCACCAGAGGAGAGAGAGAGAGAGAGAGAGAGAGAGAGAGAGAGAGAGACGTGGAGGGAGGAAAAAGAGGAGCATCGGCATTTGAAACTCTCAGGTTATGGTAGGAAATGTTTTTCGATATTCTATTTCTGCCCCACTTCTCTTCCCTAACTCCATTTTGACCCATATAAAAATACATAGTTTGTGTTATTGAAGGTTTTATATATTAATAGAAGATTTTGAAGAAGATTGGCGTATATGGGTGAAATTTAAAGTATAATTAAATTTTATTTAACAGAGTAATTAATAATTGCTAAATTAATCTATGAGGATTTATAGAGGGATTAAAAAAGGCTTGCTTGCATGATAGTCATCATTTATGTGTGGTTTCATGTAAGGTTGAAAATATGTAACAAAATATTGGTGTTTTAAATTTAGAAAATATTAATGGATATATGAATATCTATATTTGAAAATGATGAAAAATCTATTAAAATTTTAGAAATTATAAAACTAACTTTATTGTACGAATTTAGCCTACAATTTGAACAAAATATTGAATCATTAGGATGAAAAAATCAACATAAAAAATTTAAAACTTGGTTACAAGACTTAAGTCTAATTAAATTGTAAAATTGGCAAAAATAGATTATACACATACATAAAAATAACATATACAACTTTGAAACAAACAAATATACCATTCGCAAAATATAGAACAATTTAATCATTTTAGATTAAGAATCTAATTACAAGTTCTATGATCATATAATAAGATGTCTCTTGGAGCTTATATAATGTTATATTTTGTTTTAAAAATAAATTATTGAATTGTTTGAATAAAATTAAGACTATTAAGCTTTTAAGATTACATATTTTCAATTAAAATGATTAAATATAAATAATTTTATGACAATACAATCTTATTTAAAAGATATATGATGGTAATTTTGTTTTTAACAAAACTATTTATAAACTTATAACATCTTATTTTGAAATGAAATAAGTTAATTTTTTAATATTTTTTTTATCAAACACTTTTAAATAGTTTTTAAACTCTTAATTATTATAAAATGTCCCATAAAATTAGCCTAACACAATATAAATCTTTCAAAAAAAAAATGTCATTTACACATAAAAGTAAACAATGAAGTATATTGTTACTTTTAATTTAATATAAACTCCATTATACATTATATTTATATAGATTGTACACTAATTTTACAATTGAAATGAATTATTACTTCACAAAAGAGTGCAATAAGAGTGTACATATTGAATATAAGGAACATGCTCTTAAATTGATAATATTATTTTTGTTCTATACATCATTTATTGATTTGCGCGTTTAAAATTGGATGTTGATAATATTTATAAATATTTTTTCAATATTTCTAGATATTCGGCAAGATTCCTACTATAGATTATATAATAATAATAATAATATTTAAGCGGTATAGAAATATTTCGTATTATAGAACTTATCTTATCGTTAATCCCAAGTGCTTTCAGTTAATTATAGAACTTAAATTAACTATAATTTTTTTAATTTTAATTGAATAATAGGATTATTTTTGCTGCCATTCTTCCTAGAAGAGGAAACGGCTACAGAGATGGCCGGAAAGTCGTCAGCTCCGCCGCAAGTGGCTGTCCATCCAGCGGTTGAGCCGTTGTCATACTTGGTCGGCACATGGAGAGGAGAAGGGGAAGGCTGTTTTCCCACTATCTCTCCCTTCTACTACACCGAACAACTTCAATTTTCTCACTCTCCAAACAAGGTCAGCTGCCCTTCTTCCATTGTTTAATTCATATATTTCTTAACAAAATCCCTAAAAGTAGTTGTAACGATGATAGCCGGTGATAGCTTATTCTTCCAAGACATGGAAATTGAGCAGTGGAGAGGCGATGCACTCTGAGAGTGGGTATTGGAGGCCTAAACTCGATGGCACCATTGAAGTTGTTATTGCTCAGAGCACTGGCCTCGTTGAAGTTCAGGTAAGATGGACAATCGTCAAATTTAATGTTTTAACTGATCCAATCTAAAAAAATAAGATGGGTGTACTTAGTGAAGAAGAGGATGTGAAGCCCTTCTATTTCTGGGCTATGAATTTAAGAATTATGATTGCCTATTCGTCTAATTTTAGAGAATATAGGTTGTGGGAATATGTTGTTGTGCATTTGCTCTTAAGTTAAAGAAGCATTGCTGCTGGATGCTTGATATCAACTATGAATCACTGTTGATAACTTGTGGTCTTGACCATGGAATTTTCACACTTCAGCTGCAATTATTGATCATGTTACATGGATTAAGAGGTTGATAGGTTTATGAGTGCACCTTTTAATATTACGGAATTAGATGGAAGTTGTAATTGGCTGTTCACTGAAGCATGAAGAGAAATTGTTTCTCTTGTGAGTGGCATTACTGAAACGGAATCCATGTAGTCTGGGATGTGTAAATTATCCGTTGAGGTTTTGTATTGTGAAATGTCCTTTGCTGTCTCATGTGTGTTTATCGAATATGCAGATTCTTGTATTTCAATGGATTTGATGAATTTTGGTACAATCTATTTCGGAGAAAGAATTTCTGATTTTCTGCTAAGGATCTACTTTACTCTGCAGAAAGGGACATATGATGCAAAACAGAGAAGTGTGACGCTAAAGAGTGAACTGGTTGGAAATGCTTCCAAGGTACATCAGTAAAAATGTTATATATGAACATATGTGCTCTGAGAGCTTTCATTTTTTCCCTAAATTGCTGTCTAGTTATTTGATGCATTACCAACTCGGTGAATTTAACTTACGGTTTAAGTGTTATGCCGATCAGCTACCTCACCTTTTTAGTTTACTGATTCCACTGCCTTATGAATCTTCTCTGAATTACTTTAATGCAAATTTTATTGTTGTTGTCTCACATTAGAAAATACACCCTGCTGAAATAATAGGGGCAAACAAGATAAGAAGATGACTGAATTTTCCAACTCAGAAACTGAAATAAGGGTCATTTTATGCTCGTCATGCTTTGCTGCCGGTAGCTTTATAATCTAATCCTCCTTTAAACATGTGTACAGTTGTTGTATCTCATATAACTTCAATCAGCTCTAGTCTAGATTAGCAAAATCTTCATTGTTCAACAGTAACCTTTAGTCTCCTATACATAATTCCAACTTGACATAGTTTTCATGTAAATGGAGATTAAGAAACCTAGCTATCTTACGCTCATTCATCTTTTGCAAGCTGTGTATGTGTGCTAATTAGATGGAGGTCAGAAACACGGTGAAGTTTGCTGGTATAAAATCTATAGAGCTAGCTGCATACACTTTACCCCTCCTAGAAACAAATTGTTAGTTGAATACACCTTCTTTCAAATTAAGATAGCTGGCAAACACTTTTTATTGTATGATTTTTAGAATGATGTAATATTAGATAGCTGTCATGTATAGAAGTCTTATGAAGTTGAAGATAATGGTTGGTTAGATTTTATGGAATGGCAACTATATTTTACCTGATCACATTGAATTTATGGTGGTGGCAGGTGAAAGAGATAAATCGACTGTTTGAAATGATAAACGGAGAACTGAAATATGTGGTTGAAATGGGTACTAATCTCACAAGCTTGCAGCCACATCTGAAGGCCATCCTTAAAAAGATCTGATGAAAATTCTTGCCAAAAAGTTCTGATGAATATATCATTTTGCTGCCATACCCATACATAACATTCTAATAGTGTTCCTGCAACTATTGGACATTGTCTTGACTGTGGATGGTAATTGAATTTTTGTTGAAGAAAATAAACCATCCGAGTTTCATATGAAAATGGGTTTTGTACTGAGAATATAAAGGTTGCATAAATGGAACGATTGGTTCACAATAAATTATTTTCTATTAAAACATGACTTCATTATAAGTTTTGGCCTGCTTATCATAGATTCATAAACATCCAAATATTTATGAGATTTTGTTATTTTGTTCAATTTAGCCACAATTTGTCAATTGGGTGCACTTTTTTGTGAAAGGTGGAAAAATTAATTTTCCAAAATTGCGCATAATAAACAAAATAATAATTTCATTGACAATATTTTTTATAGAATTGATTAAAATCATTTAATCTAGAAAAGATTTGAATTTTTGAACGTTAGATCAAGATCTTTCATTACATATAACACTATATGTCAAAGTTCATTCATCAATATTGGCCAAGACATTTTCCTCCAATTTTCCAAACATGACAATAAATTAAAAACGAGTCTTTGTTTAAGACATCCTCCAAAATGAAGAGAAGAAAATCCTAAAATGTCCAATAAAAATATTGTTTCCAAAATCTAAGTACCAAATAAACCAGTACAAGAATGATGGTAGTGAGCAATGGAAATGAACAAACAATTAATGTTTGGATGAATATGAATAGAAGAATCCACTCTCAGGATCTATCTAATTCATTCCCCTTTTGAATTATGATAAATCCCATTCCCATCCCACCATCAAAACATCAACAATTGTTTTTCAGTATATTCATCTTCAAGCCCATTACTGAGCACCTAACTACTTGTATCCATTTGGGAAACCTCCATCATTAATTAAAAGCTAATTCTCTGATGTTTATAAGATTATTCGAAATCCCAATTTCATTTGATTCAACAACACCAACAGCCATCTTCTTACAGAGTCAATATCGATACTCCTCCATTCGAAAACCTAAAGCATCATCATATAAATAATGCAAGGCTAGAAAGATAAGATGGCTCAGGATATATAATTCCAGAAATAATATATATTAAGAAATCACAGCACGTTCAATGCCGGTCATTGCAACAAAAACATGCTTAAACTGTATAGAGTGCATCAGCATAAAAAAATACCATTCAGCAATCAACAGTTGCTCAAATCAAAACTGTATGCTTGCATACTTTTTTGGGAATAACATAACACCGTGACAAGCAGCAGTGCGGGGTAAACAGTAATTGCCTCCCTAACCTGGTGGTTGGCCACGTGCAGTGCGGCCACCTCGTGTACCACGACCTCGAATTGCTCTGCCACGAGCTCTGCTTGGTGAAGAAGAAGGAACCATGCCAGCCTGTCTCAGAGGTGCTCTTTGTTTTGCTCTCTCTGTTAGATTAATGGTCCTTGATCCACTATTCAGTGGTGATACTGGTTTCCCTCCTGAGTCCTGTGTGGGAGTGGACCCACCTTGTTCTGAAGATCCTGCATCAGCAGAAGTGCAAGCTGACGCTTCATCAGTGGTCGCATGGGAAGAAGCAGGGGCTCGATCAGATTCTGCAATTGGATCTGTACCATCATTGAGCTTATCTGAACTGTCAAATATGTTCTCAGTCATGTCACCAATCTTCTCTTCCTCCGGAGTTTGGGATGGATCAATCTCTCCAACTTCCAAGCCTGCTGAAAACGGTTCAGTACTTGGTGATTTTTCACGGTCTATGGATTGTTCGCCCTGAATTTCATTAGAGATATTGCTATCAGCATCATTATCAGCTAAATCTGTTACCAGCTCGCCCTCTTCTCTTTCACCACCTGATTCTGAAATTATTTGCTGGATATCCTGTTCAGTTTGATCTCTCAGCTGATCATCAGACGGCACAGTGTCACCTGGTTTCTCCAATTTTTCATCAGCAACATCAACAGGGTCACTAAGTTGCTCAACTTGCTGAATTTGTTCATCCGCTGTTGATTCTTCCAACTGCTCCCCTGCAATTTCAAAGTCATCCTTTTCAGCATCAACATCCTCCTTATCATTAGTCTGCTGAAGTTTTGACAGATCATCTGATGATTCCTCGACCGCCACAACTTCGGCAAGCTTCATAGGAGCAGCAGATTGTTCTTCACCACCATCATGTATGATCTCTGAAGGTTTAGACTTTTTCAGGAGAGGTGCTGACACATCAGGGCTTGTATCCTCTGGGGCAAGCATCTCCTCTTGCATATCAGATGAAGATGAAGTTGATGGGCGCTTACGCACAATTGCAGTTGTTGGTGCAGTTGCATTTCCTTGATTTTCTACATTAATAGACTCGTCTGCTTCTGGCATCTCAACATCGCCTTGAGGTTCCTTTGGCTTTATAATATTAGGACGCACCAGCTTCCTTCCTAGTTTAAGGTTTGCCTTATATAAAGCAACTCTTTTTTCCTTCTCCTCATTTGTTCTTGATGAAGGAACAACGGCAGCAGGTGTTTGAGACGATGAAATGGCTGCTTGACCAATGGGAGCTGCAACAACTAACGTATTATCCGCAGATGAAGTAGCATCAGCAGTGGCAGATTCAATGTCCCCAAGAGCTGGTTGTGAAGCCTGATCAAAATTTTCTACAGCATGGAAATATGCAGAAGCAGAATCCTCCAACGAAGTAGTGGAAATATCTTGGACCATAGATGTACTCTCAGGTCCAGAGTTCTTCAATTTCTCCACATCATCTTGAAGTGCTCTCAGAGCTTCTTTATGCTTCTTGAGCTCATCGGAGAGCTTCATCCTTTCCTGATTGACCATCTCACGAGAATCAATAATTGTCTTCCTGATCTTCTGACTTCTCTCTTTTTCTTTGTGATGATCCTCTTTCTCTTTTTTGAGTTCCTCTCGATGCCTCTCCAGCGTTCTTTCCAGAATTTGTATTCTAGTGTCTTTCTCCTTTAGAGTCTGCTCCCCAGCAGAATCCACTGTATTTCTTTTGGACAGGGACTTGACCTCTTTGCTCATCTCTTCCTTCTCTCTTTGTAATTTCCTTCTAGCCTGGAGAGCCGACTGCTTGTACTTTTCAAATTCGGATTTCAGAGAAGCCTCAACTTGCAAGAGTTCATTTACCCTTGTCTCTTTTTCATTCAGTTCTGTTCTGATTTTGGCAAACTCTAGATCCAAAAGTGAAATTGCCTCCTGCTTTTCCAATACAAGTTTCTTAGTTTCCTCAAGCTGAGCATCCTTTTCTCTTAAATTTATCTGCATCTGCTGAAGAGATTCATTCAAGCGATTATAATCATCAATATTAACATTCTTACACTTCTCTTCCAACTCATCAATTCTCTTTTCCAGATGCATTTTCTCTGTCTTAAGGGCTTCAATTTCTTTTTTGCAGGCTTCCAACTCACAGTCTCTATCTCTAAGAAGCTTCTCCAAATTCTCAGTTTCAATCTTAACATTCAGAAGTTCTTCACGAAGTTTCTGGCACTCTTCAAAATTATGTCGGTTCTCCTCCCTGAGCTGAACGTTACTTTCTCGAAGTAAATTAAGTTCTCTAACTTGTAGTTGAAGAGAATTAAACTCTTCCTCAGTTAACACTGATGCTCGGGATTTTGTTCTCTCAGTATTAATTAATGTTTGTGCAGACTCAGCCGACTTCAAAGCAACCTCTAGCTGAGATTGCAAACGGTGCTTTTCTTGTTTCAATAAAGAGATCTCCGTTTCAGCTATTTCCTTTGACCGACGGAGATAACTCATAACATTTTGCAACCCATCATCATCAGCAAGATTCTGTGAACTGTTACCTGAAACTAGTCCCCTTTCTTTCTCAGCCGATTTAATGTGCAAGGCCTCAAGCCGACTGTGCAAAATCTTGTTGAGCTCGTCAATTTCATTGTATTTCTTATCTGCTTCACTCTTATAAACATCGATAGCTAACTTCTCCGTTTCCCATTTAAACTTCAGCTCAGTCTGTGAAGATAAACAATAAATCAAAGGTTGTATGAAAATTTTCAAACCAAAACTGCAGATGAAAACAAGACAGGAAGAATAGCATGAAGAAAATGATAGATGGCCTACAATACAACATTATGGACTGATCCAAATCAATCCTCATTATCTGGTTTTTGTTTTAATTAATGATTAATGATAGATGACTAATTGCCTAAAATATGAATAGACAAGTCGTTTTCAATTAAATTATGAAGAGAAAAGAGGTGTATTTCGTCCATAAAATGAACGATCATCCAGTGTTTCCTCCGATTTTGAGGTATGATAATCTCGTAAAATTTTAGATAATCAACCAAAGAAAAGCCAAAAAAAATGGAGCCTAAGAGACTGACATTTCCTGTATACTCAGGGATATCTTCAAACATCAAAATATAACATGCAAAAAAATTTGTCTCCCCCAACCCAAAAAGAAAAGAAATTATTTATTTTGATCTGATCTAACATATGCATTCAACTCCTACAATGCACACAAGATGACTAAATTCAGAAGAAATAAGATGAGAGAAATACATTTTCAGTTTTGAGAACATCCACCAGTTTATGGAGCTCGGATGCCTCCTCTTGGGCCGAAGCCAAGGCTTGTGATGTTTTTGTCAACTCCTGAATAGTTTCCGACTGTAGAATAACCTACAGAGAGATGAGCCAAACCACAAACAATATATAGTCATCTCCTTTAGTTATCAAAATCACAGGCAATAAAAACAAGAAATATCACACATAAACACAAAAGAGGGGCAACTTAGGGATATATATTGTTACAAGGAGAACTATAAATAGCTAAACCAGTTCATTCTAAGATATAAGATGCTTAATTACCATGCAGGAAAAGGAGAAAACTGAAATACACTTGTAGATTACCAGTAATCACTACACTAAACAACCAATAAAATTTCAAGACAATCATTGTAATTTGTACCTATCAATTTCCTCAAGAGCATGTCATTTAACAAACTGTACACAGGGGTCCAGAAACAGAAGATGACAACACACATGATTCCAATATCACTGTTTTCAGCCATAATCTGTCACTCATTTGTTTTTCTTTTTATTTCCAGCAGAAGATTTGATTAGGATTCATACAGTTCAAGAAGAACACCATAATCATGATAACAAAGTTGTACGAGTTCAAAACATCATGTCCTTGTATCCTCAGACTGTCTAATGAGCACCAGCATCTTACATTTTCTTTGACCACACATCGATATCTATCATAGCCCACATATTAGTTTCTAATAACCCCAAAGTAATACTAGCACCAATAATAATTGTCTTAGTTACCATGCCAGATTTCCAAATTGCATATCAACTTTGTAGTAGAATGAATATGTAAATGGAGCAGTATGTTTTTTGACACCCTTGAGAACCAGACATAAGAAAGAACACGAATATAATCAACCAAGCAGTGCTTTAATTATTCCTCAGGAAGCATTAAGATCACATGGCATGATATCAAGCAACAGTTAGGATACATGTCTTAAAGCTCATTTACTTTCACACTATACATACCTGTCTTTCATAATTGTCTTGAGCAGTTCTCCATTTTTTATGCTCTACCTCCCAATCTTCTTTCAATTTTGAGATTTGTAATTCCATCACAACAATCTCTGACCTGTAGTACAAGAACACAACATAAACATAAGATAATTAGACAAAAAGGTATTATAGAATAAATACATAATTTAATGAAATCATTTTACATCAAAATCAATCTTTCTAATTGCTAGATCGTCAATCTGTTACCTTCAATATCAAAATTAAAATTTCCTCAATTTGGCTTATCGTGATACCTACATCTCTGTGAGAAAGAGTTGACCATGTTCTCTTCCCCTACTGTATATCATGCCCGTTCGCTAGCTCAATATATTTATGTGATATAATTATTACCTTCCATCTAGTAATAAATCATCACCAATAGGCATCTGCACTACTGAAATTCATTACTGTAAACCCTATTGTGTACACACTATATATACATACTCGATAAATATACTTGTCAAAATCTGTTTTCTGAGAATGATTCAATCTTCTCATTTATTCCTTACTGGTAACTAATATTTCAAAGAATTTACCCTAAATTACAATAAATTGTGGGATCTCTCTAACTTGACAATTTTAAATAGACTTCTCCTAGATCCCAAGTCAATGTAATATAATTGAACTTCATAAAAAATTATACAAAACTTATTACAATCATTTACACTAAAGTTGCAAATTACAAAGTTTTTAGGCAATGCTCATATATCAATTCTATTTTGAATTATTTCAGTTTCACGAACTTTAACCTTACTATTACATCGATTAAATACTGTTACTATGAGACAAAAAAGTTCACTAACTTACATGGGCTATAAGAAAACTCACATTTTAACAGAATAATAATCCTTCACACCAGCAATTTCAGACAAAGCACCAGCAAGAGCCTCTTCTTTTCCAGCAGTAGCAGACGTTGCTTCCTCAGTCTTCAGTTTACATTCACTTTCAAGTTCACTAACACGCTCTCTGAGTGAACGAATCTCATCTTCTAGTAATCTCTTAACTTCATCAGCCTAAAAGGCAAACCAGATGTAAATAGAACCTTAACATGAGGTTAATTAAGCACATAATCAGTGGAAGTTATAAGATCATAACACATCAAGGATACCTCATTTCTGAAGTTCTCATGAGTTGATTCCATCTGTTTGAGTGCTTCTTCATTTACTTGAGCTATGCGCTTAAACTGAACGTCAAGAAATTCAGTATTGAAAGGCAAAAAAATATTCAAAAAAAAAAAAAAAAAATTGAAAACACACACAAAAAAGAAGTTGCATACCTGAAGCATGTGATTTTCGTTAGCCCGTGATTCCTCTCTCAACTTCTCAATTTCATCCCGGAAATTCGCCACTATCTGAGGCACATTATTTCAAATATAATCAACATTCAGTACATAATGAACTTATTCCTCATAGTCAGTTAAAGAAACCACTAAAAATCAGGTTCAAAATAGATGATTCTCAAGGTGCACCAAGTCATATAATTTATTTTACTACATAAGAAGACATGAGAGCAATCTTCAGAGAAGGCCAAACCAGAATACACAGTTACATATGCCAGGACCAGACCTTTTTAACCAATTGAAGGAGCATGTTGGCTCAGACAGATTCCTGGAAGAATGCATATAAGGTAATTTCTGGCATACAAAAGTGTCAGCAGATGTTGCCCCAAAAAAATATTGCAAGCCCACTGAGGTTTTGGAAAACAAAGAATTTCCAAAAAAGATTCAGGCTACATTGGTTGGCATTACACCTAAGAATATACTGCCAAAACTATTAACCCTGGTGTGAATGAGCTGCTAATGCCTATATTTTGACCAGAAGTATTTATTAAAAATAAGTGGATACCACCTCAATGAAAATAGCAAATGAGTTAAACAATTTAGTGAGAAGAGAATGATTTAGTCATCCTAGTATGAATTCAGTTATTCAAAAAGACACATTGCATTTTTATAAAGCATAATACTGAATATCAGCCTAATATTCAAAGATCCATACTATCGACTTTAAAGAGTTTAAAAATAAGCTAGATGCTAAGCTCAGAAGACAACAAATTAGATACAGAACAAGCATCAAGACTTCAAAGTACCTTTTCAGTAGATGAAGACGATGGACCACCTTCAGCACCATCAGAATCCTGCAATATATTGTTGAGATAGAATCACAACAAGTATCAAATAATATTGAAGGTAGACCCAATTAATTAATAAAAGAAGGGGGGGAGGGGATTCTTCCACCAAGAAAAGACAAGTAGCAATTCTTGAAATTACGAAATAATTTAAAATGAGGGTAACCCATTTGGTCAAACCAACATACAAATGTTCACAATTAAGAATGGCCAAAACAAGATCCTTGAGCATACCTTCGTCCTTGTAGATTCCATCATCTTCTCCAAATCAGAATAACGAGCCTGGATTAAGTACCCACGAGTCGAAAGATTACTCTCAGATGACCAAGCAATAGCAGTCGATAAACTAATTGTTTAATAAAGACAATGGATATAATGAAGGGAAAACAATTTCAAAAAATGGACCTGTGCAATTGCAGCCCTAGCCTCAGCATCTGCTACAGATTGCAAAGCATTAGCCAATTCTTTACGTAATTCCTCAACTTGTCGAAGAGCATTCTGCAAGGTACTTTCACGCTCAAGAGTAAAATTTCGGACAATATCTCGCTCTTTCTGAAGTTCACTTTTTGCCTCAGCCCATTCTCTCTGCATAGAAGTACTTCATAATATATTACAAAAAAAAAAAAACGAATCCACAAATTCAGGCACAATTGTATCATGAAAAAATCAAAGAAAGGGTAGCAGACGTTTAGCATGCATACAGTGATATTGGAGAAAAAAGCTTTTACAACCACAAACCGGATATACAATAAAAATACCTCAATCCTGTTGGTATACTCCTCTTTGTTTCTCCTTTCCGTAACTCTGGCCTCCTACACCATGAAGACATCAATGGTTAGAGTCTCATTTTTATAAAAGATGAAAAAGAGAAACAAGTCTACAGAAAAATATATACCTCACGCACTTCTTCAGTACTCTGTATGGTATCCAAACTGGCCTAAACAAAGATACAAATAAAATAAAAATGCTTACACAAAACAAGTACAGCTTATTTTTTCATTAACATTATTATTGTATAAAGCAAAAGTGAAAACCTGCAGCCTGTAAACCCTCTCTGACAAACTACGAACTTCATCAGAAGCTCTTGTCTCAGAGTTTTGCAGTATCTCTTTTTCATGCTTTAAAATTGACACCTGTTCAAGCATGTAGCATTATCAGTAATATTATAGTCAAAATCACCAACTTAACATAACCAAAAGATAGGCTAAAAACCACCTCCATGGTTAACTTCCGAGAGAGTTCGTTGGCAGCATTTACAGACTCAGCACTCTCACGCAGCTTTTTTTGGTAGTCCACAATTAACTGGGAGAACTCAACATTTCTAGCTACGACTCCATTGTGCTGATCTCTCTGAAATCAACCATAAAACAAGCTGATGGATCAGAAAAATGACTCAGACGAATTCTTCAAATATCCAAGAAAACAAACTTTGAGACATGTCCCTATTAAACAACAGAATCAAAGTCAGATCCAAACATGTCAACCTGATGCTCAAACTCCTTCATAAATCTGGAAAGTTTTTCTTCTGCAAATTGTGCTTCCAATGCTAACTTGTCGCGCTCAGATCGCAAAGTTATCATGTCATTCCTAGAGAAGAAAAACAAATACAATACAATCAGTGAATAAGTAATGCTCGCTAGAGTAAGAAAGCCAGGTCCTTCCATAAGGACAAATAAAAAGGTGAAGCTGACTACAAGTAGTCATCTTCATAACAAAAGAACCATAAACTGAAAGCAAAAGATGATGATGAAAAGAAACACCCAAAATTTTCACCTCATAGATTTTACATATTTAAATCAACACAATAATGAAATCACAATGAAGATGACTTCTAGGCAACTAATCAGAAAACAAACGCTATCTAACAAAAGCAAGTATAGCTTACTTTGATTTTGCCAATTCTTCTTCCAGAATTTTCAAACGCTCTAATGTCTGTTCTTGAGCCTTTCTTGATGTATCCTATAATTCACATATATCAGGAATAGGGATATAAGATAGAGCCACATTTTATAAGTATATTTTGCTTCAAAGATTTTCTTGGACACATACATGAGTACGTTCCTGATAAAGCAAAACCTCACTGCTTCCGCGCTCTGCAAGATCAAAACCACCACTCACATGAGCAGGTCATAGGAAATAAATTACAAAATTAAGAAACAATAACGACATGTGAATATAATGCCAACAAGCTCAGATAAACAAGAGAAGATATCTGCCTAACCAAATAGGTTCATTCAGTTAAAACAAGGGAAGATATATGCTTATCCAAATAGGTTCAAACAAACTTCAAGAAAAAAAGTTCTTAGAACTTTCAGTAGCCAACTTTCAGTGCAGTTAGCAATAGTCTGGCCCCACCACACCATCAAACAACCATCACCAAAAATAACAAAATATATAATAAGTAAAGAAAAGAAAAGATCATAAGAACACCCAGTAAATAGAGATATTAGAAATGAAAAAATGAAACCTAATAAACTTGTATGAAAGAAAACCGAAGGAAGACAAGAGCTCAACAAACAAGAGAAAAATCAAAGAATCAATTTGTAGCAAAAAAATGGATGGAGAATAGGGCAATTGCAATATTGGATTGAATGTTTACTCCAGTTAGCAGGGGCCAGCCAAGTAGGAACAAATACACAGTGGCAACACTAAAGTAAGAGATGAAAACTCAGAACAGCTCCAGAGATGAAAATATGAGATCGAATGGTTCTAAACAAAAGAGAAACAGGTGATGATTAATACCTGAGATATGATGGTACATACATTTCTTTCAGAATGGACAAGAAATCAACAAATTATGTGGTAATTATTTTTTTAACATGGTACAAGCAATTCAAATTCCATCTCCTATAAGTTGCCTCACGTGGAAAAAGAAGGTAACTCAGCAGACTTAAAATACTGCAAACCCAAGCGAATGTAGATGAAGAGATGTAAAAATTAGCATGTATAATATGGGGAGAGATAAAAAAAAAAAAAAAAAAAAAAAGGAAAGATTTTTTTTTCAGGAAGTCAAGCAAGCATCCAAAATTTTAATTCTTTTTTAATAGTTACAAATCCAGCACTCGCAAACGATTTCAAATTAGATCAAGTTTTAATCCCTTTGACAATTTGAGTTTTCTCCTCACTGTGTGTATTTTTTATCCACCTAGTAAACATAATTAATAATCAGATTCCTTATAAGTCTATAAGACATAGTTATAACATTGAGCAGTAATAAATTTAAAGAATGTTTGATACATTAACAAAAAATTCATGACACTTCAAACAATATGAAAACTTAGCAATCTGGAGCAAAGATTAAAAGGGCGTGAGATGGATCATAGCAGAGAATGGATGTACAAGAACCTGGAAGTGCTTCTTGTGCATGAGTAGGAAAAGAACGAAGTTTGTGTTCCTCTTCATACAATTTCTTGTACATCGCAACCTACTTGCATCCAAAAAAATTAGCATCCACCATTACTTAACTAGAATAACAGACATCAATTGACATCACATGAAGAATCTTACAGAGGAATGAAGTGACTCAATCATGTTTGCCTGTTCCTCTGCTCTCAGCAGCACCGCATTAACTTTAGATGCAGTCTCATCAGCATGCATCTGAAACTCCTTTTCATATTTATCCTGGAAATTTTTCAAGAGACAGGTGAGTTCGATATTACTGAAATAAAGACAAATTCATAACTGTAACTCAATAGGAAACTTGATATTGCCTTCAATTCTGTTTCTTTGTACTCAATCTGATCAGAAAGGCTCCGAACAAGACTCCGCAGTTTAACATTCTGCTCAACTAATCCATTTATATCTTTGAAGGTCAACTGCAGAAGCAAAAAGCTCAATACCAATCATATAATCTCCTGACAGTAAGAATGCATAGAAAGTAAAATCAGACAAAACATATACCAGGTGGTCAGAAATGATATTTTCAGCATTAAATTTAGAATCCAATTCTACGGTAGAACCACTGATGAGCTCATCATCATGATAACGAGCAACCGATCCACAACGCAACTGAACATCTTGGCATTCCTTTAACAAGACAGCCACCTAAGACAACAATTAAAACCAGTAAAAAAATCGAAAGGTCTGTTATTTCATAAGTTTCTCCAGAGCAAAGCTACCAGTGAAACCAAAGAAAGCAGGCAATCAAACCTGCTTCTCAAGGTCAACAACCTCCTTCTGTACAACAGCATAGTCACGCTCTTGTCTCTTTAAGCTAGCCTAAAAGACAGGTAGGAAACAACCTCAACAAGAGCAAAATGTGTCCGACTTAGCTTAACTTTAAAGAAATAACACAAGACAAACCTTCAGCTCCTGAATGGTGGTGTCCAGTGCAGAGCGTTCTGAAAGTGTTTGCTGCAGTTTCTGATCCAAAGAAGAGTAAGCCTCAGCAAGTCTTTCGTGTTCCTCTGTTAAAAGATTAACAAACTTGTTCTCTTCAGCCTCAAAATATGTTGATAAAATTGAAGTAGACTCATATTCAAATATAATATACAATGCACTGATCACTCAGTGATTCAATGAGCTTTCTTCCCTCTCTTATCATAAGAAGCTACATGTAATTATTAGTACTTTTAAAATTGTGGCAATGAAACATGTGCATGACCAAACACTACGAATAAATTCGCCTAATAATAAATCGCAGGAATATTAGAAATCATTTTTTTCTGAATTTCTTCATGATTTTTCCAAAGATGGTCACTGACAAGTTGACTTTCCTTCAATCAAACATCTTCACACCACTTGTAAAAAGAATGTGGCAGAACTTCATAGCAACTACACTAAGCAGATGATAAAAGTTTCCTAATAAACATATGATCTAGTTTAAAATTACTAAAGAGGACTCTGTGAACATAATTCTGTCCATCCAACTGGTGCATACCTCTTTCATCCATGATGACTCCAGCCTTTTCTTCTATTTCATAAAGCACCTAAAATAAACAACACTGCAGGGTCAGAAATCATTATTTGGAGAATTACTTCAAACAATTGCATAAAAAAAAAAAAAATTTGCTGAAAACAAGAACATGAAAGAACAAAATTGATCTTAACAACTATCTTGTGCGATCAATGAGAACACAAAAACTTCAGAACATAGTTTTAGGTGAAACAATTTTAGGTTACCACCTGTGATCTTGTCAAATCCTGTAAGTGAAGATGATGATACACTAATGCAAGTACCAACAAACAAACAGGGGCTTAAAAAAACAGAAGCAGGCAATTAGGTTTTACGAGGGAGCGACCATCAAATTAACATACACAGAAAACAAGTTCAGATTGTTTAATATGATGATGAATATTATTACCAAGTGCTGAAGAAAAACATGACATTAGAAAGCTCTACGTTGATTAAGGTGATTATCAGCTCAAGTTTCACATTAAAATTGGTTATATCATCACATTTTGAACCACCATTGTTCATTCAATCTTTCTTCAACTTACTCAAATTCAATTTCGAATAGATTATGATGGCCAAAATAACCCTAGAGCAAGAAACTACAGGTCAAATTAAGTCAGATTTTGAAATTACAGTTCTAAATCTTATTCCAGTTTTGAGCAATGCATTGTCAGTGTTATATACATACAAATTATGATGTAAAACAAGAAAAGAGAAACAAGAGATACAGTTTTAGCAGCCACATGAGCCACACATATCGATTAACAGAATTCCTCTATACAACATCCAAAACACATAAAGAGGGTAGCCATTTCATAGTTCTCAATCTTAAGGCCAAACAAATGATACACAAGGAAACAGGTATATAAAAGCTGTTCAATGTTAGGAACAGCTCAAGAAGTGAATCACACAAGCAGGCAAGGATCAAAATCTTCAGTTTTGCACACCAACCAGGGTTGGATAAGATGGACAGAAAAAACATGGCTAATTACAGTTTTGGACTTTGGATGAGGCAATAGATGCAAAAACACATATAACACAGTATCTGTAGCTTGATAACCTAGCAGAACATAATGGTTCAATAAAATTTATAAAACATACTCGCTCCAAGATAGCCTGAGCTTGCTTTCTCCCTAATTGCTCATGTCGTAGTGAGTCAACAGCTTCTTGGTATTTGACATAGATCCTGGCCAGCTTCACATAGAAAATAAACTAAGAAGTCAATAAACTAGAGTTAGCACATTTTTTTTTCTTTTAGTGAAAGAACTAGATTAGGAAATAATTAACAGCTTCCTAAAAGATACATTACAAGGATCATGAAACACATTTATACAACTCACAGTCCATCCATCCCTAAGAAGTGAAGCAGCTAATGCCGTTCCCGAAACACCAGCAGGAATCATAGGTATAATAGCTTGATCATCCTCAGACATATCATCAGCATCAACTGAGCTTACCCATCTAAAATTAAAAGAAAGAACAGAAACACAGTGGAAATCATAAGCTTTCAGTAGAAAGCTGCAACAAAATATATGCTTATTTAGTTATCTAGGCAAAATAATCTATGTAAAACATACTTTAACCTCAACAGAACATAATCATACGAATCAGATCACATGGTAAAAAACTACTTATCATCTTTAAGAACTAACATGAAAATAGTTCGAAGAATTAGCCAGGCATAAATTTATGTGAGCTTCATGTATTCGTCCTACACAACAATTTGCACGGTTTCCACCTTGATAAGAAGTGATATTGAACATGTCCAACCTACCACCTTCTTGTAGCAACTAGACCCTTTGAGATTAAAATAATGGGTGGAGCTCTTATCTTAGTAACATAAAAGAGCCAAAAATGGAAAGCACAGTATTTAATACTAAGAAATTAAGGGGTTGGGTAGCATAATGACATTCCAAACAATCATTATATCATTATATGAGAACAAAAACAAGGACAAACATACATAATACTAGAATATTTATTATTCTCATAAAATCTCAGTAGATGAAAAGACCACACAGCCTAGCTTAACCATCATGCAAAGAAACCAAGACATCAAAGGAAATGAAGACCAGTGTTACTGATAACAATAGATGGGGAAAAAAAAACACCGACATTGGATCGAAAAAAAATTGCATAGAAAAAATATGACCTTTTATGTCTACTCTGCCAAATCAACTTATTGCAATGTATTAATGTTTTTCCCTTTACTCTTGTTCCATAAACCAATTTAATATAATTGAATTTTTAAGAAAGTGTTAACATATTATTATAGATATTTTGTGTCATGGACTTATCTAAGAAGTCAGATTTGATAAAATATTACCAGGTAGACAAAAAAAAAAAAAAAAAAAAGAAGTTCAGAACTCCAGCAATCTCACTATGCTAAAAATAAATAGTAGCCATAAATAGTATGTCAATATTGCAGTTAACATGCATTTAAAGTTGCAAGAGACTCACGAGCCACTTGTAAAACTACTTAGAGGAAGATGTTTCAGCTCGTTTCCTTTCTTCAAACTTTCCAATTCTGCTTCACAACTTTGTAACTTCTCTTTCAAATCAGCAGATTCCTACTCCAGCCAAAAGAAGACAAAAGGAGACACAGAAAATGTCAAACAAATATGCAAGTCACAGAAAGAAAAACTGTCACAATGGACTTAATTAAAGGTTAAGCCCATAATTTGCAAAACTTTTTCTCATAATTCACCTTCCTTCAAGAGGGAAGGAGAAAGGCAAACACAGTTAATATTATTTGTTGAATACTATAAGAAATAAGGTTATAATAACAACAAAGACATTATCTTAAAACGTGGAATCGCTTCATGGATATCATGTTAGGTCAAGACCAGAGAGATATAAACAGGACAATATACATACCTTTTCCACTTCCTTCCTAGCAGACACTTCCTTTTCCAGCTTATCTTTATATTCACTCTCAACTTGACTTAAGTGAGTCTGCGCAGTTATAGTAACACTGATTTTAACATTCTACTACAAGTATCCAGCACAATAAGGAAGCAAACTAGTCCTGAACAAAGTAAACTATAAACCACGCTCACTTCTAAAGCCTTGATGACACCTTGAAGCTCTCCTGCCTTCTTGGACCACTCCTCCGAACTTTCCTTGTATAAGTCTACAAGCTTGGTTGCCTACAATGTTGCAAGACATTTTTTTTCCTCAATAAGAAACAATTCTATTAAAATAATCAAAAAACATTCAGTGATAAGATGTCCACACAATTATAATCTGATGGTAAAAACAAAACTAGGGAGTACATTAAGACATTAATCAACAGTAAATGCATGGATACTGCAAATGCATGTACATGAACAACTAATACAATTGGCATCAAAATTCAACATATTATTTAGAGACAGACAGACAGATACACACAGAGACCAACCAACACTGCAAGACTAATTTATGTAAGAACATACCAGTAAATAACTAATTACATAAATAACCTAATATTATCAACAACCTAGTTAACCATCAACCAACTACAAAGAGTATTAATCATTACACGCAGCATAACCAGAGATGACAATGTGCTTTAGAATCAAAATTTCAATCCAGTAGCAGTGACCAAACTATAAGCATCCAAAATCAAGGTAATATCCATCCAGAACATACCAAGACATTGGCAATCTGATCTTGGAGAACCTATAAGCATGACACTGCTAAACTTACAGTTGAGATTTCAGCAGATGAACGCTGCTCCGCAGCCGCAGCTGCATCCTTAGTTGATAACAACTCCTAGAGAAATAAGACGGATAATGAATAATTAAGGAGATGGAACCAGCAGCAGCAGGAGTATATTCAAAGAGTACACATGTAAACACAAAATAACACACTCTTTCCATAGATGCCAATTTCTCCTCCAACTCCTTCACTCTGTCCTGGTACAATTTCAATGAACTAGAGCTCTCCTTAAATTTTTGTTCAACCTGGAAAAAGCAACCAGAATGGAATTAATTAGGTGCATTTCAAGTGGAAAACCAAAACCCTCCTTTATAAAAACAAACAACTGAATCCTCTTTTGCTTTGTGAGGATGAGTGGAGATTAAGAAATTAATTCTTACATCAGCAAGCTTAGCAGACATATCAGCCTCAAATTCTCCATTTTCCTTCCGCAGATGGATAAGACTGTCAACTTTAGCAGTTAACTCCTCATTAAGCCATGAGTTATGCCTCTCAAGAAGCTCCTTTTCCTGCTCAGATCCAATTTAAAAGGAGTGGTATTATTATTGCCGCGCCTAAAAATTAAGTCCACTAGAGGAAAGGAATGGCATTGCCAACCACTGTATTACAAAATCTAAACAAAGACAGCATGATATAAAATTAATGCTAAAGGAAAACACTTTTCAGGAAGTAAAACAAAAGAAATTTTCACTTGAACGATTTGAGAGTTGACATGATACACAATAAACAGTTGCTAAAAAAACAAGATTTGATGTGCTGAAGACATAAAAGCAGTTATCATGCAAAATATTTTTTTAAATTACAACCCTACTAGAATACAGGTTTGCAATAAAAGTAAGATGTATCATGTAACTACCATTTGCTCTGTAGAGTATAAGGACCATGTTGCAGTAAACACTATTATCTATGGAATCAATGTCCTAGTCCCAATAAAATATCCACATTATTACAGGAATTGGTTTATTTCAATAAATAAGAAGTCAGTTAACCTGCAAAAGACGAGCAGTTGAGGCTCGCAGTCGTCCCAATTCAGATTCCATGTCACCCAGTTGTGCGTCTTTCGATGCAGCATTCTCAGTCAAGTTAACCTTCAAAGAAAGGTACTCAGAAACAAATTTACAGCACAGTATAATGCAACCAATTCATTATTGACACACTAATACTTCACTTACAATCTTATCAAGATAGCTCTTAATGGTGGCATTTTTCTCACTAACTTCCAAGTCCTTTTGTTCCACCAGTTCCATCAACTGCCTCTTTGATTTATGAAGCTCCGACGCTTCCCTTGTCAACCTCTCAATCTCCCCATCTTTCTCAACCTTTTTTAACAACCCAAAACACAAAACGTCACAAGTAAATAAATCTACCAATTGACTCACATAAGAGAAACACAACTTACAGATTGAAGAACGAGTTGTCGCTTCTCGGCTTGGAGAGCCCCGAGATCAGAGGTCCGCTGTTGAAGGGACGAATTAAGTTCCAAGTTCAGCGACTGAAGAGAAGAGTATTCCACAGAAAGGGAGACGTATTTCTGTTCATTGAGCGCACACGTTTGCTCGAGAGTGATCGAAGCGGCTTCGGCCTCCGCCTTCACCGTCTCTATCTGATTATACAATTGCCGAATAAACGCGTCCGCCTTCTCCGCCAACGCCCCGCCATCGTTGGAGCACCTTTGAAATTCTTCATCCGATATAAAGAGCGGCATCCCCTCTTTTCGTTTGCTTGGCCTATTCAAGATTGAAACTGCGTTTTCTTGGAAAAATCATACACAAGAAGGGAAATTCCAACAAGAATCAAAGGAAACCCTAGGGTTAGATGATATGGGAAGTGCGCGAGGCAACGGTCGGCGAATAAATGAAGTGCGAAAGAATGGGAGGAATGCTCTTTTGAAGTTCTTCTCAAATCTCCACCGCCATGGAGAAAACCATTCGAATTTCTGGGATGTCCTAATTTCCTAATTTTCAAATAAATCTTGAAATTTCCAAGTATATAATTTCAGCATGTGGGGCTCTGTGAAATTTGGGCTATTAAAGTAATCGGCCCAATCTTTATTGGGCTTTTTATATGCTATAGTTTTCTGACGGCGGCCTTGGTTATTGTATTAGGGTTATTTAAAAATAATTTATAAACGACTCAAATTAAAAAAGATGTAGGAAAAGATTATACACGTCTCACAACTTACTTTACATACTCCATTTATTAAATATATTTGAACTTAAAAAATTTTAAACAAATTTCACCAAATGCAATTATACTCTATACAAATATAACATTAAATTAAATATAAAATATATTATGTAAAAAATAAATAAGACTACACTGTTAATCACACCCAATCCAAAAGCCCTAAATTTCCCACCTCAATTCACATATCCTAATTTCCCCACCCTATTCCACAATTCCAATTCACGAAGCCTATGTTAAATTTGATTAATGTTAATAAATTTGTTTAGGAATTAATCATGGATAGAAAGTTTTCATGTGAAAAAACATAGGAAACAAATATAAACAAGGATTTTTTTTTTAAATAAACACATTATGTTCGATGTTGGTTTAGTACGACAGCTACAAGAGATATATGACTTGTGGTCAAACACAACATATCCTTGTCAAACATTTTGTTGTTTGTTTGGCTAATACAAGTTGAATAAAATGTAATGTGATCGGTCTATATTTAAATATTTAATGAGCTATCATATAAACCACACTACTTAAAAAAATTATATAGAAAAAAAAAAAAAAAGAACGTAACTTTGGAAGTTAAATTGTTCATTTGGAAGTTAAATTGTTCATCCCAAGTATTCTTAGTCGTTCCATGGTGTTTTTTTTTTTTTACTAAAGACTTTTTTTTAGCTAAAAAGATGGAGTTTGCAATGGTGTTCGAGAGTGTGGAAAAAGAAGATTTGTCAATTGTAATGTGTTTGACATTTATTATTTAATTGGTTTTGGTTTTTTATAAGATACTAATAAATATATATTTTTTAAATATATAATCATGTTTCAATTGAATTTTGAGGAAATATGTTTAGAAATAGGAAGGGTGTGTGCCCAAAAATTTATTAAACAAGTTACATGTATCCATTTGTATTTAATTAATAAATTGTTTGGTTCCACAAATTTTTTGCAACAGAAATCTAACCTGAAGTTGTTTGTTTTGAAATGTAGGATATGAAATAAGTATATTAATACCAAAAAATCATTTCATTTTTATAATTCAAAAAGTTAAAGACTCTTTCACAATTATGATTGATTATAATAAGGAGAACTAACACCTCAAACTATTCTGATCCGTCACACTATAAATTGTAATGGATATATATTTTAAATCAATTATATAGTTTCTTTAAAAATTGATTGACTAATTTGGAAATTATCATCCAAATCTGTGAATTGAAAGTTCAGACACACAAGTTGAGGAAGTATTAGAAACCCTCGTGGCATCAGCCTGCGCTACGATTCATTTCCTGCGAATTCAGTATGAGAAGAAGCTTAGCCAAAATCCCCTACCGCGCCTCCACCACTTCTTCCATTACCGCCGCCTTCTCCACCTTCTCCGGCGGTAGAGGCCGCGGCCGCGCCGCTCCTTCTTTCCAATTCACCCCTGACAACAATGATTCGGAAATTGAGCGCGTGCCTCCACCGCCGCAAGGCCATGGTCGAGGCAGAGGTAAACCCCTTCCTTCCTCCTCCGTTCTCCCTTCATTCTCTTCTTTCGTGAACGATGACTCAAACCCTCCCCCCTCGGGCCGAGGCCGTGGTTTTATTCCCCCGAATTTCACCTCACCGCTGCTAGAGGATGAATCTGAGCTTCCCTCTCAAAGGCCTGCGAAGTCCAATGTCAAGGCGCCATTGCTCTTCGTGAAGGACGAAGAAACACAGCGCGATTCCGCTGTTTCTGAAGCCCCTGCCCTGCAAGACAAAGCTCTGCCTGGGAGCGTTATCAATGTTTTATCAGGCGCAGGTCGGGGGAAGCCCATAAGTCCACCTGCGCCCCAATCGGAAAAGCCTAAAGCAGAGAACCGACACCTCCGCCAACGGCAGCGTCCCCAGTCGCCTGTTTCTGAGGTAGCAGCAGCAGGAGATAAGAGCTCTGCTCGAGAGCAGTTGAGCAACGAGGAGAAGGTGAAAAAGGCAGTGGGGATACTGTCAAGGGGAGAGCAAGGGGGTGGTGAGAGAGGTAGTGCATCTGTTAGAGGTGGTAGCAGCGCTAGCGGGGCTAGGGGAAGAGGAAGGGGAAGTGGGAGAGGAAGAGGACGAGGAAGAGAAAGGGGTGGGAGAGGAAGGGATGATGGTAGATACGAGGAAGGTGATGATGAACCTACAGGGAACTATTTAGGAGATCCAGCTGATGAGGAGAAAGTGGCTCAGAGATTGGGATCGGAGGTTATGAGTAAATTGGCCGAGGGGTTTGAGGAGATGTCTGGTAGGGTGTTGCCATCTCCCTATGATGATGCTTTCTTGGATGCATATGATGTTAACTTAAGGGTAATGAGTTTATTAATTTTACTTTCAATTTACTATGTGAGATGACTTCATTTTGTTGTTACTTTTGGTGGTCATTGTGCAGATTGAATGTGAACCGGAGTATTTGATGGAAGATTTTGGCACAAATCCAGATATTGATGAGGAACCTCCTATTCCTCTTCGTGATGCACTTGAGAAGATGAAACCGTTCCTCATGAAATATGAAGGGATTCAGAGTCAGCAAGAGTGGGAGGTAAAATTGAATCCACTTTTTTTTTGTCCTTTGGATGGAATCTTTAGATTGGTTCCCAGCCAAGGTTTATTTACCAGCTATTGTCATATTTATCATATGGTTTTTGGACTCTGGTGTTTGGATGTGCCGAACACTTAAATTCCTCGAGATACTTTCATTTGTGGTGATTTGCAGAGCAAATTTTACTTCCATCTATTGTTTATACAAGTGGAGGAAGTATCCATGAACCCTCAATACGTAAAAGAAACTCATAACTGGTAATTACTAAAACTTGATGTTAAATTGGGTATTATAGGCGGCCATAATATATGTAGTGTTATGAATCGTAGTCGGACATAAGAGTTAGCAGATAAAGGGACAAAATCTCCCGTCCTCTTTCATCACCCTTGTTTTATGACACTTTGCTCCTCTTGTTCATTATTTACTTCTTTGATATCACAGTTGCCAATTTCAATATGACGCTGTTCTCTCGCTTGGCTTTTGGTAGTTCTCCAACTTCGTGAATATGCAATCATATCCTACAATGTAGAAATAAATTATATAACATCATGTTCACATTTGAGGTATGAATGAGAATCTCTGAAGGGTTTTTGCTCCTAATATATGAAGAAAGTATTTGTAGCGAATCTTCAATTTCAAGAGTTGTCAGGGAGAGTGGTTTAAGACAGATCAATGGGGGTGAAAAATACAATTTAAAAAATGAAGTGGATGAAAATAGTAGCTATGTAGCTGAGGGAGCTTGCCATTGAGGTTATTAAGGCAAGGATTGCCCAAAGTGGATTAATTAAATTGAGATGGCCAATGAGGAAACAGTTGGCATGTGATTGTGTTTCGAATAGGAGCTTTTTTTCAGTTTCATGTTGGTTTCTGAACACCTATTTGTTTTTTTTCTATTATTGTGGACTGTGTTTTCCAGTGTTGAGTGTCTAAGTTGGGTTATTTATCATCGTTAAATCTCTCCAGATCTTCTGTGTCCTGTGTATGGAGAAGGGGGTGGGGGGGGGGGTGGGTGTTCAGTGCTGATGATGGATATAGTTGTGACTTCTTTTGTGAGATTTTCTAGTTCCATTTGTTTGTTTGTGCATATACCATGATGTGAGGTTCTGTCAATTTGATGGACTTGGTTTCAATACTTACCTCAAAGGTGTGATTTTGTTTCCTGTAGAAAGAAACAGAGGAAGAAATAGTTTGGTTTGTTATAAATTTGCCATGTTTATGTGGTTATAATTCATCCAGGCATATCAATCTACTTAGAACATGCTTTAACGTTGACAGGACAGAATCATACAAACCAGATTACATAGTCAAACAGTATTTATTATCATTAAGAACAAATATAATTGTTATAGTTCCATGAATTATAATTAGGATGGCATTAATTTATATAAGCTTCATGTTTTGTCTTTACAGAATAATTTACATGGTTTCCGCCTAGATAAGAGAGATTGAATTACATTAACATGTCCGATTTCATATAGCAAACTAGATCCTTTTGGATTAAAATAATGGGTGAAACTCATTCTAATAGCATAAATGAGCCAAAATGTGCGAGCAGAATGTTTATATAGTTAACAAATTTAAGGGGTGAGTGGCATAATGATGCACCATCATTTTATGAAAACAAAAACCAGGGCAATATTAACTCTTATGTCAACCCTATGAAATCAACCTGTTGTGAGGACTCATATTTTCCTTTCCTCCTGTTCTTTAGACCAATTTAATCTACCCCCCTTTTTTTTAAAGGGCTTCATATATGATTATAGATATTTGGTGTCAATTGTCATTGACCTGACTAAAAAAGTCAGACATGATAAAGAATTACGAGGCAGATAAAAAGAATTAAGAACTTTGCATAGCATAATTTGAATGCAGAATTACACCTTATTGTATAACAGATGAGTAGATTGCTTATCGTGCATGTTTTTCTTGATCTTGTGTGTTGTTGGTGTACGGTCTATCTTGCTATTTTACTTGTACTTTTATGATTGTTCTATGAACTTTATCTTTTATTTTTAACTGCGCAAACATTAATTAGTAGATTTCTGAAGGCAAACCATCTTTAAATTTTTTCCAGTAAGAGTGTTCATATACTGCATCTTTTATTCTTATGTGCTCTTTTCTCTATAAAGATTGGTTAGATAATATGTTCTGTCTTTCTTTTGATTAATTGTTGAAGCTGATCTGATTTATGCATTAAAGGAAATTATGGAAGAAACAATGAAGAAGGTTCCTCTTATCAAAGAGATTGTCGACTACTATAGTGGTCCAGATAGAGTTACTGCAAAGCAACAGCAAGAAGAGCTACAGAGAGTGGTCGAAACTCTCCCAGCTAGTGCACCTGCCTCTGTAAAGCGTTTCACTGATCGTGCTTTTCTCTCTTTGCAGGTTTATGCTCTTATTCCCTTGAAATTATTTGCACAGCATGGTGCTTTGTTTGTGTTACATGCTTGAAACTAGCCTCAACAGGAAGTATGAATTTAGACCCACTATAGAAAATGGTTACTTTTTGGAAAAAGAGTACAAACTTTCCCTCAGATTTATTTACGATTTAAGATAAGATCAATTTATAAAGCACAAATGTGTATTCAAAAGCAGTAATGTGATATCTTTACACCCTATAAAAAGGTCTATCTGCTTTAAGTTTTTTTCTCTATTTTTCAAATGCTTTTTTCTGAAGGTTTGATGATAGCCAGCGTTGACCTTCACATCTGGATTTTTACAGAAAATCGATGATGATTCGAATTGAAAATAATATAAAGTTGGTGATTTGTTTTGCTAAATTTGAAAGTTGGTGTTAAATTTGTAATTTGATATAAGTTTGTGTTTATTTTTCAATAAAGCCTTTACTTGTAACATCAACATCCTTCGAAATCTTTCGTATCTTGTAATGCATTATACTGATTGAATCCATTGAAAATTGTGCAGAGCAACGCAGGGTGGGGATTTGACAAGAAATGCATGTTCATGAATAAGCTTGTAGAGGAAGTTTCGGAGCAATACAAATAAAACTGAGGATGCTTTGAATGAATTTTGGTGCTTCCAAGCATGCAACACCACCAGAAGGGTTGTCACGTGGATATTTTGTTCTTTTCAGTTTGACCCCTTACCCTGAGTGATGATGGAAGATTATCTTTTTAATAGGTGATTTTTTCCCTGAATAGATGGCGATGAACATGTTCCGTTTATGCTACTGTTTTTCTATGTGAACTGGCTAGGATTTTTGCAGCATTTAGCTCGTTTTATAATAATTTACAACGGTGAAATTCTGCAGTATATTTGTTCTTTGATGACTGGCTCTCGTTGTATACATTAATCGCATAGATAGATACATGTAGTTGGATGTATTTTGGAATTCAATATTTAAAGAAATGATTCTTCGGACAAAATTCATTTTTCGTCCTTCCCCAGGAACGTCCAATTTTAGTCCTCTTGTTTTCCGATCATCAATTTTAGTCTTTCTATCTCTTGGATTGTCCAATTTTAGTCCGATTGTTCAATTTTGGACCTCCTATCTCGATTTTCCGGTCAGCTCCGGATGAGTGCACAACACTCGTCCCCAATTTTATGAGTTCCGACAGCTGACGCTTATGTGGCAGCTATTTTCACATGTGGTATTTCTTTTGTATTATTTTCCTAATTAAAATGTTACATCATCCGCAACGTCATTAAAAAATTAAAATATATAGAAAAAGGAAAAAAATAAAATTTAAAAAAAAAACTAAAAAGAAAAACACGAACAAAATTTTAAAAAAATTATTTAATTTTGTTCCTATGTTTTTATATATGTTTAATTTTTTTTATTGCATTTAAAGACAATAAGAAAAACAAAAAAAACAAAAAAAAACAGAGAAAAAATTAAAAAATTAAAAAAAAATATAAAAAAAAGGAACAAAATTTAAAGAAAAACAAAAAAATGTTTTAATTATGTTTGTGTTTTTTTTAAAAATTTAATTATGTTTCTTTTTTTATATTTCTTTCTCTCTCTTTTTCTTTTTTTTTTAAAGGTACGGATTTCTTGAAACTTTGTTTAATGACTTATTATTGATCACATAAGGAATGGTTCAGTTAAAACCTCACTCTTAAAAACAAATTTATTACAGCAATAGCCCTAGAGTTTATTGGGTTGGGCAACACCATTAGGTACATTAGAGTCCAGCAAGTACGGCCACCACCAGTAAAGTCACAAGGGGTAAACAAGTTCAACTAATTGGATACACATCCCAACCAAAAGGTCACAACATCAACTGGGCAATTAAAATTTGAACAACAATTAGTAGCACACATGAGCAACATATGCTGGCCATACAAAAAATCCTAAGGATTAAGGTATTGGGACAACACTTATTAAACTCCAAGCCAACTAATCGAGCCCATTAAAATCAGCCCAATCTTTAGTTGCATTAGACCAGAAAAGTTGGGATCAGATTTGGGCATGAGGTCCAACAAACATTTTGTTGGGCCCAAAAGCGATAGTGCCCCGGAGGGTTATTGGGGTTGGGCCACAAAATTTGAGACATTAGAATCCAACGGATACATACTGCCACCACAATGGGTAATCAGATTAGCCCATATATTAGAGTTAAGGAAACTAACTCAAGTGGGCACTTTGAGAGTCTCAACTCAACCTAACCCAGCTCATTCAGATTACCTTGGGATCAAATTTGGGCATGAGGTCCAACAAAAAATTTAGTGGGCCCAAAAGCAATAGTGCCCTGGAGTGTTATTGGGGTTGGGCCACAAAATTTGGGACATTAGAATCCGTACAGGCTGGACATCAGATTAGCCCAATTCATCTTTTTTGGTGTTTAGCCCAATTCATCATTTTGGTGTTCAGCCATACAGGCTGGACATCATTACTGCATCATTCATCAATATTGTAATCTGAGCCAGAGATCTTTAAATCAATAAGATTGAAGGGAAGGATCATATATCAATAAGTAACATAAGCCGTGAAGATTAAAAACTTTAGCAGTCAAACCACCTATTTCTGTTGATTCGCTTTGGTAAAACCCTTGTTTGCTAATTAAAGTAATTATATGTTTTTTTTAAAGAAAATATGAATTAAACTGTAAAGGAATTAAGGTAACCAAAACTGACAATTGAAAAAATAGGACGATGAGAATAAAACCGTACGGTCTTTGAGGTACACTAAGGGCAGAGACTTGTGTCTTTGTAAGGAGGAAGTAAAGAAGAAAATTAGATATCTGGATGGGAAACATGTGTACAACTAACATAAGAAAACCAAGAAGTGAAGCTACAATGAACCTCTGGTATGGAAGAATCATGGCCATGACAACATGAAATTGGGATGATCATTAATGATGAAGCTGTTGGCAGAACAATCAATTTTGTTGAGTGGGTAAACTGCTTACAACCTTCACGTGTTAACCACACCTTTAGTTCAAGTGAAATCATTAGTGATGCAATAACATGGAGCACGTTCAACTTTGGGCATATGCCCATATTCAACGACCTGAGACCAACCTGCAATGGATTTGTGTAATAAGCAAATTCCAATGAAGTGAGCTAAATAAATCTGCAACTACATAACAGAAAAGCATTACATGGCAACCGAAAATGAGAATAACGATTCACATGTACTCCGAATTCCAACCAAAGTATCTTTTCTTGTTTGAAGTTTGAAATAAAACACAAATTGACTTAACTCTACGCCAACATTAAAACCTTGATTTTATGAATAATAAAGGTCCTCATAATTTATGAAAAAAATATAAATCCTCATAATTCTTTAACATACTGAATTATTGCTGATCACAATCAAGGTTTTATCAATTGAAGATTGTTAATACGAGATAGAAAGGGTATTCCAGAAGTAAGCAAAGACAATCACAACGACAAACCTCACAATTGTCAACAACTAATGATCTCATTACAGGACAGCCACTTGGAAGATCGAGCAGCATAGTTCCAAAGATGTAAACTACACTCTCAGGAGTTACTCTTCCTGCACAATATTATCATGAATCATATATGCTTACAAGCTGGAAAAAAGCAACCTTTTAAGCACTCTAAACTGATTAAGTTTAAGGATATAAACCAGTTCTCAAGTACTCTGGAGACATAAAAGCTAAGTTGGTGCTATAACTTTTGCCATCTTGACTATTCTTCATCATCCCAAAACAACAGAGCCTCGGATTTCCATACTACCAACAAGTAATTAGCCAATGTAAGATCACACAACACTTGACATCTTGCATAGAAAAGATAAAACAAAAGAGTGCAGAACGATTTTTACCTGATTGAACAAGACTCTTTAAGCATTTAGATCGTGATACAATGCTCGGTCTTTACTGCTACAATAGTCTAGAGCTGGCTCTCAACCTCATTGCCCATTTCATTGGTTGATCCTCCCCTATTTTGATTCAATAACTAGCTATACATGAGAGACTAATCCACAAATGTCATAACAATTTACAAGGTTAAGCTTTAAAGATTTTGAGTTCGCAATGAAATAGTACACAAAACTCACAATGAAATAAATGCCTGGCCAGAGTCTCATTGGGCATAAACTCAGCCACTAGCAATCTCTCCTCTCCTTTGAAACTTAATGTTCTTCAGGCGTCGCAGATCCAGAGATACTAATGTTAATAAACTGAAATTATCAAGCTCCAGAACCTAAAATAGATGCATAGACAATATCAGCAACATATGATCATATCTAATTAATCAGACCATCAAATCATCACAATCAGAAGTCAAAAGAGTTACAGAGGAGGGTGCATTCAAACCTCAAGCATAGGACTAGAAGCTATAGCAACCATTGAAGCCGATGTTATACCCTCACAGCTATGAAGCTTAAGAACTGTCAGCAATTAAAGTCTCACAGACTTCAAAAGATAAGTTCTCGTTAGATGGCATGCATTCATGCATATATAGGTACTCGATATAAACATATGTATACAGAGAGAGAGAGAGAGAGAGAGAGAGAGAGTGAGAGAGAGAGAGAGAGTGTTTACTTCAAGAGAGATGTTTGGGCAGTATGATGCGTCTAGGACATGGAGATTTCCACAAGCCTGAGCTATACTTTGTAATGTCTCGTCAGTTGACACATGAACAATTGGACACATCCAAAATTCCTATAGTGGGCATGATGTCGATGCTGAATAGATTGCAGCATCTGAAAGCTTGTGACAGGAAGCTATATCAAGCTCATGCAAAAGGGGCAATTAAGATCTGACTGGAGTATAAAAACTGCGTTTAAGGGACAATGTTTCAAGCAGCGGACACCTGAAAAGAAAAGGAAAAATAATTGATAAATAACAAAGGAGTGAATAAAAACTGGAATTTAGCACCTGATAGACACACGGAGCACACGGCATTTCACTATCTAACGATCGCACAATCTGTCATGATATATGGGAATCTCTTGAATGCCATTACCCAAAGTAGCATCATTGACAGTTAAACTCTTCAACATCTGGCATTCTGTCAATGCTTGGAAAAAAACGTCTCGCCTAACTGGCCTTTTCCCAGGGTTAACATCACCTTAAGATTTCTGATGCAAATCCAATGAATCATAAGAACCTAAAGTTACCAAGTTACAAAATTATCACATAAAATTAAATCTAACATACCTCAACGAAGAAACTGCCTTCATCACAAGGTGATGGATAGAAGGAGTAACATAGAAAATAACTGCAGTAGTATTTGGATATTGCTGACACGTGTACTCAACTAAAGTGGCAAAAAAATTAACAGAATTAGTTACTCCATGCAACCAAAAACTGAAGCATGGAGATACAAATTAAGCAGATGATAGCCAGAAGAAGAAAAACACTCCTCAACCTTCAAAAGAAAATCAGCTCCAGCTATCAAATGATTGTAAAACATTATGTATACAACTTACTATTAAAGAAGTGTTAAAAGAACATCACATTTTTTAGACAATTTTACTGATGAGGTAATTAAATTTATAACAATTTCCATGATAACTTGAGCAGAGCGATTGAATTAGGATACCAACTAGAAAGGGATATTAGTTGTCAAACAAGTCAAAAGAAATTTTGGCTTTCAGAGTTGTCACATAAATCTTTTATAAGTCAAATCCCTCAGAAAACAGGTTCAAGCAATCTCTATATTTCAATAGAGCGAATATGTTAATCTGAAGCATGGAAGAACATGAATCCTCTTTTTTTTTTCCTGTAAATCATAAAGAACTTCCAGGTAAAATGGTTATTAAAAAACATTCCATATTCATTCAGTGCTATGAGGCAATATCTATATCTTTATGTTATTGAATGTTAGCAATGACAAAACAGGTCCAATAAAACTCTAAACAAACAAGGGATGGACTGTCACGATACTCACATTGCTGCACTGATATGTAGCGATTCTCAAATTTCAGGTAGCGCCAGAAATCTTCATGAGAACTTGCATCTCTCCACTGCTTGCAAACCCTTGCTGCTGGGCAAAGATCAAAGTGGTCCAAGAAGGTGAAACCCTACAACAGATGACAATATAGAAAATGCATCATCATCTAAAATAACTAGAAAGAAATCACTTTCTCAAGATACCTACCATGTGCAGCAAGTCGTCAGTAAGATCCATCCGAACTTCCGAATTATCCATTTTATTAGTACCCTCATTGTTTATAGCCATGTCTTCACCGACAGAAGTGTCTGCCAATTCATCGTACATGGGATGAAGGTATTGAAATTCCTTTTAAAACTTAGTGCCCCAATCCCTGCATTGAAGAATGAGATTAAGGCAGAGTTCGTGGTTTTCTTGCAGAAACAGAAAGACAAAATTATAACAATACAGAGACCAACATCACTAGAAATGGAAGGACGCCAAACTATCAGCTTTGTAAAAAGGTTATAAGGAAAGACATTTGATGCACAACAAACATATGATGTTAAGCATTTTCTTGGATCTTGTTATATGTCAATCAAATCTCATCCTAGCTATATTATTGAGAAACTAGATGGCAACAATGTCGGACGATAGTCTTTTACCTCTATATCAAGTTATTAACATCACCACTAATAAGCTGACCAATGGTGATACCATTTTTTTGTCATGACCATCTTCGAGTATTCTGAGAACGGTTTCCTACTTCACCACCAGCACCATTTCAATCTCCATTCTTCCAGCCTACAAAACTTTCACAGAATAAACTTACTGAATTAAATTCTGAATTTCATTTTAGTTTTTTAAGAAAAAAAGAGTGAAAGAGGAAAGGAGAAAGGATGACCATATTAAATTAGGGGCAATAACTAGAAAATAGAACCTCCCATAATGAGTATAACATCTTGAAGACATTAATAAACAGCAGGAACAGCCCAAGAGACAATCAGAGACCTATTTCCAGTGACAAATATTAGAATGCTGCAGAGAAAACATTACAATTTTGAAGATAGATGCCTTCACATATGAGCAAGGTGAAAACACACTACCATATATCTAAGTTAAGTTAAGTAAAATAGCAATTCAGCATAAATGCCCCCCATCAACTGCCACTATCATGTAAAACCAACAACTACTGCAAATCTTCAAAAGACAAACCAAAATGAATTTCAAAAAAAAAAAAAGTTCCGGAATTCTTGAAACTTTGCTTAATGACTTATTAATGATCACATAAGGAATGGTTCAGTTAAAACCCCACTCTTAAAAACAAATTTATTTCAGCAATAGCCCTAGAGTTTATTAAGTTGGGCACCACCATTAGGTACATTAGAGTCCAGCAAGTACGCCACCACCAGTAAGGTCACAAGGGGTAAACAAGTCCAACTAATTAGATACACATCCCAACCAAAAGGTCACAACATCAACTGGGCAATTAAAATTAGAACAACAATTAGTGGCACACAGGAGCAACATATGCAGGCCATACAAAAAATCCTAAGGATTAAGGTATTGGGACAGCACTTATTAAACTCCAAGCCAACTAATCGAGCCCATTAAAATCAGCCCAATCTTTAGTTGCATTAGACCAGAAAAGTTGGGATCAGATTTGGGCATGAGGTCCAACAAAGATTTTGTTGGGCCCAAAAGCAATAGTGCCCCGGAGGGATATTGGGGTTGGGCCACAAAATTTGAGACATTAGAATCCAACGGATACATACTGCCACCACAAAGCCACAATGGATAATCAGATTAGCCCCATAGATTAGGGTTAAGGAAACTAACTCAAGTGGGCACTTTTGAGAGTCTTAACTCAACCTAACCCAGCGCATTCAGATTACCTTGGGATCAGATTTGGGCATAAGGTCCATCAAAAAATTTGGTGGGCCCAAAAGCAATAGTGCCCCGGAGGGTTACTGGGGTTGGGCCACAAAATTTGGGACATTAGAATCCGTACAGGCTGGACATCAGATTAGCCCAATTCATCATTTTTTGTGTTTAGCCCAATTCATCATTTTGGTGTTTAGCTATTCAGGCTGGACATCATTACTGCACCATTCATCAATAGTGTAATCAGAACTAGAGATTTTTAAATCAATAAGATTGAAGGGAAAGATCATATATCAATAAGTAACATAAGACGTGAAGATTAAAAAATTTATCAGTCAAACCACCTATTTCTGTTGATTCGCTTTGATAAAACCCTTGTTTGCCAATTTAAGTAATTATATGTTTTTTTTAAAGAAAACTTGAATTAAACTGTGAAGGAATTAGGGTAACCAAATCTGACAATTGAAACAAATAGGATGATGAGAATAAAACCGTACAGTCTTTGAGGTACACTAAGGTCAAAGACTTGTGTCTTTGTAAGGAGGAAGTAAAGAAGAAAATTAGATACCTGGATGGGGAACATGTGTACAACTAACATATGAGAAACACGAAGTGAAGCTACAATAAACCTCTGGTATGGAAGAATCATGGTCATGACAACATGGAATTGCGAGGATCATTAATGATGAAGCTGTTGGCAGAACAAGCAATTTAGTTGTGTGGGTAAACTGCTTACAACCTCCATGTGTTAACCACACCCCTTTAGTTCAAGTGAAATCATTAGTGATGCTATAACATGGAGCACATTCAACTTTGGGCATATGCCCTTATTCAACGACCTAGACCAACCTGCAATGGATTTGTGAAATCTATGAAAGCATGATAAGCATATTCCAATGAAGTGGGTTAAATAAATCTGCAACAAAATGATAGAAAAACATATTACATGGCAACAGAAAATGAGAATACCGATTCACAAGTTCTTTTTTTGAGGAAAATTGAAAATTTTAAGGCAGCTATCAAATAAAAAGTGGACTTAAATCCCAAAATAGGATTAACAACAATCAATAAGATGATGACTTACAGGTGAAAATGATGCTATCTCAAGATGATCACAACCATCTAACTACCAAACCACCAAGTGAAAGACTAACTAAAGACATACTGTGGAAACTCACAGTTGTCAAACCCTGACACAGAGTAATAGATACAGTTAGAAATAATAGCAGTGACTATAAAAAAATCCGATGCATACAAAACTTGTATAATAGGTGGATGAATGATAATATGAGATCTCCAAGATATCCAACTACATTATGAAATTAAAATTTCTAAGAGTAGTATGATACCCTATGTATATGCACTGTGTATCTTTTCTTGATTGAAGTTTGAACTAAAACACAAACTGACTTAACAACTCTACGTCAACATTAAAACCTTGATTCAATGAATTATAAAGGTCGCAAGAATAATGTAAATCCTCATAATTCTTTAGCATACTGAATTATTGCCGATCACAATTAAGGTTTCATCAATTGAAGGAAAGAAAGGGTATTCTAGAACTAAGCAAAGAAAAACACATGGACAAACCTCACAATTGTCAAGAACAAAAGAAAATACATAATGTGATCAAGAAATTACAAGAAACAGGTTCTTCCTAGAAAATTTTGTTTCAAGAAAGAAAGAAGAAAATAGAAAGAATCACCGATGCGGTCACCGATGGAGAACGGTGGAGCAGCGGTGGAAATAACTCTCTTTCACTTTACCTATTTTCTATAATAATTATGTAATATCCCTTTAATTATGTTTCTATTATAGATAATAAATAGGGTTAATGAAAGCGTGTGCCCCCGGTTAATCGTTACTACCAAGATTTATTATAGCCGTTAAAATATACACACGAACGTTTTTAATATGAAATATGGGATTTTAAGATATTTTTTCCTTTTTGGTATTTTTTTTCCCATTAATTATGTTTCTTTTATAGATAATAATAATTTGGTTAAGTTTTTTTTTTTTTTTTTTTTAAAGTATGGTAAGTTTGAGCATTACCAAGATTTGACTATAAATTATTATAGCCGTTACAATTTAGAAAACTTTCAAACAACGTTTTTAATTAGAAATTGAGGGTTTCAAGGGATTTTTTTCTTTTAGGGATTTAATTAGAAAACATACTTTCAATCTCAGATCACGTTTTTGCATTTTGTTTTTTCTTTAAAAAAATCAAGATCCTTAAGAAAATCAAATAATTTTTTAAGATTAAGTTCTTCTAAATATTTATTGGTTTAACAATTAATAGTTAATAATTTACTTAATTTAGCATTAATTTAGTAAACCAAATCAATGAATCAGTAATTGATAAGTTGCAAGGAAGAGCTCGGAAACATAAATAGCCAAACGAATAGGTCAAAGGGAACTATGAAACAGAAAAACATAATCAACAAACAACTGAGTTATAACAATTCTGGTCACTAACACACAACGGCAGAAGTTAACACAAACTATGCTCCTTAAATGTTAGAACTTATCAACAAAAATGAGATGGTGCCACCAGCCAAGTGGGTGGAATAAGAATTAATAAGAACACTATGGAGTTGTCAAGTGTGATATCTGTGGCCTTCACAAAGAAGGACGCATATTTCTCATTCATGAAATATGCTATAAAATCATTAAGCTGATGAATAACTTTTTGACAGTTGACAGTAACTACACAACTATACATGCAGAGTAAGTTCCATTTACAAATCATACATACTTAGCAAATAATTCTTTCGGAACTTGAGATGGCAAAATAGCTAGATGAATATGTTATCATAAGCATGTAAGTATACTATAGCCATTTTTTATGTTGTATTTTTATATGCAAATTCCAGCTTTGACAACAAAATTATATGGAATCAAAAAAAGGAATATTTACTGGCATGCATAGGATCTGCATTGTGAAATTCAACAAGCATTGCCGCTCAATGTAGTACTCAAGCATAACCTTTAAAACAAATGGCATATATGACAGAACCCACAAAAAAAAAAAAAAAAAAAAAAAAGGTTGATGATGTAGTAAGATAATAAAAGGAATAGTCCTCAATATAATTTATATTTCAACAAATTCAAGTTCTCAATGGAAAATATAACACAATGATAATTAAATCTAAGTCAATGCTAAACTGATAGTTAAAAGAGGAATATGTCCATCACATGCTTCCCAGATTTTCATTCACTATAGCTAAACCAGTTAAAGATAATCAAGTACGCAAATAATTTATTCTAATAAATATTATAAGAAATGGGTGGGGCTAACCACACCCCCACCATTTTCTAAACAGACCCTACTTATAAAAAAAAAAAAAAAAAATCCCAATTTTACCTTAAGAAGGAAAAAAATGATTTTTTTTGAAAACCTTCTTCTCCCTCCTCCCCTCTCTTCCTCCTTCACCCTTTCTCACTTAAACTCTTGAAGAATGAATGAAAATCTAACAAGGAGCATTTCAAAGATTGGTCAAATGTGTGAAAATCATGTGAAAAAATAATAAAAATTGATTATACACGAAAATTGTTCCATTCAATCATGGTTTGTCAAACATATAGAAGTATGTTCGAACTCATTCTGTCCAGGTGGTCCAACATACTTCTATATGTTCGACCAACAAGAACAGACGGGGCAATGTTTAGGGAAAAATGATTTTTACCATTTTTTCAACACGATTTTCTCAAATCTAACCAAGAAATGTTTTCATTCCATTTTTCAAGAATTCAAGAGAGGAAGTGAGGGTAAGAGTGGAGTAAGAGGGGGGAGGGAAAAGGGTTTCAAATTTTTTTTCAGATAAGGGTAAAATTGAATATTGTTTATTTTTTAAATTAAAATGTTTTATAATTGGGGTGTGTCTATGTACCAAGAAATCGGTTTTCATCCCGATTCGGTTCGGTTCGGTAGCCGAACTGACCGATGCACACCCCTAAGAGTAGGGAAATTAAAATCTTCTAAGTAGATTAGTAAACTAAATCCGAATATATCAAAAAGAAAAAAAACTAAAAAAGAAATACCGATCAAATTTACAAATTCTGGATGCAGAGTGTCTGTCGGCTGCATCGTTCAGCTCCAGTGATCTTTTAACAACAATATATGATTGCACCTCATCTAAACACTAACAAAGAATGCAAAATATTTCATTGTCTCAACAATCAAAATCGTGAAAACCTGTTGTCGTCTGCTAACCTCAAGATTGTTTGGGATATTCGCAGCAGAATCATTGATGGTAAGTACTGAATACAATCTACTGAGCTTTCTGCAGATGTATTATGTAGTTTAGAAATTATCTCTGACAATAGAATGACATCAAATTTCAAAAAGGGGGGGGGGGGGGAATCTCAACCATTTACACAAACCTCATGTTGATAGATAGGACATCATGTCGCATAACATCATAAAGATCTAAAATAGCCTTATCAGCACCAGTTTCGAGTTCAGGGGTGTGATCCTTTTTCTGCAAAGAAACCTTAACACCATTAAAGCAACTTGAACATGGAAAGTTCAAGATAATCCTTTCAAGCAATACAAAGAAAGTATACACTTTAAATCACAATGTTCCCTAAATAATAAAAAGAAGGGGAGGACTAAAGGCACAACTCTAACTTCTAAGGGCACAACACCAATTTAAAAAAATAAATAAATAAATAATTCCAATTTTACCCCTAAGGTTGTTGAACTAGTTCCGTTCGGCCAAGATGGCCGAACGGGTTTCAAGGTGTTCGGCCAAGATGGCCGAATAGGCTTCAAGATGTTTGGCCGTGGTGGCCGAACACTCTTCTATGTGTTCGGCCAACAGTGGCCGAACGAAATTGATCCGGTTCAATCGTTTTTTTACGTTTTTTGCTATGATTTTCACACGATTTAACAAATTTATGAAATGTTCGTCATTTTGTTGGCATTACAATCTTCAAAAAATTAAAAGATTTAATGTAAAAAAAAACGCAACCCGTCACCCGTCGTGCGGGCGCACACCGCGCCCCCGTCACCCGTTACTATACACTTGGATTTAGAAAATATATGGCAAAAGAAATAAGGAATAGTTCTCACACAAAAGCCAAAACGTAAAACAAGAGATAAGCTGAGCTATGTTAATAAAACTAGTCTATCCAATGGTATTGTAAGCATTAAATTTTGTAAGAGCCTAAGAGGGTAAGGTCAAGTTCATTTACTACGAACCAGTATCCTCAGGAATGCAGTAACTTTCTGTATAACAAGAGGCAGTTTATCCAGCCGGAAATCAACATGAATACTCCAATCACCATGCTCCCTTGAGTGTCTTCATATATTCTTTCAACCCTGACATGATTCCAACAGCATAATATGATTACATGATATCTGATAGCATCAATCTGAAAATTTGATGAATTTACCACTTCTGTCCTTCATTATTTCCTTCATCACCTAGTATTGCTTTAAGGATAAATTTGACACAGTGAAAGCACTCCTGAACAGCATACTTCATGTATTCATCCCTTGAGATTTTATCCCAAAGCTCTTCGTGAAAATCTTTATTCTCCGAAGCAATATCTTTTGCCAGGAATATCTATCAAATTTTGTATGGATCAGATAGCAGCAGATCATGTCAGATAAATGCCAAAGACATAAGTCGAGAACATTAAAGACATGAGCAGACCTTGCTAGCTAGAAGTAAAAGTGGCCACTGGACAAGCACAATACTCTCTGAATTTTTAGGCATTTAAAGCAAAAAATTGCTGCAGCATTAATAATAATACTCAAGCAGTCTAAAATAATTGTAGAAAATCCAACAAGATAATGCAACATACAGAATAGTGAACTCACAAATCATCGACACAGTCTTCCTCCCTCAGATTCTTGATAATTTCATTCCAAAAATGGAGCTAATTGACCAGCATCAATTTTGTTTTTTCCCCAACCTTCAATTAGACATACAATATTCTCATGTAATAAATAAAAGGCTAAAAGACAACCAATAAACGATTGAAACAATGGGGAAACTGCGCTATTTAAACAACTTGTTATACTTATTATATTTAGCCCACAAAAGCATAGTAACCAAAATCCTAGAATATAATTCACATGGACATAGGTTCCAGAAGTCGAATACCTTCTTAGTCTATTAATGATTCAATTCTAACTGATCAATTAAATAAAATGGTCATTTGTATAATTTCCTTACTCTTTAGTTTTTTCAAATTCCAAGTATCATGATATGTAAGAAAAATAATTTTGAACAGATCATACTCATCTGTAAAATTGTGTTATTATGAGTTTAGTTAATTCCCAATTCGATTCTGTGAAGTAATCATGGATCTAAGAAAGAATGAGGTGTGAGGTGTGACTCCTTTTATCTAAGAAACAGAACATTGTCCATACCTGAACAGTTACTCCTCGTAACACAGCTCCTTTTATTTATCAAACCTCCCAAATTTGTCCATAACAATTCAGTAAGAGAATGAGGTATGGCCCCAATTCATTAAAAGCCTGATTCGACAAAGAAAGAATGAAGGTCTAAGAACCTAATTGGACTACTAGATAAAACATTAATTTACAAAACAATGGTCACAATATAGAAAATGCAACTATATGTCAACAAAATTTAAGGATCTTGCCATGGATATGAAGTCATTTAAACCAAAAGTCTTATACGACAGTATAAATTTATAATCACTATGGCAATTACGGTTATCAAAATCATCAGCAAAATATTTATGGTCCAGGTAAGCAAATTCTTTTATTTCCATGCTCTAGAATTTGAACATACTGAATGTGATAGAAATGAAATAGAAGAAACCACGCTGAATACATTCATCATAATCACATTCATAAACCCAAAAATGGTAATGCGCCAGTGTATGATTCAGGAAACTGTATCTGTCATGCAGTGGCCTAGTTTTCTCGTTTTTTTAATATCTTTCAACAGATTTATCATGTAATTTACTAAACCAGAAATATAGAATTATGGGAGATAAAAGAGGCACTAGCTTCTGATGAGTGAATCCAACTAACCTGACCAGATGACTGCATAGACTCCCAGCAAAAGAAAGCTTTGATTCAATTCCATTAATAAAGAAACAAACAAGTTGTAGAATGTTCTTCAATAGAATTCTTCTTCTGATTTGTAATTTTTTTTTTTTGCTTTTTGACTGTTTTTTCAAGTAATAAAATTCAAGCTGAAACACAAAGAACCTGTTGCGAAGCTGTACTTGTAGAGTATTCATGAAAGCTGCAGGAAACTCCTCAAAAAGTTGATGAACAGCATCTAGAGACCTAATCAGAAGTCAAAGGGAAATCACAACTGATCCAGTCTACTTGCTGCTAAAGTTAAGTGTGTCAACAAAATGCATATAAAATTCAATACAGAAAACAATGTAAATATACACATAAATTCATATGTACAGAACAAAATGCTCAGAGATTCTTCTAGAAACAGTGAAATAATTGAGTCCATAATGAAATATGTTACCTACCCGAGCTGATCTCTAGCACCCAACAGGAAAGCCCATATAGCAGATATAATAGAGTACTCAACATGGATAAATCTGCCACATATAGCAGGAAAGCCCATATAGCAGATATAATAGGCAATAAGATTATTCATAGAACCAAAAGTCGAAGAAGGAACATGACTACTAAATACGTCATTGAAACACATTAAATGCATCCCATAACTAGAATCTACTATTCAGTAAGGCAATGTCTGTAAGGAGATTCATGAGTCAAGATTTCAGATTTCATAATCTCAAATCCTTGTTTGTCAGGGTTTTAAATTAGGATCATAAAATCAACTCAATTGCTATCCTACTTTACAAAAAATACTACAATTAGCCCTAACACTCTAACCTATTAATACACAAATTTCAATACACATCTAAATTTCTACTATTACAATCAAACAATCATTACTATTACATCAACTAATAATATAATATTACACATACACTTTTTCCAACATTGATTTGACATCTAAAATAATAATTCTACCCTATAAAATCTCATGACATAGATTTTATCTATTCACCACTATTTACAAAACTCATGATTTCAAATGCGGATTTCCCCAATCCTACATAATCTCACATTGCCTTGCTATGATTTGAAAGCAGGAGGTAAGGGGACAACAAAAATAGTAGAGCCAAAAAATCCTGACAAAAGAAAAGCATACTTACAGCCAGCACAGGGCCCATAAGCTTAGTACTGTCAAAGCAATATGGTTATCTACAGGAGAAAGATACAAATTAATTAATATAAAAGCAAAAGATGGAACAAAATGAGTTCACCAGACCACTGACCAAAAAAATTTAATATCAGACAGAAGAAACAGAACACTCAAATACCAAGTTATGACCCTCGAGGCCTCGACAGATGAATCTAAAGCCATACCTCAAGGAGTAAGAGGAAATTTCAAGACAGAGAAAGAAGGATAGCGACACCAAGAAAAAAACATTACTAAAGGCTTATCATTGTTTCTACACTATACGTAACTGTCGCAAAAAAGGCAAGGACCACGACAACCTTTGCCAGTCAAAATAAGTTTGTTATTCTAGATTGGTGCAAAGGAAATGTGGTGATAATCCTAAGCAAGTATTATTAAACTTCAAGGTTCTGAACAACGGAACAACAGGCAAATCATTCCAGATCAAATTAGACAATCGCCAATGGCAGACATAGTAAGGTTCCTAAAACACATGAATTATTAGTCAACAAATATAAATATTACAAGAAAAATAACAAAAAATTGAATACAAATAAATACACATAACAATATTTAAACCTGGTGCATCAACTTCATAAACGGAACCAGGGGCCAACCATCACACCTATCTGATAGACGATGTCATGCTGGAATGTGCAGCAATAAACTCAAACAGAACTTCCCACCAGCATAGATGTCCCATATAGTGCAACAAGAATTATAACATATATTTTATAGAGAGGTTTCCTGAAAAAGAAGGCCAACTAGTTCATATTATAACACAGAAGAAAAGCATGGCTTCAAAGAAGGGAAAAGTAAGAAATAAAAAGGTTATCATACACACACATAAAAGAAACATCTGAAAACAGAAATAGCACTATAGCTAAGAAAATGGAGAAAAATTCTGGTGACAGCTACACGCCTTGCTGTAGAGCTTGCTCCATACATCATCATAATGTCCAGCACACCTAAAAGAACACACAACGAAAGAAGATATAATTCAGAACAAACATAACAATCTAATACAGAAACAATTTTTCAGATAAACAAGAAATTACAATAAATAAATATATATATATATATATATATATATATATATATATGTAAAGGTAGATTACTCTTGAAGAATTTCATGACAAAATATGTTGGTCCCACTAAGAACTTCTAGGATGGTCTTGGAGTTGAAATTCCACTGATTGAAGGCAATTATGGCAAGTCTCTGCACAAACAACAAATAAGAGAAACAAAAAATGCAGCTTAATAACAACTTTAGGACTGTTAGAAGAAACATAATGAGCTTCGAAGCAGGTAAAAATCAAGACCAGGTCAGAAAATATTAAAAATTGTAAATCAAATAAATCAAATGTTGAAAACAAACAAGCAACAATAAACTTGATATTACACATCCAGCGAAGCGTGAATAAACAGCTCCAATTCCAAACAAAAAAAGAAAAGTTGATTTAGCAACATTGCAATAGTAATGTGATTCTACAAACATATATAAAAAGAAAAGGACATAAAGAGAGCATAGACAACATACTCAAAGTTGTACAAACATACCACAAAAATAGCAATTAGAATACATCAGATACAAGGCCACAGCAAAGCCATAATGAAATTAAATTGGGAAATAAACTAGGATAAAAGGAGACAACTCAAGAAGGCACTTTTAATAGTCTCAACTCAAGGCCACAAGATTGTTTGTGATAACGTCGAAAGAATGTTTTATACCTTGGACCTCGGTGCTGGCTTCAGGAAAATAATACATCCATTGTATTTAAAAGAGTATATTTAAAATATACATTCAAATACACGAAGTATGCTTTAAATGAAGTTCAACTACTAAATCATGTTCCTTGGCAGGTAAGTTTAGTAAAATTAAGTCTACAGAAAACAGTTTATTCCAAAATAGAATGATCAGCAGATTTAATGTGAAAACTATGTAAAAGTAAGTCCATGTCACAAGATTGTTTGTGATAACATCGAAAGAACGTTTCATACCTTGGACCTCAGTGCTGGCTTCAGGAAAAATATTGAACCCTTGCATCACGGCCAACTAAGCATTAGTAAGCACAAATAAAAAATAAAAAATAAAAAGGTGAATCAGAAAATCACACATCCATTGTATTTAAAAGAGTATATGTGGGACACTTAAAAATTTGACATATTCACAACAAAAAAAATTTAGCACAGGAGGTAGATTATTTTACACATAAACCTTGGATAGAGAAAAAACAAAAGAAAAACAAGACTCAACCATTCCCAAAACAGATTTAGAATGAGGACAACAATTAGAGGCTTTAAAACTCAGCTAATGGGCATAGAACCAACACATGAAACTACAGTTGGGATACCTTATCAGATTTGGGCATGAGGACCGACAAATTGGGCCCATAAGCAATAGTGGCCCAGAGAGTTATTGGCTTCGGACACACAATTTGGGACATTAGAATACATCAGATACATGGCCACAGCAAAGATGCAATGGGAAATTAAATTGGGCCATAGACTAGGACTAAAGGAGACAACTCAAGAGGGCAACTCAAGAGGGCACTTTTAAGAGTCTCAACTCAACCTGACTGGCCATTCAATTCACCCATCGCACTTGCAGCAACACAATAATCCAGGAAAGATGAAGCCCAAGAACCATGATAAAGGTCCAAACGAAATATCTCTTCAATTCCTTTTTTTTCTTTACCAAAGACAACCACATAATATGTACGGTTTTTATACATCTCTGCAGAAAATACAATTAACTTCATGGACATGTTGCCAACATTTTGGACATGTAGAACACATTAAAAGACCATTGTAATAACATGCAAACCTGAAACATCATAAGCAGGAATATCCAAAGACGATGAAAATTGAGATAGAGATGAAGAAATGACCTGTGTTCAACAATGGATGATTTTCCACAATTTTTGCCTCCACCCGACCTTAGGACATTCTAACAAACAAGAGAAATATTAACAATATCCATCGTCATGGAAAGACCTAGCAGATGCAATATATGATATGCCACAAAACGGGGGGGGGGGGGGGTTTGAGACACTAACAATTCAAGCACAATCCTCTTATTGATACCGAATAAAATTGCATAAGCAATGACTCAACATGCCAAAATCAGGTGTCTACTAAATCCAAAGTACTTATCCAAGGAATCTTCGGTAAAACCGAATTGAAAAAGAGTACTCACTAAACATTCAAATACACGGCATACATCTAACTAAATCCTTGAGTTAACACAATTACAGGGCATACATCGAACTAATTACAAAATACCCATGATTCAAAACTAAAGATCATAGCCCGGCACTGTCACATAAAATTGATATATTAATATAGCAAACAGAAAAAAAAAAAAAAAAAAAAAGTGAAAAACAGGGGGGCAAGTCATCAAGTTCCCTGTCCAATGAAGTTCTACAACTAAATCATGTTCCCAGGCTGGTAAGTTTAGTAAAATAAGTCTACAGAAAGGAGTTTCTTCCAAAATAGAATATGAGGCATCAGCAAATATAATGTAAAAATTATGTAAAATTAAGTCCATGTCTCAAGATTGTTTGTGATAAAATCGAAAAAACATTTCATACCTTGGACCTCAGTGCTGGCTTCAGGTAAAATATTGAAACCTTGCATCACAGACAAATAAGCATTATTAAAGACAAATAAAAATGAAAAAAAAAAAAAAAAAAAGGGAGAATCAGAAAATCACACATCCATTGTATTTAAAAGAGTATATGTGGGAAGCTTAGAAACTTGACATATTCTCAAAACATTTTTTTTAGCACAGGAGGTCGATTATTTTACACATAAACCATAGATAGAGAATTACAATAGAAAAGCAAGGCTCAACCATCCCCAAAACAGATTTAGAATGAGCATAACAATTAGAGGTTTAAAAACTCAACCAAAGAGCATGGAACCGACACATGAAACCACAGTTGGGATACCTTTATCAGATTTGGGCACGAGGACCAACAAATTGGGCCCAAAACCAATAGTGCCCCAGAGGGTTATTGGCTTCGGACACACAATTTGGGACATTAGAATACATCAGATACACGGCCACAGCAAAGCCGCAATGGGAAATTAAATTGGGCCATAGACAAGGATTGAAGGAGACAACTCAAGTGGGCACTTTTAAGAGTCTCAACCCAACCTGACTGGCCATTCAATTCACCCATCGCACTGCAGTAACACAATAATCCTGGAAAGATAAATGCCCAAGAACCATGATAAAGGTTCAAAAGAAATATATCTCTTTAATTCCATTTCTTTTTTACCAAAGACAACCACTTAATATGTACGGTTTTTATACATCTCTGCAGAAATACAATTAACTTCATGGATATTTTGTAAAGATTTTGGACATGTAGAACACTTAAAAAAACCATTGAATAACTTGCAAGCCTGAAACATCATAAGCAGGAATATCTACAGACGAAGAAAACTGTGATAAAGATAAAGAAATGACCTGTGTTCAACAAAGGATGTTTTTCGACATCGGTTGCCTCCTCCCGACTTTAGGACATTCTGAAATACAAGAGAAACATTTACAATACCCATAATCATGGAATGACCTAGCAACTGCAATAAATGATCTGCCACGAATCAGCCGGGGAGGGGGGCAGGAAAATAAAAAATCTAGCCAAGAAAGTGTCAACTAACGATACAAGCACATTCAACTATCTTGATACCAAATAAAATTGCATCAGTATTGACTCAACATGCCTATAATAGGTGTGTACTAAATCCAAAGGACTTATCCAAGTAATCTTTGATGAAACCGAGGAGCACTCACTAAACATTCAAATACACACAGTATACTTTAAAGTTATCGGCAATTTCTCAAAATCCATGAGTTAAAACAATTACTGGACATACATCTAACTAATTACAAAATGTCCATGACTCCAAACTAGAGATCATAGACAGGAACTATCAAATAAAATTGTTTTTTTAATATAGCTAACAGAAAAAAAAAAATAGTGCAGTACAGGGGCCGAATCATCAATTTCCCAGTCCAAATGAAGTTCAACTACTAAATAATGTTCCCAGTCAGGTAAGTTTAGTAAAATTAAGTCTACAGAAAAGAGTTTCTTCCAAAATAGAATAAGAGGCATCAGCAGATTTAATGTTAAAAATATGTAAAATTAAGTCCATGTCCAAAGATTGTTTGTGATAACATCGAAAGAACGTTTCATACCTTGGACCTCGGTGCTGGCTTCAGGTAAAATATTGAACCCTTGCATCACAGACAATTAAGCATTATTAAAAACAAATAAAAATGAAAAAAAAAAGGTGAATCAGAGAATCACACAACCATTGTATTTAAAAGAGTATATGTGGGAAGCATAGAAATTTGACATATTCACAAAACATTTTTTTTTAGCACAGGAGGTCAATTATTTTACACATAAACCTTAGATAGAGAATTACAATAGAAAAACAAGCCTCAACAATCCCCAAAATAGATTTAGAATGAGCACAACAATTAGAGGTTTAAAAACTCAACCAAAGAGCATGGAACCAACACATGAAACAACAATTGGGATACCTTTATCAGATTTGGGCATGAGGACCAACAAATTGGACCCAAAACCAACAGTGCCCCAGAGGGTTATTGGCTTCGGACACACAATTAGGGACATTAGAATACATCAGATACATGGCCACAGCAAAGCCACGATGGGAAATTAAATTGGGCCATAGACAAGGATTGAAGGAGACAACTCAAGTGGGCACTTTTAAGAGTCTCAACCCAACCTGACTGGCCATTCAATTCACCCATCACACTTGCAGTAACTCAATAATCCTGGAAAGATAAATGCCCAAGAACCATGATAAAGATCCAAAAGAAATACATCTCTCTAATTCATTTTCTTTTTTTACCAAAGGCAGCCACTTAATATGTACGGTTTTTATACATCTCTACAGAAATACAATTAACTTCATGGATATTTTGTAAAGATTTTGGACATGTAGAACACTTAAAAAAACCATTGAATAACTTGCAAGCCTGAAACATCATAAGCAGGAATATCTATAGACGAAGAAAACTGTGATAAAGATGAAGAAATGACCTGTGTTCAACAAAGGATGTTTTTCCACATCGGTGGCCTCCTCCCGACTTTAGGACATTCTGAAAAACAAGAGAAACATTTACAATACCCATCATCATGGAATGACCTAGCAACTGCAATAAATGATCTGCCACGAATCAGCCGGGGAGGGGGGCAGGAAAATAAAAAATCTAGCCAAGAAAGTGTCAATCAACAATTCAAGCACGTTCCATTATCTTGATACCAAAGAAAATTGCATCAGCAATGACTAAACATGCCTAAAATAGGTGTGTACTAAATCCAAGGAATATTCGGTGAAACCGAATCTAAAAGGGGAACTCACTAAACATCCAAATACACACAGTATGCTTTAAAATTCTCGGCATATTCTCAAAATCCATGAGTTAACACAATTACAGGACATACATCTAACTAATTACAAAACGATCATGACTCAAAACTAGAGATCATAGCTAGGAACTATCAAATAAAATTGTTTTTTTTTTAATATAGCAAACAAAAAAAATAGGTGCAGTACAAGGGCCGAATCATCAAGTTCCCAGAAAAAGGAAGTTCAACTACTAAATCATGTTCCCAGTCAGGTAAGTTTAGTAAACTTAAGTCTACAGAAAAGAGTTTCTTCCAAAATAGAATAAGAGGCATCAGCAGATTTATTGTTAAAAATATGTAAAATTAAGTCCATGTCAGAAGATTGTTTGTGATAACATCGAAAGAATGTTTAATACCTTGGACCTCGGTGCTGGCTTCAGGAAAAATATTGAACCCTTGCATCACAGACAAATAAGCATTATTAAACACAAATAAAAATGAAAAAAAAAATAGGTGGGAAGCTTAGAAAAGAGTATATGTGGGAAACTTAGAAATTTGACATATTCACAAAACATTTTTTTTTAGCACAGGAGGTCGATTATTTTACACATAAACCTTAGATAGAGAATTGCAATAGAAAAACAAGCCTCAACCATCCCCAAAATAGATTTAGAATGAGCACAATAATTAGAGGTTTAAAAACTCAACCAAAGAGCATGGAACCAACACATGAAACCACAGGTGGGATACCTTTATCACATTTGGGCATGAGTTAATTGGGCCCAAAACCAATAGTGCCCCAGAGGATTATTGGCTTCGGACACACAATTTGGGACATTAGAATACATCAGGTACATGGCCACAGCAAAGCCGCAATGGGAAATTAAATTGGGCAATAGACAAAGATTGAAGGAGACACTCAAGTGGGCACTTTTAAGAGTCACAACCCAACCTAACTGGCCATTCAATTCACCCATCGCATTTGCAGTAACACAATAATCCTGGAAAGATAAAGCCCAAGCACCATGATAAAGGTCTAAAAGAAATATAGCTCTATAAATCTTTTTTTTTTTTTTACTAAGATTCTGAATACAATGAAAGTAAGGGATTGTTCACAGATACAAAAAAAGGAGTTAATCTAGTGAAGCGCAAAAAGATCTTCAAGTTGTTGTGCATTAATACCAGGATAAAAAGAATTTGTTTCTAAGATAAAGCAACCTTCACAGAAGTTTGTCTTCACTACTGATGAAAAAATCTGAGTAGATGAAAAATAGCTCTTAGCAGTTCTCGGCTGAAAATAAATGTTTCAAGAAAGTTTCACTCGCACAAGAAAATGTTTTACCACTTTTTAAACAAGAATTGTAGTCGGTTTGTCGATTTTACTGAAATTGTGCAGTCTCTATGGGTTAACAGAGAACAACAACTAGATCAGGAACCAGTCATCGTTCTCTGTTATGGGTCGTTTTCCAGCGCACTACGCCGGAAACCTAGATTTTGGCCGCAGGAAATTGAAAAAAGGAGACAAGATAAGACTTACCGACGAGTTCGCGCACTGATCGAAGTCGATTCTTGAACCTTCATCTTGCTAGTTAGAATTTAGGGCAATCTTGCCCAAATTTGTGTATTAGTTTTATTATTATTGGAAGGTGCGGATGGGGCTTTATGTGAACGACTGAACCGACTACAACATTAAAGCCCATGTGACAAAATAAAACTTACCATAATAAAGGTTACCATAATTACTTAAAGAAACGAACACATCTTCGACTGTGCGTTATTTTGACACATGTTCTTTAATAGTTATTATATATTAATATATATGAAACATATATATAACATCTTTATCTTTATATCTTTATTTATATATATATATAAAGTAAGACCATGTCAAACTTACAATTTTTTTTATAAAATATTTAATAAATGAAATTTTAAATAATATCATCTTTAATGTGGCTAATCAATGGCTTCAAATTAATGTTTATAAGAATCATTACTAAATAATATAAGATTTTAGTTAGATTTGTTAAAATAGTAAATGTTATACTTCAAATATAGAAATTATTTATACGTTTGAAATTTATTTAATTTAAAATTGTTTGACAAAAATATCAATAAATAAAAGAAAACAATATATAAAATTAGCTAAGTTAGGTGATAACCATAAATTTATTTTCCCCATATAAATAATATTTTAAAATTTCAAATTTTATTAAATTTAATTTAATTTTTTTAAAATCCCATGTATTACACTGGACTTATACTAGTGTGTTTGTGTGTGTGTGTATATATATATGTCTAAGTATATTAATTTTAATGTTAAGTTCTTCGAAATATATGTTCATTTATTTAATATTATACATGAAACATATATATGAGCTTTAGGAATGGACTTAATTTTCCTTAAGATGTATAAATTCAAATAATTTAAAAATAATAGATATATACTTATATAATTTAAATCTCATATTACTTCAAAGCTATTATTTCTATATATTAATAAATAACGAATATTTTAAAAAACATTAATAAATAATAAAAGATTAATATATATTTGTATTCTCATGTTGTCTTGATTGTCATAAATATATTTAATTTGTTTGGCCCAAGCAACAAGTCCATTATATCTATCAACAACAGAAATAAAGTTTGGTTGCCGGACTCAACAATACCCAGCAAATAAATTAGGAAAGGGTTTATAAAATTGCAAGATGTCCCAAGACTCCCAACAAACAAATGTGCACCAAAATTAGATTCACTTCAAACAAGTTTGATTCTCCAAAAACAAATTCCTACATTTGTTTAATTAATTATTCAAAACAAGTTTTTTTTTCTTTCCCAATAACATTTATACTTCCTTCATTTCAAAATAACTAGTGTAGTTCTAAAATCTAAATATTATTTCAAATTAAAACCTTTTAGCAAATTTATTCCCAAAATAGTCTTATTAATATTCCTTAAGCTAAAATTCAGGGATCTAATATGATATTTTTTATAAAATTAATTTGATTCTCTTTTAAATTTCAAATTTCTTAATTAGTTAAGAATATATTTGTCTAATATTCAAATTATGGATATAAATATCTAATAATATTTATGTTCCTTAATCGATTACGAAAACTCCAAAATAACAAGAAACATTATATAAGATACAATAGTTGGGTGAGACTCTCTCACGATGAATGTATGTGAAATACAATTCATCTCTTTTTCCTAAATATTTCCAAATTAAATACTAGACATCATACAATCATAGTACTCCACCTGAAGTCAACGTCTGAATATGTAGGTAAATATTTAATTGCCTCTGGACCTCCATTTCTACTCCTAATTAATTATGGCAGATCCAACCTCCCTCCTTCCGCCGCACCACCGCCGCAGCCTGGACGACACAATCGAACACTTCATCGGCGACTTTGGCCGGACACAGCTACTCCAATCCGCCGTCTCATCCTTTGCGTGGTTCTTCGACGCCCAACAAACCTTCATCGCTGTCTTCACCGATGCTGTACCTAACCAACAGATCAACTGCCAAGATCCACATCACCACAGCATCACCCACACATCCATCGTATCCGAATGGTCGCTCCAGTGCTCAGGCTCCGTTATCACGGGCCTTCCGTCCTCCTCCTTCTTCCTCGGCTGCCTCTCCGGCGGCTTTCTGCTAGCAACCCTAGCTGACTCATCTCTCGGTCGCAAGAACCTGCTGGTTTTCTCTCTCCTCCTCATGTCTGTAACCGGCGTTTTAACGGCGCTTTCGACTAGTCTATGGATGTACACTGCACTCAGATTTGTGAGCGGGTTTGGACGCGCTACCATCGGCACGTGTGCTCTCGTTCTTGCAACTGAGCTTGTTGGGAAGAAATGGAGATCGAATGTTGGAATACTGGGATTCATTTGGTTCACTTTCGGGTTCTTATCACTCCCATTAATAGCCTTCTTGCTGAGAGATTATTCTTGGAGATTAATCTATCTCACCACGTGTGTTCCCTGTATAATCTACTCAGTTTCAGTCTATTTCTTCGTTCACGAATCGCCCAGGTGGCTCTTCCTCAGAGGAAGAAAGCAAGAGTTCATCAAGACTGTTACAAGCCTCTCTGAGAACCCTAGCTATGCCTCAACAGATAGCTTCTTTGACAATTTCATGGAGTGTGAAAAGTCGGAAGAATATATGCAGGATAATAACATCTACTCCGCCCTGAAGATCTTGCTAAAGAGGCGGTGGGCTTTCCGGCGGCTGGCGGCGGCGATGGTGGTGGGGTTCGGCCTGGGGACGATATACTTAGGCATGCCACTAGGCCTCGGAGACTTACCGTTTAACCTGTATCTAAGCGTAACCCTAAACGCGTTGTCGGAATTGCCAGCTTCGCTAGCGACATTTGTCCTGATCGGAAAACTGAACAGAAAGGGTTCTATTTTAGGGTTAGCTTTGTTGAGCGGCATTTGCAGCGTGGGGTGCGCGGCGTTCAGTCGGAATGTTGGGATCCAAATGGGGCTGGAGTTGGTGTGCTTTCTCAGTGGGTGTACGGCGGTGGATGTGGTGTTGATTTACACGCTAGAATTGTTTCCGACGTGCGTTCGGAACTCGGCGGTGGCGATGATGCGGCAGGCGATCGTGTTCAGCGGCGTGGTGAGCCCCATGGTGGTGGCCGCGGGGAGGAAAAGTGGGTGGCTGTCGTACGGAGTGTTTGGGGCGACGGTTGGGATGTGTGGGCTGGTGGTTCTGTGGTTGCCGGAGACTAGGGGGAGGAGGCTGTGTGACACCATGGAAGAAGAAGAAGAAATGCTAAAATAATACGTAGATAGTTTGGTGAAACCTAGTATTATAGTCGTCTTTTGCATTTCTTGGAAAATTCATGATATCCTCTGTTTCAGTTACTGTATAATACTTTCTGTTCTGTAGAGTTTTTTTTTTTTTTAGAATAATATATTAGATATTTATGTATACATTTTGGGGATAAAGAGAATCATGTCCATGTATACTTAAACCAAGCAAGATAACCACCATAATGATTAACTCATAATGTGAGTTATTGAAAAAGAGGATTCAAGTGGAGTCTTTGATTTAAAAAAAAAAAAAAGAAGATGGGAATGACTAATGAGGATTCCTAGGTCGGATCCCACAATAACGGATCCGGGGGCAATTTTTGAATTATGTTGGTAATTTATAAATTTAGAGATACTTCTTTGCAATTTACAATAAATTTATCTCGAGAACATAAATTGTTTCCGAAAATGACGAAGACAGTTATGAGTGTCTTGAAATCGTTCCAGGAAGTCAAAAGTGACTCCACTGCACATGTTTATTTTGGGACAACTCTAATTGTGTTTCAAGTTTAAAAAGAAAAAAATTGGTGTAGTGATGTTGACTTATATTGAGTACCGATTTTGACCTTCTATCTAGGAAAGGACAAAAATTAATGTGTTCTACGCGTGAAATTTATGTGGTATGTCACATCATCACATTCCATACTCTATTTTTTCTTTTTTTTTCCTGTCAGGAAATTTTTCGAAACACAAACAAAAACTTGCAATTCACAAGTTTTCAACTCTCTAGATCGATTGTAAATCGATCTCAATCAAAACACAACAAGAAGGAACAAAGAGAACACGGCGGTGGTTCGGCGTAAAAAAGTCTACATCCACATGATAATGGGGTGGGGATCTTTTATTAAACTGAACGAGAGAAATCAAAAGTTACAAGATTGCAAATCTCAAACTCTCAAAAATGACTAACAACCTATCTTCTAGCTAATCTCTTTCTCTCTCTAGAATGCTAAACTCAATTGTGAAACTGATCCACTATAAACTCACATTTATAGAATCCATAGCACCAAGAATGATCGAAAACGATCAAGAAACGAAATAGAAATCCTAACTGAAAAACGCCAACTTGGAAGCAAAGAAAACAGATTCATATTTATCCATTTTCATGCTTCTAATTGGCTAAGACTCCAAAGAATATAAACGGATAAGAAACGCACTTCACATGTGACAACTTGTTAAGTGAAAATGCGCCTTTGACACTATTTAGCAAAATATTGTGAAATTTGGCTAACTTTTATCACTAACATTAAAATCATAAATCAATTAGTAACAACACACAAGATTATAACAACGTCAAACAAACAAATGAACAAACATAAATAACTTATGGGGAGTATTTACAAACAAGCCCTCTGCATGAGAAAAAAGAATAAAAAATCTTGTGACGGTTGTTTAATTTAATATTCAAATACTTGTTTATTATTCTTTTTTCATGGTACAACAGTAACAACACAATTTCATATATATCAAATTACATTCTTAATACATCCATATTCATTTTTTTCCGTATTCGTGTGGCTTTAGACATCATAAATAATATTTAAAGTTTATACATTAATTTTCAAATGACACAGTACAATTTAGTGAACAAGAGATAATTATTGGTAATTGAAAGAGTAGAAAAGAAATGGATGAAATGACTGGTGAAAGAAAAAAAATCAAAAAAATAAAGCATGTAACCTAAAATGGTGTGGTGTGCCATAGTGCAAATATTAATGTAAAAAATAAAGTATGTGACCTAAAATGATGTGGTGTGCCACATAAGCAGTGGATACATTAATATAAAAAATAAAGCATGTAACCTAAAATGATGTGGTATGCCACATAAGCAGTGGATATATTAATTTTTGCCAACCAATGGATAGAAAATCAAAATTGTAAATTTGAAATAATAGTAATCGAGATATTTTTAATTTCTTCAAAGAAAAAAAAGAAAAGGAATTGAAATATAGGATGGAGTGATGAAGAGCTTATTGGAGATTTGGACACATGAGATCTAGTGCATCGGGTCTTCATCTTCACTATATTCTCCACCTTTCCCCTTTTTTAATTTACAAATATTCTTTCCGTCTGTTACTGTGGACCTGACTCTCTGAATTAATTAATAACAAAATTAATATTTACAAACTTTATCAGCTTTCACAAATTAATTAAATAGTTAATACTTTAGTTTCGAACTAAAACTGTCCCCGCTTGTAACACAAATTGAAAAACAGATTAAGAAAAAATTAAAGTGAATAATTGAGTGCACTCCTTTGCCCAAACCACACGAAATCAATGTGGTAAAAGTGGTCAAAATTACACAAAAATATGCAGAATGATCACTACACATGATCTTTTCAAACAAACTAAATTAAATTAAATAGTACGTAGAGAGAGAAAGAGAGAATAAATAGTTTGTAGGTCGTTGCCAACGCAACTCAAAGTTGATACCAATGGAATATGGAACCCTAAAGAAGAATAAAGGTGTAGAGCATGAATATTGGATACCCTTTGTCGCTTTTCCTCCAAAGCATTTTAACTCATATATGCATGTGACAATCTTGTTATATATATATATATATATATATATATATATATATATATATATATATGTGTGTGTGTATTATCTTGAATCACTCTTTTTTTTACGGTACTTGTTTCATAATTTTGTAAAACAAATCGATCAATAACCCAAAAAATAGATATTGACCTGTGAAAATGAAATTTGAATCATATTTCAAATTCATCGAGATAGTCTCATATTTTTTATTTAAGTTGTATAAGTTGAGGAGTGAAAGACTTTTGAATTCTACTTGTTAGTGCATTTTCATTCTTAAAAAAATCAGCTAAACTATTTAAGTGGACCTAGGAGATCGAATCAAAGTAATAAGAATACTGTTAGAAAATATAAATTATAGTATTTGATAATAGGTAATGCCTAAATCTTGATTTAATTTGGACTTTGGGGGGTCACGTATATGTATGTCTATATTAAAAAAAGTTTTTAACTTAGGAAGAAGGTTCTAATGAACCAATGAGTTCAAGCCAGCCATGTACATATATATCCTTCCAATAATTTTATAATTATAATAATATTTGACTGATTGCTCAATTAGAGGGTTAATTAACTAACTTAATAGGAGAATACAAACTAATCATTACCACACTCAAAATTAGGTTACTTTAGAAGATTAATTAACTTGACGTACCATGTTGTTACACACACGAAGACAAGTAGATGCAAATTCCCTTTTCTTTTATCATACAATTTTGTTATGATTATACATATCATGGCGAATAAAATTGCTTAATTTGTTATTTTCGACTTTAAAACCCCAAATAATTGCAACTAATATTATTAATCGTTGTTTTATGGTTGACTCGTCACCCAAAACTAGATCAGCAGTGCTAAATATTCTGACATGCAATCCATTGAATTACAATACTTGCATGACATTAATTAAATTCAGAAACCCTCTCAACAACTAGAAGCAAAAATCACAGTAATTCTTAATTTAAAGATCTCCAGACAGATTAATGGTCTTGGTTTCGTAAATATCTGAAGCTGAATCAACATCACTACTTCTATCGATGGACAATGGTGCGATCTCGATTTGATGATCATCGTCTTCGTGTAGCCTCAGATCATCGGGCCACATCAACGGGCTTTTCCCACTGTTATTGTTACTATAAGCCCGTTTATTGCCCAATGACAGGCTGCTATCGTTGAAGCCATGATATCTCTCCACCGTTGGATGATGGAATTCCAAGTGATCAGCCCCTCCATATAGGTTAAGATCATGAAGGGATGGGAAATTCATCGGGGGCCCGAAATCTTTCATGCCTGTGATTTCCAGGCCCGCGGGCTTGTTGTGGGCCCCAGCCATGTTTTGATCTCCAGCAAGCGTTTGGCAGGCTTTCTCTAGAATGGTTTGCATGTACTTGCCTTGAGCCTCGATTCTAAGTTGCAGGTGTCTTTGAACCTGTTAATGAAAAATTAAAAAAAAAAAGAATTAGACTAATTTTTTTTTAAAAAATTTGACTTGATTATAGTTTATCAGAGGGGATAAAATTGAGTAGTAAATCTTGTATGCATGAAATAATGTAAAATTTATAAAATTTATGATTTTGCGATTATATAATCTCTTAAATCCTATTATTATTTCATCTAAAAATTTGGGGATTCTATAAATTCTGATCAATCTTGACTATATGTATGCTCTATGTGAATTGGTGATGATGTGGTGAAGGGAAATTTTGAGTGAAATAGGGGGATTTGAAACTAAATTCGTGAAAATTTAAATCGACGATTATAAAATAAAATAGACCAATTTTGTCAAAACTATTATTATGGGGTCAATATTACATTTTTCTGTGTATGTGTATATATTAGTACTGTTGTTTAAATGGGTTTTTATAGCAACTTACCTCAAACTGTTCATGAAGTCTTCTGTTCACTTCCATTTGCATCCTGTAAGTGCATAAATTATGTACATATTAGTATTCAACAAAACAATCAATCACAAAATCATTTTGGAGAACAAAAATTTTTATTTTCTTTTTAAAAACAATATCTTAAACCAAGTCCATAGATATATAACATTAATAAGAAAAAAAACAGTGAGAGAATATGGGAAGATCAACATACTCGTTCATGCTACGGCCTAACATTCCTGGAGACGAATTGTTCCGTTGGAGTTCTAAAGACGAAGCTGTCACATGAACTGATGATTAATTAATATATACATAATTACAGAATGGATTAAATTAATCAAAACACATAAATAGTCACCTCTCTCACCATCTTTCATTGAATGATCAGTGAATTCCTTGTGAGGCTGCTTTCCCAGTCGAAATTTCTAATATAACAAAATCAAAATAAATTAATTAATAAAAATCCCAAACAAAAACATTAATTAAAAAAAAAAAAATGGATCAGGCCTAGTGAGAACCTGAAGATGGCTCTTGAGATGATAAAGAGTGAGACCCTTCACCCCCATAACTCTCATGATCGTTTTCGGTGTCGCTTCTGAACCAGCAAAATTATTCAAACGTTACATAAAATAAACAAAAATATATATAAACATTAATTTGGAATTAATAAAAACACACACACATATATATATAAATATATATAATATGTACGTACTGTCAGGGCCGCCGAGCTGGGTAACGGCGTCGACGAAGCGTTCGTGAAGTTCGACGGTCCATCGGAGACGGGGCTTGGGATCGGTGGTGAGGACGAGGCCTGAGTCACCTTGAACACATGACATGGGCCGTTCTTGATGATGATGATGATGATGAGAATTCATACTTGATGCTTTCGTCCAATCGAACATTAATTTTATTCTCTCTCCTCTCTCTCTCTCTTCAAGAACAAATGCGATGCATATAAGAGAGAATATGGTTCGGTTTTGAAGAGGAGAGAACACTACCTTTTGTTTCTGAATTAGAATGAATGCAATTTTACTAACTTAAAAGATAAATTCCTTAACGAAAAGAGAAAAAGAAAAATAAATAAATAAATAAAGAAGGCAAGTAACAATCGCAGAATTTCATGTTGTCCACAAATCATCTTTTGCCAAGGCTTGCTTGTTTTTACTCATAAAGTAAAAGCATTTAAATTTCAAAGCAGATGTTCAATACTTAACCCCTATGGTTAAGGCCGACTTGCTAATATTTGATAATTGATCGGAAATTAATTTATGAAAATGAGTTTGGGTTAGATTAGTAGGGATTTGTCACCTGATTATATTTATACAGACTGTCTCAATATTTGAATTTTTGAGTTTACAGTTTACGCTCTTAATACGAAAAGTCTTTGATTTTGTCATAAAAAAATAAAGGATGACTAGTTAGAAAATTTCACCCCTACTTAATAAGTATTCAATAACCAAATGAGCATAATGCACGTTCAAAAAGACAAATCACATAGTAATTATAAAAAGAAAAATATGCTAATTATAAGAGATTATCATATTGGGAAAAAAAGAGAAAAGATATGTACATCCCTCTAAATGTATAGCCCTCACTTTGCATAAAGAACTCTCTTTCATACATATCACCTATATTGTATTTTTTTTCACATATATTTACATTCACAATTAATATTCAAAACGTTGAATAGTATTTATCTTCTACTCATAATAATTGTATCGTATTTTTCATAAATTAAATGTCGTCACAAAAAAAAAAAAAAATTAGACGGTTTAACATTTTCGATAATCTTAGTTAACAATATGAACTATAGCTTAAGCTTTCATGCACGCAATTTAATGATGCAATGATAAGTCATATATATGAATGTGTTATATATTAATATTAATTAATATCCTTTTAAGCTTTAATTGTAGATCTGTTTGGTGTAGGACCTAACCTCTAGTTTCTTGCAATAAAGCATTGTTCTTTTGGTCTCTTCATAATATTAATACCCAGTTAGAAGGGGCATCAATATATTTTCAGTTTTTTTGTTTTTTTTTTTTTTTTGCTGCAACTCTGCAAGTGTAACCGTCACAAGTGTTGACAAAAAGGTGTGTATTTTATTAAATTCAAATATTCATTTCTCACTTACAAATTATAAAACTTTTCAAATATAAATAAATATTGGGTGTCTGTGCCTATTTATTAAATGTTATTTAACTCAAACAATAATCCCCGATTTAACTTCTCGATATATATGATTCAATCAAAATGGTGATGACGTTACAATTAGATGAAAATATGTTAGTGGACAAAGTTCAAAACTAATGTCCGCCTATAATTTAAAGTTTGTTCAAAATTAGTCTTTCTAGTTCAAGATATCTTAATATTAGTCCTATAAAACACACACACATGTACATGCATATATATGTGCAACCTATTTCAATATATGATGAAAGTCGTGATGAAACTATATTGGTCTTATATATAATTATTAAGGAGCGAGCTATATATAATAGTGATATTTATGAATTATGTAATTTTTGTTTGAAAAAAGAAAAAGTTTGTAAGAACTATATAGTTAGGTTCCTATAATTTAAATAGTACCTTATAAGCTCCTTTAAGAAAATTACAAAATATATAATTGGCTCCTAAATATTTATACAAGATAATTTAAGAATATATATTGTAATAAACTTGTACAAACTATTAATGGACAAAATTTATAGCAATAGTTGTGTACAGGTAATTCGTCTTTACAGATAGGGTGAAAAAATATAATGTAATAATACTTTAAAAGCAGTTGGAAGTAACTTTGGAATAAACCTTTTTTTTTTTTTTAAGAAAAAGAAAGAGAAAATATGGTATAGCTTCTTTATTGATGAAAAAGCTTTGTCATCTGATCCAAAGCTTTCGTGGAATAGAAGATTGTCTTCTCATTCTCTTTTTAATCTATCCTTGTCATTTTTCAATTTCCCATTATATTATGTCTTCTTATTTAATGTATTATTTCATATATATATATATATATATATATATATATATATATGTATATATATATATAATACTAAATGTAAGAAAAAATGTATAAATCTTCATTATAAGTTGTGTCATAGGTTGGACCTCATAAATGATCTTTGACTTATTGCACCGATTATAACATATAAACTCATAAATTAAAATGGAATTTATATTGAATTGAACTTAATCCTAAAATAATTATTATCTCAAAATATCGTGGTAGAGATCATTTCGAAATGGTTTGATATATAATGTTGAACATTGTGTTTTTACTAAAATTATATATAATATATGGATAGATTAGCAACCAGTTGAAATTATGATCTTATTAATTTATGTCATTTAGTAATTAATGATTCAGCAGTATTTTTTTTTTTTCTTTTTTTTTCTTTTGACACATTGAGACTTATAAGTAATTAATTAGAGCATGCATACGTTTGGGTCTAAAAATAATTTCCCATGAACCCCAAAAGTTTCAATTTAGTCGTTCCACCCCAATCAATTATCCCATATTTAATTTTGGTCCCAAAGGTATTTAAATTTCTAAGATTATCACTGTATTTTACCAATGCACTTATACAAGCCCAGCCCACACTTTATAGTATAAAGTTGCAACCCAAACAAGGCCGAATTGAGTCTAAATTCCAATATTGAAGCTCCTAATTACATTTAAGCCCTCAATATTCAAGTTCCCCAAATATAAACTTCAACTCATTTCTTATAAAAAAAAATAAAAAAAACCAGAATATATATATATATATATATATATATATATATTATTTTGAATTTTAAAACCGTGCATTATTGGAGCAATTTAACTCAATTTGGTCTTCACTAATCAATTTTCTTCCGCTTTCTCAATGCATTTCATCTCCACATTGACATTATTTTTGTGTAATACACGTACGCCCTAAACATTGAAGGATTGATAAAATAGTAAAATGGACAGAAAAAATGAAAAATAAAAAAGTGAACAAATTGATAATTACATGTGAGGTAAAAAATAATTTTAGTTGAAGGTATTTTTATTTATTTTCTTTACTTAAATTTAGTTATTCTTTCTTAATTATGAAATTAAACTAATTAAACATTTTAAATTTCTAAGTATGATTTAGATCGAGGGCCGAAAAAATATAATTATATTACTCTATTAGTATAAAGTTCAACTTCAATAAAATTATTTTGAAATATATTATTGTACCTTTTCGCATACAAAGATAAGATTCAGACCATTTTTACACCTAAAGTCAAACATTTTGGCTATATTTGCACCATAAAGAAGTTTATATGATATTTGCACCCAAAAATAAACTATAATCGAGACATATAGGTAAAATAGATTTCGACCTTAATTAACAGTTGACTTTATTTTTATTTAAAAATATTAATAGTACTTAATAAAATTCAATAATTATTTTTTAAAGTTAGCTAATTCTCTTCACACACACACACACACATATATATATATATATATATATATATATTCTAATACTTTGTGTACACCATAATTTTATTATCAAATATTATTCATGATAAGCATGCACTACTGTATCATGTTACTTTTAGTTAAACAACCAAGTTAAAGATATATTAAAATATAAAATCAAATCGATCGGTACGTCAAAATATAGGGTCTTTCTATAGTACACCATTGTATTAATACATCACTGTTTTTAGCCATTAGATCTTAAATGATTGCATCTTGACCCTTCATTTATGTTTTAACCTTTTTACCTATTTCAAAAGTTACCACGGTAAAAATCAAAAATTCCTCTCAACTGGTCTAATAGTATAGACAATGTAGTCCATATCTACCTTCTTCGATTATCGTATTTAACAGTCAGTTGCTACCATAAAATCGCAATCAAATCTATTCGTATTATACATCTTGTTATGACGAATCATTTAAGATCCATATTCTATATATTTGAATTATTTTAAGATTTTCAAATCATTAATATCAATATTTTTTTAAAAAAATACTTCAGATTTTTTGAAAATAAATTGCAAATTATGTTGAGTGACACTCCTGTACACAAGGTGCACAAATTCAGATTTGTGCACAACAATACTATTATATTATATGAAGTAATATTGTTATATTATATGAGTAATACCGTTAAAACTATATATAATATAACAGTATCACTTATATAATATAACAGTATTATTTCATATAATATAATAGTATTGTTGTGTACAGATTTGGATCTGTGCACCTTATGCACAAAAGTTTTTGCCAATTATGTTTCCTTCATTTTCTTAAGATATTTTTTTTAAACAATTGCCCAATATTTTTATTTTGAATTCATTTAAATATTATTATTAAATATGTTTTTATTTGTTAATTCTTTTTTCAAAAATATTACATATATAAATATATTAATTAAATTTGAGGTTTTATTTTGTATCTTCCATTTTGAGATTTAATCAGAGACATTATTATTATTATTATTATTATTATTATTATTATTATTATTATTATTATTATTATTATTATTCAGACATTAATTGTATGTTTTAGTTTTTAAAATAACCTTCTGACTTTTAAACATTTTTTCCTATTTCTATACTATGTTCTTATATATATAATTTTTAATATTAATTTCAGATTTTAACATTATTTTTCAAATTTATCGCATGATTGGTATGATGGAATGAGGTGGGAATGGAATCATCATTCTTACCTTCATTCTTATTCCTTTGATTGGTATGTTTTATAAGTAGGAATGGTGATTCCCGAATGAATCACCATTCCCACGGATGAGGGAATGGTCATTCCTTCCTACCCCCATGGTATTACATATTCCTGTCTTGAAGAAAATGAACGTTTTTTAATTAATTTTGACAATTATCATTATTTATTTTATGTTTTCACAAATTTACTTCCTAAAGTTAAATTATCATATAAAATTGTGTAAATAATATTAAATTTTTTATAAAAAATATTAACTAATAATTTAAAATAAATATAAAATAAAAATATAAAAATTAGCAAAAAAAAGTAAATACATAAATAGTATAAAAATAATTAATAAATATAAAAATCTTAAAAACATAATAAAATAATATGAATATAATTTTAATAATACAAATCATTTTAGTTCTGATATAAGATTTATATATATATATATATATATATATATATTTGTAAATACATAGAAATGAATACTAGTATAGATAATATAAAATTAGTAAACTAATAATAAAATTAAAAAATAAAATATATAAATATAATATATCTTAATATTTGTACAATGATTAACTTTATGTAAAAGAATTAATTTAAATTTAAATATGTCAAATATTTTAAATTTGAGTGATATATTGAATATGAATATTAAATAAAATTATAGTGGAAGGTAATTTGGTCAAATAAATATTGATTTATTATTATACATTTTATTTATACTTTTATAGTTATCAATCATAAAATATAATCATAATGATTATTTCATTCATTTCCTATTCCTTTGTGATACCAATCACAGGAATCAGTATTTTTATATCATTCATTTCCCATCACCATTCCATTCTTGAGTTCATTCCATTCCCATCTAATTCCATTCCATCATACCAATCATGTTGTAATTTTACAATAATTTTTAAATTTATTAGTTCTTTATTTTCAAAATTTCAGACTTAATTTTTAAAATTTAATGATTTCCAAATTTCGAGCATATCAATAAAGTATGTGGTTGCTATTTAATACCCTCCAAAAAATTATTTAATGTTTATTGTTAGCTGTTGAGAAAAATACTAAATTACTGAAATATCGGGTTTATCGTACCAAAAAATATCGAAAATACCGAAATTTCGATACGGTGTGATACCATACCAAAAATTTTGGTACGGTATCGATATGATATTTTCAAAGTTTCAGTAATTTCGATATATACCAAAATATGGAAAATATTAATATTAATTAAAAAATATATTAATTCCACATTAATAAATTATAAAATATAATATTTTTCATTTTGATATACCGAAGTTTCGATATGTAATTTTCATTTGGATACGGCGGTGTTTTCGTTATACCAAAGTTTCGGTATATATTTTTCATTTTGGTATAATGGTATTTTCAGTATATCGATAAATTTCGATATACCAAAATTTATCAGTATGAAACCGTACGGCTACTCAGTATATCGAATTTGGATATACCGAAATTTTCGATACGGTAACAATATAAATTTTTGCATACCGAAATTGTCGATACAGTATAAGGTATGAAATTTTCGATACGGTGTATACCGTACGTCCATACTGACCACCCTTAGGTGATGTTTGGATTAGTGTTGGCTGGTCGGGATTTGGAATTTTAAAATCTCAAATCCTTGATGTAAATCCTTAAATAGACAAGGATTATGAAATCTATCAAAATCATACTCTATTTAATCATTACATCAACTAATAATATAATATTACACTTACTAACTTTTCCAGCATTGATTTGACATCTACAGTAATAATCCTACCCTATAAAATCTCATAACAAACACAGATTTTAACTATTCACCTTTATTTACAAATCACAGGATTTCAAGATTAGGATTTCCACAATCCTACATAAACCCGAAACAAACATACCCTTAATTATTACTATTATTTATTACCTTTTCAAAAATTATTCACATTTGAAATTTAAGCAGTGATTTCTTGGAATATAATTTTATAAAATAGATTCATTTGTTATTGGATATTCCACATTACTCATTAAGACCCAACTAATAGAGCCATTTTTATTACTAAACCTAAAATTAAAATGCAAGACTCAATTATTTTATTGATCAACTATGATATGATATGAGTGTAATAATACATAATTATAAAAATCATTATGTCAATCTATATAAAATATACATTTCATTTTAAATATGAAATATAAATTATTGAATTGATCCAAATTGTATGAATTTAAAATAATATAAAAATGATTTTAACATAAATATATAATTGAAACCATTCTATCATGCATAAAATCAAATTAATTAACAGTTATGACGACGACGCATAATTAATATCAACCTATTACTATTATTGCATACTTCGGCTAGTGAAATTAGAATCGTTTGTTCGTAAATGATACCTATTACTACTATTTCATACTTCACCTAGTGAAATTAGAATCGTTTGTTCTTATGTCATTTACGAATTGGGATTATGAACCAATATTTTCTGATAATTTACTTATAATAATTTTAATTAACATTGTAAAATAATTAATTTAAATGATTAATTAAATGACTAAACAATTACTGTGAATTAGGCATATGGAATACATGTAATGCTTGTAATAACAATAATGAAATGGAATGCATGTAACAACATACAAAATCAATAAAAGGCCCACTTATATTGCAATCCAAAATTAACTATAATATAAAGAGGCTCAATGCATCAAACAACCCAAAATACAAAAATTACCTTTTAAAGAAATTACTGCAGTAAAAAATATCGAGTATTAATACAATGGTGTATTGTAGAATTACCCCAAAATATATTCCAAAATTAAATTTACAAGCACAATAGACAAGAGCTGTTTACTTAATTATTAAATAATGCAAGGGAGTAAAGTGACCATAAAAGTATAAGAGAGTATAGGTGATTAAAAAAAAAACGAGGATGAAAGAAAAGTAATGTGTACGATTAAAAGTATGATTTCTATAAAACCATTTTAAGAATGTAATTTAATGGAATATGTCAATTAAAATAATAATTAATTTTTAAAAATGAGTTTGAATTGTGAATATTTTATATATAGAGTAATTTTTATGAAAAGAAAATTTAGGTGGTGTTCAATTAAAATAGGAAAAAGGATAAAGTTAAAATTTATTACCTAAAATAAAATAGCGAATTTCTTCAATTAAAATAGGGAGCGTATAAAGTGAAGATTTATTACCTAAAATAAAATAGCGAATTTCTTCAATTAAAATAGGGAGCGTATAAAGTGAAGATTTATTACCTAAAATAAAATAGTGAATTTCTTCTATTCCAAGAAATTCCATTTTCCTTTCTACTTCTGTTTGTATCTATTGCAATGTTATCTTTGGAGTAAAAATATCTTAGGAAAAAAATTCAAGAAATAAAAATAGTCAACAGAGGTGATGAACTCAAGCAATCCATCGACGAGTGGCGGAGTACTTGGATCGGCCGATTCAACCGCGGTTAGAAGGAATTCTAAGCGCCCTAACTGTACTTTTCTCTTCCTCTGTTTATTTTTCCTCATATTTTTCAGATTTAATTGGCTTATGCGGATTCTTTCTGATTGCGATAATGGTTTGTCGTTGTTTGTTCAAATCTTGATCTTCAATTATGTGAATTTGATGATTGCATTCTGGAACCAACTTAACTTGATGGGAAGATTTTGTAGAACTAACTTTTAGGGTTTAACAGTGATTTCCCCTAGATATAGAGGATCATTGGAAATAAATTTGTGACAGAAAATGTAGAGATTTAGGGATGGCAATTGGGCGGGTTAAAACCCTACCGTAGTGTACCTGGCAGTTCAATGCTGGTATAAACCCAACCAATCTGGTCCGGAGTTTCCCATTATATACTGCTCAGTGATTTATCAGTTTGTTTGATTGTCTTGATGTGGGTTTTTCTGTTTGCATTTTCTGAAATTTAACTGTAGTATCTTTAAATCCCAAAATGTTTGAATACCATGTTATTTTAATTGATTAAAATTACAATTTTTTATTTTCTATGCATAAGTTATAATTATGCATATACATCATGTAATATTATCAATGCCTATGTTCTTAGATTGCCTCTCATTGTTAAAATTGGAACCAGTATTAATATGTAGCTCAAGAAAATATATTCCTTTTGTTATTAAAAAACTCACACACGAAATGAAGTGTGTTGGTGGGTCCTATCCTAGTGGTTTGGACACACAGTTCGAAGGAAGGGTAGGGCAGGTCCTCGTCACAAAATTTTCTGGCAAGGCTGTGCAACCTTTCTGGGCTTGATCGAATTTTTCAATTCCCTTGATTAGGAACCCGAGCTACTGGTGTTTAATGTAACTTGTCAAAGAAGCAAGAATGACAAACATGAAAGTGGAAAGGTGGTGCTCATTAGTTCTAGTAACCTTTTCTACTGTTTTTTTTTTGCTATGGGTTTTATCTGTATGTGGGGAATGAGATCTTGTATTTCAGAACCATATTCTATCTTTTGTTGTAAAACTATTACAAAGAAAACTTTCATCCTAGTAAAATAAATTATGGTGCTTGATAAACCATTTGAATTTGTGAACATATACCAGAATAGCCTTGTGCTAGATTAAGGTGGGATACTAGATCAGTTAATTCTCAAGCAGAAATATGTTTTTTTTCCCTGGGCTGGAAGGTTATCAGTACTGTGATGTCAATGATATGACTTCTGATAACTTGTTTATATAATGAATTCTACAATGATGAAACAATTGTCTTTCACGTTTTTGGGATGTGTTGTCTGGCAATTGTTACTACTCTTTAGCTGTTACCTAAGTCACTCTGTGGTCTAGAATTTTGAGCAGAGTTCTTTGTTTTTCAATTTTTTCCTTCAGATTCAAGGTTTACTCAACAGGAACTTCCCGCCTGTAAACCTATTCTTACTCCCAGATGGGTTAGTGTTTTAATGCATATCTTTTGCTGTCTTCCACAATAAACTGATTTATTTGGTGATGAATTTGCTTCCTCTCATACATGCTTTGGCACAGGTGATATTAACTTTCGTGCTTGTAAGTGTTGTCTTCATTCCCATTGGAGTTGTGTCTCTGCTGGCTTCTCGAGATGTATTATTCGACCTGACTTTAATTTATATTCTCATTCTAATTACTCCATTTTTACAAGTGATTCATTGATTGAAGGTTCATTTCGTGTCACCAGGTTGTTGAAATTGTCTATCAGTATGAGACTGAATGCATTCCTGAAGGCTCAAGAAATAACAAGGTCGGTTTTATTCAAAGCTCCCAAGACAAGACCTGCAACACAACTCTTCATGTGAGTTTCTCAATAGCGTAACTTGATTGCAGTTATGAGCTGCTGCCATCTCTCTTCAGGCAATTATTTCAAGAAAAAACATTATAACATCAATACTAATTGACTAATTAACACCAGGTTCCGAAGTCTATGAAACAGCCAATTTATGTCTATTACCAGCTGGACAATTTCTACCAGAATCATCGCAGGTGTGTTTTATGTAATACTATTCTGGTACGAGTTTGTGGTGAACTGGTTATGTCATTTGCTTCTTAGTACTTTGCATTTTCTTTTGGCTATGGATGTCTGCTATTTGGTTGAACAATTGCATTGCATTCTGATGGACCAACTATTGATGTGGTTATCTTATGTTATATCCTGAATTTAGTTGGTGTCCTTTATATCCTTTTGGCTGTTCTGTAGCGCAATTGTTTTTTTTTTTTTGCTTTGGGAATATTTTTTATTGATCTTTTCTCAAGGCTTTAAGCTTTCTTGATTCATATTAGATATGTGAAGAGTCGAAGTGATCAGCAGTTAAGAAGTCGAGGAAGTGAGGCTAACACAGATGCCTGTAAGCCTGAGGATAAAAAAGATGGGTTGCCAATAGTTCCTTGTGGTCTTATAGCCTGGAGTCTGTTCAACGACACCTATGGCTTTTCTGTCAAAAACCAGCCGTTAATCATAAACAAGAGTGGCATCTCATGGAAAAGTGATAGGGATCGCAAATTTGGAAAAGATGTCTATCCAAAAAACTTTCAGAATGGAACTTTGATTGGTGGTGCCAAACTTGATTCATCTAAATCAGTAAGCCCCTAGCCCTATGGCTATGTCAGCCGTTGACTTTTATTTAATTACTTATTTTGATAAATGGCGTTTTTCCTTCATTGGGTTTGTAAAGATTATATTTATATCTAAATTTGCAAGTATTACATTTTCATCCTGCTGCTGCTAAAATAAAAGGTGTACGTAATCTGGTAAAAAGTATTTGTAAAGTAATTTGAGAGCAATTAATCCTTGTACAGTCATTTTCCAAATCAGGTTGCATTTTGCATTCTAGGAGTTGCATGCATTGGTTCATTAATTTGTTTTCTCTAAGAAAAAGATGTATAAAAGGTAATGGGATCTTAATGTATCAATGAAATGCTTCAACAGTTGTGGTTTTATGCTTAAATACTAATTCAACACATAAATTTGCTTGTCTTGTATAATCAATCTCTTCAATTGAATATTGTGAAATCATTCTTAAGCTTATATTTCAGTCACTATCAATAATCGGCTTGTGTAAAATTGCCCAATTTGTCATGGCTTTAGCTTGAATCTCTTTCAAGTCATTGAACAATCTCTTATAATTCATGTTGCAGTTGAGCGAACAGGAGGACCTTATAGTTTGGATGCGGACTGCTGCTCTTCCAACTTTTAGAAAGTTGTATGGGAAAATAGAAGTGAATCTTAACCCTAATGATGTTGTTCACGTGTCCTTACAAAATAATTACAATACTTACAGTTTCAATGGCAAGAAGAAACTTGTTCTTTCCACCAGCAACTGGCTTGGAGGAAAGAATGATTTCATTGGAATTGCATATCTCACAGTTGGTGGATTGTGCTTGTCTTTAGCTGTGGCCTTCACTCTTATATATCTGATTAAGCCAAGGTATGCTCTTTGGTGTCTTCATGGCTCATACTACACTAGTTTCTTGGGGATGTATTTATTATTTATGATGTATTTATTTATTCATGAGAAGTTATCTGCAACTTTTATTTTGACTATCTTACAGACACCTACTATTTCAATGGTTTGGTTGTTGCTCATAATTGGTGTGTGTGTTGTGCTAATAGCAAGCCAACGTTTTAGGGCCTTTTTACTTTGATTTAATGGGTTAATTTGGTACTATTTGAAATTTGTGGATTATTTGAATCATATGAATCCCGCAGGGGTGGTGTAACTTAAATTATCGAGCAGATGAAACTAATTATCCATTCTTCGAACTAAACAAGCCCTTGGTCGATTTTTGCTTAATTGGGCAAATAGTAACATCTATATTACTAGTATGCTGTTTTGTTATTATGCATGCTATTTTCATATACATAACATAGCCAGAATTTTTTTTTTTGGTTTTTGGCTCAGGCAACTTGGAGATCCGTCGTATTTGTCATGGAACCGGAACGCAGGAGGTCACTAAGGTACCTTCTGAGTGCCATTCAGGTCGATATAGCTTTCCTCTCACATTCTCTTTATGTGTATATAACCTCAAAATCGGAGGCTATAGAGATAGTTTGTTTGTACTTGGAAATTTGAATATAACTCGGATTCTGATAAAAACAACTTACATTTTGATCATTTGTATTTATCAGCTAACTATCCAATTGTAAACCCCAGTTTCTGTTGATTCAATCATAAAAATACCTTTCATTAACGCCTGTTGCTGATTGTAGTGTGCTGTACATTCTCAATATACGCAACCTTCTTTGTGAATTCTCCTTTTATCTTTCGTGGGAAATAAGTTGATTTTCTTTAATCAAGTTTTATCCCATGTATAAGAACAGCAGTGAAATTTCTACTTTTAAGATATTTCTAGTTTCTCCATTTATGCTTTTAAATATATATATATATTTTTTTATCTGTGTCATTTTTAATATGTGCCCGGCTATCCGCACCCCAGATTTTCTAAACACACCCCACTTTTTATTTTTTTTTATTTAAAAAATTCAATAAATAATATAAAGACAATTTTACCCTTATGTGTTCGGTCATTGATCGAACACACTATAGAGTGTTCGACTCCTGGTCGAACACACTATAGCGTGTTTGATCACCAGGAGTCGAACACACCTCTTTGTGTTCGACAAACCAGGGTCGAACGGGTCTTCAGATTTGTTGTTATTTTTTCGTTTTTTTTACACGATTTCACATGACTATTATATACTTTGTTAACTCATAAAATGATTTTTTTTAGGAGATTTAAGGTTTGAGGAATGAAAAAAGAAAAAAAAAAAAAAGGGAAGAAGGAGAAGCAGAAGACGGATGAGAGGAGAGAGGAATTTTTTTTATATAGAAGGGTAAAATTGTAATTTTACCCTTTTTTGAAATTTTTAAATAAAAAAAAATAAAAAGTGGGGTGTGTTTAGAAAACTTGGGGTGCGGATAGTCGGCCCCTTTTAATATATATGTTCATAAATTTTCTAACTTTTTAAGAAGCTGGATTCTTGTAAAGTTTTTGTGAAATTTTGATACTTCCTATCTGAACTTGTATTTTCAATTTAACAGAATTCTTTGAGTTTCTTACAAAATTTTAATTTTTTCATACCTTCATCAATGCATTTTAGCTTTTTTTTAATCAGTTTCTATAAATTTCATTTTTTTTGTAATGAATTTATAAATTCTTGCTGAGTTTTTAATGATTTCATAATCTATAAATTCCAGATTTCTTTTATGAATTTAATCAAAACGCATTTTCTTGAGTTCTCGTTTTAGCTAACAAATTTAGATATTGATTCGGGGGTTTTAATCCCTAAGACATCAGTTTTCTTATACATTTTTAATCTTTGATTTTCATCTAAAATTTTGGAAGAATGGAGGATTTTTTTCTGCGTTGAGCGCGGTTGTGGTTCTGCAAAATTGTTGCAATTTCTTTCTTTTTTCTTTTTTTAGGTAATTTTTTTAATTAAAGTATAATTCTATTTTAAGGGCATAATGGGAAATTCATGACAAAATCTAACGGCGTCTGATTCAATTCAAAAAAAATGGAACATGTGTTGAGTTTTTGATATCTCATGTGTAAATGATGCCTTTTTTTATTATTTATTTTTTATTTTCTACAGAGATGGAATTGATGTTGAATTTCCAAAATACGAGCGGATTTCGCGTATTTTACATGTGTTGCAGCATTGATCAATTTACAAATTTATTTTATTCGAAGAATTGCAGAAAACAGGAAACAGTAATTAATTGTTTTCCAACACACAAATCAGTCCCATTAATTCTTAATTTAGAAGCACACAAAAAAGTAAGATGATGTATTGAGATGAAAGCAAGAAAAACTGAATGCCAAATTCAAATCCATAATAATGCTCTACTCTTTTCCCAAATTATTGATTATTTCTTGTTCCAAGACTGAGTGCCATAGTTTCATTTGGAAAACAATCAGATACCCAAAAAATTTATTTAAAAAAAAAAAAAAAAAACAGAAGAAGAACTTCACTCATTTTTTTGTTCAAATTTTGATTTTTGTTTTAATTTTATATCAGGACTCAATATATGTGGTATGTACGTAAAATCTAATACATATTTGAATTTTTAAGTCCGAACCCCTCTTATGAATGGTAAACTGGAATAGAAAATAATCTTACCACTTGATCTTTTTTTTTTTTTTTTTTAAATATAATGGCCACACAATGTCGTCATGAAGTCTTTCTTTTTCTTAATTGTCTAAAAAATTGTAATGATTTTGTTCTTTTGTAACTTTTTAAACATATTAACCTGACTTGATTGTGGCTTACTTTAGTATTCCACCACAGGATTAACAACATTTAATCTAATTGACAATGAAAAGGATTAATAATTTTTGTAGCAAATTAAATTAAGAAGCATTTGTGGCAACTTCATTAGTTTCCATGAAAGCTTTTTGTTATATACATGCAAATTTAATAGCATTTATTTAATGTGAATTAGTATTAGAGCAGGAATTATTTTTCATGCAATTCATCTGATTATATTGGAATTAGTAGCATCTGAAAGTACAAAAAATGGGAGATTGAAAACTCCATGCTATCCATTTGAAGAGATGGAATTTGAAATTATATATGTTTTTCGAAGATGCAAAAGTGACTTGAACATCGTGGTTGAAGTTTTAATTCATTGAATCCTAAAAATTATATTTTTCAGAGACTTTATTCAAATATGACTAATCATTTTTTATTTGACAAAAAAATTGGATTAGACTATCTCACTTATTTGAAATAATAATAATAATAATAATAATAATCAAACTTTCTAATGCATCAACTTATAAAGTCTTCAATAATTTTTGTTCCAACTCACAAGGGATACTGCAAAATAATTTTGAATAATAAGAGTATACCTACATATAATGAAATTAATCTCATATAACTTGAGTGTTATTTTTCTTCAAAATAGAAGAGAATAATCATTTGCACAATTACAAATTCCATTCAAAGAGTTTCATCAAATTCAACAAAATTTAGTTTTAATTATACTCTATCTTATTATTTTTCATAGAAATGAAACTTGTTGAAGATATTGTATGCATAACAGAAAATTGGAAACTGATTAATATAAATAAGTATCTATATCATATATGAGATCCTTTATTGAAAATTATAAATGTTTACACGCAGCATATATTGATAATTTTAAATGAAAGGTGAAAACCATATATATAAAGAAATACATATTTGGCCAACCTTTATCCTATCATAGCTACACCAGGAATTTATCACCAACATATTTGGCCAACTTTTATCTTATCATAACCATACAAGGAATTTATTTGAAGAATTTGTTGTAACCGATCTCAAGCATTTGAAGGACATCCTCAGACATGCTGACCCATGCTTCAATACCATCTTGAGATGGTGTGCTAAAAAAATATATCGTATTCTTTGCGACTGTAAATTTTACGGTCGTCCAAATTGGTTTTCCCCAACCAAAATTTATATCGTACACGGGATATCTCCAAACACTGGTAAACAAAAGATTTTCGGTATCTTTATCAAATAATCCATTCTCTTTATTAAAAAATCCTGAATACTCTCCACCCTTGATTACTTGTTGGATATAATTATTGTCCAGAGAATTTTTTGCCATTCTTAATTTGGATACAAAATCACTAATATCTGTTGTATCGGATGTAGATGCAGAAAAAGTACTAATGCAATTTCCAATGGTTTGGTCTGGTATTGGAGGGATTGATCTTGACCTCAAGTTCATTATATGATATACAACAATTGCTTTTTTTTTTTTTTTTTTATGTTTATCCGATATGACCTTTGTAGCCTCATTAAATTGTTGCCAAATGAAAGCTGTTAGTGCTTCGACTTTGGTAGGGTGTTTCAAGTTTTCACAGGAGGTTTGTTGTTGAAGTCTCTCTAGCTTTTCTCTATCAAAAACAAACCTTTTTGTTTTGATGTTGTCAGTATCTTGAAGATCAAAATTATAATTTGGAATGAAGTCCCTAGGAGGAAAATGAAGTGCCAAATCAAAGAAAGGTTGGATACCTTGAGTTAATTCCCCATGGCATGTAGAAGAAGCCCATGCATTCATAAACACCATTGTTGATGCATAATCAGCCACTTTATGGGACAAACAGATACCAATGGCAATCCCTCCACAATCAAAGAAATTGACTTGAACTGAGAGAATTCTATTGTCACTGTGAGATAACCCATCTATGGGAACTAATTTTTGTAGGTCCTCAAATTTTGACTCTTGTATGAATTGTGCAAGATGAGTATGAACTTGAGTTTCCACGAACTCAACACCAGTATCATTGCAATCAACAAATGAATTTTCTTTAATTACACCTGAAAATGGATGGAAAGTCACTAAAACTTTGGATAAAGATTGTTTAAGCAACTCAGATATTTTAATATTGGACTCAAGTTCTCCATTTTGATAGAAGAGAATAGGGGAAACATAACATGGGATTACAAGTTGATCTAAATAGGATAGTTTATGGATTTTGAATCTATTGGGCGTGGGAACTGATGGCTTAATGATGTGCTTGGAGATTATGTTATGAGTCAAGAGCACCATGGTTAATTTTTTACTTGTTGGATATTCTTATAGAAATTTTACTATTTATAGGCACAAATCATATTTTGTTTAGTAGAATACCAAACTTATTTTTCATCTACTGTTGTTTAGTAATATGCAAATACATAGTACATTACTACTGAAATTTAATGTTATTAGAAACAAAAACATTTCCAACATTTGTCCATCAATGCATGACTAATGTAGCTGTTACTTATTACAAGTTATAGGTTTTAAGGCCCATTATTTAATTTCTAGAGTAATTAAGAAATTTTAGGTTCTAGAGGCATATTTCATCAATTTGGCCACACTAGTGTTGTTAATATACTTAAAGCCTGAGCAAAGCTAAAAGCCGGCTCAAAGTATTAATTTGGTCACTAGCTACTAGCTAGCTATATATACTTCAAATGGTATAAATTATATAGTTTTCAATATATGTTTCTAATGGTATACCACTGTAGTGTAGATTTCCTTTTTTAATTTTTTTTTAAAGATTATAGAATAGCTTATTTAGTGTATATATTATTTTTATCTCATACACTTTTATTTTGTAATATAAAAAATTTGAATACTTATTACTATTTAATTTATAGAGAGAAATACTTCTTGCATTACAGATTGCAAATACATACCTCTAAAGTAAAATATTTATGTATAAATTTCTAATTTTATAAAATTTTAAACATTTATGTTAAAGTACATAAATTTTAAAAAGTAGTAATTTTCTTTTATAATAACGTATTACATAGATGTATACAATTACGAATCTTTTAGATTCAACTTTGTACAACTTATAGCTATTGAAATAAAATTTAATAATATAATCTATACATATATAAATGACATGTTTTTTTCTTTCTTTTGTAATATTGTATTTTTTATCATGAAAAATATGTTTTTTCTTTTATTTTATATTTTTTTTATTATAATTATTGATAGTTTATTAAGAAAGCCAAACACCTCCTATTTCGATGATTTAAGTCGATATTTTAGGGCCTTTTTACTTTGATTTAATGGGTTGAATTCGGTACTATTTGAAGTTTGTGGATTATTTGAAGCATATGAATCCCACGGGGTTGGTGTGACTAAAATAATCGAGCAGATGAAACCAATTTTCCATTCTTCAAAGTAAACAAGCCCTTAGTCGATTTTTGCTTAGTTGGGCAATCCTAACATCTATGTTACTAGTATGTTGTTTTTTTTTATTAAGGTAAATCACAAAAACCAAGCTAAATTATGATCACATTTACACTAAGATAGCTAAATTTTGAAGTTTTACTGTACAATCAACCTTTGTGAATTGTACTAGACGAACATTAAATGTGAACGCTGACTGAATATTCTTGGAATATTCTTTCTCGTGCCATACCCGTGAGAAAATCGGAGGGTATTTCGGTCTTTCAACAGTGTTGCTCTCTTTAATGAATTACTGAAGAGCAAAATGGGAACTTCATGTGGCAGGCTGTTGGTTTTGTTGGGGTTATTTAATTTGTTAAATGAAATCCCCATTTTACCTTTCAATAATTCATGAAAGAGAGCAACAATGTTGAAAGACCGAAATACCGTCCGATTTTCTTACGTGTATGGTATGAGAAGGAATATTCTACCGGCGGTCACATTTAGTGCTCGTCTTGTACAATTTGCAAAGCAGGCGGTTGTACAGTAAAACTTCAAAATTTGGCTACCTCTGCAAAAGTGCTCATAGTTAGATTTGATTTTTATAATTTATCCTTTTTATTATGCCATGTAATTTTCATACATATAACATTACTGAATTTTATTTATTATTATTATTCTGATAAAACAACTTAAGACTTTGATCATTTGTTCTGATATTGATTTAATCATATATACATTGCATTAACCCCTGTTGCTGATTCTAGTGTGCTCTACACTCTCAATATATGCAAGTTCCTTTGAGAATTCTCATGTTTTGTTATCGATATCTTTAGTGGGAAATAAGTTTGATTTTCTTTAACCAAATCTTATCCCATTAATTTACAATAACAGTTAAATCATATACCCCTTCGTCCCGCAACACTTTGCACACTTTCCCTTTTTATCTGTCCCAAAACACTTTGCACACCCAAAAATGACAAATTTTATCACAATTATTACCCTCCCAATACACACTTATTTATACACAATGCCATTACTTTTTCTCTCTCAACACTTTATTATTTTTTGTCTTTTTCTCACATAATTGACCCTTATACCCTCAATCAAAAAATAAAGATTTCTTTTTTCTTAAAAATTGTGCCCAATTTAGTGTGCGAAGTGTTGTGGGACGGAGGGAATATAAGGTTTTTGGTGATGTTTTTTTTTTTTTTTAAATTTTTGTCTGAACTTTAAGGGTGCATCAAAAAATTCTATATTAATTGGCTAAGGTCTATTTTACCCTTCTCTCATGCTATTTATTTCATTATGGCCGGCCCCGTGGCCGTGGGAAGCATATATCTATTTATAAATTTCATTTATTTGAAGAAAAGCAGAAAACAGGACACAATAATTAATTGTTTTCCAACACACACACACACAAAAAGTAACATTATGAGATGAAAGCAAGAAAAACTAAGTCCATATTGCAAGAAAGGCCATGGATCCAGCACCTAGAAGAAGTGAAATATTTGCTCACAATTGAAGTCTCATTTTGCTTTGCATTCTAGGGTTCATAAAATCAGCTGCTAATAAATCCACAAGTGCCATGTATATCAATATCCCAGCTGAAGCTGAATTGAATACCCCTTCTACAATCAAACCATTCACGCTATTCTCCTTGTAAACACTCGAAATTCCAATTCCAACCCCAATCCCTATTGGTGTCGTGAGGGAGAAAAACAGGCTCATCATCTTAGTCGTTGTATACTCGAACTTCGCCTATTTAATCATAGCGACTTTAATGTTTGTGAAAATTACGATCAAAACCGTCAATTATATATGTAAAAAAGATAAACACAAAAACTCACAATATTTCCTATGTGTACATCTGTATTTTTTCTTTTCTTTTATCATTTTTTAAGTTTTAAGGAGATCATACATTATAAATTGAAAAAATAAAATTATTTTATATCAAATGAATTCGAGTAATAAGCAGCATTTTTTTTTTTTTTGATTTTCAATAGTAAATAATGAAATTAAAGATTTAATTTGTTAATGAAAGACAAGACTGAAAACTAAACAAAACTATTTAATACTTGATTCGAGATCACTTACTAGAAGTTTATTTGAACTCGACTCGATAGATATATCAAACACTTTGGCATATTTTCAAGGTTGATAAAATCTAAAATTTAGCTCAAATTATATCTCTATAGATATAAAAAGATAAAACAAACTCAAACTTTTATAGTCCAACTCATATGTGACTTGATTGAAGCTCGACTCAATCAATTATGAGTTCAATTAAAAATTTTGAAACTCGATAATATTTTAAATAAATTTGAACAAGAGGACATTTGACTAGACTAGATTCATTTACAACCCTTGGAAGAGTTAGAAAAGTAATGCAGAATAAAAAGTAGAATAACCTTGTATGGGAATCGGGATATATGATCATATTTGTTGAGGCCACCATCAACATGAAGAGAACGTGAAAACATTATGGCAACATCTCTCTTTTTATGTTTTTTTCAGTAAATTGATTCCAAAAATCCAACTCTTTGCAATTTATATATATACACACACACAAACATACCTGTGAGATGCATCCACCAAGTCCTATACCCTCAAAGAATTGGTGGAAAGAGAGTGCAAATAGCAGTGGCTTTATTGTATCTGGGCTACTTGAAGCCCCTAGTGATATCCCTATGATCACTGAGTGCACCACTATTCCCACCTCCAAAACCTACATTGCCAAACACCATTCAATCAAGAATTGGAAGAAAAGGAATAAGTTCCTATTATTAATTCATCAGTCTGGAATCAAGGACTTCAAGATTAAATGTCTTTCTAAAAACCATACTTGTGATATTATGCGCTGTCTGACAATGTCAGACACGCTGGCGCCATGCGGTGGGGCCTGTCCCCCACCGACGTGGTTATGTGTGTGTACGTGTACGGGGCCCGCCTCCTCCTCGTCGCCGGCCACGATCCCCTGCTTCGCGGCTTCGTTGAAACCGGCATTCTTGTAGAAGCCGGTGGCGATCGCGTCCATCATAAGTGTTACTATTGAAGCGGCCATGGCTATGAAACCCGAGAAGGGGAATTTCTCCCACGGGTTTCGGCTGAGGCTCGGAGACGTCAGAGTCCGGAATGCTTCCGGAAGTATGTGAATGAAGCCCGTCGCAAGGATCGCGCCGGCCGCGAAGGCCTTGATCATGAAGAATGTGTCGTTTTCCGGCCGGAGAATCGCGTAACTCCGGCCGACGAGGTGGAGGCTGACGCCAACGCCGCCGGCCACGAGGACGGAAGCTATGGCAATGAGTTTAAGCTTGAGTGCTTCTTCATGGCCAGTACTCTTGTGATCATGGGTGGTGTGATCTGCTGAAACGGTTGCAGCTGCGAAAACCAATAGAAAGGGTGATAACATGATGGGTTTATGAGCATAGTAGAGAAGAGCTGCCATGGCTGAAGTGTATAGTGGAAAGAAAAGCCTCACATTTATATTAAGTGGATGATCTCAGAAACGATATCTGGTCTTTCATCTCGTATTTTATTGCACATCATGTGTTGATTAGTGATGTAGGAATAATATGATGTGTTTATATATTGTTATAAGCAGATCAGAGAAAGGGCAGTGGACATATCTATGTTGGTTGCACTTGGTCCATTGGATGAGTGGTAGAGGGCCATCTACTGGTCCTGGTGCATCCCAGATAGAATTTCCACCCTCCATTACTATTATCAATATATTTTGCAATTCAATGACACATTGGAGTTTTGGAGTTGGATCTTTTTGTTTTTTGAGTGACCATTACAGTTGAAATTTTGATGTGGTGTGATTGATTTCATAATATTATAAAAAGACAAAAACTTCTGTGCAACTGGTGCCTTTATGTTATAAATGTAGTACCTTTATAAAAAACATGTGTGTCTTGTGTATATATTGAAACTATTTATTTTGATCTGTCCTCAACATAATTGGATGACAAAAAAATAATAATAATAATTGGAAACCATGTTGGAGCTAATAACATAGACTTTGAATCAATAAATTTAACCTTACTCAAACAATTCCCTAGAGGGGTCTATGACATTGAAAGATAATAAAATAAATTTTATGAAGATAATCGAAGACATAATTAAGATGTAATAATGGAAAACATTAATATATTCCAATCGAAAGTGTCTAATCTCTCCTTTTTCTTTTTTTTTTTGAACAAAAATTAAAAATCTTACCCAAACAATTCAATACTATTACATTGCCAAAGAAAAATGAAAACTCGACTATGTGTTTTGAACTTAAGGTAACTTTTGTAAGTCTGGATTTAAGAGGATTTTGAAAGTATAAATTTTGGAAATTTTGTGTTTGTTTTGGGATTTTGTAGGGTATGATTATAGTTAAAAGATAAATTAGAATTAGGGTAATTGATTGTGAATCTTGCAAATATGAGTTAGAACTTGAAAACCCACCAACTTTAATTAAAATTGATGGACTAATTAATCACATGAATCCGAAAAGCAGCAAGCAAAACAAACAAGAAAAACATAATGAGAAACTAACATCATATTGTTCTTTCTTTTTTTAATGTAATTTTCACTATCCGAATAGTTCTTTTAGTCCACAATCTAACGTGTGAATATTCTATTCAAGAGTCTATCAATCAATTCATGTTAGTATGTTACAATACAAAGAGGTTTTAGTTAGTATGCTAAAATCCTGATTCTGAAATTCAGGATTGATAAATAAAAATGAATAGTGCAATGTATGTTTAATAATTTAATAAGGTTAAGTTGTAGTGTTAAGAGAGGATTTGATTGGTTTCCTAAAATCCTATTTTGAGTCATAAAAGTACGAAATTGGGATTTCGAAATCATAATCCAACCTGGGAAATTCCTTTCCAATGTTTTTTCCATTGTCATTAGAATTCTTTCCTTGAATTTCTAGTGACTAGACATTAAAGCACACTTTTACCCAACGTCTATAAACATTAAAAAAAAAAAAAATCAATTATTTAAAATCTGATTTATAAAATATAAAAATCATTGTAGAGACGGACTTTTTTTACAAAAGTACTGGCTCCCGAATAATGAATGAAATGACTATTAATTGTATTCTTGAGTAAAATGATTAAATTAAAAAATTTTAAGCTAATTGCTTATCCAAGGAAATTGTGAGTGAGAGCAGGAAGTGTGTGGTAGTAATGTGACCAAATTTATGAAAAGGACATGCAATGCATCATGAAGAAGCCAAGGTCTATATTGAGGTAGTAATAATTCACGTGCTACTTTTTTTGGGTGGAAATGAAGACAAAATGTTGTCATCCAAATCCATACCTCTTTACTAATAATGCTTTACATTTTCTCCCAAATTATTGATTATTTCTTGTTACAAGACTGAATGCATAATTTAATTTGGATAACAATAGTGTAACAAATGACAGTTATAGGTAATCTATGATGGAATATTGCCAAAATAAATCCTAATAATTTTAGCACGAGAAGAAATATTTCATATTCTACTGTCGATTACGTACAACTGGTCATTTGGTACCACTCACAAATTGACGGTTATACATTAAAGTTACATTGTGACGGTTATGCATTAAAGTTACAAAGTTCGGATACCTTAATACAAATAGAAATATATTATAATCTTACCACTTGTTCTCTTTTTTAATATAATGGTCACACAATGTCGTTATGATGTCTTACTTTTTTCTCAATTGTTTAAATTTTTTTTAATGATTTTGTTCCTTCGTAACTTTGTAAACATATTAACTTGAATTGATTTGTGGCTTACTTTAGTATTCCCACCACAGGATTAACAACAATTAATCTAATTGACAATGAAAAGGATTATTAACTTTTTTAGCAAATTAAATTAAGTAGTAATTGTGGCCACTTCATTAGTTTCCATGAAAGCATTTTGTTATATATAAACAAATTTAATAGCATTTCTTTAATGTCAACTAGTAATAGAGCTGGATTTTTTTTCCATGCAATTCATCTGATTATATTGGAATTAGTTGCATCTGAAAGTACAATAAATGGGAGATTGAAAATTCCATGCTAAAAATTATATTTTAGATACCTTATTCAAATATGATTAATCATTTTTTTTTTTTTTGACAAAAAATTGGATTAAACCATTTCACATATTTGCAAAAAAACAAAAAACAATTTTTTTTTTCTCAAAGACTATTGCATCCACGTATAAACTCTTCAATAGTTTTTGTTCCATCTCACGTCGGATGCTGCAAAATAACTTTGAAAGGAAAAGAGTATAACTATAATGAAATTAATCTCATTCAACTTTAAGTGTTATTTGTTCTTCAAAATATAAGAGAGGAGTCATTTGCACAATTATAAAATCCATCCAAGAGTGTCACACCCCGTTTTTTTTCATAAAAATTATCAGAGTTTTCTTTGTGGGCGTGAAGAGAGAAATGGAAAAAGACTTACGTGATATAAAACAGAAATCTTTGGAAAAGATAACATACAATTTTACAAATACAAATCCTCGGCGTCTAGCCGAAATAAAACATTTAACATAGCAGCGGAAATACATCAGGATTCATAAGAAAAGAAAAAGAGTTGTTTAACTTTTACAAACGAGTCAACATAGTTTTTATAAGACAAAATCGGAAAAAGACAGCTGATAAGACACCCCTCTCTCTACGCATCATGCTTCTCTTCATCTCCTGTAGTGTGAGTACAGAATAAGGGGTGAGTGCGTTGAATACACTCGTGGGAGTAATTTCGTGTTTTTAGTTTATTAAATCGATAACCGACAAAATACAAAAGCAACAACAGGATAAACGAGAAGTAGATAGATATGATTCAGATAACCATATAACATATAAACATTATTCCATAAATCAATTAATAAAACTCAAAATATCCCCCTCTCATTCGTTTATCATCATAGCACACAAGAATGCATTGTACCTATAAAAATTCCTTCGGTACGGGAGAGAATTCCCCGTCTTATCCCATATCTTAAATACGGGAGGGTGTTTTTCATCTTACCCCGTTTCCTTAGGTACGGGAGGGTATTTCCCATCTTACCCCGTTTTCTTAAGTACGAGAGGGTATTTCCCATCTTACCCTGTATACGGTATCGAGATCGTTGGTGCTTCTTTTACGGGCCACCAATCCATCCTTATTGTATTTCATGGACTTCCGTCCTCACTTATCATAATTATAACATATACATGTACATAGTAATCACATCATGTAATCATCGAACGTAGAGTTCAACAGTTCATATAGCAAAATAGGAAAAACAATAAACAGATAGAGTTTAGAAGTTACTCCCACCTTATTCGGTGGTTACCACGTGAGTCGCAAGTATCAAGTAACGAGTATCTCAAAGTTCAATCCAACAGATAGCCTATACATGTTACGGTGTTTCTTAGATCCTTAATAAATATAATTAAAGATTCAAGCGATAAAGGAGAAGATACGATCGTTAAGGACGAGTCGGAATGGAAGATCTAAAGATTGAGGTTGAAGAAACAAGAGGGAAAGATCAGTTTATAAGGCTAAGATGAAAGAGGATGAAATTTGGATTGCAACGGAAAAAGAATGAGGTCGATTAGAATTGAAACGAGCTTGAACGGAGCGTTTTAAGCTTGAGGGGTATTTTGGTAATTTTGATCAAGGGTTGACTTTTACCAGGACCCCCGACTTCCGACGACCCGATGAAAACATTCGAAATGAAACGACGCGTGAAAACGCTCATCGGCGCGCACGACGGCTCCCGGCACGCATCACCACGCGCACTAACGTGCCTCGCCGCGCCCGCCCTCGGCAGAACTCGGCAGCTGGCGTACCACCCACGCCCAGCTCGCCTGGGAATCTGCAGCTGCCGCCACCCAACGCCGCCGCCACCTGGTCCACCGGCGACCCCAGCTACGGCTGCCACCTTCCCAGCCACTTCTCGCCGGAATTCGGCAATGAACAGTAGCAGAACCTCCAAAAAAACCCCTTCTTTCTCCCTTCTTCACCCTCCCTTTTTCCTTGCTTCGGCCGGCGACTACCCCTCACCACCAGGAACATTGGCCAGCGACTGGCCACCAACACAGCCCCAAACACATACTCATACACGCACATGCATAAAAACACACACACTATGCTCTGTTTTCAAACCTGGTCGGCGGCCACTTGTCGCCGGTTACCACCACCCTACCCTCGTCGGTGCATCACCAGCGCCGGCCACGAGCAGCTCACGGCGGCGCCACTAGCGCCGCCCCCAACAGCCAACACATATACACACACACACACTATACACACACATGCGATATATACATACATACACAGAATGTTGCTTCGGCGCCGCCACACACTGCGGCGCCGCCCCTCCTTTGTTATCCCCAAACCACCAGGCGTTGCTCTGGCAGCAGCTCCGGCGAGGAGGAGGGAGGAAACATGAAGAAAGAGAAAAGGTGGTGAAAGCTAGGGTTTAGGGTTTGGAGATTGTTTTTTCACCGTTTTTCGGCGAACGAGAAATTGGAATTGAATTCCGAGACCTATCCTAGATTCGTCTCGACGAGACCTATGTCGTGTACGAAAATCGGCCGAAACCGACAACGTTGAAATTTTCCGGCCACCGGCGGCGGCGGCGCCGGAGGCAGAAAACCGGAAAGATAGAGAGACACTTACAAGTTTTCGTCGCTTTCGGCTCGTTCTGAAAATCAATGATTTTCGAATCGAAAACGCCCCTATTTATAGAAATCCCGGAAACACTATCCACGAGAAATATCTAAGTTACTGTTCACGGGGTCAAAGTCCAAGTTACTATTCATGAGAATATTCCCTTTTTACTGTTCATCAAGATTCCACCTCTCGTTTTTCTGAAATTTCGTATTTTGCCATTTTTGTCGCAACTTGAGCTACGGATCTCCGATTGACCTCTAATTCGTTTCTATCTTCTCGTTTTTCCATTACGCATCTAATGATATAATAATATTCTATGTTCCGTGACTAAATTATTCTTCCATCTAAAACATGCATTAAATATATTTCTGAAACACACGTAATTAATTAAAAAATCAAGTTTTAATGCACATATATTTCTGAAACGCACGTAATTAATTAAAAAATCAAGTTTTAATGCACATAAAATATTTCAATTAAGGTTTAATTATTTAATTAACCAATTATACTTCGTTTTTGGTCCAAGGCGCTACAAAGAGTTTCGTCAAATTCAACAAAATTTAGTTTTCCACTCTATCTTATTATTTTTTATAGAATGAAACTTCCAGAAGATATTTCATGCATAACAGAAAATCTGAAACAGATTAATATAAAAATCCATCATAGATGAGTTTCCTTATTGACTATTTGAAATTTGTGGATTATTTGAATCATATGAATCCCGCAGGGGTGGTGTAACTTAAATTATTGAGTAGATGAAACCAATTATCCATTCTTCGAACTAAACAATGTTGGATAAAATTCATAAAGTGGATCACTATTATTAATTAAATGTGTTTAACTATCTAAAATTAAAGTGATCTAATTTAGATTGGACTGATGGGTATTGGGTTATATAAGTTATGGGCTTATATATGTGTAGAGACAATTATGTGATTTATTATTGGTTGATGGGGCCCAATAATAAATATAGGGTTTAGTTGATTTATCTCAACTATATAAAGGGTCGTGGTCCCCAAAGGTACGATACGCTTTTCTTTTCTCTGAGACCATCATCAGAAAGAAACCAAATAAGAACATCGTAACTTTTGGAAGGCTCTCGCCCAATTCGAGTAAACCAAAGTACGAATCAAGAATTCTAAAAAGGATAATGGATTTGGAAGGCTCTCGCCCGATTCGAGTAAACCAAAGTACGAATCAAGAATTCTAAAAAGGATAATGGATTCAGGTACGCTTACGCTTTATGGTTATTGTCTTTTCTCTATTTCAGTTTATCATCGTAGATTTTAGGTTTGGGGATTATGTGTTGGATGCATTTTTATGTGCGTTTAATACATGCTTATTGTTTGACATGATTCCTACAAACAATCCCTTGGTCGATTTTTGCTTAATTGGGAAATAGTAACATCTATATTACTAGTATGCTGTTTTGTTATTATGCATGCTATTTTCATATACATAACATAGCCAGATTTTTTTATTTTTTTTTTGGCTCAGGCAACTTGGAGATCCGTCGTATTTGTCATGGAACCGGAACGCAGGAGGTCACTAAGGTACCTTCTGAGTGCCATTCAGGTCGATATAGCTTTCCTCTCACATTCTCTTTATGTGTATATAACCTCAAAATCGGAGGCTATAGAGATAGTTTCTTTGTACTTGGAAATTTGAATATAACTCGGATTCTGGTAAAACCCAACTTACATTTTGATCATTTGTATTTATCAGCTAACTATCCAAATGTAAACCCCATTTTCTGTTGATTCAATCATAAAAAATACCTTGCATTAACGCCAGTTGCTGATTGTAGTGTGTTGTACATTCTCAATATGCGCAACCTTCTTTGTGAATTCTCCTTTTATCTCTCGTGGGAACCATCATATGAAAAATTATCCATTAAATTATGCAGAACATATACATCAGGTGCAATGCAGAACATTAAATTTAATCAAAACATACCCATGCCATCGTTCTTTTTCCAAATAATTTTTTTTGTGAAGCCCTATAAATATTATAAAAGTTATAATACATTACTCATTAAGAATGTAACTACTTCACTCATCAAGAAATACACATCAAGTTCAATATCAGAAAATAACTAAATGCACAGTGACATACTACATAAAAGCAATTCCAATAGTGATACAAACTACCGATTATGAATTATCAATTGGAATGAACAATCACATTCCTCCACAACAACAACCTAAACACTAAACTGATAGTCCCTTCAATTCTTTACATTTCTCCACAGCAACAAACAACAAACTATCACAATTAGTGACATGATTTTTAGTTGCCTTTTTTTTTATCTTCTCATATTATGAACCTCCTCTTCAGTTACTCTTATCCTCCTTAACAAGCCTGGTATAATCACCTTTGCCTTTTGACACATTGGGGGATCCTCCCAAGTAAAAAACACACATCCACCTCTCTGCACACACACAAATTGTAAGAAGTTTTTTTTTTTTTTTTTAAACCTTAAAACATGACAAGAAGAACTTACATTGGAGTTTATGCACGAATTGAACCTTCTTCCAGGGTTTTCATTTGTCCAAGATGTTCTAATTACATCCCTTCTTCCACAATAACAATCTATGTTTCCAAATATTAAAGTCATTCTCAATTTAGGACATAAAGACAAAATTTTCGAAGAATAAAAAGCACTAAAGAAGAGAGAAGTGAGGAAGAAGTTGTCTAGGGTTTTATTTTGGGGAAGAAAAAGATGTTCCTCATTTAGGAGGGAAAGAACTAATGTTTTACCTCCTCAAATTCACAATTATATTATTTAATTGATTGATGTGGCAAAAATAACTAGTGATGTGGTTTTTTTTATTTAAATTTATTGAACGAGAAGCCCGCTTCCTCCGGTTCATGTGACTGTCACGTGCAAATTAGCCCGAAATTGGTTAATTCGGGCTGAATTGTCCTAAATTCGCCCAAAATTGAAACATACGGTCTCAATTTCAAAGCATGAAAAGATATTGTCCCTATATAGTGAATGGGGTAAAGTTACTGTCCTAAATTTACAATTTCCCCGAAATAAGTTGATTTTCTTTAATCAAGTTTTATCCCATGTATAAGAAGAACAGCAGTGAAATTTCTACTTTTAAGATATTTCTAGTTTCTCCATTTATGCTTTTAAATTTTTTTTTTTTTATCTGTGTCATTTTTAATATATATGTTCATAAATTTTCTAACTTTTTAAGAAGCTGGATTCTTGTAAAGTTTTTGTGAAATTTTGATATTTCCTATCTGAACTTGTATTTTCAATTTAGCTGAATTCTTTGAGTTTCGTACAAAATTTTAAATTTTTCATACCTTTATCAATGCATTTTAGTGTTTTTTTTTTTAATCAGTTTCTATAGATTTCATTTTTTTTTAATGAATTTATAAATTCTTGCTGAGTTTTTAATGATTTCATAGTCTATAAATTCCAGATTTCTTTTATGAATTTAATCAAAACGCATTTTCTTGAATTCTCGTTTTAGCTAACAAATTTAGAAATTGATTTTGGAGTTTCAATCCCTATGACATCAGTTTTCTTATAATTCTTTTATCTTTGATTTTCATCTAAAATTTTGGAAGAATGGAGGATTTTTTTTCTGCGTTGAGCGCGGTTGTGGTTCTGCAAAGTTGTTGCAATTTCTTTCTTTTTTCTTTTTTTAGGTAATTTTTTTAATTAAAGTATAATTCTATTTTAAGGGCATAATGGGAAATTCAATACAAAACCTAACGGCGTCTGATCCAATTCAAAAAAAATGGAACGTGTGTTGAGTTTTTGATATCTCATGCGTAAACGATGCCTTTTTTTCATTTTTTATTTTTTACCGAAAGGGGATTGATGCTGAATTTCCAAAACACGAGTGGATTTCGCGTATTTTACCCTATTTCAATTATGGCCCCATGGCAGCCTTGATCAATTTACAAATTTATTTTTATTTGAAGAATTGCAGAAAACAGGAAACAGTAATTAATTGTTTTCCAACACACAAATCAGTCCCATTAATTCTTAATTTAGAAGCACACAAAAAGTAAGATGAGGTATTGAGATGAAAGCAAAAAAAAAAAACTGAATGCCAAATTCAAATCCATAATAATGCTTTACTCTTTTCCCAAATTATTGATTACTTCTTGTTCCAAGACTGAGTGCCGTTTCATTTGGAAAACAATCAGATACCCAAAAATTTTAGTTTCAAAAAAAAAAAGAAAAAAATAAAAAGAGAAGAAGAACTTCACTCATTTTTTTGTTCAAATTTTGATTTTTGTTTTAATTTTATATCAGGACTCAATATATGTGGTATGTACATAAAATCTAATACATATTTGATTTTTTAAGTCCGAACCCCTCTTAAGAATGGTAAACTGGAATAGAAAATAATCTTACCAATTGATTTTTTTTTTTAAAATATAATGGCCACACAATGTCGTCATGAAGTCTTTCTTTTTCTTAATTGTCTAAAAAAATTGTAATGATTTTGTTCTTTTGTAACTTTTTAAACATATTAAATTAACTTGATTGTGGCTTACTTTAGTATTCCACCACAGGATTAACAGCATTTAATCTAATTGACAATGAAAAGGATTAATAAATTTTGTAGCAAATTAAATTAAGAAGCATTTGTGGCCGTGGCCACTTCATTAGTTTCCATGAAAGCTTTTTGTTATATACATGCAAATTTAATAGCATTTCTTCATCTGATTATATTGGAATTAGTAGCATCTGAAAGTACAAAAAATGGGAGATTGAAAACTCCATGCTATCCATTTGAAGAGATGGAATTTGAAAATATATATGTTTTTCGAAGATGCAAAGTGAATTGAACATCGTGGTTGAAGTTTTAATTCATTGAATCCTAAAAATAATATGTTTTAGAGACCTTATTCAAATATGACTAATCATTTTTGATTTGACAAAAAAATTGGATTAGACTATCTCACTTATTTGAAAAAAAAAAAAAAAAATCAAACTTTCTAATGCATCAACTTATAAAGTCTTCTATAATTTTTGTTCCAACTCACAAGGGATACTGCAAAAATAATTTTGAATAATAAGAGTATAACTACATATAATGAAATTAATCTCATATAACTTGAGTGTTATTTTTCTTCAAAATAGAAGAGAATAATCATTTGCACAATTACAAATTCCATTCAAAGAGTTTATTTGAAGAATTTGTTGTAACCGATCTCAAGCATTTGAAGGACATCCTCAGACATGCAGACCACTGCCTCAATACCATCCTTAGATGGTGTGCTCGAAAACAATATAAAATTCTTTACGGCTGTAAAATTTATGGTCGTCCAAATTGGTTTTCCCCAACCAAAATTCATATCGTACATAGGATATCTCCAAATACTGGAAAATAAAAGAACTTCGGTATCTTCATCAAATAATTCATTCTCTTTATTAAGAAATCCTGAATACTCTCCACCCTTGATTACTTCTTCGATGTAATTATTGTCCAGAGAATTTTTTGCCATTCTTAATTTGGATACAAAATCACTAATATTTGTTGTCTGGGATGTAGATGCAAAAAAACCACTAATGCAATTTCCAATGGTTTGCTCTGGTATTGGAGGGATTAATCTTGACCTCAAGTTCATTACATGATTTGCAACAATTTTTTTTTTATGTTTATCCGATATGACTTTTGTAGCCTCATTAAATTGTTGCCAAATGAAAGCTGTTAGTGCTTCGACTTTGGTAGGGTCTTTCAACTCTCCAAAAGAGGTTTGTTGTTGAAGTATCTCTAGCTTTTCTCTATCAAAAACAAACCTTTTTGTTTTGATGTTCTCACTATCTAGAGTTAAGTAAGGAGGAATGAAGTCCCTAGGAGGAAAATGAAGTGCCAAATCGAAGAAAGGTTGGATAACTTGAGTTTCCCCACGGCATGTAGAAGCCCATGCATTCATAAACACCATTGTTGACGCAAAATCAGCCACTTTATGGGACAAACAAATACCAATGGCAATCCCTCCACAATCAAAGAAACTGACTTGAGCTGAGAGAATGTTATTGTCACTGTTAGGTAACAAATCTCTGGGAACTAATTTTTGTAGGTCCTCCATTTTTGGCTCTTGTATAAATTGTGCAAGATGAGTATGAACTTGAACTTCCACGAACTCAACACCAGTATCATTGCAATCAACAAATGAATTTTCTTTAATCACACCTGAAAATGGATAGAAAGCCACTAAAACCTTGGATAAAGATTGTTTAAGCGACTGAGATATTTTAATATTGGACTCAAGTTCTCCATTTTGATAGAAGAAAATAGGGGAAAAATAACATGGGATTACAAGCTGATCTAAATAGGATAGTTTATGGATTTTGAATCTATTGGGCGTGGGAACTGATGGCTTAATGATGTGCTTGGAGATTATGTTATGAGTGAGCACCATGTTCAATTTTTTTACTTATTGGATATTCTTATAGAAAATTTGCTATTTATAGGCACAAATCATATTTTGTTTAGTAGAGTACCCAACTTATTTTTCATGTGTTGTTTAGTACTATGCAAATAGATAGTACATTAGTACTAAAATTTAGTTTAATGTTATTAGAAACAATAACATTTCTAACCTTTGTTCTTAACATGTCCAAGTCCATCAATGCACGACTAATGTAGCTATTACTTATTACAAGTTATAGGTTTTAAGGCCCATTATTTAATTTCTAGTGTAATCAATAAATTTTAGGTTCTAGAGGCATATTTCAACAATTTGGCCACACTAGTGTTGTTATGCATTGTACAATATACTTAAAGCCTGAGCAAAGCTAAAAGCCGGCTCAAAGTATTAGTTTGCTCACTAGCTAGCTAGCTATATATACTTCAAATGGTATAAATTATATAGTTAATCAATATATGTTTTTAATGGTATACTACTGTAGTGTAGATTTACTTTTCTTAAATTTTTTTTAAAGATTATAGAATAGCTTATTTAGTATATATATTATTTTTATCTTACACACTTTTATTTTGTAATATAAAAAATTTGAATACTTATTACTATTTAATTTATAGAGAGAAATACTTCTTGCATTACAGATTGCAAATACATACCTCTAAAGTAAAATATTCATGTATAAATTTCTAATTTTGTAAAATTTTAAACATTTATTTTAACTTATGTTTAAGTACATAAATTTCAAAAAGTAGTAATTTTCTTTTATAATAACATATTACGTAGATGTATACAATTACGAAACTTTTTGGTTCAATTTTGTACAACTTATAGCTATTGAAATAAAATTTAATAATATAATCTATACACATATAAATGACTTGTTTTTTCTTTATTTTGTAATATTGTATTTTGTATCATGAAAGATATGCCTTTTGTTTTCTTTTATATATATATTTTTTTATTATAATCATTGATAGTTTATTAAGGGCTCGTTTGGTTTGGGGCCTTGGGGGTTTAGGTTGGTTTCAGATTACTAACCAACCTAAACCCCCGTTTGGTTTGGGGGTTTGAGGGGGGTTTTATAATTTGGGTCTGGTTCAAAACTTGGGATTATGTGTGATTAATGAAGGGTTTGTAAACCCACCAATTTGGTGGGTTTATTCAAATCTCAATAGTAACTTTTATGAATTGCCAAAAATACCCTCACTTTTATGAATTTAAATTTTGGGATATTAAATTATATATATATTAAATTATTTTTAATCTTTTAGGGCTCGTTTGGTTTGGAGGATGGGTTTATAGCATATTGGCTAAAAATATGATAATTTACTGTTCATCAAAGACAAAATAACTGTTATTTAGGTGTTTGGTATGTTGATTTAGGTAAGGTTATTTATAAATTTTGTGTTTGGTTTGAATGGTTAGATATTTTTTAGATTGGGTTAGTTTATAATCTTTTATTTGGTTTGTAGGTTAGTTAAGAAAAAATTTGAAGTGTCCAAAATACCCCTCATTAAATGAATTGTGCAACAAGACTAGTTTTTAATATTAATTTCTTTAAAGGCAAAATTATATAATTTAATATCCCAAAATTTAATAATTTAACATACAAAAAGATTAAAAAATAATTTAATATATATAATTTAATATCCCAAAAGTTAATAATTTAGTAATTTAAAAGATTAAAAAATAATTATATATATATATATATAATTTATTTTTCGAAAATTTAATAACTTAATATATTAAAAGATTAAAAAATAATTTAATACAAACCAAACGAGCCCTTAATGAGTTGAATTCGGTACTATTTGAAATTTCTGGATTATTTGAAGCATATGAATCCCGGGATTGGTGTGACTAAAATAATCGAGCAGATGAAACCAATTTTCCATTCTTCAAGTAAACAAGTCCTTAGTCGACTCTTGCTTAGTTGGGCAATCCTAACATCTATGTTACTGGTATGTTGTTTTTTTATTAGGATAAATCACAACCACCAAGCTAAATTATGACAACTTTTACACTAAGATGGCTAAATTTTGAAGTTTTACTGTACAATCAACCTTTGCGAATTGTACTAGATGAATGCTAAATGTGAACGTCGGCGGAATATTCTTGGAATATTCATTCTCGTGCCATACCCGTGAGAAATCGGAGGGTATTTCGGTATTTCAACAGTGTTGCTCTCTTTAATGAATTAGTGAAGAGCAAAATGGGAACTTCATGTGGCAGGCTGTTGGTTTTGTTGGATTTATTTAATTTGTTAAATGAAATCCCCATTTTACCCTTCAATAATTAATGAAAGAGAGCAACACTGTTGAAAGACCGAAATACCGTCCGATTTTCTTACGTGTATGATACGAGAAGGAATATTCTACCGACGGTCACATTTAGTGCTTGTCTTGTACAATTCGCAAAGCAGGCGGTTTTACAGTAAACCTTCAAAATTTAGCTACCTTAGTGCAAAAGTGGTCATAGTTTGACTTAATTTTTGTAATTTACCCTTTTTATTATGCCATGTAATTTTCGTACATATAACACTACTGAATTTTATTTATTATTATTATTCTGATAAAACAACTTAAGACTTTGATCATTTGTTCTGATATTGATTCAATCATATATACATTGCATTATCCCCTGTTGCTGATTCTACTATGCTCTACACTCTCAATATATGCAAGTTCCTTTGAGAATTCTCATGTTTTGTTATTGATATCTTTAGTGGGAAATAAGTTTGATTTTCTTTAACCAAATCTTATCCCATTAATTTATAAGAACAGTTAAATCATATATAAGTGTTTTGGTGATCTTTTTTATAAATTTTTTGTCTGAACTTTAAGGGTGCATCAAAAAATTCTATATTAATTGGCTAAGGTCTATTTTACCCTTCTCTCATGCTATTTATTTCACTAAGCCCGCCCCGTGGCCGTGGGAAGCATATATCTATTTATAAATTTCATTTATTTGAAGAAAAGCAGAAAACAGGACACAATAATTAATTGGTTTCCAACACACACCCACAAAAAGTAACATTGAGATGAAAGCAAAAAAAACTAAGTCCATATTGCAAGAAAGGACATGGATCCAGCACCTAGAAGAAGTGAAATATTTGCTCCCAATTGAAGTCTCATTTTGCTTTGCATTCTAGGGTTCATAAAATCAGCTGCTAATAAATCCACAAGTGCCATGTATATCAATATCCCAGCTGAAGCTGAATTGAATACCCCTTCTACGATCAAACCATTCACGCTATTCTCCTTGTAAACACTCGATATTCCAATTCCGACCCCAATCCCTATTGGTGTCGTGAGGGAGAAAAACAGGCTCATCATCTTAGTTGTCATACACTCGAACTTCGCCTATTTAATCATAGCTACTTTAATGTTTGTGAAAATTACGATCAAAACCGTCAATTATATATGTAAAAAAGATAAAACACAAAAAACTCACAATATTTCCTCTGTGTACATCTGCATTTTTTCTTTCCTTTTATCATTTTTTAAGTTTTAAGAAGTTGATATATTATAAATTGAAAAACCAAATTATTTTATATCAAATGAATTCGAGTAATAAGCAATTTTTTTTTCTTTTCAATAGTAAATAATGAAATTAAAGATTTAATCTGTTAATGAAAGACAAGACTGAAAACTAAACAAAACAATTTAATACTTGATTCGAGATCACTTACTAGAAGTTTATTTGAACTCGACTCGATAGGTATATCAAACACTTTGGCATATTTTCAAGGTTGATAAAATCTAAACTTCAGCTCAAATTTTAACTCTATAGATATAAAAAGATAAAACAAACTCAAACTTTTATAGTCCAACTCATATTTGACTTGATTGAAGCTCTACTCAATCAATTACGAGTTCAATTAAAAAATTTGAAACTCGATAATATTTCAAACAAATTTGAACAAGAGAACATTTGACTTGACTAGATTCATTTACAACCCTTGGAAGAGTTAGAAAAGTAATGCAGAATAAAAGGTAGAATAACTTTGTATGGGAATAGGGATATATGATCATATTTGTTGAGGCCACCATCAACATGAAGAGAACTTGAAAACATTATGGCAACATCTCTCTTTTTTTGTTTTTTTCAGTAAATTGATTCCAAAAATCCAACTCTTTGCAATTTATATATATACACACACAAACATACCTGTGAGATGCATCCACCAAGTCCTATACCCTCAAAGAATTGGTGGAAAGAGAGTGCAAATAGCAGTGGCTTTATTGTATCTGGGCTACTTGAAGCCCCTAGTGATATCCCTATGATCACTGAGTGCACCACTATTCCCACCTCCAAAACCTACATTGCCAAACACCATTCAATCAAGAATTGGAAGAAAAGGAATAAGTTCCTATTATTAATTCATCGGTCTAGAATCAAGGATTTCAAGATTAAATGTCTTTCTAAAGACCATACTTGTGATATTATGCGCTGTCTGACAATGTCAGACACGCTGGCGCCATGCGGTGGGGCCTGTTCCCCACCGACGTGGTTATGTGTGTGTACGTGTACGGGGCCCGCCTCCTCCTCGTCGCCGGCCACGATCCCCTGCTTCGCGGCTTCGTTGAAACGGGCATTCTTGTAGAAGCCGGTGGCGATCGTGTCCATCATAAGTGTTACTATTGAAGCAGCCATGGCTATGAAACCCGAGAAGGGGAATTTCCCCCACAGGTTTCGGCTGAGGCTCGGAGACGTCAGAGTCCGGAATGCTTCCGGAAGTATGTGAATGAAGCCCGTCGCAAGGATCACACCAGCCGCGAAGGCCTTGATCATGAAGAATATGTCGTTTTCCGGCCGGAGAATCGCGTATCTCCGGCCGACGAGTGGGAGGCTGACACCAACGCCGCCGGCCACGAGGACCGAAGCTATGGCAATGAGCTTGAGCTTGAGTGCTTCTTCATGGCCAGTACTCTTGTGATCATGAGTGGTGTGATCTGCTGAAACGGTTGCAGCTGCGAAAACCAATAGAAAGGGTGATAACATGATGGGCTTATGAGCATTGTAGAGAAGAGCTGCCATGGCTGAAGTGTATAGTGGAAAGAAAAGCCTCACATTTATATTAAGTGGATGATCTCAGAAACGATATCTGGTCTTTCATCTCGTATTTTATTGCACATCATGTGTTGATTAGTGATGTAGGAATAATATGATGTGTTTATATATTGTTATAAGCAGATCAGAGAAAGGGCAGTGGACATATCTATGTTGGTTGCACTTGGTCCATTGGATGAGTGGTAGAGGGCCATCTACTGGTCCTGGTGCATCCCAAATAGAATTTCCACCCTCCATTACTATTATCAATATATTTTGCAATTCAATGACACATTGGAGATTTGGAGTTGGATCTTTTTGTTTTTTGAGTGACCATTACAGTTGAAATTTTGATGTGGTGTGATTGATTTGATAATATTATAAAAAGACAAAAACTTCTGTGCACCAGTTGCACCACATCTTTATGTTATAAATGTACTACCTTTATAAAAAACATGTGTGTCTTGTGTACATATTGAAACTATTTATTTTGATCTGTCCTCAACATAATTGGATGACAAAAAAAAAAATAAATAATTGGAAACCATGTTGGAGCTAATAACATAGACTTTGAATCAATAAATTTAACCTTACTCAAACAATTCCCTAGAGGGGTCTATGACATTGAAAGATAATAAAATAAATTTTATGAAGATAATCGAAGACATAATTAAGATGTAATAATGGAAAACATTAATATATTCCAATCGAAAGTGTCTAATCTCTCCTTTTTCTTTTTTTTTTTTGAACAAAAATTAAAAATCTTACCCAAACAATTCAATACTATTACATTGCCAAAGAAAAATGAAAACTCGACTACGTTTGTTTTGAACTTAAGGTAACTTTTGTAAGTCTGGATTTAAGAGGATTTTGAAAGTATAAATTTTGGAAATTTTGTGTTTGTTTTGGGATTTTGTAGGGTATGATTATAGTTAAGATGTCATTTTCATATTGTGAAATGTAGAAAAAATAGATGTTAGTTGTTGAGATTTGTAAAAAAGTGGAAAAATTAGATCTTTTTATTGAAAATTTTGTAGAAATCAATAAAAAAATAGGGTTAGATATTGTAAGATTTTGTACGTACTTGTCCAAATATGAACTGAGTTGAACTCATCCAAAATTCCGATGAATCAAATCCAGTCCATACATTCTCATCGATCAAAAGCAGTCGACCGTTGTAGGATAGGATTATAAGTTCTTGTAGGGTAGGATTGTAGTCAATTGTTGTTGTCTCAACTATGCTACCAAAAGCTTCACGGAGAATTTGATTTTTCTGCATTCTTTTTTTTTTTTCAATGGTTTCTTTTTTCTTTTTTGAGGGGACAACATCAATCAATAGTTTAAAAAACAAAACATTTTTTTTTTTTTGGAAAAGAAAACAACAGCTTTTAAAGAAAACAATTTTTTTGAAAAAGAAAACAACTTCTTTTAAAGAATAGCAAAAGGGAGAAGGCAGGTTATATTTGTGACAAAGAAGCCAAATAACTCCTAAATTTGGAAGTTAAAGAAAATATCAAGGAGAGATCCACGTGGGGCTTATTTTTGGTAAAAAGATAAATTAGAATTAGGGTAATTGATTGTGAATCTTGCAAATATGAGTTAGAACTTGAAAACCCACCAACTTTAATTAAAATTGATGGACTAATTAATCACATGAATCCGAAAAGCAGCAAACAAAACAAACAAGAAAAACATAATGAGAAACTAACATCATATTGTTCTTTTTTTTTAATGTAATTTTCACTATCTGAATAGTTCTTTTAGTCCACAATCTAACGTGTGAACATTCTATACAAGAGTCTATTAATCAATTCATGTTAGTATGTTACAATACAAAGAGGTTTTAGTTAGTATGCTAAAATCCTGATTCTGAAATTCAGGATTGATAAATAAAAATGAATAGTGCAATGTATGTTTAATAATTTAATAAGGTTAAGTTGTAGTGTTAAGAGAGGATTTTATTGGTTTCCTAAAATCCTATTTTTGAGTCATAAAAGTACGAAATTGGGATTTCGAAATCATAATCCAACCTGGGAAATTCCTTTCCAATGTTTTTTCTATTGTCATTAGAATTCTTTCCTTGAATTTCTAGTGACTAGACATTAAAGCACACTTTTACCCAACGTCTATAAACATTAAAAAAAAAAAATCAATTATTTAAAATCTGATTTATAAAATAAAAAAATCATTGTAGAGACGGACTTTTTTTATGTGTATATAACCTCAAAATCAGAGGCTATAGAGATAGTTTCTTTGTACTTGGAAATTTGAATATAACTCGGATTCTGATAAAAACAACTTATATTTTGATCATTTGTAATTTATCAGCTAACTATCCAATTGTAAACCATATTTTCTGTTGATTCAATCATAAAAATACCTTGCATTAACGCCTGTTGCTGATTGTAGTGTGCTGTACATTCTCAATATGCGCAACCTTCTTTGTGAATTCTCCTTTTATCTTTCGTGGGAAATAAGTTGATTTTCTTTAATCAAGTTTTATCCCAATGTATAAGAACAGCAGTGAAATTTCTACTTTTAAGATATTTCCAGTTTCTCCATTTATGCTTTTAATTTTTTTTTTTTTATCTGTGTAATTTTTAATATATATGTTCATAAATTTTCTAACTTTATAAGAAGCTGGATTTTTGTAAAGTTTCTGTGAAATTTTGATATTTCCTATCCGAACTTGTATTTTCAATTTAGCAGAATTCTTTGAGTTTCTTACAAAATTTTAATTTTTTCATACCTTTATCAATGCATTTTAGTGTTTTTTTTTAAAAATCAGTTTCTATAGATTTCATTTTTTTTTAATGAATTTATAAATTCTTGCTGAGTTTTTAATGATTTCGTAATCTATAAATTCCAGATTTCTTTTATGAATTTAATCAAAACGCATTTTCTTGAATTCTCGTTATAGCTAACAAATTTAGAAATTGATTTTGGAGTTTTAATCCCTATGACATCCGTTTTCTTATAATTCTTTTATCTTTGATTTTCATCTAAAATTTTGGAAGAATGGAGGATTTTTTTTCTGCGTTGAGCGCGGTTGTGGTTCTGCAAAGTTGTTGCAATTTCTTTCTTTTTTCTTTTTTTAGGTAATTTTTTTAATTAAAGTATAATTCTATTTTAAGGGCATAACGGGAAATTCAATACAAAACCTACCGGCGTCTGATCCAATTCAAAAAAAATGGAACGTGTGTTGAGTTTTTGATATCTCATGTATAAACGATGCCTTTTTTTCATTTTTTATTTTTTACCGAAAGGGGATTGATGCTGAATTTCCAAAATACGAGTGGATTTCGCGTATTTTACCCTATTTCAATTATGGCCCCATGGGCAGCCTTGATCAATTTACAAATTTATTTTTATTTGAAGAATTGCAGAAAACAGGAAACAGTAATTAATTGTTTTCCAACACACAAATCAGTCCCATTAATTCTTAATTTAGAAGCACACAAAAAGTAAGATGAGGTATTGAGATGAAAGCAAAAAAAAAACTGAATGCCAAATTTGCATTTCATTTGGAAAACGATCAGATACCCAAAAAATTTATTTTCAAAAAAAAAAAAAAAACAGAAGAAGAACTTCACTCATTTTTTTGTTCAAATTTTGATTTTTGTTTTAATTTTATATCAGGACTCAATATATGTGGTATGTACGTAAAATCTAATACATATTTGATTTTTAAAGTCCGAACCCCTCTTATGAATGGTAAACTGGGATAGAAAATAATCTTACCACTTGATCTTTTTTTTTTTTTAATATAATGGCCACACAATGTCGACATGAAGTCTTTCTTTTTCTTAATTGTCTAAAAAAATTGTAATGATTTTGTTCTATTGTAACCTTTTAAACATATTAACTTGACTTGATTGTGGCTTACTTTAGTATTCCACCACAGGATTAACAACATTTAATCTAATTGACAAAGAAAAGGATTATTAATTTCTGTAGCAAATTAAATTAAGAAGCATTTGTGAAAGCTTTTTGTTATATACATGCAAATTTAATAGCATTTCTTTAATGTGAACTAGTATTAGAGCAGGAATTATTTTTCATGCAATTCATCTGATTATATTGGAATTAGTAGCATCTGAAAGTACAAAAAATGGGAGATTGAAAACTCCATGCTATCCATTTGAAGAGATGGAATTTGAAATTATATATGTTTTTCGAAGATGCAAAGTGAATTGAACATCGTGGTTGAAGTTTTAATTCATTGAATCCTAAAAATTATATGTTTTAGAGACCTTATTCAAATATGACTAATCATTTTTGATTTGACAAAAAAATTGGATTAGACTATCTCACTTATTTGAAAAAAAAAAAAAAAAAAAAAAACTTTCTAATGCATCAACTTATAAAGTCTTCTATAATATTTGTTCCAACTCACAAGGGATACTGCAAAAATAATTTTGAATAATAAGAGTATAACTACATATAATGAAATTAATCTCATATAACTTGAGTGTTATTTTTCTTCAAAATAGAAGAGAATAATCATTTGCACAATTACAAATTCCATTCAAAGAGTTTCATCAAATTCAACAAAATTTAGTTTTAATTATACTCTATCTTATTATTTTTCATAGAAATGAAACTTCTTGAAGATATATTATGCATAACAGAAAATTGGAAACTGATTAATATAAATAAGTATCTATATCATATATCATATATGAGATCCTTTATTGAAAATTATAAATGTCGTTTACACGATACTGATAATTTTAAATGAAAGGTGAAAACCATATATATAAAGAAATATGATAGTACAACATATTTGGCCAACTTTTATTTATCATAACTATGCAAGGAATTTATTTGAAGAATTTGTTGTAACCGATCTCAAGCATTTGAAGGACATCCTCAGACATGCAGACCACTGCCTCAATACCATCCTTAGATGGTGTGCTCGAAAACAATATAAAATTCTTTACGGCTGTAAAATTTATGGTCGTCCAAATTGGTTTTCCCCAACCAAAATTCATATCGTACATAGGATATCTCCAAATACTGGAAAATAAAAGAACTTCGGTATCTTCATCAAATAATTCATTCTCTTTATTAAGAAATCCTGAATACTCTCCACCCTTGATTACTTCTTCGATGTAATTATTGTCCAGAGAATTTTTTGCCATTCTTAATTTGGATACAAAATCACTAATATTTGTTGTCTGGGATGTAGATGCAAAAAAACCACTAATGCAATTTCCAATGGTTTGCTCTGGTATTGGAGGGATTAATCTTGACCTCAAGTTCATTACATGATTTGCAACAATTTTTTTTTTATGTTTATCCGATATGACTTTTGTAGCCTCATTAAATTGTTGCCAAATGAAAGCTGTTAGTGCTTCGACTTTGGTAGGGTCTTTCAACTCTCCAAAAGAGGTTTGTTGTTGAAGTATCTCTAGCTTTTCTCTATCAAAAAATCAAGTTTTAATGCACATATATTTCTGAAACACACGTAATTAATTAAAAAATCAAGTTTTAATGCACATATATTTCTGAAACGCACGTAATTAATTAAAAAATCAAGTTTTAATGCACATAAAATATTTCAATTAAGGTTTAATTATTTAATTAACCAATTATACTTCGTTTTTGGTCCAAGGCGCTACAAAGAGTTTCGTCAAATTCAACAAAATTTAGTTTTCCACTCTATCTTATTATTTTTTATAGAATGAAACTTCCAGAAGATATTTCATGCATAACAGAAAATCTGAAACAGATTAATATAAAAATCCATCATAGATGAGTTTCCTTATTGACTATTTGAAATTTGTGGATTATTTGAATCATATGAATCCCGCAGGGGTGGTGTAACTTAAATTATTGAGTAGATGAAACCAATTATCCATTCTTCGAACTAAACAATGTTGGATAAAATTCATAAAGTGGATCACTATTATTAATTAAATGTGTTTAACTATCTAAAATTAAAGTGATCTAATTTAGATTGGACTGATGGGTATTGGGTTATATAAGTTATGGGCTTATATATGTGTAGAGACAATTATGTGATTTATTATTGGTTGATGGGGCCCAATAATAAATATAGGGTTTAGTTGATTTATCTCAACTATATAAAGGGTCGTGGTCCCCAAAGGTACGATACGCTTTTCTTTTCTCTGAGACCATCATCAGAAAGAAACCAAATAAGAACATCGTAACTTTTGGAAGGCTCTCGCCCAATTCGAGTAAACCAAAGTACGAATCAAGAATTCTAAAAAGGATAATGGATTTGGAAGGCTCTCGCCCGATTCGAGTAAACCAAAGTACGAATCAAGAATTCTAAAAAGGATAATGGATTCAGGTACGCTTACGCTTTATGGTTATTGTCTTTTCTCTATTTCAGTTTATCATCGTAGATTTTAGGTTTGGGGATTATGTGTTGGATGCATTTTTATGTGCGTTTAATACATGCTTATTGTTTGACATGATTCCTACAAACAATCCCTTGGTCGATTTTTGCTTAATTGGGAAATAGTAACATCTATATTACTAGTATGCTGTTTTGTTATTATGCATGCTATTTTCATATACATAACATAGCCAGATTTTTTTATTTTTTTTTTGGCTCAGGCAACTTGGAGATCCGTCGTATTTGTCATGGAACCGGAACGCAGGAGGTCACTAAGGTACCTTCTGAGTGCCATTCAGGTCGATATAGCTTTCCTCTCACATTCTCTTTATGTGTATATAACCTCAAAATCGGAGGCTATAGAGATAGTTTCTTTGTACTTGGAAATTTGAATATAACTCGGATTCTGGTAAAACCCAACTTACATTTTGATCATTTGTATTTATCAGCTAACTATCCAAATGTAAACCCCATTTTCTGTTGATTCAATCATAAAAAATACCTTGCTGATTGTAGTGTGTTGTACATTCTCAATATGCGCAACCTTCTTTGTGAATTCTCCTTTTATCTCTCGTGGGAACCATCATATGAAAAATTATCCATTAAATTATGCAGAACATATACATCAGGTGCAATGCAGAACATTAAATTTAATCAAAACATACCCATGCCATCGTTCTTTTTCCAAATAATTTTTTTTGTGAAGCCCTATAAATATTATAAAAGTTATAATACATTACTCATTAAGAATGTAACTACTTCACTCATCAAGAAATACACATCAAGTTCAATATCAGAAAATAACTAAATGCACAGTGACATACTACATAAAAGCAATTCCAATAGTGATACAAACTACCGATTATGAATTATCAATTGGAATGAACAATCACATTCCTCCACAACAACAACCTAAACACTAAACTGATAGTCCCTTCAATTCTTTACATTTCTCCACAGCAACAAACAACAAACTATCACAATTAGTGACATGATTTTTAGTTGCCTTTTTTTTTATCTTCTCATATTATGAACCTCCTCTTCAGTTACTCTTATCCTCCTTAACAAGCCTGGTATAATCACCTTTGCCTTTTGACACATTGGGGGATCCTCCCAAGTAAAAAACACACATCCACCTCTCTGCACACACACAAATTGTAAGAAGTTTTTTTTTTTTTTTTAAACCTTAAAACATGACAAGAAGAACTTACATTGGAGTTTATGCACGAATTGAACCTTCTTCCAGGGTTTTCATTTGTCCAAGATGTTCTAATTACATCCCTTCTTCCACAATAACAATCTATGTTTCCAAATATTAAAGTCATTCTCAATTTAGGACATAAAGACAAAATTTTCGAAGAATAAAAAGCACTAAAGAAGAGAGAAGTGAGGAAGAAGTTGTCTAGGGTTTTATTTTGGGGAAGAAAAAGATGTTCCTCATTTAGGAGGGAAAGAACTAATGTTTTACCTCCTCAAATTCACAATTATATTATTTAATTGATTGATGTGGCAAAAATAACTAGTGATGTGGTTTTTTTTATTTAAATTTATTGAACGAGAAGCCCGCTTCCTCCGGTTCATGTGACTGTCACGTGCAAATTAGCCCGAAATTGGTTAATTCGGGCTGAATTGTCCTAAATTCGCCCAAAATTGAAACATACGGTCTCAATTTCAAAGCATGAAAAGATATTGTCCCTATATAGTGAATGGGGTAAAGTTACTGTCCTAAATTTACAATTTCCCCGAAATAAGTTGATTTTCTTTAATCAAGTTTTATCCCATGTATAAGAAGAACAGCAGTGAAATTTCTACTTTTAAGATATTTCTAGTTTCTCCATTTATGCTTTTAAATTTATTTTTTTTTATCTGTGTCATTTTTAATATATATGTTCATAAATTTTCTAACTTTTTAAGAAGCTGGATTCTTGTAAAGTTTTTGTGAAATTTTGATATTTCCTATCTGAACTTGTATTTTCAATTTAGCTGAATTCTTTGAGTTTCGTACAAAATTTTAAATTTTTCATACCTTTATCAATGCATTTTAGTGTTTTTTTTTTTAATCAGTTTCTATAGATTTCATTTTTTTTTAATGAATTTATAAATTCTTGCTGAGTTTTTAATGATTTCATAGTCTATAAATTCCAGATTTCTTTTATGAATTTAATCAAAACGCATTTTCTTGAATTCTCGTTTTAGCTAACAAATTTAGAAATTGATTTTGGAGTTTCAATCCCTATGACATCAGTTTTCTTATAATTCTTTTATCTTTGATTTTCATCTAAAATTTTGGAAGAATGGAGGATTTTTTTTCTGCGTTGAGCGCGGTTGTGGTTCTGCAAAGTTGTTGCAATTTCTTTCTTTTTTCTTTTTTTAGGTAATTTTTTTAATTAAAGTATAATTCTATTTTAAGGGCATAATGGGAAATTCAATACAAAACCTAACGGCGTCTGATCCAATTCAAAAAAAATGGAACGTGTGTTGAGTTTTTGATATCTCATGCGTAAACGATGCCTTTTTTTCATTTTTTATTTTTTACCGAAAGGGGATTGATGCTGAATTTCCAAAACACGAGTGGATTTCGCGTATTTTACCCTATTTCAATTATGGCCCCATGGCAGCCTTGATCAATTTACAAATTTATTTTTATTTGAAGAATTGCAGAAAACAGGAAACAGTAATTAATTGTTTTCCAACACACAAATCAGTCCCATTAATTCTTAATTTAGAAGCACACAAAAAGTAAGATGAGGTATTGAGATGAAAGCAAAAAAAAAAAACTGAATGCCAAATTCAAATCCATAATAATGCTTTACTCTTTTCCCAAATTATTGATTACTTCTTGTTCCAAGACTGAGTGCCGTTTCATTTGGAAAACAATCAGATACCCAAAAATTTTAGTTTCAAAAAAAAAAAGAAAAAAATAAAAAGAGAAGAAGAACTTCACTCATTTTTTTGTTCAAATTTTGATTTTTGTTTTAATTTTATATCAGGACTCAATATATGTGGTATGTACATAAAATCTAATACATATTTGATTTTTTAAGTCCGAACCCCTCTTAAGAATGGTAAACTGGAATAGAAAATAATCTTACCAATTGATTTTTTTTTTTAAAATATAATGGCCACACAATGTCGTCATGAAGTCTTTCTTTTTCTTAATTGTCTAAAAAAATTGTAATGATTTTGTTCTTTTGTAACTTTTTAAACATATTAAATTAACTTGATTGTGGCTTACTTTAGTATTCCACCACAGGATTAACAGCATTTAATCTAATTGACAATGAAAAGGATTAATAAATTTTGTAGCAAATTAAATTAAGAAGCATTTGTGGCCGTGGCCACTTCATTAGTTTCCATGAAAGCTTTTTGTTATATACATGCAAATTTAATAGCATTTCTTCATCTGATTATATTGGAATTAGTAGCATCTGAAAGTACAAAAAATGGGAGATTGAAAACTCCATGCTATCCATTTGAAGAGATGGAATTTGAAAATATATATGTTTTTCGAAGATGCAAAGTGAATTGAACATCGTGGTTGAAGTTTTAATTCATTGAATCCTAAAAATAATATGTTTTAGAGACCTTATTCAAATATGACTAATCATTTTTGATTTGACAAAAAAATTGGATTAGACTATCTCACTTATTTGAAAAAAAAAAAAAAAAAATCAAACTTTCTAATGCATCAACTTATAAAGTCTTCTATAATTTTTGTTCCAACTCACAAGGGATACTGCAAAAATAATTTTGAATAATAAGAGTATAACTACATATAATGAAATTAATCTCATATAACTTGAGTGTTATTTTTCTTCAAAATAGAAGAGAATAATCATTTGCACAATTACAAATTCCATTCAAAGAGTTTATTTGAAGAATTTGTTGTAACCGATCTCAAGCATTTGAAGGACATCCTCAGACATGCAGACCACTGCCTCAATACCATCCTTAGATGGTGTGCTCGAAAACAATATAAAATTCTTTACGGCTGTAAAATTTATGGTCGTCCAAATTGGTTTTCCCCAACCAAAATTCATATCGTACATAGGATATCTCCAAATACTGGAAAATAAAAGAACTTCGGTATCTTCATCAAATAATTCATTCTCTTTATTAAGAAATCCTGAATACTCTCCACCCTTGATTACTTCTTCGATGTAATTATTGTCCAGAGAATTTTTTGCCATTCTTAATTTGGATACAAAATCACTAATATTTGTTGTCTGGGATGTAGATGCAAAAAAACCACTAATGCAATTTCCAATGGTTTGCTCTGGTATTGGAGGGATTAATCTTGACCTCAAGTTCATTACATGATTTGCAACAATTTTTTTTTTATGTTTATCCGATATGACTTTTGTAGCCTCATTAAATTGTTGCCAAATGAAAGCTGTTAGTGCTTCGACTTTGGTAGGGTCTTTCAACTCTCCAAAAGAGGTTTGTTGTTGAAGTATCTCTAGCTTTTCTCTATCAAAAACAAACCTTTTTGTTTTGATGTTCTCACTATCTAGAGTTAAGTAAGGAGGAATGAAGTCCCTAGGAGGAAAATGAAGTGCCAAATCGAAGAAAGGTTGGATAACTTGAGTTTCCCCACGGCATGTAGAAGCCCATGCATTCATAAACACCATTGTTGACGCAAAATCAGCCACTTTATGGGACAAACAAATACCAATGGCAATCCCTCCACAATCAAAGAAACTGACTTGAGCTGAGAGAATGTTATTGTCACTGTTAGGTAACAAATCTCTGGGAACTAATTTTTGTAGGTCCTCCATTTTTGGCTCTTGTATAAATTGTGCAAGATGAGTATGAACTTGAACTTCCACGAACTCAACACCAGTATCATTGCAATCAACAAATGAATTTTCTTTAATCACACCTGAAAATGGATAGAAAGCCACTAAAACCTTGGATAAAGATTGTTTAAGCGACTGAGATATTTTAATATTGGACTCAAGTTCTCCATTTTGATAGAAGAAAATAGGGGAAAAATAACATGGGATTACAAGCTGATCTAAATAGGATAGTTTATGGATTTTGAATCTATTGGGCGTGGGAACTGATGGCTTAATGATGTGCTTGGAGATTATGTTATGAGTGAGCACCATGTTCAATTTTTTTACTTATTGGATATTCTTATAGAAAATTTGCTATTTATAGGCACAAATCATATTTTGTTTAGTAGAGTACCCAACTTATTTTTCATGTGTTGTTTAGTACTATGCAAATAGATAGTACATTAGTACTAAAATTTAGTTTAATGTTATTAGAAACAATAACATTTCTAACCTTTGTTCTTAACATGTCCAAGTCCATCAATGCACGACTAATGTAGCTATTACTTATTACAAGTTATAGGTTTTAAGGCCCATTATTTAATTTCTAGTGTAATCAATAAATTTTAGGTTCTAGAGGCATATTTCAACAATTTGGCCACACTAGTGTTGTTATGCATTGTACAATATACTTAAAGCCTGAGCAAAGCTAAAAGCCGGCTCAAAGTATTAGTTTGCTCACTAGCTAGCTAGCTATATATACTTCAAATGGTATAAATTATATAGTTAATCAATATATGTTTTTAATGGTATACTACTGTAGTGTAGATTTACTTTTCTTAAATTTTTTTTAAAGATTATAGAATAGCTTATTTAGTATATATATTATTTTTATCTTACACACTTTTATTTTGTAATATAAAAAATTTGAATACTTATTACTATTTAATTTATAGAGAGAAATACTTCTTGCATTACAGATTGCAAATACATACCTCTAAAGTAAAATATTCATGTATAAATTTCTAATTTTGTAAAATTTTAAACATTTATTTTAACTTATGTTTAAGTACATAAATTTCAAAAAGTAGTAATTTTCTTTTATAATAACATATTACGTAGATGTATACAATTACGAAACTTTTTGGTTCAATTTTGTACAACTTATAGCTATTGAAATAAAATTTAATAATATAATCTATACACATATAAATGACTTGTTTTTTCTTTATTTTGTAATATTGTATTTTGTATCATGAAAGATATGCCTTTTGTTTTCTTTTATATATATATATTTTTTTATTATAATCATTAATAGTTTATTAAGGGCTCGTTTGGTTTGGGGCCTTGGGGGTTTAGGTTGGTTTCAGATTACTAACCAACCTAAACCCCCGTTTGGTTTGGGGGTTTGAGGGGGGTTTTATAATTTGGGTCTGGTTCAAAACTTGGGATTATGTGTGATTAATGAAGGGTTTGTAAACCCACCAATTTGGTGGGTTTATTCAAATCTCAATAGTAACTTTTATGAATTGCCAAAAATACCCTCACTTTTATGAATTTATATTTTGGGATATTAAATTATATATATATTAAATTATTTTTAATCTTTTAGGGCTCGTTTGGTTTGGAGGATGGGTTTATAGCATATTGGCTAAAAATATGATAATTTACTATTCATCAAAGACAAAATAACTGTTATTTAGGTGTTTGGTATGTTGATTTAGGTAAGGTTATTTATAAATTTTGTGTTTGGTTTGAATGGTTAGATATTTTTTAGATTGGGTTAGTTTATAATCTTTTATTTGGTTTGTAGGTTAGTTAAGAAAAAATTTGAAGTGTCCAAAATACCCCTCATTAAATGAATTGTGCAACAAGACTAGTTTTTAATATTAATTTCTTTAAAGGCAAAATTATATAATTTAATATCCCAAAATTTAATAATTTAACATACAAAAAGATTAAAAAATAATTTAATATCCCAAAAGTTAATAATTTAGTAATTTAAAAGATTAAAAAATAATTATATATATATATATAATTTATTTTTCGAAAATTTAATAACTTAATATATTAAAAGATTAAAAAATAATTTAATACAAACCAAACGAGCCCTTAATGAGTTGAATTCGGTACTATTTGAAATTTCTGGATTATTTGAAGCATATGAATCCCGGGATTGGTGTGACTAAAATAATCGAGCAGATGAAACCAATTTTCCATTCTTCAAGTAAACAAGTCCTTAGTCGACTCTTGCTTAGTTGGGCAATCCTAACATCTATGTTACTGGTATGTTGTTTTTTTATTAGGATAAATCACAACCACCAAGCTAAATTATGACAACTTTTACACTAAGATGGCTAAATTTTGAAGTTTTACTGTACAATCAACCTTTGCGAATTGTACTAGATGAATGCTAAATGTGAACGTCGGCGGAATATTCTTGGAATATTCATTCTCGTGCCATACCCGTGAGAAATCGGAGGGTATTTCGGTATTTCAACAGTGTTGCTCTCTTTAATGAATTAGTGAAGAGCAAAATGGGAACTTCATGTGGCAGGCTGTTGGTTTTGTTGGATTTATTTAATTTGTTAAATGAAATCCCCATTTTACCCTTCAATAATTAATGAAAGAGAGCAACACTGTTGAAAGACCGAAATACCGTCCGATTTTCTTACGTGTATGATACGAGAAGGAATATTCTACCGACGGTCACATTTAGTGCTTGTCTTGTACAATTCGCAAAGCAGGCGGTTTTACAGTAAACCTTCAAAATTTAGCTACCTTAGTGCAAAAGTGGTCATAGTTTGACTTAATTTTTGTAATTTACCCTTTTTATTATGCCATGTAATTTTCGTACATATAACACTACTGAATTTTATTTATTATTATTATTCTGATAAAACAACTTAAGACTTTGATCATTTGTTCTGATATTGATTCAATCATATATACATTGCATTATCCCCTGTTGCTGATTCTACTATGCTCTACACTCTCAATATATGCAAGTTCCTTTGAGAATTCTCATGTTTTGTTATTGATATCTTTAGTGGGAAATAAGTTTGATTTTCTTTAACCAAATCTTATCCCATTAATTTATAAGAACAGTTAAATCATATATAAGTGTTTTGGTGATCTTTTTTATAAATTTTTTGTCTGAACTTTAAGGGTGCATCAAAAAATTCTATATTAATTGGCTAAGGTCTATTTTACCCTTCTCTCATGCTATTTATTTCACTAAGCCCGCCCCGTGGCCGTGGGAAGCATATATCTATTTATAAATTTCATTTATTTGAAGAAAAGCAGAAAACAGGACACAATAATTAATTGGTTTCCAACACACACCCACAAAAAGTAACATTGAGATGAAAGCAAAAAAAACTAAGTCCATATTGCAAGAAAGGACATGGATCCAGCACCTAGAAGAAGTGAAATATTTGCTCCCAATTGAAGTCTCATTTTGCTTTGCATTCTAGGGTTCATAAAATCAGCTGCTAATAAATCCACAAGTGCCATGTATATCAATATCCCAGCTGAAGCTGAATTGAATACCCCTTCTACGATCAAACCATTCACGCTATTCTCCTTGTAAACACTCGATATTCCAATTCCGACCCCAATCCCTATTGGTGTCGTGAGGGAGAAAAACAGGCTCATCATCTTAGTTGTCATACACTCGAACTTCGCCTATTTAATCATAGCTACTTTAATGTTTGTGAAAATTACGATCAAAACCGTCAATTATATATGTAAAAAAGATAAAACACAAAAAACTCACAATATTTCCTCTGTGTACATCTGCATTTTTTCTTTCCTTTTATCATTTTTTAAGTTTTAAGAAGTTGATATATTATAAATTGAAAAACCAAATTATTTTATATCAAATGAATTCGAGTAATAAGCAATTTTTTTTTCTTTTCAATAGTAAATAATGAAATTAAAGATTTAATCTGTTAATGAAAGACAAGACTGAAAACTAAACAAAACAATTTAATACTTGATTCGAGATCACTTACTAGAAGTTTATTTGAACTCGACTCGATAGGTATATCAAACACTTTGGCATATTTTCAAGGTTGATAAAATCTAAACTTCAGCTCAAATTTTAACTCTATAGATATAAAAAGATAAAACAAACTCAAACTTTTATAGTCCAACTCATATTTGACTTGATTGAAGCTCTACTCAATCAATTACGAGTTCAATTAAAAAATTTGAAACTCGATAATATTTCAAACAAATTTGAACAAGAGAACATTTGACTTGACTAGATTCATTTACAACCCTTGGAAGAGTTAGAAAAGTAATGCAGAATAAAAGGTAGAATAACTTTGTATGGGAATAGGGATATATGATCATATTTGTTGAGGCCACCATCAACATGAAGAGAACTTGAAAACATTATGGCAACATCTCTCTTTTTTTGTTTTTTTCAGTAAATTGATTCCAAAAATCCAACTCTTTGCAATTTATATATATACACACACAAACATACCTGTGAGATGCATCCACCAAGTCCTATACCCTCAAAGAATTGGTGGAAAGAGAGTGCAAATAGCAGTGGCTTTATTGTATCTGGGCTACTTGAAGCCCCTAGTGATATCCCTATGATCACTGAGTGCACCACTATTCCCACCTCCAAAACCTACATTGCCAAACACCATTCAATCAAGAATTGGAAGAAAAGGAATAAGTTCCTATTATTAATTCATCGGTCTAGAATCAAGGATTTCAAGATTAAATGTCTTTCTAAAGACCATACTTGTGATATTATGCGCTGTCTGACAATGTCAGACACGCTGGCGCCATGCGGTGGGGCCTGTTCCCCACCGACGTGGTTATGTGTGTGTACGTGTACGGGGCCCGCCTCCTCCTCGTCGCCGGCCACGATCCCCTGCTTCGCGGCTTCGTTGAAACGGGCATTCTTGTAGAAGCCGGTGGCGATCGTGTCCATCATAAGTGTTACTATTGAAGCAGCCATGGCTATGAAACCCGAGAAGGGGAATTTCCCCCACAGGTTTCGGCTGAGGCTCGGAGACGTCAGAGTCCGGAATGCTTCCGGAAGTATGTGAATGAAGCCCGTCGCAAGGATCACACCAGCCGCGAAGGCCTTGATCATGAAGAATATGTCGTTTTCCGGCCGGAGAATCGCGTATCTCCGGCCGACGAGTGGGAGGCTGACACCAACGCCGCCGGCCACGAGGACCGAAGCTATGGCAATGAGCTTGAGCTTGAGTGCTTCTTCATGGCCAGTACTCTTGTGATCATGAGTGGTGTGATCTGCTGAAACGGTTGCAGCTGCGAAAACCAATAGAAAGGGTGATAACATGATGGGCTTATGAGCATTGTAGAGAAGAGCTGCCATGGCTGAAGTGTATAGTGGAAAGAAAAGCCTCACATTTATATTAAGTGGATGATCTCAGAAACGATATCTGGTCTTTCATCTCGTATTTTATTGCACATCATGTGTTGATTAGTGATGTAGGAATAATATGATGTGTTTATATATTGTTATAAGCAGATCAGAGAAAGGGCAGTGGACATATCTATGTTGGTTGCACTTGGTCCATTGGATGAGTGGTAGAGGGCCATCTACTGGTCCTGGTGCATCCCAAATAGAATTTCCACCCTCCATTACTATTATCAATATATTTTGCAATTCAATGACACATTGGAGATTTGGAGTTGGATCTTTTTGTTTTTTGAGTGACCATTACAGTTGAAATTTTGATGTGGTGTGATTGATTTGATAATATTATAAAAAGACAAAAACTTCTGTGCACCAGTTGCACCACATCTTTATGTTATAAATGTACTACCTTTATAAAAAACATGTGTGTCTTGTGTACATATTGAAACTATTTATTTTGATCTGTCCTCAACATAATTGGATGACAAAAAAAAAAATAAATAATTGGAAACCATGTTGGAGCTAATAACATAGACTTTGAATCAATAAATTTAACCTTACTCAAACAATTCCCTAGAGGGGTCTATGACATTGAAAGATAATAAAATAAATTTTATGAAGATAATCGAAGACATAATTAAGATGTAATAATGGAAAACATTAATATATTCCAATCGAAAGTGTCTAATCTCTCCTTTTTCTTTTTTTTTTTTGAACAAAAATTAAAAATCTTACCCAAACAATTCAATACTATTACATTGCCAAAGAAAAATGAAAACTCGACTACGTTTGTTTTGAACTTAAGGTAACTTTTGTAAGTCTGGATTTAAGAGGATTTTGAAAGTATAAATTTTGGAAATTTTGTGTTTGTTTTGGGATTTTGTAGGGTATGATTATAGTTAAGATGTCATTTTCATATTGTGAAATGTAGAAAAAATAGATGTTAGTTGTTGAGATTTGTAAAAAAGTGGAAAAATTAGATCTTTTTATTGAAAATTTTGTAGAAATCAATAAAAAAATAGGGTTAGATATTGTAAGATTTTGTACGTACTTGTCCAAATATGAACTGAGTTGAACTCATCCAAAATTCCGATGAATCAAATCCAGTCCATACATTCTCATCGATCAAAAGCAGTCGACCGTTGTAGGATAGGATTATAAGTTCTTGTAGGGTAGGATTGTAGTCAATTGTTGTTGTCTCAACTATGCTACCAAAAGCTTCACGGAGAATTTGATTTTTCTGCATTCTTTTTTTTTTTTCAATGGTTTCTTTTTTCTTTTTTGAGGGGACAACATCAATCAATAGTTTAAAAAACAAAACATTTTTTTTTTTTTGGAAAAGAAAACAACAGCTTTTAAAGAAAACAATTTTTTTGAAAAAGAAAACAACTTCTTTTAAAGAATAGCAAAAGGGAGAAGGCAGGTTATATTTGTGACAAAGAAGCCAAATAACTCCTAAATTTGGAAGTTAAAGAAAATATCAAGGAGAGATCCACGTGGGGCTTATTTTTGGTAAAAAGATAAATTAGAATTAGGGTAATTGATTGTGAATCTTGCAAATATGAGTTAGAACTTGAAAACCCACCAACTTTAATTAAAATTGATGGACTAATTAATCACATGAATCCGAAAAGCAGCAAACAAAACAAACAAGAAAAACATAATGAGAAACTAACATCATATTGTTCTTTTTTTTTAATGTAATTTTCACTATCTGAATAGTTCTTTTAGTCCACAATCTAACGTGTGAACATTCTATACAAGAGTCTATTAATCAATTCATGTTAGTATGTTACAATACAAAGAGGTTTTAGTTAGTATGCTAAAATCCTGATTCTGAAATTCAGGATTGATAAATAAAAATGAATAGTGCAATGTATGTTTAATAATTTAATAAGGTTAAGTTGTAGTGTTAAGAGAGGATTTTATTGGTTTCCTAAAATCCTATTTTTGAGTCATAAAAGTACGAAATTGGGATTTCGAAATCATAATCCAACCTGGGAAATTCCTTTCCAATGTTTTTTCTATTGTCATTAGAATTCTTTCCTTGAATTTCTAGTGACTAGACATTAAAGCACACTTTTACCCAACGTCTATAAACATTAAAAAAAAAAAATCAATTATTTAAAATCTGATTTATAAAATAAAAAAATCATTGTAGAGACGGACTTTTTTTATGTGTATATAACCTCAAAATCAGAGGCTATAGAGATAGTTTCTTTGTACTTGGAAATTTGAATATAACTCGGATTCTGATAAAAACAACTTATATTTTGATCATTTGTAATTTATCAGCTAACTATCCAATTGTAAACCATATTTTCTGTTGATTCAATCATAAAAATACCTTGCATTAACGCCTGTTGCTGATTGTAGTGTGCTGTACATTCTCAATATGCGCAACCTTCTTTGTGAATTCTCCTTTTATCTTTCGTGGGAAATAAGTTGATTTTCTTTAATCAAGTTTTATCCCAATGTATAAGAACAGCAGTGAAATTTCTACTTTTAAGATATTTCCAGTTTCTCCATTTATGCTTTTAATTTTTTTTTTTTTATCTGTGTAATTTTTAATATATATGTTCATAAATTTTCTAACTTTATAAGAAGCTGGATTTTTGTAAAGTTTCTGTGAAATTTTGATATTTCCTATCCGAACTTGTATTTTCAATTTAGCAGAATTCTTTGAGTTTCTTACAAAATTTTAATTTTTTCATACCTTTATCAATGCATTTTAGTGTTTTTTTTTAAAAATCAGTTTCTATAGATTTCATTTTTTTTTAATGAATTTATAAATTCTTGCTGAGTTTTTAATGATTTCGTAATCTATAAATTCCAGATTTCTTTTATGAATTTAATCAAAACGCATTTTCTTGAATTCTCGTTATAGCTAACAAATTTAGAAATTGATTTTGGAGTTTTAATCCCTATGACATCCGTTTTCTTATAATTCTTTTATCTTTGATTTTCATCTAAAATTTTGGAAGAATGGAGGATTTTTTTTCTGCGTTGAGCGCGGTTGTGGTTCTGCAAAGTTGTTGCAATTTCTTTCTTTTTTCTTTTTTTAGGTAATTTTTTTAATTAAAGTATAATTCTATTTTAAGGGCATAACGGGAAATTCAATACAAAACCTACCGGCGTCTGATCCAATTCAAAAAAAATGGAACGTGTGTTGAGTTTTTGATATCTCATGTATAAACGATGCCTTTTTTTCATTTTTTATTTTTTACCGAAAGGGGATTGATGCTGAATTTCCAAAATACGAGTGGATTTCGCGTATTTTACCCTATTTCAATTATGGCCCCATGGGCAGCCTTGATCAATTTACAAATTTATTTTTATTTGAAGAATTGCAGAAAACAGGAAACAGTAATTAATTGTTTTCCAACACACAAATCAGTCCCATTAATTCTTAATTTAGAAGCACACAAAAAGTAAGATGAGGTATTGAGATGAAAGCAAAAAAAAAACTGAATGCCAAATTTGCATTTCATTTGGAAAACGATCAGATACCCAAAAAATTTATTTTCAAAAAAAAAAAAAAAACAGAAGAAGAACTTCACTCATTTTTTTGTTCAAATTTTGATTTTTGTTTTAATTTTATATCAGGACTCAATATATGTGGTATGTACGTAAAATCTAATACATATTTGATTTTTAAAGTCCGAACCCCTCTTATGAATGGTAAACTGGGATAGAAAATAATCTTACCACTTGATCTTTTTTTTTTTTTAATATAATGGCCACACAATGTCGACATGAAGTCTTTCTTTTTCTTAATTGTCTAAAAAAATTGTAATGATTTTGTTCTATTGTAACCTTTTAAACATATTAACTTGACTTGATTGTGGCTTACTTTAGTATTCCACCACAGGATTAACAACATTTAATCTAATTGACAAAGAAAAGGATTATTAATTTCTGTAGCAAATTAAATTAAGAAGCATTTGTGAAAGCTTTTTGTTATATACATGCAAATTTAATAGCATTTCTTTAATGTGAACTAGTATTAGAGCAGGAATTATTTTTCATGCAATTCATCTGATTATATTGGAATTAGTAGCATCTGAAAGTACAAAAAATGGGAGATTGAAAACTCCATGCTATCCATTTGAAGAGATGGAATTTGAAATTATATATGTTTTTCGAAGATGCAAAGTGAATTGAACATCGTGGTTGAAGTTTTAATTCATTGAATCCTAAAAATTATATGTTTTAGAGACCTTATTCAAATATGACTAATCATTTTTGATTTGACAAAAAAATTGGATTAGACTATCTCACTTATTTGAAAAAAAAAAAAAAAAAAAAAAACTTTCTAATGCATCAACTTATAAAGTCTTCTATAATATTTGTTCCAACTCACAAGGGATACTGCAAAAATAATTTTGAATAATAAGAGTATAACTACATATAATGAAATTAATCTCATATAACTTGAGTGTTATTTTTCTTCAAAATAGAAGAGAATAATCATTTGCACAATTACAAATTCCATTCAAAGAGTTTCATCAAATTCAACAAAATTTAGTTTTAATTATACTCTATCTTATTATTTTTCATAGAAATGAAACTTCTTGAAGATATATTATGCATAACAGAAAATTGGAAACTGATTAATATAAATAAGTATCTATATCATATATCATATATGAGATCCTTTATTGAAAATTATAAATGTCGTTTACACGATACTGATAATTTTAAATGAAAGGTGAAAACCATATATATAAAGAAATATGATAGTACAACATATTTGGCCAACTTTTATTTATCATAACTATGCAAGGAATTTATTTGAAGAATTTGTTGTAACCGATCTCAAGCATTTGAAGGACATCCTCAGACATGCAGACCACTGCCTCAATACCATCCTTAGATGGTGTGCTCGAAAACAATATAAAATTCTTTACGGCTGTAAAATTTATGGTCGTCCAAATTGGTTTTCCCCAACCAAAATTCATATCGTACATAGGATATCTCCAAATACTGGAAAATAAAAGAACTTCGGTATCTTCATCAAATAATTCATTCTCTTTATTAAGAAATCCTGAATACTCTCCACCCTTGATTACTTCTTCGATGTAATTATTGTCCAGAGAATTTTTTGCCATTCTTAATTTGGATACAAAATCACTAATATTTGTTGTCTGGGATGTAGATGCAAAAAAACCACTAATGCAATTTCCAATGGTTTGCTCTGGTATTGGAGGGATTAATCTTGACCTCAAGTTCATTACATGATTTGCAACAATTTTTTTTTTATGTTTATCCGATATGACTTTTGTAGCCTCATTAAATTGTTGCCAAATGAAAGCTGTTAGTGCTTCGACTTTGGTAGGGTCTTTCAACTCTCCAAAAGAGGTTTGTTGTTGAAGTATCTCTAGCTTTTCTCTATCAAAAACAAACCTTTTTGTTTTGATGTTCTCACTATCTAGAGTTAAGTAAGGAGGAATGAAGTCCCTAGGAGGAAAATGAAGTGCCAAATCGAAGAAAGGTTGGATAACTTGAGTTTCCCCACGGCATGTAGAAGCCCATGCATTCATAAACACCATTGTTGACGCAAAATCAGCCACTTTATGGGACAAACAAATACCAATGGCAATCCCTCCACAATCAAAGAAACTGACTTGAGCTGAGAGAATGTTATTGTCACTGTTAGGTAACAAATCTCTGGGAACTAATTTTTGTAGGTCCTCCATTTTTGGCTCTTGTATAAATTGTGCAAGATGAGTATGAACTTGAACTTCCACGAACTCAACACCAGTATCATTGCAATCAACAAATGAATTTTCTTTAATCACACCTGAAAATGGATAGAAAGCCACTAAAACCTTGGATAAAGATTGTTTAAGCGACTGAGATATTTTAATATTGGACTCAAGTTCTCCATTTTGATAGAAGAAAATAGGGGAAAAATAACATGGGATTACAAGCTGATCTAAATAGGATAGTTTATGGATTTTGAATCTATTGGGCGTGGGAACTGATGGCTTAATGATGTGCTTGGAGATTATGTTATGAGTGAGCACCATGTTCAATTTTTTTACTTATTGGATATTCTTATAGAAAATTTGCTATTTATAGGCACAAATCATATTTTGTTTAGTAGAGTACCCAACTTATTTTTCATGTGTTGTTTAGTACTATGCAAATAGATAGTACATTAGTACTAAAATTTAGTTTAATGTTATTAGAAACAATAACATTTCTAACCTTTGTTCTTAACATGTCCAAGTCCATCAATGCACGACTAATGTAGCTATTACTTATTACAAGTTATAGGTTTTAAGGCCCATTATTTAATTTCTAGTGTAATCAATAAATTTTAGGTTCTAGAGGCATATTTCAACAATTTGGCCACACTAGTGTTGTTATGCATTGTACAATATACTTAAAGCCTGAGCAAAGCTAAAAGCCGGCTCAAAGTATTAGTTTGCTCACTAGCTAGCTAGCTATATATACTTCAAATGGTATAAATTATATAGTTAATCAATATATGTTTTTAATGGTATACTACTGTAGTGTAGATTTACTTTTCTTAAATTTTTTTTAAAGATTATAGAATAGCTTATTTAGTATATATATTATTTTTATCTTACACACTTTTATTTTGTAATATAAAAAATTTGAATACTTATTACTATTTAATTTATAGAGAGAAATACTTCTTGCATTACAGATTGCAAATACATACCTCTAAAGTAAAATATTCATGTATAAATTTCTAATTTTGTAAAATTTTAAACATTTATTTTAACTTATGTTTAAGTACATAAATTTCAAAAAGTAGTAATTTTCTTTTATAATAACATATTACGTAGATGTATACAATTACGAAACTTTTTGGTTCAATTTTGTACAACTTATAGCTATTGAAATAAAATTTAATAATATAATCTATACACATATAAATGACTTGTTTTTTCTTTATTTTGTAATATTGTATTTTGTATCATGAAAGATATGCCTTTTGTTTTCTTTTATATATATATTTTTTTATTATAATCATTGATAGTTTATTAAGGGCTCGTTTGGTTTGGGGCCTTGGGGGTTTAGGTTGGTTTCAGATTACTAACCAACCTAAACCCCCGTTTGGTTTGGGGGTTTGAGGGGGGTTTTATAATTTGGGTCTGGTTCAAAACTTGGGATTATGTGTGATTAATGAAGGGTTTGTAAACCCACCAATTTGGTGGGTTTATTCAAATCTCAATAGTAACTTTTATGAATTGCCAAAAATACCCTCACTTTTATGAATTTAAATTTTGGGATATTAAATTATATATATATTAAATTATTTTTAATCTTTTAGGGCTCGTTTGGTTTGGAGGATGGGTTTATAGCATATTGGCTAAAAATATGATAATTTACTGTTCATCAAAGACAAAATAACTGTTATTTAGGTGTTTGGTATGTTGATTTAGGTAAGGTTATTTATAAATTTTGTGTTTGGTTTGAATGGTTAGATATTTTTTAGATTGGGTTAGTTTATAATCTTTTATTTGGTTTGTAGGTTAGTTAAGAAAAAATTTGAAGTGTCCAAAATACCCCTCATTAAATGAATTGTGCAACAAGACTAGTTTTTAATATTAATTTCTTTAAAGGCAAAATTATATAATTTAATATCCCAAAATTTAATAATTTAACATACAAAAAGATTAAAAAATAATTTAATATATATAATTTAATATCCCAAAAGTTAATAATTTAGTAATTTAAAAGATTAAAAAATAATTATATATATATATATATATAATTTATTTTTCGAAAATTTAATAACTTAATATATTAAAAGATTAAAAAATAATTTAATACAAACCAAACGAGCCCTTAATGAGTTGAATTCGGTACTATTTGAAATTTCTGGATTATTTGAAGCATATGAATCCCGGGATTGGTGTGACTAAAATAATCGAGCAGATGAAACCAATTTTCCATTCTTCAAGTAAACAAGTCCTTAGTCGACTCTTGCTTAGTTGGGCAATCCTAACATCTATGTTACTGGTATGTTGTTTTTTTATTAGGATAAATCACAACCACCAAGCTAAATTATGACAACTTTTACACTAAGATGGCTAAATTTTGAAGTTTTACTGTACAATCAACCTTTGCGAATTGTACTAGATGAATGCTAAATGTGAACGTCGGCGGAATATTCTTGGAATATTCATTCTCGTGCCATACCCGTGAGAAATCGGAGGGTATTTCGGTATTTCAACAGTGTTGCTCTCTTTAATGAATTAGTGAAGAGCAAAATGGGAACTTCATGTGGCAGGCTGTTGGTTTTGTTGGATTTATTTAATTTGTTAAATGAAATCCCCATTTTACCCTTCAATAATTAATGAAAGAGAGCAACACTGTTGAAAGACCGAAATACCGTCCGATTTTCTTACGTGTATGATACGAGAAGGAATATTCTACCGACGGTCACATTTAGTGCTTGTCTTGTACAATTCGCAAAGCAGGCGGTTTTACAGTAAACCTTCAAAATTTAGCTACCTTAGTGCAAAAGTGGTCATAGTTTGACTTAATTTTTGTAATTTACCCTTTTTATTATGCCATGTAATTTTCGTACATATAACACTACTGAATTTTATTTATTATTATTATTCTGATAAAACAACTTAAGACTTTGATCATTTGTTCTGATATTGATTCAATCATATATACATTGCATTATCCCCTGTTGCTGATTCTACTATGCTCTACACTCTCAATATATGCAAGTTCCTTTGAGAATTCTCATGTTTTGTTATTGATATCTTTAGTGGGAAATAAGTTTGATTTTCTTTAACCAAATCTTATCCCATTAATTTATAAGAACAGTTAAATCATATATAAGTGTTTTGGTGATCTTTTTTATAAATTTTTTGTCTGAACTTTAAGGGTGCATCAAAAAATTCTATATTAATTGGCTAAGGTCTATTTTACCCTTCTCTCATGCTATTTATTTCACTAAGCCCGCCCCGTGGCCGTGGGAAGCATATATCTATTTATAAATTTCATTTATTTGAAGAAAAGCAGAAAACAGGACACAATAATTAATTGGTTTCCAACACACACCCACAAAAAGTAACATTGAGATGAAAGCAAAAAAAACTAAGTCCATATTGCAAGAAAGGACATGGATCCAGCACCTAGAAGAAGTGAAATATTTGCTCCCAATTGAAGTCTCATTTTGCTTTGCATTCTAGGGTTCATAAAATCAGCTGCTAATAAATCCACAAGTGCCATGTATATCAATATCCCAGCTGAAGCTGAATTGAATACCCCTTCTACGATCAAACCATTCACGCTATTCTCCTTGTAAACACTCGATATTCCAATTCCGACCCCAATCCCTATTGGTGTCGTGAGGGAGAAAAACAGGCTCATCATCTTAGTTGTCATACACTCGAACTTCGCCTATTTAATCATAGCTACTTTAATGTTTGTGAAAATTACGATCAAAACCGTCAATTATATATGTAAAAAAGATAAAACACAAAAAACTCACAATATTTCCTCTGTGTACATCTGCATTTTTTCTTTCCTTTTATCATTTTTTAAGTTTTAAGAAGTTGATATATTATAAATTGAAAAACCAAATTATTTTATATCAAATGAATTCGAGTAATAAGCAATTTTTTTTTCTTTTCAATAGTAAATAATGAAATTAAAGATTTAATCTGTTAATGAAAGACAAGACTGAAAACTAAACAAAACAATTTAATACTTGATTCGAGATCACTTACTAGAAGTTTATTTGAACTCGACTCGATAGGTATATCAAACACTTTGGCATATTTTCAAGGTTGATAAAATCTAAACTTCAGCTCAAATTTTAACTCTATAGATATAAAAAGATAAAACAAACTCAAACTTTTATAGTCCAACTCATATTTGACTTGATTGAAGCTCTACTCAATCAATTACGAGTTCAATTAAAAAATTTGAAACTCGATAATATTTCAAACAAATTTGAACAAGAGAACATTTGACTTGACTAGATTCATTTACAACCCTTGGAAGAGTTAGAAAAGTAATGCAGAATAAAAGGTAGAATAACTTTGTATGGGAATAGGGATATATGATCATATTTGTTGAGGCCACCATCAACATGAAGAGAACTTGAAAACATTATGGCAACATCTCTCTTTTTTTGTTTTTTTCAGTAAATTGATTCCAAAAATCCAACTCTTTGCAATTTATATATATACACACACAAACATACCTGTGAGATGCATCCACCAAGTCCTATACCCTCAAAGAATTGGTGGAAAGAGAGTGCAAATAGCAGTGGCTTTATTGTATCTGGGCTACTTGAAGCCCCTAGTGATATCCCTATGATCACTGAGTGCACCACTATTCCCACCTCCAAAACCTACATTGCCAAACACCATTCAATCAAGAATTGGAAGAAAAGGAATAAGTTCCTATTATTAATTCATCGGTCTAGAATCAAGGATTTCAAGATTAAATGTCTTTCTAAAGACCATACTTGTGATATTATGCGCTGTCTGACAATGTCAGACACGCTGGCGCCATGCGGTGGGGCCTGTTCCCCACCGACGTGGTTATGTGTGTGTACGTGTACGGGGCCCGCCTCCTCCTCGTCGCCGGCCACGATCCCCTGCTTCGCGGCTTCGTTGAAACGGGCATTCTTGTAGAAGCCGGTGGCGATCGTGTCCATCATAAGTGTTACTATTGAAGCAGCCATGGCTATGAAACCCGAGAAGGGGAATTTCCCCCACAGGTTTCGGCTGAGGCTCGGAGACGTCAGAGTCCGGAATGCTTCCGGAAGTATGTGAATGAAGCCCGTCGCAAGGATCACACCAGCCGCGAAGGCCTTGATCATGAAGAATATGTCGTTTTCCGGCCGGAGAATCGCGTATCTCCGGCCGACGAGTGGGAGGCTGACACCAACGCCGCCGGCCACGAGGACCGAAGCTATGGCAATGAGCTTGAGCTTGAGTGCTTCTTCATGGCCAGTACTCTTGTGATCATGAGTGGTGTGATCTGCTGAAACGGTTGCAGCTGCGAAAACCAATAGAAAGGGTGATAACATGATGGGCTTATGAGCATTGTAGAGAAGAGCTGCCATGGCTGAAGTGTATAGTGGAAAGAAAAGCCTCACATTTATATTAAGTGGATGATCTCAGAAACGATATCTGGTCTTTCATCTCGTATTTTATTGCACATCATGTGTTGATTAGTGATGTAGGAATAATATGATGTGTTTATATATTGTTATAAGCAGATCAGAGAAAGGGCAGTGGACATATCTATGTTGGTTGCACTTGGTCCATTGGATGAGTGGTAGAGGGCCATCTACTGGTCCTGGTGCATCCCAAATAGAATTTCCACCCTCCATTACTATTATCAATATATTTTGCAATTCAATGACACATTGGAGATTTGGAGTTGGATCTTTTTGTTTTTTGAGTGACCATTACAGTTGAAATTTTGATGTGGTGTGATTGATTTGATAATATTATAAAAAGACAAAAACTTTTGTGCACCAGTTGCACCACATCTTTATGTTATAAATGTACTACCTTTATAAAAAACATGTGTGTCTTGTGTACATATTGAAACTATTTATTTTGATCTGTCCTCAACATAATTGGATGACAAAAAAAAAAAAAAATAATTGGAAACCATGTTGGAGCTAATAACATAGACTTTGAATCAATAAATTTAACCTTACTCAAACAATTCCCTAGAGGGGTCTATGACATTGAAAGATAATAAAATAAATTTTATGAAGATAATCGAAGACATAATTAAGATGTAATAATGGAAAACATTAATATATTCCAATCGAAAGTGTCTAATCTCTCCTTTTTCTTTTTTTTTTTTTGAACAAAAATTAAAAATCTTACCCAAACAATTCAATACTATTACATTGCCAAAGAAAAATGAAAACTCGACTACGTTTGTTTTGAACTTAAGGTAACTTTTGTAAGTCTGGATTTAAGAGGATTTTGAAAGTATAAATTTTGGAAATTTTGTGTTTGTTTTGGGATTTTGTAGGGTATGATTATAGTTAAGATGTCATTTTCATATTGTGAAATGTAGAAAAAATAGATGTTAGTTGTTGAGATTTGTAAAAAAGTGGAAAAATTAGATCTTTTTATTGAAAATTTTGTAGAAATCAATAAAAAAATAGGGTTAGATATTGTAAGATTTTGTACGTACTTGTCCAAATATGAACTGAGTTGAACTCATCCAAAATTCCGATGAATCAAATCCAGTCCATACATTCTCATCGATCAAAAGCAGTCGACCGTTGTAGGATAGGATTATAAGTTCTTGTAGGGTAGGATTGTAGTCAATTGTTGTTGTCTCAACTATGCTACCAAAAGCTTCACGGAGAATTTGATTTTTCTGCATTCTTTTTTTTTTTTCAATGGTTTCTTTTTTCTTTTTTGAGGGGACAACATCAATCAATAGTTTAAAAAACAAAACATTTTTTTTTTTTTGGAAAAGAAAACAACAGCTTTTAAAGAAAACAATTTTTTTGAAAAAGAAAACAACTTCTTTTAAAGAATAGCAAAAGGGAGAAGGCAGGTTATATTTGTGACAAAGAAGCCAAATAACTCCTAAATTTGGAAGTTAAAGAAAATATCAAGGAGAGATCCACGTGGGGCTTATTTTTGGTAAAAAGATAAATTAGAATTAGGGTAATTGATTGTGAATCTTGCAAATATGAGTTAGAACTTGAAAACCCACCAACTTTAATTAAAATTGATGGACTAATTAATCACATGAATCCGAAAAGCAGCAAACAAAACAAACAAGAAAAACATAATGAGAAACTAACATCATATTGTTCTTTTTTTTTAATGTAATTTTCACTATCTGAATAGTTCTTTTAGTCCACAATCTAACGTGTGAACATTCTATACAAGAGTCTATTAATCAATTCATGTTAGTATGTTACAATACAAAGAGGTTTTAGTTAGTATGCTAAAATCCTGATTCTGAAATTCAGGATTGATAAATAAAAATGAATAGTGCAATGTATGTTTAATAATTTAATAAGGTTAAGTTGTAGTGTTAAGAGAGGATTTTATTGGTTTCCTAAAATCCTATTTTTGAGTCATAAAAGTACGAAATTGGGATTTCGAAATCATAATCCAACCTGGGAAATTCCTTTCCAATGTTTTTTCTATTGTCATTAGAATTCTTTCCTTGAATTTCTAGTGACTAGACATTAAAGCACACTTTTACCCAACGTCTATAAACATTAAAAAAAAAAAATCAATTATTTAAAATCTGATTTATAAAATAAAAAAATCATTGTAGAGACGGACTTTTTTTATGTGTATATAACCTCAAAATCAGAGGCTATAGAGATAGTTTCTTTGTACTTGGAAATTTGAATATAACTCGGATTCTGATAAAAACAACTTATATTTTGATCATTTGTAATTTATCAGCTAACTATCCAATTGTAAACCATATTTTCTGTTGATTCAATCATAAAAATACCTTGCATTAACGCCTGTTGCTGATTGTAGTGTGCTGTACATTCTCAATATGCGCAACCTTCTTTGTGAATTCTCCTTTTATCTTTCGTGGGAAATAAGTTGATTTTCTTTAATCAAGTTTTATCCCAATGTATAAGAACAGCAGTGAAATTTCTACTTTTAAGATATTTCCAGTTTCTCCATTTATGCTTTTAATTTTTTTTTTTTTATCTGTGTAATTTTTAATATATATGTTCATAAATTTTCTAACTTTATAAGAAGCTGGATTTTTGTAAAGTTTCTGTGAAATTTTGATATTTCCTATCCGAACTTGTATTTTCAATTTAGCAGAATTCTTTGAGTTTCTTACAAAATTTTAATTTTTTCATACCTTTATCAATGCATTTTAGTGTTTTTTTTTAAAAATCAGTTTCTATAGATTTCATTTTTTTTTAATGAATTTATAAATTCTTGCTGAGTTTTTAATGATTTCGTAATCTATAAATTCCAGATTTCTTTTATGAATTTAATCAAAACGCATTTTCTTGAATTCTCGTTATAGCTAACAAATTTAGAAATTGATTTTGGAGTTTTAATCCCTATGACATCCGTTTTCTTATAATTCTTTTATCTTTGATTTTCATCTAAAATTTTGGAAGAATGGAGGATTTTTTTTCTGCGTTGAGCGCGGTTGTGGTTCTGCAAAGTTGTTGCAATTTCTTTCTTTTTTCTTTTTTTAGGTAATTTTTTTAATTAAAGTATAATTCTATTTTAAGGGCATAACGGGAAATTCAATACAAAACCTACCGGCGTCTGATCCAATTCAAAAAAAATGGAACGTGTGTTGAGTTTTTGATATCTCATGTATAAACGATGCCTTTTTTTCATTTTTTATTTTTTACCGAAAGGGGATTGATGCTGAATTTCCAAAATACGAGTGGATTTCGCGTATTTTACCCTATTTCAATTATGGCCCCATGGGCAGCCTTGATCAATTTACAAATTTATTTTTATTTGAAGAATTGCAGAAAACAGGAAACAGTAATTAATTGTTTTCCAACACACAAATCAGTCCCATTAATTCTTAATTTAGAAGCACACAAAAAGTAAGATGAGGTATTGAGATGAAAGCAAAAAAAAAACTGAATGCCAAATTTGCATTTCATTTGGAAAACGATCAGATACCCAAAAAATTTATTTTCAAAAAAAAAAAAAAAACAGAAGAAGAACTTCACTCATTTTTTTGTTCAAATTTTGATTTTTGTTTTAATTTTATATCAGGACTCAATATATGTGGTATGTACGTAAAATCTAATACATATTTGATTTTTAAAGTCCGAACCCCTCTTATGAATGGTAAACTGGGATAGAAAATAATCTTACCACTTGATCTTTTTTTTTTTTTAATATAATGGCCACACAATGTCGACATGAAGTCTTTCTTTTTCTTAATTGTCTAAAAAAATTGTAATGATTTTGTTCTATTGTAACCTTTTAAACATATTAACTTGACTTGATTGTGGCTTACTTTAGTATTCCACCACAGGATTAACAACATTTAATCTAATTGACAAAGAAAAGGATTATTAATTTCTGTAGCAAATTAAATTAAGAAGCATTTGTGAAAGCTTTTTGTTATATACATGCAAATTTAATAGCATTTCTTTAATGTGAACTAGTATTAGAGCAGGAATTATTTTTCATGCAATTCATCTGATTATATTGGAATTAGTAGCATCTGAAAGTACAAAAAATGGGAGATTGAAAACTCCATGCTATCCATTTGAAGAGATGGAATTTGAAATTATATATGTTTTTCGAAGATGCAAAGTGAATTGAACATCGTGGTTGAAGTTTTAATTCATTGAATCCTAAAAATTATATGTTTTAGAGACCTTATTCAAATATGACTAATCATTTTTGATTTGACAAAAAAATTGGATTAGACTATCTCACTTATTTGAAAAAAAAAAAAAAAAAAAAAAACTTTCTAATGCATCAACTTATAAAGTCTTCTATAATATTTGTTCCAACTCACAAGGGATACTGCAAAAATAATTTTGAATAATAAGAGTATAACTACATATAATGAAATTAATCTCATATAACTTGAGTGTTATTTTTCTTCAAAATAGAAGAGAATAATCATTTGCACAATTACAAATTCCATTCAAAGAGTTTCATCAAATTCAACAAAATTTAGTTTTAATTATACTCTATCTTATTATTTTTCATAGAAATGAAACTTCTTGAAGATATATTATGCATAACAGAAAATTGGAAACTGATTAATATAAATAAGTATCTATATCATATATCATATATGAGATCCTTTATTGAAAATTATAAATGTCGTTTACACGATACTGATAATTTTAAATGAAAGGTGAAAACCATATATATAAAGAAATATGATAGTACAACATATTTGGCCAACTTTTATTTATCATAACTATGCAAGGAATTTATTTGAAGAATTTGTTGTAACCGATCTCAAGCATTTGAAGGACATCCTCAGACATGCAGACCACTGCCTCAATACCATCCTTAGATGGTGTGCTCGAAAACAATATAAAATTCTTTACGGCTGTAAAATTTATGGTCGTCCAAATTGGTTTTCCCCAACCAAAATTCATATCGTACATAGGATATCTCCAAATACTGGAAAATAAAAGAACTTCGGTATCTTCATCAAATAATTCATTCTCTTTATTAAGAAATCCTGAATACTCTCCACCCTTGATTACTTCTTCGATGTAATTATTGTCCAGAGAATTTTTTGCCATTCTTAATTTGGATACAAAATCACTAATATTTGTTGTCTGGGATGTAGATGCAAAAAAACCACTAATGCAATTTCCAATGGTTTGCTCTGGTATTGGAGGGATTAATCTTGACCTCAAGTTCATTACATGATTTGCAACAATTTTTTTTTTATGTTTATCCGATATGACTTTTGTAGCCTCATTAAATTGTTGCCAAATGAAAGCTGTTAGTGCTTCGACTTTGGTAGGGTCTTTCAACTCTCCAAAAGAGGTTTGTTGTTGAAGTATCTCTAGCTTTTCTCTATCAAAAACAAACCTTTTTGTTTTGATGTTCTCACTATCTAGAGTTAAGTAAGGAGGAATGAAGTCCCTAGGAGGAAAATGAAGTGCCAAATCGAAGAAAGGTTGGATAACTTGAGTTTCCCCACGGCATGTAGAAGCCCATGCATTCATAAACACCATTGTTGACGCAAAATCAGCCACTTTATGGGACAAACAAATACCAATGGCAATCCCTCCACAATCAAAGAAACTGACTTGAGCTGAGAGAATGTTATTGTCACTGTTAGGTAACAAATCTCTGGGAACTAATTTTTGTAGGTCCTCCATTTTTGGCTCTTGTATAAATTGTGCAAGATGAGTATGAACTTGAACTTCCACGAACTCAACACCAGTATCATTGCAATCAACAAATGAATTTTCTTTAATCACACCTGAAAATGGATAGAAAGCCACTAAAACCTTGGATAAAGATTGTTTAAGCGACTGAGATATTTTAATATTGGACTCAAGTTCTCCATTTTGATAGAAGAAAATAGGGGAAAAATAACATGGGATTACAAGCTGATCTAAATAGGATAGTTTATGGATTTTGAATCTATTGGGCGTGGGAACTGATGGCTTAATGATGTGCTTGGAGATTATGTTATGAGTGAGCACCATGTTCAATTTTTTTACTTATTGGATATTCTTATAGAAAATTTGCTATTTATAGGCACAAATCATATTTTGTTTAGTAGAGTACCCAACTTATTTTTCATGTGTTGTTTAGTACTATGCAAATAGATAGTACATTAGTACTAAAATTTAGTTTAATGTTATTAGAAACAATAACATTTCTAACCTTTGTTCTTAACATGTCCAAGTCCATCAATGCACGACTAATGTAGCTATTACTTATTACAAGTTATAGGTTTTAAGGCCCATTATTTAATTTCTAGTGTAATCAATAAATTTTAGGTTCTAGAGGCATATTTCAACAATTTGGCCACACTAGTGTTGTTATGCATTGTACAATATACTTAAAGCCTGAGCAAAGCTAAAAGCCGGCTCAAAGTATTAGTTTGCTCACTAGCTAGCTAGCTATATATACTTCAAATGGTATAAATTATATAGTTAATCAATATATGTTTTTAATGGTATACTACTGTAGTGTAGATTTACTTTTCTTAAATTTTTTTTAAAGATTATAGAATAGCTTATTTAGTATATATATTATTTTTATCTTACACACTTTTATTTTGTAATATAAAAAATTTGAATACTTATTACTATTTAATTTATAGAGAGAAATACTTCTTGCATTACAGATTGCAAATACATACCTCTAAAGTAAAATATTCATGTATAAATTTCTAATTTTGTAAAATTTTAAACATTTATTTTAACTTATGTTTAAGTACATAAATTTCAAAAAGTAGTAATTTTCTTTTATAATAACATATTACGTAGATGTATACAATTACGAAACTTTTTGGTTCAATTTTGTACAACTTATAGCTATTGAAATAAAATTTAATAATATAATCTATACACATATAAATGACTTGTTTTTTCTTTATTTTGTAATATTGTATTTTGTATCATGAAAGATATGCCTTTTGTTTTCTTTTATATATATATTTTTTTATTATAATCATTGATAGTTTATTAAGGGCTCGTTTGGTTTGGGGCCTTGGGGGTTTAGGTTGGTTTCAGATTACTAACCAACCTAAACCCCCGTTTGGTTTGGGGGTTTGAGGGGGGTTTTATAATTTGGGTCTGGTTCAAAACTTGGGATTATGTGTGATTAATGAAGGGTTTGTAAACCCACCAATTTGGTGGGTTTATTCAAATCTCAATAGTAACTTTTATGAATTGCCAAAAATACCCTCACTTTTATGAATTTAAATTTTGGGATATTAAATTATATATATATTAAATTATTTTTAATCTTTTAGGGCTCGTTTGGTTTGGAGGATGGGTTTATAGCATATTGGCTAAAAATATGATAATTTACTGTTCATCAAAGACAAAATAACTGTTATTTAGGTGTTTGGTATGTTGATTTAGGTAAGGTTATTTATAAATTTTGTGTTTGGTTTGAATGGTTAGATATTTTTTAGATTGGGTTAGTTTATAATCTTTTATTTGGTTTGTAGGTTAGTTAAGAAAAAATTTGAAGTGTCCAAAATACCCCTCATTAAATGAATTGTGCAACAAGACTAGTTTTTAATATTAATTTCTTTAAAGGCAAAATTATATAATTTAATATCCCAAAATTTAATAATTTAACATACAAAAAGATTAAAAAATAATTTAATATATATAATTTAATATCCCAAAAGTTAATAATTTAGTAATTTAAAAGATTAAAAAATAATTATATATATATATATATATAATTTATTTTTCGAAAATTTAATAACTTAATATATTAAAAGATTAAAAAATAATTTAATACAAACCAAACGAGCCCTTAATGAGTTGAATTCGGTACTATTTGAAATTTCTGGATTATTTGAAGCATATGAATCCCGGGATTGGTGTGACTAAAATAATCGAGCAGATGAAACCAATTTTCCATTCTTCAAGTAAACAAGTCCTTAGTCGACTCTTGCTTAGTTGGGCAATCCTAACATCTATGTTACTGGTATGTTGTTTTTTTATTAGGATAAATCACAACCACCAAGCTAAATTATGACAACTTTTACACTAAGATGGCTAAATTTTGAAGTTTTACTGTACAATCAACCTTTGCGAATTGTACTAGATGAATGCTAAATGTGAACGTCGGCGGAATATTCTTGGAATATTCATTCTCGTGCCATACCCGTGAGAAATCGGAGGGTATTTCGGTATTTCAACAGTGTTGCTCTCTTTAATGAATTAGTGAAGAGCAAAATGGGAACTTCATGTGGCAGGCTGTTGGTTTTGTTGGATTTATTTAATTTGTTAAATGAAATCCCCATTTTACCCTTCAATAATTAATGAAAGAGAGCAACACTGTTGAAAGACCGAAATACCGTCCGATTTTCTTACGTGTATGATACGAGAAGGAATATTCTACCGACGGTCACATTTAGTGCTTGTCTTGTACAATTCGCAAAGCAGGCGGTTTTACAGTAAACCTTCAAAATTTAGCTACCTTAGTGCAAAAGTGGTCATAGTTTGACTTAATTTTTGTAATTTACCCTTTTTATTATGCCATGTAATTTTCGTACATATAACACTACTGAATTTTATTTATTATTATTATTCTGATAAAACAACTTAAGACTTTGATCATTTGTTCTGATATTGATTCAATCATATATACATTGCATTATCCCCTGTTGCTGATTCTACTATGCTCTACACTCTCAATATATGCAAGTTCCTTTGAGAATTCTCATGTTTTGTTATTGATATCTTTAGTGGGAAATAAGTTTGATTTTCTTTAACCAAATCTTATCCCATTAATTTATAAGAACAGTTAAATCATATATAAGTGTTTTGGTGATCTTTTTTATAAATTTTTTGTCTGAACTTTAAGGGTGCATCAAAAAATTCTATATTAATTGGCTAAGGTCTATTTTACCCTTCTCTCATGCTATTTATTTCACTAAGCCCGCCCCGTGGCCGTGGGAAGCATATATCTATTTATAAATTTCATTTATTTGAAGAAAAGCAGAAAACAGGACACAATAATTAATTGGTTTCCAACACACACCCACAAAAAGTAACATTGAGATGAAAGCAAAAAAAACTAAGTCCATATTGCAAGAAAGGACATGGATCCAGCACCTAGAAGAAGTGAAATATTTGCTCCCAATTGAAGTCTCATTTTGCTTTGCATTCTAGGGTTCATAAAATCAGCTGCTAATAAATCCACAAGTGCCATGTATATCAATATCCCAGCTGAAGCTGAATTGAATACCCCTTCTACGATCAAACCATTCACGCTATTCTCCTTGTAAACACTCGATATTCCAATTCCGACCCCAATCCCTATTGGTGTCGTGAGGGAGAAAAACAGGCTCATCATCTTAGTTGTCATACACTCGAACTTCGCCTATTTAATCATAGCTACTTTAATGTTTGTGAAAATTACGATCAAAACCGTCAATTATATATGTAAAAAAGATAAAACACAAAAAACTCACAATATTTCCTCTGTGTACATCTGCATTTTTTCTTTCCTTTTATCATTTTTTAAGTTTTAAGAAGTTGATATATTATAAATTGAAAAACCAAATTATTTTATATCAAATGAATTCGAGTAATAAGCAATTTTTTTTTCTTTTCAATAGTAAATAATGAAATTAAAGATTTAATCTGTTAATGAAAGACAAGACTGAAAACTAAACAAAACAATTTAATACTTGATTCGAGATCACTTACTAGAAGTTTATTTGAACTCGACTCGATAGGTATATCAAACACTTTGGCATATTTTCAAGGTTGATAAAATCTAAACTTCAGCTCAAATTTTAACTCTATAGATATAAAAAGATAAAACAAACTCAAACTTTTATAGTCCAACTCATATTTGACTTGATTGAAGCTCTACTCAATCAATTACGAGTTCAATTAAAAAATTTGAAACTCGATAATATTTCAAACAAATTTGAACAAGAGAACATTTGACTTGACTAGATTCATTTACAACCCTTGGAAGAGTTAGAAAAGTAATGCAGAATAAAAGGTAGAATAACTTTGTATGGGAATAGGGATATATGATCATATTTGTTGAGGCCACCATCAACATGAAGAGAACTTGAAAACATTATGGCAACATCTCTCTTTTTTTGTTTTTTTCAGTAAATTGATTCCAAAAATCCAACTCTTTGCAATTTATATATATACACACACAAACATACCTGTGAGATGCATCCACCAAGTCCTATACCCTCAAAGAATTGGTGGAAAGAGAGTGCAAATAGCAGTGGCTTTATTGTATCTGGGCTACTTGAAGCCCCTAGTGATATCCCTATGATCACTGAGTGCACCACTATTCCCACCTCCAAAACCTACATTGCCAAACACCATTCAATCAAGAATTGGAAGAAAAGGAATAAGTTCCTATTATTAATTCATCGGTCTAGAATCAAGGATTTCAAGATTAAATGTCTTTCTAAAGACCATACTTGTGATATTATGCGCTGTCTGACAATGTCAGACACGCTGGCGCCATGCGGTGGGGCCTGTTCCCCACCGACGTGGTTATGTGTGTGTACGTGTACGGGGCCCGCCTCCTCCTCGTCGCCGGCCACGATCCCCTGCTTCGCGGCTTCGTTGAAACGGGCATTCTTGTAGAAGCCGGTGGCGATCGTGTCCATCATAAGTGTTACTATTGAAGCAGCCATGGCTATGAAACCCGAGAAGGGGAATTTCCCCCACAGGTTTCGGCTGAGGCTCGGAGACGTCAGAGTCCGGAATGCTTCCGGAAGTATGTGAATGAAGCCCGTCGCAAGGATCACACCAGCCGCGAAGGCCTTGATCATGAAGAATATGTCGTTTTCCGGCCGGAGAATCGCGTATCTCCGGCCGACGAGTGGGAGGCTGACACCAACGCCGCCGGCCACGAGGACCGAAGCTATGGCAATGAGCTTGAGCTTGAGTGCTTCTTCATGGCCAGTACTCTTGTGATCATGAGTGGTGTGATCTGCTGAAACGGTTGCAGCTGCGAAAACCAATAGAAAGGGTGATAACATGATGGGCTTATGAGCATTGTAGAGAAGAGCTGCCATGGCTGAAGTGTATAGTGGAAAGAAAAGCCTCACATTTATATTAAGTGGATGATCTCAGAAACGATATCTGGTCTTTCATCTCGTATTTTATTGCACATCATGTGTTGATTAGTGATGTAGGAATAATATGATGTGTTTATATATTGTTATAAGCAGATCAGAGAAAGGGCAGTGGACATATCTATGTTGGTTGCACTTGGTCCATTGGATGAGTGGTAGAGGGCCATCTACTGGTCCTGGTGCATCCCAAATAGAATTTCCACCCTCCATTACTATTATCAATATATTTTGCAATTCAATGACACATTGGAGATTTGGAGTTGGATCTTTTTGTTTTTTGAGTGACCATTACAGTTGAAATTTTGATGTGGTGTGATTGATTTGATAATATTATAAAAAGACAAAAACTTTTGTGCACCAGTTGCACCACATCTTTATGTTATAAATGTACTACCTTTATAAAAAACATGTGTGTCTTGTGTACATATTGAAACTATTTATTTTGATCTGTCCTCAACATAATTGGATGACAAAAAAAAAAAAAAATAATTGGAAACCATGTTGGAGCTAATAACATAGACTTTGAATCAATAAATTTAACCTTACTCAAACAATTCCCTAGAGGGGTCTATGACATTGAAAGATAATAAAATAAATTTTATGAAGATAATCGAAGACATAATTAAGATGTAATAATGGAAAACATTAATATATTCCAATCGAAAGTGTCTAATCTCTCCTTTTTCTTTTTTTTTTTTTGAACAAAAATTAAAAATCTTACCCAAACAATTCAATACTATTACATTGCCAAAGAAAAATGAAAACTCGACTACGTTTGTTTTGAACTTAAGGTAACTTTTGTAAGTCTGGATTTAAGAGGATTTTGAAAGTATAAATTTTGGAAATTTTGTGTTTGTTTTGGGATTTTGTAGGGTATGATTATAGTTAAGATGTCATTTTCATATTGTGAAATGTAGAAAAAATAGATGTTAGTTGTTGAGATTTGTAAAAAAGTGGAAAAATTAGATCTTTTTATTGAAAATTTTGTAGAAATCAATAAAAAAATAGGGTTAGATATTGTAAGATTTTGTACGTACTTGTCCAAATATGAACTGAGTTGAACTCATCCAAAATTCCGATGAATCAAATCCAGTCCATACATTCTCATCGATCAAAAGCAGTCGACCGTTGTAGGATAGGATTATAAGTTCTTGTAGGGTAGGATTGTAGTCAATTGTTGTTGTCTCAACTATGCTACCAAAAGCTTCACGGAGAATTTGATTTTTCTGCATTCTTTTTTTTTTTTCAATGGTTTCTTTTTTCTTTTTTGAGGGGACAACATCAATCAATAGTTTAAAAAACAAAACATTTTTTTTTTTTTGGAAAAGAAAACAACAGCTTTTAAAGAAAACAATTTTTTTGAAAAAGAAAACAACTTCTTTTAAAGAATAGCAAAAGGGAGAAGGCAGGTTATATTTGTGACAAAGAAGCCAAATAACTCCTAAATTTGGAAGTTAAAGAAAATATCAAGGAGAGATCCACGTGGGGCTTATTTTTGGTAAAAAGATAAATTAGAATTAGGGTAATTGATTGTGAATCTTGCAAATATGAGTTAGAACTTGAAAACCCACCAACTTTAATTAAAATTGATGGACTAATTAATCACATGAATCCGAAAAGCAGCAAACAAAACAAACAAGAAAAACATAATGAGAAACTAACATCATATTGTTCTTTTTTTTTAATGTAATTTTCACTATCTGAATAGTTCTTTTAGTCCACAATCTAACGTGTGAACATTCTATACAAGAGTCTATTAATCAATTCATGTTAGTATGTTACAATACAAAGAGGTTTTAGTTAGTATGCTAAAATCCTGATTCTGAAATTCAGGATTGATAAATAAAAATGAATAGTGCAATGTATGTTTAATAATTTAATAAGGTTAAGTTGTAGTGTTAAGAGAGGATTTTATTGGTTTCCTAAAATCCTATTTTTGAGTCATAAAAGTACGAAATTGGGATTTCGAAATCATAATCCAACCTGGGAAATTCCTTTCCAATGTTTTTTCTATTGTCATTAGAATTCTTTCCTTGAATTTCTAGTGACTAGACATTAAAGCACACTTTTACCCAACGTCTATAAACATTAAAAAAAAAAAATCAATTATTTAAAATCTGATTTATAAAATAAAAAAATCATTGTAGAGACGGACTTTTTTTATGTGTATATAACCTCAAAATCAGAGGCTATAGAGATAGTTTCTTTGTACTTGGAAATTTGAATATAACTCGGATTCTGATAAAAACAACTTATATTTTGATCATTTGTAATTTATCAGCTAACTATCCAATTGTAAACCATATTTTCTGTTGATTCAATCATAAAAATACCTTGCATTAACGCCTGTTGCTGATTGTAGTGTGCTGTACATTCTCAATATGCGCAACCTTCTTTGTGAATTCTCCTTTTATCTTTCGTGGGAAATAAGTTGATTTTCTTTAATCAAGTTTTATCCCAATGTATAAGAACAGCAGTGAAATTTCTACTTTTAAGATATTTCCAGTTTCTCCATTTATGCTTTTAATTTTTTTTTTTTTATCTGTGTAATTTTTAATATATATGTTCATAAATTTTCTAACTTTATAAGAAGCTGGATTTTTGTAAAGTTTCTGTGAAATTTTGATATTTCCTATCCGAACTTGTATTTTCAATTTAGCAGAATTCTTTGAGTTTCTTACAAAATTTTAATTTTTTCATACCTTTATCAATGCATTTTAGTGTTTTTTTTTAAAAATCAGTTTCTATAGATTTCATTTTTTTTTAATGAATTTATAAATTCTTGCTGAGTTTTTAATGATTTCGTAATCTATAAATTCCAGATTTCTTTTATGAATTTAATCAAAACGCATTTTCTTGAATTCTCGTTATAGCTAACAAATTTAGAAATTGATTTTGGAGTTTTAATCCCTATGACATCCGTTTTCTTATAATTCTTTTATCTTTGATTTTCATCTAAAATTTTGGAAGAATGGAGGATTTTTTTTCTGCGTTGAGCGCGGTTGTGGTTCTGCAAAGTTGTTGCAATTTCTTTCTTTTTTCTTTTTTTAGGTAATTTTTTTAATTAAAGTATAATTCTATTTTAAGGGCATAACGGGAAATTCAATACAAAACCTACCGGCGTCTGATCCAATTCAAAAAAAATGGAACGTGTGTTGAGTTTTTGATATCTCATGTATAAACGATGCCTTTTTTTCATTTTTTATTTTTTACCGAAAGGGGATTGATGCTGAATTTCCAAAATACGAGTGGATTTCGCGTATTTTACCCTATTTCAATTATGGCCCCATGGGCAGCCTTGATCAATTTACAAATTTATTTTTATTTGAAGAATTGCAGAAAACAGGAAACAGTAATTAATTGTTTTCCAACACACAAATCAGTCCCATTAATTCTTAATTTAGAAGCACACAAAAAGTAAGATGAGGTATTGAGATGAAAGCAAAAAAAAAACTGAATGCCAAATTTGCATTTCATTTGGAAAACGATCAGATACCCAAAAAATTTATTTTCAAAAAAAAAAAAAAAACAGAAGAAGAACTTCACTCATTTTTTTGTTCAAATTTTGATTTTTGTTTTAATTTTATATCAGGACTCAATATATGTGGTATGTACGTAAAATCTAATACATATTTGATTTTTAAAGTCCGAACCCCTCTTATGAATGGTAAACTGGGATAGAAAATAATCTTACCACTTGATCTTTTTTTTTTTTTAATATAATGGCCACACAATGTCGACATGAAGTCTTTCTTTTTCTTAATTGTCTAAAAAAATTGTAATGATTTTGTTCTATTGTAACCTTTTAAACATATTAACTTGACTTGATTGTGGCTTACTTTAGTATTCCACCACAGGATTAACAACATTTAATCTAATTGACAAAGAAAAGGATTATTAATTTCTGTAGCAAATTAAATTAAGAAGCATTTGTGAAAGCTTTTTGTTATATACATGCAAATTTAATAGCATTTCTTTAATGTGAACTAGTATTAGAGCAGGAATTATTTTTCATGCAATTCATCTGATTATATTGGAATTAGTAGCATCTGAAAGTACAAAAAATGGGAGATTGAAAACTCCATGCTATCCATTTGAAGAGATGGAATTTGAAATTATATATGTTTTTCGAAGATGCAAAGTGAATTGAACATCGTGGTTGAAGTTTTAATTCATTGAATCCTAAAAATTATATGTTTTAGAGACCTTATTCAAATATGACTAATCATTTTTGATTTGACAAAAAAATTGGATTAGACTATCTCACTTATTTGAAAAAAAAAAAAAAAAAAAAAAACTTTCTAATGCATCAACTTATAAAGTCTTCTATAATATTTGTTCCAACTCACAAGGGATACTGCAAAAATAATTTTGAATAATAAGAGTATAACTACATATAATGAAATTAATCTCATATAACTTGAGTGTTATTTTTCTTCAAAATAGAAGAGAATAATCATTTGCACAATTACAAATTCCATTCAAAGAGTTTCATCAAATTCAACAAAATTTAGTTTTAATTATACTCTATCTTATTATTTTTCATAGAAATGAAACTTCTTGAAGATATATTATGCATAACAGAAAATTGGAAACTGATTAATATAAATAAGTATCTATATCATATATCATATATGAGATCCTTTATTGAAAATTATAAATGTCGTTTACACGATACTGATAATTTTAAATGAAAGGTGAAAACCATATATATAAAGAAATATGATAGTACAACATATTTGGCCAACTTTTATTTATCATAACTATGCAAGGAATTTATTTGAAGAATTTGTTGTAACCGATCTCAAGCATTTGAAGGACATCCTCAGACATGCAGACCACTGCCTCAATACCATCCTTAGATGGTGTGCTCGAAAACAATATAAAATTCTTTACGGCTGTAAAATTTATGGTCGTCCAAATTGGTTTTCCCCAACCAAAATTCATATCGTACATAGGATATCTCCAAATACTGGAAAATAAAAGAACTTCGGTATCTTCATCAAATAATTCATTCTCTTTATTAAGAAATCCTGAATACTCTCCACCCTTGATTACTTCTTCGATGTAATTATTGTCCAGAGAATTTTTTGCCATTCTTAATTTGGATACAAAATCACTAATATTTGTTGTCTGGGATGTAGATGCAAAAAAACCACTAATGCAATTTCCAATGGTTTGCTCTGGTATTGGAGGGATTAATCTTGACCTCAAGTTCATTACATGATTTGCAACAATTTTTTTTTTATGTTTATCCGATATGACTTTTGTAGCCTCATTAAATTGTTGCCAAATGAAAGCTGTTAGTGCTTCGACTTTGGTAGGGTCTTTCAACTCTCCAAAAGAGGTTTGTTGTTGAAGTATCTCTAGCTTTTCTCTATCAAAAACAAACCTTTTTGTTTTGATGTTCTCACTATCTAGAGTTAAGTAAGGAGGAATGAAGTCCCTAGGAGGAAAATGAAGTGCCAAATCGAAGAAAGGTTGGATAACTTGAGTTTCCCCACGGCATGTAGAAGCCCATGCATTCATAAACACCATTGTTGACGCAAAATCAGCCACTTTATGGGACAAACAAATACCAATGGCAATCCCTCCACAATCAAAGAAACTGACTTGAGCTGAGAGAATGTTATTGTCACTGTTAGGTAACAAATCTCTGGGAACTAATTTTTGTAGGTCCTCCATTTTTGGCTCTTGTATAAATTGTGCAAGATGAGTATGAACTTGAACTTCCACGAACTCAACACCAGTATCATTGCAATCAACAAATGAATTTTCTTTAATCACACCTGAAAATGGATAGAAAGCCACTAAAACCTTGGATAAAGATTGTTTAAGCGACTGAGATATTTTAATATTGGACTCAAGTTCTCCATTTTGATAGAAGAAAATAGGGGAAAAATAACATGGGATTACAAGCTGATCTAAATAGGATAGTTTATGGATTTTGAATCTATTGGGCGTGGGAACTGATGGCTTAATGATGTGCTTGGAGATTATGTTATGAGTGAGCACCATGTTCAATTTTTTTACTTATTGGATATTCTTATAGAAAATTTGCTATTTATAGGCACAAATCATATTTTGTTTAGTAGAGTACCCAACTTATTTTTCATGTGTTGTTTAGTACTATGCAAATAGATAGTACATTAGTACTAAAATTTAGTTTAATGTTATTAGAAACAATAACATTTCTAACCTTTGTTCTTAACATGTCCAAGTCCATCAATGCACGACTAATGTAGCTATTACTTATTACAAGTTATAGGTTTTAAGGCCCATTATTTAATTTCTAGTGTAATCAATAAATTTTAGGTTCTAGAGGCATATTTCAACAATTTGGCCACACTAGTGTTGTTATGCATTGTACAATATACTTAAAGCCTGAGCAAAGCTAAAAGCCGGCTCAAAGTATTAGTTTGCTCACTAGCTAGCTAGCTATATATACTTCAAATGGTATAAATTATATAGTTAATCAATATATGTTTTTAATGGTATACTACTGTAGTGTAGATTTACTTTTCTTAAATTTTTTTTAAAGATTATAGAATAGCTTATTTAGTATATATATTATTTTTATCTTACACACTTTTATTTTGTAATATAAAAAATTTGAATACTTATTACTATTTAATTTATAGAGAGAAATACTTCTTGCATTACAGATTGCAAATACATACCTCTAAAGTAAAATATTCATGTATAAATTTCTAATTTTGTAAAATTTTAAACATTTATTTTAACTTATGTTTAAGTACATAAATTTCAAAAAGTAGTAATTTTCTTTTATAATAACATATTACGTAGATGTATACAATTACGAAACTTTTTGGTTCAATTTTGTACAACTTATAGCTATTGAAATAAAATTTAATAATATAATCTATACACATATAAATGACTTGTTTTTTCTTTATTTTGTAATATTGTATTTTGTATCATGAAAGATATGCCTTTTGTTTTCTTTTATATATATATTTTTTTATTATAATCATTGATAGTTTATTAAGGGCTCGTTTGGTTTGGGGCCTTGGGGGTTTAGGTTGGTTTCAGATTACTAACCAACCTAAACCCCCGTTTGGTTTGGGGGTTTGAGGGGGGTTTTATAATTTGGGTCTGGTTCAAAACTTGGGATTATGTGTGATTAATGAAGGGTTTGTAAACCCACCAATTTGGTGGGTTTATTCAAATCTCAATAGTAACTTTTATGAATTGCCAAAAATACCCTCACTTTTATGAATTTAAATTTTGGGATATTAAATTATATATATATTAAATTATTTTTAATCTTTTAGGGCTCGTTTGGTTTGGAGGATGGGTTTATAGCATATTGGCTAAAAATATGATAATTTACTGTTCATCAAAGACAAAATAACTGTTATTTAGGTGTTTGGTATGTTGATTTAGGTAAGGTTATTTATAAATTTTGTGTTTGGTTTGAATGGTTAGATATTTTTTAGATTGGGTTAGTTTATAATCTTTTATTTGGTTTGTAGGTTAGTTAAGAAAAAATTTGAAGTGTCCAAAATACCCCTCATTAAATGAATTGTGCAACAAGACTAGTTTTTAATATTAATTTCTTTAAAGGCAAAATTATATAATTTAATATCCCAAAATTTAATAATTTAACATACAAAAAGATTAAAAAATAATTTAATATATATAATTTAATATCCCAAAAGTTAATAATTTAGTAATTTAAAAGATTAAAAAATAATTATATATATATATATATATATATAATTTATTTTTCGAAAATTTAATAACTTAATATATTAAAAGATTAAAAAATAATTTAATACAAACCAAACGAGCCCTTAATGAGTTGAATTCGGTACTATTTGAAATTTCTGGATTATTTGAAGCATATGAATCCCGGGATTGGTGTGACTAAAATAATCGAGCAGATGAAACCAATTTTCCATTCTTCAAGTAAACAAGTCCTTAGTCGACTCTTGCTTAGTTGGGCAATCCTAACATCTATGTTACTGGTATGTTGTTTTTTTATTAGGATAAATCACAACCACCAAGCTAAATTATGACAACTTTTACACTAAGATGGCTAAATTTTGAAGTTTTACTGTACAATCAACCTTTGCGAATTGTACTAGATGAATGCTAAATGTGAACGTCGGCGGAATATTCTTGGAATATTCATTCTCGTGCCATACCCGTGAGAAATCGGAGGGTATTTCGGTATTTCAACAGTGTTGCTCTCTTTAATGAATTAGTGAAGAGCAAAATGGGAACTTCATGTGGCAGGCTGTTGGTTTTGTTGGATTTATTTAATTTGTTAAATGAAATCCCCATTTTACCCTTCAATAATTAATGAAAGAGAGCAACACTGTTGAAAGACCGAAATACCGTCCGATTTTCTTACGTGTATGATACGAGAAGGAATATTCTACCGACGGTCACATTTAGTGCTTGTCTTGTACAATTCGCAAAGCAGGCGGTTTTACAGTAAACCTTCAAAATTTAGCTACCTTAGTGCAAAAGTGGTCATAGTTTGACTTAATTTTTGTAATTTACCCTTTTTATTATGCCATGTAATTTTCGTACATATAACACTACTGAATTTTATTTATTATTATTATTCTGATAAAACAACTTAAGACTTTGATCATTTGTTCTGATATTGATTCAATCATATATACATTGCATTATCCCCTGTTGCTGATTCTACTATGCTCTACACTCTCAATATATGCAAGTTCCTTTGAGAATTCTCATGTTTTGTTATTGATATCTTTAGTGGGAAATAAGTTTGATTTTCTTTAACCAAATCTTATCCCATTAATTTATAAGAACAGTTAAATCATATATAAGTGTTTTGGTGATCTTTTTTATAAATTTTTTGTCTGAACTTTAAGGGTGCATCAAAAAATTCTATATTAATTGGCTAAGGTCTATTTTACCCTTCTCTCATGCTATTTATTTCACTAAGCCCGCCCCGTGGCCGTGGGAAGCATATATCTATTTATAAATTTCATTTATTTGAAGAAAAGCAGAAAACAGGACACAATAATTAATTGGTTTCCAACACACACCCACAAAAAGTAACATTGAGATGAAAGCAAAAAAAACTAAGTCCATATTGCAAGAAAGGACATGGATCCAGCACCTAGAAGAAGTGAAATATTTGCTCCCAATTGAAGTCTCATTTTGCTTTGCATTCTAGGGTTCATAAAATCAGCTGCTAATAAATCCACAAGTGCCATGTATATCAATATCCCAGCTGAAGCTGAATTGAATACCCCTTCTACGATCAAACCATTCACGCTATTCTCCTTGTAAACACTCGATATTCCAATTCCGACCCCAATCCCTATTGGTGTCGTGAGGGAGAAAAACAGGCTCATCATCTTAGTTGTCATACACTCGAACTTCGCCTATTTAATCATAGCTACTTTAATGTTTGTGAAAATTACGATCAAAACCGTCAATTATATATGTAAAAAAGATAAAACACAAAAAACTCACAATATTTCCTCTGTGTACATCTGCATTTTTTCTTTCCTTTTATCATTTTTTAAGTTTTAAGAAGTTGATATATTATAAATTGAAAAACCAAATTATTTTATATCAAATGAATTCGAGTAATAAGCAATTTTTTTTTCTTTTCAATAGTAAATAATGAAATTAAAGATTTAATCTGTTAATGAAAGACAAGACTGAAAACTAAACAAAACAATTTAATACTTGATTCGAGATCACTTACTAGAAGTTTATTTGAACTCGACTCGATAGGTATATCAAACACTTTGGCATATTTTCAAGGTTGATAAAATCTAAACTTCAACTCAAATTTTAACTCTATAGATATAAAAAGATAAAACAAACTCAAACTTTTATAGTCCAACTCATATTTGACTTGATTGAAGCTCTACTCAATCAATTACGAGTTCAATTAAAAAATTTGAAACTCGATAATATTTCAAACAAATTTGAACAAGAGAACATTTGACTTGACTAGATTCATTTACAACCCTTGGAAGAGTTAGAAAAGTAATGCAGAATAAAAGGTAGAATAACTTTGTATGGGAATCGGGATATATGATCATATTTGTTGAGGCCACCATCAACATGAAGAGAACTTGAAAACATTATGGCAACATCTCTCTTTTTTTGTTTTTTTCAGTAAATTGATTCCAAAAATCCAACTCTTTGCAATTTATATATATACACACACAAACATACCTGTGAGATGCATCCACCAAGTCCTATACCCTCAAAGAATTGGTGGAAAGAGAGTGCAAATAGCAGTGGCTTTATTGTATCTGGGCTACTTGAAGCCCCTAGTGATATCCCTATGATCACTGAGTGCACCACTATTCCCACCTCCAAAACCTACATTGCCAAACACCATTCAATCAAGAATTGGAAGAAAAGGAATAAGTTCCTATTATTAATTCATCGGTCTAGAATCAAGGATTTCAAGATTAAATGTCTTTCTAAAGACCATACTTGTGATATTATGCGCTGTCTGACAATGTCAGACACGCTGGCGCCATGCGGTGGGGCCTGTTCCCCACCGACGTGGTTATGTGTGTGTACGTGTACGGGGCCCGCCTCCTCCTCGTCGCCGGCCACGATCCCCTGCTTCGCGGCTTCGTTGAAACGGGCATTCTTGTAGAAGCCGGTGGCGATCGTGTCCATCATAAGTGTTACTATTGAAGCAGCCATGGCTATGAAACCCGAGAAGGGGAATTTCCCCCACAGGTTTCGGCTGAGGCTCGGAGACGTCAGAGTCCGGAATGCTTCCGGAAGTATGTGAATGAAGCCCGTCGCAAGGATCACACCAGCCGCGAAGGCCTTGATCATGAAGAATATGTCGTTTTCCGGCCGGAGAATCGCGTATCTCCGGCCGACGAGTGGGAGGCTGACACCAACGCCGCCGGCCACGAGGACCGAAGCTATGGCAATGAGCTTGAGCTTGAGTGCTTCTTCATGGCCAGTACTCTTGTGATCATGAGTGGTGTGATCTGCTGAAACGGTTGCAGCTGCGAAAACCAATAGAAAGGGTGATAACATGATGGGCTTATGAGCATTGTAGAGAAGAGCTGCCATGGCTGAAGTGTATAGTGGAAAGAAAAGCCTCACATTTATATTAAGTGGATGATCTCAGAAACGATATCTGGTCTTTCATCTCGTATTTTATTGCACATCATGTGTTGATTAGTGATGTAGGAATAATATGATGTGTTTATATATTGTTATAAGCAGATCAGAGAAAGGGCAGTGGACATATCTATGTTGGTTGCACTTGGTCCATTGGATGAGTGGTAGAGGGCCATCTACTGGTCCTGGTGCATCCCAAATAGAATTTCCACCCTCCATTACTATTATCAATATATTTTGCAATTCAATGACACATTGGAGATTTGGAGTTGGATCTTTTTGTTTTTTGAGTGACCATTACAGTTGAAATTTTGATGTGGTGTGATTGATTTGATAATATTATAAAAAGACAAAAACTTTTGTGCACCAGTTGCACCACATCTTTATGTTATAAATGTACTACCTTTATAAAAAACATGTGTGTCTTGTGTACATATTGAAACTATTTATTTTGATCTGTCCTCAACATAATTGGATGACAAAAAAAAAAAAAAATAATTGGAAACCATGTTGGAGCTAATAACATAGACTTTGAATCAATAAATTTAACCTTACTCAAACAATTCCCTAGAGGGGTCTATGACATTGAAAGATAATAAAATAAATTTTATGAAGATAATCGAAGACATAATTAAGATGTAATAATGGAAAACATTAATATATTCCAATCGAAAGTGTCTAATCTCTCCTTTTTCTTTTTTTTTTTTTGAACAAAAATTAAAAATCTTACCCAAACAATTCAATACTATTACATTGCCAAAGAAAAATGAAAACTCGACTACGTTTGTTTTGAACTTAAGGTAACTTTTGTAAGTCTGGATTTAAGAGGATTTTGAAAGTATAAATTTTGGAAATTTTGTGTTTGTTTTGGGATTTTGTAGGGTATGATTATAGTTAAGATGTCATTTTCATATTGTGAAATGTAGAAAAAATAGATGTTAGTTGTTGAGATTTGTAAAAAAGTGGAAAAATTAGATCTTTTTATTGAAAATTTTGTAGAAATCAATAAAAAAATAGGGTTAGATATTGTAAGATTTTGTACGTACTTGTCCAAATATGAACTGAGTTGAACTCATCCAAAATTCCGATGAATCAAATCCAGTCCATACATTCTCATCGATCAAAAGCAGTCGACCGTTGTAGGATAGGATTATAAGTTCTTGTAGGGTAGGATTGTAGTCAATTGTTGTTGTCTCAACTATGCTACCAAAAGCTTCACGGAGAATTTGATTTTTCTGCATTCTTTTTTTTTTTTCAATGGTTTCTTTTTTCTTTTTTGAGGGGACAACATCAATCAATAGTTTAAAAAACAAAACATTTTTTTTTTTTTGGAAAAGAAAACAACAGCTTTTAAAGAAAACAATTTTTTTGAAAAAGAAAACAACTTCTTTTAAAGAATAGCAAAAGGGAGAAGGCAGGTTATATTTGTGACAAAGAAGCCAAATAACTCCTAAATTTGGAAGTTAAAGAAAATATCAAGGAGAGATCCACGTGGGGCTTATTTTTGGTAAAAAGATAAATTAGAATTAGGGTAATTGATTGTGAATCTTGCAAATATGAGTTAGAACTTGAAAACCCACCAACTTTAATTAAAATTGATGGACTAATTAATCACATGAATCCGAAAAGCAGCAAACAAAACAAACAAGAAAAACATAATGAGAAACTAACATCATATTGTTCTTTTTTTTTAATGTAATTTTCACTATCTGAATAGTTCTTTTAGTCCACAATCTAACGTGTGAACATTCTATACAAGAGTCTATTAATCAATTCATGTTAGTATGTTACAATACAAAGAGGTTTTAGTTAGTATGCTAAAATCCTGATTCTGAAATTCAGGATTGATAAATAAAAATGAATAGTGCAATGTATGTTTAATAATTTAATAAGGTTAAGTTGTAGTGTTAAGAGAGGATTTTATTGGTTTCCTAAAATCCTATTTTTGAGTCATAAAAGTACGAAATTGGGATTTCGAAATCATAATCCAACCTGGGAAATTCCTTTCCAATGTTTTTTCTATTGTCATTAGAATTCTTTCCTTGAATTTCTAGTGACTAGACATTAAAGCACACTTTTACCCAACGTCTATAAACATTAAAAAAAAAAAATCAATTATTTAAAATCTGATTTATAAAATAAAAAAATCATTGTAGAGACGGACTTTTTTTATGTGTATATAACCTCAAAATCAGAGGCTATAGAGATAGTTTCTTTGTACTTGGAAATTTGAATATAACTCGGATTCTGATAAAAACAACTTATATTTTGATCATTTGTAATTTATCAGCTAACTATCCAATTGTAAACCATATTTTCTGTTGATTCAATCATAAAAATACCTTGCATTAACGCCTGTTGCTGATTGTAGTGTGCTGTACATTCTCAATATGCGCAACCTTCTTTGTGAATTCTCCTTTTATCTTTCGTGGGAAATAAGTTGATTTTCTTTAATCAAGTTTTATCCCAATGTATAAGAACAGCAGTGAAATTTCTACTTTTAAGATATTTCCAGTTTCTCCATTTATGCTTTTAATTTTTTTTTTTTTATCTGTGTAATTTTTAATATATATGTTCATAAATTTTCTAACTTTATAAGAAGCTGGATTTTTGTAAAGTTTCTGTGAAATTTTGATATTTCCTATCCGAACTTGTATTTTCAATTTAGCAGAATTCTTTGAGTTTCTTACAAAATTTTAATTTTTTCATACCTTTATCAATGCATTTTAGTGTTTTTTTTTAAAAATCAGTTTCTATAGATTTCATTTTTTTTTAATGAATTTATAAATTCTTGCTGAGTTTTTAATGATTTCGTAATCTATAAATTCCAGATTTCTTTTATGAATTTAATCAAAACGCATTTTCTTGAATTCTCGTTATAGCTAACAAATTTAGAAATTGATTTTGGAGTTTTAATCCCTATGACATCCGTTTTCTTATAATTCTTTTATCTTTGATTTTCATCTAAAATTTTGGAAGAATGGAGGATTTTTTTTCTGCGTTGAGCGCGGTTGTGGTTCTGCAAAGTTGTTGCAATTTCTTTCTTTTTTCTTTTTTTAGGTAATTTTTTTAATTAAAGTATAATTCTATTTTAAGGGCATAACGGGAAATTCAATACAAAACCTACCGGCGTCTGATCCAATTCAAAAAAAATGGAACGTGTGTTGAGTTTTTGATATCTCATGTATAAACGATGCCTTTTTTTCATTTTTTATTTTTTACCGAAAGGGGATTGATGCTGAATTTCCAAAATACGAGTGGATTTCGCGTATTTTACCCTATTTCAATTATGGCCCCATGGGCAGCCTTGATCAATTTACAAATTTATTTTTATTTGAAGAATTGCAGAAAACAGGAAACAGTAATTAATTGTTTTCCAACACACAAATCAGTCCCATTAATTCTTAATTTAGAAGCACACAAAAAGTAAGATGAGGTATTGAGATGAAAGCAAAAAAAAAACTGAATGCCAAATTTGCATTTCATTTGGAAAACGATCAGATACCCAAAAAATTTATTTTCAAAAAAAAAAAAAAAACAGAAGAAGAACTTCACTCATTTTTTTGTTCAAATTTTGATTTTTGTTTTAATTTTATATCAGGACTCAATATATGTGGTATGTACGTAAAATCTAATACATATTTGATTTTTAAAGTCCGAACCCCTCTTATGAATGGTAAACTGGGATAGAAAATAATCTTACCACTTGATCTTTTTTTTTTTTTAATATAATGGCCACACAATGTCGACATGAAGTCTTTCTTTTTCTTAATTGTCTAAAAAAATTGTAATGATTTTGTTCTATTGTAACCTTTTAAACATATTAACTTGACTTGATTGTGGCTTACTTTAGTATTCCACCACAGGATTAACAACATTTAATCTAATTGACAAAGAAAAGGATTATTAATTTCTGTAGCAAATTAAATTAAGAAGCATTTGTGAAAGCTTTTTGTTATATACATGCAAATTTAATAGCATTTCTTTAATGTGAACTAGTATTAGAGCAGGAATTATTTTTCATGCAATTCATCTGATTATATTGGAATTAGTAGCATCTGAAAGTACAAAAAATGGGAGATTGAAAACTCCATGCTATCCATTTGAAGAGATGGAATTTGAAATTATATATGTTTTTCGAAGATGCAAAGTGAATTGAACATCGTGGTTGAAGTTTTAATTCATTGAATCCTAAAAATTATATGTTTTAGAGACCTTATTCAAATATGACTAATCATTTTTGATTTGACAAAAAAATTGGATTAGACTATCTCACTTATTTGAAAAAAAAAAAAAAAAAAAAAAACTTTCTAATGCATCAACTTATAAAGTCTTCTATAATATTTGTTCCAACTCACAAGGGATACTGCAAAAATAATTTTGAATAATAAGAGTATAACTACATATAATGAAATTAATCTCATATAACTTGAGTGTTATTTTTCTTCAAAATAGAAGAGAATAATCATTTGCACAATTACAAATTCCATTCAAAGAGTTTCATCAAATTCAACAAAATTTAGTTTTAATTATACTCTATCTTATTATTTTTCATAGAAATGAAACTTCTTGAAGATATATTATGCATAACAGAAAATTGGAAACTGATTAATATAAATAAGTATCTATATCATATATCATATATGAGATCCTTTATTGAAAATTATAAATGTCGTTTACACGATACTGATAATTTTAAATGAAAGGTGAAAACCATATATATAAAGAAATATGATAGTACAACATATTTGGCCAACTTTTATTTATCATAACTATGCAAGGAATTTATTTGAAGAATTTGTTGTAACCGATCTCAAGCATTTGAAGGACATCCTCAGACATGCAGACCACTGCCTCAATACCATCCTTAGATGGTGTGCTCGAAAACAATATAAAATTCTTTACGGCTGTAAAATTTATGGTCGTCCAAATTGGTTTTCCCCAACCAAAATTCATATCGTACATAGGATATCTCCAAATACTGGAAAATAAAAGAACTTCGGTATCTTCATCAAATAATTCATTCTCTTTATTAAGAAATCCTGAATACTCTCCACCCTTGATTACTTCTTCGATGTAATTATTGTCCAGAGAATTTTTTGCCATTCTTAATTTGGATACAAAATCACTAATATTTGTTGTCTGGGATGTAGATGCAAAAAAACCACTAATGCAATTTCCAATGGTTTGCTCTGGTATTGGAGGGATTAATCTTGACCTCAAGTTCATTACATGATTTGCAACAATTTTTTTTTTATGTTTATCCGATATGACTTTTGTAGCCTCATTAAATTGTTGCCAAATGAAAGCTGTTAGTGCTTCGACTTTGGTAGGGTCTTTCAACTCTCCAAAAGAGGTTTGTTGTTGAAGTATCTCTAGCTTTTCTCTATCAAAAAATCAAGTTTTAATGCACATATATTTCTGAAACACACGTAATTAATTAAAAAATCAAGTTTTAATGCACATATATTTCTGAAACGCACGTAATTAATTAAAAAATCAAGTTTTAATGCACATAAAATATTTCAATTAAGGTTTAATTATTTAATTAACCAATTATACTTCGTTTTTGGTCCAAGGCGCTACAAAGAGTTTCGTCAAATTCAACAAAATTTAGTTTTCCACTCTATCTTATTATTTTTTATAGAATGAAACTTCCAGAAGATATTTCATGCATAACAGAAAATCTGAAACAGATTAATATAAAAATCCATCATAGATGAGTTTCCTTATTGACTATTTGAAATTTGTGGATTATTTGAATCATATGAATCCCGCAGGGGTGGTGTAACTTAAATTATTGAGTAGATGAAACCAATTATCCATTCTTCGAACTAAACAATGTTGGATAAAATTCATAAAGTGGATCACTATTATTAATTAAATGTGTTTAACTATCTAAAATTAAAGTGATCTAATTTAGATTGGACTGATGGGTATTGGGTTATATAAGTTATGGGCTTATATATGTGTAGAGACAATTATGTGATTTATTATTGGTTGATGGGGCCCAATAATAAATATAGGGTTTAGTTGATTTATCTCAACTATATAAAGGGTCGTGGTCCCCAAAGGTACGATACGCTTTTCTTTTCTCTGAGACCATCATCAGAAAGAAACCAAATAAGAACATCGTAACTTTTGGAAGGCTCTCGCCCAATTCGAGTAAACCAAAGTACGAATCAAGAATTCTAAAAAGGATAATGGATTTGGAAGGCTCTCGCCCGATTCGAGTAAACCAAAGTACGAATCAAGAATTCTAAAAAGGATAATGGATTCAGGTACGCTTACGCTTTATGGTTATTGTCTTTTCTCTATTTCAGTTTATCATCGTAGATTTTAGGTTTGGGGATTATGTGTTGGATGCATTTTTATGTGCGTTTAATACATGCTTATTGTTTGACATGATTCCTACAAACAATCCCTTGGTCGATTTTTGCTTAATTGGGAAATAGTAACATCTATATTACTAGTATGCTGTTTTGTTATTATGCATGCTATTTTCATATACATAACATAGCCAGATTTTTTTATTTTTTTTTTGGCTCAGGCAACTTGGAGATCCGTCGTATTTGTCATGGAACCGGAACGCAGGAGGTCACTAAGGTACCTTCTGAGTGCCATTCAGGTCGATATAGCTTTCCTCTCACATTCTCTTTATGTGTATATAACCTCAAAATCGGAGGCTATAGAGATAGTTTCTTTGTACTTGGAAATTTGAATATAACTCGGATTCTGGTAAAACCCAACTTACATTTTGATCATTTGTATTTATCAGCTAACTATCCAAATGTAAACCCCATTTTCTGTTGATTCAATCATAAAAAATACCTTGCATTAACGCCAGTTGCTGATTGTAGTGTGTTGTACATTCTCAATATGCGCAACCTTCTTTGTGAATTCTCCTTTTATCTCTCGTGGGAACCATCATATGAAAAATTATCCATTAAATTATGCAGAACATATACATCAGGTGCAATGCAGAACATTAAATTTAATCAAAACATACCCATGCCATCGTTCTTTTTCCAAATAATTTTTTTTGTGAAGCCCTATAAATATTATAAAAGTTATAATACATTACTCATTAAGAATGTAACTACTTCACTCATCAAGAAATACACATCAAGTTCAATATCAGAAAATAACTAAATGCACAGTGACATACTACATAAAAGCAATTCCAATAGTGATACAAACTACCGATTATGAATTATCAATTGGAATGAACAATCACATTCCTCCACAACAACAACCTAAACACTAAACTGATAGTCCCTTCAATTCTTTACATTTCTCCACAGCAACAAACAACAAACTATCACAATTAGTGACATGATTTTTAGTTGCCTTTTTTTTTATCTTCTCATATTATGAACCTCCTCTTCAGTTACTCTTATCCTCCTTAACAAGCCTGGTATAATCACCTTTGCCTTTTGACACATTGGGGGATCCTCCCAAGTAAAAAACACACATCCACCTCTCTGCACACACACAAATTGTAAGAAGTTTTTTTTTTTTTTTTAAACCTTAAAACATGACAAGAAGAACTTACATTGGAGTTTATGCACGAATTGAACCTTCTTCCAGGGTTTTCATTTGTCCAAGATGTTCTAATTACATCCCTTCTTCCACAATAACAATCTATGTTTCCAAATATTAAAGTCATTCTCAATTTAGGACATAAAGACAAAATTTTCGAAGAATAAAAAGCACTAAAGAAGAGAGAAGTGAGGAAGAAGTTGTCTAGGGTTTTATTTTGGGGAAGAAAAAGATGTTCCTCATTTAGGAGGGAAAGAACTAATGTTTTACCTCCTCAAATTCACAATTATATTATTTAATTGATTGATGTGGCAAAAATAACTAGTGATGTGGTTTTTTTTATTTAAATTTATTGAACGAGAAGCCCGCTTCCTCCGGTTCATGTGACTGTCACGTGCAAATTAGCCCGAAATTGGTTAATTCGGGCTGAATTGTCCTAAATTCGCCCAAAATTGAAACATACGGTCTCAATTTCAAAGCATGAAAAGATATTGTCCCTATATAGTGAATGGGGTAAAGTTACTGTCCTAAATTTACAATTTCCCCGAAATAAGTTGATTTTCTTTAATCAAGTTTTATCCCATGTATAAGAAGAACAGCAGTGAAATTTCTACTTTTAAGATATTTCTAGTTTCTCCATTTATGCTTTTAAATTTATTTTTTTTTATCTGTGTCATTTTTAATATATATGTTCATAAATTTTCTAACTTTTTAAGAAGCTGGATTCTTGTAAAGTTTTTGTGAAATTTTGATATTTCCTATCTGAACTTGTATTTTCAATTTAGCTGAATTCTTTGAGTTTCGTACAAAATTTTAAATTTTTCATACCTTTATCAATGCATTTTAGTGTTTTTTTTTTTAATCAGTTTCTATAGATTTCATTTTTTTTTAATGAATTTATAAATTCTTGCTGAGTTTTTAATGATTTCATAGTCTATAAATTCCAGATTTCTTTTATGAATTTAATCAAAACGCATTTTCTTGAATTCTCGTTTTAGCTAACAAATTTAGAAATTGATTTTGGAGTTTCAATCCCTATGACATCAGTTTTCTTATAATTCTTTTATCTTTGATTTTCATCTAAAATTTTGGAAGAATGGAGGATTTTTTTTCTGCGTTGAGCGCGGTTGTGGTTCTGCAAAGTTGTTGCAATTTCTTTCTTTTTTCTTTTTTTAGGTAATTTTTTTAATTAAAGTATAATTCTATTTTAAGGGCATAATGGGAAATTCAATACAAAACCTAACGGCGTCTGATCCAATTCAAAAAAAATGGAACGTGTGTTGAGTTTTTGATATCTCATGCGTAAACGATGCCTTTTTTTCATTTTTTATTTTTTACCGAAAGGGGATTGATGCTGAATTTCCAAAACACGAGTGGATTTCGCGTATTTTACCCTATTTCAATTATGGCCCCATGGCAGCCTTGATCAATTTACAAATTTATTTTTATTTGAAGAATTGCAGAAAACAGGAAACAGTAATTAATTGTTTTCCAACACACAAATCAGTCCCATTAATTCTTAATTTAGAAGCACACAAAAAGTAAGATGAGGTATTGAGATGAAAGCAAAAAAAAAAAACTGAATGCCAAATTCAAATCCATAATAATGCTTTACTCTTTTCCCAAATTATTGATTACTTCTTGTTCCAAGACTGAGTGCCGTTTCATTTGGAAAACAATCAGATACCCAAAAATTTTAGTTTCAAAAAAAAAAAGAAAAAAATAAAAAGAGAAGAAGAACTTCACTCATTTTTTTGTTCAAATTTTGATTTTTGTTTTAATTTTATATCAGGACTCAATATATGTGGTATGTACATAAAATCTAATACATATTTGATTTTTTAAGTCCGAACCCCTCTTAAGAATGGTAAACTGGAATAGAAAATAATCTTACCAATTGATTTTTTTTTTTAAAATATAATGGCCACACAATGTCGTCATGAAGTCTTTCTTTTTCTTAATTGTCTAAAAAAATTGTAATGATTTTGTTCTTTTGTAACTTTTTAAACATATTAAATTAACTTGATTGTGGCTTACTTTAGTATTCCACCACAGGATTAACAGCATTTAATCTAATTGACAATGAAAAGGATTAATAAATTTTGTAGCAAATTAAATTAAGAAGCATTTGTGGCCGTGGCCACTTCATTAGTTTCCATGAAAGCTTTTTGTTATATACATGCAAATTTAATAGCATTTCTTCATCTGATTATATTGGAATTAGTAGCATCTGAAAGTACAAAAAATGGGAGATTGAAAACTCCATGCTATCCATTTGAAGAGATGGAATTTGAAAATATATATGTTTTTCGAAGATGCAAAGTGAATTGAACATCGTGGTTGAAGTTTTAATTCATTGAATCCTAAAAATAATATGTTTTAGAGACCTTATTCAAATATGACTAATCATTTTTGATTTGACAAAAAAATTGGATTAGACTATCTCACTTATTTGAAAAAAAAAAAAAAAAAATCAAACTTTCTAATGCATCAACTTATAAAGTCTTCTATAATTTTTGTTCCAACTCACAAGGGATACTGCAAAAATAATTTTGAATAATAAGAGTATAACTACATATAATGAAATTAATCTCATATAACTTGAGTGTTATTTTTCTTCAAAATAGAAGAGAATAATCATTTGCACAATTACAAATTCCATTCAAAGAGTTTATTTGAAGAATTTGTTGTAACCGATCTCAAGCATTTGAAGGACATCCTCAGACATGCAGACCACTGCCTCAATACCATCCTTAGATGGTGTGCTCGAAAACAATATAAAATTCTTTACGGCTGTAAAATTTATGGTCGTCCAAATTGGTTTTCCCCAACCAAAATTCATATCGTACATAGGATATCTCCAAATACTGGAAAATAAAAGAACTTCGGTATCTTCATCAAATAATTCATTCTCTTTATTAAGAAATCCTGAATACTCTCCACCCTTGATTACTTCTTCGATGTAATTATTGTCCAGAGAATTTTTTGCCATTCTTAATTTGGATACAAAATCACTAATATTTGTTGTCTGGGATGTAGATGCAAAAAAACCACTAATGCAATTTCCAATGGTTTGCTCTGGTATTGGAGGGATTAATCTTGACCTCAAGTTCATTACATGATTTGCAACAATTTTTTTTTTATGTTTATCCGATATGACTTTTGTAGCCTCATTAAATTGTTGCCAAATGAAAGCTGTTAGTGCTTCGACTTTGGTAGGGTCTTTCAACTCTCCAAAAGAGGTTTGTTGTTGAAGTATCTCTAGCTTTTCTCTATCAAAAACAAACCTTTTTGTTTTGATGTTCTCACTATCTAGAGTTAAGTAAGGAGGAATGAAGTCCCTAGGAGGAAAATGAAGTGCCAAATCGAAGAAAGGTTGGATAACTTGAGTTTCCCCACGGCATGTAGAAGCCCATGCATTCATAAACACCATTGTTGACGCAAAATCAGCCACTTTATGGGACAAACAAATACCAATGGCAATCCCTCCACAATCAAAGAAACTGACTTGAGCTGAGAGAATGTTATTGTCACTGTTAGGTAACAAATCTCTGGGAACTAATTTTTGTAGGTCCTCCATTTTTGGCTCTTGTATAAATTGTGCAAGATGAGTATGAACTTGAACTTCCACGAACTCAACACCAGTATCATTGCAATCAACAAATGAATTTTCTTTAATCACACCTGAAAATGGATAGAAAGCCACTAAAACCTTGGATAAAGATTGTTTAAGCGACTGAGATATTTTAATATTGGACTCAAGTTCTCCATTTTGATAGAAGAAAATAGGGGAAAAATAACATGGGATTACAAGCTGATCTAAATAGGATAGTTTATGGATTTTGAATCTATTGGGCGTGGGAACTGATGGCTTAATGATGTGCTTGGAGATTATGTTATGAGTGAGCACCATGTTCAATTTTTTTACTTATTGGATATTCTTATAGAAAATTTGCTATTTATAGGCACAAATCATATTTTGTTTAGTAGAGTACCCAACTTATTTTTCATGTGTTGTTTAGTACTATGCAAATAGATAGTACATTAGTACTAAAATTTAGTTTAATGTTATTAGAAACAATAACATTTCTAACCTTTGTTCTTAACATGTCCAAGTCCATCAATGCACGACTAATGTAGCTATTACTTATTACAAGTTATAGGTTTTAAGGCCCATTATTTAATTTCTAGTGTAATCAATAAATTTTAGGTTCTAGAGGCATATTTCAACAATTTGGCCACACTAGTGTTGTTATGCATTGTACAATATACTTAAAGCCTGAGCAAAGCTAAAAGCCGGCTCAAAGTATTAGTTTGCTCACTAGCTAGCTAGCTATATATACTTCAAATGGTATAAATTATATAGTTAATCAATATATGTTTTTAATGGTATACTACTGTAGTGTAGATTTACTTTTCTTAAATTTTTTTTAAAGATTATAGAATAGCTTATTTAGTATATATATTATTTTTATCTTACACACTTTTATTTTGTAATATAAAAAATTTGAATACTTATTACTATTTAATTTATAGAGAGAAATACTTCTTGCATTACAGATTGCAAATACATACCTCTAAAGTAAAATATTCATGTATAAATTTCTAATTTTGTAAAATTTTAAACATTTATTTTAACTTATGTTTAAGTACATAAATTTCAAAAAGTAGTAATTTTCTTTTATAATAACATATTACGTAGATGTATACAATTACGAAACTTTTTGGTTCAATTTTGTACAACTTATAGCTATTGAAATAAAATTTAATAATATAATCTATACACATATAAATGACTTGTTTTTTCTTTATTTTGTAATATTGTATTTTGTATCATGAAAGATATGCCTTTTGTTTTCTTTTATATATATATTTTTTTATTATAATCATTGATAGTTTATTAAGGGCTCGTTTGGTTTGGGGCCTTGGGGGTTTAGGTTGGTTTCAGATTACTAACCAACCTAAACCCCCGTTTGGTTTGGGGGTTTGAGGGGGGTTTTATAATTTGGGTCTGGTTCAAAACTTGGGATTATGTGTGATTAATGAAGGGTTTGTAAACCCACCAATTTGGTGGGTTTATTCAAATCTCAATAGTAACTTTTATGAATTGCCAAAAATACCCTCACTTTTATGAATTTAAATTTTGGGATATTAAATTATATATATATTAAATTATTTTTAATCTTTTAGGGCTCGTTTGGTTTGGAGGATGGGTTTATAGCATATTGGCTAAAAATATGATAATTTACTGTTCATCAAAGACAAAATAACTGTTATTTAGGTGTTTGGTATGTTGATTTAGGTAAGGTTATTTATAAATTTTGTGTTTGGTTTGAATGGTTAGATATTTTTTAGATTGGGTTAGTTTATAATCTTTTATTTGGTTTGTAGGTTAGTTAAGAAAAAATTTGAAGTGTCCAAAATACCCCTCATTAAATGAATTGTGCAACAAGACTAGTTTTTAATATTAATTTCTTTAAAGGCAAAATTATATAATTTAATATCCCAAAATTTAATAATTTAACATACAAAAAGATTAAAAAATAATTTAATATATATAATTTAATATCCCAAAAGTTAATAATTTAGTAATTTAAAAGATTAAAAAATAATTATATATATATATATATATAATTTATTTTTCGAAAATTTAATAACTTAATATATTAAAAGATTAAAAAATAATTTAATACAAACCAAACGAGCCCTTAATGAGTTGAATTCGGTACTATTTGAAATTTCTGGATTATTTGAAGCATATGAATCCCGGGATTGGTGTGACTAAAATAATCGAGCAGATGAAACCAATTTTCCATTCTTCAAGTAAACAAGTCCTTAGTCGACTCTTGCTTAGTTGGGCAATCCTAACATCTATGTTACTGGTATGTTGTTTTTTTATTAGGATAAATCACAACCACCAAGCTAAATTATGACAACTTTTACACTAAGATGGCTAAATTTTGAAGTTTTACTGTACAATCAACCTTTGCGAATTGTACTAGATGAATGCTAAATGTGAACGTCGGCGGAATATTCTTGGAATATTCATTCTCGTGCCATACCCGTGAGAAATCGGAGGGTATTTCGGTATTTCAACAGTGTTGCTCTCTTTAATGAATTAGTGAAGAGCAAAATGGGAACTTCATGTGGCAGGCTGTTGGTTTTGTTGGATTTATTTAATTTGTTAAATGAAATCCCCATTTTACCCTTCAATAATTAATGAAAGAGAGCAACACTGTTGAAAGACCGAAATACCGTCCGATTTTCTTACGTGTATGATACGAGAAGGAATATTCTACCGACGGTCACATTTAGTGCTTGTCTTGTACAATTCGCAAAGCAGGCGGTTTTACAGTAAACCTTCAAAATTTAGCTACCTTAGTGCAAAAGTGGTCATAGTTTGACTTAATTTTTGTAATTTACCCTTTTTATTATGCCATGTAATTTTCGTACATATAACACTACTGAATTTTATTTATTATTATTATTCTGATAAAACAACTTAAGACTTTGATCATTTGTTCTGATATTGATTCAATCATATATACATTGCATTATCCCCTGTTGCTGATTCTACTATGCTCTACACTCTCAATATATGCAAGTTCCTTTGAGAATTCTCATGTTTTGTTATTGATATCTTTAGTGGGAAATAAGTTTGATTTTCTTTAACCAAATCTTATCCCATTAATTTATAAGAACAGTTAAATCATATATAAGTGTTTTGGTGATCTTTTTTATAAATTTTTTGTCTGAACTTTAAGGGTGCATCAAAAAATTCTATATTAATTGGCTAAGGTCTATTTTACCCTTCTCTCATGCTATTTATTTCACTAAGCCCGCCCCGTGGCCGTGGGAAGCATATATCTATTTATAAATTTCATTTATTTGAAGAAAAGCAGAAAACAGGACACAATAATTAATTGGTTTCCAACACACACCCACAAAAAGTAACATTGAGATGAAAGCAAAAAAAACTAAGTCCATATTGCAAGAAAGGACATGGATCCAGCACCTAGAAGAAGTGAAATATTTGCTCCCAATTGAAGTCTCATTTTGCTTTGCATTCTAGGGTTCATAAAATCAGCTGCTAATAAATCCACAAGTGCCATGTATATCAATATCCCAGCTGAAGCTGAATTGAATACCCCTTCTACGATCAAACCATTCACGCTATTCTCCTTGTAAACACTCGATATTCCAATTCCGACCCCAATCCCTATTGGTGTCGTGAGGGAGAAAAACAGGCTCATCATCTTAGTTGTCATACACTCGAACTTCGCCTATTTAATCATAGCTACTTTAATGTTTGTGAAAATTACGATCAAAACCGTCAATTATATATGTAAAAAAGATAAAACACAAAAAACTCACAATATTTCCTCTGTGTACATCTGCATTTTTTCTTTCCTTTTATCATTTTTTAAGTTTTAAGAAGTTGATATATTATAAATTGAAAAACCAAATTATTTTATATCAAATGAATTCGAGTAATAAGCAATTTTTTTTTCTTTTCAATAGTAAATAATGAAATTAAAGATTTAATCTGTTAATGAAAGACAAGACTGAAAACTAAACAAAACAATTTAATACTTGATTCGAGATCACTTACTAGAAGTTTATTTGAACTCGACTCGATAGGTATATCAAACACTTTGGCATATTTTCAAGGTTGATAAAATCTAAAATTCAGCTCAAATTTTAACTCTATAGATATAAAAAGATAAAACAAACTCAAACTTTTATAGTCCAACTCATATTTGACTTGATTGAAGCTCTACTCAATCAATTACGAGTTCAATTAAAAAATTTGAAACTCGATAATATTTCAAACAAATTTGAACAAGAGAACATTTGACTTGACTAGATTCATTTACAACCCTTGGAAGAGTTAGAAAAGTAATGCAGAATAAAAGGTAGAATAACTTTGTATGGGAATCGGGATATATGATCATATTTGTTGAGGCCACCATCAACATGAAGAGAACTTGAAAACATTATGGCAACATCTCTCTTTTTTTGTTTTTTTCAGTAAATTGATTCCAAAAATCCAACTCTTTGCAATTTATATATATACACACACAAACATACCTGTGAGATGCATCCACCAAGTCCTATACCCTCAAAGAATTGGTGGAAAGAGAGTGCAAATAGCAGTGGCTTTATTGTATCTGGGCTACTTGAAGCCCCTAGTGATATCCCTATGATCACTGAGTGCACCACTATTCCCACCTCCAAAACCTACATTGCCAAACACCATTCAATCAAGAATTGGAAGAAAAGGAATAAGTTCCTATTATTAATTCATCGGTCTAGAATCAAGGACTTCAAGATTAAATGTCTTTCTAAAGACCATACTTGTGATATTATGCGCTGTCTGACAATGTCAGACACGCTGGCGCCATGCGGTGGGGCCTGTTCCCCACCGACGTGGTTATGTGTGTGTACGTGTACGGGGCCCGCCTCCTCCTCGTCGCCGGCCACGATCCCCTGCTTCGCGGCTTCGTTGAAACGGGCATTCTTGTAGAAGCCGGTGGCGATCGTGTCCATCATAAGTGTTACTATTGAAGCAGCCATGGCTATGAAACCCGAGAAGGGGAATTTCCCCCACAGGTTTCGGCTGAGGCTCGGAGACGTCAGAGTCCGGAATGCTTCCGGAAGTATGTGAATGAAGCCCGTCGCAAGGATCACACCAGCCGCGAAGGCCTTGATCATGAAGAATATGTCGTTTTCCGGCCGGAGAATCGCGTATCTCCGGCCGACGAGTGGGAGGCTGACACCAACGCCGCCGGCCACGAGGACCGAAGCTATGGCAATGAGCTTGAGCTTGAGTGCTTCTTCATGGCCAGTACTCTTGTGATCATGAGTGGTGTGATCTGCTGAAACGGTTGCAGCTGCGAAAACCAATAGAAAGGGTGATAACATGATGGGCTTATGAGCATTGTAGAGAAGAGCTGCCATGGCTGAAGTGTATAGTGGAAAGAAAAGCCTCACATTTATATTAAGTGGATGATCTCAGAAACGATATCTGGTCTTTCATCTCGTATTTTATTGCACATCATGTGTTGATTAGTGATGTAGGAATAATATGATGTGTTTATATATTGTTATAAGCAGATCAGAGAAAGGGCAGTGGACATATCTATGTTGGTTGCACTTGGTCCATTGGATGAGTGGTAGAGGGCCATCTACTGGTCCTGGTGCATCCCAAATAGAATTTCCACCCTCCATTACTATTATCAATATATTTTGCAATTCAATGACACATTGGAGATTTGGAGTTGGATCTTTTTGTTTTTTGAGTGACCATTACAGTTGAAATTTTGATGTGGTGTGATTGATTTGATAATATTATAAAAAGGCAAAAAAATTTGTGCAACTGGTGCACCAGTTGCACCACACCTTTATGTTATAAATGTAGTACCTTTATAAAAAACATGTGTGTCTTGTGTACATATTGAAACTATTTATTTTGATCTGTCCTCAACATAATTGGATGACAAAAAAAAAATAATAATAATTGGAAACCATGTTGGAGCTAATAACGTAGACTTTGAATCAATAAATTTAACCTTACTCAAACAATTCCATAGAGGGGTCTATGACATTGAAAGATAATAAAATAAATTTTATGAAGATAATCGAAGACATAATTAAGATGTAATAATGGAAAACATTAATATATTCCAATCGAAAGTGTCTAATCTCTCCTTTTTTTTTTTTTTGAACAAAAATTAAAAATCTTACCCAAACAATTCAATACTATTACATTGCCAAAGAAAAATGAAAACTCGACTACATTTGTTTTGAACTTAAGGTAACTTTTGTAAGTCTGGATTTAAGAGGATTTTGAAAGTATAAATTTTGGAAATTTTGTGTTTGTTTTGAGATTTTGTAGGGTATGATTATAGTTAAGATGTCATTTTCATATTATGAAATGTAGAAAAAATAGATGTTAGTTGTTGAGATTTGTAAAAAGTGGAAAAATTAGATCTTTTTATTGAAAAATTTGTAGAAATCAATAGAAAAAATAGGGTTAGATATTGTAAGATTTTGTACGTACTTGTCCAAATATGAACTGAGTTGAACTCATCCAAAATTCCGATGAATCAAATCCAGTCCAAACATTATCATCGATCAACGACAGTCAACCATTGTAGGATAGGATTATAAGTTCTTGTAGGGTAGGATTGTAGTCAATTATTGTTGTCTCGACCATGCTACCAAAAGCTTCACAGAGAATTTGATTTTTCTGCATTCTTTTTTCTTTCAATGGTTTCTTTTTTCTTTTTTGAGGGGACAACATCAATCAATAGTTTAAAAAACAAAACATTTTTTTTTTTTTGGAAAGAAAACAACAGCTTTTAAAGAAAACAATTTTTTTGAAAAAGAAAACAACTTCTTTTAAAGAATAGCAAAAGGGAGAAGGCAGGTTATATTTGTGACAAAGAAGCCAAATAACTCCTAAATTTGGAAGTTAAAGAAAATATCAAGGAGAGATCCACGTGGGGCTTATTTTTGGTAAAAAGATAAATTAGAATTAGGGTAATTGATTGTGAATCTTGCAAATATGAGTTAGAACTTGAAAACCCACCAACTTTAATTAAAATTGATGGACTAATTAATCACATGAATCCGAAAAGCAGCAAACAAAACAAACAAGAAAAACATAATGAGAAACTAACATCATATTGTTCTTTTTTTTTAATGTAATTTTCACTATCCGAATAGTTCTTTTAGTCCACAATCTAACGTGTGAACATTCTATTCAAGAGTCTATTAATCAATTCATGTTAGTATGTTACAATACAGAGAGGTTTTAGTTAGTATGCTAAAATCCTGATTCTGAAATTCAGGATTGATAAATAAAAATGAATAGTGCAATGTATGTTTAATAATTTAATAAGGTTAAGTTGTAGTGTTAAGAGAGGATTTTATTGGTTTCCTAAAATCCTATTTTTGAGTCATAAAAGTACGAAATTGGGATTTCGAAATCATAATCCAACCTGGGAAATTCCTTTCCAATGTTTTTTCTATTGTCATTAGAATTCTTTCCTTGAATTTCTAGTGACTAAGACATTAAAGCACACTTTTACCCAACGTCTATAAACATTTTTAAAAAATCAATTATTTAAAATCTGATTTATAAAATAAAAAAATCATTGTAGAGACGGACTTTTTTTACAAAAGTACTGGCTCCCGAATAATGAATGAAATGACTATTAATTGTATTCTTGAGTAAAATGATTAAATTAAAATTTTTAAGCTAGTTGCTTATCCAAGGAAATTGTGAGTAAGAGCAGGAAGTGTGTGGTAGTAATTTGGTCATGAAAAGGACATGTCATGCATCATGAAGAAGCCAAGGCCTATATAAAGGTAGTAATAATTCATGTGCTACTTTTTTTGGGTGGAAATGAAGACACAATGTTGTCATCCAAATCCATACCTCTTTACTAATAATGCTTTACATTTTTTCCCAAATTATTGATTATTTCTTGTTACAAGACTGAATGCATAATTTAATTTGGATAACAACAATGTAACAAATGACAGTTATAGGTAACCGATGATGGAATATTGCCAAAATAAATCCTAATAATTCCAGCACGAGAAGGAATATTTCATATTCCACTGCCGATTACGTACAACTGGTCATTTGGTACCACTCACAGATTGACGGTTATACATTAAAGTTACAAAGTTCGGATACCTTAATACAAATAGAAATATATTATAATCTTACCACTTGTTCTCTTTTTTAATATAATGGTCACACAATGTCGTTATGATGTCTCACTTTTTTCTCAAGTGTTTAAAAAAATTGTAATGATTTTGTTCCTTTGTGACTTTGTAAACATATTAACTTGAATTGATTTGTGGCTTACTTTAGTATTCCCACCACAGGATTAAGAACAATTAGTCTAATTGATAATGAAAAGGATTAATAACTTTTGTAGCAAATTAAATTAAGTAGCAATTGTGGCCACTTCATTAGTTTCCCTGAAAGCATTTTGTTATATATAAACAGATTTAATAGCATTTCTTTAATGTCAACTAGTAATAGAGCTGGAAATTTTTTTCCATGCAATTCATCTGATTATATTGGAATTAGTTGCATCTGAAAGTACAATAAATGGGAGAATGAAAATTCCATGCTAAAAATTATATTTTAGATACCTTATTCAAATATGATTAATCATTTTTTATTTGACAAAAAGTTGGATTAAACCATTTCACATATTTGCAAAAAAACAAAAAAAAACAATTTTTTTTTCTAAAAGACTATTGCATCCACGTATAAACTCTTCAATAATTTTTGTTCCATCTTACGTGGGATGCTGCAAAATAACTTTGAAAGAAAAAGAGTATTACTATAATGAAATTAATCTCATTTAACTTTAAGTGTTATTTTTTCTTGAAAATATAAGAGAGGAATCATTTGCACAATTATAAAATCCATCAAAGAGTTTCGTCAAATTCAACAAAATTTAGTTTTCCACTCTATCTTATTATTTTTTATAGAATGAAACTTCCAGAAGATATTTCATGCATAACAGAAAATCAGAAACAGATTAATATAAATATCCATCATAGATGAGTTTGTTTATTGAAAACTATGAGTGTTGTCTACACGTATCATGTATTGACCATTGTAAATAAAAGGTGAAATATCATTTGTATGAATGAATACCATCCAACACCAACATATTTGGTAAAAAAAAAAAAAATTATATATATATGTATGTATCATAGCTATACTACGGATTTATTTAAAGAACTTATTTAGCCTCATTGTCATTCCTAACTTGAGGAAAGTGTTATCTAAATCTTGAAAGATTAACTTAAGTGATGCAATTCATGATCATGAAGCCCAGTTTTGATCAGTGAAGTAGATTGACTAACAAAATATATAAGAGGATAGCCGAGTATGCAAATAGAGAGAGATTATAGAAAATATAATTGAATCATATCCAAGATGGATGTAATATCCAGCAAATTTAATTGGAGCATGATAGTTGTCATGTTTTTTTTTTTTCTCTATTTTTTATAAAGGAGGATCAACAAATTTCACCTCTACCCTCCACAGTGACTCGAACCCAGGACCTATGTTTAGGTAGCAAACGCCTTTTACCACAAGGCTATCAATGCTTCGTCATGATATTTGTGATGTTGGAAGTACGACGTTTCATTTCAGGAAAGATGAATGAGTTATTTGATGAAAGTTCAATACAAGAAATAATTTTAAAAGTCAACATAAGAATTTGTTTGGTATATTTTTATAAAATGAATAATTTTGTATCATAAATTAGGTGGAATGTTGGAACAAATATCTAACATTAGAAAATAATCCTCCATAGGAAATTCAAATCCGTAAAATTGTGAAACGCATAATTCAAATGTTGGAATCAAATTTGTCACTCTTCATTGAGTACTAGAACGATCTATTACTCTATCCACCGTAAACATATATAATATGTATACCGTTGATATATCACAAATTCAATATAATCATTAATTTTAAATTACAATATTTAAAGTGATGCGATCTTTACACATTAGCAGTAAGCAGATTAAGACATGCCCATGATGGGTAGGAGTACAAAATTAATTTAGCAAAAACTTTTATTTACTTGGTGCATGGATCTATGATCATGCACTTGACCCGATCAGGCCCAGACCCGCTTGAATGCGCCTCCACGCGCCTCCCACACGTGTCTGGGTGGGTGTGCTCAAACCCACCAAAATTTGCTTTCAGATATTGTACATTTATATTATGTTAATCATACATTTATGTTATATTAGTCATATTTTTTAGGATTTTTAGTTGTACCTTAACATAATTTTAGACAGCTATTAATACCTATCAAACGTTTTGGTTATATTTGTCACGTTTTTTAGTTATGTTAGTTGTACCTTTATATATTACGTAAATATATGATTATGTTGATATAAAATTATAAATAATATCACATAAATGTATGAGTAATATCACATAAAGTTAAACATGTACAAAATGTGCAGAAATTAGAGTTTTTTATTTTGGAGTAAATATTTCACAAAGATATGATATTTGTACATAAATGTATGACCAATATAACATAAATGTATGACTAACATAGTATAAAAGTCTGCGGGTTTTTTTCTTTCTAAAAGTTAAAGTATTGCACTAAAGTTATGATATATCTAGACATAAAAGTATAACTAATATAAAATAAATGTATAACTAATATAACATAAAAATTAGGATAAAAAAAGGAAAAATGTGTGGATCTGGATCGACCCGAACCGGACCCAACCCATGAGTTGCATGTACATAAAGTGTACATGAGACTTAATTAAATTTGGATCGGAGAAGCTTACATGCAGGTTGTGAAGTTGCAAGTTTCATATTTGATCAACACCAAAACTGTAATTAATTAGATGGATATTACTCTAATTTATTAGATGTGTGACATATGTTACCGTTTGAAATTTAAAAAGAATACATACCATTTTTTTAGAGTGCGACACATGTCAATGTGATGTTGGGAAATTACCCATATTGATAGAATAAATTATAAACTCTATTAGAGTCAGTTACATCCACTTATAAACTATTCAATAATTTGTGTACCAACTCAGATGGGATACTACAAAATAGTTTTGAAACCATAATAGTATAACTATAATGAAATCAATATCATTTGACTTAATTGCTATTTATTCTTCAAAATATAAGAAAAATAATCATTTGCATAATATAAATTCTATCTACAAAAGTTTCATCTATACCCATATTATTGATAAAATATAATTATAAACTCGCACGGGATGCTACAAAATAATTTTGAAACCATATATAAGAATATAACTATAATGAAATCAATCTCATATGACTTGATATCTACTCTTCAAAATAGAAGAAAAAAGATCATTTGCATGATTAAAAATTCCATCTAAAAGTTTCATCAAATTCAACAAAATTTAGTTTTCTACTCTATCTTATTATTATTATTTTTTTAGAAATGAAACTTCAAGAAGATATCTATTGCATAACAGAAAGTCAAAAACTGATTATTTATAAATTATAAGTATATGCATCATATATGAGATTCTTTATTCGAAACTATGAGTGTTGTTTACACGTGCTATACTGACCATTGTAAATAAAAGGTGAAATACCATTGTATAAATGAATACGAGAACACCAATATATTTGGTCAATCTTTATTTTTTCATAGCTATATACCATGAATTTATTTACAAAACTTATTGTAACTAATCTCAAACATTTGAAGGACGTAGTAATCAATGCTTCAATACCATCCTTAGATGGTGTGCTCATAAAAATTATTGAATTATTGGTGGTTATAGAACAAATGGTTGTCCAAATTGGATTTCCCCAATCAAAATTTATATCGTACCTAGGATATCTCCAAATATTGGTAAAAAGAAAAGTTTCGGTGTCTGAATCAACACTCATAAACACCATTATCGATGCGGATATACAAACACCAATGCCAATTCCTCCACAATCAAAGAAATTGACTTTAACTAACAAAATGTTATTGTCTTTTTGAGATAAACTATCCGCATGAATTAATTTGTTTAGGTCCTCCAATTTTGGCTCTTGTATAATCATGCAAGATGAGTATCCACGAACTCAACACCAATATCGTCGCAATCGACAAATGAATTTTCTTTAATTATACTTGAAAATGAAGGAAAAACCGTTAAAACTTTTGATAAAGATTGTTTAAGCAATTGAGATATTTCAATATTTGGCTTAGATCCATCATTTTGATACAAGTAAATAAAGGGAGCATAAATTGATATTCCAATTTGGTCTAAATAAGATAGTTTATGAACTTTCAATCTATTGGGTGTGGGAACTGATGGCTTAATGATATGCTTGGAGATAATGCTATGTTTGAGCACCATGTTTAAGTTTTTTGTATTTGGATATTCTTATGTTGTAGAAAATTAGTTGTATTTATAGGCACAAATCGCCTATCATCTTTGCAAATATATAGTACTAAAATTAAAATGAATTTTTTTAGAAACAAACGTTGACAATATAAATTTTGTACGCGCGTGCTGATAGGAACTAAAATTATTATAATTTAATATCACCAAATTATTAATTTGGATGATTAACAAAAACTTTATACACTTGAAAATGATTTTAATTTCAAATCTAAATGAATCCACTGTACAAGCACCAACAACCTCTCGCCTCAAATTTGACTATGTACAATAAAACCTACATACAATAATATCATATTTGCAGTTATGAAATCTTAATTAATTGTACATATTTTGTTTCTTTACTCTTACGTTAGAAATTGTTATTTTCTTGTTTTTATTTAGCTCAATTTGAAGAAGACATTGCAAATTAAAATTGAATTGCACCATACACAAAATAAAATTTTATATTTTGTGGTCATATCTTAATCAACATTCTTATCTGGTCAAACTTTTTTTGTGGAGTATATTTTAATCGAAGAGTATATAATTCTATTTGAAGAATTTCTATATGCCATTTATATAAGTAATTTGTCTGATTTAATTTATATTCAAATATCAAATCTAGAGTATCTTTTTTAAAATAACATAAATTTTGACCTCAACTTGCATTGATAATTTTTTGTAAAAAGGATATGGCTGTGGTTAATTTGTGGTTTTATGCATTGAATTTTATTTTTGTACACTTTGGTACCCCTAGCTGTTTAAATTTCTAATCTTTCTAACATTTCTTAACATGTCCAAGTCAATTAATGACTAATGTAGCTGTTACTTATTACGGGTTAATAGGATATAGGTTTTAAAACCCATTATTTCTAATTAAGGTACTAAATTTTAGGTTCTACAGGCTTTCAACAATTCGGCGACACTATTCGATGGTTGAATTTTAAACGATATCATGTTTGGAAGACTTAAAATCTCTAAATTAAGAAATAACTATAATAATAATAATTCATATTTTTTGAGTTTATGTAATGTTGTTTAAAAAAATATAATAACATACAAATTTTGTTAATTGATAGGACAAATGACATATATTATATCGTATGGATTTATGGACTTAAATCACTGAAAATTGCTATTATTCATTCGAAATGCAAAGATGTGTGCAAGTGATTTTTTTTTTTTTTTTTTTTTTTTGCTGCTAAATTGGAAAGATAAACTAAATTGCCCCTTTTAAAGTGGAACATTACTTCTAAACTGTTTTCAATCTTTAAATAATTCTTACAGTTTACAAAGTAAATTGCATTAACTACCAAATTTAGAAATTTCTTGTACGATCTAAGTGTTGTTATGGTTGTGAATCTTGTGATTTGAGTTGTTACAATATACTTAGAGCCTAAGCAAATCTAAAAGTATTAGTCTGGTCACTAGCTAGCTATATCCTATTTATGCTTCAAATGGCATGCTACTGTACTGATGTACTGTAGATACCTTATTAAGTAAAATTGATTTTTTTTAGAATATAGAATATCTTATTCAGTAATATATATATATATATATATATATATATATATATATTATAATGTATATATTTTATCTTATACACTTGTATTTTGTAATATTAAAAAATCGAATACTTGTAATTATTTACTTATATAGAAAGAAATACTTCATACATTACAGATTACAAATACATATATACTTCTAACATGAAATATTTATGTATAAACTTCTAACCTTATAAAACTTTAAACATTTTTATTTTAATTTAAACATTTATGTTTAAGTACATAAATTTCAAAAAAAAAAAAAGTAGTAATTTTCTTCTATTAAATTCTTTTATTGCAAAATTTATATTAAAATAAAAAAGACGATTAAAATAAAGACCTCAATATGAAAACTACTTTTTTCATATAATAAGTTATATTATGTACATGCATATAATTAAGAAACTTTTAACTTTAATTTTACACAACTTATAGCTATTTAAATAATATAGTTATTTAAATATAATTGAATAATATAATTTTTATATATATAATATATGTTTTTTCTTTCTTTTGTAATAATGTAGTCCTTATCAGGAAGATATGTTTTTTTTCCTTTTATTTTATATATTTTTTATGGTAATCATTGATAATTTTCCACTTTCTTTTATATATATATATATATATAATACAAATAGATTGTGGCAAAAAATTATGTCCCTGGGGCACGGATCTAAGATCCGTGCCCCCAACCCGATCTGTGCGTGCTCACACCGTAGTTGTTGTGCGTCGCGCGCGCACACCTAATTTATTATTCAGGTATCACACATTTACTCTTCAGATATTGGTATCACACATTTACTATTCAGGTATCACATATCCTAATATCACACATTTACTCTTCAGGTATCACATATCTACCCTTAAGGTAATATACAGAAACAGTGTTGTTTTCTTCTTTTTCCTCTCTTTTTTTTCTTCTTATTTCTCATTCTTCTTCTTAGTCTCTTTTCTTATTGATTTGTTATTCTTCTTATTTATTTAATACATTCTTCTTCTTGTATATCTTCTTGTTCTTATTCTTCTTCAAATTGCCATGAAATCATTGAAGGTATTACATAATTACCTAATAGGTATTTGTATATGTTACTCTCAGGGTATTACATAAATACATCTCAAGTATTTTTAGGTATTATCTTTTAAATATTACACATATTTTTTTCGAGTATTACATAAAAACCTTATAGGTATTTGTATATGTTACTTTTAGATATTACACAAGTATCTTTTAAGTATCATACATATGACTTTCAGATATTACATAAATACCTTATAGGTTTTTGTATATGTTACTCTCATGTATTACATAAATACATTTTAGGTATTACACAAGTATCTTTTAAGTATCACACACACATATTACTTGCACGTATCATATAAATACCTTTTTAGGTTTTTGTATATGTTACTCTCAGGTATTATATAAATAACTTTCAGGTATTACACAAGTAACTTATAAGTATCATACATATTTCTTTCAAATATTACATAAATACCTTATAGGTATTTGTATATGTTACTCTCAGGTATTATATGAATATCTACTGTAATTTACAGAGCTCTAATTACACAATAATCTCAGAAGCTAGATAACAACATATGTTGCATTGTTTGATGTTGTTGATGTATTGTGTAAGATGTTTAAGTGTAAACCCAATAATCAACCCCTTAAAACCCCTAAAGAAGAAAATAGAAATAATTAATCGAAATTCAGAAAAACGCACTCATTATACATAAAGGGTGTTTTCAAAAAATTATGAGAGCTTTTAATCAGTTATTTAAGCTGAAAAAGTAAGGGGCAGTTTGCTTTTGACAACTTACAGAATTTTTTGAAAACAACCCCGTAGTAGAATAACAACTACCCATAGTAGAATAACAACTAATCTGCAGCCATTTTTACATCTTCTCCAAGATGCCATTCACATTCGCACTCTCTCTCTCTCTTTTACTTTCATGTGAAGCCACTCTTTCTCTATCTTTCATCTCCCTATTTACATCTCTTTGCAATTTTTTATGATGTCTCCATTAAAGCTTCACAGAAAAGCATTTTCATCATCTCTTTATAAGAAAATACCATCCTGAATTGAAGAAGAATGAGAAGGGCTGTGAAGAAGGGAGGAGGAGAAGAGAGAAGGAGGGGGAGGTGTTAGGTTGCAGGAAAGAAAAGAAAATTCTATATATACCGACCCATATACAAACTGGGTTGGGTCGAGACGGGTCGGGGAACGGATCCTGTGCCCCGGGGTACAAGAGTGTTGCCCTATTGTAAACATTGTAGGGATGTCAATTTTAATCCAACCTATGGGTACCACCCGTAACTCAAGACCTTTGGGTTAGATGGAACCGAACCTCATTTTGGAAATGAGGTTGAAGCAGGCTCGATCCGTGTGCGGGACAAGGTAGGTCTGGATCATCTTCATGCCCACTCCGACCGAACCCACCTATACATATATAATAAGATAGAATGAGACTATTTACACCTCTAAAAAGTTCTTAATACTAGGACTGTGCACGGGTCTCGAAGATTATCGAAACCAGATCGAAATTCGAATCGAAAAAGTTCCAAACCGAAAATCTCCGTTGACTTTTTGACTTTTTCCAAATTGAATTTCTTTTTGGTTTGGTTCTAGAGATTTTTCAATTATCCGAACCGAGAACTGAACTGGATTAGAATCGAACCGAAAAACCGATTTTAATATATATATACATATATGTATATATATGTCATTTATTTTTCTATATCTTGATATAATTACATAATACATATTTTGATTAAGTTAATAATTTTTAAAGCTATAAATAATTTACATTTTTTATTTTTTAATAATTAATAATACTGAACTACATTCTAATGACTCTATTAAGAAAACAAAAAAAAATTTAAATTATGAAACTTTGTAACTTTTGAAATGAATTATGTAGCTTTTTGTTGTCAATAAAACTTTGTTAATACATGCTAAATTCGTTTTTTGTTATTTATTTTTCTAATTTAATTTGGTGCATTTCAACTTATTTGTTTTTTGATTTTAATTTCTTTTAAAATATCTGAATATTCGAATATCCGTCCCGAACTGATCCAAGTCAGTGGACCCGAAGCTCCAAACTGAAATGAACAGAAATTTGGTTTGGTTTGGTTTTGGAGACTTTTTATTTTGGTTTGGTTTCGGAGAATCAATTTTGAAATTCTTCAAAGTTTGGTTCGATTCTGGAGATTTTCAAATCTCCGAATCAACCCGGACCATGCACAACCCTACTTAATACACTCTCATTTTTTTTTAGACGAAAATAGCCTCAAATGAAATATAAAAAAAAAATCCTTAATTAAAGTATTAAAAAAACTCACCCTAAAAAATAATATTAAAAAAACTGCTTCATTTTTTCCATCTTCCACCGTCTTCATTCTTCTGCTATCTTCTCAACCCTAATAAACAAAAATAAATACATTCAGCAAGAAAGAAGAAAAGAGACGAATGATTCTAAGGGGGTGTATTGGATTAGAATTTTAAAGGACTTTTTAAGCTGAAAAAAGTCACGCGGATTTAAAAGACTTTGCAGGATTTAAAAGTCTCATCTCAATTGGAAGAACCAAAAAAAAAAAACTATATCTTTGTTTCAAAGTGTCGTCTCAATTGAAAAACAATAATGTTTTAGGAATAAATCTAGTTTCACGAAGAAACTCGGTTGTTTGATTCAAAGTCTTATCACATCCCAATTAGAAAAATAAGTACTCCCTCCGTCCCGGAACACTTCGCACACTAAATTGGGCACAATTTTTAAGAAAAAAAGGAATCTTTGCTTTTTGATTGAGGGTATAAGAGTCAATTATGTGAGAAAAAGACAAAAAATAATAAAGTGTTGAGAGAGAAAAAGTAATGGCATTATGTGTAAATAAGTGTGTATTGGGAGGGTAATAATTGTGATAAAATTTGCCATTTTTGGGTGTGCAAAGTGTTTTGAGACAGATTAAAAAGGAAAGTGTGCAAAGTGTTGTGGGACGGAGGGAGTAATATTTAGGAAGAAATTAATTGAAAAGGCAAATATGTTTCAAGAAATCCAATTCTGCTTTTGTGTTTCTTTCTTTTCCATTCAACATCTTTTTGCTCTGAGAGAAGGGATCTTCAATTCACATTGCTTATAGGTTCTTTTGATTCTTTTTTCTTATTTTTCTATTAAGAAGACAATGTTCGATTTCTTAAAAGTGTTCCAACAAAAAATATCTTAAATTGAAAAACTTCTGTTTTCAGGGGCAGAAGTAGACCAAAAATATTAAGGAAATGAGGGCTAATTGAATTTGGGGCTAGATTATTATAAAATCAATATTTTAATACTAAAATTTGAAAAAAATACAAAAAATATATATAGATAAATAAATTTTTTAGATTTTTTTTTTGGGTGGGGCTTTAGCCCCTAACACACCATGAGGCTCCACCCCTGCTTCCATGGCTTCCTGGAGCTCGTCCTCTTTCACCTTTTCCCACAATTGATCTGCGAAGTGGATTGTTTAGGCCTGAATGAGGGATATTAATTTATTTGTTTTTTTTTTTTACTACTTAAGGGTATTAAAGGTAGTTTAGGGGGTTTATTTAAAAAAATAAAAAGCGATAAAAATATGAAAATGGGTGTATTAAGTAATGGGGGTGTATTCACGAAAATAGGGGTGTTAATAATGGCACCCAATAAGATATACTAATCCATACTTATATACTAATATACAATAGCAAGAACGTTGAAATGGTCATGACCGCCATGAAAAAAAAATATCAATTCACACTTTCTTAGCAAGTTATTTGTTGTATATAATCAAAAATTATTTTTTATCAAGTCAACCCAAATATTAAGTGCAAATAACATTGAAAAATATAATTAACATTATAATTATTATTTTTATCGATATTTTTTTTTTCTTATTTAGATATTTTAAAACAAATTTCTGATTTTTAAATAACAAATTTTTATTATATTTTTATAATTACTTCAATAATATTTCAAACTCTAATTTTTTTTAAATTTTAAACATAAATTTTCAATTATTTTTTATTTTAAACATAATTTTCATAATATTAATTGCTCTTTATTATTATAATATTATTAATTATACTATTATAAACCACAATATTTTTAAATTAGAATGTTTATTATATATTTCAAATAAGATAATATACAAATAGATAAAATTAATACACATTATATGTTAAGCAATGCAACTCATAACTTTTAATATACATATATTTTCCAATACAATCAATTCAAGTTTATCTTAATTAAAATATTCATTATGAAATTTCATAAGAGTAATATTAGTACAAACAAAGAGATCTCATAATAAATTTCATAAGATAAAAATAACATAGTTAATATTATTTTACCTTCTTAATTTCTCTAAATATATTAACTATTAATATCAAGATATAACGTACATGAGATATATTATTCGGCTTATCATTTCATCATTTTCATTAATATAAAAATAAAATCCACATTTTCAACAAACACTACTAAAAAGGATTACAACTTTCAATCTTCTAAGAAAAATTATGTGTTTTAGTTTGCCCACAATCATTCACAACTTTCAACTTTTATATATGCATATTAGGGAAGGCTCTTTTGTCCAATTTACTCTTCAAACACATGATTTCAAAATCCATATGGAGTGTGTGAATAGATTTTAAATCCACTCCAATTTACTCAAGTTGGAACTCTAAAATTGGTTCAAAATAATTTCAAATCCACACTATTCATTGAACCTGAGTTTAATTATATTTAATCATCTAAACTTGAAAGTAGTGAGTTAAGGTACAAACTGAACATATGTTCACAACACATGGAGAAAACTATTGCCATTTAGGTCCAACGCACTTTCAAGTTTACGGTCCTCTTAAGTTTATAATGTCAAAATTATTTTGATTAATTTTAAAATTCAACTAACAAAGAAAGCTTTTAAAAACTCAATACAAGAAAAACTAACGAAATAAAATTCGAAGAATATTTAATAAATCAAGAAATATTAAACAAATTTAAAAATTGAAATAATAAATTTGAAAAATATCAACTAGGTTCAAATTTATTTAAAAATGTTTGAATAATTTGCCACGTTAGAGAACTATATAATATATTCTTTGTACAATTATCTAAACAGCTTTGGGATTCAATTGTAATTTCTTACTAAAATTGCAGAAATTCATTAAATCTTGAAACTTCTAAATGCTAAATTTTGAATCAGATAATAAAATAGAAAAATGAATGTAGGCGCATCTGAATGCACAGGCAACAAGAAAAAGAGGCCAAAGCCAGAATCTCAGCACCTGATATTTTCTCTCGGCAACGTAAAGCGCTGTAAACACCATTAATAAACTAAGTGCTCCAGTGACTCTAATTTATTGCCTTTATAAACCCTAAATTCATTCAAATCTCAAAAAAATAAAAATCGAATGAAAGAAATCTTCAAAAAATATCGAAATGGAAGAAATCAAAAGGCTCAGATAGTAGTGATTGATTCGCATCAACAAGCCAGATTAAGAGACTTTCATAGTTTGATGGTATAAATCTAAACATCACCGCCTCTTTGATCTATTAAATGACAAATGAAATCTTATAGGAGAGTAATAATTCACAATCAAAGAAGACCTCAGAACATGCTAGAGGAAGACTCATCAACGAGATCTTAAAAAAGATTCTCAGATGGTACGGACAATTCTCTATACATCACCGGCCTTCGAAGATCATCATACATAATATCTCATGTATGAGAGAGAGGGGGGGGGGGGAGAGGGGTGGGTGCGTGTGTGTGTGAGAGAGAGAGAGTGAGAGAGAGAGAGAGCTATGGATGATGAGGAAGGAGATGGTATATTATGTATATATAGTGTGAGAACAAGAAAACCCTAATTTTGGATAAGCGATTGATTTTACAGAAATGGGCTCGATAAGTGGTGGGCCAGGGTATGGCCCAATGCAGAAGGAAAATGTTAATAAGTGATAATGTGTGGGGCCTACCGAGGTCGAGGTTTCGAGTAGCACCGGTGGTGCTGATTTGTTTTGCGCGAACAAGGTTAAAGAAAATGAGGGGGGAGAGAGAGAGGGGAATCCATTCGCCATTAATTAATTAATAAGAAAAAGACGACTGTGGGCGACTCAGACCGAGAAATATCTCCGATTAATCATAACCCTAGCTCCTCTCTCCTGCTTTCTGTTCGCAAACTTTGACAATTGGATCAAATCTCCTTATTAGGGTTTGCTCAAGATGGTGAGTGCTAATTTTGCCTGTCTTTTCTGTCGAATTTGTTCTATTTTTCAGCTGGATTTTATTTGTTTCGTTTGAATTATCAGCTGATTATGCTTCTTATAGATGTTCTCAGTATTCGAATCATTGCTACAAGTAGTACCTTTACTTATCGTTGAATTGTTGTTATCAGCAACTTCTATATTTGCTTTACTAGCAGTCAGAAGTGATTTCTTGGATTCTTGTTTCTGGAAAATAGTTGAAACTGGAAAAAATCTTGTGGTTCTCTTTTGGTTTTAATTGCTATAATGGTGTTATTTTCATGACAGAACAAGTTGGGTCGAGGTCAGCGTGACAAAGTACAGCAATTCATGTCAATTACGGGGGCAAGGTAACTTAAACTCAATTGTATGTTGAGGCTTGAATTTCCCTAATATTGCTAAGGAGAGTTCTGTATGTGACGTAGTCTTCTTTTGATTATCGAAATCGCTTTTGTTTCTCTTGCTCATTCAATTCTTGTTCTTTAATTTCACTAATGTTATTTCTTTTGTTTTTGCTTCATTTTCATGTGGATGCAGTCTTGGCTTGAGTATAGAATTGTGTGCCTCTTAACTTTTAGGCTATATAAATTTTCTATGTATGCACTATTAGAAGTTAGAAGTTTCTTTGTGTATCATGCAAATTTAACATCTCTCTCTATTCTGTTCATTTGTTTAACTTATTGTACCTTACTGATGGCATAAGTATTTTTCCTATGCGCCTTATGCTTGAGATTAGTCAATTAGTCAAAGGCTCAATGCTCTAAATCCATCAGTACTATCTTAAGAGAAGTCTGATTACCTCTTCTTCTTCTTTTTTTTTTTTTATTCACAATATTATAAATGATAGAATCTTGTTAAGCTTTAATTATGCTCATTGTGAGCTTAAGTTTCTTTTGATGTTTGTATGACGACTCATTTATTTGCAGTCCCTTTGTGACATTCCTTTTTTTTGTGTTTTACCTTTTGGTCCACTTAATATTAGTATCTAATGTTATCAGAATTTTTAGATGGTGATTTATGTACTTTGGTTTGTTATTCGTTATTTTTATGCAGTGAAAAAGTTGCTATCCAAGCTTTGAAGTCCAGTGATTGGCAATTTGAAGGAGCATTTGACATATTTTATAGTCATTCCCATATCAAGTCAGTTGCGGACACTAGGCATTTAGAGGAGCTTTACAATAGATACAAAGGTAAAACTTTCTCTTTATCTATAACTTTGATGATGCAATGACAATTGCATGATAATGTGATAACAGTGTTAAACCACATTTTGTCTTGATTAATTATAATTAGAAAACGCAGTACATGCTTATACTTTTGGTTCTATGAATATACTATCGACTGCATGTCTTTCTGTTTCTCTCTTTACATTGGTTGTTTTCTTTTTCCTTACAGTTCTATTTTAATGTTCCCTAGAGAAGTGGTTCCGGATTCAAAAAATTGTCTTCATATATTCTCATTTCCGGTCACATTTGAGCCCATTTGTCAACTACCATGTTGTATGGCTCTGTAATTTTTTTTAAATGAATGTTTTTCTACTGAGATAGAAATTGTTATTATCATTTTATACATGATGTTTAATATTCATTTCAAATTCTTAAATTAATTCCATATTTTTTTTCTTTTGGATGGCATCTACAATTATATGTGCCAGTTGAAGATCTGAAAATGCTTTAGTTCCAAATATGCTCTGGTAATAATATCTTTAGGGCTCTGGATTTCATATAACTGCATACACTTTCTGTGGTTTAATAGTGTTAGATAAAATCTCTCTTTGAAAATATAGTTAAAACTTTGAAAGATTAATGTGCTGACTGTTTGGGACGCAAGGTGTGGGCATATTGTATATGACTCCATATAATTATCAATTCAATTATTATTTATTAAGTAGCTTTTTTATGATGAAATAGAAAAGAAATCAGTTCCAATAATTTTGTAGAGTTCATCTAAGTAAATTAGTTATTATACTAAAACCATGAGATTGATTTACCCAAAGCTACTCCATACCCTAGTTCAATTAGATGTGTCCTTGAATTAATTTGTATGTTGGGAACTGTTAACCCCCCCCCCCCCCACACACACACACACACTGCACTGCAAAAGCATTCACTTGGTTGTCTCATTTTTTCAGATCCCTACTCTGAAATGATTTTGGTTGATGGAATCACTCTCCTGTGCAATGACATTCAGGTAGTTTTAGTAATTACACTGTTGTTCATACCTCTCTTTAATTTATGTTTGGAGAAGAATATCGTCAAGCATTAATTATGACTTATATTGCATGGAATTTCTGGGATATTATGTTATCATACCTGTTATCATTTATTTATCTGTTTCAATTCACATGCTGACTCCTTTTCTTTTGGCAGGTTGATCCTCAAGATATTGTCATGGTAAGTTGCATCTGAACTTGCATGTGTAGCAATTTTAATATATCTTGGTTACGTGGGATTGCTTGAGATTTGTTTTGTAAAGAAACACTAGATCAGTTACTGAAGTATTAGTTGGTTGGCTGTAAGCTCCTTTTGGGTTTTTATGTGCTTCTGAGCCCATCATTTAGTGGTAAGCTTTCAATTTTTTTTGTCTTTGCACAAATCAGAAATGAAATGTGCTTGATTAATGATTCAGGAACAACATTTAATGATGTGCGAGATGGTTTTCCATCACAAAGATAGAGAATTGAAAGTTATGCCCACTATTTTTCTATGTCAAAAAAAAAAAAAAAAGTTTAATCTGTTGTACTAAAAAAAAAGTTCTTCAAAACATCAAGATTAGGCTTAGTATTAAATAATCCAAACAACAATTGTGACGAGCATGAAAGTTTATTTTTCTTTTTTTCCCCAAGGTATGATAAAAATGATTTGGAACTTTTTATTATATAATTTTTTAAAATATTTATATGGTTGGATTGTAATTTTTAATTTGAGTGCCCTTTTTTTTGGGGGGGGGGGGGGGTGGGTGTTGAATGGAATTTTGATCAGTGTGAGGATATGCTTGTACACCTATCATTTTGTGTTTTTGCTCTAGTTTCATGCTTGAGGTGAAGACACTTCAATTTTTATTGTCTTGGGGTCACAAAATTTTCATCTCATGACTTGGTTACTTGGAGTATGTGAGTTGGATATGATTGACTTGGACAAATATTTGCATCATTTAAGCAGATTTATTGGTCTACTGACATAACCATTATTATTAAAACCCTTCCACTACTTATTGAGAATACCACATTGTTAAGATAGTATAGCTTGGTGATATGACTTCAAATGCAGATTCTGACTTGAGTTTGTAACAAAAAACAAGTGTGCACATAATTATTTGTACAAGAGATGTTTTGCATCAGAATTTTGTTTGTCTCTTTGATTCTCTCTTTCAAATGCTATGCTTTAGTTGGTGCTGTCATGGCATATGAAGGCTGCTACCATGTGTGAATTCTCAAAGCAAGAGTTTATTGGTGGATTACAATCTCTGGGGTGAGTATTGATCAAATCTTTCAAAAGCTTGTTTTATTTATTATTTGTTTGTTGATACTGAATTGGACCTTGTCCTGATGGTATTTCACAGTGTTGACTCTCTGGAGAAGTTCAGAGAAAGGATACCATTTATGCGTTCTGAGCTGAAAGATGAACGTATGTGATGTCATGGGTTTACTGTTGCTACTCAAAAGAGTTTCACTTTTCCAAAATAGTGTTCTTTCGATGCACGGCTGCATCTCAAATCTTTACTCCAATGTAGTGTTGAATTCTAAATATTCCGTGCCATCATTAGTTTCTTAAATTTGTTATCATATACTAGTTTAAACAGCAGAAAATATTTTGCAATTGAAAACCTTTTCTCATGCTAAATTTTTTGACGAATGTATGTTTTTGAGAAGGTTTGATTTTTGGATGTCATCAAAAGATAAATATCTTCTGTTGCTAAATGCTTCTAATTATCTGTCCAGAAAAATTCAGAGAGATCTATAACTATGCATTTGGATGGGCAAAAGAGAAGGTGACTTTCTGATTTCAAATTTCAAAAGATTACTTATTTTCTTAATCTAGCATGATCATAATCTGATCCCTTATGCATTGTAACACCGATTTTCTGTTATATTCAGGGCCAGAAGTCGTTGGCATTGGATACTGCAATTGGGATGTGGCAGTTGCTATTTGCAGAAAAGCAATGGCCATTAGTCGATCATTGGTGCCAGTTCTTGCAGGTGGAACAGACTGCTATGAGCTACTCAATTCATTACTATTAAAAAAAATGTATTTCACTTAATTAAAATACTCCCGCTGTTCTCCCCTACCCACCCCCCCCCCCCCACCCCCAAAAACAAAAAACCATTTCTTATATCTTTAACTTACAGCTTCTTTGGAATTTAGGAATCCATCGAGCTTTAGTAGTTATTCAAAGACATCAGCGATCTTAGCAGCCTCTTCTGTTTTCCCCATGGAATAATTGAAAAGTCTATAAAATGAATGTGACTATTTCTTTTAACATAATATGTCGTGTCTGCTGCTGAATCGAAATTCCTCCACATGAAGACATGTATATGCTTATACTGCTTTACGATGTTTCTAGCAGTACACATCATTAAAAAAATAAAAAAAAAGCTAATTCCTAAAAGTTTTCCTTCCAAAACATAAGGAGTCAGGACAGTATGAATTCAAGTACAGAATTTGGCGTAGTTTGTAAGTTTTCAGGATGTTTGATTACATTTTATCTGGAAGATATAATATTTGCTGTAATGTTAATCTCATAGGTGGATGTGGTCATTATATGTCCCTGTTTAATGTAATTTGTGAGAACTGATCCTTGATTATCTTTATTAGAATTTTTAGTAAATGTTGGTTTTCCTAGTTATGTTTTTCTGCCAAAGTGCACTTTGTTAAATGTTCCCTTTTCGTTTTTTGTGGTTTAGGCACGACATAACAAAGCGATTTCTCGTGATACCTGGTCCCAGCTTCTGGAGTTTGCAAGGGTAAATAATAAATGCAAAGTTGATATAGCATGCCCTGTTGCACTTTGCTTCCTATTTCCATATTCTGGTTATAATATGTTACAGTTCATCCTTTCATCATTTGCAAGAATTCTACATTTTCAGTGACTCAAATCTTCAAACAATTGGCATACTGTTTGTATTCCCTCTTGGTAAATGTTTAGAAGATAATTGTTTGAATGTTGGAGCCTATAATGTACATGCATTTTTCTTTCAATGGAACCCCTGTAGTTTCCTATCTACTTTTTAATAAATTATCTTTTTCTGTCTAAATGCAGATAGTAGATCCTGCATTATCAAACTATGATCCAGATGGAGCTTGGCCGTATCTGATTGATGAATTTGTTGACTACTTGACTGAAAATGGCATACTTCAGAAGGGCAAGTTAAGTGATTGGAGCTTCAAACATTGATTGATTGCTTAGTCTTCTGTTAACTCGTTTGTGGGTTTTTTGTTGGATTGATGATGTAAAATTGAGGGGGGCAAAAAAATGCAGGAGGAACATAAAGCAATTGTGTGTTAAATTGTGGGGCTTGTATCAAATTATCCATTGATATTTAAGTTATTTGAAATAGCATGCTCCATTTGTAGAAGCAAATGTAGAAGTGGTTTCAGTTTCTGAATAGTATGGTCTTTTTTTTTTCTAGTTTTTTAACACAATATCCCAAGTAGTGGTGTTTTGAGTTTGTGTGCTAAATATCAGTTGGGATTGCATCAGTTGTCCCACTTTTACAACAAATCTAGTTGTAAGTTCAGCAACTGGGGTTGGATATTTAGGAATAATTGTGTTTTGTTGCTGGAACTTTGCATTTTATGCACTTTGTTGTTGAGCTCACGTTTGTTGTACTTTGCTTCCTAAACATTATAGTTTGTCGCATTTTGTACCTGACTGATTTTGACCGTAGGCGTGACTAGCAGTCGACGACTAAGATTTATTCGAGGTGGGAAAGTACATTAATTGTATTATAAAGTTCATGAGGCAAAGTGCAATAACGAAGTTTGTACGATGAAGTACAAAAAACCAGCAATAGAGAGTTTGATTGATGCAATATGTTCAACGCTTTATTTTCTTCATTTCAAGACTAGTTATAAAAGTCCATCTCATCTGCATTCATTCACAAAGAAAAAATGTAGTGATCTTGAATTTTTTTAGCATTAACGATAGTCAATGAATTAGAATAAAAGTGCATTGCATAATGTATAGTACAACAATCGAAAAATAGTAGGAAAAAAAAATACCAGGGTAAAAAATGATTTCCTATCCCAATTATGTCCAATTTTACATTTTTTGGTAAAAACTTTAAAATGTTGCACCGTGAACTTTACACAATTTACAATCTACGGTATTCCGATCATTTTTTCCGGCCAACACACACGTGCTCGGCACATGATTTCATTAAGGACATTTATGTCTTTTTAAAGTTTATACCAGAAAGTGTAAAATCGGGCATAGTTCAGATGAGAAATCATTTTTTACCCTTTATTTATTATACATTATATATATATATATATATTTTAATTAGGTTAAATATATGTGATGTGTACTACATGATTTATTTGAAAGGGAAGAAATGAATTAATATACTAATATATGATATTCATAACGATATTCTGACTTGTAAAAACTATAAAAATGTAATATATTTGGACCCAAATCTTAACTTGCAAGTTTGGTTTCCCAATTCTGAGCTCACATTGGGTGGCCTAACTAATGTTCGATGAGTTTTCTAATGTTGATCCATCTTATAAAATTATATTCAATCAACGATTCATAACATTTATTTTGTCCAAATTCATCCCATATTCTACGAATCCATATTGAATATAATAAGTTTGAAATAAACACAACATACAAATAATAAAACAAAAAAAAATACATATTATATGAATTCATAGTGATCAATATAATAAGTTTGAAATAAACACAAAATACAAACAATAAACAAAAAAAATAGTATTTTCCCAATTCATATAATACGTATATTTTTTATTATTTGTATTTTGTGTTTATTTCAAACTTATTATATTCAATATGAATTCATAGAATATAGGATGAATTTGGACAAAATAAATGAATTGAATCGCTGATTGAATATAATTTTATAAAATGGATTAACATTAAAAAACTCATCGAACACTAGTTAGGCCACCCAATGTGAGCTCAGAATTGGGAAACCAAACTTGTGAGTTAAGATTTGAGCTCAAATATATTACATTTTTATAGTTTTTACAAGCCAGAATATCGTTATGAATATCATATATTAGTATATTAATTCATTTCTTCTCTTTCAAATAAATCATGTAGTACACATTACATATAATATTTAACCTAATTCAAAAAAAAAAATTAATATAAAATGTATAATAAATAAAAGGGTAAAAAACGATTTCTCATTTGAATTATGTCCGATTTTACACTTTATGGTATAAACTTTAAAAAGACATAAATGTCCTTAATGAAATCATGTGCCGAGCACGTGTGTGTTGGCCGGAAAAAATGATCGGAATACCGTAGATTGTAAATTGTGCAAAGTTCAATCAGTACGGTGCAACATTTTAAAGTTTTTACCAAAAAATGTAAAATCGGGCATAATTGGGATGGGAAATCGTTTTTTACCCAAAATACCATCAACTTACGATATGCGAGGAGAATGAGAAACAGAACGAGTCTTTGGCTTTTGGCAGCCATGTTGGTTATGAAGTTTCGATTATAAGATGAGATCAAATGGGAAAAATTTGCTTTGATTTTATAGTGAAAATATACACTGTACACGACTTATAACTTAATTTATAACATTTTCCTTATGGATTTTAGTGATATATTGTTTTTACGAATTTTATCGACTTAAGGCTCTAAAAATATGTTGATTATCATTCAAGGTCTAAAAGTTTGCTTCATAGATTGAATGAAGAAATTATCACCTCTTGACCCACATAGATAAAATCATGTCTAATAAATTATAACATGCATAGTAATACTTCTTTTTTTGCATTTAGGATATTCTTGTAAGATAACGTTTGCTAAGACAACATAATGCCAGTATCCCTCCAACTAGTTTTTGTATTAATTAACTAATTATAGGATCATTGGTTTTTTAAGCCTAAAATAATTTTCATGTCAAGAATGTACTTGTGAAGCAACAACTGCAAATTTGATGTATCATTCATAACCCTATAAAAGCCCAAATGTGAAGTTCAAGATATCCAACAAAATAATCAAACTAATGGGCCATAGGCCCACTACACCATAATTTATTAATAGGGAAAATGTGTAAAAATAAACCTAAAGATTCTGTGTCGTTGCAAATATGACCTGAAATTATTTTAGGTGGGAAAAAAAATTATGAAACATGTTGATGAAATTCTAGTTAATAAATTTAAAAAATGGAAAGATTTGATAATCTTCTAAAAAAAATAAGAAAATTATAAGTTTGGTTTAAATAATGGAGTAATTCTGTTCTATATAATATCTTATTAAAGCAAACATGTAAGAAATATAAAAGTGTGTATTAAGGGCATATTAGAGAGTCTGAGATTGTGAATATGTTAAGTTTTGTTTTTTAAAGTTTATCCATGAGAGAGAGAGAGAGACGTGTGAGCCGTCATTCTGTATTTCTGTTACGTCTGAAGAAGTATCGAAATTCTTGAGAAAAGGACGAAACACCAACCCTTCTAATTTATACATCATTTTCTTAAAATCTGGAGCATAATTTAGTAAACAAGTGATCTTTGAATTACAATTCTCTTCATTTTGTTTTTTCTCCACACTGAATATGGAGTTGCGACAATGGCGGCTTAAGTCAACTTGTTGAGCTCTTTAACGCTGCATTGTCATCTTGAGGTAAATTTTACTGATTCTCTGATCCAACTGATTCCGATCTTTTTATTTTAGGTATCTATAGACCTAAAAATTTCCGGCATCTGGTTCTTCCACTGATTGTTTCTCTGTGTATTTACTTAAGAAATTAGGGTTTATAGTGGGTTCGGATTCTTCAATTGACGATGGCTTTCTGATGTATTTTAAAATTTAATATTTTTCCCCAGTAAGAATTTAGTGACAGTGAAATTGTTCTTTGGAGAATTTTGCATGCGGTAGCTTTATTAGGGGTTTTCATATTTTGGAGGTTTCGTTGCTGGACTATTGATTATTTCATAATCTATAAGGTATGCTATTTTGTGGTTCAATTATTAAAAGCCCTTCTCTTTTACTTAAACGTGAAAGCGTATTATCTCGTATGTAATGGAGCTGCGAGTTGTTTGTTGAAGAAATGTTAAAATAGCGAGTTGTTTGTTGAAGGAGAACTGAATGTTGATAATTATATTCGTGAGGTTCTAACTTTCAATGGCCATAGAGAACATAGAAAGTTTGATTCTCTTGCTCTCTATTCACCACCACTTGACCTAGAGCAAGCAAGTCCCTTTCAATCACTAACATGGCCTATTAATATTCTTATTGTCTTACAAAATGACCACTTGCCTTGCAATTGATATGTGGTTTTATGCTCATACATGTTAGTGATCTCTCCATAAAGAATACCCTGTCACTGAAACTGATACCCAAGAAGAAGATAAAATAAGTTAGGTACTTGGAATGTAGCTTCTATCACAGTTTGGCTCAAAATGTTCATTATGTTTCATTTTTAACATTATACAATTCCTTTTTTGACAGTGTGTTTGGTTCTATATCCTCACTGAAGGTTAATGGTGTCTCCTCCATCAGAACTCAAGTCAAAAAATGTTCCTAACCATTTAACTATATGTATTTCCTAAATACCAATGAATTGGTTTTCAAGAAGAGTTTTTGCTTTGTGGTGAACATTGTGGTGCTCCTACCTCGAATTTGTGAGTTACTCACAAGGTTGTGGCTTCGGCCATTGTTCCTATTGAACTTCAGTGATTTCGACATGGAAACATCTAAAAATCATAATTTGGTGCAATTCCATTCGCCAGAACACAGTAACCAAGATCATGTCCCTGAATCACAAGGTTCTATGCTATATCCTTCAGCTCATGCAAATGCAAGTTTGAAGTGTGCAGAGATTACCTTTTCGGAAGCTAAACCTGTACTTAATTACTCTATACAAACCGGTGAGGAGTTCGCTCTTGAATTTATGCGTGATCGGGTCAATCCCAGGAAGCTTATTCCAAATATCTCTGGGGATTCCAGTCATGCGCCTGGTTATTTGGAGCTAAAAGGAATTTTGGGTATTAGTCAAACTGGATCAGAGAGTGGCACAGATATCTCTATGTTTGCCACAATAGAAAAAGATACGCGAGAATATGAACGGAAGAGTTCATTTTTTGAAGGGGGCAAGGGCAATGATGGTTCTTTTCAATCTATGCGATCAGTGTCACATTCTTTATTAGATCACAACAGCAGCCACTGCACACTTATGTATACCTCATCGAGGACGTCTAATGGCTCATTAACTAAGCTTAAGATTCTGTGCAGCTTTGGTGGAAGAATCCTGCCTCGACCGAGTGATGGAAAGCTCAGATATGTTGGTGGGGAAACACGCATCATTCGAATTAGTAAAGACATTACATGGAAAGAATTATGGCAGAAGGCGACGGCAATTTATGATGAAACTTGTGCTATAAAATATCAGCTTCCTGGGGAGGATCTTGATGCTTTAGTTTCAGTATCAAGTGATGAGGATTTATTAAACATGATGGAGGAGTGTAATGTTTTGGAGGATGGGGAAGGATCTAAAAAGCTTCGGATGTTTCTATTCTCTCCTGGGGATTTGGATGATGCTCATTTCAGTCTGGCCACCTCAGAATGTGATTCAGAAATGAAATATGTAGTTGCTGTCAATGGCATGGACATTGGACCTAGAAAAGGCTCTACTCTATGTGGTGTAGCAAGCTCTTCAGGAAACAATTTGAATGAGCTAGACTCGTTGAATATAGATGGAGATACAATTAGGACTACTCCTGAATTTGTTGGGGTTAGTAACACAAATTTGGCAGGTTTTGTTGTCCCTCCAACAGTAGAACCTTCTAATTCAATCGCACAAACTTCCTTGGAAGTTTATGAGTCTGGTTTGCTCTTATATCATGGCCAGACTGTCAACCATAATCAAGAAAGGCAACAACAGCCTTCACAATTTGGCTATAATGTTCATTCTCCATGTTACACTCCTTCCGAAAGTGCTGTACCACAATCTTATTGTGTGCCCGTTTCTGAACAAAAAGGTCTTGAAGGAAAGTGTCTAGATGGCTCAGGGACACTGGGAACTGAACCACAAGAAAAGGAGGCTAAACTGAAAGTTGATGGTTTAATCCTATTAGAAAAAGAAAGTAAGCAAAATTTTGCTGATGAGCACTTTGTTCCTTCACAGGCACAAGGGGATAAAATTAAAGCTAGTGTTCCTGTTGAAGAGTCATCAGTTGTGGTCTCTAAACTGGATAGAGAGTTATCTTCAAAGGCTTCAAATGGAAAGGGAAAGCCAGAGGAACCTGAACAGGTCTCCAAACCTCTTGATGCTGTTACTTTCTCTGAGCCCCCTACATCCAGTGTCAATGAGTATTTTAACTCTGGTGATGTTCATGTTCCTGAATCCATCAACTCAGAGTCTGATCCTACCGATTTAAGTTACCTCGATTCTTCTATTCCTCCTCAGAGGGTTTTCCGTTCTGAATGGATTCCTCGAGAGCAGGCGGAGTTGCTTAGCAGAATATCAAAGTCAGATGATTCACACAGTTCTCAGTTTCTGGTTAATCAGTTACACTCTGATATCGCCCAGCCGGATTTGATTGCGGCATCTGATGAAAACATGCAAGGGAATGTGAGTATTCCTAGTAAACTGTCACATTCTACTGAAAGGGCTTTCCCTCATGATCCTGAAAATGTTGATAATGGCTTTACTAGAGCTCAGAAGCTGAAGCAGACAGATCCCATTAAAGTTCCAAAGGCAGACACATGCGAGTATACCATGCATGAAAATCATGTTCAAAAGGCAGAGATGGAACCAGGGTTGAAGCACCCTACTGTAAATCATGATGATTCAATAGAACTCACTGAAGATTCTGCAACTGATTGGGTTGATGGGGTTGAAAGCCAATCCATTGCTAATGATGTACACGAGGATCCACAACCTTCGACATGGACGGGTACTGGGGAAGAACCCAACATTGGTATTCCCATGACCAAGCAAGGAGATATTCTCATTGATATCAATGACCGATTCCCGCGTGATCTTCTTTCTGATATGTTTTCAAAAGCTATTCTTTCTGATAGTACATCTGATTTTGGTCCTCTACATAAAGATGGTGCTGGTTTGAGTTGGAACCTAGAGAACCATGATCCTAAACACTGGTCCTTTTTTCAGAGACTGGCAGGGGATGAGTTTACGAGAAGGGATGTTTCTCTTATTGATCAAGACCATGTTGTGTTCTCCTCTGGACTTACAAAAGTAGAAGAAGAGACTCCTTTAGCATTTGACTTTGTGCCAATGAAGAGAGATGGAATTCTTCCAAGTCACCGGGGAGTGCAGGAGAATTATGGCGAAGATGATCAGATTGACATACCTAGCAGAAATGAAGCTGTTTCCTCAGCTCTTTCTTCTAATTATGGTGCATCTCGTGTGCAAGCCAGTGAAGGTGTGCAGTACGATGATTTGACGGATAACATGAGAATTCGAGACTCAGAATATGAGGTAACTTTTTTCTTGGAATAAGCAAACAAGATTAATGCACTGAACACATTTGCTTTTCAAAAGAATGAGGCTTAATCTTACCTGTATTCTAGGACGGATTTGGGAATATTGGCTTACCTCCTCTAGATCCTTCATTGGTGGATTTTGATATAAGCTCACTGCAGGTTTGTGCCAATTCTTTCATATCTGAAATTTCTTGTAATGATGATATGTACCTTTGTATTCAAAATTAATTTGGAGTCAAAATTCAACACAATTTATGTGGAATGATTTCTTCGATACAAATTCAGCTTATGTTATTTGTTTAACTTGATTCAGTGAGCTAATGAACTTGGTTGTGTATCTGCAGTTATAATGAAATCAAATATAACCACCAAATATTGTTTTGTAACTGCTTGGTCCTTGCAGATCATAAAAAATGCGGATCTTGAGGAGCTGAGGGAGCTTGGTTCTGGGACATTTGGAACTGTGTTTCATGGAAAATGGAGAGGCTCAGATGTGGCAATCAAGCGGATAAAGAAGAGTTGTTTCACAGGTCGCCAGTCAGAGCAAGAGAGACTGGTACTTAGTCATTAATTACCTAACATTTTACTTTTCTTTTTTCTCTCTAGGTGGGACCCAACTATCACATACTATGTTCTTTTATATGTTTGTGCTTTAAAATCTCAACCAATATCCTGAAGTTCATGATAAGAAAATTGAAGGAAATTGATATCAATTTGCTGAACTTATTTCTTATAGTTGTCAATATGCACACTTCGGTCCTTGTTGAATGACCATTAACATCATTTTCACTTTTTACACTTTCAGACCATTGAATTTTGGAGGGAAGCTGAAATTCTCTCAAAACTTCACCACCCAAATGTAGTTGCATTTTATGGTGTGGTACAGGATGGACCAGGGGGAACATTGGCTACTGTGGCAGAATACATGGTTGATGGTTCTTTAAGACATGTTTTACTTCGGAAGGATAGGTACTGCTCGCTCATGGGATTGGTAAACTTTATTTTTGTTGCATAGTGGGAAGAAACTGATAGATTGGCTCATCAGTGCTCTTCACATTGGCTTGGACTTGCATGTTATATTTAACTATACACAAGAAATATGCGGATGGAATCCCTGATATTAACCTTGGAGCAGTGTTTTCTTTCACCTTTTCTTTTTGTTGATATTTTCCCTTAATAATAATCTTCTCTTCTGTTAATGCAAATTTGCAGGCATCTTGACCGCCGTAAGAGACTCATAATTGCCATGGATGCAGCTTTTGGAATGGAATATTTGCACTCAAAGAATATTGTGCACTTTGATCTGAAATGTGACAACTTGCTTGTTAATTTGAAAGATCCTTCAAGACCTATTTGCAAGGTTGTCCCATTGGGAACTCAACTTCCTAGGTCATTCTGATGAATGTTATATAACTTATAACTAGGATTCAGAGCCATTCTACGGGCATGTTAATTAATGTTCATGTTGCTAATCTCGTACTATCGTAATTGAATTCTAATGTTTTAATGCAATTTAGGTAGGGGATTTTGGTTTATCCAAAATAAGGAGGAACACCTTGGTTTCTGGGGGAGTCCGGGGAACTCTTCCATGGATGGCTCCCGAGCTTCTAAATGGAAGTAGCAGTAAAGTCTCTGAGAAGGTTAGACCACACTATATATTAGTGTTTCTCCAGAAAATTGAATTGGACATAAAATCAATAATATACTTCGGATATTTTCTGTGGATGCAAAAGTGTCCGTTGGTCTCTGCAACTTTATTCTTTATTAATATTTAAACAGTTTTTTTTGGCATGTGAGCAAGCTAACCAACAATCAACAACATTTCTTATTCTTGAAATTAGTTGTACAATCTTTATTTTTTTGGTATTACCATTAAATGTTGATTGTCCGAACAGGTTGATGTCTTTTCATTTGGTATTGTCTTATGGGAGATACTCACTGGAGAGGAGCCTTATGCCAACATGCATTATGGTGCAATCATAGGTTTGTAATTTCATTTGTTATATTGACATTATATGGTTATGCCGTTATGGGTTGTGGGCATTGTGGCTTGTGATAATTGATGGGTTGAACCCTAATATTTTCACTGGTGCATACTTTGTTCATATATGTTGACTTGGGATCTGCAAAATGTATATCTAATACCCTGCTAATTAAATGTATATTCATAGATTGAATCTACTTTATCATCATGGTTGCAGGAGGCATTGTGAATAACACATTGAGGCCAACTATTCCAAGCTACTGTGATTCAGAATGGAGAATATTAATGGAGCAGTGTTGGGCCCCTAATCCAGCCCTACGACCCTCTTTTACTGAAATAGCTAGTCGGTTGCGTGTAATGTCTTCATCAGCTCAGACAAAGAAGGCAGGTTCGTAGTCATAGACTATATGTTTACTGTCTTCTTTGCTAATGAAGCCGATAAATATGTTCATTCAGAGGAACACACTGAGGACAATGTGCCGTAAATGGCCTATATAATATAATCTTATCTTATATATATATATATACAAATTATACACATATACATGTAGTTTTTGGAGAACCGTATGATACGGAAATTTAACTAGGTATTTTTTATTATTTTTTTAATTGGATGTATCAAATGGCAAGTACTCACTGACCCTTTTGTTGTAGTTCATGTCCTGATATGTGATGTTCTTTTTTTTTTTGAAGAGATGTTCTTATTAGTCGACCAAAGACATGCAAGACTTTGGATACAAATCTTTTTTTTTTACTGGTTGAGAAGGGTTTGAGAAAGGATCTGAACTTCCTGCCTCTGAATATAGAGGAGGCCGGGTATCAATTTTTCTATTGCCTAACAATTTGTAATTAAAAATTAATGTTGATTTTTAAACATAAATACATCCCTTTTTTGTCTTTTTGGATAAAAGTATTTGAAGAAAGAATTGAAATAAGAGATAAGAAAGCTTAACCAAAGCACAACCGTGAATGGTACTGCAAAATTTCAAAATCAGTGTTAAATGTGGTAATTTTATCTGCAAATGACTAATAAGTCCAAATCGGTCCATTTTATTGAAAAAAAAACTTCAAAGTTGTAATGGCAATTGAAAAGGAAGCCAAAAAATGCAAATAATTTGTGGTAATTAAGCCTTAATTTTATGTAAGCATGAAGAAGAAGGGAGATTGTGTAGTTTCCATGCAGATGCTAGCATTATTGGCCTCCCTTTCCATCCAAGCTGAAGACAACCCTTCTCATTACCCACAGTATAGCCATCACTCCCATAACCAGATACCAACATCTTTGCTTGGTTCAAACACTTCAATCCCACCACCTGAAACCCGGCTCGACCCAGTTGCCTTCTCCATTGATCTGCTCTCTCATGCCTCTCTGTCCTATCCGATCCTTCGTAGGCCAAAACATTGTGTATTTCCTCTGCAAGATGAAATCTCTCAATCTTGATCCTTTCCGGGCTATTCCTTGGGAGACTGGCATCAAGGGAGTCGAAAATGGCCGAATAATAATGAAGTGATTCCAAAAATCTACCAAGAAAGAAGGGTCCATTGTGGTTGGCATCTTGTTCAACTACAGTGAGCAATGCTGGATTGAGCTTCTTGATTGATTGGAGAGTTGTCTTCAAGGACCCTCTACTTTCCTTCCCATGTTTGTGCAAATGCATTATGCTATTTACAAACAAAGCTTCATCTTGCCTCAACTCGAGCTTTTCTTGATTCAATAACAACATTGGAGACACTTGCTCTGTCATTAAGTGAAACTCAAGTGAAATGCCAAGAGAAAGGGCTTCTTGCGAGAGTCCCTTCATGCTAGTTTCAATGTCCGATGGATCTTGATCTTCGATTATACCGGTGATCCGGATATTTCTTGGAGGCCCTTCTGGCCTAGATGATAGCATCCTTATTAGAGAAGGCCATTGAAGATTATGCTCCATTCCAAGGTCAATGATGTGTAATAAGTACTTCCCACTTGATGCTTGAAATATAGCATCATTTGCAGCCATGAAACCAAATGCAATGTAAGGAGTAGTTTGGTGAAACAAAGCAAAAGCTTCACTCTTCTCCTCCCTAGTGATCAAAGACACATCAAGAGATGGCCTATTAGAGAATGAGCCATTTGGATTCACATTCTGTATAAGTGACAATCTTGATTTCAATCCCATGGCAAAACAATGAGAAACTCGCTGCAAAGAATCGCCCCACGGGCCCACACAAGGCCATATTTGTGTGAGTATTGTATGAGCAAGTTGAGCATCTCTACAACCCACAGCCTCAGCACAAGCCAATAGTAAATGCACCAATTGAAGCCCTTCATCCACTCCATTTGTGATCACATCTTCCTCCAACTCCTCGTCCCCTTCAATCATCATCGAAACATTTGATTGGTAATAAACATCATCTTCTTGGGACTGATCAAAAGCCACATTTTCTTCCTCTTCCTCCTCTTCTTCTGACATCTTGTTTGCATTGTCTTTTTGGTAGCACTCCACGTCAAAGAAAGTGTCGACAATATGGTCCACCTCAGATGGGTCTAAATGATGTGTTTCACTCATAAAATGTGGCCATATCATCTCCTCCAATTCTTGATCTAGCAACATATCTCCCCTTTCCACTACTGGCCTTTGCTCCACACGGGCCGGGCAAAACTGTCGAATGGCAGAGTCTTGATTGAGATTTTGGAATGTGGGATGGATAAGCTGCCAGCCATTCATGATCATATCTTCCATTGCTGCAACTTTCTTGGTTTCTTTGTGGAATTTGGAGAAGATGAGAGCTATGACTTATGAGCAAGTTGTATGCATTTTTTAACCATCTAATTTGGCAAGAATATTCTCTTTGCCTTCTTAGTGCTTAGCAGATTGTGATTCCATAAAGGAATTTCCAAGACGAAGCATTAGTTACAACGCCTTCACAATCATATACAACTCCAAAAATAGAAAACAAAAATATTTAACATAAAAAGGTCATTGACAGGTATAACTGATACTTACCAACATTATTATATAAGTTGAAATTAATAAAGATAATTAGCAACTGTATTTAGACCACGTTGGAAAGAGAATTATTTTCAAACTGAGTTGTTTGTTATGTACAATTAATTGGAAATTAAATATATTAAGTGTAATAAAAATTTATTGTTTTGAGCAATCATACATTGTGTGATAATTTCAGTCAATAAATAAAACATAATGTAGTAAATAAAAAAAAGTAATTTTTTTCTCTCATAACTCCAGAAAATCCAAAAAATGATGCAGTTCCTATTATTATCAATTAGATTACTAATATTTTAGTCTTAATTTCAACTCAGTACCATTAAACCAAATCAAGAATATATAATTCTAAGTTAGGACCAAGTCAAACGGATGTCAATTTCCCTCGAGTGCTCTCTGCTACATGGTGGAAATAATTGTTCCAACCACTTTTACATGTTTTGAAAAAATAGTATTTTATATCAAATTAGGATCACAAAACATTGATATACATTTTTTTATTTGTTTTTTTTTTCTGAGTTACAATTGAAGAATGAAGAGATCTGATATAGAAATGTAATTGTTGTCACGCTAAGCCAAGTTTACAGGTACGTAACACATTTTCTCATTTTTCCTTTTACATATAATCAAAACAGTTCTAAAAAAATGGGTCTTAAATGAACACTTGAAAAAAGAATAACAAGAAATAAAAACTTCATGTAAATATAAAGTTGACATTGCGCGGTGCAGACATATATGATTTAATGAGAATTTGAGAGAATTTTGCCAAATTGATTTGTAACGAAATGAAAGAAAACGAAATAAATTTAATTTGTACCAAACCTACGTATATAAATGTATATTTTATTTTTGAAAAATAAATGCTAACGGGTTTTTGATTGTATTAGGTAGCCGGCCAGTGTATTGTATAGGAAATGTAATTAATTGGTCTATGAGGAATTTATGATATATTCATATTTACATTCATCATATGTATCCTAAGGTCGGCCAAACAATGGATGAGACAATATTAGTTGGCCAATGCTTCACAATGACATTACTATATATATATATTACTAAAATTTAGCTATTTATTTAATTTATTTTGTGAAATTAGAAAGATTGTCCAACAAGACCAGGACTTGACAAAGGATAGGTTTGGTTAGAAATATTTCACTGTTGTTGGTAGCTACTAGAATTTGTTGAGCTAATCAGCCTATTTTATTTATTCAACAAACCCCTCTAGGAAAAGTGAAGGAGTTTGTTCAACTAATTGAAGTTCGATTTTATTTTCTAATGTGCAAAAGAAAAATGAAATTAACTTCCATACAATTTTTCCATTAAAAGGGGTTTTAATTAATTGATTTTGTATTGGAAATGCATAAAAGCACGTATTAACTAAGTTCATTAGGTTTTAAAAATTAATTTTTCAAATTTGTTGTCGTTGATTGTCTTGCTTATCAAACTAATTGTCTTCCCCGCTCTTTTACATTCATTGAGGCTCATTATTCTCTTATTAGTATTAGTATTCCAGTTTACGATTATATTTTTTCAAATTGTTAATATTTTTTGTTTTTCCTTTAAAAAAATGTATCATCTCTTTAGATGATTATTTAAAACAAGAACATTAATTTGTGAGATTTGAACAAGAATATTAATCTCTTGATCATAAAGGCCTTTTTTATTACAGTGAGATGAGAAAAAACCAATAGTTGATAAAAAATAATAATAATAAAAATAATAATTAAAAAAAAGAAATCGATCGTGATGGGACTCGAACCCACAATCTCCCGCTCCGGAGGCGAGCGCCTTATCCATTAGGCCACACGATCTCTTGTTGATCATTATTTATTAAAATATTATTTAACCTAAATACATTTACGTGATATAAACAACACCCCACATTATATTTCAATCAAATGCGGTAATACATTTATATAATATGATTAATATGTTTCAGTGAGATAATAAAGTCATCTCTGAAGTAAAATAATGTTGTACATTTACATTATATGTATCGTTATATTTTTACATGATATAAGTAATATTCTTATGTTACATTTTAGTGAAAAATGAGGTAATATTTTTATGTATATAAAGTGATGCATTTATATGATGCAACAAATACTTTTACATAATATAACCAACACCTTTATATCATGCATCTAATTAATATATCTTGGTAAATTAATGAAATCATTTTTTCCCATATTATCAGTGGCAGATAATCTATTTCATTTTAGTGGAGATAGTTATGAGAAAAATAATAGTAAGAAAAAGACAATGACGTGAGAAAAGGAGAACTATGGAAGAAGCATTGTTTTCAGGCTTTGTGGGGAACTTGGATTTGAAACAACTGCACGTGAAAAAGGAAGATGCATGACTGCGTGATTCTTGAATTTGAAATAAAAAAGAATTATTATTTATATAAAATCTTGGAATGGATCGGGTCAAATTAAATTGGATCGAAGAGTAAAAAAAATTGATTTTGTAGGTTTCATATTATAAATTCTATTAGAAAATAGTTGAGTTACACCGCTCATCATGTTTAATTATATAATCTTTTATTATTTATTAATGTTTTTTAAATTTTCATTATTTATTAATATATAATAATAATAGCTTTGAAGTAATATGAGGTTTAAATTATGTAAGTATATATCTATTATTTATAAAATTACTTGAACATACATCGTAGAAAAATCGAGTCAATTGCTAAAGCTCATATATATGTTTGATGTATAATATTAAATAAATGAACATATATTTAGAAGAACTTAACCATAAAATACATATCCTTAAGTAGTGATTATTTTAAAGAATATGTGTCGGCCTTTCATTTATTTGGTTTCCCTCCCAAACTAAAACATATTTAAATTATTTTATATTAATGAATATTAAATTAAATAAACTATTAACTGTTAATTATTAACCCAATAAATATTTAGAAGAACTTAGTCTTAAAAAGATATTTGATATTTTTAAGGATTTTGATTATTTTTTTAAAGAAAAAACGAAATGCAAAAACATAGTCTGAAAATATGTTATCTAATTAAATCCAAAAAAAAAAAAAAAAAAGAAAGAAAAATCTCTTGAAACCCCCAATTTCCAAATAAAAAACGTGGTCTGAAAATTTTCTAAATTTTAACGACTATAATAATATATAGTAAAATTTTGGTAATGCTAAAGCAGACTATCATTCATCATTAAACATACCATGCTTAAAATGAGCTTAACCCAATTATTATTAGTGAGGACTAAAGACACAACACTGTTTTCTAAGAGCACCACACGATTTTTTTTTTTTAAATTTCAATTTTACCCTTAGGGTTGGACAACTATTTCCGTTCGGTCATTACGACCGAACATGCTTCTAAGTGTTCAGTCAGGATGATCGAACACTCTTTTATGTGTTCGGCTAACCGGGGCCGAACGAAACTGATTCGGTTCAATCGTTTTTTTACGTTTTTTTGCTACGATTTTCACACATTTAACAAATTTGTGGAATGTTCATAATTATGTTGGTATTACAATCTTAAAAAAATTAAAAGATTTAACATAAATATTAAAAAAAAAACGCAACCCGTCACCCGTCGTGCGCGCGCACACCGCGCCTACCGTCACCCGTCGTCATTATGTTAAACTTTTTATTTTTTAAAAATGTAATGCCAACATAATGACGAACATTCCAAAAATTTGTTAGATGTGTGAAAATCGTAGGAAAAAACGATTGAATCAGAGCAGTGTCGTTCGGTCCCGGGTGGTCGAACACATAGAAGAGTGTTCAGTCACCTTGACCGAACACTTAGAAGGGCGTTCGGTCACCTTGATCGAACACCGTGAAGCACGTTCGGTCGTAATGACTGAACGGAAGTAGTTGCACAACCTTAAGGGTAAAACTGGAATTTAAAAAAAAAAATAGTATGGTGCTCTTAGAAAACAGTGTCGTGTCTTTAATCTCTCCCTTATTATTATCTATAAAAGAAACATAAGTAACGGGAAAAAAATACTAAAAAGGAAAGAAATCCCAAATCCCATAATTCATATTAAAAACGTGTTATATCTTACGGCTATATAAATCCCCGCACACGCAAACATTAACCCTATTTTTATTATCTATAAAAGAAACATAAACAAAGAGAAATTACATAATTATAGATAATAGGTAAAGTCCCGAAATACAGAATCTGCGTAGGGAGAGGAGAGTGCTCTCGTCTTTCTCTTGGTATTGTTTCTTACTTTCTCGTCTTTCTGTTTCTTATTTTGATTATTTATTTCTTGAAAAGAAATTGTTCTAGATTGCAACGTCTTTCTCCTTCTCTTTCTTGAAGGGATTTTTGATTAAAATCTTGATTGCAACTTCTCCTTCTCTTTCTTGAAGTGATTTTGGTTAAAATCTTGATTTGTAACGTCTTTCTCCTTCCTCTTTCTTGAAGGGATTTTGATAACGTCTTTCTCCTCCTCTTTCTTGAAGTGATTTTGGTTAAAATCTCGATGCCATGTCTCTTATGTTACTTATCTTGAGGTTTGAATACATCATGCCCACTCTTGGAATCTTTGGATATGTTCAATTGTTCATGTGTCAGTGATGAAAAACTACCAAGTATAGCTCAGGCTTGTGGAAATCTCCATGTTCTAGACACATCATACTGCCAAATCATCTCTCTCTGCGTGTGTGTTTGTATACATATGTTTATATCGAGTACCTGTATATGTATGTATGCATGCCATCTAACGAGTAATTATCTTTTGAAGTCTGTGAGATTTTAATTGCCGACCGTTCTTAAGCTTCATAGCTGTGAGGGTTTAACATCGGCTTCAGTGGTTGCTTTAGCTTCTAGTCCTATGCTTGAGGTTTGAAAACACCATCTTCTGTATTTCATTTGACTTCTGGTTGTGATGATTTGATGGTCTGATTAATTAGATATGATCATAGGTTTCTGATATTGCCTATGCATCTATTCTAGGTTCTGGAGCTTGATAATTGCAGTTTATTAACATCAGTATCTCTGGAGCTGCGACGCCTGAAGAACATAGCCTTGTGATGTGTCTTTCTGCAGTGATTGACAATTTACTTGCTCTTTGCAGATTTATATATTTAAATTTAAGAAGCAGTGTGCCCGTTGAGACTTTGGCCAGGCATTTATTTCATTGTGAGTTTAGTGTACTATTTCATTGCAAACTCAAAATCTTTAAAGCATAACCTTGTGAACTGTTATGACATTTGTGGATTAGTCTCTGATGTATGCTAGTTATAAATTGAATAAAAGATCAACTAATGAAATGGGCAATGAGGCTGAGAGTAGCCTTGTATTTGGCACAAGCTCTAGACTATTGTAGCAGTGAAGGTCTAGCATTGTATCACAATCTAAATGCTTATAGAGTCTTGTTCGATCAGGTGAAATTCATTCTGCACTCTTTTGTTTTTCCTTTTCTATGCAAGATTTCAGGTGTTGTGTCATCTTACATTAGCTAATTACTTGTTCTGGAAATCCGAGGCTCTCTTGTTTCGTGCTGATGAAGAAGAGTCAAGATGGCAAAAGTTATAGCACCAACTTGGCTTTTACGCCTCCAGGGTACTTGAGAACTGGTTTATATCTTTAAACTTAATCAGTTTAGAGTGCTTAAAAGGTTGCTTTTTCCAGATTGCAAGCATAGATTATGATTTGTGATAATATTGTGCAGGGTACTTGAGAACTGGTTTATACTTTAAACTTAATCAGTTTAGAGTGCTTAAAAGGTTGCTTTTTCCAGATTGCAAGCATAGATTATGATTCGTGATAATATTGTGCAGGAAGAGTAACTCCTGAGAGTGTAGTTTACAACTTCGGAACTATGCTGCTTGATCTTCTAAGTGGCTGTCCTGTATTGAGATCATTAGTTCTTGACAATAGTGAGGTTTGTCGTCGTGATTTTCTTTGCTTAGTTCTGGAATACCCTATCTATCTCGTATTAACAATCTTCAGTTGATTAAACCTTGATTGTGATCAGCGAAAAATCAGTATGTTGATGTAGAGTTAGGTCAGTTAATTTCTTGCGACCTTTATAATTCATAAAATCAAAGTTTTAATGTTGGTGTAGAGTTAAGTCAGTTTGTGTTTTAGTTCAAACTTCAAACAAGAAAAGATACTTGCTTTGGTCGGAATTCAGAGTACATGTGAATCGTTTTCTCATTTTCTGTTGCCATATAATGCTTTTCTGTCATGTAGTTGCAGATTTATTTAGCCCACTTCATTGGAATTTGCTTATTTCACAAATCCATTGCAGATTGGTCTCAGGTTGTTGAATATGGGCATATGCCCAAAGTTGAACGTGTTTCATGTTATTGCATCAGTACTGATTTCACTTGAACTAAAGGGGTGTGGTTAACACGTGAAGGTTGTAAGCAGTTTACCAATTCAACAAAATTGCTTGTTCTGCCAACAACTTCATCATTCATGACCATCCCGATTTCATGTTGTCATGGCCACGATTCTTCCATACCAGAGGTTCATTGTAGCTTCACTTCTCGACTCTCTTATGTTAGTTGTACACATGTTCCCCATCCAGGTATCTAATTTTCTTCTTTACTTCCTCCTTACAAACACACAAGTCTCTGCCATTAGTGTACCTCAAAGACTGTACGGTTTTATTCTCGTCGTCCTATTTTTTTCAATTATCAGTTTTGATTACCCTAATTCCTTACAGTTCAATTCATGTTTTCTTTGTAAAAAAAAAAAAAAAAAACATATAATTACTTTAATTGGCAAACAAGGGTTTTACCAAAACGAATCAACAGAAATAGGTGGTTTGACTGCTAAATTTTTTAATCTTCACGGCTTATGTTACTTATTGATATATGATCTTTCCCTTCCATCTCATTGATTTAAAAATCTCTGGCTTTAATTACAATATTGATAAATGGTGCAGTAATGATGTCCAGCCTGTATGGCTAAACACCAAAATGATGAATTGAGCTAAACACCAAAAATGATGAATTGGGCTAATCTGATGTCCAGCCCGTACGGATTCTAATGTCCCAAATTTTGTGGCCCAACCCCAATAACCCTCCGGGGCACTATTGCTTTTGGGCCCACCAAAATATTTGTTGGACCTCATGCCCAAATCTGATCACAAGGTAATCTGAATGCGCTGGGTTAGGTTGAGCTGAGACTCTCAAAAGTGCCCACTTGAGTAAGTTTCCTTAACCCTAATCTATGGGCTAATCTGATTACCCATTGTGGCTTTGCGGTGGAAGTATGCATCCGTTGGATTCTAATGTCTCAAATTTTGTGGCCCAACCCCAATAACCCTCCGGGGCACTATTGCTTTTGGGCCCAACAAAATTTTTGTTGGACCTCATGCCCAAATCTGATCCCAACTTTTATGGTCTAATGCAACTAAAGATTGGGCTGATTTTAATGGGCTCGATTAGTTGGCTTGGAGTTTAATAAGTGCTGTCCCAATACCTTAATCCTTTGGATTTTTTGTATGGCCCGCATTTGTTGCTCCTGTGTGCCACTAACTGTTGTTCAAATTTTAATTGCCCAGTTGATGTTGTGACCTTCCGGTTGGGATGTGTATCCAATTAATTGGACTTTGTTTACCCCTTGTGACTTCACTGGTGGTGGCCGTACTTGCTGTACTCTAATGTACCTAATGGTGTTGCCCATCCCAATAAACTCTAGGGCTATTGCTGTAATAAATTTGTTTTTAAGAGTGAGGTTTTAACTGAACCACCTTTCCTTATGTGATCGTTAATAAGTCATTAAGCAAAGTTTGAAGAATTCTGTACCTTTTTTTTCTCTTTTAAAAATTCATTATGGTTTGTCTTCTGATAGTGGCAATTGATGGGGGTATCTGTGCTGAATTGCTATTTTGCTTAACTCTGATCACTGGTAGTGTGTTTTCACCTTGCTCACATTTGAAGGTATCTTTCTTCATAATTTTTGCAGTGCCTCAAAAGCAAATTATATTTTCTATATTTTGCCCTTAATCTACTCATCTTGAGCGAATTGAATTCATGTCAGTTCTTTTCTTGTTTGTGAATGAATCATAGGAATAGAGGTTGGTCTTGAATTATTTACATTTGAATAATTAACAAGCATATTTTGTAACTGACCTTAACTTGTTATCTCTCCTTGTTGTCGCTCTGACCGCTGATGTCTCTGATTATATCACACAGATGTGAGTATTATTTAATAGGCTTTGTTATTGGTATCTTAAAAATAAAACTTGTTTAGTGGATGGATAGACATCGAGTTTGAAGATACTCTCATTGGTCTTCCTTCCAGTGTAGTTCATCAAACAGATTCTCTCTTGTCAGAAGGTTTAATTATTTCTTTTAATTTCTCGTTTATATTCTGAATATTGGTGATCCTTCTGTATAATCCAAGGTTTTAGAGCGAAAGTGGCCTTTCTTTGGAAGACAATCATTCTGGTTCATCCATTACACTGGGTAAACCTCAATTATTTATGTTAAGTAGGCAATTCCTCAAGTGATTTCTTTGAAATTGTAATGTTTTCTCTGCAGCATTCTAATATTTGTCACTGAAATTAGGTCTCTGAGTGACACTTGGGCTATTCCTGCTGTTTACAAATGGCTTCAAGAGGTTATACTCATTATGGTAGGTTCTATTTTCTAGTTATTGCCCCTAATTTAATATGGTCATCTTTTCTCCTTCCTCTTTCACTCTTGTTTTCTTAAAAACTAAAATAAGTTTATTCTGTGAGTCCTTTAGCTTTTCAAAGCTTCTGCTTGATGCTGATTGAGCATGTGTTTGCATTTACCTTTTTAATCATGTTGTAAATTTTTTGGAATTCAATCATTTTGTGTAGGCATTATTTGGGAAGCTGCAGCAACTGTGGCTGGAGATGTTCTTTTAGGAAGAGATAAAATACAAAAAAAGTTTTACAGGCTAGCCTAACAGAAAACAGTGGTGATGTGGCTGTCTGGATTAGGAGGAATTTTGGGGTATTCTAGAACACGATTCAGCTCCTCTTCGGCCACTTGGTTTACAGCAGGTTCTTATAACCTGATATTATTTTCACAATACATGCGTTCTTGCCATGATTATGTTTATTCTGGACAGCAAAAACTTGTGGAGAATGCCTAATATATTTGCAATATGTGATCACCGTATTAATATGAGGATTTCATGCTAATGCTTCTTGGTTGTGAGTCATTTCCTTTCCTGTAATTCTCTCATTTACAACAATTTCTATTGCAGTTAATGCTTGATATGCACTTCACCGTTGAAATAGCATGGTTTGTTGGCTATCCATCCAGACATCTGCATAAGATTTCATCCGACATAATTGCTCGTGCAGTCAAGGTTTCTCTGCTAGTAGAATTGATGCACAAAGGTAAGTGTTGTTTCATTTAACCTTGCCCGATTGTTTATTTCCTCAACCAACCATTCTAACTTATCACAGTTCCCTCCCTGAGGATGAATGGTTTGTGGAAACGGCAAAAGGGGAATAAGCTTCTGATAAGAGGCTCTGGTTCAGATACATCAGGGATTGATGAGATCATCTCTGATTCAGACGACTCTCCATCCTCCCTCTCTTCAGTAGATTCTGAAGAGTGCAAATGGAAGAATTGGAGAGCCCGTCTTAACAGATTCTGGGAATTCATCTCTCTCTCTCTCAGTGCCAATCAATATCTGTTGTCACAGGCATGCATGCTTTCCATTGATGCTTTTTATGCATGTTATGTATTTGCTATTTTGTGACGAATTTGCTTTCTTGGTGTTGATTTGCTATATATTGTTTTTGTGTTTCGTTGACATTTGGTGTTCTTTGTTTGCTATTTGGACTTTCTCATTGTTGATTTGTTATTTCTTGTTTTAGTTTTCGATGATTCATGGTGTTGTGTTTGCTATTTTGTGATGATGGGATTTCTTGGTGTTCATTTGTTATTTCGTGTTTGTGTTTTGTTGATTCTTGGTGTTCTATGTTTGCTATTTGGACTTTCTTGTTGTTTATTTGTTATTTCTTGTTTTAGTTTCGATGATTCATTGTGTTCTGTGTTTGCTATTTTGTGATGATGGGCTTTCTTGGTGCTCATTTGTTATTTTGTGTTTGTCTTTTATTGATTCTCAGTGTTTCGTGTTAGCTTTTTTGAATTTTATATTTTCTACTAGACTGTTTGAAATCTTGTAGGTTGGTTGGGTTGGTTTAGTTGGTTTGCGTTTTATTTATTATTTTGTTGTGCTTTATATGTTTGTAACTAGTATCCTTTCTTGTTGTGAGACCAAACTTTGCTCTCGCTCTTAATAATATACATGCATGATATGTGTTAGATTCTGGGATTGGCATTTTTTCTGGAATTTATTCTCTCCATATCACAGGTATTAAATAAGTCAAGATGTGAATTGTACTTGCAGCAACAGTAACAAATGGTTCAAGTTCTTATAGGTTAAATTGTCAATTAAATTCTGTTAAACTGTGATGGTATTGCAATTTTTTGAAGTTTGGAACTTGGCATGATGTTTGGCTCAGTACTCAAATCAAAGTTACTACTCAACTATAGACAGATATACATTCCTTTCAAGAAGTGATCGTTATGGCTTGCTCCTGTGAAGCCTGTGGTTATCGTAACTATGAGGTTTGTATTACTCTGCATTTCTGTGGTCCACACATGAATGCAGATCCTACTGTTTTTTTGTCGACTCAAATTCCGCTTTAGAAAGGTACATCATAAATTGAGATATCTAGTGCAGCTTTACTAAGTATTATCTTTGGAAAATGCAACTAAATTTGTAACTGATATAATTGAAACACTAAGCCATTCAGTTGATTTTTTTTTTGTTCCCAGGAAAAACTATTATTGAGTTTGCTGTGTTATTTTCACCTTCTTATGTCTTCAATCACAGATCCTGTTGTCAGTGTTTGAATACACATTGTGGTGAGTCAAGAGATGAGTCAGCTAGGGTTGCTGGTGATGTTTAATATTTACCTACATATTCAGACGTTGACTTCAGTGGAGTATGATTGTATGATATCTAATATTTAATTTGGAAATTAGGATCTATTTTTAAGATTAAGGAACATATTATTTGGACAAATATACTCTTAAAAAATATTTATCTCTCCCATCTATTCCAAAATTAAATTGATTCTTTTTTTTTTTTTTATCTATTCCTTGATTGTTTCGTTATAACTTTCCTAACTTAATATAAATTTAAAAATTTCAAAGATTGATATTGGGGTAAAATTTGAAAAATAGTGACAAAATAGCTAAAAAGACAATTAATATGAAACAAATGAAGTATTTATTATAGTCATCGGTGAGATGATTTCACTTTGCCTCTTATATAATGTTTCCTATTGTTATGGAGTTTTTGTCACAGATTAAGAAATAAATATTGGACAAATATATCATTAAATAATCAAATAATTTAGGATTTAAAATTGGAAAGAGAATCAAATTAATTTTCTAAATGTATCATATTAAATTTTGAATTTTAGCTAAGGAATATTAATAGGGATATTTTGGGAATAAAATTGATAAAAGTCTAAAATGACATTTAATTTGAAACAAAATTAGACTTTAGAAATGATACTTATTTCCAAATAGAGTGGGTATAAATTTTGCTCAAAAAAGGAAGCTCGTTTTGAATATTTAATTAAACATATGTAGTAATTTGTTTTCGGAGAATCTAACTTGGAAAGAAACTAATTTTGTTGCACATTTGTTTGTGGGGATATCTTGCAATTTTATAAACCCTTTGCACATTCGCTTGCTAGGGTAACTTTTACTTTTACAAAACCCTTATTGTTGAGTTGAGCAATCAAACTTTATGTCGAGGATAGGAGTGAGCAAAATCGAATCGGAATCGAAAAATTGAACCAAATTGATCAAATTGGTTCGGTTGAAAAATTAGGAACCGAATAAAAATTCAATTTGGTCAACCGAACCAACCAAAATCTTATTCTTATTTAGAAATTTTTATTTTATATCTATTTTTTCTTGTTTGTTTGTTAATTATGTATTTGGTTTTGTTTAACAAATAATTCTAAGTTTTAATTCATTATTTCTTCAAACATAATTTTTAATTTAATGAAATGCTTTTGTTAGCAAAGTCCAAAATCGAGAACCAGCCGAACCGAAAATTTTCAATTCGGTTGGGTTATAAATATAATCAATACTTTATTTATGTTATTGTTAGAAATGTAAGACGATCGAAGTTCATATGGATCAACAAAGCGGATCAACCCATTTAATATGATCAATTTTGGTCTCACATAAAATTATAAAAAGTTATATCTCACGTAAGACCTTATGTGAGAGTCCCACGTGATTTTTTGCATTTGATGCTTGGTGCCAAATAAATTAACATATATTTTCTGAAAATTTGCTTTCCAATCATGTTAATGTCATCATCATTATCATCATATCTATTGTCTTACTTTGGCTTCTTTTTTTCCTTTTCATGTATCATGTAGCCATTTTTTACCTAGCATATATATATATATATATTTCCAGGTAAATCTTAAAAACATGCTATACTATGCAGTCCAAATAAACTGTCTGGCATGGTCTCCTAACGACAGCATGGTTGTCAGTGGATCCCTCGACAGTCGACACATATGTAATTGTATATAAAATAGATTGGATAACAATCAAGGGAGCTCACTTGGGTGGAGTCTATGAATTGGGTTTCACCGATGATCACACCATGGTTAGTTCTGGTGAGGATGCTTGTATCCGTGTATGGAAGGTAAATTTAATGTTTTGGAAGAAAATAGACCATGTTTTTTTGTTTTAGAAATACCTTCATGTAATTCGAACCGAACGAACAATTGTCAAGCTTGTTTGAAATATAATCGAACTTCAAAATTTATGTTTGAACTTGTTTGATAATTAATTGAATCGAGCTTGAACGAGCTTTAGTCTAGCCGAATTCGAGTCAAGCTCGAGTAGTATCTTTACAGTTGTTTTATCTTTTCATAAATAATCGGGCTCGAATTAGAGCCGAGCTTTAAATATTATCAAACGTAAAAGTATGTTCAAGTTTGTTTGATATATATATATATATATATATATATATATATATATATATATATATATATCGAATCGTGCTCAAACGAAACTTTTACCAAACGATCTCAAATCGAATATCAAATAATTTGTTTGATTTTCAACATAATCCTGGCTACAATATAATGTAAATCAACGTTAGATAGCATTTAAAAATGTCTTAAAAGACATTTACCCCGGCAACAATAAAAAAGGTAACTTATCACAATTAGAAAATAATAGTTTTTAAGATAAATATCATCTTTTCAAGAATTAACAAAACACATAAACTTTTATTTAATTTGATCCGTACAACTCGATCCGATTCATATTTATATACACAATCCACGCGGTAGTTGTCCGGCCCCGTACTTTCTTAAGCCTATTTATGTTCTAACAAACATGTTATACCATATTTTACGTGAGAAATATATTTTAATTATACAAGTATTACATTTTTTATTATGTGAATATGATACATTTACGTTATATGTTAGATTTAAAATCAGATATAATCTAAAAAAGAAAAAGGGAATTAAATAAAATTTAAATTTGCTTAAGCTCAATTCAATTACCAAATAAATTGAAACATAATTTCTTGATTACAATAATATTTCAAACAAACTAATTCATTTACAACAGAAAGAAGAAAAGAATGTATATGTATTTTATTGATATAGTCAAAAGTAGAAACACTAATCTATCTAACAATGAAGCAAAGGCAAGATGATATATAGGTTTGTGAAATTAAAGAAGAAAGTATAAATTAAGATGAATTTCAGAAAATGTATATGTAGAAGAGAATTAATTCTTGATCTTGTATCTGTACAAAACACGCTTCTTCTTCAAGAGTCCATTGTCAATAGTGATGACAATCTTGCCAGGCTCCTTGTTTTTGAAGGTATTGCGAATGGTTTCTTGTTTCCAATTTATCTTTCTTTCCTTCCTCACTATTATCGTATACGACGCTTCATCTCTCGGCACAAATTCTTCCTTGTAATTCACATCCCACCCTCCGATCATCACGTCCCATATCAACGTGTTTCCAACCTGCAACGCCATTCATTCATTTTTCCCATTAATGCATTTTATGAGATCATGATTCTATATATGTACCTGTGGGGCCGGGATCTCTATAGTTTCAGTAACCCCAGGTTTAATAATGAGGTCGGAAGCAACATCATGTGTTGAAAAATCAGGATCATCATCTCTTCGCAATCCTCCATATTCCACTGGAATTTCCTCTGCCGCGATGTACCTTCAATATTTGTTACAACAACAATTTATAACAGCTAGCTTATTAATAATGAAATGAAAGATGGTGTAATGAAATGATGAATCTTACTTGACCAGAGTATCAATGACCTTAGAGGGTCGGCTGTACACAAACTTGCTCTTTGTCCTCGTCGTTAGGAATGGCGACAATAGCGCACTGAACGCGTAGTACCAGAATGGTACATTCACGAATATCTAATGCATCATCATAATCATCTTTGAGCTACCACTCATAATCATCATCATATTGAAATGTGCTATTTTTTTCTATAAACTATGAATTTGATTCATTTGATCTGATCAAACAAATCATGGTCCTTGATTTATTTAAAATTCATATAACAAAATGGAACATACCAAAATCTATAATGATTGATGTAAAAAATGAACAAGGACTGAAGTTGCAATTTAAAAAAAAAAATCAAATTAAATTAAATCACGTATAATTCAGATAAAAAAACGTGTTGAACTTTTTTGTCTGTATATTGAAGAGACGATATAAAAACTTACATTTTTGGCGACGAATTCAGGGTAGTTATCCTGAAGGATCGCCACGGCCTGTTTGGTGGCAACCCTGAACTCGGACCGTGAAGGTCCGGGTGCGTCCTTGAGGTCATTTATCTGGAGCAAAGTCGAGACTCCACCGGGGCTAAAATCGAGTTTCTGAATCCCCTTCTCTAGCAACTGCAATCTCCATCGGAGAAACTTGTTGCGCAACTCCTCTGTTCCGAACATCCTGTTATACATTTCTTCATCAGCAAACACTCCATACACATTGTAGCACACCGGATACCCTTGGCGATCGACTCCCTTATAATACCCAACACAATCATAATCACTCCCAAAATCCTGTTCCATAATCGAGTCAATGTTGTTCTCCTTTCTCCATTCCAGAGTGTTCTTCAGCATCACAAAGGCATCGCTGGCTCTGAAATCTCTGGCCTTGAGAAACTTGATGAGCAAGACATCTGTGCTCTTGTCCCCCTTGCTTGGCAACAATGGCACTCCCCACAGAGATATGTCTTTGTCGACGACGAATTCGACTTGATCTGTTTCCACAGCTTTTGCTTTGCCTTTGTCTGATGTTGCATTTGTTCCTTCTTCTGATTCCAATGTGGAGTTTTCTGCACGCGATTCGTCTTTTTTCTGATCCATTTTGAATAACTTGTTCATCAAGATAGCTTCTTCGAGTTTGGATCTCATGTCTGTCAATGCTTTCTTCTCGTACTCTTTCAGATCGGAGAAGACTCCATTTGGCGAATACGATTCTCCTCCGCCTTTGGCGTCGCTGGAACACTCGCCTTCCTGGATTTCGTTCCCCTTTTCTTCGTCGACTTTACTGTATTCTTCTTTGGAAACTGCCACATCTTCTTTATCAGACATTTTCAAGGAGCTCGATTATCAGATAAAATTGAAATTGTTGTCAACTAGAGTGAAAAGAAAATGCAAAAAAGAGTATGAGAAGTGGGTGATTAATTTAGGAAAAGGAGAAAAATAACTCATCCGTTTTCTACTCCTGGCTTCACTCTCTTGTATGAAAAGTAAAGACAAAGCGCAGCAATAGACATGCAACGGTTACGATTCACTTCTTTTAACGGTTTGATAAGGATTTTCCTTTTTTGGATTAACGGCGCCAACTCAGCCCTTCAAACTTCATTCCTTCTCTCTTATTTTTTTCTCTAAAATATATAATGTGTAACGTGCATTATTCATAAATTTTGTTAATAATAATTTTAACGTTATTGAATAACTAGAACGTGAATTTCCTTTTGAATTTCTAGATAATTTTCCATTTATTAAACAACTTGCCGATTTTGATTTTCAATTCTTTATTTGTAGAAATATTTTCATATTCTGATTCAAATAGATTCAATAATATCAATAAAATTCAGAACTCTGATATTTAAAAAAAAAATACTTTTATTATAATTTTTACTAGCTGTACGAATCTATAAATAAGCATGAAACAAAATCAACTTCAGCAGCACCCATGCAAATAATTTCACAAAACAATCCAGGGGGAATCTCCTTTTTCCAGACATTCACAATTGAGATTTCAGTACTCCAGGATTTAAAAAGATGAAATAAAACTTTTGTTCTTTGCCAGTTACTCTCTTTTCATCATCAACTCAGTCATAGGATGTGGTCGAACCCAACGGATGCCAAAAGCACAACTTACATCTGCTCTTCAGAAGAGTTGACAGGTGTATCAGGATTCGTTCCCCATTCTGTCCACGACCCATCATATACCGGCACATCAGTCTTCCCTAATCGGTGGAGGCCCTGAAAATCGAATCATAAAGAGTTCAATATAGTTGTCATGGTCAATATCTACTAAGAAATCATGGTGTTGCAACAGACTAGTTCCCCATTCTCAAGCAACCATACAAGGTAATCAAACATATTCGTGATCAGATAAAACCATCATATCTTCACATAGAAGGTAACAAACAGATGAAGAACGGGACTTACCAGTGCCAGAATACATGCAGTTACACCAGTACCGCATGATGTTACTATTGGTTTCTCCAATGTGATTCCTAAAAAAGATCGAGTGCTTAGTAAAAGTAAGTACAGAAAATGCATGTAGCTACAGACGTTTGTTGCTTCAAATGATAAACAATATCACTGTTTTCTCTGTTTCAAAAGCACAGTTGATATCTAACACACTGAAGCATGGGAGAAAAAGCAAAAAAATTGGTCAAATAATTATAGGAGTGTGGCAACACTGGTCCTATTCCATTCAAAACTTACAATTTAGCCTCGTATCCTTCATTTTCCCCCAAATTTTGTCCCAAATTCCCCAATACCGCAAATTATCATGTGCAGAGGCACCGGTGATTTTACCAGATTAGTGGAGGCCCCTGGGGGGCAGATATCAGGTTTGATGCATCGTAGAGGTGCTCAACCCTACTGGAATGTCGATGGGGGGGGGGGGGAGATATGGGACTAAATTTGGAAAAAACTAAAGATGAAAGATTAAATTCTCAATTACAAAATGAGGACCAATTTTTCACACCTCTACAGTTACAGGACCAATTTTGCATTTACACAAGAATAGTATTTCCAACCTTCTTGTTCAAATTTTTCTTTTAGCTCATTTGCAGGTAAGAGTGTATGTGAGCCATCCAGCATCTGCAAGAAACCAAAAATACCATAGTATTAAAAAAAAAAAAAAAAAAAAGAGCAGATAAGATCTTCACACTTGTACTGCGGCTAGAAAGGAACAAGAAGCATGCAAATGACAGCAAAAGAAAACGGCCAATGATGGAGAAAAAAATAGTTCATTTAGAAATATCAAACTCATTATCCTGGATCACAGATGAGTGTCATCATGGAGCAGAAACACAGCATCAAGTTCCAAATTAAAACTGCAAGAGTAACTGATATAACAGAAAAAAGAAGTTTTAATATGTTCTCAGATCTTCATTAGCAATTATAAAATTTCCCCATGCTCTGTTTTACAGAAAACCTATGGTGAAAAGAAATGAGATACACAGACATGTTCTTAAAGCCAAGCTCAAATGAAACATAAATTACAAATAAAGGTAGTCTTCTACCTGGCCAAAGGGGATACATTTGCTACCAGGAACATGACCACCTCTAATTCCCTTTCGAGGCTCTGGTGCAACTCCATCAAATCTGTGAAGAAAACATATTTTTTCAACTTGTTGACATATGAATTTGTGATAGATTTATCATTTACTACAAGCAAATTGCTTGCAGAATTTTATTGAGAAGATCAATTTTACCTTTCTGTCAAAAATGTAACAAGATTTTTACAATATTCAGGAAAGTAGTGAATTAAAAGAACTTTCAGGTAAATAATTCATTAATTAATCCATGACCCCAACAAGCCCCATATGCAGAGGCATATGTGTATGTGAGAGAACAATTAGCACTAATATTTCTGAAGTTAAATTTAGAGAACATGCATATACTACAGACCTTTTTACTGCACCTTAGAATGGAAGGTATTGGATCATTAGTAGAAGGGTAAACCTCATGACCATTAATAAAGCATTATCTCATAAATAATGTACCTAGCTTTTGAACGAGCATCAACATGCTGATGGGTTTGTTCCTCAATATTTTTCTGAACCTGAAATACACAAATAAATAAGCTTATATATATCCAAAAGTAATATTCATCTACAAAGCGAAACATACCACTAAGACAATGACAAAGCTACATCATGAAAAATGGGTAAAAATGAAGAACCTGTTCGAGCGACCAGACAAGATATGGCCGAAAATAGGTCTGGAAAGTAGTTGGACCAACCTGCAGATATCAAGTGTGTATATTTATTCCTGAAGCAAGGAGTGTCTAAAATAGAAGCACGTACTACATTAAACAACAGAATGTAATAAAGACATGAGAGGAAAAAAAAAATTTAATAGTCATAAAGAGGTAGCCTGGAATTCAGACAACAGAGGGGAATCTGGTGAGAAGTACAATTTAACAGAACAGAACTGACCCGTTGTCCTTGATACACTTTCTCTATTGCCTCGCTGGCGGCACTAACTTTCAAGATATTATCACTTGATGCACTGGATTCAACATCAAAGCCTGAAGCACGCCATCTTGGCAGGCCTCCATCCAAAACCCAAATCCTGTCATGCCCAAATACGCGAAACATCCTGTTTGTTGAATGAAACCAGAAAATAGGTCATTTTATCTATGATCATTAAAAACATGCATGAAGTAAAATATTGCAAAGTATGTTAGCTTTAAAATGTCAAATTCAAAAACTCACCACCAAACACGAGCAGCACTAAAGATTCCCTTTCCATCATAAACAACCAGGCCATCTTTATTTTCAATCCCTAGAGCAGAAACAGCAGCGGCAAAGGCATCTTCTGATGGCAACATATGTGGCAACTATATACACAGTACGCCATTTAGGAAGAATGTTTTTAGTTCACATGTGATATATATGAAAAACAATGCATTTATATGAAACAACTCGATAAAATGCAAAACATCTAATCTAAATGATTCACTTGTTGAGAGGTGAAATGAATCACAAATCAATTCATCTATTCCAAGAAATGATGAACAAGTGGTAGAACTCAAATAGAGATTGCAAGAGTGAAACTCACCTGCAAGAACTTTCTTTCTTCGGCCTTAGCAAAAATTACTCTGATTTTGAAGTAATGGGGCTACTACGTAATAGGTATTCATGGGTGGGTGGCTACTCCATCAATCTTGTTGAGGTGGTTGGTTAATTAACAAGAACATTTTTTCTTTTAAACAAGCTTATCAAGTTTCCTAATAAGTAGCGATAAGCTGACTGACTAAACGATCTTTTTTTTTAATAAGTGTAATCAATGATCAGTTACCAGCTCCACCTCTACAACTTATTTCTCAATGATAGACTTTTTCTACCCAATCTTAATCACATTAAGTAATGAAGCTAACAAACATTGGTACTAAGAACAGTTGGCTTTCTGTCTCTCTAATCCCAGATATGGCATATGCAAATTCAGACGTCAACTGACTGAAATAGAAAGTAATTTAGCAAAAGAAGATAAATCAATAATATACTAGACTTCAAGTTTTTTGCAAAGGAAAATCGTGCTTGGAGTTTAACTACTATATTACAAGGATATAGTATCTTACATTAGTAGTTCGATCTGATATCTCGTCAACATTAAAGAAGAGAGCACCTGGAATGTGTGCAACCTGTCAAAAATATGTAAGTCTCAGACACAATTCTGCTAGATCATTAACCACTAAAACAGAAGTGTCAAAACATGAGTATCATGTGACCTTCAGATCAGCATCAAGCATCAAAGAACAGCAGAAAAATATTACACCTCAAGGAAAGAGTACAAATACTAAAAAGTCGAGCTACATAAATAAATATGTTGTCAAGCCTGGGGCCAGTCAAGCAAGAAATATGTAGAAAGTCCACCACATAGAAAAAGATGAGTCAGCACCTGATACTCTTGGAGTGGATTTCTCTTTTCATCAGGCATGTACCAAGATGCATCCAACACCTAAAAATATTGAAGGTCAAGTTATTAATGGTACATAATAACCTAATAATAAGAATAGGGACAACAAGCCTCTCATGTAACAGCTCAATACCTCTTTCCATTACAGTTAATTATACCCAAGAAATATTAGAAATAAATTTTGGCACCTTAAGAAGATCAATATGCTATTGTGGATGACTAGAAAAGGTTTCCAAACTTCTACCATGATAAAATACAAGCAAACATGTACTCATTAAACCATCTTTTTTTTAAAATAAAAAACGGAACTTTATATGCTGATAATGGGTACAAGATGCAGATAAGACATCCACCCCAAAAACCCAAAGAGGGACAATTACAGTCTAAACTCATAGTTCTAAGCACATCAAAAGAAATCAAATTCTTGAAATTTTTATGTCTTTGGATCCATAAAGCCACCCTAAACTTGATTTTATCCCAAACATCTAAATCATGTTCTTCAAAATTCTCAAAAAAAAATTTGTTCCTCTCTAGCCACATAGACCAACATACAATTGGAACAAAGGATCTCCATAAAACCCTTCCTCTGCAACCAATGAGGCATCCCAAATCAACCATGAAAAGTAAGAAGTAAACCTTCACATCAGGTTCCTGGAGGTTGGCATGGAGCCAGTCAACCGAAACAACAGGCTCATTGGTCGACAAGGATTGCACAGAGAATGAAGCTTGTGATGAGACTGCTGCCGAAGACATGCTACAAGAAATGGATCCAGGAATTTTATATGCCAAATGAGATGAAACCGACCACGAGTGAATTGGTCTGTTCTGCAACTGGGGGAAATAAAACTTCAATACGAAAGATTTTAACAACTGCTTAAAAGAATTTGGATATAAAATTGAGAAATCCATGTACATATTCACAGTCCCACAGAACTTAAGCAAAAGAAAACTTCTCCCAATAGAACTAATTGTCTTTCGCTGATGATAAAGTTTGAGAATTCTTTTAGATAAATCTGTTAAGCATAGCAATTACTAACTCGAAACTCATTCTGCATAATCTATATCATCACAATTTACTCCGATAAACTCAAACAATGAATATTTGACTCTATTCATGATATCCATAAATTCACTATGAGGAATTCAAAAATCAAAGAATGAATTCAATTAAAACCCCTCAAGAAACATCAAATAAGATAGCTCAATCACTATATAAGGAATCACAAAATCTCAGATAAATACATGTAGAGAAAGAATACTTACGGCGAAAACGGAGGCAAAGAATTGGGGTTTCTGAAAAAGCGATGAAGATGAGGAACAGGATTGAAAGAGGCGACGGGCAAAGAGAACTCTTGACAAAACAGCAGATGCCATGAATGAGTAATCACAATAACTTAGTCCTCTTTGGGATTGCAGCAAGAGCTGCGGCGGTAAGCGCCTCTAAGAGAGAGTTGGTCCGTCTAAGTAAAATACCTCTTCCTCAACCTCTCAATAATATCGTGCAAACAATATGGGCACAAATTCGTCTTTTTCTTTTTTAATAATTCAATTATTAATTTAAGGGGCATAAAAGATAAATGTTATCGATTAAATTAAGATTAGATAAATTCTAAACTATCAAACTAAGATTCAGATCTCGAAAACTATAAAAGGTTATGAAAGATAATTAAGATTCTAAAATCTATTGGCGTTAATGTACATTACATAATGTTTCTATAATAGTTGTTAACTTGTTATCTCATTTGTATCATATGAAAATTAAAATAAAAAATTTAGGATGTAAAACTTTAAATTGTTATTTATTAGTTACATGATTGTCCATTGTGTGTTTGTTAGTTATGATATTTGATAAATATCTAATTGAATACAAAATTTATGGTTTTTTTTTTTTTTATATAATTTCAATATCTCTCCACTTTAATTACAATTATATACATTTAAGAAATACTAATCAAATATTGTGAACCATTGATATTATCACATTGACTATCGATATAGTTACAACATCATCTTGTAGACTATCGATATATATGATATCGTCATATTTGCAAACAACACTATCTTGCAAATGTTTGCAATATTGTATGATATTTATCAACAATCCGTGTAATATTTCCGTATTTGATAACTATTGCTTAAGTGCATATAATTATAATTACAGTGCACTCCAACTTTTATCAAACATCATAATTAACGAGCACAACAGTTTAAAGTTTACACTCTAATTTTAATTGGGGGAATAGCTAAATATAGCCCCAAACATATAAGCAATTACCTTTTCTAACCGTGAATATAAGATATTGTCATTTTCTACCCATTTTTTGAATAGTCGGCGTGGAACAGTGATTCGAACAGTGGTTTGAAGAGACATTTGCATGTATTTTGTTTGCTTGACTTTTGCAGGATGATGGAAAATTAATTTTAAAGGCTGCACGAAAATTAATTTTAATTTTAAAAGTTGCACGAACATTAATTTTAAAGGCTGCACGAAAATTAATTTTAAAGGTTAGAAGGAAATTAATTTTAAAGGCTGCACGAACATTAATTTTAAAGGCTGCACGAACATTAATTTGCGAAAATTAATGTTCGTGCAGCCTTTGCGAAATGTTCGTGTAGCCTTTAAAATTAATGTTCGTGCAAATTTCCCATCATCCTGCAAAAGTCAAGCAAACAAAATACATGCAAATGTCTCTTCAAACCACTGTTCGAATCACTGTTCCACGCTGATTATTCAAAAAATGGGTAGAAAAGGATAAGATAAACCACTGTTCGAATCACTGTTCCACGCTGATTATTCAAAAAATGGGTAGAAAAGGACAATATCTTATATTCACGGTTAGAAAAAGGTAATTGCTTATATGTTTGGGGCTATATTTGGCTATTCCCTCATTTTAATTTTAATTTGTTAACTGGCGCGCCAACGCCACGTCAACTAATGGAAAAGAATGAAATAACTATTGATAGAGAAAAATGTTAACGGTGTTAGATTTTAAAACAATTTAATTCGATAGTTTTCAATATTTCAAGTCCTGAATGAATAGGAATTATATTTCATAATCTTGTATTGATGGTATATTTATCTTTTAGGATCTGAATCGATAAAATTCCAAATAATAAAATCGAGAAGTAACTTATTTTGAATTGTAATTTTACAAGTGGGCTAAATATTTTATTTTACTATGTATGATTTTCATGAGAATAAACATTAAATAGTAACCCAAGTTTATTCGACCATGCAAGCATTTGACTCATATTACATGTTTAAATTCGTGAGAATAATTATATAATAGAATTGTTTTATAAATTGGTGGTATATATAAAATTATAATATAGTCATATTGAGATATTTTTGAACATCATCATCATCATCATGTTTATGTAGCAGTATTTAACCTATGTCATGCATGAGTTGAAATATATACAAATTAATTACATAAATTTAAAATTAAAAAATCTTATTAAAGGAATATTAATCTCAAAAGAGTCAAAACCAGGTGTCATCTCATGGATATTTCAATATATAAGTACAAATATTAGAATATAGTGTATGTTCTTATCCAATCATCTATTGCCAACTGAAGTGAACCGTTTTCTTCTAAATAATTGAAGTAAATCCTCAAAACAACCATGATTTAGGGGATATGATTGTTAATAAACTGCTACAACGCCAATTAGTTGATATTATCCAAACATAGTTGGGCACATGAGAATTTAGCACCTAAATAGTTCATTTAGTAAAACGAGTTAAAAATACAAAGAATCACTCATGCACGATTTGTTAAAATTGAAAAGGCAAGATAGACCCAAATGCCCCAATTCATTCATAAAAAGAATTGGAATATCATTCTGTGGATTAGGCCCAACAACCCAACCCACATGGACTCAGCCTAGATCAGCCTAACCCAATATAAAGAATTTGGTAACCCATTAACAAAATAAATATAATATGCATTTTTTTATTTCTTTGAGAAAAATATAATATGCATTAAAGTATATTATACCCTTCCTACAAATACAATATGCATATAATACTATTAATTTAGAAAAAGAAGAAGTAATGACTGAATAACATGCAATAAACATCATAAAAGTATTTTAATTGCGTGATGTATACGAAAAACAATTTTAGTGTGAAATTAATTTCTGAATCAAAATCATACACTCACAAATGTATGCCCCTACCTAAAGTAATATTCAGCATTTATTTGGTCAAACGGTAAGCCCATTTTTTTGGTATAATCATTAATTCTCATTGAAGAAGCCTGATTTTAATAAGATGAGTTTAACCCATGTTGCCTTTATTGCACGTTCAAGGAAAATATGTACTAGCTTATAAAAAACACCAAATATATGAAATAATTTATTCCACAATCAAAATCAACATGATTCTTCATAAACCGTTCCCCTATATAGCTCTCCGTTTGTTAGCAATCCAACTTAATTGATTACTAGTATCTGGTAGTTTAGTTGTGCCTTAGTACTTCTTTTTTTAGTGATAATACAATATTTTATTTCTTAAATTATCAAAGATGTTATACTTTAGTTCCAAGAATTCCAAAAATGTTATCTTCTATTAATTAGGGTGTGTTTGGATTGGACTTGGCATATCCAGATTTTGGATGAGTTCAGTCCATGTTTGCATCAAAATTATCAAAATCTTATAACCTACCCAACTTTTCATACATTTTCTATAATTTCCAATAAAAACATATATTTTTTCTCAATCTCCAATAAAAACATCTATTTTTTCTACAACTCCCAACAAAAAATATCTACTTTTTGTACAATTTTCTATGTGAAAATGACATGTTAACTATAATTCTACTCAAAATTCAAACTCACAAAATCCTTCTAAAGCCAAAATCCAGATTTGCAAAAGTCACCGTAAGTCTAGTTCAAACATACCCTTATAAATTAGGATTAATTCCATGAAAACCATGAAATTTTGGTCAATTTTAAATTACAACACAAATTTTATTTATACCAACATCGACTGGATTTTACGATACTTAGATCACAATGCCACCACAATCATTGATGCTCCTTGACAATAAACTCTGTAATCTACTGTTGATTTTGTGTGGCCAGCATAACCTTCCACCATTGAATCATGATAGTGGTAGTCTTTGAATAACTAAAATCCACCATCAAATTTTGTTTTACGTTATCGCTACCACCAAATATTAAGGGTGGAAGGTGCGACAAGCTTAACTTCCATCGTCAATTCACAACACTGAATTATAAAATTGATAGTGGAAGGTGTATCTAATGATATTAGTGATATCGTAATTAGATATAAAAAAAAAAGAAGTATATGTTGTGATTGTAAAAAAAAAAAAAAAAAAAAACTTGAATGATAGGTCATAGGAGTATTGATGAGCTACATTATTATCAATAAAGGGGTGCTCATCATTAATGCAAACAGCCAAAAGGGTGATTAATGTATGCATAAATGGTGAAGAAATTAAAATCTGTCATTTCCAGCATTAATGAGAGCTATGAAAGGAAACCCAAACAAGTCTTTCTATTTTGCGTGGCATTTATTGACAGCTGTCCTTTTGTGTTCTCATTGCATTTAATGCCCACGGTCCCCTCCCTTTTTATTTCCATTCAAAATCTCATCTTATTCAACTCTCCAAATATAACACACTCATATTCAATTTAAAGAACATTGAATTTAGATAAGTATTCCTTTGAAACATCTTAGTGGGCAGTAAATTAAAGAAAACTTCGTATCCCATGATGTCAGATAAATATGAAAGAAATTAAGAAGGATGGCACTATTCACACCCTAAAATTACTAAAAACACCTCAAAATATAAATTTTTATACCTATGATTTTTTAAAATTGGATGTGTGTTAGTCTCACCCAATCAAGAAACCTAAGTGCATAGTTAAAACTAACCATAAAAGACGTCCCTCATAAATAATATCCATTTAATTCATGATTACGTTAAACTCTCATTATGGCTATTAATATTTGCATTAATTTGTAGCATCACCATATCATTATCCTATTTTCATAATGGATTCATTTAACACCTATCACTCCTACCCTGCCACCCCCTCCCCCCACCCACCCCCAATCAAACATTTTAAATATAAGCTCATATATTTAAGTCTTTTTGTTCAACTCTCTCTCTCAAACCCTGTTGGTGTTGATTTCTTTCTGCAAACCATCAAGATAGATAGGGATGACCGCTGACGTCAGTTCCTTGGTCAGAGTAATCAACGGTGGTGATGCAAATGACTCAGGGAAGTCAACGGTCCCGATCACTAGGGACTTGCTTGGGCGATGTTGTACTCTTGGCTCCAAGGAGTTGGACCTCGAGCTGCAAGTACCTTGTGGCTGGGAAAAACGCCTCGACTTGAAGGTACAATCCTTTCCCTCCTTGCTTTTCACTTTTTTTTTTATCCTTTTTGTGATTTTGATTTTTTACCCTAGTTTCTGAATTTCTTATTTCATTGTTGATAATCCTCATATGTGTTTTTAACGTGCGGGCATAAAAGGGTTTGAATTCTTTTGTTTGTTAATTTTCTGTCTTAATTATGTGCATTTTTTTTTTTTTAAATGTTTTGCGTTTACCTTGTTCTCGTGTGCTTGTTTAATTAAAAAGAATCTCAAATTCCATGTTCATAGGCATGCACGAGTAGATTAATTATGTGCAGTTGTTGAATTTATTGTGATATGTAAGTATTTTGGAAGATGTCAAAAAACAATTAATTTCAATTGGCTAAGTCTAACTAATGATTTTTTTTTTTTAATTCAATGTTTCATGTTCCACAATATAATTTTCAAACATTCACGATATAATTTTCAAACTATTCCCGACATAATCATGGAGTTATTTGTGTTACGACATAATTTTCAAGATTTACGATGTAATATTCAAAGTTTCACGCTTAATTATGATATATTTTCAAACCTTCATTTTAAAATATTCAAAATTACATTTTCACTATGTAATTTTCAAATATTTACATCATAACATTCACTACACAATTTTCACAATTACTAATAATTTATGATACCATCTTAATGATCTTTTTTTTAGATAAAACTTCATATGACTTGTGAGTCAGTCGAAACTCAATCAATGTGGGTTAATGCAGTCAACATAATCAACGTAAGTCAATATATTAAATTCATAAAAATATTAATAATACATGTATAAATATTTGTTTTATAGTTAAAAGTATTAGGTTAAAAGTAATACTTTAACAAATTTGTAAATAAATATTTACAAGCTCGTAGAATATTAATATGATAATTATTTGCAACATAATTAGATAATGTAAATCCATGTGTAAAAATAAACACCATTCTTACTTGGCATTACCTGTGATTACAGTCAGGAAAAGTGTATATTGAGAGATGCATTTCATCAAACTCTTCCTCATCAACTTCAGAGAACAAGATCGAGAAGAACAAATCCATAGCTAAATTCAAGGATGTCAACATCCCTCCAACATCAAATCTCTTCGATGATGCCAGCTTAGACTTAAAGCTGGCATCATCGACATCAACTTCGTCTAATTACCAAAGTGTGTGCACTCTAGACAAAGTGAAGTCCGCCCTAGAGAGGGCAGACAGATCGAGGATGAAGAAGCGTTCGATATCATTAATGTCGAACTCATCTTCATCTTCAGTGAAAGATAGTGATTGTGTAGATGAAGATGAGAAAACGTCAGCCTCATTTGCTGCGAGGTGCCACGCTTGCCTGCTTTACGTCCTCATCTCCACGACCAATCCCAGCTGCCCACGTTGCCACACTCATCTTCCATTGCCTACAACCATGAAGAAACCTCGACTTGATCTTAACATATTCATTTGAAATGTTGAAGATTGCTATCTAATGGTTTTACATTTTTTTTGTAAAGTTATATAAAAGAAATTGGATGGGTATATAGAATTTTCAAATGTTTTGTTTTCTTGTTAGCCGTATCATATAGTTTAACATATATTATACACGTTTTTTAATTTTACATTCTTTTTTTTTTTTCTGATCATAATTTATACTAGATTTTTTGTTTACTTTTACAACCTTCGACAAACATTTTCTGGCGAGTACAGGTTGAATGCATGCAAAAAAAAAAAAAAAAATTAGAATGTTGAAAAATGAAATTAACCCTACAGTAAAGTAAATTAGTAAGGGCACCCACATTAATGGATTTTTGGCACACCATTTTAGTGTGGGGCGCATGCCAACACATTAATTAAAAACATCTACTTTTTTAAAACACACATCTACATCAATTTAACAAAAATCTACATCAATTATATCTCAAACACAATCATTACATGTAGGTTGCATTATCCATTAATTTTGATTATATTATTTTATTTTGAAAAAAAACATTTTTTATTGGTTGCAAATTAGATTACATTAATTACAATCGTTAGTCAATTATTAAAAAGGAGGACAAGAATGCATTCTTAGAGCTTAACACACACTAATTATACAAAAACACACACTTAAAAATACACCTACATTAATTTACACATATTTTGTTTTAATAAAAAACACACCAAAATGAATCAATGTGGTTGCTCTAATAAATATTTTTTTTAAGATACAAAGGAAACAATCTAAATACACTCAAAAGTCAATATATGTTCGAATCTACTCAATTCAATTCGATTTTTCTAATTTAACTGGTTCGACCTAAAATCAACAGAATTGAATTAGGAATGACCTTATTCGAATTTTCGATTTTGATTTGATTTTGCTGTAACCCAACGAAGCATTGAAAAGACGCATACAATTAAAAAAAATGAAGCACTGCACGTGTGTTGTGAATCATCATATTTTGTTCATATATTGGTGGGCAGTGGAACAGTGAAATGGAAATTGTAAAAAAAATGTCATTGTTGTCAACTTGTTGAAATATGAAAAGCACGCCGTAGACTTTGTTGACTCGCATAACAATTCGGAAGATGTCGAATTATATATTCATATAATATTAAGTTGGATGATCCATTGGTCTCCATTTATATTTAGAAAAATCGTTGAGATTTGTGTATCTTCTTCTACCTTACAGATCGTGAGAAGGTCAGCGCTGAGTTTCTGATCCCAAATATGCTTGATTCGGCGGCGGCGCCACCACAAGGGCGGCGGATGCTCGGCGTTTTGTGGCTTGTTTTGGCGTTTGGGCAACTGTTTGATACTGCCGGAGCTCAAAATAGAACTGCTAATGCCACCGTCGATCCAGCTGAAGGTGCGCAAGTTTATCATGATTGCAGAAATTATTTGATTTAATTTGTTTCGTTAATTTCGCCTTTAATTGCCCAACTGAGAAGACAGCAGCTCTACACTCAAATTAATGAATTATAACCAATTTGAGGCCAAAAACGTTGTCCAATACCTCGGTTTTGGTAGCAAATTGCTGCTCTGTGAATTTTTCTCCATGAAAGCAAACATTTACTGTTTATGAAAGCCAACATTTTTTGTTCATGAAAGCAGATATTTTATTTATTTCAGTTTTTTTAGTATAAAGCTTATCATTTTTTTCCCCGATGATTTTCTCTTTGTAAGTAGAAATAATTTCTTACGATTTCCTGCTTATTTTATGATACTATGATTTTTTAGAGGAATATATTATGAAATTTTGATTACTATAATTTTAATTCACGTGTATTGTATTGAGTAATTATATTTTTGTGTTTATTTTAAAGTGATATGTTATAGTTTTATATTTAATTTATATATTATATAAAATAATATTATATTTATTTTGCTTGATTGCATATAAATTCAAGGGTGGGATTAAAAGCATACCACCCTTTTCTAAGGGTACAACACCTTTTTTTTTTTTTTTCAATTTTACCCTTAGGGTTGTTGAACTAGTTCTGTTCGGTTATTATGACCAAATGAGCTTCAAGGTGTTCGGTTAAGATGAACGGGCTTCAAGGTATTTGGCTGTGGTGGCCGAACACTCTTCTATGTATTCGGCCAACGGGGGCCGAACGAAACTAATCCGGTTCAATCGTTTTTTTTACCTTTTTTGCTACGATTTTTATACATTTAACAAATTTGTAGAATGTTCGTCATTATGTTGGTATTACAATCATAAAAAAATTAAAAGATTTAACTAAAAAAAACGCAACCCGTCACCCGTCGCGCGCGCCCGGCGACGATGGGGGCGTGGTGTGCGCGCACGACGGGTGACGGGTTGCGTTTTTTTTTTAGTTAAATCTTTTAATTTTTTTAAGATTGTAATGCCAACATAATGACGAACATTCCACAAATTTGTAAAATGTGTGAAAATAAAAAAACGTAAAAAAAATGATTTAACCGGATCAGTTTCGTTTGGCCCCCATTGGTCGAACACATAGAAGAGTGTTCGGCCGAACACCTTGAAGTCCGTTCGGTCATCTTGACTGAACACCTTGAAGTCCGTTTGGTCATTATATGACCGAACAGAACTAATTCAACAACCCTAAGTGCAAAATTGGAATTTAAAAAAAAGGTATTTTGTCCTTAGAAAAGGATGTTGTGTTTTTAGTCCCACCCTAAATTTAAATATGTGAATGTATTTATTGATTGTGAACATATGTTTGATAAAATAGAAAATAATGAAATAAAATAATAATGGATGTTTTAAGAACATTTGATTGGTGAAAAATTTAGTGCAAAATAGTTGGAGATGATTTTGCTTACCAAATCTTGCACCTATATGAGCAATTTGTATCAATCTAAGGCCAAGAGTTATAGATGAATTATAACCAAGACATGTTTACCATTTTCATGTGTCTTGTATTCATGATCCACGAACTTGCTTTTAACCATTGCCAACTAAATTTAAGGTTCACCTTTTGACCACTGCACTGTAGCTGCATGAGGATGGGGTTAGATGTGTTTGTGGATTAGACCATTTTCACTAACTCTTTTTTAACATAACATTATATGTAAGAATTGATTGTTTTAGCATTATTTTGATTTACAGCAAGAGCTCTGAACAACATGTTCGAAAGATGGGGAATTACAGCTACAAATCAATGGAACATTAGTGGGGAGTTATGCAGCGGAGTGGCTATTGATGCAACTGCAATTGACGACTTAAATCCGGGCATCAAATGTGACTGTTCCATTACTAATAACTCTGTTTGCCACATTAGTGCTCTGTAAGTTGTTGAAATCTATATGCCGTACTCAATTCTAGTTTCTAATGACAATAATTGAAGTGATTGGCGATCATGGCATCCTATTTTCATGGTTTTGCAGGCGGGTTTATGCGTTGGATGTTGCGGGGCCAATGCCTGATGAGATTTGGGGCTTCCCTTATCTCACGAATCTGTATGTTTTGGTTTATGGTATTAATAAGTATAATTATACTGTATATCATATTATCAGCAAGTTGATTGACTTGTAAAACCTATTTTGCCATTCACATATTGTTTCTTTATTTTTGCTGATAATACAACATTAATTAATTTCCTACTCCTTTTTCATTTCAGAAATTTGGCCCAAAATATTTTGACGGGTCCACTTTCTGCGTCCATTGGAAATCTCACTCGCATGCAGTACATGTAAGCCATCCTTATTTTTTCATTATTTGTTTTACCACACAATATTTTCATCTGCAAGCACTGTGTTTGCATGGATATATATAATCTTGACAAATTTTTTATTTCGTACTATTAGGACCTTCGGCATAAACGCATTATCAGGGGAGCTTCCTAGGGAACTTGGACTGCTCACCGACTTAAGATCACTGTCAGCATCCTTTAGTTTTTGTCTGCATAGTTGAAGAAGTCTGAATCTGATCAGTAGTGCAAGCACATAGTTAACTGACAATTTTTTTTTTTTGAAAAATTGAAAACTTGTATGTTAGATTATGTTCATGTATTTTAATATGTTCAGATCTTTTGGCACAAACAACTTCTCTGGTCCGTTACCATCTGAGCTTGGGGACTTATCGAGACTAACGCAAATGTAAGTTGTCTGTTATCAATATTAAGGAACTTTACAAGGACTTCACTAGTTTAAGCACTTTCACTTTTTCACTGTTTCCATATGCAATAGTGTGATGGATTAATTACTAACTTCCATGTTTGAAACTGTTAAAGATTAGTGAAAAATGATACCCCTCTCTAATACTCAAGCTTTTAGAAGAAGTTGTTATTTGACAAAAGCCATATGTTTTTTCATTAGTTGGTTAAAAGCAATATTCAGGCAAACTCTTTGGTTGTCATCTTTGCAGATACTTTCATAGTGCTGGAGTCAGTGGTCCAATACCTCAAACATTTGCTAATCTACGAAGACTGGAGAGAGTGTAAGAGCCTAAGAAAAAATCTTCCTTTTTTACTCTATTTGAAGATATGGACCTTAAAATAATCATTTGAACAAACTCTGAATGATTGTGTTATTGGGTTTTCAGGTGGGCTTCAGACAATGCGCTCACGGGGCAGATACCCGACTTCATAGGAAATTGGTCCAACCTCGTTCAACTGTGAGACAAAAATCTCTCTTATCTATTTTTCTCTTTGAAAATCATTGTTAGAAATACACTTATTAGTTGTGCACGGGGTACTCAAAAAAGTTTTTTCTGAGCTCCTTCACTTTATGGCCTATGATAGATCATTTCGAAATGTGTCTGTAGGAGGCTTCAAGGAAATTCTTTTCAGGGTCCAATACCATCATCATTCTCCAATTTAACCTTATTGATTGACTTGTGAGTGACATCCACTTCTTTTGTTTTTGTATTTCCACAATTTATTTTCTTAATGCTTTTTTAGTGCTTGACAGAAGCTAATATTTATGATTACATTGATATTCTTAGGAGAATAAGTGATCTATCTAATACTAGTAGCTCTTCACTGGACTTCCTCAGAGATATGAGATCCCTATCTACCTTGTAAGAAATCATTGTTTCTGATTCTGTCAATAAACTAATCTAATGCTTCTTTTGCCTTTCATAGACAAATAGTAACCATGACTCGTTGATTTTGGCAGGGTCTTGAGGAACAATAATTTTTCTGGTTCCATACCTTCATATTTCAGTGAATTTCAGAGTTTGACACTACTGTAAGTATCATTGTTGCACTATGGTTTTCCAAGAATTTGAGTCACAAATAATTATCAAATGATGTTGTAATCCTATGTTTCAGGGACTTAAGCTTCAACAACTTGACTGGAAGAATTCCAGACTCACTTTTCAATCATAGCTCTCTCAGCAACTTGTAATTGCTAACCAATTGCTTTCTTATGATTCATATATCTGTTATGAAAATTCAGGCAATAAGAAAAGAACGCTACTTATTTTGTCTATTTCAATCTTCAGGTTTCTCGGTACTAACAAGTTAACAGGTGGACTACCATCTCAAAAAAGTTCACGACTCCAGAATATGTGAGTATTAATGCTTTTAAAATTTATAACATCTACTACCTTTAGTCCAAAAAATATAGGCATATAGTTATCTTCACACAAATTAAGAGATCATAGTTATTATATAAATTAATCGTCGTTGAACAACCATCACGATTGGAGAACATCTTTCTTCCTGAAACGATAAAATTTTCTCTCATTCATCATAAAATTGGCAATTTAGCCTCACTTCTTTTGAATTATTTGTCGAATTTAGTCCAAAATACCTTAATTTTATAGTAATTTGTCACATATAGAACCATGACTGCAACAAATTGGTGGGTTTGAAACCTAATTGTTGTCATTCACCTGCAGTCATGGTTATGAATTCGAGCCAATCTTGATTATGTGCTTAAAGCTTTCAAATTTGTTCACATTAGTAGCATTTGTGGTGAGAACACTTATATTTACGTCTTCAGATTGGTCATAATTCACAAAGTCTCCTAAATTGCATGGTCACGTGCTCTGCACATGTCAAGAATTGGGGAACTCAGATCTAAATTTGGAAAAAAATTAAGATGTGGATTGCCCATTTTAGAATGAAGGGGACTAATTTTGCCACTCTTACAATTTGAGTCCTTCATTTTTCTCATAATAGGAAGCCATGAATATTTAACATCTTACTTTGTCTTGCAGAGATTTATCCTACAATGAATTGACTGGGAGCTTTCCATCTTGGCTCGACGTGCCTAACTTACAACTGTACGATTGAATGAGCACGATGCTTCTTAATTCATAATTTGCTTTGAATATATCATGTTCTATTGTCTTGCTGGCATATTTTATTATCTCATTGCTCCAGTTCACTCTAACATCAAATTGTTTTTCTTTGGTGCAGTAATTTGGTTTCAAACAACTTCACCATACGAGGTTCTAACAGCAGGTACATTCATAAATCTACATACACTATGCAAACATATATTTGGATTTGATTTCATTAGTTTACATTAACAAGTATTTGTTTGTTTTTACATATAGATTGGTCATAACTAACCTTTTTCTGCCTTATAGTGCTTTACCTTCTGGTTTGGACTGTCTTCAAAGGAATTTTCCTTGCAACCGAGGGCAACCTATCTGTAAGTCATATGAATCTATTTCAATCCATGCAAAGATGATTAATCCTGGAACACCATTTGCTTTGGTGAATATAGCATTTCGTGTAGTATAGTTTATTAGTACGGGCTGAACTAAGTCCTGTCTTAAGATAAATTAATAAGACATTATTAAAGCTTGAACTCAACTTTAGAATTTATTTAAACTACCACTTGGAACATCAATGGAGCAATGTATTTGATTGAATAGACTAGGCCTGTTTGCATTACTAACTTCTATAATTCAGAGACTCTAGTAAGACTCGTGGATATGGACTATTCTCTCAATTTTCAATAGTACATTCAATGATTTAGTCCTAATCAAAGAGAAACCTCTGGATGAGAGAACATATATTGTAACTGGTGCTCTCCTCTGAAATGTCAAAAACGAGCACGACATATTAAGCCTGCAATGTGCTGAAGTTTCATTGTAATTTCACAAACATAAATTGTTTGCAGATTCCAGTTTTGCAGTCAAATGTGGTGGGCCCCAGATTACGTCTTCTGATCGGATTGTATATGAAATGGATAATGAGACTCTTGGTCCAGCAACATATTATGTGCCGAGTACTCTTAGATGGGCAGTAAGCAATGCCGGTTTGCATGTTGATAGCAATAGCCCGCAATATAAGAGCTCATCATCATCACAATTCACAAATACTTTGAACTCGGAGTTGTTCCAGACTGCTCGGATATCGGCTGGATCATTAAGATACTATGGCTTAGGCCTAGAAAACGGTAATTACAATGTGAGCCTCCAGTTTGCTGAGTCAGCAATCCAAGGTACGGGCACTTGGCAGAACCTTGGACGACGTGTTTTTGATATATATATCCAGGTCCGTGTTAAACTACAACTAGTTCGAAATGTTTTCTGTTGATTATATGATTCAATATGGAAGGCTCAATCTTATTTTATTTGTTTAAACTCAACCATCTGTACTTTCCAAACATTTCTATTTATGTTTGTCCAGTTCTAACTTATTAACGATGTTGTGTAATATCCAGGGGAATTTGGTAGCAAGAGATTTTGACGCACGAAGAGAGGCTGGTGGGGTGTCTTTAACAGCCGTTGCAAGAGTATTCACTGTGGAGGTGACGGAAAACTATATCGAAGTCCATCTGTTTTGGGCAGGAAAAGGGACTTGCTGTGTACCTCTTCAAGCTACATATGGACCTTCAATTTCAGCGATAAGTGCAACACCAAGTATGTGAATTAATATTCAGAAAACAGGGCTAATCTTAAAAAAATTCAAGTTTGCTTTTTTGTGGATCCTAAGCCAATGTTGATTGCGTGTTCTTTGTCTCAGATTTCATTCCAACTGTTGCCAATAGACCTCCTGGTGGGAAAAAGAACCGGACTGGTCTTATTGTTGGTATTATTGTTCCCGTTGCAGTTGCAACTTTGCTTTCTCTATTGGCAGTGTGTTATGTTTCCCAAAGAAGAAAAAGGCAGAAGAACTTTGAGGATGAAGGTAAGAAAATCCACCAAACCTTGGTGGCTAGAGTTAATAATCTTTCGAAAGTGAATCGCCTCAAACGTGTTTCTATGATTTGTAGAGTTACTGGGGATCGATGCACGGCCTTACACATTCAGTTATGCTGAACTTAAAACTGCAACAGAGGACTTCAATCCTGATAATAAGCTTGGAGAGGGAGGGTTTGGACCTGTTTTCAAGGTAAAAACTATTTTGACTACTAATAATGTTTTATATAATTGAACAGTAATTACCACATTCTTAACATGAAAAAGACTGATGTATCTAAAAAACAGGGAAAACTTGGAGATGGAAGAGTGGTTGCTGTTAAACAGTTGTCTGTGGCATCACATCAAGGAAAGAGTCAGTTTTTGGCGGAAATTGCTACTATATCAGCTGTCCAGCATCGTAACCTGGTGAAATTGTATGGTTGCTGCATTGAGGGAGATAAACGGTTGCTCGTTTATGAGTTTCTGGAGAACAAGAGTCTTGATCAGCTCTTATTTGGAAGTGGTAGTAAAGCTCTATATCTTGACTGGGCAACACGTTACGATATATGCTTGGGAGTAGCAAGGGGGCTGGCCTACCTTCATGAGGAATCTCGACTACGAATCGTTCACAGAGACGTGAAGGCTAGCAACATTCTGCTTGATTCTGATCTCACCCCTAAGATTTCAGACTTTGGCTTGGCTAAATTATATGATGACAAAAAGACACATATAAGCACTCGAGTTGCAGGCACAATGTAAGCGATATTCACCAATTCCATGTTCCTCTTGTTTTTTTTCCTTGTTCACAATCATGAATGGAGTTACAATTAACTTCTTTTTCTGGTTCATTAATTGATTCATGCAGTGGATATCTAGCACCGGAGTATGCCATGCGTGGACATCTTACAGAAAAGGCTGATATTTTCAGTTTTGGAGTTGTGGCTCTTGAGCTCGTCTGTGGAAGACCCAACTCCGACGCCAATCTTGAAGATGATCGAGTATATCTTCTTGAATGGGTATGTTCTTGTTGCCAAACACTTCTTTAGTTCAATTTTGTTTTTTCCCTAGCAACAAGGCATCTTTGTCATATTATAGCTCGTACTATCAAAACCCTAATCATCCCACACTAACCCTATAATGCTTAATGTCACCGGGCGGCCAGCTAATCATATTGTTGCTATTTCAGGCTTGGAATCTTCATGAGAATAACAGGGCAATTGAGCTGGTAGACCCGACATTGCATCAGTACGAAGCGAATGAAGTGAGAAGGATTATTGGTGTTGCACTTTTATGCACTCAGGCATCCCCAGGGTTGCGTCCGGCTATGTCTCGTGTTGTGGCCATGCTTGCCGGAGACATTGATGTGGCAACCGTGACATCGAGACCGGGCTATCTAACGGACTGGAAGTTTGACGATACAACAACCTTTGTCACCAACACTGATACATCAACATCAAACACCACAAATGTGACCATTAGTCCAACTGTAGACCCAGCCAAACCGATGCTTCATGAGACCATTGGTGAGGGCAGATAATGAAGATTTTCTACTTGATTCTGTGTTGCATATATCTCATAAACACGTGTGTTTCGGATTATTTAAATTGTTTGTTGCTCATTTTTTGCTTGCTCTCTCGAGCATAGGCTCTTTTTTGTAAGGCTATGGATAAAAATGTATTAGACATCGACATTATTTCTCTCGTATGATTAATTTTCTGTACAACTATTTTTTCCTTTCTTCTTTTGAGCTTTCAAAATTATACTTGTATTTATCGTAAGTTTTATCACAAATTATATAATAATTATATTTTATAATAAAATACAAACAAATACATACATACACAGACAAATAAATATTAATATTTCTCAACACGACTAACCAATCATCACTTCACAATCATCCAATTAGTACCAACAAAACTTACAACAACATAATATTACAAGCATCAATCTTGTACAACACTAATTTGACATCTGCAGTAAAACTATCCTATAAAGTCCAAAAACATACTATTTTACTACTCACAATACGAATCAGCAGCTATAAAATTGATCAGTACTTAAGATTCACTAATCTAATTTACGTTTCACTATTTACCTAGAAAAAGATTAGTATATGTATAAATTAACAACTAACGTAGGAAACAGATTAGTAGATGTATAAATTAACAACGAAGGTTACTAACAATTGGACAAAATCATATTTACAATTCTCAATGAGTTCAATCCTTAATCGCCCGACCCTCACCGCGAGGCATTTTCTTTGATCCCACTGCAAATAAAATGGTAAGCAGAGAGTAAGCCTCAGCAACAAATGCACATACACACAACAGCTTTTTTCGTCTGATTCTACTTTTTCACGCACAAGAGTACAAACATCAACAATTTTATATCCCCAGGAAATGAATTAACTCATTAGAACATTCACATCATAACATTCACTACACAATTTTCACAATTACTAATAATTTATGATACCATCTTAATGATCTTTTTTTAGATAAAACTTCATATGACTTATGAGTCAGTCGAAACTCAATCAATGTGGGTTAATCCACGGGTTAATGCAGTCAATATAATCAACGCAAGTCAATATATTAAATTCATAAAAATATTAGTAATACATGTATAAATATTTGTTTTATAGTTAAAAGTATTAGGTTAAAAGTAATACTTTTAACAAATTTGTAAATAAATATTTACAAGCTCGTAGAATATTAATATGATAATTATTTGCAACATAATTAGATGATGTAAATCCATGAGTAAAAGTAAACACCATTCTTACTTAGCATTACCTGTGATTACAGTCAGGAAAAGTGTATATTGAGAGATGCATTTCATCAAACTCTTCCTCATCAACTTCAGAGAACAAGATCGAGAAGAACAAATCCATAGCTAAATTCAAGGATGTCAACATCCCTCCAACATCAAATCTCTTCGACGATGCCAGCTTAGACTTAAAGCTGGCATCATCGACATCAACTTCGTCTAATTACCAAAGTGTGTGCACTCTAGACAAAGTGAAGTCCGCCCTAGAGAGGGCAGACAGATCGAGGATGAAGAAGCGTTCGATATCATTAATGTCGAACTCATCTTCATCTTCAGTGAAAGATAGTGATTGTGTGGATGAAGAAGAGAAAACGTCGGCCTCATTTGCTGCGATGTGCCACGCTTGCCTGCTTTACGTCCTCATCTCCACAACCAATCCCAGCTGCCCACGTTGCCACACTCATCTTCCATTGCCTACAACCGTGAAGAAACCTCGACTTGATCTTAACATATTCATTTGAAATGTTGAAGCCTGCTATCTAATGGTTTTACATTTTTTTGTAAAGTTATATAAAAGAAATTGGATGGGTATATAAAATTTTCAAATGTTTTATTTTCTTGTTAGCCGTATCATATAGTTTAACATATATTATACGCGTTTTTTTATTTTACATTCTATTTTTTTTTTACCGATTATAATTTATACTAGATTTTTTGTTTACTTTTACAACCTTCGACAAATATTTTTTGACGAGTACAGGTTGAATGCATGCAAAAAAAAAAAAAAAATTAGAATGTTGAAAAATGAAATTAACCCTACAGTAAAGTAAATTAGTAAGGGCATCCACATTAATGGATTTTTGGCACACCATTTTAGTGTGAGACTTACATGCCAACACATTAATTAAAAACATCTACTTTTTTAAAACACACCTCTACATCAATTTAACACAAATTTACATCAATTTTATCTCAAATACAATCATTAAATGTGGATTCCATTATCCACTAATTTTTATTATATTATTTAATTTTAGAAAAAAAAACATTTTTTATTGGTTGCAAATTAGATCATATTAATTACAATTATTAGCCAATCATTAAAAATGAGGACAATAATGCAACAAAAACATAACTACATTAATTAACACACATTTTGTTTTAATTAAAAACACGCCAAAATGAATCAACGTGGTTGCTCTAATAAATATATATTTTTAAAATACAAAGGAGACAATCTAAATACACTCAAAGTCAATATATGTTTGAATCTACTCAATTCAATTCGATTCGATTTTTCTAATTTAACCGGTTCGACCTAAAATCAACAGAATTGAATTAGGAATTATCTTATTCGAGTTTTCGATTTTGATTTGATTTTGCTGTAACCCAACGAAGCATTGAAAAGACGCATACAATTAAAAAAAATGAAGCACTGCACGTGTGTTGTGAATCATCATATTGTGTTCATATATTGGTGGGCAGTGGACCAGTGAAATGGAAATTGTAAAAAAAATGTCATGGTTGTCAACTTGTTGAAATATGAAATTTGGAAAGCACGCCGTAGACTTTGTTGACTCGCATAATAATTCGGAAGATGTCAAATTATATATTCATATAATGTTAAGTTGGATGATCCATTGGTCTCCATTTATATTTAGAAAAATCGTTGAGATTTGTGTATCTTCTTCTACCTTACAGATCGTGAGAAGGTCAGCGCTGAGTTTCTGATCCCAAATATGCTTGATTCGGCGGCGGCGCCACCACAAGGGCGGCGGATGCTCGGCGTTTTGTGGCTTGTTTTGGCGTTTGGGCAACTGTTTGATACTGCCGGAGCTCAAAATAGAACTGCTAATGCCACCGTCGATCCAGCTGAAGGTGCGCAAGTTTATCATGATTGCAGAAATTATTTGATTTAATTTATTTCGTTAATTTCGCCTTTAATTGCCCAACTGAGAAGACAGCAGCTCTACACTCAAATTAATGAATTATAACCAATTTGAAGCCAAAAAGGTTGTCCAATACCTCGGTTTTGGTAGCAAATTTCTGCTCTGTGAATTTTTCTCCATGAAAGCAAACATTTACTGTTTAGGAAAGCCAACATTTTTTGTTCATGAAAGCAGATATTTTATTTATTTCAGTTTTTTTAGTATAAAACTTATCATTTTTTTTCCCGATGATTTTCTCTTTGCAAGTAGAAATCATTTCTTACGATTTCTTGCTTATTTTATGATATTATGATTTTTTAGAGGAATGTATTATGAAATTTTGATTACTATAATTTTAATTCACGTGTATTGTATTGCATAATTTTATTTTTGTGTTTATTTTAAAGTGATATGTTATAGTTTATTATTTAATTTATATGTTATATAAAATAATATTAAATTTATTTTGTTTGATTGCATATAAATTTAAATATGGGAATGTATTTATTGATTGTGAACATATGTTTGATAAAATAGAAGATAATGAAATAAAATAATAATGGATGTTTTAAGAACATTTGATTGGTGAAAAATTTAGTGCAAAATAGTTGGAGATGATTTTGTTTACCAAATCTTGCACTTTGTATCAATCTAAGGCCAAGAGTTATAGATGAATTATAACCAAGACATGTTTACCATTTTCATGTGTCTTGTATTCATGATCCACGAACTTGCTTTTAACCATTGCCAACTAAATTTAAGGTTCACCTTTTGACCACTGCACTGTAGCTGCATGAGGATGGGGTTAGATGTGTTTGTGGATTAGACCATTTTCACTAACTCTTTTTTAACATAACATTATATGTAAGAATTGATTGTTTTAGCATTATTTTGATTTACAGCAAGAGCTCTGAACAACATGTTCGAAAGATGGGGAATTACAGCTACAAATCAATGGAACATTAGTGGGGAGTTATGCAGCGGAGTGGCTATTGATGCAACTGCAATTGACGACTTAAATCCGGGCATCAAATGTGACTGTTCCATTACTAATAACTCTGTTTGCCACATTAGTGCTCTGTAAGTTGTTGAAATCTATATGCCGTACTCAATTCTAGTTTCTAATGACAATAATTGAAGTGATTGGCGATCATGGCATCCTATTTTCATGGTTTTGCAGGCGGGTTTATGCGTTGGATGTTGCGGGGCCAATGCCTGATGAGATTTGGGGCTTCCCTTATCTCACGAATCTGTATGTTTTGGTTTATGGTATTAATAAGTATAATTATACTGTATATCATATTATCAGCAAGTTGATTGACTTGTAAAACCTATTTTGCCATTCACATATTGTTTCTTTATTTTTGCTGATAATACAACATTAATTAATTTCCTACTCCTTTTTCATTTCAGAAATTTGGCCCAAAATATTTTGACGGGTCCACTTTCTGCGTCCATTGGAAATCTCACTCGCATGCAGTACATGTAAGCCATCCTTATTTTTTCATTATTTGTTTTACCACACAATATTTTCATCTGCAAGCACTGTGTTTGCATGGATATATATAATCTTGACAAATTTTTTATTTCGTACTATTAGGACCTTCGGCATAAACGCATTATCAGGGGAGCTTCCTAGGGAACTTGGACTGCTCACCGACTTAAGATCATTGTGAGCATCCTTTAGTTTTTGTCTGCATAGTTGAAGTAGTCTGAATCTGATCAGTAGTGCAAGCACATAGTTAACTGACAATTTTTTTTTTTTTTTGAAAAATTGAAAACTTGTATGTTAGATTATGTTCATGTATTTTAATATGTGCAGATCTTTTGGCACAAACAACTTCTCTGGTCCGTTACCATCTGAGCTTGGGGACTTATCGAGACTAACGCAAATGTAAGTTGTCTGTTATCAATATTAAGGAACTTTACAAGGACTCCACTAGTTTAAGCACTTTCACTTTTTCACTGTTTCTATATGCAATAGTGTGATGGATTGATTACTTACTTCCATGTTTGAAACTGTTAAAGATTAGTGAAAAATGATACTCCTCTCTAATACTTAAGCTTTTAGAAGAAGTGGTTATTTGACAAAAGCCATATGCTTTTTCATTGGTTGGTTAAAAGCAATATTCAGGCAAACTCTTTGGTTGTCATCTTTGCAGATACTTTGATAGTGCTGGAGTCAGTGGTCCAATACCTCAAACATTTGCTAATCTACGAAGACTGGAGAGAGTGTAAGAGCCTAAGAAAAAATCTTCCTTTTTTACTCTATTTGATGATGGACCTTAAAATATTCATTTGAACAAACTCTGAATGATTGTGTTATTGGGTTTTCAGGTGGGCGTCAGACAATGCGCTCACGGGGCAGATACCCGACTTCATAGGAAATTGGTCCAACCTCGTTCAACTGTGAGACAAAAATCTCTCTTATCTGTTTTTCTCCTTCAAAATCATTGTTAGAAATACGCTTATTAGTTGTGCACGGGGTACTCCAAAAAGTTTTTTCTGAGCTCCTTCACTTTATGGCTTATGATTGATCATTTTTAAATGTGTCTGTAGGAGGCTTCAAGGAAATTCTTTTCAGGGTCCAATACCATCATCATTCTCCAATTTAACCTTATTGAATGACTTGTGAGTGACATCCACTTCTTTTGTTTTTGTATTTCCACAATTTATTTTCTTAATGCTTTTTTTAGTGCTTGACAGAAGCTAATATTTATGATTACATTGCTATTCTCAGGAGAATAAGTGATCTATCTAATGCTAGTAGCTCTTCACTGGACTTCCTCAGAGATATGAGATCCCTATCTACCTTGTAAGAAATCATTGTTTCTGATTCTGTCAATAAAAACTAGTTTAACGCTTCTTTTGCCTTTCATAGACAAATAGTAATCACGACTCGTTAATTTTGGCAGAGTCTTGAGGAACAATAATATTTCTGGTTCCATACCTTCATATTTCGGTGAATTTCAGAGTTTGACCCTACTGTAAGTATCATTGTTGCACTATGGTTTCTGAGAATTTGAGTTACAAATAATCATCATTTGATGTTGTAATCCTATGTTTCAGGGACTTAAGCTTCAACAACTTGACTGGAAGAATTCCAGACTCACTTTTCTATCATAGTTCTCTCAGCAACTTGTAATTGCTAACGAACTGCTTGCTTATGATTCATATAACTGTCATGATTATTCACTGACCAAAAAAAAAAAAAAGAAGGCAATAAGAAAAGAAAGCTACTTATTTTGCCTATTTCAATCTTCAGGTTTCTCGGTAGTAACAAGTTAACAGGTGGACTACCATCTCAAAAGATTTCACAACTCCAGAATATGTGAGTATTAATGCTTTTAAAATATATAACATCTACTACCTCTATCTCAAAATATGGGCATATAGTTATCTTCGCACAAATTAAGAGATCATAGTTAATATATAGATAAATATTTTCTCTCATTCATCTTAAAATTGGTAATTTAGCCTCACATCTTTTGAACTTTGGCAAATTTAGTCCAAAATCCCTCAATTTCACGTATAGAACACATGACTGCAACAATTTAGGAAATTTTTTGTTGGAAAATAGCACTTTACAGTAGGCAATGAGAATGTCGAACAAAAAACCGAAACAAACTAAACAAAATAGTAAGTCGAGTCGAGGAATACCCTCTCTCCTTAAGATGAGATACGACCAGGGTAGTGCTCACCGGTCCGTGTGTATCGTCTCCCAAAGACCGTTCAAAAATAAGAAAGATAAACCTGAGCCCCATCCGCCCAACGTCCAATTGCCAAGGCACACGGACGAGGTCGCGTCCGGATCGGACCGGGCCAAGCCCCGCGCGTGCATATGTGTTGTACAAGCATACTACTCCAGTAGTATACTAATTACTAAACCTCTTCTCATGACTTAACTTATACTTACATTTTCAAGGTCCATTTTCCTATGTGGGATAGTTAAACACTCCTCCCACATCCAAGACCTTTCATTTCCATTTCAAGTGCCCAACTTTGATGCTTAATTTCTCACTCACCAAAAATTGGTTTTGAGCGATTCAAAATGTGTTGATTATCTACTCCAAACGTAGATTAATCTTTTGGCATTCAATCCTTAAAAGGATTAACTCTTAGCCACTTAACTATTAGTCAAAGTGGTGCCACCCACGACTTTCAACAACCAATTTTCCAACATTTTTTAACTCCAGCCATTCTTGATTATGTGTCTAAAGCTTTTGAATTTCGTTACCTTTTAGTAGCATTTGTGGTGAGAATGCTTATATTTAGTCTTGGGATTGGTCATAATTCACAAAATCTCCTAATTGCATGGTCACGTGCTCTGCACATGTCAAGAATTGGGGAATTCAGGTCTAAATTTTGAAAAAATTTAAGATGCGGATTGCTAATTTTAGAATGAAAGGGACTAGTTTTGCCACACTCTTACAATTTGAGTACTAATTTTTCCATTTTTCTCATAATAGGAAGCCACAAACATTTAACATTTTATTTTGGCTTGCAGAGATTTATCCTACAATGAATTAACGGGGAGCTTTCCATCTTGGCTCAACGGGCAGAACTTACAACTGTACGATTGAATGAGCACAATGCTTGTTAATTCATAATTTGCTTTAAATATATCATGTTCTGTTGTCTTGCTGGCATATTTTATTATCTCATTGCTCCAGCTCACTCTAACAATAAATTGTATTCTTTGGTGCAGTAATTTGGTTTCAAACAACTTCACCATACGAAGCAGGTACGAATATAAATCTACATACACCACGCAAACATTTATTTGGATTTGGTTTCATTAGTTTATATTACAAGTATTTGTTGGTTTTTCCTTATAGATTGGTCATAACTATCCTTTTTCTGCCTTATAGTACTTTACCTTCTGGTTTGGACTGTCTTCAAAGGAATTTTCCTTGCAATCGAGGGCGACCTATTTGTAAGTCATATGTATCTATTTCAATCCATGCAAAGATGATTAATCCTGGAACCATTTGTTTTGGTGAATATAGCATTTCATGTAGTACAGTTTATTAGTATGGGCTGAACTAAGTCTTGTCTTAAGATAAATTAATAACACATTATTAAAGCTTGAACTCAACTTTAGAATTTGTTTAAACTACCACTTAGAACATCAGTGGAGCAATGTATTTGATTTAATAGACTAGGCCTGTTTGCATTACGAACTTCTATAATTCAGAGAAATCGCGAAAACTCTAGTAAGACTCATGCATATGGACTATTCTCTCATATTTCAATAGTACATTCAATGGTTTAGTCCTAATCAAAGAGAAACCTCTGGGTGAGAGCACATATATTGTAACTGGTGCTCTCCTCTGAAATGTCAAAAATGAGCACAACATATTAAGCCTGCAATGTGCTGGAGTTTCATTGCATTGCTAATTTCACAAACATAAATGGTTTGCAGATTCCAGTTTTGCAGTCAAATGTGGTGGGCCCCAGATTACGTCTTCTAATCAGATTGTATATGAAATGGATAATGAGACTCTTGGTCCAGCAACATATTATGTGCCAAATACTCTTAGATGGGCAGTAAGCAATGCCGGTTTGCCTGATGGTAGCAGAAGCCCGCAATATAAGAGCTCATCATCATCACAATTTACGAATACTTTGAACTCGGAGTTGTTCCAGACTGCTCGGATATCGGCTGGATCATTAAGATACTATGGCTTAGGCCTAGAAAACGGTAATTACAATGTAAGCCTCCAGTTTGCTGAGTCAGCAATCCAAGGTACAGGCACTTGGCAGAACCTTGGACGACGTGTTTTTGATATATATATACAGGTCCGTGTCAAACTAAAAACTTGTTCGAAATGTTTTCTGTTGATTATATGATTCAATATTGAAGGCCCAATCTTATTTATTTGCTTAAACTCAACCATCTCTACTTTCCAAACATTTCTGTTTATGTTTGTCCAGTACTGACTTATTAATGATGTTGTGTAATATCCAGGGGAATTTGGTAGTAAAAGATTTTGACGCACGAAGAGAGGCTGGCGGCATGTCTTTAAGAGCCGTTGCAAGGGTATTCACTGTGGAGGTCTCGGAAAACTATCTCGAAGTCCATCTGTTTTGGGCAGGAAAAGGGACTTGCTGTGTACCTCTTCAAGCTACATATGGACCTTCAATTTCAGCAATAAGTGCAACACCAAGTATGTGAATTAATATTCAGAAAACAGGGCTAATCTTAAAAAAATTCAAGTTTGCTTTTTTGTGGATCCTAAGCCAATGTTGATTGCGTGTTCTTTGTCTCAGATTTCATTCCAACTGTTGCCAATAGACCTCCTGGTGGGAAAAAGAACCGGACTGGTCTTATTGTTGGTATTGTTGTTCCTGTTACAGTTGCAACTTTGCTTTCTCTATTGGCAGTGTGTTATGTTTCCCAAAGAAGAAAAAGGCAGAAGAACTTTGAGGATGAAGGTAAGAATATCCACCAAACCTTGGTGGCTAGAGTTAATAATCTTTCGAAAGTGAATCTCGTCAAACGTGTTTCTATGATTGCAGAGTTACTTGGGATCGATGCACGGCCTTACACATTCAGTTATGCTGAACTCAAAACTGCAACAGATGACTTCAATCCTGCTAATAAGCTTGGAGAGGGAGGGTTTGGACCTGTTTTCAAGGTAAAAACTATTTTGACTACTAATAATGTTTTATATAATTGAACAGTAATTACCACATTCTTAACATGAACAAGACAATGATGTGTCTAACAAACAGGGAAAACTTGGAGATGGAAGAGTAGTTGCTGTTAAACAGTTGTCTGTGGCATCACATCAAGGAAAGAGTCAGTTTTTGGCGGAGATTGCTACTATATCAGCTGTGCAGCATCGTAACCTGGTGAAATTGTATGGTTGCTGCATTGAGGGAGATAAACGGTTGCTCGTTTATGAGTTTCTGGAGAACAAGAGTCTTGATCAGCTCTTATTTGGAAGTGGTAATAAAGCTCTATATCTTGACTGGGCAACACGTTACGATATATGCTTGGGAGTAGCAAGGGGTCTGGCCTACCTTCATGAGGAATCTCGACTACGAATTGTTCACAGAGACGTGAAGGCTAGTAACATTCTGCTTGATTCTGGTCTCACCCCTAAGATTTCAGATTTTGGCTTGGCTAAATTATATGATGACAAAAAGACGCATATAAGCACTCGAGTTGCAGGCACAATGTAAGCGATATTCACTACCAATTCCATGTTCCTCATCTTTTTCCTTGTTCAAAGTCATGAATGGATTTACAACTTACTTCCTTATCTGGTTCATTAATTGATTCATGCAGTGGATATCTAGCACCAGAGTATGCCATGCGTGGACATCTCACAGAAAAGGCCGATATTTTCAGTTTTGGAGTTGTGGCTCTTGAGCTCGTCTGTGGAAGACCCAACTCCGACGCCAATCTGGAAGATGATAGAGTATATCTTCTTGAATGGGTATGTTCTTGTTGCCAAACACTTCTTTAGTTCAATTTTGTTCTTTTCCTAGCAACAAGGCATCTTTGTCATTCTTCCTCGTACCATCCATATTATAGCTCGTACCATCAAAACCCTAATCATCCCACGCTAAACCTATAATGTATAATGTTACCGGGCAGCTAGCTAATCTTAGTGTTGCTATTTCAGGCTTGGAATCTAAACGAAAATAACAGGGCAATCGAGCTGGTTGACCCAACATTGCATCAGTACGAAGCGAATGAAGTGAGAAGGATTATTGGTGTTGCACTTTTATGCACTCAGGCATCCCCAGGGTTGCGTCCGGCTATGTCTCGTGTTGTGGCTATGCTATCTGGAGACATTGATGTGGCAACCGTGACATCGAGACCGGGCTATCTAACGGACTGGAAGTTTGACGATACAACAACCTTTGTCACCAACACTGATACATCAACATCAAACAGCACAAATGTGACCATTAGTCCAACTGTAGACCCAGCCAAACTGATGTTTCATGAGACCATTGGTGAAGGCAGATAACGAAGAATACTTGATTCTTTGTTGCATATATCTCATAAACATGTGTGTATCGAATTATTTAAATTCTGTGTTGCTTATTTTTTGCATGCTCTCGAGCATAAGCTTTTTTTTTTTTTTTTTTGTAAATCTATGAGATAGAAATGTATTAGACATCTACATTATTTTTCTCTCGTATGATTGATTTTCTGTACAACTTTTATTTGTTTTTGTTTTTTTCTTTCTGTTTTCTTTGAGCTTTCATAATTATATTTATATTTAAAATATTTTTATCACAAATTATATATGCACACAAGTTTTAGATCATGTATGTTTTATGCGGAAACAAATCGATCTTTTTGGTTGATTAGTTCATTGATTTAAACTCCTAGCTTAATTTGGAAGCACTTTTCTTTTTAATTAAATTAAATTATATGAGGAAGGTTAAACTAAAAATGGGATGAATACAAAATTATTTTTACTTTGTTTTTGTAATACAAATAAATACATGCCCACACAAACAAATAAACATCAATTTATCATTTCATGTTTCCCAACAAGACTAACTAATCATCATTTCACAATCGTCCAATCAATACGTACCAACACAACTTACAATAACATAATATCACAAACATTAATATACAATACTAATTTGACATCTTCAGTAAAATTACCTTATAAATTCCAAAAAGAAACTACTCCCTCCGTTCCACCTTATTTTGCATACTTTCCACTTTTGTTTGTCCCAACTTATTTTGCCTAATTTCCTAATTAAAGTGAAAAAAACATAAACTTAAACATCCAACCAACAGTCAACTGTATTTTCTTAGGATCCGTGCCGATCAAAGTAGGCAAAATAAGTTGGGACGGAGGTAGTATTATACTATTCACAATACAAATCAGCAATTATAGAATTGATCGGTACCTGGCATTCACCAATCTAATTTAATTTCACTATTTAACTATAAAAAGATTAGTCTATGTATAAATCAACAACTAAGGTTACTAACAATCGAACAAAATCATATTTACAATTCTGAATGAGTTCAATGCTTAATCGCCCGACCCTCGCCGCGAGTCATTTTCTTTGACCCCACTGCAATTAAAGCGGGAAGCAGAGAGTAAGCCTCAGCAACAAATGCACATACACATACTAATGATGATTTAAATGTGAGTGGAGTAATAAGGTTTTTTTTAAAAAAAAAAATTATTCATGTTTTATCTTCATACTAAGTGCATTTGTTGAATTTATTGTGATATATGTAAATATTTAGGAAGCTGTAAAAAAAAAAAAAAAAAAATTCAATTGTCTAACTAATGATATTTTTATCATTTTTTATATTCAAAGTTACATGTTTGAAAATATAATATTTAAGACAAAAACTTTTGTGCACCTAGTGCACGGACCGTGCACTCAGGTCGACTCGGCCAGCCACACGCTTGCACGTGTCACTAGGTCGCAGACAAAATCCACTCAAACATACTCCAAGTGTCAGACATTTATGTTATGTTAATTATACATTTTAGTAGTGTTAATCATATATATTTTTTAACGTTTATGATAAAATATTCAAAATTACATGTTCACTATATAATTTTCAAATATTTACAGCATGAGTAGCATTTTTGTGCACTTGATGTACACATGCACTCGAGTCGGGTTTGGGTGTAGGTTGACCTGAATTCACGCACTTTTACTTTTTTTTTTTTTTACCCTGATCTCAATATTATGTTAGTCATATATTAGTCATACATTTATAATATTAAATCAACGTTGGTCAATGTAATCGGTATAATCAAGGCAAATCAATATAACATATGACAAGTTCATAAAAATATTAATAATACATGTATAAATATTTGTTTTATAGCTAAAAATATTAAGTTAAACATAATAGTATTTACAAACTATTAAGATATATTTATTTGCAACTTCACAAAATATCACAATATACAACAAACAATAAAGAAGCTAAATTAGGATATAAAGGAGAATGCATTTTAGGATATAAAGGAGACATATCGAAATACACACGGAGTCAGAATAGAAACGAATCTACTCGATTCAATTTGATTTTTCTCACTTCTAGACTTGTAGTGTAATTTAATTGGTTCAATCTAAAACCATGGAATTAGGAATTACTCATTCGAGTTTTCGATTTTGATTTGATTTTTCTCAACCCACACCAAATAGACTACATGTTGGTGGCAGGTGGAATAGTGGATTGGGAAATTATGATACTCTCTCTCTCTCTGTCCATTGTCGTCACCTTCTGATATCTGGGAATTGAAATTTGGAAAGCACGCCGTAGACTTTCTTGACTCGCAGTTATTCGGAAGTTGTCAAATTTTATAATGTTGAGTTGGATGATCCATTGGTCTCCTCCATTTATATTTAGAAAAATAGTTTTGATTTGTGCATCTTCTTCTACCTTGCACAGCCGCCACAAATCGTAAGAAGGTCAGTGCTGAATTTCTGATCCCAAACATGTTTGATTGGGCGGCGGATGCTCGGCGTTTTGAGGCTTGTTTTGGCGTTTGGGCAACTGTTTGATACTGCCGGAGCTCAAAATACAACTGCTAATGCCACCGCCGATCCAGCTGAAGGTTCGCTCGCACTTCTATCGTCACTCTAGAAATTTATTCGATTCAATTTGTTTTCTTAAATTTCGCCTTTAATTGTTCCAATTGGGGATATTTATGATTAAGGAGAGATTGCCCCCTCCTTAGTGAGATTATATGAGCAAATGCCCGACCCAAAATATGTTATTGCTATGGGAGCGAAGAACTCCATGCATCCGGTGGATATTTTTGGACATTTTAAGACATGCTATCTTGGGTAGGGAAACAGTATTTATCGTTTACGAAAGCATACATTTATTGTTTATGAAATCAGATATTTTATTTAGGGTGGGACTAAAAACACCGTATCATTTTCTAAGCCCACTCCAATTCATACACTTTTTAATTAAATAATTTTTAAAAATAAATAATATCAATTTTATCATTAGGTTTTGCTCTACTAGTTCCGTTCGATCATTATGGCCGAACGTATTTATCCGTGTTCGGTCATCTTAGCCGAACGGCCGAATACTCTTCTATATGTTCAGTCAACCAGAACTGAACGAAACTGTTCAAGTTCGATCATTTTTTACGTTTTTTCCTACGATTTTCACATAATTTTCACATATATAACAAATTCATGAAATGTTTGTCATTATGTTGGCATTACATTTTTCAAAAAATTAAAAGATTTTACATTAAAAATAAAGTAAGAAAGATGAAAAAAGAGAAATAAAGGAAGGAGAGGGAAACTAGGATTTTTTTTTTAAAGATAAAATTGGTATTTCAATTTTTTTCATTTTTTTTAATTAAAATCTATACTATACTAATAGCAGGTAAGTTGGAAAAATTTACTGTATTGTCACTTTCCCACTCAAAAATGTCACATCATAATGCTGACTATGTAAATAATATTTTTTTTATTTCATTTTGATTTTCTAAATAATTTTGAGTCAAACTTCCTCATCAAACCATTTGATGAGACTTCCTCTCCAAGCCATTATACTATATAAGTTCTAAGTGGTTGATTAGAATACACATTGAACAATAGAGCAATTGAGCAAGAAAAGAAATAATAAAGATGAGCATTAAGCTGAAAATAAGAAGATTTGTGGGCCTCAAAATGTCAAAATAAGAAAAAAAAATTAGAGATGGAAGTCATCATCTACATATTAACTAAAGAATGAAAATGAAGAAATAAAGAAAGAAAAAACAGGAGCACGAATTGCATGAAAATGAAGCTACTCTTTGCCGATTAAATGATGATAAAGATTAACGGTTCGTAGTTTATAAAATATTTTCAAAAGAGTTGAAACTCTGACAGTATTGGTGAGCTATCATATTACAATAAAAAGAAATATAAAAATATCAGATACTCCATTGCAAATGAAAGAATGAAGAAAGAGGGGGGGATAGAAATCAGGTTTGAAGAAAAAAGAAATTAGATCTCAATAAGAGAATGAAAGAAAGAAAAATAAGTAGAAGATGAGGGAGAAGAGAATGTGAAAATGAAGATGGAGCCGCCACTGTTTAGGAGGAATGGAGATCTTTCAGGAGGAATGAAGATTATGGTAATTGTGTATACTTATTTAATAAGTAGTGAAGAAATTTATTGGGCTAATTAAAATAAAGGGACCTTATAATAGCTATTAAAAAATTAATTCTTAAAAAATATAAATATCAACAAATAAGATCTTTAAAAATATTTAATAATAATAATGATAGTACTAATGAGCTTTTTTTTCTCTCTAATTTTGTCGAAATCAATAGAAAAATTTTAATAATCTTATAATTTTTTTTTTGTTTGGATGCAGTAAAAAATTGTTAAGAAATTTGAAGTTTGTTTAATATTATTTTAAAATTTATTTAAAAATATAAAAATATATTGAATTAGCTATAAATTTTTAAATAGTAGTTCAAATTTGGAATAACTACAACTATTATATCTTCAAAACGCTTATAATTAGTTACATTGTATTATCAAATATATAATATAAACCATATATTATATAGCAAGACGCGTAACACGCGGGTACACTGCTAATATTTTTAATTGGGGTGGGCCTAGAAAAGATTAGTGTGCCTTTAGTCCCACTTTTTATTTATTGCCTTTTTCTTTTCAATTTTTTGAGTATTAAGTTTAACTTCTTTTTTCCCGATGATATTCTCTTTGTAAATACAAATCATTTCTTGCGATTTACTACGTATTTTATGATATATTATAGATTAAAGGAATATATTATGAAATTTTGACTATTATAATTTTCATTCACGAGTATTATATTGAGTAATTTATTTTTTGTGTTTATTTCAATAAAGTCGTATATAATATTTTTGTATTTTAATTTATATAATATATAAAAATAATATTTATATTTAAATATTATATTTTTTGCTTGATTGCATATGAGTTTAAATATGGGAATGTATTTGTTGATTACGAACATATGTTTGATAAAATAGAAATAATGAAATAAAATAATAGTGGATGGTATAAAATCATTTGATTGGTGAAAAAATTAGTGCAAAATAGTTGGGGATTTGATTTTGCTTACCAAATCTTACACCTATATGAGCAATTTGTATCAATCTGAGGCCAAGAGTTAGAGATGAGTTGTAACTAGACATGTTTACCTTTTTCATGATGTCCTACATTCATCATTTGACCACTGCCAACTAAATTTAAGGTTCTCCTTTTGACCACTGCCCTATAGCTGCATGAGGATGGGATTAGATGTGTTTGTGGATTAGATCATATTCACCAACACTTTTTAACATAAAATCAAAGGTAAGAATTGATTGTTTTATTATAGGATAATAGGGATGTTTTGTCACAAATTATATAATAATTATATTTTATAATAAAATACAAACAAATAAATATCAATCTATAATTTCATGTTTCTCAACGACTAACCATCACTTCACAATCATCCAATTAGTACCAACAAAACTTACAACGTAATATTACAAGCATCAATCTTGTAAAACACTAATTTGACATCTGCAGTAAAATTATCCTATAAAGTCCAAACACATACTATTTTACTATTCACAATACGAATCAGCAGCTATAAAATTGATCAGTACTTACGATTCACTAATCTAATTTACGTTCACTATTTACCTAGAAAAGGATTAGTATATGTATAAATTAACAACTAACGTAGGAAACAGATTAGTAGATGTATAAATTAACAACAAAGGTTACTAACAATCGGACAAAATCATATTTACAATTCTCAATGAGTTCAATCCTTAATCGCCCGACCCTCGCCGCGAGGCATTTTCTTTGATCCCACTGCAAATAAAATGGTAAGCAGAGAGTAAGCCTCAGCAACAAATGCACATACACACAACACAGCTTTTTTCGCCCGATTCTACTTTTTCACGCACAAGAGTACAAACATCAACAATTTTATATCCCCAGGAAATGAATTAACTTGTTAGAACAAGAAGTGCATGTATTTGCACACTAGTACACAAACTCATGAGCCATACGAGAAAAGGGGAGAGAGGAGAGAGAAAGCTCACCATCCTCTACGTCTTTCTCGCGATAAAAGTGGGGAGCTATCTCCAACAGCCATTCAGGTTTTAGTTCGGTCACCTGTGTGCCAACACCACATGAGCTTTGTAATCACGCGAACACAATGTAAATATGTACAGGAAAGGAGGGGAAGTATGTATGATCTTACCTGCCGCATGTACTCCTTGGTTGTTAATACCAATTCATGGTAGATGACCCATCTTGGAAGTACCTAGTGTGAAGAAAGAAAAGGAAAAAGGAAAGATAAGAATCACATTTGGTGGCTTATATCTCTCAATGATGCTTGACCAGTTAAACATATAATAAAAAATTAAAATGACGATTAATCTATAAATGAGCACCACATGTGAGAGGGGAATGACAAAGAAAGGATTAGAACATAGGATAAAGTTGGAGATGCACGCAGGGGATATTTCCAGAGAAGGGCAGGGGAGGAGGAAGGGGGGATTGATTGTGCGTGCGGTGGGTTTCTTCGCTCTGTTTTCCTTCCAACTAAACAGAAGAGAAAGCAACATTGCTCCCTCCTCCCCTCCCTTCCTCCAATCTCTACCCCACTCCTACACAAAGCAAATTATTTAAGAGAGCAGCTATTTCAAGGACCAGACTATTAGATCACGTAAAATGTGGGCCACAGGTCTTAGGTTCACAATCTCTTATTAGTGCTCGTGGTACCAAGTCCATAATGAAAAGTTGAATATTTGTTTTTTTACAATTCCTATGATTAACTTAAATCCCACCCAACACTGTAGACTAGTAACTTATAATCCATGGATCTAAGTCAAGACCCATGAATCCAAGACCTACAGGCTACAATTCAACCGAAACCTGAATCAATAGGATACATCATCAAGCTTCAACCAGGCCAGGTTTAGAATCCACAATCTTGAAAACTTTTATGAATCAAAGCAGAAAAGGAAAAGGTTCTACCTGTGATAAACCAGAGCTAGGGTGAATATGAACGGTCTGCGGATGCTTGACAGTTCTATAGGATCCATTCTTTTGTAGCCTTGCTGAGTGCGGAAAAAATCCAGATGTAATGGCTTTCTTTATTGCATCTAAATCATTCTCATTTGAAGTCAACTCAATTTCAACCCTTTCCAATAGCCCCTCCAGCTGATCCCGTATATCTCTAGCTCTCTTCATGCTTCTCACCTGAAATATAGATATCAAAGTATTTAAACATTCAAAACTTTGGCAACGTGTAAAGATGACATCGAATTGCTACATAGCATCTCTGTTATAAACCACATGATACTAGAAAGAGAGGCTCATGCTCCCTCCAGTCGATCTTAAAATTCACACTTCAAGTAACTTATTAGGGAAGCTATTGTTTTGCATTTTGAATTTTTTTTTTTTTAAATTACATATCTCCACCAACCTATTTTCTCCATAATTATACAACACGTCCAACAATATCTAAGAAAACTCACATCAAATGCCATTATTCATCTCCAAAGCAAAACCTTTTTATAACACAAAATCAAAACCAAACACCATACCTTTAAAAATCATGTATTATCATATGTCAATATTTGCCATCTCAAAATCCACCTAAACACATAACAAGTTCTACTTGTTCTCCCAAATTAGGTCTTACACGTATCCTCATAAAATCAATTCTAAAAAATGAATGTGTCCTTTAATCAGAACCTAAAATTTATTATCTTTGCAGGCCTACCCCAAGGAGCAATGTTTTCACACAGAAGTGTGCATATTATTTATGTTTACTGGATTGCTAACAGCAATATCAGACCAGATCAGCCAAAAGACAGAACAACATTATCCTAAGAGACCTAGTCATCTTTCTAAGCAGAAAATAAACGGTATGGCACTTTTAAATAGGAAGCACACCTGGATATAATTCTCATAGCACCATTGAGTTGAAAAATTGGTTTCCTTCCATGAGCTATATACCTGATAAAGTAGCAGACATCAATAGTATCTCAACATTAAGCTTGAGGTCAAATAAAAGTCGCACTAATAAAATTGCAAGTAAAGCATTTATTAAGTACTCAGATTATGTCAAAGCAGACTCCAAAGTTTGAGAACATATGTTCTTTCATTTAAGGAACACTTGCATTAAGTAGTTTCAAGTGTTCCTTTTATATTTAAAGGAGAGCAATCAATACGAATCAACACACCATAAGCATGTAAAAGCTTTAATCATGAGATGTAGCACAAAATAGCGTAGTACAATACATCACAGAAAACACCAAAAGCGCTACCTTCAGCAATGCAATATGATCTCCAACATTTCCCATGTGAAAATTCAATCGTGCATTATCTGCATGAACTTGCTTGTCCTTAGGACGATAAAAGATCGAGTTTCCAACTGATAACATAGCAGCAATAGATATGATCTCATCGGAGCACTGGTATTTGTCAGAAGCTACAATCATTTTTGATAGCATTGGATCAAGTGGGAATTCAGACATCCTTCTGCCCGCTTTTGTCAACTCACCAAGCTTGTTAAGTGCACTCAGAGCATAAAGCACCTCCAAGGCCTTCAGCAGAGCTTCAGATGGTGGAGGGTCCATGAAGTCAAAGTTAAGCAGGTCGTTGATGCCAAGGCTCTTGAGCATGAGTACTACATTTGCTAAGTTAGTCCGTTGTATTTCAGGGACAGTATTATCTTCTAGATCATGATAAAAATTATAAGCAGTATACAACCGAAAGCATTTTCCAGGACCAGTTCTACCAGATCGACCAGCTCGCTGGTTAGCGGATGCTTTTGAGATTGGGGTAATCAATAATGATTCCATCCCAGTCCTAGGATTGTAAGACTTCATCTTGGAAAAACCCGGATCAATGACATACTTGATCCCATCTATTGTCAATGAAGTTTCAGCAATATTAGTTGCCAGAACAACTTTCCGTGCCCCTTCAGGCGTGGGCTCAAATATTTTAGCCTGCAGTTCTGTAGGCAAATTTGCATAAATTGGACATATGATGAGTTCTGCTATTTTTGTCCCCAATCCTCTAGTCCTGTGTTTAAGAGTTTCTTCAGCAGTTTCAATCTCTTCCTGCCCTGTTAAAAAAACCAGAATGTCACCATCTCCTGGTGGCTGTGTCACATGGATTTGAAGAGCAGTCACAATAGCAGCATCCAAGTAGTCAGCTTCCGGGGCCTTAGTATAATGTATTTCAACAGGGTATCTCCTTCCAGGTATTTTAAAAATTGGAGCCTTATCAAAATAATCACTAAACTTCTCTGCATCAAGTGTAGCACTTGAAATAAGCAATTTGAGGTCTGGGCGGAAACGAGAGATATCCTGTCACGACAAGGTTGAGTGCGATAAGGATATAAATACTTGTGTAATTCTAGTAAAGATGATGGAACAAAATATGATGTATTAGAATTTTAAATAAGTATTGCACATTAACTAAGATAAACAATACTGCAGAATTTGCTATGCATTGGTCGGGCAGCCGACTACTAATTAAACCTTTTCTATGTTTAAGTTATTCTTTACTTTCTGACTAATATCTTTAATCTATTTTATAGGTTGAAGACAAAAATGGATTCTTTACTTTTACACCAATGTACCCTCAAAACCAGTGAATTTATTGTATTACATTTATGGAATTTATTGTAATCTTAACTCAAATATTTAAATTACTATTTTATTTTTGGGTGGGAGTATCAACACCCCACCCAATACTCAACACACCCCATAATCAAAAAAACGAAAAGCATAAAACCATAAAAAATGGGGTGTTAATTATTAGGTGGGGTGTGGATCACCCCATCCTTAATTATTACTCTTATTAAGAAACAAACCGTTTATTTAGTTTAACTATTTACAAACTGTGGAAAAGATGACCACTCAGACCAAACAATTCTCTACTGTTTTATTACTATTTTCACCAACAAAACTCCTCCAGAAAAAATAATAATAATAATAACAAATGTTGAATGAATTTAACTACTTTCGAACAAGACAGCAGCATTCACACAAGATGACTATTCTTGGTCAGCAGCTCAAGATCTGATCCATACTTTTTTTTCCTAGAGTTCTCTCAGTTAAACCATATAGCAACAAAATCCAGGTCCTTTAGTGTATCTTTCAAGCTTCATTTAATCTATGATTTTTAAGAATCTGACCCATACAACATTTAGATATAGTCTGGATTTTTTAACTTAACTAAGCCAAATAGGATAGATCTAGAGTCTGGATTTTACCTTAACTAAGCCAAATAGGATGTCCGTTGAGAGGGTTCTCTCATGGGCCTCATCCACCATTATCACACTGAAAATATACAGAAATCATTAGTCACAATTTATATGGATGTTATCAAACATTTACAGCTGAGTCTAGCATGCACCTGTAACTTGCAAGGTCAGGCTCTCCAAGGAATTCACGCAATAACATACCATCAGTCATATATTTCAAAATTGTCTTTTCTGATGTACAGTCTTCAAATCGGATAGAGTAGCCAACCTAAATGTCAAGAGTAACCATGGGTTAACACAGCACATCCTGGTGGGGCAGCTGAAAATAAGTTGGAATATGGAAATTTGGAATAAAATTAAATAACAAGGGGTAGCTTAGGCATATGGATGAGAATCTTATATATTAATTGGAAAAAAAAAATGAAATACAATTATGTAATTCTATAATATACAAATATGAACATGACTACTATGCAAGCAATGCATGCTTTCACCAGATGAAGTCCATGAACCAAATATTTGATAGTCTGATTATGAGTTGACAGATTAAAGACTTACATTTTATTCAGCAAAATGTAAAAGGTTTCAAACACAGAACATGGGTTAACACAGCACATCCTGGTGGGGCAGCTGAAAATAAGTTGGAATATGGAAATTTGGAATAAAATTAAATAACAAGGGGTAGCTTAGGCATATGGATGAGAATCTTATATATTAATTGGAAAAAAAAAATGAAATACAATTATGTAATTCTATAATATACAAATATGAACATGACTACTATGCAAGCAATGCATGCTTTCACCAGATGAAGTCCATGAACCAAATATTTGATAGTCTGATTATGAGTTGACAGATTAAAGACTTACATTTTATTCAGCAAAATGTAAAAGGTTTCAAACACAGAATTAGTAAATAAATGACTGTCATGAGAAGCCAGCCAAACATCTATAATGTAAGAGAGGAAGGCACACCTCATGCCCAAGTTTTACTCCCATTTCTTGAGAAACTCGAGCAGCAACACTCATAGCAGCCACACGCCGTGGCTGGGTACATCCGATCTGTTGACAGACACCATTATTAGCAACTTTAAGTTAAATTTAAGTTTAGATAAAGTGGTTTCACTAATATTGAGATACTACATATATCAGATCATCTGTATGAATCGAGCAGAATCAATACAAGCATAAGTTCCACTTTCCCTGAAAAATCTGCAAAAAGTTATATGGAAAGTAAAGCTATGAGCACCAGGTATCATACATGTTCAGACTGATCTAGTAAGGTTCAAACCAGATGGTCCCAGTATATGTTCACAAAAAGGTGTCACTAATTGAAGACCCAACAGCCATATCAAGAGACACAAGAAAACATCCATCTGTTATACACACTTTTCTTGAATGAAGTTTACAGATATTGAGACCAATACGGTTTAAAAAGCTAAATATCCAATCTTTTTCATGCAGACTAAAACTTGGTTTCGAAAAATACTTAATGTGATAGAACAACTCCAAAGGACAATTATATTTATCACTCTTGTTCTTTATCTTTACAGAACAGGTGAGTGTCATTGTGGCTGACAAGCATACATGCCAATACAAGTATGTAGCTACAAAATTAAAGACAACGGGACTTTTTTTTAAGTAATAGAATATTATTATTAATTAAAGAAAATGTGAGTACAAAGGGATAAGGGGGGCATTAGACTACATCACAGGCAACAAGATTAAAACTAAAATGAATGACATCTTACCATTGCAGGAATTGAATACAAATCAGAGCTGAAAAAATTAGAAACCAGAGAAGGGAAATACACCTTGTATATATTGCTATAGCAACAACATGATTCAATTTATTTGTAGTCTTGTAACACGACCTCTTCTATCCACTTAACAAAATCGAATGAAAAATTAAATTATTTACTGCAATTTTGTCGGCCAGGATTGCAACCAAAGATTTCAATGTCTTCTTCAACATAATAATGATGAACATGGAAAACATAAAAATGGCAAAACTGCACTTCAACAAGCTATTGATTGTGCAACAATAATACACTGTTGATTATAGCATATGCTCAAATATTATTTCTTTCCTTAAATTTCAAAAACTGCACTAAGATTTTTCAGATGGAATTTTTAAACAATATGTTAAATCAGAAAATAGGGTAAGATAAAAATCTTGTACCTTTCCTCGCTTGGTGAATCCTGCCTCATGAAGGTACTGAGGTATCTGCGTAGTTTTCCCAGAACCTGTCTCCCCAACAATAACAAGAACCTGCAATAGAATGGTTATATCAACATTACACGAGCATGCAACGGATCATATGAAAGATTAAACATACTAAACCTGAATATATTTTTTTCAATGAATTATTTATCTCATTCAGTATTTCAAATGAGAAAGTTACAGCATATTTACTAGAACTTTCCATTATGTTAGCAAACAGGTCAGAAAGTTGACCAATTAGCACAAAGTTAGGAACAAGTCAGAAAGGATACTAACCCATATCTGGAGCTACAAATTAAAAATTAAAAATTCCATTAAATAACAAAATTTTAAAATTGACCAAACCAATTCTCTATAACTAGAATTTTGTACTATATTTTCAATATAACTGAAAGAAATTGTCAAACCTGATGGTCATTGACAGCTTGGAGTAACCGATCCCTATATGGATAGATTGGCAGTGTCTTTCTATCATTCTGAAAATTGAAGAGACAATAGAAAGATTAATGCCATATGCAATAACATATTTGGAAAGACCATACTTCTCAAAAATATTTGGTTGAAAGGATTTCATCCTTAATGCTACTCCTTTTGAGGAATAACCTATATATCTTTTTGTGGATTAGCATAGGGGTGTACAGACATTGCATAATTTTATCAATTTATACGGCAGGATAATTCTTTTGAGGGGTATCAACTAGGAAGTTTGATATAAGAATGAAGGTAAGGTTTATAAGTCCATGATCACACAATTTGTAGTTTCCATCTGTAGATACTGAGGAATTAGGAATATGCCAAAACCAGGAAATGCCATAGCTTTTGTTTCACCAACAAATTTTTATTTTGGTCTTTAACACTTCATAGAATATAATCCTTTCTCAGTCAACATACCCTACCCTTTTTCAATTTGTGGTGAAAGCTGATTATGGTTTCAATATGATAGGACATTCATGGTGGCAAGTTCAATGGTAAATGCAGAACAGACAATAAAGTTCCAAAAATAATCGCACCATTATTATCAATCCAACCCATACTATTATCTATTTAGCCAACATCATTACAACCACACATCGATCGCTGAATACTATTTTCTATGAGCTAATACTTTGATATGCCATAAGTGCATGCTTAATCCTGAAGTTCTAGGATCAAAATCAACATTGACGGAACAAAGTTGCTTGAAACTTGAAAGTACACACCTGAAGTTTTTCCAATGCTGTTTTGGCAGCAGTTGCCTCTGGCGACTGCACAGAAAACTCTTGCTCAACCTGCACACCAAATAGTATCAGGAAAAGTTGCAATAACCATGTCTGGAACATCAATTATGTTATTCAGAGGCTGGATTTACTTACATTAACACCATCCATGACAGTTGCCTTAATAAAATCTATTTGGTCTTCAAACACAAACCTACACAAGTGAACAAATCATAGAAAAAACAAGAAAAACGAGGCATCAGATAAGTTCTTAACTCCCTCGGGGACTTATAAAAAGCAGTGCACCACATTAGAACTCACTCATAATCATCATGTTTTTGCTTTTTATCCTTGGATCCAAATTTAAGAGTCGCTTTGCCTGAGAGATGTAATGACTATATGATTAGTGATTGAAGACCACTAATTGATAATGCAATATTAATTGTAAAACACCTCAAGAATTACCAATCTGATGATCCTCCCATGCTTCTTGTTCAGCAAAGGGGTTCATCTTTTCTTCAGCAGCAGGATCCCTGTGTGGGGGAAAAGGACAAGTCAACAAAACAAATTTCCTGCTGCTCCTATGTAGCATCTATAAATGCATACCATACGGATTTAGCCAAAAGGTAGCACTGATTGTAGAAGCATTTAGTTTTCTACTAATTAGAATAACCTGTAACGCTGTATTGCCACAGAAAATCGCTTTTCTTGATTTACGCCACCTTCCTGATCATCATATGCTTCAGGCATCCTATACTGCACTTTATCAAAACAACAAAATCAAGAAATGATGAATGTAACCAATAAAAGTAAGACGGCATATGATAAAGAAGACAGAAGCAATTATTAGGAGTCAACTACATCAAATCAGATCCCATGATAAAATGCTGGCTGAAGTGATGCCTACTAGATAATTGCAAGCAACCTCCAGACAACAATTGAATCTGGAGGATTAAAGGGTATGTGGATACAGTTCACTTATTATATCAAGTTATACACACATGTGCAATACATATTTTCCATGCAAGTGAAGACAGCAGATACTGTTGTCAAAGAGCTAATCAGAGGGTAAGTGTAAGGTGTTCTAAGAACTATATATTTTGCGGAAAGCTACCTCATTTGTATAATCAGATTCTTCTGTCCTCTTCTTGACGAGCTCGTATATTTGTTTCTTGTATCTGCCACAAGTAAATATCCCTGACATAAGTTCAAATTTCTCTATGTAAAGTGATCGGCGAACAAACTTAAATTATAAATTTTAAACATGAGCAAACATTAGGTTTAATGTTTAAGACAAATGATTAGAATATTTAACATATCAAAAGATCAATGCACCAAGTTTTTCATCACTTTTGCAGAAAAATCTCAACAATCCATGTCACCAGCCAATTACAGTATGGTTAGACTGGGACTGGCCCATCCAGATTTGGGGTGGGCCAGTCCAGTCCATTGTTTAGATTGGGAATTGCATACTCAATAATTCCCCACCAGTCATCTTTAACTAATAGTATTTCTTTTTTCTCATTAGAAGATAGAGGTAATTTTGACCTAATATCTTGTAGTTACTCTTTCCTTAATAAGATTTGTTTCAGATTATAGAATATGCTATAGCTTTTTTTTTTTTTATTCCTTTTCATTTTATAAAACAACGGAAGCAAAATTTTATTTTAAAAAAAATGCACTAAAAGGGGTGAGCCATCCCTTAAAAAAAATATAGCTTATACTATTCCATAAACCTTATCTACTTCCTACGTTAGAAAATTATCATTCTCTTATTCTTCTTCTTGTACTAATTGTATCATCTCATTAAATTGGGAAAATGCAAATTTTGTTTGTTCTCCACTTTTTCTTTCCAGTGTTTTCTTCTTGTTTTATATATAGATCATTTCTTTGAATTGGGAAAATGGGAAATTACTTTTTTTTTTCTACTGTTTGGCTTATGTTGACTAAATCTGACCATATGGTAGCCATACTTAGAAATAAATACACCATAACAAATAATATATTGCTTGCAAAAGACGAAATTAACATCGGACAAAGCATTGATGGCAAATGTAGAAGTCTCGATATAAATAAAGGGCAATCAAAAATAATTTTACCTTAGCTCACGATTCTCTGCTTCAGTCAGCTTGACACCTTCAAATAAGTATTGCTCGTCTTCTATATCATCTCTACACCAAATAAACAAGGTACAAATAACAAATCAACAAAACAATAATACTTCTTTCAAGTTTTAATTGGAAATCAACATCTTAATTTCGTTACCTGAGCTCCTCTAACTTCTTTTGCTCCCTTTTCTTCAAATACTCTTGTCTTGACACTTTCCTGATACAGAAAAGAAGGTAATGTGCCAGTATAAGTGAATCGCCCAAACAAAGCAGATTGGTATTGGAAAAACAAAATTACAATGCAGCAAACATAAATCCAAGAAAACACTGAAAGCATTAGACTGTAATCAGCTTTATGATATGACTGGCTAAATAAATTATCTATAACATTGCGGAACCAGACTCCAGAGCCTTTTTACCATAATGAAGTAGCAAAAGTCATCCGACATCTGGGAAACATAAAATGCCTCTTACTAAATTAAACAACTCTCACGACCTCATACTTTTTCCACAAACATCCAGCCAAGAACGAAGTTTCCAGAAACATATGTAAATTGTGAAGCACATATTATATACTTGACGCATTATATGTGTAATACATGAAAACACACAAAAATAACTTGCATGTTCGTGTTCATTAGATCAACATCACAATTCAGTATGTCTATTTAACCATAAATGTTGCTAAAAAGAAGGAAGAGTGTTATCACCTTAATGTCCCAATGCCATCATTCTCCAAAGCCTCAGATCTTCGAATTGCCTCCTCTGTTAAGAATTAGCACCAAAAGGAGTATAATCAACCCATGTGCTTTACGCACCACTTAAGAAACAAAACAAAACAACAAACATACTTCCATAGGTTCCTTTATTTTTTTTAAAAATTCCAGTGAAAATCTTAATTAATAGTGTTTTCTACAATGAGAATATCTTAAAGAGGAAACCAAATTTTTTTTCTTGACATCTCTATATGGAGGACAGCTTTAGTCTCTCTCTGTTAGAAAGAAACTGAACGGGCTAAAGCTAAATGCCTTTTCTTTCTACCATAATTTGTGCATGTGGCCACATGTCTAAACTACCACCAAAGCATAAACACTTTCATATCAACTCTTTTGAGGTTTATACTAATGAATCATGCCTCCCCATATCTTAAAGCAGGTTTTCCACTGCTTGTAACACATAGAAATGGAAACATGACTCGTATATACAAACATTTATGGAGACATAAGAGTGTGGAGCTTTGCATATTAACTTTATGCATAGATATATAGATGGGCACTACACTGACAGCTACCACTAAAGCGATGCCAAGGAGAAAACAAGAATAAGGTGGTTTTTAAGCTGAACTTCTGATAAAACTTATATCAGCGCCTGCATAAAATTGAATTTCTAAATACACATACTCTGTAACCAATGCTTGATTTAAAGCCTTTGATGAGGAAATCTGAATACACAGAAACAAAACAATCGCAAAATAAAAATAAAAGCAACCTTCTTCCTTCTTTGTTAACTTCTGATCAGTCATCTGCATAAAGATAGAACCAAAAGAGGAATGAGATGATCGGCGGGAGGCAAGTTCCAGAATGTTATTGAATATGCCACAAGTATGATCACAGACACAATTAAGACCATCTACATACACACGCATACATATGAAATGTATATGACCTATTAAAGAGAGAAATGCAGAAAGAAATAGAAGACAGGTACATCTATTTCTTTCTGCATTGTTGCCACTGTAGGTATGGACACTTGTAGAGGGGACGTTTTACTTTTACATTGATATGTTAAAAGAAGCACTTCCCATGCAAAATTCTCATCTATTCAGGCAGCAACCATTCCCAGTACCCTAAGCACTCAAAGATGCATGTCAACATGCTGATTTATCTAAGCATTAAACGCAAAAGTTCCAAAAGCTTGGCTTCCTTTTTTAGATATCCTATTACACAGATCTCAGCTCTACAAACAAAACAAAACAAAAATAAACAAAAAAAGATCATCCAAAACAAATTTTCTATTTGTTTATATGAAGAAAAATACTTGGAAGATCAGTATGAGAAGTTCAATATTCTGTAGGTGCTGAAATTACTTGAATTATGAATTCAGTACATTGTTCCAAACGGGTAGTAAAAATCAGTAAAACAATTATACAAATAAGTAGCCCAATAGGAAATCTACAAAGACAAGGTCAAAGAGAGCTAACTCATTTATGTGTACCTTCTTGGTCCCCACTGCATCACGTTCTTTGATACGACGTTCCAACTCCTCCCGTTCTCTCTGGTCACGTTGTCTTTCTTCTTCTGACTATTACCATGAAAGATTGCATAAAGCATTACAGAACAAGAAAGTTTAAGGAATTCAAAGGAAAGGGAAACATAAAAGAAGTACAGAGGAAGGTTCAAGGCTACCGAAAAATAAAAAGAGTAAGAAGAAATATAGAGTCCAATAAGCATGAAGACAACAATGAACGTAATAGTTAATCACCTACAACACCTACGATTGGATTGCATGCAAAAGGCTTCCTATGAAGTTGTGTGTGTTTTCATAAAGCATTGGCCGGCTCCTACTTCTTAACAAATTGAGTAGACTAACAGTTTCCAAATAGAAAGCGCTCATAGCATCATAGGTATAATGGTACCTCGGAACTGTCATCTTTATCATGGGCAGCTCGACTTCTAACTCGCCTTCCATTGCCTTCATTCGTTACAACCTACACCACCAAATTCATTAATACAAAATCATCTTACTGATACAAGACGAACTGATGGAGTAAAAGACAAATATATTTGCTATCTACGAAAGTATAAGAATGAGTGCCTCGTCATCTACGTCATCCTGAGGCTCACTTCTTTTCCTGAACTTCTTTTTTCGACTTTCCTCCTTTTTAGGTAATGGAGCAGGAGCAGTATCATCAGCATCATCATCTTCCTCCAACATTGTGTAGGTCTTCTGTTTCCGTGCAAGAATGGCAGCCTCCCTTTCTTGTTGTTGATATACCTAAACAGGCATAAAAGTATTCTTACTAGAGATGGTAAAGTAGATGCTTAAGTTAATTTGATATGAGGAGATAAGCAGCACTCACATTAAGCCCTGAAGACTTATGCTCCACTCTGGAAAATATTTCTTTCGCAAACACAACTGTTTCAGTAGATGATGAAATTCCTAAATCCACCAGTTGATTCACAATCTCAGAGGGAGATGAAGCTTTCTTCGCTGCACGAATATAACAATCAAACCATAATTCTAATGTCGAAAAGATAAACTACTATCCAATCCCTTTAGGTTGAATAATCTTAACTGCACAATACTCATATGAAAAGATGCAATTCACGCATACATAGATAAAAACACGCATACATAGATGGAAAAGAACTATGAACGCCAACTTACACAATGTTATCACATATTGCACCACGGTGGGCTGCGAATACCCCAAAAGGGCCATCAATTTATCGGAAACCCATGTCTTCAGATCACCCATATTAACTGCAGTGAAAGAAAAGGATAAAGTTATAGAAGCCACTGTAAGCGCAAGAACGAGGCGGGCAAAACCCTAAACCGATTTGACATTACCATGCGCAGCGATTTCAGTGGAGCGGACCAAGGCGAGCGATGTCGGCGCTTTCCGACTTCTGCGCTTCACCGGAAACTGAGCCGGCTCTTATAGGTTCTTGTTTGGGCTTTAGCCCATTACCTTTTTAAGAAGCCCATTAAAATTATAAAGCCCTAACCCTAATTTTAAAGCCCAACTAAATTAAACCCAAAATAAGTATTAAGCAATTACCGACATTTTTTCGAAGCCCATTAAAATTATAAAGACCAACCCCTAATTTTAAAGCCCAACCAAATTAAACCCAAAATAAGAATATTAAGCAATTACTGGCCCAATATTAAAGATTTGTAATCTAAAAGTATTATTTTGCTGGTTTGAAACATCATGGTGTTTTTATTTTGATCACTTTAATATAAATTTAGTATTAGTAATATATTCTTATATATTTAAAGAATTTCATGATATGTCCTCATTTTATTAATAAGAAAACTGGATAATTATCATCATTCATCACGATTACAATCATGTCTATATTAATTATTCACTTCCAAATATAACCCAAAAGAAATCACTTGTGACCACATTATTAAGGTCCACAAAAGTAGTGAAAAAAAAAAAAAAAGAGATACAAATTTTGCTTTTGCAACTGTCATTGTGATCTTTATATATATAAAAGTAAGACCAAAGTGTCACATGGCAAGCCTGCAATATTTTCATATTAAATATACTAATTAATTGTTATAAATTTAATGTTGATAAGAAATATTATTATTACTAAATAATAAATAATATATAAATATTAATTAGATTTATCTAAATAACATATGTTAGAGTTCAATGATAGATATTTTTATATAGTTGAAATTTTTTAAATTTAAAATGTAAAGAAAAAATATAAATAGATACAAAAGAAAAAAAAACTAAAATAAAGTTGGGCAGCTTGAAAATTATTATTCAAACTTATTAATTATTGAAATCAAATAATTTTTTGAATATATGCTTTAAAATAAACTGTGGAATTTATTTGTGAAATTTTAACTTTCATTTTGTATCATTTAATTGAAAATAAAAGTTGAGGGTTGTTACAATTGTAAACAATAAAGAATAAACTAAAAAAAATGGTGGGTGGGTTGAATAATATAATAGGTATAGCGATGTATATTTTTTTTCAAAATAATAATATTTTTTTAAAATGATCATCTACAAATGCAACACATATTTTGACAATTAAATAATTATTTAATCATATTTTGTTATATTTAATGTTAAATTAGACGATATATATTGCACAAATCATAAATTTAATTTTGTTGTGTGAATGATATTTCATTTTTTTTAATTTCACTAAATTTAATTTTTTTTATTAAATCTCGTGTCCTACTAATGAATTAATACATAATTAACTATACTATAGTTATAAGCAACTATTATTATCTAACTATATAAATGTAAACTATATTATCATAAATGTAATTGATTGTTCCCAAAAAAACAAGGGTAGATTGATTTATTTTGAATTATCATCACAAAATGATTAATGAGCACCTGCAACTGCAAGTTCTGACAAAATCCACAATGTATCTTATAATGCAATGATGATCCAACGTGCTAATGTGAACTGTTACTAACTTACTATATATATATATATTTTTTTTTTATTTTTTTTATTTTTAACTTGATTATGCAATTTGGTGGTGATACAATTAGACTTTTGAAGTAATGAAAACGAAAAGGAGAGGTATTGTGCCTAAATTCGTAGGAAAAGAAATTAATCTTCGTTTGTAACAGGGCACATGAATTCATTGATAAAGAATGCTTAGTTTAACTATAAACAGCAAATTAACAAATCATGTTAGAATGATAATGTTGTACCACTTTTTGTCATCTCTTGTGTGAAATCTTTGTCCAATTCCAATAAATTTATTGTCTGAAAGCCAAAGTAGTGCATATGGTATGCATTTGGCGACTGCAATATAGAACCTCATCTCATATCTGGGTATGAGGTGGGTCCCACAATCTTAAGCAAATTCCTTTTCTTTTAACTTTTTTTTTTATTTCTTTTATCTCGAGGAAAATGTTTGATTTACTACTTTTTTTGTATGATTGACACTTTTGAGTGTTTCCTATTTCCTAAGCATGATGCTGGGGAACTTGCTCAACAACACATGCACCATTTATTGCAAATATGAAGGAACACATGCATACTTCATCATACAATTTAATTATATAAGAATTTACTTTCATGTTGAGACAAGGATGTATAACTATAACACATATATATTTCCATCAATTTTAGTGTACTTCATCTTATCTTATAGTACATATTACATACTTTGTGTTTGCTAAATAAATGCTTTGATTGTATATTATATTTATTCATAAACATCTTCATGTAATTAAATATATAACCATTTGATGAGCACATAAAATACAATGCATAAAAACTTGTATCGTAATGCGTTTATAATAATGCTTTTATATAAAATTATTTGAGAGGATTAGTTTGTCTGAGCCCAAAAAGCTCATTTAGCATTATTGAATAGATGAATGATAGGAAGAACTCAAATAATCACTCGCGATTTATATTCATTTATGCTATTATAAATATCTATTGGTGTGATGAATATGATACATCTCATTTGATTCCACATTAAAATAACATTTATTTAGTTTTAAAAATAATTTATTTGATCCAATCTACTAAATGCTAGTGTGTGTGTATCATAGTGTGCTCCACTAAGAGCAAATTCACCTAGTTATATTTGAAACTGCCACGCACATACATTATCAATATTTATGTATATAGGGTATTTTAAATCAGTTTTTGAAGGCAAAGATAGAATTGATAAAAGATTAAATAATAATAATGATAATAAGTGGAAATGCAAGTATGACTAATGCTTAATATGCCTAACCAAACTAGGTAGACCATTGGTGACTAAGACTAATTAATAAAATTAGTAATACAGCTAGGTAGTGTGTGATATAGGATTAGGTCTTGGATAGTGTTGAATAGTGGAAAGAAATTGACCAATAAAGCCAAAGAAAGACATCATATCTTTCTACTTAATAATTTCACTCACAAGGCGTGGGAGAAGACAAAGTGAGTGAGTGGCCAACCTTTCTTGGCAAGGTGGTATTCTTGTCATTTTCACTATCACTTTGGAGTTAAGAGGGAAATAACTATATACTCTTTGCTCACAAGTCAAGTCACTTTGTCTATACAATTTTGTAAGACACTAAAACAGAATCATCATGTTGCTAAATTTCGTTTTAGTTAAAGAATCATTATCCCACTAATAAATCTTATATGTAGTAAGGATAAATAACATTTTATCATCCGAACTGTTAGTGATTTAACATTTTATTGTACAAATTTTAAATGATTTTACTTTACTTGATAACATTTACAGACGTTTCACTATGTCGTAGGTTAGATGAATACGACTACTTTTCCAACCTACATTTCACATCTCACATCTACTAATTAAAATGACAATTTTACCCTTTAAAATGGCTAGAGTCGCTTACACTACAAGAAATTTGGGCTACGACAACCCCTAAAAGACAACCCTTTTTATGAATTTGTGTTGTCTTTTTGAATTAACAACCCTTTTTTTCGAAAAGCGTTGTCTTTGTTCAAAAAATTCGACCAAAGACAACGCTTTTTTTGGAAAAGACAACGCTTTTTTCATAGGGTTGTTAAATGGCGTTTTTTTTTAAAGACAACGCAAATAATGGAAAAGACAACGCTTTTTCATAGGGTTGTTAAATGGCGTTTTTTTTAAAAGACAACACTTTTGTGCAACGCTTTTTTCAAAGGGTTGTTAAATGGTGTTTTTTTTTTAAAAGACAACACTTTTATGCAACACTTTTTTTATGTGTTGTGTTAATTATAAATTAATTGGTTTTTAATTAAATTAAATTTAAAAATTTTTATTAATTTATAATGTTATCTTATATTATTTGCATTAATATTATCTTATATGAACAAACTCATAATTAAAAAAAATAGTATTTTTATAAAATACTATTTTGAATTAATTAAGAAACTACAACTAAAATATTACTCTCACCCTTTTATATAATAATACAAAATTTATATATTATTTTTAAACATAATTCGAAAATTATGTTTTATAATTCATATGTAATAATATTAATTGTTTTTTAATTAAATTAAATTTGAAAAGTTTAATTATTTTATGATGTTATATATCTTATATTATCTTCTGTTAATTAGTCATTAATCTTCCAATTATATATATATATATATATATATATTGTTAACCTTTTAAAATATATTAAAAATACAAATAATAAAAATTAACAAAAAATATGTAATAATATTAATTGTTTTTAATTAAATTAAATTTGAAAAGTTTAATTATTAATTTTATGATTTTATCTTATATTATTTGCATTTATATTATTTATATGAACAAACTCATAATTTAAAAAAATAGTATTTTCATAAAATATATTAAAAATACAAATAATAAAAATTAACAAAAAATATGTAATAATATTAATTGTTTTTAATTAAATTAAATTTGAAAAGTTTAATTATTAATTTTATGATTTTATCTTATATTATTTGCATTTATATTATTTATATGAACAAACTCATAATTTAAAAAAATAGTATTTTCATAAAATATATTAAAAATATGCACTAGTATATTTTATAATTGTCTTAAAATGAAATTAGATTAAATATTACTAAACATATTAATTAGTCATTAAGCTTCCAATTATATATATATATATACATATATATATATATATTTAACCTTTTAAAATATATTAAAAATACAAATAATAAAAATTAATAAAAAATATGTGATAATAGAAAATTTAAATAAAAGAAATGTATGTAGAATATTATAACATAAAACACTAGTGGTATAGTGGTTGGAGTACGACCATGACTCTTGGGTTCGAATCTCAGACAACGCACATTATTTGTCATGATGATGTGACTCTTGGGTTCGAATCTCAGACAACGCACATTATTGATGTGTCATCACTTGGATGACATGGCATGATGACGTCAGCACTTTGGTGACGACGTGGTGCGATGATGTGGCATCTCTTTGATGACGTGACATGATGACGTCAGCATTTTATTTAATATTTAATTAAAAAATATTTAAAAAAGACAACCATTTCGTGCAACGGTTAAAAAACGTTGTTGTATCTAAGATAAGACAACGCTTTTTTTTACCTTGTAATAATATTGCTCAGATCCTCAACCATAAACATTTTAGTGTAAGATAATTATGTTAGGAAGCTAGCTAGCTTCTTTTAGTTGTGGGATGAAATGTCTAATTAAAAAAAATGGTGATTCTATATTTATACAATGTATACTTTATTTTTGTAGATCAAATCCACCTTTCATAATTATCTTTGACTAAATATCAAAATATTAGGTATATTTATTGTCTCTTTTGATAATGTGTACATAATTAAGGAGTTGAGTGTGGGGGGCTTATCTCAAATCTAGTCCTCCAATCCCTTTAATGAATGCTTAGTCTAAAATTAGAGGAATAACATATTTATGCCCAATAGATGTCTATTTTTAGCCTCTTGTTGATCTTGGGGAGAGGTTCATATATCATGGTGAAACGACAATTGTACCCTCATGATGGTGTTATTTTCCTCAAACTTCCTAATATTAAATTTTACTGCAATGTAGATATATAGCCTAATCAGTGGTCCTCCAAGGTTGGTGAAAGATGCACTCCTTAATTTTTACACATTGTTATAAATTTTAAAATATTTCAGTGTTTGCTAATAATTTAAGGCCAAAAAATGAAGCACCTTTACTCATTGCCTCACTAGAAGGATTATGAATATGCAAATAATGGAAAATGCACGTACTACTACCACTTCTTTTACTTACCACTAAACATAATTAGTGAAACACATCTTTATGTTGTTTGGTGTAACCATTTCATTTCCCATTCTCTAAAACATCACCTAATTTAACTTACTAGCCATAATCGAAAAATTCTATTATATTCTCATATTCACTCAAACATTATCCTCATTTGCAGCATGTGTGAAAATGTCTCACATTTTTAAAAATCAATAATCGACTTTGTATGTCAGACATCCTAAAAATTGATCAGTACAAGATATGGTAGAATTGCTATAAAAAAAATTAGTAACTATCAAAAACAAGATGACTCAATTTTTTATTTTCTTTTTCCAAAAAATAAAGATGCATAAACCAATAGAGATTGGAACTACATTAGTTGACCATAGAATTGAACAACATTATTTCACTAAATCAAAGCCAATATTCCACACCAAACAAATATGGGATCAAGAATCTTGTGGTGTTCTTGTATCTCAAGATTGTTTGGGTATCAAAAGATCATGAATTGGTTCACGCACATACATATATATAGTACCCTGTGTATGAAGCACTTAATCACTCAAATCACACCCACACAAATAATGTGCAGCCACATGTCAATACCTTGTAAGAAAATGACCTATAAACATTTCATATTCTCTCAATCATAATGGTTCTTGAAAGACGTGCTAACAATGTCTTAAACTCACTTAAAATTCCAAGCAGAAAAGAACAAAAGAATGGGAATCATTTGATAGACAATGTACAGCTAAATTATGTAATGAAATGCCGGCTAATATTGGGACACTAAACACAGCGGTTTGAGCAATGAGACAGCCGGCTTATAAAAATACTTTGCTTGTGACCAAAAGGCCTGCATTTCACTTTACTTCTTTTCTCTTAGCTAATGCATTACCCTCTATATCATTCTATTTGTCCTTTAAAAAAGTGTCACTAAATTTAAGAATAATGTGAAAAAGTTTGATTAAAATGTTTATTTATGATGTGAGTTTTATTATAAATAATGCAATACTTTATGTGTGGATCAAATAATATATTATAGTGAGCGATTAAATGTGAGTCATACATTAGTCCAATCAGCCCAATATGATCTTTGGTCCTAGATGAATGATGATCTAGGCTGTTTTGACAGTATGGTCTTTTATCACTTGAAAATAAACTTGACCTGAATTTTGAAGTGATTGTTGTTCTCGTTGGAGAACACATCAATGTGTTTGTTAGGACCATCAAATTGCTTTCAATGTCTTGAGTTAGTTGTTACACCTGAGCCATCAAGAGCTTACATTGCCAGAGTTAAACAACCTAAAAATATTCGTTCATTTTTTTCCTTCCAAAACTATGAACTTATTATAAATCTTAAATCAATAAAATCTTTTTAAGTCGTACAAAACTTTTGGATACTTTTGGTGTTCAAATGTATAATTTTGGACAATCAAGTTTATTGTTTCAATGAGGCATAGTTTTATAGAAATTTGATTTTAACAGTAAATTAACAATTTATATGGGGATTTAAAAGGGAAAAAGAGGGATTACCTAGCTAGAGTTTGTTGCAGTATCACTTTGACATGATTATTAATTTAGGCCAAGTTATGTGGCTCAATGAGTTAATGTCAACTCTGTAATGTCATGCTTAAAATTTACTTAACCAAACTTATAATTAGAACATATCTTTTATTTGGTTTTTAAACAAAAACACATGCTTTGATTATTTACAAACATCCACAAATCTGAATCTTGAGACTCCCTTTACCTTATAGTCGTCCATATATAAAGATTTTAAAATACCCATGATTAATTACACGATTTGATATAAAAATAAGATACACCAAAATACAGTATCATAATCTCCATCAACACCTTGCAAAATCTATAAAATTAATATTTCCATTAAATTGACCAAAATTAGCAAGAAGAATTTTTTCATTTTTTTATTAGCTAAAAAATGAACAACAAGAGCACAAGTTGGTTAAGAAAATCACACAATCTTATTCTAATGTTTGGACCATGTTAGTATAGTACTTTAGATGATCAGTAGAGTTGCTGAAATAAAGAGCAGTTGACAACTGAGGGGGGGTAGCAGGGGGGCCCATCCCCCATATACTGTGGATCTTTGATTTCATTATATACTGAAAAAGTAATAACTTAAATATATTGAAGATATTGGAAAAAGTCCAAAAGAATAACTGCCAAAAACAAAGAGTGGAAATCCCATCTTTCACTTGGCATTGTGGGCTTCCTTAATATCAAGACAAAGTAAAGAATAGTGTTTAAGCACTTAATTAGTTTCAATACTTTCTGATCTTCACTCTCAGCCATTGGATTGCTCCCCTGGGAAAATCTCAGCCCTTGGATTGAGCTGGTGTGGGATTCTTAGTTGGAGTACATGTGCTGCCTTTCTTTTCTTTTCTTTATTTTTTATTTTTATTTACCTCTTTTTTATCTTTGCTTTCATGCATGGATTTCTCCTCCCATACATAGTGTGAGTCATGTACAAGAGTTCATTTCTTTTTTATTTCTTTATTCTTTTCTCCTTAATGTTAGCTTGTTCATGGCCATCATTTGCAACAAAGTTTCTTCAATTTTGATTTTTTCTTCAAGTTTCAACTACCCTATAGCTACTACTACTTCTAGTAAGAGCAACAAGAATAAGAGAGAGAAAGAGAAACAAAAAGAGAGACTCTCTTAGTTGCTAGCTAACTTATCATCTTTCTCTGCTGCATACTTTTCTTGCTCATCGGATCTTCTTCCAACCCACAGCTTTTGATCAAATCTTGAGCTTATACCCATCCATATAAACTCAAGAAATTCAAGAAACTCAAATCCCACTTCTTTTTGGGCTCAAATTTACACTTCTTGATCCAATCCGATTCCGATCATGGAGAAAGATCAGCAACACAAGCACATGTGCAAATTCTGCAGCAAAAGTTTCCCCTGTGGTAGATCCTTGGGAGGCCACATGAGGTCTCACTTGATCAACATTTCATCACCCCATCATAAGAAGCTTCCAAAGAAGAGACCCCTCCCTCCTCTTGATCCTTCGATGGACGGTGGAGATCAACTCATCTATGATCTTGGGAAGAAAGCAAGCAAGCTCTCAAAGTGGGGCGATGTAGAAGATACTTTGCTTCAAGAAAAGGCATGTAAAGAATGTGGCAAAGCTTTCCAATCTTGGAAGGCCTTGTTTGGCCACATGAAATGCCACTCTGTCAATGGAAAGATGACTAGCAATGTGGAGGAACAAGATTCTTGGAATGATCATCACAAACTGATCTCGGATAGCCAATCGGATAACGAGGCAGCAACTCCTCTGTTTAAAAGAAAGAGATCAGATAGATTGAAAAGGTACAAAGCTAATACAAACTCATCTGTTTCTCATGAGATTGATCAGCAAGAACAAGAAGAGGTTGCTTTGAGTTTGATCATTCTCTCAAGGGATAAAGGAAACTGGGGTGGCTTCATGAATTCTATTGCTGATTCTTCTGACAACAGCTCAGAGCTTCTAGAAGCTTCCAAATCATCAGCCAAGAAGCTCAGAAATGTGAAACAACTACACCTCAAAAGCCTAAACACCACTTCAGATGATGATGATGAGCTTCACATAGAATGCAATGAAGACTCAGACAAGATTTCAAGAAAGAGAAAGTCCATCAATGTACATGACCCTCAACTCTACCAAGAATTCGAAAAAACGAGCAAATTCAAATGCTCAATCTGCAAGAAGCCCTTCTCATCATACCAAGCTTTAGGTGGACACAGAGCAAGCCACAAGAAGTTCAAAGGCTCATGTGCTCCAAGAAGCGAAAACAGCTTAGAAACCGAAAACTCACACAACCAACTCGAAAACCCCATCACTAATGCTGTATTCAAGAAAAGCAAAGACCATGAGTGCCCAATCTGCTTCAAAGTATTCCCATCAGGCCAAGCTTTAGGTGGACACAAGAGGTCCCACGTGATCGTTGATCACATGAAAAACAACGCCTCGATCGAAGCAGAGAAGCCAGTAGGAGAAATCAGAGGCTTTCTTGATCTCAACTTACCAGCTCCTAATGAAGAAGAAGAAGAAGAAAGTGAAGAGTTCAAGCCATGGTGGATTAGCCACAAGCAGCAGGAGCAGCCCCTATACGGCGTAGTATTGACCTGAAGTACACACAAGTGTATAGATTCATTGATTCTTTACAGAAAATGTCTCTCACCAGTAATAGTTATACCATAATTAGGCACATCAGTGACTATTTTGCCAAAATTGTTCTCCATTACAGTTTTTTCTTGGCCATTGTTTTTATCACAAGTTACTATTCATACACTCTTATGTCACATTTATTTCATCATTGCTAATACTTCTATACATATTTCTTTAGGTCTTTCAATTTGTTCTTCTCATTGCATCCCATTTTTGGATGTTTGATAAAATCATCGAACAAACTCTGGAACTATGAAAATTACAATCAAACTCCCCCTTTTTTTTTATTGAACTTCAAAATTGTTGACCAGACCATCTGCTGGTCAAGGGTCAAAGTATAATTTCCACGAAAGTCAGAATTGTTCGATGAATTCTAAGAGAGATGGTAGATATAATTCACCCGATTTTAATCTAGATTGTAAAACAAGAATTGGAAGGGTAGGAATAAGATTCTAAGTCATAATGAGAAGGTAGCAAAATTCTTGGGGTGTAATAAGTTAAGCTTAGGGGTAAAGCAAAAATGAGTAGTAAATGAAGTAGTTAGTCATAAGCAGTTGAAGGCAATTTTATAATGCAAAACAGGTTTTACAAGTGAACTGAAAGTGGTTGCTTTTAGCCACCTACCCTGTAGCATGACTACCCATCTATTTCTCTTTCATACATAATTAATCTCAATTATGCATAAAAAATGTAGGTTTTATGTAAATAATATATGCATTTCATTGACCGTCTCTATATTTTTGTGTCATCACTCATCACACAATCAGGACCACTTGTAATACTAAAACTTGTCCAGAAACACATCCTTGGTAATTTTCTTCACATCTAATGTAAAATAATTATGTAATATTATATCCATCTGACTATGCATTTTTATCAAAAATAAAATAAAATCATAATAGTTGTTTGTGAGTTATGAGTTGATTTGTTTTACAGAATTAAATTTGTGAAGACAATAGATCTATTCTTAAGATATTGACCCAAATTAAATTAAACAGGTAATGGTTGCACATTACACTTGTTTGATCTTCTAATCTACAATGTGGACATCTTCAAACTGTAGCAGGGCACTCAAGCATGATTTTAATTTTTTAAATTTTCTGGGATTATATTAATATTACCAATCCACTAGTATGCTCACTCTTTCTTTGTTCTTTGATAACCATTATTATATTTCTTAAACAAATTAATTTTATATATTTATAACTACATATGATGTGAACGGCCCAATATGTAATGTTGGGCTATTCTATTAGTGAAGCTTTGAAAGTTTTTAGTAATTATAGAAGCCCATTAAGCCCATACAGATAATATATTTATAAATCTTTATCGAGATATTGTCCGATTAAATGATTTCAAAGGAATTTTCTCGATAACAGAACTTTGCGCGTATTTATTTATTACTCAAATTCAAGTTCACGTCTGGATTAATTTGGGATAATAATTTTTTTTAATTACTATCATAAGAAATATACGATGTGTTTAAATAATCCACTTATATTACAATCAATATTCTATTAAAAAATGAGCTTTTTTTTTTTTGTTAAATATACTCGTATATGGAGAAAATAATAGTAATCATGAGTTTGATAGAATTACAAGTAATCTATCACATTCAAATTTTTGTTTTGTGGATATAGGTCAATTATTTTAACCTTGTTGTACTCATCTCCAAAAAAAAAAAAATGTAATTAAGGGAATGGATGGATTATCTCTTGATTACTCGCTGTTTTTAATATATATACAATTACTTAAATTATATATATATTTTTCTCTGATAGCATCCAACGATTTTCATTTTCAGAAACTATATAAGAGAATTTCCATTCAACAGATCAATTCATTGTTTTTGATGAAGAATAATAACTCCATATCTCCTCGCATATTATTTTGTCACATAACAACTGTGGACAAATACAATATAAACAGAATTATTCAGCCATTAATATTATTAAACTGGAGAATTTTTCTAGCACGAGGCTTGGCAGCAGCAAGAAGGGCTGGGGGACAACATACAGGGTCAGCAAAGAACTCACCACAACATCTAGGAACAGCATCAACTTCTTCCAACAAAATCATTCCAACAATCATTACCATCATTACCAACATCCACATTTTCGTCATATCGAACAAGTTTGTTCTTGTCGATATTAATTTCAGAATTTATCTCTAAAAACGAAGGCAAGAAAACTTGTGTGATTGTGAGAAATAGTGTCTCCTAAAGGGTCTATTTATACAGGTTTGGAATGAATTCATTATTTTAGAACGTCAAAAGGAAAATCCATTCAATATTTTATTTTATATATAGTCTTCATAATTACGAATTAATTATTTGATACTAGTATAAAGAATAGAGATTTTGCTAAGCAGATTTTGTTAATATATATTAATTTGGTTCTGTAAAGGTCGACATATACAAATTTTGATAAATTGATTCTATATTTAAAGACATAAATACTAACAAAATCTTACTCCAAATTTTGCTAAGAAGATTTTATATTTTCATTAATTTGGCATAAATGTATCTAAAAACATATGTTAATATTAGTTCAAACTGTATTTTCACTCCATATAAAATTTTCTAAGCAGATTTCATATAATTTTCCATGGTTTTTGTGAAATATTTAAAAATCAGTGTTCAAATGTATTTAAAAATATTGCGTCAAAAAAAAAAAGTCTAAAAATTATGAATGTGTTTGAAGTTTCACGCGTCTTTAAATAACTAAATTTAGAATTTGGGCATGAAAAGACATTATTTTCAGCAAATAATTAGTAATTTACCATATTATAGATACCTTATTTCAATTTTATGCTTTTAAAATTATGAAAAAGTACTTACTATATATATATATATATATAAGTTACTATAAATTATTTCAATATCTATGTAACTTACCATAATATATATTAATTATTTTATTTTATTAAAACAATTTAACAAAAATTGCTCTACTCGTCCACTACCACCATATATTGAAATAACATTAATTTTATTCTATTTCAGTGAATAATTGGAAGTTATTAGAGTAACGCAAAATCAAGTCATTATTAAAAAAGTGGATTAGAATTGTAATTAAATGTTGAACTAATATAATGTGGTTACATTTTGAATGTTCATATATAGAAAATTATATAAAATCATTTCATTGATATAATTGCACGAGACACAATATATTTAAAATCTATATAAATTTTCATGAGTCAAATTTTATTTTATTACTTATAGATTGTAAGTTAACCTTTTTTACCAAATTAAAACTCTATAAATATTTTATTTTGGTAAAAAATTGATTTAATTTATCAGAAACGTGTAATATATTTGGTAAAAAAATTAACTTCTTTTTTTCTTTTATGATGGCCTATTGCACAAGGTCGTTAAGTTGAAAACTGCCAAAATAAATAGACGTTAAAGAAATACAGAGTCAAATAAATAATTCTTTTTTAAATAAAAAAAAGTCATAACCGAGTCTTTTGAATATTTCCACAAGCTGCAATTTCTTGCCAGTTTCAGCCGCCTCTTACCAATTCTCCTGATAAAGATTTTCTTCATAATCTCTTACTATTTATACGTGTTAACCATGTTTAGAAACTAAAACCACTTCAATTTTCATTTTCCCCAATTTCTCTTTAAATTTGCTCAAGATTTTCGCATTTTTTCTGAAAAAGAGCCGTTTTATTTTACCCAACTCAAGATTATCTCATCACCCTCTTGAGATTTCAGGTATTCCTTTGGATTCTTGCTTAATTTGAACGGTTCTTGAATTGAATTTGTTGTTTGGTTGTTTGATCATGAACCAATTTGTTGTTCTTGCTGAAGAAGAACATGTAATTTGTATGTTTATTTGCAGTTTTGCGGTTATGTTTGTTGAACTGATTTTCTGTGTGTTTTTTCAATCCAAAGTCTTTGACTTTGATTTACTGGGGAAGAAAATGTGTTGGTCTTCTAGAAAATATCTTATGGAGTTTTGAATCTTCTTGAAAACACAAGTGTGGACATTTGACTTTGTTCTTTTCTTCGCCGTGTTAAATTTCTTCAATTGTTTATATGATTAAGAGCCATGCTTTTGTGTTGCTTCCAATTTTGATGTAGGTGTAGTCATTTGGAGCCTTTTGGGAACCCTTCTGCCTATTTCTTTTGTTTCTTGCTGTGTCTTTGGAATATACTTTTTCTTGAATCTTTTGTTTGTGGGTATGATCTCCTTTTGTATCATTCTTGTTGGATCAATTGTAAAAGGAATAAAGTGAAAAAAGAATGAAGAAAGAAAGGTCCTTTGGGATATGAAATATGTAAAACTGCAAAGATCAGATGCTTTTTGTTTTGCTGAATTATGATCAAGAAAAGTGATTCCGAATTTCGATGATAATCTTGATAGTGGCTACCTGTCTTTCAATTTATCTTCTGTAAAAAGTGGATGTTCATTCTGTTTTTTGTTGATATCATACTCTTTTTACATATTTTTTCCCAGTTGTCGATTATGGTTGTAGCTATATATTATCAAAAGTAGGCTCACTCTTGTTGTTTAACGCAGTTTGTTTGGTACTTTCAGGTCTTGCTGAAATTTCTTACATAATCTTGATTGGAAGTCCAATTGCTCCAGTAAAACACAGCCTAATTTGATCCAACGTTATTTTCGCTGCTTCAAAATGTTTGGTCTTAAGAAATCTCCCTTACATAGGTTTTCGAAGCACAAGTCTGCTGATCCTGAATTTCCTGCTAATCCCCATGCTAACCCGTTTGACTCGGATGATGAGTTTGACAATAAGAAAACCCTCAAAGCTTCTGGAAGAACATCATCAGAACCATCTCTACTTACGTCAAATTTGAACTCAAATCCTTTTGATGATGATGAGATTAAAGGGACCTCATCATCTCAAAGCTTTCTTAATTCGTCAGCAAGAAACAAATACAAGAATGATTTCCATGAGTCTGGAGGGTTAGAGAACCAGACCGTAGATGAATTGGAGAATTATGCTGTATATAAGGCTGAAGAGACTACCAAGGCTGTCATTGGTTGCCTCAAGATTGCAGAGGAAATGAGAGAGGATGCCACTAAAACTTTGGTTACTTTGCATCAACAAGGAGAGCAAATTACTAGAACTCACATGACTGCTGCTGAAATAGACCATGACCTCAGTAGGGTATGTGGTTATCAAGTTTATTTTAATATTCTGTCGATGCATTAATATTTTCTATATAAACGAATAGAAAAGGCTCATGTTTTTCCCTTTTTAATACATATGAGAGGATTAGATACAACCATGCTGCCATCTTCCATGTTACTGTCCTTGAACTTTAGAGTTTCCATTAAAGCATGTATATATATACCCCATTATTCCATCTCCAAGGAAAAATACTCCTAAAAGCAGGGAAACAGATTCCTTCATTTTCTGTTCAATTCAGTGGTTTCAGTAAGAATTAATTTCCCTTATGTTCAGTAATTTCTCTTTTGTTATTCAGTCTTATGAGAAGCATAAGTTTAATGAAAACCGATGAATTTATTTCTCCATTGTGTAATAGTTTGTCATTATGCTACTCGATGTTACTTGAAGGTGCTGCAACGTCCTCTGCCTATTGATCATTATTAGTTCTAAATTATTTTTTGATGGATTTTAGGGGGAGAAGCTCTTGGGAAGTCTTGGGGGAATATTCTCCAAGACATGGAAGCCTAAGAAGAATCGCGCAATTACAGGCCCCGTAATCACTAGAGGTACCCGGTCAATTCTCTCCCTCTGAAGCTCATCTTTAGGTTTATACAATTATACATTGCATTTTTGTGCAAATGACTTATGGTTTAATAATTTGATGGTTCCACAGATGATGTACAAAGAAAGGGCAACCACTTGGAGCAGAGGGAGAGATTGGGGTTGACTTCTGGGTCAAAGGAAAGACCATCGCACACACGTAAACCACATTCTGAACCCACAAATGCTCTGCAGAAAGTTGAGGTATATTCATGATGTGGATATTTGAGCTTAATGTTTTGTGTTTCCTCCATTCTGTTAAGGTTAATATCTCTTGAATCAACATAGTGTCTTGTCTTAATAGATTAAGCTTCCGTGCTGTTTAACGCTCGTAGATTTGTGGATAGTATTTCTAGCTTGTTCATGAATGCACAACTCATTTTAATTGCATGCATTATGACAGGTGGAAATAGGGAAACAAGATGATGCCTTTGGAGATCTAAGTAATATCTTAGGGGATCTAAAGGATATGGCTATTGATATGGGATCAGAAATTGAAAGGTTTGTTATTCTTGGACGTTTTTACCTTTTCCGTTTTCTATGTTCACCTTTGAACCTTGATGCTGATTGTTATTTTGGTAATGCAGGCAAAACAAAGCTTTGGATCATGTTGAAGATGATGTGGATGAGTTGAATTACCGAGTCAAAGGTGCGAATCACCGCACTCGTCGTTTGCTTGGAAAGTAGAATATTCATCAGAGTGTTGTTTGATCCACTATCATGTAAAATTTTCCTTATTTTTTTCTGGCACATTTCCAGTTTAAACTGTGTTGACAGGTTTTATGTACAATAGATGTTTTTATATATATTGGATGATGATTAATGCTGTATTGAGTTGGTTGCAATGAAACTGTTGTTATCCTATGTAGTTAACCCATCCTCGAGAGTTTACATACTTTTTTGTTGTAATATTCCTTTGTATTATGTTTCAATCTCGTAATCTGTTTTGATATATTATCCACAATCTTAGTATTTACGCAAAAGACAAGACACGAAGAAACTCGATTAGTGTTCAAATATGTAAAACTCAAGAGAGTTGATGTCTTGAGGAATCATATGTTTCAAGCTTTGATCACATGTTTGAGAGTTGATAGTCATTGTTTTGAGCTTATGTCAGTTTCAGAATTCATGGAATGAAATTTAGTTTTGTGTATTTTAATATGTCAAAATGGTAATATCCCATTTTATGACTAGTTCCCCATTTAATGTAGTTTTCAATTTTCAATCTGCAATCAATACATTTGAAAACACCCTATTAACTGCTAGACTTGTATGACCGGCATAAAGCTAATTTTTTGGCAAAGTAGTTAATTGTTATCACATATTAAGAAGTATTTACTTCAATATGGGCAGCAACGAGAGTTGCATCTCAAAGGCAATGCCCTCCCCCCAACTCTGCCATTGCCTAGTTTGAGTAGTTTCATGCATACATCTTTGAAAACATAACTGTATTTTCCCCTCGTTTTTCGAACAGGATCCTCTATTCCAAAATTGTGTTTCATCTCGTGTTTCAATTGACGAATCATCGCCACATGTACTTTAGTATAAGTAAAAGGGATATTCTCAAATACATGTGGTTGTAACTTATAACCTGACAACTAGAATTGAAGATTAAATAGAATTTTGAAATACAGGACCAGCTTACTCACTTTTTTTGGTACCAAAACACTTTTTAGCATTTATGGTGTTGAGTACATAGTTCCTTGCTCACTTAACTCAGTATTTAAATACCCCATCTCACTCTATCATCTTCATATATCAAATCACCACCACCACCACCACCTTTGTATATTCTCACAATCTGCATGAAGAACTTAGTTTCAACCGCCGCCACCACCACCATCTTCGGTTGCTTGATTGCAGTCATCTTTGTCGTTTTCCTTGGCTCTGCAGCACATACTGAATGCTCAAGTATAATACTACAAGGAACAATGAGTAGTAATGCACCCAAGAATCATAACCAGAAAAGCCATGTCGGGCACTATCCATGCCCGTATCCCCGTCTTCTTCTCCAACATGGAAGGTACCATCCACACGACATTGAAGAAAAGACTGACCAAAGATACGGTGCTGAGAAAAGGTTAGTCCCAGATGGACCCAATCCTCTGCACAATTAAGAGTTGTAACCTTTTCTTAGTGGATCTTCTTTCCAAATCATGTATGATGAGCATTGAGATTGTCTATTTCAATTAATGGTTCATCTTTGATTTCGAACGTGTATTATGTGACGTAATCAATAAACATGTGATGTGTTGGGTTAGTTTGAAATAAGAGCTAGAATCAACTCCTGGTCACTGGGAGGCAAAAAGCCTGTCAACTTTGTGTGTTTAGCTTATGCATGTAACAAAATCTAGGCAATATAAAAATTCCAATGTACTTGCAACAATTAATGTACTTCACCTTTAAGTACAACTGCATTGAACTAGCACCAGATTAATTTACTCTTGCTATCATACACTGCATTTCTACAGAATAAAGGTTTTGCAGAAGATAGAGCATCTCACTCACATTCTTATAATTAAGCAATCACAACATGACTATGAAAGAATGCTTTCAATGTGATCACAATTAACAATGAAAAATAAAAAGGAGTAATGTCAAGTTATCAACCATCAAAGAAGGCCACATTTTCACAAATTGAGTAACAAGAAAAAGAAGAAAGGAAAAGTATATTAGTCTCATACCATATGGCTTTAAACATCATTAAATTGAAGAAAAGGCTGCAGGAGATGTTTGTGAGTGGTGTGCTCCCACTCCAGCGAATCCCACCATTCTTTCTCTGCTTTAAGTAACTCGATTTCTTCGAGAGCTGGAGGGGAATGAGAATATGGTGGAGCAGTTGATGGTGGAAAATAAAGAGGCAGTTTCTTCAATGCAGGACATTTCTCCAAGATGATTGACTCGATAGAACCACAATTCATTTTTACCTTGCAGATGCTCTTCAGTTTTGGTAGCTGGATTAGACTCAAAACACTTTAATTTAGGTAGAGAAATGATAGGTGCTTCTCCCACTCCTCTTCCATGGGCTTCGTCTACTTCTATTATCTCTTCTATTTCTTCCCACCATCCAATGGAGATGTGTTCGAGGTTTTCAAATAGAGATATCAATGACCCTGGCTTCTTCATCTTGTTACACTCAGAAATGGACAGAGTTTTAAGACATGAAAAAACAGCATGTGGAGGTGGAGGTGATGCTGCTCCTTTTTCCTGCTTATAGATCACACCCATAAAATCTTGCAAACCCCATAACTTTATTTCTTCAAGAGACTCAAATCGAGATTTTGATTCTTGTGGCGCCAAGAATTGCTCATATGTCAAGATGCACTTTATCTCTTTACAATGAGAAATTTTCAACTTCTCAAGGGATCTGGGATTGCTCAAGTCATCCAATAAGCAGTTGCTTAGACCTTTGCACCCGAAGAATTCTGGGTCTTGGATGTCCTCTGCCGATACAATCACATCTTTTTCCTTCTGAAGGTCATGTCTACAAACAATCAGTTTATTTATCCTCTTGAAGGTATTGAATATGAAATATAAATGGTCTTTGAACATCCCCACTATGATACAGTACGAAACATTATGTTTCTTACTTTGCAAAGATTCTATAAACCTATTAAAACCACACATGTCTTTCACTCGCCCCTCAAACTCCTCCAAGTGTTTCAACCTCTCCATTTCTTCTACTTGTGCTAGCATTTGGTATGGAAGACGGAGAAGTTGAAGTCGTGATAAATCGAGCAAAAAACTTGTTGGTAAGATCTCCAAGTGTTTGGCTCCATTCATTGACAGAAATTTGAGATCGGCTAGTTTCTCCACTCATTTTGGGACTTCTCCAATTGCTGTACCCGAGAGAGGTCCAGCTCGTTTAGTGCCTTCAACTTTCCCAAGTAGGGCACATATTCAAGCTTCTGACATCCTCCAAGGAGCAATGCCATAAGGCCCTCCAAGTCAGATAAAGAATTTGGCAGTTCCCTGATCCAAGTTTCAGACAAATCAAGAATTGAGAGGCCACACAACTGTGAAAAAAAAGACTCTGGCATCGTTTTTAAGGGGTTTTTCTGCAAAAGCAGTGTTGATAACTTGGGACAGTTTGGAGATATTCCAACTCCAATTTCCTCTATACCATTCTCCATCAAGGATATCTTCTCAAGATCCTTTGTCCATTCTTCTTCATCATGAATTTTCATCAAGGTGTGTTGCCCAGCTATTACCATGCTTTTACCTTCAGTAATCTTAAGTGCCATGGCCCTTACGAGATCATGCATCTTCACGCTGTCACCTTCCTTAAAAGCAGAAGCACTCTCCAATAAGGAGACATTCACTAATCTATTCAATATTGAATGGCCCTCGTCAAGCTACTATTTCTTTTATTCACCAACTCTTCTGAAATGAACTTTCTGACCAATTCCTCTCTTTGTATTTTGTGGTCATCAGGGTACAAAGAGCAATACAAGAAACAAAGTTGCAGTGTTGTGTGCCCATATCCTTTTCCTTGATTTTGATTATATGGATCCAACCGATCAAAACTGTATCTAAGTACTTTGAAAACCTGATCTTCCATCTCATCATGCCCCATTACAGATTTCTGTAGCTCTGTCAATGCATTTCTCCATACATGAATGTCAGTCTCACCCCTCATGCTTCCAGCTATTGTGATGATCCCAAGGGGCAATCCATTACACACTTTTGCTATTGACATTGCAATTTGTTGTACCCGGGGAGCTAATATCGTCCCTTTTCCAAGTTTCTTATGGAATAAGTACAATCCTTCATCTGAATGTAGTGGTTTTATGGAAATAACTTCTTGACGACACACTTCCAAAGAACGAGTTGTTATCACACTCCACCGAAAGTGGATCCCCCACCTTGGCTAGATCGATTATTTTTCCAGACATCATCTAGTATGAGCACACAGTTCTTTCTTTGAGATAGTGCTTGATTCAATCTTGCCGCTCTTTTGCCTTCGTCTAGCTCATCTGCAAGGTCTAGACCAACAACATGAGCTATTTCATCTTGCAACTTCTTTATGTTAAAACCTTGACAGACAGTAACCCAAAATACACATTCTTGAGTTTTTTCCACGAGTCTGTTGTTGATGTGATTTGCCAATGTTGTCTTACCCACTCTACCCATTCCATAAATGCCAATGCTCGACACTATCAACAACTAAGCATTTCCAAACTCTTTCCAAACTTTGCTGAAACACTTCACCGACCAGCTGAGTAGTCAAAAGAGATTCACTCCTGGTTTCAAGCACATTGAGTAAAAGTTCACCAAAACGTTGACTTTGCTCAACAAGTTCAAGAACTCTTGCATTCAGTTTTGATATGTGATCTCCGCTCAAAAGTTGCCTAACAAATCCTTCCATTTGCATTTCAGTTTCAAATGTTCGAAATTCATCTTCAATTACCTGCACATGTTTCAACCACTCCTCAACTTCTCTTTTTCTTTTCTTCTTGCGTGAGACCTCTGCATTCTTGATTTCCTCTTCAACATTGTAATTATTGATATGTGAAAATTTCAATCGTAGAGGAGAAAGGTAATACATTTTTTAAGATTTCTTTCGCCCATTCCACAAGATTTCTTCTGAAATTTCTCAAAAATCGTCTGTATCAATTTTCAAAAATAAACTTCTTTCATAGGTTGTGCACATGATCGTGCAGGTCGTGCAATTTTTTTTCCTGCTTGGTGGCGTCGTGGACTTCTTTTCATTAAGAGTATAAGAGTCAATTTCGTCTTAAAAACACATTTATTATGATTTTGCTAGTTTATATTTTTTATTATGTTGTTTTTTAGTTTTCAATTTGTCCCTAAGTATTTTGTAGTTAATGTATGTATCAAATATTATATTTGACGGCTAACGCATGTACCAAATATTATACTTTTGCGATAATATAAAATCAATACAAAACGTATGAGGAAGGAAGATCCTAAAGTCACACCCATTTGCAATCAATTGAAGGGTCCATTTGGATGAGTGAATTTGAAATCCATGGTAGCAAATCCATTGATAGTATTTGGATAAATGCGGATTTGAAATTCATCATTTTAATTTGGAACTAATTTTTAAGTCATTTTGGTGGATTTCAACTTGAGTGGATGGAGTGAACTTGAAATCCATTAATTTCAAATTTTATATTTCAAGTCATTCTATCCAAACACAATCTTAAATTTGGGGTTAAAGATTTCAAACTGCATCACACAACTATTTTCGACTACAGTCATTGTTAATAAAAGTTGAAGAAGTAGAAATAAGGGAGATTGTATTCAATAGATTTCATAACACTCAATTTATATATCAATTTCAGTTTTAGATTTAAATTTTTAACAAGGGGTTCAATTTAACATTTTTTTCAATTTAAAACTTCAAATTTATTTGAATTTTCAATCGAAGACAAAATTTCATTTTTTTTCCTTTAGTTATATTTATAAATTTATTTATATTTCAATATTATTTATATTTTTTATGAATTAAGACAAGTTGGAAGATGATGGTTCCAAATTGCACTAATTTATATTAATTTATCCAAAATATAAATACATATAGAAATATAAATGAATCTATCAATATAAATAAAAAAAGAAGAATAAAAAAAAAGAATGAAATTTTGTCTAGAATTAAGACTCAATCTAATTTTAAACGTTAAATTGAGAAAAAGAATGTTAAATTAAATAAATTAATAACTATTAATTATTATACCAATAAATATTTAGAAGAACTTAGTCTTAAAAAAAATTGATTTTCTTAAAGATTTTGATTCAGGTCTGAGAGTTTTTTAAATACCGACGGCTTATATAATAATAATAGTAAAGTCTTGGTAATGCTGAGTCAGACGACTAAACTTACCATACTTAAAAAATTAACCTAATTATTATAATCTAAATTAATGGGAAAAAAATACCAAAAAAGGAAAAAATCCCTTGAAATCCCATATTTCATATTAAAAACGTTCGTGTGTCTATATTTTAACGGCTATATAAAATCTTGGCAGTAACGATTAACCGGGGTCACACGCTTTCATTAACCCTATTTATTATCTATAAAAGAAACATAATTAAAGAGATATTACATAATTATTATAGAAAATAGGTAAAGTAAAAGAGGAAGTTATTTCCACCGCTCTCCATCGGCGACCGCGTCGGTAATTCTTTCTATTATCTTCTTTCTTTCTTGAATCAAATTTTCTAGGAAGGACGTGCTCCTTGTAATTTCTTGATCACACTACGTATTTTCTTTTGTTCTTGACAATTGTGAGGTTTGTCCATGTGATTTTCTTTGCTTAGTTCTGGAATACCCTTTCTTTCCTTCAATTGATGAAACCTTAATTTTGATCGGCAATAATTCAGTATGTTAAAGAATTATGAGGATTTACATTATTCTTGCGACCTTTATAATTCATTGAATCAAGGTTTTAATGTTGGCGAAGAGTTGTTAAGTCAGTTTGTGTTTTAGTTCAAACTTCAATCAAGAAAAGATACACAATGCATATACATAGGGAATCATACTACTCTTAGAAATTTTAATTTCATAATGTAGTTGGATATCTTGGAGATCTCATATTATCATTCATCCACCTATTATACAAGTTATGCATGCATCAGATTTTTTTTTATAGTCACTGCTATTATTTCTAACTGTATCTATTACTCTGTGTCAGGGTTTGACAACTGTGAGTTTCCACAGTACGTCTTTAGTTAGTCTTCCACTTGGTGGTTTGGTAGTTAGATGGTTGTGATCATTTTAAGAGAGCATCATTTTCACCTGTAAGTCATCATCATATTGATTGCTTTTCATCCTATTTTGGGATTTAAGTCCACTTTTTATTTGATAGCTGCCTTAAAATTTTCAATCTCAATTTTCCTCGAAAAAAGAACTTGTGAATTGTTATTCTCATTTTCTGTTGCCATGTAATGCTTTTCTGTCATTTAGTTGCAGATTTATTTAGCTCACTTCATTGGAATTTGCTTATAATGCTTTCATGTATTTCACAAATCCATTGCGGGTTGGTCTCAGGTCGGTGAATATGGGCAATGCCCAAAGTTGAACGTGCTCCATGTTATTGCATCACTAATGATTTCACTTGAACTAAAGGGGTGTGGTTAACACGTGAAGGTTGTATGCAGTTTACCCACACAACTAAATTGCTTGTTCTGCCAACAGCTTCATCATTAATGATCCTCCCAATTTCATGTTGTCATGGCCATGATTCTTCCATACCAGAGGTTTATTGTAGCTTCACTTCGTGGTTCTCATATGTTAGTTGTACACATGTCCCCCATCCAGGTATCTAATTTTCTTCTTTACTTCCTCCTTACAAAGACACAAGTCTCTGCCCTTAGTGTACCTCAAAGACTGAACGGTTTTATTCTCTGAAATAGGTCTCTGAGTGTACCTCAAATAAAGTTGTGAAATGAATGCTTTTATGCTTTAAACTTATTGGTTTTGGTTCCCAGGAATACTTATACTTAGTTTACTTGCAGAAATTAGTTTTGCAAAAGCAAGAAAGCTTGATACACTTAGCACTGCAATGTGATTGTTTGCAAGAAGTAGACCTCACCGAATGTGAATCTTTGACGAATTCCATTTGTGAAGTTTTCTGTAGTGCAGGAGACTGTCTTGTATTGAGATCATTAGGTCTTGACAATTGTGAGGTTTGTCGTTGTGATTTTCTTTGCTTAGTTCTGGAATACCCTTTCTATCTCGTATTAACAATTCCTTCTATTATTAAAACCTTGATTGTGATCAGCAATAATTCAGTATGTTTAAGAATTATGAGGATTTATATTATTCTCATAAATTTCTTGCGACCTTTATAATTCATAAAATCAAGGTTTAATGTTGGCGTAGAGTTAAGTCAGTTTGTGTTTTAGTTCAAACTTCAAACAAGAAAAGATACTTTACTTTGGTCGGAATTCAGAGTGCACAGTGCATACATAGGGAATCATTCTGCTCTTAGAAATTTTAATTTCATAATGTAGTTGGATATCTTGGAGATCTCATATTATCATTCATCCACCTATTCTATAAGTTCTGCATGCATCGGAATTTTTTATAGTCACTGCTATTATTTCTAACTGTATCTATTACTCTGTGTCAGGGTTTGACAACTGTGAGTTTCCACAGTACGTCTTTAGTTAGTCTTCCACTTGGTGGTTTGGTAGTTAGATGGTTGTGATCATTTTAAGAGAGCATCATTTTCACCTGTAAGTCATCATCTTATTGATTGCTGTTCATCCTATTTTGGGATTTTAAGTCCACTTTTTATTTGATAGCTGCCTTAAAATTTTCAATCTCAATTTTCCTTGAAAAAAGAACTTGTGAATCGTTACTCTCATTTTCTGTTGCCATGTAATGCTTTTCTGTCATTTAGTTGCAGATATATTTAGCTCACTTCGTTGGAATTTGCTTATTACACAAATCCATTGCAGGTTGGTCTCAGGTCGTTGAATATGGGCATATGCCCAAAGTTGAAAGTTCTCCATGTTATTGCATCACTAATGATTTCACTTGAACTAAAGGGGTGTGGTTAACACGTGAAGGTTGTAAGCAGTTTACCCACACAACTAAAGTGCTTGTTCTGCCAACAGCTTCATCATTAATGATCCTCCCAATTTCATGTTGTCATGGCCATGATTCTTCCATACCAGAGGTTTATTGTAGCTTCACTTCGTGGTTCTCATATGTTAGTTGTACACATGTCCCCCATCCAGGTATCTAATTTTCTTCTTTACTTCCTCCTTACAAAGACACAAGTCTCTGCCCTTAGTGTACCTCAAAGACTGAACGGTTTTATTCTCATCGTCCTATTTTTTCAATTGTCAGTTTTCGTTACCTTAATAATTCCTTTATAGTTTAATTCATGTTTTCTTTATAATAAAAAAACATATAATTACTTAAATTGACAAACAAGGGTTTTACCAAAGCGAATCAACAGAAATAGGAGGTTTGACTGCTAAATTTTTTAATCTTCACGGCTTATGTTACTTATCGATATATGATCTTTCCCTTCTATCTCTTTGATTTAAAAATCTCTGGCTCTGATTACAATATTGATGAATGGTGCAGTAATGATGTCCAGCTTGTATGGCTAAACACCAAAATGATGAATTGGGCTAAACACCAAAAATGATGAATTGGGCTAATCTGATGTCCACCCCGTACGGATTCTAATGTCCCAAATTTTGTGGCCCAACCCCAATAACCCTCCGGGGCACTATTGTTTTTGGGCCCACCAAAATTTTTGTTGGACCTCATGCCCAAATCTGATCCCAAGGTAATCTGAATGCGCTGGGTTAGGTTGAGACTCTCAAAAGTGCCCACTTGAGTTAGTTTCCTCAACCCTAATCTATGGGCTAATCTGATTACCCATTGTGGCTTTGTGGTGGCAGTATGTATCCGTTGGATTCTAATGTCTCAAATTTTGTGGCCCAACCCCAATAACCCCCCGGGGCACTATTGCTTCTGGGCCCAACAAAATTTTTGTTGGACCTCATGCCCAAATCTGATCCCAACTTTTCTGGTCTAATGCAACTAAAGATTGGGCTGATTTTAATGGGCCCGATTAGTTGGCTTGGAGTTTAACAAGTGCTGTCCCAATACCTTAATCCTTTGGATTTTTTGTATGGCCAGCATATGTTGCTCCTGTGTGCCACTAATTGTTGTTCAAATTTTAATTGCCCAGTTGATGTTGTGACCTTTTGGTTGGGATATGTATCCAATTAGTTGGACTTGTTTTACCCCTTGTGACTTTACTGGTGGTGGCCGTACATGCTGGACTCTTGTGTACCTAATGGTGTTGCCCAACCCACTAAACTCTAGGGCTGTTGCTGAAATAAATTTGTTAGTAAGAGTGAAGTTTTAAGTGAACCATTCCTTATGTGATCATTAATAAGTCATTAAGCAAAGTTTCAAGAGTTCTGTACCTCCTTTTCTTTTTCTTTTTTTAAATCATTTTGGTTTGTCTTCTGAAGATTAACAGTAGTTATTTGTTTGACATGATAGTGGCAGTTGATGGGGGTATTTGTGCTGAATTGGTATTTTGCTTTACTCAGATTTATGGTAGTGTGTTTTCACCTTGCTCATATGTGAAGGTATCTTTCTTCAAAATTGTAATGTTTTCTCTGCTGCATTCTAATATTTATCACTGGAAATAGGTCTCTGAGTGACTCTTGGGCTGTTCCTGCTGTTTATTAATGTCTTCAAGAGGTTATACTCATTATGGTTGGTTCTATTTTTTAGTTATTGCCCCTAATTTAATATGGTCATCCTTTCTACTTTCCTCTTTCACTCTTTTTTCTTAAAAATCTAAATTAAAATCCAGAATTTCATTCAGTTAGTTTATTCTGTGAAAGTTTTGTAGGCTGGAAGAATGGAGATTGGAATGGTGCTGGTGGTGAAGTAGGAAACCGCTCTCAGAATACTCAAAGATGGTCTTGACAAAATAATGGTATCACCATTGGTCAGCTAATTAGTGCACTTAAAGTATGTATTTACTTATAAAATATTTAGTTCCTTATAAAGTTGTGAAATGAATGCTTTTATGCTTTAAACTTATTGGTTTTGGTTCCCAGGAATACTTATACTTAATTTACTTGCAGAAATTAGTTTAGCAAAAGCAAGAAAGCTTGATACACTTAGCACTGCAATGCGATTGTTTGCAAGAAGTAGACCTCACCGAATGTGAATCTTTGACGAATTCCATTTGTGAAGTTTTCTGTAGTGCAGGAGACTGTCTTGTATTGAGATCATTAGGTCTTGACAATTGTGAGGTTTGTCGTTGTGATTTTCTTTGCTTAGTTCTGGAATACCCTTTCTATCTCGTATTAACAATTCCTTCTATTATTAAAACCTTGATTGTGATCAGCAATAATTCAGTATGTTTAAGAATTATGAGGATTTATATTATTCTCATAAATTTCTTGCGACCTTTATAATTCATAAAATCAAGGTTTAATGTTGGCGTAGAGTTAAGTCAGTTTGTGTTTTAGTTCAAACTTCAAACAAGAAAAGATACTTTACTTTGGTCGGAATTCAGAGTGCACAGTGCATACATAGGGAATCATTCTGCTCTTAGAAATTTTAATTTCATAATGTAGTTGGATATCTTGGAGATCTCATATTATCATTCATCCACCTATTCTATAAGTTCTGCATGCATTGGAATTTTTTATAGTCACTGCTATTATTTCTAACTGTATCTATTACTCTGTGTCAGGGTTTGACAACTGTGAGTTTCCACAGTACGTCTTTAGTTAGTCTTCCACTTGGTGGTTTGGTAGTTAGATGGTTGTGATCATTTTAAGAGAGCATCATTTTCACCTGTAAGTCATCATCATATTGATTGCTTTTCATCCTTTTTTGGGATTTAAGTCCACTTTTTATTTGATAGCTGCCTTAAAATTTTCAATTTCAATTTTCCTTGAAAAAAGAACTTGTGAATTGTTATTCTCATTTTCTGTTGCCATGTAATGCTTTTCTGTTATTTAGTTGCAGATTTATTTAGCTCACTTCATTGGAATTTGCTTATAATGCTTTCATGTATTTCACAAATCCATTGCGGGTTGGTCTCAGGTCGGTGAATATGGGCAATGCCCAAAGTTGAACGTGCTTCTTGTTATTGCACCACTAATGATTTCACTTGAACTAAAGGGGTGTGGTTAACACGTGAAGGTTGTATGCAGTTTACCCACACAACTAAATTGCTTGTTCTGCCAACAGCTTCATCATTAATGATCCTCCCAATTTCATGTTGTCATGGCCATGATTCTTCCATACCAGAGGTTTATTGTAGCTTCACTTCGTGGTTCTCATATGTTAGTTGTACACATGTCCCACATCCAGGTATCTAATTTTCTTCTTTACTTCCTCCTTACAAAGACACAAGTCTCTGCCCTTAGTGTACCTCAAAGACTGAACGGTTTTATTCTCATCGTCCTATTTTTTCAATTGTCAGTTTTCGTTACCTTAATTCCTTTACAGTTTAATTCATGTTTTCTTTATAATAAAAAACATATAATTACTTAAATTGACAAACAAGGGTTTTACCAAAGCGAATCAACAGAAATAGGTGGTTTGACTGCTAAAGTTTTTAATCTTCACGGCTTATGTTACTTATCGATATATGATCTTTCCCTTCTATCTCATTGATTTAAAATCTCTGGCTCTGATTACAATATTGATGAATGGTGCAGTAATGATGTCCAGCCTGTATGGCTAAACACCAAAATGATGAATTGGGCTAAACACCAAAAATGATGAATTGGGCTAATCTGATGTCCACCCCGTACGGATTCTAATGTCCCAAATTTTGTGGCCCAACCCCAATAACCCTCCAGGGCACTATTGTTTTTGTGCCCACCAAAATTTTTGTTGGACCTCATGCCCAAATCTGATCCCAAGGTAATCTGAATGCGCTGGGTTAGGTTGAGACTCTCAAAAGTGCCCACTTGAGTTAGTTTCCTCAACCCTAATCTATGGGCTAATCTGATTACCCATTGTGGCTTTGTGGTGGCAGTATGTATCCGTTGGATTCTAATGTCTCAAATTTTGTGGCCCAACCCCAATAACCCTCCGGGGCACTATTGCTTTTGGGCCCAACAAAACTTTTGTTGGACCTCATGCCCAAATCTGATCCCAACTTTTCTGGTCTAATGCAACTAAAGATTGGGCTGATTTTAATGGGCTCGATTAGTTGGCTTGGAGTTTAACAAGTGCTGTCCCAATACCTTAATCCTTTGGATTTTTTGTATGGCCAGCATATGTTGCTCCTGTGTGCCACTAATTGTTGTTCAAATTTTAATTGCCCAGTTGATGTTGTGACCTTTTGGTTTGGATTATGTATCCAATTAGTTGGACTTGTTTACCCCTTGTGACTTTACTGGTGGTGGCCGTACATGCTGGACTCTTGTGTACCTAATGGTGTTGCCCAACCCAATAAACTCTAGGGCTGTTGCTGAAATAAATTTGTTAGTAAGAGTGAAGTTTTAAGTGAACCATTCCTTATGTGATCATTAATAAGTCATTAAGCAAAGTTTCAAGAATTCTGTACCTTTTTTTTTCTTTTTTTAAAATTCATTATAGTTTGTCTTCTGATAGTGGCAGTTGATGGGGGTATCTGTGCTGAATTGCTATTTTGCTTAACTTTGATCACTGGTAGTGTGTTTTCACCTTGCTCACATTTGAAGGTATCTTTCTTCATAATTTTTTGCAGTGACTCAAAAGCAAATTATATTTTCTATATTATGCCCTTAATCTACTCATCTTGAGCGAATTGAATTCAAGTCAGTTCTTTTCTTATTTGTGAATGAATCATAGGAATAGAGGTTGGTCTTGAATTACTTACATTTGAAAAATTAACAAGCATATTTTGTAACTGACTTTAACTTGTTATCTCTCCTTGTTGTCGCTCTGACCGCTGATGCCTCTGATTATATCACACAGGTGTAAGTATTATTTAATAGGCTTTGTTATTGGCATCTTAAAAATAAGACTTGGTTAGTGGATGGATAAACATCGAGTTTGAAGATACTCTCATTGGTCTTCCTTCCAGTAGTTCCTCAAACAGATTCTCTCTTGTCAGAATGTTTGATTATTTCTTTTAATTTCTCGTTTATTTTCTGAATATTGGTGATCCTTCCGTATAATCCAAGGTTTTAGAGCGAAAGTGGCCTTTTTTTGGAAGACAATCATTCTGGTTCATCTATTACTCTGGGTAAACCTCAATTATTTATGTTAAGTAGGCAAGTCCTCAAGTGATTTCTTTGAAATTGTAATGTTTTCTCTGTAGCATTCTAATATTTGTCACTGAAAATAGGTCTCTGAGTGACTCTTGGGCTGTTCCTGCTGTTTACAAATGGCTTCAAGAGGTTATACTCATTATGGTAGGTTCTATTTTCTAGTTATTGCCCCTAATTTAATATGGTCATCTTTTCTCCATCCTCTTTCACTCTTGTTTTCTTAAAAACTAAAATAAGTTTATTCTGTGAAAGTTTTGTTGGCTGGAAGAATGGAGATTGGAATGGTGCTGGTGGTGAAGGAGGAAACCGCTCTCAGAATACCCAAAGATGGTCATGGCTAAAAGACGGTATCACCATTGGACAACTTATTATTAGTGGTGATGTTAATGACTTGATATAGAGGTAAAATAATATTGTTCAACATTGTTAACATTGTCTGCATGTACATAAATGCTTCCTTATTCCTCCTCAGGAAGTAATTTATGGTTTATGAGTCCTTTAGCTTTTCAAACCTTCTGCTTGATGCTGATTGAGCATGTGTTTGCATTTACCTTTTTAATCATGTTGTAACTTGTTTGGAATTCAATCATTTTGTGCTGGCATTATTTGGGAAGCTGCAGCAACTGTGGCTGGAGATGTTATTTTAGGAAGAGATAAAATACAAAAAAAGTTTTACGGGCTAGACTAACAGAAAACAGTGGTGATGTGGCTGTCTGATTAGGAGGAATTTTGGGGTATTCTAGAACACAATTCAGCCCCTCTTCGGCCACTTGGTTTACAGCAGGTTCTTATAACCTGATATTATTTTCACAATACATATGTTCTTGCCACATTATGTTTATTCTGGACAGCAAAAACTTGTGGAGAACGCCTAATATATTTGCAATATGTGATCACCGTATTAATATGAGGATTTCATACTAATCCTTCTTGGTTGTGAGTCATTTCCTTTCCTGTAACTCTCTCATTTACAACAATTTCTATTGCAGTTAATGTTTGATATGCACTTCACCGTTGAAATAGCATGGTTTGTTGGCTATCCATCCAGACATCTGCATAAGATTTCATCCAACATAATTGCTCGTGCAGTCAAGGTTTCTCTGCTAGTAGAATTGATGCACAAAGGTAAGTGTTGTTTCATTTAACCTTGCCCGATTGTTTACATTTCCTCAACAACCATTCTAACTTATTACAGTTCCCTCCGTGAGGATGAATGGTTTGTTGAAACGGCAAAAGTGGGGCAATAAAACAAGCTTCTGAGAAGAGGCTCTGGTTCAGATACATCAGGGATCGATGAGATCATCTCTGATTCAGACGACTCTCCATCCTCCCTCTCTTCAGTAGATTCTGAAGAGTGCAAATGGAAGAATTGGAGAGCCCGTCTTAACAGATTCTGGGAATTGATCTCTCTCTCTCTCTCTCTCAGTGCTGATCAATATCTGTTGTCACAGGCATGCATGCTTTCCATTGATGCTTTTTATGCATGTTATGTATTTGCTATTTTGTGATGATTTTGCTTTCTTGGTGTTGATTTGCTATATATTGTTTTTGTGTTTCGTTGATATTTGGTGTTCATTCTTGATTTGTTATTTCTTGTTTTAGTTTCGATGATTCATGGTGTTATGTTTGCTATTTTGTGATGATGGGATTTCTTGGTGTTCATTTGTTATTTCGTGTTTGTGTTTTGTTGATTCTTGGTGCTCTATGTTTGCTATTTGGACTTTCTTGTTCTTTATTTGTTATTTCTTGTTTTAGTTTCGATGATTCATTGTGTTTTGTGTTTGCTATTTTGTGATGATGGGCTTTCTTGGTGCTCATTTGTTATTTTGGTCTTTTATTGATTCTCAGTGTTTCGTGTTAGCTTTTTTGAATTTTATATTTTCTACTAGACTATGTTTGAAATCTTGTAGGTTGGTTGGGTTGGTTTAGTTGGTTTGTGTTTTATTTATTATTTTGTTGTGCTTTATATGTTTATAACTAGTATCATTTCTTGTTGTGAAACCAAACTTTGCTCTCGCTCTTAATAATATACATGCATGATGTGTTAGATTCTGGGATGGGCATTTTTTCTGGAATTTATTCTTCTCCATATCACAGGTATTAAATAAGTCAGATGTGAATTGTTCTTGCAGCAACAGTAACAAATAGTTCAAGTTCTTATAGGTTAAATTGTCAATTAAATTCTGTTAAACTGTGATGGTATTGCAATTTTTTGAAGTTTGGAACTTGGCATGATGTTTGGCTCAATACTCAAATCAAAGTTACTACTCAACTATAGACAGATATTCATTCCTTTCAACAAGTGATCGTTATGGCTTGCTCCTATGAAGCTTGTGGTTATCGTAACTCTGAGGTTTGTATTACTCTGCATTTTTGTGGGTTTAGTCCACACATGAATGCAGATCCTACTGTTTGCTTTCAAATATAGAAAGGCTTAATCATGTACTTTGCAGGTAAAGCCTAGTGTTCTGATTCCTGATGAAGGAAAAAAGATAAATTTTCATGTGAAGAATATTAGAGATCTTCGCCAGGATGATATTTAGTTATGCAGTTATCATGTTTTTTATGTTGTGTTCTGTGGATTTTCCCTTCAGTCTTCATGTTTTATTGCACGAAATGAAAATGTTTCGAGAAGCAAAAATAAAAGCAGTATATATGATGTCTTATATTAGTAGTATTGAATTTTATTAGATTAACTTGGATGACTAATAAACAATCAGCTATTATGAGTAGCCCTATAAAACAATCCAGGACTGTGGCCTGCGGTCCATTGTCGACTTTTCTTGAAAACAAAAGAGTTTGTGTTGGTCGATGTTAGATGAATGCCCATGACTGAAAAATCTTTGTTAGTTTTATCACATTTTGTTAGTAAAATTACACGCTGAGAAGGGTTTTCACTTGTCATGCATATTTGTTTAGCAGTGAGCATTTGACTTGTATCTGCATACCTTTGCAGTGACGTTTCCTTCTGATTTTCTTTGTACTTACCTTATTAGTTGCTATTTCTTAATTCTGGAAAATCTTACTTTTATCTGCTTTAACTTGTGAGAGGAGCTGCTTTTATATTGAAATGCCCCAGATTAGAGAAGTCAATACTTTAAATTATTGGAGTATCAAATGCTGGTTTTGTTTTCTCATAAGGAAGAGATATTATCTACGGTAATCATGTGCAGTTAGTTTATCATCTTAGTTATGACAATTCACATGCACCATTAGCCAGATTGCCTATGTAGGTTCTCCAAAGTTTTGCTCCTGAGTTAGCATTGGTTTTTATCATCGTAAGCTTCACAGCATGTTAGCATTGGTGCATTTTTTTGTCACACGGTCGAGGAATACGATTGGGTCTCTAATGATGTGTGGATTGTTGGCCGTTGAAGGAGTTTCTTGGAGTATTTTTATTGCTTCTTACTTGAATTTTATTGGTTCTTTGTGTTCTGGTCTTGCTATTTGGACTTTCATGTTGTTGATCTGTTATTTCTTGTTTGAGTTTCGTTGATTCACGGTGTTTTGTGTTTGCTATTTTGTTATTTGTTATTTCTTGGTGGTGTTTGCTATTTGGACTTTATTCTTGTTGATTTGTTATTTTTTTGTTTGAGTTTCGATGAATTATTTCGTTTTGTGTATGCTATTTTGCATGATGGGCTTTCTTGGTGTTTATTTGTTATTTCTCGTTTGTGTTTTGTTGATACTTGGTGTTCTGTGTTTGCTATTTATATTATCTATTGTACTGTGTTTGAAATCTTGTAGGTTGGTTGGTTGGTTTGCGTTTTATTTATTATCTAGTTGTGCTAGATAAATGTCTTTGACAGGGGATAACTCGTTCTTTTGTCGACTCAAATTCCGCATTAGAACGGTAAGTTCCTCATAAATTGAGATATCTTGTGCAGCTTTACTATCTGAGTATTATCTTTGGAAAATGCAACTAAAATTGTAACTGATATAATTGAAACACTAAGCCATTCACCTTCTATCACAGACCCTGTCATCAGCGTTTGAATGTACACATTGTCGTGAGTCAAGAGATGAGTCAGCTAGGGTTGCTGGTGATGATTACGATCTTGGCAGTTGTTCCGTTGTTTAGGTACAACATCGGTGAAGATAGCGATGAAGGTTTGTTGGGTGTAAAAGAACCATGCTAAGGATGCAACGGTGGATTGGAGTAGCTGTGTCTGACCAAAGTCGTCGCTGAAGAGTTCAATTGTTGTCGAGGAGGCGGTGGTGGTGGTTTGGCGGAAGGAGTGGCAGGGACGGATCTAGGATTTTGTTACAAGAGGGACAATTTTTTTAGGGGAGGATTAAAGGCACAACTTCCATGTTTAAGGGTACAACACCAATTTTTTTTTTTTAAATTCAAATTTTACCCCTAAGGTTGTTGAACTAGTTTTGTTCGGCCAAGATGGCCGAACGGGCTTCAAGGTGTTCGGCCAAGATGGCCGAACGTGCTTCTCAGTGTTCGGCCAGGGTGGCCGAACGTCCTTCTAAGCGTTCGGTCAGGATGGCCGAACACTCTTCTATGTGTTCGGTCAATCGGAACCGAACGAAACTGCTCCGATTCAATCGTTTTTTTATGTTTTTTCCCACGATTTTTACATAATTTTCACACATCTAACAAATTTGTGGAATGTTCGTCATTATGTTGGCATTACATTCTTAAAAAAAAAAAAAAGATTTAACATAAAAAAAACTTTAAAAAATCGATCAAACCCAACTTTCCCATCACCCGTCGTGCGCGCGCCCGGCGCCCACTGCCACCTCGGTGTTTGGCCAACCTGGCCGAACACTTAGAAGGACCTTCGGCCACCTTGGCCGAACACTGAGAAGCACGTTCGGCCATCTTGGCCGAACACCTTGAAGCCCGTTCGGCCATCTTGGCCAAACGGAACTAGTTCAACAACCCTAGGGGTAAAATTGATTTTTTTTTTTTAATTGGTGTTATACTCTAGAAATGGGAGTTGTGTTTATAGTCCCTCTCTTTTTTTATAGATCAAAACATAAAGGAGATTAGAAGTTAAAATTTATACAGTAAACACAATGTAAGGGAGACGGATTCTTATAAATTAATGATAAAAATGAAAAATATCTGAAAAAATTACAAAAAAGGAATTTTGTTAGTCTAAAGGGGCAACCGCCCCCGTGACTCCGCTAAATCCGTCCCTGAGGAGGGGTGTTGGATCTATCATTATTAGGAGTAGAAATGGAGGTCCAGAGGCTGAGGATGGCAATTAATACTGGGAGAGACTAAAAACACCCATCAACTTCTAATATCACCCCAATTTAATTAATTTTTAATTAAAAATATCCATTTTACCCTTTATTTATTTTGAAACTCTATCCTTTTTTTTGAAATTTTTTTCTCCTTTTTTTTTTTTGCATCTTTTTTTATTCTTATGAAAATCGTATGAAAATTAAATGAAAAAACGCAAAAAAAATCGATCAAACCCGACCATCTCTGTTCGGCCAACCAGGGCCCAACAGAGATGATCAGATATGATTGATATTTTTGCATTCTTTCTTTCTTTTTTATGTTAATTTTTTTTAATTTTTTCAAGAATTTAATGTCAATATAATGATGAACATTCCATGGATTTGTTAACTGTGTGAAAATCATAGAAAAAAACGTAAAAAAACAATCGAACTCGAGCAATTTTGTTCAGCCCTAGTTGGCCGAACATGGAGAAGTACGTTCGGCCATAATGACCGAACATAACTAGTAGAGTAAAACCTATGGATAAAATTGATATATATATTTTTTTAAATTAATTAAAAAATATATGAATTGGGATGGGTTTAGAAAAAGGTGGGTTGCCTTTAGTCCCTCCCTTAATATTTACATACATATTCAGACGTCGACTTCAGGTGGAGTATGATTGTATGATGTCTAGTATTTAATTTGGAAATTAGGATCTATTTTGTTGGTAAAAGTGATAAATTCTATTTTATACAGTCATCTGTGATGGTGACTTTCACTTAAAACTTAGCCTCTTATACAGCGTATTCTATTATTCCTACATTTGTTTTATTGTCAAAGAATTTAGGATTCAAAATTGGAAAGAGAATCAAATTAATTTCATAAAAAAATATCTTATTGTATTCTTGAATTTTAGTTAAGTAATATTAATAAGGATATTTTGGGAATAAAATTGCTAAAAGTTTAAAACGATACTTAATTTGAAACTAAATTTAGACTTTAAAACGATACTTATTTTATAAGGGAGGGAGTTATCAATAATTAATAAAACAAATGTAGGAATTTGCTTTTGGATAATCAAATTAAACTTGAAGCTAATTTTGTTGCACATTTGTTGGTTGGGAGTCTTGGGATATGTTGCAATTTTATAAATCCTCTGCACATTCGTTTTCTAGGGTATCTTTTAATTTTACTAACCCTTAGGCGATATTTGTTTTGGGTTTATGTAGGATCGGAGAAATTTGACTTTGAAATACTTGGATTTGTTTGTTTTGGGTTTATATAGGATCGGCAAAATCTGACTTTGAGATATTGGATTTTTGAAATAAAGGTATATGGTTAAACTTTGTGTTTGTTGAAGGATTTTATAGGATAAGATTAGTATTGTAGAAGTCAAATCAATGTGGATAATTGCGTCAAAAAAAAAAAAAAAAAAGAGCTTAATAAAATGAATGAGATTCAAAAGAATTTGGTGATTGTTTGATCAACAAATCACAAGTTAGAATATTGTTATTGAAATACTTTCTAATAAGCTTCAGTCACAAAACAACTTGCTTGCTTCAACATAATCAATCAATATTCGAGACTTTCCCTACTTTAAAAAAGAAGAAGAAAAAAAGTGACTATTCATAGGGTGATACAAATTTTGAAATGTAACAAAATTGCAAAGATGAAATCTGGTTCAAAAATACAAACTTAAACAGTCATCTCCCATTCAAAGGATTCCCACAGGGAGTATCCGCTGAAGCAATATATTCAAGTTATTTTCTAAGACAAGCAAATATGACTCGCTTAGATGGAGAAATCTTCAAGCAATGGTCATGGTAGCTTTGTTCTTTCTGAGTGCAAATAAAGCGAGGGGATTTTTTCAGTGGTGGTAGAACAAGTAGAGCTGCTAGAATACTCACGATTTGCGGCTCCTCTTTTCTTCAACGCCCGATTGTGCAAACCTCAATCTTAGGACCTCAAGAACATCTTCGACTTTCACTCCTTTACGAGAGAGCAAAACCATGGCATGATAGAGCACATCGGCCATTTCAGAAGCAGCCCTAGATGGGTCCTCATTCTCCTCCAGCGTTCGGCATAACTCATCCGCCTCTTCCCTGCATGAAAGGCAGGTAACGTTTATGAGAAACTTCAAAGACCTGAGTAAAACGAAACTTGAGAGAAAATTCATGTAGTTCCAATTTGTACCTGATTTTTGAGCACAATAACTTTTCATCAAGCAATAAGCGCTTGGTCCAGGATGGTTTGCTATCTGAGTTTCCAGACAATTCTTCTTTTCGTTTAGATATGATTGATTCTAATGAGAACAAAGTTGTTAATGCAAGTTTATTGCCATCTGCCTACACAAAAATGAAATAAAATAGTGTATGTCAATATCCTTGCACTACCCCAGTAGTATATAAAGGTAAATAAGTCCTAGTTAAATAAATTCATTACTTGTGGATCATTTACAACATCATCAACTGATGTATAATAACATGTCTCAGATCCAGTGTGACAAGTTGGTCCATCAGGCTTCCCGAGATATATTATCTGGTAGATGAATGAAACTATAATTAAATTGACAAGACAATAATAATGAAAGTAGATACTGCAAAGTGTCAAGGAACTTACAGAATCACGATCACAATCAAGAAAGATATCACTAACATTGATGAAATTCAACGACATTTCTCCCTTTGTCCACAAAGTTGATCGGGACCTGCTGTAGAATGTTGCCTTTCGGGAGGAAATGGTCTTTGAAAGGGCCTCTCTGTTGATGAACCCTTGCATTAAAACAGCTCCAGTATCAACATTCTGAGCTATTGCAACGGCCAAGCCTTTTTCATCCCATTTGACACTAGCCAACAAGGGATCAACCTATAATGATTAGTTAGACAAAATGAAAAGACCAACTAAGAATACAAAATAAATAGTGCATTAAAATAACTTTCCAGATACCAGTCTTGAATCTCTTGATAATGACCGTAATATGCTGTAGAATTATGACATTAATTTGATTATTAAAGATTAAAGATTCATGCAAGAGCACTAAAGTCCATAGTTCAATAAATTGATAACGGACCAGAATGAGGCTCTTATTTTCCCCAAAAATGAAAAAAATTAAAAAGCTGGGAAGATTTTCCATGATCATGGGCAGTGAAGCAATTGAAACAACTTTCTTGATAAGCTTAGGTATTCATTTCTCATTATGCGATAGATAGAAACCACCTTTTCTTACCAAGTTATGTATATTCTCCAAAGTAAAATGAACATGTTGTGCTCAGATATACGGTCTAATCAACCAAGAAAAATTTAGACACCTGCCTAAGGTTGGTATATTGTAAAGTCATGACTGCAATGGAAGAGTCCAGCAAAGAGAAATAGGCGACTACATGCTCAACTTTTCCTGTTTCAAGGCAGTCAAAATCAAATACTACCGAGTGAACAAAGTGCACAACTCGATCATCGAACAAGCCCTCATGCTCATGTCTCAACATAAATGGTAAATAATAACTCTAAACATTCTCCTCTAATCAAGTACATCAACTTCACAAAACATAAGAAAATTGTATGTTCTTAGAATGTAGCTTTCAAATGTAGCTCCTATGGTCATTGAAGTTTGATCATCAAGCAACGATAACAACTTTATCTTCTACACCAGATACTAAACAATATGTGCAACTAGGAATAGGTCGACTATTCTGGGAGAAATTCAACTAACAGAACATTCGGAACAAAGAAATGTGGGGTCCAGATGTAACTCAAATAACTGTCAGAAATAAATTATCGAGCATGACGGGCGCCTCCAAGAGAAAGCACGATGACAGATGAGAAATCCATCTATATTTTGTATTCAGATATGTAACAGCATTCACAATAAGAAAATAATGATCACGTGGCTAACATCTGGTGTTTGAGGCTAGCATGTTAGTGTATATAAGTGAATAAAATATGAGTATAACAAAGCATACTTAATCCCGGTATACTCCTCGATCGAAGCATGCTTAAGAATAGCCACTGCAATCAAACGAGGCAAATTACTTTGGATCCACTAAGAGAGATTAAACAAATTACCTTGGCTTCTAAATGCAAAGCAGAATCGGAAGCTTTAAGGCAAGCATACACAGGGGAAACCCTAGTCGAGAGACCACTAGAAGAGCTAAAATTGCTGCATTTTGGATTAACTTTAGCAAGTTGAAAGCAGTTGGCATATGGAACTGCCATTGATCTTCAATTTCTCTGAAACGGAGTAACAATCAAACCCATATAAGCGACCCAAGGAAATAAATAAATAAGAAAAGTTATAGGTTTTCCGGTGAATTCCGCCGGAAATTGCAGCCGGGAAGTTTACCTTCTTCAAGTTCGTTCGCGCAGAGTTCGCCGTCGATCTTGCCCTAATTTTTTTTTTAATGAATTGGATTGAGAAGATGGGCTTTCGATAAATGCAGTCTTTAAACTAAAAACTTTAATTAAAAGAAATAAAATATGGCCCATGAGAAATAATATTCATATTATCTAGCAAGACATAATAGGGTGTTGCTAAAGGCACAACACCTTATTAGTGTGGGTACACTAATAAGGTGTTGTGTCTTTAGCACATGGTGTTGTGTCTTTAGCCCCACCCGACATAATATTCATTAATTTAGACATGTTTAGCTCTTGTATTTTTTGAAATTATAAAAAAACAATCCTCGGTTTAATATATATATATATATATATTAAAAAATTCCTGTCTAAATAAAAATGGTAAAAAGAAAAAATTTCAATATAAAATATAGTCCAATTCTTGTCTTATAAATGCAAAAAACCCTTCATTTGTTAATTTTAACAAAATTGTACTCAGAGTTGAGTAGGCTTTTGACAAACTTGACTCCATTGATTTTATATATAGATAAAAATAACTTTCAAGGTGTCTGAAATAGTGTAATGTTTTGAGCTAATAAAAGCACCAGATGGCTATACTTAACAAGGAAACTATATTTCAAATTTGAATTTTTTTTTTAATAACATTTGATAGTTGTTGTGCCATAAATCCGATCATAAAATTAATGGACGGGCAGTGGGCCCACTTCATAACTAAGAGAAATGATTAGGCTCAGAGGCATTGAAATGAAGGATTAGATGAGTAGCTGAGCAACACTCAGAGGGCGGTTCACGGGGACTGACCACTCGAATGTAAGGTAAGTAGCCGAGCAATCGAAAGAGCAAGCAAACAAGGGTCTAATTTCTTTGACAGCAGCGTGATTGTGGCAGTCTCCTTTTACTTACCCTTGTTAGCGCCCACATCTTGATATGCGGCTAGTCGAGTCAAAGAGACAATCGCATTTAATGCAAGCATGATTTGTTTTCTTAAAATAAGGGATTATAGTACAACTTGGAGAAGAGGTGCTCACCTATAAATAGAGACTCATTAATTAAAAGAGAGAACAACTTTTGGAGAGAAAAAAGAGGAGGAAAGAAAAAAGAGACCGAACAACCGAGAAAAACAGCATCCAAGACAGACCCAAGCAACAAAGAGAAGACAGACTTGGGAGATCTCCATGGATGGAACCTAGTGGCATTTTTCTAGAGTTTATATCGATATTGTGTTGATAAACTTTCATAAACTCTACTTTTTTATTATAATAAAGCAATATTGATTGCTTAGCTAAGAAAAACATTATAATACAATTTTTTACCCTCAACAATAGTTATTATTAAAAAATATCAATTGTGAAATAAAATTTGATGTTTATGAAAAATGATTCACAAGAAATTATTCAAGATTTGAAATAATTTCAAAATTTGAAACAATTCTAATAGACATTGAATTACATAATTATCTTCTATTTGGACAAGGTTAGGATTTTAGATATTTTATTATCTTCTATTAATCAAGATTGATAAATTCTAAATATTTTAATTTATGTAAATATTTTTTTTCAAATTTATGAAATATTTTAATCTCCAAGTTTGTTTGGTTATTAAAAAAAATTATATTTTATTTTTTACAATGTTTATGATATTTCAATATTTGGTTCTTAATGTTTAATATGCTTTTTAGATACTATTATCAGTTATATGTTTTAAATGCATATAATAATTTTTGGAATTTGGCAATATTTTTATGTATAAAATTATCAGATTTTGGTAATCAAATCTATCCAACGTATCCTGTAAAACATATATTTTTATTTTTTAGAAATTTTATCATTTTTAAAAGAGAATAGTTTTACTATTTAAAAATGAGTAACACTTATGTGCAACTGGTGCACAGAGTTGCACGGATACCTTTATGTTATAAATGTAGTACATTTATGTACAAATATCTGTACCTTTTAAAATGAACATGCATAAATGTATTACATTTATAACATAAAGGTACTACATTTATAACATAAAAGTATGGATTGCACGGTGCAACTGATGCACATAAGTTTTTGCCTTTAAAAAAAATATATGTATAGATTTCTTTCATAGCACGATGCACATATATTTTTCAATTTGATATTGTTATGCGTAGGCAATGAATATATATTTATTAAGGCAAAAACTTGTGTGCCCGTGTGCGCCACGGCACCTTATTGTATTTTACGAAGGTATTAGATTTATACTTTTGAAATATCACATATTTACTCTTAAAGTATTAGTGTATAAATAACGTTGTTTTCTTCTTCTTCCACTTTTTTTCTCTCTCCTTCTTCTTCTTAATCTATTTTCTTATCGATTTGTTATTCTTCCTATTTGTTTTGTATATTATTCTTCCTATTTTTCTTCTCTATTTTCTTGTTCTTATTCTTCTTATTTACATATTTACCTTTAATATATCACATATATTTAATAACATTAGTTGGCATAAGTATTAATAATTGCTACAAGATATTATATACTTACTATAAAGGTATTACAATTGAGATGATCAATCAGATAATTAAATATGCAAAAGTTTTTTTGTTAAATATAATACATGAAGATATTAATTGAATGCACCTATACGTATATATTATCACATAAATACCTTTAAGGTGTTATATACATTTTAAGGTATAAATGTTTATACTGTAAGGTATTACATATGTACACATTTAATATATTACATATTTACCTTTAAGGTATTAATATTTATAGTATGAGTAAGTATAGTATAAGGTATTATATATGCACCTTTAAGGTATTATATATTTACCTTTAAGGTATTAATGCTTATAGTATAAGGTATTACACACGCGTATATTTAAGGTATTATATATTTACCTTTAAGGTAATAATGATTATAGTATTAAGGTATTACATATTTACCTTTAAGGTATTAATGCTTATAATATAATGTAACGTATAACATATTTACTCTTAAGGTATTAGTTGTTTATTCAATGAAAGATATTAGTTGCATACTCTTAAGGTATCATTTGTATACTCTTTAGGTATCACTTGTGTACTGTAAAAGTGAGTTTCAAATCTTAAAATTTCAAATACACGATTTTTATCATCTTCTTCCCCAAAATTTCTGTGAATTCTAGCAATACATTTAGCAATGTCTGTTGGGGTACTCAAATCTGTGGTATAAAGATGAAAACAACATCACAATTAGAGAATGCAAATTAAAGAGAGAGAGAAATGGCTCTAGAAGCTCTCTCATTTTCTAAACTTCCCACTATATTTCTAACTAATTCTAAATCCACCCCCAAAACTACATGAAAAGCTCTGACACATCTTCAAGCTCCCACAACCCATTATCAACAAAAGCAAAGGGAAAATTTTCATCGGATTTTATCTCGACAGTGTTGTAATTTGTGTTTTGAAATCCAAATTTGTCATCGAAAGCTTCGAGAACATGCTTGATAACTGAGTTTACGCCGTCGTCTTCTTCGGTGTGGTGGTGATGGGCCTGCTCCTCCACCGTGGACGGTGGCGATTCGAAGTCAAAGGTGACAGTGGAGGAGGAGAGTTCTTGTTGTAAAAGAAGAAGCGGAGAAGAGTAGAGCGATGGAGGAAGAGAAAAAAAGGAAAGAGAAGAAGAATGGGAGAAAAAACGGAGAAGAAGAATAAAGAGAAGAAGAATGTGAGAAAAACGAAGAAGAAAACATAGCGTAAAGAAGGAGAAAATTAGGACAAAAAAAAAAAGAAAAAAATATTAATTAGATAAAGCGGGTCGGGTTGGGGGCACGGGGTATAAGGAGAGCTCCTCATTTATTAATGGTCGGTATCTACTATTTATCTAAGAACTTAGCGTTGTAAATTCATTTAGTATATCTTTTATTTATTTTTTTAGAATGTGGAGTTTTTTCCTAATAATGTGTAAAGTGCAAAGTACCTTAAAATAAATAGCAATGTTAATCTGTGTACATAATAGGGACATTAATATGATGGGACTTTCACCTTAAATTTATGCGGGATTTAGAGTGTAAATAGAAAAGTTACTATTGTATCTAAGATGTTTGTTGTCAAAAGCTTTGAGTTGATAATTTGATATGTCAAGATTTAATGATATAATCAATTGTCTAACTATTTACAGAGTTTGTAATAGTGTTCAACTGTCTTAATGCAAACATGGTAGAGTTCCTCAAACTTGTTTGCTAATTGATGTGGGCTTAACAAAATTATTGACATCATGGTATATTAAAGATGTAAGTTTATTTTCTCAGTATTTTTATCATGTGTAAATAAAAAATAGTAATTCAATTATTGTATATTTTCGGTATCATGAATTCAATTCAAGATCTTGGTTTTAAACAGGTTTCTCCTAATCTTTGTGTTGGTCCCAAGTGGTCTAAAGGTTCAGAGGGGGTGAATGAACCTCTAACAAATTTTTACTTTTTCAAACTATCTGAAATATCGCTACTGAATTCTACAACAGAATGCAGCAGACGTGCAGAATCAGTAAGTTGGCATAATGTTGTTTGCTTACTGTTTCAGAGTTTCCGTATGCTGCGGAAAACACAAAAATAGAGTTTCTTTTGAAAAACGTTTTTTTTTCGAAATATGATTTTCTCAAACTTTTGAAATGCAGAATGAGCAAATATTTTGCTGCACAAAAATGATAAAGCAATAAAAGCACACAAACGGGTTTATAAAGGTTCAAAGGTGGTGTAATCCTTCTACGTCCTCTCTACTCATTTTCTAAGGAGCTAGGAACTTCGTTATTGATTTACAAGACTTATCTAAACAATCTATCCCTAACAAGCTATCACCTACAAGAATTAGAAAGATCATTAGGCCGATCCACACATGGTACAACAAACTCACACAGAGTTAAATGCCTTAACACACTTAAAACTAACACTCAATGAGGATCTAAATCTTTCCCACTGAGGACACCAAATAAATCAACCTAGCACACAACACAAGGGTTAAAAAGTATATAGGTCTTCAACGGGTGCTTCGAAGACAACCTTGAAATCTTTGAAGTTGTGAAAATCTCCTCGGCTTGGCTGCTTCACAGTAAGGTTGAGTGATTGAAACTTGTGAGAAACTTGAGTGTTTGCTAGAGAGAATACGAGAGATAATGTTTCAGTGGTTTCTCCAGTCAACTCTTCATTCTTAAATACTTGTAGGAAAATGTATCCATTGAAGAGAGACACACTCCCATTTGAATTTGAAATTCCTTGATCTCCTTTGATTTTCTTCTGCTCTTGCATTAAATGATTCTGGAAAAATTAGGGAAGAGTTCTTATCTTATTCTGCAGAACATTAATTGCGGCGCTCCTAGGCATCAGGCCTCTTGCAGGTTGTTGATCCACATGTCAGCGAGACATTGGTTTTTCGATCACTTCTATCTATCAGCTATATTGACAAGATAAAACCTCATATGCATTGATCTTCCTCGTACTGCATAATAATGCATGTTGCCTTCCTACTTCCTGGTCTGAATGCAGTATTAACTTTCTATTCTGCGCCAGCTTTCTGTTCCAAACTGTTTTTTGTTTTGCGTCAGCTTTCTATTCCAAACTGCTTCCTGTTCTACAAGTACTTTCTGTTGCAAACTGCTTTCTGTTTTGATCCTGCAGAAAGCTTTCTTGTTCTCCTTACTGTTTACTGTATTGCTGCTTGCTAATTTACTACTTTTTGAATGCAGTATCCGATAGCGCTTCTTTGCAGAAACCAATTGTTATCAGTACTCTCTATCTTGCTGATCTCCACGATACTTTTAACTTCGACTCAAAATAGAAACTCAAGAAAAACTAAGTTTACACATAAATATCATGGAAAAATTGGGTACTCTAAATCCCTATTACATCATTATTTTGTCTTATCAAAATCTAAACAGAAATATCCTCTAACACTTTGTCAATCACATCTTGAAGAAGTTCAATTGTTGATGACTTTTTTTAAGACTTAAAAGTGATATTTTGCCTTTAAAATTGAAGAGTAGAATCATTAGTTGATGCAACATCCATCCAGAAGTCTATACAATATGATCCACTTAGGAAAATAATGTGTTGTGTTTTATTAGAAATTATAGATATTTTATAAAGTTATATCATTGATTTACACATGTCATACATATATTTGAATATAAAGTGAAATAAATTATTCAATAAAGAGTGTAATCACAAATAAAAATTTCACCAACCTTTATTTGTTCAAATTATACAAATACTTAATTAAAGACCTTATTATAATTGGTTTCAATCATTTGAAAGAAATCCTCAGACATGTTAATCCATGCTTCAATACCATCTCTTGATGGAGTGCTGTTTAAAATGATAAAGTTCTTGCAAGGCATGGGACTAATGCAAACCCAAACTGGTTTCCCCCAACCAAAGTTTGCGTCATACATTGGGAATTTCCAAATGCTGGTAAAATTAAGTAACTTCGTACCTGTTTCATACAAGTTAACTAATCTTCTCCAATGCTCCCCAGTATTGATAACCTTCTGGATATAATTGTTGTCAATAGCTCTTGTGGCGGTCCTCAATTTGAATATCATATCACTGTTATCTATTTTTTCGGATGTAAGTGCAAAACAAGAACATATGCTATTACCAATGGTATGATCTGGTATGGGGGGAATTGTTCTTGGCCTCAAATTCACTGAATGAAGTATAGCAAATGATGTAGTTTTTGTATCCGAAGACGTTTTGGTAGCCTCAATGAATTGCTGGCAAAAGAATATTGAAAGTGCTTCTACCTTAGTAGGGTTTTTCACCTCGCTAGAAGCAAATTCTTGTTGAAGCTTCTCTAGTTTTTCCCTATCGAACACCAACCTTTTCGTCGTGAATATCTCTTTCTTAGGAATGAAATAAGAGGGGATTGAGTCCTTTGGAGGAAAATACGTTGCTGAGTCAAATAAAGGCTGAACAACATGAGTTTCTCCACGACATATATCAGCCCATGCATTCATAAACACCACAATAGATCCAAAGTCAGCTACTTTATGTGATAAACAAACACCAATAGCAAACCCTCCACAATCAAAGAAATTGACTTTCACTATCAAAATGACATTATCGATTAGGGATAAACTATCAACGGGAACTAACTGTTTGAGGTTTTCCATTTCTGGAACTTCTATAATTTGTGCAAGAGAAGCATGTACTTGAGATTCTACAAACTCAACACCTGCATCATTACATTCAACAAGTGAATTTTTTTGAATCATCCCTGCAAATGGATAGAAAATAGTCAGGACTTGGGATAATGATTGTCTAAGTAATTGAGATATTTCAATATTTGATTTGGATTCATCATTTTGATAGAAGAAAATGGGGGAAGCATAAATTGGTGGTGCGAGTTGGTCTAGATAGGATAGTTTGTGTTCTTTAAATCTATTTGGGGTGGGAAATGATGGCTTAACTATATGCTTGGAGATTATTGTCTCATTGAGCACCATCTTCACTAATGTATGTGTTTGATATTCTAAAAGAAACAAAGTGTTATTTATTGACGTAAATTCTGTATTGTTTTCACGTTTTGTTTTAGCTATTAAAAATGGGCATATACGTACTCACACACATTTAAAGAGTGTTGGTTAAATGATTTTAGGCATCATATATGCTTCTGCATTTAACTAGGTATATGTTATTAGAGCTTATTAAATTATTATCCTTGTTCTAAATAAAGGTGTACTGCCGTCTAGATTACAATTTTATTCAATTTTTTTAATATTTACAAAAATAACATGATTTTATATATAAATGTAATTTTGATATTGGTCATTTTTATTTTTATTTGTGCTTAAACTATCCTACAATTTGCAGGGCATTCTCGACACATGACAAAATGTACCTGAAGACTATGACAATTTAATCATAAAGATAAAAAATTGAAAAATTATTTTTAAAAATATTTAAAAAGTAGGTTAAAATTATGACAATTTAGATAAAGTGATTTTATCGCAATTAACCATTTTAATAATATATAATTTACTGATTGTTTCATAAATAACCCTTTTGATAAATCCATAAATAAAACCTTATTCTTAAATTAAAACCTCCCAATTTATTCTTTTAGAAGTTATAACTAGCTTTAGCACATTTGACATCTTATAATGGGAACTTATTTTTTTAAATAAAAATATTATCAATTACATTTGAAATAAATTTTATAAGGAGCAAATAATCTCCATTGATCAAATATCATATTTGACATTCTGGAATCTCACCAAGTTTAAAACATGTAAAATATATTTTATGACCAGGTGCATTTTTTTATTACAGCCACCAAATTTATTAAAATGGGCCGCTGTATAGTACTAAAATTATCTAATATTATTAAAGGGGTTAATTGCGCGAAATCCCCTTGTGGTTTGGAAAATTTCCGTGAAATCCCTTTATACTTTAAAAAATGCGCGAAACCCCTCTGTGGTTTTCTAAATATAGCTCGAAATCCCCAATTCCATTAATGTTAACGGAAGTGTTATGCATGCGCTCTACATGCGTTTTTTTGTGTTTTTTTTTCATTTTTTTCCTAAAAAATGACATATTTACCCTTTTTTACTATATTAAAAGTCTAAATCTTTTATGGGGGTTTCTTACAATTGCAAACACTTCTTTCAAGCTTATTTTCTACATTAACACATATTTCTTTATTTTCTTTTCTTTATTTATTTTCAATATTTTTTTTTACAATGTTAATTTTTTATTTTCTTTATTGTTATTAGTATTAACAGTTGGTACATAGATTTCCTTTTTACTTTTGTTTATTTCAATTCATTTTTAATATTAATTTTGATTTAATTATTTATATTATTGTTATTAATGATATTTATTTCTTTACTTTTATTTTTTTAAGTTCATTTTTATGTTAATTTTGATTTAGTTATTTATTTTATTGTTATTAATGTAAATAGTTGATAAATACATTTCTTTCTTTATCTTTTTTTTCAGTTTTTTTTTTTTTACAATGTTAATTTTTTATTATTATTAATCAATCTATTGATGAAGATTAGATAAAAGGATAAGACTCAATATTAATGTCGACTATTGATGAGGAGGATGTGGAAATACTCGATGGTATATTATTTTCACCTCAAATCAACCCCAAAGTGTAATTAACGAGACCCTAAATATAATTAGTTTACTATTTTCTTCAAAAAAAATATTCGATGTCCATACGAAAAAAACTAAAAATTCATTGAATTTCTTGGAGAAATCTAGATGCTTAAAGGCGTGAACAGTGATAAATTTTAATGTTGAGGTACATTTTGTTTTAGAATGAGAACCTGAAGTGAGTACAATGTATGTTTCAAGTTTTTCGATATAATCTTTTTATTATTTATTTGTCTCTTATAAATTGGTATGTTCCAAGTTTTCTTGTATAATTTTTATTATTTTTTGTTTGTTCTGACAAGTTGGTATGTTAATTGTTTATTGGTATGGTTAATTTTGTTTATTATACCTAACAATTTTTAAGTATTGAGGTTTTTTTTTCCTTAATATCGAGTTTTATCTTTTTAATATAATCTTCATCAATAGGTTAATTAATAACAATGAAAAAATAACTATATAAAAATTAATATTATAAAATAATGAATTGAAAAAAAGAAGTAAAAAAATAAATATATGTATCAACTATTAACATTAATAAAAATAAAATAATTAACTAAATAAAAAATTAACATTGCAAAAAATGAACTTAAAAAATAAAAGTAAAGAAATAAATATCACTAATAACAATAATATAAATAATTAATCAAAATTAATATTGATAAAGAAAATGCATTGAAATAAATAAAAGTAAAAAAGAAACCTACGTACAAACTATTAGTATTAATAACAATAAAACAAATAACTAAATAATTTTTTTATTGAAAATAAATAAAGAAAAGCAAATAAAGAAATATGTGTTAATGTAGAAAATAAGCTTGAATGAAGTGTTTGTAATTGTAAGAAACCCCCGCAAAAGATTTAGTCTTTTAATATAGTAAAAATGGGTAAATATGTCCTTTTTTATCAAAAAAGTGAAAAAACAATACAAAAAAACGCATGAAGAGCGCGTGCATAGCACTTCCGTTAACATTAACGGAATTGGGGATTTCACGCTATATTTAGAAAACCATAAAAGAGTTTCATGCATTTTTTAAAGTATGAGAGGATTTCACGCAAATTTTCCAAACCACATGGGATTTCGTGCAACCCACCCTTATTAAAAGCATTCATTGACGATGTACTTCAGTACTTGTTATGTTATCTTCGGCGGGATTAGGTAGCGGGTGGGAGGCAATTCCAAATCATAAGAACTTTTGTCCTCGTTAGAAATTCCAAATTCTTCGTTTTGACCCCCAAAGATTTTCAGCTAGGTCCAATGGCTCAAAAATAATCTGCAAAACCTCAATCCTATTTTCAGGGTTTTCAGTTAAGTAGAATTCCAAAATTAAACTTTTAATTTCCTCCCATCTAGCCCCCAAAGGTTTCTATTAAACTCAAAAAAAACAAATCGAACTTTTAAGAACTTTGATTTAGTCCCTAAAACTTTTAATGAGCTAAATCCTCATATTTAACTTCCAAATTCATCACAATGAGTATATATATATATATATATATATATATATATATATATATATATATATATATATATATTGCTAAATCCAGAAGATTAGAAAAATTGCAATTTTAAAAAAAGTTGTATTTTTATTTTTTTGGATAATTGTTAGACTTTTATTGAATCAATTTTTATAAGTGGTATCAAAGCCCACCTCATAGTTGATTCGTTGATAGTTTCTAGAAGGGTTCAGCTATCTGCACCCCAAAAATTTCTAAACACACCCCAATTTTTTTATATTTGATTTAAAATTTTCAAAAAATGACAAAATTCAAATTTTATCCTTATGAATTAAAAAAAAAAAAAAACTGAAAAATCTTTCATCTTTCCGTCTTCTTTGTCTTTTTTTTCCTCTTTCCTCAAACCTTGAATTTATAAAGGGATAATGTATGAAAAACCATTTTATGAGTTAACAAACTATACAATAATCGTGTGAAATCGTGTAAAAATAACGAAAAAAAACAACAAATCTGGGACCAATTCGACCCTGGTTTGTCGAACACAAAGAGGTGTGTTCGACCACCTCTGTGTGTTCGACTGGTGGTCGAACACACTTCTTTGTGTTCGACAAATCAGGGTCGAACGGGTCCCATATTTGTTGTTATTTTTTCATTCTTTTTACTCGATTTCATACGATTATTGTATAGTTTGTTAACTCATAGAATGATTTTTCATACACTATCCCCTTACAAATTCAAGGTTTGAGGAAAGAGGGGGAAAAAAACTTGAAGAAGAGAGAAGAAGCAGACGGGCTGGGCAGGGAAAGAAATTCAAAATTTTTTTAATTTTTTTTTAAATTCATAAGGATAAAATTGTAATTTTACTGTTTTTTAAATTTTTTAAATCATTTTTTTTAAAAATGAGGTGTGTTTAGAATAAGGATAGCCGGGCTCTTTCTAGAAAATCAAAAGTAAATATTATAATTAGACAAAATCTTGGGTGAGACCGTCTCACGGATCTCATTCCGTGAGACGGATAGGGTCGGGTCAAACATAAAAATTATGTAATACTTTTGTGTGTGTTATGTAATACTTTTATGTATATTAGGTAATATTTTGTATTATAGAATGCGTTTTGAGTTGAGTCAGACTATAAGAAAATATGTAATACTTTTATGTGTATTAGGTAATACTTTTATGTATATCAAGTAATACTTTTGTATTATAGGATAATGACCCGAATTGAGTCGGGTCGGGTCAAAACAAAAACGCACGGATCGTAGCTAGGCGTCCAAGTGCTCTTCTTCCTCATGTGTGAATTGTGTTATATGTAATACTTTTGTGTGTATTAGGTAGTACTTTTATATATATCATGTAATACTTTTTGAAAATATCACATAACTTAATATCATGTAATACCTTTATGTATATGAGGTAATACATTTATGTGTATCATGTAATACTTTTGTATATATCATGTAATACTTCGATCCGACCTTACCGGTCTCACACAACACCTACTCTTATAATTAAGATTTATGATGATTATTGGGTATTAGGTTTCCGCTTCAAAACTAAAGTTTCGGATCTTGGATGATAACATTAAAATTAAATTGATCTTTTGGGACCTAATCAAAAGTAAATATTATAATTAAGATTTATGATGATTATTGGGTATTAGGTTTTGGCTTCAAAACTAAAGTTTCGGATCTTGGATGATAACATTAAAATTAAATTGATCTTTTGGGACCTAATGCATTTTATTTTATTATTGATTGGCGTTTTGGATTTTGGATTTGCAGTGCATTAAGCTTGTTTCTTTTGCTGTCTAACAAAGTTTAAATATTTCTTTACTTGAATGGTAAATTATTTGGTTTTCGGCTTTCCAGTTGAATTAAGGTTATATTTAGGCATTTTGTTAGTAAATATAATAACTAATATATAATTTAAATTATCTTTGAAGAATAATTATTTAACTTATTAAATATTTTATATTAATTTTTTTTCCAATTTTCCTTTTTTTTTCTTCCCAAATTTTTTATTTTTTACTCTAAAAAGGTGTAAACTATATATTTTTAACCTTAAAGAAACTGTATTATGTTTTCATCATACTTATTCATACCTTTCTCCATTGATAAGTTTATATTGTATACTATTTTTTTTTTCAAATTTTCAAAAAATAATTATTTGGTGCCTTTTCATATAATATATATAGTTATTATAAAATAGTATGATACTCAAAATTTAAATATTTTTTATTTAAAGTAAAATATACAATAAGTTAAGTGGGTGGAAAGACATGACCGGTGAAATGCATCAGGTTTAAGATGGAAGAAATTACATTGAAGTTAGAATCTTAATTCACGTGTAATGGGTATTAATGTTAAATAAGATCTCTCATTTAATTTTGGGGTTTATTTTATAATATTTCAAAATAACCACCACATCCCAATTTATAAATATTATCATTAAGTAATATATGTATTGTATTAAAAAACAATAAAAATATAAAATAAAATACAAAAAGAAAATAAATGATGAAATTCTAACAAGTGTTGTTAATCAGATGCATATGGACACCTCATCTCAAGAATACTATTTTCAAACTCCTAACATAACTTGATGTCTAATAATAAAGGGGGACAAAAACTTTTGTGCACAAGGTGCACAGATTCAAATCTGTACACAACAATACTATTATATTATATGAAGTAATATTATTATATTATATAAGTGATACTGTTATATTATATATAGTTTTAACAGTATTACTCATATAATATAACAGTATTGTTGTGCACAGATCTGTATTTGTGCACTTTGTGCACATGAGTGTCACTCATAAAGGGAGTGTGCTAAAGGCACCACACCCACCACATTCTATTAGTGTGTGGGCCCCACACCAATACACTAACAGAGTGTGATGCTCTTAGAAAAGTGTGTGGTGCCTTTAGCACACACCTAATAAAGTGATTGCCAAACATGTGTAAATTAGTGGCATGATTTTAAATTTGGAAAGAAAAAATAATACAAAATTACTCCCTTTTGAAATAATATATGTCCAAAATTAGAGTTACATAATTAAGGAAAATGAAGGACTAAAGGCACCAACCAGATTTTTAAGGGCACCAACCAGATAAAAAGAAAATTTCAATTTTACCCTTACGGTTGTTCAATTAGTTCCGTTCGGTCAAATGATCGAACGGACTTCACGATGTTCGGTCAAGATGACCGAGCGTCCTTCTATGTGTTCGGCCAATCGGGCCGAACGGAACTGATCCGGTTCAATCGTTTTTTTACGTTTTTTCACACATTTAACAAATTTGTGGAATGTTCATCATTATGTTGACATTACAATATTCAAAAAATTAAAATATTTAATATAAAAAAAAGAACGCAAAAAAATCGATCAAACCCGATCGCAAAAAACGCAACTCGTCACCCGTCGTGCGCGCGCACCACGCCCCCGCACGACGGGTGATGGGTTGCGTTTTTTTTAATGCTAAATATTTTAATTTTTTGAAGAATGTAATGTCAACATAATGACGAACATTCTACAAATTTGTTAAATGTATAAAAATTGTAGCAAAAAACTTAAAAAAAGATTGAATCGGATCAATTTCGTTTGGTCCCGGTTGGCCGAACACCTAGAAAAACGTTCGGTCTTAACCGAACGGAACTAGTTCAACAACCCTAAGAGTAAAATTGAATTTTTTTTATTTTTTAAATCTGATCGGTGCCTTTATTCTTTCCTTCAGGAAATATGCATTATTTATAAAAATGGACACGCAGAGGGTGAGTGGCATAAATGTAAAAATAGGGTTAATATTCAGAAGAGATGGGTCAGGAATTTCATTGTGCGGCGTCTCCCTCATTTTTCATCTACTTTTAAATTACTGTCACTATTCTTTGATCATTCTTTGCGACCAAAACCTTTTCATTTTTTTGATTCTGGAAAAAGAAGAAGCACACAATCAATTGTTTTGTCGATAATCGAACGACATTTTCTTGAATTTCTTGAACTTTAATCACTTCTTAACTGTCGGCTAAATTTATTACTATCGTTTGAGCCTCTGTTTCTTTCGACCTCACCCTCAATTCGATCATAATTCAATGGTATTTATTTATTTTTAATATCTTTTTGGTTCACGTTTGATTTTGAATATATTTGTTGGAGAGAATTGAGTCAAAGATATATCGGTATCGGTGTTTGTGTGACAGTGTTTTGCTGTGGGTTTTCGTCGTAAAAGGGAATGTATTTGGCGGAAGAAAATATGGTGATTTTGTAGAGAAGTATTAATTAAGCTGTTGAATTTTTTGATGGAGAGCAGCGATGGAGGAGATGATCAGGCTTCTGGATGGATGCAAGTCAAAAAGGTCTGTGTGTGTGTCTTTGTGGATTTTTGTCTATTACTTTATTTTAGTTTATTTTATTTGAGAAATCTGATATTTAGTCTTGGGTTTGGTAACTGAAGTGGCGATGACTGTGGACTGACATGGAGTTAATTTGGATTAGAGATTCGTATTACATGTTTGTGATGAATGATTAAATTCTTATTGAATGTTTGTTGAATTTCACATTCTGCCATTCAATCCCACACATTTTTGAGTTGAATAATCAACTGTTACATGTTATTATTTGTTTCTCAAAATATCTTCACTTTTATCCTGTTGTAATCATTTTTTGAGTTGAAAATGCCAAGTTCACGAAACCTATGCATATGACTTCCCAACTCTAGTGATGGTTTTGTGCTCTTCTGATAAGCATTTCCGAACTTTTAGTTGATTTATCAAGATAATGATGCAAAGTAGGTAACGACTTTCTGATTTTCAAGATCTTGATGAATTTGTTTTCGTTCACTTCTTATTTTGAGGCAGTTCTTGAACTTTCTTCGCAGAAACACAGAAGCAATTTGAAGTTCTCACTACATGGTTGGGTTGAAGGGCTGTCTGGAAAACAGAGGTTTAGCAAACCAAACAATCAGCTTTCATCAGTTAAAAAATTGGAGAATAACATAAATGCAACCCAAAGTTTTAAAGTGGGTAAGGACTGTGATGTGCACAATAGCAATAATGTTATGAAACCCAATAATATCTCTAACGAGGATGGGACAGCTGAGCATTACCTTGACAAATGTGTTGTAAGTCTAAATAATGAAGATTTAGATTCATCTCATTTGGCATCAAAACATGCTGTCGATTCTAGACATAAATTACCAGTCAATCAAGAAAGTATCCATAAAGATAAAGTAATTCCAAAAATCAAGTGGGGAGACTTGGATGAGGGAACACTTGTACATTATGGGAAAGCTCCTGAAGCTGAATTTGAGTTTGGGGGAATTAAAGTTCACAATCTTGATCCTCATGAGAACAGTACACTTGTCGAAGAAACCACTAAGGAGGTGAATGAAGTGTCTATAGAAGATGTCAAAGAGCAAATTACTAGTGAGAAAGTAGTAAGTCAGAGTACTTCTTTCTCAGGCTCTGATGTTCAGCGTGAGCATTTCAAGTCGGAACATGAGACTTATGAGCCATCTGGTGAAAATGTTGCATGCATCAACAACAAAGAAATAGAAATGATGAAATCGGTGAATTCCTTATCTGACTCAGGTTGTTCGGATGTTTCTGTAGTACCTCTTGTTGATGTAGCTTCAAGCAATCTAGCAGGTAGCCTACATTCTGTCATAGAACTACCAGAGAATTGTGAACCTGGAAGTAGTGGAGAATCTATATTGGCAGCTCCAATTGAAGAGCTTGGCGATCAAAAATGCAAAGCAGATTCTGATGATGTACAGGATTCCCAGAATGCAGATGCTGCCAGTTTAGATGTCACAGATGAAAGCAAAGAAAGATTCAGAGAACGTCTTTGGTGCTTTCTCTTTGAAAACCTTAATAGGGCTGTAGATGAGCTCTATCTTCTCTGTGAACTTGAATGTGATCTTGAGCAAATGAAAGAGGCTAGTCTTGTCCTTGAAGAAGCTGCATCAGACTTTAGAGAACTAAATTCTAGAGTAGAAAAGTTTGAGAGATCAAAAAGGTCCTCATCTCATGGAGCTGATGGGGGTCCACTGGTAATGCAGTCTGATCATCGCAGACCACATGCCCTCTCGTGGGAGGTCAGCATTCGTGCTCCTTCTGATAATGCTCTGTCATTTATCTTTTTAAGATTTAGATATTTATTAGGCATTCTTGCTCTTCTTTGATGTGATGCATTTATATAATGCTTGCATTACCAATAACCACGCAACAAAAACTAAATAAATTAGTCGGGGAAATAATTAGTGGTTTATTAAATTCTTTTCTCTTGCGATGATTAGTCCGTAATAACTCTAATAATTGATCATTGCCGAATCTGTTGTGAATGTTTTCCTTTGGTCACTGCTTATCTGAAATATTGATCTCTGAAATTTTTTTTTTTTTTTTTATTTATTTATGATGAACCTACATGTAATGCAGCAACATTTGAAAATTGAGGTTTTTATGAGACAAGCTTTAACCTTGATGCTTTAAAAAGTGTTTAAAGGAGATGATCCCATGTGAAGAGATGGATGGTTGTTGATGCATTAATAAGTTAAGGGTTTGTCAGAACTCATTTCAATTTGTGTGTGAAAGGAGAGACAAACTTACATCAATTTTTACATACTGCTGGACATTTGTTTGTTTTTCTGGGACCTTACTGTTTAACTCTGAGGGCAGGTCCGACGAATGACTACTTCACCACACAGGGCAGATATTTTGTCTTCATCTCTTGAGGCTTTTAGGAAAATACAACGAGAGAGAACTAGAGAACATTCCCACAAAGCTAAAAATCTAGGATCTGATTGTCATAGCTGCCATTTTGGGACAAGGGATATCTTGGACATGGAGAAGTATGCCGAAAAAGATGATCTGGAGAGTGGCTCTAAGGAATTAACATCAAAGGAAATGGAGCAGTCTGGGGTCTCAGATACATCACATCGACCAATTAAAGAAAAAAGAAACCATGATTCAGGTAAATTGGGTTCTGTGGCATCTAGATTACCTCAGAAAGAGGGTTTTACCACCTGTGTCAATGGAAAGAGCAATGCCGAACAACTTGGATCTGCTTCTGAGGCAGAGAAGTTATCTCATAAGAAAAGCAAAATCTCTGCAGAACACTCTACTGAGAAAAATATGAAATCAGCTGAACCATCCTTGAGAAGACATATTCCTTTTCCTGAAAGAGACAGAGAAAAGAGAAATGGGATTTCAGGGAAATCCATGGATGCTTGGAAAGAGAAAAGGAATTGGGAGGACATACTTGCATCCCCGCATCGTGCATCTTCCCGTTTCTCTTATTCACCCGGTATGATCAGGAAAAGTGCTGAGCGAGTACGTGTTCTACATGATAAACTTATGTCTCCTGAGAAGAAGAAGAAATCTGCTCTCGATCTTAAAAAAGAAGCTGAAGAAAAACATGCCCGGGCCACAAGAATCAGAGCTCAACTGGAGCATGAGAGAGTTCAAAGGCTTCAACGGACATCTGAGAAACTGAATCGCGTAAATGAATGGCAAACTGTTCGCAGCAATAAGTTGCGAGAGTCAATGTTTGCTCGACATCAGCGTAGTGAATCTAGGCATGAAGCTCATATAGCTCAGGTTGTAAGAAGAGCTGGTGATGAGAGCAGTAAAGTTAATGAGGTAAGATTTATCACCTCATTAAATGAAGAGAACAAAAAGCATATATTGCGCAAGAAACTTCAAGATTCCGAGTTGAGAAGAGCTGAGAAACTTCAGATAATAAAGATTAAACAGAAAGAAGACATGGCTAGGGAAGAAGCTGTTTTGGAACGTAAAAGGCTCATTGAAGCTGAGAAGTTGCAGCGACTTGCAGAGACTCAAAGAAGAAAGGAAGAGGCTCAAGTGAGAAGAGAAGAAGAGAGGAAAGCATCAAGTGCAGCCCGTGAAGCCAAGGCTATGGAACAGATGAGGAGGAAGGAGATTAGAGCCAAAGCTCGGCAGGAGGAAGCCGAACTCTTGGCTCAGAAATTAGCTGAAAGACTCAGTGAAAGTGAACAGAGGCGGAAATTTTATCTAGAACAAATTCGAGAAAAAGCTTCAATGGATTTTAGGGATCAATCTTCACCTTTATTTAGACGCACTACAGGTAAAGAAGGCCAAGCCCATGGTAGATCTACTACATATAGCAATGGAGATGATAATCTCACCAATGATAATTGTTGCACATCAGGCACTGGTATTTTAAACAGTGAGGCATTGCAACACTCACTAAAGCGAAGGATCAAAAAAATCCGACAAAGACTTATGTCACTGAAACATGAATTTCCTGAGCCTTCAACTGCAGTTGAAAGTTCTAGTCTTGGCTATAGAACTGCTGTCGGAACTGCAAGGGGAAAAATTGGTCGGTGGCTTCAGGATTTACAAAAACTTCGCCAAGCGAGAAAAGATGGTGCTGCTAATTTTGGATTGATTACTGCTGAAATGATCAAGGTATGCCACTTTCATAACAAGTATTTTGGTTGACTATCTATCCTTGTTTTTTTGGAATCAGTTATTTCTTGTTTTATCTTGTTTGGTGGAGTTATTAATTGTCGTTGACATAATTTTGTTTTACTTTTATTAATTTAGTTCTTAGAGGGAAGGGATGCTGAGTTGCAGGCTTCTCGCCAAGCTGGTTTGCTTGATTTTATTGCTTCTGCTCTGCCAGCTTCTCACTCATCTAAACCGGAAGCTTGCCAGGTTACTATATATCTTTTAAGGCTTTTGAGGGTAGTGCTGGCAACACCAGCGAACAAATGCTATTTTCTTGTACAGAATCTCTTGCCCCCAATTATCCCGATGTTGGCAACAGCACTTGAGAATTATATCAAGATGGCGGCATCATCAAATATTCCTGGTCCAACTAATATTGTCTCTAGTAAAACCTCAACTGGAAACTTGGAGTCAATTTCTGAAATTGTGGATGGTTTTCTATGGACTGTGGCAGCAATTATTGATCATGTAAGCTGTAACGAGTACCAAATTCAGATGCAGGATGGTTTAATAGAGCTTATTATTTCTTACCAAATTATTCATCGGCTAAGAGATCTTTTTGCACTTTATGATAGACCACAGGTGGAAGGTTCTCCTTTCCCTCCATCTATTCTCCTTGGTATTAACTTATTGACAGTTCTGACTTCCAAATTCAGAGAATCATCCTCAATAGATTGGGATTCTTTTCCTAGTGATGTTATGCAAGGAAATAAACTTGGAGAGATAAAACTTTCTGTGTCTACAGATTTAGGATTCAGTTCATGTGAATCTTGTGTAGATGGTGGGCCTGTTATGCCAACAACTGGCAGCGTACATACAGATTTTCCAGATGTACAAATGGGTAAACTACAAGATGAGTATCCAAATATTCAGGAGACAAGTAGTCGAATTCTAATTGGTGATAACTCTCATAATGTTGAGCATATTGCTTCTAAAGTCCAAGTGCATGATGTCATGGATGAGTCACTTAGAGCTCCAAATGAAGATAAACGTCAGTGTTCTGCTACTGAGAAGGAGAGAAATAACGGTGCAATCAATTCTGCAGAAAAAAAAAAAGGAAATGGCTCTGAATTAAAGCAGCCTGCAACTTTTCTTCTTTCAGCAATGTCTGAGACTGGCTTAGTTTGTCTTCCTTCCATGTTAACTGCTGTGCTATTACATGCGAATAACCGGTTATCTGCTGAACAGGTTGAGTACATATCATGTTTATACATGAATATCATAGTTTATTAGTAATTGTCTGCTGCTACTAGGTCATGCATTTTTTTTTTCTGTATTATTTTACAGTATAATTGTGCTGAAGCTCTAAAGCGCTATTTGGCTCTAATTTTTTAAACCATATATTTCAGAGCTCATATGTGCTTCCATCTAATTTCGAGGAAGTAGCAACAGGAGTTCTGAAGGTGTTGAACAATCTGGCTCTAATAGATATATCTTTCATCCAGAAAATGCTGGTAATTCCAATCCCAGTCCCCACTTCTCTCTACTGTTCTTTCCCTTTTTTATTCAAAATTGATTATTTCCAATTTCAGGCCCAGCTAGATCTCAAAATGGAGTTCTTTCATTTGATGAGTTTTATCCTTTCTCATTGCACAAGCAACTGGGGAGCAGCCAATGATAAGGTAATCCTACTACTCGTCTCTTTGTTTGTATTTATTTATCATATAAAGGAGACAGCCTTCCAGATTATATTAATAGTTTAAAATCTCATGTAACTATAGTCCGAGAATTTTTTTATTTTTATTTTTTGGTCTATATTGGCCTATTGAGTTTTTCGTCCTTAGGTTTTGGAAAAAAACTTTTACATTCTCTATGTTTTCGAAAATTGCTTTTATGTCCTCAAGTCTCAGAAAACACATTCACCAGATATGTTTACAAAAAGATCTTTTTTGTCCCAAACTTGCTGTTATCGATAATTTTTGCAGGTTAATTCTGATTTGGGTTTACTAAAGGTGACAAATTAGCATCAATTAATTTGGGTCAATTCAACTAATTACCATGTTGGAACATAATTTTCCAACTCAGGTAATTTGAGCAAAAACCAGCATTAGTAGGTAAAAAAATCAAGTTAAAAAAAGTTAGGGACCTTAAATTGCAGGTGTGGAAGTGTTATTTTTTAACCCGGGGACCAAAAAAATCAATAGGCCAATATAGAGGACTAAAAAATCATTTATTGCTTACAGTTACCTCCTCTCTAAAATATTGGACATCTGTTTATTATAGGAATTTTCCTCTTTATGTTTCTTCTGATGAAAAGCTGGACAGAAGTTATAGATCGACAGTTTTTCCATTGACTTAAAAAATCATAAAATATTACAATTATTAGGCGTTGCTTAGTAATTTTTAAGAGTGGGAAGGGGAATGGGTATGCAAGAAAAGGGGGTAATAGGCTTTTGGGAGGGGTATGGCCCAATACTCGAATGTGGAGAATCAAATCCATAGTAGGGGAATCTCCAAGCACCAATTGTCATTCCAAACCCATATCCAATCAATAGCTGCTGCTCTTGACAGTTTTTGTGGTGAACCACATGAATCTTTCTGTTTTCTGTCTATGATTTCCACCTCTTGATTGATTGTTTTAAGATAACTGTTCTAAATTCCTTGATTTCGCAGATTGGTATACTCTTGCTGGAGTCTCTGTCGCTTCTTGGCTATTTCGCATTGTTCCATCCCAAGAATCAAGCTGTCCTCCGCTGGGGCAAGAGCCCTACTATCCTTCACAAAGTGAGTCCATGTTTCATACATCTCATGTTGCTTCAGACATCAGATTAGAGAGTCTAACAATGCTCTGAAAAACAGGTGTGCGATTTGCCTTTTGTGTTCTTCAGTGATCCGGAGTTGATGCCCGTGTTAGCGGGCACAGTAGTAGCTGCCTCATTCGGCTGTGAACAAAACAAAGCTGTTATTCAGCAAGAACTCAGCATGGACATGCTCCTTCCCTCACTTAAATCGTGCAAAATCATTAAAGATTCAAACAGTCTTTTGGCTGATGATATTGGTGATTCAAATCAGATGGGTAGTGAACGAAAAGCTCAAGCTGATGCACCTCAGAGATCCAATCGCAGTTCTTTAAAAGGCTCTCGTATTCTTTCCCAAAGAGGCGGCATTGGAACAGGTAACATCAGAAATCTCAAAGCAAGAAACCAGAGAGAGAGCAAAGTGGTGAAGCTAAGTGAAGAACTGCACATGGGAGCTCAATCTGTTTCTGAAACTTCCACTTTGATGCTGCATTGTAGATATCCTTTGAGCTTCATCGAGAAAGCGGAACAATTCTTCACAGCAGAGGTTTATACTAGCTGTAGTGACTTGATCTGATCTGAACACACATATATGATATATTCATTCCCTGAAATAGAGATGCTCATAGATCATCACACGAATTCATTTCCTTTACAAAGAAATATTCTGTTTCCATAATGGAAGAATGGGGAATCTGATATATTTTGCATTCCACCAAAGATTGAACTTTTGGCTTACAATTTCATGAAATGACGTCATCCAATGTATAAAAACAGAAAAGGAGAAACGTTGTCATCTTTACTATTAATTTTTTTGGATGTGGTTTTTTTTGCTTAAATCACATATAATCATGATATGCATATAATTAAATTGTGTAAAAGTAAAACCTAATTTCCGCTACTGTTTTTTCTTGCTACAGTACATCGCTTATTTTTATGTGATCAACATCAACTCATACGATTTATCAAATTGAATTAAACACCTGTGAAATTTAAAATTAAATAGCTCTATGTCTGGTTTATTATATGGAATCTGAGAACTCACAAATAAGTAAATAACAATCATGGTTTTTTTGGATATAGTTAGGGAAACTCATTCTGTCACAAAAACTAATGCATGTATAAATGAAAAGGCATGTACATCTTTGACAAAGATATGATTGAAATGTTTATCACTTTCTAGACCTATATATATAGTTAACCAAAAAAATAAGAGACAACATTCAGGATGGATAGGCTGTGTAAAACAAATTTTGCATTGACAGCTCATCCCACACTCATTTTCAGTCTGTTTCAGCGGGCTGCCTCTCATCCTTGCAAATATCAAGAGGTTTTTCCATCAATGCCTCTTTCTCCTGTGATTACTTCTGATGCTTCACCACTGGCATCAATTTCTGTAGGATTACAAGGATTTTCCACTTCTTGGCACCTTTTCTTGCTGTCAACAACTCTTGGGGCTTCATCGCTGCTAGAGCAAATACGATGTGAAGAAGACTGATCAAGTAGTGCTAGCTGTTGATTTTGCTGCTCGGATCTGTTCATGTTTGCTCCAGAATATGCACTTCCTGGAATTTCAATTAGTAGATCATCGTCCAGATTGTTGATTTGGGATTCCTTATCACAATTCTGAAGGCACAATGTGAACAAGAGTAATTGAATATATAAACCAGGTCATATATATCATGTCTAGAGTTTACATATAATGATGAGCTTTAATGGAATTCAATATGAATCCTGGTAACTGAAATATAGCAATAGTTAACAACTGGGGATTTTATCTTCAGTTATACTTCAAATGGTCTGATCTCAGAGTTATTTACTTATCAAAATGAAGACATGCTGAGAGAATACTTTGAGATTTTATCAAGATGAGGATACCATCCATTACAACATGACCTATATTTACCAAGACCCAATGCCAATAAAAAAAACTCCATTCAAAACTAAAACTAAGTACTCAGCAAATTCATGATGAAAAAGTAAATGTTTAAACCAACCAACTATAATATATATATATATATATATATATATATATATATATATGTATGTATATATATATATTCAGAATGTGTGTCAATGCTGTTGAAAAATTTCAAACATTTTATTAGCCTGCCAGATAAATGTTCATCATCAGGTCAATCAACTAATGATCAGGTACTTGATTTTCTAAAAATGTGTGTGTGTGTGTGTGTGTGTTTGAATAGGAATACACAGCACCTGTAACATATTATCAGTTTCTCCAGACTTCTGAACATTCAAGAGGCCACTCATAGTCTCTTTGAGATGTTTCTTAGCCTTGTTCCTAGCAATACGCCGTTCTTTACATTGTGCATTGGTAACATCAGCATGACAAGCAACACAGAGGGTTCTCATGTTCTCTAGCTTGCATTCACCTGCAAACTCGAGTACAGCATTTATCAAATGATAGGGTGTTGTGTTCTCTTGAGAAACTTAATTCAATCTTTTACTCACACCATCTTCAGAAACTCAAGGATTGGCCATGAACACATGACAACTCTAACTTCCATTGTGCTGCAATTGCAAGATTTGAATTTGAAACACCATCTCGTGTGTGTGTGTGGAGAGAGAGAGAGAGAGAGACCATCTCATGTGTGCATGTGGAGAGAGAAAGATAGGGGTGGGAGAGGGGGGGGGGGGGGGATTGGACAAGACAACAGATGATTTATGGGAGCTTATCCTAAAAATTTCAACAACATGAATTGCATGTACCTCCCCCTTTATACACTGGTATAATGTGGTCTGCGTGCCAAGCATTGCCTCCATTAGGGTCATGAACAAGCTTTCCAAGTCTACAAAATGCCAAGCAAACAGTATTAAAATCCTCATACGTGACAAAAATTTGAAATTCAACTGATGAAGGGGCATTCTAATCTGTTTACTTCAATTAATTCACCTCTGGGCTCCTGACCTGTTCTAAAACCATACCTCAAGCAGTTGAAGAAATTGAATAGTTATAAACCTTATGGACGTGACACCACACATGTCATACAGTCAAAAAGGTTACAAAAAGAACTTGCTCCATTGGTAACCAGCAACTCGGCCTTGTTTTCCATGCAAATTACATTCTTGATTCTTTTAATAGTACAGTTCAGGATCATCTAAAATCTATTCTGAAGTAATAGAGCCTTCCAAAACAACCTTCATACAGATTTCATACAGATTTCCTATAGTGAGAAATCTATCCAAGGCATTAGAAGAGATGTTGAAGAAAGCCATGAAAATAGAGACAGAAGCTTAGAAATTAGAATAACATCAGATCAGGGAGTCTGTTAATGGAAGGAAAGAACTTGGATAGATGTAAATGGATTTTCTCCATGAAGTATAATTCCTATGGCTCCATTGAAAGATACAAGGTGAAATTGGTCAAAAAAAAAAAAAGTGATCAAGATTTACTCAGACCTATGGCATTGATTACCTTGATATGCTTACTCCCATGACCCATTGAGAAAGTGGAAAATATAGCAGGCCCTACAATTAGCATCATATTTAGGTGAAATCTATCAGGCATTTGGATCTATAACATAGTCAATGGTACCGGTGTTTTGCAGAGGAGTTAAATTCTGATCATTACAACACATAGATGTGTGCTATGGAGGAAATCAGAAGTGTCATGTTAATATAAGAAAAGATCTTTCAAGGAATAAAGAGTTCCAATAACACTTTACGATAATAATTCCGTAAGGAACTTCAAAATCTGAATATCAAAATTTGAATGCTGTTGAAAGTAGCGTGAACATACAGTTTATCACGTTTTGCTATATTTGGAGCCATTTTCTTAATATATGCTTCCCGCTTCTCCACTGCTAGAACTTTTAGGTGCTTCACAAGTTGATGACAGTTTAGCCGGCAATTTGCGCAAATGCCTCGTTCAATTTGGAAAAGCTCCTGCAAATTAATTTCAGTAAAATGTATTTAAGAATAACTCTAATGGCAAAACATTTCATTTAAATTCAATAAACTGTATTTAGGAATGTCTCTAGAAGCAAAATGTTTCACTAGAATTATATAGTTAATGTCTATGCAGTGGTAAGGATCGAAGTCAAAACCTCACGAAGAAATCTATTGCTAGTACGTGAACGATATTCTTCAAGGCAATCCAAACTACAGAAAAGATCCTCAAAAAATTGAGGCGCCTTGGCATTCTTTCCCCTGCCATCAAATAATCAATCAATAATTTGTGTTATATTTCACTGAAAAAGGAGAATTTAATGGACCTACTTGCAAGGAGTCTGACAAAGCTTGCAGAGTGGTTCATCCATGTCAGACCAAGCTTGTGTATAAAGTTTCTCTTTCTGACTATGACCACAACAGAGACTGACATTTCGAAAAGCAGCATTTGACGGTAATGGATGGCTTATTTCAGTCACAGGTGTTTTACGCCTGCTACTGCCACCCCTCAGTAGTCCCTTAGAAAAAAATTAGCAGAATTTCTGTCATCATGATTCTAGCAGAATTGAGGTATTCATGAAACAAATGACTGCACGTACAATAAACATAAAGCAGTTATCGAGGTCACATCATCTTAATGCTTAAGAGTTAAGATCAATACTATATCACATGCATACCCCATTTTCATGGTTGAGACTTTCATTCAAATAACACAATTCATTAGAAAGTGGAAGCTGCAAGGGTTTATTCATCAATCTCCTCTTCTCAATAGGCCTCATCTCCTTCCATTCATGAATGAAGGACATAAGACCTTCCATGTATAATGAATTATCTTCTGCTGATTTATCACTCGTTTTCTCATCTCCCTCTGCAAGTGGACAGCACTCAACTTCCTCTTCCCGGAAACTCTTAAAAAGTGGCTGCGGCCTAGAATTTGTTCCTGAGGTACAAGAGTACAAGTGGATCCTTCCAGTGTGATGGCTCACCTGAGTAAAATAGAAATAAATTATCATTTACCATATAAAAGTCAGACTGTCAAATTCATTTAGTTTTAACTGTTAATTCCAATTTCTGGATTGATAGCAATTACTTGATGCACTTGGAATCAATAGAGATGCTAAAGCTATAGTGCAACTATTGAGCATCCCTTGATTGCCCAACCTATATTCTTGTACATGACTTGTGATGGTTCAAACATTTAGGGATTGGCGTACAGATGACCTCAATCAGCAATTAGCATAATTAAAGAACTATCACTTTTTCAATAATTCAGCACATTCAGATGCCTTAATTGAATTCTTGAAGCACTAAGGTTCAAATTTACCTCCACACAGAAGATACTAGGAGGAAACAAGTAGTGATATTACTTGGTTGGCTAAGATAATTGTGAGCAGATTTGTATTTTTCCTTTAAGATCACAACCAGGTGGGCTATGTCCCATGTATAAAATTACACAAGTGATATATCAGTTTAAATTGGATGATTGATAAATTAAAGAGAAAAAAAAGGATTTCCAGATTTTCTCCTGTTTGTAATATTCTGAATTGCTTCTTCCACCAACCTCTCCAGTTGATTTCATTATCATTTCCATTTTCTGGATTTACACTATTCGCATCACTAAATTTCGTTATTTTTATAACATTACTGACGTATATGTTCATTATCCATTGTTTTGTTCATATGGAATCAGTTTCCCAATCACACACATACACATACACACATAAAAGATGTAACAAGAGTACCAGTCTACCTCAAAGCGAAGAGTGGTTGGCTGGATAGCACTCTTCAAGCTAGCTTCATCTTTGTTGACATGTTCATCTGCATTTAATGTTTCTTTACTTTCATTTTGTTCAGCACAACCCATAATCATCTCTACATGCGAGTCACAGGACACCCTTGGAAGCTGTGACTTATGATCTACACAAGAGTTTTGCAATCTCACTGATTCCTTGCTCTTCTCACTTGTATTCCTGGTGCTTTCAAGATAAGAGACACCCTCCACCTAGCAGCATAGAACACCCAATACAGAAAACAAGAAAGTTCAGAATCAAACAATAATAATAATCACTCATATTTCAAGCACTAAAAGCATCCAAGGCCAAAGATGGAAGAAAATAATCACAATGAATGTAAAGACTGAGATGCCACAATTTTCAAATATCACCCAAGAGAAAAGAAAGAAAACATTGTTACACGAATGTGGATTCTCTTATCACAATTAAAAATAAAAATAAAAAATCTTACAGAACAATGCAAGACATCAGAAGTGCATTATATCTGAAGGATAATAAATACATTGGTTCCAAAGTTCTAATGATGAAAGTGTTGAATTTACAGATTTTGGAGAAAATAGTAGTGTTTTCCAATCTGTAGCAGTGGTAAAATATCATAGGATAAATTAGATGAAGGTTAAATATTAGAATTAGGTATGTGGCTATATATATGAACATGGGTGCCTGATTGAGTATTGTCTTTAAGTGTGAATACATATCACTAAACAATATTATGATTCTCCAGAGCTTCTACTTTCCACATTTCTTATAAGAAAGAATATCAAATTTGAAATTATACCTTTAATTCCTGTATAACATCACGCTTCCCATTGACTGTAGAAGAAACACGAAGCAAACTCCTATTGAGCTGCTGCCACTGTAACTCATCTGAAGTATCCTGGCAGTTTACAACAAAATGACGGAAAAACAAACAATATAAATGCTACAGAAAAGAAATTCCAAAGAACATTAGAGAAGATAAACAGCTCATATATTGTATGTTAAAACAGGTACCTTTGCGCAGAAAATATATACATTCACCAGTCTCTTCTGCCCATGCCGATGAGCTCGATCCTCAGCCTTCAAATGTTTAAAGAATGTACAAGTAGTATTCAAACATTTATAAAACAATATTCATAGCTCCAAGCATCATTAACATCTTGTAAAAGAGGGGCATGATACAGCCCTGACGTATTGGTAAGAAATCAATTATGGAATTCTGAACGAGGCAAAGATACAGCAGTCCACATAAAGTGAATAGAAAATAGGTTCACATCATTTAATAATCTAACAAAACTCAACATAGTAATTTGTTCATAAATACAACCATCTCAAAATCAAAACTCCAGAGGTCACACCTAGAAAGAATATTAAAGCAAGAAAGTTTGAAAAAATTACAAGAATGTCACTTTCCCGCCTAAAAATGCCATGCCAATAAAAAAAAATAGTAAATCTTACTTGATAAGTTATTCTTTAATAATAATTTAAAAAAACATCGATCTTACTCTACAAGCTATTCTATAATCTATATAAACCTAAGAAATGAAGAGAGAGATACATTGATTTCTCAAATCTATGTAAAACTAAAAAATGGAGAAAAAATAGTGATTTCTCAACAAAAGATAGATGTATAGAGAATGGACAAAATACAAGATATACAAAGAATGAAGGAAAAGAAGAAAAAACCGTAAATATATTTATTTTTCAAATCTATATAAAACTAAAAAAAATTAAAGAATACAAGAAAAAAACATTCAAAGGTAGAAAAATTCTTCCAGATCTTATTGTTTGAAGAAAAAAAGAACAATAAAAAATCATAAATATAATGATTTCTCAAATCTAAATACAAGATTTGCTAAACATTCAAAGGTAAAAAAGTTCTTTCAGATCTTATTGTCTCATATCTTCATCTAAGGAGATCTCACCAAATTGTCTTTGTATACTAAATACAAATTGAACAAATAATTTTGTGAGAAATAAATGAAGAAATGACGTAAGAAAACTATATATGATGATTGAATTATGAGAGTGGAATGTACAAATAAAAAATATAAAAGGAAAGATTAATTATTATGATTGAAGGAAATATTTTTGTATGTAATAATTTTAATTTGATGAAAATATAAAATCAACAAATAAAATAAAAAAATTTAAAAATAAATTAACAATTTAAATTATTAAAGTTATATGACAATTCATGCAACGCACATGAGTAATATGAAAAATCATTTTATATGGTACATGTTTTAAATTAAAATAATAAAAGATGTTATAAAAATCTATTAATTTATACAACTTCATTATATTATTACAATTTGTAAATATTAACACAATAAATAATAAACCGCGCATTGCGCGGGTGGACTGCTAGTAGAACTTAAAAAGAAAAAGATGAGTTTTCAGATTATTACATATTTTTGTTAAGAAACAGAACAAAAAAATTATATTAGATTATTATATATTACGAAAAAACAGGTTTATCATTTAGCGTAGAGAGCTTCAAAATTCAGAAACCCATAAAAAACACAAAATCAAAGGCACCTGTTGAATATCACCAGGAGACATAGGTAACTCCAAGAACACAACGTTGTCTGCTGATGTTAAGTTAAGACCAGAGCTTCCAGCACGAATACCAATCAACGCTATTTTAACCTGTAACAATCCAAATGAATTGTTCAGCATTAGAGAGAACATGGTGGAAATTGAATAATGGTATTCTGCTATTTTCTTCTGTTTCCTCTGAATTTTAAAGGATAAATAGTAAAAAGTCCACTTGTTAGGAGACTTGAGCTAGATTCAGAGAGTATTAAAACGGCATTATAAGAAGCTTCCGAAAGACTAGTAGTAAAGTTCTAAGAGGATCACATTACCATCAGACAGCAGACTACATAGCCAAGCTGAAGCCAAAAAATAATAATAATAATAATAATAATAATAACAATAATAAAATATTATAATAATAATAATAATAAATATATTACTATTATTACTAATACTATTATTATTATTACTATAACAATAAATCTGGGATTAATAATAAGCACTTTAAAAGGGCAAGAGATATAATAACTCTAGGATTTATGAAGAGAATAACATAAGCAAACCTCTTTTGATGATTGGAAAGACAGAATAGCGGACTGCCTATCTTTACCAGTTATGGTGCAATCAATGCGGACAAACTGTATTCCTTTCTCACATAGAAATGCCTGTGTAAAAGCAAAAAATACAGTGACACAAATAAATGTATGTTTAATATCAGATGAAGATATCAAGCATCCTGAATATGTAGTGCAACACCAGAGGTCTGAAGTTCAATGAAAGTAATAGCTCTGATATGAGATATGATCTCATGGGGATCTATAACTGGCCGATGATAAGTATTGCCCTCATTAAATGAACCTTGGAAGGATAAGATTATATATTCCATTAATAGTGCAGCAGTGCATTAGGTTTGATCACATGAACTTGCATGAACTTGGGCAAACAATCAAGTGTTCAATTGCTAAACCACAAAATGACACAATCACTGGATTATTTTCTGGGGGGGGGGGGGGGGTGCATTTGTATAATTTGATTGAGCCTTAACAAACAGACCTAATAAAAGTCACACAACAATTCAAGTCTTCAATTTAACAAATATTGCAAAGAATCTATTATCAAACCTTTTTCAACCAAGAAAAAAAGAACTTATTCAAATATCAGAGATCCACATATTTGACAATGTGTGATATCCTGAGGTTTGAGTCGTTTGACCAAACACCTTTCTCTTAAGCTATACTGCTATAGATGGATTTATTAAAGGAAAGGAATCCGGCACAAATGTAAAATTCAAAAGGAAGGTAATTCTGACCTGCACACCATCAAGCACCTTATGATGATAAGCAAATATTATCATTTTGTGGGAACTGGAACTCTCTTGTGTGGTTTCTTCTCCATCCTCCTCCACCATTATAGGATGTATAGAGAGCCATTCAAAGAATCCAGGTAATTTTGCAAGACCAAGTGCAGATAGTTTTTGTGACAATTTCTTGTTCATATCATTATCTACATTGAGGGAGAAACAACAAACCCGTTACATATAAGCCAGCGCAGTACATATAAGTTGAAACTTGAAAGATTGTAAACATGATTCAATGTATCAGACGCTTCATACAGTTATTACATTTCTGTTTACACTATTATATAATATGAGCGTGCAATTTTGCATCGTAACCACCAAAGATACACAGATACTGTACAACCAGGTAATATTAATGTCGTATAAATTTCATCTCTTTTCAAATACACCCTCATCCACATCTTTGACATCAGTAAGAGATCGAGATCAACAATCAAATTTCAAGAGTAGCATGACAAGCTTCATTTCTTGAAAAGGTTTCTATGGAAACTCAAAAGAGGACTAGTGCAAATGGACTATGGTGGTAATAACAGAATACAAATAGTTAGTCCAAGGAACATGATATCATAATACATCTATAATTCCAAACCAGGAAGCTCAATATAACAATCCATGCAATATCACGGTGGAGGATAAGTAATCTTATTTTCTTGTTTTGGATCACATTATTGGAAACTGAAAAGTTACTACTGAACCTGTCTCTGTGACATCAACAAATCCAGTTCCATCCTTAGTCAATCCCCTGACTATTAAACTTGAATCTACCAAAGTTAGAGAAAATGGGCCACCATCAAAAGTTCTAGCATTCCAAAAACAATCCTACAACTGAACTTGAGAATGGCTGACAAAATTATCTGGCCCTGTTGTGATAACAAAAGGCACAAAAGTTCTTGTATTTTTTGCAATTATGTTTCTTAAAGCTTCAAAAATGGAAGAGCAAAGTCCAGTTCAATCTGCATTCTTCAATTTATTTTTTTCGCAATTTTTTTTTGAAGTTTAAAAAATAGAAGAGTAGAGTTCAGTTCAATCTACAAAGGTCAGCATTGTAACAGAAGGTTAACATAATAAAGTCGAAAAGGGGACTAGATGGCATGTAATGCATTTTATATCAGCTAACATAAACAATGAAGTCATTGATAATGCACATCTACTGCATGTTAACAGTCAGCTGTCCTAACCATAGCATATACTTTCAGTAGATGTCAAAGGATACCTTGGCCTTCATGAGAAACATGAAGAGGTGTATTTTCAACATCACTGTCTGCAGTAGCATCCATGTTTTCAAGCCCCAGAGTCGCCATAGCAGAATTAATATCTGATCTCCTCAAAACTAATTTAAAGATTTGCCGACGTTTGGGTGGTAGTTGCAACAAAACATGTTCCTTTAGGCGTCTTATCTGTAATATCATAAATTGTGTAATTATTTTATAAAAGCATAAGAATCTCAAATTAAAAAGGAGGGGAAGAAAATTTGAAGATTAAGAGTTTTGCTCAGACTCAATGAGAATGAAAATCACAAATCTACTTATTTAAGCAATGTGTGTGGTATCATCACATTTTCAAAAGAGAGGTCCTGTAGAAAAATAGCTTGACGCCAGGATTGTTTGGTTGTCAGACAAAAAAGAAACAATCTTGTCATAGAGGTATAACCATGTCTAAAGCGTTCAAGTCTCAAATTTTTAGACAACCTTTTTTGACAACCATCATCAGTAGTAAGATCAGAGGAGTATCCTAGCAAAAAATTAATTAATATAATAAAATGGTGTTTGTAAACACTCAGAAAATCAGAGAACAAACATAACCATAAAAAGGAAAAGAAACACAGAACAAAGGGGAAAATTTTGAGAGAACTACACAAGACTCACCATTACACTTTGCCTCAGCAGAACATTTAATTCCTCCAAGCGTGTCCCCTTTGAGAAATCCTACAAAAACTATATGGTTACACATCTGAAAGTAGGAATTTGAGCACTGAATCAAACAGAGATAGGAGATTTCAAGTAGAGAATATAACCAAAAATCAATGATTGAGAAAATATGAGAGAAATAGGCAACTGGCAAAAGCTACAAGTGCTTAGAGGAAAAATAAATCAGTAAATCCAATTCACTTGACTTTTCTAACACACGTCTTCAATGCCAGACACAAGCCAGATGAAGAATTTAAATTTGTTTGCCCTATCAACATAATGAAAATATGAGGAACTAAGAGTCAACCCAATGGTACCTGATAAACTTTTCCCTGACAACCCCGCGCCAATTTGATAGAGCAATAAGTTTTTGCAAAGTCATATTTGGTCTTCCCAAGCAAACCTGGCCTGCATCAAATTAGATGCATTACCAATTAAACTGGGAAGGTATATCACAACTCACTACTTTGATGATGCTAAACTACTTACCATAACATATTTATCTGATGAAAAATGTCATAAGGCCTATTATCACCTAGGAAAAAACCAACTCAATATTAGTATTTGCTGACACAAATAGTCCTAGTAAAACATATTTCAATACTGTTTTCAAGGAGATTATTTGATCAACCTTGACAAAGATGGCGTTCCTGATAGAAGAATAAGATGCTTGACCTTTGCAGCCACATCAAGCACAACTTTTAGCTGTAAAAAATGGAAAAAAAAAAAAAAAAAAAGTTTAAAATGGTGACTAATTTGATATGTTCTAGATAACAATGGGAAAAAAATCAAAATTTCAAAATCCTGGAGTGCCTAAATTCAAAAAAATTTATAGCGTGAATATAGACAATATCATAACAAAGTTAAAAAAGACAACTCAAATGGCCGCATGATAATGCCAGCAAAAGTAATCTTGTATAGCTTTTCAAACCAGTTGGGTCTTTTAGTCTAGTTGATAGAAGTTAAGAGAGAATAATAAGGAAGGATACCTAGCAATTAATAATAGATTTACTCCTTCCTCATAAAAGCAGTAAATATAGCCAATGGATAGGAATGTATTCATGAACTTACATTATAATAAAAGCTAAACTTATAAAACACATACAGGGAGATGTTAAAACTTTCATGACCATATGTGTTTACATTCAGCTAGGACTAAGTAAATTTTTTAGTGTGTGACCAGGCTTATATGCTTGCTAAATGTTGAAGCATATATTCTTGCTTTTTCTGTATACATGAAACTACAGACCAACCAGGTTCAACATGACATTCTATGATTAATTACGGTATCATAAGCAAGTTTTGTACCTCATCTTTTTCTGATGATTTTTTGTTACAGTGTAAATGATGTGATTCATCAATTATCAAGGTGGCCCATTCATGTTCCAACATGCTGCTTTGCAAACGACGAAGCATGGTGTATGATGTCACCACAACTCTTGGACATGTAGCCAATCTTGCAGGGTTGTCTTGATGACCAAAAACTGAATGGAAGAAACAAAGCCGCTTGACTTAAACAAACAATATGATATGCAGGAGAAAGCAATATAAAATAACAGCATCCATATATAAAGACCATCAAAAGCTAACCTAGACTGATTGGGTCCGATTAGAAAATCCTTTGCTAAGGGAAGCCTTGCATATATATATATATATATATATATATATATATATATATATACACATCTGAAGTAGAGTGCAAAGCCACACTTCAGAAAGTTGCCATCGCGACATACAGATGGAATTTTCTATAATTTATATTCATCATACAGACAATTTGAGATTTCTGGAGCATCCAAGGTCTTCCATAATCCAGAAGGAGAAAGAAGCAGAAAATGAAAGAATCAATCATCCTTGAAGAATAAGTCATGACTCATGATAATTTCAAATGAAGAGAATACGACTCAAGATAGCAGTTGGAATACTACATAAATTACCAGCCATAAGTCACAATGACAATTTGCTGATTCGGTGGAGACAAAAGAGTCGATTCAAGAGTACGTCCCAAGAAATGCATGAGGATAAGAATAAAATGAAGTAATCACAATGATCTCAATCCGACCCCAAATTTAAAGGGAAAAAAAACAAAATAACTATAAGTGAATCTCAAAAGGATACCTAGATGAATATCAGAAGGCAAACAAAAAGGAAACCAACGCTCCAATTCTTCTGCCCATGAATATCTTAAAATAGCTGGACAAACAACAAGTATGGAACCTTCCTTCACGAAACAGCTTGCAATTGCAATTGCCTAATCAACAACGAAGATCCTGATTAGTTAAATAAAGATTTCGAACAAAACAGACTAGCTAGCAATAAATGCACAATGTAACAAAACCCTTGTTAATCTAGAACCCATCAAAAGTGAGAGAAAGCAGACTTACTAGCAATAAATGTACAATGTAAATCAGGTACATTTTGGTTTGAAACTTTTAATTATGGTTTATCTTTCTTTATGAGAACTTCAGAATATGTATTTTCACACCAAACATAGTCATGCAATTGCGAATTTCACCATATTTTTTGTATCAGCACACTCCTAATCCATTTGTTACAGCTGTAATTTTATGTCATATTTTTAAGCACATTCATTTTCTTGTCCTGTCATATTTTGACAACTCTGGTGACACTGGCAGCAACTTCAACAGAACTACACAAATAAACCAACTTGCATGCCTTAGGAAATGTTGAAGTCCGTTGCAATTGATATGGTGATGAAACTCTATAACAATGAAAGAAGTGACTAATTAGAGACCCTAAGATTACCTTTTATCTAGTATATTGACAGATTTTGATATTTCTCATCTGTAAAACATGTACCAATAGAGATTGTTCAGAAATAAATGAAAGTAAAGGAACAGCACACTAATTGTACCCCTCGGTATTTAGATTCTACTACATTCATGCTTCTGTTTATACCTGGAGGGTTTTCCCAAGCCCCATTTCATCTGCAATGAGACACCTACCACCCCTTCTGACTCCAAAACGAACACCATCAAGTTGAAATGGTAGTAACACATTTAACAAAGTTTCCGGGAGCTCCGAAATTAACTCGTTTACTTTCTCATCAGGAAGATGTTCAGGCCTGCATGGCATCCATTTTCCAGCAGTGAAAGACAGTGAAAACTTCTCAATGACGCTGAAGGTTCCCCAAGGTATCTCTTCACATTCAATGCCCTTGCAATTCTTTAAGGACTTCAGGACTGAGTGATAATCATGAAGCCTGTAAACACAGGCCTTTCCACCTCCAGTGTTCTGGGTGTAGCATGATAAAATCGCCTGATCAAGGCACAAATAGAAATCAACCAACTACATAAATACACAAATAGAATGCAGGTTTACCCATTACAAGTAGTATGATGAATATATATCTAAGGGCCTCATATATTCTACTAGTGTTTATACCTTGTCTGTTTTGCCTTCCCATTGAAATTGGGGAACCCATAGTCGTTTCCAAAGTAGGTAAATTTTTCATGAATCAAAAAAGAACCATAGGAAAACCAACCAGAATGTTTATATATTTTCCCATAACAATTTATTTGCCCAAGATAAAGTAGAGATACATCATATTTTCTACCAAACAAAAAACTTGCAAATGCAGCCTCCCAAAATCATCTTCTTTGAAGACACTTCCCCTATAACACTCAAAACTAATATTGATATTCTGAACAAAACTATGCATCCTTCCATTCTTTTTCATTAATAAAAGATCCAAAATGATTAAAAAATTTAGTGGGCGCCCAGCAACAGATTAAAGAAAACAAAATCAATTCCTTGAAAACTCAAAATAAAGCACCCAATCTTTATTCCACCACAAATTCCACAAAATTATGCAACTTGATCGTCTTAATCAGGGCATGATTATATTTTCTCTGTTTTCCTACTGATAAACTAAAAGTTATCTCATCCTAAATTCACAGACCATTCATCGTTATCATACTCAAATACAAAACCGTAACAGTTAATCCATAAACACCAACCTATTCTATCGGCGTTCCAATACCCTACTTTCCAGACATCCCAAAACATAAACAAAACAAACAATAAATAAATAGCAACGGAAGAATTTCTGAAAACACAATCTTCCTAAGAATACTTTACTTACATCGGAGAGATGATCTGTGAGCTTCTCAAAGCAAACATCTTCACCCGGAAACAAAAAACCCTCAATAGCAGCAGGAGTGACGGAAAAAGAATCGGGAGAGCATATTTCGAGCTTGGCCCGGAATTTCTCGGGCTTTTGACATGGCCCGGTGGAATCGGAGATACTGGGCTGTTTGGCAACTGGGTTACTGGTGGCGGCCTCCGGAGAAAGCTTGCGGCATTTTAGGATTTTCCAATTGTGCTCGTTTTCATAAGTGGTTTGTTCGGTCAGTGAGAGGATCGCCTTGCGCTTGGCTAGGGCCACGGCCCGGTTCGCCTCAGCTCGTTTTCTCTGTTCCTCTGTGATTTCTTCTTCATCGCGAATTTCCATCAACTGAGTATTGAAATTTTCAGGTTTTTTTAAAGCAGCTGAGCAGGAGAGCGGGAACGGGGAATATCGGGGAAGGGGTAATACGTGAATATGTAAATTATTATAAATTAATGTGCCTTTTTTATTTAATTACAAAGTTAAGTTTTGGGGGACTATAAGCACAACACCATCTTCTTAGAGCACAACACCAATTTTTATGAATATTTAATAAAATGTTAAAAGATCAAAATACCCTTTATGCATATATTATATAAAAAATAAAATAACTACCCAAACCCTTCTTCTACACTTCTCAAGCTTTTAACTATTACTACAACACTAAGTTAAAAAAAATTCACAATTTGCCCCCTCATTTAGTGAAGAAACATACAATGACGGATAAAGATTCATTTGAGACAAATAATGTAAGTTTTCGGACGAATGTAAAATGGGTTTTATGTTTCGTTTTTTCAATTTTGCGAAATCACACAGAACTTACGTGTTCGGCCAGCACAGACCGAAAATAAGGACGCGCGTTCGGCCAAGGCCAGCCGACCATTTATGTGCGTGTTCGATCAGGCCGGTCGACCATATATGTGCGCGTTCGACCAGGCCGACCGACATATTCTGTGCCCTTTCGGCCAAGTCAGCCGAAGTTTTTTTGCACTGTTCGGTTGTGTTGGCCGAACTTTTCACTACCTGTTCGGTCATCTTGGCTGAACAGTATGTTCTTCGATGTTCAATAAATACGAACTTGTTTTTTATGTTCTTATAATGTTATTTACTCATTTATAACAGGAATACATCTCATATTCCACTAAACTAAGCCACAAAAACCAAATGGATGTTGAAGAGCCATTGGATGAAGAAGAACCGATGTATGAAGAAGAACCAATGAATTCGGACGATCTAGATCCTCAATATATGCAGATTGATTTTACTGTTGACTTTACCACCGATGAAGTATTTGAGTCTCGGAGTTTGATGATGAAATGGATAAACGGTGTAGCCCATCGACATAATATGGTAATATTAGTTGTACGCTCTTAACTTGGTGGTGAGAAAGGCCATCGCCCTCGAGTTGATTTGGGTTGTGAACGAGGTGGTGTATATCGTGTACGTAATAAGGCGAAATCATTACTAATGGATGAACTTGCCGATGGAAAGATTGTTGGAAAGAGAAATACAGCCACAAAGAAATGTGAATGTCCATTTCTTTTAAAAGCTATTCAATTGAACGAGTCTGGACAGTGGTCAGTATCGGTCGTATGTGGTGTTCATAACCATCCAATGGGTCGGAATTTGGTGGGACATTCATATGTCGGTCGGCTAACATTGGTTGAAGATCGATTTGTAGCAGACTTGTCGAAAAATAAGTGTAAACCAAAGGAAATCCTAAGTATCTTGAAAGAGACATTTATTCAGAATGCATCCATTTTGAAGACTATTTATAACGCTCGTCATAAGCATAGAGTAATGGAGCATGGAGGTCTATCTCAGATGCAATATTTATTGGAGAAACTGAAGTTTCACAGTTATTATTACCTGGTCAAACGGTGAGAGAAAACTGATAGGGTGAATGATCTCTTTTATGCCCACCCGACTAGTGTGGAGTTGTTGTGTGTCTTTCCAAACATGTTGCTAATAGATTGTACATACAAGACAAATCGATACAAGATGCCACTATTAGAAGTCGTTGGCATCACATCCACGGATATCACTTTTTCTGTAGCTTGCATATATTTAGAGCATTGTCTTCGATTTGTTCTTGCGTGTTTGACCCTTCGCCACGTCTCTTCCTCCTAGTATATGTCACACCTGGATTACAACAAACAAACATAATAAAAACAATGAATCAAAATAACTATCGAATCGGACAACGTTAAAACAAACAAGGGACTGTTCGGCTATCATGGCCGTACGCGCGTTGCAGATTTCGGTCGCCTTGGCCAACGCGCGCGCTGGGCGTTCGGTCGCCTCGGCCAACGAGCGCGACGAGTGTTCGGTCGACTTCACCGTCGAGCGCGCTGCGCATTCGGTTGACCAGTGCCGACACGTGCCCAGATTTTTCACAACTTTAGTTTCGATTTTTCAACAAATTCGACGAAAAACGGACATTTTACCATACAAAATCTTCAAATTGAACTATTAATTCACTAACCCATAACAAATCCTAAAGGTAAGTAAACAAATTTCTACAAAAATCAATTCCAACAATTGCAAAGTCGAAAACTTACCCGAAAAATTAATCTTTCCAAAAAGCTCTTTAAAGTGTGGTGCCATTTCAGACGAATCAACCGAATAAGTAAAACCGAACAAGTATAACCGATGAGTTCTTGAAGAACCGAACTTATGGAAGAAAATTGCACAATTGCAACCGAACAACTCTAGTTTTTTTCTCTTTTTTTGCTGATTTTTGGTTTTTTCTATTTTTTTTAATAATAAGGGTAATATTGGAAAATAGTGTTGTGCCCTTGGAAATAAATTTAAGTGATGTTTTAATGTGTATTGTGCTCAAAGAAGGTGTTGTGCTCTTGGAAAGGGGGATTGTGCTTATAGTCCACCCCTAAGTTTTTATCAATTACTACAAAATTAAGTTTTTTTTCCTTTAATCATTATTATTTTATAAATAGTTAATTATATCAATCAATTCAGAATTTAATATATGGAGGTAGAACTTCAAATATTCCCATAAGATTTGGTTATGACATGTAATTAAACACAATTATTTACGTGCACCAGATGCACGAATCCTAAAACCTTGCAGCCGTGTCGACCCGATTCAGAGGGTATTTTACATGAACCACGCGCTTCTCATGCCCACACGCGCACTCAAACCATAGTTTCGCAGTTATGTTGATCTAACATTTTAATTTAGTGAACCTAACATTTTAGTTTTATTTGCATAACCTTTTTGTGTTATTTATATTGAAAAAAAAGAGTTTAAGTAATATCACTTCAAAATTACGAAATATGTGAATAAAGGTTGTACTCGTATAATATAAAGGTTACCTAACTTTTATGTTATTTATACTAAAAAAGTGTAAGTACTTTTACTTCAAGGTTATGATATATGTACATTAAGGTTATACTAAATTAACATGACATAAATGTTACATAACTTTTAATTATGTTATTTATATTGAAAAAGTCCAAGTAATGTTACTTAAATGTTATGATATATGTACATAAATGTTATATTAATATAACATAAAGGTTAAATTATCATAATATAAATGTTTCAGCTATATTACATGAATTTTTATGCTGAAAAGTCTAAATTATTCACTTAAAGGTTATGTTATCTTTACATAAAATTATATTTGGTTAATATAAATGTTATACTAGGTAAATATAAAGGTTATGATATAAATAAATAAATAAAAACTTTTATGTGAATCCAAATCAGACCCGACCCGCACGCGCCCATTTGATCCATACACCTAGTGCACACAAACAACTACTCCTACTTAAAATATCCAATTTGAAAAAGTCAAAAAAAAAAAAAAGAAAGGATGGAGCCGAATATATTAGTAGGATAATTTTGCATTTTTTAAAAATAATTTTGGAACTAGAAACTTTAAATGGATAAATTTCATAATAAGACCCAATTTAGTTCTCAATTCTAAACCTAATTTTTAAAGTTTCTCAATAAGGGGCTCAATTTAATCTTTTTTCTCAATTAAGGCTTGAAATTTAGATTGACTTATCAATTGAAAACAAAATTTCATCTTTTTTTTGTCTTTTATTTATATTCATAGATTTATTAATATTTTAATATTTATTTATATTTAAAATAAATTATAACAAGTTAGTGTAATTTTAAAACGATTTTCATCCAACTTGTATTAATTTATATATATATATATATATATATATATATATATATCTGTGTGTGTGTAAATAATGCAATTCATAAAATTAAGATTTTTTATATTTTCTTAATTTTATGAATAAAATTATAGAAACTCAATTTTAATATTAATCAATTTAATATAAATTAAATTTTATGAATTGAATTAATTATATTTTATTTCTTTATTTCTTATTTTATATATAAATTAATATAAGTCGGATGAAGGTCGTTTCAAAATTACACTAACTTATCTTAATTTATCTAAGATATAAATATATATTAAAATATAAATAAATTTATAAATATAATTAAAAAGAGAAAAGAAAAAAAATGAAATTTTGTCTTGAATTGAGAACTCAATCTAAATTTCAAGCATTAAATTGAGAAAAATGTTAAATTGAGCCCCTTATTGAGAAATTTTAAAAATTAGATGTAGAATTGAGAAATAAACTATAAATTGGGTTTTGTTATAAAATTTATCCAAAGTTTTGGATCATTAGATTTATATTTTGAGAGGGTTTGTGTTTGAGACACACACATATATAAGGGTGGAACTAAATACACTCCACCAACTTCTAAGGGCACCCCAACTAAAAATAAATAAATCAAGTTTTACCCTTAGGTTTTGTTCAACTAGTTCAGTTCAATTATTATGACCAAACGTACTTCTCTGTGTTCGGTCAAGGTGACCGAATGTGCTTTTATATGTACGGTCATGGTGGCCGAACATTCTTCTATGTGTTCGGCCAACCGGGCTCGAACGAAACTGCTCGAATTCAATCGTTTTTTTACGTTTTTTCCTACAATTTTCACACGATTTTCACACATTTAACTAGGGGTGACAATGGACGGGTTCGGGGATGGTATTGCCGCCCCATACCAAATTATCATATCAAATACCATCCCCGCGACCATCACCGCTTTGGGAATCTGGTACGGGGATGAGGATTCACCGCTCGGGGACAAATTCCCCGCGGGAGATTCGGGTTCCTCAAATTTAATTTTCTACAAATTAATTTATTTGTTCTAAAATAATTTTCAATAAAATAAATATCAAAACAATTAAAACAACTCATAAACAATATCAATCAAACATAACATCAAATATCTTGAAATCATAAATCTAGTCTTTAAAACAAAAGTATGAAATACATAATCAAAATGACAATACAAACTAACAAGTTTGATTGTTTTGAGTTGATTCAAAGTTTCAATTTCAATTTGCAATCTTAGATATTAAATTATTAATTAATTGGAAATGAGTCATGAGGAGTGAGGACTTAAAGTACTTATGGAAAATTTTGGTGTGTGTATATATATATATATATAAAATATTAAATGGGGAAAAGGGAATCACCGTTTCATATAAACTGGGTCGGGATTGGGTGGGGAGCATAAATACCATCCCCGTAATTTTTAAATGGGGATTCACCGTCCCCGCCCCATTCCTCAATTTGACCGGGGAATCCCCGCCCCATTAATATTGGTACCCAACGGGGATGGTTCCCCGCGGGGAAATTGTCACATCTACATTTAATAAATCCGTGGAATGTTCATTCATTACATTCTTAAAAAAATCAAAAGATTTAACATAAAAAAAAGAACGTAAAAAAATCGATTAAAAAGAAATATTTTTACGTTTTTTTAACGTTAAATCTTTTAAATTTTTTAAGAATGTAATGCCAACATAATGACGAGCATTTCACGGATTTGTTAAATGTGTGAAAATCGTAGGAAAAAATGTAAAAAAACGATTGAATCCGAACAGTTTCGTTCGGCCCCAGTTGGCCGAACACATAGAAGAGTGTTTGGCCATTATGACCGAATATATAGAAGCACGTTCGGTCACCTTGAGCGAACACATAGAAGTACGTTCGGTCATAATAATCTAACAGAACTAGTTGAACAAAAGCTAATGTTAAAATTGGAATTTATTTATTTTTTAAACTGGGATGCCCTTACAACTTGGTGGGTGTTTTTAGTCTCACTCTCTATATAAATAAATAAATAAATATATATATATATATATATATATATATATATATTTGAATTAATATCAAAAAGCAACTTGATGATTTTTTTATTTTTTTTTTGGCAATCTAAAAGCTTTTTTCTTTTTCTCCGATTTTATTTTCTTTTAAGATTTCTGTCTATCCTAACAAAATTGTAACTCACGTTTCCAACATAATTTACAATCACGTTTGGTTAGCATCGTCTAATTGTAGAAAAATAGTGATGAGTTGCATTCTAATTTATTTATGCTATTTTATTATTTTTATTTTTATGTAATAATTATTATTTTCCTTCCTAAAAAGTAAAAAAGACCCGCCGACTTAAGAAACCGCGGTTTTTCTTCTCGAAGCCAGCCGTACTTCTCTCTCCTCTCTCTAGGGTTTTGATAGTTGCCAGTTTCCACTTCTTTTCATTTCTCACAATTTCCACCCTCGGGAGCTCGCAAAGAATCACGCCATGGAAAACGGAAGTCATGAAGTTCCTGAAGACGCCAATGAACGTGCGTAAATTCTCCGTTGCAATATTCGTTGAATATTTTATAGAGATATGCTTAAGTTTCATTATTTTATCTGGTGATTTTTCAGATTGCCCAGGGCCTCAGTCGGAATCCGCTGGAAAATCTGATGCTTGTGATGGATGTCCTAATCAGGAGGTTTGTGCTACTGCTCCGAAAGGACCTGATCCAGGTTAACTTCTCATTTATTTTGCTATTAAGGTTTTCCAGAATAATTTCTAAATCTGCGATAGTCATTTTATAGATAATATTTTGCATCATCAAATTTATACCCTGTTTTTTGCCAACACGTGATTGTAATTCAGTGCAACCAAGGATAAAAATTTCATCGAAATTTCGCTAAAATTGAGTCACCAAAATAGAAACAGGAGTTGCAAAAATTTCGTCATCATTTCACCAAAATTTCGGTATATTTTGATTTCGGTTAAATCATAGTAGAAAATGTTTGAAAATATCGAAATTTTGGTGAAGTTTTGTTTCGACTTCGGTTTTGGTGAAATCCTAGTCATTTTTTTATACCCCAAATAATATAATAGAATTTTATAATGAATCACACCAATTTAAAAAAAAAAATATTTTGTACCCAAATTATATTATAATTTGTACATTAAAGTTGTAACGTGTATAATACAATCAAATAATTTCCTTAGATGACTTTTGCAAATAATTGCTTTCACCCTGCAATACTCCAAAAGAAAGTAATTGCCTCAAATGATTCACAGATGCAAGTAATTGAACCTCATAGGAGTTCATTTTGGTATTAGTAATAATGTATTCAATTATTTTTGAATTTCTCATGCTATTATACCAGACAACGTTTATATATATAGTGGTTAATTCCTATATTTGTTGTAAATATGTCATTTTGTTTGAAATATCAAGTTAAATATATATATATATTAATGTTATAATATTTTGTACAATTTCATGTCCTTATTCCCAACTTTTAACAAAGTTTCCATCATTTTTCTAAACTTTATCGAAATTTTCACCAAAATTTCTATAAAATCAAGAAACTGAAATTTCTACCGAATTGAAATTTTCGTCCTTGGTTGCAGCAGAGCGGTGAAAATCTTGTAAAGGGTGTAACTTGATTAAAGAAGTTTGTATGAAGTTTAGGGAGGTAGAAATGTAAACATATTTTAGCCCCGAATTTGCTATGAAGACAAGTAGGAAGGGGCGACTATTTAGCCAATTCACTTATTTGTTAATTGGCTTCAAATGACAATAATAAATTAAAGTGAGTTTTTTTTCTTTGTCATACTTGCTCTCAGTAGCTCAACTTTGTAACGGAATTGGCTTAGAAGTGTTTGGCATTTTTAATTGACTTTATGTTTCTTCAATACTCCCATTATCTGATATAACCCAAGGGGATGTGTTCATTCTCATTGATTTAGTTCGCCTATAACTCTGTTTTTCTCCTCAACCTAACTGTAGTGAAGAAAAGTAAAGTTAATGGAATGAAGCTAAACCTTCCAATCCTTCAGATATTTAAAAAAAAAAAAAAAAAGAGGGGATGGGTAAGACTATATAGTTTGTGAAAAAATAATGTAAACCTTAAAATAGGTTTTAATGCACTAGTTTTTGAAGAATTGATAGTATGCAAAGCATCTATAAAATTATGTACGTCTGGTTTCTTAGTTTTTGGCTGAGGAATAAGTATTTAGATATTAATAAAATTCCTGTTTCTTTCTCAAAAAGAAAAAAAATGTCTGTGCTTGTTGATTTCCTCTTGCCTTTGACTATGGTTGATCTGTACTCATACTGTCGTATCTTTATAGATTTGGTCTCTATTGTTGAAAGAATGGCAACAGTGAAACACAAAATACTAGTCTTATCTGGAAAGGGTGGTGTTGGCAAGAGTACATTCTCGGCTCAATTATCTTTTGCCCTGGCAGCTATGGATTTCCAGGTTGGCCTCCTTGATATTGATATATGTGGTCCAAGCATCCCAAAGATGCTCGGTCTTGAAGGTCAAGAGATTCACCAAAGTAACCTTGGATGGTCTCCCGTGTATGTCGAGTCCAACCTTGGTGTCATGTCAATTGGCTTCATGCTTCCCCATCCCGATGAGGCTGTCATATGGAGAGGGCCTCGAAAGAATGGAATTATCAAGCAATTTCTGAAGGATGTGTACTGGGGGGATCTTGATTTTCTTGTAGTTGATGCACCTCCTGGGACCTCAGATGAGCATATATCTATTGTTCAATTCCTCCAAGCAACCGGAATAGATGGTGCTATTATAGTTACAACCCCACAGCAGGTATCTCTTATCGATGTGAGGAAAGAAGTGTCTTTCTGTAAGAAGGTTGGGTTGGAGGTTCTTGGACTAGTTGAGAACATGAGTGGTTTATGTCAACCCTTGTCAGAGCTCAGATTCTTAAGAGTAACAGAAACTGGAGAACAAAGTGACATGACAGAGTTGGTTATTCAATCCATGAGAGAGAAATTACCCGAAATGCTGGACTTGGTTACTTATACTGAAGTGTTCGATAGTAGTGCTGGTGGTGGGGCTAAAATGTGTGTGGATATGGGCATTCCTTTCCTTGGAAAGGTTCCACTGGATCCTCAGCTATGTAAAGCTGCTGAAGAAGGAAGATCTTGCTTTGCTGATAACAGATGCCGGGTAAGTGCCCCTGCATTGAAGACCATTGTGGAGAAGTTGTTATCACTGCTAAAGGTGTCGAGAGTGGAGGATGGTGCTTAGTGTATTCCGCTCTTGGGACCACTTTTTATATGGTTGGGGAGATTTTCTTTTCCAAATCAAAATCTCTTCACCTCATCAAGATACCTTCTCCACTTAATGAATCTAATGGAGTTGGGTTCACTTAAAAGGTAACATCTTTTCTGGTCCTTGCTTTTCAATGAAAAGTTGATTGGAGTATCAACTACGAGCAATTCAATTCATTATCGATACAGCTGAGATTCTTGATGGGGTTTGTTATTCGTGAGTAAACTAAACTTTAGGCTGCAGGGGAATATGTATGTTTCCTTAGTCAATATGATCCTGTAAATGCATGTTTGAACTTCTTGTGTTTCCTTAAATATATATGTTTTGCTCACTCGTAAAATCGTGTTTTGATCCTATGTTTCATTTTCTTTGTGTCCTACTCTTGAAATTCTAAAGATTCATTTGATTAATGATAATTTTGTAGATTAAGAAAAATGAGAATTCCTGATTGTATACAGGGATATACTAGGGTTTTGTTAGGATTACAAAACTTCTCGATATCCTCGTAAATGTACGTTAGTTCAAGATTCTGAACCCAATTATAGTGACTTGGAAACTATTTTAATGTAATGACTATGAAGCATGTTAATGTAATAAATGTTGAATCATTAAACATGTGAATGAGATTGGTCCCTGCTAGTTACAGCTTCAGGGTTTAGTAGTTTTTGTGAATTTTGGGACATCACAATGTATTGGAATTCTGATACTAATTCTACATTTTCAGAGTTGGTTCTCTTTAGGGGTGATTATGGTAAATAATGTGCAACCAAAAATTAATAATAATAATAATAATAATTGAAGTTTTATGATTTCAAATATATTTATTATTTTTTAAAGGGTGTATTAGGAAATTTTAGGGGTTAATGAGCAAAGTGTAATAATTTACACACTTTGATGGGTAATATGAAGAAAAAAAAAAAATTGATGGGTGAAGTCCCATTTCTTGGATAGTTTAGAGGGTTTTGGTGTATTTATTGTTTCTTTTATTGACATATATTTTAAAATCTATATATTTCTTTAGAATCCTACATATAAAAGTGCATATATGATATAGCAGTAATAATTACTTTACATATATCATCTCAGTCGGGCAAAAACACATTCGATTGTCTATTTGCTATTTTGGTATTTCTAAAAACTTTGAAAGAGTAATAAAATTAAAATTGAAAAAGGGACACATAATGACCACAGACTAGTCTATACATGTTCATGGCTGATATTGTTGCCTATAAATAACAGACCAGTCTGTACATGTTCATGGCTGATATTGTTGCATATAAATAGGGTGTGGTGGCTGACACCAAATGAATTTAACGGGCCATAAATGGAACAAACAATTATAATAGAAGTGGATGTGACATTGGATTAATCATTGGAATTTCATTTCAATACAATAAGGACAACACAATATATAGGGTTCTTAAAGTCCACATATCTTCTTTGCTCTCTTAGTTCCTATTGTACAACGATAATAACAGAAGAAAACAAATGCTCAATCTATTCTAAAAAAAGAATAAATAAAATTTTATGTTTTTGTTTTGTCAATTAAATGAAATCACAACCTTTTATAAGCTATCAACTTTCACTTATATCCATCTATTTATCTAGTAGTCTGAATTGATCAATCATATATAACACTTGATCATTGTTGTCATAATAGCCATTATATAAGTTTCAATTACAGAGATATACTTTAACTTTTGAAACAAAACTCCTTTTTTTTTTTCAAGAAAATAAACAAAATATTTATTTTTGTGAAATAGATGAAGTGCGTAGCTGTGATTTTAATTCTACTTGTTTTATTAGATTTTTTCTTTCTTTCTTCAAGTTCATATACATTTCCCCTGCATTAACATAATGCTCACATATTCATAAGGTTAGATGTGTGATGTATCATGAATAAGGCAAAAACTTTTGTGCACCAGTTGCACCGTGCAATCCATACCTTTATGTTATAAATGTAATACATTTATGCATGTTCATTTTAAAAGGTACAAATATTTGTACATAAAGGTACTACATTGATAACATAAAGATATCCGTGCAACTCTGTGCACCAGTTGCACAGAAGTGTTACTCAATGAATAAACATATATATATATATATATATGTATATATATATTGCTTACATGTATCAATTTGTTAGATTAAGCAAATGAGCAGAAATAAAAAAAAATTTTAAAAAAAATGAAGGAATATATGAATGGTCCATTGAAGATATGTTATCTTTGATTAAATATCCTACCTTTCCATTTCCTAAGAACCAATCATTTGCCACTTGCTTGGTTTAGGACCCTAAGACAGTAACATTTTTGTGAAATTTTAACAAAATTTAATATCTACGGTTAATTTATCTCTTCCTCCCCTTTTTTTTCACCTAATTTTTTCAGAAAAACTCAAATAAGTAAATTTAGTTGTCACAAAACCATCTATGTTTTGAGAAGAATATATACCTCTCAACCATGATTGGGGCCGCTGGGGTGGGAAGAGGTGCATCAGGATGCCTTTCATATTTAAAAAGATCACTTTCCTAAAATATATTTTTTCCCAAAAAATGTAATATAATGTTTAAGAAATCATAATTTTTTTTAATACTCTTTGTGTTCCACACAATTCACCCACTGATAAGATTAACATGTTAACCCAACAAATAAATAATGCCTAATAAATCTTTTGTAACTTGTTTGATATGATTGAACAATAAATATGACGGATCTATAGTCTTTTCTTTAGAGGACGAGACTAAATTTTGCAAAATAATTATCAAATTTTTATAAATTAGTAATATAAATAAAAAAAATTAATTAACATGTAAAATGACATTTTTAAATTTAATTTGGTCATCCTAAATCCACAAAAGATGCACAGTACTATTTGATGGGGACAATGTGGAGAGAGATAGATAGCTGTATAATTTGAAAGCAATAAAACGACAAATTTGGTCTTAAAAATCCATCAAAAATACCATTCTACCGACTTAGAGATCATGACCACACCCATCTTATGTATGCTATTATTACCCCACCATTTATATATGTATATATCAATTTAAGGTTATCTGTTTTATTAGAAATAAAGATAGAGATTAGATACTTAGCATTTTGTATTAATTATTGTACCCTCCATTCTAATAAAAGTAGAGGACATTAATTTTCGCATAAAATAAGACATGAAATGCAAATGGAGTTGCAAATGTTCCATACATGTTCTTCATTATACAATATCTTTTGTTAAATCTCCTGATTCAAAATAATCACCACACATGACATTATATCAAATGATATTATTATGTGATATGTAATAAATATTATGTAATGTATGATGAAATATCAAATATAATAGAGTCCGAACTCATGCTTCATAGACTTTGAAAATGTATAGCTTAGTATTATCCGTGCAATAAATGACACATAAATTAAATTTCTCACTCGGTTTGAAACTAGTATTCACTTCACTGTTAGTTTTAAAGTCGAAGTGTTTGAATAGAGTTATTTAAGTCAGCTGAAAATAGTTTATAAATCTGTTCCAGATTATTAGTGAGGAATATAATTTTATATTCATCAATGAATACAAGTAAATAGGATCGACAAATTTTATGAATATTGATAAAAGAAAAAAAAACGTTGAAAATCCATCGACGACTTATTATTAGGTAGACAAATATTGAAATAGAAGGCAATGAGAATGTGCCAAAAACTTATCCTTAGCATAGTTGATCTTTTCTTGCTACCACATGTCTTGTTTCCAAAATCTTTATCATTTAATTTGAAGATCACATATCTAAAGGGACCGATGTATCAACTTACACTTGTATGTGTACACATATATGTTAGGGAATGAGAGTGTATTTTACTTTGCATATTCCAACCACCCTCCAAACTATAGAAATTTGACATATTTAGTTTATGACATTGTACATTACTTGATTTTGAGAATGTTAGTAAATAAAATGGTTAATTTTAATTTTGAAGGTCATTTTCATTTTTTGACAACTAAACATACGTTATTCAATTTTGATCCTATATGTTTCAACTTTTTCCGATTTCAGTCAAGTTTTCCAATTTTTGTCATGTATGTTTTAATTTTTTCCAATTTCAATTCAATTTTAGTCGGAATTTCCAAAATCGCCGATGCCATATGAGATTTCCCAACGACCATCCAATTAAAATTAGATTGGAATTGAATAAAAATTGAAATATAAATGACAAAAATTTGAAAACGTATATTTGATTGTCAAAAAATGGAAATAGTCTTACATATATGATAAAAATTGAAATCTAACCACCCTAAATAAAATCCAATTATTCAAAACGTAGATTTATATGTTGTAACTTGTAACCTATATGTTTTCATTTTCATCATAAAGTGAAACTACATGTAAAACTTAATTGATGATATATTGGTCAACTCCAAGTCTCCAACATTAATAACCACATTTATAACAATATACATATATAGTAGATAAATTTTCCAATTAGCTAGGTCCAATTCATTTGGAGAGAGAGAGGGGTATGATGATGAGTGAGTGGCAGTGCATAGTTGGCAAGTGGAAAAAAAGAGAGGAGAGAGAAGATGAAGAAGGAGAAGGAGAAGGAGAAGAGAGGAACAGATCCCCTCACCACGTGCAATCAGATCAAAATCTCTCTTATGTTGTCCCCATGTATATATGCATACTACTATCTCTCTTTTCTTTTTATATATGCTCTCTTATCCTCCCTCTACATAGCTACCCAGATTCCTCTCTCTCTCTAGTTTCTCTCTCTTCTTTTGATCATATATACTTTCTCACACACACACACACACATGTATAGTTTAGTCTATATATCCTATGTATATCCAGCAATATATCTAGCTAGCTAGCTTGTCTCCTACTATTTCTTCACAACACTATATCATATCATGAGTTCCATTTCCAGGTTAATTTCTACTTTTTTCCTCTTCTTCCCTTTTTAACTTTTTTTTGTAAAGAAAAACCATGCTTATATTTTATCCACATTTATAGCTAGATATTAATCACCAGACTCCTCAAAAGTAACATGAATTTCATAAACTTAAAAACATCTTCTTGAATTCATGGCTTCTTTTGCATATATATCACTATAAGAACAAAACTCAACTTTAGTTTGTAATTAGGGTTAGACATATATGGATGATGTGTAATTATATGTATGATGTTGATCAGGTGTAATAATAGTGAAGCAGTAAGAGAGCTAACATGGGAAAATGGGCAAATATCCCTGCATGGCTTTGATCCAATTCCTCAGACAAAAGAAACATATGATGGATTAGATCATAATAATTTCACACTTGAATCCATAGTTCATCAAGCCACTTCTAGCTTCCCATCCTCGTCGTCTGCAAAATATCATGAAGATGGAAAATGGAGCAGGGAAATCTCAGACATGCAGGTGGACCATAATCATGTCTTGAAACTAAATTCTGATTTTCCAGCTGCTCAAAACATGAATAATAATATTAATATTAATCCTTCGAAAAGAGAGAGAAGAAGTGATATTGATCAGAAATTAGAGCAGTGTGGAAGAAGCAATTATGTTGGAGTGGAAGAGAGTGCATGTGGGAGTGCTAGTGCTACCTTTTGCAGAGATCATACTGATGCAACCATGATGACGTGGCCTAATTCTCTTGAATCTCCAAGAAGTTTGAAGTGTGCAAGAACCACCCATCATCATCATAATTCTCTCTATCATGATTGCTCGGTACTCTCTCTCTCTCTCTCTCTCTCTCTCTCTCTCTCATATTGGTTCTTTAACATATAATTATCCTAACTAGGGTGTGTTTATTGATTTTTTTTTTTGGTAATTTATTTACCATTTTTCTTGATTTTAAAACACTTGACAAGTTAATTTTGAAGAATTGAAATAATAATGCTAATCATAATAAGTCAGGCTGAAGAATTAAAATTGAAACATCTATATATTAAAACTTGAAAAAAAAAATTTGTTAAAGGTTAATTCTTGAGAGCTAGCTCTATTTATTTTCCATCAAAATCATGGATTAAAATTTGACACACATGACCTTCCAAATAGTGATGATGATGAAAAAAGATGTCTGAATTAATGCAGACATGGATTTAATTTTCACCAACATTATATACAAACCTTGAAATGAATGTGTACGTGCTAGAAAATGATAGTATAAAATAATTCTACTGTTATTTTTTTCCTGAATTATGAAGCTGCAATAAGTAAAAAGTACTGTAATAATATAGCAATGGTTGCATATAATAATTCGGAAATAGTTCTTGAAATTTAATTAATACTTCATAGCAATTTATAGACAACATAGGCCTTCTACTTAATTTGTCATCCAACATTTTTGGATACAATAAATTCAAAATTAATTTGTAAATGATGTATTATTAATTACATAATAATGAGATTTGAGATTTGGACAGGAAAACCAGGATGGAGAAGGCACGACCAAAGGAGAAAGCTTTCGATCCCAATCATCTGCACGGCGAAGCCGTGCTGCTGCCATACATAATCAGTCCGAACGGGTATTTTATTTACTATTTTAATCAAAATAGCTAGCTACTTCTAATCTCATACTTCGAGTAATAATTTTTGCAATCAAGTTTGTCAAAATAAGAATTTTTTTTAAAAATTAAGTTAGCATCTGGTTACTTCAATTTTTTTTTTTTTTTTGGATATATGCATTATAAACTCCTTAATTGCATGAGAGATTTTAAGCTTTCTTTTTTCTCAAACATTTAACTTGAGGAGGTTTGGAGCTTTAGGACACGTTCTAGTTGTTTGAAGAAGTTAATTGTATCTTCTTGACATATTAGTGATAATTAGATGATGATTAATATCTGTTTTTGAATTTAGAGACGAAGAGATAGAATCAATGAGAAGATGAAGACCCTTCAGAAGTTGGTGCCAAATGCGAGTAAGGTGAGGATTTATAGACACCTTGCATGTGTTCAATTTCATCTTGTTAAAATTTTAATATTCAATTGATCACATTTTTTTAAAACTTGCTCAAAAATTCATACAAAATTTTTAGATGAAATTGCATTCTAACTTTCATGTTACTTATTACTCCTTTTTATTTATTTATTGATGTATGTGTATAGACCGACAAAGCATCAATGTTGGATGAAGTGATAGAATACCTGAAACAACTGCAATCACAAGTTCACATGATGAGCAGTGCAAGAAACATGCCCCAAATGATGATGCCTATGGGAATGCAACAACTCCAAATGTCTATGTTGGCGCGTATGGGAATGGGAATGGGAATGGGAATGCTCGATACCAACAATTTGGCTCGGAATATGCCCCATTCATTCCCTCCCCTCCTGCACGCGCCCGCCCCGGCTCCTTCATTTGTACCGCAACCCTTTCCCATGCCTCCGATAGTCCCCACCACGGCCCCGCTGAAACCCAATTTTGATGCAGCCTCGGTTCCTAATTTCAATGATGCCTACAACACGTTTCTTGCACAAGTATGTATTTTCAACTTTGAATATCAATACGTAGTTAAATTTTAATTTGTCTATAGTTTTTTTATCTTTTATTCGAGACCATCAAAAAATATATGTCAAAAAAAAGAGTGTGAGGGGAATTGTATTTTGTCAAAATGTAATGATTTTTTGATCGATAATTTGCTTCTTTTACATTAATGTGGCATGTGAAGAGAGATAGACATAAAAGCCCATCAATTGAATGATAAGGGTGTAGATCCACTTATTCCTTAGTCTTTCTCTATCTTAGGTGACCAAAGGGCATTTAATATTGTGGAATATCTTCAACTTATTGACCAATAATATTAATTATCCAACAACCCTTTGTGAATGTTTGTTTAATTTTATTGAAATTTGTGTTTCAGCAATCTATGAACATGGATTTCTTGAACAAAATGTCGGCCCTATATAGACAGCAAAGCAGCCAGCAACCATCAAAGAAACCAGTTAGCTTGTCACTTCCTAATGATGGTCGTGGACATGGACAATGACATTTCTTTACTATATGCAATGAACTGTAATGTTTTAACCTATATGTATTAGAGCCACTTCTTCCTATTTGTTATTGTTGAAAAAAAAATTACACAATATTCAAGTGTGATCTTGTATGTGTGTGGATTTGGAGTTGGTAACTTTATTTTATATAAGTGTTCCATAGATTGTGTGTGATTTTCCAGTGCACCTTAGATACCGATGCAATTTTCTACTTTTACATGCAATGTAAATATGTTTTTTTTCAGTGACAGAAAGAAAGGAAAAAAAAATATAGATATATATATATATATATATATATATATATATATCTGATAACCTTAAATTGAATAGAGACACAACATGGGCTATAATGATAAATTGTTGGATTCATCTTAATTATATATTTCAATCTCTTGAATGGACGAAATTGTCTTTTTAAATGGTTAAGAACATGGGTTACCACTTGATATTAATTATTACAAAGAATTATTCATACCAATTAAGGAAAAAATAGTGTATGTAGGAAAAGACATAGTTACATAAGCCCAATTATATGTAGAAAGTAATAATGTAAATGAAGTCAAATAAACATGATCAATTAAAAGTGGCTTGTTCAGTTTATTAGCCGTGTTAATAACTTTTTAACATTATAAAACTTATTGGAAATTATTTTTTTCGATATAAGACCTATAAACACTCATATATACCGTTGATATGTATAACATCTGATGTCAAGTATTTTCTAGAGTACTCAATTTCAACACGCATTACTAGACACATTAATATGTTTGTCACAAAAATAACTAGTGTTTATTACAAAGTATTACTCCTTATTTTAAATTGAAATTGGACATGCACCATAAAAAACCTGATCAGTTAATTTCATGAGTAACACACACACACACACATATATATATAGTAAAATGGGATCGGTAAATGGATGCATGGCAAATAAGGATAAGAAGAAGATGATACAAGAGTTAGTCACCTTCAAAAGATAAGGTTTCTACATTAAAAAATTATTATGTGTGAAAACAAAATGTCCAGGTGGTCCTATCCAAGCTGGCAATTTTATGAGAATGGTCACATATTTCATCCTTTCTTTGAGGGCCACCAACGAATATATATCTTTTCAAGGACTATCCACCTATTTTCTTTCTGGGTACTTTCAAACTCTCCATTTAACATTACTTACATGTGATTTTATTTATTTGTTTCATTTTGTCCTCAATGAAAGGACCCAATATTATAAACCATAACCTAATGATATTCACAGTGGCGGGACCTACTTTGCAAATGAAATTCACATGAGATCCCCATTCAAAGGAATTCTCCATTTTTTGGAAAATAAAATTTGTTTTGATATATATGTGGCTTTTGAATTACCAAGAAGAATTCATTTTTTTCTTCAAATTTTGTATTTATCATATTGTAAGCCAATAGATACTCATAATAAAAATGTAACACCCACTACTCATTAAGTGCATGCATAACAAATTTGGCATTGGGACCATTTTAGGAGTTCCAGTTCTAATCATTTAATAAATTTAATAAAGCTAGCTAGTGGGTTTAGATTTTGACTTATTATGTATTTATTCTCTTTCTCTTGTGTAAAAATTTAATAAATGTACAAGTGGATTTTTATGGACTTATAAAGCTAGTGGGTTTAGATTGACATTGGCCCAAATTACAAACTAATACACCATTATATAGGTTTAAGCCCATGGCAATATCACAAAATTAATTTATCATTTTTTATTAAATTAGCTCAAGCTTCAGTCCGCTTTGAACTTCGATGTTACCCAATTAAAGCAAGAAAAAAAAAAAACGTACTCAGACTTAATTCATTTATATGACTATTTGATATCAAACAAAATTTAAATAATTGATCTTAAATTATACATCGAATAACCTGATTAAGTTTTCACTAAATACTAAACTAATGGTGGGCAATTTTATAGTGGTAATGTTATGGTATATCATTATCATTGCCAGAATTGAATAGAAATATAGAGCATTTGGTCTGATTCAATAATGGTGTGAAGTGTGAATTGTCCTCTCATTTCATCCCTTCATTATTGTTAGATTGTGACTACAATTGAATAAATGCACCACTTTTAATTCTTCAAGTCATGGTCGAACACATGGACCAATAAATCTTCTTTAAAAGATTTCATCCACCTTTCTTCTTCTTCTCGATCCTTCTTGCAAAATTCCACGTCAAATTAATAATCACATAACCATTTAAATGCTTTAAATCAAGAATGGATCGTATATATAATGTACCCCGGACCATTCTATCTAAAGATACACAAAATTCTTGTTTTCTTGTACCACCTCATTGATAAATTATCTTTTACAAAAAAATATTGGAGATATAATTCCAGAGACAGATTAAAGACTCACTTCTCACCTACATCTTCAAATGTCGATATCTATTTTGTAAATTATGAGCTGTGATCTCATGAAATTAGGTTCATGATACGATTACACAAGAGTTAAGAATCGTGATGTTAATAAAATAAATCTAAAAAATTAGAGTCAGAAAATAAATTTTTCTACAGTTGGATATGTTAATGTACTGTGTATTTACCTTTTTATCAGATAATTTTCAATCTTTAAAACCCAATCTTGCAAACTTTACAATTTTTATAGTTCCGATATATTAACACCAATTTTATTTTCAATTACTTGTTTGAGTTACAACTTACAAGAGTAACAAGACGGAATAAATGCACGTGGTGTATGTTGATGCATATTTATTAGACTTCGACTTAGCAAAATCTCCAAAGTCCAAACTAGTCTTCTAAGCCCATTTAATCTTCTCAAGCCCAACTAGAAATCTTCAAAATAAGGCCCAAATCTACTTTTAAGCTTAATTTGCTCAAAGTTCAATTGATTCACTTACTAACAAGTAAATGCAACAAGGGGAATCCCAGCTCAAATGAATCAAGCATATAATAAACTGTGTTCCTATAAACTACTGCGACATATTTCAGGTGTAGGATTTTTCCTCAAATACAAAATTTGGAAACCCAAGCTCCAGGTTGGATCAGAGCAGATTTCAAAAATGATAAATAGCAAATACCTTCTAATTGGCTTGTCTCTCTTTGTGTGCGCGGAAATTAATACAAATACAGTTATTTCTCAACAATTGAAGCATCATCGAGATTTAAGTGAAGCATGGCCAGTGTCTCCCAAGTGTTTGTGAAGTTTATTCCTGTGACAAGGATGGCATGGATTCAAAGAGGTAAGAACGAAAAACTGGAGAAGAGAATATATCTCTTGTAGCAAAACAATAGCAGAGGAAAATACTTTGATTCAAATTGTTCTCCGCATTTCTCACATGTATTGTCAGAACCACCATTTCTTGCCACCTGAATGAATGTCAAAGGATATCAGAGGAAATGTTGTTAAAGGACTAGTTTTTATTCTAGTAAGAAAACTTTCACAATATAATCCATGAGTAAAAAGGACAAAGTACCTTTTGTTTTCTTCCTTTTGATGCGACCTTAGACTTGGTACCATCTTCCTTCTTTGTCGTTGATTTCTTTTTTACCGCTTGCTGTGGATCCACCCAGTTCCTTTGTGTTGCATCCTGTGCTCTCGTTTTAGTCTCTGATTCTGGTAAAGGATGTGAACTTGACTCCCCAGCAGCAGCATCCTGTTGTTCATGTTCCTCAGCCTTATCATCTCTCTCTGCCACATCAGCGGTCATTGTTTCTCCACCTTCTTGTTTTCTACCTCTCCGCCTCCTCCCTCCCCTATTCCTCCTTGAACCCTTTGTGTCATTATACTCCATGAACTCCAATTCATCACTATCGACCTCCACTTGAATTTTATTGGCTGGGGCCTTAGGCTGACTCCCAGCTTTGTTCCTACTCTTCCGCCCAGACAACATAGCTTCGAGAACACTCGCCTCGTCATCATCCGATCCCAACCCTTCGGCTATTCCCTTCCCTCCTCTATGTAAATCAGCATCAGCAAACTCATTTTCCTCACCGGACACTGTCTTTCTTTCATCATCATCATCATCTTCTTCTTCTTCTTGAATGCCAACACTGCTCTCAAATTGCTCTTGTAACTCATTTAATCTATCATCTGCTGACAAGTAATCGAGGTCATTTCCATCAGCCTCCTTTTCTTCCTCTGCCTCCCTTTCACTCCCTTCACTTGCTTCATATTCTTTATCTTCTTCATGAAATGCTTCCCTCAATTCTGCCACCTTCTCTTTGTGCTTCTTAGACTGCTCATGGTTCTTCCATTGCTTATCACTCTTGAACTTCTTGCTGCAGACTACACAATACAATTCGTTTTTCTTTTCCTCCATTGCATCATCAGCCTCAGCCTCGTCTTCCTCAAGTTCTTCTACCTTAGCCCACTCGGGTTCCTCATAATTTCTTGCCTTCTCTGCTTTCTGTCTCTCCAATTCTTTCTTTCTCCGTCTCTCCTCCTCTCTCTTCCTCTCCATCTCTTCATTCCTTTTTACCTGCATATCAATTACTCTTTTGTCCCTATTCTTAACAAACTGTGTCAGCCCCCTCACTGTCTCATTATACTCTCTCTTTGCTTTTTTCCTCAACTTATTGTTCTCCTCTTCCATTACCCTCCTTGACTTCCTGTTTACCCCAGCCATAGCATCATACTGGTCTGCCCAAAAGAAGTCCAATACTGTCGCAAACCCTAACCAATAGCTATAAAATGCTGTGACCTGCATTTAAATTTTTTTATATTACATCTAACAGGACATATCGTCAAAAATGGATCGCATAGAGTAGGAGAAATCACATTGCAGTTTCAGTTTCCTTTTTAATTTAACATAAATAACCCATGGACAATTAACAAACTTCAAATTGGTCATTTTAGTATGTAGAACCTCTACTACGGCAGCTTATGCTGCTTCTTGAGCACAGGCATTATTAGAATAGCTTCCTTTCTTCACCATCATCCTACAAAACTCAACTCCCCACCAAACACAAACCCATTCCACACCATCACACCCATTGCCATATCCATTCCTCTATATATTACCAAGCAACCCCTAAGCCTTAAACTCCAATCCCCAATTGTTACACACAAAGACATGGTTGATTGGGTTCCCAAAATAAAGTAATACACCTTGACTTAGTTTCATAAGATCATCAGGGTTAGCTAAACACGTGATCAAGATTCATAATGATTATCAATTAGGTGAGCTATCCAAGATGGTGGTGGGAAATTCCGCCATTAGCCTTATCAAGGGTTAACATCTTAACGTCACACTCGATAGCACTTCACCAAGGGGAATGTGATGGAAACAAGTTTTGGATATCCTCCTCAAAATAGTGCAACTCATCATACACTCTAGACATCCTTCATGAGATCTTTAATCCCAAACGTTGCATCACTCCAAAGGAGATCATGTTATTGGCTAAGTCAATCCACGATGGATATATATTAGCCTTCCGCCTAGTCTTGGAGCAAAGTTTCATCTCATTAAGTAAGTTGTTACAGTTCCTCCTATATTCATTTTTTGTCTTCTAGTCCTCTTCACACATATCATGTCAAAACAAACGTAAGAATGCTAAATTTTACCAAAAGTCCTTTGCATTACTTCTACACCCATTTTATAGTATATCCTCCACAATAACTCATAAAATAACATGTTCCGATAATAACCTGAATCGATCCTATCGCCACATATTTTAAGCCAACTACTCAGAAAGCGCACAAAGTTATGCTAGGGCAACTCAGAAAAATGTATAATACGAACTAGAAGAACACTTAAATTACAGGAAATAAAAAATGCGAAAAAAAATTGACAAGATAAAGTCTGTTTCAACTTAAACTCTCCACATTTAACGAACATTGCAATAACAAATAAGACCAAGGGTAACGAAATTCTTGCCTGAGCATAGGGACTCTCCAGATTTCCCATAACCGGAGCTTCCTTGGGCAACTGCGACCCTAATTTCTTCGCAAAATTCAGCTCATTAGCGTAGATCTTCTCGAACAAATCTCCATAAACCTTATAGAAACCCCTCCCAGAGTCCGAATACCCGGAGTAAACCGAATTCGAGAAGAACGAAAACAAATCAGGCACGAAACTGGAGGAACCGCTTGCAGTAGAGGTGGAGGAGAAGAGGATTTGATTGCGGTGAGAGTCGTACCAGGCGCGCTCACGCGTGTCGGATAGGACCTCGTACGCGTTAACAAGCTCTTGGAAAGCGGCAGTGGCGTCGGCTTCGGAGACGCCGCTCTTGACGAGCTTGTCGGGGTGGCGCTGGAGGGCGAGCCGCCTATAAGCGGATCGGATTTCATCGGCGGTGCAGTCACGGCTCAGGCCGAGGACTTCGTATAGGCATCGCTTTTCCGACGATGCCATTTGTTGCCGGTGGTGTTGTTGGGTTTCTTGGTTCGATGATAATTTAGGTTTGATTTTTGCGTATTTATATGCAGAGGTTCGTAACTCGTATGTGCACTTAAAGAAATAATTTTAGGTGCGACTAAAGTCAACCACCCTTTTCCAACCAAACCCCAATTTATAGATTTTTTGATTAAATTTTTTTAAAAAATAAATAATATCAATTTTATCTTTAGGTCAAATTATATTAATTTCGTTCGACAAATACGGCCGAACGTACTTCTATGTGTTTGGCTAGTGTGGTTGAACACTTATTTTATATATTCGGTCAATTAGGACCGAACGAAACTACTTGAATTTAATTCTTTTTTATGTTTCTCATACAACTTTCGTACAATTTTTATATATTAAACAAATCTGTGAAATGTTTGTCATCATGCAGACATTACATTTCTCAAGAAATTAAAAGATTTAAAATTAAAAAAGTAAGAAAGATGAGAAATGGAGAAGAAGAGGGAGATTAGAGTTCCATTTTTTGTTTTTGTTTTTTTAATTAAAGGATAAATTTTTAATTTTTAATTTTTTTTAAACTGAATTATTTCTAATTGGGGTGTGTTTAGAAAATGGTGGAATGTCTTTAATCCCACCCACAATTTTATTATGTTATGTTTATATATTAAAAACACTATTTTTTTTAATTAACATAATAATTAATAATCAATAAGATAAGAAGAATTCATATTGAGAAGATTATTCACAAGGTTGGAGGTTCGATCCAACAATTAAAAACATTAGTATTATTTGTGTTTTGTTTAGATGATGGGCGAGTCAATATTATAATGTTAGGTTGAGATTATGGTGTGATTGATGTTTGAATTTGAAATAAATATATATTTTTGTTATTTTTTAAAATATGTGTTTTGTTTGTTGGTTAAGAGTTGAGTTAAATCTCATACTTTTGTTTGAATTGATGGTTTAATTATGAAATAAAAAATTATATTATTTGGATTGAATGTAATGATAAGAAAATAATGCAAATATCTTACCATCGGGTAAGTAAAGAAAACAAATTCAAAGAATAGTATAGGAATTTTAATATCAAAAAGAAATATTATTATAAAGGTTGAGTCTATACACATCCCATATATCACTAAACACACTTCATTAAGAACAAATATATATTAAAAGAGAAAAATACTCTTAATATTTATTATTTATTTTATCTATGTTGTATCATTGCAAGGGCAAGATAGTAGTTAATATTTATTACTTATTTTATTCTATGTTGTATAATTACAAAGGTAAGATAGTAATATTGTGGTGTGTTTAGAAATTTGATAATATAAAATATTTTAAAATGATGTATTTAGTAATTGGATGGTGATTAGTAATGAGTGGTCATAAAAAATGCACTAAAGTTTTTATAATGTATGGGTTAAAGTAAACTACAAGAAGACCAATTTATCCAACAAAAAGGATCGGGCTCGGATTCATATAGGCGGACCTCAACGGCTCAACCTTCCCAAAACCCAACCAACCTATGAACCAAAACGCCATTGATGTGTAAAGAAAGGCTTAAACAAATTTGAACTTCATCCGCAACCAGTGTCCATAATCTGCCCCACAGCTTTATCAGTAATCAGTATCAATGAGTGGCATGAATTAGAACTTTCATTATCTCTTAATCAACCTAATGAGGTACGATTTTGCTCCAATTCAAATGCACAACTCACCCCGAACAGGGATACTATCAACTTTTCATGGAGTGCCCGGAAGGTGTTCGACTTTTTTCCTGACTAAAAACAATGCCTTGCACTCGCTCGGCTGCCGTTCTTCCTTTTCTACTTCTGCTATAAGAACTACGGAAAAGCTTCATTCGGAGTTCAGTTGTAGAAGAGACTCAGAAAAGCTACGACCTTGGCATGAGTTAAAAGAGCCACAGAATTCTTGTTTTGAGGTTTCAGTTAATAGGGGAATAACGAGTAGGAGCTCGAGAGGCAGCTGGGTAAGTGAGAGTGGAAAAAGTAAGCTTAAATGGTATTCTGAAATGCTGAGAGATTGTTCATCTGAAATGCGTTTGAAAGAAGGTAAAGCAATTCATGGATTTATAATTAGAAGCGGGACTGAACCTGATTCCCACCTGTGGGTTTCTCTGATTAATTTCTATGCCAAATGTGGGGCGTTAGAAGTTTTGTGCCATGTGTTTGAGCAAATTCCGGTGAAAGATGTGGTGTCTTGGACTACTTTGATATCAGGTTTTGTGGCTCAAGGGCGTGGAATGGAAAGTGTCGAGTTGTTCTGTGAAATGAGGTGGGATGATGTGAGGCCAAATGAGTTTACTTTGGCCACTGTTTTAAAGGGTTGTTCACTGTCTTCAGATTTAGATTTTGGGAAGCAAGTGCACGCGGAGGTGGTTAAGATTGGTGTTCTTTCGGATGTTTATATTGGTTCCTCTTTGGTTGATCTTTACTCCAAATGTGGAGAGATAGAATATGCAGATGATGTTTTCTCTATGATGCCGGAGAAAAATGCTGTATTGTGGAATGCTTTACTTAATGGTTATGCACAGGTGGGACATGGAGAGGCAGTCTTGCTATTGTTTTGCAAAATGACAGAGCCGGAAATGAGGTTTAGTAATTACACGTTGTCTATTGTTTTGAAAGGAATTGCTAACTCTGGCGCTTTTTTTAGAGTTGGCCAGACAATTCATTCAATGGTGATCAAGATTGGGGGTGAACTTGATGACTTTGTTAGTTGTAGCCTTGTTAATATGTACTCGAAATGTGGAGTGGCTAGTGATGCCCTTAAAGTGTTTAAGAAGATGAAAAATCCTGATTTAGTCGCATGGAGTTCGATCATCAGTGTGCTTGATCACGAAGGTTTAAAGGAAGAAGCAGCCAAGATTTTTAACCTGATGAGGCATTCTGGTATGAGTCCTAATCAATATACTCTGTCTAGTCTTTCTAGTGCTGCCGCTGATTTGGGTGACCTGCGATATGGTCAAAGCATCCATGCCTGTGCACACAAATTTGGTTTTGCATCTGACGCTTTAGTCAGTAATGCGTTAACTGCTATGTATATGAAACTTGGATCAATATCTGATGGGTGCCATATCTTCAATAAAATGACTAACCGGGATGTAATTTCTTGGAATGCCCTTTTATCTGGATCCCATAATGACGAAACTTTTGATCAAGGAACCGGAATTTTCAAGTGGATGCTTACTGATGGTTTTAGGCCCAACATGTATACATTTATTAGCATTTTGAGGTCCTGTTCAAGCCTCTTAAATATTGAACTTGGGAAACAAGTGCATGCACGCATAATCAAAGACAACTTTGTTGGTAATGGTTATGTTGGAACTGCTCTAATTGACATGTATGCCAAGTGTGGTAGCATGGAGGATGTGGAAGCTATTTTTAGCAGATTAAATCAGAAAGATGTCTTCACTTGTACAGTTATGATTTCATGTTATTCACAGACTAATCAAGGGGAAAAGGCAGGTCATTGCTTCAATGAGATGCGGAGAGAAGGCATTACTCCTAATGAATTCACTCTTGCTAGTTGTTTGAGAGGTTGCTCCGGGATTGCAAGCCTTGAGAGTGGACGGCAGTTGCATTCTTTTGCAATTAAGGCTGGGCTGTCCACTGACACATTTGTATCAAGTGCACTGATTGACATGTATGGGAAGTGTGGATATATTGATGATGCAGAGATTTTGTTTGATAGCACAGAATCACATGACACTGTAATGTGGAACACCATAATATGCGGATATTCTCAACATGGGGAGGGTGATAAGGCTCTTCAAGCATTTAGGAGAATGGTAGACAGACAAGTATTGCCTGATGGAGTTACTTTTGTAGGGATCCTTTCTGCATGCAGCCACATTGGATTGGTTGAAGAAGGCAAAAAGCATTTTTACTCGATGAGTGAATCCTATGGAATCACTCCCAGTATCGAGCACTATGCTTGCTTGGTTGATATACTTGGTCGAGCTGGGAAATTTGATGAGGTTGAAAGCCTTATCGAGCAAATGGAACTAACTCCAAATGCATCGATCTGGGAGAATGTTCTAGGTGCATGCAGACTCCATGGCAACGTGGAATTGGGTGAAAGAGCTGCTGAGAAACTTTTTGAAATTGATCCTGAAACAGATTCAAACTACATTTTGTTATCTAATCTCTATGCTAGTAGTGGAAGGTGGAATGATGTCTCTAAGGTTAGATCATCCATGTCGAGAAAAGGCATAAAAAAGGAACCTGGGTGCAGCTGGGTTGAGGTTGATGCAAAAGTTCATGTTTTCTTATCTCAGGATGTGTCACATCCAAGGTTGTCTGATGTCCACCAGAAGTTGGAGGAGTTGGAGCAGAGAATCACAGAATCAGGGTATGTGCCTGATACGAAGTATGCACTTCATAATGTGTCAAGCAAGCAAAAAATAGATAATCTTTTTAATCATAGTGAAAGATTGGCATTAGGCTTTGCTCTCATAAATAAGGGTAGTGGTGTAAACATCAGAATCTTCAAGAATCTTCGAATCTGTGGAGACTGTCATGAATTTATGAAGTTTGTCTCGAGTACTATGACTCAAGAAATTGTGGTTCGTGATACCAGCCACTTCCACCACTTCCGCCATGGTTCATGTTCATGTAAAGATTATTGGTGATTTTGTTCATGAAACACTTTTATGTCAACATCATTTTCAAAGAAGATTTGGGTTGAAGCAACTGAATCGGATATAAAGAATAGCAGACCATCCTCTTGGATATTATGATTCAGGTATAGTTCCACGTTGATATTTTTGCATTTAAATCAAAATCTGAGCACATCATCCATATTTGTATCCTGATTTTTTATCATCTCAAAATATGTTTATTGTACACACTTATAGAGTCTGATTATTTAGGAAGCAACATTTCCTTCTGCGAATATTATTCTTTCCAGAATAACTATGAAAAAAGCATCTAGAAGTAGAAGAACAAGTACTTGTCATACTTGGTGCAGATTCTTATTACCAAGAAGTCTGATAACTGGCTAAAATTTATATCTATATGTAGTAAATCTTTTCATGAACTGACTTGATTTAGTAATTTTATATAATTTTCAGGTTAGCTTTCATCTGAAGAGCTTACGAGTCTCTCTTTAAACTTAAGGTAGTCACATATTCAAGTAACTTTGTCTCCATTAACAAGGTTTTTCAATGACATAATACATCTCTTTTGCTGGATATACATACTATATAGGTGCAATGAGCTGAGTTAATTTCCCATCTGTTTGTGTAAGGCTGAGAAGATGCCATAGTATTAGAAAGTAGCCTGAAACATTAAACTTCTGTTGCAGGGACGATCGAGCAACCTTAAAAGGTACTAAAATTGCGTGGAGTGAGTCACACAACAAGATGCACAAGGTTGTGGTTTTCAACAGAGAGCAGAGAGCAGTGAGACCTAACAAGAAGTGGAATCTTGATCAGTGAACACCACAGTTAAGTTACCTTGCCTGTATTCTTCATACAACTCACTGTACACGTTCTCTCTTATTTCCCAGTGTATAAATGAAAAATTAGAAACAATCAGAATGTGAATTGATTACTTCGTGCTTCTGCGATACCAGCCATATGTTCCTACAAAATCAACAGAGGTATTCTCTTACCAATATGCTCAAATTATCTTTGACCGAGGTGAAGCATTCCTAGTGAGTTGTCCCTATGATCAGCATCTAAAGATATTATAGCATTTTATTTCGGAAGATTTTTATTCCTCAAAATTCTTTCATGACCCCTCCAAAAATAATCAAATAACAAAGGAAGAAGCCATAAAAGCACAAAACAAATCGAATAAAGCTCACTCTACTAAAACCCATCATGTGTACTTCTTCTCAATCCTTCTCCACCTCACCATTTCCTACCATTCAGCTCACTCTATCTGTACAAACCCTCCGATCATCTCCAACTCCGACACCGGCGGACTCGTCGCCGCCATCGGCTTCCTTCTCAAGGTTTCATATGGCCATACTTTTTCCCGCCGATCCAAGACCTGTGACAGGCTAAATCTTCAAGTATTGTCTTCCTCAGGTTCCTTTCTATTTTATGTCTGTTTGTTCCACTATTTTCCTTGTTGATAGCATATATTGCTCTTAACTCTAACTAATTTAATGCTGTTTGATATTTTTGACAAAACGTTTCTTGTGGATTGTGACGGTTTTTCTATGTTCACATGAGTGGATAGATCTTAATTTGTGTGGTATGATAGAGGAATTTATCAAATTTATGTTCCTTTTGTGAGTGGAAATTGAAGTTATGGGTTATGGTTTTGTGAAGCAAAGTATGTTCAGTGGATGAAATGTTAGTGATTGCTGTTTGCAGTGGATAAGCTTATAAGAAACTATGCTAATGGTGCTGGCTAGAGTTAAATCTTTTGATATTCATGCGACATTAGAAGTGTGTTCAATAAGTTTTTATTCAAATATCTTGGTGCTGAGTTTATTCCAAATACGATTTGATGACTTGCATAGTTGTTGATGCTCTTGCAACGCAGCTTTGGATGTCTGCCGCTCACCACCACAGGCTGTGAAGGGTGAAGTTGATGTGTTCCTAGAAGGAGTGGGAGACAAGGATACCATTGAAGGACACTAAGTTTCTGTTGTATCTATTGTTTTGGTTATGCGGGGAGAAAAGGGGGCTCATATTCCTGTTGTTCCTGAACTTGTTGACTTCCTTGTTTCAGCATCGGACAAGGTAGGTGTTCTGTTCAATGCTATGTATTGCTAATTCGTTTGACAAGCTTAGCTCTAAATTTGAAGATGTGTATTTTGGTATGGCTCTTTGTCTTGTACAACTAAATTAATACTGCTAAAAACCAGAATAAGAATTCCAAAAAACCAGTGATGCAACCTTAAAAGATGCATAGAGTGAGTCACACAACAAGATGCACAAACTTGTGGTTTTCAATAGAGAGCAGTGAGACCTAACAAAAGGTGGAATCTTGATTAGTGAATACCACAGTTATGTTACCTTGCCTGTATTCTTCATACAACTCACTGTACACGTTCTCTCTTATTTCCCAGTGTATAAATGAAAAATTAGAAACAATCTGAATGTGAATTGATTACCAGCCATATGTTCCTACAAAATCAACAGAGATATTCTCTTACCAATATGCTCAAATTGTCTTTGACTGGGGTGAAGCATTCCTAGTGAGTTGTCCCTATGATCAGCATCTAAAGATATTATTGCATTTTATTTCGGAAGATTTTCATTCCTCAAATTCTTTCTTCTTCTTCTCTTTTTTCCTTCATCATAGAGTGAATATTAAAGTACTAGTAAGAATACTACTAACACAAAATGTAAAGAAACACCAATTGCAATAAAGTAGAAAATATAAACTAAAAAAATAAGTTTGGATCCATTTTAAAACATTAAAATTGGCAAATTGTAACAACTCTACATTAATTTCATTTGTCAGACCCATCCCAAGAAAAAGATAGTTTTTTTTTCTTTTGAGGGCATAAACTTGAGCATATGAAGTGCTCAAGTTTATGTTTTATAAAGGAAAATATTATTTTCTTTTTTTCTTTTGGGTTGGGTTTCACAAAATAAAATTAATGTACGATTATTACAATTTACCAATTCCAATGTTTTTTAATGGATTCAAATTTCATCATTTAGTTCATATTTTATTGCAATAAATGTTTCTTTATTTTTGGATGAGCAACAAAAATAGTCTAATAAATTTGTATTTGGTGTTATTTGTATTCCCATTATTTCATTAATATTTGTTGTATGATTGAAAATAAAGAAAAGAGAACAAGAGGGAAAAAAATTTGAGTAATAAAAATCTTAGAAAATAAAGTGCAGCCATATTTATAAAATAAATGCTTATCACATGTTCAACTCACAAAAAATGCTTCAACTTAAGCGAATGCAATTTGAACATATTAATAAAAGAATACCTTTGATGATTTTGTAGGAACATGTGAATGAAATCTCTTAAAGGAATCAATTCACACATTTGTTTTTTTCATGTGTACCGGAGATCACAAATATTTGCTTCAGGGGTACAAATTTAAACAAGCCCAAATACAAACCCAAATTTGGGATAGAAATAAGTTCAAAAATTAAGGATAGAAGAAATAAGTTCGCAAATTTGGCTTTAATGAAAAAACAACAACAAAAGATGTTTGTTTTATATCATTTAGATAGTAACAAAAACAGCAAAGAAAAATAATTTTTAGAAACTGGGCTAGAAAAAAAAATTCTATTATTAACAAAAACAGCAAAGAAAAATAAGTTCAAAAATTGGGCTAGAAAAAAAAAACAAACTTTGAATTTGAGAAGATCAAAAATAAAATAAAAAATTATCGGTTGACGACGTTAAAAAAAAGGGTTAAAAATAATAATAAACCAAAAATTTGAATAAACCAAGAATTTGAATTTGAGGATGTAGTAAAGAGCTCCAAACTTTAAATTTGAGGATGTAAAGGAGGGTGGATGAGATAAAGAAAAATCAATCAAAAATTAGTTCAGGGTTTTTGGATAGAAGGACAACAAACTTACAACAAACTTTGAAAAGGGTTTTTGGATAGAAGGACAACAAACTTACAACAAACTTTGAATTTTAAATTTTGAGGATATGATGTATGAGAGGGTGAACAGTTATATTTTTAGAATAGAAATAACAAACAACAACCTTTGAATTTGAGGATATGATGTATGAAAGGGTAAATAGTGCTGATATTTAAGGTTGAGGATTTAGGTGGGTGCTGGCTGTTGACATTTAGGGTTGAGGATTTATGAAAGGTTGAGGATTTAGGTGGGTGGCTGGTTGTTGATATTTAGGGTTTAGGGTTGAGGATTTATGATTGGCGGCGTCCTGCTGATTATTTAGGCTTAAGAATTTAGGATTTAAGGTTGATGGCGTCCTGTTGATATTTAGGTTCGATGAAATATTGAATGGTGAATAAGATTGTGGATTGAAATATTGATATTTAGGGTCAATCAAATATTGAAGGGTGAATGAGATTGTGGACTGAAATTTGGGTTGACGGCCCATTTGATATTCAGGGTTGATAAAGTAATGGAGGGTGAATGAGATTGTGGACTGAAATCTACCGGCCCATCTAATATTTGATATTTAGGGTTGATAAAATAATGGAGGGTGAATGAGATTGTGGACTGAAATCTACCGGTCCATCTAATATTTAGGGTTGATTATTTAGGGTTGATGAAGTAATGGAGGGTGAATGAAATTGTGGACTGAAATCTACCGGTCCATCTAATATTTAGGGTTGATGAAATAATAGAGGGTGATTGAAATCTATATTGATTGTGGGTTATTTATGTAATGAATGATGAATAAGAATGAATATCTTTTTTTTAATAATTAATATATGTAAAATTACTAATACACTCTGTTTTTTTATTAACATTTGAGGCCAAACATTTACTTATGAAATTGTCATCACGCCTCATAAGGGTGTGCTTATTTCATTATCGTGAGCCCTTCGAAATATGCCTTCCTTACTATTATAATATTGAATGTAAACTTAGTGATCAAGGCACATAACTTAGTGATGAAGATACAAATGTATAAATTTTTTCTCTATATATACATATAATGAATGGAAGAAAGAAGAAAACACAAATTCTCTTCTCTTATATACTTTTCTCTTATTGTCTCGTATTTTATTTACGCATTATTTTCGTTCGCTTTCGTCCATTTTACTTCTAGTTTATTTTATTGTTATCGTAATTATTTACAACACTTACCACTTTCATTTTTGTCCATCAGCAATTTTATTTGTTCTTATTGGAGCCATCTTTAATATTTTTATCCAACATATTGAGCTTTGGAATTAATAAATCCATAAATTGATTCACTCTTACCAACAATATTGTAATTGATACGAGAATTAATTTAGATTAAATTAATGAAAACACATTTTTTTTAATAATTATGATTAAGATGAGCATAAAATCTTAAAAAACCCGCCCTAACCACCAAGTCATATGCATTGCACTGCTTAGTGTAATTTATTTAAAAAATTCAAAAAAATGACACGTATAAATAAAATAGCCATATCAGCGTATTTTCACGGGTTTATTCAAATTGGGGGCGAGTGTTGTGCACTTGTCCGAAATTAACTAGAAAATTGAGATTTCGGTGAAAATTGGACCAAAATTGGACAAATCCTGAGATAGGAGCACTAAAATTGATGATCGAAAAATAAGAGGACCGGGCAGCGTCAGGGAAGGACGAAAATTGAATTTCGTCCTAAAGATAAAGAGGATTGAAATCACATACCAATTTTTTTCAAGGGAATTTTATTGATAAAGATAAGTTATAATCGATGAGAATTATGAAATATAAATCTTAACAATTTAAAACTTCAAATTTGGAAACTATCTAATTTGTTATCATGTTAAACGTTATCAAATCCTCTTCCCCTAGCAGATGTGGATGTCTTTAACCATGCTAGCATGTCAATTGAATAATAAAAATAAAAATTAGAGTCTAAAACTTTAAATTATAGTCCAACGACTTTTCATTTTGAAATCTTAAATTATTTAGTTTGATAGTTTCCAATTTTTCAAGCCCTCAATTGATAAGATTTATTTTTCATACCTGACATTCATAGTTAACTTATCTTTTGGGTCATAGTTCATTAAAAATATCTTTATTAAAGAAACTATGATTTAAATTTAACTGCATTCATTTTAATCATGCTAACATGTCGATTGAAAAATAAAAAAAAAATTAGAGTCTAAAACTTTAAATTATAGTCCAACGACTTTTCATTTTGAAATCTTAAATTGCTTAGTTTGATAGTTTCCAATCTTTTAAGCCCTCAATTGATAAGATCTATTTCATAATTAATTTATCTTTCGGGTCCTATTTCATTAAAATATCTTTATTAAAGAAACCACGATCTAAATTTAAATGCATTCATAATTAACTTACATTTCGGTTCTTGATTCGCTAAAATCCTTTTATTAAAAATTATGATTTAAAATTAACTAAATTTAAATTAAAAAAAAAGAATAATTGTAACATGATTACCTCTAATTTTATCTTTCATACCCGACATCATAGTTAATTTATCTTTTGCTAAAATATATTTATTAAAAATTATAATTTAAAATTAACTAATTAACCGAACCGCATATCAAAATACAATTTAAATAAAAAAAAAAGAATAATTGTTACATGATTACCTCTAATTTTATCTTTCATACCCGATATCATAGTTAACTTATCTTTCGTGATCTGAATCGATACAATTCCTTTATTAAAAAAGTATGATTTAAATTTAACAAATTAAAGGAACCACATATCAAAATACAATTTAAATTTAGTTAAAAAAAGCATAATCATAACATGATTACCTCTAATCGTAACATTTGTAATAACTTGCACAAATGTCCTAATATTGCTACAACACTATTTCCTTTGGCAAAAACTTATGTGCACCAGTTGCACCGTGCAATTCATACCTTTATGTTATAAATGTAATACCTATATGCATGTTCATTTTAAAAGGTACGGATATTTGTACATAAAGATACTATATTTATAACATAAAGATATCCGTGCAACTCTGTGCACCAGTTGCACAGAAGTGTTACTCATCCCCTTTACATCCCAAAACATAACTTGCTTCTAAAAAGAATATGTCGTAATACTACAACAACACTATCCTCAGCATCCCAATAAATAATTTGCTTCCAATCCCAATAAATAATTTGCTTCCAAAAGAACAAATGGGGCTATAAACATTCCACTTATTACTAAACACATCTCAATTACTAAATATATTGATTTTAAAATGATTTAATACTATAAAATTTTATAAACATACCCACAACCTTCTAACATTTCAATCACAGAATTTAAAATTAAATAAATAATAAATAGCAAAAATATTTATGTTTTTAATATATATATATATATATATATATTAATTTTTAATTTTTTTTAATGACAGTAATGAATAGGTGTGTATAAAATTAAATAATAAATATTTTTTATTTCAGCGTAGCGAAGTGAAATTTCTTATTTGTCAAACAAACGACGACGTCGTATTCGACACTGCCCAACGACGTCGTAGAACCCATAGGTAATACAAATTACGACAGTCGCCACTCAGCCAAAATCCCCTGCAGAAAGAGCCACCATTTGCGATCAGTTGAAAGAAACCCTAGACTCCTTTCTCGATCCAAACAAAAGCATAAAATCTATCTATCAGATCGTGTTGAAGAGTAAGAAATGGCGATGGCTGCATTGAGACGCGAGGGTAGGCGGATCGCCGCCCCCCTCATCTCGCCTCACCCCGTCAACCCCCTTCGCTCAGCCGTTTCGCCCTCGGAGTACGATTCGATATCTATTGTTTTTTTTTTTTTTTTTTCGGTTTTGTATATCTATAGATGAATTATGTGCATTTTCGATTTCCTTGTTGATTTTTATGCAAATGTGATATTCATCGCCGTCGAACGATAACCGGAAAATGCCTGGGTCTTGGATTTTGGCATTATTTAGTGGACGTTTTTGTTTGTGGGATAGTAAGTATGTAAACTCGAACAATTTGATAAGTGATAACAGGATACCCCTCTTCTAGCGTAATATACACTTTTTTTTTACCTTGCCTGACTTTGTGAGATTCCTTTTTTTTTTTTTTTCCTTTCTGTTTTCTGCTTGGCTTACGTTCTTGAATTTGTCTTATGAAGCGGTTGCTGTATTAGTGCCTTGTGTTATGTCTAGCTCCCCTGCGTTATGGGTGGATGCAGTTCGGTTGCTTTGTCAAATGGTTGATTTGATGGTTATGTCAAGGAAAAGAAAACTTTTTCTGGGTTTTTTTTTTTCTGGATTGAAGCTTTTTAGTGTGATATGTGCAAATTGATTGAGGCTCATCTGCCTTTGGGGTTCATTTGCTTGTTTGGACCAGTAGGCTTGTCTAAAATTTATTTTTCGGGAGGACACTTTCTTGGTGCATTTTTAAACTTTTAAGTGTATTTGAAGTGATATTTGCATCTTTCTTGTTTTGTAAGCTATTTGGCTGAGGTGGAGGGGCAGAGCTGGTTAATATTTTTACTTTAGCAAAGGTGATTAGCTGCTTGTTATTTGATGCTTGTTTATAAACTTGGCTTCAAGCATCTTAACTTCTGATTTTATTGTTTTAAGATCAATTTATTTCAAAATAGACTGCACTAATTGGCTATGTCATGCAAAAAAAATTGAAGCATGTCTTTAGGCTCATCAATATGTCCTATCTTGTTTCAAAAGATATTAGACAAATAAACCAATGTGTGTACATCTGCTGCAAGGTTGTTCTTATAATTGGCAGGTTTTGCATACTGACCAAATTGATTACGTACACATGTGTACGTTTAATGATGCTATACTAACAATATGCCTGAAGATATTATTAGCCTGCAAAGTATTCTGAGTTAATGACCATGAATATATAAAATAAGCTTGATTATGGGCTGAATCATCGTGTTCAATAGATTACAATGGAGGAACAACTATCTGATCTTGATAAAATAATGAAAGATGAAGAGCAACAAAATTGTGGACTGAGGGCATCTAATGGAAGCTGAAACCAGGTTTTGACTAAAATAAAAATTGGGAAGAAACAATTTTGAAGAATATATTAAGCATGATTTCATTTTTCAGATTATGATAAACCCTCAGTACTGTTATCTAAAGGAAATATAAGGAATTACCTGCCAGTAGGTGGGAGTTGTTAGGACACGCGGCAAACATAATATTCAAGTTGGCACTAAATATTATTTGTTGCCATATGACGGATATTCCTCACTAATATTTGAACCTACCAATTTATCAACTGCTCCAGTTTATTACTTTCTCTGCTGTTGACAAGTGATGGTGATCTTTATTATTACGTAATATTTGTTTTTTTATCTTTTCTTTTCCTCTAAATAAATAAGCAAGTGCAACAGGGAGCATGCTTTCTTGGGAGTTCGTTCTATCTCGACTCAAATTGGTAAGATCAACTCTCGAAACCACTGACTCTCTCTATTAATTATTTGCTTTAAATCTCAACTTTCTTACTTTTGGTTAAACTTGTTTTATTTGAGTAAAATATATGTTCCGTGATGCTGATGCTTATCTGCAGTCCGCAATCGTATGAAGAGTGTTAAGAATATTCAGAAAATCACAAAGGCTATGAAGATGGTTGCAGCTTCAAAGCTTCGAGCTATTCAAACAAGAGCTGAAAAATCACGTGGTCTATGGCAGCCATTCACTGCTCTTCTTGGTGATATTCCAAGTAAGTCCATGAATAATTATTTGTGGTGTCTCAATTTCTTTAGGACCTTTTCTTTTCACTTTCCATTCCACCTCTGCTTTCATATGCTTCTGTTAATTTGGATTCAATGTGCTGTGCTGGCTAATGAAACTATGCTCCTTATGAATTGTCTATTGGTGTTCCAGCACTAAATATACTGGGTTTCTAAACATGACCATTGATTGGGGAATAATATATGTATTTATAATTCAATGGCTGTGGTTCTATAGATGCATTGTTATTTATGTATCTCCCACATCATCTTCTCTCCTCATTTGGATTTTTTTTGTTTCTGGTGTTAAATATAAAAAAGAAAAAGTAAAGAAAACTTTTTTCATTCTTTATCTTGATATCCATGTAGGTTTCCAGTTATCTCATAAGTCTTGAAACATGAACCAGTAGCTATTGCACTGAGGAGCACATTGTATTTTTTGACGTTTCTAGATATCTTTCTACCCTAAAATTGTTGCCTTTATAAGAAATATGGAGATAATGTCATGTTTTTAGTGTATCTGATGCTGTGAAAAATAGTTGTGGGAAGAGGACAAAAGGGAAACCTGAATATGGTAATTGGTACAAAAGAACGAAGAAATCTTCCATGAATGTTAATCTTCTTCTCCTTCTTCTTGTTTTTTTTTTTTTTTTAAAATGTTTTTGTTTTTTCTTTTATGTCTAGACTGCTGTCAATGCATCTCTTCTTGATGGCACTTTCATCCTCCTCAAGGCTATCACTTCAAATATAATCCCCATAAGATAATTTCACCAGGATGGTGTTGAAGCTTTCCTTAGGCTGCCTGAACTAATGTCTTTCTAGGCATTAGGTGCTTACTGTTACTTCTATCTGACAATGGGAGTTTCACGTGACTTTAGGACTCATTCATCTGAGCTCCTAAATTTTATTTGGTTTTGTACTCCACAGTGATGTGCATGGCTGCGTTTTTTTTCAGAATGAGCTCAACAAGAAATAATGTTAGTTTCACATAGATGGATGATAATCCTTCTATTTATTTTTTATTTTGTTGACTTGCTCTATACAAAAAGAACAAGCATTTTAGATAAAGTGCAAGTCATTCAGTTGTTCTTTATTACGACATCACATTAAGACTCTAGCTGCTACCATCCATGTGCGGAATGCTTACCTTCACCTTCTGTTGCATTTCTGTTATTCTGCTCTACCTGACTGAATTGGCTATTGCTTTATCCTCTATGTTTTCTCTTTGTTGATATGCTCTTTCTGTAACAGTGTAATGGCTTGGTTTGTTTTCACCTTTTGGCTTATGCCTATCCTTATTAAAGACATGATCGATCTCCTTCTGTACTTACTGTCCATGTGCTTGAATGCATTAGGTGTTGACGTCAAGAAGAATGTTATTGTCACAATTTCATCAGACAAAGGTCTCTGTGGTGGAATCAATTCTACTTCAGTCAAGATAAGCAGAGGCATTCATAAGTTGAATTCTGGTACAGTCAGTCTTTCCTTCCCTTCTTTCCTGCATCCAGATTCAGCTAGAAAAAAGGTCAGTACCCTTGAATTTTGTGATTCCAGGTCCTGAAAAGGAAAGTAAGTATGTCATTTTGGGAGAGAAGGCAAAGGCCCAACTTATCCGAGACTCTAGGAAAGACATTGAACTATCGATTACTGAGTTGCAGAAGAATCCTCTGAACTATACTCAGGTTGTCTTTTCTCCACTCTAGTTTTCTTACAAAATGCTGGCTTTTTTAGTTCAATTATGATTTCAGCAAAAAATCTTTAACGGGTGTTACATTAAGTGGTTTGGGTGCTTAATTTTGTAGGATTCCAATTTCCCAATACTGTCTTCTTTTGTTCTCTGTAGTTGAGTTAAAATTTGGGTATTCCAGGTCACTTGGCTAACTGTCAATAACTGTGTCTAGTTCTTGCTTGCATGAGTCCATAGCTCAGTAATAGATTATTTTAGACACTTGCTAAACCCACCACAGTAGAACACTCACTGTTTAGTATTTAACCTTCTAGTTTGGTCTGAATGAAGGAGTAAAGATGCATCAGGACATTTAAATGCTGTTCTTTACGTAGTATACCATTTGTAGTTTCCAATTGTTTTCACCAGACTGAGTATTTTTTGACACTAATGTTGAAAGAACACTTTTTTTTTTTTTTTTTGTGATTATATATATTTTAAAGCATGTCTGGTAGGCTTGGCTTTAGCTGCGCGATCTCTAATTTGAAGATGATGAACAACTGTGGGAACATCTATACATTGTTTGAAATTGGCTGCAATATGTGTCGGTTTGAGGAACAACTTGCTTTTTAAGAGTTCATGTCACATTCCATCTAATTCTGGGATCAGGATTTGGTTTTGATTGCTTACACCTGATTTGGATGTCTTATCGATTCTTGTAGCTGAAGTTCCAGATGCAGGAGCTTCTAAACACCTATTTCTTATATATAATCATCAAATTTTATTGGTCGTTGCAGGTTGCTGTGCTTGCAGATGACATCTTAAAGAATGTAGAATATGATGCATTAAGGGTTGTTTTCAACAAGTTCCATTCTGTGGTGCAATTTTTCCCAACAACTGCAACTATTTTGTCTCCTGAGGTCGTTTAGTTCATCAGCTGAATTTACTGACTTGATCCATCTCGTGAATATTATAAATGCTCCTTGCTAATTCTACATGATGTTGATATAGGTTGTGGAGAGAGAAGCTGAAGCTGGGGGAGGAACACTAGGGGAATTGGATTCTTATGAAATTGAAGGTGCTGATACAAAGTCAGAAGTGCTTCAGAATCTCACAGAGTTCCAGTTCGCTTGTGTATGTATTACCTTTCTTACTGATGGTTATATGCCTGTTTTAGATATTGAATTGGAAAATGTAGCCTAGGATCAATTTCTACGTTTTGTCTGATATCAAAACTGTTGATGTTCTCTTCAGGTTATGTTCAATGGAGTGTTGGAAAATGCTTGCAGTGAGCAGGGAGCTAGAATGTCTGCAATGGACAGCTCCAGTAGAAATGCAGGAGATATGCTTGATCGCCTCACTCTTACCTATAACAGGTTTCAATCATATCTCGATCATGACTATTATTATTTGAACACACACATACACATTTGTTTACCAGTTTACTTATGCATCCAATGTCTTCTTACAACTTGAAAGACAAGAAGCATGAATAAAATCCTTGCTAAATATTTTTCTTTAGAAACGGTGACTGTTCTATCATTATGTTGTCATAAATCAATTAGGTTGTGATATAATACAAAATTCCAGATGAATGTATTTCAAGTCCACCAAATTAAAGTGTATTTAAAATCCCCACCCTAATTGCTCAAAAATCAGTTCAAAATGAAAATGATGAATTTTAAATCCATATCAATCCAAACATCACCAATGGATTTGCTACCGTAAATACAAACCCTTCTCCAAATCCCTCAATCCAAACACAACCTTAAATTTTCATTCTGAATGATTGTTTTCTGTGCCAATTGCCAGAACTCGTCAAGCATCCATCACTACAGAGTTGATTGAGATTATATCTGGAGCATCAGCATTGGAGGGCTAATTTCAACAGGACTCCAATCTCTGCCTAGTCAGACATTGACGAAATATTTCCCTGTTTTGCTCTTTTTGACTACACATTACGGAGTTTTTCAGTTTCTTATTTAAATAATCTCCCTGGCTAACTTCATACGGGGGATACTAGCATGTGTGCTTTCAAGTTTTTGGAAATCCAGCTTATAATCTGTTACACCAAGAAGGTGTTTTGGTTATGTATCGATCTGCAGATTGCATCTTCTTTTATTTGTCTTGATGATGTAGTGAATAGCATGTCTTTGTTCTGAAGCTTCTTTGACATGCTAGCTTCTGTTGGAATAAACTGAATTCATTTTTCCCTGTCTTCTCTCTTTGCTGTTGTCAGCTCTGTAAACCTCACTATCCTTGCAACAGCCAACAGCAGGGCAGAAATGGAGAGAATAAAAAAAGACCAAAATGAATAAAGCTACATGAACTTTGAACATATTATCACAAACATTGATTCAATTACATCTATTTTCTTGAAATAAATTAATCATTTATATCTTGGACACAAAGGTGGCCACTTCTTAAATTCCTTCTTGTTGGACTGCTAAATGTGTAGAACATTGTCTTGCTAAATTTCATCTTCTATCTAAAATCCCTTTTATTGTGAGTCTGATGATATTCTGGAATAGGTATGCTGTGGGGATGGGGATCATATTCCCTGCTCGTTTCCTGTATGGATTTTATTCATTATGTATTTTATAATATTTAAAATAATTTATATAATATTATTGATATGATTAAATTGTATTATTTAGTAAATTTAATAATTTTTATAAGATATTAACTAAAAAGTATATAAATAAAAAGTCGGGATGTAGATAAAAAAAATTCTGCTAGACTTGTGGAGATGGGGATGAGTATTGTTTTCCTGCCCGTCCCGATGCGAACCCTAGGAATAGGTTGTAAAATTTGTAATATAAACTTTTCACCAGAGTAATTAAGTTACTGGTTTTATATCGTTAAACAAAAGTATTGTGTATCTATGATCATGTTTACTTTCAAATTAATATTGACAATTTAACCCCTAACGTTTGCTGATAAGGACAATTTAACTCATAATTTTTATTTAAGTCTGAAATCAATCCCTCAATATTTTATTTTTGATCACTTCATCTCTTATACGACAAATTTGTACTCTTCATAAAAATTGTAATGTAATTGGACATGTTATCTAAATCATGTCTATTATTTCAACTTTACGATCTTTATTGATATGTTCCCATATATGTAGAATTACATGCCATGACAATTTGGAGAGACATATAACAATCAATCAATTGAGGTGTCAAAGCAAGAAAAAATATAATGTTTAGGGTTTGGTCACTTGACACAAATTTAAAAATAAGGAACACATTGCTAACTTTTGAGTAGAATGCAAATGAACCAAACGTTTGTGAACTCTTCAAAGTTCAATTTGAGAAGAGTTCGTTCAAATTCGGTTATTATGATTTGTTAAAATAAATAAACAAACTCAAACTTGACGATATTCGATTCAATAACTTGTAAGTAAATTCGTTAGAAAATTCGTGAGCTAGTTTGTAAGATATATATATATATATATATATATATATATATATATTACTTATGATAAATATATAAAATCTAAATATATATATATTTTTATAATTAAATTATTAATTTTAGATAATATATTATTTAAGAACATACAATTTATTTTGTTAATAAGTTGATGAATAATATAATTTATTAAATTTATTAAGACTCCATTAAACTCAAATAAAATCATGAATTATAAATATATTCGATTAATTAAACTCGAGTGTACTAAATTAACTAAATTCAAACACTCAATATATTCAATTCGAATAAATTCCTACTTTTGAGCGTTTTTGCGGTTAAATACTTAAATTGGTACAATGATTGTTTTTTATTTTTAGAAATAAAATAACAAAGTGAAATGGGAGCTTTATGGTTGGTGAGATTGCTCCATTCGCACTTTCGTAATCAAATGTAGTAGGTGGCTGCCAAGATCCATCTTTTCGGAGAGTGTTCTCTCTCACCTTGAAAATAAAATTTTCTGTATCAACAATCAGTGAAAGAGATCTTCGCATTCACTGTGAGAAAAGGGTAATTTATGTTTTCTGTATTTTGTTTTTCCGCTGAAATTCTCTCTAATTTCTTCTATTTGTAACCATTATTGGACACCTTTTGAATTTGCTGGTGTCTTGTGTTTGTTGGTTGTTAAACAATCAATTTGAAAATATTGCTGGGTTTTGAAAACATTTGAAGGTGTCATTGGTTTGATTTATCTGTTGTGATGAGCATATGATTGATAACTTCGGATTTTGGTGGTAGAGTGAAGGAATTTGTTGAGTTACTTACTTTCAGATATGGAAATTTATTCACATTTTTATTTGATTATTTGGTTCATGGAGTTTGGAGATGGTGTAAGTTGATTGGATTTGAGAAGGACGGTTTAGTTGCTCAATGATATGATATACTAATGAACATCAAATACACTTCTATGTAGTTTATTTTCTTTTTTGTGTGTATTCACTCATTTCTGATCCGTTATGAGCAGATACTTTTTGATGGAGGGCTTGATGAGTGCATCGATCAAATTGAATACTCTTCACTCTTTGTGTAGTAGGCGACACAACTCGATTTGTGTTCCTTTATTGGCTCCAAGAGTTACAAGGAGAGTGTTGATTAGTCCAACTGGGGCGATGAAAAGTCAGAAATCTGTTCAGCCTTTGGAGGCCTCTGAAGCAGACCGTTTTAACAACACATTGCCTTCAAAGGGTACAGCCTAAGTGCTCTAATTCATTTGTATTTCTCTGCTCTCATCATGCATCTATGGTAAATATGGATATAGCATCAGGTGGAATTTCGAGTTGAATAATGTTGAAGAATCTGATAATGAAAGCTGAACTTTTTGCAACGCTTTTGTGGCATAATCTGTGGTATTTGTTTCTTGATAGTTTGTCTAGTACATGCTTTTGATGTGGTTGCTTCATTTTCTTTTAGAGGTCCTTGACGTGTGGAGAAATGCCAATGCTGTATGCTTTGATGTGGATAGCACTGTGTGCTTGGATGAGGGAATTGATGAGCTGGCAGAGTTTTGTGGAGCTGGAGAGGCTGTTGCCGAGTGGACTGCAAGGTCTATTGACGTTATGTTTATGAATTCTCATTGATTTAATGCTGGTGTAAAGTAGTTCCCAACTTATATTTTGTTGGCTGTGCCAGGGCAATGAGTGGCTCTGTACCTTTTGAGAAAGCCTTGGCTGCTAGATTATCTCTTTTTAACCCATCACTGTCCCAGGTGGAGGAGTTTCTTGAGAAGAGACCTCCAAGGTACAAACTTTGTTTTATTGTTCGTAATTTTGTATATCTAAGATTGACTGCTTTTCTGCCATGATTTACCCGTGGTGCTGGGGATCTTGCTCTTATTCAAAGAGATAAAGAAAAATATTCAAAATAAAGGTGACATAATATTTAATAAAAAACACAAGCATGAGTAAAAAGCTCACATCCTGACGAAATTGCTAGTTTTGATGGGACCTTTCTTTAAAGTACTGATATATCATTGCCAGGTTTGTTCGAGTCACTCCATTCTAATATAAATTCCCTAGTTTGGCTTGCTACTAGATTATTGTCATTGTTTTCACTTGTACATTTGATGCCTGGGTGTGTGTGATTAATTGAACGTGGGGTTTATTGGTCATGGTCTTGATATGGTTTACTTGTTATTTAATGGTAGAGTCTGACAAGTTTCATGTTCCAAGTTAGGAGTATTTTGTTTCAGGTTTTGGGATTCTGAATCGATTCAGTTTTCTCTTTAACTAATTTAGTATCCAACTTTCAAAATTTTGGATTGGGCATTGGGTCCCAGATACCTTTTGTTTTCAGTTTTAAATAGGTTTTTCTCAACAAGAAGTTGAAACATGAAAATAGAAGAATATTAAGGAAAAGGGAAAAACTAATAAGACATATTAGATGCGAGTTTTTCCTATTCCCCTTCCTTTCTTCATGTCACGAGTCTTCACTTTCATCAGTTCATCATTTTTTTTTCCAATTCCAGTTTTATTTGAAATCCCTATTTTTATCAAATCCTTGTACCGGATTACCGAATTTGATACCCACCTTATTCACAATTTGTCAGCTACTTTGACATCAGAAAAAGTTATTCTGGAGTGACGTATGCATTTATACTGTTTAAAATGTTCCAATTTTTCCATCACTGACATATTATTATGTGAAAAATGGATGCTTTTCCCCTGTTCTTCTGATAGTATATGGTTGTCTTACTTGCTTTCCATTATATGTCTTACTTGCTTTCCATTATATAGACTTTCTCCTGGAATTGATGCATTGGTGAAGAAGTTGAAGCACGAGAACAAGAATGTCTATCTTGTCTCTGGAGGCTTCCGTCAAATGATAAATGTAAGTTGCTGATTTTAAAAGCCATCTATAGTTTCTCGTGCCTTTTGTTTTTTTTGAAAGCCTGATACAAAATACGGATCACGAAATCTGCATATAGATTACCCTGAGTGCAAATATGCATCATTCATGCTGTTCAAAATGCGTAATTGCCAATTTCATGTTTCTTATAGTATTGCATTTTATCATAGGTGGCTGATCTTATTATCTGTCCCACATTATGGTTTTTTATTGTGCTTCTGAAATATACTCTCACAAAAGAAGAAGGAAAAGATAAGGCATTAAGCTGAAATATACTCTCACATTTTCCATTGTTTTGGTTTTATTCTACCTCAATGTGCCTTTGTCACTTCTTGTTGGTCCACTTAGAAATCAACTTGTTGAGACCATCAAACGCTTACCGCTACACCAAAAGATATCTTGTTGGCCCATAGAGCGCAACTTTAATGCCTTATACTTATGTAACTTTGCGCTCACGGTTTCGAATCTGGCTCTTGCGCTCACGGTTTTGAATCTGGTAGAGCCAATTTTGAAGCTCCGATCCAAGGTAGGATGCTGGAAATTTTCCCAACAATCCCCCCAGTACCTGCCAGTCTCTCCACTCCAGTAATCTTCGAATCTGGCAGAATCAATTTTTAAGCTCCGATCCAAGGCAGGATGCTGGAAATTTTCCCAACAATCCCCCCAGCGCCTGCCAGTCTCTCTACTCCAGTAACCTTGAATTCAGTAGCTGCCAGTCTCTCAATTCCAGTAATCTTGAACTTAGCAGCTTACTCCTCAGCAACCTCACCACTTCAGTAATCTTGAACTTAGCAGCTTACTCTTCAACAACTTGCTTCAGCAACCTCAGGTCAGCTTACTTACCCAGTAGCAATCTCAGGTCAGCTTACTCAGTAGCAACCTAGCTTACTGTCTGACATCTTCATGACTCGGCACCGTCGTGCCTTGGTCCCGGCCACCTTAGCAACCTAGTTCCAGATCCGTACACCTTTCTCAGGTCCCGGCCACCTAGGAACCTGACCTGTGCGTTAGCATCCTCTGTTCCAAGGCCTTAACAACTTATTCCTGCAAAGTGCTCCTAAGGGGATTCGAATCCGTGACCTGTTCTGATATCAAGTGTTGAGACCATCAAGCGCTTACCGCTACACCAAAAGAATATCTTGTTGGCATAGGGTGCAATTTTAATGTCTTATACTCATGCAACTTTGCGCTCACGGTTTCGAATCTGGCAGAGCCAATTTTTAAACTCCGACCCAAGGCAGGATGTTGGAAATTTTTCCCAACACAACTAAACAGAATTTCTTAAAGCTTCTCTGCTAAAATCATGGCCTTAATCATCATAATCCCTCTTTCTGGAGATAACTGTGTTCAACCATTGTCATCATTTTTGGTTTATTTCAGGAACATCTATGTTGAGAATACATAATAAAGAAAATATTTGCTGCAAGACTTTTCCAACTTTATGCTATCATAATCCATCAAGAGAGATTAAAGCCAATAATTTATTGATTAGGAAGGAAGAAGAGATATGCATATGATGAAATGTCCTGTGTATCTTGCTTTTTTGCAATTTGACCAATATATTGATCAGGTTGATTCACACAGAAAATGCTCATAAACATAGCAGCAGAAATATAATGCATGTACTGATTATAATCTGAGCTTTTAACCATGAATATCTCTTATGTAGCCCGTAGCTTCAATCCTAGGGATACCGCTAGAGAACATATATGCCAATCAACTTTTATTTGGAAGCTCTGGGGAATTCACGGGATTCGATTCTAATGAGCCAACTTCAAGGCGTGGAGGGAAAGCCACTGCTGTCCAACAGATTAGGAAGGTCAGATTATTGTTTTAATCTCTGTGATTTCATAATATCTCTCCGTAAAACTAATGGAAAAAATTTCAACCCTTTATTTCCAGGCTAATGGTTACAAATCTTTAGTCATGATTGGAGATGGTGCAACTGATCTCGAGGTGAGAAATTTCCTTTTTACCAGTCACCCTATGGTTGAACTTGAATTCATGTCCTTAATATTTTTTGAATATTCAAGAACAATGCACATGTTCTTTTGAATATGTTTGATTGAGTATTAATGTTGAGAAGAATTTTCATGCTTCTAATCTTCCATATATATGTGTGTTTGGGTCAGGAAAGCTGACCTCTCTTGCAATGTCACCCATTTTGATCCAATAGATATTTTGTAATACAAAGTCGTTTCTTCTAATTATATAACGATTACAGGCTCGTATGCCCGGTGGGGCTGACTTGTTTATATGCTATGCGGGAGTTATACTACGAGAGTCCGTTGCAGCTAAAGCTGATTGGTTGGTGTTCAATTTCGACGAGTTGATCGATTCCTTGCACTGGGTTACACCATAATTCCCTAGTTAATCTCTCTCTCTGGTAATCTTGTTTCGAGGAGTTTCCTCATATGGTTTCTACCTTGCATAATTGTTTCTGTTTTTTTTTGTTTTTGTTTTAATTGTTAAGAAAATATTTAGTTATCTAGTACCGTTTTTGAACGAATGATAGGAGATTAATTCTGGTACGATAAATCTATGATATTCGAGTCTTTCATGAAACGATGTATTATCTTTTGTAATGTGATTGAATTTTAGTACATTAGATACTGTAAAAAGCCACCATTAGTATTAAATAAAATTTGCCTTGGATTACTAGACTGGAGATATCTTTATTTATTATCTTTACATGAGCCATCCAAATAAGAAAAAAACAGAATAATCGTGAATTTGTTAGATGATAGTATTTCAGTGTCGTGTTTTTTTCTTTGAAAAGTGAAATGAAAATGCAGGAGGTTAGTGTGTGTCCTATCATTTTGCTTACTGTCAACTTTAGTGGTTGGAAACGATAATGTGTCTTTTTTTTTTTTTCCTCGTGATCATATATTTGGATTGTTTCTAAAGAGGAAAATACTTGTTGGGTTTGCTTAAAAGTCTCCATGTTCATTCATCAATCAATTGATTCAATTCTTAGGTCTTCATTTAATTCATGTCAACATACGTACCTTTGAAATGATATTTTCTACTTTTCAATCTTTATATCATTAATAAAAAATCATGGTTTTATGAGCTGGTGTGTTGTGTTTGTTTGTTGAAAAAGGAAATAAGATGAGAGTCCAATATCAAAATTAGCACCACAAATCGAAATGATACTATAAAATAGTTATAAATGGTAATTTATTTAATATATAAATATTGTTCAATCGTATAAAGCTACTTATTTGTTTTATACTTTAATATCATTAATCTCATGTCTTATCATATTTATCACGCGATTATTCCTCATTACATTACCCCTTAATGAAAAGTGTCATGTTTCATCTTTATTGCAAAGTTCGAATATTCAAGTAAAAGAATTAAAATTAGAAAGAAAAAAAAAAGAAAATGATTTTCTGTCCATCGTTATATTTTTCTTATAAATAATCACCCAAACTCTTCTTTAAAAATTGAAATTACAAGTCAATATTTTAATGAATGTAAAAAATATTTACAAATCAACCATAAACCTAGACATATATGATTTCGATGCCTCTTTTACCTCCTTATGTTAAAATTACATAATATTAATGTTAGACGTAACTATGTAAGTGAAATTTAGATTATTATGATATATCATATACGATCCTAATTGATTAAATCAAGACTCTTTGTCATAAAAATATTTTTTGGTTTTGATTTGAGGTTTAACTACTATTTTTTATCCTAATTAATTATAACATTTATTTAAAATATAAATAATAGGTTTTATTAGGATATTTAGATATATATATATATAATTGAGATTAATAGTTAATTTTTTAAATGTTTTGGATATATAATATATTTAACAATTACAGTAATTCTTATTTTAAGCAATCAATTGATGAATCTTTGGAGCGTCCGAAGTAAAATAAATGAGAGAGAAAATATTTAAAAAAAAAGCCCAAAAAATCTTTAAAAAGTAGCAAAAGACAGCTACCTACCTCCGAACTGCTTTAGATTTGCTCGCTCGCTCTCTCTCTCTCTCTCTCTCCTTAGTCCTTCCTCACAACGTGGCTACCTCACCAAGACACCAACTAATACAAATATTGCGACCTTTTTCTCGTTAAGTCTCAAGTTTAGTTTACTCTAATCCTATTCATTTTTACTCTTTAATCTTCTTGGTACAGTTTTCTGGAAAAAAAGAGGGTTCCTTGGGCCCTTCAACTGTTGAACATCTCTGAACAGAAGGGAAAACAATGGAGGGTTTCAGCGATATGGGTTGTCATTTTGATGGGTTTTGCGGTGTATACATCTCTGGGTTAGAGGCTAGCACTAGATATTCTTGATGGGTTTGCATTTCTTGATAATTAATGGGTTTGCTTTACATATTCCAATCTCTTGGTGGTTGATTCTTGCCGAATTCGTCTGAGAGTTGTATTAATTTGATGGAGTTTGAGGAGTGATGGCTTCTCAACTTCTGTAATTGTTGATGTTGAGTTCAATTGATTTTTTCTTGTTTGATATCCTCGTTCTGCTTTCTTGAATGGTTTTCAAGATTTATGAAAGTCTTGGTTGATTGAATTTGGGATTCGATATTTGTTGTTTCTTGAGCATACATTTTCCACAGTTATTTATGCACTTCAAACAATCTTGGGATTCGTTTTATACAGTTTTCATGCCAATGGATTGAAATAGTGAGGAATTAAAAGTTGGAAGAAATCGAATGCTGAAACAAGTGTAGAAGTTTTCTTTGTTCATAAGACTCTGAAAATGGATGTTTGGGTTGTTGCTGCGGCCGCTGGGGCTGGCTATGTAGTTCAGCATCTAAAGAATCTTTCTAAGGGTAAGAATAAATTGTTAGATAAGTCTTCTGAGAATCTCAATATTGTTCGAAAGAAAGTCGGGGATAAGAGCTGTCCATTGCGGAGAGTTTTACTGAGGAAGAATTTTGGGGACGAAGTGTGTGGAGAAAGAGATAATATTTGTGTAGCTGTTTCTGATTCAGAGAGTGAGAATCATAGTATAGTTTCTGATTCAAATTCTTTAGATGCATTTCAGAATAACAAAGATATTCAAGGGGATTGGGAAGGTAAATTATTACCTTCGGAGAGTGATGATGTTTTTACTAGTGATTCATTGCCCCATCCTTCGACAAGTGAGATAGGATTTTGTTTTAGGAATGGAAGGGAGAGAAGTAGTGGCCTGAAGAGTAGGAGAATTAATAGTCGATTCATAGTACCTCAAACCTCTCTCGAGAGTTGTCTTATGGCTCAGTTATACGAAGAACGTGCTGAGATTGAAGAATATATGTATTCTCCATTACAGAAACCAACCATGAGACCATTTCTTGTGACTGATGGAAGCAGAATTATTAGCACATCTCCTTACAAATCCTACAGTGAAGCATATTCAGATGAAATTAATACTGTTTGTGGTGTTCCAAGATTGCCTAATTTCGTTCCTGTGGAGTTACAAAAGAAAGATAAAACGAGAAACAGAAAGAAGCATGGAAATCATGACAGTTCACAAGGTAGTACTATCTTATATAATCCACACTTAATTCAGTTTCTACTACTACTACTTCTAGGCATAAGCTTTGTTATTTAACATTTTACTTTGTGTATTAAGAGAGTCCTTTTGTGGTCCCTATTGCTAGCCATCTTAAATTATCTTCTTGTATGTATTAGATGAATAAACGGTTGGCATCACTTTAATTGGGAAGTATTATAGGCTTTTTTGATATTGAACATCTGTTTTATCTTTTGAAATATTCTTTTCTTGATCTTGACTCCTTGAGGTGCTCACTTTGATAAATTCTCCTGCAATCAATCATGTTGTTGCGAACTTTATTTGTGATTTTCACACCCTAATATAGTAATATTCTCTTCATTATCAGGAACACCCGATAGGGCTCTTTTTTTCTATCTGGGGCTAATTATGGGCATGATATCTTCTGTCTTGGCAAATAAACAAGAAGTGGAAAAGTTGAACAACTTGTTGAAGCAGACTGAGAATTTGGTTCAAGATCTGCAAGAGGAACTTGAGATGAAAGATTCATTAACAGTGAAGGAGCTTGCTGCAGAGGATTATGAATCGCAGGATGTGCACAAAGATCGTTGCTTTGATGATCCAGAGCATGCTTTATCCCTTGAACAGAATTATAAAGAAGAGTGTTCTGATCAGCAGGCTGAGGATAAATCTTTAAGTGAAATCGAAGCAGAGCTTGAAGCCGAATTGGAGAGGTTGGAATCAAGCATAAACTCGTCCAGTTTGAAAGGGAAACTTTGCAACCTAACGAAGGTTAGATATATAAGTATTGAACACTTTAATATTGGATGTATATACATTTCAATGGATTATTTATCTGAGCTTTTTTTTGCAGCTTGATCCAAATTTGGACATTGATGTATATGGTGATAGGGATGTAAGCCATAGCTCCACACCTCGTTTTGTACACTATCCCGTCTCCCCCAGAGAGCTGAGTTTGCGTTTACATCAAGTTATCGAATCAAGACTAGAAGAACGGGTAAAGGAACTTGAAATGGCACTTGAGAACAGCCAGAGGAAGGTGAAGTACATGGAATCTGTGCGCAATCATCAATGGAGGGAGCCTTCAAACTATAAAACAGGGCCTCTGTCAACCCAAAATAGTCCGATTTCCAGAGATGGACAAGAATCTATAGACCAACCTGTCATCATCAATCTATCAGGGGAAGCTCTGTCCGCATACAATGAGGCCTACGAAGAGTTCACAAAGGTGTCTGAATCAGATGAAGAGGATCTGGAAATCGGGTTTGAGAATGAATATCATGTTCGAGATGGGACAATGGATGGAGATTCAGCTTCAAATGGGAATCGAGATACCGTTTTTGATGGAAGAACAGAGGAAGGTGTTTACTCGGTGTTGAACAGCAGAGATGAGGAAGTTGAAGATGGTGATGATGAGATGGAGAGGCTGTTGATAAGGCAAATTGTAGAGAAAGCAAAGCAAGGTTCTCCTGCTGTTTTGAAAGCTCAAAAAGCTTTTTTATTTTTGACTCATGAAAATGCACATTGACTATTAGAAACATTAGAAATGCATTTTCCTCTTTTTCTTTTTTAATCTATCATAAAAGACTAATCAAATTTAAATCTTTCAAAAATATATCCCAACATAAATGTCTAAATTCTTCAAATAAGAAATGTGGGTGAAAAAAAGAATTCATTAAATAAATTCTCTTGTGAATTGATAGTGTTGGGTAGAGGTATGATCCATGGCTTCCAATATTTTGAAATGCTGCATGGGAAGTGCTCATCAATATAGAAAGACTTTATACTTGACTTTTTTAAGAAAGAGTTTATAAATAAGTTGTTCAATTATTGCCACATACAGGTTGAGTTAAATGCATTAATGTGATGTTAATTTGGTATGGAGTACCAAGCATTTCAAGAAAACAAGAATGAACAAGTTGTTTTCGATGAATTTCAACCAACGATGAATCATGTTGGAGACTGGCAATGTCAAATATGGCGCTGCGAAGTACACAAAGTGCCGCCCGAGTTACGGCAGAGAGTAGGGCGGCGGAGCCGGAACGTGTACGATCCCCTTACTGTCTCCATCGGCCCATACCACCATGGAAAACCAGAGCTCTCTCGAGCCGAGGAATTTAAGCATACCTGCTTGAATTGGTGTGCTAGGAATATGGAGTCCTTGAAGAGCTCTTATTACAACTTAATCCTCAACAAAATCAATGTAATAAGAGAATGTTACACAGAATCCACAATTGTCAACAAATACAATGATAGTGAGCTAGCCAAGATGATACTTTTGGATGCATGTTTCATCATAAACTTCATGGAAATCATCACTCCATTTGGGGAGACGAACAATATGAAGGAGTGGTTGGGTGCTCTTGGCGTGGCTGCAATCTACGCATTCACATTCCGGGATCTCCTGCTGTTGGAGAATCAAATCCCTTTTCCTGTTTTAACGATGTTGATCAAGTTGAAGTACGATGATCGTGGGGAAGAATTGATTAAACTGTTCTTAAGGACTGGGATGATGTTAGAGAAACCTCAAATTCATCAAAAATGGAAAGCTTCTCCGACGCACCTCCTCCAAGCTTGTCGGAGACTCATGGTGGAGAAACACCAAACAATCATTCACAATGAAGACATGAAATTTGCAGACATGAAAGCAAAAGTACTAACCCCTTCACAAATTCAAATGTTATGTATATGTCGATCAGTCGTGGATCTCAAAGCTAAGGGCATCGACATCAAGCCGAGTTCTAACTCTCTCACAGACATCAAATTTAAATCAGGTACATTCTACGGCTGTCTTTGTCTTCCAACTCGGCCCGTTTCTGATCAAACTCTAGTGATTCTATCGAACATGATAGCTTACGAAGTATCACCAAATGTAAGAAAACTTCGACCTTCTGTACTGTCTTATGTAATATTTATGAAATCACTGATTCAAAGCAATGAGGATGTGAAAGAGTTGCAGGAAAAAGGGATACTGATTAATAGATTGGCAAACGTTGATCAAGTAGTTAGAGTGTTCGATGAAATAGAGACGTTTGGGCTTATACATATTGATGCCTTCATAGATATCAGATCAGAAATCGAAAAGCATTGCAGTAGCAAATCCAAAACATGGATAGCTGATCTCATTCATTCCAGGTTTAAGAGCCCATGGACTACCATTGCCTTGTTTGCTGCAGCTTTCCTTCTTTGCTTAACGTTTTTGCAGACATTTTTTACCATCCATCCTCTAAATTGAGAAATGTAAACTTCATGCAATGTATTCATTTCTATAATAAATGTGTGCTTATTAAAAGGGAAGTACAATACACTGTAATGAAAGCAGTTTTAACTATTCAGCAATTTGGACAGCTCCAGAAATAAGACACTCAGAAGAAAGGCCCCTAATAAACAGCTGACCAAGGTAAACGTGAATCGTTTCAAATTGAAATACACATAGAATCCATGAGCTTAACAGTTACTAAATGGTGCATTATCAGAAAAATTAGAGTAGAACAAGAAAAGTAGAACTTTCTTTCCAATTGAAACAGAATAGATAAGATATATCAACCCCTTCTATCAGCATAGTTATCAGTGGTGTCAATGTCGTCTTTGAAGCTTCCTTCACCAGCACCACCAATAGTCTGACCATCACCACCGAAGCCTCCTGTTTGGCTCTCTCCACCTGCAGAAAAGGTGTTGGTTTCAGCTCCACCACCGTAGCTACTTGCCCCAGAATTATAGTTTGATCCACCGCCATAACCACCACCGCCATAACCACCACCACCACTGTTACCGCCATAACCACCACCACCACCATAACCCCCACCACTGTTACCGCCATAACCACCACCTCCACCGCCATAACCACCACCTCCACCTCCATATCCACCACCTCCACCTCTGAAGCCTCCACCACCAGATGCCCTCTCATTTGCATAGTTCACCCTTACTGTACGGCCATGAAGATCCTGAAGATATGCCAAAAGGAATAGCAATTAGGATCTAATTACAATATAAGAGGAGAAAGTAAAACCTTCTACAGGAAAGAAAAAAAGCGTGAGGATTGTATGTGATGGAAGAGAAATTGATAGAGGAAAGCCAAAGCAAAAATGATAAAACCTGTTGGTCCAAAGCCTGGATGGCAGCAGATGCCTCCTCAGTGGAAGAAAATGTAACAAAACCAAATCCTCTAGACCTACCAGTTTCACGATCAAAGATCACCCTAGCTGCAATTAGAAAAGTCAAATTATTAGTCTTGTGAATGTACTTTCAGCGTAGAACAGATTTCTCTTTCAGAAGTCATGGGATTGTCCAAACATGTAGCAAGCTATATAACACATTTTTAATTCTCCACATGCAAGCAAAAGATAGTAATGACCAGAAAGAAAGAGGCGCTAGCACATGCAAGAACTTGTACAAATCAAAGAACTCTGTCTCACAAGTTCTACCATAAACTGAAAGAAGGCACGAACACCTCAGTACAATTACAATACTTAAATTTCACCCCACAATCAATAAACTATGGAGCAAAACACAGTAGCAGATCAGGACACAAGCATAAACCATTTACTTATTTTATATGTTTACTTCATGAGAACATACGATGTGACAGGACAGAGCACAACAACATATATGGTTGTGTTTGCTTATATTATTACCTTCAACAACTTGTCCATACTTATCAAAAGCCTCTGTGAGACTTGCATCATCGGTGTTGTAAGAAAGCCCTGCAATAACAAATGAGATGTAAAACAAAATTGGATGAAAAAAAGAAGTCTTGCTCACTCATAAGAAATACAATGGTATTGCACCTCCAACGAAAAGCTTTGAAGTTGACATGCATCTTATTGCTTGCAAGATTGAGGGATTGGACACTGAGATATGCTGCTTGATGCCACTACTCACAGATCTCCCCAGTAAACTCCCAGCTTTTCTTAAGAAAGCCATCACTCTGACTGGACAAGGATATCAAATTAGAACTCCAGAAAAAGTATTATTTTTCAAAACCAGAATCCATATAAACAAACCCATGAATATCCAAACGAGAGAAGAAAAAAAAAAGGCACACCCCTCTTTTTTATGGCAACTCAACAGATTACACTTTAAAAGTAGCATTATATCTTCGTCATACGATATTACCTTTTAAGTGCAAATACTACCAACATTATATCTCAAAAAACCCAAAAAATAAAAAAATAAAAATTTTAATCGCAAAGCAAAAGATCCAATCGACATACAGAAATAAAGAAAAACAAAAGCACACAAAAACTTAAACTTGTTTTTCTCATCATTTTATTCAGCCCACTTCGAAATAGAAATCAAACTGCACCAAATGCGAAAGCCAAGCAACACTAACCTAATACAAAATCACAAACATAGCAAAATGAATAATTAACAACAAGTGTCAAATAACACGTCACCAAAAAATCAAACCGACAAAGAAAACTTCATCAAAAGAAGAAAAGACAAGTTTGATGCCCACATAAATTGGTATGCTTGATGAGCTAGAATTAGGGTTGTGGGGAAAGGAATTGATGATACCTTTAAAAGAGCCTGCAGTCGTTGGGTTGTAGAGAGATGAAAACGTAAAACCCTAGAGCAAGAAAATGCGGAGGGTTTAGCAGGGTTTATGGAAATTGGGAGCAATATATAGAAGGGCCGGCTATCCGCACCCATGTATTCTAGATACACCCCAATTTTAATTTAAAAAATTCAAAAAAAGGTAAAATGATAAATTTATCCTTCTTAACTAAAAAAAAAAACTGAAACTGAATTCCTCTCCTCCCCGTCTTCTCTCTTTTTTTTTTTTTTTTTTCCTTTTCATTCCTCAAACCTTAAATTCTCTTAAAAATATCATTTTATGAGTTACAAAATATATAATAATCGTGTGAAATCGTATAAAAAAATGAAAAAATAACAACAAATCTGAGGACCGTTCGACCCTGGTTTTGGTCGAACACACTATAGTGTGTTCGATTACCAGGAGTCGAACACTCTATAATGTGTTCGACCAGGAGTCGAACATGTTATAGTGTGTTCGAACAATGGTTGAACACATAAGGATACAATTGTCTTTTTATTATTTTTTGAATTTTTTAAATAAAAAAAATAAAAAATGAAGTGTGTTTAGAATATATGGGGTGCGGATAGCCGGGCCTTATATAGAAATACCATGAGTCAGCGCTAGCCGTTGGTTTTCAGATCCAGCGATTACAACTGTTGGATGACGCCTGGTGTTTTCCTTTCGTTTCCTTTTTTCTTTTAGAAAAATAATTCAGTATTTTATTTTAACTTAGCTCAGTATGACAGTAATATTTGTTGTTTAAATTAAAACCAGTTGGTTCTCGAAAAAATATAAAAAGCGAAAAAAAGAAAGAAGGAAAAATCTAGTAGTGTAATAAAAATATTACTGATCCTTTTTTTTTTTTTTTTTTTCTAAATAATGATAGAAATTTGGGTAAGAACGTGTTACAGGTTTTGAGATGAAATATTTACCCAATTTATTCATCTAATTCAGATCAGACAATCTCACAAAAGAGTGCCTCAACACAAATTTCAATTACCTTTTATTTTCATGTAGCAGCTTGCATCTTCTATAATCTATAATTAAAATAAATTAGGGTCGTTTTGAAAAATAGTGATTTTTCCTACAATTAAGGCTGAATAAATGTAATAGATAACAAACTTCCAAAAAAGATGTGGTTTTTATTTAATTGTTTACAAATTCGTTGGAGTAAAATATTCTTATACTTTAATATGTTTCAGCCTTATTTAAAATGTGCTATTTTTAAAATGAACAATTTATTTTGGGTTAAGTACTATATTTTACTTAATTTTAATTTATTCCCACTCTCAATCCGTGTTGATGGTAAGGAGGAGAATCGAATGTTAATGACTTTGGATTTTTGCTTGTGGATTTGCTATTGAAAAGAAGTTGATAAAAAATTATTTAATAAATACTATTCCATCAGAATTAGAACCATAACGTAACAAATTACTTGTATGATCAACCTGACATTTTCAGTAGACAAATATTGGAATTTGATGATATATTTTCCGACATTTTTTTTTTTTTAATCCAACTCACAACAATAGATCTTATTGATTATAACAATCCATGACTTGTTCTCAAAAATGTTATTGGATCAAAGTCAAAATTTGAGATGAACCTGGAGGTGATTTCCAAAGCTGTGTTGTTCTTCTTCAATAAGTTTAGCTGACTCCACAATGGATAAGTTGTGGAGATCCACCTCAATGAGTTGAAGTGTTGCTATTTCTCCTATGCTATTTGGAATCTCTCTTAGCATATGGCAATTATAGAGAAGTAGGCGTTCAAGCCTCGGAAAATGACAACTCTCTGTTATCCAATGATGTGGATCCGTCCCGTCAATCAGAAGTTGTTTCAGTCGACAGAATTCTCCTTCGCTTGTTTCCCACTTAAATCCATAACAAGCATAACGCTTCAATTTGAGCACTTCAAGATCAGGCAAGGAACCAACGATGGACATATCCGCCCATGGAATACCACAACCACTCAAGGTCAGCTTTTTTAGTGTCAATGGGAAGGCAATGTTGTGAGACAGATTACTCTGGGAGTAGTCGTGGGGATCCGTATAGAAGTTCAGTTTTTCGAGCTTGTGGAGATGGACGAGATTATTCAGACCGTACACTGACCACTCTGTTTCGTAGATGTCATGGAAGGAATAAAGGATCCCCAGCTTCTTTAAGTTTGGTACCATTCCCAGGATTTTTTCAGAGCATGTGAAGCATTTTATTCTAGCGTGTGCAGGTTTTCAAGAGCTGAAATCTGGCCTTCTGAAGGATGGGGTAAGAAGCCATCTAACAAGATAAGATGCCTTAATTGTGGCATTCTCCAAATCTCACTAGGCAAACATGAAGTATAAGTGAATCTTGAAAAGCCCAACTGCCTAATGATGAGGGATTGAAGGTTTGCGAGTTTGGACAAGGATCCAGGAATCGAAAAGTTCTGTGTGGTCTTGATTGCATCATGGGGTGTGAAGGTGAAAGCAAGGTATCTCAAGTGAACTAGCTCTACTATTTCCAAAGGGTATGATCTAAGTATTGAGCTAAGCGCATCCAGTATCCTAAGAAGTTGGAAACTTTTCCAAGAATCAAAGGCCCAATGATGGAAGACGAGTATAGTACGAATGTGTGAGCTTTCCATGTTTGAAAAGCCATCCGGAATATGAGCAAACATACTCAGGCATCGCGATTTCTCAATGCCTGTGGGAAGGCTGCCTGAGAACTCATTAACGATGCTAAGAAACCTCTCATCCCCAGCTTTCTTTAAACAGAGGCCCTCAAAAGATCATGGATCCTCACAGCCTAGATCTTGCCATTATATCTCTTCTTCGAGACCAAAACCAGACTTCTCTTCACCAAATCCTCCAAATACTCCTCCGCCACCTCCTCAATATCCTTCGATTCATTTGCTTCCACAAAACCCTCCGCCACCCATAATTTCATGAGCTTCGCAAGATTGATCTCATGGTTTTCTGGGAAGCCTCCCATGTAAAGAAAACACGGCCTCAAATGATGAGGAAGGTGTTGATAACTCAGAGACAATATATCAGAAAACTGTTCATCACTCGTATGCACAAGTTGGATCACATTTTCCGCAATATTTATCCAAGCATCGTGCATCTGATTGGCCTCCGAGAGGACTCCAGCAATGACAACAATCGCAAGGGGAAGGCCTCGACAGTTTTCCGCAATGAGTTTTCCAACTTTGCTGAGCTGAGGAGGGCAAATTTCGAGTCCAAAAACCTTGTGTTTGAGCAACCTCCAGCTTCGATCCACATCCATCAAATGCATCTGGTGAGGACGGATCGAAGAGTCGACATAAGAAGCAACATCCAGCTCCCTCGTAGTTATAATAACCCGACTCCCATTTGCGTCATCTGGAAATATCCTTCGCACATCATCCCACACACTAGTGGTCCACATATCATCCATCACTATTAAATATCTTCTCCCTTTCAAGTATCTATACCCATGCTGAACCAATAACTCGTTGTCCATGTGCTGGTGGCGTTCCTTGTAAAATCCATCGATGGAATGCACGAGCCCTAGGAGAATTCTCCTTGATTCCGAATTTGGGGATATTGTGACCCAAGCACGCACATCGAAGTGATGAACAGATAAAGGATCGTCATGAACGTACCTAGCAAGAGTGGTCTTCCCAATTCCGCCCATACCAACGATCGGGATGATTTCGAGCTTAGATGCCTCTCTGCACAGCCGATCCTTTATTTCCAGCAAGTCTTCTTCGAGTCCCACCACAGTGTCTCCACCAAGTCTTGAAACAGAAGAACCAAAGGAATGCTTCGACATTACTTTTTTACTCATTCTCCTACTTCTGATCTGCACCACTTCTGTCAAAGTAACTTGAATTCTCAGCTTCTTTAACTATCCCTACAGTTTCTGGTGGCCTGGTTATACAACGATTTTGAAAGAGATTTTGAGGGAGAGTGTGTGTGTTTAGAGAGAGAAGTAGTTTGGGAAGGAAACGAAAATGCAGTGTATGGAAATTAATAATTAATCGCCACCACGAAATCCACTATAAGCTATTTTGTGTGAGAATTAGCTGTTCATTCCTACAGATATATCTTTTGTAATGGATACCAATTAATTAGTAAATATTGTTGAAACTTAATTTTTTATTTTATGTTAATTAGACTTAAATAATATATTCAGATAGCCAGTTTTTCCTTTTTTTTTTTTTTTTTGAAATGTATTAAAATCAATACTTACTTAAATTATTAAAAAATTTGATAAAAATTTCATTCAACACAAGAGAAGTAATTGAAAAATATTTTCATGTATTATAGAACGTATATGTGAGAGTTGAATATGGAAATTTGGAGTTGTGGGCTTTTTATAAACGTCTCTGTCTAATTGGGCCGGCCCAATACAACGTTTCTTAGCTACGTGTAACCCATGGTAATTTCAAGTTCTTTATTAAAAAAAATAAAATTTCATCTCAATTTGTTTCCCCATTGTATGGTTATCTCTTGTTGAATTGTATTAGATTTACTTTTAGTTAAAGATATCAAGTCTTGCATGATTGAATTAGTTGTTTTATCATCCAATTAACTTCCCAGTAATCGGTAATTTCAACTCCTGTTGTATTTTTCTATAAATAAATAAAAAAAAGTCTTGAAAAAAAAACATATACCTTTATATATCAAGAACGAAATCAAGAGCTGCAAGCTTTGTCACCCAATTAGAAAAATTACCATCTTCCCAACAATGTGGAATGGTAACAAAAGAAACAGAATGAAAGATACAATGGGTATTAGCTGATCTACGATAATGAGGAAAATTGCAACAGTTTAACTAGATAACAAAATTTTAATATCTGAAATCTAATTACCAAATTAATCAAAAATGTTCAGATGATACAAGTGCTTGCACCGTGGCCAAAAAAAACTTGAAGTGATGTGAGAGATTATAATGTCTTACCATTTTGAAACCCTCCCACCATTAATTCTCCCTCAAGGATGAGCTAAAGAAGTTAAGTGTTCTCCCAAAGGCAGCAAAAGGACGATCATCTGAGTTATGGAAAATTCCACCAATTGCAAAATGTCCATGTCTCACATCATATGTTGTGTGTATCAACATCCCATCTCCACCAGCCTTTAGGAGGTTTTTTCCTCACCGAGTTGCCAACTTTGAACTCTGAATCCTTTGTTGGGAAGAGCTTCAATCTTGTTATCCAAAATTATTCCAAGAAGTCTTCTGCACTAGATATGAAGGGAGACCAACATCTTGGGATTATGATGCATGACAAATCGAGCATGACGAACGAGTTTGCCCCTATTTGATGGCGGAAAACCCTTGGATTTGATCCATTTTCCTAAGTAACGTTTGTTCTTGCCTTCTTGAGGCTTTTTTTTTTGCAATTTGGGGTAGATAATGAAAAATATGGTGTTTGTGTGTGTAGAATTAAATGATGATCAAGATTTGCCTATGTGATGTTGGTTATGAAGAGATAAATATCTTCAATGGACATTAGTATCAACGATCAATTCAGCCCTTTTGAAATGGGATGATTCAGAGATCTTAACAGAACCCAGAAGACAGATCTACACAACTTAATAATATCTGAGTATACTCTAGAGCAAAACAAAATACCCTTGTAATTATTACCCACCACTCATCTGGCTCTTTGCTTGTTGAAGAAGAGACTCATCTTCCACTTCTTCTTTTCTCTAGCCTGCATATTAACAATAGGTTGGAATTTTTAATGGAAATTTGAGAGTGAAAGAAAACCAGTACACAGAAAATCGTGTCCTCGAATTGCATGGATGGATACTAAAGCACATAAAGCCATTTTAGTAACGGTACGATGGGAGTGAATAACAAAATAGAAAGTTGTTCTATAAAGGGAACAGAAGAGAATCAAACCTTCAGGATGAAAAACCTCAATATTTGCCTGAGATCAGAAATATTACCTTCAGGATGAAAAGCCTCAAGGTCAAAACAATTGTATCCCTACAACTGCAACATAAAAAGCAAAGGCTATAATACGCGAAGCAATACAGTCACAGAAAAAAAAAAAAATTTTTGATGTTTTGCATCGGCTTGTTATCACTAAGTATTTGGGAGGACTGATAGATTATCCCATTAAAGAGATTTCCCAGCACCAACAAACTTCACAACAAGGAATACAAATAAGTCAAGACCAGGTTCACATTATCCAGTTTTTCCAGTTGCTATAGATAATTAACTAATAGCAAGTGTAATGGAATTTATTATGATAAAATTACCTGCAATACCCAACAAGCCTAACAAAGAAAAGATTACACTTACCCACTTATATCTGATGAGCTACTCTCCACCCTCAAAAGGTGCTTGACTCCCTGAATATCTATTATGGAGAACTCTGTCGGACTTCCAAATGGAATAGATACCTAGATGAAATAGAAAGTAAACGATCATCAATAAATAGTAGCAAGTTTACACCATAGGCAGCAAGTACAAGAACATCATATGATTTCTTTAAAACTCAACAAGCAATTTGCAAAGACAAGAGGCTTATTAAGATAGTGATATTGTGAACCATGCATAAGATTTTTTTAAAGCAGCTTCTAGAAATATCTTAAAGGAGTTAATCATGTTAGGGAATAAGCTATTATTAGATACATGTAACTGATAAGAGATTATGTGTGTGTGTGTGTTTCATTTATGAAAACGTCACCACAAGGAGCATGGTATTAACGTCGAACAGTTACTACATTGTTTTATCTTGTATTAATGATTTCACATTCATGTACTTTAACTTTATAAGAATAACTTTCTTGTTGGAGTGATCAAGCCACTACCCTAAGCACTTTCTTGAGCAGGGTACCAACTTAATGATTAACGGTGAGAGCAAAATAGAAACCAAACATACAATTGTAGATTGCGAGAACTTCTCTGTGACTACAATTCCTATAGGGCCACTACACTTTATGCTGTAACCATCCCTTTTAATGGCCAATTCAGCTGGCTCCCACGTATCAGGATCTCGAGTCTTCATGGCAAAGAAAAAGGTAAAAAGGGAAATCAGTTACCACACGTACAAGATACAAGTTAAAAAATATCCTTATGCAATAAAGTAAAAGCAAAATATTTCAAAAAGTAGAAGTCCATTAGCATTCACACCGACAGAGATAACTTGTATGAAGCATGACCACTGTTTAGAGCCTTCTCTATGCATTTCTGCATTTCAGTATCTGCAAGAGAAAGGAAAAAGACAAATCAATCACCACTTACATATTTGCATCAACTAGTACAAGAGGTCGCAGTTCTGGTGAGAAGTAGTTTCTTAAATCTACATAAGTAATCAATAACAAAAGTAACAATAACTTGAGTGCCAGAACATCCAACAAAGTGATTTTTTTTTTTCCTTATATCACGACATACTGACATCGATAATTGAGGATAACTACTAACAACCTAAAACTTGGAAAAGATAGAAAGAACTGTTGAGAGAGAGAGAGAGAGAGGGAGGGAGAGAGAGTCGTTAACCACAAATCTCATTCAATTTATTTAAATACTTAACAGTAGATAGTAGTTACAGCCCAAGAATACTCACCATTGACCTAATATTAAAGAAATGAGTGTTCAAGGAAATGGCAAAAAACATCGTTTCAGTTGGTTTACATCACTATGGCCTACATTAAAAGCTTTCATAACAAGCTATATTAGGCAGGAAAAATGTATTTTTTTCTCTCATAAGCAAGTGGACATGGAATTTTTTACTCCCTTTACTGACAGGTGGTCATGTTTGTTTTAAGTAATTGGTGTTTCAGAAGTATGCATTATTTGACAAACAATATCTTATGAACCCAAAGAAATCAGCAAATCATTAAATTTATTTTTTTGAATCTTAGATATCAAATGTTAAGATTGGCAGATTGCCAATCATCCTTACCACAAGTAATTTTCCTTCGCCCATTAGCAAAGACCTTCTCAAATTCACCCTGAAATACCAAACAACAGAGATCTGTGAACTTCTTGACAACAATCCATGAAAGGTAAGCGTTTATGTGCTAATGGATATCAGTCTTTTCAGGTTTTCAACCAAACAAAAAACTATGTTTGAAGTTTTAAGTAGTTTATTTAAGGAAATCATTTCAAATATTGAATCCCCTTGCTCCAGATAATTGATCAAAGATATATGGTATTTTTGGGCCTTTAACATTCCTAACCTGTCCACACGTCTTTACAATGATTAAACACTGAGTAATTCTGTATTTAATGACAACTAGGAATGTCAAGGTCTTTTATCTCAAGATGTCTTTCCCCAGACACATGGCAATCCTAAAAATTGCCTTTTCAAACAAATTAATGATCTAATTAGTAATATGAATATAATCAGTATTACTCCCACTCCCACTCCAACAACAAGAATCTTCAAATCAAAACAGGCTGAAAACAAATAGTCCATCCTGTAAGAAACCAGAGTTACGGGTGATCTTTTATTGCATGCCCTGTCTATTGGAGATTATATAGTAATAATTGGAACTGAAATAACTAACATAAAGGGCATGGACATGCAAACATGCACAGAGATATAGACATATAAATGGAGCACCTTCCGGTTCCTATCATCTAGCGGCTGTACTTGAATGGCAAGGTATGTATTGACATCGTCTGCAGTAAGAAGATAGTTTGGTTGCTTCGCTCCTGTAAAGAAAATCATGCAAATGACAACGAGGATATCAGGAAAGAAGACATAAAAAACTTAAACCCGAATCTACAGATAAAAAGAAAGTGTACCATCCATGTAATGAAAAGATCCATCTTCCAAATGGCGCACCCACTGCAAATTAAGGGAAAATACAAGATTAGAACTGCAAATGAGAAAAGGGAGATACAGCTAATAAACAAGAAAAGGATATGTTACAGGCATGGACCATCAAAAGAGAGGCAAAGAAGCACCTCAAAATTACAACTTGTAGTTCCATTAATAGTGTATCCACATGCTTGGATTTGCCTTCCAGGCAAAGCTTCACCTCCAATTTGGAGATTTTCTATTCCTGGTAGTGGATCATCATCACCCAAACCCTGGCTAACCTAGGTCAAGATACAAACAAAAAATTGATCCCATCACAACACAACAGAAGATCCATCAAACAAAAATCATAATTAAATCAAGTCACAATTAAAGCATTTGACTCCAAACATCTACAGTACAAAATTAACGAATTGGTGATGGATGAGAGAGATTAAGCATAGAGAAAAACCGTGGCGTGAAGATGCAGAGATGCAATTCGTTCAGTGCAATCGTCGAGTAGAGAAGTGGAGTCTGAAAAGGTGTCGCTAGGGCTGGTGGAGTGGTCGTAACACAATTGCCGGAGCTTCTCACGGCGGAGGACAACTTCCAACAGCCTCCCCCAGTCGTCGTACACCTTCCCCATCCTCTCTCCGTTGGACCAAACCAACATGGAAAATATTCACCAAATATATATTTTAAAAGATCTTGTAAACTATGTGATGTCTTACTTTTAAATTTTAATTGGTTATTACTTATTAGTAAATAGTAATGATACAAAATGACTATCATAACCATTGTAGGACTTCAATTTAAAAAAATTGAGTAGTGTTTGTGTGCATCATGTGCATGAGTTATAATCCATGCAACTGGACGTGCGGGTTGGGTCAGGTTCGATTTGGTTCCACGTCCAGTTTTTTTTTTTTTATAATTTATGTCATAATCTTTATGTTTACCGAATATAACATTTATGTTAACCAAATATAACCTTTATGTAAAGATAACATAATCCTTAAGTGAATAACTTAGACTTTTCAGCATAAAAATTCATGTAATATAATTGAAACCTTGATGTTATGATAATTTCATTTTAATGTTATGTTAGTATAACTTTTATGTAAAGATATCACAACCTTTAAATAAAATTACTTAAGATTTTTTTCAATATAAATTACATAATTAAAAGTTGTGTAATCTTTATGTTATACGAATATAACCTTTATGTTAATTTTTAATTTAGTATAACCCTTATGTACATGTATCATAACCTTTAAAGTAAAATTAATTAGACTTTTTCAGTATAAATAACATAAAAGTTATGACAATTGAGTATAACCTTTATATTATATTAATATATAATAACATAAATAACGTAAAATTAATTGAGTATAACTTTTATATTATATTAATATAACTTTTACGCACATATTTCATAATCTTTAAGTAATATTACTTAAACTTTTTTTCACTATAAATAATACAAAAAGTTATGCGAAGGAACTAAAATGTTAGGTTCGTTAAACGAAAAGATTAAGTTCCCTAAACTAAAAGGTCGGGTCAATATAACTACGAAACTAGAATTTCAGTTAGTATTTGAATGCGTGGGGCGCATGAAATGCATCTTTGAGTCGGATCAATCCAATTATATAAATTTAGGATTCGTGCACTTGGTGTATATAAACATTTGTGAAACATAAAAAAATTGAAAATTTTAAACATTAACTTTGGACAATTCACTTGATAAGATGGAGTGATGGACAAGTGAATGAAACAATAATAAATTTTTATTATATAATTTCATGTTTATACCCCAACGTTGTCTTCCCCTCTTTCCTAAAAAAAAGTAGGAATTGGTAAATTTTTGTATAAATAATTAAATAAATATTTTGTATTAGTTTAGCCTGGATCTTTTTTATTTTCCCTTTAGTTTTTCTTTTGATACTAAATTTACAAAATACATTAACTTTTTTTTTTTTAATTACAATTGGAGATGGAGACTACAAAGACTTGAGCTGAGTGGTTTGCCTGTCCTTAATAATTACACACAATATATCGGATAAATCTTCTTTTGAAAATATTTAATTTGACATCCACATTTTGAAAAAAAAAATAAATTATGTGAAGTGATGTAGGTCGGCTGGTGCAGCCTTAGCCTTTCCAAATTCCAACAATCATCATCTTATCAACTCCACACCACCTTTGGGATTGCATTGCACTTCATTTCTTCAAGCTTAAAATGGAAGGAAAAGTTGCCAAAACAAGCCATTTTTTCAAGGTCATCATGCCTGGTTTCCATCAAAAACTGGTAACTCTTTCTTTCCTTTAGTTTTCTCCTCTAAATGTGGTAAATAATTTCAGTTTATTCAAAAGACATAAACCATTTGTTGTTGTGCACAGAATCTGCCACCAGCTTTCTGTAAGAAGCTTAAGCTAAAGAAATCAGAAGAGGATGCAATCTTGAAAAGCTGTAAAGGAAACTGGAAGATCAAAATGTGCAGAGACCCTCAAGGTCTAATCTGCTTCAAACAAGGATGGTCTGAATTTGCTCATCACCATAGCTTGTCCATTGGAGACTTTCTTGTGTTCGAACACAGTGGTGATTTACACCACTTCAATGTTTTTGTCTTTGATCCAAGTTGCTGTGAAAAAGAGTTTGTTTCTGAAGCTAAGGCTAATAGAGACCCCAGTAAGTTATTGCAATTCATTTCACCAAATAATGTCACTCTTTTGCAGAACTCAAGATTAATTATTTGGTTATGTAATATTTCAGGAAATGAATCAGTAGTAGAATACCACAGTCAAAATCCGTATTTTATGTTGACTATTAAATCTAGCCATGCTCAAGGCACAGTGGTAAGTACTTTGAGAGCTTAGTGGTACCTTTTATATATGAATGTGTTGACAAGAACATGTTTGTGAAAATATCAGACAATCCCAGCAGAATTTGTGAGGTCAAATGATCTTAAGAAGAAGACAGGGGCAAAGATAATTGATCCACATGGAAGGACATGGGCTGTGAAACTCTGGGTTCAAAGAAGTTTCCAATTTCGTGTCAGAATGAATAGTAGAGGGTGGCATGAATTTTATGTATCTAACCAGCTCAAGGTGGGAGATGTTTGTATCTTTGATCTCAATCCTCGTACTCGATCATCTACGACTATGGTTTTTGATGTCAAGATCTTTAATGGAATTCACTGTGTGTAAGTATCATCTATTGATGTTAATAGTTGGCCTTTTGTGACTTGATCACAACTTTTTGATTGTCCACTGCTACTTTTGTAAGAAGTGATGTATTCTGATTTTGGTGATACAATCTTGCTTCTACCCTACTAGGGACTCGAGCATAATTTTTTTTTATTTTTTATATTTAACCAACCTCTTTGGACTTTGAAAATTTTGGAACAAATCATTAGATTTCCTTAACAAGTCTAGAGATGTATTTCTTGCACACACAATGATAAGTGGTAATGAAGCATCTTTTATTTTTCATTTTTACTCACTTTTGGTATAAGAAGATATTTTGTATCCTCTGATATAAGGAAATATCTCTTTCTATTATTCTAGACAAGAATTTCCTTTTAATTTAATTTCGATAAATAAGAAAATTCTTTTAGACACTTTCTAACGATATTTAAATTTTATAGATAAAAAACAGTTAAAAGTATGGTTTCTTATGTAATGACTGGAAAAGAAACAGTTAACATTTTTAAATACGTTTTAAAAAAGAAAACTATAATTAAATGAAATTGGGTGTGGTTTTTAATAATTAAAAAGAAAATGAGAGTGTCCAAGCAAGTGATGCCACGTGGAGGGAAAAAAGGGTGGATGAGAAATATTATGATCCACTCAAAAAAGAGAGGAGAAGAATAGATAGTTACAAAGTGTTCCACTGTTCCCTCTCGAGACAAAGTAGACGAATGGCGATGGCAGCAATGGTGGCCACTGCAAAAGCTTCATCTCCTCTTCTCATGGCTGCCCAGAAGCCCAGTCCTTCTGCTACCAAAACTCTCAGCTCTAAAAAGGTCTCTCTCAACTCTATTGTTATGAAAGTTGGTGTAGAATGATATATGATGAAGTTATGACCTAATTTTACTGGATAAAACAAGATATGATGTATCTTTGAATCAAACACTATACTTGTGTTTATGTTTATGCATTATTACCACTTAAAATCAACCAAAACACTTGATCTAATGCAGGGCACAACGTCGTCGGTGAAGCTGTTAACACGGGTGGAGCAGCTCCGGCTCCTAAGCAAGGCGGAGAAAGCGGGGCTCTTATCAGCAGCCGAGAAGTACGGCTTCTCATTGTCAGCAATAGAGAGGCTGGGACTCCTCTCGAAAGCAGAAGAGTTGGGGGTTCTTTCAACGGCCACCGATCCAGGACTTCCATCAACTCTTCTCAACTTGAGCTTCCTTTTGCTGCTTTTGGGACCTGCATTTGTCTACTTGGTGCCTGAAGATTACCCTTGGGAAGTTGCTTTGCAGTTTCTGGTTGCTTTCATCTCTGTAGCTGCTGGCTCGGCCGCTTTTGCTGCTTCCAATCTTGTATCTACTTTGCAGAAATCTACTTAGATTTTTGTCATATATGTTGTTGAGATTGCACGGTTATAAATTCTTTCAACTCCACCATTCATAGAATCTTGATTTTGATTTCATTCACAGTTCAAAGGAAGAACAAATAATGACTAGGCTAGCAGCAAGGCATTCTTCTTCAAAAAAATGAGTGATGCTCATCTTATTTTTCAGTGTCTAAAGCAAGAATAGAAACTTGAATTTCAAAAGAAGCTTAAACAACAATGGGAGTACCACTGTGACTTGAGTTTTACTATAATAAGAAGACAATTACTTATGCTAAAGCATAAAAGCCGATACAGGAGGGAGAAAAAGTCGACTAATCAATCTTGAGTTGCAGCACCTTGGCTCAGCTCTGCAAATCTCATGCCAACGCGCATCGAATGCTTCAGGAACTTCTCAGCACATCTTCGGACACAAGTTTCCTCTTGCTTGTCCAGGGATTTACGCCGGAATGTGTCTACACAGTCTGTGAAACATCGTTCCACCAATGAATTATACATCCTTAAACTGCACAAGAAAATCAAACATCTCAGCATTGCACCAAATAACATGATAACATCATCATGATTTATGATCAATTTAAACTTTGACAGCAAATAAATTGAATTCTCAGTATTATATATGAGTAATTTGTCCATCTTATGTATGCAGGAAGAAAGGAGACAAACAATACCCACAACACATTATTCAACTTTTAACTACATAACTTAGCCTCAAACTTCCTCGATTGTTTTCTTGGAGCATTTTCCTGCCAAAATATATTGAAATCTGTTTTGATTACATTACGTGAAGCCTGAGGAGTATAAAATACTCGGAAAGAAAGGTTGATTCACAGGAAGTTCATTCCGTGATTGAATTGGAATATCATGACAAGTATATCAGCTCAAGTTCTGCAGATTCATTTCGTGATTAAGTAGTATCACTTTAGATTATACAAATATATAGTCTGTTAGGCACTAAAGTAATTGTCCTATGTAATCATGAACCAGAGTAAAATTATCACTAAAGTAAGGTGGGCTTATCTATAAATTAATAAGCACCAAGATTGAAAAAAAAAAAAAAAAGACTGTAACTCCATACACTTGTGATACAGAAGATATATTATTTACTCATTGGCGCTAATACTCCATCAGCCTCTGTATCTCCCTTCAATATAGAAGTTCTCAAATTTAATCCCTAGGTTTTCATAGATGATCACTTGAGAAGCAAAAAAGTGTTCCAAATAAACAGAACCAATCAACAGCAAACACATGACTTGAAGTAGAAGGCACAAACTAAAACTGAAACAAATCATTTTTTTGCCAAAAAGGAAGTTTATTCTATATATTTTAGGTTCCTATACATCGTGAAAGGCATGAAGAAAAAACCTATATTTTTTATTGTTTGTTCGTACGAAAAGCCCCATTAAAAATGCATACAACAAATTAGCAAAGATCCCAAATCTCTTCCCGATTTTGCCTCAAACTTTTCCAACAAATCGCTTAAATTCAATTCAAGATAATTTGGGGAATTGTTGATTAGGGCATATATATGAAAATACCTGTCACGGATTTGGAGCTGGTCGACCATGGCAGTCATTCGGAGCTTGTCTTCCTCTGGAAGAGCGTCTAAATCCCCGATCATGCTCTTATCCATTTTCAAGAATTTTGGTCTGCTTCCAACAACTCTACTCTTAAACCCTAGCTATGAGGGGAGAAGGAAAAGCTGAGCGTGAAATATAAATAAATCATATCAAGAATTCAAGATTGAGATATATGGGCCCTAATCTCGTAATTGGGCTAAAACAAAGCTACTGGGCCTTATGGATTCAGATTCAATGGACACACTTTATCTGCACAAGACCCCGATTTATATTTTATATATTAATTCTTAATTTTAAATTTAAATTTTGGAATTTTTTAATAAGGGATTCAATTTAATATTATTTTTTAATTTAAGAATTCAAATTAGATTAAGTTTTCAATTCAAGAATAAATAATAAGAACGAAAAATTGCAGTAACTTATCTTAATTTATCCAAAATATAAATACATATTCAAATATAATAAATATATAAATAAAAATAAAAATAAATAAAATGAAATTTTATCTTGAATTGATAATTCGATCTAATTTGAAGTCCAAATTTGAGAAATAAAGTTGAATTGAGACTCTTATTAAGAAATTTCAAAATTTATGTATAGAATTGAGAATTAATATATTTGGGTCTTATTATGAAATTTATTTTAAAAATTTTAATTTCTTGTTAGTATTGTATTATTCTATTATTTTCTGAATTTTAAAAATACGATCGTATCTTGACAATTTGATTGATCTAAAGGATTTTTTTATTTTTTTTTGAGTAAACCAAACATCAAATAAGGTAGATTTAATTCATTTCTTATTAACCGTCCAGGATTATTCAAGATAAACTAGAGTTCTTATATGATATTCAGAATAATGTAATGATTCATTGAGATGACATCATAATTTAACTATCCTAATGAGAGATTCAAAAAAAAAAAGAGTGGATGGTTAGGAAGACCAAGATGGGGTTCCTTCTTCCATTCTATCCTATTCACTCCTCAACCTGGAGTTCCGCCTGAAGAAGCAGGAATTTGAATTGGCGAGACCTAGTGAATCACTGGAATCCATTATATATGGATATATTCTATAGTTTCAGTTGGGATGGCGAAATGAACCAGAAATCAAATCTATAAATATAAATAAAAAAATTCATAATCACCTCGACTTTTTTAGAACAGGTCCGAGTCAAATCCTGTCGTTTTGGTAGACGGCGACGGAATTGTTAGCCGTATGAGGTGAAAATCTCATGTACGGTTCTATTCAACAAATTTGATTGGTTAATACGAGTGGAGTTTCTGTTACGATAAAATGATGAGGTTAATTTTTGCATGTGTTGGACTTGCACTTTTTCAGCATTTTTTGTAATTACATTGATCTCATGAGATTCAAGTGTTACTTGTTATTTAAAATTGAAACAACCATAGGCATAGATGTAAATTATATCCCATACATAGGATAAAAAAACAGAAATTGTCTGATTAATGCAAAATCAGAATTTACACTTAAGCTAAACGAAAATTAATATTACATAACTTGTAAATATTGACGGTAATAAAAAAATTCTGAAAATTAATATGTATAATCTTTAAAAAAATGTCGATTTTTATTATTGCTAAACATAGTTTAAAACAAAAATTAAAGTATTACTATCTCAGATTAATGTAAAAAAATAGATATCAAACGAAAATATATAATCTAATTTAACAGATTAACACACAATAAAAAATTCTTTAAATTCAATTCAATTAGTCTTTTGCCATTGTTCCTTGGCGGATCATATACTACTAAATATTCTTCCAATTGCATCTGCAATATTATATTTACAAAGAAAATATAAAAGAACGTATTAACAATAACAAGTTTATGAATAAATGAATCTAACATAAATACAATTTTTTTTTTATTACCTAATGGAACAGTTTGATCTCCGGCATTTATACTGATAATCTCCAGAAATTACATGTCACACTTTTCTTAATACCAGTAATCTCCTCAAGTTCAAAATAGATAAATCATTTGTCTCAAAGATATATTTCAAAATGCAATAAAATGGGTCTATTTCTCTTCACAATACTCGTATAAAATTCCAATACACTTCCATCATAAGAGAATGAAAGTTATGAAACAAACCATGAAATAGGTTTAATCAACCAAAGATTGTAGAAGAGGTAAAAAAAGTAGGACTTCAAAATTGTACAACTTATAGTTTATTTGGCACTACAGCTAAGTATCACATTTTATCAAAATAAAGATACAATCAACACAAAACTAAAGTATGATTTCACAACAATATAATAAGAAACAAGATTGAAGAAAAGACTGCAAGTGATAGACAATTTCCTTGACTATGATTAATCTGAATTCTACAGCCACTTCATACAATTTTCCTTCAATCTATTCCCCTACTTTCAGAACATAAACACAATGCGTTCGAATACAAACATTTTGAACAAAGATCGAACATTTGAATCGAGCAACTAGTCAATAACAACTCAACAGGAACTAAACACAAAGCTAGGAATGGTTGAATGCAAAATAAACTGATTCCATTAGGAACATTTGTTAAGATTAGCCATTTTACTACTTCGAACATTCGAACAAATTTCTAGCACATACAGTGTGACTAAGGGCCAACTTGTGTTTATAAAACTAACAAATTTTCATAAACTTCAAACTCAAAATCCAATCTTTCAATGGAAAGTAGCACAAGAAATAACCAAAACTTTTTCCAGAAAACAAGCTCATGAACTTGCCTTTTCTGTGTCAATTTGGGAACCACCTTCCTTTTCTGTCTCACCAACCTCCTCAATGTGGGAAGGAGCCAATCCGAGCTCTTCCACCAGTTTTTCCCAAGCCTTCAACGACTCTGGAGCGAACTTCTTGTTCATAGTTCGAACCATAGCCTTAGCCTCCTCCAAACGATCCATCTTCACCAATCCTCTTATCAAATGCTTCAGTGTATTAAAATCTGGAATCTTGCCTACTTTCACACTCTGCTTAAAGACTTTGTAGGCTTTCACGAATCGTCCGTTCTTACTCAAGTAAAAGACCATTGTCCTAAAAGTGGCTGCATTTGGCCTATGTCCCTTCCCCTTTAACAAATCATCATATGCCTTGTGTGCTTCATCCATCATACCATTTACACAATAGCAAGTGATCAAATAGTTATAGCTTATAATATCGGGTTTAATCCCTGCATCGTTCATTTCCTCAATCAAAGCCTTCACGGATTCCGGTTTTCCCCCATGAATCTGCGAAAGTCGTACATTGTAAGATCCTACATCCAATTTGCAGCCTTTTTTATTCACGATTTCATCCCAAAACGTTTCAGCATCATCAGTTTTTTCATTCACGTACAGTGCGTGCAAAATCGTGGTGAACGATATGGCTATATTATCAATCCCCTTTTCCTGCATTTCTTTCATCTTCTCCATCGCGATCTCCGGAGATCCCATCTTGCAATAAGCCTGGATTAGAATTCCGTACGAAAATTCATCCGGTGCGAATCCGAATTTCTCGGGAAACTCGTTGAAAAAAACAGGCACACGATCGAAGACCTTACACTTAATACAAGCAGAGAGAAGAGCATTGAAGGAGAGAGAAGATCGAGGGGTACCGAAATCGGGCATCTGATTGTATGTATTTAGGGCACTCTCGAACATTCCGGCGACGCCGTAGGATCGGATGATGGATGTGAGGAAGGGTTCGTGACTGATTTGGGAGTGGGATTTGTGGGATTCGAGGAAGGATTCGATGTCGGAGAAGCGGTGGCTTTTGGCGAGGCGGCGAACGGCGAGCTCCTGGGCGTGGCGCGCGGAGGCTCGGAAGGTGGAGGAGTCAGTGGAGGCGGTGAATTCGTTGTAGACCTTGACGGCCTCGTCAGGGTCATATACGCTCTTGAGCTTCTTTTTGACGTGGGAAATGGTCATGGGCTGGACGGCGGCAGCGGCGGTGGAGAGGTGGCGGGCGCGGCGGATGGCCAGGTATGTTGACATTGCAGAGTAGGGTTTCTGAGTGAAGTGAAAGTGAAATGGTTCATGGTTGAAAAAGGGTTTAAGGACAAAATAGAATATAATGTTTTTTTCTTCAAAAATAAAAATAAAAATATATAAATAAGTTCTTTGGCAAAAAGAGAAAAAGATGATATAATGATATTTGCAATTGGAACCACTTTCGCGATTATAATCATTAACAAGTGTTTCACGATATAATGTTTCAAGTATTTTGTTACATTATTAAACTATTAATGATATCATTTTTAAATTTGAACCTTATCTTCAAAATCGATTTGCAGTCGGTTTCTGTGCTGGATGAGTTAAATTGTTAAAGTATTGGAGTATTGAAATATTTTGTATAATGAAGTTATATCAGAAATAATGCTCTGAGAAAAAATAAAATTAGAAGCGTGTTTGGATTAATGAAATGAAATTGAGGATAATAGAGTCGATATTTTTGATCGAATTTTTTTTTTTAACGCAAAAGAACGAGCTAAAGATGTTCAAATGCGGTTCGCCGATTTTGGTTTCGGTTCGAAGCACCGGTTCGGCAGTTTTTTTTTTTTTTTAATTTTAATATCACAACTCCAAATTTGATTTTTAATGTTTGTTTTGAAGTATACTATACCATGAGAAATTGAAATTTGGAATATAAAATATTTGACGACCACCTTTCTAACATAGCTAGACGTAAAAATTTTCATATTAAAACACCTGTAGGTGAGTGACCTTTTTTTTTTTTAATAACATAAATAACTTTTCTTGCACCAAAAAACAGATACGAAAGTATATCGCATGCTTCGTAGTGTGTACCATAAAATCAAGCCACACCCACTTCTATATTTTACATATTTATATACATCAGATGATCAAACAGCAAAACTCCAAGTACTTTATCAAAATATTGTTTAAAGCAAAATAAGCTCATAGCGTAGCCCAACAAGTCGTCATCCATGTACATCATCTCCGAACCCGTAGGAACTCAACAACACAATCAGTAAGTCCATGATCTTATACATCAGCAGGATCACCTACAATGTATGAACTACATGAGCTAATAAGCTCAATAAGCAGAAATTATGCGTATAACATTAATGATATGAAATGATGTCAATAATGCATGCTAATGATTGAAAACCTTTCTTTACAAAATCATTTTCCTTCATTGGGCCCCTTGACCACTTCGCTACTAAGCACCGGATAGAGCTCAACATAACATCATTCATCAATTTAGTCGTAACCATGTCTCAAAGGCCCCCGGCTAAACATATAGTAATGGTAACCGTAACCATGTCTCATAGGCCCCCGGTTGAGCGAATCAAGCCGTAACCATATCTCACAGGTCCCCAACTACCCATATAATATATCATAAGCATGATTACATGTCTCGGTGCTAGTAGTGGTCAATAAAATACTTTTCATCTTGAAATCATGTCTTGCGTGCAGAATGCAATAACTTTCATCATTTACATATGCACATGTTGATGCTCGTGATTGACATTCGTAATGCATCACATATATTTCCATATAGAATTATGCAACCACGTTAACTCTCAAGGATACATGAGATCACGTAATATCATTTCACATAGCATCACTCAAACATGTTATTCTCAAGGAGACATAAAATCACATAATATTACTTAATCAATATACATATATACCATAAAATACTATGTTCATACATTGTAGTTGTAAATGAATTTCTACTTACCTGAATCGCCAAGGATTTTGGTTGTGTAACCTCCTAATTTAACTCTCACTTTTCTCTTCTATTTTCCCTTATTTTTCTTTTTCTGTTCTAAACCCTCGTCTCCCCCTGTCTCTTCTCTATTATGCCCCTTTCTTTCTTTTTGTTTTTTTTTTCTTTCGTTCTCCGTTCTCTGCTAAAAAAATGAAAACATATATATGTACTTTAATTATGTTCCACCGCATCATCAAATCCTTCCATTATAAGTTTGGTCTCATATATCCATTATTATTATTATATTATTACACTACCAATATAATTATTATGACAAATGTTGTCAAATTTAACTCTCTGCCACGACACTTACATGCAAATATACATATTATAATATTAACTCCCTTTCCTATATAGCACACACACGGCCACTACACACACACACACACACACATATATATATATATATATATATATATATATATATATATATATTATAATATTAAAAGTTATGGCAAAGGTTTTGTCAACCTCTATTTATGCACGTAAACTTCTATATACATATAAATAATATAATACTAATCAACTTGTGTTTATTATATATACACACCCTTGCACGTAATATATATATATATATATATATATATATATATATATATATATATATATAAATTAGCATTAAATCTATTTTTCTTTAAATAAATTATACTATCATTAATCAAATAATTTTTATCATGCACTCAAGCATCATTAGTCTCAAAATTACAGTAAGGTTTTCTCATCACCAATCATATAAAAACACATAATAATTCAATATTTAAAAGCAAAATATAATCATGTAAAATAACAAGTAGCACATAAATAATAAGATATGCATATGATGCATGGGGCGTATTGGTCAATAAGCAACGAGGGGCTCGGGTCTCACAATATTGAAGTGAACAAACTTTTTCATTATAACTTGGAAAATTATTACAAGTTAGAAAACTCTATCTAATCTATTACAAAAGTTCCTATATATTACAATTACAAAAGTCCATATCTATCTAAAAGAAATAAAAGTCTATCTTAAATTACAATTACAACTATCTATCTATCTTGAATTATATAATATTAGTATAAGATCTAAGTATCTAACTAAGTAACTATTGAAACAACATTAGCCAAAGAGAGGGGGGAAAATTGAAAGATCTTGAGTTTCATTCTAAGTTTGGAATTGAAATTCCAAACTTAAAATGAAATTGCATACGTATCATTAATTCAAATCGAATTAAGGAATCAAAGCTCACGTAGTTCTCTTACCTCAACTTACCTTCTTCAATCGTCGAGGTTGTTGATGCCACTGTCGCCGGAGGATGTTGCATTTGAGTCGTAGCCATACAAATCCGGTCCACCTTCCTCAACGTGTGTGCAATCGAGGTTTTGTTGACATTTGGCTGCTTTGACCCAATCCTCAAGGAGCATAAGGTTTTGGACTTTTTCGACGGCCAAGTTTGCTCGTCTCGCACTCAAAGTGTGGCCCGATACGCTAAAGGCATGTTCAACCGAGACCGTGGAGGTGGGACATACAAGCATCTCATTGGCAATGATTGTTAGTATATGATACATGGTGGTCCTCCATGACCACCACTTTAATAGATCCAAATGGTTCTTGAAAACAATAGATTCAAAAGTGGCACTTAAATAAGAATCTAATTCTTGTGATGAGTTAGTACCTCTAGCTCTTTTTTGTGTTCTAATGTCATAAAGTTGTAAAACTGACCAAGGGTCGATTTAAAACTAGATGAAGAAGAGGAATTACTATTATATCCTACATTTTGATCTCCTACATCATCACTACTACTTGAATCACCATGAATTGTTTTATATTGTCTAAATAAATCATACAAATAACCTTTAGCCCTAGCAACTACCTCCCTAGGATTAGACACATATTCTACTTGATCATATTCACTAATCACACCACATGAGAACAATGCATTATAGTACATAATTAATAGTTCTTCTAATCCATCTTCTCTAATCCTAGGATCTAATAATTTAACACATAAATATAGGGGGGTATCTCATGATAATATTTTAACCATTTTGTTTTCATCATAATAATTACATTACATAAAATAGGATCATCTTTATAAGAGTTAATTACCAAAGCAATTTTAACACATTGATCTAAAGCTAAAGGAGATGTAGGATAATAACATCCACTTACTTCCCTAGTGGCTTCTTAAAGAATTTTTAACATACCCATCATGTTTATACAAGAATCCAAAAAATGGGCAAATAACATAACATTACTATCACCAATTTTCATAAAAAAAGCACATACAAGTTCTCTATAATTATACGAATCTTGAAGCATGTAAAAAGTAGAATTCCACCTATGTGGCACATCTTTCACACATTTTTTTTATTTCTAATCCATTCATTTTACAAAACGCGACCCATTTTTTTCACATTTGTACGGTATGACAAATTAAATTAATTGCATCTCTAATTTTTTCTATTTCTTCTTTTAAAGTGTTTAATCCATCTTGAACACATAAATTAAAAACATGATACATGCATCTAGTATGAAAAAGATCACCATTTAATGAAGGTTTACAAAAATCAATTATTGTAGGCAAGCTAGCTTTATTATTAGTTGCATTATCTAAAGCTATGGCAAATACTTTTGTTAATATACCATAATCATTTAACACATGTATTACTTTTTGTGAAATATGTAAACTGGTATGTCTTTTATTAAAATCAATAAAAACAATTAAACATTTTTAAACTTCTCATGCATCATCAATCCAATGACAAGTAATGCCCATATAATCATTTTTATTATAAGGATCTTTCTAACAATCACAATATATTGCAACTTTTTATTTAAGGTTAGCTAAATCTTGTAGTACTTTATATTTTCTTTTACGTACTCTTTTATCAATATCCTTAGTGGCCGTGTTCCTATTTATCCATCTAGCGGGTGGTTATAAATATGTGCTCACATAATCTTCATAAAGGTCATCGGAAACAAATGAAAAAAGATAGATGTTTTGAAGTAATAAAATCGGCGATGCATTTCCTAAGTTTTAGTTGACTAAATTTAAAGGTTAAAGAATCCATACCTTGTGAAGACCAGGTGAATCCTCGTAGTTGTATTTGAGAGCGCTCTAATCCAATATTGTCGGGATGCTTCTTCGTGACGTGGTTGTTGAACATTCCATAGCCCCCTTCATGCTTGAACTTGTATTGCTTCCCACAATGGTTGCACGTCACTATGTAGTTGACGTCACTATTGAGCACGACTTCCTTCTTGAAGTGAATGGAGAAAATATCATTTCGAAGTAAAGAAGGTGCTCTACTTGAGGTGGTTTGAGTGGCATTCAAACTCTCTTGTGTCGGCGGCACCTCTTCTTCGTCTTCTTCGGCTAAGGCTTGAGCGATTTGTTCCCCCAAATCAACATTTTCATCAATATCGTCACACCATCGATCAATGAGATCATCTTCATAGGATTGTGGAGGTGGCATGAGACTCGTTCCCTACACACGAGAGGACGAAGTAGAAAAACCTCTTCTAGACATGATGAATGTAAAATAAAAAAATAGAAGTAGAACTAGAACTAGAACTAGAACTAGAAGTAGATGATAATAAGAACGAGAAATTGAAATATAACAAGAATTTAAGAGGTTTTGAACTTGAAATATTAAAGTGAGCTAGAATGCAAGAATAGAGAGAGAGAGAGAGAACAAGAGAATTTGTGTGAGCAAATACACAATTTGAACCCCTATTTATAGATCTCAAAAAAAAAATCAAACGCTCTGGTTCAAACCGCCGGTTCCGGTTCGGTTGAACCGGCGGTTTGGATAATCTCATCTGTCAATCACCAATGACCACTTGATCTCGGCCGGTTGGATCAAAAAGTGGGTCGAACCGCCGGTTTGAACTGGCGGTTCCTGAACCGGGATGGTTTGGCCGGTTTCCAACGATCCTTTAATCTTGGCCGTTCATCCCTAACGGCTATCTCCATTTCAAATTCAGCCGTACACGTGGCATCTTCAATTAAAAAAATAGGAAAACCGGCGGTGTCACAACCACATTTCTAACATAGCTAGACATGTAATAAATTTTCATATTAAAAGACCTGTAAGTGAGTGTGTGATTTTTTTTTAAAACATAATAACATAAATAACTTTTCTTGCACCCGAAACTAGATAAGAAAATATATAGCATGCTTCGTAGCATTTATCATAAAATCAAGCCACACCCACTCCTATATTTTACATACTTATTCTCAAAAGAAAGTTAAGATAAAACAGAAATCCATGTTCTTCATCAAAACATTGTTTAAAGCAGAATAAGCTCATAGCGTAGCCCAACAGGTCATCATCCATGTACACCATCTCTGAACCCGTAGGAACTCAACAGCACAGTCAGTAAGTTCATGAACTTATACATTAGCAGGTTCACCTACAATGCATGAACTATATGAGCTAATAAGCTCAGTAAATAGAAATTATGCATGCACTGTCATACAAATGACTGTAAAGACTTTAAGAATATCATGAATGCATGACTTTGATATCTTTTACTATGTTGGGCCCTTGACCCATTTACAGTACATCGGAAAGGAGCTAGCTCAATAATCTCTATACTTTATTTTACTTTGCTTTAAAGTCATGTTTATAGCCCAATATCTTCAAACCATAATCATGGCTCGCATGCCATAGACACACTTTTACTTTTAAGCTATATCCATGTCTCACATGTCACCAATGGAATAGATCCAGCCTATCCATGTCTCACATGCCATAGTGGTCAACTTTGCTTTAACTTTGTTTCTTTGTATGATTATGATGTGCACACAGACTCAACATGTCTTCTATGCATACACCTATCTATACTCATGAATGATATGTGCAAAATTCAATGCCAACGCATCATCTTTAATCACACATAAAAAGTAATCACCAATATCAAGAAACGCAAATTCACTGTTATCATATAATACAAGTAAACACATAAAATACTATGTTTATGCATTGTAGTTGCAAATGAATTTCTACTTACCTCTTCTTCTGAAATGGTTATTGTGAAACTTCTTGCCTCTTTTGTGCCAGTACAACTAAACAAAAAAATTAAGCTATTCTATTAAACTAATGATAATAAATTTTTTACTACTAATCGAAATTTTAAGGAAATTAAGGCATTCTTTATTCATATTATATATATATATATATATATATATATATATTTCACACATAAACTGTATAAACTTTAATTAGTGAAATTAAACATTATTTATTTAAATATACAACATTTTAAGCCAATAATTATCCTTTCAAAATATTTTCATCTCGTAGTGCTAATCAATTCAACAATTATTAAGGTAAAACTTATAAAATATTCATTAAATGAACATATTTTATCATTTGATATTTGTAAAAATACTAAGATAATTAAAATAGCTTATGATAACTTTATAATTAATTCCTCTAGAAAATCTTTTTATTTATTTATCTATTATCAGTCACTTCTCCATCAACAAAGCAACTAACTATAAATTAATTTATTAACTTACACCCACGTATTTCTATCTTAAATTAACTAGTTTTATTTTATTTTTATTTTCATTTTCATTTCAACAGATAAAGAAAATAAATTATAAATTCGTAAAGAAGAACTAACCTGTTACAATCCCCTTGTTTTTTGTCCAAGCCTTTACCCTTCTTCCATATATTTTGTAAACTAAACTACCTTTGTGGTTTATCCTCTTTCTTAGTTATTCTGTCTCTCTTTTGTTGAGATTTAAGAATTACAATTCTTATGAGAGAAGTCACTGCCACACTTGATATTATCTCAAGTTTTAATATTGTTGTATTATCAACATCAATAATAAAAAAAAAACTAATAATACACGGTCAAAATATATTTCCTTCCTTAGGTATGGAGTATTTAATTATTATTGTTTTACTCTTGTCAGCTTGTTTTTGGCCACATAATATGTGTCATTCTAAATTTATTCATTAATATAACATTGTTTAAATGTTCTTTCTTAATTCTTCCCCATTGTTGTTATAATCTTTTATTTACTCAAGTTAGCGAACTTTCTGTAAATATTAATCAAATAAGTACCCAAAAATAAACGTATTAGATGATATCAATGTAAAATCAAGTATCATATAAAAAAAACATGTAATTCATAAAATGCATGGATACATGAACTACATCGGTCAACGAGTAATAAAGGCTCGGGTCTCACGGGCGGTTTAACCGCCAGTTAGCCGGTTTGACATATTGCGAACCGAAACCGAACCGATTATCGGCGGTTTCCGGTTCCGGTTTGGAACCGAACCGTTGACCGCCGGTTCGAACCGGTCCGGTTCCGGTTTCCGAAACCGTTTGAACGTTTTTAGAACGAGCTTTCATTAATCAAGAGGTGCAACTACAAGATATATCGAGAAGGCCATCCACAAGGTTTGGAGGCTCGACCCAACAATGAGAGTGCGAAAACAATCGACTAGCCCTAGCTAATTTGTGTGCCACAATATTTGCATTACGATAAATAAATCTAACCGAAAATCCATGATCGGCATTGATAATCTCCTTGCAACACTTGATGATGCTACCAAATTCACTGTCATCAACTCTGTGAGATCGAATGGCGTCATATACAAGCTTCGCATCGACTTTTGATCGAATTTTAGAATGTAGAAAAACATATCTTATTTTTAAATTATAGTTGCCTGCACCTATAACAATTTGGATGAATTTTTTTTTTTAAAGATTTTTTTGTATATATAGGCTCATCGCATTCATATGAAAGGAAAAAAAAAAAAAGAAAAAGGCCAATATATCTATATTTGTGTAAACAATTTGAAAACATGAAATTTGGGCCGGCCATCTCAAAAAAATAGATTCTCTTGAAATGTTGGGCCCAGCAAAACAGTAGCCCACATAGATTCGCTGAACACACTTCTTATGTTCCTTTTTCCTCTCTCTCTCTCTCAAATGACATTAACATCTCTCTCACACACACAGACACACACACTGCAATGCTTAAAGTACGAGTTAAAACATAAAAGAGACAATAAATATATATTGTTCACGGGGTCCCTGACAAAGCAGTCTGTTTGCTGATCAATTCATTTCATTATCACCTATTTATTATCTCTGATGTTTCTGGACTTCACCCCTTCCTCTATCCATCCTTTCCACCTTTCCCTTTATACCCTCTTTCCAACTCCACTAACACTTCACTAATCTCCACTAATTAAATAATACATCTATGTTAATTATGTAGAGTATTAATACTACTGTGTTATAATATAATCAAGATTCATGCTCATTCATTATTGTCATTGTTTTTTAGGTTGTGTTTGGATCCAAGGACTTAAAGAGGGACCAATTTGAAATTTGGCGATGCTTGGATTAATATTTGAGCAATCCGGATCGATTGATTTTCAATGCACTTTAATTCAGATGGATTTGAAGTAAATTCATTTGAAATGATATATATCAATCACTCAATCCAAACACAACTTTAGTAGTTTTTGATTCATGCTGCTTGATATTGTCATAGTTTATGATTTTTAAATCGATTGGATTGATCGGTCGAACCAGTTTAACTAACACATTATTTTAGGTTTTTTTTTTTTTTTTAAGGATCTAGAACTAAATATGTAAGTTATGATATGTATGAAAAACATTAGTGTATATAGTTAGGACCACAAAGAAAGGTGTTGCAACAATATGGGGGAGTGGACAAGTTGGAAGAGTGTGATCCTTCTTTAAAATTTCTTGGATCTTGTAACATCTATCGCAGTTGCAATTCCATCACTTTGTTATCTTCTTTCCTTTTCATTCACACCTTTCATACAGAATTATAAGATTCTAAAATCCCTTTTTTCCCCTCCCTCTCTCTCTCATCCTTTTTGCTTCACCTATATATCTTTTTAGGGTTTATAGCTTGTTTAGGTGTGTAGTTGGAATTGTCAGTTTCACTTAGGGATGATTATACCATGATTAATATAATAGCTGGTGTTTATTAACTTTATCGATGATAGCTGATGTGTCTGTTCATATAACTTTATTACACTAGGGTTTGCATATAGGACAAATTATTTGTACTTTATTGAAGTAGTAGCTTAAATGATGCTACATATATATCTCTTCTCGTTCATTATTATAATTAATGTCATTAGGACAAATTAATTAGTATATGCTGAGTTAGAAGAGGCTTAATTCCGGTGGATTAAGTTAGATGAGCAGAATTATGGAATCAAAATTACATAATTCTCTGGTTTGCTAAAAATAAAAATGAAAATAGATGCATGGCTAAATAGTAGCTAGACTACCCAAATTTCTAATTTTAGCAACCAATTACTAATATTTCTGCACACGATTAAAAAAAAAAAAAAAAACTCAATTTGATGATTATATCCGAGATTTGCCTTTTTCCGGATAATTTTCGTTCAATTAAAAATATACAGTTGGGGTGAGTTGTGTCATATATATATATATATATATATATATATATATATATATATATATATATATATTAATTAAGTAGCCTCCTGCATAAATTACATGACTAAAAAAATAATTTAATTTGTATCCCTATATATATGATGAACTTAAACACAGCTTCAATAAATTAAACAAGTTTCCCTAGTCATATACCTCATATCCACATAATACCTGTTTTAAGTTTGTGTATACCAACTAAGGAATGAAACTAACTAGATGACTATATTACCCTTTAAAGTATGTTATTTTGAAATTAGTTAATGAGCTTAAGGGTATGTGTGAAAAATTAAATTATTAGAGATAAAATAGTAAATAAACTAAAATTAAATATGTTGAAATCGTAAATAAAATAACAAGTATCTTGAAAACTAGCTAGTTGTATATATATCAGTGAAATAAACAAAGCTTTCAATAATGCTTATATTATTATTTTTTTATTTTTTAAAATTGTGAAAGTTGTAACACGACAAGAGTGAATAGGGCAGCTTCTGTTAGTTACAAATGTTGGCAGCAAGTTATTGCTACCAAGAAAAAGATATTCAGAAAAAAATTTATTTATCTGCACTTTTCTGTTTTCTGACAAGTCAAAAGTTGTCTTTTAGTTAATTGATCAGTTTTAGTTCCCCTATTTTCAGCAATGTATCTTCTACATTTATTTAATTAAACTTCAAAATCCTTCACTTTTTTTTATAAATAATTTAACTACTTCAAATATTCAATTTTGAACCACAAGCAATATACATTCAAAGTAAAGAAAATGTGTAGAGCTTTCAAGTCAGTAGAAAAATAGAAGTAGAAGGTGTAAATTTGCTTCTCATGATTCAAAAAATTGTGTAGCCATATAGATTTATGAGTATGTCTTGTCAGATGGTCTCATATGATAGTTTGTGTAAGACGAAGTTCATATGAATTAGTAAAAATGGATCAATCCATTCAACACAATCAATATTGATCTCATATATATATGATCATATAAAGTCCGTCTCATATAATTTTTTGCTAAAGTTTATATCTTCATTGTTTGGCATGGATTTATAAAAGGAAAAAGAAAAGGAAAGAAAAATAAATCTGCTATATAGACTTCTAATTGTGGTAATCAAAACTTTTAGACATCAATTTTATTTGTATCTATATAAATGATAGTAATGCATAAGATAAGTAACTAGAGCTAAATCAACAAGAGACACTATAAATAAACATCCAAAATATTAGAAATTCAGTAAATTGAAAATGAGATTGATCTTGAAACAACAACAAAATATAGCTGATGTATATAATACTTTTATATATTAATTTCTCGAAAAAAAACAGACTATCCATCAATTGAACCATATATGATCATAATGCATGTTTTAAAAATCACTAATATTTAATTTAATTCATCATATATGATCATATTGTACTTTCAGTAAATCAAAATTAAACCCTGACAAATGTCACTTTATGTGAGGAGTACATACAGTATAGTATTAATCACACATTTCAAGTGTAACTATATATATATATATATATATATATATATCTTCTTGGGAGAAAAAAAAAAAAACCACACTGATGAGTATATATATAAAGACAGAAGTATAAAAACCCCTTACTGTATAGCACTTTAATCATCTCTGAAGCTGCAAGAATCCCTCATTGTAAGGCACTGTAATCCCTACTCACTGTAGGCAAATTAATTGGCATCAAGATCTCTTGTCCTTTTCCTTTCTTTCATTGCCACTTTGGTGCAAATGCCCAGATTTAGAGCTCGCATTCAGAGAGAAGGACTTCATGGGAGAGCTAATCAGATTAAGTGTTGTTGGCAAAAGTGAATTCTGCATCTGTCTCCAATCACTGTCCATTGAAGGAGTGAAGTAAGAAGGAAAAGAAGGGATCATGGGAGCCAAATTTGTTGCAGAAGGGCAAAAATACAGCTGAGAGTGATCTTGTTCTGCTTGATTAGGCATAGGATAGCCATAGCCATGATCCCAGTGGAAGCTGTAAGGGTTATATGGAAAGTTTGCAAAAGAAGATGATTGAACACTGTAGTTCAATGGGAAAAGGTTTTGAGCCACAAATCCCCCAAAACCCTCTTGCTGAGAAACTGTAGTTGCAATATTAATATTTTCTTGATCTTTTGTTGGATTATTTAGTCCTGGGTTTTTGGAACTGGATTGAGGGTTATTAGGGGGTTGGTGAAAGAGTGGAAGCATAGGGAGAGGTGGGAGGTTGTCGATTTCTTGGTCCGTTGCATCAAGCAACCAATCAATGACCTTGCTAGGTTGGTTAAGGCCAAGCCTGTCTTGAAGATCATAGAGCTGGATTGCAGTTGGAACTGAGAGCCTGATTCTTCTGTCTCTCAAGCCTCTCACTGTGCACACTTTGCTGTGCCTGTCTTTGCCTCCAAAGGTGCGAGAAACGCGCACTATTCGTGGGTTCTTGTGGCATGACCATTGTCTTGAAGACGTTGTTGTTGTCTTGGTTGAGTTGTTGAGATCAGCTTCTTTCTTTGTTCCAATGCCTTTCTGATCTTGATCTCTTGAATTCATGGTCAAACTACTTGATTCATCATTGTTCTGCAAAGAGTTCTTTGCTGAAATCCCAGGTTGAATCATATATATATACCTAATTTCCTTGGAAAAAGAAAAGAAAAGGCAAATCTGTTGCCTTGTTTGAATATTGGTTCAGAAAATGATGAGTATTTGATGAGATAGTGGAGATTCATGCAAAGTAGAAGAATTAGGTTTTGCAGAAATGGAACAGTAAAGTTTTCTAGGTAATCTTATTTTCAGAAACAAAGCATAAACAAAGTCAATTTCTGGTAATTTTTTTGCAAAATTTTCAGAGAAAAAGGGAGAAAACCCATAAGATTAAGCTCTCAGAAAATTCAGACCTAGAGTAGAAGATCACCATGAATAAACAAAAAAACTCACATTTTATTCTACATTTCGCGGTTGAGCAATCTGAATCTGTCTTCTTTGCCAGATGCACAAGCTATTGAGGATTAATTCAAAGACAGTTGTTTGAGCTCAATCTTGTCAAAAATGAGAAGTGGGAAGATGAAATGTTAACAAGTACTACTTTGTTTGAGGTTTTGAAGAAGATGAAAGAATATTATTACCAACAAGTTGCAAAGGAAATTAAAGGAAAAGGGAAAAAAAGGTATGGTGCATTTGCCACCATCTGGCATCTATGCATAACGACACATAAAACCTCGTTTAAGTATTGTTATTACAATCAAAATAATAGCACTATATGTTGAACTATACTTGGGAAAATATGCCTTGCCAAGCTCATGTTTTTAGGTTTAATTTCTGATGCTAATAAATGGTTCTCAATATAGGGTTTTAACTTCAAATGGGACCAATCTAGCTACACCAATTACTGCTTTATTCCCAACTACAAATAGCTTTATCAGCAAAATATCATTCTATGATGAATGATTTATATATGCATGCTCATAACTAAATAGATCCCATATACATTTATCAAAATCTATGATGCTTTACAATTGTTCTTAGTCCAATGAACTATATAGGCATATAATGTTTAAAGACTAATGGGTCTAGAAGGAATAATTGCTGGAAATTAAATTGACACTTAAAATTGCCAAAAAAATGAAAAGAAAGGAATTAAAAATGTTACAAAGATGTGGTGCATGCTTTAGGAGGGTTCATTAGGTGGATGAGATTATTGATATAGTGTCTACCCTTATAGTCATAGAGGAGGGACCAATTTTTTGGGAGGTTCTTTAAAGCTTCTGCTTAGTACTCAGAGGACCACTCAGAAATTTGCAGTGAGATTTCATCAACCAACTTGTACAATGCATATAGGGTTTTGTGTGTGTGTGTGTGTTTTTATTTCCTTTTCTGTGAGTTGGGGTGTATATGTATACAAGATCTTATACTTTAAATAGCACTTCATTTCACACCAGCAGTAAATTAAAGAATGTGTTTTTTTTTTTGATATCATTTTATACACATGTTTTGTACTATTAATACTGGAATTGAACACGAAATTAAAGTAGTACTATTTGTATGCTCTTTTTTCTTTTTTTGAAAAAACACCCTAAATTAATGTGAGTGGGGGGCATATTTTACCTTATGATTCCCAACTAAAAATAAGAGTTATCTTTGCTAATTCATTTCTTAGCTAATGTAGTGTTAGGGTTGGTTGTATAAACCTAGTCCTAAAGCTACCACGGCAACAAATGAACAAATTAATTTGTTTATTCTTTGTAATGAGATATTTTATAACTACACTTTATGTTTACCTGTTATTTCAAAATAGTTTGCATGCCTCATGTACTATATCAAATTATATATATCACCAATTGACATATATCACATATATGTACTTTATCTGTCCCACAAAGATAATTACACTTCACATATAAAAAAAAAAACATTTAATTTACTTGGAAAAAACTTTTTAGCCTACAGACTTTCTATTATGCCCTTATTTATAGGTATTGATGACTAAACAAAAAATCACCAACATTTGTGAAGGCTTACACAAATTTATTAATTTCAACAAATTAACATTAATTAAGGGTATGATCGATAAGTTATACCCTACTAATAAGAAAAGTGATTATTATAATTTGGAACAGGCAAAAAAATGAATAATTGAGCTGTTATTATTTGTGCATGGTATTAGTTAATGAATATGTTTTGGCACAGGTTATGAGTAGCGTGCAGAAACAATATTAGGTCTGTTCATCATGACTAGTTTTGCTCATGTGACTTGAATGTCAAATGAGCTTTTTTTTTTTTTTTTTTTTTTTTTAATTTGGTTTTTTTTCTTCTCAATTCCTGCAGTTTAATATTCGGTTTCCTCTCCTCTCTATTTCATATATATTTAGGCATAAAATTATGAAATTAATGAACTTTTTAATTTCTTCAGAATTAAAGATTGAATTTTTGAGGGTAGGAAGATAGAGCTATTGTAGTACACAGAAAGAGAGATATTTAGGTTAGAAATAAAACATACAAGGAAAAAATGGAGAGGAAAATCGTAGAAATCAGGAGAAAAAAGTTGTACATATTTCATTTAAAAAAATGTAATTCCTTATTTATAAGTACTTAATTAGAAAAAATACTCACGCACCCACTGGCATATGAGAAATTTTGAACATAACATAGCAACATCACAAAAACTCCAAATCATGGGTTTAGTGTCCCTCACAGGACTTTCTGATCTTGATGAATTTGAATTTTTTTCGCACAGAATCTAAAATTAAATGTGCCAAAATTTAGCACACGAAAATTTGCATAAAAAATGTAAACAGTTTAACTCATTAATATAAACATTAAACATATGACGGCATTCAGTAGTTAATAATGCAAGTAATTAATTATTTTAAATTAATCATCGTATGCATGAAGAAGAATAATTGTCTCTAATTGATACCACTAAACAATAAAATAATGCTAGTTACGCTAATTATTACGATAATATTGGGCTACCTAGCTTAAGCTCTAGCTCATGAATTATCCATTATTTATGTTCCTTTTCACTTTTCATAAACCTGAAGAAAAGAAATTATTAACTTTCCCCTTTATAAGAAACTTAATAATATGATTTGAATATCTATTAATGTTTTTCCTACTTATAATCTTTCTATATGTAAAAGGAAAATTTCCAAAATTTGTCTTGTGTACTAATAATTACTAAGAGATATGACAAGAGAATAGTCCTGTTCGATTCAGAATCTCATTTAGATCATGTAACAATTTTTAAGAAATTTTACATATTGAGGACAAATTCATGGGAAGAGATTAAATCACCCTTCCACATTCCTAAAATTTGAAAAATTATGCTAATTTTAGCCAATTTTTCGACAATCTTCAGCTGTGTTGGGCTCTTTTTTAATCTAATAATTTTTGAGATACTTAAATAAAATCATTAAAGCTTTAGTAAAACATGTTTATATTGATAATAATAATTTATATGCATTTTATATTAATAAAGTTGAGATATATATGAAATGAAACATTGTATATATATATATATATATCTCTTGTATGAACTCAATGAGAAAACAGTTGATTTTATTTATGGTGGATCGAGCTTGAATTCAACAATTAATTGGTTGTTTGTATGTTGGACCATCTCTTAGATTGCAATTGCTATTTTAAGCTATCTGCTTAAAGAAAGTGGTGAAATGCATTATGCATGTTTCCAGCCTTTTCTTTCTATAAATAAAAGAGTGGTCTGATTGGTTTTTAAATATGGTCTCAATGCAAATGATTCACAAAGACTGGTAGACAATACTATATTAAATGATGATGCTACATTGCTAGCTACTAGTACTACTTCTCTTGATGAATTTATTTATAATTACCTATTTGTTGGGATCTTCAGTTACCATTTGCAGGTATTATAATCTGTTTTAAATAGTTTATAAGCTTTTACAACTTATTTTATTAGGTGTTTTTTTGTTTTTTTTTTTTAAATAAATTGTTCAAGTGTTTGGATAAATAATGTGGTGGAGCTTATAAAATGTTAGTATTGATAATTATGTAATTTATATGATCAAATTTGAAGGAGATTATAAAAAATGAAATCTTATTTTAGAAATGAGTTTGGATCCTCATATTTTTATAAAAAGAGTATAAACTCTAAACATCTTAAACTTCTTAAAACATCTTACAAATTGTTTATGAGCTTATAGCTAAGGTTTTGAAAATAAAATAAGATATTATTTCATCCAAACATAAGATGTTATGTGCCGGTTTATAAACTTTTTTTTTTTTTAAGAAGTAATAGGTCACAACTTATTTTTAAATTTGATCTTATTTTTTATAAACTTCTTCAAATTTGATCGTTTAAATTACACAATTATCATTTCTAACATCTTATAAGCTCGACCCATCATTTTATTTATCCAAACATTTCAACAAACTATTTTAAAATAAGATAAAAATCTCATAAGCTATGAAAACATCTTGTTGGATTTTTTAAATAAGTTCAAGTCAAACATCATCCTCAAATTTCCTCTTGTGTTTCATTATATTTAATATACATCATATATTAATTAATGATATTAATTAATACTCATATCTGATTAATAATTATTTTGAAACAAGAGATGGAGAGTAAAGTCGAAAAAAAATGTTGTGCAACACACGAGATCTCGTATTACACACCATATTTCATATTCTGCATATTCAAGACTTTTCTTTGCTATTTTGTCAATTCTTTGATTTTTCCACCAATGATATGTTTCCGAAAATTCAATACACAGAGCGAATGATTATCCGTTTTCTGTAAGCATATATTCAACTCTTGATCTTCTTCCTCATCACAAGTTTTGAATTTATTTTCACCAACAAAACAATGGAGAAAATAGAGCACAAGATGATACCCGTTAATGGCCTGAATAAGCACGTTGCTCAACTCGGCGAAGGCCCATTAATCCTCTTCATCCACTGCTTCCCTGAGCTCTGCTACTCATGGCGCCACCAGATGGTGTTCATGGCGGCGCGTGGTTTCCGTGCGGTGGCGCCGGACATGAGGGGCTACGGCGACACCACTTGATGACACTTCAAAGTTCATCTTGCTCCACGTGGTGGGGGACATAATCGCGCTCCTCGACGCCATAGCTCCGAATGCACACCAGGTGTTTGTTGTGGGGCATGACTGGGGTGCTTCCGTTGCTTGGCAGTTGTGCTTGTATAGGCCTCACAGAGTCAAAGCTTTGGTCAACTTGGGTGTTGCTTTTTTCCCCAGAAGCCCTGATATGAAACCCCTGGAGTTTTCCGGAATTTGTACGGAGATGATCATTATATCTGCAGATTAATTTCAGGTGTGAATTACTTCTTAGTTGTAAGTTTATTTTATGTTGATATGTTAGTTTTCTTTCTTTTGAATGTGCACTTCCCTCTTTATTTTCCCGCAAGATATAACAAGAATAAGATTCTTTTTATGATGTGTGTTTGATTCTTGAATTTTACCCTCAAGATTAAAACTTGAAATTGTTAAATATGATTAACCTTGATGATCTATTCTCAACGTGCATGGATTTTTGAGTGGATGTGATCTTGAAAAAAGCAAAAAACAAACTGTTGATTTTGAATCAAGATTTTTGGATCAAACCGAAGAAAATATAATTGTTTGCATACATTTCTCCATGTTTAAGGATACTCTTTGCAGGAACCTGGTGATATAGAAGCTGAGTTTGAAAAGCTGGGATTCAAGGAAGTTCTCAATAACATCTTTGCATCCCAAACCCCTGCTCGTAAAGCTTTTCAGTATTCTGCCGACAACAGAAGAGGAACTCGATTATTATTATGTAAGCAAATTCGAACACACTGGTTTTTCCAGAGGATTGAATTACTATAGCGCATTTGGCTTGTGAGTACTCCTCATACTAGTACCTTTTGATTTTTTTGAATGTGAGCATTAGGAGTGCCTTAATATTCTTTAATCCATCATTCTTTATGATCCTTTTACATTATTACCTGTAACTATGATCAATTCCTTCACATTTGCTATTGCTAATTTCAGAAACTGGGAACGGGATGTGCCCTGGACTGGAGCGCAAGTGAAAGCGCCCGATGAGATCAACCAACACATTAACGCTTTTCTTAAGCAGTTTTGAATGACTTCTGAAGTTTGAGCTTCAAGCTGAGAATGCAGGTATTTTATTTTTCAATATTTTTAGACTAGTTAATGAGAAATGACAAGTATTTCAACTTGACTTCAACTTCCTCACAGTTTCACAAATTTGATTAAGGACAATACACATATCTTTGAACTTGGAATTAGCATCCAAGAATTTCTTCACATCTACTGTGGGAGGATTCTTAAATCCTCTCTCACATGGTGCTACTTTAGTCTCGGCTGCATTAACAAGGGAATTCATCGAAACTACATTCCCAGAAAGCATGAATTTCTTGGCCACGGTGAGACTAACATAGATTTCCTTGTACTTCTCTCGACAGGTAAGGTAACTTCGTTTGAGACGAGACTGACCAACCAGGGGTTTGCTTAGATACATATGGTTGTACCAAATCATCAGCTGATATGATTTGTTACGTGCATTCTCCATGTAGTCAGTGCCTAGAACTGCAAGTGGATTCGGAAAAAGGCTTCTGCCCTTCAGAGTTCTCATCTTCAACAGACAATCGGTTGTGTTGTATTCTATCTTATAATTACGGCATATAGCATCGATCACTTCATCTGTTACTATCGGAGTAGGATTTGCAGATGTAAGAATGTTTGTTGAATATAATGTAATAAGTATCTGGAAAACCAAGAGTTTGGTGATTAGGAGATGTTGCATTTTTTGTTGATTTATTTCTTCATCCGCATCGTTTCTTCTTTAAATATGTATGTACACTCTTATAGCAGAAGCTTTGTATTGGATAGATTTTTAGCATAATGTTTGATATATTTTAGATGGTAAAGTGTCGAGATTTTTAGGTTTGGATTATTAAGCATTACAACAGAAGAAGGAAAAAAAAAAAGAAAGTCTAGCTTTGTAGATAAAGTGTTATTATATATCCCATGTTTCTTTTAACTATTTTGTTTAAATCTATATAGTTCATAATGCAAATTGCATTGATATCCTTTGTTCTTTAAGTAAATTTTCTATGCATGTATTTTTGTAGCTAAGAAAAGATTGCTGCGATATAATATCTCCAAGACTAGTCCATCATCAGCATCGTCTCCTTCTCTATTAGGTACTATTTTCAATTTTAGGTATTAAAGTTAATATCTACGTTCCTTTGTTAAGAAACAAAAATATGAAAGCCTTATTCAAATGTGAAGTTATCACCTTCTTTTAATTTTGAAAAGCAGCATAAAGAATAAAGATTTTTTTTTAAAAATTAATTTGTCATTAAACATAATAAATAAATTTATGTATTGAACTAAATTAAATAAGACTTTATGTAACATCAAATGTTTAGAATTTATTACATGATGTTTCGTATTTGTTAAAAATAAAAATAAAAAGTTAATTCATCAACTCTACACAATTAAATATTTGAACACATAATTAGAAAAATAAGATGAATGGCTAAATAAATGTAATTTCTTGAGTAATTGCAGATAACTGTGAACCTTCATAAATAATTTCTGATGAATTCAAAAAACATCTCCTTTACAATCACCAGCCTGTTGCTTCAGAAATTCACAATTATATCTAACCTATGCAATGTCAACCAAGAGAAGAAAATGCAAAAGAAGGTGAAAATTAAAAAAAAAAAAATTAAAAATCTAAGAATGCAAAGCAGAAAGTAAACTACAAACTACTTTGCAGAAGATTTAGGCATACCCGATTTGGTTATAAAACCAGCAGAGTCTCCATACACAATCTCATCAACTAAATCTTTAAAAATCATTCTCTCAATGTCAAGAACAGCCCCTGAGATTTCACCATCTAACTCTGTCCAGCTTTCTCCCCCATGCATCACGTCGTTGTACATGATCATTTTCCATCTGTCATTCTCTTCATCAGATATGGATTTTGGATTCTGAAGCCCTTCAATCTCACAACATAATTCTTTGAGAAGATTCTGAGCATTCAATGTCTTTCTTGCCAGCTTAAGCGGCCTCCACAACGGCTTGGAATGTGGACCAGCGTACGCCAATTTTCTTTCAAGAATCTCATTAACAGCATCAAAAATTAGCTTCCTGTGAAATTTCTCATTTGCTGTTGATTGAGTCGTCATTTTGGTCCTACATTCTTCCTTGGATGAAGTGCTCGCTTTTGTTTGTTCCAAGACTAAGAACAGCTCAGGGTTGAGGGGATAGCCGGATGGATGGAACTGGAAATCCGTGAGGCTTGAACCAAGGTCTCTAAGAAGAAGACCCGAAGCCAATAGAATCTCAGAGACATATCGGTGGTCTGGATTGGTGTTCTCACATAGTGAGGCTATGTAATCTGTGCGTGCTTCATCATGGGTAGAGTTAAGACTTCTGAGCTTCTGAACCAAGTCTTCGATGTTTTGAAATTTCTTCCTGTTATAATCAAGAGTTGCACCAGATTCCATGAAATTGGACTCACAGCTCTCCAATGAACTCTGTTCCACAGCATTTGAATTCTTCTCATCAACTGTGGATGTATCCACTGAAGTAAAAGAGACATGATCAGATGGTCACATGTTAAATACAGGTAGGCAAGTAGAAATAGCAAGGATAAGATTGTTTCTTTTGACAATTTTGTATTTTACTAAGCATGGCTTTCTTGGTTGCATGTTTGCATATACTCACTCTATATAATTCAACCATGTAGACTACAAATATACTCAATGAACCTTCATATTCATAAAATTAAAAATCACCTTCAACATTTTTCATTATCCTATGATTACAATAACCGCAATTTCTTGCAGATCGATGTGATCCTATATCTTTTCAAAATGTAAATTCAAGCATAAATATAAGAAATTTTATGTCCTTATTTGCCTTCATGATAAGTATTAGTACATAAACAAGTTGAATTAGAAATTGTTCTTGGATGAAAAACAATTAATTAGAAGAGGATGATATTGAAAGAAAATTGAGAACAAGCAACAAGAGGGAAGTAGCAGAGTATAAAACTTCCAAGAGGCTATATTGCTCGACAGAAGAAGAGATCAAGGTATTTATACTGGGCATCTACCCTATAATACTACAGTAGTAGCTGACTAGATAGATATACACACACACAGACACATCCATAAGCATTAGATTAAATGCCGGGTTCATGTATTTGGTGACTTCACTAGTTACATGTGCACTATCAAATATCAGTTAAAGAAGAAAAGTACCTTTGAGGGTCTTCCCTGTATACTTTATAGGAGAAGGAGAATCATGTTTATACACATCATTGTCAAGAACAGAAACAGGACTAGAGTACTCGGGGGGAACAAAACCTAATTCTGCTGCCTCTTCTTCACTCAACATCAATGTAGATTTCTGAACAAACCATGAAACAAGTTTGTAAATGAACAGGACAGATATATCAGATACAGATTATTGAAAATAGAAAGTACCGACCTTCTCAGTCAAGCCAGACAGCACTAATTGAGAAGCCTCTAAAGATGGACTCTCCTTACTGGTTATGCCAGGAGATCTCTTGGAATTAGTCGGTTCAACACTTCTGGAGCCCAGTGAGATGACCTCATTTGATTTAGCCGAATCCTCATTTTCAAGGGAACTTGAATTTTTTGATCCAACAGTGACCTCATTCAGTTGTTCATCATTTTGCGGAGAGTTGGTATACTTTATTCTTCGTTTTCCACCTGGAGAATTGGACTCAACCTGTTGCTTGTTTGACTGTCTTCTTGATTTGCTTGAATCAGGAGGGGTGGGAGGTCGAGATTTTTTTTCCAGTTCGAGTTTCTTCTGTTGCATTCTTGGGCTGATGGATCCTGAGGTCTTCGCCGACACTGTGCCCTCTTTGGCCAACAGCTGGGATTTTGAAGTTTGTGTAGTTTTCGAAGTTCTATCACTTCTCATATTGACAGGATTTGGAGCATTGTCTGGTTGACTAGATTTAGAGATCAGATCTTTAGATGATCTGCCACTGTTTGGACCCTTCCTATTGTCAATAGGTTCACTCCCTCGAAGTCTGGGTTGACCTGATAAGCCATCAAATAATATTATAGAAGCAGCAGGTATACCGGATTTGTCAACAAGTTTAGCTGGTTTCATAATCACTATTGGTGATTCGTGATGTTGGGCAGAAAGGGCTTTCCTCTTCGTGAAAGCAAGATCTTGATCAATTTGTGGTTTTTGGTTATCGACTGATCTTGTTGAACTTAGAAGTTTTTGCTCGTACTCTTTATGGCTGGTCAAATTTGAACTATCTCCTTCCTTTGGGGTTTCAAAGAGCCCCTTAGCCTGCATTGCTTCCAGTATCTGTTTAAGAGCTCTAAGATCCTTCCCAGATTGTGTGAATTCAAGATCCTTCAATCTGTTCTCTATCTCACTGAAAACAGAAGGAAACACCGTAGGAGCCTTTCCTGTGCCTCTCGTACTTCTAGATGCTGGTTTCTGATTAGCCCTTGTCCCATCTATCTGCTTCCATGGTGCTGGTTCAATTGGAAGCCGGGACATGGGCTTCATTGAAGAATCAAAACTTCTCCAACGTGGTGAGCTAGGCTCCTTCGACAAGTTTTTTGAAGAGGTAGATAGATGACTTGGTTTGCTTGGATCTGTTTTCTCAAATGAGCTTAACTTATTTACAAAATTTTCATCTAGATAACTCCTACTTGAACCAACATTGGTCTCACTTGCAGCAGGGTCGGGTAGTGTTTCCAAACCCATCAGCTTCGCTACAACACTTGGAGGACGTGCTTGGTTTCCAAGTGTTTGTTGCTGATTCTGAACCTTGCAATCAACCACACCACTATCCTTCTGCATAGATTTTAAGAGAAAGTTAGATTTAGAATCAGCCCCCGATCTCCGCATTGAACTCTCCCTACTGTCTAATGAAAGCCTCGGAAGGTCTTTAAGCTTTAGAGTAGAGTTGGGGCCATCCCGTTGATCAAAGGCCGTATTATTTATTTCCCTTCCATCATAAGAAAATCGAGGAGCATCTTTCGAAATCGAAAATGATGATCCACTTTTTGAGTGGTAGGATGATGATCTCAAGAGTTCTCTGGGTTCATTATGATGGCAAGGTGCTTCTTGAAGCTTAGCAAGATTTCTAAGAGATTCCTTGATATCAGCAGGTGTGCTTTGCTTCTTGTCAACGGACACCGCAGGCCTGTCTGTGATTTTAGCTTTAGTGGATAAACTGTGAACTTCCCTGTACATTGAATCCTTAACCAGATCCCGAAGATCAACAGTATGTTGACTAGATTGTGGGGGTGAGTTCTGCAAGCTCGTTGAGGATTCCCTTGAAGGAGTTTCAGAAGAAGTTGTTCTGTCGCAGGAACCTGGTTCCAATTGAGCTGCTCTGTTGCAGTCAGGAGAAGAGAAAGAAGATGAACGGGATGAAGATGAGAATGAAGGCCCCGAAGATTCCATGGAGACTCTTTGTCGGTCTTGCATATTCTTGTGTGAATACTTTTCCTGTAATATCAAATCCTGATTAGAGTGACAGCTAAAATGCATAATAGAAGTCACCTTGAAATGTGGTCTAACAAGAAAACCAATGATCTTCAAGGTGTTGGGATCTTAATAGACAATTTTCTTCTACACGGATTTTAAGACTGTTTATTTTGTGAATTGGCATTAGTCGCCTTGATATAATTATCAAAACCATAAAGCTGAGGAAATGATAGCCAAAAAGACTACACTGAAATAAAAAACCACTATATCAAATAAAAAAAGGAAATTTGAAGGATGTGATTGTTAGTTTCTTATTTCAATTAAACCTTATGTAAGGAATAATTCACTCTCTCTGTCAGGATATGATGGAGCCTATCTATATCGAGTTAACAACATGGAAACATTCACAATGAGCACATAAGAACAATTTCATCCTGTTTTCGACTCTCAAGGAACTAAGCAACGAATGGTGGTTTAAACAAAAAGAAACTTAGAATTCAGAGGCCCTACCAGTGATGAAGACTTTGGCTGTGCGCCATTAGACTCTCTCTCCAAGGAACCATCATTGAAATGGGAATCTCCTGCAAAGAAATGAACATTCGATGCTAAGATATTTGCTCTTATTTGGCCAAGAAAAGCAGAATTGCACTCTAAAAGAATGAAATAAGAAGTTTCACAGTATTTAAACACCATTGAGAAACCGTCACAACACAAACAAACATATACATCAATTTTATACATGATTGAGAAGACTAAATACTGAATACTCTGCTCATAAAATTTCTAAAGAAGACTGTCAAAGAAAGCCATAAAAGTTCCAAAATTGATAAATCTTTACCAGAAGGCCTTTTTGTCGTATGGCCTACAATGCCCCTACCACCGCCACCGGTGAGCATTCGTTGACGATCAAACATCTGTAAGATTCCATTCATACATCCTAATTGCTTCTGCAAGTCAGGATTATCATCTGCTAAAGTGTGTAAAAGCTTTGCTGCCATTTTCACTCCCCACTCTTCGATCACTCAAAACAAAATTTCAAGCTCTAATTGTGCCCTATAATCAACACTCCCGATATATACTTCCTCACTGTCAAAATTATACAAATCCAATGGAAGAAAGAAGCAGAGAACAAATGAAATTCCTCAAATCTTGATTATCACAGCATTTCAAGCAGTGATAAATAACCTCGATTGCCAACACACACACACACTCTCTTGACCAGAAAATTCCCCTCTGGACTACGCTTTCTTCAACTCAATTGCTGGTCAAAATTCACTCTATTATCATCGCAGCGCCCCCACACAACAGCCATGAAAACAATTATGAAGAATCAGCCAAAACCCTTCCAGTTTCACCGCATTTTTGCTCCAAAATCAAAGAGCAAAAAAGAGAGCCCAGTAAACAAAATCAGATCTTTCTAGTCAAAACAATCAGTATCAATCGTATCCACCGCATATGTCTTAAAAAATGAACCAAAATAACAAAGAAATGGGTCAGTATCTACACAAAAATCTTCTATACAGCAGGATATGCCGGAGTCATTAGATCAAAAATCGAATCTTTCCAGTCTCCAGATCCATGAAGAAAATGTGTTTGATGAAATGCGTCAACAAAAAAACAAAAAATATATGCATACAGGCCAGATGAAGTAGGATGGTTAGTTGTTCAATAAAGGTATGGTGATGGTCCGTCATCCATGTGTAGAACAACTGACCAAGGCATGATGAGAGAGAAACTGGCACTCAATAAAGTTGAAGCAAAATACTACATTTAATTATAACCAAATGAGGAGAGAGAGAAGCAGGGTTTTTGATCATCCGTGGGATGGGGTATATATGGATGGGTTTAATAATGTCTACATGGACATGTGATTTTGTCAGCTCTATATTCCAGGATCATATTATTATTTCTAATAAATCTCTCTTTTCGTTATTTATTGGTAATTTCTCTTTTTTTTAGTCTCTTCAATTTAATACTATATAAATTCTAATTTTATATGTACTTGTATATAAATCTGGTTGCGCTTTTTTCTTCCAAAAAAAAAAAATTATAATAATAATAAATCTGGTTGCGCTTTTACTTGTAACAATGAGATATCCATACTATATATAAAATTAAAGAAGTTGACAAATTTTACGGATTTGTTATTTTCCCTCCCAAACTATCAACCAATAAAAAAATAATAATAATAATTTTTAAGTATCTTATAGAATAAGCTTCACATATATCTTACACAATAAACTATATTATAATTTATATATAGGAGTAGATATGAAACAAAAGAAGTTATCTTAAATGATATGATTATATTTTAATGATATAATTAAATTTTGAAAATAATGAAATTTAAACATTGTCAAAAATTAAAAATTTGAAAATTAGTTTATACTTTTAATGAATAAATGTGGAAAATAGTTTTAAAATCTAAATTTTATTTTATGAAGGGTTGTAAATTATTTAAAAGTTTGAAACTATTATAAAAATATTAAAATAATAATAAAATATGAAATTAATAATAATAATTTCATATTTTATTAATACTAACAATCTTAAATCAACAAATACAATTTAATAATTAATTCAAATATATATGTAATATTAATTGTGTAAGATATAAAAATCAATAAATTGAATAAACTTTTTTAAATAAAAATAATAAAAATATTTGATAAAATTTATTCAAAATTATTTCAAATAAATAGATATAATTAATCTAAAAAAATTTTAAAAAAACTATAATATGTTCCAAAAAAATCTGAAAAATGGTTTCAAAGATCTAAGAAATATTGTTTTAAAATTTAAAATTAATTTGAAACCTAAATTTATAAATATAAACTAAATTTTTTTGGAATAAATATATTGCTTTTTGAACAAATCCATCTAAAAATAATGTAGAAAATTATTTATAAATTCTAAAAATAATTATAAGATATAAAGGAACAAAAATATGAACAAAACATATTAATAAGTATAATTAATCACTTCTTAATTATTCAGAAATTAAAATTCACAAACACAAAACTATTATTATATTATGTTCAATTTTATTTTCATATTTAATTGTTGAATATTTATGTTATCAATAAAAAATATTGATTTTTATATATTTCGAAATAATAAGATGTCATAAATAACCTTTTAATATAATAACTTCATTATATTATTGCAAATCATATATATTGTTATAATATATAATAAACCGCGCATCGCGCGGGAGTACTACTAATTGTATTTATATTCTAAATTCGGTCCTTATGGTAAAAGACATTAATTGAATACAAAAGAGATTTTATTTAAACGTAAGGATCAAATTCTGATGGAAATAAAAGTAAAAGGACTTAATATTTATGGATTAAAATGTGATTACTCAATATTCATGTCTAAAAGTGTAGGAATTCAGCTTAATAAAACAATGAAGAGAGGAATTTTTTTAATTGAAAAGAAAGGTGAAAATAAGGAACTCGAACATGGGTCCTTTTTCTCACATTTTATATAATATTTCAAAAATAATCATTTTATAACATATTTAAATCACATCACTCATTTATACATAACATATATCAAACATTATGTATAAAAATATTTAGGAAAGTTTGGAGTATGATATGAAATTAAGATGAGTTGGTAAGAAATATAAGTAATGGGTAATGGCAACAAAAACATAATTTTTTTTTAAGTCAAAATATCTTTATCTTTGAAATAGTTTAAATAGATAAATCGAATAAGTATTCATGTGCTTTTGGTTTAAATATAGACACATCAATGATTTTACAAGCCATGTGACCTATAAAACATAGTGAATTAGTCCATAATATGTTTTCATGTAATTTTGAAACTACTTAAATATCATAAATACATCCCAACTAGCATAATAATAAAATTTCACCTACTAACTTCTTATTAATTATCTTATCTCGGTATTTATTATGAACTACTTAAACAATTAATTACAACTGTTAAGTCTCATCATTAACACTTAACATCAATGTAGACATGAATCTCACATGTACATCTTTTGGATTAATCCACAAAACTGGAAATATATTAATAACAATGTCTACAAAATACTTGTTAAAAGATGACAAAAATCACTATTACTAAATAATAGTAGTTGTAGAATATGGTGGTGAGTGAGTTGAAGATAGCTTATGGTACAGAGTTTGGACAAATATAAATAAGTGTATAAAATAAAAATTGGTGGTTGAGAAACAATATAGATGAGCATAAAAGACAAGTACTAACTACCAAGTCCTCCTTTAATTTAATGTCTTATTAATCATTATAAACAATAAAATGAAAGTCAATATGGAAACTTGAAAATACTTTTTGCTTATTTGGTGATGCTATGAAATGTGCACCTAGGATTTTCCGTTGCAATTGGCAATTTTTTTTTTCTTTTATATCAATTAGTACTTTGTAAATTCTTATTTATGATTTATATTATTTAAAATTTTAGGTTTGTGTCAAATTCCTATACTATAATAATGTTGTGCATGGATGGCTAAATTTGAAATTTAAGATTGTAAAATGATTGTATTTTTTTGTTAACTCAAATTGGATTGGGTATCAAATCAACTTTAATGCCTCAACAATTAGTTGAAACTGAAAGCTAGGGTTTTACATTGTATCAATCACAACCATCAATGTATTTGTAATTATGGATTTTCAATCTTTTCTCAAATCTCTTTCAATCCAAAAGATTTTTTGTTTGAACATTTTAATGAATAATAAAATTTTATTTTAAAATCAAACTAGGGAAAATGTGCAAAAATGATCAAATAGGTTTGTGCACCTAAATTATATGATCGAAAATTATCTGTATAGCTATTTCATGACATGATTGCAAAATATAAATATAAAATAAATTCCATGAAATTGCAATTCGAATCTCCAATTATTTTCCTGCTAAAACTTATGTACTTGTGCAACCAAATTGTCTGCATTGGCTGTCATGTTGTCAATTTATTTAAAAAAAAATTTAATGAAATGTGAATAATATAGTGTTACTTTCTATTTTTTAAAAAAATGTTGCTTTTTTTATTTTTGGTTGGTTCACCGTGAATTCAAATTCTTTTGTTATGTTTACTTTGTCTAACTGATAACATGACCATTTATATGAACAAAGTAATGAAGCACATCCATAAATTTTTTGCCGAAAAATCATAATAAATCGAATAATTGCAATAAGATATAAAATTCATAATTTATTTTACTAAAGTTTGAAAATTGGTGTCGAAATTACAATTTCATTAAAATTCATGTTGAAATTGTAATTTGATAATAGATTGTTTAGGATTCAAAATGTCATCAAAACATGTTTCTTGTATTATTTACACCTAAACATAAATTATTGGATTATTTATTTATTTTTGCACATTAACCCATCAAAGTATATCTCTGATTCTCTATGTTAATAACATCTATTTTCCAAGCCAATTAATATAAAAAATATATATGCCACCTACTCCAATCTCAGCAAATTATACAGTTATACGCCTTTTGTCTTTTGTCTTTTTTCTTTTAATTTTTGTTCCATTACTTTTATTTATATTCCTTACACTAACCTCCCCACGAATTGGTTATTCCTTAACGAGTCATGAAGGGTATATAACGAACATACCCTGTCTCCACATTAGATCAAGAACAGGGCTAGAATGATCAAAAACTGCTAATTCATAGAGAGTCATCGAGCCCGCCCAAACAGCAACCAGAGTTGTATGCATTATATGAACGGAAAGCAACCGGCCGAGATCATTCAATACAACGGTATGAACACGATATCAAGGCAAACCCATGGAAAATATCCCTTTATCAAAGATAAATAGACACTAGGTAACTTTATTGCATTGGAATATACTATGATTATCCTATGAATATGGACTTCCCTTGTTCAGCGGATTATTTCCTAACAAGGGTTGTTTATTCTATATTTTATTTTGTTTAAAATAATGGAAGAATTTTGTTCGTAAGAACAAAGAGAAGTGGATTTATTCTATACTCGATAAGTACTAATACGCAATGGTGGATTGATACTACTTAATTTCTATGAGTAAATGCGTCCATCTTTATTTATCATTAGAAGGACCTATTTGTTAAAAGGTTTGTTTTATTTACTTTATCTTTCTTTCTAAATTTTTCGAATTTTTGGATAAAATAAATATAATAAAGCCAATGTTTTACTATTATAAAGACAATAAAACCATATTTTTACGTTTCCACATCAAAGTGAAATATAGTATTGAGTTATTTTTTCTTTCAATTCATGCCTATTGGTGTTCCAAAAAGTACCTTTCCAAAGTTCTGGAAAGAAAGATGCATCTTGGGTTGACGTATAGTGCGAATTGTCAGATATATTGGGTCGTATGGGATTTCCCTGTTCTCTCCCCCGGTCGAGATAACCTCCGTTTCACCCAAGAAAGAGAAATTGAATATATATAAAAGCAGTACTTTCAATTGCAAAGAGAATTCAAAAAGGGGTGGATTGAAAGGTGGAAGAGAATTATCATAATTTTTTTTTTCTATTTTATTGTTTGTTAAATTCCTACAATAATTTAGTTTAGTTTATTTTGATCCACAAAAATAAAGAATCATTAGTTGGGTGGGGCATGACTTGCTATTATTTCCACCTAATTTTCCTCCATGGTTACTATTTATAATGGCAGACGAGTACCTTTTACATGAATTAATTCCTACAAAAAATAATGCAATTGTTTCAATAATTGATAATTATTGGACACAATTAAAATTATTGATTTAATAACTATTGTCGACTGAGCATATTATCCAAAATCACATTATGTTACATCTGAAATTATTTTGAATTATAGTCCAAAAGCTTCCTCCAACCTACCACTTTAATATTGTCAACTCCAAAAAAAAAAAAAAAAAAAAAAAAAAAAAAATCAATTAGGAAACAACCTCGTTCACCTATCCACCACGGACACATCTTAATGTGTCGATTGTTTGAGGTGCACGATAGAGGATTCAGCTCGATCGCAAGGTTAATTCAAAACAGCAAGAGAAGAACATGATCCAATTTGCATCACAATATAATACCGCCAAAACATCTGCTTAGCAAAACACATCATGCACTTTAATAATTAAATATACCTGAATTTACAAGTAACTGATCATCAATATGAATCCAATATGTATTCTGAATGATTACAACTCAGCTATGGTATATATAGGAGAAGATCCATTTGCTAACATGAAGCTAAAATAGAGCACTGGGAAACAAAAAGACAGCAGATGCTCAGTTGGATTACCTCAGACTTGCCCTTTAATATATGTAGCAATTATAAAAACTATCAAAATAACTCTTTCTTGTTTTGACTAAAGTTAGTTTTGCTTGGGATGCTATGATGACACTAAACTGTTTCCAGATTCATGCTCGGCTGTTTGCCGTGGTGGTGTTGAACTTGCTTTGATAACCTTACGGTAGTACCCCCAAGACAAGTTTTTTTCTGTTATTTGTCTCTGCCCAAACGGGTTTTGCTTTACATATTCTTGAACATTTTCAGCTACTGCTAGTCCCTCCAAATAAGCACGCAGATCACCTCCAGGCCCTGCAAATGGCAAAATAAGTCAATCATCGTGTATTAACATATGCAGAGAGAGACTCAATAATAGTACAATCATTCAAATGTGGAAGGAAAATAAACTGTCCTTATGATTGCAGTGGATGTTATGTGATTACAGATAAGAAAATACTGAAAATTAGATGGTTGATACCCAAAGTTCATTAACATTCAAGAACAATAGCTGAAAGCATCTACAAGTAAAACAAGAAATCTAGAACAGAAGTTTGACATGCAGAAATTAGAGATGAACTAACCTAATGAATTGTCATTTACATCCCTGAACCGGTAAGTGTAGGGAAAGACTGCAGTATATAGCTGAAAATATTTGCACAGAAGAGTGAGATTTTGAACTTACACATGTTTTCAGATGGACTGTTATCCAAATCATGTAAGAGATTGGATCAGTTATTTTCACTGCAAAAAAGAGTTCAAATAAACTTACAGGGTTGGATAATGCCTTATATGGGGTATCATCTAACAAAAGTGTATTTGATTCATTATATACCCCCTTCTCCCATGGGAGATTAGGGTCGGACTTGTTCCACAACTTCTTAAGTTTCTTCAAGAGAAGAGGCTTGTGCCGTTTCTCAACAGTGGTAAAACCTGTATTAGTGCACTGTGATTGATCCTGTAAAAGGTTGGCTGTTAGATGGCCCAATAACGTTTGAAGACTATCAAAAAATGGATTAAGTTCATCATGCATCAGCATGATTATCATATAAGAAAGAAACATAATGCATGCATTCATAAAGAGTAAAGACACGGAAACAAATTATTCCTAGAGTCCAATGAAAAGTTTACACATTGTGAGGGTTTTAAGGCAAATGGTAAGTTCTCATTGAAAATATCTTACAAACATTTTTCCATGTCTTAATTCCACAAAATCCAAAAATTAGCTATTTCATAACCCACAATATCTGCTGTCATTTAATGGAAGTGATCAGGGTTCCTATTCCTTTTCAGTTCTCTTTTTTTCTGTCACTTCTGTTTTAATTGTTCCTTCACTTTCTTTTCCTCATTTGTGTATTTCCTCTTTATACCATTTTCTTATGGAGTATATATTATATATACATACATTTTATAAAAAAAATTCACTATGCTATGTAAGTTTTCGATGTATCTGGTTAGAACATTGTGCCCAGACCACAAGGATTAGTGGGGACTAAAGGCAGCATTCACAGTTTCAATGAGCATGGGGACTAAAATAAATTTTTCCCAAAACTGCTAGAAGGGAAACACTCTGTATCAAATTCTGTATATTGTTCAAAGGGCTTTAGTTTCAGATTAATAATAAAAGAGGAAAATTCGTCAAAATTGGACTGAAATATGATATCATTCAAGAAAGGCAGTTGGGTGTAAAGCTTATCAACTCCAGACTAGATTCTATGTGAAAGAAAGTGCTGTCATAACATGTATTCGAGAATAAGAATGCCGAGAGAGTCAATAATAGCCTCCAATGAGATAACAATCAAGAAAATGACTTACCCAACAAAACAGCAACTTGCGCTTATCACTCCCTAAAAGTAAATCAAGAATTGGCTCTACATTACTCCTGCAAAGGATCCACCAACGAATATAGCACATTAAAAATAAATGGCAATCTTTCCTAAAACAGAATAGAACTAAAAATGTGTATAGTTATGATCACAAGAATAAGAAAGGACAGAGAGAGAGAGAGACTTAATCATGATAAGGCAAAGGTTGAAGCATACTTGGTTCTTGAAGTCCAAACACCTACATCGAACCTCTCAAAGCAGAACTTCAGAAAATCATCACAATGGGGTCTCTTAAAAACTGAGAAATTACAGATTATGTTAGAAAACCATTGAGAAGCAATTAGTATAATCAACTTAAAGAGAGTTATTTATTACCTGCTTTCTTTAGTATTATATCATCCGGTTCATAATCATAAGGTACATATGAAGAGATATCAACAAGCAATCCATTCACGTCAAGAACAAGAAGTTTCTTCCCTGTGTAGCCAGCAAAAGTTCTCTCCACCGAGACATTTTTGCTTTCATCATGTGCAGCTTGTGAAACACCATCTTCTGAACCATCCAACAATTTTGAAGAGAGATCAACTTCCGAGGCACCGATATTTTCTTTTTCAACAATACTAACTGTTTCCTTCGCCTCATAGTGGAATTCTTTCAGATTATTATTTGCAAGCATGTCAACATTATGATTTTCGCTAGTGTCATCTGACTCTCCAATCACCGCTTCGCCATGATTAATGGATGAAGTCTTTTGAAAATCCAAAGAGCAAGTTGCAGATTCCTCTAATGGTTTCTTTTCATCAACCTCCAAAGAAATCCCATCTTCAGCAATCACCCTTTTCTCACTTATCCTTTCAGAACTACAAGGCGACACAGATTCAAATCCAAATGGTCTATCCAAAGAAGTAGTTTCTACTGTTTGATCCATGACAAGTGAAGATGAACTGGTATCCTGCCTAAGAAATCCTAAATTAGTTGTTGGTATATCAGACAGCTCTGTCTTCTTCCGTCGTTTCCTCCTTTCATAAGTAATAAAACTTTTTTTAAAACCTTCGTTAATCCCAGAACGATCATCAATTTCGGGAGTCAACCTGATATTGACATTACAGTTGACCAAGCCAGCTCCTCCTTCAACAGAGTTCACACAAAGCATAGCAATAGACTGAGTGCTAATTCCATGGCTGGTATCACAACTTCCAATAAAACTATAACTCTTTGCTTGCTCTTCAACATTATTCAAATCCTCGGGAAAACACACACCTGCATAATCTGGTATCATTTATGGAATCTTCATGAGCACTGGTTGCAGGTCACAGAAGAAACAAATATGTAAATGTAAAGAAAACTGACCTCTGTCTGGGACTTGATTCATTCTGTCTTCAGTATGATCAAAACCCAAAAAGTGTTTGCAAATCCTTCAATACATGCTATGCATCATCTTATTTAGTCACTTCACTTTCTTCACACGTAGGCTAAAATCTACAGAAACAAAAAGTGGTAAAACAAGTATGAGATGAGTATATCGTGATCTGTTTTCATAACATAGAACCTACAATTGAATAAATGCAAAGCAAGATCATCAAAGCCGACATCTAAAGCAGGACGTTCTTTGCTTCTCTAGAGCTTGATTTCTCTGCTTAATAATACAACTTCCTAACATTCTACAAAACAAACAGATACCCATCACCAAGATGTGAAACAAACTCGATACTCAAAACGCGAAAACCCTTAATCGCATTCCCTCCCAAATAATTAGTTGACCTTCAATAGAAACTCTTAGCATTTCTCTAAAACTACCCCCAAATTTCTTTCGTTTATTTCAAGCACAACTCAAACTATAGCATTTAGCTTCAAAAAACATATTCAGAGATGAGAAAAAAGACCCCAGAAAAGCAGAAACAGCGGCAACTGGGCATCATAACATCAGCGTTTATACAGACAAGCATCAGAAATTTGATAAAAGAACAACGAAGATTAAAGATGAGAGAAATCGAAAAAAAAAAAAACCTAAAACGAGAAAGTGGTCAGAATCGAGCAGATCCCCAATTGCCAATACTTGAGCTTAAGTGCAAAGAAGATGTGCACATTGTAGAGAAATTGAAAGGATGGAGAAGAAGGGAAAAGGGGAAGTGAGAAGAGAAATAGATACGGTACAGTTTGGTGCTGTGTTTGATGGAACTAAGGAACGGAACTGATGAGTTTAAATCCAACCTTTGGATTCTACACACAATGTTTGACCTCTGTTTCCATATCACCAACTCCATTTTAATAATCTTGTCTTTGTTTTCAGTCACAATAATGTTTCTGTGTATTGTGTTAATTAGTGTGGGTTTTAACTCTATAATGTTAATGTTAAAAATTATCAAAATCCATTAACATTCCATAACAGATGGGATTGAATTTGAGATTTTGTCCACTCCTTCGATCATATAATTACACATTCTAAAACTGATCTAAGTAGACCGACACTACAATAAACTTTAAAAATCATGATAATTGTATAATGAGTTCTATAAAATAAATAAATGATAATACATTATAATTTATAAAATTAAGATTCCAACTTTAAATATTACATGTGTTGAATATTAATTGTATCTCTCCAATAATACTCGGATAAGTTTGGTTTTGTTTCACACTTTCCAGATTTGATTAATAATAACTACAAATTGAAAGAAAAAAATATTAGCGAGCATTGTCAAGCTTATCCTACCTACAAGGGTATGGGTGAAATCTATTGATCCTTCTTTAAAAAAAAAAAATCCTATCTAGCACGATTTGTTGTAGGACTTAACCAAAGCAGTCCAAAATAACTCCAACCCAATTAAATCGACAATTTGATGTGGTGATTTTTTTTTTATAATTTTTTACATCAATGTATTTCAATTTTTCTTCTGATAAGCGATAATAAAGTATATCGTATTTCAATTTTCAATCTTACAAGCGATAATAATGTAATTGAAAATTTAATTTGTATAGGAGTGTTTTGATACTAATGATAGAAATTTTAACTAGATATTATAATTTTGAGAGATTCTATAATAATATAGGGTATAATGAAGTTTTGTCAAGATTTTCGTAAGATATAAATATTAATATTGATATTGGTGATTCATAATATAAATTGTTGAAAATTAGGGAAATATCAATATCCGTTTCTTTTTTGGACAGTTAATGATTTATTTTGTAATAAATTTTATAATGAATGATCCATTTATAAAGAAAAAATAATGTTTTGTATCCGAATAACATCACGATTTACATAACTGTATTATAATTGCTATTATAACACCATACCATATACCACTGGCATGTGTAAGACTATTTTCAGAATTATTCAAATGTTTATTTTTTATTGAGTTTGAGGGGAGTTGAAGGGGTATAATAAAGAGAATTATTCAAATGTCATAAGGTGATACAATATTACAAAAATGAAATTGCATCTTCTATATTTGAGTCTCACAGAGACATCATTTTGACACTAGCAGTCATGTATTAGTTAATTTTGAATAATCATTGTAAGACTATATTGTTTGTATTAGTTATCATCTATATTTATCATAAATGTATAAGTTTGTCAGTATTTCAAATTTATGTAAAAAAAAAGATATAATGTTTTCTAATATCTCATATTAGTATTTTCAAAACAATGTCTATCATATTTCAAATTTCTCTATCGATATTAATATTTCCAACATTATTTTATAAAAATAAGAGTAACATAATTAAGTGAATTTAATCCATGTCGGCGTTTCTCTTAATGAGATTGTAATGAATTTTATCAACTATATTATAAAATCAAATGGTAAAAGCAAAAAACTAATTTAATAAAGTTTTTTTTTTTTTTTAATAAAGTAATGAAGGTTAGAGAAGATGGGAACCCTATCGTCCAAAATTTATAGTTTTTATTGTAATAAAAAATTAAAAAAATCAATCAATCAATCAATCAATAAATAATGATTATTGCAAATTGTGTTCTTTTTAATGCGCGGTCTCTCTCTCACCGAATATATTCAAATATCTTTAAATACAGTGTATGTTGTGATACCTCTCTCACTGCTCTCTCTCTCTTCTAGCTAGCAGCCTAGCACTAGTTCCACTCCGCAGATCTGATTCTCCACACAAGTGAGTTATCATCTCTGCTTTTCTTTCTCTGTTTTCGAAAATTTCTCGTTGCTTTTGAACTATTTTCACTTGAATTTGTGCTTGTTACACTTTTTATTTCCAGATCTACCGTTTCTAGTTACGATTGTTATGTGCAAGCAAAATTGATGGCGACATTACTGCATTTTCGTTTTCTATTTCTTACTTTTTTGTTGCCGATCGCTGTGGTCTGCTGTAATTATTATTATTATCGTCGCTTTTCATGTTTTTGGATCTTTGCAAATATGTAGTTTATGTGAGAAAATGTGAATCGTTACTATATTTTAGGGTTTCGGTTGTTAATTTGAATGTAGTTTATGGACTTTGGTTAGCTGGTTTATAAATTTCAATTGAAGTTGTTGGAAAACTTGTTATCAATCCTTGGGCTCCTTTTCTTTTTCATCAATGCTAATTTCACGTGCTTAATTTATTTTCTGATAATTGAACATAAAGAAAGATAGCTGAACCAATGACCATTCATGACTCCACCATTTAATCAATTCCACGAGGGTTCCAAATTAGAGGAATTATGTCAGACTGAAGTAGGAATTTTGCTTATGGCATTATATTTTCATTGTCAGTCATATAATCTGATTAATGTTTTTTTAATGACCACATTAGTAGTAGGATTTAGGGATTTGAAGAGATAATGGGGCGTGGAGTTAGCAGTGGTGGGGGGCAGAGTTCTCTGGGGTACCTTTTCGGAGGCAATGAAGCTCCGGCTCCAAAACCTGCTGCAAACAAAGTAGTGACTCCTCCTCCTCAGAGCTCAGCTCCAGTGGCAAGTAATGTTGCCCCAGAGAAGCCATCTGCTGTTGCACCATCTGGTGAGCCTACTAAGCAGATTCCAGCTGGCATTCAGGGTAGCCAAAAGAACAACTATCACCGAGCTGACGGCCAAAACACCGGCAATTTCCTCACGGTATGTGTGTTTATTTTGGTGTCTCTGCATAATTGTTTTTTTCTTTATGGTTCTTTATTTTAAGCTTCATGCTTGCCCCTCTTAACTCTTTTTGTGATATAGGTGTTTACTTAGATCTTATGATTATAATATGTCTATCTGATGAATATTGCTAAATTGTTTTGAAATTTTCTGCTGTATAGGTTGTTAGTTCAGCTTACATGAGTAATGAGTTTATGGTAATGCAACTTGATTTCAATTGATTGAAGTGATTTATAAGGCTGTACTCATTCATATTCCATCAAAAGGGTAGGAGATAAGAATGTGCCATCGTTTTCTGATCATGCTTTACGAGCTTGTTTCATAGTAACATTACACCTCCATTCTTGTGTTCCATTTGATGGGATCATCAACTCTATTATGCTGGGTTCACTTTTTATTAAGGGTTTAAGTACCCTGGTCATCTTCTATGGATTTGTGAAATTGGTTTTTTTGTTGGTTCTTATACTTGATTATGATGTTGTAATTCCATTTTTCATGGTGATGCTGTCATTCTGCATAGAATATTTTTTATCATAACGATACATGGGAAATTTTCCATCACAGGATCGACCATCCACCAAAGTCCATGCTGCTCCAGGAGGTGGATCATCTCTGGGATATCTTCTGGGGGGAGGCAGCAATTAATGTGTTTGCTCCTACAAGTTCAAAGACGAAACTGTTGTTTATTGTGTTTGTGTGGGTCCCCCCCCCCCCCCCCCCCCCTTAGAATTAGGGGAAACAATATCTTCATCTTCAATCGCTTTTGACATTATGAAATTGTAATATATTTTATCCTTGCTTCAATGCTTGTAAACTCTTGGATGAAGAAGTTACTTCATTTCTGTTTCAATGTTCATGGCAAATAACTAATACTATTTTCAATTCAGGTTTTGTTTAATTCAAGAACAAAAACTTGTGTGAGGATGTTTCATGGAATACATTACATGAAATGAGAGAGAGAGAGAGAGAGAGAGAGAGAGATTTGCTGCTGGATATGTATAGGAAAATGCAAGGTCACAAAGGATTAGCAGAACTGCAAAATGCAAACACATTTTCCATTTCAAAATCAGAAAACAGTGCAGCAAATCTGATAGGAGATGATATTGGTCAGTATTCAATCTGCTAAAAAAAAATGAAAATGAGCAATGAGCCCAACAAATCATATGAATAAGTCGCACGTTCAAAAGCGTCCGAAACGTCCCCTCCTACTTCGAATCCATGCCAAGGCAGCAACAGTGGCTCCACCTAGATGAGCAGATCCACAAACTTCTTGATCTCCCTGAAATACCAATAATCCATTTTTCATAATAGAACAGCATAGGGGACTAGGCATCCATGGATGTTCTAAAATTATCACGCTTTAAATCACTTGAATATAATTATAAACTAGTTTTGTATATGGCTAATGGATATCAACACAATAATATAAGCTTTATATCGTATATGAAGTTGCAATATAGGCTTCTGTGCTTGAGAAGGTGTAATAGAATTATTAAAAAGAAAAAAAAACAAACATACCTTCGAAGCTCTCCAGATATCCTGACCAATAATAAAGATTCCCTGGCAAAACATTTGCATGAAAATAAGAAATTCCAGCAATTTTCTATTTCACAATCATTATTATTTTTCTTTATAAAGATATAATTTTAGCTTTACCACTAAAAAAGCTGGAATTGGCACGACTAAACTAAAATAGATGGTGCTTCTTGGATGTAAAAAAATATCAAGCAACATTATCGCGTTCACAGCTCCACTTGCACCCTATAATTAAGAGCAGAATCATCAATATCAATTTGAATTCTACAGATAAAATTTATGCTTTGAAAGAATGGAACGACAATGAAACTGAGAACAATTTAACATCTACGTTCTAACCTACATGATATCTTCATATTTAACAAGAAAGTATATCCATTTATTGCTTAAAAAAAGTAATCTAAGTTCATAAGAAGATAATGAAGGGGGAAAAAGCAAATAAGTGGAATTAATGGTAGCCTAAGGAAATTTTCAAAGATGTGGCCATCAATGATCTTTATGATGAACTTCCATTGGTATTTAAGGGCGAAATTTTCTATCCACACTGAGCACATATACATGATCATACATTCAAATCAAATGATTATGTATTCATTTAAAACGAAAAAAACAGGGCAGACAGATTAGCAACACGTACCAATGCTGGAACTCTTGAAGGGTCAATACTAAACGTTGATGTTGACGTTCTCTGCACATGACAAAGAATCAATAGAAATTCGGTACATCGAATTCCATGAATATCCACAAGCTCAATGAAAACGTATGATAGCGCATCAGTAAAGTCAATTTGTTTAACTTACCTGCATTGATGGAACTATGAAAGCCTGATATAGCAAATAAAAGACTGAGCCCATAACCGCTCCAGATAGATATAGTTTCAGCAAATATTCAGCTCCAAAGGTTTGTCCTATCTGGAAAATAAAATTTTCACTTCATTAAAATGATCCTATAATACAAACAAAAGCTGAAAACCAATATGAGAAACAATAACTACACCAAAGTTATTTCTTACGTTTAATCCAAAGAAGTAGAGCCCCAACATATTGGAAAATATATGCTGAAAGTCTCTATGACTGAATGCACTGGTTATCAACGTGTGCAGCCGGCCACTTGTAAAATTCTCTACAGAAATCTGAGAAAAAATAATGAAATACAAGAAACGTTTGAAGTCTTTAAAATTCAAATTTTATGAACAACTTACCATGAAATTCTTCACCATAAATTCAGTGCCAGCGAAATTCCATAATACAAAAACAGCAAGGTTCGTTATTATCAAGCCTTGCACAACTCCATCACTTGTTAGCCTTGTAGAAGATGATCTCCTGTAAAATGAAAAGAACCATGGTTTTCTCACGCATGTAATTCTGATGCTTATCAAGCTAGAATCTACAAGAAATGAAAAGAGTAGATATTTCATCAGCAGATACTTCCTCAGAGTCTTGAAAGTACAGTATTATTCAAAATCCGACAACCAATGGAGGCAAACTTTTTCAGCAAATTAAGGCAACAAACTTTGCAGTTTCTAAATATACATTTAGTCCAAAATAGCTCAAATTTATGAATGACATCATTCTTGATTCCTCTTCTATTACTGATACGATAATGATTATAAATGAGCATCAAAGGTTTCATCCCCAAGACAAGAATCTTTGACTAATTATCTCATCAGATAATTTCCTCATCGTTTTACCTTTTCCTCTAACAGGATCCTCAACGAAACTGTTATCACCAAACCTAATAAATCAATAAATCATCAACTCTTTTGTGTCATAGAGCCCACACCATTTCACAAAATATGCATTATATCACTGAAATAGCATTTGAACTCTGAAACCAGGACAGAATACCATGATATGGAATTGCATACAGAGCTCCACTAATTTGCATCCATGTTCTCTAACCAAGACAAAGAAGAAAAAATGGAAAGAAAGTCTAAAACTGAAGCTTGAAAGTTGCACAGACAATCACAAACTAAACAACCAATTCTATCTATCAGCACAATTTGTCTTGTATGATCTTCAAAACCATTTACACAATATGCTTCAAGAAAATTTCCCAAGTGCTAATAAAGTAAGCTGAATTTCACGTTTGACTTTGCTACAATATCACTTGAATCTGTACAAGTCAAAAAAAAAAAATCCCTAACTAAAATCACAGATACTGAAACAAAGATTAAGCCCTTTTCATTAATTGACTCAATTTTCACAGAAGGGAAAATTTCAACAAGGAGCAAAAGAAACAGCAAACAGGAAAATAAATTCAGAAGGAAAAAAAAACATAAATTAAGCAGAAGAAGGGGATAGAGAAGCATACGAGGCGCGTTTTTTGGAATCAAAAGAGTGAAAATCTCTTCTAGTATAAACCCTAACAGGAAATTTGCTTTTTGGGGCCTTCAAAGCAGCGTTGGAAAGAAACCTGGTGGCAAAAAGTGAGGTCGAAAAAACCCCATTTTGAATTCTATAAACACCATTAGGGCTGCATAATTTAGAGAAAGTAGAAGGTGAAAGGGTGGAATAATGAGAGAAATGATGAAATGGGTTGGCATTGGTGTTCAATGGGGAATTGGGGGAGAAGAAGTTGGGAGTGGAGCCATTTCTAGGGATTCTTGAGAGCAGCTTGATACACAGCTGCCTTTGCATTTTCAGATTTTAGTCCAATTCTCTGTAGATGGTGAAATTACTCTACTGTGGTGAAGAAGAAGAAGAAGAAGAAGGCGGAGAAATCGCTGCAATAAAATGCATTCTACAACAAGAAAGGTATTGTTCCGACTTCCAAGCTCTTTGGAGAGAGAATGGCCGAAAATGCAGATTTTTTTATTTTGTTTTTAATTCTTTCGGAAAATTACAACATATATTAACTTTTGGTTACAAATTCGTTTTTAATTTAAAATATATGGAGTTAATATTATTTCATGATGTTTAATTTGGCATTCGTATTGTATATATTAAAAATTAAATTTCCAATTTTAAAATTTAAGATGATGAAATTAAGTTGAGTTGGTTTTGAGTCTAAGAAAATTGTTTATTTCAATATCTAAATATTTGGAATTTTGTTTATTTTATTTTATAATATTTTTTAAATGTTTGATTATATTGTATATAAAATAATTAGATCAATTTTTTTCTTCAAAGAAATGAAATTCGATGACATTTTCTTGCTCAATTAACTCAACTTTGCGTTTGGGTCAAAATGATTGGGTTCCGGTTTTGGATCTAGAAAAACTACTAAATTTATACTATAAATGGGCCTGTAGAGCCCAATGGACTGGGCTAGAGCCCAATGTTGCCCTAAAATCCCTCGCCCCTAGTTGTCTCCGTATAGTATTCATCATTTTTACTCACAACTTGTCTTCAAAATAGAGCTCAAAATTGGAGGACTTGGATCTTGAGTGTGCCAAGACAAAATAATTTTTTGGATTTTTATTTAGGAAATTGGTGAGAAGAAATGGATAATTAATCTAAACTATGGCCTAAAAGAGTCAAAATTAGGGTTGTAAATTCAACAATATTTTTTATCTAAGTTCATTTTTTCAAATCAAATTCCATTTTATAAGTTATAGACTGTAGAATGGCCCGCTTACGAAATTATTCGTGACACTAGTCATGCTCATTAAATTAAGCCCACTACAAATATCATGGCTTATCCAACCACAATCAATCATAACTAGAAATTGACACAAAGATTATTATATTGAGATCAAAAAAAAAAAAAAGACATCACCATCAGAGTCTAGTTCATGTGTATTAATTCTCCACAACGAATGTACTTTGCATGCATTATTCTCCAAATCCATAATAATCAATATAATCAACTTTAATTATTGGTGCCAAGGGTATGGCACTAATCATATTTTAGGCCTTCTCATAAAACCTTTTCCTAGTTTATTGTAAGTTAGATGAAAGTTAAGGGTAATAAGGTAAAATAAAAGGCTTTTGAAGGGCTAAATAGGTAAATTACAAGGCAGCCGCCACCTCCATCATCACTGTGGTGATCTCGTCACCTTCACACTATAATTATTACAATCCTCTTTATTGCTCTATCATATATTCTGATGATTAAAAAGAAGGATTTTTTAAATTTTTATTTTTTTGTACTTTAGTTTTTAAAGCACTTTAATTTATACAATTCTGATTCTGAAAAAGGAAGCTTGGAGATCGCCAGCTTTATTCTATTTGAGGGTACTTGCGTGGTTTCAGCCAACAACTATTATAAAATTAACTTTAATTTCACTTCTAATTATTGATTTTCATATGTTAATTTTTTATTTAGATTTGCTTATGTGGATGTATAGCTGTCCTATCAAAAAGTTTTGATACGGGATAATATTAAGTTTATAAATACAAACAATATTTCTACTTGTACGTACGACACATTCCAAGAATATCCAAAAAAGATAAAAATATTAACGAATTGAACAATATTAACCATATTTCCTGAATTTTTTTTACAATTTGTGAAGTAATTTGTCTAATCCATATTAGAATTAACTCCCATATCGATGTCACTCACCAAAAAAAAAAAACTAAAATTCCAATGGAAAGATCAACAAAATTTGATGATTGTTCAATCACTGGATATTAAGTAGGAAAAAATAAAATCTCTCAAAAAAAAAAAGAGTAATTAATTGAAGAAGAAGCATGAAAGTGTAGTGATTTGAATTTGGAGACCTTGTAAAACTAAAAATGCCGGAGGCAAAAATTTCATTTCACAACTGCCCTAACATACCAGATTAATTTGCATTTATTTATGAATTAATTTCAATTGATATTGGAATGCTGGTTTCCTACATCATTTTTCATTTTCACTTCAATCTTTAGATGTGGTTTTTATATATTTTATAATATTCTAATTATAACTAACTCCTAACAAACTTAGTATGATGTTTTAATAAATAATTAGTAGAAAGATATTCACGAGAATTTATGTTTTAATAAATAATTTGTGATTTAGGCACTGGAGGAATTATCAGTTAAGGCCTCTGGAATCTGATCGATTTCTTTGTAAATCATATTTTAAAAATTTTCAAAATAAACATAAAATCATCACATTCCAAACATACAAAACCCTAAATTCAAACTTAAAAAAAAAAAAAAAAAAAAATCTCTATTATTGAAGTTGCATGTAGGACCATGCAAAAAGTTGATTGCTGGTTCATGAAATATTGCTATTTGAGAACCTAGACCGATTCCACTACATGGACATGTTTAAAAATATATAAGATAAAAAGATAATATGACAAAATAAAAATAAGATAAAAAGAAGAATAATAAACTCGCAATATGCAGAATTGCAACGGTTGTCCCTAGTTCTTTACTATATTCTTATCTGAGATTATATATATCCACATATTTCATGCATAAATAGCTTCAATTGTGTCCAAATAGAGAATCAATTCAATTATATGAATATGAATAAAGGACAACCTCATGTTTGCGATATACACATATAATTGTACGGAAATATGCATTTAGAAAGCTTATGTATGATATTGGTGAAGATGTGTTATAGGAAACAAAGGAATATAATATATAAAAGATGATAAGTAGTGGTAGAAGAATCACCCAAAAGTAGAGCCAAAATTACACCAACTTGCAGGTGATTTCCAATTACAAAAAAACACATGAATATTGTTTAATTCCTTTTTTTTTTTGGATATTCAAATCTCTCTCTCTCTCTCTCCCCCCATGTGGAACTTTAGTTAAAAGGAGAGAGGCTTTTTGTAGGTGCAACTCTCAATTCACAAGATTATATTCTTGTCGGGTGGATTAAAATCCCCACAAAAAAGAAGCCAAATCATTGTAGCTAGGGTTCTTATTCTTCAATGATATGGAGTTTATATACTATGTAATCATCAAGATAAAGTAGCCACCATATTACAAAATATATAAATGTAATTAAGAAAGATAATATCAATGTTACATTTTTGACCAATATTAATTAGTAATTCACGTAGTAATGTAGAAGATGTTTTATCAAATAAGATTAAATCACTGAAAGTAAAAGATTCATTCAATCAATGTGTTGGGTAGAAATCTCAACAAACAACAACGAGATTCATATTGGCAAATATAATGTGAACATCAAATTAAATAAGCCTGATAACTTATTTAAAAACTATAAATACTCTCATATTCTTCCATTCAAAATGGGTGATTGATTCATTGAACATGTTATCATGATTTCACCTTTCCAAGTATTTTCTCTTGAAAATTCGTCATGAGTAGCTTTGATTGGAGCAATTCTTAACACCATCATTGTTTTTTCACAACTTTATGTTACATTTTATCAAGCGATTGAGATCCACAATTAATTCAGTCTCTTATTTATATATTACTATCAGAATGATCAATATAGTTTTTGTGATAGTAATATACAAATGGATATGAAATTGTAGGATAAAGGGTAGATGATGAACAATTTGAGAGTCACAAAAAGTTGGCATTATAGAATTCGGATACATTTCATAATAGGACATGCAACTATAAGACTTCGCCGATATATATGTAGATTTTATTTGGTTTCTTACATAATTATAGATTTGCTGTGGATATATTAATGTTTTATACTCTTCTTCTACATATGTCTTCATGTTCATATTAATTTTTGAAGCTTTTCTTTTTAACATTTATTTCATTTATTTAAAATTATTTTCTTGACATATCTTTGTACTTTGTTATCGGTTAGTTATTTCATAATCAAAATAAATTAAATTCGGAAATGAAAGTGAATAATGAACTAATGTATAAAATAAATCCAAAACAAAAGTAAAAACGCACAAATTATTTATTTCCCAGCAAATTTCCAAATAGTGAATAATTTTTTCGGATAGTTCGTAATGGCCAAATACTCTTTATTATGTTCTGATATAAAACTCAATATTGAGCTCTTCATAGAGTTCGGTTCAACATAAATAAATAATTAAAAAAATAAAATTGGGCACTATAATCACTATGATTATATAAACATAAAAGGTGACCATTTCCTTTAATCCACGAACAAGACATGTGTACAATGCATAATATTAATCTTTCTTACATACTCCAAAACAAATTCCTAACACAATAAAAATAAACTAGTAATTATAAAGTCTATAATCTTCTTGCAAACTCAAATGAAGTATTAATTCTTGATCTATTATATGAACAAGGTATCATGACCCCCAAACTTGAGATCATCAAGAAATCAAATCCTAGGAAAAGCTTTGCAAACCAAAGGCTCCTTCATCTCCATTGACATCTTCAAGCATTCTGCTAAATCCACTCCACAATTACTCGGAGCACTCCACTTAAACTTGTGAAGCAACTGAGCTAACCAAAGGTGAACAGTGGCCATGCCCATTGTCTTGCCAGGGCAAACCCTTCTCCCTGACCCAAATGGGGCCAGCCTAAGATCCGACCCCAGGATGGCCACGTCATCCTCTAGGAACCTCTCGGGCCGGAACCTTTCAGGCTCAGGCCAGACCCTCTCGTCGTGCGCTATGGCCCACATGTTGACCATGGCGGTGGTGCCTGCAGGTATGAAGTGTGGGCCCGCACGAGTATCGTGGATAGCGAGGCGGGCCCACGAGAGAAGGGGGCCCGGAGGGTGCAGCCTCAGGGTCTCCTTCACAATGGCTAGGGTGTATGGGAGGTTTGGAAGGTCCGAGTCAGCCACTGTTGCATTGATTCCAATTGCATTATCAATTTCATTTTGAGCCTTGGATTGGATTTCTGGGTGAAGAATCATTCTTGCAAGAATCCATTCTAGAAGGATGGCTACAGTGTCTGTCCCTCTAAAGATCATTTCCTGAGAATTAAGCAAAACATATATTAATTCCATGTTAATTTCGCACAAGAAACAATGAGGGGAAAATATCAATGTTGCTATCATCACTAGGCACAATTCACAAATAGCCTAAAGTTATATGCAGATTCTCCATATCTATACAAATGCATATCCACAAATCAAGACAAAAACAATAGAGAAGAATATATGTTTACATACAACAATATTATGATCCAAAAGAAATCATAAACAAAAGTTGAAAATGATAGATACATACACAATAAAGTTTCGTTCTCATATATGACGCTTAATATTTCGTATTTAATCATAAAATATTAAACGGTTTGAATTAGGTAAAGCATGCATCCATTCATGTACCAATTTGATAGGAAAAAAAAAGAATTAATTACCCATAAAATAGCAATCATATCTGAATCAGATAAGCAGCTCTCCTTCTCCAAATCAAGCAAGACATGAACAAAATCATGATGAAATGGATTTGTATTCAACCTATGCTCTTGTATGATCTTGCCAACAAAAACATAAACTTTTTGAACCAATCTGTTACTCCTCTTTCTGACTCCCTGCAAATCCAACCAAGCTATGAAGGGAAAATGATCACTCCAATTAAAAATCCCCAGCAACTCATACCCTTCTCTCACCAGCCCCTCCAACTCAACTCCATCTCCATTTTCACCATCGAATTCATAGCGTTTTCCGAACACACTCATCATCACATTGTTCAACGACGCGTAATGGAGCACATTCCTCACCTTCAATTCAGTATTCTTCTCCATTTTCGCCACGATTTCGTCCACCATTTTCAGCCCAATCTCCCTTCTCAAATCCCCGAAAAACGCAACCCTCTTAGGGCTGAACAGATGTGTGGCTGAGATTCTCCTCAAGTTCCTCCAGTACTCTCCGTACGGTGCGAACCCCATAGCCCGATTAAACATAAGCCCGTATGCAGATTCCTTGATGGGCCTATCTGCAAAAGCAGAGCTGTTGAGAATCTCCTTAGCTGTTTCAGGATTGCTGGAAACAACGAAGCGCGTGAGCCCCACGGAGAACGCCATTAGTGCCTGAGCGTTGAATCGTTGGGATAGACTGGAGAGGATTCTGTGTGTGAGGGGGTTTGTGAAGGGAATAGCCAGGCCCAGAAATGGGAGCCCTGAGGGCCCGGGGATGTCGGTTCCGGGCCGGGCTTGGGCCTTCTGCAGGGCCCATGCAAGCCCGCCCGGTGTCAGACACAAGGCGAGCATTGCAATGAAGAGAAGAAGGCAAAGGCAAAGCTCTAGAGAAAGCACAGTTGGTGATGATGGAATGAAGAGGAAACTGCAATCTGATGACATGATTTCTGAGACTTTGATTATGGTGAATGGGGTTTTTGGTAGATGGTTGGCAGTTATGATATTCAAAGGTTTTTTTGTAACTGTGTGGATGATGAGAGAGAGAGGTGGTGAAAATAAGGAGTCAAGAGTGTGACACAACGATTTAAATAGAGTTAGGAGTGGGATTTTAAATACTTTTTGTTTTTATTTTTGGCTTTTCGTTTTACCATGGTTATATTGTGAGAATAATATTTTAATAATTGCGAGATTTAGTTATAAATGCTAATTAAACGGCCGGTAACCGTTAAGATGATCAGTTCTTTGACAATTAATCCTATAATTTGATTAGTAGTTCTTGAAACATAAATTCAAGCTAAAAAAAAAAATATAAAAATCAATTCAAATTCACACCAAACAAAAATGAGGTAATTAAAACTTAGGGAGGAGTAATGATATTATATCAAATGGGATACATCAAGTATAGTTTTCACTATCCAGAAACATACACACGTACATATATTCATGTGTTTATGGACATATTTATGTCATTTGTATTATCTTGGGTTTACATTTGCAAATGCTGGTTATAAATTGAGTTAAAATTATATGATATACAATTTGGATTTTTGATAGCTTCAGCTGATTTTGACTATTATCACAATTGATGTAAATTACACCTTTTTTGAAAATAAATTTCATTAATGATGTAAATTACACCTAATGAGTCAAAAACACGTTTAAATTAATAATTTAAAAGAATTAAGCAGATTCCAAAACTAAAGATATTCGGGCTTGGGCTAAAAAAAGAAGATATTCGGGCTTGGGCTAAAAAAAGAAGATATCTGGGCTTAAGGCCCATCAAGTATTTCCAACGGATATTAGCCCAGTATAAGATGGCTTCAGCCCAAATGTACACTAGCATCAAGCCCAATACTATTTTTATTGTATGTATTATTCTTTTGTCCCTTAAAATTATATCAAATGTATTTTAAATCTTAATAAATTTATCTTTTCAAACGAATATCAGTTATAGTTGAAACTTAGTCTTTTATTTTATGTGATATATATATATATATATATTTCTACTGTATTGAATAAATAATATTAAGCTAACACAAAAATTATATAGATATAGTTATGAAGTTATAATTTGATAATAAAATAACTCCATATAAAAAGAATAAAAAAGAATATCAGAGATAATTGGAGATGAATCCGCGTCAAGTGCAACACTATCAAATTTCCCAAAATAGACACAGAAAAGGGAATTGAAACTGAATTTTCAGAAAGGGCAAAGTCGTCATCAACTCAAGTAATTGTCAAGTAGACAAGTAGTAGTTCTTTGAATTCAATCAACTACTAAAATAAGTCTTTTTGGTAATTTTTGCACACGTTTCAGGAAATATAGCATATTTAGACAATTTCCATATTAATATATTATTATTTAAAATTGCGTTAATTTGGGACCCAGAATTTTATCTCAAAATTTTAAATATCTATTCTTCCAATTTTTCTTGAATTGAATCCATATCTCTACGTCATTGAGTATATGAAACAAATTATCTTACAATTAAAATTATAAGATCTCAATATTTACACATGAAAGTAAATAAGTCTAATCCAAATAAAATTAAAAATAAAGAATCCAATTCACAAGAATGACAATAACAAATACCCCAATATGAAAAGTTTTTTTTTTTTTTTTTTACCCACATGCCTTATTACAGATATAATAAAATCACAATAAACCCATAAAATATTTTCCTTCCATGAAAATAAATAAAAAAATATAAAAAGGTGCTGTCTGTGCCAGAGTGGCAATGCCATCTGGAGTGTCACATTCTCTTTCCTAAATATAGTGTATTTCTTCTTACACGGTTTTGCCACCCAAAACACTGCCTTCAAACTACACTTTCTCGACCCTTCTAAACCTCGATCTTCTCAAATCTCCCATTATTCAGAACAGAGGAGTTGTAATCGTCAAGAGAGAGAAAGAAAGATGGAGTTTTTTTCATCAGCCAGAGCCCCAGCCCAACTCAATGCCGTAACCGTTTTTGCTGGGGTTTTCCTTTTTTGCCTTTGCTTCACCTCCATTGGTGCGCCTTCTTCTGATCCTCTGTTTTTATCTACAGATTTTGATGTCTTGATGTTTATTTGTTTTCTGGGATTGAGTTTCTATGTGAACATTGATGTTTTCAAATTTTTGGTGATTTGCGTGGTTATTTGAGGAATCGTGTCGAAATCGTTACGACTTTCGATTTTGATTTGTCTTGCGACAAAAATGCGATCTTACTGTGGTTTCGTTAAATTTTGTTTCTTGTTCATGAATGCATGTGGGGAATAAAATATGTCTCTGTTTTAATTTGTTTGTTCATTGCAGTTGCTGGGTTTTTATTTATTTATTTATTTATTTTGGGGCCCAATAGTTGACTCAGCATTAATCATGTTTGATAATAACATGATTTCCCTATGATGAAACAATTTGTTTGCATGAATTTGTTTATATTGAATACAATGGTGAATGTGCTAAATTTAGTTTTGAATCAACAACTGCTAGAAAACCAGTTAAAAGTGATATAGTGCACTGGAATTTGTGTTCAAATAGTGTTTTTTCAGTTAAATTGATTTACAGTATTGTATGATACCATTTGACATTCAGCTAGCTATCTTGATTCTCATATTCTAAACTTGCCTTTTGATTTTCCTCAGATGCTTACGATGCGCTCGATCCTAATGGAAATATAACAGTGAAATGGGACGTTCTTTCTTGGACTGCAGATGGATACACTGTAAGTATTGCTCACAAATTCGGGAATGAACACAATTCTTTGATCATAGATTTCGATTAACTAAGACAAAATGAGCAGCATTCACTTTAAATGCATCTGAGTTCATCTTTATTGAATATTGCAAAAGATTAATGCTTGAGTTCTGATTTCTCCATTGATTCATCGGACATGTAATACATATGATGAACTCTTTGTCAATTGAAATGGTGCAGGCGGTTGTTAAAATTTATAACTTCCAAAAATATAGACACATCGAATTACCGGGGTGGAAATTGGGTTGGACATGGGCGAAAAAGGAGGTGATTTGGGGCATGATGGGGGGTCAAACTACAGAACAAGGCGATTGTTCAAGATTCAAAGGAACTATCCCACATTGCTGTAAGAAGAATCCAACTGTCGTGGATTTGTTACCTGGAACTCCTTACAATCAACAGATTGCAAATTGTTGCAAAGGCGGGGTCATAGCTTCTTGGGTACAAGATCCTGCAAACTCGGTAAGTTCGTTCCAGTTAACTGTTGGTCAAGCTGGGACGAGCAATAAGACCGTAAGGCTACCTAAGAACTTCACCCTGCAAACTCCGGGGCCCGGCTATACGTGTGGGCAGGCTAAAATAGTGAAGCCGAGTAAATTTCTATCACCGGATAAAAGGAGATTCACTCAAGCTTTAAGTAAGCTGTTTCTTTTCATTTCTTGCTTGTTGTTGTATTGGAAAATTGCTGTTTGTGATACATATTCACGTGTTGTTTTATAGTGACATGGAACGTTACTTGCACGTATTCACAGTTTCTGGCTCAGAAGACACCCACCTGCTGTGTCTCGCTCTCGTCGTTTTACAATAATAGGATTGTGAACTGTCCGACTTGTTCTTGTGGCTGTATGAATGTAACTCAACCGGGGAACTGTATTGAGTAAGGACTAATTCACATTTCTCTATCCTTTTGGTTTTGAAAAGTACGTTGTGTTCTTCTTTTTATGATAATCAGTATGTAATCTTACAGCTCAAACACTCCGCACATAGCTTCGGTCGTTTCAAGTTCGGACCACAACAATTTAACCCCTCTCGTCCAGTGTACCAATCATATGTGCCCTGTCCGAATCCATTGGCATGTCAAGCTTAACTACAAAGAGTATTGGCGTGCAAAGATATCAATCCAAAATTTCAACTATGTAAGGAACTACACACAATGGAATCTTGTTGTTCAACACCCCAACTTCAACAATCTCACGCAGATATTCAGTTTCAACTACGAGCCATTGACTCCATTTGATACCATAAGTAAGTGAAGTGTGCACTTATTACTTCATTAAATTTCTTCGAATTCTTATCTAAATGTTGAACAGATGACACGGCTATGTTGTGGGGAGTGAAGTTTTACAATGACCTGCTCATGCAAAATGGCCCATATGGAAATGTGCAATCGGAGCTGTTATTCAGAAAGGAGAAGGGAACTTTCACGTTTGACAAGGGATGGGCTTTTCCGAGGAGAATATACTTCAATGGGGACAATTGTGTGATGCCTCCACCAGATGACTATCCATCTCTTCCGAATGATGGAGTTCGTACACCTTTCTCTTTGCTTCTTTTATTAACAACTCTCATGGCTTCTATGGTGGTCTTATTTGTGCATTCTTGAAATGATGGCACATTCTTGATTCAGAATAGTCCGTATGTAGTGAATAGAGTAACTCTGATTTTACTCACTTCATCTGTTACTATTGTACTGTCTTGCTTTTATGTTGATTATTTATAAGATGTATACACTGGAAAAATATTGGTGAATTATTTTTCAAATCTTTTCCAGTTTCAAGAAGTATTATCATTACCAGAAAATCATCTCACATACAAAAAAGAAAAAGAAAATCTAAAAAATGGTAATCACACAAGTACAACTACTAAAATCAAAGAAAATGCAACTCTGAAAAAAGAGAGAAGATATTTATGAGCAGAGTTTGGTAAAATTGGGTATGCATCAGGAGGTGGAAGCTGACATTCATCTCCATTAAAATAAATTTTCCTCGGAAATGCCCAGCCCTGCTTCAGTGTAAATGTATTCTTATCCTTCTTTAACAGTATCTCTGTTTGAACATTTCCAGATGGCCCAGCTTCCATTAGTAGATCATTATAGAACTTCATTCCATAAAACATGGCTGTGTCGTCTGCAAATCGTCCAAACAAAGTACATTAGAAAATCAAGAAAACGAAAAATGTATATATTTCGGTATTGTAGTTAGTGATTTGCACTCACTTATGGACTGGTAAGGAGTGATGGACTTGTAATCAAAGCTGAAAACTTGGGTGACATTGTTAAGATTAGGATGCTGAACTACGAGTGTCCACTGCGTGTAGTTCATTCTGTAATTGAAATTAGTGATGGCAACCTTTACGCGCCAATACTCTTTGTAGTTTACCTTAACGTGCCAATGGACGCGTATTGGGCACATATGATGAGTGCATTGCAGAAGGGGTTGATTGTCCTTTCTTGGGGTGTTTACTCCCACCATTTTTAGCTTGTTTGAATTGCTCCTACATTTGTTAAGATCACACAGCTTCAGTGAACCCGAAAGGAAACAGCAACTTAAATTGCAAGAAAACGTCAACTCACATGATGCAGTCTTTCTTGCTTTGACACCCACACGAGCATTTTGAGCAAGGAGTGATTGTCTCGTTGTAGAAAGACGAGAAGGAGACACAGCAACTCGGGTGCTTGGAGACGAGGAGTTGTGAGTAAGTACATGTTACATTCCATGTCACTGCATGATAAAACTCACTGATCTTTACTCTCATTACATATTATGCTAGAAATTAGAAGTACTCAAAGAGAGAAATGATAACATCATGCTTACTTAAAGCTTGAGTTTTTCTTCTACGATCGGGGGTTAAGTACACGGTGGATGGCACTATCTTTGCAGGGCCACAGGTGTAGCCTGGTCCGGGGCCGAGGAGGGTGAAGTTGGTCGGGAGTTTGACCGTCTTGTTGGAAGTGCCGGCAAGGCCAACGCTGACCTGGAAAGACGAGACAGCCAAGGCGGGGTCTTGGCCCCACGAGGCCACCACCCCGCCTTTGCAACAGTTGGCTATCTGTTGATTGTAGGGTACTCCTGGGAGCAAATCAACCACTGTGGGGTTTTTCTTACAACAATGTGGTACGTTTCCTTTGAATTTCGAACAATCTCCTTGCTCGGTGGTTTGTGCTCCCACCATGGACCATATCACCTCCTTCTTAGCCCAACCCCATGTTAGGGTCCACCCGGGGCTCATGATGTGTCGATACATTTGGAAGTTGAACATTGTCACAACAGCCTGATCAAGAATCGGAAATTAAAACTTTTAGCTCCCTTTTCGTGCACTGCTTTAGAAGTACATAAACGAAAGAAAGCTCACCACGTATCCATCCGGTGTCCAAGATACGACATCCCATTTGATCGTGATGTTGCCAAATGGATCCAACGGGTCGTACGACTCTGAAAAATTCAAGAAACGGTGGTCGATTACGAGCACATTAAAGAAGAAAGTGAAAACAAGAGAAATGTGAAATTAAATTACCAGCTTGAGAAAAGATCATCACCAGCAACACACCCCATGAGATGAAATTCTGATTCATTTTTCGATTTTAGTTAGCTCAAAGATGTGTGTGGATAATTACAAGAACACAGTATATGTAGTGTGTGTATCATGAATTGGTATGCCTAATGATTTCACACCTAATGGTGGTTGGGATTTCATTCACTTTAGTTTCATATATCTGATCAGTGTAGATAAAACAGGAGACATGAGACATTTGAACTTAATAGATAACTAGTCAGTGTCCCAATGGTGCTACATCATTTTTGCATACTAATATATTTGAAGCAACCATTGTTATATATATTATTTTCTTGATATTTTAGGTGACATATAACGTTAAGTTATTTAATTGATTGATTGGAAATGGCCAATTGGGTGGAGGAAAAAAAAAAGTTCATTTAAAGGAAGAGGCTATTGATCAATCACACACACATATATTTCCATTTTCTACAAGCACATTATATTGACACCTACCATTGCCTACAAAGTTGATGCTTGGATAAAATGAAAATAATGTAAATGAAACAAACTTATCATAAGTTATTTGAAGTTAAATTCGATATAAGTTCATCAAACTTATTTAATAAGGCTTGTTTATATATATGAATCAAACTCATGCTCAATAATGTTCAACTCGTAAGTATGCCTGTTATTAAACTCGTATTGACCTAGCTCGTAAAAAATAAAACTAATTATTTGATATTATTATATCATTTTTATAGCTTTACTTATAATAAATCAATATGTAACTATATATTTACTTTTAGAAAATTAAAGATTTTAGAAAATAAATTATACTTTAATTTCAAGCATACATCATTTATTTTTAATGAGTTAATGATAAATAAATAACTTTACATTTATGTTTTTTAATTTTATTTGTGCTTGAGTAAGGTCTTAGGTATTAATACGTTCGATAAGGTAAGTTGGAATTCAACTAAATAATAAACGAACCAAAACTTCAACTCTCAAAATTTTTATAATATTAAAGTAATGATTTTTCCAAAAAAAAAAACCTCCTTTAAGCTCACTCATTATTTTTAATTTGATTTTTCAATTATCAGATTAAATTACTTGATTAGTTAAGTATATTTTTCCAATTTTATATTAAAGAAAAAGTCAATAAAACATTACTCGATTAATATGGCCGCTAAAAGAGATTCATTATTAGAAAAGATGTTGCAAGTGATGAGTTAGAACATTAGTCGACTGATGTTATATTTTATTAGTTTTTTTTAAGGAAATGAGATTTCAATATTACAATTTTAAATTGAATTTTCATCATTTCATGAGCAATAAAATCTTTGGATAAAAAAGTAAAAACTGAACCAAATCTAAAAATAAAATAAGAAGAGGAGATAAACATCTTTAGATAGAATCTTTTACATCACCAGAATAGTTTATTGGATTAATAAAGGTGAGAAAATCGTAACATGATTTTAATTATTTTTTGGAATAGTTGCTCACTATTCTTCAACAAGTATACTTACAAATACAACACGTATCCATACGGTTACTCTCAACATCACAAGCTGAATTTAGAAAACTACTCTTATGTTTGGCAACACATTTATAATCGCAACCATGTGGATTTGAAATGTCACAGTGTACATTATGTATATAATCCGTGCAAACTCCTTCTTCGAAAGAGCCTGTATTCAACAAATTGAATAAATTAATAAGATCAAAATTGGATATTTAAAATTTAGAGAATCAAACAACATAAAAACAATATAATTCACATTTAAAAAATAAAAAAAAAAGTTGAACTTCTTTGTAATTGAATCAATTCACTAGTTTGTGTAGCATTTTCCATCCACCATCTGATTTCCTCATTTTAAAATTTAAGCAGATGATATGTGAAAATCCATACCTGAAATTAAGCTGAAGCACACAATCATAACCAACACCCAAGCAAATACTTTTGCCATTTTAATTTATATATATTGAAATTGCTTCAACTCTCAATTGGTTTTTAATTGATAACTATTGAAAATGGTCTTTGCAATATGACATATTTATACATCCTAATGGTGAATTAATCATAAATTGATTTCTTAACAAGGCGAATATCACTAATATTTTTGGAAATAATAAATAATAACAATTCACCAAAATTGATACTCGTTCAATTAATTTCAAATATGGCCATATCCATTAGGTCAACTTTCAATTAATAAAAATTTCTATAATTGGCCCGAACTTTTGAGTCATTATATAACAAACGGCAAATTAGGAAAAAAGGCTTTTTGAGAAATATATCAAAATTAATTATTTATACATATATAGAAACAATAACCTGACAAAAATAGAAAGCCAACATTATTATGCCCGAATATTATTATTATTTTGGAAATAATAAATAATTACAATTTACTATAATTGATATTGAATTCATTTCAAATGTCAATCTTGTGGGCTTTAGGTCTTAACCCACCAGCTCCTAAGCTTCTTTACAAGACTGTTGGTCCACAAAATTCAACCCAAATTAGTATACATTAGTTATGGGTTGGTCCTGGTCCGTCTACTTAATGGGCTTGACATTGCTGAATAAGCCCAATCCAGTTGACAATCATAAAGTGCATTGGAATTGATCTTCAGAAGCTAAGGCCCAAGACTCAGTCTGTGGAGCCTTCCATCAAATATTCTAATTAATTATTGGAATAAGAATCCCATAATTGTCTTTTGGGCTGGCCCAATTCAGCAATATGAAGCCCATCAAGTAGAGAGGCAGTACCAACCCATTTCATGATCTCATCATAGTTGAAGATGGCGATCCATCGGAGACAATTAGGGTTTCGATTATGAGCTGTACAATCGGAATGACATTATTTCCTTCAAGGATTCTGATTGACGCTGTTAGGTACTTGGTTTCTAAGAAGAAGTACATTTTCACCATTGATGATGATTGCTTTGTAAGATTCTCCATTCTATCTCTCTCTCTCTGTGCATGCATGTGAATATTGTATAAATATGGTCTCTCTTTTAATTACTTCATTAATGTGAATAACTCAATTAAGAAAAGATTTAGATACTCTTCTCTCTCTTGAAGAAATGTGGAGAATACTACACATCCTCAATCATTTCTCTATCTTAATTTGTGTGTGTCTCATGTCATGGCTCATAGTTTGTTGTTTTTGATTTGAGGTTTGAATATTTTAGCTTGCATCTTTTGTGTTAATTTGAAGTCAAAGATTACTAGGTAAATTATTACTAGAAGTTTAATTTGTGTTTGATATTTTGTAAGTGAGAAGACTTGTTGTACATGATAACCTTTTATAGATTACTACTTGTGTTGGAATTATTCCATCCTTCAATTTTGGATTTGTATCAATGTTCTTCTTATTTGGGATTATAATGCTTTTTTAGCCATTAAATTTTTCTTTTTTCTTTAATTTTTGTGAGCTCCTTTTATCTAATGCATTTATATACCTTTTGTTAAGCAAGATATGTTATATCAAGATCACTTTACATCAATATATTTTAGAATAGAATAGATTTTTGTCATGATATATAAATAAGGCATAAGAAGAAAACCATTTAAAAAGAAATGCAATAAAAACCAATTAAAAGACGTTAAGGCTTCATTTGGATAGAGTGATTTGAAATTTCGGATTTCAAATCCACTCAAGTTGGAATGAATTTGAAATCCACCAAAATGGCTCCAAAATTAGTTCAAAATGAAAGTGATGGATTTCGAGTCCACACATATCCAAACACCATCAATGGATTTGTTATCATAAATTTCAAATTTCTTCTCAAATCCACCCCTAAAGTAATTTCAATATATGAAATGGCAAAAGTCATTCCAAAAGGTGCCAGAGTTTCGTATGTGCATGTGTGTGTGTGTTTTTTTAGGACTTAACCTGTTTTTTCAATTGTTGTATTTTGGGAGGAAAAAAAAAAAGAAAAGAACAAAGTTGATGATGATAGGATTCTCAATAATTAAGTGGAATATTTGATCTCTGGGCCTGGGCTTCTCAAAATAAATTCTGATGCAACTTATAATTGTTAATTGGGCAGGGCTTATTCAGCATTATCAAGCCTAGTAAGTAGACGGGCCAGACCAGCCCATAACTAATGTCTACTACAATTTGTGTTGAATTTAGTGGGCTAACAATTAATATTATTATTTATCATTTCAAAATATAATTAGGAAACTGTTGGCTTTCTAATTTTATCATACTCTTGATTTACATATATACAAAAATCAATCAATTGTGATATATGATTCCCAAAATTCTTCGAGTTTTTGCCCCCCTAATTTATTGTTTCCCATAAAAGAAGTCATCAAATACCTATATTTTAGTTGAGGAATATTAACAGAAGTACGGTCGATTTTTTTAATTTTTGTGAATAACTTTTATCTAATTTGTCTAATGTATTTACTTCGGTTAGACAAAAATATGTTACATCAAGATCACGTTACATAAAAAATTAGAACTTGATTTCCTAATTAACAAAGTGGTGAACTTTCATAAGATCATGAGGAAGAAACATATATACTATTTCCATTTTAGGTGAATTGCACTCCTATGCACTTAATGTATATATATACACAGATCGGATTCAGGTCTATCCATATATGCACATTTTTATTTATTTTTTATTTTTTATTTTTAACTTTTATATTATGTTAGTCATACATTTATGTCCAGTTATTATACCTTGATTTAATACTTTTAACTTAAAAAAAACCTTAATTTAGCCACAATTTGTACATGTTTACCTTTATATGATATTACTCATACTTTTATATTATATTACTTATACCTTTATGTTATATTACTTATACTATTATATCAACATAGTCATCATACCTTATGTATTATATAAATGTACAACTGACATAACTAAAATGTATGACTAATATAACTAAAAGATATGAATGATTAATATGTCTGCTTAAAAAAAGAGTTAAGATACAATTAACATTACTGAAAGTATGACTAACATAATTAGAAGGTATAACTAATACTACTAAAAGATATGTCTAACTAACATAACATAAAAGTACAACATCTAAGAGAAAGTTTGGATGGGTTTGGACGCACCCACCCAGACGCATGGCGGCGCGTAAGAACGCATGGCAGATCGACCCAAATGCATGTATCAGTTGCACAAAAGTTTTTGTATTTCTAAGTTACTAAACATTATTTGCCGATGATGGAATCACTGTGGCGAATTAAAGTTGCAAGATTGGCAATATGATATCGAAAGTAGGAAGTAAGGATTTGATTAAATTAGCGGCTAAAGCTATACCGATTATTTGTACAAGTATTTAATTTTCTAATACAATCATCTCTTGTTTGTTCAAGTATCGAAGCTTTAATACTATTGTACTTTAAATCATATAAAAGAATAAACAATATTAAAAGTATATTTTTTTAGAGGTTTAAAAATTTATAATATGGTGGTAATATTTTCAATAACAAGCATTTTTGTGATGTGTGTGTATCAATAACTCATTTACAAATTTAGTTGAAAATCTTAGTAACATTGATTTTTAGTTGTACATGGAAAATTCAGTTAGTATTCATAATTATAATATATAAATATGGCAAAAGAAGAAAGGCATTTAAAAATAAAAATCAATTAAAGGAAGTTAAAGTAATTTCAATAAAACCATTTTTGCGTGTTTTTTTTTTTTCTATACTTAACCTTTTTTTTTTTTTTCAATTAAGAAAAGATTTAGATACTTCTCTCTCTCTCTCTCTGTGAAATGTGGATCTTTCGGCATGCTTGGTATGATGAAATAGAATTATGTGGGAATGGAATGAACTCAAAAATGGAATGGTGATGGGAAATGAATGATATAAAATACTGATTCATGTGATTGGTATTACAAAGGAATAAAAAATGAATGAAATAATCATTATAATTATATTTTATAATTGATAACTATAAATAAAATGTATAATATTAAATCAATCTTTATTTGACCAAATTACCTTCCACTATAATTTTATTTAATATTAATATTCAATATATCACTCAAATTTAAAATATTTGGCATATTTGAATTTAAAAATAATTTTTTTACATAAAATTAATCATTCTACTAATATTAAGATATATTATATTTATATATTTTATTTTTTAATTTTATTATTAGTTTACTATTTTTGTATTATTTACATATTCTTAAAGTAGTTAAATAATAATAATAATAATATATTTCATATTTTTTATTAATTATTCTACATGATTTTATATTATTAAAATCTTAATATCTTATTTTACATTCTAAAAAAAATAACCAATTTATTTATATTTTTTTAAATAATCTATTATCTATACTATATTCATTTATCTTATTTATATGTATTTACAAATATATATATATATATATATAGTAAATCTTATATCAGAACTAAAATTATTTGTATTATTAAAATTATATTCATATTATGTTATTATGGTTTTTAGATTTTATATTTATTAATTATTTTTATACTATTTATGTATTTAAATTTTTTTTTGCTATTTTTTATATTTATATTTTATATTTATTTTGAATTATTAGTTATTATTTTATATTTTTTATAAATAATTTAATATTATTTACGAAATTTTATATAATAATTTAACTTTAAAAAGTTAATTTTTGAAAATATAGAATGAATAATGATAATTGTCAAAATTAATAAAAAAATTCATTTTCTTCGTGACAGGAATACGTAATATCATGGGGTAGGAATGAATGGTCATTCCCTCATCCATGGCAATACCAATTCATGCGGGAATCATCATTCCCACTTATTAAGCATATCAATCAAATGAATAGGAATGAAGGTAAGAATGATGATTCCATTCTCACCACATTCCATCATACCAATCATGTCTGTTGTGTGTGTCTAATAGTGTGTTAATTTAGGTCAAAGGTTGAAATTTATTACTAAGTAAATTATTAGTAGAAGTTTAATTTGTGTATTTTGTAAGTGAGAAGACTTGTACATGTTAACCTTTTTAATTTTTAGATTACTACTATTACTACTTGTGTTGGAATTATTCCATCCTTCAATTTTGGAGTTGTATAAGCGTTCTTCTTATTTGGGATTATAATGCTCTTTTAGCCATTAAATCCTTCTTAAAAAAATGTCATTAAATTCTTCACAAGTACACATTTATATTCCATTCCTTTAATTTTTGTGAACAACTTTTAACTAATGCATTTACGTTTTGTTAAGCAAGATATGTTATATAACGATCACATTACATCAATAGATTTTAGAATAGAATAAATTTTTGTCATAATACACAAATGTGGCATAAGAAGAAAACCATTAAAAAAAATCCAAAAAAAACCAATTAAAAGACGTTAAAGTAATTTCAATATATAAAATGGCAAAAGTCATTCCAAAAAGTGCTACAATTTCGTATGTATGTTTTATATTTTTAATACTTAACCTGTTTTTTCAATTGATGTATTATGGGAGGGGAAAAAAGAACAAAGTTGATGATGATTGAATTCTCAATAATTAATTGGAAAATAAATTCCAATGCAACATAATTGTTAATTGGGCAAGGCTTATTCAGCAATATCAAGCCCAATAAATAAACGGGCCAGGACCAATCCATAACAAATGTTTACTGATTGGGTTGAATTTAGTGGACTAATAATTTATATTATTATTTATCATTTCAAAATACAATAATGACATTTCAACAGGAAAATGTTGGCTTTCTAATTTTATCACTCTTGATTTACATATATATAAAATAATAAAAAACCAATTAATTGTGATATGATTCACAAACGTCCTTTTTCCCCCTAATTTATTTTTTGCGATACAGTGGCTCAAAATTTATTATGTTTGAAATATTTAAGTTTGGGCAGATTCAAGAAAATGTGCAGTCATGGTGGCCGAACGCTCTTCTGCGTGTTCGGTCAACCTGGACCGAATGGAGATGATCGGGTTTGATTGATTTTTTTGCATTTTTTTTGTTTTATTTTTATATGATTTTTATATATTTGACTAATTCATGAGATGTCCGTGATCAATTAACATTCAATTTTTCAAAAAAATTAGAGAAACAACATTAAAGAATAAAAAAAAAAAGAAAAAAAAAGGAGAAAAATAAAGTAGTAAAAGAGAGGATAGGGTTTAAAAAAAAAAAAAAGAAAAGGTAAAGAATAAAATTGGTATTTTTTAATTGAAAAATATTTAAATTGAGTGGGCTTAAAAGTTGATGGGGTTGTCTTTAAGCCCTTAATTGATTACTATTGAAAATGGTCTTCACAATATGACATATTTATATATGTGAATGGTGAATTCTAAAATGATTTCTTACCAAATATCATTATTATTTTTGAAAATAACAAATAGTAACAATTCTACGAAATTGATATTGAAACAATAGATTTCAAATATGACCATATTCATATGGTCAACTTTGAAATAAATAATTTTCTGTAATTGAGCCAAACTTGATTTCAAAGATGGTCAACTTTGAGTCATCATATAACAAACGATAAATTAGGAAAAAAGAATATCTTGATAATCATATCACAATTAATTATTTATACATATATGGAAACAATATATAGAAACAATAACTTGACAAAAATAGGAGCCAACATTTATTTACCAAATATCAGTATTATTTTGGAAACAATAAATATTAACAATTCACTAGCCAACATTTATTTACCAAACTAGTATATAGGTCCCGTGCGATGCACGGGTAAATAAAAATTATTATTTTGATATGAAAATGTTGAACACAAAATAATATATTATTTGAGATTAATTTCAATATAATATGTTACCCGTGTGATGCATAACCATAAAATTTAAATATTTTGAGGTTAATGTAAAAATGTCAATTTATGGAAAAATCAAGTTCTTAATAATATTTCAATTTCATTTGTTAATCCGTGTGATGCATGGTATATAAATTTTAAGTGTTGTAATTTTTTGATATAGATAAGTTGACTATGCAAAACTAACCTTAATTATTTAGAATATCTTTTAGATATAACAAACATTTTTTAAATATTCTTTTTCGAAAAAGTTTCATCACATCGACATATATAGTAGAATGTCAAATAACATTCATTCTCCAATTACGACATTATGTTTTCTACCAACCCCCTCCACCACCAATGAATTTTCATATATTTATCACCATTTCGACATAGTTTAACTTTCTAATATTTCCCACTTGAAAACTTGAGTATGATGTTCATAGTCATGATACTGCCATAAATTTTGACAATTTACTGGAGGAACAAACTTATAACAAATTGATGGAAAATATTAAATAAGTGTTTCACTATATATTAAAATATATTTTTTGATTTTGTTATTAAAATTCTAATTATAGCTATACAATTGCATAAATCAAAATATAAAGGGGTATCTTAAATTTTAATATTGATTTTTTTCAGTCTGTACATTTTTTTATTAGATTCCATCAAGTATTATTATTTCTTTTAACATTCATAGTTAGTGTACTCAATTATTTAACATTTTTCAAATATTAAGATATTTTCTAGAGAACATATTACTTGTTCAAATTAATTTGTTTAATTATTTATGTTTGTATACACATCACAAATTAAATTTAATGTATATTAAAATAAAAAAATCGGTAATTTGTTTGTTTTTTTATAGTTCCATTTATTTGTTACATTTGAAAATATTAAATGGTGAAAAAATTACTTAAAATGTTTTTAGATAAAAATTAAATGAAAAAAAAGTTGCTCTTATTCTAGAAATAGGCTGCGAATGACATATCAAAATTTATTTAAAACATTTTAAAATAAAAAACACGTATCATTTAAATTGTTATTTAGTGTATCAATCAAACATGTTTCAACTAATTTTATATTAATCTTGAATTTTTTTTATCTCTCATATTGAAATGTAATTATGCAGATAAAGTTTACCAATTTATGTATGTATAAATTTATATCATAATTAGTAGTTTAATGCTATTTTATTATTGTTAAACATGTTTTTTAATTACTTTTTTATGTATAAAAGTTGAGTGTTTTTTATCGAATATAATTGTAATTATTATTCAATCAATATATATATATATATATCTATATATATGTGTGTGGGCATAAAAAAATTAGAAAATTGAGAATCACAAAATGACGTTTATGTTTTTACTCAATTGGTGAGTACTAATTAATTAAATTAACTTATATATATATATATATATATATATATATATATATCAATCTATATGCATAAAATTTAGGAGATAACTTAGTGGAAAAAAATAATGTTTAAATTTAGATATACCCACTAAATAAGGAAATGTGTGTTTGGTTAATATGAGATAATTAATGATAGGTGCAATTTTTATATGTAGAAGATTACACAAAATATATTTTCTATATTTAATAATTATCAATTATTAATTATTAATATAATACATATTTAGTAAGTGAAAATGGGCGGGAAAACTTTTGAAATTACTATTTTTAGGGGTAATTGTTATTATATATATATATATATATATATATATATATCAATATTATTTTGGAAATAATACATAATAACAATTCACTAGAATCGACATTGAAACAATTGATTATAAATATTGCCATATTCATACGGTCAACTTTCAAATTATTACCATTTTCTGGTATCCGCCCAAACTTGGTTTCAAATAAAATTTTGTGACACTATATGACAAACATTAGAAATTAGGAAAAAGAATTTTGAGAATCATACCACAATTTGTTTTTTTTTTTTTATATATAAAAATCAAAAACCTGATAAAAATAAAAAGTCAAGAATTTTCTATTCAAATCTCATTATTATTTTTTGAAATGATAATATATAATTGAATTTATTCAACATCTTAATTGAAGATAACAATTCAACTACACTACCAACTATACACATTGGAATCTCGTCACACATCTCAACTTTATAAATATCTCCCAAGTACTAAGTTTCTACAACGACCTATTGATGTCATATGATTTCAAAAGTAAGCCATATCTTGTTAATTTCACGTATCTAAACTGATCAAATATTTGTTGTTGAATAGACGATACGGTGATGCCTATGGTGAGTGAAGTTTCACAATGACATATTGATGCAAAATGAGAATATGCAATCACAGGTATTATTCAAGAGGGACAAAGCAAGTTTCATCTACATTTTTATTGTGAATAGAATACCATTCAATATTATATGTTTACCCATAATTCATCTACATATTACTCTTCTGCTGGCGGTATTTTGTTCTTGTATTGATTATATTTGTGTGTGTATCCACAAATTTAAGAGAGCTGTTAAAATTGCTCCTACATTTGTTAATAAAGTCACAAAACTATGTATGGTCATGAATCGGAAAGATTAAAACATCAGGTTAATTAAATTGAAACCACTTAGAGCTCTAAGTCATTAAACACACACACACACACACACACACACACACACACACATATATATATATAGCATACTGTAAACTGTCTAACTCACCAAAAAAAAAAAAAAAAACGTGGTTTTTATACCATTGCCAAATAGAAATGCCCATAAAATACAAGCTGGAAATATAAATATAAAATAAATGGTGGTTCTCGACTTGCAGAATAATCTTATAATCTCTGGTCTCAAAATGAATTTGTCCAAGGCTTCTATAACTCAGACTATATATCTATTGAAAGAAATTATTAGCCAAAAATGAAAAGTGTTCTACTTAGCAGGGCCAGTGAGAACTCTGGAAGAGGCTCCTGGGCTTGATGGGTTAAGCTCATCCCATGCTTCTATCCACGTCAGCATTGCATCTGCAAGATTGTTGAAGTAATCATCCACCTTTCCCAGCTTCGCCTTCACTTGCTTTGATATCTCTACATAGCATTTCTGAACTGTGGTGCAATCCTTTGGCAGGACAACCGATTGGAAAAACGGGATCAGCTCTTCTTGCCAGTATATTCCCTTGTATTCCTTCTTCAGATTCACAAACGGGTTGCTAGCTTTGCTGTGCCAAATGTATGGCAGCCCTGTCTTGACCCCCAATCCCAAGTGGTCACATATCACCTTCAAGGAAAACGATGAAAGCCCTTATCCTAATGAATCTCCAAGATTTCAGTATTTAGATGCAATGTAGTAGTGTTCAGAGTTTAGTACCTTAGTGCACCAACCAGCCCACATGTCATCATAGCGTCCGATAGGCTGCCCATCGCCCATTAGTCCAAAGTACATTGCGGGGCCTATCAACTCACGGTTGAAAGCTAGGTTCATGCCACACATTGGGAACAATGTGCCCTTTGGGATTGTCAAGACTGCATCAACATACCTGAAAACAGAACATATTGATTACCAAGTGAAGATAACCAACCACAGGAGCCTTAACTTATGTTTCCAAAAGCCTACCTAGTGTTCCTCTCACGAGGCTTAACGAGTTGAGTGGGTGCGTCATAATCAGGGATGTTGAGCCAAAGACCATGAGAAACGGCAGTGGCTACACCTTCACGTAGACTGAAGGGGTATCCCCGTACAAAGTCTGTGCCATCACAGTAGGGATCATAAAGTGTGTTGAAGAAAAATGGAGTAGATGGGGACAGAAGGTTCTTGATGTGCTGTTCGAGGGCATTAATGTCCTTGCCTGTTGGATCTTTAGCAACCTGTGTTGGTGCCAGTAAATGATTCAGTGAACAAGTCTACCAAATTGATGGTCCCCTAATTAAAAAACAGTGTATAGATGTATGACCACACAAAGCCTGACTTTGATATTTTCTTGTTTATAACTTTATATAACATAAAACACCTGAACCATATACAGGAGACTTAGCTATCAACTGTTGAACCAAATTAGGTTTCAATTAGGCATCTCAGTTTGAAATTATTTGCGAAAACACAAAATATAAATCAATATAATGACAAGCCGAACCAGATTAGGGCAACTACAAGCAAAAACAGCAATTACGGAGAACTGGATTTAGATGAAATAAAAGCAAATGAATTCAAGTAAGATGTCTTTTTCTGTTCTGTTATTAAGACCTCATCTCACACCTATTGTGATTAAATTTTATTTTTTCTGAAAAGTTTGTGAACATATAATTGAGTAAAGATTTAATCTTAAAACAATTCTATAGGATCAGATGACTCAGATCTGCATCATCAAAGTATCAAAACCTTCCAATTCAATCCTATATAGCCTTCAAAAGGTAAATGCAGTAGACAAAAGATCTTCAAAAAATCAACACAATTGTGAAATACAAATTTTCTGAAGAATTAAATGGCTAAAAATCATTAATATCCAAATTAAGAATTCAAGAAACAACAACTTAAGAAGAAGAATTTATACATGTAATTTCCAACACTAGTACTTGTAATTTGTGAATTAAAAACCTACAGGATAAACACAAATTAAATTGACAGTAATAATTCACCTAGTAGCCTTCTCATAAATTCAAATATCTGAACCAAACACGAAACTTGAAAACAAAAATATTCAAAACCAAATCAAAAGAGAAAGAGAGAGAAATAGAGTGGAGAATCTTACAAAGCAATCATCATCGATGGTGAAAATGTACTTCTTCTTAGAAACCAAGTAACCAAAGCAGCGGCAAGCAGAATCCTTGAAGGAAATGCAGCTGGCCTTGGGCCCCAATATCTTGTTAATGTCATTCCGATTGTAGAGCTCATAATCGAAACCCTCGGGCACCTTAATTGTCTTCGATGGATCGCCATCTTGAACTATGATCAGATGGTAGGGCTGGAAAAACGGCCGCCACATTTCCAGGAAATCTAGGTTTCTGATGGTAGGAATCACGATGTCCAGTTCATCTTTCAGCAGCGGAGTCGACGACTTCGAGTCCGCCATTGTCAATATTTCTTTGATTTCGAGGTTTTGGAGGAGGAATTTGAGGGGGGAGAGAGAGAGTTGAGAAGTGGTGTAGGGTAGTGAGAGAAGAAAGAGGTGTGAATTTGTACGAGGTGGGGGAGGTGTCTCCAATGGAAACTACTCAGTGGAACGTGTGAGCTGGCACGTGCGAGGGGATGACTCATTAATTTTCTGACCATTTTACCCCCCATAAAATAGAGAGGCAAGTAACTAATAAAAATATTTACCATTAAATTTAGACATGATGAAATCGTTGCATATATATTAATTTGCATCATCAAAATTTAAACTGTTGTATCATACTCATACCATAAACTCTTGGAAATACATAATTGACAAATTAAGATTTAAAAGATTTTTTTCTAAATTTTATTTGTAGATGGATACCGAATGATAAATATAGCATATATATATTTTTTTTGGAAGAGAAATATAGCATTTTATAAACAGTATTTCATTAAGTATTATATATATATATATATATATAAGATAATGAAGGAATTATTCAATTATATGTAATAAGTTTTTTAGTTTTTTATTTAAATAATTTTGTCTATGAATTAAGGATGGAATTACTTAATTATTCAATACACATGCTCTAATTAAACATTCCAAATTCAACGTGCAACTATTTATTAACATGTGTTGGCTACATAATATTTATAACAGAAAAAATTATATAGATCGTTTCCTCCACTATTCACAAATCACAACCCTAACTAATTTTCAGGAGTTTATCTCTATTTCATGAATGTAGATTCCTGAGACAATTTCTTTAAAATCATAAACTCTATTTTGCAATTAATAACTAATGCTTTTAAAATAAGTTAAGAAAAATGTGCTAGTGAGGTATAAAAATGGAAGGTTTTGTAGGTGCAGTATTTTATCAAATATATCAAAAGATATATTTATTGATATGTGTGATTGATTCCAATTAAATACTAATAGATACTATATTTAGTAGAATCCTCTGACTATAACAACATATACAAAAGCAGAATGTCATGATTAGAATTAAATATTCTTAACAGAATTAAAATAAAATAAAAAGTAACGTATCCTATCTAGTTTAATTCAGATTTTTTTCCTTTCATATATTTTATTTTATGCAAGACGGACAATCTTTCAGGGCGATATTGCAATCAACGACTAACAATATACACTAAATAAATTTGATAAATATAATTTGTAGCCGAAAACAAGGCAGTTTCTGTTATATTCGGTTTTTTTTTTTTTTAATTATTTTGTCAATATTTAAAATACTAATGAGAATCGAAACTTAATAAAATTAAAAGTAAAAAAAAAAAAAAAAAACGTGAGTCCATACAATTAAGAAAAAACAAAATCGGTTTTCTTTACTGTAAATGGAGTTCCATCTTTGTATAGAGTAATAATTTAGTAGAATATTGAGAAATGGAGGGGAACGGCAATGGCGGCAGAAGGGGGATCGACGATTTCAAGGTCAGCCGCCCATTTATTTTATCATTGTCCCATTTAATTTCTTGTTCATCTTTTTTCTTATATATATATATATATATATATAAAATTTTGGATTTACTCTTATGACTTTTAGTTCATTAATATGTAAAATAATTCTTTTTTTTTTCTTGAAGCAAGAGAGAAAATTATTATTTGTTGCATTGTAATTTGTATGCTATGTTCGAAGTTTTAAGTGGTTAAATATCTATCTAGCTAGTCTAGGATTGAGACGGAGCTAAACAATTACTTAATTAATATTAATATATATATATTGACTAAATCAACATAATATCGTCATTTAAAAGGGAAATTGGGAATTAATGCCCCAATATATTTATCACAAAAACTCATGTGAGACCGTCACATGTACTTATAGTAGAAAAATACATATTTATGACTATAAAAGACATACATGAATAACTTATATTTATATTTTTACTGTAAAAACATACTTAAAAAACGCATACTTATAGTTGAAAAACACATACTTATACACGAATAATACATACTTGAATTTGGTCGCGTCTCACAAGAGACCAACTCTTTATTTATTGGGCGGAAACACCCTGCATGGTTACTTCACTTAATATGAAATAATAGACAAAAACCATAGCATAATAAATTATATTTGGGACAGACGAATGAGAATTGAATTAATGGCAATGTATACATATGATCAGAGAGACGGCTCTAAATTTTTATTTCAAGAAAGATGATTTTTTTCATATTATAACATACTATAGTTGGAGCTATAATTTAGGAAGTATAAACAATTTTTTAGAATGAAAGAAACGCACTCTCTTATAAATTCCTGATACAAACAAAAAAATATAATAAACTTTACATATAAAAAAAACATAAAAAAAAAATTAATGACCCTCTAAATTCATCCCTGCATGCACATATAAGATGATGTACGTAATACGGTAGAGAACTTTTAGGGCGTGTTTGGTTCGCTGGTTTAGGTTGGTTTGGGTTTATAAACCAACCTAAACCAATGTTTGGTAACTGGGTTTGAAGCTCGGAAAATTATTTCAGCCCAGGTCAATTTTGCCTCGGTCCGCGCGTAATTGATGGGTTTGTGGTGCCTTATTTGTGGGTTTATAAACCCACCCTTTTTGGTGGGTTTAAGCCTGGCCCAACAGTGTCCAAAAATTGAGACCAAACTGCCCTTGCTTTTTCAATTCAAATGACCTTTGTGCCATTGTGAATACTAGAACCTCCAAAATGCCATTACATATAAAGACAATAGCTAAACCCCTCTTCCCCAATTCTTTCGTCTCCTCCACCATCGAAGCAACTGAGCGCCACTGCAGGTCCGAGGGAAACCTGCTTCTTCGAAAACCCATCCATCTTAGAGAATACCCTCAAGAACCATGGAGGAAGATTAATGACAGTGGACTTTCGCAATCGTACTCGAATACTTATTTTCTTTGCCAAATCGTATAACCCACGGCTAAATATGCAATCGATTATAGTTGATTTTGTTCGAAGTGCATTATGTTGAAGCAATTCATTGAAACATGGAAGCTGTGAGATTTTGGTTTATCAATTTCATGGAAGCTGCGTCAAATTGGGGGTGAAGGGTTTATATTATATATATGGGATGCATATTATATGTTATGTATTTTATATTAGTTTTAAAACATAATTTTAATTAAGTAAATTTAATTTGTTAAATTATTTTTTTTAGTAAGGGTAATATAGTCTTTTTATGTATTTAATCAATCCTAACCAATAAAGCAAACACAAAATTTAAATTAAACCCACTTTTTCAAATCCATAAACATTCAAACCAAACACAAAAATTAAATCAAACCCATCTCAAAACCCACTTACCAAACATACAAAAAGTGCTATTTTGTCTTCAATGAACAGTAAAAACCCGAAAAGTCCAATCAACCTAAACAATCTCAACCCGTGTACCAAACGGGGCCTTAGATTAGTGTGACCATCAACAGTCATGCTTTATGTGAACGGCTTTGTTGATTCAATTAATTTCCAAGTAGTCCATTAAGGGCTCGTTTGGTTTGGAGGATGGGTTTAGGTTAGTTTGTTTAAAAAGGCGATTATTTACTGTTTATTGAAGACAAAAAAAATGTTAATTTGGGTGTTTGGTTTGTTGGTTTAGGTTAGTTTGTATTTAAATTTTGTGTTTGGTTTGAATGGTTATATTTTTTGTAAATTGGGATAGTTTATAAACTTTTGTTTGGTTTGTAGGTTAGTTAAGTTAAAAATGTGAAATGCCCAAAATACCCCTCATTAGAGTTTTCTTTCTTTTCTCAATTCAAATTTAATATATATAATTTAATATCCCAAAATTTAATTATTTAATATATTAAAAGATTAAAAAATACATTTAATATATATATATATAATTTAATATCCCAAAATTTAATTATATATATATATGAAAAGATAAAAAAATAATTTAATATATATATAACTTAATATCCCAAAATTTAATTATTTAATATATTAAAATATTAAAAAATAACTTTATATATATATATATATATATAAAATTTAATATCCGAAAATTTAATTATATAAATATTAAAAGATTAAAAAATAATTTAATATATATATATAATTTAATATCTGAAATTTTAATTATATATATATATATTAAAAGATTAAAAAATAATTTATTATATATATATATATTATTTAATATCCGAAAATTTAATTATATATATTAAAAGATTAAAAAATACTTTAATATATATAATTTAATATCCGAAAATTTAATAATTTTTTAATTTAAAAGATTAAAAAATAATTTCATATATATATAATTTAATATCTGAAAATTTAAATAGATAGCAGCAACACATGAAGGATCCACGAAGATCACTAATCCATTATGCAAAGACTTCTTCTATAAATAATCATCAGTTTATACTTGAAGACAATTATCTGATACTAATTATTCGTCAAAGTAGTCCTTCATAATTCATTCTTAGCGCAGGAATCATGTGTAGCTTTTCATGCCCCAACGTGATTCAAATACAATGTGAAACTTATGTATTTCAAACAATTTATTCAAAGGCATGGATAATTCAACATATCATCGCCCAAAATTAATGACTTCAAAGACTAGTATCCATCTGTATATGTTCAGAAAGCAAATGCAAGCATCTCACTGGATGGAAACAGAGCACAACGAAAGATTGAGGGAGACGGTTAAGAAAAATAGCACCAACACCATGAATCAAAAATCAAGCCTAAGGTTCAAGAAATTGGGCATACTGCGAAGAAATAATATGCTCCAACAAAACCTTGAACACGTGCCCACCGGTTCCAAATTTTTAAGAAACGTTCATACTGATTGCATACCCCATCAAGGTTGCGCCGCATTTCTGTAATCGGAGAAGAAATTTGGCTAGGGTTCCAAGAACGATCGGGGCTTGGGGTAATAGAAGGGATGACAATCATGTAATATGTTGCAACAATAAGGGCGTAGGAGTAATTTCGGGTCAAATAGTAAGGGCATCTTAGGCAAAAATAAATGGACACTGTTGGGCTTATTTAAACCCACCACATTTGGTGGGTTTATAAAACCTTGCCCAATCCTTTCTAAACCCATGGATAGAACCGGGCCCAAATTGTAGTCCTTCCTGCAAACCCCCAATCCAAACATGCCCTCAAGGACTAAAATATCGCCGATAGGCGCCGATATATCGGAAAAATGAAGGTTCCGATACGAAATTCTAGTGCTATCAAAATTCGTTGGAATATTGCCGATTTATCTCGATATATCGGCGATATATCGACAATTTATCGGCTATATATCGGTCAGTTTCTCATTTTCTGTATTTTTTTTTTAAATTTTACATGTTTTACATATTATTTGGTTGTTATATAAATATTTAAATAGTAGCTTGTTTCCTTGGGAATTCAAGTTTTGGGAATTCGGAGTTTGAATTTCAACCATTGCATTTATTTAATTTTTATCCTACATTTCATTTTAGTTGTCTTGATAAAATTTTAATAAATTTTAATCCTACATTTCATTTTAGTCTTGATAAAATTTTAATAGCCAATTCTTTATTTTTTGGTCCATATTATAAGTTCCAAACCATTATTCTTTATTTAGTTGATTAATTATTCTTATAATTTATTATGATAAATAATTTTTTTTCCATATCTTTAAAATTGAAGATGAATTCATTTAATTTTTTTTTAAGTAATTAAATACTAGTTCTTGTTGTAATTTTTTTGAAGATTTGTTTTTAAAAGTAATTCTTTAAAGTAATTCATTTAATTTTTTTTAAATTTTTTTAGATTATTTATTTAGTTTATCTCTAAATTTGTTGTAAACATATCTTTTTATTTGAAATTTAAGTTCAATATATGTATATACTAGTTCTTGTTGTAATTTTTTTGAAGATTTTTTTTAAAAGTAATTCTTTAAAGTAATTCATTTAATTTTTTTTAAAATTTTTTAGATTATTTATTTAGTTTATCTCTAAATTTGTTGTAAACATATCTGTTTATTTGAAATTTAAGTTCAATATATGTATTAATGTTACTTATAATATTATATAAAGTACTAGATATTTTTTTCAATTTTTTTTACAAATTTTTAATTTTTTTTGCGTAAAAACCGATATATCCACCAATATGGATATATCCGTCGATATATCCGTAAAATCAAGGTACCGATATATCCATCGATACCGATATTTTACCGATATTTTAGTCCTTGCATGCCCTAAGAAATATATACATATATATATACATATATATATATATATATAAATAGTTATTTTAAGAACATTCACAATTGAGATGAGTCAATCCACAATTTATAATCCTTAAAAAATAAAATGATTTGTGAAAATTGGTATGAGTTTATGGTACTAAAGCTTTGGCTTACGGAATTAATTCGTGTAACGGTCTCATATTAGTTTTTATATATTTTAGACATTTTTAAATTTTTTCTCAAATTAAAAAAATATTATAAAATAGCCATGCAATTTATTTTTATAAATTTCATCCCCAATTTTATCATTTATAAAAATATCCATGTATTGCAGCATTTTTTTTTTCAATTTAGCCTATTTAAGAAAATAATAGTAATTGGGCCTCCTCTCTTAAATTTTGGGCTCCGTATTTGGGCTCAAGTTGGTTGTAAACAAATTAATTTTTTTAGCTTCAATGATATAACTTTCATTGAGGACATTGATATTTAAAACTTAAAAGACAACATTCACAAAAAATATAATCATGTAACGTTTTTGTAGCATAATATTTGTATTTGATGAATGTAGGGTCCTTAGAGGCAACATCGGATACCATGATAAATAAATCAGGATCAGATTTCTTTCCTAAAAGTAGCTCAACATACACTCCAATTTACATTCATTTGTTTTATCAGCCAAACATATTCTACTATTGTCCGTTTACTTTCAGCAATTCATTATTTTATCCAAGGGAAAATTAAATATACAATATTATATTTAATATGAAAATACAAGTTGCTTAGTAGGTAATACCAACTCCAATAATGAAATCAAATCAAACAACCTAATATTACGATGAATATATGCTATCAAACAAACAGCCTCACACGAACCACGGTTCAAATTCATTTTCAAAAATAAAATATTATTTTAAAAGCCATCGATTATAATCGAAATAATTAAATACATAAAACGGTTTTATGATTGGAGAAAGTAAACATCAAAGCCACGCATGATCCTTATCCACTCTTCTGAAACCTCATTGGCTGAGCTCTCTATATACACTGCTAATGATAATTGCCTTCCACCTTCAAAAGAAATCGCAATCTCTCGCAATTCCGCGTCGCAATTTCTCTCTCGTTCACAAAATGCAGATTTGGACAGTAGACCTGAAATGGGGGTCGATTTCGTCCGAAATCGGTCGGGATTGGTGGGTTGGAAATCGAGTTTTTTCTGAAATTTCGTGTCTCGATTTCCAACTCCACCCATTCCTATCGATTTCGGGATTTCCTCCCTTTTTATCTCTACGATTTTTCAGCTTATACTTCGTGTTCATTAAACTACAGGTATGTATATGTATGTATAGGTTGTATGTGTCACTACTTGCTGGATAATTTATGCATATTATAAAATATTAAATGTAGAGCGATGAGATATATGTTATTCATGGTTCAGATTATTAGATATAGGATAAAGATTTGTGGATTGTGAATATCATATAGGGTGTATTTTACTACGCAACATGTATAAAATCCTCTGTATATATTAAGAAGCTTTGGTTAAGTAATTGAGTGTATTGATATGAATGTTACTAAAAAAAGTTTGTTACTATTATTTAACTTTTTTCTATTTTTGAACTTTTCTCGATAATTATACATTTTGTGTAAATATAAGTAAATGCAGTTAATTCTATTCTATACTATTGATTTTTCAAAATATAGCATATATAATAAATCCTACAAATGAGTAATACATGTGTAAGTGGGATACAATTCCCAGTAAATGCCAATGATTTCATGTGGTTCTCACTTCAAGATTATAATAGATTTTTTTTGAAACTATTTTATAGATCTAATTATGCATTTACCTACAACTCATAACTTAGAAAATATAATTTGTTTTGTGAAAAAAAGTTTGATTTGTAAGTAATAAAGATTTGTCACAAGAATTATATGTGTGTAATGGTTATATATAAGTTTCACTAACTGGATTTTGTGAATAAAAAAAGGATTATATGAGTAAAGGAGCCGGATTTCACTAGGGAAAAAAAAGGTACAAAAATCAAAATTGATCTATCGATTCGACAATTAAATGTAACGAGCAGATTGATCTAAAATTTGGGTCAAATATCAATCTCGTGTGCTTGACCGAAACTATGAGAAATCAATCTATAGATCTTAATTTGGGCAGCTAAATGCTTAAAAATGTTGGATATGGATATTACAATTATTCATAAACAACTAATTGTTGGATATAAATAACCCTTGATTCATTGTATTTGTTAATACGCGAAAATTAATAAATCTTCTGGCTTGATAGTGCACCTATAGTCATTCTTGACGAACTTGGTCAACAAATTATTGTTCTTAATTATTGATACATGTCAAATTCTCTATAATTGCACCTCAAATCCTAACACTAATTTCTTTATCACTATATATTTTGGTGGTAGATAATATTGTTTAAATAAAGGTTACTCGATAAATATTGGTAAATTTAGGTAGTATAAAAACTAAGAGTAAAATCGATCACTGGAACATTTAGGTTGTCTATGACCTTTGAAATAACACCATTTGTAATAAAGGAATCTAAGTTGCAACTATTTATTTGTTCAACATTCATTTGTAATTCAAACCTACAACAATAACTAAATTAAGAAGTACATTGTAATTGGTGTTCAACATTTATTTGTAATTCAAATCTATGAGAATAACTTAACTAATAAGTTTAATGTAATTGGTCTCCAACTTTAGAAAGAAATCTTGAGACACACTAACCCATGCTTCAATACCATCCATTGATGGAGTGCTCATCATAACCACAAGATTCTTATATGGCATTGTGGTAGTGCAAACCCAATTTGGCTTCCCCCAACCGAAATCTACGTCGTATACAGGATACCCCAACCAACTGGTAAAATTAAAAATTTTCATACCGGACTTGAAGAATTCAACAATTTCATCTAACGTTCGCAAATACTCCTCAGTATTAATTACGTGCTTGATGTAATTGTCGTCCACTGTTCTTATGGCGACCCTCAATTTGGATAGTAGATCATTACAATCTGACGTAAATGCAAAACGAGCACTAGAGCAACTCCCAATGATGTTATTTGGCATTTGTGGGATCATTCTTGACCTCAAGTTTATTGCATGATGTGCAGCAAAAGATAATTTGTCTGCACTTGATTCAGCTTTACAAGCCTCAATGAATTGTTGCCAAAAGAAAACCGAGAGTGCTTCCACTCTAGTTGGGTCTTTCACCACACTAGACACAGCTTGTTGCCTAAGCTTCTCTAAAGTTTCCTTGTCAAAAACTAATCTTTTTGTTATGATTTTATCTTTTTCTGGAGTGAAACCAGGCTGAGTCAAGGGTTTTGGTGGAAAATAGACTGCCGAATCGAATGAAGGTTGAAGAACTTGAGTTTCTCCACGACATGTACCAGCCCATGCATTCATGAAAGTCACAAAAGCCGCAAAGTCGGCTACTTTATGGGATATGCAAACACCCAAAGCAATCCCCCCACAATCAAAGTAATTGAGTTTGACCAACAGAATGTTATTCTCATTATGGAATAAACTATCAACGGGGACTAATTGTTTGAGTTCCTCCATTTCTGGCTCTTCTATCACTTGGGTAAGACGAGCATGAACTTGAGATTCTACCAACTCTACGCCACTACCATTACAATCAATATACGAATTTTCTCCAACTACCCCTGCAAAGGGATAGAAGGCACTCAAGGTTCGTGACAAAGACTCTTTAAGCAATTGAAATATTTCGACACCTGACTTAAATCCAGACAATTCATCATTTTGGTAGAAGAAGACAAGTGGAATATATACCAATGGTGCAATTTGTTCTATAAATGATAGTGTGTGCTCTTTTATTCTCTTTGGAGTTGGCGACGATGGCTTGATAATATGCTTGGAGATTATCTTCTCATTGAGTACCATCTTCACTTTCTTTGTGTTTGAATATTCTAATGAGCTATTTATAGCCATCCATTCCGCATTCTTTCATTGTGTTCTACTTATAGAAAATTGCATGTGTATTTATATTTTGGTACACAATGACTATGTTATTAAAATACATGTGACATGTATTTGTTTACTAAAATATGAGACTTGGTATCATATTAAAATATAAATTTAGAGATCGGCGTAGTACGCATTTAATTCAAATTACTAATCAGGTATATAATTATAATCTCAAGCAAATTTAAAAAAAAAAAAAAAAAATCTGCCTACAATATATAGTTCATAATTTCTCGCCAACTATAAATGCATAATTAATTATAAAAAAGTACGCATGTAACAACCCATGTTTAGAAGGTGTGTACTAAACTTTGTTAAGTAGGACCATTAAGGACAAGGACACTTGTCAAGCTCACATTATTTTGACATTAAATATGGTTAATTAATTATTTAAATATTATGTTATAAAGAAAAAATTACTAAATAATTTAGAAATATTTAGAATATTTATCTAAATAAATATGCTAGGCTTCAATATAGGAATTATTTGCATATTTAAAATTTTTAAGAAAAAGTATTAATAAATAAAAAAAGAAAAACACTAAAGTGCTAAAGATGAGCTTATTGAAAATGATTGTTCAAAACTTTCCATTTAAACTTATTAATTAATGAAAAATTGAATTATTCTTTTTTTTATTTGTGTTTTAAAATAAACTATGAAATTAATTTGTGAAATTTTGACTTTCAATTTTTTTAATTTAATTGAAAAGAAAAATTAAGGGTTGTTATAGATGTTACAACACAAAGCAAACTAAAAATAATGATTGGTGGATTTAAGATATAATATGCATATCAATATATATTATTTTAAAAATAATAAATAAAAAATTATTTATGATTCTCTATAAATGCAACATATATTTCGACAATTAAATAATTATTTAATCATATCACATCATATTCAATGTTGCAATATTTATTGCACAAATCATATATATATATATATATATATATATATATATATATATATATATATATATTCCTACATCTAACAAAGATGCATTTTCTTAGCTTATAAAATCTTATACCTCGGATGGAAATATGTTTTGTTAAGTATTTAAGCAAAACAACATCATTATGCTTTTCTGAGTTAGCAATGCCAATTTGAACATTTAAGTTTCTCGATTAAATAATTGGACTAAATGTAAAAATCAATTTTAAAGTATGTCATTATTCAATTTGCAATCTAAACATTTTGTTTTTTAACAGTTGCAATTTGAAGAGAGTTTCTCAAAAAACAATCTAATTTTTTTTCCGATAACTTTTCCGATGAAATGCATATCACGTGATTTGCATTTGACTTTTAGAATGAAAAAATAAACGAGTATGACCATTTTTTAATCTGCAACTTGAAAAATGACTTTGTTCTCAATTTGAAACCTAAACTTTTTTAAAATGATAAACTTATTTTTGCAATATTCAAGGTAGATGTTTGCTTCAATTTAGTTGTAATAATTGAAACGTTTTGCAATAATTAAGTTTAATTTACATATAAATTAAGTTAAAAATTAAAGATAATTACTACAAATTTTTATTGAAGATATGTATTTGAATAAATTCACCATTGACACTATGCCACAACAACTCACTCTAATTCTTCATTGAATCAATTTTCTTTTCTTTGAATAGTGTGTAGGAAAATGGAATAAGAATATCTTCCTCTAGCAGATATTGACCCATCGAAGGAGATCTTCAAAATTAGGATTCGAGTTATTCGAATGTCGTTTGTTTCAAAATTCAACAATCCTTCCGAATATCGTAGCATGGAGATGGTACTTATGGATGAAGAGGCATGTCCAAATATTTATGTGTATGTTTTATAATGACTTTAGTGTCATTTCTATCATATTTTCTAATTTGTTAATTTTTAATGTTTCCATTGATAGGGAACTATAAAATTCAAGCAAGTGTTGGTAGGATGCATTTGAATTATTTATGCATAAAATGACAGAGGGCAACTTGTATGGGATTACAAACTTTACCATAGGACAAAATGAAGGAAAAACTTTGGCAACAAAGCATACATATTTGCTCAACTTTCATCAATACACTTCTGTTGGAAATTGTCCACGTACGGACATATATTATGGCTTTAATTTTGTTCCGTTGGACAAAATTATATTGGGAGCTATGGAATAATCCATATTAATAAGTATGTTCAATTTAAACCTTTCATGTTAGTTGATTTATGATAGCATTTGTTTTTTTTTTTTTTAATTGTTGTTCATGTATAGACGTTATTGGAGAAGTTGCATGGGTAGACTATCTTGAAGATGCCGAAAAAAAGAACGGAGAGCTAATCAAACGGATTAAATTTAGATTTCGTGATCTAAAGTAAGTTATTAATTTACGCATATTAAACAATTTTTTTGAAAAAAAGTTCATGTTTTACATATATATGAAAATAAATTATTTGTAGAAAAAATGAAATACAAAGCACACTTTAGCGTGATTATGCTAAAACCTTTTCATGTGATAATGTTATAATAATTTAATACAAATTCACAAATATAAGTATTATATACTTGAAAATTTAATTGAAATTATTATAAGACTACTAAATATAAAGTTAAACATATACTTATAAAGTTTATTTATAAATAATAATTTTCAATTTTTTTAATTAATGTTAAAAATACACGTATGATACACGGCTCTCACACTAGTTATGAAATAAACTCGAAACCCAGGAGCTTAGATATGAAAAATGATTTTGTAAAAGATGACGTATATAATAATCTTGTCAAATTTGGCAATGTGTACGGGTCTAGCTTTCCTCACTCTGAAAAATAAAGTGTAGGATTAAAATTAAATTTATTAGCCCATTTGGAAGCAGAATAGAATTAATGGTCTAGGCCGGCGTCATATAATATGGTTTTATCCTAATTATTAATAGGTTTAATAGTGGTAATATATAGGGTTTGGTGGGTTCACATGGAAAAAAAAATCAATATAGAGATGGAAAAATTTGTCTCTAATCACAAAATATTGATTTCTCAAGTATATTAATGATCGATTTAATATGGAATATTCAGTTAGACATTTAATAAAATGTTTGTTGTTAAAATTTAGAGAGCAGGAGAGATAGAACTTTATGAACTTTGTGATCAAATTTTTATTTTTAATATATATTAAAGACTGAATTATCAACAAATTGAAGACTGATTATGTATGTTCATAACATTCCGTCATTAATTCCTCACTAATCGGTAGTAGATGCAGTAACAAAACAATTTTTCATGACCCTTTTTTTTTTTTTTTTTTATCATTATTTTTTGTTTTGCTACTACTTAATGAAAGAAATTTGATTTCTAATCCATAAATTTTTTGTAGTGACACCGGTTATTGAGATTGTAAATCAATCGTTTTTTTTTTTTTACCTCGATTCGAGATTTGAAATTGAAAATATCTAATAAGAATTCTTTGTTAGATTAAATTATGTATACTTACCCTTAGGAAAGAAAAAGAAAACAATTTCCAAATTCTTAGAAATATTTTATGTATGTATGTGTTTATGATCATAGAAGGAGAATAAAATTAATACTAAATAGCATATTTTATATAAAAGTATATTTACTACATAAAATTTATTATAAAGGGAGACAAATTAATTTTATGATTTACTTGTGTAAAAAAAGATATTTTGATATGCATTATGATGCATAAATGCATGTTCAAGTAAAATGATTATCACATAAAATCACATAAATAGATCATATGAAAAATTTGCGTTCATAGGCACAGACGAGAAAACCTAGCATCTAAACCTAATATTGTTTTAATTCATTTAAACTTATTTATTATCTTATTTTTTTACTTCCATTCTTGTGCATCAAGTGAGTTGAGGTGGAGCTCGATTTCCTCCGTTAGCAATCCTGCAAAAACTCTTAAAATCTCGAAAGAAATATATGTTATAAAATCTTTAAAATCATCAAGCATAACATAATACACAAATCATAACTTTAAGTAATAAAATAGCTCACACTTAAATCATTTATACTTGAACGGTAAAAGAAATTTCATAAAATATGCAAATGCAGGTTTTGTTGAAAACAGGGTGTTACAAGTATACTTAAAAAAAAAAAAATTTGATCTTAAAATGACAAATGTTTGAAACTGCTTCATAATAGGAGCATATTTCAATTTTTAGTTTAAGTTTTTATATTTATTTAATGCCCATAATATTTAAAATTCAGATTTGGATAGTTGTACCGCTCAACCCATTACTTAATTTGGGCCAGCCCATTATGTTATACTTCTAAATGGGCTGTTAAAATTTCAATCGCATGTATCGTTCATGATAACAAAACCATTTTTCCTAACTAGACTTCTGAGGAGTAACAACATATTAAATGTTTTCAACCTTAAATATATATAAGTGTATAATGTATGCATAAATGAGATCAAAGAAAAAAAAAACAGAAAGAATGAATGAAAAGGGAAAATTCAAACATAGTTAAACTATATTTTAATAAATATCTTATTTTTCTAAAACTAAGCTATGGTAAACACCTCCTACTACATGACTAAGCTTACATTCAACACACCTTCTACTTTAAACATGCATCCTAACTTTAGATAAACTCTCTCACGTACTAACTAATAGAAGGAAGATAAACAAAAATCAGCAAAGAAAGAAAAGATCAAAATACATCAAAGTCTTCTCTTGCAACTTTAAAGGTATTTTAGCTAAAACCTTTAATTTCTTCTTTAAATTCTAATATTTTCTGACTTATAGCATATATTAGAAGATCAAAAGATATTCTTTGGAATTTGGTTGAGAATTTTCATACAAGTTTTGATTGAATGGAAAGTAAGAGTTTGTTGCTATGCAAGGTTAAAGTTTCATGTTCCGCTTGTTCTGGGATTTTCTGTAACTTTTAGAAATTAATTTAGATAAAATCCTTCTATCATGTTGTAATATATAAAGTGAACAACATCTATGTAAAATTTCATAAGATTTAGACTTGAATTCAATTTACTATGATTTTTCAAACATGAACTGTTCTGTGAAAGATTTACCCTATTTTTGGGTTTGAATGAGACACTTCTACTGATTCATACACATCTAAATAATAATTGATATTTTACTATATTTTATTAGAAGTTCTTAGAGACACTTAGAAATTTACTTTGTAATTTTTGGAGCCCTGTAAGATTTATGAAGATTTTTACAAGAAAACATGATTTCAACATAGACTGTGCCCTGTTTTCTGTCAACTTAGAAAATTTATAACTAATTGTGTGTACCTTATTTTTAATTGATATTTTTATATGTGATACTTCATTTTCTGAATTATGTGAAAATATGAATAGTTTTAATGAATCCTATAATTTTTGGTAGATTTTGCAATATAGACTGATTTTGAGCTGAAATTCAAGTGAAAATCTTTTTTAGGATTCGATTTTTATTTATTTATATATACTGTGAATAATTGTGAATTTTCAGAAAATGATATCTGACACTAATATGTGATCATGAATATATTCTTGTAATTTTAGAAATTATCTAGGAATTATTAAAATTGTTGTGACTTTATGTGTCATTTTATGCTTAAAATTACTAATTTAAGTGTTTAACAATTGTGTATAAGTATGATGATGCATTTTATATTCTAAATCTCACTTATATGATTTATGTATGATATGATAATGTTTAGAATTTCATATATGAATCAAGCATGTATTGAATAAAATATGATGAATAAAATGCTTGAATAATGTGTATAAAATCTTGTTAATATATGTCTTTAGAATGATTTATTTGCCTTAGGTTATTGAATGACTATACTTTAGGTTAAGATAACCTAGATATAAATACAAACGAGTATGTTATATGACATAATGGACTACATATTTAAATGTGTTGAGCGTAGTTTGAGACAATCGGTGAACCCAGAAGCAATTCTCGCACAATCAACTTAAGTGGGCAACTTCTACTCTCTACTATATGTTGATAATTGAATTAATAAGTTATGTATGAAATCTACAGCCGAAGCCCCGTAGTTATAACCGGTAGGTAGCTTCCCTACCGGGCGAAGACCATAAGGACAAGAGTGCCTGGTTTATGAAAGCAAGATCTAGTGGGCGGGCGACTCCCACATTCCTTTATGTTATAGAATGGTACAAGGTGAGCGTACCCGAAAGACATGTTGTACTTGCTTAATAGTTTAATTACTTCAATGTATTAGATAGTATAGTTATCCCACTGGGATCCCTTTCCGGAGGTGTCTCATGATGCTGCTTTTAATATTTTCGGGCTCGACAGACGATGATGTGGACGTGTAGCAGGTTGGGCTGACTTCTCACTATCTCTTTAGAGTTGTTATACTAGAATAATATTTCCTTTTGAGAACAATATTATGTTTAAATATGTAAAGTATGATAAGCAATGAGCTTAGACTTATATCTTGTTGTAATATATTTGTTTTGTTGTGTTAATTCATGTAGGTGTTTGTTTGAACATTATACCTAGAAATGTGGGTGAGGCACGAGCTAGGCTTGTCATGTTTATATATATATATATATATATGTTACGTTTTAAAAAAAAAAAATAGCACTCGTGTCTTCATTTTAGTCTTCTGTTGCATATTAGAAAGTAATTATGATTTATTTATAAGTTCATAAATAAGTAAGGGGTGACGACCTATTTCTAATTAAAGGAGATTGGAGTGTCACAATACTACTGAAATTTTTATCTATAATTTTGTGTTCAAACTAGTATACAAAAACCGTTGTCATAAAATGAAGAGCACAAGATAAATAAAACTTTGATATGAGAAAAAGACAGTAAAATTGTGTTTGAATTGAGAGATTTGAAATATAGAATTTAAAATGAAGAAATTTTTAATCTACTCAAGCCAGAATGGATTCAAAATCAATTCATATTGCTAAACAAATTAGTTTAAAATAAAAGTGATATTGGATTTCACTCCATATCTAAATATCCAAACACCACAAATGGATTGACTTATTTGTATTTAAATCCTTCCTCAAATCCTTACATCCAAGCACAAGCTAAGGTGAATTCTTGATTTTGTAAATGCTCAATATCAATCTTATACCAAAGACAAGGTTTGTTTTACAATCAAAAGTTCCAAGCCCATTTTGATGATTTTTATGAGACAGTCCTGGTAATTGTTTGGAGGAAGAGGGGCTGCAATTAATTTAATATCCACAAATAATCATCTTACACATACATGTTAAACATGCTGCAATTAATAATATATGCTATTAGTAATATTTATCATCCATCCATCTGCACATATACATTGATATGCATGCCTTTGTAAATGATAGAATAATAATCTCTCTCTCACTCACTCATATATATTGAGTTAGTTAAAAAAAAGTGAAATAGATTCATTTTTCATTCTGCAATATAATTTAACTCCAAAATTCACGATTTTTTCATTTTTCAATCTAAATGCATTTTATAATTACTTTTCTAATCATCTCTCCCTATCTTGCCATATGGTGAATTATGGTTCGACAATTCTGTCTAGTCGTCTTGACACATTTATCTGTGTTGGCTTGATATTGACTTAATTTTTGATTCATATCAAATTCTCTATAATTACACTTCAAATCGTAACACTAATTTCTTTATCACTATATATTTTGGTAGTAGATAATATTGTTTAAATAAAGGTTACTTGATAAATATTGGTAAATTTAGGTAGTATAAAAACTAAGAGTAAAATTGACCACTGGAACATTTAGGTTGTCTATAACCTTTGAAATAACACCATTTGTAATAAAGGAATCTAAGTTACAACTATTTATTTGTTCAACATTCATTTGTAATTCAAATCTACAACAACTTAATTAAGAAGTACATTGTAATTGGTCTTCAACATTTATTTGTAATTCAAATCTATGACAATAACTTAATTAAAAAGTTTAATGTAATTGGTCTCCAACTTTTGAAAGAAATCTTGAGACACACTAACCCATGCTTCAATACCATCCATTGATGGAGTGCTCATCATAACCACAAGATTCTTATATGGCAATGTCGTAGTGCAAACCCAATTTGGCTTCCCCAACCGAAATCTACGTCGTACACAGGATACCCCAACCAACTGGTAAAATAAAATATTTTCATACCGGACTTGAATAATTCAACAATTTCATATAACGTTCGCAAATACTCCTTAGTATTAATTACGTTCTTGATGTAATTGTCGTCCACTGTTCTTATGTTGTGCCGGAAGTAAATGCAAAACGAGCACTAGAGCAACTCCCAATGATGTTATTTGGCATTTGTGGGATCATTCTTGACCTCAAGTTTATTGCATGATGTGCAGCAAAGCATAATTTGTCTGTACTTGATTCAGCTTTACAAGCCTCAATGAATTGTTGCCAAAAGAAAACCGAAAGTGCTTCCACTCTAGTTGGGTCTTTCACCTCACTAGAAACAGCTTGTTGCCTAAGCTTCTCTAAAATTTCCTTGTCAAAAACTAATCTTTTTATTATGATTTTATCTTTTTCTGGAGTGAAACCAGGCTGAGTCAAGGGTTTTGGTGGAAAATAAACTATCGAATCGAATGAAGGCTGAATAACTTGAGTTTCTCCACGACATGTACCAGCCCATGCATTCATGAAAGTCACAAAAGCCGCAAAGTGACCGCGCGTCGTATCGCGATAAAATTATTAATTTCTTTCCTAACTTCACTGGCTAATAGCAAGGGCAAGTAAGAGTCGATCCCACAAGGAGTGATGATTAACTATGCCACCTATGTTCAATTCAATCAAATAACAAATTATGGGGGGTTTTTGAGATTGATTAACTATAACTAAATTAACTAAAATAAACCTAGAAAGCAAATTAAACAAGTAATCAGTAGATGCAGATGTTCCAGTTAATAGTTTAATTATCCCCCAATATCAATTATTCCCTAATCAATGTATTACCCCTCTCTCAAATTATCATGGAATTATCATCCCTAGCTTAGCTTAACACTACGCGTCATTAAACCGAATCATCTCTTAAAATTAGTTAAATTAGGATACACTCGCTAGCTAATTAACCCTATTTAATTGAACAATTTAGGATACGCTCTCTAGATTTAATTCATTCAAATGCATTAATCACCAAGACGATAAGATGAACTAGACCTCAAATCAACATGCGTGATTCGATAATTCTAGGATTATGTTACCCTAGAGATGCACGACCTCTAGTTTACCACTTTATGAAAATTAAACCACAACGATTAGGATTTATGATTTAAGATTCTAACAATCAATTATCAAATACTTAATTTAGGTGGTCAATCCAAATTAAGCAATAATAATTGAAAACATTATGCACAGATAACATAAACAATTCCAATCAAATATCGAGAGGGAAATAGGGAATTTATTAAAAAATAAATAAATATACGGGTTCAAACATCCCTACTAACCGAAATTAAGAAATTAGCCGAGTATCTTCGAAATTGAATCCACCAAAATAATTGAGAACTCCATCCAAATTAATCTAAGAAAAATAGAATAAATCCTTCTCTCTCTAAAACTTTCTCTCTCTCTAAATTACTCTCCAATCCCTCAATTCCTCACGTAAACTCTCAAAAATATAGAAAGGAGATGTCCCCTTCTTTGAGGAAAAGTCAACTATATATATGGTGTCTTCCTTTGATGTTGGTGTGACTCTTCTTTAAACCCTTTTAGGAATGGGCCTTCTCTTCCCTTCTTCAATCACTAGCCCAAGCCCTTTTAGTCTTCAATTAAATTGCTGGGCCATTATCTTCATTTGAGCCCAAATCTTTCTTTAACTTTTTTCTTGATCTTCAAGCCCAATCAACCTCACTTCATGGTCCACACTCGTCTCGTCTTCTTCCAATGATCCACGGACACTTTCTTTTACTCCAAAATACTCCATAAATCCCTAAAATAATCAAGAAAATAATGTATGAAGTATTTGAAGACCCAAATCACACATATGTAGGAAAATAGTGCATCCAATCAAATAAATGATCATAAAATCTCATATTAAATACCACTAATTTGTACATATTTTCCTCCTATCACAAAGTTGGCTACTTTATGGGATATGCAAACACCCAAAGCAATCCCCCACAATCAAAGTAATTGAGTTTGACCAACAGAATGTTATTCTCATTATGGAATAAACTATCAACGGGGACTAATTGTTTGAGTTCCTCCATTTCTGGCTCTTCTATCACTTGGGTAAGACGAGCATGAACTTGAGATTCTACCAACTCTACGCCACTACCATTACAATCAATATACGAATTTTCTCCAACTACCCCTGCAAAGGGATAGAAGGCACTCAAGGTTCGTGACAAAGACTCTTTAAGCAATTGAAATATTTCGACACCTGACTTAAATCCAGACAATTCATCATTTTGGTAGAAGAAGACAAGTGGAATATATACCAATGGTGCAATTTGTTCTATAAATGATAGTGTGTGCTCTTTTATTCTCTTTGGAGTTGGCGACGATGGCTTGATAATATGCTTGGAGATTATCTTCTCATTGAGTACCATCTTCACTTTCTTTGTGTTTGAATATTCTAATGAGCTATTTATAGCCATCCATTCCGCATTCTTTCATTGTGTTCTACTTATAGAAAATTGCATGTGTATTTATATTTTGGTACACAATGACTATGTTATTAAAATACATGTGACATGTATTTGTTTACTAAAATATGAGACTTGGTATCATATTAAAATATAAATTTAGAGATCGGCGTAGTACGCATTTAATTCAAATTACTAATCAGGTATATAATTATAATCTCAAGCAAATTTAAAAAAAAAAAAAAAAAAAATCTGCCTACAATATATAGTTCATAATTTCTCGCCAATTATAAATGCATAATTAATTATAAAAAAGTACGCATGTAACAACCCATGTTTAGAAGGTGTGTACTAAACTTTGTTAAAATATCATATATATATATATATATATATATATATATATATATATATATATAAGTAGGACCATTAAGGACACTTGTCAAGCTCACATTATTTTAACATTAAATATGATTAATTAGTTACTTTAATTTTATGTTATAAAGAAAAAAATATTAAATAATTTAGAAATGTTTCGAATATTTATCTAAATAAATATGCTAGGCTTCAATATAAGAATTATTTGTATATTTGAAATTTTTTAAATTTAAAATTTTGAAGAAAAAGTATAAATAAATAAAAAAGAAAAACACTAAGTACTAAAGATGAGCTTATTGAAAATGATTGTTCAAACTTTCCATTGAAACTTATTAATTAATGAAAAATTGAATTATTCTTTTTTTTTTATTTGTGTTTTAAAATAAACTATGAAATTAATTTGTGAAATTTTGACTTTCAATTTTTTTAATTTAATTAGAAAAATTAAGGGTTGTTATAGATGTTAACAATAACACAAAACAAACTAAAAATAATGATTGGTGGGTTTAAGATATAATATGCATATCAATATATATTATTTTAAAAATAATAAATAAAAAATTATTTATGATGTTCTACAAATGCAACATATATTTCGGTAATTATATATATATATATATATATATATATATATATATATGTGTGTGTGTGTGTGTGTGTTCCTACATCTGACAAAGATGCATTTTCTTAGCTTATGAAATCTTATACCTTGGATGGAAATATGTTATCTTATACTCCTATTATGAAGCAGTTTCAAACATTTGTCATTTTAAGATCAAATATATATATATATATATATATATATATATATATTTTTTTTTTTTTTTATTTATTTATTTATTTATTTATTTTTTTTTTTTAAGTATACCACTGAAATTTTATCTATAATTTTGTGTTCAAACTAGTATACAAAAACCGTTGTCATAAAATGAAGAGCACAAGATAAATAAAACTTTGACATGAGAAAAAGACAGTTAAATTGTGTTTGGATTGAGTGATTTAAAATATAGAATTTAAAATGAATGAATTTTTAATCCACTCAAGTCAGAATGGATTCAAAATCAATTTATATTATTAAACAAATTAGTTTAAAATAAAAATGGTATTGGATTTCACTCCATATTTAAATATCCAAACACCACAAATGAATTGACTTATTTCTATTTAATTCCTTCCTCAAATCCTTATATTCAAGCACAAGCTAAGGTGAATTCTTGATTTTGTAAATGCTCAATATCAATCTTTGTTTTACAATCAAAAGTTCCAAGCCCATTTTGATGATTTTTATGAGACAGTTCTGGTAATTGTTTGAATACGCGTATTTATGTTATAAAATCCCCCAAAACAAGTGAATCCTGATAATATCAATAGGTTTTAAAGAATTCATTAATTAGAAGATAACATAATCTTCGAATAGCTTATTCTACCTGCGCTACTTCATTTAACTAGACTTAGATAACCTAAACTTCATAAACAAAGGAGGAAAAAAAAAAGGATAAATGGGGTCACGAAATTTAACTATGCCCACAATCTCTTCTATATAAATTGATTCGATATTTAAAGTCTTGCTTCCTTGCTAAAATTTATAAAGGAAAAAAATTATCAAATTAAACTCCACTCCGAAAGCATTAAAAATTAGAATTATGTAGAAATCTTTATGTAACGATTCATAACAAGACGGTATTAGCTGCATGTGGTTAAAATTTCACATAGTTCCATGAGTTGCACGACACGATCAGGTCTACTCAATAGGAGCCACCAATTTTGATGATTTTTATGAGACAGTTCTGGTAATTGTTTGGAGGAAGAGGGGCTGCAATTAATTTAATATCCACAAATAATCATCTTTCACATACTTGTTAAACATGCTGCAATTAATAATATATGTTATTAGTAATATTTATCATCTATCCATCTGCACATGTACATTGATATGTATGCTTTTATGCATACCTTTGTAAATGATCGAATAATAATCTCTCTCTCTCTCACTCATATATATATATGGCAAAAACTTCTGTTTCCCCGGGACACGGATCTAATCTGTGTCCCCAACTCGTGGGCCCCACATAAATTTAAAAAAAAAAAAAATCGCTCAAGTTTTTTTCATGTATTTATTGGAGGTATCTATGTGATACTTGATAGGTATCACTAGATACCTTGATAGGTATCCATGGACAAGGTATCCACATATATACTTGAAGGTATCCATGAAATATCTTCAAGGTATCCACATGTATACTTGAAGGTATCCATGGAATATCTTGAAAGGTATCACACGAGGTACTTATAGGTATTACACATATTCATTTGAGGTATCACATGAGGTACTCATAGGTATTACACATATTCATTTGAGGTATCACATGAGGTACTCATAGGTATTACATTTATAATACCTTTAGTGCATGTGTGTAATACCTATATAATAATTATGTAATACCTGAAATTTTTTTCAAATATATTACATATTTTGGAGCATACAATTATGTAATACATATAGAATGAATTACGAATACCTCTAGAGGACATATATAATACCTATAGTGCAATTTATGAATACCTCATTCATATTACATATAATTGAATAATATGATTATGTAGATCATTTATGTAATACCTATATAATGATTATGTAATACCTATAATATACATTAGTGATACCTCATACATAACACGGTGAATTGAAACAAATCAATGTTAATTACCTTCATTTATTGTCTCAATAACTTGATTAAGAAAAGCTGATGTTTCAGCATTTTCATCATCTTCTTCACTTGATTGAAAATGACTTATCAGCTAACTTAGCCCCAAGTATGGCATGCTAGAGATGACAAAGCAATTCAAACCATAATTAAAGTTTGTGATAACAATGAATTCATAAACAAACAAATATAATCACCCCTTCATATCACATTAAGAGAAAATTACAACATTATATACAAAAACTACAAGCAAAGAAAAAAAAAACCCCTCACTTAATAAGACAGAGACACAGGAAACCCTAAATCCCCTATTAGAATTATCAAATCTCCATAAACATCATCAGACCACCAAACCCTCTGCTTTGCGGTGTTTCTAAACCCAAAGCCATCCTCCTCATCATAGTCGTCTGTCACATAAGCGTCGCGGAATCTGGACCCTCGATTGGGGTTCGCACTCCTGTCCCAATCCCGCCGCGAGCCGCCACTTCGGATTGTTACAGTTGATAGCAAGAGAAAAGTATTCGTAATTTTTAGTGTTTTGATATCTGTGGACGGCGGCGGCGGCGATGGCGTCGGAAACGGCTGTGGGCTTCGTTGACAATTTGTCAACGAAGCCGAAGGTGACGGCAACAGAGGTAAGACGGAGGCTACGTCGGCGATTTAAGCGAAGAAATTGAATTGTAGAGCTGAGGGATTTCAGCGATGAGTTGCAGAGCTGAGAGTTTCAGCAAAGAAAGAAGAAAACATAAGAAAAAAAAACTAATTCTATATATAATTCGGGTCAATTCGGGTTGAGGACCCGGGGACACAAGAGACACACTCTATATATATTTGAGTTATTTAAAAAAAGTGAAATAAGATTTGTTTTTCATTCTGCAATATAATTTTTTTCTTCGATTGAACTCTAAAATTCATGATTTTTTCACTTTCCAATCTAAATGCATTTTATGATTACTTTTCTGATCATCTCTCGCAATCTTGTCATATGGTGAATTATAGTTCGACAATTCTGTCTGGCCATCTTGACACATTTATCTGTGTTGGCTTGACATTGACTGAGTTATAACTCCAATATAGGATTCCGTCTCACGAATAAGGATCACAGAATCTTGCCTAAATTATCTTCATTTGAAACCATCAAAAACTATTTTTAAGTGATTTTTGTTGATTTATATATATAAGTTATTTAGACTTTCACCACATATGTCTAGACATATATATTATTTTAGGCCTTCACAAAATTACCATAGTTTTGTAAGATAATATAAGATGTGTACATATCATATGTGTTGTGCTGATGTATTATCTTTTATTAAGTTTATTTAAAAAAACTAAATTATATTTTAAGCTATATCATTTTAAATTCTTTCTATATATAAATCAAGTTCTTTAATTAAACTCCAATTTATTTTACTTCATGTCGTGTCACAAGTTTGTACGTCAATTGGTTGAAATACAAATATTGCACGTTCATAACTTGAGCATAACTAAATATTTTATAGGTGTCTCGACATGATTGCATTAAAATTAATATGAAAACCTACTCCATCATAAATGACTGCTACCTCCTAAAGACGACACTTAAAGATCGTACTCCTATATCAAATATTTTCCTTTATTGCACGTTTGTTTAAATACGCGTATTTATGTTATAAAGTCCCCCAAAACAAGTGAATCCTGATAATATCAATAGGTTTTAAAGTATTCATTAATTAAAAGATAACATAAGCTTAGAATAGCTTATTCTACCTGCCCTACTTCATTTAACTAGACTTAGATAGTCTAAACTTCATAAACAAAGGAGGAAAAAAAAAAAGGATAAATGGGGTCATGAAATTTAACTATGGCCACAATCTCTTCTATATAAATTGATTCGATATTTAAAGTCTTGCTTCCTTGCTAGAATTTATAAAGGAAAAAATTATCAAATTAAACTCCACTCCGAAAGCATTAAAAATTAGAATTATGTGGAAATCTTTATGTAACGATTCATAACAAGACTGTATTAGCTGCGTGTGGTTAAAATTTCACATATTTCCATGACACTACAAGAAAACACCCAAATTCCAACGGACTGAAAAACCGTTGGAATTTTGTCAAATTCCAACGGCATTTGTGGCCATTGGAAATATCCAACGACAAGTAAAAACCGTTGGAAAAGTCACTGGAATTACTATTTCCAACGGAAAAATTCCAACGGACTGAAAAATCGTTGGAATTTTGTCAAATTCCAACAGCATTTCCAATGGCATTTGTGGCCGTTGGAAATATCCAACGGAAATTCCAACAACAAGTAAAAACCGTTGGAATGAACCGTTGGAAAAGTCACTGGAATTACTATTTCCAATGGAAAAATTCCAACGGACTGAAAAACCGTTGGAAATTTGTCAAATTCCAACGGCATTTCCAATGCCTTTTTGTAGCCGTTGGATATTGAATTAGTATTTCCAACAGAAAAATTCAAACAGACTGAAAAACCGTTGGAAATTTGTCAAATTCCAACGGCATTTCCAATGCATTTTTGTATAAAAAATACAAATAATAAAAATTAACAAAAAATATGTAATAATATTAATTTTTTTTAATTAAATTAAATTTGAAAAGTTTAATTATTTTATGATGTTATCTTATATTATCTTATGTTAATTAGTCATTAATCTTCCATATATATATATATATATATATATATATATATATATAGTTAATCTTTTAAAATATATTAAAAATACAAATAATAAAAATTAACAAAAAATATATGATAATAGAAAATTGAAAAATATCAAAATTTGAAATAAAATAAATGCAAGTAGGATATTATTACATAATGCACCATTGGTCTAGTGGTTTGAGGACCACTTTGGCACCTGGGTTCGATTCCCAGACAATGCCCAATATTGGCTATAATGATGTCATCACTGATGTCACCCATGCATACTGACGTTAGCACTATGCTGGGTTCGAGCAATATTGGCTATAATGATGTCATCACTGATGTCACCCATGCATGATGACGTACTATGCTGATGTGTCATGCTGACGTGTCATCATCCTATGATGACGTGTGATGTCAGCACTATATAATGATGTCATCACTGATGTCACCCATGCATGCTGACGTGTCATACTGACGTCAGCACTATGCTGATGTGTCATGTTGACGTGTCATCATCCTATGATGACGTGTGACATCAGCACTATGATGGTAGTGTTGATGTGTCATGGTGACGTCAGCATTATATAATGATGTCGTCACTGATGTCACCCATGCATGCTGACGTGTCATACTGACGTCAGCACTATGCTGATGTGTCATGTTGACGTGTCATCATCCTATGATGACGTGTGAAGTCAGCACTATGATGGTAGTGTTGATGTGTCATGCTGACGTCAGCATTATATAATGATGTCGTCACTGATGTCACCCATGCATGCTGACGTGTCATACTGACGTCAGCACTATGCTGATGTGTCATGTTGACGTGTCATCATCCTATGATGACGTGTGACGTCAGCACTATGATGGTAGTGTTGATGTGTCATGCTGACGTGTCATCATCCTATGATGACGTGTGACGTCAGTACTATGATGTTGTGTCATGCTGACGTCACGTATTTTACCGTTGGAAACGCTGTTGGAATAATTCCAACGGTATTTTACCGTTGGAAATACCGTCGGAAATGGCGTTGGAACTTTTTCGAACAACAAAGGATTCCAACGGTATTTTACCGTTGAAATTTTATTACCGTTGGAAATTCCTCTGGAATTTTGAATTCCACGCCCACTTTTCCAACGGCGAAAATTCCGTTGGAATTACCGTTGGAATCATCAATTCCAACGGAAAAACACCATATTCCAACAGATTTTCTGACGTTGGAATTTGACAGTTTTCTTGTAGTGTGAGTTGCACGACACGATCAGGTCTACTCAACAGGGGCAGCCATCAACAACCTCCTATTCATACAATCATTTTGATGATAACATCTTCTACTTAAATTCGACAATTTTTTTACTAACTCCCTCAATTTCAACCTACCTAAACTCCACTCATTTAAATAACACTCCGTAATAAATATCATAACCTAGAAACAACAAAAAATATATATACATAAGTAGTATCATCAAATATGTACCTAAATATTAAGTTACTCTAAAATGTTAACTCAAAAATAAAAAAAGTCAAAAAAAAAACCAATATGATAATACTACAATAATATTGATGGGTTTTGCTTTAGGAGGTACATCCGTACAAATGATGAGACAAAAACAATCTAGTAGGAACAAATTTCAAGAAAAATGTGTCGAAACACTAAGGAAGACACTTTTTGGACCAATGAGAGATCGACAACCATTTCGACGAAACCACTTGTGGTATTGCAAAACCGGCCATGTCCACATCTGAAACAACCAACTTATTCACACACACTAGGCCGTGTGCGTGAGTATATAAATACACACACGCATTGCAAAGAGAGACAGTTGAAGAGAAAACGTACGTACACAAATTTACCCCATTTATATATCTTGCCTTTGCTGTTACTATATGAACTCGGAAAGGAAAATATCTGAGTGGTGCCGAGAGAGACAGAGTATGTACGTATAAACGGTAAAAAAAAACACGATTTAAGAGTGAAGGTGAAGAGTTTGGGAATTTAAAAAAAAAAAAAAATGGGGAGAGGAAGAGTTCAGTTGAAGAGAATAGAGAACAAGATAAATCGGCAAGTGACATTTTCGAAGAGGCGATCTGGGCTATTGAAGAAGGCCCATGAGATCTCTATTCTCTGCGACGCAGATGTGGGTTTGATTGTCTTTTCCACTAAAGGAAAACTCTTTGAATATGCTTCTGATTCATGGTATTCTTCTTCTTCTTCTTCTTCTTCTTCTTCTTCTTCTTCTTCTTCTTCTTCTTCTTCTTCTTCTTCTTCTTCTTCTTCTTCTTTCTGTGTTTAGGTTAATCCTTCTTTTTTAGGGTTTATGGTTTTTTGAGATTCTGTTTGTAGATTTCTTATTTTACGTGATTTTTGAGTTGGGCTTTTTTGTTTTAAGGTTCTTGCTAGCTTTATTTAATGCTCATGGATCCCAATGTCTTCTCTTCCTTTCTGCTGATTTTTTCATATAAATATATATATATGTATATGTATATGTATGTATGCATATGTGAGTAATAATTTCAATCTCTTTCTTTCTAACACAACAAAAGCTTTAATTTGAAATCAGTGTATATATCAATCATCATTCGGAATGCTTTTTATAGTACTTTCATACAGTTTTCATTATGTGCTTTCATGCAGATTTCTTGTTTTACACCTTCTTTAATCTTTTTCTGATCCATTTTTTAAATTTATTTATTTTAATGCCTTCTTTCCACTGTTTCTTCTCTTACTAGGCATCTGTGAATAAATGTGAGATATATAATATAGCACCATATCAGATATTCAAGTAGGAAAATTAGTACATATATATGTTACATAAAATAGGTTATATTTAACATAGCACTTTGTCAGATATATTCAAGTATGAAAATAAGTACATTTTACATGTAAATGTTTTACAAGGAACATTGTACACTCACTGACATACTTGAACTTATTTATGCATGAAATCTTCTATAGCAGTGTCAGCCTTTCTTTCACTGTAAAAATACCCTAGCTAGTCTTCTTCTTTTTTTCTATTTTTTAATCTTATTTTAATTTATTATATTGAAAGGTGACTAATTTTCAGAATTGAGGATTTAAATTCTCCCTTTGCATTAATATATAATATGGTCTGAAAGTACTGATAATAAAATATTTTTTTATAAGTTTTTCTTGCTTCCTCTATTCCTAAACATTATTCAACAAGTTATAAGAATGTGTCAGTTTGATCAGTTTGTTGCTATGATATAATTATGACCTATATTTAATTAATTTTTATTTTTTTTAATTTCTTTCACCAAGTTATTAAGGGGATGATAATATTTTATAATTTTTTATTTACTTTCAATATTCTAGATCAGTATCCTTTTTAAATAATTGTGTAGCTTAATTCTTCCTCAGATTCTATTTTATTTCAAAGAATTAGACTAGTGCATGTAAAATTGTTTGCAGCAATCAAACATAGGGAACTATGTAGATTTAATAGAATTATATTTCTCTCTAGTTGATTGTTAATAACAGGTAAACGAATATTAAAATTTCATATTTTACTCCAAAAATATTTGATGATTCTCTTAAATAGAATCTTTTTTTTTTTTTGTGTGTGTGTTCATATTATTACACACATATAATTAAAATTGATTAAATGGAAACTACAAACTTAGCATGTTATTGCACTAATATACAATCAAAAACTAGAAGTATATTTTTATGAAATAAAATAATTATTGCAAATGAAATTACAGAAATCATATGTTCATATCCTTAGAGTTTCTTTAAAATAAAATTTGAAGTCATGGTTTATAGATTAAAGTTCAAACTTGATGTAAAAGTTACATTAGTACACAAAAATGGCTCGAATATATTTTGTTAGATTCCCAAATACTCTCAATCATATAAAGACACACACACACACATGCATATTAAGTAAACACTCTCAGGAATTAATCATAATTTGCATATACATTTCCCCTTTATATATATATCAAGATTTGCTCACTAGTAATATGAACTCTTTGTATATAAAAATAACAATATTCTCTTATGTATCTCTCGAGTCTTAGACTGGAAGAAACACATTTTGTTGATTACAATATTAAGTAGTCTTCTAGAGAACATAATAATAGTGAATGCACATTAATCTTTTGAATAGAGAAATGCAATTAGTAGCTAAAGAAGATGATTCAACATTCTAGCCTTGTTAATTACTTGCTTGCAGCATGGAAAGGATCCTTGAACGATATGAAAGATATTCGTACGCTGAAAAGCAGCTGAAAGAGCCAGATCTTGAATCACCGGTATGCATTTATATATAAACATTTAGACAAAATTTTCATTCATTCATCCATCTATCTATATATATAAAAGGATATTAAAATTAATATTCACAAAATAAATATTATAAATGGTTTTCATGAAGGCAAGCTGGAGTTTAGAACATGCAAAGCTTAAGGCTAGGATGGAGGTTTTGCAGAGAAACCAAAGGTACGTAGAGGATATATTCTTTTAATTTCTCTCTTATATATCCTACCAAAATTAAATTAACTCATTTTGTTGGTGATGTTTGCAGGCATTATGTGGGAGAAGATCTTGATACCCTAAGCATGAAGGAGCTGCAAAACTTGGAACATCAACTTGATGTTTCTCTTAAACACATTCGCACTCGCAAAGTATGTACTTTGGAACTCATTTCTTCTACTCTTATTACAGGAAATATTTTGATGAGCAATGCTAATGAAATTATATATAAATCTAAGATTTGTTGTAACCAACCATTGAATAAATTAAGTCAATTTATACATATCTAAGTAATTGATCAATATATGGTTCAAAATTAAAATACGTAATTCAATATATTTTTGGTTTTAATTATTTTATTATGAGATAAGATCTTTTATATGTATTTCAAATTCTACTTGAAAATCACAACTTTGATATTTTAATTGTATTTAAATAAAAAATCATGATAAAAGTAGATTTTTATGCCTCTCAACTAGACATTATTAACATGTATTGAGGAATTAATATGAGGCAATTTTGGTTGTTCTAAAGTTTGAGAGAAATCTAAATAAATCAAGTTTAGAGTTTCTTATGAAAAAAAAAACAGCAAATAGTTTTACTATTAGTAAAATATAAAATATAATTAAAAAAATTAGAATAAATAGTTATTTGTGATATAGAGATAACCTTTAACTTTTCTTATACTATTGTGTATTAAACTATCAACTCCATTAAGAATATAGGTTCAATTATTATGATTACATTAATTTAGCTATAATGATAATAATAATAATAGAAAAAGTGTCCTTTTGCCCTAATTCTTCTTCTGCTTCTAGTAAATCAAAAGATAATCTCTAGAATAGGGACAAAAAGTTGTGTACTTGTGTTCCTTAAAAGATTAACATTAATTAAATTTTTTTTGTCTAAAAAGATTTGAATAATAAAATTATTGGATGTAAGCTATATATGTTATTAAATTAGATAGATAAGATTTGAAAATTAATTTCAATATGAAGACTTAAAGAAGAGTAGATATGTTAAAGTGTTTATTTATTTACTTTTATATATTGTGTATTACTATAATAAATATTACTAAAAAAATTAAATATCTGCAAAGTCTCAAGAGAATAAATAAGAAGCAAGATATATATATATATATATATTAATTAAAATTAAAATATTGTAGTAAAAAAAAACAGCTTTTAACTTTATTTAATATTAATAAGTTACAAATTTATTAATGTTAAGAAACAATCTTAGGAGTTAATTAATCAATTCAATGTCAAAATTAATATGTTTCAAAATTGATCAGTAGAGTACTGTCTTTGTTTTATTACAACTCTTAGTAGGTATGCAATTTTTGTTTTGCTCTTAATTTGATTTGAAATTGTTTTATTACACTATACAATAATATAATTTGTGATTCAAACATGAAATTTAAATGTATATTTATTCTACTAAATTACATGTTTTAATTGCAGAACCAACTCATGAATGAATCAATTTCTCAGCTCCAGAAAAAGGTGAGAAGATTTAGCATCGAAGATCAACTACTTTAATCTCTCATCATTAAAATTATATTTTGTGCAACTATTGATGAAGCAAACAACAAGGTTCGAACTTTACTGCTGATTTTCATATGAAGAAAAAAATTGGCTAGGGCTTGAAGAGCTCTTTATAATTTTTGGATATATATTGATTTTCTAACGTGGTATGAAACGCGACAACTATTATATATCGTGTGAAATACAACTTTTAATGACGCCGTATGTTACCACAGTAAAAGATTTGAGCAAGTGAGCAAAAAGGTCGTTTTATTATACCAGTTTTTGCATACTCACCCTGCCTCATTGCAGGATAAGGCATTGCGAGAGCAAAATAACTTGCTCGCAAAAAAGGTAAAAATATCCAATATTGGTTTTAAGTCTGTAATATTTAAGATTTATAGAGAAGCTAATAAAATGTTGGCATTGAATAAATATACAGATCAAAGAGAGGGAAAAAGAATTGGCTGGAAGAAGTGGTGCATGGGAACAACAAAACCAGGACTTGAACACTTGTATTTGTTTTGATCAACAACACACTATCACCTCCTTCAATATCAGGTATATTTATAATTCTCTTGCAAATAATTTACAGAATGAAGCAAAATGTTGTTTCTAACTAGATTTGCATGGATCAATGTTTAAAGAATGTTGGGATGGCAATAGGTTTTCAAGAAACTTATGTTTGGAATGCAATGGCAATATAATTAACTCTGTATATCACACAAATGAATAATGCAGTGAAATGTACCCTGCTCAAGGAGAAGTTGGGGAAGCAACTCCGCGCCAAAATCAGTTGTCCAATTCGGTAATTCCTCCATGGATGTTACACCATGTTGATGGATAAATATATATATATGTATGTTACCAATCCATCTATTTAAAACTACTAAGAGAAGAAAAATATTATGTGATAAATTAGCACTTGCAGGAATCCCCCAGGGAATTCAAATATGTTACTGTGGGATGCTATACTATGTGTGTATAATACGCATTGCTTAAATATATATATATACCTTAATTGGTATATGTGTATACTCATGTGGGTGTGTTGTGCTTGTGATTACATATAAATTGTGAGATGTGTTTTGTTGAAACTATATAGGAGTAAATTTTTTTGTTCTTAAGGATTGACTTTTACATGTGATTTGATACTAAAAAACTTGTCTGTCAATGCATTTTGATGCAAAAAGCCCACACCCATTTCTATTTGTTTATGTTGGGCAATATATATAGGACCACTTAAATGGTGTTTTTCCATACAAAGAAAATTTAAATTTGTTTATTATCTGTAGCTGTCGCCTTGTCACTTTTAAGCCATTATTGTCCACTGTCTTTATATATTTTTGTTCATTTACCCCTACTTTCACTAGAAAATTCAAAACAATTAAAACAGAGCTTAAGTTTCATTTCTCTTTCAAATCAAATGAAAACTTATTCACCCTTATTGTTATTAATACCTATCTACATTACCTGTCAGTTATATGTACCATGCATTGAAACCCCAATCCTTCGTCCATTCCAACTCTTAAGGACATAAATAAATTAAAATTAAAATTAATTCAAGTTGAGTTATTTCAATGAGAGATAGATTCTATAACAATTAATTAATGATGCATGCATGATTTGGAGGAAAGGGATCAAAGAATCAAATTGGGGATTTAGGAATTTAGGGTTTCAACACAATTGTTTCCAAAAGGATATCATAATTGCAATTACTTTAGGGTTTCAACACAATTTTTTCAATTACTTATTATAATCATTGAGACTGGCAAAAATATTAAATTTTGTTCTCGTAAAATTTAATGATGCTATCAATTCAATAATGTCAGGAGCATATAGATATAGACATATACATAATATAACTGAATACACACACACACACACACATATATATATATATATATATATATATATATATATATATAATGAAACATTTTTTTTTAGGGTATGCATGAACATATAGATGACATGCATTAGGTAGAAAGGCATGATGAATAGAAATATGGTTATGTGAATGTTGAATCATAGTGTAGAAAAATGCTAACGTCTATGCTATTAATATATCAAAATCACATAGTACTATGAGAGTTAACTATTTTATATGGAATCCAAAAATGTGATTTTAATATATTAATAATGGATATGTTGACACGTACTTTGAAGGGTATGATGGACATTATGCATATCTCCACACATACTTCTGAACAAGCATATACTAAGACCATTATTGTTTTTCATGAATAAAATGGACATTTTTATAAGAAAATTTTGATAGGAAGCAAAAGTCATTAAGTAGTAATTCTTTTTTATTTATTACACATTACCGTTAAAAAAATATATCTTTTATCTTTTCTTCTTTTGCCCTTTTGAGGGGATATCTTGTGTTTAATTCCTTTAACATGTAGGGTCTAATGATATGAACCAAAAACGAGTTTATTTAATATTGAAATGTGTTGATGCAAAAGATCAACTTCCAAATAAACATGATGGTTTGTGAGTAATTCAGTAATTATGTGTAGCTAATTATTTGCACCGACCGATTAACAATTAAAAATAGCGGATGAGTATTGAGATTATTCGGTGACCGATTATATTGAGAATAAGAGTAGTAAAAAGAAGTTATTTTATTGCTCGATGATCCTTTCTTGGGCAGTAACTATCCCTTTTATAGTAGAGTTTTTAACTAAAAATAGTAAAAGTTATCATTATAGCTACTGTAATAGCTTGTACAAGTGTTAAGTCTAGTTACAGATGGAGTGCTGCATGAAGTAGTAGGTAACAACCGTGTTAGTGTATGTCTGCCATCTGTCTTCATAGGTGTTATTCTTCAAGCTTTATCCATCCGATTATTATCCTTCAATTGTTTATTGATCTGAGAACGTGTCTAACCGATCATGAGGTTTAGTAGCAACGAAGGCCAAATCGGTGCCAGTAGTCCTTATCAGTAGCATAATTAAATCGGTAGGCTACTTGGCCAATAACCTAAATAACATAATTTAATTGATGGCCAATAGCCTAATTTAATCGGTGGCCAATAGTCTAAATAATATAATTTAATTGATGGCTAGTAGCCTTATCAGTAGCATAATTAGCTTAATTTAACTGATGGTCAGTAGCCTTATCAGTAGTATAATTTAATTGGTGGCCAGTGGCCTAAATAATATAATTTAACTGATGGCCAGTAGCCTTATCAGTAGCCTAATTGGCTTAATTTAACTGATGGCCAGTAGCCTTATCAGTAGTATAATTTAATCGGTAGGCTACTTGATAATATAATTTAATTGATGGCCAGTAGCCTAATTGGCTTAATTTAACTGATGGCCAGTAGCCTTATCAGTAGTATAATTTAATTGGTGGCCAGTGGCCTAAATAATATAATTTAATTGATGGCCAGTAGCCTTATCAATAGCCTAATTGGCTTAATTTAACTGATGGTCAGTAGCCTTATCAGTAGTATAATTTAATCGGTAGGCTACTTGGCCAATAATCTAAATAACATAATTTAATTGATGGCCAATAGCCTAATTTAATCGGTGGCCAATAGTCTAAATAATATAATTTAATTGATGGCCAGTAGCCTTATCAGTAGCTTAAATGGTTTAATTTAACTGATGGTCAGTAGTCTTATCAATAAGGATTTACTGACCGAGTATAACAATGGCCCCTTGGATTCGGTTCTTGGTAATAACCAAGAAGTGGATCCAAAATCTATCAGTCACTATTTTGAATTTTCGCAAATTTTTTTTTTTGGCGAAAATTAGGGTTACCTAGGCGAAAATTTAAGGTTACCCACTTCCCAAGAAACTTCTCCCTATAAATAGTGATTTTCTTTTCATTCTCTATGAACACCCTTTTAAAATTCCTAACAAAAAACTTTTAAAGAGAGCTAAACGGTCACCAATTAAGGTACGTTATTGGTCACCATCTTTTTTCTTTAATCGGTCTCTTTATTTTGAATCGTAGTATATATATATATTTTTAGCGATAATGAGTGGAGAAGATTCACGAAGTACAAGTAGTGTACTGAGAGAATATGAGTTTCAATTTGATAGTGACGGAGAGGGTGGGGGAGAGTCTCATACGATATCGGTCGAACCATTAAGGGCAATAAGAGACTCTGGTGAGGTATCTCAGACTTATAGAGGGGAAATAGAAAAAATTTGGTGTAGACCACCTCCTAGTACCTATTCGGTAACAGAATTTTTAGCTGGCCGAATTCGTAATGACACTGATTTTGAGAGGTTAGATGCATATAGGCGTACATATCGTATTCCAGGTGATGTAACCTTATTTTTACCTGAAGTCGGTGAGTCTATAGATAGGCCTCTTATAGGTTGTATTAGTGTTCATTATCGGATGCTATATTTTGGCCTTAGATTTCCCCTACCTAAGATTATCACCGAATACCTTTATGAGTGGGGGATTGCCCCTAGTCAATTGTCCCCAAATGCGTGGTCACTCCTCATTGGGACCATACTACTGTTTCACCGAGAGGGTTGGAGTATTCCTACACCTACTGAGATGTCTTATTTATTTAAAGTTAGAGCTGATGGAGTAAATTCGGGGTGGTTTTACTTAGCCAGGAGGAATGGGAGTAGGTTTTTGACTGGGGTAGCCAATAGTGTTAAAAATTGGCGTGAAATGTGGTTTTTTATTGGTGGGAATTGGTCGACACCGAATTTTGAAAGAGATGGAATATCTATCTGCCCTCGAGCAACTTATGCCTCCGAGTGCCGTAAGTGTTTTCCTTAAAATTATTTTATTTTTTAATGTTCTAATATTCTTAATAATTTCTCTTTTTTTAGGTTTAATTGAACCCTCCGAGGATGAGATTTCTGAGATCTTTATTGATCGAATAGCTCAGGTCGACCGATTTCCTTCTACTTAGAAGAATTTTTTATATTTAGTGACCGAGAGAGCACTATTTGAGGCCGGACTCAACACCTATCATCCCGACGAGGAGCTTACGCCTCCAATCTTTGGTAAACTTTAGTAATTTCACTTGCTACTATTTATCTAAAACATGTTTTTAAGACTACTGAATGAATGTATATTTGATTTGTAGTTGAGTATAGGAAAAAACCTTTGCAATTCATGGAGCAAGATGATATCCTCGCTCGTATGTCCAAGAGGAAAGGAAAGGCTCCTGCAACACCAAAGAGGCCTTATTCAGCACCTACCCCAGCAGCCGGGAGAGCAGCCCACGAGAAAAGACAGCGGGTATCTACTAATCCCCCCTCTCAATCAAATGTGTTGTCATTTCATCGCGCTCCAATTCCTGTAGATGCTCATCCGAGGGTGTTACCGATCGATAAGCGTGGTCTCTTCTTTGACTTGGATCCCAATCGGTCAACTCAAATAGAAAAGGAGAAAAAGCCAACTTTTTATCGAGACTACTGCTCAGTGGTGACCCCAACATCAAGCAATTTGGAAAATTTTCCTCAGGATGTTCGAGAGGCAAGTGAAATCCCACTTCAATCTTGGACCCCAAAGATGGAGGAGTATGCTGAATCCATGACTGCTTTTGAGTAGCTTACTTCGGCCATGGTTATGGGTGGTCGGTGCCTTGATTTCCTTGTGAAGACGAGTACTGACATGGTGAAGATGGAAAATGAATATCTGATAATGGGCAACCAAATTGGTTCTTTGAAGACCGACTATGAGGTAGAAAAGGGGGTTTCAGCAGAGTTAAGACAACGGCTGAAGAATTCTGAGAAGGCCGAAAAAGAAGCAAGAAAGAGAGCAAACTCAGCGGAAAAGACTTTGGCTGAGAAGGAGAAAGAGATTGAAGTACTTAAGAGCTCTCTCGAGGAAAAAGTTGCTGAAGAGGTCACCCGAGTGAAAGATGATATCACCGAGAAGACGGTCGAGAATTTTAAAGCTTCTTCAGAATACGTTGCTGATTACAACTTAGCTTATGTGCTGGCCAAGGAAGATATCATTAAAAGCATGGTAAAAGACCCAAGTGTTGGTGTTGAGTCTTTAAAGGCCGACCTACTGGCCTTTATAGAAAGAAAGAACCTTTCTTGGGTGTCGGATTTTGGTACGGAGGAGGAGACGGAGGTTGCTGATGTTGCTGTAGGAGGACTAACTGGTCAGTCTGATGTGGAGCTTGTCAGTCAGCAGAAGGCTACTGGGGAAGATGTTGTTGAGTCTTAGTTTATTTTCTTTTTGTTTTTTGTAAGGACTTATTTCCTTATTCGGAACTGATTTTCTCTTATGTAAGACATTCTACTTTGAACTTTAATGTTTAATTTGCTCTTTTTTTTATCAGTAGCTAGATAAGGAGACAACAACATACTTTATTTAACAAGTAAAATTTACATAAAGTTTATGTTGACCGACAAAAGAAATGACAAGACCGACAAAAGAAAAGGAAAGTTTAAAAAACTAGGTACCTACTGATAGTATTTTTTGAGATGTTGTACATTCCATGGATGCCTTAACTTTCTCTCCTCCATGGTTTCTAACTCATAGGCTCCATTGGGTAAAACCCGTATCACCCTGAATGGGCCTTCCCAAGTTGGTCTGAGTGGTACCAAATTTTGGTCTTGTATATTTTTTAACACCAAGTCTCCAACTTGGAACCTCCTACTCCGCACTTGACGATTGAAATAACGTGCACTTCTTTGTTTTAGTACTGCATTCCTTAGGCCAGCGTCCCTTCTTTTTTCCTCCACTAAGTCCAACTCTGTTTTATGATTCTCATCACTTTGATGCTCATCATAGTTCATAACTCGGTATGATGGGATTCCAATTTCTACAGGGATGACAGCTTCCGTCCCAAAGGCTAATGAAAAAGGAGTTTCCCCAGTAGCTGTTAGTTAGGTAGTTCGATAAGACCAAAGTACTCCTGGTAGTTCTTCGGGCCAACACCCTTTTGATTCTTCTAACCGAGTCTTCAGTGTGTACTTGAGAATTTTATTGACTACTTCAACTTGACCATTGGACTGCGGATGGTATGACATAGAAAAATGATTTCAAATATGTAGCCCAGCACAAAATTCTTTAAACTCGGTGTTATCAAATTGTTTAGCAATATCGGTCACGATAGAGTGTGGTACTCCGAATCGACATATTATCGACTTCCATACAAAATCTACCATCTTGTTTTCAGTAATCTTAGCTAGGGGTTCAGCCTTTACCCATTTCGTGAAGTAATCGACTGCGACAATGGCATACTTAACTCCGTCTTTCCCAGTAGGTAGCGGTCCGATTAAATCAATCCCCCATTTCGCAAAGGGCCATGGACTTATCACCGCAGTTAAGTCATGGGTGGGAAATCTATTCGATGGTGCAAAACGCTGACATTTTTCACATTTTCAAGCAGTTGATTGCATCCTTCTTTAAGTTTGGCCAAAAATATCCCTGGCGGATGATTTTAAATGCCAAGGCTTAGCCCCCCGAGTGATTGCCGCAGATTCTTTCATGGATCTCTCTCATGACATATTGAGCTTCTTCTTCATCAAGACATCGCAATAGTGGTAGTGAAAATCCTTTTTTGTAAAGTACCCCTTCTACTAAGGTGTATCTTGCAGCTCTAATACGAAGCTGACGGGCTTGGATGGGGTTATCTGGGACTTCTTCTTTCTGCAGATAACTTTTAATCTGACTCATCCAACTCGACTTCTCATCTATCTCCATTATGTTGTAATCAATCACAATTGAAGGTGCCACTTGCCGACCGACTTCAATTGTTGTTAAGTTGGCTATTCCGGCCCCTGATGCCAATCTGGCCAAGGCATCAGCTTGAGCATTTTCAGCTCTGGGTACTTGTTCTACTTGGACCTGTAGTTCATCCATTCTCTTTTTAACCTGACCAAGATATTGTACCATCTTTTCATCTTTGGCAACATATGCACCTCTAATCTGACTTATAACCAATTGTGAGTCACTATACAGAGTGACATTGGTTACTCCCAGGGATTTCGCCATTTGTAGTCCCGCTAATACAGCTTCATATTCAGCTTCGTTGTTGCTTGCAGAAAATTCCAATTTCAGTGCTGTGCAGTAGCATTGTTGACCAGGACCGAGTAATACTATACCAACACCAGCCCCTTCTGCAGAAGAAGATCCATCAACAAAGAGTTTGCAAGGTACTGTCAACTCACGTTGCAACTCAATCGGTGGTGAAAATTCCACAATAAAGTCAACTACAGCTTGACCTTTGATTGCCGTTCTTGGTGTGTAAGAGATATCATATTAACCAAGTTCAACCGACCATTTTAACATTCGTCCTGATGCATCTGGTCATTGTAGAGCTTGTCTCAAAGGGTAGTTAGTCAGAACCTCTATTCGGTGACCAAGAAAGTAAGGTCAAAGTTTTCGAGCTGACATAATCAGGGCATATGCTAACTTATCCATCGATGGATATCTTATTTCAGCATTATGTAAGGCTTGACTCACATAATATATAGGATGTTGTATGTGTCCCTCATGCCGAATAAGAACAGGACTAAGTGCCCAATTTGAAACCGCCAAGTATAAGTAGAGAACTTCATTTGGCAAAGGTTTTTCCATGACAGGAGGATGTGCCAAAAATTCCTTTAAAAGCGCTCTGACATTCCTCATTCCATTGAAAACTTTTATTTTTCTTGATAGTGTCAAATAAAGGCTTACATCTATCGGTGGATCGAGAGATAAACCGACTAAGAGCTGCTACTTGGCCGATAAGACTTTATACTTGTTTGGTCTTAGTCGGTGGGTGTGGGTTCATGATTGCAGTTATCTTAGCAGGATTTACCTCTATGCCTCTTTGACTGACAATGTAGCCGAGAAATTTTCCCGAGTTAACACCGAAAACACACTTCTTCGGATTCAACTTCATCTTATATTCCCTCAATATTCCAAACATTTCAACTAGGTGTGTGATATGATCACGCGACTTCAAACTTTTGACCAACATATCATCGACATATACTTCCATTGTATGACCGATTTGTTTTGCAAACATTTTATTGACTAACCTTTGATAGGTTACTCCTGCATTCTTTAAGCTGAAGGGCACCATTCGATAACAGTAAAGTCCTCGGTCGGTCATAAAGGCAGTGTTCTCCTCATCGTCTGGATGCATTGGAATTTGATTATATCCAGAGTAAGCATCCATAAAACTCATTAGCTCATGTCCAGCGGTAGCATCCACCATCTGATCTATGTGTGGTAATGGGTAGCTATCCTTTGGACATGCCTTATTAAGATCAGTAAAGTCAATACAAAGTCTCCAAGCCCCATTCGGTTTACGAACCAGCACGGGATTAGCCACCCATTTGAGGTACCTTGCTTCCCTTATGAATCCATTTCCAAGTAGTTTTAAGACCTCCAAGTTTAAAGCTTCATACATTTCAGGGCTCAATTTCCTTCTTTTTTGAGCTACTGGTTTAACTTTGGGATCAATACTCAATCGGTGACATGCTTTTTCTGAGTCAATCCCAATCATATCGGAGTGAGTCCAAGCAAATACATCCAAATTAGCTCGTAAAAAATTCATGAGTTCACTTCGAACGGGTTCTTGTAAATTCTGACCAATCCTAAGTTCACTTTCAGGCACTGCATCATCCATGACTACTGTATCTATCTCCTCTACAAGCTCTACTCGTTTCTTTCTATCATCCTTTCGTGGATCTAGAGTCTCTCATACTTCAATGTGTTCGGGTACTAAAAGTTCTTCTTGGTGATTTTGTTCTCCTTCCAAATTTTCTTGACCTACTCGATCAGCTATACATCCTGGGTCTTCATTTTCCAATAAATATATCTCTCTGGGTTTGAGTAAATGTTGACACTCCATTACTTCACGTTGATTTCCCCGAACAATCCTTTCTCCGAATGGAGTTGGAAACTTTAAACAATAATGATACATAGATACTGAAGCATGGAGCCAATAGAGTGCTGGTCTTCCCAAAATTACATTGTACATAGGTACTGAGTCTGCTTCCACTATCACAAATTCTGTAATTATTGTCTTCTTAATTTCACCATCTCCGAATTCAATTGGTAAATCAATTACTCCTAAAGGTACTGTTGAACATCCACCAAATCCGGTTATCACATCATTGCACTTTCAAACTGGTAAAGTGATTGCGCTCAGTTGCCGATAAACATCATAATACATGATATTTGCATAACTCCCTGTATCAACCATTATCCTGTGTACTGGGGTCCTTAAAACTTCAAGAGTGACTATCAATGGATCATTATGAGGATGAATGATCCCTACAGCTACCTCCAAATCGTTATATTGCATTGTACCTGATGTGGTATTTGATCCTGATCCTGAGGACATCATAAAACACCGCTGATAAGCGTTGGTAGCCTCCCGTATCCGTTGTTTCTTTTTCTGATTAGAAGCCCCAATTGACGAATCATTTATGTTGACTAACGGAAAAATCTCTGGCATAGGGCGTTCTGGTACTAGTGGTCGGTCTTGTTCACTTTGCTGTTGTGGCCCTTCAACCAGCTTCTCCTCGGTCAGAGGTTTCTTCGTGAATCTTTTTAGGTTACCTTTCTCAATCAAACGAAAAAAAAATCTTAGTAGGTCACGACACTCATCAGTGTTATGACCTACTGATCGATGGTATCTGCAGTACCTAATATGATCCAACTCAGTAGGATTTTTCATCAAAGGTCTTACTGGAGGGAGAATTCCCATATCTTTTACTTGTTCATATACCTCTTCAGGTTTGAGTGTTAATATACTCTTAACATATTGTTCTTGAGTGGCATCAAATGGCTTGAAAGCGGCCCCTGACCGACTAGTCTTCTCCTCAGTCGGCTCTTTTGTTGTCTCTTTTCGACCTTGAGCTCCTCTTACTCTATCTATTCGACTATCATGCTGAGAATTCACCGCATCTTCTGCACAAATATGACTTTCTGCTCTCACTAAAAAATCTTGATAAGTTTGAGGTCCCTACTCATAGATAGACCACCAAAACCGACTTTGTGGGCGTAGCCCTGAGATCACCGCCATCAAAATGGCATCATCTGATATCTTCTCCATCTCCATTATTTGTTTATTAAATCGATCCAAGTATTCCCTTAGTGATTCATCTTTATTTTGTTTTATAGCAACTAGTCTCTCTTTGGGTACTGTCCTAATTTTGGATTCCATAAATTGAGCCGAAAAAAGTGAAGAAAGCTCTTCCCATGAGTGGATTGAGTGTTTGGGCAACATTCTGTACCATCGGTGGGCTCGGTCACCTAAGGTCATAGGAAAAGCCCGACACAAAATCACATTGGTTGCTCCTGGAGCTCCATCCAAGACAAATATTTATCTAGGTGTGAAATCGGATCGGTCTCCCCATTATAGAGTCCAATTTGTGGTAGTTTCATTTTATTCGGTAATGGTTCGGATAATATTTGAAGAGAAAAGGGAGATACCTTCTCCAAGGAGTTCTCCCCTAGATCAGGGGCGTGACGTCTACTCTCCAGCTCTGTTATGCTATCCCGTAGACATTGAATTTCCACCAAATCATGAACGAGACCCGACCCTTGATTAGCTCCATTTGTTAAGATGTTTCCACAAGGGGGAACTTGTGGTGCTAGAATTGGATCTCGGTTCATCTTTAGTCTAACTAACCGAGACGTTGTATCTGGCAGGTGTTCACGTTTATGCTGATGTAGTGGATTAGCGGTTGCTCCTAGTCGGTCGAACACACTAGCAGTTCGAGAGTGAGTTCTCCGAGGGTGGGTTCTTCTTAAAGATGGGCGAGCGCTCTCCGCAACTTGGCTTTGAATTGGTTGTTCTGGCCTTCCACGTCTATTGGTTTCCATATGCGAGTCTACTTCTAGTTCCTCCCGATTGATCCGATTTGCAGCCTCTAGCTGCTGCTTGTATATGGAAGTTAGTACCGCCCATAGCTCAGGGGCTTGGGTAAGATGTTCTACAACAATTTCTGTCGGATCTTGGTTTATTGGCGTTTGGTCCTTATTCCGACCATGATTATCTTGATTATGGTTTTCGGTTGAGCTTGCTGGACTCCTTGGAAAATTATCAGTAGGTCGAGACATGTTTGATATGCTGTAGTCTTCTCCCCCTCCTTCTAGCGCCAAATTGTTGATGCAAAAGATCAACTTCCAAATAAACCTGATGGTTTGTGAGTAATTCAGTAATTATGTGTAGCTAATTATTTGCACCGACCGATTAACAATTAAAAATAGCGGATGAGTATTGAGATTATTCGGTGACCGATTATATTGAGAATAAGAGTAGTAAAAAGAAGTTATTTTATTGCTCGATGATCCTTTCTTGGGCAGTAACTATCCCTTTTATAGTAGAGTTTTTAACTAAAAATAGTAAAAGTTATCATTATAGCTACTGTAATAGCTTGTACAAGTGTTAAGTCTAGTTACAGATGGAGTGCTGCATGAAGTAGTAGGTAACAACCGTGTTAGTGTATGTCTGCCATCTGTCTTCATAGGTGTTATTCTTCAAACTTTATCCATCCGATTATTATCCTTCAATTGTTTATTGATCTGAGAACGTGTCTAACCGATCATGAGGTTTAGTAGCAACGAAGGCCAAATCGGTGCCAGTAGTCCTTATCAGTAGCATAATTAAATCGGTAGGCTACTTGGCCAATAACCTAAATAACATAATTTAATTGATGGTCAATAGCCTAATTTAATCGGTGGCCAATAGTCTAAATAATATAATTTAATTGATGGACAGTAACCTTATCAGTAGCCTAATTGGCTTAATTTAACTGATGGCCAGTAGCCTTATCAGTAGTATAATTTAATTGGTGGCCAGTGGCCTAAATAATATAATTTAACTGATGGCCAGTAGCCTTATCAGTAGCCTAATTGGCTTAATTTAACTGATGGTCAGTAGCCTTATCAGTAGTATAATTTAATCGGTAGGCTACTTGATAATATAATTTAATTGATGGCCAGTAGCCTAATTGGCTTAATTTAACTGATGGCCAGTAGCCTTATCAGTAGTATAATTTAATTGGTGGCCAGTGGCCTAAATAATATAATTTAATTGATGGCCAGTAGCCTTATCAATAGCCTAATTGGCTTAATTTAACTGATGGCCAGTAGCCTTATCAGTAGTATAATTTAATCGGTAGGCTACTTGGCCAATAATCTAAATAACATAATTTAATTGATGGCCAATAGCCTAATTTAATCGGTGGCCAATAGTCTAAATAATATAATTTAATTGATGGCCAGTAGCCTTATCAGTAGCTAAATGGCTTAATTTAACTGATGGTCAGTAGCCTTATCAATAAGGATTTACTGACCGAGTATAACAAAATGATATATAATTTAATATTGAGTTTTCTTATAAAGTAATACTCAATATAAAAAAACTAACAATTTGCACCAAACAATTCATACTTCGTTGTAAGTTTGGTTTCATTAAATAAATAGATACAAAATATTGCATTTTCTATCATTACTGATCTCTCTATATGTATATATGTGTTTGTTTCGCGCACAAACTACCAATTATAAACGTAAACGAATCCAAAAGGACATGTTTGAATTTAAAAAAAAAAATCTCATATATCCAAAGAAAGATGTAACATACACTTGTAATATTGTTGGATGTCGAGACGCCTAACTTAAAAAAAAAAAAAAAAAGGGGGGTTTCTTTTTAACTGGCTATATCTCTATTCATTTCTATTTACTAATTAATTTCAGTCTAATTAAGACCTTCAATTTCTGGCTCCATCTCTATAATATTTTAATGTCATCGAGTTGATGACTAAATACGGTAGATGGAAACAAATAAAAAACGAAAAAAGGTGTAGCATACAAAATCTCATATTCTAATAAATTCGTACTTTTCATATCATTAAAAAAATAAAAAATAAAAGAAGAATATTTCAATTTATTCGACATAAAATCTACATCCATTGCAAGCATTAGATTTGACAAACATGCCTCCATGTTTGAACATAGAAAACATTATAAATAGGATGTGGATGCATGTCTTCATTTCTCTATTATTTGCCTACCCATTACTATATTCCCACTATTTATTTATTACTTAAATAACTCATTACTATGTCAACGTCTATCCGACAACAAGCTCCTTTAACTCTTATACATCAATTTTGTACATATTACATGTAATTCAAATACTCAGTACATTAATAGTAGACATATTACTTAATTATTTTCATTGAATTACTATTTTACATCAGTTGGGTTCTTATCAAAATGTGTCTCATTTTATTGCAATTCTTCACTATATGTCACTGACTCATGTACATGACGTCATATGGGGTGGATTTTGCAAGTTGGAAATCTGAAAATCTTATATTTATTTTGTGATTTTATAAAGTATGATTATGATTAAAATGTCACGTTCATGTAGAAAATTGTTTAAACATTGGATGGCTGTACATGTTTTTAAATTGTGGAAATATTTTCAATAGAGGCGAAGAATCAAAAGGTGATAGTTTGAATGGGGTTAAAAGAATTAAGTGGGTTTGAAAATAAACGGGATGGATTAAAGTTTCCAATTTGTTGGTTTAATTTTTAAAATAAGTTTTGGTCAATTAAACTTGGTTCAAAATAGCAATTAAACCAATACCAAACACTATTAATGAAGTTTTAAGGTCATTTTCATAATGATGCAGCAAATATCAACAACCAGTCTAAAATGGGTCATTCTTGAGCTTCATGGTAGGCACGTTGAAAATCCACACCTTAGAAAACTGCACAAAATGACAAATCCAATCAAGAAAATGATCCCCATGACGTTCAACATTGCAAGACTTTTCCAACATCAAACCTCCATATATCTTAAACAAATACATACATACACATATATATATACACACACACACAAGTAGAGCAGAATACACACAACAGAACACAGTGAGAGAGGCTTCTAGCTCACATCACACCGATACAAGAATGCCGGGTTTTTGCATGAGTCGTGCTGCGACACGCATCCGTAGCAGTATCCACTCTCGTGTCCGAGTCCGATCGCCAACTCAGCAGTACAAAAAGTCTGCAAGTTTTATGAAAGCAGAAGATAAGTCTGAGCTTCACAATGAAGTCGATGGCTTCAGTTTCAACTTGCCTGAATCTGAATCAGGGAACAGAGTCATGGTTGTGATCGAATCCACCAATGAAGCTAAAGGGGCTCTCGAGTGGGCGCTCTCCCACACCGTTCAAAGCCACGACACCATCATTCTTTTGCATGTAGCCAAACAAGGTACAAACACATATTCGTCTTTCTTTGATAAGTAATGAGATAATAATGTATCGTATACTAAATGTTTGCATATTTCAGATGTAAACACTTATGGGGAAATGAATTCAAGGAAGTATGATCTTCTACGCTCCGCGAAAAATATGTGTCACCTAAAAAGACCTGAGGTGAGTAGAATTGTAGATTGAAGTTTTCTTCTTTGCTATGTTTCCATCTTAATGCAACAAAATGCTAAAACAAAAAGGATACTTTGAAATCAAGAATTTTATTGATATGAGTGCTGAGACTTATCTTCTACCATTAATTCTTCTCCATGAAATAGGTGCAAGTTGAGATGGTGGTCTGTGAAGGGAATGAAAAGGGAGCAAAAATTGTTGAAGAGGCGAAGCGATTAAGGGTCTCGTTGTTGGTTCTTGGACACCGTAAGCAATCGTTTTTATGGCGGTTGCACATGATTTGGGCGAGCAAGAAGACATGGAGCAGGGTTGTGGATTACTGCATTCAAAATGCTCATTGCATGACGATTGCAGTGAGAAGGAAAAACAGGAAATATGGGGGATATTTGATCACCACTAAACGTCACAAGAACTTTTGGCTTCTGGCCTAGGGGGGGGGGGGAGCATGCAATTCCATTGGCAAGTTACCTCACAAGGAAACCAATTGTAGAAAATACCAAAGAGTTTATGTTTAATTTGAAGTACTGTATTTTTGTAGCACAGAATTTCCATGGATGACAAATTGTTAATTGAAAATTAAATAAATTCAATTCATCATACTCGTACCTTATATCAAGCTCAACGTACTTCTTGATGAGCCAAGACACTGCAATAGTAACTGAATTAATGTTAAAGGGTGCTATAAACTGCTGAAAAGAAATTTTTAAGGGAACCAAAGAAAGACACTTACCTTGAGCAGTAGCAAAAGTGTCGTTTTTCATATCTTCTTTCTGCAATGGAGAATCTCAAACTGCCAAAATTGTAAAAAAGAAGAGAAGAAGCATTTGAACATAGAAAATCCCACATCAGAGTTATGAGAACTTCCTTTAGTATAATAACGTTCAGGGAACATCTACTGCTCAAAATTCATCTTCTTGAAAAGAGATCTGATTTTAAACAAAAAAAAAAGGGCACGATACATCAATGTTCATTTGCATCGTATTACTGTACATAGAATACAGATCGTCTCACTTATTACATCATGTTCGTCCATGCTAGAACAGGCATGAACCAAGTTATCAAGTGAAAAGATCCAAGAAGCCAATGCTGCTTCCAATCAAAAATCAAGTTAGAAGGCAGTATCCATAACACCACCTTATTTTACTTGATCATAACTTCTATATCTGCCAACAACTACCTATTTCCTTGAATTCTGTGTGGATATTTACACTTTCCATTTTTCTTTGGTCACAGAGCTATTTTGACATTTCAGTACACGTTATGTATTCACCTTTCCTTTTTTTGGGGGGTTGTTCAACACCAGAGAGCAAAGTTCTTTGCATGGATTTCCAACAACAGTACAATGCTGAGATAACAATATCCAATAATCCCAACATTAGATTCATTTGAAGGCCTTCTGAGAGTTGAAGCTATAATGAGGTCTGTATACTATTCTGTACAATTGATCGTATCCAGCAAGTACTCCAGCCCCGGCAACACCAAGTAACATATTAGCCGTGACTCCTCTAAAAAGAGCTGCAAAACCTTCATTTCGTACAATTTCAAGGAATGCATGCTTGGCGTTTCGATACTTCACTGGTTGTCCAGATGTCAGCATCATTCTCCGTCGTATGGTGTCAAACGGGTAGGCACACACCCCAGAAACAGTGGTCACACTCCAACCCAAGAAAAAGCTAGCAAAAAAATTGTCCTGCAAATTTATGATTGTTGTTCAGTTTCTTTTTTTGAATCACTGTATAAAGATCATGGCAAACAGAAATAGTATCAATGTATGTTGAAAGCAACATAGTTTGCAATCATCATTTCGAGTGAGCTTCTCCTTTCCATTTTCTGATTGTTCTTCATGCTACACATGGTTACAGTTTCCAATCCTTATTAGAGTTTCCTTTAAATTAATATAATGCACCAAAGGAAAAAGTTCCAGGAAATTTTTGCAATAAGTCAAAATTATGAAGCTTTCATGCATTGTTTCATTCATCAATAAAAACTTCAAGCAAAAAAAGATGCTAGTCATGATCAGATTTTTCACCTGAAATGGTCCAACCAAAACTATAGGTTTCATGGTGTCATAGATCCCAAAGTACATTCCTCGGTAAAGAGTAATTCCAAAGATTGAAACCCCAAATCCGCGATAGAGACCGGCAATTCCGTCACTTTGCAAGGTTTTACGGTAAACGTCTATTAGCCCATTAAATTGCTGTTTTCCATTGATAGGGCACTCCCTAGAATCTGTTCCCAATCGAGTACGTGCATAATCTAAGTGATAAAGAAATAAAGAAGTGGTAGCTCCTGCAGCACTTCCAGAAGCAACATTTCCAGCAAACCACTTAAGGTATCCATCCTTCTCTTTTGAACATCCAAAGAGGCTTTTGTAGTAACCTTTAAATGCAAAGTTGAAGGCCTGTGAAAAATTAAGAGAATGACTCCTCAGGAGAAAAGAAAAAAGTGATTGAAATATGTCTATAGCATCCTAGACATGAAAAAAGTTTACTTATTAAGCACCAATTGTATGGTACATATTAGTTATGATTCACAATCCACAACAAATACTCAGAACCATTAGTTATAATTCTTTATAAATGTGGCTAGGTTATGAGATTTAACCATATTAGAAGAGGGCATGGAAAACGAAAGGTATTATTACAGATGTTTTAAAGTCAAACTGTAAGAAAAAGATCAATAGGTTTAGCTAAATAGAAATTCAGTAAAATGATCTACTACCTAAATCCAAGCAAAGTTCATTGTCCTTGAACTTTAATCATAAGAAAAACCAAACCATGTAACAGGAGGCATATTCACAGAGCATGAAATACAACATTCAAGGTTTAGATGCAAAGCAGCAATTGCTACAATACTCAAAATATTCTAAAGCAAACAATGTGAAGCTTTTCATAAGCAAATGAGAGTGACATGCAAAAGCATACCTGAGTGGGAAAATATCTTATAACATTAGCCTGGTTACCCCTCCAAAAGGACCAAATGCCCTCCTCTCTGAAGACCCTTTGGAAGCCATCACCAACACCCATATAAGGTTTTTGAAGCTGTCCTCTCTTCATCAACTCTCCTTGGTTCTGCAACAAAAGCTTCACTCTCTCTATCGGTGCTGCCAAACTTTTTGCCACGACAGCCGCAGACCCTCCCATTATGAAATTCATTGAAAACTTCTCAGAATGCTTTGCCATAGCTCACCCTCTCTGAATTACCAGAAGCAAACACCATAACTATGTAAGGATAGCTTTCTAGTTTTTCCAATTACTACTGTCCTCTTATTGTTAAATCATCACTAAGACAATATAGAGTGAAGAATTAATAACTTCATTTCAACCTAATTCCTCCCATAATTCTCCCCAAACCCATGATTTAATTCTTCAAATCCAACTTCAGTAGCAATTCCTCGATTAAAAGTGATGGGGCATGGTTTCACCCAAAAAAAGGGGGGGCCTTGACTGTAAGTTGCAACATTCGATTCTGATTAATTAAGAAACCATATCACATTCCCAGAAACCCAAAATAAATTATTACAAAGTTGAGAAAAAGGGAAAAACAATAAATATTAATACTTGATTCTTGGTATTTCCCAGAAAATCAATGAGAAAATGAAATAATTGCAAATAAATACGCGCATCACCTACCCATTACAAAAATTCAAAACAAAGAGAAACAGAAACTCTTACTTGGGGTATCGGAAAAGGAAAATCTCCTTTTCGTTCTTCTTCTTCTTCTTTTATTCTTTTTATTTCAAGATTAGAATTTGTAAACCATTTTTTCTCTCTTTTTTGTCGCCTGTGTTAAAACAAATGGACCATAAAATTCAATAATTTCTTGATACGAGTTGGCGCCTCATTTTCAATCTTCTGGCTCTCAGTTTTCCTCATATTTTGTTGGAGTTTGTGTGTTTTTTCTGCAAGCGAGTTTTTTTTTTTTTTTTTTTAAGTTATTTCAAATATAAAATACAGCGGATATCAGATATGGATGAATAGCAGTGTTGATAATCCATTTAACATTAAATTATTATTTTTGGCTCCTAAATTATACTTATCTTTATATTTACAATAACATTAAATTGTCACCCCTAAATATACAACAATTTATATTTCACTTATGTATCATATTCCAAATCATACAATATTGATTTTAAAAATAATAACTATTGCAATTAATAATTAAATTGAAAGACTTTTATTTATCTAAAATTACATAATTTTAATGTGATATACAAACGGCACAAGAATTTTTAGTATGAAAGACTCAGCCAACAATTCGAATTTCCGCTAAAACAAGGAGGAAATTTGCAACTTTGGTCATTATAAGTCTTGACTTTTTTGCTCCTTCAACATTGAAATAAATTAATTGAAGATTAAAATATTTTGGAGTGAGATTTTAGAAGTATGTAATAAATAAAAATACCAAAAAATCATAATGTTATCATAAAAATCTACAATTATTTAGTAAACTATAAATTTTATTTTATGGTAATATTTAATACGTTAAGATTCATTTTAAGACGAGCAATAAAGTTATTCTCATCTCTGTAAACAAGTATAGTTGTTCTCACAAAACACCCAATCTTTTAAAGCATGAGCAACTTCAATATTTTATAAAAGTTTTGCAACATCTTTTTCGAATGCTTACAATTTGGAATAACCAAAACATATCAAATAATAAAATATAATTATTCTAAGATATATATTAAAGGAATTATTGGAGTTCTACACTAAGTAGATATTTTTAATGATGTGAATGTCATTGCTCGACTCGCTTATAACCAAGTCATATACCACGTTGGACAGAAATGTTGTCGTTATTGCTCATTTGAATTCAATATATATCTCGGCCACTTTAAAATACAAATAAAAATAATATAAAATTACTACACTTCATATAACAAAATTTAATGTTTTGTAGTCCAAGCAGCCATGTCAGAAAAATACTCTCGAATGCCAATTTTCTAAATACATATGCTATGAGATTGTAAGAACACAAAAACTTCTGTGCATCAGTTGCATAGAAGTGAAATTCCGTGCAATCCATACATTTATGTTATAAATATAGTACATTTATATACAAATATCCATACCTTTTAAAATGAACATGTATAAAGGTATCACATTTATAACATAAAGGTACTACATTTATAATATAAAGGTATGGATTGCATGGTGCAACTGATGCACAGAAGTGTTACTCTTGTAAAAATGGTGGACTATTCACACACCAAGCTTTTCTAAGCACACCTCAATTTTTTTATTTTTCAATTAAATAAATTAAAAAATAATAAAAATCCAATTTTACCCTTATGAATTCAACCCCGATTTGATCATATCTGATATCTTTGTGATAATTATCAAATTTAATTTGATAATACCTACAGCATTTTGACATGTGGTCAACTTCTAATTGACCAATGAAATATGTATGAAATATCAATTAATTTGATTATTTAATTTAGAAATTATATTTAATCAATCTCCAAAATAAATATAATTAATATTCCATATAATATTTTACATGTTGGCGCAATATAATTAGATGGTTGAGAAAGTAAAGATCCATGCCTTTGGAGCTGATTCATCTGGATTTGGAGCTGATTCATTAGCTTTCTCAAACTCCAAGCACCACTTCACAGAGCCATCATTGACAGTTATATTGGCTTTAATTGTAACTTGTTGTGTACAGTTGCATTATCTCTCCTTCAAGGGCTTTGAACGTTATGGATTTCTTCACATAGTCATGCATATTCAGTTGTTTACAACAATTTATGCAGTGGCAGATTCTGGATTTATTGGTTGGAGGGTTAACACATATATCAAAAGGGAACTACTCTACGCCTATATATTTTAATCGCTCCCCACAATCTTTTTGTTTGTTCTTGGAGAAGTAGATTAACAATAATTTGTATAAATATTTTAATTTAGGACAAACTACTAAAAAAATGACAGTTGGAAAATCAAAATTAAAATACATAAATTAAATTGGTTGTAAAAAAATTGGACAAAGTTACGGAACGAACATTATAGTTTCCTGTATTCTGAAACAGTATCTAAAAAAATATCAATTCTTATACTTGGATCAACATTAAATATATATATATATATAGCATAAGTGTTTCTTTAAATCTACATCTAAAGTTTGAATGGAGCTGAGTGGTATCAGGATCCAGCTTGACTGAACTTATACCTTTAATGCTCGATCTTAACTCAATATATGATTTGATAAGTTTGAGTTCAACTCAACTCGATAATTGAATAACATTTATAAAATAGTTTTAAATCCAAAAAATATGCATAAAATTGGGAAAATTATACAATTATATTTCTTAATAAGATAAACTTTTAAGGCAAAATACAGCTTGGGAGCCTGTCAAGTTAATATTAATGTGCTTGAGTTATATACTTGAGGAGCTCGAGTTCGACTCGAATATCTTAAAGTTGAATTGAATTTATTTTCAAGTCGATTATCAATAGCTAACAAGTTGTATTATCTCATATGTGTATATATATAGATACGTAAAAGGAAGTAACAAATAGCAAAATATTAGTAATTTACATCGAAGTTGGCTATATAATAAACTAGACATCAGTTTTCTTAGTATTTTGATATAAAATCCTATGGGTTACTGGTGGAGCAATCTTAATGCCGATTACTAGCTTATTTTTTGTTATAATTGAAACAATAAATTGTAAAGCATTATTATTGTGATGTGATCCAAATTGTAAAACAATAAATATAATTACAGTCCAAATACTTACCATTTACATACCCAAAGATGATGACATTTCCAGGCTGACCTTGCTCTCCTTCAACTATTTTCGCACTTTTGAAAACCTGAGGAAACATATTGATCAACTCAGTCATGTTATAGTTATAATTTTTATATATACATTATTTAAAGTACTTTTCAATATTATAATTTTTGAATAATGTTTTATTCATGAATTTTTTTAAAAAGATTATAAAAAATACACATCAGATAAATCACGTCACGTCAGTCCTTTGACTACGTATGTTTTCGGACGTTAAATTAACATGTGACCTATTGAAATACCTTTCATGGTCACAGGTGGAACAGTTTTAACAATGTTTCAAAAGTTTCAGGACATTTTAGAAAACGCAAATATTTGCTAATTTTTCCTCATAAACTATGTTGGACAAAACTGCTTCATTTTATTGTCTCGTTTGAATTTAGGGTCACCGTTTATAATTAAATTGAAAAAGAAAAATAAAACAATAGAAGATATTTTTTTTTATTGGAATGATGATCCGATGAATCAAAATACAAGTTTTCAGAGTTCATGTACGACATCTTAAAAACTAAAAATATATGATTACATTGCAAAAGATGTAGATATGTGTGCATGTGTGTGTGTGTATAGTGACTAATCAATCTATTAGTTAGAGCTAGCTTTTAGCTCTATGTAGGATATAAATATGTTGTAAATGGTGACAAATCTAAGCATTAGTTAGAGCTAGCTTTTATCTCTGTGTAGGATATAAATATGTTGTAAATGGTGGCCAAACTATTAGTTAGAGCCAGCTGTTAGCTCTATGTAGGTTATAAATATGTTATAATAACTCTTTGACAAATCACACATACAAAAAAAGTGTCTAGATTAGGCTAATTCAACTATATACTTTAGTTACTTTTTCAATGTTTTTTAAGATTGCAAGTAGTTGAAAAATATATAATGTTTTATCGTTAAATGGCCTAATTATAGGAAAAATTACTACATTTATAAAAGTTGCGAATTAGACCTAATTTTTCAAATTTCACCAAAAAAAAAAAAATTGGATTAATTGTCAGAAAAATCACGAACTTTACTTAATTTGCAATTTTAACAAAGTTTTTGAATATTAGTAAATATAACATGAATTAACTTTCATATTTTTACAAAAATTCTGATAAAAGTTGTACGGACATTAAAGTATAAAGTTGTCATGGAGAAACTATTATCAAAAAAGTTGTCGTTGAAAAAAGTCGAGATCATCAAAATGGAAGAGTGTTTGAGTGCAACCATATTCGAAACTGCATGTTGGTTAAAATTGCAAAAAATATGAAAATTCATATTATATTTGATAATATTAAAAATTTTGATTAAAATTACAAATTTAAGTAAAGTCATGATTTTTTCAACAATTAACAAAAAAAATATCATGATTTTTTCTCATCATTTCAATTCAATCACCAATGATTTTTTTAATATTAGTTCCCTTCGCTGGAAAAATAACCATATTATCATTATTCAATCAGCGAGAATTGAATATTACAATAAATATTTATTCAAGCAATATTATTTAAATGTTTAAAACTATGAATGCTTAGTTTAGTTATTTCTTAAGTTATCTCACTAAGTTCATCTAAACATGATATCATTTAAAATTTATCCCTAAAATTAAAACCCTTACATTCAAATGCTAGCTAGTTGTAGAAAGATACTTCATTATGTAGAAAATGAGACTTAATTAATTAATTTTCCCTAGAATTATTAGGTCTTTAAAATAAATTTATAACCAATAATTAGTATACATTTATATTAACGAAGGTTGACATGTTATCGATAAAAGAGAAGGTTCAAAGTGAAAGGAATTAAAAGTTAATGAACAGGAACAATCTCAAAATTACTAAGAAATTTTCTGCACAGTTAAGGTCAAAAGTTGTATTAATTTTAAAAATAAATTAAGATTCTAATATTAACAAGAACTAAATTAACCAAACAAACGAAAATTATATAAATGGCAAAAATGAAGTTTATAAACTAGGATTACTATTCAATTAAACTGGAAATTTACAAATTTCCAGATGAACTATCACACTTTTTGAGGAGTAAGTAAGGCATATAAACTATTTGTTGTTGTTGATCACTAATCAAACTTTAACAACATTGCAATTCACCTCCAAGACATTCTTGTGGTGGAATATTCGGTCAAGATTCGAGTTCATTCAAAGTTAATTTGTTGCATACTAGCACCAAAACTAACATTAATTTTGCACATTGACAACCTTACTCTTAAAAATATAATATATTAAATAAATAAAAACCCTTGCATTACACTTTATTTGGAAAAAATAAAGTTTAAATCACAACCTTTTTATAATACAAAAAATAAGTTATTTTAATAAATGTATAATAAAAAAAACTGAAATTAAATTAGATTAAATATACCCATCAAAAAATAATAATTAAATATACAAAAACTAAAATAACAATTCCAAAGTTTTTATAAACTACTAAAAAAATTTAAATTGTAGCCTGAACTTATCTAAAATTTATTTAAAGAAAATCAAGAAATACCTAATAAAAAAAATTATAAAAACGAATATGAGTAAGTGGAATTCTGAAAGTAAGATGACAAAAGGTTAAGTTTTTCTTCCCAATTATATGTAGTTTAACTTTTGCCATGTCTGGTCTCTAATAAATTGAGCTTGTGGAAATATGAAAAATAACAATTCCACCTTAAAATTGAGTAAATAAAAAATTTACAAATTTGAATGGAGCTTGTGAGTACTTCTTGTTCGTGTGGATTGGTCATTTTGTTTAGAAATGAAAAACATAAAAAATGCATCATTTTTGGCTATTCATCTAAAATTAATAGTTTAGTAGTCCTATTAAATTATTTTAATATTAGTTTCTATCAGAACACCCTTATGAAAAATTAAATTGTCAAATTTAATAGTCAATGTTTGCTTTTAATAATATTTAGGACTACGTGCACCCTAATAAGTTTGGTCACGTTGCTAAAGAAGTGAAAAATAATAGATACATGGTTTATGTCTATAAATATCACATCTTCTACATGAATATTGGAACACATTAAAAAAAAATTAAAGATGGTGCTCAGTGAGATTATAATCTCCAAGCATTTTATTAAACCATCAGTTTCGGAACCAAATAAATTTAAAACCCATAAACTTTCTTATTTAGATCAACTTTCGACACCGATGTATATTTGTCCTATTTTCTTCTATAAAAACGATGAATTTAAGTCGAAGCTTGAAATATCTCAATTGCTTAAACAATCTTTATCTCAAGCTTTGACAGTTTTCCATCCATTTTCAGGGAGAATAAGAGAAAATTCATTTATTGATTGTAATGATACAGGTGTCGAGTTTGTGGAAGCTGAAATTCATACTCATCTTGCACAGATTATTGAGGAGCCACAAATGGAGGACCTAAAACAATTAGTTCCTGCGGATAGCTTAGATCATAGTGACAATGCCATTTTGTTAGTGAAAGCCAATTTCTTTGATTGCGGAGGGATGGCTATTGGTGTTTGTTTGTCTCATAAAGTAGCTGATCATGCATCTACTATAGTGTTTATGAATGTATGGGCTTCCATATGTCGTGGAGAAACTCAAATTATTCAACCACTATTCGATTTGGCACTTCATTTTCCTCCCAGGGACGGCATTCTCTCTAATTTTCTTCCAAATAATGAAAATAACAAGACGAAAAGGTTTGTTTTTGATAAGAAAAAGCTAGAGACGCTACAACGACAAACCTCTTCTGTGGAGGTGAAGAACCCTACTAAGGTGGAAGCGCTAACAGTTTTCCTTTCGCAGCTCTTCATTCAAGCTACTAAAGCCATAACAGGTCAGGATAAAATATCAATCATTGTCCATCACGCAATGAACTTGAGGTCAAGGGCAATCCCTCCAATACCAGATCACACTATTGGAAATTGCATTACTTCTTTTTATGCAATTGCATCTGATACGACAGAGAGTGGTGATCTCGTATCCAGATTGAGGACTGCCAAAAATTCCGTGGACAATAATTTCATCAAGGAAGTGATCAATACTGAAGAGTATTTAAGAATGATTGATAAATTGACTCAACTATTGAAGTCGTGTACGGACTCACTTATTTTTACCAGTCTCTGGAGATATCCAGTGTACGACATAAATTTTGGTTGGGGAAAGCCAATTTGGGTTTCCGATAGCACCGTGGCCTCGAAAAATACAATAACTTTCACAAGTACTTCATCTAAGGATGGTATTGAAGCATGGGTTAACATGCCCCATGATTTCCTTCAAACGATTGAGATCAATTACAATAAGTTTTTTAATTAAGTTACTAGAATAGATATGAACAAATAAGAGTTGGTCAAAAATGTCAGTTGTATTGGTGTTCCTCCTAACAAATGGTGTTTGTCTTCTATTAGATATGGTCAATAATTGGTACATGTAAACATAATGATATGATTCTACTATTGCGACTATTTATAGCTTTCTAATAAACCACCAGTCATTGTTCCCAAAAGAGGATATATATGTATATAACTTATTTTTATTAGTTAGAATATGTTATGTATGGGATATAATTTACAAAGATACCTATGGTTCTTCTTTTCAATTTTAAATTACAAGTAATGAATGAGATCAATGTCATTACAGTTTAGTCTTACATGGTTTCAAAATCATTTTATAGCATTAAACATCATTTAGGAATGCAAATATTGAATTGTTTATTAGTTGTTGCAATAGACTCCTGTAAAAATTTATTATCACGAAGTGAGGATGAATAGTATTTACTTTGATGGGGTTTCGACACAAGCACTCCAACACTCAATTAGTCAAAGACAAAATACATTTAAGCATCATCAGAAGCTCCAACATCTGATTCATTCAAACAACAAAGAGTGATGCAAATATACAACAATGGTTAATCACATGGCTCATTGGGCCATATTCCAATTTCTGTGTAGCCATCTTGAGTAGCACAAGCTCTGAACATGCCCACAGTATTGAAAGGCATTGTAACTTCTCCAGTTGCAGACACAGCCACCAAACCTGCAGTATGAATCGGCGCACATTCCTCTATAACGTAAGTTGCTGCTTCTTTGAGAGAAAGTCCTTTGTACTCCATAAGAGCAGCCACGTCTCTTGCAACTGTGGCACGGATTATAGCTTCACCTTTTCCGGTAGCAGAGACGGCACAAAACCTATTGGCATAAGTTCCTGCTCCGATGATTGGCGTGTCACCGATTCTCCCACCCATTTTGTTCACTAATCCACCAGTGGACGTGGCAGCAGCTAAATTGCCGTATGCATCAACGGCCACACATCCAACTGTTCCAAGCTGACTGTCACCGTTGGGAAGCGATGATGGTTCTTCTTCAGCTTTTGAAATTGGTTGTGTATAATCAATCTAGGATGAAAAAGGGAGATATTAGATACTGTATCAGCAAGTTTAGAGTCATTCATTGGTGGATATAACTTGGCTTTTAGTGGCATGAAAATAATCCTTGCATGAAGTCTCTTTATTATTTTAAGGAGCATACAGGAAGCATTATATGATCAATAATGATGTTTAGCAATCATACAAGAAATGGTTGCTACAAATGCTCAGAAAGGGATAAAGCAGACAGAAGATAGAGAGAAGGGAATAAAAAGAAAGCATACCTGAACTCTGTTAGCTTCTTTCGCTTGTTTTAATCTATCAATGTTTTCTGGAGTTATAAAATGGCCTGGTTCTACTGTTTCAACGCCCTTAACAAGAAGATGACAAGTAATAAGTAAGTGGAAAGGAAGGAGCAGCATCAAATGAATGAATGCAATCAGGAGCTAAATCAGATTTTTAAAATGCAGATAAGTTCACGTTCATTTAATATACTACTTGGTGGAAGTCAACCATCAAGATACATAGCCAACTGGTTTCCTTCAAGGCTTATTTGCTTGCCAAACTGGTAAACATATAGCAGTGAAGGCCTGGCTTATACATGCTCAAGAAGTAAACACTTGAGAAGAACACACGAAAACACAGTTCAGAGGAGTATCATCGTAGACCTCCCAAAATAAAGAAAAGAAAGGAAGGAGATCAATGTAGCATAATAAAATCAAGTAAACCTTGAGCCAGGGTGAATTTTGTGATGTAAATATCTTACAAGAGTTGAATACCAAAAAAAGGAAGACTTTTATAGGTTTAAACTCAATCGACACCTTTCAAAATATAGTGCCAATGATTTTCCACTAGTAGAGAATCGCAAAAAACAGATTGAGACCTGACCATAAACGAGCTCATGAATGTAGAAGAAGGGACACAATACCTGCAAACATTATAAGAAATTCCCGAGAAAGAGAAATGAATCATTGTTTGAAAAACGCAAATATTTTGTTCACAAAAGAACACATGGTCAATTTGCCACATGAAGCTCCTAGATGCTACCATCACCAAGCAATTTTTAGATTAGTCAATTAGAAATTAATATGAAGTAATAACAAGTTCTCCACCAAATCAGTGAACTACTAGATGATGTTGCAACGATAGAACCCACTGCAGTAGGGAAATGATCCCACGAGACCCCAGATAGCAACATTTCCAAAAAAAACATGTACTATTCAGAAATTACAAAATAAAATCCAGCATGAAGCAATCCCAGAAATTTTATTTGCCTAAAACTTAAGGAAAGAAGTCATAATTATTTAAAAGAATAATCAAGCGAAGTCACATCTTACTTGTTCCCTTGCAAATGCCTCGGCGCCATCAAATCCAAGATAGATATGGGGAGTTTTCTCCATGACAAGCCTTGCTAGAGATACAGCATTTTTAACAGTAGTAAGGCCAGAAACAGCTCCACAACTCTTAGTATTTCCATCCATGATACAAGCTTCCATCTCTACAGTGCCATTGCTAGTCAAGACAGAGCCTTTACCAGCATTGAAATGAGGATTATCTTCCAGTTCACGGACCTGTATAACTCAACTAAACAGAATTAATATTTGGGGAAGGAAAAAAATCGAGTTCATGATTTTAAATTATTAAACAAAAGCACAATAGGAGAAGGAAAAAAGAAGCATGGGCTCTATAACAACACTGATGATTGATGATCAAAGAACACCCAAAGTTCCTTATTTTACAGCATCATAATATTAGACCAGTGATCTCAACATTGAAAGTCAATATGCATAGTGCAATGCATCATAATAAAACTATGCTACATAATCACAGTTTCGAGTGAACATCAGTACATCAATCGAGCAAAAATTTTACATTCAATCATAAACGAATGTACATGAACTGAATCTATCTAGAAAGGTTTATGCGCAACAGCAGCTGGAAATTAAACCAATAAAGGAGTTCTATATCAACACATTAAACTGGTAGCTAGAAAGTACGACAAGCGATCGCACAAACAAGTATAATTTATAACCATAAACAGCTGCAAAAAAGAAGTTTGTTTGAACTAATACGTACAACGAGTTCGACGACGCTCAATGGTGATCGACCAGCTTTAATAGCATCGACGCCGATCTGAAGACAGTGGCGGAGGGCGGCTTCTCGGGGCTCACGACGTTCCGGTGGAATTGAACGTGGAATGTCACCAGCACCGCCGTGCAGCGCTACTGCCCAACCCATCTCTCACGCCGCTCTCTCTCTCTCTCTCTCTCTCTCTGCGTGAATCAGGCCAATGGAAGTGCACGTTGAAGGACTGATGCGGTGTCGTTTTGATTTCAGTGAAAGTATCATTTCTGCTCCGTTAATTTGTTTGGTGTTGACTTTTCAAACCTGTAATATGGCAATTTTAACCGAATTTGATTATTAAATTTTGAGAATTTCCACTAAAACATGGAGGAAATTTGCAAATTTGGTCAATATAAGTCTTAAGACTTTTTCTTCCTTCAAAATATTTCAACATTGAACAAATAAAAAGCTATAAATATAAATTGAAAACTAAAATTTTGGAGTAAGATTTTAAAAGAATTTAATAAATAAATAATACCAAAAAATAATAACGTTATCATAAAAATCTACAAATTTTTAGTAAAATGTAAGTTTTATTTTACGTAATATCTATTACGTTTAGATTCATTTTGGACATATTTTTCTTTAGGATTGTTTCAATCAACGTTCCACAGAGTGTCCATAAACAATTGTTTTATACGAAATTTGTGTATCAACTCTATACATAAGTATTTATTCTATATACAATTTAATTTATTTAGTATCATTTTGTAAAAAAAAAAAAAAATTTGACAAAGTTCTTAACGAACCTTATTAATATATCAAATCATATTATATTTAAATATTAAATGAGATTACACTATTTTTTGTTAACTATTATTATTATTTATTAAATTCATTTACAAAATTATTGATTTCAATTTTTTTAAAATCTCATGTATCACACTTGGTCCGTACAAGTGTAGGATATAATCTAACTACTAGTTGAACTATCAAACTTTGTGTAGTAGGGTAAATAAACAATTTATTGTTGTCGATCACTGATCAAACTCTGCGAAAGTTGAAATTTATCTTCAAAACATTCCGCCGATGGAATAATATGTCAAGATTTTAGTTCATCTAATGTTAGTTTGTTGCTTACTGCCAATCAAAATAACTTAAATTTTGCACTTTACCACCTTACTATTAAAAAATATAATATATTTAATTTAAAAAAACCTTGATTTCCATTTTTATCTCGAAAAAAAAAGATTATTTTCAACTTGTTATAATAAGAAAATAAATTACTGTAATAAATATAACAAAAATTGAAATTAAATTATATTAAATATATCCATAAACAAATGCTAATTAAATATATAAAATAAAATTAAAAATCTAAAGTTTTTATTAATTATTCAAAATTTTAAAATTATAGCCTGGACTTATCTAAAATCTATTTAAAAAAATTATCTAATAAAAATATTTACAAAACGAATATGACCACTAAATAGGAATTCTGAAATTAAGATGACAAACGATTAACTTTTTCCTTCCCAATTAAGAGTAGATTAATTTTTGCCATGTCTGATCTTTAAATTGAGCTAAGTGGGAATATGAAGATTAACCATTCCCCACCATAAGGTTGAGTAAATCAAAAATTTACGAATTTGAATGAAGCTTATGAGTACTTTTATGTTATATTTCTGGAATGATCATTCCGATAAAAAATAAAAAATAAAAAAAAACATTCAAATGTATCATTTTTGGATATTCATCTAAAATTAATACTTTAGTCCTATTAAATTATTTTAATATCATTCCTATCAAAACACCCTTATGAAAAATTAAATTGTCATAATTTAATAGTCAATGTTTGTTTTCATAATATTTTTGACAATGTACACCCTAATAAGTTTGGTCACATTGTTAAAACAGGTTAATAATAATAGATGCATGGTTTATTGGTTTATGCCTATAAATATACATCTTCTATCATAATATTGGAACACATAAAAAAAATTGAAGATGGTGCTCACTCAGACCATAATCTCCAAGCATTTTATTAAACCATCAGTTCTCCCACCAAATATATTTAAAACTCATAAACTGTCTTACTTAGATCAACTTTTAACACACAAGTATATTTGTCCTATTTTCTTCTATAAAAATGATGAATCTAAGTCAAATATTGAAATATCTCAATTGCTTAAACAATCTTTATCTCAAGTTTTGGTAATTTTCCACCCATTTTCAGGGATAATCAAAGAAAATTCATTTATTAATTGTAATGATATAGGTGTTGAGTTTGTGGAAGCTCAAATTCATAGTCGTCTTGCACAAGTTATTAACGAGCCACAAATGAAGGATCTAAAACAATCAGTTCTCGTGGATACTTTAGACCACAATGACAATGCCATTTTGTTGGTGAAAGCCAATATTTTTTGATTGTGGAGGGATTGTTATTGGTGTTTGTTTGTCTCACAAATGGTATTGAAGCATGGGTTAGCATGTCTGATGATTTCCCTCAAATGATTGAGATCAATTTCAATAACCTTTTAAAATTCAGTTAATAGATATGTACAAATAAAAAATGGTCAAAAATAATGTTGCCATGATATTCCTCCTTACAAATGGTGTTTTATTTTCTATTAGATATGCTCAATAATTTAATAAATTAGATATTCAAAATGAATTGAAAACCATGTCTACAAGCTATGAGGCTAGCAAGAAGTTGAAATCTCCACACCCTCATCTCCTTTCCAATTGGATTAAGTAGTTACAAAGTAGAGGATGAGATAATTATCGTTTCTAGCTTCATCAAACGATAACAACAACGTTGTGTTTCTAAGATAATCGATTAAGGTGTAACACACACAAGAACAATTAAACTCCATACTGTTGAATGATGATGTCATCTTAACATATTGAATCACTGGTACATTAGATTTGATTGTTTAGAGTTAAAAATTGACAAGATTTCTATTCTGACAAGAATCAAGATACCAACAAAGAGATTCTCTGTACTTGCAGATAGGCAAAATCATGATAGATCATTTATCAGGCAGTGTATTAAGTCCATAAAAGAATTGGGCATGCACAAAAACTTGTATGACATGGTCTCACGGATAGTTCTCGTGAGACGGATATTTTTTATCTATAAATTGAACCAATTTCCACAAATTTGTATGGAAACTGTGAAGTGTGGATTGACGCGTCTCACGTGAGATAATTCATGAGACGGCACTTTTGGACATGAGTGATGTTAGCAATAATTCCAAATACATAAATTCACAATCCAGAATTTTTTTTTTTTTTTTTTTTCAACAATCCACAATAATGATATTTTTTTCTTTCAACAACTAATTGACCATAAACAGCTGCAAAAAGAGAAGTTTGTTTGAACTAGGGGTGAGCATGGATCTCGGAGATAACCAAACTGTGGAGAAACCCGAACCGAACCGATAAAGAACCGTTGACTATTTGATTTTATCCAAACTGAACCGCTCCGATTAATTTTTGTGTCAAACCCGAATTGTACCGAACCGAAAAACCGATTTAGAATCGAATAGAACCGATTTCAAAGAAGTAACTATATACAAATTCATATGTATCATTGAATTCATTTTTTTGTATTATTATATTGGATTAGTTACAAATTTGATTGAAGTTTTATTATTATTATTATTATTATTATTATTATTATTATTATTATTATTATTATTATTTAATACTATTATAATTTTAAAACTTCATAGAATAAAATAACAATTAAATAATAAAATAAAATAATTTTAATGAATAATTTTGGGAGCACTTAAAATCTATTAACTACAATAGGTATTAATCAAATAATTGGTTTATAACTTATATAAAGAAATATATACGATATTTTGAAAGATGAACTTTCTGATTACTACTTATGAGGTGTAGAATGAAAATATTTCGGAGAATAAAATTGAAAGAAATTTTTGAATGTAATATTTGTTTTCGAGAAGAGACCTACTTCAGTAATTTATCAAATCTAATTTATTAGATTATGACTTGTTTTAAGATATAAATTAAATAACGTTGTACGATATATTTATTTTATTTTTTTTTACATTTTATTTCAATGAATATTTATTTCAAATTGTTATAATAACAAATAAATTAGTTATATATATATATAATAAAATTTTGAAATTAAATTAGATTAAACATACCCATAAAAATGCTAATTAAATACATAAAAATAAGGGTATGTTTGTTTCGGGTTTCACAAATCCGGATTTAGGATTTTAAAATCTCAAATCTTCGTTTGTTAGGAGATTTAAATTAAGATTATAAAATCCACTCAAATAGTACTTTATTTAAAGAAAACATAATAATTAACCATACACTCTAACCTATTAATACACAAATTTCAATATACACTTAAATTTCTACCATTACAATCATCTAATCATTACTATTATATCAATTAATAATATAATATTATATTTATTAACTTTTTCCAGCATCAATTTGACATCCACAGTAACAATCACACCCTATAAAATCTTATAACAAACACAGATTTTAACTATTCACCTTTATTTACAAATCCTAGGATTTCAAAATCGGATTTCCCCAATCCTACATAAACCCGAAACAAAGTATTTTTAAAGTATTCAAATTAAATTAGTAGCCTAGACTTATCTAAAATCTATTTAAATAAAATCATAAAATACCTAATTAAAAAATTTACAAACGAATATGACCACCGGATATAGGAATTCTAAAATTAAGAGACAAAAGATTAAGTTTTTCCTACCCAATCAAGAGTAGTTTAATCTTTTGCCATGTCTGATCTCTAAATTGATTGAGTAGAAATATGAAAATTAACAATTCCCCACCATAAGGTTGAGTAAATAAAAAAAGATTACAAATTTGAATGGAGCTTGTGAGTGCTTTTATGTTCTGCTTCTAGAATGTCATTTTGATTAGAAAAAAAAAAAAAAACATTACAAATATACCATTTTTGGATTGTCATCTAAAATTAAAAGTTTAGTCCTATTAAATTATTTTAATATTAGTCCTATCAGAACACACTTATGAAAAATTAAATTGTGATAATTTAATAGTCAATGTTTGCTTTTAATAATATATAAGGACAATGTACACCCTAATAAGTTTGGTCACATAGCTAAACAAGTTAATAATAATATTAATAGATGCGTGGACAAATACACATCTTCTATCATAATATTGGAACACGTAAAAAAATTGAAGATGGTGCTCACTCAAACCATAATCTCCAAGCATTTTATTAAACCATCGATTCTCCCACCAGATAGATTTAAAATCCTTGAATTTTCTTTTTTAGATCAACTTGTACCACATGAGTATATGTGTCCAATTTTCTTCTATAAAAATGATGAATCTAAGTCAAATATTGAAATATCACAATTGCTCAAACAATCTTTATCCCAAGTCTTGGCAGTTTTCCACCCGTTTTCAGGGATAATCAAAGAAAATTCATTTGTTGATTATAACGAGACAGGTGTTAGTGTTGTGGAAGCTCAAATTCATACTCGTCTTGCACAAGTTATTGACGAGCCACAAATGAAGGGTCTAAAACAATTAGTTCACGTGGATAACTCAAACCATAACAACAAAGCTATTTTGTTGGTGAAAGTCAATTTCTTTGATTGTGGAGGGATTGCTATTAATATTTGTTTGTCTCATAAAGTAGCCGATTATTCATCTGTTATGGTGTTTTATGAATGCTTGGGCTTCCATATGTCGTGGGGAAACTCAAATTATTCAACCTTTATTCAATTTGGCAATTCATTTTCCTCCCAAGGACATCACTCTCCCCAACTACCTTCCCAAGAAGGAGATTGACAAGAGAAAAAAGTTTGTTTTTGACAATGAAAAGCTAGAGAGACTACAACGACAAATGTGGTCTACGAAGGTGAAAGACCCCACAGTTTTCTTTTCGCAGCACTTCATTCAAGCAATTAAAGCCATATCGGGTCAAAATAAAACATCATTCATCATACATCATGCAATAAACTTGAGGCCAAGGGCAATCCCTCCAATACCAGGTGGGACTATTGGAAATTGCGTTAGTACTTTTAATGCAATTATATCTGATACAATGGATAGTAGTGAACTCATATCCGAATTGAGGGTCGCCAAAAATTCTGTGGACAATAATTTCATCAAGGAAGGAATCAATACTGAGGAGTATATAAGAAGGATGGATAAACTTATTGAACTATACAAGTCGGGTACGAAATTTCTTGTGTTTACCAGTCTTTGGAGATTTCCAATGTACGACATAGACTTTGGTTGGGGAAAGCCAATTTGGGTTTCTGATAGTACCACGTCGTTGAAAAATACAATAATGTTTATGAGTACTCCATCTAATGATGGTATTGAAGCATTGGTTGGCTTATCTGATGATGATCTCCTTCAAATGATTGAAATCAATGTCAATAACTTTTTGAAATCAAGTTAGAATAGATATGAACAAATTAATAATGTTGCCATGATATTCCTCCTTACAAATGGTGTTTTATCTTCTATTAGATATGCTCAATAATAGGTACATGTAAACAAAATGGTATGGTTCTACCATTGTGGCTATTTATAGTTTTCTAATAAAACTTATTTTTCCAATAGATGGTGTATACACTTATCTTTATTAGTCAAAATATGTCATGTATGGGATATAATTTACATCTATGCCTATGGTTCTTTCAATTTTAAATTACAAATAACACTTGAATCTCATGAGATCAATGTAATGACAAAAAATGCTGAAATAAAGGCAAATTTACTATCAGATATTCAGAATTAATTGAAAACCATGTCTACAAGCTATGAGGCTTACATGCTAGCACAGAAGTTGAAATCTCCACACCCTCATCGCCTTTCCAACTGGATTCGAGTGGAAAACAAATTAAGTATGTACAAACTAGAGGATGAGATAATTATCGTTTCTAGCTTCATCAAACGAACAACAACCTGGTCGTCTGATTTTAACTCGTTTTCCCTACTGAGAAGATCCGGCAAAGTGTTTCTAAGATAATCGATTAAGGTGTAAGCAGCACTAACACATCAAACACACGCAAGAGCAATTAACCTCCATAGTGTTAAATTACGATGTCATCTTAACATACTGAATCACTACATTAGGCTGGATATCACATAAGAACTCTAGTTAAGTAAATATGAAAACACTCAACTCAATCAGGCATCAAAGCAAGGTCTTCCCATAATTCATGCAATAGCTATTGAAAGATATTCTAGAACCTTACAGTGGGGCATAGTCTTAGGCTTGCTTCAGAACAATTGAGTGCAGATGGAACCTTGCACTCGCAGCAGCAGAAATAGATTCTTCATCTTGCCTTTTTTTCGCAGCCGCCACAGCAGCAATGTAGGCTTCTCTTGCAGCTTCCAGTTCCTGCATATCCATTTCACAATCCTGCCAATTTGAAGCAATGGAATTACAATCACACCACAAAATCATAAGACGATAATGACAAGAACCTAACAATGTCAGAGGTAACAACAATGGGGTTGTCATAACATTGAAAAACTAGTGACAAGAACCCGACAATTATCCCCAACTCCCACCAACCTCAGCCTCCACTATCCAGAAAAAGGAAGCAAGAGAAGATTAAACAAACAAAACAATTAGTAATACTGAAAAGGCTGCATCCATACATCTAAAGTTCTGTGTAAAGAAAGTTAGGTTATAATTTACTATAGTGTGAAAACAAAAACAATTTAATATTGTGAGGAGAGAGAGGTATCGGCCTCTGATTGCTTCATTGACTTACTGATTCATTGTCCTGGTCAATAGGATAAGGAAGATTGTCATAATCTCCATCAGAAATGGAAAAATCATTCCTCGTCAATCCTTCAATTAGTAACATGAAAGATGAAATCTCCCCTTCCACCTTATTTAGATCTTCCTGGAGCTTCACCACTTTTTGGCTCGAAGTCATTGCCTCCCATTGTAATTTTTCAACAGCTGCTTGTTTGTCAGCAAGCTTAACCTGTGAAATTAACACAAAATTATTGTTTATATTGCCTCCATAACAAACCCAAATAACTCACGAGTCATGACTCAGGATTCATTCTTAAAAGACAAACAGATATGTTTCAGAGGATAACCATGCCTTTGCATCAGAAAGCTGTAGTTGAGTAAACTTAATCAGCGAGTCCTTCTCTGCAGCCTCACTACTAACTTCATCAATTTTTTTCTGAATAGAAGCCATCTCATTCTTGGAAAGTTCCAATGATTTCACAAGTTCATCTCTTTCTGATAATTGCCTTTTTAGATCCTCTACTTGATCCCGCAATGCCATCAGTTCTTCTCTATCCTTTTCAGAAAGCAATGTCCTTGAGGAGAAAATTGATAAGTTTTCGGGGCATCCATCTGCATTCTTATTCTGGTCTCTGTCTCCCTGGTCCTCCTTATGCTTTTTTGCCGGAAGAGTAGCACTCCTTCCAGCTGCCTGCAGCAAATCAACTTCAACTAAGCATACATTTACACAAGAGGGTTCACTTCCATTTAAAATCATAATGAAGAATCAAAAAATGCCATGGAAGGCATACAAGTTTATATCAACATTCCTATCAGAAGTTGGGCACTAATCTCAGAAATTGCCGCTATCCTCACAATACAAGTGCTGATGTCCATCACAATATTGTAACTGTGTTTTTTTTTTTTTTTTCTGTAGCAGCAGTCACCAATAATACAATAAAAGGGTATAATGGTCTTATTCACATCAGTCTTCTCCATTTTCCATCTTTTGCATGATGAGATGTTCGGACCATGGTTTTGGTAAGCAACAAAAGGGAAGGATTAGTAGAAGTATCAGAAGATATATACAAAGTACAATGAATTGAACAAACAAAAATAAATCAGTTTGCTCCTTTACTTTTGGAATGGGGTTGAAATTTGATGGATAAAATATATGATTGAAAGAAGAATGTGATTACTTAATTAACTAATATATAATATTTACTTCCTATAATCTAGTTGTATTTCTTTTACTTTAATGGGTTAAAAAAATTGATCATATTTAGTTACACAAATATCATTCACACAATTTTCCCTTCTTTTCTGTCTGTGTGGCTTTCCATTTCTTTTCTTTATTTCTTCTCACTCTTAATTTATGTTCTGTTCATTATATTTTACCTTCGTTCCCTTATTTCTTCTTATCTATTTCCCATTTTTTTCTTCAGTTTCTTGCCTTCTTTATTCGTTATCCTAATCCTCTTATTTTGACTCTTTCTTCCAACAATAGCAAGCAGCCAACAGCACCATAACCACGACTTCTGAGCACCAAAACAATCACTCTTCAAATTTTTGTTTATTTTCTTTTCCTTTACTTAAAAAAAAAAAAATCATATTTGTCATTGTTTTCTCCATATTGTCTATTTACCTCTGTTTAGGTTTATACAGCAGAAGGAAAATTCATTTATACCACCGTTTAGCCGCTATATCAACACGTTGTATTTATGCCTGAAACAAATGTTCCTAGTGTTTCGATTGTATGAGCTTTATTTCTTAGCTTTGAGATTGCAGTTTGGAAATCTTAATTCAGAAGCAAAGATTGAGCCACTCTCATCTACAAGGGGATATCGTATAAAAGCACACTAGTACTAAGCCTCATATCTTGTATTTCTAAGGTAATGAACTTAATTGTATGATAAAGTGAAATAGCATATATTCTACTTCCAGTGTCATAGCAGATCTAGGCCAAATAAACACATCATCAAACTAACCTGACCAAGTCCCTTGTAAAAAATTAACTTGGCACGTAGGTGTATTTGTTTAGTCTACATACAGAACTTGATATGTTATATCTTGAGAAATCCATTGTTATCAGCATACTCAAATGCGATAAGACTCATCACCAGAGAAAAAGGGATGGTCGTAAGTTTAGAGTTAAAATTGACACATTTCTATTCAAACAAGTACTGTTGAGACAAGAATCAAGATACCAACAAAGACATTCATTTTATTTACAGATATGCAAACATCATGATAGATCATTTATCAGGCAGTGTATTAAGGCCATAAAAGAATTGGACATGAGTGATGTTAACATAATTCCAGATACACAAATTCACAATCCAAAATGTTCTTCACATCCATTAGCTAAATCAACAACTGATGAACAGGGGAGGCAAAAAAGAGCAAGATTAAAATGGTCTAGAACCTCAACCCTTTTCCACAAATTTAACTTTGAATATATCAGTTAAAACCCTCGTGTTAAACTTTATCTTAAGTTTCTCACCAACTAATCTAAGGCATATACAGAAAACATCAGTTAGAGATCCTTTTGCATAAGAGAGATTTATTCTGGTTGCTACAAACATCAATACAGCTACACCTTAGACTTTCACTTAGCCATTATGTCCACCCCAGAAGGGATACTACAAGGACCTTGGCTTCGAGGTGAAAGATGATGATATTTTTCTTTCAACAACTAATTGACCATTCTATAACATAATCTTGTTTCACCTCGAGTTTTAACACAGGTGACAGTTTGTACAAGTATCAGTTAGCATTCTATAAACAAAGTAAAGAAATAAATAATTCAGCCATAATCTGCAGGATGTAACTAAACTACAAAAATAATTAAATCAATCAGAGGATCAATTACTGGCTTAGTAGGTTAATGACTTGGTTCCTTCTCACCATGCATACAAATAGCATGGTGTCCAATCACTCTATCTCAATCTACTGATTAAGATCGAGATGGTGTCCAATCAGCTAACTGACACTGAATGGCTTATGACATGGTCTATAGATTTCATGGCTGGTTAGTTGGTTAACTAACTGACAGACAAATTTAGCTAATCAAGTCAAACAATCTTCAATTTCGTGAAGATAAATACCAAATCTAGGGGGGGGGGGGGGAATAAATGGAAATTCACTTAAGAGAATCTATACAATTAGGATTTAAATTTATCTCTACCATGTCACATAATCATAGTAAAAAATTCACATAAACTAAATGAACACATACATGTTAAAAGAACAGTCATTTATTTTAAGCAATCCAATGTCCCAATTCTGCACATTTGTCAAAGGCTAATTAAGAAATCACTTCCATGGTATTATAAGTTAAAACAAACAACAGAAATTACTGGAAAAAAAAATACAAGAAGTTCAAAAAGAAACTAATAAAAAGAAAAGAAATTTACCTTCCTATAGAGGGATTCTCTACTAGGCGTCTTGGTATAGATCATAGAACCCCGTCTCGTGAACGAAGAATTCGCTTTCCGATCCTAACAATTTTTTCCAAAACCTAAAAATTAAAATAATAATAATATCTCAAAAATACTCAAAAGGGGAAAAAAGGCAAAAGCAAGTAACTGAAATGGGAGTGTAGTTACAATGAGCGTCTGAACGAGAGGGACCATCTCGACGAGATTATTATAGAGGACGCGGTCGACGCTGCCGGTGGCGGAAGCAGTAGCGGCAGCGGCGGAGAGGGAAGAGAGCGTGCGGCTGAGGTCGTCGCCGGAGAGCCATGACTTGGGATCCGACCCGAAACCACCATTATCCTGCAAATCCATCAAATGCGGCTGTTGAGTTTCGTACATTCTGCTCTCCATCGATCGATCAATTGAGAATTTTGAACAACTTTCCTCTTTTTCTTTTTCAAATTTTTCTGGAGCGGTTTGATTTAATTCTGCATTTTTGGGGACTGTGACTTCAAATCTTTGTCCAAAAGAGAGAGGAATTTTACCCCTGAGGGCCTTAGGAAATTTAAATATTACATTTTGCACCCCAGAAATAAGTTTTATTATCATCTAACATCCCCTCGGCTGTTAGGTAATAGGTAGTGCCTATAATTGTTAGCCAGTGGAATTTTTTGAATTTGAACATCAAGATTGAATTCGAATAAGATTTCTTTATTTTAATTATTTACCATTAAGAATACCTATGTATTTTATTTGAATACTATTTTGAATATTATATAAAAATATTATCTGTATAAACATTCATATATAATTTAAAGTTTAAACACTGGAAAGTCCAAGATACCTTTTGATACTGTATTTGTATTTAATTTGAACAAGTCATTTACAAGGCATCCACATAACAGAAACAAGTGTCCTAGACCTGCCTTTTAAAATAGAAAATCATCTGATTCCAATAGTATGCAAATAAGATTTTTAAATATCGAGAGGACAATTTAAGCATGTATTTATTTGATATAAAATATAAATAAAGATAGTTTGGTGGATAGTGAGACACATAAATAATGAGTGTTGTTATTAAAATTGAGTTGAGTGCATTGCAAGAAAGATGTGTTAATAGAATGGTGATGTGGAGTGTATGTGGTATGTGAGACTTACATTAATGAATGTTATTAATATTCATTGATGAAGACGTTTTGGGAGAAAGATATGATATTGAAGGTTGAAGTGGTAGCTTCAAAACTTTGTAATATTTGTTGTTTAATTGTATATTCAATTATTCACAATACATATTAAGTGACGACGAATAATGTCATTTGATAGACTTTACTTGTATATTTATTTTAAAATATCAAATTATTTTTTACAATTAATGTCAAAAGCAGAAAATAAAAGAGACTTATAAACTGCTAATCTATTACAATGTTTTAGTTTGTAAATTAATGTTCCTTAGGGATGGAAAAATGAGAAAACTTCTTTCCATAAGACAATCCACACTCAAGATAGTGCTTGACATGTTGTCTCAAAAAACAAAACAGGTTTGTCTTGAAAGTGGCAGCACCATGAAGTTCAAGTTCTTTCAAACTTTACATGTTGGAGGACCGACTACTTTGATGCTCAATGAAAAACAAATGTAGATTTTCTAAATTTTTGCAAAGTGTGTGGAGTGCAATGTATGAGCTCTTATTTATAGACAATTCAACTTCGAATGTTATAGAGGAAATAAAAAGAAACTTAAATCTCAGGTGTAACCTTCAACCATTACACCTCGGTTCAATGCAAGTAAAATGATTAAAATTTGAATTTTGAACTCAAAACTTGAACCGGAATGGTTCAGCACTCGAGCTTGTTTCTGCTCAAATCCAAACCACAGTTCAAGTACTAAATATCAATACTTACATCTGAGCCAAGCCGACCAAAATATGCGTGTGTGGTCAACATGTCCATTACAATAAGCCATTAACAAAGTTATATTTATATTTGCATTTAAAGTCTTAAACTTTCAGTATGAGATGTGGCTTTGACATTCCCACATGTATTTTTTTATTTTTCTCATTCAAGTGGTTAACTTGAAAGTTTGATTTATCACTCATCAAAATTCGATTTTTACTCCAAATTTTGATTAATCTTTGCACATTTTATCCCTCTAAAAATTAAAATTACAGTCACCAAAATTTTGATCAAAGTAACGTCATCATCACTCAAAAAAAAAATTCCAAAACAAATAAAACTCACAATGAAATAGATGATGTTATTTAAATGAGTAGGGTACATGCCACCAAAATTAAATGGAGAGAGAGAGAAGCAAGTTTGAGAGCAAGTTGTAAAGCGGCCCCTACTAAGTTGCACAGTGCCCTAACCAATAGACAACAAAACTCTGGCAACATTTAATGTGCAACTCACATTCCCTTCTTTTTCTTTTTTAATTCTATTATTATTATAACCAGAACACCGTAGCAGGTGCACGAGTTTTAATAATATTTTATAGTATAATAAATTTCACTCAAAATGTAATGAAAAAAAATAAAATTAGATAACATATTAAATATATTATATATAATATATAAAAAAGGAATGATTTTTTAAAAAGAAGCAGTTATTCTCGTTATTTAAAAAAATTACATTAAAAAATATATTAACTTCCTATTTTTAGTAAGAAAATTTGTTTGGTTATCATATTTGGAATGACTTTGCTTAAATCATTGTAAAAATGGACTTCGCTTAAATATTCAATAAATGTAACTCAAATTACTTCAAAAAAAAAATATTTCACAAACTCAACTCATAATCAAAATTATAAATGACTCAAGAATATAATACAAATCAAATTTCAATAAATAAAAGAAACTTATTATATAAATCCGATAACTTCAATAATATATAATTCATAACTTATTATATCGATCTGATAACTTCAAGAATCTAATATAAATCATATAAGAATCTAATTATATCAGTCTAATGACTCAACTTAAATGACTTAGAAAAACAAAACTTAATCAATATAATCTATGTTTATAAATATTTCATAAACTCAATTCAAATCACTTGAATATTCCGCAATTATTTTATAACAATTCAAAAATAAATTGAGTTTAAATATTCTATAACCTCAACTCAAATTACTCCAATATATCTTCGATAAACTGAATATACTAATTATATAAATATGATAATTTAATTAAATTCAATTCAAATAACTCTTATATATTTTTGATAACTGAATAAACTAATTATATCAATATGATGATTTAATACAACTCAACCCAAATAACTCTTATATTTTATGTCTTCAATTTGCAATATATCTTCGATAAACTGAATAAACTAATTATATCAATATGATGCTTTAATACAATTCAACTCAAATAACTCTTATATATCTTTGATAAACTGAATAGACTATTTGTATCAATTCGATGACATGGGTAGTTCCCACAATTACGTCCAACAAAAAAAAAAAGAAAAAAAAATCAATTTGATCGAGAGATCCATGTTACTGCAATTGAAAATCTAATAGTATAGACCCACGGTCACGTTCCAACAAAAAAAAAAATCTGATAGTACTCATCCATAATCATGCTCCAACAAAAAATAAAAAATCAATGTGATCGAGAGAGAAATTGTCATCACCGACAAACTTGAAATCTGATAGTACTCACCGACAAACTCCAATAAAAAAAATAGATAAGAACATGGAACTCAGAGTAAAAAAAAAAAAAAAAAATTACAGAAGAAAATAGATATAAAAAAATAAAGAATCAGTGTGATCGAGAAAGAGATTCGAGAGAGATTGCCCATCCACAATCACACAAACAAACAAAAAAATAGAGAAAAAAAATAAAGAATCAATGTGATCGAGAGAGAAATTGTCATCACCAACAAACTTGAAATCTGACAAACTCCAATAAAAAAAATAGAGAAGAACATGGATCTAATAGTAAAAAAAAAAAATAGAAGAAAATAGATATAATACAGAGTAAAAAAAATACAGAAGAAAATAGATATAAAAAAAATTAAGAATTAGTGTGATTGAGAAAGAGATTCGAGAGAGATTGCCGTTGAAACAACTAAAAATCCAATAGTACAAACGAAAGAAAAATTCTTCAAAATTCATCCGATAGTACTTATCCACACACTCCAACAACAAAAAAAAAAAAGGAGAAAAATAATAAAGAATGAGTGTGATCAAAAGAGGGATCGACGTGACTTATCTGAATTTAGAAATTTGTGGAAAAAAAATGAGCTGAAATTGATAACTGAAAATTAGAAAGATTTAGAAAGAGAGTTCTGTATAATGAAAATTGAATTTAAGGGTGCATTTTTTTTTATAAAATTCATTTGAAATTTTATTTATTTTTAGATATTTTTTAAGAAGCGGTTATTAAATGACTTCTATAATTATAATAGATATATACACACAGATTAATGAAAAGTATGAAACCACTGCACTGTCTGCACCCAATATTCTGTTTACATCTATTTTAATTAGTTTCTGTACTCCATTTTCTCTACATATGCTTTTTTTTTTAATGATAATATAGTCTACACATACATTGAATAAAATAGAAACGTAACGAGAATATAACGTGTTTTGTTTAGATATTAACTCCGAGTAATTAAAGCTCTAAATTCATCTGTGCACGCATTTTCATATTTTTAAATTAATTTTAAATAAACTTTTACATTATTTGACTTGCCTAAAATTCTATTTCTAAGTTGTGTGTTTTAGATTTCCTTTTCTTAAATTATCGATGAATCTACAAATACTTACAAGCACTATTGAATTATAAAAAATAAAAATAAAAGTTCGATAGTTAACCCAACACTAAATTCTTATAAAGCTAAAGAAGTATTATTACCAAAAAAAAAAAAAAGTGTTTTGATATAAATAATGATAGTAATTGAACATCATAGTTGTGATTCACTATATATACGCACAATAAGGAGTTGTTTGGTATGTTAAAGTTTGGATGCTAATTGAGAGAGATATAACAATTTAGAGCGTCCATTTTTAACCATCATTCTAAACTTTCTATTTACTTTTAAACAATTTTGAGCTTGCATTTCGAATACTAGTTTTTTTGGGGTCTGCTCTTTTGTAAAACTTGTCTTTTTTTTTTTTAAATAGGGAAACTCTTTTGTAAAGTTATTACCTGGAATGTCATAAAATAAGTGGAGTCTAGTACAAAAGATTAGGACAACACAGATCACACATCCAAATATATTTTCATTAATAAATTTTGTCTGATAGTTTCCCAAATAAGTTAGAATTATAAATAAATAAAAAATTTAACTGTACATTATGTCTAACAACAAGATCTGGATTGAAATCCCAAAATACAATTAGTATTAAAATAAAAGGGAGTTAATTCCATAAAAGCAGAAATTACACCAAACATACAAAATTAGAATATAATATGTGAAAGTTAGAAGATTGTATAGGGCTCAAAGTGAACAAAAATCACACAATCGAGAATAGAAATTAAATAAGTGAAAATAGAAATATATCTATATTTACATTATCCGAAAAACCCCGGAAATTTGGGAAATATTTGTTTGGCGGAGAGTCAAAGAAGTGAGATTTAAATTGACTAAGGAAGAAAATTAAGGGATTGATCATTGTCGTTCCACTGTGGTTGACTCCAGTATGCAGGATCAACGGCAGCCGTTAGATCATACATACCTTGATCTCCCTCACCTCCACCTCCACCGCCGCCGCTCCCCCAGTCCAGCGCCGCCGCCGCTAGTCCGTCGCTGCTCATTTCCTGCATCTTAAACTCCGTGGCTTGATTACCCTGATCCGATCGCCCGTACGACGTCGTCGGAATGTCTGCCATTCCAAACCCTAACATGTTCATGTCCCCTGATGAAGCCATCATGCTGGCGAAGCCACCGATATCCGGGGCGAAGATCTGATTCTCCGACGACGATTGATTCGCCATCGGCTGGTGATCGAGATTGGAGTTTCCGTTGAAAAACCTCACGTCAGAGAACGGATAAACCGACGTCGTTTTGCTCGGCGCCGATCCTTCTTCGGCGACGGCGGCGGTGGCGGAGGTAGGTGTTGCGGCGGTGAGACTGGAGCTATCACTGCTGGAACTCTGAGCGTTCGAGCTACGCTCTCTCGGCGCGTCGGCGGAGGTAGGGTCTCCGGCGGTGGTTTTGTGCTTGGAACGCTTGGTTTTCCGGCAGCCTCCGCCGACGGGGACGTTGCGGAGGACGCCGCCTTTGGTCCAGTAACGGCGGCAGCTCTTGCAGAAGTGGCGCGGCTGAGAGAGGTTGTAGTTGTTGTAGTAACAGAATTTGGTGTTGAGCGAGTCACAGCGAGGGCACTTCAAGGCCTGGTGGTTAGAGTGGTTGTGGGGCCGCAACCGCCTATCTCCGCCTCCGAAAAACCTACCGCCGCCGCCGCCCGCTCCACCGCCAATGGCGTGTATATCTTGCATTCTCCCTCTCAAAATACAAAACTATGGCGAGAATCTCCAAAGCATTTGCCGAAATCAGTGAGGATTACAGAGAGAGAAACTGTAACTGAGCGCTCTCTCTCTCTCTCTCTCTGACAAACAAATATCCCCAGCAAATCTTTGAAATCCAAGTACTTCTACATCTTCATGATTAAAGGAGAGAGAATGACGAAAATACCCTCCAGGAAGAGAGTGGTACCCACGTGGGGGGAGGGGAAATTGGCGAAAATGCCCTTGGCGTATGGACAGGGATGAGGAGGTAATATTTGGGTGTGTGTGTGGATTGGAGTAGGGCCATGAGGTGACCGTACGATCCGTGGGGAATGAGGGGAGAGACACGTGTACGGTGCTGGAGGAGGAAGATATTTCTGCCACATATCAGAGAGTGTCGAGTTGTCGGCCAATGTCATTATCCCATGATGCTGCCTTCACCCTCACTTATCACTGGTTATTACATCGCCACGTTCCTCTTTTTATTTATTTACCAATTTCACGTCTTTTTCCTTTATTAATTATGTCTATTCACCCTAACTATTTTCATTTCCGTACTTTTCATTCCTACATTTTAACTTAATAGTTGATCCGTGATTTTTTTTTTTTTGGATGTGGAAACACGAAGCATTTCGAAGGTTGTTTTAGTATTTCTCAACCAAATTTTAAAAATATATATTTATTAAAAATATTCAAATTGAATTGATTTGGTAATTTTGTTGCATGTATGTATATGACCTAACTAACTCACACATAAATATTACATTAAATACTTAAAAAAAAAAAGTCTTGATATTCAATTTGCAAGGTAGGTGATCTAATTAACGTAAATAAATGTTTCAATACATTCTCGTTTAAAGACCAATGCTGATTTTTTTTTTTTTCAGAAATAAATATTAATGTATGATCACAATAAAGACATGTAAGTAAAATCTAATAAGTAGCACAAATAAATTTACTTAAATATCAATCTCAAGTGCTACAACCGAGAGTTAAATAGTGTTTAATTTTTTATTTCAATATTTTAAGTACAGTTGTATTAATAATGTTATTTTTCTTCACGTCATAGTAAGTGAATTATTAAACATCATTTTAAATAGAAGATATTGTTATTCTTTCATAGCATTAAGAATTGCATCATTCAAATATTTGCACTAAATGGTCTGACCAAAATGCTACAAGTTTGCCAGAAAATATGGGGAACAATGACAAAAGTACGTATGTTCATTCAAATATTTGCACTAAATTGGGTAAATCTTTTATTAATATTACTAAAAATACATCAATAAATTAAAATGCAAATGATCAAAATTAATCCCTTTTTAGCATTCAATGAAGAGTTTAATAACTCTATAATGGATGTATGGTGTATAATACATGGATTTAGATAGATGTAAATTGCTATATGCCCAATTGGGCATGTGAATAAGAGTAAATGACATATATATAGGCAATAGGATATTTATACAACTAAAATATTATATTATCTTATCTGCATTGTTGTAATTTGTAATCTGTAGAATGTGAGACACTGTTTCAAATAAGTGATGACTTTACGCAGATGCACGAAACTGAGACCCTTGAAATTTTAAAAATTAGTGGCATAAATCGAACTCTTTTCTTATAAATAAGAGTAATGAAATTACTAAACAACAATGTTAAGAGAGTAACATAATTGTTTTAAATATTTTATTTTTAAATTTTAAAACATAACTCCATTAACAACCTCTATTCGAATGACTTTTTTTTTTTTAATCTGAGGGTAAACTTTTATTTTTATTATATTCAATTATTTACCGATATATTTCGTATATATAATTAAAATATTATAGCATATTGTATAACTTGTATGAACACCCAATAAAACAAGTTAGAAAAATAAAAATAATAGAAAATACAGAGAGTATGTGCTTGTTAATTGTCTTTTCCAAATCAGTCTTCTTTTATTCATTTAAATTAATTTAAATGATGAAGTGGTGTACATTCAATTGCCACCATTGTAGAAATGGTATTAGCTATTGCTGATGTGACCTTAAAACAAGACGAGACCCACTTCAATGTTTGAAGGTATTTTTTTTTCTCTCTCTAAATAATCTCTATAAAATTAATAAGCATGACTCCACTTGCCAAGATATTTTTAAAGATATTTTTTTATAGTGTATTTACATGTGTATATATATATATATATATATTTGTACATATTCATTTTGTTCATGTTTTATACACGTATTCATGTTTTCATTGTTTTTTAAAGCCAAACCTTTTTTTAAAATGTTTTGATTATTGCTAAGTTTCTATTATTAATATTTATGTGTTACAAACTTGCCATTTTTAGTCTCACAATGTATAAATGAGTGAGTCCAAGTGAAATTGACTCACAAATCATATTACGTGACATAGATCAACCCACAGCTCGCAATTCACAATTCACAAATAAATTTGTGAAAATGGGTTTGATTTGTGGGTAAAAAGATCAATCTCACGGAAATTATTCATGAGACTATCTCACGCAAATTTTTATGTTTATAAATCATATCAATTTGGTTCCGAAGGATAATCGCTTAGCCCTTTATGTTTCAGTTCTGTAAAATAAAATAAAAAATTAATGAATCTAGGTTTTGAGTGTGTATGCGTTAGCTTATGAATAAAATTTAAAGTTCAAAATAAAATACAAACATCATAGATAAATTTATCGTTATAAATTTCAAATCATTTCTCAAACCCTTCAATTCAATCATAACTTGAATTAAGTTAAAAGTCAATCTAATTTGGAAATTACTTTGAAATCTTTTATTTCAAAACTTACCATGCGAACCTCTCATTTCAAATTCAACCTAATGTTTTGATAAAATGAGCTCAAATTCATGCTAAACTTTCTACCGACAAAAGAGAAGAGAGCATTTTGATTAACCATGGAAAAATAAGTGGATATAATATATATATATATATATATATATCTCAACCCACCATATAATAATACATAAATATAGCATGCATGTTCCTTAAAAAGTAGAAGCATAAAATAAAAAAGAAATCATCATAAAAGATTAGTCACGTTTAATTATCTTATCTTAAAAATAAAAAATAAAAATCACATGTACGTTGTTATTTATTCAATGTCGAAAAGATTGTTCAGAACTCCCCTGAACTAATTTAGTGTGAAGGTGCATTGACTCTAGTTACAATTGCACTTTCATCCCCAGAGTCTCTTCAAAGAATTAAAAGCATGCAACTCCATTTTTTTTACATTTAATCCAATTTCAAACTTTTTTTTTCTTTTTCTTTAACGAGCTACAGGGATGAGAGTGAGTGAATACACACTAGAAAATTTACATGATTCAAGTTTAAATTTTCATCACACAATTTGTGGTGGATATCACTTGAACTAGAAGACTCGTAGTTAATTCAATAGACTTACATTTAGATAATTCAAGCTTATTACATTCTAAATACTATACCATTGTAGAATCATATATAATACTATAATATATCATTCATTGACATATAATTTACCTAATGTATTTTGTATCTTTAAATTTTTATTTTTTTGAAATTAATGTGTGTTTAGTATATAATGGGGTGTGCATAGTCTTGTCCTATCTTTAAATAACTGAAAAGATGTTTTCTTATATTAGTGGTAAAAAGAAAAAAAAATATTTCTTACCTAAAAAAGGATAAAATTTTCCAATCCCATCTATAATATGAATTTAGTTCATTTACAATTAAGCCATTCTTTAATTAAAAATTTGAAAACCCATATCTTAAATTCAATAAATACTGTATGGTGTTGTCCATACAAATATATATAGAAATAGAAAAAGAGAATAGTAGTGGGTGAAATAGGGAGTTGGTTGATTGAAAAGACATAGAATAGAGGGTTATAGTAAGAAAGCACATGGGGCGGTGGGGGCTGCCTTCTGGTACTTGTCCACATCCCCATTCCCATTTTCTCTATCCACACTCACTTCATCCTTCTCTTTATGTTCTTTTTTTTTTCAACTAGGGTTACTAATATTAATTTCTCATCATCTACGTACCAACACTTTTGACCAAAATTTATGGGGAAAAGGGACATTTTTGGTGTCTCTATTCTCTATTTTTTTCAGTTCTTGTTTGTAATCTATACTTTCTTTTGTAAAAATTATCCCAATTTGTTATTTCCCTAATATTAGTGTTAAAAATATTTCAACTTCTTAAAAGAAAAAAGGCTTAAGATATTAGTTATAAATAAATAAATACCCTTGTGAAAATTTAATCTCTCATAAATAAATAGAAAAAAATAGGGATATTTGAGGTGATATTAGAAATAGGAAGCGTCCCATTCAAAGTCTCTCATTAATCTCAATCTCTTAGATCGGAGAAGATATGAGTTTACTAATCTCCTCTTCTTTGCCACCCATCTCACTATCCCCACACACCCACTTTTCTGGGCCCACTTTGCCTCCCATGTCCACCTCCTATTTCATATATATATATATATATATATATATATATATATATATATATACGGTCTCACAAATCTAATTATATGAGACTGGTCAATTCACTATCAATACTTCATAATTCTAGTATGAATTTGTAAAAATTAATTTTGTTCGAGATAATAAAGATCTATTTCACGGTAACTATTTGTGAGACTGTTTCATATAATTTTTTTGTGAGACGCGTATTGATTGAAGGGTTGAATATGATATATCCAATGTAAGAATGAGACTAGCATGTAGAAAGGAGGCCCTACTTCCTTGGATCGCTTTGTCTCATTTATGGGTTTGTAGGTGTTATTATATCATATGAATTATACTTGATATCCATTATATATATCACATAGGTGTTATCTGAATATGTACAAATGAATTGGGATTGATGTAATGCCTTGATTTTGGCAAGCTTATTATTTTATAAATTGTTTAGAAACTAATTACATGTACATCATTTTCATCAAACTTATGGTGGATGAACTTAGAATCCCTCCCTTGAATAATGATCAAGATTTCTTCCAGTTTTAACTAATGATGACATGTGGATGTATTCTAAACTATTATCAATCTTATTTTATGAGATTCATAAACCTTAATTGATTACTTGCATTACTATATCGAAAAGAAGATAATTAAACAAAGTTGTAATAAAAAATTTAAAATTACAAACTCATTCTAATGAATTTATAAACAAAGCAAGAGATAAATAATTCCTCTAACTACTCTTCTCATCTTGTTCCGATGCTAAATTTTCAGTAAAAGATAAATGCATATTAGCAGGCTATTTTCTATACAAGAATTCATATAGAAGTATAAATAAACACAAAATATAACACATCAGTAGAGAACACGTTGACATCGGACCCAGAAGGCCGTTCCCCCACTTTTACCACGAGCAACAGCGATTTCCTCGTCTATATAGAACCAAATGAAAAACGGGTCTTTGTTGTTCGGCTCCCTTTCATCATTTCCTTTAAAACTAATCTCAAATGGGTTAAACGGGCCAATTTTTACCCGGACCTGCTCAAATACGAATGCGAGTATTCTTTTCTTCCATGAAAACCTTCCTTCAAAGGTTAAACACCCAAGAGGACCAAGATAAACCCCATTCTCAATCCTCTTTCCCTGAAATATCATGCAAAAATGTATCATCCACCTATAGCAAACATATATCTTGACTCAAGTGTGTAAGAATTGTAATTGCAATTTTGGTCCCATAACTTTCCAACTGTCCCATTTTAGACCCATAATTTTGTCACTTGCATGTTGCAAAATTTGCAAGTGAAATATGAATCTGTCCTCACATTGAGGATACTTAGCCTGGAAATTTGATCATTGCACTTGATATCCACTAAAATTAGTGATTTTTAGCTATCTACAATAATGTGGATTAATTTGCACAGTCATCTCATGACATGGACACCAGCATGGATTAAATCCATGTCACGAGTTGAGTTATCGTTTCAAATCCACGTTGGTGTCCATGTCATTAGATAAGAGAGTAAATTAATTCACAGCAGTGTATCCCTCCGGAAAGTAGTTAATTCTTTATGGTACCTGAAATTTATTTGACAAAAGACAAAGAAATACATGTATGCAAATACCAGTTCATCATTCAAACGACATACCTATGAAGAGTAAATTCATTCATTGGTTACATCAGCACAAAATTTCTGAGTCTGGTTATGGGAGTTTGAGCATATTTGGGGCAAATTTATCTCTAATGTAGAATATGTGCTATCGCCACCTAGTTCACAAGTAGAGAACATAAATAAAACTAAGAATGTGCAAAGTATATGGTTTTATATGAAACTTACAATTTTGTTGTAATAATTTCTAAAATACCTAAATTTGCCACACTCCTCTGATCTATCCCTAGTTAAGTACATGAAATTAAGGTGAACTAGAAAGATATATTTCTGCACTTCATAAAAGAAGTCCTTTTGAAAGAATAAATAAATTATATAGCATTGAAGTTCCAATGATTTCATCACATAACAATAAATTTGAGTATTTTCAAAACTATTATGACAAAATTAATCTATAAAGATTAATAAGCAAAGATTAATCTATAATTAGATAGGAAGGCTATAGAGTGAAGAAACTTACAGCTGCATCAAACCTCTGAATAGCTGTAATTGGGAAATATTTACCACCTTCTAACTTTTTCTGCGAAATAGCATTAAGAAAAGAGAAAATGAAGTTAGAAAATAAAGCAAAGATAGATTGCAAAGAAAGTAGATGGAAATTAAAGAGTGACCTGGGCAGTAAAAATAAGCATCCAAGTATTTCCAGGAGATTTTGTTCCTCCAAGAGTTTCAAGAAATCGAGAGGGATCGATCTTTGCCGCTTCTATCACCGAAAAAGCTCGTAGAATCTCCTCCGCCGGAACTTTTCTTGTCTTGGCTGCATTCTTAAGCACCCTTACACATTCTTCAACTTCCTAAACACATTTTATATCCACATATAAAACCATAGTTAGTACGAAATTGCATTTCTCATTCAGTTTCAGCCTTAGAATTCAAGTTTCTTGATGAAAACTAAAAAGATCTTGCATGTTTTGGCAATATATATTGAAGGATAACTACAAAACATATCCCTGAGGGTTGTACAAATTATAAAAAGACATAGCAAGTTATAAAACTTACAAATATCCCCACAAGGAAGGTTACAAATCTTAACACAACTTAGAAAATGTCTTTTCATATGTTAATTTAAAAATTATAATTATTAACGATTATGTATAGAGTAATCTGCATAATTCTATTTAAGTCAATATGAACCATTGATCTCATAATTTTGATTAAATGGTTCTTTCTTTTTTCTTCTAAAATAGTTCATAATAAAGAATTGTTAACTACTCAATATTTATGTATTTATAGATTGATGATATCAACATTTTCCAATAGGTCAACCTAAGAGAATGTTTGGCTAAATTTATTTAGAAAATCTTATAAATTGTTACATCTCATGAGATGTTTTTTCTTTATTTAAAAATATAAATTGTTGAAGTGTTTGGAGAAATAAATGAAGGGAGTTATTATATGTTAGTAATGATAATTGCATAATTCAAACGATTAAGTTTAAATCAATTGGTTGAAAAAAGACCTTATGTTAAAAATAAGATAGGATCTCTTTATTTCTTAGAAAACAACTTATAAGTACCGAAACAACTTATTATATGAAGAAATAAAATTTTATTTTTAAACATTTACCAAACACTCTTAAAGAGTTGATATAAGTTTTCAAACATGTTTTAATAAATTTATAAGCTTGGATAATGTTCGTCAAATTGGATAAAGTTTAAAGTACTTAAAACAAAAATTAGAAAAAACTGAAAAAAAAGTTTAAAAATCGAAAAACGGAAAATTGACTTTTTTGCTCCTCAAACGACCTCGGATGGCCAAAATCTATTGTTTATCAGCACTTGTGTTTGATTTCTCGCACCGTTTCGCAAGTCGTGTGCGAATTTCAACACATTCCGAGATATTGGAATTTTCCCGACAAAACGTATGAAAATCCGCCGTGTTAGCCGAATATGTTGAAGGTCGTTCGGTCGTCTTGACCGAACATGTTGAAGGCCGTTCGGCCGTCTCAACTGAACGAAACTAGGGTTTCTAACCCTAAAGGTAAAATCGGAAATTTTTAATTTTTCTTTTTTTTAAATGAGTGCCCTTAGAAATCATGGGGTGCTTTTAAACTCTCCCTTTTTCTTAAACAATTAAAATTCAACACCAAGAATATGGATATAGACAAGTTTACCCCCAAAGTTTTGATTAAATATACAATTTCGACCTCCTAATAGTATCTAAAACACTCAAATTTACAATAATCTGTCATTACTGATGAAATAATGTCCATATATATCAAGTGTAAGATTACAGTTTAATATTCACCTAAAATTTTCATGTAAAATATACAGATTATGGGTATACCTCAAAAAAAACAACGAAGATTGAATTAGAGGATAAGGCATTAATATTTGCAAAGAGAGAGAAATACCAGAGTGAGTTGTTTTCGATCTTCATCAAGAAGAAGCGAGGGGGAGATTTGGGCGCCATCATCAAGACTCGCTGTTAATCTGGGAATTGTCTTTTTGAGAGGGTTAGGGTTTAATGGTTTGTGAAGAGGAACGATTGAAGGTGCAAAGGAGGAGTGAGAATGAGTTGCGATGAAGGAAGAGAGAGAAGAAGCGGCCATTTTAGTGTAGAGGTAGAGGATGAAGTTTTCATTTTGTCACGCACGGCACAAATCAATGGCGGAAATATCTTTCAATTTTGAGCAATTATTATCTTCTTTTTTTTTTTTTTTTAAGGAAACTAAATAATTTCCAAAATACTCTCATATTTACTTTTTACGGGGTATTTACCTTATTTTATGGTCAAGTTTCCAAGAATAAGTTACATGTTTTATATTAGGAAAAACGTGTATTTGGATTCTGGAAGTACTCCTTTTAAAAAATATCAGTGGTACACCCGCGCGATATACGGTCTATTATTTATCATGGTAAAATATAATTTATAATAATATAATGAGTTTATATTTTAATTTCAAACATGTATTAATTTATAAATATGTGTAAATATAAATATATTAATTATTATCTAGCAGTTTGTATTCCATGTCATATAAATTAAGCTATTGCAATTTTTTAAGTAACATAAAAACTATTATCTAATATGTACTTTTTGTTGCACTTAAATTTATTTCAAAGTAGTAAAATTTGGAATTTAAAAATTAAACATAAAAATAATATATGAATTTTAAATATTTTTATACAATGTAATATAAAAACTTTATTGGACTTTCTAAAATATTATTCTATCTTATTAATCAAAAAAGCCCAATTACAAAAAACAAACTTTTTATTTAATTTAATATTCTACTATTAAAGCCCAATTAAAGAGCATACTTTTTTTTGTTATATTCTACGATTAAAGCCTAATAGAGCCCAAATTCATTAGGTTAATCAAATTCTCATTCACATCTGTAGTTATATAAAATCAAAGAAGTTGGAAAAATTTACAGACATACCATTTTCCTTCTTAAAAATGTCAAATCATTAATATTATATATTTATTTATTTATTTTGGTTTTTTGCATATTTAATTTAATTGTTTTCCCAAGTTATTATGCAATATATTTTTTAAACATAATAGGCTTTTTCATAAATGAATTAATTGTATTAGGAATTGTAATATTGTATAGATTTTTCAATTTATATAATTGGTCCATTTGATTTATTATTATAATTACTTTATTTGTTTATATATATTTTCTTGGTCTTAATTAAATTAATTTTTATTGAATATAATTTCATAAATCCCAATAACATATATTGTTCAAAAATAAACTTAATAACAAATATTAATTTATTTAGGGATATCTAATATCATATTTAATATAAATAAATGTAACATTGTTAAAGAAATTTATATATAATATAATATAGAAATTTATGGTAATGGAATTATATGTCATTCTAAATATTTTTTACATTAATAGTTGTATATTTAAACATGTAATACCATCAACATTGTACGGAAAATATTAATATCCTTTACCGATATATTTTAATGTTTAAAATATTATTAAATATTTAAATATAAAATACATGATTTGGCTATCAGTCATTTTCAATGTTAAGCGATATTAAAAATGTCATTTTTTTAAATTCAATTTATTTTACAATGAAGGTCTAAAATATATGATTTACATTGTTTGCATCAAGTTCTTATGTAAAATTTTCATTTTTTGTGTACTGTTTCTAATATATATATCTTTAATTTAAGTAATTGGGTTTAATTTGAAATTCATAGTTGATACAAATTGCCCAATTATATATATATAATAAATAAGATTATTATGAATTAGATAGATATTTAATATATATATATATATTATATAGTTAAGTAAATTCATATTTTTTTAATTGTTAAATACTTTATATTTTCAAAATGTTTATAATTAGTTAAACTGTATTATAAAATAATTGATATTTATTATATATTATATAACAAATCGTGCAATGCACGGGGACAACTACTAGTATACACACACACAATTGGATTAAAACCCTAATCACTACCTATCCTCCTCCATCGGCTACAACTCGCCACCGCCACCACCACCCCATATCCCCTCTCATCTTCATTTTTCTATTATTTTCTTTTTCTATATTTCAAATTCTTACTATAATGTTTTTTCATTACAATCTTTTCTTCCTCCCAATCTCTCATTATTGATTCTTCTTTTGATATTTGAAAAAAGCTTATTTTCTTCTCTCATTTCTATTCTTCTTTTAATATTTTTATCCTCCATTAATTATTTTATTATTTTCAACTTTTATGATGTGAAATGAGATCGGTTGAATGACTCTCATATCTAATTCTTCTTTTAATATTTGAAAAAACTTATTTTCTTCTCTCATCTCATCTTTATTCTTTTTTTGATATTTTTATCCTCTATGAATTGTTTTCTTATTTTTAACTTTTGATGTGAAATGAGATGTGTTGAATGGTTTTGCTTATATAATATGATGTCTTCCAAGGGAAGTCAGATTCAGGCTTGGAAAAGAAACCAACCTATAATTTATAATAACAAAATGATTTTTTGATGAAAATAAAATATGTAAAATCTATACTATATATAAAATGAAAGAAGTTTGTAAATTTTACAAATTTATCATTTTCCCTCCAAAACTATCAACCAATAGAAAAAAAAGAAAAAAAAATTAAATAACTTTTAAGTATCTTATAGAATAAGCTTCACATATATCTTACACAATAAGCTATCTTATATATATAATTTATATATAGGAGTAGAGATAAAACAAAAGAAGCTATCTTAAATTAAATGATATGATTATATTTTAATGATATAATTAAAATTTGAAAATAATGAAATTTAAACATTGTAAAAAATTAAAAATTTTGAAAATTGGTTTATAATTTTAATATATAAATGTGAAAAATAGTTTTAAAATCTAAGTTGATTTTATGAAGGGTTGTAAAATGTTTAAAAGCTTGAAACTATTATAAAAATATTAAAATAATAATAAATCTGAAAATAATAATAATTATTATAATAATTATTATTATTATAAGGTTGTGAGATTAAATCTAACAATCTTAAATCAACAAATAAAATTTAAAAATTAATTCAAATATATATGTAATATTAATTGTGTAAGATATAAAAATCAATAAAAAAAAAATATAAATAAAAATAATAAAAATAATTGATAAAATTTATTCAAATTAATCTAAAAATTGCTTTAAAAAACTATAATATGTTCCAAAAAATTTGAAAAATGGTTTAAAAAATCCAAGAAATATTGTTTTAAAATTTAAAATTAATTTGAGACCTAAATCTATAAATATAAACTAAATTTTTTTTGGAATAAATATAATGCTTTTTGAACAAATCCATCTAAAAAGAATGCAGAAAATTATTTATAAATTCTGAAAATAATTATAATATATAAGTGAACGAAAATATGAACAAAACATTTAATAAGTATAATTATTAATCACTTTTTAATTATTCATAAATTAAAACTCACAAACACAAAACTATTATTATATTATGTTCAATTTTATTTTCATATTTAATTGTTGAATATTAATTTTATCAATAACAAAATAAGGATTTTTACAAATTTCGAAATAATAAGATGTCATGAATAACTTTTTAATATAACAACTTTATTATATTATAGCAAATCGTATATATTGTCATAATACATAATAAACCATGCATCGCGCGGGAGTACTACTAATTATTTATTTATCCAGTCAGCATATGACGTGACATTTTTAAACGGAATAGTGATACTCCTGTAATTCTGGCCAACTTTCTTACTTTAATATAAGTATAGATTTACATATACTTTAATCCTTCCATTTTTAGTTTTTTCTTTTAATTAAAAAAGAAAAGAAATAAAATTTCCTTTGTAGATGATACACTACGTAACGGATAAATGTGCTGTGATCTCCATAACCAAATCCTCGTAGAATTCCATCGTAAAATCTGGCAATTGGTGGCATTGGAGCTGTGAGTTGCAATGGATATCTGGCAAAGAGCTAAGATCTTCGCGGAGGAAGCGGCCAAGAAGTCCCAGGAGTTGACGCAGGGAATCGCTTCAACCAACTTCTCCGACGTCGTATCGGAGGCCTCCAAACGCTCCAAGGAGCTTGCAGCTGAGGCTTCCAAGATGTCTCAGGAATTGGCTTCCGAGGCTTTGAAACGCGCTGATGAGATCAAGGCCCAAATTCCTCCGGCCACCGTCGTTCTCAATAATCTCGTCGACTCCGCTCATAAGGGCGGCAATGACCCTGCTGATCTGGAGAAGTACGGTGTTACCGATGACTTGAGGGAGTTTGTCAGAGGGATTACGACCAACACTTTCCGCGATTTCCCGATTGAAGGTCTGTTCTCCTCTGATTTGCTAATTGTTGATCTGTAATTTTTGGTTTTCGATTGAATTACTTTTCTGTACATGATGATGAATGTGGTTTTACCATTTTTAAATTTGATGCAATGGGAGAAATATCGGCTGATATCGGTGTTCCCCTGTTGAATCTGTTTGTGCTCTGATTACTGTGTTTTGAGTGAATGTGCACGACGCTATAAAAAGGTTGACTGGGATTCGAGCACTGTAAATGAGTGAATTTGTTTAGATCACCATATATTGGCAATTACTATGTGATTCACAATTTAGAACAACTGCTATTTGATAGTAATGGTTGAGTATGGGTAGGAGCTACTTGGATTAAACACCCGGAGTTGGGAAATTCAATGTGTATTTTAGATGTTCACTTCAGTCACTCCTTTTTTGTTCAGTGTCTTATGGATAGATAGGGAAATTGTTTTCAAATACTTTGTATGGGTCTTTGGTGTCACATCATCCATTTATGTTCAGGATCTCATGGATCGACTATGTTTTGTAAAATGAGATTCAAGAATTGCTTAAAATCAAATTACATTATTTTCTTATTTAATAATATGGGATCTCTGTGAATGGGATGACTACAAAAAACTACTTCATGTTGGTGTTTTGACATATATTTATTCTAATTTTTAGAGTGGAAGGGAAATGATATAAAGACAAATTGAGAGTTCCTGAGGAGAATAGACCAGAATATAAATTTGAAAATGAAAAAAATGTATGGATCACAGAAGTAGTAGGACAAAAAAAAAGTATAAAAATTGGGCGGACACTGAGAGAGGAGCACATTTCATGTCGGCAAGAATTAGGCACAGAGAAATGTAATATCTTCTTCACCATAATAAAAAACTAAGGTTGCATAAGTTTGTATGTGCCTAAACTCAGGTTGCACATTTCATGTTGGCAAGAAGATTTCAGGACATTTTATTGTTTTGGGATGTCGACACATATTATTACAGTTAGAATAGAGTTTTTGGATTCTATTGCAAAACTCTGTAACTGTAGATTTCTTTGTCACTTTGAAGTTCAAAGATTCAACCAAAAAGTGTCTTCAGTATCCGTGCATCTCAACATCTAATGAAAATACCCATTTCTTATGTGCAGATGACAGCGAGATGTCTGATATTCCCACTGTTTCAAATGTTAGACAAGATCTCACAGATTGGCAAGAAAGGCATGCCAAGCTTGTTCTCTTGTCTGTGAAGGTTAGATTTTCATGAAGGCTAGATTTCCTTGTGCATAATATGCACTTGTTTTGGCTAGAGAGAAGTTACTTAAATCCTCTGAGTAACTAGATGTTCATTCTGTCTGGAAGTCAAAGCTCATGTTTTCTGAATCACATATGTGATGTTTTAATTCCTAAATAGCAATTTTAAATCTTGGTTTGATCATTGTCCTCCCACAATGTTATAGAAAACTCGTAATGAATTGAAATTCTGAAAAATGAATATTTGCTCACCAGTTGCCACTAATTTGTGCACCAAAGGTCTTTATTTTTCCCTCCTGTAGCTGAAGCTACCTTATCACTCTTCCTTCATTTTCCAGTAACAATGCTGAAGGTAGCAACTGGTTTTGAAGCAAAATGATGGAGTAAATGGGTAGCGGAGGAGGTGAGATAGGTCTTCAATTCTTCATTTTTACATCTTAAGTTGTTGGTTGCAATGAAGAATGATGGCAACAACCTTGAAGATGTTTTTTCTTTCATACTGGAAAATGAAGTAAGAGTGAAAGGCTGTGTCAGCAGAGGCGAGCAAAATGAGAACCTTGGGGCTGAGATGAATATTTCAGGAATGCTCCTCTTTAGAATGTCAATTTTCAATTCCCAATACCATCAAAAGTCAGAGGTAGATAAAAAGAATACAAAAACTAAAAAAAAAAAAAAAAAGGTTGAGGCAGAACATATGTCAGCATTTTAAAGGAGATCCTACCAAAACAAACCACTCTGAGGATGACCATTTGTGGGGCGAAAAGGGAAGATAGTTGGAGAGGAGAAAGGAGGGAGGAGCTGAAAGAAGTGACTTTAGGGTATAATTAAAGTAGCAGTAACACTGGTCCTTCTCAGAAAATCGATCCATGTCAGACTCATCTATTAAGGCAGTTTCTATATGTTTGCTATGTTTTGTCCATTTCTCTAGAAGCATAAAATGATGTGTGATTTCATCAGCCTCGTCTTACTGATGTTTTTGAGGTTCTTAGATTTAGAAAAATATGCCATACATCATGAAGATACTATTAATAGATCATGTCTGACCAAGCTATTAACAAGACATATTTATAGAGGATATTATTAAGGCAGTATCTATAGCTTTCTTTTATATATTGTCCATGCCTCTATGAATGTAAAATTGTTTTCATTCAGCAATCTTCATTTTAGTAAGATCTTTCATACGTCATGAAGATAACCCAGAAGAGAGAAAGAAAGGGAAAACATGCAGACTAGGCTTATCAGTTTTGGAATTGTGTGATATAATTGAACTTGAAATGATGTAAAACTGTGCCTTGAATCACTCTACTATGGTCTTAATTCTTCTCTGTGTTTTCTTTCAGGAAATCTCGAAGCTAAGGTATCAACTATGTCCACGAGTGATGAAAGAAAGGAAGTTCTGGAGGATCTACTTCATTCTTGTTAACAGTCATGTGGCACCGTAAGTAAACAAAAAAAATTCCATTGTTTGTTTAGCTCACTGATCCTGTCAACTATTGATTTATTTTTTTTATGCCTGGTGAATTATTTTGATGAGAGTGTTTTTAGAATCTCCCAATTATGAATCCTGGTTGGTAAAAGATAGATAATATTACCCTGAATGCACAATTGATTCATCTATCGCTGAGACCTCTGTCTGCCCTTCTACCATGTTTGTCATTTTTGTATTCAATGGTCAAAGATCAACTCTATTTGCTTAAGCTTAGGCTTAGCAACTTGAGAACTGTATATTGTTTTAAATTATTCAGTGTTTTTAGTAATGTAGCAGTTAAATATAAATTTCAGTAGTATTGTATTAGGATAGCTTCCCTACTAATTGGATTGGAATATGAATCGTAACAATACAAGATATGCAAATGGGGATTTTGTTGAAGCAATAATATCCTGAAAAGCAAGGGTGGCAATTTTGGAAAATGGCAGTTGCTATAGCCTATACTGAGAAACAGTATGAACTTCTTTAAGCTCTTCTTTGGCTGTGTCCTGTGCTGTTTCTGTGGCTTGGATGTATGGATCTTTGCTTGAATAATTTATATCATATCGATCTGTTGTAGATATGAAAAACGCTACATGGAAGATTTAAAGCTCAAGGCAGCTGAAAAGGTCAAAGATTCTGAAGTGAAGGAAACATCGCCAGATGTAAGATCTGAGAAAACAGATACGATCTCGAAGCCTAAAAGTAATAATGTGAAGCCAGCAGCTGCTGAGCAGGATTTGGATGTGTTTCTTCTTGGGGACCTTGAGGACAGTGATGATGGTCCAGGTACATTATACCTAGTGTTAATCTTTCCATGTATATTACAATCCTAATTTATATCTGATTTTATTTGCTTTAGTTCTTCTTCAGATATCTATTGTTCTCCAATAAGTTTTATGCCACTTCGTCCTCCTTTTCTAATACAGTCCACGTTATTTCAAATTGTCTTAGCATACTCTCAAATTTCATTATTTTCTGGTCTGACTGACAATCTTTCTTATCTACATGAAACATCAGAGTGAATAATATCCAAGAATTTATCTGCAAATTTAAAGTTGCCAATCTAAATGTCCTTCTATGTATTTTATTATTTAAAATATTAGTTTTAAAAATAAAAAAAAGAGCTCATCTCCTGCTAGAATTTATTCGGATATATGTTTCTTTGACTTTGATGGAAACATAAGAAGAATCTAACAAGAAACAAAAGAAAGTTCATAGGATGACCCATACAAACATTCGGATTCCTGTTTCCAGCTTTCATATTATCGAGAAATGTAGCTTTAATATTTCATAGTGTATCTGGCCATATGCGTTTAACACTTGGACTTTAGTATTTTATGGCTCTGTTCAGATTTTGGGTTTACCCTATATGTCTTGAAATTGGAAGAATAGTGAAATCCATTCTTTTTTGAGCTGTCTCAACCATAGCTTCTTGTTTGTGTTTCTGGTTTCTCAGATGACGGGAAGGATGGCATTGATGATGATTTTGACAAGCTATAGCCAAGTAAGTGTCGTTGTACCCCTTTCTTCTGTTGCTTCTCGTGTCTATTTCTTAATCTATAGCCTTCTGAATTTCCAGTTTGAGATATATTTGTTCCTGCAAAGCATGTGGTTTATTAGTAACATATACTTGTATATCTTTTTATACAGCATTCTAGCCAAATTCTATTGTTTTTATCTTTTGATAAATCTATATAACCGTGACATATCCATGAGTGGACTATGCATAGCATTTAACTGTGTAAATAGAAATAATAAGAACAAACAGATTTAACATCCAATAAAAATCATTATGTCCACAGAAAAGTTGAAATACAAGTGTTGCTTTGAAATATTGGAGATGGACATTGCAGTTCTCTTGTGTGCTTAATTTATCAAGTGATTATTATTTTTCATTATATTTGCAGTTCTTCAAGTTAACGATGAAGATCCATGCAAGAACGTTGCTGCTTTCTGAGTTTTGTAGCTGCAGAATTTATTAAAAATGGTCGATCCCATTTTCTCTGTTTCTACTAAACTCTTTCTATCAATTTTATTTCTATTTTTCTCTCTCCTTTTTTCCAAAAGAATATATGAATGCAAGGGATTTAGAGGAATGTATAGATTAGGGCAAAGTATTTTGTACTTTAGATCCTTCGTGTTTCCAATTATATGACGAAATTGGTTACGATCAATTTTTTTTGTTTTTAAAATTTTAGAAGATTAATTCCTGTTATGTTTTTCTGATTTACTCTTCCAATACTTTGTCTTAACTTTCTTGGTTATGTAACATAACAACAAAATTGCCCGTTTTCATTTGTCTTGACCTAAATTAATTAAATTTATTTGGTGGTTTATCATTAGGAATTAAAGATGATGAATTGTATTACATGTGCTGCAAGTTTGGATTATTTGGCATTGTTATGAGTTTTAAATTACTTTGTAAATTTGATTTTTATTTTCATAAAATAAAATTTCGCTATATATTATAATCGGTGGAAATATTTGCAACAAAATTCACCTTGGATTTGAATATTATAAGCTCAAGACTATCTCGAAATAAAAATTGAACTTTTCAATCTAAAGACACGTAAGGTTAAATTTTATTCTGAGTTTATTATTATTTTAACAAAAGTAGGAAGTTTTTTTGACAATGCCATCCACGGCATTTAATTCTATATTTCTGGAATACTCTATCTATAGTAGATATTATCGGTTCCTTGTATTTTCTTCAATAATCAAATTAAAACCCAGGCACAATTAATTCATTTTAGAATGGTGAATAGAAAAAAACATTACAATTAATTGGAATATTGAAAACATGCACTAGTCTTTAGTGAGGGTGATGGGATATTTCGAATTTTAAACAGAGGGTAAGTTGGGGGAACCATTGTTCATTGATATTACAAAAACAGCCCTCATTTAAATGCCTTGCAAAAAACTACATAACACTCTTTGATCCATATCAATTTTGTGCCATTAGAATTACTTATTTTTAAAAATCTCTCTTCTAATTATTTCTTACAGAAAACAAAACTTTCCAACATTTAGTATGGATTGGATGATTTGAGTGAAACTTGAGGAAATTTGATATAAGAATTCTTGTGAAAGCTATATTATTTTAACATTTCCTCTATTTATTTCTTAATAGTGTCCGACATTTACATTCTATTGTTCTTAAATGAATGCCCCTTTATAAATCTCAATGCAAAAAATAAATAAATTCAAACAGATTATTTCACTTTTCTCAAATCTAATGATTAATTACAATTTTGAGGGTTTGTGAATATAATTAGGAACCAAACAACCAGTTTAAAAAGTATGTCTCTCTTACTTAAAATACTTGTTAAAGAATATAGAAGGAATTGTAGTTTTTGGACAATTCTTCCTAAAAGTTTTATTGGGGAAAATAGACCACAATAAACAAACACATCATCATCACAACCAATTATAAAATGAATATTGAAGCATAAAGCTTTTTAACTATTTACTCGAAAAGGAAAACATAAGTGTGAAATGTTTGAAGCCAACTAACAATTTCAATTTTTAAGTCTTTCAAAATAAAAATCTACTTCAGGCTACAATATTTCCCTTACAACATAAAGAGTTCTGAAAATTTTCTCTCACTCCCACAAATACAGTAATATATCTTTTAGTCATTTTCTACTTCTTTTGGTAAAAATATCATTTAAGTCTACTTAAAAATATAACAAAACATATTTTAAACCAGTTTTCATAAGTATTTTGGTTTTTCAGATGAAAATTTAATAAAAAAACATCTTTTTTATATAAAAGTGGCATTAGCTAATTTTTTTCGGATAATAGAAACCATATACAGCCCAAATACAAAAGAGAAAAAGATCAAATGGAAAGAGAAGAAATGAAAAGAAGAAAAAATAAATTTAAGGAAAAAAAAAAGGCTTGAATAGAAAGAAGCAAACGGCGTATATAAACGGCGTTTAGTTTAATGACCCAACCGACACTTCATTAGCGTGGCAGCAGAACCTCTCGTTTGTCTCAATTTATCGTCTCGTCACAGTTATGTAAAAATGTAATGGGCCACTATCTTAGGTTGTCTTTCAATTGCTATGTACCTTCATTATCATATCAACATCCCATTCTACACGCATTTATCATATTATTATTTTTATAAACTAAAAAATGGAAATGGGTTTTCAAGTTTTCCACCTTATTCTTATTTATGATCCTATATTTAAATAGTACTTAAATTTTTATTTTTCTTTTACAGTCATATATTCAAAATACATATTTTTAAACTTCAGAATTATAACAAATATAAAAAATAATAAAAATTCAGATGAGAATATGCATGCTTTGAACGTCATTTTTAATCTAATATATTGTAAATTGAATATGTTTTCATCGACAAGTCATATGCTGAACTATAATAAGAAAGACTAGTACCATCAAGTATTAATAAATCAACTAAAAATATAGTCTATTATTTGAACTAGTAGTACACCCGCGCGATGCGCGGTTTATTATGTATTATGACAATATATACGATTTACAATAATATAATGAAGTTGTTATATTAAAAGGTTATTCATGACATATTATTATTTCGAAATTTATAAAAATCCGTATTTTTTTATTGATAACATCAATATTCAACAATTAAATATGAAAATAAAATTGAACATACTATAATAATAGTTTTGTGTTTGTGAATTTTAATTTATGAATAATTAAGAAGTGATTAATAAGTATACTTACTATATGTTTTGTTCATATTTTCGTTCATTTATATCTTATAATTATTTTCAGAATTTATAAATAATTTTTTGCATTCTTTTTTAGATGGATTTGTTCAAAAAGCATTATATTTATTCCAAAAAAATTTAGTTTATATTTATAAATCTAGGTTTCAAATTAATTTTAAATTTTAAAACAATATTTCTTAGATTTTTTAAACCATTTTTCAGATTTTTTTGGAACATATTATAGTTTTGTAAAACAATTTTTAGATTAATTATATCTATTTATTTGAAATAATTTTGAATATATTTTATCAAATATTTTTATTATTTATATTTAAAAAAATTTATTCAATTTATTGATTTTTATATCTTACACAATTAATACTACATATATATTTGAATTAATTTTTAAATTTTATTTGCTGATTTAAGATTGTTAGACTTATTCTCACAACCTTATAATAATAATAATAATTATTATTATTAATTTCAGATTTATTATTATTTTAATATTTTTAAAATAGTTTCAAACTTTTAAATATTTTACAACCCTTCATAAAATAAATTTAGATTTTAAAACTATTTTCCACATTTATATATTAAAATTATAAACTAATTTTCAAAATTTTTAATTTTTTACAATGTTTAAATTTCATTATTTTCAAATTTTAATTGTATCATTAAAATATAATCATATCATTTAAGATAGCTTCTTTTATTTTATCTCTACTCCTATATATAAATTATAAGATAGTTTTTGTATAAGATATGTGTGAAACTTATTCTATAAGACACTTAAAAGTTATTTAGTTTTTTTTTTCTTTTTTTCCATTGGTTGATAGTTTGGGAGGGAAAATGGCAAATATGAAATTATCACCAACTTCTTTGTTTTTATATATAGATAGATATTTAAAATACATTGAGAACAAAATTTTTATAAAAATGTTTTGGTTGGGATATACATCTTAATGTCTATCATTTTGGAATGATAATCTACTCATACATTACTTTCACGATAAATGTGAAGAGCAACCGCTACATCTTTTAAAATTTCTGAATGATTTGTTGAACTTTTTTTAAAGTTGATAAATATATTTAGAAGTACTTTGAAATAAAAATACAACTAATTTCGAGAAAGAAACATTGAAATGCCAGTCAAATCGATACAATCAATCACATCATTAAACAAAAGCTAATCGATACAATCAATCACATCATTAAACAAAAGCTAGATTTATTTGGACGATTATTATTTCTTCAATTGATAAAACACTCACTAGGATGATGCAAACAATTTAGGAAATAATTTGAAATTATTTTTAAGGAACAACAATTGAGGAAATGGTTAAAAGGCAAATAAATGTTGATATCGTGGGTTGGGAAGATATCGCGAGAAATTGTCGGCACAGTCATTTTAGGAATGAGGGGACAGTGACAGACAAATATTGTTATAATTCCGCGATACGGAAGTTGTTGTTATACTATCATCTCGTATCGCCACGTGTCGGACCATACCGGTTCGGTTCTTGACACGTCTGACAAAAAACTTAACTGACATGGGACCCATCTGAAGCTATTTAGGTGGCTCTCATTAATTGGCTCAATTTCCTTCTTTAACGTTGCCTTCTCTTCAGCACTCGTTGGCAAGGGCTGTCATCCAGTGTGGTCGACCTCATTCGCCCACCATCAAAGGGCAACCACTCAGCCAATCAGATCCAATATGGTCTGACTCGATGTGTCGCATCAATTTTGTCTTGCACACCCTTCATTTCTAAATAATTATCCCTTTCAAGAATAAATTTATTTTAAATTACCCCCCTTTTTTTTTTTTTTTTTTAATCATCAAGATGAACCTTTCAAGTTTACTTTTGGTGACCTATTTTTATTAGTAAAATAAAATTATGTCTATTAAAATTTGGATGTATGATGCTTTTATACACATAATTATATTCATTAAATGTTCTTTTAATATATATGAAATAACTTTAAACAACTATTGAATTTGAAATTAAGAAAGTATAATTATAATTAAATTTCTCATGCGTGGGTAATATTTTTTCAATCTACGTAAATGTGTGAATAAATGTAATAAAAAAATTTTTTTCTGTCAATTAAACATTTATAAATATTAGTTTTACTATTATAATTTTATAAGTTGTCAAAATTATGACCTCTTTGCATCGAAATTTATAAAATATGTCCGAAATTGACAGAGAAGTAAATGGCGTGGCACCATTATAATGACATGAAAGTTATTTTTCTGATTTATGTTTTTAGAAAAATCCACGTAAGCACAAATGTTTGAATGGAGAAATTAAAATAGTTGAGAGTAGATGGAGATGGTGACGTTGAAAAACGTGACGGAATCTTAGTAGGAGCTTTGAGAATAAGGAACTGCTCTTGAAAATGGTGATCTATACTATATATATATATATATATATAACAAATGAAATAAGTTTTCAAATTTTACAAATTTGTCATTTCCCTCCCAAACTATCAACCAATAGAAAAAAGAAAAAAAAAACTAAATAACTTTTAAGTATCTTATAAAATAAACTTCACATATATCTTACACAATAAACTATCTTATAATTTATATATATGAAACAAAAAAATCTATCTTAAATGATATGATTATATTTTATTGATATAATTAAAATTTGAAAATAATGAAATTTAAACATTGTCAAAAATTAAAATTTTGAAAATTACTTTATAGTTTTAATATATAAATGTGGAAAATAGTTTTAAAATCTAAATTTCATTTATGAAGGGTTGTAAAATGTTTAAAAGTTTGAAACTATTATAAAAATATTAAAATAATAATAAAATTTGAAAATAATAATAATAATAATAATAATACGGTTGTGAGATTAAGTCTAACAATCTTAAATCAACAAATAAAATTTAAAAATTGATTCAAATATATATGTAATATTAATTGTGTAAAATATAAAAATAAATAAATTGAATAAATTTTTTTAAATAAAAATAATAAAAATATTTGATAAAATTTATTCAAAATTATTTCAAATAAATAGATATAATTAATCTAAAAATTATTTTAAAAAACTATAATATGTTCCAAAAAATCTGAAAAATGGTTTCAAAAATCTAAGAAATATTGTTTTAAAATTTAAAATTAATTTGAAACCAAAATTTATAAATATAAATTAATTTTTTTTGGAATAAATATAATGCTTTTTGAATAAATCCATCTAAAAACAATGCAGAAAATTATTTATAAATTTTAAAAATAATTAAAAGATATAAAGGAACAAAAATATGAACAAAACATATTAGTAAGTATAATTAATCACTTCTTAATTATTAAAAAATTAAAACTCACAAACACAAAACTATTATTATATTATATTCAATTTTATTTTCATATTTAATTGTTGAATATTGATGTTATCAATAAAAAATATTGTTTTTTACAAATTTCGAAATAATAAGATGTCATAAATAATCTTTTAATATAACAACTTTATTATATTATTGCAAATCATACATATTATTATAATACATAATAAATTGCGTATCGCGCGGGAGTACTACTAGTTGCGATTGAATTGGTGAAAGTAAATAAAAAGTGTTCACATCAATACAGTGACATTGCGTCTTCTAAATTTTTGGGAATTTCTCAAAATTTCGATCACGTGAACGAATTATAAACCCCATAGAAGGATTGAAATTGACAAATTTTAAAATTGACATGACTAATTTTGAAGGATGTCTAATTAACAGGATTAAGAATCAAATTTCATTCCGACCAAAAAAAAAAGAATGCGTGTTTGGTGGTTCTACAATAATTATTTAAAATAGACTTCTTATATGTTTATTTGTAAAACTTGAGTTTTATATATATTTTTTCTATTTAAATTGAGTTCCTGCACTTCTATTTTGTTTTAAATCGAGTATTTGAACTTATATTTTTATAAAAGATTTTTTTTTAAAGAGGAAACCCAATTCAATACAAAATTGAAGCATAAAGACTATATATATTTTAAAATATAAATATGAACACTTAATTTTCACTAATAGAAATATAAAGAATCAATTCAAATTACGAAAGTAATAACTCATGAATAGCACTCATGTGCACCTAATGTACAGATGCACTTGGATTGGATTCGGGTGTGGGTTGACCTGGATTCGCGCACTTTGACTTTTTTTTTTTTTTTTTTGCCCTGACCCCCATGTTATTTTAGTCATACCTTTATATTATATTAGTCATACGTTTATATTATATTAGTCATACCCTTATGTTCAAATATCATACCTTTATTTAATACTTTTAACTCTTAAAAACCCTTATTTCACTACAATTTGTACATGTTTACATTTATGTGATATTAATTATACCTTTATATTAACATAGTCATACATTTATGTAATACATAAATATACATTTAACATAACTAAAATGTATATCTACCATAATTAAAAAGTATGACTGTTATAACTAAAATGAATAAAAGGTTAATATATCTGTCTAAAGAAAATGCTAAGGTACAACTAGTCTTACAAAATGTATGACTAACAAAACTAAAATATATGGCTAACACTACTAAAATGTATAATTAACATAATATAAAGATTTGGCACCTGGGAGAATGTTTGGATGAATTTTATCCGAAATCTGGTGGCGCGTGTTGACACGTATGAACACGTGACAGATCAGGTTGATCCAAATACACGGATTTAGGATCCGTGCACAAAAGTTTTTATCATAATTTATACGGTGAAATAAGTTCCTTCGTAAACTTTGCTAAAAGAAAAAAAATTCCTAATTATTAAAAGTTAATGGACAATTAAAGGCAATTGGTTGTAGACTTGTAGCCTTGTAGGTCTATAGGATCAACAGTAAACCTTAATCCTCGCTAATGTTCGGTTCTAACTTCTAACATTTTAAAGATCATAAATTCTTAATGTAACCTCAAACGCGCTTATTAAAGATTGATTGCATTTGTCTTGGCTATATATTTAGTTGTTTCTCAATTAATTCTTTACTATATTTAAATCAGTCTAAAAAGTCAAATGAAAAAAAAAAATCAGTACTAAAATTTAGAAAGTGTGAAGTACATATGGAAATTTAATTAACATGAACATAATTTAAAAAAAAAAAATCATAATTTTAAAACGTGCATCGATGTAATAAAGTTTTTTTTTTTGAAAATAGTAATATATGGTGGAAAATTATACTTTGTTAATTAAAATTCACACATCGTATCGATAAAACACTAATTTAGGTAAATTTAAAACATCACGTTGCTCTATTAGTTTGGTTTGTGCATCAATTCAATCTCAAGTTTATATTTTATTTTATATATGAATATAGTCAATTCTTTGCTCATCAATCCAACTTAATGCTTATCATGACAATTAATTTTAACCTTTTTAATGGGTTGGAAAATTTATGCTACGATTGACTCTGTATATGAATATTCTATACCATTTCTCATCTATCACAATCTATAATTTAAATCTATTCAATTTAAATTATTCACCAAAAAAAAAAATACATATATATATATATATATATATATAACTGTCTTATAATTCAAATAAATTTTCATAGATCAATATTTATTTGATGATTTATAAATTACGCATTCACTGTCTCATAAAATTAAATTCGGTGTGACAATTTAAAAAAAAATCTACTCATTATTTCACGAAAGATGTTTTAATCATGTAAAAAATAAAAATGAATATCAATGTTTTTATTTAAACAAAAACACACACACGTGTGTGTGTGTATATATATATATAGGAGTGTTTGGAAAGGAAGACCAGGGGGTATTTAGTGTGGGGATGAGCACAGAGGATAAGAAGGAGGTGGGTGATCAATCATATTCGTGAATTCATACATTTTTGATTTAGTGATCAAGGGACAATATTTCTCTTTTCTCTCTCTCATTTGTGCGTATTCTGCACCACACACACACTACACACACTCCTCTCTCTCTCTCTCTCTCTCTCTCTCCTCCCTTCTCACCGACGCGCTTTTCCTTCTTATCTTTCTCTCTCTTGTCCCCATTTTCTCATTCTCGCTCTGGAAGCTTGCCTCCACCTGCCGCTTGCCATCTCCGCCGGATCCAAACGCCGATTACTTCAATTTTTCCGACCAGCGATCGCCCAAGATCGACCCTTGTTTCCGGGTTTTTTCTCGCTTAATGTGCTTGTTATACAACCGATTTTCTTCAGGTTTGGGTTTGGGAAAAGAATCTCAGCTTGAATCTGCAACCAATTTTGCCTCGTTTCACCTTTAGATTTGCAATTATTGTTTTTTCGTTCCCATCCGCATTCCCGATTCCTCAAAAATCCCCATTGCGAAGGACTGAATTTTGGGATCAAGAGATTGATAGCGAGGAGTTTATGGGGTTGTGGGTATGTGTAGAATAAAAGCTTGTGAGGAGAGTAGTAGAAGGAGAAGGTGGGGGATAATGGGGCTCAAAACGGCGGCGTTTGGGGGAGAGAGATTAGAGAAGCTGAGAAATAGTGGGGTGGTGTCGAGATCGAGAATGAAGCTGTGGATGATAAGGGCAACGACGTCGATTTTGCTGTGGACTTGTTTAGTTCAGTTAACGGCATTGAGTGAAACTCGGGGGCTTCGGGTCTTAAAGGGTTGGCCCTCTTGCTTTTCCCAAGAATCTGCTGCTTTGGATGTTCAATCATCTCCTCAACACATTGTTAGAGTTCTTCCCCCTAAGAGTGAGTATGGCTTTTATTCTATATCTATGATTTTCATCTTATTTAGATTAAAAAAGGGAGCTTCTTTATCTACTGAATTTGAATGTTCCGGTACTACCTGTTGGATGGTGTTTTCGTGGTGATAATGTGTAGTGATTTTACTGTGGGATGTGTTTCATGATTATCTTAGTGTATTAGTTGACTGTTTGTCTTTGAATTTTGATGGTTATATTTGAGGAACCGTGATATCTAATTACAGTGTTTCCCTCGATTATTTGATATGTAAGTTTCATATAAACTTGTTATCTCAGCAAATTAAGTTAAATTTCTTCTCTTTTTAAAACAAATTGAATCAATATTTGTCAAAAGTGATGAGATGGTTTGGTGCTTTCTGCCGTGTTATAATACAATTGAGTTTTCAATGTGGTTTTCTTTGTACGTTTGATCATGTCTATTATGTTTCTATAGTCGTATGCTTGTCTCATATGCTTTGTTGAATGGTTTTGTGTATGCTTCCAACAGGGGTTTACAAGAACAATGGTTACTTGATGGTTTCATGCAACGGAGGGCTTAATCAAATGAGAGCTGCAGTGGGTTTCCTTTTCCATGATTAGATGACATATTAAATCATTTGAACATATATCCAGGCTCGAGTTTTTCTTTTGTATCAAATGATTTTCTAAACGTTCTGTTTTTGGCCTACAGATATGTGACATGGTTGTAATTGCAAGATACCTAAATGTTACATTGATAGTGCCTGAACTTGACAAGACTTCATTTTGGAATGATCCTAGGTTTGTTCTCTGACATGCAATTCTATTTAACTATTGAACGTGATGCTTTATTTTGTATGTTCGTGACGAATTTCCCCAGCCTAACCCGAATGGTTATGAGTGTTTTGCAGTGAGTTCCAAGACATATTTGATGTCGATCATTTTATCACGTCATTGAGAAATGAAGTTCGGATACTAAAGGAGCTACCTCCGAGGGTCAAGAGGAGGGTAGAGCTAGGTATGATCTATACCATGCCCCCTGTCAGTTGGTCGGATATGTCTTACTATCACAATCAGGTGAGCAAATATCTATTGTCTTTTCGTTTTCAGTTGTTATGGATTATGACTTTAGTCTCATTTCATGTTTTTTCCATGCAGATTCTTCCTCTGATTCAGAAGTATAAAGTTGTCCATTTGAACAGAACAGATGCTCGCCTTGCCAATAACGATCAGCCCATGGACATTCAAAGGCTCCGTTGCCGAGTAAACTTTAGTGCTTTAAAATTTACTCCTCAGATAGAAGAATTGGGAAGAAAGGTCATAAAAATTCTCAGGCAAAACGGTCCATTCATCGTACTTCATCTGAGATATGAAATGGATATGCTAGCATTTTCTGGCTGTACACAAGGCTGCAATACAGAGGAGGTGGAAGAACTAACACGAATGAGGTAAGCTCGTTTCTCTGTATTCAGTAATGTATGTAATAGTACTAAGACTACTGTTTACTCATCTGCTAACTTATACCTCACTTCTAGATATGCCTACCCCTGGTGGAAAGAGAAGATTATAGATTCTGATATGAAAAGGAGAGAAGGCTTATGTCCTTTGACTCCAGAAGAAACTGCAATCACATTACGAGCGTTGGACATTGATCGCAGTATCCAGATTTACATAGCTGCTGGAGAAATCTATGGTGGAGAAAGAAGACTATCTAGTCTTACAGCATTGTATCCAAATTTGGTCAGTAGATAAAATCAGCATTAGATTTTGAACATTTGTATCTATCTGTTTTATATCTATTAACCCTTCTGACTATGTATAACAGGTGAGGAAGGAAACCTTATTGGAGCCTTCAGACCTTAGGTTTTTCCAGAATCACTCGTCACAAATGGCAGCTCTCGATTATCTTGTTTCACTGGAGAGTGATATCTTTGTTCCCACATATGATGGAAACATGGCTAAAGTCGTTGAAGGACATCGCAGGTACTGAATGCATTAATTGTCTGAAAATTTATCTGAAAAAAGTTGGATCATTTATCTGAAAATTTTATACCTTGTTTGCTCTATCAGGTTTCTTGGATTCAAGAAAACGATTTTACTGGATAGGAGGCTGCTAGTCGACTTAATAGATAAGTATGATTCAGGTTCGATGACTTGGGATGAGTTCTCTAGTGCCGTTAAAGATGCTCATGCTGAGCGCATGGGAAACCCGATCAAGAGAGTGGTGATTCCCGATAGACCTAAAGAAGAGGATTACTTTTACGCCAACCCATGGGAGTGTTTGGAACCTCATAATGAAGATGAACCATTACCGCTAAGTAATACTTGAGAGCATTGTTGTTGATGGTAGTGTTTGGCTACAAAGATAGACGGATTTGTGTGATGAATTTACGCTCAAAAGACGTCAACACAATCAATCACACGGGAGAAGCGGCATTTTGTTTGAAAGAGAGAGGCTTTGGTGAAGTTTGTGGGAGGTGGTGGTGCAACTTCAACAAAGGTGTAAGAGAGAGAGGTTTGATTAAGTTTTTATTTTTATTTTTTTTTATCCAAGTTAATAATACAATTCATGTATAGAATCATCTACCCTGCCATTGGAGGGGTTTATATTATTAACTCTTCTGCTTTGTACACATTGAGATGCAAATATAGATTTAATTTACTGCAACTTGTTCAGTCTCTCTCAAGCTTCATCTTTCTTTTCTCTCATTTGTTTCTTTCTTTTTTTTTTTTTTTTTGGATTTTCATTATTGCTTATCAAGTTGTTGCTTAGTGTTGATCTGTTTTCTGTGATTTAAATTTAATTATTATATTAAAGTTTTGGTCGTATTAGACAAGTGCCATGATGTGGGGTTATGTAATCTGTTTTTTGTTGTTTTATTTGTCTCTCCTCTTGATTTTTTTCTGAACAATAATTAAGTATGAAACTGAGAATCTTCTGCAGGCCAAGGGTCATGCATACAGCATACTCGAACATTTGTAACATTTAATAATTTTAATAATACATAAACTTGATTCGTTAATTTAACCCATTTCGACAGTATCTTTTTATTTGAAAATTATAATTTTACAATTGAAAAAAAGTATAACTAGCTTTCTTGGGATAACTGTTGTGAAAGTGTTCATATTATTTGTTATATAACGACGGATTTGATAAATACAATTAATATAAAATTGTACATTTAACAAAGTTTATAAAACAAAAATGTCAATCTCACATGTCTAATGAAATGATGTGATGTAAGTTATATATTAAAGTCCCAAGTATTGAAGTATGCAGAGAATGTTGTTACTATTATTAAAATCATATATATATATATATATATATATATATATATATATATATATATATATATTCCATTCCATTCGGCATGTTTCTGGTGGAACTACTTTCTTAACAGCTGCTGCTTATTTGATTCATTGTTGTTAATCTATATTATAATATGGTCAATTATTTGGGAAAAAAGAAGCATGATTAAGCTTTCTTAACATCTGCCAGATATTGAATTTCAATTTAGATTGTCAAATCTCAATTATAATATTATTGGGTTTCCCTCTGATTAATTTGCTAATAATAATTAAATAAAGTAAAATAATTATTTTATGCTCCACAAGATTTGAACCCACATTAATATTACTAATTATTTTCTAATAATTAATAAGTGTTGTAGAACAAATTTTAGGATTTATATTAATTTTTCTGAACTTAATTATAAGTGGAGGAATAAGTAAAACAAATTTATTAATTCCATAAATATGGAAGTCATGCAAGTTAATGGGAATGGGGTTAGAAAATATTAAGTTGAACAAAGTGATAATTGCAATGAAATAGTCAAATCGAGAAAGGTAGAAATGGAAAATCATGTTCATATGCATATACATTATTGCTAAATTATTGCTCTCCCTATTTGGTAAATAATACAATTGGAGAACATGATATTCGAGCTATTATATAATTATTGTCACAAAATTCTCGAATTAATAGTACCTATTAGGCTATTACTATAATTTGTCACAATGAGGCTGTTATAATCTTCATGGAATCATTGACTTTTTTCATATCCAAACCTTATGATTTTTATTTTGGTAAATATGGGATGTTTATTTCTTGAATCAACTTGGGTTTCATAAATACTAAAAATAAATAATCTAGAGCCCAAAATAAATAAAATACTAATAAATTGAGTTTCAAATTATTTGAATATGATTAAAGGATGGCTAAAGGGATTAAGAGGAATCCAAGAAAGGGGATCGATCCCAAGAAAATAAATGTTTTTCATGACTTTTTGTGTAAATAATAATATGATTTGTATGATCCAAGAAGGTCAGCCTCGAGTGTAGAAATCGTATTAATTTCTGGGTCTACATGCAATTTAATATTTTTAGCAAAAGATATGAATGAAGAATAAATATTAGTTAAATGAATGGTTGCTTTGCAATTACACCAAAGTAGGCCTAAAGGTATTCGCAAAAACTTATATGCATGCGTGGCACGGACCTCCCAATCCGGTGCGTGGGCCGTTTTCAGGTGCGTCCACACGCCTCCACGTGCGGCCACATCATAGTAGGTGTGTGCTGCGCACAAATCTGATTATATACAGTGAAAATATCACACATTTTCTCTTCACATTTACTCTTCAGGTATTACATATTTACCCTTAATGTATTGTGCAGAAATAGTGTTGTTTTCTTCTTTTTCCTCTTTTTTTTTTCTTCTTTCTCCGTTTTTTTCTTAATCTCTTTTCTTATCGATTTGTTATTCTCCTTATTTGTTTTGTATATTCTTCTTCTTATTCTTCTTCAAATTACCATGAAGTCATTTATGATATTTTTTCCCCTCTTATTTATGAGTAATTTTAAAACATTGAAAATAAATTATTTCAAATAATATGAAATCATGATTTGCAAAAAAAATTGACGGAAAATATGATGAAATTGTGATTTGCATAAATTTTGAGGAAGAAGATAATGAAACATTTGAAATCTTAAGATTTTCGGTTAAGGTATTAGTTGTATGTTCTTAGGTATCAGTTGTTTACTCTTAAGATATATGTTGTATATTCTTAAGTTATTACATATTTACCTTTAAAGTATTAATACTTATAGTATAAGGTATTACATATGCGCACATTTAAGGTATTAATGCTTATAGTATAAGGTATTACATATGCACCTTTAAGATATTATATATTTACCTTTAATGTATTAATATTTATAGTAAAAGATATTATATATGCACCTTTAAGGTATTAATGTTTATAATATAAGGTATTACATATTTACTCTTAAGGTATTAGTTGTTCATTCAATAAAAGATATCACTTATATATTCTTTAGGTATCACTTGTATACCTTTAAGATATTACAGAGGGTATATTTCCAGTACTCCTTTCACTAAACAACATAGTTATATGATAAAGAAAACATAAAAGTAAGAGAAAGAGATAAAAAAAAAAACATAGTTATACCCATTAAGGTATCAAATTTATAGGCTTAAGGTATTACATCTTTTACTTTAAGGTATCACATTTGATATCAAAAAATTATGTTTCATTGATATCTCTAACAAACTTTCTACTGTCTTCCACACATTTTCTCTAATCTCTCTCTCTTTTGCGGAAAACAACAAGAGCAGTCCCAATACTGAGATGGACAAGAAGAGAAAAATTAGCGGCCATGAATTATCGATCAGCATGGCTAACAATATCTTATCAGATTTTTTCTTTTTTGATCTTACAAATCAAATCAAAAATAAAATCATTGTATACTCTTAAGGTGTTAGTGTGTTGTAAACTGTAAATTTAAAATATTAAGATTTCAAATCCGAATTTTCATCATCTTCTTCCTCGAATTTTTTGCAACTAATTTCATGAAATTGAAACAATAATCTCATTAAGAAAACAGAGCTATTAACATCAATGCAATGAAAGAACAACACATCATAACTCTAACAAGAAGTGAGTGTCATTTATTAGCAAAATAAAGAATGTAAGAACTTCTTATACATATACATTGATCTTTTTCCCCTTATCCATCAAAGTTACACAATTCGTCGAATTCAACACATTTTCAAAGGAATAATCCTCAATCGATTAGTATTCATCCCAAACTCCATCAAAACATATATCATTACTTTCCAATCTAATAACTCAAATCATGATTTGAATAAAGAGGAAAAAAATAGAGAAGAAGAAGACAACGTAAGGAGAAGAAGGAGGAAGAAGAAGGTGCGCAGCGTGAAGGAAGAGAAGAGCGAGAGAAAATTAAGGTTTAAGAAGGAAAAAAGAAAAAAAATTAAAAAATGAAAATTCAAGTGGGTGAGTGGGGGCGGTTGGATTGGGGGCACGGTACGGTATCCGGGCACACAAGTGTCGCCCAAAGGTATTTGGTGAGTGGTGACTCCATTTGAGAAAGCTTTTTAACCCAATCACAAAAGAGTAACATTTCTGTGCATCAGTTGCACTGTGCAATTCATATATTTATGTTATAAATGTAGTATCTTTATGTTATAAATGTAATACCTTTATGCATGTTCATTTTAAAAGGTACGGATATTTATATATAAAGGTATTACATTTATAACATAAATGTATAGATTGCACGAATTTCACTTCTGTGCAACTGGTACACAGAAGTTTTTGTGATCACAAAAATTGCGATAATAAGATTAGTAAGAGAATTAACTATTTGTATGTTCTCCACTTCTATGCAAATATAACTTAAAGTCAATCAAACCATTTTATTTTATGTAAAAGGGATAAAATCTAGTAAACCGACACTTATTTTAAGAAGAACTTAGTTTACTTTAAATTTGAGTCTCTTTGTTAAACTAAGCTTGTTTAAACCTAATCGACACTTAAGGGCAAAGCAATAAAAACAAATGATAAAACAAAATCATCTTTTTTTTAGATACACTTAATATATACTAATCAAATATAATTTTAAATTTTAAGTGGTTGAATAAGATACTTTTACATCATTAAAATTTGGCAGATGTCAAAATTTATTTTTTTGGTCCATTATTTACTCAAACTACATTGAAGGTTATATATATATATATATATATATATATATATATATATATATATATATATATATATACTTTTTTTTTTTTTTTTAAGGAGCGTAAATGGTTGCCAATTTACCTTGATTCCAGAGACATTATTGTTTGGAGAGATGGGCAATTAGTTGTCAAGTCCCTAAGAAGCTAATCAAAACAATGCAATAAACTACTCTCTACTTCACAATAATTATTGTTTTTAGAGATTTTGTCAAAAATAAAAAATCTATAGAAAATGACAAATACACCCTTAAATAATTATATTAAGTCCAATAACATAAGATGTTTTAGTTAAAGGCTTAATTATTAGGGGATACTGTAACTAGTTAATGAATTGGAAACTTATAGATTTTTTCTAAATAGATGTAAGGTATCTTGGAATAACATTAATGGATTCTAATCTAAAATGACAATTAATTTACAATGTTCAACGTCTAAAACGACTTGTGGATGAAATGGAGTGTTTTACACATTTCTAGTTAGGCATTAAGTTGGTGCTCAAGCTGACCTCAACATTGTTCAAATTGAGAGGTGTACAATCAATTAAACATATCTTGTTGGTTTAAGCATAATTTTTACTATACATGACAAAATGATGATAGTCTTGATTATATGGAAAGCTAAGAAATAGGATATATTAGTTATAATTACAGATTAGGTGAATTAATAGTGGAGCAAAACATAAAAGGAGACAATTAATAAGGTTGCGTGCCTATGGTAATTTTCTTTATTGGACATACTCTAGTATTTTTGTCATAACTTTTGTTAATAAGGAGATGTGATTAATGTGATTTAGTTATTTCAAAAACTCAATTTCAAGCTTATGATCTAATTAATCTGGATATAACAATTTGATCATCTCAATTGCTACCATGTAAATAGTGTCTGAATAACATAATTTGCAATCACCTCATTTATCATCCAACTATGTTCGAGATGATTAAAATGATTCTTGTTTCTATAGAAACCTGAAGGCTACACTTTTTTTTAATGGAAATTTCATTTTCTTGGAGAAGCAAAAGTATGGAAAGTTAAAGCAGAATAGGCAATTTATTCATGTGATCATTGATCATAAATAGATCGATTTACCATGCTCTCGTATACAAGAGTTTCAAACCCCAAGAAGTTGATATCTTCATGACTACAAGTAACCGGATGAAGATTAATGACCATCTAGCTAAATTAAATTGTTTGTTTCTGTTATTTATTAATATTTGTATATTAAATATGTATTTGAGTTAGGAAGTAATTATATTGTTGTTGTTTTATTCATGCTACGATTATGCACCAATTAATGACGAAGTGAGTGAGAATTTCCTTTTTTGGTGTAGTTGTCATTCAGATCATTGGTTAGTTTTCAATTTGAGTGTTTTCAATATTCAGAAAAATACACATATCATATTTCATGATTTATCTGATTTTATTATATGAAAAGTGTGTGTAATTCAAAACTTGAAACCAAATGCAGGGCTTCTAGAGCCATGGAGGAAAATACATAGAATCAAAAATACATGTACATTGGTTCCTCGTCAGTTTGGTAGATGTAGATTATGGAAAAGGGAACCCAAAAAAATGAACAAATTAAACTACAAAAGAATAATACTTTACTGTTTCACTAGCATTATATTATGCTTCAGCTACTTCTGAGTTTCTTTAAAGCATTGCCAAACTCCTCTCCTGCACTTGCTGACGTAGAACGTGGTAACCCAACACGAACTTCATCATCCTGCAAAACCTCAACATTATATTCATCGATATTATATTAATGCTGATAGCTGTGTTTCAATTTTGAGTTTTAGAGAAGGTAGCCCCACGCACCTTGGGGACGGGGACGGGGACGAATGTTGAAGAATGTGGGATGCCATTTGCTCTCTTTCCAATATCGATTTGTACAGAGATGTTGGCCTGTGATAGATCTACTCCAGAGTTCTGTAGTGCTTGTGTGAGGGTATTTAACAGCCTGTTCAATGCAAAGATCGATGTCAAGGATATTTGAAGGACTATGATAACTTGAGAATTGAGAGAACAAGATTTCATGAGTAAGAGTTCTCACCCTTGGGAATAAACACTCGAGATGTTGATCGTGCCACTTTCAATATTAAGTTGCTGGTCTTTCATTTTGTTACCAGAACTAGTGGAGTCGGCAGTGCATGATCGAAGAAACTGAGGAGGCCATGTCATAGTTTTATCCATATTAGATGCCTGCTTTGGTGAAACTGGGGAAGCTGCAATGCTTGTTCTGCCAAGACTGAAAATGTTTGGCTGCATAGGAGGATTACCGCTGGCTGCCTTAGATGTTAACTCTGTATGCTGAATCCTTTCTTTCAATGTTGTAGCAGTGCTTAAATCTGAGTCTATTAAGTTTTGCCCACTGATTGGGAGACTCGGGGAGACACCAGCTTTGTTCTCGTCAAACTTTGTAGTAAATACTGATGCTGGAGCAGAATCAGTGTTTGCTCCTCGTGTGTGATCTAGAACATCTTCGGCTATGTGACTGTTCCTCTGTTATAGATAGTATAGGAAGAAGACATTTTGCTAAGCAAATCTATGACATTTGAAAGTGAATTTGCTGCTAAAAGCTATAAATTTAGAGTAGAAAAGCTACACACTAGAGAAATCACTGTGATTGAAGCTCAGGCTGATAGCGTTCTAAAAATATGTGAGAATGTGAATATGAATTTACCCACTGCATCATCTTTGATGGTTCGTGATTCCAGACGCTGTAGGAATTCTCGAATCTGTTTACTTTCTCTTGTAAAAACTGAATGTAATCAATAACCTGTAAAGGCATTACACTACAGTTGTCAAATTCAAGATACTTTACTTCCAAAATTAGATGGGATATTTAATTATCTTCATTTACCTCTAATAGGAATGATGCCTTGTCTCTCTTCTGTTCACTGTTAGGAATTATCTCTCTCAGCTTCTGAAATCTGCACACCATCAAATACCATCGGAGCATATAGTCTTAAGAACCACTCCATCAAATTTATATAGTTATAGATACACGACCCTTGTTTTGGGACGGAGGAAGTATATATAATTATGGTAGCCACACACTTAGACTAATGCGATTGCTTATTTGTTTCTCATGTGCAAGATGCTTGCAGTAGTGGTGAACTTCAACCAGATTAGCACTAATAGGAAAACAAACATTTCTACTTTCTGGTACCATCAGATATGCATATGCATATTTAAAAAACTTTCTTGCTATTTAAACAATATGTATGTAGAAGTATTACATAGTACAAATTCCACTGAAAATCTAGACTGAATAAAAGATTGAGAAAGTAAAGAGATGGTTACAGAGTAAAAGGCCTATAATCTCAGGCTGGAAATCTGGTGCCGTAATTGTACAAGAAAATAAGGAAATTCCTCAGACAGATTTATATTGGCATCATGGTAAATTCAAATTTCATTTGAGTGAGAGAGTTAATAAATATGCAACAAAATCACACACAAGTAGTGATCATATAATGCTGAAGCACTTCATACAGACAAAAAAATAATTTGGAACAGGGGATAATAGACCAAGTTTTAAACTTCGAGTATATGAGTTTGTGAAAAAATTATAGGATAATGTAAAAAAAAATTAACTTTTTTAAATTGGGAGGGTTGGTAAACATGCCTGTCATTGATCTTGCTCCTCCTACGTTGCTCTGTAGCTGAGTGTTTTGAACGTGGTGTATTAGGCTTCTGATCTATGCTCTTTGCTTCAGCTTTCACAGACAAATGACCTGTCAAATATGAAGTATCTTTATAAAATGCGATCACAGAGAATGGGGAGACAACTATATCTACATAACAAATAGAAACCTTTTGAGTGAGATGATGATTCCTTCTTGATGATGAACTCCTCTTCTTCTTCATCATCATCCTCTTCTTGGTCATTCTTAGCTGATGTTATCATATCCATGAAACTTTGGTTCTTCTGAGATGATGATGGCCTAAGAATAGCAGTGTTCAAAATAAAAATGTGAGACTTGAGAACTTTATATGATAGGGTAAGTAGGTTTAAAATACAATGACCAAAGAAAAATAAAAAATTAAAAAAATTGGAGTGAAAAAAGTCACTGACTGAGAGGATGAGAAGGAGCTGAAGTTTGTGGCACTATGCTTGTGGCTAGAAGATGACTGTGATGGCTTTTCCAACAATGATGTCCATTGACCTCCCACCACATTCATACCTGCTTCTGTTAAATTTCAATCATACAGGCATACGTGAAAACTTAATCTCGTAGTTTCATTATCAGAAACTTGTCTAAATGACATCCAATGAGGGTCAAAAGTTTTCAATTCCAAGAAGCAGTTTTCAAAGAATAGGGATATATATATATATATATATATATATATATATCATCACATAAAATCAAAGAGGATCCATAAATATCCATCCATGAACATGGCTTCTTGGTGTTTCACTACTTACTGTAAACGGAAACAGTTTATTGTGGAAATGAAGACCAGTGCAACAGAAAACGACACAACCAAGCATACCTCGCAGAATATGTCTTTCTGCAGCAATATTCTCCTTCCCTGTCTTTCCCTTTTTAACAGCAGATTCATCCCACAGAGTGAAACCACCCCCTGTGTAAGAACTGCAGTTTGAGTTTTCATCATTTATATTGATTGTACTTGGCTGAGCGGTAAATAGGCTCCCATCTGGCTTTAAAGCCCTTTGATTGAAATAAGAAATGCTGTATGTTCCAATGCCACCAGGAAGAAGATGCTCCACTGATGGAGGAAGAGCTGCCACTGGAGGCCTATCAACAGCATTCATACCAGCTTTAGTATCTTCTTTCATTGTCGTGACATTCTTCCCAACTCGTTCCAATGGTTGCAAGAAGTCGTGTGTTTTAAGGAAGCCACCTACGGTTTTGAACATAAAGAAACGAAGAAATTAATTGAAAAGATTCAGATGGTGCCTTTTCCCTGCATTCATTTTTTTCAAATTATCAATCTGCTAAACTTCTCTATTTACTTAGAAATGCTATATGGGATGGTTTCTACAAGCAAAGACATTAACAAAAGTCTCTCCTGCCATAATTGTGGTATAATATGATCCCAAGTATCAACTAGACTTCAAAAGTGTGAAGATATGATCAAATTTGTATATTAAATATTCTATTTCTAATAAAAGTAGAGATTGAGTAAGTAGGTCATATTGTTATTAAAAAAGTTCAAAGTGTTTGTTGGAAGGTTGCTCAACTATAGAGATAAAGGCCACAGGTACTGAGATCATTCATTCAATATGTAGATTAAATACTGGACCTTGGATTTAGAATAATGATTTTTATCATTCAATTCCTTGGTCATTATTGATGAATAAATTAATAAAATATGTCACATCACACCTTAACAAATTTACACCTAAAACATGTTTGCATAGGAACTTGTACAGTCCATCTTTCAGTTTATAAATTATAAAGGATTGACAAATTTAGAAAATAAAACATGCTGATTCTACCACTATTCCACGGATAAGGGAATAGAAAAGGCACCAAAACCTGACTGCATACTAATTTATTATTAGCTCCTCAATTACAAGGGAGTAAAGAACAAGGCTACTGCACTCACTTTACAAATTGATAAAAATTCTCCTCAGATGTAAAGAACCTCAATTTAGAATGAAATATTTATTTTATCCCAGAACTTCTTGAATTCTAATGTCTTGTCTTCGTTTTAAATTAAACTTCACTACCTTTCCATAATACTACTTATTCTACATATATTGATATTACTAGGGACATGGACATGGACATGGACATGGACATTTTCCCCCAATATATTTTGATCAAATGTACAAATTACCACGATATGCCATTTCATGATTTTGAAATAATTTTAAGATACGGTTTACATGGAGTAAAATAATGAATTATTGCAAGTTATGGTATTACTGAAGGATAAATTTGACAATTAAAACACACGTTTAGGTATGTATAACTTCTGCCCTACATATTTATGTAAAAAGAAAGGCAATAAAATTAATATTTAAATTTAAAAAACATTTTTTTCATAAACTCCTAATAAACTCCCCCACACTGTCACACCATATTAGGAAGCATTTCCAATGATTAAGAACGATAGAGTAGTTATTTTCAAAATGAAGTGACGAAAATGCCCACCCTCGGAGCTAAGTTCTAAGGTGAGCCTTTTTGGATTTGGAAATGTCAGCCTATCGAAGGGATGGGCCCACTCTCAAAGACAAAAGCCCAGATCTAACATACGCCGATGGCGTCACGGGTACATTAACTGCGCCACTCGTGGGTTTGCCTTCCCCTCCCCCTCCGATATTTCATATTTCCTATTCCCCACCCGCAATCATGCTAAAATTACCAAACCCCACAACCATCCCAAATCCCGCATTTTTTACCTATAAAGTTTTTCTCTCTCTCTCTCTCTCTCTCTTTTTTTAATATCTTTTTCTCTCTGACAGAAAAAAAATGAAATTCTATTTCAAACCACATAAAATAGAGTTTGCTGCATCATCTCATCAGTCATTAATAATTGATCCAAATTTTTTGAAAAAGGAAAAAAAAAAAAGGAATTTACTCATACAATCTTCGCTATAATCTCTGAACGAAATTTAAAAAAGAAAAATCAGAAATAAAAGTTTCTCTAATATGAAATAATACTTATCCCCCTAATTTTGATATGGATATCTCATCGAAATCTTGATAGCTTTGAAGCAACAAATTTCACATGATATTTTTTCTGTTTCCTTAAAAAAAATTAAAAAAAATACAACACAACATGCATATAAAAAATTAAAAGGTTTAACTGCATGAATGAAAATCTACGAAATAATTACCTTGCGGAGGAGGTGGATCTTGCTGGGTACGGGCAGTTGACGATGAGTATAGCGAGAGAAAATCGTGAGTTGCCTTTCTACCTGCTGTAACAAAATTGAATCATCAAATTATAATTAATTTTAAAAAAAAATCCATACCTCCTTTTCTTCTTCTCACATGTGGAGAATTTCGCACTGAATACATGGTTTAATTACCTTCTGTTCCAAGAGGTAATTCCATGTATATCTTCTCAATCAGCAGATTTCGCGAAATGGAAATGGGTAATTTGAGCTCCGTATCAGATCCGCCTCCAATCTGAAGATCGGAGGCGCATTAGCAGTATTTTTTTTCTCTCTCTAATGCGCCGTGAAAAATTCGAATAGTATTTCCAATGGAAATTCGGTTCTCAGAGTAATCTCAACTCAGAGAAACAACACCATAGCTTTCATGAATTTCGTCATCTTCGTGGAATTAATCTGCAGGTCGAAATTCAACTGAATTATGCAAAATTCAACTCAAAACACTAGAGAAAACACGAGTAAATAATAATCGGATAACGAGAAAGGAGAGAGAAGGAAGATTCACATATGCATACACAGTAGAACTAAGATAATAATGCATAATTCGGCTTCAGATTCTTCAGAAACAAAAGCGTGAGATGAAAGTGATCCAAACAGTGACTTTCGCTGGATTGATGGTAGGTCCACCTCGAATCAACACAATTTTCAAACGCATAGAAAGAGAGGGCCAGTAAAGGAAAAACAAAAATTAAAAAAATAAAAAGAAAATATAAGAGAGAAAGAAAACAGAATAGTACAGAGAGTATGGAAGAAACAGAGATGTAGGAGGTTTCTCTCTCTAGAACTCTCTTTCGGAAATGGAGAAATCTTCTTGTTTTACTGTATATACATATCTAGAGAGAGAGACTCTGGCGAAAATGAAGATGGAGAGGAGTAGAGAGTTTTTGGTTCTTCGTTTTCGTTTCTCCGAATAACCATAGTTGGGTCATTTTGTGGTTCGGGGAAAACGCCGTTTGTTAACGGCGTTTCGGCGGTGTAAACGGCGTTTGGCAGCTCACTCTCTCTCATCTCATGTACGGGCATTACATATCAGATGCAAATAATTATTACTATTATTTTATTAAAATGTTTTTTTAAGGGATTTTTGGTGATCCCGATTAATACCTTTTTATACTGAAGCTAAATCTTGTCGGAGTCCCACCCATTAATGATCTACTAATTTAAAATTTTCAACTATTGTCCAATAAAAATACTAAATTTCACACAAACCCTTGAGAAATCCTCTTAAAATACAATTTTGTTACAGGGATGAGAACCTCTAAAATAATTCCCTTTTTATTTAATTTATTCCGATGAGGTTTATTATGCAATATTTAAAGAGTATGAATTTTGTGAACTCATTTAAATCTAAATTTTTTAGAGTGGTCGCAATTACAAAATAAATATTAACTTATAAAAATAAATTTGAATTTTGAATAATAATCCTATCATGTATATATAAATAAAAAGAGATTGCATTTAGCGGTGGGTTGCAAATTAGGGCAAATAATTTTTACAAATGACAAAGTGAATGAATATCCATTTATCAGTCATTTTTTGTTTGTATGTGTCTTGTGCCTACCGCTATCAGTTTTTTATATCTACATATTTTAATTATTTATTTTTCATCATTATCATCTAAATTTACACTTTGAATAAACATCTATTTGATAATTTTTAAAATATTTCAGTAACAATACAATGGTCAACTGCGCACCATTTAACGAAGTTCAAAAACTTATATGAAATCATTTTATAAATATAATTTAAGTGTGGTAGTTTCATTTTCAACAACTTATATCTATTTTCATAAATTAGTATGTATTATGAATAATTTATTAGAAGATCTCATGAAATTATTTTTTCAAGAAAATCCAACATGTAACTTCATTAAAATTATATATATAATTTACTCTCAATATAAAAGTATGATATGACAAGTTAAAATTGCAAGTATTATTTCGAGGGGGCATACGGATAAAAAAGAAACTTGGGGATGCTTGGTCGAAAATTGGAAAATAAGAATGAATGAAAATTGAGTGTTTGGTGTAAATGTGATTTACATTAATTTTGATGAATGAGCCATATCCCACATAAATAAGAGGGATATATATATATAACTCATTATCTACTGTCATTGTTCTCATTTCTATTTTCATTCCCTTTTAAATATTTATCAAATGTCTCCTCAAACACTTTCTTTATTACATAACTTTGTTCGAAAACTTTATGTGGGTTGAGTAGGACATAATGTTGTGGTGAAACAATTCTAAGGCCATGTTTAGAACTTTTCCTTTTTGAAAGAATGGTTGAGTTGATCAGTTTGAAAACGGGAGAGGGTGAGAATCAATGATTTCTTTTTATATATAAATCCAAATAAAACAAAAATGCATTAAAATTAAATTAGAAAAAATAAGTATATTTCATCAATATATCAGACCAACTTTCAAAATATAAATTTCGTTTGTGGATAAAATGATTAAATTATTTATTGTTTTTTCAGATTCGAGAATAATATATTATTATATAATGATTAATTTCATTACATTGTGTAATCAATTCAATATCAATGTATAAGTAAAATAGAAAGAAAAAAAATTACATATGTACACAAAAATGAATATTATGTGAAAAAACAAATTTGGGGAAAAGTAAATTTTGTACATATATATAATATGGTTGAATAGAGTGGATGGTGTGCACGTGGGAGTGGGCATGGTCGGAGAAGGAGAGATGAGAGTTGGGCTCTTCCTGATTGGACCTTCAAAACTGGCGCACTGTAAATGGATATGGGAAGCACCCCACCCAACCCCCCCTACTTGACCTCACGTGACTATGCCCTAAACCCAGGACAACTCTACTCTTAGCTGACTTCTCAACAGTAACTTCGTTGACCTTTTTTAATTATTTTTTCATTATAATTAATCATCCCAAAAACAAACATCATTACTGCACACTTCCCCATTAACTATCTATCCTATTTCCTCTTTTCCCTTTCTCGTTCTTTAATAAATTGAGAAACTTGGATAGATGTTATTTTGAATTTGACATCTTTCATTCGTAAAAGAGATCATTCCAATTTTCTCTAAATTGTAATTTCTTCTATGATTTTTGGTAACACGACTTTGGAATTATATGTAGTAAATTTTCTCCGTAATTCTTGAAAATTTTGAAACTCTAATAGTGTGCTCAAAATTTGTTTGTTAGCTACGAATAAATGAAAAATTAAAAGTCAAGTTAAATATATTAATATACAAAAATTATGTTAAAATTATAATTTTGAGAAAAGTTAGTGATATATTCAGAAATAATCATCAATAGATATATTTTTTAAACATCACTTATTGTTATGTGTATGGTCATCAACAATTTTATGTGTTCTTACATGCGATCAGGGATGGAGCGGGGGACTGGGAGTGACGATTGCCTCCCTCAAAATTTCCGATGGAATATTTTGTGTGTATATATATATAGTGTAATTGTAGTTAAAAACATGGATTTCGTCACCCTCAAATTTGAAACACTTTAATAAATATCTCAAAAAATATATTCGTCCCCCTCATTAAAAAATCCTGGCTCTGTCTCTGCATGCGACCATATACAATCTTGATCATGGCTATGTGTGATATTTTGAATTAAGAATAAGATTTAAGAAGAAGCACTTTAATTTAATCTTCATGAGTTCAATATTTATATTAAAAACTATGAATAATAGATAAAATTAAAAAATTGTAATAAGATAAAAGAGATGGGGGTAAAATGAGGAGAGAGGGAGTGTGTGTAGGTATGTTGGTAGTAAAGGAAGAAAGGTCACGTGCTGCAGCCCTTTTCTTTGTAAGTTGCGTTGCCCTTTCTGCTGCCCCGGGAAACGCGGGGCCTCCCTCACCCACGTGCTCCCCTTCTCTCTCTCTCTCTCTACAGTACAGTACAGTGTAGACAGACACAAAGACGTTTGTTCGATTTTTTGTAGCCATTATCCATTTTCACTTCTCGATACTTCTAATCAACTATGAATTAATTTGTGATTGAAAGAATGAAACTTTTAAGTACACTAATTGAACAAAGGTAGAGGAAATAAAGGAATTGATAAATGATAATGAATACATGTAATGCAATGGTAATGGGTGTGGAATCTTGAGAAAAAAATAGAGAAGCGTAGAAAAAAGCATGGTTGAGAAATGGTTGTTTATATCCGACAATCAAGCTAAGCTTTGACATAAACAAATGAATTAATAATATTAATTAATTAATTAATAGGTTAGGGGCAAACAGTCTGGCAATAAAAATAATTAATAAATAAATCAGAGTTTCTTAGAATCAAAGGTTGCTAGAACATGGCTGATGCTATTTCCATGCACACCTTCTTATTCCATTATTCTTCCACTAATTACCTCATCAATCCCCCACTCAAATACTCCATCTATTCCTTAATCCACCTCGCCTATTTATTCATTATATATATATTATGATTACATAATAATAAGATCATAACAGAAAATAAAATTAAATTTGAAACTCTCGTTTTCCATAACTTTGGATCATTGTCACATAATTAGTTCTTCCGGTTGATCTAGTCTTTAGGTGTTTATGTGTGGTTTATCATCTCATCTGGAATTAGTTCTCTTTTTAATTTTTTTTTTTTTTAAAACATGATCAAATCAATTCTTAAATTCAGAGATTATAAACATAGTCGAAAAAACCCATATTGGTGGATTTTAATAAAATCTTTGAAGTAATAAGTAGAAAAGAAGCCGAAATATGTTGGAAAAAACCAAAGAACAAGGTAGAAATTAAATAAATAGAGACAGCAAGGGTTCTAATAAACAAAGATATATATTAAGAATAAAGAAAAAGACAATTAATTAAGTAAGTGCCCCTAAAACATGGACATTCTCTTCTCTTGCAGCTAAGGTATCGTATCAGCTTAGGGATCAGTTAACAATCATTATTTTCTTCTTCTTTAGGATAATAATTAATATTTACAGAAACACACACACTCTGTAATTAATCGTGTTTTCCCTTTAATTTCAATATTTAGGGAAAGGACAGACACGTGGCTGTTAGTCCGTTGAAAGCGGGGAAAGTCACGTGATTAAAAAAATTGTCCCGCCTCCCCAATCACGTGGCCAACTAATGCCGTGATGTGGTGGGCCCACTCTTCCATTATTTTAATCTAAAGTTACTTCCCATCCTCTTCTCCTTTCCAGGCCTTCCACACTTTCACCTCAACACATTCTACCATTGATTTCCCCACAATTTAATCTCCAAAATTTAGCCAGGTTATAAATTTATGACCTAATTGCAAATTAAAATTTTAAAAATAAAAATATATTAGCACCTATATCAAAATTGTGCTTTAATTCTAACTTTAAAATTGTGTATATAAGCACTATCTTTTCAAAAATTATGATTCGATCCTAATTTTTTTTATATAGTAAAAGAACCGACAATTTTAACTTATTATCATAATTCGAAATACAATTATATTATTCGACGATATGAATTCATGTGTCAAACAAAATATAATCTGTAAAAGATGTGATTTTTTTATGTAAATGTTAGCAACATGATCTTCAAAAAATATAATTGCAGTTCGAATTATAATAGTATGTTCAAATCTTTTTTTTTCCCCAAAAAGTCACAAGAAAATTCAGAAAATGTGGTATATAAGTTTTTGCTAAATTCCAAAGATCATACTAAATTGCAATATTGAAAAATGATAGTGTTTTTTTCGAGTCAAACTAATTCTCACAAGTCGATCTCTATTTTTTGAGTCATGAATTATTGGTTGACTCTTCTAACAAATTTAGCTATTTTTTTTTTTTCTCTTTTTATTCTTTTTCCAACACTGGGTTGTGGGGTTTACGTAGAGTATATTAATATCTTATGAAAATCAAATATTGACTTTTATATTTAATCTCTTTATTTGAATTTATTTATTAATTTGTAATTTTTATTTTAATGATATATCTTTGGGTCAAATTCCTTAATTTGGATTGTCTAAATCGTTCGAAACAATATCAATTTGAATTGTGTGATCAATAAAAACAACGACTTCTATACATATTAAATATTTTTATTTAAATTTATTAGTTTTTTATTTTATATTTTAAATGGTGTTCAGGTCGCTATCCTTCTAAATTTTTCGAAACAGCACCAATTTAATAATTTCAACAACGAAATAACATTAATGACAAATAGTAGTTCTTGTTAGAATTGAAACACATTAATGACAAATAGTGATTCTTGTTAGAATCGTTTCAACTGAAATATTAATCCGTGACACTCATGTTAAATCGAAATAGATGATCATAAGAATTGTATGATCACCAATTATTGTGTTTGGGTTCGACTAGACCCAATCCCATGGATCAAATTGGATACAGAAGTATAAACTTGACGATGTGTTATATTTATGCACTTACATCTCTTTCTCAAGGGGTAAACCAGTAATTTTCTTGATAATAATTCATATTATATATGTCGAGTTATTCAAAATATTTTAACTAATTACAGGCTGTTGCAAAATTTTGAGCTTGATTGGAGAAATGCATGCAACGGAATTTAAAGTACCGAATTTTATTTTTTATTTTTTGTTAAATTTAACACAGGATCCAGGAAAATAAGAAAATGTAATATTTACAATATGAAATATAAGAACACTAACTTTTTGATTGGGATATGAAGAATATTTTCTCCGACAAGTAAAATCCAGGAGGATTTCCGGAATATGGGTTGTTTTACATAGTAAATACGTTTGATTTGTATTTTAATAAATAAATAAAATAAAAAGTGAGTCATAGGCAATAAAGAAAATAGAAATGAGTTATTTTTTAAAAACTTTCTTATGCAGTGATAGTTACAAGTTTTGACAAGGTCGCAAAATATTTATGTTGATTTAAAAAAAAAAAAAACAAAGAAAGGTACATTGGCCTAAATTTGAAAGAAAATTTACTAATTGTCTTCTCAATTATGTGAGTTTATTTACTGTTTAATAAAGATTAAAAGTATTAAAAATGACAATGATATAGATTTAACTTTCCCAATTTAATGAATGTTGTAAATAAATAATAGTATAATAAAATAATGAAGAAAGTATTTGAGTACAGAGTATTATACATGGGGCGTGATTGAAAAAGTACAGATGAAGCCTTGGAGGTTGAACATGACCGCCACTTATTTGGTCCCATCTCGAATGACAAATTTAAAAGGAAAAAAAATGAAAAAGAAAAAAAGAAGGAATTATGTTACAGCCGATTTTATTATTATAATATTTTAATGAAGAAACAAAAGGAACTTTTACTATAGGTAAATATCAGTACAACCATCAGAAAGTGGGGATATCAATACATTGTGGCGGTTTTTTCATTAATATAAATAATATATTTTTCCATCACAATTCAGTAAATTGATAGATTTATCTTTGTAAATTCTTCACATTGATAAGATAAATTTAATATCACATCAGTCATTTTTATATTAAATGCAGGTAGACAAGGGCTATTTATGACAATTATCAAATTATGATAGAAAAGTAATCTTTATCTTTATATATTATATATATATAAGAAGGACCAAGAATGCCACATGGCATTCATACAAATCTTGAACATTTATTTCTCTTATTAAATGTAATTTTAAAGATAGTCTATTATTATATATGTAAGTTTTTTTTTTATTATAAATATATATTATTCATACAAAGCTTGAACATTTATTTCTCTTATTAAATGTTATTTTTAAAGATAATCTATTATTATATATGTAAGTGTTTATTTATAATAATTAGATCATGTTTTTAATAACCACAATATTATTTGAAAAATATCATGTATAAAATTTCAAAAATGTCATGTATAAATAAATCTTTATATATATAAGAAGGACCAAGAATGCCACATGGCATTCATACAAAGCTTGAACATGTATTTCTCTTATTAAATGTTATTTTTAAAGATAGTCTATTATTATATATGTAAGTTTTTTTTTATTATAAATATATATTATTCATACAAAGCTTGAACATTTATTTCTCTTATTAAATGTTATTTTTTAAGATAATCTATTATTATATATGTAACTGTTTATTTATAATAATTAGATCGTGTTTTTAATAACCACAATATTATTTGAAAAATATCATGTATAAAATTTTAAAAATGTCATGTATAAATAAATGCTACTATTTATATTTTAAAATCTAATTTAAATTTATAATACATCTCAAATTTTGCACATTAAATTTTCTTATTAAGTGTTTTTTTTTTCTTTTTTTGCCACTACTATTATTATATATGTAAGTATATCATTAAAAAATATCATCTATAAAACTTTAAAAATATCATGTATAAATATAAAAAATATCATGTATAAAACTTTAAAAATATCATGTATAAATAAATTCTATTATTTATATATTGGTTTACATATATACTTTATAAATATACTTTTTAAATGTTATACATGATATTTTTGTTTACATATATACTTTTTAAATTTAAATCTTACATAATAAACTTTTTTTATTATATATTTTTTATATTTTAATATACTAAATTTTCATATGATCGACTCATATATTGTGAACAAGTCAATTAATATTTAGATATGAAACCTACATTTAGTAACATGAGTCATGCCAGAAGAATTAATGTGATTTGATAATTAATGCCAAATTGCAGTTACACTTAAATCTTGCAAATCTATGATCATAAAATCATGCAAAAACTATAATCATGCAAATGGCGATTACTTTTACATATGCCTTATTTGAGAATTTCAATTTTATTTGTCATTATAAATCTCAACATCTAACTATTATGTTCTTGCATGCTTGCTTCTGTATTTCGTACAGTACCCCAACTCTTCTCAATTTTTGAATTGTATATTTCATGTGATATTGTATTTCAAAATTCAACATTATAATTTTCTTTACATAATATTCTAACCTAATCATTTTTTATGCATTTTTATGTGCACATGGAATACCTTGTAATTGCTGACATTGATCCATCCAAGAAGACATGTGCAATAAGAATTCGAGTTATCAAATCATGGTTTGTACCTCAAAGAAATTATCCACCGGAAAATAGTCTCATGAAGATGGTTTTGATGGATGATAAGGTATTTTAAGAACACATCATATTATTACATAAAATTGGTATATATATTCTTCAATGATGAGTTTTTTTATGTTTTTTAAAATCTTATAATATGCTTGCAATTCAAATTTATTTAATTTGAACATTTTTTTATCTCATGATTCATTTTCAATTTACAAGGATCCAGGCTACTGTTGCACATAGTCAAATTAGTAGATGCAAAAACATACTAAAAGAGGGAGTAATTTGTTCGTTAAAAAACTTTCAAATAGGTCAAAATCAGGGAATTGTTCGGGCTACAAAACATGCATATCGATTGAGCATCCATAAATTTACTACAATCAAACTTTGTCCTAAAGTCCCAATCCCTATGTATGGCTTTGAATTTACTGCATTCGAAGAAATTATCTCATGTCCTGATTTAGAAACCCATTTAGTAGGTATGAATCTTTATTGTTTTTTCCCAATTTATGTTATTTAAATTCACTTTTAATTAAAAATATTTGATTGATGATTCTTAAATGTCATTGGCGAGGTCTTTCCAAAAAGTGTTATTGAAGAGATCGTGAAGAAGGACAATGAAAAAGCATGCAAAATAACCATAGAACTTGTGGATCTAATGTGTGTAAATATTTGATAAATTCACGTGATTTTTCTAATAAATTTACATGTTATCCTTGCTTCCTGATAAAGTTTCAAAGAAGACAGTTTCCACTACTCGTGTATTTTGCAATGACCATAAACAAAAGTCAATGTCAGTCACTAGCTCATGTTGGTTTATTTTTGTCAAAACCAGTTTTCACACACAGTCAATTATATGTTGCAATATCTAGAGTTAAAACAAGGAGTGATTTGAAAATTATGTGTTTAGACAATGATGGGAAGATATGTAATACTACAACAAATATAGTGTATAAGGAAGTTTTCCAAAACTTGAGTTGATAAGGATAATGGTTTTTGTCCATAAAGATATTTGTTTGGTTAATTTACTACAATTATTACATCATATATCATTATTGAAAGGTTTATTTATTTTATGCATTCGAGAATTTTTTATCCAAAATTATAAAAATATACTTAAATAAAAATATTACAAAATTGAGGAAAAAATATGATCAATGTGGAATGGCAAATAAATTATGCATTTATCAGCATATACATGTGAAATAAATAAATAGCAAATCTTAAATTAAGATAAATATCATTTAAACTTAAAATTTAAAATAATATACATAAATAGTAAAATTTATTTATCATAAAAAATAACCCGTGTATTACACGGGTCTTACACTAGTATATATATATATATATATATATATAGGAAAAAACTTTTGTACACGAGGTACACGGATTTAAGATCTATGCACCAAAATTTGGTATCCAACCCAACTGGCCCATCATATATATAAATTCAGGCCCAAACTTATATGATGCATTTCACCACAATTTATTTTTTTTCTCTCTCTCACACACAGGCAGACAGTTTCACGTCTTCTCTCTCATTCTTCAGCGTCTTCTTCTCTCTCACATTGCAAATTTCAGTAATCGTCTTCTTCTCTCTGCAAACCTAGTTCGAATTTGTAATCATGTTCTTCTATCTAACATTCAAAATTTCAGTTTATTTTTTTCAACGGTAAATTTTCTGATTTTTATTTTATTTTTCAATTTTGTGTTCTCTGTTTTTTTTTCCTGATTTTTTACAAATTTGGTGCCTCTGTTGTTGAGTGCATAAATTAATATAACAGTTCTATATAATTTATACATAACAGTACCACTCAATAAACATAACCGTATCACTAAAATAACACAACAGTATTACATACACTAAAATAACACAACAGTATTACATAAATTAATATAACAGTTCTATATAATTTATACATAACAGTACTACTAACTTATACATAACAGTACCACTCAATAAACACAACCGTATCACTAAAATAACACAACAGTATTACATAAATTAATATAACAGTTCTATATAATTTATACAGAACAGTACTACTAACTTATACGTAACAGTACCACTTAATAAACACAACCGTATGACTTAAATAACACAACAGTACTACATAAATTTATGTAACAGTACTATATAATTTATACATAACACTGTATCAATGGCGGAAATTTTTCCTTCGCGATTTTGTTAATCGATGTCGCAGTTCTCCCAAATTTTTTTTAGATTCGTCCTTCAATCTTCAATTCAAACACTAAAACCTTCAATCAATGGGTATTTGAACACTGTATCAACTTTAAACCTTCATCAATCACTGTCTCATCTTCAAACCTTCATCAATGGCGGAATTTTATTTTTTTCAGAAACAATATTTATGTGTTTATGGTCAAAATTTGATCAATATTGGACGTTATGTCAATGGATCGAAATTAAATTAGAGTATTAGTCTGTTTTCATGGTAAAAGAAGAGTTTACCATGAACAATGACTGTCGAAGTTTTTCCCCAAATCCGCGCGAGAAGACGATGAACAGTAAAATGATTTTATTTTAATTAATGGCGCGTGTTAACACGCGCTAGCTGTTTGGAGCGCGTCCTGTGATGCGTGTGGGGCAGAACTGATCCGGATTGTTGTGTACGGATCCACTGATCTGTGCACAAGTTGCACAGCAACACCTCTCAATAATCTATTTTTTCAGGCTTTGAATAGTTGAATGGTGAATTGTCTAGCTTCTACTTACTTCATTTATTATTATTATTATTATTATTATTATTATTATTACTATTATTATTATTATTTTATTTGAATGAATACTTTTTCAACTATTGTTTATTGGAGAAAGGGGTAAAAATGAGATTCCATTCAAGAAAATTATTGTTCTCACCATCTCCAATAATGTTACAACACAACAATGTCTTTGTTATGAAATGCTATCTCCGGAAATGCTTTACGCAAATGAGGAAAACTACATTCTCTTTCCAAACCTAATTTTGTCCTGTCAAAATAGGGCTGTTTTATGGGATCCAAATATCGTTTTTAATACATGCTTAAAAATAAGTAACAATTATTGATTAATTTACTAAAAATCAGAAAATGTTGGTTTAACAACATAGAAGCAAGAATGTATATATAGTAGTGGCCGTTTGAAAACATTTAATTGTTAGATTATTTTAAATTAACATACATTATATTTTGTAATGAAAATATCTAATCAAATGTTCATAACATTAAATTAAAAATTGTATTTGATTCAATTTGGTTGCAAGTCTTGTCACGTCACTTTTTTTAATTCATAAGTGGGAGGACGTGTGCATATATTACCACTGTGCTACCCCACCACCTTCACGTGCCGATTTTTCCTTTTCAATTCTTTTTATTTTTTTAATTTTTTTTTTGCAACCTTCCCCACATCCAATTAATTCACATTCACACTACAACCGCTTCTTTTCATTTTTTTCGTCCAAGATAATAATGACATTTTACCTAATTTATTAAAAAACATATCTATGTAGGCTATTTTTTAGGGTTGCCAAAGTGTCAAATTATCAAATTAAGGAGTTCTTGATTTGTTTATGAGATTCACAACGGAAATGAGTTGATACGTGTGTTAAATTAAAATTGAAAGATTAGAATAATTTTTCAAGGTTTATGTTTTTTTTTATTTGTTCGAACTAAAATTGGAAAAAATCATTCTGACAATTCAATTAATTTAAAAGTTCGACCCACTTTAAGCCCACCATCCATTTTTTCAAGTGAATTTAATGTTCTCTTTCAGAAACTTCAAATATGATTTGCTTCATTTAATAAAGTAAACTAAATAGCGGTTAAACGAAAAAAAAATGGATAATCAAGTCATTATTGAATTTGCTAGGGAACAAAGAAGAAGTAACTTAAAATACAATATTAACTAAGCTCTAGTTAAAGAAATCAGTTGTTTCCATCTTGCTTTAGATAATGCTCATTGATGTAAAGATAACTTATAATTCATATATAAATTAGTTATGGTTGTTGAACAAGCATGAACAACTAACATCTCCTTATATATTTTTGGTAATTAATAGACTTACATTAATCAAAAGACAACCCTAAAAAGCTTACAGGATTTAATGTTTGATGACATTAATACTTGAAGGAGATTCAATTCTAATTATTAACAAACACATAACCATTTTTTTTTTTTTTTAAAGATCTAGATAAATCAACTAACAAACACATAACCTGGCTTGTTGAATTTAAGATTATTTAGTCTCATTACACAAATTAAACTAGCTAGGACACATGGCGTCATTTAAGCAGTAATTTTTTTTATCAAATTTAAATGAGTTTAAAATTGTGACTTTACCTTGATAAATGTTTCTATTTTGGATCAATGTATATTGTTATCTTTCAAATTTATCTTGTTTTATAGTGTTTGGGTTCTTCTATAGTACACTGTTGTATTAATACACCGGTTCTTTCAGCCATCAAATTTTGAATGATTATATCCTAACCCTTCATTTACTTTTTACCTTTTTTACTTATCTTGAGAAATTACTACAGTAAAAACTAAAAATTTCCCCCAACAACCAAAAGAGTCTGAACAATGTAGTCTAAATCTATATTTTTCATTAATTGTATATAGCATTAATCTACAACCATAAAATCGCAATCGAATATGTTTGTATTATGCATCTCGTTATTACGAATCATTTGAGACCCATATTCGATATGTTTGGGTATTTGTTATGAATCGTTGTTATTAAAATTTCAGATAACCTTCTTCTGAACTGTAATGTTGCATTCACAACCCATGATTGTATCTCTAACAAGTTTGATTATTTGAAATATCACAAGGTAATCAACCCGTTTGATTCGTTAGTCTTTTTATGAAACTAACGAGTTTGGTCTTCTCTCTTATTTCCATTATTTGTTTTTCAAACTCATCTCATTTTATTCCTTTTTTTTTTCCTATTTAACATTAATACTAATTTTCAATTTCTTTTCTTCTCTCTTAATTTTCATTATTTATTTTTCAAACTCATCTCATTTTATGTCTTTTTTTTTTCCTATTTAACATTAATACTAATTTTCAATTTCTTTTTTTCTCTCTTAATTTCCATATTTTATTTTTCAAACTCATCTCATTTTATCTCTTTTTTATATTTAACATTAAAACTAATTTTCAATTTCTTTTATTCTCTCTAAGTTTCCATTATTATCAATATTATTTGGAAAAATATTTTAGGAGTACTTGGAAAAATATTTTAAGAGTTGTGACAAGAATATTTATAAATCATTCAAATTAATCCAAACATTCTTATCAAAATATAGAAACATAATTCACATCACTTCTTGTCACCTCAATTTCTTTTTTTCTCTCTTAGTTTCCATTATTTATTTTTCAAACTCATCTCATTTTATGTCTTTTTTTTTTCCTATTCAACATTAATACTAATTTTCAATTTCCTTTCTTCTCTCTTAATTTTCATATTTTATCTTTCAAACTCATCTCATTTTATCTCTTTTTTTTCTATTTAACATTAAAACAAATTTTCAATTTATTTTCTTCTCACTTAGTTTCCATTATTATCAATATTATTTGAAAAAATATTTTAAGAGTACTTGGAAAAATATTTTAAGAATTGTGACAAGAATATTTATAAATTATTCAAATTAATCCAAACATTCTTATCAAAATATAGAAACATAATTCACATCACTTGTTGTCCTGTCACCTGAAGATAATTTGAATGGTTTATAAGATGATTGAGATTACTCCATAAACATGGTTAAGATTACTCCATAAAATCTAGAAGTATATGAAATATTTAGACAATTCTAAACTAATGTACAATTAAAAAAAATCTTAAAATATTTTTTGCATTATTGATACTTATGTAAAATTTAAAAAAATCTTAAAATATTTTTCCAAGTACTATTGATATTGGAAATTATGATAATTTCTAAACATATATATAACTAAAATATTTTTCCAAGTAGTATTGATAATAATTGAAACTAAGAAAGAAATAAAAAAAATTGAAAATTTAAACTTATGTACAATTAAAAAAAATTCTTAAAATATTTTTGCAAGTACAATTAAAAAAATCTTAAAATATTTTTCCAAGTACTATTGATATTGATGGAAACTACGACAATTTCTAATCATATATATAAATTAAAAAAACTCTTAAAATATTTTTTCAAGTACTCTTAAAATATTTTTTCAAGTACTATTAATAATAATGGAACTACGAGAGAAAGAAAAAAAAATTGAAAATTAGTATTAATGTTAAATAGAGGAAAAAAAGGGATAAAATGAGATCAGTTTGAAAAAGATGTGTGGAGATAGAATTTTAGATGAATAAGAAAAAAGGATTTATTTAAAAATGCAATAAAATAAAAAAGAATGTTACACAATAATTGAAATGTAAGAAAAGAAAGAAAAATGAAAACAAGGCCTGAATTAGCATATATATATATATATATTATCGGAGTAAAATAGATTATTAAATCTATTAATACATATTTGATTTCATAATAAGCTTAATATTTTTTCTTATGTCTTATACCGGAAGACATTTAATATTCCATCATCACAATCATTCCATTTTCAAAACTTTGTATTTCAAAATTTTCATTGTATTAATATTACAAATCAAGAAAACAACATATAATACAAAATGAAGTTGTTAACATCTAATATAACCTAATATGATTAAAAATTATTTTGAAAACCGAAATATAAGTTGCATTTGTGATCATAATTAATTACCATCAAACAAATTTGAAAATAATATTGTTATGTCTATTAATTAATTATTTGTTGGCATGCATTCAAAATTATTGTTGCTTCCATTTTGGTATTGTGATGTTAATTTGGTAATGTATTGTTAGTAATTAATTATACATGAATTCAAAATCATTGCATTGGTTGCATACCATCACCGTTCACAATCGTTGTTGCATCCTTCTGTGTTGCGTGGTTGATATTTCATCAAATATTGGTTAAATCCTATTTAAGTGGATTGCATATAATTTATGATTTACCACAATCATTTGATTATAAAGATTAGTCATTTTCAGATTTGAATTTGATTTCAATAGATATTCGTATCTCAACAATATATGACTTAGATTTGGATGCAACAATATATCTCAACAAACGAAATGCATGTAATATTATGTATTAATAAATTCAAAATGAACCAAAATTTTTGTGATAATTCATTTACAATTATTTCGATTCATACATACATCATAATTGATTTATAATGATTAAATGCAAGCAAAAAGGGTCTATTGCAACTTAGGATATAAAATGAGTGTAGAAAGCCTAACAGTCAAGTATAGCCCAAAACAGAAAAGTTACCTTATAGAAAAGTTACCGCAGTAAAAAATACTGGTGTATAGTGGAATTATCTTGTTTTATAATAACGCATTATGATTAAGATAGTGGCGTACGAGTTATTTGATTGATGGTAAACTTTTTACATGGGCCATGAACATAGAGCTTCATTTAATTTATGGGTTAGTAAAAAAAAAAAAAATTGCCGATTTTTCAAAAGACCTTTCTTATTCATGTGTTACTTAGAAATTCTCAATTTTATGATGATATAAATTTTATGGGGTCATGTCACAAATCTAATTTGAGACAAGCCAATCAAACAATCATGTAAAAGTTAATTTAAAATGTGGATAATAAAAGGTGATACTGTATCTGTGACATTATCTCTCAAAAAAAAAAAAAACATATATATATATATATTTTTTTTTGGATGGGGGCTAAAATATCTTAAAATACAACTAAACCAAATAAAAAAAAACTTTTTAGCACACAATATATATATGAGAGGTGCTGCTGTGCAACTTGTGCACGGATCAGTGGATCCGTGCACAACAATCCGGATCAGTTCTGGCCCCACCTGCATCACAGGACGCGCCCCAAGTGGATCCGTGCACAACAATCCGGATCAGTTCTGGCCCCACACGCATTACAGATCCCCACACGCATTACAGGACATGCGTGTTAACACGCGCCATTAATTAAAAAAAAATCATTTTACTGTTCATTGTCTTCTCACGCGGATTTGGGGGAAAAATTTCGATAGCCTTTGTTCATGGTAAACTCTTCTTTTACCATGAAAACAGACTGATACTCTAATTTAATTTCGATCCATTGACATAACGTCCAATATTGATCAAATTTTGACCATAAACACATAAATATTGAATCTGGAAAAATAAAATTCCGCCATTGATGAAGGTTTGAAGATGAGACAGTGATTGGTGAAGGTTTAAAGTTGATACAGTATTCAAATACCCATTGATTGAAGGTTTTAGTGTTTGAATTGAAGATTGAAGGACGAATCTCAAAAAAATTTGGGAGAACTGCGACATCGATTAACAAAATCGCGAAGGAAAAATTTCCGCCATTGATACAGTGTTATGTATAAATTATATAGTACTGTTACATAAATTTATGTAGTACTGTTGTGTTATTTAAGTCATACGGTTGTGTTTATTAAGTTGTGTTTATTAAGTGGTACTGTTACGTATAAGTTAGTAGTACTGTTTTGTATAAATTATATAGAACTGTTATATTAATTTATGTAATACTGTTGTGTTATTTTAGTGATACGGTTGTGTTTATTGAGTGATACTGTTATGTATAAGTTAGTAGTACTGTTCTGTATAAATTATATAGAACTGTTATATTAATTTATGTAATACTGTTGTGTTATTTTAGTGATACGGTTGTGTTTATTGAGTGGTACTGTTAGTAGTATTGTTATGTATAAATTATATAGAACTGTTATATTAATTTACGTAATACTGTTGTGTTATTTTAGTGATACAGTTATGTTTATTGAGTGGTACTGTTAGTAGTACTGTTATGTATAAATTATATAGAATTGTTATATTAATTTATGCACTCAACAACAGGGGCACCAAATTTGTAAAAAATCAGAAAAAAAAAACAGAGAACACAAAATTGAAAAATAAAATAAAAATCAGAAATTTACCATTGAAAAAAGTAAACTGAAATTTTGAATGTTAGATAGAAGAACATGATTACAAATTCAAACTAGGTTTGCAGAGAGAAGAAGACGATTACTGAAATTTGCAATGTGAGAGAGAAGAAGACGCTGAAGATGCGTGAAACTGTCTGCCTGTGTGTGAGAGAGAGAGGGAGAAAATAAATTGTGGTGTGATGCATCATATAAATTTGGGCCTGAATTTATATATATGATGGGCCAGTTGGGTTGGATACCAAATTGTGGTGCATAGATATTAGATTCGTGTACCTCGTGTACAAAAGTTTTTGCCTAGATTATTTCTCAATTTAAAACCTAAAAATAAAAACTATCAATTGAAGATTTGAAAGATGGAATTCATAACTTAAAACCCACGCGTGCATCCTACATTTTATAGCCTGATTATTATATATAATTATTTTATCAAAATTTTGCCTTGTATTTATTTAATTACCTTTTTCCATGTATATGAAATAATAACATTTGAAATATATATATAATGTAAATAATTAAGAATTGTAAATAAACGAAAATGTCCTGCTTTTGTGCAACTTTAATTGATAGATATATTTTTCAAGTTTCGAATTGATAGTTTTTAATCTTTCAATCTTCAAATTGATAATCAACTACTTTTTTATCCCTGAATCAATAAATGCATGGTAATATGAAGGGTGAAATACATCCATGCTCCTCGAGGTTTGGTCAAATTACTAAACTAACTCATAGATTTGTGAATTACTATTAAATCTCTTAAACGATCAACTTTTTAATATTTGACCCTCTTAAAATCCAAAAGATGGTATTGACTAAAGATATTGTGAGATTTCAAATCAAATTATATTGAAATTGATCGAAACAATGCGCAAGTTCTTAGTTTTTTATGATTTAAGGGCTTGGTTGCAATTTTTGCAAATATTGGGTCTATTCAAGCAATTTGATCAAGTTTCGAGAATGGTAGATGTAATTCATCCTAAAATGAAAACAAAAATTTCAAAGTTGTATGGATTATAACAAAAACAATCACTTATCCATCATGCATCCGTCGCTGATGTATAGAAGAATTTTGAAGTAGAAAAATTAAGTATCTTATTTAAAAATTGTATATGTAAATTTGATACACTGACAATTAACATATACCTATAGTTGTGCTGGTAAATATGAAATATGTATATCATGATTGATACATATCTTCATTCATTCAATAATTGATCACACCCATGTTTTCTTAAACCCATAAAATGAAGATAGAGTAGAGCAAAAAATAAAACAAACTGAAAAAGGAAAGGAGGGGCTTGAATGTCAGTAAATAGAAATGAAGCATTGTCACATTTGGTATGAAGTTTAATGTGTTTAAAGAGTTGATATAAATTAGTGAATAAGTGGGTAGAGAAAAATGAAATGAAATAGAGCAAGGCAAGGCGAGGCACGTGAGGTGAGAGGAAGAAACAGGTCACGTGCGCCCATCCCCTGCCATACTGCTTGCCGCCTCGCGTGCGGTGGGCCCCGTTCGCTAACCTCCGTAACTCCCTGCATCACCTTTTTTATTTAATAATTTTCTTTCACAACAATATTTATTTGGATCACAGAAAATTTATTTTAATATTTTCTAACATCTTTTCGGGAGTAAATAATTTAGTAAAATGTTATCAAACGCCTTAGATCGAGTTTAAAAACTCTGATAAACTTTTCAGGATTTATGAACTCGCTAAAATGAAATTTTCTAGTTAAAAGTTAATAAAGATATCTAGTCTTATTTTTTAAGGTTGGATTTTGTTTTAGAAATTTAATGGTTTTAGAAAAAAATTCAAATCAAATGAAAATAATTTAAACTAAATAATATTGCAATAAAAAGAAGAATGAAAAAAACAAGAAGAAGAAAGAATAAAAAAGAATGAAAAGAAAAGAAAAGAAAATAATGAATTAAAAAAATGAAAAAGAATACCGCATGATTTCAGTTGCGAGTTGGTGGTTATAGCGTAAGTTTTTACATCATTATTGGAGATGAAAATTTACAAATCATGATATAAATACAACGGTGTTGGAGATGCTGTCGAGATACAATAACATTTGGGTTTTGGGGCCAAAACGGGGCATGTAGAGCTGACTTTCCTGGGTTTAGCGCTAAAAACCTATATGTGAGTGAGTGCTGCCAATGGTTAGGGTTTTTCTTTCAAATAAATAAAAATCATCAACTATTTTTTTTTTGAAATTTAATTTCTCCATCAAAAGTAACAAGTGGATCAAATTAAAATATGACATGTGATTTTATTAAGCAATGGATTGTAATCAGTCAGTGAGGGACCTTACATGGGTCCAAAACGCTGTAGGACTGGAATATTCTGAAATTTGGAAATTGGTTGGGATATTATCAATACTTTTAAAATTACTTGGAGTTTATGTTGGGATATGAAATGATTTATCTAATAAATATATGTATACAAAAGATGAATTTTGAAATGTTAACAATGTAACTGTTATATGGGGAGTTTCAAAATATGAAGAATAAAAACAAAAAAGGAATTATGAAGAGCAAGACAAGAGATAGATTTTCTTTCATTTCATCAAATAGAGGATGTCATATTTTCATATGCAGTATAAAGCTTTCAACTTATTCTTTAGGAACAATTGTATAATAATAATTTTTCTATGCTTGTTTCTAATTTAAAGGAATAATTTATAACTTAAGAAAATAGCAAAAAAAATTTATAAGTTGGATGAAAAATAATATCTTTATTTCATTTCAAACAATAAGACATGAACATAATAGATAGTGAAATTCCAAATACTAACACATCGCTAATCACTTGATTCAATGATTAAGTTTCAAAGTATGATATCAAACTATTATTGTATTACGATATATTAACACCACGAATTTATTGTAGAAAGAAAAAAATATTTTATTATGAAGGAGTCCTTTATTTTTCAACATCATAAAAATGTTGCCCATAAAAGAGGGTATGGGCAAAAGTCAAAAGAGGGGTGGCTTAGGACATCTCTAGTGGAAATGAATTTGATGGTCTTTTGGAGAAATATACCTCAAATTAATGTTTATATGTTACTATAAAAAAATTAGGTTGACTGCACAAAATATGGTAGATTAAACATGCCATTTACTTCTTCCTAATAAGTATCACAGTTTACAAAGCAAAAAAAAAAAAAAAAAAAAAATCTCATGATCCATCAATATTACACAATGCATACATACATACATATATACACATATATATCAAATGAATCATTTTTCAAAATTTTTAATTTAACACGAATATCGCACAATATCAACAAAACATTATCAAAATTTCGTAATTTTAATACATCAGTTATGTAATTGTGAATTTGAATTGATGGTGGGAACTATATATATGTTATTGAAATGGTTTATGGATTGATATGGTTAAATGTAATGTGTATGTGAAGATCGTGATAACCATAAATAATTAGTATGACAATTTACAGGTAAACCTATTAAATCTATACTAATACTATATACTAAAACAAGAAAATTGGCTAAATTAACAAGAATGTCACCTTCCCGCCTAAAAGTGTCTTATCAATATAAAGTTAAGAAATGAAAGAGAAAGATTCATTTCATTTCTCAAATCTATGTAAAATTAAGAAATTGAGAAAATGTAGCGATTTCTTAACAAAAGAAAGATGCTATATAATAAAAAAAAAATTCAAGATTTACTAAACATTCAAAGGTAGAAAAATTCTTTCAGGTCTTATTCTCTCATACCTTCATTTTCAAATAGATCGCACCAAATTGTCTATGTACATTAAATACAAATTGAACAAATAATTTTGTGAGAGAGAAATAAGAAAATGAAGAAAGAAACTTATATATGATAATTGAAGATTTCAATTTGAAGTATAAAAGTGGAATATACAAATAAAAAATATTAAAGGAAATATTAATTATGATCGAAAGATTTCATTATTATATATAATAGTATTAATTTGGAAAAAAAAATATAAAATCAACAAATAAAATAAAAAAATATTTAAAAATAAAATTAACAATAATGTGTACCATTTTTTAATCAAATTAGCCCAAGTGAAAGCAAAATTTTATTAAAATTATATGACAATTTGTGCAAGGCACAGGAAAAATATAAACAATTATTTATTAATTATACATGTTTTAGATTAAAATAATATTATAAATAACATGTTAATTTATACAACTTTATTATATTATTATACATTATAAATGTTAATATAATAAATAATAAAATATGCATGACACAGATTATAATAGAAATAGAAAAAAAGAGGGTGTTGCTAAAGGTACAACACCATGTGCTAAAAAGCACAACAACCTATTTGTGCCCTTAGCACATAGTGTTGTGCCTTTAATCCCACCCAAAAAAGAAAAGATATGGTATTGGTAAGAGCACGTGAGTGAAAGGCTACAGGCGGTGCGTCGCTCTCATACTCGTGACGGTGTCACGTGGTGGTCAAGATTCAAATTATAGGGCCCCATTTTTGCTTATTGCTTTTCCATCAATAATTCCTCTATATATATTTATATCAACACTTCTTTTCTTTTATGTGCTGCACTATACGACAATACAAACAGGGTTTATTATATAAATAACTATTCATTTATTGTTTACTTATTTCATTTCGATTGGTTCTTTTTCTTCCTCTTTTGATCATTTATCTTTATTTTTATTTTTATTTAGTGATTAATTTTTTTTCGAACGTTTTTTTTCATATGTTTTCATTTCGGTCATTTATGTTGATGTCGAAACTGTTTAATGAAAATATGCAAATATAGATGATTGAATAAAAATAAAGTTTAAATATATCTAGCCAAAGTGAGGAAAAAAAAGTTGAAAACAAAAATAAAGTCATAATAGTGTTTGTTGTGGAGTTCTTAAATATCTAAAAATCGAAATGGCAGTTATTTGATAATATTCACACAAGTTTTAATTTTACCTGTGGGTCAAGTATTTAATAATGTAAATTTTGATCAGTTCAATTAAAATGGTGCAAAGAACATTGTCTCCAAAACAATAGAATAATACCAAAATTATCCAAAATAAAAAAGACATAATAAGATAATCAACATATTATGATTATGTAGCTTTATTAAACTGCACTAAATCAAACATCACATAAGAGAGTTAAATTCTTTCTAAAGCTAATTTATTGTGTACAACTTAATCAAACTAATTGATAAAAGATAACAACTCGACACCCCTTTCGCAGAGAGTAAAAGAACAAATTCTGAAAAAAATATATTATAAAGTTTAGTTTTCAAAATAGAATTTACAACTAGTTTTAAAACATAGAATTTATAAATACTCATAAAGATATAATTTATAAAATGTAAGATAATACTTTAATAATTAATGTAATAAATAAATGTAAAAATTTCTTTTTTAAAAATCTTACAAACACCCAAACTTTATTTAGTTTTAAATAAATATTTACACACATTTATAATTATTATTTATATTTTTAATGACTTTCACATAAAAGAGGCTGGAAAAGAAGGAAGAGAGAGAGAGAGAGAGAGGGTGTTTGGTAGTGGGGGCATGTGCACTCCTCACCCAACTGACCTGTCGTTTTCAATGCAACTTCAATATTATTTGTAATAATAATTATATAAATTGTCTAAGGATGAGGTGGCATAATATGCACGTGCTCCAAGTTCATTTTACCGATCAAAAAAAAAAAAAGCACGTGCTCCAAGTCATGCGCTTTGGTCTTTGGATGGTGCATAGGGGAGTCACGTGGGCCCACACCTGTTTGGACAAGTGTCTCCTACATCTCTCTCGCTCACCTCTTTACTTGGGCTTGGGTTGGGCCCACTCCACTTCTTCATTTAAGGTCCTTTTTACTTGGACCTGGGCTGCGCACTTATTGGTAAAAGAAACATTCTTTTTTTTTTTTTTTTAATTAGAAAGCTTGAGCATGATTGGGGGGATTTGGAGATTGAAAAAAAAAAAATCGAAATCACACTAATTTTTCGGAATTTGTAAAATTAAATATAAAACCAAATGGGGAAATTGGTGTAGTTTAGTCTAAAGAAAATTTCACTAATTTTCTTCCATAGTACAAAGCTACCTAAAGGAGACACTATAAAAAAAACTTTTTGACAATTTATTTAAATCACAATGACGAAACAGTAGTACAAAAGAAAGACATCAAATAGAATGTATAATACATTGTTGAAAATCAAGGTAAATTGTTTTTATTTGTCATGGGTTTAAGTTAGGGAAAAATTCAATTTTAGTTTATTTAAAACGTTACTGTCCAATTTTAGTCCACTATGAATTTTTTTTTTCAATTTTAGTCCACTTAATCAAAAAATCGTCACTATTTGGTATTTTTTCCCAATTTTAGTCCATTTCTCACAATCGCCCCCAATTTTAATTTTTTCCCCACTCGCGCTTATGTGGCGCTTAATATCCATTCCGGCGGTGGCGCCGCCGCCGGAGCCACAGTTTCTCCTCCCCCATTTTCTCTCTCCTCCAATATCTTCATCCAGCCACCGATCGGAGCCAATCTTATACCCAAATTGAAGCCCTCGTTGAGCCCATCACGAATCTGGGCTCGGATTGCCGATCACCCATGCCGATCGCCGGCAATAGACCGATAACAGTTCGCTCTTTCTCTCACCTCTCCCCCATTTTCTCTCTCCTCCAATCTCTTCATCCGGCCACCGATCGGAGCCAATCTTATACCCAAATTGAAGCCCTCGTTGAGCCCATCACGAATCTGGGCTCGGATTGCCGATCACCCATGCCGATCGCTGGCAATCGACCGATAACAGTTCGCTATTTCTCTCACCTCTCCCTCATTTTCTCTCTCCTCCAATCTCTTCATCCGGCCACCGATTGGAGCCGATCTTATACCCAAATCAAAGCCCTCGCCGAGCCTGTCACGAATCCGGGCTTGGATCGCCAATCAGCCGTGCCGATCGCCGGCAATCAGCCGATAACAATTCGCTCTCTCTTCTCTCTCGACCCTCTCTCTCCGATTACAGATAGCAAACCACGTGTCATCCAATGAAAATTGGGGGCGATTGTATTACAATCGCCAGAGAAAATGACCAAATAGTGACGATTTTTGATTAAGTGGACTAAAATTGAAAAAAAATTTCATAGTGGACTAAAATTGGACAATAGCGTTTTAAATGGACTAAAATTGAATTTTTCCCGTTTAAGTGAAAAGTTACGAGTAACTTTAAGTCACGTTGCTATAGTTTCCAAACGTCAATTACAAAAATTTGAAGATTGCTTTTAATATAGAATGCTCATATGGCTAATGAGTGCGGGAAAATTTGATTCTAGAAATCGAAGGTACACACTTTAATTACTTAAATTATTTATTGATCGATATCTAATTTATGTAAACCAACAATCTTGAGCTATAAACATGTGTTATTCATTGAAATACTTACATAAAGTCTCATCAGCAGTGACATCGAACCATTTACCATATTTAAATAATTTATATTGATGACATTCAATATTTAAACCATTGCGTTTTTCTTTCTATAGTACTGCATACTTTTCTGAAAAAAATTAATAAAGGTAAAAACTAATTTCAAGAATAAAAAATAACAAAAACAGAGTGCATTATTATTCTTTTCTTTCTATAAAAAACATTCAAATCGGAGAACGTCCAAGAAAACCACAAATACCTAAAAGAACTCAACAGAAATTAACTATAAAAAAATCAAACAAGAAAATCCAACCTATAAGTAAAAAAGAAAAAAATATCTTTGTAAAACAAAACTGATCAACATGGTGGTAGATCATTTGGAGGTGGCAACAAGCATTGAGATGGGTCCTTTCCATTTTCCACAATTAACCCCAAAGCCAAACCCCATGAAGTGTGTTCTTCAAGGTGGCAATGTATGAACCACACGCCTGGATTATCCGCCACCAGCCGTATCGCCGCCCATCCCCCCGCCGGAACCGCCACCGTGTTCCTCTCCGGTGGGTCCACCAGGTTGTACCGCGTCGGATCCTTGGCAGCATCGAAGTTCCCAAACCCTCTTCCCACTATGAAGAAATTGTGCCCATGAACATGCATTGGATGGTTTTCTGGATTTAGAAAGTTGGTATCTTGTAATATTATCTCTAGCTTCGTGGCGTAGGCCACTTTGAGCACCTTGGTGCCAAAGTTTGTGTTCATGTTTTCTGTGAAGGGATCGACACCTGTGTAGTTGAATGCATGGGGTGGGTTTTCGGGGAAGTCCGAGGAGAATGTGGAGCTTAGGTTGTGGTAATAAGATTCAAGAATGGACTTGGAAGGAAGAACGAATGACTGGTTGTTCATGGACGCGTAAAACCTCTTGTTTTGAAGCCCTTTGCAGGTTTGATTCTTGGGGCAGTCTTGGAGGTTTAGGCCTATCGTTGTAACGATGCGTTTATGGATGTTTTTGGGCACGTTGCAAGGGTGGTCTTGTGATCCGAGGCTTTTGAGGCTGTTCAAGAAGTTTGTGACAAATGGGGTGTCGTTTAAGGTTGGTAGATTTTGAGGTATAGTGTAATAAGGTGGCAATGGGGGAATTTCTTGGTTTTGGGTTTGGTATTTGATGAAGCCAATAGTGGTGGAATTGTTGAAGTTGAAGATGGTGGTGAGATAAGGTCTTGCAGCCATGGCGAAGACGGGGGTTGAGTCTGTGGGGGTTTGGTCAGTTGTGAGTAAAACGTTGGTGGTTTGACCAGGGGTGATCATGATGGCTGGTGTTGTGAAGGGCTTAGTGTAAACGCCGTCAATTTCGACGACCGTTAATGTGTGGTTGGCGACGGCGAAGAAGAGCTCGTCGTTTAAAGCGGCGTTGATGATTCTTAGTAGGTAGGTTTTGGCTGGTTCAACAGTTTGGATGAATGTATCTGCATGAGTAGAGCAAGGGTAGAGTGGGCCCGGCAAACCATTGATGGTGTAAGCATCGGAAGAATTAGGGCCACCACCATATAACAACATTTGATTTTCAACAAATTCAACATCTCCATTCCACCATTCTCCAAGGATGAGAGGGGGAGAGAATGGAAAAGGCGTGTTTGTGTTTGTGTTGGGAAGAATGATAAAAGCGCCAAAAAGAGAAGCACGTTGCCAAGCAAAATGAGCGTGCCACCAGAGAGTACCCCTTTGATCCACAACACTAAACTCGTAAGTGTAGCTCTTGCCTCCTCCTATGGGGCATTGCGTTATGTATGCGGGCCCATCTCCCCATCCTGTTCTCAACTGCCTAATTCCGTGCCTGCATCACCATCATTTTTTCACCTTCTAATCATGCAATTATTATATAGGAGGACTGTAGGACCAATAACCATTATTATACCACCAACATCCTCAAACACAAGAAGCCAATTTACTTTTCCTGAATTCATTCTAATAATTTTCACTAACTTTGTCTTGTCAATAAGTAACCATAATTGTCAAAAATTAATACATAAATTAATATTTAATTCTCAGATCACATCAATATCACAACAAACGTACACCATAGTTGCAAATTTTGAAAACTGCCAAAATTTAAAATATATTTTCCGTTTAATTTCATTTAATAACTAACATATTAAAAAAGAGGAGGTCAACTTAATTATTAATCGACAAATAAAGAAAGGAGAAGAATGATGAGAGCACATGCCTGCCACAAATTACACCAACAAAGAAATCCGACATATATAATGCTCCTAATCTATTCACAATTAATCTTACACCTTATTTTACTACTTAAATTTTTTTTGGGAGTAATTTCTTATCATTAATTAGTAGAAAAAAACAACAAACTTCAACATGACATAAAGTTAAATATAAATGACTCCAAACTCTATATCAGGACTCAAAACATAGCATAAGTGAATTTGATTCGATACTTGAATGTAAAGTATTTATATTTACTGGAACATAAAACTATATATTACTTCACGTTGAGGTATGTCCTAAAAAAGAAAAAAAAATGATACTGACCAATGGATGGTGGTGTTTGTTGCCACTCTATTGGTGACTTTGACTTGGACATTGTCACCTTCATTGACAGTGATGGTTGGGCCTGGATACTTCCCATTCACTGTTAACACTGCCTTTCTATGGCATAATCTCCTTATACTCTTCCACTCTATCTGCAATTTTTTAATATATACAAAAAAATTAAAACACACACACATGTGAAAAGGGATTTGGCTTTTATAATCTATGGCTTACATTGAACTCAAACTTCTTTGTATTGGATGGTGGAGAAGAAAGCACTTGCATTGCAAATATTGATATTGTGAGCAGCAAAAGAGTATGGTTAAATAAGCTCTGCATTTCTACCCAACTTTTGAACTTAATTTTAATTCCTGTGGATGAGCAATGCAACTCTCACCAACCCTTTATGCCCAAGGCTCATTTATATAGGGAGGGAGCTACAACACAATTACCATGCACACTTTGTAAATCATTATATTTCTTTATGGAATTCTTACTTTAGCTTTTGAACTGTAATTTTATTTGTGGAGTATTGCATTTTTTATTGTTAAGAATATTTTGAAATCATTTTCGATCAAAATATTTGGATTTGGTTCCGATTTCAACTAAAAATATCTCGTGCAAAATTTGTGACTACTGACTACCACAATTTAAAGATCACCGCTTGAGAGATATAGGACAGACCAATTTGTTTTTTTTCTTTTTCCAAACATATTACTGAAACAATGTCATTTTCAACGCATTGATATTTTCTTTTTCTTGCTTCTATGACCAAAATGTTGTAATTTTCTAATTTAATTTGAATAATACTATTATACAATTCTAATATTGTTTTTTAAAGATAAATATCAAAGGCATGTATACGTGAACTTATGAGTGGTGAATTTGTGAAGTATTGATCATGGTCTGCATAAATTGTTAAATTTTTTATTTTTATTTTTAACTTATGAGTTATGATTTATGATGATGTTAATGTCCCGTTGGTGGTGTTGAATATCTTTAAATTTCATATTTATAGTTATAAAACATTGGTTTAGCACAAAAACTTGCCTCGCGTAATATAATTTGTGAGACGGTCTCACATAAAACTCACTCTTGGTTTAGATATTATGTGATCTCATTTTTGTATTAGTAATTGCTTTTGCTTTATATATTGACGGTCGCATATTTTTTAAAAGGATTTTCTAACAAACCATGATTAAAGATTTGAATATTTTAAGCATGTTTTCTCTTATATAAAAGAAAAAAAACTAATATGCACTTTGAAAAATCTCATAATTATTTATGTTTTTTTATTACTATATTTAAATATTTTTTTATATTGATTTTTTCCCAAAATAATATATTCTTTTTAACTCCTCAATTAATGTATTCAAACTCCAATCACCATGCATAAATATCTCATAAAATATGTAGGAACTAGGAACATCTTCTAAAACATAATTAATGAAGTTATAATACAAACTTAATTTTATTGACATATAGTAACAAATACAATATTGAACGAAAAGATAACACAACCTCAAATGATATATAGAACAGTTATTCATAAATTGGCAGGCCCATCAACTGAAGGGCAAAGCTGTCCATTCGACCTAAAAATATCCACTCACGCGAAAAAAAAAAAAAAAAAAAAAGGAGGTAAAAAGAAAGCTTCCCGCGAAAACCCAAAAGCTTTAAAAAAATGGTCAATCCCCCGCCAAATACCCCCAATTTCATATAAGAAGGTAAAATACTACACCGAAACCCTAATCCGCAAGACAAGATGAAGATCCGAACGATGAAGCTCCGAGAAGCCCATAAGAGCGAGGAGAGCTCCTCACTGTGCTCCATTTTGTGGGCCTCCAATGGCGACCACATTGTCACCGCCTCGTCTTCCGACAATGCTATTTGCATTCACGAAGCCATTGCGCCGTCCAATGCTCCTAAGTTACTCCGCAACCACCGCGAGGGTGTTACGGCGTTGGCTCTCAGCCCTAACTCCACCTGCCTTGCGTCTGGATCCATTGACCATTCTGTCAAGCTCTATAAATTCCCTGGTATTTCTATCCCCCTTTAATTTCTGATAATTTCTTAGGCATAAATATTTCATGGGAACTTGAATAGTTGTGAGTATGTTTTACAATTCTTGTGCGCGGATTGGAGGATTTTAAATCAGGAGAACAAGTATTCAATTATTGATGTGCAAGTTGAAATGTCACAGATTAGCATATGAATTTGAGAAATTATGAGGTTTGGATTAGATCGGAACTCAAAAGTTAACTTGGCATATGGGTATCCTTTAGTGATTCTTGTCCTTCACAAGGTTCATCAACAGCACAGAACCAGCCTCTTTCATTTGCACAATTAATATGAAATGGACTAGATCCAAGATGATCCTGCATTAGCATAACAATGAACTTGATTTGCATTTTGGGTGCTCCCTTATCTGTGCAACATGGCTCATGCATTTAGTTACTTGTGGTTGATCAACCCCCCACCCTAGAAGTCGCTCATATATCATGACCCATATTGCTAATCAATTTTCAGGTTGATGCGTGCCTATTGGCTTCCTAATGTGCTTTTTCGGTAGCTAAATAAATAAATTAAAATGTTGTGTATTTAAATCATTCTTGGTTAAACTTAGATTTACTACTGTTATATAAAACCCTGTAGTCATTGTAGATGTTAATATGCAACTATTGATAGACAATGTAATCTTCTTGTTTTAGGTGGAGATTTTGAGACTAATATCACTAGATTTACATTGCCAATTCGTGCTGTTGCTTTCAATAAGTCGGGATCAATTTTGGCTGCGGCTGGTGATGATGAGGGCATCAAACTTGTCAATACAGTTGATGGAACCATTGCAAGAGTTCTTAAAGGGCACAAAGGGTCTGTCACCAGCTTAGCTTTTGATCCCAAAAGTGAATACTTAGCTTCACTGGATTCAGTTGGGACTGTCATTTACTGGGAACTCCAGTCTGGAACTACAATTCACGTTCTCAAAGCTCTAGCTCCTAACAATGGTTCTGATGTTTCAGTGATGAACATACTTGCATGGAGTCCAGATGGAGAAATGCTTGCAGTACCAGGTCTGAAAAATGATGTGATAATGTATGACAGAGACACTGCTGAAAAGTTGTTTTCTCTTAGAGGTGATCATGTACAACCTATTTGTTTCTTATCGTGGTCACCTAATGGGAAGTATATCGCTACTTCTGCTTTAGACAAGCAGATTCTCATATGGGATGTTGATAAGAAACAGGATATTGAGAGGCAGAAATTTAGTGAATGCATATCTAGTATGGCATGGAAGCCTCAGGGAAATGCATTGGCAGTTATTGATGTTATGGGGAAGTATGGTGTGTGGGAATCAGCTGTACCATCAACTATGAAATCTCCAACTGAAGATATTCCTAATCTGTACTCAAAAAACAGCCATGGCTTCCTATTGTTTGATGAGGAAGAACCTAGTGCATCAGGTAACTTGAGTGATGTTAATGAAGATAGCCATGGTGAAATTGAGCAACCCAGCAGAAAAAGATCACGCAAGCACTCTAATTACATTGATGAATGGGAAGAAGATTGTAGTGATGAGCTGGAATCTATTCCTAAAGTTGAAACTCGTAAGAAGGCCTCTTATGGTGACAAGAATAATCCTAATGGGAAGAGTGGATCCAGAAATATGATGGTAACTGCAGGGCCGAAAATGCAAGAAGCTTTTCAGCCTGGAGCTACACCTGCACAGCCTGGAAAGAGGCACTTTATGTGCTACAATATGCTTGGAAGTATAACCACAATGGAACATGATGGATACTCACATATAGAGGTATTCTGTTACCCTTACATTTTTCCTCTGAATGGTGTTACAGTTTCTTTGGAAACTATATCACATGTATTCTATTGACGGGTAGGCGAATCAAATTGAGAATACAAAGGTTGAGTTTTATTGCTATCACTAAATACTTTGTTCATATGCAGTTGTGATAATTTTTAATTATTTCCTTAACTAAATGCATGTATCACTGTAAATTTATGTTAATGATAGTCACCTTTGTCAAATATTCCTTTGATTTTACATCTAGAATAACATTTGAATACGATCCTTTGACAAATTGATTCGAACAATTAACTGCAGATAGATTTTCATGATACCAACAGTGGCCCACGTGTTCCTGCGATGACTGACTATTTTGGTTTTACAATGGCTTCTCTTAATGAGAATGGGAGTGTATTTGCAAATCCTTGCAAAGGCGATAAGAATATGAGTACACTTATGTATCGTCCCTTTAGTAGCTGGGCAAATAACAGTGAGGTATCCCTCTTCATCTCTTGTTTGTGTGGATTGATACTTCTTTCAATCACTGTCAAAAAAGGTGGACAGCATCTTTGTATTCATTTGCCCTTTTGCGAATGTGTTGCTAATTATAGCTGATGCTGGTTTCCTTGTGCCAATTTAGTGGTCTATGCGGTTTGAAGGAGAAGAAGTTAGAGCAATAGCACTTGGAAGTGGTTGGGTTGCTGCTATCACCAGCCTTAATTTTCTTCGAATCTTCACTGAAGGTGGTTTGCAGGTTTGTATAATTCTTTTATCAAACTCCAAACTCTAATATGGAAATGTAATATATTTTTTTTAAAAAGAAAACAGTTATTCATGTCACTAAATATAATCTCTTGGCAGGCTTGCATTTTTCAACAAGCCCCTGAGATTATCATCTTTGCCATTCTAAATTTTGCTTAATTAAAATTTTAATATTCAATGTCTTAACAGAGACACATACTCTGTCTCGATGGGCCAGTGGTTACTGCAGCTGGCAACAAGGATGAACTGGCAATTGTCACCCATATTTCACCTACTCTGCCTACAGATGAGCAGGTATTCTTTAACATTTTTATGTAATATAATGTATCAGTTTATGAATCACAGTAATCTACCATAAAACTGCTAATAAAGCTAATTGCCAAGAATCTGGAGGTACAATGCTTACTTAGAGTTGAGGATTTTTTTTTCTACCGTTAAAGTGGTACTTCATCTAAATTTCAGAAGGATTTTTTTTTTTAAATTTTTTTTCCTTCTGCTACAACTGTATATATTGGATTATGTGTTGCATAACACATTTTCTCTTCCAGATGCTTGAATTCAGAGTCTTTGACATCCCTCGTGGGTCCCAAACTCTCAGAGGACAATTGCCATTGACTCCTGGGTCATGTTTGACATGGTTTGGTTTCAGTGAAGAAGGCCAACTAAGTTCTTTTGATTCTAAGGTGCATATCTTTGAGCTCAAGTGTAATTGTCTACAAATATGATTTTTATATGTTGTTCTGAGTATTGAAATATTATACATTATAGGGTGTCTTGAGAGTCTTCACAAGTCAATTTGGGGGTACATGGCTCCCACTTTTCAGGTACTATAGTTGTAATAAACTCTGTTTATTTTACATGCACTTTTATATTACATGCCTTTATACGATTATCTGATCCTCATATTTGTCATTGCCAGTAAACTAAAGAAGTCTGAGGAAAATTATTGGGTTGCTGGATTGAATTCAAGCAAGTTATTTTGTGTTGTTTGCAAGTCTCCTGAAACCTTCCCACAGGTATTGTAGTGAGTCACGGATGTAGTTGTAACAACAAATTTCTTATCTACAAATAACAACACAACTCTTATCTTGATTGCCAAGATATATATTTTGTTTTGCCAATACAGTATATTTGATATATGATAGTATTTAATTTTCATATCAATTCAATATCTTATTCAATCTTGGATTTAATGTTCAAAACAAAGTAAAATTTTAAATTAATAAAATTAGTTAAGTACATATATCAATATATTTGGCAATAGATTTTTCTTATCCATTTGTAACTGATCATTCATCTTCAATTATGGCGTTTCCAGTCCACTCCGAAGCCAGTCCTAACCTTGTTGGACCTGTCATTCCCTCTTGCTTCTTCTGATCTCGGTGCAGATAACCTTGAGAATGAATTTATGATGAACAACATGCATCTCTCCCGGGTAAGTATTTATAAAGTGATAAAAAATTGTTGTCAGTAAAGTTTTACATGTACTGAAATGTGCTATATTAGATTGAGAAATCGTTTGTTGGCATTTGCATTATTTGAGGAGATAGATGCATAGCAATTTATGTACTTTCTTTTCCTTCAACAATTTCTGCTTACATTCATTATTTCTTGCTGAATTACCAATGCCAATATTTTCAGATTCAGAGAAGTATAGAAGAAAGAGCATCTTCTGGTCATGATACCACCTCACTTGATGATGAGGCTTTCAATTTAGAATCTTCACTGGATAGATGTATCTTGAGGCTCATTGCATCCTGCTGCAACGGTATGTAAAAGCTTAAGCTTGTAGCAAGGAGTATTATTTTAACATTTATGTAATATCTTCAATACGAACATCTTGTATGATGTTGTCTTTTTTCCTTTTCCCTTGCTATAAATATGCAAGTTCAACTAATCTTTAATGTCTTTTTCTAGGTGATAAACTTGTGAGAGCCATTGAGCTAGTGAAACTTCTGTCGCTAGAAAAATCAGTTAGAGGGGCTATAAAACTTGTGACTGCATTAAAGCTACCAAATTTAGCGGAGCGCTTCAATGATATACTGGAGGTCAGATTTCAATTCCCATGAATCATTTGAGATACATGGCTTTTTCATAATTGATCGTTTTGTGATTCTTTCTCACTTGCATTGTTATAGGAAAAATTGCTCAATGAAACAGTGGGGAACACTTGTAATGGTTCTATCAAACAAGAAGTTGCACCTACAAAGCTCTTCACTGCACCAGAAATCACTAAAACATCAGAAGGTGCAGTTGCATCTCCACTCCACACATTGGCATCCATAAGAAAACAAAATATTGAGGTGCCTATGAAAGATAAAAATGGAAAAGGTGAAGAAAAGCAAACTATGGCATTGGAGAAAGCAATCGACTTGAAGACCACAGTGAAGTTGAATGCTGATGAAGTGAAGAAGGTTACGAAACTTGACCAGCGGAATTCTAGTCGCCCCTCTAACCCATTTGCAAAGTCATCAAGCAACCAAGAAAGTTCGTCGCTCTTTGGTTCTCTCATGAAATTTAAGAAGGGTGATAGCAAGGGGAAGTTATGACGTTATGCCTTGTTTCCCTCAGATTGAAGCAAAAAGGTAGTGCTTTTAAGTTTATCTGTCAGCTGTTTTTATCATTGGGAAAATGGTAATAATAGCTATTGTGCTGCAATGTTCATGTTAGCTTTAATCTTGTATTAAAGAGAACAAACTGCATATTGTCATAGGTCATATGTACTACTATATATGTATATTGCTAGGAGGTCTGTATTTATATGGATGCTTCAGTTCAAAATATCATTTCTAAGTCTTGAAAAGGGTGTTTGGACTTTGGATGGATGGATTTGAGAATCCACAGCCCAACATCCACTCGGCCACTTGTTTGGATAAAAATAATAAATCAATGGATATTTGAATTCCAATATTATAAAAGTGGACTTCAAATTCTAGTTTTGGGCTTAGTGGATTTCTAGTTATGTTTTGCTTGTTTGTTTGATGGGCGTGTATTATACAGTCAAGTTTGAACGAGTTTTAGTTAAAATAAAAATAGTTCAATATGGATATTCTACAATTATTTTATTTATCGAACTTGAGTTTAAATTTTATCAAATGTAAAAATATGTTCAAGTTCATTTGCGTGAAAAAAAAAGGACATTTAAAATAAGTTATTCAGAAAAAAAAATACTAAAAAGAATTAATTACTTCAACGTAGTACACACCACAGTGTACATCTCCTTGCTGCTTTTGATCATTAGTACAAGTTACAAAATGTGAAGTCTACATCTCTAATCTTGATCTCCACGTGGCGGCATGTGGTTGCTTTATGGAGTATATATAAATTGCCACATAGGATTACAGCACCTAACGGCTGAAATTCCAATTCTCATCCCTCATATCTCCAAAGTCCAAACGAACTCAAACCAACCAAAATTCAATTCAGAGAGCGGTGGCACTAGGCAGGCAGATGGTGATGATGGCACTCCGAGCTACATCCACCGCGCATCCCCCGTCTCTTCCACCATCGCCGCCGCTCTCTCCGCCTCCCAAGACCATTCTCCTCATTCCTTCCAAACTCAAAACCTCTTCAAAATCTCATCAGTTGACACAAGCCAACTCTCTGGCACTTCCTGCAACTGCTGTCTTGCCTCTCTTTGCTCTTTTTGCAGCTCCCTTTGAAGCCAGAGCTGAAATTTTGCCCAAAGAACAGATTGTCTCTTCTCTCACTCAGGTTGGATAAAGTTCCATTTGAATTTGTCGCATTTTCTTTGCTTGGTTTGTTTGTATTTGAATCCACTGGCGTCACACATTTACTGTTTGTTGAATTGTCTGTGTAGCATTTCCTTATGTCTGTTGTTTGCAAGTCATTGAGATCCAGTTTCTTTTCTTTTTGTTGAATTTTCTCTGTTAATTGAAGTAATTACTTTATAATCTGATGAACGCTGTTAATTTGGGAATTTCATTGGTTTTCGAATGAGACCATGTTTTTGGAATTGAGACCCTTTTAATCTTGCTGGGTTTTTCAGGCGGAATCTGCTATTGATCAAATTCGAGAAGTGGGATCGAACTTTTTCAGTACTGCAGGCCAAGTGATTGGAGCTGTGACAAATGCTGTGAAGCCGGGGGTAGACGTGGCAATGCCTATCCTAAAGCAAGCTGGAGAGCAGGCTGTGAAGATTGCTTCTCCTGTCGTCTCAGAGGCTTCTAAGAAAGCCCAAGAAGCTATCCAGAGCACCGGATTTGATACTCAGCCAGTAATAACTGCAGCCAAGGTACACTAATAATTTTGATTAGTTAACAGATGATGGTTTCCAATTCCTCGATTCTACTTATCTTCGCTCCAATTTAGCTGATTTATACACCTTTGTTTTAATTGTTGAGAAAAGGTTAAGTTATTATTTTATTAAATGATAATTCTGCCCCTATCTTGATAGTCTTTATGATCATCCTTCATAAAAATCATGGGAAATTTGCAAGTGTAGTATGGGCACAGCATATAGCTATTCAAATTGCTTAATTGTACGAACATTTTATTCTAATAACTCAATACTCTCTCAGATGTTACCAATGCTTGCTAAGGTATTTAATATCATGTTATAATGATGATTTCAATTGCAGACAGTCGCTGATGCAGCTCAGCAGACAACAAAGGTGATTGATGGGGCCAAACCCATCGCTACTTCCACAGTTGAAACTATATCATCAGCAGAACCTGCTGTAATTTTGGGGACTGGTGGTGCACTAGTCATTGCATATTTCTTACTTCCTCCCATCTTTTCGGCCATCTCCTTCAACCTTCGGGGTTACCGGGGTAACGATCCCTCCTTTTTCAAGTTAGATTCTTCTTGTGTCCTATACAGTTTCAGATCATTAAACTGGTTACAGAGTCCATTTGCCAGCCAATATGAATGCTTACCAGTTTACGGTCTTGGAGCAAAATTTGACTATTTTAAGTGGAGAAAAAAGGAGGTAGCAACTCAAAGAGTAGTACATTACTGGAATATCTTAGAGAATCTTCCAACATTCTCCTTCATCCCTATGCTATAGCTAATGTTATAGTATGACCAAAATGGTACATCCCACCCATTTTCGACACAGTATAGATCACAAGATCTGATTGTAAGTATGCCCTAATAAACCTAATAATTAAACTTGGGTTTGTCCTAGATTATTGAGAAATTAAGTATGATCTGAGAACTAAGTGAATTAAGATTAATTTCATGACATTTACGATGCCCATATGAAACTTTCATGATTAATACTCCTGATATGATCATGACTTCATGAGAACTTGGTTCAAAATCAGATAATACTACAATGCTTTGTTGTTTCTCAGGAAATACAAATCATCATAATAGGCACTAAATTTCCAGAAAATCAATTCTGTGAATTGGATAACCATCCGTAAAAGTTTGAGGAGCGAATAACCTATAAAAGGATCAGACTACAAACCATGTCCAAATTTAGGGGTAACAACATTGCCACCCGAAGATACTTTGCCCCCTAATCTTTTTTTTTCTTTATGTGATACTTTACAATGTAAACTATTAATTTTGTACTTTACTTTCTACAAAACATTAATGGTGGAATATTATGCTGAAAATATATTATATGCCAATACTTGGTATTTTTGTGTTTAATTTCATCTTTTTTGAACTATCATTTTGACAGTTTTGATGGTTATGTGTCGCAAAAAAAAAAAAAAAAGGTGGCAAAGTGTAAAAAACTGCATAGGTTCAGATGACAGTGTTATTACTCCCAAATTTATGTTGAATTTTCCATTCAACATTATCTTCTTGCGAACCAGTATCAAATTATTTGCTAAAACAATGTTATTCATTTCGGTTTTGGTTGCTACTCTCTAGATGACCTAACTCCTGCTCAAACCTTGGATCTGATGTCTACAAAGAATTATATGTTGATTGATATAAGGTCAGAGAAGGATAAAGACAAGGCTGGCGTTCCTCGCCTTCCCTCCAGCGCTAAAAACAAATTGATTTCAATCCCGTAAGTATGCTATTCCTGATTACCAATCTGTATAGTATAAATTGTGCTCCTTGATTCTTGGCAAATGTGTTTTGGAATAGTTCTATAACTGTCTTGGTATGGAAAGTCATAGTTTTAGTTTCTCCTACTCTCAAATTTACTTGGAGATTCTTGATTTAACGTTCATTTTTTCTCCCATCCCTATCTAGTTGTTTTAGAAATCCACTGGCTTATACTATGAGGAAGTTACTTTATAAAGGAAGATTGTTTAATAAAATCAAGTCGAATTAACAAAGTGGAAAGATATGTGATGAGCTTCTAAGGTGCAACAATTCCTTCCTTGATTTCTTGACTTAAAGTTTGTACCTCCATTAACTGGTTCAGTTTGGAAGAACTACCCAGCAAGCTCAAAAGTCTTGTCAGAAATGTCAAGAAAGTAGAAGCTGAAATGGCGGCACTGAAGATCTCTTATCTCAAGAAGATCAACAAAGGCTCCAATATCATAATATTGGACTCGTAAGTTCACTACTCTCTTCACTTACTACTTTGGCATTTTCATCAAGTCACGAAGATGTACATGCCAATATTACCCTTTATACCAAATACGAAGCTATTTACATTTGTATTCACAACATATTCAGGTACTCGGATTCAGCTAAAATAGTTGCTAGAACATTGACGAAACTTGGGTTCAAGAACACATGGATTGTAGCTGATGGCTTCTCAGGAAGCAAAGGGTGGTTACAGAGCCGCTTAGGGACGGATTCTTATAATGTATCTTTCGCAGAAGTTATATCACCCTCGCGAGTTATCTCTGCAACCACTAGACGGTTCGGTACTTCTAGCTCGGCCAAATTGCTTCCTGGTGGCTCGGATTAACATTTTTGCTCTACTTCTCCTTGATTTTACTATGCAACTCTTTAGTTGTTAATGTAAAAATTATAAATAGTAAGAATGATATTGTGTAATGTCAAAAAATAGGTATATCATTGATTTGGGCATAAGAATGTTTTGCTTGACTACCTTGGAACATTATTATTTGTTCGTGTTGTCACTAGGCTCAAGGCATTATCATAAATCATTTCTCAAATAAGCCTAAAATACAGTTGCCTCATTTTAATCACATTATCAAAATGAATTTGGAAGAGAATGGTGGATGTTTTGGACATTTTACATCATATATTTTTATTAAAAAAAAATTCGAACCACTACTGCAAAATTCAAGTCCTAAATTAATGAAGGCAGTGTTGGAAACAATGATAATTCTATTACCAACAAACACATTTTTCCTGTGTTTAAATTTTGTCGCAAAGCACAAAGTGTGTGACTCGTCACTTCACCACTGGCGAGTTTCCTCATCCTTTTCCTCCAACCGATGCAGTATTATTTTGCTTAGCCGATTGATCCAAGTTTTTGCGAGATGGGGAGTGAGAATTACAAATCCCTCGACTGTATCATCGCTGCCGATATAGCGGCGTTGGGCATACCCAATGAAAAAGCCGGTGAACTCCACCGACAGCTCGCCGGAATTATCGAAATTCACGGCGCCGGAACTCCTGAAACGTGGCGTTACATCTCCAAAAACCTTCTTACTCCGGAGTTGTCCTTTCCTTTCCATCAGATGATGTACTATGGCTGCTATAAGGACTTCGGACCCGATCCTCCAACTTGGTTGCCCGACCCGTAAGTGCGTTTTTCATTGTGCGACTTTATTCTGGATTTGTGTGGGGAAGTTAATTTTATATTTTTACTGAATAAAAGGTGTGGAAGAATGGTGAATTGCCTGGTAGAAAGATATTTTCTGCTGATAGTAATCTATTGACTAAATATCTGTAGGAGTTTCTATTGAAGTAATCTGTAATGTGTTAGAGGCTTACACTGTAAAGCATGACCACGTCCAATTACAGAAACAAAAACGAAAGACGAATAATATACCCCAAAGATTACCGAGTGTATCTAGTTATTCTCGTATGCTCTTAGTAACTGTTGTTTTGTACAGTGGTGAGGTGAATTTGACTAATGTTGGTAAACTACTGGAGGAGCGTGGAAAAGAATTCTTGGGGTCAAAATATGTGGATCCTATTTCAAGCTTCGCTAATTTTCAGGAATTTTCTGTCTCAAATCCTGAGGTTGGAATGAAATGTTCATTATCATGTTGAGTACTTGCTTATGATACATAGATGAGTCATTAGCTGTTTTCCATTTTCTGTTGACTTCGTTTGCTTTCTTAGGTTTATTGGGGAACTTTATTTGGCAAAATGAATGTATGTTTCTCAAGTCCTCCTGAATGTATTCTGCACGAGGATCCTTCTTGCCCAGGTGGTACTTGGCTTCCATCTGCAACTACAAATCCCGCAAGTAATTGCCTGAGTTTGAGTGCTCACAGAACTCTTGAGGATATTTCCGTGATATGGCGTGATGAAGGAGATGATGAAGTACCATTAAATAAGATGACCTTAAAGGAGCTACGCACTTCAGTTTGGTATGCTATCTTTAATTTAGATGTTGATAGTACCTCATATTTGTTATGAACAAACAAGTGTTCATTTGGCTTAGGATGAGATTTAGATAGAGTGAAAACAATTTTAGGACATGGCATACTAGCCCATGGGTTTATTCATTGAACCACATCCTTTCAATATAAAGGAAAATATTGAGTTTAAGGCAAAAAAGAAGTTAATTTTTCCTCTTGAACTTTCTCAGCCAAAAAAAAAAAGTTTTAAACCTTTTGTCTTTTGTTTTGGCAGGAAATCCATATTGATTTCAGCTTACTTTATCTGGGCTTATATTAGGCGTTGAGAGGTCTTTTAGCTTCACTTTGAACAAATTTTTCTTATATCCCCTATTTTTTGTTGCGTGTCTAACAAGACACTTGTCAATTTCATTGCAATCATGCTTTGGCCTTGGATAATTTATGTTGTTTGCTATTGTACTATTTCTGGTTTAGCTTCAGAATTTATCTAGTCATTTCATCTAAAAATCATATATTTATTTCGTGAGTTGAAGTGATATGATTTTTTTTTTCTTTTGGTTTCAACTGCTATGCTGTGTTTTCAGGATTCCAGCACCTCCCACATGTGATGCTATGATGTCATTGTTCCCAAGTGTTTTGAGAACTTGACTTTTAGATTATGTGAAACTTTGTTTAGGATTCTTTTGTAGGCTTGTTGCCCATGCTATTGAAACCCTGAAATTGGAGAAGGGCTCTGCAATTGCCATAGATATGCCCATGAATGTTAACTCTGTGGTGATCTACCTTGCCATAGTACTTGCTGGTTATGTAGTTGTATCCATTGCTGATAGTTTTGCACCAACTGAAATAGCTGCAAGGCTCAAAGTATCAAAAGCAACAGCAATTTTCACACAGGTGAGCAATCCTTTTATTTCTCCGTGCATGAAGGATTACAATATTTCCTATTTCTAATATTTGCATGACGTCTTATCTGTCTTGTAAAGTGCATTGTATGAAGAGTGCATTGTAAAGTTGAACACAAATTAAAATTTATGGATTAACTTTCAAAAAAAAAAATTATATTTTAAAAGTTCATAAATAATCATATATTATTTTAGAAGATACCTTGATTATCATAAAATCAATTATTTATACCTTTATTATTGATAACACTAACAAATTAGATAGCTATTTTAATAAAAAAAAGGTCAATAAAAATCATAATATGAAATTAAAATTTACAGTAAATTACATATCAGTTTTTAATAGTTTCATATTCTATATTTTAGTTTTTAATTGTTTTGTTGAATCAAGATGTTGTTGAAGGTTTTTGAGAATTTCTTGTGGATTGATCGAACATTTATTGAATGAATGAACGAATTTTGTTTAGGATTTATAGACCATTTATCCTCCTATTAGTTCGATTTTGTTACTCATTTCATACACTTTAATTTTTTATCTTTTAGGATTTATTGAGGTTACTCAATGCATACACTTTAATTTTTAATTTTTGAGGATTTATTGAGGATTGATTTAGCAAGTATTGACAAAAAATCTCATAATTGGAAACTTCACATTTGAACTTTGAGAAGAATACTAATTCAAGTATTTGAAATTTGCACTTTTTTTCATTGGATTTCTAGACAAGTTTAAAGTTTCGAAAGTTGTCGAGAAATCCATAACATATTAAAAACACACTACTTGTCGACATTCTCAATCTTGAGACACAATTTGCTATTTTCTTATTGGCGGTGCTAGAAGAAAATTCATCGATAAGCTTCCTATTCACGACTCATGAGCATCACTTTGATCATTATTGTCTTCAATACACTTTAAATTGTTATTCACATTGATAATGTAAATATATAACATAAGTATTTTAACTTTAGCATATAAACATTATTACACAGTTGGTAAAATTAAGTATTAGTAATAGAAATATTTATCAAACATACCTCAACATTCTTGGACTCAAGTTCCTTCTTGAATTTTGAGAATAGATCAGACTTCTTTAGTAGTATAAAATAATCACCATTAATTTGGAGGGCACACAAATATAATAGAACTATATAATAATTATATTATATTATAAATTAAAAAAAAACGTACTTGAGGATGCACCAAACATAGAAAATATATTAGGATCAACAGAAAATCTCATAATAGAAAATGAAATCCTCCTTCAATTAGTATATCAGGATCCACAGAAAATCTCATAACAGAATATTAAATCTTCTTCCATTAAGTTTCTACATATACTTTGAGATAGAAAGTATATCAGGGTCAACAGAAAATCTCATAACAAAAAATGAAATCCTCCTTCCATTAGTAAACCAGTAAATCAGGATCCACAAGACAATCTCATAACAGAAAATGAAATCTTCTTCCATTCAAAACTTAAGTATCTGCATGAACTTTGAGAAGAATACACTTGTCAACCAAATGTCAATAGTAGAAAGAAGAATACGATTGTCAACCAAATGTTAGTAGTAGAAATTAAATATTAGTAGTAGAATGTAACTTTGAGAAGAATATGCTTGTCAACCAAATGTTAGTAGTAGAAAGAAGAATATGGTTAACAGAAAATGAAATCTTCTTCCATTTGAAACTTAAGTTTCTGCATGAACTTTGAGAAGAATACGCTTGCCAACCAAATATTAGTAGTAGAAAAAAGAATACCAAATGTTTGTAGTAGAAAAAAGAATACGCTTGTAAACCAAATGTTAGTAGTAGAAATTAAATATTAGTAGTAGAATGTAACTTTCAGAAGAATACGCTTGTCAACCAAATGTTAATAGTAGAAAGAAGAATATGCTTGTCAACCAAATGTTAGTAGTAGAAAGAAGAATACACTCGTCAACCAAATGTTTGTAGTAGAAAGAAGAATACACTCGTCAACCAAATGTTAGTAGTAGAAGTTAAATATTAGTAGTAGAATGTAACTTTGAGAAGAATACACTTGTCGACCAAATGTTAGTAGTAGAAAGAAGAACACGCTTGCCAACCAAATGTTAGAAATTAAATATTAATGGTAGAATGTACCCAGTAGTGCTCTATTTTGTGTGTATTATATCAATGAAATGAAAAAATTATAGTGTTATTTAATCTCACATGAATTATATTACATATTTTGTGATCAGATTTAAAAGAAATTGTATATGGTATTTCTAGTATATTACTGAAACAATGAAATTATAAAAAGGAACCTTATTATATCACGTATTAGATGGACAGAACTGAATTATATGGATTTAAAAGAAAGATCATTCAATTCAACAATACAACATAATTATACGTATTTTAAAAGTTACTGTACTATATCACATAAATTGCAACCGAAATTTCCACTTTTCAAGGAAATTTCATAACAATATTACAAAAAATATATACAAACAATCTATATATATATATATATATATTGTGTGTGTATATATATATATATATATAATATTTAAAAAATAACAAAAATAGAAAGGTGAACTTTTTGACTTTTTGACTTTTTGGTGGGATTTTGCCATTTTGGGAAAGTTCTTTTGATGATTTTGTTATTATATATATATAGATGAGAATGCTGCATCTTGATTCTTACTCCCCTTTTTGTTGTCTAATCTCTTCAAACTTGAATCTTTGATCCCAGGATGTCATTATTCGTGGTGATAGAAAACTTCCCCTGTACAGGTTCTCTCTCTCTCTCTCTCTCCCTCTCCCTCCCTCTCCCTCTCTACATTTTGATTTCCAAGCAGCTCCTTGTCTCAAATGCTTTATCCCTCTCTCTCCCTCTCTACATTTTGATTTCCAAGCAGCTCCTTGTCTCAAATGCTTTATGACCGACTTCTTTGAAGTTGAAACTGGCATCCATTATGATTAGAAAACGCATAACCCCTTCCTGTTAATCTAATTCTGCAGTAGAGTCGTTGAAGCTCATTCTCCAATGGCAATTGTAATTCCCGCCAGAGGCTCCAGTTTAAGCACGGAGATACGTGATATTGACATATCCTGGCAGAGTTTTCTTGAGAGAGCAAATGGTTCCAAGTAAGCATGCTAACAGATATTATTGTTTATGATACTTGGCGCGTGTTTAGTCTGGAATTATGGAGAACTGAGAGAAAGGTTTTAGGAGAAATAGTTGGAGGTAAGGTGTAGTGTATGGGGGAGACAATCTGCTAGCTTTAAGCTCTCACACTGGTATAAATGTCCACTTTCAGGGAAGTTGAATTCATTGCTGTCGAACAAACAACTGATGCATTCACAAATATTCTCTTCTCATCAGGAACAACAGGTATATTGCAGTTCAAAGTTACTCAAATCACTTTTAGGCATTCTTCTGTGGTAAAATGATATTGTGAAAACCTAAAAACAAATGATTTGCCCCATGTCTAGCATGTATGCCACTGAATGAACTCAAACATATTGTCATGGTAAATTTTGTGGAATTTTTAATACCCTTACAATAGAGTAGTTGCTCAATTTCAAATTTTGGTTCAAACAACAGAAAAGTTCTCTTTCATTGGCTTTGTGCAATATTATGGTAGATTGGACTGGTGAGAATTTGATTCTCCCACTACTCTCAATTGGTAATAATGGCATTCCTACTGTTAGCAACTGTGTTAGGATTGACATCCATAGGGATATTGAGGTTACTTCTCTACTATCTTTTACTGGAAATAGCAGAAAGATGGAAAAGTTGGTTCCACATATAGTTTGCACCAACTGCAGTTCAGGACTGGTGGTCACCAGAGAAAGGGAAAGTTTGGTTAGGATTGAGGATCAAGTTTTTCCATTTCTTGTAAGAAATAAATTAATTTAAACACACATTTTTCACCAGTGATAAAATGGCACTTTGGATTTAGATTTTCTTAACTCGTTGTTTCTTTTAATCTGAAGTGAGGGCAAATACCATACATTTATGACATTCTGCAAGGGTTTTACAAAATATGGCAGCTGCAAGGGAATAATTGCTATTTTGGGATTAGAGTATTGGCTTTGTTTATTTGACCTAATCTGGGATGTGGATGTGATGAACTTTGGAATAGAAGGATATGTTAGAATTAAATCAGCATTAGATAGTGGTTGAACTTAGAAAGGCTTCTGTCTGAACAATATTGGAGTTGATTAAATATGAGAGATCAACCGTATCAGTAACCGATGGTGTTTGTATCTCAGGGGACCCAAAGGCAATCCCATGGACTGTGGCTACACCTTTTAAAGCTGCCGCTGATGGTTGGTGCCACATGGACATTCGCAAAGGTGATATAATTGCTTGGCCAACTAATCTGGGGTGGATGATGGGTCCTTGGCTTGTTTATGCTTCATTGTTAAATGGTGCTTCAATAGCTCTATATAATGGATCTCCTCTTGGTTCTGGCTTTGCCAAGTTTGTGCAGGTGATACTCCCTTGTCCCTATCAATATTTTTGTCTGATTTGCATTGTTTATGAAGAAATTAGTGGTAAAAGCTATTTTTGTTATTTTCATATGAAGATCTATGAATCTAAAGGTATCGGGGGAATGTTCTAACCATTGAAATATAATGTAATGTATCCTAATGCTCATTATTTTAAAAGTGGGTCTGACCATGGTGGAAGGTCAGAAATGGCCTAGGCGATGCTTGCTGAGGGGTGAGGGTGCATCATGTAAGTTATACAGTTATTAACAACATGAATGTGGAATATATGGCATGCTAGTTCAAACTATTAAGGAGATTTGACTTAACAGGCATTTCAATTGAACTTCAACTCAACTTCAAAGTTTAGCGACATCTACTATTTCTGATAACTTCTTTTACTTGTGAAAGTTCAATTGTATAGAATTGATATTGAAGAATACATTTTATGCATCATCTTAAATGTAGAAGTTAAGTTTTTTTTTTTTTTTTTCCCTATTTGTAAGATCAAGTGCCTGGATCCCTACAATCAAAATGTAAAATAACAATAAGGATGATTGCATGAACAAGAAATTAATAAGCTGGTAAAAATGGGAACAATCTCTGTAACAATTTCTGGATTTCTGATACTTGGTGAGTAAGATCTAATTTGGATTTGGTTTTACGTTCGGTCGTTGTACTGTTTTGAAATCCAATGTAAATTTTTAGGATGTTAAAAGTAACAATGCTGGGGTACCTTGTAGGATGCTAAAGTAACAATGCTGGGTGTGATCCCTAGTATTGTGAGGGCATGGAAAAGTGCAAACTCAACAGCTTCTTATAATTGGTCAGCCATCCGGTAAGTGGGAATTATTTTCTCAAATCACATGTTCTTAGCAGTGTTACATCATTCTATTTCCTCTTTGACCATCATTTGTTTGTTTATAATTGTTGTTTAACTGTAGGGGTTTCTGAAAATTGGAAGATGTTATTAATTATAACTTCTATAATAACAGTCTATTGTATTTGATATGTTGATCCAGTTGCATGTTATGAGATTTGGACATTAGTTTTAGGCTTGTGAAGACTTTAAATTGCTGAATCATCACTATTCGGAAATGACATTGCATCACGTTTGGTTTATTTTTCATCACATTTTCTAATTCCAGCATTTCTAAGGTTAGAAGTATTTCCAATAATTTCTTGTGCGAATAAAAAGAATTTGGAAAATGAGAATGAGTTAGGTACTTGTGTTTCTGATTAAAATATGGAAAACAAATGTATTGAGAGAGAGAGAGGTTACACCAGAAATTTAATTTAGCTACTCTGCTTATGATAAGTCTCTTTCTAATCCCTTTTATCACCCTCTTTCCCAAAAATAAATAAATAAATAAATATAAATGAAATCCCTTTTGATCTCCTGTAGTTGCTTTGCATCAACTGGTGAGGCGTCTAATGTGGATGAATACCTCTGGTTGATGGGTAGAGCTCTGTACAAGCCTGTTATTGAGTATTGTGGTGGCACTGAAATTGGTGGTGGATTTGTTACTGGTTCATTATTACAACATCAATCTCTGGCAGCCTTTAGCACACCTGCCATGGGCTGCAGTCTGTTTATTCTTGGAGATGATGGTGTTCCAATTGTAAGCATCCTTGAAACCTTGATCTTGAAGCAAAGCACAGTGAAGTCTTCATAACATTAGTTATCCATTGCATCAACTTCATGCTTGCATGATGAAATCCTTTATCTTCATTGTTTTTATAATGAATGGGAAATTAATATATTCTATGCTAGACTATTCCCTCATTTTAGGAAACAAATTAGAAAATTTTGTAGACAGAAAAACCAATCAAAATGTACCCAACCCCTAATTATTCAGAAAGTAAAATGAGAAATTGAGTTGCTATTAAAATCCCTAAAATTAATTAAAATTTGACTAAAATTATGCTTAATATTTGGATTATGTTCCAACTTTCCAATACCCCTCTGAAGATGGTCTATGGAACCCATCATTTGTGCTTGCCTGTTTTGAATCTCAGCTTTTATGAGGCCTTGTAAGGATGTCCACTACTGATTATTCATAGAAAATAGGATGGATTAACTTCATTGAGGCCAATCTCATGCTTAATGTGACTTTTATGATTCAGAAATGCTTCATCCAGTTACTTTACCAAGTTATAATCCGTCTAATCATTTTCCTTTTTTTAAGCCACAAGACACTCCTGGAATCGGTGAGCTAGCGCTTGGTCCACTCATGTTTGGAGCATCTAGCACTCTACTGAACGCTGATCACTATGATATCTACTTCAAGGACATGCCTGTTTGGAATGGGAAGGTGAACATTTTTTATCTCGTGCTTCATTACTTCCCTTGTCTCATTAGTGAAATGTTCATTTTTATTCCCAACAGGTTCTCAGAAGACATGGTGATCTCTTTGAGCGCACTTCAAGAGGATACTATCGTGCACATGGCCGTGCTGATGATACTATGAATCTGGGGGGTATAAAGGTGTGCACTTGCTTCATATAATTGCATAATCAATGAGGTGGTTGTGGGGATTGCATAAAATTGTATAATGTGTTGAGCCTGAAAGTAAATCGGGCTTCCATGCTCAGAATCAATGATATTCCCTCGATCCAACGTATATAGTCCTGTTTGGTTTTTCACATGGACTGAGGATGCTATTGGGAAGCAAATTATTCAAATAAACTTCCTAATTCACTCTTATCTAATGACTATTTATAAGTAATGATTTCTAAAATTTTGTTGGGAAGGTAGCCATCATCACATTAAATAAGGGTATATTAGTAAGAGAGTGAAAATAAAAAAAACATCAAATATGGAAAGAGGACCATGTGTAGGGGAGGATAAAAAAGGAAATGAGGAATTTATAATGGACAGAGGGATCATGCAGCATACGTACCTCCAGTTATTTTTCTTTAGATTGAGAAGGAAACTATTAATGGTGCCTTTTCATTCTCGATTCAGGTTAGCTCTGTTGAGATTGAGCGCATCTGTAATGCAGTAGATACTGCTATCCTAGAGACAGCGGCATTTGGGGTGCCACCGTCTGGTGGTGGGCCAGAGCGGCTAGTGGTTGCAGTCGTGTTCAAGGATCCCGAAAACCCAGTGTTGGAATTGAGTGATCTAGCTGCATCTTTCAATTCAGCCCTTCAGAAAAAATTGAATCCTCTCTTCAAGGTAATGATTGATATGTACTATTACTCTATATCTACAAGCTCAATCTGCCAATTTAATTGGTGACCAATCTTTTATCTAAAAAGGGAGGCTAAAACTTGCAGGTGGCAGATGTTGTTCCACTCTCTTCTCTTCCAAGAACAGCCACAAATAAAGTCATGAGAAGGGTTTTAAGGCAGCAATTCTCCCAAAGTGATCAAAACTCGAAACTGTGATCAAATGCACATGTGCCATTTTAGCTTTTGGTACATAATTTGGAGATATAGATCAGTGTTTTCCTCCTTGCATGATATTTTTTATGGAATAATGTGGATTGAAATGATGAAACGGTAGGGAGTGAGAAGATTTACATTATTTTCTATTGAAAAATTGTTATTGTATTGGTTTTTGTATGAGAAAAGAAATTATGTTTGGTCTAAAATTTGAGTTTTCTTGTGTGAGTTTGCCACAAAATTCTGGAAATAGTATTTTTACGATATCGTTTCAGGGGTCTAATAATTTTGTGAGACTAATCAATCTATGATACACATGAATTTGCAAAATAGGCTTCGTTTCGTAGAAACTCCAATTTGTTAGGTGTGGTATAAAAGAAAATAAATTAAAGTCAAAATAAGTATTATTTTGAAAATTCAAAAATAATATAGTTTGGTTGCTACATTTTTCTTCTTTTCTTCATTTTTTTTTTTCAAATATATTTTTATACATTATTTGTACTTTTAATCATGAAAATATGACATAAAGTAACAAAAAAGGCTAAGAAAAATGATAAAAATAAAGCAAAATTATTGTGTTCCCTCTGTTAATTTGATAAACATTTATATTAAAAGGTAATTGAAAAATCGCAACTCACCAATGGTCCAATTATTGTTTCACTTTAAAAATAAATAAATAGTTACTATTTTAGTTTCTGGGGATGTAAACATAGTTATCGTTAAATAGTGTGGTCTAGATGTTATCCAACTAAAAAGCAGGGGTCTCAATGTAATTACAATTATATCTATAAACGATGAAACCAAGCAACAAATAATCCCTTCAGAGAGACCACCGAGGTCCGGACGGTAACCGCTTGTCTCTGCAAGCTCCCTTCTCTCCATGGCGTCTCTGTAATCAGCGGATATCAGAAGCGGAGAATTCGGACAAGTTAAATAACCTACAATTTCGAAGCTCATGGCGGCTGCTCTACTCTCAAACCCTACCCTTCATTCGCCGTTCCTTGGCCGGCGACTGTAAGCTTTTTGTTAAACGTCTTGAATTTTTCGTTGATTTTTTTTTTTTTTTTTTTATGATTGTTCGATTGGTTATGTGTTTTCCCTTGTTAGCTAATGAATGAGTTTTGTAATTTATTTTCTTTTTGTGCAAATATGGTGGTGTGTTCAGCTCGATTCGACGCAATTCGGAAAAAGTTCGACTGTGCTGCTTTAGGTCTCCTACGTGTGCAGTGGATACGCCATATGAAGGTTTTTTTTTTTTTTTTTAATTTAAGAATTTGAAGGACAGTGCATTGTGAGATGATAATTTGATTATATAATTTTATTTTATTTTGTTCTTCAACTTTCTGAGGAATTTAATTATTTTGAAATCTGTTCATCATCCTTGGGTAAATTGGATGTGCTCGGTAGTGTGGTTTGCTAGCTATCGTTTTGGTGGAAAACTCCATTTATATCCTGAACTAGTAAATTCCCTTGCTGTTGTGATATAAAGTTGTATACGATGATATTTATGTTTGTATCATCTTGATGTAGATTTGTTTTGAGGTATCAAGAATTTGAAATGCTATTAATATTGCAATTTGTGGCTTCCATGTGATAACATCTTGTTACCATTTTGTCAGTATAAAATTGGCATCATGAATTATGATACATCTTGCTTTGTATAGATTTGACAAAATTATGTTTAAGGTATAATCTTGGTTACTGTAGGTAACATATCGAAATTCCCTAGGGTAAATGTTTGGAATCCTTATAAGCGGCTGGGTATAACTACTGATGCTTCTGAGGAAGAAGTTTGGAGTGCCCGAAACTTTTTGTTGGACCAATATGCTGCTCACGAGAGAAGTGCTGAATCAATAGAAGCTGCTTTTGAGAAATTACTAATGACCAGCTTCAAGAATAGGAAGAAAACAAAGATTAACTTGAAAACCAAGCTGAAGAAGAAGGTTGAGGAATCTCCACCATGGGTTAAAAATATACTCAGTTTCGTGGAGGTTCCTCCCCCTGTGATCATTTTAAGACGGTTGTTCCTCTTTGGTTTTATGGCATGCTGGAGTGTGATGAACTCTGCTGAAGCTGGACCTGCTTTCCAGGTTGGTTTGCATTTCTTTTCCATTCATGTGCGGCAATGTTTTTTTTTTGGCTACTTTGACATGATCTCACACGTGATATAATTGAAGACACGCATATATCAATTCATTACATGACTAAACTATAAAATTGTTTCTCTTTGGAATTAACTCAGTGGGAAACCAATAGATCAGCTAAAGATTTGTGGCCCACTATTTCTTACAGTTGAAGGCATTCTAAACACTGAAGAAAATTAATAATTTATTCTCTATTCGCACAACTTTTTGGGTTATGTGATGTTTGTCAATACTGGGAACTTGCTGGCTGCAACCATGAATTTAAAATGACTTCAAGGGATTTTTTTTTTTTTAAACACTAGTGGTAGGAATAGGAGAATGAATTAAGGAAGTAGAAATACAATTTTATCTACAGTTGTTTGTATATATGTGCTTGCATCTGTAAGAACACTTCCTCATTTCCAATACCAAATTTCACCATTTCACCATTTCACATCTATTCATCTCAATATGCATTTCTTCCTTGGCAGGTGGCATTATCTCTTGCAGCTTGCATCTACTTCCTCAATGACAAGAACAAGAGCTTGCCTAGAGCTGCAATTATTGGGTGAGTTCTGCTGAGACAAGAGTCTCGTGTGCATATTTCCTTTGCATTATGTCTTGGAGATTGATTACTTACAAGTGGAAATTTATTTTCATGCTATTTCAGATTTGGAGCTCTTGTGGTGGGATGGGTTTGTGGTTCTTTCTTGGTTCCACTCATTCCATCATTTTTGTTGCAGCCCACTTGGAGTCTCGAACTGCTTACATCCTTGGTAGCATATGTTTTCTTGTTCTTAGGATGTACTTTCCTCAAGTGAGATACATACAACCAAGTGCCCTTCTTTTTGCAACTTAGAAATTGCTGAGAAATTCCATTTTGCTTCAATGTGATTCAGTGCTTTCTTTTTCCTGTATACATGCTAGGGATTGCTATTTATCATTAGACATACAATCTCAGCATATTGGGTTTTAATGCATTAACAGTTGAATCGGTAGATAGAGTGTTGCAAAAAAATTGAGGATGTTTATAGGTGTATATGAACAGTCAGCTAAGTGATTTAATTATGACAAATTGAAGACGACTCCAAAAATCTGTTTTCTTGCTATGGGAGAGTTTGCACCCGCACCCTCATTCTATTCTATATATGTAGATTATTAAGATTAACTTGTTTACTTTTTAGTCTGTCCTGTAGAGTTATGGATTACTTATCATACTGATTATGTACTAAATTTTCATGTTTTTTTGGTTATTGGACAGAATTTGATCTGTTGAATTGGTTGTGGGAGCTAATTTCATTTCATTTTTTGCTTTTTCAATCATGATCTGACTTCAAATCTGCAAATCTTGGCGCCAAGCACACATGACCAAAGCATTGGCAATACCATGCAGCCAAAAAACACAAATAAAAGACAATTTCGTAGTATACTAAAAGCATGCTAAACTAGAAACTAACGTTACTCTTTTAGCACACTATGATTACATGGTTGTTTTAATCTAGACAAAATTAAAAGAACATTCAAAGTTGGAATGGAATAATTATATTAGAGGTGATCATTCAGGCATGGTGGCTTCTTCGCTTTTTGTAAGAATGCTCATGGTTATTGCGAAGAGCACAACAACCAATGGAATAAATAATGATAATGGAAAGGAGAAAGCATGAGTTGAAGATTGCCAACATCCTCCATTCTTTCTTGATGTTGTGAAGAACAGCAGTTCTGCAAGAGCTGCACTCGAAGCACAAGTCTCCTTTGTCCCATGCTTCGCAATCTGACTCTTCCGAAATTGTTGAGTTCTGCGTTTTCATCGAGCATCCAGCTGGTGGCTGGCAGCAACCCGCCTGCATGTACATTACATCAATACGGATATAGCATGATATAAGCTTGTAAATGGAAAATAGCAATTTTCGTTCATTAATTTAGGTCTTTTCCTTATTTTGTTTTACCACCAATTTTACTCATTTCAATTTTGATCCTCTAACAATCTTTTTTTTTTTTGTTCCAAATTTCTACCAATTTGCTCAGAATTTCGATATTTATCTGCGCACGTTGTAATTGTTAATGTTGATTTTTTTTTTTGCAGCATTCACGTAGGCAGAAATTGATATAAAAGTAAAATATGACCAACATTAGGAAAAAAAAAAGATAATTTGAGGGCTAAAATTGAAATATGTAATACTTGTGGCAAAAAAATGGGTTATGCTAAATTATCGGACGAATTTTTAGATTTTCCCAACTTGTAAATATTTGTAAAAGTGGAGGGCCAAAATGCAAAAGCTTGATGAGGAAATATTTGCTAATGTAACCAAAATACCACGAGAAATTTGCTAAAAAAACATGTTTTCTTATATGTTTTTTTAAAGTCAACCCGAAAGATTTTTGTCAAAAGTAGAAAGTGGCTAAATAAAACGTATTTCCTTAGGGAAAAAAAAAAAGATAGATTACCTGAATGGGAGTGAAGTGGGGTTTGAAAGTGATAGGCACATCATCACCCTCAATAACATGACAAATATTTGCAGCGGTCATGCAACTCTTAATGTTATCCCAATTGTGGGCATTAATGACATGATTCTGCAACCACCCAGAGTACTCATCATTTCCCACAGTCTTAATGGCTTGTTCGATGCCTTCATTCGTCACCAGAATGGCAAAGAGGGTGAAAGCAGTGAGGCCAACAATGAGCAGAAAAAGGGTGATGAGATAGAGCCACATGAAGAAGGTGAGGCGGCAACACGACCCCAATAGCCCCACCATGGAAACCGCCATCAGAGCCCCGCCAACCGCCAGCAGAGGAATCCGCACCGCCCTGTCGCACGGAGTCTCCGCCTTTACGTACATCCATAATGATGCAGTGACGGCGCACAACGACACCACCAGCGTTAGGATATTCACCAATGTGACTATTCCGTTGCTTACACGAAACATTTTGTTGTTGTTTTCAGATCACTAGAGAGAAAGGATCAACACTCTAGGATCTGAGAATCTAGGTTTTTTTAAATTTGATTTTTTATGATTATGATTGTTTTCAACTTTGTTTATAAGAGAGAGGAAAAGGAGGGAGGTGAGAGGAGGAGCAAAGAGGGTGGAGGTTAGTTTGTTTATAACGGTGCCTAATCATTCTTCTATGGATATCACTCACAATTGCCTAATCTTTGTTTTAAGTTTTCCCAATCACTGTTTGTGTTATGCATGAGTATTCTTTAAAAAACTAATATTTTTTTATATTTAATTGAAAGTATACACTCAGATTTGTTGTTATTTTTTCGTTCTTTTTACACGATTTCACACGATTATTATATATTTTATTAACTCATAAAATAGTTTTTCATACATTATCCCCTTACAAATTCAAGGTTTGAGGATTGAAAGAAAAAAAAAAAAGGGGGAGAAGCAAGCAGACAGGCAGGGAAGATATTTGAAAAAAAAATTCAGTTTTTTTTTTATTCAAAAGGGTAAAATTGAAATTTTATTATTTTTTTAAATTTTTAAATCATTTTTTTTTAAAATGGGGTGTGTTTAGAAGAAATTAAGGTGTGGATAGCCGGGCTCTTTTCGTAATATATCACAAAATACAAATGATTTTTTTTTAAAATGAAATCGTTTGTAAATAAAAAGCTATACACATTCGAGGGAGACGGTGGCTAGAATATATATATATATAGTTTTTAAACAGAAATTGTATTAGGGGAGACAACAACTAAAAAATAAAAAGGTGGGAACCACTTTTTTTTAACAGAATCTGTGTTTTTAACAATTCATTTAAATAGGTGGACCTAACTAGCTAATTTTACATATAAAATAACGAAGTATTAAAATAGAAACATTATAAAACCATCTATGTTTTACATTAGTTGCATAAAGTTAAAGCATGGTGTTACCATTGTTTTTCTTTTCAAAGTCATCTGAATCTACTGAGATCTTCTATGAACAGAAATAGTTTCTTACGATGATCATTTCTGAATAGCTGGGCCAGTATACGCTCCTGGGCGCATGTAGAGGTCGTCTGGTGTGTCGATTTCTTCAAGCCATGCGTATTCCTCTTCTTTCCCATTATCACTTCTGTCATCCTCAGTGGCTACAAAGTTTGACAAGCAATTTATGCTAAAACTTGTATTCAACACACTGAAGAGATATGTTGGTTTAAGAAGGCTACTTACAGAGGCTGGAAAAGGGATAATCACAATAGTAAGAACATCTCCTGCCAGCAAATTCATCATAAGGGGGAGTGAGGATATCAAGAACAGCACAAGGAGATATTGCAGTAAAACAGTGCAGATTCCCTCCATTCCTCGGATATAGAATAGATGTACTACATGGTGCAGTCAAAACTTTGTCTACCGCCAATTTAGCCAGTCTCACTGACATGAAACAAGGAATTTGAATCAATTTTCAAGTGACAATTATCAAGACTCAAAAATCAAATAACAAAAAAATTAGTGACAACATTTCATTTTACTTTTTCAGAAACTGTTATTGAATCAATTACAAACCCATGCCTATCTATAGTGAGTCAAGAAAGCAATCTGTCAAATTGATCACCTGTCAAAATATATAATATATATGTGTTTGTGTGTGTGTGTGGTTCGAATCACCTATTCAGTTTCTCCATATGTGATATATATGTTTCAGATTTTTTTCCTCTCATCACCCATCCAAAAAATAGGTATATCATGATATTCTAGGTCCCATTCAACATCTCTATCCTTTTAGATTCACTAAAGCAGCCTAAACTGCAGAGGAAGATTAATCTCTTCTATTTTTTCTCCCATTCAGCAATAAACACATCCAACAATGAAAATTTTCCCAACAAAATAGAAAACACCTGCATCAAGCAGGAACTAGGAAAGGACAAGTGAATAAAGGATCAGACCTGAAGAATGGTCATTTCCTGGAACTTTTCTGATGCAGGCTGGCTCTACCCAATCATAAGCTTTGACATGCAAGGAACCATATAAGACTTTGCTCAAAACAGTCATGCCAGGATGGTCATGGAGTGGAATCACAGAGGATGTAGGAAAGCAAAATATGCACATCTGCAAATAAATTCGTATAACTGCTCAAACAGTTGGATATAAAAGGGTTGTTAGATTCATGGAACAGACAACAATTTATCATTCAGATAGATAAAGGATTAGTTTGGCCAAAATCTGAAAACTTTGCCATCAGGGTAGTACACATAACAAGTAAACTTTAGCAACAGAAAAGAGCTCCTTACATAGAATTAAAATTTTCCATAGAGCTTATTGATGGAACTATTTCATAACAAATTAATGGTAGCTGTGCAGAAATGAGGAAAGAGTAGAGAAAAAGGCATGCACAATCAACGCCTCTTTGTGGCTTTCATGTTGCTCGTTTTATCATGATGATTGACCTATGGAATAAATTTGAGTTTCCCAACTATTCTTCCAACTGTCAACTGAATGCATCTATTTTAACCAACTTGGCAGAAGACACATCTATTTCTTGTCCCAAGCATATGTCTATAAATAATAAGAATCAATTCTAATTACCTCGGATGATGTTTAAATTAAAGAATATCATTTTACAAGGGGCAAAGCCAGGTTTCCAAATCAAAACTAGCCTAGATAGGTGTCAGACAATAAACTTCACAGATGATAATAAAAACGTAGAAAGACTTTTGAGAAGCTGCCAGAAATAAGTTATAAAACCCAATAGCCAAAATAAACAAATACCATACCGTGAATTGTTCACCCTCATGTATATCCACATAAGTTATTGGTTGGGACCATCGATCGACTCTATTGAATGAAAAGATGCCGAGAGGGCCATGACCTCTGTCATCCTTTTCACTAGCATCACTAAGACCAACATCAGAAGGGCCAACAGAGTCTGCAAAATATGCATGCTTTACATTCGTGAGACACTTTTTAACACATTGGAGGATTTAATTGTAAAGCCAAACCGATGTTATAAGATTGGTTTCAGCAGAAAATTGACCACTAGTAGTTCACCAAAACATTGTGATATAGCTTATAGCCAGGTAAAAATTCCTCCAAATCCTTCTAAACGAAGAAAAAACTCACAGCAATGAGCTAATCTATTTTATAACAGTTGGCTTTTCAAGAAAATGTGAGGATGATTATGAAATTACAGAGAATTTTAACTGTAAAACAACAAAGAGCACATGATCAAAGCACCAACAAATTATTCTAAGCCATCAAATTAAGGGGAACTATGTTGTTCCACTAAATAATGGTAGCACAATCAGGTTCTAATTAGTGAGAACTGAGAAGGGCATCTAAAGATTTAATTGCTCATGAGCTGTTGTAAACTAGCACTATTTCCTCAGATGAAACTTTAGGAACTACGCAAAACTCCTACTCTTTTTTTCTTTACCTCTAATCTTTTGTTAGTTTTTGTACCAGCAGGGTAAAAATAGCTAAATCTAAGAGAACAGAACAGAACAAAATAATATCTATCATCCGAAATTTGAGCAAAATTTTCTCTCCTTCCTCAGATGACCGCATACAACAACGTCGATTAGATGCAATAAGAGGCAAATTAAATCAACGCTGAAGAAAACTCCAAACTATTGACAACAAGGAACTGATTTAAATGAAACGCACAATTCATATCAATGTAGAAGAAGGCCACGTAAATAATCAAAGAAAACTCTCAAATCAGCTCGAAACTGAATCATAGCATGAATGTTGAAAGGGGAAAGGAGGAGTACCCAATAAAGAGGAGAGCTTATGAAGCGCGTGAGGCGAAGGTGGGGAAGAGGGCGTAAATGTTTTCGCGCAGAGGTCGTAGAGTGCTTGAATGGCGGAAGAGGAAGCAGTGTTCTTCTCTTTGGTCATTGAGAAAATTGTACGGAGCCAACACTTATACATTGATTCCGGTAAGAGATTGAAAGGGAAGATAACATAGCACAGATTGTGAGTGGAGGCCTTATACTCAGGGATTTTATTTTACTTATTTTTTTTTTTTTTTTTTTATGTGATGGTAACATTTTTATAAATTAATTAAGATGTAATTCAAAAGGGCAAAAAAAAGGGTCGGCTATCCGCACCCCATTTTTTTCTAAACACATCCCAATTTTTTTATTTAAAAAATTCAAAAAATAATAAAATTACAATTTTACCATTTTGCAAAGAAGCGAACACAAAGAAATGTGTTCAACTGGTGGTCGAACACAAAGAAGTATGTTCGACCATGGTTGGTTGAACACACATATGTGTGTTCTACTAGTGGTCGAACACACCTCTTTGTGTTCGACCAACCAGGGTCGAACACACCTCTTTGTATTCGACGAACCAGGGTCGAACGGGTCCCAAATTTGTTGTTATTTTTTCGTTCTTTTTACACGATTTCACATGATTATTATATAGTTTGTTAACTTATAGAATGGTTTTTCATACGTTATCCCCTTATAAATTTAAGGTTTGAGAATTGAAAAAAAAATAATAATAGAAGGGAGAAGCAAGTAGACGGGCAGTAGAAAAATTTTCAAAATTTTCAGTTTTTTTTTTCAAAAGGGTAAAATTGAAATTTTACTATTTTTTTTATTTTTTAAATCTTTTTTTTTTTAACTGGGTTGTGTTTAGAAAAAAATGGGGTGCGGATAGTCGGGCCCAAAAAAAATGATGTGTTGATTTTATTAATGGTAGAATGTGACAAAATTGGACCAAAACTCTTATCATCACCATTGCCATTTAGAGAGCAAAATTGACGACGATTGAGTGTTTTGACAAATTTTTTGGTAAATGATACAATCTATATATATATATATATAATAACAATTACCCCCCTACAAATAGAAATGATAAAATTTTCCCGCTCATTTCCACCTCCCAAAAGTAGAAAGACAATATTTATTATTTCATGGTTTATAATTAAAAATATATTGTATTAAACATGATTTATATATATGGTAATGATATCACCTATGATATTGACAAAATCATGGAGATTATAATCTATATATAACATATGAATATTAATATGATCTCATCTAATAAATGTTTGATTATTACTATGATCAATATTAAAAACATATTTGTTAAATAAATTAAAATAATACAATGATCGAATTTCAAGAATTTTAAATTACCAAAGTAAAAAAATTATTAAAAATTATCTCCAATATTGTAGCCCACACACACATATAAATTTTGTATATTATATATATATATATATATAGAGAGAGAGAGAGAGAGAGAGAGAGAGATTTGTAACAAAAGTGGAAAAAAGAAAAACAATCTAAATTTAAGTTGATTTACTATAATTTTATTTATGTGCAAAAATGTGATCTGAATCATTTTATAATTTTCATTATACATGTAATTATAAATATATATATATATATATATATGATTTTTTTTGTTATGTGGTCTTGGTTTATTATTCATCTACAAATACATGTCAACTACAAGTTTGTACATCATCAATTTTTCGCTCAACTTTTCAAGATAATTAAAGAGTTATTTTGATTTTCATTACAATAACCATTATTTTGACGATTATAACTCATGTTTTTAATGTTGTCAATGGTATTGATGTCTTTCAAAAAAATTTGGGAACTAAAAATTTGTTTATTTAGATCACATGACATTCTTGCATATAGAAATAAATAAAAAAAGATGTTTATAGTTATGAAAACGTCTTCAAAGATAAGATGTAATTTTGCAATATTGTTTTATTCAAATCTTTAATATATATATATATATATGTATTGATGTCTTTCAAAAAAATTTGGGAACTAAAAATTTGTTTATTTAGATCACATGACATTCTTGCATATAGAAATAAATAAAAAAAGATGTTTATAGTTATGAAAACGTCTTCAAAGACAAGATGTAATTTTGCAATATTGTTTTATTCAAATCTTTAATATATATATATATATATATATATCACCTCAATAAATATATAATAATCAAGTTACTTAGCATAACTAATAGAACAACATAAATTAACTATGTCTATTTACCATACGAGCAGAGGTTCTAACCCTTATCAAGAATTACATTCATATTTAGGTGCTACTTTTGAACAAATTTTATTTGAAAATCCTATGGATCTATTGAAGTGGTGGTCAATAAGAACTATCTTTATCATATTCTAACAATATTGCAAAAGAGATTTTTGCAAGTTCCGACTCAACCGTTGTCGTAGAACATGCATTTAGCAAAGGAGATCATATGTTGAATCCAAGAAGATCCAAATTGACGAAAGAGAATGTACAAAATATAACTCTTCTTGAATATTGGGTGAAACCAAATAACCGTCAACAACATCTTGATTTTTTGTATTTAGACTAGAGATGACACGTATGGATACAATTCAAACACATCCTCCTCCGTCGGAACCAATGTTGACGAATGAAGGTAAGTTTAGGTAAGAGTTAGAGAACTAGTGAGCTTTGATTCTTTAGTTTTGACAAGGATACAAAGACAATTTCATTCTAAGTTTGGAAGTTACACTTTCAATTTTAAAATGAAACTCAAGTTTTTTCAAAAAAAATTTCTATTATTAGGAAATGAAAATAGACGGAAATTTTTGGCATTTCTATTGTTAGGGGTAATTGTTATATATATAGATTCAAAATAAATATTGAAAAACTATAATAAAATTCACATATATTTTTTATTTGACAAGTATGTCGTTTATAATACTCAAGTCTAATATGTCTTCCATATAACTATACTAATTTAATTTCCACTTTCTAAAGTTGAAATACAAATATTGATTATTTTATAATTTATAAATTATAAATATTGGATTTTGCATAATTTATGTATATATTCATGATATGAAAATCATTTTGTATATACATGAAAATTGAGAAAGAAAAAAAAACATTATCATATTTGATATGTGATAAATTTAGCTTGATTTGTGTATATATGATAATAATATCATGCTAAAAGTTCATGAAAGTTGTGAATAACAATTTGTACCTTAATCTAAATCATTTTTTATATCCATAAAAATTTAGCAAACAAATATATCATTTTTTTATGTAAAAATAAATATTATTTCCTCCATGATTAAAAATCAATAAATCTGAAATTTCATTATTATGGTAGCATGAAGTTCATCATTAATGATAAAATATTTTTCTTTCTGTTGTTTTATAATTTCATTGTTTTAGATTTATCAGATTTTAAAATGTTTATCATCCAACATGATTTTTTTAGGAGTTGAATTTTGATTTTAAGGCATCTAGAAAAAAAATTATATAAATGTTTTTAATGGTATCTTTAATTTAGAAATTTTATTTTGGACTAATATATAATAATATCATTGTTTTTACGTTCATTATGATTAAATTATTAAACATATATATGCATATATATGCATAAGTGTTTTTTTTAGGTCAATTGTAATAAATAATTAGTAAAGTAGCCAAACAACGTATGATGAAAATAAGAAATATTCAAAATTGATAAATTATATGGATAGTAGATTAAATTAAAATAACTTACAAGAATTATATTTTTTTCATGATGAACATTTTTATATCAAAATATTATTAACACTTGAAATTTATTTGCTGCATCACACAGATACCAAATGAGGTTGAAATATTATTGAAACTTAATTATAACATACAATAATATCATCATTTTACACTCTTTATAATGAATAAGTTATGAGCATATATTTGCATTTTTTTTTTCCATACTAATTGTGAAAAAAGAAAACAATTAGTTCTAAAGTAGCAGATAAGATAATGTATGATGAAAATAAGAAATATTTAAAATTCGTATATTATATAGGTAGTAGATTAAATTAAAATAACTTTGAATAATTATATTATTTTTCATGATCAACATCAAAAAACTACTGACACGTGAAATTTATTTGTCCATAAATCACATGGGCACCAAATGAGATTGAAATACTATCGAGAACTTGATTTTTTTTTAAATTATCATTTTCACATCAAACTCGAAATATTTAAATTTTATGATTGTGCATAGAACGGGTAATAAATTAGATTGAGATCCTCCCAAAAAATTTATTAGTTTTCATATTCAACATTTTCATATCTATATATATAAATTGTAAAATTTATGTACCGTGCATCGCACGGGACTTATACTAGTTTTCAGAAGCAACAGATTAAGTTACCATAGATATACCAAAAAAAAACTTTCACCCACTTTTGAGGGGCAACTAGGTTGTAACAGTTTGGCTATGGTAACTTTTTTATAATTGGTAAATGAAACTGTTCTGCTCTTTCTATAAATGCTTGCATCTTAATTATATAAATTTATCTTCTTAACCTCAGTCTATTAGACCATATTCAAAAACTAAAATAAAAAAATGAAATGATAGCCTAAATATTTTTAAGATATAACCTAATACTAACAATTTTTTTTCATGAGAAGATTCAAGATCCATACAATATGTGGCCACGGCCAACATTTAATAACTCTTCCTGTTTTTGTATCTTTAGCCTTAATTAGTCAATGTTCAAACACAAAACTGTGTAATGTGAGAATACATAATTACACTCAATTTAATATTTCTTATCTTATATTTTTTACAGGCACATAAAACAAACACACTAACTTTATTGTCGCTATACATATGACGTACTTAACAGTAGAACAACAAAACACAGTAAGAGGATTTATCAACACCATCTTTGCGTAGCCCCTGGTTTAGAAAAATGACAACACAAATGGTGAATCAAGTAATGAATGAGAGAAGTTGATTACAGTGGTGTTGAATCCTCGCATAACTAGTACGCGATGCTACAATAAACTACACTGTCGTTATTTGATCCAGAAACTCCTGAAGCTCCTCCAGTTTTGTGCCAAAAAGGCCTACAAAATTATAAGCCAACATTTGACAAAATAAATTAATTGAATATTCAAATTACAAATTCTGCAGCTTGAATTTTGGCTTGCCATTAAGTTAATAGTACCATTGCCACGAGGTATTCTGAGCACATCACCATGTTTTACATTCAGCTGCCTCTCACATTGGATTTCCTCCATCCTTTTTCTTTTTAGATTTCCCAATTTCATGCGAAATTCTGATGCCAAAGTTGTCAGCTCTGCATCAACCAAGAATCTACTTAGATTCCAAAGGGGTTGTTTTTAACAGTTGAATTATGAGTAGAGAATGTTAAACTGGCACATCAGCCGGTATATGTTCCTCTAACATTCCATTACAAGAAGTGTGGCAAGTTAGAAGAAACAACAGGTGATGTAGATTGAAAAGACAACGCAAGATCATGCAGAAGCATTTAATTTCGATCTGAATGGAAAGTTATAAGTCGCCAAGCAAATAAAATGAGAGTCTATCAATTTCATCTTTCGTCCATGCATTAATGGATCGGTTAGTTTTGGCTGAAAGTTACCTAGAACAAGAGTTCTATCTCTCACAGCATTATTACACAGTTGTAAACCTTAACTAAGTTATATTTAAAGTTTGGTTAGTTAGTGCTACAAGCATTTAATTGAAGGCCCACACAAAGGGAAGACTCCGGCTTGAAGGATTTTCGCTCCAGCATAGCATTTCATTTTATGGTATCATTATAAAATAATTTCATCAGTTTTCTGCTTTAATTTAAAGTATAGTACCTTGGAACATTTGGGTTGCATCATTTTCCTTGTACAACTGCACTGCTTCATCAATAGACCCAGCAGATAGATTACTTGAAAAAGACTGCCTCTCCAGGGCACGAAGTTCTCTGCTGAGATCAGCAGATTCTTTTCCAACCTGGGTCAGAAATACAAAATTTTCGTAAGGAGAAAGAGAAAGTAAATAATCACACTTATATCTATTACACACAACCAATAAAATCTTATCATCTAAAGGGCATCAGTTACCAAATTAAGTCTATCACGCAAGGAATTCAATTGCGAGTCCAGCTCCGTATCAGTGAGAGCATCAAGGTCCAGTATATCATCTCCATGCAACCCATTCTACAATGAAATATTCATAAGTGATTTGATATACTCCTTTTGATATAAAAAGATGGAAATAACCAAAAGAAATCTGAGAATCAAAGGAATTCTTATTATTAACGATATCATAGCAAAGGCTTATGTCCACCGAGCCATGAAGATTTCAATGGTACCATCACTTTAAATCATAAGCAATGTGAAATTTCTGAGAAGTTTTGTGCAAAAGAAATGCTGTTTCGTTAACAGGAAAAGGCCAAAACTTATGCTTCAAGCTGGTACTTTATCTTGCAATAAGAAATCACAGCTTGATGATATCATAGCTAACAAATGGCCGAGGTTCACACTGATGTTCCGGTGGCATAGGAGCAATGGAACTCAGAAGTTGCATGCCCTTGCTGATTTGAAGTTGGGGAATGCATGTTTTCTTATATACAACCAATATTTTAATAAATTTGAAAATTGACAAGATTCCCGTGAACTGTTCACCAATTAAACATAGACCTCAGACACCTCATAAGCACATAGAAGTATAAAGAGACTGCCAGTGGATCAAAAGAACAATGCATTTGAACATTATGCGGATGGTCAATATGTTCTAGTTATAATCTCCAAAACATTGATTCAGACATTTAATCATATTAGATAATGAAGAGAAAACAACTAGAAGTAAACATGACTTGGAAAAATAAAATAATAATAAGTATGTGTTACATACGGATTTCGGCAGTGCAAACCCTTCAGGTACAGTAAAACAAAATCGAAGACAATATTCTTCCCACTTCTGCATTCGCTGGTCGAGAGTCGATTGAATCAAATCCCGAATATACGCCACGCCCTATCATTTCAAAACAGGAATCTCACAAACATTAACGCTGATGGACACACACTTTCAAATTCTAAATTAAAAAGGCAAATTACCAACTAAAACCCCTAAAAACTAGAAATTCACCAAGGAAACAAATTAGGAAGAAGAACCTTCGTGAGTTCCGCTGATCTATCGGTGTCGTCAGTTTTCAGCAGCGCAGAAGCCTCCCTGAAACGAATTAAACGGAAAAGAAAAAACATAATTAAACAGAGCAGATGAGATTTATGAGTAGTACGCAAGAAGAAAGAGTGGCGATAGGTCTCACTGGAGGAAGAAATTGAAAGCCTCGTCAAGCAGATCATCAACAATATTGAGGACCTCATTGATGAAGAGCTGGGGGCTCAGATTCAACGACTCGAATATGGCCTCACTGTTGGTTCCTTCCATCTCTTCTTTTCCTGTAGAGAGAGAGAGAGAGAGAGAGAGAGAGAGAGAGAGAGGGAGGGAGGGAGAACAATATTGAAAGAAGTTTTAAATTGAGAGATGGAATTTAGCCACTACTTTTTCCCGCCATAGATGATCCGTATTTTCAACTTGGGGTTCGTTTGGGTTGGGAGATCAATGAGCTATAATATTGTCATATATTTTGAAAAAATAAAAAGAATATTATTTTACTAATATTGATAGAATAAAGTTTCTTGAGGCTAATGTGAGTTTAGCGACATATCAGCATTATAATGTATTTGTTTTGGGATTTGTTTGTCTTATTCTGAATTTTGAATTTCAGTATCTTTATTTTAGTTATGAAAAAGAAAAAGATAAATTTAAAATTTAATATAATCCAACCCCATACATACACCTATGCCCCTACCTTGCTAACAAAAATTCATTATTTCACTTTTCAAACACAATATATTGATTTTGACAATAAAATTATATTGCCTACCTTCCTATAGGAGACACGGTTGATAGGTCCGTCGCTGCTGTGATATCTACATCACACATCCACATAATTAAAGTACTTATGTTCCCCCAACCCGACTCGTCATCCTAATATATATATATAAATATATATATATATATATATATATTTTTTTTTTTTTTTTGCTTGCTGCCCTAGTTTCTAATTAACATGCAGTTTTCATCTTCTATTCTTTCCTTCTCCTTCCTTCAGCCCACAGAGCTTTCATCGTCTCATTTCTTCTTCTTCTTTCTTGAACCCTAGTTTTTCTTCTCTTCTTCACGCTGGATTCTCTTCTTCTTGTCATCAATCTTCTTTTTCTTTATCTTTTTTTATTATTTTTGCCTTACTCCATCATGCTCTTCTTTTCCACCTCTTCTTCTTCTTTTTTTCTTTTTTTTTTCCTCCATTGTTGTTGCTCTTCTCTGTTGCTTCTTCTCTTCTTGGCTGGGCAATTTCGATGGCGAATGAGTCTCCAACTCACTCTACAATCAACGTTTGTAGCCATGGCGGCTTCGCTTCCTCCTCTTGCCTTTTCTCTCTCTACACAGATCTGAGTTGCTCTCATAAAATTGAGTTTTAATGTTTCTGAATTAATTATTAGCAATGACGTAAAAGAGTGATGAATGAAGAGGCAAAAAAGAAAATAAAAGCAAGTTCCATAACTACAAGGTTAAGTGAGAAAGGTAGGAAGATAAGAGCAGCAGAGAAATGAGACGAGAGTTATAGAGATTAGAGTTTTATAAGAGGGTGGTCGACCTTTGTATAATTTTTTTTGTTTCAATGATTTTAGACATTGAAAACCAATTATTTCAAAATATGAAATAATTTACAGATTTGTAATTACATGCTTGAATGATATGTAAGTTATGAAAAATAGTTTTGAGGTATTACATACATGAACTTAGGGGTGAGCAAAAAGACCGAAAAACCCGAAACGAAACCGAAAACCCGAAAAAACCGGGCCGAAAAAAAACGAACCGAAACCAAAAAACCGGTACGGTTTGCTATTTTTAAAAAACCGATTTTTTTGGTACATGTTCGGTTTCTTGGCTACATACCGTGCCGAAAAAACCGAACCGAATTATATTATATATATATATTTAAAAAAAATAAGTTATGTTTCTACCTATCTAACATTTATATATATATATATATATATATATATATTATTTTGATATTTTCCCAATTCCCACCCAAGTTTTTCCCAATTCCCTCCCAATTTATAACCTAATGTTAATGGTAAGGATTAATGTCCCAATTTTCAATGACAATTGATTATAATTTTGAATGTTGAGTGGCCCAATTTTTTGTTTAATATCTTGATTGATGATAAATTTTAAATTTATTTACTAGTATGATACACGAACCGAAAAACAGAAAAACCGAATATGAAAACCGAAAAACCGAACCGTCTAAAACCGGACAGGTACGGTTTGTGAAAATCAAAAAACCGATTAATTTGGTTCGGTTTCGGTTTTGGCTTAAAACCGAGCCGAACCGAGCCGTGCTCACCCCTACATGAACTGCATGTATTACATAATTACATGCTTAATGATATGTAAGTTATGAAAAATAGTTTTGAGGTATTACATATTTATTCTATAGGTATTACATACATGAACTGCAGGTATTACATAATTGCATGCTTAATGATATGTAAATTATGAAAAATAGTTTTTAGGTATTACATATTTATTCTATAGGTATTACATACATGAACTGCAGGTATTACATAATTGCATGCTTAATGATATGTAAGTTATGAAAAATAGTTTTGAGGTATTACATATTTATTCTATAGGTATTACATACATGAACTGCAGGTATTACATAATTGCATGCTTAATGATATGTAAGTTATGAAAAATAGTTTTGAGGTATTACAAATTTGTTATACAGGTATTACATATATGCACTACAGGTATAGTTTTGAGGTATTACAAATTTGTTATATAGGTATTACATATATTCACTACAGGTATTACAAAATTATATGCTTTAATAATATGTAGGTTATGAAAATACTTTTGAGGTATTAGTAATTTGTTCTATAGGTATTAGAACAAATAAATGACTCAATGACAATTTGAAGAAGAATAAGAACACAAAGATAGAGAAGAATAATGTACAAAATAAATAAGAAAAATACCAAATCGATAAGAAAATAGATTACGAAGAATAAGGAGAAATAAGAAAAAAAAAAAGAGGAAGAAGAAGAAAACATCATTGTTTCTGTATAATACCCTAAGGACGTGTTTGGTTTGAGGGTTGAGTTTGTTTAAGTTGGTTAAGTATTGTGAGCTTTTACTGTTCATCAAAGACAAAAAAGATGTTATTTGAGTGTTTGGTTTGTGGGGTTTGTATAGGATTGAGTTAAATTATGTGTTTGGTTTGAATAATTATGGGTATATAAAAGTGGATTTGAGTTATAAACTTTTGTTTGGTTTAGTGGTTAAAATTGATAACATTGCAATTGACAATTATACTCTTACACCTATAAACAAATATTTGTGTTCTCATCCAAACTATTTACTTTAGGAACATAATTAGAATATAGATAATTCCTCAGTATAATTATTTAAATTATTGGAAAAAAAATTAAATTTTCTAAAATTATCAAGTACAATTAATTAAAAACCACATGAATTAGAGATTAAAATATTTAGATTCTTAATAATATAAATATTTAAAACATTATATATTTCAAGTTAAGATGATATATCATTACATTATGTTATTAATTTTTTTATTATTAACAAATTATCAATAAAATTAATTAATATAATTGTTAATAATAATTTTTTAGCTATTGAGAGGATGACACGTGTCATCCTAGTTGCTCTTTTATATATATAAAAATTAAATTTGATATCATTAAATAGTCATATTAATTAGTTTTAAGATATCTATTTGAAAGATGATTAAAAAAAAAATTTAAAGACAAAATGATTTTCATTAACTAGAGTAATTAGTTTGATTTTCATAGTAAATAATCTTCATTAGAAAGTAATTCAATAGATCATTAACTACTAGTATCTAAAAGATAATAATTTTTTTTAATCTTCCATTTTTCATTTTTATATTTTTTATTAAAAATTTGTTGACTGTGGGTTGGGTATGACTGATTTAACTCAATTTTTAATAACGTGCTATTTTCACTAATTGATTTGGTAAGTTTTTTTAATTAATAATAAATATATTTGAATTTCAAATACATTCCTTTTCTATGAGTTGGTCTTGTGTACACTTGGTATACATGTAATCCGAGTCGACCCAGTTTTGACCCGAATCCACGTATTTTTGAATTTAGTTTTTTTTTTGTCTCAGGTTGTTACCTTTATGTTGTATTAGTGTGATCTTTATGTTATAAATGTGTGATCTTTATGTACAACTATCATGACATTTATGTACTATAATTTAGAAAAAAATGAAGATTTTCAACATAATTTGAACTGTATACCTTTATGTGATATCAATATGACATTTATATTATATCATGTCACATTTATGTATAAATATTCTGACATTTATGCACTTTTATATATTACATAAAGGTCAGAATATTTGTACATAAATGTGACATAATATAACATAAATGTCACATTGATATCACATAAAAGTATACAATACAAATTATGTTAAAAGTCTTCATTTTTTTATAAGTTACAGACATAAAGGTACGGATGTTTGTACATAAATGTCACACATTTAGTACATAAAGGTCAAGACAAAAATTTGGAAATTAAAAAAAAAGAAAAGAAATTCGTGGATTCGGGTCGGATCGACCCGGATTGCATTGATCTAAATCCATGCACCTGGTGCACATGAATTTTTGTGCTTTTCTATATATGGCAATACCAATATATAGTGGCACAATTGAAATTATGTTTATTTATGAGGATATTATTGAACTTTGATCCAACAAAATAAGGACAAATAGGGTAGTTTATATGAAATTACTGTAGCAGGTTTGAATGAGTTTATTTAACCCACCATGTTTGGTGGGTTTATAACCAAATTGAAAAATCCAACTTAAATCCGGGCCTAAAACCAACGAAGCAAACAAGGGTTTAGGTTGGTTAAAAAAGCTAAACCAACCTAAACCTATAAACCAAACGAGCCCTAAGGATAAATATGAGTGAGATATTTGAAAAGTAAATATGTGATACTTGAATAGTAAATGTGTGATATCTTTCATTGAATGAACAATTAATATCTTAAAAACTAATACCTTGAGAGTAAATATGTAATACCTTATACTATAAACATTAATCATTGAATGAACAACTAATACCTTAAGAGTGAATACATAATACCTTATATTATAAACATTAATATTTTAAATGTAAATATGTAATACCTTAAAAGTGCATATGTAATACATTATACTATAAGCATTAATACCTTAAAGGTAAATATGTTTTACCTTCAAGGTACATATGTAATACATTATACTATAAATATCAATACCTTAAATGTACGCATATGTAATACCTTATACTATAAACATTAATATCTTAAAAGTATAAATATAAAACCTTAAAGGTTCATATGTAATACCTTATATTATAAGTATTAATACCTTAAAGGTAAATATGTAATACCTTAAGAGTAAACAACTAATGTCTTAAGAGTATACAACTAATACCTTCACTGAAAAACTTAAAATTTCAAATGTTTCATCATCTTCTTCCTCAAAATTTTTGCAAATCACGATTTCATCATATTTTTCGTCAAATTTTCTACAAATCATGAGTTCATATTAATTGAAATAATTTATTTTCAATATTTTAAAATTACTCATAAATAAGAAGGGGAAAAAACCTTATGAATGACTTCATGACAATTTGAAGAAGAATAAGAACAAGAAGAATAAGAAGAAGAATGTACTAAATAAATAAGAAGAATAACAAATCGATAAGAAAAGAGATTAAGAAGAAGAAAGAAGAAGAAAAAAAAAGAAGAAAACAACATTGTTTCTGCATAAATACTTTAAGGGTAAATATGTGATACCTAGAGAGTAAATGTGTGATACTTAAAGAGTAAATGTGGGATACATTCACAGTATATATTTAGGTTTGTGCGCGGCGCACAACAACTATGGTATATATAATCAGGTTTGCGTGCGGCACACACCAACTATGGTATGGCCGCTCGTGGGGGCGTGTTGACGCGTCTGGAAATGGCCCACACGCCGGATTAGGTTAGATCTGTGCCCAAGGATATATAATTTTTTGCGTAATTTAAATAAAAAAATTAACTCATATATCATATGATTTTTTACATCATTGATTGACGCATTAACCTACACATACAATAGATAGGTAAGCATTTCCATACAACATTACCAACTTTTTCAATAGTAAATCTTATGTCATACAATCTCATATAATCGTTGGGTCAAGAATTTTTATTGTTATTTAGAATTTCAAATTCCAAAATTACAGGTTTCCCATATTATATGAATTCAAAATACACACTTAGACATCTAATTTGATTTGGTACTAGTATAAGTCCTGTACGAAGCACGGACATATAAATTTCACTATTTATATATTTTAATATGAAAATGTTGAACATGAAAAATAATAATTTTTTTTGGAGAATTTCAGTCTGATTTGTTACTTCTATAACTCACGACCATAAAATCTAAATATTTCGAGTTTGATGTGAAAATTTTAATTTACAAAAAAAAATAATAATAAGTTCTCATAATATTTCAATCTCATTTGGTATACCCGTGTTCGTGTGATGTATGGACAAATAAATTTGAAGTGTTGGTAATTTTTTGATATAAAATTGTTGTTTATGAAAAATAATATAATTTTTCAAAGTGTTTTCAATTTAATCTACTACCCATATAATTTATGAATTTAAATATTTTTTATTTTCATCATACGTTGTCGTCACTATTGGCCTGAAACAAACTTATGCAAATTTATGTTCAATAATATTTCAACCTCATTTGGTATTCGTGTGATGTAGTGAATAAATTTCATGTGTTAGTAATTTTTTGATATAAAAATGATGATCATGAAAAATCATATAGTTTTCCAAAGTTATTTCAATTTAGTTTACTACTCATGTAATTCATCTAAATATTTATTATTTTCATCATATGTTGTTTAACTATTTTAGTACTTATTTTTGTCACAATTGGCCTAGAAAATACTTGTGCAAATGTATGTTCAGCATCTTATTCATAATGAGCTTAAAATATTGATATTATTGTATATTAGCAAAAAATAAAATTTTTAAATTTAACATACTATCAAAAAATTTGTATAATTATTTTTTCCTGATGTCTTAAAATCAAAATTTATCTATTAAAAAAATCATATTGGATGGTAAACATTTCAAATTTTGATAAATCTAAAACTATGAAACTATATTACAACATAAACTAAATATATTTTATCATTATTCTGTGAACTTCATGCTACCATGATAGTGAAATTTCAGATTTTTATTTTACTTTTTAATCAAGGAAGAAACATTATTTATTCTTACAAAAAAAAATGATAAATTCGCTAATTTTTTCGTGGATATATAAAATAATTTAGATTAAGGTACACATTTTTATTTACAACTTTTCATGACATGATATTATTACCATATATACACAAATCATACTAACTTTATAACATATCAAATATGATCATATTTTTTTCCTCAATTTTCATATATATACAAAATGATTTGCATACCATGAATATACATAAATTATGAAAAACTAAATATTTACAATTTATAAATTTATAAAATAATAAATATTTGTATTTCTACTTTAAAAAGTAGAAATGAGGTTAGTTGGTTTTTATATAGATGACAATGAAATTTCATAATAAAAAATTCAAAGTATTTAAAATATATATGTAAAAATTCTTCATCTACATATTATCACTCTTATAAATATCATTGACTATCTATTCTTCATGATTAATAATGAAGATATATTTATATAATTTAGCATTATGAAATAAAACATATTTTTTATTGTTTTTTTATAAGTATAAGTATAAATGATATGTTTTTTTATTTATCATTTTTATACTTAATTTGTAGTTTTTAATAGAAAGTATATGAATTCATAAATTTTATACTTCCTAAATGTTGTGCAACAATATATCATATGTATATTTTTTTATTATATTCAAGATATATTACAAATCTTTATGATTTTTAATAAGAATTAATATAGTATAATAAAATAAAATTATATAAACACTATGTTATATTATTAACATTGTTACATCGAAGATATATAAAAATTGGAGTATTGTATACGACATATTTGTCAAATAAAATTGTGTGATGTTTATAATAATTTTACAATACATATTTCGAATATAGTAAATAAAAATAGTTAATTTACGTTGTTTTATATATGTTGGTTGACTTGATTAATAACTCACTTTTTGGTCTTCAACTCCCTCAATCACTACGAACGCCCCAATCAATGCAATGATATATTTATTGAGGTGATATATATGTGTGTGTGAGGTACAACATTAGAGATAAAAAAAATACTTTGATGATCTATAGTTCTTGAAATCCGATCATTATGTTATTTTAATTTATTCAACAAACATATATTTAATCTTTGATTATATCAACAATTAAAAAAGTTATTAGATGAGATCATATTAACATTCATATACCATATATAGATAATAATTTCTAAAATTTTGTCAATATTATAAATGATATTATTACCATATATATAAATCATGTTTAATACAATAAAATTAATAATTAATAATTTATAAATTATGAAATAATATGTATTTCTATTTTTGGGAGGTGGAAATGGACGGGAAAATTTTAGCATTTATATTTTGAGGGGTAATTGTTATTTTATATATATATATATATATATGTATATATATAGATTTATGAGTGATGGAAGTTATGCACCCATCGTGGTCACTCCCCCCTCCCCCAATGTTTAACCAAAATAAATAAATAAATAAATAAATAAAATACAACCTAACATGTATATGTACATCTTTTTACAATCACATCGAACACAAATGTCATACAAAATGAATAACTAAAAAAATATAATTTGGGTTGTTTTGTAATGATCCACATAATATATCGATGTTATTAGAGTAAAGTGAGTGATACATACATCTCAATCCTATTTACAAGAACTCAAAACATAATAATTGCTAATCACAACAACCAGATGAGTGGAATTGAATGAAAATTAGATATAAGATGATTCAGAAAATAGGTGTATGAGGTAAAGAAAAACAAATATTCGCGTTTGAATGCAATTGAAAAAAAAAAAAAATCATCAATAGAGGTATCATTTTGAAAATCAGATTCAATTGTGTATCTTTGTCAAAATTCGTGTGTTATTACTTATTAGCAACCAAATATCACCCACAATCATACAGCTTATGTTCCACATCTAGTAAATCAAACAAAATACATGGTTGAAAATAATAGCACCTATTTTTTTAAAAATAAAATAAAACAAAACTAATTAACAATTTTTTAATAGTGTGGCCCAATTTACACATTTAAATTCACCGTTAAGACATAAAAAAAAGTTAACCATTATTAAAAGGATAATAATGACTTGATTATGTACCAAACTATAGCAAAATAAAAAAACGATGATGTACGACGTCAACAATAAAAATCATGTTGTAATTGAAAAATGATTAATATGATGATACTGATTACTGATCTGTAATATAATTAATCCTTATTAAAATTTAAAACGTCTTATGCTAGTTAAATAGCACCGTCTCATACACCGTTAGTCCGTACAGCTTTCACCAGATACGAATAGTGTGAAGCTCAATCCTGCACCTTGAAATTCATATCCTTTGTATTTAAAGCCGATGGTGGTTTCTACCCACGTTATCCCTTGCACCAGCCATTAACAACAAATCCGACTTCTCAGACTGAGCTTCTCTCTCCTCAACTTCGCGGATGGCTCAGCTGCTACCCGCTTCTGGGCTCAACTCAATCCACTTGCACACCACCTGTTCGATTAAACGCCGACAAGCTTTCTCTCTTCATTTCTTGCATCCTACACTTCAATTAAAGAAGGCCCAGCCTTTCCTCCACTGTGGCCGTGGTTTTCCAAGGTTTCCAACTAGGGCCTTTGATGCTGAGAGTGATGAGAAATTGTCGGATGAGTATGTGAAGACTGGAGGAGGAGAGGAAGTTAAGTTGGTGGATGACAATGGAAGCTCCAGCTCTAGAATCGACGATAAGTACCCAAGTGGTGAGTTCGTGTACAGGGAGTATGATCTTTCGGAGAGATTGGTTGTCAAGTTCAAAATGTTGACTGCGTTGCCTTGGCAGCGTGTTAAGAAGGGCAGTGTGCTCACCATGAAGATACGCGGAGAGGTTGCTATTTTTTTTTAAATTTTATTTATAGTAATGGATTATTATTGGTTTGCAGGATTAGGGTTCTGATTGCCAAGATTTGCTTGATCCTCCTGATTTCTTATAGACTTCACTGCCTTATCATATGCCAATGAGATTTAACCTCCACGCATTTACTGTGCTTGCATTTCAGCCATTGGTGTTTAGTCATGATCACTATTCTAATCTTTCAATGAAGTTTTAATTGGCAAAGATATAAAATAAAATACAATGAATATATTTGTGAAAATATTAGCTGGAGAATATGATTAAAATTTGGTTTGCAAGAGCAATCTGATACTATAAAGTCCCTTTTCTGTTATTTTTAGGAGCAATCAAGCAGAATAAACCTTTAGAAATTGGATGAATGCCATGCATATGCATTATGCACTCATATGCTTCTGATTCAACCATGCATTTAAGTGCATAAGTGTTGATTTTAAACCTCATTAAACTCAAATTTTATGATGTATCAAATTTTTTATGTTTTAAGATTTTGGTTTAAAGATCACGTGACAAAATTGAAAATGTCTTCCATTCTTTTCTTATCAGATATCTGATCAATTGAAGAGCCGTTTTTCCTCAGGATTATCTTTACCTCAAATCTCCGAGAATTTTATAAAAGCAGCTTATGATCCTCGCATTTCGGGTATCTATCTCCACATTGAACCGTTGATTTGCGGGTGGGGAAAAGTTGAAGAAATTCGCAGGCATGTATTAGACTTCAAGAAATCAGGTACAATATAAAAGGATTTGAGAACTTGTTGTGTTTGAATCGTGTTATTATGTTGCTTCTCCTAGAAATTCAAGGAAAGAGATTTGAGATCTGTGATCTTTGAGTTTGAATGGAGCAATCCAAGGGTAGGATAGGCTTGAACTCAGATAGTTGGATATTAGAAGTACTGCATATTAGCAATCCTGTTTGTATGCATGTGGCCTTGATCTATTAGATATCTGACTCCATCTCTGCTGCTTTTTCTTTGTTTGTCTCTTTTCATTTACAATTGCAAACGATAATTATAAGGCACACCACAGATTACATGGTTTCCATTATCTCCGCTAAAAAATTGATAAGTGTACCAAAAGTTGGTATGGTATTAGTGAATCTGTGTTGTAAATTGATTTGTTATATAATATATAATAGAGTATGAGTTAATTTCAATTTGCTACCTGAATTATTTGACTTTTTTCCAGTGGGTGCCTAAACTCAAAAAAATTTCAGATCGCCACCCATTCTCTTCAAAAATTTCCAATTGCTACCCCATACTCAATTTTTGACATATTTTCCGGTCAAAACTCGTCAGAAAATTTGAAAATGTAATTTACCTCCAAATATCAGTAAAAAATGCATGATTCATATGTCAAAATGACCATTATTCGAAGCCCAATTATAACCCAAAATCGATTTCATGAATCTCATTCGAATCGATCAAAAAACATTCTAGGGTTTTGAACAAATTTTTGTTCGATTCAAGTTTAAATCAAACAAGAATCGTTAAATTAACTTAGCGTTATAATTTGACTTTGAAAAAGGGTCATTTTGACATATGAATCATGCAGTTTTGGCTAATATTTGGAGGTCAATTGCATTTTTGAGTTTTTCTGTGAATTGTGGCCAGAAAATAAGTGTTTGGGGTAGCAATCGGAAAATTTTGAAGAGAATGAGTAGTGATTGGAAAACCTTTTGGGTTTAGACATGTCACGCCCTGTTTTCTTTCATAAAAATTATCAGAGTTTTCCTCGTGGGCGTGAAGAAAAAAAAGGGAAAAGATGTGCATGAAATAAAACAGAAAACCTTTGGAAGAGATAGGAGAAGATTTTACAAATACAAATCCTTACATCTAGCCGAAATAAAAAAAATTTAACATTTGCAGCGAAAAATACATCAGGATCCATTTATAGAAAAAGGTGACATACATTACAAATGTGAATTTATATAAAACATTATTCCGACTAGTTTTGAAGAAGAAACCAAGGGAGAAGACTTGATATGACACTAACCTCTCTACGCATCTTGACTCTCGTAATTTCCTGTAGTGTGAGTACAGGTGGGGGGTGAGTGCGTTGAATACACTCGTGGTAATAAACTCCGCATCTTATAACATGTGACATATATATAACTCAGAAATACATAACAATTGACACGTAGCCACAACACATAAAATGCATAGCACATAACTTGTAACCCATCCTTTAGGTGCGGCTCTTTCACCGTCTTACCATAATAGAAACCGTTCCTCATACCGCTGGTGTAATTTACGGATTACCAATCCCTCCGTAATAAAAACGGTTCCTCATACCGCTGGTGTAATTTACGGATCACCAATCCCTCCGTGTGTTTTTTATGTGGACCTTAGTCCCTTCATAGTATAAAGTATGACACATTCTTCATATCATATAATCACAACATTTAGTATTTCACAATTCATGCATCAAAGTAGGGAAAATAGTAAACATATAAAGAATTAGAATTTACCCCCACCTTGTTCGGTAGTTACCACGTGAGTAACGAGTACCAAAGGTCAATTACCACAAGCTCCTTCCAACTAATAGCCTACACCAGTTATAATGTTTCTTAGATCCTAAATATATATAATTAAAAATTTAAATGATTTCGGAGAAAGTACGATCGTTAAAGACGAGACAGATCGGTAGATCTAAAGATTGAGGTTGAGAGAACGAGGGTGGAAGGTTAGTTTTTAAGGTTGAGATGAAAGAGGATGAAATTTGGGTCGCAACGGAAAAATAATGTGCTCAATCGGAGTTGAAACGAGCTCAAACGAAGCGTTTTAAGATTAGGGGTTCCCGTCGTCGCGCCCAAGCACCTGCGCGGACATGCTACCTAAACGGCCTTCTAGCCGCCGCCGGCCGGCGAACCACCGGTCGCCGACCACACCCCCGGATTCCCCTCACTTCAGGCTACCAACTCCAACCACCGGCGGCCACAGAGGCGCCGCCTAACTCCGCCAAAACACCTGCAAAAACAGCCCGTCACCCATGAAAAACACACACTAACACACACTCCACCACCACTCCAAAACCACTCCGGCTGGCGACTTTCCGGCACCGGTCATCACCCCAAAACCGTCCCAAACTCTTCCCCAACGCCCCAACTTACCCCAGCAAAAGAAAAGAACCAAAACTACCAAGAAACGAGAGAGAAACGGGAGAGAGAAAAGGGTTGAAAAACAAGGGTTTAGGGTTTTGGAGAGGTTTTTCACCGTTTCCCGGCGAACGAGACATCGGATTGGAAATCCGGAAGCTGTCCTAGACTCGTCTCGTCGAGGGCTACGATCTGTGCGAAAATCGGCCGAAACCGACGAGATTGAATTTTTCCGGCGAACTCCGGCGGCGGTGGCGGAAAACAATAAAGAAAGAAAGAGAAGGGAGAAGAAGAACTTACGTGTTTTCGTCGCTTTCGGCTCGTTCGGAGAAACGTTGAATTTTGAATCCAATAAACCCCTATTTATAAAAATTTTCGGAAAGTTACCATTAATGGAATATTCCTTTTACTCAGGGAATATTCTTTTTACCCTCAAGCTTCTACCCTTCGTTTTTCCGAAACTTCGTATTTTGCCCTTTTTATCGTCATTTGAGCTACGGGTCTCCCATTGATCTCTAGTTCGTTTCTTTTTTCTTGTTTTTCCGTCACGTATCTTATGGTAAAATTATATTCTATGTTCCGTGACTAAATTATTCTTCCATCTAAAACATGTGTTAAACACGTATCTGAAACACACGTAATTAATTAAACAATCAAGAATTAACGCACATAATAATTTAATTAAGGGTTTAATATTTAATTATTCAATTATGCTTCATTTTTGGTCCGGGGCGCTACAAGACATCCACTGGAAAAAAGTGCAATAGTTCGGGTAGCAAATTGATATTAACCCTATATAATATAAAGAATTTTTTTCCCCCTCTAGATATAACTAGAAATTGTTATTATTTAATTATGTATTCTGTTTGGATGTTTTCAAATTTTTAGGGATAATTTGTCTTTTTGTACTGTTACATTTCTCTTCATAAAATTCATGTTGCCCAGACACACACACACACACAAACAAAAGGAAAAGAAAAGAAGAAAAAGATAGTTCCATGACAGGATAATACTGTTAAAGAGGCATGCTTTATTAGTTGTCAACTGCTTTTCTGCCTTAGAAAGTTCACTAAATAAATTCTTTCATACAATGTATAGGCAAGTTCATTGTGGGCTATGTACCGGCATGTGGAGAGAAGGAATATTACATTGGCAGTGCTTGCGAGGAACTGTATGCCCCACCAAGTGCTTACTTTCAGTTGTATGGGTTGACTGTTCAGGCATCATTCCTTGGAGGTCAGTTGACAGTGGTGGTGATTGGATAGGCTTCTCTTTTATAAACAAAGAACCAACTTAGTATAACCTCTTAAAAGTTTTATTCTTCTGATAAACAAAATATCTGATGCAGTATAACCTTTTACTTTCTGAGTCCAAGATGGTGAAATTGGTGTTTTTAGTTTTGGAATTCATTATTTTTGACTAAATTTTATTTAGCATAATTTGGTCTCATTAATTTAAGATCGACTCACAGCCCACAATGTTTAATGCTGAGTGAAGAAATTTTAGCTATCCAAGTATTGAACAAGGTGATGAATGGTTGAAAATAAGCTTCTCATTAAATGAAAAAAAAAATTCACTCAATATAAGGACTCCTTGATGAACACCAATACTTTAACTTTTTAGAGCCCCAAGTTTTCCATTCAGTTTGTGGAAAACCTACCATGTCATATAAGTCAAGCTGATTCACATACCTGGGCCTGACCTTGGTTGGTCAAAGTTTTGCATATTGCAAAAATCACCAACTCATATTCATGCATATCATCTGCGATATTAGGATGAGGTGTGTTGAAGTGGTACAAAATTGTCTCCATTCTTCTTTATTCCAAGAAATTGCATTTCTTATTTAATGGGTTATATAGTTATATGCATGGCAGAACTAAATATATGTAGAATCAGAATGCGTAAAAAAATTTGTAATGTGTATTCTTTTGTTCTGTTCCGTGTCTATGTGAATGTCCAATGAGAAACTTACAAGATAGATTTTCTAAATGTGTCATATAGCTTAAATTTTGGCAGCCTTGTGTCATAGTAGTGTAAAATCAGTATCAGTCACCCTTCAATGTAATAACCTTTCCGTTTAAACTATATAGGAGCATGTTACCCTACCTTCAAAGGAGAAGGGACTTTATTTGTTGTTCTATACATCAAATATTTTACTAAACTTTAAACAATTCAATTAGAGCAGACGGGGTTTTAACTTATGCACATAATGCATTCTTCTCTATCTCATGATCTCATTTTTACTGCAGTGGGATGACATAAAAAATTGTATTGTAGGTGTCCTGGAGAAAATTGGAATTGAGCCCCAGGTTCAACGGATTGGTAAATATAAGAGTGCTGGGGATCAGCTTACTCGTAAAAACATATCTGAAGAGAACCGTGAAATGTTGACTGCTTTGCTTGATACTATTTATGGGAATTGGGTCGAAAAAGTTGCACTTGCTAAAGGTAATTTCGGAATGGATGGGTTAGTTCAACTCAAGATATGTTATCATATAATATCTTGATAACATGCAGGAAAGGAAAAAGAAGAGATTGAGAATTTCATTAATGAAGGAGTATATGAAATTAAGAGATTAAAGGAAGATGGCTGGATAACAGATATAAAATATGATGATGAGGTACAATGAGTTGTATGTGTCTTACTTAAATGTTGGAGTCTTGGTGATGTGCCAGATAGTTTCTATGTCTGGTCAATATACATAGGAATCATGCTTGTTAAGGTTCTATTTGTTCATATCCTTTTCATTTATGGAAAAACATGTAACATTTAAAGTTATATCCTCTCAGATGTAACACCTATAAGAAAATTCAGAAGTACTTATAATTACGTTAACTAATCGTATCTGGAAAAATACAGCCTGGCTGGCTAAAATTCATGCAACTCATAAAAACCTTAATAGTAAACACACATTCACACACCCTAACTAGTAATCTGATAGAACTAGTAATTTGTGTTCTATAAGTAAACCAATATTGGGTTCTATAAAATGACTCTCCCAAAGCTATGTATATATATCATACAGAACATTAGACTACAACTTTTATCTCTGAACACAATACCTCTGGAAGTATCTCAGAACCTAGCAGTTTAAGGCTTTTCTGATACTGAGTCATGAATTATTGTAACCGAGATAGTATTGAAAATGCACTTGAGCTATAGGACTGGACCTAGTGCATAGATGGATCCATATGCTGCATCTTTGCATTATATTAAAGATAAATATAGAAGCTACGGTTAATATATTTTCTGTTAAGACATTATATATCATGATAAGCTGTAACTTAAAGAAGAACTAAACATCTGGGTCTTGTTTCTTTGAACTAGTAATGAGCCCTCACTCGCACACATCAAATCTCAATTGTACCTTTTGAAATCGATCATGGGAAAACTAGAGCCATCAAATAATCTATTTTCCTTTCTACCTGATCCTTTTCTACTCAAGGAAATAATTATTGATCACTGAATCCTGATCTTATTCCAGAAAGGATTTAAGAACTATGAATCTTATTTCTGTGCTCATTTGAAATGTTTGCTGCTTCATAAATGTTACCTAGTTTAAAGGCGAAGGCTATTTTGTTACCCTAAGTTCTGTAATTTACCATTATATGCTTCATGAAACATTTTGCTATTTGGGAGTAAGATTTGGATGTGTTCCTGAATCCTAGTTTCTCTTTGTCAGATTGAAAATTCACGTCTTTTCAGTAAGTTCCACATTTCAGGTTATATCACTGCTAAAAGAGCGTTTGGGGATTCCTATTGATAAAAAACTTCCTACAGTTGACTATAGGTACTATTTCTGATTGAACCCATCTTTGTCATTAGACCTCCAATATTTTTTATTTCAGTTTTGCATGGTCTTTCAATGGGTTTCATATACACTTTCTGAACTTCGATTATGTGAATTCTGGAACTACCATCATATCTGATGCGTAAAGTAATTGCACTTGATTGTCATCAGGACACCTGCTCTTAAATCAGCTTATTGAAAAACTTATCTATATATGATTTCTAAAGTCAACTTAAATGGTTAATCTGGAATCCCTATTTCAGCTAGCATCTAGTGATACAACCTGTTTATTTGTTGGACGATGATAAATATTATGCGACTCACGTAAGTGCACACAGGGAGCAGAATGAGTTCCTGAAAACCTGTTCATGTCTCTGGCAGAAATATATCACATTTGTCTTAGAAAGATTGCCATTTCTGCTGTGCCATGCTACTTCTTTTGTGTTCAATGGATGCCACATTGAGGTTACAAAATATTCTTACCCAATACTTGTAGGAAATACTGCCGCGTCAAGAGATGGACTTTAGGATTGACTGGTTCTAGAAATCAAATTGCCATAATCAGAGCCTCTGGAAGCATTAGCCGTGTACGGGGCCCCCTGAGCACATCCAGCTCAGGGATTGTTGCTGAGCAATTCATTGAAAAGATTCGCACTGCAAGAGGTATGTATGCCAGTGTATATGTAGATGAAGTTATATTTTTTCCTCTTCCGTGAAAGATGCAATTGCTTAGAACCAAGGATAAAAATTTGAAATTTCGCTAAAATTGAGTCACCGAAATAGAAACGGGGGTTGTAAAATTTCGTTAGTGTTTCACCGAAATTTCGGTATATTTCGATTTCGGTGAAATCATAGTAGAAAATGTTTGAAAATACCGAAATTTCACCAAAAGTTCGGTAAATTTATTTTCGATTTTGGTGAAATTTTAGTAAATTTTTTTTACCCCAAATAATTATAATAGAACTTTATAATGAATTACACCAACTTAAAGAAAAACATGTATTTTGTACCCAAATAATATTATAATTTGCACATTATAATTGTAACAGGTATAATACAATCAAATAATTTTCTTAGATGATTTTTGCAAATAATTGCTCCCACCCTACAATACTCCAAAAGAAAGTAATTGCATCAAATGATTCACGGATGCAAGTAATTGAACCTCATAGAAGTTCATTTTGGTATTAGTAACAATTAGTAATTCTCTCGTGCGATGCACGGTTCTTGTTTTTTGTGCATATAATATTTAACTTTCTTGAAAGCATTTCACACAATCTTTTGAAGAAAAAAGAAACATATCTTTATTTTGATCAGATCACCAAAATTATATCAATTTCTATAGAAAAGATGAGAAAGAAGAAATGTATATTTGTTTTGATCAGATCAACAAAATTATATCAACATAGATGAATGACTCAAGTTTTGATCAGATCAACAAAATTATATCAATCATATATAAATGCATCAAAAATATGAACTGAATAAACGAAAGTATTGGAGATAGAAAATTCAGATCAATAGTATATGTATTGTGTGAATATTCAATAAACTCAACTCAACAATAACACATGTATGGTATAAATGGTTCATAAAACATTTCAAATATTTTGGAGAAGTCAATTCAATAAACATATATATATATATATATATATATATATATATATCTATATATATATATATATTTATATGAATATATATAGTGTGAATATTCAATAAACTCACTGTTAGGGTTATTTTCTTCTCTGGCTGTTAAATAACCACTGGTGGACAACCCACTTATCACTAAATTTGGTTAAAGAGTAAGAGGTGATTTTTCCTAGAGCTACTAGGCAAAAAAATTTCTTAAGCTATGATTGCTCACAGGGTAGGGAGGATTCACCAGATGAAATATTTCGACTATTAACATACAAATCATGAGGATGATTTGTCAATTCAGACCTAAGGAAGAAAGAGAAGTATATAAGATCCTTAGTTGGTTTTCCTTGACCTATTTATCAGAATGTGCAGTATTAAATGGAGATGTATACGGAACTTTTTATTATGTTCGCCATCTTTGGTGTTGTATGTTAAATTAATTAGAAATCACCATCTGCATGTAAATCTCGGAATATTCAAGCTTGACCATATGAACAGAACAGCATAGGCAGAGAGAACTTTTTGGCATCACATCCTCTGTCCATCTTTGTTTCTATAGTTATATATTTGATCACATACCTTTTCTATTCATCTGATTTAAACTTAATGTATTCAGAGTCCAAAAAATACAAGGCTGTTGTTCTTCGGATTGATAGTCCTGGAGGGGATGCCCTTGCTTCTGATCTGTAAGTGTTATTTGCAGTTGTATTTAATTTTTTTTCCTTCTGACAGTAATCTAATATTTGTTTAACAAATTAGCTCCGACAATATGCAGTCAGATTATTCTCTGTCCTAAAAGTTGTGAAGCAATTTATGTTCCTGTTCAGATGGTTTTAATTTCTCTTAAGGTTACTGTAATTCAGCTAAACTTTGTCTATTTCTGTTTCAAATAATTTTGTTACTAAAACCACATTATGTCTATTCCCTTTCATTTAAGTAATTGATTAACACTCCATAGTTGATGCTGGAATGTATAAGTCAAAGCTATTGTGAGCCCATAACAATAGGGGTGTGGGAAAACACCTTGACACATAATTTCTGTGTGAATATTAAACACGAAGAGTTAGGCTCAGTCATCCAAAAGTAGATTGGTCTCTTTTGGTATTGGTGAATAAAATTTTAATGGAAGCCTTGCAATATCACTCCCAATTCTTAAACTTGCGTTGTATAATTTACATCATGGAAATCTGTGGTATTAATATATTTGTCTCTTTAGTTTACTCGGTTCTGAATGGATGCAAAAATTTGCTAATCTCTCATATTAATGCACATGATTTAAATAAGTTGATTCTAATTTTGGCAAATGGCCAAGTTATTTTATTATTTATGAAGCTGATCAAGTTTATCAAGTACGAGTTTTCAAGATTAAACTGTGGAAAAAGTAGTAACCTGGGGTTCAGCATAATGGGCTTGTAGCAAAAGGAAGTTGTCCTTTCATTGATCAGTGTTCTTGCATTTCAACAGAATGTGGAGAGAAATCAAACTTTTGGCTGACTCAAAACCTGTAATCGCATCAATGGCGGATGTTGCTGCTAGTGGAGGATATTACATGGCGATGGCTGCACAGACTATAGTTGCAGAAAATCTTACGATAACTGGTTCAATAGGAGTCGTGACAGGTGAGGCCTAATAGAACTTTTGATCAGTCTCTTGCAAGAAAAAAAAAACTTTGGAGCTGACTTCTAGTAGCGTTCTTCAATGAAGTTTAATTAGTCACTTAGCATCTATTGATGTCAGTAATCGGTATGAGTGATTGACTACAATAGTTTGTTGACACATTCAAATATCAGTAACACAATTTTTAAGAAAAAAATAAAATCTGTGGCATTTTATAGCTAGTCATGGAAATTCTGTTCTAGTTAAATATTGTAATATAACATGAATCATTTATATAGTATGTTTCTTTAGGGGGTGTGTGTTTTGGGTTTATGTAGGATTGGGGAAATCCGACTTTGAAATCCTGAGTTTTGAAATAAAGGTGAATAGTTAAAACCTGTGTTTGTTTGAAGATTTTATAGAATATGATTAGTATTAGAGATGTCAAATCAATGTTGGAAAAAATGTTATCGTGTAATATTATATTGTTAGTTAATGTAATGGTAATGATTGGAAAATTGTAATAGCAGAAATTTAGGTGTATTGAAATTTGTGTATTAATAGGTTATAGTATAGGGTTAATGATTGTGTTTTTTTATAAATAAAGTAGGATTTCCTTGTAAACTCAAGTGTATTAATAGGGATAAATAATCCTCCTTGTATATCTTATCATACTATTCTTCCTGAGCAGCTGCTGCTTAACGGCGCAAGTTATCAAGAAAGAACATATTCATATCATTATCATACTATTCTTCCATCAGTCATCCTTGTATCTTTCTCGTGTTTTATTTCTCTATGCATTTGCACTCCATTAACTTGAGCTGTAAATGTTAAAGAATTTCTGAAATTTGAAAATAGATATTGGCTAGTGCTCTCATCTGTGTAATTGAAGGTTGATAATCAAGAGAACCTTTGAGGAGGCACTTAATATATTCAACTCTTTTTTCTAGGCCAATATATATTGATAAAATTTTGCTACTTTGCTCCTAGGAAAGTTCAATTTGGAGAGACTTTATGAAAAAATTGGTTTCAATAAGGAGATCATATCTAGAGGAAGATATGCTGAGCTTACTGCTGCTGAACAGCGACCTTTCAGGTATGTTAAATGTAACACAAGTGTCAATCTGTATTTCATATTAAATTAAAGAAGGGTCAATTTTAAATGAGCCAACATGGTAAAGCTTATGAAAAGCTTCTGCCATTATTATTTCCATTTTCATCTTCTCTCCTTCCCATCACCCTTAGAACTCATTATCCCTCAGTAATTCAGTCCTATATCACCATTAAACAACAGTTTTGTATTTGTCATCTGAGGTAAAACTTTGTCATTACAAGGGTTCTAACAAAAAGTAACTAACAAAAAGTAATTTATTCGGGACTTTAGACATTATCAAAGCGGCATGGGGAACAATGAATAAGTGGTTGTCTAAATCACTAATCAACCATGCGCAAAAAAGATGCTTATGAACTTTGAAGGCTTTGGAAAATTCCAGAACTTCGGTTCATGTGACAATTTGTCTGCTTTGTAGTTAAAGTTACTACCTATAACACTGATAGAGTGTAAGGTTTATAGGTAAAATATTACTCAAGTCCCTAAAGGAGCTGAAGCTATAGAACCACTGCTAGTAGAATATTTAGGTTCGAATGACATCTTGATATTTACGTAGAATATTTACACAGTTGCATAAGCATTCCTAAGTTCTCTTAGAGTAGCAAATTTAATGTTCTAATTTGGACCATGCTAGATGAAACATGCTAAAAGCAACTCTGCCACAATCAAGCCCCCAGTAAATAGATTTACTTCTGATTTCTCAAAATAACAGTCTACTTGCCATTTCCTTAAAATTTGACATTGAGCACATATCCCTTTTTATTTGCTACATCCTTCGGTTAATTGCAAATTTCCGTCTTTCTGTCTCTCACTTTTATCACCACCACGTCTACTTCATCTAATCAAAATCTACCTACACTCGAGGATAACAAGGTCCTTGTGACCTCTACATATTGAGGGGAGAAATGCAGGGCCGAAAACAACACTATTTGTTACTCTAATTTAAGGAATTAATTCATCTGTGATTCAGTTGATTCATGCCAGCGAGTTGCTCTTTAGCCACATTCTTATGGCCATTGGTGTTGGTTATTTCAGGGATGATGAAGCACAACTCTTTGCAAAGTCAGCTGAGAATGCATATAGAAGTTTCCGAGACAAGGCAGCCTCCTCTAGATCCATGACTGTAAGATATTCAGTAGCATATACATATGCATATCATCATCAGATTCTAATATTTTCTGAAAACAAAGTTTATACCATAAGATGCCAGAAATTCTAGTATCAAATTCCTTGATATTCAAGTTATAATGTTTTAGGTAGACCAGATGGAAGAGGTTGCTCAAGGAAGAGTTTGGTCTGGCAATGATGCGGCTTCACGAGGTCTAGTTGATGCTATTGGTGGACTTTCTCGAGCTGTAGCAATAGCAAAACAGAAGGCTAATTTACCATTGGATGAACAGGTTACTTCAATTATTTGTTTATTGATTCTCGCCTTCTCGGCATGTTGATTATTTATTTCTTTATCGATCGATTTTAGTTTTGCTTACAAAAGTATAACAATGTTCAGGATCGCCTAATTATAAGTTAATCCAGTTTTGCCCTTGCTTTGCCTGTAGGAATAATTAAGTAAACCACCTCTAGTGATTGATTAGGCTTTCTGAAATTTCTGAAATCGTATCTACATCCTCCAATCTTCATTGTCATACATAAAACTGAATATTTGCCTCAAATGCATCTTCCTGTGGAAGAACTCAAAAGTTTCTCCATATGTACCCAAATCCTTCTCACACTATCTTTCTCTGAGATTTACTATTTATAACTTACGATATGGTTGTTAACTTATATTTTATAGTATTACTTAGGTTTATTCTAAAGACAAAGTCTTGGGTGAGACCGTCTCACGGATCCCATTTCGTGAGACGGATAGGGTCGGGTCAAACATAAAAATTATGTAATACTTTTGTGTGTGTTATGTAATACTTTTATGTATATTAGGTAATACTTTGTATTATAGAATGCGTTTTGAGTTGAGTCAGACTATAAGAAAATATGTAATACTTTTATATGTATTAGGTAATACCTTTATGTATATCAAGTAATACTTTTGTATTATGGGATAATGACCCGAATTGGGTCGGGTAGGGTCAACACAAAAACGCGCGGATCCTAGCTAGGCGCCCAAGTGCTCTTCTTCCTCGTGCGTGAATTGTGTTATATGTAATACTTTTTGTGTGTATTAAGTAGTATTTTTATGTATATCATGTAATACTTTTTGAAAATATCACATAATTTAATATCATGTAATACATTTATGTATATGAGGTAATACTTTTATGTGTATCATATAATACTTTTGTATATATCATGTAATACTTTGATCCGACCCTACCCGTCTCACGGAATGGGATCCATGAGACGGTCTCACACAAGACTTACTCTATTCTAAATCACTTCAATTAAATCATTAGCATGGCTTCATTTAGCCATGCGATTACACATTCATTTTTTATATCACCTTATTTCTAATCTGTTGCAAATGTTAATTAGGTAACACTGGTTGAGCTGTCGAGACCTTCTACGTCCCTGCCAGAACTCTTAGGTGGGATAGGTAGCTCCATTGCTGAAGCGGACAAAGCGATCAAAGAGTTGCTACAGGTCATGGCATCATCTGATGCTAACGGAGTTCAAGCGCGTATGGATTGGATGATGTTGGAACAGCCTGATGGAGCACCTCCTGCCTCCATTATCTTTGCTATGATAAAACACTTCTTCAGTTCTCTTTAGTATTCTCATAATTCATCTTTATCAAGTCAATCAAAATAAGAGTAACTCAGCATATACATTGTTCAATGAAAGGCATATCTTGTATGAGAAAAATTCTCTCCATGTAGAGTAGATAAGTTTAAGCTATTGCTGTTAGTAAGGTTACCATATTGAAATATATGTATACATGAAGAGTGGATATTTTCTACCCAGTTTCTTTTATACGAGAAATTTACTGAGGTAAAAAAGTGAAATTAAGACCTAATTCCACATTCTGTAATTGGTGTTTGTGAGGAATGTTTGTTTTTTCATTTCTTTAATAATTTAACTAAAGTTTGATTCCAAATTAAAAAAAAAAAAAAAAAGACAAAAATTTTTATACATCTGTTGCACAATTCTGAAACTGTGCACTCGCTTCCCATGTGCCCCAAGGTCGCACACAAATTCGTCCGGATTCGATCACAGATGCTATACCTTTTTGTAGTACTAGACATACATTTATGTAGTGTTAAACAAACTTTTATGTTATGTTAGTCATACCTTTTAGATTTTTACATGTATCTTAGCATATTTTTAGACAACTATTATTATCTTTCATACCTTTAGTTATATTAGTCATACTTTTAGTTATGTTACTTTTTAATTATGTTAGTTATATTTTTATATATTACATAAATATATGTTTATGTTGATATAAATGTATAAATAATATTACATAAATGTATGAGTAATATCACATAAAAGTAAACATTTACAACTTGTGTCGAAATTAGGGTTTATGGTTAAAGTATTACATAAAGGTATGCTATTTGTATATAAATGTATGACTAATATAACATAAATGTATGACTAATATAGTATGAAGACCATCAATTTTTTTTTAAGTTAGAGTATTGCAATAAGAGTATGAAATCTAAACATAAATGTATGACTAATATAATATAAAAGTATGACTAACATAATATAAATATTAGGACAAAAAAAAAAGGAAAATGCGCGGATACAAGTCAGACCCGACCCGATCCGAGTGCATAGATATAAAATCCATGCACTAATTGCACATGAGACCTACTAAAAAAAACTATCACATTAACAATTAAAGGTTGAGTTAAACATCACATTCTCATCTATATATATATATATATATATATATATATATATATATATATATATAAGGACATTATCATAAATTTTGAAGTTATCTAATATTATCATCAATAGGAAAACTAAAAGACATTAGCTTTTCCACTTAATTGTAAATTGATGGGGGCGTGGATGGTAAAAAATTAAAAAAAAAGGACTAAAGTCACCCATCAACTTCTAAGCCCACCCTAATCATATAGATTCAAATTAAAAAAAATAAAAATTAAAAATAATACCAACTTTACTCTTAAAAAAATTAAACTCATCCTTTTTCTTTCCCTTTTTTTCTCTCTTTTTCATCTTTCTTGATTTTTATAAACTATTTCTTTGAATTTATTGATGAATAAAATGTCAACATAATGATGAATGCTTCATGGGTTAGTTAAATATATGAAAATTGTGAGGAAATCGTAAGAAAAAAGGTTAAAAAATAGATTAAAAGTCGACTTGTTTCGTTCGATCCTGGTTGACCGAACACATAAAAAAGTATTCGGCCACCCTGGCCGAACACCTTTCTACATGTCGGCCGCCGTGGCGAATGAAGCTAGTAGGATTTTTTCTTTTCTTTTTCATCTTTCTTGATTTTTGTAGGCTCTTTATTTGAATTTATTGATGAGTAAAATGCCAACATAATGATGAATATTTTATAAGTTAGTTAAATATATGAAACTCATGAGAAAATCGTAAGAAAAAACGTAAAAAAATTGATCAAAAGTCGACTTGCTCTGTTCGGCCTAATTGACATAATACATAGAAGAATGTTCGGCCACTCGGGCCGAATACGTAGAAGTACGTTCGACCACTCTGACCGAATACTCTTCTACGTGTTCGACCGTCGTGGCCGAACGAAACTAGTTTTCTTAATTTTGAAAAGGATAAATTGATTTTTTTTATTTATTATACTTTTTTAATTAAAAATTCTATAAATTGGGGTGTACTTAGAGGTTGATGGGATGGTTTTAGTCCCATCCCAAAAAAAAAAAAAGGTCCAAGTAGATCGAAAACACATATTTGGTATAAAGATCGGGAGTGAGTTGGGCAGAACAGAACATAAGTATGATACATAATTGGGAGTTCAACAAGGAATTAGCGGCCCAAATAAGCAAGGACCAAGCCCAACATAATCGGGAGTCCAATTAGGAATTAGCAGCCCAAATGAGCAAGGCCCAAAACCAAGTATCCAGCAGGCCAAGTAGACGAAGGATTATTGGTTCTTTTCAGTTGATTAAGTTTCGAGTAGCTAGAGTCATTTCACTTTCCTCAGGATTATTAGCACGAAGTTCATTGTATAATAGCTGCATTATTAATGAGCGTGGAGTGTGGAGTGTGGACTGAAAGCCTACAATGTGGAAGCTTCTCGTCCGTTGCAATCGCCCTTTCAACGATCACTTCTCCACCACCATATGTGGTCGCTTCTATCTAACTGTCCACCAATTCCGATCATTTTCAGCTGATAGCAATGGCGAAACCAAGTCTGAAACGGCGAGCGCTAGCGGTAATGGCGGCGCCGGGGACGGGTACAAATATGATGACGACAAATACCCGAAGGGAGAGTTTATCTTCAAGCAGCGCAATGCGTGGGAGAATAATATCGTTAAAACAAAGCTCTTCTTTGCTTTGCCTTGGGAACGCTTCGAGAACGGCAGTGTTCTCAAGATGATTCTTCGCGGGGAGGTAAACTTGATCCTTTTGCATTTTCTTTTTAGCATTTCCTTTGATGTTCAATTATTCTTATTGGGGGTGATTATCTCTGCCAGTATCACTCAAAGCTTCTTTGTATCCCATTTTAGTATCACTTACAGTTTGAAACTTGAGATTATAAATTTGGTTTCAATAACGGAAGAAAAATGAATAGGACCAGTTGGTGATCAAGTAGTGAAGTTATTTCTCTTGCTCATTGTTCATTGGTTTTGACTATTAGGGCATAGTTCTTAATGTTGTGAATGATTTTATCTCAGATAACTGATCAACTAAGGAGCTTTTCCAGAGCACTATCTCTAGCTCAAATTTGTGAGAATTTCGAAAAAGCAGCTTATGATCCTCGTATAGTGGGCATCTATCTCCATATTGATACTTTGAATTGTGGGTGGGGAAAACTAGAGGAGATTTGGAGGCATGTCATGGATTTCAAGAAATCAGGTTCTTCTTCGAACTCTTCTATTTATTGTCTGCCAATCTTGAAAGGCCCTGTTTGTTTTTTTTTCATTTTTTTGTTTTCCTGATTTCAGTCACTGATAAAGCATGTTTGATTTTGTGCATTTTGTAAAAGCTTGGGTCCTTGTTTTATAAGGCTAGACTCCCACTTTTCTGAAATCCATTCTACATTTTGAAAGTGCAGATTTTAAAACAACTAAATACATTTTCTCATTGTAAAAACTCTCGACCAACTTATCAGTGTGTCAACTCAGTAATTATAGTACTCGACTCAACTAGTGTATATGATCATATTTCAACTTGTCACAATCTCAATTTTTAAATATACAAAATAAAATTTCTGCCTCTGGTCTTCTCGGTTAGTGGATAGAGTCCCTGGCTTAAGTGAACATCAAGGACCAAGGGACTTGGGTGACCTATGGTACCTTTTTCACGTGTCATTGTCTTGGATAAAAATGAAACCAGTGTAGAAGAGTGGCACTGCATTTGCATGAGGTACTTCTTTATCATGGCCTCGTGGGTTAGTTTATCCACTACTTGTTATAGCAATGTATGTAAACTTAAAACTGTTAAACAAGTATTTTCTAGCTGACATTACCAACTTGGCAGCTTCATAGTTACATGTTCAAGTTTCCTGTCAGTTATAAGCATCAAATCTGCTATATACGTAACTAGTCTTTAAATCATATTTGTAAGGTTAAGAACTTCTAGTCATGCAATTGTTGTGCAATTTGTTTAGTGAATATGTTCCCCATTCAAGTAGTCATTTTCTCTTGGTATCACTTGACTGCCGCTGCTGGTTGTGGGCATTGCCTTGGTAGCATTTCTATGCATTGGTCATTATTGTTGCAACATGCAAAACAACTTTAAAAATCTTTAATGCATAATCATTATATTGCTTTCATGGTGGATTCTCTCATATTTAAGTCACCTGAGATCAACCAGGATTCTGTCATATCTGTTTGAAAGCCCACTAATAATCAATATTTTGTGTCCTTTTCTTTGTTTTCAAGCAGTTAGAGTCTCAAAATAGATGCTTGACAGATTTTTCTTAATATGCAAGTTGCAATTTTGCAGGTAAGTTCATCATAGGCTATGTGCCTACTTGTGGATTGAAAGAGTACTATATTGGGTGTGCTTGTGAAGAACTTTATGCTCCACCAAGTGCCTATGTTGGATTGTACGGGTTGCTTGTTCAGGCATCCTTTTTTGGTGGTGAGTTGGATAAACAGGGCTTTGCAGTTATCTAGTCTTCTTAAAGGAAAAAAAAAAAACCTCATGGAAAAGATCTGATATTGGCATATTGCATCAAGTTTTGATATCAAATTTGCTCCTTAGTGGGTGAACTTGTGGATCATTACAATTATGTGGCAATAGAGTGAACTCATGCAAAATCTGCATATGTGCTATTGTCAAAGTGCATGTAACAGGAATGATTCCTATAGTTATTTGAGTTACGTTTTAGTCTTGCTTGCTTGTGGACAGGTCTTCAGGACTCTTGACTAAAATTATTGCTGAACAAAGCTCTTTTTGCTGTGTAACTCTATGATAATATGTGATTAGAGCTATCATCTAGAATCAAACATTGTTATAAAAAGCTATATCTAAGGACTGAGATGAACGAAATTGAGTATCATGTAGTAAGACTGATGATATGCATGCTCAGATGAATTCAATCCAAAAAAAAAGTAACTTAGTTTATCTAGATTGCGGTTACTTGGGGAATCATTTGTCCAATGGTTCTCTTGTCTAAGAGGTTCCTGATAACATAATTGAATTTGGAATTTGCTCTTTTGCTTGAAAGTAGAAAGTTATCCCGCTTCACTGCTATTTTAATTTATTGATTTTCTAATAAGAGCCCTAGACTCTCAATCCTTTTAAACAGTTAGATGGCAGAAATGGTCACCCACTACTTTTGAGGATATGAACAAAACTTGATAAAAAAGGATTTTATGCAGAGATACCTTCAACTGCAGTCTCTTTAAATTGCAGCAGAGTGGCATAAAAGTATCATTTTGTAGGCGTGCTTGAAAAGGTTGGGATTGAAGCTCAGGTTGAACGGATCGGGAAATACAAGAGTGTTGGAGATCAATTCACTCGTAAAAGTATGTCTGATGAGAACTGTGAAATGCTGACTGCTCTACTCGATAACATCTACAGCAATTGGATTGACAAAATTTCACTTGCAAAAGGTGCTATTGCCGTCACTTTTCTGGTCCAGCACTTGGTCAAAGAAATGATACTCATTTCTCGTTTTCTATAGGAAAGAAAAAGGAAGATATCGAACATTTTATCAATGAAGGAGTGTATCAAGTTGAGAGAATGAAAGAAGCAGGGTTAATAACGGATATTAAATATGATGATGAGGTAATCTATATTTGTGCCTAGTAATTGGGCATTAAATTTGCCAGACATTTTTTATGTTTGCTTCTCAAACTGTTGCAAATTTGAAGCTTAGTAATTTATGCATGCTTCTCTCCATGCTGCTATGCCAACCCCTTTGGGCATTAATACTGCCCATGTATATTCCAATTATCGATTCATTCTGGTGAACTTATCTGCTATAAAAATATTTAAAAGTTGATTGGCTTTCATACAACATGTAAAATTCGTGTCTGAATTCTGCTAAAAATTTGACACTTGTTGTGGGCTTAATGTTTCTGAAAAAAAAGAGAGCTAAATGTATCAGTAAGTGAATCTTGGAAAGTTTGTCAACTAAGTCATCATTCATTTCTCTTTACCTTATTGCATCATTGTACAAATTTACTTTGCAGACTTATGATATACTATTTAGTTTTTTGCTTCTTGATTGTACAGTTTGGTTGGTTGGTATACCATTTTCTTGTATACCTGGATATCAGCTTCTCTTTGCTTCATTGATCATTTAGGTACGTCTCAATACATTTTTGAATCTCAAGTAATGTCCTTGTTCCTTTAAATCCTAACAGGTAATGTCCTTGTTGAAAAGGCGCCTGGATATTTCAAGACTTCCTATTGTTGGTTACAGGTATTTATTTAGCCTATCTCATCATTTTGATTGGTGGCTCTACTATAGCAATGTACTTGTATTAAACTAGTGTTTTCATGTTAAGGTTCCTTTCTGGCATTTTCTACATTTGTTGTAGTTAAATGATTTAAGGCTCTGCAGCCTCATCCATTATTGTATGTCCCAGACTCCGTCCCAGTTCCCTGTTGATGGTTATCGGGTCCATGTCCTTTTGGATATCGACCCCAACAAGTTCATAGTACAGAGATGGCCCACTTAGAATTGTTTGTATTAGAAACATCTAGTGCTAAAATCTGTTCATATTCATGCCACACTTATGCTGGTAATGAGCTCGGACCTGACCATGGACTAGTTAAAAATTGGACTCAGACATGGACAATGGTCTGGAAACTTTTGATCATAGGTTAAATAGGATACAATTTCAACCCTTAGATGGTGGATTAGATACATTGAAAACCCTTGGCTGATGATTGTACCTGCATAGCCCTTTTTCTTTTTCTAAAAATTTTCAATAATTTTTTTATAAACAATGTTTTCGAACACATGATCTTCCAAGAGAATAGTAATCACACAAACCATCAAACCAAGTTTAACTTTTAAAAAAAGTTGTACATGAAGCAAAACATGAATTTATTGATATACTATAGCATTATGAATATAAATAGGATTACTAAATTTAGTGAATCAAGAAAATGTAAAATTTTTAACTATAGGATGATAGAACACAATAACTATCCAACTTTATAATCTAAAAAAATATTTTACATCATTCACTAAAATGAGAATTCAAAGTTTATAATAATGAACTTAGAGTAGACACATAAAATTTTAGAACGTGGATTAAGAATAATCTGATAAAAAATCAATGTCTAGGTAGGATAATGAATAAAGTTTTAAGGGAAAATAAAAATGTGTAAAATAATAAATTTAACACCAAATCTTAAAATATTCATAATAAAATCAATTACATTATTGTGTTTTTGTTCCACTTTAGTGTTATAATAATTAAGAGCATAAATGTGTAACAGGCTAACAGCAAACTTAGGAGATTTATATTAAAGTTATTCCTAAAGCTTAAGATTATAAACTATGATAGTTATCTAAGATTTGATATTTAACTAGATTTAGGGCAATCCTTGTGATGAAGGTTTTGTAATGCATGCAGAAAGTACTGTAAAGTCAGGCGATGGACTCTAGGTTTGACCGGCAGCAAAGACGTAATAGCTATAATTAGAGCCTCTGGAAGCATTAGTCGTACTCAAGGCCGATTTAAGACACCCACTTCAAGGATTACTGCCGAGCAATTCATTGAGAAGATTCGCAGTGTAAAAGGTACGTGATATTTACATTTTTCATGCACAGAATGATATATGTGAATAAGTTGAAAATGCGGCTTAATAATTAAATCCACAAAACATTGATGCTAAAGGCTCAATCTCTGAGTTATTTCTGATATTAAAAGTTTGGCCAAATTTTTCTTCCTATTTTGTGATCCAATTAACTATGACATAATTAGTGTTAAGTGAAACCACAGGTTGATATTCCATATCATGTGGTGCCTGATGTCAGAGTTTGTTTGATCTGTGCAAATACATATATTTTGTTTATGAAATCTATGCAAATGTAGAGAGTTCTTGAGTAATTTGTTAACTGTGAATAAATATCTAGATTTTGTTCACATTTCTAAACCTTCCCCTAATATTTAGTTTATTCTTTATGTTCAAAGGAGATAGAATCCAGACCCATACTTTATTTCTTGGCTTAGAACTATTTATTATATCATTCATTTATTTATCATGTCTCTCGTATTATTACTGAAATTTTCTGCAGAATCAAAGAAATATAAAGCTGTTATCATTCGAATTGATAGCCCTGGAGGAGATGCTCTTGCTTCTGATTTGTAAGCAATTTTCTTTACAAATATTTCCTCACTTTTTGTTTTTGAGATTTTATTGATTTAAACTCCGAAAGATAATTAATTGTCAATGCGAGGTATGAAATGTAAATCTTATCAATCCGGGGTTTAAAATATTGGAAACTATCAAATTAAGATTTCAAAATGAAACGACTTTAACATTTCTCTTTTAGCTGTTATCTCATTCTCTTCTCATAGTTGAGGTGGCTGCAAATCACGATGTATCAATTAAAATTAAAATTAGAGTGTAAAAAATTAAATTGTTATTTTATTAGTTATGATACCTAATAAAATATTCAATTGAATACAAAATTTATTATTATTTTATATACTTTCAATATATGTATAACCCACTTTAATTACTATTAGATACATTAAAGAATAGTAATCAAACACAAATATTATGTGGACTATCAATATATTACACTTGTAAATATATCGTATATATTTGTTCAATATATAACATTTAAGATATCAATATTAATACAAAAATTAAATCGTTGATTTTTGTCCAATGATATATATGGATAGACCACTTTAATATTGATATTTTGTGATATTATCTCCCGGACATTTTGTGTTATTAATTTTTGTCCAATAATATATATCAAACAAATATCTGCTTGATAATATTGATATATATTTAATTGAAAGTATATAAAAAATAATAAATTTTGTATTCAATTGAATATTTTATTAGGTATCATAACTAATAAAATAACAATTTAAAGTTTTACACATTAATTCTAATTTTTAATTTTCAATTGACACATCATTGTGATTTGGTAGCCACATCAGCTATGAGAAAACATCAACTATGAGAAAAGAATGTCAACGTGATTTGACAGCCATGTCAGCTATAAGAAAGAATGAGATGACGCCTAAGAAAAGAATGAGATACGCCTAATAGAGAAATGTTAACGACGTTTCATTTTGAAATCTTAATTTCATAGTTTTCAATATTTGAAGTCTTGGAATGATAGAATTTATCTTTCATATCCCACATTCACACATTGATAGTTAACTTATCTTTTGGGGCATAGATTGATAAAATCCATTTGTTTTTTGGATGCTGATAAGAAACTTGGTTTGTTTGGTGTGGAATGTTTATTACTTATTCTTTGTTTTGATAAGAAACAAGAGTTATATTAAAATAATCGAAGTATGTAGGAGGGGACAATATGTCTTAGTACAATACAACAGTCGGAAGATGTTAGGTTCTGAATGTTGGCCTTAAAATCTTGTTCATCTGCCCAAAGATGTTAGGTACTGAATGTTGACAAGGAATGTTGCGTGTGGGTCCACATGATGCTAACTGCTAAGGCATATGCCTAAATCCTTAGGATTCTTATTGGTGCTGAATTGTTAATTTGCTAGAGAAAAACTATCTTTACAGGATTGTTGGAAATTTCATGTATAAAAATAGAGTATTTGGACTATAATGGTTCTGATGAACAGTCACTCACTTACTGATTAGCCTATCTAAGGAAAACAACTTTCCAACTTTTATGCACTGAGCATGCCTGTAGGTCTTTTTCAGCAGACACAATTTTCTCCTTGATTCAAGAAAATGCTTTCTAGGAAAGCCCTGCTTTGATAATTCAGATACCTTTATGAATGCAGACCATTTTGTACAGTCTTGAAAGTGCAATAAGCAGAAGCTAATTGGTCCTTTTAAATGCGACGATTGGATTAATTTCAGCAAGTAAAAATATTTCTTGTCTTTCCTTCTGTTGCTTTTATGCCTGTGATGCTCTTCACTGGCTGGTGTTATTGAGATCATCTTTATCTCTTCGAGTTGTGCTTCAGGCTTGTTTCATTCCTTGTTTCTTCACTGAATCTCAAATTATGTTAAAGAAACCTCAAATCTGCACACAAACACAAACAATCTATAAACTGCACACACACACCAAAAAAAAAAAAAAGAAGAAGAGAGAGAATGAGAGAGAGAGATAAATTGAGCAAATAAACCAAGAAGATGCATAATTACATGCTAATCAATGACCATCACATCAATGAAGGAATTCAAGTGTAGTTTTAATCAGATCTAATGTCTAGTTTCAACTGTGATCTGTTTAAAATGAACTGTCCTATGTTGAATAAAAAGAATGCTGGCTATACAGAAGGATCATGTATTTTCTACACTTCTCAAGGGTGGGGGCCATTACTCCAAATTTGGGTTCTCATAAACCAGGCCTGATGGAAAAACTTATATAGTGTGTTTATTATGTACAGAATATGGAGAGAAATCAAACTTTTGGCTGCTACTAAGCCTGTTATTGCATCAATGTCTGATGTAGCTGCTAGTGGAGGATACTATATGGCCATGGCTGCAGATGCTATAGTTGCAGAGAAGCTTACATTAACTGGTTCAATTGGAGTTGTAACAGGTGAAGCCAGCCTATATCATGCTTCATAGAAAAAACTTGTTTTGAATTGAACCTGAGTTTGGCTCGTTTGATGTTCATTTTTCAACCACCTGTCCTTCCACTGCTACCGGATTCTATTTTGCTGTCATGGACTTCCTCTTCTTTACTTCTCATAAAAGCCAAATGTAGCTTTATATATCTATCTATATATGTATGTCAATATCTGCATCTATATATGCATGTACGTTAGTGTGTACCCTACCATTCTAATCTCTCATCCTCTTTAGTAGACGTACTCTCACAATCACCATTCCTCAATATATTCTCCCTCTTCTTGTTAGAACCACTGGTCTCCAATGCATTCTTCCTCTTCTTAATGGCCATAGTGATTTTGAAATTGGATTTGCTTCAACTTGTAGGAAAGTTCAATTTGGGGAAATTATACGAGTACATTGGCTTCAATAAGGAGGTCATATCAAGAGGAAGATTTGCAGAACTTTTTACAGCTGAACATCGACCATTCAGGTACCTCCATATTTTGTCTTGTAGGGCCACATTTTCTCTAGATTTAGTATATTATTGGCATGTATTTATGATGCAATATTAACAATTATGCTTTAGACTCAAAAGACTAGCCTCTCGGCTCTCGCGCTGTGTTGTAATAGTGCCGTGACATAAGAGATCAGTGAGTTGCCATTAATCCAATGATTAACTACTGTCTTTTCCTGAAGAGCGCTTGGGATTATCCCAAAGAGAAATTGTTTCATCTAATCTACTTATTGGTTACTAGTGAACTGTTGATGCCAACAAGCACATTGAGTTGCCACATACCACATTTCCTCTCTACCACATCACATGTGTTACAAAGGGTCCTTGCAGGCGAGTAGAACCCTCAGGACATGCCATTAGGTAGTTTTCAAGATATCCTTGACAGCTCAATCAGCCTAAAGGTGATGATCCCATAATTTCTACTTCCCACAAGCTAATAGAGTTTCTAAATGGAACTAGCCTCTTGACATGTGAGGTTGCCCAATGCAGGCACACCCATGCCACCCACCCTTATGGTTTCTGACCAACCATGGACTTCAATCCCTTTGCCTTGCCTAGCGCCGGCCTTTTGGACTTTACTAACTTTGGTATATAAATGATGTTAGTGTGTGTTTTGTATGTCTGTTTATTCTAAATAAAGTTCTTTAAATATAGGGGAAAAAAGTTTTTTAGTCCCGAGTCCTCTTAACTTTGCCTTAGATTTTGTCATTTATCTGTAAAAAAAAAACTGGTGGTCTGTAATATGCCTTCTCTCGGAATCAATTTCTTGTCTCCTTTTCTTTCAGAATGTCATCTTATGAACATATTCTGTGTCCACTTTCTTATATACTAAATCAAGTAGTATGTTAACGATCTGCTGAGAACCTAATTAAGATATTTGAATCCTATACTGTAGTGATAAGTTTTGGATTCCTTTTGTGGTTTCTTATATTTCAATATGCATGATTAATCTGCAGAGCAGATGAAGCTGAACATTTTGCTGAAAGAGCTCAGGATATGTACAAACAATTTCTACAGAAGGCAGCCTTTTCAAGATCAATGACCGTATGCTATTTCAACACAATATGCACATCTTCACTTGACATGTACACACAATTTTATGTGTTTAAATTTTAAGTAAGCGTATGGCAGGTGGAGAAGATGGAACAGTCTGCACAGGGGAGAGTTTGGGCTGGTCATGATGCAGCTTCACTCGGTCTAGTTGACGCTATTGGTGGACTCTCTCGGGCTATAGCAATAGCAAAACAAAAGGCTAATATACCACTAGAGAGACGGGTAAATAATAATGGCATTTTTTTAGGTATACCAATTGCATAATCCGTTAAATATGTTTAACGAGATATCTTCATAAGGATAATTGCAAGTTGTCATCCGAACATTGCAGTTTCCTACACTTTGGCCACTACTTTTCTTTTTCTTTTTATTTCTGTTGCACTGAATTTTACGCTGGGGTCACCTAGGTCAAAATATCGACCGTGTCTAGCAATTAATGATTGAGATTTTTCCAAAATGGCCAAGTGCAACGATTGTAAAATTTAGGGGGCAAGGTGCACCGAAAAAAGTTGTGATTTATTTAAGGAAACCGCTAAGTTTTGATAGCAATTTGCAATTACCCTATTTTCATTAGGATCTAGTGAGTGATGAGTTCCGCTTGTAGATTTATATCTAATGTGTCGTTGGTTATCAGGTGACTCTAGTCGAGCTGTCAAGGTCGTCCCCGTCTCCGTTTGAAATTTTGAGGGGCTTGGGAAATACCTGTGTTGAAGCAGATGAAGCAGTTAAAGAGTTGATACATGAGATGACATCTTCTGATGCAATTCAAGCTAGAATGGATGGCATTTTGCTTCAGAAATTGGAGGGAGCTTCTTATGCTAACCCAATCCTGATGCTTATAAAAGACTATTTAAGGTCTCTTTGATCACCATAAATATGCTCTCTCGGTGCAATTGTTTTGGTCGGTGAATATCTATTTAATGATAAAATTGGGAATTTACCGATTGTATAGTTTGAACGTCCTAAATTTTATTTGAGTTAAGAGGGGATTATTGAACCAAGTCTCTCATAAGGCCATTACGAGCATCATTAGGTAAAGTTCACTTAATGAGGTTTGTAGAAATAAGCGTACCAAGAGCTATTGCAAAATTTAATATAGTAGCTATTATTTTCATATATGATTTTTGAAATATCTAATCAAAATTAAGAATAATTACAAATTTTGAGGCAAAGTGTCTCGCTGTAAAATAACAAGCGAACAAATTGCCCACATGCAAATCATACCTGCTTATCTAAAGCATTGTGACAAAATTCCCTCAAACTTGACATGCTCCTTTAATGTAGGAGAATGTTAATATTTTGTTCCCTCTTTTGATATGGGAGGAGGGGTTTATGTTATCAGAGACACTTTCCAATAATATCAGTATTGTATATGAAAGCTATAGGTAACGCATACATCTCTCAACACAAACTTTATTTTCATGTTGTATATGTACAATAACGCCCATGGTATAGTGTAACAAGATCGCTTGATCGATTCTCATTTATTTTTGAGAGGAGACAGTTCTGAGCAACAGGATACCAATACCTCCAACTGCCAACGAGAGAAGTAAAGGAATGGCGATGGAGGATCCTATGTCAGATCCACTGCCTGTCTGATTTATTCGTCCTTGATGGGATCTTTCCCCGTAATGTTCATGGAGGAGATTGCTTAGATTGTCGATCTGATGTATGATTTGGCGTTGACCACGAGCAATTAGCGATACCTATTTCCAAATGCAAAAAATCCATTCATGGAACTATGGAAGTATTTAGCAATCCATAGCATTCATTACCTGAGGTATTTAAACTAAACTATGCCTCCATAGAGGGTTTACTTTTGTGTCTTCCATCTCTCAAATAGAGGGTTTAATTAAAGCAGAAGATTTAGAACAATAAAAGAGCAACATTTAGGAATTACCTCCTCCATGAAAGCAGACTCCCTTGCCAATTGGGAAGATGAGGAGGAATTGGGTAGAAGTGAGCCAGTCAATGGGCCATTGCTTACACCAGAACCAAATAGAGAAGAGGCCGTGGTTGCATTGCAGGCCTCAGCCTGCAACGCCAAATTCTGTTGACTAGCTGATACTTTCCTGATTGAAAATTTTGAGTTCAGTTCTTCAATTCGTGATGTAAACTCATCCATTCGCTCATTTAATGTGGAAATTTGTTCAGAGAGCTGAGTAACAATGCCCTGAAACAATAATCAAAGATAGAGCAGTAAAAAGTGAATTAAATATGACTACTAGAGAAATACAATAACACTTTACAACAAGAGAAGTGACAATTTAAAGTGGAACTAGTCTATTTTGGTTGTATCTTTATCAGTAATACCATCATCCCCGCTGCCATAACATCAAGAATACTGTCATACAAAATTGTAAGCAATACAACATCCAAATGTTTTTCATTGGGACCAAAAAGTGTCGTGTATATGGGTATCAGTCTGTATAGGATGAACAGATACAGCTTAGTCATCAATTAATTTGTGAAACCACAGAGTACAATAAGATAGATATTGATGCACAAAGAGCATATTTATATTAATTCTCAGAACTTCATTTGTTGCTGAAGTTTTCCAGTGGGAAATATGTGTCCTGTTATATCATATTTCTAGGCACATTAGTGGTCCTTAAGTTGCCAATTTCAAAATCATAGAAAAATAGGTCCAGAAACTTCCACAGGATCTAACTCTAAGTTACCAGAAGAACCCCCCCCCCCCCCCCAACCAAATAAAACCAAAACCAAAAAAAACACACTAAAAGCTTAAAAAATTATGATAAGACTTGAAATTGACTTTCCTAATGCTAGGAAAACATCCTGGAGTATTTGAAGGTAATAAGTTAAATAAAGCATGTGACGTTCAATCTGAACAAATCACACAAAGAGCATTGGGCAAATAGCACTGTCAACCTGTCAACCAAAATCAGTGAGACTTGCCTGATTAGCAAGTGCAGCTGGTGAATCTGGGGTTCTACCATCATACCTCCTATTATTAACAGCAAGCTTTGTCAGCTTGTTTAGATGTTTATCACGCTGCGTTGAATACGATTGTGAAATCCCACTGTAGAAAGTGAAATAGTAAAAAAGTTACACAAGATGGTAAACTGCTGAAGAATTCTGCAGAACATTGCTAGGAGCATTGAAATTCCAATCTATGGCATAAAAACTCAAACAAATCACTAAATTGGCAATGCGATTAGAAAAGTAAAAACTAGTTTCACCCATCAATGATGTCTATTTCTCATGCAAGCTAGAAGAGCATACCGATTAAGAAACTTCATTCTCCTATCTGTAGAGGCTCGGGATATTGCTTCTTTAGGACTTGAAACCAAATCATCATCGATGCTGAGTTTTGTCTTCAAATCATCAGGCAGTGCCTACGGAATTTGGGATGAGACTGAAGATATTGAAGAATGAATAATAATCAAATCTCAATCATATCAAATGTATCGAACCATAACATCATTTATGAGTTTCTCCAATTGAATTTGTTCAATGTATGTGCGTGGAACATAGGAACCATCCAAGCCCAGCTCTTTGCCAACATCTTTGACATGTAAACGATCTTTTCCTTGTACCTAAATGAAATTATCCCAATAAACTGAAATCAGTTAATCACTAGCTCTGTAGGCAAGAATCTCGAGCTAAGAGAAAAATGACCAAAGAAATGGCATAACTCCAAATATACAAAGAGTAAACAACATTGGCACTTCAAAGGATTGAAACGTAGACACATATGCATGCTTGATTTCCAAATGGCAATAACATTGGCACTGATAGATACCTGCACGTACTTGCGGTTAAGTTGCTCCAGCCAATCAGTTTTTACACAAATTTTATCATTGGAGAAGACATGACTGCTTCTTTTCAGGATGGAGGCAATTGTATACCCTAGTGCCATCAATCCACCTAAAAGACGCACACTGACTTCAAAGGTAATTCTTGGTGATATTATGAAAGGTGGATCAGTTACCCATTCCTGAAAGTAATTCACAGAACGACCAATATTCATCAACTCAACTCATTATACTAATTTCACTTTATACATTTCAACAAACAATTATGGAGATACATATCATAATAAAGATTCACCTGAGTTCCTGGAAACCATAGTTTAACGCATATTTGTATGTATAGGCTCAGAAAGATGTTTAAAGTAGAAAAAAAGGGAATGAAAGAGAATTTAGAAATCTTACAATTTTAAAATTTGAAGAAATTTCAATAAGTACCAATATGCACAAGAGCTTATGATTTTTCTTTTATAACATATTCTGTTAGTAGGCTCTGCACAAGGAAGACAATAAGAAGAAAACTTTAATGGCTAATCAACCTCAAACATGAGATTGTACTTCCCGTCCCGGTTCCTCATCCTCAAGTACGATTGGCATGCTTCAGGATCTTCACCGGGTGGCAGAAGATAAATATCATAAGTTTCCTCTGTGGTTTCTCTATAATCTTCAGAAAGAACAGCCTTAATTTGATCCACACTCACTGGCTTTGTTGACTTAATAAAATAAAATAAAAAAAGAAAACCAAATATGTTAGAGTGTGAGGATGTGAAGCATGTAAATACAATACTTATCATTCTAATTGTAACCAGAAACAGACAGACCCACCTTTAATATGTATGTGGGGTTTTGAAATCCAGAGAATGGATTAAACTTGTTAACAATTTTTATTTGTGCTGTTTGCAAATCTGGCTCAATAAAAGCTTTGTACATCGGATATACCTACATGCAGAAACGTAATTTATCTCTAAACAAAAAAAAAAAAAATCAGTGCAGATATAAATTGATATATATATATATATATATATATACAAGGGAAAAACATAATCACCGTTTCAGAGATCTGATGAATTATCTCTTCAGGCTCTTGTCCAGCACGTTGAATGTCTCTCAAAACACGTTTTACAAGGTCAAAGTGCACTCCACCGGTAACAGAGACACGAAGGTCCAGAAGAGGCCGTAATTTCTCGCTCAAGGCATATATTCCTTCAATTATAACAATTCGAGAGCTGGGAACTTCCAATGTCCTGCTACACATGAGAAATAATAATGATAACTTGTTCGAGCTGCAACCAACTAGATGAATCCAAGATGCATGCAATTGAAATGCCTAGATAACAATGTAGCAACACAATAGAAAGAGAATACATAGCCAGTTAGGATGGAGTAGAGAAGAAATATCCTAAAAAAGTCTTGTTTCTAGAACTTTTTTTGCAAAAAAAAAAGTCATTTGAAAAGTCAATGTGAATTTTTAATTGAGATTTCTACAATGCACTTATAACAAGCTTTTGAAGGTGTTATAACAAACTTTGACTGATGGATTTTTGATGAATAAATGAAAGGACACAAGTGAGAATTGATAGGCTTATAAAATCTGAACCTTCATTTAGTTGACAAAAAATAAATGTTGTACATAGGAGAAACATGACTTTTTTTTTGGACAAAGGGAGTACATTCTTAGGAGTGCAAATGATGCAAAAGGTCAGCATACATTCAAATAATAAACAGATCTCAAAAGCAGTTAACTGGGATCGGTTGTTAGCTATTCAGTTTCTCGACTTGAAGTTGTATTAAAAACTTATTCATTATTTCATTTATTCTTGAAATAGGTTTTAGTTGGATTTCTTGCTTGACAAGTTTAGCATTAGTGATTCTCATAAATGCTCTGCAATCCTTGGGCTCCTCTAGAGTTACAGAAATATAGTGCCTATATATAGTGTTTAGAGTGAAGCTTTTCAATCTCCGGTGACGAAATAGTTAAGGTTGGAACTGCAGAGCTCCAACAAGCTCTATTATCAATAGGAGGTTGAAATGGGGGATCCTATCTATTATCTGAAGTACTAAAGGAAGACAGTTTGAGTGGCCAAAGGGCAAATTGGTTTTATATGGTTTCCTTCCAGACTAAAAATGAATATAGAAACAACAAAATAGAAGATGACTGATAATTAAGAACCTAAATAATTAACAACAATGAAACACCAATAAAAAGTAATGACAGGACTGCGAATCCAGCCACAAAGTAGGTAAGTACTTAACCTGTACCCCACACGAGAGCTAGACTTAAAATCGTATATGGGAACTTGGACAGAGATTCCTGATTTCAGACCACAAATATTCTCAAGTAGAGTGTCATAGTCGGTCAAGCGCGGATCTGTTCAGAAGACATGAAGCAACATAACTATAACAAGGGCAGCGAAGTTGGATAGTTTACCTGTAAGGGCAGCTTAATACTTTTTTAAGAAATAGTAAAGCAAGAGTCAGAATTGATTAGTGCATCGGATATTAATAATACCACATGACCACAAGATAGCCGCTCAATTACTACCACACTATTCCACAAATGGAAGAAAAACATATCTCCACTCTCAATGTGTATCTACCATTTCAAACCAAAATTTAAATACAAAAGAACAATTAAACCAAATTTAAGTTTCAACGGCAAAAATTAAAAATAGAATTGTGAAAATTTTCAATGAAAAGATGAAGAGGGGGGGGGGGGGGGGGAATAATTTTAACTTAAAGAGTTGACGTCCAGTTATCTTAAAAAATACTCCTTACTGTCATCCAATAATTTTTTTAGCCACAAAGAAGGGGAATGAAAGTTGACTTGTCTGAGAGGAAATTTCTACAAGTTTATTTTTGAGGAATTTCATGAAATGATGATTCATCCAATAATAACCTTAAAGTGAAAATGACTAAAATTCACCTGAAGGCATCCAAATTATCCAAACAACCATAGAGAGATATTGTTGCTAGATGTTGAGACTAATTGTAGGTATAATTTTGGCTGTGTGATTTGGCTCAAGGCATACCAACAGATATCTAAGGATGCCAGAGAAGTTCAAAATATCAGCTTGGCTATTGCATGATTTAACAAAAGCGAGAAAACACAAAGTAGGCTCAGTTTACCATCAAAGTTGCCATCAATAATACGGGATGCATCATTGTAGTTATCCATATTTAGAACAGCAATGCTAGGCATAAAGTTGAGGATCTTTTCGGTGAACACCGTCTTTCCAGCACCAGAGGGGCCTGCTACACCCACCAATACCATCCCTTCATTCTTCTGAGCCAACAACTGGCATGCACGAACAAATACAAAAAAACCTTTCTCAAATGACAAAGGATCTTGGATTGGAGCAATCTCAAAACGATCGGTATCTTTTCTCTTAACTAATTGAACTTGATCTCTTAATAGGCCAGACCGTTTCCTTGGTGATTCAACACTAGGAATAATATCCGGAGCCATGCTGAAGCCCAGAAAACTTCAAAAGGCAGAAAATTAAACTGCATATTAGTAAATAAACTGCAGATGAAAAAATAAATTTCAACTCATACTTTTGGAGGAAATATCTAGTGAAGTAATAAACCAAATCCAACTATGAAATCTCAAGTCATCAATCTATCTTCCATTAAAGAACAACAAGATTAAAGATCTTGGTAACATGACATTTCCTTTAAATAGGGAAGCCTCATGATGACATCACTGAGCCCAATATAAAAGGACCAATTATTTCACATATTTAAATATGAGCACAAAACTGGGATTCAAATTATACAAGAACGAGTCAACCCTAACCTTATTACTTAATCACCTCCAAGATTATGAAAGATTTGATATTCATTAGAATTAGAAGCGAAAGGACATTACAAACGCAATAAATTATATAACATCCAACCAAAAGGAATCGCCTGTCCTAACAGTTTTTTGAACAGATAAAGATTTCGCAAAGGCTATAGTAAGTTTCTGCAAGAAGCACGAGAGAGAGAGAGAGAGTGTGTGTGTGTGTGTGTTGTAGTGTTTAAGCAAAAACATCGATAGCAGGTACGTCCAATACACAAACAGCATGAATAAGAAATCGAAGCAATAGATGTATATTGTATGAGTGGAAACTCAGTACGAGATCAACTGACCTTAGAGATGGATAGTAGCAGTTTCCGGAGAAGTAGAAGAAGATGACGCAGAGCTGAGTTGAGGATTTCCGATCTTCACGTTTGATGGATATTTTTGTCGCTCTTTTTTCTCGTCCTTGTTTGGTTCCACTGCGAGTCTAGAACCATCACAACGGACTGTGACGCTGTGGGCCATACAAGGCCCAAAACTTATGAATTTTGGTGGGCTGTGAATATTTGGGCCCAATCCAATCCATTGATGGCTCGTGGATTAGGCTGGCTACTCCACTTATACTTTTTTTTTATAAAACGAAAAAGATATATATTTAAAATTTATTTAATATGTTTTATTTCTTATAGATTCAATTTAATTTAGGATGCCCAATTTTCTTTTTTCTTTTTTCTTTTTTTGAAAAAGAAGACGTTTCCTTTTTTTTTTTTTTACCCCCAATGAAAAGCTTATAATTTCATCCAATTTATTAGTTAACACATTACAAGCTTACAATTTAATTCTTTAAGCTTAATATTAATAAGTTTGTATGCCTTTTTGTCATGTAGACGCATACAATATATAACATTTACGATTAAATATAGTTGAATTAAAATTATATTTGAGATATGCACTTGTTTAGTAAACATACAAACACTTGAAATGATGCAATGTTTTTCATCATACAATTTGGGTTTCGAAATATTTAGCCTAATTAAGACATGATAGATAGCAGTAATGTCTAAACATAGAATATTGTACAATGGATTCTCCCTACATAACTATGCTACCATTATTATTCTCTTGACACTAAATTTATTACATGAGAAATGGACTTTGCCCATGACCTATCTAATTCCACCGACCCGACCCGAATACTAGTGAAATTGGATCACCAAATACTAGTGGAGTCCACATGATAGGGTGGTTGCTCCGATGGTGGCTGTGGAACTGAGTCTACTACCCCAGAGGTAGAACCACCTCCACCCATGTTGAAAGTCGAAACAAATTCATTCCCATTTCCATATTGATCATAGTTAGTATTCACCTGTGGAGGGGCAAAAGAGTAATTTTCATTAGTGGTTCTAGGCAGCTGTTGTTGTTGTTGATGGCCTCTAAGCTGCAACGCAGTTAGAAGCAAAGAGTTCATGGAAAGATTGGTGCTCAACAATGGCCAAGTTATGGATGGTGCTTCGTTCCAATTGCTCATCATCATGTTTGTGTGATCAGCTGAATTATTGTAGTTTTGTAGGGCTATCATATTACTGTTATTGTAATTTGGCATGTCCATGTCTCCAAGATCGTTAACCATGGCCATAGTAGGCGACTCGTCAGCTTGTGATGGTGGCGACGATGCTGTCTGTTGAGGCCTTTTTATTGTCAAACTCTTCTGAAATACTCTACAGATCACCCATTCCTCCTGATCCAAAAATACATACATATATATTAATAATCAATTTGGGGTATGAGAAAAAGTAATTAGTAGGTAGGTACCTTGGAGGATTTATAAGCGAGGTTGTTATGGAGACGATATTCATGCATGACCCAATTGGTCTTTTCACCCTTGGGAGCTCTACCTCTATAGAACACTAGTGTTTTCTTCAAACCAACCAACACATTGCAGTTTCCTCGATAAATCTCCTTGTCTTTGCCAGTTGTCTTCCAATACCCAGCTTCAGTTGCTCGATTTGTCCTCAATCCTGTTGGGTACTTTCGATCTCTTAGGCTGAAAAAATACCATTCTTTTTCTCCCATCGACGCTTTTGCTGCATATTTATGGAAACTTAAAAGCTTAACAACAACATATGTTATTGGTGTTATGACAAGATCGACAACACAATATATAAACATGCATTTATATAATGTGTGTATTTTTTTTTCACTTCATACACTATAGACCACAAATCAGCCTTCACGCTAAAGAGAATTAAATGGCATCCTATGAATGTGTATTTGATCACACTGATAATGGTTGAGAACCGAGATTTTATGTGCATAACAACAAAGCACCAAATGAAAATCTCATTTGATTAATAACTAGCTACGTCCTTTGATTAATACCTAAAGTTAATTATATATGTGTATATTGATTTGAGAAAATATGCAGGATCATATGTATAATTCAACCACTTAAACCGAAAAATTCATTTGCCAGAAAATAATAATAACAAAGAAGAAGCATAATAAAGAAACATACCTGGAAGGTCCCAAGGCTCACACTTATTAAGATCAACATCAGCAACAGCCTTGGTAGTGAAGTCGAAATCGGAAACTTTATTGGTAAGATAATAAGTGATGAGTTCTTCATCTGTGGGATGAAACCTAAAGCCAGGAGGAAGCTGGGTTTCCTCCATTATAGATAGCTATGGTGTGTTAATTGGAAAGGGGCCATGGTGGGGTATTAATGCCTTTTATTCATGATACTTGAACAAGAAGCTGCAATTCCCCACACTATGAAAAGTCTGCCTTTATTCTCATCTTGCAGCTAACTCTTTGACCAATTTTCTCTATCTTTTATTTCCCCATTACAATATTGCCATTTCATACAAGTTTGTGATGTTACACTAATTTTCTTACTTGCCCTCCCTAGTTTAAGTGCCTTAGTCATCACCAAATATCACTACACTATATCCATATTCTCAACTCACATCCATCATGTATTATCATAATGATATATATATATATATATATATATATATATATGGTTGTTGAATATATTATATAATTAACTTTTTTTTTTGGTTTTGACAAAAAATAAATGTCGTTTTAGATTTTGCACACAAATTAAGGAAAATCTGTAAAAAGACTTATCCATCCTTATTTAATTATACTCATTGTAGGTAAATTTTTCATAATTACTTTGTATCTAATTTAATTTCAGAGTAGTAAAATATGACTATTTTGGTACAAAATATGTGTAAATGATTCTTGAAGTTCTAATATTCTATACTGACACCTATTACGGGACGAAAAAACCTTGATCAAAACGATATTTATTTTGAGATGGAATTAAGAAGTTCTACTAGGTTTTGAATAATTATTATGAGAGGGTAATAATAAATACTCCTTTCATTTCACGATATTTGCTATTTAAGGTTCGTGTATTCAAATTAAAATCAAGCTAAATGTTTATACTGCGTATGTACCCTTAGTAAATGACTGCAATTCATTGAGAAGCACGGGGAGGGAATTAACTTGTAGTTAAATTAAAACTAATGGGTAAAATAGTAAAAATAAGTAAATTTTGTTTTCAAAGTAAAATAATCGAAGGATGCTTGATCAGAGTCAATCCTTTCGAGTCGTGTTCGAGAAGAGACAAGCAAATAAAGTTGCATACACCTTGATGCATGTAGCTCTATCAAATTCTTATCCTAATACTATTTCTTTTACTGCTCCTGATTTTATTTATGATTATTTGTACAGAGACAACATTTTACTTGATTAATCTATCGTGATTTGTTTTGGGTTAAAAAAAAAAAACATGAAGTGTTGAGAAAACTATTGTGAAAAGGAAAGAGTAGAAATAGGTCTAAATTAAAAACATAAATAGTGATTAGGAGCAAAAATGGGAGTCTATGAAATCTTCTATTTCACTTCATGGTTATATCTTTTATTCTCAAATATCCATCACAAGTCACATATATTAAACGACATAACTAATTAACACGTGACATGTTTTAAATGTGCTAAAACTAGATATGTAACACTGAATTTAACGGAGGATCGAACCGAAATGGAAGAAAGCGATTGGAGACCATGAAAAAAAAAAGGGAGTGTGAATATTACAATTAGAGAGAGAAATGGGCATGAAAGGTCCAACCACCTTCACCCATTTCTACCCACCAAAACAATAGCTAACCCTCCAATTGCAAAATGCCTAGTCATCTTTAATATTCCATTGACACATGTGGGCCTACTCAGCAACCCCTGATTCTGCTTATTTGGTTTTGCCTTTAGAATCTTTCCTTGTCTTAATTTTGGGTAATTCTACTGTACATTATACACCATAATACAAGGTCTGTTAATATTATAAATTGTGTTTATGTTTAGATAAATAAGAGTTTGGTTGTGCACCGAAATAAAAAATCAGATCCAAGTACATATAGGTTTTTGGATAAGCCTATACAGGCCCACGACCAGTATTCTCTTTTTATACAATTTTAGAACCCAAGTCTGAATCAATTATCTCTTTTTAAACAAAAGTTTTATTAATAGACCGAAACCATCATATTCAAAGATCAGGCAAAAGGAAATTTAATAGAACAAAACCAATCTAGAGATTGTACTTGATAAATTAGTAGAAATGTAAATGAATCTAATGGACTAACGAATTATATTGAATTGGCTTGAAGTAACTTGAACTCAACTTAAAATTAACCAAGACGAACTCGATCTTCGAGCTCACAATGTTTTACAATCTTATTCATGAGTACTTTTAAGTGTCAGGTGAAACCTTCTCAAACCTTTTGTAATTAATTGTATATAAAAAAAACACGCATGTGTCTACATTTAGTAAAAACAAAACAAAAAAACGGCACATTTAGTCCGAACTTATGGGATTAAATGCTACTTAAAATCTGGAAATTATTTATCAATTATTTCAATTAGTGTTTGTTTTTCCAGTTTATTTTCCTCCTTTTTCTTAGTTTTCCATAGATTTTTCTCTCATATCTCTGTTTGTCTCAGAATCTTACTCCCAGTTTAATCGCTACTTGAACACACAAATTTATCCATCCTAATTTTGTAATAATATGCTGGATTTTTTTTTTAAAATTTATGAAAATACGTGGAAGCTAGAAATTGGAGAGAGGATATTTAATTTAAAATAATAAGGATAGTGATAGTGGCAAATGTGATGTTTAAAATGGGGAGAGTGGTTAAAATGTTTACCAAACAACGAGACTGTTTGTGTGAAACCTCGTCCTTCTCTGTTTCGTTATTATACCCTCCATGCATCTTTTCTATCCTAACCACAACTTTTGTCCATTTTCTCATTCTATACTCACCTTTCTAGAACATCTCTCACTCTACCTTTTATTTTATTTTATTATAATTATATTGATTTAATGCACTATACATGAAACATGACAAAAGAAAACATTGCATTTTTAATTATCCTTAAATTTTCATGTTTTGTCTATTTATGAGCTTTCGCATTTAATTTTACTGTGTTCGATCAAATGCTTTTATTCCTGTTCACATTCAGCCATCTGTGGATAATAATTATTGTATGTTGTAATAGATGTAATAGTAATTTCACTAATTTGTTATTGGAACTTTAATTTGGATTGGTAGGGCGCATTTAATTTTAATTATTTTAAGGCGCCCATTAAGCATTTGCACTTTGCCCCTTCATTTTATGATTTGTAGTATTTTACCATCTTATATAAATTTTAATCATAGATAAACTGAAAATGCAATAATTGATGGACTTGATCAATAAAAGTAGCATAATAGAAGAAAAGAAGAAGAAGAAGAAAAAATTAATAAATAAAGGTTTATTGATGCAAAGTAGCATCAATAAAGGTTTCAAATTAATTGAAGCCTAAGCCCATACTTAATGGGCTTATAGGAGGCCTTTTAATTGCAAAGAAGAAGAAGAAGAAAAAATTAATTGCAATATAGTTTATTATACATCCATCCAGGTGGTAGACTCACAGTGGATTATATATAAAAAATTTGAGAGAGAGAAATTAATTGATTAGTAACCGGGGGGCCTGTGAGCAATGAAAGCGATGATTTGGACTTGACGGATGTTGTCGAATCCGATGATCCTGATGAAGCCATTGGGGTAAGCCTTGATGGCCTCGTCTAGCTCGTTGAGGACCTGGACAGCATCGGTGCAGCCAAACATGGGGAGCTTCCACATGGTCCAGTACCGACCATCGTAGTAGCCAGGGGACCTGTTGTTCTCACGGTACACGAACCCATCCTTCAACTCGAATTCAAGGCAAGGAATCAGGTTCTTCCTCAGAAGGTACTCCACTTCTTTAAGGAGTTGCTCCCTTGTTAGAGGAGGTAGGTATGACAGTGTCTCGAACTTCTTTAGCCCTTCTGTGGGCCACACCTGCAACACATTTTTATTTTTATTTTATCACACGTGTTTGTCGGCTGTATTAATAAAGTTGGAATCAAATATATATGTGTATGGATCACCTTCTATTATTGCAAACTTGATAACAAAACACAAATATTGTTACAATTACAATGTTAATGAATTAATAGATCCTTACTCAAAGCACTAGTTATATACGAATATATAACGGAAAATTGATTTCCTAAGTTTTTTATTTCAAATTTTAATACATCTTTTTGTGTATAATAGTTTTGTCATTTTATACAGTAATGTATGATAATAAAGTGAGAATAACATTATTTAAAATGAGAATACCTTCATGCAGGATACTTTCCCACCGTTGCTAGCAATGGTGGTGATGTTAGCATTCTTGCGGGTGGCGGGGAAAGCGGCAGCAGACTTGAGGCCGGTAAAAGGAGCCACCATGTTGGCTTGGGCCGGAGTCGAGCGGCTCACGGTGGCGGTGGTGGTGGCAATCATTGAGGATGCCATTTTCCTCCTCTCTTTCTCTCTTCACAATAAGCTAATTATTACTTAGTTATTCACACAATTGTTCAATGCATCTCACTATTTATAATGCCATGCACCCATATGCTCCTACTACATCCAAGGGCCCAATTTGAATCTCTTCTATCTTGGCTAATCTGGGCCGTTGGATCGGACATTATAATATAATGACCACAAATAGGTGGATGGATGGATGGCTTATCGGATGACAGGCATGTCGGAGCGCCACGTGGCAGATGCTTATCTTAAGAGGACATGGGCAGTTTTGAGGTTGATTTAATTTGAAGAAGACCCCTCTTTTATTTCTTGTGATATTTTTGGGGCCTTTTTTGTCCACACTCGGACTTACGATAAAAAAGACAATCATTAAAAGTTGTGAACCGTAACGGGCTAACATCTCTAGAACCCTTTCGAATATGATTTTTTTTTTTTTTATATATACATTTTTTCTGACATTGCTAATATTTTTGGCTTCATTTTCCACGCCTTATCGCATCTGCATCGTTCTCTTGGTATTCATTTTCTCGCTTATTATATTTTTTTCTCTCGTACTTTCAGTAGTTTTACAATACCATTATGTTTATATTATTAGAGGAAAATGTATTTTTCAATCTTGTCAGATAGATGATGTTTGAAATTAGTCTTGTTTAAGTGAACCATGTCAATTTAATTTCCGATACTTGTTGAATTTCAATCATTTTTCATCAGAAATTATAAATTGAATGTACATATACATACCTGATTCAAAGATTTACAATAGATGAAGTGAAGGAAAAAAAATTTGTGTGTTTTTTTATTCATTTAACTTTACTCTTACATAGGAACTCAAATGTATGTTACACTTTTTAATGTATGAGATATATGTTTAGGAGTAAACAGAGAAGATCAACTACAACACTAATAATAAATTTATTCAACAATAAGAGATTCTTTGAGTTCTGCGTTTAAGGATATATGTTTGAAATTTCTTTTCTTTTTTGTTACCATATCCTTTCAAATAAAACTATAAAATATGCTAATAGTACGTAGTAGTGGCAGCTCTTTAATTTTTTATTTTATTTCTCCTTTCAGAATTATAAGAGTAATATTACATACAATTAAGTTATCACAAAAAATTAAATAAAACGATCTCACGAATACAATTTATAAGATGAAATTCTACTACATATTTATAACTCAAACTTATTTTTATAAATTAATTTTATCATGAATTATAAAATGACCTATCAAATATAATTAATTAGATCCATATAATGATCGTACACAAATCCTACTCACAAGTTATTAATTAGTGATCCCAATTTGATAACTTGTTTACATCTTGGATTTATTTGGCCACATGCATATAGATTAAGCACAGCCCATTTTTCAGTCAATTCAACACTACAACATCCACAAAACGGTTTAACCAATAGGAACCCACTCTGTTCATGAGCCACGGTTTAAATGGATTAATCTAAGAATAGACAACCAATATTGATTGGCTCTTACCATATTTTCCCTTCATTTTCTTCCACATATGTATTAAACTGTTAATCTATGCTATACACAAATAAATTAACGATAATATATGTATAGCATCGACCGTCAATATATATAAACGATATAGATAATGCTATATACAACATAATCTATGTAGTGTAGTGTACATGTCTAATACAATTTTCCTAAACCTGTACAACTTATAATCTCAAAATGCAATGGAACCCCTGAAACACAACCAAAGGGTACCTCAATTTTACAAAAGTTTAAATAAAATTATCTCATAAATATAATTTCGTGAGACGAATCACAACTACCCACAATCTAAATTCATTTTCACAAGTCAATCTTTATTTTGTGGGTTGCAAGTTATGATTTGTGGGTTGATTCGTCTCACGAAATAATATCCGAAAATGTCACGAGAGTCCTACTTCCCTAATTTTCTAACCTCTGATTTTCTTTTCTTTTTTTCAAAATTTTTCAGGGTTAGGTTACCTACCTATATATATGTACAATAATTAACTAGGGTAGAATTGGAAAAAATATTGAGAATAAGAAATCAAGTAACTGAATCTAGCTGCTATCAGTTAGAGCCACTTTCTTGAGTACTTGGTTGATCAATTTATTCCACTGGGAATAGAGAGGTTTTTTCAAGCCTGAAATACATACAAAGAAATTGCTAAGGGACCTCCTAAATCCTAGTCACATTTATATCACATAGAATTGATAATGTATTGTACATATTCATACCAGTTGAGCCCTTGGGAGACTCCCTAGCTGAGCTCGTTCGAGGTCGTGGAACTCTACATGTTGATTTAGGTCTGCGAAATATCATGACAAGCATTAGTTTACTAGGCACTGACATCGATATATATTTATGGTAGATCGATTATTCGTGTAGTTTTGCAAATTTTAATGCACAAATTGGATGTCATACGAATATATAATTCAAAGTTTCTCACAAATTATAAGGAATTTTCTAATATACTAGCAAATCGTTGGTGGTTGTTTGGATTGATATGAATTGAAATCCATCAACTAAATATTGAGTGATTCGGATGAATTTGAAATCCATTCGTTTCAATCCAAGCAACCGAGGCAGTAAGCCTTAACTATGCACTTACTTATCAATGTTGTAGGTTTGTCTTTTTTCATGAGCAACATGAGTGGTTTCTGCAGAGCCCTCAGCTTCTGTTTTCCACACAGAAATAACAGTATCAGATATATACATCTCATTAAGTTCTGCTCGGAGAAGCTAACGAGGTCCATACCTCAATGAATTTGTACCACGTTTCTCAGTGGTGCCTCCACTTTTGGGATCTTTAACCATCTGCAGCGCCTCTATCTCCTCGTCTTTCTTAGCTATAGTGTCTTTTAGAGATGCAACCTATCAGCATTAGGACGGACCAATTATAACTTATTTTCGTACAAGGAAATAAAATAAAAAAATCGTGTCTAAGATATCCCATCATATTTATCTCAGAGAAATGTGATCATGATTGATAATATTAAGGTAGGTACCTGTTCCATCAATTCCCTTACATCCTTGCTGTCTTTGCTGCTCTTTGCTGCACCCAACTCGACTCCAGATACCCTTTCAGCGAATTTTAAGGTACTGAGGGTTTCACTATAGGAAGTAGCATCAGGATTAAGCTGCACAAACATAAGCGTCTTTGCTCGACCACCTATGCAGCAGAAGCACGACATACATGTTGGATACTTGCAGAGTAATGCAGTTTTGAAATGATAATTGATGGAATTTCAACAAATATTGATTTACTATTGAGTTCAAATTCATCCTCAAATCCTTCAATCCAAAACTAGAAAATTTAAATTTGTACCTAATGAGCTCTGTAGAACTTGAGTGAGCTTGCTGTTCCGATATGGAACATGAGCAGACTTTTGAGCCAAAGCAAAAATGACATCGCCAAGGGCAGATAATGATTTATTGATATGCTGTGCTTCTTTAAGTCTATCTCCCGTTACTTCTGAACGGTCCACTCTTTCACTTCCTGCAAGATCTACTAAATGAAGACTGCCTCGCAGAGAAGAACCGCTCTTTAGATCTGTCCCTCGGGTATGAATGGAGACGATACTGTAGAGATGCATAAGATCAACTCAACAGCTTTAAAGAAAAAGAAGAGTTCACTGTTCGAAACAAATACCTGTGTGATCTACTACTTCTTTCATTCATGGCAGTGAAACCTTTAGCTCTATTATTAAGTCCGATATCCATTAGTTTCAAAACATCTTTGGTTGAAGAGACTGCTTCCATGCAAGCATCCGGGACGGCCAATCCGCTCGGTTGAGTTGTAGTCATAATCCCAAGTGTGTGCAAGTCAAGGGAAACAAGTACTTTAATGCAACTATTAATCAAAAATGGATCAATAACATGTCAAAAAGGAAATGATCAGATGGAGGATATTTCTTTTGGCCATCACTTGAGAGTAAATCACGGACTTGTTCGTTATATATTTCCACCATCTGAACAGAAACTTCATACTTGAAGATGCTCTCCCTAGCTTGTGAAATTTTGAAAAGGTCATTCAAAGCTCGGTAGTTCACCCCCCATTCCTCTTCACTTGCTCCATCAGGGCCAGTCTGAAGAAAGATTTGTTTCTTTGAAATCAAAGCAACGGTATTAAACGAACAAAATATATACTTTTAGAAGAGAATGGTGTCATACCATCGTATATGTTTTCCCAGACCCAGTTTGACCATAGGCAAATATGCATACATTATATCCATCCAAAACAGATTGAATCAATTGCTGTGTATCAGTAAATACTTCAGCTGCGCAAATTTGAATTTCACGGTGAGTAACAGAAATGATCAATGACACAGATATTGGTATATGTTTGAAGATCAAAACCTTGTGTTGCGGTTGGACCATATACTTTATCAAACCTAAATGAACGACGTCCTTCTTTCCCTGGTTTGGAGGGATTCACAACTACGAGCTCTCCGTTTTCACCAATGTGTTCAATAATTGATTGTTTCCCCTTCTGCCCCGGCAGAAATGGCCTTGTACGACAATATACCCTAATATTTCCTATTCAAATTAAGACATGAGGAAACACAGAAATTTCCTTTCACATACATTCAATATAGAATCTAATCAACAATAATGTGGCACCTTTTAGCTCTTGCAACTCATTATGCATCTTTCGATTTTCAGCAAGGAGTGGGTAATAGTTTCTTGCTGCATCACCTAGAATCTTTATCTTTGAACCTGTTATGACATGTTAGTTCAGAAATGTTACTTGTTCATTCTTGTTTCTATAACTGACTCAAAAAGTTGAATTACCTAAGTTGGTGAATTCTTCTGAACAGCCATTCTGTGTTCTCACAACTTCTTGCTGGATTGACTGAGATACGAATCTTAGTTCCTGAAAAAATGGGTTCAGCATTCATATGTGAGCAATTTGTGTCAAATTACATAAGCCAAGGTATATGTAATGATAGGATTGGCAAATAGCATACACGTAGAGCACCAAGCTGAAATTCTGTGAATATATGGTAAATCTGCTGTTTCTTGTTCCACCATTCAGTTTTCGATTCTGATAGTGCCTCAAGCTCCTTCACTCTATTTTTCGACTCTGTTAGCAAGCTTGAAGCTTCCTTCAACCTATTCTCTAGCTCTTGTTTGGCTTGAGCTTCTGCTTTCATTCTTGATGATTCCTGTTCGTGCAATCTCCTAGCATTTTCCACCTCTTGCCTCAAATTTGCTATCTGTTGATTGAGCTCATCCTTCTCTTTCACCTGATGCCTCAAATTTGCTATCTGTTGATTGAGCTCATCCTTCTCTTTCACCTGATGCCTCAAATTCGCTATCTGTTGATTGAGCTCATCCTTCTCTTTCACCTGTTGCCTCAAATTCGCTATCTCTTGATTGAGCTCATCTTTATTTTTCACCTCTTGCCTCAAATTCGATAACTCTTTATTGAGCTCATCTTTCTCTTTAACCTCTTGCCTCAAATTTGCTATCTCTTTATTCAGCTCATCTCTCTCTTTCATATGATCCGTTTTTGAGGAATCTTGTTCGATTGATCTCCTAGCTACTTCCAGCTCTTTCTTCAAATAAGCTATCTCTTGATTGAGCTCATCTTTCTCTTTGGTATTTTCCATTTTTGAGGATTCCTGTTCAATTGATCTCCTAGCCACTTCCAGCTCTTTCTTCAAATTCGCGATCTCTTGATTGAGCTCATCTTTCTCTTTTGAATCTCTTGTATTTGAGAATTCTTCTTCACTTGATCTCCTAGCTACTTCCAGCTCTCTCTTCAGATTCGCGATCTCTTGATTGAGCTCATCTTTCTCTTTTGTATAATTCGTGTTTGGGAATTCTTCTTCACTTGATCTCCTAGCTACTTCCAGTTCTTTCTTCAAATTCGCGATCTGTTGTTGATTGAGCTCATCTTTCTCTTTCAGTTGTTCCTTTAACTTTGATATCTCTTGATTAATCTCCTCATTATCTTTCGTACTTATTGTTTTTGAGGATTCTTGCTCACTTGATCTTCTAACTCTCTCCAGCTCTTGCTTCAAATTTGCTAACTCTTGATTAAGCTCACCTTTCTCTTTCACTTCTTGCCTCAAATTTGCTATCTCTTGAATGAGCTCCTCTTTCTCTTTCATCAGCTTTGCCGTATCCTGATCCTCCACTTTCCTTTTCTCTTCTATTTTGTTCTTCTCAGTCTGCAATTTTAGTTGACAAAACTAAGCTACTCTTCGACATGTATAATGCAAGTAAGGTCACATCTTCACATAGTTTGATGAGTATCAAGTAATTTCTTCAGAATTGAATATCTTCAGAGATGCAAAGCTTAAATGTTAGTAAATTATACCTTAGTCTGTTGTAGCTGGTTCATGACAATCTTAAAAAAAAAAAAAAAAGTCACATTTGGCTGAAACGATGTAAAGATGAATACAGAAAGTTTTGTTATACCTGTGTCTCTTCACTAGTCCCTGTTGCAAGGGCTTCAAGAACTCTAATTCTGGATTGGTACTTCTCTTCACGTGCTTTGAAAAGATTATTTTGCTGAAGGTAAAGAAACAAACAATGATCGGATGGTTTTGACGGGTAAATTATCATCAACACGACTACATAATACATTACCGTTCTCAAATGTTCTGCTTGAGTACATATTCGTCGCTCAATCTCCTGCACAACTTTTCTCAGAAGGCAAGCAACACGCTGAATATGCAGCAAGAGAAATGCTATTAGATCTCAAGTTTGTTTGAATTTTATGTAAATCTCAATACAATTTTGTCATCATCATACATAAGGTATTTCTCCATTCTTCGTCTCCATGCCTTCATCTAAAATGCCATTTACAACGCTTAATAGCGACTGTGTGGGAGCATTCTGCAAGAGATATTACTTTAAATCGATCAGAATTCTATAGAAAGAAGTAGTACGTTTTCGTGTACAAGTGCGTTTAGAGACTTACATCCAAGCTGTTTGATTTCATCATTTCTGAGAGTTTTGCAGCGGGAAGATCTGTATACGATCCTTGTCTGAGCTGAAAGACTTCATGAAACTTATGACCAGAGTGACTTATAGCTGCAGCAGATGGATTTACTGTAAATCTCTATGACTCTTTTTTCCATATTTTCACATCAAATACAAAGACAAGAATTTAAAGAGAGAAGCAAAAGGGCATCACCTGTCATGTTGGGACTACGTAATCCACGTTGCGATCTTGAGTCGAATGCTAACTTGCGCCTATCTTCTCCGAAAGGTGGGGAAGAAAGTAAACGAAAGGGTTCACTATCTAACGATGTACATCTTGAAATGGTACCACTTCCATTGTAGTTCCCACCATTCAGCATAAAATGTGTTTGTAGTGTTAAAAGGCAGTCCAGCACGGCTTTCATAGATCCCTACACATCGTGATGATATTACAAGTTCAGAGAAAAACACAGCATAAAAAACGAAACGCTTAAAACAAGAGAATCAGTAGTTCTATGTTATATAACCACCTTTTCAAGGTCCGCCACATGAAACCTCCGTAAGCCCATTTCATCCATTGCTGACAAAAATCTTTGTACAGAAACACCATTCTAAAAAAATCAAGGGAGAAAGTCTATTAACAATTCGTGTCACCTCTCAAGAAAAGGTATCAATCAAATCAAGCATAGCATAACTACCTCAGGCACAGAACCAGGTTTTAGTTTGTTTAGTAGTCGACATAATACAGAGCCATCAACCAATACTGCTCGTAATTCTTCATCTGAAGCATTTATTGGCAAAGAATGATCACTGAGAATACGATTTAACCATTCTAACAAAGCTGTCCTTTGCTTAGCTGCAGAACAAATAGAATTCACAGACAGTGCAGATTAAACAATAGTATACTAGTAGCATCAGAACAGGAAAACAAAATGTTTAGGATTGGTATCATTACCATTGTTACTTGTAACAGGTTCAAAAACATCGCTCTTGATGGAATTACTCGAGCTGTTGAATCTAGGATAATCTTTTACTTGACGATCCATAGAAGAAACTACGATAGCATGAACTGGATCTTAGTACTTCAGCTAATTAGATATCATGTAAAGGAAAAGGCAAATACATCCAAAAGAAGCCTTAAGTGGAATTTGGATTCAGCACTATGAAATTAAAAGATTTAAAACTAGTGGATTTCCAATTTATCCAAAATAGAACAGATTCCAAAATTCACTTGAACCACTCTAAAAATAGCTCAAAACGATGATGCATTTCAAATCCCATCCAAACAACACCAAATGCATTTGCTACTACGGTTTCAAAATAAGGCAATCATCCTGGATTTTCTAGGCTCAAGAAAGTAATTTCACAACTGCCTCTAAAAAAAAGTAGATAACTCCGAATTGAATCGTAAACGTTAGCCATTCTACACTTCTTTTAGGCCACATTGCCTTTAAACTAAAGTTTAACATTAGATGAATGCAGTTTTATCTCACACTGAAGTAAATAGAAGCAAGGGCCATTGCTATTATGCACAAATAACGGTTGGAAACAAAATTCAAATATTGAAATAGTCAGTGCAACATCAACCATAGCAATGTCACCGTTTTATGAAGGAATTCTTCTCAATATACAATATCTTTTCTGTTTCTGATCAATAAAGAGAGGCAATATTAGTGAATATATAAAATCCGCAAACCTTGGATTCAATCATGAAGGCAATTGCAATCCCAATCAGAATAACAAGAAAATTTCCTTCACATTTGATGGCCCAAATAAACTGCAGCACAGATTTTGCGCAATGAATCAGAAAACTGAATTAATTTATTGGCAAAAAGATAACTCTAGATAAACTTGAATCCACTAAACTGAAATAAAATTCATATATAGGCTGCAAATTCTGCGCATGCAAACCCTCAACATTCTTACAACCCAATTAAAATAAAAAGAAAATTCACGCCCAGCTCAGCCCCATGCACATCGTAGAACACATGGTGTTTCATGCAATTCAATACATATAAATATGATCGAAAAGAAAGAGAAAAATTCGAGAAAGAAATTGAAAATTTGGGGAATAGTTAAAGAGAGTCAACTCAACAAACCTGAAATTAGGAGGCAAATGTTGAGACCTAAACCTATGTGCATGTTCTACTATTAATTAACTTGGGGAGAATAATATCAACTATTTTTACTGTTTTATCTTTTCTTGAAAAAAAAATAAAATCTGATTTGCAGTGATGAAGTATTGTGTGTGTATGTGTTTCTACTAAAAGTAAATAAATGATGATTGGTTGGTGCTTCGAGTGCCGTTGGGGTTCTATGGAAGGTGTCGGTTTTCCGTCAACTTAGGGAGACGATACCTCTGATCATTTTTCCTTTTTTATCTTAGAGAGAGAAGAGAGATATCTCACAACATACTATGTATTTTTTTTACTTCCTTATTTAGTTTCTTGTCCGTTGTAGGCCTGATTCATCGAAAATCGCATGATTAAATTTATATCTCACTTACCAAAAATAAATAACTTTCTCCGATTCTAACTAATATCAAAAGATTTTGTTTCCAATTATTGATCTTTTTTAGATTTCTATACAATTTCATTCCAAAATTATTTCTGTAAGAATATATAGCATGCAATCACAAAAATTAAGGAAGGGAAAATATAAAGGAAATAAAAGGAAAGAAACGAATCAGCAAATTTTGCCAAGTATGGAGAAAGTTGCTGATTCACTAATAAAAACGCATTTAACAAATGCGACTTCAGACTGGTAAAAACGGTTATGTATATTTGTTTTGCACAGCTAATTTCTTGAATCTGTTTTGCCAGGTAATCTTGCGGGGTGGATAACTTACTCGTTTCTCAACAAATCTTGGAGCGGTTTTCTTCTGCGTGATCTATAAAAGGAGTAGCTCATTTCATTAGAAGGCATCGAGTTCATCAGAGCACTAGAGAGAGAGAGATCACTGCAAAGTTGTATAGAGATTAGAATTTACTGTTTTTCTGATTTCTTGTTCTTGTTGCTTTGTAATTTGGATTCTTGAGCATTATAGTGGATTGGCTCTATAGTGGATGTAGGGATTTTTAACCCGAACCACTCTAAATCGTTTGTTGTTCATTTCTTCTTTGATTCGATCATCAATTCTCAGTTTTGTTCTTGATTGTTTTATGATTTTATGTGAGAGTGTTTCTTGCATAATTGTGGTTCTTGATCTGAATTGTTACAAGTGGCGCCGTCTGTGGGAACGCAATTGATCAAGAATGGGTTCAATCAAGTTCGATGTAGAGAAATTTGATGGGACAAGTGATTTTGGTTTATGGCGAATCAAGATGAAGGCATTACTTATACAACATGGTGCAGCTGCAGCCTTGCAGGGCATTGGAGCATTTCCTGAAGGAATGAGAGCAGATCAAAAGGAAACTCTCATGGAAAAGGCACATAGCATGATCATACTCAGCTTGGATAACAAGGTACTGCGTGAAGTTGCTAAGATTGAGTCTGCACAAGAAGTTTGGGAGAAACTTGAAAGCTTATACATGGTAAAATCTTTAGCCAATCGACTCTTTCTGAAAAAGAAGTTATATGCTTTCAAATTTGTTGAAGATAAATCACTGCTTAGTCAACTTGAGGAGTTTAACAAGATAGTGGATGATCTTGAAAATGTGGATGTTAAACTCGAAGAAGAAGACAAAGCATTGATGTTACTAAGCTCTTTTCCCAAAAGTTTTGAGAATTTCTGTGACTCAATCCTTTATAGCAGACAGAAATCTATCAACTTAGAGGAAGTCATCACTGCCTTGAAGACTAAAGAACTGACAAAGGAATCAGATTCTAAAGATTCTAAAGCTCAGAGTAGAGGAGAAAGCTTGGTGGCCAAACAAGCTGGTGGAAAGAAGAAATCATTCAAGAAAGGGAATAAGAATTCTCAACAATTGAATCAAGAGTCCAAGGAAGATATTGAAGGCAATAGATGCTTTCATTGTCATAAGCCGGGTCATCATAAGAAGGACTGCTTCAAGCTTAAAGGGAATAAGAAAGGAAAGTCAAATCCAACAGGAAAACAAGCAAATCAAACGGTTGAGACAACAAGTAATAACTCAGGTTATGAATCTACTGAGGTTTTGGCAATCACTTCAAATGATACCAGTAAGGATTGGATCTTGGATTCAGGATGTTATTTCCATATGTGTCCTCACAAGGAGTGGTTCAAAGATCTGACAATAAAGGAAGTAGGAGTTGTGTTGCTTGGAAATGACAAAACCTGCAAGATAAAGGGAGTTGGATCAATCCCTTTAAAGATGAATGATGGCTCAATCAAAATCCTATCCAATGTAAGGTTTGTACCAGAGCTTAGAAGGAATCTCATATCACTTGGAATGTTAGATTCACAAGGCTTTAAGCTCTCAGTTGAAGGTGGAGTCATGCAAGTGATGAAGGGTTCAAGAGTGGTAATGGAGGGCTTCAGAAGTCATGATCTCTATTATCTAAAAGGCATGACTGATATTGGTGGATCCTACTCTATAAAGGAGATGGATAAGACTCAGATTTGGCATAGAAGACTGGCACACATCAGTCTAAAAGGGCTCCAAGAATTGCATAAGCAACAGGTGTTTGGAAGGGATAAAATCAGTGACCTAGAATTTTATGACCACTGTGTCTTAGGTAAGGCAAAAAGATCCAAGTTCTCTACAAGTTCTCACACTACCAAAGGTATATTGGAGTATGCTCACTCAGATCTATGGGGACCAACACAAGCATTAACAAAAAATGGTGGTAAATATTTCTTATCTATCATTGATGATTTCTCTAGGAAATTATGGGTGTTTGTTCTCAGGAGTAAAGATGAGGCTTTCCATAGATTTAAGGAATGGCTTGTTGAGGTGGAGAATTTGACAGGAAAGAAGTTAAAGTACTTGAGAACAGATAATGGATTGGAATTTGTTTCAAATTAGTTCAACTCAGTTTGCAAAGAAAGAGGGATTGCTAGACACAAGACTGTCCCTTATACTCCTCAACAAAACGGCCTTGCTGAGAGGATGAATAAGACACTATTAGAGAGTTAGATGCATGCTTCTAAGTGCTGGAATGGATAAGAGTTTTTGGGGAGAAGCAGTAACAACTGCAGCCTATCTCATAAATAGATCACCCTCCACTGCCATTGATTTCAAAACTCCTGAAGAAGTATGGAGTGGAAAGATTGCTGATTATTTTAAGCTCAGAGTATTTGGATGCTTAGCCAATGCTCATGTTAAGCAAGATAAACTGGAATCAAGAGCATTAAAGTGTTTGTTTCTTGGCTATCCTACTGGTGTTAAGGGCTATAAACTGTGGTGTTTGGAGAAGAATAATCAGAAGTGCATCATCTCAAGGGATGTGACTTTTGATGAAACATGTATGCCTCTAACAAGAGGAGATTCCAAAGAAAAAACAAACCATGATAAAGAGAAGTCTAAGCTTGAGGTGGAGTCACTGCAAGATAGTTCAAGTGATCAGATTCACCATGATGAGAGTGATGATGAAGATCATGAGGAGACAAATCAAGAGGAGCAAGTTCTATCAAATTATCAACTTACAAAAGATAGATCAAGAAGGTTAGTAAAACCACCTGTTAGATTTGATCAATCGAATTCCATTTCCTTTGCTTTTCTTGCAGCTGAAGATATAGAGTATCAAGAGCCTAGCAACTATACTGAGGCTACTAATTGTAAGGAGGGGGAGAAGTGGAAGGCTGCCATACATGATGAGTTGAACTCTCTAGCCAAGAATGAGACTTGGACCATTGTGGAGAAACCAAAGAATCAGAAGCTTGTAGGTTGCAAGTGGATTTTCAAGAAGAAAATTGAAGCTACTCAAAACAACAAAGTGAGGTTTAAAGCAAGGTTGGTGGCAAGAGGGTTTACTCAAAAGGAAGGTGTGGATTACACAGAGATTTTTTACCCAGTGGTGAAGCATTGTTCTATAAGGATATTGCTTGCAATGGTGGCTCAATTTGATCTGAAATTACATCAAATGGATGTAACCACAACCTTCCTCCATGGAGAACTAAAGGAAAAGATCTATATGCAAATTCCAGAAGGTGTAGAGGTATCCAACAGTGATGAGAAGGCTTGCTTGCTCAGAAAATCTCTATATGGATTGAAACAATCTCCAAGGCAATGGTACCTCAGGTTTGATGAATATATGAAGAGGATTAACTTTGTTAAAAGCATGCATGATAGTTGTGTCTATTTCAAGTATGAATCTGATAAGTCATTTACATTTCTATTATTGTATGTGGATGACATGTTAATTGCTTGTGATTCTATTGCAAACTTAAATAAAATCAAATGCTTACTTAAATTTGAGTTTGATATGAAGGATTTAGGTGAAGCTAAGAGGATTTTGGATATGAATATCTCAAGAAACAGGTTGCTCAGTGAAGTGTGCTTAGATTTAAGCACATATTTGAAGAAGGTTCTTATGAGGTTTCAAATGAATCAAAGTAAGAGTATTTCTATACCTATTGGACAGCATATCAAGTTATCTAAAGATCAGTGTCCTAAGTCAAGTGAAGAAGAGCACAAAATGAAGAGGATTCCATACTCAAGTGTTGTTAGTAGCATCATGTATGCTATGGTTTGTTGTAGACCAAATTTAGCTTATGGTATGAGCTTAATCAGTAGATATATGTCTAAACCTGGGATAGCACACTGGGATGCAGTTAAGTACATGATGAGGTACATTAATGGCTCAGTCTATTTGGGATTAAAGTTTAAAAGATCAGTGGATTCAAGCACTCCAATTAAAGGATATGTTGATGCTAATTATGCTGCTAACATGGACAATAGGAAGAGTTTGGCAGGCTATGTTTTCACATTATTTGGAACTGCAATCAGCTGGAAATCAACTCAACAATCAGTGGTTGCCTTATCAACTACAGAGTCTGAGTTTATTGCTTTGACAGAGGCAATCAAAGAAGCACTATGGCTCAAAGGAATTTTATCAGAGTTTGGCATACTTCAAGAATGTGTTTCAGTTTATTGTGACAACAATAGTGTCATTCATCTGTCAAAACATCAGGGGTTCCATGAGAGAACGAAGCATGTTGATGTTAAGCTCTACTTTGTGAGGGATATTACAGAAAAAGAAGAAATCAAAGTGTGCAAAATACCAAGTGAGGAGAATCCCTCAGATGCATTAACTAAAGCTGTGCCTGTGAGCAAATTTCAACTGTGTTTGGAGCTTATGGGATTAGAAGGAAAGTCAGCTGTTCATGTAACATGAAGAAGGAAGTGAGGTTGTCAGTAATTCATGCATTAAGGTGGAGTTTGTAAGAATATATAGCATGCAATCACAAAAATTAAGGAAGGGAAAATATAAAGGAAATAAAAGGAAAGAAACGAATCAGCAAATTTTGCTAAGTATGGAGAAAGTTGCTGATTCACTAATAAAAACGCATTTAGCAAATGCGACTTCAGACTGGTAAAAACGGTTATGTATATTTGCTTTGCACAGCTAATTTCTTGAATCTGTTTTGCCAGGTAATCTTGCGGGGTGGATAACATACTCGTTTCTCAACGAATCTTGGAGCGGTTTTCTTCTGCGTGATCTATAAAAGGAGTAGCTCATTTCATTAGAAGGCATCGAGTTCATCAGAGCACTAGAGAGAGAGAGATCACTGCAAAGTTGTATAGAGATTAGAATTTACTGTTTTTCTGATTTCTTGTTCTTGTTGCTTTGTAATTTGGATTCTTGAGCATTATAGTGGATTGGCTCTATAGTGGATGTAGGAATTTTTAACCCGAACCACTCTAAATCGTTTGTTGTTCATTTCTTCTTTGATTCGATCATCAATTCTCAGTTTTGTTCTTGATTGTTTTATGATTTTATGTGAGAGTGTTTCTTGCATAATTGTGGTTCTTGATCTGAATTGTTACAATTTCTTTCTCTTACCATTCATTATTTAAAATTTTAGAATTTGATAGACATAAAAACTCCTGTGCACCATGTGCATGGATCTAAGATCCATGCAATCCGAGTCGATCCGATCCGAATCTACGAATTTCTATTTTTTTTCCAAATTTTTGTCTTGACCTTTATGTTATAAATGTGTGACTTTTTTGTACAAACATTCGTACCTTTATATCTGTAACTTAGAAAAAAAATAAAGATTTTCAACACAATTTGTATTGTATACCTTTATGTGATATCAATGTGACGTTTATGTTATATTATGTCACCTTTATGTACAAATATTCTGACATTTATGAAATATATAAAAGTGCATAAAGGTCAGAATATTTGTACATAAAAGTGACATGATATAATATAAAAGTTACATTGATATCACATAAAGGTATACAGTTCAAATTATGTTGAAAATCTTCATTTTTTTCTAAGTTATAGTACATAAAGGTCATGATAGTTGTACATAAAGATCACACATTTATAACATAAATGTCACACTAATACAATATAAAGGTAACAACCTGAAGAAAAAAAAAACTAAATTCCAAAACACGTGGATTCGGATCAAAATTGGGTCGACCCGGATTGCATGTACACCAAGTGCACACAAAACCAACTCTTTGATAGAGCCCTTATTTTGAAATAATTTGATTTTCTTTTCAATTTTGGATCATAAATTTCTTGATTAGTTAGGAGTATAATTATCCAATTTTTATGGGAAAAACTGTAAAACAATATTTAGTTGATATCGGAGAAAGTACTCTCCGAGAGAGATATAACTGTGTGATGGAACTTCTACTAAATATTGAAAATATCATTTTAGCATCACCCCATTTACTTCATACCATAAAGAAACTTATTATAGGCTAAAGAATATTCATTTCCCAAGTATCAGCTTATAAATACTCTACTATTAAATCAGTCAATAGTATATCCCGAAAAGTAAAATATCAAATCAATCTATGCAACTCGAAATCCAATATTCAAAACATTATACTTTTGAAAACACTTAGTTGTGTTTATACTAAGTTATTGAGATACATCAGAAAACCAACTAAGGTAAAATACAGTAAGTCTCCGACCAAAAAAACTGTGTTTGATATATGTGCTCCAAAAGCACTGCTTGATCATTAGCCATTTCTAACCACAATGTGACTCTCCTCTGATGCGTCTTAGCCCTTGATTTTTGGCACTTAATCCAGGCGCTCCATCTGTGAAAAAAATGAGTAAGAACCAATATGAAGAAAGCAGCATGCTCAAAACTAGAAGCATTAATTTGTTAATCAAGTTTGGCTAAATTACACTTTGACATCCAAACTATGACGTCTTTTATTCTTTACAAAAGAACTTCCTGAACTAAGTGAAAGCCTATCTCCAGCAGAGGCATTATATGTCAGCTTTGGGAATGTCCGAGATGGCAAAGTGTAATAAATCATGTAGTTCAAGGCGTAGAGTGCAAAGGAAAGTTTGTAGGGTAAAGTGTAAAACTGCATTAGTTTGGATGACATGGTGTAATTTATCCTTCAGGAATGCATAAAAGATGCTACACACAACTTGAAATAGAAACTGTAAGGTTTGTCGTCTTACCTTCCAGAGCCCATCATTAAGATAGTGCATGTTATCCACACCAATTCCTTTGTTGATTGTTCGTCTGCATTTTAAATATCATTAGCAGATAATAAGCAACAAATATTTGAATGTGCAAAATGTTATGTTTTTGCGTACTGAGCTCTGTTTGCATTAAAAAGGATAGGACTAGGAATTTTAAGAAGTTTAAAAGCTACACTGCATATAAACTCAAGATCAACCATTACCAGCAGACCAGTATGACACCATGGGAACATAATGAACTACTGTGTTGGGCACTAGGCATTTTTCCTCAATGCCTAAACCCTAATTGTATATCTAAGAATAGATAGATAAATTTACTTAGTAATCGAAATATCCAATTGGTTCGAATGTATAGAAAAAAAATATACCAAGCAGAAAACTTGACCGTCATGTTCCAACTAAGGAATATTGAACTGTGTTTCTTATACATAGAATCTACAGCTGAAACTCACATATGTTCTCTAAGTCTTAAATAAAAAAGGAAAAAAAGTAAAACAAAACAAAAGGCATGAAATAAGTTGCCCATATGAACAGCCCACCATTCACTAGTTCTCTTATGTCGTTAGCCCAGAACAGAAATGCTAAGAGGTGATATAAACTATTAGGGCACAGGCAAATCGACAGATTAGAGTTTAGTTGTACTTGGCCAGATTTTGAAATTATGGGACTCAGATCCATATGGGGTAAATAGAGATTAGGTTTGTTGAACTAAGACATATTTCCTTCTTCAAAAAGGAATATTAAAAAATATGCAATAGATGAATATTTATAAAGAAATGTGATCAAGAGGTGCAAACCATCAACTCAAGACACCAGGTTTAAGAGTAATTCAGAGGCTATTTTTCAGTTCAAGCAAAGAGCACAGTATGCAGTTGCCCAAAAAAATAAATGTTTCTGTTGACAATATGATTGCAACTTACTGAAAATATGCTTAGGTTTTTGCATATCTGACAAAACCTTAATTTTCAGAAAAGAATAAAAAGACATACATTATTAGTAGATGAATAATTAACTTACATATCTTTTGCTGAGATTTTTGTAAATCCAATAGCAAGAGCATGTTGTTTCCCTTCAGCCATTATAGCCTGAGAATCCATACAAACATTTACGCAACAGCAATTAATAGTCAACCAAACAATCAATCTGGTTATTTGAGGGAATTAAATAAACAGCAGACAAGATGCAGCAGTTGATCAATAACAGAATTTTTCTAAAAACAGCACAGAACAAGTACAGGAATCAAATTCGTACTACGGGAGTTTCTGCCTCTACTTCATCATCCAATGCTCCACCGGGAGAGGTAAGACCTGGGCACATTATATTGGCACCAGCAAGTACAAATCTTATCGCCCCTCTATCAACTTGCAGTTTTTTCATTATGTTTGGATCTGCCAAGGGAAATGTAAAGGACTTAAATAAAACTTAAGAAATTCCACATTGAATACATTATACTAATTCGCAACCCTGGGTTTCTGTAGCACATGCACATGGAATAACAAAATTTGACTTGCAGTTTCACCAGGGCAACTTTTACTGTTAAATTAGACCGTGTCTCAAGTGATTTAAGTTGTCAAAAAGTCATTTTAGCTGTATTTAGATCAGCATACATATAATTGATCAGAATTAGCTGTTCAAACTTATAATACTTACACTGATGAAGAAGACGTAGTGTTGGCATATAAGGTCCATCACGTATGTTAAAAAACAGTGGCACGTTGTTCACCAGAACCAAATTCAGATGATTTGGACTGTAAGAAATTAAATAAATAAATAAAGCAACAAACACGATCAGTACAGAAACAAAATCAAACACTATACAGTACAATAATGAAGTGGCCAGCAACAATATTAGTTTTCTATGAGGAAAAGAAAAGACCATTTTGCAACAATAAGTGGAGACTTTTTTGGCATCAAATCTTCCAACACAGGCTCAAGCCGTGGGTACTGCAAGGAACACCAGTACGAAATAGTAAGTACAAGATAAACCCAGGAAAACAAATTGACTTCAACAGAAGTAAATGTAAAGAAAAGTGGGGGCAGCAACAAAACCTCCTCTGCAATACTTTGTCGTATTTTGCGTTGCACAGATGCCTTTACTTGATTTTGGGCAGAAACCTCTTCAGATGAGAACCTAATTACAGATAATTTGGGTTCACAATACTTGCAAATAAGTTTTAAAAAATAATTATTCGCAAAACCCTTAAAATAGGTAAAGTATGCAATGTGACATAATTTCAATCGTCAGATAATAAGAGAACCCACGCCAGATGGAGGAGAACATGTATACTTATGTGTCATCGTTCCGACAAGTCGACCCACAAACTGGAATTGGCCTTATGCTGAGCTGAAATATTAAAATTGTATAATTCACAGCCTTTTGCAAAAAATTCGTCCTAGTACTTATTTCATATGCTGCACTGAATCTGAATTGAGAGACAAACTACTAAAATCATCTTCAAGAAATCTCGGAAGGAGAAGCGCCGAAGATATTAAAATATTGAATGATAGACCTTTCTAACAACTAAAGCTTTTAGATGAAGAGGTCATTCATAAAAATATCAGAGTGGCCAAATTAGAGGTCCTATTTTCAAATCTCACTAAGTAACTACTTCCACCCATCTATACAAAATTCCACATGTAGTAGGGCTTCCATACAAAGTAATTTGCATGCCTTTCAGGGGGTGTCAAAGTTATTTATTATACCAAAATAAAGGTAATAATAAAATATTGAGTTACTATAACAGAAATTTGCTAGGCTAAAAGGATTGTTAGTGTAGCTTCTCAAAACCAAAGGAAACCAGCACAGAGCAAATAAATCCCAAATCGTAGGCATATACAGATTTCCTGTTTTCATTAAACATACTTTTAGATACCAATAAACCCAATGCTAGATAGCCTAAAACCATAGCTAAAAAACACAATGTGTGCTCCAACTACACTTCTGCATTTATCTGGATTGGCTACAGTTCCTCGTGTGATACTTCAACCTCCACATGAATTGGTAATTCTTAAACGAGTTATGAAGAGTGTAATGAACATACCATGTCTCCATATTGAATAATGTGCATAACATGAAAATAATCAAGTTATGACATCAACCAGGCATTCAATCCGGATGGAGGTAGTAATAGATACTGTTGCAAGGCAACCTGCAGGTATTAGACTCTACGTAACTGACTATATAGAACATTTTGCTATAATGCTCTCAAACACAGGCTGTTCTAAAAGAGATTATCAGTCTTACACCTCATTTTCAGAAGTATGAAAACCACCTTTACATGAATAAGAAAGAATATGACATCACGCTGCTGAAGAGCCTTAGAGAAGTAGGCAACTGAATGTACTGTACACTAGCTAGAGAACCAAAGAAATTCACTTACTTTGTTCAAACAACTCAGACTAAGACAAAAAACTGCAATTCATAATGAATTCCTGTTACTCAACTAAAGCATGGAGAATTTTATGATGCACTTAGAATTACTGAAAGTAGAACATTAGTCATTCAGCAGACAAGCAAACAACTACATCTCTATAGAATGAGAATGGTGGCAGAGAGAAAAATTCATAATTTTGACAGAATAGCAAGGAGTAGAAAATAAAATCAAAATACAGATTGACACTCTAGAATTTAACATAAAAATCTGCTGTTCCATTGCATAAGAAAAAATGTCATTACGAAAAAACTAACTCTGAATTTGTTGCTTCACATGGAAACATTTTAATCTTGTACAGCAGCATTGTTTCAAATATATATGCATCGAATTTGCATTTAAAAAAAAATTTTCAAAAATCGTTTTCTGCACTGATCCCACTAAAGAAGCACACTCATGGCTCACCAAACAAAGAAGTACGAAAAACATAACCATCATATAAATTTGAAAGAAAGCAGAAAAATCGTAATTCCTCTCAGCAGCATAACACACTTATTCCCACCCCCCAAACCCCCGACAGAAATTTAAAATTTCAGAAATAAATAAATTACTGAGATTTTTTACATTCTCGTGTCGGATCAAAGAAAATAAGAACATATAAATATAAGAATCAATTTAACAAATTGGTAAAAGCGAAAACTTTCAACTGGCAGAAGTAGCATTTGCGAACGAAAATTTAAAACTGTAACAATATTATACAAAAAGGAAAAATTATATAAAATGCCAAGAATTTCAGCAGAAACTCAACAAAAAAGGTTGGCAGAGCTTTAATTGAAATACATGTGGAAACTTACTTCTTGAACATTCTCAGTGAGAAAGGTGAGAGAGAGAGAGATGAGAGGTTTAGGTTAGACTTTAGAGTGAAACCCAAATTGGGACGATTCAATTTGATGAAGGCGTTGTAATCAAGCGGAAGAGCTGTCTCACGCACTTTAGACCCTAGTATTCAGCGATTTGAAACATATTTGATATGAATATTTTTGTAATTTTAATTTTAAATTAAAATTGTTCAAAATTAATTGAAATAAATGTGATGGATTTCAAATCCATATCAATCCAAAAAAAACTTAAAGTATTTTAATTTGTTTCTAAATATCTCTTTCTTTTTCAAGTTTCATAAACTTTAAAAAAAATATATGTTCATTGGTAATGAAAATAAAGATCATCTATTATGAGTATTACTATCAAGAAAATGTCTAAAATATTAAAAAATGTTATATATTCAGAATCTTCGACTAAATGTGATTTTTATATTATATTATATTATATATATTGAAAATGATAAAATATCTACCGTGGACAATTCTTAATATGTCCACCGACAATTTATAATAATTTCATTGAAAATAAAATATTCACTAAGTATATGGAAAATAAAATTAATATATTTACTGGATGTAAAATTTTACTTGAATAGAGTCAATATACTCATTCGTAAAATTAAAGTTCATTCAATATTTCAAACTAAAATTAGATATTTTTTTCGACAATATTTTTCTACCAATTTTATGTGTGCATATGAGCTCAAGGGTATAAAGATATGGTAAAAGTTTTTCATTTGAGAAGACCATGATTATATTGTGTAATTCCACACATAAGTAGAGTTATAATTCTGCTTCATTCCATCCAGTATGGTTAGAACATCTCGTTCTATTAAGAAAAAGAAAAAACAGAATAAACTGACATTTGCTCTATTTTCGTCAAAGTATCTACTCTTCAGATCCCAAAAAGAGCAAAATAGTACGAAATAACTGAAACGATCGAGACAACAACATTTGCTTGTTTTTATACAGACAATGAATTTAGTAAATCAAATATATATAGTTCCAGCTTGTTAAAATGCACACACAATATCAACCTACAAACTACTTCAATTATATATCATCATAAATGGGTAAATACCAAATAAACCATTCCATGCGAAGGTGATCATCAACGTAGATCAATGACATCAAATTTCAAACTAGAGTTCATATACACATCAGTACAACGTCTGTATATAGGGCCACCATCAGAAGGGGGGTCATGAGAGTGGAACCCTCGCCTCGGGCAGTGCCTGATCACTGTCATCCCACCGGAAGTCAACCGGAAAATGCCATGGGTTCTGAGTGCACAAACAAGTAGAGGTTTTTATATGCAAGGAGTAGAGAGCAGATGAAGAAAGAACAGTATACAGCAAAGTTATACGATGAAAGATTGAGAAATAACCTTGAGCTGTCTCTTGGTGCCATGACAATGGCAATGGATTCTGGCAACATAATCTGTAAGAGGAATCAGCATTTGCTCAAGATGTTTGAAGAACAAATTTGCATGATTATACAAGACATTAATCAAAATTCCAAAAGGTTGTGTTTGGATTGAGGGATTCAAACTCGTTTCAAATCCACCCAAATTAGAGTTGATTTTAACTGTCAATGGATTTGTTACTATAGATTTGAAATTAATTCATCCTCAAATCCTTCAATACGGACTCAACCTAAATGACTATGCACATCTCTGGGTACAGGGAAGGGGTGTTTAGGAACGAGGGAATATGCATAAAATTCTGACTGAAAGTGAAATGAGAATTTCGGGCTTAATTAAGTTGGCTATGATTATACAGAAAAGCTTATTTTCCTCACAAAAAAACACTCTCTTACCCTAATGAAAGTCGAAAATATAAGAAATGATAAGGACACATGCAAGATATCTTTACCTGATAAGAGTAGTGTGTATGTACATCAATTGATGACATGAAACAGGATTGTGTAGGATGTGTCTGCAAAACAATAAGCGGCTCGTCAAAACCATAAGAAAAAACAAGGGACCCTCAAACAAGTTGGCAACTGCAGTTGCAAAAGCATAAATCAGAGCAACACAGAACTAGAATACAAAACAAAGTTACTAGTAAGGGTTACATGTGATAACATACTTGCTAATGCACATTTACAGAGAAACATGCTACACAAGCACATGCCAGATTCCTTAGGCTGCTTTTGTTTAACTTGAAAACAAACCAGTAATTAATTCAGCAGTAAAAGCAATCCAATAATGGATTAAGAACAAATATGATTTCTTACAATCATCATAAAAGGAGAACATCAAAATAAAGAAGAACCAATCAACTTGAAAATTAAAAGAAAGGCAAGATTATTTACCTTAAAACACATTAAGAAACAGAACAGCTAAAAGCAAATAAAAGCATTTATGTTAATCAAGATGACAAAATTTGTCAAGAAATTTCCTACAAAGCTACAACAAAGTCCTTATCTCACTGTGGTTGGTTATATAAATCATCTCTCCATCATGTTTGATCAAGATTCATGTTATTCTTATTTACATAAAACATATTTTTTTAATAGTTCCGTTTCAAGCCTTTTCAGCTTTCATCCTTCCCTTTCAATTTGAGTTAATGAATAAAAAATAAAATGATCACTAAGAAAAAATCGATATGTTTTACTTTGGATTGAATCAGTTTGCAAAACCAAGATACCCAGATACTTCTTCTTTGTAATCTAATAACTGACAAGTCACACTTGATCTCCCTTCATGTCCTCAGCCTACGGGAAAATTCTAGTTTTTGTATAAACCATACAAGTTGGCTAGGAAGCCAGGCAATGCAGTACAAGCAGAAACATTTAACAAAACTTCACAACAGTTGTGTAGAACTTGTACCAAATATATATCTCAGATACTATTACAAGAAGCAGCAGTAGCAGAATGAGGAAAAAAACAAGATCAATCAGAAAACAATATTGTCTCTTACGTGTTCAAATCAAAAGATGACTGTCCTTCATTACTCATAGCAATTAGAAAACCTTATTCTAAAGATAGTTACAGAAAAAAATATCCCTCAGATTATTTAATGTATCATTTTCAAAAGCCATCACAGAATAATAGGACCAAAAGCAACAATGAGACTTCTTCTTAACTAGAAACCAAAGACAACAGAAACATTTCCTGAACATGGATAATAATCAAAACAGAGAAGTGGACTAAGTTGAGCACACCCAAAGAAAAGGATATACTTACATGAATCCATCCAAGTGGAAAAAGAGACTGCTTGTCCTGCACTTCAAATATTTCCTCCTCATTTGTTGTTTGGCACTGGTTGACAAAAAAATGACTCAGTACCAATTGGCACACAGTAAACTTGATATTGTGTTTGCATGTGCAGCACTCTGGCTTACCGAATCTGAAGTTGATTCTTGCTTTGGAATAATGAGAGCAGTGATGTAAAATTTTCTGTTTTTCTGTGGCAATTAACAAAAATACAAAAATATGTTTCCTTCAAAACCGAATGAATACCGAGAAATATATACAACACACTAAAATCGTTACAAATATAATATCAAGTATCGAGTTTAAAAGTAAAACGGTGTGGTACTCACAAGGGAACCAGCAAGGACGCCACATGTTTCTAAGTTTTTATCTGTGTTTGACTTAGCGAACCTCATAAAACTGTCCATCAGGTTGGTTGACTGATAAAAGGACAAGTAGACTAATTAGGTTCAAAGCTTTAATAATGTGATAGATGCTTTGAAGATAAATAAAGTTCATACAGGAAACAGAGAATTCGGGTACAGAAAAACTTGAAAAACCTTACAATGTGCAACTCCATGGGATCTTCTGAGCATACTAAAGCATCATTGGAAGCATTTTCCATCCCAAGTTCTGTTTGAGTGATTGGAGTTGATGTTGGAATCAAATCCTGTACATCTGCTAAAATCGGTGGAGGGGAAGGTTGTCTAATAATTTCAGTTTGTGGAGAGGTTTCATCTTCGAAAGAAATGAGAGAATCAGATTTCTGAATCTGGTGGTTATCATTTTTTGGCTGAACTAAAGATTCCAAACTTATTTTTTCTTGTTCTGAGCTGCTATTATCCTCGCTCATCACAATCCCATCTTTCATAGACTTTTCAAAGCTATTAACCCTATTAGGACAGGAAACCATACATCAAAAATAACCATACCAGAAACAAAAAGAAAAAAGCCAATAGAATTATGATTAAGTAGGAATTTGGAAACCAAGTGTTGTGTTCACAGAACCCGATTCTATTTTGAAATCATAACAATAAATCCAAAATCAAGTAGTTACTTTCTAGAAGTTCAAAGATAAGATTACGGCTCTAATATTAGTTTACCCAGAGATCTGAAGAGGAGTGAAGTCTACATTACTTGGATACTGAACCTGCAAATTTAAAATATAAATCAAACTGCTAGCTTCAATAAAATGCAGTACAGCAGGAAATTGTCATGCCACCTTATAGTTACTAGGAGGTTGCCATTGTCCACGAAGCCCATTTGGTCCCAAAATAGAATGTTTAGACAGAGTTTCCACCTTTGGGCGAGGAATACTTAATGATCTACAACAGGAAAAACACACCAAAGAGTGATTAAAAGAAGACTGGAAAACATAAAATGAAAATCTTGTTCTACAGAAATGTTTTGTCTTCACAATCATCAGAAAGTCAATCAGAAACATGAGATGCCAAGATAGTTCAAAAATCTCTTGAAGAGTCCAACTATATTAACAAACCAAGCAAAGCTATCAAACATATATATGTGTGTGTGTAAAACGAATAATAAAGTTTAAGGTGATACAAACATATCCTATAAACTCAGGACTTTGCCATATAAACCATAGATGCAGCAGAAATGAATTGCATTTAAGGAAAATCTCAACTTGAATTCTAATTGCATTGATCTTTCCCTATAAAAGGGTGGAAGCTTCTCATTCTCTCAATCCATTGCATTTCTATGTTTAGCAATAAAATAAAGGGGAGTAAAAGGTTTTTAGTCCCTCTAACTTTGGCATCTTAGATTTCTCTTCCTTTATCTATTCACTTAACAATTTTAGTCATAAAATTTTAAAAACTCTTGAATTTTTTTTGTCTGATTACATGCAAATATGCAATAACAGGTCATTTTGACCTGTTTTTTTTTTTTTATTTGACATCCAAACTATATATTATAAAAGAATAATTTTCTAAGATATTTATAAAAACTCATTGATAAGCAAAAATTGTATTGATTCAACAATTACAAAATAAAAAAGGTCTATGTATTGCTTTAAAATAATTTTTTTTTATAAATGAAAATGAACATATATTATTATAATTATTATAAACTTATTAATTTTTAAAGTATTCAAAATTTAAATAGGCACATGTCAAGTAAACAATGGTTCACTTGACCTATTAGCAGGTTAACCAGGCCAAAAATCAAAAGTTTTAAAAAATTTAGGACTAAAATAAAAAAGTGGATAGATGAAAGGATCAAGGATGGCAAAGTTAGAGGACTAAAAAACTAATTTTCCCTGAAACTTATATAGACCTAGATAAAGTTAATAGTGCCCTAACACAATTTTTCAAAGAGTCAACAAGTTCTAGCTCCTGAATTCTCCATAAAAGCAATATATCTTTTTACTTTGTCTAAAGTTCTAAACTGTAAAGAAAAAACTTCAAATGGAAGTAGTAATTCAAACAATTAGCAATCAATGACAGCATTGTTGCCCAGAAGCATTCCTCACTGCCCTAAAATAGCTAAATACTCTTTTGAGATATCATTGGCCACTATAAACACTATAAATGACGTGAATGAATATGTTTTTATCCTCTATGCTGGTTGTAAGGGAAATATGCACAGAGGTGCTGCTATAATAAAATCTGCAAAGATATCAGGAACATTATAGTGATGGAGTTATAAAAGGAACTCTTTTGGGCAAAACAAACAAAAGTTATAACAAAAGCAACTTACGTTCTATGGAGTTGCTCTTTGGTCAGTTTGGTAAGTGAGAGAGCCTTGGAACCTTGATATCCAAATTTGTTAGTAACAGGCTGTAGTCCCTGTTAGATGCAAGATAATGAAATATATTTTCTGACTTCATATATTTTTTTCAGAATAAACTTCATTAGGTGGAGGGGGTAGAGGGGGCAAAGCAATGGTAAGTTCGATGGAAAATACATGAACTTTACTGATCATACGAGAATGGTGCAAATCATAGAAGAAAAGTTTCAGCATCTAAGACAATTACTACTAATAAATAAGCTATTCCACTGAGACATCACCAGACAACTATGTGTACTGATTATACCTGTTTTGTACTGTAATTATTCCAATTTGGTCTGACGGCAGGCCACTCAACTGAAGATTCTAGTGTTTGACTTTGCCAAGAATTTTGCGGTTCACTTAGTTGATATATCTTTTTGTAGTGCAACTCCTGAAGTTTTGCTTGAACAGCTGGTTTCAATTCCTCAAGCTCCGTCACTGCAGTATTCAATTTCTGCCGAGGCAGATTAAGAAAAGGCAAACTTTTATTAAGAAAAACTACAATAATGACAGCTAGCTTTACCTCCAACAGTAGTACATGATAGTAATAAATAAATGAGCAATAGTTGTTAATCGTTACCCTTTTTAGATGAAGTTTATTGCCTTGAGAAGTTGTTCTATAGTCTCGATGGCAAGGTATTGTCTCAGTAACCAAACTAAAACAAAAGACAACACGCAGCTTTCATAAACAGACTTTTCCATATTTCATGCTACCTGATATATTTTAAAGAGAAATTGTTACTATATTAAACAACAAATCCCAACAAGACATCGTTTCTCACCTTGAAAATCTAAGGAGCATAACATACAGGTCAATTATATTCTTTTCTTCACGAAAGATGTCAGCCTGCATGGTAAACAAAGTAATTAAGTTCGAAAAATAATAGGAAATCAATAGAAAACTTGATTGAAAGAGAGATTCATGATATAAAAACATTATGGGAGATAAAACAATGATGAGAAACAAACAATCAGGTCATATTTTGCGATGTAAAGCTAAATATGAAATGTATGCTTAGTGCGTGTGGAGCATCAAGAAACAATTACTTCAGACCAAATATACGAAAAATCAGAGCTCCAGCCAACCAAAAGGTATACAAAAAAATAGAGTAAAGGTATACCAAATTCATAAAAAAGAAATCAAAACAGACAAATGTGGAGCGATAAAAAAACTGAACCATCAGGTTTCCTCCCTACACCAGATAAGTACCTAAATTATCTGGATACAGTCAAAGTGTCATACAAACAAAGAAAATCAAATGAAGCAATATAACATTTTTTTAGAGCTGGGACCAGGAGATAATATATCATGACAATGATTCGCAAAGAACCTAGATGAAGAAAGGTACAGATCAAGTAAGGAGCAGTTTCTCATAATTGAGAGGTACCAGAAGGAGGGTATATGCATAGTGAGGGGAAAAGCTTATATACTATCTAAAGGGATCAAAGCAGGTATTTTGCATTTTATCATAAGCTTTAGATGTTTGCTTAAACTTATGGAGAACTGCCCCCACAGGAGCTGAAAATGGCATCCCAACTTTATAAGAAACGGATGGGTGTTTTTTGGAATGAGTCAATGGGTCCAACATCTAATATCAGGTAAACAAAGACATCATTGTCCCCAAAGCGACCAATTCATACGTCAATATAATACAGCTCTTTGTAAAATGAAACACTACAGAGTCCAGATGTACCGGTGCCACTCAGTGATTTGGCAAACAGGATATATTTTAGTGCATAACAAGATGTCCGATTTTGTTTCTCAAAAGATCTACTACTCGGCTGTGTTTTATTGTTTCAATCATTCTAGTGAGCAAAGTTCACAGAAAAGCCAAAAATAATATATCACCAAACTGCTTTGACTAGAGCCTAGAGTCTTCACTTAACCAAAGAACCAACCCAATTTGGTTTTCAAACAAATATGAATGCTTGTAAAAGGCCAACTACCTCATCACTCATAGATAGAAAGAAATGTTGTCATCACATTGTCTTCTTTACATTGGAACTCATTGCTTACTCAAACAGATTCCCAACAGTCCAACACTATGTTCCCATTGCCCTAAATGGAAGGTCCTTTTTTTTTTCAAGACATCCAGATGGTTTATCTCATACAATACTATGGTTTAAAGCATTGATATATACAAACTCCCAATGGCCACTCTATAATTTATAAGTGTAATATATAAACATTCAAAATCTCATCTGAAACTCTACATTGATTAAAGCTGGCATTGAATTTGGATGGAGGCAGTATTATCACACGAGGATGGGCATCAAAGAAAAGTACAAACAGCCAGCACAACCATAGCAAAATAGCAAGACTACAACAGAATCTTGATTTTAGATGCCCGATTATAGATTCCAACGATCACTCAGTACAACTGAAACCAAACTCAATAAAGAAATAATAAATCAGGCATTACTGAGATTCAAGTTAGAGCTCCAAATGACCCCAACACATGAACAAATTCGAGGCATAACCTAAACCCCATTCATACAACTGCCGAACAGTTTACATTACACTACAAATACAAACGGTGTGGGGATTGAAATTCAAGAAATTTTCAATGCAATTGAACAACAATTATCAGAAAAATAATAGACCGAGTCGGGGTTTACCTGCTTGAGAATATTGTCGGCGATGCGATAGTAGAAGAGTAGGGAAATTCGATTATCCACATCGACCTTCTTGGTAACGGCGGCGATGTTTAATCCACCATCAGAAGAAGATCGAGGCTTCATCATCTTTGATGAGAGCACCTACTCTCCTCTCCCTCGATTGATTGGTGGACGACTTTTCGCTTCGGCACACCTAAAGAGGAACGGAAGAAATGAGGGACTATTTGGCTGAGTATTTAGGTCATACGAATTTGTTTCTCCCTTTTTTCTGTTCTGAATAATAAATAGTATTAATAATAATAATCAAATTTTCGCGTTTCGTTTATATATAATTATCGAAATTAGGTAATTTTGATATAAATATGGTATATGGTGGTGGGATCTAAAACATATTTCACTGGTTTCCTTCTCTCTTTCTAACCCTAAAAGCATCCTTTTAACTTTTCCTTCTTTACTTATCTTCCCAACTTTAGAGGATGGAAAAAAAATTATTTGTTTGTTTCTTTTACTTTATTTATTTAGTTCTCTTATATATATAGTATGTATATATAATTTAAGCCTTTCTAATTAAATCAATTCAGATATGAGTGGATATAGATATTAGAATTTTTATCTAAAAATTAATATTTGATTCATGATCAAAATCTCAACCATTTTTAAGTTCTTGAATGAATATTTAGTTTTAATCATTTATTTCTCGTTTAATTGTGTGAGTGGCACACAACCAATCAACTGAAAAGCAATTCAATAATTCTAAGTATAATAAAGAATTGTTCGAGTAATTTAAGTTTATCTGATGAACCTATTTATAAACAGTTGCAGATAATTTGGACTAAAATTATCTTATATAAATTTATAATAGACTCAAATATGCTTGTGGTCTTCTTCAATCAAGTCAAAATAACTTGTATGTATTGATCGTTGTTGGATATATATACTTAACTTATTAAGTTGTAAAAATTTTGAATTGAAATATGTTGTTTGGTCTTTAGATCAAAACACGAAAATGACTTAACATATTTCGCATTGGATGTAATATGATATGCGTATCATATTAATCATGTAATAGTAGCATGTATAAATTTATTTATCGAGACAAAAACTCATATTTTCAAAAGTTGATTATTCAAGATGAAGGAACGTTGATTCGGGGACTTATACTTCTAGTCGAGATTTCAAATTAAGCACTATATAAATTGTTTGCTTGAAATACTTTTGAACCATGTGTTGTGTTTATTTAATTAATAAGTTCTTTAATTTTATATCATTTTAGAAGAAGTTTTATAATCCGCTCATAATTTATATTTCCCACAAGAAGTTTGAATTCTTTTTGTTTAAATTTATTTGCAAATATATATGCATTTTCCCAATTTATTGGATTCATAGTGTTATATGAAATATGATTATTACCGAAAAATAAGTGTCAATTGTTACACTAAGTCTAGTTTCATCAATTTTTTATGTTTTATTGATTTTCATATATTTAACTAATTCGTTTCTCTTCAAAAAAAAAAAAAAACTAATTCATTAAATATTAATTATTATTTAGATAAAAAACCTCAAACAAACAAGATGAAAAAGTGAGTAAAAAATGAGGAGAGAGTTAAGAGTTTCGAATATATTATTTTTCCCTGAAAAGTACGATTGATAATTTTTTTTAAATTTTCTTAATTGAAATTTATATAATTTAAGTATGGGTGTTTTTAGTGTCAGAATTAACATAAATAAAATAAACTCCAAATTAAAGTGATTCGAAAAACCCCTTTTCTATTTCAATTTTCGCAAGCGAGGTTCTCTCTCGTCTCCACCGTCCACCGCTTTAAATATTCAGCCGCCGTCGCCGTCGCCATAGCCCGTCGGTCATCTCATTCGCAACCGCCTCAAATTTCAGCTGTCAATCACGATGAATTGCAGCAGAAAAAATAGAGACGTCTGCCGACTTCTCCGTCGCGACGACGAGGAGTATTAACTGCAGATATCACCATTGCCTTCAACTGTTGTGACGGGGTTAAGATCGATTGGCACCTGTACGTTTCTTTTTATCCTCCTACGTTTTTTTTTTCCTGTTAGTTGATGGTGGTAGTTACGGGGTGGCTGTGTGGTTTCGTGTGATTTTGTGGTTCTGTATGGCGGAGGTGGTGGAGGTTTGGGTGTAGCTCAAGAATCGGCCATATTTTTCGGATGGTGTTGAACTAGTTCTAGTAATTGAAACTGAATTAAAAGGTATTAAATGGAAAAAAAAAATGTGTCCAATTGAAGGCGAATCTAAGTTGAGCCCATACGATGAACCTCTCAAAACCCAAAATCAATTTCATAGAGCTGAATGCAACTAAAATATTCGCCATCAATCATGAAATTGTTTGACATAAGCGTGAATAAAAAAAAAAGTTTTTGCATAGAAACTATCCTCTAATTATGCTAGTATTTTCATCTTCCTGCAGTTCTCTTTTGACCGGAAGGGAGAGGATTTCGTTAATATTTTAAAGAATAGAATGAAGTAATGTGAGTCTTCACACTAGACAAAAGTCTTAGAAAGGTTACACACAAGAAGCAGATCTCATTGTTGTGTGCATGTATTGTCTGAAAATAAGAATAAGTTCTATAGTATAACCATTCCTCAGTAATTAGTGGATTATATGTTGGTTTTGCTTGAGGTTTAGATTAATAACATTATTGTTACTACGTATTTAGGTTTGTTCTTGTAATGTCCACAGTAGTGTCATCTTGAAGAGTTCTGTTATGTGGAGAGTACATTTATCGCAAATCTGGACTTCAAAAATATAACTGCCAAATTCTCTTATGGCCATCACTTCTCTTACTGGGTAAGATGCTTGCATGAAATGATTTGGCGAGGTGAAAAGGAGGTGAGAAAATGGTTAGCTAGCGCTGCACCATGTCACATCAGAATTAGAAGGGAATAAAAAGTCTCCAAGAATCACCTCTGAAGCAGAGACTTTTATTTAGGGAAAAGAAGAAACTGAAAATAATTCAGGAAGTGAGTAACAAGGTTCTAAATACTGCCTTCCATCTTGCAGGGTGGCAAGAAAAAGTTTCTCTGATTGATATGTGCCATGGTTACATATTTCGAATATTTTGTATGTGCTTCAAGAGGTTGTTTTACTTATTTCATAATTTACTTGACTGTAGGGAAAAATTCGTATCAGTTTTGCTTTATATTATGCTGGTCTGATAGTATGTGCCAGGTGGAGTTTTGGTTACTCATTGAGTGGTTGAGCTCACCCTCTATATTTTGAACACTTTTAACTTTTGTTGATTTGATGGCCAATGCTTTGGACTGAAGGAGATTCATCTTTTCGAATTTTGTCGAACCATTCTTATTGATTATTATTAATGCTTTTTTAAGTTGTATTCCTTGGATATCGTCATTTTTTTTAGTGCACCTCTACATTTGACTTGCCGGTGTATCTAACAAAACCATCTATTGGTGACAGGTACCATTATTGAAGCTCTGAAAGTCTCTTATGGATTGCCAGATTGACTGTACATCATCTCTTCCACAAATCTGGGCCATTGAGACGCTAGCGTGCTCTAATCAAGTAGATATATCTCTTTTACTAGGTATATTTAGCTTTTTGTGTGTGTGTGTGTGTAATTTGATGCTAAAAGACCGAGAGTTGTGTGTTCGTGGTCATAGATTTGCTTGAGAAGACACCGGAGATATCCAATGATATTGGTAGAAATGCAAGGGAATGGGTGTCCTTGAAAATTTTAGAGAGGTTATTCATTCAAGGAGCTCGTGCAAATCTTGACTTGAGTAAAATGATTAGACTAGATCTGTCCGACCGTTGTGAGGATGTACTTGGACGAATATTGAGTGAGGTACTTCATATCTTTTGTCATATCTACTTTCTTAAGCAAGCAACTATGCTAGCAAAATAGAATCATGAGGGAAGTGCTAATACAATAATTTACATATCTACTGACAGACATCTCTATCACACCTGAAATCTGCTGGTACAGAGATGTCAAAGTGGGATTTAGAGCCCTTCATAAAGCATAAAAGATCTAACTTGCCTAAATGTGCTCTGAAACAGGTAAAAGGATCGATTTCACCTTTAAAAATAGTACATTTAGGTATCAAGAATGCTGAAAAAATGTTGGGTGGTCCACTTCCTTTTTTGTTCTAATATTGCTCGCTTTTTTTAAAACAGCTGAAGGATGCAATTCTTAAAGGAAGCCATTCTATTTCGACATCTTTAAAAGAAAAAAGTGGTTTGTCAGTTGGGAATCAAGCTGAGCTTGAAGCCCCAGTAGAAGATGGCAACTGCAATGGAATCACACCTAGAGGTGAAGGAAGTGATACAAATGATGGGTTCCCTGAGCCGGATGAAAACTTAGTACAAGTTAATAGGAAGAGAAGAGCCACTAGTGAAAGGCCAGCGGGAAAGTTGTGTACAGCCCATATAGACTCTGTCAAGAAATATAAGCATGATATCATTTGCACTGAACAATATGAAGGTGGGAAATTATTATCTGCAGGCGTTGATGGACAAATTGCAGATATGCCTACGGTATCCGAGCAACACATCAAAGGAAAAGGTATTGGCCTTGGAAGAAAAACTCATGTTGGGAGTATGAAACTAAATGAACCTTCTAAGGATGATGATAATGGGTGTACTTCATCAAAGGGATTTGTTGGTCCTGATGAAGTTTTGTCTTGTGGGAAGGAGGTTGCTAATTGTGATGCTGAACTGAATAACAAACCCGAGGAACAGGAGCGGAACCAGAACATCGAGGAAACAAAAGGCGACAAGAATGAGTTATATGACCTGAAAAGAACTAATGAACAGGGGGACAAATCTGAGCAAAATATTCAAATTGTTGGTGAAGTGGAAGAACTTGTCCAGATTTCTACTGATAATGATGGGAACAATGATGACAGGACCGATATTGCTCGAAAGGAAAATGCTTCATTCAGTCTTCTATGCACACACAGCCAAAATTCATTGACTAATTGTAGAGATCATAATCTGTTAGATGGTACATCTAAAATATACACTGGAAAAGAAAGGTGCAGCATAAAGAAAAAAACTCGTGTAGAGGTCATGGGGGAAAATGGACCTCCCGGCTATCAGTGTACCTCAAAGGGGCTTGTTAAGAATGATGTTGGATTTGATGAAAAGCAGGCTCCTCATTGTGATGCTGAACTGCTGACTGAAAATTTTGATGAGGCAGTTCAATATAGCAAGGGTGAGAACACAAATAATGACATGAAAGGTTTTGATGGGTCCACAACAATGAATAGGGACATGGATAAATTTGACCAAAATGTTATAAGAGTTGTCCCAACTGTCAGTGAAGCTGATGAAGATGTAGATAAATCCAGTGATAATGATGGTTATCATGATGAGAAGACTAATATTGATACAAAGAAGAAAATATTTTTGAGCTCTCAATGCACATATAGTCATGATTCTGTGTCCACAAGTGATCGAAGAGGGCTACTTCATTGCATTAAATGTAACAAGGGTGGAAAATTACTTTCTTGTAGTTCTGATTCCTGCCCTTTAGTGGTCCATGAGAGCTGTTTGGGTTCAGATGCAGCCTTTGACAGAACGGGGAAATTTTACTGCCCGTTTTGTGCATATTCTCAAGCAATCACAGAGTATATGGAATTTAAGAAAAAGGCTTCTCAGGGAAGAAAGGACTTGACAGCTTTTATGTGCTTGGGACCCCAAGAAGACTCAAAGAGACATTCTCAAAGATCTTGTTGGATAGAGGGGAAACATTTGGAACATAATGACGGATCCAAAAGTAATGAACTAAACCGAAGAGATGTTGCAGAGAAGGTCAGTCATCATCGGCGTAGGAAGACATTGGAATATGAACAGGCAGAGCATCCTGAACTACATTCTGGTTGTAGCCCCCCCTTTGGAGGAAACATTGTAGACTCAACTGATAGATTATCTCAATCTTTGAATAAAGACAAACAAGATGTGGAAAGTATGAGAGAAGAATCCCAATCTTTGAATGTTCATGGACGGCAACAGTTAGATGCATTGGCAGTTTGTAACTCTCATGGTGGAACCACAAGACCTTCCCAAGCTTCAGAGACAAGTAAGAGTGAGGAGAGTGCTGATGTCAGATCCAAAAGGGGAGTTTCCCATCCACCAGAAACAGATTTACCATGTGAACGCAAACACCCACAGAGATCGGAATCTGCTGATGCAGAAGAATCATCCAAAGAGGACAATGAGAATTCTGGTGCTTCCAAGTACTTTATAAGAGTCCGTAAGCTTGAAAGGCAAACGTAAGTTGTTTTTCTATATGACTAGGATATGTTATCTTTGTTTCATATTCCAATTATCTGTCTCAAGGAAATGATATCTATTGTGAGATGATACTCATCTAGGTTGACATAGTGTCTGATTGGTTAAATTCATAAAGTTATGTGGATTACCATTTTTTTTTTTTGGGTCATCCCAAAGCACAAGTGTTTTAGCAATCTTCATTGGCATTCAATTATGTTTATATTCCAGTTGAGTAATTGGGTATGTGATTGCTGTTTTTATTTTGAAATGAAAAAAATAAAAGATAAAACAGACGAGATATTTTTTATGATGAGATTTAGAAAACAGGGGCAGGCAGTGTTGCACTTTGTAATCAAATCAAAGTGAATAATCCCGTCACATGATGCTAGCGTGAAGAACTTAATATCCTTTGGATTGTTGATATATTGGATATTTTCCCACTTATGAACATCAGTAATGATGATCTTTATCTTTATTTGCAGTTTGTGTCCAGCAATTCCTCAATTGAGGCGGAAAAGACTCCCATGGACGAGTGAAGAAGAAGAAAAATTAAAGGTAGAAATTATTTTCCATGTGCATTGGACCCGTATTCTTCTTCCCCTTTCTGGGTTGCTGACTCTACTTTTGAATGGGTAAATGCTAGTAAAGCAAAGACATGTCCCATAGGTTCATCGCTTATTAAAGTTACTTTTGGTCCTGTCATGCTTTCTATTTCCAGTTGGCATGTCCATAGAAATGCTTCCATGTTTTTATAGTTACCGCATGATCGAGAATGTCTACACATATGTATATTCAACAGGTCTCCCTTGTACTTCAACCTTTGGCAATACTAAGAGGGTGTTTTGGCTAAGCTTATTTGAAAGAGCTTATTTTCAAAACTTTACCCAACATTTTTGAGGAGCTTATAAGGTCTTAAACATCTTATAAGATGTTTTAAGGAGCTGATAAGCGCAACAAAACACCCTAAGTTCATGTAATATAGTAAAGTTAATGTTTTTTCCACTAGCCTTAAGTTTTAGGTTTTCTTATTTGAACTAGAATACTTCAGGCTGGGCTATGGGTGGAGACACTTTTTGCCCAGTTATCTTCCCTATATTCAGATCTTATCGAAGGCATTTTGCTGCAGCTTAATTTCTACCCATATGGATGCTTTAGATAAATCTTCAACCTAAGAACAAGAATTAGAAAAAAATGATATTTTCTTCCAATGGTTTAAGCAAAAAGCAAAGATTATCACCGTTATCTTCTACCTTAATTTTCATGTTGGATCACTAAATTAATGGATGCAAAATATAGTCTATGCTCTTACGTGATAAGTCAAGCATTCACATAGGCAGGCACACAGCATGTGTAAGATTGCACATTATCCTTTTGATCATTAAAGCCTATTCTGCACACGATAAAAATTACACATTAGTTTGAGAGTAGTTTTCAGTATATTTTCAAATGAAGTTTTTTATATTAGTGATTTGTTTCTTCAGCTCTTTTCAAGAAGCATCTACTTTTCTCTGAACAGGAGGGGGTTCGTTCACTCTGTGGCCCACACGATATAACTATTCCATGGAAACGAATCTTGGAATTTGGTGATGGTGTTTTTCAGCCAAGTCGTAGTACAATGGACCTGAAAGACAAATGGAGGAATATGTGCAAAGCAAGCCCAAAACCCAAATAGAAGTTCCCTGCATAGTTGTGTTGATGAAAATTGCCATTGAAAATATCAGTTTGTGCATGTAGATTACTGTATGCTTCTTTTTCTATCAACTTGAATTATGTATAGGGTCGAATCTATCATTGTCCTATAACTAGTCAAAGTTTTTTGAACACTCAGGGTAATTCTTTTCAGTGTGTGTGTGTGTGTGTGTGAAGCCGTGAAGGCATATTGCCAGCAGTTGGGATTTTGTAGGGTGATAAATATTGCATTGGGTTGGTTCATTGGGAATTCTTGGATTTTTAGTCGAACAGAGTCGAGCCGAGCTTTCAATAACTGTGAAAACAAAATACTCTATTGATTTGAATAAATAACTGAAAACTGGAAACGTGGAATGGAACTAAGAACATTATCAGAGCTACAGCTCCAAATCTGTTTTGTTTTTTCTATTCCACTTCTTAGTATTACAATACATGATTTATTATGACACATATCTCCGTAACACATGCTATAGTGATACAACTAAAGTCTCTAAACACAGTGGCAATAGATAATGGCAAGACTTCACATATATATGGTTGGAGAATCAATTAGTACCTAAATCAACACACCAATCAATGACTCAAAAGCTTGAGAGCCTTGACTAAAACCCCTTTGAACCTCTGCAAATCAATGGTGACATTCTGCTGGTCCAAGTAAGCTGAGAAGAGTTGATTCCACCCCATGTAAGATTCAGGATGTTTCAAAATGGGATGATCGATTTCGTATTTTTGGCTCAGAGAGCTCTCTTTCACATTGATCTTGTATTCCAAGTACTTAATATTCATACCAACTGCAGGGTTCCCATAATCAAGCCTAGCAAATCCATCAATGCCTCCAAACGGAACCACTTGAATCAAGACTGCGTTATCTGGCACGAAAACCATGTTCGTTAGCCCTGCTCCATGCATTCCCATAAGCACATCACATGAGTTCACAGTTTTTGCAAATCTTGAGAGGCTTGTAGACACCCCTGCCTCTGCCTTGACAACCTCAAATCCCAACTTTCTTGCCAATCTCAAAACTTGGCCTTCGTTTTTTATGATTCTTGTGCGTTTTCTTGATATAATCATGAGGCGGGGTCTTGCCCCGTCTCCTTTTCTTGATCTTATAGCCCTTTTTCTTTCCAAAGAGTATGCTTCTCTAAGAAGGAGCCTAAAGTTTTGCATTGACAATGCAGAAGGAGAATCGGAGAGTGATGGATGGATGATGAGTTCTTTGTGGAATTTGAGCCCAACTGTCATTTTCTTGTAGCAGTGAACTTGTGCTGTTTCTTTATCAATATTCAAGATTTTATGTACTGTTAATTTGTTCAGAATTTTTCTGAATTTACTTATCCACCATGGCTTGTAATCACTTGCAAGAAAATGCACTTCCTTTTGGTAATTCAAGGAAGTTGAGTATAATGGGAATAGCACATCTGCAAAATCATGGAAAATGTTTCCTGAAAATCCACCAACTGAGAAAAGTATTGCTGGATGGCTGTGGCTTTGAGTGCATTTTGGAATATTTTCATCGTCGTTTTCATGTAATGTCACTGTCCAGTTTTTGACCCTGAAAGTGCCCTTTCTGGGATAAGGCTCTATGATCCAAGAATTGGTTGAATTTGAGATGCTTTTGAGAGGTGTTACAATGAATATTGTGGAGGAGTTGGGTTCAACCCTTATATCCCCTTCAATCTCACAATAGTTTGAATTTCTGCATATGGCCTTCGCCTTTTTCTTCTTCTTCTTCTCCACAATAGCTGTCAAGAAATAAGAGTAGAAAATTTAAATAAAAAATAAAAACATGATACTTTTATTATCAAAATATATTATTATTTTCACACAAACTTGATATTACTTTATAATTTCATTGAAATTGCTAAAAATTGAACATGGAACAAACATGCCCTTAAGGCTCATGCAACAAAAGACTACATAATTTCTAACACTAACATTGTAGAAATATGCAAAATTTGTGCATACCTCTTGGTGGGAACATTGTGCTAATTTCATCAACCACTAGCTTATTTTCAGCAGCATTATCACCTCCTAGGATGAAACAAGAATTAGAATAAGTATCCTTTACTAAAAAATGGTTTTCCTTGAGAACATATAAAAAAAAAAAAACAATTAATTTGATAAAATTTATCTACTAAGATAATGAACACACATTTTACCTGTTGGCATGGATTTTGTAGTGATATCATCAATCATAAGCATGTCTTGAGCAGCATTGATAGATAACTGCAACTTGACAACATCATCAACTGCAAAAAAAAAAAAAAAAGATAAATTGATTGTAATAAAAGTGAAAAAACTCCCAAACACGGCCATTTGTTATTAAAAAAAAAAATTTGTCTTTATTTTATTTTATTGGGCCGGTAACCATAAGTTCGCTAGATATATTTTTCAGCCAAAAATACAATCCATTTTCCATCTATGACCCTCAAATTTTGGTGCTACAAACTAAAACATAAGGATTTGATTTATGATTAAAAAAAACAAAATATAGAGTCGATAAGTATAGTGAGCAATATAAACTTACGCAGTGGATGCAAATGATGCTTTAAACTTGAGCAAATGGCCAATGCAAGAATGAAGCACAAAAAGATTGCACCATATCCGAACCTTTTACGTTTGGATCGACTAAAGCTTTTCATAAAGATGGGATCATACATCGTTACTTGCAAACCAACACTCTCTTTTCGATAGAAAGCGTGGTTGAGTTATGCGCTTTATAAAGCCGGTAAAGGGCTGAAAGTGAAGTAAATGGCCATGAATCCATGTTTTCTTCATTAACACTTTTTAACGAAATTAGTGTAACTACTGATCATATGCGTGGAGCTAACGATTAGTTATTTTACGAGTGATAGAAATTGAAATTAGCACTTTTGAAAATAATGGTTTTCTGCTTTTTCATTATCACAAATTTTAGGTAGCACTGGTTGTTGATTGGTACCATCTTCCCCAAAATCATTACAATATTTGTTATTGAAGTAAGATCAAATGTTTTTTTCCTAACATATAGGTCAATACAATCAAAAGCATGATCAATTCGATGTAATTGAGTATAATTTTATCGATTACACATTTCTTCATATAAATATTAATCAAAATTTAGATATATAATCAACTATCATCTATTTGATTTCGACATACAATTGCAATTGGCCCTCTATCTTTCACTGAAAGATAAATTTAACTTTTATAGTTTTATTTTCGAAGACAATTGTATATTCATGACATCGTCAAAATATGTACAATTTTTTGTTTCCCTAACAGTTCTTGATTAATAAATGTTATGAGGTTATATACCTTTCACAAACTGCACATTTGAGCATTTCCAAAGGAACCATTAAACAAATGTGTGTTGAAGGTGCATAGGATGCCTAATCTTTATGGATATTTCTGCACATTCTTTGTGTAAAATTTTGTATCAACATCTCTTAAAGGTCAAAAGCTTATAATATCTCACTCTAATCATAACCCAACACACAAGTAATAAAATAATAATGTGTGCAAGTGCAGTTGGAATTATCTATTATATTTGATGTTTCATTTCGTGTTTCATTATATTTCATACACGCTATGTGTTAATTAGTGATGTAACATTAATACACAACATATATATGCTTACAAAACACTCAACATGAATAAAAAAAAATGCTCAAAATTGTTTGGTCATATTTACTCATAAAATATTTGTTGGGTTTTATATTGAAAACATAAGTAAAATTATGATTTTTTTAAACATTAGACATATAATTTTTATTTTCATTATTCACGAAATTTATTTCTCTATGTAGTTATAAAATAGTTGATTTTTAAACTTGACATGTGAAAAAATATTTGAAATATTAGTTTTAGTACTATAAATTAAACATAATACAAAAGAGAATCACCATTAACCAAGTTTTTTATATAGTAGTAATTAATAGTGTGACAGGAAAAAATAAATTCCTCACATATAACTATAAACTTTAAAGAATGAATGTAGTTCATAATAAATAATGAGCACAATTTCTATTTCAAAGTAAGCAGTTTGTAGCCAGTAATATTCGACCAAAAGAAAGTTTGGGTTTTAAGTGAAGAAGAAAAATGAGTTGCAAACAATCAAAACAACAACCAAAAAAAAAAAAAAAAAATATATATATATATATATATATATATATATATATATATATAATCAATAATGCGATATATTGTGAAAGAATAATTGTGGCCCGACCAGACTCTCCATGACAAATTGATAACTGACATATTCCTAGTTAGAATAAAAGACAGGAGAAAGAGACATATATATTCTTATTTGCACTCTCATTTCACATTAATTAATTTCTTTCTGGTAACAGTTATATATATATATATATATATATATATATATATATATATATATACACACTCTTGGTCAACTATATACATATTTGTTGACTATCCAATATGTCATCTGAAATAAAGGTTGATAAAATTTGATTGATTGATACTTGGATACAATTACAAAATTATATATGGTTTATTATTCAACTTTCCAAAATAATTGTATTGTATTTGATTTACTGTCTCTTTGTTTAATATTTTATTAATTTTCTTTTTGTGTTTTATTAACTTATACCAAAAACACGATAATTTCTTTTGATTCATTAATATAAGTTTTTTAAAAAGTAAAAAAAAAAAAAAAAAAAAAGACAGAAGATTATGATCCATTAACTTAAATTTTGAAAAATTTCATGTATTTTCAATTTTTGTCATTATTTTACTATCACTGTTTTAATTATAATATGAGGTTTGTTATGCAATTAAAAATAAATTAAATCTACAAAAAAAATTAAAATTTTCAGTTATTTAATTATTTACTTAATTAACTGAAAATCATAAACAAATTTAACACTTATTTTATTTACTGTTACATTTTCCTAATTAAATTTTAATGAATTGTGAATAGAAAAGTTGAAATAGTAATTAAAAGTTTAATAAAATAAAAAATGACGCGAGCCCAAAAATGCAATTAAATGCATCAACAGACAACTTTCCAAAAATGAAAAAGAATTTTAAATGGTAAAAGAAGCAGTTTTCAATTTTTACCTGATTATATATATTTTAATGACAAGAAAGCATCTTTATCGAGAGGGTCAGTATACATTCAATTTATTTATGACTTTACGAAAATGATTTCGACTTGTAATTTGTGATTAGTAGAATTGTATTTTACGAAACTTTATCCATGAGATTATTCCATGATCATAAATTCAAAATAATCATTAATTTTAAATTAAAATATTTAAAAAATTTAAACATCAATAATTTACATATTAAGACATCCTCAAAATGGAAAGAAAGAACATGATTTTACGACACTATATCCTTAAAGAAGGTGTAATAATTAAAGCAGAGATGGTGTCCAACTTGACATCTCCCGTTTGCACAAATGGGTCCCACATTGTAGCGTTTTGGTCAATCTTGGACCAATTTTAAATCGCAACAGCCACTCATTTTTACCACACGGCCACAATATGACAAACATCTCTGCAATAATCTCCATCTCTTCACGATTTTCTACATTAAATCTTACTAATTTCAAAGCTCACATGAATTTTGCCACTATATATTCTCTGCTCTTCTTGGAGCCATTCACAATATTCTCATGACATCCTGTATTTAATCATTTCAGCGTCTTTGATTGCTTTTTTCTCTGAGAAATCCTCCAACGTAAGATTAGTGAGAGGAGAGAGAGATGGATAGAGCAGAAGAAAATGAGCCTTCTCTCACTACACCACTGATTCAAAACCAGCAAAAAATAAGGGTTGAAAATGGCAGTGATTCAGATAGAAAGGAAAGGATTATAGAGGAATTGATAAAGCAATTATGGCTCGCAGGGCCTTTGATTTTAGTTTCTCTTTTGCAGTTTTGTTTACAGCTTATCTCAGTAATGTTTGTTGGGCATTTAGGCGAATTAGCCCTTTCTGGTTCTTCAATGGCCACCTCCTTCGCCTCCGTCACTGGTTTCAGCTTATTGGTCAGCTCTCTCTCTCTCTCTCTGAATTGAAAATTTCAATAATTATCAAATAGAAAGTTATCCAGGATTAATCGAGATAGAATTTAATTAGATGGGGATGGCAAGTGCATTAGACACATTGTGTGGCCAATCCTATGGAGCCAAGCAGTATCACATGTTGGGCATACATATGCAGAGAGCCATGCTTGTTCTTTTTCTTGCATGCATTCCACTTGCCCTAATCTGGGCAAACACTGCCCCCATTCTCAAGGCATTGGGCCAAGACCCCGACATCTCCAACGAGGCCGGAACCTATGCCCGTTTCATGATCCCTTGTGTGTTTGGATACGGTTTGCTGCAATGCCAAGTCAGATTCTTGCAAACACAGAACATAGTTTTCCCAATGATGATTAGCTCAGGAATCACCACTTTGATGCACCTGTTCTGGTGCTGGATTCTTGTTCTCAAGTTTGGGTTTGGTAGCAAAGGCGCTGCTTCGGCTAATTCCATATCCTATTGGATGAATGTTGTCTTGTTGTCTCTGTACATCAAGTTCTCTTCTTCTTGCAAGAAAACTTGGACTGGCTTTTCGAGAGAGGCTTTGCACAATGTCTTTAGTTTTGTTAGACTTGCTATCCCTTCTGCTGTTATGGTCTGGTAAGTTCTTGAATTCAGACATGGCGTTTATTTGATCGGATTATGGTTGTTGAGTAATAAGATGCTGTGTAAACAGTTTGGAAGCATGGTCGTTTGAAATGATGGTTCTGCTTTCTGGGCTTCTTCCAAATCCCCAGTTAGAAACCTCTGTTCTTTCTATCTGGTTAGAAAAACGTTATTCATTATTATTTACCTGCACTAATAATTGTGCTTCAACTAATCTAATTACTTCTTTTGTCTCCAGCCTTAATACATCTTCAACGGTTTATATGATCCCATTTGGACTCAGTGGTGCTGTGAGGTCAGTAATACATACTACTACTACAAAAAAAAAAAAAAAAAGTAATAATATGGTGAATTTATACAGCACACGAGTGTCGAACGAACTGGGGGCTGGGCACGCGCGAGCAGCACGGCTAGCAGTGGGTGTGGTGGTAGCAATGGCGATAACGGAGGGCATTTTAGTCTGGATTCTTCTGGTGTTAATACGCAATGTATGGGGTTATGCTTACACCAATGAGATTCAGGTTGCACAATATGTGGCAACTATGATGCCAATTATTGCTGCATCTAACATGTTGGATGGCCTCCAGTCTGTTCTTTCAGGTACATTCCTTGATGCGCTATGTACAATACATCACTCTTTTTCATTTTATGTTGTGTAAAAAATTATATGGTTGTACAGGAACTGTTAGAGGATGTGGACTGCAGAAAATTGGAGCAGTTATAAATCTTGGTTCATATTATCTGGTGGGCATTCCTATGTCCATCTTCTTGGCTTTCTTTTTGCATATAGGAGGAAAGGTACATACACTTTCCAAATTATGTTTTTTTATCTTCAATTTTCCACTTGATATCCCTATATATATTTCATGGAAAGGCAAAGGTTAAATATCCCAAATGTTTGGTAAATTGTAGAATTTTACTTTTATCATTTAATTCAACCATATTTAAATAATCAGACAACTCACATTTTTCAAATATTTCATATTATAATATTCTCAAGATGCTAATATGTGATACATTGTGTAGGTCTATAGAGAACATATATATGAGCACTTTCCAATATATATAGATATGTATTTATACGAAATTCTGGTAAATTTGATATTATAATTTTGCGGGTGATAAAAAATTATATTTTGATAATTATCTAGCATTAACATCATTTTTTTTTTCATCATATAATGACGGATTTGTGTTAGTTTCGATATTTTTTAAACTATCAAGACAATAGTATCCAATTTTACCCAAACTTTTGGGATAAAAATGTTCTCGTCTCATCTCATACATTGAAATATGGTTGATATGTGTAGGGTCTTTGGTTGGGTATTATGTGCGCGTTGCTGGTCCAAGTTGTTTGCCTTTTCGGCATCACATTACGTACAAACTGGGAACATGAAGTAAGTAATGATATATCTAAATGCTTGCAGTACTTCTTTTTATCATAAATGATGTTAAAATTTCATGTTGGTTTCATTTTAGGCAAAGAAAGCCAAAGATAGAGTGTGTAGTTCCACCATTCCAGTGGAGATATTATCTTGAAGATATAGAGAGCAATAGCCTCTAACTCAAATGATAATGTGTTCCATCGAAAGAATCGACAATTTTGAGAACAAAATTCTCTATTTAAGACTTGGTTTTTTCATAAAGTGGAGGAATTAAAGTCACTAAAATTGATTCATTGCTAAGGAAAAGGAGGAGATGAGGAAATTATTTCTTGTTAGCATCTCTAATTTTTACCAAACAATTGATTTTGTTATACCGATCCTTATAATTATTTGTTTATTGTGCCATCAAGTATTGCAATTGATGTTTAAAATATGAGTATAATGTCATCAATATGTAAGTGTTATAATAAAAAAAAATGATGTTTCAACTGTTATTTTAATTTCAACATTTCTACAATTTGAGTCTTTTATTTTGTCAATGATAAATTCACATATTATTCCAACACCAACCATATGTAACACACGCATATTGATGTCCACATACGTGATACACCTACTCAATTTAGATGAATTTTTTTTCATACATAACATGAGAGACCAATTTGTATCATTTTTCATTAGAATTTGACTATTTAATGTCTCATAGCATAAACAGTTTGAATTATATTTAGTATATATCATTTATTAATCAGTGATGTTATTTGATATACGATTTAAGATAAATATTTGATGATTTAAAATAAAAGATGAAATATAAAATGAAATCGAAGAAGAAGTGTAATATTGTAAAACAAACGTAGATGTGATTGGGAAAAAGTAGGTAAATTTTCAAAATTAAGTACTCTGACCCATTTCGATATAATTCTTGTTTCGTGAAATACAATCAATTTATTCTCATTTGTCATTTTTTTATCATTTAAAAAAGAAACCATAGTATTTTCATTTTATAAAGAAAGTATATTTTCCAATTATAGCTCCGCGCTGGATTCTCCAGAAAAAGGATAATGTAATAATTTAATTAATAAATTAATAGATCCGGCTATCCCACCCCAATTATTCTAAACACACCCCATAAAATTAAATAAAAAAAATGATTTACTTAAAGACATTTATACCCTTAAAGATAATTTTATAAACAATTATATTTAAATTAAAGTTATACTATACACACCCCAATTATAAACACACTCAATCTTCTTCTTCCTCACATCTTTCTTCTTTCAAAACCTCAAAACACAACTCTAATCTTGCAAACTCTCACATCATATCTTGTTTGTACTCAAAAGACATCATGTCCGAAGAAAGAACACATGAGATGGATAATGTAAGTCGTTTACAAGCTTTCTATCGATTGTTTTTCTGTATTTTGAGCTAAAAAAACTGTGAATTTCCCGATCGGCCATTACAGACCGAATAAATCGAAGAGTGTTGGACTTGTAAAGGCCAAACATAATGAAGTATGTTCGACCAATAGTCGAACATATCACAAAGTGTTCGAACAGTAGTCGAACACATCATAGTGTGTTCGAACTGTAGTCGAACATCATGCATATCGTTCGGTCGACTAGGGTCGAACCGAACGCGTCCAGAAAAAAAAAATGGTGTTCGCGATTTCGTTTTCCCGTCCAAAATCTACCACAACTACACATGTTTTCAACAATAATACATCCTAAACATGATTTCTACATAATGTTTCTCAATTTCAAACAACAAAACAACAAATTTACCCAAATAAATCAAAAAATTTGTAGAGAAATTTGCAAACTTATTTGGTTTTTCATCTTGTTGGAAATGATCCATTGTACGGAGATGTTTTGTTGAATGTGAACTCACAAAAGCTTATTCGAACTTAGGCCGAAAGATTTTTTCAAATAAATCCGGATTGAGAAGGTAGAGTTCTTAGATTTCTTGGATTAGGATTTTGATTTGGGTGAATGAATTGTGGGGTGTGTTAGGGTGTGTTAGGGTATGTTGGGGTATGTTTAGTATGTGTGTATAATTTAGATATCAAGGGTATTTTGGTAATGTATTGGGGTGTGTTTAGAAAATTTTAAATGAAATTGATTTAATTGTGGATGTATTTAGAAAAATGATGTGTGTTTAGAATAACTGGGGTGTCGATAGTCGGGCCCTAAATTAATTCATAAACGTACAAAAGTGGGGCCAGCAGTGCAGCGAGATTGATTACTAGGTTCCATCCCAGCTAATATTGAAAAAGAAGAAAAAGGGGTGAGTGAGTGAGGAGTGAAGAAATGGAGAAAATCGTGGTGATGGTGGAAGAGGCGGAGATCGCCAAAACTGCTCTCAAATGGGCACTTCACAACATTCTCCGTTCCGGTGACGTCATTACTCTCCTTCACGTCTTTCCCACCCAAAGATGCACCAAAAGCAAGAAGAAACTCAGAAAGCTTCGCCTCAACGGTTTCCAATTAGCTCTCTCTTTCAGAGAGATTTGCAACAATTTCCTCAACGTACCACCTCTCTCTCTCTCTCTCTCTCTATGTGTGTACATAGATGCAAAGGATTATGAAAATGATGATTGATTAATGATCGGTGAGTGGTGTTGCAGACGAAAACGGAGATTGTTGTGACGGAAGGCGACCACGACGGACGAAGGATTGCCGCCGTCGTCAGAGAGATCGGCGCCTCCACTCTTGTGCTCGGACTTCATGATCGGAGCTTTCTCTACAGGTAATTAATGTGTGATTCCGTTTCAATCTATGGTTTTACTATTGATTATTGTTTGATTAAGTTTATTTACCAGTAGAAATCAGTAATTCTCATCGAAATATACGTCCAATTAAAAATGAGGGTTAACTGAAATTGGGCGTGAAACTTCAATTGGTTTGGTTGATGTTTTTTGAGTGTTGTATTGCATCATCATGACATGTACGGTGGTTGGTCAACATCGCACTTACTCAGACGACCAAGTTTAATTAAACTGAGCGGCTGTATTTATCTGTTTGTCGCCTACTCTTTACGTGTTATATATATATATATATATATATATATATATATATATATATATATATATATATATATATTGTAGTGGTTGCTGATGCAAGTGAATTGAAAGCTTACTGTTATTTAAATAAGAAAGCATTTACCAACATGACAAGTGTTTGTATTGTATATGCAATTTGGATGTGTCCTTTTGTTTATATTGTTTGTATTTGAGTTAAGCTGTTAATTATTGAGTTGAATTACTATATTGTGATTATTTTCCTCTGCTTCAAAAATTACGGTTTCAACGTTGAGGCAGTTTAATGGGAGTTAAACTTTAATTAAGGTTTTTTTTTTTTTTTTTTTCTGTACTTGCATAGATCAACAAGTTATACAGGGACCTTGACTGGAATTAACAACAGCAGTGTGACTCATGTGTGTGTCTGTATATGTATAGTATTTTTCTTGGGTCCAATGCTTCAACTTCAAAACAAGATGTTGGTTTAGTTCAGTCATTTGCAACCATGTGTTTGATAACTTCAATATCAAATTTAGTGAATGAAAGGACCTTCAATTTTTTGAAGATTCGATAGGTGGTTAACTCGTCTGGAAAATGGAATTCAGCAGTTTTAGGCACTTGCTTTCAAGTTTTGACTGCTCGTTTGTGTTGCTAATTGATGTCCGTGTCTGGTATCCTCTTCCTCCTTTCTTTTCTTCCCTGCTATTTTTTTTTTCTAGTGTGAGGGTGATTCTTGATTGACTGGCTTGTGATTTAATTAAGCACTGAGTGTTGGGATAACATCTTTCAGATTATACTGTCCAGACGATCGATAATATCATAAAACATGGTTAAATTACCATTTATTAACTAAAAGAAACTAAAATCTGTCTACAAGAAAAATAGTGTGGAAAGAGAAAACTAAAATCAAGTAAAAACGAGTATATCAAGAAATCTGTTTAGGGATGTCCTTCCATATTTCTGAAAATTTTCTCTCCACTGCAAGGTTAGCAAGTCTATTCACCACTGTTTAACCTCCCTAAGAATGAACATTATACTTGTAAACCATGTTATAGCATTTTAATTGCCATAATGAACATTATACTTGTATTTCTATGTTGGAGCCTTTTAGACTGTTCAAGATATAAATTTATGTTCTTGCTTTCATCAGCTAATGTTGTTTGATTTGTACATTGGTATGAATGTAGGTTGATAGCTCCCCAAAACAATAGCTCAAGGAATTTGAACTGTAAGGTTCTTGCCATCAAGGAACCAACAAATCTTACATCGACAACTTTTTCAATACAAGAGTGTCCGACCGATATGGACTTCTCACAGATTGAAATATCTGTACTCAGGTGAGACTGCTAATAGTTTCATGGTGACTTTTAACAAAGAATATACTTATGCATGTTGTATATAGAACAACAAACTAGAAGCCTAGAATGACCTTCAGACTGTTAGGGTGTGTAGACAATTTTAAATGAAGTGATTAGAACACATAATTTACTTAATTATTGAATGGTATTGCAGTGTGCCTCAAGTTGTTCCTCCACAAAGAATCCCATACCAAATCTGTCCGGACCCAAGTGCTATAATTTGGAGATCAAGACCAAAAAAAAAAGAGAGATAAGTTATCAATCATGAAAGCAGTTTTAGCTTCACATCAAACAAGATACAAATACAAATTTTCTTTATTTTTCTTCTTATTTGACGAAATATTGTACAACTCCATCAGGATGATTTTGCAAATGATGTAAATCAAGACTCATATGTAACAACTGAATGACATAATGGGATTTAGTTTCCTTTTGTTTTGGACTTAATGCTCTTTGCTCTTGTGTGGCTACATCTTTTCAAGTTCATATAACAATAACGTAGTTTACCTTTGTTTGCTATCTATTAAGGTTGGACTTAATGGGATTTTTTAAAGAGTAGTTAAAAAAGAAATATTTTGATACGTGTAAATCAAATTAAAAGGGTATTTTTATTCATAACTTAAAAAAGATGTTTCCTTATATGAGTGGGTAAGAAATCTTCATTATCCTAGTGAGTAAAAAAATTCCAACCCCTCTATGCTTATGCTCCAAAAAATTCTTTTATTAGATTTTAAAATAATATTGATTTAATTTTCTTTTTTGTCACTCAATTTCGATATTTTTCATATGACTTGACGAATTTGTATTGAGTTATTCATTCTAATTTCTAAGGGCTAGTTTGGTTCGTCGGTTTAGGTTGGTTTGAGTTTGTAAACCAACCTAAACCTATGTTTGGTAATTGGGTTTAAAGCCCTGATATTTTTTTAGGCCCGGGTATATTTTTTGTCGGCCCGCGTCTATTTGGAAGGTTTATGCTTGCTTATTGGTTGCTTTATAAACCTATCATTTTTTGTGGGTTTATTGGTAGCCCAATAGTAATTTTTCATAATGCCCAAAATGCCCTCAATTTTTCTAATTATGCCAAAGGATTTTAATTGAATTGTTATTTAATATTTAATATTTAATATTTTATACTCCCTCCGTCCCGCATCTTTCTTCATATGTATGTGTGCACAATTATTAAGAAAACACTGTTTAATGGGACATTTTACGTTTTAGACTTGGAAGAAAAGGTGGGATTAACTTTTGTGATTAAAGTTAATTGTTCCGGCAAAAAATTGTATGCCCCAGGGGCACGGATCTTAGATCCGTGTCCCCAACCCGACCCGGTTAAAAAATGGGCAGATATATATTTTTTGAATTTTTTTTATTTTTTCTCTTACTTTTTCACCTACGGTCCTTCTCTCTCTCTTCCTTTCCAAGTCGTTTTCCTTTCTCTTTGTTGTAGATCCCAAGCTTATCCCAAGGAACACTTTGCCATAGCCGCCGAGAACCTACTCCGGTGGCGGATCCTTCTCCACCACCCGTGGGTCAGCTTCTCTCTCTCTCTTCTAGATCTCTCTCTCTCACAAAGACCCTCTCTTGTTGAGCATCAATGGTCGGCTTCGTCAGCCCCTCTCTCACCACTCCGGGGTAGCACAACCTTGAAAATCGCTCCGCCAACGACGCCAGCGTCGACGTGGTGAAGAAGCTCGTTTTTTTAGGTGGTCTCATTCAACTTCTTCTTTTTCTCCTCTCTCGTGGCGCAGTGCCTCAAATTGGCGATCAATTTTCTGAATAGTAAAGAAGTGGATGAAATCTTCAGAGCTCACATCAATCTGAAGGTTCCGAGGTTGGGAATTTTGGCCTCGACAATTGGCTCAGTGATGGGTTGCTTGTTTCTGATGTTATCAATGGTGAATGTGATAGAGATTAGGCTGGGGATGCTGGATTGTGTTTTGCTCAAATTTCAATTATTTCTAGTGCTTTTATTGTCCTTTAGTGGATCCCTTTTGGAAGTTGGGGTTATATCTCAATGTGAAAATGCTTTGGTTTTTATTTAATCAGAATTTCTGAAAATTTGGTATGTGTTTATTGCTTTTGTTCAACCTTTTGTGTTTATCATCTCTACTTCTTCTCCCACCAACATTACTTAATTCATTGTTAATAGTGTTTCTTTGATTGGAGTTCTTAGGTTGTTAATTTTACTATGAATAATGGGAGACTCGAATTGTGGATTCTTAACCCTGAGTCAATTCATTCAATTATGTTTTCCTTTAAAAGAAAATTTGGTGACAAAATTCAGAATGATAAAAAGAACAAATTTGAATTCACTTAAACTTCCAATGATTTGTATTAACCCTTACATATTCAACAACATGAAGTATTTCAATTCATCGTAAAGTTAAATTCACAAGCAATCGATTTTCATTTATTTGAGAATTTCATATTCACAATTGACACACCTTTCTATAACACTATTTTTTTAAGGTATCACATAAATACATTTAAGGTATCATATACATACCTTTAAGATACTACATATTTACTTTTAAGGTATTAATGATTATAGTATGATGTATTACATATGCGCACATTTAAAAGTATTACATATTACCTTTAAAATATTAATGTTTATAGTATAAGGTATTACATATGCACCTTTAAGTTATTACATATTTACCTTTAAAATATTAATACTTATAGTATAAGATATTATGTATGCACCTTTAAGATATTACATATTTACCTTTAAGGTATTAATGCTTATAGTATGATGTATTACCTATACGCACATTTAAAGTATTACATATTACCTTTAAAGTATTAATGCTTATAGTATAAGGTATTACAAATGCACCTTTAAGGTATTAATACTTATAGTATAAGGTATTACATATGCACATTTAAGGTATTAATACTTATAGTATAAGGTATTAATACTTTATAGTATAAAGTATTACATATTTATTTTTAAGGTATTAATGTTTATGGTATAAGATATTACATATGCACACATTTAAGGTATTACATATTTATAACCTTTTAAGGTACTAATGTTTATAGTATAAGATATTATAATATAAGGTACTAATGCTTACAGTATAAGGTATTATATATGATCCTTTAAGGTATTGATGTTTATAGTATAAGGTATTACATATGATCCTTTAAGGTATTGATGCTTATAGTATAATGTATTGTATATTCACTTTTAAGGTATTATATATTTACCTTTAATGTATTAATGCTTATAATATAAGGTATTACATATGCACACACATTTCAGGTATTACATAAATACCTTATAGGTATTTGTGTTTTCTTGAACTTTTGTCATTGTGTTCTCCGCAATGTGAGTATTACCAAGTAACTTATAAGTATCATACATATTTCTTTCAGGTATTACATAAATACCTTATAGGTATTTGTGTTTTCTTGAACTTTTGTCATTGTGTTCTCAATGTGTATTAAGTTTCTCATAGATGATGTTTGTTATTTCTACATTTAAACATAATTAGAGCAAATAAATAAAGATTCTCATCAAGTGCAAATATTTTCTTTGTATCACAAACAAAGCAAAAACACAGTGAAAGGTAAAGAAGGAAAAAAGCTTCTCAACAGAATATCACTTCTAAGCCAAAAAAATTACACAAACATGACCCTTATTTATATAGCTTTAGCAACATTATACACCATTTTTCCATAAATTGTAGGTCAACGGTCAACCTAACAAAAACATAACTTAACACTCAAAACATAAACAAGACAACCCAAAAAACTTGGCTCCAAAAGAATTTAATGGCATCGCAAACTGAACTTTAATTAGTACAAATATTGATTGATCCTCTGACTTGTGTCCCAATTTCTAGAACTCGTATCATCACACCTTGTCACACCCCACTCTCTCTCTTCTGCTATCTCTCTCTCTCCACATTCATCCTCTATCTTCGCCACCACTCAAATGTAAAATTTTACAGTCTTAAGAGCTCCCTTTTCCTCAAGCAGCATAGAAAGAGAAAGAGGTTAAGAAAAAACTAGGTCTGATGTGAAGCCATCATTTCTGAGGGATGAACTCACCAAACGGACCTTCATCTTCGGGCTTCACTTAACCAATTCAAAGAGATTAGAGACAGAAACCAGCAACATAGCAGCAAAAAAAGATGGCCCACCTTCAACCTAAATCCAATCACATGAAGTGGATTTATAAAAGAGAAGAAAAAGAAGAAAGAAAAAGAAGGGAGGAGGAAGAAGAGAGGCGCGGGGAAGAAAGAAGAGAAAATTAGGGTAAAAAAATTATATATATATATATATAAATTCGGGTCAGGCGGGTCGGGTTGGGGGCACGGATCCAGGGGCATAAGAGTGTTGCTCAATTGTTCCCACCTTTTATGAAATTATGAAGGGAATTCAAGGCTGCCAATTAAAAAAAAAACGACACTCAAGCAGTGAGTAGTGATTAAAAAAAACGACACTCAATATACCCACAATATTAAATCTGAAATTTTAAAGTTTATCCAAATTACAAAATCTAGAATTTAAAATTACAAATTTTGCAACTAAATAAAATTAGAACCATTACAAATTCATGTTTCCCCCCAAAAGTACACTGTCTAATCAGTGTTAATGACCCATTTTCCCCTCAAAACACATTTTTTCTTGTAGTGGCCCTTCAACTTCAAGCATTAAATACCCCCACCCATTCATTGAATTCATTCACCTACATTCAATAAAAAATTAGGACTACATATGTTTCTTTTTGACATGTAAGGAGTTGTTTAGGCTGTAAACATTAATGTATTTAAGTGAAATGAAATCATATTTATTTTCATCTTTTTCTATGACTCATTAGTTGTTATATATGCATAAATTCCCTCAGAAGTTATTTTCATCATAGGGTACAAGTCTCCAAACTGAGAACAACCTAGTGGTGGCTATTGGACATGTATTAGTCTCCAATTGATGGAAAAAACCTAATGGTGACTATTGTACATGTACAAGTCTCCAAACTAGGAACAACCTAGTGGTGACAAACAATCAACCAACAACCCACCATTCCATTAGATATAAAAAAAAACCACATCACATGGACCAAATTAAGTATCAGGGTATCCACAAACAATTAACCAACTCACCATTCCCTCAGGAAACAAAATGAACAACCATCACATGGACAATTTGTAACACCCTACCGTCATATGACGTATATATAACAATAAAATATATATACTGTAAATAGATCATATTGACATTTCATTGATCCATATAAGTATAAAAATATTATTTAAAAACTAATATCGCATAAGATTAAAACACACAACCAATATCTCAGCATAAGTCATATTAAATAGAAATTATGATGCATGCGTTCTAAAATGTAAAATGAGGAGGAGGAGAAGGTTGCACGAGGCATCAGTCGGCCGACCTATGGAACCTAAAAAAACAAATATGTGATTTTTTCGCAACTCAGTGAATATAGACCATTAATTAAATTAAATAATATGCAGATAACAATCATTAACATTAATCAAAAATATAATCAAACATATGCAAATGCCACTATGTTCGATTTATTATTCTGTGAACTGCTCAAGCTTGAATATGTCCTGGGATTTCCAATATACCACTGTGTATATAGACCCGTAGGTCTCCAATATGATTATGACCCGAAGATCTCCATTATGTATATAGACCCGTAGGTCTCCAATATGAATTTGACCCGAAAGTCTTCACTTTGTATACAGATCCATAACAAGACAGTCACAAGCCCTTTTAATTTCATGCAAATTGTACTGCAACATATCAATCATCTGAACATATGATCACGTATACACTTACCAATATATCATTTGACCCAATGACAATTTCATACCAATACATATTTCTTATATAACACATATAACAGACATTGCATATAAATCACATATACAGTTTATACTCACCTGACTAAGATAAGTAATCTGTTCGGCACTCTGGTTCCTCCTCCCGTTCTACGGCCTGTGCTCCTATATGATTCAATGCAATTTAGCCTAATTGTCCCCTTAATATATATTTCCATTATGCAATGAAATGCAATGCATGTATGCTTTATTTCATTTATTTCATATATAATACTAAATTCTAGCAACCTTTATTCTTTTGACATTGTCTCACTCAATACTTAACCGAGTCATCCACAATTTTCTTCTGAGTTTAGCTAAGAGGTAGGGCTATAAGTTTCATGTTTTAAGTTTTCCCCAATTCAGCCTCTAAAGTTATCAAAACATCTAACAAATTACGATAACTTGAGATATATCTAATTCACTAATTTCTTTGTACCTTTTTTGGATAATCTTTGAGAATTCACTCCAATCAAATCGAAAAACATGTCACCACGAGCTTCCCCTCAAAATCTGAAGTAAAAAAAGATGAAGAAACGAACCCAAAATTCACAAACCATTCTTTTTTTTCTTTTCTTTCCTTTCTTCTTTTTCATCTGTTCTTCTTTCATTTTCTCTCTGTTTTCGTTTTCCTTTCTCTGCTGCACTTTCTCTTTCTACTTTTTTTTCTACTCTTTTTTTGTTATCTATTCCACCGCCTCACCCCCTATACAAACTAAGTTTGCTTTCCTTTATCATTATTCATTATCATTATTCATTATCATATTGTTATTCTATTGAAATTCTGATGATTATTTTGCAGGACAAAACTTATTATTCAACACGTGTACCCCACTTGCAATATATATATATATATATATATATTACACTAATGTTAATTATTTTTGCCATATATGTAACCACACAGCTATAGCACATCACTAACACATATATATCTTATGTTAATATCAATGAAAGTTATCATATATATACCTCAGCATATGCTCATATATATTATAATATTAGGAAACTTTTTTTCTATATATATAAATATATACACATACGGCTATCATATGGTATACATGTGTATATTTATATAAATAACTTTTAAAATTTATTTTCCTTCCATAATTTATACTTAATTTATATTATTACTAATCTAATAATTTACATTGTGAACTCAAACCTCATTTAAGTATCGACCAATTATAATAGGGTTTTTCTCAATACCAATTACATAAGAGCATATAAATAATTCAATACTTAAAAGAAAATAGAATCATGCATGATCACAAATAACGCGTAAATAATACGACATGCATATGATGCATGAAATGAATGTCAAATGACGTGTATGTTTTGGTCGAGGATGTTGCACAATTTTTATCAGGATATCCACAAATAATCAACCAACAACTCACCATTCCCTCAGGGAAAAAAATACCATATCACAAGGACAATTTTTATCAAGATATCCACAAACAATCAACCAACGCACCATTTTCTGCAACTAAACAAAATGAACAACCATCACAGGGGCTATTATTATCCGGATATCCACAAGCAGACAAGCAATAACCACAATTTCATCAGATTAACCAAAAATACCACAACGAAGCAACATGCAACCATTTATCCTCAAAGCCACACATATAAACCACATCACAGAGAGCTTAAACCCTCAAAGCCACACATATAAATCACATCACATAGAGCTTTAACCCTCAAAGCCACATAAATAAACATATGCAAATCAAATTTAAAGGATTTAAGAGTACATATACTGAGGACAGTATATGCACATCACCCTCAATATGATATCTTCACCATCACACAAGGCTGATGCTGGCCCCAACCCGAGATTGGAGGGTATCACCTCGTCCATGGCGGAAGCAGATGCCGACCCCAACCCCAGGTTAGAGGGTTCCATTTCATCGTCATCTTCGAATTTGCCGACGAAACTAGATCCAACCCAAACCCTAGGTTGTAAGGTACCATTTCATCATTAGGCAAGAAACTTTTTGGTACGACGGTATCGTCGTCGGAATCGGCGGTAAAACCACCGAGGATTTGATTGGAAAACCCAAGCATTTGGCTTTCTGGTACAATTGTATCATCAAACGAATCAGTCACGAAACCAAATGGCTTAGAATCGGAAAACATTTGTGAGTATGTGAGAGAAAATGATGAATATACTCCTATTTTGTGAGAGAAATCAAGAGATGTGTCGAGAGAGATTGAGAGACAGAGAGAAGAAATTAGGGTTTCTTGGAGAATTCTAGAGACTTTAGAGGGAGAGGTTGCCGATTTAGATAAGTAATGGGTTGGGTAGGTTAGATAATTAATGGGTTGGGTTTAGGTTTAGTTTTAATACTAATGAGTTGAATTAATTAATTAGTGGGCCTAATAGAATGACATTTTAGAAAATATGTTGAACTTTTTCTTTCTATTTTTGGGTTGTGAAGAAAGAGTTGGGACAACCAAAAGAGAAAATTGTAAAGAAAGATGCGGGACAAAGGGAGTATGTTATAATTATGCCAAAGGATTAATATTTTATATTCATTTTATAACATTATTTTAATTATGCCAAAGGATTTTAATTGAATTGTTATTCTTATTTTTTTAAGTAAGGGTAAAATAGTCTTTTTAAGTTTTTTTATCAATCTTAACCAATTAAACAAACACAAAATTTAAATTAAACCCACTTTTCCAAACTCATAATCATTCAAACCAAACATTAAATTTAACTCAAACCTATATACCAAAAGTGTTATTTTATCTTCAAGAAACAGTAAAAGCCCACAATTCCCAACCCACCTAAACAAACCCACTCACAAACCAAACTAGCCCCAAGTCACTTCAACTTGACTAGATCATGAACCTGATTACTAAATTGACTTGGCAATGGCTAAGGGTATGTTTGGATTGGGATGTGTCCATCCGGATTTGGGATGGGCCAAATCCCAATCCTCATTTGTCATGGGATGGGAAAATATTTACAAATCTCATTTCTACCTACTTTTTTTACAACTCTCAATAAAAATATCTATTTTTTCTATAATTCCTAAAAAAAAAGATCTACTTTTTCTACAATTTCCAGTGTGATATCTTAACTATAATCCTACCCTATATAATCTCAAAACAAATACAGAATTTTCAAAATCCACCTTACAAAATTCACTCAAATCTCAAATCCAAACTTGCAAAATCCACCTCCTCTCCAATCCAAACATATCCTAAACCTTTCTAATCAACGGATTTGACTTGATATCGACTAAAATTTCCAAACCAGGTCATGACCCAGTCAACAAGACTTTCAACTTTGACTTTCTGAACTCCACACATCTTTTTTGGGAGAGTGCCTTTAGATCGACCTGCAATATTTAAAAAAAAAAAAAAAAAGGGAAAAGACAAAAAATAACTATAGTAATAGAACTCAATAGGCTTTGAATTCTGAACGACAACATTCACAGTACAACTTTCAAACATACCCTCACAAAAACCTGCAAATCCTCATCATGATAAATGCATTAAATTGTATCATTGCATTACCGATTCCATATATACTGACAAGATGAGAAAATGCTGCACACTTGGAAATCATGCATCTATGAACAAAATTCCAAAACAACTATTAAGATCGATCAACGTAGCTGCTGATCAAGAAAGTGACAGCTGCATCCATCTCATTCGTTGAGATCTCAAAACACTAAGACGATGAAGCTCTTCCAAAACGCGAATAAAACCACTCATGGGCTTCAATGGCGCTCCACTCAAGTACATTTCCAAACCAAGCTGCAAAGCTTTTTCAACAGAGCCGTGCACATCATAATCAGCCCTTCCAAATGTTTCCTCCACGTGATTAAGATACTTACCAAATATCCTATGGCACTCCATTGATGCAGTCACCTGAGGTATGAAGTAGAGCTCCCTTGTCATTTTGGGACCGAGTTTGAACTTAAAAGTTGTGCATGCACCGAGTGGAAATGGCTCATCAGATCGGGAACTGGATCCCCTTTTGTTGTGATACCATGGATAGTGTTCGGCCCTGAACTCATCTTGCCCAATACAGATTAACAAACACTCTGATGCAAGATCCTCGATTCTCCAAAGGTTGAATGGTGTCGTGGTTTTGTGATTGATATGAATTTCACCATCGGGATGTAGCATGGTGCTTGAGTTCCATAAGAATCCACGGACAAGATTCTGGTGCATCCTGTGCATGGTGCAGAAAGTATACATAAAGGATGCAAAACCTTCTAATACATAAAACCTTCTAAATACATAAAAGTGTCTCGTTTACTTTGCTGAAATAGGCCAGAATGTACAACATGTTAGGAATTTTGGGATAACATAGTCGTTATGAATCTACCACCGGATAAAATATTCCATTTGGTTACAAATCATTTTGGCTTGCATTTGCCAATCCTCAAATTCATTTCACCTCAAGTAAACCCTCACCTCAGATTGGTATTTTCTATGCATCATAATAGATGAATAGACGATGGAGTATAAGTACAAATTTATCCATATCCCTCGTTCAATCCCAAGTACAATCAATCCCTCATAATCTCAATAAGCAAAGTAAATGAAGGCAAAGAATAAACTAATGCAGAACAGCATAACTCAGCCACTTCTAGTTGTAGTTTACTGATATAAGAAACAGAACAACACCACAACACCACAAAAATGCCCAAAAAGCCATCCTTGGAAAGATCTCAGAACAAGAAAAGTTAGACACAAACACAATATACAATGTATACAGTTAATATGTAATATGATCGTCACGTTTTGCAGGAAAAAATGCTTACATAATCATGTGTGAGGCGTCTTCTTTCCCATAGAAACCAGCATGGGGGAAGTTAAATATAATCCGATGAAATTTTTTCCATTGAAGATGAGGAAGAGTCCTCATTTGGGTTGCATCCACTCCATGCAAAATAGTTGCCCCCAAAGCTTTTAAAATAGCCAAATTTGTGCTTGCATTCTTGTATTTGTTCATTAGTTCATCTGATTCAATCAAATGAATTCCAATTATGATAGATTGCAAACAGTACACATGGCATAGAATAAGCATAAATTTACATATTACTCCTACTTACGAATTACACCGCATCTTTGAATATATATTTTTTTTTCCATTTATGATTAAATTATAAAACCAAAAGGCATTTTAGAAAACATTGTAACCATTATTACGATCTACAATATTTCACTGTGCATTTCCCTTTCTTGACATAAATTAAGCATACGAATAGTTTATATCTTCTTTCTATGCTAAAATAATTAATTTTTGTTTTCTTTTGCAGTGAAACCCTACTCAGAACATTCTGTCGAAAGATATTCCAATAAAAACAAAGGGTTTTTTACGATCATAGAAAGACGAATAAATAATAGATAGAAAATACCGTAAGAATCGAGGGAAGTGGCGACAATGTTAGTAGCAGAGCCGAAAGCCATCCCCAAACACAAGGAGAAGGAGAAATCTCCATCGCCAACTAACAGTATATGATGACCTGATGAATAGTGGTTGATCCATGTCTCTATGCCTCCCCCTATTTGATTCATCATCATTTTCTCGGAAAATACTTTATGCAATGTTTAGCATGGTGGAAAGATCATTGATGGGTTTCTCCCATTAAAGCATCAGTGTAGACTTTTGTGGAAAAAGTATTTGAATAGTGAGAATGGTGGTTTTGTCCATATCTTATTATTGGTAATGATTGCCCATTTCAGTATTGACTTAGTGGGCAAGTTTGGCTACAGTAGTAAAAGACCAATATGCCCTTCTTCATTGCACCACTAATGCATGTTCCCGATTTTTTCTATTGCTGCCCTTTTGTGTACATATCCAACTTCATTTTAAAAAATTGAGATAAATCGGGGGTGTTTACAATTTTTATAAGTTATACTTCCTCCGTCCCGCTCAAATTTGCACGTAGGAACGGGCACAGAGGTTAAGAAAAAAACTGTTTTTTGGTACGAAGGTTAAGAAAAAACTGTTTTTTGAGTGTTAATGTTGAATGATAAAGGACAATTTTATACATTTTATTTGCCATTTTTTGAGTGTGCAAATTTGAATGGGACGGACGAAAACGGAAAATGTATAAATTTGAGCGGGACAGAGGTAGTAATTATTATTGATTGTGGTGTATATAGTAGTAATGGTGTGTTTTAGAAAATGATGGGGTTGTGGATTGTCTCATCTTTAAAAAATTGACGTGTAATTTTAATATTTTTAAATATATATTTTTTAAAACAACTTATGATATGAATATTTGGATATTATAGAATGGGATAATTGCGCAAAATCCCCTTGTGGTTTGAAAAATCGACATAAAACCTTCCTGTGTTTTCAAAAATGTAGCCCGAAATTCCCAACTCCGTTAAGGTTAACGGAAGTGCTATGCACGCGTTGTTCATGCGTTTTTTGGTGTTTTTTTTGACATTTTTGCTATAAAATGATATATATACACTATTTTTTGACTATATTAAAAAATTAATTCTCTTGTGGGGTTTCTTGCAATTGCAAACACTTCCTTCAATTTGATTTTTTACATTAACAACTATGTATTATTTGTTTTTTTTATTATTTTTCTATAATATTAATTTTATATATAGTTATTTATTTTATCTATCTATATATAAAAACAAAGAAGTTGGTGATAATTTCACATTTGCTATTTTCCCTCTCAAACTATCAACCAATAGAAAAAAAAAAGAAAAATAAACTAAATAACTTTTAAGTGTCTTATAGAATAAGTTTCACATATATCTTACACAATAAGCTATCTTATAATTTATATATAGGAGTAGAGATAAAATAAAAGAAGTTATCTTAAATGATATGATTATATTTTAATGATATAATTAAAATTTGAAAATAATGAAATTTAAACATTGTAAAAAATTAAAATTTTTGAAAATTAGTTTATAATTTTAATATATAAATGTGGAAAATAGTTTTAAAATCTAAATTTATTTTATGAAGGGTTGTAAAATTTTTAAAATTTTGAAACTATTTTAAAAATATTAAAATAATAATAAATCTGAAATTAATAATAATAATAATAATAATAATAATAATAATAATTATTATTATTATTATTATTATTATTATTATAAGGTTGTGAGAATAAGTCTAACAATCTTAAATTAGCAAATAAAATTTAAAAATTAATTCAAATATATATGTAATATTAATTGTGTAAGATATAAAAATCAATAAATTGAATAAAAAGTTTTAAATAAAAATAATAAAAATATTTGATAAAATTTATTCAAAATTATTTCAAATAAATAGATATAATTAATCTAAAAATTGTTTTACAAAACTATAATATGTTCCAAAAAAATCTGAAAAATGGTTTAAAAAATCTAAGAAATATTGTTTTAAAATTTAAAATTAATTTGAAACCTAAATTTATAAATATAAACTAATTTTTTTAGGAATAAATATAATGTTTTTTGAACAAATCCATCTAAAAAAGAATGCAAAAAATTATTTATAAATTCTGAAAATAATTATAAGATATAAATGAACGAAAATATGAACAAAACATATAGTAAGTATAATTATTAATCACTTCTTAATTATTCATAAATTAAAACTCACAAACACAAAACTATTATTATATTATGTTCAATTTTATTTTCATATTTAATTGTTGAATATTGTTGTTATCAATAAAAAAATACGGATTTTTATAAAATTCGAAATAATAAAATGCCATGAATATCCTTTTAATATAACAACTTCATTATATTATTGCAAATCGTATATATTGTCATAATACATAATAAACCGCACATCGCGCGGGTGTACTACTAGTTGTTTTTAATACAAACGACTTTTGTTTATTTCAATTATTTTTTTTCAATATTGATTTTTATTTAGTTATTTATATTATTATTATTAATGATTTTTCTTTCTTTTCTTTTATTTTTTTCAATTAATTTTATTTTTTACAACAATTGATACGTATATTTCTTTCTTTACTTTTTTTTTCAGTTCATTTTTTCAAAATGTTAAATTTTTTATTTAGTTATTTTTTATTGTTATCAACTCAAATATTTATGAAAGTTATATTAAATAAATAAGAATCGATATTAAGGAAAATATAAATTAAATAAATAAAAGACTCATTATTTAATAATTGTTAGGTATAACAAACAAAGAAACAATTAACAAATAAGTAAATAACAATACAATTGGTATGGTTAATTTTGTTTGTTATACCTAATAATTATTAAATAATGAGTCTTTTATTTATTTATTTTATATTTTTCTTAATATCGAGTCTTATTTATTTAATATAACTTTCATAAATAGTTGAGTTAATAAAAATAAAAAATAATTAAATAAAAAATTTAACATTTTGAAAAAATGAACTGAAAACAAAAGGTAGAGAAAGAAATATACGTATCAATTGTTGCAAAACAATAAAATTAATTGAAAATAATAAAAGAAAAGAAAGAAAAATCATTAATAACAATAATATAAATAACTAAATAAAAATCAATATTGAAAAAAGATAATTGAAATAAAAAAAAAAGTAAAAAAGAAACATACGCACCAACGGTTAGTATTAAAAACAATAAAATAAATAACTATATATAAAATTAACATAATAAAAAAGTTAATTGAAAAAAAAACAAATAATACATAGTAGTTAATATAAAAAATCAAATTGAAGAAAGTATTTGCAATTGCAAGAAACCCCACAAAAGAATTAATTTTTTAGTATAATCAAAAAAGGGTGTGTATATATATATATCATTTTATAGCAAAAAAGAAAAAGAAAAACACCAAAAAACGCATGAACAGCGCGTATATAGCAATTTCATTAACCTTAACGGAGTTGGAGATTTTGGACTATATTTAGAAAATCATAAGGGGGTTTCACGCATTTTTAAAAACAAAGAGGAGTTTCATGCCGATTTTCCAAACCATAAGGGGATTTCGCACAATTATCCTATTATAGAATGGTCCTGTTTGATTTGGAGTTGGCAAGTTGAATTTGCGACATGTCGAGTCCAATCCAATATTTATGTTTACTTTTACAAGCTCATTCTATCCAACTCAATTCACTTTCTATATAATGCATATTTACTCATGAATCTCAATAAATGATTAATTGTTCAAACAACATTTACTATAAAATAATACAACTATGCTTTTGTCCAAACTAGTAGTTGTCCCCGTGCATTGCACGTTTGTTATATAATATGTAGTAAATATCAACTATTTTATAATACCGTTTAACTAATTATAAGCATTTTGAAAATATAAAGTATTTAACAATTAAAAAAATATGAATTTACTTAACTATAATATATATATATATAATAAATATCTATCTAATTCATAATAATCTTGTTTATTATATATATCTAATTGGGCAATTTGTATCAACTATGAATTTCAAATTAAATCCAATTACTTAAATTAAAGATATATGTATTAGAAACAAAACACAAAAAATGGAAATTTTACTTAAGAACTTGATGCAAACAATGTAAATAATATATTTTAGACCTTCATTGTAAAATAAATTGAATTAAAAAAATGACATTTTTAATATTCCTTAACATTGAAAATGACAGATAGCCAAATCATGTATTTTATATTTGAATATTTAATAATATTTTCATCATTAAAATATATCGGTAAATGATATTAATATTTTCCGTACAATGTTGATGGTATTACCTATTTAAATATACAACTATTAATGTAAAAAATATTTAGAATGACATATAATTCCATTACCATACTACACACCCACACCCACACACACACACACACATATATATATATATATATATATATATATCTTTAACAATGTTGCATTTATTTATTTATATTAAATATGATATTAGATATTCCTAAATAAATTAATATTTGTTATTATATTTATTTTTGAACAATATCTGTTATTGGGATTTATAAAATGATATTCAATAAAAATAATTTAATTAAGACCAAGAAAATATATATGAACTAATAAAATAATTATAATATTAAATCAAATGGACCAATTATATAAATTGAAAAATCTATACAATATTACAATTCCTAATACAATTAATTCATTTATGAAAAAGCCTATTACATTTAAAAAATATATTGCATAATAACTTGGGAAAACAATTAAATTAAATATGCAAAAACCAAAATAAATAAATAATATTAATGATTTAACATTTTTAAGAGGGAAAAGGGTATTTTTGTAAAAAATTTCAACTTCTTTGATTTTATATAAGTATAGATACACCCTTCATGTTAATCTGATGATTTCATCCGATTTCTCAAAGACTATATAAGCTTGGTGTTTTAGAATTATGAGATACTAGATCTTACTTTAAAAATAAGTGATTTAGTATTTTGATAAAATAAGAGCATTATACTTTCATAAGGTTTATTTAGTCAGCAATATCTCTGCTTAGACAGCATGGATTAGTAGCTAGGATTAGTTGTTAGCTAATCATTAGTTAGTTTAGTTAGTTGAAGATTTTATACACAGCATTTTCAAATTCATCACAATGATTATATGATTTTGTGGATTAGGGCCCATTGTAATATTATGGACTCAGGCATTGTGGATTAGGGCCCATTGTAATATTATGGACTCAGGCAGACCAAAGTCCATGGCACAATTAAATAAAGGTGATTCTATACACAATCACGGAATTTCTCAATACAACTATTATAAAAATGAAATTTTATTTTTACCCTTAAATCTCACTGTGGTATTTTCTACGGTTTATTTTCTCTTTTTCCTTTATATAATAATTTCTTTTTTCTTTCTTTCTTTTTCTCTCTCTATTTTTCTCTCTTCTTTCCTTTATACAACCATTGATATAGTCTTTTTTTTTTTTTTTTCATTTTTTTTCTTTATACAACCATTGAGTATTTAATTAAGTTTCAATCCAATTGCTCAAAAAAAAGAAAAAGAAAATTGTTTGGAGTGGATTACAAATTTTATAAGGTAAAACTCATGATATTCCAAATAACTTTTATTTTTATTTTTTTGATGAATATAACTTTTTATATTGAATTTTCAACTATCTTGAAATTATTGGCTTATAGATATTTTTCCTGATATACGGATTAGAAGATTCGTATGAATCATAATTATATCAATGTATATTTTGAATAGTTTCATATGAGATTTACTATAATCCAGAGAATAAAAAAAAAAAAGGGAAACATATTTCCTGTTTAACAAAAAACCACGACCTTTTCCCCCCTTTGGTAATTCCAAAATTTCAATCACTATAGACGCTGTTTTTTGTTTTGTTTACCTCTATTATATTTATCTCTATTTTTCTTCTTCTTTCAACGACTGCATAAGATCAAAAATTTGGGGGTTCTCTCTATTTTTCGCCTGCGGCATATAATCAAAGATTTGGGGGTTCTTAAAAAATCTACCAATACAAAATAATTAAAATACCGTTGTGTAGTTTCACTTTCAATAATCGGTTGAGGCGTCGAGTAATAAAATTTGTCTTTTATTTTGGGTAAAAACTTTTGATGGTGGTGTGAATTGTGAAGAAAAAAAAAATATAAGCGATTGTGAAGATGAGACAAAATAAAGAGAGAATGTGTTGTAAAAACAAGTAAATATTCTTAAAAAAGAAAAAAAAAATTAGAAAAAAATTAATAAGGTTAGAAATGAGATTTCATTTCTATTATGGCTTTATAGAGAAATTTGAAAGCTGTATATAGAACCATCCTTAAATAAATACATGATTTTGGGCTGAGCCCACTAATATTAGATTCCGAATAAGATATAGATTTCCTACTTTTTGGGAGGCCCATACTAAAGTTGGGCTTCAAGCCCGTCCCAGAAACGATAGCTTCATCTATTTTTTCTTAAATAACAATATTAATGAACGTAATAGTGTGTACGTATATATTTAATGTTATTATTAATAATAAAGAAATTATATAAGTATTATATTACAAAATAAAAAATAATTTATAATACAACCCTTTTATCCAAAGATTCATTTATGTGATTTGACTCAAAAATCGAAATGTTAAATCAAAATATAAAAACTAAATTTGTACACGTTTACAACATAGACGTTAATGTAATTGTTGACGATCTTACCAACCTCGTCGCATGAGATAGATTTTCAGATAACAAACTAATTTGGATGATTGGAAGTTAATTATATTCTTCATGTGCATAAATAAATAAAAAATGTATAATGTGTCACCAAAGTACTAGTACTAAAAACTAATCAAATTGCAACAAATGCAACTCCTCTTGGATCCAGCTAAATTTAACTAAACCCCCCCCCCCCCCCCCCATAATTTCTTCTTTTACTTAATTAATTTGCTAAAAACAGAACTCAAATAATTTCATCTTTTACTTGTATATAAGTGTTATTATATCTGCATGTAAATCTAATTCACTTTTGAAATTTGAGATAATTCCCTCATAGAGAATATTCTTTCAAAGTTGGGAAATATTTTCATTAAATTTCACCAAATATTAACCCATATTCCAAGAAAAGCAACATGATTATTAATTTTGCCATAGTGATTGAAATAACTAATTAGCTATTTCCAGATTAGCCATAGTAATGGAAAAAGGGTATTAGCATGAAATGCACTTTCCCAAATTCATAATGTTGGAGAGAGTAATAAATGATATTTTCTTTCTTGTGAAACCCCAAAAACCCATCCCCACTATTCTATGTCTGTTCTTACAGTCAAAGCTAACGTTAAAAAAGACCCAACGTTAATAAAGTCTTTCATGGGGGTGTGGTGAGAGAGAAGACTCAGTGCTCTCTCTCTCTCTCCTTGTGGGCATCGTTTTGATGACAAACGCATGTGATTTTGAAGGGAATCTAATCAATTCACCTTGAGACGTTTCCCAAGAGGACTTTTCAGTGAAGTAAAAATAATAGTAGTATAGTAGATGCACCCCCACCCCACCCACCCCGTACTTACCATTTTCTTATCAGCAATCTTTTCCTTTATATATAGTCCTCACCACAACCTTTACCCTTCATCTCTACACCTCTCTTTTCACTAGGGTTTTCCTTCTTCTGATAGGTTATGAATGGCCTATCTTCTTGACTTGTACATCTTTCTGCTTCTGCTTGTGCTTGTGCTTGTACACTTAGATCTGGGATATCTCTTTCAAGATTTCTTCAGATAGAGTGTTTTTATGTTTTCATTTTTATTGGCTTTCTTCATTCATGCTTTGACTTGTGCTCTATGGTTCTTTTCTTCTGTTTCTTGCAACTTTAGGGTTTTATTGCTAGCTTGTATGTATGTTGATCTGTTTCATATATACATGTTTTGTTTATGTGAAATTAGGGCTAAGAAGTAGAGCTCCTTGAAGTCCAATAGAGGATCTTGCTGGGAAAAATAAGCTGCTAATATATGGATCCCAAAGCCCTATCCAGAGATGGAGTATAATTGGATAGGTGTTGTGGTTTGCTTATATTTGGAGCTTTTGTTGCCTATGTTTGAGCCTTGTTTGGATTGAAGGGAGCTCTACACTTTTGCCCTTTTACTCTTTTTCAACTAAAATGAAAAAAAAATCATATTTAATTATCATGAAAATCTTTTTTGAGATTTGTTTGTTATCTTGTCTGTTTCTTCCTGGATTCTGATGCCCTTTTGGTTCTTATGTGATTATACTCAACTTGAATCTGTTAACTTCATTCTCTGCATGGAAACTGGGGGCCTGATTTCAACTAAATCTTGAATCTTTTCTATAGATTTACTTTGCTATATTTAGTTTCTGAAACAAGTCAAATGAGTATTTGCAAGCTTTTACTTTAACCATATTGGAGGTTTTCTTTTATGTTTTTCAGGGATTGATGATCAACAGAAGATTTTGCTTCAAGATTTGATTTCTGCATAAAGACTCGCTGGGATTGCTTATTTGAAAACCTTGCGTGGATTTGTTGAATGAATTTTGCTATATTTGAGCAACTTTTTGTGCTATCCATGTCCGAATTTGATTCCTAGCTTTTACGAAATTCGGATTGTAGCTATATGTTCAAATCAAATTTTTGTATCTCTTTTATCTAATTTTCGATGTTTTAATTTTTTGTAGTATTTAAATAAAAAATTAAACTATTTAATGCAATGAACCGATTTTTTTTTAATTTAATTTGTTGCGAGGTTGGCTTTGGTTTTCACCCATGGATGTGTTTTCACAACAATTATTGTACTCCTTCCAACAATGCAGGCCCCACTTTTTATGATAAATGAGAAAATTTAATGCTAATTTGTTTCAAGAAAATTATAATAAGAAAATTTCACCTTTTTTCTTAGGCTAAATTGAACTTATAATTTTTTATTATTTTCAAGAAAATTATGCTAAATTGAAAATTGTACATTTTTTCTTATTCAGATGTGAAATCATACAAATTTCAAACAGTTCAATTAAATATATATGCATTATTGATTCAGTCAACTATCTTAAACTGTACTTATTGGTGCTTGTTAATTGTGTAATATTATAATTTGCGGTAGCTGTATGTTTTCTTTTATTTAATTTATAATAATTTTACCTATTTAACAGACTTAATAGTGATACTGATTAAATTTACAAAAAATCGTGTTGACTCGAAGGATGATGCTAATTAACTTTGATAAATATCTTATACTTAGAATAATTATGAGAACAGTAAACTAAACACATCAAATATTTAGGTTTTGGGCGTTTTGGAGGTTTTGGAATGTGTCTTTGACCTCTTTGGAGTTGGGAGAATGAAGGGAGGGGCCTATATTAGGGTTCTTATAATTACAGTATTCACTTTATTCTATTGATTCCTGTATTTTTTTTTTTTTTTTTTTTATATATACTCTTAACCTTTAAAACTATAATGGCAATATATAAATATATAGCTGGATTTCATAATACTCCCTCCGTCCCACAAAGATAGGCCTAGTTCTATTGTCACACAGATTAAGAATTTTTTTGAAGTTCCAATTATACCCTTATCATACATTAATTGTTCAAGGAATTAATTCTACTCCTATTTTGAAGTTTCATTAATTGAAACAAAAATTAATTTTACACTTATAATATTGCATTAATGATATTGTTTATCTCAAGATATATTTTTCTACTTTCAAGGAAGAGAGACAACTAAAAAAATTTAGAAGAGAGGAAACTAAAAAATTTAAACAAAAATTGCAACTCAAATTTAGAAGAGAGGCAACTAAAGTTTTTCAACAAAATTTGAAACTCAAATTGTACTCCAATTTAAATTTTCGCCATTTCTTCTGCTCTTGAGAATTCTTGGAGTATTAGTTTTTTTTTTTTTTTTCACATTTTAACAATAAACATGAATTAAAATGAGCATTTATTGATTAGTGTAGTGGTAATTCAATTTAATCATTAATGACAATTTGGAAATATGAAATGATTATGGGAATTTGTCAAAAATGAACAAATGAAGACCACACATTTAATGCAACTTTTTTTTTTTTCTAAAAAATAAATAAGGGCATATATGAAATTACAAGTTAAAACCTACACTAATATAGTAACAGTCCTATCTTTGTGGGACGGACGAAAATAGTATACAGACCTATCTTTGTGGGACGGAGGGAGTATATAAATAGCAGTAATTATTAATTAGTTACCGTTGGATTGAGGCATGGAGGAGAGTACTACGTTGTAGACGGCTTTGTGATGTGAATGAAAGATGTGAAATAGGTGATGTTTGGATTAGTGTTATGTAAAATTGGGGAAATGCGATTTTGAAATCCTGAGTTTTTGAAATAAATGTGAATAGTTAAATTTTATGTTTGTTTAGAGATTTTGTAGGGTATGATTAGTATTGTAGATGTCAAATTAATGATGTAATATTATAATGTTAGTTGGTGTAATAGTAATGATTGGATGATTGTAATAGTAGAAATTTAGGTATGTATTGAAATTTGTGTATTAATAGGTTATAGTATAGAGTTAATGATTGTGTTTTTATTTAAATAAAGTAGGATTTTGGTAGATTATATAATCTTTTTCTAACCTCAAAACAAACGGGATTTTGAATGAATTCAAATCCCAAATTCTGAGTAGCAAACACTAATCCAAACATAGTTAAATGTAAGTGTTCTTATAGAATTTTCAAATTCACTCCCAATAATATAATCCAATTTATTTAATAAAAATATTGATTATTTTTTAATATGATTGAAATTAATATCTCTATTTACTTGTTACTATCACCAAAAACCTATCTTTCCAATAATTTCTTTTTTGTCATGTAGTGATAGAAAAAAAAATCTATGATTGCTTATACTATTGGGACAGAAGTATTAATTTTATATGATTTTGAATCTCACTGCACCAATTTTATATCTTTTATTTTTCCCCAAGTAATAATAACTTAAGTGAAGCAAAAGGTAATTAAATATGGTAGTAGTGTGATTTTAGAAAAAAGGGTAAATGCATGCAGCTAACAAGATGAATGAAAAAAAAAATAATAGATTGATTTAGTCAAAAAAAATAAAATTGAGAGAATTGCATATATATTTGTTGAGGATAGGAAGAGGTGTCTATGGTAGGTAGGGTTCTAAAAGAATGGTGACTTCACTTTCAGGTTGAGAATATAGTTCATCTCTTTTAGCCCAACCTATGTTTGGTTATATGTTGGGTTTTTGCACTTCCAATCCCTTTCTTCTTTCATCCCCATTTAATAATCTATATACCTCTTCCCCATTTTCCGTTATTTTCTAGCTACCTATACTAATATTATTTTGCTTTTTTTTATTTTGGTATCATCAAACATTTATAGAATGGTATTATTTATGTATATCTTCACATATTATTAGTATTATGATACTTCATCCATTTCATAATGTTTATCGATTTTAAAAATTGAATTCCATTTTAGATTAGGTATACGTTAATCATATATGTTTTTTTCTATATCTTTCATTATTTTTACGCCGTGATTTTCCTGATTTAGGAAGAAAAATGAGATAAATGTAGGTGTCTGTTCTAATTTATTTGTCGATTTTGGATTATTAACAATAGTTAATCTTTTTTTCCAACTTTGTCCTTGCCATCATTCTTGAATTAAACTTTTGTCTAATGTTATGTATATTTTAATATCATATGCTAAACAAAATAATTATTATATACACATTGTTATGCTCATAATATGTTTTCTTAATCTCTATAAAACAAACTTAAACGACGTTGTTTTTTTTAAATGAGAGTATGAAATATACTATGAGAGCATTCTATATGTATTGCCAATTTCGTTATCTACTGATGGATGACATTGCTATTTTTGTAAAGTTATATTACAATAGAAAATCGCGCCTTTTTTTTTTTTTTAAATATCAATTTTAGTTTTAAGCCCTGTCAATATTAAAAGAACTAAAATTCAATATTAAAAGAACTAAAATTGAGATGACTCACGATTTCCAAAATCCTCTAAATCCAGCTAATTAAAAAACTCATATAATTCCCATCAAACATTTATGTTGTTGTTTTGACATATATCCACCTATTTTAATTATTACAATAAATCCTACTACCAATTAATTACTCCCACCGATCAAATTTGGTGGATTTGACACCCACCAATACTATCTCTAGCTAGCATGCGCCAAAACATCAAATTTTGGTGTGATTTTTTTCATAATAACGCGTCAAAATGTGCCTCAAATTTTCGTAATTTTTTTTTTTACACCATATCTGGTTTGTAGGTCGAGGTGTGTGCAATTTTTTCCCCTTATATTATGAGTGTTATTAAATGTTATATATTTATTTATATCACAACTAACCATTGTAGAATAATAAAGATCAAAAGTTAATAAAATTTATATATATATAAGATGACAAAAAAAAACAATAAATAATATGATGAAATTTCTTGTGTTTAGTGTGAAAGGTAGTACAAACTATTGAAGATGAGTTATAAAATTTAAATTAAAATAATGCGAAATCTACACTGAAATTATATATTCTATGGAGATGCTCTAAACTTTTTGTATGTCCAGTTTTAGAAATGAAATTATTTTTTAATTTCGTTAGGACAAAATTAGAGTAGTCAGACTAAAATGTTATTTATTTGATTTATTACTTGAATTAGATGTGGATAACAGAAAAGGCAGGCAGGAATGGCGTGCGTGGAGTGTTTGTTCTTTTGCTCTCTCTTTTCTTTTTTTATCTGGAAGTTTGTAGTTGTTGCTATGTTTAAGTACAAACGGTGTATTAGTAATACCTGATATATTTCACCAAAAATGAAAATTGAAAATTGCAGACTAATAACCCAATCTTATATGCCTCAGCATTGCTTCAAATGAGAAAAAAAGAAAATTCCTCTTGAGCTTTTGAATTTACCAAAGCTCTCCAAGAAACCGAACCAATTCCAACAAGCAACACGATGAATCGAGATGGAGGTATTATAAAACAACAACAAAAAAGTGCTCTTCATCTCCCTTATTCTCTCCGATTCTTGCAGATATCACCACAAACACGTTTACATTTGTCAAGTTCATGAAACTGAAACGAATCTAAGCTAAGAGGTGGGTGTGCTTGAGTATAAAAGGGTGAAGAATAGTTCAACTTGTGGAACGTCGCGAATCATTTGGATGTACCTACCTCTATTGGATTCTGTAAGAAGAAGGTGAGCCATATGAGCTATTCTTGGCACAAGTCTCGCAAGTGGCATCCCAGAATTCAAATTGTTTTCTCCACAATGGATGCTTAGATCTTCCAACACTACATCCACCACTGCTCTCAGTGAAGTTTCAACAATATTGGCAAATTCAGCACTGTTCAAAGATACGAAACAAACCAAGCATATTAATGTACCTTAAAACCAGTATCTTCCACAGAAAGTTCAAGAAATAAGAGCATAAACTACATCAAACAAGTAAGATGGTGGATAGTGAATTAAGTTTGGAACTAATTTGAAAGATAAAGCAAGCTTTGCAGCCTCTACACTTGGCCAAAAGTTTGATTTCTATGCTAAAAATTAGTGTGTGGTATAATTAATTATCTTATCTTAGCCTTGGTAGGAAAAAAAATATATACATAAAGAAATTGACTTTTGATCTTGATTTTGTTTGGACATCCTACAATAAGAATCCACGATTCACGTATTCAAGAACCTCAGAGAGCTGCAGTGCTCTCTCATTTGGTGAATTTTTTCTGATTTAACAAGTTGTACTAATAATTCCTTCATAAAATGTCAGATGAAAACCATAACATTTCAGAGCAACCTAGTTCAATAAGGTGTCATAATAGATTTTGCTGAACAAGCTGCAAGGAAAATTGGATTCTTGTAACAGGAAGGAGAAAAGTTTTGCCATAAAATTATACCTTGACAACACTGCACGTGTTTCCCCCATAAGTAATTCAAATTTGGTAGCATGTGAGAGGTCTGAGCCACTGCTGCTGGAGGGGGCAACAAATTTGTAGAATCCACCATCTTCGGGCATTAAATAACCCACCCAGTGGCTGGGGCTTCGCCTGATCATCAACGTCTCCAATATGTGTATAATTGTATCATGAACTGCCGAAATATTGAAGAAATCCTTCAGTTGCTTTCTGCACATGAATTTGGACATTTAAGACCATTTTCATATTAAAGAGCATAGATGTCAGTTTTACGAAGGCAAAGTTCTTGTGGCCTAATACGAGGATTGGGATCCAAGAAACAATGAGTACGGTGCATAGAGCACCTGAATTTGGATATGTAATTTTCATATATTTCATGTCTAAAAGATATAAGGTTATATGAAGAGGCATACATAACAGGGATTCAAGCCCTATTTTATTGGACATGGACCTCAAAAATGGATATCGTGTCCAAGTGCAAAATTTTGTTTCAAGACCATCATATTCTTACGATAAGATTCCATTTTCAACCTTTTCCTAAATGTCATAACAAGAATTCAGTATAGGCACTCTTGACTTGAAGGGGGCAGGGCAGTATGAAGAAGGTTCAAATCTGAACCAAATGACTTAAAAAGGTTTAATTAAGAAACTGTACGAAGAAGCAGCCAAAATAATAATATGCATGTGTGTGTGTTCAGGGAATTGATATAGAACCCAATGTTGTGCTCACTAATATAACTCTATATATATTTTGTATTTTCTTATTTGTTTATTTATATATACTAGTTTTAGATCACGTGCGTTTCATGTGGAGATCAATTTAAATTAAGAAAAAAAATAATACAAATACCTTATATTTAGAGTTCTAATTATAATAGGATTCTATATGATTTTGAATTAGGATTCTAATATAAAATTATTTAAATATGAAAATCCTAAATTACTATTATAACCTTAAATAATAATCTTTGATATAGATATATTCGGCAATTCATATTTTGTAAGAATCATCCAATTTTATATAGGTACCTTATATATTAGAGTTCTAATTATAATAGGTATCTATGGGATTTTGAATTAGGATTCTAATATAAAATAATTTAAATATGAAAATCCTAAATTACTATTATAACCTTAAATAATAATCTTTGATAAAGATATATTCGACAATTCATATTTTGTAAGAAACATCCACACTTTTATATAGGTAATAGATGTATGCATATTTGTATTCATGTAAGATTGAAAAACTTGAAAGCAGGCAGCAACAGAAGAAAGTAACTGTTTAACTAGCTTCATCAATGAAGCTTATAAGCTTTCCAAGAGTGTTTCTCAAAATTTTAAAAATAAAACCTTATTTCATCCTAAAATAAGATGCTAGGAGCATATAAGCTGTTTTTTGAAAAGTAAAGAGACCCAATCTTATTTCTAAAATAAGATCTTATTTTTTTACAAACTGCTTTAAATTACACAAATTGTTTTTACTAAGATCTTGTAAGTTCCACCATCTTATTTATTCAAACAATTCAACAATTTATTTTAAAATTAAGATAAAACATCTTATAAGCTCTAAATGTTTTTAAAGATGTAAGAGCTTACAATATCTTTTAGATAAGTTCATCCAAACACCCTCTTAATGTAAGGGAACTCTGAAAGATCTAAGGTTCAATTAGCTGCTGAAGGAGCTTTGATAAACAGGTGAATAGTAGATAAAGAAAAGGATGATGTTTCTAAATTGATCGTTTCAATTTTGTATTATTTTCCTCTTGTTTTTTTTGCACTAAATAGTTACTAAATATTTACAGGATAAATGGTCTAAGTACTGCCTTTTATTTTAGAATCATATACTGCATTCAATATGTACAGAGTTGCACCTTCATTCTGTAGAAGAAACAATGCATAAACGAAAAACACAAATGATGACAACAAAAAAACAATCTAAAGATATATAAATAAATTATAAAATCAAGAATAAAGTATTTCAGAAAGATGTGAATGCTGGGAGAGAAAAGCAAAAAAACTTAAAACCTGAAATTTCTATGAGAAGGATACAGAAAAAAAACACAATTTAATTACAAAATTTTGACTATTTGACCCACTCACTGTGACATGTCAAAGTTAAGGAGACAGTTTTCAACATAGATGCTATATTTTCTTATCAAAATGAAGACAGTTGCATTAGGAAATTAATATGAAGGAAGGACCCTTGGAAGTATAAACGGGGATGTGACTAGAGCATTAACAACTGATTTAACTTTAGCAGAAAACACAACCCAGAGAATCTCGCAGCAAGAATGACAGAATCATGCACACAATCGTGCAGAAAAAAAATATAAAAAAGGGAAGAAAATAAAAGGCATAGGAACACAATGAACATATTTTAGAGGCATACCCCTTGAGGACTTCTGATGCTGCTGTCTCTGTATCAGATATTAAAGGAAGCAAACCATAATTAGAAAGGTAGTCCGCACATGCCAAAAACTGTTGTTCATCATTCTTGTCAATAATTTCAGCTTCATCCTGGATCACAGAGATAAACAACCTTCAGATATAAATAAACAGATCAAGTTGATAGTAAGTAATATTATTACAAACCCTTTAGCATCTATCTACAGCTGATGCATCACTATTTATCATTGAAACACATAAATTTAATTTCTAATTCTAATTGACACTAAATAGACTTGTCAAAAAGCATCATACACACTCGCTAATATATAGATATTGCAGTTATCACACAAAATCAGGGGTATGTGTTTAAGCTGCAAAGTTACAAATAATTGAACTGGTTCAAAGTCCCAAGACTGAAGATGTAAGAATACATGGTGCAAGGCTAATTATCAAGCAGTAATCACAGGCAACAGCAGTTGTAGCTGTGATCGACACTCCCAGGAAACAATTTTACTCAGTAGGAGAACCAAGGAAACAAATAACTCTGTATATAAATTGAAGTGTATCAGCAGGTCAATTTAGTATATACTACTCATGGAAGGTACAGGACAAAACCATGAGAAGCAGACGAAAAGGAACTCTGATGCGAAATAAACTACTGATTATTTGCCTTTCCAATAATCATTGGGGTTTGGCTTCAAGAAGTAATATAATCTTGACTGAAGATTACAGAATTATTCTGGACTTATCAGACTACCTCAAGGGTTCTGAACACTAACAGGCTTGAGGAAGTTGTGATCTATAAGTCCTAGGAAGGGAGCCATGGAACAATAATTCAGGTTAATATTAACATCAGACAATGAAAAACATTGATGTAATAATGCACCGGACCCTAGCTATACAATTTATTCTAGAATGCTTGTGATGGCAAAACATAGCACCAATATTGATAGCACATTCTCAAAGACCACACATGGCCAGATTGCTAATACACAAGGCACAACCACATTTAAGGATAAATAAGCAGTGTCATAGGATTTCACTATAAGTAGCATCATTCTTACAAGGAGTTGAGAAGCTCCAAGACCTCGTGCAGTGTCTATATATAGATGTCTCCCTAATATGTTGACTTGAACCCTAATGTAGAGGCTCAGCATAGTCATTGCCCAAAGAGATGATACCATTTTTGTAAAACCTGGAAACATCATAGCCAACATACAAAGAAAATAATAATGTAACTGAGAAATTAGCACAAAGAAAAAAACTATACGTGTATATGACGGAACATAGTTTATCCATACTCAGAATTTTGAGTCGGTCCCATAATTCAAGTTTCTCTGCCATGGTTAGCGTGGTAGGTTGATCCTTTCCTTGAATCAATCTCTCCGTCAAGGGTGTGAGGTCCAAGTTCTCAGCTAATCGAGTATCTAAGAAATGCATCACATGAGGAAGTGTAGTTGAATCAGCTATTCTCTGGACACTCTCAAAATGAGCCTGAATTCTAATAATCAGCAAAGATGTAAACAAGAAAACATAAGCATTGAATTTAATCAGTAGCAAACAAACAAAGCAGATTATGTGGGTCAGCAAAATCTTAACTGGGCTTTAATGAGTTCCTCATTTTCCTTCTCATCTGCAAGTTGTTTCTCGAGCTCATTGAGACGCCTTCGAGCATCATAGAGCTTGTACAGTAGATACCCACTGCCAAAAACTCCAAGTGCAACATACACTTTTCTCTTATGCCTTCTCCAAGATTCCCTATCATTAAGGGAAAAACACGACAGTTGAATATCAAACACTTCCACTCAAAATATAAAACAATAAATTCATTCAAGAAATACAGCACTTTCCATTTACACCAAAAAAAAAAAAAAAAAGACACTGGGGAAAATCAACACACAGAACCCACAATTGAGGATAAACTAACCGTAAAACCCTCAAAACCCAATACTAAAAAGATTGAAATAATAATCATACACAACCAGAATACTTTATCAAGTATACATCTGAACACAAACTGATGAAGACAAGGATAAAGAAAACTGACGAACCACATTTAATTTATCCTCTTTTCTTTGGGTGTTCTAGTCTCCACAGCGGCCCCAAAAAAAGGGAAGGGCTCTGCTCTTTCTTCTCGTTGAAGAAAACACGCAAAAAGTACAGCGAGAGATGTCTGAAGAAAAAAGGGGCAACTCAATGACTCGAATCTCAGTCTTGGCAGAATCTTGGAGGTTTTTCCTTCTCTTTATCTATCTCTATTTCTATTTTTATTATTTGTAATGAAAAACCTAAATCATGGAGGTTGGGTTTGCTCTATTACATGCCTATGTTTCATCTCTCCTTCTTAACCCACTTGGAATTTGCCAAAGTTAAAAATAGCATGTCCGTACAAATATTGATATAAATATATTTTGACCTATAATAAAAATTCAACATTTAAATGAAATCTCTAATGTTTTCATATTTTTACGAATAATTTCTGAAAATATCTTTACAATTTCTACCTTACATATAATAAGTATGTGAACTCAATTATGCTTAAAGAAAGAAAGTAATACGTGCACTCAACAACACTATGCAAAATAATATGTTCCAACTTTAAGTATTCAAGGTATAAAATAATTATCGACCATTTTAGTTTTTGGTGAATTTTGGAGTATTTTTTAAATACATCAAACGTAATGTAAATATAAAATAACTAAAATTTTAAATAATTTGGTGAGTTCGCATGTTGGTTCTAAGAGTATTATGAACCCTAAAAAAATATGAGACAAACACATTGTATTACCCAAATTCTTGTGTTTTTTTATATGTTATCTTTTGAACCTTTTGATATATGATATTTTAGATTGTAAAATGTCACAAAATTAGGTTTAAGTAACATGTTGGATGACAATTTTTTTGTTTTTTTTTTTTTGTTTTGATGCTTAACTATCCAAACTATTGTGATTACATTGTTAAAAGTTGATATATATGTACATTGCAATTGAGATGTGTTTTGAGTAAATTTATTTAAACGAGCTTATAAGTTGTTTCATTTTTTTAAAATGATAATAGAATTTACAATATCTTTGTTTTATTTTAAAAATAAGTTGTTAAATTATTTGGATAAATAAGATTGTAAAATTTATAAAATATTTGTAATGATAATTATATAATTTAAATGATCAAAGGGATTTATAAAAAGTAAGATCTGATTTTAGAAGTACCTTACACAATTAAAAAGACCTTGAAGTTTTTATAATTTCTATTGCATTTAATTAAATAAATATTATTTAATATCGAAACAAATTTATACAAGATGTTAAACATCTAGAAAAGGAGAATCCACATATAGAAGAACCAAGGAAGTATAACACCATTATTTTACTTAGAATAGAGACAATGAAAATTGCCATTTTTAATTGTTAGCATCATCAATTTTTTTTTCCCCATGAAATATCTAATAACGTCCTAGAAAAAGATTAAAATGCACCTAATGAAGATCAAAATATCACTATATATATATATATATATATATATATATTAAAGTATTAGAAAATAACACTTAGTTACATGTAAAAAATATACAATCACAGCAAAAACAAACACATCCCAATACTTCAAACTATTCCAATGCTCCAAACCTGTCTCTCTTTCGAAACCACATCACCTAATGAAGATGACCATGAACAGCTAGAACTCAACAGGAAGAATTGAGATCGAATGCAACATATCATGCAGAAATTAAAGATTTTAAATTAAGCAAAACAACTCTGATAAAAAGTACAAGAAGCATAACATGTACTTGGTAAAAAAGTACTCAAAATTTAAACAGCCACCTCAAAAACCAAAAACACAGCCTCCATATGACATTACATCTTTTCAACTCGAATCTAAAAGTAAAATAAACTCATTGTAAAGGATTCACCTAAATGAGCTCTACTAGTAACGTCCAATTCCCCAAACTCGAACAACACCATCTGTATAACCACTGAATAGGGTGCTTCCATCCGCACTCCAGTTGAGACTGGTGCAGTAAATGATCTACACACAAACAATTTACATCATCACATGCTTCAGAACATCATATTATTGAAGAAGCATAATCCCATGTATCATAAAAATGTAATGATCAAATCAATAGTTACTACATAAACCTTCAGCATTGTAAAGTACCAATCATAATCAAATCAATAATTACTATATCAACCTTCAGCATTGTATAGTCCCTACCATAAACAATACAACCCAGCAGCAATCACCAGATAACAAGCATTTCAAATGAAACGAAAATCAAAAGAAATGTAGCATATTACTGATACAAGGAACTCCTTATTGTATAATTGTTATACAGTTATACAAGGAAGACTCCTTATTTTGGTTATATCTGATACTAAGAAATAAGAACATAATAGGAAAAAGGTAATATATCAGAGGACTACAACTCTAAGTTCAATGTCAACAAAGAGCAAGCAAGCCAAAATGTCATCTTGATCATGAAACAGACAAATTTGATCAACTATACAAAACCTACATAGATTAGCAACTGTTCATAACTGGCTCACAGTTTCACAATTTAAACATTCAAAAAAGAGAAACATGAATCTTTGCCTAAACCTATCACCCAAATACCCACATTTCAAGAAATACTAAAGCAAATATTGAAACAAAATACCAGTAACAATGTAATTAATAGCATGAAGTAGGAGTATAGCTAAAACAATAATCCAGATTTCAAGAACAAGCAACAATGGAATTAACAGTACAACATAGTAACAGATAACACAAACCTTGGTTTTTCCAACTGCGGCTTGCGCCCCTTCAGTAACATGTTCGGTCTCTTGCTTCAAATCAACCTTGAGATCCACAACCACACTCTTGCTCTCCAAGTCCCAAATCTTAATGCTAGCCTCAGTGGCAGCGCAGAGCCAGTACCTATTCGGGCTAAAGCAAAGCGCGTGGATAATCGATCCAGCATCCAATGAGTATAGCCTCTTACCCTCAGCTAAATCCCAAAGCAAAATCACTCCATCTTTGCCACCACTGGCGCACAATGATCCATCAGGAGACACCGCCACTGTGTTCACATAGCCACCGTGACCGGCCAACGTCGAACGCAGCTTACAGTTCGATAGATTCCAAATCTTCACAGTTTTATCCCACGAGGCAGAGACAATGGTGGGTTGCACATTGTTCGGTGAGAATCTCACACAAGACACCCAATCGGAATGCGCGTCCTGATCCTGAATTGTGTATTTGCATTCCCCAAGGGTGTTCCACAGCTTAATTGTCTTATCACGCGACGCCGAAACGATCTGGCGATTGTCGATCGAGAAGGCGACTGAGAGAACGTCCTTGGTGTGGCCGACGAAGCGGCGGGCAGTGGTGCCGGCCTGCAAGTCCCAGAGGCGGAGCTCGCCGTCCCAGGAGCCGGAGAGAGCAAACTGGCCGTCGGAGGAGAGGACGACGTCCTGAACAAAGTGAGAGTGGCCAGTGAGACGGCGGCGGGCGACGCCATAGGTCTTATCCTCCTTGGTGAGGGACCATACAATGATGGATTTGTCGCGAGAGGCGGTGACGATCATGTCGGAGTTGTCAATTGGGGTTGCAATGGCGGTGACCCAGTCGGTGTGGGCACGCATGGTGCCGCGGAGGATGAGCTGCTCTTGCGCCATGGCGGAGTGGTGCGAGGATGGTGCAGAGGAAGTTGGCAAGAGGCGGAGGAAAAGAAATAAGAAACCCTAGCAGCTGCTAACGAGATTATATATAGCTACGGGATTCCCTGTTTAGGGTTTTCGACTATGGGCCAAAGTCCATCACAAGTTTTCCCACATGTTTTATTATTTCTAATTATAATAATTATTGGAAACAAAATCATTTTAATTAAGAGAAAAAAAAAAAAGTTCAATATTTTAAAAATTATGTCTCAATAATCAAATTTAAATTTAAATCACAATTTCAATAATACTTCAATGAATGAATTGGTGATTAGTTATATCAAACTTTGATGATAAATTTGAACAATGGTTAGAAAGGCGTAAATAGCTCATTAAGCATTTGACATTTGTTAAGTTAAATAAGACTCGTTTTTTAAGACTTATGGAATAATAATTTGAGGTTCAAATGGTTAAGATTTTACATTTTAATTTTATTTTTCGAACTATTCAAGACACTGAAAATTAAAAGAAAAATGGAAGGAGATGTGAGAAGTGCAATGACATAGAAAAAGTGGAGCACCAATCATAGTCGATGTCATCCCTTCGTGTAAGAATCTCAATTGCAGTCATTGCTGCAACAATTTTAGATTTTAGATGCAATTCAAAAACACCCATTTAATTAACATCATAGCCCAATATATAATAAAAAAGAATATACTTGAATAACTAGTCCCTACAAAATCGGTGGAGCATACTTATACTACATGTAACCCGGGTCTATTTGACCCGCAAAGGAATGTAAAAAAATACGAACCAAACTATTCTTTTTGAAGACATTGAGAGGCTTCAGTTTTTCTGCGTTTTAATCTGTCGCAAAATTGAGCAAGAGTCATATCATCTCCAACTTCAACTTCCACCGTCCGATCCAAACAAGTCCCATCACTCGTTCTCCGTCTTTTCAACTGCAAACATTGGTTATTCTTCCCCTGTGAGCTAGCAAATTCTTCTGAAGATGAACATTCCTTATCAGCACCTAACTGTTCAAGGAACGAGGCAAGGGTGATGCCTTCATCTTCCACTTCTGACAAAGCTATAGCATCTTCAGTTTCAGTTGCTTCACAAGAATTCATTGCCGGAATTGAGTCCTGGAAAGATGATAGAGTATCATTCGTTGGACCTGTTTGTTTCTTTTCCTTCATTTTCTTATTTGTCGTAGTTAGTGTGTCCACATGGGACACAAACTCTGGCGCTTCATCGAATGTTTTACTATGTCTCCTCCTCGGACACAGCTTACAAGCCTTCCTACTTTGGGTGGCATCATCTCCACCGTGCTCGAGTTGCACAGGGACCTCTTCCAAATTCTCATATGCTGTTGGTTCTGAATGTGTGTTATCCTCTGTGATTGGTTTAATTGATTCAAGTGCACCAGATGTGGTAGCATCTGAAAAATCGGATTTTAAGCTGCAATGGAAGAAACATTCAGCCAATTGGAGGGGAATATAATGAGATTTTTACAACAGTGAGCTAGTGAAACATACCCCGATCTCTTCCTTTTAGACCGAGATTTTCCCTTGCTATTGCCATCATTTACATGAGTTTTTCTGATCTCTTCCCCATTGGATATCTCAAGCTCACTGCCATTTGGTGACATTGGAACTCCTTTTGAAGAAATCTCACTGCAGTAAGGAAAAAATATACATAGGATGAGAAATGGAAAAATAAAAATGATATATGGTTGTTATAAACAGGAAAAAAAAGGACAATGCTTTACCTGGAATGAGCATCTTCTTCATTATAGCTATTTACCTTCCTCCGCCTAAAATTTATCAATGTAAAAGTTTCAGTATCAAAATCTAGTAAAATATAGAACTGAATGGTTAAATATCGAACCTTGATCTTGTCCTTCTACTAGAAGGATCAACATTTTCTGATCCAGTGATACGAAATGTTTCTGGCACTCGAAAGTCTTTAGGTCCAAGGGAAGGTCTTTCTGACTCCCTATCAACAAAGTTTGATATCAATGCAACCTTTTGTATCTTTCTAGCAGATTGCAACTGCGTCACTTCATTTGGAAATAACACCTTCCATCTCCTAATGAATTAAATAAGAAATTCTGAGTCAAAAGAGACATCCCACACACATACACGAAATTTAATAGTGGTTTATAAATCTTTTGGCCATAAGATTGATTGTCATACCTCCAACACTGATTATCAGTACGACGGGGAATACACGCCGCAACCTTGGACCAGCAATAACCATGCTCAGCAATGGCCTCTTCCAATTTTAAATCTTCTTCTTCAGTCCAATTGGCCATATTCAAGGAAGGATCTAAGCAATTGACCCATCTGCACCACCCAATGCCCATAATCTTAGTATACTTGCACCTTTTGCATATATATTATAGATGAAAACTTAAATCTAAATACATTTATTGAATGAATACCTCTCTCTGCATTGCACTTGTGTACGACCAGGCACACAGCCAGCTATTTTTTTCCATGTTTTTGGCCCAAAAAGTGTTACAGCAACTTTCAAGCGTTTGTCTTCATCTGCAGTCCATTTTCCAACCCTTTTCCTGGCTGGATGAAGCGTCTTTAACCACCTGCATCCTTATCATGAATTTGAAAAACTTAGCAAACAATTGAATCCATGCTAATAACAAGTCATCTATAATTTAAAAAATTGAAGTGAACATACAGTTTCTAATTTCAGTGCTAAACAAATGACTTCGTATTATCATCAAAATATAATAATGATATTATCTCTAATGAGCTGAAAGTAAAATTTGTCAAAATTCTTGAATTATTTTATTTCAATAGCTTTGTATGATATTTGCTGGAAAACATGCAGCACAAAATCAGTTATATCAATATTAATATTATTGGAAAAACAGGCCTGGTATAGTATTCATATTAAAAATAGATCAGAAAAGAATTTAGTATATTAATTCTAAGTTAGTGCTAAACAAAAGAAAATGAATTTAAATATAAAAATTCCAAGCTCAGTGCTAAACCAAAGAAAATGAATTAAGTGTACAAATCTCAAGTTCAGACTATGTATAAAGTTCAAATGAAAGCCATCCAGAGACATTCAAACTCAAATTGGTCAAAAAGTTGAATTGATCATTTATCATCCATTGAATGACAACAGTGTAGTATCGTTAGAAAAGGACAGACAAAGTCATATGGATGGATATTTATTAGCAGCAAAATAACTGACAAATATTTCAATTAGAAAAGGAAAAGAAGTGCCTATAAGGCAGGAGATGCAATACTAATGCACTCACTCCACAGAAGCTTAAAATTAAAACACAGAGTTGAGCAGTGTTAACTCACCTATTAGAGCATTGGGTACCCGTTCTTCCTTCCATCACAGAAGCGACGACTTGCCAATTACTCTCACCATATGCCTCCACTGCAGCCCGAAGTTGGTTATCCTCCTCCTTGGTCCACTCTCTTTTGAGTATTGAAGCATTAAGACTCCTCTGATAGCGTGCTAAGCACTGAAAGGGGGTCTTATTTGTTCCCAGTGATGCAGCTATATCTATCCAGTCACTAAGTCCCTTCTGTTGTATAATATGCAAAAGATTTTTGTCCTCCACTGTAGTCCATGGATTGTGACTGATTAAGGGGTCTTCATAATTAAGAAACCTGCAAGAGTATGTAAAGCATAAACACAATGCTCATACTACATCTTTAAAGATCAAACAGCCTACAGCTTTCTGGAGAACAAGGACACAACTACAGCAACTAAGTTAACACAACATGTCTTTGCTACTTCTAGTAAACATACAATAATGCAAGAAGGACACTTTGAGTTTCTTCCGTTGCCTGATTTGGTATAAACAAGCTGATAAGTATAACTATCAGAGTACCCACCCATATTGTTAAACAATAGAGTCAACAAACAAACTTATAGCTGCTTAAAACACTGGTATGTTTTTTCCAAAAATGAATCAGTGACACACAAATTTATCTTTAGGAATTTCTTTGAACCGGCTATGTTTGTTTGGAGTTTCATGAGTAAGGATTTGGGATTTAAAAATCTCAAATCTTGCTTTGTTAGAAGCTTCAATAAGGATTATGATATCCACTCAAATACTACCATATTTTATTTAAAAAAAACACTAAAATTAACTCTACAATCTACACTCTAACCTATTAATACACAAATTCCAATACACGCCTAAATTTCTACTATTACAATAATCCAATCATTACTATTATATCAACTAATAATAATATAATATTACAAGTACAATTTTTTCAGCATTGATTTGACATCCATAGTAACAAATCTACCTTATAAAATCTCCTAACAAACACAAGTTTTAACTATTAAACTTATTTTGAAAACTCAGGATTATAAAGTCGGATTTCCTCAAACTCACTACAACCCCAAACAAACATAGCTTAATGATTAAATAATATCTGGTATAAATTTAAGCAAGGGGATGTATCATGCTTGCAGCAGCACCAGTAATTAAAAGACTATCCCAAGTTACCTTGCTTGACATTCTGCTCCAGAACGTCCTGGAACATACATAGAAGCAAGCTGCTCCCAATTGACCTTAGGCAAGAATAATCTCAGTTTCTCAGGTGTTATGTTGATATCTTTTATTGATTTAAGGATGTTGTCAACATTACCAGAGTTGTAAGATCCATCTGCCCCACTGCCAATAAAAAACGCACTGCATAAGACTGTTATTCAATATATCCCACAAGATCAAGGGTCCAAATATTTTTCTTTAAAAAACAGAGAGAAAATGAGAAAAAAAAAATATCAGAGCCCTGGAGAAACCCAAATGGGCAACACATAAAGTCAGGTGGTTATTGGAGTCTGAAACAGTTCCAAAATATCTATATCGTTCAAGTTCCATAGATATAGTATCACAGACATAATCTACTGAATTATTTGAAACTGAAACTTGGTGTGCATTGCGGAGGTTGCAGGCACAATTCAATTAAACTGAAATGATCAGATCACACTAATTACACGATCATCCACTAAATCAGGCTGGTGCAATATTATTATCCACACATATAAAAAATTTGATATATAACCTGAAATAATTTACATGATCTTTTAAGATCTGATAATCTATTCAGCCAAAAGATATACTTGGAAGTAAAAGATGTATGAGTTGAGCACCTACTGCTTCATCTGTTACTGTGTCAGAACCATGCATTAAGTCATGCATTAACAATTGGTGAAAGCATGATAGGTAAATAAACATGGTAAATTTATCTGTTGTGTATATCTAACAGTCGAGGAGAAACTCATACCTGAGTAGATCAACAGATCGCTGAAGCAACATTCCCTGAAACTGTTGTTTAACACCCTTTACGAGATTTTCTCTCTCTTCCTTAGACCACTTCTCCCTGCTATCGAAGATGGCAAATGTTGCCATTGCCTTCTTATAATTAGCAACATGCAAATTCTCTGGAGGCCCCTTGTACAAAGCAGGAGTCTTCTTTTCATTTAACTGTACCATTACACATTGAGCATCAATATATAGAAGAATTTATAGAAAACATAATAATAATAACATGCAAAATAATTATATATTAGCCCAGTCACATAATAATAGTCAGTTGTTAACACCCATCCACTCCATAATGGCAAGAGCTGATGGTTACAATCAGCAACTGACAGTGAAACATAAACTAATTTTAACAACCAACTAATATCCAACAAAGTCAAGACACCATGGCCATGAAACCCCAATACCCACCACAATGAACAAATAAAATCAAAGAATCAAAAGTAGTAATTTCCTCAAAAAAAAAAGCCACTCACTTACTGACACTTAGTGACAATACGACAAAAAATACCTTCATCTTTGCCCTTAGCTTTGGCACTGAAATTAATTCAATACGAGCATCCTTTTTCTGAGACAAAGCTCGCCCAGTCCTCTTCTTGCAAGTAACCTGAAAGTCTTTCAGGATTTTGACCCGTTCAATAAGCTTATTCAGTTCTTCAATCCTAGCTTCCATTTGCATCATCTTACTTCTTATAAGTTTCTGGGAGGATCTGTTCTTCTTGATAGCATCAACAAATGCCAGAGCTGATTTAGGGAAGTGAGAAGTTTTGAATGGCAATCCAACCACATTGTCATCACCTGGTCTATCCCATTCGACTAAATCACTAGGCTGTCTTCCACCATCATCATCATAAGCTTCTGATTTTGTTTCAGGGTCACTTTTATCTACACAATTGAGAAACCCTTCTCGAGCATTAGTTCTCTCAACAAAGTTATTGGAAGTTTCCTTTTCCGAGTCTATAATAGTAGCACCCACCTGCACAGGTCTATGCAAAGAGTCCCTCACGTTGTCTTTCAAGCCATCTGTATTCATTTATGCAAAATGAAGATGTTACAAGATACAAAAGATTTACATCAAAAGAAGGTGCAAAATATAAGAGAATAAAATTAATTTTTCGAATAAGCAAATAATATGCAGGATGCCAAAATTAGGTACGAGTTTTTCCAAGGAATTATGAGACTGAATGAATTTCATGTTCGAAAATTAACCTTTTGCCACCACACCAAATCAAAGTTACAACATTTGGTGGGGATCTTTTTGAGCCATATATTCTAACCAAATACAAATACTCAAGTAGAATTCGCCATTCCATCCAATTGAACATATGTTAATAGCAATGATGAAACAGCGGAAAGCATATACCGTCATTATAAGCAGAAAAACGCCGCTGAATAGCTCGAAGGGTTTCATAGTCATCCTCACAATCATCGCTATCAGACCAATCAGGCGGCAGCGTACACAAAGGCTTCGTCGTCAGAGGCTCGTCCTCCATATCTGTCGGAACAGCGAAGCGTTTCTGAATGCACTGAACCAATCGAAGGTCATCCTCCCCCTCTCTTTCAGATTCCGCCTCCGACGAGGCACCACCATCGGCGGCGGCGGTTGTGGAGGACAGCTGAAGCTGGTGGTCAGGAGATTTTCCGGTCAATTGGCAAGCCCTTCTAAGCGCCTCCATATCTCCGCTGAATCCATCATCGGAATCGGAATCGGAGAATTCGTCATTTGGCGAAGACATTATCGAGAATTTGGGGGAGAGAGGCGCTCGTTAATACGAAGGGGTTAGGGTTTTGTTAATAGTGGAAATTGAACGGCCAATGGACTAGAGAATTGGCGGTAACTCGTGTAATAATCGACTAATCGGAAGTCGCAATGTGCGTCCTATCTAATGTACTAAAATCTTCCCCCAAATTAGTATCAAGTTGTGAATTTTTATTTAATTTGAACGTAGATAAATTTTACATTTTAAATGAAATCTAGTTAAAATAACCATAAAAATTAAGAGCCACGCTGATGTACACCTTGTGTACGGATCGGTGGATCCGTGCACAACAATTCAAATCACGCTGAGTAATAGATGCGTTCTACATAGATGGCGTGTGATAACACGTGCCATCAATAAAAAAAAAAAAAATTTACTGAAATCACTGTTCATCGTCTCTCTTGCGAATTGGGGAAAAAACTGGCACAACCATTGATGAAGGTTTGAATATGAGACAGTGATTGATGAAAGTTTAAAGTTGATATAGTGTTCAAATACTCACTGATTGAAGGTTTTAGTGTTTGAATTGAAGATTGGAGGACAAATCTCAAAAAAGTTTTGGAGAACTGAGATATCAATTAACAAAATCGTGAAGGAAAAATTTCTGCCATTGATACAGTGTTATGTATAAATTATATAGTACTGTTATATAATTTATGTAGTATTGTTGTGTTATTTTAGTCATACAGTTGTGTTTATTGAGTGGTACTGTTATATATAAGTTAGTAATATCATTATGTATAAATTATATAGAACTGTTATATTAATTTATGTAATACTGTTGTGTTATTTTAATAATACGACTGTGTTTATTGAGTAGTACTGTTATGTATAAATTATATAGAACCGTTATATTAATTTATGTAATACTGTTGTGTTATTTTAGTGATACGGCTGTGTTTATTGAGTAGTACTGTTATGTATAAGTTAGTAGTATTGTTGTGTATAAATTATATAGTACTATAATGTTAATTTATGTAATACTGTTATGTTATTTTAGTGATACCGTTGTGTTTATTGAGTGGTACTGTTATATATAAGTTAGCAGTACTATTATGTATAAATTATGCACTCAGCAACACAGGCACGGAATTTGTAAAAAATCAGGAAAAAAAGATAGAGAACACAAAATTGAAAAATAAATTACGAAAAATAAATTAGTTTTGAGAATTTGAGTTTTTCTATTGATGGAGAATACAACGCAAGGAGAGAGAAAAGAAAACGCTCAAGAAGGAGAGAGAAGAAGACAGAAGAAGACGTTGAAGGAGAGAAAAGAATACACTGAAGAAGACGCTAACGAATGAGAGAGAAGAAGACAGAAGAAGACGTTGAAGGAGAGAAAAGAATACACTGAAGAAGACGCTAAAGAAGGAGAGAGAAGAAAGGAGAGAAAAGAATACACTGAAGAAGACGCTAAAGAAGGAGAGAGAAGAAGACACAGACTGAATAAGACGCTGAAGAAGGAGAAATAACAAGACAATTTCACACGTCTCTAAAGAAGAGAGAAGAAGACAGTTTCACGCGTCTTCCATCTTTTTCAGGTCTCTTTTTTCCCAAACTGTTGGCCTTTCTCCTTTCTTAATTTTATTTGGGCCGAAAATTTAATAATATTTGGGCTATATACCAATTGGGCTGCATATCAAATTGTGGTGCACGGATTTGGGATCTGTGCATCTCGTGCATAAAAGTTTTTGCCAAAAATTAAAGGTACTTATTATTCAATTTAATTCTGAAATAATTCATTTATTAAAATAAATGTTCACTTCGTCACAAAATAAATGTCATTATATAATTTCAAATATACTTATTTATAATCTACCAAAATACCCTCTTTTACTCCAACCAAATTAGATGTGTTAAAAATGTTTATCGAGAGGAAAGGGAAAATGACTCTCATAATAATTTTAGCTAGATAGGGATGCTATTCAGACTTTTTATCCCTTTCTTAATGTATGTGAATAAACCTAAAATAACATTTATTTTGGTACGAAGAAAATACAACTTATTTGGAGATTATTTTTCTCGAAATTTTTCTGTAATCCTTCAAAATATTAGTACTCATTAAATCAAGGTTATATTTGTCATTAACCAAATACTTCAATATCTACTTCTTGCAACTGTTCCCTGGATTTTTTTTATTTTTTATTTTTGTTAAGAAAAGCAACTTATCAATTTTTATTCACACACTATTATTATTAAACAATTCACTTTCTTTCTTAAAAAAATATCTCACAAATACTAATTAAATCACATCTTCAAATTAAAAGCACAAATTAATTTGGGCTACACTTGTGTGCCCCTGGGGCACGGATCCGTGCCCCCGACCCGTCCCGACCCGCCCAGACCCGCAAACATATATATTTATTTTTTATTTTATTTTTCGCGCATATATTGTTGAGATATTATAAATTTGTTCTATAGGTATTACAAACATGAACTAAAGGTATTGATACCTGAAGAGTATATGTGTGATACCTTTAGACTTGTGGGCGCATGGGTGGGCGGCGTGAGCTCGCGATGTGGGCGTGCGCGGTTTTGAGGTATCACACATTTGTTCTATAGGTATTACACATATGTGATACCTGAAGAGTATATGTGTGATACCTGAAGAGTATATGTGTGATACCTTTAGACTTGTGAGGTGCGCGCGTGGCGGGTGTGGGCGCATGGGCGCACGGTGTGGGCGCGCGGTCTTGAGGTATTACACATTTGTTCTATATGTATTACACATATGTGATACCTGAAGAGTATATGTGTGATACCTTTAGAACAAATGTGTGATACCAACAGGTACGCGCGCGTGGATACACAGCAAGGGCGCGTGGGCGCGCGTGAGAGCGGCCCACGCGCCGGGTCGGGTTGGGGGCACGGATCTAAGATCCGTGCCCCTGGGGCATAGAATTTTTTGTGAATTAATTTTGGGCAAACATTCATTAAAACAAAACCATCCGAGTAGAAACTACATCGAAGAAAAGGCATCACCTTTTTTATTCTCGAGCAAAATCTAGCTTATTGGATCCCTAATGGAAGATAGAAAAGTATTGAAATAGTACATTAATGTTGGATACAACATTGTTGCTCACTAATGCTTGTCTTTCTGCTGGAGTTGCTTGAACCAATAAGCAGACATCTTAGGATACCTCTTAAGGGTGTTGAAATCGACGTAGACAATGCCAAACCTCGACGTATAACCCAATCTCCATTCGAAGTTGTCAACAAATGTCCATTGGAAGTAGCCCGTCACGTTTGCTCCTTCCTTGATCGACTTCTTTAGTGCAAGTAAATAGCTTTTGTAGTAATTGATTCTTATAGTGTCATTCAAGACTTTTGGGAGTGTAAGGTTGCCTGGTTGATCCATTCCTGCAAGATCGTGGCCGGACAATGTTAATGGTAACGATCAATATTTAAAGTTTATTTTGTATAAGGTCAATATTACCATTCTCAGCCAGAATCATGGGAGGATTGTCATAGTTTTCTTTGATGTAGTTTACAGCTTTGTATAGACCCCATGGCACAATGTAAAGCCAGTAGGAGTGTGCCTGCATATATAATGAAACATAGGTTTATCGAGCAAACTGTTGTGTATTTGGATTGAGTGATTTGAAATACAGGATTTCATAAGACTCACCCTTGGTCCAATTGGCACTCCATGACGAGCATCTATAAAAGTTGAAGCACCAAATTAGACGCGAAGAAACATTATAGTTGAAGAGTAGTAAAAGACTAAGTACAAGGAGTGGAATAGAAATATATATTCTTACAAGCAAATCCAGCGTTCCAATCTTGTTGGTAGCCCAAGTGCTTAGGCTTAGGCTGGTGTGGATCATACATATAGTATGCAGTGTATTGATTTATGCCCACAAAATCGAAGGATCCTTTCACCATCTTCACCTCTTCCTTACTGAACTTCGGTAGCCTTTTCCCGACAATATTCTGCATTGTTTTCGGATACTCTCCGTACACCAAAGGATGCATAAACCTACACGTTGAAATTGCGTGGTTTGCAAACTTTTTTAATATGTTGAAAGTTGCAGTTCTTACAGTATAAGTGGTTTGATTCAGGGTTAATATAAAAAATCAAACCGAACCATCATCTTTTTTTCAATGTGCGCCCTAAAAATGCACGTTTTTTTACAAGTGCAACCTAAAGCCATTTTCAAATTGAGCATGAATAGAATGGATATCAGGAAATTGATCTGAGGCTTTCGTTTAGTTTGAAAAAATTGTGGGACTTTGCAATGACAAAAAATATTAGAATTGAGATTAGATTTGGATATTAATTGTGTGATTTATTACCATCCAATGTGAAAGTCTCTTGCCCTCTGAGCTGCATAGTTGTCTGCTTTTGATTTTGTAAGAGGCTCATACCAAACAAAATCCAACAGAATCCCAATCCTCCCTTTCTGTTTCTCCTGATATTTCTCGCGATATCTCTGAGCAGCAGATGCGTGGCATAGAATCAGATTATGAGCAACGATATAAGGCTCAGTGGCCGAGTTCCCTTCAGTGCAATTGCCAAATGCTTTGGAGCATCTTCCCGGTGCAAAGAACCCGTTATCATATCCCAACGCAGCCACCACTCTAGGCTCGTTGAACGTTTGCCAGCTCCGTACTCTGTCTCCAAATGTCTTGAAACAGAACTCAGCATAATCAGCAAAATCTTTCCTACACCAAATTTCAACCATAGTACACATCATCAGAAAAGGAAGACCAATGTAACATATATCGCGCGAAAATTATGATACTTACACCACTTCACGGCCCAGCCACCCGTTGTACCTATCTTGCAGTGCTTGAGGAAGATCGTAGTGGTTGAGATTAGGGTACGGCGTGATACCTGCAAAATGTTAGACAAGCGATGAATATGTGTCGTTATGCGGGATTTGGATTCTCTGTTGTGCAGAATCTTACCTTTTTTGAGCATGTAGTTGATTAATCTATTATAGTAAGCTACTCCCTTCCAATTGACCTTTCCAGTTCCATCTGCATATGTTCAAAAGATTGATTCAAAAAAGGAAAATGACTTCACATGTAACTGATTGACATTGATTAAATTATAGGGAAGTAGAAACATAGTATAGTGTAACATTACTTGGAAATATTCTGGACCATGAAATTGAAAACCTGTAGGCTTCAAAGTTTAGCTTTGCCATGAGATCAATGTCCTCCTGTTGCAAATATATGCTAAAAATAGTAAGCTAGCTCTCTCGTACATTCTTTGATTAGAGGACTAAAAATGGAAAATTTTAGTTATATTCTACTGCAAGGAATTCTTATGAAATCATATAAAGCTAGGATTTAATTTTGCGCATAAGAATATTTAAATTTGCTTCTCACAAAAAAAAAAAGAAAAGGAGAATACTTTTGCCAAATATTTAGTTCACCAAGATTATTTCAAATATTACTATCTAGGGGATAAGCATCAGAAGAAGCCACATCAATCAGAATAGAATAAACTTATTTATGTTTGGATCGAGGAATTTGAGGAAAGATTTGACATACATCCTCTCATTTGAAATTAATTTTTGAACAATATAGATGAATTTTGATTTTGAATCCCACTGATTTGAATGAATTTGAAATTCATAATCCAAACACAATCTTAGGGAAATATTACAATATACTATGGAAATTTTTTAATGATTAATTTATGTTTATAAAAAAAATTAACCAATTATTTAGAGAAAGAGAGGAGACAAAGGCAATCTCAATCTCATACAGTACTCCACGAAAAGTCACGTTGGCCCAGTTACATTATTTTCTTTGGTGTCTAGAGATAAAAACATTATAAAGTAATGAAAATAATATAAAATTAATACATTTTTCCTAAAAAAATAGCATCATCACTACATCGTTGTCAAAACTTACCGTTATTTATCGTATATTTCAAAATAATCATACACATTATAAATATTAAATGACATTATTAACTATCGTGACATATATCTAATAAAATATATGAAATGAAAACAAGTATCCAGTTATTTAATGTCCATTTTATCCATGCAGTAAGCGGTGGAGAGTTTGATTGGAAAGTATCAAATACTAAAAAACAAACTGACCTTGTATTTGTGATACTGGTCCACTGACACTTCACCAGAGGCATTGTTCGGCTCTCTTCCTGTTTCCAGTTCAATTATTCAACATGTTTCACAAATTTTAAAATGAAAATTACCATGGAAAGTGCAAACCAATTATTAAATTTGATTTGGTCAAAAAGTTACAATTAAATAATTAATTTACTAATAACAATTAAACAAAAATACACCCCTCATTTAGTGATTTCATATCCTGTTTAGTTCGTAAGTCACATCTCAATATGAAAGAAGAAACTAAATTTCAAACTCATAATCTTCTTTTTAGTATTTTTACATAATTGTTAATAAATAAATAAAAATGATAGCTACCACATACCAGGTACTTTGATGAAAGTATCCCAAATGCTGGGCCCACGACCGTCCTTGTGGGCCATACCTTCGACTTGATAGGCGGACGCCGCCGTGCCGAAGATGAAACCTTTGGGAAAGCTGCGTCTGCTCAGCCCTCCCATGTCGGTTTCCGGCGAGGCATTATTATCTTCCTCAGTGGCCAACGATTTCAGTAAGCATAGACTGCAAACAAGAAACACGAGCAGTGGGGCTTTGCTCTTTTTCATGCTCTCTAAATGTGTGATTCTGGTAATGAGTTTAGTGTGAAGCACTGTGCTGTACGAGAAAGACCTATCTATTTATAGACAAACAAAATGTGTGATTATATAAAAAACATATATATAATGGATATACGAATTTTAAAAATAAAAAAATGTATTTAGTATCTTCTATCATTGTTTATTCACTTTTTTATTCTTTTACCTTACCAATATGTAAATAAAAAATCTAAATATTATTTTAAAATTACTGTTGTTTTTCTAAGTAAAAATATAGAATAATATTATAAATATTATCTTTTAATTTCTAAAATTACTCAAAACTCTAAATATGCACCATGTAAATAAAAAATGTCAACATATAAGTTTAGATGTCAAATAAACAATACGAGTTAATTTGACAATCAAACTAAAAGTTAGAAAATCTTATTATTATAGAACTAAAAGCATCTCCAGCACTACTGTAAGAATATCCGAATTTGGTGTTTTTCTTTTCTAACAATGTTCTAAAAACTTATGTTAACCTTTTCTAATTGACAACTTTACACTAGGAATTTGGTGTTTTTCCCCTCTACCAATGCTGTAAAAATTTGTGTTAATGTTTTCTAATTGACAACTTTACACTAGGTTAACGAAGGTCAAAACTTGCGATATATTTTTTTTCTTTTTCAAAAATTTAAATAAAGAAAATAGAAAATTCGATATCGCAAGTAGTTCATACAATGTCATCTGAATTTTCGGTATAATGAAATATAAAATATATGCCGAAATTTCGATTTATCAAAATACGGTTATACTTAAATGAAAATTTTCGATATAATGAACTGTAAAATATATGGCAAATTTTCGATTTATCAAAATACTATTATATTTAAATGAAAATTATATACCGAAACTTTAAAATACCATTATATCAAAAGAGTTGTCTCTTGTACAACCGTCTCATGTGTGATGAGACCGTGCACGGTCGTGTCCTGGGACACAGTCGATCGTACGCCAAAAAAAAACACACTTAGAGTTAAAAATCACATACTTATGTGGCCCACTATCGACCGTGCCCCATATCATGCGCTACAAATGCTGTGTATTGTCGCGCATAGTCGAACCGTGCCCTACAGCAGACTGTGCGCGGAAAAAAATCACACATTTAGAGCTGAAAATCACATATTTAGAGCCGAAAATGACATACTTGTACATTATTGTGGTGCACGGTCGACCGTATCCCGAAGCACGACCGTGCATGGTCCCATCGCACGGTGCGATACGCGAGTTTTTGCCAAATCAAAATAAAAATTATTATTTTTAATTAATATTTCAATACCAAAATACCGAATTTTTTTAATTACTATATCGATAGTACCATCGAACATCTCCATATGGTGAGTATCTTGGTATTTTGATATTTTTCCCCATTCCTACCGGCAATTGCGGACTGCGCGTTTTAAAAGCGCGTGAAAGATACTAACAAACTTAATTAATTGAGTGTAGTCACAAGTTTAGTCTTAGAGCACCTCCAATAGTGCCACCCATTGGAGGTATATGTTGAAGTGAAATGGGGAGAAGAAGAGGGAGATGGTTGGGGGAGATGGGGGAGAGGAAGAGGGAGAAAAGAGGGGAAGAGAAAGTGATACCCAGGAGAAGAAAGGGAGAAATGAGAGAAAGTGAGAGGAGAGAGAGAGAGGGTCGAGCAACAGATTTATTGGCCAGATTAGGCGCGTGACCTCCACGCGCGAGTGGCGTGGTGTCCGCACCATTAATTTTTTTTATTTTGCACATATTTAATTGGGGCTTTTGTTTTTTTTTAATTAATGCGAAAATTTTACTATTATTAGCCGTTTCTTTAATTTTTTTTAATTTTTTTTTTCCCCACTTCAATTAATTTGCTGCTTCTTCAATTAGCCGTTTCTTTTTATTTTTTTAGCCGTTGGCTATATTTGTGTAATTTTTTTTAAATTAAGAATTTTTCCACTATAAATACATGATCTAATTCAACAATTTTTTATCACTTCTTACAGTTTTCAAATATCAATTTCTACACACGTTCAATGGGGAAAAAATCGGCTAAGAGAATGTCAAAGGGTAAAGGAAAATCAAACGATGTCGAAAAAAGTCGAGAGAAAATTGATACAAAATCAAACGACGCCGAATAAAGTCAAGAGAAAATTGATAAAAAAAAAGAAGCTGATTGGGGCTTGTAATTTTATTTACCTGTTGTTTTAATTTCATTTCTTGTTGTTTTAATTATGTGTGTTGTAGTTTCCTTTAATTTTATGTAATGTAATTTTCTGCATTTATGTAATATATCTATTTTCCGTTATTTAACTAATTATTGGAAAACTAGCCGTTGCAAAACTAGCCATTGGAAATCACATTATATATTGGTACTTTCAGATTTACCACTACACAAATTCATTGTCATTCTCACTCATTCACAATTTTATTTCCAAATTATCAAACATGTCTTCATCTTCAAACTCATTCTCCGATGAGAGCGATAGTGATAGTCTCATCGAGTTCATAATGGATGACACAACCGATAAAGAATATTTGGCGTTACTCCAACAACAACAAGCACTTCTCGACATACCACAGAGTTCTTCTGGTAAAAAAGATGTTGAACGGGCTTTTGGAGTGCTTCAAGCTCGCTTGACAATGATTAAAGGTCCATGTCGTTTCTGGTACAAGAATAACTTGAACGATATCATGTACGCTTGCATTATTTTACACAACATGATAATTGAGAATGAAGGAGATACACCATCCGATTGGTCAAACGAACCTACTAACTCCGATAGTGCTCCACAAGTAATTTCAGGACCCGATAGAGCATTCAATGAGTACCTCATGAGGAATTCTCAACTACGTGATAGAGAGAAACATCATCAACTTCGAGCCGACTTGAGTGAGCATGTATGGACAAGATTCGACAATAATTAGCTAAATATCAATTTATCTTCCGATGAATATTTTGTTATTTTGCAATTTTTATAAATGTATTGTCTTTTTTTATTGTATTATTCCATGTATTTGTTTTCAATAAATTTAATAATATATTGTCCAATTTTATTTCATATTTTACTAAATTAAATAATTAATTAAAATTAAAAATTAATTATATAAATTGAAATATTATGATTTTTTATTTATTATAAAATAAAATAATAAACAAAGAATGATAAATTAATAAAGATATATAAAATATATGAGTGATTTGATAGTGAGATCATGAATAGTTACTTTTTGGATAGAATGGTTGGTGAGGTAGAAATTTTTTTATTTTTGAGGTGAGAATAATATGGCAGTGATAAATACCCAAAAATTGGATAGCACCATTGAAGGTGCTCTTATAATATATATGTTCATATCAAATCTTCCTTTCAGTAAGATTTCTAACTTGATTACTATAATAATAAAATGATTTTGACATTAAATGATATATTTTGAGGAGGATTAAAGGCACCACACTGATTTCTAAGAGCACCACACAATTTTTTGTTTTTTGGTTTAATTCCAATTTTATCCTTAGAGTTTGTTGAACTAGTTTCGTTCGGTCATTATGACCGAACGGGCTTCTATGAGTTCGGTCGTGGTGGCCGAACACTCTTCTATGTGTTCGGCCAACCGGGCCGAACGAAACTGATCCGGTTCAATCGTTTTTTTACGTTTTTTTGCTACGATTTTCACACGATTTTCACACATTTAACAAATTTGTAGAATGTTCATCGTTATGTTGACATTACAATTTTCAAAAAATTAAAAGATTTATATAATATTGCAATATAATTAGCTATAGTTTTAGTTGTATGACAGCAAATAATTTGTAGTGCGTATCTTCTATTTCACTTATCTTTCTATTTTATTAGGTGAATTGCCATTTTGTTGATCATAGGAAGCTTTTTTCATGTCAAATTACGTAGGCAATAAAATCATCCGTCCAAGAGATATTACTTCGTTGATGAAATCTCTTTTTGAGAATTATAATATTGGAATATTAGGTGTATAGATCAGAAAATAATTTAAATATCTTCTATTTTATAAGGTCGATGTGATTTTGTATGATTATGAGAAGAATAGTCTCCTTAACTATTATGGACATGTTCAAATTTGAAGACAAAAACTTTTATACATCCGTTGCACAGTTCTGAAACCTTGCATTTGTTTCCCACGCGTAGCCACGCGCCCATACGTGCCCCAAGGTTGCGTACAAATTCGCCCAAATTCAATTTCAGATGTCTACCTTTATGTAGTGTTAAACGTACCTTTATATAGTGTTAAACATACATTTATGTTATGTTAGTCATACCTTTTAAATTTTTACATGTACTCTAACATATTTTTAGACAGCTATTAATACCTTTCATACCTTTTAGTAATATTAGTCATACATTCATACGACTCTCACCTTTTAGTTATGTTAGTTGTACCTTTATATATTATATAAATGTATGTTTATGTTGATATAAACGTATAAATAATATCACATAAATGTATGAGTAATATCAGATAAAGGTAAACATGTACAACTTGTGCGGAAATTAGGGTTTTTTTTTGAGTTAAAGTATTACATAAATTTATGATATTTGTATATAAATGTATGACTAATATAACATAAAGATATGACAACATAGTATGAAGGTCAACAATTTTTTTTTAAAGTTAAAGTATTGCAGTAAGGGTATAAAATCTGGTCATAAAGATATGACTAATATAATATAAAAGTATGACTAACATAACATAAAAATTAGTGCAAAATAAAAAAAAGGAAAATACGTGGATCCGGGTTGGATCCGGCCCGATCCGACCCGAGTGCAGGAGACCTACTCAAACTTGAAATTACAAAAAAGTTTACATATTAATCCTTATATTTGAAAAATTATAATTTTAATCCTGATATGCCCTAACATTTATTATGGTAATGGAGTATAATATAGTTTGATTATTATGTATTACTTAATTATTGAAATATGTGTCATTGATAGGGGAACATAATTTTCATATATTGATATTATTTAGTTTTTCTTTCATTTGTATGTCCAAAAGTAGTCAAAGTTTTCCAAACAAATCCATAGTATAATTTAAACATATGTTTGTGAACTATAATGCATGTAATTATATATATATGAACTATGATATCAAAGTTGGGGTTTGCATATTTATATATATATATATATATATATATATATATATATATCTCTCTCTCTCTCTCTCTCTAGTCAAAAATAGTATGCAGAGAAAGAGGGAAATGTTGTGTGACTTAACTGATTTTATGGACAACACAAACTCTGGTTCTTGTCGCATCCATGCATGGGTCGATGCGCCATAATAAATGTATGTTCTAATGACACTTTTTATTTGCTATATATAATTCAAATTACTTCATCAATATTTTTTGATAATACTATTATAACCACTATCTATTTTTAGAGTTTATATCTAATGAAATTTGATATTAATAAAAGTTCACGCTCTTAGTAAACTTTACTCAGTTTTTAAATAATTGTTGCTTCGGCCAAAAAAAATAAAATAAAATTATGCTAATAAATATGCATAATAACTGTTAGTCTTTCTAAAATGTGTAAGAAAATATTGAATAAAATCATATTTTGATATAGAATCTGCTTTTTTTTTTTTTTTACTTGCTATAAAAAGAATTAAGGCATCATACAATACCACAACTTGAGTTTAAATTCCACTTCATAATTACCATTGAACTGGATCATCTATTCTAATTTAATGTTTCATTTTGTATTTCATTGTATTTAATTCACACCATGTGTAAATTAGTGATGTCATCTTTTACATTTGGTATGTAGTGATTATATTGGAACACCAGATGAAACACGAATGTGAAATAGAGGTGCTTGTTTGCATTACGATTACGTACTAACACATGAAGTTTGACATTGAAATTTAATATTTGTTATAATAAAACTAGGATATTTATTTTTATTTAATGATTTGTGATGGAATTTTTTTTTAATCAAAACTTAAAATTCATTAATTTATAGTCAATATAATTTTTTTGGAACATCTTTATCATAATTAGACGTATCACATAAACCAATCGTATCATCAAAATTTAAATAGTTGGACTATGCCCCATATCAATAGAACCGAAAAAATTATTTCACTTATATCAATTGATATCATTCAACTAGGTAGTTTCACCATAATCAGTATCACCAAAATCTAGAAAGATATGACTGATAAAAATGTCTTAAAAATTAAAATTTTAGTTGCGTTTAAAAAATAATTATGTTTACCGCAAGAAGTTTAGTAGTTTTATAATACAATATGAATACACTGCAATTTATACCAGGGCTAAATGATTTATTAAACGTTGAAATTATTCAGAAATTGATTTCAAAATTCTATATGTTAAAATGAATTTGAGGGCCAACGAGCTAACCAGCCTGGGAGAACCGGAGAAAGGAGAAGGGAAAAAAAAAAGAAAAAAAAAACGAAAACTTAGATATAAACGGGTTAACAAAATTCGATCCAAACACTTCTAATTTTAGATACCCAATTATTTATTTAGTTATTTTCTTGACACATTTTCCTCTAAATTCATTTTCGACAAATTAACCAATAGTCCACAATTAATAAAGTGGGCCCACTATTTTTGTTGGGTTGGGGCCCATCCTATGGGCAGAAAGAAAGGCATACACGTGAATGTGATGGTCCAGTTACGACTTGTAGTGGGATATAGTTACCACCGAGTGCACATTCTGACGTATAAATCTATACTTACATAAAATCATATTTACAGAAGTACAATTTTCTCTTCTGAAAATGTCAAATTATTATTATTATTTATTTATTTTGATTTTTTGCATATTTTATTATTTTTCCAAATAATTATGCAATATATTTATCAAATTCTTGCTTAGTAAGTTATGGTGATACTTATTGGAAAGCGTATGTGTGATATTATTTGCATCAAGTTAATAAATAATCTATCAAATTACATCACATCAATTGAATTTCTGCATTTTTTATTTTGAACACCAGCTTGCACCTCTTTTTTTGATCAATCAAGAAACAAACATTGTTTGCATCAGGTTCTTAGTAAAATTTTCAATTTTTTTGTGTAGTGTTTTCAACACACACACACACACATATATATATATATATATATATTTAATATAAGTAATTGGATTTGATTTGTAATTCATAATTGATATTTTAGTTTGTTAATCACATATTGTCAAATGAGATATATATATATATATATATATAATAATAATAATAAATAGGATAGTATGAATTAGACAAATATAAATTTAAATATAGTTACGTAAATTCAAAAAAAATTAATTGTTAAATACTTTATATCTTTAAAATATTTATTATTAATTACATTGTATTATCAAATAGTTGATATTTAACACTTTTTATATAAGCAACCGTGCAACGCACGAGGACAACTACTAGTATGGGATAATAAATTTATTCTAAATTTCAAAGTTCAGAGGTTTTGAGAAAATTCTATAATTAAAATTTTGGATTTTATGGTAACGATAAATAGTCAGAACATATGTTTGTTTGAGAATAAATTAATGTCGAAAAAATAAATTGATATAATATTTTAATATGGAAATGTGATTTTGATAATTATTGGATGATTGCATGATGATTAATTTGTTATATTTAAATAAGGGGTAGGTGGGTAGTTGTGTGTGTTTTGTATTGAGAACCGTATAAAATGTATTGTTTAGAGTAGAAAATATATATTTATAGAAATATGTAGTAATAATTGGGAAGCATTTGAAAATCGAAAACAAACGTACAAGAAGTTTGAAAATCTCTTCCAAACATGGGATTTAAAAACTCTGTAGTGAAATTGATTGCAAGGTATGGAAGCACAATAAATATGCCCCAACTTCATCTTACTATAATAATAATTCCTACAAAAGCAATTAGATAAACTTTCATGGGGCTTCACATTAACTTTTGTTTACATGCCACATTTGATATATATGATGACTAAAATATTTAAAACAAATTATGTTAATTTATCTATTAAAACTGCAAGAAATCAAGATAAATAAAAATATTAAATATTAAATCTGATGCCGTCATCTATTTGGGAAAATCTCAAGTTTATAATAATGAGAATATGAATAATGTGGCAAACTAACACAAGTTTTAGTTTCATTTACCAAAAAAAGTCTTAGATGACTACAATATACCAATAAATTGAAGAACCATTTTTGACTGCACGAACCAACAAATGCATCCAATCTCAGTTTGTCGATAGGATACAATGAATTAAAACTAAACAAACACCAAGTCACTCATCAACCAGACAACATAAAAAATTCTACATAAAATCAATCTCCAACATAAACAATCAATAGAAAGGATGATCTTCCACTCTAATTATTCATTAACTTATATGCTCAAGAAATCATACCAGATCAACATCTTCAATCAAAAGATATTTAAGTTTTGGGAAAGCATTGTGACGAGCATCTGCTGATGGTCCCCACGTCGTTCCTCGAATTTGAGTACTTCAAGTTTCGGCAAAAAACCAACAATTATTAGATGTAATTCAAACAAAAAATAAGACATTTACCTCAAGTACATCAAAGAAATGAATCTTTTTACACCTAAACAACTAAAAAGACAAGAAGCGAAAGATTTAATATGAAAAATCTAATAAGATAAAATTAAAGGATAAATAATTTCAGTTCTCTATTTCTTTCGCTAATATTCAATAAACTAGTAAATTATAAAAAATTGTAGTCACTAAAATTCATACATCCCAAAAGGCTATGTTAGGAAGAGATTTGGCATTGAAAATTTTTGAATTTCAAAATCCTAATATATATTTGTTTCCGTATTTAAATTTGTATGTTTGTTTCTGCATTCAAAATCCTAATTTATATTTATTTCCGCATTTAAATTTGGATCACAAAATCCGGATATAATAATTATTACATCTACTACAATCATAAATTATTATCAAATACACTTTTCATAAAAAAATATTACACCAACCCATTTTTTCATAATAAAATATTATATCAACCCACCTTTTAGAGTATTGATTTAACATCTATAGTATAATCTTCAGTGGCGGATCCAAGGGGGGGCAAGAGGGGGCTGTTGTCCCCCCAAGAATTTTGAAAAAAAATTTTAGTAGTGCATTTTAAAATAATTTCATACAATTGCCCCCCTAAAATTCAAATGATATATTATATATTGTGTTATAGAATAATAAAAAATATAGTATATTTTAAATTAGCTATACAATCATAGAAAATATATACGTAAAATTTTAATATATTTAGACTTTTTATGAATGTGTTCCTCCCGAAGTCCCGCCCCCGCAAACACTAAATTCTGGATCCGCCACTGATAATCTTATCCTAAAAGATCTTCAAACAAACATACATTTTCCCTATTCATATTTACTACAAAATCCAAGATTTAACACTAACCCCTTCCGAACATAAACATGGAAAAGAAATCAGAAGGTAAAGTTATTAAAATTATGATGATTGCTTGCGATTAATAATAAACTTAATTTGATCTCTATGCTAGTTCTCTCTCATCCCCTTCTTTGATCGCCCAATTGGGTACATTTATAACATCATTCATAAAAAAAAACTGTTGGTAGCAGTACCATATCAAGGTGGAAATCATAAATTGATGGTTCCCTTTTGCATCCCATGAAGTTCGGACATGAACTTGAAAAGGAGTTTCGAGACCAAATGGTTCTCTCAATTGCCGCTCTTTGCTTTCCTTAGCCTATTTTATAACTGAAGGGTTGCAGTCAACTACTTTAAGCGTGTAAAGAGTGGATAAAAAGGAAGCTCTTGTAATATGAAGCAGTAGTTGATGCATAGATGCTCGAGTGCTCCGAAGCATGTTGCTTTGGTTTTCCAGCAGACAAGATCAACATCAACATCTTCAATCAAAAGATATTTGAATTTCCAGAAACAATTGTTATATGCTTCCCATGTTGGTCCTCGAAAAGCATAGCATGTCAATTTGAGCACTTCAAGGTTCGGCAATGAACCAATTATACTCATATATTCCCATGGGTAGCTCAAACCACTCAGATGCAACTTCCGTAGACTTGATGGGAACATTGAACGAGGAGGTGGGGCAACAACCTTGTACATCAGCTTTGGATTCATAACAACACATTTAAGTGACTCTAATTTGACAAGACGAGAGATACGATTCAAGCAATGGAACTGTTTACCATCATCATCGAGCGCCGATTCAATTTGAATTCCCAACTTCTTCAAATTCCGAATTCTCTTAAGAATCATCTTGGTGAAATTGTGACTACTTACATCTGACAGTGTTAAGAGGTTTGGTAAGATCAGATCAACATCACAAGTAGGATTAGGTAGGTTGCTTCCCATGATTTGAAGATGCTTCAAATTTTTCATATCCCAAATCTCCATAGGCAAATACAAGTGAGCTCCAGGATATTTGATGCTCAAATGTTTACCGACAATCAATATCTGGAGGTTCCAAAGTTTGGATATGGAAGAAGGAAGCACCCCGTTACAAGTGACAGCAAGGTACCTTAGACGAAACAGTTTCAGTACTTGCATTGGAAACTCATAGAACCGGATTGTAAGAGCATCAAGCACCCTCAGCAGCCCCAGACCAAAAAATATTGGCACTTGATATTTATGATATATACCAGTATATAGCAAAGAACACGCAGTTGAATTGAGTCCTGCAATTGAGTTGAAGACTTTTTTAATACCCAATAAAGTGTTATTACGAATGCACAACCTTCGCTGATTCTTTACACCTTCTAATAAACTTTTGGTGTAACTATTGAAGCCATGGAACAAATTATTCTTCGTTGCCAAATTGTTAGATAAACGCCAATAGACAGAATGCAGTCGGCATGCCTTAACTTTGAAGTTTGATCCCTTTTGAGGGACCAAAACTACATTTTTGTCATCAAACTCCAATAAACACTCTGAGAAAGGATCTTTTGGAGTCAAGGAAATGTTTTGTTCAAGGAATCCCTCAACAGCCCACAACCTAGCAAGCTTGGAACGAGGAATCTCATAATCTAGAGGAAAAACTCCCATATATAGAAAACATGCTCTTAAATGTTGGGGTAAGTTGTAGTAGCTCGCAAGCAATGTCTTTGAAATTTCATCATGCACTTTCTTGAAAACTAGATTTTCCTCCTCTGCTACCTCGTTCCAAAAATCCAACGACTTTTCAGCAATACATAGGACTTTAGCAACTTTGACTATCATAAGAGGAAGTCCTTCACATTTCTTGACAATCATCTTTCCAACTTTGTCAAGTTCAGAAGGGCAAGACTGACCTTCAACAAACACCTTCGCACAAAAAAGGCGCCAACTATCTTCTTCACCTATTAAAAGAATTTTGTGAGACTGATCACTATAACCAAACTACGCTACTTTAGTTAGCCTAGTCGTCACCAATATTTCACCCTTAATGTTCGGAAATAATTTTTCCAAGCAATGCAATGGCTCTTTGCTCCATACATCATCCATCACAATGAAGCATTTCTTATTGGACAACTGCATGCACAAATCCTTAGCTAATTTCACGTCTCCCTTCAAATACATTTTATCAATGTCAGGGTGTATGTGAGCAAGAATATCTATCAAGATCTCTTCCGAATCATATTTTTGTCCTAAATTGATCCAGACACTATGGTCGAACTGACACAAAATTGATGGATCTTTAAAAATATCCTTAGCGATAGTAGTCTTACCGATTCCAGCCATGCCATAAAGTGAGAGAATTGTTAGTTTAGGAAACAACCTTTCAGGGAACATCTTCGCCTTGATATGTTTAAGTAATTCAGGAGTACCATTAAGCGTTATTTCACCTACTTCAAAAGCTTGCCTTACAGAAGCATCCTGAGTCGAGAAGTACACCTGCTTCATTGCCTTCATCTGCAACAAACAATTAATACAAATGATCCTTCTGATATTTCTTTAAAACATATATATATATATATATATATATATATATTTATTTATTTATTTATTTAAAAAGACTTTCAAATGAAAACAAGGGCTTATTAACCTAAATCTGAAGATTTTTTTTTTTTATTTGGATAAAAATTTGAACACCTATTCAGTGAAGATGCTCCTAGGATGGAATATTCCACCCAGGATGCTCCCGTCTGACCACCGCCGAGAGCATCTCGATGGAATATTTCACACCGAAAGCTGTTAGCTGACAACTTGTTTTATGCTACGGTCATTTAGTAACAACTCATAAATTATGAGCTCCAATGCAAAAATGGTTATAATCTAGCTTGAAAAATCACAATTTACTCTGTTGTTAAAGTAAAGTTATGCATTTCTATTTTAATTTCAGATTTAAAGTGGATGTATTGACGGTATTGATTTGAACTACAAAATAAAGAACCAATTCTAGAATGTTGGTGCAAAGAGAAAAGTTAAGAGTAAATGTCATTTTGATATCAAAACTTTCCTATTGGTCTTCATTGATTGTTTTGTAACAAAAGCCTCATTCCATATCCTCAAATAAATATAAGAATTAAAATTAAAAAACAAGATGTATATGGTCATTTTTATACTTGACTAACTTTTTTTCTTCGCTAGCACCTCAAAAAAGTCCAATGTTTTTTCATCATGCAACATAGGATCATTTTATGATCACTTTCCACCAAAGTCAAATTTTATATACCAAACTTTTTTTACTAATTTAATACATAAAATTTGCGCTTAAAACACTCTCTATCTCAGATCATACAATAGCCCCAAGTAAATTTTCTAATTTCCATTAGATTCAAGCACAATTTGAACAAAAACTGAATGAAATTTTCAATTTGGCCAAAAAAGAAACTCATTCTTAATCACATACTAATGGTGAACTTATGAATTAAGTAATAGAAAAGTAAATGATATATAAGTTAAAACGATAATAAACTAATAAATCTATAAAAACACATTATTAAACTATAAAATTTATTTTACTCTATTTTAATATGTTGGGAATTTCTTCGCTTTTATACTCTACCCATGTATATAATCATAACCATATAATGTGTGAAATGTGGTATACTTTGAAAAATCAAAGAATACTAATCATTGATTTTTTCAAGATATATCACATCACATATCATGTAGATCATGGTAATACCACAAGAGTATGACAGAATTAGCAAAATTACTTGGAGAAAGTGAAAATATGATCTATTGTTGGTATGGATTGATGGTAGGGCTAGTGTAAGTTATGGGAAAAAAAAAACGTTGAAATTTAACTATAAATAATAATTCTAAAAAAAAACTTAATACATAAGAACATGGATGGAAATGAAAGAGCCACATCTTATGATTTATGACGTGATGTTTTGTATTTGATAAAAAAAAAATTCCTTTTTGTTTATATCTTTAAGTTGATTGTTTATTTTGTGCAAATTTGTATATTTTTACCCTGTTGCATGTATCATCCACCTCAGCTCCATACCATTGGAATCTAAGCCATACTATCGTATTTTATATTAATAGAATTGGGTTGTTTCATCAAAACCTAAGTTGTACTACAGTAGCATTAATAGAGACCGTCAATTATCATCAACATCAGATTGTAACATAATCCATTCAACCAAACAACAGAGAAGAATATTTGTTTAGAATGAGTTAGCAAGTGGATGATTGGGAGCAAAAGAAAAGGAGATTAAATAGAAAGATAGGGTGAGAAATGAATGGTACCTCAGAGATCTCATCTGCAACCATGTAAATAGGATTTGTTTTGTCTTCTGCTAACTCCTTCCAATACTCCAACGTCTTCTGGGCTTGCGATAAGTGGAGTATAACCTTGGCAAATGTAAGACAAAGACCTTGGCAATTCTTGGCAATCTTTTTTCCAGCTTCTTCAAGTGATGGAGGGCATGATTCACCTTTTAAATCAAACAATGATGCACATATATAACTCCACAATAGGTCGTCTTCATTGACCTGCATTCCATAGATAAAAAAGCTTTGGGCAGATAAAGCTACTTCATGTAGGGCCGTAGTGAGTAAGATTATGCTTCCATTGTTCTCCACTGGAAATGAGCTTTTCAGGTAACCCAACACCTCTGTATCACACACATCATCCAACACAATTATGTATCTCTTGCCCTTCAATCTTGAGTACAAATACTCACCTATACTTTTTTCATCTTCCGTTTCCCAAAGATTTTCAAGAAATGTTACTGCAGTCGAAGGGTTGTTCTTGTTCAATATATAAATCATCATAAATTGTATAGGCAAATGCCGTTCTACCACTTCCTACACTCCCAACAAAAGAGAAAACACCAAAGTCGTCTGGCCTTTTAGTCTTTTGCAGCAGATAACTCTTCACTTTCCCAATTTCTTCCCTTATTAGAACCTTCTCTTCTCCAAAATCAATAGTTGCATCGTCATCATCTTCTTGTTCTTCTTCATGATCAGATAACGGGTTGCCTAATTCTTCAGTATACTCCTCCTTCATCATCTTCACCGCTACCAAAATGCTGCTAATCTCTTGCATTACTTTCTCCTCATCTGATCCATAGTTTTCAGATTCTGACTCATGGAATTCCACCACATCTTCTAGTTTATATACTTCCTCTCTCATTTTTCCATCCAAAGCATCCAATCTCTTCCTGCTGCTGTTGCTGAGGCTGCTATCATCCAATTGTTGGAGAAGTTGTTGCAACGACTCCATCTCCTTCAATGCAAATTCCATGGTTTCTTGAGGGGAACAAGACACATTGAAATTAGGATTAGTAATGAGAAAGTGGTGTATTGTTTGCTTAACAGAAACAACAGCAGCATAAGCCATTTCTTTAATATGGAAATATCTCTATAACAAACTCCAAAACCACCATGTATTATTGAGAGAAGCTTTATGAAAAATGCTCACAAAATTTTCTTCTCTATTTATTAATTTTCAATTTCAGCGGTTTTTTTCCCAAATGCTATGAAGTACATGTATGTGTTGGGTATGGTGGTTGATTTTTAAGAGGTTTGATGATATGAGAATCAATTAGAATAGGGATTAGAGTTTTTTCATGGCTGGCCATTAACTACTACGGTTCATTATTATCCTTTTATGTATTTATATTTATATACTTATGTGGTAGGTTTTTGTCTTTTATTTATTGAGCTACAACCCAACTCTATTAAATTAGTCTCCAACAAGAAACTCAACAAGATATTGGACAAACCATCTCAGATTTCTTATCAGTATATTGGGGTATTCCAAAACAAAGAAACTTCAGGGATGAGCATGCAACTATGGCTTTTGAAGAATTAAAGCAAGCCATGGTCACAACACCAGTATTGGCTTTACCCAACTTTTCCAAGGAATTTGTGGTGGAAACAGATGCTTCGGGGAAAGGAATTGGAGCTGTTCTCATGCAAGAGGGAAGACCTATTGCCTATATGAGTAAATGCTTATCTCAACAACAAGAAGGCATGTCAACTTATGAAAAAGAGCTGTTAGCATTGGTCACAGCAGTCCAAAAATGGAGACCATACCTAATTGGGAAGCACTTCACCATAAAAACTGATCACCAGAGTCTGAAGCACTTGATGGATCAACGAGTAATCCTCCCAGGTGCTATCTTCCGGCGCTGCATTAAACCATTGGATGAGTACCTGTGCTACTGGCTTTCAACTTTTATTTTCAATTCAAACATTTGTATACAGTTGCCAGTTGAGTGAACCAGAATTTCAAGGCAGAATAATGAAATAGTGGCTAATATTTATATTTATTTTTGTTTTAATTCAGGCAATGAGATGTTAGTTTAATCCTTTGGGTACTTTTTTTCCTCGTAAGTTGCATTTGTCTTTCGTTGACCACTACAGGGCACATGCGGTGTGCCCCTCTAGAATTTTGTTTTTTGTTCTATGTATTTACTGTGACTTTTATAACCATCCATCATATCTTCATCCACTTGGATTAACGAATTTAAATAAGTGTTTCATGTCCTTTGTTGACTTTCGAGCTTATACATGCACTGTTGGGTGGGTAGGATTCATCAGGGGTGGGGACTTACCATATCGAAAAAATACCGAATTTTCGGTATACCAAAAATTTCTTCGGTACGATATCGGTATGGCATTTTCAAACTTTCGGTATTTCGGTATATACCGAAATATCGAAAATATTAATATTAATTAAAAAAATATATTAATTCCACATTAATAAATTAAAAAATATAATATTTTTTATTTCAGTAAACGGTATTTTCGATATATCCAAATTTCGGTATGTAATTTTTATTTCGGTAAAATGGTATTTTTGGTATATCGAAATTTCGGTATATATTTTTCATTTCAGTATAACGGTATTTTCGATATATCGATAAATTTTGGTATACCGAAATTTTCGGTATGAAACGGTATGGCTACCTATGATACCGAAAATTAGGTATACCGAAATTTTCGATACGATAACGGTATGGATTTTTGGATACCGAAATTTTCGGTACGATATACGGTATGAGATTTTCGGTACGGTACCACCCCTAAAATTTCATACTCTCTTAACAAGAAAGTCATCTCATAATATTTTAGTAATAATTCCAGAAAAAAATAATCCTAGCTTTTCTAAACACTCCATAATAAAATAAATGAAAAGTAATTATAAATGAAAAGACTAGGATACCCTCCTATCTAAATAAAAAAAAAATATTTCACTTCCTTCTTCATATTTTCTAAAACTTAATCCTAATAAATCACAATGGTATATAAACATATAATTGTAACGAACAATGTAATATTTCTCAAATTTTAATGGTTTTACATTATGTAGTTAAATATATCATAAATATAGGTGTTAAACAAAAATATTGTTGTAAAACACATCATTCGACCTTTGGAGGTCCAAAATTGCACGATTTGTTCAATCTAAATAGGTCAAGCACAATATACCCTTTGTTCGACCTATCCGAGTCGACTGGGTCAAACTTAATCTGTTTGACATATTTGAGTCAAACATTCGGCCAGCCAATCCAATGGAGTTTTTGAAAATTACGTTTTTCAATTTTTATGACTTATTCATCAATAATTTAAAAAAAAAAGCAAGATAGCCTCAAAAATGGCAGTGGAGAAATGAAAGCAAGAGAAAGAGAGGTTAGGGGCGGGGAGGAGAGAGAAGTCGAGAGAGGAGAAGGGAAGAGAGAATGTCAATGGGAGGGGGAGTTTCAGATTTTTTTTTTCTCTATTAAAGGGTAAAATCAGAATGTGTTGGGGTGTTTTCGGAATTTCTTTAAGTTACAATTATTTAAATTGGTGCGTATTTAGTATATGAGATGTATTTAGAAAATGGTGGGGGTGTTGATAGTCCCATCCAAAAAAAAAAAAAAATCAAAAGGTACGAATTCTTAAAAAATATAAGGATTTCCCACACCAACTAAAAGAAGTCAGGAAAAGACTTCTTAAACTTCGAAGGCTTTGTTATGTATGTAGAACGTAGTTCTTTAAAACCATTACGTCTATGCTAATAGAGATTTAAAAAATAATAATAACAACGGAAAAAAAAAAACTTCCACACAAAGAAGAGAGAAACCAACCCCCACTTTTTATCACGTAGTAAACTGGCCCCATTCTAAAGACACTTGAATCCATCTTGCATTCATTTAGTATCTAAAGCATGATGATTGATGGATTCATTTTATTTCATTTGGGTGAAGTGTGAACCTTGTTTTTCTTTTTTAGTTTGACAATGAATGTACTAAATAGCCAAAAAAAGTCAAGTTGGCTTATATCAAAAATTAAGTGTTCAATATATTCGTGGGAAACTAACCTGTGCGCAAGAAGGAGCCCCAATATCCAAAGTCAAACCCAACTCCAAATCAATTCCAAATTTCAGCTCCCCCGTAGAAAAGTAGAGAATGGAATTTTGAACACCAGCCTATCAACTTATCTCCACTTGCCATCGTTTCCTTCGACCCCCACACCAAACTACTCAGTGTGGCTGCATATTAGTGTGTACAAAACAACAATTAGAACAAAATCAGCAAATATACAAATCAATAAATGAAATCACACAAAAAAACCATGTTTACCTATCCAAAAAAAAAGGAGAAAATTGGGGGGAAACGAGTATTCATGTTCTTCTTATCATCTGTATGTTTGTTCTCTGTTCTTGATTTCATCCCCTTTTCTCCTTTTCTTTTTTTCTTGCAGAATCGTGGTTGATTGTGCTTGATGGTGGTGGCTTGGTGGAAATCTTACGTGGTGGCGGTGGGTTTGTAGTGGTGATAAAATGGCTCCACTATAATGTTACGTGAAGTATGTAAATGTAGATAAACTTCTACTCTACATCGTAAATTGGAAAAGACAGACAATTAATTCATATGTATATGATTCAAGAAACACAAAAGAAACATGAAATCATCAAACTTCAAAACTATCTCAGAAAAAATTAAGAAATTAGCCAAATCCTTCAAAGATAGAGAGCGATATTTTCACTAGTACTTTAATAACATAAAAGAAAGTACGTAATGTTAGAGTGGATGAATTACAAGAAGCACATTAAAACTTCTTCCTAGAAAAAAAAAATTCAAGAAAGAAAGAACCAAAGCAAGGATAGTGATCAAGAAACAATAATTGCAGAAAAAAATAAAGAACTTCTTGGGTTTGAGTTAATGGTTTTTCAAGAATTACCAAGAAAAAGATGCTGAGAGCGGTCGCTAGTGGAGAGCTGCAACATTGGCCTGAGATCAGGGAAGGATGCCATCGCCAGAATCTGTTTTCTATAATCCCAGTTTCAGGAAAGCTGAGTCTTATTCATCAGACGCATCTCATCACCATGGATTTAATCAATGAGATGAACAGCTTTCCCGAACTGGGATTACAGAAAACATATTGTATGGAAATGAGGTGGGTCGAATATTTTTTGGGCTGATATCCCTCATGGGTACTCCGGTAAACGCTCTTCTCAAAAAGGTTCCTCAGGTTCTTACTCACCTGAAGAAAATCTGATTACTTCAAGAATCCGATTCCCAAACAAGGATTAGAGTTGATGTTAAAGAAAACGGTGGAACAGAAAGTCCATTATGAACAAAGTATTCATGTGTTCCCATGGAGGAAATGAATAATCTTGACAACATACATGATTCATTCCTGTGTATCCATACATACCACTGAACAAATTCCTAGCATGATAGCTGATATATAGATCTTGAAACGTAACATGTAATTCTGGTAATTTCCGCTAAATTCTGCATATTAGCAATTTATCCCTTTTACTTAAAATATAACAAAGTCTCACGGAAGTTCTTTACTCACCGCATACTCGATTGATAATGTAGTTATTATTTATTAACAGACTAAATCAATACCAGGGTATGTTGGAAGCATATATACACAGATAAAAAAAGGCAACTCACTAAAGTATAGTTCAACACGCACATCATGAAAAAACAAAACGAGGAAAATCTTATTTGCATATCACTGAAATCAGATTGTTTGCGAAGATATATAGGACATATATAATTGTGTTTGTGATAAAAAAATAGCAATAACTGCCACTATCAAGTAAAACCAATAACTGCTGCAAATCTTCAGAAAACAAACCAAAATGAATTTTTTTTTTTTTTAAAGAAAAAAAAGCTGCAGAATTCTTAAAACTCTGCTTATTGACTTATTAATGATCACATAAGGAATTGTTCAGTTAAAACCTCACTCTTGAAAACAAATTTATTTCAGCAATAGCCCTAGTGTTTATTGGGTTGGGCAACACCATTAGGTACGTAAGAGTCCAGCATGTACGGCCGCCACCAGTAAAGTCGCAAGGGGTAAACAAGTCCAACTAATTAAAAGGTCACAACATCAACTGGGCAGTTAAAATTAGCACAACAATTAGTGGCACACAGGAGCAACACATGCGGGCCATACAAAAAACAGTTAAAATTAGCACAACAATTAGTGGCACACAGGAGCAACACATGCGGGCCATACAAAAAATCCAAAGGATTAAGGTATTGGGACAGCACTTATTAAACCCCAAGCCAACTAATCGAGCCCATTAAAATCAGCCCAATCTTTTAGTTGCTTTAGACCAGAAAAATTGGGATCCAATTTGGGCATGAGGTCCAACAAATTTTTGTTGGGCCTGAAAGCAATACCCGAAGGGTTTTTGGGGTTGGGCCACAAAATTTGGGGCATTAGAATCCAATGGGTACATATGACCACCACAAAGTCACAATGGGTTGATAGATTAGCCCATAGATTAGGATTAAAGGAGACTAACTCAAGAGGGCACTATTGAGAGTTTCAACTCAACCTAACCCAGCACATTCACATTACCCATAGGCACACTTGCAGCATCACAATAATTCTGGAAATAAAAAGACAAAGCCCAATTCATCATTTTTGGTGTTTAGCCCAATTCATCATTTTGGTGATTAGCCATACAGGCTGGACATCATTATTGCACCATTCGTCAATATTGTAATCAGAGCCAGAGATTTTTAAATCAATGAGATAGAAGGAGAAAAATATATATCAATAAGTAACATACGTTGAATCGCTTTAGTAAAACCTTGTTTGCCAAGTTAAGAAATTATATCTATTTTTTTTAAAAGAAAACATGAATTAAACTGTAAAGGAATTAGGGTAACTAAAACTGACAATTGAAACAAATAGGGCAATGCGAATAAAATAGTACGGTCTTTGAGGTACACTAAGAGCAGAGACTTGTGTCTTTTAAGGAGGAAGCAAAGAAGAAAATTAGATACCTGGATGAGTAACATGTACAACTAACATAAGAGAACCAAAAAGTGAAGCTGCAATGAACCTCTGGTATGGAAGAAGCATGGCCATGACAACACGAAATTGGGATGACCACTAATGATGAAGCTGTTGGCAGAACAAGCAATTTAGCTGTGTGGGTAAACTGCTTACAACCTTCACTTGTTAACCACACCCCTTTAGTTCAAGTGAAGTCGTTAGTGATGCTTCAACATGGAGCACGTTCAATTAGGGGCATATGCCCATATTCAACAACCTGAGACCAACCAGCAATGGATTTGTGAAATATACGAAAGCATGATAAGCAAATTCCATTGAAGTGAGCTAAATAAATCTGCAACTACATGACAGAAAAGTATTACATGGCAACCGAAAATGAGAATAATGATTCACAAGTTCTTTTTTCGAAATTGAGATTGAAAATTTTAGAACAACCATCAAACAAAAAGTGGACTTCAATCCCAATATAGGATGAAAAGAAATCAATAAGATGATGACTTAGAGGTGAAAATGATGCTCTCTCAAGATAATCACAACCATCTAATGAGACATGCTCGAGGTAAGGGCACTTGAGGCTCAAGATAAGTTATTGCATGGAAACCACCGAGTGAAAGACTAACTAAAGACGTATTGTGGAAACTCACTGTTGTCAAACTCTGACACGGAATAATATGTAAAGTTAGATATAATAGCAGTGACTATAAAAAAAAAATCTGATGCATGCACAACTTGTATAATAGGTGGATAGATGGATATTATGAGATAAATATCACATGGGTGCACATTAGGCATTCTATAGAACTCCATGTCCAAGAAGGTAAGAGATCTCATATTTCTCCAACTACATTACGAAATTAAAATTTCTAAGAGCAGTATGATGTATATGCACTGTGTACTCTGAATACCAACCAAGTATCTTTTCTTGTTTGAAGTTTGAACTAAAACACAGACTGACTTAAGTCTATGCCAACATTAAAACCTTGATTTTATGAATTATAAAGGTCTCAAGAAATTTATCAAAAGTAATATAAATCCTCATAATTCTTTAACATACTGAAAAGTAATATAAATCCTCATAATTCTTTAACATACTGAATTATTGCCGATCACAATCAAGGTTTTATCAATTGAAGATTGTTAAACGAGATAGAAAGGGTATTCCAGAACTAAGCAAAACAAATCACAACAAACCTCACAATTGTCAAGAACTAATGATCTTGATACAGGACAGCCTCCTCCACTACTGAAAACTTCACAAATGGAAATCGTCAAGATTCACCTTCGGTAAGGTCTACTTCTTGCAAACAATCGCATTGTAGTGCTAAGTGTGTCGAGCTTCCTTGCTTTTGCAAAACTAATTTCTGCAAGTAAATTAAGTATAATTATTCCTGTGACCCAAAACCAATAAGTTTAAAGCATAAAAGCAATCATTTCACTGAGAAATCACAACTTTATTAGGAACTAAAAATTTTACGAATAAATACATACTTTAAGTGCACTTGATGTAATACTGATTCTTTGGAGAGAAGGGGGCAATTAGAAACTGTGATGACAATAGCACACTGCTTCTTAAATTTAAATCTATAAATCTGCAAAGAGCAAGTAAATTGTCAATCACTACAGAAAGACAGATCACAAGGCTCTCAGAGCAAGAGTAGGACATACTTCCGACAGTGTACAAGCCTTATGTTCTTCAGGCGTCGCAGCTCCAGATATACTGATGTTAATAAATTGCAATTATCAAGCTCTAGAACCTAGATTAGATGCATAGGCAATATAAGCAACCTATGATCTTATCTAATTAATCAAACCATCAAATCATCATAATCAGAAGTCAAAAGAAATACAGAAGAGGGTGTATTCAAACCTCAAGAATTGGACTAGATGTTATAGCAACCATTGAAGCCGATGTTATACCCTCACAGCTATGAAGCTTAAGAATTGTCAGCAATTGAAGTCTCACAGACTTTAAAAGATAATTACTCGTTAGATGGCATGCATACATACGTATACAGGTACTCGATATAAACATATGTATACAAACACACACACACAGGGTTTACTTCAAGAGAGATGTTTGGGCAGTATGATGCGTCTAGACCATGGAGCTTTCCACAAGCCTGAGCTATACTTTGTAGTGTCTCATCACTGAGACATGAACATTTGGATACATCCAAAGATTCCAAGAGAGTGGGCATGATGTATTCAAACCTCAATATAAGTAAAATAAGACACGACATCAAGATTTTAACCAAATCCCTTCAAGAAACAGAGGGAGAAAGATGTTGTAATCAAGATTTTAACCAAAATCACTTCAAGAAAGAGGAGAAAGACGTTGCAATCAAAATTTTAACCAAATCCCTTCAAGAAAGAGAAGAAAAAGACGTTGCAATCAAGATTTTAACCAAAATCACTTCAAGAAAGAGGAGAAAGACGTTGCAATCAAAATTTTAACCAAATCCCTTCAAGAATGAGAAGAAAAAGACGTTGCAATCAAGATTTTAACCAAAATCACTTCAAGAAAGAGGAGAAAGACGTTGCAATCAAAATTTTAACCAAATCCCTTCAAGAAAGAGAAGAAAAAGACATTGCAATCAAGATTTTAACCAAAATCACTTCAAGACGTTGAAATCAAGATTATACCCAAATTCCTTCAAGAAAGAGAAGGAGAAAGACGTTGCAGTCAAGATTTTAACCAAAACCCCTTCAAGAAAGAGAAGGACGCTGCAATCAAGATTTTAACTAAAATCCCTTCAAGAAAGAGATGCAGTAAAGATTTTAACCAAAAATCCATTCGAGAAAGAGAAGAAGAAAGACGTTGCAATCTAGATAATTTCTTTTCAAGAAATAAATAATCAAAGCAATAAACAATACCAAGAGAAAGACGAGAGCACTCACCGGTGGAAAGCGGTCACATCTTGTCAGGATGGGTTAACCCCAAGCCAGCCAGCCAAGCGCTTTCCCTACTCAGATTATTTCTGGACTTTCTCTTTTACTTTACCTATTTTCTAGAGGGTGTTAATCCACCAACTTCTAAGAGCATTCCAATTTAAAAAAATAAATAAAAATAATTTTATTCTTAGGTTTTGTTCAACTAGGTCTATTCAGTTATTATAACCGAACGTATTTTTTCGTGTTCGGCCAAGGTGGTCGAACATGCTTCTATATATTCGGGCGAACGAAACTGCTCGGGTTCAATCATTTTTTTTACGTTTTTTCCTACGATTTTCACACATTTAACAAATCCGTAGAATGTTCGTCATTATGTAGGCATTACATTCTTAAAAAAAATAAAAGATTTAACATAAAAAAAGAACATAAAAAAATCGATCAAACCCGACATAATTTTTTGCTATTGGGTTTGATCGATTTTTTTGCATTCTTTTTATTTAATATTAAATATTTTAATTTTTGAAGAATATAATGTCAACATAATGAAGAACGTTCCACGAATTTGTGAAATGTGTGAAAATCGTAGGAAAAAACGTAAAAAAACGACTGAACCCAAATAGTTTCGTTCGGTCCCGGTTGGCCGAATACGTAGAAGAATGTTCCACCATCATGGCCGAACATATAGAAGCCGAACACGGAGAAGTACGTTCGTTTGTTTGCAAAGATAGATGAGGCACATATAATTGTGTTTATGACAAAAGAACGCTTCACATCATGAAAAGGCCAATCGAGGAAATCTTATTTGCATATCAATGAAATCTGATTGTTTGCAAAGATATATGGAGCATATATATAATGTGTTTGTGACAAAAAAAAAACATGGCTTCACATTTTTTTGTTAGCATATATTTTACTGTAATCAGCAATTCACAATAAACATTAATTAACACAAAGAAAATATTCCTTTCTCATGTATAGGTATATGGACTTTCACATGGTTCACAGTATCCATGGCTGCCAGAATTTCGTTCATTAAGACCACTCAATAGATAAAACCCTGTTTGCCAATATAAGTAAATACGTTTTTTCAAAAAAAAAAAAAAAAAGGGAAAAACAAAAGAATACAAGAACTCAACCGTAAAGGAATTGGGATAACCATACAGAGAGTTGTATCTTTGTAAAGAGGAAGGAAAAGAGAAAATTAGATACCTGGATTGAGAACAAGAGTACAATTAACATATGAGAACCAATAAGTGAAGTTACGATGAACCACTGGTTGTATGGAAGACTCATGGTTATGATAACACGAAGTTGTTGACAGAACAAACAATTTAGCTGTGTGGGTACCTGAAGTGCAAAAGCATCAGTTTTCATCATATTTATTGCTTTTCCAAATGGAAACTGTTTACAACCATCATGTGTTAGCCATAAGGATCTTGTTATATGTCGATAAGATCCCACCCTATATTATTGAGATTCTAGATGCTAACAGTGTTAAAACCATATTTTTCACCTCTATATCAAGCTATTACCTGACCAATGTGATAAACTTTTTTCCATGACATCTTTGGGTATTCTTAGAAGTTTGACTCACCTCCACACTTCTACTCTTCCAAGCCTACAAAATTTTAACAGAATAAATTAATTGGATTACATTCTTGCAATGGTGAATTCTTATTTTTATTTTAGATGAAAAAGAAAGAGGAAGAGCGAGAGAGGGAAGGAGAAAGGATGAACATAATAAATTAAGGGGAATAACTAGAAAATAGAACCATATAATGATTCTAACCTCTTGAAGCCATTTGAAAACAGGAGGAACAGCGTAAGAGTAATTCAGAAACCTATTTCCAGAGACGAATATTACAATGCTGCAGAGGAAAATTTACAATTTTTAAGAAATGGCTTGAGGCATTACCTGCTTAACACAAATAACTGTGGGGTGCCCATCAGAGGTTCACATAGAGTAATGGACGAACCAGGAATATTGTCTTTCAAAGAAAGGCCATGACTCTTTGAAACCCTGGATAAAACAGCAGAAGGGTTACCAATTTTAGTAAAAAAAATTGATCTTTTACTTTAACAATGAGAAATTAAAAGTAACCATTATACCTTCAGACAAGAGAGAATCTGTTTGAATGAACTCCACTAGATGGTAGACCAATGAGAGAATCTCCAACCTCAATATTTTTCCATCAATTACCAAGTCTTTTTGTTACGATGGCAACAGCAAAGCCGCTTAAATCATACTCACCATCTGCATAATAATCAGGCATATCTGCTGTCAGAAAGATAACAAAGAAAGACAACAAAGATAACAAAGAAAACCTACACTTGTTAATTTTTAAAATGAAAATAATTAAAGACCAAATTCTACTCCTAAGCTTCATTCTCAAACGAGAAAAGAACTGACTTAAATTAAAGACTAGCCTTTATTACAGTTAGCTCAAGATGAAAAGATTAAGGACATAATAGAGAAAATATAATTTGCTTTTGAGGCACTGCAAATATTATGAAGAAAGATACCTTCACATATGAGCACGGTGAAGACACACTATAAAGCATAAATAACAATTCAACACAGATACCCCCATCAACTGCTTTTAACATGTAAAAACAATAACTGCTGCCAATAACTCCTTCGCCACCAGCACCATTACGATCCCTATATACACTTTTTTTTTCATGATCAACATTTTGTTATTTTCGCAGATGGAAACTGCTTACAACCTTCAAGTGTTAGCCATAAGGGACTTGCAAAACAAAGACTAAATTCAAATAAAATGAAGGGCACAACAACAAAACTAAATTTTAATACTTGTCTCCAAGGCTACGATTCAAAGCACGTCTAAAAAAGCCATGGTTTTGATCTTTTAGCCCCTTCCTCCCAATAATTCTGAAACCTATAATGAAAAGTTAATATATATAATGCATTCATATACTGAGAATAGACAAGAATATAACCACAAACTTTCTCCTCAATGTCTTGGTCTGAACCCGGGGGGTTCCCCAACCTCCAAACAACCTGTTCAATGATGGTCTTTTTGTAGGCTTGCTGCACAAGGAGTCAACTAATCGATTAAATCCCTACAAGATAAGAAACACTGGTGAGAAGTTAAATCAGTATTGTATTTTTAATATCGATATCCTTCTAGTGTGTCTTATTGTTTAGAAGAATTTTTTATTTTTTTATTTTAGAAGAAAAAAATGATACTGGTATCTTGCCATTTTCCAGTGAACATCAACACCAACATAAAATTGAATAAATGATGTCATCTTAGTACCTGAAAGAATAAGCACAAAGACGAATCTCTCTTTTTTTTTTTTTAATAAGACACAAATATTATATTTATATTTTACAACAAAAAATACAAGGGTTTAGGGGGAAGACAAAATCAAAAGTATGGACAAAGAACCATGCAAAAACAGTGTTAACATACAAAATGAAGCCCACGGGTGCTTAGAATCATAAAAAGCTTATATGATTATTATTTTGAAGCAAGCAAAATCAAATTTCATGAACTAAGTAGGCTATCACAAATCCAATGTCCAAACCAACCAGAAAATATTGGATCTCCCAGGACAAACGATCTTCACTTTTGGTGTCATCCACGTAAACCAATAGTTGAGTAGCCTGGGAATGGATCCTATACAAGAAGTACCCAAGCAAAACCTGCATAAAAATAGTTGTGAAAAATGGAAGTTGTCACACATAATCAACATAAGATGTGAAGCATTTACTTGGATCTCGTTATATGTCAATCAAATCTCATCCAAGATATATCATTGAGATTCTAGAGGCTAACAATATTAAACAATATCTTTTACCTCTGTATCAAGCTATTAACATCACCACTTTATAAGTTGACCAATGTAATACAACTTTTTTAAATGACCTGATATGAGTATTCTGAGAGCGGTCTCTCCTCTTTCACCTTCACCACCACCACCATTCTCAATCCCCATGTTAAAAGATCGTCTCATCTCAACATCTTCTATTCTTCCAGCCTACAAAACTTCTAACAGAATTAACAAATTGAATTACATTCTTGTAATGCCCAATTCTTATTATTGTTTTTTAAGAAAAAAAAAGAGAGAGAGGGAAAGGAAAAAGGATGAACATAATAAATTAGGGGCAAAATAACTAGCAAATAGAACCTACATAACAGCACTCCAAGGCACCAGTGAGACCTGTATTTGACGAACATCGGGGTGTTAAAAAAATCAATTGAAGCATTCATAACCTGCTTAGCATGAAAAATTGTCGGTTAGAGTAATGAACCAGAAAAATTGTCTTTCAATGAAAGGTCATTTCTCTCTGAAATTTGGATAATACAGCAGAAGGATCACCAATTTTCAGGGAAAAAAATATTATTTCAACAACGAGAAATTAAAAGAAATCATTAAACCTTCTGACAAGAGAGAATACGTTTCAATGAACCACACTGGATGGAAGACCAATGAGAGCATCTCCAACCTCGATGTTTATCCATCACTAACCAAGTTTTCTCTGCGTGATATAATCAGCCATCTATGCAGTTAAAACAACAATAAAAGAAAGATAACCAAGTTATTGGTTAGTTAAAAAATTGGCATGTTAATTTTTCAAATGTATATAATTATAGACCAAATTATATTCCTATGCTTCATTCATAAAAAAGAAAGAACTGACTTGAATTAATAATTAGCCTTTAGTAGAATTCACTCAAAAACAGTAGATTAAGGGAATGACAGAGAAAATATAATTTGCTTTTGAGGTACTGCAAATATTATGAAGAAAGATACCATCACATATGAGCAAGGTGAAAACACACTACCAGTGATCTGACTAAAGCAAAAAAATAGCAATTCAGCACAGATACCCCCATCAACTGCCATATGTAGAAAATTCAAGAAACACAATAGTAACATGAAATAATTGAACTTCAAAACTATCTCAGAAAAGTAAAGTTGATCAACCTAATCTATTAAAAACAGAATGAGAACAATAAAATTTTCAGTAGTACTTTAATAACACAGAAGAAAGTACGTTAATGTGAGACTTTGAGTGTTTGAATTACAAGCAGCACGTTAATGTGAGACTCAATCTGCTTTTATTATTGAAAGACGAGCAGAAATGTATGCACCTCAGTTTTGCTGTGTGGGTACCTGAAGTGCATTAGTATCGGTTGTCATCATTTTTGTTATTTTCCCAGATGGAAACTGCTTACAAAATTCATGTGTTAGCCATAAGGAGTTGCAAAACAAGGACTAAATTCAGATAAAATGAAGGGCACAACAACAGAATAAATTTTACTACCAGTCTCCATTGAAAGCACGTATAAAAGCCATGGTTTCGATCTTTTAGATCCTTCCTCCTCATGTTAATCAACAAAATGATGTCATCTCAGTACCTGAAAGGATAAGCAGAAAAAAGAAAAGAACAAATAATATATTTATATTTTTACAACAAAAAATACAAGGATTTAGGGAAACACAAAATCAAAACTATGGAGAAAGAAACTTGCAAAAACAATGCTTATATAAAAAATGAAGCCCACGGGTGTTTTAGAACCATATAGCTTATATGCTCATTATTTAGAAGCAAGTAAAATCAAATTTCATGAACTTGGTCAGCTATCACAAAACCAATGTCCACACTTACTGGAAAATATAATGGTGTATCTCACAAAACAAACGATTTTCATTTTTGGTGTCATCCATGGAATCCAATAGTTGAATGTAGCCTGGGAATGGATCCAAGTTCTGAACAAATACAAGGAAGTACCCAAGCAAAACCTGCATAAAAAAAGTTGTTAAACATGGAAGTTGTGATTTTTAGGATCCCAATGAAGGCACTCATTTTCAGCAATTGCAAATGTTATGCAAAAAGTGAGGGCTTGGGAAACTGTTTCTTTTTGGAAGCAAAGCTTAAGTGAGACTTAAAAAAAGATCACCCGGAAAGGCAGTTGACACACATAATCAAGATAAGATGTGAAGCATTTACTGAGTTCTTGTTATATGTCAACCAAATCTCATCCTAGATATATCATTGAGATTCTAGAGGCTAACAATATTTTGTACCTCCTAATTAACATCACCACTTATAAGTTGACCAATGTAATGCAATTTTATGCCTGAGAGTGGTCTCCTCCTTCACCTTCACCACCAGCACCATTCCAATCCCCATGTTAAAAGTTCGTCTCATCTCCACATCTTCTATTTTTCCAGCCTACAAAATTTTAAACAGAATTAACAAATTGAATTACATTCTTGCAATGCTGAATTCTTAACCTTGTTTTTGAAGGAAAAAAAGAGAGAAAGAGGGAAGGAGAAAGGATGAACATAAAAAATTAGGGGCAACATAACTAGAAAATAGAACATACATAATGATTCGAACCTCTTGAAGCCATTTGTAAGGCAGATGAACAGCCCACGAGTCATTGTATACCAGCACTCCAAGGTGGGTAAGACCTGTATTTCCAGTGACGAACATCACAATTTTCAAAAAATCACTTGAGGCATTCATTACCTGCTTAACATGAAAATTGTGGGTGCCGTCAGAGATTCACCTAGAGTGATAGATGAACCAGGATAAAAAATACGGCAAAAGGGTTGCACATTTTAGAAAGAAAAGATATATAACGAGTAATTTAAAAAAATCATTAAACCTTAACTGGACGGAAGAGCAACGAGGGCATCTCCAACCTCAAACTTTTTCCATCAATAACCGAGTCTTTCTTTTCAATTGTATAACTAAAGTTTTAGATTCAAGTCTTGTTACATAAATCTGACAAGAAAGTTTTATGAATGAATATATGACTGCATATGTGTCATTGGCTCAAAGGAAAGCTTTTGTCAACTACACATCTTGACAGTGGAATCAACAATAATGGGCAAAACAGTTACTTGGAAGGATTAGTTAATGGATTCAGATACTTCAAGTATAATTTCAACCGGTTGGTGAAGATTCTGGCAAAAGTTGATGCAGATAACTTCTTCAGAAATGAAGAAAGTATTCCAAAACTCCCATGGAGGAAGTGAATAAACTATACTAACATACATGACTCATTCCTTTGTTTCCAAGGAGGAAAGTGAATAATCCAGATCATATATGATTCTTCCAAACTAGCTGTTTTAACTTCCAGTGAATTAAAAGAAATAAAAAAATAAAAACAAGTTATGCTCATCAGAAATATGTAGTACCTGTTTTCTTGAAGTTGTTACTATCTGTGGGGATCCATAAATACCACCGAAAAATTCGTGGCATGATAGCTAACATACATGACTCATTCCTGTGTTTCCAAGGAGGAAAGTGAATAATCCAGATCATATATGATTCTTCCAAACTAGCTGTTTTCACTTCCAGTGAATTAAAAGAAATAAAAAAAATAAAAATAAAAAGTTATGCTGATCAGAAATATATAGTACCTGTTTTCTTGAAGTTGTTACTATCTGTGGAGATCAATAAATACCACTGAAAAATTCCTGGCATGATAGCTAGTATATATCTTGAATCGTAATATATATAATTGGTAATTTTCACTAAAATCTGCATATTTAGCAATTTCTGACTTTCACTTAAAATATGTCAGGGTCTCACAGAAGTTCATTACTCATTGCATACTTGAGTGATAATGTAGTTATTATTTATTAACAGACTAAACCACCAATAGCAGGGTATGTTAGAAGCATATATAACACAGATAAAAAAAGGCAACTCGCTAAAGTATTGTTCAATAATTGTGTTCGTGAAAAAAGAAAAGAGAGAGAGAGAGAGAGAGGTCTTCACATTATGAAAAAGCAAAGAGAGGAAAATCTTATTTGCTTATCACTGAAATCTGATTGTTTGCAAAGATAGATGGAACATATATACAGTAATTGTGTTTGTGAAAAAAAAAAAACAAGGCTTCACATTTTTTTGTTGGCGTATTTTTACTATAAATCAGCAATTCGCAATAAACATGAATTAAAGAAGTAAATGAGATACCTGGATGGGGAACATGAGTACAACTAAGAAGTGAAGCTACAATGAACTGCTGGTATGGATGAATCATGGCCATGACAATACGAAATTATTGGGTTGGGCAACACCATTAGTCCAGCATGTACGGCAAACACCAGAAATGTCACAATTGGATACATATCTCCCAACCAAAAGGTCACAACATCAATTGGGCAAGTAAAATTGGGACTACAACTAGTGGCACACAGGAGCAACACATGCGGGCTATACAAAAATCCAAAGGATTAAGGTATTGGGACAGCACTTATTAAACTCCAAGCCAACTAATCGAGCCCATTAAAATCAGCCCAATCTTTAGTTGCATTAGACCATAAAAGTTGGGATTTGGGTAGGAGGTCCAACTAATTTTGTTGGGCCCAAAGCGATAGTGCCCCGGAGGGTTATTGGGATTGGGCCACAATTTGGGACATTAGAATTCGGGCATGAGGTCCAACAAATTCTTGTTGGGCCCAAAAGCAATAGTGCCCCGGAGGGTTATTGGGATTGAGCCACAAAATTTGGGACATTAGAATCCGGGCATGAGGTCCAACAAATTCTTGTTGGGCCCAAAAGCAATAGTGCCCCGGAGGGTTATTGGGATTGAGCCACAAAATTTGGGACATTAGAATCCGGGCATGAGGTCCAACAAATTCTTGTTGGGCCCAAAAGCAATAGTGCCCCGGAGGGTTATTGGGATTGAGCCACAAAATTTGGGACATTAGAATACGGGCATGAGGTCCAACAAATTTTTGTTGGGCCCAAAAGCAATAGAGCCCCGGAGGGTTACTGGGATTGGGCCACAAATTTTGGGACATTAGAATCCGGCGACCACAAAACCACAAAGGGTAATCGGATTAGCCCATAGATTGGGATTAAGTAGACTAACTCGAGGGGGCACTATCGAGCGTCTCAACTCAACCTAACCCAGCGCATACAGATTACCCATAGGCACTTGCAGCAACACAATATCCTGGAAATATAAAGATAAGCCCAATTCATCATTTTGGTGTTTAGCCATACAGGTTTGGACATCAATAATACTGCACCATTCATCAATACTGTAGTCAAAGCAAAAAGACTTGTAAATCAATGAGATATATAATATCAATAAGTAACATAGTACATGATGTCAAAATTTTAACCAAAATCACTTCAAGAAAGAGAAGGAGACAGAGTTGCAATCAAGATTTTAAACAAAATCACTTCAAGAAGGAGAAGGAAAAAGATGTTGCAATCAAGATTTTAACCAAATCACGAGAAGGAGATAGACGTTGCAAACAAGATTTTAACCAAATCCCTACAAGAAAGAAAAGGAGAAAGAAAAGAAGCAATACCAAAAGAAAGACGCTGAGTCGCTGGGCACTAGCCGGTGGAATACCAAGGGAGAGTCGCTGGGCACTCGCCGGTGGAGAGCGCTCGCATCTCTTCTCTGATTATTTCTGGAATTTCTCTTTTACTCTGCCTATTTTCTATAATTATGTAATTTCCCTTTAGTTATGTTTCTTATATAGATAATAATATATTAGGGTTAGTGATTGTGTGTGCCCCCATTAGTCCTTAGTCCTTACTAGTTACTACCAAGATTTTATATAACCGTTAAAATATAGACACGTTTTTTATATGAAATATGGGGTCTAGAGGGATTTTTTTTTCCTTTTTGGTATTTTTTCCCGTTAATTATGTTTCTTTTATACATAAAAATTGGGTTGTGTTTTTCCTTTTTAAGTATGGTAAGTTTAATGATGAGCATTACCAATATTTTACTATATATTATTATTGTCATTAGAATTTAGAAAACATATTCATTATATCACGTAAATGTATTACTTTATTTAAATTAAGGTATTACAACATTTGATTGAAATATAATGTGGGGTATTATTTATATCATGTAAATGTCTTTAACCATATAATATAAAGGTATTATTACATTTACCTAAATGTATTGTCTTGTTTTACCTAAAAAATGATTTTATTATTTCCTAAAAAAAAAAAATAGTTTATAACATAAATGTATTAGTTGTATCACATAAAAATATTACTTCATTTACATAATGGTGTTACCTCATTTTAATGAAATATAATGTAAATGTATCATCACTCGCATGACATAAATATATACTCGCATAACTCTTACATATAACCTAAATATATCATTCACATAAAAAAAAAATGTAATACTCGTATAATTAAAATTTATTACTCACATAAAAAATAATATTACATGTTTGTTAAAACATAATAGGTGTAAGAAAGTACAAGGCCAGACAACTACCGAGTGAGGTGTGTACGTAAAATAGATCGGATCGAGTTGCACTGATCGAATTAAATAAAAGTTTTTATGTTTTGTTTAATACTTGAAAAAATGATATTTATCTCAAAAACTATTATTTTCTAATTGTGACAAGTTACCTTTTTTATTGTAGCCAGGGTAAATGTCTCTTTTAAGACTTTTTTAAATGCCAAATCTTGTGGATTATATACGACCTACAATTGATTTACATTATATCGTAATCAGGATAGATGTCTTTTTAGACAATTTTAAAATTTCCTTTTTAGACAATTTAGTGCAACTTCGAATGTTCATTTGCATATAAGTTCAACAGAAAAAACTATCAAAACCTCACTATCATCACCCCTACTTTTGTTTGCTGTGAAAGGTTAACAAAGTCCAGATGAATACATCTGAAATTCCAATCCTGTCTAAAATATGTCGAAAAATGAATTGGATAAGAAATCTTAAATATTTCATTAAAACTCGATCAAGCTATAGGTAATCAATTACAAACCCAATCCATCATTTGCAAGACTAGCTACAACAATAAATAACACCACCAAAACACAACACTACAACGCCAAAAAGTCAGAAAAACACAAATAAATAAAAGAAAAATGCATATGCACATTATTGTTTCTGATCTTCAAGCAAACCCATGATGCTCAAATCTTGAAACCATCTCTTAACAAGTACTGCACCCAAGCTGTAAGCACTATCGATGGAAATGGAAAGAGAGGCCTTCAAACCATTCCTATGGATAACTTATTAGTGGCGATATCATAATCATGACAGATTTGAAACGAGTCTTGGGCGAGAGGTTACTCTATTAAGGTATCTCTAAAGCAAAACTATAGTCTATTTTCTTCCAAAACATGAACAGTATTTCTTTCTTCCACTTTACAGAAAACCAAGAATCAAGTAACAAGCAGAGCACAAAGTTTCACGTCACTGTGGTGTTACCTTCCATACACGGATACAAGCATCCTCACCAGAACTAACCAGGGTGTGATCATCGGTGAAACCCAATCCATAGACTCCACCCAAGTGAGCTCCCTTGATTGTTATCCGATCTGATGCTGGTTTATCTACTTCATATACAATTACACATGTGTCAAGGGATCCAGTGGCAACCATGCTGTTGTTAGGAGACCATGCCAGGCAGTTTATTCTGGCTGTATGGTATAACATGTTCTTAAGCTTTACCTGGAAAATATATATATGCTAAGTGAAAAATGGCTACATGATACATGAAAAGGACAAAAAGAAGCCATAGTAAAACAATAGATATAATGATAATGATGATAACAATAACATGATTGGAAAGCAAATTTTAAACTACAAATTACAATGATAATTATGAAAATAACAACTTATACATAAGGAAAGTCCTCACCTATGAGTTAAATTTATTAGGAAATACTGTTTTTTTTTTCCTTTCTTTTTTATTCTTCTCTTATTGGATGTAAAGTACCTTTAAGTAGTATCAAATTAGTTGATAATTACTTCATGATGAACTTTCATGATTAGAAAGAGTTTGATTGAGAAGTGTCAAAGCATAAAAGTTGTGAAACTACCTCTCGGGAAGAACAGTCCCAGACAACAGCTTCTCGATTAGTATCTGCGGATGCAATCATGGAAACATCTGGAGAATAGCGAATGACAGTGATAGGACCTCGGTGTTTTTCAAGAACTGCCTCCTCATGCAAAGTATCACCTGTTAAAGAGTATACACGCAATTTTCCATCCTGACCACCCACAATAGCTTCATTTCCATTAGGAGCAATCTCACATGCTGTCACAGTGAAGCCCAGGTCAATGGTGGACACAACTTTTGTACCACGAAGGAGTGTAACACCAGTGTCAGTCGCAATCAATGCAAGTTCAGGAGAAAGTAGGGCAAGGCTCAAGTCCTTTGGCTGATTGCCAATATCAACACCATCCACATCTCCACATTGGTCCCCCTTAAGAGAAAATCTCCAAACCTTACCAGATATAAGAGCAGAGGAAAGCATTAAAAACCACAGGGTATAAATGCACGACCTTCTTGCCCAAAGAAAGATGATGCAGATGAGTCTAATTAATAGCTGATGCCAAGAACCATAAAACAACACAAATTACTTTTAAGCTGCACATACACAAACAAGTTCAGCTGAAGATTATATTAAAGGAAATTAAGCTAGAGGCTCTCCCAGGTGACCAGAATCCTTCCAATACCAAATATTTGCTCTATAATTTGGAAAAATAGTGAAACCAGTTCTTTGTTGACTATCTGATGAAGCTTGACAAAATGCTAGGATCAAATGTTTAGACAAAAGGATAGTTCCTCTGATTATACGAGTTCCCAGGAGACCAAAAAAGACATAAAACTTTCAGGAAACTTCAACCTTTCTTCATGATCTTTAAGGCATCATCAAGTATCTTTAATGAATTACAAGGATCAAAGAAGCTGATAAATATAAGATTACAATTCTAGGTCAAGGGAAAAAAGAAAGAACCATTGCAAACACATGATAAGTAGGGGAATGAAGGTTTACCATGCAGAAGTTAAATGTAACTAATCATTAAATTACAAAATAAGCATTACTGAATTATTTTCTAACCTTGTTGTCAAATCCTGATGACACTATTTCCTCTTCAACAACTGCAAAACATTTAATTTGAGTAACCGTCTTCCTTTCTAGTTTTCCAGAGTATCCAATACCTTGAATCCATTTAACTATTAAGCCATCGTAACTGGTGGACAATATAACTTTTGGATCACTTTTCAGCACTGCTAGTGAGTTTATATTTTTCATGTGTCCAGATAGTTCCAGTGGAGCTTTATCAAGATCACTAGCAGAGTACAAATATATCGTGCCACCAAGGGAAACAGTGACAATGTGATCATTTTGCCAGAGACAGCCAACTAACATGTCATCTACTCCACCAGAACCAGGACACACCAATGTCTTCACCACTTTCCCGTTATTATCATCAGATATCTCCCACACCTTGGCAGACTTATCAGCAGACACCGTTAGCACCTGAAACAGGTTCACATTTAGAAGTCAGTACAGATGGAGTAATGATGGGTGGAATTTTTTTTTATTTTTTTAAAGTGTTGACATATCCAACAAGTTTTTAATAACAGACATTCAGCTGAAGTTATTTCCAATCAACAAATTGCATAACAAGATTAGAATAAGATCCTGCAATGATGTACATGCTACATTCATGAAATAGACTGATATTCACAAAGAACTGGAGACAAGCTATTCAAACCTTTGAAAGCATCAGTTGTATAACATTGCCAAAAAATGCAATTCATTCAAAATCAAATGCAAAGTTTCTAGCACATGCATATTTGGCTTCAGTGCAGTTTCCAGTAGATGTTTCAACAAATCAGCTTATAGCTTTTCACAGCTTAAAATAAGTCATTAGAACATACAGAACATCACATGGTTAATAATACAAGGTAACAAAAGGCTTTCAATATAAAAATGACCTTATATAATCTAGCTTTTGCTGTATAAACTGGCAAATCACTTGAGGAAACTGCATAAGATATTAGTAAGACACCAAGTTTTCATTATTTTCTTGCTTACAGTGTTCACTTAGCAATCAAGAAGATCAAGAGCAATTGCTCATAGCAATAACATATGATATTTTCAACAGTTCATTTAATTAAATACAGCTTTATTTAATATAGAAACATGCATCAGCGATAGAACATGCATTCCTTTACCCAGAGATAGAACAAGTTGATACTATGTAATCAATAATAAAGAACTTCCACCAAAACATACTGCATCAGCGACTAATTAGCATTACCTGTTTACTGTTAGGATTCCAACTAGCTGCATATATGGTGCCTTTGTGACCATCCTCAGAAGACAGCTCTCCAATTTTATCCCCGGTCTTGGCATCATATAGTAGGCCCTTTTTGTCGGAGCTTACAGTAAGAAATCTATTCCCATCAGGAGAAAAGCGAACACAATTCACAAAATTTGAATGTTCCCTGCAGATTAAAACAACACAAGATGGTGTCTTTAATTAATGCAATAATATATTAAAATTGAACTTTTAATGGAATTACAATAGTTGTAGATAAGGTCAAATACAATAACACTTGATAAACAAACAAAAAGAAATTTTCACCTCCTCAAATTAAATGTTCTTAAAATTTGCTCTAGTGTCATTGGATATATGTAGCTTTCAATGTATTTGATCACCTTGTACACAAAATTCATCTTGACTTTTAAAATTAGAATAGATGCTTGTTGAATGGCCAATCTCATCCAAAAACTTAGGCTCAATTTAATATTTTCAGAGCGCCCTCTCATGCATGCAGGTTACCTTTTATTAAATCCCTCCACATGGAGAGATTTGAACACAGGCTTTAGTTCTGATACCATGTCAAATTATCACCTCATCTAAAGGCTTAAGTTGTTAGAAAGGAGTATAATTTTAACATTTAATTTAATATCTTCAGCAATATTCTAAATATAATTTTAAAATATTTGTTAAGTGGAGTAATAATTCAAATTTTTAAAAACTGAAGTACTAAATGAGTTCAGCAAAGGCCACATGTATAGAAGTTCTCCCAACACTTGATATCATGAGAAGAAATGGAACTTCACACCTGTCGCCATATTTAGTGAATACAAGACATGAATTAACACTTAAAAACATAATGTGCCAGTGCATGTCATATTCTACACCCAAAATTAAACGCCTCGGTAAGAAAGTATGTGTTATAGCTTGACATGTCTATCAGGAGAATGGGAACTAAACAGTTTTTGATGAGAGAGAAAAGCATATTTGAGTACGAATTTTATAATTATGTTGATAGAGAACATTACAGGTCCTTATTTAGTAAAAATGGCAATGATGATAAACCTGTGTGACAGCTTGAACTTAAATGGAGGTCCTTCGTAAAAGTTAACCAGAAAGTCCTCACCACACGTTACAATGCGGTATGGTCTTGTTGGCTTAAATGCACAACTTAAAACCTTCCTAGAATGCCCATCAAAGTCTCCTACATTTGATCCTGAGTCCCACCTGCAAATAAAGTCAGAAAGAAGAATTATGTCAAGATATGGAACTATTTAAATGTAAAAATAGTCGAGATTGTTGTAAGAAGGGAAATGGAAGTATATGTACATGTGCTTGAAGACAATTTGGAATGACTAACAAGATGTATTGGAAATTGTGGATATTCCCCCCACCCACCTTCTACCATGATCATTATATGTTCCTGAATTTGAGAATTTGAGCTTTGTTCACTAACAGTCTAGAACCAAGTCACTACACAAGTTGCTTAAAGTATGCCAAATTCACCTTTCACTTATGCCCTTTTTCTGATAATAAAGACCTGGTTATAGGATAGAAAACCTAATTTTTGTACATAGTATATGAGCTTCACTTTCGCCACGTGACTATAAAATCCAGAAATTGCTATTATATTGGCCATGAACAAAAATGAGACAGTATCATCACTACTTCTGCCTCAAGGGATATAAAATTGTTATATATGGTCAGATTCCTAGTAAAAACTCATGTAACATTGCTGAAAATTATTTGATAAACAAGCTGGGATGCAACACTATTAGGATTATCCAAGACAATTTTAGCATATCCCTGATTTGGAATCGGCTAATTGGAGAACAAAGAAAGGTGAGAAGCACTGCAAGAAAAAATTATCATATTTCAAGTCACCAAGCATTCCATAGCATCAAAAAAACTTCTTCAGAAAAACATTAAGCATGAATTTATGGTTTGTTGAACCAGATAAAATATTAAAGAGAAAAACATATGTGCATATATACGAGAGATGTTAGAAAGAGAGAGGCTCACATGAAAGCGCGAACGAAGGAGGTTCCCTTGCCTTCACCGCAGGCGACAATGCGCTCGCCATCAGCAGACCACTGAAGATCGTCGATCCGACCCGAGAGAACCCGGTACTCTTTCTTCAGCACGAAATCGTTGTGGGTCCCCCAGATCCGCACCGTACCCGACACGTCAGCGGAGGCGATCCACTCTCCGTTGGGCGAGTACCGCGCCACCGTCGCAGGGTAGGCGTGCTCCCCATACACCCGCACCTCCAACGGTCGATCCAAATACCGAATGATAACGGATCGCCCATTGCAATACAGGATTGAATTCGATTTCGGGTCGCCCGAAATTAGGATTCCCCGGCCCCGCTCCGTCGACGGCACGCACGCATATGTTTCCGCAAGCTGCGACGACATTTCTTGTATTCTCCTTTTCCTTATTTGATGGTTGGATTCTGTGCGTTTGTTGATGGGAATTGAAGGGATGATGAGGAGAGAAGTGAGAGTGGCACAGAAATGGAAATAAATATATATATATATATGGAATTGATGACAAGTGAGATTCTGTGTAAGAATGTTTATATTTAGGATTTCTTGCTTTGAAGCGCCACCGTGGCACTGCCATGTCATTCGGATTCAATTTAATCCAACCAAATAAATTAACAAAATAGCATAATAATTGTCAAAAGTATAGTTATCTATTTTTATTTTCTACTTTTAAATATAAAAATAATTAATTAAAAATAACATATATACTTTTTTTCCTCCTACAATTTTTTACTTATCGTTAACTTTTGTAATTATTTTAAAATTTCATTCACAGTTTTATTCATTTATAATGTGCAAAGAGTTGGATATGCTGCACTAAATGTTTGATTTCCTTCAAATAAACCAAGAGAAGTACAAGAAAATTAAGGTTTTAGAGCTCATGCCACCAATGGATTCACCTAACAATTAAACAAGAAAAAGTAATTGAAGATTTACACCAATACTTCTCATAAACATCACTATTCCATAGTTTTTCTCATCAAGAATCAACTCAAAACGCGCATATATAGGTACTAAAATTGCTTCACTCGCGCCTTATAGTCGCAACGAAAGAAATCTAAAACGTTCAATCCAATGGTTTATTTACACGGAAATGCTCAAAAACTGAATACAAGCTAAATTTAATTCAACCGTTTTCGCCCCAAACTAAACAAAGAATGAAGTTGATAGCTTGCATGACAAATGAGACTAGAAAAGAATGCTCATAAATAACAAAGTAACTAGTTGTAGGAGGTAGTGATGAAGGCTTATGGCGAGAAAGGTTGACGAAGATTGATTATTGATTTCCGAAGAATCAACTGCAAGTGGCATTCCATCGCTGTTGAGACTGCAAAATGCCTGATCAGAAGCATCGTTAGCATTCATCATTAGGGCTCTTAAAACAGCAGATAAGGTATGTATGTATGCAGATCGGTCCTTGTTTAGAAGCCACGATATCCCCATCAGCTCACAGTCTTGGTTATGCATTTTACTCGTTCTTTCAGCACTTCGATTACTTCTTCCAGCTTTGTCCCTGTTAAGCTGCTCAAATTTATCGAATACAGCCAGTGAATTAGTAATCATACCCACTGATTGGCGTAGTAGTAAAGATAACTAGATAAGCTTAGTATGTGTTGAATTTAAAAACATAAAACTAAGTAAACAGGACTAAAGGAATAAATAACACTGCAAAGTTGACATTGTAGGAATTCAACCATGTTGTCTTCAGTGATGAGAAAAAGAAAAAAAAAATCGCACAAAGTTATATATAAATGTTTGAACATTACGGTAATTTGTGTAGTATAGTACCATATAAACTGCAAATTTTTGCAGAGTTTCCAATGAACAATAGAACAATGGAAGAAGATTAATAGAAGTGTATGGTCTTCTAACCATCCATCATTCCTGTTATGCTATTAAAATAAATGGATTTACTAACTTCTTAAACAACAAAAAACATTGCTTCATTTTGGCAATGGAGAAAATTTATTTTACTACAGATACTCATGTCTTCGAATTTTTCTTTAACAATTATGTTCAGCTCCATTGGTAGCGTATTCTTTAACTTCAGCTACTGAGGGATCTAAAGACAAATTATAGAGACCTTTGTTAAATGGTATGACTAATTGATTTCTTTTAATTTATTTAATATATCGACAAAATTGAAGGATAGACTCATGATTTTGGACTTTCTATGTATAAATCTGGACAATGCCAATATTGTAAGTAACAAGAGAAAAATACTCGAAGATCAATTTTGTATACCAAACGAAAAATAAATGGACTCTAAACGTTACTAGCTCTGTTGATGAACAGAATTTGATTAAGATTTGGTTAAAATTTCCTAAACAAATTTCATGAAACTAGTTAGGAAACATGATTGTACCAAAACTAAGCAGAAAATGAAATGATTATTGGAAACAGAAAAAGCCAAAAGTGGATACTTTATGAAGGAAAATGACTAGCATGTGACACCCTGCAAAAAGTTAAAAAACTACACACTTTCACACAGTTTTTTCTGCACCATTCTTTTCTTGCAAAATTCTTTTATATCTTAATATTTTATGGAATTAATCCTGTAATCTAGATTATAGTGGGAAAAAATAAAAATAAAAAACAAAAAATTGTATGGTAAAATAGAAAACAATGGGCATAATTTTGTTAGTGTAAATAAAGAAAAAGTAATTAGTACCGAATAAAGAGAGTTAAGGCACTTGGAGCAAGCACCAAGGCCACCAGCAGCAAATCCGCCACTGAAGCAATCTCTCTCCAAATTCTTCACCGCCTCTCCACCCACCAATTTCCCACGCGCGTTTACCCGGAACGCCTCCGGGCAGCTAAACGGGTGCAATCTGATCCCACAGTAGCAGTAAACGACGTCGCACGTCTCGTTGGGCCTACCCAGGTCGATGCCTCTGTTGCCCAACGCCTTCTCCAGGGTGTCCACGCACGTCTCCGAGTCGTCGGGCAGCACGGGCATGTCGTACGACGTCGTTTGGGGCTGAGCCTTGCCCGTGGCGCGCAATCCGGTTTTGGAGTAGGCGGAGTAGAGCCAGGCGGCGAGGACGGGGCAGCAGCGGCTGCGGTGGAGCTGACCGGAGTAGGAATTGGGGTCGGGGCGGTGGTGGGCTTTGGAGCCGCAGGCAGATTTGATGTCGTGGAAGAGAGCGTCGGGCAGGTCGAGCGGGCAGGCGGAGGCGTCGGATTGCTCGGGGAAGGCGGGGATGGTGGCGGGAGGGGAGCGGCGGAGGGTCTGGGTCTGGACTGAAGCCGGGTCTGGATCGGGTAAAATGGGGAGGGCGGGTAGGAGGTGGAATGTGGTGAAGAGTAAAGTGGAGAAGAATATGATGCATTGGGACATGGCTTTCAGAGAGAGAGAATGTGTGTAATTTTAATGAGAATGAAAGAATGTGTGGGAAGTGAAGTGTGGGAAGTTGATGATACTGCTTTTTGTTAATGGTGGAGAGAGTGTCTCAATTGAGAGTAGGGTCATTCTAGTAAAATCATTCATTTCCTCTCAAAATAAATATTGTTGTGATCAAGTTTATGGTTGGATTTCAAGAAACATTATCTCATGTTTAACAAAATTGTCCTCATGCACCATTTTCAAATTAAATAATACAACATATATGATAAATGTATTTAAATATACCATGTGTAGATTGTGATGGACTAGAACAAAATTTTCTAATTTTTGTTGTCTTCATCCTTCTCATTTTTCTTAATTCGTTGAATTTTTTTTCTAATCAGTATATAAAATTTTAAAATAATATTTAGTTTAGAACAAAAAAAGTAATAGATAACAGGGGAGTTGATAAAATTTGGTTCTTTATTACTCTTAACTCAATCTATCTTTGCTTAACTTTGTTGTGAGTGTATATATATATATATATATATATATATATATATATATTTGATTTTCATGTTGCTAACAAAAGATGAAGTTCTTTGGTCAACCCAATTAAATGTGAACGTTTCCAGACATGAATAATTTGGTTTGGAATAATCCTATTTTACATTACTTCAAAAGGAAGTTTTATCCTCTTAACATAAATTTTAAAATCTTGGCACCCAATTATCATTTATCACACAAGTGACTTTTGTTTTCAATGGATTGCACTCTCTAAAACTACACAAAAAAGATTATATTGTTGTTTTTATACGCTCATTGTTTGTTTATAGCTTTTGGTCAGATTTTATAAATTGATTTACTGATTAGTGATTACTAATAAATACATTGCAAAAGGAGAATTAGTTTTTAAATAATTAATTAATGCCTAACTTGGTTATGGTTACTTTTCGACCCTTTATATCTCAATCACAAGTGTTTATCCCTTCACTACTTTTCTTGTTCTTTTCAGTCTTTTTTCCCATTGTTCCTATCAACATTTCCTTTAATTAAAAGGAACTCTGGGTTTCGATTGAATTAAGGATTGTATTAATGGTGTTGGAATTCGATGAAGTCTATAAATTTCACGTTTAGCATGATGTTAATTGTTTTTGGTCAAGTTTAAATGGATTTATTTTGGTTGTCCACTTTAAGTTTGCATGGATTGATTTTTAAACTTCATTTAAGGAAATGTTAAGTTTGTATGAATTTATTTTCAAACTTTTCTAAAAGACTTTGTATTGATGGAAATACATGTTTCATATTTATATTAATGTATTACATATTACATAATGCTTAGGTCTTAAATATCACTTGAAGATGTAGTATGTACATGTTTATATGTCCTATACGTGTGGCACTAAACCTCCTAACCAAATATATAATACTTAAGTCCGGATAGATTTATTTTTGGATTACTCTAAAAAATCAAAATATCTTTTGTAACTCAAATTGTAATTATCAGAATTGGAACCTAAAGTTCTCAATTCATTAAAAAAAAATTAAAGTATCTTAGTCCCTACATAAAAAAAAAAAAAAACGAATTAATAATAAAAAAATTAATTTTTGGAATGATACCCACTATATTTTCACATTATGTGTTATCTAATTTTGATTCTTTTGTTATATATGTTTTTTTATTTTGTATTTCATATTATAAGTTCATATTATAATATATATTATATACTTTAGATAAAAATATTTTTTTTTTAAAAGTATAACACTGTTACACTAGTGGAGAATCCAACTGTATACTTCATTCATTCTATATAAATGAACTTGTTTTCCTTTTTAAGATGTAGTCCAGTTTCTATATGAATGAATTTATTTAAGTAATCTACTAATATATCTCTATTTAATTTGTCTTCTTAATCTAGAAAATATAAAAAAACATTACACATTAAATGATTAAACTTAGACATCTAAATAAAACAAGGCAAAAACTTGTGTGCACAAGTTGCAGGGATCCAAATCTGTGCACAACAATACTATTATATTATATGAAGTAATATTGTTATATTATATGAGTGATACTGTTATATTATATATAATTTTAACAGTATTACTCATATAATATAACAATATTACTTCATATAATATAACAGTATTTATTGTGCACAATCTGGATTTGTGCACCTTGTGCACGAGAGTGTCACTCATAAAACAATATCTGCACTTTTTGTTTTTCATTTATCTTTTGGGTTTTACGTGCCTTGCTTTTTATGGTTGGGCAGATGGAAAGAAATCATTACTGTGAGGAGATATAATATTCGGTCGCTATGACTAAGACTTTACACTGAATTGCTGGTTAATAAAATAACTATGCTCATCACTATACTTACTAATCTTGTTGAGTAATAATATCATTTCGAATGGGCAGTTAACAAATAAATACCATGAGTTGGTGACCAATTAATGGAATTCACTGTTTACTTTCAGGCCTTTTTGGAGAAAAAAACAATAAATTATATATATACACACACACACATTTCATGAGACGATTTCATGAGTCTTACTTAAGGAGAAAAAAAATTGGGTACAATGAAAAGTAGGACATACAGAGAAAAATATACAAATTTTTAGAACATTGTAAGCAATGCCTGGACAATTTAGTTTGAATGTTGTTTGACAATATTACCCTTGAATGGAACAACATGTTCCTTATGTAGGCCATTTCTCCCAGTTGTAAATTATCAAAAAGCTCCAAAATGAAGGTGATATTATTATACATGTTTCGTATTTTCTTTTGTTTTTTCTTCCACAAAAGGCCACACAGTTCAGAAGATATGAATTGGATGAATAGCTGCAAACTTGTGAAGATATGACATTCAATGAATAGTCGTCATACATCGAAAGTGATTGTAATTTGTATGTGTATACATACAACATGATATCTTATCTCATCTAATATACTATCCCTTCATCTAAATAAATAGTTATATTTTTTTGTGCATTTTAAAAATAATAATAATTGATTAGGGTATCCACATCTTTTATAAGTCATAAATTATCATATCTAACTCTATATATTTGTATTTGTTCTTTTTTTAGAAGACCCCCCTTTAATTATTTGTTGATATAACTTATTTAATGATATAAAAAATTTGATTTGATTTTACACATGAGCATCACAGGATATTTAATTTAAATTTTAGAGATACACCCAAAGAGAAGTAATTTTAATTCACATGAGATAGTTTACAGCGTTCATATTTTAAATAAGAATATGACTCTTTTGAAATCGTCTTATAAATCTAATTTTGTGAGATAGATCAATCAGGAATCCACAATTCACATGTAAATTTTACGAAAACTAAATTTTGTTTGTGGATATAAGTATCTGTGAGAATGAGTTAATATGAGATCATCTCATATAAGTTTTTGTGTATCAAATAATGTATGAGTTATATTAAATATAATACAATACAAGATGAAATTTCAAATTTAACAAAAATATCCAGCCCGACTTTAGTTAGCGTTCTTACTGATTTTTATTTTTATTTTGTTGACAGATTAAGAAAGAGAAAACTATTTTCCTTTGGGTGATTTAGCAAAAATATTGCTTAATAAATAAACATTTGTGAAAATAAGGAGATTTATAGGGTAGCAAACTATAGCAAATCGCGCTTGGGAACTGTGACTTCGAAATTTCAACAATGAAGTCGCACCTGGGAACCACGACTTCCATTTTTGGGTATTTTTGTATTTTTTTAAATTTAATTAGAACCACGACTTCAATTTCGATTTATTTTTTAATGGGAGTCGCTGTTGGCAACTGCGACTCCATAATGATTCTATTTTCGCAGCACCCTGCAGTAAAGCTCAACCACCACCTTTCTCCCCTCCAGTCAAACCTTTGAAACTGTAAAAACAAAGAAATAATTCTATCTTTCTTCTTAAATTTCTCAAAAATTACTCTCATCTCTCTTTTACTCCAATGGTGTGAAGTGTCCAACAGTAGGCATCGTATTTGTTTTCAACTCAACTACAAAGTAAGATGCTTCTCTTTTTTTTTTTTTTTTATGTAGTTTTTCATATAAATATATGATTTTTTGCTTGAATTGATGAAATTAGTTGGTGAAAATTTGTTGTATGTGAATGAAGAGAGAGAGGGAGAGAATCAGAGGACTGTGTGTGTTTGAGAGAGAGGGTGGGGTGGGGGTTTATTAATTTATTATTAACATTATGTTATATAATTTTAAATTTTTATACCATAATGTAATAATATAAATGTTGAGTATGTTTTGTCTTGTGAAGACTGCCCGGTTCTCATTCCGTAAAATAATCAAAAATAATATTAAAATGCAAGATTACATAATAATTAATAAATATTGATTATAATACTAATAAATAGTTAGAAATCTGCAAGCCATTTGGTTTTTGAATGATACAAGCTGTTGAATTATAAGATTTTATAACTTTATATATACTCATGAATTATGTCACTCATGCAGTCATGCTCATCACATACCATATTGTTTATTAGAAATATTTTGACATCAGAAAAGTAAGAAAAAGAAATTAAAAATAAAAAATAAAAAAATGTAAATGAGGCTAAGCTAAGCAACAGAGGAGAAAATTGGCTGAATGATGTACATACAAATTGGCTGAATAATGTACTTACCCTTTTCACCTTTTCAACAGTTTCAATATTATTTTTATTTTTGTATTAGTATGTGTATGGGACAATTACTTCTTGAATTTGGCTAAATATTTTAGTTAAGTTTAATTATTTTAGTTACAAATAAAATTTATTTTAAATATTTGTGCTAAATCAACCATATACATTGCCTAAAAATAATTGCTTTGAGTCAGTCTGATGATGTTTTTTTTTTTAATAATTAAATTTCAATTTTATATCTAATTAATTATTCTAATGTGATTTTTATCATATATAAATGTTACAAGTCTCTTTTTTTGGTTGAAAAACACTTTATCTATTTCAACTAAAAATTAGACAAATTTCTGCTCAATATTTGTGAGATGAGTATGAAAATCATTGTGATTAGGTCCAAAAAAATTGAAATGATGTTTTTTTGTAAATAATTAATTATAAGTCTAATTAAACAGTTGTCCAAAACATACCAATGTGCTTTAAGTAATTGTATTACAATTAAACAAATATGCATAATCATATATTTCATTATTTATTTTATTTCTTGTGATTTTGGAGGTTATCAAGTGATTCTCTTAAATATGTTCTATAATTTGAATAGTAATATCTTATATGATTTTACGATGGACTTCCAATGCTATTATGGTCCACGTGATGATAGATTGTTATATAAGCAAGAAAAGTATAGATCACAACATATACAAGATGAGAGTATAGATGACACATTATCTATCAGACGGGGCGATAATTTCATTTGGGAACTTTATGTTAATGACAGATTTCACCATATAATTATACAAAAATTACATCATATGGGCTTTTTGGGTGTTTTGCAATGTGGTCGAGTTAAGTACGATTGTCATTTGGTAACTGCTTTAATTGAGAGATGGCGAACCGAGACACACACATTTCACTTGCGTGTTGGAGAGACTATTATAACACTACAAGATGTTGCTATTATTTGGGCCATACCTATCAAAGGCGAGGCAGTCACGGGCATTGATATTCAAAAAGAATTTGACACTTAGGTAGAAGATTGCAATGTGCTTTTAGGCTTCCGACCCACAGCTGAACAATTTAGGACATCTGGCAGGATAAAAGTCTCAGCAATAAAGAATCATTTATCGAATTTTCCTGTAGATGATAATAGTTCAGAACAACATATTGAACAATACTCTCGTGCGATCGCTTTTATGATATTTGGGTGCATTATATGTCCCGATTCAACTGGAAATGCAATCTCATTGATGTACTTACAACACTTTGTCAACTTGGACAAAGTTCGATCATACATTTGGGGTAGTGCTACTTTAGCTACATTATATCGTGAGATGTGCAATGCATCAGAATACACCAAGAGATTTATTAGTGGTCCAATCACACTATTGCAGGTAGCAATTTTACACTATATTTTACTAATACTGAAGTTTTTTTGTTTCTTTTACGTTCTAACAAAAATTATGTCAGATTTGGGCATGGTTGAGAATGAAGCATATTATGCCTATGCGCATTGGAGAGCTGGACATGACCCCTATATTTATTGATAATGAGGCAATATATCCTCCATACGGTGCACGGTATATATTACATATTCTTATTTCTTAGAATTTGTAATTATTACAATTTTCTGCTTTAATCATGGAAAATTTTGATTGGGGTTGCTAGGTGGAAGACATCGAAAAGTTATGTTGCTTCTGGAAGGAATTTGTTACGAATGTTCAGACAAATGCTTGATGTATTGTCTCAAGATGGGGTAATTATTTAAATGTGTGAATGTTATGTACTATTTTTAAATGTAATTGCAAAGTTAAATTAATTATGAATTTCAATTTATATTGTAGTTTGTTTGGCACCCATATAACATGAACTCACCTGAGATTGTCGCATTGCCATCGGATGTTCATGATTTTGAACTATGGAGATCGAGGTGTCCATTGATATGCTATGCTCGTGTTGAAATGCATCGTCCTAATAGAGTTTGTAGACAATTTGGATAATACAAGATGTCCCGGATGATCAAGATGATAAAGAAGTGGATATTGTTTTACATAATTGTGATCGTAAAGGCCACGTGAATCGAGATTGGAGGGATTTTCATGCTAGATATGTACAAGAATTGAAGGATACATGTGAATATGAGGCAAATGAAGATTATTCACCAAAATACATGACCTCCAAAATACACCAGTACTGTAACATTCCTCTTAGGTGCCATACTTCACATTCTAAAATATATAAATACATTATGAACTCATCAATATTAATTAAAAGAATCAACTAATCATGGTTTGTTTATACATAATTTAATACTCCTATTTTTTAACTATCACTTTTTTGATTTTTTTTTTATATCTCTAAACAATGTATGAGTGTCATGTGTTGTAAATTATTCTATCATATATAAATTCAAATAGTGCAACACAAATAAATGGCTAAATTAAAGACATCAAAGTTTAATTTAAATAATGAAAGTCAAATTTGAAGAACTATCAAAAAGTGATTAAAACAAAATCAAAATTATATAAATCTAAGGTAGTTAAATCATTAAGTTGTTTGTGTATATGTTTAATATTAATAATAAAATTATATTTTATTTCTCAAACTCTACATAAAAAATTTCATAAAATGTGCATAAATTATGAAGACAATTAAAATGATGAAGGAGCTGAACTTACCAGTGCAACAAAATCATCGACAACAAAAAATGGCAATTGTTGAAGGTAGAATAAAGAAGAGAGAGTAAGATGAGAAAGAAAATGAATGTTGCTGTAAAATGATTTGTGGTGGAGGGGAGGAAGAAGGGAAAATCGAGTGAGTAAAAAAAAAAGAGGAAGTCGCAGTTGCCAACTGCAACTCCCATTAAAAAATAAATCGAAATTAAAGTCGCGGTTGACAACCGCGACTTCTAATTAAATTTAAAAAAAATACCAAAAAATGGAAGTCACGGTTCCCAGGTGCGACTTCATTATTGAAATTTTGGAGTCGCACCTTCCAAGTGCGATTTGCTGTAGTTTGCTAATAACCTAAAAATCTCCTTATTTTCACAAATGTTTATTTATTAAGCAATTTTTTGCTAAATCCCCCATTTTCCTTTTATACGTAAATATATGCTTTATGTTCACCAAGATAGAAAAAGGTCTGTTGGTTTAAGTAATTGTGTTGACTATTAAATCTATTTGTAAAGAAGATAGACGAATAAACTACTTCAAAATTGTTTTTGATAGATGAGAGATAAGTTGAATCACAAGTGGTTTGTGAAAGAGACATTGATTGTTGAATTTGAACACAGCATTATTGGCAGTACATAATTAGTAACCACCCACATTTCTTTCAAATTAATTGCAGCATATGGTATATAGTCTATGGATAGTCACAAAATTTTGTGATACAGACCTTGTCAATATACAATTTAAATTTAAATTTATTTTCACAAGAAAAAAGTTTATATTTTATGATTTATAAATTATGAAATGACCCTGGCTTCCAAAATTAAATTTTGATGAGAAGGTGTCACACCAGAATCATGCTAATGATAGATAATAGACTACATATAGTGAGGTGGCATAGAGAAGCACACGTGGCCAAATGAGCTGCCATAAATTGAATTATTATTTAATTTATTTTCCCACATCACAAACAATGCATAAATGAATATGGAACAGAGTCTCGTGACATGCTTTCAATCTCTAACCATATCTATTCAATACTTCATCTCTACCTTCCCCAAAATTTAGTGCCATTTTGGCCCTACCTCTTTTTTCTCTATTTTTATTCTCACACAAACGATAAGCTTCATGCATATCTCAAAAATTTAGTCTAATGATTAATTTTGTCATAATACTTTACTATGTCAATTTATTCACATGTAAATTAAATTAGTAACATTTTCTATGAAATTTGGGGTTGTTTCAATTAAAATGTTCCCTTAATAAATAAATAAATAAGTTAATTAAGAAATCTTCTTCTCAGAGACAAAGGTCAACCATCAGCAAATTCTAGATGGTCATGTAAGACATCTGGCACAACAATTTTACTAAATAATCAAATGCAAAATAAAAGAGCATTCCACGGATTCTTCATATTGTACACATTTAATTAATTTTGCATACAAACTTTTTTTTTTTTTTTTGTTGAGTCAGTAATTTCACTGTTTTTGCTATTTGTAAACTTAGCCTAAAAAAGAATACAAACAAAGAAATCATACTTAAAGTACTGGAAATTGCAGTTTTCCCATTTACATTATAAACACTCAGATGCAACTGTGTTTGGTGAGAGAGAAAGAGAGTGAGTAGTCGTCATCAGTTGACTATTACAATCTGTGCTGTAATCTTTGCTCTGAATTTGCTTCAAAACATTCAACACATCTTGCATATGTGGTCTCAAATCCCTCCTATTTTGCAAGCATTGAAATGCCAGCTCAGCCACATCAGTGATCATTCTTCTCACCTTATAATCCCATTCAAACCCAAGACATGGATCCACCACATCACACAATGCATGATTCTGTATCTTGCTAATCGCCCACGTGGACAGGCTTATCTCGTCCCGATGCCTAGTAATGTCCACCGCGGGCCTGGACGATATAAGCTCAATCAGCACGACTCCAAAGCTATAGACGTCGCTCTTTTCTGTAAGCTGGTAGTACTCACTGTACTCGGGGTCCACATACCCCGGGGTCCCCTGTGGGCCCGTCGAGATATGAGTCACATCAACAGGGACAAGACGTGACAGGCCAAAATCAGCCACTTTAACAACAAAGTTGTTGTCTAAGAGAATATTACTACTCTTGATGTCTCTATGGATAACATCCGAGGCATGAAGATATGCCAGAGCATTCGCAGTGTCCATCGCAATGCTTAGCCGTGTAATCCACGAGACGGGGCCCGACTTGGCCCGTCCCCCGTAGAGATGATCCGCGAGGGTCCCATTAGGGATGTATTCGTAAACAAGTAAAAGCTCTTTAGAGCGACAAGAAGTGCATCCATAAAGGGTGACTAGATTTTGATGCCTCAATCGTGTGAGAATCTCGACTTCGTTCAAGAATTGCTCGACTCTCCTCAAGTGATGCTCGTATAATCGTTTGACGGCCACAACGCGCCCGTCTTCAAGCTCGCCTTTGTATACAGCGCCATAGCCGCCATCTCCGAGCTCCCTTTTGGGGTCGAAATGGTCGGTGGCTTCTTCGAGTTCGTGGTAGTCGAAAATATGGACACCGGCCTTTTCTAGCTCTTTTTCGAGATTGGAAAATGAAGAGTATTGATCGAGTGAAGATGGTGTGGTTGATTTGTAATGTGATTTGTAGTGATGATGATAGATGGAGAATATTATGCACATTAAAATGGCGCTAAAAGCAGCTGCTACTACACCTGTGATCAATATCAACATGTTTACAATGATTAGTTTATAGTGAATTTGAAGCATAAACAGATTTGAATGCATGGTGTATGAGGTGATTAATTACCTATGCCAATCTTGAGTCCCCAGTTCAATCTATTGTGGCCTGTAATTCAATTACCATAAGAAAGAAAATAGTTAAGAGTTGCTGAAAAAAAGAGTATTACTTAGTGAAATATTAGCTTATCAATGTTTCAACTCTTAAGTGCCTGTTCTGCTGCATCAAGGCCGATTTATCTTATATTCTAAACAAAATAGATGCATGCATTTTCATAGCTAGTACTTATGTTTAATTTGTTCATCAAGGTAAAATAAACTTGAACTATGAGCATATATAAATAGGTCTAATTGCCAAACAAATTTAAATATTACATTTACTTTATTTTCAAATTTAATCAAATTATGTGACTTGAAAAAATAAAATAAAAAAGATAGGCCTTAGTTACACTTTACAATTCGAATCATTAATCCCTTCTTGGTAATCAAATATTGATGGTATCTATTGAAACGACAAAAGTAACCTAATAAGATAAGGTGATTTAACAGCAAAAAGCTGAAAAAACATTGGGAGAGTCTAAAAGCACCCAATGATTTCTAAGGGCACCCCATTTTTAAAAAAAAAATTAAAAATTAAAAATTTCCGATTTTATCCTTAGGGTTAGAAACCCTAGTTCCGTTCGGTCGAGACGGTCGAACGACCTTCAACATGTTTGGTCAAGACGACCGAACGACCTTCAACATGTTCGGCCAACACGGCCGAACGACTCTACTCGGCCAACACAGCGGATTTTCATACGTTTTGTCGGGAAAAGTCCAATATCTCGGAATATGTTGAAATTCGCACACGAATTGCGAAACGGTGCAAGAAATCAAACACAGGTGCTGATGAACGATGGATTTTGGCCATCCGGGGTCGTTTAAGGGGCAAAAAAGTCAATTTACCGTTTTTCGATTTTTAAATGATTTTTTCGGATTTTTCTAATTTTTGTTTTAAGTCGTTTAGGTCATACATAATGCCAACATAATGACTAACATTTTACGGATTTTTAAAATGTGTGAAAATCGTGTGAAAATTGTAGGAAAAAAGGTAAAAAACGATTGAATTCGAGTAGTTCTGTTCGACCGTGTTCGACCGAACCCGTAGAAGCTCGTTCGGCCAACACGACCTAAGGGTAAATTCTGAATTTTTTTATTTTTTATTTTTTAAAATGGGGTGCTCTTGGTCCATCCCAAAAACATTAAATATAATCAAAATTGACATTTTTACCCTTAATGAAATTGGGTCTACCTCCAAAAAAAATCAGGTAAATGAAGAAAAAAGGAGGGGTATTTTTATCCAAAACACACTTTTTTTTTTTTTTTTGCTAAAAAACATGTTTCTTATGAACTTGGTTAGAATAATTTATTTAGTTATTTCTACCAATGATCACATGTTATATAATGTATGTAGCACTAATTACACCCCATCCATTGTATCAATGTTAGTATATAGACTAATGACGTCTATAAATATTGTACATCGAACAGTTGATCGATGATTGGTTTTTATATTTTGGATCAAATCTGAAAAAAATTGATTGATTTTGCAATTAAATTAGTAGAGGGAATGGTGTTTCAAAGCAAGCAGAAATGGAAAAAGAAGAAATTTAAAAAGCAGAAGAGCTCACCCCTCTCATTTCCATTCCATTGTAGAACAAATCCCTTGTCCAGAATGACAGTATAATTCATCTTCAAGAGCCGATCAATGGCGTCCGCCTCGACCGGCGCATTAACCGGGGCCTCGCAAGAACCGGCCGAGTAGTTCCAATGCTCAAGAAGTTCCACGTGGAAAACCGCAAACGAGTGACGTGTACTATTGCTAGCACAATCCACTGCATACGTGGCTCTGTCATAAGCCACGCTGCAGTTGTAGAAGAAGAAGAGATCCGTCGTGTTAGGCCCGTAGCGAAATGGAGTCGCCTCCACAGTAAAGTTACGGTGTGGTACCGCACACTTGATCGTATCCAACATGTCCGGGTTATGAGCCAATGAGAACGAAGAGTTCTCGTAGAAGATATCTCTGATGATGAAGCTATCGCCGTTAATGGTGATCGCCGGCTTCTTGTCGTTGCAGGTGATGTCGAACCCGGGGGACCCACAATTGGGTTGGTCTTGGGTGGGAATCCAAAAGGGGTGTCTTATTTTCAATCCATTGCAAGTTTGAGCCTTGCAAGATGAAGATCCATCTACTATGTTGGTCGAGAGCTGAATGACGATGATGATGACGGCGATGATGATAGGAAGAGACAACATTGAATAAGCAAGCTATGATGATGAAGAAGAAGAAGAATTTAAATGTGTTGGTTTAAATTGTTTGGATATGATACTTGGTTTACTCTTTTTTTGGTTTTCTTGTGAATAAATGATTGAAACTTTTGACTTTTACTCATCTCTACATTCCAACTTTAAGCAACATCAAGAAAGCTTTCTAGATTTGTAATAGTTTATGATATATGGTTGGTTGTATAAGTTTGACCATTTGAATGTGAGTGCGTGCCAAAGAATTCTTGGAACTGGATTTGATGATTCTGCAATAAACCAAATGTTCCAAGTTTTGGCATTGAGTGCTCATGATGAACTTCAAGTCCAAATTTGACTAGCTAGCTAGTGTAAAATTCTTGTAAGGGATCCTTTGATTTAAATTAATGTTAGCACTTCCATAATCCTTCAATTCAAATGAAATATAAAAACTTGCCCTAAATCTATGGATTTCAATTCATCAAGATATGCATGGTTCATAACAATGCTATCATACTATATATATGCAATAATTAATCTTTTTTTTTTTTTTTTGGCTTTTTTGGGGTTTGAGAAATTACAAAGGTTATTGTAACATTGGAGTAAAAGTCTCAAGTTGGGTAAGTTGCACCCAAAAGTCTGCAAAGCTTTACAAGTGGAGAAACATTTCTGTGTGTATAAGAAAAAGATATAAGCATGATGAGCACTTGAATATAATATTGACCAAAAATGTTCTTTGCTTGAGACAGATTACATATAAAAAAAAGGAAAATCCTCTATTTAGGTGTTTATAAATTAATTAAATATATATAAAACACAATCGAATGAAGTGATGTTGCAGAAAATAAGCAGTTCAGACATGCCGACATGTATATACCTTTCTCAATCCCTGACTTTCTTTGCAACCAAGATTTGAAATTATGCTATCTACATACATATATATATATATATATATATATATATATATATATATATATTTGTCAATTTAAGATGTCTATGCTCATTTTATTATATGTGTTATCTCTGTCACGTAAATTATCAGCAATCGTGACGTAATTTTAATTATTAGTATGGAGAATTCATTAGATGATTATAATGGGTCTGTGCCACCTGCAAGGAGGATGTTTGGTAGACAAAGGCCTATACATGCTATTCTAGGAGGAGGAAAAGGTAAAATTCTAATTAATTATTAACTAAATGTTGTTGCATTATTATCAATTAATTCTTTGATCATACTAAACCTTTTCCCACTAGCTTTACAAATTACACATACACTTTTCTTCAATTAAGACCTTATAGTTAACAATGTACTTCCATTATCTTTTTTACTTCGGTTATTTATCTGAATTGAGTTTAAAAAAAAAAAAGATTACTTCCATAATTTCATAATTTTTTTGTTTGACATTTATTACTCTTTTTTTTTTTTTTTTTTTGGCTTACTCCATTTCTATTGTGATGGCTTCAAATGAAAGATAATTTTTTTGAAAGTATTTTCTGATCTTTTCACAAGTAAAATTTCGTAAAAGATTGGGCTCGGAATTGTTGGAAGAATTTCTTATTTCGGAAGAAGACGTCCTTTATGGATTACAATTCTACTGAAAACCCGTTTCATACAATTAGATTTGTAAGACGATCTTATAAGAGTTTATACTCGAATTTTAATTTACAGTGGCAGATGTATTGCTGTGGAGGGAGAGAAGAGTTTCAAGTGGAATATTAATAGGGATTGCAGGAATTTGGTTGTTTATAGAAGTGGTGGAATACAACTTGCTAACTCTTCTTTGTCACTTCACAATCACCACTATGCTTCTCATCTTCATTTCCTCTTCTGCTGCTCATTTTTTAAACTGGTAAGCTATATCTATATATGTATCCCAATATTAGTTTTAATTTCCCACCTATAAAATATCAAACTTAAATCATTAGCTAATTTGATACTTATAGTTTTTTTTTTTTTAATTGAGAATTTATAAGATATATTCAGATGAGGCAATTAGAAACATGTGTAAACTGACTTTATTATTTGATTAAAGGAATCCTCCCAACATACCTGAGATGGTGTTAGAGGAATCGTGTTGGAGAGAAGTTGCTTCAACTTTTCACATAAAATTAAATCAGCTTTTATCAACCCTTTTGTACGTGGGAAGTGGACATGATTCTAAATTCTTTCTACTGGTAATTCTCCACAAAACAAATAAAGCTAGATTGTGTTGATTAATTAATGTTTTGTTTTATTTTATTTTTCCTTAAATTTCAGACGATTGTTTCTCTTTGGATCATATCAATTATTGGAAGCTTTATCAGTTGCGTGAATCTTCTATTTTTTGGTAAGTAAAAACAACAATTTTGCCTTAAAAATATAAGATTAATAAATTTCCAATAAAGAGAATAGTGGCGTGGATGTCGTCATGCTGACTTGTTTCGTGGTATCTTAGGTACTGTTTGTTTGGAGACAATTCCATTGTTATATGACAAGTACGAGGATGAAGTCGACAATCTTGCTTACCAACTAATCACCAAGCTCAAGAAAATGTCTACCAAGTTTGAGGCTGAATTTTTTGAAAATTTTCCAAGAGCCCCATTTAAAGACAAAACCTATTGATTTTTTTTAGATACAAAAACAATTGAATAATTTTAGCTCCATTATTAATATGTAACTAAGATTAGCTAAAACACATCATACAAAGCCAAAAAAAAAAAAAAAAAAAAATCAAAATGATTGATGTACTCGGTCATTGTAACCCTAGAAAGTTGGAAAAAATAAACAAATGAAAAATGTTCCACTGGATAATTGAGATGAAGAGCACAATAATAATGGCATAGTACATCAGAATCACTTCATGTAGAAATTTTTTGTTATTATGAATTTCAATTATTAATTTCCAACATAAGATTTAATAAATCAAATGAAGAAGACAAGAAAAAAAGATCCTTTATATAATACACATGGAAAACCATACTCATCATCACTTTTGTACAACTTAATCAATAATAATTTATCAAGTAAGTGCCTACTAGCTTTTGGTTAAAGAAATTCCTTCCTAATCTCTAAACATACTATATATAAATGTATAAATATGAAGCCGTTGCATTTACATCAGACAACGATTCCAACGACAAATAACCTCAGTAGACACGCATAATACTAGTGAAAAAAACGACCCAACAAGGCAACGATGTAGTACCGTGTCTACGTGAAGGCAAATACAAATACAAATCAAGCATGGAGAACAGCCAGTTTCTCTGACAACACATCAATGTCTTCGCTATACTCTTCAATCGGATCTTCCTGTCAAACAAACAACGAAAAGTTGAGTGAAATCGTTTTAGTACAAAAGTCTTGCCAAACAAGTCGCCATTTAGAAATACCTCGCCATCTCTCTTTTGTTTGACAACTACACATTTAGAGCCACTGATGCTCGCACTCTTTAACAAGCTACGAGCACTATAGTTTCCACCATTCATAGTTTGATCCCCTGGGGGGCTATCAAGAGTCGTAGCCACAGAAGCTGAGGTTCTCTTTTCAAAATCATTGTCTTCAATAGCTTCATCTTTGGGCATAGGGACCCGCTCTCTGCAGCCACGTTAGAGCTAATGAGTATGTATAACAAGCTTAAGTATTAGCCTCAGTCTCGTATAAAGGAATGTGAGAATGATGGGTCGAATTGGAGTCTCTACTTCACGGTATTGTAATTGATAGTTAGCATTAGTTAACTGAATAACTAAAGTTTAAGTCAATCAGAATTCGCAGTTGTTCAAGCTATATATGTGCTATTATTATCAAAACACATTATAGCGTATAATAAATTTTAAATGGATTTAAGAGAATTTCAGTGCAATTAAAAAATATGATGAAGCAAGCAAAAGTCACTTGTTTAAACAATGTATTCCATGAAAGGTAAGAAACATAAATACAGGTACATTAATTCTGTAAAGAATTAGAATCATTGATTCAACTTGAGAAAAATATCGCTTCAGATATAGGTGCCAAAAATATTCCAACTTTATGCAACCAAAAGAGTATAAATTCTTACCAAAGATTCTGAACATAGAAATATCTTCAAGGGACCATTATTTTCAAGAAAATGTATGATTTCTAAGCATGCATATAGGTTGAAATCAATAATTGCAACTTGCATGGTATCAATATCCATTAAAAAATTAAAAGGAATAGCATATATTTTGTCTGGAAAAGGAAAAGTAGAATTATAAATCAGAAGAGGCTATAGATACAGACTATGCAATAGAAGAGCTGTTTATCATCAAGGACCACACCGTATAATTGAGATTTGCTACACAAGCAAAAACTCAGTGAAAAGTCTGAAATTCATTTATTCATATTGAGCGATTAATGAGACTTGCTATGAACTGAAATGGACAATAATAAAGAGATTATAAATTATAACATTTGAAAAGGAAAACCTAATAATGATCATCTACCAAGAAATGTCGAGCAACTAACAGTATCACAAAAAAATTGTACTTTGTCCTTTAAATTTATCATGTTGATATCAATGGTGATATTTGAAAATATAGTAGTAGCATATATCAAACAATAGATCCAAGTTTCATTATTATCAAATTACGTTAATGTTAAATATGCAAAGCTACAATTTAGAGAAGCAGGGTCGACTTTTAATTCAAAAAAAACCTGTCAAGAAAGATTTAAAATATGCATCAGCTACATACCTAGGTAATGAAGCATGCTGCCTTTGTAGAGGAGGTGTGCTTCTTTCACCTTTGCCATAATGCTCTTCCAGATGGGCAAACTGTCGCTTGAACCGATCAACACCACTTCAATAATAAAAATGATAAACACTATATTAGAACCCAGTCATTCAAATAGAGGGCAATATTACTGAAAAAATGATGAACAAAAGAAAGGAAAAGAAAGTAGAGCCAATTTGCTGCTAAATGTGGGAAATATAGTTCGAAACTCAGTAGAAAACAATAAATAGCCAAGCAAAATAGCAAAATTATGGCAATATGTTTGTTTTTGTATCGCAGATGTTTCAGAAGTTGGGAATCAACAGCACCAAGCATTAAACTTTCAGGACCTCATTAACAATTAGACATCAGCTATATAATAGGAACTAGGAAGACTTTTCATGTAACCAAAATCTGAACACATTGTGTGATGAGTAAAAATGACGGTACCAGCCGAGGAACAATCATCAGAAAATACTGTATATTGTGAGCACATAAAAATGCAAAAGGGCATACCATGTTATACATATCATCTCCACCTGATGCTTGTAAATATAGATAGCATATTTCTTAGGTTAAAGGAAATAATTTAACTATTCTAACATATACAAGTGGCCTAACCTTGGGTACATAAAACCACTTGTCTGCTCTCCACCACGAAGATATTCCTGAAGCATCTGAGGATGATACTCCAGAATCTGTTTGAAAGTACCCAAAATAAGAAAGAGTTGATAACTCCAACAAACCAATAATACAAAGCAATTACTATAATTGAAGGTCTACCTCTCTGTAAATCAGCTCCCTAACATCATCCTTAGTCAGTTTTCTCCTCTCAAATTCAAACTCAAGCTTTGATATGGGTACGGTTGACGGTTCACGGTCCACATTTGCCAACCCATTAAAGTAGGGATCAGACAAGGACTGCAAACATTACCGTACACGATTATTCTTACCTGACATCATAATATTAGATATGCTAAATAACCTAAAGGCCCATGTAAATTACTTCTTCAGCAGTTGGTCTATCTTTAGGATCAAATGCAAGGAGACGTTCCAGTAAGCGAAGTGCCAAAGGATCAACATTGGGGAACTTCTGTGTGAATGGAATAGGTTGTTTCTTCCGCATACTGCTGAGATATCTCCTCGCCTTTTCATTTCTGATCTGCCATTGTAATTGCAGAAAAAATCTGTTACAAAGATGGTTCCACAAGGAAACTCCAAGGAACATTTAAGCAAAAGAAGCATAGAGCTTATCTTCTCTCAAGTTTCTATCAATTTCACCAATATAGATCTGATTTCAGATATAAGTAAACCTGGTTAGAAACTAACCCTTGCAATAGCTTCAGGAGGAGGAGTGCCAAGCAGATCTGTCATTAAATCTAACTGGTGCACCACATTCTTCCCAGGGAACAGTGGTTTTCCACTGAGCATTTCAGCAAATATGCATCCGATGCTCCAAATATCAATAGCAGGGGTATACTGCACAGAAGAACATAGCATGAACTTTATGAAGAAAACCACCGGATTATGCCACCCATACATATATCATATTTTTTTACAGAGCTAATGTCATATAGTCAACATAAGTAAATATTCTATTGAGACCATAGCAGAAGGACAGGCTTACTTTAGAGAAAAAGGAACCACATAACTCAGGAGCACGATACCATCGAGTTGCAACATAATCCTTCAGAAAATATAAGGAAAATCAAAATGTTAGGAAGCGGAAGAGTGAGATTCAAAGGATTCAGACAACTCCACAAAAGTAAGACTCACAGTCCAAAATATTGCTGATGGGGCATCATTAAAAGACACACGTGCAAGACCAAAATCGCAAATCTTCAACTTACAGTCAGCATTAGCAAGTATATTCTTCGGCTTCAAATCCCGGTGAAATACATTTGCTGAAAAGAAAGAAATGAACAAGTCAAAATACTATTGAGTTTCATCTTCAGAGAATAGAAATAAAAAGAGCAATGCAAAGCTTCAAAGTATATCAAAAGAAGATGAAAACCTGTGTGAATGTATTTCAAGCCGCGGAGAAGCTGGTATAGGAAAAACTGATAATGCTCAGGTGTTAGGTCATCATTAGCCTTAATTACTTGGTGAAGATCAGATTCCATTAACTCAAAAACTACATAAATATCTCGAAATTCTCTCCTGGAAGGGGGAAGCATTATGTGTTTTATTTCAACAATATCAGGATGGCGAAGCAGCCGAAGAAGCTTGATTTCTCTGAGAATCCGTGTGGCATCAGAAACATGCTCAAAGACATCATTAATCTTCTTTATTGCAACTCTTTCTCCGGTATGGGTATCTATTGCAGAACCTACAACACCATAACTACCTTTGCCTACAACTTCCTGAACCTCATACCTACTTGCCTCACCATACTCTGTGAAGAATTCTGTTTCCAAATTATTCTGCCAAAAAAAAAAAAAGGAAAATTTATTAGAACTTTGGCATATCTCAAACAATGAACTTGTTGCTAGATAAGAGTCCCGTTTCCTATTTCTTCGATCCCGTAAAAGGTTAAAAAATAAATCTTGTCAAGCCATGGGGGCCAAACTAAATTTAAAATATAAGCGTTTTACGCCAAAAAAGCACTGCCCCAACTCCCATGCTAGAAAAGTAATACAATATTCTTTATTCGCTTTCATGATGATCTTTGAATTCAATCGCAACGAAACACTCCTAGATCATACTTATTAAGTAGCTGCAGGCTATAAGATGCAAAATGCATCATAGCAAATATAAGATGCAAAAGGCAGCCAGTACAAAATCCCCATCTCAACAATAAGATATAATAATCAACACAACAACAACACATTAAGAATGACAGGGAAAAAACCAACCAATAGAACCATGAATCAATCAAGAATAAGAACATATGATCAGAACTCCAAATCTTCACCCACAATCAAAATAAGATCAAGAAAACACAAGTGGATCTACGCAATGCCGATCCAAAACTGAGGCCCAGAAAGCAAAAGAAAGAATAAAAAAGCAAAAGAAAGGATAAAAAAGCAACCTTTTTGTGGGAATCCATGGAAGGAGATGAAAAAGGGAAATTAACCCGCTTGGGGACTTTGATTAAGTTGAGTCCCGAAATATCAAAATCATCAACAATCGTGAGGGCTTGTTGTTCAACTTTGTCTTGTTTTGCGCTCAGATGCTCATTGTTGTTAGTACTAATATTGGAAGAGGCTAAATTAGGATTGGCAACAGAAGTAGAGCGACGTTGAAACAAGCGACGAACCCCATCCACGAACGTCCCTCCCCCCATATATAACTAACGCTACAACACTAACTACAAACCTACTTTCTCCTTCTTTTTCTCCTATACTCTCGATTCGATTCTCGATTCTGTTCCACTCACTCTCACCAATGCTCTCTCTCTCTCTCCCTCTGTCTCTGTGGATGAGAGAGAAATATGGAGACTTTGGACTTTTGGAGGCGCCGTTCTTCTTTTGAGCGCCGCTGATCCCCATTATAATGGCACCTCACACTCATAATTAATATTCATATTAATTTAATAATATAATAATGATTGTGATGAAAAGAAGAACAATAATATTCAAAAAATAAAAAGGATTTTATCCATTGAGGCATCAAAAGATAAAATAAATCTTATCAAACTACATAAATTTTATAGATTCAAATTTGAAAGATTAAAAACTATCAAATTAAAAAAATTAATGTAATTATGATTTTTCTATCATATCAATAAGAGTCATAAATTGATAAGATTTATATTTCATATCTCGGTATATTTTTCAAAATCCGAATCAATAAAATCTCTAAAAAATAATTGTTCATCCAAAAAGAAAATTGTATCTTTACAACATATTTTTTTATTTTTGATCTAGTATAACTATTTATAATTATCAATTTCTTTTATATTAGTTTTTTTTTTAAATATTCAATCACAATTGACTTGTTTAGTGATGTGTAAAGAACTTCTAGAATTAAACTTTTTTTCGAAAGTAAATTATAGATAATTCATTCTTTTTGGTACGGAGAGTATATACGTAAACAAATTCATTCTCTAGTATATTTACAATGATTGCATGTTTTTCGTCATGATGAATATTCTTAAATATATAAAAAATTTCAACCTGCTTTCCAAATTTATTAAAAATAATAATGGTTTTTGATTGTTTGATAGCCCACAAATTAAAAGTTGCCAATTGCATGTATGACCTCATTCCTAATGATACCAAACTTTTAGAAGAAATAAATTACTCTTTTTAACACATGAGATGAGGGAAAGAGACATGATTAGTCGTTAATTAACTATCACCTTGCATACAAGAGTGAGTCTCTTATGAAACCGTGTCACGAACTTTTATTGTATTGCAATTGATGGGTCAACCCATAACTCAAATTCTATAATTCAGATGTTGTTCGTGGATGATGGAGCTTCGTCTCATGATAACTATCCGTGAAATCGTCTCACATGAGTTTTTATAATATTTAAATGGGCTCTATGATTTTTCTAAAAAATTCAAAGCTTAACAATACCTTGATTGTTACCTTTTTTATCCAGTTCCATCCGATTTACTATAAATTTACAATCAAAAGGTTTGTTAAAAGCAACTTTATTTGATGAAAGTGACTTTTATGGCATCATTTTGTGGATCTATTTTTATGAAATTGATCAACCCATAAACCATAAAACAGAGTTTAACTTATTGAAATAGGATCGAGTTATAGGTTGTCGATTCCATCTCACAGAGTTATATATGTGAGAAGATTTCATATAAATTTTGTAATTTTGTAAAGAAGATTTCATATAAGTTTTGTGATTTCGTAAAGCCGTTGTGTAAAGGAGAACAAGAATAGAGACGAAGAAAAATGTAATTTCTTTAAAAAATTAGGATTTTTTTTTTTAGAATTGATAAAAAAAAAAAAAAATCTTTAGAAGCATATTCCAATCCGAGTTTTGAAATCAATTTTCGATAAGGTCATTCATGAATTAAACGTAAGCCAAACTTGTTATTTTTTGTATTTCCCAAATTTGAAAATGACCTAAATATATATTGTATCATGTATGTTAATTAGCATTAAATAATTAATTATGAGATTAGAAATTGGAAAGTCACAAGTCACAACTCAAAACTGCCTGTCGTCCTCATGGTTACAGACTTACAGCCAAGACCGTGTCAAAGAAAGCCTGTATTATGGAAATGATAAGCTCGCAAATAATATTATTTTATTGTTTATTTGTTTGTATTTTCGGACATGTCTTACTAGTCAAACGATGTTCCTTTCCTTGTTCCCATTGGCTGTTATGATTGGCAAGACATTAAAAAACATATCATATTCGACGAATAGCTTGCAAGAAAAATACTTCATTCTTAAAAAAAAATGTGTTTATCGTCTTTTTTCATTTAATTATTATGGCAATTTGAAATCTATTATATGGACGCCTCAAATACACCACTGTGGTACATTTGCAATTCTATATGAAATAGAGGACTTTTGTGAGATCAATCAAAGTTAACTTGATTATCAAAAATTCCTCTAATCTATCATGCGTTTTACCGATTACCATTTTCCTTCCAAAAGCCTAAATAAAATATTCAAAGCTCATTCAAACTTCAATTTGATTAATAACCACATCAAGTTCAACGTAAAAGTAGAACAAGAAATCTAAAAAATTCGACAAAATTAGCCTAGAATATGAAAATAAGACCTGACTTTCATGTCAAAAGTGAATTGAGAATTCAATCAGTGCAAACATTTACTCAAAAAACATGAACAGAAAAGGCTCACCAGACCAGGCCTAGCACCTAAGCACCTCGAGTACAAGGTAGGCGGGAGCCAACTTTAGAAAAAACCGGGGCAGCAGATTGGGGGGCCTTCCACAACTCTGAATCAACAGGCTTCTCATCCCATCTCGACCTGTGTTTCCTCTTAACATCATTAGGCCAGTTGGCCCATCTTGGCCCAGGTACTCTCTCCACACCACTCACGTTCTTTCCAGGCGCTCCTAGCACAGAAGTTGCAGGTTTCAAGTACAAGAAATCATCGTAATCTTCTTCATCATTCTCGATCCAACCATAGCAATGCTTGCGCCTTTGATGCTTGATTGATGAAGAACTGTGCTTCACTGATGGCGACTCTAGGATCCCACTGCTTTTCGAAGAATCTATGGTTTTAGAACTTTCATCTTTTACATGGACAGGCTTAGAAATCTTCTTCATGTGTATAATGGTTCGATCAGGAAGAACATCTTCCAGACCTTTTGCATCTGCTTCAGCTGCAGGACGTCTCGTATTACTACTACAAGCTTACACTGAATGTATTTAAGATTCCAAGGTATAGCTTAGATTGATGGTTAAAACGGCTAATTGTCAAGCCATTGGTGTATAATTGAATTACCATTACTGATCATTGATGCACTGCAGACAAATCCAGGGAAAGTAGGCTCTGTGGCTGCTTCTAAGCATGCTACAGCTGTAGCATTGTCTTGAAGTCCTTTATCTAGTTGAACATCTGATGCTCCGCTGGAAATCTTGGCAGGAGGTTCTTCATTACCACATGACTTATCCTAGAAAGAGAACTTACCGTACGTCAACATGAATGGGAAAAACTGCAACCAATTCCGATATAGAGAGAGAGAGTGTGTGCACTTTGACATGGAGCCCAACTACTAACAAGGAATTGTGAATTGAACAATTAATATAATGCCTTAGTCAGCTAATTTGACACTTCAATGCGAACCTATCTTGCAATGTAAACAAGCAGGGAATGTGGGCTGCATGGCCAAGTGAATGTCCAATGTCCATTATAGAGAAGGAAAATTTAATTGTCAAAATACAAGCTGGACAAGACTTAGTTACAGAGCATTTGCAACCAAAAATTGGATTCTTGGTAGAAATTTATGCTCAATGTGTGTTTTTATGAAAAACATTATTTATCAAAGAATGCTACACAGTAACAATAGACTGGAATCCAAAATCATTTGGCACACATTGCACACGGTGACCGTATTTCTCTTTATTCCCTTAACGAAGAATGGTAGTCTCCATGAAGATTGACATCAAAATTATAAGAGCAGCCTGTGAAAATGAAGCAATACCAAAGAATGATCTATATAGCCATCAAATAGAGTAAAAACTGCAATTGCTTAAGCATTAACAATGTGCTATCTTTAAAGGTAGCTCAGAAGCTATCAATTTAGTATATCAGTTCCATACAGAGTATAGTAAAAACTAAGCATACACATTAAGATTTAAGGTCAAAGTTAACTTGTACCAAATCTACCTTAACCGTAAGAATTAAAAATATATTTCTATCATATAGAAGTTTTTCTTTTTCATGAAATTTGGAGCAATTCACATTGATCCCAGTTCATCTCAAGTGGCCAAATTAGCTCTATTTCACTGATCTTATCACCTACAATCATTAACCTTTTTTCTCGATATTCCATTTTGATCATTAGGCCATTTTCAACCTTCCTCCATATTTACCAAATCAAATAGAATGAATACACACCATTGAAAGTTCAAGTTCAACAAGCATGAATGACCAAATACAAATTAGTTTTCTGGTAATATTTGGAGTATTTAAAGTACATATTTTTTAAATCACATCATGAGAAATAATTGTGGTGTTAGAAGAAAAGAGTCATTTATTTGACTTTTTTTGTTCAAAGATGTAACAGGTACTTGAGTATCCTTTCTTGGATTTTCAGATTTTTCCTCTTCCATATGCAAGAACACAAAAGTAAATTTCTTGGATTTCCAAGTACAGACTTTGCAACAGAACTTGTGAGGCCAAATTCAAGTTGCCGATGAATGATTCAATTGGTCTAAATTACTATGACGACTTGTGATCTCAAGTACTTTATTCATCATGTAAACACCATGCTGAAGCCTTTCAGATACGTTTTACCATAATTTCATAACTCAATAAAGAAAATATGATAATCTAGTCTAAGCAAAACAGAGCTCAACTTTACACAATTGAACATCGATGGATTTAACAGTCTGATGGAGCGAGTTAAACAAGACTACAAAAGGTAAAGTGCAAATGAACAATAAGCAATTAATTGATACCTGCAATGGATTTCCATGTTCAGTGCCTGGTGTTTGGTCACATGCTCCAAGATCACGAAGAATCGCCTCAATGAGTTCTTTGTATGAGAATTCCTCAATAAAAGGCCATCCTTCATTTCCACCATATTCCTTTATCCAAAAAGATAAAAGCAAAGGGAAATTCTTCTTCAATATATTATGTGTAAAAACAAAAGAAAACATGCGTACACACACTTATGCTCCAGAACCAACATAGTATGGAACAGTTAGAAAATCATCCACTGCCAGAAGTACTAAAGGAAAATCCGAAAAAGTTCTAGGCTTAACTGAACACGGGACAGTTATTTTTTTCATTTTCTTATCTGATGTCGCCTGTTGGTAAAGGTATTAGCCAAAAAAGATTTAGGATCTTTGCTGATTTATTGAGCTCAATTTTAGATTTTTTCAGCTGAATAATTGAACTTTTTGGATAAAATAAACTCTAAGGATCCATCAGGTCAGTGAGATATGAGATTGATGTACTTACTTCTTTCACAAACCTTGGCAAGATTAAAAGCTCACTCCTACTTAATTACAGAAGTCAAAGCAAACCCTAACACAGCCAGATTTGAAACCACAGATGCAACCCTATACAGAACTAATTGAAGCACAGAGACTTTATAGTATCAAAGGCCAAGCAACAGAACAACCAAAGAGAATCCTGTTTGGCGCTTGTTTGCATGGGTTTAGTCAAAGCCTGTACCATCTGATTAATTCCTTGCACTGATAAAACTCTTGATAAACAAAGAAATAACTAGGCAAAAAGAAAAGAAAAGAAATTACAATATTAATTCTCAAACTCTCCAAAGGAAACACCTGAAGAGCTTATTAAGTGATCTTGAGTGTTCTACATCTTATGAACTAAGTGGAAATACCTTTTCACATACAGATATACTTTTCAATTAAAATATCATTAAATGATATTTTAATTTATAGGTCGATCGATACTTCTGGAGAATTTGTCCCATTTATCAACATTTAGGCATGACATCAGAGGGATGAGGAAGTCCATCCCTTCCATCCTACCCCAATCTCTGTCCTTTTCTCAGCCTAGTTAGAAGTTCTATTCATCTTACTACAGTAAAAGATGCTCACGCATATGCAAAATTTGGATTAACTCTGTTTTCATCTGTTGGTCCTCTCCAATTTCTTCCAAAATTATTGTTAGTCATCTACACATTAGAAACTTTTGTATTTCTTGAAGTTTAAAATTGATAACCATAACTAATTCAAAAACAGTGATGTGCTCAAATTAAATAAATGCCAGTTGAGAGAAGCAGAAGTGGGATTGGCCTCTAATTATCAGTTCTTGTTCAGAACAAATCAGTAATACAGAATCTAACGCAAGTTTATGTAGAAATCTAACATACTTGAATATATCAACTAGATTCATTGCATCCCGTAATTGCACATTCTTTAGCAACTCATTTCACATTTTGTATAGCTCACACAGAATTCTCATTTTTATGCCCCACAATGGTAATGTTGCTTCGGGAAAAAAGCATATTGAGTAACACAGACATCTACCACAACTGCTTACAAGATACTGCATCCGTTTTTAACTTATTACTTGGAATTATATAATGAACCAAAAACATTCCAAAAGTTTGCCACCCCACAGGTCTAGTCCGAATATGCATACACATGTACTCAAACAACTCTAAAGTACAAAGATATCATTTTAAAGATCTATGGAGAGTTTCACCAAACTCTTTCCAAACAGGGCTATAAACTTCAAAATTAAATGTTGCATCAACTAAAAATCCATAACTCTGTAATTCCACATTCTGAAACTTTAATTTCTGAAGTACCTAAAAAAAAGGAAAATAATTCCCCTCTTATAGAAACATTGTAGAAACCCTGTCAATTTAATAAATCTGAATCATTCCCTTTACACTTCACTTGAATTTTCAAGAGTCAAACCAATTTAATGATTTATCCTTTAGCCCATCAATTTTACTGTAGACGGCTGCGTGAGCAAATAAAAAAATGTACCAAAAGTAGAAACAAGAAACAATGATCTTGCCTTAAGTAGAAGTTCCACTACTCTCCGCACATGATTTGCAGAAAAACCATACGGAGACATCGCATCTATTGCCGCATCCATTCTTGATAAGCATGACTACATAATCCAATTTCAGCAGAGAGAATATGCAAGAATCAGTGGACATAACTAAAGGTGGGTGATAAAATCAATAAATAGCTACATGTAAGATTGAAAGTACCTTTCTCTTTTGTCTCTGTGGTGCCATTGCCGTTCTTCCTCGTAGATGCAAATACACAAAAAACGGGTATTTCTTTCTTCAGCAGCTGGACAGCTTCATATGGCAAAGGTTACCTTTTATTATTGGTTGTTAATTCAAATTTTTATTCATTGGGCCCACCATTTAGGAATGATTCGTGAAATTATATTATATATTAAGAAAAAATCCCTAAAGCGTATTTTAATCTTTATTAAGCGGAAATTAACGAATGATGAAGAAAGAGAAGAGGGTCAATTCTGTACTAATATTTAGAACCTAAAAATCCAATATCTCTTTCAATCCAATATCTCAAAAATGAAGAAAGAGAAGAGGGTCAATTCTGTACTAATATTTAGAACCTAAATTAAAATAAAAAAGAATTTAGTAGGTTGTCATCTCCAATGAGAAATCGATATGGTAGAAACGAACACAATTGGAAGCTATTAATATTTATATCTTATTGTTCCTTGGTATCTAATGTCCCTGACCTGATAGACTTGCTAAATGAACATTATAGTAACAAAAATTCACTCATGCAGATCCATTATACATAACAGCATAAAGCTTGAAATTGAGTTTTAATGGGTTGAGAATTACAAGTAAAAAAAATGTTAATGATCGCCAAATATTAAATATTTCCAATGAAAAGGTATTATGGTCCTCATTTTTTCCACAAAACTCACTCAAGTCAAATAACTTGGATCAAATTCTTCATTTGATTGTCAAAAATCATGTATCATATATCCTACTTAATTTCATTGTAGACCTATTAAAAGTTCACAGAATTATGTTACTCCTTTATCCTAATTAATCATTCCATACTCCTTGTTTCGTAATTATAGCTAGAACTGTTGATTTCATTATCAAGATCACTGAATAAACAAAACCTAACGGAATTGCTGATATAATACCAAATTGATTCACGAAATTCTAAATGCATTTTTATTTCCAATGTCCCTGCTGTTTCCAAACTCATCTCTCTATGTCCTTCAAAAACATTCATGTGATAATTGACACAAAAGGCATCAATGCTGGAAAATTGAAAAATTAATGATCAAGCAGAGCTGGATGGGGTTCTGTTTAGCAAATTCTCTATTGTATATTATATGGAGGCATTCCCCTGATTTGGTAAAATGTGAACCTTCAAAGTTCAGAGCCCATACTAGACTCTGTCAGCCTGTTCAACATGATTCTTAAAGTAATTATATAAGATATTCATGCTTTGTTCAATGCCTTATGAATATGAGGATGCCATTACCTTGAAGGGCGTGGACCAATAGAGATCTCTGTGTTTTTGGCAACCAGTGTAAGAATTCTGATATTCTACTGTAATTTCAATGCATTCCCTGATATTAGTTAGCCCCATAGCTTTGGGCACCCAAACTCCACCACCTTGCCTTTTTCTCATTTTCTTCGTCTCTCTTTTCTTTCTTTTCTCTTCCACGGTGAAATGGATGATCACACCATCTATTTAATATTTCGTCTTGCGATCATATCAAGCACAAAATCACCAAGAATTAGGAAAGTGCAGGAAATAAGAGAAGTTAGCATAAATACCATCATCTATGAGAAATTTCAAACAACCCCAATCATATTAATTCCACTCCCGCATTCAAATGTGTATAGTTCTTCAATTGATCGACAACATAAGCAATTGAAAGGATCAACAACCATTGTAATGAGAAAACAAGTGTAACCCACCACATACTGTCAAAAGGCACTCCCATTTCTACACAGGTTTGCCACTGAATTCCGATTTCCATCATTAAGTGTTAAAAAGAGCATAATTACACTGAACCATATCAATTCTTACCTTAAAATTGGAAACAAAAGATTAAGGGTTTCTCTGCCCCTTCACTCAGCTTCATAAAAAGTCGTTTAGGCGGCGACGATTCTTTCCGCAAGAAATTTGTACAGTAACTCGCACGAAGAAGAAGGGTTTGACACTGATAAATAGAGGGGGACTAAAGGCACCCTCCACAATTCTAAGAGCAACACATTATCTTTTAATATATTTTAATATTTTAATAAGATGTTGAAAGACTAAAATACCCTTAATATATATAATATATAAAAAAAACTCTGCCAAACCTTTCTTCTTGCTCAAGTTCTTCTTCCAAAAATTATTCATCATCATACGTAGACACAATTTGGCCCCTCATTTAGTGAAAAAAAGTATAATGGCTGATGAAGATTCATTTGATACAAATAATGTAAGATTTCGTTTGAATGTAGATGAGTTTTAAGTTTCGTTTTTTGAAATTCGCGAAATCGTGCAGAATTGACGCGTTCGGCCAACACAGACCGAACGCATCTACAGGCGTTCGGTCAAGCCAGCCGAACATATCCGCGCGCATCCGGCCAAGGCAGCCGAGCCTTTTATGATTCGTTCGGGCAATTTGATCGATTTTTTCTAGCGTAGTTCGGTCAAGTTGGTCGAACCTTGTCTTCTATTTTCGGTCAACTTGGCTGAACAGTGTGTTCCTCGATGTTCACAAACTACGAATTTGTTTTTTATATTCTTACGATGTTATTTACTCATTTATAACAGGAATACATCTCAAATACCAGTGAAAGAAGCTTCACCAACCGAACGGATGTTGATGAACCGATGGAGTCAGACGATGTAGATCCTCAGTATATGCAAATTGATTTTAGTGTTTACTTCACGACAGATGAAATATTTGAGTCTCGAAGTTTGATGATGAAATGGATAGACAGTGTAGCACATCAACATAATATGGTGATATTAGTTTTACGCTCTAATCTCAATGGTGAGAGAGGTCGTCGACCTCGAGTTGATTTGGGTTGCGAACGAGGTGGTGTGTATCGTGTACGTAATAAGGCGAAATCTCTACTAAATTCAACTGACGATGGAAAGATTGTTGGAAACAAAAGCTCTAGAAATACAGCCACAAAGAAATGTGGGTGTCCATTTCTTTTAAAGGTCATTCAATTGAACGAGTCAGGTCAGTGGTCAGTGGTCAGTATCGGTCGTATCTGGAATTCATAACCATCCAATGGGTCGGAACTTGGTGGGTCATTCATATGCCGGTCGACTAACACCGGTTGAAGATCGATTTGTAGCAGACTTGTCAAAAAATAAGTGTAAACCCAAGGAAATCCTAAGTACTCTGAAAGAGTCATTTGTTCAGAATGTCTCCACTTTGAAGACTATTTATAATGCTCGTCATAAGCATAGAATATTGGAGCATGGAGGTCGATCTCAGATGCAATATTTATTGGAGAAACTAGAGTTGCACAGTTATTATTACCTGGTCAAAAGATATGAGAAAACTGATAGGGTGAAGGATCTCTTTTATGCCCACCCGACTAGTGTGGATTTGTTACGTGCTTTTCCAAACGTCTTGCTGATGGATTGTACATACAAAACAAATCGATACAAGATGCCACTATTAGAAGTGGTTGGCATCACATCTACGGATATCACTTTTTCTGTGGCATGTATTTATTTGGAGGCCGAGCGTGAAGAGAACTATAGATGGGCACTTACGACTTTGAAAGGATTGATGGACCAATCATTTTTGCCACATGTCATTGTCACTGATCGTGAGATTGCTCTGATGAATGCGATCGAAGTGACATTCCCCAACGCTAAGCATTTGTTATGTCGATGGCATATTAGTAGAAACATTTTTACTAAATGTAAGAAAGAATTTCATTCTAAGCCGAAGTGGGAGTCATTTAATTACTTATGGAATGCATTGATTCTTGCCGAAAATGAAGTGAAGTTCAATGAGTATGTTGGAAGATTAAAGTGTGATTTCGTCGACTATCCAAACGCCATGAATTACGTATGTTCGAATTGGCTTGATCCTTACAAGGAGATATTTGTGTCAGCCTGGACAAATAGTATCATGCATTATGACAACACGACAAGTAGTCGGTACGTATATTGTATGATAATTTGCATCGATTTATTTTTAGTCATATATTTTGATAATACGATATGGATATGTTCACACAGGGCCGAGAGTGCGCATTCAAGGTTGAAGAAACAACTTGGTACTAGTCAATCAAACTTTGAATTGTCTTGGGAAAAGATACATGGTTTGTTGATCACATCCCATACTACAATCAAGGCTTCATTTGAACAAAGCCAACACAGAGTGCATCATCGAAACAGGTCTCCTATTTTTAAGATAATTCGTGGGGGTGTCACATGCAGCTATACATAAGATTTTTGAGGAGATGGATGGGGTTAATACAGCGGGTGTGGATTCGTTGTTATGTGGTTGTGTCTTGAGAAAAACACGTGGGCTGCCTTGTAGTCATGAACTTGCTGAATTGATACGTTTTGGTGAACCAATCCCTCTTCAAAGTATTGACAGATTCTGGAGGAAATTGGATTGTGAACCGTGTAAAACTGACGTTAGTATTGCCGCAGATCTAGGTAGTCGATGGACGGAGACTGTGGATGATGTGAATGGGTTATTTGCTTCAGCGAATGAGTCCCAGAGGTTATTGTTACTGAAAAGATTGCGGGAGTTAACGAACGTAGCAACCTCCTCATTGCTTGAACCAGAGGTGAAATTACGTGTTCGTGGTCGTCCTAGCAAGACTAAAAACTGTCGAGATAAGTCGACCAAACGTGAGAACAGTGCTTTTGAATATGTTGAGTCATTCAATGATAGTAATTCTGTGGAAGATCAGAACATATTTGGAAGTGTAGCCCAATCTGTACAGCCGAGTAATGCAGGGATTAAGAGGCAAAAACAACCAGTTCAACGTCGTTCGACACGTACTTCTTTGAACACTCCTTTCGTAGAACTATTGCCCAACCGTTTGCGTCCTTTTGTATCCAGTACGAAGAATGTGAAGGGTGACGGTCATTGCGGTTTTCGATGTCTTGCTGATGCACTTGGTTTGGGTGAGGATTCATGGCCTCAAGTCCGGAATGATATGATCCAAGAGTTGGAGAACAATCGGGATTTGTACACTCGTGTTTGGTATGGCTGTTTGCACACGGTTGACGAAATGTTGAGGTGCTTGAACTGTTTTGAATCGGAGGTGTGGGACAAAGAATTCTGGTTCACGTTCCCCGAGTGCTACTACCTTGCCGCATCGGCATATAATATGGCGATAGTTCACATTTCACCTCAAATGACTGTGCTATTTCTACCATTGAGAACACAAATGCCGATCAACCCACGTATCATGTGTATGGCTCTTATTAGTGACAATCACTTCATACGGGTAAACTAACTGTTTTAAATATTCTACACTTCAAACTTATTAAAATTATGGATATTGTATTGTACTTACATGAATTTTTTGGATAATCATTTTGAAGGTTAACTTGACAGATGGTGCACCGCTACCGTCTATCATAAATATGTGGTTTGCGTGTCGGCTTCCCTGCGCTGTTACTTGGGGTGTCATTTTCCAACAACAAATTGCAAAGTACAGCGAAATGATTGCAAGTGAATCCGGATCGTTAAGTTTAAAAACTATTAGTTTAGATGATTAGACAAAAAATGTATGCAGTAGTTGTTGATCAAGACTATTAAATATTGAAAGTATGTTTTTCGTATTTCATCACATTAGTCGTTCCAAAGTTTACATAATCTACTGTTCGGCCCAGGCAACCGCGCGCGCTGAAAGCCGTTCGGCCGAGGCAACCGAGCGCGCTGATTGCCGTTCGGCCGAGGCAATCGCGCGCGCTGAAAACTGTTCGGCCGAGGCAACCGAACCGTGTATTTTCCCTCATATAATTTTCTAACACTTGCACCAGTTTTAGATATCCTAAACTTTACAAATTAGAAGTTCTATTAAATCATCAAATTGCAATACAATATACATAATTTGAGAGGATATCATCCAATTTTATACGATGTTTACCATATTTGAAAAAAAAACACGTCAAGACATTACTTTAAATTAACAATGTGTAATACAATCTCCGGGTACCACAAAATGTCAACAAAAGTCAAAAGTTCGAGAATCGGAACTACAATGACTATGTCCTACGTGACCTACGGGACCTACTCGATGATGGACGTCGTTGGGGTCCTGTCGAATGACTGTCGTGCCCTGATAAGGCCTCGTAAGCTGCTGTCACGTAAGACATGACATACTCAAGGGACATTGATGGATCATGTGCCATCCACTGTTCCACGATCAGCCTAATGTGCCCTCGTGCATTCTCTATCATTTCCCAAGATTGAGCGTGAGATTGAGAAGCACCTGCACCAGTGGACGTCCTCTCAGGATTCTGGACTATAGGATGTGAAACCCTACTGAACCAATCCATGTAATCTGCACTGCATTCCCATATTGGACTAGCCAGCCTTCCCCGAACCTCATTAGCCAGTACATGATTGCTCCACATCCTCCAGTATGAGCTTATGGTATCAAACACAAGCTTGTATTGTGTACCACTCATTCCTCGTCGAACATCAATAGACACTAACGGGGCATCAGGAATCGTCTGCACATGTCCAAACTGCCTCACTACACGGTCAGAAAGGTATGGTTCGACGACATCAAACGCTCGAATGCATCCATGATAAAATGTCACTTCCTGACGCGGAAATGCATCCCGAACACTAGCATAAGGATTCCAGACAACCTAAAACACATAACAGAGTATAACATTTTATTTACAACCCAATATGTATATATATGTTAACGTCTTGAATAACAAGACAATTACAAGACAATAGCATAAACTTACAGAATTCGGTGCACATGCATCTAACATCTCCCGCCAAGCAACTAAACGATCGAGTGATCCCCCTGGAGAGGCTTGCTGGGCCCATCGCGATGCAAGTGGATCCCCATATGTATAATTGACATTGTGCGTCGGCCTAGTAATAGGAAAATACTCGTATATCCATGCCCGAAGATAAAAAATGATATAAATATATTTCCAATACGTCATACAATTGCTAGTAAAACAATAAAAATTACCTCCAACAGTGTCAAGTACCCACTAATCTGCTTCACCCCAGAGCGAGATGCAAGCCCTAGTTGTCGATACAAGTACGCAAATGTAGCGGCTCCCCAAGCGTACTTGTGAACTCGGGTTACGTTCTCCAGTAGACGAAGGATGTTAGTGGAGACTCTAGTGCCGCTCTTATCGGTGAAAATTGTACAACCTAGCACAAACCACAAGTACGCCCTAGCAGCATAGAGTCTCGACATTTCATCGGGAGAAGATGCCATGCCACTAAACTTTGATCTCAACCACTCCAGCTTAATAGAACTCCCTCCATTTCCCGATACAGCCTCATGCACCTCGTTTAATGTCAAGCCTAACAGCCGTTGAAGCATCGCACTTGGACGTTCATCCCCCTCTCCGCGCTGGACTACAACCTTTCCTGTAATAGGAAGTCCAATAATACAGAAAACATCGTCCAGTGTTATCGTCATCTCACCGAACGGCATAAGGAAGCTGTTGGTCTCCGGATGCCACCGCTCAACAAAAACACATATAAGGTTCTTGTTGGGGTTCGTATAGGATATGGATCGTAGATCGGCAATTTTTGAACGACGGAGCAGCCTCAACCATTGACTTATGTCGCCCTCGGAGTTCCAAGATTCCATCTTCGTTGTATGACATAAGCATCTCAGTATATCTCGCTCCTCACCAAACCAGATCTTCGATGCCACGTGCGTCTTCAAACTAGATAGAAGACGGTGGTCAATAGGGCCTCCGGAAAAAGGTCCAGTAAGTACCTCACATTCCACCACGGGCTCCTCATCAATGTCTTGCTCTTCAGGACAACGGGCGTACTCTTCGACATAGTCGGGATGATGGGCTGGAGGAATATCTTCAATTTCAGGGATTTCGGCCACTTCTTGAATATCTTCCCTTTCTGGAATTTCTGGATATTCGCTCATGTCTGGAATATTCTCCCGTTCTGGTACATCGGGATACTTTGTAGTGTCTGGAATATCTTGAATTTGCTCTTGCTCTAGACCGAACGGCACATGTAGGGTAGGTTCTTGCATGCCCAATCCTTGGCCACGTTCCAATTCCCTACGCGCTCTTTCTGAAGCCGTTGGTCTGTTTTTCCTAACATATGTCCTACCTGGATTTCAAAAAAAAATTAATTTAGATAACCGAATATATAAATCAATGAATTGGATAAATGTTATAAAAAAAAATGGATCTATTCGGTCAACTCAACCGCCCAGAACACTATCTGTTCGGTCGACTCGGTTTGGCCCGCGCGCTAGGCGTTCGGTCGCCTTGGTCGCCGCGCGGGAAGACCATACGGTCGACTCGGCTGCGCCCGCGCGCTAGGCGTTCGGTCGTCTTGGTCGCCGCTCGCACATCACGTTCGGTCGATCTGGTCGCACGCGTGCGCTGGGAGTCGGTGGACCAGTGCCGCCCAGTGTCCAGATTCAGTTTCGTTTTTTCAACAAATTCGACCAAATAAATGCGTTTTTTCATACAAATTCATCTAATTAAACTATTAAGTCACTAACCCATAACAAATCCTAAAGATAAGTAAAGAAATTTCTACAAAAATCGCCTCAATCAATTGCAAAATCGAAAAAAACGGTAAATTAACTTACCCGAAAAATTAATCTGTCAAAATATCTCTTTAAAATTTGGTGCAATTGTAGCCGACCTTCGGACGAATCAACCGAACTTGAAGATAACTTTAAATTCCTGAAGAACCGAACACTCAAGAAATTAAAGAACCGAACTTAAGGACCGAGAGAAACCGAGAGAGAAAATGAAGAGAGGTTATTTTCTTACTTTTTTTTTTTTTAATAATAAGGGTAATATGGGAAATGAGTGTGGTGCTCTTGGAAATAATTTTAAGTGATATTTTATTGTGTGTGGTGCTCTTAGTATGTGTGGTGCTCTTAGAATTGTGGATGGTGCCTTTAGTCCCTCTCGATAAATATTCCACTTATTTGTATCACTATCATCTCCCAATTTTTTGTAAGAAACCCTCCAAATTTCTATATGGCGGCAACTAATTCTTGTATATATAATTGTAACACTTTTTTTTCCAACTCCAAACCCTTTAAAAAGTATATTTTTAAAATAATAAAATTACAATACAGAAAAACTAATTCTATTTTTTTTATAAATATTAAGAATATAATTTAATTGATCAGTATAAGAGTTCAGTCAATCAAAACATATCGACTACAATTTGACGTTCATATATGAATTAAATTTAAGTTGGTCGTGGAAAACTATTTTTGATATTATGAAATTGAAAAGTATAGATAAATAGTGAGATTATAAGTTTAAGGTGGTAGATGGTCACATCAAATTGTCTTGTATGTTTGGACGGGAATGTTGGTGAATTTTGAAGGTTTTGATTTGAGATTTTAGTAGAAACTTTGAAATCTTGTGTTTGTAATATAGTATTGTATGATATGATTATAATTAAAATATCATTTTATATCGGAAAATGTTTAAAATTTTGATATAATTGTATCATTTTATGGTGAAAGTTGTTTGAATAGTTAGTTCTTTATGAGGATTTGTGAAAAATTTGGACAACATTAATTAATTATAATAGAGTGTTAAATAACCATTGAAAATTTTAAAGAAATATCTAATTAATAATTAAAATCTAAAAATTAAGTGAAAGCTAAGAACTATTTAAGATTTAAAGATTATTTAAAAAATCTGAATTTTCAAAAATATAAAGTCAAGAATCCGATATAAATGTAAAGGAGAAAACATGATTAAAATCTGAAATTTGATTAAATTATTATGAAATGTAATAAAAAAACTCAAAATTGAGTTAATTTAAATGCTAAAACTTAAACCTAATTCAAAAAATTATAACATTGATCTATTCTTTGACAATAAATATGAAAATAACGGAAAAAATCTAGAAATTATTTAATATAAAAAACGACCTAACAAAATATGTAAAATATATAAATAAGCCTGAACTACAAAAGAAGAATCTGGTTTTTCTATTTAAGTTCTTTAAGTATTGTTAGTTGGATAATATCTTTAATTTTATATCTCCGTGCTTCTTCATTTATTGTTGAAATAATATATACTATTAACTTTTACTATTTTAGAATATTAATATACTTTTTCTATTTTCCTTTATTTTTTTTCATTTCTTATTCAACCTGTTCTTCACGATACACTCTTTTATAATATTGTTGGAGTCTCATTTAGAAGATTCTAATATAAATTACTTATTTTAACTAAATAATAAAATATAATTTAAAAAAGATAGAACTCTATCTCACATAATGTAATATCATAATTGTTGCAATCCATTCATCCATTGAACTCAACCCCACCACATCATGCATTGGTGAATTCCCCATCCACAATTTCAACAAGAAGAATCACATAACCTTTCTATATGAAGAATCTTTTCTTTCAATACAATATGCTCTAAAAAAAATTAAGTGTGAACATAGCCAAATAATGAGGACTATGTATTTTTTATTAGCCATTTGTGATTGAAATTTTTATTTCTTCACTATCATTTAAATATGAAGTATTTTGTAGATAAGAGTTTTTTAAGCATGTTTATCCTTCTAGCATATCATTGAAATTCAAATTATTTTATTATATATTTGTATTAATTGGATTGGATTGTTTTATTTACATGAGTCGGTCCTTGATAACATTTCGATAAACTAATGCCACAAAATATTGGGTGAGCATAATTGAACAAAAAGAAAAAAGAATCTAAATATATTAAAACTCGTATGATATGAGATTCTTTTCTGATATTTATACATCCTTGAAGATCATGATATATTATCAATACTTGTACATAATTAACATTCTTAATTCAATAACATAAATAAACATTAACTTTTGAAATCATTGTCTCTAATGACATTAATATTATTTAATTACATTAACTATATATGTATTTACATATGTAATTGAAAACATTGGTATTCATGATCGTTCAATTACTATATAAATAATTTAACTCAGGACATAATTAAAAAATGAAAGTAACATTTTCACTTTTGCCATGACAGGAAATGAGTTTGTCAGATTTAGGACAATCATTTCAAATTTTTGCAATTTTTAATTTCGTCAACATTGCCATTGTAATTTCACCATTTCCCCCCTTAAATTAACCATTGATTTTGCTATCAACGGTACGAATTGTTTCTTGTAGTATCAGTCGTATAAATATTATAAATAAAAAATTACTAAAAGTATATTATATATTTACTATTAAATGTACATATATATATATATAATGTATAATGCACTTTGTTAAGATCAGTGAGTAAAAAATAGTCAAACTTAAACTGTGACTTGTTTCGTTTTTTTAATGGCTGGCTACATTAGTAGGCTTTCGTTGTAATTGTAAATAAAAGAATAATAATGGAGAGAGATGATTGAAAATTAGACCCATTTATATAGGAATCAAATTACTGCAGTTTTTAAGACAAGAAGCCAATAAATACAAACATGAGGAAGCCTGTTTTTAAGGCACGTATTGATTGTTGGTAGTGGTGGCCGTCGAGGAAGAGATGGAAGATTTTATGATTTATTGAAGAGAAGTCAATACTTTTTTTTTTTTTTTTTAGTATTTAATTTAATACATATCAATTATTAAGTTAATGAGTATAATAAATCCATCTCATTGGGATGAAAATGACGATGTTGGTATTAGATATATAATCTCAAGTACAACTTCACTTAACTTTTCCGTTTGATGAATTTGAACAGAGATTGGAAAGTTTAATTTGAGGAACCCCATTTTGGACAAATAGAAAATCTTATTTGCTAAGAAATATATAATTGTGTAACATTATGTAAACAAAAAAAGGGAACCAATTAATTAACCATGTCTTTTTTAAATTTCAGTCCTACAATTTTAAAACTCTTGATTTTTATTTTGATTAACTAGTCAAAATGATTAGTCATTCTTTATTTGAGATACAAATTGCATTTCATTAAGGAATCAATTTCTAAATCACCAGCACAAATTCATTGGTAGGTAAAAGGTGTACTAATTCACCATTAGCAAAATAAAATAAAAAGGCATTTATATTATTGAAATAACTATTTTACCTATAAAACATAAACATAGATAATTATATTTAATATTATAACTTCTTTTTTTAAACTATTCAAAATTAATATAACCATCATATGAAATATTGTTAATATATAAGTTTGAATATCAAGTAAACAACAATAATATATTATAACAGGTTAATCTAAAAATCAGAAGTTTTTGGAATTACATGATTAAAAAAAAAAAAGATTAGAAAGCTAAGATGGTAAGATTGGATGATTAAAAACATATTTTCCCAACAAAATAATATAACGTGGGAGGAAAAAACTAGGGTTAAATGTAAAAAACAACCCAAACTATCGACTTTTTTCAATTTGCAACCTAATCTTTTTTTTTTTTTTTTTTTTTCCGATTGCAACCTAGTTTTCTGTAATTTTTCCGATTGCAACCTCCGTGCACTTTTTTGGCATTTTTCCGGCGAAAGACCCTAATTTTTTATTTAGGAAAAAATCATTTTTATTTTTTATTTTGTGAGATACATAATGTAAAAGACGATTTTACTCTTGAAATGATAAATGTGCTAGTCACCTGATGATATTTTCGCCGGAAAAATGCCAAAAAAGTGCACGGAGGTTGCAATCGGAAAAATTACAGAAGACTAGGTTGCAATCGGAAAAAAAAAAGATTAGATTGCAAATTGAAAAAAGTCGATAGTTTGGGTTGTTTTTTGCATTTAACCCAAAAAACTATTTCCCTAATCAATTATTTTTACTACTATAATGAAAAAGAAAAAGCATATGTCTGTATCAAATATCAATTACCAAACCAACCATAAATTACTTAATGTATACACCACAAATATTAAATTATATAATTATATACACAAATGCTTAATAATTCAAATGTTCATCACATACAATAGTTATATATCACCCTGACCAGCTTATCCCGAAAATTTAAAACTTTGTGATATTTTGGTTCAACTTAAGAGATAAGAAAGATTTGTCGTAGAGTGGAAATGTGATAAAAAAAAGAGAAAAAGTGATTCCACAAATCATTCTATTTAACCTATTTAATAATTTTAAAAGTCGTATGAAGTTGAAAATATGATATTTTTAGAAATAGACTTGTAAATTTGGTTTATTATTATTATTATTATTATTATTATTATTATTATTATTATTATTATTTCTGATTGCTATGCTGATTTTAAACCATTGCTTAAAAAAATAAAAAATCCCAAGGCTATTTCTGAATTAATTACACAATCCATATAAATTATATTGTTTGAGAAAATAACCCCATATAGTTATATCTAGGGAGTGGCTTTGCTTATTAACTTAAAAAATGACAAATAAGGAAATTTGGTGTTTTAGCATTTAGGGCACGGGGTTTGATCTGAACATGAATGCATTTAAATGCAAAATTTGGTGCATTAAAATGAGAAGTAGAATCTAAGTCAATTGGTAATCTTACCAACAATGTGTTGTTTGAAATGAGAGCTCCAAAATGTGTAGCTTGAAAAAATTCAAAAAAAATTATGGTGAGAAATAAGAATATAAAAAGGGCAGAAAAAGACAGATTTAGAGCTACAAATTGTTTTGCTTTAATTGCAACACACTCACTCACACACTCTCTCACACACAGTGGCTCCAACGGTCCAATCCACCTCACACCTCACCCCTGCCCCTTTTCATCTCTATCCTCGCAGATATACGCGCTCACTCTCTCTCCCTTTCTCTCTCTACACTCTTACCCCCCTTTCTCTCTCTATCTTTCCTTCTGATATTTAAATTCAGTACCATGGACCCACCGTTGGATCCCCCACCGCTCGCCGCCCAACCAACGGCTGCTGTTCCCGCCGTCGCCGTCGCCGTCACCGGAGCCGCCGTCCCTCCCGCTGCAGCCACTGCCAACGCCACCCCTGCTCTCCCTACCGGCCACAACCACCCACCCTACGCTGAGGTGCGCTATTATACCTCTTTCCCATGACTCACGAGAAAGCCCTCTTTCTCTTTTTCCTTTTTTTTTTTTATTGGAAATTTTAGTGGATTTTAGCTTCTGGTTCTTGATTCTCTTGGTGTCTGTCTTGTGCAGATGATAACAGCGGCGATAACGGCGTTGAAGGAGCGAGATGGGTCGAGCAAGAGGGCGATAGCTAAGTACATAGAGTCTCAGTACTCGGACCTACCACCGACACACTCGGCGCTGTTGACTCACCACCTCAAGCGGTTGAAGACCAACGGTCAGCTCCTCATGGTCAAAAAATCCTACAAGCTACCCACTAGATCTAACGCTGCTGCCGTCAACGGCGCTGTTAACGCCGGCTCATCTGATCCCTCCTCTTCCGGGCCCAAGAGACGGCCCGGCCGGCCTCCCAAGCCCAAGCCCGACGCAATTCAAGCCGCCGTTCCCGTTTTCGCTGCTCCCATTAACATGAACGCCGAGCCCGCGGCTGCTCCGGAGGCCCCTCCGCCGGACAACGTGGCTGTCGGGCCGGTCAATGGTGGGGCCGTGAGAGGCCGTGGGCGTCCTCCGAAGCGAGGCCGTGGTCGTCCGCCCAAGAGTGGTGGCGATGGTGGTGCATCCACTGGTGGTAGCGTGGGGAGAGGCAGGGGGAGGCCAAGCAGGAATGCGGCGGTGGCCCCCACCGCTCCTCGGGAGAAGGGGCCAGGGAGGCCACGTGGAAGACCTCCTAAGCCTATTAACGTTGTTGAAGGGCTGGCTCCTGTCCAGCCTGGCATTCCGGCAGTGCCCGTTGCTGTTGGTGCACCGGTGATGGCGGGGAAGCGTCGAGGGCGGCCACCCAAGGTCGGCGGGGGTGCAGTTGATAATCCAAGGGCTCAGCAGCCAAAGAAGTTAAGGAGGCTTTCTGGTAAGCCCCTGGGTCGGCCTAGAAAGGTATGCACTTCAAAATTTAATAGCTTGTGTTTGGAATATAGAGTCTAATTGCATTACATGTGGATCATTTATGAGTTTGCTATGCTTTAAGCAGGTTTTACTGAGTCTAGAAGTCCTTGACTGCATTTACTAACTAGTTCTTAAATTCATGAGATAGTTAAAGTTTTTAAGTTTTGGTGTTTGTTTTGTCATTCTACTCTATGAATCTCATTGACTCTATTATTTCTAATTTGAGAGAACTTAATTTTTTCCTAAGAAATGGTACTTGAGAAAAAAAAAAAGTCGAGGTACAATAGTTTAGAAAGAGAATTGTTATTTAGGAATGTGTTTTGATGAGAATATTAACTTGTGTTCTTATGCTATACTAAGCTTTCATAACAAAGCTTATGCTTGTAAATTTTACTTTTGCAACTAGAATGTTATTTTGTGCTCATGTTGAAGTTGTTTAGCAAGACTCTGTTATCACACAAATACTTCTTCAACCTTCTAAATTCATGATAAGGTAGCATGTGTGAAATGTGAATGTTTTATGTAATGAAGAATCATTGTGATCCTTCTCTGTAGTGTGATAACTCATCTCAGATTACCTAGCACAGGTAATGTTGATTACACTCATTTTAAAAAGACTTTGTGATAATACATGAGTTTTATATAAAAAGTAAACTGAATATAGAAAACTTAAATATTATATATATTGAAAAAATATTATGATCTATGCTATACATATAGTCTACTTTAGAATTAAAGATAATAGAGTTTGATATATGTATTATTTAATTACATATGCTGCATTTCTAAAGGAACATAAATATTCTTTATGTATGATAGTGAGAAAAATGTGTGTTACAATATGATATTATTCAATCCTCTCATTATTTTTACACAAATTTTTTAATACTAAAGTTTAGAATGACCTTTGAAATTTTCAATTATATGATAAAAACTCAAAATAATTTTTTTTTTCCAAATAGACTACCTAGTTTATTAAAAATATATATTTGGAAAACTTGTTCAATTTTTATTTAATTAATTTTTGAAAGTTTGACTAATCCTTTTAAATCAGCTCACCTTTATTTTAGTTTTTGTTTCTTTTATATTTTTATATTTTGTTCTCTACAACTTTTATACTAAATTAAATTTATAAGTATATAAAGAATTATTGAGGATCACAATGGTTGTGCCACATGCCATTTCAGTCATATTTATATATATTAACATAAGATATATGTTTTATTTTATTTTATAACAAGAGCAAGTATTATTATTATTATTATTTACTTTTTTTTTTTTGTTGACATAAAGAATTAAGTTCATTTTTCAGATTTCATATTATATATTTATATATATATATTATATAATTATTTTAAAAATTTTAATTGTTGTAATTAAATCTTCAGATTTAATCTTGATACCTTGTTGTTAATATTATTAAAACTAATTATGTAGATTTTCCATTTATATAAATAACTTTAAGATTTCCTCAAATATTTTTGTCAGATGTTTAATTTATTACTTTTTTTTTTTTTTGCATATTTTCTAAAATCCTAAAAACTTAAATGAGTTAATTAAATTATTTTCAAGATGTAGTATAATTATCAAGTATTTTTGAAATGATTTACAATTTGAAAATTGATATTTAGATTTTAAAATGACTAATTGTTTTGATTTTTTTTTTTTAAATAATCAGATTCTTAAAACAATTTTTAAGATTAATTCTAATATTGTATTGTTTGAAATGATTTGTTACAAAAATTGACTGTATTTTTCATTATTAATTACTAAACATTATTTTTTAGATTCTGAAACTAAACTCATGGATTTTCAATTATTATTATTTTTTTGAATCATGCCATTTAATATTCCTTATGTTTCTTTGATTTGAAGACAATTAATAGCCCACCATTTTCAAATCTATTGCCATTTTATTTGTATGTTTTTTTATATTGAAAAACCAAAGATTAAAATTAAATGTGAGGAAATTTTTGGGATTATTAAGTGTATATATAGAAATAGTATAAGAATGAAGATAGGAGGAATATTAGAATGGCTTATGAGTGGGTGTATTGGAGCCATCCTTCAACTTTGGGTTCATTTCTGCAAAGCAAGGACTAGAGCAATGTAGAACCTTAAGGAGCCCATGGTGCCCTGATCTTACTTGTTATGATTGTTACACTGGATTGGGCCATGACAAGATGTGTAATCTATGGGGCTAATATGATGTAGACACTAATTACAATTTAAGTTGGTTATTTTTCCAGAGTAATGATGTGAATGAAGTACTCAATAGAGGATGAGTTGTTTTGTTTGTTATCTTGTTTTCAAGTCCTCTCCATCCCTATATTGAGTGTTCAAGGCATGAAACTAAAATTTATAGCTCTACTATGATCTGAATCTTCGAAACCAGCACACACATATGACTTACATTATTTTATTCATGTCTTTGATAAGTATTTGACTTCTTCTAGAGAAGTATTGAATGAGGTTTTATAACATTGAGCAGACAAGCATGAAGTGTTCCTAGATGAGCCTTTGAGCTTTTTAATGTCCGTTCCAGCCAAGCCATGACAAAATGGTATCAAGTATTCTCCGAGGTTAAGGCCTTGATAGAGAGTATTGAGTGCTTAAAGTACTTTGCAATTTAAGTTGGTTATTTCCCTAGGTGGGTGAGCATGTGTGTGAACTGGTGATTGTAAGAGTACCACTCAATCTTAGGGTATTGGTTTATTTAACTAGGTTATTTGTCAGTACCTGTTTAGCTTACAATGTATTTGGGAGCGGGCCAAGTGAGCATTTCATGTGGTTCAACTCTATTGAAGTATTAGTTCACCTAAAAACAATTATTTGAGGGAAGTTTAATTAGGTTATGCTTGATAGGCTCACACGTTGGAAGAAGTTGCTGGCAATTGTAACTTATGTTGAGAATAGTCACCTAAATTTTTTGTGCTCTAAATTTCTTTTGCTAAATGTTATCATCCAAACTACCCAACCTGGGCGTTATCATATATAACCTCATTTCATATAAAATTCCAAGTAGATGTTGTACATCATTTTTAAAGTAAATCACCAAAATATTTAAAATATCACTCTTTGTCAACCAAACTTAATAGAATTTCTTACCCGAGTTTATTATACTTTGCCATCTGAACTATGAAGTTTTTCACACTTTGCTTCATAAACTTCTTTTCTTAAACCTTTTTTTTTTTCACCTTTTCACCCTTCACCATCTCAAACCAATCCTTTGGCAGGGAGATGTGTCTAGAATTTAAAATACATGTCAGCTTTGGGGCAGCTCAAGATAGTGAAATATGAAGTTTGTACACTAAATAAATCAAATGGAAAAACGTAAACCCTTCCCCCCCCCCCACCCAAAAAAAACGTTTAGGTGGCTAAATCTGAGAACCACTCATTTTGGGTGGCGGCAAAGTGTAAATTACTGCTTCTCGATTTGTCATCTCACTTTTAAAACTATTTTCAAAAGATGTGTATACATGTAATTGAGTTGTTACTTATTTACAAAAACAACTTGAATTAATATTTATTCTCATAAAAGATGTATTGCTACTGAAAATTAGATTTGTTTTTTTTTTTTTTAGCTTTCTTGTTGATTGTTTTTAATTTACTATTAAAATTTAACATATAATAGTTATAAAAAAATTGGTTAGAAATTGTATGCCAAATAAACCTATAAATAAAATATTAAAACTATCAATTTCATTAAACAACTTTATTTAATTTTCCTTTAAAATAGTTATATTCGAGTTTGGATTAATTTTTTTCTGTAGACTTTCTAGTTGTCAAATTTATACAGTTTATGTATGGAGTATCAGTATACTATTTTACCAATTCACCATTATAACACACTACATATTTGCAATATGATAACTATAAACGAGCATGTTCATTCTAGCATGTTATACTCATGACTTTGTATGTATAATACTTCAAATATGTTTCACTTGAATCTGTTGTGGTTATAGTATGTTGTCTAATTCTGTCAAATTTAAATAAAAAAAATTGCTTAAAATCATTTAAGAAATTTAGGTTCAAGGATTTTACTCCACTCTCATTCAGCTAATTTTCATGTTTATAATTGACTTTGCTGTTTTTTTAAATATATTTATAAATAATTGAAAGAAAATTGTATGATCATAATATCATTTTGGAGAGTTAAGTATTTTCAATATAAATATGGTCTGGTATCTATGGTTATTATCTTAAGTAGTGGTTTTGTTTTTGTCTAAACTACTGTGACTTCATTCTATATCAAAATTGACAAATGATTGGTTACTTTCATATTCCTTAGTGTGACCTACTTCTGCTATAACAAGTATGCTCCTTATGTCTTTTGTTTTTCCTTTGTCTGAACCATACAATTGTTTGGTTTCATGGTTTCTTTTCATTCTTATTTTCCATCTTTTCTGCACTTTGGGGCTGAAAATATTTACTTACCAATAAAAATATGTTTTATTGGGTATGCTTCAATGTAGGCTATATTAATTGGGAATAGAAAATGCATTTTTCGGTCTTTCATCATATAAAGATGAAAACATTAGTAATTAAATTGAGCTTCTTGGGTGTAAATAAATGTGTTAAATACTACCAAGTTTGAAAATAAATTTTAAAATTGAAATAACTTAGTGTTTATGATGAAATGAGCAAATGCATACCTGAAGCCCCAATTTCGAATAGCGAAAAGTTGAAAGATGGCCTTCAAACATTATAGGGCATTATAAAGGTTGGGACTGTTAATTGTCATAATGGTTCACCTTTTTCTTGGGGAAAAGGGTTGAAACCACTAATTGTTTAATGCTTCTAGGCATTATAAAAAAGAAACTATTAAGGGCATCATCTAAGATAATAGTATGCGATATCTAGTAAAAATTTACTAGAGGGTTCTCTGTAAATAGGTATTTACGTATAATATTTTGTTGTTGCTGAAGACCTGGGAAATTTAGCTATCCGAAAATTATGTTGTATGATGCTTCCAATGTAAGATGGATGATGGCAATTTCATTGTAGTAAGAACCTGACTAGCTTACGGGAATAAATTCCTAAATGGATTCAGCTTCAATTCTTAGTATTGTCATCGAGGTTGTTAGTATGCACGGGCCTCATAACTGACCTTGGCCTATGATCATTGAGATGATACTGGTGCCCAATGTAAGCTCTTAATTATAGGCATTCACATACTTGTTTATTTCACATCCAATGGTTAAACCCCATTGAAATATTAGAGTCTGATGTGATGATCTTTTCTCCACTAGGTGATGTTTAATTGTTGGCCAAACCAAAATAAGCTTTTCTTTATCTCCAATGGTTTTTTAGTCTTCGACCAAGATTTATCAAATATTGTAATCAGTTCTGGCAGAAATCTCATCTACATTTGAGATTAAAGCAACTAAAATTTATGTAATCCAGTCCTGGTTAGCACCGTGGATGGCTTTTTTATTTTACCATAGCTAGTTCCCAGCCATTTAAGGTTTTGACTGGCGTTTAACTGATGAGTTTGATATGCATATCCTATTACAAATCTTGTTTATTTGCTTCAAACTTTACTCATCAGTCTCACTGAACAGTTTTCTTTTTGTTTTTTCTCATCATGTGTTTTTCCTTTTCTTTCAATGATGGTTGCTAGACGAATGAAGCTCCAGAGTCGCAGCTCGTGGTGGCTTATCTTGCAGAAAAAGGGAAAATTAAAGCTTTGGTGAGTCCTTGTAGATTTACAGGTGTTTGTTTGTTCATATTTGAAAAACATGTTTCAGCATGTTTAATACAACATCTTCATTTTGCTCCCAGAATACAGCAATCCAGGAAGCAGCCAAGTTGATAAGGCCGTTGTTGAACAATGAAGCTGCACTCAACGCGTTACAGGAGCTAGAACAGGCGGGAAGGGAAGCCGCTGACCCCCCAACCAATCAGAACCCTCAGCCTCCACCTGAACAGCCTCAGCCCCAAAGTTAGAGAGAGAGGGAGAGAGAGAGGGGGGGAGAGAGAGAGTAGCTGACTTGCAGAGAGAAGGTACACTATATTGCTGACTATTGGAGGAATGAAGTTGGGTTATCTAGACAATGTTAAGATTTAAGATTAGGGAACATAATTGCGATTTATCAGTGAAGATGATGTGCATGTTAGTTAATCAATCGAGCTCTCTTGAAAGGCGTCTTTGCTGAATTTGATCTCCGTTTTATTGATTTTTAATTAGGCTTTGTATTTTGTGTAAGATTTAGGGGGAGCATTGCATTGCATGACTCTTGTATGTTATATTTCTGTATGTAGCTCTGCAGATCGATCATCTAGGCCAAACATTTGCGCTCTTATAACTCTTGTCAGCATGATAATATCCCTGCATGTAACTTTAGATTCATGTGGATTTATTCTTGTCCTAATGTTGCTGATTATGAATTTTATTTCCCTGAATATTTCATCATTTGTTGGAATTTGAGTTGTACTTTCTTTTCCTTTTGTTTCTAGTGTTTCTTTCAGTTGAATGCTTGTGTTAAATTGATGTATATGTACAGCTTAATATGGTAAAAGTAAAAATAGCTTAAATAGAATATGATATTTGTTTGGTTATCCTTCTAGGATGAGTTTGAATTTCACAATAATTAATGTAATTTTGCAGTACTAGAAGAACATTTTGTTGTAATCCCCCCTATTAGTTCATCTTAATAATAGTATGTATATATATATATATATATATATATATTTTTTTTTTTTTCAGTTTTGTCTTTTGCTACAAGGTTGTTTGATTGACCCCTCAAATTCAGCAAATTACTTATTCGCTCCGTCCCGCTCAAATTTGCACGTAGGGACGGACACAAAGGTTAAGAAAAAATTGTTTTTTTAGTGTTAATGTTGAACAGTAAAGGGTAATTTTGTACATTTTATTTGCCATTTTTGGAGTGTGCAAATCTGAATGGGACGGATGAAAATAGAAAGTGTGCAAATTTGAGCGGGACGGAAGTAGTATTAAACTTTATTAATTTTTTTTAAAAATATTCTAGTATGGTGAAGGAAAACTCATTTCAAAATTTGAACTTGTGTGATTGGATAAGGGATGACTCCAATGCTGTAGATGGGCCCAACTGGGCTCCTTTATTATGATGATTTAATGAACGATGGAAACAGGCACTTTTTTGTCTTATATTATGTTAATAGTAGAAATGTTGTACACACTCATTTTACATAAGAGACATTTTTAATATTTACTTTAAAAAAGATACTTTATACCATTTTCAAATAATAATTATATGTGGGGTTATTTCGCTCTTAATTGATACAGCCCACTTTTATATGTCTGAAAACTCCTCCAAATTCCATCTTTGCCCAATTGAAATAATTCTCTCTCCATTGTTCAAGTTTGGAAAGATAAATACTGCATCGAGACCTGATAGCATGCATCATAATATGATCTTAATAAAATGACAGTATTATAAATATGAACATGTATCGTGAAATTATTTATTATTAATGTTGTCATTCATAGTATAACTAACATACAAGTGGATTGAGATCATTTGTAATAACCTAAGCAATCAAGTTTCACACCTATGGTATCCTAGTCTTATTTTTGGATGAGTTTATTTATCTTGCAAATTGATTGACCATCAAATGCATGTTCTTTTATGTTTTGATATTATTGTGTCATATGATATAAGTTTGTTTATTGGTGATATTAAGAAAAATAAAGTGTCTAATTAGATGAGTTTCTTCCATGAAGATATGCATGTATATATTTATTGTTTTGGATAGAAATAATGTTAATGTTTGGTATTTTATGGTCCAACATGACAGCCCACTTTCACGACCATGTGATGGACTTTTCCATCTTCCCTTGCAACAAAGGGAGTTGATGTCCTGACACGACATATGAAGGAAAAAAAAACTCCTGTGAAACTAGTATACGAATCCTAAATTCGTACAATTCAGGTCGATCCGATCTGGTACAGTGCTCTATGTGTTCGCACGATCATCCACGCGTCGGCTTGCACCCCCACGTGTGTTGGGAAGAGAGCGTCACATACTTAGTGTAGTTTCTGCAGTTTTCTGGAAAATATGTATATCTTTTAGTTATAACTTGCATACTTTTATGTAATGAGTTTCATACATTTATGTTATAACTTTCACATCTTCACACTTTCTATCAAAACTTTATACCCTTTTAGCTATGCAATTTATATCTTTTAATTATGAGTATCAGACATCTTAGTTATGGTAATATTATCTTAATATTATATATTAGTAAATAAGGTAAAACTTTTATATGATACAACTAATACATTTATGTAATACAATTGATATCTTTATGCAATATAATATATTGCAGTAAAAATGAAAATATACAATCATTTTTAATTAAAATAAAATAATACCTTTATGTAACTATAGTAATACTTTTATGTTATTTGATGTATACCTTTATAAGATACAAATAAAACCTTTACATTATATTTCAATGAAATGAGGCAATACCTTTATGCAAATGAAGTAATACCCTTATGTGAAACAACTCATACATTTATTCAATAAAACCTATACCTTTATGTGATACAATTAATATATTCCAATCAAATAATAAAATCATTTTTTAAATAAAATAAAGAAATACCTTTAAATAAATGCACTAATACCTTTACGTAGTGTAGTCAATACATTTATGTGATATAAGTAATACTCTTACTTCTATTTCAGGTAATACCTCTTTATGTTATAAGTATGATACCTTTATGAGATATATTTCTTACCCTCACTTATTTCAGAAATTGTATCAAACTCATCAACAAATCCATCTTCATCAGTAGAACTCAACTATTTCATTTATATTTGAACAATCACCTATCATACAATATTAAGAACACGAAATTTGACATAATTTCATGTTTTTCAAACCGATAAAGATGGGTTTATTTTTTCGCACGATTATCTGAAATTTTTATCTTCATCTTCCACGTTTCTTGTCTACAATTCATGAAGAAGAGGCAGAGAGAAGCGCGAAGATGGAGAAGAAGAAGAGAAAAGAGAGATTAGGGTAATATATATATATATATATATATATATATATATATATATACGGGTCAGGTGACCCAGTTGCACGGATCTAAATTCGTACAACTGATGTATAGGAGACTTACTCAAAAAAAAAAAAAAAAAACTTTAATTCTTCCATTTATGCCAACTACTTATCTTTGCACCAATCCCTTTTTATGTCATTATCCATGTTTGAGTTTTACCTAATAATTTTACCCAAAATATAAAATAAAAATTGCAGTTATATCAAGGGAAACTTAAATTGAGAATGCGAGAACACATAATTGAAGAGGAAACGTGTAACATAAAATAACTTTTAAATATTAGGTGTCGTACACATGATAAAATTTCGACTTAATATTCTATCATGATAACTAATAAAAGTTGTATATATAGTTCAAATAGTCATGATCGGAAAAACAAGAAAAAAAATACTCACATTACAAAGTCGTAAAACACAAATAGTTAAAATATCAAAAAATCTTTTCCGTTAAATGTAGATTTTATTCCAATTAATATACCTTCCATGTAAATATTCAAAATTTCACCATTGCATAGATAAATTGTTCCATTTTTTGTTCATTCTAACTTGCCCACTTGAATATTAAATAAATAGAGAAATAGGACTACTTTAAGTTTTCGCTTTATTTTATTTTTTGAAAGTTATATATATATATATATATATATATATATCACGTTTTAAATAAAAATAGGTATAAATTTACCAAATGAGCAGCATAGATAAAGCCTCTTTTAATTTATAGTCTAACAATGATTTTTACATGCATTAATATTATCCGTGAAATAATCAAAAGGGTGATCATAAAACGTGCGTGACATAGTACACCGTATGTTATATTCTAGTGTTGTGATGTCCAAAAATATAGTCTTGATGTGATGTGATCTTTAATTGTTTTAATATTTTAATAAATGATGTTACATCTAAAAATTTACTGTACGCTGTAATAGAAAAATAGTCGCAAGCTCGCAATGCATAAGAATCCAAATATTTAGAAATTAAAAGAAAAGTGTTCTCAAAGTAAAGTCACTACCAAAATAAATAAAGGCCTCTCAAGTGTGTACGAAATCATTGTGATCATCCAGTCAAAACCTTTGGGTTTTCAGCAATAATGTTTATTGCTTCCAGCTATACTCACTCAATGATTCAGAAAAAAAAAAACTATCGTAAAATTATTTCACATATTTAATTAGATGATATGAGTCAAATCTGTAATCTATAAAGTAGAGATTAACTTATGAATTTTTTTATTTTTTTTAAGGCAAAAACTTCTGTGCAATTGGTGCACCAGGAAGATCTTTATATTATAAATGTAGTACCTTTATGTACAAATATTCGTTAATTTTAAAATGAACATGTATAAATGTATTACATTTATAACATAAATGTACTACATTTATAACATAAAAGTCTGTGCAATTCTGTGCAACTGGTGCACAGAAGTGTTACTCTTTTTTTAAATTATAGATAGTGAGATTCTAGCTCACCAAATTATAGTATAAAACTTGTCTCATATGAAATATTGTGGTTATAAAATATATCTAATTTTCCTAATTAGATGATTAATAAGTTGACTAATAATTTCCTTAAAAAACAGAAAGTTCACCAATAGGTCCAATAGTATTGAAGGTATTCCAAGGCACTTGTGTACATCAATTCCATTTTTCTGTCCACACACAGAGATATATATTTGCTTCTTCTTCTTCCTTTTTTTTTTTTTTTTTTTTCCTATTATTAATATATATATTTTTCCCTTTTAAAAAACCAAGTGCTAGTTTTTTTTTTTTTTCCTATTAGTGAGCATTGCCTCATCATTTTTAATACCATTAATTAGTACAAACAAAGGAAATATCCCAAAAGTCGCTACTTAAGTCTCTCCTTTTATTTTTATATTAGTTTTTCTGAAATCTCTCTTAAAGTTTTTTAAATTAACATTTATAAATATAAGATCTAAAGTAACCCTTCTGAACATTAGTGCCATCTTTCTCATTTATGTGTATTTAAAAAAATTGGTGTATTTAATAAAATAGGAGTGCAAATAGCCTGATATTTACCCTACTTCTCTCCTCTAATCTAAGAAGATCATTTATTAAATCAGAAAGAAACTGAAATCAAACGCTTCTGAATTAGGCAAAGAAGATCCATATAAGAAACTGAAAATAACCATTTTAGGAAATACTCTTCTCATTATTCAATCCCAATGTTTATATTTATTGAGTTATAGACAAGCCCAATAACTATAAATTACCCTCACACACATATGGTCTAGAGATATCTGTCCATTCCCATATTCTAATATTAACAAAACAAAAATTTCAATCCAAGTTGTCCCATCTATATTCTTTTGTTTCCTAGTTGTTTTATTGTGTTTTACCTACCATTTTCTAAACTTTTTTTGGACGCTAAATTGGTTGATGATATGAAAGATCACAAATATTATAATATGGGGGGAGTTAGAATTATCGTATTCATGATACATTTTACTTTATTTCATTGATATATGTCAGTATGTACTGAAAATATTATAATATTTATTTCGTAAAACTATTAAACTCTAACAATTTCAATTACATTCGAATCAATTTTCATAATTTAGGAATATGTAATTTATCTGGATTATTTTTCAGCGAGCTATCTAAATCTACCTTGTAAATTTTTTAATCTCATTATATATGTTAAATCAGCTATGCTGGTCAAAACGTATATCATCATTATATATTACATTATTAAATGTAACGTGATGTTTTTCATTGGATTTTTTTTTTCCAAGTCATTATCGTCCCTACCCCACTTATACTATGAAATAGTGAGAGACGAGGAAAATTACATGTCTCACTAAGTCTCATTGTAGTAAAAAATCAAGGGAAAAAACCCGACAAATTAAAAAAATGATACCTAAATAGTCCTTTTTAGCAGTTACTTTTTAAGCTTTTTTGATCTTATTATTCTCTTTTTGTTTGAGTAAATAGTATTCTACTTCTAATAGATACTGAGGCATCTAAAGATCTCGTATGCTCAAAGATTCAAACCATACATTTCTTTAATTTTCTTCTATTGGTCTACTCCAAATCTTTGCTAAGCATTATTAGCCATTTTATTTTATTTTTTTGAGAGCAGAGACTTTTTGTTGATTGGAAGTTAGTAAAATCACTTCAATTTTTTTCGGGAAAAAAATAAATAAGTCATGAGTGTTGACCTATTCTGTGAAGCACACTACCTATATGAAGTAGTTAAATCATTTATTTAGTATCGTAGGTTGTAGATAAACACAGGACTTTTTGAATTGATTCTTTATTAAAAACCTATTGGTGTGGTGATAGGGAGAGGGCAAGTTGGAGTTGGTTTTGGTTCTTAGAAAAAGGCGAAAAAGGGCAAAAGATTATGTGGAAGTGGGTCGTTTTTTGTTGAAGGTCCTACTCTACTTCCCACTTGTTTAATCTTTGCTGTCTCTGCATCTGCATATGCCTCTTTTTTCCAAACTGACCAATTACTCTCTTTTTTCTCATTTTTTAGTATTCATTCCCCCACCCTGTTTCTCTATCTTCACACAATTCAAGATAGTAACACACACTACTTCATTTGACCCCCTCTCCCACTTTTTCTCTGACCCTTTTGCAAGTTTTGTTGAAATCTTAATCTGGAGAGTGGAAAAGGGCAATCTTTATGTATTGCAGCTTGTAGTGTTCAAGTGGGCTTGTTTGTTTGTTTGTTTGAAAGGGTTGAAGGGGGAGAATTCTTTTGGTGTTTATTGATTTGAGTTTTGGTGTGGTGGGAGAAAGGTGAGTTGTATGAGTTGGGGTTGTGGCTACTGTTGTGGAAAAAGGTAGACTTTAATGGTGTTGATGGGACTTCTTTGAAATTCTTGGAGATTGAGCAAAAAGGGTTTATTGTGGGTGGTTGATATTTGCTTTATTTTTGTTGCTGAGGATTTTCATTTTTGGTGATTGGGATTCATGCTTGGATTAAGACCATGGAGAGATTTATGTACAGGTTCTTGTTTCTTTAGCATTGACTATTTTAGGTTAGGGGATAAGAAATGAAAAATTTTCTGAAGAAACTTCATATAGGATCCAATCAATCTGAAGATTCAGAAGGTTCTACTTCATCATCAAAAGGAAACAAGGTGAGCTTTGATGGTTCTCCAAGTGAGAAGTTATCACACTCTAAATCAGAGAATAAACCCTTTTCGACGATTTCAGGGTGGTTAAATTCTGTCACAAATAGGCATAGTCCTAGTCCACCATCATCCTCTAATGTGACTAGAGGAGAGAGAATGGATCCTTCTGATTCTGTTGGGAGCAGTAGCTTGGATGCTGCACTGGATGCAGTGAGGCGTGACTCGGGGTCTAGCAACTCGAGGGAGAATGATATAGAGGAGGAATATCAGATTCAGTTGGCTTTGGAATTGAGTGCAAAGGAGGACCCTGAGGCTGTTCAAATTGAAGCTGTAAAACAGATCAGTTTAGGCTCTTGTCATCCTGAAAACACTCCAGCTGAGGTTGTGGCATATCGATATTGGGTATGTATATTTTCGTGTTTGCATCATTGGCACTTGTGAATGTACTATGAACTTTGAATCAATTGCTATTTCGTTCTTGAGTCAGCATGAAAGCAATGCTTGTCTGGTTTGATTGCTTACCTCTAGTGATAATATTAAGTTCTTATGCAGTACCTTAGGAGATTGACTAGCGATGAAAGTTAACATTGTAATGGAAACCCCTCATTGACAGAACTTTAGGAAATCTCTGAAGAATTATGTACACATAAATGGTGAATGTGCTCTATGCCCAGTATATAAATTTGGTTTTGCTTCCATAGTCTATTGAAGAATTAAAATTCCTTATGATCTCTTATGGCCTAATAGAAAATTGCTTACTTATCGACAAAAAAAGATTGCTGACATTTTTGAGACATTTATCTGGTTATTGTTGTTAATATTATTTTTGGATAAATTGATCAATCAGGAATAATAAAACCAAAATGTATCCTTAAATAGACGTCTCAATAAGATTAATAATTTTTTGTCAGATTCTGAATCAAAGATGACTATTGATGAAGAGTACTGATAGTATAATGAACAAAATGTAACACTGGCCTTCACCTTTCATCTGGACACCTTTGTAACAAGCCACTACCTAAGGATAAAAAATTACAAAATATAGAATGGGAACATTCATCATTTTCTATTCAATATAGAACCTGTTTAATGGCAATTTATAAGTTTCGTAAAACAAAGATAATTCATTCTAATGAACCCAGGAAATCATCAAATTATGGGTAACACTTTATAGACCCCTGAAACCGCACTTTGTGACATGCCATGGGAACCAGAATTTCCTTAAAGCTATGCTAGTGTAAATTCTCTCTTACTATCCACAAGATCACACACTTACATCCGTTAATTTGTTGCAGTGTCATCTGCTTACTGTTTTCCAAAGATACTTGTTGGAGCTTCTATGTCATGAAAATTATCTGAGTCATTTCCTTCCTAATTTCAAAGCAATTTTTTTTTAATTTTATATTAATTTATCCCTGTGTGTGTGTCTGGTTGTCTGTGACTCACTCTCTGTCTTTTCCTCGGCTGCTGAACTCATTAAAAAGCCTTAAGTTTGGGGATTTTTGTAGAGTTCACCTCATGTAGGATCTAGGAATTTAGAACAGACAATGGGACTAAATTTATGTTTTGTTTTACTTCCAGAACATGACTTGAGAAAATGTTTGAAAAAAGTACTAGAATGGCAATCTGCGTGTTCTTTACAAGTATGTTCATGTATGATTTTAAAATCAATGTTCAGAGAAAGTAAAATTCATTTGAAAAATTTTGCAGTCCTTTTGCATATTATAATTATAATTTTGGCAAGCATAGTTGTTTTTCTTCATGTTAAATGATTGGGGCATGTCTGTTGCATGTAAATTCATCATTCCAACACAAAATAAAAAGGTTCCTTTATATATCTGAAGCTCAGTGATATAAAATTAGATCATGCTTCCCCAACAGAAAGACAAGTTCCTTTTTAACATTGTAGTGTAAAATCTACAGAAAGGATAAATTGTTTCAACTTTTTGCGTGGATTCTATCTCAGTCCTGTGCCATGGGCCAAGGCGATGCACATGCTAGAATTAGAATTTTACAGAAATTGCTCGCGCTCTGTTGCTAGGTATTCTTTGCTAGCAGATTGCCTCCCTAATGATGAAATCTGTTAATGATGAACCCCTAACTGTAGCTTCTCTGCATATTTATTTATGGCCCTGGTTTTCTGCTTCACAAACAAATGCCCAAATTTTATTTTTCCATTAAAAGCTATATGCAGTATAATCTCGATTGACTATAACTATTTAAACCTGAATTTGAGACATCCCAACATCTTTGATTCTTTTGACCTTGACGCCATAATGATTAGGGAATTATACATTTTATTTTAGAAACATATAAAGCGCCCTGCAAATACTTTTTTATATATATATATTCTATATTTCTTTCTTTCGGTTGCAGCCTTCTTAGATAGTTTTAAGTATGATGAAAAAAATGAGTATCTGTTTTATTTAAGTGGCATTTGTTTATAAAACCTTTTTTCTGTGTATTCACGGAGATGCTATTTTAACTCTTTTTGTGTATCAAGATTGTTCATCACACAATTGTTTCTGTATTCTGCATTAGCTTTTGACTTGAACAAAGATAACATTGTTGTTTCATATTCACGATTGATTTCACATATGCATGATTGTTTTTTCATATGCATAATCCTTTACACTTACCTTTCTAACATATCTCATATTCTAGATTTATCCATGCTTCACAGAATTACGATGCTCTTAGCTACGATGACAAGATTCTGGATGGTTTCTATGATCTTTATGGCGTCTTGACTGATTCCACTTCATCTAGAATGCCTTCCCTTGTTGATTTGCAAGGAACACCTGTATCTGATGATATTTGTTGGGAAGCCATTCTTGTAAATAGAGAAGCTGACACGAAGTTGTTGAAACTTGAGCAGGAAGCCTTAGATATGGGTTTTAGGTTAAGGTCACAGTCTGTTAATTCTTTAACCCACAGTATGGTGCAGAAGCTTGCTACTTTAGTCTCTGAACACATGGGGGGCCCAGTTGGTGACCCTGACAGCATGTTGATACAATGGAGAAATCTCAGTCGTACTTTGAAGTTAAACCAAGGGAGCATGGTTTTGCCTATTGGCTCTCTGACGATTGGACTGGCTCGTCATCGGGCATTGCTGTTCAAGGTATCAAATGCTTTTGCTATTAAGATTTTCTTTGTGCAATATAGTGTGAATTCTTTCTGCTCTCTGTTAGTTATGGTTATAGGATATTTCCTTTTCTGATGGACCTAATTCCAGCAGCACGAAGTGCTGCATATTTCTAGTGGAGCTAAATCTGCGTATCAGAGTGAAACACCATGCGAACACATGCATGTGTACATATATGCACCCACAGGGTGTACATGTATATGTGTGTGTTAAATTCGCTTATTTTCTTTCTCAAGGAATTGCGTTGTGTTATAATTCTCGATGAAAGATATAATTTATTGTTTACACTTAATTGTTTTGTCCATCTTCAAGTTTCTGTGAATGCTGTCAATTATTCACCATTATACTTTCTATTAATTCATGGGTATACAATTGTGTTTGATGATGTCAAATGTAATGCATATGATATGAATAGCTTCATCATTTGTTCTGTAACATGTAATCTTGATTAGGTTCCTAGCTCTCATACTATAATGATTAAAGTATTCATAACAACTATCCTAAGATATGTGGCAATGAGCATTTTACAGTCAATGAAGGATGTGCAAAGAATATATCCTTTGAGAATTGGCAGATCTATAGGGAAAAAGTCCATGCCACTTTAATTCAACCTCTCATCTATTTGGGCATGGTTGTGCAGGTTTTGGCTGATAGTTTGGGCATCCCTTGCCGCTTGGTTAAAGGACAGCAGTTTACTGGTTCTAGTGATGTGGCAATGAACTTTGTCAAACTTGATGATGGAAGGTATGTGCTTTATAGTTGCTAATTCTCAGCTATCTTTCCAACTACGTAGTTGCCCTATATCTTCTTTCTTCCTTCTGTGTGCCAAATTTTATTTTTTATTTTTTGCCAGAAGACTTTAGTAAAATCCCACATTCAATTTTTAAATGCAGTGAATCAACAGACGATAAGTTCTGACTTTCTTGTTGAGGTTTGTTTTAAAGATGCATCTCTTGTCCCCAAGTAGAAGCAAAGATGCTTTATCTGGCTACACCCATATCTGCTTCTTAATATTAAAATATTTGTATGATTTCCTGGTAATCTTTGAAGGGTAATAACTTTGTTATTCATTCAAAAATTATTACAGAAATTATTTTGTATGACACTTTATCATGTGGTTGCTAAGTGATCCATAAGGATATAATTTTTTCTTGTGCAACTTCTTAAAAAGTGAAAATATGATTCAGGGAATACATTGTTGATTTGATGGCCGATCCCGGTACACTCATTCCATCTGATGCAGCAGGAGCACATGCAGACTATGATGACTCCTTTCTTTCTACCTGTCCTGTGTCTACAAGTGCTCATCCTTCTCATGTGGCTTCATCCAGTGTTGGGACAACTAGTTCATCTGAAGATAAATCAGAGTTCAGTATAGTGGACCAAAGATCAAAATTTAGGGAGAGTACTACTATGGGGAAGGAATCCATGGACAAAGGAGAATATATATCTTTAAGTACTGTAAAAGAGCTGCCGATGAATGCTCAGGGAGGACAAAAACAGTATGCTGACAGTTCAAAAATGCCTTGGGACGTGAAGAGAGAGCCAGGACTTGAAGTCTCTAACAGGCCCAATCATCCTTCACATGCAAGATCTCCTTCCTGGACGGAAGGTGTTAGCTCCCCAGCTGTTCGAAAAATGAAAGTGAAGGATGTTTCAAAATACATGATGAAGGCTGCCAAAGAAAATCCGCAGTTAGCTCAGAAGCTCCACGATGTTCTGTTGGAAAGTGGTGTTGTTGCACCTCCAAACTTGTTCACTGAAATGTACCCAGAGCAGTTAGGCATGCCGCTGGCAGATGTCAAGTCCCCAACAGAAGAAAGAGAAAAGAAAGGATCTGATGACAAACTCAACAAAACAGGTCTTGATAATCTTGATAGGTCTTTTCTACCTCCATTTCCACGTCAGGGTCATTCTAGAGGAACTGTGGATAAGCATTCCCAGAACCAGTTAGATCTGAGGGAAATGGTGGAACATGTTTCCTCAGATTCTGAAGCAAGTCCCGTAAAATACAAACAAAATGTTCCTGTTGCAGCAGCAGCGGCAGCTGCTGCTGCTGTTGTTGCCTCTTCAATGGTAGTTGCTGCTGCAAAGGCAAACAGTGATCCGAAACTTCAACTTCCTGTGGCAGCTGCGGCTACTGCAACAGCTGCAGCTGTGGTTGCAACAACTGCAGCTGTAACTCAGCAGTATGAGGCCTTAGAATCTGCTGTTCACTCACCAGATAGTCCAGGTGGCCTTTTAAGTCTGACAGTGTGTGGAAGATGTGATGGGGATACAGACATTGCCATTTACGAACGAGGAAGTGGTGACCGAGAGCATGAGGGCCGTGGAGCAAGTTCTGAAGGGGAGAGGGTATCAGATAGGTCAACTGAGAATGAAAGTTCAAAATCCGACTCGACACTTGATGATGTGGCGGATTGTGAAATTCCTTGGGAGGATATCACCTTGGGTGAGCGTATCGGGCTTGGTATTAATCCTGCATTGTATTCAACTAATCATTATTATTCTGACAAGAGTGTTTGATTTTAAGTCAGAGTCAACAAATATTATACTTCTAAATTTGTTTTTTCTTTGTTGCAGGATCTTATGGAGAGGTATATCGAGGTGACTGGCATGGAACTGTGAGTTTTTGAAAGCTTGTGGTTACAATGGTTCCATTTAACAATAGAGGATGTTTAGATAACTTTTTTTGATACGAAAGTCGAAGTACTTATGAGAAGTCTGTTAAATGTTTACTTTTCATTCTTCCTGATATAAGAAATATGAAAAGATTTCATGGGTGAAAAAATCTCAGAAATGTTATGATAGAGATGCTTTCTCGTGAAAATAATTTGGTTTCACAATAAACTAGGCCATGCATGTTGGTTTTGTCTTCATATGTGATGCATTTTGTCTTTCATAAGTATTCTTTTAGCTTTCTCTGATATTAGACGAAGGTTATTTACTTGTTGATTCCAATTTGTAGGAAGTTGCCGTCAAGAAATTCCTCGACCAAGATTTAACCGGAGAATCTCTTGAGGAATTCAGAAGTGAGGTAATCATCGTATTTCCTTCAATGGCCTCAAAGATTCTAGCATTTGAATCTCGATCCTGCATGCAATCTGTAGTTGAATGTCTCCATTTTTTACTAGCAAAGTGATATTGAATCATACTCAAGATGCGTGTAAGCTGTTATGGTCTTCAAACAACTATCTAGACACTTGAGTAGCATTCTAATTATGTTTCATGCATGGCCTGTTAAATAAATCAAAGGAATGTTATCAAATTTCTCATTCTTATTGTATTTTTGGGTTGAGATTCTCATATTTATTTGACTTGTTATTCATGATCTGACATGCATAAGATTATTTGTGTGTATTCGCAAGGTCCGAATCATGAAAAGAGTCAGACATCCAAATGTGGTCCTCTTTATGGGAGCCATCACTCGTCCTCCAAATCTTTCAATTGTTACAGAGTTCCTTCCTAGGTATGCTAGAATCCTTCGAATCTCCTCACTTTGAAGATATTTTCTAATTTGCATTTGGTGGGATTTTATGAACTTCAGACCTTTATCTGTTACCTTCATATGCCTCTTCTAAGTTATGCGTTGAGAATTGCTCGCCATGATTCTTAAGCTTTGGCCAATTAAATATAATTCAAACATAATTATTACATTTAACCATGATATTCTCAAATCTAATCTGAGAAAGGGCATTGAGTAGTATTTGAGAATGTCGAAAGTGTCATTAATACTTCATGTAATTCATAATTGCTGCAAGCTATCCTTTTCATTTCTCATTTCAGTATTTGAATAATCAAGTGAGGTTAATATCGACCAGGCGAGCGTTTTGAAACATGTCTGAATAAACCGGAATTTAGATTTTAGAAATTGCTTTCAGCAGACTTGTTTAGGAGTCTCTGCAGCATTGTTTACAATGTTAATGAAGTCAATTTTCATGAATAAATAACTCCATGCAGGTCGATGTTTAACTGATTTCTGATAGGGGATTTGGGTTCTCTAATATTTTCTGTTGTTTATTTTTCGAATAATTTGCTGCATAAATTGTCATTCATTCAGCTGTATTTTATGATTACTTTTTCTTGTGTTCAGAGGTAGCTTGTACAGATTACTTCATCGCCCAAACAATCAACTGGATGAGCGTAGACGGTTGAGGATGGCTTTTGATGCAGTACGCTACTTATAAATCATTTGTATATCTTTCTCAAATGAGGAAAACATACTGGTGCTAATGAAATATATACTTAATATCACAGGCTAGAGGAATGAATTATTTGCACAACTGCACTCCCGTGATAGTTCATCGAGATTTGAAGTCCCCAAACCTTCTTGTTGATAAGAACTGGGTTGTCAAGGTAATATTCTAACGACTAAGAATGATGCTCTTATCATAATATAGTTAATCATAATAATCATGTTTTATTTTCTGAATCAGGTGTGTGATTTTGGATTATCAAGAATGAAGCACAGCACATTTCTTTCTTCAAGATCTACTGCTGGGACGGTAAGCCGGTCTCCCCTTATACGGTGGCCATTAATTGTATATATCTAATAATATATATATATATATATATATATATATATATATACATACATATTTTTTTGCCAACTTTTCCTCTTGAATAATCCTTAATCTCTGACCTAAGATGTTCCTATGCCATTAAAATGTCTTACTGCTCTGGCTTTCTTGTTTTTGTATGTTGATATAGTTCTATGTTGTAGTAGGGCCACCCTTCTTTTTTGTCCCGGGTTGGTCTTTTTCTTTGATACCCTTGCCTCGATAGAACAGCATCATAATCCAGTCATGTGACCAGCTAATTTTTGTTGCGTCATTGTATTATCAGCCATTTTGTAGAAGATAGCTCAATTGCTGCTGGTCCTATTACTCTCAAGCCTTTGGAGATCTTTGATTGCCAAGTTTTGCCTTCAGAAAAGGTTGTTTGCTGTGATCTAAGGTTCCAAAATAAATTCAAATATCCCATGCCTATATTTGTTCCAGGAAAGGACTCGTGCTTGTTAATGTCTTAACATTTGTATCTTTCGACCAACATACACGGCCAAACTTATTGTTTCTCTATTTATTTGTCAGTTGAAGACATTAGGTTAATGTATAGTTTAAGGCTAAACATAGATAGAAATGGCAACTAGTTTATTAAAAATTATAGGATTTTTTATCCTGTAGCATAGCAACTCCATATTGGTTATTTGGTGCAGAGTCTGACTCAGAATTGTCTTCTACAACCAGTTCTTAAATGTGTTCTGTTAGAAAAAAATCAGAATCTTCATTCTCTGTGCATGTGATACTACTATATCTATATTTTTATGATGCTATGTAAAAAGTTAGTATGACACCGATGTGGCTCAGTGCATTGAACCATTGGCGTTCGGTGCCATTGTAACTAGTAGTGTTACTATTTTATTTGGTGCTTTAACAAACAAATTCAACCAAGCTTTAATCCCCATAAAGGTTTCCATTTGAAGATGAAATTCAACTTACATCATTTGATCAGTAACTCTTCATTATTGAACAGTTTAAGTACTAACAATGCTAATTCTGTTGTTCTACCCTTGCTCAGGCGGAGTGGATGGCACCGGAAGTTCTGAGAAACGAGCCATCTAACGAGAAGTAAGCAGCCTTCCTGATTCAGCTATAATAGTTTATTAAAACTAGGGATAATTACATGGACAAAAGAAAGTTTGTAAATTGCAAAAACTTCCCTCATTGTACTCATTCCTGAGGGTAGTTTTTGTACTTCAAGGGGGTACTGATACACATAACAGAGTCATTAACCTGTTTTTTGACTATAGGTCAAAAAATGACGTGCTAACCTGTTTATCGTTATAGTTATGTTATTGTGCGTTCAAATGCAGATGTGATGTTTATAGCTTTGGTGTGATACTCTGGGAGCTTTGCACTATGCAACAACCTTGGGGAGGAATGAACCCTATGCAAGTTGTTGGTGCCGTTGGTTTTCAGCATCGTCGTCTTGACATACCAGAGGACATGGATCCTGTCGTTGCAGATATAATCATTAAGTGCTGGGAAACGTAAGTTTCACAACCATATTTTCGACTACAGATCTATATTACATAGAAAAATCAACACCTCCATTTTACATAGAAAAATCAGTTAATTGGTTTTTTTTTTTTGGCTGTGTTTTATTCATAGTAGAAAACCCAGATTCTTTATTATCAGATAGTTTCATCAAATATCTAAGAAAACAAAATCCATTTCTTGTGTTGCAGAGATCCAAAGTTAAGGCCAACATTTGCGGAAATTATGGCAGCTTTGAAACCACTTCAGAAGCCAATTACGAGTTCACAAGCGCAAAAAGCAGGCAGTTCAGCGAACAGGAGAACTGAAAAAGGTCAGTCGTCTGTGAACTTAGACGATCTTAGAAGCTAGTGAGAGAAAGCAAGCAACAATCGAATGCCTAAACAACTAGGCCTTTTGCACAGCATTGCTTCGTAAAACAGCTCAGAAAGATCCTCGTATACGAACATGTATGGAGTTGAGCAGAAATCCCTCTTACTTTTTTGTTATCCTCTTACTTTATTGTATTCTTGGCTGTGTGATGCCACCTTGCACCAAATTGTGCAGTTTGTACATTCACATGAATTTCTTGTAATTAATGTTTGAAATCTTTCTCTGTTTCTATTGAGAGGATACCAATTTCTAATTGGAATCAGTAGCTTAGTTTGCTCCTTTTCATTGGAAAACAATATCTTGAGATGAGTCTTTCCTCAAATTTTACTAAAAATTGTCCCACAGATCTACTTTTGCAGCGAGATATTGATTGTGCGAATATTAAATGAAAAGAACGACCAAAAGTATGAAATTTTTCATTTTGCAACCTCAAATATATACACAATCCGATAGCAAAACTTCCAATTAAATTTTGCAAATATATATATTTCCGGCAAAAATTGGCATCGCGATGCTCTCTCTGCAGTGTATTCTTGTCTTTTACAAAAAATATGAAAACATCAAAAAAAAAGAAGAAGGAAATTTTACATGGCGCCGGTACATAAATTTTACGCGGCACATATGTAAAATATAAATTGAAAGGGACTAAAGGCAACCCAACAACTTCTAAGCCCACCCCATTTTAATTAATTTTCAATTAAAAAATTAAAAAATACCCATTTTATTTTTAGGTTTTGTTCTACTAGTTTCGTTCGACCATAATGACTATGGTCAAAAGTACTTTTTCGTGGTATTTTTTTATTTTTTTCATTACAATTTTATTAAATTGGGATGGGCGGGCTTAGAAGTTAGAAGTTGTTGGGTGAGTTTAGTCCTCCCATAAAAATTAGGGATTTCGCTTACTGGTATTTTGCAATTATGGATAAAATTAGGTGTCACAAACGTGCAGAGTGATTCGAATAGAGAGAGAAAGTTCTAAATTTGAGAGGAAAATATCTGAAATTATGTTATGCTTATTCTTATTAGATCGAGTACATGGGTTATATATCCCTTGCACATGAGTTTAGAAACATTAAACGAAACGACGTCGTAACACCCTAAACACTTACCAACTAACACGCCTTTACAAGTTAAAACACGACTTCAAATATAAAAGAAAGGGCCCGGCTATCCGCACCCCAATTATTCTAAACACACCCCACAAAATTAAATAAAAGAGAAATGATTTACTTAAAGACATTTATACCCTTAAAGATAATTTTATAAAAAATTATATTTAAATTAAAGTTATACTATACACACCAATTATGAACACACCCAATCTTCTTCTTCCTCACATCTTTTTTCTTTCAAAACCTCAAAACACAACCCTAATCTTGCAAACTCTCACCTCATATCTTGTTTGTACTCAAAAGACATCATGTCCGAAGAAAGAACACATGAGATGGACAATGTAAGTCGTTTACAAGCTTTCTATCGATTGTTTTTCTGTATTTTGAGCTAAAAAAAATTGCGAATTTCTCGATCGACCATTACAGGCCGAACAAATCGAAGAGTGTTCAACCTGTAAAGGCCGAACATAATGAAGTATGTTCGACCAATAGTCAAACATATCACAAAGTGTTCGAACAGTAGTCGAACACATCATAGTGTGTTCGAACTGTAGTCGAACATCATGCATACCGTTCAGTCGACCAGGGTCGAATCGAACGCGTCCAGAAAAAAAAAATGGTGTTCGCGATTTTGTTTTCCCGTCCAAAATCTACCACAACTACACATGTTTTCAACAATAATAAATCCTAAACATGATTTCTACATAATGTTCCTCAATTTCAAACAACAAAACAACAAATTTACCCAAATAAATTAAAAAATTTGTAGAGAAATTTACAAACTTATTTGGCTTTTCATCTTGTTGGAAAGGATCCATTGTACGGAGATGTTTTGTTGAATGTGAACTCACAAAAGCTTATTCAAACTTAGGCCGAAAGATTTTTTCAAATAAATTCGGATTGAGAAGGTAGAGTTCTTGGATTTCTTGGATTAGAGTTTTGATTTGGGTGAATGAATTGTGGGGTGTGTTAGGGTATGTTGGGGGTATGTTTAGTATGTGTGTATAATTTAGGTATCAAGAGTATTTTGGTAATGTGTTGGGGTGTGTTTAGAAAATTTTAAATAAAATTAATTTAATTGTGGATGTGTTTAGAAAAATCGGGTGTGTTTAGAATAATTTGGGCTAACCGAAATGAACATGGAAAATAAGCATGGGATTGCAGCTTGCAGCAGCTTGTGACATTAGGCTTTCAATTCTCACACTCTTCGTCTTCGCCACCGGCTGATAAATCTTCAGCTCTATGGATTTCTCCATATTATCATTCATACTTTTTTCGATTACGTTCGACAACACCGCAGTCTCCGACCAACACCACCGTGATATCAGAGGTGCCGCTAGTCCCTTCATTGATCGCTGATGGAATTTTCGATTTAGGGCAAAATCCCCCTTTTTTCTTTTGTTAACTACATAAAGTAAATGACTGTTTTATTCTTGAAATTGCTGCGTGAGGTTGTTTTTTTTTGCCGGAAAAATGCCCAAAAAGTTTGAATTAGGAGTGAATAAATTTTAGAAAACTAGTTGCAATCAGATAAAAAATTAGGTTGCAAAATGAAAAAATGTCGCGGATTTGTTTTTTTTTGCATTGAACCGACTCCAATTATAATCGTTTATGAATTATGATACCTGTAATTTGAAACAGTATAATCAAAACTATAATTCTTGGATGACTGCGGAATTTTAAAAGATTAAAACTTGCAAAAATATAAATAATTGGATGATTTTGCTTGACAAATGTGTTTGATAACAGCTGAGACTGAATAATTGGAGAAGTAGGGACAACTTTGAACGACAAGGAAAACTTCTTATCTTTTATTCCAGGGAACTTTATAACTTCGCTGATTGAAAGTGTTGATAACTTTAATAATGAATTCAGTGAAAGTGGTGAAGCGCGTGCATGTCTCCATTTGTGTTGATACTAAGCAGTTATGATCGGAGTTATCACCAGTGGAGAATCTGAAGCCGGAGATGGCAGCTGCTTATGCCGCTTTAGTTTCTCTCACTCATACTCTAAATCAGATTCTGCACCCACCTCCTCTGAACAAGATCCTTATCGATAGGCAACAGATTGAGTTTCTCCAAGGCAAGGTTGCTTTCGTCGCTGATTTTCTCGAAGCTTATCCAAGCAGATGCAGTGCTGATGTCGAAGATTTGCAGATGCAGATCGCGGATGCAGCTCACGCAGCAGAGGATATAATCAAATCCAATGTGGTGGACCAAATTTGAGCAAACGGTGGAGAAAGAGTTGATCAAGGAATTCAAAGGGTACTAGAAAAGTTCATCTTCATTGAGAAAGAGTTGATGAAGATGCAAAGCGTGGGTGATGTGCAACCTAAATTATCCAAAACAGCTACTTCAACAAGGCCTCTTCCCAGCGGCAAGACTAACATGGTGGGATTCGACAAGCACTTGAATGAAATAATGGGTGCACTCGCCACAGATGATTCTGATCGTCAAATCATCACTATTGCGGGGATGGGAGGCATTGGTAAGACTACCCTTGCTACTTCTGTTTATAACAATCCATATATTGTTCAACACTTTTATGTACGTGCTTGGGTTACTGTATCCCAAGAATATACTGTTCGAGAGCTTCTTCTTAGCATTTTATCTCAAATACCTAAAGAAAGAAAGTAAATATGAAAGAACTGAGGATTATGAACTAGGAGCAGAACTTCATAAAGAGTTATTTGGTAGGAAGTATTTGATAGTGCTTGATGATATGTGGAATGTCCAAGCTTGGGAGAAGTTAAAAATGTTCTTTCCACGTAATAATAATGGAAGTCGAATCTTGGTAACGACTAGGCTATCGAACTTGGCTGATGAGTTTGGATCTTGCACTCCTTATAAAATGGATTTGCTAGATGAGGGAGAGAGCTGGGATCTACTCCGTAAAGTGATTTTTGCAGAAGAAGGCTGCCCTGTTGAATTGGAGGAAATTGGAATGTATATTGCTAAAAGATGCAATGGACTTCCTTTGGCCCTTCTTGTGATTGGTGGGATTCTTGCAGAGTCACATAGGAGAAGAGAACATTGGGAGTCTGTTGCAGCAGATGTAAATTCTGCCTTGAGTTATGGACATGATGAGCATGTAATGAAAATATTATCATTGAGTTATATTCATTTGCCACTATATCTAAAACCATGTTTCCTGTATCTGGCTATGTTTCCTGAAGATTCTGAAATTCGTGTGTCCACGCTTGTGAGATTATGGGTTGCTGAAGGACTAATTAGGGCAACTCAATCTAAATGCTTAGAAGAGGTTGCCGAGGAGTTTTTGGAAAGTCTTATCAGTAGAAATCTGATTTTTGTTCATAGGAGAGGGAGTAGCGGAAATGTGAGGTGCTGTAAGATTCATGATCTCGTAAGGGACTTGTGCATTATACAAGCTGAAAAAGAAAAGTTTGTATACATTGCAAAGCTTGAAAATCCCAACCTTTCACAAAATGTAGAAGCCATGCGACGCCTCAGTATTGCTTCTCTTAGAAGATCGGATGATATAACGGCAATTGAAGCCTTGCAGTCAGCTACTTTCAATCGATCTTGGTTAAGCCATGGTAATTGGGGTTAACTCTTTGACGAGTGGAGGGTCAATAAGATAATCCATGGCTTTAGGTTACTGAAGGTATTGCATTATGCGAATTGGTATCCTACAGTTGACATTGACATTTTAAATCTCAGCAACCTGCGGTATCTTGTTACAGAGTCATCTGATGTAAGTTCTGTTTTGTCAATGTCTCAGTGTTGGAATTTACAAACATTAGTTTCTGTTTGTGGCCGTCACTACAGATTACCGTTTGAAATGTGGCAGATGCCGCAACTTAGACAGACATGTCAGGATGTATGAAACTACTCTCCCTGGTGATCCTCCAGATGACCAAGATGTGATTATTCTTGAAAATCTACAGACACTCGGAACAATAAAGGATTTCAAATGTACAGAACAAGTTTTAAAAAGAATACCAAATCTGAAGAAGTTGCGAATTTCATATGGTTTTGGATCTCCTGTTGCTAGGGGACAAGTAGGGAATTGCTGGCTAAAGAATTTCAAAAAACTTGAATCACTTTTGATACACGGTGGGGAGAAATCATGGAGGAACATGAATTTCACTCAAAAAGTTGACCTTATCGAGTATCTACATTCCTTGGGAGAACTTCTCCATTGTTGGTTCGCTGCCCAATCTGGAAGTTCTCAAATTGAATTCAAATGCCGCCATAGGTGAAGAGTGGAATCCAGTTGAAGGGGAGTTTAGTCGATTGAAATTCCTGTTGATTAGTGTGTATGAGCTGGAGATGTGGGGAGCAGAAGACTACCATTTTCCATGTCTCGAGTGTCTAGTTCTTAGCTATGTGGCACCCAAGGAGATTCCGATGAGTTTTTCAGAAATATTAACACTTTCTCGGATTGAGTTATCCGGGGTAAAAGATTCCGTGTGGAAATCAGCAAGAGAAAATATCAGAGGAGCGAGAGCAACTAGGATATGAGCCCCTTCAAATTATTGATGATTTTGCACAACATATAACCCCTTGGGACTGTCCCCACTTGGAAGAGCTTATGGGTGTAGGTACTAATCCTGTGTTGCATTCAACTCGTTATTCTTACAAAATGCTTGACTTTTACTGAGATAAACATTAATATTATACTTGTATTTTTGTATTTCCTTTGTTGCAGCATCTTACAATAAGGTACGTCATGGTGACCCGAAAGGACGTCGGAATTATGAATACTTGTGGTTATAATGGTACTATATATTCGTTATATTTTATGTTCTATAAGTATTTTTCTTAGAAGAAGAGTTTTACACGTTGATTCCAATCAAGAAATTTTTTGACCAAAATATAACTGGAGAATCTCTTGAGAAATTCAAAAGTGAGGTAATCGTCCTATTCACAATTTCCACTTTTGTTTTGTTGAGATTTTCATATTTGTATGACCTGTCATTCATAAGATTGTTTGTATGTATTCACAAGCTCCAAATCATTCGATAACTTAGACATCCAAATGCGGTTCTCTTTATGGAAGCCATCACTCGTCCTCCAAATTTTTCAATTGTTGCAGAGTTCCTTCCTAGGTGTGCTTTGTTCAAGTTTTCGGATTTTGAAGATGTTTCCTAATTCACAGTGATAATTTGTTCTAGGATAAAGTTAACAGCCTCTCAATAAAATGATTTGTTGCTCCAACTTTCCTGTTTTGTTATGTTAATATAGGTGTGTGTTGTAGTGCCAGTTCCTTTCTTTTTCATTCCAAAATAAACTCAAATTTACTATGCCTATATCTGTTCTAGAAGTGGACTAGTTTTTTCTTCTCAACTTCTTTATATTTGCATTGCGTCCAACATGTCGAAGACACTATTACAGCTATATTTCTGTATACTATGCAAAACATTAGTTTTCGCTGCTCAGAGTCGTCTCTTATACCATCATAGCGAGTAGTTTTGTACTTGTATGATAATCTATTCGGTGCTTTAACAAATTGGTTCATTGTTACATCCTTTTGATCACCAAGCTTTAGGCTCCATGATGGTGAAATTTAACTTCCAAACACTGCAGATTGCTTGAAACCACATCAGCCCTTATCTGCGGATTGTTTCGTCAAATATCTGAGATAACTTTTACTTTGGTTGCAGAGATCCAAACTTAAGGCTTATATTTGCTGAGATTATCACTGCTTTGAGACATTGTTGAAACAAGCATACAATAACATATTTTGAGTCAATCAGAATTCCTTCCCTTCCTTCCTTTTTCTTTTTCTTTTTCTTAAAGATTAGAGGAAAATAATTTTAATGGGAATTAATCAAATAGATTTACTTAGTTTTTTTCTGCTGAGCCTTGATGTATTTCAAGTGGAGATGGCTGTTCGTGTGAAATTGTGAATTCAGTAATTCTCATTTCTGTTTCTTTTCCACTTTTCCTACCTTACTACACACTACTCTATTTATAGGGAAATATATGATAATGTCACTTTTCTCAAAAGAAAATGTCTTGTTACCGCTTTTCATCTTAAAAACCAAAATACTCATTTAAAGTGGTTAAAAATGATGTCGTCTTATATTTTTGTTTAAGTCAAATTAAGGGTATTTTTGTTCAAAAATAGAAATTGACTAAAAAATATATTTTCTTATATTTTTTAGTAGAAAATATTTTTACCATTTATTGGCTAGAAATCCTCCAAGGTCCTCTATAACTATTCATACCATGAACTAACAATTCAAATGCTCTAAAAATTGCACCAATCGCCATACATTTCATGTTCATTAACCATGCCCATTTATATTTTCCATTAAAACTTATTATCAACGAACTATACGTAAATTACCAAAATAATAATAATAATAATAATAATAATAATAATAATAATAATAATAATAATAATAATAATAATAATAAAACGACCAACCGCACATAAAACTATACATATTACTGTAACAAACAAACAACTACACAATGACACGAGCAGATCAACCAAAGACATATACTACACTTAAACTTAAAATTAATAGGGTTATAGAATGATAAAATCACCAAAAAAAAAAAAAAAAAAAAGCACAAAAATTACATAGTTGTTACAGTATTTTAATTTAAAATATAAATTAACGATAAATATTTAATAATTGTATCAGTGATATATCGATGTGATATGAAATTGTGAAATAGATAATTTAAACGGACACAAATAAATTTGGGAAGAAAGTGTATATTCGACCAATTTTCATTATTACATAGATCATCATGAGACTAGTCTTCCCATTTTTGTTCGTGGAAGAATCGAGAGAAGACAAGGTGGATATTAGTACAGCAACCCATTCTAACTCTCTTTATTTCCAAACCACACATCCATTCCTTAATTTCCAACGAAACTGGAAAAGTAAACAAATTGAAAAGGTATAAAGAGAAATTGTTCTCTTGCCATAACTAATTGCTTCAGAGTTTGTGAAGGGTCGAACAAAAGCAAAGCGAATTAACAACTAACTACATTGTAACTGTCAAAGGTTTTGGTGGTTCGAATTGGAACTTCATTCCTTCAATCATGGGAACTGTCATCGACTCTCATTTCCTGGGCCTCACTGCAATTGTCACTGTACGTTTAATCCCACAAACACACACGCAAAAGCATTTCTTCGTTCATGGAATTATGTGTGTGTTTAGTGTGGTGGGAATGGTGAAAATGGTCGCTTTTGTTGTTTATTGCAGGTAGGTTATCAATTACTCTTCTTTGTAATTACTGCACTTCTACGGTTCGATAAAGTCACCGACTTTGCAGGTACTTCAATCTAATTCCCTCGTTTTGGTGTTCATATGAAAAAAATCGATCATAGTTTAGTTGTTTGGAGAAGTTTCTGTGGCTTTTGTTGTTCTATAATCCTAGAGTATTATCGGAGTTTGGGTTGAGGAGGGTGAAGAAAGTTAGGTGAGAATTATACGTATAACCTAACAGGGGAAATTGCATTCACAAATACACTCCATGCTTATTGCCTCCATGTGAAAAACTTCGATGAGAAAATGAATTTGAGCTGTCAATTTTCGATTGATGAAGTAGGGGAATACTTGTATTGGGAGAAATGTTTTTGAGTACTAAGTTAAATGCCATAGGTGGTGAATGGTTTGTTTAAAAATCAATCACCTGTGAGTGGAGAGGCTGCTCAGGCTCTAATTTATGATATTGTAATTTATAGCTTGGTGATGAAGTTAATAGGTTATTAGTGTGCTTCTCACATTGCATGTAGAAAGTGAAACAATGAATGGCCCATTTGATATGCAATGCAGCAATGCCACCAACAAAATGGAGATCACATGAATTAATGAAATTGAAATCTGTAGACATGTCTATATCAATTTGATACCATGTTGTAGCATTTGTCCCAAGATTAGAGGTCCTGACAAGAGGGCTTTTCAATAATGAAAGAAGCCATATGTTTTGTTCAGGGGGGTGTGATGAATTTATGACAACTGAGTTTGAAGTTTGTAGCTGTGGTGAAATGTGCTTGTGTGTTTGTTGTCAAATCAATAATGTGAGTTAATGGAATCAATGAAACTGAAATGCAGTGATCTGTCAATTACGTTTGCAGGTTCAATCTGATACAATGTTGAAGCATTTTTTTCAAGATTTGAGAGGCTTTTAATAATTACTAACTGTATATTGCGTTTTGTGTATGGGGTGGGGTGGTATTATGAGAACTGAATTAGAAGTTTGTAGTCGTGTGGTTTCAATGTTATGCATTTTTTTGGATAAGATGTCAAATGAATTCGAGTGGTGGCAAGTGTATGTTTGAAGAGACCAACTCTACTACTTTTTATATAGCTCTCTTTGATGATTTATTAGCTTTTATTCATTATTACAATTCCACTTTCCCTGTGTAGGTAGCACAAATTTCGTCATACTTGCTATTTTGACGTTGGTTGTGAAAGGATCATGGAACTTCCGACAGGTGATTGCTATTTCCATGTCTATTCTGATCATTTGTCTGTCTCATCATTCTTTTTACTAGAAGTATCGTTTATAACTATCCTTGTAATGCAATACAACATACATTGTGTGGGCTATGGAGAGGGAGCTATCTAACACTTTGAAGAATGTTTGGGTAACTTGGAAGAAGTCAGAACAAGAGATAATTTAGCAATGAAGAGCATGAGAATAAAATACTGGTTTTTGTGGCATGTAGAATGAAACAAGAAAAGTATTGCATATCAAAAATATGTCATTAGTATCATGAGACATGAAAAAGTAAAAAATAGATAATGGTATAAGCCATAAATATGAATGAGCAGACTGCACTACTTTCTTTTAGTTTTTTATTTGTAATGTGGGAGGAAGATAAATGATAATATTCTGGGACAAAATATAACTACGGGAAGTAAATTTGACATGTTTCATCAACTTATTTCTTCCTCATGATCACAAAGAAAGAAAAGCCAGAATGGCAGATATGATGGCATTTGCCCATGATATCTCCCCCCTTGTTTATTCTTATCAGAAACCAATTCTGGTGAAGTCTTTTGATATAAGCCCTGCTGCTCTGCGATATTTTTGTATGATATTTTCTACTACTGCATTGTAACAGTGACAAGCAATTACACCAAACACTTTGATTTCAAAAGGATGTAGATTAAATAGTGTATTTACTGTGGCGTAGTGTTTGTTCCCACTTTTGTAAAGAGGTTGATCTTTTAGCTTATTTCAGGTGGTTCTGTCCATGCTTGTACTCACGTGGGGCCTTCGTCTGGGATTTTTTCTATTAATGAGGTTTGTGTCAAATGAAAGAGCTTTCTGTTATTTGTAGAACTTTTGTGTAAGGTGCTTCTATCTGAGGGGAAAAAAAAAAAAACAAATCCTCCACCATTCTCTAGATGAATAATCTACTGGACACTGAATGAGAATGCACATCACTAAGCATACATACAATGATTTGTGCAGATTCATATGTACTCTTAGCCTTTTAGATGGTGAACAAAAGTTTGCTTTATCCATTATTCTGAAGTTATTTTAATTCATTTTCTTTTATCAGGATACTGAACTGGGGGGAGGACCGGCGCTTTGACGAAATGCGTGATAATTTGGGAAAGTTGGCTGTTTTTTGGATTTTTCAGGTTTCCGCAATGTTATTTCTTTTTTTGGATTGGTAATTGAAACATGTCTTCCTTGCTCTTTAGTAATGGCCTCTTTGTGAATCTTTCCCTTAATTTTCTGCAGGCTGTATGGGTGTGGACTGTGAGCTTACCTGTAACGATTGTTAATGCAAGTGACCGAAATCCTTCTCTTCAGGCCCAGGATATTATTGGTTGGATCATGTGGTCTATAGGAATCTTGGTTGAAGCAACTGCTGATCAACAAAAATTAACATTTAAAAACTCTCCACAAAGCCGGGGCGTATGGTGCAATGTTGGACTCTGGAAGTATTCTCGCCACCCCAACTATTTTGGAGAGGTTAGGTTCAGAATACTGTCCGTTCTAAAAGGAATCTAAATATGACATGTTGGTTAAAGAAAGCATCTAGATGATTTAGTTGTGATGATGTTAGAATTTGTGTCGGATTTTACAATTGATTTTCTTGATTTTCACTCTGATGTAATGCATATGTGTGTTGCTCAGATATTTCTCTGGTGGGGAATTTTCGTAGCTGCAACACCTGTATTAGAAAAAGCAGAATGGCTTGTCATCTTTGGCCCAATATTTCTCACACTATTGCTTCTTTTCATCAGTGGTTTACCACTGCTTGAGGTTTGCTTCATTTAATTACTTGTCTTTTTATGAAATGCTCTCAGTTTTAAAAGGAACATATTCTGAAAATCATACATGTACAGGAATCAGCAGACAAAAAATACGGGAACGTTCCTGCATACAAGCACTATAAAAGAACAACTAGGTGTGTTTTCCCTTCCCTTTTAATCAATAATTATTATTCATTTAACTGCTTTTGAAGAAATCATTACTAAAAATGCATTCTGTTCCAGTCCTCTCATCTTGCTCCCCCCTGCATTATATGGGAAATTGCCATCGTGGTTCAAAGCAACATTTCTATTCGAGTTTCCTCTCTACAGTCGCAGCCTTCCTCAAGAGAACTGGTAAGAGTCGTACGACTATTTTAAGATTCCTGTAATATATTTCCATGTGTACTGTCATCTTGTAATATGTAATTGGTTTGATAGCCATTCTCATGCTTAACATACCTATATATGAAAAGCACCTCGTTTAGCTACAACTTTCATCTAATGTAAAACTTGATGGTAGAGGTATGACTAGCTTCAGTGATGAGGCAGCTTTATAACATCACAAATATCTCATGGGAACACTGTTTATATTCTGAATTTATCATGTTAGATAATTTTTTAGTTTACATTTATATTTTTCGTGCCCAAATTATGTTTCATAGAATGCTGAATCATGCCTCCACTGGTGATTTAGAAAGCCATGATTTACATAATGAATTATAATAACTGAAAATCCTGCTCGCTTTCTCCTTGTTATATTACCTACTAATTTGCCAGACAGCATTTGTTGCCATGCGCTTGGAAACTAATATGTTCGGCTTTTGTTATGTTGTTGCTGTGGAAGGAATAGAAGTCAGCGAGGGACCAATGAACCAAAGATTAGTTAGTTAATCATATGACGAATGTTCGTGTTGTGTTACTCTTCGTTGCCTGAGTATCTCTGCATGCTTCTCCTCGCCTGAGGATGTATCCTGTGAACTCTTTTTTCCTAGGAAGTTGATGATTTCTGCCCCTTTTGTATAATTCCAGTTCTACAATTTTCATTTTCCATAGCTGATGCTTTTTCTTTTTTATCCCTTTAATTTAATCTGCATTACTTTGCGTTTGGATACCGATTGGATTGAGGTTTATATATAGAGATTGAAAGTAAATGTTAATTATGTCATTCAATTAATCAAATGTTAATTGATTGTTCTTTGGTGTATATACACCAGCCAGCTCTTGAGCTATTTAAGATTGACTCGACCAAAATTGTATAAATACCTTACCTCAGATTGGTCAAAAAATCACTGTAAGGGTTATTCTAAAGTTTTAATTACAGTCAAAAAGATGGGGTAGCACTCATTTGTACCCAATATACATAATAGAAAATGAAAAATACCCACTTAGGGGTGGAAATTGGAACGGAATATCCGATATCCGCCGAATCCGATCCGAAATTTTCCGATTTTGGAACGAATTTTTTTAATCCGAAATCCGAAATTCCGACATCCGATTTTTCCGAAAATTTTCGGATGGAAATCGGAAATAGTTTTAAAAGTTTCGGAAATTCCGAAATCCGATCCGAAATATTTCCGAAATGCAATTTTCGGAAATTCCGATTTCCGATCCGAAATTCCGATCCGATTTCCGATTTCCGATTTCCGAAATTATAAAATGTAGAGTGAGTAGAGACATTTGAGAATCGAACACGAGACCTCTCACACTCAAAGCACGAAACTTACCATCAAACCAATAGTAATTGTTGTAAATAATTCAAACATTTTATACTATATAATATATTTTATATACATTTACTATATGTAAATATTAATATACATATTATAGTATACTTTATAATACTATATACTATATAATATATTTTATATACTTTATACTATATGTATATTGTATAGTTTATACTATAGTTTTATTTTATACTATATACTATAGTTATAATGTAGTTTTTTTTTTGTATTATTTTATAATATATACTATATACTATAGTTTATACTGTAATTTTTTAGTATTATTTTATAATATATACTATATACTATAGTTTATACTGTAGTTTTTAGTATTATTTTATAATATATACTATATATTATAGTTTATAGTATAGTTTTTTAATTATACTATATACTATATGCTATAGAATAATATTATATACTTTATGCTATATACTATATACTATATGTATATAGTACAGTTTATACTATAGTTTTATTTTATACTATATACTATAGTTTATACTGTAGTTTTTTAATTATACTATATTATATACTGCATAATATATACTACATACTACATACTACATACTATATACTACATACTATATACTATATACTTTATACTATATGCTATAGAAGAATACTATATACTATATACCATATATTATATACTATATACTATATATTATATGCTATATAAGAATACAATATATTATATAAAATAAAAAGTGAATATCTAATTTTAAAGGTAAATATATCATAAATTTCATTAAAAATGATAACATTATATATAATAGGAATAATGACAAAGAAAATTATACAAATTATAAAACAAGTATTTTAAATATTGAAGGATTTCAAACAAAGCATTATCATAAATAATAATATAGATTTAAATATTCATTTGTTTTGAGCTTTCTAAAAGAAAAATAACTTAATAAATATGAATTAATAAGTATAATTACTTACAAAATGATAAAATGTAGAGTTAGTAGAGGCATTTGAGAATCGAATACTATAATACTATATACTATATAATATATTTTATATACTTTATACTATATGATAGTATATAAATATATTATACTCCCTCCGTCCCGGAACACTTCGCACACTAAATTGGGCACAATTTTTAAGAAAAAAAGGAATCTTTGCTTTTTGATTGAGGGTATAAGAGTCAATTATGTGAGAAAAAGACAAAAAGTAATAAAGTGTTGAGAGAGAAAAAGTAATGGCATTATGTGTAAATAAGTGTGTATTGGGAGGGTAATAATTGTGATAAAATTTGCCATTTTTGGGTGTGCAAAGTGTTTTGGGACAGATTAAAAAGGAAAGTGTGCAAAGTGTTGTGGGACGGAGGGAGTATACTATATGTATATAGTATAGTTTATACTATAGTTTTATTTTATACTATATATTATAGTTTATAGTTTATATTGTAGTTTTTTAGTATTATTTTATAATATATACTATATACTATAGTTTATATTGTAGTATCTGTAGTTGTTTAATATTATTTTATAATATATACTATATATTATAGTTTATACTGTAGTTTTTTAATTATATTATATTATATACTACATACTATATACTATATGCTATAGAAGAATACTATATACTATATATTATATACTTTATGCTATATATATTATATACTATATGTATATAGTACATTTTATACTATAGTTTTATTTTATACTATATACTGTAGTTTATACTGTAGTTTTAGAATTATACTATATTATATACTGCATACTATATACTACATACTATATACTATATGCTATAAAAGAATACTTTATACTATATACCATATATTATATACTATATACTATATATTATATACTATATATTATATGCTATATAAGAACACTATATACTATATATTATATAAAATAAAGTGAATATCTAATTTCAAAGGTAAATATATCATAAATTTCATTAAAAATGATAACATTTTATATAATAGGAATAATGACAAAGAAAATTATACAAATTATAAAACAAGTATTTTAAATATCGAAGGATTTCGAACAAAGCATTATCATAAATCATAATATAGATTCAAATATTCATTTGATTTGAGCTTCCTAAAAGAAAAATAACTTAATAAATATGAATTAATAAGTATAATTACTTACAAAATGATAATAGTTTATAATATGGTTTTATAGTTTTATTTTATACTATATATTATATACAATTCATATAAATTTTATAATTTTATTTTATACTATATACTATATACTATTCATATAAATTTTATAATTTTATTTTATACTATATACTATAGTATATATTAAATATAAAATATGACTCAAAAACTAAAAGTGAAAAAAGTAAAAAAATTTAATATAGTATTTATATACTATTTATAATTTTATTTTATAACTATAACTATAATTTTATTTTATAACTATTTATTTTATAACTATTTATATAGCACATCAGCAGAATAATTAATCTCTCATGTCTTTGATAGATATTATATTGATGTTAAATACTTGGAATATCAGATTCGAGGTCGTATTATTTCTTAGGATATTAGAAAAGGCTATATATAGCTAAAAGACCAACTAATTAATTCTGAAAATTTCTGAATTTCTGAATTTTTTAATTTCCAAAATTTCTGAAAAAAATTCCGAAAATTTCTGAAAAAAATTCCGAAAATTTCCGAAAAAAATTCCGAAAATTTCCGAAAAAATTCCGAAAATTTCCGAAAAATTCCGAAAATTCCGAAATTTTCGGAATTCCGAAATTTCCGAAAATTCCGAAATTTCCGAAATCGGATGGGATTTCACATTTCCGAAAATTTTTGGATGGAAATTGGAATTGGTTTTTCATTTCCGAAATTTTTTGGAATTTTTCCGAAACACCCTATTTCCGATTCGATCCGTCCGATTTCCACCCCTATACCCACTTAATAAGAAACTAAGTTTTCTACCCAATTTGAAGAGAAAATTACCTAACTACCCTTATATCCAACAATACTTGGTGAAGTCAATTGGGGAAAATGAAGTCAAAATTACCTCAAACCATCCCTAGAAAATTACCAGAAATTACTTGAATTGCTCTTCGTGATTTGAGGTGGTGTCTTCGTGATTTCTGTTGGAGGATCAATCAAGCATCGTGCCCGGTTTGGAATTAATTGGCGGCGGCACTATCGTGCCGGACATCGAGGGAGAAGACGGGTGTTGGTGACCCATTGGGAAGAGAAGGCGGTGGCGGCGGGTGTTTTCAGATCTGTTGAGGAGAGGAGGGAGGCGGAAGGCGGCGGCGGCGGCACGACAGCTTGTCGGAGAATGGCAACAGGGGAACAAGTAAGTGCATCCTTAAGTTTTGTTGGAGAATGGCCATTGTCTCAAAAACTGGCATCCTTGAGTTTAGGATTTCATGAGGGTAGATGTGTAGGATTTTACGATTTGTGCAAAAAAAACATGATTTTGAGCATTGATTTGAACATCAATTTTCTGATATGTGCAAATAAAACATCAATTTTGCTGTTTGATTTGTGGAATTTGTTGCAAGAATTTGTAGAAATCGATGAACCTATTCATGAAGGCAAAAACTTTTGTGCACAAGGTGCACGGATCCAAATCCGTGCACAACAATACTGTTATATTATATGAAGTAATACTGTTATATTACATGAGTGATACTGTTTTATATGAAGTAATACTGTTATATTATATGAGTGATACTGTTATATTATATGAAGTAATACTGTTATATTATATGAATGATACTGTTATATTAATATAACAGTATCACTCATATAATATAACAGTATTATTGCACCTTGTGCACAGGAGTGTCACTCATTCATGAATTAGGGTATAAATCACGATGGTAGATGTGTAGATCACGATGGTGTTTGCTTGATAACGATTGTGTAGGCTTAGTAACGATGAATGCTTGATAACGATTGTGTAGGCTTAGTAACGATGGATGCGATAGATCACGATGGTATAGGCTTAGTAACGGGATAGATCACGATGGTGTTTGCTTGATCACGATGGTATAGGCTTAGTAACATGATAGATCACGATGGTATAGGCATAGTAACGATGGAAGCATAGATCACAATGCATAATAGATCACGAAGCTCAAACAGATAACAGTGTCAGGATGGTAGATCACGGTGCTCATGAAATTTTTTTTTTTTTTCCAGAATACTATATTTTAGTTCCAAATATTAAAATCACTTTAAAAATAAAAATAATTTTTAAAATATCTCAAAAAAAAAAAATTAAAATATATCATAATATGAATTGCTCATATAATAATAATATAAATAATAATCATAATAAAAATTATTTTTAATCATGTTTTATACACACATACTTAATTCATACAATCTGAAAATACTTGTAAAAATAGTAATATTATTTGTAGAAATATAACTCATAAAATTAATTTTTAAGATTAATATATTTGTAAAATACTAGAAATTAGTAATATTTGCCTGAAATCATTTGTTGTTGTTACTGATTCAAAACAGTTTATATTTTTCATATTTTACTAATCATTTGGATGCTTAGTAACGATGATAATTATAGACGACGATGCTCATGTTAAAAATGTAGAAATTTTTGATTTTGCAGATTAATAAATGTGGCATAAAATATTTAAACGACATAAAAAAAATTTAATTTTTTTTTCCAGAATACTATATTTAGTTCAAAATATTAAAATGACTTTAAAAATTAAAATAATTTTTAAAATATCTCCAAAAAAAAAATTAAAATATATCATAAATTAAATTGCTCATATAATAATAATATAAATGATAATCATAATAAAAATTATTTTTATTCATGTTTTATACACACATACTTAATTCATACAATCTGAAAATACTTGTAAAAATAGTAATATTATTTGTAGAAATATAACTCATAAAATTAATTTTTAAGATTAATATATTTGTAAAATACTAGAAATTAGTAATATTTGCCCGAAATCATTTGCTGTTGTTACTGATTCAAAATAGTTTATATTTTTCATATTTTACTAATCATTTGGATGCTTAGTAACGATGATAATTATAGACGACGATGCTCATGTTAAAAATGTAGAAATTTTTGATTTTGCAGATTAATAAATGTGGCATAAAATATTTAAACGACTTAAAAAAAATTTAATTTTTATTTCCAGAATACTATATTTAGTTCAAAATATTAAAATGACTTTAAAAATTAAAATAATTTTTAAAATATCTCCAAAAAAAATTAAAATATATCATAAATTAAATTGCTCATATAATAATAATATAAATGATAATCATAATAAAAATTATTTTTATTCATGTTTTATACACACATACTTAATTCATACAATCTGAAAATACTTGTAAAAATAGTAATATTATTTGTAGAAATATAACTCATAAAATTAATTTTTAAGATTAATATATTTGTAAAATACTAGAAATTAGTAATATTTGCCTGAAATCATTTGCTGTTGTTACTGATTCAAAACAGTTTATATTTTTCATATTTTACTAATCATTTGGATGCTTAGTAACGATGATAATTATAGATGACGATGCTCATGTTAAAAATGTAGAAAATTTTGATTTTGCAGATTAATAAATGTGGCATAAAATATTTAAACGACATAAAAAAAATTTAATTTTTTTTTCCAGAATACTATATTTAGTTCAAAATATTAAAATGACTTTAAAAATTAAAATAATTTTTAAAATATCTCCAAAAAAAAAAATTAAAATATATCATAAATTAAATTGCTCATATAATAATAATATAAATGATAATCATAATAAAAATTATTTTTATTCATGTTTTATACACACATACTTAATTCATACAATCTGAAAATACTTGTAAAAATAGTAATATTATTTGTAGAAATATAACTCATAAAATTAATTTTTAAGATTAATATATTTGTAAAATACTAGAAATTAGTAATATTTGCCCGAAATCATTTGCTGTTGTTACTGATTCAAAATAGTTTATATTTTTCATATTTTACTAATCATTTGGATGCTTAGTAACGATGATAATTATAGACGACGATGCTCATGTTAAAAATGTAGAAATTTTTGATTTTGCAGATTAATAAATGTGGCATAAAATATTTAAACGACTTAAAAAAAATTTAATTTTTTTTTCCAGAATACTATATTTAGTTCAAAATATTAAAATGACTTTAAAAATTAAAATAATTTTTAAAATATCTCCAAAAAAAATTAAAATATATCATAAATTAAATTGCTCATATAATAATAATATAAATGATAATCATAATAAAAATTATTTTTATTCATGTTTTATACACACATACTTAATTCATACAATCTGAAAATACTTGTAAAAATAGTAATATTATTTGTAGAAATATAACTCATAAAATTAATTTTTAAGATTAATATATTTGTAAAATACTAGAAATTAGTAATATTTGCCTGAAATCATTTGCTGTTGTTACTGATTCAAAACAGTTTATATTTTTCATATTTTACTAATCATTTGGATGCTTAGTAACGATGATAATTATAGATGACGATGCTCATGTTAAAAATGTAGAAAATTTTGATTTTGCAGATTAATAAATGTGGCATAAAATATTTAAACGACATAAAAAAAATTTAATTTTTTTTTCCAGAATACTATATTTAGTTCAAAATATTAAAATGACTTTAAAAATTAAAATAATTTTTAAAATATCTCCAAAAAAAAAAATTAAAATATATCATAAATTAAATTGCTCATATAATAATAATATAAATGATAATCATAATAAAAATTATTTTTATTCATGTTTTATACAAACATACTTAATTCATACAATCTGAAAATACTTGTAAAAATAGTAATATTATTTGTAGAAATATAACTCATAAAATTAATTTTTAAGATTAATATATTTGTAAAATACTAGAAATTAGTAATATTTGCCCGAAATCATTTGCTGTTGTTACTGATTCAAAATAGTTTATATTTTTCATATTTTACTAATCATTTGGATGCTTAGTAACGATGATAATTATAGACGACGATGCTCATGTTAAAAATGTAGAAATTTTTGATTTTGCAGATTAATAAATGTGGCATAAAATATTTAAACGACTTAAAAAAAATTTAATTTTTTTTTCCAGAATACTATATTTAGTTCAAAATATTAAAATGACTTTAAAAATTAAAATAATTTTTAAAATATCTCCAAAAAAAATTAAAATATATCATAAATTAAATTGCTCATATAATAATAATATAAATGATAATCATAATAAAAATTATTTTTATTCATGTTTTATACACACATACTTAATTCATACAATCTGAAAATACTTGTAAAAATAGTAATATTATTTGTAGAAATATAACTCATAAAATTAATTTTTAAGATTAATATATTTGTAAAATACTAGAAATTAGTAATATTTGCCTGAAATCATTTGCTGTTGTTACTGATTCAAAATAGTTTATATTTTTCATATTTTACTAATCATTTGGATGCTTAGTAACGATGATAATTATAGACGACGATGCTCATGTTAAAAATGTAGAAATTTTTGATTTTGCAGATTAATAAATGTGGCATAAAATATTTAAACGACTTTAAAAAAATTTAATTTTTTTTTCCAGAATACTATATTTAGTTCAAAATATTAAAATGACTTTAAAAATTAAAATAATTTTTAAAATATCTCCAAAAAAAATTAAAATATATCATAAATTAAATTGCTCATATAATAATAATATAAATGATAATCATAATAAAAATTATTTTTATTCATGTTTTATACGCACATACTTAATTCATACAATCTGAAAATACTTGTAAAAATAGTAATATTATTTGTAGAAATATAACTCATAAAATTAATTTTTAAGATTAATATATTTGTAAAATACTAGAAATTAGTAATATTTGCCTAAAATCATTTGCTGTTGTTACTGATTCAAAACAGTTTATATTTTTCATATTTTACTAATCATTTGGATGCTTAGTAATGTTGATAATTATAGATGACGATACTCATGGTAAAAATATAGAAAATTTCACTTCTCCTGAAATCTGCGTAGGCATTAAACAATGCAACGCATAATCACAAGTCCTACGATCTGCTCGGACTATATAATGAATTTCATCCAATAGTTTTTCATAAGAAATTGTATGCAATGATGCATATATCAAACCATCCTCTCCATTTTTATACTTCAACCCATGCCAATATCCACAATGAACTATAATGATTTCGTTGTTTGCCATCTACATTAAAAAAAATCATAACAATTACACTTCATTTAGCCAATTAAATAATAATACATATAACGTCAAAAAAAATTTAAATCCTATACAAACTTTATGAAAAACATAAATACATTTTATCAAATTGATATGATTGCATTTTTTATATCATATTATCAAATTAATATATTAAATTTCAATATTGTACTATTACATTTAATATTTTAAAACTATAGATTTTAAGAATGTACAACTATTATTTGATTTAAATTAAATTAATATTATTTGATTTTTGAAGATATTTTATAATGATTTAAATTATTATTATTATCAATTCACAATCTATATATTCAAAATGATATATTAGGACAATTTTTTTAGATCTTAGAAAAACAATTCGTGATAAAAAAAAACATACAAAAAAATATGATTTTTACATTTTAGATTATTAATTACAAGGATTATTATTATTATTATTATTATTATTATTATTATTATTATTATTATTATTATTATTATTCAATAATATATTAATTATTTTCAAAATGTAAAAAATTGGAAGTGTTAAAAAATTCCTTCGTGATCTAAGTGAGCTTCGTGATCTATGTTTTTTTTTAAATATTTTCTTAAAATAGATCATGGTGCTCGTGATCTATGGAAGTGTTAAAAAATTCCTTCGTGATCTAAGTTAGCTTCGTGATCTAGTGTTTTTTTTTAAATATTTTCTTCAAATAGATCATAGTGCTCGTGATCTATGAAGTGTTAAAAAATTCCTTCGTGATCTAAGTTAGCTTCGTGATCTATATTTTATCAAGAACAGATCACGAAGGTCATTGAAGATCACAAAGCTAAACATAGATCACGAGGGTCGTGATAGAGATCATGATCCTCGTGATCTATGTTTAGCTTTGTGATCTTCAATGACCTTCGTGATCTGTTCTTGATAAAAAAAATTCAGTTTTTCAAGATTTTTTTCGTTTTTATAACTCGCATTTACATGCAAAAATATATATCTACAATCAAAAATTATCAAATACAATATACTAAACTTCAAAATATTAATAATCTTACCTCTTTTGAGCTCCTTAAGAGATGAAAATCACCACATTTTGTGCATTTTAAGAGATGAATTTTATGAAAAATATGGATTCAAACATAGGAGTGCATTCAGATAAGGAGATTCAATTGTGGTGGGTGAAATCATTAAAGGCTATAAGGACATTTATAAGCTATAAGGGCATTTATGACTTTTCATCCTCATTTTGGGTAAAAAAACATGTTTTGTTATAAAGTGAGTATTTTTCATGTTTTGCTTTCTACATTTGATACAAATGCCTATTTCCTCCAAAAAGATTCTCTAAAAAGACCACCGTATATCTAAAATTTTACTCATAAAATACGTAACCTATATCAATTTTTTACAGTCCAAATTTCCTCCCTTGCGACAGTTTTAACTATATTTTATATTGGTTTAAAAGGAAAATTTGTGGCTGCGGCTATAATTGCCCTTCACGTAAATAACCAAACACAAAATTTTAAAGTTCAGGTACTCAATGCTTTACTTGATATATTTTCAGACTCAACATGTTCTATACATATAATTCCTGTATAAAGTCCGTGAAAACTGCATATACAACATCACAGGCACTGAATGCCACTTCTGAATATTGACTAAAAAATTAATGAAAAAATACATGGACAAAAACAATTCAAACACCTCCCGTGTTATTTAAATTCTCCAGAGAGATAACAGCACCAGATCGGGTATCATCTGAGACAGGAGAATGTGACATTAGAATGTATATCACCCAGAGATGAAGACATGCTAAGTAGACAAGAGACCAAATTCTAGCGTTTGAATTTCTTCGAAGAAACACAGCACCCGTGCAAAAGAGTGAGTCCAATTGTCGAACCAATGATCCAAAATGTCGTTGCCCAGATTGCATTCGAACTTTAAATAAAGACCTGAAATTTGAATCTGGTCCCATATCGTCCCTTGATGAGGTGCTTGGAAAATCAGCTGAACCGTGCTCATCCAGCAATCTCGAGACTGCCTATTGTGTTTAATCAAAAGATTTTCGGAGAAATGAACAAATACTTTGGTAGAGTTTCAATGCCACTTCAAGATTTAGTACGGAAATGGGGTAATTACACTTTTCCATCTCACATATGCTGGTATTTTTAGACTTAGCCACTTAAACTTCTGTTTTGTTACAGTTTGTCATCTGCAGTATACAACTTTTTTGCACCTCACCATCTCAAGCTGCCACAAAGCTGATAAATGTCTAGATTTCAGATGTGTCCAAACAAGGTTTAGTTCGAGATGGTGAAGAAGTGCAAAAGTTTGTATACTATAAATGACCAAGTGAAATATAAATAAATAGTTTAGATGGCAAGATCTAAACAACCACATACTTCAGATAGCAACATGCAATTACACGGATGAAAATTTACCTCAATTCTAAAGAGTAGCATAGCCTTCTCTGAAGATAGTGTTTCCACCTGATAAAGTTAACTTTTCTCATTAAACACAGAACCCAATTGCTAAGATAATCCAATAAAGGTTAATAAGTTTCCCTAATGCAGAGCATGTTTTTTAATTATCTCCTATATGCATCATTAGAAGCGAAAAATCATGGACAATCAGCGCACTGTCAATATAACAGCTTATGCAGTTTCAGAAATGAACCTGAGCTTGCTTCTGAATCAAATGGTCAGTCAACTGGCTAAGCCTTCGCTTGAGCTCAATTTCTACTTCAGATGGATTTTCTATCTCTCTCCTTGTTGTTTCAATGCTTGTTTCTAGAGTCTTGGCCTGCATTATTTAAAAAAAATGACTCTCGAGTAACAGCATATGAAATAAATCACTATATTAAAATTACTCTATGTAACTACACATGGATAATCATTATATTAGAAAAATACTCTCTAGTAACAGCAAATATAAATTACAAATGGTTGTCGAACAATGATATTTTCATGTAAAGGTGGGCAAATTTCTAGGGAGCTGCAGCAGCCCTGTATTCCCCCGGGGGGAGGCTATTCTAGAAAGATGGTATTATAATAATAATAGCTAAATAAATAAACTGGATAAATACTCAATAAATGCCCTCAAATAAAGTCACAGTGATCTTATAAGATTTTTGCATAAGTATAAGACCTGCTCTTGCAATCTTGCCACTTTATCTGCTACAAAGGAATATTCTGCATCAAGCATCTCCAGTTCAAATTCAACACCTTTTGAAGCTCTTAACTGCAAAATCATTGATCATAATAATTAAATAGAGAAATTAATGTGCTATATAATGCAAAAGAAGAAACAGATTACTTACTTTATCACCATTTTGGTGTGTACTTGATAGATTCCTTCTCAACTCTACCAAAAGAAGAAAAAGTTCAGTAATTTGTTCTGGTAGTTATGATAACAGAGTAACTTCAACTTTAGACCAAGTTTGTCAGAGGAACTGATTAACACTGTTCTGGAATTCATGTTTAATGAAAATACATGCAAACAAGATTTAAGCAGATAAAGTTGACATGGGAAAATAATATAGCTAGATATCAAATATCAACAAAATGTGCTGCCAATGTAATACTCCATTTGTACCCAAAAAAATAGTCCTATTTGTCCAAAGCATAATTTTTTTTTTGGTCTACTAAACAAAGGTACAACACTTTGTAAGTCATCAAGCCTCACTTATGCCCATCTATTTATTCATCAAATTTATCATCCAAAATTTGTTACAGCTAATCACAAGTTTTTCTAAAAGGGCATTCTAGAAATTTCAATTTGAAAATTAACTTTGATTTTTGAAATATGACTTATTCTTTTGGACAAGAAATGTTTTTGAAATATGACCCGTTTTAGGACACAGAGAATGTTGATATCTAAATGGCTTGGATTATAGAATGGCATAGGGAATCCTCCTTATTATTCTCTTTCACTTTGATATGAATTTGAACTGGAGATGCTTGACGCAGGATTATAGAACGGAATAGGGAATCCTCCTTATTGAAATCAGCTAAAAATATGAAACCGAAGTCGTCTAATGAAATATAAAAGATCCTAAAAAAATAACAGGAAAACAATAAAGTTAAGAGAAATCAGAAGTTAAAACTTTTGAAGAAATGAGAATCCAGGCCAAATGCAGGATGACAAGTCATCTAGGATCAATCATATAATTCTGATGAAAAAAAACAAACTATAAGAGCCAGCTTAGCCTCCAACACACCTTCATGAATAGCTTCTTTCATTTGAATTTGTTGACGAAGTTCAGCTATTTGATCAACCTACTCCAGCAGACGCAGACACAAGAAAGAAATAATGAATGAATTTATTCCATTATAACAAAATAAAACTAGATTTCCAAGAATTCTTTCTATAAAACCTAATTAGAATGTCTGCACAATATAAAATGCATAAAGAGGTCCAAGTAGTTTTCCACTTTCCCAGATCCATTGATCAATTCACCGGTGCAAAAACATGACAGGTCGGACTCAAACATATTTGATTTCTCAAGATATTTATAAATCATTTAAGACTCAATCAAATGCAAAAAGGGACATATAAGCAAAGGATGCTAACATAGAAACAATTGTACTAAAAGAAAATGATGTTATTCTTTCCAAAGAAAAAGAAGACTAAACATAATAAGGGGTTCATAAATACCTCCACTTCTAGATTCTTTTGTGCGTTAGCAAGAGACCTTGTGAGATCAGCATTTGCACTCTGCAAAATAAAAGCAAATTTAAAAACAAAATATCGAGAATTTTCCATAGGCAAATGGAAGGAAACTGCTAAACTCATAAGTTTGTTCCACATAAGATTGTTTGCAAATAATTATCTAGCCACTCCTAACCACCACTACCGATGCAGCCTCTCTCTCATACAAATGAGTTAGACTGGCAAGATTTTACTTAAATGCATGCCATATATAAATGCAAATAAAGTTGGTATTTTCAATTAAAAAAGAACTATAAATTGAGAAAACAATTATATACAGTCGAAAAACTATAAATTGGGGCATTGCAATGTAGCCGAAATATCTTTCTGTACCTTTTTCTTATGTACCAGAAGAGGGATATCTCACCCCTCTTTTAAGTGCAATAAAATTTCTCATTTCTTATCAAAAAAACAATTATATACATGACAACATTTTTTCATTTAGACAAGGACAATATGCTGTACAAACATAATATATATGCAAATATACAGACACGTTAACCTCACATTTCACATAACTACTATCAAACAGACTACCAAAGAGGTAATCAGGTAAAGTTAAAGCACATTAACTACAACACCTCAAGTTTCGTTAATCGTGCAAGGGCCTCCATTCGAGTATAATTATGTTTCTGCTTTTCTTGCTCAACTGCTTCCATGGTTTCCATCATTGTAGTCTGCAATTCTGATGCCTGAAAAAAATCAGAAATTTACTGTTACAGCCATATCAAGGGACTATTATAGAAGCATTATCTATCATAGTCTCAGTAATGGACCCAACAAATATCTTTCAATGAAACAAGAAGACAAAGTGATGGAGATGAAGTCGCGTTGCTATTCTTTGATAAACATGATAGTTTATTGGTTGACAAAGCCCAAGCCCGTTTGTCTTAATTATTTATTTATCTTTACTTTGAGTTTTATTTAATATCATGAGGACTGATTTGCAATTATCTTGTGGAACTCTACTTACTCTGATTGTTATGGTGTTTTAGATGGCAGAATAATATTGTGAGAAAATAGGGTTTCATCCCTTTTGCTTGAGTGAGTCAATCAGTACACATAGTATCGGATTGATCTCTCTTGTTTATCTATTGCGTTCTATCTCTATTGTTACATGCTTCTGCATCATAAGGAATCGTGCATATTAGATGCATTGTGCACTGGGTTGATGTCATCTGAAAATACACTTTAAATTTTAAGAGACATATTAGAACCAACACCACAAACAATATAGTTAGATATGCTTCCATTATGAATAGAAATACTTCATAGTTAAAAACTGGATAAAGACGCTCATAACAGAAAAATTGTTTCATCAGTGATACATATTCATCGATATAATTATGTGGTCTGAAATTAAAATTATTAGGTCGTCTTGGTGATTAACATTTGACAACCTATGTAGAGTTACCATGAAGAAGCTAGAAGAACAAGCTAAGTCAACAAAATAATACTGAAGGAAAGATGATACCATGGACCAGAGCAACGTGAAATATTCATATAATCCAAAGAAAAGTTAACAGAATGCAGAAGCTCATAATTATCAAAGTCACAGGCAGAAATGCAATCTTTTAATGGGTGAAAAACAAGAATATCTGCTCATAAAGAAAACAGTATCAACAACTGCTACTCAAGAAAGGGTTGGATAATACAAGGAAGAAAAGACTAGTTCATGCAATTTAACAAAAGTAGGTAGTTTTCTTTCCTTCCTTTCAAAGGAAGGTTAACAAAATGAACTTTAAGAACCAAAATAATAATAATAATCTATAAATAGTGTAGGTTTGACAATAAATAAGCATAAAGTACCTCTTGTACTTGCTGTTTTGCTCGCTCTTCAAGTATTTTCTCCAAACTCTGTTTCTCGCCCTCCAATCTGGCAACCAAGTTTTCACGCTCTTTAATTGCCTCGATTGCTTTTGCAGCTGCTCTTTCTGCCAGAATCTGTTGCCTCCTCTTTCTCCTTTCTTCTTTTTCTCTTTCACTCTCCGAACCTGATGATGAAGTTGTATCCGTCTCAGAATTTGATTCTTCCTCACTTGGTACAGATGAAACCTTCTTGGAACTGGAAGTCCTGGAACCAGTTGTTGATCTATTGCTCCGACTTATTGCCTTCTTAAGACTCTCACCATCATTCAATCCTACCTTCTTATCCAACTTCCTTTCCAAAGAAATCGATATCATCTGGGAAGAATGGTCAGATTCATCTAACAGATGTCGTTGCTCTCCATCTACAACATCATTCTCCCCCTTAATTCTCCCCATGTTTTCTGTACTCCTATTATCAACAACAGGTTTCGACGTACTATTTCTTTGATCGGATTCACCTCCACTGCTTGGGGACTGGACACTTGAGGTTCTTGGTGTCACATCCCCACCACTACTTGCCTTCTCATCACTGCCAACACTAGTACTACTCTCCAACCCAGCATTTGATTTTCTAGAATTCTTCAAGACTCCATTATGCCTAACCTTTTCACTCCTCCCATCTACAGAAGAAAGATTCAATCCCCGCCCAGAATTTCCCACCTTCTTCCCATTTTTCTTTAGAGCCCCAATTACAGACACTCGATTACTACTTTGGGTCACACTCCCTCTCACAGATACTCCCTTTTTATCTGGCACACTCAGTAACTCTGTCCAATCACTATCAGTAAGTCCTTCACTCGGATTTGACTTTGAATTCAACTTTGGTGACCTCCCGGCTTCATCATTCCGGTTAACATCATTATTACTTTTACTGATTATATTTAAATCATGGTTGTCACTGGGAATACTTTGGCCATTTTCCATAGCTTTCCTCTTTAGCTGATCCTTTAATAGTGATTTAGTTTCAGGGGATTTTGGTGAAGTTTCAACAACCAATTGGTTATCTGATGTCTGTTTTTCATTCTTCCGGAGTGATTCTGCAGCTTGCTGATCAATCTAAATCACCCAATAGCCAGGAAAAATGTATCATAAATAAGCACTCCAAATTTAGTCACACAGATTCAAGAAATTCAAGCTTAAAAAACACTTCCATTCAAATCTGATAATTGCTCTCGAAATATGATGCCAATGTCAAATTAACTGTCAACTTTCAGCTTCATATGCGCTTGATATTTTTTTGGATTCTCCTCCCAAACAGAGTAAACCATTTACAATCCCTTTTTTTTCGCATATACTGAACAAAATTAAAAGATGAAAGTGTTTGAGAGCATCAACATATCATATATCACATCATTCCTCTTTCTTTTCTTTTTTTTCTTTTTTTTTTTCTTTTTTGAGTAAGCAAAGTACTCTTCAGCCTGTACAAAATAATGCATAATAGCTGTGATACCCAACAAAATATTAATAACCAATACACGTTTGAACTGATTGATGCCACGAAATGTAATTTGGAACTGATTGATGCCATGAAATGTTATTTTTCCAAATTATGGAATAACAGTGACATATTTTTCTACTAAAAGTGAGTGCAATTCAAATATTGGGAATAACTAACAATCTCCTTGTTATTCCGTTTCCTCATTTTCTATCAATACATTTTAGTTTTATTTCACAAAATATCAGCAATTGGCATAAGCATTATGAATAACATAGTCATCCATCCATTTACACGGCTATTGGCTAGTTAATAAACTTTTGATCTATTCAAACACTCACAGTAAAGAGGATTTTCATCACGTCTGATCCAAATTCTCAAAGTGGATACAATTTCCACCAATTCTATTCTCTTGGTTCAATTCTAAATGGTCCAACCATGTAAGAATCTATGGTGTTCTGCATTAGTTCTCATTCATAATGATTCTCGATTCAATTTATATGGATCCAAACAGAAATTCAGAGAATAATCAACAAAAATATAAATATCAACGAAATAAAATTAATGAACGAAAATCAAAAGTAAATAGAAATGTAGATTGATTTGCCTGTTGGAGTAGGGTTTCAGCGGCTTTGAGCTTAGAGGAGATCCAGTGAGCCATTGATAACCGTTAGATTCTCAGAGCTTTCGTTGATGCGTTGAGATCAGTTTTGTTCAATTACGCGCATGTTAGCGGGAGACAAGGGTGTGTAAATCTCTCTCTTTCGATTTCAGGCTTTTTCAGCTGAATAGAGTCCGAACAAGGAAGAACAGGGGAAAGAGTGATTGCTAAAATTACTGGTTGGTGACAGTTTTCTTTCACTGCTTGAGGAGATGTGTTGCGCTGAGAGGCTGTGAGTGTAAAATGTCACAGACGGCTTTTTTTTTCTCATGGTAATTTTAACCTTTGAAATTAGTAATTAGGGGTAAATATGTAGTCCGTGTTTCGTAATGAAAACAAAAACTTCAATTTGATTTGAAATTTAATCTTTCTTTTCTGTATATATATTTAACCTTCTCGTTCATTATTTATTTGATTTTAATTTTTCGACTTATAATTGCGGAAAATGAAACTTCAATTTAAATCAATTCAATATACATGATAGTTGTCTACTATGTTAAGCCTGTGTTTTAGTTTTTCTTTTTCCTATTAATTGAACCAAATTGAAAACTAAATTGAAATAGTCGTGGTTTGTATATACCTATAATAAGTTGGTATATACTTGTTATACTATAGTAAGCCTATATATATGCCTATTAATACGCCTGTATTTTAGTTTATAATTCCTATTAATAAATCTGTATTGTATTTTATACACTATGTTTACAGTTAGTATTTTCAGTCCACCTCTTGATAATTTTGCTTAAAAACAAAAAATAGTTGTTCAGAAATTCGAAAATGTAATTTACCTCCAAATATGCACTTATATATGTCAAAATGATCAATTTTCAAAATCAAATTATTACTCTTCAAGTTTATGATTCCCCTTTGAGATCATGAATACAACTAAAATTTCATTTTCTGACACTATTTTTTTATGAGTAGTCCGTGCAACTGAGCGTGCGCGGATCGGGTCCAACCGAATCCATGTTAAGATTAATTTTTTTTTATTTATGCAGTAACATTTATATTATACGAGTAAAACATTTATGTATAGATATCATAACCCTTAATGATATTACTTAAACTTTTTTCAATATAAAAATTCATGTAGCATGACTGAACTTTTATATTATAACAATTTAACATTTATGTTATATAAGTATAACATTTATGTACAAACTAGTATAAGTCTCGTGTAATACATGAGATTTAAAAATATATATTAAATTGAACTTGATAAAATTTTAAAATATTATTTATATAGGAAAAGTAAATTTATAGTTTTGTACAATACATATCACCTAATTTAGCTAATTTTATGAATTTGTTTTATTTATTTATATTTTTATCAACCTTTTTTAAATTAAATAAATCTCAAACATATAAATAATTTCTATATTCAAAGTATAGAATTTGCTATTTTAACAAATATAACCAACATTCTTATATTATTTAGTAATGATTCTTGTAAACATTAATTTAAAGTCATTAATTAGCAATATGTAAAGGCTATTGTGTTTAAAATCATTTATTAAAGATTTTATTTAAAAAATTTATTATTATAAGAAAAATTGTGAGCTTGAAATGTGGTATAAGTGATATTACTTTTATATGTATATATATAAATATATATATATATATATCATAACATTTATATACTTAAAGAATAATATAAGGTTATATTATTATAATATAAAAGTTTAAAAGGTATTATAGGTTTATACTACACTATAAAAAATTCAACTAGCATAAATATAAAGGTTATGTGAACATAAGAGTTACGCTAATATAACTAAAAAGTTAGACGAATATAACTAAAAGGTTAGACGTGTGGGATTAGGGATTGAGCGTGAACCTAAGGTGCGTGGGTGCGTAAAGCGCGCGTTGGGCACGTATAAAGTACCATCGAATCAGATTGATGCAATTGCATGGTTCCCAACCCATGTAGCTGATGCACGTAAATAATTATGATTCTTTGTATATTTGTATTTACAAACGGCTTTGACCATAAATAGCTCCCATGTTATTCAAATGAAAGGTGGTGATGTCGGTTCTTGTTATCAAATCTATATATATAAAAGGAGGGTTTGAATCTCTCAAATTGTGCCACATGTGTTTTCCAAATGAACCTTGGGCTGACATTTGACGCTTTGAAATGTTGACAAATAAGCAAATAGATTATATGTTACATTTTCTTAAATGCCATTCAATTCCTAAAAAATATTTTATTTATGAAATATTAAAATATTAATATCAATTAAATACATACCCCACTACTCTACACAAAATAAGTGCTTAGAAAAAACTAAATATGTAAGTTGTATTAACTTTTTCTTTATGAAATATTTAGTTCCAAGCTTTAATAATTGTTTTTATCCAACATTTCACATTGAAAAAAAAAAAAAAGTAAACAACAATGTTCTTGCAAAAGTAATGACATTAACAAAAAAATAGGTGTTAAAAAAACCTTAGAATATGTTTACATTGGGTCGTAGATGGATTTACAAGTTTGAAAGTGGATCATATCGGGAATTGTAGAAAAATTAGATGATGTTCTATTATTTTACAAATGATGTTTACAAATGAAATCATTATGTAAACCTAATAAAAAGAGCACTCAAAGGCAAAATCGGAACAGAACCGATATATTCGAACGATAAAAATGAGATTTATTCTATATTTTTTAAAGAAAGATATGAAAATATCTAATCCAACAGTTAAAACACCTATAAAGAACTAGCTATTAACAATTTAGTGCTAAAGATCAAATGAAAAAAATTAAAAACTAAAAACAATTAAAAAGATTATTTTAAGGATATAGAAAAAAATATCACACATATAAATCAACAAACACATATAAAATAATAATACTTATAAAATAAATGTTAAATAAAGCTCGTGCATCGCACGGGTTTAAATCTAGTTCCATAAATAATTGAGAGGATTGATCATGCTTGATTTATAATCTTTTATTGTTTATTAACGTTTGTTTTGAAATATTTGTTGTTTATTAATATAATAATAATGGTAACTTTGAAGTAATATATAAGATTTAGATTATGTAAGTATATATTTATTGTTGTACTCCTAATCCGAGTAAAATAAAATCGGGCACGTGGAGGACCAAAAATGACCGACCAGAAACCGAACCGACCACAACTTTGAGTTGGAGCCGACCCAAGCCCAGATGAGGCTGAACCTAGGGTAGCCGAACTCAGATAGGACCGAACACAGATGAGGCCGAGTCCAGATGGGGCCGAGCTAGATGTCGACCCGACCAGAGGGTAGCCGAGTCTAGCATAGCGGAGCCCAGATAGGACCGAGCCTAGGTGGCCAACCTGAATCGAGGTGTCTGACTCAAATCAAGGTCTCAAGGTGAGCCAAGGGTGGACGACCTCAGATCAGTTGAGGTGAATTAAGGTTGGAAGACCTCAGATGAACCAAAGTTGGAAGACCTCAGATGAGCCGAGGTGAACCAAGGTTGGAAGAGTTCGGATGAGCCAAGGTCAGAAGATCCGAGGGTGAGCTCAACTTAGATGAGGACGAAGAGCACTAGTCCAATACTTGAACTAATTAGAGATAAGTAGGCCAAGATGAGATCATAAGCCTATTAGAGATTCGTCAGTCTTAGTGGGCCGACCAGAGATAGGATCAATCCCGACCCGAGCTCAACTCGACCAGACTCCTAACCAGTCAAGAAGATCGACCAGAGAATACCGACCAAAGATGACCAAGTTTACCAGAGATTCATTGGCCTTAATAGGCCGACCAAGATAGAGTTTGAGACATGGAGAACTTAGATGCCCAGAGTACTCAAGATCAATTTCATTTGGGAGGAACTAAACTACCTTAGAGGAGCTCAACGACCAGAGATACAAGAATTTTGAAAAGTTGAGAATACTTAGCCGATTAGAGAATCGATGATCTTCACAAGCCACAAAGAAGAGGTAGGATCATGAGCCTACCAGAAACTTACTAAACCTTCATATCATCCAAGGTAGACCTAAAGTAATAAAGATGAAAAGATGACTCATCGTCCTATAAGAGCTCAAAAGACTTAGAATTTATTTCAAGAAGAGATCTTCAAATAAATAAACAAATCAAGATCAAATCATATCCGATTTAGATATGATCAAATTCGTATTTTCCTTATCTAGACTCTAAACTCAAAGAATTTATTTCCTATTTTTCAAGTAATGTATCTTAGGGCCTCAATTATCATTCAAAAACATCGAATTCTAGATCCGAAAATCACTCTTTTCAAGCAAATAAAGAGAATTTCCTCTGAAGCTTATATAAAAAACGTTTTAGCCAGCCAAAACTGACCGATTAGAATAAATCTAACTAATTGTCCAAAACTGACCGATTAGAATAAATCTAACTAATTGTCCATGCCCGAGTAGGCACTGACACCGTCTTTTCTTCAATTTATTCGATTTTACTATTATTTATTTAGTTCAATCAATCTAAGTTTTATTCGATTTTACTATTATTTATTCATTTTAATCAATCTAAGTAGGCACTGACACCGTCTTTTTTTTCAATTTATTCGATTTTACCATTATTTATTCAGTTCAATCAATCTAAATCGGATCGAGTTTTTTTATGTTTGGCTAGAATTTTATCTTAGATAAAATCAGAAGTCAATATCTATTATTAGTAAAATAATTTGGATATATCTCGTATACAAAATTGAGTCCACATGATCGAACACATATATATGTTTGATTGATATATAGTATTAAATAAACCAATATATATTTAGTAGAATTTAACCTTATTTGATTTTCTTAAGGATCTTGGTCGTGTTCAAAGAAAAAATTGAAATTGACAAAAACAAAAACACAAAAACTTGCGTGCGGTCGTCGCACAGTGCGATGGGACCGTCCATAGTCGTGCTCCGGGGCACGGTCGACCGTGCGCCACAACAGTATACAAGTATGTCATTTTCCGCTTTAAGTATGCAATTTTCAGCTCTAAGTATGTGATTTTTGCTCGTGCTATGAGGCACGGTCCGACCGTGCACGACAATACAACGCATATGTAGCGCATGGTATGACGCACGGTCGTGTCCTGGGGCATGGTCGACCGTGGGCATGGTCGACCGTGCGCCACACAAGTATGTGATTTTTAGCTCTAAGTATGTCATTTAGGGTTATAAGTATGTGATTTTTCATATTGTGGCGCACGGTCGACCGTGCCCCAGGATACGACCGTACGCCAGGACGTGATCGTGCGTGCGATCCCGTTGCACTGTGCGAAGGGTGTACAAGAAAGTGACTCAAACAAAAAATACAAAAAGCATTTCCCAGATCCCAAAAAAGGAAAAAACCCTTGAAATCCTCAATTTCCTATTAAAAACTAACGCTATATAATAGTATATAAAACGTGTTTCCATATTATAACGGATATATTTTGGTGGTAGGCAAACGTGTTTATACTAACGATTAACAGGGGAACATGAAATCACTAATCCTAATATATTTATTATTATCTATTATCTATAAAAGAAACATAACCAAAGGGAAATTACATAATTATAGAAAATAGGCAGAGTATAAGAGAAATTCCAGAAATAATCAGAGAAGAGATGCGAGCGCTCTCCACCGGCGAGTGCTCATCGACTTTCTCTTGGTATTCCACCGGCTAGTGCCCAGCGACTCAGCGTCTTTCTTTTGGTATTGCTTCTTTTCTTTCTCCTTTTCTTTCTTGTAGGGATTTGGTTAAAATCTTGTTTGCAACGTCTTTCTCCTTCTCGTGATTTGGTTAAAATCTTGATTGCAACATCTTTTTCCTTCTCTTTCTTGAAGTGATTTTGGTTAAAATCTTGATTGCAACATCTTTTTCCTTCTCTTTCTTGAAGTGATTTTGGTTAAAATCTTGATTGCAACTCTGTCTCCTTCTCTTTCTTGAAGTGATTTTGGTTAAAATCTTGACATCATGTACTATGTTACTTATTGATATTATATATATCATTGATTTACAAGTCTTTTTGCTTTGACTACAGTATTGATGAATGGTGCAGTATTGGTGTCCAAGCTTGTATGGCTAAACACCAAAATGATGAATTGGGCTTATCTTTATATTTCCAGGATATTGTGTTGCTGCAAGTGCCTATGGGTAATCTGTATGCGCTGGGTTAGGTTGAGTTGAGACGCTCGATAGTGCCCCCTCGAGTTAGTCTACTTAATCCCAATCTATGGGCTAATCCGATTACCCTTTGTGGTTTTGTGGTGGCCGGATTCTAATGTCCCAAAATTTGTGGCCCAATCCCAGTAACCCTCCGGGGCACTATTGCTTTTGGGCCCAACAAGAATTTGTTGGACCTCATGCCCGGATTCTAATGTCCCAAATTTTGTGGCCCAATCCCAATAACCCTCCGGGGCACTATTGCTTTTGGGCCCAACAAGAATTTGTTGGACCTCATGCCCGGATTCTAATGTCCCAAATTTTGTGGCCCAATCCCAATAACCCTCCGGGGCACTATTGCTTTTGGGCCCAACAAGAATTTGTTGGACCTCATGCCCGGATTCTAATGTCCCAAATTTTGTGGCCCAATCCCAATAACCCTCTGGGGCACTATCGCTCTGGGTCCAACAAGAATTTGTTGGACCTCATACCCAAATCCCAACTTTTATGGTGTAATGCAACTAAAGATTGGGCTGATTTTAATGGGCTCGATTAGTTGGCTTGGAGTTTAATAAGTGCTGTCCCAATACCTTAATCCTTTGGATTTTTGTATGGCCCGCATGTGTTGCTCCTGTGTGCCACTAGTTGTAGTCCCAATTTTACTTGCCCAATTGATGTTGTGACCTCTTGGTTGGGAGATATGTATCCAATTGTGACTTTTCTGGTGTTTGCTGTACATGCTGGACTAATGGTGTTGCCCAACCCAATAATTTCGTATTGTCATGGCCATGATTCATCCATACCAGCGGTTCATTGTAGCTTCACTTCTTGGTTCTCTTATGTTAGTTGTACTCATCCAGGTATCTCATTTACTTCTTTAATTCATGTTTATTGCGAATTGCTAAAAAATACGCCAACAAAAAAATGTGAAGCCTTGTTTTTTTGTCACAAACACAATTACTGTATATATGTTCCATCTATCTTTGCAAACAATCAGATTTCAGTGATAAGCAAATAAGATTTTCCTCTCTTTGCTTTTTCATAATGTGAAGACCTCTCTCTCTCTCTCTCTTTCTTTTTTCACGAACACAATTATTGAACAATACTTTAGTGAGTTGCCTTTTTTTATCTGTGTTATATATGCTTCTAACATACCCTGCTATTGGTGGTTTAGTCTGTTAATAAATAATAACTACATTATCACTCAAGTATGCAATGAGTAATGAACTTCTGTGAGACCCTGACATATTTTAAGTGAAAGTCAGAAATTGCTAAATATGCAGATTTTAGTGAAAATTACCAATTATATATTACGATTCAAGATATATACTAGCTATCATGCCAGGAATTTTTCAGTGGTATTTATTGATCTCCACAGATTGTAACAACTTCAAGAAAACAGGTACTATATATTTCTAATCAGCATAACTTGTTTTTATTTTTTTTTATTTCTTTTAATTCACTGGAAGTTAAAACAACTAGTTTGGAAGAATCATATATGATCTGGATTGTTCACTTTCCTCCTTGGAAACAAGGAATGAGTCATGTATGTTAGTATAGTTTATTCACTTCCTCCATGGGATTATAGGAATACTTTCTTCATTTCTGAAGAAGTTATCTGCACCAACCAGTTGGAATTATCCTTGAAGTATCTGAATCCATAAACTAATCCTTCCAAGTAACTGTTTTGCCCATTATTGTTGTTTCCACTGTCAAGATGTGTAGTTGACAAAAGCTTTCCTTTGAGCCAATGACACATATGGAGTTATATATTCATTCATAAAACTATATTGAATCTAAAACTTTAGTTATACAATTGAAAAGAAAGACTCGGTTATTGATGGAAAAAGTTTGAGGTTGGAGATGCTCTCGCTGCTCTTCCCTCCAGTTAAGGTTTAATGATTTCTTTAAATTACTCATTGTTATATATCTTTTCTATCTAAAATGTGCAACCCTTTTGCCGTATTTTTTATCCTGGTTCATCTATCACTCTAGGTGAATCTCTGACGGCACCCACAATTTTCATGTTAAGCAGGTAATGAATGCCTCAAGTGATTTTTTGAAAATTGTGATGTTCGTCACTGGAAATACAGGTCTTACCCACCTTGGAGTGCTGGTATACAATGACTCATGGGCTGTTCATCTGGTTTACAAATGGCTTCAAGAGGTTCGAATCATTATGTATGTTCTATTTTCCAGTTATATTGCCCCTAATTTTTTATGTTCATCCTTTCTCCTTCCCTCTTTCTCTCTTTTTTTCCTTCAAAAACAAGGTTAAGAATTCAGCATTGCAAGAATGTAATTCAATTTGTTAATTCTGTTTAAAATTTTGTAGACTGGAAAATAGAAGATGTGGAGATGAGACGAACTTTTAACATGGGGATTGGAATAGTGCTGGTGGTGAAGGTGAAGGAGGAGACCACTCTCAGGCATAAAATTGCATTACATTGGTCAACTTATAAGTGGTGATGTTAATTAGGAGGTACAAAATATTGTTTAATATTGTTAGCCTCTAGAATCTCAATGATAGATATATCTAGGATGAGATTTGGTTGACATATAACAAGAACTAAGTAAATGCTTCACATCTTATCTTGATTATGTGTATCAACTGCCTTTCCGGGTAATCTTTTTTTAAGTCTCACTTAAGAATTGCTTCCAAAAAGAAACAGTTTCCCAAGCCCTCACTTTTTGCATAACATTTGCAATTGCTGAAAATGAATGCCTTCATTGGGATCCTAAAAGGCACAACTTCCATGTTTAACAACTTTTTTTATGCAGGTTTTGCTTGGGTACTTCCTTGTATTTGTTCAGAACTTGGATCCATTCCCAGGCTACATTCAACTATTGGATTCCGTGGATGACACCAAAAATGAAGATCGTTTGTCCTGTGAGATACACCATTATATTTTCCAGTAAGTGTGGACATTGGTTTTGTGATAGCTGACTAAGTTCATGAAATTTGATTTTACTTACTTCTAAATAATGAGCATATAAGCTATATGGTTCTAAAACACCCGTGGGCTTCATTTTTTATAAAGCATTGTTTTTGCAAGTTTCTTTCTCCATAGTTTTGATTTTGTGTTTCCCTAAACCCTTGTATTTTTTGTTGTAAAAATATAAATATATTATTTGTTCTTTTATTTTTTCTGCTAATCCTCTCAGGTACTAAGATGACATCATTTAGTTGATTAACATGAGGAGGAAGGATCTAAAAGATCGAAACCATGGCTTTTATATGTGCTTTCAATGGAGACTGGTAGTAAAATTTATTCTGTTGTTGTCCCCTTCATTTTATCTGAATTTAGTCCTTGTTTTGCAACTCCTTATGGCTAACACATGAATTTTGTAAGCAGTTTCCATCTGGGAAAATAACAAAAATGATGACAACCGATACTAATGCACTTCAGGTACCCACACAGCAAAACTGAGGTGCATATATTTCTGATCGTCTTTCAATAATAAAAGCAGATTGAGTCTCACATTAACGTGCTGCTTGTAATTCAAACACTCAAAGTCTCACATTAACGTACTTTCTTCTGTGTTATTAAAGTGCTACTGAAAATTTTATTGTTGTCATTCTGTTTTTAATAGATTAGGTTGATCAACTTTACTTTTCTGAGATAGTTTTGAAGTTCAATTATTTCATGTTACTATTGTGTTTCTTGAATTTTCTACATATGGCAGTTGATGGGGTATCTGTGCTGAATTGCTATTTTTTCGCTTTAGTCAGATCACTGGTAGTGTGTTTTCACCTTGCTCATATGTGATGGTATCTTTCTTCATAATATTTGCAGTACCTCAAAAGCAAATTATATTTTCTTTGTCATTCCCTTAATCTACTCATTTTGAGTGAATTCTACTAAAGGCTAATTATTAATTCAAGTCAGTTCTTTTCTTTTTTATGAATGAAGCATAGGAATATAATTTGGTCTATAATTATATACATTTGAAAAATTAACATGCCAATTTTTTAACTAACCAATAACTTGGTTATCTTTCTTTTATTGTTGTTTTAACTGCATAGATGGCTGATTATATCACGCAGATAAAACTTGGTTAGTGATGGATAAACATCGAGGTTGGAGATGCTCTCACTGGTCTTCCATCCAGTGTGGTTCATTGAAACGTATTCTCTCTTGTCAGAAGGTTTAATGATTTCTTTTAATTTCTCGTTGTTGAAATAATATTTTTTCCCCTGAAAATTGGTGATCCTTCTGCTGTATTATCCAAATTTCAGGGAGAAATGACCTTTCATTGAAAGACAATTTTTCTGGTTCATCCATTACTCTAAGCAGGTCATGAATGCCTCAATTGTTTTTTTGAACATTCTGATGCTCGTCAAATACAGGTCTCACTGGCCTTGGAGTGCTGTTATGTAGGTTCTATTTGCTAGTTATTTTGCCCCTAATTTATTATGTTCATCCTTTTTCCTTTCCCTCTTTCTCTCTTTTTTATCTTCAAAAACAATAATAAGAATTGGGCATTACAAGAATGTAATTCAATTTGTTAATTCTGTTAGAAGTTTTGTAGGCTGGAAGAATAGAAGATGTTGAGATGAGACGATCTTTTAACATGGGGATTGAGAATGGTGGTGGTGGTGGTGATGGTGGTGAAGGTGAAGGAGGAGAGACCGCTCTCAGAATACTCATATCAGGTCATTTAAAAAAGTTGTATTACATTGGTCAACTTATAAAGTGGTGATGTTAATAGCTTGATACAGAGGTAAAAGTTGTTTAATATTGTTAGCCTCTGGAATCTCAATGATATATCTTGGATGAGATTTGATTGACATATAACCAGATCCAAGTAAATGCTTCACATCATATGTTGATTATGTGTGACAACTTCCATATTTCACAACTATTTTTATGCAGGTTTTGCTTGGGTACTTCTTGTATAGGATCCATTCCCAGGCTACTCAACTATTGGTTTATGTGGATGACACCAAAAGTGAAGATCGTTTGTCCTGGGAGATCCAATATTTTCCGGTTGGTTTGGACATTGGATTTGTGATAGCCTACTTAGTTCATGAAATTTGATTTTGCTTACTTCAAAATAATAATCATATAAGCTTTTTATAATTCTAAGCACCCGTGGGCTTCATTTTGTATGTTAACACTGTTTTTGCATGGTTCTTTGTCCATACTTTTGATTTTGTCTTTCCCCTAAACCCTTGTATTTTTTGTTGTAAAATATAAATATAATATTTGTTTCTTATTAAAAAAAAAAAAGAGATTCGTCTTTGTGCTTATTCTTTCAGGTACTAAGATGACATCATTTATTCGATTTTATGTTGGTGTTGATGTTCACTGGAAAATGGCAAGATACCAGTATCATTTTTTTCTTCTAAAATAAAAAAATAAAAAATTCTTCTAAACAATAAGACACACTAGAAGGATATCAATATTAAAAATACATGGAGACAAGTATTAAAATTTAATTTTGTTGTTGTGCCCTTCATTTTATTTGAATTTAGTCTTTGTTTTGCAAGTCCCTTGTGGCTAACTCTTGAAGGTTGTAAGCAGTTTCCATCTGCGAAAATAACAAAATGTTGATCATGAAAAAAAAAGTGTATATAGGGATCGGAATGGTGCTGGTGGCGAAGGAGTTATTGGCAGCAGTTATTGTTTTTACATGTTAAAAGCAGTTGATGGGGGTATCTGTGTTGAATTGTTATTTATGCTTTATAGTGTGTCTTCACCCTGCTCATATGTGAAGGTATCTTTCTTCATAATATTTGCAGTGCCTCAAAAGCAAATTATATTTTCTATATTAGTCCTTAATCTCTTCATCTTGAGCTAACTGTAATAAAGGCTAGTCTTTAATTTAAGTCGGTTCTTTTCTCGTTTGAGAATGAAGCTTAGGAGTAGAATTTGGTCTTTAATTATTTTCATTTTAAAAATTAACAAGTGTAGGCTTTCTTTGTTGTCTTTTTTTGTTATCTTTGTTGTCTTTCTTTGTTATCTTTCTGACAGCAGATATGCAGATGGTGAGTATGATTTAAGCGGCTTTGCTGTTGCCATCGTAACAAAAAGACTTGGTAATTGATGGAAAAACATCGAGGTTTGAGATTCTCTCATTGGTCTACCATCTAGTGGAGTTCATTCAAACAGATTCTCTCTTGTCTGAAGGTATAATGGTTACTTTTAATTTCTCATTGTTAAAGTAAAAGATCAGATTTTTTTTCTAAAATTAGTAACCTTTCTGCTGTTTTATCCAGGGTTTCAAAGAGTCGTGGCCTTTCTTTGAAAGAAAATATTCCTGGTTCGTCTATTACTATATGTGAACCTCTGATGGGCACCCCACAGTTATTTGTGTTAAGCAGGTAATGCCTCAAGTTATTTCTTAAAAATTATAAATTTTCCTCTGCAGCATTGTAATATTCATCACTGGAAATAGGTTTCTGAATTACTCTTACGCTGTTCCTCCTGTTTTCAAATGGCTTCAAGAGTTTAGAATCATTATATGGTTCTATTTTCTAGTTATTGCCCTTAATTTATTATGTTCATCCTTTCTCCTTCCCTCTCTCGCTCTTCCTTTTTCTTTTTCATCTAAAATAAAAATAAGAATTCACCATTGCAAGAATGTAATCCAATTAATTTATTCTGTTAAAAATTTGTAGGCTGGGAAGAGTAGAAGTGTGGAGATGAGACAAACTTCTAAGAATACCCAAAGATGTCATGGAAAAAAAGTTTATCACATTGGTCAGGTAATAGCTTGATATAGAGGTGAAAAATATGGTTTTAACACTGTTAGCATCTAGAATCTCAATAATATAGGATGGGATCTTATCGACATATAACAAGATCCTTATGGCTAACACATGATGGTTGTAAACAGTTTCCATTTGGAAAAGTAATAAATATGATGAAAACTGATGCTATTGCACTTCAGGTACCCACACAGCTAAATTGGTTGTTCTGTCAACAACTTCGTGTTATCATGGCCACTAGCAGTGCACCCGTGCGATGCACGAGATTAAATATAAGAAGTATATATTATGTTATCACTATATTTAAATTATTTTAATTTATATTTAGAGTCAATAGTATGTTTCAAGGCATGATTAATCAAATAAAATATATGGATTATCAAACTAAAGTAATTGATCAATTGTATAATACAATAAATTTATAATAATGTTTACATTGTAGTTTATAAATTTTGAAATATTTCTTTGTAAACTACATTCGTCGTTCTGTTACTTTGTCCACCCTCCCTATCCTCTATCAAAATTTTGAGTCCCCTACAATGAATGACTTTGGATACTGCGACATACAAATGTTCATAACTGAACACTGGTTTCTTAAGATACAAACAACATAGAGACCGACCCTGACTCTTTTAGACCGAGATTGACTATTCAACACTCATATGTGCGTTGTATCTAGTATACTACTCAACACTTTTTACAAATATAATAATATCTAGCAGTGCACCCGTGCAATGCATGGGATTAAATATAAGAAGTGTATATGATATTATCAGTATATTTAAATTGTTTAAATTTATATTTAGAGTCAATAGTACGTTTCAAGGCACGATTAATCAAAGTCATGTTAAATCACTTTAATCAACTTTTGATGTAATTATAAAAAGACATCTAATATATAATATAGTTCTTTGTATATATTTTTATTAAATTATTGTTAATATATATTTTATAAATTAAGATTTAATTTGAATTATGGCAACACCAAACTTAAAATATTGATATCTATAGAAATATCAATATTTTAAATTTACGAAAATATCAATGGATATAACATATATCAAATGTTAATATCAATAATATTTGAGTAAATTTATTGGGAAAATTTCAATTTTGACCCTGTAGGAAAGACTCGGTTCAGATTTTGGCCCCTAGGTTCAAAAAAGAACAAAAAATAATCAATTTTGGCCCTCTTCATCAGTTTTTCTAACGGAAACCGTGAGGACATCTTTTTATTAGCATGTATCAAATGTGTCATAGAGAAAAATATCAATTTTGACCTTATAGGAATGAAAATATATATTAGGATCGAAAAAAATTCTTTGAAATTTATTATATCTTAGATTTTCGTACTACTTTAGTTTATTGATGATTTTGTTAATTCATTCGAATTTAATTTATGAATGTATGTAGTTTATTTTTAAATTTATAATTTTATTCATAAAAAATTGATGAAAATGTTCTGGTGCTTCTTAATTCATTTTAAAATTTATTTATGAATCCATTCATTAGACTATTATTAATATTTTCACTCATTTTGTCATTTCTTATATATTTTTGTAAATATGATAAAATCATATATATATACTTAGTGTAATACACGGGATTTAATAAAAAAATTTAAATTTAGTGAAATTAAAAAAATTAAATATAATTTACTCAACAAAATTAAATTTATGATTTGTACAATATATATCGTCTAATTTAACATTAAATATAATAAAATATGATCAAAAAGTTATTTAGTTGTCAAAATATTTATTGCATTTGTAGATGATCATTTAAAAAAATTATTATTATTTTGAAAAGAATATACATTGATTTAACCCATTATACCTATTATATTATTCAACCCACCCACCATATTTTTTAGTTTGATTTTTATTCTTTACATTTGTAACAACCCTCAACTTTTATTTTCAATTAAATGATACAAAATGAAAGTCAACATTTCACAAATAAATTCCATAGTTTATTTTAAATCATATATTTAAAAAATTATTTGATTTCAATAATTAATAAGTTTGAATAATAATTTTCAAACTGCCCACCTTTATTTTAGTTTTTTTTTTCTTTTGTATCTATTTATATTTTTTCTTTACATTTTAAATTTAACAAATTTCAAATATATAATAATATCTATCATTGAACTCTATAACATATGTTATTTAGATAAATATAATTAATATTTATATATTATTTATTATTTAGTAATAATAATATTTCTTATCAACTTTAAATTTGTAGCAATTAATTAGCATATTTAATATGAAAACATTGTAGGCTTGTCATGTGGCTCTTTGGTCTTACTTTTGTATATATAAAGATGCGTATATATATATATATATGTATATTCTAAATTTATTTTCTATAACTGTATAATTTTATTTCGATAAATTGTATAAATATTGAAAATTTATTTTCACAACTTTTTTTTTTTTTGCAATAATATTGAAAGTTTATTTATATTTCATAACTATTGTTTTCTTTATATTTTATAATTCTTTCACATATATAATGCTTTTGATAATTTGTTTTCACAATTTCAAATGATCATCTCAATGATTTTATTTTAAATTATTAGTTTTTTAAAAATATTTTATAAATTATTAGAGAGATTTTTAAAAATTTCACTAATTAAATACAATTTTTTTATATTTATAATTTTTATGAGGAAAAAATTCAATTTGAACCCTGTAGGAATGAGTTTTATTCACTATTTATTAGCCCAACTGCTAACGGCCACGTGACTTGCACATGCCAGGCCGTTAAATATATAACGGAAATCGATCAATGGGCCAAAAATGCCTATTGAATGACCAAAAAATCGGACCAGAGGCATTCCTATGGGGCCAAACTAAATTTATTGCACCATACGGCTTTTGAGAACCTTTTGAAAGTTTGACCCAAACATTTTTCTTATTGGTATAGAGCAGCTACAATAGTTTGTTTGCATCAAGGTTGCATTAATAGTCTCTTATCACATAGAATTCTATGATAATTTATTTTTATTTTCAGAGCTCTACTACTTTCTCCAATTTGTTTTTACCTCGTAGAATTTTGTGATAACTTATTTTCATATTCAAAACTCTACTATTTTCTTCATTGTCTTATCTTCTTTACATTTGCACTCTCTAGTTAACAACTTTACGTTTGTTGACCATGATGTGATTTCCACTGAGCATTATATGAGAGAGATGCGATTATATCTCGACTTTTCAAATGCTTAAAAGATGGTGATATTTGTTGAAATATTGCAAGCAAACTTGATGTCATATGGGTGGGACTGATCTCTAAATTATAACACTATGCCTTAAGATATATAAAATAAAAGGTTTATATCAAAATCAATAACAGGGTATAAAACAACAATATTTATCCGATATAACAAAATATGATATAATAGAGTGATGTAAAAAACTTATATGCAATCTCAATTTGATGACAACAAAATTTGATATAATAGAGTGATGTAAAAAATATATATGCAATATCAATCTGATGATAATCTGAATCTGATGTAACAGATCTCAATCAATCATATGATATAATAAATTGCTAAAGGAAACTGATATAAAAAGTTATATGACAATCTCAATCTGATATAACAAAATCTAATATAATAGATTTCAATAATTGCTAAAGGAAAGTGATATAAAAATTATATGACAATCTCAATCTAATATAACAAAATCTAATATAAGAGATCTCAGTAAATCTAATGTAACAGAAATCAATTTCAATTTGATATAATAAAATCTAATATAATAGGTTGACCACAATCTCAATCTTATGTAACAAAAGTCTCAATATGATTAATTTGATATAATAGAATGCTAAAAAAAATTGATTAATCTGATATAATAGAATGCTAAAAAATGTGATATAAAAAAATTACATGACAATCTCAATTTGAGTTTAAAAAAATATCAAAAACTTTGATATAACAAAATCTAATATTATAAAAATTTGATTAGAACAACTCTGATATAACAAAATGTAATATTATAAAAATCTGATTAGAACATGATATTATGATTGCTTCCCCATCCCTAGATTAGATTCATCACCTCAATTAATGTCATCCTGGATTCATAGTACATCCATAAAATGTGATGTTGAGTTCGGAATTAAAGTAGAATGTTTGGATTCAACAACGGTCGCATTATTCAAAGCAGCAATAGCTTTTATCCAGGTGTATGCATCTGGCATGATATCACCAACGTTCAATTCTTTTATAAGTTTTTGACTACATACAACAAACAGTTTTTCAAAAAGAGGGTCATAAAACTTTTATATGACGTGAAACTTATTTCTGCTTACAAATATTTCATCTTTTCTAAATAATACATGAGTGTGCCTTTTCAATCATTAGCTCTTTGCAACAACAAAATAAACTGAAAGCAATTAAACAAATATGTTTTAGGAATTAAACAATGGATAAACCGACATGTTGAAACAACTAAGTGTTCTTTAAGGATAATGTTAGTGCTAGTGATATTAAAAACAGATATAGAGGTTGAAATTATTTGTTCATAATCCAAAGATACCAAATACAAAAAATCAAGAATTGTAGTTTCAATAGAAAATCTGATCGTCTCAAGAAGTATAACAAAATAGGCCATCTGCCACTCTCTAAGTTGTCAAAGACTTATGAATAGAACATGAGAATAAGCATGAAAACATATTTCAAATCATTGCACCATCCTTTTCAAGTGTTATTTATGAAATTTTGCTCGCACAAAATTAAGTCGTTATTTTGTTGTTGAGGAAGTTTTGTAAACTGTTATTATGAAAACAAAGAAGCCTAAACCAAGTTTTCATTATTAAATTTTTTAAAATATTCTGAAATTAAAATGAAATAAGAGGACTGAATGCGTCAAAATACATAAAATGTAATTGTTTTTCCTAGAAAAACCAAAACTTGCATTACTTTGTCAATATCTTTTACTTTGAATTTTTATTATAAGCTTACCTATTCCCAAAGTATAATGTTCAACTGCTAAGACAGAAATACTGTTATCCCATTTTTAAACTGTTAAGACAAAAATATTGTTATCCCATTTTTAACACAAACATGTATAGTAAGATTTAAAATGAACAAAAATCACAAACAAAAATCAGGATTAAGATCTATGTAGCAAACTCAGAGGAGAGACGGTATACTTATATAGGAACTAACATTATGATAGAATAAAACATATGATTAAATAGAATGTGTGCATAAACTACACTTTAGAATATCAACTACAAATGATTAAATAAAGTGTGTGCATAAGCTACACTCAAGAATATTAACAATAAAGTAATGAACAATCAAAAGCTATACCGGCCGTGCGATACACGGTTCTAATAATATTTCACATGATGAATTATATCACCTAAAATATAATGGAAAAAAATGAAATTAGAGAACACATTAAATATAATATTAATAATATAAAAAAAGAAAAGATTTTTCTACAAAAGCGTTTTTCTCATTATTTAAAAAAATTACATTAAAAGAAATATTAGCTTTCTATTTTAAGTAAGAAAAATTTAACATGAAAAAAGTTTGGTTACCATATTTGGAATGACTTCTGCTATTATATACTTATAGATAGATATAAATTATATCAATCATTGTAAAAATGAATTGCGTCTAAGTATTCAATAAAAGTAAGTCAAATTACTTCAAAAAAAGAAATATTTCATTAACTCAGCATAGGCTTCAATATATGTAATGAAAATTATAAATGACTTAATGTAACACAAATCAAATGTCTTTAATGTCTTTAAAGAAAATAAACTTATTATATCAATCTGATAACTTCAAGAATATAATATATAAAGAAATATTTTATAAACTTAACTCAAATGACTTCAATATATGTAATCAAAATTATAAATGACTAAATAATATAATACAAACCAAATATCGATAAACCAAAAAAATTAATTATATCAATCTAATAACTTCATCTAATATAAATCATATCAGTCTGATGACTCAACCCAAATGACTTAGAAAAAGAAAGCTCAAAAAATATAATGTATGTCTATAAATATTTCATAAACTCAAGTCAAATCACTTGAATATTGAGCAGTTATTATGACAATTAACAAATAAATTGAGTTTAAATATTCTATTAACTCAACTTAGGTAACCCCAATATATCTTCGAAGACTGAATAGACAAATTATATCAATATGATGATTTAATACAATTCAACTCAGATAACTTCCATATTATATATTTTTGATCTGCAATATATCTTCGATAAACTGAATAGTCTAATAATATCAATATAATACTTTAATACAACTCAACTCAAATAACTCTTATGTATTTTTGATAAACTGAATAGACCAATGGTATCAATCAATATTTTCGATAAACTGAATAGACTAATAATATCAGTATGATACTTTAATACAACACAATTCAGATAACTCCTATATATCTTCGATAAACTGAATAGAATAATTGTATCAATAATCTGATAACATGAGTAATCACCCAATTACGCTCCAACAAAAAAAGAAAAAAAGAGAAAAAAAATGTGATCGACCGCTGTTACTACAATTGGAAATCTGACCCAACAATTCCCTCAATCACGCTCCAAAAAAATAGAGAAAAAAAATTAAGGTGATTTAGAGATCCGTCAAATTATGTAACATTGAAAATTTGATAGTACTAAATATATAGGCGGAGATGAGACCACAAAAAATAGAAAAAGATTAGACAAAAAACAGATCAGAAAAAAAATGAAATGTAAAATAGTAAAATACAAAGAAAATAGATAAAAAAAAAAAGATAATCAGAAAAAAAAGATATAAAAAAATAATACCAAAATTCAAGATTTAGACAAAGAAAACATATCTCAACATATCAGAAGATATCAGAAAATAAAAAAAGATTAGACAAAGAAACAGATCAGAAAAAAAATGAAATGTAAAATAGTAAATTAAAAAAGATATAAAAAAATAATACCAAAATTCAAGATTTAGACCAATAAAACATATCAGAAAATAGAAAAGATATGAAATGTAAAATCATTAAAAACAACATATCAGAAAATAAAAAAAGATTAGACAAAGAAACAAAATAGAAACATATCAAAAAATAGATAAGACATGAAATGTAAAATCATTAAAAACAACATATCAGAAAATATAAAAAAAATTAGATAAAGAAACCGATCGGAAATTCAAGATTTAGACAAAGAAAACATATCAGAAAAAGTACATATCAGAAAATAGAAAAAAAATTAGACAAAGAAACAGATAAAAATTCAAGGTTAAAAAATAGAGAAAAAAAAATCAATGTGATTGAGAGATCCGTCAAAATATTTGACATTGGAAATCTGATAGCACTCCCGACAAACTCCAACAAAAAAATAGAGAATAAAATAGATATAAAAAAATAAAGAATCAGTGTGATGAAGAAAGAGATTCAAGAGAGATATGATAATCAGAAAAAAAAAAGATATAAAAAAATAATACCAAAATTCAAGATTTAGACAAAGAAAACATATTAGAAAATAGAAAAGATATGAAATGTAAAATCATTAAAAACAACATATCAGAAAATAGAAAAAGATTAGACAAAGAAACATATCAGAAAAAACATATCTCAACATATTAGAAAATATCAGAAAATAGAAAAAGAGTAGACAAAGAAACAGATCAGAAAAAAAAATGTAAAATAGTAAAATACAAAGAAAACATATTAGAAAAAAAGATAATTAGAAAAAAAAAGATATAAAAAAATAATACCAAAATTCAAGATTTAAACAAAGAAAACATATCAGAAAATAAAAAAAATAGTAAAACACAAAGAAAACGGATCAGGAAAAAAGATAATTAGAAAAAAAAAGATATAACATCGATATTTGGTTTCTGTTTTGCTCTTAGTTTTTCTCTCTGATCATTCCCATCTCCGTTGGAGGAGGTCTTCACTATCCTACCCAACATAACAAACTCATCAATATCATATAAACTCCTCATATCCTCATCAGACCAACATAAATTAGTCCAATAACCTCCATAATCTCGGCAAAGGTGACCTAAATAATACATCAATGAAAGGATGAATTTTTTCAAGTCATCACAACTTTCAAAAAGAAAAAAGACCAAGATTAAATCTTCAATAATAAAGTGGGAATGGGAGGAGCTGAGCAAGACAGAAGCCATTGGCATTGATTCATGGAAAAAAAAATCTCTCATATCCATGGGAAAATCCTTTCAATTTTGGCGAGGAAGAAAACTGGAATATATATGACTGGATACCGCTTTCTTTTTAGATTTATGTGGAGAAGCAACTGTTAAAAAATTAGAAAACCGGGAATAGTTATAAAGAGAAGTATATCCAAACTTTTATGGAGAAGTAACAAAAGGAAACGGGTGTATGAAATTTAAAATTTAAATTACATTGAAAATTGTTTTTTTTTAATTCTTTTTAAGAAGCGGTTCTGTTATTATATAGATAGATATAGATATAGAATAGATATAGATTAAATAAAAAAAATTGAAAAAGATTTTTTGAAAAGAAAGCGGTTTCTGATCGTGTTTTAAAATTTCCCTGAAAGAAGGAAGCAGTTTTATTTTTAAAACTTACAGGTAAAATTAATTTTTTCTTTTCTATTATTCTTAGATATGATGAATTACGAAATTACCCTTAGTTTTTAATAAAATTACAATTTTGTCTGACTGACTTCTGTTATTATATATATATATATATATATATATATATATATATATATATATATATATATATATATATAGATATAGACGAGTCTTCCATACAACCAGCGGTTTATCGTAACTTCACTTATTGGTTCTCATATGTTAGTTGTACTCGTGTTCTCAATCCAGGTATCTAATTTTCTCTTTTCCTTCCTCTTTACAAAGATACAAGTCTCTGTATGGTTATCCCAATTCCTTTACGGTTGAGTTCTTGTTTTCTTTTGTTTTTCCCTTTTTTTTTTTTTTTTTTGAAAAAACATATAATTACTTATATTGGCAAACAGGGTTTTATCTATTGAGTGGTCTTAATGAACGAAATTTTGGCAGCCATGGATACTGTGAACCATGTGAAAGTCCATATACCTATACATGAGAAAGGAATATTTTCTTTGTGTTAATTAATGTTTATTGTGAATTGCTGATTTACAGTAAAATATATGCTAATAAAAAAATGTGAAGCCATGTTTTTTTTTTTTTTTTGTCACAAACACAATTATTTATATGCTCCATATATCTTTGCAAACAATCAGATTTCATTGATATGTAAATAAGATTTCCTCGCTTGGCCTTTTCATGATGTGAAGCGTTCTTTTGTCATAAACACAATTATATGTGCCTCATCTATCTTTGCAAACAATCTGATTTCAGTGATATGCAAATAAGATTTTCCTCACTTAGCTTTTTCATGATGTGCATATTGAACAATACTTTAGGGAGTTGCCTTTATTTATCTGTGTATATGCTTCTAACACACCCTGGTATTGATCTGGTCTATTAATAAATAACAAGTACATTGTCAATCAAGTATGCAATGAGTAATGAATTTCCGTGAGACGCTGATATATTTTGAGTAAAAGTGTGAAATTGCTAAGTATGCAGATTTTAGTGAAAATTATCAAAATTGTGTATTACGATTCAAGATCTATATATCAGCTATCATGCTCGGAATTTGCTCAGTACTAAATATGGATCTCCACAGATAATAACTTCACGGAAACAGGTATTATATATTTCTTATCATGCATTACCTTTTTTTTTTTTTTCATTGGAAGTGAAGACAGCTATGTTGGAAACACAGGAATGAATCGTATATGCAGTCAAGATTATCCGTAAATGTATATGGATATCAGTATGATTTACAATGAGTGCTTTGTTCATAAATGCCAGTGTTGGAACTTTCTGTTCCACTATTCTCTTTAACATCAACTCTAATCCTTGTTTGGGAATCAGTTTCTTGAAGTGATCAAATTTCTTTTCAGGTCAGTAAGAACCTGAGGAATTCTACTGAGAAGAGCATATACAGGAGTTCCTGTTTTATGTAATCCCAGTTCGGGAAAGCTGTTTTTATTGACTACATCCAAGTGAGTGATGAATAAGCTTTATTCATCAGCTTTCCCGAACTTGGATTATTGAAAACAGATTGTGGCAATGGCATCCTTACATGATCTCAGGCCAATGCTACCGCTCTCCACCGGCGACTGCTCTCAACGTCTTTCTCTTGGTAATTCTTGAAAACACTAGAACTTCTTAAATTTTTTCTGCAATTATTGTTTCTTGATCAGTATCCTTGTTTTGCTGCTTTTTATCTTGGAAAAAAATTGTTCTAGGAAGAAGTTTTAACTTTTAACATGCTTCTTGTAATTCATCCACTTTGAGCAAATCAATTGATGTTGGATCAAACGAATCACATAAAAATTTATAAAGAAACCAACAACAAAACCCAATCAACATGTCCAATAAACACATAATATAAAATAAGATCGAAAACAAAGCCAATCACAGATCTTCAAACAAGAACAATCATATATATATATATATATGATTAGTAGCTTGATTTGATTCAATAAGAACAACAACGAGTAGTTTGTTTAGTGGCAGAAACTTCATCAATACATATAATCTCCTTCTTGCCTTGTAATGTTTGGATAGTACAATTGTTGGTTTGATTGATGGCCTTAGGTTCTAAAGTCTTGTGAGAATTGATGTCATATATCCTAGTGATCATCTGAAGAAAAGCATCCTCAACATTCACATTCTCCTTAGCTGAAGTTTCCATGAAAGATAGATCTTCTAGCTCTGCTAGGCTTTGCCCGTCTTCCAAATTAACCTCCCTCGATCGGGTTAGATCCGACTTGTTTCCGATGAGCACCACCACCATATCCGAGCTTCCGTACTCTCTCAACTCCTTTAACCACTTTCTCAAGCTCTCAAACGTCGATCTTCTTGTTATGTCGTACACCAGTAGGGCTCCCAGTGCTCCTCGATAGTATGAACTTGTGATTGCTCGAAATCTGAATCATGATACATATCATTAATCTACATGAATTTTGTATGTGTCAACATTTTCTCTACTCAATTCCCAAAAAGAAAAAGGGTCTTTTTTGGTAACTAAAATCTCTATAATATCTCATCAATAAACAACATTTTTTAAAATAACAAATTAGGATGTTGGATTGATGAATAAATATGGGGACATGATAGTTTACTTTTAGATTGTGCCTTGATTCAGTTCACCAAAAAGGGAAAAATCATATCTAAAAGAAAACATAGCTTATTTCTTTAGATAGGAATAAAACACTATATTTAGTGTTATGCTTCTGGTTGCATGTAAACAGTGTGCACATACAACTATGATAGGTGCATGAATTATACTTGGAGGTTTGGTCAATGTCAACTGAATCCCAAAATTTATTAAATTACAATTAAATCTCCTTACTAGTCAAATATTCAACAGGACCCATTTAAGATGGAAGATAATAGAATAACAATAAGAAATAAATGTTTTCAAACTAAATTATCATATGATCCTAACCTCAATGTTTCCAAGAAAAAATGACCCCTCAAGCAATTGAAGTTATAAAATCCAGTTAAACCACCAAACTTTTTTGTCTGGAAATACTTATTTCTTACTAACATTATACTATTCTATCGTTATTAAGGAGGTCATAAATTAATGATTTGACCAGCCAATTCATTGGATTGTATTTTATAAACTTTGATCTTTATTTGGTAATTTAACCAAATGTTGAAATATGTAGATATAACAACCCTATCTAATATAATAGTTTAGTGTGATACAAAAGCTATAAACGAATACAATTTAAACTACAATAATTAGCAATTAAGTGCGATCTTATATAACCTACTACTTATAAAACTACTTTCATGTAACAAGCAAATATATAATATTAAACGAATCATTATTTATCAAAAAAAAAAAAAGAAAAAGTATTAGGGCCACGCTAGTTGAAGACATAATTTCTCTCAAATGGCATGCTCTGTTTAATCAATATGTCTCTTTTTTTCTTTTTCCTAATTATGACTCAACAAAGGAATCCAATTACTACATTTCTCTCATATATATTTTAATTAGTTATGTGTGTAAAGATGGACCTCTTCCCAAAATCTACAGCAACATAAGCCTGCATTATTTATGTTCTTCACTCTACAATAATTGCAGATATTTTAATTTTCACCTTAGAATGCATGAAAAATACTAAGAAGAAATACATTCAAAAATATACATATATATAAGGATTATCAATTCAAACCAACTGAAAATGAAAATAATATAATAAATGTGTTTAGAAGTTTTCAATAGAAAACATTGATGAAGATTCTCGAAGTTTCTGACTCTGGGGGTTGGAAATCTCAGTTTTACAAATACTTTAAATACATAATTATTAAAGTCATAGGAAATACAAAGACTAACCTAAAATTACTTGCTTGAAATATAAAACCTCTATAATCAAATTAATCTGGAACTACTCAAATTCAGTGGCACAAAAATCCCCTACACAGAAACAAGTTATTACTTGAGAATTAAGTTTTGTTTCATCTATTGAAATCCAGATCATAGTTTATCCTATCCATAATTAACAATTGAATAATCAATAAAATATGAGAGAGAGAGAGAGAGAGAGAGAGAGAGAGAGAGAGAGCACCTTTCTTGGCCGGCAGTGTCCCATATCTGAGCCTTGATGAGCTTATCACCCACCCTAATATTCCGATACGCGAATTCGACTCCGATTGTTGGCTTCGACTCCAAACAGAACTCATCTCTAGCAAACCTCGATAGTAGATTCGATTTCCCAACTGCCGAATCACCTATCAGAACTGCTTTGAACAGATAATCACAATCTTCATCAAATGAATTATTCTCCATCATCGATGGATATGATATTCCTTCTAGGTGCTAGCTATATACCATATAAATGTGCACACATCAATATATATGTATGTGCTAACAAGAACTATCAATTAAAGAGAATGGAAAGTTGAAATAAAAAATTGGTTTTCAAGTCACGATCGATCATCAATATGTGAAAAGCAAAGAAAGTTCACTACGGATCCTTCAATTGGATATGGAGGTATTGAGTAGTGGCATGTGATAACATTAAGACAATGACATTATTGTTGTTGCTTAATTATTGTTGTCAATTGTCTTTGTGGGCTTTTTATATTTTCATCATATTTAGTACTAATTATTAAAAAGTTTCTATTTTAATTTGCTTTTCATCAAGAATTCAAGAAAGTGGCCAAACCCACTTGACTGTCTAGCCAACTCCTTGAGTACATCACAAGGAACGAGTCGTTCTCTCTAGTTTCCGAATGTCCAATGAAATTCCGCCACGTGTCAGAATTTCATTGTTGCTTATTATCATAGGATATATGTGACAAACAACTCAAGATATTTCGACAAGTGAACTGTTCGAATAGTTTAAGATCATAATAATTATTAATTAATCATAATTTGAATTATATATTTATGAGCATATGGTTAGGTTATGATAGGCCAAGGTCACTTGGATTTGAATAGAAATAGGTAGCTTAGGAATAAAGTAAAAACGCGGAATCATAATTCGTGAGTCACTTCTTTTGGAAAATAAGAGTTCGTGATTTGACTGGATTGCCTGTTGGTCGTGTTTGGTAATGAACCAACCTTTTTTTTTTTTGTTAATACAAATATTTCCTTTTACAGAAATGTATTTGGTCATTAACTTACATTTTTTGTAGTAAAGTAATATTCGATAATTTAATTATCTTTCTTATGTAATAATTTTCTTTGGTCCAACATAAGTTCAAAGGCTTAGTTAATATGTGAATTAATAAGGTTACATTTTATTAATATATGATTCTTTTTGTAATTCAAAATTTTAATTGAATCTCTGATTTAATTCTATTTATCGCATTAATTAGGCATAGAAATATCATTTGACTGCCATGAAGTTTGTGATAACCTGACCCATCTGACGGAATAAAATGTCTGCCTTATAGAAGAATTTTCCTTAGAACTATAATCTAACTCTAATTTGACTATGACATGCTGATTTCCAACATCTCAAATTTGAAAGAAAAAAAATCGTGAAAAGTTAAGATAACGGGCAAGCATATTGGGCTGCAATTTGTTCTTTAAAAAAAATAAAAAAAATTCAACATTAATAGACCAAGTTGGTCTGACCAAGGCAACAAGTAAACAAGGAAAATAATTAGACAAATAAAACATTAAAAAAAATGTCATCACGAAATAACAATAACAGGAAAACAGTCATCAACTCGCCTTTCAGTTGGATACAGGCCCAGAATATCCAAGCCCAACCCAAATCAGATTGGGCTTGGGTCTGGTAGAAGGAGTTGTATTTCTGTGAGCTTTTGCTGCCGTTAACTTGATGAAATAATGGTATTTGTCAATTTGTCATCTAAATTATACATGAATTGATTTTTTTTTTTTTTTTTTTAAAGATTTTGAATCGTTCCATTTAGCCCTATAAATTTAAAATTAATTTCTGATATGTGTACGATTTGGATTTATCTGAAGGGCAAAATGTGTCAAAACTTAAGAGTTCATACCCAAAAAAGAAATTAAACAATTTAAATTTATAGATAAAAATATACATAAATAAATGACATAATTTGGATGAGAAAATATTTTAGGTTTCAAAGCTGCATTACCACTGGTTTCAGATCATGAGTATGATACAATGGTTGTGAATCTCACCTTTTCTAATTTTGATTAATGAATTTGGTCATGCATTTTGTGGACAAGTTTATAAAATGCTATCTGCATTAATAATTAATAAAAAGAAGCAGAGTCACAAACGCTTATCTTACAACATACAACACATACAAACAATATCTCACGCAAATAGCATTAATATTTCAACACATAAAATGTCAATTTTTTATGGAGTCAATCTCAACTGATATTTGAATATCAAACAAAACCACTACATTTCATTGATCCCACAAGAAACCATGCATCGAGCTCTATATCAATTATCATGTTTCTAAATAAAGAATCCATAAATTTAACCCCAGAACACAACCGTGATATAACAACAACAACAATTAATTAATAACAAGATGCAAGATGTAGAGTGATCAGTACTGGGCACAAAAGCAAAAGCCACTGCATAATGCATCAAAGAGCTGAATAAAACCATAAAAATAGACTATGATCAGCAACATACTTATGATAATACTAATCAAATGTCATACACTTTACTAGCTAGCTAAACTATATATGATAGGCATAAGACATTCAACCAAAAAACAGAGAAAAAAGCAAATCAATGGTGGGGGCAAAAGGTGAGCAAGTAGCTTCCACCAGTGCAAGTCGAAATGCTCGTTGGATCGTCATAAGCATACGAGTAAGCTTTAGGGCACGCGGCTTTGAAGATCCGAGAATAGGCGGTTGGCTTGCACGATTGCGGATTCCCAAAGCTCCCAGTGCAGCAATACCGGGGCGAGTTGAAGGCAAAGCACGCGCTCTTACACGCCACTACTCGCTTCTTGTCATGGGATCGAACCTGAAGCCCCACAGGGCACATCATGTTCAGATCGCTAATGCACCCTGCATAGCTACATTTCCCTGCGATGCAATTCACGGATTCAAAATACAAGATTTGAAATGAATGGATTTAAACAAAGGAGATATGAATTGATGTAGTTGTTTTGTTTTGGGTCCGAAAAGTCGCAATCGAATCTATGGTGTGCAAGACAAAGAGAACCAACCAATTAAAGCTATCACAGAATTTTATTTTTGAATTCAATCACTCTAACTCACAATTTTATATTTGATAGAGAAATTATATTGTCTTCTGCCCTATAAATGGACCTGTTGCTGTCACAATAAGAAACTTTTTGGCAGTTAGCATTCAATGTTAAAATCCCCCGTCACATTTACTTTCCTAATATAATTATAGGGTTCGAAATTTTTGACCCACTTTGATATATAACAAAAATATATTTAACCTTACTAATATAGAAAAAAAAAAAAAAAATTAACCACATTTTACTTAAGTTCTTAATTTTAAAATCAAAACCAAAGATCAGAGTTCACATCTACTATATGCGAGGATAAAAAAGCAAGAAAAAAAAAATAGAGAAAGGAGCAAAGATGAAAGCCGATTTCATTCATACCAGAGCCACGAAAGGGTGTAATGGAAATGGCAAGATTGTAGCCATCGACGAGGCTAACATCGTAGAAATCCTGGTCATTGCCAAGGGTAATCTCGGCAAGCGTGGCCGGAGGGGTCCCACCAATGCCGTTACAGTGAAGGGCCCCACCGCAATCGCCAGTGGCGCACTGCCCGCGGCCCGCAGCATTAAAGGAGCAGCCGTGGCGGCCCCACACCCGGCCCGACCAGCCCGCGGGCAGCTCGAGGGTGTAGGACTTGTTTGGCGGAAGCTTAAATCCGCCTTTTGCGAGAACTGGCTTTCCGGCGCCGGGTTGGATGCCTGGCCAAACAGGGTGGCTACATTTGTTGTACAGTGTCATTGTTGTCCCTGAAACTTCCACTGCAAATAAACAAAACACAATTAAAATTCGATTAGAAATATAGCTTCGCATTTTGTGTTGAAAAATAGGCATAATTTTACAGAGAAATGAGAGAAGTGGAGTTTGGGTTGGGTAATGTGGATCTGAAGGCGATAGAGATGTACGTACCTGAAATATGGAGGGCGAGGAGAGAGAGAAAGAGGAGAGGTCTGAGCTTGATTTCCATGGCTGAGGCGGTGAGAGAGGAGGTAGAAGAAGAAGGGATTTTGAGTGTAGCAAATAAATGGCTGTTTGCTATAGCTCATATATATATAGGCCCAAAATGAAAGAAAAAAGTATTGATATTTGCAAACATATTAATATTATGCTGCTCGTTCACCTTTTCTTTTCTCAATTGTTGTTATATGTTATTTAATGTAGATTTTGTAGCATTTAATATTAAACAAATTGTTGAATAAAATAATTTACATATACGATAAGTTATATTTTCTTCACATTGTAATAAAGAATGGAATAAGTTTTTTTTTTTTTTTCTAAGAAACAATATGGGAAATATGTAAAAATTATAAAGTAGAAGATTTTGTGAACCTTGAAACTATACTTGTATTTAGGTCTGTCATATTTAGTAGCCATTTATAAAAATATATATATATATATATATAAAACACTATATCATACTTACACAAGTGTATATAAGATGTAAAATGTATGGTTAATTTAAGTTTGTAGATCTAGTTAAAAGAGTGTACCGTGTTCAAGTCCATAAATGATTTGTCTGATAATTGTACAAATAGTTGTATATGAACATATTACTTTTAATTTACTAAAAGTTTTTTATATTGAGTTACTCCAGCTGACTTGTTATGATGATTTTCTTGAAATTTGACATTTGTCTTGAATCGCAAATAATAACACTCACATTTTAGTTGGTTTTTCTTCAGTCACTCATTGCGTTTGGATTGAGAATAATTTTCCTAAATAACTTAAGGGGCTTGTAATTGTAAATATTTTAAATTCTTGAGTTTCATTAACCATCTTTTTCCTAAACAAAATATATAAAAAATTTGAATTAAAATCCATATCGCAATATGGTAAAAGTTATTCCTGCCAAATAATCAATCGAATAAAACTTAAATTGAGGGGATTAAAAAAAATAGATAAAACAATGATTTATTATGTAAGATATTGATAAAGAAAAGCAGAAATTGAAAAGAAAAGAGTGTTTCTTGGATTAAAGTTTGCCAAATAACTTTTCCATAGACAGGGAATCTGCACGTTACTAGATTTTGAACCATCAAATTGACCAATAAGGTGATGATGTGCCTTTTGCAATAGTTGATGAAACCTTAATATTAGCATGTAAAGCCATGGGCTTTTTCTAATTTCTATATATTTTATCATGTATAACACGACTACATCCAATAAACTTCATATCTAAACTGAAAACAATGATATATACACATATGAGTACATCTTACGCGATCATATATATTTACAATTCATATCATAAAATAAATATAGATTGTAGACAGTAAATAAGGGAATATAACTATAGTAGCAAGCACATCCTCAAAATTTAGTGTATATAGGAATAATGTAAAAATGGTCGTGATTTAAATGTTATTTTTAGTTGCATTTCTCGTATTTCGAGTCCATGTCAGAAACCGCAGTAAAGGGGGGTGGGTGTGGGAACAAACTAAAGTAAAAACAGGAAAAAGAAGAAAAGTTTGAAGCTGATGGGATATCACATGTTTTTGGTACACAAAATTTGGTCTAATTATTAAATATATTTTAAATTTATGAAATTACAATAAAATCATTTAATTATGAATAACTTAAATATATATTAGTTTCTATGAGTGTTTGATTTTATCTCATTCGAATTTTGATTGATATTATATTATCATATTTTTAAATTTAAGAATTCATCGTTAAAATTTGATCAACTAAGGTATTTAATTATATTTTCGCAAATCTTGGATCGATTTAGTTTTTTAATCACGTTTTGAGTGTGGAAAATATAAATAACTCATCTTTATATTGCATCATTTCTTGTTCTTAATTTGTTTTCATATACTACAACATAATTGACTTTATGCAACATGTCTTTAATTATAACACTTTTTAAATTATAATATTTTTATACATTATGTAACACTTTTATCACATTTTAGATAACATAATATTTTGTTACAAGATTTTAAGTAACACTTTTTATTAAGTTATTCTTTATACTTTGGGAGGGGGGGGGGGGGATTAACTGCTATTGATTGCAACACTTTTTATATATTCTTAAATCCTTTCCACCAAACACTACTATAGGTTTTGTAGAATGTGTTTTTGCAACTTTTGCTAAGGATGATAGAATGATACACAAGAAAATATACTTGTAGCCCAGGAGAAAAGTCCATTTCTATTTGGGCAGGCCCAAGAAAAACATATTAGCGCAAGGCCCAATTATATGAATGGCGCAACTCATATACTCAAAAGGCATACATAATTTTGTCACACTTGATGATATTTGAAGTAAATAAAATATATTAAAAGTAATAATTAATTTTTAAAAAAATCAATGAAAATATAAGTTAATATTTACTATATTACACAGATCACAGTTGATTTAAAATTTTGCCATATCTATAGTATAGTGTCGTTGCTACTTGCTTGGATCGATAAGTGGATCCAACATCGAATATAATATTCTAATAGAAAAATAGAATTGAGAAAAATAGTGGAGTTGCAGGCAAAAGTCTCGAAGTCCAAAGAGATTCTATTGGAATGGTTGTCGTTTACCCAAAGAGCTTCACACAGATCTATAGTACCAATTAAAATAAATTAATTATTTACCACTAATAGAGTATTGATTTCCCCCACGTACTACTTATTTTATTCAATGCTACTACTTTTTTATTTAATCGTACACAGATCTATGGACGACACTAAAGGTGCGTCGATTTTTGGAATTTAAGGAAGAACATTTTTGTTAATAATTACTCCTATTTTTATTTGTATGTCGTGTAAAGTTTGTTTGCCACAGATTGCATATACATTTAGTATCATGATTATGTTAATAAATTATAATAATAATCTACTTTTAATATCAAAGATGTGATTTCCAACAAAATAATACTCCCTCCATCCCAAATTATTCTCGTTTTAACACTTTTCACGCAGATTAAGGAAACTAACAAAAAGACCGATCTATCCCTATTTAATACATATTTTCAATGCCTACTTTGAAATAATAGAGCATTTAGTAAGGAATAATAAATAGGGGTAAATTTGGAAGAATTTGGGAAAATATGTCTTGAATTCCTAAAACGTCAAATAATTTGAAACAAATCTCAAGAGCTAAAACGACAAATAATTTGGGACGGAGGGAGTAATAAGATAATGACAGAATTTGAAGAAAAATTAGGTATTCATTGTAATAAAAGATGGTAGATAAATTGAAACAAACTTGATTTTATGGTAGTTAATTTGAAAAGAAGATAATATGTTACAAGAAAATATCAAATTAAAAATTGTAAAATTCGTCTCCAATACAGTAGAACAAATTAGGTTCATGAGAACGAAAAATCCAATAAAATAGAAAAAATGTTAAATGTTTATGTCGATAAAATAAATTAAGAAATTATATCCTACCAATCTTGTTAATGTTATAATTCATATGTTATACTATAACATACGACACAATCTCAAAAAAAAATAAAAATTAATTAGTGTTTTTTACTATTTTAATAAATTGGGGTTTAGATACGTCGATTTCCTTATTTAGGTAATGGTAGATATAAATCTAGGAATCATTTAGGGGATGCTTGGTTAGCTACTTTGCAACCAAGCAATGACTATGATATAAAATATGAGTGTTTGGTAAATGACTTTGATTCCTCCAAAAATTGTTCCATATCCTAAAACTAAGGAATCAAGGTGTGAAAGTCATTCCTTAGGTTTTCCTAAGGAATGACTTTCATTCCACAATTTTATTTTCTAAAACAATAATAATAATAATAATAATAATAATAATACAAATAATAATAATAATAATAATAATACTAATAATACAAATAATAATAATAATAATAAAGTTGATTCAATTCCTAAAGAATTTTGGTAAACTAAACAACACAAATTTAAAGAAACTATTCATTCAATTCCTCACTACTATCATTACCATTCCCTTTTCCATTCCTCACTATCATACCAAACTACTATCATTACCATTCCCTTTTCCATTCCTCACTATCATACCAAACGGCCCCTTAATGTTTTTTAATTACATCATTATTATTTAATGGAGAAGAGAAAAGACGTGTCTCTAATTAATAAACAATTTAATAATCTCGATTGATTGCTGACAGAAAAACTTTATTTTATTAGTAGCAGTATTAATACACAATTTCCAAAAGCACGAATTTCATGAATATTGTACGACAAAGTGTCTTGATTTGCATGAGAGAAGATTAGTCGTTTATATTTGGCTTAAAAATTACACAAAAGGGTTTCAACTTTAATGAACACTACTCCAACTTGAAATGAAGACTTTTACTTTTACTTTAACGACTTATTCTTCTTCTCTTTAGCAACGGCTAAAGATCGAATAACAAAAATCCGATGGGTTTTCACTTTTTACTTGCTATTCTATAACCCTTTTTAACTTTCTACTTTTCTTTTTACATAAAAGTTATTGATTTTGTTTTCTTAAAAAAAATGTTTTAAGGTTTTGAGTATCAGCTAAAGTTGATGGTAATTATATATGAAAAGATCAAGTACATATAAATAAATATGAACCGATGTTTGAAGTGTTGAGAAATTAAGTTGGTTTGGACTGAACTCTGAAGCTTTTGGATCGGTCCAGTCTAGTTTTTGTTTGGGCTAAAATATTGGGCCACTATCTGGGCCTAGTACATGGGTAAAATTAGTTTTGTCATGATTTTACGCACTCCCAATACCCTCTCTCCAATAATATCTATATATTTCCTTATTTCTATGCATATATATTACATATATTATAATTATATATAGGTATAAAACTATAATTACATAGAGGTACACATATAAATTCTTACATTTATAATGTTATTTATACTACACAATTACACACACATCATGGCCGATTTTGCACATTCCAATCTTATCATTCATATATATATAACACTCTAAATTGCAAGACTCACCAAGGAGAGCAACAAATTAAATAAGAAGATCGAACCCCCATCATTCAATCTACACTAGAAGGGAGATTTGTCACCTAGTCTAAGAATTCTTTGTGTTTTCATCTTTTATTTTATTCTTCATTGTTAGATATGATTTTTTAATATTCACCTATGAATTTCTAAGTGATTGTGTCCAGTTAATTTCATAGCGATTATAATATGAGAAAGTAGGTTTTTTTCGATTTTATGTCGGATAATCAATTTTATTTCAAGTATGGTTTATACATTTTTATTTATCTCGAGTTTATTTTGATCTTAATTATTTGGTCAAATATTGAATTTGTTTGGTTAATTTATTAAAAAAATCAGGAAATGAGGTTTAATAGTAGATCTAAAATGATGTAATTGAGAAACTCATCATTGCTTGTGAAGCTGTGATACATTTGTTTCTGTTTACTTTTTTCCATTCATTAAAAGAGAACGAGGCTAGTAAAAAACATGAAAGTACAAGGTAAAAGAAAAAAAGGAGACAAAAGCAAAAAAGAATAAAATAATGAAAGGGTCAAAATTATAGGAAAAAAAAATGTAGGAGTTAAAAGTCCGAAAAATAATATGGATATTTTCCTTAAATATTTTTATAGAGCATTGATATTTGATAGTGCAAGGGATGAGAGAGAGAGAGAGAGAGAGATGATGAGGTGAGGTGTGAAAGAGAGTGGAAATAGTAAATTGGGAGAGAGATGAAAGTAGAAGTTGGGGTTGCCTGCTTATATTTGCTGCTCATCACTTCAACACATTGTAAGAATTGTCATTTTCCAAATCAATTATATATGTCTTCTCATTTAATGAATACATCTCTCTCATCCTTATTACTAGTACTTCATTTTCCTATTCTCTTTACTTTTATTATTTCTTCTTTCGGTAAACATAATTAATAATTAATTAGGTTAAATATACCAAACTTTAATGTCTATCGATTTTCATAATTAACACTTTTTTGTATATTATTACTTATTAATGAAACAATTTAATCAAAAAAGAATAAAAAGAAAGAAGAAGAAGCATGTTACAGTACTCCAGACTTAAGAATGGCTTTATACAGTTATATTTTATAACTTTACGCCCCAGGGTGAATAGGAAATATGCCTAGAATTATGAGACAAGAATTTAAAAGAAGAACAGCTTTATATTTTTTAATTTTTGAATTTTGAATGAAAAAAAAAAAAGAAAGAAAGAGAAGAAAGTGAAGGGTGAAGGGGCATGTAGTGATTAATGATCAGTCCTAAACACATTGTTTCACTGAATTCACACAGAAACAGAAACAGAAACAGTGGTCCTTCTCTTCTCTTCTCTTCTCTTCTCGCCCTTTTAAATCTGATTTCTTTATTGTCTCTGATCTTAACCTCTGCATTTTGTAAAATTCTCATCTCTTTATTGTCTCTGATCTTAACCTCTGCATTTTGTAAAATTTTCATCTCTTTACATCATCAAACATCTCTATCTCTCTCCCTCTCTCTCTCTCTCTCTCTCTCTCTCTCTCTCTCTCTCTCTCTCATACATCATCAATAATTGGGGTGTTAATAATTTCACCCTATTGTGAATTAAGCATTTTATGAAATTTGTTGTATTCTTGTTGGAGTTTAACCTTCTTTGTTCTTTTAAATATATATATATATATATATATATATATATATATATATATATATATATTAAGTCTAGTGTAAGTCATAGTTAATTAACTGTAATTTTTCGGAATTTAGAATCATTCTAGTAAGATTAATCTTTGAAACTTACCCTTTATAATTTTAATGAAGCTTTATGAATCTTGATAATTTTGCGGAATTTCCCTTATCTTCTCATCTTTTGTAGAGTAAATAAAAGACTATAAATTACATATGAAAATTGTAAGACAAGTTGGAGTTTTACTTAATTTTGTTATCCAAATTGTTGTAAATTAATTCTTCATTAATTTCATAATTATTTTTTTGGAATTGATTTTGTATTCTATGTACTTACTTTTATAATTTTCAAGATAATATTTCAATTCCTGTGTTTATTTTGTACTATCTGAATATATTTCATAAGTTTGGACTTTCTGTAATTTTGCTATCTTTGAATTTTTTTTTTTTTTTTTTTTTGCAGATTTGTCAATTTTAGATATACTATTGTTACTTTGGACCATTATTTTGACAAGAAGGGGGTAAATCTATTATTCGCTGCTGTTATCTTGGACAGAAATACCAGGATTTCATGTGGATTTTGGTACAATATTTTATTATTTTTATTAGAATCTGATTTTGCGTATCTTTTTCTATAAAACAATATGGGTATTGATTTAATTTTATGCATTATTCCCTTATCCCAAATGAGAAACCCTAACTGCCAATATCTTTGAAATCCTTGAACCTTATTCTAAACTAGAAAGTAGAAACCATGGTGATTCTATGCTACCAACCCCGTTTTGTATTAAAATCAGTGAATGTATCAAAACATGTGTTAACTAAAAAATAAATAAATCCGACAATAACATATTTCTCAAATTTTTCAAATTAAAACATCTTATATATGCATTAGTGTTAATACATAATCGATAAGTGACATGAAATCACCCCTAGAAACCCTATGTATGCTGAAACATACAAAACGACTTGTCTAACAAACAACTAAGTAAATTTGCTCTTTTTTAGAGGTCTCAATGGTTTTTCTTTATATGAAACATGCACGGGTTCTTGCTTATACCTAATTTTAATTGTCACTCCAAATGGGGAAATTAATAATGAAATCTACAAAAATTAATAATGCGATCGTGCGTGCATTAATTGTACTTGGGACCATAATTTAGGACAATTGGGACATACATGATAAAAGGACTAGGTCGTGAAGATAAAGACATAATTTTCACTGATTATTAATTATGGATGGTGCTAGAACAGTCTATAATCGTTGCAAGTATCAACTTTAACAATGAAACTGTCCTTTCATGCCAACTCTTACAAGTATTGGCCACGTAAATCAAGAATATTTGCACTTGAGATGCAATTCTCATTAAACTGATAATTAATCAATATAAATCTTATAATTGCATGTTTTTTAATAATTAATTAGGTAATGATGACTTGTATTAATTGAGATATTGTTCAAATTCATATATTCATTTACACCAGACTAAACCAAGAATACAACTCCATATACAACTTATAAGTAATTTAATATCTTTCAAGATATTATATAGTTCGAGTAAAGTATGGACACGAAGTTATAGGTGCAAAATATATAATAATATATATTTATACTATTTTATTCATCAATATGATACGTCTCAAGATTAAAAAAAAGTCATTTAACAAATTTAAATCACTACAAAGACCCCAATATAGTGTAATAATTTTTTACTAAACAAAACAACGACGGCAAGAACAGAAAAGGAAGAAAATGGAGCCCCAATTGTGATATTAAAAAAAAAAAAAAACACCTCTCTCATATATATATATATATATATTTATTTTATTTATTTATTTTCATTTTTACACCCACTTCCAAACTTTAGTCTAACTAATCTGATATATATTTAGTATAAATCTATCGTGAACAAATCAATAATAATTTACATATACTATTGGATGTACCAAAATCACCCATCATGTATAGTGTAAGTTACTAGAGCTGAGGCATGACACTTCATACAAGATAACAATATTACTGTGCCCATTAATTCCTATATTTTAACAAATTAATATATATTTACTTTTTTTTGTATGAATATTTACTTCTACCTTTTGCTTTGAAAAACTGTCCTCTTACTCACACTTGTGACTTGACATCATACAATTTCGACCATTATTTTCATCACATCAACATAAGATGAGAAAGAATCTTTTTTTGACATCCAATTCTAAAATAGAACCGCGTGTATTTCTTCATACTATCGAGTGTGATACAGAAAAAAACATATTATATTCTATAAATGTGAATACTGAACCCTATTTCAAGATTATAATAAGTCACATCACCTCTCTAAATTCAGTCAATCTTGTCAAACCCTCACATCTAATTCTAAATTTAGACTCTGATTGGAACACTCATCTCTCTCTCTCTCTCTCTCATATCACCATAGAGGTCTACTCCTGTCAACATATATAGACTCAGCTTCATTGATTTACCATAACATGAACATAGGACAAATGCAATTTAAGGCAACCTTTTCTCCATTCCCATGTCCTAAAACTCCAGCCTTAATCAAATTATAAGAAGAAATCAAATCCCAGTTTTCAATTTCCAGCATCATAACAAAACGATGTCATTTCACTTCACTACATAAAACCCATGCATTTCTTTTCAGTTCTTTAAAGGGAGAAATTCGAAAAATTGGCAAGGAGTAACATGATCATCACTAGTAGAGTTAATAGCTGCACCTGAATCTTCCTCGTCATCCTCATCCGTGCCACCGCTCCGAAGAGGGAACAGCTGGAGGGTTTGCGCAGCCTCGTCGTCGTCGGGGGTAGAATGGTCATTGTGCTGAGGAGTAGTGTAGGGTTGGAAGAAGAGATTGATGGAATCTTGAAGCTTATTCTCCATGGAAGCAAGAGTTGATGGAATAGGAGAATTAGTGACAGTAGGGGCAGAAGAGGGGTTTATTAGGTTGGTGTTGGGAGATGAAGAACAAGACAAATTCATCATTCGCCACGTGGCATTCCTCCTCCTTTGTGATTCTGCATCTTCATCGAACTGTACCCATCCATCTGCGCCTTTACATTCTGCCTCTGCTTGTCCACTTTTCTGATTATTAATTAATGCATGCAAAAAGAAGTAGCTAAGAGTTAGTCAAACACTAAACCTATTACTATTACACACACCCCCTATTTAATTGTTTTCATAATACTATATCTAGTAAAATATTATTCTCATCCAAGAAAATATATGATTTTATGCTTTATTGTTATATATCAAGATGTCATATCTTGTATTCTATGTAACCTAATATATATATAGAAAAGTTAAATTATGTGTGAGATTAAAAAGACAATTAAAATGACCTCAGAAGTTACATGAATAAGGGGCAGCTAGGAAAACCTAAGATAGAGAAAAGGGGACTAGGGGTGAAAGAGTCATTTAAGAGTTTCAGATGATAGAATATTGAATATGATAAAGAAGCACAAGGCCCAAAAACCCTAGAATTTTTTTTGATAAGAATTGCAGCCCCGACAGAAAGGAAGGTATGCAGCTTTTGGATCCTTTGCATTTCCCAACAAACAAAGCTTTTGCTGATTCTTCTCTCAACCCCCTGAATCTTATATTTCTTGTTTTCTACCCAGAATATTTATTTTTAATCTGCTTAATCATTTCCTAATTATGACCTTATTAATCGTACATTACCTTTATTCTACTAATTATTATTACAAGAATTTTGGTTAGAACAGAAATTGGTGTAGCAATATTTCCAAGTCAAACAGGTGTAGGAATTAAAGCAAAAACGAAACCTCTGCAAGTGTACTAGAGTTGGTAGGAGATACCCAGTTCTTGGTCTGTTCAACTTCAAAAACTGTCCTATTTGCCCCTGTAGAGAGAGAAAAGATTACAGCTTTACAACTCAAGAAACAATCGGAATAGAAACAACACCATGGCTAAATGAACCATCATCACAGCTTTACATGCCAAAATTTGTGCTAGAAAACAAAATGGTGTTTCAGAGAAAAGGAGAATCATATATTCACGACCTCCTTCTCTTGTTCCTTTCTCCAATTTGTTATTTAGGAAAACATACAATTCTGTTTTATTTTACCTCCGGCTTCTCTCTTTTCGCCGTTTTCGCTGTTATTAATGTGCGGTGGCTGTTCATCCGAGAGCGACTCCAGTTGACGACGTCGTTTTTGGCGTTCCCTCGCCTTGTGGTTCTGAAACCAGTAGAAGACGTTTTTGCCCTCGATCTTCCCATACCTTCTGAGCTGTGCTGTGATGTGTTGGATTTGGTCCGCCGAGGGCGTTCTCGTCCCTCTCCGATATAACTCTTCGAGGGTTTGGAGCTGCTCTGGTGTTGGATTCCATCGCGAGCTTACCACCACTTGCTGCGTCGTTAAATCTCTCTTGTTTTGCTCCGCCATTGCTGCTGAAATTAGAGGTGAGGAAATTGGCATCAAAATAAATGGAAGGTGTTGGTGAATTCATGCAATAAAATGAAGACTTGCCGAGATGGTGATTTAGGGTAAGGAGATCGGCGCCGTGGATGCGGGCGGCGGTGGGTCGGGGCATGAGTGGGCGGAGCTTTCGAGCGGAGAAGGGGTCTTGGATGTCGGCCCCGTCGGAGTAGCCCATCATCCACATAATTTGATCATGCATTAGGAAACAGCGAAGAATGATTGTTAGGGTTGAAGAGGAAAGAGAGAGGTTGACTGGTGGGAATGATGAAGAGGGAGGGGGGAATAGGGGGCAGTGGCAGTCACAAATCACAAGTATATAGACTTTTACAGAGAGGAGTTGATTAATATAATAATAATAATAATAAAAAAGTAGGGATTAAGCGTGGAATTCTGGGGAGGGGGTGGGGGTGGGGGTGTGGGGGATTGAGTTAACTTATCGGTAGAGGTGAAGAGAGAGGGACGTGACGATGATGAGGGTTATCATAAGCCTCATCACCTTCTTACAACCTCATTTATTGTTCTTCTGCCTGTCTCGTGCTTTTCACACTTATTCTCAATCCGAACTGCCCCTCTCCCCACCCCACCCCCTCCTCTCCTCCTTTTCTTCCTTTGTCTCTACTCTACTAACACCTTTTTCCTTAATTCATCTCTTTTCCTATCCTATTTTTTAATCACTTAAAAGTCTATATTTAACTCTCTCTCTCTCTCTCTCTCTCTCTCTCATGCCTTGCTACAAATCCTAAATAAATTATTGTAATTCCACCCACATAGATAATTTCATGATTGTTTTTGTGTAAATGAATGATATACACATTTTTTAAATGCAGACACTAATATATAGGACAACATGAATCACTATATACATTGTGTGTGTATACTTGCAAATCACAATGTTAATTTCATGTGCCTATGAATCGTGGTGTTGTTAATTTTGTTATGTCCTATGAACCATGATTTGTATATCTATATGTTAAGTGGACAATATCACCAATTTTAAAGTGTATATCAAGAAATTTAGCTAAAAATGAAGGATTTTGTTATCTCTTTACTAATATAATTTTTGTTATACATCTATAATGACAATTGTGACAGCCATACCAATTTATTATGATTTTATTAATTTGTGTGTTTATTTGTTCTCAAGCGTGTTTATACACTGTATTTTTTGTTTTTTTTTTTTATATCAATAATCAAATATCACAAATATAGATTTGTGTTAGTTCTCTCAATGTAGGTGAAATCAATCTTAGAAAAAGGTAAAAATCATTTGTCTACACATGCTCTTTGTCCAGTGATTGATATTATTGGAAAAGAAAACCTTCATAATAATTTAATGGAAGGAACTAGCTTCCAATTTATCATCATCATCTACATCTTTGACCTACTTTGAACCTTGTCTTTACATGATTGAGTTCTTGTCGTCCATATATACTGTGGCTACCAAGAACAAGCACAATCCTCAACTTTGTAAAGTAGCTTCACATTCTTTTTTTTTTCTTAAGGAAAACAAAATCAAATATATATTCCTTATTCAACAAGTTTGGTACACTTTTGTCATATGATTTACACCTTATTCTTCTTTTATTATTAATTTTAGGTATTTGAATTTTGATTCTCTAACTTTTAAAAATATATATATATTTAGGAATGCAATCATGAAATAAAAATTCCAATAAAAAAATTCTCTATAATATTTAGGAATGTAGTGAAATAAAAATTCCAATAACAAATTCTATATAGAGAATTTTTTCAAAGGTGTAACGGTATTTGTACCCGGTGTTATATATACAAGAGAAAATGTTGTTTACTAATCTGCTAAAAAAACATTTTTTGTCCGTTCTATATACTAATCTGTGTAATCTTTTCGCCGCTGCTGCGTAATCAATACAGTCCAATCTCAAAATCTTGAAAGTTGGTATGAATAAAAAAACATGCTTTCTGGGTTAGTAACATTTTAGTGTGTGCATAATTGCATATAGATATATAGTCATAATGTGTGAAAATGTAAAGATTGATTGATAGAGCAAGGAGAGTGGTTATTTTGAGGAAGAAAGAGAGTGGAGAAATTGAAAAAACAATCCTTATTGTCCAGTCAAGATATAGATAGTTGTAGTAGTTTGTTTTTATGCCCATATTATTGTTGTCCTTTTCCTTCACATATAATGGCAATGAAATTATCATATGTGCCATCACAATTACTGTGTCCTCCACCTCCACCCTTTTGGAATCTTCTCTGCATTCTTTCTCATATTACCCTTTCACTCACTCTCTGCTTTCCCCATTTTTTCCATTTCCACACCCACACACATTCACACACGTCTACATCTACACATATATTAGTTTTTATATAAATTTCAGTGTCTGGGTTTTTATTAACCCAACTGATCCCACTTAATTCTTTTTATTTTGTTTTTAATGAGCTAGATAGAGTGAAATAGAGAAAATAAATTCAGATTCTGATAATTAGAATATGCATCTAAGCTGAAAGTCAAAGTACTTTACATCAAAGTTGACTAATTTTATGAATGTAGATAAAAATAACACAACATTAATTAGAAGATGCAAAGTTTCAGCATTGAAAGACCAAACACACACACACACACTCTCTCTCTATATATATAGAGGAGGGAGGGAGGGATAGAGAGAGAGAGAGAGAGTTGCATATGGTAATTATGATGAAATGATTTCATGGAAAATTAGATATGTACAAAAAATGGATGTGTGTGTATAGATAGATATGAGTGTAATTTCTTGAGGTTAGTGTATATCTGTCTTATTCAATGTGGGTGTAGTTGCAGCATTATATTGCTCTCAACTAGCGTTTTGTACGCTACACAGGTCTGCCTACCAACTGCTATCTATGCTATGTTTGGTGTCTGATTTTTATTTTATATTTATAACATTTCTCAGAAACTCTATGAGAGAATGGGGAAACCAAACAAAACTATAAAGTGTGCAAAAGATAAAGTATTATATATGTATCACACCACGTGATTTCACAATTCTATATCCTCCTATTTTTTGTCACAATTCTAAATATAATTCAAAAATAATATAGGATATAAATTTCTTTAATTTTAAATTTTTTTTTTTCAAAATTTATAAACCAGTTTCATGCATTTTTTGTCATGTACCAACTGAATTTTGTGTCTGCTATTCGGTAATGAAATTAGTTTTGTAAGTAATTCGTGACTTTGATCCTTTGTCTCACGATTTTTTCTTATTAAATTCCTAATTTTTAGTAATTTAATAAGAACTAATTTGCAACCAATTAAAATATCACAAGAACTTATATAAGACGGTTTTGTGTACAGCTACCGTGAGATAAAACTTTAAGGTGATGTTTGGATTAGTGTTTGCTAGTTGGGATTTGGGATTTGAATTCATTCAAATCCCCGTTTGTTTTGATGTTAGAAGAGGATTATATAATCTACCAAAATCCTACTTTACTTAAATAAAAACACAATCATTAACCCTATAATATAACTTATTAATACACAAATTTCAATACACCTAAATTTCTACTATTATAATCATCCAATCATTACCATTACATCAACTCATAATATAATATTACATAATAACACCTTTTTCAGTATTGATTTGACATCTACAGCGCTAATCTTACCCTACAAAATCTCTAAACAAACACAAATTTTAACTATTCACCTTTATTTCAAAAACTCAGGATTTTAAAGTCGGATTTCCTCAATCCTACATAACACCAATCCAAACATCACCTTAGTATCCACAAACAAAATTCATGAAAATTATAGATAGACATATTTTATGTATTTAGATTCGTGAGACGATCTCACAAGAATACTACTCTTAAAATGCACATGTTCTATAGGATAAATTAAAATTTTGAGTCATTTATATAGAACAAAAGAATGGGATCACTTTGTAGATACAAAACTAAAATTATAATTTTATAATGTTTTAGTATAAATATTCAACAATAAGTTTCTCATCATTTCACGTGGTAGGATTTTATTTTTTATTTTTTTTAGGTAGTATGGTATATGTTTTAGTTGATAAAAAATAAATTGTATTGGAATTGATTATTCCGTTAGTTGATAACTCAAAATACAAAAGAAAATAAAAAAGAATATCAACAAATACCTCCCTTTTATCGAAGACCCAACGAAATTGAAATCAAGTTGCAACTATGAAGAAAACATTATTGATTGCAACTATAAAAAAATCTCTATCTTTTTTTTTTTTTTTAAGGAAAAATATTCTCCCTATGATTGCAATGAAATTTAAATGAAGTGTTATTTTAATGAGAGTTTTCTTGCCGACACTACTTGATTTCCGATGTCATCAACAGCTGTTGGATTGGACCCTATAATGCCTTAATTAATTTGGGCCTCTAGCATTTAAAATGAACTTAGTGGATATCAATAAGGCCATCATATACATCTTTTTCCGTTATAATCATCTATGTATTTATATTTTTCATTTCTTTTATCATCATATCTCATTTGCATATTTCATAGAGTTATTATCCTTGTAATATATAATTTAATTTTGGATAAATTTATACTTTTTAATCTCTTATAAGATGTTCGAAAACTGATAAATTCTATAGAAATGTTTGACACTCTTAAAATAAAATGTTAGAAACTTGTTATTATCCATTTCCACAGAGATAGAAAAAAAAAAAAAAAGATAATAAAAAGATCCCAACTTATTTTATTTTTATTTGGACAAATTTCTTAAATAAGGAAAAATCACAATTCTGATTCTCTACGATCTTATTGTACATTAAGTTCACAAATTGTAGAACCATATATATAGTTTATTGATTTTCAACTTTGGATGTTTGATTCTTGAAATTGTAATGCGGAACCAATATATTGGCTCAGGCGACAGAATGCCACGTCATCAATTAGAGACAAAAAGGGACCAAATTAATGTGTGGAAAAAGGTAAAAGCTAGTATACTATTTTTATCATTGGTGAGCTTAATGCACTAAAAGGAATAAGCCGTACTAGATGACTAAAAATGTAATTTTGCCCTGTGAATTACTTTCTCAGAGAGAGAAAAAAAAAATAGTAATAAAAAAAGATTCGAAGATGATGAGTTGGCCCAAAATTTGACGAAGGCTTATATGGGCCAGGGCAGATTAGGGCAGGAATGGTAAAAAAATGTCTGGTGTTGGAGCAACAAAATGTACCAACTAAATAAATGTATCTCAAGTACACCTCAGAAAAAATATGTCCCATTTCTAAAACTATGAATTGTCTTTTCATGATTGACCCACCATCAAATTTAATATACTGCTTCCCATTTAAAGCTTTTTAAATATAAACTACCATTATGGAAATATTCTTTATCATACTATTTACATTTATTACATTAAAAAAAATCACTAATTCTAAGCCAAATTTCAATTATTTTTGAATTTTTATTTATATCGATGTTGGTTGTGTACAATAAATTTCTTCATTTTTTTTCAATTATAATATTAACATTATATTTCGACATTTACTTACGAAATTACTATCATCATTAGGTGCGTCTTGATGAGGTCATCCTAAACCAATTTCGGAATTCAGAGCTAGTACTGTCATGGTCGATTTGAATATGACGGAATCCTGATGTTAATATACATGAGAAGATAGGATAATTTGGAGAAATTATATTGAGAATTATGATTTGTTTATCGGTTTTTAATCAGATTTTAACCTAATTTTGAATACTTTTTGGGTAATCTTCCGAAGTTAAACAGAGTTAACAGGTTAAACACACAAGTGAATTTCCAATTAAAATAAAACTCTCCTTATGATCGTCAATCAATATTATTTGATTTCATATAAAATTTTAATGGATTTGTATATGAAACGATCCAATGGGTGTGTACTTATGTAATTAATGGAATGGACCATGATGTCGAACCCTACGTACAAACCCTCTAGCATTATTCTTCAAGGATCATAACTTCGAAATTGTTATAATAAGGTTATCTGCATTAATCTCTTTAATTTGAGATCACCACAACTCTTAATATATTCATCTATTAGTGTGCTACTATACAAGTATCAACAACGTCGTTTGTTGGTTCAAAAAAAAAAATGTCGTTTGTTTCGTCAACTTTTTTTAACACTTACAATATTTGTGTTAAATATTAAATTTTAAGGATAATTAAGGTAAAAACATATTTTATTATGAACTTCTTTTAAGAACCTACATGATTAGGTACTTCTTGTTGGTCCAACACATGAATAATTTGCACTCATTTCGAATAAAAATAATTTCATATTGAAATAGGTTTAAAAGAGATTATTTTCAATGATATATTATAATATATACCGAGCGCTGCTGTAGATAATTTTATATCATTTAAAGTAGGAAAATATATGAAATTGTCTTTAATTATTGAATTGATAGTGCTGGAACAAAGATTGTGATTCGTCATTGTTAAAAATTCTTGAATCATAATTAAGTCGTAACTTATAATTGTATCATCTTTATATTTTCTGCGAAGCCAAATGCTCTTCATATTTCTTACTATTTTATTAGTACGTGCATGTTAAAATTATTGGGCTACTCTTGGTGAGATTGACTTCAATTTACCACTTCTAGTATAAATCAATGGAGATTGAAAAACCATGGTTTTGTGATGTATAATTTGCAATATTACAAAGATTACTTGAATATATAGTAGTTAAAAATATAGCATAAAATAATCCCACCAAGGAGAAGTATATATCCAATTAACTGAATATTTAAAATAGACAAAAAAGTTAAAGAAACCAACTTTGACAAACCAATGTACATGTACATATTAATTAATTCAAATGATTGACTTCAAATCAGTGCCGAAAAGGGCGGCAATGGATCATCTGCAAATGCTATCCCCTTCTCACTTAGCACAACAAGACAAGGTCGCCTTTGGCCGTCCGATCACTCAAGGGCAAAAACGTCATTTGACATCCAACCAACCATATATATACACCTCTATGTCTAAGATAGTAACAAGTTGGTTGACAGTTAAAAAGTTTCACCAATCTTCCGATTATACCCTTGAGTATCAGAGAAAATGCGTGAGATTCTTCACATTCAAGGAGGGCAATGTGGGAACCAAATCGGATCAAAGTTCTGGGAAGTGGTGTGTGATGAAACGTCGGAAACTGGAGAGAGTGAATGTGTATTACAACGAAGCAGGCTGTGGTCGCTTCGTCCCACGGGCAGTGCTCATGGACCTTGAACCGGGCACCATGGACAGCATCAAAACAGGTGCCTACGGTCAGATGTTCAGGCCTGATAACTTCGTTTTCGGGCAGTCTACTGAGGGTGCTGAGCTTATCGACTCAGTTCTTGATGTTGTTAGGAAGGAAGCTGACAACTGTGATTGCCTCCAAGGTTTGTTAATCAATTCCCTTCATCATCATCATCTAATCATGTAAGAAATTTAAATTTAACAATCTATCATCGGAGCTACAAAGGGGCCACTGGTCACTCAAATTTCAAAAATTTTAAGGGTAAAATAGTACTACCTCCGTCCCGACTTATTTTGCCTACTTTGACCGGCACGGATCCTAAGAAAATACAGTTGACTGTTAGTTAGATGTGTAAGTTTATGTTTTTTTCACTTTAATTAGGAAAGTAGGCAAAATAAGTTGGGACAAGCAAAAGTGGAAAGTAGGCAAAATAAGGTGGGACGGAGGGAGTATTTTAGAGGGTTGATTTCAATTTTGGTCATGTATGTAAGATCTTTTCCATTTTTGGATAACCAACTGTACTTTTTCAATTTCAATCCAATCTGTTTCAAAAAAATTTCCAATTTCAGTCAAATTTTCCAATTTTGAGCCAATATGTTTCAATTTTTTCTAATTTCAATGCAATTTTGGTCAGATGGCCGCCGAGAAATCTCACGTGACATCGACGATTTCAGGAATTCTGATCAAAATTGGATTGAAATTGAAAAAAATTTGAAACATACGGAATCAAAATTAAAATTGAAAAACGTATACTTGATGGTCAAAAAATAGGAATTAACCCTATTATATATATATATCAGGTAAAAAGCACCTGTCTTTATAAAAAAAATGATGGAAACATATATGAGATTGGGGTTCAATGATGAAATTTCTGGTTTCAGGTTTCCAAGTGTGCCATTCTCTTGGAGGTGGAACAGGATCAGGCATGGGGACGCTGCTGATTTCGAAGATGAGAGAAGAGTATCCAGACAGGATGATGCTTACCTTCTCAGTTTTCCCATCTCCTAAGGTTTCAGACACAGTGGTTGAGCCCTACAACGCGACGCTTTCAGTTCATCAGCTGGTGGAGAATGCTGATGAGTGCATGGTTCTTGACAATGAAGCCCTTTACGGCATCTGTTTCAAAACCCTAAAGCTCACTAAGCTACTAACTCTTCACCATTTCTTGCCTGTTCTCTAATCCTATCCACTGTTGGTTTCTCATGATCAAGACCCTGTTTTACAGTCGGGGATTTGAATCATTTGATATCAGCAACAATGAGCGGAGTGACATGCTGTCTGAGATTCCCAGGCTAGCTCAACTCCGACCTGAGAAAGCTGGCAGTGAACTTGATCCCATTCCCTCGTCTCCACTTCTTCATGGTGGGGTTTGCTCCTCTCACAGCCCGTGGCTCACAGCAGTATCGAGCCCTGACTGTGACCGAGCTGACACTGCAAATGTGGGACGCGAAGAACATGATGTGCTGGCCGTTATCTGACAGCATCAGCTGTGTTTAGAGGAAAGATGAGCACTAAAGAGGTTGATGAGCAGATTGTTAGTGTTCAGAAGAAGAGCTCTTCGTACTCCGTTGAGTGGATCCCGAACAATGTGAAATCGAGCGTGTGTGACATTGCACCGAAAGGGGTTTCCATGACTTCCACGTTTATTGGGAATTCGACGTCGATTCAGGAGATGTTTAGGAGGGTGAGTGAGCAGTTCAGTGGCATGTTTAGAAGAAAGGCGTTCTTGCATTGGTATACAGGGGAAGGAATGGATGAGATGGAGTTTACAGAGGCCGAGAGCAATGTGAATGATCTTGTGGCTGAGTATCAGCAGTATCAGGATGCTGTGAGTGATGATGATGATGATGATGAGAGTGAGGGGAATTGAAGAATTTGATGTATAATCAAGAATTTTATATGATTTTCCAGTGTGACAATGATGATCATTAGCACTACTATGAGAAGGAATTTGGTTTCATGTATGCTACCAGATTGTTATTCTGTTTCAATCTCATATATATATATATATATATATATATATATATATATATATATATATATATATATATATATATAACAAATTCAAATATAAAAAGCCTTATTACTGGAAGAAAATTAGTTATCAACTTGTTAATTTTGGTGCAATTTTGACCAATTCTGATCATTGATCTCATTTTAAAGGGTTCTAATTGTAAATAATCTAGGAATTAAATGACTCGAAATTAGCTTAGTTTCATTATATGTATCTTCCAAGTCATTTTACATGAATCTAATTTTGTACTTATTTCATAAATTAATCGCAGTTGTATCGAATTATCAAAATCATAGCTAAATTGACTGTTGTAACATAATTGACCAAATTAGCAAAAACTGAGAAATATTTATTCAATATTTATCAAGTGAAACAGAAAATTCACATGGAAAATTGACTGGCAAAAAGTCAGTAATACTGTGGTGTACAAAGACAAGAATTTCCAATAGTTTACCTAATTTATAATTCAAGTGTGTTTCACAGTGTCGGTATTCGGAGAAAACATGATTAATGTGTTCCCAGAGTTGGTCCAAATTCAAGTCATGAATTCTTACCCAAAACAAATATCAGGAATTCCTTGTCTTCTTTAAGCCTGTTTGTATGGTTGTAATAACTTATAATGACACAATCCTCCATGAACCCATTCCCACGTGGAAAATTATTTGCATAATTACTCCAACAAAACCCACCATTTTCTTCCTCACTATCAATCATTCGTAACAATAATCATAAATTTGGAGTAGAGATCAGAATTCAGAGAAAAATATTCAAATTTATTCGAGATCGATGTCTTATTTATCTACTTGGAAGATGCCTAGAGACTCTTCTGCTTCAGTTCCAACACTTCATTGCTACTTCCATTCTTGCAGTTATAACAAGATCACTCATCTCATCATTTTTTCATCCTCTGAATTCTCTTCTGCGACTTCTATCACTAGTAATATATATAGTTCATCGCCTTGGAGACATAAGTGTTGCAGAAATGGAAAAACTCTTCAAGGAACGAGCTTCGTTGCCGAAAACAAAACTCGTTTCCCATTCATGGTGAAGAAACCGTTTTTGAAAAAATGGCTATTTGGATCCAAAAAGTTCAAGAGTATACTCTTGCTTAACTTCATATCCATCGTCTATGGTATGCTTGAGTGAACATATGTTTTAGTTTCAATATTTATGAACAAATTTAAGTGGATCAAAATGTATTTTTTCTTGCAGCGAGTAACATTGCAGTCATAAAAGACGTTGAAGCATTCACTGATCCAGCATACTTCTCTGCTGTTCGATTCTCTGTTTCAACCATTCCCTTTTTACCCTTCATCTTCCGCGCAAGGAATGATTCTGAGACCCGAAACTCTGGATTGGAGTTGGGATTATGGGTTAGTTTAGGGTATCTAAGCGAGGCCCTTGGCTTGATCACGTCTGATGCTGGTCGTGCTTCGTTTATTTCCTTGTTTACTGTAAGTACATTAGCCATGTTGATCAAACATGTTCTGTTTTTCTCTATGTTGTAGTAATGTATGTTAGTTGAATTTTAGGTTCTTGTGATTCCATTGTTTGAGAGCATGTTGGGTGAGATTGTTCCTGCCAGAACTTGGTTCGGAATTCTCATGTCCGTTCTTGGAATCTCCATGCTCGAATGCAGTGGATCGCCTCCTAATGTAAGCCCCATCTTACATTAACTTTTAATGATTTCAGGTTTTCAATCTTTAATGAATGTTTGTCTTCAGATTGGGGATCTTTTCAACTTTCTAAGTGCCATATTCTTTGGCATACATACACTCAGAACAGAGCACATCTCAAGGACAACAAGAAAAGAGAACTTGTTGGCACTTCTTGGATACGAGGTTTGCGTCGTTGCTGTTTTATCCCTGATATGGTGTATGATGGGATCAAATCTTGATGGGATATCATGGACTTGGGATTGGATGCTTGCATTTCCATGGATACCTGCACTTTACACTGGTGTGTTCTCAACAGGACTGTGCTTATGGGGAGAGGTACAATTACAAATCCAACATCATACATATATTTTATATTGCCTTTATTCGTCTCAATATAACTATCACTATACACATTCGTGCAGATTGCTGCAATGCGCAACGTGTCTGCAACAGAAACAGCAGTGATATACGGATTGGAGCCACTATGGGGTGCCGGTTTTGCTTGGTTTCTCTTGGGTGAAAGGTGGGAAGTTGCAGGGTGGATCGGAGCTGCTCTCATTTTGTGTAAATTCTTTTACCCATCTTGTGTTTGAATAGAGATGAAACATCATTTGAAATCAAACGATAGAGTTGACAAAATCGTTATGCAGGTGGAAGCCTGACCGTACAGATGTTCGGAGGCTCGGACGAAGGATCGAGAGAGGCTAACGACGTCGTCAAAGAGAAAGAAGGATTGATAGCATCACATAAGAACAAGAATAGGAAGACACTGTCTACTTCTCCTGTGATGGTCAGATCATCATCCAGGGACAGTGTGATGAACTTATTGAAGAAAAAATAACATATAACATGAAGCCTATAATACTGTCAATACATAACCCCTTTTTTTCACTACGTAGAAATTATAGTTAACTCAAGTATATAAGAGACTTAGAAGTTATCCTACAAGTGTATAGTTAGAGAATTACAATGTTAGTAATCTTGTACAAAAGAAGCAGAATAAGAGTAATGTTGGAAACTTTTATATTAGCTATTTGGAATTATAATTATAATGGATAATTCAGTAAATTGTATGCCAGATTCAATTATCTCAAGTAAACAAGGCAAGAGGCATTCCATCTTTTATTAAACCAAACAAAAATCTGAAAATTTTGAGACGAGATAAATGGATAAAAGAGGTAGCTCCTCAAATAAAGATAATAGTACATCACATAACTTAGTCCTTCATGGATTGTTGTACATAACACGATACTAAACACCAATTCATTGGCCAGTCGATGATGCCCAATTCTATCGTACACCACGCTATTATTGAATCAAACACACACGAAGAAGCTAAAACCTGCACGATCTCACTTTTTACTGGCGATAAACAAACCCCACCTCTGCTCGCCAGATGAGCTTCTTATCAGCTTAGCTTTCCAGCCTCCGACTATGTCGTTGTAGTCTTCCTGTATACAGAAAACGGACAACATTGAGACTACTCAGTCACCAGTATAATGAAAACAGAGAAAAAAAAATGGCAATTGTCAAAAGGACAAAGAAACTGTACTTCAGAGAAGTCTCGTATAAATGTTTCCTTATCCTTCTCCACGGTGTCCAATTCCTTCTCAAGAACTTTCATGAACTGCAAAGCAAGAAGCAACAAGCCACATTATTAGCCATGTTAAATACTCATAAATTTGGAGAAAAAAAAAAAGGAAATTTAAGTGAACAGGTACCTGATCAGTTCGATCCTCAGCAATGACATCATAGAAGCCAGCATCACGCAGCATCTGTAAACACAAAGATGTAAAAACACACAGATTTGGCTCTCAACGTCTTTTATGCATACGTTTTTTATGCATACCTGGCCATAAGCCTCAACGTCGTGTAGATCATATCCCCTTTGCTTAATGTACTCGGAGAATTCAGGAGACGGGGTTCCAGCATTTCTGCAGTAATCACTGATGAGGACTTTACCACCCGGCTTCAGCCACTTGTAGAACGATCTGAACAGTGCCGGTTTGTCCTGAATAAGATGTTGAAGAACAAGTGAATAATGAAGTCCCCTTCAATTATATAGTGGTATGATTAAAGTCAGAAAATTACTTGGATGTGAAGAATCGTATCACGGCTGTATATCACATCAAATGAGCCATCAGGGTATTCTTTCTTGGTGCAATCAGCAACTTCAAACTCAACAGCACATTTGAGACCAATTGCACGCTCAATGGCGAATGAAATCATGTTGACTGAGAGGTCAATGCCAACAACATGAACATCATATTTATCGGCCATGTAGAAATCACCCCCTCCGATTCCACATCCCACATCTAGAACCTTCTGCCCAGGCTGAAGATCCAGTAAAGATACAAATTCGCTAGTTGTATCTGCTCGATCACAAGATGAGTCAACAATCAGCAATCCAAAAGCATGTGATGGAAGACAAATTACAGTCAGCATAACTTACCTATCCCTCCAGTGCTCACATATCCATGTCCAAAGACACGCTCGTAGCGCAATATGCCACTACATTTATATTGGACAGTATCCAAAAACTTCTGAAAATCCCTGTCCTCGTTCGATGTGACCTTTTGCCAAAGCCAGCAGATCTGCATAACACAACAGAAATATATTAAAATGTTTTCATGTGGAAGGTAGAAATATAACATAAAATATATATGCACATTACTTGTGGGATGACAGGAAAAATATATTGATTAAAGTCAAAGGAACTTTACCTGGTTTTGATTCTTTTTGTTTTTCACATAAGCTCCAATGCACTTGCAACCAATAAGAGCAAGTTCAAACGAATGTCCAGAATTATCAAACAAATGGCAATCCTTGAACACCTGCAAGTGATGGAGAAATAATTTATAATCATCAGCGGTAGTCTGTGATGGTTATCAGAATTGAGACATAATGTTCCCTACAACAGTTTAAAAAATGAAGCTTATCGATACTTTTCCAAAGTCAAAACTAATCATGTATATTGAGCACAAATAGTTCCTTACTTCAATATAAGATGGAAGTAAAAAATCATGCTTAAATCAAATCCACTTCCATTAATGAAAAAGTTCATATCAGTCAAAGAAAGAATGATATACAAGTCAATGAGGACACATCAGCCCATAAAGAAAAAGGGGTACATATAAGGGTAGAACCTTGACGTAAAATCTCGGTTCACGGTAATGAGTAGGATTACTCTTTCTCTTGTGGTCGCCTGACTGATGGAAACACGACTCTCTGAAGAAAATGTAGCCACCAACCTTCAACCATTTGACCATTCTCGCAGCAAGCTCCTCAACCTGCGCGACAGTGTATATTCATCATTCTATGGTAACAAGTTGTTTCTAAAGGAAACTAGAAGAGAACAGAAACTCATATCTATACTAGTGAACATAACAAAATGTCACTACAGAAAATGGAAGAGCAGTTGGTCTACAAGAAACAGAGATATGCAAATTTACCTCCTTGTCGGAGAGATACATCAATAGCCAGTTAGAAAATATCACGTCCAGAGATCCTTCAGGAAAGTTCACATCTGGGGATGTGACATCCGCACACATAAATTTGACATTTTCATAATGTCCATTGACATCTTGATTCTGCAAAAAATAGATCATTGGTTTTAGATTTGTTGAGAGTTGTGGGGAACATATTTACTCAAGCCAGAGAAGATTTCTCAGGAGAGGCAATTAACCTTCTTTATTACGCTTTCGATGAAGTCCAAAGCTATAACTTGGCCAGCCTTTTTAGCTAATTCACCAGTGAAACGGCCAATTCCAGCTCCCAGTTCCAGAACTGACTTTCCCTCAAAGGGTGGGAGCATAGAGAGCACCTAAGCAGATTTATTACTTATTAGAATGAAAAGCAGCAGATATTATGGTGGAGCAAAGCAAGACCATAAGCAATCAAAACTGAAAGGATTAAAGACAAAAACTTAATACCTCATGGCACATAATAGGTATGTATTTGACACTTATACACAGAGAAATAAGAGAAGATGTATAACCAAGAAGCTGAAGAAGAACACAGAGAGAGAGAGTCTAATAAAAACTAGCACAACTAACATGTAAAAAAGGATTATATTTCCTGAGAGAGAGAGTCTAATAAAAAACTAGCACAACTAACAAATGTCTAATAAAAAACTAGCACAACTAACAAATACAAAAAGATTAATATTCCTGATAGATTCTTTGAAAAAAGAATTAAAAAAAAAAAAAAACCATGGTATCAAAGCTGGATTTTAAAGGAAGTCCACAGTAATAGTTGCAGCCAGGAACTATAACGTTCAACTGTAAGCCAGACAATGGAAAAATGAAGCAGTTCTTTGTACTTCCTCAGTTGAAGTTTTGCAGGTAATTGTTCGGTGATGGATTATCAATAATTACATAAATTCATTTTTCCAAAATCTCACTAAAATGCAGGTTTGAGCACACCAAGACCAAGCACAGCTGTAATCAAGCCGATTAGTGTTAAATCCAGTTAACCATGATGGGGGAGGCAAAGATTATTTCTTTCTTTTCATGATTACAGTGGACATGTGAAAGCTTAAAGCCAAGATTTTAGAGCCATCAAGACTGTTATTACCTCAGCCAAATTGCAATCAGTTTTTTAACTAGCATCATTTGTTCTTGTTTCTCCCTCAACAACATAACTAATTATGTTTTGGTTTTCCCAGTAGCAGATGTCATACATGTATGATGAATCACCTTTCCAACATCACTTCACACCATAAGTATGGCATAACAAGAAGTTGCAACTTGCAGCATCAGTTTTTTGTGTGATCACAACTCTCATCACAAAATCATGAAATGAACATGGCTCGCATGGTGCATAATCAGAAATTATAGGGCCAAGTAAGCAGCCATAATTTCAACATATATGAATTCACAAGATGCACTGAAAATGACACTGGAAGTTAAAAAGAAAAGAAAAAAAAATACACAAGAGAAACATTATTAAATTGTAAAGCATAACCAAACCAATTGTATTTGATTAATGCAAGTTTGTATAATCATTGAAGCTTTAGGTCAACTTTGAATAGAATATACTAGTCAGAAATAGTTATGATTGAATGTGTATACCTCAGGCCTCTCTTCTTTGTCAAGATCAGAGGCTTTGGAGTCAAGCATCATATCTTCCAACGTCAGATTAACAGAATGCTCAATCCAATAACTCTTTTGAACCTCACGTTCTTGTTCTGCACATTACAACAAAAAATGCAATCTTTTTCAGATTTTAAAACTACCGAAATAAAATCATCCAACAAACACAACAACAAAACACGAAAATCTTAAATTTACTGTACCTTGAAGGGCGGCCATGGCTTGGCTGATGAGGGTTACTAAGAGAGATGGGGTTCTTGAAAGAGAAAAGGAGGGTAAAATGGAAAAGTCCTAACAACCCTCGACAGCAATGCGGGATCTTGAAAATGTCCTGGATCTTCGGTTGCAAGATTTGCCCTTTTGCTTCATCAGCTGTGGGTAATGACTGAGTTATGGAAGGAAGGGGTATTTATAGAGAAAATGGCTGATAAAAAATGGGTGATTTCAAGAAAACAAATAGGAAAAGGGGTTTGATTAATTGGTGAGGGAGGAAGATGAAGAGAGTGAGAGAGAGAGGGTAGGTGTCATTGGGGGGTGAATCATCAATATGATTCTACACTGTACCGCCTATGCTCCACCTCCACGTGAACTTACCAAAGATTCTCATCTTTTCTGTTTTGAACCCACTTTTCACGCTATTTTTTTATTTTATTGCCTTAATATCACTTGTTTTTTTGTTTTTTTTTTTCTAAATCAAAACATTTTTCAAATTGCCACTTTTTTTTTCAGACATGTATTTTTTTTAATTTAGATACCACGTGAACAAAAATGTTAAAATGCATGTTGCATTTTCATATATCTTGGATGATACATGTCTATTAATCAAATCATTTTATTTGTGGAAAACAAAAAAAAAAAAAAAAATCTACATCAATACGTTAATTCTACTGAAAAACTTATATACAACATACAATTTTAGTTGTGGAATTGCACTTCTTAATTCATCGATTTTTTTTTGTTTTTGTGGTGCTGCATCACTAAAGATGAAGGATCGATTTATCTTTGAAGACAACATGCCATTTCATGACCATAATTTATTGTTATTTGTTGTTATTGTACCTCGAACTCGAGCTGGCTGAAACCGGACACGTGATCAACCGATAGAGGCTAGACAGGAGTCGGGTTGGCCAGAGTACCGAGGAAAGACCGGCTAAAAGTGACGGAGTCGGTTAGAGCTGGTTGTTGGGGGCTCACCCCTAGCCGACAGCCAACCAGATTAAAGTGAGTGACAAGGGCTTGCACCCGACCAACCGATGGCCAACCAGGCCAAGACGAGTGTCGAGACTTGTTCTCGATTAATAGCCGGTCAAAGCTTCCTCACCTCAACGTAACTCAAGTGTTCCTAGAAGTTTATCCCGAATTCCACAAGTTCAAGACCTCTGAGAGACGGAACCAATCCAATATTCAAATCTAATTTCGATCAGGCCAAATCCCTAAAATCTGAACTTACAATGTACTTTTTCTAGAATATGTAATCTAGAGCTAGCCTATAAATAAGGGTTCGATTATCATTCAAAAGGATCGAAGATTCATTGTATTAGGGCAATATATTGATATTCCTCTCACAATAAATAATCAAAATACATTCAGAATTGTCCGGCCATATTTGACTGAGCAACTTTCCGAGCCCTATTCTTGTGTTTTTACTTGTTTTCAGTTCTATTTTGCTTGATTTTTATCCGATTTATTTGGTGTTCGACTCACTTCATCTCGTACGAATTTTAACGTCAACAATTTTTACTCTTTTGGTAGGCAAGAGATTTATGAAAGAACTCCCGACCCCACCAATAACAATGGCCCCTCAATCGGGTGGAATCTAAATCGAGACATATACATGAACCTATGTTGTTGAGATATGTCTTTTCACATTATCACAGACCTTATTAACTAGATCGTCACTCTAACACAAGATCGTCCTTATTTAACTTTGCAAGTTGTGGTACAAGTTACTTTTGCAAACCACTTTCTTTTGCTGTTGTTTGAAGAAAAACGAAGGTTAAAATGAAGACTTTATAATAGTTTATGTTACTATTTCTTTCGTTTTTCAGTTTTTTTTTTTTCCTTTTTCTTCTTGTTTTTTGTACTTAATGTTAGCCATTGTTGCGGGGGAAAATCCAATAAAAAGGAAATGAGAAATTTCTTTTTTTGAGATTTGCTGTTTTAGAAGTATATAACTGTTTTTACCAAAAGTTTTTAGGGGTGCATTAGGAAAAAAAATGTCAAAATGGCCATTGGCCACACACTTTAATATAGATGATTGTATTTGAATTGTGTCATGTGTGGCTATCACAAAATGTGGCATTTGTGTTGGATAATCCAGTCTACAGTCTACACACGTGTACTTGTACCGGCTACTTGTGGGAATTTTTTTTTTGGGTTACAACATAAACATTTACTTGCATTGTATTATTCAATTTTTGTCATCTTATCATATGGTGGGGATACAATACATTATTTTAATAGATTCACAGAATCTAATTAGATCTATGTACACTACACTATGCTGCTTTCATTTTTTTTCAAAAGAATTCACTGCTAACTATATTTTTATTAAAATTGTTGGCCGAATCAAATGAACAATATTATTTATTCAAAATTGTTGTAATGACATAAGAAGAAAAACTCGTAGTTATAATGACAATCTATTAAATCAAAAACTATAAGTTAATAGTGCAATTCGATCCTCCATAGTATATAATGACTGGAAAATCAATGCTCTTTGTCTTTTTTCCAACTTGTTGTTGGATCAAGTAGAATTCAAAGGTTTGGTCCGTTTGGAGAACACGAATGAATTCGCAAGATGTGTAGATGAATTGTCTCTTGAATCTTCAAGTGGATAAACCTTCAATCACAGTGAATCTCTCAGAAAGTATCTAGAATACATAGCTTACTAATCCTTCATTATTGATAGGAATTAGGATCACCAGATATTTGGATCAATAAGCAAGATCAAGAGTTTTGGCATTTTAGGTAGTAACTCCATTCACAATTTCTCAATCTTAGACGTAGAACCGTCAAAATGGATTAGGTTTGTTGGATTGGTCCAACCCACCACAACTAAATGGTGGGTTGAGTTAAATAATTAGAGGTCTACGAAAGGACGGATTTAAGTGAATTTGGCTTACAGTGGTTTGGACTTTTCGCGAGTGAGTACTTAGTTCTTGGTCTAATGAGTTAGTCTGTCTCTTTTTTTCACCCTACAAATATAGATGAAAAATGAATTATAATGATAAAATAATTTTATATAATGCCATTATGCCAGCAATGATTTATAAAATATAGTCATTTATTTATAGGAATAGAAAACATTTAATGAAAGAACTATTTAAAAAAAAATTGTTTTCGTATATTATAATTTATATGTAATATAATGTATATATTTTAGTAAAATGTATGTATTTGGTACATATAATTCTTTTTTATTTTAAATAATGAAAATAAAAAAATTTGATAAGTAGGCTCATCTAATCCGATACTCATTAATAGTTGGATTGGGTTTGAATTTTGACATCCGAATCATATCGACAGCTCTATTTAAATATATTAATTTGCACATTGTATTTAGTTCACGCAATTGTTGCAATTTTTTCTTAGCATTCTTTAAAGCCACACCGGTGCAAATCATTTTGAATGGAGTCATTCTCTAAATATTGTGTTTAGAGCCTTGGAATTGTAACTGAAAAGGAGAATTTATTATTTATCCAATCCTCCTCAAACATGATTAAATAATCACCATCAACACCAATAATCTTTGAAGAACTTCAATTACTAACTATAGAAAGTCATACACTCTCATCAAGTGATTTGACATATGCAATTTTACATTAAGTGCTACATACACTTTTTTTTTTTTTTTTTTTTTTTGAGTTAGTGCTATATACGCATGATTAGTTGCTAATTTCGGTATATGTAATATACCAACATTAGTTGCTACATGTTCCAATTTCCAACCACTCGAAACATTGTGGAGACAGAGAGTGTGATTATTATGACACAATTTAATATAGTTATATTAGTGGAATTTTCAATCTCCATTTGAAAAGGACCTAAAAAGACTAGGCGTAACAAATTATTTTGTTTTGTTACAGGAGTGGGGCCTATGGAATCAATAATATCACATGTGATTGGCTTTAAATTATTCAATTTTGTCGTGTTATCTATCATAGTGCTCTATAATTATTGGAAAATTAGATATAATAGTTATATATTCTCTGATTTTCATTGTGTTAATGTTGCGCCTTTTGCGGTTTCATGGGGTTCATACTTTATTGTGGACCATTTTGTTAGTCATTAATTGTTTATTATTCTTTTCTATCACAAAAAATTATATAAAATTTATATGAAACAGAAATAATTATGTGAGGCGGAAATTCATCATCCAAATTTCAAGTTTGTTTTCACACATTAATTTGCTTATTTATAGATTATCGATTATAGGTTAACACATCTTATAACTATATTAAATATGTTAGATGTCTTAAAAGAATCCTACTATTTTCCTGTTTATTCTTATCGCTGAATCTTTTGTAGAACAACAATATCTCAAATTGATTATATTCGGTATGAGAAAATGTTTTATATTTGTAAAATATAAGAGTTATTATATAAAAACTCAGCACAAGTGGTAAGTACTAACGCACATGATAAGATTATGACTATATAAATATTGAATACCACCCAACATTTAAATATGTAATATTCCTAGTTTCTATATTTTATTTAGAGTGGATTTGAAAAAAAAAAAAAAAAATATATATATATATATATATATATATATATATATTTGTTGTCGTTCAAGATATAATTGAATCGTCTATAATTATATAATAAAAGATTATTAAATAAAAAAGCATGATAATGGTCCCGAATAATTATTCAACTTTGCTTGAAAATATATGCAATGATTGACTTGAATCGAAGACAAACAAAATATCTTGATGGAAATAATTATATCCCCCTCAAATAATATTCATGAGAAACAGACCTAAAAATAAAATAAATTGGCAAATGACAGTCGTGAGATTTGGCTTAAATTTAATTGGTAATGAAGTATCATTAGATTTAAATTTATAAAAAAACTAATTACTAATATGAGGGTATTAATGTGTGAAAATCACACCTTATTAAAATATATATATATATATATATATATATTGGCATGAAATTTAGAGAGATATTGTTATTTTAACGCATTGTATATATTTGTTTCTACCACTTTCATACAGTGATCCATCTTTTTTAGCCACTATATAAGAAATAATTTTTAGAAATATGTAACTTATTCTAAAATGGGTAAATAAAATTACAACCTTAGTTGAATATTGGTGAAATATGATTGGCCTTTTCGATGAGTAGAGGGGTGAGAGAAAAGAGGACGTTGATGGATCCAAGACAATATTTTTTATGATAATTTCCAACAATCTCAATGCACATTTCTTGAATGGTGTAATCCTTGACAGGGACCTTCATCGTCCATTTCTATTCAATTATTGCATATAAAAACACATGCGATTTAAATCTAAGCTTTAAATTAGAAAAATAAAAATTAATGCACAAAGTGTGTTATAAGTTTTTACTTGTACGTACGGTTATGTTAGGACTTTGAAGAGTTATGAAATAAAAAAAAAATTGAGATAAAAGTTTTAGTTGAAATGTGTTAAAAAAGTATATTATTACGTCTCAATTTAACTCTTGATTTACAAAATACAATTTGTAACAATTTATTTGTTGTTTTTTTATTCAAAAAGATAAGATTTAATTTTTTTCTTCAAACTTCATCTGTATTACGATAGATTTCTATTTTCACATATCTATTATATTGAGTTTCAAATTTTATTTAAGTCGAGACTGTTATTGTTGGCAATAGATGAGTAATAAGTCTTGAAATTGATAAATTTTTGTCTATTTAGTTAAAATATTTATTTCGAGATTTTCATTGTATCTGTAGCATCAATTAACAAGTTACAATTAACACCTTATATATGTTAGTTTACTAATATTATACCATTATTATAATTACACTAGAAACATAAAATGGAATGACAGATTTAAAATATTTTAAACAATTTTACAGTATGTAAACCTTTTCATAATAGCATCGAATTCAACTATTCAAACAAACTCTTCAAACTGTTTTTCTAAGTCCAACTAATCCAATTTTCCCCAATTCTTTTTGTGAGTTATCTCGCAATTGGGCTCTGAATACATATTTTCCTTTCAATGGATCAATGAATATTTATATCTTTTTAGTATTGGGCCAAATGGCATTCATGGGCTTGGCTTTATATGCTCATCTAAAGCTGTCTTTATATTATCAACTAGGTAGGCCCATAATGTTCTATTCAAGTCCAATGACATCAATTATTTATTGTGAATACTTGTGTGTTTTGATACTAATCTATCATTTATAGAGAATACGATCCTTAATTGGTAATAATGGTTGGATATGCTAATGATTATTTGATTCCATTATGATCCAGCGGAAAGAAGTAAGCCCATATTTAATAGAATAGATATTTATGAGACTGTTTCATACATCTAATTATATGAGATAGATTGATTCATAACTAACATTCTATATTTCACATATAAATTTATAAAAATAAGTTTTATTTGTGAGTAATGAGCTTCATCCTTGAAACCGTCTGTATAATTTTTTGTGTATTTTAAATAATTTTACTAGAGATTAGTAAACCATTAGATCAGGATGAGTCAAAATATCATTAATTATGTAGTTCTATTTGACAAAATAAAAATGAACGAAGTAAAACAAAAGGACATATTTTGGAAAATATCCCTTTATATATGCATGAATTTGATACAAAATGGTTGAAGATGACATTTGTATTTGAACTAAATATCTGCAATTAGCTTTTGCTAATAATGTAATATTGCATCAATTTATTGTAGGTTGGAGGTGGGCCCGAAAGGTAATTAACCAAAAAAAACATTTTTATTTTGGAATAAAAATCCAACAAGCAGATAGTCTTCAAAAATACTGGGAAAGAGAAAAGAAATAAAGAAAGATACAATCAATTTTTCTTTTTCTTTTTCAAATGACCAATCTTATAATTAGAAACGAAGTTTATTTGGCATCTTAAAATTCACATAATTTAGCAACCATCTCAATTATGAATTTAAATATGTGTATGAATAATTAAAAAAAAAAAGTGTGTGAGGGGGAAAAAGGAGGCAGAAGAGGCACTATGGATTGTCAAGGAAATGGCCGACCCAACACTACTTAGTGGGCGACACCCTTCTTCTATTCCTCTCTTCCTTTCTCTCTCTTCTTTTCTCTCTCTTAAGTTTAAATAGGGTATTATGTATGTAACGCTACACCAACCTTATTTTCTTTGATAACGACAACACACACACACACACTCTCTCTCTCTCATTTTTTATGTTTCATGCCACTGCCTGTCCTAACAATTTTTGTATTTGTATTGAAATTTCGTGGATTATGATTATAGTTGGGATGTGATTTTTATATTATAAATTATAGAAAAAAAGTATATATTAAGAGTTTTAGAAAAAGAAAAATGATGTTGGAAATTGTAAAATCACTTTGCACAATGAATAGTTGAAAAAAATATAATTTCTTTCAATGAAGAAATGAAATGAAAACATTTAATATGTATAATTATATGTGTAGAATGGATTATATTACCCTATGTTTAATAAACATAATAAATATATTTCTACTTATTATAATGTCTTAAAAAAAATACATGTTATGTCATTTGACACATAGCGTGTGGTGATTATTTTTGTATAAAAGATGTAATAACATAAAGTGTAATAGAAAATTATATATGTGATCTGACACCATATTCTGTCAACTAAAAATGTTGGTTCCACGATAAGTATTTTATAAAAAAGTAATTAAAATCTCAATTTTTATATATCTTCTAACTTTCAAGAAAAGGTTTGAAGTAGTTATGTAGAAAATATCAAGGACATGAAGGCATTTGATGGAGATTAGATAGGCATCTTCTACCTTTTCATTTTTTTCTCAGAATGAATCTATGAATGAAAAGAAAAGGTTTTGAAACACATATATTGCAGCTAGAATATTACTGACACTCCCATATATATATATATATATATATATATATATATATATATATATATGTGTATATATTTATGTATATATTGCATGCCTCATCATGACTACCCCCACCCACCCACCCCAAACCCACTATTAACTGGCCAATCCAAATATATATCTCATGTCTGCATTATATATTGTCACACATATCATGCATCTTGTCAATCGATCTCTTGGAAGAATATCCATTTGGGCTTTTTCTTCAATATAATGATAATTTGGTGGATATATGTTATATATATATATATATATATGTGTGTGTGTGTGTTGGATATTTTCTTGCATGTAATGCTACTATTTACCTATTTATAAAATGTTTATCAAAACATATTAAATAACATTGATAAAATCCATTAAATATGATTTATTATGGTCTAAACACCTAGCAAGGTCGATTTTAGTATTAATATATACAGTTTATAACTTGAATATGTAAACCAATTTATAACTGTATTCAAATATATAATATTGGTGCCTGAAATGAATTCAACAATCTGCTTATTACCATCATGCATTATGGGCTCAATTTTCAAATAAAAGACGAAAAATTCTTTGATAGATCAAGTGACATTCGATTCATCAAAAAATTAATATCGCGTGATATTAAATAGTAAGGGGAAATGGTGTGTAGTGGATCAGATACAATAATCATATAATTGAGCTATTGAGGAAAAATTATGGTGGGTGCTTTCTGGGCTTAATTGATTGTGAGCCAAGTTTGAATTTGATTTAAAGGATGAATTTGCACCATTCTTATTTCACACATTTAATGGTTTTAAGTTGCTCTATAAATTCTTGAAATTGATCGTGTCAGGAACTCGTGGGAGTGGGATCTTCTATTACACTTGGTGTTACATCTTCTATTCCAAATCAACCACCACACACCACGTGTACTCAATGACATCACTAATTAATATGTGGCGTGTATTAAATGTTATGTAACACAAGATGTAATACCAAATGTAATAGAAGATCCAGACTAGGAACTCATGAGGCTGGTTTAAAGTTAAAAAATTATCAAAAATATAAAGTTACTAATATAGAACTAATGTGATATACGAGATTTATAGAAATAAATAATTTACAGGAGTTAATAAAAAAATATAATACATTATGAGTAAGAAATATAATAATTTGAATATTTTTTTTCCTAATTTTAATGATTATATATTAAAAAAACTTAATTTATGCATTTCAAATTGATATTATATTTTTGTAATTAAGATAAAATCGTGACTAAAATTGATCTTCCTTAATTTTATTTATTTCAAAAACTTTACATATATCTTTATATATAATAAATGAGATAATATTACTGAATAAAATAAATAAAAATTCTATTTTTCAGAATAAATGAAGTAAGTTAACATTGATAGTTGATAGATTGGAAATGAATAATTTAACAGTTAATAATTTATTTAATTTAACATTAATTGATCTAAAATAAACTTAAACATAATTTATTTGAGGTTCAGGTTTGAAAGAAAAACTAAATTAATTTAATTGAGATTCAAGTTTGGAAGAGAAACTAAATTAAAACATGAATTTTCCTTTAGAATATATTAAATTAAAGATTATACTGAACATATTTTTAGATATTTTTCCTTAAATATATATTAAAAATTATACTTACAAACCAACTTGAAATAAACTTTTACACGTCAATCTCAAGAGGCAAGGTTTGTAGTACACTTGACTTGAGTTTGCATTTGAGGTAAATAATACTAAAATGTCACATGGCAATGTCTATTTCTTCACTTGTTCATGAAAGAGGCAAGCTGGCTATATATTAATTAATTAAGAAATCCGAGATAGAATGTAGTACTTAAAAGTTAAAAGTAGAGAACTTTTGACTTGTTAGTACAAATTCCCTCAACCCAAGATTCCTTATTCTAATAATCTATCTTATACTACTTTTTTGCTGGTAAGGATAGAATATTTGAATAACATGAAAGGGTATTATGATCAATCACATTCACATACACCTATCCCTTTCCCATAATACCCACTTTTCATATTTAAAAAAAAATAAAAAAAATTATGTTTCATAACTTTTTTTCAACGGACATTAATCTGTGAATTTGAACGGTGGAAAATAAGACTCCATCTTATAAAATTATGTTCATAGAATAATTTGATTTAAGTTTTTATATTATTAAAGTAAATTCCATTAGTATCCATATTAACATATAGTAGTGATACTAAAAAAGGACATGAAACTGGTAGTTTGTGATGGAAGAAATGATTTTGACCTCTATTTCCTAGTATAGTGACCATTCTTAGCTTGAAACATAAATAAAAAAAGAGTATCATAAAAACAACTACACATTACCTTTTTTTCTTAATTTTCTTTTCCACGAAAGATCAGCTACAAGTTGAGCATAATTTTACATCTTTTTGCACTAGGGAAAAAAAAAAAAAAAAAAACAGAAATCAATCTACGTGATCGATGAACTCCTTTCCTCCCTTTGTTTTGGCTGGCTATCAAAGACTTTCCCCATCTCCATTAAATACCTAATACGTTGATGGTAAAAATATACTACTTTTTGGGGGCAATGTTATGATCTCTTTTCATAATCTTTAAACATCAACAAGTCCCATTCATAGCCCCAACAAAATGTAGTAAATAAGTGTGATTGGCAATGCTATTAGCATCCCAAATATGACCCTGTGAGCCAAAGATTTATATAAATAAATAAATAGTCTCATTTAATATGTAATTAATAAATAGAAATAAGCTTACCCCGTGCTGAGAATGTCGGGGTGTACGTTATACTCCTTGGCAAAAACAAAGGGGACAATTCCTTGAGGTAGAGCAGCCTGTATATGTTTGCAAATAAATTAAATTAAAGAAATATTAATTTAGCTAGATATTGTTGGAGTTGGAAATATATTGTTCTGTTTTTCTACAGATTTTCCTTGACTCTCACATTGTCCTGTTGCATTTGAACTTATTGAACATTCAACAACCCTTATCAGAACTTATAGCATATAATAATTCCTTCATCTTATTTTAGGACATATAATAAATTCCTTCTTGTTATATATATGGACTCTCTCTGTTTATTTAAAACCACAAAGAGTTAGATTCACGTGTTGACTGTCATGTGTTGGAGTATTTTAGTGAGATTCTTTAAAAAGGAGTTTGTTTCATCACTTAATTATAGTATGGGGGACCATAAATCTAAGAATATACATTGAGTTATCAAAATCCAAGAAATTAATTATTCTTCAATTGAACATCAAAAAATCCGTTTGTCCTCTTCTAAAACCCTAATGTTATGATTCAAGTATATATTATGATAAAGAAAAAGTAAAAAGACAAGGATGACCTGAACAATGGCAATGCGCAAAAGAACACCACGAAGGCCAACAGCAATGGAAGCAGCAGCCATGACAGCTGGACCTGTAAGGAATCTCACAGCCATGGCAAAAGCTGCCACGGAGTTCCCACATGCTATGATCCTCGGTTGCAATGCCATGAACAGACCTACACCATCACCATCAATCATCATATATTCATCGTCATCATGACTACTACCACTGTGTGTTCTCGATGGTGTTTCACTGTGTGTTTCTTTCTCTTTTGAGAACTACTGTCATTCATGGTACTACCATGGCATGCTTAAAATAAAGAAAGACAATAAAGAGGCAGACATGCCATCATGACCACACTGTTGCCTATCTTTGCTTTTCGCATGCTTTACTTTCCCTCTTTTTCATAATTCCTTGCTAATCCATTATTTTAACTGGCTTGCAATTAATTAATCCATAAAAAGAGAATTTTCACAAGTGGAGTATGTGTGAGAGAAAGATTATGTCATGATTACTCACCAAGACTGAACATGGCCATGCCAAGCCCTGCATCTGACAGTATTGATATCGACTTTGCTATTATGGCAGGCATTTCTACATGCCACCTATAATATGTCACAATAAATCAATTATGTCACATTTTAACTTAATATGAAGAAAAAAAAAAACACCATTTTTGATTGATACCTGAATGAAACAAGAGACCATGTAAGGCCAATCAAGCTAGAGTAAGTGTTGGGATTTCTGATGAGTTTTCTCCAAACCATGATCAAAATAAGCCTTGTCATTACACTCGTAGGAGGCATTATTTTCACTTTGTTCTCATTTTCTCCGACTTTTTCCCCACCATTTTCCCTATCTCCACCCCTGTTTGCAAAGCTGAATTCATCTCTCTCCAAGTTATAATCTTCTTGATTTATATTCTCCCTTTGCCCCTCCACTGTATAACAAATCCCAACATTAACAAATTAAACAACATTTCTCTTAAAAAAAATAATAATCAAGAATTGTAATAAATTAATAATACCTTTTGCAGGAGAAACAGCATTAAGCCTAACATCCTTAGCATGTTGATCCAAGGACCCATAATCATGTCCACCAAAGACATCTGAAACAGGTGAAGCACTTGAACTCCACACGAACATATGAAGATCTTTCCCTCCTTCTTCCTTGCCATTCGCCTTCTTCCCAACATTGGCTTTCGACGGAGAAAACATGCCTGGATTCGGAGCCGGATAATGCGTCGTCGTATTAGTATTGTTATTACTAGTCCCATGATAAAACCTTGATTTATTAGGGTTATTCCCACTTTCCTCCTCGAAATTGGAAGGCCTAGGAGTGGGCCCCCGCGAAGCCGAGAGGCCATAAACGTCATTCGCTCCGAAGTTGGAGTTCCGACCACCGCCCATCATGGAGTAGAAATCGGTGTGGTTGAAACTCGACCCTCTTGGAGTAGGGTTTCTAGAAGACTGTAGAGAGTAAATCTCGGCATTGGTGAGATTAGATGGGCGCGGGGTGTTGGACGAAAAGCCCATAGACCTTCTGGAGAAGATGTCCGATCTGGAGGCGTTGGATTTTCTGACGGTGACGTGGAGCTTGCCGTCCTCTTTGATCTCAGCCTCGGTTTCTAGAGGCTGTCTCCCATCCAAAGACATGACGTCAGAGTCGACATGGATGGAGACAATGGAGCCAGCGGTGTCTGGAAACTGCTCGGAGATGAGCATCTTGGCGCCCCTGTATTCGAACATGAAGAGCATGAGAGTGTACCAGATGATGCACTGGAGGACGACGATCTGCACCATGAGGCCACCGGAGAAGTCGCCGTACATGCCCTTGAGGAGGGGGATGCCCATGACGAGGGTGTTGGGGAGGGTGGAGAGGGAGAAGAGAGTGATGGTCCATTCGAGGCAGCCACGCTTGCTGAGATTGGCCCAGAGGGTGAGGAGGGCGAGGACGATGAGCTTCTGGAGAGTGTCGGCGGCGATGAAGCGGAAGTTCATGGCGTAGGGGTTGTTGCTGGCGATGAAGTGGAAGGAGAGGAGGGGGACGGCGAAGAGGGCCACGAAGCGGTTGATGCCGGAGCATTGGTCCGGCGTGAAGATCTTCCACCATTTCACGGAGCCGTAGGCGAGGATCATGGCCACGTAGAGTGGGACCACGGCTGTCATCACGTGGTAGAAATCGGAGCCTTTGATCATCTTGGCCTATGTCTGTGGAAATCCTAGAGAGAGAATGGAAGAGAAAGAGAGAAGGTTGTATTGGGGAGGAAGAAGGAAGAGGAGCATGTGTAGAATTAAAATAGCAGTTGCAGATGCAGTCTCCAAAGCAAAGCGTGTCTGTCTGTGTGAGAGAGAAATATAGAGAGAGAATCTGGTAATCACTTATAATGTCCACTCCCTCTATATATCCATCGCCATCCTCGATTATAAATTGTCTTCTCTATATTTTGTAGTAGTAATTTTTAATATGTTGTATACATCTAACTTATTATAATATATATGAGATAATGTTCTTTGTAAAAAAGATGATCTCTTGTGGTGTGGTCTAAACGAAATATTTTCCCAACTCAAAAACATTTCAGTTCAGTCTTACTAATTTTGGGAGGGTTCACACTCCAATTAAACATGCAATCACAACATAAATATTTTAAAATAGAAATAGGGTAGGATAGAATTGATGGGAGTTGAGGTTTGGAAAAAGGTTTAAAAGGGTGTTGCCTTCTTTTTCTCTTAAACTTTGGTGTTGGATTCGCTTTTGCAGTGGTGGCCCCTTTGCTATTGATTGAGGTTGTGTTGTGTGCTCCTTTTTTATATTTCCACAATATATATCTAATTTCTCAACTCTTCTTTTTCTTTTCTTTATATCTTATCTTACTTGAAATTCAAGGTTCTAACTAATTAACTCATTTACGAATTTAACTTCTTTTATCCATTTTAAATGTGGTGTTGATGAGTGCAAAACTTAAGTCTTCATGCCTTAACAATCACTTCAACCTCCATTCACAAACAAAATTAAACTTCAATTTATTTTAGTGGAGGTATATAACGAATTTAATTAGAATCCAAAATTAAGTTTACTCACAACATTTTTTTTTTTCAATTTTAACCAAACTTTTCAATATTAGCAAAAATAACATCAGCTTATATATTGATGTGAATTTAACATTTTTTTTTCAAAATTTCAATGTTTTTTTTCTTTGTATCTAAACCGTTGTACAGTCTTGAGGGGCATCCCTTAACATATGAAAACTTAATAATCTGAGCACTATATTACAGTTTTAATCCCAAAGTAAAAACATTGAATTTAAAAAAAATAAAAATAAAAAAGTCAACATTTCACGCATATAGAAACATGTTATGATTTTATTGACAATTAACTTCTTTTTTTTTTTTTTATGAAAAATATTGTATTTCGTACAATATTTTTCCTGTAATTGTAATTAAAGTTCCACTAAAAATAACTTCAGAGTTTAATTACTCAAGAAGGGGTCCCATATGGAAATACTAAGATACGTTGATGATAATTCATGACATGACATGAATACAATCTGATTCATCATTTAACACCACATGTAACTTGAAATCAAAATATGAATTTTCAAATATAATTAAAAATATTTTTATGTTTATTATATCAAAATAAAATATAGTTAATACAAAAACAAGATAGGGAAATATCGCGATAAGTTCCAAGAATTTGCCACCCGTAATTGAGTCTTTTGGATCATTACATACATCTTGAGTTGTCTAAAAAAAAAAAAGTGATGTGAGTGAGTTGATAACACTTGATTGTGGTTAATTACTTTTTACTTTTAAGCCTGATATTGAGTTGGCCAAACCACTTCATCCACCTCAAACTAATCACATTGCATTCTTGCTACAACTATTACCTCTTCTAAATTGATATTGATAAATTTCATATTAGTCTAAAACCCATCCCATTGGGATTATTTATTTATTTATTTTATTATTATTTGGATTTTTTAGAAGAAAAAAAAAAGATTTATGTAATAGTTTTTACTTTTTACTCAACTTTATGCATTGAATTGCATATAAAATATAAAAAAAAAAAATTAATAAAAAGTAGATATTTCCTTAAAACTTCTTCATTCCTATGAATAAATTACCAAATCTTATATGTTCATCATTATGTGCATTAGATGATTTTTTTTTTATCATTATTATATATATCTCATTATATGATATATGTGCTAAATAAAATAAATAAAAATAAAAGATGGAGGCCTAACCTGCCTAGGCCTGGCTTTTGATAGGTTCCTAAATATTCAAACTCAATCCTCTATCTTGTCGAGGAGGACCAACCTAACCAGTTCAACCCATTTCGACAGTTATATTGTAAAAATATTTAAAAAATTCAAAGTATTATTGTTATTATTATTATTATTTTTTTTTTTTTCAAAATGACTTCAATATAGTATATAGGTATTATATTGTTATTATTTAGTTTATTTCATATTGTTAATTCTTATAAATCAAATTTGAAGACATTAAATTTAGGATAATACAAATAATTGGATATTTGTATACCTAAAACTAAAAAATAATAATTTAATTTTAAAAAATTAAAATAATATAGGCTAGCGAGCCAACCGATTAATCATCGAGGCTGGCCTAACAAGTTCCGGACTAAACGGACTTCGAGTTAAACGGATAAATTTAAACTAACTAAAAATATTAGGCTCTAATCTTGTTTTTTTCGGTTTAAGCGGGCTGGCCCGTCGGACCATAGCCCGTTTAACATCCCTACCGACAATCATATAAAGAACTCAGGAGTCAGGATTGGGTTCTTTATTAAATTAAATATACGTATGTATTGCAAATATTCCTAATTGTAGTCTTGTGTTCTAAAATCAAACACCCATGAATTGATTCTGGAATTGAAAGAAACAACCTCACTGGCCACCTGACAGAATTGCAATTCTCACGGTAAAGATTATCTTTTTGGGCCCATCTTTTCTTTGATTTTATGCATATTATTTATGTATTGAACCTAAATCCAAATTTCAATTTGCTAAACCTGGACAGCCTGAAAATGAATAATATCTCCATCTTTATCCCACCAATGTATTTATATATTTTAGGTCATGCTTAAGCATCTCAACATATTCATTTTTTTTTAATCTCTTTCAGATATACTTTGTCTGTTCTATTTTAGTTTATTTCAACAAATTACTAATTTGTAAAATTAAAACATTTACAGTTTATAACACTAAACAATTACAAATAAGAAAAATTGCAAAAGTACTCTCGTAACCTTTCAAGTCATCGAGTGGTCCAATTTCCGGCCCATATTTATTCTTGATAAAATTTTGATCTTGTAATTAGTAATTTTCTCTTACGTTAAAGATAAATTTATTGGAATTTTTTTTATCGATAATATAGTTATTTACGGGAAATTTTTAGATGCAGTATGTGTAAATTTAAATTTTATTTATTTTCACTAAAGTTGCACACACAATCTGTGTGGGGGACTTTACTTTATCTTTTCTAATTATTATTTTTCATTTGCAAATATTAGTTTTTTTGTGTATTTTTTTCTATTGTGCCTTATGTGGTTCATATATAAAATTGAATCGTTATATATTTATTTTTATTTAAATTTGTCTTATACTTAGTGGTCAATAAGGATCAAATACAAATAAAATTTACAAGGATACATTCATTGTTTACAAATGAAACTCAATAAAAAAAAATATTATGCGTATATATGCATCTAGGAAAACTCAATTAATCTGAATGGCAGGATGTTAGATATTTATCTTACTAAAAATAAAATCAAATGCGAAGATTCGTTCAATTCAAAACAATAGATCAGTCTTTTTATCTGCCTACTTAATTTATATAGAAAATTCAATAACGATTTTAATTTGGAAACGAGATGAGGCTTAATTAAATCTGTAACACATTTTTATAAAATCCTAGTGTGTTTAGTTAGGAGTGGAGTGTTTGATGAACAGCAATAAATAAAGATAGCACGCACATTGGTGCAAATGTTATCTTGTGGAGTAATTTTTATTCAATAAAACATGAAAACCAAAGAATTAAAATATATAGAAGCATGCAGTGAATTTAATTTTAATTTTTTTGGAGTGGAAGCATGCATTGAATAGAAGAGGGGGCAAAGATTGGCGTGTCAGATATACAAACCTTATCGATGTTATAAACTCGAAACATAATGTTTGAATGCCACAATTTTCCATTGAATTTCGAGATTTTATGAGTATAAAAGGGCATGCAATTTTTTGATTACTTTGAGGGAGCTAGCCTTTGAATTCTAAAAAGATTTCTTTTTTATACTCCAAATACTCATAGGAAAAGAAAGGGGTTAGGATTTAGGACCACTTTTTATGATTTTTGTGTAAATTTGATTAAACAAACTAGGGGTGTTACCCTTGATTTTGCCAACCTTTTGTCCTCAACTTTCACTAATTTTTGTGTAACCCTACTTCAGCCCTATTTTTCAGGTTTTCTAACAATTAATGTCAGCAACTTTTTCCATAAAAAATTGTCAGCAGAATAAAATTTTGGGCTTCAATATTTATTAAGATCCGACTCCGATACGAATCTCAATCCAAATCTGATAGGTTATTAATATTTTCGTTGATTCTCTATGAATTCAGTAAAATTATCAGTATTGTATAAGAAATTTATGTTGCACATCAAGAAATTGTTCTTGGGCAGCTTCTGCAGTGAAATCTCAATTTAAATATCAACAGAAATTAATCCATAATAAATCAACGCCAAATAAGCCAATCAGAAGCAAAACACAATAAATTATAATCATGACCACTTAAATTAAATCTCAATGTAAATATCAACAGAAACTTATCGATAAAAAAAATTGAAGCCAAATAAGCCAATCAGAAGTTAGAGGAAACTATATGTTATCTGTTAAATTTTATTTTACCTGCAGAAAAAAAAAAAGAAATTACACACATTTATATACATTGGGGACGACGAACTAACATATATATTTAGGGCATGCAAGTTTGGAGTGGTGATAAATTTTTCATTCTGGTTGGGATGATTTTCCCATCTCTAATTACAAATAATATTAAATTAAAAAGTTTATAGGGTTGGTTCAATATAGAGCACTCAATGACAATGCTCAACTCAATTTAGAAAAGAAGAGCCAATATTTAAACTGAAAAATACTAAGCAATTAGATATTTTAATGCTTTATTGGAAATTTGGAACAATGAAATCCATAAACTTAACATATTGGGCCTTAGTGTCCTGATGGGCCATCATATAGGATTACATATAAGTTATATGATTTATATATATTCTTTTTTTTTTTTTTTGAGAAAATTTATATATATCTTTAAATCATTTTCTCCTCAAACACTAAACGTAAGTACATGCAATTTATTCATGAGATAAAGATATAGAATCCTATCAATAAGTTATCGTATATGTTGGTAAATGACAACCTATTACCTTATCCACGATGGACACGTGAAGATGTATTTATGGTTGATTTGTCAAAATTCCAAAATGTTAATTAATCTCACTTTCTATATAATGAAGAGATGAGATCATTACACGTTATCGATTGACATATTAAAAGTTGTCAACGGTAGACATTTTATCATTTTCATAGTAAATGAAATCTATATATCTTGCTTTTAAACGTACGAGTTTTTATTTAATTTTACAAATTTTTTCAGTACTAGATAAATGACACGACTAAGTTTAGATGATACACATTTATGTAAATGGAATGATCCGATTCTATACATATGAAAAGGGTAGTACCACATGAATTTTGATACGGATAAAAATGTCCAAATTTAACTAGAAAAAAGTGAATGTTAAGTTGTAGTTAATAAAAAATAAAAAACTTTTTCTACCATAAGTGTAGAAAGGAAAAATCAAAGATAAAAGAAAAGAGAGTTTAACGTATTTCAATGCAAAAATGAACGAACATACCATAATTGATAAAACAAAAGGTAAAAAAATATGAGGTCAAATTGTCCACATTCTGTAATTATTGTAAATTCTCTTGGAATTGTACTGTACAGTGGACTAATACAGCATTTTATCTTTTCTTTTCTGCCATCCACCAGAATGCATATATTGTTTGATAATGCAATGATCAAGGAAGAGTGAACAGTATTGAAAGTTCAATGAAACCAGGCAGTAAGTGACAGCAACAAATTAAACCCAGAAATCAATTATCACGGCCAACAAACAAGCAAATAAAACAATTACTCCCTCCGTCCCGCTCAAATTTGCACACTTTCCGTTTTCGTCGTCCCAATCAGATTTGCACACTCCAAAAATGGCAAATAAAATCTACAAAATTGCTCTTTACTATTCAAAAAAGTGTCAATTACGCTCCAAAAAACAGTTTTTTCTTAACATCCGTGCCCGTCCCTACGTGCAAATCTGAGCGGGACGGAGGAAGTATTCAACAACATATACATACATATATTATGTACAACAATTATGGAAATCAACACAATAAAAACAAGTACAATTTGCTTACCTTTCCAATTAGATCATTCTACAGGTGGGAAAATGTAGAGTTTGAATGCAGAGGCAGTGGAAGACTGCTTTTTCTCCTTTTCTTTGGCCTCAAAAATTTTCTTGGCGGAAATCGCTGCACGTTTACAACGATACAAGTTCAAGACTTGGAAGGTCGCAATATCAGCTAGCCCAATTGGAACTTGTTGCAGTTCCTCACAGTTCTTGAGTTTAAGGTGTTTAAGTCTCGGAAAATGATGAAAAGAAGCCAGCCAAATTACCAAATTTGTGCGCCCAATATGCAACACTTCAAGCTGGCGAAAACCTCCATCCACGGCTTCCCATGACTCACCACAAAATGCTCTGTCTTTCAGCTTCAGTATCTCCAGCTTATCGAGTGATCCTACAATGGACATGTGCCTCCAGTTAAGAGAAGTCTCAGACAGTGTTAGGCTTCTCAAATTGGTCGGGAACTTATAGGCTGGAGGGAGGCGACGAAGATGGTTATCAGTAGGTGGACTTGGAAACACATCGTTTATCAGCTTCAACTTTTCAAGATTTTCCAATTTCTCAAAATTGTCAAATGAAGCATTCTTGTCATCTAGTAGAAGCAGGGATAGTCGCCCACGGACGCCCAGTTTCTTCAAGTTACGAGCCCTGTCAAAAACCTCTTTGGTGCAGCTTTCTGGTGAAATGGTTCCCAAAGTTTGAATCTTTTCGCCTCCTTTACTACTCTTACCAGTCTTGCATAAAACAGCAGATGCATTCGTCTTGAAATGCCTTAATTGCATCATGTTTAGAATATCCGCTTTAACTTCAAGGACTCGAGAACTGGTTTCAACTACAAGAGTTTGAATGTTCCAAAGCTTGGAGAAGGCACCAGGAAGAACCTTTGAATTGTATGTCAGTGTGATGTACCTCAAATGAAGCAACTGGTACATGTCAGTGGGCAGTTTGGTAAATTTGATGGGCTTCACATCTAAAACTCTGAGCAAATTGAAACCTGCCGGAATGACTGAAATATGCTCAGGCTGAATGTGGATTTCATCCTTGGAGAAACAAACGAATGTGCGTACAGTTCGACATTGAGGCTTTTCAGAGAAAAAGTCCACAGCATTGGAATGAATGCAAAGACGACGATACTTGTGTCGCCCAGTAACCGGAGGTTGAAAACCTCCTTCATTGGACTTCTTGATTTCTTGAAAGAAACCTTCCCTATCAGTTCCAGCTTCAGTTCTGCAGAAATCACGCAGCATATCATGAATACGACACGTTTTAACTTTACCATCAGGCTTTAACTTGTCAACTCTGACAAGATTCCTGTTGATAAGATCATCCAGATAGATTTCTGCAGTTTCCTCCATGCTTATACTATCCTTTTGCTGTATCAATCCTTCTGCAATCCACATCCGGATCAGTTTCACAGAGGGGATCTCAAAGTCTTCGGGGAACAAGCCAACATAGAGAAAGCACTCTCTCAAGTAATAAGGTAGTTTTTCATAACTCAATGATATAATCTTTTCCATGCGTTTCTCAGTGTCAAGATCGTGAAGATATGTATTGAAGCTGTCAGAAATTTTTTTCCACGACTTTTTCATCACACTCATATCACCTGATGCTGAAAACTTCTTGCCAAGAATACCACCTATCACCACTATTGCTAGTGGCAGTCCACCGCAACGCCCTGCTATTAGCTGTCCTTCAACTGCTAAATCACTTGGAAATTCAAGCTTTCCAAAAACCTCCCAACGAAGAAGCTCCCAACTCTCGTCTAGAGTCAAGATACGCAGCATATGAGGACTTCTATTGCGGTTAACATGATTACCAACTTCTCTTTGGCGACTAGTGATCATGACTTTGCCCCTTCTGTTGTTCTTTGGCAGAGCAATTTTGATTTTATCCCAATCCCCAGCTGACCACACATCATCCATGACCAGCAAGAATTTTGCTGCCTCCAGATGACGAGATACTAAATTGGCTAACTCCAGATCAGTTTTGTTCTTAATTTCGTCAGTGAGCCTTGTGAACTCCTTTAGAATGGAGAGGAAGATATCCTTCTTTGTGAACTCTTGAGATACGTAAACCCATATACGAGTGGGAAACTCGTAGAGGATAGTTGGATCACGAAAAAGTTTCCCTGCTAGTGTTGTCTTGCCGAGACCAGGCATCCCAATTATGGAGATGACATCAAGTTGCTGAGATTCTGCAGTGAGATATCCTTTTAATATTTCGGCCTCGTCTTCAAAACCAACAACATTGGTTTCTCTTACTACGGGAGCCTGTTTAGGATCAAAGCAAGATTAGCAAAAGAAATTAAACGATGTACATGAGATTCTCTATTACAAACAGTGTTCGGTCACTCATTTATAAATAATAATGGTAAGAGCTTTGATGGGCTCACTTGCACTCAAGCACACTGCAGCATCAGATTGCTCATTAATAGTGTTAGCAATTAGCACTTCTAGTCTCATGATATTTTTGTGCTGCAAAAATGGTTCTACATTCACATTTTCCACCATTTGTTTTTACCTATTTTAGGGCAAAGTTCACTCGACCTCGGAAAATTATGAAAAAATAATATTCCTCTTAAGTTTTTGTTTGACTAATTTTATTTTCATCATTTATGTTTCACCTTATGTTTTTCCAATACATTATGCATAAACAGATGACCTTATGTTTAAAGCTGACCTCTTTAATGCTCAACATTTCAACATTACCCTTTTAAAATTTAAATTAGATAATATAGTACGTTCTCTTTTAAAATGGTGATTACAAATCAAATTACTTATATTAATTGGTTGAAACTTTGTGTGAGTTATTTAGTTTTTTCTTAGTTAAACGGTTTAGTAGTACTGTAGCAGTTAAGTAAACATATAGACTGAAGTAAGCAAATAAGATGTGAAAGTTGTCTGAATAGATATACAAATTACAAATGAAATATTACGTATTAAATCAAAAGAAAACAATCAAGATTCAAGAAAAAAATTAACAATAAAAAAATACTGAAAAGATTTCGAAAGTTATTAAGTCACTCCACATATAAATGGACGTATCATGTGTAGTACATAAAAACATATCATATATCTGGTCAACTCTTAAGTGTACATATAACATACCATATTTATTTCTGATTCTAAGACCGGTAGTTCTAGTGGTCGACTCAATTCTTTCCAATTGTTTCTCATTATTGAGACAAAGGTAACAAAGATAAAATACGAGCTTGTTTTATAGCAATAGTAATTAATCATTGTTGTTTCAAGGTCAATCTATTCACTCGTCTAGATAATATTTTTCCTTGTTCACTAATAAATCGACTAATTAAACTCATGTTTCTATAATCAATTCAATCAATCGGGGGCAAACGCCTACGAAAAGATCGCTTGATAACTGGTCAACCCTTAACACTCAACTAACAATAGGTTTTCATGATGATACCTTCAGTAATTATATTAGGTTTTATTCATAACTGATAGACAGATACACTTAATAATATAACTCCAACAATAAATTTAAAATCAATTTTAAAAATAAAAAAGAATAGAGGTAAGAAAGTGACCTCATTATCTTCAGGCTCTCCATCTTCAAGCTGGAGGTTCGCAAAATCAACCCGGGTCTTATCTCCATAGATGCTATTGATCCTTTTGCGAACCGATTCGACTTGTTCGGCGATGTTCAGAAGCTTTCTGGGCGTGTGGAGAGCGTTGAAGATGCTCTTCTTCGACTCGGCCTCGGCAGCCTGAGTCACCGACACGTCGATGATGTCTTCGGCCTCGTAAACGACGTCGCGTATCTGGCGCACCAGTTCGCGAAGCTTATCGTCCTTTCGCCTCTTTTTGGTGGTGTCTTTGAGAAAGCTTTTGAAGAGTCGCAGATCGTTCTCCAGCTCCTCCACCTGCTTCTTCGCGTCCTTTATCAAATGCGCGTGGTGAAGAAGCAGCTGCTTTAGGTTTTCCAGAAGGAATTCCACCGCTGCATCCGCCATTGATGATTTCCTTTTTTACCCCTCTCTCACTCTAGATTCTTCTCTCTCTTGTTTTGCCAACAATGTGTACTTCTTCTCATTTTATAATCGTCGATTTCACTTCACACGGTTTGGCTGTTTCCGTATTCCACACGTCGTTGATTTGGGTTAAACTGCAAGTCTTTGTTTATTCCTTGTATTTGTAAGCCCCACTGTAATTTCCAAGAGCCTCCCACATCGTATCAATAATTGGTATTTGTAAGCTCCACTGTAATTTCCAATAGCCTCCCACAGCGTATCAATAATTGTAAGTCAACTCCAATATTATAATAAGTCTTCTTCTAACATTTGTGTATGGTGGAAGATTATTGCTAAATTTGTGAAGGAAATGTTTATATTTGGATTCCCAACACTTAAAAGAAGAAAAAAAAAAAAAAAAACTGTGCTTTCTATCCTTTCAAATTTTTTGATCAGGCATTTATATTTTTATTTGATATAAATTTTTAGTTTATGTGAGACATTCCGATCTCAAACATAAATTTTAAGGTATAATAGCTATTTATACCACAAATCAAATAAAATAGTTTTTCTATTACAATATATAGTTTTAGGGCCCGGCTATCCGCACCCCAATATTTACTTAACACACCCCATTTATAATTTTAATTATTAAAAAAATTCAAAAAAGGGTAAAATGACAATTTTGCCCTTCTTAATTTAAAAAAAAAAACTCTTCTCTCTTCTCCAGGTCTCCTCCCGATTTCTGCTTCTACTTCTTCCTTTTTTTTTTTTTTTCTTTTTTCATTCCTCAAACCTTAAATTCCCTTTAAAAAATCATTTTATGATTTAACAAAATATATAATAATTGTGTGAAATCGTGTAAAAAAAACAAAAAAATAACAACAAATCTGAGGACCCCGTTCGACCCATGGTCGAACACACCTCTTTGTGTTCGACAAACCAGGGTCGAACGGGTCCTCAGATTTGTTGTTATTTTTTCGTTCTTTTTACACGATTTCACACGATTATTATATACTTTGTTAACTCATAAAATGATTTTTGTTAATAAATTCAAGGTTGGAGGAATGAAAGAAGAAAAAAAAACGAGAAGATAAGAGAAGCCGGCGGGAGGGAGAGGGAGGGGAGGAGAGAGAGATGAGAAATTTTAAATTTTTTTAATTAAGAAGGGCAAAATTGTTTTTTTACTATTTCTTGAATTTTTTGAATCAAAAAGAAAATAATTGGGGTGTGTTTAGTAAAAACTAAGGTTCGGATAGCCGGGCCCATAGTTCTATTACTTTTCTAGTATAATTTCGATAAAATTTTTGAAATAACTCTTATATTCACATGTGTATCAAACTCAAGGTCAGGATATTGCTAATTTCATATTACCATATAGTTCAATGTGGTTGAGTGATGTTATATATTATTTGTCTTTGTCAACAAAAATAAAATTATTATTTTTTATATTTATGGTCGAAAAGTATATATATTATTTATTGTGGAATTCACTATTATAATTGCAGTAGAAATGAGTGTTATGCCTCAATATTAATCTGATTTGGAGTTATTATTCCACGTTATCACTTAATCAGACATTAAAACGATTTTCATTTCTGAAATAATGGTATCCAAAAGTAGCGAAAGAAATCCACCATTTTGGTTACTAAAGCATAAAGATTATGAGATATATAGAAGAGAAGGCAACTCTTTAAGAAGATGAACAATTCCTCAATAAATATTGAGGATTGGGACCATATTATAGACAAAAATAAATTCCAAGATAACAAGATTCCATGATAACAGGATAGAGCAACGATATGTGGACATCTCTATAAGTCTTTAGAACTAGGAAGTTCAACCCATTGGAGTTGAAGCACAATTTCGCCACATTCAACGTTTTTCAATCTGAGGCACATGTCCTGAATTACCTTCCCGTCCCTCCACACAATGCAACTCTCTTCGGAGAGGCAATTGGACCTCGAAGGTTGTATTTGTTTGATTCTTGTGCCATTTGGATGGGCCTTGTTTTGCTCCTTCAACGACTCAATGAATGGTCTAACATCGAACTCTGCATCCCCCATCTTGTCGTCCATACTAAACGTGTCGTGGTCATATACTGTCTGGAAAGGTTTGAACAAAGTGAATGAGTATAGGCATAAAGTTTGTGAAGTCCATTGAGAGTACCAACATATATATAGACTAACATCACAAGTGTTTTTGATATAGATCTCAATGTCTAGTTTCTTATGAAACGAATCTCAATACAAGGTACAGTAACTTTGAAATGTGACATAAGAACACGGGACACGTAATAGTTGAAGTTGGGTCCACAGAAACAAAACTGTATTACTTAGAATTCTAAACTTAGAATATTAAGGATACGACAAATATGCTGCCCCTTAATGGAAGTAAAGTCACAATAAAACCAGTATCAATCTTCACAAAACGAGTCAAACAGAACAGTAATCACCATTATGAGAACTATTCTATGCTCAAAGTCATTATTTTTATTACTTTGTAGCAATTCTTAGTCCGAAGACGTTTAAAAAAATTTGATGAGGAGAATAAGTTTTGGAAAGAGGCCAAGATGGGATATCCAGTTAATAGAATCGTAAGAACTTCAAAGGTAAATTAGGACAAACAAAAACAGAGGAAACATAATAAAAAATCAGCAACTAATACGTTATAATCTAATGTAGCCATCCAAACAACAATACATGCAGAATCTGCAATCACATTTGTTTTTGTTAAACGGTAAAAGTATTTAAGGAATTGAGAAGAGACTCACAAGCTGAACTGGTTGGCTAGGATCTGAAATGGAGAGTGTCAAGTCCTCATTCCATTCAGGATTTATATCCTTTCTGATCACACGAGTTTTCAACCTCTGCATCACAAAGATACACACTTTAAAATTCAAGTTTCTCCTCGTATGAAAGCAGATAATATCTATACATAAACATTCAAGTTTCTCCTCAAATCATGTTGGACTTTGGTTGCACATGAAACAAAACTAGAAATCACGAACAACAATCGAAATCCTCCACAAAAACTAAAGAAATGGCCTGGAATAAAACAACCATAACAACAAACTAAAACATTTATCCCACTAAATATGGATCATATCTCGCCATAGAAACAAGAAACACATAAACAAACAAACAAGAACCACAAAAAACAGAAAATGCCATAAATATATGAATCCATAAATGATTAAGAAGACCAAACCTGGTTCCCCAATCTGAGAACAACATAGGGATCACTGCTTCGGACATCGCGAACAGCAAGGTTTATACCTCTCTTTACCCGAATCCTCAGCAATCCCAACAAATTTTCTGTCAGAGATTTTGTTTTTGTTGGGCTATCGATGCTCCCATGCCCACTCAGATGACTGTAATTCAAATGATATTCACCCCTTGGAGATCCCATTTTTACTATTTATTTCCCCTTTCCTAATTATATTTTCCACCCACCGATACTAAATTTTTTAAGACAAATAGTGAACAAATGTTTTAATTTTTGTCACTCTTCTTTTTTTCTTTTTGGGTAATAATGTTCTCCCAAGAATCTGGCTTTCTTTTTGCCTCTGCAAGAAAAAGGAAATTCTCACTATTATTACAAAATGAACCGGACAACAATCAAACAATAGAAACAAGAAATTTTCATTCAATAATGTCAAGATCAAAGGATTGAACAATCGATTCAGGAAATAGGAACAAAAGGCACCTGAATCGTTCAACATGCAATAATTTTTCTTTGGTAATAAACAATTTTAGATTTGAAGGGCATTAGTTTAAACTGAAACAATAATATCAAAAAAACGAATAACAAATATGATCATGCACCCCTCGCAATGCATATGTGCACATAACTTAAATTTTTAATTAGGTCTACCAATGGCTTTGAAGAAGACAAAACAAAACAATAAAAAGAGAGGAAATTAAGGAGATGATACCTTTTATGATCTTATTTTTTTGTTGATTTTCATCGGAGGAGGTGGAGAGAAGATGAATTTATACGGGGAAATTCAGACAGTTTTGTGTTTGTCCAAATTAAGGTTGGATTTAATTGCTGATCATGGCGAAAACGACGCTGTGTCTTCGTATACAATTTCAAAGAGTAGTTGATTTTTATTTTCTTTTTTCTTTTTTCTTTTTTTAGATAACCGAATTAACCAAAGCCGTCTTTTTCTTGGGCCAGATCCACTTCGGCCCAAATCCTTTTTTTAACTCAACCCAAAATTTGAAGCCTATAACATGTACAGAAGCCCATTTAAAAGAGTAACCCAATAATAGACATCCATAATTGAAAGCAATGGGAGCAGAAACAGAAAAGCCGAGTTTTCCCTCCAAATCGAAGACTCAAAATGGAGGTGGAGCCATGGGAAGCTTTAGATCTAGACGATTCTGACCTCCCATCTCTCCTCCGCCCTTGCAGACAACGGCGTTCCACCACCACCGCTTCTGCTTCTGCTTCTTCTGTAAACCCTCTTTCGCGACCTGAATCTCCGAAACAACAATCACAGCAACTAGCGCCATCCATCTCACACCGCCCTCGCACTATTCCTGGACCCGCCGGAGCAGTTCAGTCCGCGATGCTCCGGAGAGATCTCGACCGTCGGAATCAGAATATCTCCGACAATCAGGATGATAACCGCGAGGGTTTCAATGGTGACAATCATAATGTTGGTGTAATTTCTACCCAAGAGTATATAAAGAGGGCAGTGGAAGACTCTGCGGAATTCGACGATGATTTCACTCGCCATCCTTGGCTTTCTGCCCTCCAATTCCTCGGTACTGTGATTTTGTGCGCGAATTTATTGGTTTTCTTAATTCTTATTTCCCGTTGTTAGGACTTGTGTCGAATGGTGAGTTGATTTTGAAGCATTCTTTTATCTGAGATTTTGAGGTCTATTAATGTTTCTCTTTTAAGGTGCTGAAAATGGTTTGATTCCAAGTACGCCGATCAGCTCTATCAAGACATGTGTCAACGGTGACAAGGTTGTTCAGGTATTAGTTTAGCTTTGAAACTGAGGAACATAAATCTGATGGTCCATATAGAGAGATATGGGATTGTGGACTTGAAACTGAAAAATCTGATTGAAGGGAACCCATAATTGATGCATAATTCAGAATATGGTTGTTTGCTTAAGCTATTTGAGGTCTATTTTGCAGTAATTCAGAAGAAATAATAAACTTTATTATCTCCATGTCGTCTTTGGTTTGCTTGTATTAGGTTGTGGCTGTTATCAAGTCATGCACACCTAATGGAGTTGGGGGTTTGATAGTGTTGTTGAAGGTATAAAGGAGAGCCATAACAATAATTAGCACAATAATGAATAGGAGTTTATGTAACTAACTTGATCATCTTCAAACTTAGGACCCCACTGGTATAGTTGGTGCCAGTATCCATCACAAGGTCCTCTCTGAGAGCGAGTTTGGAAAGAACTTGAGTGTTGGTGCAGTTCTGATACTTCGGGAGGTATATCCCAATTATAGTTTCCTGATTCCTCTAAATATTTGATACACCATTATCTGATGGTTTCAGCATACTGCTCTTTGTTTTAGTGTTGTTTTTCATTTTCAGTAACTGAATAACAGTTGCATCTCAGGTTGCTATATTTTCTCCTGCAAGGTCAACACATTATATCAATATAACACACAGGAATTTGGTGAAGGTACACTTTGTATTCATTGTGAATTTGTGATGAATCATATACCCAAGAACTAATATATATTGTATTCTATTGTCTGCAGCATATGCAGTTTATTATTTTATCATTCAACTTCTCTCTCGATGATGATCTAAGCCATGGAATCTAGATTAGTCAAGTAATGAAGAGCTGAGGGGAAATTTCATTGTATGAAATTTATTGGGAAACAACCAAATATGGATATTTAATATCTGCGTTGCACACGTATCACTTCAAAGCTATAACTTACTTTTTCTTGCATTACTATTATATATGTTACATAGATTAAAATAGATGAATAATTCATCTGCTAAATTTTTTGTCCAGAAGAATTTATCATAAATGTGTGAAACATGGTGATGACTTAGTAATTGTATAAAAACCTTATGCCACTATGTTATCTTTAAACTGTGTTCAGCCATGAATGATTCTATTTTGCTGATCAAAGTCCATCATCAACTGCCCTAGGGAGAGCTGTTCAGTTGATTATGAGTCTTATGACAGACCATAATGATTTATTCATCATATCATACACGGTTAACCTTAATTTCTCACTGCTTCAATGGGTTTTGTCTGTGCAGGTATTCTGCCAAAACAGTGGCTCTACTTCAAAAGTAAACAGCTGCAGCAGCTATCCTGTTCAATATGCTGATCCTGGTTATGGTGAATCAACAACTTATTATCTTTTTTAAACTTAACTATAGTTTTACTGGAACGTAAAACATTCAAGTGTCACATTTTCCCCTCTATTTTAAGATTATTGCTAGTGGCCGGTCTTTTGCTAAAGAAAAGTGCAAGCTATCTAATTCTTGTTATGTTTGATGCATCTCAGAATATCAGGGGAAAGCCAAAACAGTTGGGAATATGTCCACTATGCAAAAAGGGACACATGAACACACTCAGAAGAGCCAATGCTCTAGAAGAACTGAGAATTTTCAAAATCATAGCATAATTCAGAAACAGAATCTTTTCACTGGAATTACACGGTCCAATGATAGAGGCGGCACAAATGATAGTGCTGCTCAGAGAGGGCATATACATTTAAGCCAACATATCCCCAGTGAAATACCTGAAGACACTGATGATCATGAAGAGTTTGTCAATGACTACGGGAAGGATGCAAAAGGTGGTCATTTTGAACGAAGAGCTAATACCGACAATATGACCAACTCTTTTACAAAAAGTAAAGGAGTAGAAATTCAAGGAAGCTGTGAAATTGAGACGCAAAGGCAGCCTGTGTCATCGAAAGCCTCGGTGCCAGAGTGGACAGACGAACAGTTGGATGAACTCTTTGCTGGTGATGAAGATGATGGCTCTTTATTCTGATAAGGTTTCCTCAGGTGATATTTTTACAATATATTTGTGTAGATATTGGAAAAGATGTACATCCCTTGCCTAACCACATTCCCAACCATAAGTGACCCATTGTGGCTGTGATGAGCACGAGATCCTTTCAAGATTTTGTAAGGACACAAGAATTATGGCTGTAGCTATGATTTTAAAGAACAATAAGCTTTGCTCTCAGTTTTCAGACATAAATTGAACATCGAAACATGTTTGAATTGATTAGTGAGGAATTTTTGGAGTCGAGCTATCAAGTTTCTGTAACGAATTTATCAAGGTAAAGAAACAGCCAATAAAGCAACTATTAAAATGCCAGGATCCTTTGGTAGAGTTTTTCTCTTTTTTAGGGAAGGAACCTTGAATTTTTATTTTATAATAATAATATATAATATATAATAATAATAATAATAATAATAATAAATATTTTTTTATTACTACTACTACTACTACTACTATAATAATTATTATTATTATTTATTTATTTGTATGTGTTACATCATACTCCATATTCTGCCTTGACATAATCCCTCATATCATTCTTTGAATAACAAAATCCTGATTCCTGCATTTAGTATGGAAACATTTCGCCTATATAGAGGATGCCCCGTGTTTGTTCCAAGAAATTAATTTTGGCAAAATGGACCTTAAGGTCCTAAATACTGATATTTTTTCTTCAAAAGGTCCATCAACTATCTATCAGTTTTAAATAGCTCCTAATATGTGAGAGAGTGATATGCAGCAGTCCTAACAGGACATTAATATTGTATGTGCAAATGGTGTCTGGATACACAAAATAACTTCATCGGATAATCAATATTCCAGAAGTGACCCACCCTTAACAAGAAGCATCTTTATTTCTTGATGAGGCACCACAAAACTTCGATCAATTAAATTTCTGGAGAAAGCCAGAAAATGAAATCACCTAGTTTTGAATTATAGCATAGCATATCTGAGACAAAATGGAGAACTATAATAAATGAATGGAAAATGAAACCTACAGCTACGGGAGGAGATGCACTACGTCTGAGCATCATTCATCTATTCCTCTTGCTTACATGACAAAAAGGGAGTCGGCCATCAGGGCCTTCAGTTTTAATAGCAAATTGGCATTTCGAATTTGTATAAATTTAACTAGTCCCACCGAAGACTGATGTGTGATGCATTGTTTCAATGTCTTGGGCAACATGAAGTGTTCCTGAATGCTTTCTACTGAAACGACTTTCTTAGCCTGTCCAAGGACAGGGCTGCTCTTTTATTGTTTGGCTCAAGAACAAGTGCATAACTGAAATCTGCAAGGTAAAGTTACATTTGAGAAAAGATTGAAGAAAATAACGGCATAGGGTATTCAGTAAAGTGACTTCACAGTTCACATTGGAAAACACAAGTCATAATATTTTATTGTAAGGACCAAAATGTACTGAGAATCTAAGAGTCTTCTTCAAATAGGAAACAAAGTTGACCCTATAAAGTTGCCCATGAGTATTCTCAATGATACTAGTATATATTACCTTACCTGTCCCAGCATCATTAAAACAAGGGACAACTACAATTTTTCTGAACAGTTAGAAAGAAACCCCTATGATGATGCTTGAGGCGTGCATTTTTCTTACAAGTTCTGACCTCAATAGGTGATTCGAAAAAGTATTTGTAACTTACAAACTTACATGGATATTTTGTGTAAGATAGATCAGACCTCAAGGGCAGTTTCTGTAATTCCCAAAAAAATACATATACACCACACCATTCACTAAAAACAAGTACAAGAAATGAACTCACCTTCCATTGCTTCTTTGTAATAGCCTAACATTTCCCGTGCTGTTCCCCTCCTCAAATATGACTTTACATTCTGCAAATATGTCAAAAATGTATTAGACACGTCTCAATGTACAGAGAAGAAAAAAAATATAGGGGCAGGAATTTTCTTGAAAGAAGTATACAATTTCAGAAGAAACATTGAGAAATGGTGGCAGGTACTAGTTAATCACAAAATACCATTGCCCCAACTAGATATAACTATATACACACAGTGGACCCTATAGTATAATAATAAGAAATCCCACAGAATAATCTGATGAAATTTCTTCAGATTAAACTTTAGGTGGAAAATTAAGAAACAAGTCAAGACCACAAAGGATAGAACATGAATTGTCAAGAACAAGATGTATAGATCATATAAAATAATTATGAAATTCTCCTGAGGTTTGACATTAATAAAAGACGACACTACAAGTTAGTCTCAGTTAAAAACCAATTAGCACCGAAAAGTGTTATCGTCGTCACACAAACAACTAAATCAAATACATATATCCTATAAACCTTACCTTATAATTACATGGCTAGATAGCGAGCATGACATTAGTGAGAATAAGAAGGTAAGAAACAATTAACTCAAATCAAGGACTAGATCCACATATAGTGTCACAATATGAACTTTGACTTGGAGATTTATCTGTTTGAGCGGTTTTATGCCATGAATGAAAGATATATCATGACTTGTAGGATAAACCACACTGGTCTAATTATACACTGGAAATCTTTGAGGAAGATGTGGCAATTTGATAAACCTTGGGGGGGGGGGGGGGGGGGATTTAATTTGGACAACCCTCAAGGAATATTTATCCTTTAAGTTCATGTTGCTGCAGAGGCATGTAACTAAACAATAATTCTCAGAAAGGATATACAATGTCCAGTTACACCAGTAACAGAGAATCCAATGTCCCAACGGTCATATTTATATTATGTGAGGATATGCACGAGGAAGTACCAACAGAAATTTATCTCACAAGATGATACTAATATCTCTATTTCTAATATTTTACGTCAAGAAAACAAAGGAAACAGCCAGATGTATTAAGGGATTGAAGTTTAGAAACAAAAACGTAAAGCTTCATATGATTTCGGAGTCATAATATAAGTAGGGTCGTGCTAAAGAAAAGCATAGGGTGACGATATTTTGAAAGAGCAAATAATAAGTTGATATACACATCCACCAAGAACCCACTCAAGAAGGGGGATGGGAGATTGAGAGAGAGAGAGACAGATGAAAAACCTTCTTATCAAGATCTATCGCTTGGGTACAATCTGTTTCTGCTTGAAGGAAACTGGCAACAAAGAACAAAAAGTTAAATAAATCTCCAAGCAGATGAAATAAATTAAGAATCTCACTTCAACTCAATTACCTTCTAAGCTCCAAATAAGCGGCAGCTCTGTTACTGTAATATGTTGCATTACTACCGTTAAGCTTGATGGCTTCTGTATAAAATCCAATAGCCCTTTGCCACTGTGTATCTTTAAATGCTTGATTGCCCTAAAATTCCAACATTGATAAGATGTCAAAATGCTTGATAAGATAACCATTACACAAACGACAGATATAATCTGAATTCTTTTCTGACCTACAAAAATTAGCAGGAGAGGCAGAATATTAAAGAATACTTTCAATCCACTTCAACACGCAAGTACAGTATGGCAGTTAAATGGAACATGATTGGGGTTTGTTAGAGGTCAAAATCACATGGGTGATCCCAATTCACATGCATGAGGTGGGTGACAAACAAATTTGCAGCATCATTTGGTTATTCTTTAAAGAAGAATTCACATTCTTCATACAGAAAGCTCAAATTAAGAGGTCATGTAACTAACTGTGGGATCTTCCCCCTGTTACCAGCTGAGTTTTCACCAGCTGTTCTAATTCAGTGTACAGAAGATAAAGCTACACTAGCTAATCCTCATTTAGCAAACTAGCATGTAATGACTGTAGTTTATTGACCTAAATTTCAACAGAGAAAGAACTGCAATAAGTGAAATATTCAAAAAAAATTGTTAGGCCAAATGTGAAATTTCATCAATTCACATAATTTTTTAATATATAAATAAAAGAATTATGTGAGGGAGACTTACAGCTCAAACTCATGAATAACTTGTAGAGGCATACTAACAAAGTACATTTTTATTTACGCATCAAAAAGAAAAGTATATTTAGAATTTACCTTTTCTTTGGCCATATCAGCAGATGCTTCATTTGTCATGGCTTTACTAGATAATTTAGGCTTTGTAGCTGTATCAACCTGTTCCTGTAAAGATGCATACACGGTCTGCAAGGTGTCCAGCAGAAATCTATCACCTCCATGCCTGGCAAGAAGTGACAAAGAAACTGGGCACTTTTCATGGACACCAAGTGGTACTGCAACCTACAATGAGAACAGAGAACCAGTGTCACAATAGGTGATCTCAACATCACACAAGCACATATATGAGGGAAAGAGATGGGAACTTCAACCTGGCAACAGCCTGACATACTAGCCAAACTTGACAGAGTAGATGTACAAATCAGGAATTCTTCTGAAAAAATCTCCTTGGCGTCAAGCTTTGGAGGAAGATCAGTAGCAGTAGGAATAACTAATATCCCATCATCCTGTTTATATACACAAAAAACAAGCTTAAGTGAAAGTGTGGCATCAACCAGGACACGATTAACAAAATGACACCAACTATACAGTATTAACTAGATAGGCTCTCAGGTTATTATGTTGTTATAGCAGCAGATATACTTGGCACCAGGCCAATAAGAAGCAGTTCCATAAACTATATAATGATAAAGGGCTCATGAATCTACAACAGTATCAGATGGATGCTTCATGAACATGGAGTAAACTATGCCAGATCAATGAGATTCTAAGATTATAACCACTGCCAGTGTTATTCACCATCACCATTAACTTTGAAAGATCAAATCCACCAGCATGGAAAACTCTTGAATATACAGATATTATAGGTAGGAGAAGCACCCGTCAAAGTTCTTGAGAGTGACATCTTTCTAAAAAATGCTATGGGACTTCACAAATCTAAACCATCACATTAGGAAAAAGAAGGTGAGCCGGCAGGATAGGACAGTGATAAATTGAAAATTCATGCAGATAAAAAAATTTGTAATGGTTTAATGAAGAGATATTTCTTAATGTACCATATATATAATTGTGGGGGGGGGGTATCATCCATTTTGGTAGGACATAAAACTTTAAGCACTAGGTTTTCATCATTTACATCAAAGTTATTTAAAAAAAAAAAAAAGAGAAATAAATGAACTTATATTACTATAATGAAAAAAGAAGGATGAGAAGTCCCTCAGAGATAATACAGAAATCAAAAGATCCAGCAAAGAACAACCGAAAACACCATGTACCAACCAGGACAAAACCCCAAGCCCTAACAGAACTAATCCCCAATCCCTCAAAAAGTCTGAAATACAAAATCCTTGCAGATGTAGGCAGTATTCACCATGTGCAATGATAATATATTTTAAAAATAAAATAGAAAAATAAAAAAATGTTTTTTAAAAAAAAAAATATTATCATTGCACGCAATGAAGACTGCCTACATCTGGTGGAGATTAGGCATTATTTAGATGCACAAGAAAGTAAAGAGATAGTTAGGACAGCCACTTTTAGCATCATGCAATAAGGAAAGAATGCACAAAAGCACATATTCTGCAAAGTACATTAGAAATGTATACATATTGACCCACCAAAAAATATTATATCAAACTGGAAACATTATAAAATTAATACCTTTAGGAGGGCATTTATAGCTGAACGCAATTCACTCCTGATTGTGTGACATTTTTCGATGTCTGCTTCAGTCAAATGCAACACTTCTGGCATTTGTGCTGATATAACAGGATCCAGAGTAGGCTTTACCGAGTCGATCCATTCATTATGGTTTTGTCTGAAATCATGGCTGCATGTAAACAACAAAGAATCACATTATTGAGGGTCCAGGAATGAATTCCATGAGGATTATTCTAATTGGCTGTCCAGTAGTATCAAAAAAATATACGTAGACAAATAATGCAGAGTACACATCATCGTATTACTCCATCACGTCACTAATAAAATTTACTTCATTTAGCTAAAATATAGTAATTACCAATTTAAATGTTAGAATTTGAAAATCTTTAGCTTAAATTATTATAAACGTATTTATATTGTTTTATAAGTGTATATATAGACTTATCCTAGTTTTGGATCATTTTTAGTCGTATCAAGATATCCTATGCTTAAAAAATAATGAATTGGACTCCAAGATATGTACCAATACTGGCCAGCATACCCAAAGTGTGAACAACTAATGCATGCTAATTATGGGACTAAAGCCATCAATTGAGACGTTTCGCATAGAATTCCCCAATTCAATTCAGCTTACATGCCAAAGATACACAAGAATACATATAGTTAATTAAAAACTACATAGAAGAACTAGTTAATATGAGGGACGAGTTTCCATGTTAGTTCAAAGATGTCATGGAAACCATACCCATAGCTGTGAAGGAATTAGATTTGGAAAGGATTATTTAGAAGGGGGAAAAAATACATACACCATCAAAGAAAATGTTGACACCGACAGACTCTACTCTTAAAAGAAGATATTATTTTCAATTGTAAAACTGAATCACATTAATTTAAGGTGAATATTTCCTCAGCGCTATCTCTAACTCACCTCTTGAGCATATGCATAATATTTGCTAACAATCTGATGGGAGAAGATCTCCCCTCGCCATTTGCTTGCATGACATTGAATGTGTTTAAGCTTGGAACCTTCGTTTTTATATAATCACCTAGATTTTCATGCCTCAGAACTTGCCCTGAAAGGTGAGGCTAATAAGCAATCAAGGATAACAAAAAAACTAAATCACAAAAATAATTCAATATGATAAATTTTACAATTGATGTTAAAAGGAAAGGAACATACTTCCATAAAGCTTCTCAATGGACTTTATCACCAACGAAGTGGTGTGGTCAGCAGGAATCTTACATAACTGGAAACAGTCATCGGCAATCACAATGTTCCTTGGATTGCGTTGTGCAGCATATGGAACCTGCAACAGCACATGACCAACACGACGAAGTATACTGGGATCCTTCGCAAACCATCCTGCAATTCACTTATCTAAATACCAATACAGGAGAAATAATGCTTGAGACACTTAGAGGCTACATAATGTCTTTCATTATGTCCTAAACTTGTAGACCCACACAAGAAAATTTCTAATACTTAGAAGGTAGAGAACATGGTTTTTCGTATGTCCTATACTTCCTAGACTTTTATTGGCATGCATTCTACAACATTGACAATAAAAAATGTCAAAATTTTCTACTGAGGGCCCAGAGAAGCAACTCTTTTAAATGAACGAAAAGCAATAATATTGTCACAGCAGCCTTTATAAAAATCAACATCACATTTCCAATAATAACAAGGGAAAATATCTAAACCGGTATGTGCAAAAAATGCTAATGATATCATGAGCAGCAAAGAGTTTTGACAAACTTCATTTCATCTGCCAGTGTGGCTAAATTGATGTGGTGAAGAAGAATGTTATACAGCAGTTTTACATTCTATACCCCCCCCCCCCCCCTCCAACCCAACAAAAAAGGTCTCACATGTAAGAATTTCGATACCATTCCACCTGAGTCACTCAAGGTACATGAAAGAAAAGGTTTAAAACATCTATTTCAAAGGCGACATAAAAGAAGGTAAAACATTCCAAATAGACAAAATTCGTGTGTATACATCAGGATATGATATTGATAAACATACCTACTGTATCAAGACTTCCGGAGAGAGGAATTACCCCAGAAAGGGATACAGTCCCATGTGATGGTCGAAAGCCAAGTACACCACAGTAACCAGCAGGTAATCGCACACCACCATCAGTATCAATGCCTGTCATATTTTTCAAATTAAACACGTATGTAACAGAAACAATTCTCAGGAATGGAAACAAGCCATGAAGGGTCAACCACATCACAAGAATAGCCTCCAAGTTTTAATTACACATTAAGATCTATCCATTAATCCGCCAAACACAACCACTTATCTCTGTTATGAAACAGAAATGTTATGAAACCAACTCAGTTTAATTATATAAGTGCCATATTCCCAACATTATATATCTAACACATGGACTTCTTCGCGAGAAAAATACCATCATGCTCAATCGAACATTAAACAATACTAACATTTGATAGGCACTATTGATAATCTAACAGTAAACTAAATAAACTGTTTAATCAAAAGAATAGTAAGTAGCTCACCCAACGAAAAATCAACAAGTTTAGCAGCCACTGCAACAGCAGCACCACTCGAAGCTCCTCCTGGAATCCTAGAAGGTGCGGCAGGATTGGTTGGTGTATCATAATGCTTGTTTTCTCCACTTACACTGTTTAGAGAAGACAAGAGGAAAGTATATATTAACAAGAAATAATAAAGTGGTCATAAGCAATATAACTGAAAGGTTCTCAGCTAGAATAAGAGTAAGGAGCAAACCCTAATGCCATGTCATCCACAACAGTTTTTCCTACACATGTGGCCCCTCCATCAACAAGGGCTGCAACAACAGGACATGTCCGAGTAGTGGGCTCATGAGTCCTGGACCAGTCTGGATTTCCAAACCCAGTTACAAATCCTTCGATGTCAAATCTAACAAACAAGATTCATATTTAATTAGGTCTGAAATAATAGGAGCATTATCCAATACACATGATCATGGGTGGCAACATCCATCAATTTTTTGTGAGAAAACCCCGAATATTAAAGAATAAAATCCTTAGTTGCATGAATTGTATTGAAACTCCCATCCAAGATTTTGCAAGAGACATACATCTCTTATTTCTCCCTTAACAAGAAATAAACCACAAACACCATCTGTAGACAATTACATGAATCTTCACATGAAACCCTCTTCTGATCAAATTTATTTCGGAGTGTATATTAGTTTTGTTTCTTAATAGTCAAACAGGAAATTCTCTTGTTCCACTCACTTCTCCATTAACAAACAAAAACAAAATAACCAAAACAACACCTTTCAAATAAAAGCAATACAATTAAAATACTAACCACCACCAAAAAAAAAAAAGGTAACACCAATAATAGCGAAATTATCTACTTAACTACTCTAAAAATCTCGACTTTACCAAACCAAAATACACACTGAATCAAATTAAAGATGCTTACACATCAGAGACAGCGAAAGAGAGGCCCGTAAGCGGATGAGGAGCTTTGGGAGGGGCAGGCTGCGGCGGCGGCAGTAGCTGCAACCGCTCTATAAACGCTCCAAAATCAGCCTTAACCACCCTCTTAAGCTTCTTCGTCAAAATCAATATCCCGGCAATCCCAAGCCCTAGTAAAACCCACAAGTTCGCTGATGAAGACGTCATGTTACGGATATTCGAGAATTCACCCGTTCACACCAGACCAAGTTACGCAGATAACTCACCAAAGTATAAGGAATTTTAGCGGAAAATATAAATAAATAAACTAAAGGGGGGTTTATTGGTCGAGGAGGATGGAAGGTGAAAAGAGGCTTGAGCGAAGAATTGGAGATGGAAGATGAAACCTAGAAGTGTGTGTGTTGTGTGTGAATTTTGGGGTTTGGCCGTTTGGGGTGAAAATTTTGTTTGGGGTTTATCATTGGCCTGAAAATATTTTTCCTTTTTTTTTTTTTTTGGTTTTTGTTTTGTTTGTTCTTCACGCTCATATTTTATTAATTAAACAATTGTATTGACCCTCGAAAATTGCTTACACACATTTTTATCCTCAATATACATACGTTTAACTTTTAGATAGATAGATGTTATTAAGTTGTATCCCGACACGAGCCAGCAAGAGCCGGAACTCGTGGCCAACCACCAAGGATCGAGCCGGCCAGGCCTTGGGCCGGTGTGTACGACTCAGCAGAATTCGAATGTATCAAGAAATTCATCCTAACCATAATTACTCAAGGGTAAGATATACGAAAAATGAAACAAATCTAATCAAAATACAATCAAATCTAATTTGATTATGCCAAATCACTAAAATCGGGTCTATCGATATACTTTCCAAAATTTTGTAATATCTAGCTTAGCCTGTAAATAGAACTCTCGTTTATGAAAATTGAATTTGAAATTCATTATATTATAAGTATACACTGATATTTCTCTGATTTCAGCAATAACACCAATTCGGCCTATCAGAATCGACAAACAAAGTTGAATAGACAAACAAAGTTCATGAACAACTTTATAAGATAACTTTTTTTTACATAATAACTCTATTGATGGTAGCATGAGATACAAGTGATCTTGAGCACACTAATAAGTCTCTATATTTTAATTAATATCTCTTCTCATTTTTCTTTAACCGATGAATTCAATTTACCTTTCAATATTTGAAGGTGTACACTGATTACTATCATGCATCTTACTCATCTCCTCTCATGGCGTAACTTTTGTTTTTTTTTTCCTTTTTTTTTTTTTTTGCCACTGCAAAGAGCTTGAATAAAAAAAAAATTTTTATTTATGCAATTGTCAAACAGTTCACTTTTAGATAACGCGAAATTGTTAGAAAATAAGTGCAACATCGAAAATAAATCATTACTCTTTTATTCTAAATCAAAAAGATTTCATTAATTATTTTTTTTAGCCGTTTCTTTATTTGTAAGATGAAATTGCCACGTATAAAATGTTTACGGTCTATAATAAATTTTGTTAAGATATTATGATCTTCAAACTTTATGATTGTAGCAAGAATGACCTTAAAAGTTATAAATGAACAACTCAATATTTGGAAAACTTCTAAACAAAAAGAAGAAATATATTACAATTGTAGAGACGTAAGGATGTTGGCGATAGTTGAAGTGAGTGAAATCATTGATTTTTGGTCTATTATAGATCTTGAAGAGTTATATGACTTTCCAAATTTAGACATTATTTATTCATATTGAATTAGTTGGACCGCAACTATTCAACACCGGCATGTCCTTAAAATGTGTTTGCATTAGTTCAATTTGAATAACGTTCATTCATTTCAAAAAACAAAATTCGATTTAACTTAATCGATTCAAGTCAATCCGTACCGTCTCTAATCCAAACCATGTCCATGTCACAAGCAAATCAAATCATTTTACCGAACCATGTGATTTAATTATTTCGAACTTGACTTGAGGTTTGATCTGTGCATTCAACCCATCATGTGGATCCACACCACTGCCACATCATCAAACCAATACCATCTTGTAAAACCAAATAACTCAATTTAAAGATTATAATTCATTACGATGCCACATAAGCGTACCTCCAAAGCTCCCAATGCGTACACATCCTTATAACTATTTGAATTATCTTTAAAACAAATATATATATATATATATATATATATATATATAGGTTATCAAAATATATTCCATCTGCTGTCTCAAATTTCAGTTGAGTCATCTCATATTTATCTTTGAGGACTAAAAGCATCCATAGATTTCTAAGCCCACTCCAACATTTTGATTTTTCAATTAAAAAAGCTAAAAAATAATTTAATTCCAATTTTATCTTTAAAAATAAATAAAAAATGAAATCATACCTTCTCTATTGCCACTTCATTTTTCTCTTATTTTTTTAAACTTTTTTAATTATTTGATGTTGTTTCTCTAAATTTTTTGAGGAATTGAATGCTAAATTGATGACGGACATCTCACGAATTAGTTAAATGAATGGAAATCTCATTAAAATTGAATGAAAAACGCAAAAAATCGATCAAACCCGACCATAACCGTTTGGCCCTGGTTGGCCGAACACACAGGAGAGCAGCGTGTTCGGCCATGGTGACCAACGCTCTCTTGATTGTTCGGCCAACCAGGGCCGAACTGACTGTTGGGAAAAGACATCATTCCGTTCCATTTCTAAGGAAGAATAAGCAAACGAGAAATAAAAGGAAGAAATGAAACAACAATCCACAACACAAGAATTTACGTGGAAAACTCCAAAATCGGAGAAAAACCACGATCAAGAGAGAATATCATTATGTGAAAAATTCTTACAATCACACATTATTCCACTTTTTGTCTCCCAACACTCTCTACACTCTCTCTACACTCTTACAAGCCTATAATGATTCTCATATTTCTTAGAACACTCTTTACAAAAAGAAAACAAGGAAAAAATTTGACTAGAATCAAACACTAGATTAAAGTGTATTGATTGAGGCACTTGTGTCTAAACCTAGGCCTTTAAATAGCCTTAAGGACTCCTCCCACTTTGTTCACAAATCCGATGTGGGACAAACATTTCTTTTATTTTAACACAAACCCATCAAACTTCACCTTGGTAAAATAAAAGAAACACTTCATTGTCTTATCCGACAATCATGATTCTTAAACTAAAGAACCATCAAAAATCCTACTCCACCATATGAGTAGACAACTTAGAATCAATCATTCTAAGAATTTCCTTCGGCACATGTCGAAATTCCTTGCTAAAATTATGGTGCAACTTCTAACTGCTGGCCCTCATAGAAGTTTTTCAGCCATCAACATAACATCCACACACCTTGCATCCATGTCAACCAATGCACGTGTGGATACACCAACATCCTCATAGGAAATCACTTCATATCGTAATGTTAGCAGCTTGTTCGGAGCCCTTTGCCACAACCGCTCCACCTTGATCAGCTCCACCTTGACAGTTTCGCCTTATATGCCCAAGTTTCCCACACTTCCAACAAACACCACTCTTGGAGTCTTTTCTTCTTCCCTTTGCTAAGAGTCAGAATCTTCCGTTGAAGTTCGTCCTTCACTCATCAGTCTTCTCTCATCAAAAATAAGTTTCCATGTGACCTCAGTAAAAATCAAAGTTTCCTTCTAACCGCGCGTCGCAACGCGGAAAAATTAAATAATATATTTCCTAACCTAACCAACTAGTAGCTAGGGCAAGTAAGAGTCGATCCCACGAGGAGTGATGATTAACTATGTCACCTATGTTCAATTCAAATAAATAACAGATTATGGGGGGTTTGAGATCGATTATCTACCACTAAAATACTAATAAACTAGAAAGCAGATTAAGCAAGGATTCAAGATATGCAGATATTCCAGTTAACAGTTCAATTAACCCCCGATATCAATTATCTCCTAATCAACGTATCATCCCTCTCTCAAATTATCATGGAATTATCATCCATAGTCTAACAACTACGCGCCGTTAAACCGAATCGTCTCTTAAGATTAGTTAAATTAGGATACGCTCACTAATTAACCCTATTTAATTGAACAACCTAGGATACGCTCGCTAGATTTAATTCATTCAAATGCATTAATCACCAAGACGATAGGATAAACTAGACCCCAAACCTACGCGCGTGATTTGATGATACTAGGATTATGTTACCCTAGAGATGCACGACCTCTAGTTTACCACTTTATGAAAATTAAACCGCAACGGCGGAATTAAGATTCTAGCAGTCAATTATCAAACACTTAACCTAGGTGATCAGACTAAATCAAGCATTAATAATTGAAAACATTATGCACAGATAACATAATCAATTTCAATCAAATATCGAGAGGGAAATACGGGATTAATTAGAAAATAATAAATATACGGGTTCAAACATCCCTGCTAACCGGAATTAAGAAATTAGTCGAGCATCCTTGTAATTGAATCCATCCAAGCAATTATGAGATCCATCTAAATTAACCTAGAAAATAAAGAATATATAAACTAATCCTATCTCTCTTTCTCTCTCCACTAATCTACTCTCTCTCTCCAACTCTCCAACTCTCACGTCTTCTCTGGCTACTGCGTGAATAATTACTCTTTCTTGGCCCAAAAGTCAATTAACTAGGGCTCTTCTTGGAGGTTAGCACTGGCCCACTAGTTTCCCTTAAATTATGGACTCAGCCCACTCGCTCCTCTTGTAAGTCCCATTGGTTGATTCTTGGGCCTTCTCTTCTTTAATTATATTGGGCTTTAGAAATTAAATCAAACCCAATTGATTTCTCTTCGTCCCTTGATCAACTTTCTCGACTCCAAAATACTTCAAAACTCCTAAAATAATCAAGAAAATAATATATGAAATATTCGGAGACACAAATCACGTATAGGTACGAAAACGGTACATTCAATTATCTAAAAGATTATAAAATCACAAATATATCCATAATAAAATGCACCTATTTTCTACCTATCACCTTCCCATACATCAATATCGGTTTCATATGTGACCTCAGCAAAAATCAAAGTTTCATTCCCATACATCAATATCGGTTTCATATGTTCATAGGAATGAGAAGAGACAAGATTCAAAGTTTTCTTCCCATACATCAATATCGGTTTCATATGTTCATAGGAATGTGGAAGAGACAGGATGAGCCTTAATGCTTTATCCTCATCTTCAATCTTTACTCCAATTGCTTTTAGTTCAGAGATAATGTCATTAAGAGTACTCAGATGATCTAAAATTTTCGTATCTTCATCCATCCGCAAGGTATGAAATTGTTCTTTTAAGTACAACCGATTTGAAACGCCCTTTGCTTGGTACAGAGCTTCAAGCTTTTCCCACAACTCTTTGGTACTCAAGATATCATGTACATTTGCATGAACATTCTTGGCCAAACACAAACATATTGTGCTTGCAGCCCTTAAATCCAAATCCTCCCAATCTTCATCACTCATACCAGAATCTTTGTTGCTTGTGCCTCCTGTCTTCCTCTCAGAGCTTTGTGTGACCTGGATTGTATCAGCACATCTTTAACTTTCACTTGCCACAAGCTAAAGTTGATCATTCCATCAAATTTCTCCATGTCAAACTTTATTGGAGAAAACTTTGACATACCTGCTTATCTTCCCCAAAAAAATCGCCGTTTCACCAGAGGAGCCCACCGCCACCTTACTAGATTAGAGGAGACCGCCGCCTCACCAGAGGAGAGGCTTGGACCTTTCTTAAGAAATCTTTTATGATGTGGAAGATCAGATAAGACTGCAACCACAGAGCATACTCAGAATATCAAAAGACTTGAACCAGGCTCTGATACCACTTGTTGGGAAAAGACACCATTTCCTTCCATTTCTAAGGAACCATTTCCAAGGAAGAAGAAGCAAATGAGAAATAAAAGGAAGAAACGAAACAACAATTCACAACACAAGAATTTACGTGGAAAACTCCAAAATCGGAGAAAAACCACAACCAAGAGAGAATATCACTATGTGAAAAATTCTTACAATCACACAATATTCCACTCTTTGTCTCCCAACACTCTTTACACTCTTACAAGCTTAGAATGATTCTCACATTTCTTAGAACACTATTTATAAGAGAAAATAAGGAAGAAGTTTGACTAGAATCAAACACTAGACTAAAGTGTATTGATTGGGGCACTTGTGACAAAGACACCTAGACCCTTAAATAGCCTTAAGGACCCTCCCCACTTTGTTCACAAATCTGATGTGGGACAAACACTTTTTTTATTTTAACACAAACCCATCACTGACATGGTTGAGTTTTATCGATTTTTTGAGTTTGTTCGTTCGATTTTCATACAATTGATTAATTCGTAAGATGCCCATCATTTATTTAACATTCAATTTCTCAAACAATTTAGAGAAACAACATCAAATAATCAAAAAAATTAAAAAAGAAAAAAATGAAATGAAAAGAGAGGATAGGGTTTCAAATTTCTTTTTTATTTATTTTTAAAAATAAAATTAGAATTAAATTAATTTTATACTTTTTTAATCGATAAATCAAAATGTGGGAGTGGACTTTAGAAATTTATGGGTACTTTTAGTCCCACCCTATTTATTATAAACTTCCAATTTCAACGTCTATAATTAAGGGGCCGCTTGGTTGGGTACTTTGTAAGTAAGGAATGGAAATGAAATGAAATATGAGTGTTTGGTAGATGACTTTCATTCCTCCAAAAATTGTTCCAATTCCTAAAACTAAGGAATCAAGCATTCCTTAGGGTTTTCTAAGGTATCACTTTCATTCCACAGCTCCATTCCCAAAAAAAAAAAGGCGTGCATGAGCTATCTCATTTCCCGCAATTTCTTTATTTTCATTACAGTTTTTTCACGTCTTCACTCATCTGTGAGTTGTTCATCCATTATCCAGCGCTGGTCAAGCATCGTTGAGGTTAGCCCCTATTTTTTTTATCAGTAATTTTTTTAATTTATGAACCTATTTTCACTAGATTTCTCTCACACGCACTCTCTATCTGTATCTTCTTCGCTGGTATCTTCTGAGGCATTTTGCAATTAAGCCAGAAAAAAATCCCCAAAATTGATCGAGGGTTTCTATTTGGATCCTACTTTTACACTCCTCCTCAATGGAGGTCTCTAGAAGCAGCATATATAAATAATCAAGTCTATAATGATTTAGAATATATAATCAAGTCTCTAGAAGCAGCATATATATGATTACCACTTGTACAAATATGATATACTTTATACAAATTTAAGGATGTGTATAGGATATATCTCTTATAAGATATATCTCTATTAAGAATATTTGCTTATTCAACTTTGAAAAATTCTCAGTTATATATGATTACCAAAAAATCTTGCCTTCTAGCAAGCAACTCATTTATACTCTGTTAGCAACTTTGTCATAGTTTTATCTATCTCCATAAATTGATGTAGCAATTGTCTTGGTATCACAATGTTATGATGATTGGTAAATGACACGTAGTAGTTATATTTATATAGCATAGATAGTTAACTATTGCAAACTACATGAACTTGAATCTGCAATTATATGCTGATTTTTTTAAATGTAGATCAAAATGGCTCGACCCCCCTTCAACGAAACACGTCACAAACTAAAACGACTCTTGTTGCTTCAGCATACAACAAACAATATGCTGGTTTTTTATTTGCCATGTACTATGTAGTTATTTCTTTGTACCTTCGAAATAACGTTCGAAAAATCATAACAAAAGAAGAAAAAAGGATTAACCGAATGAAATGGATGTGCAAATTAACCCTCGACTCTGATGCTGCTTGCATTAGTGAGCTTCGTATGGATAGAGCAACCTTTAGGATATTGTGTGATATGGTAAAAGAAAATGGAGATTTAGAGCCCACTAAGAACACATCCATAGATGAGGTTGTAGCAATGTTTATATATACTTTGGCTCATCACAAAAAAAGTAGGACAATTGGCTTACTTTTTTCGCGTAGTACAGAAACGGTGAGTCGACAATTCCATCAAGTTCTAGGTGCGATTTTGAGATTACATCATATTTTACTCAAGAAGCCAGAGCCTATTACCCAGGATTGTCAAGATGAGAGATGGAAAAGTTTTCAGGTACATCAACATATTACAATTATTACATAATGTTTAATGGATTTTTCTTTTATAATGAATTTTTAGCTCATATTTGTAGGTATTAATGATCTCTTATTAAAATTATAGGGCTGTTTGGGAGCTTTAGATGGCACACTAATTAAAGTTACACCTCCTAATGAGGATAAACCCAGATATCGCACTCGAAAAGAATGTATTTCAACAAACGTTTTGGGTGTTTGTTGCCCAAACATGCAGTTTATATATGTATTGCCAGGTTGGGAGGGCTCTGCACATGATGGTCGTGTGCTTCGAGATGCAATCTCAAGACAACATGGTTTGAAAGTTACTCAAGGTAAATTTGTAATTTAATTTTTAGTTTGCTGATTGATTCTCAATTTTCTTCTTTTATGAGAATCAACCATACATTTTTTATGTAATTGAAGGTTGCTATTACTTGGTTGACTCTGGATATTGCAATGCAAATGGATTTCTTGCTCCATATCGAGGTCAACGATATCACCTCAAAGAATTTGGTGGTCATCGACCAGAGACAGCCGAGGAATATTTCAACATGAAGCATGCTAAAGCAAGGAATGTAATTGAGAGAAGCTTTGGTTTGTTAAAAGGAAGATGGAAGATCCTCACATCCCCTTCATTTTTCCCAATCCAAACTCAAACTCGCATTATAATGGCTTGTTGTCTTCTACAGAATTTAATTCGTAGGTTTATGAACTTCGATCCACAAGAGTTGATTATTGAAGGAGAAGAAGAAGAGACCGAGGAAGAGGAAAGTGAAGAAGATGATGAAGTAGAATATATTAGACATATAAGTCCAACTAATGAGTGGCTAGCATTTAGGAATAACATGGCAACCAACATGTATAACCTATGGAGAGCTCGGTCTAGTGACAATTATTAGGACTTTGTTTGGTTCCACAACTATAAACATATTTTACCATCTTTTGTATTAAATATTATTATCTTATAAGCTATTGTCATATTACTTTTAAAACACACTTATCATATTTATATTACTCTTTGTTATTTTTGCATTTTATGATAGGAATGGTTGCAGCTATACCTGCCCGTGGAAGAGGGAAGAACAAACAATTCTGGAAAGACTCGGAGGTTGAAGCTTTAGTTGACACTTTGCAAGAACTAGCTGCGGATCCTTTATGAAAAGTAGATGGGGGGTTTAAGAATAACTACATGGTTGAAGTGCACAAGATAATGTTAACCAAGGTACCCAATTTCGATAAGGAAGTTGATCCTCATATAAACTCTAAGATCAAATGGTTACGAGAGAAGTATAATCCAATTTCTGAGATGTTGCTGCAAAGTGGGTGTCAATGGGATGATGTTGAGCACAAAATTAATTGTGAAAAACAATGGTTTGATGATTGGTGCTTGGTGAGAACATCTAACCTCAATAACGATTTTGCTCTTGGTTTTTCTTAGCATATGTTTTAATACGTCTTATTCTAAAATTGTTTAATACAGAATCACAAGAATGCTGCTGGATTATGGAATTTTAGATTCTCATATTTACAGAAATTGGACATGGTGTGGGGGAGAGACAGAGCCACGGGACTTAAAGCTGAGGATGTGGCCGAAGTGGGCACTAATACAAATTATCAAAAGAAAACGATTATGTGTTCTTCGAATAGTGATGGTGAACCTGAAATGGTCTCTAATCCAACAAGCAGCCGTGCACTAAAGAAACGTAAAAATATTTCACCAGAAGGGAAAATTTTACACAAGAAAAGGAAATCAACAACATTTCAGCAAAAAGTTGATTCAAGGTTAGACAATTTTACTACTAAATTTGAGTCAATTTGCAATCAAATGGCAACACAATATGCTGCTGTCACAAATGCTTTAATTATGGAGTCTAAATCTGAATCACTAACTGATGAGAAAATGCAAGAGGTTATAAATGAACTTATTAGCTTGGGATTATCTCCAATGGATATCGGTAGAGCAGCTGAAGTTTGCTACAATGATCCTGCCAAAGTACAAGTCATGTTTGCTTTACCAAGTCATTTGAGAAGTTCTTTTGTGCTTGGATTCCTCAATCCATCTCCCAATCCATGAATCTCAAAACATATTTCTTTTGCTTTATCAAACTTTTGTAAGTAATGTGTAGCTTGGTATTTTGTAGCTCCAGTATTGTATTTAAGAGACACAAATACAAACTTTTGATCTTGGTTATATTGCATCATTTGAACTTTGAAGTCTCTCTTATTGTATTTGTGTGATATTTTGCATCATTTGGGTTCATACCTTTGTATAGATTGTAATGTTATATTTTTGTAAAATTCTCTTGTGGGGTTTCTTATTCTGACGAGAGTGGAGTAAATAATGTTGTGATCAGCAAAATTTTATATATGTTTACCTGGACAGGGTAAAGCTTCAAAAAACGTGGTATGCTTGTTTATACTCTATTATCATAAATAAAGTGTCATTCAAATAATATTATTTTCTAAAATAAAAAATTAATTAAGTTGATTCAATTCCTAAAGAATTTTGATAAACCAAACGCAATCAATGGTTATGATAGTCATTCCCATCATCAACCAAACAACACAAATTTTAAGAGAATATTCATTTCATTTCTCATTATTATCATTACCATTCCTTTTGTCATTCCTTCAAACATACTAAGCGGTCCCTAAATCATCAAACTAAGGAAAGGTACGATACTTCCCTTCCTTCGTTTTCCCCATCCCTCAGTTATTTCCCGCCTTTAGGCTTGCTACTGAGCTCTCCGTCCAGATTGTTTCAGAAAGCTAGGGTTTTCAATTTTCTTCAAAATGAGAGTTGAAGATTACAAGTTTATGCAAATCGAGGACGCAATGACCTGCTTCAATCTGCGAGTCAATCTTATTGGCGTTGTTGTCGAAACTAGTCTTCCAAAAAGTACCAAAGGAACCGGTAAATTTTATTTTTTGGAATAAAATGTAGCGATTCTTTCAGAAACTATCCTGCTGAAATGAGTTATTTTGTGTTATTTCAAGATTTCTTTTGCTCAGTAAAGATTATCGATAAATCGCGGCCGAGTGGAATGTGCATCAATTTTTTTGCTGAAACCATGGAGAATCTCCCTCATGTTCAGAGTGTTGGAGATATAATTATGGTTTCTCATGTTGTGGTAATTGAGTTTCTTGTCCTTCATTTCTTTTAATTTTTCTGTTTGCTGTGAGTTTTTCCGTGGGGTGGAGTGATGTGAGTTGTGTTGGTTGTTTTCTTTTATGGATCTGAGCAGATTAAAGCTAGGGTTCCAGATGCCTATGCTTTGTTCAACAAGAAATATTCATCTTTCGCGCTATTTGAACAGAGAGTTTCTAGCATTAAGGAACTTGTACCTTATCAAATTTCATCTACATATAAACCTAAAGAGCAGGACAAGAAGTTCTTAATGGATTTTAGGAAATGGTCCATCCAGCACAAAATTGAAGGCCAGTGTTCTTGTCACTGCATCCATGTCATTCAAAACATTCAATAAACTCGTTCTAAGATTTGGTGATTCTGTTATCCTTTGAGCCTAGTTTGATTAACTTAATGGTAAATGATACATATTTACGGATCCCTTATTAGCTGTTTATGTTCATCAACTTTGAGTTAAAGTCCTTTTGAGCATCTCTTGTTTACTGAAAACTTGTGATCATTGGACTTGAATATAAAGTTTAGTTTTTTTTTTTTTCTTGACAGGCTTGAATGAGTCATTGTTATTGAGAGAGATCAAGGTAGGTGAAAAATTTGATCTGCTTTGCAAGGTAATTCAGAACTATGTAGAACTAATATTTATTGCATTTAATGAATTGGGATTGTTTCTTCACTTTGGCAGTATCAACAAAGAAGTGGTGATATCATGCCCTTTCTATGTGTTGTTTCCCTTGTTCCTTTGATAGATTTTGCATATTTCGGAAGTCAAGAAGGATGAGTGGGTGCTCTTTGTTTGGGATGGGACGGATACACCACCAGCTCCAATTGAATTCAAGTCAGGATTTTTCTTTTCTTTCATGTCATTAGTGCATAATTGGTTTTTGCTCCTCCCTCTTCTGGTTGTGTGTTAAATGGCTCTGTAGCTGTATATTCTGAGCACGGTATATAGCTAGTGGTTATTTACTTTTAATAGTTCTTCTTGCTTATGCATGTGGCCATCTGAGATGCTGAATCAGCACTCCAACTTGTTATTTTTAATTGATTTTATGTATCTGCATATTGACCTTTAACATGTTTGCCAATCTGCTTGTCACATGATCACATTGATCTGAAAACCCGTGGCTATACTATTTCAGACTGGAGGATGAGATGGAAAATCCACTTCCTTTACTGTTGGATCACTCTTCTTTATCAAGAGACATATTATGTACATTTCCAGCTGTTGGAACTGTATTGAGGATTGCTGTTGATCAAGGAAATGAGAAGATTGGCATCAAGTTTCTCAAAATAAATAGATGGGTGAAGCTTGTCAATATAAAAATTGAAGTTCATGCAGCATTGTGGCATGCTGTTCTTATGCCTTTCTCTAAGCTATGCTATCTGCCCGATGATGATGATTCTATAATAGGACGTGAAAGGTTGTTAAAGTTTATTCCCTTTTTCTGTATCAATATAATGTGATGTCTGTTTTGACATTTTACACGGTGTGTGACTACTGAAACAAGTAATCTCATATCTTTGTTTGCTTGATAATTTACCAATTATGAATGACTCCAGTAACATAATCAGTGATATCTCTGTTTGTTTATAATATACTAATGATATATGTGATTTAGGACTTATAATGAGCGAGTTCCATCCAAATGGGGAAGGATGCCCTTCACAAGTTTTCCTTGGCCTTCTCACATAACAGGTCTTGTTGCTATAGTGATATGATGACTTCATATTTCGTGTCCTTAGTGGTGATGGTACATTACTAATTGTGTTTCTATTTTGGAATACTAGAGACCGACTATCCTGATGTGCCCTTTGTGACTTTGATGGATGTTCTCACTCATTCAGAGGTATCTTAATTCATTTAATATCTCTATACAGGAAGTAGATCTCTGTAAGGACATACCAACAATTTAAGACATTTATAGTATTCCATGGAAATTTTAAATGCATTGTTTCTGTCGTCATGAATAGTTTGTTGCGGTTCCTTTACCAAGCACTTTCTCCTACTTAAACTATCTGTCATTTGAGTGTTGCGTGCTGATTGTGCGCAGCTTGTGATTTTTGTTTCCATTTTTAACTATACTTCTATTCCATTCTCTTAAAAGAAGATTTAAATGCATCCTTGATTGGTCAATATAATCATTTATGTGGATTATAGTATTTTATACTTGATAAGTTAGGGTTAGTAGAAGTTTTGGTAAATTAGCATCAGGCATATATTCATGGCCACATATGCTGCATTTCTGATCTGTGTAAGTTCTACTGGAATCTTTTGATGCATGCAGAAAAAAAATTGTTTAAGTTCCACTGGAAACTTTTGATTCATGCATTACCAAATTGTGAGAATTATTTTTTAAATTTCACTGCAGTTTTCAGTTTTACAATTTAAATGATCTGAAAGAAATTATGCATTAGAAATATCTTGAATGATTAGTTGCAGATAACATGATGCCACTTCCAATTTATGAGCCTGTGCATTGCAGGTGACTTATAAATTTAAGTGTGTAGTTCGGGCTGTTGCAATATTCCCATGGAGGGCTGAGGAGTTTTGCTCTCCTAGTGGTACATGCAGAGTGAGGTTAACACTGGAGGATCCCACTGCAAGAATACATGCTTTTCTTTATGCTGAAGATGGGGTAAATGCTTTTTACCACTCTGGCGAAATGCCAGTCTCATTAATACCAATCAAATCACCTAATTTATGAATTAATATTTCTTTCTGATTTTAACACATTGCTCAAACCTCAATAAGAAGTCTTTGATTTGCTGAGCTGTTTACTTTGCTGATAAGATCCACCAAAAGCTGAAGGAATGAATAATATATAGAACATTGTGTGTGTGTGTTTATTTAATTGGTTACTATTGGCGATGTCAATAGGTGCCCACTAAGGCATTCACAAGAGGGAGAAAGATACGTTATGCTGACATGCCTTGTGTTATTTTCATATACAGCTGAAATTTTTTGGGAATTTTCACTCTGTTGATATGCTGACAAAGAAGCGGGATATGTTGCTTGGAGTTGCTAACAACGACAATGCATCTATAGTGGAGAATATTACCAGAAATCCACCGTGGATACAATGTTGCTTGAAATCATATTATATCGATGCAAGTGATGTTTGGGGCAGTCGGAATTATCGGATCTTTGCCACTACATGTCTTGGGTGATCATGGTGGATCGATATACTGCAGACTCACGCTATTTTGTACAATGCTATAAAGAATTGAAGCTTGTACATAGGTTTTAGCATGGCTGGATGTAGCTTGTTTGTAGGTTTTATCTTGGTGGAATGTAAAGTATATATACAAGGACTTGTGATAACCAACTTCTAAGTTTTCTTTTTCAATGTTAGTTGAGTAAATTTAATGTTAATCTTGCGGTCAGCGGTGTGAGAATGCATGATTGCAATGAGATTAATCGTTCCTTCACAAGTTCACATTTTTGGTGCCTTATCTTGTGATTGTTATGGAATAATTCATCTTGTCATCAGGTTGCCTACAAGAGAATATGATATTCATTCGTAATTGTGATGCAACATTTGAGCTTACCTTTAAAAAAAAAAAAAAAAAGTCCAATTAATTTTGATTGTGTTGTATTTTCTCCTAAATCATATTTCAGATATATATGTGTGTAATAAATTCATAAGTATTTTAATTTTATTTTGAATAAAAACCAATGAAAAATATCCATTATGCTGATTGTTAGTTATCTTTGCTGACCACTGACCAGCCTATCTTTTTTCTTGAAGAAATTGGGGGAAAAAAATCATATCTTAAAATGTATTGTCCTTTTTCTTTAATAAATTGTAAATTTAACGCAAAATTATCTATTTGAAAGAAGAACAGTGTAAAAAATTGGTTAAATTGTTTATGATCGTTCGCAATCAAGTTTAATAATCTCAAGGAGATATTACGATTCTGTAGGCAACGCATAGTTCTTGAAAAGTTACAGTGAGGAACTGAGGTAGCACATTCCGGTCATCGTCATGTCAATTGAGATCAAACTGTCCCGATTCAACCGTATCTATCGCCCCAATGTCTCTCTCTCTCTCTCTCTCTCTCTCTCTCTCTCTCTCTCTCTCTCCCTCCCTCTGTTTGTGTGTGTGGGCGGGGGCGGGTGGGTGAATATAGCTATTTATACCGATAAACCTTTGTTGTATGAATTTTGGATAATTTGTTTGTAAATTGAATTACTGTTGGAATTTTAAAGGAACCCCTTGAAGGAAAGATAATCACGAGGCTAAATTCTTCAATCTCCTTCCAATCTATTCGCCTCACTGTTAACGGTACAGTCAATTTGCAGGTTCATTACTTTTCCTAGTTTTTTTTCCCCTGTTGATTTTAGCTCTTTATAGTTTTTGTATATATTTTATTTGTTAAATGACATATAAATTAGATTTCCAAGGATTTATGTTGCTTTTAGTGGTAAACGTCTAGGTTCGAGGTGGATCAGCTGGAGTTATTGAGTCCTTGTATGGTGTCATCAAGCCAATTCCAATTGTGTAAGCATCCTTCTCTCATATGTGTCTCTTAAACCTACCGTCTAAACGTTTTATTAATTTTTCGGATCAATTTATTTAAAGTGGTTCTATTTAAACAACAAAATATTTACCTTGATTCAGTGATTTTAAGTTGCAGTAGTTTGGCTCATTTTTCTGGTTCATGCTTTGTCGTATAAACCATGTCCAATAATAAGCTAGCTTTATGGTTACATGATTTAGCCATTGATGATTCGTGCACTTCACACAACCATTTTACCTTCTCTTTTGCCTTTTCAATCTGAACATAAGAGTACCATTTAGACTTTCATGGACATTAGGACATTGAAAAGGAACTTAGAATGTAAGCTGACAAATGTGCCTTACTCATTTGATCACTTTATGTTAATTTTCTTTCTCTGTTATAATTCGCTTTGATTATGCCCAAGCAGGAAGAAGATTGTTGATATCTGGTCATCTGGAAAGATTGGATCAGGTGCGACCGAGGTACGATCTGAGGTGTATAATATTATGTTTGATTTTGTTTAATTTTGAAGTTCTATCTAAATGTGCACATATGATGAGACTCTGTATCTCTAAGCTGTATCTTGTGCTACAAGAGTGTGAAATAATATAAATATAAATATTTAAACAATGAGAGGATTTGTTCTTCTCGCTGCCTTGAGTAGTTTGAGCTATGGTGATTTGATAGCAAAGGATGTGATCCAACATTAAGGAAATCGTTCCAGCTATAGTAAATTGATGGATAAGGATATCAATCTAACTATGGGGAACTTAGATTCAACCAAAATGGGAAATTGAAATTCATCTCGTAATTGAAGTCCAAATCTTGGTCATACCCTTAACAATTACATTTGAATTTTGAAAACACTAGCACTCTTGAAAGTTGAAAGTCTTCAACTCGTGAGGATTTTTGAATCAAGGTGTTTCACAGATATTTCAAACTTATGAGCTTTCAATGTTATATTGGTTTATAATTAAGAACTAATATACAATAGATGGTTACGATACTAAACTCAGGTGAAGTAAAACTTGTAGGTACTAAAAAACTTCTATAAGTCAAGCACATATTGTATCAGTCTTGAGAATTTTGAGGTTTTTAAATTTGAAATTTTGCATGGTCAAGGGAATTTAAGAATCTTTGTATGTTAAGAATGAGAGAATGTTTTTTTTCCTCTTTGTTTACTCCTCTTTCTCTTCTCCCCATCACCCCTAACTTCTCAGGTATTGTTCGACATGTCACTTTCTTTCTGCTGAATAACACAAAATATGTCAAAGCTGGTCATTCTACTCTGTAAGGTGCAAGCACTTGCAAATACCAGGCAAGCTGTACCAGTGAGATAGATCAATAGTGACCATTAATTTTCTTTAGAGTCAGAGCTCCCTTGCTAAGCCTAATAAGAGAGTGGCATTAGTTATCATGTGGGATAGCTGTTAGTATGCCTTAAAAGACATTGCAATCCTCTCTTAATGGACCATAATCCATAGGCTTTCGTCAACTACACCAGGCTTGTGCTTGCCTGGACCAAAGTTGTATTACATGGCATGAATGCTGTGGATTGCACCTTCCAGAGCTAGGCATTTTACATGTAAAGGATGAGATTTGACACCATTGTTCCCAGTCTCTCGTTAAAGACATTTGAGGCATTGAAACCTGAATATCTTTATTGTAATGCTATAGGGTGGATTACTTGATGGTGGAAGGTGGTGCCGTAAGAGTATCAATAATTAGTAGAAGTTGACTCATTTTAGCTCAGACATATTGAATAAGCTTGCTCTTCCTGTAGCATTCTAATGCAATAACAATCCTGACCAGCTTCAGTTGATTCTTATCAAAACACAATATTTTGATGTTCGTTTCTGGAATATCTAATTTTAAAATTTCGTCTTCTAGATACCATTTTCTATGATCCTTAAAGATGCAAAAGAAGAAAATCTGGAGAAGTTTTATGAAACCTTTCATGGAGCCAATATCAGCATCCAGGTAATCTTGCTGAAAATTTTGTATGTTTATTCTCTTTCTTGTTCATGTCCTGAATTTGCTATAGTGTTATTCTTTTACTGCTAGAGTCTAGAGAGATTTACTTGCCCAAATTTAACAAATGCCATTTAGTATCTGGTAACTGTAGATATAGTGAGAGGATACTTACACAAACCTTTGTCAGCCACAATGGAATTCATTGTTGAGAGTGAAAAAGGTACGAGTTTTCCATTGCCCATGTGTCCTAACCTATACTTGTTTGTTGATTTGTTTTTCATTCTATCTCAGACAATCTTCCACAGAGACCGATTTCCCCAGAAATGGTGATCTTTTATATCACGCAGGACACACAAAGGCATACATTACTTCCTGAACTGAAATCAGGTTTGGGTTCTTAGTTATTTTCTGTCCTCTGTCCTAATTTTATTTTTTGTATATCACATGATTGTCTTACCTATTTGTTGTAGTCCCTATTAACATGGACTTAGCTCTATTTCTTGGTGGTGTTTAAAATTTATCAGATTTACTTACATTTTTTATACTAGTCTTCTGTTGGTATCCTCTGTTATTTTTTTTATTTTTTATTTTTGCTGTACCAGACAAGTAAACTCTTATACAGAGGAGCATTAAGGTTTAAAATTTTTTTTTGACTATCATTGGTTGAATTAATTATTTCTTGTGATTATCTTCTAAGTAACCCCTCAATTTTATTTTAAGATTTCTGTATGCATGAATATTCTGATTACTATGATAAGTGTTGGATTTTCATTGGAGTTCAATGTTAATCTACAAAACTACTAAATGTTTTCTTCACAAAATAATACTTATTTTGGCAAACAAGCTAAATATGGACAGAAAATTGAGAATGATATATGAAGAGGAATATCCATCTTATATTCAAGTGGAGGATAATATGGCAAACAGACGCGTACTCCTCTCCAAGTATTAAAACCTGATTGTTGAAGGTGCATGAATTTCCACTGAGAACTTAAAAAAGTTGCAGAACCAGTTTCTATTAAGCTTAGTTGCATAACATTCATACATGCCTTTACAGAACTTGTTAAGCCAAGTACTTTGTACAGGAATGTATATCTATCCATGTCAATAATGAAATTCAAAATCAGTAGTTTTCACAGGCTTCTACTATCTCCTGCTTTTCTTTTTCAGTGCTAAAGCTGAATGAATCATCATGTCGCAAAGCCAGTTACATATATGTTGTTTCTTCTAGATTTCAATTAGCAATATGATGCATCTTGGTTTTTTGTAGTATCAGTTTATTTCAAAGCCTTTACTACATAAGTAATCTCAATAGGTGGTTTCCGGATAACGGGGAAAATATGCACTCAGTGTTCACTATCAGACCCTATTAGTGGAGTATTAACTGTTGAGGCTTCTGCTGTTTCTATTCATTCCATTGACATCAACCTCATCAGAGTAGAGTCAATTTTGATTGGAGAAAAGATAGCAACAGAGTCTTCTTTGATACAAACAACACAGGTATTCACCCTTTCCTTGATTGCTTAACATTTGTTATCTACCGGTGTTCTCTTGTTAAATGTTCTTTCTCTTGTTAGATAGCTGATGGAGATGTTTGTCGTGGCATGACTCTGCCCATTTACATCATTCTTCCCCGTCTTTTGACTTGTCCAACCACTTTTGCTGGGTAGGTGTTTGAATGCAGAATATTCCTTTCTGTTGGCATTTATAGGCTGTTGACTGTATGAATGCTTTGACGATGAGCATGAACAATCCAGAATAATATGGTCTAAAAAGGACAGATATCTTAGAACTTTGAGGATTCTCAATATTGATGCTTCTTTTTACCAAACTTTCTCTTGTTGGTTAGTACAGAACAATAAAGGGTATATAATAGTGAAGCAGTTTTGTGTTCCTTTTCTTTTTCTCTCCCCCAACTGCAGGTGTATGTGTTTGAATGTGTTATTAATAATAATATAAAGGCAAAATATACTGAATTTGACAATGAAGAAATTTGCATATGAAATTAGTTTGAGCATCAATTAACTTGATGATGGCCGTCTCCAAATCTGAACTTCAGATTCGTGCACCTAAAATAGATGTTTATCACCTGATGTTTGAATATATATTTTGTGTTTCTCTTTACTGTCAATTCTTCCGATGTGTTCTTGAAATTTGTAATGTATACTTAGTTTAGAATGTAGGCCTGTCGTCATTAATTCTAATCTTAGTATCCTGATTTTCATTTCGTTAGGTTTCTCTTTATCTTTTCAAGTGTTCTTTTGATTTTCCCTGCGCCAATTATCAATTAATCATTGGGATATATTGCAATAATGATGAACCGGGCCAAGTCTTTCGCCTTATCTTGTGTTATTCAGGCATCCAAATTACTTATCTGCATTTGTGTTTATGTACTAAACCATGACTAGACATACAAATTGTAGTATTTGCAGTACTAACAGAATTCCTGTTTGCAGTCCATTTTCAGTAGAGTTCAAGGTTAGCATTGTGATTACTTTCATGTCAGATCTCTATAAGAAGCACTCGAAAGCTGACCAAAAAGCTCCTAAACCATGGGTATGCACTCATTCTGTATATATGTTTGTGCTAGCACTGGTATGCTCTGATCTTCCTTAGAATACACGTCTTTCTGGTCTTAATCTCTTTCCATTTCTTCCCAAATTTAGCTGGCGATGGAAAGTGTGCCGTTAGAACTGGTTCGCACAATGTGAGATTGTTTAACAAGGTAACTTTTTCTGATTGAACAAGAAAGAACTTGACAATTCTATTTTTCTATCTCTCACCAATATGGCAACTTGTCATTCTGTTATCAGGTTTGACATTTCAAATTAGTGTGGACATGACATAGTCAGATGCATTAGTTGAGCAGGAATCGCCAAGAGGCAACATGAGACATCAGAGTTGGTTAGTACTCGTGTAAAACATTGACATTGGACTGGTGGTTTTTGATTATGAGAATATCTTGAATTCTAGCCTTTTAATTTGCATTTTGTTTATACTCTGAATTCTATACTATAACTTTGGATCTGATATTACATAAAAAATTCACATATCTATAGTCCTCCAAAACCTGTTATAACTTCTGAAAAGGCTTAGGATTAGCAAATTATATATTCTTGATATTAGGACCAGACCTACTGCTGACTAAAATATGTCTTAAGATTGTTCACTACCTAATATGTGTCTCCAGTTGTGGGGAAAATGCATATCATGAAAATCGGTACTGAATGATGTGTTCCAGTCGTACTCATTGATTGTCAAATAGAAAAATAGAGATACAAGGAAAAAAAGAATAAATATCGAGATATAATGGATGCATAATAGAATCTGTTATTATGTAACTAAAAGATTAGTGAATTCCGTTTTTTAGCTAAAATCTCAATCATTCCAATCCAGAATGGGAAATGATGTCGAAATGACTAAAATGACAGATTGGTAAAATAATAATGTCAAATTGGAAACGGAATGAAAAAGAGTCTTTTTGTAAGTATGTTTAGTTTACTCTCTCATCAAAACTAACAATAATTTGCATCCAAAGCCCGGTAAAGTTCACGTACAGTTAGTTAGATATACACATAAAATCTAGTTTGAAATTGATTTTTTAAATGCTTTGATGATAAAATATTGAGGTCTACAAGATATATTTACATCCACAGTACCGCCGTAGCTCATGAATTCATTAAATAAGGGTTAATATTTGGAGATATAAAAATGCAACGATCTTGCAAATTTAGTGTTGAAACAATTAGTACAATGGGAAACTAAGTTTGAGGTTATACCTGTCTTGAAAAGCTCATTACGCCAATTAGAATTAAAGAATTATTAGTGTTGAAAAGACAGCGAATTGAGAAGTATGAAATAAATTTTAAGGATGCCGGACACTCACTATCACCATGCATGCATCAAATATTCGGAATTTGAAGGGGCTCAGATCCTAGTACTTGAGCCCCTTCACATTTAAACAAACTTCTAGGATTTGGTTGAAAAAGACACTAATTACAACAATATGATTGATAAGTTATACAAGTATCGAACGCATCATCATCTGATCATCGAACAATTTATGCAATCAAGCTACATTATATTGAAGCGTATGGCAAATTATGAAGTCAAATAACATCGTCTTTCTTGTACATTTTCTCCACATAAAACATACATCTATTTGCATCCATAATTTCATGAGATAATGGCAGGCATCCAATCAAAATAGCTCCGAATGAGAAGGGGGTCACATCCCAGTTCCTCTTGTCGGATGTCTGATATTTCGAAAGCTGATTTCCAGATGGAAGGGCTTACGCCACATAACTCAATGGCTTCAAGTGTCGATATTTCTGCAAAGCTTTCTGGGATGGTCTCCAGTTGTACGTGTCCAAGAACTAGTCGCTCAAGACATGGGAAATGAGTATAGTAGGCTTGCCACATCTTGTGCATACCACCCCATATCAACAGGAATTTCAACCTACGAAATTGCCCTTGGATTGGATTCCAAACTTCACCTTTGGTTGCATTTGGCCACAATTTGAGAACTTCAAGGTTTGGCAGCAAAGCAATGATGGAGAAATCTTCCCATGGAATGTAGCATTCACGTAAGTTCAACTTTTTTAGTGAAATAGGCAAAGCCATATCGCTCAGCATTGCCCCTCCTCTTTTTATTTTAAGTGATTCAAGTTTTGTGATATACACAAGATTCTTCAGACAATAGTCTTCATCTTTTAGGTATTTAGTCACATACCATGAATCATTAGTCTGATGATATGATATTCCCAACTTCTTTAGATTTGGGATTCTTTCTATAACTTTCTTTGTACATTTGAAATCTTGGACTCCTTTAAGTGTCTGTAGATTTTCAAGAACAGTCACTTTTTTGTAATATGGAGGATCAGGTAAAATAACTCCTCCTCCACCAATTTTCAGATGTCTAAGTTGTGGCATCTGCCAAATTTCAATGGGTAGAACCATTTTTTCATACCTAACAACTAAGGTTTGTAGATTCCAACATACATAATACAACGTACCACATTAGCAACAACATACCGTAAGTTATTGAGCATTGAGATGTTGACTGGAGAGTCTTTCTTTCACATGCACTACTTTTAGTAAAAGAAATCCATGCATGGTCTTTTTGACCAGCTTCTTCTCCTCAGAGGATACCCCTATATGTCCATCAGGTTCTTGCTTAGAATATCTTAACAATTCGCCATGGCTTAACCAAGATCTATTAAATCTAGCTGATTGCAAGGCTTCGATCACTGTCATCTCTAGTTGTCCGGTAGAAGAAACACTAAGGCGCCGCTTGGTTTCTATTTTTGGTGAAATGTTGGGACTATGAAGCTTTGCAATGTATACAAAGTTTTCTTTCTCAGCTTCTTTGATGCACAATTCCCTTACAAGGTCATGAATCTTGCAAGACCTCACATTTCCACTACTCCCTCTCTTGTGGACCATAAGGAGATTTCTACTAATCAGATCCTCCACATACTCATGTGCAACCTCTTCTAAACATTTGTCTGGAGTTTGTCTAATAAGTCCTTCACCAATCCACAACCCAAGTAGTGGGGGCACACAAATTTCAAAGTCCTCTGGAAACACGGCCAAATATAGGAAACATGGCCTTAGATATATAGGCAAATGGGTATAACTCAATGATAATATATCCATCAAGTGCTTGTCGTTTCCATAATTTATGGCTGAAGAAACATCTCCTTCAACAAACTCCCAATGTTCTTTTGTTGTTTCGGATTTCGCAAGAAGCCCTCCAATCACCACAAGTGCTAAAGGAAGTCCCCCACATTTTCTGGCAATACCCTTTCCAATTTCCTCGAGTTCAACGGGACAATGTTCTTTTCCAAATACCTGTCCATGAAGTAAATCCCAACTATTTTCCTCATCAAGAAGACCGATTTCATAAGGCGAACAAGATCCAAAAGAATTAGCCACGTTTGATAGCCTTGTGGTTACCAAGATTCGACTTCCATTACTATTAGGTGGAAGGAACCTTCTCACATTGTCCCAGGCCATAATATCCCACACATCATCCATCACTATTAGGTACTTCCTATCAAATAATTTTTGGTACAGTAGTACTCCTATTTCATCATCAGATCTATTGTGTTTATCTAGACCCGATTTAGTAATTTCAGATAAAAGGTGAAGAAGAAGATCTCCAACAGCAAATTCCTGAGATACTGTTACCCAAGCACGGATATGAAAGTAATGAACAATAGAAGGATTCTTATAAACAGTTTTAGCAAGGGTGGTCTTACCAATACCTCCCATCCCCACAATAGGGACCAATTGAAGACTAGAATCATTTGTCACGAGTGCCTCCATTATTTGAGTCTCATGCTCCTTGAATCTCACCATGGCATTGTTTCCCCTCGGAAGAGATCTTGCTGAAGTAGCTATGGCAATACGTTTCGGTTGCGCACATCTCCCTGGCTTTGCATGTCTCTCATCTTCACCAATTCTTTCTCAATGGAAAGGAACTTTTCTTGTACCGTTTGAATGCATTTGCCTAAGATGGTGGAGTTTGTAGGCTGTAGAGCTTTCGTGCCTCCTTCCTTGTCGTTGATTACCAACAGCTCTTTCTCAGCCAAAACAAACTTTTCGAGTAGTGTCTGTATTCCTTCATATAATAGGGTGGAGTACTTTTCATTTGTTTGTCTGTTGCAATGAATTTGCTCCACCACATTTGATTCAATGATATCCTCTGCTTCATAAGCGGCATCTGCGATCTTCGTCTCCAGATCTGCAATTTCTTGGCTGCGTCCACTTGGATTATAAGTTTCAAGAAAATCTATGAAGAAACCAACCTTGCCTCTGAGAGACTCAATCTGTTGTCTATCAATACTGATCTTGTTCAGAGGAGGTGAGTTCAAGATGTGTTGAAGACTATGAGAAAGAGAAACTAAAGCTGCAAAAGCTGCTGCCATCTCAGGCTTAATCTCGTTTTTAATGGGCAATCTTATAAGTTCATAACAGATTATGGAAGTATTATTGATGGTGAAAACTTGTGATTTCTCAAATAACTGAAAAAAGCATTCATATCTTAAATTCTTGATCAATTAAATTACTATAAGGTCATGATCATTACCACCTACTGCATACCATGTCAATATTCCAAAAGTCCAACTGCCCATTTTCACTGCTTATTCTCAAATAACTGAAAATAAATTAATCATATCTTAAATTCTTGATCACTTAAATTACTCTAAGGTCATGATCATTACCACCTATCGCATACCAAATCAATATTCGAAAAGTCTAACTGCCCATTTTCATTGCTTATTTTATATATCCACACCATTAATGCTGTATACACATCTTTTAAATTAAAAGTGGAGCGAATCTTGATTGGAGAAAATAAATAGAAAAACAGGGCCATCTTTAACACAGGCAACTCTAGCATTCTTCCTTTTTCCTTGATTGCAATTACAATTGGTGCCAAACAAATTAAAAAGATAAAATACACGAGTGACATAAATTAATAATAAAATTGACTTTGACCAAGCATTACCTATAATAAGTAGGCTTGAACGTATTTGGTAATAGCAAAAATATGGGAATTTCCACTTTAAATATATGTGATGGAAATTCAACAACTGAAACAGAAATAAGATTTTGAAATAAAGAATCATGATTTGATAATCATTACTTCTGCATTGCCTACTTAAATGAATTCAAATAGAAATTAAGGATGCTTTCCTAAATGGTGTTTTGAGTAAAACACAATAACCAGAGCAAAAGCTTCCCCATCAACTGCATCTGCAGTTAGTTTTCCTCAATGAACAGCACAAATATAATTATTCTACCGAAAATGGGAGTTTATCTCCCCCCCCCCCCCCCCAAAAAAAAGAAGAAGAAGAAGAACTATCTCTATACAACGCAAAGAAAAAGCGGCAGTTAAAATTTTGCCAGATAAAAAAAGTAGCTTCCATTTTTAATGGTCCATTTATTTTCATCACGATTCAGGTGATTGAAGTATTATGGATAGGATCAAAACGAACAGAGAGTACAGATAAATACACTTCAAACACATGAAGTACCTCACTCAGAAGAAAACTCAAACAGCATGCTATGCTTGTACTTCTCTCCTGGTTGAATGACAACAGAAGGGAAGTTTGGTTGGTTGATAGCATTAGGAAATCCTTGTGTCTCGAGACACGCAGCAGAATGCTTTTCATATACAGCACCACCTTTTCCGACAATTCCATTCACATAATTTGCTGTGTAAAACTGCATACCCGGAGCACTGGTCCATAAATTCAGAGTCCTTAAGCTAGCAGGGTCCTTCAACTTCGCAGCATGCTTCAATCCGGATTTCTCATCTCCACAATCGAGAACATAATTATGGTCGTAGCCTATTCCAACCTCATGGATACGAGCACCAATCTTATTTTCTGTAGTGAAGTCAAATGGTGTGCCTTCAACAGGCATGATCTCACCAGTTGGAACAATGTTGTGATCTACCGGTGTAATGTGATTTGCCCATATCTGAATAGTATGATTGAGAATTGTTCCAGATTCATGACCAGCTAAATTCCAATAGGTGTGTTGCGCTAAGTTAATTGGTGTTGGCTTATTCTCCGGCACACCCTCCATGTCAAGTCTCATTGTAGTCTTTGATGTGAGAGTATAAGTAGCGGTGAAAGAAACATCACCTGGATACCCTGCATTACAGATGATAAAGAAGTGAATATATGCATGCCTACCAAAGGGAATTGAGCATTTCTTTCATGCATTCAACTCTGATATGTAAATGGATTACCTTCTTCCCCATCACGACTGTGGTACTTGAAGGTAATTGATGGAGTATCACCCTGCTTATACTCAGCAACTTCCCAGATGACCTTGTCAAATCCCTTGAGCCCACCTTCAAAGGTCATGGCATCAAAGAGGTATTAGGGAAAAAAAAAACTAAAAGTTGACAATCTCAGGTGAATGTGAGAGAAAAGGTAGGGCCAAGTTTCACATCGACTTTTTAAAATTACATGAGCAATCAATAACTATATCTCTTAAGCATGACATCAACTAAAGAAGAGGCGGATTCTAATTTTCACCCAAGCCCATTCCTTGTTTATCATAATTTCAAGGATTAGGTCATTGTTTCTAAAACTTCAATCAATAACCTATTGAAGCAAATTGATTTCAAATCAAAGTTTGGACTTTTTTCGTGAATAAATCTTGGTAAACAACCGCAGCTGAGAAACCATAAGTAACAACAAGTTTCATATACAAAGAATTCAAAGGAAAATTCACTAGGATTTACCATGGAGACTGTTGGGGGGCTTGTTAATAGGCAATGAATGCTCAACTCCATTGAGTGTAAACTTCCCATCTTTGATCCTGTTTGCCACTCGCCCCACTATACACCCAAAGTATGGAGCAGCACCTTTCTGCACATAATAATTTAAAACCTAAGAAAACCATATACCAAACAAATCCTCAAACAAATAACAGAATTGCCCCACCTTCGTTTTCCATGATAAAATCCCAACAATCAATCATTCGATAAGAAAAAACAAATAATTGGTATTAAAAAAAAAGTCAGTGACCTGATACGGATCAATTGAGTCGAATCCAAGAACAACATCGGCCAATTTCCCTTCAAAATCAAAACACAAAATTAAACAAAAAATTCAGAAAAAAAAAGGTAGGGTTTACAGACGAATTGGGTGGTGAATATACCATCTTTGTCAGGTACAAACAAGGAGGTGATCGTACACCCATAATTGGAGACTATGAGCCTCATGGTGCCATTGTTAAGTTCAAAGAGCTTGGCCTCTGCCATGGAATTGGTCAAATCCCTAGACGCTTCGCCTGCGTGAAAACTCTGAAAGTTGGAGAGAGACGCGATGATCGAGAATCGGATCTGGTGTGGCAGTGAAGTGGGCAGTGGACTGATTTTGTTCCACTTGGGACTCTATTTAGCTTCACGTGTGACACGTGTATTATTCAGTCAATTATAGTATTTTTGGATTTTACTTCAAGGAATCTAATCTTTTTAAATATACTCCGTATCTTTTTAATATCAAGAAATGTAATAGTAAATCTCGTCCAAAATTCCAACTAAAAAAGATTTGAAAGCATTGTAACAAAAACACATATTTTCTTGATATTAAATATGAAATAGTAACTGTCAACAACATATTCTAAATATGAAATTTTATAAAAGTAAAGAATGTCGTGTCAAACAATATTACTTACCATGGCTTGGGGGGTGGGGTAGGTCGTTTACCTACTGGGAGGGAGGGGTGGAAGGATGTGTCAAAAATAGTGAATGAGGATAATGAGGGCTGGTTTGGTTTGGGGACAGCTTGGGAATGGAGTTTTGAGGGAGAATTTTCATAGATTATTTGATCTTAATTTAGATAAAGAGTTTTGGGTCTTGGGGGTAGGGAATAATTGGGAGTAGTCTTGGGGATGGAGAAGACCGTTGTTTGACCGTGAAATTATTTCTCTTAATATTTTTTTGTTAATTTGATTGACAGGTTCAAACCAAAATTTGGGGTAGAGGATTCGTGGAAATGGAGACTTTCGGCTAATGAAAATTACTTGACAAAGGAGACCTATTCATTTCTTTTTAATGTTGATCGTCCTACAATAATTAATGAAAATATCATTAAAAACTTTAAGTTTACCTGGAAGAGTGTTGTTCCTTCAAAGATGATTTCACATGATTGGAGATTGCTATGGGGACGCTTTCCCACCAAGTCTAATTTGAGTAGGAGAGGTATTCTTAAACCGACGGATGATCTTTGGTGTATCTTTTGTGGCCACAACAATGAGACTGAGAAACATATCTTTTTCGAGTGCCCTTCGGCCCATGGGATCTGGATGGACTGTTTTGCATGGCTTCGGACTCCAACAACAATTCACCCGAGTACAATCAATAACTTACTCAGTTTTGGGCGACTACTTGGAGGTAAACAAGGTAAGCGCTATGCAACTTGTATTTGGCTCGGAGTTGTGTGGCTTATTTGGAAATGGAGAAACACGGTCATTTTTAGCAATGAGGAGTTCACAGCACCAAATTTTTTTGACAAGTCTAAGGTGCGACTTTGGAATTGGTTCATTGTAAAATGGGCTAAATGTTGTCTTTTTTCGTTTAAAGATTGGTTAACTAATCCTAAAGGCTATCTTGGATGTTGATTGTCCATGCTACCCCTTTTTCTTTCTCTTCTTTTCTCATTTGGTTGTAATTTCTCTGTATTTGTTAGGTATTCCTCATACTCAACTTCCTTTTTTGTTTAATAAATTTCTCTTGATTGATTAAAAAAATTATATTACTTACCAAATTAGTTGTCTAATCTAAACCGGTAACCTGCAATATGACAATTCGATAATTAAGTCAACAACAAAAAATCACTCAAAAGTTATTAAATGAATCAAATTATAAATTTTCAATCTTGATGTATGAAATTGCAAGAAATAAAAAAATAATAATTAAATTGTTTTTTTTTTCTAGAATGTCATGTATCAAAAGAAAAAAAAAAAAAGAAGTCGTGGTCAAAATTGTAAAAATGATGATAGTTTATGTAGTCTTTTTTAGTTGTTCCTTTATTTTAATATCAATTACATCTGTTGAATTTACTATGTCTTGGGTTGGGTACAAGAATATATGAAATAAAGAAATACTCCCTCCGTCCCACAAAGATAGATCTAGTTCTATTTTCACACAGATTAAAAAAAAATTTGAAATTCCAGTTATACCCTTATCATACATTAATTATTCAAAGAATTAATTCTCCTCCAATTTTGAAGTTTCATTAATTGAAACAAAAATTATTTTCACACTTGTAATATTGCATTAATAATATTGTTTGTCTCAAGATACATTTTTCTACTTTTGAGGAAGAGAGACAATTTAATCATTAATGAAAATTTGGAAATACGAAATGATAATGGGAATTTGTCAAAAATGAACAAATGAAGATCACACATTCAATGCAACTTTTTTTTTCTTAAAAAATAAATAAGGGCATATATGAAATTACAAGTTAAAAACTACACTAATATAGTAACAGACCTATTTTTGTGGGACGGATGAAAATAGTATACAAACCTATCTTTGTGGGACGGAGGGAGTATAATACTATACTATACTCGAATTTATATATAGATATAGTGTGGTTGACCAACAAGCTAATCCAATTTGGTTCCATGAACGTGACTCTGCTATAGTTTTCTTGATTTGGTTAACAATCAAATATTTTCTTCACTAAATCTTAAATAAAATGTTAAAAGTAATAGAAAAGGAATAACATAATGTTTCTTAATTTCTTCCTGGCAAACAGATCTGTGGAAGTATATATGGAGATTATGAGTCATATAGACATATATACTGGTATTTTTTTTATTAACTATATATAATGGATGATATCTAATTTCCGAATAATGTGTTTTTTTTTTTTCTTTTTTCTCAGTCGACAAGCAAGCATGACTGTTTGGAAAGCTCTCATCATTCATCTGTTGCTTTCTTCTTTTTTATAAAGCACAATAAGAAAAAAATAATATAATAATTTGTCAGTTTTATAGTAGAGAGGAAATTAAAGATGGTGTCGGTGGGGCTGCACAAATTATAGGATATTTTGGTCCTCTTATAATTATTGGAAAAATACTAAACACTAATATTACTACCATCTATTCTAATTTGAAGTTTCCCAAATAATAAAAGTAATTTGGAAAAACATAACATTTTCATTTTCATGTGTCCACTTATTAAAATTTGCAGTTTCCCAAAGGGATCAAAAACATTTCAACATCAGTTAATCGCCATCAAGGATAAGAAACAACCACATCATCATTTCTACGTCTAAATGTGTTTTAAGGTAGAAAACGAGTTTAATTTGTGGATAATGGAATTCTATCTCACATATTTGTATCACTGATACTGTTAATATAAATATTGTGAATTTATACTAACTTGCATATTAGTTATATATGGTTTAATAAATTTCGCAAACATAAGAATTAGATGAGATATTATCAAGTAGAAGATAATCTCAAGTACAGATTGGTAGATGAGATATTATCAAATAGAAGATGTTCTCCTATCTTTTTTTCCCTTTGATTATATTAAGTCACTAAACTTGGACAAAGTGAAAAAAATTGAAATATTAAAAATAAAATGAGAGCCTTGAATAACGATAAGAAGATAAAAATATGTTAGTAATTAATATGCGTGTATCTTCATATGGGAACAAAATAATGTTGGCAGATTACTGATAATTTATGATATTAATTAAATGTGACCAATAGTAAATGTTGCACACAATATATGATCTAGTCAACTTGTGTTTATTATGTTTATGCACCTAATTTTAGGTAAAAAAGTTACTAAGAGCATCTCGAAAGCCACCTTTATTTTGGTGGCAAATTCAATTTTTGAGGCAAAAGTCTTTTTAAGGGAACCTAAATTTTTGACTCAATTAGCCACCGGTAAACACAAGGTGACAAGACAAAGTTGTCACCAACTATTTACAATTCAATTTTTTTTTTCTTTTTGATTTAATTTTATAGTGTTTATTTATTTATTTACTTTTATTTGATTTATCTTCATTTAATTGTATCAAATATTTCATCTAGTTATCAATTTACTTTAAATATTATATGTATTATATTATGTGATTTTAGATGTATGAAAATTTTAAATATTCAAAAACATATAAATTAGTTGTATTGTTATATTTTATTAATATTTTTGCAAGTTATAACTAATAGAAATATAATAAGATATCATTAAAAATCTAAAATTACGAGATACAACCATGACATTTACTTCAACACAAACATTACGAATGCTCATTACGAACTTCAAAATGCATTGATCGAACATCTTTGGGAAAAATATGCTAATTCGGAAGGTTAATGACAATCATTATGTAATTTATATTTCTCTATCATTATGTAATTTTTATTTTATGTAATTTTCATTTTTTTTTTCTAAACATTGCATTATGTTATATGACTATGTAATTTTCTTTAGTATTAATATGTATTTGTGATGAATTTTATAATATAATATTAATATTTTATATCAATTTTCTTTTATAAGATTTTTTAATTTCATTGAAGCATTATATATTTAATTTTTCTATTAACTTAAGTAAATAAACATTTGATAAAATAGAAAATATAAAAGAAAAAATGAAGAATATTCTAAAAAAATATTCCAATTAAATCCAAATTTGAGTTTAATAATTGGAGATAATGTTGATATTTATAGCAAATTTGGTGGCAAATTCAAGTTTTGAGTCCAAATTTAACTCCAACCCTTTTAGATGCTCTAAACTCCCCACAAATTAGAAAATGGATCGCCTGTTGGGGCCAAAAACCCAGCATGAGGTGATGGGGCAAATCAAATCCTCTGTACCATATATTCATGTACCACGTGTGTACCACATCCCAAAACACATTATATTGATTTTCAAATTAAAAGCGGTTATAAAAAAAAATTACAAAGTCGACGGCGTATGTACCCCAACATGAAGTGCTGGGTTTTTGCTCCGACAGGGGATCCATATCCACAAATTATACCTTTTCTCGCCAACCATCAAGGTATAAAGTTTACTTTTTGGGGGTCCCACTATTAAATTATCATTTTTTTTCTACATCTTTAATTTATAAGTTTTATTTATTATTTCCACTTATATAATTATGTAAATAAATATTTGTGATAATATTTTAATTAAGGTATTTTGTGACGCCCCGTTTCCCATTTAATTGGAAATAGGTCGTCACCCTTTATTTATTTAGGAACTAAAGAAATCATAATTACTTTTTAATATACAGCAGAAGACTTAAATTGAAGACACGAGAACTAAATATTATTATTATTATTTAAAATATAACATATATATAGTTATATATCAACTATTAATCAAGTTTAGTCGTGCTTCACCCACATTTCTAGGAAAAATGTTCATACCAAAAACTTAAATGAATTAACATAACAAAACATACACACACACACATATATATATATATATATATATATATATATATAACAGGAGATAAGTTTAGGCCCATCGTTTTTCATACAATAATGTTTAAACAACATATTGTTTTCAAAAAAAAACATGGTTCTAGCATATCTACTTTAAAGTGACAGTGAGAAGTCAGCCCAGCCTGCTACATGTCCACGTCATCGTCTGCCGAGCCTGAAGAATTTAAAAAACAGCATCATGAGACACCTCCGGAGAGGGATCCCAGTGGGATAACTTTACTGTTTAATACATCGAAGCAATTAAATTATTAAGCAAGTACTACATGTCCTTCAGATACGCTCACCCTGGACCATAATCATAAAGGAATGTGGGAATCGCTCACCCACTAAACCTTACTTTCATAGAGGAATGTGGGAGTCGCTCACCCACTAAACCTTGCTTTCATAGACCAGACATTTTCGCTCTTATGGTCGTCGTCCAGTATGGAAATTACATACTGGTTGTAGCGCCCCGGACAAAAAATGAAGCATAATTGAATAATTAAATATTAAACCTTTAATTAAATTATTATGTGCGTTAATTCTTGATTGTTTAATTAATTACGTGCGTTTTAGATACGTGTTTAACCCATGTTTTAGATGGAAGAATAATTTATTCACGAAACATAGAATATAATTTTACCATAAGATACGTATCAGAAATACGAGAAAATAGAAACGAACTAGAGGTCAATCGGAGACCCGTAGCTCAAATGGCGAAGAAAATAGTAAAATCTTAACGAACGCTAAAAAGAATAAGAATATTTAAATGAACGATAACTTAGATATTTTTAGTAAATAGTAATTTTACAATGGTAAATAGTAACTTTCCAAAATCTATAAATAGGGGCTTATTCGCTTAAAAAATTATCGTTTCTCCGAACGAGTCGAAAGCGACGAAAACACGTATGTTCTTCTTCTCCCTTCTTTCTTTCTTTACCGCTTTCCGTCGTCACCGCCGCCACTGGACCGCCGCCGGTGGCCGGAAAATTTCAAAGTTATCGGTTTCGGCTGATTTTCTCATAGATCGTAGCCCTCGATGAGACGAGTCTAGGACAGCTTCCGGAATTCCAATCCGATGTCTCGTTCACCAGGAAATGGTGAAAAACGGACTCCAAAACCCTAAACCCTAGTTCCAAACCCTAAACCCTAGTTCTAAACACCCTTTTCTCTCTCTTGTTTCTCTCTCGTTTCTTGGTGATTTTGGTTCGTTTCTAATGCTGGGATATGTTGGGATGTTGGGGAAGAGTTTGGGATGGTTTTGGGGTGGTGACCGGCGCCGGAAGGTCGCCGGCCGGAGTGATTTTGAGTGGTGGCGGCAAGGGTTTTGTGTGTGTTTGTGCTGTTGAACGGGTTACTGTTCATGGCCGGTTTCCAGCGAGGTTGGCCGGAGGTGGTAGCCGGCGGTGCGGGCTTGCCGGCGGACCAGGTGGCGTCGGCACAGGACAGCGCTGAGAAGTAGGCTGGTCGAGCAGCTGGTTCCCAAGCGGCTGGGCGCGGGGTGCACGCTGGCTGCCGAGAAAACTTGGCAGCTGCCGAGGCGGGCGCGCAGGTGCACGGGCACGGGCGCTGGGCGCGAGCTGCCGAGGACGCCACATGTTGGGCGCGGTGCTGGGTGTTGTGCGCGTGCGCGGGCGAGCGTTTTCACCCGTTGGTCCGTTTCGGATGTTTTCATCGAGTCGTCGGGAGTCGAGGGTCCCGGTCAAAGTCAACCCTTGACCAAAACTACCAAAATACATTTCAATCTTAAAACGCTCCGTTCGAGCTCGTTTCAACTCCGATCGAACTCATTTTTTTTCCGTTGCGACTCAAATCTCACCCTCTTTCTTATCAACCTATTGAACTGATCTTCCCCTCTCATTTCTTCACCCTCAATCTTTAGATCTCTCGATCTGTCACGTCTTTAAAGATTGTACTTTCTCCGAAAGCATTTATATCTTTAATTATATTTATGTTGAATCTAAGAAATGTTGTAACTTATGTAGGCTACCAGTTGGATTTGGAGCTTTAGGATACTAGATCTTGGGTACTTGTTACTCACGTGGTAACCACCGAACAAGGTGGGGATAATTTCTATGCTTCCATGTTTAAGTTTCTAATGAACTGAAGTAAAGTTATATATCTATGTGCAATATATATGCATATTCGATGAAAGATTGAATTATATGCTTTACTACGAGGTGCACACCAATGTGTGTTAATTGCAAAGTAAATGAATTTGTTTTACTTTCAAATTAAAGAGGTGTGGGTTGTGAATTATATGAATGTGCATGCATGTCATATCTATGCACGGAGGGACTGGTTGTCCGTAAAAATCACCACAATGGGACTTCGGTCCATATCTATGCACGGAGGGACTGGTTGTCCGTAAAAATCACCACTACAATAGGACTTCGGTCCATATCTATGCACAGAGGGACTGGTTGTCCGTAAAAATCACCACTATAATGGGACTTCGGTCCATATCTATACATGGAGAGACTGGTTGTCCGTAAAAATCACCACTACAATGGGACTTCTGTCCATATCTATGCACGGAGGGACTGGTTGTCCGTAAAAATCACCACTACAATGGGACTTCGGTCCATAACTATAATTTATTATATAGTATATAGTATATAGTATTCTTCTATAATAAATAGTATATAGTATAAACTGTTTGAATTATATTATATAATATAATATATTTTATATACATTTACTATATATAAATATAAATATACATATTATAGTATACTTTATGCCCTTTCTTTCTTTTCCTTACTTCCCTTTTCTTTTCTCTTCTTACCCTTCTCTTTCTCCCTTTCACACTTAAACTAATTAGGTGTGTGTCATGTTTTGGGGAGAGGGAGTGAAATGGTGGTAAGTGGCGTGGGTTTTGATGATAACTAGCCAATTTAGCTTAATTAAGCTTAACACTTAATTAAATAATTCTTAGCTTAATTAAGATTATCATTAATTTAATTAATTATTTCTTAACATGATTAAGATTATCACTTAATTAATTAATTCTTAGGCTTAATTAATTAATTCTTATACATAGTTAATTAATTAACAACATATATATCATTACACCTTAGTTAATTAATTAGGGTGTTATAATTTTACTTGTGTGATGAGAAGATATTTCGATACACAATGAATTAGGAATGCATGTTTAAACAAAATATTTTATCACATAAAATCACATAAATAGATCCTACGTAAAATTACCTTAAATAAAGCATTCATAGGCACAAACGAGTAAGTTAAGTGTCTTAACCTAATATAATCTTAATTAATTTAAACTTGTCTATTATCTTATCTTTTATTTTCATCCATGTTTGTCAAGTGAGTTGAGATCAAGCTCGGTTTTCTCCATGAGTTATCCTGCAAAACCCTTAGAATCTCGAAAGAAATATTAGATCATAAAAATCTTTAAAATCATCAAGCACAACGTAATTCGTAAATCATAACTTTAAGTAATATAAGATCACACACTTAAATCATTTATAATTGAATGCTAAAAGAAATTTTATAAAATATGCAATGCAGGTTTTCTTGAAAACGGGGTGTTACATATTTAATCTATTAATCTTATATATCAATTTATTTTAATACATGGAAATTTTAGCAAAAATTTAAAAATGAGTGCTTACACAATATTATTGAAATTTTATTGGAAATGGGAAAATAATTACACCATTAAAAATAAATAACAAACAATATATAAAATCAAATCAAATTATAAAAATCCGTCATAGCTAAATTAATATTTTGCCGTATCGTGGCTATATATGCAATGTGCTCAACCATGTAGCTTGATTTGAATTTTCATCCGTGGTGAGAATGAGAATTGCAAAATTTTATTAGAGAATTGAATTGTATTTCTAATTAAAAAAAAAAAGAAAATCTGGAATGTAGCTTCCCCAAAATCAAACAAAAATAAAATAAAAAAATGAAGAAAGTGATAACATAATGCAAATGGCCCGCTCCTAACTCAATTTCGCCACTTTCTTTATAATTGTGATTTTATGATACTTCATCAATTATGTATTAATATCTACGAAGTATGACATGAATCAATTTTAAAAAAGAAAAATCAAATATAATTTTTTTTTTTTCAAATTAACAAATACTAAATATCCACCACTATTAACGCACAAATATAGAATCACCTCTACAATTCATTTGTAGACTATTTTGTACCTAAAATTAAAAGTAGCTTTGTACGGTTGTACCTCACCCTCCCAACAATATTATACCCAACAAAGGTACAAAAGTTTGCCACATGTGATTTGCTTTGCCACATGTGACTTGTACCTCCCATTGGTGCCCTAAATGGGCCACGTATTCACTTTTGTATGAAAGTATAGAACCACTAAAATTGTCTTTACATATTATATTAAGGATAATTTTGTATTTTCATAATCTACCATGGAAGTTTATCTTGACTATCTAACATGAAAAATGAGATATCTATCAAAATAATATTGGCTACCAAACACTAAATTTGATTCACCATATACATATTCTAAAAAAGAATTTCAATGATAATTAATCTTATAATTATCTCATCTTCCCTACCAAACTAGCCCTAAATGAAAAAAAAAAACACCTGTTTTACTTTTTCCTCCTATATTTTATTTTGTTTATATTTTCTACTTTAATATATATATATATATATATATATATATAAATGATAATTAATTTTATAATTATCTCATCTTTCCTACCAAACTAGCCCTAAATGGAAAAAAAAAACACCTGTTTTACTTTTTCCTCCTATATTTTATTTTGTTTATATTTTCTACTTTAATATATATATATATATATAAATGATAATTAATTTTATAATTATCTCATCTTTCCTACCAAACTAGCCCTAAATGGAAAAAAAAACACCTGTTTTACTTTTTCCTCCTATATTTCATTTTGTTTATATTTTCTACTTTAATATATATATATATATATATATATATATATATATATATATTGGTTAATGTATTTTTAATTGCGACTTTTAACTTTACGCTACTTTTATTTTATATTTTTCTTATGAAATTGTACCTTTTATCTAAGAAAATAAAACTAAAGTGCACACCAATAAATACATGTTTAATATATATGCAATAAAGTTCCCTAAGAATATAATAAAGGAAATAACTTAATTAAGTTTTTTTTTTTAATATTTTGTAAATGCTCAAACTGCAAAAATAAACAAATAAAGTGGTAAAAAAATCGCAGTGAAATATTCCAAAAGGTTCACATTGTGTCATAAGTCTTTGTCAGAAAATCAAATACTTTGAGAAATCTCAATTGATTGAGCATCACATGGATGTGTACGTATATAGGCTATAATGCTTGGAAATCATGACCAAGTATCGTTCTTCATACTCACTTCCCATTCATGTAAAATAGCATGATTTATGAGTGTTACACTTTTATAATTGAATATCATTTATTTCTTTGGGCTTTTGATATAAGTGAAAACTATAATTTTCGTAAATGGATTCACTATTTCATTCAAAGTCTATGAATATGCAGTTGATCTTAACATGATTTTCATGTACTTTCTTCTATGATTATTAATTTTTTCATGGAGATCAAGAAAATCACTAGCATACTCTGGCAATGAGTAAATTTAAAATTTATACAATACTCTCGTTTTATAAAGAGAGCCATTTTTTAAATCCTAAAATAGTGTCCACTTCCTTATTAAAGATGTACTAAATGTTTTTTTTTTTTTTCTAGTATATCCCTATTCAATATTCTTTCGAAATAACATGTTACAGTGAAACCTCGATAAATGAATGTTCGATAAACGAATAACCTCGACAAATGAATAATTTTCTTCGATCCCGACTTGGGCCAATGAGGTAAATGAATTTCGATAAATGAATATTTTTTTCTAGTCCCAAGATATTCATTTATAGAGGTTTCACTGTATATCAACATCATTCAATTAACAACATTAAATGAATATATTATTGGCATTTGAGTACTTTCATCTGTAACCCTGTAGTAAGAAAGGTTTTTATTTAGTTGCAACTCTAAGTTCATTAATATTATTTTTAGTTAAATATGAACATTTTTACCATTCTTTCATGTACCACATACACATATAGACTACCATATATATACCATTAAAGTTTTAGATAAACCACCCTATATCGTATCAATAGAATTAAATTGTTTCATGTATATTATCAGTATATATCACCCAAACTCAGGTTTGTATCTCGTTCAAAAATAAAATTATCGGAAAAATACTTATTTACAAGCTCTCAATTTTTTTAACATCTGGTCAAAAATACTCTATTTTCAACATCACCTGCTTTTCGTTATAAAATATTTTTCTTCAACAATCACTTGAAAAAATTATTAGCTAAACACCCCTAAATAACTTAATAAATTTACCTTAAATTTTTTTTTTTTTCCAATTACCATATTTACTAAAAGTGTAGAAACATCCTAAAGCTATAAAATAGTCCGTGGGTAGGGTCAGTAGGAAAAAGAGTAGAAGACAGGAAGGAAAACAAATCACATGAACACATTACACAGATATCAAATAACTATTCATTCATTTCATAAATCACATGATATATATGGAAAGCTGTACTTAAATGGCATAAATGTAGTTTATTAAATTGTATTTGCAATAGAAGAATAGGCATGATTGCAGAGTGTGCAAAAGGCATGAAATATGGACCATGTAAAAATGATATTGAAGCAAACACTGCAAGGACAATGGCATCGCCATCGCCATCATTATTGTACCCAAATCATATTCCATTAATCCAAATCTCACCATCTCTGCTCTTTCTTTTCTTTACAATATTTGCCCAACAATTCTCTCTCGTCTACACCCCTCTCTCTCTAACACAAACATCTAAGTGAGAAAGACCCATTTGAGAGAGAGAGAGAGAGAGAGAGAGAGAGAGATGTTAAATCCAGCATCTTCTCCCACTAATTCTTCCCCCTCATCTTCTGATCTTGACACTGAGGTACTTTTGTTTACTTTAATCACTCTTAATTTCATTATTCTCTGTCTTTATCTGAAATGTACAAACACAAAAAACACACACAATCAAGAATTCCTTGTTAATTAAAGATTGGATATTTTGTCTGAAAATCTCAGTCAACGGGCTCATTCTTCCACGATAGAAGCACTACACTGGGCACTCTAATGGGGGTAACCCTCCAAGCCATCACCTTCAGAGCAACGTCCCAGCACCGCCAGCAGGAAAACCCTGTCTCCGCCGTCAACGGCGGCCGGAGAAGCAAGAAGCCCAAGAACAGCAGGGCGGCGGCTGCGCGGCAGAGACGCCGGTGGTGGAGGCTGTGCAGGGACGAGTGCGATTCCAGAAGGGCGTCGCTTGGGGAGTATCTGGCGGTGGAAAGGAGGTTCGGAGACGGCGGCGGGCCCGCGGCGGAGCTTGAGGAAGGTATTGTTCAGGAGCTGCCCAGAAATGGGCGGGCTTTGTTTGCTGAAGGGAGAGTTCTGCCCCCGGTGGAAGTGGTGGATGAGTCGTCGCCGGCTACGGCGGCGGGCCTGTGCAGATTCGCGGCGGTGGAGCGGTGGTGTAATTTAGTGTAGTTTTCTGCTGTAGTACAGTGTACCAGTCACTTTTTTCCCTTTTATTCTTTTTTTATTTGATCCTTTTTTGCTTTTCATTTTATCATGATTCTTATTTTATTTTATATCTAATATTGACCCCACGATTCGAGAAAATTGGTGAAATACTCTTGTGAGTTGTGATTATATTCATCAGTTTTTAAAAATATTTATAAATTTTCACTCGTAACTTATTATACATATTGATGTGTTCAGTTTTTTTCACACACGGCATTAAAAACATTTCATCTTTTAATCTATGTTAATTTATACTGCTTATGATTTAAACAATTAAATTATTAATAAATATAATTGAAAAATCATTATAAATACGAAATTTAATACAATCTGAGATATTTATTATTAAAAATCAGAAAATTATTTTAAAATATCTAAAAATAAAATATGAAAAATGTTTGACGATAAAATTAGTTATTATGTTTGAATTTTTGAAATTAACAAATGAGCAAATTTGAAAAATGATATTAAAATTCTAAGAAAATAAATTTGCAAAATAGTTTTAAAATCTAAACTTAATTTTATAAATTACACCAAAGACTAAAAAAAAAAAAAAAGATAAATCAACTATATATAATATTATTTATGCAATGAATTAAGTGCTCTTGATTGCAAATGATACTAAGTTTTCGACAAGAAAGCAATCAATTACTACAACATCATCCCAAACAAAATGACTCGTCAATTAATGTAGCTCAGGTTGATTTTGGTAACCTTACATTTGTTGGCTATAGAATAAATTGCTGCAGAGTGGAAATCTTCAAGATCCCCAAGACAACCTCTTGAAGATTGAATTGGTAAGAGTTTGTTTGAGCCAATATTCACATCTCAAATTCCATTTGGTGTATATGATTGGATTGGTAAGATTTTGACAAGCACCCGGATCGAATAATCCTTATTGATAAAATGTATATAATAAATCTAGAGAAAAATGATATATAAACTGACAATAAATAATGAATTCAATTTAAATAAGCCAATTGAACTATTATGGAGAAATGGCTGGAGACGATAATTCCTATCGAAAATGAGTTTATTATAAATATTGAAAATAGAGCTAGAAGAATTTTTGTTGGTCTTCTTATGGATATCATGACGTGAATCATTCTTTTTATAGACTACGTTGACTAGTCAAGTAAAAGTCAAATGACAATGGTTATGTTCCATGTTCAAGTTGTTCGACTCAACATATGTACATAATTTATATATAAGTCCAAATGATGACTTTCAACCTTTAAAATATTGTCATCACGCAATCAATCTTAACCTCCTACACGAGATCAAAATAAGGTTTGAAAGTTAAAAGCATGTAAATATCAGTACATAATGTTGAATACTGAGGTTATTATGTGCCAAGTAATAACCACACATCCACATAACATATTTTTACACTCACCAACTAAAGCTCATAAATGCCTAAAAGGGAACAAAATGGAGGTTGATTCATTTTCATGTTCTCTCAATTGTCAATTTGTTTGGACCATGCAAATATAACATTCAGATTAAAGGTGAGATAGGTTGTTGACGTGACACGAAAATTCAGCTATTATTTGTACTGGACCTAAAAGACACGAACATATGTTTTTACATTTAGAACAGTATTACAGGGGTTTCCAAGAAAGAAAGAAAGGGAAACAAAAAAAAAATTCAGGGGCAAAGTGGTCTTTTCCAACCGAATCTTCCATCGGACTTGACAAATCCAAAATAGAGTAAATACTTTATTACAACTGTTGAGATAAAAATATGACAACTAGAAGAATTGAATGATTATTTTCTTAACCTTTATATATATTTCACAAATCCACTCTAGTTTCATGAACTCTCAACCATCAGTTCAGATCTATAATTACATAATATCAACAAGTTAATGAAATTAAGATGCCAAAAAACAAAATGATTAATAAAAAATTGCAAGAAAACCAAACAATGGCCTAAGTACGAGATGGGGTTTCAGCAATTGTTTCCAAAGCAGGCTGCCATGATCTCTGTCTTGAGTACCTTTCAACCTGGTTTGAAGAAATCTCAGAACCAATTGCTGCAAAATCCTCTACTTGTGATGCATTGGGAAAGAGACAAAATTCTGGGAAAATCTTTGAGAAGTTTAAGGTTGCTGCTTGTTTAATTCCTTTGGAGGTTTTATGAGTGAGAAACTGAAGTTCTTCACTTGTGAGCACTGAGTAGAGCATTTCCATTGGAAGAAGGAAATACACTTGCCCTCTCTCCAGTTCTTCCTCTGCACAAATCCCTGCAATTCTTTGCCCAACCTTTAAATGGCTAGATTCACAAAGAAACTGCCCTGGATTTTCAAGCATGATTTCTGCTGCTTTCATTGGGGCCCTTGTGTAGATTAGTAATTTCCCATCACTTGAGAGAACCTTCACTTCACCATTGGAGATGATTGAAGGTGCACATAGTGCTACATTGCCCATTCTTGGAGGTTGAAGAGAGGAAAGGAGGAAGAAGTTGTGTGGAAATGAGACTCTCTGTGTGTGTTTGTGTGTGTATATATATTATTAAATCTTGTGTCACACTTTTGTATTGCATTTACATATGTTTGGTGGTTATAATATTGATAGGGTTTGTGGGTTTAGTTTGTGCATGGGAGATGGTGGTTAAGGAGGGGGGGAATATATGTTTCATTAAAGTGGGCTCTTTTGGAAGCAACAGTGAATGAGATAATGGAAATGGCCATCGACAGGAAGGATTAGGGAATATTGAAATTGAAACATTATTAATTAGGTAGATTTTGTAACACCTAATTTCTTTGAGAGACAGGGAAATATTGGTGAGCTGAATGTGGATGGTTTGGGTAAGGACAAATTTGCTTAGCTGTCCTCAATTCTTGCAAATTGGACATAGGTTTTATATATATGCCTTTACAACTTATAAGAGTACAAATTATGATATTTGAATCTACTTTTGTGAGATGTGTCAATGCACAATCTGTAATCAATTCATTAATTAGAGACTTGTTTGTGAAGATATGTTTGAATCGTGGTTACCATGAGCTCAAACTCATGCATACATATACTCACAAAACATATGAAGTGTTAGTGATTTTATATATGTTGTTGGATGATTGAATATCTCCTACAATTGTTGTTATCTAACTCATGTCAATTTTATCAGCTAATTCATATAGGTATTAAGCCCTATGAACACTTAAGTTCAAAAAAAAAGGAAAAGGAAAAATGGGGCATATGATGTGATAAACTTTCAAATCCACATACTTGGTCTAATATGTTTAGTTTATTCCTGCAAGCACATGGAGAGGCATGGAGCCACACTTTGGGTCGATAGTATGCATCGCTAGTCACAAAAGGACACCACCAAACCAATGATAAGACATGGCATCACTTATTTCTTTGTTACTATTCTAATATTTGTCTACTCAAACTTGATTGCCCATTGGCCCTAATTATCACTATTAATTCCAACCTACATAATTTATTTATAAGAAATTAAGATCGAGTCATTGTCATCCAAATTTTGTAGAAATGGCTGTCGAAGAGGGAATCTTATGCCCTTAATTAGTATCTAAGGTTTATGTGCTAATTTAATTTGTCAATATCTTCACCTTCCAATAGGTAGCAAGTCCTTATCAACTTCACTTCTTAATAATTAATCTCTTTTGTGATTGAGAATATATCTTAATCGATCTATAAATCAGAATATATATATATATATATATATATATATATATATATATATATATATATATGATCATGTTGAATCATTAGGTGTGTTATTACAATCTAGAAAGTGTAATTAGCCTTTTCATTGTTTAAGGGAAAAATTAAAAATCAAAATATTAGTAATTTAGTATTAGTGTGTGTATATATATTATATATATCATGATGGGGCATCATAAAGAACCCATGTATCATCGAGTACCTTCAATATTTTCACCAAACAAGATCCTTTATTCTATATTGATGTTTCATCTGATATTCCAAAATAACTACCATACACAGAGTGTAAAGATACCATCACTAACTTACACATAACACGAATTAAAAATAATAAAATATAAGATGAAACATTAATTAAATTGAAATAGAGGATCCAGTTTACGTTTTCACTTATTATGAGTTGCCACTAGATTAACTTTTATTATCTGTTGTACATTTTGGTAGACGATGAAACTTCCATAAGCATATAAGAAAATTTCTCCGCCGCTAATTGGTGGTTGAAATATATAAATAAATAGCTGCAACAAACGAATTACTCTTTAATTAATATAGATTCCTACGGAGTTAACCTACATTTTAAATTTATTAAGATTAATATAAATAATTATCCACTCTAAAAGTCAAAAAATTAATTGAATATGTGGTTGGGTGATAACAAGCATACGAAGAAACAGTACAGTTCTACTATATTGACCAAATTTATTAGTCTAATTAGAACCTAATAGGTTTCTCAAAAGAAAAAAAAAAACACACCAATGAGGTACTCATATAAATGGCTTTAAATTAAGTTAGTTCCTCTTGTATTAATGCTTATTTTCTCAAATTTTGTATTGATGTGCAAACTGTCTATCGAAAAAGTCTTTTGATAAGTCGTGACTTTGATCTCATCCTAGCGTGGAAACAATCTCACACGTTATTACACAATTTGAATAGGATATAATATATTTGCATATATTTGTGGACTCATCTTAATGTGTGATATATATCTAACATAATTATTATAAATTTCACATTATAATATTTAACGAAATGTAATTTAATTTACACATCAATAATTGAGTTATTAAAATGTATCCACGATGAATATGTAACTCATGAAAATGACTCATATAAAACGTATACACAAAATTTTGATAAGTTTATATAGAAATTGTATAGATAGTCCAGATTACTATTGATTTTACATACATACATTCTTGTATTGCTAGTTAAATGTTATGACTTTAATTTATTAGTTTCCCTCGTTATGATGGAATCACTAACATGTATAAATTCCAAAATTCTTTTCTTTTGATCAATCATAGTCATGTGTTTAATTAGTAGCAGATATGATTCCAAATTATTTATTCCTTTACACATCTTAAATCAATTGAGTTATTGGTGACGATCCAATAAAAAGTCATACGATAAATTAAATTATTAAATTACAAATAAAAGAAACAGGGTTTATTTGAGAGGAACACTTCAATTAAAATATATACCTATCGAGCATTATTGAACTATATAATAGGAACAAGAAGGGAAAAAAAAGGTATTCAGTACTAGGATTTAAGAACGTCATTATCACTGATTGAGTTATTTTTAGATAGTTCACAATGCAAATTCAATTAAAGGAAAATTGGATGATGAATACAGAAGTACACATTATTTTGCATTCAACATAAAAGAGGAAATGAAATTTCTAGCTACTATGTATTTTAATTGGTTCTTATGGTTCTCATTTTTTCAGCTCCTTAATATTTCTTAGAATTGAGCCGAAAATTTGGTATTTTAAAACTTCACAGAATCCGTAATGAATTTTTTTCAATATAGCACATGCATTCAATAATTTCGATGCATCATAATTTCGGAGCTTTTTTTTTTTTGGCAATACGAATTTAAAGAATAAATGACGAAATTCATGGTACCCGAAATATTTAGTCAAATGACCAACTTTACCTTAATAATTCTGATAATATCTGGATTTATCATACGTAATTCGTTAATTACCTCAAATAAAAGTATAAAACAATATATTTAATATGAAATTCAGGTGTATTTGGAATTATAGTTTTCCTATGACATCTTATTATTTCAAAATTTATAAAAAATCGTGTTTTTTTAAAATCAATATTCAACAATTAATTGTGAAAATAAAATTGAAAATAGTATATAATAATAATAATAATAATAATAATAATAATATTGTATTTGTGAATTTTAATTTCTAAATAATTAAGAAGTGATTAATTATACTTATTAATATGTTTCATTCATATTTTTAGACCTTTGTATCCTAGAATTATTTTTAGGATTTGTAAATAAATTTCTACATTATTTTTAGATGGATTTGTTAAAAAAATATTATATTTATTCCAAAATTTAGTTTATATTTAAAAAAATTGGTTTCAAATTAATTTTACATTTTAACAAAATATTTCTTAGATTTTTGAAACCATTTTTCAGATTTTTTTAGAACATATTATAGTTTTTTAAAACAATTTTTAGATTAATTATATCTATTTATTTGAAATAATTTTGAATAAATTACCAAATATTTTTATTAAAAAATTATTCATTTTATTGATTTTTATATCTTACACAATTAGTTACATATATATTTGAATTAATTTTAAATTTTATTTGTTAATTTTAGATTGTTAGACTCACAACCTTATTATTATTATTATTATTATTATTATTATTATTATTATTATTATTATTATTATTATTATTAATTTCACATTTTATTATTATTTTAATATTTTTTATAATAGTTTTCAAAATTTTAAACATTTTTCAACCCTTCGTAAAATGAAATTTCAATTTTAAAACTATTTTCCACATTTATAAATTAAAATTATAAACTAATAGTCCAAATTTTTTATTTTTGATAATGTTTAAATCTCATTATTTTCAAAATTTCATCATACCATTAAAATATAATCATATCATTTAAAATAACTTATTTTGTTTCATCTCTACTCATATATAAATTATAAGATAGCTTATTATGTAAAATATATGTGAAGCTTATTCTATAAGATACTTAAAAGTTATTTAATTTTTTTTAATTCATATAATTATATGACATTACAAAATAAATTGTAAAAATGTACAATTTGTAGTTTATTAAATGAATAATTAAATGAATAAAAACTTTCACAAAAATTTGGACTATAATTTTTTTGGTTCATTATTTCCCAAAAATTTATCTTTTCGTAATTTAACCTTTAACATGTGATTTTGTTATTTATTCAATACTTAAGAAAATGAAAACTAAAATTAAATTTTTGAAGTTGTCAAAAAAATTCATAAGGTTTTTTATACTATTTATCCAAATAGTTGAAAATTATTTGGTTGTTCAAATTAATAAATTGACTATAAATTATTTTTTATTATTCTTCAAAGAAAGTTTAATGAGGCAATGAAAATTTGTTTTGAAGGTAAAAAAATAGATCTTCTATTTTTAACTATCTATTATATAAATAGATATATATATTTAGTAAAAAATATATTTATATATATAGGTATACTTAATATTATAAGATGTTATAAACTTATAATAAATATAATAATATTTTCTTGAAAAATATTAGATTTACAAAAATGTTTAAAGTAAATCATTCAAAACCCATTCTAAAAAAAAAAAAAAAAGTTTTTAAACAAATAAAATCAATCAAACCCAAAAAAAAATCCAATTTTTTTATATTTGCAATATGGATATCAAATTAAAGATCATTTAAAGATGATTAAATTGATGTATTATACATTAAAAATTGATTTATAATGAATAGTTATGGTAGCTCAAAACTTTTTAGGAAAAAAAAAAAAAAAAAAAAAAAAAATATATATATATATATATATATATATATATATATATATATATATCACCACCCTCTTCCACCAATAGACATCCTCCCTTTTCCCAATCTTACCTCCCTTTTGGCCAATCATATAATTTCTTGCTTTTTTATAATTTTTTTATTTTTTTTCCCTTTTTTTTCCTTAGTTTCCTTTTTTTAGAAAACAAAATGGGTGGGAAAATTGGACTTGCTATTTTTAGCTATGATTGTGTTATTTTATATATATATATATATATATAGATTATATAAATAGATATAGATATTTAGTCAAAAATATATATTTATATATAGGTATACTTAATATTATAAGATTTTATAAACTTATAATAAATATAATCATATTTTCTTGAAAAATATTAGATTTACAAAAAATATTTAAAGTAAATCATTCAAAACACATTCTCAAAAAATAAAAATGTTCTAAACAAATCAAATCAATCAAACCCCAAAACAAATTCAATTTTTTATATGCAATATGGATATCAAATTAAAGATGATTAAATTGATGTATTATACCTTAGAAATTGGAGTAATACTTCTGTGCAACTGGTGCACATAGTTGCATGAATATCTTTATATTATAAATGTAGTATCTTTATGTACAAATATCTGTACCTTTTAAAATGAACATGCATAAAAGTATTATATTTATAACATAAAGTATGGATTGCACGGTGCAATTGGTGCACAGAAGTTTTTGCCTACAAATTGATTTATAATGATTAATTATGGTAGCTCAAAACATTTTGTAGAATATATATATATATATATATATATATATATATATATATATATATATACACCACCCCTCCCACCAATAGGCATCTTCCCTTTTCCCACTCTTGTCTCCCCTTAGACCAATCACATTTTCTTGCTTTTTTGTTTTTTTCTTAATTTCCATTTTTAGAAAACAAAATGGGTGGAAAAATTGGATCTGCTATTTTTAGCTATGATCTTGTTGTTATTATATATATATATATAAAGGTTTAGGATAAAATTGAGCATTGATAATATTTTTGGTGTACAATTGTGCATGCGATCAAGTATTTTGGGGGAAAAAACTATGAATTAAATATTTTGATGGAAGTGTGATAAAGTTTGAGGGTTTGCATGACTTGGGGAACAAAAAATAAGTAGCATTTGAGAAGTTGAATTTAAGATCCAACGTTCTAGGAGTTGAATATTGAACTTCTGACCATTGAACAATTCATGGGTGTCTGAATTTACAGCATAACCTAAAAATGTTTTTTGTAATTTTCAAAAAGAAAGTGTGTGTATATATATATATATATTGACAATTAACTCAAAAAAATATGAAGAAATGGGAAGACAATAGTAACAAATAATTTGCTCTAATTAAATTCCCAATTAGTAAGAGGATTTAAGCAAGATAATCTTTTACTTTCAATTTTCGTCACTTTTCTTGTTTAAACATATTTAGAACTGAGCCCTATTTTGTCTTTTGAGTTACTGATTATTTTCATTTTTTTTAATCATTCAAGAATTAGTAAAACCCCCATTTTAAGTCTACCTGTTCCACAATGCAGTTTTAAAATAATGATCTCTTTCGGAAAAAGAAAAGTCTTATTAATTTGATATTCTGTAAAAACCTTATACTTGTACTAAATAATTTACAAATTATATACCTTTGACTCGATGCAAGAATGCAACTTCTATACACAATATTATATTGCTCCATAAATAATATCTCTTTTTCCTTTTAATCATAATATCATTCGTAGAAGTTGAATTCAGCTCTTCACAAATGGAATTCCTTACATTGCTATAACAATAATTTTACTTATTAATAAATTTAATTAGATATCAAAATTACATCCTATTAATAATATAGAGATGAAAAATGAATATATGAGGGGGTTTTGGACTGTGAATTTCATTTTTTTTTTTTTTTTTCTCAAACTGCCAGACGTTACCCCATAAACAGGCCAAGTACGCCACGTGTCTCTTTCATCTTCCCATTAGTCTACTCTAACTCCAATCATTAACCCCATCCCCAACCCCCACCCCACCCCACCCCAAATCAATCAATCATGAACCCCCACATTTCCACACACAACACACACTAGCCATGGCTGCTCTCTCTCCCTGTCCCTCAATCCCGCCCAAACCCCCTTTTCCATACCCCTGTTAACCATTCACAACTTTCAACCCTAGTTTTTTCCGCCATGGCGATCGTCACCGGCGACAGATACCTCGAATCACTCGTGAAATTCGTCGAAAATCAAGCCGAGAAATTAATCGAAGGAACGCTGGTGTTGAAATTGAATCCTGTCGGTTTGCGGTACGTGCAATCGAGGCTGGAAGCGTTGGGGGAGCTAGAGAGCTTGTTGGCCGGAGCTCCGGTGGATTATTTGCGGGCGTATGTCTCCGATTTGGGTGACCACCGGGCGCTCGAGCAGGTGCGGCGAATTCTCCGCCTGCTTCCGTCGTTGAAGGTGGTTTCGGTGCTGCCGCCACCTAGGAGGGATCCGACACCGTTGTATTTACTCCCCTTCGGGAGGTTGAAGGTTTTGGAACTCCGTGGATGTGATTTGTCGACATCCGCGGCGAAGGGGTTGCTTGAGTTGAGGTTTACGCTTGAGAAATTGATATGTCACGACTCAACTGTAAGTGCTGATTTCTTTATGGTGTCAATTTTGATCACCTTAATCTTGTTTAATTGTCGAATAATTTTCTTTTAATTGCGCAGTGATTGCTTCAAGCGGTGTATGAAATTAACGGAAAGGAATTTCTAATTGTGAAATCTTTTATTTTCGTACCACCATGTTTTACTGTGTGATATGAAGCTGTAGTTTAAATAAATTAGATTAATGATGCCGTTTGTTTGTAACTTTATATAATTTTCAGGACTTGAAATGTGTGCATGCTATAGAATTGAGTGAACAGTTCTAGGTTCAAATGTCAATAATGTACCCACATCTTCTTCTCTACAAAATAACCAAAGTTGATTATATTTGCTTGTAACAGATAGATCTATTGTACTGTTGACCTTTGGTATTTTGTTCATGTCAATTGGCTTAGGATGCACTGAGGCATGTATTTGCGAGTAGAATTGCGGATATAAAGGACTCACCCCTGTGGAACCGCTTGTCTTTTGTTTCATGCGCATGTAATGGCTTGATTCTTATGGATGAGTCTTTGCAGCTTCTTCCTATGGTTGAAACTCTTGATCTGAGTAGGAACAAGTTTGCAAAGGTGGATAATCTCAGGAAGTGCACCAAATTAAAGCATGTGGATTTTGGATTTAATAACCTGAGAAGTATTGCATCATTTAGTGAGGTAAATTTCTGAAATTAGATTATAAAGCAAAAGAAGGTGCTTATAGTGGTAGTTTAATCACAATTTCTTACTGGATTATCAGTGTTCCCAAATCACGGGGACAATCATTGTAGTATACCTACTGGAGGTTACACATTAATTATTTTCATAGAACACCACCATTTTGTAACTTCATTACACCTTAAATATTTGAAAGGTATATCTTGAAAACCTATGTGTTACTTTAGAAAATAAAATCTACTTATAGAAAGTACCGTTACCTTTAATCATCATCATCATCATCAAACCCGTTCTGCTGCTTGAGGGGTTGACTTCTTGGATATTGAGAATGAATATCAATGTCAATAGTGTTGGTTGGCATGGGCATAGCTCTAGTGGTGACATTTTTTGTGAAGCTAGATTGTCACCGGCATAGCTCCAACACTCCTCCTTTATTGTGATCTAACAGAAAACTAAATATGTTTTTCAAAATATAATTTCAAATCAATCCATCAACACAATTGCTCAAACTTTGATTTAGCAGGTTGTATATAGGCAGAAAATCTGAGGCGGCTTATGAAAATGATTTTGCAAAACATTATTGTAAGACATCCTACAAATGGGATCTAGACATTTCATTTGATTCCAATGATTTTATGGAACCGTTTGCACCAGGTGCTGGAGCATGGGTGTTCTTTTATTGGGAATAGAGTTCTATCATCTCCATTCTACCCTTGTCATTTGTCAATTTTTGTTTCTTCTGTTCCTTTTCTTCCTTTTCCTTTTTTCTTCTTTTCACATCTTGATTGTATTCATTACTAGCGTTGTCTAGTTTAATCTATAGGCATCAGCCACACAGATTTTCAAAGATGTAATATATCCCTAGTTTCAGTTACTCTTGACTCTTACATGTGTCTTTACTTGAATTGGAAGATGCAGAAGTATAAGAAAAAACCTTCAAAATAAACAAAGAAGCCTCTGGCAACTGATTTATAATCTTTTGTAGTGAATCTCAGATGCTCCGAGGAGAACCATTTTCTCTATGTCAAAATATCATCCTCAATCAGTAAATAATTTCTATTTCTACCCAGATACTTTGTTTCATACCCACTTCAACCATTGGTTTGTGCAGATTCCATGTCAGATTGTTAAGCTCGTGCTGAGGAACAATGCTTTAACTTCATTGCATGGCATTGAAAATCTAAAATCACTTCAAGGGCTTGATCTTTCCTACAATATTATTTCAAACTTCTCTGAGATAGAGATACTTGCTGGTTTTCCATCTCTTCAGAACTTATGGTTAGAAGGAAACCCTCTTTGCTACGCTAGATGGTTCCGAGCCAAAGTTTTCAGCCTTTTTTCTTATCCAGATCAGGTAAGTGTTATTTATCCTCTTTTAGGTAGTTGTTGCTCTTTAAGTTAAAAATGGAATACATATTTTTCAGATATCTTTAAGAATATTTCTCCTTTTCAACTAATCTGTCCCTTCATTGAACTGCATATGTGATGTATTTGCATGTTTTCTAGCTTAAGCTGGACGAGAAGAGAATATCTTCTTGTGAACTTTGGAAGTGGCAAATCATAATTTCAGGCAGGAAGCAGCAGCCTGCAAGCTTTGGATTTTATTCACCTATCCAAGATGATCCTGGTGTTGAAGGAAGTCTAAATACAAAAAGGGTGAGAAACTAGTTGATTGTAACAATCTCAATTTCATGAGGGCTTAATTACTGAGCCATTTACTGAGTTGAGAAGTCTAGTAACAATATATAGTTCTTTTATTCTGATGATCTTCAGAAGCGAATCTCTCGTCTTGTCAATATTGAGAATGATGAGCGGAGCACACATCTCACAGACCAAGATTCAGTATCATGTGATAATGAGATCGAGAGCAAAGACGGGACTGCCAATACAGACGAAGAAGCTGAAATAGAAGACTTGATTAAAAGAATTGAAGTTTTGAAGAAAGACCATTCTGTTCAATGGTTGCAGGAATTTAAGGAATGGATGGATCATCCATCCGAAAATTTTGTTGATGGTAATAAATCTAGGGGTACTATCTTACATAATATTAACGAGATGCATTTGAACAGTGAGACAAGAGATGAGGATCATGCTGAGCCCTCAAGATATGTCTCCGACTCAAGATATGTCTCCGACTCTCTTCAGCTTTCTGGAGACGAGAGTAGCACAATCATTCTAGGATCTGAGACGTCCTTTGCAGATACATCTACTGTTGTCAGTGCTAAACAATTCTTTGACCGAATTGGTGATGTAGCTTCAAGGTTATTCTTGGGGCATGCTGGAGTGGACAGATCTGTTTTCAAGAATTTTAATGAGAGTCAAGAAGAGGTGAGCTTCATACATAATGGAGGGAGTATGTCTGCAGATACTGGGGAGTTTCTCAATAATTCCCTTGAAGTGCCCAGAGGGGATAATCTGAGTACAGAAATTCTAACTGTCCCTTCAACTGCAGTAAATGATGTAATGGGGACCCATTCATCATCAGCTTGCCCAGGTTCTCCGCCTCATTACCAAGAGGATATATTACATCGACGCCACAACTTACAAGAAGAATTACTGCAGTTATCTGCTGAATCTTTCTCAGTGGCATCATCAGATAGTAATACAAGTTATAGTGAAGATGAATTTACACAATTTGGCCCTCCAGTATTGCATACAGATCATTCTGTCATTGACAGTTCATCTGAAAGGGGTCATGACTCTTTCTCTGATAACATGTCATCATCGAAGCAAAATGGGGCACATGTGTCAAGTCCTAGTGCTGAGGGAAATTCCGTTAGTACAAATGGTAGAGAGTTTGAAGTCTCCCTTTCTGGCAGTGGTAGTTTCTCTGATGATGCTGTACATGATAATGAAAATTTAGGGTTTGGGAATTGGAAAACCGGTTGGTTGGAGAAGAATTTTCTCAGAAGGAAACCCAGAAAAAAGATGATCTCCTTACCGGAGGAGGATGATGTACCTGGTGATACTGATTCATCAAAGAAGTCTATTGACCACATAGAAACCTGCTGAAGTGATATGGTCGACAAAGTTTAGATTTCTGCTGCTCTAGTAACATGTAGAAATCCCGTCTGGCTAGAAATAATGGGGAGGGACTGTTTTGTTTTTCAGGCTGGTCTGGCCTATTGCTCTTTCCTTATGCCTATTTCGCAGCTTCCTAGTTGTGAAGTTGAAACTTGCAGCCTCCTACATGGAAGCCTGCTCCTTGTTTTCTAACACCATCCATACTCTGTTGGGCATGTAAAAGGTGCTTTGAAGGATGCAGCATATCCAGTCATAACCTGTTATAGGTGGAGATCAGTATAATTCATGTACCTGTAGATTCCTTGGATTGCTTTTATTCATCTGGAGTGAAGAATGCTTGCTTCTTGACAAGGTAATCTTAACTACTTTGTGACCCTTAAAGCTTAAACTGGTGATTATGTCTTGATAATGATGAGGATTGTGTGTGGGGGGGTTTTTATTTCTTATTTTTCTATATGGTAATAAACAATGTACTCCCTCAGTCCAAAAAACTAGTTTTGTTTCTCAAAAGTTAAACATTTTATTTTCAGTCAACTTAGTAAAGGCACAACATTAATAAGTAATCAATCTCACTAATGCTCCTTCATTAATATTCATAAAATCCATCAAATAAAGTTTGTTATAGGGGTTTTCTCTAAAAAAATGTTTGCTGCAAGGGTGAAAACTTCAGTTAAAAACTTACTTTGATTTTTCAAACAGGACTTTTTTTTTTACAAAATTTTTAGGACTCTTCTTTTAGGATGGTGGAATTACATGAATCTTGAAGCAGATTCAAACTTCTTCCTCACATTTTTTCTTGCTCCATATTCCTTTATTTGATATTACAAGTTTACATCATTACCTGTTTTTCATGTAAGTGAAGTACTGAGAGTGCCACATACCAGTTATATTCACCATGATCTCGGCCACATACTAGACCTTCAATCTTGATGAAATGTTATTACTAGCATTCTGCAAAAACTAGAAGTCATATGGTGCTATTCAGTACCAACTTTAGACCTTCTAGTTTCATGTGTTTGTGGCATGAAGTGATGCCACAAAACTGATAATTTTTTGATGGTAACCTGTGTCACCAGTGACTTCACAACTTCCTTTTGAAAGATGGAATGGTGTCAAAAGATAGAAGAGTGTCATTTAACAGGATGCTTAAACTATTTGGTAAGACTAGTGGAATAAGAATTACCTGAAGTTTGAAAGCAGAAAACTCTAATAATTTCTGGGTGTTGCTAATTTTGACATTTTGTTATTGAGCTTTGAATTGTATTTGTTTGTACCTTGTGATATTGAAGGTTTTCACGTGGCTTCAATTTTATTCATTCTCAAATACTTTCATTTTCATTGTTTGCTCTGCATTTTCAATAATACCCACAACTAAATTGACAACAAATTCGTTAAGGTGTATTTAAATAAACAAAATATGATTTTTCTTAGCAATGACCATTGGGTATCTTATGTTCTTCTCAGTGCTGTCTCTCATCTTCCTTCCCCATTGGCTAGATTGTTGCGGGCCTGCGGCCAACATCTCTGTTCATGCTTAAAAGGCACTTGCTTCTCTTCTATTCACTGAAGATCTCATACCGTCTGGTCCCTCTTCAAAGGCATTTTCCCTTGTTATACTACACTGGATTCATCTGATGCCATCATTTATATGTCTCAGATGGTAATTTTCTATTTTTCTTACTACTTTAAACATTTCTTGTGACACTGCTATTGCTTAACTGAATTTATATTTACCCTCTGATATCCAGTGAACTTCCTCAAGTGAATGGAATTTTGTCTCCCTGTGAAATGGTATAACGGAAAACCTTTATGTATAGAATCTAAACGTGGAGCTACAAGTGCTTCTTCAGAGTTAATTCGACCAGACTTTTTAGCCTCTTTGAAAGCAATCCAAGCTCGGTCCGTCTCATCAATACTTCATGTAGGACAGAGATATTGATTGTGGCTTCAAGTTCTTTGCCATTTGTTTGTTCGCTGTGATATTCCTTTGATTTTTTGGTCTCCAATACCTTCTTGTACCCACAGTGTCTGATTTACCTGTAAATGAAGCAATTTTGTGTGTTTTTTTATTGATTCATTCCTTTTGAAAAGCGCTTGTGTAAAGAATTGTATAGTGTACAGTTGATTTGTTAATTCGTCTGGATATTAGATACATAGAAAGAAGTTGAGCCTTTATCCCACTTTGGGGGTCAGTTTTATGGATCATAATCACAATCATATTTGGTTCATTAGTATTTGGATATAGCATATCTTATTCTAGTTTATTTCCTCTTTTAAGTCTTCCATTTCCTCTTGATTTGTGTTAAAGATTATTTATTTTCTGCCCTAATGTTGGTGTTTTATATGGATGAGCTCAAAACATTCCAAGAGAAGTTTTTTTTTTTTTTTTTTTTTCCTTCTCACATATAAAGGCCACCATACCTTCTTTCTAATGCATTGTATATGCCAAGTATTTTAATTAATGTATCAATACATTCATTTCATTAGAAAACTAAAAAACATATTTTTCCCAAAGAAAACTATTGCAAGGTTTTAAATTTGAGTCATTTTCAATTTCTCCTCCATTTCAACTCCATAAATATAAATAAATAATTAAAATGACAACATATTTAAGTGGGTCGTCCTAGCCCAGTTAAGCCCAAAAGCGTAGAAGGCCGAAATCAAAATGGCCTTGTAAGTATATAATTAGGGCTCTATTTCATTTCTGCTATAATCTTCAACTATATAGACGACGCTCATTTTCTCCTACATCCACTCTCTGTTCTCACGGCACCACAATCGGGAGTTGAGGTTTATCTTTTTTTGTCAAAGAATTCGGTATTATTCGTGTATATGTGCAATTAACTCACTCCTTTTCCCATCATTTATGGTTTATTTATCTGAAAAATTGAGTGATAATAAAAGGCAATGGTATGTATGATTGATGCGTTTTCAAATAGCGACATCAGCTCTTTCCGTTGCCGAGATATAGGGAACATCATATGCTTACATGCGCCGTTTTCTGCTGCGGTTCGTGCACTAATGTGCTCCTATATTTTTCTTTTTTCATTTCCTCTTTCCTTGTATACCATATCTATTCATTTGTATTTTTTTCTATGGTGATTAATGTTGATTGGTTGTTTTTTCTTCTTCCGTTGTTTCTTTTATATATCTTAACTAATTTTATAGTTTGTATTTTCCCCAAAATAAGTCTAAATCCCAAATTATTGGAAAACTGGAAGTTTTTAATCATTTGTATTGCTTATTACCTTTTATTTTAAAATATTTTGAAGTTGATTTTTCAGAATATTTCTATTTGTGATGAATTTTTTTTAAAATATATGTATGAATTCATTAAAGTACTAAATACATAATTACTTTCAGTATTTGACTAAACTTAAGCCTTTTCCGTTGTCCATCAATTTAATTTTCAGTGTTATAGTAATTATATATAAAATTTTGTTTTGTTTTGTTTTTTATTCACTGAACAGGTGATAATTACCAGACAAACTGAAAATTAGATGTGTATTTTAATGATTTATTATTTTGTAGCGCGTTTATGTTGAAGTTTATATATGAGTTGGGTTAAGGGATGTGTAGGCGGAAGAAAGAGAAATGAATATTTTATTTGTGGTTTGGGTTAGTGTCACAACAAAAATCATAACGCACCTCAGTATTTTCTCCACCCAATCACTGGTAAGCTAAATATATAAAAATTTGGGGCTAAGAAATATATTTTTACTAGTCATGTTATTTTGCTAGAAGGGTAGACATCATGGACATGTTCTCGTAATGATCCAAAAGTTGCTCTAAATAATTGACAGATTGAAATTTGTTTATTGATCCACCACTCTTGGCCAAAATAGAGCCTTGCTATATGGTGCAAATAAAAATAAAAATACAAACGATTTCAAAAAAGAATTACAGCAGTAATACCACAAAAGGTCCTTTAAGAAATTACGACAGTGAAACATACAAAATGGTGGAATTAACAATTAAAATACCAACGATCTCAAGAAAGAATTACAACAATAATACCACAAGGTCCGTCAAGAAATTACAACTGTGACAGATACAAAATAAAACAAGCTTCTCACATTCAAATTATTTAATAATGATAACTTAAACAAACACTACATACGCAATATGCATCATATCATATAAACACACAAACAAACACTACACACGCAATATGCATCATATCATATAAACACACAATATGCATCATATAAACATCTTAACAACATGATAGTAACCAGTGGATCATCATTCATCCATCTCCAGGAGAGATTATGAGCTTAAACCCACCTCTTCTACCTCTTTGTTGATCTTGCATCTCTTTTTTCTCCTTTTCTATTCTCCGCGCAGACGAGACCATTCGTGAGGCACGTTCAATGTCCAATATCTGAAGGTTTTTCTCCAGCACATTTGGAATTCCCTCGAGTTTTTCGCAGTTCTTTAGTACAAGATGCTTGAGTTTAGGAAAAGGATCACCTGTCCCTGTCCAAAACATCAAATCCGTGCGTGCAATGAGCAACATTTTCAGGTTGGGAAATCCACCATCATCAGTTTCCCACGCAATTCCCGTGAATGCATTTTCTTTCAGTTTGAGCACCTCAAGTTTACTTATCTTCCCCAATGTAGCCATATGATCCCACGACAGAAACGTCGAAGACAATTTCAGAATCCGTAAATTCGGAGGAAACCTCTCTGGTTGAGGAAGACGTAGCAATGGATTTTCCGGGGCTACTTCAGGAAATACATCATGAACCAGCTTCAACTTGTGAAGACGTTCCAATTTCTCCAAGCATTTGGCATCCCAAAGAGTTTCTAACTGCCCACGAATTCCCAAGTTCTTTAAGTTGGAGGCCCTGTTGAACACTTCTTCTGTGCAACATTTGGCCGACAATCGGCTCAATGTCTGAAGATTCTCTCCACCTTTACCTTTAGCTTCCCTGTTGAGAATAATGGCTGCCTTCGACTTCAAATGCCTTAGCTGCATCATCTTCCATATATTTGCTTTCATCTCAAAAGTACGCAACATTGTGTCAATTCTAATTGTCTGCAGATTCGAGAGCTTGGAAACGGCTTCTGGAAGAAGCTTGAACGCGTCACCAGACAGGGCAATGTACCTTAAATGAAGTAGCTCAGTCAGCTTGGTTGGAAATTTAGTGAACTTGATGGGGTTCACATCAAGAACACGTAGCAATTTGAAGTACTCAGGAATTGATTGAATGCTTTCTGCAGGCAAGTTGATGGCTTCCTTGGAGAAACATAAAAAGGATCGAACAAAGGGGCCCTTTGGTTTCTTTCTAAGGAATTCCACAACATAGGAATGAATACCAAGACGACGAGAGTTCGGTATTTCAGTTGGAGGAGGATGAAATACTCCATGTTTGGATTTCTTCACCTCTTGGAACAAATTAGTCACTGCAAAAGCTGCCTGACTCTTGCAAAACTCACGTATCATGTCGTGCACACGACATGTTTTGACCTCACCTTTAGCCTTAGTTTTATCAACCATGACTAAGTTCCTACGGAAAAGCTCCTTCAAATTGTCCTCAGCCACTTCCTCCAAGCTCTTCTCCCCCTTCTGTTGTATGAATCCTTCAGCGATCCACAACCGAATCAGCTTCCACACTGGAATCTCAGAGTCTTCTGGAAACATCCCCAGATAGAGAAAGCAGTCTCTCAAGTCATATGGCAGTTTATCATAACTCAAAGAAATGAATTTCTCTGTCCGTTTTTCCTTGTCATGGTTGAATTGTTCATTCACGCTGGTTGAGACCTTTTCCCATTCATCTTTCATGTTACTACTCGTTGAAAACTTCTCGACCAGAATCCCTCCAATCACCACTATTGCTAAGGGCACTCCACCACATTGACTGGCTATATTCTTTCCAAGAACCTTCAAGTCCTCATGGCACTCATCAAGCTTACCAAACACTTCCAGCTGGAGAAGCTCCCAGCTTTCATCGGAGTTCAGGAATCGAAGCTTGTGGGGATCCCTTCTCGGATTAGCTTGCCAGGCCACTTTCTCATCCCTGCTTGTGATCAACACTTTGCCTGATTTATTGTTCTTTGGCAAAGCATTTTCGATGGACTTCCAGGCTTCCGCAGTCCAGACATCATCCAAGAAAAGCAAGTACTTGGGCTTCTCAAGACAGGATCGAACTTTTTGGGTCAACTCTAGATCACTCAACCCAGACATGTCCCCCTGAGTGAAATTTTTCAGGATGGTGAGACAGACCTCCCTGAAGTTGAAATCCTGAGAAACGTAGACCCAGATTCGAGTCGGAACTTCATACTTGATGCTTTCATCGCGGTATATCTTCCATGCCAGAGTTGTTTTGCCCAAGCCAGGCATGCCCGTGATGGAAATTACTTCCAGTTGCTCTGATTCTTCCTTCAGATATTTGATTATAGTCTCTGCCTCATCTTGTAACCCCACTACATTGTCTTCTTTCAAGAATGGAGTCTATGCACAACAAGTGAATAACCATCATTTAGAAACATAATACTAAACATAATCTATAATTCAAGGTACATCATAACTCTGTTCATAATCATCTGTGGTTGGTTACCTTCAATTTCTACAAACTCATGTCATACTTACAAAGTCTACACTATACACATATAATTCAAATTGAGCACTCAAAGGATATTAAAAAAAAAAAAAAAAAAAGATTAGAAAATACCTGGTTAGGCTTAGGTAATCCCGGTGTGGTGGCAGAAACATTAGCCATAGGCAACAAGGCGAAGTCATTCCGAGCACGATCAAAAACAGGTCGTACCTCTTCTTCTCTGAGTATCTTCACCTTTCTAGCCAAATCGATACGCCTAGGGTTCAAAGTATTAAATCGGCTCGACCTCTCGGCGGCGGCTTGGGTGAGACAGGCGTCGAGAGTATCCTCGGCGTTGTAAACGGCTTCCCTGATCTGCTTCTCAAGCTCTCGAAAAACAGCTCCCTTCTCCCGTGTATTAGCGGATTCCTCGAGGAAGGCTTTCATCAACTCGACGTCGTTTTGGAGTTTCTTCAGCTCGGCTTCGGCGCCGGAGATGAGATCGAGGTGATCAACCAGCAGTTTCTTCACGTTTTCTAGAAGGAATTTTACTGCTGCTTCTGCCATTTTACACTTCTACTCTTTCTTTCATAATCCCACTCTTCAACTTATATCTTTTTCTGTGCTTTCAAGAGTCAACGTCAACCCTATATACTATTAACTCTATATACTATGACTATCACATTTTTTATTAAGGCGCGTAAAAAGATAATAAATAAATAAAATAAAAAGGAAAGAGCAGTGTAACATTTCTACACAACCGTCACTTCCTCGTAATTGTTTGGCAATTTTGTAGCACTGATTGATACAAATTGTCAATATAAAAGATGTCCCATTTAAATTTCTAACAAGATAAGAAGAAATTTGGAGTTCTACGATAAGAGATATTTAATTTCTCTCATAATTATGTATTTGTAAATAATAATCTCTGTTTATTGTGGACATATCCTAATATATACATCGTATCAATTTCTTTTTAATATTGTGACTAGAAATTACTTTTTTTGTTGTATTAAAAGAAATAAATTCATTGATCATGTAAAAAATTACAATTTTGATTCAGTAGAGTAGTTACAAAACTAGGAGCCTCAATAAAAGTCGAAGAACTAGGACAATTGATAGCAATGGTTAGCAAGAAACTTGACAACACGATTCGATTTTCTTTTTGAAAGACAAGCATAAAACTTATTGAGAGGTTTGAGGATATTACGACAACTTGAGATTTCTACTCTTAACTCTTACAAGCATATTAATATGTGTTCATTGTGGGTAGAGTAATATACATGTGTAAAAAATTATAAAATAATGCTGCTTTGTTTATTTTACTCGGTTGCGTATAGTGACATGATATCTGTGAACTAGAAGACCAAGTCTTTAACGTGTGAATTTAAATGCTGCAAGCCACTAGTATTATGAAATTAAATGCACCAATACATGTTACTATCATGTTCTTAAAAAATAAAACATTATATTTGTGACATGGAATCTACAGGGCTCACTCCAAGCAACATTGTTGCATATTTGTAACGAAGAAATTATTGGATAAATAAAGAAGGGAAACGAAGGAAAAGAAAAGAAAAGAAAAGACAAATTAATTAATCAAGATCCCCACCAATATTAATAATTAAGGCTAAACATTCTCAAGAACTCCACGACAAACTCTTTCCATCCACATTTAAAACGTACAACAAACCAATCTTCATAAATCCCACAAATTATGCATCAGAATCAAATGAGAAATTTCTAAAAAAATGCAGAAATAATAATACTGAGAATGGCAAATAGGGCCATAATATGATCATATATTGCCGTGGCTGCACTTTTCTTCGGCGGCGCTGCTGTTTCAGAACCTACAAAACAATCTGCTTTATCAGATTATTTCTATTCATTGAAATTATTGCCCTTTTCGAATCTTTTCAATCTATTAAGATTTTGTTCATAGATTCATTCACAAGTGGAGGCCATGTAATACAAAAGACATGGTATACATGATCTGTGTAAATGTAAAAATGTAATTATTTCGTAATTTTGCTCATCTCAAATCACAGATTTTAAGGTTGAGAGATCTCCGCACCAATATGAATGCAATTTCCGTTTATGAATTTCAACACCTTGTATGGGAAGTTGACTTGTGGCATTTATAGGTGTGAGATATTACGATTTTGGATCTCTAACTCGATTTTGATTTTGGTATATTAACTTTACAGATTGAAATTTTTTGATTCATATAATAATTTATATTAGTTTTTCAAGTTTTAACAATATTGATATTTGATATTTTCATGGATATTAATATTTCTATGGATTCCGATATTTATTAAGATAGTTTGTAATAAAGCATTCACTGTGCAACGCAGCAACAAAACAAAATCAGATCAGGCATAGAGTTAATTGATTGTTAATTATAATGTCGGCACAAATTGTTATTATCATTAATTATTAATTTTCTATAATTTCGAAAATATATTGTAACAGAGTAAGGGTCTAATAAATAACTTACTGTTAGGTGAAGGTGTATCTGGAGTAGAGGGTGAACCCGATGGTGCAGCACCTGCCACCAAATCACAGGAAAAAATAAAATAAAAATTAAAGTCTGTAATTATTAATTAAAGAAGGAAACAAATAAAAACTAATTATAAATTCCCTAATAAAAACATACACATATATGGAATTAAAAATCATGGATACAATTATCCATGAAATGCAAAGAACTCAGCTGTTCCCCTCTTTTATGAGACGGAACCCCAGATAAAAAAAATTAAAATATGATCACAATTAACCAAAAATTCAATGAAGGCAAAGATAACATATTAAAAAAAAAAAAAAAAAAAAGATTAAACCTCTATGGCAAATGTTGATATCGTTGGCACCACAAGATTTAGCAAGATTGTTGGCGTCAGCCTTGGTGACATTGAAGGTTTTCAAGATGGCCACATCGTTGAACAATGTGCACAGGCATTGGCTGTCGTCGGCGATGATCCGTTTTAGCGGCACGCAGCAAGATGTTGGCGGCGACGACGAGTCCTTCAGGTAGGGCTGACATGGCAACAATTGCTTAATGCATGGCAGCGATTCTGCGCTCGGAATTCCTTGAGAATAAGTCACCACACCCCACGTGCATACGAGGAAGATCACGAATATAGGTTTAGAAATTTCCATGGAATTTTTTTTTTTGGGATTTTGGAGGATTCTTGATATATGTTGGGATGTATGCTCGGGTTTATATAGAGGTGGAATGAGGGTTTTGGAAATGATACTATGGGTGGAATGTATCATGTGAATTTGGTGTTATATATACCATTAATTTACCCTTATGATTTTGACCATATGTGTGTGTGTGTGATAAATATGGCGTGTTTGTTTTTTTATTTATTTATATATTTTAGTGTAACAATATCAATGAAATAGGAGAGAGATGTTGATGACACGTAATTAGGATCCTTGTTTGAGATAGTCGTTGTAAGTCTTTTTACATGTATATAGGAAAGGGATATATCTACTTTTTGAGCACAATTCTCGTAACTGTTGTTTCTATTTTTCTAGAAATCACATTTGCATTTGAGGCTGGAAAGTGGAAACGGGCTTGGGCCCATTTCAAAAATATTTCCACATCACTTAAGAATATATATTGCTCTTGTTTGAAGCTTTGTGTCATACCTCATTGAATCTCACTCTCATCTTCGTATAACAAAAAAATTGATTCTATTAACAGTCACCAATATTCTCTTTACAATTACAGTATATTTTATATCTCTATTTTGTCTCTAATATATATTTTTTTACCACTATCATATCTCCACCATCTTCATTATCTCAACCGTCTACCCTCTCTTTTTCCAAATTGAAACATCCTTTGATTCTGTTTCCATTTCCCCATAAATTATGAATTTCAATGATTTGTCGCAAAATATTTAGATTGAAATTTATAATATCTTTTTTTATCAATATCCATACATTTTTTTTAAAGTTATTTAGGATTTAGAAATTTTCCAAAAAATTATATCCCTTTACAACCATAACTCTCTCTTTTTCTACATTTGGTACTTCGATTAATTTTTAATATATAAATACACAATTTTTTTTTTTGTATTGTCCTATATTTCTCAATGTGGGAATGATTTTCTTAATTTTTTTGAAGGAGATATATTTATTAATCGGACAAACTCAATTTTCTTATAATATTAATTATTTTAGTGAAATATTTCTAAATATTGAAAAAAATGTTGAGGACTTAAATGGATGAAGAGATAATTTTGAATAATTTTTAAAAAAATTAGATTTGAAGTTTGGATAATAGTGCCTAAAATAATTCCATGCATACATTTAAAAAAAATTGGTGGTTGGAGGTTGGAAAAGAAAAATGGCTTAAAAAGGTCAAAATAGAGAATTCACATGTATAATGGTTGTAGTGAGAAATAATGTGGCTGTGAATAGAATTACTATAACACAAATAAGGTAAATTTGTGAAAGTGATCATGTACCATATAAAGATGGTTTAATTAAAAAAAAAATCACAACTTTTTCAAAAATTACAAATTTATCCTTACTTTTTAATAATTGTAAAAAAAAAATCACGTTCTTTATTCACTGTTGTAATTTATACCACATTTATATTTTCTGATGACCGGAGTCCACGTATCTGGCAAACATGCCACGTCACATGCCACATCATTCCCAAACAAAAAAAAATTAAAAATTAAATTGTAAAATAAAATCACCATCTTTTCAAAATTGCAACCTTTTTATATAATAAACAAAAAAAGCTACAACCTTCATTCATTATTGCAATTCAAATTTATTATTTAGTGTCTAAGTTCATGTGTCCAAAAAAAATTTCATGTGCAGTTAAATATTTGAATACCTAAATAAAGAAGAAGGATACAATTTTTTTAACATATGCGATTTATTTATCGGCAGATTAAATAAAGATATTTAAATTAAGATATATTTGAAACAACATTATTTTGATGTAAATAAATTATTTTTTAAGATTGTATGGCTTATGTGAAATCTCATGTGCAAATTTATTTGGACACATGAACTAAGACACCAAAGAATAAATTTGAATTGCAACAATGAATGAAGGTTGTGACTTTATTTTGCTAATTATATAAAAAAGTTAGGATTAAATTTCAATATTAGAAAGGTCGTGATTTTATTATACAATTTGATCTTTAAGTTTGTTTTTGTTGGGAATGACATTACATTTGACATGGCATGTGATGTGACATGTTTGCCAAACATGTGGACTCCAACCGCCGGAAAAATATAAATGTGGTCTAAATTGTAATAATTAATAAAAATCGTGATTTTTTTTTTCTTTTTTACAGTTATTAAAAAATAGGGATAAATCTGCAATTTTTAAAAAAATTATTATTATTTTTTTAATTACGCCTATAAAGATGGTCCCTATTTTTGTCTCCTATGAATTATAATCTGTGAAACTTGTTTTGTATTAAAATTTTAGATCAGATTTTGGTCCAGTAATTATTTATGTGAAATTATGTCACAGGTCCACGATATCCATTTTCACAGTTAACAAAATAACGAACTTGTGCACCCAATCACTTATCTACCCATTTTATATCCTCTTATCACAGACTCTCTCTCTCTCTAACCAAATTATTGTCACCATCGACGAATTTTATTTTCCTACAAGAGGGTTCTTTCGTGCATGATTTAAAGTAAAAGTTGGGTAAATTTTGTTGCCAGGTTGAGATTAATCTTTGTGGTAGGTCCCACCGTTAATAACACAACGATAATGCTCTAATAATCTCCACAAACTTTCTAGCGTTGACTAAACATATATGCAAGTCTTGTGGCAAACACACACTATTCCATTTCCATAATCTGAAAGGTGAGAAGCCAGAGATGGCTGCCTATGCAGCTTTAGTTTCTCTCACTCATATTCTCAACCAGATTCTGCACCCACCTCCTTCCCATCACATCATCATTCCAAGAAAACAAATTGAATCTCTCAGAAATAAACTGGGTTTCTTTATTGATTTTCTGGAAACTTATTCCACTAGAAGCAGCCAAGGCATTGAAGATTTGGAGGCCATGGTCGCAAATGCAGCCTATGCAGCAGAGGATATGATTGAATCCGATGTGATTACCCAAATTCGTGAAAAATATGCAATCCATAGAGCAAAGGGGTCAGGTGGAAGCTGTGTGAGAATCAAAGGAATAAAAAAATTCAATTCCATGGTGAGGAAGTTAGGAATCAGAAAATACAAGAGTGATTTACGAAGGGTGATCAAAGAGTTGGATTGCATCAAGAAAGAGTTGGTAAAAGTCAAAGAGATGAAGAAAGGCATGGAAGAAGATGTGCAACACTCCATAACTAGGGCTACTTCATCATCACCTCCTGGGAAGAATACGATGGTGGGATTTGATGAGCAGTTGCTTCAAGTGATGAGTTCACTCATCACTCATGAAAACAATCGTGTAATCCTTCCTATTGTCGGAATGGGAGGCATTGGTTAGACTACTCTGGCCACAGGTATATTCAATCATCGTACTATCGAAGAACACTTCACTATTCGTGCTTGGGTGAACATATCCCAGATTTATAGTGTGAGAGAGGTTCTTCTAGGCCTTCTACATCACATCATGAATAATACATATTTGAATGAACAGAAGAGGAGTGATGATGAACTGGGAGATCTAGTTTACAAGGAGTTGTTTGGTAGGAAGTATTTGATAGTAATGGATGACATGTGGGATATCCAGGCATGGTACAAGATCAAGAAATTCCTACCACCTAATACTAATGGAAGTCGAGTCTTGATAACCACAAGGCTGTCAAACTTGGCTGTAGATTTTGGACCTTGTAGCCATTATGAAATGAGCTTTCTAGATGATGAAGGAAGTTGGGATCTACTTCAAGAAAATGTATTTGCAGAGGCTGGCAATTGCCCTGTTGAATTGGAGGAAATTGGAAAAAGTGTTGCTAAAAGATGTGGAGGGCTTCCTTTAGCCCTTGTTGTCATTGGTGGGCTTCTTGCCAACTCCCAAAGGACAAAACATCATTGGGAATCTGTTGAAGAAGATGTGAGTTCAGCCATAAGCCATGGAAATGATGACAACTTCATGAAGATACTGTCATTGAGTTATACTCACCTGCCTGTTTATTTGAAGCCATGTTTTCTCTATATATCCGTGTTTCCAGCGAACTTCAAGATCAAAGTGTCCAAGCTGGTCAAATTGTGGGTAGCTGAAGGATTCATTAAACCGAGTAGAGATAAAAACTTAGAAGCGATTGCATATGAGTATGTGGTGGATCTTGTTAACAGAAATCTTGTTCTGATTTGTGAGAGAGGGAGCAGTGGGAAAGTGAAGAGCTGCAGTATTCATCATCTCATATGGGACCTATGCAGGAAAGAAGCCCACAAACAGAATTTTCTGTACATTGCGAAGCTTGATGACCCGAATAGTGAAAGAGAGCGTCGGATAAGTATCCAGCCAAGCACAAGGGAATTCGAGATGTTGTGTGATCCATTGCTATCGGTGCCACTTAACCGATCATTGTTGAGCAACTTCTACTGGGATTCAAAGTGCATTACTTGTAAGTGTAGTTTACTACGGGTTCTTGATGTGGTTGACTTCTATTCCATCGAGGACCTTCTGCAACTAACCAACTCAAGGTATGTTGCTTGTACCATGGATTCGTCTCTGCGGAATTCATCACTGTGGAACTCTATATCCTGGATTTGGAATCTGCAAACCTTAGTTGTTGATGGAGAAGTCTCTCTGCCATCTGAAATCTGGCAAATGCCACAACTTAGACATCTCAAGATGGAAAAGATAATCTTCCGTGATCCTCCAACGGCCCAAAGGGATGACCAGAAGTTCACAATTCTTGCAAACCTACAGACACTTTCGACAGTCCTCAACTTCAGATGTACAAGCCAGGTGCTTGAAAGAATCCCGAATCTGAGGAAGTTGAGGATTACTTATGGTAATAGAATCAAGAGTTTTGGAACTCATTGCCTAAGCAATCTTGTCCATCTTCATAAGCTTGAATCACTCGGAATAAGAGGAGATGAGAAACTACGTGGGAATATTAGCTTCCCAAGTTCACTTCAAAAGTTGACTCTAGAAAACTGCTTTATTCCTTGGGAAGACATGTCAATGGTTGGTTTGCTGCCTAACCTTGAAGCTCTGAAATTGTTGACAAAATCTGCAAAGGGCCGTGAGTGGAATCCGATAGAAGGAGAATTTCGTCGTCTAAAGTTCCTGTTGATCCATGGGTGTGAGCTGGAGAACTGGAGAGCAGAACATGTCCATTTTCCATGTCTTGAGCAGCTTCATCTTCGACGCTTGATGCTGAAGACGATCCCAATTGGTTTTGCAGAGATATTAAGTCTTCAAGTGATTGACTTAAGATATTGCAGCAGTTCTCTAGAGACATCAGCTGAAGATATATCAGAAGAACGAGAGAGCTTAGGATATGAAGCCCTTCAACTCCGATTAAATCCTTCAGAGGTAAGGAAGATGAAACAGAGCTAGTGTTTAATCCAAAATTTCATTGGGTGATATTTCTGACATTATGATTCTTTCTCCTGTTTTACATAGATGTCTTTGGGCCAAGACAATGTGGTGGGTTTCGAAGACGAGGCAGACACTGTAATCAAATATCTGAACGAAGAATCGAAGGAACTTGAAGTTATCTCCATCATAGGGATGCCTGGTCTTGGGAAGACGACTCTTGCTTGGAAGATCTATCGTGATCCAAGAATTCAGTATAAATTCCCAACTCTGATTTGGGTTAATGTTTCTCAAGAGCTGAACATGCGGAAATTGTTTCTCACCATTCTGAAAAAGTTCACTCAGCTAGACATGTCTGGCTTTTCTGAGCTTGAATTGGCCCAGAAAGTTGGATCCTATCTTGAGAAACAAAAGTTCCTAATGTTCATGGATGATGTGTGGACTTGATAAGTCGGGTTTTGTGTGCGTTTCTTATGCTTAATGTGATCGTTTTTGTAATTAAGTTATCACTACTTTGTTGCATTAACCTGATTTTTGTCATACTCGTCTCGATGACTTTGATTTTGCATTTTATATGAATTCCAGGTTGTTTGAAAGACAAATCGAGAGTGAGAATACAAAGGGTGCAGTCGCGTGGCCGAACGAGAAGAAGAAGCCCAACACTGAGGCCTTCAGTGTTGAGAATGAGAATATTAATTGTTGTTGACGTATTGGAGGCCCAATCCACCAAGCCCATTTCCTCTCAATCCAGCCTTGTGAACAAAGAAAGGAATTAATTATTTCCATTTTTGTTGTCCATCATGGAGAGATTCAAGCACTTAATTTTGGAAGGAGTAAAGGAGAGAGGCTGAACTCGGGGATCTAAATGAGAGAGTAAAAAGCTGGAAAAAGGGGACTGCAACAGGCTGCAGAGGCAGGCAGGAGAGCAGAGAAAAGAATTAGAGAGAAGAAAAAGAAAACACTTTTATTTTATCTTTTGTATTTTTGGATAATGATGCTTAGAGGCTAATTCACCTTTTCTAGTCCGAGGAGATGCCAAACCTTGAATGATTCGCCCGTTTTTAATTGAGTAGTAACGATTTCTTACTCTTATCTCGATTTCTTCGGTATTTGATTTTATGCTTTGCATGTTTGATTGATGAATTTGTTGAGATTGGCCACCTTAATATGTTTGTTGATCAACTCTAGCTAATTCGCATGATTTAATCCGTAATTGTTAAATTGTGAGAATACAGTAGCAATTGAAATAACGAAGTCTAGATCGTATGATACGAACGTTTCGTTTTCATAGTCTAGTTTGTTCTATTATTTTGGATCGTTAATGCATCTTGTGGATTGAATCTTGAATACATGTTTTGAGGTTATTCATTGAGATAGTTTGATTAGGGGTCGTACTTTCTAATCAATGAACTTAAGAAATAATTCGAACTAGTTCGGTCGTACCGCTGGTTTAGGAGCAAGATTCGAGATAGGGTGTAGATAATCGGGGCTATCTTTAAAAGTGGAAGAATCGTCTAGGTGAGGCTATCCAAGGGCTAGATTATTTAATTCATTGATATCTCTCTTGTTTATTTCTTCTTGCAAATTCTTATGGTGCATGATTTCAATTTTTGCTCAACAAACCAATCACCCCCCATATTTTTATCGCTTTCTATACACGAAATCGTCAATTGAATTACACTATTCCCTGTGGATTCGACCCCTTACTTATCCTACTACATAGGTGGATAGTCGAGGTGAATATTTATTTTTGGGTGCCGGCGACAGCACACCAGGACTATTGAAGCCTGGAAATCCATCGAAAGCGCCTTGCCGAAGAGTAACAGATTGGGAAAAGTAGTGATAACGAGTCGCAATGAGAAAGTAGCCTGGCAAGCAAATCATTTGAGAGAGCCTCACAGGCTTCGTTTCCAGGATTCCACTGAAAGTTGGGAGCTTCTCCAGCTTAAAGTATTTGGTAAGCTCGACGAATGCCCTTCTGAGTTGGAGGAGCTTGGCGGCATTATAGCCGAGCAATGTGATGGAGTCCCTCTAGCCATAGTCGTCATAGCCGGACTTCTCGTTGAAATGAAAAATGAATGGGAAAACATATCCACTAGTTTGAGTAGTTATCTCAAGTATGACACCGTCACAGAGAATATCATTGCGTTGAGTTTCAATCATCTGCCTCATCACTTGAGAGATTGTTTTCTCTATTTGGGGATGTTTCCAGAGAACACTGAGATCTCGACATGGAAACTGATCCGCCTGTGGATTGCAGAAGGATTCGTACATAGAAAAGCAGGGAAGAGCCTGGAAGAAGTGGCGGAGGAGAATCTGAAGGATCTTATAAAGAGGAACTTAGTGATGGTTGATAAGACCAAGGCCAAAGGTGATGTCAAGACATGTCGTGTTCACGACATGATACATGAGTTCTGCAAAAATGAGGCTGCCATTACAAAACAGAATCTGTTTCAGGAGGTGGAGAAATCGAGTGAAGGAGTTTTTCATCCTTCCATTTCTGAAATACGGAAACACCGTCGTCTCTGCATCCATTCCAGTGTCGTAGACTTCCTTCGTAAGAAGCCAAAGGGCCCGTGGGTTCGTTCTTTTCTGTGTTTCTCCAAGGAATCATTCATCTTGCCACTAGAATACACTCCATCAATCCCCGATGCCTTCAATTTGCTACGCGTTTTAGATGCGAACCCCATCAAGTTCACCAGATTTCCAACCAAGCTTGCTCAGCTAACTCATCTCAAGTACATGGCCCTGTCTGGTGACAACTTTAAGACACTTCCTAAAGCGGTGTCAGAGCTGTGGGATCTACAGACTATAAGAATCGACACAATGTCGCCCACGCTTGAAATCGAAGCAGACATCTGGAACATGATGGAGCTAAGGCATCTGAAGACGAAAGCAGCTATAATTCTTAACAGGGAATTAGCCAAGGGTGAAGGCGGACAGAAACTTCAAACACTGAGTCGATTATCAGCTGAATGCTGCACGGAAGATTTGTTCAACAGGGCCTCCAACCTTACGAACCTGGGAATTCGTGGGAGGCTGGCAACACTTTTGGACACCAAGTGCCTGGAAAAACTGGTTGGTCTTAAAAAGTTGAAGCTGGTCCATGATAATGTTGTGCATCCTCGACCTCGACCATTGCCACGGCTCCCACATAGATTCCCACCAAATATAAGGATCCTGCAATTGTCTTCAACCTATCTTGATTGGAACCACATGGCTACACTGGGGATGATGCCCACTCTTGAGGTGCTCAAACTGAAAGACAATGCATTCATGGGAAGGGTCTGGAAAGCAGCAAATGGGGGGTTTCCTTGTCTTGAATTCTTGCACATTGGATGCACAGATTTGGGGATTTGGACAGCAGCAGGTGACGATGCATTTCCTAAACTCAAATGTCTTGTGCTTAGAAAGTGTGAAAGGCTTGAAAAAATTCCATCAATGGTGTTGAATAATCTCCAGATATTGGACATTGAAGGTGCGACCACATCCCTGGTTGAATCTGCTAGAGAGAAACAACAACGGATGCAGGGTCAACAAAGGGCTAAAAGGCCTGGATTTACACTCATTGTTGCTTCTGGAGATGGGTGATCACTTTAAAATCTGAAAGGTAAAATGGAAGTTAGATTGCATAATTACAACATCCTAGTTATCAAGATGTGATTAATGGTGTATGAAATGTTTAGAAATTTCATGCAATTTTGTCAATTAATTCAATTCCAACAATTTAAGAGCTAGCATGTTCGGCTTGTTTAATACTATAGATTATTGGGTTTGACATTTTAATACTCTAGTTTTTCAGGCTGATAACTAAGCACATAGACTAATAAAATGGCCCGAATTAAGGAGGATTTTGTCATTAACAGTATTTCAATAATTGGCTCCAAACGTCTCATGATTAATATGTGAAGTCCAAAATTTGGGCTTTTGGGCTAAATATGCTGATATTAAAAAAAACTAAAATTGGCTTTTATATAAGAAAAATCGATTAAAGTTGATTGTTTTAAATAAGAATCAAAATATTTATTTTCTAAGAATATAATTCTAAAATCTTAAAATGTTATTTAAATATATAAATAGTTTGTTATAATTCACTACAAAACCAAAAAAATGTTTCAATAAAAAAAAAAAAAAAAGCATAACTTTTAATCACGTAATTTGTGCCAACATGAACTACAAGTCTTAAAACTAAATAGTCCCAAACCCAAATTTCACATTTTCCATATTAATGACATTAATTTGAGTTCGACCTCAATAAACTTGAAATACTTGAATTACTTTAACATAAAACACATAACAGATTTCTAAAACAATTAGGATTTCATGATCAATCACATTGCCTTGGGTGTTCAAAACACAGCTTCTCCCATATTGTTGTACTCGATCTAGAAAGATGGTGAGGCAAAAATAATATATCACACTTTTTTTGTTATTCAACCACCCTTCCTTTTGCCATTTATAAGTTGATACAAAAAACAATGCATTTTTTTTTTTTTACAAAAATGGCTATTTTACTTTATTTTTCCAAGAAACTTGCAAACATAGAAATCCATTTTTCTTATCCAAAAATATATATATTTCCACTGCTTTAGCTGTTGTCATGCAAGAAAGACATCAGTTCTATTAGAGAGAATGCATATCCAGATAATCAAAATAATATTTCTCGTAACAAACTTCAAAACTATTGCTCTGCATATTTTGAACTAGTCAGGAGTTTGTTATGTAAAACCTGTATATATATATATATATATTTTCTACCATCAACAAATTTTACCAATGAATCGAAAAACCATTCTTACCTTGTTGCCATTCTTTGCAAGCTCGCATGGCGATCAACGTTGTCGAGCTCCACCACGTCTCACCCTCACATGGCGCTCCAAAGGAGCAACTGCTCCCACTTCTATATTTCGACATTTTATGGCTCCCTGTTCATCTCATGAAGCTCCTCTTCTTCTACAATTTCCAGTGTTCGGAATCAGAGTTCATGGAAACCGTTGTTGAAAACCTAAAGCAGTCTCTCTCTCTAACCCTCAAACACTTTCTTCCACTCTCAGGGAAGATCCTCTTTCCTCTCATCTCCGGTGACCCTGTTTCTTACTATTTATCCGGCGACGCCGTTCACCTGACGGTCGCTGAATCGAACTCCGATTTCCGTCATCTAACAGGGAATCATTCCAGGGATTCCGATGAATTCCACGATTTTCTCCCTTAGATTCCACCTCCCGAGTTTTCAAATGATCACGTCATGAAATTCTCTATTCTCGCAATTCAAGTGACGTCGTTTCCAAGCCAGGGATTCTCCATCGGAATCACCTTCCATCACGCCATCTGCGATGGAGCCAGCATCTTCGACTTCTTCCACAAATGGTCGTCCATGTTATATAAAATTCATAAAGTGGTCACTATTATTAATTAAATGTGTTTAGCTAATTAAAATTAAAGTCCAATTAAAGTGATTTAATTTAGATTGGACCGATGGATATTAGGTTATATAAGTTATGAGCTTATATACATGTGTAGAGACAATTATGTGATTTATTATTGGTTGATAGGGCCAATAATAAATATATGTGTAAAGACAATTATGTGTCAATAATAAATATAGGGTTTAGTTGGTTTATCTCAATTATATAAGAGTTGTGTACGATACTCGTAACCTTTGGAAGGCTTCAACAATCAAGAAAGGATTATGGATTCAGGTACGCTTCCGCTTTATGGTTATTGTCTCTTCTCCATTTCAGTTTATCATCGTAATGATGGATTCAGGTACGCTTCCGCTTTATGGTTATTGTCTTTTCTCTATTTCAGTTTATCATCGTAAATCTTTGAAAAGATGATGGAATGGTTATTGTCTCTTCTCTATTTCAGTTTGTCATCGTAATGATGGATTCAGGTACGCTTCCACTTTATGAATATTGTCTCTTCTCTATTTCAGTTTATTATCGTAAATCTTTGAAAGGATGATGGATTCAAGTACGCTTCTGCTTTATGATTATTGTCTCTTCTCTATTTCAGTTTATCATCGTAAATCTTTGAAAGGATGATGGATTCAAGTACGCTTCTGCTTTATGATTATTGTCTCTTCTCTATTTCAGTTTATCATCGTAAATCTTTGAAAGGATGATGAATTTAGGTACGCTTCCGCTTTATGGTTATTATCTATTCTCTATTTCAGTTTATCATCCTAAATCTTAGGCTTGAGGATTATGTGCTGATGCACTTATTATTTGACATGATTCCTACAAGTGGTATTAGAGCCACTCTACGGATGATTTTCTGAGATTTGAGATGATGAATTAGGCCTATTTTGCCGACAGTTTCTTCTTGATTCATGTATTATTGTTCTATGGTATTGACTATAATTAATCGTGGAAATTATGTTGCGGCTGCGATTCGTATGGCCCTATATTGATCAATGTTTGTTAATTTCCATGAAACCAATTAAGAAGAAAATTGTGCAAATTTTGCCAGAATTTTTTGTGCATATATTATAATTTATGTTTCCTGAATCCAGTAAATAAGAGATGAATTGGGATAAGAGAACATCTGCCAGAATTTTTTGTGCATATATTATAATTTATGTTTCCTGAATTTAGTAAATAGAGATGAATTGGGATCAAAGAACATGTGCCAACTGAGTTTTTGAACTCATTGCGTGCCATTTTGGAAGAATGATTAATTAGGGTCATGTTTTATTTTAATTTATTTCTCTGATTCATCATATTGCTTATTTTATGTTTCCTGAATTCAGTAAATAGAGATGAATTGGGATCAAAGAACGTAGAGTTTGGAAGAATGATTAATTGATTAATTGGGGTAGAATTGATCATGTTTTATTTTAATTTATTTCTCTGATTCATCATATTGCTTACAAAGATAATGAGCTTATGTTCACAATTTTACAATTTTGGGACGTGAATTTCTATATGGATTGGAAATCGGGAATATGTAATACATGTTCGATGTTTGATTAAGAATTAAAGTTTATATTTTAATTTCTTCAATAATAATTGGATATGTCAAGATGTTTGTGTGTATGTGGGTTCATGCCCCCAAAGGAAGGTTGTATATGTGCTAGAGAGGTCACTTTGGCAACATCATATTTCAATTGGTTTTATAAAATGTCAGACAACTTAAATTAAGTCACAAGACATATCCAATTATTATTGAAGAAATTAAAATATAAACTTTAATTCTTAATCAAACATCGAACATGTATTATATATTCCCGATTTCCAATCCATATAGAAATTCACGTCCCAAAAAATTGTGAACATAAGCTCATTATGTTTATAAGCAATATAAGCACTATGATGAATCAGAGAAATAAATTAAAATAAAACATGATCAATTCTGCCCCATTAATCATTCTTCCAAAATGGCATGCAATGAGTTCAAAACTCAACTCAGTTGGCCACATGTTCTTTGATCCCAATTCATCTCTATTTACAAGATTCAGGAAACATATTTATGCCTAAATTTTTTATAGCAGAATTTGCACATTGCAATTTTCTTCTTAATTGGTTTCATGGAAATTAACAAACATTGATCAATATAGGCCATACGAATCACAGCCGCAACATAATTTCCACGATTAATTATAGCCAATACCATAGAACAATAATACATGAATCAAGAAGAAACCGTCGGCAAAATATGTCTAATTTAATAAATCATCTCAAATCTTAGAAAATCATCGGCAGGGTGGCTCTGATACCACTTGTAGGAATCATGTCAAATAATAAGCGCATACAAGCAAAGCCTAAGATCTACGATGATAAACTGAAATAAGAAGAGACAATAACCATAAAACGGAAGTCCATCATCCTTTCTTGATTGTTGAAATTTGTCATTTAGTTTACTCGAATCGGGCGAGAGCCTTCCAAAGGTTACGATGCTCTTATCTTTTTGATGATGTTTTCAGAGAAAAGAAAAATAACGTATTAAGATAAACCAACTAAACTCTATATTTATTATTGGCCCTATCAACCAATAATAAATTACATAATTATCTCTACACATGTATATAAACCATAACTTATATAATCTGATACCCATTAGTCCAATCTAAATTAGATCAGTTTAATTGATCTTTAATTTTAGATAGCTAAACACATTTAATTAATAATAATAACCCACTTTATGAATTTTATCCAATAATCGCCAAATTCAACGGCGACGAGCATTTACGTGACCAGGATCTGCCTTTCTACGATAGAAGCGTCGTCCAAGACGCCAACCAACTCACCACCATAGATTGGGACCACCATAAGAAAACGTTTAGACCTAACTTTTCCCCTGCCATTTCTACCTCTACGCTTAAAGTTCGACGCGCCTTTTTCTTCTCTGATTTCCAGATCCAAACACTAAAAAACAGAGTTATTAACAGAAAAGCCGATACACAGACACACGTATCGTCTTTCACGGTAATAGGCGGCTTAGTGTGGAGCTGCCTAGCCAAGTCGTCGCCATCGGAGGATGATTCGCCGGAATGCCTGTCTTTTCCGGCGGACTGCCGGCGCCGGTTGAAGCCGCCCCTACCAGACACCTACTTTGGGAACTGCTTAATTCCTGTGAGGCTGGAGACCAGCAATGGAAAACTGAAAGGCAAGGATGGGCTCATAGCAGCTACAGAGGCGATCGGGCAGGCGATTCAGGAGACAGTTGAGGAGTTGAGAATCCATGATTGGGAAGGGAAAAGCTCGATTGGAAAACGGGTGGTTCGAGTGGCATTGTCGCCGAGGATCGATCCATACGCGGCGGATTTTGGGTGAGGGAGAGCCAGAAAGTTCGAGTGTGTTCACATTGATTTCGATGGAGCTGTTGCCATGTATAAGTCAAGGGAAGGTGGAGTGGAGATTGGGTTGTGCTTGCCCAGACTTCAAATGGATGCTTTTGCAGCTATCTTCTACAGAGATGTTCATATCAACACCAGCTAATGATATCCTTGTTTGTCATGAGTTTTTAAATAAGGAATACTATAAGGGAAAACTAAAACTATAATTAAATCTATATTCTAATTGATTAATAGTCAAATTTCAATACACATTTATACTATTACAATAAGAATCATAGTCTATAAAATATACTAACTGCTTCCAAACATCACCTTAGGGTCTTAGACTCTTAGTAAGAACTAAAAACTAAAACTTGAATGTCATATCTATAAATCCGAGATATAATAATTTTAGTAAATTTCTTCAATATTTTGTAAAATATATCACCCATATTTTGAAAAAATTAACATACCATATTGCACGGATACTAGCAACTTTGGAAAACTGAATGGTTGTTAAATTAGGCATTTTCACATCTTATTTACGAGCAAGGGTTACTTTTGTCTTTTCCCAAGTTCATAGGAGTACAAGATAGTTTATGGTTTGGGATACCACATCCCCTTCCCTATATAGTTTGACTCGTTTTGCATTGCACACAAATATTACGAATCAGGCCTGCTCATTCTTATGGGCCGGCCCAAATTAACCAAATAACACAAGAAATATATGGAATATAATATAGCCTATATTATAATAACCTCAATCAATAGAGCCCCGAATGTATACGCCTTTGGTAAAAGGATAAAATTAATCTTTTTTAGCTACGATCTCATTCAAATTTATCTGAATCATCATTTTAAAAAGATTTCTTAATTTTCAATTTTTCATATTTAACCTGTTTACATTTGTTCCAAATCCTAAAATATGCCAATTTTTAATATATTTTAATTTTTTAAGGAAAAGAATTAAATATTCCTTGTACTCTGGAGTATATATGTATGTAGAGAGAGAAAAAAATGGCAGTTTAGCGTGAGTGCCCTCCCATTCTGCTCCCTTGTCCCCCCTGTTAGTCATACCAGACTCAACACACACACAACACGCATCAATTTCATACACATTCTCGTATCCTTTTTACCCTTAGCCCTTGGGAAAAAGCAATATAGCAGTAAAAGAGGAGCAATTGCGTTTTAACTTAGGGTTATATTTCCCTCTGAAATGTGGAGGGACCACCATGGCTGAATCACCGTCATCGACCTCTGAAAAACCCCCAATTCAAAATCTAGGGTTAGGGCTTTTCATTGCTGATTCCACTAACTCTGATCCGATCAATTCTACCCCTCAAATTACCGAGATCCAGCAACCGGAATCTTCCGAAAATGCCCCTGACGGAGAGAGTGATTCACTGATGGCGGAGGTGCTGGAGGAAACTGCTGCCCGCGATGAAGAAGTGGAATTTCGGAATGCCATTGAGAGAGACTTATGTCGGCTTACTATTGAGCAGGCTGAAATCGAGGGATCCCGCGAGCGTTTGGAAACCGTTGATGAGGGGCTAGAGGACGATTTCGGAGCAGTGAAGATAGGTGGTGGTGATGAAGAGAAGGATGGGAAAGATTCGGAGAGCGTTGGAGATGAAAATGAGAATGAGGAGAGTGATGAGGAGAATGATGGGAATGGAGCAAGTAAGTCCTGGGACGGGGCGACGAAATTTGGGAGATACAATCAGAATAATAATAGGAGGAGGGTTAACTATCCAATGAGACCTGATGCAGAGGATTGCGCCTACTATATGAAGTTTGGCTCGTGTAAATTTGGGTTGAATTGCAAGTTTAATCACCCTCCTCGGAGAAAGAATCAGGTTGGTATGCATTTGGTTTCATGTATTGTATTCTTATCATATTAATTGCCATTTGTTTTTAATCATTACACACACTTGGGGCATTTTGGATGTAAAAAGCTAGTTTCTGCAGTTTTAGTATAAATTTGTTATTGCAGGGTCTTAAAGAGAGAGCAAATTACAGGGAAGAGAACTCGGAAAGGGCCGGGCAGACTGAATGCAAGGTTATTATACTCTTTTTTTTTAAAATTGTTTTGCAAATGAACAAAATTGTAATTATACTGATGCGAATTTCCTTGCTTGAATACCTTCTTGTTATAGACCTCAGGATATAGTGTAATGATCCAAATTCTTTCTCAGATTCCTAGATTCTATTTGGACAATATGCAAGTGTGCTTGTGATTATTGTTCATCTGTTTTGTTTTGTTTTTTGTGTTGTTTTTTCCTGTACATTGTTGTTTTCTCATTCTTCCTTGTCTATTACCTTTCCTGAAGCATAAAAATTAGCATTAAATTGATACTTTTTTGGACTTATCTTTCATTCTGTGTTCAGCTGAAGTTTTCTGATGACTTTCATTCTCATTGAACAAATTGTAACATTTGATGCTTATCTGCTGCAACAATTACTTTGTATATGCAGTATTACCTGACGTCAGGGGGATGCAAATATGGGAAGGACTGTAAATACTCTCATGGTTCAGACAAGAGCTCCACTGCCCAGATTTCAGAGTTCAACTTTTTAGGACTGCCAATTCGAATGGTATAACCTTTCTGCATAATTTGAAGTGTATACATATTTATGGATTTTGTTCCCTGTCTAGGTTTTGGTTGGATTCAGGTTGCAAATTCTTTTCTCCTGTCAAATTAAACGATTTAATGAGATTTAAATGGGTTAAAAACACTTCTGCTCATTTAAAGGGTAATACAATTTACTTAAACTGCGAATGTTGAATTTCATGAAATTAGACACACGAGAGAGCTTAAACCTCTTTTAAAATAGCTTCTCAACAAATTTTGGTTGGCATTTCAGAAGCTTTAGTACCATTAGATAATTTTTGATGAATTTCTCATAAATCCAATTTTTTTGACACAAATCAATCTGTGGGTGTGCCCTAAAATGCTTAAAAAAGTTATCTACTTCACAGGGAGAAAAAGAGTGTCCCTACTACATGCGCACTGGGTCCTGCAAATATGGATTTAACTGCAGGTTTCATCATCCTGAACCTGTCACAATTGCTGGAGGTGACTCCCCTTCTGGATATGGAAATGGTGCCTCTCTTCCATCACAACTTGTTTCCTCATCATCCGCCTCTTCATGGTCTTCGCCAAGAGCATATAATGAGGCTTCTCCATTTGTACCAGTTATGTTCCCTCCATCCCAAGCTGCACCGACTTCAAATCAAGACTGGAATGGGTATCAGGTAATTTTTGCTCCTCCTTCTACTGTATGGTTCATCACCCTCTGTATTCTTCTATCTTGAAAATTTTTATTCAATTACTGTTGTCAGGTATCCATCTATCTAAAACTTTTATTTCGTTGTTAAGATATTCAGAGATTAGTCAGACTGCAGTTATTGTAATGGTTGTAGAGGATAGTAACCTCCTTTTCTGGGAGGTAGAGGCCTGTGGATGGGACATAGATACTTTAGTATTTCTGTCTTGTAGATTTCTGCAAGGAAGCATGTTGCTTAGGTGGGGAATGTGACTTTTGTTATGTTATTGTTGGTCCTTGATTTGTTGCTAAAAGCATTTGACCTAGGTGAGACAGATCCACTTTAATTTGATCATGTCCTGATGATCATGGGTTTTTGTAAGTAGTATATTCTTCCTTCCTATTTTGGGATTTCCTTTCCTTTCCTCTTTTCTTGTTTTTATTTGGGGTAGAGAGGAGGAGGGGATTGATAGGAAGTTGGGACCTGATTTGGATATGTAAAAAAATTGAGAAGCATTTTATAAAATATATTTTATGTTAAGTTCGTGAAATTGGCTTTACTCCTTATTGTGCATACTCTAATTGACCTAATTTTCTCAATCTGGTGGTAAAATGCTCCTGGACTTTGCAAATGATTGATTATATGTTCTTAAAATGGCCAATTTGTTAAAGTTAGTAAAAAGAGGTAATCAGACATTCAAAGCTAGGATTTATGATCAATTCTAAACTGTAAATCTATATTCTATTAAGGTTTTATCTTCCTATAGGCCTACAGTTAAATCTAAAAGGTATACCAGTTCATACCAATGCTTAGCCAGGTGTGTTTTGATAGCTTTCTCCAAATTAAAATGTGTAATGACTTGTCATGTTGTGTGACATCACAATCAGGTTAAATAATACAGGCTATGTGAACATAAAAGAGAGGACCATTTGTTAAAAGAAATTGTAAGTAATGGGATGACCTAAATTGTTACATGTACATGTCATATGCTGAATGATAAACATACATTGAATTGTTATTTCTGTGTTGTCCCTCCTTATACCGGTTTTGAAGGCATGGGATTATTGGTTGACAAATCATTCTATGTGTATTGAATGTGACTAATGGCTTATCTCTATCAGTTCCCTTCACCTGTATCTTACCTGCTCCTTTTTCATTTTACTTGTTTGAGGCTACATCCTACCCAACATCTGAGAGGAGCCTACCTACACCTCCAGCATTTTCCATGAACAATCTACCAACCGATATCAACTTTCCTATGCATCATCAGCATGATGTTCTAGTTGAAGAATATCCTGAACGTCCGGGTGAACCAGAATGCAGTTTCTTCATGAAAACAGGAGACTGCAAATTCAGGTCTAATTGCAAATTTCATCATCCAAGGAGTCGCATGTCCAAAGCAAAGGCGAACTCAAACTCAAACTCAAACTCCTATGCTCTCAATGACAAAGGCCTGCCTCTTAGACCTGTGAGTTTGTTTTGTTTAGTTATTCGTCTATGATGCCTATCACTACATTGTTAACAAACTTTCTCTCTAAAGCTAAACCATTGGTATTTCATATTCAACTTATATATCCATTTAGCACATACGTTGAGGAAAATTGCATTGTAATCTTCAGGTGATGAAACCAAATATTGAGGTGATGAACTGCGCCTTTAGTCCATTTTGACTGTGTTTCTTATAATGCAGGATCAGCCCATCTGCACACACTATCATCGCTATGGAATTTGCAAGTACGGACCTGCTTGTAAATACGATCATCCATCAAACTTTGGCATCACGCCGGCCCCTTTTGATCAGCCACCATTTGGGAACTCAAGAATCAATGGGGCTGTGTAGTGATGGGGAAAGGAAATGAAAGCCGATTGTAGCGTAGAAAACCTGCTAGTCTTTTTGTTATGTTAATGTTATGTCAAAACCAGAGTTTAATCATGGAAGTTGTGCTTGACTTTGTTAGTATCTGAGCTACAGTTTTGCAGAGACAAAACTAAATATTTATATTTACTAACGTTTGTGTTATTGAGCTCTAGAATGTAGATGTGCGTCTATTAATGAGTTCAAGTTACTGCTCCAAGTTGCAAGTTAGCCTGATAATTAATTATTATATAATTATTTCGAAAACCTACTCGTGATTAGTGATCTGCATCTCACAGTCTCTCATATAATTAGGACAAAACCTTATATTATTGGCCTTATATATATATACACACCCACTTTTATTGTTGCTCACATACCACAATAATAAATTGGATAGTCCTGGGATTAAGCACTATTACACATTGTGATGGAGCATAGGTTTAATTTGGTGGTCTATGACTGCAATTGTCATTGGATTCTATTCATACTAATCTAGGTTTCTCTAAAACATAGTTAGCTAAAGTTATAATTTTAGCCAAACACCATCTGGTTCATGGATTAATAATATCTTCCTTAACCAATCTTATATATCCAATCAAATCTTCAACGTGAGATTCTTCTTGAAATAAGTTATTTATTGATAATGGAAGATTTATGACATGATTAGGATTATTTATTCATTAACCGCATATGTAAGGAAAAAATGAAGTTTTTTCCTAAACAAAATTTTGACTAGAAATTGCCATGAATAACTCGAATTTAAGAGAACTTGCCATCAGTTATGAGCTCTCTCATAGTTAGCAATGGAAAAAGGTGGGTTATTTTTTGTGCGACTTATTTATATTTAGGTTCTAAAAACTAAGGAAACTAAAAAAGAATAAAAATAAAAATCCAATCACATTCAAATTAAAATATGACAGGACGAAATTGCAAATTAGTAGTCAACAAAATTTCGAGTAGAAATTAGAAAAAGTCCACCCAAGAGTCAAATAGGATGCAAAGTGCCAAGGAGAAAAAAAATCGATGGTGCAATGTGACAACATTTTTAAGTTGAAGGTGTTGGTGGCAAATACTCGGATTTGGAGGGTGAAAAGGATATAAATCCCAATAAAAGAGAGAAATATATCTACTCTTTAGCCTTTCTCCCCGCATTTAAAGGAACTTGCGAACGAAGCAACTATATATATTAAAACCCTTACCTCCATTTTTTCCACTTCTCTACCTTGTGCCCTTTCACTCTCTCTTGGTTTGAATCTATGCTTGCTTTCTTCTTTCTCAAGTTTTATCTATTTTTATTATTTTCTGTTTCTTTTTTTGTGGGATTGTTTCTGATATTTTCCAATGTCATTGAAATTGAGTGTGTTGTGAATTTATTGTTGTGATTAAGGATTAATTTTATTTATGTTATAGGTTTGTTAATGGCAAAACCAGCCATGAACAGCCTGCGGTTTCTGAAGATGCTGAAGAAAAAATCACCAGACATTTTGTTCTATAATTCCCCTCAAGTCCCTAAAGGGAAGTGCTACGTCTTCACCAACGCCAAGGTCAGTTTTGTCATTTCATTACTCTCAATTTGTTTCATGATTTTCTTTGCTTTTTGTTATTTTAGGTTTCACTTCCATTTTAATTTTCATGGCTTACTAGAGTGTTTGTGAGTATAAGTTTATTTTTCATTGGTTTTGTGCAAATAAGTATTTTAAAGTTAGTGAATGTCCACATCAAATACTAATAAAGTCTCACTTTGACAAATATTTATTGTCCCTAACTAATAATCGATTTTGATAATGAAACCAATCTAGGCCTCAATTGATCATTCCATTTTTTATTTGCTTCAATGAAATTAATATGCCTTTATGAAGATATATACATAGATAAAATTCCTTGTGTGATGGGACTTTGTGATTGTGATTATTAGGGTGGTTCAGATGACTCTATAAAGGTGTTGAAGCATAATCAAGGCGTGCAAATTGGATACTGTGTGGCTGTTACATTATGGCTGGCAATTATTGGGAGTGTGTCACTGGTTAATTATACTTGGAAAGGGTTCCGTTGGATCATCGAAGATGTCTACTATATTAAAAAAGAAGATCGTTTAGACAATAACAGTAGAAGCTGAATTCATTGCTAACTAGAGTTGGGGTGTGCATGTATTACAATTCACACACATTGTGTGTTTATGTGCATAGATCAATCTCATCTTCTGTACCTTCATCCCAATCTGGAAAATGAGTTTTAACTTTTAATAAGAAGCCCTTAATTTGAGTGGATGAGTCAAGCTTGCCAAGTTTTTTTTTTCCTCACATTTTATTGGATACTTGGTTTACTCAGTCAACTTTTATCTTTAGAAAGAAAGAAAGAAATCTCAAAGTTAGGCTAAAAGGAGGTTTTTTTTTTTTTTTTTTTTTTTTTTTTTTTTTTTTTTTTTTTTAAGTTTAATGTATTTTAAGTTTTTGTAGAGTGATTTGATGACACAACCAAATTCTGGACTCCACATCAGTAATTGGAGCTGAAAATGTTGTCGGCCTCCACGTCGAAAATTGGAACCCAAAATGTTCGACTATGTATCAAAATGACAGAAAATCAAAGGTCAAAATTCGAGTCAGAAATTGGAGTTGGTGATTTATGGTGTAATCAACATCTTATTATATATCTAATTCATAGGGGTGGGTTTGGCTACCCAACCCATATCCTTTTAAAACTCGTTACGGTTTACGTCGATAGGTTAATTTAATAACAAATGGGAGTTAGCACTCGATTTCGTAATTCGCCATATCCGGGGTGGGTTAGGTACGGGTTTGGATTTGAATTTGACATATTGTGACCCCTGGTAAGATAGACTCAACTGTGCCAACACCAACAAAAAAAGGAGTAGGGAAGAAGATCTTTCTTTTGGTTTTGTCAATGCCCTATTTTATTCTCATCACCCGGATCTGTTTTTTTGGTTCCAAGTAATTATAGATAAATAATGATTTTGTAATGCCACTTCTTAATCTATCGTGCTATGAGTATACACGTGCATGACGTCCTGTGTTTCAAATGAATAATCGGGTTCAGATTTGTGTCGATCGGATATTAATGTTATAAAACTTATATGATACAGTGTTATAAATAATTATAATGAGACAAGCCACATTACTGATATACAAATTAAAATTCATTTTTACAATATTTTTATATGGATTGTGGAGTATTGATTGTGAGTTAACTATTCTCTTACTCGTCACATCAGATAACTTGTGTGTTTATTAATTATGAATGTAACATATGTGAATTTGAGTTGACAATTTGGGATGCAATCGAATAAATAGGATTAATATTAATGAACAAAATCAAGAATTTAGGTTGGAGACACTTCGGGCCAACATTGCACAGCCCACCACTAATTATAAAAAAATAATTGTATTATATGTATTTTAGGTGTCAATTTAATCCTGTCTATTTTTAGGAGACTTCTAACATGGGTATGCTTGGAAGAGGTTTTAGTGTGTTTGGAAAAATAATGTCATTAAAATTCTTAATTTTATAGTAAAGGTAAGTAGTGAATATATATGTTTATTTTAAAATTTCATAGGGTAGAATCATATTGTTGATATTAAGTAAATGCTGGAAAATGTGGGTTGATATAATATTTTATATTAAAAAGGTGGGTTTATGTGATATTTATTATGAAAACTTATTTACCAAGGGCTATAGTCATACTGATCCTCCTATTCAACTACTTCGACCATTTCCGAGCACCTCATAGTATTTTCGGGCCGTCTGAAGATTTGATCATTTCTCTATGATTTCTCTTGCACTGCCCCTTCCAACGGGTTTCGAAGAGAAAAATCCTTTATTGGCCCACAAACTGACCCGGGGAAATCCATGAACTCAATTTGATTATTCTTTGTTACTAAGTATATGAATCATGAATTGTCTTCTTATGACTCATCAATCAGATACATGAATCTTTTCAAAGAACTTTTAAAGGAACAAGCGACCCCCCACTACTAACTGTATTTGGTAATGATTTTGATGATTGTAATATAAATAGTAATGATTGTGTTCGAATTTTGTGATTGCGTATTTAAATATGAAAACAAGCATGAAATAGGATTTTGAAAACTAAAACCTGCCGTGTGAATTCTCTTCCAAACATGCCTAAGATTTTCTGAAGCAATTAAGAAACTCATTAAAATCAGGGCTGTTGTTGAAAAAATAAAGATTTTATTGTATTTTAATCAAACATTTAGATATTGATATTAAAAATACATAAATTTCATTATTTCATGCAATGTTGACTAATGAGATATATATATATATATATATATATATATATATATATATTCATGAAATATTGGTATCCATATTTGCTGTATCCACTCTGGCATACAGCAATTAATTACATGAATAAAGGAGTTTCTTCAGATGTCCCAATCTAAGTTAATTTCCATATATTCTTCAACCACATATATGTTGCTATTTATTTCACAACTCTAAGATCGACTCTTCTCGATTTCAAGTTGCAGAATTGATGTTTCACAAATGTGGATGATGACGCTTCACTACTAATGTTTCTGCAATTCTTATAACCAATATGCATAAATTTTATTCCCTGCGTAAATAATGAATATTTGACTACAAAGCATTAACTAGCGTTGATATGGCAATGCTAATTATGTGTCAATGGGAAAGCCTTGACCATGTTAATGAAACTTTATCTGCACTATATGTATTCACATTGACAAATAGTGATATAACTCATAATAATTTAATTAGAGCATTTGAAATGTTATCCATAAGTTAGACATAAACCCAATACTCATGAGTCATGAATTATTTTAAAAAAAAAAAAAAGTACTAGAAGCAGTTGAATGGTATTGTTACACTTATAGGTCATACACATATCTCGAAGTGTGGACCTACAAATAGTAAATATGAATTTACATACTCATGCATGATTGTACTAGGAAGTTAATTGCAATGTATGATTAGGTATGATATAATTTTGATAAGTATGAGCCAAATAATTGGGATATACAAAATTCAGTAGTGATGTTGGAGTCATGAGATTAATTAATAACTACTTACATGATTATCATTGGTCTCAACACATGCACACTGAAACAATTGTAATAAAGCAGAAGATGAAAACCTGTCATTTAAACTGTCACTCTCTAGAGTGGGAGTTGGGAGTTTGGGGGAAATTTGGGTTGCCGACACAGTAAGGGCAATCTGCCAATCTGGTGACAAGATAACATATACTTACAGTATCCTGTATAAAATCCAATTAACATTTAGGAAGAATGAATAAATGGAAGTATTTTGAAAGAATCGAGGAAAATGTTTTTTAAATTCCTGTAATAATAAATATTTTGGGATAAATTTCAAATGTTAATATAATTATAATTATTTTATGACGAAGAGAACATTGCCTGCATAATATGATGGGGTGAAATGTTAGAAATTTATTAACTAAATAGTATGAATATGCTAATTTCAAGATTCTAAATTATATGATGATAAATTGAAAAATATAAGAATATTAATCATAAAAAAGAAAGTTTATCCAAATCCATGAATCGAGATTCACTCAATATTAATCATAAAAGTTGAACTGTATTTGAATCTATGAATCGAGATTAATGATTTATCTGATATGATTACCAAACTATTAGTTTCATCATTCTTCACTTCAGATTCGAACTATCAGTTTAACTCTTCTTCAATCTTCCGTAGATAGAATACAGAACATAAAATTAGAATACTAAGTTTGGGACCATAACCCTCAACAAATTAAAAAAATCATCAAATGGTATCTACAGATATAAAATCCATGAATATTTTGATACATATATAAGCCTTTTAAGTTGTAGTAAATTACTTTAATTGAATCTTTTTAAAACAGCCGTACACATTTAAGTTGATATGTGAAAACTCAATAAATTGGATATTTCAACATGAAATCTTCAAATTCTAAATGAAGTAAGCGGCGGTGTTTTACAGAACAGATCGATGGAGAAATTCTTATCATTAATAAGGAATTAAATAAAATATAAAAGACAAAATTACTTATAAAAAGAACGGGTTAATTGCGCGAAACTCCCTTATGGTTTTCTAAATGTAGCCCGAAATCCCCAACTCCATTAAGTTTAACGGAAGTGCTATGCACGCGCTCTTCATGTGTTTTTTGGTGTTTTTTTTTTTTACTTTTTTACTATAAAATAATATATTTACCTTTTTTTGACTATATTAAAAGATTAATTCTTGTATGGGGTTCTTGCAATTGCAAACACTTTCTTCAATCTGATTTTTTACATTAACAACTATTTATTATTTGTTTTTTTTCAATTAATTTTATTATAATGTTAATTTTATATATAGTTATTTATTTTATTGTTTTTAATACTAACAATTGATACGTATTTTTTTTTTACTTTTCTTTATTTCAATTATTGTTTTTTTCAATATTGATTTTTATTTAGTTATTTATATTATTGTTATTAATGATTTTTCTTTCTTTTCTTTTATTTTTTTCAATTAATTTTATTGTTTTGCAATAATTGATACATATATTTCTTTCTTTACTTTTTTTTTCAGTTCATTTTTTTTCAAAATGCTAAATTTTTTATTGTTATTAACTCAACTATTTATGAAAATTATATTAAATAAATAAGACTCGATATTAAGAAAAATATAAAATAAATAAATAAAAGACTCATTATTTAATTATTGTTAGGTATAACAAACAAAATTAATCATACCAAAAAATTAACCATACCAAGAAATAATTAACATACCAATTTATCATAAACAAAATAATAATAATAATAATAATAATAATAATAATAATAATAATAATAATAATAATAATAATGATGATGATGATGATGATGATGATGATGATGCAAGAAAACTTGGAACATACCTTGTACTAGTTTCAGGTTCTCATTCTAAAACAAAATGTACTTCAACAGCAAAATTTCTCATTGTTCACATCGTTAATCATCTATATTTCTCCAAGAAATTCAATGGATTTTTAATTTTTTTTGTATGAACATCGAATATTTTTTTGAAGCAAGATAGTAAACTAATTATATTTAAAGTCTCATTAATTACACTTTAGGGTTAATTTGATGTAAAAATAATATATTATCAAATATTTCCACATCCTCCTCATCAATAGTCGACATTAATACCAATAAAATAAAAAATGAATATTGTAAGAAATGAACTGAAAAAACCAAAAGCAAATAAAGAAACATACGTAGCAATTGTCATTAATAACAATAAAATAAATAACTAAAAAAAATTAAAGTTGAAAAAAAATGAATGGAAGAAAACAAAAGTAAAAAAAAAAAAACATACCAACTATTAGCATTAATAAAAACAAAATAAATAACTAAATAAAAATTTAACATTTAAAAAAAACAAATAATACATAGGTGTTAATGTAGAAAACAAGTTTGAAGAAAGTGTTTGCAATTGCAAGAAACCCCTCACAAAAGAATTAGTGTTTTATTATAGTAAAAAATGAGTAAATATAATATTTTATAGTAAAAAAGTCAAAAAAAAACACCAAAAAACGTATGAAGAGCGCGTGCATAGCACTCCCGTTAACTTTAACGGAGTTGGGGATTTTGGGTTATATTTAGAAAACCATACCATTTTTTAAAGCACATGGGGGTTTCAAGCTGATTTTTAAAGCACAAGGGGATTTCGCACAATTAACCATAAAAAGAACTAGAAGGTACATACTAAGCTAGCTACCTTAGTTAGTAGTATAAAAATAGGTATCTTAAATTTTCTTAGAATTGTCTATTCTTATTTAGGAAAGTATATATAGCAGAAGACAAAACTTTTGTGCACAAGGTGCATGAATCCAAATCTGTACACAATAATACTGTTATATTATATGAAGTAATATTGTTATATTATATGAGTGATACTGTTATAATATGAAGTAATATTGTTATATTATATGAGTGATACTGTTATATTATATGAAGTAATACGGTTATATTATATGAATGATACTGTTATATTAATATAATAATATCACTCATATAATATAACAGTATTGTTGCACCTTGTGCACAGGAGTGTCACTCATAGCAGAATATATATGAACCCATTTTTAGTATCACTTGAATCCATAAATATAATAACACCCAAACTTAAATAACTATTCTCTCAATTAATTAAAAATATATTGATTGGTGTATATCAGTAACTTTACTCTATGAAAAACAAAGACGATCGATAAAGTAGGAAAAAGAAACCGACTAGTACAGGTCAGTCATCTCTTGAACTATCCACCACGGAACATCTATCATCAAGGGAGTCATTTCGATCGTTTCTTGGTAAATAACCGAACAGAGGTCTTGCGACAAAATCATGATCAAATGAGATCTTCTCAACAACTACCCCAATATCAATTCAATCAAGATCTTCGTTAGGTATTTACAAACTCCTAAATCATGAGATTTTGGATATTTTTTTCTCTAATTTAACTACTATAAATAGGAGATCAAATGTAAGATAAATCGTAGAATAATTTGCACAAAAAAAACTCTCATTAAAAATAAACTCACCTACCCTACCTGACCAATACACAAATCTTAGCAAGCCAATTTACTTACATTTTCATCTGATTTAACTTGGTTGTTTGACTAAGTTGAGTTTACAACGTCTAACATATATAATAAAAAAATACACAAAATAGTACAAAACATTGAATATGCGTTGAATGCAACGATAGGAACAGCAAAGGGTGAGATGGAAGAGAATTATTGCATGCTTGAAAAGATTGTACGTAGCCGTTGGAATATTAAAAGCTGTGTGGCCATTGAAACGGAGATTGCTCCCATTCTAATATTCTATGCATATTTGTACAACAATAGTAGTGTTCAACAGGTGTGTCAGCTGTGTTACACTCTATGTTGTCTACACCATTTATTCTTTTCCTTTTTATTTATTTCTTTTTAACCCCACACAAGTTACTTTAGAAAACAAGGCGATTTATTTGATGTGACTACATGATGGATGAAACAGTCCTTTTCTATCCACAAATTGATTTTTGTCTTAAAAAACATTAATATTTGACATTTTCATCCCAACTAACATTCATCCTGACATGCAACATGGTTTTATGACTTTATCTGCTTGCCATTTATTATTATTATTATTATTATATAAACCAATTTTATAATGTTTCAGTCAGATGTAAATTACGGGATTTATTTAAATGATCAAGTTGAAAGTTGGGTCCATGATATAATCAACAAAGTCTATTGTTGCCATCACCTTCATCAACATATATAGCGCTTAATTGACAATTTGAAATGGAAAAAAAAAAAAAAAAGGTTCCACCCAGCTCATTAAAAACTTCAAGGAAAATTATGATTAGAATCTTTATATTTTTAAATAAATTACAATTTATTAAATAAATAGGTTTAGATTATTAAACTCTGAAACATTATTTAAATAAATAGAAAAAAACCTCTGAAATCTGAAAATTTCACAATTTGAAATTTATTTATTTTAATAAATGGAAGAATTGTACCTAGAAGCCTGGAACTTATTTAAGTTGCACAATTTTAGGCGTGCAAATATTGGTCCCATAATTGAGGTGTGCAAATCTTTGGTCTCATCTTTTAAAGGCAATGTTCAGAAGAAGATTACGTAGGATCGAGGAAATTCAATTTTGAAATTTTGAGATTTATAAATAAAGGTTTATAGTTAAAATTTATATTTGTTATGAGATTTTATAAAGTATGATTATTATTGTATATGTCAAATCAATATTAGAAACAATGTATGTGTATGTAATATTATATTGTTAGTTGATATAATGATTGAATGACTATAATAATAGAAGTGTATTTTGAATTTATGTATTGATAGATTAGAACCTAGAATTTGTAAAATATTTGAGTTGATTTTATAATTTAAATTTAAATCCCCAAACAAACAAGTATTAGAAATTATGAAATTTCAAATCAGACTCACGAATCTTCTTCCAAGCATTGTCTTATGCATTTTTAGTCTCATCCGTGAAATTCATGAAGTCACCAAAGAATCGTATGTAAATACTACGTCATCATTTTCCATCTTCATTGATTTGTAACTATCACAATAAAATCAATGCTAAATGATTTCTTTTATTACGCATATATTGATTAAGTGGCATTTTTTGCATATTATGTAAATTACATAATTTCAAATTTTCACATTTCGTAAATCAATTTATTAATATGAAGATACATAAAATAATAATAAACACGAACCACATTATGGAATATCAAAAAAAAAAAAAAGTAGAAGAGGAGCTAGGTTGGAATCTCCTTGTTAATGTACAAATTGCCACCTATCGTGAAATAAAAAATATAAGCCAGTATTGCGGTTATCATGATCATTACAGATCAATAAAAATATCACAAAAACTTCTGTGCACCAGTTGCACAGAAGTGAAATTCGTGCAATCCATATCTTTATGTTATAAATGTAGTACATTTATGTACAAATATCTGTACCTTTTAAAATGAACATGCATAAATGTATTACATTTATAACATAAAGGTATGGATTGCACGAATTCACTTCTGTGCAACTGGTGCACAGAAGTGTTACTCTAAAAATATTGAACGAAAATCACAATTAATTAAATTGATGGAATACTGAAAATGTGCCTTTCACCAACACCACTTTGAATTTCCGGCATGGATGGACTAGAATTGTACAATTAGGAAATCATGCAATCAAAATTACCAGTGCGGAGTTGAATTAAAGATATTGAGGGGTTCATTGATTTTGGGAGCCTAGATCATTATAAAATTAGTATTTAAACATTAAAATTAAAAAAAAAAATTCAAAAAGTATATAAAGGTAATTAATTTTTTAAATATTGAGGGGGGGGGGGGGGGGGTTGTGCTACGCCTCTCCATGGAACTAAAATTGAAACTTCCCATACTCATGTTGTTATGTATGTGAGATTTTCTATTACATTTGACTTTACGATTCACATTTCAAACTCTACAAGTCACATATATATCACATGACATTACTAATTAATAAGTGCGACGTGTACTAAATATCATGAAACATAGGATTTAACAACAAATGTAATAAAAGATCTATATCATAACTCATGGGACTGGAAATGTAATTGTTCTTTTTCCTTCTTTTTTAAAGAGTTGAGAAAGTGGAAGAAAGAAAGACAATACGAATCATATAATTTTCCTATTTGTTAATCAAACATAATCATTACCACCTTATAACCTAGCAACCTCTACCCATCGAAATGAGAACAACTGTACTGTACTTTGTGAGGGGCGTCAGATTTTCACTGAAGTATTATGGAGATTAAATTTGAGATTTATATCGCCTATGGTAAGGTGGAGAAAGTTTTTCATCTCTTCTTAATTAAAAAACAACAAAACAACGCATATATATGAGTGCGAAAAAAGGAAAATCTTTGAAATAATGTTCTTCCCAAACCTAAGAACAAGATTATCCTAATTCTTCTGCCTCACTCCGCAAACGGTCTTCAGCTTCCAAATTAAAAAACGAAAAAAAATTCCAATCTTTTTCATCCCAATTTTGATTTAGTTTGGATTTAACTTTCAAGTCTAGTGCATAACCCTAATTGCTCCACAACTTTCCACATTTACCCCCGATTGCAATAAAATCCATTTGTTGCGTTATTTCCTGAATGGTAGAATAGTCTCATCACCGCATGCCCTTCTGTATTTAATGCATTATTTTCTCTCAACAAGATTATATATTGTTCAATGTAGTTAAAAATGGTTAGCAATAAAAAAAAATTAAAAACCTTTCAAAAAATCTATTTCTATAAAAGATGTAGGACATGCAATTTAAGTGTTCACCTAGAAAATAAACAAACTATACATAAACCAGTACTACAACTTAACCAATTTCCACACCCAAGTTGCAAGGGCCTGATTTTAATATCACATGCAATGCAACATCTAACATGTTGGAAATCATAAGACGAACCCTATCTCTATATATTCCCAACACACACAACCCTAATACTTGCACTATCACCCAATATTCTTCTTAGTTCTTGCAACACTTATTCACTTATCTAAACATGGCCCTAATCACCCTTGTCGTCCTCCTATCCGCCTTCTCCTCCTCCTCCTTGGCCTACTCCCCCTTCAACAAAATCTACGCCTTCGGCGACTCCTATACCGACACCGGCAACACCAAGACCGCCGCGGGCCCCGCCGCCTTCAACTTCGTGTCGAACCCTCCTTACGGCGTCACATTCTTCCACCACCCCACCAACCGATACTCGGACGGCCGCGTGGTCATAGACTTTGTGGCGGAAGCCCTGTCTCTGCCGTACCTCCCGCCCTACCGAAACCCTAAGGCCGACTGGGCCCACGGGGTCAACTTTGCGGTGGCGGGAGGGACAGCAATCAGGCAGGGCTTCTTTCTGAAGAACAATATAACGTTCAACGTGGTGCCGAGATCGTCTCTTCAGACTCAGCTGCTTTGGTTCAACAAGATCTTGGAGAGTAAAGGGTGTATGGACTCGAAAAGGACACCTAGAGAGTGTAAGGCTGTTCTAGGTGATGCCTTGATTTGGCTTGGTGAGATTGGAGCCAATGACTACACTTGCAGCCTTGGATCTTCTGTTTCTAGGGAACTTGTTCAATCTCTTGCCATTAATAGTGTCACTGGCTTCTTACAGGTGAAAATGGCCAATCATTGCTTCTTGCTTTTTATGAGTATAATTTATATGTGCCCGTACCCTAGTTATCATATTCTTGCAATTTGCAAGAATAGCTTTTATTGCATATTGAGTTTTAGGTATTATTATTCTCAAAGCTTTGATGGGAACCCCAAAATAGCCAAACTTGTAAAAGGATATTACTTCAAAATACATTTCTAAAATTATCAGACAATGAGACAAGGACTTCATATAAAACGTTTCATAAAAAATGCCACAAGTCAAAATTGCATTTATGATTATTACCAACTCATATTCGACAAGATTTTCGCAAATCTACTTTATGATCAGTTGTGTGTTGAGTTAATATTCATTTTTTATCTTGCATTTTTCAATTTAGTCTCATAATTACTTGAGACATTGCTTGATTTTCTTTTCCTATATTGGCCGAAAAATTCAAGATTTGAAGGAAAATTGTCATTTAATTATGACAGCTGAAAAGTCCCAAATAAGATCTCACATTCAACTCAGGTGACAATTTTCCAGCAAGTTTTGAACTTTCCGGTCAAAACAAGATCAAAATCGAGCAATGTCTTGAGTTATGAAACTAGAGTCAAAGTTATGGGACGAAAAATGATTTTAACTCGTTGTATTCGCAATTCTGCATCATTATCTAATCTTTCTCCTTTATCCAACAATAACATGTCTTTTATTTCAGGCACTAATCAACAAGGGAGCCAAATACATAGTAGTCCAAGGACTACCAGCAACAGGCTGCATAACATACTCATTCTCACTCTCATCACCCGAAGATAGAGATGAAATGGGGTGTGTGAAAAGCATTAACCAAGTAACCTCGAGCCACAACGCTGGCCTTCAACTAAAACTCAACACCCTCAGAAAACAGAACCCACAAACTGTGATTCTCTATGCTGATTTCTACACCGCCCTAATCACAATGCTTAAAGATGCACCAAAATATGGGTTCAAAGAGCATTACAAAGTATGCTGTGGCTATGGTGGAGGCAACTACAACTTCGACCTGTTCAACGTCTGTGGCTCAGCTTCCTCCACCTCATGCGCAAACCCTAAGGAGTATATCAACTGGGATGGGGCCCACTTGACTGAGTCTGCCAACAGAGTGATGACCGACTCGTTCATCAATGGCACTTTATGCAGCCCTTCTTTTGATTATCTGCTGAGAAAGAAGATTCAATCAGGATAAGCTTAATGAAATGCCAGAGCATTTAATGGGTTTTCAGGAAATCTGGGTTTTTTAGGGTTTGCGTAGGAAGAAAAGTGCACGTGCTTTGCACATGAATAATTTATTTTGTTTGAAATTATTGGTTTGTCTTAGTATTGTTAAGTTTGCTAGGCTAAGTTTATGTGTTTTTGAATAATCAATTCTATTAATTAGAATTTGGTTTGTATTGATTGTATTCTTGGTTAGAGAAAGTTTGGGTTTTACTCGACTTTCTTCTCTCCCAATTAGCTCAGAAAGTTATATTTCAAGTTTTTCAATTCAAGTTTAATCCGTGGATTTGGATTCTCTACTTTTTTTTTTTTTTTTTTTGATAACTCATTATCTACATTCTTTAATTTTTTCACTCGTTGTTGTTTTGATTAGTGAATACCATATATGTGTATTGATAATATGATCGCTGCAAACGTAAGAATTAAACGTATTGATAATCTGAAAGATGTAATATATTAGAAATTAATTACAACAAATTAAGAATTAGAAAAGAGCTCGAAGGCTTTCCTTTACATGTTAATTAATTAAGTTTCTGGGATTGTTGAGATCGCTTATCAAGCACAAAAAAGGACAAAAACAATAGTTGAATAAGTATATTAGGGAAAAAGAATTAAAGCTAAAAGCTGAGTTAGGAGAAATTCTACAATATTATCAATATGTTATTACCATAACATACATAATATGTGATGAGTGATACATTTTGAAAAATAAAAATAAAAATACTAATTTATAAACATATTACATTTTTTGTGGTGTTATGATAATACCCATGGATATTATAGTAGAATAAACCTCCAAAACCCGATGAGCTGGAGTTGTAATACCCAATTTATAATTTAAAAAATATGCAAAGATATAACTTTTATAAAGATTCACTAAATAATATTAGTTTTTTATACTTATATGTGCACTAAAATTTGTTCTTTAAATTTTATGTTTTTTCTAACATTGAATCTCTTTACTTTTAATTGCATTAGAATTTGGTTGTTGCATTAGAAGCACTAAATCCTAAAAAAAAAAAAATTATATAAATAAAAGTATAAGGGTTCAATATTTATGAATAACGTAAGGTTTTCCCTAAAAAAGAAAGAAAGATCCGATAAACATTTTTTTCAAGAAAAAAAAATAATAACACAAGTAACAAAATTAAATGTGCTTTTCCATAAAAGTATGGCTCTCTTCATACGCTTGCAAATAAAGTCACGAGTCACGACTGGCGCCAGAAATAAAAATATACATCATTAATCTACTTCGTCATTTTTTTAAAAATTAATTAGATATTGATCAAGTATATATGAATTATTGTTTGTAGTTCTCTGTCATTTTATAGATATTAATCAAGTATATTTATTCTCTATGAAATATTGTTTGCAGTTGCAAATTAATTCATACACTATCAACCAAAGTTGAGTTCGACTTCGACCCCATAATAAATATATGCTGATTTTTTTTATGTTTTCTAAACCAATTTAAATTAGCGGCCCGTACTGTCTCCTTATCTTCATTTCCATTTGAAATAATAAATATAACAGACATATAATACTTAGTATAATTAATGATTTTTTCAGTGAGTGCAGTGGTACAGGTTCAGACTACGGATTTGTTTATTAACTGTTTGATACATTTTTTCTTTTCTTCATTTTCTCCTTTTTAATTTTTTTATTTAAAAAAATATGTAAGTACTGGAGACTGTGTTTTAACATTAATTATACCAAATTTGTGCAACTTTAATTTATCTGCATTTGGTGTAAACCATTTTCTATCATTAAATCAAAATATTCGTGTATACCATTTTCATGTCATTAAATCAAATTTTACACTAAGAGAATATTTTAATGTATTAAATGGTGGTAAATAATGGTTATAACAATGAATAATAAAGGGAAAAAAAAAAAAAAAGAACATACTTTGCAAACTGTATTCAGAAATAGGCTACTTTACAATGCAGAAACAACCAGAGACGGACCTAGAATTGTATTTTAAGAGGGGGAAAAATTTACATCAAAACATACAGTATGCTAAGGGCTAAAATTTATGTAATAGACAATTTTTTCTGATTTAAGTGGGACAAACTCTTATAAATTCATGATATAAATGAAAAATATCAAAAAAAGTTGCATATGAAAAGAGTATATCTGAAAGTCAAGAGAGGCTATTGCAGCCCGTGCCACCCTTAAATCCGTCTCGGAAACAACTTAAACTTGAACATAATTTTCAAAACAGAAACTATAGAGAATTTTCAAAATCACATGATTAAATGAAATGATGGGTACTATTTGAACATTTTCCACCTGCCATGTTGTATTCTGTTTTTTTTTTTTTCAGTGAGGTCAAATCTATGACCGTAGAACTTTATTTATTTTTACAGAAATAGGTACTGAAGATTAAACATGATATGGGCGGACCTCTATAACTTGCAACTATCATGTTGGATGATCACTTAATTGGAAATTAAATTCACAGGACAAGAATATTTATCATAGTTTGAAAAAACTTCTTACAAGTTTTCTTATCTTGCAGTTGGAGACAGCCAAAGTTAATGTGAAACAGAAGAAATTCAGATATAGGGGTTGAATAGTACACTTTAGTATTGAAAGCGAGCCCACCTCGAGGAAATATATGGCTTTGTACACATTTCACACATCATATGGTGTGGTATGATCCAAAAATGTGTCACATATCAAGTATTTAATTTCTGGGAAAAATGGCCTCTGTGCCATATTTGTAATAACAAATTGAGAAAATGCCACAAAATATAGATGGATTTGTAAAAATACCACAAATTATAAGAAACTTGTGAAAATACCACAATTTTTGACCAAGTCCAACTTAAATAGTGGATCAAATGATTAATGGAGAAACATTGCCAACTACCTATCAAATCACACTAATGAGATCAATTTCGTGCACCTTTAAATTTCGTGCACCTTTAAATTAACATGAGCAAATGGTTATTTAACATTAGTATTGTTCGTGCACTAATTGTTAATTATTAATTATTAATTACACATCATTAATTAACTAATTGTTCGTGCATTATATATTAATTAACTAATTGTTCGTGCACTATATATTAATTAATTAATTGTTCGTGCACTAATTGTTCGTCCACTAACCTTTAAACTAATTATTAATTATTAATTATTTGTTCGTGCACACATCATTAATTAACTAATTGTTCGTGCACTATATATTAATTAATTAACTAATTGTTCGTGCACTATATATTAATTAACTAATTGTTCGTGCACTAATTGTTCGTCCACTAACCTTTAAACTAATTATTAATTATTAATTGTTCGTGCACCTTTAAATTAATATTAGTATTGTTCGTGCACCTTTCAATTAATTTTAAAAAGTATTGTTTGTGTACCTTTAAATTATTAATTTTATGTGCTATTGTTAATTATTAATTATTAATTTTTCGTGCACCTTTCAATTAATTTTAAAAAGTATTGTTCGTGCACCTTTAAATTATTAATTTTATCTGCTATTGTTAATTATTAATTATTAATTATTAATTGTTCGTGCACCTTTAAATTAATATTAGTATTGTTCGTGCACCTTTCAATTAATTTTTAAAAGTATTGTTCGTGCACCTCTAAATTATTAATTTTATGTGCTATTGTTAATTATTAATTATTAATTTTTCGTGCACCTTTAAATTAATATTAGTATTGTTCGTGCACATTTCAATTAATTAAAACAAAAATTGAAATTTCAAGAACATTAAATGAGAAATGAAAATGTAACTTTACACGAAAATTAATCATTTTTCTTAAGGTTACATGAAGATTACCTAAAAATTTGAAAGTTCACGAACATTTAAAATTGAACATAAAATGAGAAATGAAAATATAAAATTACACGAACATTATAGATAAAGTTACACGAATATTAATATATTTTCTTAAAGGTACACGAAGATTACATTGAGGGGTATTAAAGGATTTTCGGCTATTATAGACACTATTTTATATTGAGGGGTATTAAAGGATTTTATTATACAATTAGGGGTAGTTTGGGCTGGGAACCCATTTATACATTTATAACCCTAGATTTTAAGTGTGAAAAGTGGCAGTGATTCAGTGCATGGCCGATTCAGTGAAGAGAACCTAAACGAAAATAAATTTGTCACGTTTTATATTGTAATTGAGTGAACAATTATTTACCCCTCTATTTAAAGACTACATCATTATCAAATTAACGTGCATTCCCTTTTCAAAAATTTAGTTGATATTATTTCCAACACAAAAGAGGGGTATTATTTCCAACACAAAAGAGGGGTATTATTTCCAAGAAGAAGGTCCACGAATAAGGTGTAGTATTTTTACGAATAAGGTATGTACTCATTTGTAAGTGTATTGACAATATGCAAATTTTCGTTTACAGTGTATATTATATGCCATGCCATGTGTATTTGTTAATTTTTGTTGAAAGGGTATATTATATGTATTGTTAATGCATTGTTAACCGAATACTTAATACACTATATGCCATGCCATGTGTATTTGTTAATTTTTGTTGAAAGGGTATATTATATGTATTGTTAATGCATTGTTAATCGAATACTTAGAAGTTAGGCTAAACGAAATGATTATTGGGTACAGTCGTTAATGTCATGGTTTTAGTTGTGTAAACTAATTAAACGAATTCACTAGGGTAAACGAATTCCTTATTTGAAATCGAATTTTACATTTCTTCACGTTATCTTTTGGTTTAATTTTTACTCATTTTATTAAGTAGTACACGGATTTGTTAATTAATAAACGAAATGTATTGTTATTTAACATTACTCTTAGTATATGTAAGTTAGTACACGAAAAATTGAATTTTACATTACATTGATTTTACACTATAGTTTTATTACGTTATTATAGGAAGTTGAATTTTGTAGATTATTAAATGACAATGACTTTATTATTTTATATTTTATGCCTCAAAAGTAGTTTGTTTTTGTATAAATATTCATAAATATTATGTTTTGTAACAGTGACACGAAAAGATGACTTTTATGTCCGTTTTGGTTTGGTTTGGAGGTTATTGGGAAGGGTTAGAGTATAAAAATGGTCGTAAACAGTTGCTTCACATTCAAACAACGAGATTTGAAGATTTACTCCACTCAATTTATGCAGTTGTGGGTGTTAATCTGAATTTTTCAAGATATGTGATCCATGCATTAATCGAGACTGATGGCATTGTCACAAAAATGAAAATAAAAAATGATTCTAATGTACAACGCTTATTGTACATGGGCAACGAGCTTGTCATCGTTTTTGTTTCACATAAACGGATTGATCTTGGAGTATCCTCGTCATCGCAAGAAAGAAATGCCCCGGGACTCGACTTTCCTTTTGGACTTGACTCGAATGATTATCAAGCAAATACCCATGATTATTTTGCAAATTCAAATGATTATTTTTCAAATTCGTTGGATATTCCAAACGTCCAATTTGGAGAACAAGAATATATTGGGACATCCTCAAGTGCACAGTGGGTACCTTTTCCACCGTCGACTGGTCGAGTAGACATCATATCAGTGACTTCGGGTCTTGATATGTTCGACTTGAATAGGCCCCCGACTGCTAGTATGGGATATAAAGACGTACAACGTAATGAAATACCATATCCAGAAGATGTTGCCTTCGTGGTACCTGATAGACGTGATAATCGAAGTGGTAAGAATACTTGAAATCCCAACCATCCTTATAGTACTTGCAAACTGGTTTTTTTAACTAATGTGCACTTTGTGTTTACTTTCAGATAATGAGGATCGAGGATCGCCTTCAGCATTTGTCAATGCAGAAAATGATGCCGAATTGGATGACGATGATGAAACTACCTTAGATGTAGACCAACAAAGAGCTTTAGAGGAATTTGAGACATATATTGAAAGCCGAAATTGGTTTATTCCTGATATTCCAGCATTCGACGAGCCCGAGGTCGCTTGTGGTCATGACGATTATGCGGCTGCACACAATCTATATAGAGGATCCCAGTTTGATAGTAAAGATGAACTGAAGAAGGCAGTTCGTTTGTACCATTTGGAGAATCAAGTGGAATTATGTGTCGACAAATCGGACAAGCATAGGTGGTTTATTAAATGCAAACATTGTAGTTGTGGATTCATGCTGCACGCCGCGGATAAATATGGTATATGGACAATAACCAGAATTGTTCTCCCACATGATTGCTCGTCCGAAGAGATCCGTTCTGGCCAACGCCGACTCCCATCTCAGTTGGTCGGTGAGTACTTCACCGAAGTAGTACGAAAAGAGAACTCCAGACTCAAGCCGAGAACCATCATGGAAGAAATGCACGTACGCCATGGTTTGAAGCTCAGTTACAATGTTGCATTACGTGCGAAATATCACGCCTTGAGGATCGCCTATGGAGATCCCAAACAGTCATTCGCAATGATGCCTCATTATTTATATGAGTTGGAAGCTGCGAATCCCGGTACAATCACCGTGCTTGAGACATATGAATCCGGAAAATTCAAATATGTCTTTTTTGCGTTTGGGGCATCAATTCAAGGATTTTGGCAATATTCACGACCGGTTATAGTGCTGGACGGTTGTCATTTGAAAGGACAATATAAAGGAATCGGCTTCGTTGCAGTGACGCATGATGGAAATGATCAAATCTTCCCTCTAGCAATTGGGATAGGAGATGTGGAAAACGATGAGTTATGGACCTGGTTTTTGAAAAAAATTCGCATCGCATTTGGATGCCCAAGCCAATTGCTTTTTATATCCGATCAACATGTCAGTATCGGTAATGCTATTAAAGAGGAGTACCTCAAAGCCACTCATGGCCTTTGTTGTTTTCATCTACGACAAAATTTGGCAAAACATGGATCTCGCTTAGTTGAACTGTTCCACAGGGCAGCGTATTCTTATCAATCTCATGTCTTCGAACGGTAATTTAATTCCACACATCTTTTTTCCTTCAATATGAAATGCTAACCCGTGATGATATTTGCTAGCTGTTAGTATGATTCAATTGTCAACCTTCTTTTTCCAAATTTAACCCCCTCAGGTACATGTCCAAAATCGAAGAGACGGGTATAGCAGGTGCTCTTCAAACATTGGCAAAGACAGGAACAACCCGGTGGTCTCGTGTGAAATGTCCTGTTCGAAGGTTTAATTTCATGACATCAAACGCTGTCGAGACATGGAATGCTAGACTCCTATGGGCGAGGAAGCTACCTGTTTGTTCATTTCTGGAATGTGTCTGACGGGTTACGGAAAGATGGTTTAGCGAAAGGAGAGCCGCAGCACTAGAAAGAACAAACATACTGACAGTTGCGGTGCAAGAAAGAGTAGTCGCGTATACCAAGCTTGCACGAAGAATGCAAGTTGAGCCACTGGCACGGTCTACGTACAAAGTTACGGATGGTAGCAAAAATTTTCTCATAGATCTAGCCCGTTATGATTGTTCTTGTGGTATTTTTCAACAAGAGATGCTTCCATGTTCACATGCATGCGCAACTATAAGGTAAACTTGATAATTAAACTATATACCTTATAATTTGGACGAATAATATGTTGCGTGTATAATGCATAACGTGAGTGTTAACCCATATTTATGTTTGCAGCTTTGCAAAAGAAACAATCACGTCTTATGTTGCGCCGTATTATACGACAGAATGGTTGAGGGGTATGTGGGAAGGTGACGTAAAACTTGTTCCCGATCCCCAAGATTGGGATGTATCGGACGAGGCAAAGAAAACTCTCTGTATTCCCCCAGACAAACCAAAGCAAGCCGGTCGACCGAAATCAGTGTGTATTCCTTCGACCGGTGAGCAAGGTGGAACCTCACGCAAACCACCTACATGTCGTCGTTGTGGACAAACTGGTCACACAAGGAAAGGATGCACCGAAATGTCGCCGTTCGAATATGACACGTTTGAGAACGACATCCTCAATCAAAACACCGTCCGAAATGAGGATCAACCGTTGCGGCGGAAGAAGAAACATTGCTCAGTATGCGGGTCCGCAGAACACACCAGAAGAAAATGTCCGATATATCTTCAAGCGAATTTGGGAAATGATCCATAGATTACCAATGTATGTTTGATGTGTACAACTCATCTTTACGTTAATCCGAAAATGATATTTCAAAAATGACACTTTCCATATTATTAGAACATGCTTAAATTATTAACTGCAAATAAAATTATTCAATATTATTAAATTATTATAATTATTAAATTATAAAATTAAGACACTTGCACGAAAATTATAAGATTTTAATTGAAAATTTAGTACACTCATCCGAAAATTTATATATTGACGCTCCACGAACATTTAAATTCAATTCTACGCGAAATAAGGGTTAGTAATTGAAATTTTGTTAAATAATAGATTGCACGAAAATGAAATGAATAGATTTTAAACTGATTACTAAACTGAAAGCTCCACGAAACTAATTGAAAATCTATTATGAATGTATTCTGTGAATAACTTTATATCTAAACGATAATTTTTCAATTAATACAAATATTATGAAATAAGTCAAAAATCAATTTTTTTTAAGAAATATGTGAAAATATTCTTCGAAACAAAATTATTTGTGTTCTGTTTATGTTTCTCACATTTATATGATTTTTATTTATATCTGACGAAGGTTACATTTATTATCTTTTATTAATGTTGAATACTTATTTTACATTACTGAGGTGGTGAACATTTTTCATGTCTACTCGTTGTTATGTTTTAAAGTACAAAGTTATTAAGAATTATAGTATATTTTACACTTAAGTTTATGAAAGTAGTAATTATTTTCAACTGATGAAAGAAATGAATAGTTTATGTGGTAAAATATTAATATTGTAAAATAATTTATGTTGTGATCATCAACGGTGAAACACCTGTCTCGTATTATAGTAAATTGAAAATTTCCCAACACTATGAATTTATTTAAATAAAACACAAATACCATATCAAATATATAATTTCCAAACTCTTAATGACAACTTCTCAAAATAATCAAGTCATACAATCTCACAAATCAGAAGGTAGAATGGTAGATGCATCCGATGAGAATCTAAAAATAATCAACCCGACCTCCTGTCTAATAGCATCCAGCGGCTCTATCATGCCTGGTCTCGGCCAAGTGCCACTCAAACAACTCTCGATCGCCTTTAGCGCATATATACCACATGATGTGTTATCCTGTTGTTTGTAACAAACTTTCGGGTTGGCACTAGTCAACTGGACCTCCTCAGCTATCCAAGTATCACCACCACGCCTTGTTTTGTAGTCCAGATACTCCAGCAAGGCAGGTACCACACGACGTAAAGGAAGCGTTTGTTTGTATCTTAAACCCTTCAGAAACGGGTTCCAAGTGTGCCACTTCGAATCGTAAAGCACTAACTTCATTGCCACAAGGTCGATACAGTCTGCGACCCAGTGGCCATCCAGATTCATAACCAAATACAGCTGCAAAGAGAAACAAAGCAAATGAAGAAAACTCTCGAATTACAAAAATATTCCACTGTGAGATAATATTTTACTTACATCATTGATGTCCCTCCATCACCGCCTCGCATGTCCCCATTTGGGGCGAGAACCTTCGACATACTCAACTAGACGATCTAAATCCTCGTTTGGGAATGTCTCTCTCGTAGGGCAGACATATTTTGTGTCTACAGGATCATGTCTGTGCTTCTTCAACCAGATCTCTTTGCAGGTCTCCTATATGATTAATTCTCACGTTGAAGCGCTAAGAAAATATATGAAAAAATAACATTCTTGATATGATGAAGCAAGAAAACTCACGAAAAAATGGCAGTCTAACATAAGATAGTGCCCTTGCAGATGTGGCCTGACTTGAACCCCAGCCGCCATGGGCTGCATCTGAAGAATCCTCAAGTACGCGTCAAGGGCCTAATAAAATCAAAAACATATTCACAGTGATAAACCGGTCTCGACATATATTTTGATAGACTCAATAATAGATTAGCAACTAAAATTATCAAAAAACGGTTCAAACCTCGTAATGAGTATCCTCTGACGAATTCAGTATTACTCTGAAAAAGTCGGGTCCAACCGGGAATCCAACACCGACATTACGCCTGCAAGAATATAATTGAATTCATTATTTAAAAAAATGAGAAATTAAAATATTATTCAACTAAAATTTAGAGAATTGTATCAAACATACCATTCAGACTCGTCTCCACAGTGACTGATCCATGAAACAAACTCATCCATAGTCAATATATCCCTTCTAGCACCGGGCTGCATGTACGGACTCCTAACAAGATGAGACGGAGCTCTCTCTCTCACTACACGGAGGCCTCCACTCGTATCCTGGATGTCATGTGCCCCTCCCACCGACAACGCTGTGTCTCGCTGAACTAAATCGGAGTGGAAGTCTGGAGGACCATAATAACAGCCAATGCCAGGTGCTGACGGTTGTGGTGGATCAGGTGTCGTAAAATATTCATTGTCATACCGGGTCTAATCCCAACTGGCCCACTGATCGGGCTGCGACTGTGGGTGGTAATACTGATGGAATGACTGTCTCTCACCGAAGAAATGAGTAAGCTCATCTCTGATCATCGACGGGATCTCCAACTCCAAACGCTGTGTCTCCTGATACACTGCGTCATGCACCAAGCCGGGGATCCGAGTCTCTAGCTGATGAAACAGCTCCCCCAAATAAGTTTGCATCTCCGTATGACGTCTGTCGATCAAACGGCTCAACCGAGTGTACAAGCGATCATCGGCCACATTATGTGTCCTTTCGTCTGATGAAGGGACGTACTGGTGGTATACTCGGCTGACCGGTCTAGCCCTAATAGGGGCATCCTCATGCTGTGCTGAACCAGGCTTTGATCCCCTATGATGATCATAAACCCTCTCCGGGGAGCTCGGCAAGCCCCGTTCTGCGTCTCCAACTTCTAAATGCACGGACGTAGTACGGCTTGACCCAGCCCTCCGTACCGTCCGATCCAACTTCTAAATGCACGGACGTAGTACGGCTTGACCCAGCCCTCCGTACCGTCCGATCCCGACGTGCTGTCCCCTGGACTGGAGCTGCAGCAACAGCAGCTAGTGGCCTACCACGACGCTGAAGGACGGGCTGGACTCCAACATCGAGCTCATCATCAATGTTCTGCCAATACGACTGTAGTGTCTCATCAGGAGTAGGCTCAAGAGTCTCAGAACATGCCCCTACCTGTTTTCATTACGTCAACAACTTACCATCATTAACCATAAATTTTAAACATAGATGGATCCAGGACTGTCATTAAAAAAACAAAATACCTGCTCGGACAGTATGTGGGTGACATCCTCTTCGCTTATCCTAGTGGACCACTTCAAACAGCGAGGGATGTAAAAGTCAGTCTGTACCCGGACGCAGCAATGAACGCGTGTTACAGGCATCGCCTCGAAACTCCACATCTAAATATAATTATTTAGACGTTAGCATCTAAGATTCAAGTATAAAACATAAACAAGTAAACATCCTCAAGTAAAGACTATTTGAAAAAATAAACAACTCACCAGTAAAGCCATCGAGAACCCATAGAAGTGGTATCTGTATACCCTATTCCCCCTCTATGGTGGGATTGTTGTTGGTAGCTTGTCAATGTATCGGAGTAGGGTCAGGTAAGATATCTTGCCCCACGGAAAGCTCTCCCAAAGAGCCTCCTGCTCGACTAGAACCCAAACCCATAAATCAACAGTCGATTTACCGATATCGACTCCTAAGATGATACAATTGACAATGAGGATCTTGGCAATCTTCAAAGAATCAGCCCGTGATGCACGAAACTCCCCATCGATAAATCTCTGCCGAAGATCAGCAACAGTCATATGAGCATGGCCGGTGTGGACTCTTTGATATACTCCATCATCAGGTGGATAATGCGGCCCACGAGGATTAAATTCAGAATCACCAAATCGCAATCCAGTGATCAAGGCAAACTCTCTCCGAGAGAACCGACAAAGATGGTGGTCTCGTCCAATAAGGAACCATCGCTCATCTGCAGGGCGGTCTCTACTACGTACTTCACGTGACATCAACACGTGCAGAAAGGCCTTGCAACTTTCGAGCTCAGTCTGCCACCTCAGAAAATGGCCGAAACACGACCTCAGAAGGTCCAACAGGCAATCCCTCCCAATCTGTACCAACTCGTCCTTAATTTCTGCTAATATGCTCAAACGTGTATACCCATTGATATATGCCACCGTACCCTGGCAACCCTCACGGACCCAATGGTACTAAAATAATAAAAATTATCTAATTAATTAATTTGCAAGGCATATCAACGATCTAACTGCATATAAAACAAACTATTATATTCACAATACAATAATTATGAGTATAAAAGTAGCATCAATAGATGGTTAATTATTAATATGTAATGTAATTGTTTTATTAATATCAGAAAAGAATATTATTAATGTTAAATATGTAGGTCTCAACTTAATGTCCCACAGCTAATAAGTAATCTGCTGAAATTATAAATAGTGTCAACATATACTATAATTGGATTCAACTTAAAAAAATTATATCAAATTTTGTAAAATTGTCCTTCATTTTGATAGCTTCAATCATTTTGTAGTTATAATTCTCTTGATAAATTTGGTATCGTATTTACAATCCAAAATTTTAGAAGTTCATTGACTTGGCATATTTTACTCAAAAATAATAATAATAATAATAATAATAATAATAATAATAATAATAATAATAATCAATCTATAATACATTCACTCTGGTATATTTAGGAAGTTATATCAGTTTGATTAAAATTATATATTAAAACCTTGCTAAAAAAAATTATTAATTAAATGCTCTTTAATTAATAGATATAAAGTGGTCCCAGTTTTTAATTTAAAGAGATGTCTTTTATTAGTTTTTATATACTGATCCATGGAAATTGGAAAAGCTTAATTATGCAAGTGTAACTCATACGTCCTTGTCATCTTAATTATACAACTTCAATCGTTAACTCAAAAAAAAATGCAAATTCTAAAACTTCATTTATTTATTTTTCTTAATTACAATCGAGGGCATTTCTGGTATTATGTTCATCATACATGCACTAAAGTTAGCATTCCATTAATAATTTCTGACGATTTTATTGAGTTAAAATTACTACATTATTTTCAAAACATCTTAAAACTAACATGTATTTTAATAAATTAATACAACATTATCTTAGTATAATTCGCGTTTATGCTATAAAGTAAATTTTGTTTAATTTAATTTGAAAATTTCATTTAAGTTCGATATTTTAAATAATTCTTTATAGTTTAAATGTATTTTAAATAAGTTCGATATTTTTAAATTTTTTTTTAATTTTGTGTAATTTAATTTGAAAATTTCATTTAAGTTCGATATTTTAAATAATTGTTTATAGTTTAAATGTATTTTAAATAAGTTCGATATTTTTAAATAATTTTTTTTATTTTGTGTAATTTAATTTGAAAATTTCATATAAGTTCGATACCATTAAATAAATGATAATTTTTTCTAGTTTAAGTAAATTTTTATAGTTTAAACAAATTTTTATATTTTTATATGAAATGATATACGAACATTTATCCAATTTTGTTCTCGTGTAATTATATAATTTCTAATTTAACAATATGGTTGCACGAAAATTTCTCTAGTTACGATTTTTTTAATGTTACTCGAACATTTCAGTAGTAATCTTCGTGTAACTTCAAATTCCATAATGTTCGGGTAACGTTAAAATTATAAACTTCGTTCAAGACACAAAAACTGAAATGTTCGTGCAACGTTTTATTATAATGTTCGTGCACCCCTACGATATAGTTAAATGTTCGTGTAATGCTCTGCAAAATCTTCGTGCAGCCCTATTTTTCCAGAAATCTCACCAACAACAAACACAGTTCAAATTGAAGCGTAAAACATACAAATGGAAAATAATTATAACCACATTCCATCAACAATAACAGAAAACCTAAATCCTAGTTCAAGCCACAAACCAAAACATGCTAATAAATTGTAGAATTCATTACTGTAAAAAAAAAAACCATGGCAGTAAATTAAAAAAGAAAGGAGATGGGAAACTAACATTGTTCGCTGCCATACTCAATTTGTAGAATGACTGATCCAGAAACTTCGTTCGCCGGAAAGAGGCTTTTAATCCGATTTTTAATTAGGGCTGCACGACGATTTTTAATGGAAAGGGGAAGAACCTTTTTTTTTTTACTGAAAGGGGAATTTTTTAATTGAAAGGGAGAGAATGGTTTTCTAAGGGTGGGGTTGTTGGGCCGTTAATTACGGGCCCACAAAATTCAATTCACAATAATGTTCGGGCAACATTAGCCATGACTTTTCATAATGTTCGGGCCAAGGACAAAAATATCGATACTTGCGAATATATCGGTACCTTGATTTTACGGATATATCGCTATCGGTGGATATATCGGTTTTTGCGCAAAAAATTGAAAAAAATCGAAAAAAAATTGAAAAATATATCTAGTACTCTATATAATATTATAAGTAACATTAATACATATATTGAACTTAAACTTCAAATAAAAAGTTATGTTTACAACAAATTTAGAGATAAACTATTATATAAACGTTGTCTCTTATAATAACATTTTCGTCACTGGTTATGATAACATGACAAATTTTGAATTCAAATACATATTTCATTGTTTAACACACTAGCCATGATAATTTATGATAGGAACCTAAATTCAATAATTTAAAGGTGCACGACATAGGAACCTAAATTCAATAATTTAAAGGTGCACGAAATTGCTCCCATTAGTGTGATTTGATAGGTAGTTGACAATGTTTCTCCATTAATCATTTGATCCACTATTTAAGTTGGACTTGGTCAAAAATTGTGGTATTTTCACAAGTTTCTTATAATTTGTGGCATTTTTACAAACTCATCTATATTTTGTGGCATTTTCTCAATTTGTTATTACAAATATGGCACAGAGGCCATTTTTTCCTTTAATTTCTAGTATCACTATGTTAATAATACCCGGATGCCGAAATTTGTTGGTCCCATTCATGAGAATAACTATACTATCTTCCAGTTTAATTATTGTAGTAGTTAAATAAAATTTAATATATAATATTATTAAATTACATATAATAAATATTTGAGGACTAAACGATGGTTGATGGAAAATAATGTGAATTACAATTATATAATTCGTAGTTTGATATTTGGGATTTTACTCTGCTGCGTATACAAAAAAATATTGGAAAGCTAGCATTAAAAAAAAAAAAAAACTTGGAATATAAAAAATATTGGAAGCTATATAAAAAAAACAATGTTCGAAAGGGTATTTTGGAAAGTCCATAATTAATAGTACTTTTCAATTTCTGAAATAAAAATAAAAATAAAAATGAAACAGAGGTTGGAAATGGGCGACAAACTTGCTTCTCAAGAAAAAGAAAACAGAAAGCTAGAAAGATATTAGCGCAGAGAGATCGAGAGAGAGAGAGAGATATGCCAAGCGCGACAGTGTGTGGAGCCCTGATGGGAATGGCATTCCATATGCACGCGAACTCAATACGACAGGGCGCTTCTAGTAAGCCACAGTAATTAACTGCTTAGATGAATATATTTGCTTAGATGAATTTTAGGAAATTTTAAATCAATTAATTGCTTGATTGCAGATAATCCGATAAAAGCGATTGGTGTGGGAATGGTGCTCGCAAATCTGATTGTCATTTGGGACAACGATATCACCAGAGCCCAGCACCGCGAGCAGATGAGACATCGTAGCCGTATATTCCCTTCTAACTCTTCCCATATTCTGAAATTTGAAAGGAAAATAAAATAGAACTCCTCCTTGTTTGCTTAATGATTTACTTAGAGCAATGGTCAAAGATACCCTAATCTTTGGTCAAATCTGCAATGCTGCTTTAATAGTATATAATATGCCCAAATCTACCCTAAATGTTTAATTTACTTTAATTTAGATTTATGTTTTCCTATGAAATTTGAAATTATAATTATCAACTTCATATAACTAGTCGTTTTGGACAACTGTATAGTATTAGTGCTCAAGTAATTTCATCATGTAATCATGGATTATATATGGTTTAAGTATTTTAAAAAAATTGGGGCCACAAAATGTCCCTTTTCCCAGATATTAATTGGGGTCTAAGCTATTATAAATGTCATATTAACACATTAGGTGGAGTATGTATCATAGGCTTTATATATATACACAAGAAAATATGTGTCTGATTTGTGTACATATATATTACTTGGTCTAGCATTTATTGAACCACCCTTCATTATGGCGATTCTGCCAAGGCATAATTAGACAAAATTTAAAATCCAAGACTTAACAAGTATCCTCTCAAACTGCATTTGACGCACAAATCTTGGATTCTAATAATTCATGCATGAAAGCAATACCTGCTCCGATCCTTACCATAGTTTCATGCACAAGTATTCTGGGTTGAGTTATTATATGATATATAGAAGCTGTTTGTAGTCTTAACTAAGCCTTTTCTACTAGTTTAACGTTGCATTTCGATGGACAGTATAATTTGATTAGAGTACTCGAGGAAATTATTTTCTTGGTCTATGCCCTGTTGGCACCAATTAGAGATGAGGTTATGGGTTCAAGTTTTGGTCAATAAGATTATATTGAGCATTAGTATTTTCTTGAAATTATTAGAAATATGTTTGCAATTCGACATTTAAATGATTCAAATTCTTGAGCTTTGGGATTTTGGATAATTAACTGCAGGGTTTGACTAAGAGTTTTTTAGCAGAAAACCAAGTCCTACTAGTTTTGAGTTTAACTAGAATTATATATAAGATAAAAACATGTATGAGCAGTAGATTTTCTTGGCATATCCTTGTGATTTTAACACAAATGGTTGGAAAGGCAGCAATCCAGGTAGAATAATTCTTCACTTCTTCTTCGTACTCTTTTAGCAATGGTGATAGGTAACTTAAATTCTAACTACTTGGTGATTAAATGATAGTTGTGAGCATGTAAATGGAGTTATTGTGTGTTGAATTGAGATGTTAAACTGCAGCTAGGCAACAAAGCCAAAGCATATTATAAATGCCACATCAACATGGAGTATGTATGTATTATGGCTAGACTTTATGCATATACACAAGAATATGTGTGTGATTTTGTATAGCATTTATGAATCCACTCTTGGCATAATACACAAAATTAAATTCAAGACTTAGCATGTATACTGCCAATTAAGTTCATTTCACGCACAGACCTCGGATTATAAGATTTCATACATGAAAGCAACTCTGCTCCATTACAAAGGTTCATGCACAAGTATTCTACGTTGAGCTATTATATGATATTTAGAAGTTGTTTGTAGTCTTAACTAAGCAACACTGTAGGGCTTGGTTATTATGAACCTGAAGTTGGTGAAGGGACTGCTGCGGTTGGTCAAGACTGCTGTGGGCGGGCAAGCTGTAGCGGGTATCACAGGACAGCTTGAGGCTAAAAGGGAAAATGCAAGGTATTCTATGATAAAAACATATATGACCAATATATTTTCTTGGCTTATCCTTGTGATATTAACAAAAATGGTTGGAAAGACAGCAATCCAGGTAGAATAGTTATGTACTTAAACTTTCATATTAACTACTCGGTGATTAATTGATAGTTATTGCTGTGTTGAATTAAGATTTTCTACCGCATCAAGGCAACAAAACCTTAAGGTTTTGAACTAATAAATCCCATGTGATGGGCTATAATACTTGCCCTAGTCTTGGAATTTTTTTTCTTTTTCTTATCAAAATGTTTATGCTTATCTCCATGTAACAATTTCTTTGTTGGATATTGTTTGGTTAGATATTTTTCATCATTTTGTATGTTGTTTTCTATTCTGAAGATGTCTTATCACCCCAAAAAGTGTGTGCCAATTTAGGGGAAAATTAAACTCTGAGTTCTATTTACAGAGCATTTCTTCTGTAGCATTGTTTCTGTTGAAGATGAACAACTTCCTTTGACTAGATATTTATTGTCATCTTGTATATTTGTTTTCTATTTTGGATCGAAAAGGGTAATTTAAATTACAAGTTCTTTGAAGACATATTTATACTATAGAATTGTGTCTGTTGTAGATGAATAGTTCTATTCCAACAGAGATGTAACTTCTTTCAAGTGATGCATCGTCATGCTCTCTATAAATTCTGGTGCTTTTAGAATGAATTCGTTCAAATTTCCTTCTTATTCTTTCTATGCAGCATCATCAATCTTCATGAGAGAGATTTTAACTTTGTATCATAAAAAGAGGAAATTTTTGTGCCTTGACTTTTTCTATTTCCCCAGATTTCATACATACCTTACAATAGGTGAAGTTACTGAGAATTAAGCTTGATTCAGTAAAAATATCATTAATTACTTATTAGCTTATTGAATATTAAATTATTTTGGCAACTCACTCTTTCGTATTAATTAATTTCTATTTTATTTCAGATGCTGAGTAGTCATCATGAAGAGCGATCGAGTTAGTGGAACGCTGCAGGCTTAAAGTCAATTAAATAAATTGTATTAGGATTTTGTTCTATTTTCTTAGTGAGTAGTTTAAGACATAATAAGTCATAGAATTTAATTCCCACTGTTATCTTGAATAAAGATTCAGAGGTATCGGGATAGGATTAACTTGTTCACGTTATGATAAATACCAAAGCTTGTGTGCATAGAATTGATACCCAACCTGGCTCAACAAAATATTACACTAGATGCTAAAACAATACTATTTTAGAAATGGGATATGATGATCAATACCTTAGGGAGTTGAGATGAAGTTTGATGTCATTTCCGAAGCTACTTTGATCTTCTTGAATGAGCTTTGCTGATTCTTCCAATGCTATATGGAATCTCTGTTATCATAAGGCAATTGTAAAGACGTAGGCATTGGTGACGGGGATCTGTGTTGTCGATGAGAAAAGAAGAATGGATGAGGCATCATCAATGTTCATAAAGCCACCCAAAATATATGACAAAATACTCGATCCATCCCTATAGAGCTCATGCTAACTTTACTTCTCATTGTAAGCTTTTCTTAAACAGAGGTCTCTCAAGAGATCATGAATCTTAACCGTTTTGATCTTGCCGTTGTACCTCTTTTATTAATCAAAACAAGTCTTCTCTTGGCCAAATCTTCCAAATCTTCTTCTAACTCTTTGGGTTCGTTTGGTTTCAAAAAACCCTCTGCTGCCCATAATTTGACGGGTTTTGAGACATTCATCTCATGATCTTCTGGGAAAGCTCCCATATAAAGAAAACACGGTCTTAAATAATGAGGCAAGCATGTATAACTCAAAGATAATATCTCTGCAAAAGGCTCATCACTCATATCCACAGCTTCATTAATATTTCCTGTGATATCATCCCAAGTGTCGCGCGTTTGATCGACCTTCGAGAGGACTCCAGCAACCACAAGAAGTGCGAGGGGAAGTCCTCTGCATTTTTCAGCAATGCGCTTTCCAGTTTCCTCGAGTTCATTGGGGCAGTGTTCTTCCCCAAACACCTTGTATCTCAGCAGATTCCAACTCTGTTCTACACTCATCAAATGCATCTCGTCAGGATTGCTCCAAGAGTCAACATAAGAAGCTATGTCTAAATCTCTAGTAGTTATTATAATCCGACTCCCATTGACATCGTACCATCCGTATGTCATCCCATACATTTCCATTCCATTTATCATCTATAGTCACCCAAGCACGAATATCAAAATGATGAAGAGTTAAAGGGTCGTCAAAAGCATACCTAGCAAGAGTAGTCTTCCCAATGCCTCCCATACCAACGATTGGGATGGCTTCAAGTCTAGATGAAGATGACTCTCCACACACCACGTGAGGCGCAATCCTTGATGGAGAAGAGGCAGAAGAATAACTTGAAATCATTATACATGTACTTTTCATCCGCATCATTTCTTCATAAATTGAATCAATTTCTTTTATGGTCAACCGCAACTCTTTGTGTAGCTTTTTCAAGTTTTGATCGGAAAATACAGAAATTTGAGGAGCCAGAGAAACTTGCTGGAGACAATTTAGAACACTGGAAGGAGGCTTTCAGTTTTTCGGATCTGTCTTTTCCAAAATATGGTACTCTAAAATGTCTTCAGCTTGATTCGCAGCATCTGTGATTCGTGCTTCTAAATTAACAGCTTCTCTGGGAAAATCCTCGAGAAAAGTGGACAGGAAGACAATACTTTTATGTAGAGATCGGATTTGTTTCTTCTCACGGCGAGCAACAAAGGAATGTTGATGACGATCTGGAATCTGATCAAGTAATTGTGACAGTGAAATAAGAGCAGCATAAGCCATTTGCGAATTGGAGAAAATGGGGAGAATTTAGAGAGATAAATTCATTGGATATTCCTGTTTTCTCAGCAATTCATTGGATATTTTCCAAAATGGAGACCTGCCCTTTGATGTGAAATCTGATCAAACTTCAGGAAAGTTCTATCCACTTGCAAATTGTAACTTTATGATATGCTAGTTACTAAATGAAATTGCAAAATAAAATTCTGAGAGAAAAAATAGTGTCCCCCTGTAAATTTCTGTCACTTCTACTTTTTCTGCTACGTATTTATACAACAGAATATTGAAGAAAAGCACATTTATATTTGCAGAATAGAACCGATTTGTTTAAATATCCATATGGAAAAGGTAATTCAAATTCAAGGACATCAGGTGCGCTACAAAAGACTAAAAGACAAGCATATAATATCATCCACCATTTTCGACATCTAGAGCACAAATTAGACTGCCCAAAAACTCTGAAACAACTATTCACTTGAGAGGAGATTCATCGGATGTGCGAAAGATATCAACTCGAAACTGCAATCGAGCAGCATTTTCAACTTGGAACCTGCATTTGTCTCCTGGCTTGATGTTATTTGTGTCACAAAACCTCTTCCAGTTGGTAGTAAATGCTTTAAAAAGCTATTTGTCCTGAAAAAAAACTGGCCAGATCCTTCCCATTGAGAATTTCAGGTAAACAATCTTCCCTCGCCCTCTATCTCTCCATCCACGAAGTGACTCTGATTCTAATTCTGGTGGCAGCTCCTACACATGCATAATGGACAACTTAGCACAATATGCTGATATAATAAAATAGGAAGAAAAAATGGGTTTTCTTTTGGTAATTAGGCTAAACCTCAAAGGGAAGTTTGTGTAATCATCCCTAGAGTCTAACACGACAAATGATCGCATGGTAAATACGTCTTTTAAGTTTATAATGCACAGAGCCAAGTAAAATAGGATGCCTTCGGAAAACAAGAACCACAATCATAAACACTATGAGGCCATATAAGTTTAGCATTCGGTTGGTAATGCGGGAATATAGGGTGCCTTCAAATACGATATACAGAGAAGAAAAATATTAAAAAAGAAAAGATAAAATGAAATAGGATACCAGATATGATTTGCTTTTTACTTCTGCTGAAAAGGGTAAGATGTTACGTGATGGGCCTATATCATTTAACTGGTCAGGTTCAACTTTTACTGCTGGAGAAAACTTTCGATCATGGTTCCATATAGTTGGCTCCTTTCCTGCATTTCGTGAATGAATTCTACAGAAATTAATGGGTTTTGTGTGCATGTGTTCGAGAACTTGCTGCACAGCATTAACATAAAACGGAAATGCAAACACAAAGGAGAATATTTCACTTAATTAAAATTGATGAGAAGTGAAACTATAACGCACCAAAAGCTTCAGGAACAAAACAATAAGCTTGATCTTCCATCTCCACCTGTTCTTTCTTAATTGCATGTTTAACTGTTTTAAATTTTAAACCAATCAATGCATTTCCATTACAACATGCTGCAGAAAAGACGAAGCTTTAATTTTGTTAGTAAGAAAGAAATACAAACCAGATGGATCTTTCAGGACTGAACTGGAGACAGAAGAGTCATGGCACCTGCTTTTTGCCACATGTAACCCCTCTGCAATCTTACTACTTCCTATAGAAGGAGATCCACTATATGATTCTAAAACACGGTTATTGCATAATGCATCAGATTAGAAAAACAACATGATGACATGTGAATGATCTGTAGCAGTACTTAAAAAATAGAAAGAAATTAACCAAGTAGTACGAGTTCTCCTACCATTTTGGACAATGGAAATATCATCCAACATCCCCTTGCTCAAGTTAATGTTTTCAGAAGGTCTCTTTAAAAACACGCTAGTAGCACCAAAATGGCCAGCATTCTGACTTGGACAGATTGCAGCCAATCGGTTGACATCACCCTTTTTTATTGCCTGCTTTGTAATTTCAGCATGAGAGTGCACTGTTTTTGTTTCTATAGCCTTCTCAGCAACAATGTCACCAGAGTGAGCATTAATCTGATTAGTCTGGATCACATCCATTTCATCATCATCTCTCGCTGGTTTAGTCCTTTTTGTAATATCAGTGTGAGAAGGGGTTAATTTTGCATCTAAAGATTTCTTAAAAGACATGCTAGTAGCACCAGAATTGCCAGCATTCTGACTTGGACAGATTGCAGCCATTCGATCATCGTCCCCCCTTTTTATAGCCTGCTTTGTAATGTTAGCATGAGAGTGCACTGTTTTTGTTTCTAAAGCCTTCTCAGCAACAATGTCACCAGAGTGAGCAGTAATCTGATTTGTCTGGATCACATTCATTTCATCAACATCTCTCGCTGTTTTAGTCCTTTCTGTAATATCGGTGTGAGATGGGGCTAATTTTGCATCTAAAGATTTCTTAAAAAACATGCTAGTAGCACCAGAATGACCAGCATTCTGACATGGACAGGTTGCAGCCATTCGGTCGTCATCCCCCTTTCTTATAGCCTGCTTTGTAATTTCAGCATGAGAGTGCACTGTCTTAGTTTCTAAAGCCTTCTCAGCTACGTCACCAGAGTGAGCATTAATCTGATTTGTCTGGACCACATCCATTTCATCATCATCTCTCGCTGTTATAGTCCTTTCTGTACTATCAGTGTGAGAAGGGGCTATTTTTGCATCTAAAGATTTCTCTAACTTGTCAGTAAAAATGTCATTGGAATGAACATCATCTCCCAATGTTTTGGTCTGTTCTGCACTCCCAATTTGACCACGAGAATGGTCTAATTTTGTATTTAAAACTTTTTGAGATTTGATAGGATCAAGTGAGCAGATATGAATCTCAAAGCTTGACAAATCATTCAAAAAGTTCCTATCTTCTCGGTGTTGAAGGTGCTCATCATCTCTGTTGATCATGCAGATTGGATCCTCCATTTTCATAGATACTGGAAGTTGCATCCTTCCAACATCAACATTTGTCACCGCAACATCAGCATGACAGTTCTGAAATTCAAAGCCAGAGGCTACTGAAGTGGCTGAGGCAGGTTTATCCCCTGAATTCACATCAGCTATTTGAAATGGTTCACCTTCAGAAGCTGTATTTTGGTCTCTCCTAGCCCTTTTGTTCTGTCGAGGCATTTCATTATTGAAGTTAAATCTCTCACAGGCAGTTTTATCATATACTCTAACAACAAAATGGCTTCCCTTTATGTATTTAAACGTCAAGAATTCTCCTTGTTCCAGACCATGGTCATGAAAAAACTTGGGCCAACCCTTTTGAAATGCAAGGGAACCTTTGATTTTTGACACTGTTACAGACCATCGCAGCCCACATGCATCTTCAAGTTGAGTTTTTTTATCAGCCAAGTTCTGCACTGTTTTTGCAAATTTGGGAGGCAAGTACTGCAAGAGAAGCACATTTCAACAAAAAAACAAGTAAAGAAAGCTTCAAACGAAACAAATTTTTGCCCAAATAGGTTGGATACCAAATCTTTTCACCTTGCACTAAAAAAAAAAAAAGCAGTTAAGAGCGCACATACACACACACACACACAAACAGAGAGAAATTCACTATGTTAAAGATTAGTGCATTTGACTTTTTCAGAAAAGATAGCATGTTGTATATATCATATATCCTAAAGGGTTAAATTTTCCCATCCAAACTAGAAGTGATTTGACATTTTTTTTATAGTATAAACTTTAAATTTGATGCAATCCAACTTCAGATTGATTTTACTCTCGTTTTTTTTTCCTTTTTTTTTGGGGGAGGGGGGCAAAGGGAGCGGGGATTATAATCATTCTACAATCTTCAAAAGCCACAAAAAAAGTTAATCAATAAAAGTAGGGGTAGCAGATCATATGCTAATTTAACATTTTAGTTCCATAACCATAAGAAAATGAGCATTAAGATTTTGGCATTTGCAACAGGCTTGCCCTGGCGAATTTTGTGGGGTCGAGCAAGACAATTTGATTTTGCTCATATTTTCTCCAAGACCACATGTCACATGTTCGAAGACAAACTCTCTGCAGATGCATGACAAACCCTTTTGCAAAAGGTTGTCCCTGTATCAACAATTTGCTCTAAAAATAAACTAATAGTACAAAAATACTAGACCCACGACAGAAACCAATTAACTATTCTCACTTCAAAATAAGAAATCATTTCCACCTTGAAGTTTCACTGTAAAAGAGACGAAAAATAACAGAAACTCAACACACAAAAAAGAAAACCCTCCTTTTAGACTCTGGGCAGGGATGGTGAGAAGAAGCATTACTAGTTTTCTAGCCATTAACAACAGAAAAGGCTGTCGTTTTAGCTGAAGTTTTGATTTCTGAGGTAATTGTTTGATTACTTGCTGTTTCTCCGATGATAAACCTTGCAATACCCCAAGAACATAGAGTGGTGAAATTGTTAGTAAATTTTATGGAGAAGGTATCAAATGCTCTTGTAGCTTGGGGAAAGGGGCTCCCACAAACCTTGCAAATCTTTAGGAAGCTATCTCTCTCTTCTGTGTTCAAACAGATCCTTTTTTATAAGAAACTGGAATATTTTTTATAAAATGGCAAATAATAATCACAAAAGTGGGCAGGGATGTCCAACCAAAATGGAGAAGAACAAGGAGCTAAACCAAGCAGCAGAAAAGCTACAATCTGTCTCTAAAGGAGTAAATATTTAACTACAAAGCACAATCTTTGCTTTTAGTCAACGAGTTTTCAATCGGCTCCATAAACTGATTTCAAACAAAGGCTGAAGTCATGCGCCCTCCATTGGTGACTTTAGCTTTTGTATACTTTTGTTTTAAAAAACATATACAATTCAGAAGTCAAGAAAGGGCTTTGTGAAGTGGCAGATCCCCTCCTTGACTTTAATACTATTATTAAAAAGGGCAGTAGTTTAAAGATTAAAAAAATACATGTATGGTCCATATATACATAGAGCAAAAAAGACCCCTATTTAACAAGTGAAAACAGCCATCATAAAGGCCAAATCCATAGCAAAATTACTCCAAGAGAACCTAATACAAGAGGAAACAAAAGAATATCTTTCAGTACCATAACGTTTGAGAAGTCTTCTTCACCAAACATGATTTTGAAAAATCGAGTTTCCACGCCTGGTAATTCTTTCGGCCTGTGATGAACTTTCTCACAAATTTTAATGCACTCATCACAGGCTACGCCTCTGCAGACCATCTTACTTACACTCGATTATATCGATCACCTATACAACACAGAATTAAATCCTTAATCACAACAGTATACTAATTTCATACTTGAAGATCAATGATTTGGACCATAAAAGAAGTCACAACAAATTTAAATCCCCAAACAAACAAGTATTAGAAATTATGAAATTTCAAATCAGACTCACGAATCTTCTTCCAAGCATTGTCTTATGCATTTTTAGTCTCATCCGTGAAATTCATGAAGTCACCAAAGAATCGTATGTAAATACTACGTCATCATTTTCCATCTTCATTGATTTGTAACTATCACAATAAAATCAATGCTAAATGATTTCTTTTATTACACATATATTGCTTAAGTGGCATTTTTTGCATATTATGTAAATTACTTAATTTCAAATTTTCACATTTCGTAAATCAATTTATTAATATGAAGATACATAAAATAATAATAAACACGAACCACATTATGGAATATCAAAAAAAAAAAAAAAAGAAGAAGTAGAAGAGGAGCTAGGTTGGAATTTCCTTGTTAATGTACAAATTGCCACCTATCGTGAAATAAAAAATATAAGTCAGTATTGCGTTTATCATGATCATTACAGATCAATAAAAAATATTGAACGAAAATCACAATTAATTAAATTGATGGAATACTGAAAATGTGCCTTTCACCAACACCACTTTGAATTTCCGGCATGGATGGACTAGAATTGTACAATTAGGAAATCATGCAATCAAAATTACCAGTGCGGAGTTGGATTAAAGATATTGAGGGATTCATTGATTTTGGGAGCCTAGATCATTATAAAATTAGTATTTAAACATTAAAATTTAAAAAAAATTAAAAAGTATATAAAGGTAATTAATTTTTTAAATATTGGGAACTAAAATTGAAACTTCCCATAACTCATGTTGTTATGTATGTGAGATTTTCTATTACATTTGACTTTACGATTCACATTTCAAACTCTACAAGTCACATATATATCACATGACATTACTAATTAATATGTGATCAACGTGTACTAAATATCATGAAACATAGGATTTAACAACAAATGTAATAAAAGATCTATATCATAACTCATGGGACTCGAAATGTAATTGTTCATTTTCCTTCTTTTTTAAAGAGTTGAGAAAGTGGAAGAAAGAAAGAAAATAAAAATCATATAATTTTCCTATTTGTTAATCAAACATAATCATTACCACCTTATAACCTAGCAACCTCTACCCATCGAAATGAGAACAACTGTACTTTGTGAGGGGCGTCAGATTTTCACTGAAGTATTATGGAGATTAAATTTGAGATTTATATCGCCTATGGTAAGGTGGAGAAAGTTTTTCATCTCTTCTTAATTAAAAAAACAACGCATATATATGAGTGCGAAAAAAGGAAAATCTTTGAAATAATGTTCTTCCCAAACCTAAGAACAAGATTATCCTAATTCTTCTGCCTCACTCCGCAAACGGTCTTCAGCTTCCAAATTAAAAAACGAAAAAAAATTCCAATCTTTTTCATCCCAATTTTGATTTAGTTTGGATTTAACTTTCAAGTCTAGTGCATAACCCTAATTGCTCCACAACTTTCCACATTTACCCCCGATTGCATTAAAATCCATTTGTTGCGTTATTTCCTGAATGGTAGAATAGTCTCATCACCGCATGCCCTTCTGTATTTAATGCATTATTTTCTCTCAACAAGATTATATATTGTTCAATGTAGTTAAAAATGGTTAGCAATAAAAAAAAATTAAAAACCTTTCAAAAAATCTATTTCTATAAAAGATGTAGGACATGCAATTTAAGTGTTCACCTAGAAAATAAACAAACTATACATAAACCAGTACTACAACTTAACCAATTTCCACACCCAAGTTGCAAGGGCCTGATTTTAATATCACATGCAATGCAACATCTAACATGTTGGAAATCATAAGACGAACCCTATCTCTATATATTCCCAACACACACAACCCTAATACTTGCACTATCACCCAATATTCTTCTTAGTTCTTGCAACACTTATTCACTTATCTAAACATGGCCCTAATCACCCTTGTCGTCCTCCTATCCGCCTTCTCCTCCTCCTCCTTGGCCTACTCCCCCTTCAACAAAATCTACGCCTTCGGCGACTCCTATACCGACACCGGCAACACCAAGACCGCCGCGGGCCCCGCCGCCTTCAACTTCGTGTCGAACCCTCCTTACGGCGTCACATTCTTCCACCACCCCACCAACCGATACTCGGACGGCCGCGTGGTCATAGACTTTGTGGCGGAAGCCCTGTCTCTGCCGTACCTCCCGCCCTACCGAAACCCTAAGGCCGACTGGGCCCACGGGGTCAACTTTGCGGTGGCGGGAGGGACAGCAATCAGGCAGGGCTTCTTTCTGAAGAACAATATAACGTTCAACGTGGTGCCGAGATCGTCTCTTCAGACTCAGCTGCTTTGGTTCAACAAGATCTTGGAGAGTAAAGGGTGTATGGACTCGAAAAGGACACCTAGAGAGTGTAAGGCTGTTCTAGGTGATGCCTTGATTTGGCTTGGTGAGATTGGAGCCAATGACTACACTTGCAGCCTTGGATCTTCTGTTTCTAGGGAACTTGTTCAATCTCTTGCCATTAATAGTGTCACTGGCTTCTTACAGGTGAAAATGGCCAATCATTGCTTCTTGCTTTTTATGAGTATAATTTATATGTGCCCGTACCCTAGTTATCATATTCTTGCAATTTGCAAGAATAGCTTTTATTGCATATTGAGTTTTAGGTATTATTATTCTCAAAGCTTTGATGGGAACCCCAAAATAGCCAAACTTGTAAAAGGATATTACTTCAAAATACATTTCTAAAATTATCAGACAATGAGACAAGGACTTCATATAAAACGTTTCATAAAAAATGCCACAAGTCAAAATTGCATTTATGATTATTACCAACTCATATTCGACAAGATTTTCGCAAATCTACTTTATGATCAGTTGTGTGTTGAGTTAATATTCATTTTTTATCTTGCATTTTTCAATTTAGTCTCATAATTACTTGAGACATTGCTTGATTTTCTTTTCCTATATTGGCCGAAAAATTCAAGATTTGAAGGAAAATTGTCATTTAATTATGACAGCTGAAAAGTCCCAAATAAGATCTCACATTCAACTCAGGTGACAATTTTCCAGCAAGTTTTGAACTTTCCGGTCAAAACAAGATCAAAATCGAGCAATGTCTTGAGTTATGAAACTAGAGTCAAAGTTATGGGACGAAAAATGATTTTAACTCGTTGTATTCGCAATTCTGCATCATTATCTAATCTTTCTCCTTTATCCAACAATAACATGTCTTTTATTTCAGGCACTAATCAACAAGGGAGCCAAATACATAGTAGTCCAAGGACTACCAGCAACAGGCTGCATAACATACTCATTCTCACTCTCATCACCCGAAGATAGAGATGAAATGGGGTGTGTGAAAAGCATTAACCAAGTAACCTCGAGCCACAACGCTGGCCTTCAACTAAAACTCAACACCCTCAGAAAACAGAACCCACAAACTGTGATTCTCTATGCTGATTTCTACACCGCCCTAATCACAATGCTTAAAGATGCACCAAAATATGGGTTCAAAGAGCATTACAAAGTATGCTGTGGCTATGGTGGAGGCAACTACAACTTCGACCTGTTCAACGTCTGTGGCTCAGCTTCCTCCACCTCATGCGCAAACCCTAAGGAGTATATCAACTGGGATGGGGCCCACTTGACTGAGTCTGCCAACAGAGTGATGACCGACTCGTTCATCAATGGCACTTTATGCAGCCCTTCTTTTGATTATCTGCTGAGAAAGAAGATTCAATCAGGATAAGCTTAATGAAATGCCAGAGCATTTAATGGGTTTTCAGGAAATCTGGGTTTTTTAGGGTTTGCGTAGGAAGAAAAGTGCACGTGCTTTGCACATGAATAATTTATTTTGTTTGAAATTATTGGTTTGTCTTAGTATTGTTAAGTTTGCTAGGCTAAGTTTATGTGTTTTTGAATAATCAATTCTATTAATTAGAATTTGGTTTGTATTGATTGTATTCTTGGTTAGAGAAAGTTTGGGTTTTACTCGACTTTCTTCTCTCCCAATTAGCTCAGAAAGTTATATTTCAAGTTTTTCAATTCAAGTTTAATCCGTGGATTTGGATTCTCTACTTTTTTTTTTTTTTTTTTTGATAACTCATTATCTACATTCTTTAATTTTTTCACTCGTTGTTGTTTTGATTAGTGAATACCATATATGTGTATTGATAATATGATCGCTGCAAACGTAAGAATTAAACGTATTGATAATCTGAAAGATGTAATATATTAGAAATTAATTACAACAAATTAAGAATTAGAAAAGAGCTCGAAGGCTTTCCTTTACATGTTAATTAATTAAGTTTCTGGGATTGTTGAGATCGCTTATCAAGCACAAAAAAGGACAAAAACAATAGTTGAATAAGTATATTAGGGAAAAAGAATTAAAGCTAAAAGCTGAGTTAGGAGAAATTCTACAATATTATCAATATGTTATTACCATAACATACATAATATGTGATGAGTGATACATTTTGAAAAATAAAAATAAAAATACTAATTTATAAACATATTACATTTTTTGTGGTGTTATGATAATACCCATGGATATTATAGTAGAATAAACCTCCAAAACCCGATGAGCTGGAGTTGTAATACCCAATTTATAATTTAAAAAATATGCAAAGATATAACTTTTATAAAGATTCACTAAATAATATTAGTTTTTTATACTTATATGTGCACTAAAATTTGTTCTTTAAATTTTATGTTTTTTCTAACATTGAATCTCTTTACTTTTAATTGCATTAGAATTTGGTTGTTGCATTAGAAGCACTAAATCCTAAAAAAAAAAAAATTATATAAATAAAAGTATAAGGGTTCAATATTTATGAATAACGTAAGGTTTTCCCTAAAAAAGAAAGAAAGATCCGATAAACATTTTTTTCAAGAAAAAAAAATAATAACACAAGTAACAAAATTAAATGTGCTTTTCCATAAAAGTATGGCTCTCTTCATACGCTTGCAAATAAAGTCACGAGTCACGACTGGCGCCAGAAATAAAAATATACATCATTAATCTACTTCGTCATTTTTTTAAAAATTAATTAGATATTGATCAAGTATATATGAATTATTGTTTGTAGTTCTCTGTCATTTTATAGATATTAATCAAGTATATTTATTCTCTATGAAATATTGTTTGCAGTTGCAAATTAATTCATACACTATCAACCAAAGTTGAGTTCGACTTCGACCCCATAATAAATATATGCTGATTTTTTTTATGTTTTCTAAACCAATTTAAATTAGCGGCCCGTACTGTCTCCTTATCTTCATTTCCATTTGAAATAATAAATATAACAGACATATAATACTTAGTATAATTAATGATTTTTTCAGTGAGTGCAGTGGTACAGGTTCAGAGACTACGGATTTGTTTATTAACTGTTTGATTTGTTTTTTCTTTTCTTCATTTTCTCCTTTTTAATTTTTTTTATTTAAAAAAATATGTAAGTACTGGAGACTGTGTTTGAACATTAATTATACCAAATTTGTGCAACTTTAATTTATCTGCATTTGGTGTAAACCATTTTCTATCATTAAATCAAAATATTCGTGTATACCATTTTCATGTCATTAAATCAAATTTTAAACTAAGAGAATATTTTAATGTATTAAATGGTGGTAAATAATGGTTATAACAATGAATAATAAAGGGAAAAAATCAAAAAAAGAACATACTTTGCAAACTGTATTCAGAAATAGGCTATTTACAATGCAGAAACAACCAGAGACGGACCTAGAATTGTATTTTAAGAGGGGGGAAAATTTACATCAAAACATACAGTATGCTAAGGGCTAAAATTTATGTAATAGACAATTTTTTCTGATTTAAGTGGGACAAACTCTTATAAATTCATGATATAAATGAAAAATATCAAAAAAAGTTACATATGAAAAGAGTATATCTGAAAGTCAAGAGAGGCAATTGCAGCCCGTGCCACCCTTAAATCCGTCTCGGAAACAACTTAAACTTGAACATAATTTTCAAAACAGAAACTATAGAGAATTTTCAAAATCACATGATTAAATGAAATGATGGGTACTATTTGAACATTTTCCACCTGCCATGTTGTATTCTGTTTTTTTTTTTTTTCAGTGAGGTCAAATCTATGACCGTAGAACTTTATTTATTTTTACAGAAATAGGTACTGAAGATTAAACATGATATGGGCGGACCTCTATTACTTGCAACTATCATGTTGGATGATCACTTAATTGGAAATTAAATTCACAGGACAAGAATATTTATCATAGTTTGAAAAAATTTCTTACAAGTTTTCTTATCTTGCAGTTGGAGACAGCCAAAGTTAATGTGAAACAGAAGAAATTCAGATATAGGGGTTGAATAGTACACTTTAGTATTGAAAGCGAGCCCACCTCGAGGAAATATATGGCTTTGTACGCATTTCACACATCATATGGTGTGGTATGATCCAAAAATGTGTCGCATATCAAGTATTTAATTTCTAGTATCAGTATGTTAATAATACCCGGATAGGATATGGTAGAATTAGCCGAAATTTGTTGGTCCCATTCATGAGAATAACTATACTATCTTCCAGTTTAATTATTGTAGTAGTTAAATAAAATTTAATATATAATATTATTAAATTACATATAATAAATATTTGAGGACTAAACGATGGTTGATGGAAAATAATGTGAATTACAATTATATAATTCGTAGTTTGATATTTGGGATTTTACTCTGCTGCGTATACAAAAAAATATTGGAAAGCTAGCATAAAAAAAAAATAAAAAAAACTTGGAATATAAAAAATATTGGAAGCTATATAAAAAAAACAATGTTCGAAAGGGTATTTTGGAAAGTCCATAATTAATATATAGTACTTTTCAATTTCTGAAATAAAAATAAAAATAAAAATGAAACAGAGGTTGGAAATGGGCGACAAACTTGCTTCTCAAGAAAAAGAAAACAGAAAGCTAGAAAGATATTAGCGCAGAGAGATCGAGAGAGAGAGAGATATGCCAAGCGCGACAGTGTGTGGAGCCCTGATGGGAATGGCATTCCATATGCATGCGAACTCAATACGACAGGGCGCTTCAAGTAAGCCACAGTAATTAATTGCTTAGATGAATTTTAGGAAATTTTAAAACAATTAATTGTTTGATTGCAGATAATCCGATAATAGCGATTGGTGTGGGAATGGTGCTCGCAAATCTGATTGTCAGATGGGACAACAAAGCCCAGCACCGCAAGCAGATGAGACATCGTAACCGTAAATTCCCTTCTAACTCTTCCTATATTCTGAAATTTGAAAGGAAAAAAAAAATATATAGAACTCCTCCTTGTTTGCTTAATGATTTACTTAAAGAGCAATGGTCAAAGATACCCTAATCTTTGGTCAAATCTGCAATGCTGCTTTAATAGTATATAATATACCCAAATCTACCCTAAATGTTTAATTTACTTTCATTTAGATTTATGTTTTCCTATGAAATTTGAAATTATAATTATCAACTTCATATAACTAGTCGTTTTGGACAATTTTATAGTATTAGTGCTCAAGTAATTTCATCATGTAATCATGGATTATATATGGTTCAAGTATTTTCAAAAATTTGGGGCCACAAAGTGTCCCTTTTCCCAGATATTAATTGGGGTCTAAGCTAATTATAAATGTCATATCAACACATCAGGTGTCATAGGCAGGGCTTTATTTATATACACAAGAAAATATGTGTCTGATTTGTGTACATATATATTACTTGGTCTAGCACTTATGGAACCACCCTTCATTATGGCGATTCTGCCAAGGCTTAATTAGACAAAATTTAAAATCCAAGACTTAACAAGTATCCTCTCAAATTGCATTTCACGCACAAATCTTGGATTCTAAGAATTCATGCATGAAAGCAATACCTGCTCCGATCCTTACCATAGTTTCATGCACAAGTATTCTGGGTTGAGTTATTATATGATATATAGAAGCTGTTTGTAGTCTTAACTAAGCTTTTTCTACTAGTTTAACGTTGCATTTCAATGGACAGTATAATTTGATTAGAGTACTCCAGGAAATTATTTTCTTGGTCTATGCCCTGTTGGCACCAATTAGAGACGAGGTTATGGGTTCAAGTTTTGGTCAATAAGATTATATTGAGCATTAGTATTTTCTTGAAATTATTAGAAATATGTTTGCAATTCGACATTTAAATGATTCAAATTCTTGAGCTTTGGGATTTTGGATAATTAACTGCAGAAAACCAAGTCCTACTAGTTTTGGGTTTAACTAGAATTATATATAAGATAAAAACATATATGAGCAGTAGATTTTCTTGGCATATCCTTGTGATTTTAACACAAATGGTTGGAAAGGCAGCAATCCAGGTAGAATAATTCTTCACTTCTTCTTCGTACTCTTTTAGCAATGGTGATAGGTAACTTAAATTCTAACTACTTGGTGATTAAATGATAGTTGTGAGCATGTAAATGGAGTTATTGTGTGTTGAATTGAGATGTTAAACTGCAGCTAGGCAACAAAACCAAAGCATATTATAAATGCCACATCAACATGGAGTATGTATGTATTATGGCTAGACTTTATTCATATACACACAAGAATATGTGTGTGATTTTGTATAGCATTTATGAATCCACTCTTGGCATAATACACAAAATTAAATTCAAGACTTAGCATGTATACTGCCAATTAAGTTCATTTCACGCACAGACCTCGGATTATAAGATTTCATACATGAAAGCAACTCTGCTCCATTACAAAGGTTCATGCACAAGTATTCTACGTTGAGCTATTATATGATATTTAGAAGTTGTTTGTAGTCTTAACTAAGCAACACTGTAGGGCTTGCTTATCTTGAACCTGCAGTTGGTCAAGGGACTGCTGCAGTTGGTCAAGTGACTGCTGTGGGCGGGCAAGCTGTAGAGGGTATCACAGGACAGCTTGAGGCTAAAGGGAAAATGCAAGGTATTCTGTGATAAAAACATATATGACCAATATATTTTCTTGGCTTATCCTTGTGATATTAACAAAAATGGTTGGAAAGACAGCAATCCAGGTAGAATAGTTATGTACTTCTTCCTACTTTTATTAGCATTGCTGATAGAAAACTTTCATATTAACTACACGGTGATTAATTGATAGTTATTGTTGCGTTGAATTAAGGGGCCGCTTGGTATGATGGTGAGGAATGAGAAAAGGAATGGTAATTATAGTAGTGAGGAATGGAATGAATAGTCTCTTTAAATTTGTGTTGTTTGGTTTACCAAAATTCTTTAGGAATGGAATCAACTTAATAATAATAATAATAATAATAATAATAATAATAATAATAATTATTATTATTATTATTATTATTATTATTATTATTATTATTATTATTGTTAGTATTATTATTATTATTATTATTAGTATTATTATTTGTATTATTATTATTATTAGTATTAGTATTATTATTATTATTTGTATTATCATTATTATTATTATTAGTAGTAGTATTATTATTATTATTACTATGATTATTATTATTATTATTATTAGTATTAGTATTATTAATATTATTATTATTATTAGTATTAGTTAATTTATTAATAATAATAATATTATTATTATTATTAGTGTTAGTATTATTATTATTATTAGTATTATTATTACTAGTAGTATTAATATTAATATTAGTATTATTATTATTATTATTATTATTATTATTTGTATTATTATTATTATTATTATTGTTGTTGTTGTTGTTGTTTTAGAAAATAAAATTGTGGAATGAAAGTCATTCCTTAGGAAAACCTAAGGAATGACTTTCACACCTTGATTCCTTAGTTTTAGGATTTTGAACAATTTTTGGAGGAATCAAAGTTATTTACCAAACACTCATATTTTATATCAAAGTCATTGCTTGGTTGCAAAGTAGTTAACCAAGCATGCCCTAAGATTTTCTACCGCAGCAAGGCAACAAAACCTTAAGGTTTTGAACTAATAAATCCCATGTGATGGGCTATAATACTTGCCCTAGTCTTGGAATTTTTTTTCTTTTTCTTATCAAAATGTTTATGCTTATCTCCATGTAACAATTTCTTTGTTGGATATTGTTTGGTTAGATATTTTTCATCATTTTGTATGTTGTTTTCTATTCTGAAGATGTCTTATCACCCCAAAAAGTGTGTGCCAATTTAGGGGAAAATTAAACTCTGAGTTCTATTTACAGAGCATTTCTTCTGTAGCATTGTTTCTGTTGAAGATGAACAACTTCCTTTGACTAGATATTTATTGTCATCTTGTATATTTGTTTTCTATTTTGGATCGAAAAGGGTAATTTAAATTACAAGTTCTTTGAAGACATATTTATACTATAGAATTGTGTCTGTTGTAGATGAATAGTTCTATTCCAACAGAGATGTAACTTCTTTCAAGTGATGCATCGTCATGCTCTCTATAAATTCTGGTGCTTTTAGAATGAATTCGTTCAAATTTCCTTCTTATTCTTTCTATGCAGCATCATCAATCTTCATGAGAGAGATTTTAACTTTGTATCATAAAAAGAGGAAATTTTTGTGCCTTGACTTTTTCTATTTCCCCAGATTTCATACATACCTTACAATAGGTGAAGTTACTGAGAATTAAGCTTGATTCAGTAAAAATATCATTAATTACTTATTAGCTTATTGAATATTAAATTATTTTGGCAACTCACTCTTTCGTATTAATTAATTTCTATTTTATTTCAGATGCTGAGTAGTCATCATGAAGAGCGATCGAGTTAGTGGAACGCTGCAGGCTTAAAGTCAATTAAATAAATTGTATTAGGATTTTGTTCTATTTTCTTAGTGAGTAGTTTAAGACATAATAAGTCATAGAATTTAATTCCCACTGTTATCTTGAATAAAGATTCAGAGGTATCGGGATAGGATTAACTTGTTCACGTTATGATAAATACCAAAGCTTGTGTGCATAGAATTGATACCCAACCTGGCTCAACAAAATATTACACTAGATGCTAAAACAATACTATTTTAGAAATGGGATATGATGATCAATACCTTAGGGAGTTGAGATGAAGTTTGATGTCATTTCCGAAGCTACTTTGATCTTCTTGAATGAGCTTTGCTGATTCTTCCAATGCTATATGGAATCTCTGTTATCATAAGGCAATTGTAAAGACGTAGGCATTGGTGACGGGGATCTGTGTTGTCGATGAGAAAAGAAGAATGGATGAGGCATCATCAATGTTCATAAAGCCACCCAAAATATATGACAAAATACTCGATCCATCCCTATAGAGCTCATGCTAACTTTACTTCTCATTGTAAGCTTTTCTTAAACAGAGGTCTCTCAAGAGATCATGAATCTTAACCGTTTTGATCTTGCCGTTGTACCTCTTTTATTAATCAAAACAAGTCTTCTCTTGGCCAAATCTTCCAAATCTTCTTCTAACTCTTTGGGTTCGTTTGGTTTCAAAAAACCCTCTGCTGCCCATAATTTGACGGGTTTTGAGACATTCATCTCATGATCTTCTGGGAAAGCTCCCATATAAAGAAAACACGGTCTTAAATAATGAGGCAAGCATGTATAACTCAAAGATAATATCTCTGCAAAAGGCTCATCACTCATATCCACAGCTTCATTAATATTTCCTGTGATATCATCCCAAGTGTCGCGCGTTTGATCGACCTTCGAGAGGACTCCAGCAACCACAAGAAGTGCGAGGGGAAGTCCTCTGCATTTTTCAGCAATGCGCTTTCCAGTTTCCTCGAGTTCATTGGGGCAGTGTTCTTCCCCAAACACCTTGTATCTCAGCAGATTCCAACTCTGTTCTACACTCATCAAATGCATCTCGTCAGGATTGCTCCAAGAGTCAACATAAGAAGCTATGTCTAAATCTCTAGTAGTTATTATAATCCGACTCCCATTGACATCGTACCATCCGTATGTCATCCCATACATTTCCATTCCATTTATCATCTATAGTCACCCAAGCACGAATATCAAAATGATGAAGAGTTAAAGGGTCGTCAAAAGCATACCTAGCAAGAGTAGTCTTCCCAATGCCTCCCATACCAACGATTGGGATGGCTTCAAGTCTAGATGAAGATGACTCTCCACACACCACGTGAGGCGCAATCCTTGATGGAGAAGAGGCAGAAGAATAACTTGAAATCATTATACATGTACTTTTCATCCGCATCATTTCTTCATAAATTGAATCAATTTCTTTTATGGTCAACCGCAACTCTTTGTGTAGCTTTTTCAAGTTTTGATCGGAAAATACAGAAATTTGAGGAGCCAGAGAAACTTGCTGGAGACAATTTAGAACACTGGAAGGAGGCTTTCAGTTTTTCGGATCTGTCTTTTCCAAAATATGGTACTCTAAAATGTCTTCAGCTTGATTCGCAGCATCTGTGATTCGTGCTTCTAAATTAACAGCTTCTCTGGGAAAATCCTCGAGAAAAGTGGACAGGAAGACAATACTTTTATGTAGAGATCGGATTTGTTTCTTCTCACGGCGAGCAACAAAGGAATGTTGATGACGATCTGGAATCTGATCAAGTAATTGTGACAGTGAAATAAGAGCAGCATAAGCCATTTGCGAATTGGAGAAAATGGGGAGAATTTAGAGAGATAAATTCATTGGATATTCCTGTTTTCTCAGCAATTCATTGGATATTTTCCAAAATGGAGACCTGCCCTTTGATGTGAAATCTGATCAAACTTCAGGAAAGTTCTATCCACTTGCAAATTGTAACTTTATGATATGCTAGTTACTAAATGAAATTGCAAAATAAAATTCTGAGAGAAAAAATAGTGTCCCCCTGTAAATTTCTGTCACTTCTACTTTTTCTGCTACGTATTTATACAACAGAATATTGAAGAAAAGCACATTTATATTTGCAGAATAGAACCGATTTGTTTAAATATCCATATGGAAAAGGTAATTCAAATTCAAGGACATCAGGTGCGCTACAAAAGACTAAAAGACAAGCATATAATATCATCCACCATTTTCGACATCTAGAGCACAAATTAGACTGCCCAAAAACTCTGAAACAACTATTCACTTGAGAGGAGATTCATCGGATGTGCGAAAGATATCAACTCGAAACTGCAATCGAGCAGCATTTTCAACTTGGAACCTGCATTTGTCTCCTGGCTTGATGTTATTTGTGTCACAAAACCTCTTCCAGTTGGTAGTAAATGCTTTAAAAAGCTATTTGTCCTGAAAAAAAACTGGCCAGATCCTTCCCATTGAGAATTTCAGGTAAACAATCTTCCCTCGCCCTCTATCTCTCCATCCACGAAGTGACTCTGATTCTAATTCTGGTGGCAGCTCCTACACATGCATAATGGACAACTTAGCACAATATGCTGATATAATAAAATAGGAAGAAAAAATGGGTTTTCTTTTGGTAATTAGGCTAAACCTCAAAGGGAAGTTTGTGTAATCATCCCTAGAGTCTAACACGACAAATGATCGCATGGTAAATACGTCTTTTAAGTTTATAATGCACAGAGCCAAGTAAAATAGGATGCCTTCGGAAAACAAGAACCACAATCATAAACACTATGAGGCCATATAAGTTTAGCATTCGGTTGGTAATGCGGGAATATAGGGTGCCTTCAAATACGATATACAGAGAAGAAAAATATTAAAAAAGAAAAGAAAAAATGAAATAGGATACCAGATATGATTTGCTTTTTACTTCTGCTGAAAAGGGTAAGATGTTACGTGATGGGCCTATATCATTTAACTGTTCAGGTTCAACTTTTACTGCTGGAGAAAACTTTCGATCATGGTTCCATATAGTTGGCTCCTTTCCTGCATTTCATGAATGATTCTACAGAAATTAATGGGTTTTGTGTGCATGTGTTCGAGAACTTGCTGCACTGCATTAACATAAAACGGAAATGCAAACACAAAGGAGAATATTTCACTTAATTAAAATTGATGAGAAGTGAAACTATAACGCACCAAAAGCTTCAGGAACAAAACAATAAGCTTGATCTTCCATCTCCACCTGTTCTTTCTTAATTGCATGTTTAACTGTTTCAAATTTTAAAGCAATCAATGTATTTCCGTTACAACATGCTGCAGAAAAGACGAAGCTTTAATTTTTTTAGTAAGAAAGAAATACAAACCAGATGGATCTTTCAGGACTGAACTGGAGACAGAAGAGTCATGGCACCTGCTTTTTGCAACATGTAACCCCTCTGCAATCTTACTACTTCCTATAGAAGGAGATCCACTATGTGATTCTAAAACACGGTTATTGCATAATGCATCAGATTAGAAAAACAACATGATGACATGTGAATGATCTGTAGCAGTACTTAAAAAATAGAAAGAAATTAACCAAGTAGTACGAGTTCTCCTACCATTTTGGACAATGGAAATATCATCCAACATCCCCTTGCTCAAGTTAATGTTTTCAGGAGGTCTCTTTAAAAACATGCTAGTAGCACCAAAATGGCCAGCATTCTGACTTGGACAGATTACAGCCAATCGGTTGACATCACCCTTTTTTATTGCCTGCTTTGTAATTTCAGCATGAGAGTGCACTGTTTTTGTTTCTAGCCTTCTCAGCAACAATGTCACCAGAGTGAGCATTAATCTGATTAGTCTGGATCACATCCATTTCATCATCATCTCTCGCTGGTTTAGTCCTTTTTGTAACATCAGTGTGAGAAGGGGTTAATTTTGCATCTAAAGATTTCTTAAAAGACATGCTAGTAGCACCAGAATTGCCAGCATTCTGACTTGGACAGATTGCAGCCATTCGATCATCGTCCCCCCTTTTTATAGCCTGCTTTGTAATGTTAGCATGAGAGTGCACTGTTTTTGTTTCTAAAGCCTTCTCAGCAACAATGTCACCAGAGTGAGCAGTAATCTGATTTGTCTGGATCACATTCATTTCATCATCATCTCTCGCTGTTTTAGTCCTTTCTGTAATATCGGTGTGAGATGGGGCTAATTTTGCATCTAAAGATTTCTTAAAAAAACATGCTAGTAGCACCAGAATGACCAGCATTCTGACATGGACAGGTTGCAGCCATTCGGTCGTCATCCCCCTTTCTTATAGCCTGCTTTGTAATTTCAGCATGAGAGTGCACTGTCTTAGTTTCTAAAGCCATCTCAGCTACGTCACCAGAGTGAGCATTAATCTGATTTGTCTGGACCACATCCATTTCATCATCATCTCTCGCTGTTATAGTCCTTTCTGTACTATCAGTGTGAGAAGGGGCTATTTTTGCATCTAAAGATTTCTCTAACTTGTCAGTAAAAATGTCATTGGAATGAACATCATCTCCCAATGTTTTGGTCTGTTCTGCACTCCCAATTTGACCACGAGAATGGTCTAATTTTGTATTTAAAACTTTTTGAGATTTGATAGGATCAAGTGAGCAGATATGAATCTCAAAGCTTGACAAATCATTCAAAAAGTTCCTATCTTCTCGGTGTTGAAGGTGCTCATCATCTCTGTTGATCATGCAGATTGGATCCTCCATTTTCATAGATACTGGAAGTTGCATCCTTCCAACATCAACATTTGTCACCGCAACATCAGCATGACAGTTCTGAAATTCAAAGCCAGAGGCTACTGAAGTGGCTGAGGCAGGTTTATCCCCTGAATTCACATCAGCTATTTGAAATGGTTCACCTTCAGAAGCTGTATTTTGGTCTCTCCTAGCCCTTTTGTTCTGTCGAGGCATTTCATTATTGAAGTTAAATCTCTCACAGGCAGTTTTATCATATACTCTAACAACAAAATGGCTTCCCTTTATGTATTTAAACGTCAAGAATTCTCCTTGTTCCAGACCATGGTCATGAAAAAACTTGGGCCAACCCTTTTGAAATGCAAGGGAACCTTTGATTTTTGACACTGTTACAGACCATCGCAGCCCACATGCATCTTCAAGTTGAGTTTTTTTATCAGCCAAGTTCTGCACTGTTTTTGCAAATTTGGGAGGCAAGTACTGCAAGAGAAGCACATTTCAACAAAAAAACAAGTAAAGAAAGCTTCAAACGAAACAAATTTTTGCCCAAATAGGTTGGATACCAAATCTTTTCACCTTGCACTAAAAAAAAAAAAAGCAGTTAAGAGCGCACATACACACACACACACAAACAGAGAGAAATTCACTATGTTAAAGATTAGTGCATTTGACTTTTTCAGAAAAGATAGCATGTTGTATATATCATATATCCTAAAGGGTTAAATTTTCCCATCCAAACTAGAAGTGATTTGACATTTTTTTTATAGTATAAACTTTAAATTTGATGCAATCCAACTTCAGATTGATTTTACTCTCGTTTTTTTTTCCTTTTTTTTTTGGGGAGGGGGGCAAAGGGAGCGGGGATTATAATCATTCTACAATCTTCAAAAGCCACAAAAAAAGTTAATCAATAAAAGTAGGGGTAGCAGATCATATGCTAATTTAACATTTTAGTTCCATAACCATAAGAAAATGAGCATTAAGATTTTGGCATTTGCAACAGGCTTGCCCTGGCGAATTTTGTGGGGTCGAGCAAGACAATTTGATTTTGCTCATATTTTCTCCAAGACCACATGTCACATGTTCGAAGACAAACTCTCTGCAGATGCATGACAAACCCTTTTGCAAAAGGTTGTCCCTGTATCAACAATTTGCTCTAAAAATAAACTAATAGTACAAAAATACTAGACCCACGACAGAAACCAATTAACTATTCTCACTTCAAAATAAGAAATCATTTCCACCTTGAAGTTTCACTGTAAAAGAGACGAAAAATAACAGAAACTCAACACACAAAAAAGAAAACCCTCCTTTTAGACTCTGGGCAGGGATGGTGAGAAGAAGCATTACTAGTTTTCTAGCCATTAACAACAGAAAAGGCTGTCGTTTTAGCTGAAGTTTTGATTTCTGAGGTAATTGTTTGATTACTTGCTGTTTCTCCGATGATAAACCTTGCAATACCCCAAGAACATAGAGTGGTGAAATTGTTAGTAAATTTTATGGAGAAGGTATCAAATGCTCTTGTAGCTTGGGGAAAGGGGCTCCCACAAACCTTGCAAATCTTTAGGAAGCTATCTCTCTCTTCTGTGTTCAAACAGATCCTTTTTTATAAGAAACTGGAATATTTTTTATAAAATGGCAAATAATAATCACAAAAGTGGGCAGGGATGTCCAACCAAAATGGAGAAGAACAAGGAGCTAAACCAAGCAGCAGAAAAGCTACAATCTGTCTCTAAAGGAGTAAATATTTAACTACAAAGCACAATCTTTGCTTTTAGTCAACGAGTTTTCAATCGGCTCCATAAACTGATTTCAAACAAAGGCTGAAGTCATGCGCCCTCCATTGGTGACTTTAGCTTTTGTATACTTTTGTTTTAAAAAACATATACAATTCAGAAGTCAAGAAAGGGCTTTGTGAAGTGGCAGATCCCCTCCTTGACTTTAATACTATTATTAAAAAGGGCAGTAGTTTAAAGATTAAAAAAATACATGTATGGTCCATATATACATAGAGCAAAAAAGACCCCTATTTAACAAGTGAAAACAGCCATCATAAAGGCCAAATCCATAGCAAAATTACTCCAAGAGAACCTAATACAAGAGGAAACAAAAGAATATCTTTCAGTACCATAACGTTTGAGAAGTCTTCTTCACCAAACATGATTTTGAAAAATCGAGTTTCCACGCCTGGTAATTCTTTCGGCCTGTGATGAACTTTCTCACAAATTTTAATGCACTCATCACAGGCTACGCCTCTGCAGACCATCTTACTTACACTCGATTATATCGATCACCTATACAACACAGAATTAAATCCTTAATCACAACAGTATACTAATTTCATACTTGAAGATCAATGATTTGGACCATAAAAGAAGTCACAACAAATTTAAATCCCCAAACAAACAAGTATTAGAAATTATGAAATTTCAAATCAGACTCACGAATCTTCTTCCAAGCATTGTCTTATGCATTTTTAGTCTCATCCGTGAAATTCATGAAGTCACCAAAGAATCGTATGTAAATACTACGTCATCATTTTCCATCTTCATTGATTTGTAACTATCACAATAAAATCAATGCTAAATGATTTCTTTTATTACACATATATTGCTTAAGTGGCATTTTTTGCATATTATGTAAATTACTTAATTTCAAATTTTCACATTTCGTAAATCAATTTATTAATATGAAGATACATAAAATAATAATAAACACGAACCACATTATGGAATATCAAAAAAAAAAAAAAAAGAAGAAGTAGAAGAGGAGCTAGGTTGGAATTTCCTTGTTAATGTACAAATTGCCACCTATCGTGAAATAAAAAATATAAGTCAGTATTGCGTTTATCATGATCATTACAGATCAATAAAAAATATTGAACGAAAATCACAATTAATTAAATTGATGGAATACTGAAAATGTGCCTTTCACCAACACCACTTTGAATTTCCGGCATGGATGGACTAGAATTGTACAATTAGGAAATCATGCAATCAAAATTACCAGTGCGGAGTTGGATTAAAGATATTGAGGGATTCATTGATTTTGGGAGCCTAGATCATTATAAAATTAGTATTTAAACATTAAAATTTAAAAAAAATTAAAAAGTATATAAAGGTAATTAATTTTTTAAATATTGGGAACTAAAATTGAAACTTCCCATAACTCATGTTGTTATGTATGTGAGATTTTCTATTACATTTGACTTTACGATTCACATTTCAAACTCTACAAGTCACATATATATCACATGACATTACTAATTAATATGTGATCAACGTGTACTAAATATCATGAAACATAGGATTTAACAACAAATGTAATAAAAGATCTATATCATAACTCATGGGACTCGAAATGTAATTGTTCATTTTCCTTCTTTTTTAAAGAGTTGAGAAAGTGGAAGAAAGAAAGAAAATAAAAATCATATAATTTTCCTATTTGTTAATCAAACATAATCATTACCACCTTATAACCTAGCAACCTCTACCCATCGAAATGAGAACAACTGTACTTTGTGAGGGGCGTCAGATTTTCACTGAAGTATTATGGAGATTAAATTTGAGATTTATATCGCCTATGGTAAGGTGGAGAAAGTTTTTCATCTCTTCTTAATTAAAAAAACAACGCATATATATGAGTGCGAAAAAAGGAAAATCTTTGAAATAATGTTCTTCCCAAACCTAAGAACAAGATTATCCTAATTCTTCTGCCTCACTCCGCAAACGGTCTTCAGCTTCCAAATTAAAAAACGAAAAAAAATTCCAATCTTTTTCATCCCAATTTTGATTTAGTTTGGATTTAACTTTCAAGTCTAGTGCATAACCCTAATTGCTCCACAACTTTCCACATTTACCCCCGATTGCATTAAAATCCATTTGTTGCGTTATTTCCTGAATGGTAGAATAGTCTCATCACCGCATGCCCTTCTGTATTTAATGCATTATTTTCTCTCAACAAGATTATATATTGTTCAATGTAGTTAAAAATGGTTAGCAATAAAAAAAAATTAAAAACCTTTCAAAAAATCTATTTCTATAAAAGATGTAGGACATGCAATTTAAGTGTTCACCTAGAAAATAAACAAACTATACATAAACCAGTACTACAACTTAACCAATTTCCACACCCAAGTTGCAAGGGCCTGATTTTAATATCACATGCAATGCAACATCTAACATGTTGGAAATCATAAGACGAACCCTATCTCTATATATTCCCAACACACACAACCCTAATACTTGCACTATCACCCAATATTCTTCTTAGTTCTTGCAACACTTATTCACTTATCTAAACATGGCCCTAATCACCCTTGTCGTCCTCCTATCCGCCTTCTCCTCCTCCTCCTTGGCCTACTCCCCCTTCAACAAAATCTACGCCTTCGGCGACTCCTATACCGACACCGGCAACACCAAGACCGCCGCGGGCCCCGCCGCCTTCAACTTCGTGTCGAACCCTCCTTACGGCGTCACATTCTTCCACCACCCCACCAACCGATACTCGGACGGCCGCGTGGTCATAGACTTTGTGGCGGAAGCCCTGTCTCTGCCGTACCTCCCGCCCTACCGAAACCCTAAGGCCGACTGGGCCCACGGGGTCAACTTTGCGGTGGCGGGAGGGACAGCAATCAGGCAGGGCTTCTTTCTGAAGAACAATATAACGTTCAACGTGGTGCCGAGATCGTCTCTTCAGACTCAGCTGCTTTGGTTCAACAAGATCTTGGAGAGTAAAGGGTGTATGGACTCGAAAAGGACACCTAGAGAGTGTAAGGCTGTTCTAGGTGATGCCTTGATTTGGCTTGGTGAGATTGGAGCCAATGACTACACTTGCAGCCTTGGATCTTCTGTTTCTAGGGAACTTGTTCAATCTCTTGCCATTAATAGTGTCACTGGCTTCTTACAGGTGAAAATGGCCAATCATTGCTTCTTGCTTTTTATGAGTATAATTTATATGTGCCCGTACCCTAGTTATCATATTCTTGCAATTTGCAAGAATAGCTTTTATTGCATATTGAGTTTTAGGTATTATTATTCTCAAAGCTTTGATGGGAACCCCAAAATAGCCAAACTTGTAAAAGGATATTACTTCAAAATACATTTCTAAAATTATCAGACAATGAGACAAGGACTTCATATAAAACGTTTCATAAAAAATGCCACAAGTCAAAATTGCATTTATGATTATTACCAACTCATATTCGACAAGATTTTCGCAAATCTACTTTATGATCAGTTGTGTGTTGAGTTAATATTCATTTTTTATCTTGCATTTTTCAATTTAGTCTCATAATTACTTGAGACATTGCTTGATTTTCTTTTCCTATATTGGCCGAAAAATTCAAGATTTGAAGGAAAATTGTCATTTAATTATGACAGCTGAAAAGTCCCAAATAAGATCTCACATTCAACTCAGGTGACAATTTTCCAGCAAGTTTTGAACTTTCCGGTCAAAACAAGATCAAAATCGAGCAATGTCTTGAGTTATGAAACTAGAGTCAAAGTTATGGGACGAAAAATGATTTTAACTCGTTGTATTCGCAATTCTGCATCATTATCTAATCTTTCTCCTTTATCCAACAATAACATGTCTTTTATTTCAGGCACTAATCAACAAGGGAGCCAAATACATAGTAGTCCAAGGACTACCAGCAACAGGCTGCATAACATACTCATTCTCACTCTCATCACCCGAAGATAGAGATGAAATGGGGTGTGTGAAAAGCATTAACCAAGTAACCTCGAGCCACAACGCTGGCCTTCAACTAAAACTCAACACCCTCAGAAAACAGAACCCACAAACTGTGATTCTCTATGCTGATTTCTACACCGCCCTAATCACAATGCTTAAAGATGCACCAAAATATGGGTTCAAAGAGCATTACAAAGTATGCTGTGGCTATGGTGGAGGCAACTACAACTTCGACCTGTTCAACGTCTGTGGCTCAGCTTCCTCCACCTCATGCGCAAACCCTAAGGAGTATATCAACTGGGATGGGGCCCACTTGACTGAGTCTGCCAACAGAGTGATGACCGACTCGTTCATCAATGGCACTTTATGCAGCCCTTCTTTTGATTATCTGCTGAGAAAGAAGATTCAATCAGGATAAGCTTAATGAAATGCCAGAGCATTTAATGGGTTTTCAGGAAATCTGGGTTTTTTAGGGTTTGCGTAGGAAGAAAAGTGCACGTGCTTTGCACATGAATAATTTATTTTGTTTGAAATTATTGGTTTGTCTTAGTATTGTTAAGTTTGCTAGGCTAAGTTTATGTGTTTTTGAATAATCAATTCTATTAATTAGAATTTGGTTTGTATTGATTGTATTCTTGGTTAGAGAAAGTTTGGGTTTTACTCGACTTTCTTCTCTCCCAATTAGCTCAGAAAGTTATATTTCAAGTTTTTCAATTCAAGTTTAATCCGTGGATTTGGATTCTCTACTTTTTTTTTTTTTTTTTTTGATAACTCATTATCTACATTCTTTAATTTTTTCACTCGTTGTTGTTTTGATTAGTGAATACCATATATGTGTATTGATAATATGATCGCTGCAAACGTAAGAATTAAACGTATTGATAATCTGAAAGATGTAATATATTAGAAATTAATTACAACAAATTAAGAATTAGAAAAGAGCTCGAAGGCTTTCCTTTACATGTTAATTAATTAAGTTTCTGGGATTGTTGAGATCGCTTATCAAGCACAAAAAAGGACAAAAACAATAGTTGAATAAGTATATTAGGGAAAAAGAATTAAAGCTAAAAGCTGAGTTAGGAGAAATTCTACAATATTATCAATATGTTATTACCATAACATACATAATATGTGATGAGTGATACATTTTGAAAAATAAAAATAAAAATACTAATTTATAAACATATTACATTTTTTGTGGTGTTATGATAATACCCATGGATATTATAGTAGAATAAACCTCCAAAACCCGATGAGCTGGAGTTGTAATACCCAATTTATAATTTAAAAAATATGCAAAGATATAACTTTTATAAAGATTCACTAAATAATATTAGTTTTTTATACTTATATGTGCACTAAAATTTGTTCTTTAAATTTTATGTTTTTTCTAACATTGAATCTCTTTACTTTTAATTGCATTAGAATTTGGTTGTTGCATTAGAAGCACTAAATCCTAAAAAAAAAAAAATTATATAAATAAAAGTATAAGGGTTCAATATTTATGAATAACGTAAGGTTTTCCCTAAAAAAGAAAGAAAGATCCGATAAACATTTTTTTCAAGAAAAAAAAATAATAACACAAGTAACAAAATTAAATGTGCTTTTCCATAAAAGTATGGCTCTCTTCATACGCTTGCAAATAAAGTCACGAGTCACGACTGGCGCCAGAAATAAAAATATACATCATTAATCTACTTCGTCATTTTTTTAAAAATTAATTAGATATTGATCAAGTATATATGAATTATTGTTTGTAGTTCTCTGTCATTTTATAGATATTAATCAAGTATATTTATTCTCTATGAAATATTGTTTGCAGTTGCAAATTAATTCATACACTATCAACCAAAGTTGAGTTCGACTTCGACCCCATAATAAATATATGCTGATTTTTTTTATGTTTTCTAAACCAATTTAAATTAGCGGCCCGTACTGTCTCCTTATCTTCATTTCCATTTGAAATAATAAATATAACAGACATATAATACTTAGTATAATTAATGATTTTTTCAGTGAGTGCAGTGGTACAGGTTCAGAGACTACGGATTTGTTTATTAACTGTTTGATTTGTTTTTTCTTTTCTTCATTTTCTCCTTTTTAATTTTTTTTATTTAAAAAAATATGTAAGTACTGGAGACTGTGTTTGAACATTAATTATACCAAATTTGTGCAACTTTAATTTATCTGCATTTGGTGTAAACCATTTTCTATCATTAAATCAAAATATTCGTGTATACCATTTTCATGTCATTAAATCAAATTTTAAACTAAGAGAATATTTTAATGTATTAAATGGTGGTAAATAATGGTTATAACAATGAATAATAAAGGGAAAAAATCAAAAAAAGAACATACTTTGCAAACTGTATTCAGAAATAGGCTATTTACAATGCAGAAACAACCAGAGACGGACCTAGAATTGTATTTTAAGAGGGGGGAAAATTTACATCAAAACATACAGTATGCTAAGGGCTAAAATTTATGTAATAGACAATTTTTTCTGATTTAAGTGGGACAAACTCTTATAAATTCATGATATAAATGAAAAATATCAAAAAAAGTTACATATGAAAAGAGTATATCTGAAAGTCAAGAGAGGCAATTGCAGCCCGTGCCACCCTTAAATCCGTCTCGGAAACAACTTAAACTTGAACATAATTTTCAAAACAGAAACTATAGAGAATTTTCAAAATCACATGATTAAATGAAATGATGGGTACTATTTGAACATTTTCCACCTGCCATGTTGTATTCTGTTTTTTTTTTTTTTCAGTGAGGTCAAATCTATGACCGTAGAACTTTATTTATTTTTACAGAAATAGGTACTGAAGATTAAACATGATATGGGCGGACCTCTATTACTTGCAACTATCATGTTGGATGATCACTTAATTGGAAATTAAATTCACAGGACAAGAATATTTATCATAGTTTGAAAAAATTTCTTACAAGTTTTCTTATCTTGCAGTTGGAGACAGCCAAAGTTAATGTGAAACAGAAGAAATTCAGATATAGGGGTTGAATAGTACACTTTAGTATTGAAAGCGAGCCCACCTCGAGGAAATATATGGCTTTGTACGCATTTCACACATCATATGGTGTGGTATGATCCAAAAATGTGTCGCATATCAAGTATTTAATTTCTAGTATCAGTATGTTAATAATACCCGGATAGGATATGGTAGAATTAGCCGAAATTTGTTGGTCCCATTCATGAGAATAACTATACTATCTTCCAGTTTAATTATTGTAGTAGTTAAATAAAATTTAATATATAATATTATTAAATTACATATAATAAATATTTGAGGACTAAACGATGGTTGATGGAAAATAATGTGAATTACAATTATATAATTCGTAGTTTGATATTTGGGATTTTACTCTGCTGCGTATACAAAAAAATATTGGAAAGCTAGCATAAAAAAAAAATAAAAAAAACTTGGAATATAAAAAATATTGGAAGCTATATAAAAAAAACAATGTTCGAAAGGGTATTTTGGAAAGTCCATAATTAATATATAGTACTTTTCAATTTCTGAAATAAAAATAAAAATAAAAATGAAACAGAGGTTGGAAATGGGCGACAAACTTGCTTCTCAAGAAAAAGAAAACAGAAAGCTAGAAAGATATTAGCGCAGAGAGATCGAGAGAGAGAGAGATATGCCAAGCGCGACAGTGTGTGGAGCCCTGATGGGAATGGCATTCCATATGCATGCGAACTCAATACGACAGGGCGCTTCAAGTAAGCCACAGTAATTAATTGCTTAGATGAATTTTAGGAAATTTTAAAACAATTAATTGTTTGATTGCAGATAATCCGATAATAGCGATTGGTGTGGGAATGGTGCTCGCAAATCTGATTGTCAGATGGGACAACAAAGCCCAGCACCGCAAGCAGATGAGACATCGTAACCGTAAATTCCCTTCTAACTCTTCCTATATTCTGAAATTTGAAAGGAAAAAAAAAATATATAGAACTCCTCCTTGTTTGCTTAATGATTTACTTAAAGAGCAATGGTCAAAGATACCCTAATCTTTGGTCAAATCTGCAATGCTGCTTTAATAGTATATAATATACCCAAATCTACCCTAAATGTTTAATTTACTTTCATTTAGATTTATGTTTTCCTATGAAATTTGAAATTATAATTATCAACTTCATATAACTAGTCGTTTTGGACAATTTTATAGTATTAGTGCTCAAGTAATTTCATCATGTAATCATGGATTATATATGGTTCAAGTATTTTCAAAAATTTGGGGCCACAAAGTGTCCCTTTTCCCAGATATTAATTGGGGTCTAAGCTAATTATAAATGTCATATCAACACATCAGGTGTCATAGGCAGGGCTTTATTTATATACACAAGAAAATATGTGTCTGATTTGTGTACATATATATTACTTGGTCTAGCACTTATGGAACCACCCTTCATTATGGCGATTCTGCCAAGGCTTAATTAGACAAAATTTAAAATCCAAGACTTAACAAGTATCCTCTCAAATTGCATTTCACGCACAAATCTTGGATTCTAAGAATTCATGCATGAAAGCAATACCTGCTCCGATCCTTACCATAGTTTCATGCACAAGTATTCTGGGTTGAGTTATTATATGATATATAGAAGCTGTTTGTAGTCTTAACTAAGCTTTTTCTACTAGTTTAACGTTGCATTTCAATGGACAGTATAATTTGATTAGAGTACTCCAGGAAATTATTTTCTTGGTCTATGCCCTGTTGGCACCAATTAGAGACGAGGTTATGGGTTCAAGTTTTGGTCAATAAGATTATATTGAGCATTAGTATTTTCTTGAAATTATTAGAAATATGTTTGCAATTCGACATTTAAATGATTCAAATTCTTGAGCTTTGGGATTTTGGATAATTAACTGCAGAAAACCAAGTCCTACTAGTTTTGGGTTTAACTAGAATTATATATAAGATAAAAACATATATGAGCAGTAGATTTTCTTGGCATATCCTTGTGATTTTAACACAAATGGTTGGAAAGGCAGCAATCCAGGTAGAATAATTCTTCACTTCTTCTTCGTACTCTTTTAGCAATGGTGATAGGTAACTTAAATTCTAACTACTTGGTGATTAAATGATAGTTGTGAGCATGTAAATGGAGTTATTGTGTGTTGAATTGAGATGTTAAACTGCAGCTAGGCAACAAAACCAAAGCATATTATAAATGCCACATCAACATGGAGTATGTATGTATTATGGCTAGACTTTATTCATATACACACAAGAATATGTGTGTGATTTTGTATAGCATTTATGAATCCACTCTTGGCATAATACACAAAATTAAATTCAAGACTTAGCATGTATACTGCCAATTAAGTTCATTTCACGCACAGACCTCGGATTATAAGATTTCATACATGAAAGCAACTCTGCTCCATTACAAAGGTTCATGCACAAGTATTCTACGTTGAGCTATTATATGATATTTAGAAGTTGTTTGTAGTCTTAACTAAGCAACACTGTAGGGCTTGCTTATCTTGAACCTGCAGTTGGTCAAGGGACTGCTGCAGTTGGTCAAGTGACTGCTGTGGGCGGGCAAGCTGTAGAGGGTATCACAGGACAGCTTGAGGCTAAAGGGAAAATGCAAGGTATTCTGTGATAAAAACATATATGACCAATATATTTTCTTGGCTTATCCTTGTGATATTAACAAAAATGGTTGGAAAGACAGCAATCCAGGTAGAATAGTTATGTACTTCTTCCTACTTTTATTAGCATTGCTGATAGAAAACTTTCATATTAACTACACGGTGATTAATTGATAGTTATTGTTGCGTTGAATTAAGGGGCCGCTTGGTATGATGGTGAGGAATGAGAAAAGGAATGGTAATTATAGTAGTGAGGAATGGAATGAATAGTCTCTTTAAATTTGTGTTGTTTGGTTTACCAAAATTCTTTAGGAATGGAATCAACTTAATAATAATAATAATAATAATAATAATAATAATAATAATAATAATAATTATTATTATTATTATTATTATTATTATTATTATTATTATTGTTAGTATTATTATTATTATTATTATTAGTATTATTATTTGTATTATTATTATTATTAGTATTAGTATTATTATTATTATTTGTATTATCATTATTATTATTATTAGTAGTAGTATTATTATTATTATTACTATGATTATTATTATTATTATTATTAGTATTAGTATTATTAATATTATTATTATTATTAGTATTAGTTAATTTATTAATAATAATAATATTATTATTATTATTAGTGTTAGTATTATTATTATTATTAGTATTATTATTACTAGTAGTATTAATATTAATATTAGTATTATTATTATTATTATTATTATTATTATTTGTATTATTATTATTATTATTATTGTTGTTGTTGTTGTTGTTTTAGAAAATAAAATTGTGGAATGAAAGTCATTCCTTAGGAAAACCTAAGGAATGACTTTCACACCTTGATTCCTTAGTTTTAGGATTTTGAACAATTTTTGGAGGAATCAAAGTTATTTACCAAACACTCATATTTTATATCAAAGTCATTGCTTGGTTGCAAAGTAGTTAACCAAGCATGCCCTAAGATTTTCTACCGCAGCAAGGCAACAAAACCTTAAGGTTTTGAACTAATAAATCCCATGTGATGGGCTATAATACTTGCCCTAGTCTTGGAATTTTTTTTCTTTTTCTTATCAAAATGTTTATGCTTATCTCCATGTAACAATTTCTTTGTTGGATATTGTTTGGTTAGATATTTTTCATCATTTTGTATGTTGTTTTCTATTCTGAAGATGTCTTATCACCCCAAAAAGTGTGTGCCAATTTAGGGGAAAATTAAACTCTGAGTTCTATTTACAGAGCATTTCTTCTGTAGCATTGTTTCTGTTGAAGATGAACAACTTCCTTTGACTAGATATTTATTGTCATCTTGTATATTTGTTTTCTATTTTGGATCGAAAAGGGTAATTTAAATTACAAGTTCTTTGAAGACATATTTATACTATAGAATTGTGTCTGTTGTAGATGAATAGTTCTATTCCAACAGAGATGTAACTTCTTTCAAGTGATGCATCGTCATGCTCTCTATAAATTCTGGTGCTTTTAGAATGAATTCGTTCAAATTTCCTTCTTATTCTTTCTATGCAGCATCATCAATCTTCATGAGAGAGATTTTAACTTTGTATCATAAAAAGAGGAAATTTTTGTGCCTTGACTTTTTCTATTTCCCCAGATTTCATACATACCTTACAATAGGTGAAGTTACTGAGAATTAAGCTTGATTCAGTAAAAATATCATTAATTACTTATTAGCTTATTGAATATTAAATTATTTTGGCAACTCACTCTTTCGTATTAATTAATTTCTATTTTATTTCAGATGCTGAGTAGTCATCATGAAGAGCGATCGAGTTAGTGGAACGCTGCAGGCTTAAAGTCAATTAAATAAATTGTATTAGGATTTTGTTCTATTTTCTTAGTGAGTAGTTTAAGACATAATAAGTCATAGAATTTAATTCCCACTGTTATCTTGAATAAAGATTCAGAGGTATCGGGATAGGATTAACTTGTTCACGTTATGATAAATACCAAAGCTTGTGTGCATAGAATTGATACCCAACCTGGCTCAACAAAATATTACACTAGATGCTAAAACAATACTATTTTAGAAATGGGATATGATGATCAATACCTTAGGGAGTTGAGATGAAGTTTGATGTCATTTCCGAAGCTACTTTGATCTTCTTGAATGAGCTTTGCTGATTCTTCCAATGCTATATGGAATCTCTGTTATCATAAGGCAATTGTAAAGACGTAGGCATTGGTGACGGGGATCTGTGTTGTCGATGAGAAAAGAAGAATGGATGAGGCATCATCAATGTTCATAAAGCCACCCAAAATATATGACAAAATACTCGATCCATCCCTATAGAGCTCATGCTAACTTTACTTCTCATTGTAAGCTTTTCTTAAACAGAGGTCTCTCAAGAGATCATGAATCTTAACCGTTTTGATCTTGCCGTTGTACCTCTTTTATTAATCAAAACAAGTCTTCTCTTGGCCAAATCTTCCAAATCTTCTTCTAACTCTTTGGGTTCGTTTGGTTTCAAAAAACCCTCTGCTGCCCATAATTTGACGGGTTTTGAGACATTCATCTCATGATCTTCTGGGAAAGCTCCCATATAAAGAAAACACGGTCTTAAATAATGAGGCAAGCATGTATAACTCAAAGATAATATCTCTGCAAAAGGCTCATCACTCATATCCACAGCTTCATTAATATTTCCTGTGATATCATCCCAAGTGTCGCGCGTTTGATCGACCTTCGAGAGGACTCCAGCAACCACAAGAAGTGCGAGGGGAAGTCCTCTGCATTTTTCAGCAATGCGCTTTCCAGTTTCCTCGAGTTCATTGGGGCAGTGTTCTTCCCCAAACACCTTGTATCTCAGCAGATTCCAACTCTGTTCTACACTCATCAAATGCATCTCGTCAGGATTGCTCCAAGAGTCAACATAAGAAGCTATGTCTAAATCTCTAGTAGTTATTATAATCCGACTCCCATTGACATCGTACCATCCGTATGTCATCCCATACATTTCCATTCCATTTATCATCTATAGTCACCCAAGCACGAATATCAAAATGATGAAGAGTTAAAGGGTCGTCAAAAGCATACCTAGCAAGAGTAGTCTTCCCAATGCCTCCCATACCAACGATTGGGATGGCTTCAAGTCTAGATGAAGATGACTCTCCACACACCACGTGAGGCGCAATCCTTGATGGAGAAGAGGCAGAAGAATAACTTGAAATCATTATACATGTACTTTTCATCCGCATCATTTCTTCATAAATTGAATCAATTTCTTTTATGGTCAACCGCAACTCTTTGTGTAGCTTTTTCAAGTTTTGATCGGAAAATACAGAAATTTGAGGAGCCAGAGAAACTTGCTGGAGACAATTTAGAACACTGGAAGGAGGCTTTCAGTTTTTCGGATCTGTCTTTTCCAAAATATGGTACTCTAAAATGTCTTCAGCTTGATTCGCAGCATCTGTGATTCGTGCTTCTAAATTAACAGCTTCTCTGGGAAAATCCTCGAGAAAAGTGGACAGGAAGACAATACTTTTATGTAGAGATCGGATTTGTTTCTTCTCACGGCGAGCAACAAAGGAATGTTGATGACGATCTGGAATCTGATCAAGTAATTGTGACAGTGAAATAAGAGCAGCATAAGCCATTTGCGAATTGGAGAAAATGGGGAGAATTTAGAGAGATAAATTCATTGGATATTCCTGTTTTCTCAGCAATTCATTGGATATTTTCCAAAATGGAGACCTGCCCTTTGATGTGAAATCTGATCAAACTTCAGGAAAGTTCTATCCACTTGCAAATTGTAACTTTATGATATGCTAGTTACTAAATGAAATTGCAAAATAAAATTCTGAGAGAAAAAATAGTGTCCCCCTGTAAATTTCTGTCACTTCTACTTTTTCTGCTACGTATTTATACAACAGAATATTGAAGAAAAGCACATTTATATTTGCAGAATAGAACCGATTTGTTTAAATATCCATATGGAAAAGGTAATTCAAATTCAAGGACATCAGGTGCGCTACAAAAGACTAAAAGACAAGCATATAATATCATCCACCATTTTCGACATCTAGAGCACAAATTAGACTGCCCAAAAACTCTGAAACAACTATTCACTTGAGAGGAGATTCATCGGATGTGCGAAAGATATCAACTCGAAACTGCAATCGAGCAGCATTTTCAACTTGGAACCTGCATTTGTCTCCTGGCTTGATGTTATTTGTGTCACAAAACCTCTTCCAGTTGGTAGTAAATGCTTTAAAAAGATATTTGTCCTGAAAAAAAACTGGCCAGATCCTTCCCATTGAGTCTTTCAGGTAAACAATCTTGCCTCGCCCTCTATCTCTCCATCCACGAAGTGACTCTGATTCTAACTCTGGTGGCAGCTCCTACACATGCATAATGGACAACTTAGCACAATATGCTGATATAATAAAATAGGAAGAAAAAATGGGTTTTCTTTTGGTAATTAGGCTAAACCTCAAGGGAAGTTTGTGTAATCATCCCGAGAGTCTAACACGGCAAATGTTCGCATGGTAAATACGTCTTTTAAGTTTATAATGCACAGAGCCAAGTAAAATAGGATGCCTTCGGAAAACAAGAACCACAATCATAAACACTATGAGGCCATTATAAGTTTAGCATTCGGTTGGTAACGCAGGAATATAAGGTGCCTTCAAATACGATATACAGAGAAGAAAAATATTAAAAAAGAAAAGATAAAATGAAATAGGATACCAGATATGATTTGCTTTTTACTTCTGCTGAAAAGGGTAAGATGTTACGTGATGGGCCTATATCATTTAACTGGTCAGGTTCAACTTTTACTGCTGGAGAAAACTTTCGATCATGGTTCCATATAGTTGGCTCCTTTCCTGCATTTCGTGAATGAATTCTACAGAAATTAATGGGTTTTGTGTGCATGTGTTCGAGAACTTGCTGCACAGCATTAACATAAAACGGAAATGCAAACACAAAGGAGAATATTTCACTTAATTAAAATTGATGAGAAGTGAAACTATAACGCACCAAAAGCTTCAGGAACAAAACAATAAGCTTGATCTTCCATCTCCACCTGTTCTTTCTTAATTGCATGTTTAACTGTTTTAAATTTTAAACCAATCAATGCATTTCCATTACAACATGCTGCAGAAAAGACGAAGCTTTAATTTTGTTAGTAAGAAAGAAATACAAACCAGATGGATCTTTCAGGACTGAACTGGAGACAGAAGAGTCATGGCACCTGCTTTTTGCCACATGTAACCCCTCTGCAATCTTACTACTTCCTATAGAAGGAGATCCACTATATGATTCTAAAACACGGTTATTGCATAATGCATCAGATTAGAAAAACAACATGATGACATGTGAATGATCTGTAGCAGTACTTAAAAAATAGAAAGAAATTAACCAAGTAGTACGAGTTCTCCTACCATTTTGGACAATGGAAATATCATCCAACATCCCCTTGCTCAAGTTAATGTTTTCAGAAGGTCTCTTTAAAAACACGCTAGTAGCACCAAAATGGCCAGCATTCTGACTTGGACAGATTGCAGCCAATCGGTTGACATCACCCTTTTTTATTGCCTGCTTTGTAATTTCAGCATGAGAGTGCACTGTTTTTGTTTCTATAGCCTTCTCAGCAACAATGTCACCAGAGTGAGCATTAATCTGATTAGTCTGGATCACATCCATTTCATCATCATCTCTCGCTGGTTTAGTCCTTTTTGTAATATCAGTGTGAGAAGGGGTTAATTTTGCATCTAAAGATTTCTTAAAAGACATGCTAGTAGCACCAGAATTGCCAGCATTCTGACTTGGACAGATTGCAGCCATTCGATCATCGTCCCCCCTTTTTATAGCCTGCTTTGTAATGTTAGCATGAGAGTGCACTGTTTTTGTTTCTAAAGCCTTCTCAGCAACAATGTCACCAGAGTGAGCAGTAATCTGATTTGTCTGGATCACATTCATTTCATCAACATCTCTCGCTGTTTTAGTCCTTTCTGTAATATCGGTGTGAGATGGGGCTAATTTTGCATCTAAAGATTTCTTAAAAAACATGCTAGTAGCACCAGAATGACCAGCATTCTGACATGGACAGGTTGCAGCCATTCGGTCGTCATCCCCCTTTCTTATAGCCTGCTTTGTAATTTCAGCATGAGAGTGCACTGTCTTAGTTTCTAAAGCCTTCTCAGCTACGTCACCAGAGTGAGCATTAATCTGATTTGTCTGGACCACATCCATTTCATCATCATCTCTCGCTGTTATAGTCCTTTCTGTACTATCAGTGTGAGAAGGGGCTATTTTTGCATCTAAAGATTTCTCTAACTTGTCAGTAAAAATGTCATTGGAATGAACATCATCTCCCAATGTTTTGGTCTGTTCTGCACTCCCAATTTGACCACGAGAATGGTCTAATTTTGTATTTAAAACTTTTTGAGATTTGATAGGATCAAGTGAGCAGATATGAATCTCAAAGCTTGACAAATCATTCAAAAAGTTCCTATCTTCTCGGTGTTGAAGGTGCTCATCATCTCTGTTGATCATGCAGATTGGATCCTCCATTTTCATAGATACTGGAAGTTGCATCCTTCCAACATCAACATTTGTCACCGCAACATCAGCATGACAGTTCTGAAATTCAAAGCCAGAGGCTACTGAAGTGGCTGAGGCAGGTTTATCCCCTGAATTCACATCAGCTATTTGAAATGGTTCACCTTCAGAAGCTGTATTTTGGTCTCTCCTAGCCCTTTTGTTCTGTCGAGGCATTTCATTATTGAAGTTAAATCTCTCACAGGCAGTTTTATCATATACTCTAACAACAAAATGGCTTCCCTTTATGTATTTAAACGTCAAGAATTCTCCTTGTTCCAGACCATGGTCATGAAAAAACTTGGGCCAACCCTTTTGAAATGCAAGGGAACCTTTGATTTTTGACACTGTTACAGACCATCGCAGCCCACATGCATCTTCAAGTTGAGTTTTTTTATCAGCCAAGTTCTGCACTGTTTTTGCAAATTTGGGAGGCAAGTACTGCAAGAGAAGCACATTTCAACAAAAAAACAAGTAAAGAAAGCTTCAAACGAAACAAATTTTTGCCCAAATAGGTTGGATACCAAATCTTTTCACCTTGCACTAAAAAAAAAAAAAGCAGTTAAGAGCGCACATACACACACACACACACAAACAGAGAGAAATTCACTATGTTAAAGATTAGTGCATTTGACTTTTTCAGAAAAGATAGCATGTTGTATATATCATATATCCTAAAGGGTTAAATTTTCCCATCCAAACTAGAAGTGATTTGACATTTTTTTTATAGTATAAACTTTAAATTTGATGCAATCCAACTTCAGATTGATTTTACTCTCGTTTTTTTTTCCTTTTTTTTTTGGGGAGGGGGGCAAAGGGAGCGGGGATTATAATCATTCTACAATCTTCAAAAGCCACAAAAAAAGTTAATCAATAAAAGTAGGGGTAGCAGATCATATGCTAATTTAACATTTTAGTTCCATAACCATAAGAAAATGAGCATTAAGATTTTGGCATTTGCAACAGGCTTGCCCTGGCGAATTTTGTGGGGTCGAGCAAGACAATTTGATTTTGCTCATATTTTCTCCAAGACCACATGTCACATGTTCGAAGACAAACTCTCTGCAGATGCATGACAAACCCTTTTGCAAAAGGTTGTCCCTGTATCAACAATTTGCTCTAAAAATAAACTAATAGTACAAAAATACTAGACCCACGACAGAAACCAATTAACTATTCTCACTTCAAAATAAGAAATCATTTCCACCTTGAAGTTTCACTGTAAAAGAGACGAAAAATAACAGAAACTCAACACACAAAAAAGAAAACCCTCCTTTTAGACTCTGGGCAGGGATGGTGAGAAGAAGCATTACTAGTTTTCTAGCCATTAACAACAGAAAAGGCTGTCGTTTTAGCTGAAGTTTTGATTTCTGAGGTAATTGTTTGATTACTTGCTGTTTCTCCGATGATAAACCTTGCAATACCCCAAGAACATAGAGTGGTGAAATTGTTAGTAAATTTTATGGAGAAGGTATCAAATGCTCTTGTAGCTTGGGGAAAGGGGCTCCCACAAACCTTGCAAATCTTTAGGAAGCTATCTCTCTCTTCTGTGTTCAAACAGATCCTTTTTTATAAGAAACTGGAATATTTTTTATAAAATGGCAAATAATAATCACAAAAGTGGGCAGGGATGTCCAACCAAAATGGAGAAGAACAAGGAGCTAAACCAAGCAGCAGAAAAGCTACAATCTGTCTCTAAAGGAGTAAATATTTAACTACAAAGCACAATCTTTGCTTTTAGTCAACGAGTTTTCAATCGGCTCCATAAACTGATTTCAAACAAAGGCTGAAGTCATGCGCCCTCCATTGGTGACTTTAGCTTTTGTATACTTTTGTTTTAAAAAACATATACAATTCAGAAGTCAAGAAAGGGCTTTGTGAAGTGGCAGATCCCCTCCTTGACTTTAATACTATTATTAAAAAGGGCAGTAGTTTAAAGATTAAAAAAATACATGTATGGTCCATATATACATAGAGCAAAAAAGACCCCTATTTAACAAGTGAAAACAGCCATCATAAAGGCCAAATCCATAGCAAAATTACTCCAAGAGAACCTAATACAAGAGGAAACAAAAGAATATCTTTCAGTACCATAACGTTTGAGAAGTCTTCTTCACCAAACATGATTTTGAAAAATCGAGTTTCCACGCCTGGTAATTCTTTCGGCCTGTGATGAACTTTCTCACAAATTTTAATGCACTCATCACAGGCTACGCCTCTGCAGACCATCTTACTTACACTCGATTATATCGATCACCTATACAACACAGAATTAAATCCTTAATCACAACAGTATACTAATTTCATACTTGAAGATCAATGATTTGGACCATAAAAGAAGTCACAACAACCTCACCTTTTCGTCGTCGCTCACGGAGAACCGCCCGGTGGCCGATGTTGCTAGGTTTCTGTAGCCGCGGTAAAAGAGGGTGGTGATTTGAAGGTTAAAGTAACTCTAGGGTTTTTGTATACGGAAAAGGTGGGAAATTCTATTTTACCGTAATTTTAAGGTAAAGATTCTCGCCTCATCTTTTTAGGCTAAAATATAGGATGTTTGTAAAAATTAATGTTTTTATTAAAAGTAAATTTAATTTAATGATTATGGAAAAAATCATTTACTATTTGGAGTCGAGTAGTGTTTGTTAAATTTGCTAAATGACGTCAGATGGATTCCCTTAGATTTTAGGTGATTAATGAAAGCAGAAGTATATTATTCCAAATACTCAAATTTTAATTTTTTTTTTTTAAGAGTACTCAAATTTACCTAAGTAAAAAGGTATTTCTAATCTGCTAAAACCTCTTGCAAAAACACTTCGTAAGACTAATGTGTTTGGTTAGGTTTATTTTAAATATTATATAAGGTGTTGCATTTTATAAAATATTTTACTTTATTTTATTTTAGATCTTAATTTGTAAATATAGAGATTCTATGTAGTAACATTTTTGGTTTAATTTTGAAATATTTTTAAACTTTTATAAAATAAAATAAAAAGATTAATTTAAATCATTTACATACATTAATTTACTTGCAAATACAATTAGATTTATTAGGTGTTTTAGATTTCTTTAATAATTTTAAAAAAAAAAATAGGTGGAGATTTAGAAATTTTTTGAGTAACTTTTAGATTTTATATCTATATTAATATATATATATATATATATTAAATATAATTAAGTTTATTTCTTGATTGGTGGGTAATTTAATTTAACTTCAATTTTTATTGGTTATATTTATTATTACAATTTTAATTTTACTGTTATATTAAGTTAGTAATTAAATTTAATTTTCCAAATGAATAAGACTTTTATTAAATTTATTTTATTTTAGTTTAAGAAAAATGGTCATATAACTCATATATGGACACTTTAATTTTATTTTCTTTTTTGACCTCTTTATTATTTATTTTTTTTGATTTTTTAGAAAAAAAAAAAATTAGTTATTTTCAAAATGTATATTTACTACTATCATTATTGTTTATATTTGAGTAGCATTCATGTGCACCTGATGCACACATGCACTCGGGTCGGGTCCGGGCGCGGGTTTACCCAGATCCGCGCATTTTCACTTTTTTTTTTCTCCGACCTCTATGTTATGTTAGTCATACATTTTATATTATATTAGTCATACATTTATGTTATATTACTCATACCCTTATGTTCAGATATCATACATTTATTTAATACTTTGAACTCTAAAAAAAACTTTAATTTCACCACAATTTGTACATGTTTGCATTTATGTGATAATACTCATACATTTATGTGATATTATTTATACATTTATATCAACATAGTCAAACATTTATGTAATATATAAATGTACAACTAACATAACTAAAAGGTATATCTAATATAACTAAAATGTATAACTGTTATAACTAAAAGGAATAAAAGGTTAATATGTCTGTCTAAAAAAATTGCTAAGGTACAGATAGTCTTACAAAAGGTATGACTAACATAACTAAAATGTATGACTAATACTACTAAAACATATAATTAACATAACATAAAGGTTCGATATCTGGGAGCATGTTTGGGCGGATTTTGTATGCAACCTGGTGGCGCGTGCGAGCGCATACGGGTGTGTGGCGGACCGGGTCGACCCGAATGCACAGATTTAGGGTCCGTGCACCAGGTGCATAAAAGTTTTTGTCTTTATATTTTTGTACTTTTTTTAAGAGCAAACAAATTAAACAAACTTATGTGAAAATTTTAAATTTCAGGAGAGAGCTTAGAACAACTCAGGGTATGGACTCAGAGCAGGACTGTTGCATTTGGACAGAAAATGGAGTTGATCTTTTTACATGTTTCAGATTGGTTATGGACTTTCATTTGATCTCTCAATAACCCACTAACAAAGCAAATAATTATTAGGGAGCAACTTCAACATTAAATTGCAGTTCGTTTGAAGGGTTATCATTTATGATTATATTAACTTGTACTTGTTATACTATATATACGATGAGAATGTCCACCAAATAAAGCAATATGTGTTTAATATGTTGACCTTTTTTTTTTTATGTAAACGTTAAATGATTGAAATGTCCTTCTTTTTTTTTTTTAAATAATGGAGACTAGATACCACTTAAGCCATGCTTATGAGTGCGTTTGTGACCAATAATGATAGTTATCAATCAACCAACTAACATAGTAACATGTGTGGTTTCTTTTATAATTTTTCGAATAAAAGAAAGTAATATAGTAAGTTGTCAAATGATATATAAAATGATATATATATATATATATATATATATATATATATATCATTTTAAAACATAAGCTTTAAATCAAATAACTAATAGTTCCAGATGATTAAATGTGTAGCTAAAAATATATTAATATATTTCGATGTTCTTTTATATATAGGAAAAAAGTTGCATGTATTATACGAGTCTTAGCTGATAAGGAAAATAACTAGTAATACGGAGTACTCTACTAATACTTAATAATAAACACACATAATATACCTTCAATAATTGCTGATATTTCTATTCTACTGGTCTATTCAATTCAAATTTATATATCCTATGTTAATCTCTATTTTTATCTTGTATTTTAGTTAATGTCCATATGCATTCCTGATGAACAGTTATTGGATATTCAGAATCTCAGTAATTTTATAATAGTAGCAGTAATAATGAAAATAAGAATAATAATTATTATTATAATGCTATAAAAGCACAAAAGAATATAGTGCTCCTTGTTTGCCGGAGGGATGGCATTGGAATATGCCATGCCGAATGCAGAGAGAAAGCTTTGTTCTTATTCAGATAATCCATTCAGAAAAAATTGAAAACTACATCATTGTCATTAAACTATTTAATTAATTAATCAGATTTTAATATAACTAATTGTACATTGTTTAAGTTTAACTCTTTCAGACGCGTTTTTTACCGACCTAGTTCAAGATTTTTTACCTAGTCAAGAATGAAAGCGATGTCAATGATTATAAAACATGAGATTCTATTTACATAGAGTTTATCTTCTCGACGTTGAAACATGCATATAAATCTTAAATTAGTTTGGGGTGATTTCAATTTTGGTCTTGTAATTCTGGTGGTCAAGTCAAAATTTTCGACAGTCACGTGAGCGATTTTGAAATTTCAATCAAAATTGGACTGAAATAGAAAAAATTTAAAACATAGAGGACCAAAATTAAAAAACGGATACTTGGTTGTCAAATAATGGAAAATGTCTTATATACAATAGCAAAATTAAAATTAACTCAATTAGTTATTAAAAAAGTTGTTATCTGTTAATTGTTATCATTAAAGTAATAGTAGGGTAAATATGAAAACAAAGAGCAGTCCAAAACGTTCAAATATATAGGATTTGTTTTCAAAGAAAATGGTGAAGTACTGATACAAAATTTTAACACACAGTATTCAAGTTGGTGGAACAATATGGAAAAGTGTTGGCTATACTTTGCGATTTAAAAATACCAATGAAGATATAAGGAGAATTTTATAAAATAGTTACAAGACCAACTATTTAATGGATCAAGTTGTTGAGCAACTAAATATGAGAACATGAAAAAAATTGATGGAAGCGAAAATCATGTGAATATTGAAATGAATGTACATTAAACTAGACAGATATGAAATGGTTAGCATTAAAAAAAAAAAAAAAAAACCTAAAATGTGATCATTATTACTCTTTACAATCAATTTCTTTTTCCTGATTGTAACTTACACATCTTTTTCCTGATCACTTGTTCGGTTAAAATCGAATTTAATGTCCAAAAATACATGAAACTAGCCAAACAAAAGTTCCAAATCAATTTTCTGATTTCCATTTAATTTAAATTATGAGCAAATATCAAATGAAAATTTCGATTTTGGTCGAAAAAATAATCAGAAAATTAGTTTAAATTGCAAAGTGAAAAAAACCGTAGACTAAATGGAGAAAAACAAGTTATACATAGATTGCAAAATATAGATCTATCATATTTGTGATTGTTTTTTTATCTTATTTTAACCTAATAAGAAATGAATGTGTTAGAAATAGAGGGTATAGCCCTACGATGAGAAACCCGAAAACAAGTTTAGGATGGTCTGATTAAAGTGCAAAAACAGATATAAATATCTGGAATAGCATAAGGAAGTTCGCAAAGTAGCATTTTGAAGGTTTCAACTTCCAAACTATATTAATGTATTCCCCTTGAGAGGGAATATATGATTTATAACCAATATGCCAAGTGCAGAACTCCAAATACCAAAAGACATACAAAACTTGTAAGCTAAAACTATAATTTCATATATATATATATATATATATATATGATTTCTTCCTCATAGGGGACAATTAAGACCATTTTTTACTCTGGCTTCCCTTGTCCTTGTGTAAGATGCACATGTTGACAAAAACATTGTTCGCTCCGAACAAGAAAAGGGCCATAAATTTCCTATATATGCTGCCTTTTTCTGTTAAGTGGTTCTTTCATGAGCTTTGCTGCAGATCAAGGTTTGACCTAATTAACAGCTTCTCATCACTTATATGGCTTACACCTTGTTGCCTGAAGGTTCCTACGATGATCGAAGAAATTTCCCGATTTCATTCTCCGACCTGCCCCTTCTAGAAGACGCCACCGCTGCCATCTGGCTCCCTAGCTTGTACGACGAAACCGAAACCGGGGTTTTCAAGAAGCTTAAGAGGACCACAAGCTTGAGCGAGTTCAGCGATGGCGGCATTGATGGCGGTCTTCCACGCAACAGCAGCACCAGCAGCTTGAGCCGTGTGTCCAGGCTTCATTTCCGGGACCACATATGGACCTACACTCAGCGCTATCTGGCCGCCGAGGCTGTCGAGGGCGCCGCCGCGGACGACGGCGGAGGACTCGCCGGAGACGAGGAGGCCGGCCACGCCGACGGAATGAAGCTCGTCCAGCAGCTCATCTCCTGCGCCGAAGCCGTGGCTTGCCGCGACCGGGCCCACGCCTCGCTCTTGCTCTCCGAGCTCCGAGCCAACGCGCTCGTCTTTGGCTCGTCGTTCCAGCGCGTGGCGTCGTGCTTCGTCCAGGGCTTAGCCGACAGGCTGGCGATGGTGCAGCCACTCGGCACCGTCGGCTACGTTTCTCCGAAAATGAACATAATGGACACTGCTTCGGAGAAGAAAGAGGAAGCTTTACGCCTTGTTTACGAGTTCTGTCCGTACATCCAGTTTGGCCACTTCGTGGCCAACTCTTCAATATTGGAAGCCTTTGAGGGAGAGAGATCAGTTCACGTGGTGGACCTGGGCATGACCCTCGGTTTGCCACGTGGACACCAGTGGCACAGCCTGATTCACAGCCTGGCCAAGCGCCCGGGCCCACCGCCTCGTCTCCGGATCACGGCCGTGGGCCTTAGCGTGAACAAGTTCCGCACCATCGGAGACGAGCTCGAGACGTGTGCATTAGGTGTGGGCCTGGATCTGGAGTTCCTGGTGGTTGAAAGCAATCTAGAAAATCTGAAGCCTCACCATATCAAGGTGCTCCCTGGTGAAGTCCTTGTGGTGAACAGCATTCTCCAGCTCCATTGTGTGGTTAAAGAAAGCCGGGGCGCGTTGAACTCGGTTCTGCAGATCGTTCACGAGCTGGCGCCCAAGGTGCTGGTCCTCGTCGAGCAGGACTCAAGCCACAACGGGCCATTCTTTCTGGGCCGGTTCATGGAGGCGTTGCACTATTATTCAGCCATATTTGATTCACTTGATGCTATGCTGCCTAAATATGACACGAAGCGAGCAAAGATGGAGCAGTTCTACTTCGCGGAGGAGATCAAGAACATAGTGAGCTGTGAGGGGCCCGCGAGGGTGGAAAGGCACGAAAGGGTGGATCAGTGGCGGAGGAGGATGAGCCGGGCCGGGTTCCAACCCGCACCGTTGAAGATGTTGGCTCAGGCGAAGCAATGGTTGAGCAGCATCAATGCCTGTGAGGGGTACACCATTGTGGAAGAGAAAGGTTGCCTTGTTTTGGGATGGAAATCTAAGCCCACTATTGCTGTTTCCTGCTGGAAATGCTGACAATATAAAATTAATTTCCCTTTTTTTTCAGAGTTCACTGCTTAAGTTCTCACAGCAAATAATACCTTGCTTGAAGCATAATGTTTGCAGTCACTTTTAAGATGATTTGAAGTGAAAAAATAAGACTATCCTGACTGCCATCTTCAGGATATATACAGAATAAATGAATTTTTTTTGGTTTTTTTGTGTTCATAAAAGTCTAATCTAGAGAGGTGGATTTTGACATTTCTTTCATTCTTTCATTGTGAAAATTATAACTCCAGTGGAGCTTAGGTTATCCACATTCTTTTCAAGTGTAATGAAGCTGATTACTCTTTCTTCTTTTTACTGTGTCTATACTTCTATATCTTTGCCTTCAGATAGATTATGTTTGCTTTTTTTTTATATATATCATAATTCATAAGGTCAAATATTTATTCAATCTCACATGCAACCTTTTACAAATTTTAAATCAAGCTTGAAAACTAAAAAACATTGGATGTTAAGTAAAATGCTGAAGATCCATATCCCGTTGAAGTTTTTCCATATCTTGATCAGCCATCACAACCCAAGCTTCAATTCCTCCAGGTTTCTCCACCGAATCGAACAAAAATACGCAATCTTTATTCCGATAACTACCACTGCTCACCCAAACAGGCTTCCCCCATCCAAAATCTGCTTCATAAACTGAAAACCTGCAAAAACTAGTGAACCTGAAAACTGCCACATTTCCAAGTGCCATGAATTTACTAATCTCCTTGAAATTCTCCTTAGCAAGCTCGAACCCCTTTTCGCCCAACAGCTTCTTTATGTACTCACCATCCACTTTTCCAAACGCAGCCCTTAACTTCTCCACCAAGCGAATCCAGCTTGAAGCTTCGCCTTCGCCTTCACATTCCGCGCTTATCATTTGAAAAATATTTCCGAACGAGTCCTCCGTTATCCCTGGAATCTTTCCTCTCAGGTTGACAGGATGATACGCGACAGATTTGTTACAACTCTTGAGTCCTTTTGCTGCCATGCAACGATCCCATAAGAACGCTGTTAGAACCTCGACCCGAGTTGGGTTGTCAATGGAGGAATTCTTGGTCACTTGTAGCTTCAATGTGTTTATCACTGAGGGTGTGAAAATGAATCTTTTCATTACAACGTTTACAGACAGGGGTTGTACGGACAGGCTGTTGAAGTTTGGTCGGAAATCAGGGGTGTTTTGGGGAGCGAAGAGAGTGGCTGAGTTGAAGACAGGGGTTGAGGATGTATTGGTGTGATTGTGAAAAGCCATTGCAGCCCAGGATTTGATGAAGGAGCTGAGGGTACAGCCATCTGCTATTCTGTGTGAAATGCATATCCCCATCGCCATTCCTCCGCAATTAAATGAGGTTATCTGCAAGGACAGAATCGGTATTCAAAATTGACACGATAAGCATGGCCAAGATTCTCGCTTTTAACCACTTATCACTCCTAGAAAAATGTAAAATTGGTTCTTTAATTATAAATTAGACATGTGAATTCAGAGATTTTGAGAATTTCCACCTGTTTTAATTATGTGTTGTAGTTCCAGCCCAGAAAAGCCCTAATTTTATCATTGCCAATTCACATAATCCCCAAACACGTTATCAAATTCAAGTGGTTGGGATTCAAAAAATCCCGATTTGGATCCTCTGTTGTTGGGCTAAAAAGCCCTGGGATTTTTACCTTATTTTCTAATCTCTTTTTTATTCCCCGATTATTTATTGCATCAAGCAAATTTCTCAAAATTATCTAAAAGCATATTATAATATAAGAAGATTAAATACAAAAGACAATTTCAATTATTGGCTTTTTCATTTTCTAACATAAACTTTTTTTTTTAATCAAATTACGACCTGAACTACTAAAATTTATCAAATTGCAATTTCTTGCTCATTTTTCAGTGAAAATATGAACACAACACGCTGAAAATAAGATTCTTCACATTTTTGCAGGAAAAATGGTCAAAAATTGCAATTTGATAAATTTTAATAGTTTGAATTGCAATCTGATAAAAAAAAATTAGTTGGAAAATTAACAAAATCAATAATTTAGGGTTTTTTTTTTTTTTTTTGCATTTAACCCTATAATAAATCATATCAACAATAAAAATACATAAAATTACATTTTTAAAAAAATGAAAACAAGGCAAGAAAAACAACAGAATCCAAATCCCAAAAATCCTCATAATTTCCACAGAAAATTTTAGACTATATTCACCAAAAAAAATTAATAGATGTGGGGGCTAAATGGTCAATTTCAAAATGAAAAGGGCCAATCCCTTTTTTCGAAATTCACAATAAATTTAAAAAAAAAAAAAAAAAAAGAGGTTAGAGACTGACCTGCACTGCTAATTGTTCTTGAGCATTAGAAACATTGCCATTGGTGATGAAAGGGGTGAGTTTATCCAGAATCTGAGAATCAGGGGATTCAACAACCTCTGCTATGTTGCCATCAGCATTAGCTTCAACGTACAAGATTCCGTGGTCGTTACAGTCGACTGAAATCTGGCCGTTCATCCTGCCAGCCAGGGGGTAGAACTTGACCAAAGCATCTGACAACGAACTCTTTAGCCTCCCACACATTTCTTCGGATTGCTTAATGTTTTTGCATCCATTCAAAGTGTAGTAAAGAATAAGAGGTATGTAAGAAAGAGGTATCCTCTCATCTATGAAAGAGAGTTTGAAATATCTGAGTTCAGGTGGGGTTGGAGACGAAGGCCTGATATGTTCTCTACTCACTTCTTCAATTTTCATATCTGTCATTAATCTGGATTCATTTGTATTTTGTGTATTACATATTACGATATTATGGATCTTGGAGATCAAACAAATTGATTTAGTCAACTCATCATATATTTTATTATAGGAATGTATCAATTTATTTATTCTGTAAATATTTTGTTTCTTATACAAAGACTTTGTATACTGTAAATTCTATATAATAAGATCTCTCCTCACCAAAACATTATTGGTGATCAAATCCCTTTTCTTATATGGTATCAGCCTAAACATCCTTAATCCTATTTTTTCTCTCTCCTATATTTCCCTCTCCCCCCACAGTTTCTTCCCCACTCGGCCGATCATGACAACCCCTCCCACCATTCCTCTTCACACTCTAATTCACATGATAACGATTAAGTTATCATCTACAAACTATCTCCTATGGAAGAATCAAATTCTTCCAGTATTGATGAGTCATGATTTACACTCATACGTAGATGGCTCGTCTAAACCTCCTACCGCCACTATCACAGCCACCGATGGCGCCTCCTCCTCCAACCCGGAGTTCATCGCGTGGTCGGCCATGGATCAAAAGTTCAAGAGTATCATTCTCTCTACTCTGACCGAAGAAACTATACCCGAAATTCTGGGCTGCGACACCTCACGATCTGTTTGGGTCGCTTTAGCGGCTGCCTTCGGCCACTCCTCTCATTCTCGAATCTATCAATTGCAAGATGAACTCCATCATCTGCGCAAAGGCTCCTTATCTATGGAAGATTACAACAAGTCGTTCAAACTGTTGTGCGAGCAACTCGCGGCCATCGGCCGCCCGGTCTCGGATACCAATAAAAGCCATTGGTATCTGCGAGGCCTTGGTCCGAAATTTTCCGAATTCGCCGATGTCCGTCTCATGATGACTCATGTACCGCCCCTTCAAGACCTTGTTCACCAAGCTCGTACGCACGAGTTGTTGATGCTCAATGAGTTCGAGGCCAACCCGGCGCCTGCTGCCTTTTCCGCCGGTCGCGTGTCTTCTGCTCAGGGTCGCGATAACCCTTCTGGCCGTGGACAAGGTGCGGCTGCTCCTCAAGGAGGAGGGCAGCAGCGATTTGAAAATCGCTGCTACCCGACTCCCCTCTCGTTGCCAAATATGCCGTGTCGAAGGGCACTATGCCACCAAGTTTCCGAAAAGGTTTGATCGTACATACAATGGTCCTCCGCGTCCTCCTAAGTCAGTTGATCCAACAACAAATTTGACACAAGCTTTCGGTGCTCAGTGTTCCGTCTCTCCCACTCCTACTTCTGATTGGTATATGGATTCCGGCGCTTCGGCTCACATGACTTCGAGCACTGCTACATTGGACTCTATTGACACTTATAATGGTAAAGATTGTGTTACAGTTGGTAATGGTAATTTGATTCATATATCGCATGTTGGAAATTGCACTGTTTCTTCTAATGTTCGCTTGAATAACGTTTTGGTTGTTCCCCATATAACCAAAAATTTATTATCTATTAGCAAGCTTACCTCGGATTTTCCGATAGACGTTGTATTTACTGACAAGTCATTTGCTATTCAGAAAAGGGGTACTCGGGAAATTTTGGCACAAGGAAGATGCAATAATGGTTTATATATCTTGGAACATGGAAATTCTGCTTTGGTTGTTGCGTTACGTTCAAGTTTGTCAAAGGCTTCTTTTGAGTTGTGGCATTCCCGATTGGGACATGTTAATTTTTCAATTATAAACTTATTGAATAAAATGGGGCATCTCCGTGTTACCTCTTTATTATCTAGTCCTACAACATGTGGATCTTGTCAGTTGGCTAAAAGTAAAAAGTTGTCCTTTTCTGTTAATGAAAAACGTGCTTCTGCTGTTTTACATCTTATATATTGCAATTTATGGGGTACTGCCCCGGTCTGTTCCCGTGATGGTTTTCATTATTATGTGGTGTTTGTTGATGACTACTCTCGATTTATTTGGCTTTATCCCCTTCGCAAGAAATCTGAATTTTATGACACATTGGTTAGATTTAATACCTTCGTCTGTAATCAGTTTGATACCAAAATTAAAGTTTTTCTGAGCGATGGGGGTACGGAGTTCACTAACTCCCGAGTTCGTGCATATTTTTAGTTGCATGGTATTCACCACAGGTTCTCTTGTCCTTATACACCGGAACAGAATGGTCGTGCAGAACGCAAACACAGGCATATTACAGAAACTAGACTTTCTATGTTTTTCCATGCTCAAGCTCCGGCTAGTTTTTGGATCGATATTTTTACTTCTGCTACTTATATCATAAATCGACTGCCTTCACCTGTGTTGGACAATAAATCACCCTTTGAGGTCATTTTTGGTGTTATTCCTAACTATGCCAATTTCAAGACTTTTGGTTGCAGAGTTTTTCCATGCCTTCGGGATATTTCTGCTCATAAGTTGGCTCCACGCAGTCAACCTTGCATTTTTCTGGGTTACAGCAGTATTCACAAGGGTTATCGGTGCTACGATCCTACTTCCTCGCGCATCTATACCTCTAGACATGCCCAGTTTGATGAGGGCTTATTTCCGTTCTCCTCTCGGTCATCCCCTTCCCCTGTTGATGATCTGGTCATATCATCGTTCCTTGAGCCTAATATTGTCCCTCCTGCGGTATCTCCTACCTTGCCGTCCCCTGGCTTGTCCCCTGCCAGTTCGGCTTCAGGATCCTCTTCCCCTCCGTGCTCGATTTGCACGGCTCATCTGGCTCATGTGGATGAGCCACCTGGTGTTTCAGTTTCTCCTGATCAACCAAAATCGTCTCCACCTCTACCGTCGTAGGATGTTGCTCATTCTCCTGCACCCGTGGTTCCACCCCCTGTGGTTACCCCCTCGCATCCCATGCGTACCCGTGCTAAATCAGGTATTTTTAAACCTCGCTACATTGCTGACATTGATGTTTCTGGCCTTATTACTGCACTTGTTACTTCCACTGAACCCAAGGGGTTCAAATCTGCTATTAAACACCCTCATTGGCTTGAAGCCATGCTTGAGGAGATATCTGCTCTTCATAGCAATCACACTTGGGATCTTGTTCCCAAACCTCCTGGTGCTAATATTGTAGGTTCGAAATGGGTTTTTCGGACTAAGTATCATTCTGATGGTTCTGTTGAACGGTTCAAGGCTCGTTTGGTTGCTCAGGGCTTTACTCAGGTTCCTGGAATTGATTTTTCTCACACCTTTAGCCCTGTGGTCAAGGCTGCCACGGTTCATATTATTTTGGCTCTGGCTGTTCATTGTGGTTGGTCCATGCAACAGCTTGATGTCAAAAACGCCTTCTTGAATGGTTATCTCACGCAGCCTATATATATGTCTCAACCGCCTGGTTTTATTGATCCTCGGCATCCGGATCATGTTTGTCAGCTTCGAAAGGCTCTTTATGGTCTTCGTCAGGCTCCTTTGGCTTGGTTCAAGCGTTTTAGTGATTTCTTAGTCAGTCTCGGTTTTCAATGCAGTCGGGCTGATCCGTCCCTATTCTACTTTATTCGTGGTTCTTCGACCATATTCTTGTTGCTCTATGTGGATGATATCATAGTCACTGGGAATGATCCTTCATCTCTTTATCGGTTAATTGCTCGAGTTCACAAAGAGTTTGCTCTCAAAGATTTAGGACCGCTTAGCTATTTTCGTGGTCTGGAAATCACTCATACTTCAAATGGTTTGTTTGTCAGCCAGGCTAAGTACGCTCATGACATTCTCATACGTGCCTCTATGCTCAAATCCAAGCCAATTGTCACGCCTCTTATGGCTGGCACCTCTCTTACTAGTAATGGTTCTCCATTTGATGATCCATCCTTGTATCGCTCACTTATGGGAGCTCTATAGTATCTCACCATTACTCGTCCTGACTTATCCTTTGCGGTGAACCACGTCAGTCAGTTTCTGCATGCTCCTACAGTGGATCATTTCTACGTTGTCAAGCGTATCCTCCGATACGTCAAGGGCACTTTGAGTTTTGGATTGTCTTTCTCGAAACATTCGGACACATCCCTTATTGGTTACTCGGATGATGATTGGGCTAGATGTGTTGAAACCTGCCGTTCTACCTATGGATATTCTATTTTCTTGGGTGGCAACTTGATTTCTTGGAGTGCCAAGAAACAACCCACTGTTGCTCATTCCAGTTGTGAGTTCGAATATCGTGCCTTGGCCAATGTCGCTCAAGAGATTGTTTGGGTGACTCACTTGCTTCGGGAGCTCCATGTCTTACCTCCTGATCGACCAGTTCTTCTTTGTGACAACCGCAGTGCTCTCTTCCTCAGTCAGAATCTGGTTGCTCACAAGCGTGCCAAACACATTGACATTGACTGTCACTTTATCCATGAGTTGGTCGCTTCTGGTCATCTATCCACACAGTTCGTTCATTCGGACCTCCAGTTGGCGGATATTTTCACCAAGAGCCTTCCCCGTCCTAGTTTTGAGCTTCTGCGTTCCAAGCTTTGCGTCGGTCTTCATCCCACGTCCAGCTTGAGGGGGGTATTACGGATATTATGGATCTTGGAGATCAAACAAATTGATTTAGTCAACTCATCATATATTTTATTATAAGAATGTATCAATTTATTTATTTTGTAAATATTTTGTTTCTTGTACACTTTGTATACTGTAAATTCTATATAATAAGATCTCTCCTCACCAAAACATTATTGGTGATCAAATCCCTTTTCTTATATTACATATATACAGGAGAAACTTAAAATTTTCTCAGCAATGTTTTTTTTTTTTTTCAATTTAAATCATTAATAGATAAGAATTCAATTTTGATAATACTTTGCATCATTGCTTGTCGAGACTTTACTTGAAAGATATTTGCCTCGAAATAAAAAAACCTAGATCCATTAGTAAATGTATTATGTATCTTGAGCAGTGAGCAGTCCACGTGTTGGGTAAAGTTATTTAATTACAATGGCATCAGGAAACAAACAATTAGATGGAATTTTCCAAAATAACCCCCATGATACTAGGCAATGCTAGAGATATTTTAAATTACACACTAAATATATAATTTATTTGATGTATGTCAATAAAACATACATGTAACATGAATAAAGTTTGTAAATACAAGCTAGTATTAAAATATACTATAACACAATACACTCAAGCATGTAGACATCATATATTATCTAACAAAAGTAATGGTAATTTTAACACACGCACTATTATTCAATATATACTTGACATATATAAAATTTTATTTTTGGCTGACTTTAGTCAAGCAGTTACTCAATCAATGAGGAGTGGATGTTGTTGAAACATTTTCATATCATCTTCAAGCATGTTAACCCATGCTTCAATGCCTTCACCACATGGTGTGGTCATCAATATCACTAAGTTCTTATAAGGCGAAGTTGCGGTGCAAATCCAAATCGGCTTTCCCCAACCAAAATCTATGTCGTACATTGGAAATCTACACCAACTGCTGAAATTGCAAAACTCGATACCACCCTTGGTAAAAAAATCAACCGATCTTCTTAGATGATTCATATACTCTCCATTTGCAACTTGTTCGATAAAATCATCGTTGATACTTGTTATGGCGGTCCTTAACTTGGCTACAAGATCGGAATAATTGTCCTCTGGCTTGGAAATTGCAACTGCTGGTGCCCAACAATTTCCAAACATGTGTTGGGGAAATGGTGGGCTTTTTCTTGGCCTCAGGTTCACTGCATGAACAGCTGCAAACGATGTTTGCATGCTCGTCCTGGCCTTAGCCGACTCCATAAAACGTCCCCAGATGAAGGATGAAAGAGCTTCTACTCTAGTGGGAATATTCTCACTTGAAGTAGTCAACTCCTTGATCTTTGCTAGCTTTTCCTTGTCGAAAACAAATCTTTTTGTGACTATTTTTTCCTTTATGATTCCAACACTCTGAGTGAACTCCAAGCCGGGGAGTGAGCTAGGTGGAAAGCAAGAAGCAAAATCGAAGATGGGTTGGGAAATTTGAGTTTCTCCACGACATACAGAAGCCCATGCATTGATGAATGTCACGCCGGATGGCCCATCAGCTATTTTATGTGATAAACACATAACGATTGCAATCCCTCCGCAATCAAAGAAACTGATTTTCACTTTTAGGACAACATTTTCATCTTTTCCTGGTTGGAGTTTCTTGAGTTCATCCATGTTGGCCTCTTGTATGACTTGGGAAAGTTGAGTGTGAACACGGGCTTCGATGAATTCAGCACCCGAGTCATTGCAATCAATCCATGAGTTCTCTTGAATTCTTCCTCCTAATGGGTAGAAAATAGTTAAGATTTTGGATAGTGATTGTTTTAGCAATTGAGACAATTCTTGGGGGCTGATATTGTGGTTGCATAATTGATCATGGTGGTAGAAAATCATGAGGGGAACAGAAATGGGTGGAGAAACTTGGTCTAGAAATGATAATTTGAGCTTTTTGAGATGGATTGGAGTTGAAGATGATGGGTTAATCATCTCCTTTGAGATTATCTCCACATCTCTCACCATTTTTAATTTCGATGTTCTTTTTTTTACGAATTCTAATTTGTAATATAATGGTATGATTAGGAACTCAAACTTGTTACGCGACCTTTGAAATACACAATCTCTATTTATAGGAAAAAAAAAAAGTATTTTTGGATTAGTGTCTTAAACTATGTAATGATAATTACAAATTGGTGATTCCACCACTAATTCGGCATCTTTTCCTACCTATTTAGGTTTATATGGCTCCAACACTTCATTTGGATAGAAAGATTTAAAATAACTAGATTTGGATAAGTATAAATTTGAAATTCATTATTTTCATTTTGAACTAATTTTTTAGCAATATTAGAAGATTTCAAACCTACCCAAGTTGTAGTGAATTTGAAATTCATTCATTTCAAATCAAATATATTTCAAATTATTATATCCAAACACAACCCTTGTTTTTCTCAAATGATTTATATGGTTGAGTAACATTTCTATGAACTTGTGCAATTAGGTCGATCCGGATCCGCTAGAATTTTATATTGATTTTTTTTTTAAATTAATGCATTGACATTTATGTTATATTAATATGATATTTATGTACAAATATCATAACTTTTTATGTAATATTATAACTTCAAAATTTGCAATTGTTAAGTCATTTAAAAAAACAAAAGTAATATAAAAAAACCTTTGTGGAGTAGGTAGCGGAATCACGAGCATCACTTCATAAGATGTGTGACTGCTAATATACTATTGATGTCTTAATTTGATGGTCAATTTTTCCGATGAACACGTCCCCTAAGACAAAAAAACGTGGGAAAGGAATCTCAAAATCATGAAAAATCTAAAATTACTACTAATTGGCGCAACTTAATTCAATAGCCCATATAGAAAAATTAAACGGATATATTCTACAAATGGTGATCCCAGCCAAGTGTAAAATAAGGTTAAATTCGTACTTTTCAAGTTAATAATAGTTCGTATTTTATTTTATAATTAAATCTCTCTGTTTATGGTTAAATTCGTTAGTAATTATATTTCACTTTTATTTAATATTGGGATCAAACACATTTTTTACATGTGTTAATTTAAATAATAACAAGCCATGGAGAGAGATGAAATTTATAGCAAAATGTGATTTTAAATTAAAATAAATTATAAGATATAATTTTGTTATTCGCTTTTTTTTTTTTTTTTTACTTAAGAACAAAGGCAAAAACTGTTGTGCACCAGTTGCACCACTCCTTCATATTATAAATGTAGTACATTTATGTTATAAATGTAACACCTTTATGCATGTTCATTTTAAAAGGTACAAATATTTATACATAAAGGTACTACATTTATAACATAAAGGTCTTCCGTGCAACTCTGTGCACCAGTTGCACGGAAGTGTTACTCAAGAACAAAAGGCAACCATAGATTTGTGTATTTTTCCAAAACACAAGGTAAGATACGGCTTCTTGTAGTTTAGTTACGTAACTTAGAGATTTGTGTATACTTTCTTTAAAAAAAATTAAAATGTATACACATGTAACATCTTTTTCCCTGTGATCATATTTAGGAATTCGTGTTATGAAAGGTAACTTCAAATTTTCGAATTGAAATCCATTTCATGATTTTGGTTGAAAACAACGTATATGTATCAATGGCACAAGTAAATGGCTATATCAGGCATTTTGGTGGATTGGATGGAGAGATGTGATGCAATAGGGATAACATTTTCACAAGTAATTGTAGGTAGTTTATCCTCCCAAATTATGATGAGACGAGTATCGGAGTGCATAGTTTTATTAATAGAATTCATGATAAGTTTGAAAAGTTAAAAATAAAATTTCCATAAGATTAGGATTTACTTCTAGGTTATTTGTCACTCGAATCTGCTTATTATAATATAGGATTTTAATGGTGGACATATTCATGGATACACGATTATTAATTAAAAAACCTTATTTAGATTAAGGATACTTAATTACTAGTTACTACCACCAAATTAGTTGTTCATTATTATTAAAAGATCAACTATAAAATTTTATAAAGATACAAAAATATTAAAAAACAAAAGATTTTTTTATTTTTTTATTTTGTTACTTGGTTTCATTTAATTTCAAAATGGGCAGACCAGATACCTACCTACTAAGATACCTAAAAAAAATATTAATGACATATTGGACAGGTTTGAACAATATGCATGTAAGTGGTAAACGAGTTCAAGTAACATAAGTAAAAATTTAAATGAGTTTGGTATAAATATGTGTAGAAGAATATTTACTCGTACCATACTCATCACCATCTCTACAAATGCATACCCATAATTAGATAGGACTCTTGTAAAACTATTTTACAAATCTAATTTAATGTGACGTATCAGCTCATCACAAAATATAAATTGATATGTAAAAATAAGTTTAAATTATGCATAGTGAAATTTCATCTCATGAAATTATATATTAAAACAATCTCATAAAGGTTTACATGATGTAAGAATTACCCAACAAAATTATATTTCGCTTTCTACATTAAATTTCATCGTTTTTATTATCTTTGATATGCAATTGCAACATATATTGGAAAAACTCATCTTGATAAAGAAATAAAACATTGTCACCTGTAATAATAATTTTGCATTAAATTAAAAGATCACAGGTGTTGTAGTAATTTGGATTAAAAGATGTTGTAGTAATTTGGATAACAAGCCATGGAGAGAAATGAAATTTATAGCAAAATGTGATTTTAAATTAAAATAAATTATACCCAAAACACAAAGTAAGATACGGCTTCTTGTAGTTTAGTTACGTAACTTAGAGATTTGTGTATACTTTCTTACAAAAAAATTAAAATGTATACACATGTAACATTTTTTTCCTTGTGATCATATTTAGGAATTCGTGTTATGAAAGGTTACTTCAAATTTTCGAATTGAAATCCATTTCATGATTTTGGTTGAAAACAACATATATGTATCAATGGCACAAGTAAATGGCTATATCAGGCATTTTGGTGGATTGGATGGAGAGATGTGATGCAATAGGGATAACATTTTCGCAAGTAATTGTGGGTAGTTTATCCTCCCAAGTTATGATGAGACGACTATGCATAGTTTTAATATAATTCATGATCAGTTTGGAAAGTAAATAAATTTATCATTAAGATTTGGATTTATGTTCTAGGGTATTTGTCACTCGAATCTGCTTATAATATAGAATTCTAGTGTGGATATTATGGATACACGATAATTAAAAAACCTTATTTAGATTAAGGATACTTACTACCACAAAATTAGTTGTTCATTATTATCAAAATACCAACTATAAATTTTTATAAATATATAAAAATATTTTTTTTAAAAAAAGTTTTAATTTGGTTACTTGGCTTCATTTAATTTCAAAATGGGTAGACAAGATACCTAAAAAAAAAAAACATATTGAACAAGTTTGAACAATATACAAGCAGTGATAAACAAGTTCAGGTAACAGAAGTAAAATTTTACACGAGTTTGGTAAAGATATGAGTGGGAATTTTTAGAGGGTTCGGGTATGGATACCCCTAAGTGGACACATACCATACTCATCATCATCTCTACGAATGCATATCTATAATTAGATAGGACACTTGTAAAACTATTTTACAAATCTAATTTAATGAGACATGTCAGATCATCACAAAATATAAATTGATATGTGAAAATTAGTTTGAGTTATATATGGTGAAATTTCATCTTGTGAAATTATATACTAAAACAGTTTCATAAAGGTTTTTATGTGAAAATTACCCAACAAAATTATATTTCTCTTTCTACATTAAATTTCACTTTTTTTTTTCATCTTTAATAAGCAATTGCAATATATATTGGAAAAACTCATCTTGATATAGACATAAACCATTGTCACCTGAAATAATAATTTTGCATTAAAAGATCATCACTTCATTTAATTTATTTAGGATCTTCTAATTATGTAATTTTTACTGTTATCTTTTCATATTTTGTAATCCAAAGCACAAAAGAACTTTTTGTTCAATTTGTTGTTAATGTGGACAACTTTGGCTAGGTAGGATGTCACGTGAGATTTGGACTTAGTTGAAAACATTCAAATTTAATAGAATTTCTAAAATCTCTTGCATATCTCAGTTTTCAACCATAATTTATTATTTCTAAAAATTAAATAATGAGTGGGTCTTATGTGAGACCGTCTCGCGGATCAGGTTTGTGAGACGGGTCAACCCATAACCCATTTTTTACAATTTACATATAAATTAGTGGAAATGGATTTGATTTGTATGTAAAATGGATCCGTCTCACGGAAACTATCCGTGAAATTGTCTCACGCAAATTTTTTTCACCGCCAAAATAGTTCGCAAATTTACGAAAACACTTCCTCCTTGAATTTTTTTTTCAATTTTTTTAAATGAAATGTCTTCAAATTTAATAGGATGTCAATTTTTTTAATCAATTCTTCATTATCACGTATCGCAAATTTATAATAACCATCAGCTTTGAATTATATGATTTAAGAGAATTCTATATTTACAATGTTTAGGGCTACACTTGTGTGCCCCTGGGGCACGGATCTAGGATCCGTGCCCCGACCCGCCCCGACCCGCCCAGACTCACAAACATATATATTTATTTTTTATTTTATTTTTTAGGTATATACTGTTGAGGTATTACAGATTTGATCTATAGGTATTACAAACATGAACTAAAGGTATTGATACCTGAAGAGTATATGTGTGATACCTTTAGACTTGTGGGCGCATGGGCGCGCGGCGTGAGCACATAGGCGCGCGGCGAGAGCGCGCGGTGTGGGCGCGCAATATGGGCGTGCGCGGTTTTGAGGTATCACACATTTGTTCTATAGGTATTACACATATGTGATACCTGAAGAGTATATGTGTGATACCTAAAGAGTATATGTGTGATACCTTTAGACTTGTGAGGTGCGCACGCGGCGGGTGTGGGCGCATGGGCGCGCGGCGTGAGTGCGCGGTGCGGCGCGCGCAACATGGGCGCGCGGTCTTGAGGTATTATACATTTGTTCTATAGGTATTACACATATGTGATACCTGAAGAGTATATATGTGATACCTTTAGAACAAATGTTTGATACCAACACATACACGCGCGTGGACACACAGCAAGGGCGCGTGGGAGCGGCCCACGCGCCGGGTCGGGTTGGGGGCACGGATCTAAGATCCGTGCCCCTGGGGCATAGAATTTTTTGTGATTTACAATATGTCCATAGTGAATATGTAGACAATTTCTTATAACTAAAAATCAAGTGTCAACAATAGAGATGCTAAGTTTTAGAAGTTTTCTTATAAAAAAAAAGGTTTTAGAATTTTAAAATATAGGAAAATTATAGTTTTATTTTCTTCGAGGAAAAACAAAAGTAATTGTTTAGGTTTGAAACAAATATTTAATTTTTTTTTTTTTTATTGGGATTTAATTGGCCTTCCACCAACGCCACCTACGTTTCAATTTCAAATATTTTCTCAAATTTCGATCAATCCGCCAAGCTTTCGTCCTCGCATTTACTCTCTCTTCCCCTCCTTTCTCTCTCCTCATAAAATCCATTTGCGACAAACCTGTAGAGAAAACTTTACGAGCAGAATGGTCAACCTCTCTCCTAATTCAAATTCGCTAAATCATGTGAATATTCACACTCACGCTAGTCCAAATTTCTAACAAATTAATCACCAATTCATAATCATGGCGACATCGGCGTTCAAATCGACGACGAAGAGAGCTTCAATTGGCGCCTCCTGCTCGGAGGACTCCGGCAGCCGCTCCCTCCGCCGTTCCCGGAGCCTTAGCCGATTTTCCCGCCCCATTGAGCCGGAGCCGGAGACTGAGATGGACTACAACAAAAACGCGCCGAGGGGGAAGTTCGTTAACACTTCGAGGGGGTCGACGACGCCGTTGGAAATCAGCTTGGATGATCTGGCGCTCGAGTTCTTCTCCTCTTCTTCGAAGAATGAGAGCGATGGAGTGGTGGAGAGGAATGAGAGGGAGGGGCGCTCGGTTTCTCGGCGTGGGGAGATTGGGCGGTGGGCGAGTGATACAGCGTCGTCTAGGAGAAGGGGACGGTCAGTGTCGAGGACTCGTGGTGATGCTGTTTCTAGTAGCTCCGCCTCGGGGACCAAAACTGTAATCTCTTCGGATGCAAATTCGCGGCGGAGGAGGTCTCTATCAGTGGCGAGGAATCGGGATGCTGTTTCTAATGTCTCCACCGTAGGGACTAAGACTTCTGCCCCATCCGATACCGGTTCGCGCCGGCGGAGGTCTCTGTCGGTGGCGAGGTATCAGATTAGCGACTCTGAGGTGGGTTTGCTTTCTCCTGTATTTCTCTCAGTGATATTAGACATGTTGACCTGTGAATTAATGGTAACCTAGTGAAATACTATCTACTGTTGGTTTGTATATACCATGATTGTAGGTATAGATAATGGATACTGCACAGTCTGCACCTGGGTGTTTAGCATGTGAAGCAGCGACAAAACCGGAATAAGTAACATTGTTATTTCAATGTAAATGGAACTGTGTTTCTAAAACCATGTAACACGCATGAAGCCATTAAGTGTTTGAGAGCTTGCAAGATATTTGATAAATTGATAACTGATGGCACGGAGAAATCTAGGAAATATATTCGTTTAGAGCTATTATTTGATCTAATTGTTCGTTGGTTATTTAGAGAATTTAGATATAATAGCACAAGAGGTGCTGTAATATCAAATGAGGGTTTTTTGCGTGACTATACTGGACCATTGGCATAGGCATGCACCTGAAATCAAACTGGTATGATATCGTTTCATAGGTATATTATTCTTGTGGTATTAACAGAGGTAATAAATGATCTTCTAACATTTCTTCAGATATCTGATACATTCACCTTTCACCTTTTGACTTCATCCTAGGGATTATCCGAGAGTACAAGATTCTTGTAATCTAGTATATTCATTAGGGTAAAGACTATCCACTGCTCTAGACATGCCCACTAGTTTGTTTGCCAACTGTATGATTTGCAGTCATCTTTTGGATTGAGAATGTTATTTGTTTGCCTCAAAATTCAAGTTTCCTTTTCTAGTTGTACATAACACTAACATCAGGATTGGCACAGCTTAGTTCATTATGTATGTATAACTTTCTAGATTCAGCAAGGTTGTCAAACTCACTGCCTGAAGCTAGTCTTTAAGTTTATAAAAGCATTGAATAAGTTTGAGTTCATAGCGCAATTATCTGATTTTGTTTCTTGCTCTTGTTTTGGTAAATTTATGTTTTGAGTTAAAATGTTTGGTTTAGGAAATTCATGCTCTATGTCATGGAGGTTGGATTCATAACATGGTTTAACTTCTATAGCATATGACATGTTTTAGTTACAGATTCCTTCATTTTATATAAATTTACATATAGTTTAGCTTAATGATCCAATCTTATAATAATACAATCAATTTCATTAAAATTTAAGTAACAATTACTTCTATGTCTATTTTCATTTATTTTCTATGTTGTATTTGTGATTTTATATTTTTTAGTTCAATGCCTACGACATGTTTGGTCTAGCATTCCCAATCCAGGATTGTGATTCCAGATACCAAACCTTGTTAGATGTAGGACTCAGTTTTGTTGGACTCAGATTCCACCACTACAACCCTAACCTTCCTCCTATAAGATATAATAATACTACATCATTCCTTTTCAAACATGAGTTGATATTTACTACCCATTCATCGTTATCTATTTATATTTATACTTGAAAAAACACAACTAAATATATAATAATATAATAGTACAATATCAGTCACTGGCTTTCCAATACCCAAGATTCAAAATCCCAATGAATCCTAGTGCAAATATCGCATACCATAAAGCTTGTTTATCCCAAGTCTGCCCGTCACTTGGTCTGACTATAAGCGTGGTCCAACCTTAGCCTAAATTGTTTTGCAATTGCTTAGCCACAAAAAGAAATTCCAAACAATTGAGGTATTTCTGTTTATGTGCTACTGACAATTTTTGTATGGAAATGGGAGCTCCGGCAATGCTAGATTTGCACACTGATGTAAAGTGAAAAGTTGGATTCATGTTATAATAGATTGTGTAGGAACTAGTACCGTATGAGTTGTACATGTAATTCTTTTATCAACAAACATTAACTGTCAACTTACATTCAAATTACAGAGTGAGGTTGATCATTCTCGGAATCCAAGCAATCGTGCAACTTTGAAGACTCCGACTAATGGGAATAGCCAAATCCAAATGGCACAGATGGGGGCAGCTTCAAGTAATCGCCGACTAGGAAGATCTCGAAGCCACAAAAACCTCTCTCTAATACATGATGGTTACTCTGTAAGATTTGCATGCCTTGTCTACAGCATTTTTGCCATTATTCTTCAGAAATGTACTTATCAACATTCTCATCGACATATTTGACTTCTTCATTCCTCTATTATGTCTACAAAAAATTGAGCATTGATAGAATCATTTATAATATGAACTCTGTGATAACTTTCTTATAATTGACCTCTCAGAGCAACTCTTCTGCCTTAACCGATGATGAATCAAAGGATACTCATTTTGGGAAAAATGGATTTGAGAAGATAATCCGGGCAGTTCATGCTCAGAAGAAGGTTAATTTGTCTTTTTCACTTTCGTTTTTTTTTTTTTTACCTTTAAATTTATCCTTGTTTTATAATATTATGTATTATGCATTTTGTTATTGACTAAGCAATCTGTAGAAGCTCCTTGTCCCTTTTCATCATTCTCCTGTACATTGCCATTTTTTAGGCAGAGCACCCTTCTGAGGATGTTGCAAATGGAGGAATATATGCAGCAATGCGGAAAGAGCTGAGATATGCTGTTGAAGAAATCCGAACTGAACTAAATCAAGTCGATCAATACGAATCAGTTTGCTCAAACTATTTTGAGTTCTTTTCGATGGTCAGTAAAACATGGTTGGTTTCATATGTTTGAACTCTTTTTTTCTTTTTCTTCTTTTGTGTGTGCGTGCAGACGATGGGAAGAAATCAAACAGCTTTAGCTAGTGGTGACTGCTTGCTATCAGAAAATTCGAAGGCTCTTCAGGATTTCTCCAGAACCAGAGGAAAATATGCACATAAATTAGAAAAGGTGATTTTCTTCTTTCTTCCTTGCAAATCTTACCAGCTGCTCCTGTTAGATAACAAGTTTTCTACTGCTTCCTCTTAAGTTTAATGCTAGGCATAAGCTGTATCTAGGAACCATCAACTCCAATCTAGTTTTTGACTAGTATATTACTAAAATATTCCTCATGTGTGGATTCATAATAGAGAGTTGGTTGCTGTACCTTGATTTGTTTCGGTTTGCATGTCTTATAAGTGAAGCTGGGCCGGGAACCACAATTCCAATCTAGTGGTTTGACTGGTATATTTATAAGATATTGCCAATATGTAGTCTGATGAACAAATTGGTAGGTGTACCTTCATTTGCTTTTTTTTAACTTGCCACAGAACTTCTTTCATCCATTACAGTTTTGTAGAATATTCACTTAGATTCTTCCTTGCTTGATGTTCAGGTTTTCTAATAGGATGGAGGATAGATCCATTGTATAATTCTGTTAATGTGGGTTTATGCCCCTTTTCCTTGAGGAAATATGGTTTTTATCCACTCATTAAAAAAGAAAAAAAGAAAACATGATTTGTAACCTATTTTTGACCAATAAAAAGATTGGATTACCCTTAATGACTTCTGCACTGTCCACCTGTAAGCCTCTAAGCTCCTTAATGAATGAGGTGGGACAATTTAGTTATTTATATGAGCATTTTAAACAATTTATTTCCATTTTCTAAGAAATGTACATCTCATTTAATAGATGATTAGATACCTTTTGGATTGATCCCCTCAATCTTCTGAGATGGTATACTCTTGTCTGTGTTGTAGTTGGAGAAGCAGAAACAAGATCTTCTTACTGAAATGTTGTTTGAGGAGCAACGTGGTCAAGAGGTCTCTCAAATTTATGAAGAATTGCCTAATTCAAGAACTTCAGCTGTAGCAGAGAAGCCGACACGAGCCAGAAAGGTGTTTAATTTTCTCAAATATAGTTAACTAAGTTAATAATTACATCCACATTTGTCGTTTCAATCTGAGATTTTTGGTGTTTTATAGAGAAGCAGTGACAAAAGTAGCATGTCAGATAGACTGATTGAGGATGCAGAAAGGTACTTTGAGGACTTCATCTGTAATGTTGAAGATACAGACATATCGTCCTTTGATGGGGAAAGAAGCGATACAAGTTCAACTCTAGGAGGGACAGTGAAGGCAAGAGACTCTGCAGTAAGAGAGGCTCAAACTTGCAAGACACCTGCAGGATCTACTTCTCGCCCCATGGAAATGGACGGTGTTGTTTTGCCCTGGTTGCAGTGGGAAACTAGTCATGATGGCTCTCTCTGGGTAAAGAACAAGGAGCAGACTCCCCTAACTCCAATAGCTCTACAGAGGGACACAGAAAAGGTTCTACTTCTAAGTCCCACTCCAAATATATTATGCTACATCTTCATTCCTAAGAAGTTCTGATCATCTAATTATTTAACTTCTATCACACACAAAATATGTAAAACCTTTGTTCTTTCAGTTCACTCATTCAGATAAGCTAATTGTTAAAATTATTACTATGTTCAGCTGCGTGATGAGAAGAGTGAACTATTCTTTCTCCGAGTATAGGAAAGAGTCATTTCACAGCTGATATTAGCTTAATAGATTTAAATTTTACATTGTTTTATGTCCTGATCAATAATTATGAAATTGTAAGCAATGCAATTCTCGTTACCAACTAAATGTATAATATGGACATATCCAAACCCTTACATCTTGTGGAGGGTTTCTCCTCTATTTGTGGTTTGTGCTAATGCTTTGGCTATGAGGATGATCTTTCATTATGTTCGTGAAATTTGCTGACAATTATGGTAGATTTTGATGAAATCAGTGTTTTGTTCAGGAAACGAGCCCATTACATGACCTAAGTAGTTATTCAATCAGCAGTCATGGTAGTTGGAGTCCCGGTCTTTTTCATAGTTCTCCCATGAATGAGAGAGAACATGCATGTCTCCCACCAACACAAAATGGAAAAGACGGAATTTCTCATTTTGACATGGAGGAGTACCTTAAAGTTGGGAGTAATGAGGAAATATTGTTTGAAATGTATAGAGAACGGAACAGAATCAATTCTGGTGGTCTATTGCTTTGTACTGGGATCCTTTACTAAATTTCTCAAGTTATGTAAGACTCATGTTCAACTGATTCTGCTATAAAGAGATGCTGCTTTTATAAAATGAAGTTCCATTGTATCATAGATACTGCGGGGGTTATTGGCTAAATTTTAGTTTCACCTTTTGATACTTTAGTTGATAATTTTTGGTGTTATATGATCTACCATGTAGGCTTGCATTGATAGTCGCAATCATTTGTTTACGTTTATTTCAAAGTAAAATAAAATGAAATTACCCAAAAAGACAGACAAGAAAGAGCCAAAAGCTAATACAATGTCCTTTATATAATACATGTTTAACCAATCTGCTTGATTTACATAACTATTCACCTGCAGGGGCTCTCTCTTTTCTGCTGAAAAATAAATATACTGCGGGTTTCTTATTCTATTGCAAGTTTGATTCCTAATCATGCCATGATCTATGTGTTTTCTGCTTGTAACCTAATATCAGCCATGGCTTATGCTGCTCTCGTTTCACTTGCTCAATTACTACAAAACAAAACATGTTCTGATCATTTTTCTTATATTCCTCTAAATAAGAAGCAGCATTTGAAATCTTTCCAAAAAAGGGTAAGCTTCTTGTTAGGTTTTCTAGATAATAATTCACATGTGGATGCAGAAACTGTCCAATCTTTGGAAGCACAAATCAGAGATGCAGCATATCAAACACAGGATGTAATTGAAAGCTACATTTCAGACCGAATTCGGTCTGATAATGATTACTGTGGAATTGAGATGGGTATCCAGAAATGGATGTATAGTGTTCAAAAGATAGAGCGACAAATAATTCAAAACAGGTATGAAGTGGACTTGTTGAAAGCTGTGGAACGGATTGATTATATTGTTGAAAAGGTAATGAACATTCAAAAAAGCTGCAGAGTAGAAGAAATGCACATCAGTCCTACTTCAGGTCTTGCTTTATCAAATTCAGCGCCAAATGGCAGAAACAAGATGTTGGGATTTGATGATGACCTGATTGGGATTAAAGCACGGCTCTGTGGAGAATCATCTAAACTTCAGATCATTCCAATTGTTGGAATGGGTGGAATAGGTAAGACTACTTTAGCTAGAAATATATTTGATGATTCACTTATTGCATATCACTTTCACATTCGTGCCTGGATAACAATATCTCAAGAGTACCATTTGCGTGGAATTCTTATTGGCCTCCTAGCTTCTTTGCATCTTGGTACCAAGGATTCAAGCAAAACAAATGAAGAACTGTTGGAGGATGTATACAAATGTTTGAAGGGTAGGACTTATCTCATTGTACTGGATGACATGTGGAGTACAAAAACGTGGGATGATTTGAGAAGGCTTTTTCCTGATGATAAATGGAATTCTGACAATGGAAGTCGGATCATTATAACCACCAGGCTAGCACATGTTGCTGAGTATGCCTCTTGTAGCCCTATTCATCAGATGCATTTCTTGAATGAGGATCAGAGTTGGAATCTACTTCAAGAGGAGGTGTTTGCCGATCAATTTTGCCCACCAGAATTGGAGGAGATAGGAAGGATCATTGCCAGAAAATGTGGTTTGCTTCCACTAGCAATAACAGTTGTTGCAGGAATTCTCAAAAGGGTGGCTAGAATCCAATATCATTGGAAAAACATTGCAGAAAATATAAGGTTATCTATGGCAAATACAGAAGAACACTTGTCAAAGGTACTAACTTTGAGTTATGATCACTTACCTCATCATCTAAAACCATGTTTCCTCTACATGGGATTCTTCCCAGAAGATCATGAAATTCCTGTATCCAAACTCATCAAGTTATGGGTTGCAGAGGGATTTCTGAAACCAATCGGGTCCAGAAGCTTAGAAGAGGTAGCAGAGAAGTATCTGGAGGATCTTGTCAGAAGAAATCTTGTGTTGGTCAAGAAGAAGAGTTCCAATGGCAAATTCAAACTCTGCAGCGTGCATGATCTCTTGAGGGACTTGTGCATACAGAAAGCACAAGAGGAGAAATTTCTTCATGTCTTTTGACATAAATTCTTATAATTGTCGGAGAAACATATCATTTGAGCGTCGTCTAACAATCTGTTCAAATTATTACATCAAAGGTGTGACTATAGATACCAGCACCTCGACTATCCGTTCTGTAGTGCACTTTGGCAATGCCAAGGTTCGGTATGATTGAACCCCTCCATGTTTAGGGCAATTCGACATACGATGCCCATGCTCGCCACAAGAGAAACAAGGACCACGGGGCTGGTACTGTGGCACTGACGGACCTGGTGCACGCGGTGGGGCTGGCTGTGGTGCAGGACGGCTCGCAGTAGATAGTTTCCCAGTCGAAATAACAGGATAGTTTCCCAGTCGAAATAACAGAGCTATTTCATCTAAGGTACCTTGCTTTCACCTACCGTGAGAGCAGAAGTTGCAAGTTCGTGGTTCCTCCATCAATATCCAAGCTCGAGAATCTTCAGACCTTGATCATTCCTTCAATTCCATATTATTTTGCAAAGCCATATCTTCCATTTGAGATATGGAGAATCCCACAATTAAGGCATGTTATCTTGGGAGGAGGAATATTTTGGATTCCTTTACCTCCTAGAAATGGTATCATGGAACATCTTCAGACACTTTCTGGAGTTGTAAACCTGAAACTGACAAGTGAGGCCGTTGCCATGATTCCCAACCTAAAGATGTTGAAGGTTTTTTGCAGTGATAAAAATCTTCACCTCAACAATCCTGTCCATCTCTGCCAACTCAAGACTCTGCATTTAGACTTTACTCAAGAGATTTATCCATTCTCTATTAACTCTTCCACCTATGCTTTACCTCCCAATCTTAACAAGTTGACTCTGAGTGGATGCAGGCCTTCCTCCCAAGATATGTCGATTATTGGTTCATTGCCTAATCTCCAGGTGCTCAAAATCATACATTCTGTCTTTGAGAAGCAACATTGGGAATCTAAAGAAGGGGAGTTTCTAAGGCTGAAATTCCTGCTAATAAAGTGGTCGAATCTTGCACGTTGGGAGGCGGAAAGCAGGCATTTTCCATGCCTCGAGCATCTGATCATCGAAAGATGCAGGGAACTGGAGATTCCTCGTGCAATTGGAGACTTACCAACTCTTGAGTTGATTCAGGTAGATGATGGATATAGCAAGTCTGCTGCGAATTCAGCAGCATCAATTCTTGAAGAGCAACAAACCCTGGGAAACGATACCCTTCAACTTCGTCTCATATACCCATTTTCTTGTATCTAATGCTCTTATGATATCTCCTGGGAATGCCACTTTTCTACCAATGTTTTCATGTTTCAACTTCAAGTGTTTGAGAATATTTATGATTCAGTCTTCTTATATCATAATTAAGATCTCATTTAGGCTTCCTTTTTTTTACAGACCCAAAAAATAGTCTTTCAAGTTATCTATTTAGCTCTTCTTTTATATATATATATATATATATATATATATATATATATATATATAATACTACTTTTGATTCTTGTGTTGTATATGCATTTCAATGAAGTCTTTCTTGTCTTTGCTTCAGCCCCTATTATCTGCAATTCCTTTAATTTCAACTTCATTTACAAGGACAAAACGGAAAAGAAGAAAGAAAGAGAAAATATTAATAAAACTTGAAATGTGAAATAACTTTTTTTTTTTTTTTAAATTTATCATATCTCACCTTGAATAAACTTAAGATATTACTCGATAGAATAAACTTGAAAATTTTCAATGTGAGACATATGATACATTTAAAAAAAAAAAAGTTATTTCACATATCATATATCATGTAAATCATGGTAATACGGACATTGGTATGATAGGTTTTCCCCAAATGGATCAAAGAGATTTCAAAATGGAAATACATTTAAGATATCTTTTTTCAATAAATATTTTGGGAAGAAGCAAAAACTACATAAAAAAGCGGAGAAAATTGATAAGCCCATAGCTTTCACGCCCCATCTTTACTGCAAGATTTGTGACATCTGTTAGATTTTGAAAAAATCAAAAATGAATTCTCTTTCTGATCCTGATATTTTTTGAAAGCCACATATCTGTGCTTTCCATCTCCGATTCTCCATCATACATGGAATCCACAAATTCATTTGTTTCATTGCATTTTACAGAAAGCAATAAAGTAGAGTAACAAAAGCAAATTATGTAAATGATATTGGAATTTTCCCCAAATGTATAGTATCAAGTGTGATGCATACATAAAAGCTCTTTCTTTTAACGCTGAAAGCAAAAACTGCAGAATTTTATCCTACCTTTCAACTTTGCATTCTGAGTTGTGATCGTGTCTCAGAATCAGCTATGGCTTATGCTGCACTTGTTTCACTCTCTCAACTACTAGACCAGATAATGCATCATCATCGTCGTCATCGATCCTTTTATATTCCTGAAAGCTGTGAGAAGCAAATATTGGAATCTCTCCACGATAAGGTAAGCTTCTTGCAAGCTTTTCTCGATAACTATTCACATAAAGCTGGAGAAGCAATGGAAGCACGAATCAGAGATGCAGCGTATCAAGCACAAGATATCATCGAATTTCACATTTCCGATCGGATTAGGTCTGATTATGAATCCTCTGGAGTTGAGAGTTATTTCCGACAATTGGTTTCAATTTTGGGGAAGGAAAGGTCTTCAACAGTTCAAAGCAAGTACCAAATTGAATTGCTGGAGGCTGTGGAGCAGATCGATTCTCTTTTCAGAGAGACGGCAAATATCCAAGTAAGCTGCAGATTTGAAGATGATATGAAAATTAGTCAAACTTCATCGAGTGCTTTGCCAAATGGCAGAAACAAGATGGTGGGATTTGACGATGACATGATGGAGATCAAAGGACGGCTCTGTGGAGAATCATCTAAGCTCAAAATCGTTCCGATTGTTGGAATGGGTGGAATGGGTAAGACTATAGCTAGAAATGTATTTGATGATTCACTTATTGCATATCGCTTTTACATTCGTGCCTGGATAACAATATCTCAAGAATACAATTTAAATGATATTCTGCTATTATTTGCCTGCACAAAGTGAGAGTGTAAGTAAAAAAAAGCAATGAAGAATTGATTGTGGATATATACAAAAGTCTCAAGGGTAGGACTTATCTAATCATAATGGATGATATGTGGAGTGGAGAAACTTGGGATGATTTGAGAAGGGCTTTTCCAGATGACAACAATGAAAGTCGAATCATGATAACCACGAGGCTAACAGGTGTTGCTGAGTATGCTGCCTCTCATTGTGCTATTCATCAGATGCATTTCTTGAATGAGGATCAGAGCTGGGATCTGCTTCAAGAGAAGGTGTTTATGGAGCAATCTTGCCCACCAGAATTGGAGAAAATCAGAAGGGCTATAGCTGCAAATTGTGGTGGGCTTCCACTTGCAGTTGCTGTTATTGCAGGAATTCTGACAAAGGTTGATATGAGCCAATATCAGTGGATGAATATTGCAAAAGATATTGGCCTAGCTATGGAAGCCACTGATGAATCTTTCTCCAAGGTACTAACTTTGAGTTATGACCATTTGCCGAATCATCTAAAACCATGTTTCCTCTACATTGGACGTTTCCCAGAAGATTATGAAATTTCGGTATCCAAACTCATCAAGGCAGTGGTTGCAGAGGGATTTCTGAAACCAATTGAGTCTAAAAGTTTAGAAGTGGCAGAAGAGTATCTTGAGGATCTTGTCAAGAGAAATCTTGGCCTCATCACCAAGAAGAGACCTAATGGGAAATTCAAGTTGTGTAGTTTACATGATCTCTTGAGGGATTTGTGCATAAGGAAAGCACATGAGGAGAAATTTCTTCATGTCTACAAATCTGGAAGACACAGCAAAGCGTCAACTAACTATTCTTTCAAATATTTACGTTGAACGTGTGAGTAAAAATACATTGGCCTCCTCACCTATCCGTTCTATGTTGTATTTTGGCACTCGATGGGGACTATTCTATTTTGTGTTACAGTTGAGACTTCTGAGGGTTCTTGATGTACCAAAAATAGAATTGGATCATTTCCCAGTTGAAATAACAGAGCTATTCCACTTAAGGTACCTTGTTCTCTCCTGCAACAGCATCATGGCTAGGCAGCAGAGGCTTCCTAAATCAATACCCAAACTTGTTAATCTCCAGACCTTAATACTTCACTCTTCATCATATTCAACACAAATCATACCGTTGCAGATAGGGAAGTTGCCACAGTTAAGGCATCTTATCTTGACAAATGCCATGTTGCCGATTCCTGGTGGGCACTTTCTTGTGCAAGAAAATCTTCAAACACTTGGTGGAGTCGTTAACTTCAATCTGACGAGAAAGGCCCTTGACATGATTCCAAAACTCAAGAAGCTGAAGGTTGGTTTGTCGAAAGCGAAGAGATCAAAGCTATGCCTCGATAATCTTGTCCATCTGCGCCAACTTGAGAAGTTGAGCTTAGAATTCAACCACAGAACAAGGCGATATCCTTTCCCTGCAAGCCATGCTTTGCCACCCAATATTAAGAAGTTAGCTCTGAGAGGATGCATATCTACCTCGGTAGATATGTCCATAATCGGTTCGTTGCCTAATCTTGAAGTCGTGAAACTTAAAGATTTTGGGTTTGTGGAGAGAAATTGGGAAACCAAGGAAGGGGAGTTCACAAGGCTGAAATTCCTACTAATACATGATTCAAATCTTGCACGTTGGGAAACAGAAAACACTCATTTCCCATGCCTCCAACACTTGGTCATCAGATCTTGTAAGGAACTAGACCAAATTCCTGGTGAAGTTGGAGACATAGCAACCCTCGAGTTCATCGATGTAGACAGACTTAGCAAGTCTGCTGCTGATTCAGCACTGCTAATACAAGAAGAACAACAATCTCTGGGAAACAATATCCTTCAAGTTCGCCTCTATTAACAATAAATGTTGCTTCCTTTTTTCATTTTCAGTCACTCTCCTGACCTTTTAAATGTAAAATTACTTTTGAGTTGTAATCATTACCTAATTATTCAGACATGTTTCCAGTTACCTAGAATATTATAAAATCCCAATATCCAAACTCATTATGTTATGGGTTGCTGAGGGAGTTTTTAATCCATATGATTGAGGCTTTTGATTCTCTAATCAACTTGAATAATAGTTATAAATTACCAAACCAGTTCAAATATGCAATATCTTCAAAAACCCTTATAATAAGTTGTAGCGCGGATAACTTTCAAAACTAGAATTGAAGTTGAAAATTTGTATTTACATTACACAAATGATTCTTAATTTTGATGATGCACGACATGGCAACACAACAGCTCTACCTAAAACATCAGCCTCCCATCTAATCTCTACAAATATGAAGTGAAAACACTAGAACATTGATGCTCATCAGTCACACAGAACCATTTCGACTGTGAGTTTAACCCTCTAGATAAATTCCCACACACTCACAGAAAAGGCAAGAAAACCATGCTTTTTTGCATCTGCATCTGACACCAAAATCATTTGAATACAAACAGAAAATGGCTCGGGCATAAACACTATTGTAGGACCTCATACCATGAAATCGTCTAATCAGCTTTAAATCCAAGACTCAAGTCTCAGATCAGAGAGCCCAAGGAACATCGTCAATGATTTTCCTAAACAGGGAAGACTCGTATCTTGAGATATCCTAGAATGGATCCATCACGACAACTTTCAATTTACTTCTCAATTGTGTCCCTAAACAAAATCAACGTATTATTCATCAATCAATCTCTCCTTCCTCCGTGTCATTTGATTCATGCAGAGTGCTTTGAGGTTCAACATCTTCGTCCTCCTCCTCATCGTTCTTCATGTACAACCCGAGTTGCTCTAAAGGATTACTATTCGCCTGAAACTTGAAACTACCAAGACAATTCTGCGAATCCTCAGGGCTTGCTTCAGCTATAAAGCTCGGTAAGTGTGGGTCCGGAGCAGACCTAAACATCTCTAGATCTTCAATAAACTGGCTGTTTTCATTGATGTCCACAGTCTTCTCCATCTGTTAAAAACAAAATACTTTAGAAGATAGTTTTATTGAGGTACATTTGTCGTTCCAAGGAAATCTCTAATTTTACCTTCTGAAGAGCTTCACGTGCTGCTTCCCTTTCAAGTTCTCTTTTTCTTCTGGCTTCTGCTACAGATTCTGCTTCAGCCTTTTTCCTAGCTTCTTCTGCAGCTTTGGCCTCAGCTTGCAATCGAGCTTTCTCTGAGAACATACAGGTTTACACCATCATTGCATGGTTACAAGTACACTAAGTAGCCAAACATTTAAACAAATCCAATGAACTTAAATTAGCCAAGCAATAAACAATTCCAATGAAATAAAAACCTTCTCTTCTTCGCCTGTCAAGCTCCTCTCTCTCTAGCTTCAGCTTCTCAGGATCTGGTCTTTCTCCCTAAAAATATTCAAGATCAACACTACTGCATAGCGGAGGATATATGATGCATGCAATGAAGCAGGATGTGATTTCACTTTAAAGTTAAGTTGCGTACTTTTTCAGTGTTGTTCTCTTGAGCTTTAATTATAATATCAGCAAATCGGCTTCTCAATAAAGCTGCACGGTATAGCTTTTCAGGGGAGACTGGCCTTTCTGGTGGAGCACTCTCCCCTAAAATGTTACAGCTTGTTGGTGAGATTATGCTGCAGATTTAATAGCTCACATTTTCTTCATTAGTTATCACTGCTTACCCTCTTGACGACAATTAGGCTCAACAGACAGAGAGTTCGACACTGACTGTTCTTCTGCATTCCCACTCATGAAACCTACATATGCATCAATAGATATTATAACCTGCAAATATGAAGATTACTAATAAATAATTATCATGTCAAACCCACAAGAACCCAACCTCCAATGTTTGGATCACCAAGGTCACTTTCCTTCGGCTCTGCAGTATCTGCAGCTTCCTGGAATTACATGGAGAAGGCAAGACACAATAATGAATTCAAACAGTTGTAAAATTTGGCACTTGATCGATAAGCCAAAAGAAATGGAAAAACTAACAAGAAGACCAAAACAAGGCGTACATTCACTTTCGTAGGAATGGAGCTAATGGCACCTTCAGGGTCACTAGCAGGACTTTCCGAATCTGAATCTGAGTAATACAGAACAACAAGTTTACAATTAAATCTCATAATTATACAGTTAGCTTGTAGATTAAATAAAGGAAGATGAGCAAAATTATATATGATGCACATGCTTACATGCCAGAGTCTCTCAAATGACAACCACCCAAATGAAACAGAAGAGAAAAACTTAAAAAAAGATTCGCAAGATAGGATCAAAGAACACACCCACTGAGAGAGAGATAGGAAGGAGCACAAAAAACTCCCCCTGATGACTCCACAACTTGAACGAGAATTCATCAGACACAAGAATATACAACTTAGAACCCTCTCCATTCACCATAATTTAACCATATCCCTCATGAACAAGAAATATCAATTTGAATTTTTTATATCAAAATAGTGTATCTTAGTAAAATATAAATCAAAAGGATTGAGCATATGAATCCAAGTACACACAAATACAACACATTGTTCAAAAGTTCTAAATCACAACAAACTACTGAACCAAATGTAACTACTGATCTCTCATAGAAGGAAACAAGTTCTAAAGCAGCACACAGCAATCTATCTAAGTAACACCAATTGTGAGCATAATCAAAGCACCAAAAGAGGAAACTATCATGACAATGACAAATATGCTTGATGGCTGGTACATAGAGAAAGAAACGGCATCCAAACACCATCTGAGATTCCAAAAAATAAAGGTAAGGGGCACACGTAAAGCAACTAAAGAATATTTTCAAAAACCTATCTGAATCCAACAACATTCTGCAAAATCTGGAAAATGCTCATGGAGACCAGCCAACATGCACTTGTGGGAAAGAGAAAGACCATAAAATGAACAAGCACGATTAGCATCAGTTAACTAAATTCAAGATGCAGCAGGAAAGGACTAACAATGAACAGGTAAGAACCATTAAACAGCTCGAGCCTCTAGTGTATGCAACAAGATTCAATTATCCCATCCGAGATTATTATTAGAAAAAGAAAACTGTAATGTCTACATCTAAAGAAATCACTCCTTCAGAATATCTGAAAGTATAAAACTGAAGAGAGTTCGCTTCAGCTGGCTGCTTCATATGGTTGACAAGAACAAAATTTTTAGACGGATCAACAGGGATAACAATCTATCATCTGTGACGGACTATTTTGTTTTCTTCTTTTTAGATAAATCATGCAAAAGTACTCTCCAAACTTTTTCTTTTTCTTTTTTATCACATTGTGCCACACTTTCAAAGTAACTGCTGAAATAGATGTGATCATTTCTAAAGGGCTGAAACAGCTCTCAGATTCCTGCACTAGGTTTCTTCTAAAGCAGAAGCCAATATGATTCAGCTATAGTGGTCAACCCTTTCAAAGCAGATTCTCAGTCTTAAAAAGGCCATATGATATTATTGTTGCAAGGATTGCTATTTCGTACAAGAGAAAAGAAAGTGCAAGAAAGATAATAGAAGAATGGAAAAATACCAAGGAGATTATAGATTAGTTATTTCTCACTGGGAAATGGGGGAGTATTCCAATCATAAACTAAGTAGCAAAACTCCAAGCTACATGTTTCCTTCTAAAAACATTATGCCAAAGTGCAGAAGCAATCTACAGTTTGTTTGAATGAACACTTTAAGAATTACTGTGCTTTAACATGGCCATGCTCAATATATTAATAAAAACGATCAATTTGACTAATTTACCCTTATAAAATGAATATCTCTCTTGTTCAGGGAAAAAAAAGGAAATGAAAGACCTGGTTCTTTCCCAAAACTGGTGGAAAGATACTGGTGCCTAACATTCACTTACATTCTTTTAAAGTTAGAGATCAATCTATGTTGGTCCTGTACACCTATGAATAACAAATATTTAACAATGTACGCCAGGCTCTAGTTGCTTATTTTACTCGTTAGATGGTGTAAATCATTTTTATTAAATGCAATTACTCTGCAATGCGCCAACTCAGGCTTTTGTTGCTAATTATTTCACTCAATATTAATATTGTAGAACCTTTCAGTTTTATGCAAATACTGTAAACCAGGGTGCATATGAGATAAATGATATATAAAAGACTATCTACAAACTTGATATAGAAGAAATTAGATGATGGGGCATATGATAGGGAAATCATTAATTAGGATGCTTTAAATTTGACAATTGGTAAAATGTATAAAGAAGTGTGAATCTCCAATCTATGTTAATTCAAAACTATAATATTGTAGATTTACAACTTGGTAGTAGGTGGGATGTATACTTCAAAATTCACAAGCAACAAATTGTAAAAATCAATATTTTAGTCTCTCCAAAATATAAATATACACCACCATATCCAAAATACAAATAACACACATGAATTACAATTATACAATGGAATTTATCTAAGTACACAAAATGGTACACATCAAAGTATAGCAGACAACTACATTTAAGGTCTTATTGCAAACCACACTAAGCTTTCTAAGGTTTGGACTGACACTGAGCAAGAAACAGTTTGCCAACTTCATTATGCCGTTAATCCACACTCCACAGTAAAATTCTACAATGAACATTTAGAAACATAAGGGATAATCATGTGAGCTTCTAATCATCTGTTAAAATTTGGTACTGCCTCAATTACATTGAATTAGTTCGTTTGTCCAGTTACAGTTCTCAAAGAACTGAACCTTTTTTTGTTATTATATATATATATATATATATATATATATATATATATATATATGATGGTATGATAGATTATCAGGTAATAATGAAAACTAAAGCCTCAACAAATAGGTCCCATACACTGGCTTTTGCACAAACAAGTAGATTCGTAAGGCCCAATACTCCATAATTCTTATTCAATTATGCGACACAGATGATAATCTCTTATGTATGTAACACTGAAGCCAAAATAGACAACGCATGTAAATTTAGGCGCCAAACAGTACTTTAAACAAACTTTTTTTTTTCTTGCACCAACACCATTGTTCACATAGCTGGAGTTCATAAAACAAGTAATCAACTTTTTTTACTGCAATCACTTGCACAAAAAATCATCGATTCTCTTTCTGCATCTAGAAGATCCTAAGTCGAATCCAGTCCTCACTGCTCCATTCAATTCCATAACATTGGAACAATGGATTTGAAATGTACAACAATAAATCCACTATACTCGTTTGAATAACTTCACGCATTGATGGATTTAAGCAAATTTGAAAGGAATATTAAAAGCAATTTTGAAAGGAACTTTGATGGATTAAGTATTGATGCAGTGATGAATAAATTCATTTCAAGTAATTTTGGGTGGCTTCAATGCACTTTAAATACATCTAAAATATTGAGTCAGAGAAACGCTCTCCCTCGAATACAAATCATTTCATCCAGAAATACAAAGAAAGTTATGAAAGGAGTTCATCACATCCAGGGAAATTATGGAAATAGGATGCCCAATAACATAGATTTGGAATTACTAAATTGAATTTTCATTTAGGAGCATTTATTTATTTCTGTTTTTTATATCATTAATTTCTGTTGTTTTATTTTTAGTAATTCATTTAGGATTTGTCGTTTTCCCCTCCGTATGTAAAAGGGTTTGTACTTAAGGGTAACGCCTGTGCTGCATTCGTTGTCAAGAGCAAAGAAAGGAAAAAGAAAATGAGGAAACATTAGATCAAAGGTTAATAACAGGACACACCAGTGGATGAGGAGCCTGATTCACTACTGGAGCTCCTTGAACTATTGCAGTTACTGTTCCGTCGAGTAGCATCATTATCAATCTGTATCGGAGGAGAACTGGATATAGGTGGTGGAGGATCGTTTCCACCAATATCCACATCCTCATCAGCTTGAGCATTGTCTGATTATTTTTTCAAAGAAGTTAAGTGACACAACAAGTGAGACATCCAACAAGGTGCAATGCCAACTTGAGTCCATAACTGCATAAATAAATTTACCTTTGCAAGGCTGGAGAGATAAATCTGTAGACCCTGATTCCTTTCGCATCTGTGAACAATATACATACAAAATATGCATCACATGTAGAGATAGTTATCCACATTGAGTATTCAACCAGTGCAGACAGATAATAACTGCACAGTTGTACCTCATTTTCATGGTGCTTGAATGTTGATTGCTTTTCCTTCTTTTCGAGTAGATAATCATCCAAAAGTTTCCGTAGAGTCAACAGGGTATCATCACTGAGCGCGTCAATGTCAATTTCAATTTCATCCTCAGTCACCTGACTACTACTTAAAGTGCTCTCTTTTAAAAAATTAATTATGTTATCGGGCAGTTCTGCAATTAATGCTTCCAACTCCGCACCCAGCTTTTGTTTCTCAACATCAGTCATTGCCTGCTTATCTCTTTCATGCTTGACTTTTGTTTCTCTAGAAGTCGTTTTTTGCTTTTTAGCAGGAGGCAAATAAGCACTTTCAGGTTCTATAATAACACTCGACTTTGAAGCCGTGGATTCATCTGCTATTGAAGAAAGTTTCTTCTCAATTGGTTTCCATCTCACTTCAAAGTATTTGTTCATCCTCTCAGCCATACCATGGACCTTATTATCAGGTGGGTTAAAAGTCATTGCATTTTTGAAGGTGAGTCTCACATCTGCAGCAAACTCCATAGGACTTGAATACTGATTCGACAGTAATTTACTTTTTACTGTCCCTAAATCCATTGGATGCTTAATAATATTGAAGTAATCTGGGATATTGTGTGCTACAATATCAACTGGCTTGAGAAAAATCCAAGCATCATTTTGTGACATCAAACGAGTTAATAGGGTCTCACACTGATTCATCAAAATAACAAAATTGGTACTCCGTGGAAGACTCTGCTTCACTGACTCCGCTCTCCTAGCTCCCCCAGCACCACCTTTGGTTCGTGGCCCATTCTGTGCTGAAGAGCTTTTTTTCTTTCCTGATGTCATGGGCCCATCATTAGTAGACATTGACAAGCTTTCCACCATAGCAGGTCTCTTTGGCCCATCACGGTTACTATGAATATCAGTAGGGTGAGGGTGCACCATTGCATCGGAGCTAAAAGAAGCTATCTTTCTCTGAAGCTTCCTCACTTGCTCAAGCTCACTCTTCAACCTCACTTCCAAATTCTTCCTCTCCAGTGGTGACATCTTAGACAGTGATAGAGACCAGATTGGCACAACAGACCTATCATAACCATCCACATTTAAGCTAATGCTTTTCCTATTCTGAACACAAGAGTCCTGCAAAGAATTCAACCCTGAATTGAAACGGCCTGAGCTCCCAAAACCCACAGATTCAGCTACTGTCTCCACTGCATGCCGATAATCGGGCACAAACCCAGTGGCATAACCCTTAGAAACTTTCCGAGTTTTCCCCATTATATCACCTAACCCTTTCTTTGAAAACTTTCTCGATTCTTTCTGCCCTGTGTAATCTATCGGGATAGTCGGTGCCATATATATAACTCCCAATTGATGAACATCTCAACCCTTCATCAATAAACATTCTCTCTCACCGTCAAAAACCTCAATTTCAGAAGAGGTTTCATTAGTAACACCTGAATTCCTACCATGTATAACAGTATGTTGTTCAAAATGCATTCTCTGTAAATCTTTCGATTTTTATTCAACTTCAAACCACAATTCAATTTTCTTATATTGAATCACAAAATGCAGAGGCAAATAAAAGCTTAAATTCAACGAAGACTCAAACTTGAACAATAATTCAACACCAAAAACAAATATCACTGAAAGATTTTCACATGCTCGTCTGATTCAAGAAAACGAAGAAAAGCAGAATTAAAACCTAGAAGGAAGACTAACGAGAAAAAAACATCAGATTTAAATCGTTTGGATCCAAAAGGAAAATAAAAATAAAAATTGAAAACGGAAAGGGCCAGAAGCGGATGTTCGACCCGTTTCCAAAGAACCCTAGAAGTGAAAAGAAATTTGAAAATTTTGTCGAAAATTTAACATAATGCTATAGATGAAAAAAACAGATAAAAAAAAAATACATGTTTTAGAAAGAGAAAGTAGGAGAGAGAAAGAGGACTTACGAGTTTGGGAATCGCTGAGGCGCTTGGGCTGCGAGGAATCACGGTATATTTAAAGGCAAGAATTGCATCAATTTTGACCGTTGATTTCATGCCGTTAAATCAAATGGCCAGAGATTAATCCAGTTCAGTAATTAGGGATCAATATAAATCGACGGTGGAGCATCACTCGCCTTTGCGACGTCGTGTAAGGCTAGTACACGTGTCAAGGTTATGAGGCGAGTAGAGAGAAATTGTGTAGCTGCAGTGTCCGCGTTGACTTTTAGTACTTTAGCATGAGAGCTCACGTGCTTCCGTGTTAAGATTTTCGTATTGGGCCAATGTTGAAATTTTGCTTAATCTATATTGGACTTTTCTTTTCAAGATAACATATATTGAAGCTTTAATGGGCCAATTTTATCCGGTATTGCATTTATATTAGTAGATCTTAATGTGGCCCAAGCCCGATCAGCATTTACGCATAAGGCCGAGTCCAATTCAAATTTAGTGAAGTAGTGAATCTAGTGATATATGTTGAGTTTTGGTTCGTAGTCGATGTCAGTAAGTTAAACATTAGTAAATCTTGATACATAAAACTATATTTTCTTAGATAATTTTATTGTGTCTAAATAAAATAGTCGATGTAGTAACAGATACTAGAGTGCTTGATAATTGCGTATTTTAAACCAAAAAAAAAGGACAGAAATTTTTTGGCCAGAAAATTGAGATGAGACAGTCGAGATCTAATTAAATTTTGATTTTTGAAATACAACATTTTTATTTATTACACTTATTAAATCATTGTAACATCGTTTTGTCAATTTTTAATATATTTCGTTAAAAGAAATACAAAAATTCATGTGAGACAGTCCCACAGATAGTTATTGTGAGACGGAGCCCATCACCTACAAATAATATATGGATTGTAGGATTTGAGTTGTAGATGATTGGATTATAGATCAACTCGTCTCACATAATGTAATAAAAATTCGTAAGACAGTCTCACAAGATACTCACTCTAAAAGAAAATAGACATAACAATCATTGTCTTGGACAACGCAAAACAATGTTTAAAGACTATGCATGGTATGTTAAATTGTTGTAAAGTCCAATTACAATACAAAATATATATAAAAGAATGGTGTGTGCTAATTGCGTTGTTAATGTGCATTTTTATTATAGTGGAGTAAAGTTGAAGACAATTGTTGTTCTAGCTTCAAAATGAATTAAAAGTGATATTAGATCATCAATTTGAATACGCCATTAAAACGTATTGAAAATTGCGTTGAAAATCTTGGTAGATTTTGACAAACAAATGGAGGCAGAAACCAGTAAACTTCTTTGTAAAGACAAGAATACAACGGAAATGTATGTGTAAGTCACTAAATTTCATATTCTATTTCTAAGAGCTATTAAATTTCTTTATTGAGTCATTAACTTTTCTTTTTGCTCACTTTGCACTCAAGAAAATCCTTGGTGCGAATGAAATTACAGTTTCCAAAATGCTTAAAAAGTAGGATAACTCACTAAATCGATTTTATAAACAGCTTGTCTAATGAATATGGTTTACCTGAAAGATATAAAATTCGTAAATTGTCAATAATTTTATTTTATGACAAGACATTTAATCTATATTTGAAATAGGTTTAAATGGGTTCAGAAAAATTTACTTTATAATTGTTGTATTATTAGAATACTATTTTGGTAGATGTAAGACTTAAATGGAATCTCAAACTAAACATTAATTTCATGGATTTTGAAATTCGATGTCGAATTAGTGTTCCTTGAATGATAGCCATAAAGATCATCTCCAACATTATGGTAAAAATATTTGAATTTGATGTATTTTTGTTCCAATAATGTTTTAAGGGGTTGAACGCCAACTTTTTTCAACTGTCGTCAAACTTGAGATATTTTATTTTATTTACTTTTTTGTTTTTTTTCCTTTCTTTTATTTTTTTATAATAATAAGAAATATTTACTTTTAATGTAAAAATTAAAAGAATCGGCTAAAGATATCCGACAATTTTTAGATTAGAATGGAGTAAGAATTACAAAACAAAATAAGATAAGGGCGCTTGAGATGCCCTAAAAAACCAGAAACTAAAATCTCAGCGAGCTGTAAAAGAATAGTTTTGTATGAATGGAAGGATGAGATTTGGAAGCAACGGATTGAGCTATGACGCATCACATAAACCAACCATCTAACTCTAACCTCAGTTTTTCTCATTCTTGAAAAAAAAAAAAAAACAATTATTAAAGAAATAAAAAGGGAGCAAAAAAGAAGAAAAGAAAAGAAGCATGCATGTGATGTGATGATCCTCCACCTGTCCCGGTTACTCGTACGATCTATTCTCCATTACATCTTGCAGCTTTACTCTCTCTCTCTCTCTCTCTCATCGTACAAAGTACAGACATCAAACATGCTCTCTCTTCCCCCACACACAAACACACTCACAGCCATACTAATTAAACTCCACAAACTATACTTAAATTTAATAAATATTATTGAGACTATAAACAATGGCTCATAGACTTATAATGTTTGAGATCGAAGTTAAGAAACTGTCGTGGATTATCAGCAAATCAACCAAACAATCAAGCAATCAAATGAGAATCAATTCACATAAAATCAGAAAACCAAGAAACGAAAACAAGAACAAACACACCGATTTAGAGTGGTTCGGCTCGGGTCCACTTGAGCCTACATCCACTATGAACTGAGGAACACTTTTATTGAACCACCACACAAGATCCGAAAGCAAATTACAACGAACACTCAAGAATCACTCAAACTATTCTAGACGAACACTCGATCGACTTTCACCCTGAATATCTCTCTCACTAAACACTATTAGCAGAAAATTACAGAAGTGAAATGAAAGTACATTAAGATAGCTATTTATAGAAACTGGAATGAGCTAAATCCATCAAGAATTGGTTGAGAAAATGAGTCCGCAAGCTAGCCTTCTCAAACTGATCTAACAAATTCAGCTTCAGCCAAAACTCCTCGGGAAGACGCGCTCAACTGAATTAACCGTCTAAAGTCGCATTTGCCGATTATGTTTTTATAAGTGGAAAACGTTTTCTTCTTTCTTGGCTATTTTTCTGCACTTTGAGCTTACTTTTCACAAATCTCCACCTTAAGCTCATAAGTTGCTGAGTGATCTTCATGTTTTTCAAGTAATACCTTCGACTCTTCCTTCACACACCCCAATCAGCTTCTGACAGAGATTGAACTTAACGGTAGGCAATGTTTTGGTAAAAGCATCAGCTGGATTCTCTTTGGTATGAATCTTCTTCACCTTAATAGTTCCACCTTCAATAACATCTCTTATGAAGTAGAGCTTGATATCAATGTGTTTGGTTCTTTCATGATATCCTTGGTGCTCAGACAAATGAATGGCACTTTGATTATCACAATACACCTTTACGCTTTTCTGGATTATGCCAAACTCTTCAAGAATACCTTGCAGCCACATTGCTTCTTTTATAGCTTCAGTTAGTGCTATGAATTCAGCTTCTGTAGTTGATAATGCAACCACATGTTGATGTGTAGCTTTCCAACTTATAGCTATACCAAATAGAGTGACGACATAACCAGTAAGTGACTTCCTTGTATCAAGGTTTGCAGCAAAATCAGCATCTACAAAGCCTTGAAGTGGTGACACTGCTTGATCATTTTTGCTGAACCTTAGACCATAATCCTTGGTCCCTTTCAGATATCTCAGTAGCCACTTTGTTGCTTCCCAATGAACTCTTCCAGGATTGCTCATAAACCTGCTGATAACACTCATTCCATGAGCTATATCTGGCCTACAACACACCATTGAGTACATTACACTGCCCACTGCACTTGCATATGGAATGCTATTCATTTCTGACTTCTCATTTGCTGTGGTTGGACATTGGTCCTTAGTTAGCTTGAAATGCTGCCCAATTGGAGTGCTGACCACCTTAGCTTCATGCATTTTAAACCTCTTAAGCACCTTCTCTAAATAGGCTGCCTGATTTAGCACAAGAACACTTCTATCCTTGCTTCTGAAAATATCCATTCCAAGTATCCTTTTGGCTTCACCTAAGTCCTTCATCTCAAACTCAGACTTAAGCATGGCTTTTACTTCTTCAATTCCCTTCATGGAGCTTGCAGCAATTAACATGTCATCTACATATAATAGTAGATACACACACTCCTTAGCTACACCCTTGAAGTACACACAGCTATCATGCTTACTTCTTCTAAAATTCAGTGAGATCATGTACTCATCAAACCTCTTGTACCATCTCCTTGGACTTTGCTTCAGTCCATACAAGGATTTCTTGAGTAAACACACCTTAGACTCCTTATTTTCCACATGAAGCCCTTCTGGAATGCTCATATATATCTGCTTGTCTAGATCTCCATGCAAAAAGACTGTTGTTACATCCATTTGATGCAATTCTAACTGATATTGAGCTACAATGGCCAATAAGATTCTAATAGAACAATGCTTCACAACTGGTGAGAAGATTTCATCATAGTCTATCCCCTCATTTTGAGTGAATCCCCTTGCCACTAGTCTAGCTTTATATCTTATGCTCCCTCCCTTTGCAGCTTCAGTTTTCTTCTTATAGATCCATTTGCAGCTTACTAATTTCTGTCCTTTTGGCCTATCCACTATCAACCAAGTTTGATTCTTGTCTAGGGACATCAATTCCTCTTGCATTGCAATAATCCATCTGTCTTTCTCTTCACAACTCACTGCCTCCTTGTAGTTGCTTGGTTCCTGTGATTCAATAGACAAGGCAGCAACAAGAGCATAAGATGATATACTTATATTACCATACCTGTTAGGAGGATTAATGACTCTCCTTTCTCTGTCCCTTGTTAGTTGATAGTCTCTTAGTTCTTCTTGTGCTTCTTCTCCTTCTGAATCTGAAGATGAGCTTGAGCTTTCTGAACTTAAGACTCCTGGATTGAGCTGATAAATGCCTTGAGGCTGATAAATGCCTTGAGGCTCCACCTCAAACTGAGCTGCTTTATTTCCTGCATGGTTAGTGTGATCTTTGGTTTATGTACCTGCATTGTTAGTAGTACTAAAAGCAGGAACTTTATAAGGCATAACATATTCATTAAATGTTACATCCCTGCTAATGATGCACTTTTCATTTCCAGGTTCTAAACACAAGAGCTTATAGTCTTTAACTCCCTTTGGATACCCCAAGAAAAGACATTTTAGAGCCCTTGGTGCCAGCTTATCTTGCCTTATGTGTGCATAAGCTAATGAACCAAAAACTCTTAAGTTGCTGTAATCTGGTGGCTTTCCTCTCCAAATCTCCTCAGGTGTTTTGCAATTAAGGGCAGTGGATGGTGATCTATTTATTAGATATACTGCAGTATTAGCTGCCTCCCCCCAAAAATTCTTGGTTAAACCTGAGCTTGACAGCATACATCTTACCCTTTCAAGTATGGTTTGGTTCATCCTCTCAGCTAGTCCATTTTGTTGTGGTGTTCCTGGCATAGTCTTGTGTCTCATAATTCCCTTTGATTTACAGTAGTCATTGAATTCCTGAGACACATACTCAAGCCCATTATCTGTCCTTAAGCACTTTACCTTCCTTTCAGTTTGATTCTCAACTTCATTCACCCATTCCTTGAATCTGGCTATAGCTTCATCTTTGGTCTTGAGAATATAGATCCAAACTTTTCTAGAGTAGTCATCTAACACAGTCATATAGTATCTGCCACCATTCCTTGTTTGAGTCCTTGAAGGCCCCCAAATGTCTGAATGAACATAGTCTAGAATACCTTTGGTAGTGTGTTTTGCTGAGCTGAATTTGATCCTTTTTGACTTGCCAAGAACACAATGATCACAAAACTTTAGACATGATATCTTGTCTCCACATAGTAGCTTCTGTTTTGCTAACTCCTGCAGCCCCCTTTCACTAATGTGAGCTAACCTTTGGTGCCATAATTCAGTATTATCCACCTCAGTAGTAGCATCTACCTCACCTACCACTGTGCTCCCTTGCAAGAAGTATAACTCATTTCTCTTGACTCCTTTCATGACTGTGAGTGAGCCCTTTGATACTTTAAGAACTCCACCTTCACAATGGAACTTCAGTCCAGTAGAGTCAAGCATTCCCAAGGAGATTAGATTCCTCTTCAAATCAGGAACATATCTCACATTGTTGAGTATCCTACATACTCCATCATGCATTTTCAGTGTGATTGATCCTATTCCTCTTACTCTGCAAGACTATCATTACCAAGAAGCATTGCACCCTCATTTTGATACCTCAGATCTTTAAACCATTCTTTTATTGGACTCATGTGAAAGGAGCATCCTGAATCTAACACCCAATCCTTACTAATGCACTGAGTAGTAATGGCAAGAACCTCACCTGATTCATAGCCAACATTATCTTCAGAAACTTTCACAACTTGATTGGCTTGATTGTTAGCTGGAGGTGTTGTTGATCCATTCTTGGATTGCTTGAGCTTCTTCCATTTCAGACAGTTCTTCTTTATATGTCCTGGTTTATGACAATGGAAACATCTCTTACCTTCAACATCACTCTCATAAGTTTCATCTTTAGGCTTCTTAGGAGTTCCAAGCCTTCCTCCCTTCTTGAAGCCCCCCTTCTTTCCAGCTTGTTTCACCATTAGTCCTTCTCCAGTGGATTCTTGAGATGCAGTAGAGTTCTTGGATAGTTCCTTTGATTTGAGTGCTGTTTGAACCTCCTCCAGTGTGATAGCACTTTGCCTTCCATAGAGGATGGAATCCTTGAAGTTTTCATAGGCTTTAGGTAGTGAACTTAGCATCATTAGAGCCTTGTCTTCTTCTGCTAATTCCACATCCAAGTTCTCAAGATCATCCAAGATCTTATTGAACTCATCCATTTGATCACTTAAAGGCTTATCATCCACCATTTTGAAAGCATATAACTTCTGTTTCACAAACAATCGATTAGCTAAAGATTTAACTAAGTATAGAGATTCTAACCTGTCCCAAATCCCTTGTGCAGTGTCTTCCTTTGCGACCTCCCTCAAAGCCTTATCTCCTAGGCTTAATATCAAGGTGCTATGTGCCCTCTTCATCATCAGTTTGTGTTCATTCTCCGAAATATCATCAGGAAAGCTTTCTTCACCTGTTAAGGCTTCAGACACTCCTTGCTGTACCAAAATATATATATATATTTTTTGTTTGCTATCTAACCTTTCCCTACAGTTTACGACTAGCACCATGCTAAAGATTGACATCATCATAGTCTTATCAAATCAACTACAACACCACCCCTCTTTTGATCGATAGCTTATCTGAAGTTGTGTCTTTTCTAATCAAGTGCCACACCTCCATATAAGCAGTACATCTTCTTTTGATCTTTTGATGTGGATCGGCCGTTTCTCCATCACGGTTGTATACAAGGCCGCCATAGATGTGTTGGTGTACTTGTCCTTTTTTTCTATTTAGTTTGGGGTATGCCCTCTTTTAGACTGTGTATTTTTGATGTAGCTCACTCGCCTATTTTTAGGTTGGTGGCATTCATGTGTTTTGTTCTTTTTCATTTTTGGCAACTAGATAGCTTTTGTTGTGGAGGTTCATACATCCCACAACCCCCTCTTTGAGGTCTTCATTTGTACATTTACACTCTTTTACCTTTGGTATAAAATTTACATTTTATCCAAAAAAAAAAAAAACAAGGCCTTCATCTTGATTCTCCATAGATTGAAATCAGATTTCCCAGTGAACCTTTCAACATCAAATCGCGTGGAAGACATGGTTGATCGAGCTTCCCACAAACGGCGCCAATTGTTGTGGATTATCAGCAAATCAACCAAACAATCAAGCAATCAAATGAGAATCAATTCACATAAAATCAGAAAACCAAGAAACGAAAACAAGAACAAACACACCGATTTAGAGTGGTTCGGCTCGGGTCCACTTGAGCCTACATCCACTATGAACTGAGGAACACTTTTATTGAACCACCACACAAGATCCGAAAGCAAATTACAACGAACACTCAAGAATCACTCAAACTATTCTAGACGAACACTCGATCGACTTTCACCCTGAATATCTCTCTCACTAAACACTATTAGCAGAAAATTACAGAAGTGAAATGAAAGTACATTAAGATAGCTATTTATAGAAACTGGAATGAGCTAAATCCATCAAGAATTGGTTGAGAAAATGAGCCCGCAAGCTAGCCTTCTCAAACTGATCTAACAAATTCAGCTTCAGCCAAAACTCCTCGGGAAGACGCGCTCAACTGAATTAACCGTCTAAAGTCGCATTTGCCGATTACGTTTTTATAAGTGGAAAACGTTTTCTTCTTTCTTGGCTATTTTTCTGCACTTTGAGCTTACTTTTCACAGAAACCTTCCGTATTAACCCAATAATGTAACAAAAAGAAACATGCAACCTCGATATTATATAATCGAAGTAGCAAATTCAATTCCAAAATATAGGAATAGTATATCTCGTTTGAGCTTATGTGTGTACATAATGAAATCAAATTAAAGAAGTGGAACATGGAATTCGAAAAGACAAAATTTGTTTATACATACATTCAGAAAATTACAATTACTCGATAAACTCAGAGATCAAGCTCAAAGACAGTGTATTAACCACTGATTTCTTACTTAAAACATGATGATTAAAAAAGTCAAAAATAAAACCAGACCATCTATTCCCTATTCAGTGCTATATATTGCTACGTGTGTAAACTAATATAATCATCATATACTCTTATCGTATATCCAAGCATAAACAGATTTGCAATAGATCGAGGAATCCAAGACAAGAAAAGGATGATCTAAAATGGGAAAATAAAGGGAAAGGAGTATTCACAATTTACAAGAGACTAAACCCATCAGTCATTAGTTCTTAATTAAAGATTAACCAAATATTAATCCACTTGATTAGCTTAATTACCGATCCGAAGAGAGAGAGCCGCGGTTGTATCAAGCCTCCATGCAAACCCTCCACAGTCCATTCTCCAAACGTCACACGGCACCGTTTTAGACGTCTTCTCTTTTCCGCACGTGACTACCCTGACCCGGCACGTGAACGCCGAGCACCCCACTGGCAGAGCCACCCCCTCCTCCACCACCAACCACGCCGCAACCTCCCCTTCCGCCGCGACCATCCGCCGGTACGCGGCATTCATCCACCTCACTCTGTTTAGACTGTCCGATACAAACCCGGGACACGTGTCAAGATCCAAACACCTCACCCTCTCCTCATCCGTACGCCCTATTCCCCCATAGGCATAACAATCCACCAGCCACGTGTCCGTCACGCATTCTACCTTCACCCACGATCCCACCACCACCGGCCGCGCCATCGCCGCCGGCGGACACTGAAACTCCGATCCGGGAGTCCCGATCCCGCCACCGCTCCCACCATTCTCAAAGCTAAGCCACAAAGGAAACCTCTGCTTCGGAGCTTCCTTCACTTCCGGTGCCTCCGGAAGCAACGGCAAAGTTTTGATATCCTTCTCTCCGCCGGTCACCGACCCGCCGGAGTCAGTGTTTTCCGGCGAAGACCTTCTTTTCTTTCGATTGTTCCTCTTGCTAACAGTACCATTACTACCATCTTTAGAAATATACCTTCTTTTTCCGCGGCCTGCTTTGGCGGAGTGGCCGCCGCTGTTCTCCGGCGTGGTGGAGTTGCTACCATCGCCGCCGGAGACGGATCCATTAGTAGAAGCAGGTTTCGGAGCTATGGGACGAAACCTCAGCATTATCCTATCCACCTTCGATATATCGTACGCACCACCGGCGTATCTGGCTGTACAACACCCACCTCTTTGATCCATTTTGTTTTCTAAAAACTGTGAAATAGAATTGCACCCAAAGAGCTTGAAACCGGGGAGAGAGATTTATACAGGAATTAACACGTGTGAGGAAAGGTTTGAGGGTGACTCGTGTGAGGGATGTGATTGGTGGAGGGTGGTACGTGGCGCAACGGCGGGTAGGGTTGATGAGCCAATAGGAGGCGAAAGAGGTGGGGCCCAGGAAGTAGCTAATGAGAATGGAGAGAGTGGCAATTACTGGTGATAAAAGAGGGGCACGTAGGGTTCTAAGCCTGGGGCATCGTGTACGGTGGTGGAAGTTCCAGAAAGGGGTGTACGTGTTGGATTAGGATTCGAGGGAAGTAGCGGAACGCATGGTCTTAATGTTGGTGATTGCGCCACGTGGCTATGAGTGTTTGACAAGGGCAATTTTTGACGAGATATTTGTATTGGGGGTTGATTTGGTGACAGAGGATTGGGGTATTTTTTGACCTTTCCATCTCACCTCGTGACTTCTCATACAGGTTAAATACTTATTTCTAACTCAAAAATAAATAAAATTAACTTTTTTATCGTAATATATTATTTATTAATTTTTTTTACCACAATTTAAGTAAAGAATTAAAATTCTAATATTATTGACTGATGTGATGTGAAATATTCTTTATATCTTATTTATTAATAAAAGTAAAATTATCATTTTTAATATTTATAATATAAAATATAATATATATATATATATATATATATATTATTTATTGTGGTAGAAAGTAATTCATTATCCTAATTATGATAGAATAAATACTATCACTTCCTAAATATGCTCTTGTTTTAACTCCACAGTGAAATTTACTTCTCAAAAAATTATAATAATTAAACCGTATTACAAATATAATTTTTTGAAATAGAGTTGTATATCTAAATCCAAATTTCTTTTTATAACATGTTTTAGTCGTTTTACATACCAATCTTTGATATGCGGTTATGAGCGGTTCTAAAAAAATTAAATGATGTTATGAACATCCTATTAATATTTTTTTTTCATTCAAAATTATTATATACTACATTAATGGGTAATTACAATTATAATAAGTGTACAGATTTTAATCATGTTGGAATTTTGTCTCGAGCTCCAACTCTACTTGTTAAAGTAAATAATTGACCCCAAATTAATTGTTGTTTGAGCACGACTTAAATAGCTTATTAAAAATATTAATTATACATGGAATATCTAAAACTTAATTTGAATTGAAGATGATGTGTACGAACTTTTCAAACTTCATTAATGGGAACAGGTCAGAGTGTATTATATCCATACTCGATCAAGTTAAAATACATACATATACATTTGTTTCTAGTATGATTTCTGTGAATTATGGTTATTTGATATGGATTGAAATTTATATGAGCTGAGCTTATTCGATTTTTGTTGGACAATTTTGTTGGGATGAATTATTCCAAATATTTTGTTATTTGTTGTATGATGTCTAGCTATTCACTGAATTTTCATTTTAAAAAATTCTTATTTTTCTTTAAGAATTTGGTAACTTTTTATTTTTTTATAATTTTTGATATAGTAACTTTTTCACAGTTTATGTAAAAGAAACTAAATTTAAAAGGCCAAAGCTGTAGATTGTTATGAAGTATTGAAGTGGTATGGGTATTTGATTCTCTAATAAATGACGATGTGAATATTGAAAAATATGCTCGATGATGATGAAAATGAAGATAATAAATGGATGATGTCAGAAAATGTAAAATTAATCATTCAAATGGAACCTAATGTCGTTCCTAGATTTATGTTGGGAATGTGATTCTTATGAGACCCTTTCATATAAATAATTTTGCGAGACATGTTGAATTACACTGTATAAAATAGATATTAATTTGTAAAAATAAATTTGATTATACAACTTTTATCTCATTAAATCATATTATTTGGGAGTATTAAGTTTTTATATTATTTGTGATGAATCCAATGGTCCATAGTTAAAGGGATTGGTGATGATCTAAGGGTTAAGAAACGAGCTGGCTGAGCTGGAGCATAACAACCACATGCAAGGCTGTTATGGAGTAGTTAAGCCCTACAGTTTGTTGAAGACCCTCTGAGCGGGAAAGCTTGTGTGTGTGTGTGTGTGTATATATATATATATCTTGATCTATAGATTAGATATAAGACACACACACACTCATCAGATCGAGAGAAGAGAAGTTTCAGAGTGTTTGTTCTTCATTTCTGCAGATTTAGGGTTTCTAGGGTTTGAGTGAGTTTTTCTCTTCAATCTTGCACATCAGCTGTAATTCTTTGCTTCAGTTATCAATACAATCGTTGGTTGTTTGGCTCCCGTGGATATAGGATCATTGATCGATCCGAACCACGTAAATCCTGGTGCAATTTACTGTTTATCGTTCATGCATGGTTCATGGTTGTGTTTGTGCATGCATGGTGATCTGCTGGTTTTTTAGCTTGAGTAATTGCTGGTTATTTCACAACAATTGGTGCGGTGAACGTGGAGGTTCTGAAGATTGATAATCTCTGGTTCATTCCTATCGAGTAAACACGAAGATCATCTCACATCCAAAACGCGAAGTGGTTCTTCTACTAATTCAAGAAGATATGAGTTCTGCGAAGTTTGATCTGGAGAAATTCAATGGTGAGAATGATTTCAATCTGTGGAGGATCAAAATGAAGGCTCTTCTGGTTTAACAAGGAATCGAAATAGCTATTAATGAAGAAGCTCTAAACAATACAGAGAAGAAGGTAGCTCCTGAGATTCTATCTAAAGCTCACAGAGCTCTGATCTTGAGTCTTGGTGATGAAGTCCTTAGAGAAGTTTCAGAGGAGTCAACCGTTTTGGGAATTTGGAGCAAGCTGGAGTCCATCTACATGAAGAAATCATTGGCAAACCGATTATACTTGAAGAAGCAGCTATATACTTTGAATATGGAAGAAGGGAAGGAGATGAAGAAGCATCTTGATGATTATAATCGAATTATTCTGGATCTCAATGCAGTAGGAGTTAGGATTGAAGATGAAGATCAAGCTATCATTCTTCTGAGCTCTTTGCCAAAGGTATATGAACACTTTGTTGATACCATGTTATATGGCAAGCAAACTCTAACAATGACTGATGTCAAGAGTGCTCTTAACTCCAAAGACTTACAAAGGAGAATTGAAAATAAGGATGTTATTGGAGAGGGTCTCAATATTAGAGGAAGATCTGAGAAGAGGGATTCAACCAAGAATCGATCAAAATCAAGATCTAAGTCCAAAGAGCTTGGAAACACTACTGCAAAGAAGTGTTGGAAATACAAGAAAGAGGGTCATATAAGAAAGTACTGTCCAGAAAGAAAGAAGGGAGATAACAAGACAAATAAGAAAGAGGATGCTTCAATTGCCTCAGATGGTTATGACTCAGCTGATGTTCTGATGGTATCACATGTCAAACATGAGAAATAGTGGGTTATAGACTCAGGATACTCCTTTCATATGACATCCAACAATGCTTGGTTTGAGGAACTAAAAGAGTTTGAAGGAGGCTCTGTGTTTCTTGGAAATAATCAGATTTGCAAGATCAAAAGCACTGGATCAGTGAAGATGAAATTCTCTACTGGATCAGACAGTTGATAACCAATGTGAGGTATGTTCCTGATCTCTATAGAAACTTACTATCTGTTGGAATGTTAGATAAATAGGGCTATGAAGTGAGATCAAAAGAAGGGAAGATGAAAGTTTTATCAGGTTCCCTTGTGGTTATGAAAGCAAATCTGATAAATGGAATATATATCCTTGAAGGCTCCACTATTGTAGCTACTGCAGCAAGTGTCAAAGAAGACAAGTCACAGTTATGGCATTTGAGATTGGGTCATATCAGTGAAAAAGGGTTAAATGAACTAAGCAAGCAAGAGTTGCTATGTGGAGACAAAATAGAAAAGCTCATTTTCTGTGAGAATTGTGTTCTTAGAAAGAGCACAAGGATCAAGTTTGCTACTGGAAAACACACCTCTCAAGAAGCCCTTGATTATGTACACTCAGACTTGTGGGGGTCTTCCAAAACCCCTACAATGGGAGGTGCAAGATACTTCATGTCTATAATTGATGATCACACTAGAAAGGTATGGATCATGTTGCTGAAAACTAAAGATGAAGCATTCAATGCTTTCAAGGATTGGAAGGTTTTGGTGGAGAATCAGTCAGGCAAAAAGCTAAAGAAGCTAAGGACAGATAATGGTCTGGAATTCATCAATGATCAGTTCAATAGCTACTGCACCAAGCATGGAATAGCAAGACACAAAACAGTGAGATGCACACCCCAACAAAATGGTTTGGCCGAGAGAATGAATAGAACATTGCTAAAAAGGGTTAGATGCATGCTTATTTCAGCTGGATTATGCAAGAAATTTTGGGGAGAAGCAGTAAAATCTGATGCCTACTTGATCAATAGGAATCCCTCCACAGCACTAAATTTCAAGTGTCCTCAAGAAATATGGACTGGAAATAAACTTGATCTAAAACACTTAAGAGTGTTTGGATGTGCTGCATATGCTCACATCAAGCAAGATAAGTTGAAACCAAGAGCACTCAAATGCATCTTCTTAGGATACCCCGAGGGTGTAAAAGAATATAAGTTATGGTGTTTGGAAGCTGGTTCAGAAAAGTGTATTATCGGCAGAGATGTTGTATTCAATGAGAAGGAAATCCCACTTCTCAAAACCAAAGTTACTGATCAAGACTCTACCAAAAGTGGCACTGGTCTTAAGGTGGAGTTGAACCAAGAAGAATCAGATATCATTGATGAGAGTAGTGATCACATTGATCAAACTGAAAAAGAACAACATGTTGATGATGCAAATGGAGGCTATCAGCTGGTAAAAGATGGAGAAAGAAGAGTAATTAAACCAACTCAAAGGTATGGTTATGCAGATGTTATTGCCTATGCTCTGAGTATAACCTTGGAACCAAGTGAACAGGAACCTGAATCTTATCAAGCGGCTATAAGGAGCACTGATAAAGAATTATGGATGCAAGCCATGGTTGAAGAGATGAAATCTTTAGAGAAGAATGGCACTTGGATACTTGCAGAGAAGCCAAAGAATCAGAAATTGGTTGGATGTAAATGGATTTACAAAAGAAAAGAGGGAATAGTAGGAGTGCAACCACCTAGATATAAAGCAAGGTTGGTTGTAAAGGGGTTCACTCAAAAGGAAGGAGTTGATTTCAATGAGATATTCTCTCCTGTGGTGAAACAAACTTCTATCAGAATTCTACTATCCTTGGTAGCTCAGTTTGATCTAGAGCTTGAACAAATGGATGTTACCACTGCCTTTCTACATGGAGAACTTGAGGAGACAATTTACATGAAGCAACCCCCTGGCTTTGAAGAATGAGGTTCAGAGAAGGTTTGTCTACTTAAAAGGCCATTGTATGGACTGAAACAATCTCCGAGGCAGTGGAATAAGAGGTTTGATTCTTTCTTAAAATCCATTGGTTATGTGAGTAGTAGTTATGACAATTGTGTGTACTACAATGAAGGAGTTCAACTTGAGCAGAAATTATTTTTGTTACTATATGTGGATGACATCTTGATTGCAAGTAAAAGTAAGGAAAAGATTGAGTTGCTTAAATCTAAACTCAATGGGAAGTTTGAAATGAAAGATTTAGGCAATGCCAAGAAGATACTTGGGATTGATATCTTCAGAGATAGAAGCAAAGGAATTTTGCAGCTATCACAAGAGAATTACATCAAGAAAGTTCTGAACAAGTTTGGAATGAGAGAAGCTAAGACACTAGCTATTCCAATTGCAGCTCATTTTAAACTCAGTAATGCTCAAGTGCCAGAGAGTGAGGAAGATAGGAGATACATGATGGAGATTCCATATGCTAATATAATTGGAAGTATTATGTACTGCATGATCTGTACAAGACCAGATTTAGCCTACTCTATCAGCATTCTGAGTAGGTTCATGGGGAATCCAGGTAGATCATATTGGCATGCTCTCAAGTGGTTGATGAGATACTTAAAGGAGACTGCAAGTATTGGCTTATGCTACACTCAAGGAGAAGAAAAGACAGAGATCTTGCAAGGGTTTGTGGACTCAGATTATACAGGGTGTCTTGATACAAGGAAGTCAATCTCAGGCTACATATTCACTTTGTTTGGTGGAGCAATTAGCTGGAAGGCAAGTCTTCAAAAAGTTGTGGCTTTGTCATCTACAGAAGCTGAGTACATTGCAGCAATAGAGCTATCAATGAAGCTTTATGGTTAAAAAGGATCCTATCTGAGATGGAAAGGCAGCAAGTTGCAGTGTATTGTGATAATCAAAGTGTTTTGCACTTGATGAAGAATCCGATGTTTCATGAGAGAACAAAGCATGTGGATATCAAGTTGCATTTTATCAGGGATATAGTAGAGAAGACATTGGTCAGAGTTTTGAAAGTAGCAACAGAAAATAATCCTGCAGATGCTTTGACAAAAGTTCTACCTGTTACAAAATTTGCTCATTGTCTGAAATTGGTTCAAGTATGGGATCCAGGTGATCTCATAGATCCTGGAGGATGAGTCAAGATGATGAAGGAGCTAGCAACCAATGTAACTAAGGACCAATGTGGAGAATGATGAATCCAATGGTCCATAGTTAAAGGGATTGGTGATGATCTAAGGGTTAAGAAACGAGCTGGCTGAGCTGGAGCATAACAGCCACATGCAAGGCTGTTATGGAGTAGTTAATCTCTGCAGTTTGTTGAAGATCCTCTGAGCGGGAAAGCTTGTGTGTATATATTTATATATATATATATATATATATATCTTGATCTATAGATTAGATATAAGACACACACACTCATTAGATCAAGAGAAGGGAAGTTTCAGAGTGTTTGTTCTTCATTTCTGCAGATTTAGGGTTTCTAGGGTTTGAGTGAGTTTTTCTCTTCAATCTTGCACATCAGTTGTAATTCTTTGCTTTAGTTATCAATACAATCGTTGGTTGTTTGGCTCCCATGGATGTAGGATCATTGATCGATCCGAACCACGTAAATCCTGATGCAATTTACTGTTTATCATTCATGCATGGTTCATGGTTGTGTTTGTGCATGCATGGTGATCTGCTGGTTTTTTTTAGCTTGAGTAATTGCTGGTTATTTCACAACAATTTGAATAGTGTTATTTAGTTTTATAGGGTGTCTTACTATATATAGGACCCAAGAGTTATTTTAAATTCATTATTATTCGATGCTACTCACGTTTCGTTTCATTTAGTCGTTAATTAAAAAACATAAAATTTTGACTAAAATCATGAAATTTAAGATCTAAAATTAGCTAGAGAATCAAATGAATTCAAAAAAAAAAAGAGTTTTCTATTAGATTCCTAAAAATTCACAACCTAGGATGAACATAGCATATAAATTTTAAGGTATTAATAAAAATAAATTTAGAATAAAGTTGTACAATTTTAATTTTTTTTTTAATGAGCTAGAGGAAGTGGTAGGGAGACAATAAAAATTAGAAAAAAATTACACAAAAATCTAAAACTTTAAATAATAAAAAATAAAATTGAACCTCTAAAACGACAATTAAATATGATTTGAGGGAGTGATAAATTAATAGAGGTTGGCTCCTTTGGTTTGCGGAAATAGTTGAGGAATATTTATTCAAATTGAGAAGTTTGTGTAAGGTAATATATACCTAAATCTTAGATTGATTCTCATATCATATTGTTAGGTAACTGAGTTTTGTGGGTCTAATACGCTACTTATTATGTATGTTTATCGTTATATATCACAAATTCAATATAATTACTAATTTCAAGTTGTAATATTTAAAATGATGAAATCTTTACATATCATGTTGGTCCCAAATGGTCAGAAATTCAGAGGGGGTGAATGAACCTCTATCGATTTTTCGATTTTCAAAACTTTTATGTAATATAGGCTCCTAATTCAACAGTGAATGCAATAACCTTTCTCGATTCAGCAACCTGGCCGTAGTCTGATTCGGGTTCCTGACTCAGTATCACAGTATGCAGCGGAATAAACTTATATAGAGTTTCTGTTTTGCAAAACCTGTTTTCTTTTCAAATATGATTTTAGCAGAATCCTTTCACAGAATGCTTATGATATATGCAGCAGGATAGATATGTAATAAATATAAAGCAGCAAATAAATCAAAGTAATAAACATTTATGGCTTATAGTGGTTCGAAGGTGGTGTAATCCTTCTACGTCCACTCTACCCCTTCACAAGGAGGAACTTTGTTAAGTCTGATTGATTTACAAGACTCAGCTTTATAATCCTCTTCTCAACACAAGTATGCCTACTAGAATCCCAGATTCCTAGGCTAAAACCCACACAGGGTACACAATCCCACACAGTCAATAGCCTGCACAAAACTATAAACTTAGCAAGGATCCAATCCTATCAACTAAGTACATCAAACTAAAACAACCTAGCACACATAACACAATGGTTAAAAGATACAATATTCTTCAACTGGTGCAAACTCGAAATCAGTCTTGAACATGAAAACTTTAATGTTATGGTTGACTGCTTCTTGAAGGTTGAGTGACTGAACTTGAGGTAAGCTTGACAAAGTTTTGGAGGATATTTGATTTTCCACTTGGCTCGCTTCAACAAATTTTCCAATCACTCATACCTCCTATTTATAGAGATAGGAAAAGTATCTGTTGAAGAAAGATACTTCTCCATTTTGAATTTGAGTTCCGATCTTCAAAGATCTTCTCTATGACTGCATTAAATGCAACTTGGTTGCTCTTGACATGAGCATTTAATGCGCCTGACATTGGCTTATGGACCTTTCTGACACGCTTGCTGACTTGGCACTGCGGTAAGAGTCCACCACTGAGGTTCATGCAACGGCTAGCTACTTTAGAGATAGTCAGCTTGCTCTTCCTTAAACTTGCATGATCTTTCTCGTACTACATGGATTAGAGTATCGCTTGTCTTTCTATGAAAGATTCGTTGGCTGTATTTTGTCGTCTCAGCAAGTGTTGTAGCTCTTTCTTGCTTGCTGCTTCTGGCGTGCTGCTTCCTTCAACTTACTTCTCTTTTCAGCTTGCTTACTGCATGCTGCTTCTAGAATGCTACCCGCTGCTTGATGCGTCCTCCATACTGCTCCCTTCAACTTGCTACTCATATAGGATATCTCTCTGTATCTTCTAGGGTTGATTTTCCTTAACTTGGAAAACCATTACATGATCTTATCTAAAAATAAGGAATCTGAAGATCACGTAATCACTCTGAAAACTAGGTACTGATACCCTAAGCAAACTATTTTTGTCTTATTACGCAAATTGTTTTGTCTCATCAAAATAACTACAGAAATATCCCAACATATCAACAATGGATATTTAAGACATATTTGACAATGGATATTTAAGACATATTTGTGGTAGCGAACGTCATATTTTGTTGGTTTTAATATTATTATATTATGTAATAAGTAACTAACATTTATTAGTGAAGGAATAAATATGGTACATTGTACACAGCCTGGTCCTATGGGTTAGCTATGGTATCATTATCTGCGCATATGCGACGCCAACCAACAAGTTTTCTGCATAATAATGTGCACTAATGAATTATTTTCCTCTTATTTATTTTGCCAAAATAATTCATTCTAACTGTTAAAACATTATGCTACAATACTAGCTAATTTGTAGGTTTGTTACCTAATTAATTGTGTATATATATATGAAATATCATAATTATTAAGCTTAGTCGTTGAACTCGTCCCTAAAACGTGGTTTTCTCTAAACAACAACTATTCGAACGCAACACAAGATCTTTTTTCATTATTATTTTTACCGTTGAGTTCGACCACTAATTTAATGTTATTTTAGTGTCTTCGTTTTTTACCAAAACAATATCTTCTATTTCGCGTTAGTGTTTCATTTGATGTTTCGAAATAACCAACACACAACAAGTATAAATATGATTACCACTAATTTACAGGAAATTAAAAAAAACTGGAATAAATGTTGAAACATCAAATAGGAATAAAAGATCAAGTTCAATTTTTTTACCATTGCCAAAATTTCATGAAAAACACGTGATTGAAGACTTGGGGTGTGAAAAAGAATATAGGTTGTGGTTTTAAGGCTAAAATGGGAAATTTGAGTTATGATGGTCGTGGAGAGAATTTCTTTGCCTGTAATTAAATGACCAAATTAAATAATCTGATTGGGACACACCTTGACCCAGAATGTAGTGGATCATTTTTAATGGGCTTTACCAATTTCAGTTAACCATTTTTTGATGAAACATTTAATAAACTAACTAATCAATCACAGTCCATACAAGAAAATTTCTAATTAATATGATAATTTTGGAGAATAAAAATATCAATTCCGAAAATATAGAAAGTATAAAATAAACTCTCCATTCTGGAAAAGGAAATATCGACACTAAAATATTAGAAATGAAAGCATTTGTTAGCGACTGAGTTATGGTCCTTAATTAAATAATAAAAAATAAGACTTATGGTCCTTAATTTAATTAAAGTGATTTTATAAGATCCTAATATTTAGTTATTAGACTTATTAGAAGCTTGTTTCTTAAGACCATTTTAATTATTTTAGTATATTTTGTAAGCTCGCAAATATTATGTCACCATAAGTCATAACTAAAATCAGCCATTAAAAAATATATGTGTATTCTCGATAAAGATACTTGCTAATGTGATATATATATATATATAAATATATATATATATATATATATATATATATATATATATATATATATAAATACCGACCGTTAGTATAGTCCATTCATTTCTATATTTAGAGGCGCAGAAAGGGGCTCACTTTCAAGAGTAAAGGATGGATAAAATTTATGACTTTGGATACCTGTTTTTTAATGAGAATATGAAACAAAAAGTCTAAGTTAAAGGAAGATATTTATTCATAAATCATAAAATTATTGGCAGTTCGAGTAATCTATTCTACTTTTCTGTGTCGAACCCCTATTTTGAGTGTCAAAATCACATGATTTTGATGTGTACATGTATTCTTGATTACTACTGTTAATTAAAACTTTTGTTAAAACAATATAACATGAATTGAACACGAAAAGGTGGGAAATAGTGTCTCATTAGTTAGTTTTATTCCAAATCGAATCCACTGTACCAAATAATTCTATTTAAGAATAAGAATTTCCAGCTTTGTACATTATCGATATTCACTGGATTTCGAATTTTGGTAATAAAAAAAAAAAAGAAGCTTCAAAGTGGGAAATACTAAAATACAACATGCAGATATTATAGAGAAATTGAAATTAGTTTTCTGGACTATATGTGCAAAAGCTTGTGTATGTTAAAAATTGATTATAATATGGAAGTCCTAAAAGCTATAAAAAAAAAAAAAAAGAAGAAGAAATATCATGTTTTTCTAGAGTACAATCTTTTAATTTATATGAAATCGTTTCATAAACATAACTTCGTGAGACGAAACTTCACTATTCATAACTCAAAACAATTTTCAATTGTCAAAATTGTTCCGTGCATTATGAATTATAAGTATGGCATGCATGCACCATTTCACAAAAATAACTATTTGTTGAAATATTTTAACAATTTATTTTTCTTTTCTAAAGTTGTGCCCTCAGTATGATGCAGACCGTACTTCCAACGTCCACACCAAGCATAATTTATATCTTTATTTTGCCGACATGATTTGTGAAAATTGATGTAATAGAAACCATTTATATTCTCCTAAATATCTCCATGATTTTCAATTGGATACCATTTTTTATGTAGTCCATTCCTTGCCATATATAGAGAATCAGAAAAGGCAAAATACCCAAGAATAGATGATGGGAAAAGGAAACAATAAAAAGAAAGAATGAAATTTCAATATGCCTCTTTCCTTTTCTTGTCCAATATATTTTTTGGTGGATATATGTGGTACAAAGTTACTAGTTGAAGTAAAGATATAAAAGAATGGTTTATATCAAGCAAGAACACAAGTGTACCAATCATTCACATGGTAAAGTTATCTGTTTATATCCATCATTTTTGGTAAAATTTGCCCAACAATGGGATCCAATGTTGTTCCAATAGTCTTAAAGATGCCTAGGTACCCACATAACTGGAATAAGGATTCAAATATGGGCCTATGGAAATCTACCAAAGAGATATTAAAAAACAAATAAATTATATAAAATTGTTTTGATGCTATTATTTCATGAGATGGAGTCTGCCGTTCATAATCAAACTTTGTTCGTTTTCACATGTCAAACTCTATCTCTATATTCTAGGAATTTTCTAGAATATTTCTACAGTGAAATGCATATTTTCTAGTTAATCTCAAGTACTACTTCCATTTCAAAATAACAGATATTTTAGAAAGTAGAACTTGTTTCATTTTATGTGTGATCACCTGTAGATTACTAAGAAGAGTAATAAAATTCACATGTACCAATATTACACTGGTATTATAGAAGTACTCCATCCTTCTAAAGAAATACACAACATTGTGCTACAGCCTAGGTACACACCTCATCGAAATTATTAATGGCGACCTCATTCATAGATTACAATTTACGATTTGTTTTTTTTATTTTCAAGATTTGTGATTACATTTAATTAGAGTTTGTGGAGAGTAAGAAATTGTTGTTCATGGACAAGATACTAAGAAGGGCAATTCATATATTTAAGAGCATCTCTAACATTGTTGTAATAATATTTGTATTTGATTTTTTTTTTTCTTCAGAAATATTATAAGAAGGTGAGTCAACAATTCTCAACTGTCATCTCTGCATCATGTTAATACAAAGCTTCGGTATTCTTCTCTTCTTTTCATTTTCATTTTTAATTCATTTTCTTTTATTTTTATTATTTCTTTATAATAAAAAAAAATTATGAAATATTTCCTTTTAGTATAAAATAATATAATATGTTGGAGATGAATGATATTTTTTTTACATTATAATATAACAAAATTTATGATAAAATATCGTATGGAGATGAATAAAGTATATGAAAATAAAATAATAATTTAAAGAAAAATATGTAATTTACGTCAATTTAGGAAGATTTCCCATTGATTGGTATCAATCACTTTTGGAACACCAATACCAAAAAATCTGCAGAAAGATAAGCCAAATATATATATATATGATTATATAAAAGGCTATTATTAGTAATAAGTTTGAACTGGATCGTCATCCAACGTTTATCGTCCACATGTCCTTCTCAAGATGAGATCACAAGATTTTGGTCACGGAACAACTATTTAATAATAACTTAATTAAATTATTATTGTTTGAGTCGCTATATCATGGATATGTCTTGAGTTGTCCCATCCCAATCCCTATTATACGATATATAGAGGTGACTGAATCATAATGAATCCATGCATACATGCACATATACACATACCATAATTCATTTTCTTTTTACACCTACACAAACAAATCAACTTAGAATTATTTTTCCGTTGGTTTTTACGAGAGTACGAATCTTGTAATTAAATTATTTGACAAATTAAATTATTTGACAAATTAAATTATTTAACATATATCTACTTATAATCTATATAAATACAAATTTAAAAAATTGAATTGTAATAATAAATTTGAGTTTAAAAATCATATAATGATAAAAAAATTTAAAAAGTATCAAGGATGTGCAAACTCACTCATTCGTTTGAGTGATATTTACATATATAAACATACAATTAATACAAAATAATCAACACAAAAACTATAATGAGAAACCTTCTCACAAATATAGTTTCATAAGAAAGAAATATATTATTCACAATCAAGATTCATTTTCACAAAATTAATGTATATTTTATGAATTGTGATGAATTGAAATATTTCAGGAAATTAGACTCATAAAACAAAATTCAATTAATCTTGTTAATATTTAATTGATCTGAGTGTACGTGCTATATCCTCCGAATCTATACAAGATTTTCTCAAGTCAATTGATCCTCTCCATTCTAAATCATCATGAGCGTGACCATATTTAATTTGAGTCACAATTGTGTCACTTAGATTGCAAACATTTTTATATTATTCAGTAGGTTAGAAATACAAGAGATCTTGATAATTTCTTCTAGATGGATTCAGATAGTAGACTCAAATCTTAGTTTTCTGACCACAGTCATTGAAATTCAATTTATTTTAAAAATCATCTAATAATTGAAAAGACATTACCAACCGTAATCTTGTCTGCCAGGCACAGATTATGCCCTTAAATCCATGATTAAAATAGCAGTATACGTATATTGCAACAATATTAATTTAACATAAAATTAGCTACAACTGTATCTTGATAATTGTGACTTTTTGCTTTCTAAATTTAGATAAGCAAAATCTAGGCCTTGATCATGCCATCCACTTACATCTGAACACGTCACTAGATAATTAATCCTAAATTAAGAAAGCCCATTAAATATTAGTCTTGGTTTTGTCTGAATGTGCTCTTAATAATGTGATTCTTAGCTTAAGATGGAAACATGCATGTGGGTTCGTGCCACGTGTGATGTGGGCAGTTAAAAAATTGGACAAATAGGGATAGGTGTTCCAATGAGGAAAAGAATTCCAAAGTCCAGAAAAACAGCCACAATAATTGCTCCTTTTTAGGGCAGGCAGCATGGGAGATATAGAACTACCAACTTTTGACTATTTAATAATTGGGTTTTAAGATACCTACATTAGTCACTTTTATTTTTTTTATTTTATTAATCCCAACATAGTAACCTTAACCCTAGTTCAACCTGCTTTTGAGCAAACGTAACCAAAAGATGTCTCAGAATACGCAATTTTATTAAACATTTTTGTCAATTTCCATGAGTTAATTAGTATATCTGAATTTGCTTCACCTTTTGTCTGCAAGAATCATTAGTTGAAAGTTTAAGGTTTGGAAAAGTAAAATTAGTATTTAGCCACAGTTTGATGTAATGCTACTTCATTGATCCTTCTGTATAACATATAGATATGAGATATGAGTTGAAAATTACAGTGAGTATTCAATTCTTAGATGAATAAAAGTATATAATTTATTTTCGATTGAGTACATTCCATCATTTATATAGTAATAATTTAGTGGGTCGAATTGTTATCCTATTAAACAACGTAGAGACATAAAACATGAACTTGATTTTGTGCTACTCAATAAATCATATCAAAAAAAAAAAAAAAATCTTATTTAATTAAAAAATTAATGTTAGTCCTTCAATTAAAAAATATGTTCAATTTCACATCTTTATCAATTCCTAACTATAGTGTTTTTTCGTGTTTGAAATTCACCGAGAGGTCTAAAATTGAACATTGTTTTTAATTAAAGAACAAAAATTGATTTTTGAATTTCCAAATTATACAAAACTAATATCAAATACGAATTTGGAACCGGAATAAAAATGAAACTTTCCCTTTATATTTTTGTGAAAATTAAGGTGATATAACATAACGGAGCTGAGAAATTAATTTAATAAAATATTGACCGGCTTCTTCAATATTTCAAATGGTGAGGTGGTATCAGTTAAAGGTTACACTCAACATATAAAATGGAACGTGGTCCAATTGGTTCAATAAGATGATGCATTAATAATTAAGATATTGTTCCAATACTTTTAATGATGCATGAATCAAATATATAGTGGGTCTATATACTATGGAAATCAAATAAAGAACAAGAATACTAAGCTTTCCATTTTAGCTTTGTGTTACAAAAGGCTCCTGTTTCATGAAGTTAAAAGGCTGGTTACATTCATTTGAATTATTTGGAGCAAGAAGCACATGTTATGGAAATGAAACAATGAAGAAAAAGTAAGAAAAAACAAAAAAAAGGATGATACTGAACTTTTATATACCATTTTACACGATGTGTCGTGTAACACAAAACTCCTTTTATCTTTAGCATGGCTTCTCGTTTGCAATACAATTTCTTCAGTTCAAAAAAATTAAAACAAGAAAAGGATGCATGCAAACCAATTAAATATTAAAATATTCATTAAAAATAAAATAATGTAAATTGGAATCGACTTGCTCTATCAGATCGAGATTTCTATTGATTGGTATAAGTCGCTTTTTAAGCAGCAATATCAATGAATAGGTGGCAAAAAAATAGTCCGATTATGTAGTTGAACTCAATCGTCATCAATATCGACCGTCCACATGTCCTTCTCAACATGAGATTACATGATTTGGGTCATGGAATCCTCTTCTGATTATTATAATTATTATTATATCGAATTTTGTTAAACTATAATTAAAGTCGTTATACTAGGATACTATATATGTTTGTCCCTAATAAACCCACATTAAATCTAATGGTCCAAGCAACCTAGATGCCCCAATTTAATATATATTATACTACTCTCTTCGTCCCGAAACACTTTGCACCCTTATTTGTGCACAGTTTTTAAGAAAAATTGAATGATTGTTTTATAAATTAGGGTATAAAAGTCAATTCTACTTTTTCTAATGGAGGGATTAGTTTGAATGTTTGTGAAAAAGTAATGGCATTGTGTGTAAATAAGTGTGTATTGTGAGGGTAAGAATTGTGATAAAATTTGTCATTTTTGAATGTGCAAAGTGTTTAGGAACAAATTAAAAAGAAAAATGTGCAAAATGTTAAGGGATGGAGAGAGTTATCTTTTTGTCACTTGTCATTGCTTTCATTATCTCATATATGATTTTGTAGATTTTTTAGGTACTATACGGGTTGTATTGAATCGATGGATTGGAGTTGTACATTTATTTTATTTTCTTGAGTCATTTGAATTTTTTTAAGAACATGCCTTAATTTGAATAGATTAAACTAATTCCCTTTCATATTCTTTTATTTTCAAAATTTTCAATCCAATTGCATAATTTCAAAATTCTAAAAACAATTAGAGTGAAATAAATTTCTTCCTCCCAAACGCAACCATATATGATAATATGTTCTTAGATGAATTAAGGTTGGTGGACTTGAATTCTCATGTAAAATATTAAAATAAGAGTTCTACGATACTTTTTCATGAAACTAAATATGTAAACCAACGGGTGAACTCATAATTTAAATATGAATTTATTAAAATAAATTGATTTGTGGATAATTGGGATCTATTTCATAAAATAATAATCATAGGATCGTCTGAAATTGGTTTTTATGAAAAATGTTATATTTTAACAATCAACATATAATTAATTGTTAATGTTTGGTTAGCGCCAAAATATACATTATTCAAATAAAGATTAACTTAGAACTAAAGCAACATTATTAATAAATACAAAAATAGTACAATTCTTTCATGATCTATGATTTTTGCTTTCCAAACTTAGATTAGAAAAATCTATGATTTGATAAATAATGACATCCACCTAGAACTCGGACACATGTGAAAACGTAACCAAAGTTGGCCTAGATTTGAAAAAAAAAAAAAATTGAAATTAATATTCTTCTTATTCTGTCTGGTTGCTCGTAATGATGTAAAGAGGCACGTGGGTTGGTGCCACGTGTTGACTTGGGCAGTTAAAAGGTGAGACTATTTTGGGTAGGTGTTCCAATGAAGAGAAATTCCAAAGTCCAAAGAAACAGCAAAAATAATTTATCTTCTTTAGGGGCAACAAATTAAGGAGAATTAGAACTACCAATTTTGGACTGTTTAATTGGGTGTTACGTACCTACACTACACTCACTTTGCCTTTTCATTTCATTAATCCACACATAGTAACCTTAACCTTAGCTCAAACTGATTTTGTTGCAAAGGTTACTAAAGAAGGGATTATTCAATATTGAATATGGACTCAATGATCATTTACATGTTAGATTTATTGAATGATGAGAGTTATGAAATACACAATAAAGTATCATTCAACCTTCCTGATACAAAATAATATAATTTGAATGTTAATTAGTTAGGATTTCAATAGTTAGGATTTAGGATTTCAAAATTCCCGAAGTATGTTTGTTTTGAAACTTCAATTTGGATTACAAAATCTCAATACAATCATACCCTATTATTACCACCTATATCTACAAAATAAAATATTACATTATTTCAATTTTTCCAACATTGATTTGACATCTACAATATAATCTTACCCTACAAAATCCTCAAACAAACATATTTTTACTATTTACCTTTACTACAAAATCCAGGATTTCAAAATCACGATTTTCTCAATCCCACATAATTCCTAAATAAACATACCCGTAAGAACTGATATTGAATGGCTTCATCACTATTGAGTGAATTATAGTTATCAATTTCATTTTATTTAGGGTTAATTTCATTTTCCAACTTGTACTATGCACGTTATTTAATTTTGTATTCTAAATTTTTTTTTCTCCGATCACAACTTATACTATACGTTTTGTGCACTTTTGTAATCTCCGGCCATTATTTTCTGGCGAGAAAGTGACCACATGATTTTCAGGTATTCATTGAGGGTTATTTTCATCATTTTCTAGGTCATTAACTAATTCTACTCCAAAATTGAATTTAGCCCTAATCTTTCCCATATTTCTTCCACAAATTATTTGAGTAAATGAAGATTAATGATGAGGTTTAAATAGTTGATGTACCAAATTTACTCATGTCTAGAAGTGCAAATGACGAAAATAACCCTCAATTAGCACGTGAAAATCACGTGGGCTCTTTCTCACCGAAAAATATTGATTGAAGATTGTAAAAATAAACAAAACGTATAGTATATGTTGTGATTGGAGAAAAAAAAAAGTTTATAATGTAAAATTAAAAAACGTACATAATACAAATTGGAAAATGAAATTAACCCTTTTATTTATACGGTATGGCAGAAACATCTTGTTTCATTAAGAAAAATAGAACAAATTGACTTTTGTTTTATTCAAATGGTTGTTACGCCCGAATTGAGAGATAATATTGAAATAATCAAAACGATAAAGATTGAAAGTAGATATTAGTTTCAAATTTAGAATTAGAAAAAGAATACATTTTCTTTGTTTTATTTTCTGATTCATATCTCATCCTAGCATGGAATGAAACTCCAAAACTCATAATAAGAAGTAATTTTCAGGTATTTGTAGTCATATTATAAATTGGATGAATGATTAATATTTCAAAAAAATTATTTTAAAGTATTTTAAAATGTAATAGAAATACTTTATTTATGGAATTCGAAACAATTTGAGATGAAACTTAGAAATGAATTGAAATTTAAATATTTCATCCCAATAATAAAATTGAATTGATTATCGAATGAAAATTGATAACTTTAGTTGAGGGTATTAAATGAAACATTTGTGACATCAGGTATGAAATAGATTGTGAAGTAAAAGAACGGACTGGAATTGTTATTGGGCCTCCATTTTTTGTTAGTCATAATAATGAGTCTAATACAAATTGGATTTGTCAAAAAATTACAACCCGACTCTTCAGAACTAGAACCCATATCCAATCTTTAAATTTTTTTATAAATTTTATCACAACCTTTCAAATTATGCCAAATAATCACAATCTTACTAAAAAATAGTAAATAGCCGTCCAATTTTCTCTTAAGTTTTATTGAAGTGTGTCAACTGCTTTTTGTCAAACTTAGCAAAAAAATTTAGTAGTACATATATATAACATGATCTTGATTTCAATTCATATTTCATCTCACACAACGAGAAAGTTATAAAAGAGAGTAAATCTTCTCTATAAGCTGAAACCAAGGATATAACAACAGAGATATTCTTATTTATCAGTAAACAACAACACTGAGATTACTCATATTACAAACATCATGCTACATTGAACTCAACTTATTTTTTTGTTACCTTAAATTGTTCAAACCATGGAAGAAGATTCCCTATAAACCACTATGTTGTTATAGGCATCAAGGGTCAAAAACTCATCCAAATTTGGTGCTAAGCATTGCCTTGCAAAAATCTCACATGCCTCCCTATACTTTCCCTTGTCAAATCTTTCCTTCCCAACCTCCCTTTCAATCCTCTCCATTTCCTCTTCAACCACTCTCTCAAACACCGACTGAGTCACCTTCACACCGAGCCCGTCCCCGTCCAACTCGGCCCCGTATTTCAGCCATTGCCAGTTCTGCACTCGGCTTATCTCAGCCGTTGCTGCATCCTCCATTAGGTTATAGAGCGGAACCGATCCGGTCCCTGTTAGCCATGCCGCCAAGTACTGAATCCCAACCCTTGTGTTCAACCGGAGGCCTTCCATTGTCCGTACGCCTTCAGGGATCTGAAGAAGGTCGTCTTTGGTTAAGTGGGACCCGTCTACGGATTGGATTTGGTTGGCTTTGTTGCCCATGTTGGTGGTGAAGACTTCCACGATGGTTGGGACTAGTCCAGGGTGAGCTGCCCAGGTCCCATCATGCCCTGCCTTCACTTCTCTCAGCTTGTCCTTCTTCACCAACTCAAGGGCCGCCTCGTTGGCCTTTGGGTCATCTTTTATTGGAATCTGAGCTGCCTGTTTATACATGTTTGATAAGTTACATAATTAGTAATGTTAGATGATCACCCCCACCTACAAATATATGCTATAAATAGTATCTAATCAATAGCAAAATTCGATTTTTCTGATAGCTCTATGCTACTCTAAGAATCCCTAAATATCATGAAGCAATGTGGAACATCTTTATATATTGGCCCTCAATGTTTCTTGATTAATCCATATGCATGGAGAATAAAGAATGACATACCATTCCTCCCATAGCATGGACTCCACGACTATGACACGTTCTAATGAGCAAATCCGAGTAACTTTTCATGAAGTGCTGTGTCATGCCAATTTGAACTCTGTCAGGGAGAAGGCGATGAGGATCAGCCCGGAAAGTCTTGACATAGCTGAAAATGTAATCCCATCTGCCACAGTTCAAACCAATCGAATGATCCTTTAACTCATAAAGAATCTCATCCATCTGAAAAACGGCTGGAAAGGTTTCAATCAGTACAGTGGCCCTGATGCTCCCCTTCTCTATTCCAGCCATTTCCTCCGCCTTATCAAACACACTGTTCCATATCCTAGCTTCCCTGCACAATCCTCACATATTTGTAAGATGATGGTCACCTTAACTCAATCTCAATGTCACAAAGATCCTTACCTCGAGTGTTCCATTTTGGGGAGATAGAAAAAGGGCCCGAACCCTTCCCCTTGCGTTTCACGAAACTTTGACCAATTGTGGAAGAAGTAGAGGCCGAAGTCAACTAGGCAACCGATGGCAGGCTCATTGTCTATCAAGATGTGAGCCTCTGGCAAGTGCCAGCCTCTCACGCGAACAAAAAGCGTTGCAATGTGTTCATTAAGCTTGTAAACTCTGTCCCTAACTTTGTCGTGGAACGTTATAGTCCCATTGACTGCATCCCTTAAGTTAGCTTGCCCTCTCATCAGATTCTCCCAGTTTGGTGACAGTGCATCTTCAAAATCAGCCTATTCAATGAATCCAGTTTTTTTTAATAGTTTTATCCAGTCTAAACGGAGTATTTTAGATACTATTTTACAATAGACATTCAGGTACTCAGATTAACACAATCAACATCAAAAAACAAACCAAGCATGTACAGATTCTTACACACTCTATTTTAGTTGATTAATCTATCCATGAATGCCCAGTACGGTTCTAAATAGAAACAACTAAAATTGAATATCAACTATGCAAAATCACATTACATATTCTATCCATCTAAAAAATAAAACACTTTCTACAAAGGACAGAATTAATCACTTAGAAATTACATCAAACACTTTACAAACTGGAATCACTTACCATAAAAACTTTGGCTCCACAGTTGAGCGCATTAATGATCATCTTCCTATCCACAGGCCCCGTAATTTCAACTCTCCGATCAGCCACCGACGGCGGCACCGCCGCGCAAACCCATTCCCCATCTCTGACGTGCTTTGTCGCCAGATCAAACCCCGGCAACTCCCCATTATTGTACCTCAACTGAGCCTCCTTCCTGCGCTCCATAGCATGCTTAACGTGGCTCCTAAACTCCCTCTGCAAATCTGCAACAAATTGCAGAGCATCCTTGCTCAAAATTTCGGCAAATTCTTCATCGTATCTTCCCCTTATTTCTACTCCCTTAGGCAAATCATAGTCCACCACATGTTTACTTTCCTCCATTTTTCCCCAGTAAGTTTTTTCCCCCTTCAATGTTGTGTGATTCAGAAAGTGGGATTGAAGAGTTGCAGATTGATGAAATATATAGTGGATTCTTGGTGGGGTGACGTGGCAAGGGATATGCACGAAAAGGATTGTCGGATGGAGACCGTACAAGAGTTTTGGTTACATTATGTGTATGAATCATAGTGTTCGAATTGATTTATGTATATATGTCATCATTAATATTTAATTATTAGTTTATAGTGTCGATTTTTATTTTTAATAAAGTTATCAGTGTGGATGTGAGTCAGTCGGCTATTTATATAAATGGAGTGGGTTTGGGATTTACGAAATATTCCACGCAAATAAAATATTTATTAGTGATGAGTAATTTAAATGAAGTTATAGTACAAGTGCTTAGAAAAAGCAAACTTATATTGTCTGGTTCCATTTGTCATGCATGCATTAATTTTAGTGCTCTGATTAATTTATTTAGTAGTGACCAAACTAAAGGATGACCTTCTGTGTTTTATTTATAAAAAGATTTCATCTTATGATATGGTAATCAGGTGAGTAATGTAATAATAATGTATTATTTCTTGAATTTTGATTTGTTCAGACAAACATCCTTCATATACTCTTCGACTACTAATTGAATATGTCTCTCTTTTTCTACAAGATTATACGTACTTGTAGAACTCAATGTTGGGTTCTATATGAAACTTTGCCTGGATTCATAATTTAGATGAATTGCTAGAAACGGCATGATCGACGAGCTCCCTCCGTAGGATTTTCCCTGCTGGGGATTTTGGAATCGAGTTGATAAATGCAACACGTCGAATCTTTTTATAAGGAGCAACCTGTGAGCCACGAAGCCATCATGATTTCATCCAAATAACAATCTTTCTATCATTCTTGTTTTAAAAACTAAAACAACAATATAAAGCCCATGTTAGAATAAATAAAAGCAGTGATCATGCCTGTTTTGCAATGTAATCCATTATCTGTGTTGCAGAGATAGTGCTGCCAGGTTTTCTCACCACATAGGCCATTGGAATCTGCCCTGCTTCTTCATCTGGATATCTGCACATATATATCCATTCATGTATATAATCAAATCATAGTAAAACAATATATCTTCATATATTTTGAAGATACATATATGCTTACGGAATCACAGCTGCATCGGCTATTTCACCATTCGATTGAAGCAAATGCTCCAGCTCAGCTGGAGGAACCTGTTTCATTTTTCTCAGCTAACCATTCAAAATTCGTAAACCATCCAAATTATTTCTAAGTAAAGATGATGATCGGATCAACCTGATACGCCTTGTACTTAATCAGTTCCTTCAACCGATCAACAACGAAGAGAAATCCATCTGAGTCAAAGTAACAAAGATCTCCTGTCCTTAACCATCCTTCTGAATCCAACGTTGCAGCTGTGGCTGCATCGTCTCCAGCATAGCCTGTCATTACAACAACACTTACAACATCATGTTTCATTAAGTGGGACACTACAAAATCAACTAAGGTTGATTAATCAATCACATTTCATAATTGTAGGCCCTCGCAACCACAGTTCTCCACGTTGGCCAGGAGGCAAGGCCTCTCGACTCTCATGATCGACAATCTTGGCTTCCATGTTCTCAGACAAACGGCCTGCAGACCCACATCGCTTTGCCTCCTCAGGCGTTACCGCCCCTGTTACTCCGCCACTCGACTCTGTCAGACCATAGCCCTGAGTAACAAAGTATCAATGCTTCATAAAGCCATTCCTTTCTAGCACTGTGACACCAATTGAACTTGTTATGAGATTAGTGTATTTCTGGCATCGATTACTTCACATCAAGATACAGTTTTTTTTAGGAGGAATGTCTTGAAATACCACAATTCATATAAGCGATTATTTTTCAACCACAGAAAATAATTTTGTTACCTTTCTCTCATAATTCAGGAAATTTGACAAATTTGTCCTTTATGATAAAAGTAAAAAAAATTCAGATTTTTTATTGTTGTTCTTGACACTCTGAAGCGCAAGTCAGCTGAAATAACATGTTGAGCATCTATTGAGATGAACATGTGCTGAATGGTCAGTATATTAGTCTCAACACCCTGGAACGAATAGGTCAGTTTGGCAGCATGCTGAAATTACATGTTGAGCATCATGCTGATTTTAGCATCCCGAAACAATTGTTTCTTTTACTTTTATTAGAAGAATAAATTTATTAAAATTTTTAATTTGTAGTAGAAAAGTAATAAAATTATATTTGTAATAGAAAATAATCTCCGAAAGGAATTCCATTGCTTTAACCAACGGACTTTTATTTTTTGAACAGTACACATTGTGCTAGGCTCGTGGCAGGACTAAAATGAACAAAGAACTTTGTTACTAGTAAGGACAAATAATAACAAAGTACAGTAACAATTACGAAAAGTCCAAAATGACATTGATCACGTGATATCATCATAGTCAAACAACTATTGGTTACAAAATGCAACACGCAAAAAGACTATAACAAAGCTACAGCACTTTACAGGTAATCTTTGATTTAAAACATGAAATCACGCATGTGGGCTCACAAGATATCCTTGCTTTAATTAGTCTTTCAATTCATTACATGTTTGTGCATTATCTTTGCATGCTACATTATATGAAATAATATTACCAATATACATGTGACATTATTGATAATAAAAGGGATAACATAGACTTTTATGGGTGAAAAATTTATATACTCATTTACAGATAAATAGCAGAGGTGTTTTCTAACCATTTTGTATTTTATCGACAAAAAATATCCTTTCATTTTTTACTTAAAAGTATAAAGAATTAAGTATTTTTTTTAGCCATATTCTAGAAGTGTTTTCAACTTTTCATACTTTACATGATAAATTCCCAAAATGGATATCTTATGTCAGTGGATAGAAATGAAAGTTATTTGTGGAGTGACAAAAAAATCATTATTTTCCCCTATTTTTAATACAAAGGTAAAAAAATAATCTGAAAGTTGGTGTTATACAGTTGTTTAAAATGACTAATTTTATTAAATGGTAATTAGAATTTAGTTTCACCTAAGTTTCACATAAAAACATTAATTTATTAAAAATAACTAACAAACTAGGAAGTTTGATAATTAAAACTATTAAGGCAGACTCAACTATAAGACCTGGTATAATTTGGGAGAGAGACCAAACACACATGGTGAAAATTAGACGAGTAAAAGTCATATATCTTGTATCTCCAGAATTTTGTTACCGAAATTTAAAAAATAATAATAATAGCAAAAGTAAATGTTTAGAGGATCCATTTGCTGACGTGGCTTGTTCCCAAGAGTTAAATTGTATTCCCTCCGTCCCGCTCAAATTTGCACGTAGGGACGGACACGGAGGTTAAGAAAAAACTGTTTTTGGGCACGGAGCTCAAGAAAAAACTGTTTTTATAGTGTTAAAGTTGAATAGTAAAGGATAATTTTGTAAATTTTATTTGCGGAGTGTGCAAATCTGAATGGGACGGACGAAAACGGAAAACGTACAAATTTGAGCGGGAACGGAGGGAGTATTTGTACCTGATAAATCTCCACGTGAGGAAACTTCTCCCTGAACCGCTCGGAAACTTCCTTACCGAGCGGCGCTCCGCCGCACCCCAGCAGCTGTAACGAGCTCAGGTCATACTTCGCCACCAAATCTGACTTCGTCATCGCCACCACTAGTGGCGGCGTCACCGGAGCACCTGTAACCCTATATCTCTCCACAGCCTCCAGCATTTTAACAAAATCGAATTTCTCAATCAGCACAACACTGTGCCCCATCGACGCAGCCCTAATCAGCATGAAGAATCCGAATACATGAAACAATGGCAGCGTGAAAAGCGACACTTGTGGAATAGGAACTCCATTCCCATCCTTTGGTTGCTCCTCCTCGGCCAATTTGTTGTGGTACATGCCCGCGATCACCGCTATCAGGTTCCGGTGAGTCAACACGACGCCTTTCACCTTCCCGGTGGTGCCGGAGGAGTAGAGGATCGCGGCGGCGTCTGATTGGCTCACAACGACGTCGTTCGCGGAGATCGGAACGTTGAGTTCGAGCATCGAGAGAAACCGCGGCGAATCGAGGAGTATAATGGGAACGCCTCGCGAGAGTTTTCGAGAAGTTTCCAAGGTGGCGAAGACGACGGCGGGTTTGCTGATTTGGATTTGGTGAGTCAACTCGGAGGGGGAAGAGGACGGATTGGAGGGGGAAACGACGACGCCTAGAGAGAGGAGAGAGAAGTAGAGAACGGGGATGTGGAGAGAGGGCGGGGAGAGGATGAAAGCGACGTCGTTTTTGGATAGGAGGGGTTTGAGTGAGGATGAGAGAGAAGCGAGCTGTTGGAGGAAGGTAGGGTAAGTGAGGCGGCGGCCGGTGGCGGCGTCGATGAGGAAGGCGGCGGCGGTGGGGAATTGGAGGTGGAGGGAGAGGGCGTATTGGATTATGGAGAGGGGTTGGGAGGGTGGGGGTAGAGGGACGGGGGGACGAAGACTCTGGTATATCTTGGTTTTGTGGGAGAAGCCATTGTTGGGATCCATGGACCTTCTTGAGGATTCAGTTTCCGCCATGGATGAATGCTCACTCTCTTTCGGACCTTCATATTCATCTATTCAGCTATATTAATGCAATTACTTGAGGAAGCCTATTGGGACAATTTGCATAGGCCACAAGCTTATACCACAATTTCAAAATTAAAATAAGGGATCATCGTAAATCAGATATACAAGAAGAATCTTGTAGTTCAAGTTGTATCTATCTAATCTCAATTACCTAAATTTTTTAGTATTTATTGTCTCAAATCTCAATAGAATGGATAGATTAAGAAAAAATAAATAATCAAAATTTTAAAAAATATTACATGAAAGGATAGGGTGGAATTAGTTCCCCTTCTCCAACACTAGCTCATTAGAACATTTTCTCTTCCTAGCTCATTAGAATGGACAAGATAAAAAAAATTAATTAATTAATTAATAGTCAAAATTTAACTAAATATTACATACTAAGGGTAGGGTGGAATTAGTCCCCATTTTCCAACATTTTCATGTCTAACATAAATATTGAATTTGTGTTTTCTTTATATGGAACTGATCTTATCATCGACAAACCATTTCATATGTTGAAGAGAGGAAATAGAAGGGTTTATGGAAAGTCTTTTCGAAAAACAAGAAAACAAATCGGTCATCAAATTTAGTTGATGAGGTATGTTTGAATCTTTGATTTTAGTAGTTTTCTTAACTTATGCATTCGTGAATCAAATCAACTCGTGTTTTTAGAATCTTGTTTTCACATATTATTGATTCGACTTCATTTTTTCACATGTAGCACATTCACATGTCAATATGGTGTTAACATAATACCACCAGAATATGATAGAATTGACTCGTGGATTGACTAACAATTGTATAACCTTCAGCTTGATAGTAATAAGATACTTAATGCTTATGGTGTAGTTAATTTGGTATGCATGTGAGATTAAGATATTTAATGTTTATTGGTGTAATTAATTAATTTGGCATCCTCATCAGATTCGTAAAACTTTTATGTCTTTTGAAATGTTGAAAAGTAGAAGTTGGTAGGGCTATCTGGCTATGCTATGTCATGTAAAGCCAGTTTAATCTCTCAAATATATAATAATATTTTTAGGATTACTTATTAGAAAAATTACAATCTTTCCTCGAATTGTCATTTTAATCAAAATTTTCATTATTGATTAAAATAACATAACATATAATTTTTTTTTGACCTTAATCAATTTTGAAAAAAAAAAAATTGTTGACATGTCCAGTTGCTCGGACACGTCAGTTGCCAAATACAGCAGTTTCACAAAATTAAATTTTAAGAAAAAAAATTTCAATCGGATGTGCCAAAAAAAAAAAAAAATCAAAACAAATCAAGGTCACAAAACATAATATATATATATATATATATAACATGTCATATTAAATAGTATAGTACTAAAAGGTATAATGCTCATTAAACATGTGTTTAGTAGGATATGTAATTGTTTTTTTCATTGATTCTTTTGGCAACTTAGTTGTATACTAACGTATAACTAATTTGATGATAACAACGGTGATTTGTTCGCAATCAAATCAACTTCTTCTCCGATGAAATAACCTGCAAAAACGTAAAACACCGGGGGGTTTTTCCCGGCGAAGGGACTCCGACGCTCAAGTTAGTAAATTGAATGTTGCAAGTATGTTGGAATATAAAGTGTGCTTAAGAAAATAGAGAAAGGAACATAATGAATATATATATACTTCCTGAAATTAGCAGTTGGTGTTATCCGAAAAAGGTGGGAACGTGGGAAGTGACTTAGTGGTCCACATAATGGGCAGTTATATGCATTTAAATCAGTTCGCTTCATTCAACCGAAACCAGTTCGCTATCTCAGTTCGAAATCAAATAATCTTGTACTTCAGTAAGATACTAGCTGCGAGCTCTTATCGAGGAGAAAACAGTTCGTCTTAAACCATGTCACAATATAGTTCGTTTATTGTAACACGATTTCTGTTCGCTTCTACTTACGCTGTTCGCACTAGCGGTTCAGTCTTGACCTGACCTCTGAGAAAATCCGGTTCGCCACAGTTCGACCACATCAAACGGTACTTTATAAATTGGTATCATATAAATGTTCCAATGACTAGATTTGAGGTTGAGAATATCCAGTGACTTTCTTTTCATTAATTTTCTAAATTCTTGTAAAAAATGCTCATCAGCCTACATATATGAGATGAAGGAAAGATTAAAAGTTGAATGATAATCAAAATCTGACTGGTTAATTGTTGTATCTGATTACTCAAAATCAATTTAAAGTAATAACAAATCAACAAATATTGTAATAACATATTTGCTAATTTTAAATATACTAATATTTTCTTTAAGCTGCCTAAATTTGTGAAAGACTAGGATAAAAAGTAAAAACCTTCACTAGTCTTCGGCCGCTCTAAGTGCAGCCCTAATAAGTGGCTACCAAGTTTGGCTTCAATCTTAGTTGTACTATTTCAATTGGATTTCTTTACTTCATATTTTATCTCTTTATTTAATATTTCAATATTTAGGGCACTTACAATGGTGATACAAATTCCCAGTTATAGTTAACTCTCTCTCCTCCACCTACTCATCCACATCATCATTCTTTTAACTATAACTCACATTTTATAACTCTTCCAACCATATCATTGGTTAAACACTATTTAGATATTAACAATCAAATCACATCTTTTATCCAAATAAACTTATATTTAATTTGAGAATTTTTATCTAAAATAATTTTTTATTTATGAAATTATAAATATCACTTTTTTAAAATTTAGATTTTTTCATTATATTTATAATGAAATATTATTAATTTTTTTGTTAATATTTGGAAGAATTATTAAAAAATCAATTTATTTTGTCTCTTGGAAAAGATATAGTTGTAAACAATTATTATAAATTTAATCAAATAATACATCAAATTAATCAAAAACTTAATGATTAAATATATATTTAAAATTAAACTAATATGAAAATTGAAAAAAAAATAAATGATTTATCTTAAAAATTGGAAAAAAGAAGATGTTAAAAATATTAAAAAGAAAAATCAATACATGCAAATTCCAAATGAACAATAATGAAGAATTAATAAAAAAAAAACAGTAAAAGAGCCGTGAACAGTAAAAATGAACAGTTATAAACAGTGATGAACAGTGATCTCCGCTTTTCCTCCCACTCTCCTTGTGGCGCGTGCATTACACGCGCCAATGAGAGAGAGTGTTGCAGCTACGCGCTTAATTTTTCATTTTTTTTTTTTTAGTTCACAAGGGTGAACCGAACAGTAACCCAGTTACTTAACTATAACCATCACATGTGTTCCAATGGGGATATAGTTATAGTTAATGAACTATAACTCCTTTTTTTTTTAGCATTGTAAGTGCTCTTATAACGTTGTATTGATTAAGTTATCTTCCTATATTTAAATACTCAGGCCATGCCAACTAATCATGTCTGAACATATTGTATGTGGTTGTGATGCGAAAATAAAAGTTGGAATGCTTATTTTAAATGAGGATTCCATATCTACTCTACATGCTCTAATTAAGCTACCACCTAAAGTGACCATCCATCTACTTCATTTACCACACATTAGACTATTTTTATTACTGAAATATTATATTAGACCATCTCATTAATATAACTCAATGAGACAAATTTATCAGGGATGATAATTTGGACCCAACCCATGGATACCTGATTTGGCCCAAGGCCCATATATGATACACAACCCGAACTGATTTTCACACGTGTAACTGTATTTTGTGGATTATAAGTTATCTCAAAATTCCTAAGGGTGGGACTAAAGGCACCCCATCAATGCACTATGGGGTGTCTTAGATTTAGTGCATTGATGGGGTGCCCTTAGAATATTATGGGGTGTCTTTAGTCCCACCCAATTCCTAATTAGTGAACTGCACGACACAATCTGAATTTCATGACATTATACCAGGGTTTTTTTTTTTTCAAATTTGCAATTAAGAAATGAACGACAATATAAAAATGATGTAATCAAGTTAAGCTGTCTTTGGAATTTCAAGTTACATCGTATACGAAGTGCAACAATCTAAGAAATTGGAGATAAACGAACACACAACTAATGTTTATTACATTGGGTGGTTGCAGTTGCACCCTGTTTCTGGTACCTGATTTTGAGTATGAGAAACCGAAAGCAACATTCGCTTCACTTAGTTTCGGGCTCGTTTTTCTTCTCTCCCAAGTACCTAAGAAAATACGCAAGATTAGTTGCAATCGTGACTGAACTTAGAAAACACAAAGAAACACCGAACTGCAAAAGCCCATCAAAGAAGAGAACACCATAATTTTGCATATAAATCAGTTCTCTCAAATAGTGCTTAGAGCATTCTTGCATTCAACACAATTAATCATGTTTAAACACAAAAGGCAAGAACTCACAGTTTCTAGCCTTCTGATTAAATCAACGTATACCATATGTCTAGGCAAAAGGAGCTAGTCTACATTATCATGAATACACAAGTTGAGACTTGAGCATGAATCTCATCCTCAGCTATTGCATTGTCCAATTTGTTCCATAACTATAGGGATATTCAAGAACCGGAAATTCGGGAAGTCTTAAACATAGGTAGTAGAACTCACCCTTGACCCTTGGCCCAACGAGAGAATTGATAGAGTTGCACCGTCTCATTTGATGCATGGCAGGCAAGTAGCAGATAGTTGCGAGGTTGAACCATCCATGCAAATCTCATGAATAATCCAGAATATACGCACATTGCTGCAACATTAGAAGCATTGTTAGGGAAATGTGTGTGTGTGTGTGTGTGAGAGAGAGAGAGAGAGAGAGAGAGAGAGAGAGAGAGAGAGAGATCACATCATAAGTTTAACTATAAACCTGCAGTCATGTTTCCAGATATCAATTCTGGAGGTTTCTGCATGTCCACCAACCCCTGTGGAGCAAGTAAATAAAACTTAGTCAAAAATTCAACATCAGTAACTTGCACTAAATTTGTTAGATGGGGTGAAGAAGCATACAGCAATGACAAATCCCCAGTTAGCCACAGGACCCCAAAAATGAGTGGTTTTGGGACCAACAGGGCTGTTCAAAAATGTTTTGAAGGAAGCCATAAATGAGTTTATAAGCGAACCTGAATAGAATTACAAGATAGTGTTAGACAAATATACACAAATGAGAAAATAACACAGCCTGACAGCAATCTGCTAACAAATAGAAAAAAACAACAAAGTGGTAAAGAATAACATGGTAAATTATATGTTGAATGAAATCTTATAAGGAATCAATGTAACAAGGAAAAACGAGATACATAAATTCAACATCAGATATCGAAAATGTTAAAGAAAAACACTATCCCCCTGCTCCACCTAGTGATAGACAACATAACACATTTGAATAGGCAAACACCATCGGAAACTCAACAAGCCCATTAGATGCCAAACGAGCCCACAAAAATGTAAATATACGAGATAATTGCATCAGAAGTCGTATAAGAAAAATCATACATACATATATAAGCAAGTAATCTCAATTATATATAGGAGGAATTCAATTGGACTGATACCAGACCAATTATCAACATCAACCTTTTCCCCTTTGCAATTGACCTAAATTCCAATAATCTATATCGATTCAAACACACTAGAAGCCGAACCATGCCTCACATATCAGTTATTTAGCACCCATTAAATTATCCCAACACATTAGCAGAGGTGGAACCATTACACATTCAATAAGGAGTTGGTTTGTTCTATTCTAAATAGTGTCTTCAACTCTCATTCCACCACCAAAAAACCAAGTACATACTGGTGACAATTTATAGATTTGCTATGCCCTCGTACAAGAATCGGAGATGAAACACTTCCGAGTATATATCACTAGTTTTCAAGAATTATGAAATAAGGAAACTAGTATAGAATTAATTGCACCATAACCAAATCAAACAAAAGAAAGAAAGAAGAAAAGATATGATCACTCCAACCAAATCTTGCCCAGCATTTTCTAGAGGAACATTTTAATCACATTCAATAAAAAAAATCTCAATTAACTCACTTGAATAACCACAATGGCAAAACCCAATCAATGAAAGCCTTTCAAAGCCACATATTACATAAACCTTCTGTTCTTCAACAAAGTTTAGACTTTCGTGATTTCAACTAAGAAACATAAACGTAACAAACCCCAATTGAAAAATTAAAGATTCTCTAAATAATCAAAACCTTATATTTAACCGGAGAAAACGAAAAGGCACAAATATGCTCAGACGTGTAAAGATCGTACCTTTAGCGGAGAATTTTGCTCACTGTGTGTTGTGTGTGAAACCAGAGTAATTTATTAGCTCCTCCTACAAGTCGATGTTAGGTGGTGGCAAAAGTGTAATTAAGCAGAATGAATTGTGGAATTTTTTATTTTATTTTAATGGAAAAGTGCATTATTGATTTATTAGCATTTAGCTCCTTCAAGTTTTTATTTTGTCAGGGGTTTTTTTTTTTTTTGGAGTAAATAATATCGGTGCAATTTGGCAAAAATGCTCCCCCCCCCCCCCCCTCTCTCCCAGACAAACTAAATAAGGTTATCATTTGTAGAAAATAAATATAAATATAAATACAAATACACTATAAACGTGTTGGTTTGACCAAAGCAAAACGCTAATTCGCCAAGTAAGAATTTTGTCAGTGTATAACGCTAGAAGAGAACTCAGATTAATGGAAAACCCAGTTGCGGCCGATCTTGTGGCGTTCTTGAATGCTTCTCCAACTGCCTTTCATGCTGTAGGTAATTATTTATTCACTCTTTTCTTTTTTCCCTCGTAGTTCAGTTGCCGAAATTATTCTCTGAAGTCACCCAGATTTGTAAATACTCTTGATTTGCATCCTGTTGTTAGATTTGTTTTCTTGTCCAATAGAGAAAAATCTGACGAAATTCATGTGCCATTTTTAGATTTTCTTGTGGGAATAGTCTTTTTCTTGTTCTCCTTCAAGAAACAAAAGTTATGATTCTTTGTTTGTGTGGTTTTGGGCTGATCTTTATTTCTTAAGTATTGATTTTATCTTGGAATTTATGGATTGAGCAGTAGAGTTATCGATGTTTATTTGTTTCTTATGTATATGATATGTATGAATTATGATGGTGACTATTAATAGTGAGGAAAATATAGTTAATGGGAATTGGTTGTGTAATTAGATGAAGCGAAGAAGATATTGAAAATCGTGGGTTATGAGCAACTTTCGGAGAAGGATGATTGGAAATTAGAAGCTGGCAAGAAATACTTCTTCACCAGGAATTACTCTACTATTGTTGCTTTTGCAATTGGTGAAAAGTATGTACCTTTTTTTTTTTTTTCCTTGTTGGTATCCTTTTATTTTTATATTTAAGGACTGAGTATTTAAATGTGGGATCCCATAGTTTTTAGTGTGTAGTTAAAAATTGAGAGATGAAAGTGAGAGGTTCAAAAGCTGTTTAGTTCCAATAAATTTATAAAAATTAGCAAATATATGTAGTACATGGATTATTTATAAAAGTGTTGTGGCTGATCTGAATTGATTATTGGCCATAGGTATATTGCTGGAAATGGGATTTACATAGTTGGTGCTCATACGGACAGTCCATGCCTGAAATTAAAACCGGTTACAAAGGTAATTACTTGTGTCATAGTGTTTGCATTTGAAAGACACGAGTTTAGTAGGAAAAGCTTGATTGTGTTTGTTTTCAGGTTTCAAAAGGTGGGTATCTGGAAGTTGGTGTGCAAACTTATGGAGGTGGGCTGTGGCATACATGGTTCGACCGCGACTTGGCTATTGCAGGAAGAGTCATAATTAGAGAGCAGAAAGATGGTTCCGAATCCTACTCACACCGACTTGTGAGAATTGAGGAGCCCATTATGCGTATCCCAACACTTGCTATCCACTTAGATAGGTGCTTCTGTTGGAAATCTTGCATCAGTTATTTAATCTCTGGAGCTATTTTATTATATTGCTAAGTTCGTTGATTTGTTGTGCTATTTTCTTTTTGGTTTTCATAGGGATGTAAACGATGGCTTCAAGGTTAACAAACAGAATCACCTTGCTCCTGTGTTGGCTACTGCAGTTAAGGTAATTTCAAAATGGCCTGCATTATCCACACACACACATATATATAGGGGACAATTATGATACTATCAATAACCTCTGATAGGTAGGTTTTCACTTGTCTCTTTCTGCACACATATTTGTCATTTTGGACTTTAAAAGGATAGTGGAGCATCAGTGGTCATATGGTATTAAAAGTTTTCCCTGAAAGCATACAGCTTTTGGAAAACATTCTATAATTTTTTTCGTTAAATTTCACTTGGGAAGCTCCCAGTGGAAGTTCGGTGGGCTAAAATGTCTACAGCAAAATTTCTCCACCTGCAGATTTATCCGTGCTCCTTTGAGGTTTCTGGCTGAGGTGTACAACTTGGTCCATTGTGAGATAAGTGATGCCTACATGACTGAGCACTAATACCACGAGTCTTGTAGCTCAAGTGGTATCCCACCTTTATTATAAAGGTGTGGATTGTGGTGACCCAGGTTCGAACCTGGGTCACGCAAGTTTTCTAATTTTTATTATCCCCTTCCACTCCCCCAAGCTCATTAAAAAAAACACACAAGCACTTATGCTGCTGTTACGTGAGATGTTATCTCGTCTGTCCAAGATGCTGACAAGTCATGCGAATTTCTGCAAATATGATCTATTCATACTTATTTTGTTCAGATACAGCAATATTTTATTGAACACAGCTAAAGCATGACAACTTCAGATGAATAAATGACTATTTTCCCATCTTAGATATTCTTCTCTAATGCAAATATATATCTTTTATGTAGGCAGAGCTAAACAATGCAGCTGTGGAGAATGGTTCTGGTGAAACTGAATTAAATGATGGCAAGAAGCTCGATGGAAGGACAAATACAAATCAAAAGCATCATTCCCTTCTTTTACGAGTGTGTAATTTATGAGTAGTTTGTCTTTCTTCTTCTTTATGGGACTCTTCATCTATAAAGTTTTTTCTTTTGAGTTTGAAAATTGTCTTTTGTGTAACCTGTTTAACTATCCTTAAATTATTGACATGATTATGCTCTAATAGTATTGTATTGATTCTTCACCTCTTATTCCAGCTGATTGCTGCTCAGCTTGGGTGTGAACCAGATGCCATATGTGATTTTGAATTGCAAGCGTGCGATACTCAAAAAAGTGTTGTTGCTGGTGCGTTGAAGGAATTTATTTACTCCGGAAGACTGGATAACCTTTGCATGTCATTTTGCTCGCTAAAGGTGTGTTTATGTTCAACTTATCAATCTTACTGTTTCGATGCTCTATAGAATTTGCAGTGTTCCACTAAAGAAGCATAAGTAGCTGAAGATTTAGCTGTCAAGCACATCTCAAAAATCAAAATATATTGTTTACTATGGGCTTTAAAATTGGATATGAATAACTTTACATTGCATGCAAGTATTTGAAATAATGGATTTCAAGTTCACCTAAATTAAAGTAGATTTCAAATCCACCTGAATCGCTAAAAAATTAGGTTAAAATGAGACTGATGGATTTCCAAACAACTACAAATGAACTTGATACTATGAACTTTAAATCAATCCTTAAATCTGGCAATCCATATGCAGCCTTAGAAATTGGACATCCCAACCCCCTACTTATATGTGGTCTTATGTAAAAGTTGAGTTAATGTTGTGCCACATTAAACTTACCTGTACAGCTTCTTTTTCATTCTTTCTCAATTATACTATTTGTTACCAGTTATGTCATATTAGTAATATAGTATGAAATCGTTCTCACTATTTTGCTTGAAGTTGGTAAAGATATGCAATTGTCCGGATGCTAATAATTTATCACTATCCACCACTTGAGGCCTGTGCCATTAGTTATTGCATCTATACTATCTGTCTATTTTCCAATCTATATATGGATTGCCAGTCATTTTCACCTATTGTAAGATGGTGATCTTCATTTCAGGCTCTGATAGACTCGACTTCCTCTGAAAGCAGTCTCCAGGACGAGAGTGGTGTAAGAATGGTTGCCTTGTTTGATCATGAGGAGGTTGGATCCAATTCTGCACAAGGAGCTGGATCTCCTGTTATGTTGGATGCTTTATCACGAATCACTAATTCCTTCGGTGCTGATGCAAAGGTACAAATTCATCTATATCCATTTTCTTCCAATTATCTGTATACTGTAAAGAACCAGAAATACAAGTATTCATGTTCGGTTGATCATCAGATAACTTAGGTTGGCATTATTACAGGTTTGATAATTAAGATAAAAAAATACATATGAAATATCACATTTCAAATACCAGAGGTCTTTCTCGCTAGAAGTATTAGGCGTGAGTGTCCCTAGAAACTGAGATCTGATATTCAAGTTCACAGTTTAAAATCTTACTGTTAGCAGCCTAATAGAGGCATAGCATAACTTGGTAAGCAAACGAAACAATATGAGTATGCATAGATTGGGAGAGAGAACGAGAAGTGAACCTTTCTTTTCAACTGGCATTGTTCTATTTGATTTAATATTTGCAACCTTTTCTATCAGATTAGTTATCGTAGATGTTTTGTTTATATTTGTTCCCATTTTCTGATTTATATTTCTATTTCTTATATAGTTGCTACCGAAAGCAATTCAGAAGAGTTATCTAGTATCAGCTGATATGGCTCATGCCTTGCATCCAAATTATATGGTATGTGCAATCTCATATGCTCCATTTCAGGAATATTCGATATTTTCATCAATTATATAATATATATTTCATTTATCAGGACAAACATGAAGAAAACCATCAGCCAAAAATGCATGGTGGACTTGTCATCAAACACAACGCAAACCAAAGATACGCAACAAATGCAGTAACTTCTTTCTTATTCAGGGAAATAGCAGCCAAACACAACCTTCCTGTACAGGTTGGATACTATAAACCTTTTAAACAGTTCCAATTAAATTATATATTTTTGAGTAGTCAATTCATGAGGGTGTTTTGAACATTTCATTAGCTCATCTTAACACTCCCAAGTCTTTATTATGAGTTTACTTCTTGATCTCTTTGTGATAGTATTTGTTAAACATTGAAATCCAGGATTTTGTGATTCGCAATGACATGATGTGTGGCTCGACAATTGGTCCCATATTGGCAAGTGGGGTAGGCATTCGCACTGTCGATGTTGGGGCTCCACAACTGTCGATGCATAGCATAAGAGAAATGTGCGCGGTTGATGATGTGAAGCATTCCTACAAGCACTTCAAGGCCTTCTTTCAAGACTTCTCACATCTTGATGCTAAAATTGTAGTCGATATCTAGGATTTCCTGATTTATTGATTGTTGCTACTCTACAACGTTTTAACATTCAGTTTTTAGTTTGAATGCTCTCAAGTTGTTCTTCCTCCGCTCTGTCTCTGTTTTTACTCCATTGGAAACCATCACTATTTCAACAGTCGGGTTTTTCTCCTCAGTCATTTCTTCAGTAACTTTTGGTTCATACATTATACAACACTCCTCATCCAAGGTTCATCTATATTATTGGTAAGAAATTGGGGGAAAATATAGGATGAAGGTTTATTAAAGATTTGGAAATCTAAGCGTAAATAGTGGAAACTGGTAAGTATATTGTAATATTGTATGATAATCAGTTAAAGATGAAAAAAGAAAATCATATTGGGTATGTGTTGGAGAAAGAAGTGTGCATTGTTTCATTTGGAAGTTATCCCACATCGGCTGTGAGATGCTGATTAGAGTGTGAGCGTTGCTATAAAGCAAGAGGCCAATGAAGGTACAAATCACGCAGCTGCGCATTGAGCACAAAGCGAACTATTCTTTCGCCTTTTACTAAAGAATACCGTGTGCTCGTTGCAATTCAAGCAGCATACGCCTTTTTTTGGAGGGGTTGTCTTCTCAACCCCAACTAAATCTTAGTTCCAATTTTTGCTTCAAAGCATTATTATCTTTCTATATCAAAAAAGTTTATGTTTAAGAAATATTGATGATATGTGAGTGAGGAATTCAATATTGAAGAAGTGTTCTTGTAATATTTCATTAAGAGAGATGGTGCTCTACGAAAATTGGATCATTTATTTAAAAGGAAATAAATTTATTGTATTTATCTAGTCGTAGATTTATGTATATACTGATAAAAGCGTAGGAAGGTGATATAAACTCGGATGACTTTGAAGTGATTTAAAGTTGCAAGTTTGTTGAATTTGAATGTTACATGAGTTTTGCTTTTGAGATTTTACGTAGCAATTCGCCTGACTCAAAGCCTAACACTGGCTTATTTGGTGACGGCCTGTTCAAGTTGAAGTCCTATTAACCCAAAATTCTGTTGGTTTAAACCCATTAAAGCAGAACGATTATATATTGAAAATGAATGTGTTTAATATCATAGTGCAAAGTAACATCTGATGACTTATACTCTTATAGTACATATGTATGTGAAAAACACAAGCAAAACACATTAGTATATAGTATCTCAAAGTCTAATGCATCGAACATTAAAGCTTCCAAAAAGGACTCGGCCTAGTTATTTTCTTACACGTTTGAATGTGGAGAACGTATTTTTTCAACTCAACAAAACAAAATAGTCCTAGAATCTTTCAATAGGTTGCCAAAAAAATGTATCGGATAGAATAGCCATATGTTGGCAAATCAGTATATTTGTTGATTAGTGAACCCCTAAAAAGGCCTGGCTTTCAATCAGAGGAGAGTACTTTCTTGACCTCCAATGTCACCTCTTGAGGAGGTTTCTCTGCTGGAAGGTTTGCAACCACACCCTTTTTCTTATAGTAATCAATAACCTGCAAATGTACATAGTGATAGCATCAAGAACTGAGTTAAAAAGTAAAGTACAACAAGCCAAATGGAAAGTATTATACGCCCCTTAAATCAACAATGTTTCAGTGCACAAGATAAAACCCTATGCCATCAAAGTTCAGAAACTGCACGACATAATATAACAGCCAAGTAGAAAATTACATACTTAGTCCAGATCAAGATTCTAAATTTTCTACATTCGAACATCTAAAGAGATTTATACAAGTACCAATAACCAGAACCAAACATAATTTCAGTTTGTTCTTTAGTGCCTCACATTGAGCCTCAAATAGTTGGTAATTTATAGGCGATCACTAGGAGTTTGCATATTTTCTATTTCTGGAATCACTTAAGGAAATTATCCTGGTCACTGCCTCCCAAAAAAAAAATAAAACAACTACCCCACAATATCTGACACTTGATATTTCACAAGAATATGCAGTGTCAGAGCAAATTTGCATGCTAACTGCATATTTTCTCAAATTACTTCATCAAGCATAAATTAAGTGTAATAACACAAGTTTGCAAACTTCTTGTCTGTTGTAGCCAACAAATCGGCACTTGGTAAATATAGCTTTTAAAAATAACCAGCACTCATGCAAACTCTAAGATTTCCAACCATATTTAAGGAAAAACACCAAAGATGATGCCAGTAGCAACACAAATAAGTATGCTGTCAAGAAAACATCACCTTACCATGATATATCTACAATGCTTAACACTGAAGAACATTAAATATTGAATCCTATGAAATTTTTGCAAATAAGCAAGCACAATAACTCTCTACGCTCCTAATTAAATTATATATGTAACATGAAATTAAAAGTTAATAACTTAATATCACAAGAAGGAAAGGTAATTTAATAGAAACTAAATCAAATAATTGAAGAAAAAAATGATTTGAGGAAAAAAAAAAAGCATACTGGTTCAGTTTGCCTATGGAAAGCTTCAAGCCGTGACTTGAGAACAGCTGCAGTATCATCTTTACGCTGAATTAAAGGCTCGCCAGTTACCTTACAATGACAATACCAAATCAGTCTTCTCACCTCAAAGAAAGTTTGATGCATGAAGTAGCTATGCATGTTGAACTCAAAGAGCACATAAAAACAATACTTTTTTAGAATTAGAATAAATAAGTATGGCCACCTAATCAAATCTGAGAACAAGTCTTCATCCTACAGGAACTCAAGAAGTAGATATTGGATAAAAACAGATTTCTCATTTGTGATGATAGACAAGACAAATATTATAATTACATCATCAACACCAGAAACAATGGGAGGTGCAAATTTTGAGTGGTAGCTACGACCGCTAGAAGGGTGGATCCAACGACCAGTAATTCTCTCCTCCAAGATAGCATCATCAATTGCAAAGTTCAGAACTTTGTCAACTTTAACTCCATGTTTCGAAAGCATCTCATCAAGCTGGAGATAAGAAACGAGAAGGCTCAGATCATAACAGTTAAAACCAACACAAAAGGCAAAGATTTAAATAAACAATGTCAACCTTTTGTGCTTGAACAACTGTTCTTGGAAATCCATCAAGAATAAAACCTTTCTGACAGGAGGGCTTCTTCAAAGCATCATCTATGATCCCGACAACCAAATCATCAGAAACAAGTTCTCCCTGAGAAATTATAAGAATGGGATATTTTGGTGAGAAGTGGTTATATTATCTCAGGTTGACGTATAACAAAGTATCGGATGTACCTTTTCCATGGCCTCCTTGGCCTTAATCCCAAGGGGAGTCTTGGCAGCAACAGCAGCTCTCAACATATCCCCAGTAGCCAGATGGCATAGACAATAATCATCCTTTATTATTGGTGATTGAGTACCTTTTCCAGACCCTGGTGGACCTGCAGTATCAAATGCCCTGGTCGCTATTTTAATGCAATAGGACGCTATTTCTTGAAGATGATGTAGCAGAGACAGTATAGCTAATTTGAGAAAAGAGTTAAGGTTTTAATATATGCCTTCAAAAGAGCTGAAGGATTATAAAACCATGATTGAAGATACACCATATATATCAAAATTTCTAATTCTATCACCAGCCAATTCTGGATCAAAATTTGATGCAAAACATATTAATCCTCTTTCTAAAACTATTGCATTTGATTGATCCCGAAGCTTGAGTGTTAAGATTACTTCATCAAGAACAATCACCCAATCTTCAGACCTTCTGTAAACTAAACTAATCTTAAGCTATCAGTTCCAAAATCATGAATCATCCATTCTTCTTTCATTTGTTTTGCCCTACAAGCTAAGCCTTGCAAGACCATGTTGCTATCCAATTGATCAAAACTTTCAAACTCCTTACAGAAATAAATAATTAGACAATGATGCAATTCAGCTGTTATCAAAATGAGTCAATGTCCTTCATTTTAACTTGAATACACTAAAGCTTCAAAAATTGCACCAAGCTCGAGCATAATTGCCAATAGAAATGTGAGTATGTGACTACATGAGATAGATAGTGACATTATAAATTAATAGGATTGAGGAGATACGCATTCACACCTTAAAAGATCACATCTGAAAAAAGTAAATCTTAGTTTTGCAATAGAAACAAAGTAAAGGTATCATCACAATAGTCAACGTTAAGTCCAGCATTACTGCAATTTACTTCAAGACTCAAAATTCAGTTTCCTATACCAACCAACAGTTGGGAAATTTGAAACGCGCAGCATTCATCTGAATCAAATCTAATCCACACAAGTTATCACCAAAACTCAGAAACGCGAAATCTATCGGGCTTTGAACATGAATGTATACATGAAATTCACATCCAGGAAACCAATGATAAGTAATAGCACGGGTTTTGGGGGTCAATAGAGTTAAGAAAAATGAAGAAGTAAGAAATTACCAACGAGAATGAGACGTTTGTCAGGCTTGGACTCGCACTTCATACGGCGAAGAAGCTCCGTCATGAGATCCATCGATGGTACATCCTCCAGAGTCGCGGCCGCCGACATTCTCACCCACTTTCTCTCTCTAAGTGCAGGAAAATGTTGGAGGAGAGAGAGGTTGAAGGAAGTTCTGTGTGTTGCAAATTCTTACTTGTATTTTTGGGAGTTGGGAAGTGCCTCAAACTGTACCAGGCAATAGGCATGCTAAGGTATTGTTGTTAAAAGACCGATTTACCCCCACTGTTATTAATCGGTTTCAGCCTATCAAACTAAACCGAACCGAATTTTCGGTTAACTGAAATTTCATAAACCAAAGATCGAACCGAATCGTGTCGGTTTTGTTTCGATTTAAACCCTTTTTCTTTATCTCTCTTTTTTTTTTTTGCAAAAAAGATGAAGAAATTATTTTTTATTTCTTAGGTTATCGGTTTGGTTCAAATAATCGGACCCAAAAAATCCGAACCAAAAATCTCCAAAATAATAAATTGAGAATCAAGTTGAATTTTTGGTTCACTTTTCGATTGGGGAGGTTAATCGATTTGTGCACACTCCTAAATACAACTATGTATGAATTAAAATTCGTTGGAATTCTAAATTTCAAAATTCGAATTTTGGATATTAAAGTTTCAAATAATTCATTATTTATCGTATGATTCAAATCATGTATTTTTAAACAATGATTGTTAATTATATTTGAAAATGAATGATGTTATATTAAGTTACAGTTTTTTTTTTTTTTTAAATTTTAAACATAATAGGTAATGATGAACGAGTTACTTGAAAATAAGGTGATGTTGATATTTTTAGGCCATAGGGCTAGATCAAGGTTGGTGATGGATTATTAAGTCCAACAATACTTGGTATTTTAAAATCACAATCCTGGACTACAATTGCTAATCCAAACATGCAACTAAGCATTGTGTATTCTTGATTACGATTACATGTTTGTATCGTATTCATTTGTTATTTTCATACGGTTAGTAGATGTTATGTATGTTGATGCTACAAAAATCGAAAATAAAACTGAAAACACCACAAATAAAAAAATCTCTAGTAAATTGCCTCAAGTACAAGATGTTAGGCTTCCTCCTATAATAAACCACATTTGGTTTTTATTTAACGATTCAATATATAAATTAATTTATCAAAATTATTTTTAAAAAAAACCTTTTAAAACATTCTTACATTAATTAATTGCCTTAATGCGTTTAATTAGACATAAAAATATAAATCAACTTTGTAAATATAGTTATGAAAACATGAGCAAGAATGCTAGCAGTACCAACAAAGTTATAACAGGTTTTTCTTCTCTGAAAATAAATAAAACCAAAATTTACGGTAATCAAGTATCCAAAAGATCCATAGGGAGAGGTTCAGCAATAACATTTCTAATATTAGGGGGGGAGGAAACATAAAATAGGAAAACATGCATTGTTACACTAACCAAAATGTTTTTTTAGATCAAACTACTCATGCTTGATAAGCAGATTTCTCTTTTTAGTCGGAGTCTTCACTTTTCGACTTCTTTTTCTTCTTCTTTTTACCTTCAGTAGTAGCTATGGCTGATGGCACATCTTCCACATCCTTGTCTTTACTTTTCTTTTTCTTCTTTTTAGCAGTTCCATCATCTACATTGGTTCCGTTTGCGCCATTCTTTTCCGGCTCTTCTTCATCTTGCAGTTTTCTCTTCTCCTTTTTCTTCTTCTTTTGTGATTTAGGCTCCTCCTCATGGGCATCTCCATTCACATCAGCCATAGGCTCATCCTCTGTTGAAAAGTTTGAAATTAATTAGAGTTTTTAGATAGCAGCAGTCAGTAATTTGTAAAGAATCAAAGAATGTCAAGATAGCAAATATGAGTATAAGAATATGAATCATCATTTTACTAAAAACTAAAAGCTAATGATTCTGCGTTTAATCATTTCAGTGCCTATTAAACATCAATGTGGATCAGAATCACAGGAACACCAGGCATTTATATATGTTCATTCAGAGATCAGATTCTGCTAATATTGACCCTTTATCAAGTTTTAAAGTTTTCAGACAACACTTGTCAAGTGGCCAACCTTTGCTGTCAACTGTTTCTATGGCAGATTTCATCACATCAAGGTTTTTACGAGGAGCAACCCCCTTATCATAAAAGTCCAGCCGCTCCTCAACTTGTTCACGTAGCTTCTCCCCAAAAGTAGTAGTACTTTTATCTGCAACAAAAAGATATCATGATTCACCAACAGTTTGAAATGGCCAAGATAGGATTAAAAATATAATAATATAACAATAACAACAAGAACCACAATTTAAAAATAATAGTTACTAGTTACCAAGGAAACAATCAATTCGAGAGGCAATTGAACACTTGTTAGCAAGATAGCGAGCCATCCGGCCCTTGTTCCGAGCAGATGCACGACCAATGAAGGAAGAATGGAATATAAGACCATACTTTGGAGTGTTTCCACGGGTTTTCAATGCCCTGAAGAAATACAGTACATGAAAATCAGAGGAGAAACTAAAAGGTATAAAAAATTTCTTATAGCTGATAACACAATAGCCAATAAAGCAAACAATAAAAGCCGTCAAAAGCATGTAAAAAATTATGTGGATATTTAGTGTTTGTACCTGAAAAGAGCCTTCTCAGCACCAAGGATCTGAAGAGTTGAAGAAGGACACTTGGCCAAGTTTGTGAGACTACCAGCGTGAGAAATTAAACGTGCACCAACAACTTCACCAATCAATGCAGCCAAATTAGGCGCTATATCACTCATTTTAGCCACCAGATAATCATAAAGCTTCTTCCTGTACTCAGCAAGGTCCATCACTCTTTGTGCAAATTGCTTGACATTAATTAAGTCTATTGGTGATAAATCTTGTCCTGGAAAAGTGAAGAATCACACATGAAAACAGGTTAACACATACCTTTAGGTCCCTTACACCAATGAATATTAGAAAATGTACCCATCGATGCTTTGGAGGCCTCTATGATCTCTTTTGCTTTATCTTCATCTCCAACTATATCTGTCAAGCCTGACAACTTGTCATCAGTCAGCTGCGATTTGTCGTCCACATATTTTGCAACTTTGGCATACAGGTAGTTATCATTGACAATCTTCACCAATTCAGGGAAATGCCAAGAGTACCATTCTCTGCACAAAACACAATAGAGATATAAGAAATAATGTATACATGTAAGTCAATAACAGTACCTTCTAAGACAAATAAACATTAGTTAATAACCACTGAAGGCAGTACAGGAAGAAGGTTAAAGTAAATATTCTGCAAATAACAAGAAAAATTCAGTTAGAATAGGATGTAAATGGAGGGGATATACCAACCTTACTCTCATGGAAAAGGAATTGATATCTTTATCAAGGGTGTCGAGAAGAAAGATAGCCTGGATAACCATGTTATCCACACGGTTCACATTGAACTTCACCTTTGCTCTGCTGTAACTGTGGCCCAGACCAAGTTGGGCTTTCTCCAAATCACCAGGCTGCTCATATTCAAATGGAAGTATGAGACAACCACATTCTTGAACATCCCAAGAAGCAACAAACCAACAGAGATAAAATTGAAAAATTACCAACCTTTAGGTTTTCAATGAACCGATCAAAATGCAACCGAATACCGCGAAGAAGCTCAAGAATAAACTCATTGCTTTGGCAGGGAATCTTGGTTACTTCAAAAATATGCGATCCAAGCTTTGGTTCTGCTACTCCCAAACTAAACTTTGGCTTCTTACCTTCTTTGACTTTTGGTAAAGTGAGCTCCAGAAAGTTCCTTAGCTCATCAGTCATTTGACCTTAATTCCATATCACATACAGTAAACAATGTCACTATGTTTTCCCAAAAACAATTGTTAAGTTGCAGAGCTTAAACATCATAGAGAAGAAAATCTCAACAGGTGTAAAAAAAGTTGACTATAAATGGTTCTATTTTATTTATATCAAGAAGAAAATGTCAAACAAGTCCTAGGTGAGTATTTTCTCTCCTGCTTCCAGGCACATATTCATCAAAAAGACACCGGATTGACCATACACAAGCAAAATACAAGTATCAATTCACAAAACTCTATAACCAAAACATCTTCATTAGAAGCCCACTTTTCTTTACCATCTAATTGGAAAACGACACCTTCAGTTCCGTCCCATATAATGTAGAGATAAATGTTACTCTCCTATACTGAACCAGAAAATGTTTATACAACATGCACAAACTGTCACCACATCTGCTTCAAAACCTGGATACAGGCAGGATAAAAACAAACTCACACAACATAGTTAACATACATCCCCCTTTTCATTCTTCAGAAGTTTCAGAAAATCTTCCATCTCATATTAATTCATAGGAAAAAGGTTCCAGTTTCAAAGCAGAAGGAACCAATCCATTTCTTTCAAATATATTTTACCCATTTGACCAACAGACTTTTCCAAACTAAATTATTATATCAATATGAAACCATCCAATATTCCAAACTTCTTCCCATTTGCACGCATGCGAACATCCCACATTCAGAACAAAATAAAACCCAAAATAAACTCCAAAAAAGAATAAGCAAACACACACGAAAATTTTCAACCATAACTCTCCAAAAAAATAAAATAAATAAAGTTGAAAACAATTAAAATTCTTCTTAAAGTTTCTGTTTCACCCCATTTCGTATTTACCTTCGGAGATGGCGTTGCATTGGTTGAGAGCATCAAGCGCGGACTCATATGGGCTAAAAGCGGCGAGCTTCACCACCTTCCCGAACCGGTTCAAGTCGACGATGGAGCTCCGAACCGCCTCGGTGTTCTGCCCGATTTCATCGATCCCATGTGCTAAGAACAACCCGTATCCCGACGCCGACTCGTACAAAACGTACAGAGCCATAACAGAAACTTAGTTTTCCGTCGTTTACCTCTCTCTGTGTGTATTATCGCAGTGTGTGCGAGTGAATGGAGAGGTAGGAGTGATGGCAGGTGAGGCGGAGGGGTTTTGTATTCTGAAATTTAGGGTTTAGGGTTTTTTCTATTGTACTGGGACAAGTGTAGTATAGGGCCCCACACTTTGTATAATTACCAAAAAGAAAAGGAAGAATTGAAAAGGTGTTGATATATTTCAAATAAAAAATATATACTGCTGTTTTCACAGGTAAACATGATATTGTGATAAATAATAATTTGATTATTGATACCTGTGTTTGGCTTGTGAAGGGATCTAGCAACGTTTTGTACTTGTAAGCAAACTGCTCTTAGAATGTTTTTTAGGTATTGAGTTTTTTTTTTTTTGGATTAAATAAAGTTATGTAGATTTTATAAGATGGTAATGTATATTTACTTGAGGAAATTTTTGAATAAGAAAATAAAGAAAAAAACACATCCGACTTTCAACTTTTTAATATTTTAATTAAAAAATAATAAAATTTCAATTTTATCCTCAAAAATTAAAAAAATAAAAATTTAAAATCCCTCCCCACTCCCTTTTCTCCCTCCCGTTCGCTTCTCTTTTTCTTTCTTTTATCTCTCTAGTTTTCTTTTCTGAGTTATTATAATGAAAATTATTTAATGAGTTATTATAACATGTTGGACGTTCGGTGGTCGAACACATCTCCATGTGTTCGACTAGTTAATGTCGAAAGAGCTAGCAAGTTCGATCATTTTTTTTACATGATTTTTACGTGGTTTTAATATTTTTAATTGATTCGTGAAATGTTCCTCATTATATTCTTCATTTCGCAAAAAAATAAGAATAAAAATAAGAAAGATAAAAGAGAGAAACTGATGATAAGAGATGGGAAATGAGAGGGATTCAAGTTATTTTTTTATCCATAAAGGATAAAATTGAGATTTCTTTTATTTTTAAGTAAAAATATATTAGAAATTAGGTGCGTAGAAAATCATGGGGCGTGGGGTTTCTCTTTTTGGTCTAACCTTAAAAACCACAGCCATGTTTCCTTTTTCTTTTTTTTTTTCTTCTTCTTCTTGTCTTAGATATTTGTGAAAAAAAAAAATCATCTTCATTCAGATTACTTTGAACAATTTTCTATTAATAAAAAAAGTTGTGTGATATGTATATATATATTGTACTTGCTAAATTTTTATAGTCATGATGTTTCTATTTTGAGTTTTGCACGAATTGAACAAGTGATATACATTATACTAAAATAAGACAGTTGGAATGAATTTTAAAACATATATATCAAAATGCTTTAGGATGAGAAACAAGTCACTTGTCAGAATTAAGAGTCATTGCACTGACGATGAGATACAAAAATTTGTATCTTCATTGTATTCAATACACGCAAAGTTGTGGAAAAATTATATTTGTTGCATTTGTAAAACTTAACATGTTTGCACCTACAAATTCTGATATATAGAAAGCAAACGAATTTAATTTCAGTTTCATCCTTAGCGATCATTGCACTAGAAGTATTCATAGCTCATTTAATATTGGTCATGGAAGAAGGTGAAAATAGCAATCGACACATAAGACTTATCTTTAAGAAGAATAAAAAAATGAACATATCTCTTAACCTTAAAGATCATGTTACATGATTAATGACTTAAAATTACAGTTTTGATATTGACACTTTCTCATATTATTACTCCAAATCAGCAAGATACATATATAATAAAACATGAACTCAAGAAGTGAATCAAATTTGATAACTTATAGCAAACAAAGTGAAGAACTAACAAAAAATGATCCAAAGTTATAAACCAAAGAGAAAAGTTAAAAAGAATGGAAGAGGGAAGACAACGGCTTTTTCTTGCTCAGTCATCATGGAAAACCAGTCATAATATCATAAGATCAGGGTATTAACTATTACCCTAATTGCATTTTTAAGAAAATATTGGACTTTTTTTTTTTTGGCTTGCTTTGAATTACCCTTTTAGTCTCCCAACAACTCTTTTTTTCTTTTTCTTTTTTAATACCTTAATTAGTTATTTGGGGAGAGAGTCTGCGCACTTTCATCATTTTAACGAGGCAAGCCCATTTATATATATATATATATATATATATATATATATTTCCTCTTCCATTGAAAATAAAATTCTAACCCACTGTTTGTTTTAGAATTGCGAGAGAGGCCCAAATTTGTTGTTTCAATTCCCAATTTTTATTTGTGACACAATGGGTCTTTTTTTTTTCTTTTTCAATTCTCCCAATTGCCTATGTATATATACAAGTATTGAGAATATAAATATATATACTTAAGAATACGTTCTTTAATATTAAATTCAATATAGCAATACGATATAGAATACAATATCTTTATTTTTAATAAATTTGAATCAACATAAAATATACTCGTAACTTTTATGAGCCATGTCTTTGATTTGTTATTATTATGTTGAAATTATTGTAAGGTATGCAATCATTAGATATTACTAATTATATATATATATATATATATATATATATATATATCGTGTTTTTCATGTCAAACTAATAGTTGTTTTTAATTGTACGTAATTTTGTTATTTATGTTACCAATTATTTTTTAATATTTTATTATTATACACATACACATAGGATTTTATTACTAGTATTATATTTTTTTGCACTTAAGATTGACCATCATAGGATTTTATTACTAGTATTATATTTTTTACACTTAAGATTGACCATCATGAATATATTTAGGATTTCGTATTTTCTAATTTTATTTATTTTTAAATGTTTAGCCAAAAAGTCTCTATAAAATCCATACGATCTAGTGATGAAACCCCATCGAGTTTAGATGAATTATCATTTTTATATGGTACGTGATATTGTCAATCATTTTTTCCCCATAAATATGTCATATCAAACATTTATATTCATTTTGTTTTACTGACAAGAAGCACGACACAACAATTGTTTATCTGCATAACAACAACAAATGCTACACATGTGCGACATTTGACGTTGTTAAGTAGTCGACCACAACCAATTAAGAAACTCGACACCAGACAAAATATTGTTTGTGTTATATAACAAATGCACCAATAGAATGACGTTTGTGTGAAACGATCAACATCATCTTCGACCACAATCCTTATATTGGTTGGTCGGTTAAATATTTGTAATAATCAACCAAAAAGATTAATGATTTAAATATGTATTTTTTACTCGAAAAAAAAAAGTATATGCTTCTATATTTTAGCAAAATTAGATTTTTAGTCTGGCACCGTTAAAATTTTGTTATGCAACAACCATTTTATGAAATTTTTGGTCAAATGATCAAATAATGTGGGACACTCATTCAATGTTTTTTTTAAATAATAGTGATTGAAAATAATAAATCAGATATGTAAATGTTGTGTTTTATTTAAAAAAAAAATAATCCACCACAAACAGCTTAAAAATCAGTTCAAGTTGAAAGTAATGAATTTTAAATATATATCACTTCAAACATCACCAACTGATTTGTTGCCATGAATTTCAAATTATTCATTAAATCCTCCAACCAAAACATAACCTTGAATATTTTCAATATAATAATGTACAAATAAATAAATAAACACAAACACACATTACGACTTGAGCATGCATATAAGGGTGGCTATAAGTAAATCACCGAAAGATTTGTCCTCATCCTCATACCCGATTATTAGTTGTGTTTTATAAGGGCAAAAAAAATATCCATAAATCCTACGCATTCGGGTCGGGTGGTGGAACATTCATTGGGTTTAATGGAATTCTCATCATACTTCGCATTGGCAACCGTTGAGATTTATTATTTTCTTAAATAGGTGGGTCTTGCATGAAACCGTCTTACGGATCTCATTCATTGAAACGAGTTGGGTTTTAGGATTATAAAAAAAAAAACATTGATCTAAAACATAAAAAATGTAATATTTTTATATGTATTATGTAATATTTTTTTTATATCAAGTAACGCATTTGTATTATGAGATCCAACAGAAAAAATGTAATACTTTTGTGTGTATTAGGTAATATTTTTCTTTATATCATGTAATATTTTTGTATTATGAGATCTATGAGGCGGGTCAGATTGGGCCGGTCATTAAAAACATGCAGATCCAATTATTTTCCCTCACTCATAGGTAGTGTAACATGTAATACGTTTATGTGTACTAGATAATATTTTTCTGTATATTAGGTAATACTTTTGTATTATGTACATATATTACATTCTTATACTATCAAAATTATATTTTTTTACAAACATTATATGATACACACATAAATATTATGTGACCTTGATTTGACTGACCCAATTTGTTCTGTCTCATGAAATGAGATATGTGAGACGGTCTCACTCAAAACTTTACATTCTTAAATACCTCATATCAAACATTATTAATTTTGTTTTATTTACAAAAGGTATGACGAAACAACTATTTTAACTGCACGACATTGACAAATGCTACACGTGGGACAATTGATATCATTAAGTAGTGTATGTCATAACCGATTTGAAAATTCACCACGACAAGACACCACATATATCATAACACAAACACCAATATGATATCGTCTTAGTGAAACGATCAACGTCATCTCCAACCACAATCTTCACGTTGATTGGTTAGTTGAATGTAGTAGTAGGATGCCGTCTTAGTGAAACGATCAACGTCATCTCCAACCACAATCTTCACGTTGATTGGTTAGTTGAATGTAGTAGTAGGATGCCGTCTTAGTGAAACGACCAACGTCATTTCCAACCACAATCTTTATGTTGATTGGCTAGTTAAATGTAATAGGATGTCGTCTTAGTGAAACGATCAACGTCATCTCCGACCACAATCTTCATGTTGATTGGTTATTGTCTTAGTGAAACGATCAATGTCGTCTCCGACCACAATCTTCATGTTGATTGGTTGGTTAAATGTATGCCATAACCAATCAATAAGAATTTGATTTGACCCCATGCATGCATTTCAAACCTCACTTTACAACCTTACTTTTTTTTTTTTTCTTTTTTTCCTAAAAAATAATGGCAAAACATGTCAAGTTTAAAAAAGAAAAATGAGAAAGTATTAAGAACTAGTTTTACAAATCTAAGTATGTATCTGTTACTTGAAAAAAAAGGTACATGTTTCTATATGTTTAGCAAAATTTAGTTGGTCTACGATGGTTAAAATTTTCATATGCCGCAACCATCATTTAAATTTTTTTGGTCAAATTGTCAAATAAGGTAGGAGCACACAAATGAAATTATATAAGAAAAAGATAAAAACTGAAAATAACAAATATTTAGAAACAAATTTCTTTTAATAAATTTCAATTAATAGTGGCCCCACATTACTTGCCAACTAAACCAAAAATTTACACATCACTTGTGAAATAGAGCTGACGTATTGGTGTCAGATAAATAAATTTAATGAATGAAAATACTTTATTTTATTATTTTCTACACTATAAGATTTGAAATAATTATATTATAAATTCACGCAATTCAAAATGCACTTGAAATCGAATCAAATTGTTAAAAAATTAGTTCAAAATGAAAATGATAATATTCAAATCCACATTAATCAAACCATCACAATAAATTCACTATTATGAATTATAGATCCATCAATTCAATCTAAATATATAATTGTAAATATTTTCAAAAGAATTTAAATCTAATAAAAAAGTATAATCGACTCCATCATATTAAATATCGGTGGCAATCGGTGAAGTTTGTTTATCCAAATTCATAAAAACACACCCAAATTCTATTCTTGAGAAAAATATAAAAAGTTACAGCTCACAGCGTATTTCAGTGGCGCAACAAGAAACCAGCTAACGTGAGCGCCCCTACAAAATCCCGCCTCCGACCCCATTTCTCCCGTGTGAAAAATTCTTTTGATGCCCAAAAAAAAATAAGTATTCCCAATTTGACCCCCAAACTTTTCTCTCTCTGACTTCACACTCTGCTTTCCATTTAATTACAGTGTCTCTGTTATCTATATAAATAATATTCTCTCTCTAGAAAGAAGGATATCTCATTTGAGAAGAGAAGAATAAGCTGAAAATGGTGTCGACGAGGCGAAGTGGATCTCTGCCGTCGAATAATAGTAAGAGATCATCTTCGCCGTCCGATGATAATCACAATAAACCTTCTTCTCCCAAGCGTCAAAAGGCACTCCCACTCTCTCTCTCTCTCTCTCTCTCTCGACACACACAGATAAAGCGCTGTTGGCTTATTCCTTTCTGGATTACTCCATCTAGGCCGTTGATTTTCGGTGCTTTTTTTTGGGTTTTGTTTTATTGCGCAGGGTGAGAGCCACAGCAATACTCCTAAGCCGTCGGAGTCTTTGCCGGCGGAGAACCCAAAGGAATTAAGCTCAGCTGATCCGCCCGAGGTGCCTGACACCGCCGCCGCCCCCGCCGGAAACACGGCTCTTGATGCCGCCGCCTCGATATCTGTTGCTACTCCTGTTGTTCCCGAAGGCGAGTTTTACGATTTCTGTTTGTAATTTGTTGGAATGATGTGAAATTCTTCGCTTTTCTCATATGTGCATGCGTGGAAATGCTTAAAATTCTGGGAGATTTTGTTAACAGGGGCTGCGGCAGCTGTAGTGGAGAAGCCAAGGAGCTCCTTCACTTCTTGGAAGCAGAATCAAGGTTTTGAGACAACCTCACCTTGGTGTAGACTTCTGACTGAGTCGCCTCAGGTAATTTTTTATTTTATTTTATTTTATATTTTTGGCTTTATAATTATTTTTTTGGGTGCAAAGTTTTGTTCTTGTTATGCATTACTTGGATTTGGTGGGTTGATTGGAGATTCTATTAATGTTTCTACGTTTGTGCTGCCTCCTGCTGTTTTCTTTATATAATTTTCAATTTAATGGGCTGATTGAGTGTGTTTAATCAATTTGTTTGCAGAACCCCACTGTTTCTGTATACACAACCAATTTTCTCGTAGGCTCTAGCAAACATGCTAATCTCTTGATCCGGGATCAGACAGTTAGTGCGATTTTGTGTTCGATAAGACTCTCCCAGGTATTAAAAATCTGATATCACCCTGCATTCACTATTTTTGTTTATATGTGGAATTCTGTTTCAAATAGTGACCAATGAGAGGGGAGTTCGACAAGTTGTCCAGACTTGGTTGTGGAATAGGAAAGGAGATTGACGAGGAAGTACATTAAAGTTCAAGTTCCATCAATTCATGCCTTTCATGAATGTGAGACCTATTAAAATGTTGTGAATAGTCTGGAATAGTTGAAGCTATGGTGGAAGTTCTGCATGTAACTATTATTCCTTTTCTTTTCACCGTTATTGATTCTAATGTCGTCTACAACTCGCACTAATAGCGGCAACTGATCAGCATTTCACAAATCTTTATGTTCATGAGTTGTAAATAGGGACAGCAGACATTTAATGTTTTGCTTGTAGTGCTGCTTCTGGTATAATTTTCTGAAGACTAATTTCATGATTTGTGTTTGCACTTTTATTACCTTCATTTTCTTGAAATGATCAGCGTGACGATAAACCTGTTGCGGTGCTTGAAAGTCGGGGGAGCAAAGGATGTGTGCAAGTCAATGGAAAAACAATCAAGAGAAACACAACTTGTGATCTTAATTCAGGGGATGAAGTAGTTTTTGGATTCCTGGGAAGTCATGCCTATGTATCCTTTTATTTATGTTTTATTTTTTCTATATTTACTCCCTATGTCCCTTCCTCCATCTTGTATATCCTTAATTCCATATGTGTAGATTTTCCAGCAGCTACCTTATGATAGTATAATCAAGACCCCTCCTCCAGATGTTCAGACTAATATAGGAAAGTTGATTCATGTTGAAAGACGAGCAGGAGATGCATCAGCTGTAGCAGGGGCTTCAATTTTGGCATCACTTTCTAACCTGCGGCAAGATTTATCACGCCTTAAACCTACTTCTCAGGCCAGTGGTAAAAATTTCCGAGGGAATGATCTACCTTCTTCTCCCCTTCTCAATGAAGATGATCTTGATGGCCAAGAAGTTAATTCAGCTACCAATCCAGGAAGTGAAGCAGCTGCAGATGTTGGGACTGCCAGCAAGAATCTCCCACTTGATGGCAATTTAGAATCTGGCTTAGAGGCAAGTAAAATAACTGCTGGTAGAATATATACTCAGAGTTTGATATCACTTGTTATAGAATTTCTTGTAACTTTGAAGTAAAAATCTTTTGCATAAACAGGAAGAAAGAGACTGGGTTAGGGATCCAATCCCTGCGTCTTTATCAGTAATGTGCTCACGGAGTTCAGCATTTAGAGAAGACATACTTGCAGCAATTCTAGATGGGCGACATGTAGAAGTTTCATTTGATAATTTCCCATACTATTTGAGGTAAGCCCATCTATTGTACGTGACATAATAATTCAGTTTTTTCTTTCAAATCAATTGTGCCTTCCGCTTCTATCAAATTAATGATCAAAATGCTTGCTATTCTCATAGACTTTTAATGCATGTATTTTTGTTCAACTTGCAGCGAGAGCACAAAAAGTGTGCTAGTTGCAGCATCATATATACAACTGAAGCATAAGGAGCAAGTTAAATTTACATCTGAGCTTCCTACTCTGAATCCAAGAATCTTGCTTTCTGGTCCTGCAGGTCTGTGATTGGTTCCATATTGAATAACTGTCTGCCTGACTCTTATTGTCAAATGCTTGATTGTAATCTTAGCATCTGTCACCATCATAATGTTATATTTGTTGTTTTCAGGGTCTGATATTTATCAGGAGATGTTGGCAAAGGCACTTGCTCATTACTTTGGAGCTAAATTGCTCATCTTTGACAGCCATTCATTCTTGGGAGTAAGATTAAATCTGATATGTAGTGGCATCTACAAGCATATATTCTTAATTTTTTTCTGATGGAAGTTCACAAAAAAACAGATGTTGAGAAAAATAGCTTCCTCTACTCATTAAAGACTTACAGGCCCATCTGTTGGTTTTGCTAGTTTGAGTATTGATGAAAACTCTTTTGTTCATATTATCTCTGTGGCTGTGGCACACTTTTCAATGGAAAAGTGAAACACCATAAATGTCAAAGGAATGATATTTCTAATATGTGTGAATTCCATTAACCATCTTTATCGTAGTATAAATTGATGGGTGGATTGCAATTTATTAATTTTTCTCACACTTTAGGGTTCTTCCAAGGATGCTGAGCTTCCGAGAGAAGGAAATAATGCAGAAAAAGCAAGCAATACCAGCAAACAAGTTCCTGTATCTTCAGAACTTGCTAAGGACATTGGACTCTTACCTGGGGAAGCAGACACCACTAATTTGCTGAGTGCTCCTCTTGGCTTGGATTCACAGACGAAAGTGGAAACTGACAATGTGCCATCTTCATCAAATGCAACCAAGAACCTTACGATCAAATTTGGTGAGTATCATAGTCTTCCCTTTTAGGTAATATTTTAGTCTGCCTAGTGTCTGAGAGCTGTTCTAATAACACACATAATTAATATATGTATATTTTAGGTTCTAACACCCACCTGATATTGAATCATAGGTGATCGAGTTAAATTTGTTGGCTCAGCTTCTGGTGGTTTGTATTCTAGTTCTGCCAGGTAATTTTGAGATTTAGTACATGTTGCCATTGCAGGTTTTAGATTTAATATTTTGGAACTTTCTGTGAAACTGGATTTATTTCTTGTTCATACCCCTTTTCTGCATTGAGTATTTGGTGACGTTAACCTATATTTCACATTTTCATGGCATATGATTCTATTCAAGTGTTTTAATATCATATACCTAGTGTGGACCTAACTGTACTTTCTCTAATAAATCTAAAATCTGAGAGAAATCAGGTGACTGCAAGATCCTGACATCTTTGGGTATTTGCAGTCTGACACCTTCAGTTTGATCTGAAGTCCTGGCACAGAAGACTCTTAAGACTCGTTATTCGAATTTAGTGATGTTTATCCATAATAAATGCCCTTTCTTTGTAGTGAATGCTTTATGCAAACGTTCTAGCAATTGCTGTCATATGGTGTTTTATGAGTGAGTCTTTCAGCTCTTTATGCAAGGTATGAGTGAGTTTTTGTGCAGCTTTTCGTACGACCTATTTGCCCTTCCTTCTCTTTCGAGTTGAGTCTTTCAGCTCTCTTAGATATTGGCCTTATCATTTTTTCACCTCACCACTTCCTACAAGTGCATCCATGTTCTACTCCCTATCCTTTATGTAACAATACTTCATTATAGTAGTTGAAGGGAGAATGTTTATGGTGTTGGAAATATTTTTTTCTTTTTTCTGGGTCGTTGGTATCAAGTGTGAGATATGGATGATTAAATTTCTGAGCCCTTATTATGTTAAATTGAGAAAGCAGATAGCTGCCTCCACTGTTGGTGATTTGAATTTTTTGTTAGTTTGCTGACTCCATTAAAAGCCTTGTTATCTGATTGTAGAATTAGAGCAAACAAGCATATAAATTCCTTAGTTCCAAGTTTCAACCATGTTTATGTTTTTGAACAAATATTGATTTTGCTATCATACACTATTTACTTGTCTCTTGGATGGCTGGATTCACTATTTATGACTAGGATGCATATGCACCATATTTTTTAGGATTTCACTTGTAGTTTGCTGTTCTTCATACACTCCCCGGCAACACATGTGTAAATGCATATATATATTTATATGTATGTATAAGTTATAATGGTGGCATCTGAAAGTAATTGCAAAGTGTTATGACCTGACACCTTTTTAGCTGGATCTTTAGGGGCCCAACTCCTGGAATGCGAGGGAAGGTTCTCTTGCCATTTGAAGATAATCCCCTGTCAAAAATTGGTGTTAGATTTGACAAGCCCATGCAAGATGGAGTTGATTTTGGAGGTCTTTGTGATAATGGTCATGGATTCTTTTGCAATGGTGATATTCAACTTCCTTACTATCTTATTTTTTCTGCATAAAAACTTATATGAGATGGTCTCACGGATAGTTACCGTGAGACGGATCATTATTATCCATAAACCAAAACTCATTTTCACAAATTCATATATGAATTGTGAATTGTGGGTTGACCCGTCTCACATAACTAGATCCGTGAGATGGTCTCACATAAGTCACTCTTTTTTCTGTATAAGTTCCTAACTCCTGTCTCACATATTTTGTTTCTTAATCTTTCTCTAGCAAATGAGCTTCGCTTGGATACCTCTGGCGTGGAGGATTTGGATAAGTTACTTATTAACACTATGTTTGAGGTGGGATTCCCACTGTCAAAATAATTAGGTTTAGTACTATTATTTTTGTGTGCCTCATTTTTATTTAATACTAATCCTAATTTTTTTATTGTGTTGCCAGACGGTGTTTGAAGTGAGCCGAGATTCCCCTTTCATATTGTTCATGAAAGATGCTGAGAAGAGCATGGCAGGAAATTCAGAATCGTATGCTATATATAAGACTAAGCTGGAGAAGCTTCCTAATAATGTTGTGATTATCGGTTCTCAGACTCTAACTGACAATCGTAAAGAAAAGGTAAAAAGTATTTATGATATCCATGATATTAACAATTTATATTTACTGATATTCATGCGTTTGTTAATTCTAGAAGTGTGCTGTGACGTGTAAGAATAGTTGCCTTAATTTTCCAGTTTAAAGTTAACAGAACAATATTGAGACTCTTTCAGTAACTGATTGTTTCTCATGCAGTCTCATCCTGGCGGGTTGCTTTTCACAAAATTTGGCAGCAATCAGACTGCTTTGCTTGACTTAGCTTTTCCTGTAAGAACCTGTTGATACATTTTGTTGTTGTCATGTGTTGAAAAACTTGACAGTCTTCATAGTAGTCATGAATATGTACTCTTGTGCATAGTGCAATGTCATTTTTTGGTATTACCCTCTTATTTGACACTTTTGTTGAGTTTTCTCAAGTTGCATAAAATTTATCCATACCAGGATACTATGTTATCTTAACAGCTTGATGCATCCATCAGACCATCTTTGTGTGGAAATATGGGAAGTATAGAATTGAATGATCGGTTATTTGGCCTTGAGTTTGAAGCTCCTGTATTAGTTACTAGTCAATAAAGTTATGACCTTTATTATATAATTTTTGTTCCTAATTTGGGCTAGTTTTCTAAATCAATACTTTTGATAGAATAATAAATAATGTTTTATCTGAATTCTGAAAATACAAAGTTATCTGGTCCCATTTATGAAATTGAAAATTAGTGAAATTATAAATATAATTAGCTATGTACAGATTTTTTTTTTTTTTTGGAGAAATATGACTCATATTCTTAACCTGTAGCTTACATTAAAGCTCCTTGATTATGAGATTGTGCAGTTACAGCTCTATAACTTTATGATTATAATCGCTCACACCGCCAAAAATAACTCTCTTATGTTTATCTATTTTTAAATCCAATATTTTTCAATTAAAATATTTTTCACCAAAAATATTTGTATCCAATTTGCTGAGTATATCTGAAATTAAGTCAATGCAATAACGTGTTTGTATGGTTATAGATAATCTAATGTGTACTTAGTGGATTGGTTCGATTAATTATTAGATTTAAATAATACAATTTGATTATATTTGATCAGAAATATATTTATAAAATTGTATATACACTTCGATAGTTTATTTCAATTGATTAAATTGATAAAATGCAGTGATTTTTTAGTTTATTAAATATATATTTATCGAATTATCAGTGCACTTTCTAAATTAGTAAATTATTAATTGATTGATTAACTTATTAATCCTTTTAATTACTAGGTTTTATCTGGCACCTTAGCCATTTGTTTTTTTTTTTTAAAGGTTTTACACCATTTGTGTATTGTTCATGACTGTCATATAGCTGATATTTGCTTCAGGATGATTCTTGCTTTGTTGATTTTGATTTTCGTAGACCACATAGCTCATGTATCCCCTTGATGACTTGTTTACTGACTAATATGATGTGGTACTAATAACCTCAGGATAGTTTCGGAAGGTTGCATGATAGGACTAAGGATGCTACAAAGGCAACTAAGCTTCTATCCAAACTTTTTCCTAACAAAGTGACGATTCACTTGCCTCAGGTTCGTTTTTAATTCGTATAAATTTTTTTGAATGGTGCCATTTGAACTGTATGTTGACACATATGAATATTTCAGGACGAAACACTCCTGGTCAGTTGGAAGCAGCAATTGGAACGAGATGCTGAAACCCTAAAACTGAAAGCAAATCTTAATAACTTACGAACTGTGAGGGTTTTATTTCATCATAATAGAAGATATTATTTTTGTATCTTTTTTTCTCGTATTATCTTTGTATTCTTATATTTCTTAATAAGATATTTCTCTGTATGCAAATTTTATTCATCACACGGATATTCTTTGTACAGATAAAATCATTTCGTTTACCGAGAATAAACAAATGATCATATTTGTTAGTGTGACACTATGAAACCGGCTTTCTGTTAAACCAAGTCAAATGGTTATGTATGAAACTTCCTTCATTGAACTTAATGTCTAACCTGAGCATACTATGAGAGATGTAACTTTAACAGTTACTGAATTTATGCAGGCAATTTCTTCTTTCTGCACCTGTAACAAACCATATTATAGGATGTCTTGTTTTTTTTCTTTTCTTTTCTAATTAGCTGGCTATCTGTATTTCCTTTATGACTTTGTAGCGTTACTATTCCATGAGAATCAATTTTACTAGTTCTACTAATGGTTTGTCATGTTCTTATATGCAGGTCCTCAACCGTAATGGCGTGGATTGTGATGGGCTTGAAACTTTGAACATTAAAGATCAAACACTAACAAATGAGAGTAAGCTTATTTTATGCTTCCCCTATATGGTGTGATATTTTTCATTATCTTCTCGCAATAACACACTATTATTCCCATACAAAAAATTGTGCTAAAGCTTGTGGACAAAAAATCAAGAGAGTTTTTAAATGTTATTGAAGGTGCTGAAAAGGTGGTTGGATGGGCTTTAAGCCATCATTTGATGACAAATCCTGAAGCTGAAGCAGATGCCAGGCCTATTTTGTCTATAGAGAGGTAATAGGAAGTTGCCACTATAGTGTGATGAATGGCTAAATAATATGTACTAATAGGAAACTAACTAGTATGAAATCTTTGTATCAGCATTCAGTATGGCATTGGAATTCTACACTCTATCCAGAATGACTCCAAGAGCTCTAAGAAATCCCTTAAGGTCATCCTAAACTGCTTGATATTTGATAACATATTCAGTAAAGCTACAATTTTAAGATTTGTTTTTTGAATACTTGACTATAAAACAATTACAAAATTATGTTTGTGGCTTTCCCAGGATGTTGTGACGGAGAATGAATTTGAGAAGAGACTTCTGGCAGATGTAATCCCTCCCACTGATATTGGTGTGACATTTAATGATATAGGAGCACTTGAAAATGTCAAGGATACACTAAAGGAGTTGGTGATGCTTCCTTTACAGCGGCCAGAACTTTTTTGCAAGGGTCAACTGACAAAGGTTATATCTCTAGTTATTATGGGTCTCAATTTGTCCAGTTTTTAGTTTGACATTTTGACTGCTTTCAATTGCAATTTCAGGTCAGTTTCTTTTACTTGTAGCATTTTGTGTTGTATATTGATTTTTCTGTATGCCTCCTAATTTACATCCTTTTGAAGTTGCATCTAATGGTATTGCTTCTTCCCCCAACTCGTCGTCTTTCTAAATCAATGGTTTAGCTCCCTTTCCATGTTCTGAATCAATGCACCGCGAAGATGTTATTTAAGTGAAAGATTTTTATTGTTACAGATGTGAATTCTTTGTCCTGTTTGAAATTCTTCCATGCTTTGAAATGCTGATCTTTGATCTTTATCCAAGATTTAGTCTTTCTCCACCTATGTCGCACAGCTTTTTGGATTATTGACAGTGACATTTAGGCTGATATTTGCACAATTTGGGTATCCTAAGTTCTAGTTTTCCTCTTGCAGCCCTGCAAGGGTATACTTTTATTTGGCCCTCCTGGAACAGGAAAGACCATGCTTGCAAAGGCTGTTGCAACTGAAGCTGGTGCAAACTTCATTAACATTTCAATGTCCAGCATTACCTCAAAGGTATGTAGAATGAGAATTTGTTTCCACCATTATCGGATTTCATTGATGCTTTTTTTCTCTGTCCATTTGGCTTGCCTAACCCCCTTTTCTCTATTTTCTGCTCTGGCAGTGGTTTGGTGAGGGTGAGAAATATGTCAAAGCTGTTTTCTCCCTGGCTAGCAAAATTGCTCCTAGTGTTATATTTGTTGATGAGGTATGCCATATGTCATTACATTTCATCATACTTCTCGCTCACAATCAGTAGCAGTTTTGTAAATTACCGTCTTGTTTCTTCTTGCAAAGGTTGATAGCATGTTGGGGCGAAGGGAAAACCCAGGAGAACATGAGGCCATGCGTAAAATGAAAAATGAATTTATGGTGAACTGGGATGGGCTTAGAACAAAAGACACTGAACGTGTTTTGGTACTTGCTGCCACAAACAGGCCATTCGACCTTGACGAGGCTGTCATTAGGCGGCTGCCACGCAGGTAAAAGCAAATTGGGCAATCTTCAAAAAAGTTTAACACTATACATGAAATTTGGGTTTTCACTGATGTTTTGTTCTTGTACTTTGTTTTCTGAAGATTGATGGTCAACTTACCGGATGCTGCTAATAGAGCAAAGATCCTTAGGGTGATACTAGCAAAAGAGGACTTGTCTCCTGATGTGGATCTAGATTCAGTTGCAAGTATCACTGATGGTTATTCTGGAAGTGATCTTAAGGTTGGAATTACAGGCTTTGGTTGTGAATGATTCGTAGAACCAAGCATATCCATAATGTATCTGATTTTTTTGCTCTCAGAATTTGTGTGTGACGGCTGCACATTGCCCAATTAGAGAGATTTTGGAAAAAGAGAAAAAGGTATTGTTTCCTTGTGTTTGATATGAAGCCTTGTGTTTGAATATCTTGAGGGAGTCTGAAGTTTGCAATTATGGAGATGTGAAAATTAAATGACAACTTTTGTCTACTTGTTTTGATATTCCACATTTCCACAGTCAATCATCTGTGGGAATATGCATTTTGTAGTAATTATACATTCTGGTCCCCCTCGTGTCTATGATAGCCATCATTTTTTTTTTTTTCTTTTTGGAATTTTTTGTGGTTCACACTCAATCGTTGGAATCAATGACAGGATCGGGAGGCAGCACTTGCTGAAGGTAAACCTCAGCCAGCTTTGAGTGGGAGTGCTGATATCCGCCCATTAAATTATGAGGACTTCAAATTTGCTCATGATAGGGTAAGTCGAAGAAAGTTATTATGAGTCATGCTATGCTTATCTTCACCTAGTATTCTAAACCAGTGTATTTTATCATTTGGGCATAGGTTTGTGCTAGCGTTTCATCTGAGTCGATAAACATGACGGAGCTGCTTCAATGGAACGAACTTTACGGTGAAGGGGGATCGAGAAGGAAGAAATCCCTTAGCTACTTCATGTGAATGCAATCATCTGTACAAATTGTTCCTTCTTTCCTTTCTTCGATTATAACGTTCTCCTCAATCATCCCCCCAGCTTGTGTGTTGAATGTGCTGTGAAGCCACAGCATTGTATAATGGAGTATAGATTTTCTAAGTTATAATCAATAGTTTTCTTGAGGTGGTGAAAGGTTAGAATAGCCTCCAAATGCTAAATTAACGGCTGCTCCGCCTTTGTTTTGTCTCCCCATCTCCGTCGTGTAGGAAATGACCATCCTATCCCCATTAGTTTACAGGGTCTGAGAAGAATTAGTCGATCCTGCTCATATAGTTGTTTCCATTCTTCATTGTTGTGTTTTTTTTTTTTCCGCTAACTAACAATAAGTTCTAATTGGTTTTAGTTATTGGTAATTTGACATCGCAATAATGATTTTTTTCAGGTATAAAATGGACTCATAGTTATATACTTTCTGGAAACAAATGTGAGGTTTATGTTCTTGCTGTTTCATGTCATAATTTATGTGTTGGTATTAGTGGTTGTGGCGATTCTGTTGGATGTGGACAATTTTGGTATACTGCATAAATTATCACATGAATGCTACACAATATCTCTAGCTGTGTATAGTGCATGGAAATGTTTCTAAAGTGTGTTGATAAGTAACTTAAATGTTGATTTTTCATAGAGTTGAATAAATAAGTGGAGTCAAATGCTATTATCATTGGAATGTGATATGTTTGGATTGGGGTGGAGGTGGATTTTACAAATTCTAGATTTAGGAATCAAGTGGATTTTGAAAAATATGGATTTTGTTTGGTGATTTTAGGGCATGTGCATTAGATAACGTGTGAAATATTAATGTATTAACCACATGATTACTCTCTCACCCCTTTCTCCTAAGAGTAACACTTCCGTACACCAGTTGCATCGTACAATTCATATCTTTATGTTATAAATGTAATATCTTTATGCTCATTTTAAAATATACGAATATTTATACATAAATGTACTACATTTATAATATAAATATATGGATTGTATGAATTTTCACTTCTGTGCAATTGGTGCACATACGTTTTTATATTCTTCTAAAAACAGATTATTATTGAATAACACCGTACATGTCTGCAATAATAATTCTTATTAAAATATTCATTAATACACTAATAATACTCTATAACATCTACTATAGACGCTTTTAAAGGATTTATAGGATATGATTATAGTTAAGATGTCACATCATATTGGAACCTGTAGAAAAAATAGATGTATTATTTTATTTGAAAAAGTAAATACTTTTATTGTGAATTGTAGAAAAATAGATAAAGTAGGGTGAAGTTATAGGATAATACAAATCCCTTAACAAACATGACTAGAATTTTGTCCATCTTGGTTCAAAAAAAAAAAAAAGGATTTTGTCCATCTCAAATATGTATAGGCACATTCTAATCAGAACACACTTATTCTCTTCACATTATCTGTTTGGTTCCGTAAGGAACCCGATATTGTGTGTGTGTGTTTTTTTAGTACCAAAATCAGAACTCTATTTATATAGTTTGGTTCTGGTACAAGACTTGATACGTATTATTTTCACTTATGCTTTGATGAGTGTCATTAGCCTTGTGAAATTAAAAAAATGTGTTTTGAGGAAATATATTTTTTGTTCACCAAAATTAACATGTGTAGAATATTCACAGCTAAAAGTATTTTTTCTACAACAATGAACATTGTGTCTACCAGAATATATGTACCATTATATTTTGTTTCTACTAATAAAACAATTGAATTCTCGTCACCATCATCACTATCCAAAGGTGCTATATTTATATTTCATATATATATATATATATATATATATATATCCACACATACACAAAAGAACTCATATTTTCATAATATCCGGAAGAATGGTAAACATGTCTTTAATCATTTCTGAGTTATGTAAATTAAACGGTTATAGATTAAAATGTTGTTCAGTCCGTTTAACAAAATTATATCATATGTTCATTTTTATTATATATATAGAAAAAATACAAGTGAATTATGTTTATAATTGCAAATAATAACGTAAATTCTCATGAAATTTTATGTCACTGTAAAGTGTAAAGGTATTCATGTCACAAAACTTAGTTGAAAGTCGATCACAAGTAAAAGGAGGAACAATGACAGGAAACGCAGCCTTGTCCCATTACCACTTTATGTGAAGAAAAAAGTGTTTTGGATTTTTTTTTTTAAGGAAGAGCTTATTTCTATTTTTTTTTTTAAATAGTTTTAAAATAAATCAAACGTTGAATAAGTTTATATATATATTAGAGTTTGTAACTCTAATTTGACCACAAGGGTCGTCATAATCCAATAATTGACCCACATAAAAACTACTTCTAAACTTCCATTGATTGAATTAACGTTGTTAACTTTAATTATACATTTCAACTGGAAAAATCATGGAAGAACCTTTTAAATTAGTGTCTGAAAATGGGAGCAGAAAAGCAAAGGGGTCTTAATTAGTGGACCAAGTTGACAAATTTAGCTTTTGAAAATAATAATATATATAATGCCTCGTGAAAAAAGAGAAAAGGCAAAACTCTTTCTTGTCTTTATTAAAAAATGGAGATTAACAAATAAAATAATTAAGGAATAGAAAAAGTGGAAAGCAAAGTGGGTGGGCACGTGGTGACAAGATTTTCTGCACACACAATCTTGAAATTCATATGATTAAAGAAGAGTGATCCAAAGTTGTAAAAATATTAAGAGAAATTTATTTGTATAATGATGGGCCTAGAGGGTATCCCACGTGCCAATCTGGGCCTTATGTGATGCCTTTATAAGCAAGAGGGCCGACAGGGCTAGGCCCACCATTCATTAAAGCTATTTTTATGAAATAAAGGCCCCAAACACTAACCAACACACTCTGCACGTGCTTTTGTAATTATTGCTACTCTTTCTTTTCACCTTTCTATAATTCTTCTTTATTATAATTATCATACATACAACAAATCTTCAACTCTATTATTTTATTTCTAATTCGAATTAAGTCAGTGCAAACTTTAGTTATCCTTGTAATCAGAACTAGGTTTTAGTGTCTTTTCAATGCTTACATACAATTATGTATAAAGATAGTCTGAGTTGACTGAAATAACGAATTAGGGTTATTAAACATTATATATTTACAATTATTTTTTAATTTTTATGTTTTTGTAAAATAGTGTTTCTTTTTTGTTCTGTGTCTTCTTTAATTGTTGCATTGATACCTAATCTTTTTGGTAAAATTCTCACATGATCAAAATGCTACTTAGATTGAAATATGAAAATGACCAACATTTGGGGTTCAAATAATCAATTATTTTAAGTTTGAATATCTTTTGTGCTTTTCTCCACTACCATGTGATCTCAATCACAAAAATATCTATGCTTGTATCTTTTCTTCAAAATAGCAAATATACAATTACTTTATGATCTCACATGAAACAATTAAAGTTCACTTGAGAATATTCTTAGAAGTCCATTACTCGATCTTTTACATGATTTCGCATAGTTTAATGAATATTCAAATCTGATCAATTTACGATATATAGAGAGTCGATCCATCTTTATAAATAAAGTCATAAAGCCACATCATCTATTAATTTTTTTTTCTTATTTCAATGTATTTGGTATTGGACCTGAGGTTTATGATGGCAAACATACGTTTTTGTTGGAACCTTGATACATAATAAAATATTGTCATTTGAAATTTCAAATCAAAAGTTTCTTTTAATACTTTTCATTGCAAAAACAAGAAATTTTATAAATAGGATTAAAGAAAATATTTAACTGAAATTATAGTTTCTTTTAAATATCTTTTAAGATATTAGTAGTATTTTTGGTTCCTATAGTATTTTACAAGAGTGTTTTATTATTATTATTATTATTATTATTATTTTTTTCTGGAAAAAGGAAACCTCACATTTTTTTAAAACAAATTATTATTTTGAAATGCTCCTTTAAAATTTGGTCAATTTCTGATGGTAAAATTGTCGGATGGTTTCATTTATAATCACTCGTGGAATAAAAGTGTTTTTAGCAACAATTTAAAATTCATAATTTTTAGGCAAAATTTGACATTTTTCCTCTTCTCACCAGTATCATCTACATTAATATGTAAAATCAAAATTTAGGTGCACCACTCTATCTTATACCAATATAATAAAGTTGGGTCAGTTTATTTACATTAGAGTATTGTACAATTCAAAACATAAATCGTACTACCCCATCCCATACCAACATTGTTAGAGCGGTACGACTATACCACCCTATCCCGCACCAAAAGTATAATTAATAAAAAATAACTATAAAAACAAAAATAAATAAGACAACAACCAAAAAACAGTTCTCATGAGAGTTGGTTAAGAATGAAGGTTACCATTTATGAATATTGTAGAAGCTAAGACCACTATCTTATGTTAGCCAAACACATTCACAATTTATTTTTAAATAAATTTATAAGATCCAACACCCTATAGCATTTGTAAAATAACTTACAAGATGTAAATACTTATAACATTGATCTTTTAAATAAGTTTAGCCCAACACCTTCTTATACATGTCACACACTAGTTGTACTACATTTCATTTTCTTAAAAAGAAAAAAAAAAGTTCTTACAATGGAAGAAGACCACCACTTTCTTACATACATAAAATTCATGGGATCATGCAAGATGTTGAAAAATCATGGTACTCATTATGATACTAACTTATGTAGTTGGTCCCCATTAGTCCTTTTGCATGGGGAAAGAAATTGGGGCAATTTTGAGAGAGAGAGAGAGAGAGAGAGTGTGTTAGCCCTTTTGCCACAAAATATAATCCTTATATATATGGTCCACATTTCCTTCCATTTTTCTTCCTAACCCTAGCTACCTTTCTTTCTCTCTCAATCAAACAAACATGTCACACTATTCTTCCATGGATGAAGACCATCAAGAAATGCAATTACTCTCTTACCCTCCACATGCTTCTTCATCCCACCCTCCCCCATCCTGGCCGGCCCGATTCGGCCCGTCCATCGACCAATTCCCGGTCCCCTCATTAGACCTCCAATTGTCCATAAGTGTCACCCCACTGAAGCCACCCAGCTCAGACTGTGTTGTTATAAGGGAAGTTAGAGATCATCATTACAGGGATGTGAAGATGGATTCCGCCACCGTGGAGGCGCTCAAGTGGGAGGCGGCGGAGCAAATCCGGCTGGCGGCGATGGAAAAGGCTTATGCAGAACATGTGATGGAGCTGACGAGGAGAGAGATGGAGTTGGCTCAGTCGGAGTTCTTGAGGGCCCGTGGGTTGTGGGAGAGGGCCCGAGAAGAGGTCGAGAGAGCTGAGAAGATCAAAGAGAGATCATCTGCTGCTTCTACTTGCATGGAGATCACTTGCTTTTCTTGCAGCCAAAAGTTTAGACCTTGATCATCAAGAAATTAATGAATTCTTTCTCTCTCTCTCTCTAAGTTATAATTATTCAGGTTTCGATCCTCTGTTATATTTGGTGTTGTATCGTGTCACGTGATGTAAATGGGTATGATCAAAGTGTTGGTTTAATTATCTGAGGAATGTGATGCCGAGTTAATTAGACTGGGATCGAGAATTGATGTACTAGGTAATTTGGGGTTTTTTTTTTTGTTGGGATAATTATAATTGGAGATAATCAAGAGGAAATTAGGGGTTTGAGAATTATCGATAAATAAACTTGGATTTGAAAAGATGCTAATTGTTTTATGTAGTAATGATTTATTCTCATGTTTTTAGTAGCATGATTAAAGGTGTTGAAAAGGGTATTACAAAATTTCATATGTAGTACTACTACTACAGCAGGATTGATAAGTGTCTTTCTTGAAACTTTAAAAATATGCAAAACTTTTTGCTTTGATTTATGTAGCCAAGTTCTATATAAATATAATAAAAAACCTTGTTTCTAACGTCTCTAAATCTACATTTTTAGAACATTGTGTTCGAATTGATGAATCTCAAATTTATTATGACTAAATTACTCATTGATGTTGGTTTTGGATATCATTTGATGAGTTTTAGATTCTTAACTTTAATTTTGTGTTATTCTTGATGTGGTTCTAATGGATTCAAATTAATCCATCAATTATGTGTGTCATTTGAAATCATTAATTCCTCCAAATTCTCCCCTGATCAGATTAATTCAAATCCTTTCGATAATATATAGTACTCAAGTAAACCTAATACTAATTAATTAATAATTTGCATGGTCTAACCACTTGACTATAGGAAATATATATAACAAGTAGCTCCCTTTCAACATAATCATGAGTTAAATTACTAATTAATTAGCTGCATTTCTGAAAGTACCTAATTTTTCACCAGAATTTATACCATTTTTAGTCCATCTATTGGTTAAGCAGTCTTGCATTCTGCTAAGTGATCTGTAAAGAGTTCCACATGGCAAATTGCATTATTGAAGAACTTTTTGATTAACTTACATAAATTGATGAAAATTAGCATTAATCTTTATTCTAAAAGTGTATTTTTATCTTCTATTCCACATTGAATTGTGTTGACGCGCGTGTTTTAAAACTCAAACGTAATGCTAACTAATAGTGAATGATAAAAGTATCGGACTTGTGACATCAATCAAACTATTTAAATTTTTTTTTTTTTTTGAGAGAAAATCAAATATTGAATTAGAAGATGAAACATATGGTATATAAAATAGCTGACGAGTCATTGAAGCCTGATTAAAAAACAAAAGAAGGCTTTTTGTTAATACCCAGCCTCTTGATTATGATCATGCATGCACTTAATATAATAAAATATGCATTAATTTGTCTTAATCTAGATCGTGATCACAATGTTATATTTATGAATACAAGTACATATTAAACTCGATACATTATTTCCAAGTGCGCCACGACAATAATGAGCAAATGCTAGATCATAAGTAATTGCCCAATAATATTCCAAATTATATATTCTAAGGTTAATTGATCCAATCACGTATAATAGTCTTGTGCATGTCCTCCTAAATAAATCGAGTTAGATATGAATGGGTTGATATATATCCAAGCTTGTTTTATTTATTTTATAAAGTCCCACAAAATTATGCTTGAATTTAGTTTGATTATATTCTAAATCAAGTGTGAACAAAGTCGTCTCTCATGATTTTAATCGATAAAAGTTTATCAAACAAAAAATGTGCTTCAACTTGTTTCTTTTTTTTTTTTAACAAATCAAGAATGATCTCAAGTTAAGTTATATCTAGCAATATGATATGTTTATAATTTTACAGCCTAGCCTACACAACTTTCTAAACAATGATGGAAGAATCAATTGAGTCAAAACCTCAAAGATGCTATTCAAAAAATGTTTCTAGAATTAAAGAGAAAGCCTAGCTAGTGTAGGGCTTGGAAAATAGGATATGACTTGAATTGTATATATTGATGAACAGTGAATGTATGTATATATATAGAGAGAGATACATATATATATATATATATGATGTAAGTATAGAGAGAGAGAGAGAGAGAGAGAGAGAGAGAGAGAGAGAGAGAGAGAGAGAGAGGTTAAGTTAGAGATGGAGATGGTGGTGTTTTAGAAGTTAGTAGATGATGTTGAGAAAAGGCAAATGAATCAGAACAAAAAGTAAACACCAATTCAATTAACAAAAAGACAGCATAGGACTGTACACAAAATGGTACTCATCACAGACCTTTTTAATTTTCTAACACTTTTATTTCACCCAAAAACCAAACACACCCACTATTCATGTCTGGGATCCTACACCAAAAAAGATGAATACTTGTTTGGATAAGATGATCATCCCTCTTTCTCTACTCTAAACCATCATCTATCATTCCTTATCTTTCCATCTTTTCTTCATTTTCTTTTCCATGATATTACTTACAAATACTTCACTTGATCCATTTAAGTGGCGTTTCAGAGTCTCAATCTTGTTTCTAGTCATGGTCGTTTCAGACTTTTATGCAAATTTATTCTAAGATTGTAATCTGTGTCATTGTTGATTAAAAACTTCCTGATTTCAACATAACATAGAAGTTTTGGCTAAAATTTAAGAATTTAATAGAAACCCATTTTTTAAAAAATTATTTCCATTCATTTTCAAAAATTTGATCGTTAATTTCTTGATTAGTTAATTATAAGATATTACTCAATACTGGGATGGGAGGAATACATTAGTCATATGTTCATTTTATTTCTGTAATATTATTCCGTATAGATAAAATTCATATTTTTTGTGCTAATTAAAAAAAAAGTACATACTATTATTATAGCATAATCATATAATGAGCACTTTGGGAAGCTCATTTATATTAATTAACTTACTAGCGGTTGTGTTTGCTTTTAATTAATCTTATTAGATTCTTTTCAATTAATTCATGTAAAATTAGGTTCTAGATTTATGTTTAACAAAAACAGGAATGTTTTATAAACTAATTGAAATGAGTATAGATCAACTTTTCTGTAAAAAAAAAAAAGTAAATATTTCTATTTTTAAACACTTGATTAGTCACTAATTAATTAATTCAAGGATCTAATGTTCACTTTCCTTTTAGACTCCTAATCACTTGAGGAAAAAAAACCCACCCTTTGAAATATATATATATATATATATATATATATATATATATATATATATATATATATTAGGAGGGTATTTTTCAGGGCCAAAGACAAATAAGTTATGGTTGACGCGATCCTACCCATATTTCATTGCCTAGTAATTATGCTACTTAGAACTTGTGTCATCATTTTATATGTGTGTGTACATATATACATAAATCATTGTTAATTACAATAAAAGCTCTATTAATTATGTAATTATGAGACCTCAAGAATGCCATACATATTATTGTGGGTTAAAGCATTAATAGTGCTTATAATCCATTGATTACCCAATAATGCTGACATCATGATCTTATATGATCGTGTAACTTAAAACACACATTTGAATGAATTAAGGCATGTTTGGTGAAATTAAGACGTGAGAGACTTAATTGAAAAGAATTTAAGATCATTCATAGCTGCAGGCTTTAATATATAAAATTCCCACGAAAAAAAAAAGGAGAAATCCAAAAAAATAAAAAAAAATCATTGGCAGATAAATAATATTAGCCAAACCTTCAAAACTTATTATTTGATTAATAAAAAAATAATTTTGATAAACATGCATGTATTTGAAAAGAAATTATGGAATTAATTTGGAAACGGTTGACATGTACCTATAAAGTATAAACATAGGATTGAAGATAAATGTTGAGGATCGGTCCTAATGATCACATCTCAATTGAGAATGAAGATGATCGATCGAATACGTTAAACTAATAAATAAGTTAAGAGACCTAAGTGAGGAGTTGAAGCTTAATTATAAAATATATTATTATTATTATTTTTATTATAATTATAAAAGCTGAACAGTTTTATTTCTAATTTCAAGCATGATACGTTTGCTTGGTGTTATATCCTATTTTAGGACAATAGATACAAAGTTGCAGATAGCTTTTGCAGAGAGCAGCAAGAGAGTATGGGAATAAAAAAATAAAAAGGAAAGCTAAAAATAAATAATGAAATTGTATTCACCAACACAGCATATCAATTGGTGCAGGGTACTTCACTGAGTGCTAACCCTAAGCAGAATAAGATAAATATTTTATTTATAATAACTACTTATTTGACCTTTTTCACGTGTTTGCTTTTGCCATCGTACACTAACTTTCTGCTAACAAAAATAATTAGAACCATTCCAAACACAAGTTGCCATAACATGATCAATATTCTGGTCAAATTTACCAGCATATATAAAGCCAATTGCTACCTAATAATTTTAACCACTTTTATGGGAAATGCTGAGATAAAAATTATGGATATTTATATAAATTATGATCATGACCTATATACCAATATTATTACAAAAATTTCATTTTGACCTCTGTTTTTTTTTTTTTTTAATATTTTATATTTTGATTATTTATCTTTGCATTTATTTTAATTTTAATAACTGATAATTTTCCATTTATTTTGAAATTATTTTTATCGTTTTTGGGAAAATGTCTAATTTTGGTCTTGTAATTTGACCATGTTCATCTTTGAACCACTAATTTTATGGCCTTTTAGAATGACTATGTATCACGAGTTTTGTAACTCAAGTGGTACTTATCTTCATAAATGTGCAGATTTTGATGATGAATTGACGAGGGTTTGAATTTGGATGATGCAAATTTTCTAATATTTATTGTCTTTCTCCTTCCCACTCCCCTAATTTTTTTTTAAAAATAATGGTTATGTAGATTTTTTTTTTAACAATTTTGATCTGATTTTAATCAGATATTCAATTTCAGACGACAATTGTTTTCGTGAATGAAAATGATGCTGATGTGGTGTTCTAAGACGGCTATCTATAATGTTTTTGACATGTTATTGCACAAATACCCCTATATCTATAGCATCATCACAGATATTATTCAAAATATACAGAGAATCAGATATAATAAAATATGTTTTTTGTAACAAATTAAGAATTGGACTTGATAAATAAGGGCAATTATAGTATGTAAAACCAGTGAATTATAATTTGGATCTTTAATTACGATATATTATTTCATTCCAAATTATATTTCATCAATGCACATTATATATAGCTATACAAAAAAAAAACATCATAACTATAGACATAACAAAAACTTCAACACAATATTGAAAGTAGAAAATGTAATGGAGGTTGGGCTCATAATAATAAAACAATAATAATGATGGTATTGGAAAATAGACAGCTTTTGTATTCTGAGACATTGTTCTGGCAATAATAATTTATGATTCAGAAGATAGAGCCAATTCCGATAGCAATCAAATAATATTGAGAAAAGCAAAGTAGGGCCCTTTTCTTTTCTTCTCTTCTCTTCGTGTAATCATCAACTCACTTATTATGACAAATCCTTAACATTTTGTCTTTTCAAATTGTCTGCATCCAATCCTTTTTTGTCTAAGGATCTCAACACTTTTAATTATCCACTCCTTAATTTTAACCCACTAATTAATTAACTTTCTTAATTTTATACGTGTTCATGACCTAGCTAGGCTATATATCTCAATTTTGTATTTTTGTTTTTCAATAAGGATGAGATCAATTTGTAATGGAGCTATCCTATTATGTTGGATGTTTGTTTGTGGGCGAGAATCAGACATGTCACGTAGGATTGTAATTCTACCACAAATTCTAAAATTATATATTGGTTAAGTACTTGTAATTGTTTTCAAATTCGATACACATAATTTTTATTTTTATTTTAATACTATTATTTATTTTTGGAAAAGTTTGGTTTTGAGAGGAGTGCAGTCGCGCGGATAAGACTCTTATCTTTTTAACTTTTGCAAGATGTGGATGATTACATTTCAACTATATAAAATAAACGAAATGATTTCAATTTTCAATAACCTAATAATTCACGAAAGGTGTGAAATGATGATTTCATTGTCAATTTTGCTAAGAAGCAAGAATTAACTTTGTTTTGAATGGATTTCTTTCATTTCTTTATCTCACACGTGTGTATTTCATAAGAAAAAGATATTTCGTCACCACAATTCGGATGTTATAAAGTGGGTTTGAAAATCAAATCAAACTATTCGATACTTGATTTAAGATTGTTTATTAAAAGTTTGTTTGCTTGATAACATACACTTTCAAGTTTGATAAAATCTAAGGCTCGACTCGAATGATAGGTCTAAAATTATAAATAGTAAAATATTTGTAAATTATCAAACTACTACGTACAAAGCTCAACTCAAATAATTATCGAACAAGCTCATTCATAAATTTTGAAGCTTGATAACATTTCAAACAAGTGTGAAGAGTATAAAGATGAAAGAAGATAATGATATATATAGAGGTAATTATGTGAAACTCACCTTTACTGTGAAAACAGGTGCCTAGGGAATTTAACAAGTGGCAAAGAAATCAGATTTTTACATGTTTGTATGTATTCATATATATATATATGTAGTTTGAGTGGGCTCAGAATTCAGAGTAATATTATTATATGGGTGGCTAATAGAGCCTATACACAGTAAATTCCCAGGTGAAAAACAAGAGTGACAAAAATAACTTGAGAGATGATTCATTAATAAGCCATTTTTGAAAATGTGCAGAGAACATGACAGGTAACATCACTTTTCAATGTTTTTCATCTTTTTGTGGGACTCAATCACTGACATTTTGGAAATGTGGATTACACTATTGCTTTGCACTGCAAATATGCATTCATATACAACAGTTTTGGAGTGGGTGGGAACTGGGATGGATTGCTTTTATCATTGCCACTTAAAATAATCTTCAAACTCTAAAGTTGTTCATCATTGATGCCCAATCTTCAATTATATCCGATCCTCCCCTGTTGATGTCGTAGCGACGTTGTATGTATCTGTATTTTGCTGACATAATACATTTTCAAGAAAGTGTCTGTCAGGTAAAAACCTTCCATATATAACGAGAGATGTAACTTAGTTTTGTCAAGTAAAAAGATGGGAGATTAGATAGACTAGGTATCTCATTATACAATATGCCATCCTAGGCCTAGGACCCTCACGTGATGGAGAGTCCCATTGATAAGCAAAATAACTATCAATGTATATTTGACATAAAAGAGGAGATGAATGAAGTAAGTTGATGACAAATGGGCCATGAAAGGGTCACCCCATTCTTCCCAGACAAGCCAGCACTTGCAATGGCTACACAAGAAGGCTTTTTACCTGTACCTATCTCTGCATTTTCAAGAAAAGTTGATGGTGGTCCAAACATCATACACTTGCGTGTAACTATGCGTGTATTCAGCATATACAATCACAAGAGTTCGCCTTTCTTTTATATTCTGATATCCACCCTCACCCACAAGCCTTTTCCCTACACAGAAAATGGGAAATCTTTGACAGTTAGCAATTAAAACATGAAAAATGCAATAACTAGAAACAGATGATTTGGATTAGCTACTTAAAAATAACCTATTCACAATGCTAACACCTTTTATTTCATCATAGAAACAGCCAAAAAAATTCAAGAAAACAAGAATGCGCAAGTCAATAATAAAGGTTTGCATATGATACGAAAATGTAGATTTCTACACATACCTCCACAAGCAACTTTAAAAAAAAATTTAATAAAAAAAACTCCCATTAAAATTTTCTCCCAATCAAAAACCCATAAAGCTTCATTTGAAAAAATGAGAAAAATTATCATCAGATCACAAGGTGCTACCTCTTGAGCAGTTAACATCACACTTCGATTAGGCATATTGATGAGAGCCACTGCAAAAATCTACCAACTAGCACTACACCAACCTTTCTCTTCAGCTTTTCGGATTTGAAACAGGGGTTGTCCATCATGATCAAACATACAACACAAGCAACTTCACAATCGAAACAATGTTTCATGTATATGACCTGTAATTGTTGAAGAACAATCACAAACATAACAACTTTATATAACACATAATATAGTCGCTGGCAATTCTTACTTTGAGGCCAGTATCGTTTCATCATTTTCTGGCATGTATACAGGGTGAAGTAAATCATACCTCGTCCATGAGATCTTTCCCCACAGTTGTAAGTTGGTCATCCACTAAAAATGTTCAAAACTGTTTCATTATCAGGACAACATTATGGTATGTTCCACATTATAAAAAAGATTAACAAAGATAATCAAAATATCAGCGGATAATTTGCATGCATCAATGGTGATTAAAACATAGGGATACTGTTGAACACCACATATACAAGATTACTCAATATATCTAAAATTCCTAATAGACTTGCAATAACATGCAATATAAATGAACTAGAAAGTCCTCACCTGGACATGCAGTCAATACTGGTTCTGATTTTGAGTATGGTAAGTTTTTCTCCCATGGCTGTGAAATAGTGATATAACTGTTGATGTGCTGTTCAATCCTGCATCAGAAAGGCATATGGGAGGAGCAAACCCAACAAAATACAAGATACTTCACAAAAATCAGAAACTGACCATGCTATTCCCATTCATTGATAATAGCAGAAAAGATAATTTGGTAAAAAAAGTAAGAGAGCTGATGGATTTCAATCCAGATTGGGGCGCCTGAAAGCTCACCGTCTCATCAATCTCAGCAGCAACATAGAAGGATGAATCTATAATAAAGCAATACCTAAGAACCTTACTCGACCAGATGTGGCCCCTTTGCTCAAAACTAGCAATGAAGTATGTTTTCTTGATGAGCAGCAATAAATATTGAACAACATAAGAATGAATTTGGTGACACCACAATGAACTAATAAACAGTTAGGTGCAAGAAAAGTATCCTCCAGAATTAGGTTCTTATTTCTAGTGAGACTATGAGTAAACACTTACGACATATAAACAACATTTGGTCAAAAGAAAACATTGATTCTGTATATAGAATATTTCACAACCTCATAGGTTCTGTGATCTTGGACAAAGAATAGCATACATGCACTTAGATGTACATTAATCAATTTATGCTAGCAGCAAAATACAGATAATAATAATAGATGCGATGTGCAGTGCCCTGTCTGTAAGTGGAAGTAGGAGAATAGATGGCAAAATGGTAGTGTAGAATCAGAAAGCATAGTATTTCTGGAAAAATTTCCTTACAATTTTTTTTGGGTCAATGAAATTTATCTTCTCAACACATTTTCATGATTACGAAGAGTCTAAGAATACTCCATATTCTCTTCAGTTTTTGTGTTATCAAAATTTTAAGGATGAAGAGAACACACTTGAAACTGTTGAAACAATGCTAAAATCAGTTAAGAGCTAAGAAGTCCAAAGTTTAATGGTAAACATAGCTCTTTTTAACCTCCACAAAGTGTTTATGTATTAAGAAGATTCTTCACTTGAACTTTCTTAAACAACAAGCATAAGGCAGGTTTCAACACCATCATCAAGAAAGTCAGTCATTTGAAGGGTCATCAAATGCATTATTAGAAAATATAGACGTTTGCTTTGTTTATAGCTGCAGGGAAAAGTTTTCGACTTCTAACCTGCATTTACCCAAAGACAAAAAAACTGTCCAACAATTACAGAGAATTTGGAACTTCATCAGATACAATTTCCTATTTCTTAGTAGGTTGTTGAGGACTAAGGAAAAGTTAACAATCTTGTTTTCAACTTGCAAATAATCCATTTGACTACAAAATACCTTGCAAAGTTTGATTTCTGAAAATAATAGAAGTTTGGATATTATTAAGAGAATAGGATTGAAAGAACATCTAGCAATATGCTGTTCCAAGAATTTTGAGCTAAGGGATGAAACTTTGGGCTACTAACAAGACACAACATACCTGGGCTTTCAACTTCTGCAGCTAAATAGGGAACCATGTCAAATAGCTGAGCTCTGGATTGTGAATCGGACTGATTTTTTTCTGACACAGTACTTCTGCACGAAGTACCAAATTGGTTCATCTTATATGAGGTCGATTCCAGGTGGTATGCTAAAACGATGCCATCAGCCATTTTACTGTGTTGTCAAACGGACTGCAATCTTTTTCTATCCATGAAGATCCCAACAGAATGCCTTCTACTTCTAATAGGCCATGAACTAAAATCCGAATCATTGACAACGGGTCCTCAAGATATATTGCTAATAGCAAACTCCTCCATCCCACAAGAAAGTCCCACTTCCACTAAGTACAACTTTTATTTTTTGCCAACTAAATGAAAATTTGTAAGTTATCAAATGCCACTTATGTGTTATGCCCCTCCATTTATTCACTAAACTTATCATCTAAAGTTTGTTATAACTATTAACTAATCACAAGTTCGTCATGAAGGCATTACAGAAATTTCAATTTAAAGTAACTTTGATTTTTCAAGCACAACTCTCTTTTTGAGACGAATGGAGTATATGTAAATTAGGAAATTTCTGACGTTGCATTAGATATTAGCATTTTTAACTAGGATTAGCAAACAGAAAAACAAGCTGAGGAACGAAGTAAACCATAGAAGAAACAAAATATGTCATATGAAGTGCAAGATATGCAGAACTAAAAGTTGAGACTCTGACATTCAAACTTAGTTTGTTCCAGGAACATGGGAGACATGCAAGTCAAAACATGAAATATAGTTAAAGTTCTATAGAAGAAATAATCAAGACATACATATGCTTGTAATATCATTCTTAGATATTTCGGGAAACATGGAAGGTAAGGTAAAAAGGAAAACCCTTATACTGTAGAATGAGTCTAATTCCTAACTTTCATAATGTAAAACAATAATGTCACCAGTAATTACCACAAGAACAACTGCCATCTTTAAAACGATGGAATCTACTACCATCCCTGATAACAATTTCTCTTCCATATTCTGTGGAAATCAGCTTGAATGCATTGTGGCAGTCATCGCAAATCCTATGACTCTGGACAAGTTGCAATGGAGTTAAACTAGGAGTACTGATGAGCCCAAATGAAACAGCCAACTTTTCACTGTGATGAAGTAGCATAGATACTTCCCGTTCATCCACATCAGGAAGCAAATGTTTTCCCTGAGTTTCATATCCGTGTTTTGAGATTAGCAGCATCACTTCATCTAAATTATCATAGATCTCCTTGGACTGAGGATGAGAATTATCTCCAGTGAAGAAAACATGCTGCTGCTTCTTTATTTCTATCCAAGTACAAGTAGGTAACATTCTCAGACCTTTCCTCCTCAACGTTTGAAGAACCGCAGCTGCTTCTTCCAATTTTCCAGAACTGTTGTAAATATTTAACAGCACTACATAATTAGAGAGCTTCTCAGGTTCCATCCCATAAAGTTGCTCAGCTGCATATTTGCCAAGTACAAAATTCTTGTGGACCCTGCAAGCTGTGAGCAAGGCAGCCCACATATTAATCGTAGGCCGAAATGGAGCATCTCTTATCAATGCGAAAGCTTCATCCAAGAGCCCTTCTCTGCCTAATAGTTCAACCATACATGCATAGTGCATTGCTCGAGGCTTTACTTTATAGTCTCTACTCATTGATTCAAATAATTCCCATCCACGATCAGATAATCCTGAATAACAGCAAGCATATAAAACTGCTAAAAAAGTGACATGGTTGGGCATCATTCCTTGACGAACCATGGACTCAAATAATTCAACTGCCTCAACTCCACGACCATGATTACCATATCCAGATATTAAGGCATTCCATGACACGACATTTTTCTGTGGCATTCTATCAAAAACATTTCGAGCATCTTCTATCCTTCCCCATTTGCTATAGAAGTCAATAAGTGCTGTATTAGCAACCATGTCAGACCCGAAACCATTTCTAACTAGACCAGCATGAGCTTGTTTCGCATGCTCTAATGAGGCTAGCCTAGTACAAACCCGCACGATCATTGAATAAGTGAAATGGTCCATTTTAACCCCAGATTCTTGCATTTCATAGTACATGTTCAATGCTTCTTCACTATAACCATGAAGTGCATAGCCAGCAATGATAGTGTTCCATCCTACAGTTGTTTTCATCGGCATCTTATTAAAAACAAATCTTGCATCCGCAATGTCACCACACTTGCTATACATGTCGATCAAGGTACACGACACAAAGACATCATTACCCAGACCCATCTTCAAAGCACAAGAGTGCAACTGCTTCCCAGGAGAAATCAGTTCCAGCCCAGCCGATGCTCGGATCATCGTAGAGAGTGTTCTAGTCCCAACATCCGAGTTCTCCTCCCACATCATCAGAAACAATCTGAAGGCATCTAAATATTCACCTGAGTCCACAAGGCCCCCAATTATCGTATTCCAAGAAGCCACATTCCTCTCAGGCATATCCTCAAACAACTGGCGAGCATCAATCATCATCCCACATTTGACATGCATCAGCAACACCCTATTCATCATATACAAATCAAGATCCACCTCGGAATTAAGCATATGATTAAACACCCTCTTGACACCTCTAATCGACCTCATTCCAATACAAGCACCCACCAACGCATCGTAAGTATCTATCTTGACATCAATATCACCCTCACACTCCAGAATCTCAAACAACTCAAGAGCCTCACTATATCTTTTGCATAAAACCAACTTCTCTATTTGCCCACAAATCCCAGAATTCAAATTTGGATTCTCCGAATACCTTTCCTCCAAATTGCCACCTTTCTTGAAATTCTTTTCCTCATTTTCCAAAGGTTTGGGCACTGGTCGGGGCCTTAGTCCATGGTCTAATAAAGAACACCTAAACTTAGAAAAAGAGGCTCTAATTTTTTTCCTTTTCAGAGAAAAATCCTCAAAAATTGGGAGTTTTTGTTTGAAACTAGTAGGGTTTATTAGTGAACATGCAAATCTATAGCTGCTTTGGATTTGATCCAATGGCAATGAGATGTCCATATGTGGTGTAGAATGCGAAGAGTTTGGGAAGAGATGAATCAAATCGCTCACAGCACAATAATGAGAATTTAGAAGATGAAATCTGAAACTACCTCTGCAGATGGCTGGTGGTGCACAAGGAAGGCTTGATTAACATCGGAAGCTCCGTCAATAGTTGTTAGGTAGTTCAACTAACTGAAACAAGATGTAAGAAAATTATTATTTATTCAAATGCTAATTTCTGTTCGGTTCTTTCTCCTCGAGATTTCTGCTAGTGTAATGTGTTCAATACCTTGATAAAAAAAAAAAAAAAAATCAAATCCTCGGGTTTTCTTAAAGGGCCCTACTTTTCTATGGAATCATGATAAAATAAAAATAAATAAATAAACCGACCATCAACCGGTTTTTTCTTGATTGAATACAATAAAAGCCCCCTTTTGTTTTAGTGTATCTCATTAGGTTTAGAGCCTTCTAATATCATATTTAATAATTCTAAATACAAAATATATGATTATTTTTAGATATAATTTATGAACAGGATTATGGACTATGGAATATAAATGATAAATCATAAATCAACACACAAATTTAGGATATGTTTTATCATTAAATAACTGTTTGTCGCATAAGTTTCCGTCCCGCCTCAAATTTTCCAATATGTCATATACATTAAGAAGTAGAAACAACTACAATTTTCATCCCGTTTAATATTCTTCTTATTTAATTACAATTCATAAATATTTAAATTATTCCTTGAAAATAGTTTGAATCTCCACACACTTAAGCAAAGAATTTGAGTCTCACATATCTACTATTGTTTTATTTAACTTCTATATGAATCATAATTATGAAAACTTAACTGAATTTGCATTGCTTCATTTTCTTATGATATGATTATGATTTTGAATTGAAACTGCACGATACATATGCGTATATGTGTACATATTTAATTTATATTGTTGAAATAGTCATGCACATTTCACGAAGATTTCTTGTTTTGATCTTTATTAATCTAAAATACCAATTGAGGAAAATGAATTTTTAATTATAGCTAAATCATATTGGAAGTGTTTTATTGTTGTACAATCAAACATCCAATTAAAAGCTACCATGTGTCAAGGATCTTATATATATGATATTGATAATTATAATTACTAAATTAAATATTATTAATTTGATAATTACCACAAAAAATTGGGTGTGTATAATATTCCACCACTCATTTCACTTAAAATCTATCATAATTCTCCCTCCCACAATTATGAACCTTATCAAAGTATAAAAGTATCATCCAAAATTATGAAAATTGTTTGTTTAGAAAACATAAAAATAGGCCTATTTTCTTATTTAGAATTTGCAATGTTATTTTTATATGAGAAATACTTTCTCTGTGACTGTGTGTGTGGGGGATGGGCTGGCAAACAATTTATAAGAGTGCGCTAGAAATATAAATATAAATAAAATAAAATAGACTAGAAAACCTCTCTAGCCCTAAATAAATTAGATTTCTACATTATTACGAAATTACATTATTTAGGTAGTATGGAAGGTGGCTGCTCCGAATCCTCGCTTTCGGAATTGAGCAATGCTCCGGCCGCCTCCGACGGAGGCGCGTCCAAATTCCTCGCCAACCTCCCCTCTCGTGGCAACTTCTCCTCTGCCGTCCTATCCTCTAATTTGGTATATTCAATCTCCCTTAAACCTTAATATATATATATATATATATATATATATATATATATATATATATATATATATATATATTAAAATTTTTGCTGAATTTCGTATCTTCTGCTAGTTCGTGTAAAGGAACTGTTTACTTTCCTATACAATGTTAGTGAAAGTTTTGTTGAGAGAATTTTTCGAGGGTTTTTCCATTTGCCAGTTCGAGAAAGGTATGCCTTTTGATGGTGATGAAAGTTTTCGTTTTGACTAAATTTTATGCATTACTGATTTAGTGAGTTTGCTTTTGAAACCTTCTGGATTTAATCGGAATTCTCTAGGAGAGAAATGAAAGGGGTGATGGAAAACTGATTTCCTTTGTGACTTAGTCAAATAGATGAATCTAATTAAAAATATGTAGTTGGTGGATTTTCTTTGGCTTCATAGACATAATTATCGTAAAGATAGGTTTTAATGGTCGTGCTGGTTAATTTAATCCATGGTAGTGTTAATTCAATGGTTATCAGACCTTGCGAAGCTTGTATTGGTGCCGATATTTAGAAATCATGGATTAGTAATCCAGTGGGATTTAACTCGCATCATTGGGGACTTTCTATTTCGATGTTCACACTTGAGTTTCTTTCTTCTTCGACACACAATGTGCGTTGATCAAGCCAACTTTTTTTCTTTGTTGTGATGCTGTTTTGGATATCTCTCGAAAGTCAATTAACCACAGGATTCTAGAGTGTTGAAGGAAACACTTTTGCTGAAAACATTAGGTTATTTCTAGTTTCACCACGTGTGACTTGTAGTATGCGCTAATGAATGCAACTTTTCTTTCCGGGATGTGAACACGCCATCTGGACGCTTCTGAATGTTGATCTATGTTTCACGTGACAAATGAAACACATTGGTGAAAATAAAATGTGATTTGTGTTTTGATGAATTAAAACTCTCTGAGTGATTATAAATGAATAAAGCTACTGACCTACTAGGTTCTCACATATGTTATCTACTGAAAGTGATCACAGTCAAAATATCTGTCCTGATTTTATATCTTCTTCATGTCTAATTTAGCACATATATCTAGAGAATGAGTTTTATGGCATTTGCTAAATGTGGGAGATATTACTCTTTGTCTTCATTATTTGTTTGAGTTACAGTGGAGATAGATTACAATTCGTTTATGTTTAAGTTTTACATGCTTAAAATTTATGCAGGGAGGGACACGTGTTTACATTTGCAATCGTGATACATCACCTCCAGGTTCTTTTTTGCATTTTTCAGTACTAGACATCTATTTAAACTGTGAACGGGAAAAAAATTATAAATGGCAGTATTCTTGTCTTTAAAATATCTACTGTTGAATTTCCCGTGACTGGATTCACATCTTTAATATAAAGTTTCTATCAATTCTGCTAGAATCATGCTAGAGATATATCCTCCTTCTTTATGGCTCTAGTAAGTTATGATGAAAAGTGATAAACAATCAAATTCATTTCATTTTCCTTTTCTACAAGGTACCCATTAGTTTTTTTGTAAAATTGTTTTATTGTGGTTTAGTATCATTAACAAATAAAAGGAGTAGCGCTATAGAAATGTCTTTCATAATATACATTTGCATCTTGTTTCCTTCCAAACTAAATGAAGGGAATTCTTCTCTTCACTAAAATCTAAATTTTCAAGCAAAGCATTATAGATGTTTGCTTCCTTCTTAGATTAGTAAATGTAGCCAACCTGATTATCGGGCCATTTGATTTGATTGAAATTAAGTTCTAAGTACTCTTGGTACCATTTGTTCTCTTTAATCTGCAATGCTCCATCTAAAGCTGACTGAGATGCATTTGTAAATATCGATTAATTCTTCACTTGCTCCTACTCATCATTTGTAATTTTTTTTTGTCTTAAATCTGCTTTGCTTCTTTTCACTATAATTAATGAAGATATCCGCCTTTTTTATTTTTGGTATCAGAGAACCAGATTATAAGAACAAACCAAACAAATATACTGATCAGATCACTTGTTCTTATGAAACAAAAGGGTGAATCTGGTTCAAAAGCTGCAAATCACGGCTCAAGGAAAAGGTAATAAATTCATCTGCAGTTGGTTAGCAATGCAGGGTGACTTTTTTGTCCTCAAAAGTTCTATACCACTCATTCTGAATCTTAGTTTTCATGTTACATTTAACCATCACTTCTCAGGGCTGCTGAGAAAGCTTTGGAAGGTAAAGCTGCTGGAAAGAAGGCAATGGCCAGCACTCAGTCTGGTTCTTCTCCAGGTGACATGCTTATCTTATGCTGTTTTACTGTTTATCCATAGAACACATAAAGAACTTTATGAACTGTGAATGAGTATCTTCAACTTGCAGGGTTTATACCATCCTCTTGTGTTTATTCATCAAATTGAGTTCTTTCTAAATTTGTGTCTCTCTCAGTTACATAAAGTTCTTATTCATAGATCACTTCTAGTTGCTTGAGGTGTATGTGAACTGTTTTTTCTTTTTGAGGAACTTGGGGAGTTTAAGCTTGGTTTTGAAATTAAGAAAGTCCCTATAAGCTGGATCATTTATTGAGAGAGGGGGGTGGGGGGGGGTGGGGGGTGGGTGAACCCTTCATATTTTCAAAAAGCCTGAGACACAGACAAAGCCTGTATCTTTTCAAAAATTTAACTCATTAAGGTATCATCGTTTTTTTTAAGGAGCAAAGTGACTTGATTCCTTTTTTTTTTTTTTCCATACGTTGCCATTTCCAATTTTTGTATGACCTGAAGGGGTCAAAAAAGCACATTTGGTGTCATTCTATTCTTCAAGTTGAGCTTGAGAGCAGCATGAAGGATCTCAGAATGTAAAAGGAGAATATTTGGTGGTTCAATCTGGATCTGGTCAGTTAGTCATGGACATGTTTTACTGGAGCCAGTATCAACCCTATGTATTCCTCTTATCTGAACTCCTCTAAGAACCATTCCTCAATTAGTCTCTAGAAGTATCTTTATTGTATTTGAGGTTTCTATTACATAACAATATTCTTTTATCTTTTTGGCGACATCTTAATTCTGCTCTTTGTCCATCCATGGTATAGCTGCAATAATAGTAGGATAGCATCACTTCCTTATATTTGGTATTGTATCATTTTTCCGTGATTACAACTTATACTGTTCAAACTATCTTTGGATGATCACAGACTTGCAGAGCCTCACAGTAGAGAGACTTCGTGCTCTTCTTAGGGAGAAAGGTCTTCCAGTGACAGGGCGAAAGGTAAGTTCTCCAATATATATATTACAAATGACCTCAGTCTGCACAGGTAGTCGTCACGCGTGAATTAATTTTGACTTTATTCGATATTACTTACACATAATTTAATTTTAATCACAGGATGAGTTGATTGCTCGTTTGAGAGGTGTGAATGGCTAGATCGAGTTGTAGAGTTAATCCCCTTCAACACAGTAAAAGTAATGCATTTCAAGAATATGGCTGCATATAATATATGCTCTTGAATTAACTAAAGATGTTTCTTCTAGGCTGCATTTTGTGTTGTTGTACTATGCATCTTTTGTCTCTCTTAAGATGGAAAAAGGAAATCTCTGAGTAGATTTGTTCAAATTGCTAATACATCCTTTTCTCTTCTTACACATTTGGTCATGCACGGTATGTGGGTTTTTAAGTTATATTCATCTTTAGTCTTTCTTTTCTTATCCTTTTCTTTTAGAACCCAAAGTAAAATTTTGAATATCATTAGTGTTACTAGAATTTCTCTAATGTTATGCACAAGTTGTAATACACTCATTTTTACATGTAATACTATTAAAATTTGAAAAAAAAATATTAAATGAAAAATTTAAAACAAATGAGTAAGAAAACTACAAATACCATGACCGAAAGAACATGAGCAATCCAGAAAATTGGGAGATGGTAAAAATTCCAATTTCTATTTTATAATATTACAATTTATATTTTTAGTATTTGATTTTGTTTTGGATTTGGAAGAAGTATGCTCTGCGGTTGACTTTATTAGGATCCTCTGCATCATGAAATTCTAGATGCATAATTTATTGTTTTATCCTGGTTTTGACAAATTCTCCATAGATGGTCTTGACTTTTGAGCATTTGTCTCAAAGTATGATATGTTAATTGCACTTTATTAAATTGTGATATATATATTGGTACATATTAAATGGAAAAAAGTCTAAAGGATGCAGCCATTAAATTCAGTTATATAGGACATTCTTACTTTAATAACTCGACGAGGAAATATTGCTTGAACTTTTAATTCTCAATATGTTCTAAATTATTAATTTAATTTGGTCAGAATGATGCAATCTTAATCAAATTGTTTGTAGTTGCAATTCAATTTCTTCTTAGGATAAAACAATAGTATTTATCATCATTTTCCTTTGGACTGATGGTGGCAGGGTTGTTCAAAATTATTGTTACTTAAACTTGTATTAATCTTTAAAAACTATGCCCAAAAATATGCTTTGATCGAATTAAAATGAGTAAAATATGAATATATATACAGTTTGAATATAGTTTGACATTTTTACTTTTTTGTCACGTTTACTTGGCAAACTTGAACTCAAGGTTTTCTTTTCAGAGGTAGAGTGTAGACGTATTCTCAAGTTCATTGTTTATTTTTGTCAAATTGAAATTAGACAAACTTTTGACAAATAATCCTGAATCAAGTATTAAATAAGGAGATCATTTAATTTTCCGTGTGCAAAATGCAAATGCAGCGTTGATCGAGTATCGACATACACGAAATTCCTATTTTGCCCATGACCCCATTGTCGACAGTTGGAGATTTTTCAAGAGACTGTCTGAATGGGACGGGATCATAATTCATATGATATACCTTTTATAATATTTAAAATAAAAGATATAAATATTATTGATATGATCAAGTTGTTTTACTAACATTATGTGAAGATTAGCTTAAACTTGATTAATATTTTTTTATTAAGTATTGATCTAGCTTTGGGGATGAGGATCTCAGCAAAATGAAAAGTGGAGAATTTTTTATTAATGAAAACGGGATTTCCATGTAATAAATTAATAATATGATGGGATGAGATTGTTTTCTACCACCTTCCAACTGCCAAATCAAGAACCATGCAATCCCGACACGAGTCGGATCAATTTGGGGACCACATAGTCAAATACTTAGCTAGCCAAAGTCATAAAGAAGATCCAATGCTTAGAAAATCACAACTTAGCTGAAAATGATGCAATTGAAGTCTGAATTTTGATCTAATTTTATTCAAATGTTGGAATCTCATTATAAATAGGTATTTCGCTTTAATAAAATTTGCATTTATGCAAAATAAGAATACGTACAGAAATCATGATATTAAATTCAGTCGGGCCCATCGGTACAACCATCTAACATAAATCAATTATGAGATTGGATTGTTTCCTATTCAATTTTAAAATAAATAAATATAATTCGTATTCCTTATTCGTTGTGTTCTTTTCAGTTTTATTGTTTTCAAACTTGGGTAACATTTTTTATTGACATGTATCTTGAAGTCATTTATTTATAAGCTATTTATCTAATATACATAAATAACTTCTATTTTTTTTGGATTTATATGTTTATTATATATGTATCTTTAGTTATGAATAACTCTAATTCTTTGAGTTATGAATTATCATATATAACTTTTTTTATAACAAGAAAAGGAAAGACAAGTTTCCCTTTTGGCAGGGAAGAAGGAAGTAAGGGATTTATCATTTTCAGTCATATAATCATTTTCGAGTTCTTAACTATTTCTTTTTCACATTATGATTTTTTATCTAACTTTGCTAGTGGAATATTAACCAGGCCAATATTAATCTCTTTGACTTGTGTTTAATATTAATTTAGGGGTGGCACAATTGTTTTTATGAGTATAACTTAAATGACATAATCTCGCGTATCTAACAATACATAACTCATATAATAAAGAATGATTTATGAAATAAATTTATACTTGTGAAACGATTTTCATATAAATTTGTATTAACTTCCTAAGACATCTCTTATTTGTTTTTTAAAATCATCTCTTTTTTTTTTTTTTTTGGTTGAGACGTGAAGAATTTCCATTTGATTTATAGAAGACTATACTGATTTCAGTTTATTCAATAAATAATACTTCATTCAAACCCAATAATACGTCATTTTGAAGGTCAATTTGTTTTTCCCAATTAGATAGAAATTTGATAGGACCCATTTTTAGAATTAATTTGACTCTTTTTTTAATTTTGAATCTTAAAATTTTTGATTAGTTATGAATATATTTATTCAATTTTTGTATTTTTTAATCTATGACAAAAACTCCAAAACAACATTTAATTAGGTTAATTAAGATCAGATAAAGTGCAATTTTATCTTGTAGTTTCCTCGAAAATTTAAAAAAAAAAAAAAAAAAAGACAAATCCCAATCCCAAATTGACTCGAAAATACAAGTGGAAATCGCAAGTCCAAACTAACGGTTTCTGTTAAAAACTGAATGATTATGTAATGGCGCCGAAATTGTAAAACAATGTGCGAATAAAAAAAAAAAAAAAGAAGAAGAAAGAAATAATGTGTTACCATAAAATAAAATAAATCATTAGTTATATCTTAGTGATTTGTGGATTGTCATTTCAGTTTGAGCTTCACATCTTTTGTTTTTGCACTTTTTATAAACGTGTTTGAAAATGACATCTCACAGCTCCGTCCATCCTTACCCATTATCTCATCCAATTTTTGGATTTTAGTGCCCAATTAATAATCTTTTCGTCTCAAAATAGAAATAAACTTTTATTGTTAATGAATCGAAATTATAAGATTTTGTAAGTTATTAATCATCTCTTTTAACTCCTATATTCGTTAATTAGATAAATTTCATAACAAAACCCAATTTATAATTTATCTCTCAATTCTAAACTCAATTTATTGAAGTTTCCCAATAAGGGACTCAATTTAACATTTTTTCTCAATTTTTAGACTTGAAATTTAGATTGAGTTCTCAATTCAAGAGAAAACTCCATTTTCTTTTTCTTTTTTATTTGTAATTATATTTATAAATTTATTTATATTTTAGATAAATTAAGACAAGTTAGTGCAATTTTGGAACGATCTTTATTCGACTTGTATTAATTTATATAGAAAACTAAGAAAAGGAAAGAAAGAAAAATATAATCAATTCAATTCATAAAATATAATTTATATTAAATTGATTAATATTAAAATTGAGTTTCTATATTTTTATTCATAAAATTAAGAAAATAAAAAGAATCTTAATTTTATGAATTACATTAATTATGTATGTGTGTGTATATATATATATATATATATATATATATGAATAAAAATTGGATGAAAATCGTTTCAAAATTGTACCAATTTATCATAATTTATTTCAAATATAAATACATATTGAAATATTAATAAATGAAAAAAAAATGGAATTGTTTCTTGAATTAAGAACTCAATCTAAATTTCAAGTCTTAAATTGAGGAAAAAGATTAAATTGAGCCCCTTATTGAGAAACTTAAAAAATTGGATCTAAAATTGAGAGGTAATCTATAAATTGGGTCTTGTTATGAAATTTATCCTTGTTAATTTGAACATAAAGAGAAGGTACAATGGAACTCTAATTTTTCAAATATTACTTACGGATTAATTTTATTTTTTAAAATTGAGTCTATTATTGAAATTAAGGGATTGATATATATATATATATATATATATATATTAACATGCCATTAAAAATGAAAAGGATTAAATATATATATTATTGCTCAATGACTTTATGTTGATCGGTAGGAAGGACTACTACTCTCTACCAATTCCTCATTCTTCTATTCATTTTTGTTTCTAATGTGTCCTTTTTCATTTCTTTATTATTTATTATTGACCTGATAATAAGTTTTCTATTAAGACCTTATCCATAAATTAAAACTCACAACATACTGATGATTTAATTGGATAGAAACTCTTTTCCATTTCTTTATAAATTATTATCGACAGCTTGATAATAAGTCTTTTATTAAGACCTTTTCTATAGGTTAAAATCTTAAATGATTGTACTGATATCAATTGGATAAAAACTCATACGATAACTCAAAGATTTTCTAATTAAGGGGTGTTTGGATGAGCATAAAAACTCTTAATTAAAATATTCTGTAAGATTTTTGAAAGTTTATAAATTCTTGAAAAGTATTTGGTTATAAATTAAAGTTTTAAACATAAAATCATATTTCATTCTAAAATAAGATGTTAGAAGATTATACAATTTTTTTAGGAGTTAGAAGATCTCAACTTATTTTTAAAATAAGTTTTTATTTTTTTATAAATTCCTTCATATTTGATCATTTAAATTACACAATTATCATTACTAAAAATTCAGGTTCGTTACCCTACCTACCATGAATACATATTAATGTGTCAACTGCTGATGAATCATAAATTCAACACAATTATTAATTTTAAATTACAATATTTAAATAGATGAGATCTTTACACATCAAATTAAGACATAAACACGGTGGGTATGAGATCATTATTTTACTAAAACCTTAATTATTTTATTTATCCGAATACTTTTTCTTCAAGATAAAAAATATTTTAAGTTCTAAAAATATCTTATAAGACCGAAGATTTTATAGGATGTTCATAATAAGGTTAGACAAAGACTCTTTAAGGATCTTTAGTTCATCACGTATTTATTTCCCAAATTAGATAAAATGACTAAAAAAAAAAGATATTTTTCTTGAATGTGCAATCACGTTTAAAAGAAATGGGATATTTCCACAATAATAGTATAAGATAAGTGAAGAAGGAAATTGCAATTATGTTGAGAAACATGCATGTTGGAACTATTTGGATTTCAGCTGCATAATTAGATAAACATTTTTTTTATTTTTTTTATAAATTAGTACTTCAAACTCAAAGACACATCACAATTATTGGTACACAGATTGCCATTTATACACTCATCCCACTTTATAAAGAAGGAGAATATTCAATGACTACATGTCCAATTATATCAAATTGAGTATTAAACAAATATTAATCCGTCGATTCAAATAGATTCTAAATTGATATATTTTTTTTATCATTGATCTCAAATCTTCGTTTCAATTTTTATCTTATTTGAAATCAATCAAAATCTCATGTATTTTGTGCAACATTCCACTATTTTTCAAGGAAAAAGGGTATTTAATGAGAGTTAAATGGGAATTAAAAAAAAAAAAGGATTTGTCACTCATTTGTGTATTTTATGTTATACATGAGGTAGTACATGTGATTGTTGTGTGTGGATGAATAGTAGACACTATACCTAAAATAATCTATCTAATAATATTATCTATATTTAATCTTAAGTTCATTTATATCACGAAAAGAAATTAAAAAGTGTTGCAGCTTGTAGTTATTTGTAATACATAGTCTGAAATCCATCGATCCAATAAAATTTTAATGCTTCATAAGAAATGAAAAAAATAAAAGTAAAAATTGGAGCTTTAATTTAATAATTTCTAAATTCCAAAATTGGATTTCTTTTTCACATTTTCCCCTTAGTTGCCCTCATTTTGGAAGAGATCATGTCTTCAATGATATTCTCTCTCGTTTGTAATTCTTTTTTTCTTTTTAATTTTTTTTATGGTGAAATAATTTCATTCTATTTTAATAAACAAATAATTATGCGATGAGACATGACTTACAACTTCAAACAGCCTATTATCATTCATTTTGGCCCTCATTAAAACGTTGCTATTTGTTCTTTATAAATCAATATTTCTGTGTATATGGAAAAATCCACAATTCTATTCCCTCACAATTCTTTTTATTTAAAAAAATGAATACATGTCATCTCATGCTCCACAGAAAAGACTGAGTATTATTATTATTATTTTTTGTCTTGAATGTACAGAGCTCACTAAATAGAGAAGCTCGTTCTGGAAAGTAAAACGTGATGAATTAGAAAAAAAAGAAGCACGTGTTATATATTTTTGTACGGCGCCCCTATCAAAGTAAAGTTTAAATTGACTACAAGCTAGCACCATGGCCGATGGATGGTCCCCCTTAATTACCCAGTCACAAATTCACAATAAATATTTCTTTTAAAATGCTAATCTTTATTCAGTTAATTAGTCAGATTATTAAGGCCCATGGTCTGTTTTTTTTTTTTTTAAGAATAACAAATAGGTGCATGGTCTAAATCAGAGCTGTCGCTATCAAATGGGTCAACTAATTAATTGGTAGCATTCCAATCAAATATAATTAAAAATATTTAAGCTGGACTGCGTCGACAAATCAATCTATTAAAAATTAATTATTTTTCATTCATTATTTATTGTTTAACTATAATTAGATTTTAAATACTTGTATAGTTTAATTAAATATCAAAAGCAATTTCACCCCGTGTTGTTTATATAAATTAATTTAATGAAAAGTGTATATATATGTTGATAACCTTATTTTCAACAATAAATTAAATATATTATACATTTGTGATGTTTAAATAGAATTCAAACATACAGCTTGTGATAAAAGATCTTGTATAAAATCCATAGTAAGTTTGGTTTGGTTTAAGTTGTTGTAAAATTGTTTTTCCTCTTAGTTAAGTTATTTAATGATATATATTTCAAACAACTTACTGTAATAATCGTTTTCATATTTTTAATGCTGAATTTAACTTAAGCCTTGATACAAAATATCAACATTAAATCATTAATTAATGTACTCAAGACACAGTAGAATCAGTCACCAAAACGATTAGATAGTTGATAGGTCTCTCAAGCTACAATTGTTTGACTAATTTGGTCATATAATACTTCCATTCAAGAGCATTAAAATTAACATTTAAAGCCTACATGAATTTATAGCAAAAGACATTGCCATTTCCACACGAGATAAATTGTGTTATTATTTACATAGAAATATAAAATCGTTTTAAGAATCTAATTTTATAAGATAGATAAGTTAATACTCATAAAAATATCCAAATACGAAATCTAACCTATTTCATAAATTTTGTCTTATAATTACAATTCATGAAGGCATGTGCATTTAAATTTTTGAATTGAATTAATGAATTTAGAATATTTCTTATTCTAACTTCTTTTTTTGTTTTTTTGTATGTTAAGCAGCATACCAAGTGTTATATCTCTTATTCCAAAATAATCACCATACCCTACGTATATTTGATGAGATTATTATTTAACACATGACGTGTCTTAAATGATATGATTTATGAAATTAACACCAAATGTAATAGAGGATCAAATCTTTTACAATTTCATTTTGCCTCTTCCTTTTTATTTCTTGTTATGAATCTGAAGAATTTCTTAAGAAAATTGTACTTGCGTGTTATTATGTATATATATTTGCAATTTATCTATATATTTTATTTCAATAAATTTTTCTAGATAAAAGAAAGTCCACACATAATCTAAACTGTAAATGGAGAACATATGCTTCTTTGGTCGAATATAATACTCAAGATTCTCACTAATTAAAACTGCCCCATAATTTAAATATTTGAATTCGTAATAAAGAGTGTGATGATAACTTAAGAACTCAATTACGGAATTCTCGAGTTATTAATTGTAAAGGTATCATAAATATAACATTCGAATTTATATTTTTGTCTGGATTTAAAATTTAATATTCTAATAAGTTACTATATCTCACGTGAATATTTATATTTAAGCATAATATATAATTACATATACTATACATATATATAGGTACATCCTAAAGAATAGTACATATTTGATTTTTTATAAGCCATTTCATTAACTTTGTGTTTTGTTGAATTTTATTGTTTTAATTATAACACAAATCACTAGTATTTTTTGTTGGATTTAACCATGTAATAAATATTAGATAACAAGTTTTATATCAAATGTTGAATTACAGTATTTTATAAAGCCAACTTTCATGTACTTTGCATTCTATTGCGTTTTGTTATTTTGGTTACAACACAAATTACTAATATTTTGTATACCAATAAATTTCTTACTTTTCCAATATAAAAAAAAAAAGGTTTATTTATTTATTGTACATGTTCCAAAATCTTAATACTGATTTGAAAGGACAGGCACAGTGACAGCCCCGTCGGCGAAGCCGTTTTCGCCCACTATTGGTAACATGATTCAGCCGCAGTCTAGATGAAATGTCCGTTATACCCCCGGTGACAGGCCCCGTCGGCGAGCCGTTTTTGCCCACTATTGGTAACCGGGTTCTGCCGTTGTTTTGAAATGACCGTTATACCCCCGCCCGCATTTAGCTTTATCCCTCGAGAAACACGTGACTTTATTAGGGCGTCAGCTTGTCTCCTTTCTTTGTCGCTGTCGCTGTCTCTCTCTCTCTATATATATCTCTCTTTGAATCTCTCTCTCTTCACTCAAACTAACTAACTCTCTCCATTTTGACCCACCATGTTTCTCTCTCTTCTTCTCTCTCTAGCCTTTGTGCTTCTCCTCTTCTCTCTCCTATCTTCATCGTTACAAGCTCCGACCAAACTCTATTCCAAGATCAGCACCAAATTCTCATCCATTGTCAAACCTCTGCCTTCTTTTCCAAGTATTGGATGTCTCATCTCCTTCTACAAGAACCGCCACCGCTTGCTGAACTGGTACACAGAGCTCTTGTCCCACTCCGCGACGCAGACGATCGTGGTGCACCGCCTCGGTGCACCGCGAACCATCGTCACCGCGAATCCCGACAACGTCGAGTACATACTGAAAAGCCACTTCGCCAACTTTCCCAAGGGGAGACCTTTCACTCAATTGCTTGGGGATTTTCTAGGCCTCGGGATTTTCAACGTCGATGGCGAGATGTGGAGCATCCAGCGCAAGTTAGCAAGCCACGAGTTCTGTACGAAGTCGCTGCGAGAATTTGTGGTCAAGGTTCTAGAAGATGAGGTGGAGAGTAGACTGGTTCCGATTCTCGAAAATGCTGTTGAGAACGGCGCCGTTTTGGACATCCAGGAGGTGCTGAGGCGATTCGCTTTTGATACTATTTGTAAAGTCTCGCTAGGGATGGACCCTTCCTCCCTGGACCTTTCCCGCCCTGCGCCGCCGCTCTCGGCGGCGTTCGACGCCGCCTCAGAAATCTCCGCCATGCGGGGGACGGCGCCGGTGGCGGCTGTGTGGAAGCTGAAGAGGCTGCTGAACATGGGGTCGGAGAAGGATTTGAAGGATGCAGTGAAGCAAGTTCGTGGCTGCGTGGATGAGATGATCAGATCGAAGAGAGAGGAAATGAATCGTAAAAATGGCGGGAGCGATCTGCTGTCGAGGTTCTTACAGGCCGGACTCGATCACGAGATGGTGAGGGATATGACGATAAGCTTTCTGATGGCGGGGAGGGACACCACCTCCGCAGCGCTGACGTGGCTCTTCTGGCTGCTGACGTGTCACCGGGGAATCGAGAAGCGGGTGGTGGAGGAAATCACGTCCATCAAAAACGGCGCCGTTGAGAGGTTCTGCTTCGACGAGCTGAAGGACATGAGTTACATAAAAGCATGTCTGTGTGAATCAATGAGGCTGTATCCACCGGTGGTGTGGGACTCGAAGCACGCCGCCAAGGACGACGTTTTGCCGGACGGAACGCCGGTTCAGAGAGGGAACCGGGTCACGTATTTCCCCTACGGTATGGGGAGGATGGAGGAAATCTGGGGAAAGGACCGGTTCGAGTTCAGGCCGGACCGGTGGCTCGATGAGCATGGCGCGGTCAAGACCGTGAGTCCGTACAAGTTTCCTGTGTTTCAAGGTGGGCCCAGAGTGTGCCTTGGGAAAGAAATGGCCTTCATTCAGATGAAATACGTGGTCGCCTCGGTCCTCAGCCGGTTTGAGTTCGTGCCCATCCGATCCGAGCCGCCGGTTTTCGTTCCTCTGCTGACGGCCCACATGAAAGGTGGGTTCAACGTTAGGGTTGGCCGGAGAGGAGGGCGATGAAGAAAGTGGTGTGTGATTGGTTATTTTTGGAAAACTTTGTGTAGTAAAGAAGTTGCATATACTAAAACTTATCAATTCGTTCTATCTTATTATGAAGTCAAATCATCTTTTACTAGAGATTCAGTCCTACTCTATAGATTTGGATTTTTTAGATAAAATTTCGTTGATTTTATGTACGAGTGATTCAGTTGTATATGTATACTTTAAAGATATGTTATGTAGAATGTTTGGTCTCCTTGTGTCTCAGTTTTATAACTGCAATGTATACAATCAAGTTAATTATATTTTTAATTCTTTTCTAATTACACATTTTCCATGGGAATGATCCTTGGACACTTAACCATGCTTAATACATGGGTCAAAATCATGTAGATTATTTTTAAATTAAAAAATTGGTCCTCATATATATATATTATAATGTGATATGGAAACATCAGCCTTGATTATATTAATATATATTTACAATGGTACAGATCATGTAATTTTTATATTCTTTTGTGCCACGAATGTTCTTCCTTAAATAATCTATCTAAAATCTTGAGACAAGGATTTTAGCAATTTCATAAAGCATGTGATATTGTGAGGCTCAAAATCGTATTTGAAGGAAAACCTTCAACTTTGTTTATCAAGGCAAATATTAACAGCCAAACCGTCCAAGAATTGGTTCATTCCAAGTTCTCTTATGATTTATAAGTTGTTGGAGATTAGTAAAAAGTTTATGTTAATGAGTCCCATTATTAGGGCATCAACAACATTTAATGGCATTAATATAATAAAAAAAATACAGAAAATAAAAAGAAATAGTAATTTAGTGTTATTGGATCCCACATGCACAACATCATTTCCTCTTCTCTCTCCTTTAATACCATTAACGCGTAAAATTCTAACACAACCTTTACATATTATATTATTAAAATATTAATATTTTATTTATTAATATGTCTCAAATTATTCATTGCAGTTGCCCTTAATTACTTAAAAAAAAAACTTTAGGGTGGACTATCCATACCCCATGTAATTTTAAACACACTCCACAATTAACAAAATGCAAATCAAATTTAAAAAAAAAAAAACAACAACAACAACAACCACGAGTCTTATAATTCAAGAGGTACCTCACTTTTATAAAGGCGCAAATAATTTAAAAAAAAAAAAACTGACATTTCTATCCGACCCTTTAGGAAATAGAAACATTCTCCTTCCTTTCCTCTCTCTATATCTTCTTCTTACATACAATGGAACTATATATAATGATAGAACATGTTAGTTAAATGTGAGAATAGTAAGAAAATTGAGTTAAAAAAAAAAACAAAAAATCAACAATACGTTAGAGTTGCTTTTACTTTGATCCTGGTTGGCCAAACGTGAAGGAGTACATATTATGGTGTGTTCGGTCCCTGGTGGTCGAACGTACTTTGTGTTCAATTGACCATGATTGAACGGAATTTTTGGATATAAAATCGTGTTTACTATGAATTTTTGGGCTGAACTATGTTCTTTATGAAATAATATTTAATGTTTATTGTTGTTTTTCTTTAAAAAAACAAGTTTAGAATGATAAAATGTTGTGATGCTAGGGTTAAGAAGAAAGAGAAACATGAAGAAGAAGAATATGGAGGGAGAGAAATATTTTTCTTTGATTTAAATGTAGGGACATTTTAGTCATTTTAACTTTATTTATTTATCATTAAATTATAAGGTGTGTTTGAAAATGGTGGGAGATAGACATTCCCACTCAAAACTTTAACACCATTATGATTCACAAGTTTAAAATAGATTCTTTTTAACTGTACAACATGAGAATATTTTTAAGTAGGGTTGAAGATTTTAGTTGGACAAGGGGTATAATAAATACCAAGAACTGCTACTAATTATTTTGTCACTAGCTATGTTAAAAATTGATTAGTTTGACTTCATACTATGACGGAAAAGGAAATGGTTTTGGGACAACAATATTAATTATCCCCAATGCTCATTAAAAATTTAACCACGTTTTTTTACAATATATAGCTTGTCTATTAGACTAAACTACTTTACACTTTTTGAAATCCTCTAAATGCTGATTTATTATTCCAATGAGTCAAACCTTGATATCGCATGAGTATTTTTAAACAATTTTATCATTAACTGAAATGATATAAAACTAAAGAGGATTTCATCTACATAACAAACAATAATTGACTATTTTGGCGTTTCTTCATGAAATAACTCCCTTAATTAAAAAAAAAAAAAAAAAAAAAGTTTACCCGAAGTGGATTTAATTTCTTCTATTTGAGCATCGAGCGTGAACAAAATGAGACTACCCATGTAAAATATTCAATCCTCTATAGAATCTTATAACCTATTTAACTTATTTTCAGTGATTCATATTAGGGTTATTAATTTAGTACTATCATCGTACCAACAATCTTGTATTTAACTTGTTTTGTTTATGATATGATACATGTATACTATTATAATATTACGTAATTTACGTGAGTGTGTGAAGTGTGAAACAATGGTGAATTAAGTAAGACACGAGAAATTGAGATATAGAAACTAAAAGAACTTATATGATTGATTGTCTAAAATCATATTTGTTCTTCTCTCAAATCTCTTTCCTTAAATTTTTATGTTCCCCTTCAAAATGGAGTAAAAATGATATTTATACATGGATTTGAATTGATCTAACTGCTCCTAAAATATCGCACCACTAAGCCACCAACAAAGAACAGTTACTAAGGCTTGAGAACGTGGGTTCGAGATAAAAATAAAGTATCTCGCCATCTTTATTAGCGAGATGAAATATTCGAACTGAAGTATGCTTTCCCGTCAACATAAATGTATCTCGACATCATTATCTCGAAATGTAGAACAAGGATTTAAGGATCCAAGAATCTACCTTAAATCTAGCGAGATATTCTATTATATGCGTCTTCGAAATATATTGCTCGAGCTAACTAATACGAAATAATAATTCATTTCGTATTAATATAATAGCATTTCGGATTCTCTGAACGGGATACTCATTCCGGCTATATCAAGTATAATAAGCATTTTTTGATCTCCCCAATTGAGATGATCATTTCGGCCTACTGTGTATCTCGACCATATCAATATTCACATGAATTTCAAATTCCATCAACAACACTATAAAGATAAAAAAAAATTAATGAGAGATGAATCAATTATAAAATTATATGTAGTTTGAAGGAATTTTGTCCCAACTCTCAATTGTAAAACTCATGCATTTCTTTAAATTTCAAAATTATTATTCTCACTGCAACTGATCATACGGGATCACTACAAATTTAAGGACGCTTAGATGAAATGATTCCGATTCAACGAGAGGTTGATTTGATGAAGGAATTTTAGATAATTCAACATGACTTGGATTTTTAAATTGATTAAAATCATTTGAATACCGTAAATATGTTCAATAATTTATTATTTTTGAAGTTCAAATCTTCTATTACATTTAAAGTTACATCTCATGTTTCATGATATTTGATGAGATTTGCATTTGAAATCTATAGGTCTAAAAAATAAAAATAAAAAACAAAAACAACAACCGTTAGTCTTTATCATCAAATAATATTAAAAAAAAAAAACAGAATTAAATAACTAGAAATCCTCATCATCATACATAAACAAGTTATCACCATCATCACACTTGATCTGATTATGGCCTGGGGACCGAGGGTGGATGGAAAAAAGAAGATGAGTAGTTGGAGAATAAATGGTGAGAAACCGTGTTTTAAAAATAATTTATACATCCATGGCTTTTATTAGACCGAGTGAGATTGGTGGTGAGGATGGCGCGTGGGATGGGAGGTGGCGCGTGCTGGCATGCAGGGGCCGGCCATGATGTGTGTTGGAGGTTGCTCGTATAACTGAATTCGAACTCCACAACATTTTTCTTCTTAATTTACATAATTAAAACTTAGATATAACCTAGCTATCTAAGTTTTTAGTGAGTATATAAAAAATGCGTTGATTGTGCTACTTTAGTTATAATCATATGTTTATATTGTTAATGCAAGAAGTCGTGTTAATATTCATTTTATTTAAACAATTGGGAAATTTCAAATGAAAGAGATAATAGCAAAGGGGGATTGTTACGAACACGTGTGATATTGATATGTACAATCACAACTACAACACAAGCAAATAGGGTTAAAAATATTTTTCTCATACAAATTATATATGATTTTAAACTTTTTGGTATAAACTTTGAAATGTTTCATTTTACCGTATAAACTTTAAATTTAATACATTTTATGGTATCAGACAAATTCTAATCATTGATTTAGGACACGTGTATATATATGATTTGTTCAATACCATAAAATGCATCAAATTTAAAATTTATATAACAAAATACAACATTTTAAAGTTTATACCAAAAAATGTAAAATCATGTATAGTTTGGATGAGAAAATGTTTTTAACCCCAAGCAAATATAACATCGACAGAAATCTAACGAACATATATCATATAATGCATAGCTATCCATCCACCCAAAATATCATTGAACTAGTTTGCTGCATTTGAATGAAAAATCATAAGGAATAAAGATAATTTTGGTTGTGTTTTTGCCAACAAATATATATATCGCGTTTAGTATCCACAACTAATTTTCAGAAAATATAAAAGGCAAAACTATCTAAAGCAAGCAAATCCTAAAATATTCTTACAAGTACTTGTGTGTCCATACATTAGGATATGACAGTTTGAACTTGAACTACGTAGGGCCAATAAGTTATATGTCTACTAAACAATATTATCTAAAATATGACACACAAGCAAGTGTGAATACTAAACCTGCAAGTTGCAGCACAAACAAAGTAGGAGGGATATCAGATCATCCTCTTCCAAGATCAGCAGATTTGACTAAAAAGACATCACTATACAAAAGTGAAGTCAGCTCACTTCTTTAATGAGCATTTGTGGCCCTAAAAACAATATCTTATCCTAATTGTCAATGCCAAGCCCACTTTCTTGGAGGTAGGTCGGGCCAGTCCGGCCCGTGCTAGCTTAGATGGGATAAGCTCTAATTGGTAGCTAACATATGCCGAGAATAATAAGAGGAGAAAAAAAGATAGAAAGCAAGAATTCAACAGCATCCAGAAGAAGTATATATGCATATTTTTGTTCCTAAGCATAAGTCTACTGATACAAAATATCATACACTAATGTCAAACCCCAAAAAAGAAGAAAAGGTCACAAGTTAATGTTGCATGGTTTGCAAGATAGTAATGAGGACCAGGATTAATGAAGTCTACCATATACACCGCACCACCAGCTGGCCCGTTAAATACTTAACCTATTTGTTTCCACCTGCTTCGCTTCCAACACCAGTCTTGCGGTTTATATACCGGATAACAGCATCTTCGACCCTATACAGCACATAAAAGGTGGATAAGTTTATGGCCTTGACAAAAAAGATTGCTGACCTTATATACCAGATATCCATAGTATATATGTAAACCAACAGAGTTTAATTAGGGTAGCACTTAACAACTGAAATTCAGTTACGTTCCTCACATCAGAAATTCACAATACTATATATAACTGAAGACAGGATTTGAAACAATGCTTGGAAGCTAGCAAAAGTAGCTGATATAACAAACAGTGCAAGAATTTGGAGCTGAAACTGGATGCATCGGCCGGAATACTTGAATTTCTTACACCAAAGAAAATCCTAGAGGAAATATTGCATAATTGAAAAGATAAACAAAACATATACTCCCTTCGTCCCACAAAGAGACGCGAACATTTCACACAGATTAAGAAAACACATTTAATTTACTTGGAAAAGTAATCTTAATCCACAAACTTCCTATTATACTCTTATTCATACACGTTGATGACTAAACAAAAAAACCACCAACATTTAGAAAGTGATAATTCCGACAAACATTAATTAAGGGTATTTTAGACAAACTATACCCTACTAATAAGGAAAGTGTCAATAATTTTGGACAACCAAAAAGGAATATGTGTATATCTTGGTGGGACGGAGGGTGTATTAGAATTGCATAACTGAAATACAAATGGTCATTTCTAAATATAAACTACTTACCAAATGATAACAAAGGCGCCCACATTTACGAAAAGAATACTTAAAAGACTGAGTTTATAAGTTTTAAAAATAAAGGGGGAAATGAAAGAAAATTTACCATGGTTGATCATAGAATTCTGCCCGACGCTCTTTCTCCACATCACGACCGGCATCAGAAGCAGCAACCTTCAAATCCCTGGCTTGAGAAGCAATCAAGGCATTGATGAACTCTGCAGGTGACTGACTAAAACCAAGAAAGAATGCGCGCCTTCGATAATGCTCATGTATTTTCTTAATAGCTGAAGAAATAGCTTCATCACAAGCATCAATCACCTGGTTCTTCTCTAAACTAGCCAAGAAAGCCGACTGATCCTCTAACAATATGGGAACGTCAACGAGAAGATCATAACAAGTGTTTCCAGATGGATTAGCCCCAGAAAGCTTCACCCTATGCTCAAAGTGAATGGGCCCAGGTGGAATGAGGTGTGGCGTAATCTTTTGAGCAACCATGGAAAATTTCAATTTATCTTCCCCAAAAACTCTCCTTAGAGGTGGATCACACATGAAAGAAGAAGTTTCACCAGGTATTTGTAATTTTCTAATCTTCACATATTGCCAAAGTGCAGCCATGATCCTGGGACGTGTATCCACGTCAATCCCAAGAACTTCCTGCAGTGCCGGAGACAGCTTAAATTTCTCAGGCGTATAATTCATCTCCATTCTAATAATCGCAGTGAACTCCTTGTCGCCCTTTCTCTTCACCTCAAAACCTTCATGCAGCACTGGCGATCGAGAACTCTCCCACAAGATTACATGATTATCAGGATAAAGACTCTGATCCAAGTATATAGTAATTTTTTTGATGAAAGACGACAACTTTGGATACGAAGACTTAGGTTCCTTCATGAGTCCTTCCGCAACTGGATCTTGGCCATCTTCCAAAATCCGTCCAATTAGCCGAAGAGACCATGAAGGTGGCTCAGCATTTGTCCCTGTTTGGTTTGCATAAGTATTGAACACATATATCCGAAGAACCTTCTGAACTCGCATAGGGTTTTTCAGGGATTCAATAATGTCAACCTTCTTTCTAACAAGGGCAGCATCGATACGAGACTCAAATTCAAGCAACTGAGTATAAAGAGCACATTCTGGAAGTATCACCGCTACTTTATCCGGAATGAGTTTATCAGGAAGCTTCCTCTTTCCTCTACGTGCAGTAGGGGCCAGCTCCATGGTTTTCATCGGAGAAGCAGCACCCTGGCCAGAGGATCCCCCAGAAAGCCGAGAAGGAGGCTTCTGAAGGCGCTTACCAGTTCCTGCCACTGCAGAACCCGGTGTGGACATTGAAGGGGATGAGATGGTGATGTTAGAATTACCCTGGTGCGGGGCCAAGATTTGTGCAGGAGCTTGTGCCTTAATAGATTGAGCCTGGGCAAATCCCTGAGATTGAGGTTCTGATAGTTGGAAATGCCCTGGGAAGTAGGGCCTCCCTGGAGCTTGTTGCTGAGACTGATGGGGCACCTGTTGTTGGCTATGGTTCATAGGTATTTGCATTTGCATTCCCCCTGCATTTCCAAAACCGAAATTCCCCCTAATCGGGTTGCTATTGCTGTTTGGATTGTGGTGGTTCATTGCAATTCCAAGCCTACAGAAATGGAAACAAAAACTATGGTCATTGCCAAATGGTTTCTCATCAAACAAACTAACACATAAAGATCCAAACAAGTTTAAAAAATCGGCATTTTCTGCACCAAGAACCATAAATTATATTCCAAAACTTGCCAGCTTCAACAAAAAACAAGAACCCAGAATTACCAACAGAACACCAAGAAAAAAAAAAGGAGCTATTTCATTTCCAGAAACAAGCTAAACACTAAACTTCTCTTTTTCAACTTCCATTTCAAGCAATTCAAACACAAATGAGGATCAACAAATAATCAAAGGTTTTGACAATTCAGACTCTCCACACCATTTTCTTCAACGTCTCCATTAGGGTTTCCATTAAATCAACAAAAAACAAAATTTTCACCTCTAAAATGAGGGATTCTTAAACGGAAGTGAGATTCTACACCCTAAGAAATGAACGGAATGAGTAAATAAACAGACAACAAGAACAAATACTGAATGCGCTAATATACAAGTAAACAAGCATATAACAAGAAAGATGAACTTACAAGAACGAAATGGAGAAAATTTTCCCCGCTCTGAGGACACTGGGTTTTAGCGAATTCTTCTCCTTTCTCCCTTATAATGTGCCGAGCCTTCGCCATGGTTGGCGTTTTATACACATGGCAATCTGACGAAAATATCCTCCATCAATTGCCCCTAATCTAGCAGGGGCTAATTTTTTTGTTCAAATCTATTATTTTGGGTTCGATTAAATAAATATACACAAATTTTGATCAAATTTCACACAATACGATATTTTATTTGTAACAATATTGTTGATGAATTAATAACTTTTTTCAATGGTAACATCAACTTTTTTTTTCTAACACGTTGCGATGTTATCGACAAAGGGATTTCAAATTCCTACCTATTTTGTAATTTGTCGTTAATCGTCATAAATTAAATATTTTTGAAATTATTGTTTTATTTGAAATTATATATTCCAACCATCAATGTAATCATAAATCAATTATAATGAGTTGATCTTGCAAGACTTTATAAAATAATGAGATTTTACTGATCCATCAACGTTTTTTTCTGACACCGCAATGCTATCGACAAAGATATTTTACATTCTACCTATTTCGTAATTTGTCGTTACTACCGTTATAAATTAAATTATTATTTTTTTGAGATTATATATTCCAACAATTAATGTAATCATAGATAGATTATAATGATTAATGAGTTGATCTTTTGAGATTTTATAAAATATTATAATCATTTCTAGAACTTCGGTTATTTTATTTTATTTTTTGTTCAAAGTTCATTTTAAAGCTTTAAAACTCTAAATCGCACAATGTTTCCACATACTGTCTAACATCAACACGTCCAAAAACAACGAAACAGCCTCTTGAGATTTTCAAAATATATGGTAAACATTTTGAAATATACCTATAAATTTTCCACATACATGATTGTAGATTTTACAAGAACATTAATTGACTGAAATCAATTAAAATATGATAACTTTCTTACAACTTTTAGAATAATAAAATAAATAGAACACGTGCCTCATTAATTTTTTAAGAATAATACAAAAGGTTATAATATTGATCAAGTAATCATTTATTTATAAGAATATTCAAAATAAAAATCACAAACATATACCTGATTAAAAATTATAAACTGTGATGATTTGAGAGTGAGAGAGAGAGATTATATAATGTGAATCAATCAATAAATGTATTGATTCAAATGCATTTTTGTACTCTTAGGCTGCATTTAGATAAAGGAACCTGAAATTGTAAGAATTTGAAACTAATTGATATCAACGAGCACAACCAAAAGTCACTCAAAAATTAGTTCAAAGTAAAAGTAATAAATTTCAAATTCATATCAACCACCACGAGATTTGTACAAGATGCATTGTTGTTCGTTCGTACACTTTGAAGTATGTATGAGTTCATAATGCACACTGACAAATAGGCAACACAAAGAGTATCTTCTTACACACAATATTTGCGTTGAATACCATCAATAAGAATGAAATACCACTGAGCTACAATGTTGAGGATTTTTCATCAAAATTTCTATTGAGGGCCAAGATGAAGAAGCCATATCAAGGTTGTGCAGCTTCTAGAAGCTTCTCATAGACCTGCCGCGCCGTCATATCTTCCACCTGGTTCAGAAATGGTTTATCATTGGTCCAAAAAATGTAACCAAACATAGCTATAGATAAAGTTCAGCTATTATTCATTTTTTAATTTTTTTAAATTGCATGTATTTTCTACAGCTCTTCACTTTCTTCTTTATAGCAAAACACAGGACTTAGAAGGATGAAATGATGCATACCACGAGGAGCTTTGATTTGTTATTCCACCCTCTTTGAAGAGTCATCTGGCTCAATTTCAGACCCAATACCTGTTTCAAATCTCACCAGGTTAGTTAAAATGGTTGATTCACAAACAGAGGCAACATTTTGAAAAATTTATCTTTTCGTACTCTTCCCATAAACTCTAAAAGCTCATTGTTAGCTTCTCCTCGGGCAGCAGTGGCGGCTACTGTAACTCGAACATCATCAGCATTTACTCCTGGAATAAGTTTAAGAAACATGGTTCTTCCTCAGCAAAGAACCCAAATAGTTCTCTTGTACATTTTCTAGTACTATATAAATAACGCTAAAAGCATCTATAAAACAGGCAAATCAATTAGCAGGCAATCGATCATGAAAAAGCACAAATTCCTTTTGCACATCACGAAACAATTTTTCATTACTTTAGCTGTTAAACGACCTGTCCAATTTGAAGCAGTGTAACTTAGATCAGATGCAGAGATTTTCAACCACTATGATGGCTTAGATCAGAAAATAAAAGATATAAAGCTATACATACTCCTACTATTTAAATCAAGAAACTACTCTGTTCGCATCATGCATATTTAAGCTGTTTCTTCCTAGAAGCTGCAGAATAAAAGGATTTGGGGTTCAGTTTCAAACTGTAAAAAGACATTATATAAAACTCAGCTTGGTTAAAAAAGCATTTCTAACATAAACTCCGAATCCAGTGTACATCACAAGTAGCTTGGGTCGTGAAAATCCACAAGCAGTTGAAAAACTCTTCCACAAGATAATTAAGCTGTTGGTATAAAATAGGATTATCTAAGAGCAGCACCACATGCAATTCAAGCTGAGTGTCCTAAAGTCAAAGAATAATCTCATTCTTTTCATCTCATATTTCAAGCATACTGCCTTCTTTTGTATGTTATGTAACTGCAGATACTATAGATCTCTGGTATTCCCTCCAACCAGAAAGAATAGAAGAGGAGAAAAATGAACTGACATCCCTTTTCAATTACAAGTTGCTTTTCTGCGCTTCAACATGTGGATAGATCCCACAAGAATTAAGTTTATATAGTAATCTCCATTATCATTGAAAGTCAAAATTAATAAACAGGCAAAAACATCATACACAGAGACATCTCCAACTTATATTGTTTCATGTGATATATTCTGAAAGCAAACTAACAGATTAAAGTTTAATAATAAGCATATTCATGTCTCTAAGACTATTAGTATCAGGCTTCTGCTGGCTAGAATTTGTAAGACTATAAAGGAAGAGAGAAACGTGTCTCAAACATTGCAGCGAGAGGATATAGACAATGGGATTACTTGTGATTGCAGAGCGTTGTGCACGGTCTTCCACTTCTATGGCCACTTGAACAAGACCTCCTTCCAACTGTGATATGCAGGGCGGGAGAGGAGCATCCTATAGCATATGTCAAAAATCAGATCATAAACCAATCAAAACAATTATCGGATGGGGGAGAAAACTTCAAGGGTATATAGTTCAAGTGAGTATAATAGAGCAAAAAACAGGTAGTAGTCTACTTTGGACAATAGGGCCAAATACATAATTGGTCGGCAAAAGAATGAGAACTGACAAGGAACTAAGAATTGTTGTACTACCTATCCTACAAATCTTAAAACAGCGTGAATCCTTCTCATATATCTGAGAGATGAATGGAGAGAAATTAACAAGAATCAATAATCCAAGAGTTGATCAAAAAATTAAACTTTTCTTACCTGTGGATTGGTTTCAGCCGCTATTGTACTGAGTGCGCCATCAACTACATAGATATAGGATGCAGATTCCAGGTCTTCCTCTGCACGATAGCAAACAAAAAGCTCACAACCCACACAATTCATGCGATACTGCCTCTCCAGTTTCCCTTCACCACTGGAATAAAAAGACACCAATATAACAATGAGCAAGGTGAAATTCATGTCATATCATAAATACTACTACAAAATAGCAGAACAGAAAATGAATAGTGTTACATGATGCATCATTCTAAATGAACCCATAACAACTGGTTATATCATGCATTGCTCATATCATGAAATTATTTGCAAGAGATAACTGCAAATGGTATAGAACAAAAGAGTTGATAGGTTTGACACGTCATACATTTAAGCAGAATTTCCGGTTGAGGACTCTGATTCTATAAAACTAACTGTAATTAATGGTTCATAACAGCTCAGCCAATTAGATTAAGTGAAAACAAGGTCTTTGATATTAATATACAAATGAAGTTCAAACACAATGTTCCCTCACAGCAGAAAAGATTACTAAGGACCTTAGTAACCCAGTACTGATTTTGAAAAATCTAGACACATTTAATCAATTATAAAATTAAAATTTTACTTCAAATAAAGGATAATTTAATATTTCAAAGGAAAACAAATCCATTAATTTTATTAAATTTATACATAAAAATGTGACTTTAGCAGGAAAGAATGAGGAAGGGGCAGAAGCTAGCTGATAAGTAATATGGGAGCCAACATTCGTAATTAAGCCAATTTTATATACTAGAATGTGAGGTTGAAGCCAAATTCCCATTAGCTTCATCTATATTGCTGATGAGATTATGAAAGAAAGCTACACAACCCAGATATGACCAAATCTTTCATGTTAAATTTTCCTTTAATTCCCCCGCTGCCCCCTCCCCCTGCACCCAAAAAAATAGAAAAGAAAATAAAAAATATTGGTCCCAATTGTTGTTTAAGTATTGCTAATTAAATGCATTGAAGCATTATCATACACAATGGAAACACACAAAATAAGACTTAAAAACATGTGCACAGCATAACAGATCAAAGCTGACAAAGGATTACCGCTTTAAGAGGACCTTTCCTGCTTCACTAGTGTTCAGCCTTGCAAGATGCTTCTTCCTGTCCAAGACATATGCGTTGTCGGTTTTTCTTTTGGGCATTTTCTGTAATTGTGTATCTAAAAACATACTTTAGTGTGTGGAATCCTTAACTTAACATCCAACGAAGATTTTTAAAAATTTACGACATTTTTAATGTAGGAAAGCCAGCAGTAGATACAAAAAAATATGTATATGATCTAGAAACAACAGAAAAAATCTGAAACATGTAAAGACAAGTGATTCTATGTTACAGAATTCAGTTAAAGGTAAACTGTTATAAGCAATTAGATATGTATGGAGACAGAGATAGGTAAGCATGGCAAGTTAGCCTTAAATCCTCAAGGATGTCTGGACCTGAAGTGCTGATGCATATAATTCATTTGTATTCTCTCTTGAGCATTCATTCCAAGGCATCTAAGGAAATCAATATTGCACAACATATCATGTTTCTACCAAATGTAAGCTCACACCAACCCTAGGATGGGAAGGGGCATGTAGAAGTTCAATTAGAAACCTTGTCTGAAGTCTGTCCAAATCATTCCACTCATTCAGAGGAAAACTTTGTGGAGGTATGAATTAATTCCAAATAAAAATCAAGAAAGACTGCACCATGTGAGCAATTGGTTTTGCTTCTGTTTATTTTCTATCAAATAGGTGCTATCTTATATGCAAGAAAAAATGTACATAGGTTACTTATTTAAATATCGGCAAATTGGTAATGCTAACCAGTACACCAAATTCGCAATTCTATTGAATATCCCATTATCCACAGATTTGAAATTTCCATGGTGAGATATGAAAACACACTCTAACAAAAAAGCAACATGATGAAATAGCTGCAAGCCATTAGATAGGTCATTATCTTTCAACAGAGTAGTGATTCCTCAGATGCATCAAAGAGAGAGAAAGATTAATACAACTAAAACTGAACCATCATAACAATATTCAATCTTTATTTATTCCTATTGGATACATGAAATCTGTGTCTTGGTACCTTCAAGAAAAGGGAACACTCTGAATTCTAAAATAATTAAACGACGCACATTGAAACAACAAGCATGAAATTCACCCAAGAAACCAGCAAAACCCCTGAAAGGTACAACATAGGATGCAGAAGGTACAATTTAGGAAGAAAAAGAAGGGTAATAAAGTGAGTACCGGTGATGAGGACATGAGAGCCGCAGGGCTTGCAGTAGTAGACAAAAAGATCGGAATCAGGGCCTTCCGGCAAAGCATCCTCGCTCGAATACGTATGCGTCGTTCGCTTCGGCATCTCCCTCCCTCTCCCTCTCTCTCTATACTGTGGATGTGTGAGTGTTTACTCCCGGTATATAACCACTTAAAAGTTTTTTTTTTTTTTTTTTTTTTACAATAAAATCAATAATATTGTAAAATTAAAATATTTATGACTCATAAGGACATTTTAAATCCTTTTTTTAATTTTTATGTATGATGTTTTCTGCAAACGGCTACCTGTAAAAAGTCCCCAAATGTAAAACCCTAGTTAGAGACTGCTTTTAGTTAGTTTGTCTCCCTCTTCTCCTTGGCGTATCCACCGGCGGTGAGTTTTTTCTTTTTCTAAACGTGTTTTCTATGCAATTATCTCTGCGTATGTGCTTTGCATTTTGATCTACGGGTATCCGAGACTACTTTCTTTCTATCATATGTGAATTTTGGGAATTTCAATTCCATTTTTTTCGTTACTACTTTTGTTTGTTCTTGTTTTGTTCATTTCAAGTTTTTGTTTGTTGTACTTGTGAAATCACGCTTCAGCTAGACGTTTCTCCGACTCTTTACTTTTTTTTTTTTCCTGGTGATTCTTTTTTTTTCCTTCTTCTTTTTTCTGGTCTGTTTCTGTTCGCTTCTTTGTTTATTCAGTTGCCATTTTTAGTTGTTGGGAAAAAATGTTGAATCTTTATGGATTTAAAGTAGTGTTTCGTATTTATGTATACAGTGACATATAAACGTAGTTGCTCATATTCTGTTCCTTTTCTGATTGCTTTTGTTGTTCACACTGAAGCTAAAGATGTATGTTATACATGCAATCCAGCTTAATGGTGTAATGATTTCATGAAAGTAGTTAGTTAATAGTAAGAAATCTGCCCATCTCTCGCTGTTCATGCCACTAAGTTTGTATGTATATCCTGTAGGAATATCAGTATACTATCAGTATAGCCATCCTACCTTGTTATGCTTTAGCTGCATTTATACTTAACAAGTAGAAAGCAATATGGTGAGGTTAACATTTATGTCATGCAGTTTAAGCAGCCAGGCATAATCTTTTCTTTATATATATATAACTTCTGTGCACCAGTTGTATAGAAGTGAAATTCGTGCAATCCATACCTTTATGTTATAAATGTAGTACCTTTATGTACAAATATCCGTACCTTTTAAAATGAACATGCATAAATGTATTACATTTATAACATAAAAGAACTACATTTATAACATAAAAGTATGGATTGCATGAATTCACTTCTGTGCAACTGGTGCACAGAAGTGTTACTCTTATATATATTCCTACAAATTTTAAAATTTGAACCTTCCCTTACTGTTTGTATCTTATGGTGTTTGAAAAGTGGAAAGTATAACTTGCTAATCGTTCTGTGCTATTCTTGTGGTGGGTTGCAGGGGTAGTCCATTGCTTTCCATTCGCATTTGCTATTTGACAATGTGAAGGATCCAAAAGAGGAGTATGTTTCATGTGATCTGATATTATTAAGAATCCGAATTTAATTTACTAAAAATTCGTGAAAATTTTGCTTTTGGAAAGATCCTAAAAGACCTTTAAGAATTATTTCAATATAGTTAATTAAAAATATTCTAACAAGGTTTTTTATTGATTTCTGTTTAGAACATAAACACTTTGGAAGAGTCCAACCCCATTTTGCATTTGGAGAAGCAAAGTCATACTTTGTGAACCAGTTGACAAAAGATTTCAGCTTGACTACTCCGTCTCAAAACTAACGAATATTCATGGCTGGAGATCCTGATGTCGAGCCAACCTCTTCTTCTAGTGGCTTCCCGTCTGCAGACCAGGGCAATGGCATGACGGTGGATGAATGTGAAAATATGATTCAGAGAAGTCTCAAAAGTATTGTTCTTTTCAATATTGATCTCATTTATCACCCCTGCAGTTTAGGATTCTAGACCATGATTCATTGCTATATATTGTAGCTCCCATGGTGAAATTTCTAAAGGAGCAGATGGAGAAATCTGGATGTGGTATTGGAAGCAATTTCATAAGGGCACGCCATTGTGAAGAAGATGCATCTGGTGGATATGTGAAGGGTGAAGGGGTAAAAGATTGGTTATTTTATTGCTAATTACTCATTATAAGTTCAAATTATGAAATCCTGAATGGTAAATATAAATGTTTTACATGATTTTTTTCTTTGAAATTTACTTGATGCTTTGATCGCCAAAGCACTTGTCATTTATAAACCTGTTCATGTAGCATCTTGCCATTTTTCTTCTGGTAGAACTGCTATCTGTACTGGTAATACTATTCTACAAGATGAAAGATGTTAGTTTGTTTTTTCATCAATAGATGAACGCAAAGAATTTGGTTTGTGTTTATTGTTTTTATTAAATTATTGTTTTTGTTTGTTCAAATAGATAATCGTATGTAGTAATCATTTGGAAATGCAAGACGAGGTAACCCAAGTGGTGATTCATGAGCTGATTCATGCATATGATGAATGTCGTGCTGCAAATTTGGACTGGTCTGACTGTGCTCATCATGCTTGTAGTGAGGTTATGCTCTACTGAATTCATGTGTTTGTTTATACTTATTCTTCATTAATTTAATATTTGGAAAATGTAGTGGTGTTATTGGTTTTGGGCTCATCATTGTTTTATTTTTATGATAATATATGGCTTTTGTTTTACTGTTTATGGGATCAGATTCGAGCTGGTCATCTCAGTGGTGATTGCCATTATAAAAGGGAGTTCTTTCGTGGTTATCTAAAGATAAAAGGTCATGAGCAAGTGAGTTACATCTTGTACTAATTTTTCATTATCCCGCTGTTAGTTTTTTGTTACATGATGTGCCAATTTGTTAATATCAGAGTGTTGTGGATCCTTTTCAATTTACCTGATAGTTTAAATCAACAAACAAAAATATTGATTCTAGTCATGAGTGACCAGGTTTTTCTCTTTAAACTTTTGAATGAGGAATAAAGGATCATGTAGATTTAAAGCCTTGTTAGTGAGAACCCTGAATTTCTTGATTCTCTGATATATTTTAGGGCATTTGGCATTCCCACTTGAACTTTGGATGGTCAGCTCTGGAATTCAATTTAAATGGCCTGTTTGGTCCCTACGTACTCTTTAGGTGATATATCTGATGATGATTAAAAGGCATTCTATTGATGTATAAAGTCTTTATATCTGGTCTATCCTAACTGGGGAAGAAAAGGAGAGGAGATTAGCCTGCTAGTTATAAGAAACATATGGTGATGTGAGAACCAAGATCATGTCTTTTTCCATCGGTTCTTGAATTAGAAAATAAGTTGAGTATTTGGTGAGCCTCTTGCAATAATAATAGAAAAGATTTCAATTGTTATTGTATAAGAAGAGTTTTCTTCATTCACTGGTTTCTAACACTTTTTACAAACATTGCAGAACTCCATACATATTTGTATTCTTTTTTATGAATAGGAGAGAACATCCTGGCAGTAAAATGAAATATATTTAAAAGCAGAACAACCTGCATGTATCTAGGATTGGAATATTGAATCGCATCAGAATTGTGGGGTCTTTTATTTGTACGTATATGTAATTGTCACAACTCCACAACTAAATTACTTCTTATTAATTCGATGCCTAATTGCTTTGTGTCTGATCTGAAAAGGACTGTGTGAAGCGAAGAGTGATGAATTCAGTGACTGCGAACCCCAACTGTTCAAAGACAGCAGCTAAGGATGCCATGGAAGCTGTTTGGGATATTTGTTATAACGACACAAAGCCCTTTGATAGAGCTCCTTGAAAATATAAGGTTGGTTTTTAATTATGTTTGCCCCTCTGGAATAACATTCTTGTGTGCACTTATCTAATCTTAACCAAGAGGGAGAAGTTTTTATGCTACATTTTCTTGAACCACATGTTTTTCCTTTTCAAGTGTATAATTTCTAGTATTCTTTTCCCCATATAGAAACCATTTATGATTCAGAATTTTAGAATCAGAAATCTTGAAAAATTATACAGATATTGGTATACTCACTTGAAAGGTAGTAAAAATATCGAAGTTTATGTTCTTTTGATGGCCAACTTTCATTACCATATTCTATAACATGAAAAATGATAACTTGAATCTTTTATTTGCTACTATGTTTTATTTTTATATATAACATACATATATTCTTTATGTGAACAGAAATAAATAAAGAAAAAGAAGAACAAAGACATAGAGAATACAATTACTCACCATCAAAACATAGAAGACACTAGTGCTCATATAATAGTAGCAACGAAGATGATTCTTTGTCAAGAATACAAGTACACACCATCAAAACATAGAAGAAACTAGTGAAAATTAAATTAAATTAGGTTGCATCAGTGCTCGTATTGAATACGATAAAATGTCGTCTAGCAAACAGAAAACAAAATATTGCGTAAACTCATAAAGACATGCAAATTGTCCCTTTACTCATTGGCTTTCTCCAAAAACATCTTTTCCTTGTCTTCTTCATCCATGAAAGCAGTGAGAGGAAAAGACCTTCCAATCCCCATTGGAGTTTTGAAGTAAATTTTATCTTTAACATTCCCCTCAATGCTCATTTCAACAATAGGCACCCAAAGAAGAAGTTGCCTACTCTTCACACCACTCATCTTCTTCATCTTACCTTTCTCCACATATGCAGTCACTTCTTTGTCGTACCTCACGAGGGTATTTGTTCCCACAAAGAAATGCTCGTATGGAGCCTTCTGTTTCATCCACACGAACCCCGTTTCATGTACTAATCCACACTCTTCTAGGTCCTTGAGGGGTAGCACTCCTCTGGGAAACCCTAGCTCACCTAGGAGCTTCAATGAGTGGTTATAGCACTCTTCGACCCCATAAATGATCTCAGCCCCGGCCCTTTGGTTTTCTTGTGATTTGTTGCTTGCCATTTTTGGTTCAGAATAGAGATGTGGATTGTGGTGCAAAATAATCGTGTGTTGAGATATGAGTATTGTTGTGCGTTTAAATATGCATTGTAGTTGGAAGGATAGCTTGATTGTTGTTTGGAAGTTGAGCTAAAATGGTGGTGTTGATAGAGTTGTTCACCAAACAGATCATTGCTTGGAAATATGCAATAACTTGGCAGGTGGTATGTTTACCAATTTCAAATCCTAGAATGATAAACAAATTGAAATATAAAGAGTAAGATGAAATGCATGCACGTCCTCTTCGAATCTTCTGTTCTTTATCATCTTTCAAGATATATGTATATTATTTCATTACTACCTGCTATTTGTAAAGTGTTTTCAATTTAATTAGTAATACATATTAATAAGTAAAGTATGAGTTAAAAACACAGTGGAAAAATACAAAATTAAGAGTAATTAATTATATTTCATCATCCAAAGTATGAGAATTATTTGACTTGGTCATATATATATATATATATATATATATATATATATATATATTTTTTTTTTTTTTTTTTTTTTTTTTTTTTTCCTTCCCGCTCTACTTTGTCATGAAATCGTCGACTTCGTACTACATCATCTTGAGTTGACTCGATGCTGACACATGCCATAACATCATACATTGTGACTGGTTTTGGCCCCATTGACATAGTCGTGAGTTGCTAGCCTCATGGTGACAACATACTTCATTTCAGATCCTCACTTTTATCAAAAGGTTAATTTCCATGAGGAGTTTTGTTTGATCAATTTGACATTTTCTTGATGAAGTTCCATTCTTATTCGATTAAGATGCACCAGTAACAATCAAGGTATTGAAATTGAACATTCATCAATCAATTCATATTTCGTTGGTGAGTTCCAACCTAAATTCAATATGGCAATCAAGACCTAGCAAAATTGTGAACAACAATCCAAACACTCATGCCCTGCGATTGGATGTGATCAAGTCAACATGAACCAAATACAATTTACCTTGTTGCCTTTGATCAAGTAGCAAAATTCTTCAACCAAAACCACATCTCGATCTCTATGATAGTCTCGATACCACACCTCAATCCAATCACTTTGTGCTAAAATTAATCTAATCAACCCACACTATCCAAACAAGTGAACACATGATGTAATATAGAGGAAAAAAAAACATAGACAAACAGAAGATGTGAATTAAGCATGAAGGTTGATAATCAACAAAGTAAATATAAAATCCACCGTCAACTATTACAGAGAAAAGTCATACAAAATTTTGTAACAAAACAGACTAACTAATCATCATAACTGTCGTTCTTCCCCGCTTTTGGATGTCAGTGAGGTTCTTGTACCAAGCAAAAGCCTGCATTTACACACAGAAAAGTTACAGTTAGTTCCATATTGTCCTCTTTTGCAAATCTAATTTATAAAAGTGAGTCAAAATTAATTTCGAACAAGTGAGAAGATGAGTGTCTTATTTTTGTCAAACACGCATGATATACATGTATAACATAGGGCAAGCAAATCTATAGTCACATTCACTTCTATAGATTTAGATGAGAACAATGACTACAAACAGAAAACATCTCACCACAGTAATACCAACCAAAATTATACTGAAGGAAACCATTTTTACTCGAATGTGTTCAATTTCACTTTGTCTCCAACATCCAAGTACATGAACTCAAAAGATTCAATATTTGGCATCTAATCAAATTCTTAAAAGTCTAATATGAATCTAATAAGCGGCATATCATGTCACGCTTGGTTTACACTTCAATTTACTTTTCTTACAATACAAATACAACTAAAAATGCAGATGCAGGTCTTTATTGTTGATAACAAAATCAAGGCCCACATTACTTATGCTTTGCACAATGCCTGTCTCTAAATATTAGGTACACATACTAACTCTATAATTAGCTTTTTTAAAGTACATATATCATGAAATAGCTTCAAACAACTAAAGAAGCGCACAACCAGAGAATAATGCCTCTACATTTCAACCCTCAATTTTTATTTCATTTTTAACTTCATAATTCATCATTGCAAAACTGTGCAACATGAAATAGTCTGCAAATATTATGTACTCTCACTGAGGCTCAACCAGTCCATCCATTTTAGATGATGGGAAGAGAACACCTTTGTCCTGAGAGGTGGCCATAATGTAGCGCATGATTACATCCCACATAACACCATTATCCAAATACTGAGTTCTGTACAAGCTCAATCTCAGCAGCCCTTAAGTACACTACAATCCTGGCCTTAAATTGCTTGATGGCATCATTCTAGCTAAGCTTTGTCAAAGACATTTAGCAAAAAATGCACATGCATAGAAAACTATCCCCCCCCCCCCCCCCGCCCCAAAAAAAAATTTCCTTTAAAGCATTCCGATATGGCAAGCAAAAAATCCCCAACAGTTCACTGCTCATAGCAAAATTTAGGGTTTACACAATGCTTGTAATTACAATTCAACCTCAATTAATGCATGCAAAAAGAAATCTTTAGGATAATTCATCGAACCAACCATAAATCTAAAAAAAATTCAAATAAAATGATTGAGAAAAAGGAAAAACTTGCGCACCAGAATTTAAGAAGCACCGACGATGATGTTGTTGATCGGAATGAAAATCAACTTGACGAAAAATCCGACGAAACCCATCACGACAAATCCGATCGCTGTTCGAGTTGCGACCTTAGAGAATTCTATAAAAACTCGAACAACATCAGCAAAAAAAGGCAATCAAACGAGATCAAAACAAGTATCTTTAGGGTTGTACAAGAGGCTTGGGAGAGTAGTACCTTTGCGATCAGGCTTGTGACAACGCTTGACCAGGCGAACACTATCCTTGGCGAAATCTCTCAACGGATCGAAAACTGAATCCACAGCATCCATAATTGATGAATTTTATTTCTCCTTTCTCCCTTTCTGTAGATCTGGGTTTTGAGATCAGAGAAATTGATGAGAAGAAAAATGGGAATTAATCTATTTTATATTGTAAGGAATCGGATGATGACGGCATCTGAAATACCGAAAGTAGCCCTGAGTATTGAGGAGTTTTACGGTGCACGCCACTTGCAAGTTGAATAATTAACTACTCTAAAAAAAATGTTGTACTCATATTTTTTAACTCTTAAATCACTGTAATCACATAGTGGATTTTTCTACTTTTCTTTTAAGAAAAACTACATCTATCCTAAGTGTGTCACAATTTATTTCATGTTAATTATCATTTTAGATTTTAATTCTAAAATTATCTCTCTTTATTCTATAAAAATCTATTATTTTTCAACCACTAACATGTATTTGTTGGAAACATTTTTTGGAATTAATTTGATTTCATTTACATTTTTTAGATTCTAAATTTCTTAATATTTAAGCATATTCATCTTATGTATCAAAATTTTTAACAAAATCTTTTAAATTGACACTCATTGAAAAGTTAATAAGGTGGTCACTTGCTTCCAACAACTTTTTAATTTTTTGATAAATAAGAGGTAAAAAAAAAAAAAAAAAATTTAGAGGGGTCAACCTCATTACCTCTTTAGAGTAGTAGTGTTACGAGACTATCATACAAATCAAATTATCAATCTACAATTCATAACCAATAATTGATTAGGAAAATCCATAACTCATGACCAATAATTGCTTAGAAAAAAATGAATTTGAATTTGAGTTATGAACAAGTAAATCTTCTTCATCTCATGAAATTATGTTTTTGAGAAAAACCTCATAAATGGTGGGTACATGTCTTCAAACCTTTCATGCCCAAAAAAAAAAAAAAAAAAAAGCAAGTGCAAGAGCATTGGAGAAGATGCAAACACATGCAGAACTAAGATAAAATTAGCTCTAGGTATTCATACTATACATATCTCATGGGTTGTAACATCAACTCTTAACGTAAATGCTCGTTTACCTCACTCAAGCCATTGTCATACGGATAATCATACACAAATCATCAATGTGTAGCTGGTAACAAACTGATATGGCTTTAAGCTTGATGCACAAGAGACAAACACTAAGAAGCTTGGTTGTATAAACAGAGATATAAGCACAACAAGATAACAAATGTTTTTCACCTATTTTATTTATGTTTTTCTCTAACTTCGTCACCTTTCTATCTGTCACGCGCTTTCAGGACATAACACAACAAGAAGTCAAAAGTATGCTATAAACATTTATTAATAAATTGCTTTGAAATTTTTCATCACTATAAACTTGATATCTATCGTCACCATTTTAAGTTATCTGCTTTCAATCAAGATTGATCTCAAGTCTTTTGGATATGGGAGAGGGTTTGAAAACTTTTCTTCGAAATTACGAAAACACGAATTTTTCATCATTCAGATAAAAACAATTGAATTCGCATGTACCTCCAGAGACTTATTAACTTTTTATCTTTCAAAAATAGATAGCAACAAATTAATCTAACCGGAAAACAAAGAATAAAGATGATGTTTTTGTGACTCAAATATTGAATAATTAATTATATTATGTCAGGAAAATCCTCAAATTCATATGCGATTACCAAGAAACAATGGAGAACAATGGAATATATATAAAATAAGAAAAAGGAGAAGAAGAAATTACCATTGTTGGGGATGATAAATTGCAGGTGGAAATTGAAATTACTGGACAGAGCTTTACTTTGCAAATGTTGTTATAAATCTATTTTTCCATTAAATGCCGTTTCCAGTTGTTATTTCCACTTGAGCCGTTTAAATATCCATTTTTACATCAAACTCCCCACCAAAATCTTTACTACCTCAAAAAGGAAAGAAAATCTTACAAATTGATACAGAAAGAATGAAAGAAACAATAATATATAGTTTATGCGATTAAAAAAACGGCTAAAGTCGATTTCTTGGTCATTTCCAGGAAATCGTGAGTCAACTATTTATTAGCTGAGCTCAAAAGATTAATAATTAATCATCTAATTTCCTATGCCTAATTCTATGCATCCACATCTCAATCTTCTTGCAGTTTATACTTGTACTCAGCTTCTGCCTATCTTTTCATAAACGTTTTATTTCAGGTGATTCAACTCTCTTCATCACTAATGTCATTTTTTATATTTGAAACTTTCTGTGATGCTTTCAAGGTTATATATGTTACCGATCGGATATTCTCATTATGTATTTATATTTGCTAGTAGCTGGTCATGGTAGTATATATTCTTTAAGTATATTTTAGAGGTTACAAGTTTGAAGGATTAGTCGAAGATGGATTTGAAATTTATAATTGCAAATTCATTTCTAATTGTTAGGATTTATTTCATTTCTAATGGATTTAAAAATCTGTTGTTTTCATTTTGAATCTTTTTGAGTAGTTTGGATAACTATTCATCAAATGAAGAAAGAATAGGTCATGTAGTATCAACCAAAAACCTAATCTCATTTTTTACTGAGTCTTTTCTTCTCCCTCAATTTATTCTTCATCTAAATTGTTACAAATTTATGTTCTTCGTTTAGAATTATTGCATCTTTTTTTATTAGTTGAGTCCCTTGAGATGATGCTTTTACCGATTTTCCTTAATATATAGTATAGTCATCACTTGCAGTTATATATGATGATTGATGATAATTTTGTGGTTAATTAAAATGCTAGAACAGTTGTACTTGGAAACTTAAAAGGATGATTGTAGTAACTAACCTATTAGTATTATGAGCAGAGTGGTTAAAATGCTAGCAACAATTGTGGAGTTGTTCTTCTCAAAGGTAGGAGAAAAGGTGGTAGACTTTGCACAGGACATGAGTGACAAAACAAACTTGGCAACCCTGAAGACAAACTTGAATGCATTGCTTGCAGAAGCATCTGATGTTGAGGACAAAATCAAGAGCGCGGAGCTATCTGGTAAAGAAAATGAGAAGTCGAGGATTGGTTGAAACAAGTAGAGGTCATAAAGGCTGATTTTCTTGAATTGGAGAACCAAGTGGAGTCACTAGGCTTCATTAGCACGTTTGTTGGAAGGTTCGTGAGTCGAGATGAAGCAGCAAATATGAATGCAAGAGTGAACCAACTTGTTGAGCAAAGTAGACATTTTGATGATCAACTTGTTTTACATGATGTTTCTAGAAGCACATTGCTGTTGACTACTGGACTTGTTGGTGGATCATTCGAGGTGTATTTGGAAACAGTTATGGACTTGTTAGTGCTTCATAAAGTGTCGAGCATTGGGATATACGGTATGGGTGGTGTAGGCAAGACACATTTGGCGAAGCACATCCATAATCAACTCCTTGGAGGATTAACTCATCAAGATTGTGTTGTTTGGGTTACTGTTAGTCAAGTGTTTAGTATAAACAAGTTGCAAGACGATATAGCGAATCTTTTAGGTCTGAAATTTAAAAGTATGACGAAGACAAAAGAGCAGCCGAATTGAATGAAGCATTGTCCTTAAGAAGCAGCACTGTACTGATATTGGATGATGTGTGGAGAAACATCAACTTACAGAATGTGGGAGACCCTCTTTGTGTGGAAGGCTGTAGATTGATCATAACGACTCGCTCGTTGCAAGTGTGCCGTCAGATTGGTTGCCAAGAAATCGTTGAAGTTCAAACGCTGGACATTGATGAAGAAATCGTTGAAGTTCAAATGCTGGACATTGATGAAGCATGGGAATTATTCAGAGGAACTCTTGGACAAGAGACTGTACTAGGTCCACAAGTAGAGGAAATTGCCAAGTGTACGGTTAAAATGTGTGACGGTTTGCCCCTCGGGATCATTACCTTAGCTGGAAGTATGAGGGGTGAAACCGTCATTCATGTCTGGAGAAATGAACTGGCAGAACTGAGGAGATCTGTTATGGGGCAAGATGACATGAAAGATCAAGTCTTTAAGGTACTCAAGTATAGTTTTGATCGGTTGGATCCATGTCAGCAACGTTGTTTTCTGTACTGCTCGTTGTATCCTGAAGACGCGACAATACAAAGAGAGGCGTTGATCAGAAAATATGTTTCGGAGGAGTTGGTGGATAGAAGAAAGAGCATCAAGGCACAATTTGACGAGGGTCATTCCATACTGAATAAGCTAGTGAATGGGTGCCTTCTTGAGAGTAGTACGAGGGTACCACTCGCCTCATCACGTTGCTTTTGCACGATAACCTTTCGTTAAGGGTCTTACCATGGTCGTTTTTTTGCACTCTTGACTTGTCTAGAACTGATATAATAGAGTTGCCAAACTCTCTATCCGACCCTTGAGTCATTGAGGCTAGGAGAGTGTCGAAAGCTTGTGTACATTCCGGATTTGGGAAAGCTAAAGGCGTTGATGGAAGTGCCACAAGGAATGCACTACTTGGTTAATCTCAAGTATCTGAGTTTTCCAACAGGGATTATAAATCTTCAAATCCTCATTCTTCCCGAGGTTGAAGCATCTAGAAACAACACTTTCCATGACACAACAACTGTGTACAAGTATATCATTTTCGACTTTAAATATATGATTTTTAGCTCTAACTATGTGATTCTTTTTTTCACGCACAGTCGTACTGTGGGGCACGGTTCGACTTTACGCAACAATACACGGCATGTGTAGCGCATGGTATGGGACACAGTCCATAGTGCGCCACATAAGTACGTGATTTTTAGCTCTAAATATGTCAATTTTTTTTTTTTTTTTTGTGACGCACAGTCGATCGTGCCCCAGAACACGACCGTAACATGAGACGATTGTACAAGAGAACAACTCTTTCACAAAAAGCCTTTGAATAGCTACAACACTCATCTTGATTATATCCAATACCTAAAAATCTTTTATCAACTTAATTAGTTATTTAATTCACTATATGCAATTTAATTATTAGCCAGATGTTATCTGGGTTATCATATATTAAACGTCATTGGATTCAATAATTCACCATCTCCATATTTTCCCAAACTGTGAAGAGATTTGAAATAAATAAAAAATTTAACAAAATTATAATAAAGATATGTGTCTCAATTTAAGAAAATGTTAATCTAACATTAATAAATCAATAATTTATGATACATATTAATAGAATCACATAATTAACTAGATAATATAATTTCCATTAAGAACTAGTAGCGTCATTTATATATGCTTGAAAGTTTATTGAGGGTTAATTTATAGGAATTCCAGAGTCCAATGTATTCGGTCAAGACTCAAACATGCCAAACAAAGAAACTTGGAAATTAATACTCTAGGCAAATTAATACACATTTAATGGGTGAAAAATCTAAAATAGACTATCTTATCACATTTTATATCCTAAAATATAATAAATTATTTTTTCTACAATTATACAAGGCAAACACTTTTGTGCACAAGGTGCACAGATCCAAATCTGTGCACAACAATACTGTTATATTATATGAAGTAATACTGTTATATTATATGAGTGATACTGTTTTATATGAAGTGATACTGTTATATTATATGAGTGATACTGTTATATTATATGAAGTAATACTGTTATATTATATGAATGATACTGTTATATTAATATAACAGTATCACTCATATAATATAACAGTATCGTTGCACCTTGTGCACAGGAGTGTCACTCATTATACAAAGTTAGAATTTTTTTTTTTTTTTTTATAAATTTGGGTGTTACACGATGTAGCAGTCAATATTATGTTACACAACATAATAATTGATTTTTAGATGTTATATGATATAATAATCGAATTTAGGTGTTGCATGATGTACTATTGATTTTAAGTGTTATATGATATAACAAGTTACACGACATAATGTTCAATTTTTGGCATTACAAGGTTAAATAGCTGATTTAGGCGTTACACGACATAATAATTAATTTTCGTAAGACCGCACACGGTCGTGCCTCGGGGTACGGTCGACGGTGTGCCACAATGGTGTACAAGTATATCATTTTCGGTTCTAAATATGTGATTTTCAACTCTAAGTATGTGATTTTTTTTTCGTGCACGGTCGTGCTGTGGGGTACGGCACGACAATACACGGCATGTATAGCGCATGATATGGGGCACAGTCGATAGTGGGCCACAAAAGTATGTGATTTTTAACTCTAAACATGTGTTTTTTTTTTTTTTTTGTGGTGCACGGTCCGACGGTTACACTCGAGACCAACTCATTAATTTTTAGGTGCAACACAAAATGATAGTCGACTGTTATGAAACAAAACGATATAATTTAAGTGTTGTCTGATATAATAGTCAATTTTAAGAGTTACAAGATACAAAAATATTACATAATATACATAAATTATTATCTAATACAAACTGACCATTTATAGACCCGACCCAATCTTACTGTACACCATCTCATCTTCATTACACGACCGAATGAGTCCCGCATTAAGCAACACAGTTTCACTTTGGAATTTAGATAGAAACAGAATAAATGAATTATAACTATATATATACATATTTATTTATTTAAACAAAGCATAGCTCTTCATTTAGGTCTCATTATAGTTAATAATATTCGGAACCTAACAATTTTATTATCATATGAACCGAGTGGTAAATTTAATATATTCTCCCTATAAAGTTTGTATTAGTTATTTTAGTAGTTTTTTTTTTTGGGATGAATTACATATGTCATTGTTAAGATTTAATTAAAAAAAAAAACTAAAAATGCTCATGCAATGTTCAATTAATTTGTATAAAAAATTCGATTTGAACTCAATCAATTTTATTGATATCATATTAAATTATAAAATTTTATGTTTTAAGGGGATCATGTATGAGTATAACTGCAATTTTCTCAAACTTCAATTGTATTAATGTTGAACAAATATCAAGAATAATAGTATAATTCAACCTTTGTTTTTATAAGAATTTATGCTAAATAAAATACAATAGTTAGATACGCTGAAAGTATAATTAATGATGTATCTAGTATAATAAACTAGATACCAACTAACTTTAGCATGATCTAAGATTTGATTTCTAGATCTAAAAAAATATTAATGTTGTAATAAAAACACATCGTCTAACTATATAAATCCGTCTATTGTTCGTTTATAGTACTATTATGTAATTTCAAAGAAGACTAAAATAGGAAACTACTCTATCGTGCCCATATCACAAATTAGGGCACACATTAAATAAGGATATAATTGATGAAAACGATTAAGAAAATCTGAAAAAATGTTGAGGGGTTTCCATAATCATTATATATATATATATATATATATATATATATATTTTCAGTGGTACGTACACTCCAATCACATCACAATTCAAAACATAATAACCACATATTGAGAGACATTGATAGCCATCAACTTTGACAAATCCCAAGGGTAATTACGTCAATTCATCTCTTCTGGCGCCTTAATAAGATTTGCCCTCTTCTTTCCACTGTACCTCTCCACAGCATAACCCTATAATAGACTACCACGCCGCCGCGAATCCCACCTTCAAGCTCGCCAACAATGGCGGCTGCTGCTTCCTCCGCCTCCTCCGCCATCTCCATGAACTATGCTTACCTCAGTAAGCCTAAGCTTCTGTCCCGATTCACTGTTCCATTCCCCCAGAAGCCCACCGCAGCACCCATCTCCCATCGCCGCCCACTCCAAATCGCAAACGTTCTCTCTTCTCCGAAAAAGCAAATCGACGAGGCGGAGGAGAAGTTCGTCTCCCGATTTGCCCCTGACGAGCCCCGGAAAGGCTGCGACGTCCTCGTGGAGGCGCTGGAGCGCGAGGGTGTCACCGACGTATTCGCCTACCCCGGCGGCGCGTCGATGGAGATCCATCAAGCGCTCACGCGCTCCGGCATCATCCGAAACGTCCTTCCCCGCCATGAGCAGGGCGGCGTCTTCGCCGCCGAGGGCTACGCCCGCGCCTCCGGCCTTCCCGGAGTATGCATTGCCACCTCCGGCCCCGGCGCCACCAATCTGGTCTCCGGACTCGCCGACGCTCTTCTCGACAGTGTCCCTGTGGTGGCGATCACCGGCCAAGTCCCTCGCCGCATGATCGGAACTGATGCTTTCCAAGAGACTCCTATTGTTGAGGTAACGAGATCGATTACGAAGCATAATTATCTTGTTTTAGATGTTGAGGATATTCCTAGGGTTGTAAAAGAGGCTTTCTTTATAGCCAAGTCGGGTCGGCCCGGCCCGGTTTTGATTGATGTTCCGAAAGATATTCAGCAGCAAATGGTGGTTCCTAATTGGAATCAACCTATGCGATTATCAGGATATCTCTCTAGATTGCCTAAACCCCCTAGTGAGTTGCTGTTAGAGCAGATAATTCGATTGATATCAGAGTCGAAAAAGCCCGTTCTTTATGTGGGGGGTGGGTGTTTGAATTCGAGCTATGAGTTGAGGCGATTCGTTGAGCTCACTGGAATCCCAGTTGCAAGTACACTAATGGGCCTTGGTTCTTATCCGGGCTCTGATGAGAATTTTGCTCTGCAAATGCTGGGAATGCATGGGACTTTTTATGCAAATTATGCTGTAGATAAGAGTGATTTGTTGCTGGCTTTTGGTGTTAGGTTTGATGACCGTGTCACCGGTAAGTTAGAGGCGTTTGCTAGTCGGGCAAAAATCGTTCACATTGACATAGATTCGGCTGAGATAGGGAAGAACAAGCAACCACATGTGTCCATCTGTGCGGACATTAAGTTAGCTCTCGAGGGGTTGAATTCATTATTGGAAGAAAAAACAAGAGAGGGTAAGATCAGTCTCCAGTTTTCACCATGGACGGATGAGCTAAAGGAGCAAAAGGCAAAGCATCCATTGAGTTTCAAGACATTCGATGAAGCCATTCCTCCTCAATACGCAATCCAGATGCTCGATGAATTGACAGGTGGGAATGCAATCATCAGTACTGGTGTAGGCCAGCATCAGATGTGGGCTGCACAGTTTTACAAGTACAATAGGCCGAGGCAGTGGTTGACATCGGGTGGTTTAGGTGCTATGGGGTTCGGGCTCCCAGCAGCCATGGGAGCTGCTGTGGCTAGACCTGATTGTGTAGTGGTGGACATTGATGGAGATGGGAGTTTTATGATGAACGTGCAAGAATTAGCCACGATAAAAGTAGAGAATCTCCCAGTGAAGATCATGTTGTTGAATAACCAGCATTTAGGCATGGTGGTTCAATGGGAAGACCGGTTCTACAAGTCCAACCGAGCACATACTTATCTAGGAAACCCTTCCAACGAGACGGAGATTTTCCCCAATATGCTCAAGTTTGCAGAGGCTTGTGATATACCTGCAGCCCGGGTGACAAAGGTTGATGAACTGAGGGCTGCGATTCAGAAAATGTTGGATACACCGGGCCCGTACTTGTTGGATGTGATCGTTCCTCATCAAGAACACGTGTTGCCTATGATCCCTAGCGGTGGAGCGTTTAAGGATGTGATTACAGAAGGGGATGGAAGGATTAAGTACTGATTGATGTGTGTTCAATGCAAGCAGAAAGAGGTCTTGGTTGGTTTATTAGCCTAGTTTATGAGTTGTGTATGGTTGTGTTCCTTCAAGAGATCTCTTGTTATTCTCTCTATTTGTAGTGTATTTGTATTTAGTGAATCCCAAACGGTTAAAAGCACTTTTCATGAGTAATAATATGATAGTTGTTTGATGTTGTTGTTGTAGTACTTTCATTCATTGCCTTGGATTACTAATTTATTATTATGCAAATAAAGCCTTCAAAATGCTAGCAAGAAGAAGAAGAAGAAGTACCACTCTACATTCATATTTCCCTGACCAAGAAGAGCAGAATTTTTTTCAAGAGCTGTATAATTTCATCACAGTTGAATCTGTGCATGGTATGGTTGAAAGAAAACAGTTATATGCAAGAGAAAAGTAAAAGTAGATGAGTGAAGAAGGGAAATAAAAGAAAGTCGTGGTTAGAGAAAAAGTCAGAAGTTGGAAAAAAGAAAAAATAATTGGTTTCAGTGTATGGTTGCACTGGAAACATGGTCTGCACATGTTCTTCATGGCATAAATAGTTGATTTTTGTCCCTACAGAAAACCAAGTTTTATACAAAAGCATTAATGCCGATAACCATGGATATATCCATTCGTTGATGAATAAGCCGATTCCCATGAAGCATCAGCGAGTGACCTTCCATTTCGCCACTCTCTACTCTCACTTCACCATAAGTTATTTCAACTGTACCACAAACAAGCAACCAACAATCATCAAGTGAAGTCAATAAAACACAACAAACTACCAGTATCATAATTAAAAGATACACATTACAAAAAACTGTTGAGATAATTCAAACTTCTGTGAATCATGCATTTATTGCAATCACTTTTCCATCATCACACATGAAAATCTAACCCCCCAAAGTTATAAAACCAAAACTGCAATTTTCCCTAAATTTATATTTATTATTTACTCATTACATTCATGCTTCAAGTTCAGTTTCTTCACATGAATTTGGAGGAATCAAAGAAGTAAGGAGTTGTAAAGATCCCACAGGGATGGTTGCAGGCATCACAAACAGCGGAAATCAGAAGTCTGACGTCAGAAGATGGTAGAGGAAAACCATTAATGTTTCTTACTCTTTTAGTTTTCAAAATTTCCAGCATTTCTGATCAGTGTAGAGCAGATTTATTGTGCGATTCTATTTGAACTAGGGGGACCAAGCTAGTAAAAGCCAATTACAAGGGACCACCGCTTAGCAGTGAAATCACTGCCACTGAGATAGGCAGGAGAGTACAAACATGGTTTTCAATCACTGTATATTTTGAAGGAACTAAATGCAGAAGAGGAGAGACAAAAGGAGGCCTTTATAATTACATTAGTTGGATAACGCAAAATACAGCCATACGAACAATTTTGAATCAGGAATATATGATATGCATACCATTGTATCAGCTAGGAGTAAAGCAGAAGAAGATATCTTTTAACTAAGGTGCAAAATGAAGAAACTAAGATATCAAGAGGGCAGCAAATGCTTCTAAGTTCAATGCAGCTAATGTTCTCCAAAAAATATAGGTTCACAGTTCTGAGATGAGAATACCCTGTTCCTAGGCCGTCTAACTGCTAAATCACCAAAACACCAAAGTAGTTTGTTTAGCATTAATTTATCCTCGACAAAGGCTGACCCAAGTTACAAACAAGAATTCACAGCCAAACAAGTGAACTAAACCCCAATAACTTTCCATAGCTTAGAAAATATTGTTTGGACAATGTTAAACAGATTGAAAGACGCATTAAAGTATCCTTATGCAACATTCACTGTACTTCAATAAGTTCATCACATATAGAAACCTAAGTAGAAATGTAGTAAATACACTTGATGCAATGCACAATAGCTTCTCCACAATTGTTCACTCAATGATCTCCATAAATCAGGGAACTGCACGACTATTTCAGCTATAAAAAAATAATGTACGGTTTGGACAATGAATTCTTTTCAACAAATAACACAAGCACACACCAATAAAAGCATGAGGTCTCTGCCAATTATGTCAAATCTCAAATGGGTAAGTTCATTTATATAATAAGTTTTTCATTCTAGCTGGGGTGGTGGAGAGGGTAATGGGAGCTGGGATTGAAGATATAGCAAGAGCTTCAATGTACAAATCAAAGTTGTAAGGATACTACATTACTGAAATTCTACGACAATGTGATGTTTTGGGTTGTACACAGAAGAACAAGCTTTCTTGGACATTCTGAAAGAATGTATTAGTTCTCCCTTGATTTGTGAACACTTGTCATATTCATCAATAAAAAATATGATCCTATGCACTTAACTCTAATGTTGTGCAAAGTGAATAACTGAGTACAAGTGTGCAGCATTCAAAGGCAAAGTAAGCAAAGCAGCTTCAAGATATAGTAATATGGGGATTCATAATTGGTTTGTCAACAAACACATGTCATCTTCATCAACAACAAACATCATCTCATCTCATGCATTCAGCTCTAATGCCATGTAATATGAATATTGAATAACTGCACACAACATCAAAAAGTAAAGTAAAAGAAGCAGCTTAACATGGAGAACTGGAAAATGAATGAAAGCATGTCCCAAAATCCTAATAAAAAAATTGTTTAATTCGGCTCATCAACAAACAACAAGGGTCATATATAACATATAATATTCTCAAAAACAAAAGTTTCTCGCTAGAGTCAACACAACACCATCCAATTTCAACAGATCTGAATAGCAAAACAAAGGTTGAGAAAGATGAGATTACCGAATTACCCTTGTCCATCGAGGTTTCCCTGTCCACTGCTGGCACCACCGCCGCTGGCATAAGAGCTGCCGTCGTCAGGCGGGGTCTGCCACACAGACTGCCACGCCTGAGACGGCGGCGGCGCAGCCTGGACGTAGACACCCGGATCCACGCCAGGCACGGCGGGGCGGCCCATCATGGGCTGCCCCATAGGGGGGTAATAGTAGGGCACCCCAGTAACCCCAGCCCCACCCGCGGGCGGGCCCACAATTCCGCCCAACGACGCCGCCTCATCCTTGATCTCGTCCCTCGGCACAATGTCCACCAGAAAATCGAATATGTCCGTCCGCGTAATCGCGGCGGCTATGTCGTTCTTCTGGAGCGTCCGGCGCTTGTTCTCCTCGGCGTGGAGCCACGATCGGATCGTGAGCTCCAAAATGAAGAGCTCGCACGCCTTCGCGAACAGAATCGGCGCCTCCGCCGATATCATGCGCACATCCTCGTCGGCCTTCATGATCTTCTTAATCCGAGCCAATGGGAGCTGGTGGTTTTTGAAATCGTTCACCTTCTCGATTTCCTGGCGCTGATAGGTCCAGAACATCTGGAGCTGCTGCTGCTGCTGCTGGAGGAGGTGTTGGTACGGCGGCTGCGGAGGGTAGCCGGCGGCCTGAGGTGGGTACGGCGCGGCGGGCGGGTTGTTTTCCATGTATGGAAGAATTCTGCTAAATTCGGGAAGGAGATGGGGTTGAATTATGTCTTCTTTTCAGACAAGAGAGACAGCCTATTTTATAAACGACGTTCAATGGCACCCGATTTTCATGATCCAAGCAGAATGTACATTTGTTGTTGCTTCCGGTACAATGCTCCTATGCGAAGAGGGTGTGGAGATAGCGTTCTAGTGTGGTTGAATAAATTTATCATCGACACGATTTGTAGATGCTACATCAGATGAAATTGTAAAATACGATTTTAAACATGTTATGAACACGGTTTTGTAGATATTAGATTAGTTGAAGTTTAGAAAATACTATTTTAGAGATGTTATGAATGTGATTTTATAAATGTTACATTGATAAATTAATCATGAACACAGATGCTTCATTAAATGAAATTGTAAAATACGATTTTAAACATGTTATGAACACGACTTTGTAGATATTAAATTAGTTGAAGTTTAGAAAATACGAGACGTTAACAACACGATTTTATAAATGTTTCATTGATTAAAATGTGCAAAATGCGATTTTAGAAATGGTACCTAAGTTGGTAGCCATATTAAGAAAAGAAATAAAAGGATACTAAACGTAAGTTGAAATTTATGATTTTGCAAATATGGCAAGTGTAGGATCATTTATATATAATATATTTAATTTTGAATTGTTGAAGTTGATCATCATAAGACTTTATAGCAAGTGAATTATAAACTCATTAAGTTAACAAGTAACCCATCAAAAAAAGTAACCCATAACAAGACCTATTAGTTGGTTCAAAAAAATAAATAACAAGACCTATTAGTTTAAAATAGTTGTAACATGAGTCTATCAAAATGATTTTTTTTTCTCTCTTTCGTTGATATTTATTTATTTATTTTTTAGAAAAAAACCTAATCAATTTCTACTGTAGATTTGAAACTGTAAAATAAGTTGTCGATCCAAACACAGTATAAGTAAAAAACGAATCCACACTTTACACACTACTACAAAGACATCATGTATAAGGTGGATATTATAGTTAATATAAATTAAAAAAAAAAAATCAATCATATAAAAGTAGAATAATCAACTATCAATTTTTATGAATTTTTTTATTTTTCTAAATATATTTTACTTTTGAAAAAGTAATATAGTATTGTCACTTCAACTGTTAATTTAAGTAATAATTAATATTGACCTTTCGTATTTGTTAACTTTTTAAATTTTTATTTTGCAACTTTGTGTCCTTTGAATTATGTATTTAAATGAGACAATAGAAGAAAAAATGTTAGCCAATGGTTATTATCTTATCTATTATAGTTGAGTATGATTGGTGGGCATACATAGGGGATGTATTCGTGGATTTATTTTTTCTCGGATGATGGTGACAAGTATACAAAAGTTATTGAGACGTAGACTAGCTAAGGATAAAATAAAAGAAAATAACATTAATTTTAATTTATATATACAAGCATAAGCATGTTGAAATACTAAATAGAATATGAGGGGTTCATTATGTGTGTCAAATTGAGTTTATCGAAAAATTAAAGAGATAATTAGATGTGATGTCTAATTAATGTTAGATTAGTGATGACAAAAATAGGACTTAAGCAAGACGAATTACCATCTTTTCAAGGTATTAAATGTTTTTTCAGTATTTAGGGTGTAATAAAATCAACAACTCTTCAAAATTCAAAACAGCTTATGTGTGTTCTATTTGGTGTGTTACAATGAATAGTGTCAATTGTAGATGAGTATATTAGTTTCTGAGTTTATGGTGCAATAAAACAATCTCTAGACCTATCTATATATGATTCGTCACGGCTAATTACAACTTTAAATTGAATTGTGATTATTGTATCACTTATTGAATATTTGGATTAGGTTTGAAAGTCCTTGATCCCATTTGTGCTCTCTTAATGCATGCTCAATTAAATCGCTGCAAATTTTAAGGTTAAAAAAATAACAATAATAAATTTGTATGTTGAATATTTTTTTTTATTTTATGTTTTACTATTGTTGCTTCACAATTAAAGCACCAACAATATATATAATTTTATAATCCATCAATACATGTATTTTCATAATCTGCACATTCGAGATTCGTCTTGTTGCTTTTGACAAGATTCACTTTCTATAGTATATCCTCAAAGTAAATATGAATGCAATTGCAATTATTCACGTTTATATTAACATCAACGTTGATCTATAGTCCAAGAAGGGATCAACGTAAATTCTTCATGTTATTCATTGCATTCTTTATTATTATGTTTTATTTAAAATTTCATCACAATATCAACATAAAAAAGGAAATATTATGGTATTTATGTGAATTAAAAAAAAAAAAAAAACTAGTAGTATCATTTTCTGTAATTTAACAATTCAAAGCTCAAAACATAAAGTAAAATAAAATTGCATTTCATAACCGGCATATATGTCCCACTCCCACATCCCTTTTCAAATTGTGTTGCGTCCTCATCGAATGGTTGTAATTTTATCATTTTATTGGCATAGATTAACATTTAAATACTATATTAAAAATCTTACAAATTTTACATCAGATGTCGATATGTCCGAGTGGTTAAGGAGACAGACTTGAAATCTGTTGGGCTTCGCCCGCGCAGGTTCGAACCCTGCTGTCGACGATTATTTTAAAAAAAAATTCGACTTTTTTTTTTTTTTAGAGATTTAAAAAATAAAATGTCCTTTTTACCCCCCTCATGATTTTTCCTTCAATTCATTTTCACCTTATTGTGTATACTGAGTCGAAATGGAAGATTCACGTCAATATAAGTATCCACTCGATCACATTTCCAGAAAAAAACTAACGATTAAGTTTTTGAAAAAAAACAAACCATATTAACTACCAACAACAGATGACTTTTATCGAGCTATACAGACTTGAATGTACTAATAATGCTATCTAGACTCGTTTCGATGAGAGCTGAACAAACAACGAACAACCAACTAACACGATCGAGTAGAAAAAACAACGGGATAGAAACTTCAATCGTGAATTGAGGATCGAGTAGTTAGTGAAGCCCTCATGTCTACAATGGCGGACTCATCTGCACCCAACTTGATCGCCTCTTTGCTCGCTCTTATGAACCTTGAAACGGCCCCCTTCACGTATTCATGAGCTTCCTTCACATTCATCTTCTTCCCTATTTCATCCAGAAAGCTGCTCAAGAAATGATCACCATTGAGAACACCAGCCAGTTGCACCACCTCACTCTGAAACTCAGACAAGCCCCTTTTTTCGTTGGCCTCGGTTTTCCTTAGAGGAGTCGCATCTGGCAAAACCTCTGCAAACAATGGACTCTTTGTTAGAATCCTATATGAGTAAAAGGGCTTTGCATTTTTGTTCATGGTTGAATGCACATTGTTCGTTGGACTTAACTATCTTGAACCCATCATAATCCTAAGCTTGAATGTTGATTGAATGAGTTTTAAGGACGATTGATTACCAGGGCAATCGGTTCTTGGAGAAGTTAATTCACCGACAACTTGCTCAAATGTGCCAGCCCAAGCATCTCTATGAGTCAAGAAATTGGATGAAAGATTGAACATCTTCTTTATGGTAGCTGGGATTGAGGAATGTTCGTACTCCGAATTTGGAGTGGGACCTTTGGGCTTGCTTATAACTACATAGCAAAAAAACAGAAAGAATGAAATCATGATCAAGCCATTGTACTAAGTTACTAAAAATGAAGTAGGTACCAGTTCCTTTCTTGATCCAAGGAGAGACCATAATGGTTGGGACGCGAACACCAAGCCGATCAAACTTGAAGAAAAATGGGGAAGGCCCCGTGTTTCCATCTGGATTAGGAACATCAGCAAAAGGTGTTTGAACATGGTCATAGAATCCACCATGCTCATCATAAGTAATCACCAAAAGAGTCTCATTCCAATGAGGGCTAGCCCTCAACGTCTCGTAGACCTCCTTCACCAACCTCTGTCCATTAGCAACATCGTGAGACGGGTGATCATCGTTCGCAGGATACCCCTTAAGATCAAAGTACCTAGGCTCAATGACACTCAATCTAGGCAGCTTCCCCTTCCTAGCATCTTTCTTGAACTTCAAATCATACTGATGAAACTTAAATATGTACTTCAATTTCCTCAAGTTCCTATAGAACAACGTGGTTGGAATGTTCTGAAAATAAACCCCAAAATCCACACCATTCTCATGAAGTGAATCAAATATGGTCTGTTGAGGGTACCCCTTTGCTAAGAGCTTCTTCATATGGGATGTGGACCCATGAGAAGTTGCAGAGTATACAAAGAGCCTATTGGGCTGAGTGGGCCCCGGAATTGAGGAAAACCATCTATCAAAGACAGCAAATTCTCTAACTAAAGCAGCATAAATAGGCACATTTTCAGGCTTGAATCCTTTCATTACAGTTTGGGATAGATTCACAGACATGCTCAAAGCTTGCTCTACAAAACCAGACATTGTGGGAATGGAAGCAGAGCCAAATACCTGTCTTTGAACAGCTTCAAAGGAGTGACCAGGGTCAGGGTCCACATACTCTGCATCATCAGAAAAGCAGATTGTTTTTGTGGAATCTGAATTGCATTCTTTGCCAGTGACTCCATTGATTGAAGGGTTCACTGATTTCTTCATCCACCCAAGGAGGTGATCAAATGATCTGTTCTCCATCACTAATACCACTATGGTTTTGATGGGCTGCTGATTTTGTTGAAGGGTTTTTGGAAAAGCAGTTGAGATTATCAGCAAAATCAAGAAAATGGTCCTCATTTTCTCTGTTTTCTTGATTTTTGAACAAATGGGGTTTTGGCAACGAAGAAGGTTCAGTTGCTGCATTTTACAGTAGAATTCAAAAGCATTGAAGAAATGAAAAGAGAAAGGGACAAATCTTAAAAAGAATGTTGTGATTTAATAATTAGAGTAAGATTCTCACAGTGGGGAAGATTGAAGTGGTGGGAACCATATTGAGAATTGACAGATGAAAATATTTAATACTTAATATTCACAATTCAAATCTTATGAAATCTAAAATGGTGGATTTTGTTTCATTTTATTTGGCTTTTTGACAAATTGTCGAATGTTTTTTTTGTAAACCATTTGGAAATCAGAGCTGCTTTTAACGGATTGTTCCAGAAATAATAGAATTTTGGCATGTGATCATCAAAATATGCCAAATATCTGATATTGGAAAAGGTCTGGGGTTTGTTGTGGATTCCTATGAATTTGTAACGGTAGTCATATATAATTACTATAATTAATTTTGATATGTTATGAAAAGAAAAAATTAATCAGTTGATAGATATATAATATATCTAAAACATATAATTTGATTTTATATCAATCTAAAATAGATATATAATACAGGATAGAATTCATGAAATTTAAAGCATGCAATACCGAAATAAAAATTTGTACATTGTTTGATACTGTACTTTTTAATATTGTGTGTAGTAAACGGCGCACCACCCCACGTGACAAGAACCGCGTTTGTGGAAATGCCCCACCTTTTACTTTATATACTATCTCCACTCCTTTAAATAATATATAGTGTTCTTTTTATTAAGAAAATCAAATTATAATATCTCGACTGCTTTATGGTACTATGTTATGTGTCTTTTGTTAAACAATGAATAATAAACTAAAGGCATTCTATAACTCGTCTTAGACAAATGGAAGAAATTATATTTTAATCTCAAGATGGGAAATAATATTTGACATTTATTTATAATTGGTTGGGAAATACAAAAGAGAAAATAAGATTTGATAAATTTCAAAATTATGCTTGAGGTTTCTTAGATGATTTAAAAGACTAAATCTTACTTCAACAGATATAAATTATTTAATTAAAAATTTAATAATCGTATAACTTTCCGAACATTTTATAAAATTTTAAAAATATTTAACCAAATTGACTGAAAAATGAAAAATAAATACCATATTCCAACACACAAACCTAGGCACCGACAACGAAGATTGTTAGTTACAGAAAACCTTAAATGACGCATAAAACTTAATTTATTTTATTTTGTTATTTTGTTTTGCTTATAAAAGTGAGTTTACCGTCCAATATCAGACATGGGTCCCTCACTTTACAATAATTGTCAATCTTACAATTACTTGCAATTCCCATGTCAAAACAGAGACCTCCATTCAATTGCATGGATATCATGTTCCATTTACACACTAATGAAACCATCCTCAATATGTTCAAAATTTTCTTTGAAAGATTCTGTAACTAACTATTAGAAAACATATTTAAAAAATATATCTAACTAAATACATTATCACCAAAATCAATCATGTATCAGGTAACAAAAATAAACTTCCCTATATCTATTTCGTATGCTTAATTCTATACACCTAATCCCAGTTGGCCTAAAAGCTTCAAAAGAATTTCAGCTGGAAAGCAGTAAATGATCAGTTCCGAGCTCGCCTCAAGAATGCATATACACCTAATACAGCAACTAGTGCAGCTCCAGCAGCTGCAACCGCACTATATGCCGAAGAAGAAGAAGATGATGTTGATGGTAAAGGGGGTGCATTTGCTTGATCATATTGAAAACTTCCTGGAATCGGTGCCCTTCGAAGATGAGGAGATGTTTTTAAATAGTCTAAATGTAATCGTATTCCCTGTCACGTTCATCACCCAATTTATTAGTAGGGTTCTATTTTCCGGCTGCACTTAGAGGCAAAAGGGATGGATGATTATGAGTAGATGAGATCCTCTATCTCACTTGGTATTTTCATAAAATGTTTAAGTGGCAATGGTATACAAGTGAGATACAGAAAAGTGGATGCGAACTAGATGATGAGCTAATATAGTTTTCTTAATAGATAAATATACGTTTTGAAATATTAAACACAGTATCAGAAGGAAAGTATGAATACCTTCCAACCAGCCATCCTTGCATGGTATATGGCTGCTTGAAGATCACTATCTGTTGCAAGGACAACCTTGTCATGGTCGTCATCTTCATACTGCAGGGTGTGTAAAGTCCACAAATATAAGACTTGGAATTAGGTGAAAATAAATAGATATTCTGAAATCTACCATAATTTGTGGAAGGTTGTTACGATCAATCTCAGCTCCTACTCTCTGAAGGACTGCTGCCATAAGGTCAGTCATGGTTGGTGCATCTGAAATCAAACAGCAAAAGAAGTAGTTTGAGTATCATGAAAGAATAATTATTGATGATACTTAAATTTTTTATTGGATGAAAAACTTGGTGCTACACACTCTTCAAGGTGCTTCTTGGATGTAAGAGTGATATAATGTTAGAAATATTTTAATCTTGAAGAGGAGAACAGGGAAAACAAACCACATATGAACCGATGCATCCTGCCTTTCTTGTCTTGAAACTTAAAGGCGAAAGTGTTGGTTGGAGCGGAAGATGCTCGCTGAAGAAATAGACCTGTTTCACCTCCTTCAGATTGCAGCTTCAAGGAAATGTCACTGAGACATCATAAAAAATGTGAAAAAAAACTGCAATGATAAAAAATACACTGGGAGATATTGACAGTAGCGAGCACCTTTGTGTCTCATCCTCATCATCTGGAGGTAATGCCATTGCAGAATCCCAGAAGTTCTGAATCACGGTGCTTGCAGATTCACCATTTCCTCCAGCAGTATTCCCAATCTGTTAAAGTATAACAGTAAGAAGATACAATTGTTTTGAAGTACATAAAGATGACCAGAATTAGCGTAAAAACAACCAAGTCTTTATCCCACTACGTGGGTCTAAAGTCATATTTTGCCATTGTTTCGGAGCTCTCATTTTTATTTGAGAATAACATGTCATTTTTATTAGTTTCTTTCCGGTTCATTTTAGGTCTACCCCTCCGCCTTTTAATTTGAGTTAAAGATTCTTTTACTTTCTATAACTCGTGCTGGGCATCTAAAAGGTTTCCTATGCACACATCTCAACCATCTCAATCGTGTTTTTTCAAATTTTCTCATCTATTGGTGCTACCTCACATTTCTTCTAATGCATTCATTTCATATTCTAACTGATTATAACTAGCCTAAATACGAAAAATTGCTGGCTGAAATGATCACTTTTCAAACAATTAATTAATGCTTATGTCATCATAACTACCAACTACATGTTTAAGACTTCAAAACTCCATGTAGATTTTCCCGATTATCATTATGGGAAAATAAGCGGACACAATTTGGGAAAAAAAATGTTGAACATGACTTACAGTGGCTACAGCTGCATGAGTTATATGAAGCACATCAATGACAGTTACAATCATCCCATCTGCATCAGAGACCAAAAGAGTACAGAATGTAAGGAGATGCTAAAAAAATCAATATGCTATTGTCTAAGCTGTCATCAAAATCACAGTGGTATATTTACCTCTATCAACAACTGGAAGGTGTAAAAATTTTCCATCATGCATAGTATGAAGAGCATCAACTATAGGTGCGTCGACTGTTGCACATTGTGGATTTGTGGTCATCACCTGTGAACAATTAGCCGAAGAAGGCATGGAAAGGCTAAAAGTCAAATTACTCCCCCACTTCATCTACTTAAAAACTAAAATTAACTTCATATACTAAAGTAGAGCAGATTATTTATGATTGGTAGATATTTCAGACAAATGCTGCAGTTAAACCATAATTTTGGATTAATCAACATCTGATGACCAAATTTGATGCACTTGTTATTGCAATTAACGATTACAGTGCTAAGATGGTAATAAAGAGGGGGAAGAATGTACCTTCTCCACTAGAGTGGATTCTGGAGGAAGATTCTGAGCTAGGACTCTCATCAAAATATCTTTTGGACTAGGAAAGAACAAGCAATATTCAATCATTTGTCTAATTATCATGTCAATTTAAATATTATTCTTCCAACATGAAAGAAAGCTTACGTTAGTATTCCCAGAGGTCTGTTTTCTACTGTCGCCAGTGCACAGCTTGCTTTGAGTTCAAGCATCTTTCTCGCAGCAACTAAAATGGTGTCAGTCGGGTCAACTGTAGCAATCCTAACCACCGATGACAACAACAATAAGGTTACTTAAGTGTTCTATTAATGGAAACTATCACAGAATGGTCTTAATATTCAAAGCACAGTTAATAATACAAGTGAAGATATTACCTACTTTGAATTCTCAGATATTATGGTAGACAAAGAGGGTCTAAACATCCGCTCTCGAAGTGTCTCCATGAATGTGTTGGGACCTATCAATCAGACCAGTTAAAGAAACTGTATTACTTAAAATGGCCAATAAACTGATAACTGCAACATATGAAATGATAACAACATCTTAACCCCACCTCCCCCACCCCACCCCCACTGGTTTTATAAACATAGCGCACTCTTAGCAAATATTTTCAGACATAACATAGGGTTTGCTTGAAAAAGACAGCTTTGCCTATCTTTGTAGCTGAATAATTAATCTTGAGGGTCTGCTAACATAGTTCATATTTCTTAGAAAAAATAATTGAAATTAGAGTGCAGAGTTTCAATTATTGAAAGAGGAACATCATCCACAAACCGGACACTGATGTCCCCCATTGCTTTTCAACACCTTCAACGGCAGCTGCGATGGCCTTTCCCTTCTCAGCTGCCCTCTCCAGACGAGCAATAGCATCATACAGACATTTCGTTATGTCGAGTATAGCAATGACCTCTCCATTTTCGACAACAGGTAAATGTCTAAACTTCCCTGTTGACAAATATCATGTCAAAAGGTGATATCCAGATGAAGATCTATAAAGTAGTAATACAAGATCCACTTAAAAACCACCTTGAACCATCTTTTGCAAGGCTTCAACAGCAAGAGTGTCAGAAAGCACAAACACTGGGTTCCTGGTCATAACCTTGGAAACATGTGTTTCTTCCAGATTGATCTCACGAGCAATAACTCTTGTAGCTATATCCTTGATTGAGAAAAAGACCATATTCCACAAAATTTCATGAATAAAAGGAAAGGGGAAGCGACATGTGAGTTAGACATTGTAAGTAAACTTCTACTTGCTATCCAATTGATACCTTGTCTGTTAGGATTCCACATAATAATGCATTTGAATCAGTCAGCAATAAAGCATCAACTCTTCGCGAGGCCATACGATGACATGCATCTTTGATACTTGTAGTTTCAGGTATTGTCAAGGCTCTTGACAGACGCAATCTCTTTACTGTTCGTTCTCCTGACAGTCCCCTATTGCCAAAGTGAAGCAAGCTTGTGATTGTCAACCAAACATGTTATGCTAAAAATTCCACAACATTATTTTGTAGCATACATAACACATTCAATATTTACAACTTAATGATCGTCAAAAGTACACATATACATAATTAAAAAGCCAGGTGCATATATGTTCCCAAAATATTGTATATGAGCTTAGATGTGTGAATGTCTGAACACCAGGCATTGTATTCAGCATTAAATATGTATTTACATGTGTAGGAAATGATCAGAGATGCATAAGGTTGTTGATACTTCTAGAAGAGACTAATTCATATCACCCTACAGAGAAAATCCTTAAACATCCAGATGAAAACAGTAAAATAAAATTAAGAGATAATTACAACACATGCTGATTCCACATTCTAATAGGCAAATGCAACAAAGAAATAATCTGCAATAACATTGAATTCGAAAGGTGAAAACTAGGAAAAAGGAAAAGAAAAAAGGATACCAATTATAGTAATGCATTCTAAACCATCTTTTCACTTTTCTACTATGTGAAAATAAAAGTCATGTTTGTTTCATCCCATTTTCACTAAAGACACCAATTTCTACCTTTTCAAATCATGATAAAAAGCTTATAGCCAAAACTTATAATATATGCAGCCATTACGAAAAAATTCTGTATTCACACACTTGAAAATACTTAACCAAACATAATTTCATTTTCAAACCTGTAACTTTAAAATTTCAATATCATTCATCCAAAGATATCTTCATTTTCATACAAAATCCAATGCAGCTTTATAATTCCACTGAAAATGCTAAAAATAGAAAATGAGAACTGAAAATGGGAATAAACATTCCCTTAGTTTTCTATCTCATTTCAACTCTCAACATGATGCTTAGCCAATTCCAAATACGATTGTAGGAAGAAATGCAAATTTGTCAGTGAAAGCTATTAAACACTTCTTTGAGGTATGATTCTACACGTGACATTGCTCCTTGAACACTAATCATCTATGGAAAGCATTAATGCACTCAAACATTAACACAACTTTTCCATTGCTTCCATCAGTGATCAATTAGACAACAGAACTCATTAATTAAGATGATTAGTTCGACTATTTATTTCTAAACTTCCCTTTAACACAATGTTGTGCTTTAACGTTCATTTACCATGAAAGAAAAATAACCTCAATCATACAAAAATCCAAATTCTATACATTGCCTAACGGAAAACGCAAACATCGAAATACACATGATCAAACTAAAAAAATAAAACAATAATAACAGAACATACATTGAACGGGAAGCCAATAGAGCTTTGCGACGAGAGGGGGAATCCAAAACACCGCTGTCGGATGCGGCGGAGAGGGATTTCTTTCTCCCATGAGATGCTGAGTGCGTCAACGACGACATACTTCTCCTCGACGATGTCGACCCTCCTTGACTCATCGGTATTTACTCGATTAACAATAATCCACTTCCTACACATCATTCATTCATTATCCATAAAATCCATCAAATTAGCATTACCATACACAATAAAATCTCTCGAAATCGGAGCAGCTTTTTACAATTAATCAATTGCAGAAAATATTTAATGCATCTACCAAAGCTATATCAACCGTGGAAATGGCGAGCCAAAGAGGAAGGCGCTTAATTTCGTAATTCTTTGATTATCCTGGAAATTGGATAAGCTTTCGTTAACGAGATCGAATTTTGCGAGGAGGAGAGGAGAAGGAAGAATGGCGGCCATAGAATTGGGAGGATATCGATTTCGGTGTTGGCTATTTTAGGAAGTTGAGATTGTTTTGTTTTTCAGATATTATTTTTGCATGTGATGTGGAGTCTCTATGGTATTATGGTAAGCCTACTACTATACAACTATATTTCTTTCTATAAATATGATTATTTCCTTATAATTTAATACCATTATGAGACACAATTATCATGTTATTGTTGTCTCAAGTATGGAATGTGTTTGTATATATGGCAAATTCTTAGTCAAACCGATGGCAACGTGTGACAATCTTTATTGGATTTGTTATAAATATGTTCATGATTATTACGAAATTAACATCTATAATTAATGATTAAATCATGGAGTGTATAATTAATCTTCATGCAATTTCTGAAATACATGACACTAAAATTATTTAGTCATCAAGTTGCCTAGACTCTTCAAAGAGCAACTCTTGTTGTACAGTGAAAAATATATATTGAAACTTTATTTTTTTAGAATAACACCACACATAAAATAAGAAACATTAAAACTGTTCTCCGTAGATGATTATTAATGGACATCTCCGGTGTACAGTAAAATGCTACACATTTTGTACTATTTTGATGTTGAAATTGTGACTCATTTCCAACAATTTGAACTGTTTTTTGTATTAAAAATGAATGATTATAATATTCCTTATTATTATTTTTATTTTAGTTTTTTATTTGTCATATATTTAATAATATTCATAATTATTGTTGATTAAATGTTTTATCTTTATTAGTATTTTATTACTTAATTCAATATGTTTATTTATATTTATGATTGAGTAGTATTTAAAAATTTTATGGCACATTTAAATAATCATTAATATTATTATTTAAATAACATATGATATCATTTAACATTTTAATTTCATAAATTAAAGTACCTTAATATTAAATTTTGATATATTAATTATAATATAAATAAATTTATAACATTTAATAACAGTCAAACTTTAAAGAAAACAAATGAAAAAATGAATGAAAAATATAAGGAAAAAAAAACAAATCATTGGTTTTGATCTGCGTTAATCCTAGCTAGTGATAGATGATGGATGAGAAGATTCAGTGCAATGATATTTAAAGAAAATAACACATTATCGGAGATGCCATCCTCATATATATTATGGTTGTGTTTCTGATCATAGCTGAGTACTCCTATTCTCTAATTTTGAATAATTACCATAAAAAATAGAAATTTTGAAGTGCCAATGACAAGATATAATAGTAGGAAAATTAATTAGCATTGATTAATCAGCATAAATGTATATATATTCATGTAAAAAAGTAGTAATACATGTATATATTAAGATGAAATGAAAGTAGGTAATTAAAGTAAAAGATGTAGATGATTGCAAAGTTAATTAAAGGAATAATATAATTGTGATGAGGCCCAGATCGAAAGCAATGAAGATCCATTTCCTCCATGAAAAGAAACAACAAAACCATTTTCAGATATTCCTCGAAAAAGAAGCAAAGAGAGAAGATAAAATGAAGCAATGCAACCAAAACACAGAGAAGATCAGATCAGATCATCAACACACCATTATTATTAATAGAGAAATAATAAAAATAAAAATCAAGAATGCTGGATTGGGGGCCAATAATAATGGGGTTGATCCTATTCGTGCTTCTCTCACCAGGCGTACTGTTTCAGATTCCGGGGAATACCCGCCATATTGAATTCGGAAGCTTCAACACCAATGGCAAATCCGTAATTATCCACACTTTAATCTTCTTTGCTGTTTTTACCATTCTTATTATGGCTCTACGTATTCGCATTTACTCTGGTTGATTAATTAATTACCTATATATCTCTATCTATATTAACTAATACTGCATTTTTCTGTACTTCTTTTTTTTTTTTTTTTTTAAGTAGAAGTATCGTGATGGGAACATATAGATATATATATATATATATGCTTGTTATTGTGAGTTTGAGTTTTGTTGATTTTTTTTTTTTTTTGGTGTGTTTTAATTATTAGTGTGTAAAGCTGATCAAGAATGGCTTCTCTTTATTATAGTATGAAGCGATCGATGGATTGTTGATTATTTGTATCTTTAATTAATTAATGAAGTGTTGAAATTTAGATATTATTTCCTCTTTTCAGTCCTCAACTTATCTCTAGTTTAATTAAATTCACATTAGTTAAATTAATAGTTTTAAAGCTAATTTTGAAATTCAACCAGTTAACAATATGGCCAAATCATGACTAAATGAATAACTTTTAATTTTGATTTTTTAAAATTATTATTAGGTGTTTCGAAAAATAAGTAGCGTTCACATGGGCATGATGGATTACAAATATGGGTCTCCACCACCAAAAAATTTGTCAAATAAAAAAGGATTGGTACGAGGTCTCTCGCCCATCATGCCTCTGTCAGTGAACTAAACATTAGATTTCGAACGTGTTTGAGTCCATTTTATAAGATATTTAAGAGTTTATAAGTTTTTTCAGGATTATTGTTCGACAAAAAATTTATTTCATCCTAAAATAAAATGGTGTAGATTTATAATTATTTTTAAGAACTTATTTTTGATAAACTTCTTTACATTAAATCATTGAAATTACACATTTATCATTATTAAGATTTTATAAACTCCACCATCACACTCATTGATTTATTCAAACACTTCGATAACTTATTTTTATAAAATGATACAAGAAATCTTATAAATACAAGATGTAAAATGAATATATTTCAAACGACTCAAATTAGAGTACATTCAAAATCAACCCAAATTTTCAAAAAAATAAATTAAAAGTGAAAGTGGTGGATTTCAATCCCAACAATATTCCAAACATCACCACTGAATTTAAATAAGTTTTCCTCCTTAATTAGTACTAAATCCAAACACAACCTTGAATGAATTATGTTCTCATTTATCAGAACAGAATCTTGAATAAAATGAAGATAGGGAAAGCAAAAAAAAAAAAAAAAAACAGCTTTAGAAAAAGTGGGATAAGAGCAGGAAGCTAATTCCAACAACATTAATGGTTATGCCTAAAAAAAAGCAGACTAAAATAGACCACTATGTCTTTTCTCATAAAATTAAAGTAAAATTGTGTGTGGAGTAGATTTTTGAAACTAATGTTTGATGAATATCAATCAATTAAAATGGTCCAATCTGGACTACAACTTTTATTTGCTGAGGCACATTTCGATTTTGTGAAACAGAATCGAATTCTGCATTTTTATACCCTAAACTTTATTTATTTATTTTCCTACAATTTATCAATACACACCGACCTCATTCGATTCACGTCATAAGTTGATCGGACTGAATAGATTATTCCATGGTATATTCTGCGTTTGATGTAATCGATAATTCGATATTAGTCCATTATAAAATAAGGCTTAGTTCTTTATCCAAACGTAAAATTACTCTATTTGTTAATTGGTGTGTGACAAGAGAAATTTTAACTTTGAAATTATTGGAAAATTGCGTAATAATGGTGAACAATAACAATCTATATCAGTTTTGATGTTGTATAGAGTGAGATTATAGACATCAAATTAATGCTAAAAACTATTAATTCTTGTAATATTTTATTATAAAAATATGTAGTAAATAACAACTGGTTAAATACTTTATTGTGAAAATATGTTGTTAGTAACAAATGATTTAGATATATTCACCGAATTGGATTTTATTGGATGAAAATTTTGAGTTTGTATCTAAAAACAAATCGAAATTTCGGATTTTAACATATAATATGAAATCCTTCCTTGAAAATTGGAAACAAACAAACAAACCCTTAACCCTATGGGATCTAGAGAGTTTGATAGGTGAACTTTATGTTTGGTAGGGATGATAATGGTTTATCTTGTCTGTTCAAACAAAAATTCCAAAAGGGTATTAACGTGTCGACCTCCTAGCTAGCTAAAGCACCCAACCTTGGTTTCCATTCACAAATAATATTAAAGTTCTCTTTAGTCTCTTTTTTAAATATTATTTTATTTATTATGCAATATCTACCTAGTAGTAATGCTATTTTATATTAACTTAAAATAAAATGTTTGAAATATAAAATTTTGAGACATCAGTAGAACTGTAGAGATGTCGTCATTCTTGTTTCACGCTGTCTAAATAATAGCATTAATTAACTATGTTTTAGTGCCACTTTGTTTCATTTTCATAATCTTTCTCTCTTTAATTTATAATTAAATGAATTTGACAGATATAACATATGACATTTTATTTAAATTTGTTATATTTGTCTAGCTGATTTTAATAGGACCGGAAATAGAAATATAATGATTGATTAAAAAATAAATATGAATAAAAGTAGTAAAAAACAAAACCTCCCCTTGGAATTCCATAAAACAAAATTATCCTAAATTTAGCAAAAAATAATTCTTACTTAATGAATTAATCGTGACCAAAGTGATCACTATGAAATTAAGCAAACATGAAGAGTGAGAAGTTTAAAAAAATATATATAGAAATTAGAAAATGCAACAACCTGTGTTTGCAATAATTTAGCGATGCATTCAAAAAGCCATAATTTCACGAATTAATTTTGTTCTCAAGTAATATTGGAAGGGTAGAGAAAGTGTGCAATCAAATCCTTGATGGCATATCAATCAATCAGTAAACTTATCATGGGAGAAAACGTGTCGATATCTCATGAGAGGGTCTTATTTTCTTTATGTGCCACGTTTCGTTCTCTCATTGCTGCTCTTTTGAATCAATACTTTTTTTTTTAAGAATTTTAATTGGTTTTTAAATATCAGATTGATATAACTTTTTTATAGTTAATACAATAACTTGAGAAATATTGGTATATCTTAATGTTGTACTTTGATTGGCATGAGAGTTTGAAACTGTAATAATGTTGAGATATATACTAAAAATATTTAAAGATACTCCTTGTATCACAAAAGCCTAAAAAACTTGTTTTTCTATCATAAAAGATAAATAACTTTTTTTTTATATTTTTTTTTTGGCTGAAAGACCAAAATAACCCATTATGATCGTTTAAACATTACATGACATGATACATATAAGTTTATATATACGATTTGCTCTTATCTACAGAATTATTATATGGTTCACATATGATTACACGTTATGATCTGATCTACATAAGATTACAATTTACACGATATGATCTACAGGTGTTACACTATATGATTGACTGACTTACACATCAAGCGACATAAAAAAGAGTGAGTCTCTTGTGAGACCTTCTTACGGATTTTTATTGCATTGCGTGAGACGGATCAACCCACAACCCAATTATCCACAGCTCAAACCCTACAATTCACATGTTGTTTGTGGGTGATGAGACTTTATCTCACGATAACTATCTGTAAAATCATCTCACATGAGTTTTTGTACATAAAAAATAGAAACTAGATTTGTACTTAAAGATTAACAATCAATTTAGTAAAATAATGTAATAAAATAAGTTTCTCTAATTCATATATTATGTATTGGGAATTGACTTATCCCACGTATCAATAGGAAGCCTACCCTTCATTTTCACTTTTTTTTTTCTTAGTCCAATTGTTTTTTTTTTTTTTTTTTTTGGTGGTTGTCTTTTTGAGATAAAAGTAAGGGTATGAAAAGAATCCAACCTCTCATCTTCAGTTATCGATTTCAGGTACAGTGTAATGAGGGCTCAAATAAAAAAGTGACACATATTTGGATGTTGCATTAGAATGAGGGGACAACATAGTCAATTTCAGCTTTAGAGGAAAATGATAACCAACAAATTAGGGGACAATTTTACAGAGTCGTATTGCATTAAACGACAAACTTTTGACCCACGAATATGGCTATGATTAATGATGTGATTATTAGGATTAACAAGATAAAACCTGTCGATAACTGATAAAGCTTAATTCCACCGTGAAGTTACCAGAAACGTAATACAAATTAATTGTAATTTCAACTTCATTTAAAGCCAATTAACATCTTTTTTTTTCGATAGTCATGTGTTATAATTTTACATTACAAAACAGTTTAATATATGATATGAATTAAAAATAATAAAATATATTTTGATTGATTAATATCTACTCATACATTTTGTTACCAAAAAGAATTCGTAATTAATATATGGTGCAGTACTGATTTATTATGCCTTTCTATATAAAGCAGATACTATGAAGTGCATGTGAGTGGATTTTCGCGAAATACTATGTTTGGATTCGTTTACTTGCATTTTGATTTTCATCTAATTTTGAAAAGCAAAATGTTAGGTAATTAAAATAATTAAATTCCTTTATTTTATGATGTTTCACTTCACCGCTAATTAATAGTTTTATGCTATCATTTATACTAATAATAGTTTGACAAAAAATTTTATACACTCGTTGCACAGTTCTGAAACTATGCATTCGTCTCCCACATACAGTCACGCGCCCCAAGGTCGCACACAAATTCATCCAGATTCGATCACAAATATTATACATTTATGTAGTATTAGACATTCTTTTATATAGTGTTAAACATACATTTATGTTATGTTAGTCATACCTTTTAAATTTTTACATGTACCTTAACATATTTTCAAACAACTATTAATACCTTTCATACATTTTAGTTATATTAGTCATACATTTAGTTATGTTAGTCATACCTTTTTAATTATGTTAGTTGTACATTTATATATTACATAAATGTATGTTTATGTTGATATAAATATATAAATAATATCACATAAATGTATAAGTAATATCACATAAAGGTAAACATCTACAACTTGTGCCGAAATTAAATTAGGGTTTAGGGTTAAAGTATTGCATAAATGTATGATATTTGTATATAAAGGTATGACTAATATAACATAAAAGTATAACTAACATAGTATGAAGACCAACAAATTTTTTTTAAAGTTAAAATATTGCACTAAGGGTATGAAATCTGGACATAAGAGTATGACTAATATAACATAAAAGTATGACTAATATAATATAAATGTACGACTAACATAATATAAATGTTAGGGTAAGAAAAAAGGAAAATATGCGGATTCGGATCAAATCCGACCCGACCCAACCCGAATTCATCAGTTGCGCATGAAACCTACTCATAATAGTTTTATGCACGTAGGTGGAAATATATATGAAATATAATATACAAAATTATCAGGTATTTGCATCTCAAACAATTTGTGTATCTTTCTCTTTGCCACACACCAGCTTTATAAAATATATTGCAACTTATGTATAATTTCGCATTTTATTTACATATTATATATAAGATCTAGATGAACTATGTATATATATTGTCACGTTCTAACATGGACTCGTGGAGCAATAATAACGTTCAAGTGCTAAAATTAGTGATTAATATTATCAACATCGTCAAATTTCTTTAACTGATTAATTAATTGCTGTTATGGTAAAATTAATAATTTTATTCTTAGAAGATAACTAACAAGATAATATATTACCGAAGCTGTTATTTTCATCATTTAAAGGCAAAGAAGTCGAGTGCTTTATTCTAAAAAATATCTCCAACGTTAAACAGGTACCTTTTTTTTTTTGGTCTTTTTAAGAATTGCGAGTACGTAACATCTAGAATTAGCTTTTCAAGTTTCAAATGAATTTTTCTTTTCTTTTTTTTTTTTTTTTTAAATTTCCGTTATTAGATAATGAGAATTTTTTCATCTGATTCATGATTTTTTTCCATGATTGTTTTGAAATGAAATTTTAATACAATCTTTTGTGATTATAAGTTCATCAATAAGAGCTTTTTTATGAATTGATTATTCATATCAAAAGAGTATCATCGACCAGTAAAATCTACTCATGTGTTGACAGTGAGAAAAAATTCAAGCAAATAGTCTGCCTAATTAATTAAAAGCACTTCTGAATTATCTTGTAATCTAAGAAATAACAATGTAATGCGAAATTATTAAGTAGGTAAACCAACTGTATAGAAATTTATTTTAGGGTGAGCCACCCCAATTATACTAAATACATCCCAAAATTTCATTTTTTTAGTTATAATTTTTTTAAAAAATGGATGGTGTTTATGAAGTTATGGGGTATGTATAGTTCCGTGCTTTATTTTATTCTTAAAGTGTAGAAAACACCTACCTATTTAATTTTAATTTCTTAAAAGAAAAAAAGCGAGGTTCGATTAAGGAGGCTATATATGGTCATGTGGACTCACCATAAAGGAAATCATGATATATATAGCTCCATATTCAATTGGGATAAAGCGCTCTTAATTATAATCAATAATGTCCAATATTAAGAATCGCAATGACGTTGATCTTCTTGACCATTACCTTTTTTTCTAAAAGTATATAATTTGATTTTCGATCCATAGTAAAATTATATTTTATCTTGTATATATGTGATTATACAAGTATATATACACTACATTTATGTGTTGACAAACATGAATTTGAAGTGTTCTAATAAAGAATTTTAATTTGGCATCACTTCAAAAGCACGTACAACCCTGTACTAAGAAAAAAACAAATTAGACATAGAAAAACTCGTTTCTAATTATTATATCGCTTATTGTTGTGAATGCTTATTGCTAAAATTTGGTAATAAAATTTGTGGCCTCTAAATTTAGTTCATCATGAATTTCCATTTCTAATACAAAATTGAAGATTTGAATCATTAATATAAAAATGCAGATGAATAACGTTCATCTTTGATATCAACAAATTTGATACAAATCGATGAAGAGGGATGAACTTACTCATGGGCCAAGGGGGCACTGACTCCTTCAAATTTTTTTCAAAACTTCGTAATTTGATTATTTTAATTTTAAAAAAGAAAAAAAAATTATAAACACTCAAACCCGCATTCCAGACTCCCAACAATCTTTCCTCTCCAAATTTATTCCCTTTTATTTTCTACAGTATTTTTTAGCCAACACAACCCTTAGAAATCCTTTTTTTTTTTTTTTTTTCTCTTTCAATTCCTTCTCCCTATGATTTCAAGATAAAATGCTATATTTGTATTATTTTCTTGATTTCTTATTTCTTCATTGTTGTTGGTTTATTGTGCCTCAAATTATACATGCGATTTAGTAATTACTTAGAAAATAATGCTTGGAAATATTGATTACTTGTTTATATGTGTTGGATATTTATACCAAGTTATTTCTTTTTTATGTTGATGTTGTCAAGTGCAGATATAATTGATTTTTTTTTTCAGTTGACTTGGCCTCATTGGTCCGTCACTGTCGATGATAGTGTTCACTACAAGAAAAATGAGTATTTACGATAAGATTTTTTACGACAACAAAAGTTATCGCGAAAAGTCTAGTTCTTGTAACTACAAATTGTCGCAAAAAATATTAATATAAATTGACAGTATGTTGTCACAAAAAAACAATGAAAAAAAACTTATTTGTGACAACACTAATACATTAAAGATAACAATGTTGTCGCATAAAAAAACTATTTGCGAGAAGGTTTTTGTGATAATAATTTAGCAACAAAACGTTGTCGCAAAATGTTTTTGCGACAATTATCAATGTTCAAATACTCATTTTCTTGTAGTGGTTGTTATAAGTTGATATGTCATTTTCCATCATTATTCTCTATATATATACATATATTTCATAAATATATATTCAATCACTGATGTATCCGTCATAAAATCTTGTATCTAATAACTAATTAAATTCATTGTAAATCTCATTTTTTCTGGCAAAAAATCGTGGGATGATGTTATTGATACATGACGGATGATTTTTATGCTGCCACTCTTGTTTAACAATATTATTGAATGTGTGACATTTATCAATCAAGAAAAATGCAATAGCCAGAAGAATTTTCATTTTAAACTCTTTGCTAATTTTAGACATGTGTTTCACACAGATCTGATAAAGGAAGCCATGTCCCTTATACCACTAGTTACGCTAGTGATGATATTTCTATACAGTACTCACTAATAAATTATAATCTCAGATATGATCTAAAAATAATAATCAGTAGTCTATCGTAATTTTCGTATAAAAGGAACAATGGTGACGTCATCTCTGTAGACATGAATTGCGTTGACTAATTACAAAGTTTTCAAAGGACTAATCGATGGCCACTTGAAAAGGCAAAACCCTATCATGATAATTAGTCTGTTAATTGTTTCATTCAAGTCATGGTTTGATAATTAGACCCCAATATGAGAGATGGAATTGCTCTATATAAACTAATTCACTGCGTGGGGTTTTACACTTACATCCAACAAGTCTTTTTAACATATATATATGCTTTGTCTTTGCTTTCTTTTTTCCTTAGCCTTCAAAGCTTATAATAATCACTTTATTATTAGTAGTATATATAAGGCTCTTCAATTCTCCTGAATTAATTCAAGAGTTTAGCTACTAGGTTTTCTAGAGAGAGAGAATGGGGAGAGGGAAAGTAGAGTTGAAGAGGATAGAGAATCCGACAAACAGGCAAGTGACATTCTCCAAGAGGAGAAATGGTTTGCTAAAGAAAGCTTTTGAATTGTCTCTACTCTGCGATGCTGAGGTTGCTATACTCATCTTCTCACCTTCTGGGAAAGCTTATCAATTCTCCAGTCATGAGTATGTTCTTTTTCTTTTTCTTTGTTTATTAATATTATTAGTATAATATAAGATTAGGATTGATGTGTATGTTTAAAATTTGTAATTGATTATGTATCTCTCTATCAATCACAAATTTAGTGACTGGAATTCATGACTCTTGTTCTGCATCTCATGTGATTTTCTCATGTCAAATTCTCAGTTTCCGTGTTACAATCATTTTCCGTTCCGTAATTATGATGTCATCTGATTTTAATTTCATAATTATCATGATTTTCAATTTAGTACCACAATTTAAGTGATTTCAATCCAATTTCATCAAAATAGGGTTTTCCGTTGACGTAGGAGTGACATGACAAATTCTTATTGATTGACATGTATCCACTACGTCACTCCAAGGTCACCGGAAGCTCCAATTTTGGGTCATGTGCACCACACATGATATTTTCCGACAAAATTCAAACTTTCCAGTCAAAATTGGATTGGAATTAGACAATTTTTTTAAATTGAGGGACTAAACTGAAAATTATGATACTTATGGAACTAAAATCGAAAAACACTATAGTTATAAAACGAAAAATAATTTAAACCCTCGATTAGATGTGAATCGATAGATACAAAATAAATAAATTTGCAAATTAAAATTAGATTGGAGAGGATCAATTGAAACCGGGACTACCCACTAGTTACACGATAAAAATTATTTCCATGTGTAACTGTATATGGTGTAAGAATGACAAGATTCTTTGCATTATATTGCAGGATAAATAGGACGATTACAAGGTACAAAGTGGAAGTAGGACTAGCCAAATCAGATGAACAAGGCATGACATCCATGGAGGTAATGCCATCTGCTTTTATATATAAAACAAAACAATACTAAATTTTTTAATGGATGCATGATATACTATGTAAGTAAATGTAGTTTTCTAATTTACATTTTAATTAAAGGTAATAGAAAAAGAAAACAAAAACATGGTGAACAAGGAAACAGTGTAGAAAAAGTGGCGACTAATTAATAGACTCATATTGTGCAGGTTTGGAGAAATGAAATTGAGGAGTTGAGCAGAACAGTTGAGGGTCTGGAAGCAAAAGAAAAGTAGGTGTCACTTGAGATTTTCATTAAATATTAATTATATATATAATGAGTATTTAAATAATTAAGATATATATCTAAATTTGAAGGCATTTTGCTGGGGAAAATCTATGTGGTCTAGGCATGAAAGAGTTGAAACAGCTTGAGCGCCAAATAAGAGTTGGAGTTGAACGCATTCGCTCTAAGAAGGTATACATGAGAATAGTTGGCATGACAAAAATTCAAATCCCTTAGGATCAAAATTGAAATTTTCTGTATATAACTCGTATATTGTTATTCAACAGAGGAGAATCATCATGGAACACATAAACTATCTAAAGAAGAAGGTATTATTCTAAAACTAATTATTTCTATGATAATTTTAAGTAATAATTTGTGTATGTTAATGCAGCATAAAGACCTTCAAGAAGAGAATGGCGATCTTCAAAAGAAGGTCAGTACTATCAATTAAAGGCTTACATTTTCATAATTTTTTCCTAATATAACTATAATCACTTTCATAATTTCCAAATTAAATTAATTGTTTCGTCTTTTATTTTTGAGATTAAGCTGCATGAGCTTCAAGAAGCAGGCACAAGCTCAATCATGTTGGAATCAGATGCCACCAGGGTATTCCAAAGGTACATCATATATATGCCTTTTTGGCATTTATAATATTGATTAATAATTAACCTAAGTTCTGATTAATGTTTCTCCTTTTAAGATAAAAAAAAAATAATGAAGAAAACAAGACTATTAATATTTTTAGTATGAACTGCATTATTAATTACCTAAAATGAGCAGGAATGCATGGATTTGATGAATTTAACAGTACCTATACTCTCTTCTTTTATTAATTAAATTCTTTTTTTCCTTTTGCTTTGCATATATAGGATTGAATGAAACTATTGTGATCAAGAACCATAGGATTGGTAAGCATGCTTGACTGGGGATGGATCTATCTTCATTCTTCAAGTTCCTGCTATTAATATTTCATTTAATTTCCTTTTTTTCTCTGGGTTTTCTTAATTATTATTTTCTTTCCACTTCTGATGAATGATTGTCATGTATATATATGTACGAGTAGTTTGCACATAGATTTGTAAAATATTTTTATAAGGATTTAGGAGTATTTGTCTTCATGTTGTGAGTGCCAAACTCTCTCTCTCTCTCTCTCTCTCTCTCTCTCTCTCTCTCTCTCTCTCTCTCTCTCTCTCTCTCTCTCTCTCTCTCTCTCTCTCTCATCACATACGACAACAAAATATGAGCTGAAAAGTACAACCAATAATTCTAACCAGTAAAAAGAGACCTACATCAAAGATGACTGGTGGTCAAGCAATGTTTTACATATCTAGCCAAATTATGATCCTTGTGCAATTTACGTAATACCATTATAGACTAGTATTCAAGTATATATGCACAGATTTACTAAAATATGAGTTTGAACACATTAATTAGAAATTAAATTGATGATCTAATATAAGTTATATGATATGCATAAATTAATCTTCTCCTCTCAATATATAACTCCGATTTTTAGCAAAATCTCGGACCAACGAGAGAGTCTCATGTAGCGCAATATATCCACCCTCTTTAACCAAGTGGCAACTGCCTGTCATATACATTAGATCCACAAGTCAATAATTATAAATCATAAATCAATGTATAACAATTTTTAGAATTTTTTTTTAATTAATATGGTCTCACAGTATTAATATGGGCTCACTGACTAAATACCACACATTAAAAAGCACGCACTTTTTTTTTTTTCAAAACGAAACACATTTTAAATTGTCATCATAGTTTTTTATACCTTTTCCAAAGTGGAACACTAAAAGGGAAGTGTAATATTTGAATTTTAGGAAAATTAGGGTTCCGAATCCGACATCACTCCGAATTTTTTCATGTAAATTTTTATTTTCTTTCTTTGTTCTTAAAAAAAAAAAAAAAAAAAGGTCCTCTAATTGAACGAATTGTGTCGACCTTATTCCGCTTCAAAAGAAAAGGAAAAACATATTGGGCTTCAAAATAAAAAGGAAAACGCATTGGGCTTCAAACTCCGAATCACTCCCATTGCTATATCGAATCCAGGCCCGAAACCAAGCCCGACCCATCTTCCAAGCGCTCCACTAGAGCAGTAGAGCTCCATTTCTACACTTCCTTTCCATTTCTACTTTCTCTCCTTGAAAGCTAAAAATCAAGCAAAAATGGCAACGCTAGCCCGAATATCCAGAAGAATCCTAGCCCGGACCCTCTCTGGCTCCTCTTCGGGCCGTACATTTTCTGCTGAAGCAGCCCAATCGACCCAACAGTCGGCCCCACCAGCTCCGATCATCAGGGTGTCAGCAGATCGGGTGAAATGGGACTATAGGGGGCAGAGGAAGATCATACCATTAGGGCAGTGGGCCCCCAAAACCGCGGTCGATGCTTACGTGGCGCCCAATGTCGTCTTAGCCGGCCAGGTGACGGTCTGCGACGGCGCCTCCGTCTGGAACGGCTCTGTTCTTCGCGGTGACCTCAATAAGATCACCATTGGCTTCTGCTCCAATGTGCAGGAGAGATGTGTAATTCATGCCGCTTGGACTTCGCCAACAGGTCATAATTTGTTACTGTATCTGTTATACTATGAGCTTTAGTTTATGTATGTTCGAGTTTAATTGCTGTATTTCCCCATATTTCCAGCTTGATTTTGCGATAGCTGTAATGAATTGAGTCTGTTTGGATAGAAGTGGAGTGGTATTATTCAATCTGTGATAGAATTTTACTTTATATTTAGGTTTTCAATTGTTTATATAGTTGTATCTTTTTTTTATAAGGGTTTGGATGCACCAATAAGAGGAGGAAATTCATTCAGTTTTCTAGAACTACTTTGTATAATGGGTTATATTCAGTATTCTAAAAGGCCGTGTTTATGCTCTAGGCCACAGTTTGCACTTCTCGGCCCCGTTTTTCACTAATCGCGCGCCTAGGCGCTGGCGCCTTTTAGAATATTGGTTATATCAAGTATCCATTTCAAATAGTATATCAAACTTTACTTGTTATGTAGTTTTGGATCGGGGAAGTATTGAGTTACTGTTCATATTACAGGGAGTAATAAGAACTACATGTGATGCAAAGCCATACTGTGCAACATCTTGTGCCCATCCATCCATGTGTTGCTTCTTGACTCTTTTTTCTTTTTGGTGTTAATCTACTATATTGGTGTATCATGTTTCTTTAGCACAGAAGATAAGTTTGGTGAAGTAGAACATGAAGGCTGTATTCCCATCAGTAATATGTAACAAGGTCAACAGGAAAGGTTTTTGGGGTTGTATCTTCTGGGGAGTAGCCTCAATGGTGCTTGTTCTTAAATAGTCTTTTGCCATTAGGCTTTTCTTTCCATTTTTCTTATTAGTAAAATACAAGGAAGAAATTTGATTTATCTGAATTTGAAACAATAATCTTGAATTAGTTTGAGATGCTCCCACCCTAATAACAAGGCGAATGTGTTATTCTCTTGAATTTTGGAGGATTGTAGAATTTAATTGGGTTTGTAATGGAAGCTTTTGGTATATGGAATTAGGTAAAATTTCTGGATACTGATTTGGGGTCGTGACACACTGTGCATGGAACGTGAATTTTATTGGAGAGATCGTGTGAACAATCCTAGTTATCCATTTGTACTTAAGCTTTTGCTATGTATGCAGCAATAATAAATATGATTGAATTTGGTTGATTTTTAAATTTCTCTGGATTAGAGATAAAACATGAAAGGGTAGTTTGTGATTGTGAGTGTCACTCAATATACTTTTAGTCCTTGCAGAAGGAATTTTAGATTCTCTGCTCTACTGTGATATTTTGTCCATGCTAGAAACATAGTGATGAATAATATGTTCTGTGATGGTGTTCACTTCTTGAGTTTATGTTTGGACAAGAGTGTTGGTAGATTTTGCAAATCTGGATTTTGAAAATCTTGTTTTTGTTTTGAGATTTTGTATGGGACTTTCTTTGTCTTTTCCGACTGGATTGAAAGAGCTAAGATATCACAAGCTCACATCACATTGAGAAGGGTTAAGTAGTTGTAGTTGATATTTTATTGTGAATAATTGATTGAAAATGAGTTGATGATTGGTAATACTGAGTACTTCTTTTGGGATTTTGAGAAAATGTGTGAAATTATAGGGGCTGTGTTGTGGGATTATCTAAATCTCAATACAAACATTGGAATGGACTTGTGATTGGCCAACTCTTGTCCAAATATACCCTAAAGGATCTGAACTATTGAGGACTCAACGGTCATTTAATTGGTTTTTCATTAACATAGTGAACAATTGGACTCTATGAGCATCACTGATGATAGTTTTAGCTTCTAGCTGAAGGTTAGGCCTTACAAGACATTCATGGTAGCTCAAATAGCAGTAAACCACTTTAAGTTCTGTAAGTATAATTTTACTTTCTCAGCTGTTTCTCCTTATTTATTAATTGTGTTCAGTGAAACATTCCCGCATATCCTATGTCATTTCTTAAATTCTACACCACCACCTCGAGAGTATGAGAAGTACAATATTTAACAGGGCTGGTTCTAATACATGATTCATCATTGTTTGACAGGGCTACCAGCAGAAACGTCAATTGAAAGGTACGTGACAATTGGGGCATACAGTCTATTGCGATCCTGCACAATTGAACCTGAGTGCATTATCGGGCAGCACTCCATCCTTATGGAGGGTTCTTTGGTGGAAACACATTCTATCCTCGAAGCAGGGTCTGTAGTTCCTCCTGGGAGGAGAATACCAAGCGGCGAACTTTGGGCTGGAAATCCGGCTAAGTTTGTTAGAACTTTGACTCATGAGGAGACGTTGGAAATCCCTAAACTTGCAGTAGCAATACATGATCTAAGCAGAAGCTACTTACCCGAGTTCTTGCCTTATTCGACCGTGTATTTGGAGGTTGAGAAGTTGAAGTCATCACTAGGTATTTCAATCTGACTTTTGTAACTCTTGTTACCTTGTGTGAATGCTCTTTTCTCTAATAGAATAAGCAAAATGGAAGACTGATGCTAGTTAGTTTGCTGGATCATTCAACTTCCAATGTAATGGTTTCATGATTCTTCCATGGTTTTGTAACTGCAATTACACTACCCTTATGTTTCTTGCTGGTTTTGAGTTGCAATTGTTGATTTCATGGAGATGATTAAAGCATGGTGTGTTGAATAAGATTTGAGTTTTCATCTATTGCCAAGAGGCATAAAATGTTCATTTTACTTATCCAATGAGAGGTTTTGGGGAATGATTATAATATCAAGGGATAGAAGATATTCTCATATCTTGTACATATTTATTTGATTGTATTATCCTGTGTATCTTCTCATTCTTTATTATACGAGAGATCTTAGGAAGTTTGTTAGGATTTTCTCCTTCTACATATACTGTAACCATCGTTTGTGGAAAAAAATACTTTTCATAATCTTATATATAAATGACCTTATATTCATTATAGGAGTGTGATGGATTTCAAATTTGTTATAGGATGAAATATAAATTCATTCTCCAAATCTTTCTATGTACAAGTCTATATATATAAATTTAAAAATTTTGGGTCGTTATTTATTTTTTATATTTTTGGTCTCAGTCAAGAAACTTTGACCTGAAAGAAGGATCAGCTTGCCAATTAAAAACATCATTTTTTTATCAAAGCAAGAACTTCAAAGTTTGAACAGATTCTTGATTATGCTTCAAATTCAACGATTAAGTGGGAATCAAAAAGATATATTAGGTAAAACCTTTCGATTCTGCTCGGAGTGATATGTATCTTTGTTCCAATAATTAACTTATCCAAACCAAAACCACTTTTCATTTTAAATATTTTATATCCAAATGTGTTGAGTTTTTTTTTTTTTTTAACCCACTAATATTATCGCCTTTTATAATTCCAACAACCAAATAAGACTCTCCAATGGCAATGCGTAAGAACAAAGTAATGGAGTGGGCCATCTGCAGTTTTTATCAACGCAAATCAATAATAAACAATTACAATAATTTAAAGGGATAAAAATATTTTGTCATCCTATTGAAGATTATTTTTATGTTAACCTTTTAATTTTACAGTTGGTCTCTTGTGAGACCAATCTCACATGAAATGGGATTGAAGTATGGATTCTTCAGGTATAAGTATGCGCAGTGCAGCTATAAATATGTGGTTTACATGTATAAATATGTGGTTTACATGTATAAATATGAGTTTTAATAAGTATGAATTTTTTTGTTATAAGTATGAGTTTTGCAAAACCGTTTCATAATGCAACGGTCACATAAGTTTTTGTGTTAATTTTTTTGTGAAACTTTTATCCTTCGAACTATGTATTTGTGACACTTTATCTCTTTAGCCTTTTCGTTTATTTTACCATCTAAGTTCTTCTTTCTGTAACAATTAACCTCCTAAACTCTCATTTTCTTTATAAATCCATGAAATATGGGGATTAGGCAGTTCCCCAACCTAAGACACCATATAAACAACACCCAAAACAAAGTTTACAACACAACATAAGAGAATAACACGATATCTAAATTTTTTCTTTGTGACCATCTAAACCATATATAACAGTTATACTTTAAGATAATCAAAAAAGTTCTAAAATTAGATGGCAAAATGCCCCTAAATAAAAACATGCAAGTGGTGAAGTCAAAATATAAAAAAAAAAAAAAAAAACATGATAGTTTAAATAGTAAAATGTAACAAGAAAAAGTTTAGAAGGTAAAATATAAAGAGTGACACTCATGTGCACAAGGTGCACAAATCCAAATTTGTGCACAACAAATACTGTTATATTATATGAAGTAATATTGTTATATTATATGAGTAATACTGTTAAAATTATATATAATATAACAGTATCACTCATATAATATAACAGTATTACTTCATATAATATAATAGTATTGTTGTGTACAGATTTGGATTCGTGCACAAAAGTTTTTGCCAAATATAAATAGTTTGGATGGTAATGTAAAACCCAAAAAGAAAAGGAAAAGGAAAAATAGTAGTTTGAAATGATAAATTACCAAAAATATAATAATTCGTCCCTTAAAAAAGTAAAATAGTTCGAATAATAAATATTTTATTTCTTTAAACTTAAATTAATAGGAGCCGGCACGACCCTTGTGCTTGTGCAATTGAGTCATTCTATATTCGTGTGTGTATATTCCAATTATATATTTATATAAATATATAGATAGAGTTAGGTGTAAATTGAATAATTAAATAGGGATCGAGCGTGTGCATACTCATTTATTCGATTCCAGTAATTACTAATTAGGATATATTTGTCTAAGCAAATGGGACAACAAATAAATGCACAAATATATCATTGTTATATATGATGGATCAAATCATGGGAATCTTTGTTTTCTTCTTGTCCTCAGATGACAGATTGCCCAACCACTAAGGCATTTAGAATGAACGTCTCACCAGAAAATAATACACACAATCTAAATATTTCTATTATTATAAAGTTCCCGAGTAGGTATTATTATATCCAGTTTTTTTTTTCTTTTTTTTTTTTGCAATGAAATGGTCCTAATCATTGTCGAAACTTTTCAATAATTCTTCTAAAAGTAATGTATTATATTGTAATTGTCCACTCCATGCCAACTTGCTTCCAGCTTTTATTATCCCCAAATATTGGTCTTCTTTTTTCGATATCTTATATATATATATATATATATATATATATATATATATATATATATATTATTGGTCTTTTTAATTTACCCTTATAATAAATGATATAGTATATAATTACATCTCGTTAAAAGATTATTCGGACTCCCTAAAGATGTCCATTTGGATGTTCAACTGTAGATGGATATATTAAAATGAAATTTCTAATCAGCATTTCGTGAAAGTCAAGAAAACAATTTATAATTGATGGCATTAAATGGAATTTGATTCAAACTCTATTTAAGCTTGTTTAAGTTTTAACTAAGCTTGAAAAACTTTATTATATTTAATTTGTTGATTATTATTTGAATTGAATGTAATGAACATTACCGAACCAAACACTGTGGAACTATAGTAGTTTAATTTTTTATTTCACCTTTTGTAGGCTTTAAATTGAATCGATTGAGTAATTCTAAACTATATCAATCTGGTTTCAAAAGAGCCTTTAGAGAGATTGTATCAAGTTGAATAGCTTGATTTTTACACTTAGATATATATATGTTCAATGTATAGAAATATTTGAAATAACTTATTAATTATACGGATCAGAGATCGTTAATTTACTTATCCAAAACAACATATTTGGAAATATACATATAATGTTCTTAATTGGTTGGAAAAGATTAATATTCTGAGACAACCATTTTGTCCAAATATTTTTGTAATTCTTGTAGAAACCATTTTATAGTCGTCCATCCATGACCTAATGATGATGCCAATGATGATTAAACATTGGCATCAAAAGTAGGTTTTCCGAGCTGGCAAAATCAACTAAAGCAGTGATTGGGTTTTAATATGAATTTTCTGTAGACAGTGACATTTTTTATTTTATTTTTGGTCATTACGAAAATGTCATCAACCACTATATATGTCTTGATTGGAAATATTTTTTTATAAATTCCGTAGCCTTATTAAGACCAACACTTTTCAATTACAAATTTCTCTCTTCCTTTCCCCTCATTCCACCACTTTTATTTCCATATCTTTCTATTAGGGTTCTTCGCTTATGAGATGTTATTATACTATAGAATAGAGCAATATTTTCTACAACAGTAGCATAAACCTTGCTCCTTTACTTATATGACAACGATTTACCAATGTTGTATATCAGTGTATATCTGTTGTAGTGATTAATTCTTCAAGATTTCGACCACTTTTGTTGAGGTGTAATAAAGGTACATAAATTTGTATGAGAATTGATTTATTTAAATTTAAATTTTCATGCTTGTGGTGCAACATAGCATCTGGCTAGCTAGCGACCATGATGTTGGAACGGCTCAATCAAATCAAATCTCCCGAGAATTAGGTCCTTTAGTTTGATTGAGCCGTGCCAATATCATGTTTCAATTTTGCCATATATGTTTTAGTGTTTAAGAGTTTTTGGGAAATTTATGACATGTGTGGTTATTAATCGTGTGTTATCTTCTTCTATCAATTTCTCGATCGGACAATCTGAAAGATGAATATAAATCACTCAATTTTGGACAACTTGAAACTGAAAATCTAGATTAGTGATATGTTGTAAGCACGTTGGTTAAAGATCCACTAAGGATTTAATTTGTAATAATGCATTCTCTTCAAGGAACACTAATATAGCAACTTGATGTAAATCATTTTATATAATTGTGTGCCTGTAGAGACCTTGTGTGTATTCAGTAGGTTATATTTGAATTGGAATTTTTAATAATTAACCTTTTGTCAATTTATATACATATATTTGAGCTCATTTGATTTAACTGATCATAATACAAATCAAATATGATCAGTAGCTTGAATTTTTTAAATGCATTTATGCGTCTTTATTAGTCATTGAATTCAGCTTTGTTTACATCTTATGTAATGAGTAACCATGTCTAATTCACGCATTTATCAAGTCAAATTCAAATGCAATTTTAATAATCAATTTTAAAAAATAATTAGATTTGTTTTTAATCCTAGTGGCAAATATTACGTTCGTTTATTTTCTTTTTGAGCGCGCGGCATATATTGCATTTATATATGTCCAATATTTTGGAGTTGTTTTTATTTTCATTTATGGATGTACTTCTATGTGTCATTTAATACCAATATTGCGCATTTTACCATTTAAAAAAAGAATTAGGTTCGTACTTAGTACACCTACTTCAACTTCTACTTTATAAATATACTAAAATACCAGCTATGTTTTGAATTAAAAAAAAAATTGGTCTCGAGCTACTTCTTCTAGCATCAAGAATTTTAATGATTATTCTTTATTTTTTGGGCTTTTTTTTTTTTGCTTTTTGTTTTCCTGCTTTTTAAATCCTAATAGTTCAGAAAATTATGCTGTCTTACGTTTATTTTAGTTTAATTTTCTGAAATATAAAATTTGGCAACTTCTAAAGTTTAGAAATCTAATGTAAAGAAAATAATATTAAATTGTGCAACCTTTAATTGAATAGTTAATGGTTCTCTCTCTCTCTTTTTTCATTTATGAAATAGTTTTATATTTATTTATCGAACTTGTATAAATATTTGATTTTATTTCATTAATGAAATAATTTGAATAAAAAAATATTTACAGATATATAATTGGAAAAACAAAATAGGTGAATAATAATTTAAAGACTATAAATAAAAATTAAATATATTTATTTGATGTAAATATGAATAAAGTTAAGTGGGTCAACAATGAGATCCATAAACACTGAATATTAATATTAAAATAGATGTAGAAGTGTGTGTGATGTAATGTTGATATAATGGTGATGTTAATAGAAAATCTTTATATTGAATCATTTCAATTTTTTAGTTCGGCCTTAGAGATTTAATTTTAAAAATCTCGAATTCAATATCAGGTAAGCTTCGCGATGAGATTTTAGAATCGCCCAAACTATATATTTGGGCTTCATTTGTGGGCTGTTAAATTTTGATAGCACTCAAAATAAAAGCCCATATCAATATATCCCAAGCCCACAATATATATCATGTGATGAAGCGGAAACTGCATCGAGTTGATTTTTCTCTTTATTGATAGAACAGACCCGGGCAATTTATATAATTTTATTCAAACTCAAATCATACGTACACGTTACTTTTTTTTATTATTATTAGAATTTGTTTTAACAGTCAATAAATTCAAGAGTTTATATTATTAACCCCCGACTAATATGATTTTGCTAATTTATATGTTCAATAGCAAAGTGTTTGCATTTGGTCATCTTAAAAGGGCATTATCACCAATAATAAATCTTTCAAGAGGGACATTTCAATTAACGAATTAACAACCCGTCTTAAATAGTAATATCATCAATAATCAATCTTTTAGATGAGGTCATATTTTTTTATATCAAGAATTATAATATTATTATCAAAACATTAACGAACATGGTCAAATTGACATTAAATATTGTCTTTTATTAGCGACAATGCAGTGACAAATGTCATACTTGCAGGACTAATATTGCAAATTAGACTGGCACATCATAACTACCCGTTAAATTGGGAGAAATTTTGAGAAAAAATATTATATTAAGTGGGAATTGAGTAAAATTATAATCCAAATCAAGATTTTCAATCGGTCTTGAGGTTTCAGACTATTATATTATGTATGCCATTTGAGTTGAAGTCATAACAATTAGATGTATTTACCAAATTTAACATATTGTGTTAGTATGATAATATGTACATGTGTGTCTTTATTAAATATCAAATTAACATGCTTGTAGGTTTCAAAAACCAACATTTTATATAAGTAAAATGATTAAGAAAAATACAATATCATGTATGAACGAAATTAGGATTTCACGCAGAGAAAAAAGAAAGACAAAAAGAAGAAAGAATGGAAATTTCTGCTTTATGTAAATTCAAAGCCCAGTTATTGATCGATACAATTTAAAGTGAGTCTGTAGTTGATTAATATTTTCAACTGCATTCAGTAGTAAACAAGTATTTTAATGGACCTAAATCTGTGGCCCAAAGTTTTGGCCTATCTGGGCCGGCCCACTCATCCCATTAAATACAAATGAAGTATATTACCATATATAATTTGATAACCAGTAATGAAGTTTTATGAAAATTACTAAATACCTTTCAAAATTATACAAATTAAATCCATTCGTGTATGGTTTCACGAATTTAAATCTTTGAGACGGAATCTTAATAATACAATCAAACAAAATTTCACAAACTCATATAAATTGATTGCAAATTGTGAAAACATGATTGATTTTATTTTTTTTCCATAGGTTGAAGTTGCTAATCAACACCATAAAAATGTCAAAATTTGAGAGCCAAAAAGGGAACATCTAATTTTCATTTTTCCAAATATATTTTTTTCTTTAAGCTTAAAAGCTTCAATGCAATATAATTTATTAAAATTACTTTTTTCTTTTAATTATCAAAGTTGCACGTAAATTCCTGCCTAGCTCATACTTGTAAAACATATTGTTCTACCTTTTCAGTATCAATAATAGATGAGAATTATAATTTCATGATTGAGTTTTTGATATTATTTGCTTGGATATATGCTTAGCTTTCGGCTACTTTATATTATGATTTGGAGGAAAAGGAGATTCATGGGATCAAATATTGTCATCACAAATTGACACTGAATTAAGAAAGGATCTTCCAACTGGTAACTTACATTTCTCTAGGGCTATTATTTGTTATGTCCCAACAAATGTTTTACCCTATGTACTTGTTTATGATTTAATTGGGAATCATAACCACTTCATGTGTTTTTTTTTTTTTTTTTTTGTTAATTTAACAAAAGTTTTTGAGTTCAAAAAAAAAAAAGTCAAATTTTACGTTTTGAAGTAGTTATGTTCCAGTATGTTCTTCCGAAATATTTAAAATTACGTCATTTTCAAGTCATGCCGGACACACTATAAATACTCTTAGACTTCATTTAGATAGAGTGATTTGAAATTTAAGATTTGAAATAAATGGATTTCAAATTCATTGTATTACTTAAAAATTAATTTAAAATGAAAATAGTGGATTTCATATCCATATATATCCCAAACACCATCGTTGTGCCATTTTTTCCTTTTCAAATTGAAAGTATTTGAAATCCATAATCGTACTAAAAATACCTAAAGCATAGATAAATAAATCATATTACTTGTAAAAGTCAAAGCTATATATTTATACTAATTGTTTATTTGCATAACATTTACGATCAAAAAATAAATTTAAATAATATTACTCAAAAAGCATTTGATATGATTGATTAAAAAAGAAAGGTATTTGCTAAAAAACCAAAAAAAAAGGCAATGACGTTTTGCACATTCGAGTGTCCCATGTATTGTCTTTGCTTTCATGTGGAAGTGTTTCAAAGCCATTATCAATTATCATCCATAAATAATTAAATATCAATGTACGATTCTTCCATGTGATCAATGTTGATTTGTACATTGTGGGTCTTTTTATCTATATTTGTCTCCAACAAAGGTACAATAATTAATATATAAGATTGGATATTAAAAATAATTAATAGTATCTGGTATGTCTGTGTCCCTAGTCCTACAATTATTTACATATATTGCAAAATGATGTTGCATTAATTAATTAGTTTATAATTTAACAAACTTTTATGTTGTACGTACATATTCCATATAATATTTATGTAGAGACTATAATGTTTAGATCATCTTTCATTTGAACATAAACTTGTAAATTAAGTTAATGACATGGCATGACATAATCATTACATTGTTAATAGATCAAAAAAAAAAAAAAAAGCATAACTAATCATTAATCTTAATAATTCCTTTCTCATCATGAACAAACTATTTTTGACCAAATTGAAGTACTAGTTTCATAGTTTTATGTTTTAGGAGCATCAAATTGTTGTTGCATGGCCCAAACAAGAAAAGAATTCATCATAGTTTCCATGTAAACCAACCCACCATTAAGAATTTAATCATGTTACTTTATAGTGATTTTTCCGACCATCTAGAAATTAAATTAATTCTTGTGATCATCGATCAATCAGATGTTCATAAAACAAGCAATAATCATCATGTTATAAAAGCAAAGTAGGACCTCATTTACTTGTAACACCAACTTTTGTTTTGTAGATTAAAAAGAGATGTAAACAAAGTGAAACATTTGACGCACAAAACAAGAGTGATTCGTCCATGTGTGCAATTTTTATGCAAGTTTTTCAATTGATTTAACATTTCATTCAAAAGCTATTCATAGGTTGGACCTCCCAAATAGTTTGCAAAAGTTGATGACAATGCGCAAAAACTACTTAGAATAACCTAACATGTTAAGAAATAGATCAAGAAAGTTGTGTAGGAATAGTACTTTGATTTTAGGATAGTAATTAAATTTATCGCTAATAAACTCAATTAAATAATTTTATTATGTGCTCACAAGAAGATATGGTCTAATTTTATTTTGTTTTTGGGTGGGCCGGACGAAAGAGTCTTAAATTTGGTACAACTCTTTTCAAACATAAGATTTAGTATACAAAACATTTGTCCATTGGAATTATATATGCGTGATTTAATTTTTTTTTAAATTTAAATCTTCATTTTGTCATATAAATTTTAAATTTTATACATTTTATTTTATCAAATAAATTATGGACATACACATATACTTAAGCAATCAACGGATAGAATTTGTTTGATTAAATAAAATGTAATAGATATAAATTTACAATATCTAGTGAAACAAAGTTATATCAAAAAAATCAAATCGCGTCCAATTTTGATGACAGATGGTAAATAACCCTTATAATTTCTCAACATCCACATTTTAATCCACATTTTTGTTGGCCACAATAGACAAATAGTCTTCAAGTTTAGTGAAAAAATGATATTAAATTCTCCATTCAAAAATAGTTCTATCAAGGACTTCAATTCTCTCCTTAATCCTTCCATCCAAACACAATCTTATATAAATTTTAACTTTAACTTTTAAATAAAACATTTTTTAACAAAAAAATTATAAACATGATTTTTAATGGAGAAAGCATAATATAGTATACGACAATAATTAGAGACATAAGTCATGGAATTGTACTATCACCAATCATCAGTGCCGATTTTTAGTTAAATTTCATATTTCATCTGATATTTTATTGCATTTCATACACGCTACATGTTGACTAGAAATGTCATATGATGCATATAGCATGTGATTATTATTTTGTAATAAAAAATGAAAAATGAATTGTAATAAAAGATTTGATATGTGATCATGAGTTGTCTATTACTCAAGAACCAATTGATTAGGAGTAACACTTCTGTGCACCAGTTGCACCGTGCAATCCATACATTTATGTTATAAATGTAGTACCTTTATGTTATAAATGCAATACATTTATGCATGTTCATTTTAAAATGTACGGATATTTGTATATAAAGGTACTATATTTATAATATAAAGATATGGATTGCACAGAATTTCACTTCTGTGCAACTGGTGCACATAAGTTTTTGTGATTGATTAGATATTAATTGGGATCTCCAGCACGTTAAGTAATTAATTAAACTCTCTCATTCCCTAATTAGTTTATACAACCAAATAAAACCTTTTTCATTAATCCTTATATCTATTACCCAATAGGAAATCAATAGTATATAGACGTTACCCAAATTAAAGATGATGACAAAAATGAACGATTACCACCACACTGTTGCCTCCAACATCACCCCTTTCCCAAACCCCCAATTTTGTTCACTATTTTATTTCAATTTTATATTATTACTTATACTTTGAAATGATAATATTATATATATATATATATATATATATAAAATAAAATCAATGATGAAGTCGGTAATTTTATCAAGGGCCACTATCGAACTATTCATTCACAATTGGGAAAGTTCATATATATTTTAAAAAAACTTAAAAGGACCATTTTTTATAATAGTAAGTCTCTTGTGAGACCGTCTCATGAAATTTTAATATCTTGCGTGAGACGGGTCAACCCGCAACCCAATTACCCACCACTCAAACGCTACAATTCACATGTTGTTTGTAGGTGATGGGCCCCGTCTCACGAAAATTATCCGTGAGACCGTCTCACATAAGTTTTTGTGTTTTTATAATAGATGTACCGACATCCTTCAAAAATTTATAATAAAAGTGTCATTATATATAAATTTGGTAAGTTAATTTGTATTAAAATATTATTGTTAGGACAAAAGTTGTAAACCTTTATCTTCTTTGCAAGTGGTTTAGATTGAATGAATGGGTACAATGTTTGGTAAAGATTAGAACACCATTATTTATTCAATGGTTGCATTACTTTTTATGATGGATATCTACATATCAGCCTTTTGTTCTCTCAAGTTCAAATATTGTTTCTCACAAGACTATTGGTTTGCTTGTTTTTCAAGAAAAACTATTCAAGTTAATAATAGTCTTAATCAATTTTAAGTTTATAACTACGATAATAAAGTGTTAATTATCTATCCAAAAAAATGTGTTAACTAGCAATTAACAATAATTACAAATAATCATAATTAATTTTTAAATAAATTTATGATAAACGTGTATGGTGAATTACAAAATCAACCTCCACCCCACCACCTTCTGTCTGCTTAATTAATTATTTCCCATCCCAATTAATTAGGATGGGTGGGTGTTGCGTCTAAGACTCATAGTACACAATATAGGTGGCTGAAATGGACTTTACATATATACTTCCAATTTCAATTCAATATTTACTTAGGATTATTTTAATTTAATATCATTCTCAATCCACACCATTACTTGCATATATAGATTATTATATTTTAAATATATATATAAATATATACAACATTTTTTTCGGAAAATAAAATTTAAGAGCCGAAAAACCCTTTTCAGTTTTCACCAAAATAATAATGTATTCAAATAATTATATTTTTGGAAACTACATTTTTCGCACGTCATTAAATTATAAGATTTTTGTAATAATGTGTACAATTTTTGCAATAAATTTTATCTCAAAAACTCATTTATTATTATATTAGGGTATTAGATTTATGTTATCGATTGGTGTTGCAATATTTGAAGTACTTGTGTATGGTACACAGTCATAATGTAACTTTCCCACAAAATTAAAGTACATATACGTGTGTAATTTAAACTCACTACAAGAAAAATGCTCATAGACAACACCCCTACGACAACGGTTTTTTGAAAAAACTGTTGTCGTAGTGTAAAATGCCGTTGTCGTAGATGGAACCGTTGTATTTGTCCAAAAAATTCTCTCATAGACAACGGTTTTTAACCTACCGTTGTCGTAGACGTTTGAAACCGTTGTCATAGCCCGAAAAATTCTCTCATAGACAACGGTTTTAACCTACCGTTGTCGTAGACGTTTGAAACCGTTGTCGTAGCCCGAAAATTCATATATTAATTTGAAAATTATATTAATTATTATTAATATAGTCATTAATCATTCAATTATATATATATATATATCGAAATTGGAAATCAATTACTTATATTAATAAGTAATGGTACTTTATAAAAGTTAAAAAATATGTAATAATAGAAATTAAATTGAGTTGTCACATGAGTTGTTTTATAACGTTGTCGTAGCCTCGTAGAAGTGTTGTCGTAGATTAATATTTAAAAAAAAAGTCAAATATTACAATTTTTTTTTTAAATGAAAGAAGAAATGCTATATATTGTTGAATTAAATTGATGAAATAAACTAATTTTGAGAATTAAATTTTATTTCATTATAAAGAAACTTTAGAAAATATGTACAACGGATTATTAATTTTATAAATATATTAATTATAAATATAATTTGAAAAATATATTAATTATTAATATACATATATTAATTTAAAAAATATATTCATTATATATATATAATTTGAAAATTATATTAATTATTATTAATATAGTCATTAATCATTCAATTATTTATATATATAAATAAATATATATATATATATATATTAATATATCAAAATTGGAAATCAATTACTTATATTAATAAGTAATGGTACTTTATAAAAGTTAACAAAAATATGTAATAATAGAAAATTGAAAAATATCAAAAATATATTATAAAAGAAATATATGCAAGACATTGTCACATGAGGCATCAGTGGTCTAGTGGTTAGAGTACCATTGGCCACCCAGATTCAAATCTCACACAATGCATAATATTGATTATGATGATGTCATCCTTATGATGACGTGTCATCCCTAGGATGATTGTGTGATGACGTGGCATGACGTGTGTGATGATGTGGCAAGCTTACGTGGCAAAATATTGTTTTATTTATTTTGTTGAATACGACAACGGTTAATAACAACACTACGCTCTACGACAACGGTTATTAGATAGATAACACAACAGTTTAAAACCGTTGTCGTAGATAGCTACGACAACGGTTAATAACCGTTGTCTATGAGCGAAATTTTCAGGACCCTACAACAACACCAGCTACGACAACGGTTGAAATAGAGCTACGACAACAGATAAAAACCGTTGTCTATGTGCATTTTTTCTTGTAGTGACTCCTTTTTTTTTTCCTTGAAATAATATTCGATGAAAAGTTTTCTTAAAATCCATTGATTTTATCAATGGAAAAAAAAAATGTCAATGCATTGACAGTTACACCATTGGCCGATAAGCCCTAAAATAAATGTGGGCAACATGAAAAATTCTTCACGCGCTACAATTGCAAGGTAGACCAAATGTAGAAAATTAAAGGAAAAATCAATCAAAAAAAAGAAAAAAAAAACAGTACTTGGTTCAGAAAAAACAAAAGAAATGATATAGATAAATAAATAAAGAGGCATTAGTTGATGAGTGTGTGGGGGCAAATAGGGCATGTTGCTTTTTATCTTGGTAAACTGATCAGATTCCAATAAGTGATCCTCCAAAAGTTGAAATATTATCGATTGAAATGTCTTATATATATATATATATAATTGGCTTTATCTACAAAATTGTGTACATCCATTTCATGTATTTTCAGCATAAAGTCATAACGTCTTTTCTCCTTTTTTTTACATGAATTCCAGCCAATGATGTCTCTTGATCTCTTCTACAATAAAAACAAACAACAACGAAAAGAAAAACACTCAAAATATGCATATACAGTAGCTACTCAATATTTTTGGCAACTTTTTTCTTCAAATTGATTCATGATATAATTAACATACATTGTTGGATCGTGTGCTCAAACTTGATAAATAAAACTCAAAATAACAATATATATATATATATATATATATATATATATATGTGTTCAAAATTTTCCATTTAATTTTATTTGGTGGAATTTATATCATCATGTCACATTTTAATGGACACAAAGTGCCACTTTCGAGGTCAAAATTAGGAAAGAGAATTCAAATTTGGTTGGTCATGTGACTAGTTGTGTTAATTAGCCCAATTCAGTTCAGTTTTATCCTTAAATCACAACAATTAAAAATATATTGTCCTTCTTTGAGAGTTAGTGTACTAATTTTATAAAAATTCTCATTTTTGCACTACTAACTTTACGAATTTCTATAACGGTCCTTTAAATTTTAGATTTTTTTTTTTTCAATTTTAACTTGATCATAGTCGAAAATATTTGATTAGTGTTAATAAATTTTTATCTGAACACCGTGGTAGTAGATGTAGTGCTTCAAAATTGGGGTTTTTTTTAGTGGTATTGAGTGAAAATTATCTATGTGACACTAAATTAAATTAAATTTGATCTATGCATATATTTTTCTTATATCTAGTACTACATAGATTAATTTCCTTTCGTAGAAGCAAGACATCCAATTTAAAGCCTCACATCAATATTATGATGTTCATGTCAACATTTAATATCAAAAATCGACTAACACTGAATTTTTTTTTTTTAACTTAAAGGTCCGTCGTAAAAACTTGTAACATCAGTGGTTCAAATATAGAAATATGAGACCGAGATTGAAATTTCCTTAATAATTATATTATTATTATTTCCCATATAACAAAATAGTGTTCTAAACTTTTGGTTGGTACCAGAAAATTGTGAAGGCAAAAATAGGATGCTCCATTCTTGGATGCTTTTTTGTATGCATATAAAGCACTAAAAAGGTGTTGTATAGTAACAAAACAAACTACCATTTTATAAAATAATTAATGGGCTACCTTTCCTGTGCCTGTGCAAAAGTATATAATGTTATCATGGTATATGCTTCCTGTTAGCTTTTTATATTAATCAATTCTTTTATGCGCGAACACTATTATTCCATTATTTCTTTTTCAGTAAAATTCAAGATCCAGAAAAAAAAAATTTGTTTATTATATATATTAAAGTTTTTGTGATGGATGATTCATAAGCAGTACTTTCTCTCCCTTATTTATTTATTTATTTATTTATTTATTAACAAGAGATTCATAAGCAGTCTGAGATAGATTGATTGCATTTGTTGAAGAATAAATATGCATTTTGTCTTTGGCCAAAAGCACTAATCACGTTCCTTACTTAACTCTCCATCACACACAAAGTGTCCAAGATTTGACAGTAAATAATATATACCCATAATCATTAGTAATGTAATTATATATGCCCCTTTTTTACGGTAGGTTTCATTACCTAACTCTAATTCATTTTTAACCCATTAATAAAGTCACCTCTTTTATGCTCAACTAGTATATAGGTGTCATGCGATGCACGAGTATATAAAAATTATTATTTTGGTATTTTGATATGAAAATATTGAATACAAAATAATCTATTATTTGAGATTAATTTCAATATAATATGATACCCGTGTGATGCATGACCATAAAATTTAAATATTCCGAGTTTAATGTGAAAATGTCAATTTACGGAAAAATCAAGTTCTTGATAATATTTCAATTTCATTTGGTAACTCGCATGATGCATGGTATATAAATTTCAAGTGTTATAATTTTTTGATTTAAATACGTTGACTATATAAAATAAACCTTGATTATTTAAAATAACTTTTAGATATAACAAACCTTTTTTTAAATATTCTTTTTCAAAAAAAATTCATCACATCGCCATATACAATAGAATGCAGATAACGTTCATTCTCCAATTACATCCCTCAATCACCCCCTCCCCCCCGAATTTTCATATATTTGTCACTATTTCGACATAGTTTAACTTTCTAATATTCTCACTTGAAAACTTGAGTATGATGTTCATAGTCATAATATTCTCATAATTCTTGACGATTTACTGAAGGAACAAACTTATAACAAATTGATGGAGAATATTAAATAAGTGTTTCACTATATATTAGAATGGGTTAATTTCATTTTCCAATCTATACTATGCACTTCTTTTAATTTTGCATCCTAAACTATTTTTTTTCTCCATCACAACCCATACTACATGTTTTGTTTACTTTTGCAACCTCTGACTAATATTTTCTGCGAGAAAACGCCCACGTTATTTTATGTGCTAATTGAGGGTTATTTTCGTCATTTTCTAGGCAATTAACTAAATCCCCCTCCAAACGCGAATTTTGCCCTAATTTTTCCCACTTTTTTTTTTTTTGCAAATTGTTTGAGCAAATGAAGATTAACGGTGAGGTTCAAACAAAAAATTAGATCTCTTTACCATTGAAAATAGTTGATGAATCGAATTTACTAATGTCTTAAAAGTGAAAATGATGAAAATAACCCTCAATTAGCACATGAAAATCACGTGGGTGCTTTCTTGCCGGAAAATATTGACTGGAGGTTGCAAAAGTAAACAAAATGTATAGTATATGATGTGATCGGAGAAAAAAAATAGTTTAGGATGCAAAATTAAAAAAGGTGCATAATACAGGTTGAAAAATGTAATTAACCCTATTAGAATATATTTGTTCATTTCGTTATTACAAGTCTAATTAGAGCTATACAATTGCATAAATCAAAATATAAAAGGGTATCTTAAATTTTAATATTGACTTTTTTAGTTCGTATATATATTTTTTTTTAGAATCCATCAAATATTAATTTTTTTTTAAGTTCATAAGTGTACTCAGTTATTTTACATTTTTCAAATATTAAGATATTTTCTAAAGAACATATTAATTGTTCAAATTTATTTGTTTAATTTATTTATGTTTATATACACATCACAAATTAAAATTAATGTATTAAAATAACAAAATAGGTAAGTTGTTTGTTCTGTTATAGTTTCATTTATTTGTGACATTTAAAAATATTAAATGGATTGAAAAAATTACTTCAAATATTTTTTGATAAAAATTAAATAAAAAAAGAGTTGCTTTTATTCTAGAAATTGGTTGTGAATGACATATACAAATTTATTTAAAACATTCGAAAATAAAAAAACATGTATCATTTAATTTGTTATTTAATGTATCAATCAAACATGTTTCAACTAATTTTATATTAATCTTGAATTTTTTAATCTCTCATATTAAAATGTAGTTATACAGTCAAAGTTTACCAATCTATGTATTATAAATTATATCATAATCATCAATGTATTGCTATTTTAATATTGTTAATCATGTATTTTTAGTTACTTTTTAATGTATAAAAGTTGAGTTTTTTTATTGAATTTAATTGTAGTTATTATTCAATCAATATATATATATATATATATATATATATATATATATATATGTGTGTGTGTGTGTATGTGTGTAGGTGAAAAAAAGTTAGAAAATTGAGAATCACAAAATGACGTCTATTTAACTCAATTGGTGAGTAGTAATTAAATAAATTAACTCATATATATATATATATATATATATATATATAAATTAGTGGAGAAAAATAATGCTTAAATTTAGATATACTACTATTAAATAAGGAAAATGTGTGATTGATTAATATGAGATAATTAATGATAGGTATAATTTCTATATGTAGAAGACCACATAAAATATATTTTCTATATTTAATAATTATCAATTATTAATATATTACATATTTAGTAAGTGAAAATGAGTGGGAAAAATTTTATATTTCTATTTGTAGGGGGTAATTGTTATTATATATATAGATATATATATATATATATATATATATACAGAGACGGACCTACATTGTATCCAGGGGGCACTGGGCCCCCCTGAGATTTTTAAAAAAATTAATAATATTTTAGATATTTTTTATTTTTATTTAAAAAATATATATATTAATTAATTTTACTTGTATATTATTAAATTCTTATTAAAAATATCAACTTTTTAGATTTTTAAGGTAAATTATTCATATATCTAAATTCATTATTTATTTTTCTTTATTGAGTAATTATATTATTTTAATTTATTTGATTATTTTATAATGTAATAACGTATCATAATTTTATGATATTATTCTTAGAACTATTGTTATTCTTTAATTAGTTGGGCTCCCTCGATAAAAATTCTGGGTCCGTCACTGTATATATATATATATATATATATATATAGATTAAAAAAAAATTCATTCTGCTTTTCTTTTAACGACAGCCGTTGAACCATGACGCTATTTCACGTTTAATTTTTCTAAATTTCTTCTATTCAACATTAATTGCTATATGTGATTAAAATACTGTTTCTAAATTCTCTTCAACATTTATCTTAAAAAATATAATTAAAATATTATTTTTGCACCAATAGTTTTAATTTTAAATGATACAATCATTTAAATAAAATCATGTCCTGATATCATAGAAATTTTGTTAGATAACTTCATCACTAACATATAGGTTGAAATTATACATTCACCCAATTTAAAAATAATGAATTAACCATCTATTACAAGTATTTCGATATGGGTAAGGCCCCAAATCGAATTGACAAAACTGGCTAGACATGTCTAAATTAAGGAGTGTGAGAACAGTAAAAAAATAGTCTAAATTTGAATTCCAACACTAACCAAATACTTGAATCTTATCATTCACATCGAATCTACATAATAATTTGACCCTAGAGGAAAATTCATAATGTTTTATAGCAACTCAAAATGTATATGAAATATTTGAGCAAAAAAATATAATAATAATAATAAACATAGATGTTGTCTTGATTCCCCCAAGAGAGCTAGGCATTCAATATCGGAAAGGGACCTATGCCTTTCCAGTAAATCAAAATCCAGATCAGCTTTAAGCTAAATGATTGACTACTTTGAAATTAGGATCAAAAGATGAAAAGTTTTGAGCATTGGGAAGGTGATATATATTATTAATAGGTCATAATTATATATAACTGTATTAGTAAAACAATGAAAATATATTAGGTCCTGTAGAGATAATTCAATTCCATTTTTCAAAAATAATATAAAATAAAAATAAATTTAATATACTTGAAAAATAACTTACCTACAACATTTTATTTTATATTCTTATCTGTTTACTCTGGAAAACATTAATAACAAAAGTGTCATTCTTCAAAACACTCAAATTTCAGGGATTTCAAATAATACTATTTTAAAGAAATTATACCATTTTAATAATAAAAATGATTCTAATGTGTAACAAGCAAAAAAATGAATAATGTATAACAAAATTGATGACGTGTACGTATGTGATTTGGACATCGTTTTCGTTTGAGCTAACTTCTGGAATCCAAAATTTATCAGTTCCTAACGCATTAATATAGTGATGTGGGGCAAATAAAAAATTACTAGAAAACATAAATATTAAATGAAAATTTTAATTTCCACCAAAATACCTAACTGCCAAGGTAATTATTTCCAGGGCCCTCTTCTCGTATTCTATTGGTGGGATTGTGTGGTGGTCCTCTTTACAAAATCAGAACTATCAATTAATGTTATTATTTTTTGCCTATATTTTCTGTTTTTTTCTGCATTAATACTATTTATTATGAACTACCACATATAATTGAAATTCAATATTTACCTTTATTATTTTTCAGCCTGATCTATGCGTGAAGATCATGCTGGATTTTCAAAATTCCTTTTCATTTTAAATTGAAATTGTTCTCTGTGTTTTTACTGTCAAATTTTAATTTAAGTTGTACTTTATTCAAGTAAAATTAAGTAACCGTTGTATTCCCAATGAAGAAAAAAATGAAAGGTTTTCTAATTACTCATATTTTCAATACAATCATACTTAGTTTATTACACGGTTTTTCAATTCGTCCATTCCCAACACTTCATCCATAAACCATATTTAAGTTTAGGATTTTATCGTGAAGAATTTTTTTGCCAATTTAGATATTTTAAGTTTAGAAGAAATTGACACTAATATTATGTAAAATTCAATTAATTATGATATGATACTTGTGGGTATTGTTTCGTAAAAAGACGTACTCAAAGTATCTACGACACTTGATAGTTTTTTTAAATTATGATTTGAGGAAATTTGCGGCAAAACTTCTATGTGGATTAAGAAAAATTAGAAATGAGCTAGATTCAATTTAATTTAATTTCAATGGGCTAAATTTCAAGGTAATATTAATTACAGTAAAGCCATATTTTAATAAAAAATCATGGAATATAATTTGTATATGTAAATATTATAAGTATTTTGAATTAGACTTTGAGTTGATCAAATAATTGAGGAATTGATATGATTGATTAAATCAGTGTAGACATTCAAATGTCCTGTCATGAAAATTGTACGGGTTCATGCAGTTTGGAACTTGAATAAGAATTTTGAAAATTATATATTCAGTACATTATTTTTTGCAGTACTTAAAAATAATATCACTATTGCACAAGAAAAATAAAAAAAATGACATTGGCTTGAATGAGTAAATAATTGAAGAGTATTTTAAGGATAGTGTAATAATATTGGCAAAAGAAGAAGGTGGTGGTTCAGGGCACATGGTTGAAGAGAGTTGTCGGTATCACATTCCATTATATTGTTAAAACCCTGCTAAACTTTATGGTTCTATTTTGGTTCATCTTCATTTTCGGTTTCAATGTCTTTTTCAGATGTATTGTTTCACATTTGGTAGTACATCAAATGAGAATAAATTAATAAATTAAAAGATGGAATTGTCATTTCTAAAATATCAATGCAGCATTTTATAGAAATATTATTTTGGTATTGGAATTATATTGTTTGGGTATGATTGATACATGAAGTGTGCATTAATTTATACGGAAAAATTCAATTTTCTTCTTCTAACTTTAGGTCCTGTCCAATTTTGATGCAATATATTTTCACTTTCCAATTTTAGTCTTTTAACTTCTAATTTTATCCAACTTAAGTCCGATTTTAGACACGTCAGCAAATCCGATGGCCACGTAGGCAAATCTGACGGTCACATCAGCAAATCCAGTGGCCACGTCAACAAATTTACCTACGTGGCCACTGGATTTGCTGACGTGCCTAAAATCGGATTTAAATTGGATAAAATTAGGAATTAGATGACTAAAATTCAAAAGTGAAAAAATATTACACCAAAATTGGATAAGACCTAAGTTAGAGGATGAAAATTGAGTTTTTCCCTAATTTATAATACCTAATGTTTGTCATTAATATTTTTAAGTTTTTTTTTTTTTTAAATGGTTCCATAGAACTCTATATATACATATGTATGAATGTTTCGTATAGAGATATTTAACCCAATTTTGATTTCTCGCATTTACTTACTTATTTTGTATGGTCATGCTGTACTTCTTCAATAGATAAATTCTAATATTATAATGAGATAACGAAGAAATATTGGATAGGGAGGAAATATAAATTCAATAACTTAACTATGATGCACATCATCAAATGTATAATAACTTTGAAATATAGATTTACGATATAAATGAATTTGATGAAATATTTATATAAATGTTTATCTTTTTTTTTTTTTTTTTGGTTTTCTAACTTTATTATCTTAACTTTCAAAACTAATCGCACTAAACTCTATCAAGTCTTTCCAATCAACTTTTGATGTGTCATATTATAGTGTCTCAACTATAAATTTAAATGAATTTCTTATATAAAAAGTCAAACAAATTATAAATAGGATATTTTACTGACAAATTTTAAAAACTTAAATAAAACTAAAACTTAAATTTAATCAATCAATGAGGTCATCAGTAATAAATAAGTTGTATCAATAATCACACATAAATAAACAAAAACCTAAATAAGAGACAATTATATGTGTAATTATATTTGGGAGTACATATTTTTTACTCAAATACAAATTATATATACCAGGTCTCATTTACAAACTCCACTCACTTTTATTTCTTCATTTGTCAAGGAAATTGGAACTTTAAATTATACATTAATTTTAGAAAAAAAAATTAAGTTACAAGGTCTTATGTGTTCTAGCCAGCTAGTTTCTATTTCCAAAGCATTAAAAAAAAAAAAAAAGATAAAGTAAAATACTTTAGCAAATAATATAATTGTAATATTTTTATTTTTTTGTTTGGAAAGAAGCCATATCAGTATTTTTGTCAATTTTTGTCAATTTAATTTATATCAGTTTTTGGAAAGAAGCTACTATATCAGTATTTTTGTCAATTTTTCAATTTTTACTTTTTTTTTTTAATAAATCTGTATATGTTTGACATGCTTCAATTCATCATATTAATTTGCTAGCTTTTCTCTCGCTCAATCCTACTTGGAAGGGCGGCTCTCTTGTGCCCCTGGGGCACGGATCCTAGTCCCCCAACCACGCCTGACCCGTCTGACTCGTGCATGTATATATATATATATATATATATATATATATATATATTCGCTCATATATAGATATTACAAACATGAACTAAAAATATGTTATTCCTGAAGAATATATGTGCGATACCTTTAGAGTAAATATGATACCTGTCAGGTGTGCACGCAACGTGGGCGCACAGTTTTTGAGGTATTACAAATTTGTCTTATAGATATTACAAACACGAACTAAATGTATTGATACTTGAAGAGTATATGTGTGATACATTTAGTTTTTAGACCTGTTAGGTGTCGCGCGGTGTGCGCGTGCGGTGTGGATGTGTGGGCACGCGGCATGGGCGCACGATGTGGGAGGTATTACAGATTTGTCCTATAAATATTACAAATATGAACTAAAGGTATATGGTACCTGAAGAGTATATGTGTTACCTTTAGACCTATTAGGTGTGCGCGCGCGGCGTGGGCGCATGGTTTTTTAGGTATTACAAATTTGTCCTATATGTATTACAAATCAGGTGATACCTAAAAAATATATGTGTGATAACTAAAAAGTAAATCTGGTGTACGCGCACAGCGGGCGGGAGCGCCCCACGTGCCGGGTCGGGTTGGAGCCACGGATGGGGCATTCAATTTTTTTTGCACTTGGAATTACATTAATTTCCTTCCGATTTGTCAGACTTTCTTCATAAGATTAAAATAATTTTCATCAAATTCACAACTATTTATGATGGATTCTCTGATTGCACATTATAATTACTTATTTCAATCACTGTACTTTATTTCGCATTCAAATCACTAGTAATAAATATAAGGAATCAAGTGTACTATTCTCTCTTAATTGTCTTTAAAATACAAAAACTCATTTCAATCTATAATCGCATAAGAAGCACTTCGAACATAATATTATATAATCGTCCAAAACAACTCGTTTTGCAATCACAAAACTAAACTTCAAAATCATCTAAATTACATACCAAATTATATAATAAATGAAAGTAAATTAAAGGGACATTTGCGCGAAATACTGTTGTGGTTTGGGAAATCGACGTGAAACCCTCCTGGACTTTAAAAAATGCGCGAAACCTCCTTATGGTTTTCTAAATGTAGCCCGAAATCCCCAACTCCGTTAAGGTTAACGGAAGTGCTATGCACGCGCTCTTCATGCGTTTTTGGTGTTTTTTTTTTTTACTTTTTTGATATAAAATGATATATATACTTTTTTTTTGACTATATTAAAAGATTAATTCTCTTATGGGGTTTCTTGCAATTGCAAACATTTCCTTCAATCTGATTTTTTACATTAACAATTATGTATTATTTGTTTTTTTTTCAATTAATTTTTTTATAATGTTAATTTTATATATAGTTATTTATTTTATTGTTTTAATACTAACAGCTGTTATGTTTCTTTTTTACTTTTGTTTATTTCAATTTTTTTTTCAATATTGATTTTTATTTAGTCATTTATATTATTTTTATTAATGATTTTTCTTTATTTTCTTTTATTTTTTTCAATTAATTTTATTGTTTTGCAACAATTGATACATATATTTCTTTCTTTACTTTTTTTTTTTCAATTCATTTTTTCAAAATGTTAAATTTTTTATTTAGTTATTTATTATTATTATTAACTCAACTATTTATGAAGATTATATTAAATAAATAAGACACAATATTAAGGAAAATACAAAATAAATAAAAGACTCATTATTTAATAATTGTTAGGTATAACAAACAAAATTAACCATACCAAAAAATTAATCATACCAAGAAACAATTAACATACCAATTTATCATAAAAATAATAACAATAATAAAAATTATGCAAGAAAACTTGGAACATACCAATTTGTAACTACAAACAAAAGATTAAAAAGATTATATCGAAAAACTTGGAACATACCTTGTACTAGTTTCAGGTTCTCATTCTAAAACAAAATGTACCTCAATAATAAAATTTCTCATTGTTCATGCCGTTAATCATCTATATTTCTCCAAGAAATTCAATGGATTTTTAATTTTTTTTGTATGGACATCGAATATTTTTTTGAAGCAAGATAGTAAACTAATTATATTTAGAGTCTCGTTAATTACACTTTAGGGTTAATTTGATGTGAAAATAATATATTATCAAATATTTCCACATCCTCCTCATCAATAGTCGACATCAATACCAATAAAATAAAAAATGAACATTTTAAAAAATGAACTGAAAAAACCAAAAGCAAATAAAGAAACATATGTAGCAATTACGTCATTAATAACAATAAAATAAATAACTAAATAAAAATTAACGTTGAAAAAAAATGAATGGAAGAAAACAAAAGTAAAAAAAAAAACATACATACCAACTATTAGTATTAATAAAAATAAAATAAATAACTAAAAAAAATTAACATTGTAAAAATATTAATTAAAAAAAAACAAATAATACATAGATATTAATGTAGAAAACAAGCTTGAAGAAAGTGTTTGCAATTGCAAGAAACCCCCCACAAGAGAATTAATCTTTTAATATAGTCAAAAATGAGAAAATATGTCATTTTATAACAAAAAAGTCAAAAAAAAAAACACAAAAAAATGCATGAAGAGCGCGTGCATAACACTTCCGTTAACCTTAACGGAGTTGAGGATTTCAGGCTACATTTAGAAAACCATAAGGGGGTTTCGCACATTTTTGAAAGTACAGATGTGTTTCACACCGATTTCCCAAACCACGAGGGGATTTCGCGCAATTATCCCATAAATTAAACAATGAAGCCAAATGTTTTTGTAATATTTAAATTGAAATTAGAAAGAAAAAAAAAGTCGAAATAGAGAAAATGGTGTAGACGCAAGCTAACAGATGAGTATGTGCTGAGACTGAGTGGGTAAATAAAAAACGCCATAGCCCATAACTCAGAGAAACGACGTCGGATTAGTGTCCCGATGGCTTCTTATTGCACGTGCCACCTATTACAATACTGCCACGTCACCTACATGATGGCTACCCTCCTATCTAGATCTATCCCCCACCCCCAAAAACTCCTTTCTATTAACCCAACCTTCATCTCTCTCTCTCTCCACCCAAACCTCTATCTCTGCGTTTTCGCTGCCTTTCGTTAGCTATTATCCCGTTTTCCACCTAACGCAAATACACTTCACCAATGGGAGAGGTTCTCTCTCTCTCTATTTCCGCCATTTTTGTTTTCGTTTTCTGATTTAGTTTCGTCATTTTTTGGAGCAGGAAGAGAAGAAACCAGAAGAAACGAAGAAGGCAGAGGAGAAGAAAGAGAAGGCGCCGGAAGATGTCAAAAAGGAGGAGAAGAAATCCGACGATTCCAAGGCGGAGGAGCAGCCGCCGCCGCCGCCTCCACCGCCGCAGGAAATCGTTCTCAAAGTGTTCATGCATTGTGAGGGCTGTGCTAGGAAAGTCCGCAGGTGCCTCAAGGACTTCGATGGTAATTTACTTCGATCTTTGCTTTTTTTTTTTTTTTAATCACTATTGCATGTTAGTTAATATATTTTAAATGAATAAAAAAATCGCAGGAGTGGAAGCAGTGATTACAGACTGCAAAACGAGCAAAGTGGTGGTGAAAGGTGAAAAAGCAGATCCATTGAAGGTTCTAGAGAGAGTTCAGAGAAAGAGCCACCGCCAAGTGGAGCTCATCTCCCCTATCCCTAAGCCTCCGACGGAGGACCCTAAGAAACCCGACGAGAAACCGCCACCCAAACCTGAAGAGAAGAAAGAAGAGGTGGGTTTGTAATATTAAAAAAAAAGAAAACGAAAATTTATTAATTTCTTGATTGATTGTTAAAATCATGACATTGGTGCTTGTTTTTTGACAGCTGCCAGTGATCACAGTGGTGTTGGGAGTGTACATGCATTGTGAAGCTTGTGCTCTTGAGATCAAAAAGCGGATTCTAAGAATGAAAGGTGAGGTTTTCTTTAAAACAATTTTACCGACTGCTTTATCATTCTTTACTTTGAAATTATTTATGCTTTTTCTTTCACTTTTCAGCTGTATTTGCAGACATGATTGCTTTATCTATTTTTTTCCATCTAAAATTGTTTCATGATTCCATATTTACTACCTACCCTTTGACAATCTCTACATCCTATCTAGTATCATATACATATTCAATTCATCAAGATTCTGTTTGAATTCCCTCAATCTAACGTCAATTCACTCTTTCCGTTAATAATTAATAAATAAATTCATTAAATTCAACAAACTCACTCAACCGAATCTTCGATTGTACCATTACTACAATATAATCACAACCCGTATAATGAATTCATGCATTAATTGTATTTGTAGGTGTTGAGAGTGCAGAGCCAGATCTCAAGAGCTCACAAGTGAGTGTCAAAGGCATGTTCGAGGCCGACAAGCTCACCGATTACGTTTACAAACGGACCGGAAAACACGCCGTGATCGTGAAGGTGGAGCCGGAGAAGAAAGAGGAGGAGAAAGTGAAGGAAGAGAAGAAGCCAGAGGAAGCAGAAAAGGAGGCCAAAAAAGATGATGAAGGTGGCAAAGACAACAAGGAAGCCGCCGCCCCGGGCGGTGGCGAAGAGCCGCCGGCGAAGGCGGAGGCGGCGGAGGGGGATGAAAGTAAATTGGAATTGAAAAAGAATGAGTTCTACTATTACTATCCACAACAGAACCTACAGGTTTATCCTCAAAGGTTTGTTCAGGAATCTTCCTATGCGTACCCTCCACAGATCTTCAGTGATGAGAATCCAAATGCATGTAGTGTGATGTAAATGTTGGGGGAGCTGAGGGGCAAAATGGGGAATTAGGGAGGCCACATGGGTAACTGTCCCATGAGGACTTCCAATCTTGACATGTTGTTGTGGTCTACATGTGGCCCTGTCTGGGTTCGCATACTATAAAATCTACTGAGAGGAGGGGTGGCTGTAGAATTTTGTGAGCCTTTTGTACTTTTTTTTTAAATCTTTCGTCACATACCATGAATAATATACTATAATATACTAACATATGGTGTACATATTTTTGTTTTAGTATGGTGCTTTGCTTTTTGTCTGCTTTTGATGGATATAGAAAAGGTACAGTAAACCACCCCTAGGCTTAGAATGATGTGACAAATTTAAGTAAAAACAGCGTATGTGAACAGTGCTAAAATAAGTATTTAAGTTTACAACATGTGGAAGTCACGTGTGGAAATAATGACCCTTTTATGAGATGATAATTTTATCATATATTCATGTAAATATTACTTTAATTTTTTGAAGTGTGATAAATCACATATGCCATAGTTGGGGTGATTTACAGGATTGACAAAGTTATTTTATGGGGTTTGATATTTTCCAATATCAATATTTCGAATAGATAATTTAATTAGGACAATTTTGGCTTGCATTTTAAAATTGGGCCAAAACAAGAATATAAAACTGTTTTTTTTTTTTCACCCTTCAATTAATTTTAGACCGTAATAGTGTTATTTTTAGTAAAATTATTTAAAAGATCAAAGAAATTCGAGTTAGTTTTTCACATTTTAATTAGTTTTAGATATCCTTTTATGAGATATTATTTGAAAAAAAAATTTGAGTTTTTTTTTTTAATAACTGTTATTGCATGACTCGATGTTATGACTGAATTTTTTTAAAAATATCAATCCGAAAAATTGATATGCAATAATGTCAAACTCCATAATTAATTGGGCGAAATGGGTAATAATTTAGTTACTGTGACTACATCATAAATGAAACACCAATTTTCTTTCTAATGTGGTTTTTCATACTTATTTCCATCTTGAGACTATGTTTAATACTTCCTTTCCAAAATAGTTGTCGATAGTTGTCATGTATGTACAATACAAGGAAAGACAAAAGTGTCCTGCCTCTGTCATCGAAATAAAGTTTGGTAGGGTCTCTTTTCTCCTCTCCAAATTATATTACATCTTATATTTCAATTTGTCAATACATAAATTTATTGGTGATGTTATTTATATATTCATTAAGTTATTGATACGGATATTGATTTGTGAAAAATATTGCAATATTAGATAGAATACAGGAATTGATGATCTCATATGGAACCTCTTAAAGAGGAAGGAAAGCCAAGTATCATACATCTACCAGCTAAGGGGAGTCAGGTTGAATGAGATAGAGAGCAGAGTTGATCGCAAATATGTTTCCTTTACAATCGAGGAGGTTAGTTACGTTGGAAACTAGCAGTGTGAGTTAAAATCATAAAAAGAGCAAAATAGTTTTTTCTATTCTTTTTTCTTTTTCCCGGGTTCGTTCTTATTAATGATGTGGTCATTAAGCCACATTCCATAAAGGGAAAGACAAAGTTTAGGGTGAAACTACATCTCATTCCGCGAGACGGGTCGAATCGGGTTGAACATAAAAATTATGTAATACTTTTATATATATGAGGTAATATTTTTATGTGTATCATATAATACTTTTTAAAAGTATCACATGATATATATATAAAAGTATTACATTATGAAGTATCACATGATATATATAAAAGTATTACATTATGAAGTATCACATGATATACATAAAAGTATTACATGATACACATAAATGTATTACATTATGAAGTATCACATGATATATATAAAAGTATTACATTATGAAGTATCACATGATATACATAAAAGTATTACATTATGAAGTATCACATTAAAAGTATTACATTATGAATTATCACATAATATACATAAAAGTATTACATAGTACACATAAAAGTATTACATTATGAAATATCACATGATATACATAAAAGTATTACATTATGAAGTATCACGTGATATACATAAAAGTATTACATAGTACACACAAAAGTATTACATTATGAGAATAAAACATGATATGGTACTTTTATGTATATCATGTAATACTTTTTGAAAATATCATTATATAATATTTTAATATATATCATGTAATACTTTTGTATATATCATATAATACTTTTTGAAAATATCACCATGTAATATTTTTATATATATCATATAATATTTTTTGAAAATATCACATAATAACTATAAAAGTATTATGTAATACTTTCATATATATGAGGTAATACTTTTAAGTCAACGGTGTTGACCAACCATTGACCGACATTGACCGTAGACTTTTTGACTTTGATCGTTGACTTTTTGACTTTGACCGGATTGAGTTGATCCGTCTCACAAATCCCATTCCGTGAGGTGGTCTCACACAAGACCTACTCAAAGGGAAATGTCATCAAATGCACTACTTGACTAGTCGAAACGTTAGGTGACTTTTAATGATGATAATTTAATATGAATTTAATGTCTTCTAATATGAAAACAAAAGAGGAGGATGAGTGTGGAGGTGTATATTTCGTACTCTGTGTTTTCCAAGTATGTTTTAAAACTAATTCCAATTATGAAATTTTTATTTGAATTTTTCTAATTAAAAAGTAGTATATACTTTTATTACTTAATAAATATGACTTGAATTTTTATTTCTACTTTCATAATAGATTACTTAAATTTTAACTTGAAAAGTATCGTTCTAAAGTATTACTTGTTTTTCAAACTAATTCAAAGCATTACTTTTTCTTTAGAAATATGTATATATATATATATATATATACATATATATCATGATTTAAATATTTGATGTTTTAAAAGTTTCAATATTTATATCATGATTCATGATATTACATTTTATTCCAAAAGTATAACATTTTAATACATCAACGAGTTTGTTACGTAAATAGATTATGATACATTAAAAATACAACTTTTTATTTCAAAATAATTATATTTTGACAAAAAAAAAAGGTTTTCTTAAGTAAGAAAAAAGTACTAATTTCACAATAAGAAAAGTACTTTTAAGATAAAATAAAAGTAATATTTATTAGAGTAAAAAAGACAATGTTTTTGTTAAAAATTAATATGTTGATTGTTCAATTGATTGTGTTGACCACAAACTAATTCCACTAACTCGTGAGTTTCGATTGACTCATAATGACCTGTATCTCACAAATCAAGATTTGTAAGACAAATTCACAAGAGTCGCACCACTATGTTTTATTTCAAATAAATCCATTTGATTTGTATTCACAATCTTTAAAGATATCGTTTTTTATTCGATTACTGTAGATTAAAGATATTAAAATTTAGATTTAACATGCACGTACCCAATTAGTGAATTGGTTGGGTTGAATAGTAAATGGGATGTTTTTAGTACCTCAATTGAATAGTGGATTGGTTGTTTTGAGTACCTCAATTGAATAATGAATTGGTTGGTTTGATTACATGGAATGTGGATATCCTTATGGTCCTTGAAAACGAAGATTTTCTGGTTAAGTGTCGTGTCAACGTAGGTTGTGCAATACAGGGGGTTATATTTATTAATTAATTATTTAATCCTCAACATAAAAATAGGTACATAAACTACTAGGGTAGGACAACAGTTTGTATGCAATGAAGAGGGATAACCTTATCTTTTGGTCTCGGAACATGTCGACTATATATTGTACACCCTCACATGAAACCCCATACCTTATACGTCACATTCAATTCTATTTTAAATTATTTGGGCCTGTGATTGTTCTCAACTTAAGCTGACTTTTGTAAATTTGAACTTGAGATTTAAGAAAATTTTGTAGGATATGATTATAGTTAAAATGTCATTTTTTTATTAGGAATTGTAAAATAAACAGATGTTGTTTATTGGGATTTATAGAAAAAAATGAAAAAATAAATGTTTTTACTGAAAATTGTAAAAAGATATAGAAAAAGGACGGAATTATAGGATTTTATAAATCTTTGTCCAAACATGAATTGGATTGAACTCATTCAAAATTTGGATAGACCAAGTCTAGCCCAAACCTCCCTTTAATTAATGATGACTCCAAATTCTAAATTTTCTCAATTCTGGATTTGTCTTGGAATTTATTCAATTCCCCAGTAATTTTTATTTTATAAAACAATATACTACCATATAATATTTGAGGGAATTTTTCAATTTTCATCACGTAGCTTAGGGTGTTGTTCATATTTTTACTATTTACGTATAAATGTGGAATTATTAAAAAAAGATGAATGAAATAAAAGATGGGAAGTGGAAATGCAGAGGACCACACATTTATATTGCTAGCTAATTTGTTGATTACCTCTAATTCATAATCCATTATTAAATACTTTACAGAATTATTATGACATTATAGAGTCATCCATTCATTCAATTTCCACAGTATATATTCAATGATTTTGCAAATGGAAAGCACTGATATAATTTGTACCATTGCATGTGCTCTCATATTTCTGCAACCTCCCTTTCCAAGTTGCTACGGAATCTTTACTGTTCAACTTTTGGTCCATCATCAAATATATATATATATATATGGATTTTGATATAAAACTTATTAATATTTGAAAGTTTTCACTTTTGCTTGCATAAATATTATATCAGCTAATATTTTGGTGTAAATAAATAGCTATTCATTTAATAATTAACTATTCCAAGAAAAACTTGAAAAAAAAAATTAAAATGTTGTCAGATAAATTTGATTGAAGCTTTAGGGAAAAAAATGTTGTTGTTATTATATTAGAGAAGAAAATAGAGTATAGTTTTGATCCTTGAGATGCACACATACTGAGGCATATAGTCATGGGACTACTGATTACAAAGCAGCTCAATCATTTTATTACACACTTTTCTCTTTTTATTTATTTTTATATTATTTGGACCACATTTTCCATTTGTTGGTCTTTTGGAATTCATGTTGTGTTCATTCAATCCAAATTGGAGTTCATGAGGGTTGTCCCAATAAATATTATTCTCAGTTCTAAGTTCTAAACCTGAATTGATTATCCAGAGAGCCTATTAATTAAACCATCTAAGATTAATCATCATAGGATGCAGCTGTTAAAAAACAAAGGCTGCATATGACTAGGACATAAACATAATATTTCAAAATATGGGAAGGGTCCTGCTATCCGCACCCCATATATTCTAAACACACCCTATTTTTTTTTATTTAAAAAATGCAAGAAATAATAAAAAGACAATTTTGCCCTTATGTGTTCAACCATTGTTCGAACACACTATAACGTGTTCGACTTCTGGTCGAACACACCTCTTTGTGTTCGACAAACCAGGGTCGAACGGGTCCTCAGATTTGTTGTTATTTTTTCATTTTTTTTACACGATTTCACACGATTATTATATATTTTGTAACTCATAAAATGATATTTTTAAGGGGATTCAAGGTTTGAGGAATGAAAATGAAAAAAAATAAAATAAAATAAGAGAAAAAAAAAAAAGAGAGGCAGGAGACAGGGGAAGGAGAGGAATTCAATTTTAGTTTTTTTTTTTAATTAAGAATGTTAAATTTGTCATTTTGCCTTTTTTTTAATTTTTTAAATAAAAATTGGGGTGTGTTTAGAATACATGAGGTGCGGATAGCCGGCCCCATATGGGAATTGTAAAAACTGTATATTTAGTACTAATATTCCAGAACGGAAAGACTATAGTACAACATGAAAAACACATGTCCAATATTCCAGAATGGAATATTCCCCAACTATTTTTGTTTGGTACAATTACTTGGTTTCATTTGTACATATTATGTAAATGCTATTTATTAATTCGCTACAAATTTGTTTGATGCACTCACTTGTGTTTGGGCAAATCATTTCTAGTCACGCCTTTGAATAAGCTATAATTTATTTTTTAATCTTTTCTACAAAACTTTTTTTTATTTATTTTAAATATGTGCCATCTGAATTAGATGAGACCATCGTGTCCATCATCATCAAAACTCGAAGAGTGTAATTGACAAAACAACTAAAAAAAGCACAAACCTCATGTTGTGACATAAATTTTTCTTTCCAGACTGGTTAAGTTTGGAGATTTCCAAAATTTATTCAACCAACTAAACTACGTGTTTCAATAAAATTCATTGCAATAAATTAAGTTGGCTTTATGATCACCATATAATTTGGCGAGTAGGAATAAATCGAATCATGACCAGAAAAGGCAAATGACGAGGGAAATTGATCATGGTGGTCATTAAAATTTTTGGATTATTTCCATAGTTATTATTTATAAATAACACGTTGAGAATGAAATGAATCTAATCATAAAAATATAACAATCTTGATGTATCTTTCACATACAGCTCAAAAGGTGGTTTACAAAACTGAAATCACAATCAAAATCTCTGATCACGATCATATATCAATTAGTCACCGTTTATTTTACACACACACACACACACACACATATATATATATATATATATATATATATATATATATATATATATATATGAGTAAGTCTCCTGTGCAACCGTCGCACATTCGACGATCAAAAGTATGTGATTTCAAGGCATACTTATGGTCGAACAATGCATACTTGTCAAAAGACATATTTATGGCCGAAAAAGACATACCTGTTGCATGTGCGACGATCTCACATGAGTTTTTGTGTATATATATATATATATATATATATTAGTGTATGTTTAATTATTTAACGAATATGCTAGTGATGAATGTTACATCTGAAAATAATCCATTGATAACATATCCAATTCAAGAATCATGTGGTTGCAGATACGTAGTAGGTTACATATATTTTGAATTTAGATCAGAATCTAGTCATTTTACACTAAGGAATTCAGGTTCATCCTTTAGAATGATTTAAAATCAGAGTTGAAGTAATAAAAAGTTTGATTTCTTTTACCTCCATTAATTTTGTCCGGTTATCAGGATACACACATCCGACTTATCTGCTTCTTTCTCCTCCTTTTTTTTTTTTTTTCACTTCAGTAATTGAAAAAGATCCACACATATTTAATCTAATTTCATAATTAAAGAACAAAATTATGTCGATTAATTTAGATGGACTCTTGAGTCTTGAATGATGTAATAATTTCTAAGTTTTATTACTTCTTATTTGCTATATACTCGGTCATTCAAGACACTATATATTTAGATAAAATAATTTGAAATAAAATATTTAAAATGAATGAATTTTAAATTCACTTAAATCAGAGTGCATTCAAAATCCATTTATTTGTTCAAAAATTAGTTCAGAATGAAAATGAAAATTTCATTTCCATATCAATTCAAATATCATCAATTGATTTCTATAAATTCTAAATCATTCCTCAATTCCTTCAATCAAACAGAACCTAAATTATTTGAGAATTCATTTGGTAGAAAAGAGAGGTAAACATAAATAAAAAATTCATGCATTTACTTACATTATCAGTATGTTTAGATCTTTAATTTGAGTGAGAAGAATTGTAAGGTTTTATTTAATTCGACTTACTCAGGTGAATGTCGGTGTTTTAAATTATATGCTATTTAATTTTATAAGACCTTTTAAAGGAAATTTAATAGGACTATGAAACTGATTAATTAAATAAGCTTTTGGAGTATATAATTATTGAGTATGAACATCCAGGTTATGTCTTAATGATTAAAGATTAGGTGCACTTCTAATATAAGTGTTGAGTATAATTCTTGATTACTTACTTAAATTATCAATCACATACAATTCGTTAAAGTCCAACAAGTATATATATTTATATTTATTTAAATTTGAAGAAAATTGATGAAACAACTTTAAATCAATTTGTTTTGTGTCTACAGTTTCTTCTATCGGGTTCCATAACAAAGACTAATTTGTCTTGGCCCTCGTGTCGTGGCCTCTATTTGAACAAAGGATATTTAACAGATGCGTTCTTTATTATTTTGTTATTTTCTTAATTTCTTTGTCAATTAAAATTGACAACACCGAGTTTTCTTACCTGTTTCAATAATTTGTATTTTGAATCGTGTCATGTTAGAAATTGTCGGTCATATTCTCCAAACTTGAAATTATATTCTATAAACCTGAGTGTTAGCACATACTATTTATTTAATTTGTTTTTAGTGAAAAACATTGGATTCCACTAATTTCAATTTGAAAGGACATATAAATTCAAAGTCATTTATAGATCTCAAGCATATTGTCATCAACATAGAGTCAGGATTATACTCTCTTTGTCTTCAAGTTATATTTACTTTTTGTGTACCTTAAAATACGAATGATTTTCCACAACATTTTCTCCTGAGAATTAAGTTTCAACTCAAACTAATAGCACACCACAACTAACTTTTAAATATGACTTAGCGTAAATACAAGAATCTTTTATTTTTATTTTTAATTCGTATATAAAATTCTTCTATCTAATTATAATAATCTGACAAGGATTTTACATAATTTCTTTAAGTCATAAATATTTATATATAAAAAAAAAACTCGACTTTTAAAGACCTTTCATTTAAATGGTTGGGAAGCGTGGGCACTGTCAGATTTATGCCAATAATTTTTAATTCAAAATTTGAATTGGCCTCTTTCCGTACCTTTTGCTGCTTTCCACAACATAACCTCATCAGCTTTCCAATATTATATAATATTAATTAGATCCAGTACCAGAATAATAATATAATATTATTTATTCCAGATATAATTAGATGATAAATGAAGTTATGGAAAATTATAGCAACTTAGAGTTCAAATCTAAATGAAAAAAATACAAACTTTGCTCCATTGTTCCTTCATATTGATATCACTGAATCCCGTGATCATTTTACATGATACATGATAACAATTTAGAGGAATTAGGTCTTTTTCTTCAAATTAATTACTTTAGATTGTAACTTAGTTTAAAAAAAAAAAAAACTAAAAGAAATAAATAAACTATATATTCCAATCAGTTGTACATTCCTTACCTAGATTTAGGATTTAGATTTGAAATTAATAATAGATAGGGACGTTGGAATGCGAAAATTAATATTCCCAATGCACATAGTTATTTAACAATCATCAACTATATTCTCTCCCCTCCAAAACTTTTCTATTGTGTTCTCATATATATTGGATCACAAGAGACGAGTACTGCACCAATATATATATATATATATATATATATATATATATATATATATATATATATATATATATATTATTTTTAATTTTTTTTTTTGTTTCTCCTATTTTCTTTGATCGATTTTGTGATATTTTAGCCAAGTTTATTTATGGTGCTCGTCCTGATATCAAATCTGACCCGTATGTAAAAATAATTAAAAAACCATTTTGATTTTAAATAATCAAAATCTATTAACTATATATAAAAAAGCAAAATAAATAATTAAAATTTAAATGATCACGGAAGCAAAGTTGAAAGACTACAAAAAGTCAGGGAGAAAGCAAAAAAATTACAAAACTCAACAAACCAAATCTTATTTCGACCAACCAAAGAATGAAATTAATTTATTTTCAAAGAAAAACAAAATAATGCAATTCTTGAATATATATATATATATATATATATATAATTTTTTTACCTAAAAAGTGACGGATCTTGATCTGCATTTACAGGCCTGAGTTAGAGAACAAAAAATGAAAGTTTTCATTTTTTAAATGACTTGGTAATAAAAAGTGGTGAAATAGATTTTTTTTTTTTACAGTATATATTATGAAAGTTTTAACGACACCTATGTTATATATATAGCTTTGAGATAAAGAAAATGAGTTTATAAATTATAGATGGTAACAAAGCGAATACATTATTGTGTGGTACGATTGCAATCAACGGAATTAAGTTTATTGGGCTTCTGGGCCTTTGGTGGACCAATAATATATGATTCGTGGGCCTTACATTGTAACTTACAATTGATTTATGACAACAATAATACTTCAATTAATCTGCTAATTAATTAAATAATTACATAATATTAAAACACAAAGTAGGAAAAAGATATGGGTTATTCTTGTACTAATATGAAAAGTATTACCATCTAGCAGAATTTTCGAAATATCATTAAAACCAAACATCATTTGAAATTTGAAAATTGACATCATATTAAGAGTACTTTATCATTCATATTTTAATTAATAAGCTTGAGATATGATATTAATACCTTGAAAAATCACAAAGTTTTGAGCTAGAAACTTATAAATTTCAAAAGATTTATCTCAGCTTAAAAAAGGGTTTACACTCGTACTGAAAAAAGGACGATCTTATTTGATTTCACTAGCTAATATCATAGATACATCATCTCTTCGAGGGATGACTAATATAGATTACAACAATTACATAAAGATGGTTAAGTAGACAAATATCGATCTTAGCTAAAGGATCTAAACCCAACATAGAAATGAGACTCTAGAACCTTTAAAGCTTACAAATTACAAGCCATATACAACAACATAAATCAGTTTCTTTCCTAACAAAAATTTGAACAAACTAGAAACTATGAAGATATATAATAAGTATACATACATAAGAATTATGTATTCAGCATGCAGTTCCACCTATATGATAAAAAGGCAGACACAACAGGATGTTACTGTTGTTTGAACTTCCAGATGGACCTTGCTCGAACAATCTCAGCGTGATCGCCTTCCATTCGAAGCAAAGATGTGCACTCTAAATCTTGTGTTTCATCATCACATGATGATGATGTTTTAGGTTTAATGTTTGTTAAGGATTCGAGCACGTTGTTCTGGCGGCATTCTCGTCGGTATTCCAATGTCATGCTTGTCATGTTATAATCTTCTAGCACATTTATGGGCACACTCTGATATAAACCAAAAAACGAGACATATTTTTGAAAATTGAAGCGATGGATCAAGTTGTGTGCATGTTAGAAAATATATACCTCCAAAATCCATCCAATGTATTTAACATTGTTAACATGTTGATTGGCATCCATGTCACTCCATCGAGGCTGAAACAAAAAGGTTGTTAGCAAGAAGCAAGTGTAGTTAATGCATAGATAGATATGTAATTATAATTACTTCGAGGCCAATGCGGATTCTGTCAGCAGTTTGATGAGTAAGCTTTTCGATGTTTTCTCTGTCAGCGTTTTCGGTTGCAATGGAAGCTCTGTTAAGGTAAAAAGGTTGGAGCTCATTTCTGACTTCATCTGGGATTTTACTCAACCTTCTTGTTTCTCTGTTCATGGTAACCCATGTACTGGTGGCTCTGGTTATCACCTTCTGAGTGTTGTAGTCTCTGATGATCCAGTCACGGCGCATCCCGTTCTTGCCAGCAGCATCCACCCACGTGTCAATCTCCACCACATCCCCCCACGAGCTGTACTTCTCGATCTGCACATGGATGCGAGTCACAACCCAGATAAGCTTCCTAAGGCTCATCTCACGGGTTGCACCGAACCCACCACCAGCCACCCCTGAATTTGCCACATGATTCAGAGCTGTCTCCTGCAATAAACAATAAACATATATATGTATATGTATCTCTTCCAGTTGGTCAGATGCAAGAAAAGAAAACGAACCTGGAGGAGATTCATGAGTGTCTCCATAGTGGCAGTTTTATCAGGCCCAATTTCATAAGACCTAATCACATAAGCTTGTCTGAACACAAACCGTTCCTCGACAAATCTCCCGATCAAATACTCATGCCCATTCAACAAGTTGGAATTCCTCTTCTCCAAAAAGGGGATCTCATCAACATGAACTCCATTCACCTTCTTCCCATTAACCGTCACGATGCTCGTTTTCTTGCTCGCAGCAGCATTCAGCTTCAGGCAAGCCGATCTTCTTATCATTTGCGGATATGATCCATTCTTCTTTTCTGTGACAAACAAATCTTGATAAGGCAGGGAGGCATGTTGTATCAAGGCCATAACAACAAGAAATGCTGAAAGGGAAAAAGTGGGTAATCTAATAATTGGAAAGCAGAAAAGAAGGAGATATATGGAGAATGTAGAAAAGTTCAAACAAGGGATTTGCAGGTCAACCACTTCTTTTGGGTGGGGGAGAAAATGAACCCACCTGCATCACACACTTATACCTAAATATAGACACACTTGTCTATACGCCTTATTTTCTTATTACTAACTTTATTTGCATGCATGCATGCATGCATCTCTATATATGCTTACTTAACACAGATAGTTTAGATTGTTCACAACCATTGCTTTGCCTATTGGGTCTACTTTGGGTTCGGCCCACTAGCCCATTTGGTTGGCCCAAATTGATCCAACACCTCTTCGATATTTCAGAGTATTAGCGGTTCAACCTATATAATATCGTAAACTACTCGGGTTATGGACCAAAGCTTCCGGCTCTTATCAAAATATCTAGTACAATTAATTTATTATTACTATTATAAAAGTTGAATGTTTATTGTTTAGGGCCTTTAGGCCATTTTTTGTAATGTTCTATATTATCTTACTAAGTATTGAATTTTAACGATAATTAACAAATTTTATATTTATTTTGTTCTTACTAATATGAAAGTAAGAGTCGTTTTATCTTGTACGAACTTTTACTGAAAAAACTACATGCTTAAATTATTCTCCTTGTAAACTATGAAATACATTAATCTTGGAATAAAATTAATTTCATATTAATGTAGATTTGAAGAACTTTAGAATAAATATATTATAAGTATGTACACAGAAAATCATAAGCAATTAAAAGTTTGGTTATAAAGAAAAAAAAAACCAATTAAGAAAAGTGTTGCGGACCTAATTACATGGCGTACTAATATATATTGAGGTTTAATTAATTAAATACGATGGCTAATTAAAAATCATCAAAAACTTGTTATCATGTAATTCAAATTTTAAAAGTGAAACTACAATATATGTGATTGTATATATGTGATTGTGATATGCAAATTAACGCTCAACAATGCAACATATCGCCACCATCAAAATTTGACAACGATTGATGTAGATTGTAGATTGTATATATTGATAATATTATTTTATAAATTTGATCTTTAATTGTAATAGTATTATACAACAGACAATCATCGTTTTGCAATGGGTTTTTTTTTTTATAACGCTAGGAACCACAAGATGATATTGATCTTACAAAATGTCAAAAGTAAATAAAATTGAAAGAAGCTATTTTCTAAAATAATGCGTAATTATTTTACATTTGTTGAATAAACTTCCGTCCAAATTACGATAAATTTTCTGCAGATGGATAACATATGGACTTGATTTAATTTACTCAAAATTGTCATCGTTTATCTAAGAGCACCCATATTGGGGTGTTTTAGATATATGTTAATAATATCCCCGAATCATGTTACAATCAATGTGTGGTGTTAATAAGGGTACTCATTTCATTCAACATTATTAATATGTTTAAAGTACAAAATAAAAAGCCCACCTATTAATGAGTAGGTCTTGTGTGAGACCGTCTCACGGATCCCATTCCGTGAGACGGGTCAACCCGATCCGGTCAAAGGTCAAAGTCAACAGTCAAAGTCAAAAAGTCAACTGTCAACAGTCAACCGTCAAAAGTCAACGGTCAACGTCGGTCAATGGTCAACGCCGGTCAATGGTCGGTCAACGCCGTTGATTTAAAAGTATTACATGATACACATAAAAATATTACATCATATACATGAAAGTATTACATGATACTTTTATAGTTATTATGTGATATTTTCAAAAAGTATTATATGCTATACATAAAAGTATTACATGGTGATATTTTCAAAAAGTATTACATGATATATAGAAAAGTATTACATGATATACATAAAAGTACCACATCATATTTTATTCTCATAATGTAATACTTTTAAGTGTATCATGTAATACTTTTATGTATATCATGTGATACTTCGTAATGTAATACTTTTAAGTGTATCATGTAATACTTTTATGTACATTGTGATACTTCATAATGTAATACTTTTAAGTGTACCATGTAATACTTTTATGTATATCATGTGATACTTCATAATGTAATACTTTTATGTGTATCATGTGATACTTCATAATGTAATACTTTTAAGTGTACCATGTAATACTTTTATGTATATCATGTGATACTTCGTAATGTAATACTTTTAAGTGTATCATGTAATACTTTTATGTATATCATGTGATACTTCATAATGTAATACTTTTATGTATATAATGTGATACTTTCAAAAAGTATTACATGATACACATAAAAGTATTACGTGGTGATATTTTGAAAAAGTATTACATAATACACATAAAAGTATTACCTCATATATATAAAAGTATTACATAATTTTTATATTCAACCCGACCCGACCCGTCTCACGGAATGAGATCCGTGAGACGGTCTCACCCAAGACTTTGTCCCTATTAATTTACTTTTTTGGCTTTAATTTTTATTTTTTATAAATTTATTTATTTAATGTAATAAATAAATAATGAGAGTCACAGGCAATGTGCAGATTCAGCTCTATACCAATTGGCAATTGTACGGTCCACATTTTTTGGAGCCAAAATTAAGACTCCAATTATATGTATCAATGCTATCACAATCACAAACCACTTGCTCGCAGCCATATTTTTTATTAAGATATTTCTGTTTACTTTTTTTCTTTCTTTTCTCTCTTCTTTTTCCATGGTAGATGTTTTCTTGTTTGATCTGGAATTGGTGTATATATAATGTTTGCTTTAAGAACATTTCACGTTTCATATATACAATTAGAAAAATAAAGTGGTGCATACAAATATTAATTAAAAAATTCACCAATCGCATGAAGGATATCACTTCGTCCTATGATTCTCTCTCTAAACTTTTGTAGGATATAAAAAATGGTAGTTAGGCGGAAAGTATATATGTATATAATTAATAGAATATTGTTATGTTTAATTTTAGGGTTTTCGAATTGGAGAAGAACAGGTGCCAAGATTCGTGGTGATGGCTTTCCAGATGTAAGAGTCCAATTTTATTGGAAAGTATTGGACAAGGGTTGCCAACATATGTGTTCTGCCCACTATCCTGCGCCAAGATTCTCTCTTTCTTATAACTAATTAATTATATATGTTTATTATTAATATTGTGGGCTATTTTTTGGTTAAAAATCATGTGCCCATAATAACTTTAAAAGTACTCTGAGTTTAAGCGAGTTTGATTTTGAGCGATTAAGAGACATGTAACCTACTCAAGAAAGATATATATTAGCATGCACGAAAAAATAAAAAATAATAAGGATTAATTGCCTACATAAAATATCGTGACATTTTTACGAAATTTACAGTTTAATGCATTTTTTTTTTTTTTTTTTAACAATGCCAAATAATGTCCTTTTTCCTTTGCGTTTGATTTTCTTGAATCAATATCTCACTCCCAATTTGAGGAATGATATCACTCACTAACCTAGTCTTGTAAGACGAGCGATCAGATTCATCTGTTATCTCAATTTTTCTCTCTTCCTCTCACTCTGTAATTTATAGTTGATTACATTTTTGCTCGAAGTAATGTTCTTATAACTTAGGATTACTAATTTTATTGTAATATTTGAGATGAATCAAGTTTGCTTTTGGAATGCAGTATATAATGTATAATAATAAACAAGAGAAATATTATAAGATCTTATTGGATTAGGTAGTATAATCTGTTGTGCATGTTTAGATCCGTTTAGATGTTTGTCTTCGGACGGTTTTTTCTTGTGATAACAACAAAACATTTTGGAGACAATGTGTTAAATCCTTTTATTATATTTTAATTTATTAACTTATATCGCTTGCCAAACTGCATTAAATTAAAAGATATTATAAGGGAAAAGAAGAAAACACACATATATAGTGCTTAGACATGAATTAGACACATTAATCTACATCAAAAGGTTACATATATATAAAGTAGTGAAATAAGGTTTAAATTACACGAAATGGACCATTTTGATCCTAGGAGAATACTTCACCCATTTGCTTGTACAACACACACTAGTTCGACCACATGCTAAAAGAAAATACACAATATGTAATTGGAGGAGGGTGTTTATTTAGGTCTTTTATTATAAGTGGATCACTAGTTTGATATCTTCTCTTCCATTTCTCCTATTCCAAATTGTATTCCACTATTTAGATTCACAACACGTATATCCATATATTGATAAATAACGTAAACACGTGTTGCGAATCAAAATGAAAGAATAAAAAATGGAATCCGAAAAGTGGAAGAAAAGATTTGAAGTTGCATGCACCCCACTAGCCCAAGCAAATACAATACTTTCCTTTAGGGCTAGTCGCGCATGTTGCGCTAGCATACTTCTCCGCCAAAACTTTCTTACATGCAGCGATGCATTCAGGCAACGTGCAAGGATTCAAATTGATGCCGATTGCACTCTCCACATTTATTGGAGCCAAAATAAACATCCCAACTATAATAGCTATCACAGTTACAACACATTTCTTCAAAGCCATGTCTATAATATAGAGAGAAATATGTTTTTTTTAAAAGATGATATCTTCTTTTTTCTTGATGAAAATAAGACTTCCGAGCTAGGGTTTATATAGAGAGGAGAATGCATGATGTAAAAGATGAGTCGTGCAAAGTTTGGTTTAACTTTTTCATTATTGGAAATTATAGGGTGCAAAGTGCAAACACCAATCCAGTTTAATGTTGTCTCCACCATACATATATAGTTAGCCGTCATATTTAAATGTTAGAATATTATTATGTTTCGCCAATCGCATGAGCAATATCTGATTGTCCAATGATTTTATTTTATTTTGGCATTTGTAGGAATTAGAATATGGTAGTTGGGCAAAAAGCATAGGTTTTAAATTGGGACTTTTAAGGTTTGCAATTAGAGAATAACAGCTGCAGAAACATGAGGGAGCCTTTCCACGTGTAGGAGATCTATTATGTACTACTGCTATAGTGCTTTAAGTGTGTGTACTGGATTTGCTACATTAGGATTCGGATTATGGAAGATTCGGATTTTGGAAAAGTTGAATCAATATTGAACAAAGATTTACAAAATTTTATAATCATATCTTATTTTTTCTACTTTTTCTATAATTATCAATAAAAAAACACTTATTTTTTCATTTTTTTTCAACAAATCCCAACAAACAACATCTATTTTTTCTATAATTCTTAATGTAAAGATGTCATTTTAATTATAATCATACTCTACAAAATCCCAAAACAAACACAAGTTTTTCAAAATCTACTCACATAATCCTTCTAAATCCCAAATTCAAACTTGTAAAAGGTACTTTAAGTTCAGAATAACCTAACCTTATTAATCACGTATTTTTTGTCAAATTCATTATGTTTTGTTTGAATTGAGTGATTTGAAAGGACTGTTGTTATAAAATAAATGGATGTAAAGAATTATATTGAAAATATTATTCAAATTATTATTTTCCCTTTTATGCTGTAATGTAGACCACAATACATAACATAATTTTAATTTGAAAAATATTTTCGTATCTCTTCATTACTCTTCTAAATATGCCTAGTGGGAAAATTAGAAATAAAAAGCACTTCATGGCTAATAATGAGTCACATCTAAATTTTGTTTTGGGCCTATGGGCTTGTACTTCAAAGATATAATGGGCTGATATCATTTAAATCCAGGCCTTATTTAATTAGAACCTTTTACCCAACTCGCTCCATCAGTGGAAGTCGTGTTAATTGGGCTTAAATCTAAAACGAATTAAAGTTGAATATGTCCTTTTCTTTTCCCTACATAATAAGTTATGTGCTATTATATTTTAATAAAATTAGATATTTAGCCATGTTTGATTAATTAATTTTATTCTAATTCCTAGTGCTCACGTTTTTTTTTTTTTTGGGTCTATATATGATGCACACGGTGGATAACATTTACCTTTCTTCCGCGTTAAAAAAATAAAATAAAATACACATATACTGTGATTTGTCATATTTTGAAATTACAAGTGTAATTTTAATTAGTTTTCTCTATATAATTCCTTTATCTTTAATGCGAGTGCGACGGAGTCACAGAGACGGAGAAAGAACACGTGAACATCGCATGAAATAGGATTAATAAAATTTTGACAAATACTTAAATAGATATATTTTGTTGGGTAGAAAAAAAAAACATTTCAAAATTTGTTAAAAATTGAAAGCATTCATTAACATATTTATTTTCATGAAACAATATATACTTCTAATATTTATTTGGCTCATTTACTAATACACCCTATTCAATTTAATATTTTTAATCTAGAAAAATTATAAAAGGATTAAATAGTAAATAATACATTAGAAAATATAACACTCATTAATTAAATATAAACATGTAAGGAAATTGCCTAATTGAATTGTTTTTGAATAATTTTTCTAATCTGTACGAAAATCCAAATATCACTTTGAAGTATGACATTCATTTTTTTATTTTAATTTGCAACATACACCTTTCTCATTTTTTGATTGTAAAACAAAGTTTCATGATTTTTAGAAATTGCAATCTAAGGCTAGTAAGAGACACTTTTCCAACTATAATCAAAATTTCATTTGATTATCGATTAAATTTCATTTTGATTATACATATATATATTTGTAGAAAAATTGATTTAGAATGGAGTGGAGTATTGATTTGATTGTAGAGCGCGCAGCATTTGTGAAATGTGATAACAGTGAATGAAAATTTTGAAAAATTTAGCTCGAAATGTACCCGCCTTTTGACCCTTATATGATGCCCTAATCATTTCATTTCCACTCTCTTCACTCTAAATTCTGTGCACACTCCACATTTCTCTCTTTCTTTGCTACTTCCCTACAAAATTACTTTGGATTTCAGTTCACATACGCGCGCAGATTTCTAGGGTTTTAGGACGTTGTTAAATCTCCAGTGATTTCATGGCTTCTGATAAGGAAAACGTGGAGGGGAGCGAGGAGCAGCAAGCCCAAGTCAAGGAAGATCCAGGTGAAGTTGAGGGGGAGAAAGTTGGAGGAGGAAACGACGAGGCGGAGGAAAATGAGGCGAATTTAGAGGAAGAAGAGGGTGTCGGAGAGGAGGAAGAAGGTGAAGAAGATGAGGAAGTGGAAGTGGAAGAGGAAAAGGGGAACGAGGAAGAAGTGGAAGATGGAGGCAACAAGGATGAAGAGGATGAAGGAAAGAAAAGTGTGAAGAGATCGAGAAAAGAAAAGAAAACTGAGTCTGCGGACGTGAAATCGCCGAGAACGCCGGGGAGTGATAGGCCGACGAGGGAGAGGAAAACAGTGGAGAGATTCATGGCCGATACTCCCAGAGCATCTGCCAACAAGCCTTTGTCCATCGAGAAGGTACTGTGATCATTGTAGCTTTTCTATTTGATAACTTTGATTTTGTCTTGAACAATTGGCTCTGTGAAAGGAGTAAAAGGATTGCTAGTGAATTATCTAATTGTTTTGGTTTGCTTAAATGCGAAAGAAGATTTTTCAGTACAGGTATTGGTTTGGTTGCTGGTACATGGACATGAATCTCATTTGATATGTGATTACTGTGTGTTAAATGGGAAAATTACTAGGTTGTATTTGAACATGTTTTGTGAGCAAAGGGAGTTGTCAAAGAGCACTAGTCAGAAATATTCCTTATGTTTCATGTTATCATATTGATCTCAACTGGCATGTTCTTATCTTTGGGTGAACTAGTCAGAAAAAAAAATTACTAGTCTATTTGTTGTCATAGTTCGTGGACTAGACAAGAGGGAAAGAAAAGTAAATTTTTTTTTTCTTAAATTTAAAAACAGAAGTTCATCCATTTGTGAAATAAGTGGTTAATGTTCTTGCAGTATATAAAAAATTTCTTTGACTGAGCAGTATCCTTGATTCCCACTGTTATATTTCCTGGGTGTACTCAATGATGTGAAGGAAGAAAGGAACAGGAAAGGAAAAGTGAGTACGGGCATTTCTTTGGGTTCAAAAGTTCTTACTTTGTTTATGCACTAAGGAAGAGTCATGTTTGGAGAATAAATGGATCATCTAAATATAATCGAACATTATGTGCTCACCGATCTTGCAGGATGAAAAGGTTTTGCTAATGCATTGACTTGAAATGATGGATGTTTTCGTTATGGATGCTTGTCATTTGAATTTTTGTTAGTTTATGATGAAATTATTTTTATTAGCTTTGTCTAGATGTATGTTCTGTGCAAGTGGAAATGGAATATAAACAGTAGACTGGAATGTTTTCTTTTGATGGTATTTTTGGATGAATAATGAAATGTTCTATTTGAGATATTTTTCTTGTACTGAAGAAAAATATTATGAAGTTATTTCACAACCTTCACTTTTAATCCCTGAAAGTGCCATAAAATTCTGTCAAACAGAAGTGGATCCTTTCGTATAATCCTTTAATTTTTTTCCTGCAATGAAAGCAATAGTAGATTGAATTTTTGTCATCCTCCTCCTGGCTAATCTGGGGTGGGGTTCTTTGGAATTTCTGACCACTAAACATGTTGATTCAATGGCAACAGGGTCAAGGTATGCAGCTCAAGGACATCCCAAATGGTATGATATTTATTTTTTCTGCACTTGTGCATTTTATTGGGCGATTTAATCATAAAAGTTGGTGAAATCTGTTTATTTGGGATTTGGATTCATCTGGTTCTTGATTTTAGTTGCTAGATCATGCAGATTTTGTTTAAGATGTTTATCATCCTGGAACATATTGTACTTCTATAATAACGATTCTGCTTTTGCTTAAAGAATACATGGTTGTATATCTGGTGTCTAGCTGGCTGGCTCTGTTGATATTTCATGAAGTAAGATTCCTGTTTTGAGAAACTCACTCTTCATGTGATATTACGTCATTTTCAGTGGCTTTCAAGTTGTCGAAGAGGAAGGCTGATGAGAACCTGCAACTCCTACACACTATTCTTTTTGGCAAAAAATCTAAGGTTTCTTTGAGGCTATTGTTTTCCATTTGCTTAGTCGATTTAAGCATTTTGGGAGTCTCATTACGACATTGGTTTGCAGGTGCACAACCTGAAGAAAAATATAGGACTCTTTTCTGGTTTTGTATGGGTTGAGAATGAGGTGAGCGTGTTTCCTTATGTTTTTTTTCCTCCTTTTTATTTTTATTTTTATTTTTTGGTAGTTCCGGTAGAAATTACTTCAAATAAAAAAACCATTCAGTTCAAGTGTCTTGTAGATAAATGAGTCGGATTAAATATAGAGTATCTAAGGCCGAATGATTTCATGATGTTGGTGAATTCTCACCTGGCAGTATTTGTCAACTGCTATATAATTTGTTATGGTCTTTAGATGATTGCTGTAGAGACCAGAGAAAATTGTGGCAAGGATTTTGAAGGTTTGAACACATTTATGTTGAAAGCTAGTAGCCTAATAGGCTGAAATCAACAATGCTCGTAACAGATGCATGTGTATAAAATAATGGAGGAAGGAGATGAGTTGGTCGTTTTGCCTGTGAAAGTTTTTCATAAAAGAACTAGTTATGTTTCATTGAAGTCACTGTACTTTGATTCTATCGTTATTAAGTGCTATACATATCTTCAAGTGTTACCCTTGGAAATGTAATAAGTTGAAACTCAGATATGTAATAAAATATTTAAATGGGAACATGAGCTTTTGTTGTCTACTTGCATATTCAGTGAACCTAGTCCACATCATGAGATGTGGTCTGAAGTATTTTGTCTATTGTCAAGTTGTGTTTAATTATTGTAATTGTTGTCTATAACAGGAAAAGCAGAGGGCCAAAATGAAGGAGAAAATTGAGAAATGTGTAAAGGATAAATTACTGGACTTTTGTGATGTACTTAACATTTCAGTGGCTAGAGCTACTGCAAAGAAGGTAATGTCTTGCAGAATTGTTTTTGGAATTGATGTACATTCATCTTATTGTTATCAATTATATTATTTTTAGGAAGAACTTTCTGCGAAGTTATTGGAGTTCTTGGAATCTCCACATGCTACAACAGATACCTTGCTCGCCGACAAGGAGAAGGTAAACCTGTCTGTGTTCCATAGTATGTTGCTGCATGTTACACATTTATTTAATATACATATAATTAACTCTTTTAGCCATGAACTGATCTTTCCTCTTACATCACAATATCTAAAGGGTAAAAAGAGGAAGAGTAAAGGATCAGCAAGGAAAAGCCCAAGTTCTTCTAATGTGACTACTGTGAAATCTACAAAGGTTAGGCTCTATCCGTCTCTATAATTCACAGATATACCAAGCAGTAATCGTGGAACACAATGGACATGTTTAACTAGAACACTTGGTTTTTTGTGGTTTTGTGCAGTATTTCTTGAAGCACTATACACAATTTGACTGTGATGTTTCAGACATGCATCTAAGGCACTGTTTCTAATGTTGCCTGTTATGGTACAGGTTGAGTATGAATATATATGTGTCTGGTTGTTTGTGTAAAACGCGTATATCTAAACTAAATACTGCATAGGTGACATTGGTTGACTAAATACTAAACAATTTTCAATCTTTAGGATCATAGTAGTGTCCTGATGGTTCCTAAATTTTTGATTGTTCATTTGATTTCCTGTTTAAAGAGAAAAGATCCTAATGTTTCCAACTTCACAAAGAATTACAAGATTGGCATAGTTTATGCAACAGAAACTCAAAGATTTAATACAATCTTACTTTTTTTGTACCGCCTCGAAGTACTATTCCCAAAAAAAATGAAATTTATAAAGTTTATGACAGAAACACCACCTTAAAGTCTTAACATTTTAGAAATAATTTAACATTTTATTCATTATCCTTAGTTTGAGAGAATCTTCTATAAAATATCTAAGCACTATCTGAAACTTGGTGAATACTCATACTATCCCTGCATAATATATCACTTAATTTTCTTGTATTATTCTATAGCTATTATTTGCCTGTGTTATCTTTATGGTCTTTTTTTCAAAACATTTGTAGCATATCTGGTCTCACCTCTGTGATATAGTTATTTCAATATATTATATGGTGAAAGATGGATGAATGCTCCACACTTCAGAATTAGAATTGCTTTTATCTTTTTGTCTGGTGCTCTGCCTTATATGATAATGTGGCTTGATTTGCAAGTGGTAGATGTAAATATATATTAATCTTGTGGTTCCTCCATAATACCCTTCTGTGCACACTTTGTATTCCTTCTTTTAACTGCTTTAATCTGATATGTAGAAACAAAAAGTGGATTCTGAATCTGCAAAAAAGCGAAAGGCTTCTACTGAGGAGGAAGACGACAATAAAAGTGAATCTTCACAAAGTGAAGATGATAGCACAGGTCCTGGGGTGGAAAGTGAGCAGGAAGAGATTAACTCAGAAGATGGAACAGATGAAGATCAAGATGAAGTCAAAAAACATTCTAAGGGAAGTGCAAAGAAAGATACTGGGAGCACTGGTGTGAAGTCAAAGTCTGTTAGTAAAGATAGCCCTGCAAAAGCTTCAAAAACCAGTAAATCTACTAAAAAGGTGTCCAGTTCAGTATCAAAGAAAGAAGCTGAAGCTGTATCAAAGCGTAAAACAAAGGCACCCTTGAAGAAAAAGCAAAAGGTTGAGGAAAGTGAGGAGGATACCGAAGTGCCCACAAAAGGTACATCTTCAAGCAAGAAAAAATCGAGCAAGTCTTCAACCAAGGATCAAGGTATTATATTTTAATATTGCATATAAAAATTTGGGTATTACTCTTACCTCCCCTTTGAAATAGTTAATATCACAGTTTCTCACCTCTATCTTTAATAATAATAATAATATTATTATTATATTATTATTATAATAATTATTATTGTCGTCGTCGTCGTCGTCATCATCATCATCATCGTTTTCTTATTATCCTTCCCTTTAAGTTTATCCAGTTGAAAAATGCATCAAGTTTTACCTTTGAATTTTAAACTTAAGTTAATTAAGATTTAAATTTAATAATATTAAATAGTGATTCAGCATTTGGGTGTCTTAGTAATGTTTATATCTGTGGGAAGTAGTCATCATCTTAGTTATTTATAATGTTCATACTGCAAATATCCTTTTTGCCTCTTGATTGGAGAAAGTGTTTGAATCTTGTGCTTTTGCTTTTAGGATAGTCTCGATCACCTATTTTTTTTGTTTCATACTTTCTTTACAACCTAAAATTACTCTATCCTGTGAAACATGAAATTGGCATAGTCCTCACCATCCATTCAGCCATCTCCTTGTGTTTCTCCATGCATCTCTCCTGAAAAGGATACCTCCTCATATTAATAGCAGAAATAGGGTGCATATGTAGTGCTGGTTTCTTCGCCTTAGGTTAATGTTCATGCATGATTAATTTTGCTAGTGAATCCAGATCACTAGATATCACTACCGAACCATTTCTTTTTTCTTATAAAAAAGAGCTATTATCATTTAGTATTAACTGAAGCAGAATTGATTCCCAATGTTTCACAATAGAAATTAAATTCTGTTCACTAACTTTGTTTTTGTTTTGTTTGTGTTATCTATTGCCAACATCAATGTGAGAAAAAAGCAATGTCCAGATAAAGAGAAGGATTTGATAGCATGAAATTCAAAATATAAAGTAAAAATGACTGGAAAAAAGAAAAGGGATTAAAAGAAATCCTTTTAGTTGCTTTTCCATGTCAAATTAAGTTTAATTATTCTTTGAATACACCTCTCATTTTCATATTTTGAACTTTGCAAAGCTTGAAGTAATATATTTTGTTGCTTTTCTTTCATCAGATGCTAGATTGATTGTTAATCTACCTGCCATGCTATTATGAACGGATGATAAACATCATTCAGTATCTAATTCTTGTCTCAAATGACAAACCTTTTCTTTTCCATTTTTTTTTTTTTTTTTTTCCAATTACTGTTCTCTTGGTGCTCATTTTTTTTATGCCTGTTCTTTAATTTGCCAATATCATTCATAGCAATGGATATAATGACAGCTGAGTCATGGTTAAAATAAAAAAGACATAAAACTTCATTGTAGATACTTCAATTCTTTTCATCTGAAATTTTAACAAGTTAAAGTGAATCTATTTTAATTGTGAATGGATGAGAGGAGTTGGGTGATTCAGGTAGTTCATATGGAAGATTACTGTTTACAACCTTTTTGCCTATCCAAATAATTTTTTTTGTTCTTTTTGATGTGCTTGAATACTTGGGAAGGAACTTTTGCCTGATGGAGGATCTTTGTTCCGGCAATGTGTATTTCTATCACTATTTTTGATGTAGGCCTTTTATTTTCATCGAAGTGTGTGGATGGAGGGAAAAATTCAACCATTAATTGCATGTTAGTGATGCTACATGGAGTAAATTCTTTCTATGTGACCTTGAACTATGTTATAAGGCAAATTCAGTTGTATTGTTGTTGGATGATCTTCAATTTTAGTTAATCTTCCTTCTTCCCGCAATTGTCAATCTTTTAATTTCAAGAAAATCTATAACAGCCTAACGTTTCTTAATGAACACTTCTGAATTAGCAGGGAAAGAAGGGAAAAGTAGCAAAGAAGTCAAACAAGAGCCCAGCAAAGAAGAAATGCATGCAGTAGTAGCAGATATTGTGAAAGAAGTTGATTTCAACACAGTTAGTATATACCCTTATCATCTGCTTTATCCCTTGCTAGTGTTGTGTTTATCATTTACAGTTTTCATGTATTCTTAAAATGCAGGCAACATTATCCGACATTCTCAGACAGCTTGGTACGATAACTGCTTTACTACATTAAGATTCATCTTTTACAAAATTTTGGGATTTTAGTAACTAATTTGCATTGTGGTTTGACCATCAGGAGAGCACTTTGAAGTAGATCTGATGCATAGGAAATCAGAAGTTAAAGAAATAATCACTGAAGTCATAAACAACATGTCTGATGATGATGATGATGAGGGGGATGATTCTGCAGATGAATCGGGAAAAGATGGAGAGGATGAGGCTTAGAGTCGCCAGAAATTGCCTTGGTTCCCCGAAGAATGGTGGTTCACAACTCACTGGGATTTGATCAACTTTGTCTTAAGCAAATGAGAAACATTTTGCCCAGAATGGGCTAAAGCTAAAAACATGACAGCTTTCTTGTTTCTAGGTAGCATTCGTTTTTTGTCTTTCTTTTGTAGCTGTACTTAATTTGTAAAATTAGTTTCAGAATTTTCAGATAAGTCAACTGATATGCAAGTTTTTTGGATCTTTTTTGAGCGATTAGTAGCTGTTCTTCATGTACTATGGGTACCATTGATATATATATAGACTATAGTTCTAATAAGGAATTCAATGCTGAGTTTCTTTTGTAGTAAACAGGTGATTATACTACTTATTCTTATACCTACATCTGACTAATAAAACAATTGACGGACCTGTCCTCATTTTTCATTTGTAAATGGAGTCGAATGTAATTTTTAAAGGAAAAGTAAGGACAACCACTAATCATTAACATTACACTAATGATGCAAATAAGACCGCATTCCCATGCGGCCGATGGCCCACCAATGAGGAAAGGGTGTACAGATATCCCAACTGCCAAGCCCACTTGGAGTTAGGCCCGTGTCAATTCAGCCCACCGCCAAGAGGGATCTAGAATATTCAGACATTCTTTTTGAGAGTATTATTACAGATAGAACGCAAGTGATAACTGATAATAGTAAAATAAAAATAATGGATGAATCTGAAGAAATTAGGTTGAGAGTCAACCTCTCTCTCCTTCACAGCTCCAAGTCCAGGCCTTTGATCATCAACAAAATCCGTGAAGCTTGCCACTCTTATGGTTATTTCCATGTAACTAATTAATTTCTATCTTTAATATGTTTTAGTTATTTATATATGTGGTAATAGCTGTGTTGAACAGGTAATAAATCATGGTATAGCTGATTCAGTTATAGAAGAGGCGTTAAAAGTGAACGCAGAGTTCTTCGAGATGGAAATGGCAGAAAAGAAGGAGCTAATTTCTGATGATATATACAAAGTGGTGAGATATGGAAAAGTGGAAGTTGGAGAATATTGGAGAGATTTTCTAAAGCTTTATGCTAATCCACTTTCTAACTTCATCTCCTATTGGCCAACACTTCCTCTTCATTACAGGTATCTATAACGATCCACTGCTGCCCAAACGCCCTTTTTTTCTTTAATCTTTTTTTTTTTTTGATTGAAAATCAGTTAATTGATTCAAAGTGGCGTAGTAATTAATCTGCGTTGTCTCGGAAGAAGAAAATGGTTATGATTAAAGAGTAAACATTAGTCCATCATATATATTTTTTTCACTAAATTATTTCCACCTCTCATTGTTTAGTATCAATTTCCCATTCAGCCAAGAATATAGAGTGTGTTTGGATTGTATGATTTGAAATTCATAGCACAAATCTATTGGTATGGATTTGAAGTCATCACTATGATTTTGTATTAATTTTTTAGTAATTGTATGGGAATTGAATACACTCTAATTTGAGCGACTTGATTTTCGACTTTCTGATTGAAGAGACAAGTCTCAATAATAAAGTTATGCCCCAAACAACATTATTTCACTTCATCTTTAAGTTTTTCACATACTGCTTACAAGTTTAAAATCATCCCTAGTTCTAAAACTTTGAACATTTTCATAAAAAGTCCACAATTATCTGATTCTACAATTTAGTATAGCTCAAATTTAACTGGAAAACTATAAAATCCACCGGAAGCAGCATGAGTGACACAAAATTGGAGGTTTCTGATGAAAATTAGGTCAAAAAAAGATGGTTATGGAACCTTTGGCAATAACATTCCAAATTACAGGACAATAAAAAAACTAGAAATCTGACACAGAATTGTATCAGGGAAAAAATGGGAACTTATTCCACAGAGGCGAGGAAAGTATGCATAGAACTATTTGGAGCAATAATGGAGAGCTTAAACCTAGAAGAAACACATGATCTTCAACAAAATTTCGAACAAGGCATCCAAATTCTTGGCATAAATAGCTATCCTCAATCATCATCAGGATCAAAGATGAAGAGTGGCATACCTCCACACACTGATCACAGCATCATCACTCTTCTTCTGCAGAGTTCACCGGGCCTTGAAGTAGTCGAAGGTGGATCGTGGAAGAATGTTGAGAAGCTCAAAGGATCATTGCAGGTTCTTGTTGGAGACCATTTGGAGGTAATAAGCAATGGCTTCTACAAGAGTGTATTGCATAGAGCTATTCCTAGTTGCAACAACACTAGGCTGTCTATTGCCAATCTGCATAGCCTAGCCATGGATCAAATGGTTGAGCCTGTGGCTAAGACTGAAGATGATCCAAGAAGATATAGAGGGAGTTGCTTGAGGGATTTTCTTAAGCATCATGCGAATAGGGATTCTAGGGCTTTCATTGACACACTCAGAATCGATGACGTGGATGTTGGAAACTCGAGAGTAGTCGAGGAAAATTGAAGGGTATTTTTGTCCACGTCAAAAAATACGTTTTCTTATATCATATGTAGGGGTGGAAATCGGACGGATCGAATCGGAAATATGGTGTTTCGGAAAAATTCCAAAAAATTTCAGAAATGAAAAACCAATTCCAATTTTCATCCAAAAATGTTCGGAAATGTGAAATCCAATCTGATTTCGGAAATTTCGGAATTTTTTTCGGAAATTTCAGAAATTAAAAAAATTAAGAAATTCAGAAATTTTCGGAATTAATTATTTGGTCTATTAGCTATATAGCCTTTTCTAATATCCTAAGAAATAATATGACCTCGAATATGATATTTCAAGCATTTAACATCAATATAATATCTACCAAAGACATGAGAGATTAATTATTCTGCTGATGTACTATAGTATAAAATAGTTATAAAATAAAATTATAAAATAAATAGTTATAAAATAAAATTATAAAATAAATAGTTATAAAATAAAATTACAGTTATAGTTATAAAATAAAATTATAAATAGTATAAAATAAAATAGTATATAATATAGTTATAAAATAAAATTATAAATAGTATATAAATACTATATTAATTTTTTTTTACTTTTTCACCTTTAGTTTTTGAGTCATATTTTATATTTAATATATACTATAGTCTATAGTATATAGTATAAAATAAAACTATAACATTTATATGAATAGTATATAGTATATAGTATAAAATAAAACTATAAAACTATATTATAAACTATTATCATTTTGTAAGTAATTATACTTATTAATTCATATTTATTAAGTTATTTTTCTTTAAGGAAGCTCAAATCAAATGAATATTTGAATCTATATTATGATTTATGATAATGCATTGTTCGAAATCCTTCGATATTTAAAATACTTGTTTTATAATTTGTATAATTTTCTTTGTCATTATTCCTATTATATAAAATGTTATCATTTTTAATGAAATTTATGATATATTTACCTTTGAAATTAGATATTCACTTTTTATTTTATATAATATATAGTATATAGTGTTCTTATATAGCCTATAATATATAGCTTATAGTATATAATATATGGTATATAGTATAAAGTATTCTTTTATAGCATATAGTATATAGTATAAAGTATATAGTATATAATATAGTATAATTCTAAAACTACAGTATATAGTATAAAATAAAACTATAGTATAAATTGTACTATATACATATAGTATATAATATATAGTATATAGTATTCTTCTATAACATATAGTATATAGTATATAGTATGTAGTATATAATATAATTAAAAAATACAGTATAAACTATAATATATAGTATATATTATAAAATAATACTAAACAACTATAGTATAAACTATACTATATACATATAATATATAGTATATATTATAAAATAATACTAAACAACTACAGTATAAACTATAGACTATAGTATATAGTATAAAATAAAACTATAGTATAAACTATACTATATACAAATAGTATATAATATATTTATATACTATCATATAGTATAAAGTATATACAATATATAATATTGTATATAGTATTATAAATTTTATTATAATATGTATATTTATATTTACACATAGTATAAAGTATATAAAATATATTATATAGTATTATAAAGTATGCTATAATATGTATATTTATATTTACATATAGTAAATGTATATAAAATATATTATATTATATAATATAATTCAAACATTTTATACTATATACTATTTGCTATAGAAGAATACTATATACTATATAAGTATATAGTATTCTTCTATAGCAAATAGTATATAGTATAAAATGTTTGAATTATTTACAACAATTACTATTGGTTTGATGGTAAGTTTCGTGTTTTGAGTGTGAGAGGTCTCGTGTTTGATTCTCAAATGCCTCTACTAACTCTACATTTTATAATTTTGGAAATCGGATCGAAATTTCGGATCGGAAATTGGAAATTTCCGAAAATTGAATTTCGGAAATAAATCGGAAATCGGATCGGATCGGAAATCAGAATTTCCGAAAATTGAATTTCGGAAATATTTTGGATCGGATTTTGGAATTTCCGAAAATTTCAAAACTAATTCCGATTTCCATCCGGAAAAATCGGAATTCGGATTTTCGGATTTCGGATTAAAAATATTCGTTCCAAAATCGGAAAATTTCGGATCGGATTCGGCGGATATCGGAAATTTCCGTTCCAATTTCCACCCCTAATCATATGTAAATGGTTGGGGACAATTAGACCGTTCTAATCATAAATTTAATATTACTTATTCGAAAACAATACCATTTATGGGTATTTATACTTAATAATTGAGATGTTGACTTAGTTAAAATGATTGCAATTTATGGGTATTTATACGTACAAATTGAGATGTAGATGCATTACTATATTTGCATTCATTTATTTTCCGTATTTATTTTATTCGAACGTGCTTGATATATTTGTGGAGTCAAATTGTGAGAAATTTGATGTTTTTTTTTAGAAATATATGAAGTATATCAAATAATGTTTTAAGTCTGTCACTAAATTTATATATCTGATATTAATATATTTTGTTGTATATAAAAATGTCTCGTAAATATCTTTTTCTTATTAAATTATTTATGAAAAAAAGAATTATAACTATGTTACACATAATGTACGTATGCTAACCGTGCAATACAAGTCTCAATATTGTAGTTTATAAAAAAGGAAAGGAAAAATTTATGAATGAAAGGAATCCTCATTTTTTTTCTCTTCTTCCATTTAGGTTATAATCTTGTGCAAGTGTACGTTATTGTTATCACTTAGACATAGTACCCCATTTTTGTTTCATTTGTACACTACCTGATATTAATATTCATTCACATTTAGACTATGATAAAATAATGGAAATTATATTCTGAATTTATAAACTTTCATGTTTTATTTATTGTGCCTTCACGTATTTATTTTATTATAGTAAGCCCCCAAACTATAAATTTTTGTTCATTAAGTCATTCTACATTTATTTTGTATTACCATCTTGAGAAGTATTCAGTTCATTTTACCAAGGATTTCTACTTCTATTATTATTTACATTAAATTATTTGATATTAAATAAAATTTGGAAGTTCAAGATTTTAATGAAACATAATAAATAGAGCGGTTGGATCGGGTTAAATCAACGTACAAATCAACTTATATTAGATAATATTTTTGTATGTATTAAATAATACTAGTAGTACTCCCACGCGATGCGCGGTTTATTATGTATTATAAAAATATATATGATTTGCAATAATATAATGACGTTATATTAAAAAGTTATTTATGACATCTTATTATTTCGAAATTTATAAAAATCAATATTTTTTATTGATAACATCAATATTCAACAATTAAATATGAAAATAAAATTGAACATAATATAATAATAGTTTTGTGTTTGTGAATTTTAATTTCTGAATAATTAAGAAGTGATTAATTATACTTACTAATATGTTTTGTTCATATTTTTTTTCCCTTAATATCTTATAATTATTTTTAGAATTTATAAATAATTTTCTGCATTGTTTTTAGATGGATTTGTTCAAAAAACATTATATTTATTCCAAAAAAAATTAGTTTATATTTATAAATTTAGGTTTCAAATTAATTTTAAATTTTAAAACAATATTTCTTAGATTTTTGAAACCATTTTTCAGATTTTTTTTAGAACATATTATAGTTTTTAAAACAATTTTTAGATTAATTATATCTATTTATTTGAAATAATTTTGAATAAATTTTATCAAATATTTTTATTATTTTATTTAAAAAAATTATTCAATTTATTGATTTTTATATCTTACACAATTAATATTACATATATATTTGAATTAATTTTTAAATTTTATTTGTTGATTTAAGATTGTTAGCATTAATAAAATATGAAATTATTATTATTAATTTCAGATTTTATTATTATTTTAATATTTTTATAATAGTTTCAAACTTTTAAACATTTTACAACCCTTCATAAAATGAAATTTAGATTTTAAAACTATTTTTCACATTTATATATTAAAATTATAAACTAATTTTCAAAATTTTAATTTTTGAGAATGTTTAAATTTCATTATATTCAAAATTTAATTATATCATTAAAATATAATCATATCATTTAAAATAGCTTCTTTTATTTCATATCTACTCCTATATATAAATTATAGGATAGTTTATAGTGTAAGATATATGTGAAGTTTATTCTATAAGATATTTAAAAGTTATTTAGTTTTTTTTTTTTTTTTCTATTGGTTGATAGTTTGTGAGGGAAAATGACAAATCTGTAAAATTTGCCAACTTTTTTCATTTTATATATAGTATAAATTTTAGTGTATAATATAATATTTTCATATCATATACATATAATATTATTTAAAATACATAGTCGTTAAAATCACAAGTTGAATTGTCTGATTTTACAATTATAGGATATTTTAACCATTTATCGATTCAACATGATACAAAATCAGATTCTGTGAAAACTACTACTATGAACGATCAGTTTCCAACCACAAGCAAACAATAAACCACTCGATAAAATAAGTAATATATTTAACCCAAAAAGTCCGATAAAACAAAATGAATAGCTGGCAGCATCTGTACCATCAATGAAATTATTTATAGGGCCTAAATGGGCTCGCATGGGACTAAGTTTTCTGGAATCTTTGCCTTAACTAGAATTAGTGGCGGATCCAGGATTATACATTTGGAAGCAAGTATCATAGATAAGAAAATAAAAGAATATTGAAGGCAAGTATCATAGCTAATATTTTGGGATATAAGAAAATATATGATATATAATATAGACTAAATAAATTTTTTATGATATAACAACTCAAGTAAAAAAATTTGGGGGCAGCCGCCCCCCTTGCCCCCCCTACATCCGCCAGACTCTCTATCAAAATAAATAAATTTAAGAAATTAATATAAATATTAATATCGGTTTGTCCTTAGGTGGGTATAGCTTTCTAATAGGATAAGGAAATGTCATTAAAATTTCACCTAATATTTTAATTAAAATGCATTCTTCTTTCCTAATTAATACTGGCCTCACCTAGTAGGTGTAACAGCTGTACCAACATTTACAATGATTTGACATCGTACAAATAATTATCATCGTACAACTATTATCTTTCGTATAGACTCGCCCAGCCTTTTCTTTTCGTATTAACTTTGCTTCGTAATGTGAATCATTTCTCTCACAATTATTCGAAGGGATATAGCTCCACACTACCACAAAATATATGACTACACTCAACAATACCACATCATATAATAAACTTTCCAAAATACTATAAAATTGATCAAATGACAAAAGAACCTTTTGACCCAACTTTTCCGATCATTGAAAGATACTAAATCTAAGCACCTTTTATAATTTCCAATCTATATTTTTCCATATTTTATTTATAATTCCAACTCCAAATTTTGATGAGACCCGGACCTCAAAATAGTATTAGAACCTAGGTTTATTGAAGAAATAATTTCCGATTTATATTTACAATATTGATTTTATGTCTAACGGAGGAGAAAATCAAGAAATTATGTATTCGAAAATATTTTTGAGATAATACAAGTTTTAGGATTGTCAATTAGATGATATCCATCAATGAATGGAACAAAATTGTTCCTTATAGTTCTAAGATTGCGTAAAATTTTAGAGAAATCCAGAAGACCATCCAATTCTATGGAGGTCAGATGGAGACGATGATCAGATCTTTATCCGAGATCCAACGAGAGATTTCAAATTTAAAAAAAGAAATTATAGATCTATATTCACGACACAGGTGCTGATATTTTGTTGGGTAATAATTTTATCCAAACCTTTGCAAAATATGAGCAAGATAATTACAAGAACCTGTTAACCTTTACTACTAATTGTGGTAGTTTGATACAGGTTTTGCGACGAGAAAAGGGTATTCAATAGAATAATGCCCATTAATTTTCACAGCAAATGTGGTGATGATGCTAAATTAACACATCCTAAAATACAGGATAAAAGGAAATTTGGTAAAACTTTTTTATCTTTTAGGCAACAACGTTTCGAAAAGGCATCGAAAGAAGATATCCAACTTCTGAATAATGCACTTAAAGAGTGAACACCTGTTGAGGACATTGATGAGGAAAGTTTACTTTCCATTGAGAATGTCAAAAAACTAATCCAGAAAATTTTTAATGAGGATCCTCTGGCTTGGTGGAATAGAAACAAGATTGAAGCAACTCTTAAAGTAAATGAACAATTTTGATACGAGTTGGTTCGATACAAGCCAATTCAGATGAACATGACAGATAAGAAAGATATGCAAAAAATTATCAAAGAGCATATTGATCTTAAATTGATTGAAGCTGGAGTCTCCTGTTACAGTAGTCCAGAATTTCTGGTAAGCAACCACGGTGAAATAAAAAGAGGTAAAATAAGGTTAGTAATTAATTATCATGGTATTAATAAGATACTTGAATTTGATGGTTATTATATCCTGAGTAAAAGAACATTTAATTGACTACATTAAAGGGTCAAAAGTGTTTTCAAAATTTGATTGTAAGTCTGGGTTTTACCAGATTAAAATGGAAAAAGAGTCAAGAAAGTATATAATTTTTTCTACTCCACAAGGTTAGTATATCTGAAATGTACTTTCAATGGTACTTGCAAAAGCACCCCATATATACAAACAAAAAATGGATAATTGCATCAAAAAATATGAAAAAGCATATTAAACATCTTAAATATTTTTTGAAGCATGTCACAAAGAAGGATTAGTGGTATCTGATAAGAAGCAATAATCGCAGTCAATAGAATCGAGTTTCTCGGTGTTATTATTGACCAAATAGGTATGAAATTTCAGAAACATATTGTGGAAAAAATATGCAATTTCCCCGATGTTCTGAATGATAAGAAGCATCTCCAAAGCTTATTGGGTGTTGTTAATTTTACAGGTAGTTTTATTAAAGACCTAGCAAAATATAGAAATAATTTTCGTCCTCTATTAAAAAAGGATAAAAAGACGAAATGGAAATGGAAATATATACATTCCCAAAGAGTTCGCGAGCTAAAACAAATTTATAGCAATCTACCGAAACTCGCAATACCACAGGATGAAGATAAATTAGTTGACTATACAGACGCTAATGATTTCCGATGGACAACAATGCTCATGCGAAAGATATCTAGAGGCGAAGAACCTTGTAGATGTGTTCTCTGACCAACAAGTCAGTTTCTGGCACATAAACAAGAATGAGTTCTTTGCAGTTTGGAAGGCTTTAAAAAAATGACCTTTATTTTTACTTGTAAAAGAATTTACTTTAAAAGTTGATAAATACAAATGTGAAAGCTTTCTTGAAAAATAAGTTCAAATAAAAAATCGAGAAAACACGTATTATCAGATGACAAGCAGAATGTCAATATTATATTTTTGATATTGTCATTATGAAATTTAATAAGAATGTTCTTGTAGATTTCCTGACGAGAGATGGATATCTTTAAAGCAATTCCATCACGGTACACTCAAGACACCTTAGGGAAAATTTGGAGGAATTGAACAAAAGATATGAATTGCTAAGAATCCGTGTCGAATGAGCTGCCTATGTTCACAAAGCAGATTTGGACTCGGTCCAAAAGGCCATACAGGCTACACAAGCTGCGTATGCCTATTTATGGGATACACTTGAGAAACTACTTCTCAAAATTGGTTCACCATCGGTGACCCAAAAGAAATTTTCGAGAAAGGTTCATTATCGATGAACACAACGGGTATTTCCAAACTCATAGCAGATCATCCTGGAGATACATGTTTAACATCAAATTCTGGTGTAGAGACATCTAATGCCAACACGAGTGAGCTATCGCATTCCGATCAATATATTAATTTGGAAAGTTAGGAATTTATTCCAGACAAGCCAAGTCAACCCAACACCTCTGGGTTAAAGAGAGAGAGGGGTTAACCTTAGGCCACAGACAGACCCAAGAAAGGTTAACACTAACGAATCATTTTCTCCATTGCAAGTTTATCAAAAGATTTGGGAGAAATTGGTAACAAGAATCGGGATCAATCCAAGCAAGATGATTGCTGATTGGTATGGGAAATATCCACGACTGTGGATGCTTGTAGGTGTAAATTCACGAGACGTTCGAAAATGATACGACTTTGGAGCTATTGCTTCAATTCTTACCACTGCACCAAGCTTTACGGAAATCTCCAAGTTACCGGAATGGATTGCTACGGCCGTTTACGATTTGTGGCAAAAAAACCAACATTTGGGTTGAGGAGATATCTTGAAGCTGAAATTCATATCAGCGGCTCTAGAGATTATAGGTAAAGGGTCTCATCCGATTTTTCACTTTATAAAACTATAGAGACTAGTCATGATGGCTTTCAACAGAGCAAAAACACTACTAACAAGCAGCCCTCTAGTGGACGTCCTCACTAAAGATGAGATTTCTACAGGGCGAGCACGGGAAATGTGGGTATGTCTTATAGAGATGGACAAAGTCAAATATTCGTTCAAGATCTTCTAGAACTCTATGAACGGATCATTCCTGTTAAACTCAATGACAGGAAACACTACTAGATTTGCTGAAAATCTCTTCGAAAATAAGAGAAAGCTTATCTGAGAAACAAGATTCCGGCAACAGAAAACATATGAAAAAATGTATGTAACATGATACATATCGGAAGATGGAAATAAATAATTTGTTCTTTCTGTCAGATATATGAGAAGCCTTTGTTCGGACAAGACTTCAAAATAAAAAACAGCCGACCCGAACCACCACAGAAGAAGAAGGGTTCGAAGAGGGGTTTTTAAAAAAATCCAAAAAATGTAAAGAAAGCGAGTCTAATTAGACTCGATAAAAAATCGTGTAAAATATGAATTTCGTGTAAGAGAAATTTTCGTGTAAGCTAGGATTAAATTTTCGTATAAGGCCGTACCAAGCATTAACATCGGACAGTGGAGCGTCCCTACTATGAGCAAAAGATAAGTCGTCATCACAAGACAACTTCACAAGGCTCCACCCAATCGACAGGAGATGGTGGAATCACGTGGCCACCAAACGCCAAAAGAATGTGGAAAAAAGATTGGCAAAAGACATGTCCACCACTCGACAACTAATGGTGGGTGAACCACACTCCACTAAGCAATGATGGATGGAAGCTAGCAGTGGGACACGTGAAGATGATATAAAACAAAATTGGAGAAGGAGTCCGCATTTGAAATCCACGGAAAATGCCTATAAAATGAGGTCTCCCGTCATTTGAGAAAGGACATTAGAAATCGACCATTTCTTGAGCACTTCTCTCTAAAATATAAGTGTTTAAATTTTAAAGTTTTTCTAGTTTATGGGGGATTCCCCTAAGAGTTAAGCCATGATCGGCTAAACCAAGTATTCTCCTCCACCGGTGGAGAAATAATATTGTATTATAGATCTGTATTTTATTCCTTCAATAAAATGAAGACTTTTGCTTTCTTTCGTGCTATTCGGAAGTCCTTTTAATACTCTGTATAGTTAATACCGGTAGTGCGTCTTCCCGTGATCTTCTTGAAAACTCTACCAGGTGGGTGAAAGTAAGGATTGTGATCTGTGTTGTCAATTTGAAGACGGAGTGGGACCATCGACTGCAGGCGTGAAGTTGGATCGCTGATCCGTGAAAATCAGAGGATTAAAGACAAAGACAAATGTATATATTTTACAGAGTATAAAAATTAAATACAGAAGCATGTTGGGTCTGATATTGATCAGTGTATTCTTTATTCGGATATAATTACTATTTGAAGTGGAAGAATGAAATAAATAAAGAAAGATCTTTGAAATTTTGGATTTTTGTGAAAGTCAGAATTAAGTAATGATTGATTTGTGGTAGAAAAGGAAAAAAGAAAAAGAAAAAACGATATAATTGGATATTTATTATATTGAGTGGTAGAAAATGATTTTATTATATATATTATGGTAAAAATGGATAATATTTCTTATTCGAATGTGTCAAGTCAAGTCCAGTCTAAACATTCTTTAATTTAATTGTATTATGTAGGGGGAAAAATCAATTTTAGTCCATTTAAAACGCTACTGTCCAATTTTAGTCCACTATGAATTTTTTTTAATTTTATTCCACTTAATCAAAAAATCGTCGCTATTTGGTCATTTTTCCCAATTTTAGCCCATTTCTCCGACAATTGTATCACAATCGCCCCCAATTCTCACCGGATGACACATTGAGAGAGAGAAGTGAATTGTTATCGGCCGATTACCGACGATCGGCACGGCCGATCGGTGATCTGAGCCCAGATTCATGACAGGCTCAGCGAGGGCTTTGATTTGGGTATAAGATCGGCTTCGATCGGAGGCCGGATGAAGAGATTGGAGGAGAGAGAAAATGGGGGAGATGTGAGAGAGAGAGCGAACTGTTATCGGCCGATTGCCGGCGATCGGCACTGCCAATCGGCGATCCGAGCCTGGATTCATGACGGGCTTGGCGAGGGCTTCGATTTGGTATAAAATCGGCTCCGATCGGTTGCCGGATGAAGAGATTGAAGGAGAGAGAAAATGGGGGAGAGGTGAGAGAAAGAGCGAACTGTTATCGGTCGATCGGCGATCCAAGCCCGGATTCATGACGGGCTCGGCGAGGGCTTCGATTTGGTTATAAGATCGGCTCCGATCGATGGCCGGGTGAAGAGATTGGAGGAGAGAGAAAATGGGGTAGGAGAAACGGTGGCTCTGGCAGCGTCGGCGGTAGCGCAAGTGGGGAAAATATTAAAATTGGGGGCGATTGTGTTACAATCGCCGGAGAAATAGACTAAAATTGGGAAAAAAGACCAAATAGTGATGATTTTTTGATTAAGTGGACTAAAATTGAAATTTTTTTTCATAGTGGACTAAAATTGGACAGTAGCGTTTGAAATGGACTAAAATTGAATTTTTCCCTATTATGTAGTGTTTATTATTTTACAAATTAATTACTAATTAATTGTGAGATTTAATTTTTAAAAGTATTTGTTGATTTGGAATTCAACCTGGTTCAAAATTCAATTGAATGGATTCATTTAAGACAAAGTCTTGGAGTCGGGTCGGGTTGAATATAAAAATTATGTAATACTTTTATATATATGAGGTAATACTTTTATGTGTATTATGTAATACTTTTTCAAAATATCACCACGTAATACTTTTATGTGTATCATGTAATACTTTTTGAAAGTATCACATTATATACATAAAAGTATTACATTATGAAGTATCACATGATATACATAAAAGTATTACATGATACACTTAAAAGTATTACATTACGAAGTATCACATGATATACATAAAAATATTACATGGTACACTTAAAAGTATTACATTATGAAGTATCACATGATACACATAAAAGTATTACATTATGAAGTATCACATGATATACATAAAAGTATTACATGGTACACTTAAAAGTATTACATTATGAAGTATCACAATATACATAAACGTATTACATAATACACTTAAAAGTATTACATTACGAAGTATCACATGATATACATAAAAGTATTACATGGTACACTTACAAGTATTACATTATGAAGTATCACATGATACACTTAAAAGTATTACATTATGAGAATAAAATATGATGTGGTACTTTTATGTATATCATGTAATACTTTTTGAAAATATCACCATGTAATACTTTTATGTATAACATATAATACTTTTTGAAAATATCACATAATAACTATAAAAGTATCATGTAATACTTTCATGTATATGATGTAATACTTTTATGTGTATCATGTAATACTTTTAAGTGTATCATGTAATACTTTTAAGTCAACGGCGTTGACCGACCATTGACTGACGTTGACCGTTGACTTTTTGACTTTGACCTTTGACCGGGTCGGGTTGACCCGTCTCACGGAATGGGATCCGTGAGACGGTCTCACAAACCTACTCTTCATTTAAATCATGGCAAACTCTGTCTAAATCATTTAAATCCATTCAAAATACAGTTTTGAAGTGTTTTGGACATATGTTATTAACCTGTTCTTTATATACGAAATCACTATATATATATACACACACATACACTTGTGCATTTGTAATGTTTAATAAAATAAAAAAAATAAACAGAAGATATATAAAATTGTACAAGTGCTTGTTTATAGGATCTGAATCTCCTAATTCATTTAGATATGAATAAATGTGAGACTTTATCCCCTTTTCTAGAGATGGGGTTGGGTAGATTAATTTGAAATTTAGAATTTGAATAAATGGATTTCAAATTCATTTAAATTAGAATGGATTTGAAATCCACTTAAATTAGTTAAAAATTAGTTTAAAATGAAATTTATAGATTTTAAATCTACATCTATCCAAATATCAAATTTCAAATCTTCAAATTCACGTAACCAAATGGAAGGTTGCAGATTTTTTACATGTGATTTGAATATATGTACTATCTATTTAATGTTTTATGTTATAAGTATTAATGTCTTATCCTGTACTTCGGAATCTCAGATACCGTGTTCATATACACAAACAATTAATGCCGCAATTATATTTATTATATACACAATTAACCCTAAACCCTAAAAGTGCACCACACAATTAATGCCACTTATGTAAAATAAATAAATTACACATGGTTCACGGTACTTGTTACTGAAATCTATAACTATTTTATATTATTATTACTACTAGGGCAGTGTAATACACTAGATTTTATAAAAAAAATTAAATAGAACATGTTAAATTTGAAAAATGTAAATATTATTTATATATTAAAATTAAATATATGGTTTGTGTAGTGCATATCATTGAACATTATATATAACATAATATGATTAAATAATTATTTAATTGTAGAATTATAATTAATTCCATTTATAGAGGATCATAATTTTTTTATTTATTATTTTAAAAAGAATATATATTATTATGTTATTTATCATGCCCACCATTTTTTTTTTTTTTTGGTTTGCTTTTTATTTTCAACTTCTATAACAACCCTCACGTTTTCTTTTCAAATAAACGATAAAAAATGAAAGTTAAAATTTTACAAATAAATTTCATAATTTATTTTAAATCACATATTCAAAAAAATTATTCAATTTTATTAATTAATAAGTTTGAACAACCATTTTCAATCAGCCCCACCTTTATTTTAGTTTTTTCTATTTATTTATATTTTTTCTTTAAACTTTTAAATTTAACAAATTTCAATTATGTAAATAATTTATATTATTAATTTTAGCATATGTTATTTAAATAAATCTTTTGATATTACTATATTATTGAATTAGTAATGTTTCTTAGTAACATAAAATTTGAAGGAATTAATTAGCTACATGTAATGTGAAAATATTGTATGCTTGACATGTGGATCTTTGGTCTTACTTTTATATATGTAAAGATCATAATTATCATCATCTTGTGCCACATATCAAAGCCACAATTTCTCTCATAATAATAATTTTTTAAAATAAAATCTTTGATCATTTAAATTTTAGCTTGTAATATGGCTAACTAATGATTTTAAATTAATGTTTATAAGAAATATTACTAAATAATATAAGAATTTTAACTAGATTATTTGTTAAGCATATGTTATACTTCAAAATAGAAATTATTTATTTGAAATTTGTTTAATTTACAAAAATTGATAAAAACATATAAACAAATATAAAAAAAATAAAATAAATGAAGGTGAGCTGCTTAAAATTATTTTTTTCAAATTTATTAACTAATGAAATTGAGAAATTTTTGTGAATATATATTTTAAAATAAATCATGAAATTTATTTGGAAATTGTAACTTTTTTTTTTTATCATTTAATTGAAGAAAATTTGAATTATTTTAGATTTTAACAAATGTTGAATAATATAATAAATATAGCAATATATATTTTTCAAAATAATAAATAAAAAAAATATTTATATTCCTATACAAACACAAATGCATTTCAACAATTAAATAATACATACAATATATCATATTATGTTATATTTAATGCTAAATTAGTTTATATGTATTGCGCAAAATTATATATAATTTATTTTTTGGATATATAAATAATATTTAAATTTTCTAATTTTATTAAATTCAATTTAATTTTTTAAAATTTCATGTATTACAGAGTCTTATATTAAGAAGATATAAAAAGAAAAAGTGCTCATTTGGTCCCTTCCCAAGATCCATTCTCATGTTTTATGCAATTACGTAGTCATATTTGGTTGACTTAAAAAGGAATTAAGAAGTTATTATGATTGATGATAGAGAACTCGATTTAAGATATATATTTATAAAAATTATTTTAATGAAATCGTTGATTGTATTCATAAAAATTATGTATGGCACGCATGTATACCTTGAGTAGAGTAATTTTCTTACTTTGTTCATCATACAGTTCTTATACCAATTGAGCCCACAACATACGAAAATGTTATAAAGCCAAAAGAGAGAAAAAAAAAAAAAACCTATACACACTCCATTCAATACTACACACGTCCATTTTAAACATATCTGACAGTATTACTGTTTTATCCTTACAATTACACAATATAAAATTTAATAAACTTTAATATATAATTGTTTTATTTATTTATTTATAGTGGAGTGTGTTATGTAATGGGTGGGTACGTGTAGCCTACCAAAAAAAATGTGACTGTTATAATAAGTAATTGAAAACGAAATACGTCGACACAGAAAGGGACCGGACAAGCCCATCTAATAATAAAAACCTTTTAACTTCAATATTAATAAACCAACATTAAAAAAAAAGAAAAAAAAATTAATTTTACAAGTGTAGATGTGTCTAGGCTCCAACACTAATTAATACTAGGGCCCGGCTATCTGCACCCCAAAATCCACTAAACACACCCCAATTATTTTATTTTTGATTTAAAAAATTCAAGAAATAATATAATGACAATTTTACCCTTATGAGTTCGACCATTGGTCGAACACACTATAGCGTGTTCGATCACCAGACGTCGAACACTTGTGTTCGACAAACTAAGGTCGAACGGATCCTCAGATTTGTTGTTATTTTTACACGATTTCACATGATTATTATATACTTTGTTAACTCATAAAATGATTTTTTTAGAGGATTTAAGGTTTGAGGAATGAAAAAAGAAAAAAAAAAAAAAGGAAGAAGGAGAAGCAGAAGACGGGAGGAGAGGAGAGAGAAGTTTGATTTTTTTTATTAAGAAGGGTAAATTTGTAATTTTACTCTTTTTTTGAAATTTTTGAATAAAAAAAATAAAAAATGGGGTGTGTTTAAAAAACTTGGAGTGCGGATAGCCGGACCCTTAATATTATATATATCTCCAAACATGAATGATTATAGTGGCTACATGAAATTAAAAAATTCATACAAAATAGTGATCAAGAGTGGAAAGAAACATGTGTAGTGAGGTGAAATTGCATGTTGAAGGAGTTCAAAGCGTCGTTCCCTTAAACCCAACTGATCCCAGACAATCCTGCAAGATTCATGTCCCTCAAGATCTGAGCTCAACCGCCATTCTGCAGAGGCGGTTTCACCTGCTCCTCGGGTACACCAAAGGCTACGATGGGGACTCGGGGTGGCTCGTGGCGGGCCTGATCAAGGACTCGCTTGGTAGAGCCCTGATGGAGCAGCCCTTGCTCGCCGGAAGGGTTCGCCGCTGCGAACACAGCGACACTGATTTGGAGATCGTGTCCAATGACTCGGGTGCTCGGTTGGTGGAGGCGAGGGCAGATATGTCATTTCATGATTTTGTTGAGCTCATGAAGGTGAAGAAGACTGAAGCTCAAACACACCTTGTCTTTTGGGAGGATGTTCTTCAGACTAATCCTCACTTCTCTCCACTCTTTTATGTCCAGGTTTTTTTTTCCTTTATGAATTGCTTTTCATGATTCCCAATGCTAACATGCTAAAAAAATTCTTTTCAGGTTAGCAATTTAATATTATTATCTTCAAAACTATCAAAATTTAGGTCGTATTACTCTATTTCTGACCAACAAGATCTGATCGTTCCTTTAACATTAGTTGATGTCATTTTATTTTATACTTATAGAATCAAGTTGTTTCATTTTCATTGAAACAGTTAATAAACTTAGATCGTACCATCATATCTTGAGGCAAAAGTGTAATCGACTGAAATGACTAAAGAACAAAAGTTATGAAGCAAACAAAAAATAACTTTTTATATGAAAATTGGTTAAGAACGAGAGTTTCGATCATTTATTAATACTCCATCCATTTTGTCCTTTATGTAATTCAAATTGAGATTTGTTTGGCACAGGTTAATTACATTAAATTTAAAATTTATAAAAAAAAATTTGGCAAATCACGTCGATTTCAAATGAAAAATTATTTATGACCTTGTATTAATTTTAATTTAATATTTTTTGTTTTAAGGTGACAAACTTCAATTGTGGAGGGTACTCGATTGGGATAAGTTGCAGCCTTGTAGTAATGGACCCATTTGTCCTAACAAACTTCCTCAAGAAATGGTCTCATATCCACAAAGACATGGTTTCAAATGGAACAAAAATCCCCACATTTTACCTCCCAAGTCATGGAAAACCATCATCCTCTCCATCCCTACTAATGGGATCCAACACATTCAACAATACTGCTCAAACTGTACTTTTCAAAATCCCATCAAACATTCTCAACTCCAACTCCAACACCAACAATATTCACAAGAATCTTGCTGCTCTATGCATCAACGAGGCGGAGCGCCATGTTGGTCGTAAACTGCCCTCAAACTTGTCTCTTTTTCTCAAGCTACCTCATGAAGATGCTAAGGTGGAAATTTGTTCAAGAAAAGGGCTGTTAGAGAGTCAATCATCAGAGTGTTGTATTATGAATGGACTTAGTTGTTCAAGAACATGGAATGAACTGGGATTGGAGAGTGTGTGTTTTAATGAAGGAAATAAGCCTAGCTATGTCTCATGCTGGATCAACTCAGTAGTTGATGAAGGATCTGTTATGGTGGTTCCAATTGATGCCAACATTTCAGGATTTCAAATTGTGGTCACTTTCAGTTAGAAATGGTTTTACTATTACTCAATGTGGTCATAGTTTGTATGTGAGTATTAATTGTTTCTTCTAAATTACTAGCCAATGCTTTCTTTTAATTGAATTTATATTTGTGAAGAGAGTTACAAAGGTCATGTATTATTTATAATCTTTTCTACTTTAGTTTTTAAACTTGGTTTCAGATGGCAAAGTGTTTATAATTAAGATTCTAAATTTAATTATATGAGTCAAATCTTTATCCATAGCCTAATCGATTCATTTGTACTCTCCACCGATACCAATTGTTTGTGTTTGAATTTTGTAATGAATTTTGCAGATATTACATCTGATAAAAAAAGAAAAAAAAAGGTCAATTGCAATATCTACCATTAATCTAGCTTTACATAGGTTACATTATGTACATGGTGGCAGAGAATCTTCCTTCATGTACCAAAAAAGATTGAAATTGAACACTAAATTGATATTTAACAATACTATTTTTGAATGATTTTTATGAATTTTTTCTACATACTCATAGTCTTTACTTCCACAAGTGTAGACTGAAAACAAATAAAGTAGCTCAATTGTCTCAATGAAATAATGACGAATAAAACGTTTAGCCATTCATTTCACAATCACAATCACATGATGTTTAATTTCTTCATCATAAGTAGATCAAATTAAGGATACATACTATAATTAATTAATGAGATACATATTTCAAAAGTGATTAATCTTGTGCAAATAAGGTGGTGTGAGGAGGCCATAAGAGGACCCACCTTTAGCCATATCACTTTTACCCAAACGTCGTTTCGGGCTAAACGGGCTGCAACCTCCATACCCAAAACCATGACGTGGGGCCCGGTATTCATCCTCATCAATATCCATTTCACCCAACACTTTGCAGAAAAGATCAACTTCACATGGGAGAATCAGAGGGCCTTCACTATTGAACCCATATTCCAACTCAGCATCCTCAAGCAGCATCTTGAACAGTGGGTGATTAGCAAACTCAGCTTTTATCACAAACCTTTCTCTCTCTTCTCCAACATACACTGTGAAACATCCATTTGGAGTACTTGTCTTCTTTTGCTTCTCTTTTATGCCACTACTATTCCATGATTTGCTCTTTCTAAACATGTTTCTTGTTGAAGATGATTTTGATCGATTCACCATAGATAGATACTTCTCGAGTTTCTTGAACATGGACCCTTTCTTGATCTTCTCAACGTGTTCGAATTCCATGATTGACTAATTCTTACAAAGGCAGATAGAAAGAGTTACTACTGAATTAGGGTTTTGGTCAACCTCTATCATAGGCTAAATCAAACATGGATTTGATTCTTGGCTTTGTTGCGTTGTCCATGATTTGAATAAAACTCAAAAGGGTTTTGAAAATTTGGGATACTAATCAAGAATAGGGTTTTTAATGGGATGGAAATGATCTTTTCGATATGGAAAATATCTTCAAGATCGAGATTTTATGTATGGTAATGATAATATTCTTGAAATATTAGGATTTTGATTTTCTGTGTAAGTTTAATCTTTGAACATGGAATTAAGGCAACATTGTTATATAATCCTAGGGCGAGTTCGATGCTGCATACAGTGCATGTACACCGGGTTTTTATTTTATTTTTATTTTTTGTAATCAATAATGAAGCTATAATGTCAACGAATTTAACAAATTTATTTCTTGAGTGCTCATTATGGGTAGTTTTTTTTCCATGGATGTCAACGCCTCCAATGCGTGCACAAAGAATCAAATGTTTTATAGTTGTTGGAATTCATTTTCTTGGTCTCTCTTCTTCACGAAATATTCTTTTATTGTTGGTAATGAAATGTTGTGTAATAAAATATATTATCGTATGGTTGTTAAGGAAAATTGTTTGTTTTTGTTTGTAGAGTAGGTGGAATAAAGGGGCTACGTGCACTAAAACAACTTCATTCTGACTTAATATAATCCAAATAATGTCTTTTTAGTTGCATAATTATATATGTTTTTTTTTTCTTACATAATTATAAGACCTAAAATAATATGTGTTTCAATCTATTGCAATAAAATGTAATTGTTTTGATGCACATGATAGGATCATGAATATCCCAATAGTGATTGAATCTGCATATGTCAAAAGTTTGGCTGAGAACGTATAATAGTCGAGAGTTATAAGACTCTTTAGATATTAATTGAGCATAATTTGTATATGTGTCCATAAAGTGTTAATATTCCATAATTTTTTCTTTGTAGCTAAAAGCTAGATATTTAGACAGAGTTTGAGTGTTTTATGAGAACATTTTGAAAATGAAGTTATTAAAATGTGACGCATTAGAACTGAGAATGATAAACGTGTTTGATTATATCTAGAGAAAGATTAAGAACATTTAAGATTTTTTCGAAAAAGAAAAAAAAATTGATTTGGTAATAACTGGCTTGTTAAAAAGGCACAATTTGACTGGAGATATTTTCCAAGTATAGACTAACGGTAAATATTTATGACTTGAGATTTTTTATTTTTTATTTTTTGGAAGTAATTTATGACTTGAGATATTAAAGCTAAAAATCAATGTGCAATCTTAGACATATATAGTTTGACCCTAAATATAGTATCTTATGCAAGCTTTCAATTTTGGGATCAAATGTCAAAATCAGATATATGAAAAAACCTACATGGAACTTACAAATTTTCAAAGAACATAAAAAAGCAATGACCAATTCGTTTTTTCTGTAATTTCATAAATAAAAAAAAAAAAAATTAGGATCAGTGCACCGTAATTAAATTCATTTTTGGAACCTAAACTTTTGATGTTATTTCACATTAGTACCTAAACTTTAGTTTTGAGGATGAAGAGGACGAGAGGCGAAGCAGAGGATAACATGGAGATTGTATGGCAAACTCCGGCGAACCTTCCACACCGCCACGACTACATTTTCCGAGACGGCAAGTATAAAAACTCTAATATCTCATACACTTTCAGTCGAAAATGCCCTAAACTTTCGTCCATTGAATTTCACAGAGTTTCATTTGCTGTGTGTGTTTGAATTTCTGCAGGCATAAGATACGTCAAGCCCTACTATTTTGAGTTCATTTCACATGTAAGTATGCAAATTTGTTTGTAAGTAATTGTTTGCAGCAGTTGGTTAGTTATTGAAGTGATTAATTGTATTGAATTACAAAACGTGATTAGGGTTTTTGGATTCTGGTTGCAGGCTAAAAATCGATGGGCAGGGAAGACTATTGTTGATATATTTGCTGATGAATTTAAGGGGCGGCCTCGCGATTATTATGTATATAATTTTCTTATGTGCTTTTCGTTTACGCTCCTTTCTGCCACTATGTGGGAGTTCACTGCTTAATTAGCAAAAAAATTCTAGTATGTGCAGTAGATTATAATGGATTGCAGTCAATATGATGATTACTCGATGTTCTTTTTCTGCATTAGTCTGTTAGTTATATGTATGTAATTTTGAACTACGAATTCCAAATGCTCTTTCTGCCTTCTAGATGGGATTTTTTCTCTGCGTTCGGATTCTTTGTTTCAATCACCATTGGTGCTACTGTTCTTCTCTTGAAATTCAGTTTACCTTACTGTTTGATATGGTTTCTTTGGATGCCTGTGTGGAGGAAAAGTTGATCATGAAGTGAAAGTCAATGATTCTGGAGTTTTTTAGCAGTCATTGTAGTATTTACTGGGGAAACTTTTCAGAAGCCTCACTCTGCATATGCTTGAGCAATTGTGCTTTACAAATTGTGTTTTTGTTCTTTTCTTTCCTCCTATGTTCAATAAGTGTCTAGTTTTAGGTTGTCATTTTTGTTGTTGGATTGCATTGATCTCCGTCTGCGATATTTTTATGCATGAAATGATGATGCAAAGTGCAAACATGATCCTTGTTGGGGTGATCATGTAGTTGCTGGGTCATACCTTTAGATAACTTAGTTTTGGTTTGAGTAACCCATCCAATGAATTGATATTGATAAACCCTTGAACATGACATGCTGAATGTGTAGTCTGAACTTGGTTTTCCAATTTAAGTTTTGATGCCCTAAGTTGACTGCAGGTTTCTGCAGTGAAAGCTGGGCGCATACAAGTTGATGGACAGATGGTACCTATATCATATGTAGTACAGTCGTCACAAAAAATAAGCCATTTCCTGCACAGGTTTTACTTTTAAACCTCTTATCTTCAAGCACATTAAGTACTCACCTTTTACTGTGGCATTTCGTTCTTCCCTTTCTTTAATTGCATACAACGGAATGTTATTAGAGTCATTGACATATTGAAGGTTGTAGGCATGAACCTCCGGTGATGGCTATGGATGTTCCGATTCTCCACACTGAGACAGATGTCTTAACTGTTTGTAAGCCTGCATCAGTTCCTGTAAGTTTATTTAGTTGATAAATTGTTTGTTCTAGTTGAACTAATTATTAAATTTCTTTTTCCTGTTTATCCATGATGTGCTGAAAATTCCATTAGAAAGCAGTCCATATGAGCTATCTGGTAAGACAGCACCTTAGCATGGAAATGATATGAGTAGCTTGGTTTGACCATACACGCAGTTTGCACTATGGAACCTTTAAATATCTCTGCTTTGAAAATGGAAATTAGTGTGGCTGACCGTGAGTTACAATGTTCTTCAGATTTTAAAAGTGTATCAATTAAGTCTTAGGTCATTACTTTCTGCCAGATAGGAGAGGGATACTGTATCCTTTTTTCTTTATGTTCATGGGTTGGGGTTTTTGGCATTTTGTTGCTACACTACCCTTCATTTCATTGTTTTGGGAGGTCATGTATGCAAAGATTTTGACATATATAGATACCATAGTAGGGTTTGTATGGATAAGGAAACACAACCATGCAACCTAGTTCTCTCTTTCAATGGTGGTTGTGCAAAAATGTGTTCACTCTGAGTGACATTTTATTATTTTTCAATCGGAATGACCTTGTAGGTGAAATGGATATCTGATATAAATATTTAGGTGCATCCGTGTGGGCAATATCGGAAGAACACTGTTGTCGGTATACTTCAAGCAGAGCATGAATTGGGACCATTATTTCGTATCCTACTTTTGCTTGGCTTTTGTGAATAATCAACAATTCCAATCGCTATCTATTAGCTGCTAAAGGCAATAATGTATTATTTATTTATTTTCATATCCTTGACTTTTTAATATCAGCAATTCATCGATTAGATCGCTTGGTCTCTGGACTTCTTATCCTAGCAAGAAATGCTACGAAAGCTGATATTTTCAGGCAACAGGTATTCTGGTTTTATTGATGTGCTTATTGCTTGGTCAAATAATATTAAGTTGTATGTGCATTAAATGATCACCTCATCTGAAAGCTTAAAGCATTAAACCATCAGAGGACAACCGTTTAAATATTTATCAATTCCCCTTCAAGGGCAGGTGACGTTCTGCTTTTGAAGCCTAAAATCTTTGTATTTTTCCTGGAAATGGGTGGTAGTGAGATTTGAATATAAGTTTTCTTGTCAGTCGTGACTGAGTAGCATGTTGATTGATCACATTATCTTAGATCATAAACCATGAAAGTGGAGACCAAATTCAATGTCTAATAACTCAAACAATATGCATAGCATGTGCAAAGATCTGTTTATCCCTGAAAGTCATTCTGTCATGACTGCTTTCTTGCTGTCAGTTATTGTTTTTTTATGTTTTCATGATTAACTTGCTTCAGATCGAATCGGGAGAGGTCAAGAAACAATATATTGCGAGGGTCATAGGAGTATTCCCTGAGAATGAGGTACTTAAATGTCTGTTCTAAATAACTTAATTTTCCTTGCTTGATCAATCCACTTTTTTCCAAAGAGTATTTTTGCTTTTGCTTTGACTTAAATTTCAAATGTTTTATTTATAGAAAGTTGCTAATGTAAATGTCAACTACAACGCTCGAGAAGGAAGGAGTACAGTGGAGGTAAGAAGTTCTTATTCCACTTCTTTCCAAATACTCGCTGAGTGTTTTGTTCTGTTCTTGATGTCTCATTATTACTGATCCAGTCATCTTTTTTATTCATTTGTAAATGTGAGGTGAATTCTTTACTTTTCAGCTATGCCTCTTCATGATTTAGTGACATTAACTTGCCTTCTTAGATGTCTTTATTTTAAACAATGCTATAGATGTTTTGATGTGATCCACAATAATTGGCACTTCCTAGTAAGTTAGGGGAGTGTCTATATTGTCAGCATCAGAGTCCTTTTCTGGTCACTCTTTTATGACGATATGTCTGCTTGTAAATTGTTTAGGCAATTTCTTGTATAAATTCTGCGACACCTTATTTTCTCTCAAGTAGTTTTAGCACTTAGCAGTATCATCACATTAGACATTTGCAGTTGGAAAATGGTTCAAATGGGAAGAATCCTTGTAAAGGGAAAGCTGCTTGCACCAAATTCACTGGAATTAGTACTAATGGAACACAAAGCTTAGTTCTGTGTGAACCAATCACCGGAAGGACACATCAGGTAATAGATGTATACTGCTTTTGAGGAATCATGTTGATTTCTGCTAATGACATGCCTTCGTCACAAAAATTGCATCATGTTCTTCACTTGGACCTTTTTTTCTTGTTCAATAATGAACATTTGATCTGAGTTCACATCTAATTAGGCTAAAAAACATGACCACATATTTTTTTTCGTATTGCTATTTGCATATTGTGGTTGACATCTTTCACGAACTGGAAACTTCTCTCTTTCAGATTCGTGTTCATCTGCAATTTTTGGGGTATCCCATAGCTAATGACATGCTTTATCAATCGGAATGTGTTTCAAATCGTTCTGTTGAAGGATTGAGTGCGGATAGAGCTGCAGCTAATTCAGGGGTTACCCCAAAATCTGATAACTGCCAGATAGATGTGCCTCAGTCTGCACATGAGCCTGTTGAAGAGTTCAGAATTGATCCAATGTGTACCAACTGTCCAAATCTGCCACCTATAGGGTAAGAAGCTCTTAGCTATTATGTGTTGGGGTATAATTTTCCACTGGTTATTTATGTGGCATATGCGCTCTAATATGTCACTTTATTTAAGAGATTTTCACTGTCCAAAAGTGTAATTGCATTTGATAAACATTAAAGACAAATATCCAACTTAAAACAATCAATAATCTGCTATTGGAGGATATGAATGATATAGCTTTAGAATCTTTAAGAACAAGATATGAGCCATGACTGAACTCCTATTCATATTGCATGAATCAACTGTTGAAACATGTTAGAACTCTTTTCTTGCATTGTTCATGTGACTATTTGATTCGTGCATATGTTTTCAGTTATGGCAATCCATGTCAAGAGAATAAATCTTGAAATTGTCCTGAAGAAAACCCATTCGAATTTGATTTTATTTGAAGCGTAATGTGTCTTAATTGATGATTCTTCTTTTATTGTGCTCATTTAAATGAATCAATGGGTCATTTAGATGCAACATTGTTGTAGTTGGTAATTCTGAGTATTTTCTGGTTTAAAACAAGACCTGCAAATTTAAAATTAGGAGTTCCCTTTAGAAAATTTCTGCTGGTACTTGTTTAAACCATGAACTCGACTATTTTGGAATGCAGATATGATGGACGTGAAGAGGGTTTATGGCTGCACTGTGTTAGATATTCTGGGCCTGGTTGGACCTATGAGTGTCCATATCCCGATTGGGCATCTCTTAGCTAATTTTTTTCACCTTTTTGTCGTCATTGTTTTCCATTGAAATTAAACTGTGGCTAGCTCTATTATAAAGTTTGTGATGTTAGAATGATGCAGGCAATGCAGTCCAAATATGTAACCTGCCAACTCAATTATGATATGTGGTGTTAAGAGAGTCAAATTTTTGTTTGTGGAGACTCAGATGCTTTGACATTATTGCAAACTGGTGTAACCCAGCTATGTTTAGGCAATCAAAATTATCATATTTAGTACATCTAATTGTGCTAATCATTTCAGAATTCTCATTACTATTTCTATACTTGCTTTAATCTTATCGATCATGCATCTGTGATTCTCTATGTTAAACATTATTTCATCTTCTAATCCCAATTTACAAGTACACACCATTATTCATCGTGTAATATGACGTATACTGAAAATATTGGAGATAGGATATAGAAACACACTTTACAATTGGATAATATGAGTGCTATCATATGGTGGGGCAATCTTGAAGTACAATTATTTTTACTTTCTAGTCATTCAACACAACATACAGAATCTCAATCTATTACATTATGTTGTCAGTGCTATTTTTTTTTATATTTATTATTATTTTTTACTACAGAATATACCCAGCTTTGGTTGAAATGCATATAATTGGCAGAAGTTGATTATGGTACACAAAACAAAGTTTGCTTACTACTTTAGTACTTCTCTCATTCATATTTCCAGTGAGGTAGCAATCTTGAAATGTTTTTTTCCCTCAAAAAAATCTCTTATATAAAAAGCATGCTTGACTACTATATATTTATTACCTGAATGGGCTTTTCAAATTGGAAGAAAAATAACACATAAAACCCTAACAATTTCCCTGGAATTAAAAACAGTGGTGAAAAAGTAGTCTGTGTTTATTCTTTGTCGTAGAATGGCTTCATATAGATGTATTATATCTTATCTATTCTAGTTTTGTTAAACCATCAATATGCATATATTAATAATTAAACATAAGATATTTGAACATAATTGAAAATAGAAGAAACATTATACGAATGCACTCTTCTTCAAAACAATATCAAATACAGATGAAATCCAAAACTAGAAAAGCGTGCTTAAAGCTTTCCTAGGTGCATCCATGCTGAAATTCCAAAACGATTGGATTATGTATATGATATTTCTTAATTGGTAAATACTTATATTGTGATAATTATTCAATTGTTTGATGTGATCATAGCCCAACACCAATATTCCTGCCTACTTTTGTAAATGGATGTTTTTCAGGCAACCGAAAGTACAGTGAAAATGAAAGTTGGTTCTATTTGTATCTCTCTTTTAGGAAGGAAAATCCACTTGCAACCATAAAAGAAAAAAATGCCATGGGAATAGGGTTGACTGACATACCACGCACAGTTACACACAAGAATTTTCAAGAAGTTCTTCCATGTTTAATTGTAACATTTTAGCTTTATTTTATTTTTTCTGTTTCGTAATGAATATATATATACCCTGTGATGATGCTGTTGTTGATAGTCTAGGTAAAAAATGCTCACATACTATACGTAGATAAGTTAATGCATGACTAGAATATAATTAGAAGCATGCATAGAGAACTAATAAGCAGATATATTACAGTTGAAAACAAATGAGGATACATGACAACATAACCCATGCAATTCCAAAACTAGTAGTTAATAATCTAAAAAAGCAATGGCATTAAGCCACTTTTGAAACCAAACTAACTAATTCTAACATCATGAGCTAGCCTCCTTCCTTCATTCTTGTGCGCACTTTTTCTCACCTCCAAGAATAATATTTTCATCGATAACAATGGAAACCACAGGAATTATGTCCATAGCTATTCCACTCAGCTTCACAATATCAATAATCTCATCTGCTAAATCAGGCAGATTGTGCTCGTCTTCTACTGCAACCATCTTCTTTTCTTGCACCACTTTTTTCGCGTTTTTGTAGATCAAATAGAGCACCATTTGCAGCACTCCGAAGCCGAACCCCAAAACATTAGGGATCTGTATATGAACATAAAACATAACACATGGGAAATTAGGGTTTTTCATTCTTGACATTGTTTGATATGTCTATATAAGTATGCACTTACAGCGATGTTATAGTCTTTACGCAATAGGCCATAAAAGAACCACACAACAGCACTCAGTGTGAGGAAAAACGATAGAAGAAATGGCATATACTCCACACTCTTAGTTTTTATCACTTGTCTCTGCAAATCATAGAAAACAAAGACCTAATAATTAGAAAACCCTTATTTTCCTATTTTATTTAGTTAATGACTCAAGTAACATTGTGTTATATATATACTTACCACAACACATAAAGGTGCAACGAATACGCACAAAGAGAAAACAAGACAAATCCATCCCACAATATTGGCGCGATTAATTGAGTCTTTCACCATGAATTGAGTTAGCACCATGATTAAACCGAATCCAAGGACATTTAGCAGAAGAAGCACCTTCACAGTTTGGACCTATATATGATAAATTTTACTATAAGTTAGAACCATATATAATAATTTCATATAATAGACTAGAAAATGGACATTAATATATATACCCTTGTGTTTTTTGATGCGAAAAATAGATAGAAGCAAATGTATGCAGATTGAATGAAACATCCAACAGAGTTGATGGTGATGAGAAGAGTTGTGTCTGGCTTCAGAAATGCATAGTAAATCCAGAGCATCGCACTGAACAATCCCACAATATTAGGGATTGCTTGGAACCCTTCAGTTGATCTTTTTTTGTAAATTTTATAAAATGTTGGACTGCAAATCACACATAATTTTGAGCTTGTTATAATGCAAGTTATTATAAACAAACTAATTTTGGGGAATATGAGTTGGAAGCTTACATTGGAGCAAGGAATACCATGAAGGAGATGACATTGCCTGCAGAAAAAAATTGTACAATAATTATTCTAATGATGAAAATAGAATTTTATATTTTATTTTAATTGTTTGTTCTTTGGCTCAATATATACATACTTGAAAGATGGCTAAAATGAAGAATCAAGAATCCAAAATATTACATGCTTGCATGGTAATAATAATATTAATTCCTGCAAACATAGATATAGTGTACCTAGAAGCCCAAAAACAAAAGCCAACTGAACCATTTCTGTATTTCTTGATAAGATTAAAAAGAGTAGTAATGTTGTAGTGAAGTTATAAGGATATTAATCAAGTAATGAGGTGAGTAAGAATGGTTGTGGAAGCATCCATTTATATAGAGGAGGTGTGACATTGAACGAAGCCAAATTCATGTAACTTTGAATATTTTTATTTTATTTTTAAGATGAAATAAATATGATCAAGTTGAGAAGTGGTGGGAGCTAGGGTGAATTCCTCTTGTTTTCATCTTTACAGTTGTTCAATACTCAAAGAAGGTATCTAGTGATAATGATTTTACCACTATATCCCAAATGCTTTTGTTTCTCCCACACATAATGCTCCATTTAACCTAATTTGGTTAGTTTTTGCCCTCAACTAGGCCTTCTCTTTTATCACACCATTCAATTTCTTGCCATTTCCTATTCTAATTTTTTGTCTTTTGTCTTTTACAAGAAAGAAACATGAGGCCCCATTTTCTACAGCCCCACTACTTAATTAGGCCCAAATTTTACTCAACAAAAATCCTAATGAATACTAGTATGTATAAATATGAGATGGTGTGCATTAATTTTAATTAAGAATAAACTATAAATCAGTTATAAGTTTCATAAGTTAAAGCACAACTTAAATACTTTCTTAATTAACCTTCAAATAAACTATATAAGAAATGATGATTTAAAAAAAAAAATTAGTAAGTAATCTTCACTTGCTAAACCACTCCTAATTTTAACAAGAGTATGGCTATGGTTTAACAATGGCTCAATATCCCCTTGAACCTAGCATAGCTTATAAATATATCCAGTGCATATGGTTGTGTATTATATATCTTCTTCAATTATAAGTTAATTTATTATATATGGTTTTTTATTCTGTCCACTTTACAATATTTCATTTTCATATTCTATTTTAAATATATCTAGAATCTAAAATAAAGAACATATCAATAAATATGACATAAATTTATAAAATAAAAAAATAGAAGAAAATCTAATTTTGTTTTACAGAATTAATTATTGGCTTTTTATTTTTATTTTTTCTCTTTGCAATTTGCAACCTGACAACAACTTTGTATCTTTTGCACTGTGCAGATCTTAGTGGGCGGTTTACAGCAGCGCTTTAGGCAGAACATAGCGCGTGACATCTACGCGCCTGAGTGAAATGAGCAGTGCTTTTAAAATTTAGGGTTTTGGCTAATTGAAAGGTTAGTGTGGTTGGCAGATTGCTAAGTAATTCACTAAATATAATTTGATCGAGAATATATGGGAAATTGAAGAGGCCCAACATACATATATAGATTGGGCCCACATGGGATCTTAAGGAAGTGTGGCCCACTGATGCTATTGGGGTTTGAGTACTTGATCTTCTTCTATTCACCTAAACCTAGTTGCTGCCACGTCAACACCACTTAATAAATTTGGCATAAAATGTTTTATTGATTTCCTACATGTATGTGATGTTGAATTCATCAAGTTGGGGCTGTTTTTATACATAATCACCAGTGAAACATAAAAAAAATATATATCAGTGATGACTTATGATTCATTATTTTTTAGTCAAATTAATATTTTTATCTTTCTCATCCGTACTACGTATACCAGTTCGAATCATCAAAATTTATGTCGCACCACTCTATTCTGTGGCAATAGAGTTGATCCATTTTATTCACATAAACTTATACCATATATTCAGAATCTAGGTCATACAACCTCACCTCGTACCACCCTATCACATATCAAGGGTATAATTTACCAAAATGGCTAAAAGGAACAAAAGTAAAAAAAGATAAAGAAAAAAAAATCATGGAAGTTGATTAAAAATTGTTACTACTACAGATGTTGATACATGTATTATTGCATTGATCATGAAATAACAAGTTTCGATTGACTCAGAATAAATATATATCAAAAATATATTATATTTTCTATTTTTTTTAGTTTTGGAGAGAAAAGAAGTGAATGCAAAGTGTTGGAAATTAGATATCGAGTTTGGAAATTAAAATAGTATATTTGTATACTATCTTTAAATACACTATAAAAAATATGTAAGACATATACACAATGATATTATGATCGATCCAGATCGGTAGTACTGATAAAATCAAACAAAAAATAGAAAAAAATCATTTTGCAACAAGAAGGCCAACAATGAGAATATGAGCTTTTCATAAATTAAATGAATGGATACAAAAGAAATCCACAAATGGGAAAAAGTGTATGAAACAAATCTTAATTTGAACCCAGCAGCCTTACCCTAATTCGAAATCCAACATTGATTTGAGATTTTGCCAACCCCATTCCCAATAACAAATAAAAATTAAAATGAAACTTTTTTCCTACTTAGTTTTTTTTTAATTAGCTATAGGAAGTGAGAGCAGGGAAGACAACAATTATTATAAAATTCGGATGATCAAACCTAAATCCCAATCAACATCCTTTGATGGTTGGAAGTCACATGATTTCTTGAAGATGGTTCAATCAAAGTCGCATGCTTTTGCTCATTGCAGCCCATGCATGTTTTGTAGGGTTATATTCTTGGAATCTTATCTATAAATCATAGGGAATGTCAACCACAATTAAAGAGATTTTGGCAAATAAAAGAAATATATATAATCATGAATGAGAGAGCATGTGTGAGAGCATGTACATTGTTGACGTCAGATTTTGTAGAGCACAAAATCCTAGCCAAACACCAAAGAAGTCGATCCGGCTTTAATGAATCGGATCGAATAGAATTTAGAAAATCAAATAAAGTAATCGACTTCAATGAATCGGATCGAATAGAATTTAGAAAATCAAATAAAGTAAAAGAAGAAAATCAAATAAAGTAAAAGAAAGACTGTGCCCGGTGCCTACCCGGGCAAATTTTTTCGGATATAAAGAAGAGAGAAAATAAATTTTCTAATTACAGTGATTTCGAATCTAGAATTCGACATTTTCTAGAATTTGATATTTCTCTAGAATTTGATATGTCTCTATAATTTGATCTTTTTCTATATGATAATCGAGGCCCTATTTATAGACTAAAACTAAGATACATTACTTGAACAATAAGAAATAAATCCCTAGGATTTAGGGTCTAAATAAGATAAAATTAGATTTAATCCTATCTAAATCGGATAGGATTTGCACTCCTTCGTGAAATAAACTAAATCTGGCGTGCCCCTCGGATATCTCTAGTCGGACCCTGGCCGGGTCTTCTGCCTTCCTGGTCGGGTCAGATTAGTGGGGTATAACATACATGATCATGTAGAAAATACTTTAGTTTCAGATGAATTTAATTCCAACAATTAGATCTCCACCATTCATTTGAGTATATACACTTAGCTTCCTACAAATTTTCTTGTATTCTTTCTTTTACCAACACTTAAGGGACTGATTTAACAAATACATCAGAATAGACTCCTTTTTTTAGAAAACGTGTACTATTATTTCAATAAAGAAGAAAAAAAAAAGTTGCTTATATAGCATGTTATATATGGAGTATAATAAGATATGGTTGAGAATTGAGAAGATATATATACAACAAAACAAAACAATCAAATACTTGTAAAAGTTGGGTTTGGACTCTAAGTCACACATATATAGACGTTATATTCATGCAACGATCTCATATAGGGAAGAAGAAGAAGGACTAGCATGATAAAAAAGAGGATGTCAAGTGAGCCAAATAGATGACTGCCCTAAAAGGCAGGCTTAAAAGGGCATGCCCTCTTAAGTAGAGACAAATATGGACAAGTCATCCTTGGCTACTAAACACTTGCTCTCTTCTTCATGTAAGCCCATTTCTTCCATAATCTACTCTTTATTGAATGAATTTTCCATTGGTTTTATGATCTCTATTTATAGCCAAGATTTCGTTTGAGATATGCTACATATTCACCCTTTGCCAACTTGCCTTATCCTTATGTACTACTTTCTGGTTCATATATCCCTTGATCAGAGTTGGACACTTCTTTGCAAGAATATATTCTTTCAATCTCTCATCTTTACAGAGGGAATGTCAACCTTGAATTTTCATAAAAGATATGATCTTCACAATAATAGGTTCCATGCAACAATTACTATCTTATTATTAGAAATGGAGAATGAAAATGAGGGTTGAATCACATACCCATTTAAGAGCCCATGGATTTTTTGGGCCCAGTAAGAGACATAAATTCTTTGATAGTTCTTAGTTGTAGTTACTTTTAACATCCGATAATTAATTAGAGAATTAGCATTGACCTTAATTGTGCGGTTATTAAATGAAACTTAAGATAAAATTAATTTTGGTTCCAAAAAATATATATACCACTAAATGGCTTTTTTACATACCCTATAATATTCTAATCCCATATCAAAACTGATTACCAAAATCTCAAATAATTTTAGAATCTCAATTTAATTGAATTAAAAGTGAAAAATTATTAGATCAATGTTGATGATATGGTCATCTCAACCACAAAATGTTTTTTTATTAATGTGGTATCCGTAACTCATTTACATATATACATGTATATATATGATTGTGTGCATATTAATAATAGATACGCAAGAATTTATACTGATCACACACACACACACATATCTGTATGTGTGGTTACTTTTCTTAATCTAAACCCATTTATATTGTGTTAGATTTAATTTGTGTATATTTTTTTCATGCTAGGGTAGAAATTGTCACCCATAACTAAATAGCCTCATTATTTATCTACTATTTACTTTCTATATATATATATATATATATATCAGTTCTATATTCATCTACTATTAAACTGGGCAGACAAGGAAAAGCGCAATAAAGGAAAAGTTCAAATAATCAACACTTTTGCAAGAGATCAGATGACAGCACTGCACCAAGATTAGAAACTATACAAGAATACGGAATATGAGTAGAAGATAATTTTCAAAATTCAGCACTACATTAAAATTTTGTGTATTTAGTTGTTATGAAATATTTTGTGATTATTATAAATTGGTAGCATAATATTTTATATAAACAGTCTTGTCCCAAAACATAATTGAATGATAAAGATGTTGATTGCAAAGTCATACTCAATATTATTTTTGTGGATTTGAATTTTGGTGGGAGCAAACTCAATTGGCGCCTTTTTATAATAGTGGTATATCACACTATTTATCGGATAGTAATCTAAAGAGATCAAATTATTGTTTTTGATTTAATTGATTTCACCACTCTAGATAACTCTTAAAGCGGTTTAAGTAGCTTTAGGTGGTCCTAGGCGGCATGTTTTTTTTTTTGTTTTTTAAACTATTTAGCATTAGGATGTTTTTGTTATATTTTAGAGTATTAAATAAATTTTTTGTTGAATTAAAACAACAACTAAACAAATGAAGAGGAGTTGGGGGTGTGATGGGCGTAGGGGGATTAACAATCACCTTTCTTTTATTAAGTTATTTATTCAAATTCAAATTCAAATTTATATCTGACTAATTAAGAGATTACAATTAGCTTTTTTAGATTGCTATTATATAAATCGTGGGATGTGTATAAATAATCTGTTTTCAAAATACATTGATCACCATCATATTTGAATCCAAACTATTAGTCTCCAGCATAATTTTCTATCATCTTACTAAGTTTCCAAATATCATTTATTATTAAATTAAAAGTGGTTATTTTGAAGATGAGAGTTAGGCGTTGACCCATCCCTGTTTATTTGAAAATATCCCTATCAATAAAATAAAGCAAACGTGAAATGATATGATAAATCTAAACGTGTGGCTTCCAACTTTTTATGAGTCGTCGCAAATTCTAATCATTGGGCATAAATTTCCCTTAAACAAAATGTGAGGATTTTGAATTCTCCACATCTCTCCAACAAAGAAAAAAGACAAAAAAACCAAAAGATGTTGTAATACCCAATTATCCAGCTGCCTCATCTTCATGATATAATAAAATAACAAAAAATAGTAATTCACAGGTTGGAGATCCAAGCCAATTGCACCCAATTTTTTCCGATGACCACATGTCACCATGGAATTACCTAGGTGAAATTAAACAATTTAATTAGTTGTTTCCATTATAAGTATCATCTGCTACTTCTTAATATATCTATTTCATTAGCAAATAACTCACAAAAATAAGGTTTTTGTAAATTATGTTGGAGCGTGTTCGAATTTTAAGGGTAAAACATTAAAACAATTACTCATTACTATCTTTATTATAAGACCTTAATAAGTATCTTCAGTAATAGTCTATCTGAATTTGTAAATTTTTATAGTCAACAGTACTGTGTAAAAACGTACATTAAATTTTGTAACCACCAACCCTACACTAGGTTAGCGCTGGCGGTATTCTTTTTCTTTTTCATTTTTGCAATTCATTATTTTCCTTTCTTTTCTTTTTCATTCATTTTTTTTTTCATTCTTCTTTTTTTTTTCTTTTTTTTTTTCATTCTTCTATTTTTTTTCTTTATATTTAGAGTGTTATTAGAATATGTTGTTTGGATAATAATAAAAATTATAATTATTAAATGTACATGAAATTTAAAATACTATACAAATCATAACTAAAATAATAAAGATCAAAAATTGATAAATCAACTATGATTATGAATATTACTAAATAGATGACAAATAAAGGAAATGTGAAAAAAAAATAATAATAATAATAATAATAAGGAATATTATGGAATATTCCATTTTAGTGCAATAAATAATGCAAATTGTTGGAAATGAACGACCGTTTTTATATTACGATAGTACAAAATTTACAGTAAAATACTGTGCATTGCTTGAGATCGGTGATTGTAATCAAAGTATTATCCTTAATTAGTTAGGAGTTAGGACTTAGGCATACAAGATTGAAATTGGATTGAAAAAAATTGAGTGAAGAGACATAGAAAAGCCGGAAACAAAGGTAAAGGTTGGCGTAATCAAACTTTAAAAAGAGATTAGATGACCTCACTGCACTAAGATTTAGAAGCACTATTAATTGTTGTTTATAATAAAATGAATAAAAAGTCTCAAAACTTTGTAGAGAAACGATATGATTGAAATATATATCCTATCAATTTATTATGAATGACTAAAAGTTAACTTTCACAAATTCAATAATATCAAAACAAATGTGTACGAGTTGTTATCTAGATTATTATCATTAATCCTGACCACTGGATACCGACTACATATAATATGGCCATGATATCGTGAATTAACAGAAAATCTTAATAAATTGACACTATTTGCATATCACTAATTGTGACCTCTGCCAATTTTAAACATCAAAAAAAAAAAAAAAATGTATGTACTCAGCCACAAATTTATTTTGTACATGGGATTGTGTTTTTCTTTTAATGGAAGTTCTTAGTCTTGATTTATTGGAGAAATGTTAATTTTTGAAATATCAATCAATTAGCTAGTTATATCCTATGAACTTCGAAATCATGTTTAATATACTTTTCTTATTTTTATATTTAAATAGCCAATTATATCCTTGCATACATGGATACGTACCATATACTCATAGTTCAGACAAATTATTATGTGTTGTTGATCATAACGAAAATTTAGAGAAAATATTGTAATAGAACAGACAGATTAACACAAAAAAAAAAAAGATATGATTTCTTAACAGTGATCCGCTTTATAGAAAAATTAGATGTGTTGGGTGATGTACCTTTTGGTGTGGTTAGGCAGGCCCCCAACTCTTTAAAATTATTTTATAAAAAAATAAATTAATTTGGGCTTCAAATAAATATTACATAATCTAATTCTTGAAAATTTATGCTGGTTGGCGGTTGAAGTGTAAAAAATGTGAAATTTAAGTGAAGTGTAATATACATAACTTCGAGTTACATGTTATATAAAACGTAGTTTATACTTTATATACAGTAAAAACAGATCAACATGGTTAAACAGACTCATAAGTGACCATATAAGTTTTTCCAATGAAATTTTGCTTCAAAACCATAAAGGCAAGAGCTATTTAAAAATAATAATTTAATTTTTTTTCTTCAAATTAAAATCATTTTATCAATGTAGCTTTTTACCGTATTTCATTTATTTTATTTTATAAATTTTGCCTAACTATGAATCAGGGACGAAGAGATTTAATTGCTGAAGTCACCTCAGCAATTCATTCTTATATATCCTCACTTTTTCGAACGAAGGTAGACATTTTGATAGAATCGAATCTTTGTTATTTATTTATTGAATATTGTTTGTATGCACCAAGTGCATGGATCATAATCTATGTAATTGGGCATGTGGGTTGGATTGGGTGGGTTTGGCCTAGCTAGATCTGCACCTATGTTTTTTTTTTTTAAATTTATGGCATAACTTTTATGTTTACCGAATATAATCTTTATGTTTATCGAGTATAACCTTTATATACAAATATCATAACTTTTAAGTAAAATTACTTAAATTTTTTTCAGTATAAAAAACATAATTAAAAGTTATGTGACATTTATGTTAACCGAGTATAACTTTCATGTTATATTAGTATAATCTTTACATACATATATCATAACCTTTAAATGATATTACTTATACTTTTTTTCACTATAAAAATTCATATGGTATGGCTTAACCTTTATGTTATAATAATTTAATATTTATGTTATATTAGTATAACTTTTATGTATAAATATCATAATTTTTATGTACTTAAAAAATAACATAAGGTTATATTATTATAACGAAAATGTTAAATTATTATACATAAAGGTTATATTATTACAACATAAAGGTTTTGAAAGATATTATAAGTGTCATACAGTGCAAAAGGTTATGTGAATATAACTAAAATGTTATGTTAGCCAAATTAGAAAGTTAGACCAAATAACTGTAAAACTAAGGTTTGAGATAGGGGTTGGGCTAGGATTTGGGCGCGTGGGACGCGTGAAATACACTCCCGGATCAGGTCGATCCGGTTGCACGAATTTAGTCCCATGCGAAATGCACCCCAAATTAGATCGACCCGATTGCACGGATTTAAAATTCGTGCACCTGATGCACAAGAACATCGATATGTGTTATTTATTTTTTATTTTTATCTTTGTTTTTAAATAGTAAATAGATCAAGGATTAATTATTTGGTGACGTAATCACCATTCTCTTTGGAACTTTTTTTTTTAATCATAACCGGCTAGAATTACCCACGTGTTATGCAGGAATCAATATTCTAGAATATCGTAAGCAAAATGTGTTTTTCCTTTCGAATTCTATAAAAAAATTAATTGAAAAATTTTAAGGTGTTATTCTATAAAAGTGTACGCAAAATGTTTTTAATTTTTCAATATTCCCTAATTGAAAAATATAGCTTACATTACATACTGGAATTTTAAAGTACGATTATAAGGGGTATATGAATCATAATTTAAGCGATCAAGTTGTTATAAATAAGACTTATTTATAGTGAAATCAGAAATGTCTAACACGTACTGAAACGTTAAAAAAAAAAAAAAAAAAAAGGATAATTTATGGTGATATTATAATTAATAAAATGTTAAAGCTTATGATAATTTGTGGTGTAATTAATAATTCATAGAAAGAGAAGATGGGAAATGAGAGAGAGATATATTAGAAGCAGCATCCATTTGAAAAATATAGAAACGAGATACGTCTCCCACGTACATCAAATTGAAGCAAAGAAAATGGCTTTCTTCACTTGTAAAATAAAAACATAAATTAAGATTGCCTAATTATTAAGTCGAAAAGACAAGTCAAATCACTGGATGCCATGTTAAATTACATTCATGCCCTTCAAACTTAGCCATGCACGTGGGCTAGAGAATCTTGATCAGCTCCATTGTTGTTCACTGGAATTTTATCTGAGTTTAGAAGTGCACTAATCTTGACAATCTCTATTATTTGCTCAGTTAATTCAGTGTTGTTCTTCTGCTCATGATCAAGAACGATGATTTGTGCTTGTATTTCAGGAAGCTTTTGTTGCTCCATAATTTTGTTGTACAATCCATAGAGCACCATCTGAATCACCCCGAATATGAACCCTAGTATGTTCGGAATCTGCATAGACAAGAGATGAGTAAGTGTGTGCATATGATGTAATAAAATACTCAACATATATGTAGAAAAAAAATATATGACTAACATGAAATTGGGAACTATATACTTACAGCGATAATATAATCTTTGAGCAATAGGCCATAGAAAAACCACATAACGGCGCTAATTGTGAGGAATAATGAAAGGAGAAACGGCATATGTTCAACGCTCTTGGTTCGTATCACTTGTCTCTGCCAAATATCATTTAATAATTAATAATAAGAACCAAAAATAACACTATAAATAAAATTACTTAGATTCATATATACTTACCACAATGCATAAAGGGGCAACAAACACACACAAGGAAAATATTAGACAAATCCATCCAACAACATTGGCACGTTGGGATGTCTTCACTAGGTAATGACTCACACTCACAATCCCCATCCCACAAACTATAAACACCACAAGAAGCTTCACTGTTTCAATCTGCAAATTTAAACATCATATATATTTTATGATTATTTCGAGCATCCTGAAACTATTAATTAATTTACAAAATACCTTAGCCTTCCTTGAAGCATAGAAAATGAAGAAGAGAATGTAGAAAGTTTGGATGAAAATGCCAACAGTGTTGATAGTGATAAGAAGAGTGGTATTGGTCTTGAGAAGTGCATAGTATATCCACAGCACCGCACTGAATAAAGCTACCACGTATGGAATTGATTGATAACCTTCACTTGATTTCTTCTTGTAGATTCGATAAAAGGTTGGTCTGCAATTCATATATTCACAATTAAATTTTTTTTTTTTTAATTTTTATCAAAAACTGAGGAAAATATGAAATAATAATACTTACATTGGAGCAAGGAATACCATGAACGAGATAATATTGCCTGCGTGCAAAAGAATTGAAACAAAAAATCTTAAATTAATTACAATATGACCAAAAAAAATAAAAAAATTCAAGGTGCATAATTTTGTTTTAAAATAGTATGCATGAATACAAAAGATCAAAAGGTATTTCCACTGGAAAAGTGCACATATAGTGATTGAGTCGTGCATGAAACATTACTTTATGATTGAAATAAAAAGATAGCCATGCAGACACTTGTTTTCACGATTTCAATTTAACATCAATATGACAATAAAATGATTTGTCTTATATATCTAGCAGGAAAATAAAAATTAAAGTTTTCATGCAATATATTTTGATATGAATCATGCATGATGGCCGATTTCTCGTGCACAAAATATTAAAACAAGTTAAGGTAACCTTAAAGAAATACACACACACACACACACACACACATAAGCAAATAGACAACAAATTCTATATATCAAGACTCTCTATAAATAAATAAATATATAAAAGAAAATATATCAAAAATTATGTAGGTTGTACCAAGAAGCCCAAATGCAAAAGCCCAGTGTCCGGAGAAACCAGCCATGTCTGTCTGACTGTCTCTAACAAAATTTACACTTTCAAAAGGAATTGAAATATGATTATACTCTTCTTGATTTTTATGGCCAAGAATGAAAGAGTTTAGTATCTATTTATAAAGAAGGAAAGGAGCACTAATGCTACAGTACCACTCTGCATCTTACCCAAACATCTGGATTAACATAAAGGCAGTGATAAATCCTACAAAAGAAAAGAAAAAAGAAAAGAAAAAAGTAACTTGTTTTTTCCTTTTATAAATACTATATTTTTCTGATGAGGGGGCATATCAGTCATTTTGTTATGGTCGCAAATCATGCATGCTGTATTTCTGGAAACTGTTCGAGGAACTCAATTTCAGTTTGGCCCCTCTACATGCATGTGAAACATATATATTCCATTCAAAATTTGGGGATAATTGTACAATATTTCACCTCCAAATAAATGATATGCATGGTTGATTAATGCTATACTAGAATAATAATCTCTTTGCTATTTTAAAATAAATGTCGTTTTAGGATTTTGCACATTAATAAAACAAATTTGATTAAATTAAAAGACTAATTAACCAATATGTAAGTATATTTATTATAAGAAAATTTCTAATAATCATTAGTTTTGCTAAATTAAATATGAACAAATATTTCCTAAAATCTTCTAATAATGTTTGTTTGGGACAAAAATTATTTGGCTAAAACGAAATTTATTTTGGTATGTTGATCGAGCATTTACTGATAATTTTGTTCATAATAAACAAGATTAACTAAATAATGAATACTTTTTTTTTTATAGAAATAACAAAAGTTTTAAGGCAAATGACAAATCACAACCTTTCACCTTTTTTTTTTTTTTTTTTCATTTGCAACATGACCTTCCGATTTTATCACCACAAAACATCACCTTAAAATTTTTAACAATTTGATACACTATCTCGTATTTCAAACTCCAATTGCTAATGTGGAGCCTGAAATTTGAAAATTATGATCAATTGTCTATAGAATTTTGGGCTTCAAGTTAGCAATTGGAGTTCAATAATATGATCATGTATTGAATTATTGGAAAATTGAAAGTGGTGAATTGTTGTGATAAAGTCAAAAAGTCACATTGTAATTAAAAATATATGTTAAAAATTGTGACATGTCATATAATATTAAACCTTAAAATTAACAGAAATAAATAAAAATAGGTAGACATGTAGTATACTAGGATGCAAATTACAATTAAAATAATCTTGCAAGTTGCAAGTAAAAAGAAGGATGTCTTGTCATAAATAACTAATATTGGTGCCAAATGGCCAAATTATGGCTTCGTAGTTGAGGCCTGAGGAGAGGAAATGTATATTTCCATAGTTTGAAGGGAACAAAGTGTAATAAGCATATAGTTGGGGGAGGCAAAATGAAATTCAGACTTTTATTATTTATGGGAATGTACTCCCAAAATGTTGTCCAATTGAGAAATAATTGAATCCTGTTTGTAATAGACATCTGGCCAATTATTATTTAGTGCCACTTGGCATCAATAATAGAATGAGGCCATTATTTTGGTCCTATTTGTGATGAAAAATAAAGATATGATTTAGTAGGCTTATCTTGTCTCGGTGGTTTATGTCATGTTTGGATCAGCTTTCTTTCCAAATACAATTGCTTCTGCTGCTTGATTGATTTAATATCATCTTTTTCTCTTTTCTATTTCTTGTGGATGTTTTTTTTCCTGTTTTTAATATGAAAATATAATTATTATATACATATAAACATATAGAGATATAGAATCTCTTAAACAAATTGGTCTGTTTATAGATATTTTAAACAAAAGGGATAGCTTGTGGTCTACTTTATATTTCTTTTTTTCTCCACTTTTTATGGGTTGTGAAAAGTTGATCTTGATCAATTTGAATTCTGCCAAATCCACCCAAATGTCACACGACATGCATCCTCTATTTCAATATCAATATGCATGTATTTTATTTCATATTTCTAAATAATCACCATACAATTTTCATTTTTTAATTTGGATTTCGGTTACCTTTTTTGTTATCAATATTACATATTACAATTTTAATGTTTTAACTATTATTTTTCTTTTTTCCAATTTTTTTTTATTTTACTCAAAATCTCAATTTCTCCTACAGACATCTGAAATTGAAAATATAGTGGTGATTCTTTTTTATTTTTTAATAAATGAGGTCGTTTGGAAAATTTTAAAATTAAATATTCTACATGGACTATGACTCTACTGAATCGTGTCATACCATTGATATTAGGGATTCTGTGTTAAAATGGAATATTGTTAATAATAGATATTCGTTCGTTAAAGAGTCCATCTACAAGTTTGCAAACATGCATATATGTTTGATTAATATTTGTTTGATGTTCATTTATTATTAATAGTTCATTATCTGTTAAATATATCTTTAACTATTTAAATAATATTATCCAATGCTCACACTTAAAATTATGTTTATATATTTTAATTATGATGTCTTTAGATATAACTTATTTATATTTGAATTTATTATAGTATTCATTTATCTTCAATTAATTGAGTGATACAAGTTATTTCTAACTTTTACGTGAACTTTTTTTTGTTTATAAAAAATTTAAGAATATTGTGAGTCGTTAGTTCATGAACATATTATATTATTAAAATAAAAAATATAATTTTAGTAATTTAACTTATATTTTGTCCATTTTTCTATTATCAATTTTACATTTCAATTTTGGTATTCTAACTATCATTTTTATATCAATTAATATTCATCTAGTTTTGTCCAAAATTTCGATTTTGCATATGTAAACATCGGAATTATTGCCAATTTTTTTTTAAATTCTGATGTCTACATTGGTCAAAATTGACAATGCGAGAAAATTTGGAAAAGGTTACAAATAGAGGATCATAACTAAAATATATAAAATTGTCGATAAAAAAAAAGACCAATAACTAAATTACAAAACGAAAAAAATTGAGATTTCTCTTAAAATAAAGGATCTCACACAAATATCTCGACTCGTTTGCAACCTTAACGACAGATAACAACCAATAAATATATCTAATTACAAAGTGGATTCTAACTTTCAAGGTTTGGTGTCGAAAAAGACTAATGTAAGTATGAGAGTACTATTTTATATGTTCGCATATACCCTCTCCTTAATAACGTAAAGTCATATCATGCATGCTACTTTCCTTGATATAAATTATCGCTAATTCTTCTGGTTGTCATAATTATATATAAAGTAATTTTTTAAAAAGGAGAAAAAATTATTGTCCTTTTATATTAGGTTTCAATACTTTCATTTGCATTAAAAATGGGGCTCATATATACCTTTTCATTTACCTAAAATTAGGTCCTAATTGTACTTTGTTTATAAAAATTGAGTATTTAATTTGTACTTTTGTTTACATTAAAGTTCAATCCCAATGTGCCCCCTACATCCAATGTATACTAAGTTGTAATGCAAGCACTCATTTTCTATAAATATAAAGGTAGATGAATTCAATTTTAATACAAATACCAAATGAAATCATAGAGACTTAACAATATTTAAATGTTAAAAATTTATTCGAAATCAATATATTATCTGAGCTCTTACTTATGTACATACATACAAATAAGTCGTTAAAGTATCATAATTAATGTAGTTTTGATTAAAACTCTTCAACACTCAAGTCAAATAGTCACAAGTTACAACATTAGAAAGCTGACATCTAATGATTGAGTCACTATATATTAATTTTGTATAGTCATAATGCATACATCTTTTATTATTATTATCATCATCATTTTTTTTTTTACAAAGCATGTTTACTATCTTCAGTACATTTGGAGCTATTAAATTGTTTCCAACAACGAAAGAGTAGAGGACATGCACAATTGAAATACAATGATTAAATAAAAAATTAGTACTGTTACTTTTTGCATGACATATTCTGTAATTACTAGTTCAAGATAGTCATAGTTATTTTTTGTGCTACGAATTAACTATAGAATTCAGTGCCACGTAATCTAAGTTGATTATTGAGAGTGCCTTTTCTATAAAAGGCATTTTCCTTTGCCAAAACTTTGACCTGGCCTTCGACACGTAACAAGATCTTTACTCAAATCCAATTAACTAATACTAACTCAAATACAAAACAAGTAGAGGGGGTCTCGTACGAGACCGTTTCACGTATCTTATTTTGTGAGATGAGGTTGGTCGGATCGTACATAATAAATTATGTAATATTTTTATGTGTATTAGATAATATGTTTCTATATATCAAGTAATATTTTTATATTATATTATGTAGTATATGTACATGATGCAAAAATATTACATGATATAAAAATATATTATTTAATATACACAAAAGTATTACATGTGTGAGAGAGAAGAGCCTTGGAAGCACTAGGATATACACGTTTTTTAAGACCCGACCCGATCCAATCCGGGTAATGTATCCCACAATACAAAAGTATTACCTATACAAAGAAAAGTATTGTATATTTTCTTATAATCTGACCCAACTCAAAACGCATCATATAATATAAAGTATTACCTAATACGCACAAAAGTATTACATAATTTCGACCCGACTCAACCCGTCTCACGGAATGGGATCTATGAGAGAGTCTCACCCAAGACTTTGCCAAATAAGTATCGTTCTCAAAGTTAAATTTTGTTCAAATTAAGTGTCGTTTTAATTATTTTACCCCTTTTTTTTTTCTAAATTTATCCTCAATCTCAAACCCTATGTTTGTGTTTAGATGGAAGGATTTGAGTAGTGATTGAAATTCAATATGGTAGCAAATTCATTGATAATATGTGGATAGATGTGTATAATTACAAATTCATCACTTTCATTTAAACTAATTTTTTTAGTATTTGACTAGATTTTTGAATTCACTATAATTTGAGTGGATTCGTAATTCATTCATTTCAAATCTTGAATTTTGAATTACTCAATTTAAACACAACCTAAAAGATTTCTTACTTTTGAATTTACCTATTTAATATGTTTAAAATTATTCACAAAAGATTTTTTTAATTTTCCTCTCAAGTTTTACCTTATTTCTTACTTATGTTTCACATATCATGTTAATTAAGGAGTTTATCGATGTGAAGATATTAATATTGTGTAAGAGCATTTTTTATAATTTTTATGTTTTTTAATTTATGACAAAAACTCCAAAACGACATTTATTTTAAATCGGATGTTTTTTTTTTTTTTTTTTTAAGTCAGGCTATCAAAATTTTACTGTTTTTGAATTTTGCAATCAAACATTTTGGAAATGATATTTTAAAGAAAAAAAATTGTCTATGATTCAACGAATCAGGTCAAGTGTAAAGTAAAATGTAAAATTGCGACCAGCTAAGTAGTGTACAATCTTCGCTATATATCCTCTAAATTAATATACATATATTTTTTTAAAATTAAAAGATATGAAATTACTCTTATATCCTTATTTTAAAAAATTAAAAAAATTGGAGCCCAGTATTCCTTTGTTATTCTATTTACAAAAGTTGGCTTGAATCTCTCATAGGACAACTCTTTACTCGGTTCAAAACAAACTTTGATGGTTCTATTCGTCTCCCTCGCTAGAGTTGAATTAATTAATTGTCATATATGAAAGAAAAGAAGAAAATATTTAAACATGACTATAATACAAATACTTAAGAAAGCCAACAAAAATTGCCAACAACTTGAGAAGAAAATTGAACTGAAATGGTACTAAAAGGATGGAAACATTGATGCCCAATTTCAGGAAATTTCAGTGGTTGCTTGAAAAAGGGTCACCTTTTGTAAGTACATGTGTTAATTAATTATTTAAACTTGATTAATTAGGCTCATGATCATCATCCACTGTTCTTTGGTAATTGGGCTCCACAGCTGTTTCACCACCATTTTCCTCTGCAATAGTTATTATCTCCAAATTATTCTGATCATGATCTTGAATAGGTAAAGAGCAAACAGGGAGTATTTGATCAGGATTCGTCGTCGTTTTGGACTTCATAGTAGTTGGACTATCTTCATCACCATCTACTTTGCAGTTCTTGTATATCAGATATAGTACTATTTGAAGTACTCCAAATATGAATCCCACTATGTTAGGAACCTGTACACAAAATAAACCCAAGTTAAAATTTATAAAATATTAAATAAAGTTAAAATAGCCTGAACCAGAAAATAAAATTGCACAAATAGGTCCAAGATTATCAATTTTAAATAGAGAAAAAGGGTTCAGGCATTAAAGATAATTACCGCAATATAGAAGTCTTTGAGCAGTAAACCATAGAAAAACCAAATGACTGCGTTGACTAAGAGGGTAAAAGTCAACGAGATTGGCATGAACTCCACACTTTTCGTGCTAATAACTTGTTTCTGCATATCAACAAATTAATTTGTCACCAACTATGTTTTTAATATTGTTAACAAAACAATCATGTTAAGTTAAATTTTTCAATTTTAGTCTTGTAACCCAAATATTGTCAAATATCAATTCTCGTGCATGATCAAGAAATTTTGGAATTTTCAATCATTTTGATGATGTGACATCATTTTTCTAACTTGAAAAACAATTTATTTTTTCTTTTACATATTTCCGATCAAAAAAATAGTGTCATGCACGTCATCTAAATGACTGGAAATTTCGAAATTTTTAGATCACATGTCAATATCTGATGGGTTTAATAAATTTTAATGAAAAAAGGAATTCAAATCGAACATTTTTTTAGGATACATGACAAAACTGATATATGACTATATTTTGGAAATTAAAGCTTCTAGAGTGAAACTAACTAAAAATTAGTTTTTCCAATTGATTTCATTATAATAACAATAATGTGAGTGTAAAATAGTATAGTAGTAGAAATTACCATAATGCTTAAAGGTGCAATATAGACAGTTGCAGACAAGGCAACGCATATCCATCCAAGAACCTGAACTCGTAGACCACCTTCTTTTACTAAAAAGTGCGTGAATGCTAGAATTGACCCAAATCCTACTATGTTAAGAAGCACAAGCAGCTTCACAGCTATTATCTGCATGCAAAATTCAAATAAAAAATTAATTAACTAAAATATTTTATATGCATAATGAATATTCATGTTATTAATTGATCATAATTACCCTTGATTTTTTGGATGCATAAGTAATGTAAATAGAAATGTAAATGGTCTCCATGAAACAGCCAATGGAGTTGATGGTGATGAGAAGAGTTTCATTAGTTTTAACCGTTGCATAATATATCCATAGCATGCTGCTTAGCAATGCAACCACATATGGTACACAGTGGAACCCTTGTGTTGTTTTTTTCTTGAATATCCTGTAAAATGTTGCCCTGCATGCCACATTTAAATATATATATATATATATATATATATTATTATGGTAATATTTTGTGTTAAAATTAGGGATATATTGAAAAAGTGGTAACTTACGATGGTGCAAGATATACGGAAAAAGCAACAAGGTTACCTAAAACCCCAAAAGTGAAAACCATTGTGTTTTGCATGATGAAAAGAATATTGGAGAAATAAAGGAAGGGATAGAGTTAAAAGGGCTAGCTATGAAGATAAGACCCTCTATCTAGCTACTTCTTTTAGAGTTTTGAGTGTTGGGAAATGGCTATATATAGAAGATAAGAGTCCAAGTTTTGGTGCATCAGTAAAACTAAATTAAAACACCATCTTTTAACCAATCTCTCAACTATTGACACATTTATAACTCTAATGATCTCTACATATAAAACTCTTCAACTTCGCCACCTCGAGCTACCTAAATCTTTGCTATTTTAAATTCTTCAACTGATCTCAATATTTAATTCCAAACCATTATCATTTTATATTCAAATTATTCGTCCATTCATTCTCAATTCCGATTCTTTGTACCTAAAATCTATTTCTCACTTGTGTACCCCATAAAATTTAGGGATAATTTCAATTTTTGTTCCGTATGTAAGACCCTTTCCATTTTGGACAACCAAGTATACGTTTTCCAATTTTGGTCCTATATGTTTCAATTTTTTCCAATTTCAATCAAGTTTTCCAATTTTGGTCTTGTATGTTTTAATTTTTTCCAATTTCAATCCAATTTTAATCGGATGGTCACCGGAAAATCTCACGTGACATTGGCGATTTCGGGAATTCCAACCAAAATTGGACTGAAATTGGAAAAAAAATTGAAACATACAAGACCAAAATTGGAAAAAGTTGAAACATACATGACCAAAATTGGAAAACATATACTTGGTTGTCAAAAAATGGAAAAAGTCTTACATACAAGACCAAAAATGAAATTAACCCTAAAATTTACATAGTTTTGAATAAACAAAAGTTTCTCAATTTCAATCGTTGTTGATTTTTACATCAATACTACATAGTTTGGATGTGATACATAAGTTGGATTGAGATTTTCAGTAGAGAGGATTTGAATTGATTCTAAAGCAACTTTATAGTTTCACAATAATTAAAACATGATAGTTTCACAATAATTAAAACATGCAATCATGCAATGAAAAGTTACGGTTGCTTTTCAAGATTAAAAAAAAAAAAGGACTTCCTATTGCCTTTTTCTATTGAAAGAATTATTTTCTAGATAGTAAATTTTGCATGATCAATCTCTATTCGTTTATCTAAATCAAATTTGACTTAACTAGCATGCATACGAATGTCGTTGCTAATTAAAATATTTCTCTACGGTCTCATTACTTAATTAGATCTATAATTAAATCAAGAGGAATACGATTGTAAAAACATATATATTAATACACGTTAATTAAAATGGTTGGACCTCGATGTAAGCTAGCAATTTTAATTGTATTTGGAGAAATATATATACATATATATAGATCGCATTCGTTTTCTTGTCTTACATTGGGCAAAAGGTGACAGTGCATGGGAAGAGCAAATCAATGATCATAGAGGAACACGTTTTTGGAATGCATTAAATTGATGAGTACAAATTAAAAAGAAATATTCTACTTGCCTCTTTTTCAAAGATTTAAATAATCAATTTAATGATAGTCATTGTTCCCTTTTTTATAAGCATAATTATTTGCCGTATTTTTTGTCTCCATCTATTTATAATTAGTATGAAATTCAGTACAAAATGAGAAAGGTTGAATATAGATAGGGTAAGTTATCATGAACCACTTTCCTTTGTGTGTGTATATATAGGGTAAGATGATTAATCGGACAACCCACTAATTAGTTTGGAGAATGTAATATATGAATTATATTTTGTCTGTAATTTATTACATCTATCAATACAATACATATCTGTTATCCTACCTAACACCATAATCACATATTAAGAAATAAGATTTTTACATATAAACAATAGTATACACAATAGGTTAGTAGAGTAAAACATAAAATACAACACATATTTACTTAATTTATGATCGATATAAGATCCACATTTCATTACTCAATAGCTCAATATTTATCTTTCATTTTATCTTGTTACACGAAATATGTAGTTGATTATTTTCTTAAAATTTGTTTTTAAGAAGCAAATATCATGTGGTTGATGTTACTCAATAAATTAAATAAAGACTAGTACGTAATTTATAATCTCGCATTAACCTAGTTAACCTATACAAGGTTAACTCATAAAGTATATTTATATTAGTAAAATGCAATATAAGATTCAACATGCATGAAACTCAAATTAAAATGTTATCATCAACATTAGATATTCTAGACCGCGAGCTAGCAACATATTTCATCTGATCATTTGATTCTCAAATCTAATTAATTCCGTTCTTTATCATTCAATCTATTTAGTGGAGCCAGCACTTGGCCACTTTGAATCATTTAATAACATCAATAAAATAATAATTTACTAATTAAACATACTAGTAAATGATTAATCTATTAATTAAAGCCCCCACGTCCACATATGTTGTTACACTACTGCGTTACATTATACATAAACTGTTACCAAATAATAATTATAACCTTAATCGATCTACTGTCTATCCTATAAAGGTAGAGAACATTCTGTTTATATATTAATTAAGGATATTTAGATGTGATCAGCAAATGCTATTGCGCTCTATCTACCACCTTTTGACTCTTATCTGTCACTTAATTTAATTGTGTGTTTGTGTGGGATTCAAATTGAGACAAGTGGCACCATTCATTCTTGCACAAATCTCTATCATGCTTTTCTGCAATATCCTATGCATGGCTGCATACTATACTTGATAGCATTTTATCGATTTTTTTTTTACCCAATAATTTATCGGGTCTGGCAATTACAATCATTAATTTTTCAAGCTGGCAATTTTATCCATGAACTTTGAAGATGCGAAAATTTAGGCCAATTTCAGCCTTAAAGACCAAATTAGCCTCAAATTGGGCAATCAAACCCTAATTTGTTGAGTTCTGACTGACAATTTTATTCTTTAACTTATAATTTTTTTTTTAAACTTTTTTTTAATACTCTTGTATTACTTTTAATATTATTTAATAAAAATCATTAAATTTGGACGAATGGCCCTAAATTAGCGATTTGAGTCCAATTTGACTTTTCGAGCTGAAATTGAATTAGATTATTGGTTAGTAAATAAATTTTTTGTTATGATTGGAGTGGGTGAATTTGATATCTTAAATCTTTCTTAACAAGCCTATAGAGAAAATTTGGCATCGTTTTTAGTTATAACTACTAAATATCTTCACATGATTTCTTCTCTAAATAAAATTCAACATATACTTGGAGACAAGTTTGCTCCTTTCCACATCATGGACACATATTAATATATCGTTTATGTGTCACAACCCAACATAATTATTAACTTCGAATCATAATATTTAGAAGAACGGAATCTTTACATGTCAATGGCGAACATATTAACACATATCTATGGTGGCATTGTTTTACTACCTAGTACCTAAGAATGATTTCTTCGAAGTAACTAATTAATTTATTTGGTTCTTAGGAAATTGTGATATGTAATGTAAAACATGATTTGATATATAAATTGGCTCCACATGTTAGTTATATATATTATAAGTAAAGTATGTTCAAGATGTTCCCGTTGATGGAATATTCCATCCAAGATACATCCGAATTTGCCATCTTGGTGGAATATTCAACGACTAATTTGTTTCATTTACAAAGTTCAACAATCATCTAGTTATAACAATTCAAATTTGAATAACTTTTTGAAAAAACGAAGATAGTATAGTTTGAAAAGTAATGTATCATTAATCAAAAAAAGTATTGCACTTGTTTTATTTATCTTTTTTTTTTAAAGCCACCGTTATTTTAGATCACTGTCATATTCAGCTATATATATATATAACTTATATAAGTCTGTTTCATTGATTAGTTTTTTGAATCCCACGAACAATCAATTGTCGACTTAATTTATATAAGTCAAATTTTTATTTTGTGGTTAATTATAGTTTATGCGTTGTGAATTGACTCATCTTATTATGCTATGAGTTTTGGAACTGTCCCTTTTATCTAACTTTTAAGGGTGAATTAAATCCAAAATCATTTATCATTTTTGTTCAATGACAAAAGATCGATAATTTTCTTTCAAAAGCAATAACTGCCCTACCAAATATAGAGAGAACAAATGATTGTACACAGCTCATGTCGACAACATTATTTTTATTGCTAATGATATTTTGAATAATATTAATAATTTTCCTTAAAAAAAATCAACAATAATAATATTATAACAATGTGTATGTATAATGTGGATGGACTTAATTTTGGGCTTTCATTATATATGGCCCAAAAGTAGTGCTATCATTTTCGAGTTATTAAAATTTAGAACATCCATTTAATTTATTCCTTGCACTTCTTTATTTTTTTTTAAAGATTAAATAGTAGAATTTGAACGCCCCATGAATTCTTGTGGGACCAAGATTTGTACGGTACTCATATAATATGTATCGCTGTAAATAACTTATTGTAATCATTTTTTACGAGATAAATAATTACAGAACCCGCATCAAACTTGATTTATAAATAAGTATTGTGATCATAAAAGCGATGTCACATGATTGTAATAAATAGATAAATAAAATATATAGCATATGGAACCAATCTCATGAATATAACTGTGTTCAGTTCACAATCAATAGATCTTTATTTTAAGAGTTGTATGAATTGTAGGTTAACATGTATCACAATATTAAGTTTATCAGATTGTTTTATAAGAATCATACTCAAAAAAAAATATTTATCGTACAGTCTACAATATTAGATTCTTAAAAAATTTATAATGAATCCTTGTGATTGCTATTCTTGAATTTTTTTTTTTTTTTTGCCCCTTTTTAACAGAGAAGTAATTCGTTAAGATTGATCAATATCTGAAGTACAATTATTTTCAATCATAATGGAAAATTACTATTCTCCCAGAGAATGCTGGAAAGGATAACGACTGAAATTTTGTATTAGTAATTTATTAAAAAATTATAAACACTTAAAATATCTTATTAAGAAAAAGGTAGAAACTTTGGGAATATTTTAAAGAAACCAAACACCCTTTAATAATATATAATAATTTAAAGCACCAATTATAGATAATTATAGCAACAGTGCCTTGTGTCGTTCAACAAAGTTATGTTCATGTCATGTTTTCAATTAGGCAAAAAGATGAATAACATAGACTAATTAAAATAGGAGGATAAGGATCCCTTTATTGGTGTAGTATCTCTATTCATTAATTATAAAATTACGCAGTAAGTTTAATTAATATACACTAATTATTTTCAATCAACGTCGACCCAATTGCAATGGCTTATAAGTTAAAAAAAGGGGATATTAAAATGATTAACTATTAATTTCAATTGCAATAAATAAGATATCGTGCACGGTAGATGTGATCTTCATCAACATTACCTTATTTATTTAGCTTAATTGTGGGCCTAGGATCTCAAAAATTAAATTGTGGACGTCAGATATTTTCTAGTGGCCTTCTTTAGTATATTGAAAAGTTTGAGAATTAAAAACAAAATTAATTTCTTTTCTTTTTTTTCATTATAATTTGTTTGATAACTCGTAATGTAAAATTTGACGTGATATATATGTGATGTGGTATCACTCTAGTAAAGCAAATAATCAAGTGGTAAAGAACAATTTAGCAATTAGTATAGTTGTCTCAAGTTTAGTAATATCCAAAGAGACTTAATGATAAATTATTTATTTTCTAATGGAACCTAACAGCTCCTTTTAATTATCTTTCTGAATACAAGAACTTTTATAAAATATATAAATGTCCCATAAATATAATTTTGTAAGATGAAGTCCCACTATACCAATATAAACTCATTTTCACAAGTGTTTTTTAAAGTTACAGGTTAATCTATCATACGAGATTAAAATCTATAAGATCGTCTCACAAGAGTCATACTATATGTGATTGTCAAAAATAAAATAAAATCATAAGATTAATAAAATAAACAATAACCAACTACAACGTAGTTATATATGCAAGCACGCACAGAACCACATTTCTTTAGCTTAATTATTACAAAAGGGCTCCGATTAACTAAGTGAGGTAAATAGATTTAATTTTAACTTTAAGGATAGGGGTAATATATAATTAGTTCTAACAATAAATCAGTACTAATATTTAAAATATGTATTCTTCAAAAAAATATTAGTAATACTATACATTCAATTATTATCTTCATCTTTTAAATTCATAACATACCATCTTTGTTAGCAGCAATAATCATTTTAATTTTTAGTTTTATTTTAAAAATAAAGAAAGTCAACGAATTGGTTTCATGGTGTAGTGGTTAGCACTCTGGACTTTGAATCCAGCGACCTGGGTTCGAATCCCGGTGAGACCTTTTTTTTTGTTTTGTTTTTTTGATAATTTAAACAGTTGGGCCACGAGGCCCACGATCCGAATGGGAAAATTGCCTCATCTTATCAGCCAACCACCAATAGCCCAATCCAGAATTATTTGGGCTGATTTTCAACTATAAGTTAGTTCTTATACTAATTCAACTAATCAACAGTCCAATCAATTTAATAGAAATTAACTAATTTTTTATTAAAACGAAGAAAATAACAATATAATCGTCTACCTATTATTAAGAGATTTTAAAGGTAAGAAAAATAAATAATTAATAGAAAGTACCTCTAACAAAGTTTACAATTTCATGACTACATACATGTATTTTACAACCAATATACCAAGTTTTGAAAAAAAAAATAAAAAAACGGTTTTAAATAGAACTTTTCAAATCATTTTGACCATTCCAAGTTGGAATTAATTATTAGTTATTTTCCTAAGCGGATGGAATCAACTATTGAACCACTCAATCTAATAATTTCTTTTTAAATGGTGGGAACAAAGAAAAAAGGAGAAGGAAATTAAAGCAAAACATGGAGTTTTGCTTTAATGTGCACATGTGATGGGAATATGATGCATATTTTCAAATCCTCCAATTTAAACCTTCATCATTAAGCATTTGATCACCCAAAATTAAAGCATCCAAATCTCAATCAGAAAGTGGGGTGTTATTATTGTATTAGAAAAATATATGTGAAATTATTGTTATACATATTAGATTAAATTATATAAAAAAACTTTATTTTGTGTGTGTTTGAAAGAGGGGAGAGGAAATTGGATGGTCATTTGAAAGTTCAAGTCTACAACAAACAAAAAAGAGAGAATTTTAAAAGATAAATTTATGTCATATAATTGTTTTTCTAATCAATACCTGCAAAAATGTGATGAAGTTTCATTTTAACTAAAATAGTGGACATTCATTCATACAAAAAGTAGATAATATAGGTCAACCATGGATCTAGGCCCAGCTAATTATTTTATTTTGTTAATTCCATACAGCTCAAGTTTGCTGTTGACACTTGTTAGATTAGCAAATCTATACTGGATTTCTTTTATTTTTGTAAATAATGCTAGACTGATTTTCTTATGTTTTTTTAAATTGATGAACATTTGCTGTGTTTTGTTCATGCATCTTCTCAATCTCAACAAAGAATGGGAACTCTCTAGACTTTTTCATGTCTTTTTACTTTCTTTTTATTACATATAAAAGTCTACCAAGTACACCTATTGAGTTCAACTCAAGAGAATAATATTTGAAAATTTTATATGGAAATGAAGAGAAACCTTTTGTTTTCCAGCCAAAAAGTATTATATTTCCTATAACAAATCATTTAAGATGTGGGGTTCTTCATGAATATCCTTGTAAGGAAAACAAAAAATAGGCAATGCAATTTATTGAACAAAATTAAAGGGTGATTTTTGAGATTGATGTCAAACTGATTCTTTATGTTACCTAACTCATGGCTCAATTTTATATATATATATATATATATATATATATATATATATATATATATATATATATATATATATATATATATTTGACTTATGATGAAATATTCTTTATTTATATCCACTATACCTACCATTAACTATGTTAGTTATGTAGCTAGCCATCATTGAGAAGAAAGAATCATAGCCATTAATTCAGCAAATTCAAATAATTCATTCTTTAATATTTCTCTAACCAATAAACAATATATCTCATATAATAAATATAAAAATATTGCCCCTCAATTTATCTGAATTCGTCAACGCTAAAATACACAATTCACAACCTACGAACATTCAAACAATCCAACTAATTAGCATCCACGCTGTTTGGTTCCACTTTTAAGAAATTAAATCATGATATACAAAATTAAAGTAGATATATAATAACGAGTCTTTAGTGTTTGGAATCAACACAATGCTAATAATTTTTGAAATGATTACAGTCAATATATTTGTTGATATTAATTCATCAGAGGTCATATGTCCAAATAAATAATAATTAATCAAAGGTCAATATTGTCCAAATAAATAAACCCCTCTTCAAAATTGTCATTATAATTTATAGTGTTTATTTCAATTTTAGTCCTACTTTTAAGGCACTTTTCGTTTTTTTATAGTCGAATGTTTGTTTTTCAATTCTGGTTCTTTATAAAGTTTTTCAATTTTAATATAATTTTGATTAGAATTTTTTAAACCGCTAACATGATCGTCGGAATTTCTAACGTGACAATCAAATTCCGATTAAAATTAAATTAAAATTGAAAAACCTTGAAACATGAAAAACCTAAATTGTCAATTCAGATAATTGATTCTAAAAAAATTGTAAAAATATATAAGTATCTTGAGTATAAGATCAAAATTAAATTTAACCCTAATTTATATATTTATGTTGTTGATTATTATACCCTTAGTTTTCTTTGTATAGTACCTCCACTCACCAGCGGCGGTTGATCTGCCGGAATATGACGTCATCATCTCGGCGGCTGATGTAACCGGTCAAAGTCAAACCCGACAAGCAGTGGAAGATCAACTTGCTGTAAACAGAAGACTTTTCTCTCTCTCTGTCTCTCTCAAACTAATCATATTGTTAACTACGAACTTGAGATAATAAAATATCTTTAGGTATTTGTGATGAAAATATTATTTTTATATTATATTATGAAATATATTCCACGAATGAAATTTTATAATATACATGAATATGTCTTCGTTTCTGACTTTGCCAACCGCAATTGATTATTTGACAGCAGCATCATTACACATTTACACTTCATTTTCATTTGTTTAGAGACAGAAGGAAGGTATATAATTTGTAGAGGAGAGAGAGAGAGATAGAGAGAGAATATTACAGAAATGAATTCAGTGGCGCTGCCGGAGTCCCGTGGTGGCGCCGTCGTGGGTACAGCGGAGGTGGTTCGGACATACCAGGCTTGGGAGGGCAGTAATGTAACTCCGACGAATTGTTGACTTTTATCTGCTTCCATGTGTTCTTAATTTGAGGTTTAAGATTTTCGATTAGGGTTTTGAATTGGGATTTCTACCATTCTCTGATCATATAATCCGATTCTGTACTAGAGCCTTAAGTGAGAATTATAATTTGGATTTATATTTTGGGTATTTTGGATTGGTGTTATGTACGCTCAAATTTAAGCTTTTTTCAGGAAATTTTTATTCAACATGTGATATATTCCTAATATTTTTGAAGTATATTTATGAGTCTTGTTCTAGGAAAGCAGAAAAGCAAGTTAGAAAGGAATATTAGCTTGTTAGTTTCTCTCTTAAGCATACCCCTCATATGAATTAGATCTTTGAAGACAGTTTATGGTTTGATGGAAGTGTATGATTAGTATTATGCGTGTAAATACAAGAGTCCGTAGAGCATTGTTACTATCTTTCTAAAATTTGTTATCTTGTCAATTTCTTGCAGAAATTCTTTCTTGGGGGAAGGTTAATATTCGGGCCTGATGTAAGATCGATCTTTTTGACAGTATTTCTTATAGCTGCTCCAGCTGCCATTTTCTGCGTGTTTGTTGCAAGAAAACTGATGGATAAATTTTCTGGACATTGGGGGATTGCAGTTATGGTTGTATTTATTGTTTTCACAATATATGTAAGTGCTATTTCCTACTTGGAAGTCTTATATTGATCTCAAATGGTTGAGTGATCTAGCCATCTGCTAGTTAAATTAGGTTGAGATTTCTTTGCTATTTTACTTTACCAATTTGAACTTCTTGCTCTCAGCTAAGTCATTTTTAGTTTGTTGCTTAGATAAGGGCACATGATTGATCTTCTGATATCATATCTACTCCTCATCCCCACCTTCCTTAATCTCTGGCCCTTCCCACTCCAGGCAGATCCTTCCTGAAATCTTTTGATCTCTTCGTTAACATCATAAATGAACCAACTTTATTTAGGGTCTCCAATTCTATTAAGTTTTGGGATCTGTTTTGTACATCATTTCATTATAGGTGCCAACTTGCTTGAGTTATATGCAAGGAGACTGTAAGTTGACTTGAAGACAATACTAGGAAGAGCAATGAAATTTGAAAATTCTTAGATAAGGAGATGTCTTTGTTTTGAAGGGCGGCTTAGTACAAACTGGTTAGAAGGAGCTTTTCCATGTAACCAAAGAACTGAATAGAATATGGGTGAATTTTACATAAAAAATTAGCTGCCACCCCTGTACTTGATAGGAAAAGTTATTAAAGTATAGAGGAGTAATTTATTTGTTTAAGTATTCCGTGTAAAATTTTTGGTACTTGACTCTTGAAGTTTTAATCTATTGTGGTTATGACTGCAAAAGATAAGCTGTAGCGAAAACAGATATCCATTGAGTCTATAGAGACAAGGTTTTATCATGACTAAAAAACAAAGCATAGTGTTGGATTATCAATTATGTGTCATGCTGTGGACAAAGATATAGAAAAACCTAGGAGCTGCACTATGTTTTGATTTTGAAAAGGATATTTTCTGAAAACAATCGGTTGTCCTAGCAAAGTGTAAACCTGATATCAATCTTGAAGCTTGTTCTGCTGAGATAATTGCAGTAGGGTTATTATCTACACTCTCTGTAGTTAGAAACTAGAGATGAAGCTAATATACATTTGGCAATATATGTGCTTTTCCAGGATTTGGTGCTTCTTCTACTGACTTCTGGTAGGGATCCTGGTATTATTCCTCGCAATGCTCAACCTCCTGAACCAGACAATTGTGATAATAGCTTGGAATTTGGCACTGTCCAAACACCTCGCTTGCCTCGTACGAAAGATGTTATAGTTAATGGAATGACTGTGAAAGTTAAATATTGTGACACTTGTATGCTGTACCGACCACCACGCTGTTCTCATTGTTCAATTTGTGACAACTGTGTTGAACGATTTGATCATCATTGTCCTTGGGTTGGACAATGTATTGGACAGGTTAGTATTGCTTTTCAAATTCGGCACTTGCTTTATCTGTATGTTGATCTATGGATCAAGTAATATACATTTTGATGTTGTATTAATACCATTTCTGAACTTTGCATGCAGAGAAATTATCGGTTCTTCTTCATGTTTGTCTTTTCTTCAATGCTTCTTGCCTTATATGTTCACGGGTTTTCCTGGGTCTATGTTAAAATGATCATGAATAGTGAGAAGACTACAATATGGAAAGCGATGATTAAAACACCTGCTTCCATCGTACTTATCATATATACTTTTCTGGCACTCTGGTTTGTGGGTGGGCTTTCAGTTTTTCATCTCTACCTCATCTGTACTAACCAGGTAATCTCCTATTCTTGGGCTTATTGAATGCCTGGTTTTGATTATGTTGTGTGCATTTTCACAATATCGCATGCAAAAATGTTATCTGGTATGATTTTAACGTGGACAATTTCTTTTATTGCAGTCAACTTACGAGAATTTCAGATATCAATATAGCAGACGGGCCAATCCTTATAACAAAGGAATAGTTCAAAACTTCTTGGAGATATTCTGCACCAGTATTCCTTCATCAAAGAACAATTTCCGAGCAAAGGTGCAAAGAAAGTCTGAGAGCTCATCTCACTCTGTCAGTGCAAGATCCGTAGGTGAAAACATGGCGAATGCCAAGAGGGAGCAAGAGAAGGCAGCTTGGGACGAGCGCGTTGATAGAGTTCTTTCAATTGGGTCAAACCGTTTCAATCTTTCTGATGTCAATAACATGGTAGAAAATCGGCAATAGCTATAGTGAAAGAGATACATAAAATCGAACAGTTGAGATTAAGAAACAGGCAGCTGGAGTCATGTGTGCTAATGTGTGTATATGTAGTTAAAGTGCATAGAATTGAATTTTGCAGTTCTTCAAAATGCAAAGTGCTCTCTCTATCTCTCTCTCTCCCCAAGATCAGATTACAAAACTACTATCAGTAATTTGAATGTTGCAAACACAAGTATATGGTACAGACATCAAAAGATATGCAAATGTTGTGAAATGTGAATTAGAGAGAGAAGAGTAAATCATTTTAGATAGTAAGCTTTCTCCTAAGCTGAGAAATAACAAGGATAACTAAATTGTGAATTGCTTGTGATGAAAGTTTGAATCCTTGCTTTCATTGTTGGAGGCGTTTCATGATGACAAGGGACATATCCATGTAGCGTTGAGCGCAGTTGGTGAGACAAGAAGTTTCACTAGAACTGAACTTGCTTCCGGGGGTTCCAGTGATGCATTTGTCCCAGCAAGCAGATGTAAGCTTTCCGATCATTTCAGTCACCATAGCCTTTTGCTTTTCTTGCTGTGAAGATCAACGATGTAAATAAATTTTTACTAGAACACCCTTACCAAGGCAAATAAACAAAGACAATACTCTATGCTTTTGTAACCACTTCCTCAAACCTCAAATAACATGATAAGATTTAAACATTCAATACATAGTTGATGATTGTGTACAGTAGGAAAATTTTGAAAACTTCTTTCACATGAATCTTGACAGGATCATCAATATTCAACTCCAGCATCTTTGTTCCTCAACATAATTGACACATACATACATACTCAAACATTTGGGGGGGGGGGGGGGGGTTGAATTTATTATTGTGTCCAGTACAGCCAGAATCACCCACTAAAGGCAAGTTATTCGTGATTGGCAAACAATAAGTTGAATGTTGCCACAGAAAACCCAGAGTAGAAATTTCCAATGGTGTGTCAATGAGTGTCTTGTGTCTATATTAGCAGCAATGAAGATCGATGTGACTGAGATTATGCAAATTTTGGAATTGGTGGGCAATTCTGAAAACTATCAGCAGTTGATTTATGTTCTAGCAATGGCCAAACTATGTTTGGTTGTACTTCTCCAAAATATTTTAATTCTCAATTCATTCACACATTTAAACAAACATGTTCTCAAATATATTTCCTACTGGTACATGAGTACATCACATTTTACATACAATTTTTTAGCAGTTTCTCTTATTCTGAAAATTTTATATCTTAATTCCCATCCCTGTAAAGGGCAGAATAAATTGGAAGTTCTCTAGTCATGACTTACATTCACAATAGATTCAAGGATCCTTAACTTTATACTTTATGGAATAGTCTAACTTACTATTCAGAGTCTCTTAAGAAGAGGCCATATTTAAAGAACAAAAGTGAGGGACTCGGAACTGTGCAATGTCCGAGTGTTACACTAGCAACAGTGGCAGGAAGCTCATTTATTTCCAAAAAACACCATGCATACATGTAACATAATGATTCTAAACAGAGAATGTAGAAATGATTTAATTGCATTATACTAAAAAACCTAACCTAGCCAGAGAAGATCCTATTTTTAAGAATTTAAGGGCAATGCACAAAAGTCCCAAACCCTATAACCAAGGCTCATAAGATTTTCACTTCATCAAAGGTTGAAACTGCATCGGCAGGAATTGGACAGACTGCAAAGCTTATGGGGGTGTTTTGTTCAAAATCATCAATGTCACTGATAATGTGTTTGATTGAGGATAAAATCAATACTTATAAGCTAAAACCACAAATATATTCATCCTTCCACCAATCCAACCCCAATCAGCTAGTAAAGGAAAAACAAATAAAGAGCTAAATGCAATTACTACTCCAAAGCTCAAAGCAACTGAACTACTAATATCATAAAACACTTGGTTGATTTCAACTAGCAAGCAGGCCCATACATAGAAAAGCTTTCCCAACATTATATTTCCTCAATGCAACAATTTGGTAATGAAGAAAAATCAAAATACTACTCATGAAAGTATTTCCTCATTAATTCGATCGGTTCATCTCCACATGATACCACTTCAGATAAATTTTCAGTTCACACACGACAAAAAAAAAAAAAAAAAAAAACTGAAATTGAATTGATACACCGAAAAGAAGAACTAGAATTACTTACGCTAATAAACTGCTGCAATTCAGGGGAATTCAGCGCTGAAGGATCCATTGCAGATGATTGAAATTCTTTGTGATAAACAATTTCACAAAAATAAAGTTAGAAAAACCCTAGCAAAACCCGCTTATATAAGTCGGAGAAAATCGATGATTATATCATATATGGGCTCGGACCATTTCGAAGACTGGACAAACATATGGGCTCGGGCCCAGTAAAATTTAGTTATCTAACGAGAGTCATGCTTAGGAAATAGAAAATTAATCCATATAATATTAGTCCAACTCATAGAAATAGTATAATTTTGAATCTTTTTATGATCATTAAAAATATCACTTTTTTGTGCATATAGTAGTAGTATTATTTAATTTTATTAACAATAGCAGTATTTTTTCAAAAGTGTAAATTGAGAAACCTCTTGTCACCATTCCATTCAGCTTAATGATAACATAATTTTTTTACATTTAAAAATTCAAAGCTGTAACTTTAAAGTTCCACTTATTATGGGCCACGAAATCTATTTCAGATCCTTAAGTTCTACAATTATGAAGTCTATAACATTTATAGCACTTAATTTAATTTCACACCATTATCATTAATTAGTTATGTTGTGTATTTAGTTGATCAACTCTTCTAACCCTCCATGTTATGTTGTATTTCAATCTCATATTCAGCAATAAAAATCAAATATAGAATATCATATTATGATCACCTGATTTACATTAAAAAAAAAAAAAAAGGTTAGAAATTTGAGGGATTCAATTGCTTTGTGTCAATATATCGAAGTATTTCCTTATAAATTGTGATCACATCCAAGAAAAACTAGGATTCACTTTGACACGATTGACCCAATCTAACATCCCAATTAAATCAGATTCCTATTAGATCGAAATATACAAATTAGAATCTTTTTTTGGTATACAATGGATTAGAAGGGGAAGCGAAGCAGTCTTAGTTATATATTAACAAATGAAATAATATACGATATTGGAACATAATGAAAAAAAATATATATATATATATATGTGAGTAATGTATATGCTTAATTGACTAGTCGATATATGGTAACTTAGTCCATGTGGTTGGTTTGCTACTTTCACTTGTGAGCTGGCTTTATGACTTTAACATATTGCAAAATGATGAAGAAAGGAAATAAAAGCAACTTCTTCTCCATGAAGGAAAGAACATATCCAACACCATTTCAAGTCAATTTCTAGCTCCCTCCAATTCTCTATCACCTTTTGAGGGATTTTACTTTTCCAAAAAGCAAAGAACTTTTCACTCTTTCTTTTTTAATTTGTCTCTTTTTTTTCTTTTCTTCTTTGAACCCCATTTATTCAAAATAAACCGAGAAAAGAAGGTATCAGATTTCACTCTTTATATGAATCTCATATTGGAGCAGTGAACTTTAGATGTCAGATATCCATAATTTTAAAGTGATTGATAAGAAAGCTAATACATGTAATTAAAATATAAGTACTAATCAAACAGAGTTTGAATTACATTGTTGGAAATTAACACTTTTCATTAGAAATATCATTGTTGTATCTTGAAAATCTTTTAAAATTCAGTCACTCTCTTTTCAGCAACAGTTGCTTAAGGGAAAAGAAATTGTTAGCTAGGAAAAATAAAATAAAATAATAAAAGAGAATATAAAGTATATATCAGCAGTCAATATTCCATCTCTATAAAGATCAGCTCCAAAAGAGAAATACATATCTCCCATGCAAATCGATCAATAGGGTTTATAATTTATAAACTCTAAGCAAATTAGTATATATATATATATATATATATATTTTTTTTTTCAGTGTCAAACTATAATCCATTGAGAATGAACAAGTTGAATTTTGTTAGAGATGGGGAGAGCAAACTGCCACCTGGATTTCGTTTCCAACCCACAGACGAAGAAATCGTCTTCCAATACTTATCACGTAAAACATTTTCCCATCCTTTGCCGGCTAAAATCATCCCAGAAATCGACGTTTTCAGCTTTGATCCATGGCAACTTCCAGGTATGTATATAATAGTTGTCATTTCATAAACGCGCTTATGCTGAGCTCGTATTTTTTTGGTCTAATCAGGCTTACTTAATTTGTGCATAGGTGATTCGGATCAAGAGAAGTATTTTTTCAGCAACAAATTAGGAGGAAATATTAATGGATATGGTGATCAAACCACTTGTTCTGGTTTTTGGAAAGCAACTGGTTTTGCAAAACGAATAATATGTTCGAAGAGAATGCCAATAGTTGGGATCAGAAGGTGCCTTGTTTACTACAAAGGTGGGAAGAATGGTCGTGCTGTTAGAACAGATTGGATCATGCATGAATATTGCATTGCTCTTTCAGAAAATGCTGATTTTCAGAAAACTAAGAATTCTAAGGTAGGTTTTTTCATCTTTTTGTTGTTTCATTGTAATATTGCATTGATACTAAATTAACCAATATTGTGTATTAATTGAAGATAAAAGAACATATATATGATGGGTAAAATATTTTTTAAGTCTCGTAACTTAGGTCTTGTCCATAAAATATCTCATAAGTTCGACATGTCCAATTTTGATCCTGTATGTATAATAAAATGTCCAATTTAAGGACTCTGGCCATCATCAACCACTTAAGTTGTCGGATTTGGCATGTGAGTCTTTAAATTGGATATTTTTTTATACATACAGGACCAAAATTGGACATGTCAATCTTACGGGATATTTTATGGACAAGCCTAAATTACAATACTTAAAAAAAAATTCTAAGAAGATTAAATAAAGTTCTCGTTTTTAAACCTTATTTGCACATGATTGTTCAATTATCTGTCAATGATTGAGCACATTAGAGATGCACTAAATATAATTGAACATTTGTATAATTGAACATTTTATTATACATATAAGACCAATTTGGACATATCGAACTTACGAGATATTTTCTGAACACCTAAGTTACGGGACTTAAAAAATATTTTACCCTATATAGGATTTATTACAAGGAGTAACTATTAGGTGTCTTAAAGAATGTGTGTGTGTTTTTTTTTTTGCAATAATTATACATTACAATATTTTTTTCAATGATGCTTTTTAGCAGTGTTACTAAACTAGGATCATTGGATTTTTTTAAAATTTATTTATATTAATTGATTGCCTCTATTACTTGCTATTAAATACCACTACCTCGGTACTCTTCAAGGAATCAATCATATAATAGCGATGTCCAAGCAAAACATGTAGAGTTGTGTTCATGCATGACTAAGAAATTAAAGAAAATTGAAGTTAAAAAAAAAAAAACATGGATCGGAAATAGGATCTTGGTCAAGTCAAGTGTTTATTTTTAGGGTTATCTGATTACTGTAACCTGAATAATATAAGTTTTTATTTCCAACAAGATATATATCATTTAGTGCAGCGATAGACGAAAACGTAGATTATTAATATGTTTTTTTAATCTTCGATCTGCTTTTTAGAAAAGCATCATCAAGATTTTCTTAACCACACTTTAATTAGTAGTTTGTTTTTTTTTTTTTAAATAAAGAAAATCACACATTTTAATTAGTAGCAATATCAAATTTGTGCCAAACCCTTTTATTTACAACATTGCACTTATATACCAATTTTCGAATTGCTCATGTTGTCACATATATCTCGATGTATAGATATCACAAACTAAATAGATCTAGATCATGATGCACTAATTAATATTAATTTTATTCATGCTTATAACAAAGTTTTACATTTATTTTGCAGGGCTCTTTGGTTAGAATTGGAGATTGGATTTTGTGTCATATATTTTTGAACAAAAGAAATGCAACAACAGATGCCGATGATGATGATGAGGACTATAATGATACACGTTGGACTTATGATTTTTCGACAACAGAAATGAGTCCTACAGATTCTTCTTCTGCTTCATCATCTTCTCCACATTCTGATTCTACTATTTTCAATGAAGTCTCTTCACGATAGAATCTTGAGGAATCAAAGGATTCCTCAAAATTAAGTCATTGAAAATTTGTGTTTAATTTTTATCAATAAACTTGTAGTAATTTGTGTGTTGTATCTTTAAATTAACCTTTAGTCCTAAAAGTATTTCAATTTTTGTGGTTTTTTTCTGTCCTTTGTTTTATAAGAAAGTGCCTAAAAGGATTAGATGTGGATTGCTGGAATATATTCAAAATTTTCAAAATCGATTATATTTTGATATCTATATAACTAACGAATTATGGATCAAACTTACTTTACCACTTGAAATTAAATAAATTTTAGTTGAATTATTAATATTATTTAATGTGTATAATATTATTAATTGTATGTTGTTTGTGTGCATGAATACGAATTATTCCATGAAAACTATTTTTTTTATCAACAACTACTCTTGGTTTTCAAAAAAAAAAAAATATATATATATATATATATGCAAGAATAATTTGAATATACTAGTGCATATAAGAAATTATTTTATTAGTTTTTGACAAAAAAAAAAAAAATCTGCAATCGAGATCCTCTATTCCAGTGTGTTTATCAATCATCTTGTATTTTAAATAAACATTACATGTCACGTATATAAATAACATTAATAATTAATACAAGATACCACATGTCATGTATATAAATACATTACTAATTAATATGGGATATGTAATAAAAAAAAATACATTATGTAATATCTAAATTAATGTAACAAATGATGCATGCAGGTCCAAAAACCTGTGACCACTTATTTTTTTGATTCACCATAAAATTCAACATTAATTTAGTAGCAAAAATTCAGCCGCTATTAATTCTCCTAAAGAATAGCATATGTTCTTCCAGAGATTTACTACCACTCGTAACATTTGACCATGGAAAGACATTTTGCAAACATAACAAAACCATGTCAATGGAAATTACACAAAGTTGATGAAAAATGTTACATTATTTTTCATCTAACCAGAGCTGATCACAGCTCAAACCAGACTTTTCCCATTTCATTAATTTAGCAAAAACAAAAAAAAAAACCTCCTTAATTCATTTCTTGAACTAGCCCTCTAATTTTGGCCCAACTGGTTCTCCTCCTTTCATGCACGCATCAATAAACACATAACACAATAGCCAATCCTGATGGGGTGCAGCGGTTCACGGTTAGGTCACGGCCACGCCGGCGTGGTGCTGCCGCCTCGGCTGCGGCCGCTCTTTGTCCTCCGCCTGGAGGAGTTCCGCATGCGGCGCCGCCACGTCAGCCCCATCAAGGATTCCAGCTCCACCACTTCCAAGATTATTCTCTTGCATGATCATGACGATGAGAATTCTTCGGACAGTGTTGGTCGGAAATTGTACGAGGGAGAAGAACATGGAAAGCCAAAATTAGAAGAGGTTTGTCATGAAAAGATTAATGTGAAGATTAAGGAAGAGTCTGACTTTGAAGATGCATTAACAGATGCATATAATAGCCATAATGATGATGACGACGAAGATGATGAGAGAATGATTGGGCATGGTGGTGCTGAACCCTTTCCAGCCTCACCCAGTTTTAGAGTCTATTTTAAGGATGTTGGGGAAGACAAACACAATGATTTAGGTATTTATTAAATTTACCTTCATTTGTAAATAAACTAGATCTTTGATGAGGAATTGTAAATAATGCAGGTGAGGTTAAGAACAACAACGCCTTCAATAGTACAATATCCGGTGACGATGATGATGATAATGAAATAATATCATATAAGGTAATTAAAAAAAATGATAATTTCAATTTTGATTCTGTACGTAGGACACATTTCATTTTTTGATAATTAAATATTTATTTTTCAATTTTTGTTATGTGATCAGAACAAGAAAGTTAAAAAAGGAAGGAAAAGGAAGAGTTTCAAAAAGGTGTTGCCAAAGGGAGGACAAACGGCTGTGAAGAATCTATTGACCATTAATTTATGCTACAGTACTCCGTCTTCATCTCCATCTTCGTCGCCCCACCGCCACCACCACCGCCGCAACCATAGTGTCGCCTGAAAAACAATGGCTTGATCGATCCGAGGATGAAACCTGACATTTTTGTTTCAGGTTTTCTAGCTAATTTAATTCTTGGGTCCCAGACTGATTCTTCTTCTTAAGAATGGGAAGTCATGTAAAAGAATGTGTACTCGTAATTGTGTAGGAATTCCAATGTATAGTTTTGAAGTTTTTTTCTTCACTTAGTTTTGTGGTTGTGCACCAGCATAAGCAAGCTTTTTTTAGGTTCACAACCAAAACATAGTTTCCATTTGTTCTTGTTTGATTTGTCATTACTTCTGTATATTATATTTCATCCAATATAAATCAAACACATGTTGATTATACATCATATAAATTTGCCAACTTTTACGAGTATTGATGATACATTGTTGATGTATAAAAATCGTAAATAATAGTTATAGTCACACAATCAATGTATTTGAGTGATAAATGAGTTTAATGCGGTTAATTGAATATCAAGATAAATGTGAAAGATAAGAGTGAAAATATGAGTAAGTGGCCTCGGGGCCTTTGCTTCGATTAACTCAAGAATTGCTTACCCAGCTCGGCTAAAAATATAGCGCAAACATGTGTAGCAATTTGTCTGAGGTTCTTGAGAGCTTTTATATATTAAATTGATAACTCTTCCTATTACTTTTGAGGGTCTCTTTGTAGTAGTAAACAAGGACAAAAATATCGGTACTTGCGGATATATCGGTACCTTGATTTTACAGATATATCGACGGATATATCGATATCGGTGGATATATCGGTTTTTGCGCAAAAAATTGAAAAAAATTGAAAAAAAATTGAAAAATATATCTAGTACTCTATATAATATTATAAGTAACATTAATACATATATTGAACTTAAACTTCAAATAAAAAGTTATGTTTACAACAAATTTAGAGATAAACTATTATATAAACGTTGTCTCTTATAATAACAATTTCGTCACTGATTATGATAACATGACAAATTTTGAATTCAAATACATATTTCATTGTTCAACACACTAGCCATGATAATTTATGATAGGAACCTAAATTCAAATACTTTACTAAATATAAGTTTACTAATTATTTAATTAAAACTATTAGTTGAATTCAAATACGTATTTCATTGTTTAACACACTAGCCTAATTAATTTATGAGAGGAACCTAAATTCAAATAATTTACTAAATATAAGTTTACTAATTATTTAATTAAAAATATAGTTGAATTCAAATATGTATTTCATTGTTTAACACACTAGCCTAATTAATTTACCATTAAAAAAAATTCAAAAAAAATCAAAAAAATTCAAAAAAACCACCAACCGATATATCGCCGATTTATCGGCGATATTCTGCAATATTTGTGTACTATTGACCAATATGGATAAATCGCCGATATATCGGCGATATTTTGACGAAATTTTCTATCATGATATATCGATATCCGTAGGCTATTTTTACGGATAAATCGGCGATATCGCCGATTTATCCGGATTTTTTCGTCCTTGGTAGTAAATGATTGGAAGAATTTATGGATGTAATCCCTTAATTTAGGGAAGCAACCATGTTTTGCAGGTTTGATTTGATGTTGACATGACACATTTCATGTTTGTTGGTGGGGTTGGTAAAAGTTGGTGAGAGAATTTTTTACAGTCTCACTCTTATAACCCTTATAACGCTTCCTCGGGTCCTTGTTAAAAAGGTATATAAAAATATTTTTTAAGGTAGATTCTGACCGACCTTGTAGCAAAGTCAACATTATCTTTTTTATTTGCCGTCTTCTTCAACGAATTCCATAATGCGAGTTACCGAGCTATACATTAGGTGGGGTTATTTTGATTTTTCTCAAATCAAGATATCGCTCAGGTGACAGTTACGGATAAGTGGGACATGATTGGTATATTTTGGTACAAACATACATGATATTTAATATAGTGAATTTGTGTCTGAAAATCGAAGAGTATGAGCAATATAATTGATTCGAAATATTCATTTTATTAGTTATCATTTGTGCCACCCCTAGTTGAACGTTGTCTGAAAAACAAAATTCCGGCAATAGCATTTTAGTGGGCAAAGTGTAAAAATGTAAAATTTGGTGGATAAATAATAAATTATCAAAATTTGATGGGTCACTTGGATCATTAAAATAATATTTAGCGTACAAAATGCAAAATACGCATAGTTTGCACGTAAAATGGAATTTATTATTATTGTTTAGTCCCTAGAATGTATGTAATTGCACTTGGAAGTCCTTGGTACAACAGCTAACCGAGCCGGCCGCCAAACGAACACAAATTGTTCATTCTGTCTCGATCACCAAAAAAGGACACGACACAGAGAAATAATTTTATTTATCTCTCCTACAGCGTCGCGTTCTGAACACAAAAAAAGAGCAATCGAGATTCAATTTCAGTGCCCTTTTTATCGCATTTTGTTGGGTTTTCTTTTGGGGTGCCTTGCACTGATACTCGTACGCATTAAGTTGTTAATAGGTGTGTTTCTGTATTCAATATATGGGTTTTATGGTGTAAGATTCGATTTTGAGAATGGAGATCTGATTTCTGTACAGATTTGATCGATTTTGTTTTGATGCAATCAGGTATTTGTTTTAAAGAGGTGAAAAATGTTGGGTATTATAAGGCAAAGGGCGGCCTCCAAACTCACTCATGCTCCGGTAATATGGCGGGTTTTTTTATCGTTTTATTTTTTAAAATTCTGGTAATATCCATGTTGCGCCTGTTAGTTGGATTTGTGTGTGTGAAAAAAGGAATGATGAATGGTGGATGTATAGCATCAAATGGAACATCAACCCTTTATTTATTTATTTTAATTTTGGTTTTAATTTGGCTGTGTAATTATTCATTTTTCTTGCTTTGTTTTGGCCTGAAAGAGTTTGGAGCAAGGAATTAGAGCTGTTGCATTGAGGGCATTTGCTTCCTCGGCCAAGGAGGTAATAAGAGTCTCTACTGAGTTGGAAATAGTGTGTTCAATGAAGCATTGATGTTTCACTTGTCAAAAACAGTTGATATGGCTGAAATGAATTAAATGCTTCTTGTGTGTGTGTGTGTGAAACCTTTAGACCTGTTATGGCATCTGGTGGTTTATCACAACTTAGCATAACATTTTATTGCCCATGCTCTTTTGCTCCCCTTCTATGAGGAGTATTAGAAATCAGATTGCCATGTATAAAAGTTGGCTTCATAGTCTTAGCCCAAGTAAGGTGCCTAATCTGTTCACTTAAGGTTATTCTAGTTTCATGTGATTTATCTGTTTACAGGTGTGTGGAGTATGTGTTATCAAGGTGAATGATATTTATATTTCTGTTTGTTGCAGATGACCGTGCGTGATGCTTTAAATTCTGCACTTGATGAGGAAATGTCTGCTGATCCCAAAGTTTTTATAATGGGTGAAGAGGTAGCAATGAAGTTTTAATTGGATTTATGAGAGGAAAGGGCTGTTTCTATGTTGTTTGTCTTTTTCTTCTTGGATTTCTTTATGCTTGTTGACTTGTTATATACTGTTATACAGGTTGGTGAGTATCAGGGTGCGTATAAGGTGAGTGCTTGTTCAATCATCAACTTAATTTTAATGAGAATCTCTGTGTTGCAAACTGGTTCTTGATTTACTGCATACTATATTAGATTACCAAAGGGCTTCTGGACAAATATGGTCCTGAGAGGGTTTGTGATACACCTATTACTGAGGTTGGCCTTTTGTCCTGTACTCATGGATATATATATATATATATATATATATATATATATATATATATATTAATTGGGTGGGAAAATATTTGATGCTCAATCATGTTAAATCCTGTCCTAGGCTGGATTTGCTGGAATTGGAGTTGGTGCAGCATATTATGGTCTGAAGCCTGTATTAGAGTTTATGACTTTTAACTTCTCAATGCAGGTTAGATTTCTTTCCCTTGATTGGATGTTTTGGCTTCATGGGGTAGACACTTAAGAAATATTTCCTTCCAATAATGCAATTTTTCAGTCTCTCTTTTAATTGTTACCCATGGTAACATGCATGTTTTCTTTTGCTATTCTCCTGGGGTGCATATAAGATCTTTTGTACTGATGCTTAACTTGCAATTTTGCATGCTTGGTTTTCCTGATATCCAGCTCTGACCACATGTAGTGTTTGAATTGTCAATGTCAAGCTAATATAACAATAAACCCATTAAGCCATGAAAACGAACTTCATTGTGTGTGTATGTGTTTTTTGGCAAACTTTACTTTTCAATAGCGAATCATGTCCAGACCTTGCAAATACGTAGTTGGTTTGATTGTGAATAGTGAGTACATTTCCTTGTGTGGTTCTGTTTCAATGGGAACATGGCGAGTCAATCCACCCTGCTTGACAATTTGGTTGACTTGATTGTCATTTGTCAACCGGTTATGGAAGTAAAGAGCTCGGGACAATGTGATGGTTTTGCTGCATTATTTTGGAGATGGATACTACTTTCCCTTGTAGTTACATAGTTTTGTTATAAAAGCGGAGTTGATCTATGAAAATCAGTCATTCATCAAGAAGAACAAAACTGAAGAATTTGGTGCACGATCTAATCTTTCTATGTATTCCATTATATTTTATTTGCTTTGTCATTTCCAAGGAGGATTTGGAGAGAGTTTTATGAATGCAATTTAAACTAGCAATATTCCTGAACATTTGTTAAAATGCGTACTTCAATCAGAAGAATTTGGTTAAAGGTAGTATTGTGGATGTAACTTAAGGCGTATTACAGGCCATCGATCATATCATCAATTCTGCAGCAAAATCAAATTACATGTCTGCGGGTCAGATATCAGTGCCAATTGTTTTCAGAGGTCCAAATGGTGCTGCTGCTGGCGTTGGTGCTCAACATTCACAGGTAACAATTTTAACTACTGTCTGTGGTTTTGCTGAAATGTGGTGTTAGGGTCCTCAATTTAATTGCCTATGTACATGTTGAGTGGTTTTAGGGGTATGTCTTTCTTCTCTACACATCATAAATCAGAAATGCAAGTCTAATGAAGTGATATCTGCTACTGCTGAAGCGAGAGAGAATATTCTATCTCACTGACTGTTGATATCTACCTGTAGCAGAGACTAGATATGGTGGACGAAACAATAAAAGAAAAGGCCAATAAAGATCTATGTGGTGGGTTGGAATGTGTAGTTGCATATTCTCATATATTGAAGAAAAAGTGGGTTGGGGAGGGGGGGGGGGGGGAGAAATCATGTTCTCATCTTCTGATCATGATCATTACACCTCTAAGATGTGAGCTACCGAAAAAGTTCTTCTACAATGTGTCTCGTATTCAGATTTTATAGTTGTAGGTTTTATGCTCCAATGTGACACAGGAGTTTGTTTAGAATGCCTTTGTTTTGGCTTTGGACACTCTTTTGAGTGTGATGAACTAAACGAATATTTTACGCAAAGTGATGAATTAGTTGTCAAGCAGCCATTTTGTGACAATTCTGCTTATGGAGGAGGGATTTGGAAGACACATTACCCTGTTTTAACCTGTGGCCATTATAATATTTCTGAGATTAATATTTCATCATTTGCAGTGCTACGCAGCATGGTATGGGTCATGTCCAGGACTAAAAGTACTGGCTCCGTATTCTTCAGAAGATGCTCGTGGCCTTCTTAAAGCTGCTATAAGAGATCCAGATCCTGTTGTTTTTCTTGAAAATGAATTGCTGTAAGTAGTATTGTAGTGATGGTTTTCATGTCAATCACAATATATGTATGTGATTCTACATTTATATTTAATTTTGTGTTAATCTTTATTTATGTTTACTTTTCCTTTGGGGTGGCTAACTTTCAGATATGGTGAGTCATTTCCTGTCTCAGCTGAAGCTCTGGATTCCAGTTTCTGTCTCCCTATCGGCAAAGCTAAGGTATATTCTTACTGTTAAAAGTACATTATGCTTTTACCTTGTGCCTATTAACATAACTTTCTGGTAATTTTTTTGGCAGATAGAACGTGAAGGAAAGGACATAACAATCGTTGCTTATTCTAAGATGGTTGGCTATTCTCTTCAGGTCTGTCATTTATCTCTGAATTAATCGAGATTAACTATTGATCTGTATGACGTGATTTTCCTCTTTACTACACCCATCAATATGAATAAATTGCCTAGCAAAGAAACAAGATTAATCATCTGCCTGGGGCAATGACTATGGTTCTAATTATATCTTGTGTCTGTCTGATTAGAAGATTCTAGAATTTAGAGAAGTTTGAGCCAAGGAAATTTGCATCCTGAATAGGAATTATAGGATGATAACACACGTATCTTTTATTTAATTTCACGTTGATACTCCGGACCTTCAATTTAGATTCTTAATTTATCTCATATTTCTGGAGTCTCATCAAGTATTCTCATGCTAACTTTGAATTTTATTTATTGCGCTCTAAAGCAAGCTTACAAGATAGATAGTTAATCTTGTCCAGTTCATGGATGCACTTAAGGCTTAAACAGCAATCTTGACTCTTCTGACTTCTATTGATTGAACATTTTTTTTTTTTTTGGATTTTCATTATTCATTGAATTATGAAAATGGACTCAATCAAACTGATTCCACACTTTACTGGAATTAACTAAGTTGTTTTATTTGAATTTCCAACTTCATCTCTTTTTGTATTTCATTTGACTTGACTTGACTTGACTATGTATAGGCTGCTGAGATTCTTGCTAAAGAAGGAATTAATGCTGAGGTAACTCAATGATATACTCCAGTGTGTTTACATGTTCGAATACAGAGTTAGAAATAGGAGTTCTGGGATCCTTAGATTTATCATGTTGCCTTTTGTTTCTGCAGGTCATAAATCTTCGCTCCATTCGTCCTCTCGACAGATCTACAATAAATGCTTCAGTTAGGAAAACAAATAGGCTTGTGACTGTTGAAGAAGCATTCCCTCAGCATGGCGTTGGTGCTGAGATCTGGTCACTCTCTCTCTCTCTCTTTCTCTCAAGCCAAAGCCTCCTCTCTTTCCATCATGTATACTAATTAAATAATTATCTCTTTTGTCTTTAGTGCTACTGTTGTTGAAGATAGCTACGACTATCTTGATGCACCTGTTGAGAGGATTGCTGGGGCTGATGTTCCCATGCCCTACGCTGCCAATCTTGAGAGAATGGCTGTTCCGCAGGTTGGTTGTTTTTCTTCTCCTTGAATGAAATATTTTCCTTTTACTAAGAAAAGGAACAACCATGTATTTAAATATTTTCTAGTGTGGGAATTAAAAAACAAACAAAATCAAAAACTTTGTGAAAAGATTTGTCTCTCCTAAATGTTTTAAGTTGTAGACTAATTTGAAAATTAATAGAGAAACTGTTTCAACAAGTGACGGGCTGATTAGATGAGGCTTCTGTTTCTAAGTCTCGAAATCAAGTGTTGTAATGTTTGAATAGGAAGATGCTATTATTAGTATGGAGTGATGTTGGCGGTGTTAGAATTTTATTTTCTTTGTATAAGTGTGCAAAATGTTACCTTCTGAACAAAGAATAAAACAGCTTCTTGACTCTTTACAAAATTGTATAACATCTGGAATCTACATTTTCAGGTTGATGACATTGTTCGGGCAGCAAAGAGAGCCTGTTACAGGTCAAGATAATCGAAGGAAACTGCTTGGTGACTTGCTCAAGAAATGGAAGGCGTCTATTGTTTCCTATAAATATTCCTTTGTCAATGTTATTCTTTTACGATATCTTTACAGTATTCGACTCTTTCCCATGGAAAATATTTTGGATGATTCCCAGAAGATGAGGGTTGACAAGTTTTGCTACATACAGTAACAGGCTTGCACAGGAAATAAGCTACCCTTAACCTATTGTTGTTCTTCGCAATTTTTGAGGATTTTAATCTCTGAAACAAATTGATTCAAGGAAGTGACTGCTTCAATAGCTTCTCAAGGTTTTTCTAGCCCTTTTTTTTTTTTTTAAGAACATTTTTTCTGGATATTTGTTAAATTTTATTTAATATTTCACATGCTTGGAATGCATTGGATTCTGTTTCAGTTTTCCGTTTTGGAACTCTCATTTGAGGGTATGTTCTGATGGGATCGACCCTGTTCCAAATTCCACTTAATAAAGATTGACTCGTGAAATTGAGTTTCGATTGATTAAGAAATATAATATTGACTCGTGAGATTGAGTTTTGATCAGTTAAGAAATATAATATTTTCAAATAGGGCATATTGTTTAATTAAACCTATATCAATATTTTCACACTAGGATGTTTGCTTTTGTGATTAAAAACTAAAAACGAAAAATTGATTGATTTATTCTGTAGTTTTTATATATTATACATGTGTTATTAATATTTGTATTGAAATATCTAATTCATAATAATATAAATATATTTCATCAAAGTAAATCACATAGTTTCACGATCGATAAATTGAGAACATGAATATAAATGTACAAAAAATTAGATTTTTTTAAAATCACAACTTTGGTTGGGATTCTCATCACCTTAATCATTGAGGTTGAAGGAATGAATTATTTTAAAAGAAGAGTTGATTTATGAGGTTCTGAAAATAAACAATTATTTTGGGATTGAAATTAATCCATGCAATAGCTTGTTACACGCTGTATTTGTAATTTCAGTTTCATTTTTTTTTTATTTTGTTTTATATTATACCATATACATATATAGAGTAATGATCAGACACGCACCTGAAGAATGCTTTCAGTTTCATTTTTTTTTATTTTGTTTTATATTATACCATATACATATATAAAGTGATGATCAGACACGCACCTGAAGAATGCGCACTGCGCACCCCTTTAAGATTTTTTTTTTAAATTTTTAATATTTCATATTATTTCTTTTCCCTCGCTACCACTTCACATACAAAATTTTCATCTCACATGTAGACCTAACTTATCATCAACATATACAATTTGCATCCCACATATCAATATAGATCTTCTTCCCAATTCTCATCTCATATCAATATAAATCTTCTTCTCAATTCTCATCTCACAGATGCTACATCATGAAAATTATTTTTAAATGAAATCCTCAAAATGAATAATAAAAATCGAAATATGAATTAAGTAAAAAAGAATAAATTCTCAACAAATCATATCATCACACCCAATCAAACTTAACAAATCCTCAAAATCAACAAATCATATCCTCCAACTCAATCATCAATTTCAAGAAGTGTTCAAACAATCCTCAAAATCCTCGTCTCTTTAATTACTTGTATTTTGTGTCTTCAAATATAATCCAACTTAATCATCAATTTTCAAGAAATCTTCAATCAATCCTCAAAATCCCCAAGTCTCTTTAATTACTTGTATTTTGTGTCTTCAAATATAATGGATCTAACATGTAAATTTTTTTTAAAACAAATTAGTACCATAATTTTTTAAATGTAAAAACTTTCATAGAAAATATAAGAAAATGATGTGATGCAGGTACAATTTCTTAATCACAAAACCACAAACTCTTACTTTTGAAATTGTTGTGATTTTTTCTTTGATGATTTTACAAGAAAGTAAAGTAATGGATCTAACATGTAATTTTTTTTTAAAACAAATCAGTACCATAATTTTTTAAATGTAAAAACTTTCATAGAAAATATAAGAAAATGATGTGATACGAAAAATTGTTGTGATTTTTCCTTTGATGATTTTACAAGAAAATAAAGTATGTGAAGATATTGATGAGGGTTATGTCGATGTGTGAGATGAGAATTCCGTATATGAAGTTGTAGGATGAGAAAAAATTATGTGTATAATAATATAAAATATTAAAAATTACATTGATTATGATTTAGAAAATTATGTGTATAATAATATAAAATATTTAAAATTTCATTGATTATGATTTAGAATTTCTTGAGAATTGATTACTTAAATATTATTCATTGTTACCTTTAATTGATTAATTGGATATTTATATTTTTTTTCTTTCGGATGGGAATTGAGAAGTGGTAGGGTGGAAAAAAATTATGTGTATAATAATATAAAATATTAAAAATTATATTGATTATGATTTAGGAAATTATGTATAATAATATAAAATATTAAAAAGTACATTGATTATGAGAATTGAGAAGAAAATTTATGCTCATATGTGGGATGAAAATTTTGTATGTGAAGTGGTAGCGTGTGAAAAGAAATAATATGAAATATTAAAAAAAGAAATCTTAAAGGAGTGCGCACGGTGCGCATTCTTCAGGTGCGTACCTGATCATCACTCTATATATATATATATATATATATAGAGGTTAAAATCGCGTCTCCTCTGAACACGAAAATCGCATTCATTAATCTACGCGTATCTCTGAGTCGGGTGCTGCTTAATATATATGGTATATTTTCCAATTTATTGAATATGAGAAAGGAAGTTTGAGTAGAGAGGGGAAAAATGGCATTCTCCAATCCCTCTTCCCTCTTATCTTCTTCTTGCTCACTATGCAACAAACTCAACCCACTACTCTTCTCCACCCAACGACGTCGTCGCAATCCTCTTTCCCGTTCTTCCTCTTTTTCTCTCAGAACCAGGCGCTTCGCTGCTGGTATGCATGATTTCTTGAAATCAAGATATTTTCAAGAAAACTCAAGAATGCTGCAAGATTTGTCAAGATAATCTGTTTGTTATTGTTGTCTTGTTTTTTTTAAGTCATTGCTTCTTGCTTCGAAGTAACTCTGATTAAACTTTGTTTCATATTGATTTCAGTTGCTGGAGTGGGGGATAGCGGTGTATTTACTTCGCCAGAGGTTGCAAAAACATTTGATTTTACAGCGGAAGAAAGGATATACAAATGGTAATTTTATTGTTTGTTTATGTTTCTGAATTTATTTTGACTCAGAGTCCACTTTAAATTGGAAAAGAATAGGCAAGTGATAATAATTGGTCTTATCATATCGATTCCTTTGAACTATAATAATTGGTTTTATTGTTTATATTGATTATTGATTTGGTGGACTAAAGATGATTGCGTGCTTGATTGTAATGCTGAATCTTTTTCATCATGTCAGTATTTTATTGTACAGTCAAAAGGTATTCGGAGAGGAGACTGTAATTTTATGTTCAGCACACGATCTTTTCTTGGACATGATTTTCAAACTTCACAATGTAATATAAGGTTAGAAATTCCAAGAGCTGTGTTGTAAGATTGAACAATTCTTGAACATTATGCTTCTAACCACTACTTTACCAGATAAGCCATTATCTTAAAGGACAAAGCAATTTCAGTTATTTCCTTACTAAAAAAATTTGAATCTCATTTTGGTCTTGCTTTACAAGTATCGTGCATAGGTGGTTTTCTTCTGAACTCATCAGTTTTCTAGTATGTGAGTATCGAACACTGACTTCAAAATTATGGATCGTAGGTGGGAGTCTCAAGGATATTTCAAGCCAAACATCAATAAGGGAAGTAATCCATTTGTCATTTCAATGCCACCGCCTAATGTTACTGGTTCATTGCACATGGGACATGCTATGTTTGTGACTCTTGAGGTTGGAAAAGGTCGATGGTTTTGACCTGTATTTTTCTTGTTTCACATCCATCCTGTGTATTTTGATTTGAATTTGGGGTCCCATTTTCACATTTAATATATTTGAATGATCTTTAGGTGATTAATGGTAGATGTCATCACACTAAAATTGCACCAGTAATCAGACATAATTGTACTAAAACTGCAAAATGAACTAGATTGGAGAAAAGCTGACTATCTATCCCTAAGAGTAAGGCGCCACTCATGTCTGAATTGGTGTGAATTGGTAAAAGGTGGAAGCTTTTGGGTCTGTTTGCACTTTTACCAGAGACCATCAACTTAAGTCTGATTATGAAAAGAGGCAATGTCATCTTGGTAAGTAGAACAGTATTTTGGATGTGCTATAGAGGAAACAGAAGTATACAGTGTTGGATAGAGGGAGGATGTGATTGCTATGGGTTAATAAGCCTGTTCATTCTTCTCCTCTTAGTTCACATCACTGCCTACAATGGCAGGAAATAGGAATATACTGTAGATTGGATGAGACTAATATATGGCATCTTTTCTTGCTAAAGATCTTGAGCCTTTTGTATCTTTTAAAAACTTTTGGTGTACTAATGGTCTCTCCCCTTCCCTTGGGTTTCCCCTTTGTTTGTTCTTCATCCTGTCTTCATTATGGGTTTGCTATGTTCATTTGTCTCAACAGGTTTTCTGTACCCATATTTACTTGATTTAACCATCGGTAAATGCATAGAAATTTGATCCTGTTCTTACTTTAATTAAATTGTAGGATATAATGGTAAGATACCATAGAATGAGAGGAAGACATACGCTTTGGCTTCCTGGAACTGATCATGCTGGAATTGCAACCCAGGTTGATGCTTTGTCTTAAAGAACTACCCTTCCTATATGTAGTTAGTGAAATAACTTCTCGTAACCAACTGTTCTCTAAAAGAAAATAACGGTTAATTATTGGTCCCCAATATTTTGTATATATGGTTTTTCACTGCTGGTTGTACCTTATCAAACTTGTTACCCCTTTATCTTCTGTTAAATCCTTTTTTTGATCCTTAAGGTTTTACTTTCTGTTGTTCATTGTGTTATGAAAGGAAGATCTTTTCTGTATACTTTTCACTTGGGTATGAACTAAAACCTCATTATTTTCAGTTGGTTGTGGAAAAAATGCTGGCTGAGGAAGGAGTAAAAAGAGTTGATTTGGGTAGAGAAGAATTTACAAAACGAGTATGGGAATGGAAGAAAAAGTAACCTACTCATCTTGCTTCTTTTCTACTGGCTTTTCCTAATGTTTCTGCCTGCATGCCCCTTCCTGTCTATATATTTTGAGTATGTGCAATTTGTGAAAATATAAGTAGATGCTACTACATTCAATTATTTATAGGACCCATTCTGTTGGTTTTCTAATCTTGTGCAGCTGTTTTCCTTTTGATCTCTGATGAAATTTGTGAAATGCAGAACATGTAGTTCTTTTTTACTAGTTTTTTGACAGTTAACATAGTCCCAGTATTGGAAGTTTATTACCGTAATACCATCATTGAAATGATGCTTAGACAACAGGGTGAAGTAGAGGATAAGTATTTAAAGGAGCACACTTCATTGACATTCTACTCTCTCTCTCTCTCTCTCTCTCTCTCTCTCTCTCTGTCTCTCTGTCTCTCTCTCTCAGGCACACACACACAGCTGTTATCATTGTGATTTTCGTTTGTGTATTTTGTTTGAGCTGTATGATTGCTGGTTGGTTTGGAAAAGCCGTCATTGTAATATTTGCACACCCTTCTTTTCTCATCCGTATATAATCTTGTATTGAATGTTAAGTAAGGGCTGTTCATTGTAAGGGTATATATATTTATTTAATTCATTTGAGTGCAATCAGTCTTCATAAAGGACACGTGAAAAGAATACTGCTTGAATTGCTCCACCTTTCTCTCACTCTCTCTCACCGCCAGAATTTATGTATGATAGTGGAAGAGGAGTTAAAATTATCTGTTTCATGTCATATAGCATTAGAATCATTTGCACATTATATTAGATCGAGGGTGATATGTCTTGATGGCAGCTAAAGTTGACTGGTTTTGCTAAAGTCCAATACAAATCATGAAAAATGTCATGCTTTTCACAAGTTCACCCCGCAACCGAGGCTTATCATGGTAATATTTAGAATTGGTAGGGTTTCCAACTCTACTGTTCAATAATGGGCAGATCTTGCGTTTCCCTTTCTCGCATAAGTAGTTTTATGTTACTCTAAAGGGACTTCCTTGCATTTGAAGTTGGTAACCCAGTATGTAATATCTGATTTTTTTGGTTTTGTTTTTAGTGTATTAAAATGCTCATTTAGTTCCTTGCTCGTAGGTATGGCGGGACAATTACAAATCAAATCAAGAGACTTGGTGCTTCTTGTGATTGGTCCAGGGAACGGTTTACCCTGGATGCTCAGCTGAGTCGTAAGGCAGTTTTTCATCCAGTAAATCTCCCATCAATCATGCATCATGCATAATATATCGAGATTATATGTTGTAAAGTTCAGCTCATGATTTGATGCCATTCTGTCACGTCTTGGAGGATTTGTTTGGTCATGTATATACTTATCTTCATCTTCTGCTTAACAAAGTTTAGTGCCGTTACTCATGAACTGCATTTAGAGTTTTATAAGAGTGATGCATTTTGGAGCATAATGCATGCGTATAGTTAAATTGTTCTCTTAACTTTTGCAGGAGCAGTAGTTGAGGCCTTTGTTAGACTTCATGAGAAAGGTCTAATCTATCAAGGTAGGTACAATTTACTTTTATCTCTTTTCCACAGGTTCTGGGTTAAAGCTTGAGGCACATTACATTCTAGAATGACTATTATAAGTTGTTTGAATTGCACAAGTTAAAGACATCATGACAATCTTTTATCTTGAGTAATTTCATTATCGATGTTCTGTCACTTCAATTATGAGTAATATGAAGCTATCACATTCTTGAGAAAAGGGATATGATGCTCTTGAGAACATTAGGTAGAGGACAAGTCAGTCCCTAAGGGTGAACTCATAACTTTCACTATATAAAACTGTTCTGTCAATTGTCTTTATGAAATCTTTGGAATATCAGCAAATAAAAGCTGATTATAGACATTTTCTTCATGATTATATTAAAAAATCTTGTCCACTATCTCAAAAGTAAAGATCTCTTTCAGTGGTTTTTACTTTTTTTTTTTTTTTTTTTGCTTCTCTATTCAACTCATGGTAATTCTTTTTCAGTGAGAGCCTATAACATTGCTTATAAAAACTTGTGGACTAAGCTTTAGTGAGCTGTTTATAACAATATATATTGTTATCTATTATGTGGTGTAACAAGTAGATCCTTACGCAGGATCTTACATGGTCAACTGGTCTCCTAATTTACAGACTGCAGTTTCTGACTTGGTATGGAAATTATGAATAGTTTTCAATTTTTAACTCCTGTAAGTGTTTCAGTTGTTTCTTTTGTATATAAGCATATCTTTATCTTAGGAAGTTGAGTATTCGGAAGAACCAGGTGCTCTATACCACATTAAGTACCGTGTCGCTGGTGGTTCAAGGTATTTTTATTACTGAAATTATTGCTGATATGCTGCTTATTAAATATTTGATATTGCAGCCACATGATTCATGAGGTTATATGACAAATGTGTTTTTTAAGACTCCATATTGAATTTTTTTTTTAAAGTTAGTTGCTTGCTGGCTGAGCAGACTTCTAGCGTGCTTTTGTTATGATAAGTTACCTCCAGTTATCAGTAGACTTGATTTTTTGCTCAAAATAATTTAGTTTCATGTATATAAAGTTCTTGGAAGAAAGGCATGTTGGCTTCTGTTATTTCACTCTGAGGCTTGTTTCCCTTTATTTACCATCTGATTGGCTTTTAAATTGCCCACATATGATTTACCAGAGTCCTTCAATCTGACAATTTAGCATCTAGTTAATTTGTAATTGAATTTCTTACAAATAAATCAGAAAGAGAAAACTCTTACATGAATCCAGTGTATAGAGACCTGCACAGTCTGTGTGCTTCTAAGTGTTCAATTGCTCTTATATCAAAGATTTTTCCCTCTATGTCATAGGAGTGACTTTCTTACAATTGCAACCACGAGGCCAGAGACTTTATTTGGTGATACAGCAATAGCAGTGAATCCTGAGGTAACTTTTATTTGTTAAAATACATTATGGAAGAGTTACAGAAATCAGTCTTTGATTTGGCAGAAGACGGTCTGACTGAAGTGGATATTTTTGAGACATTAAATAAACCTCCATCTTTTTTTTTTCCTCCATCAGCCAAAGAAATGCTTACAATTAGAACAAGTCTGAGAAGTGTTGTGAAAACTGCGGTGGATATGAGAGGCGCTTGATATATCAGGATGATTTGGAAAAAAAAAAAAGAAGCAAATATGTTCTTTGATATGCACGTTTGAAGATTTACTTTTGCCTACGTAAAAGGATTTTTTTTGTTATTTTAGTGTAGCATGACAAACTGCTGGTAGCACTGTTTCTGGGAACAAATTTATCTACTCATGAAATTCCTTATGCTTCTCTTGTTGCACGTTCTCCAATCCTTGTGTTGGTTGGCACTTGGCCAAGGCCTTTCTCCTATCCTATCTAGTTTCCCCCTTCACCAAAAATGGTCATATTTAGAATTGAAGACAAGCTGATTGTTATACATAGGGACTAGCTTGTTGCTCAATACCTCACAACATTAACCCTTTGGCTGATTACTCAATCAACTCTTGTTGCTTGTAACAGAATTCTAATGTTTTTCTAGATGTTTATGTGGAATAATAGAGGTGCTTAACATTATAAAATCATATATGAACAAGAGCCATCTTATGTGATTACCCACGGAATTAAACTAATGTATCAAATTAATTATTAATGAACTTTCATAGCTGTTGTTTGATGGTGATTGTCCATTCCTCATTGATTCTGCAATATGCTTGAGTCAAATTACCTTTAACTATTATATAAACTTTTCTTTTTTTAGAAAGCGGTTGGGACAGTTTGTCAAGCTGCATTCAATGGCTTAATTGTCTTTAGGGTCTGATCTCATAGTTCTTATCTTTTTTGTGTCTCAGGATGAACGTTATTCCAAGTACGTTGGGAAAATGGCTATCGTCCCAATGACATTTGGTCGGCATGTGCCCATTATTGCTGATAAGGTAAAGGGTTATTCTCTCATGCTTACAGTACCTACTCTTAAAATCATCAAGTACTTCCTTCTGGTGGGTTAGGAGGAGAAAAAAAGGGATAGAGAAGGAAGAATAAAACAAAACAAAAAGGGTGTTGAATGATCAAAAAGTAAATTGGCTGCTAGATGCTATTAAAACTTCAATGCCTGTGCAATTTTTTGGTTTTATTTGCTGATAAGGTAAAGAATGTAAAAGTTTAACGGATGTGACTTAATTTTTGTGCCAAGAGAGATATTTTTTTTTCAGCTTCTCTTTGATCACTCTTGCACGATCTTGACTTACAGTTAACCCCTTCTTTTCCAAATAGAGAAAATATGATAACCGGTCAAGCTACAGTGAGAGTTTATATGCCATTATGTCTAATGATTTTTTGTTGCCATCTTATACTTCACTTGCTCCTGAAAGAAAACAGTTTAATTCTGGACAACTTCTGTTCTAATGATATTCTATAACTTGGGAATACTTCATATAAAAATGTCTGGTGCATATTGTATTGCAATACAGATCATTGCCAAGATCTTATCCTGTCATGGCGTCAATCTTATCCTGTCATGGCGTCAGTATAGTTATTACTCCTGCTTTCTTCATCTAAGTGGATATCCTATATCTGCATATAATTTCCTTTGGATAATGCAGTATGTTGATAAAGACTTCGGAACTGGCGTCTTGAAGATAAGCCCTGGCCATGATCACAATGACTACCTTCTTGCTCGGAAGCTTGGTCTTCCCATTCTTAATGTCATGAATAAAGATGGGACACTAAATGAAGTTGCTGGGTTATACAGGTAATTGTTGCAATTGGGTGTCAAGCTGTTTCAACAGTTGTAAATGACTTCCTTTTGGCCTAATAGTATATGTAATTCTACTAAAATGTTCAGTGGTCTTGATCGGTTTGAGGCACGGAAGAAACTCTGGTCAGAACTAGAGGAGACAGGTCTAGCAGTAAAAAAGGAGGCTTACACTATGCGTGTTCCAAGATCACAACGGGGGGGAGAGGTGTGCAAATACTGGATCTTGGAGATGCACATTATGTCTTCCTTTTCTAATACAGTGTTGCTTCTATCAGATAATAGAGCCTCTAGTAAGCAAGCAATGGTTTGTGACAATGGAGCCCTTGGCAGAGAAGGCTCTCCAAGCAGTGGAAAAGGGAGACTTAACTATCATGCCAGAAAGATTTGAGAAGGTATTTATATTACTTATCTTTGCTATGCTCTTCATTTGGCTATTTAGACCTTGTTTTATCATTCCCATCGGTTCCATGACTATATTAATTATATTATTATACTAGCTTTGGAAGCCAATGATTTCATGATGTTGCCTTCCCATGAAGCTTCATCTTTCTGCAAATCCTTAGCAGAGATCATAAAAGAACAGCTAAAGCCTTTTTTTTTTTCTAAAACTATTCCAGATATTACTTTCTTTTATTGACTTTAGTTGGATTGTTTAGATTTGGTTATTTCTTTGAAAGGAATTAGATTCTTACATGTGTATGTGATGATTATAGATATATAATCACTGGCTATCAAATATCAAGGACTGGTGTATAAGCAGACAACTTTGGTGGGGGCACCGTATACCCGTTTGGTACATTGTTGGTAAAGACTGTGAGGAGGAATATATAGTTGCTAGGAGCAGTGAAGAAGCTCTTGCAAAAGCTCATGAAAAATATGGGAAAAATGTTGAAATATATCAGGATCCAGATGTTCTTGACACCTGGTTCTCAAGGTCTGTTGAGCATTTTAATTGAAGTTAATTGTCTGTTGTACACCTTCCATTCTCTGTTTAGTGCAGTTTGCACTTCTCAAATTAAAAGTCTGCTTTGACTTTGAGTAAGATATTAATTTATAAATTGCCAATTAATATGTCCAGAAACAATGATATATGTTGACTAATACCTGCTACTGTTTGGCGCCACAATAGCTAGCTTATATTTAAGTAACTGTATGCTAGGTTTTTACTAGTATCATTATAGTTTTCTGACGGAATGAAATATAAGTGCACATGTTTGCATATAATGATTTCTGCTAGAATTTTGTTTGCATTTTTAACTGCTTATTTTCTAGGGTACAATGAAATGTGTTGCTTGGCGAAAATATTACTCTGTTACTCTGTAAACTGCTTATCAAGTTAATTAGGAAAGAAAGGATAAGCAAAGAGAATTTTTTATGGCTATTGTTTGTTGCTATGGCCTAAATATCACTATTCTGTGGTCTCATGGAGATATATCTTCTTGAAAATCTAAAATCCTATTTTAGTTGCCTCTTATTCTTTCAACATCTCTCCTTATATAAATGAGACTGGAAATTCCCTTGACATGTTGCTATACCCGAGCTTTTGAATGCTTTTGATGTTATGTTGAATGACTTCAAAAACATGATTACTAAGCTAATCATCTTCTCTTCTCTTAGTGCACTGTGGCCTTTCAGCACTCTTGGTTGGCCAGACATGTCATCTGAGGATTTCAAGAAATTTTATCCTACATCAGTTCTTGAGACTGGGTACTTCTCTTCTTGTGCTTTTCTTTTAGTGTTGCATATCCTGTAATAATCCAGTTTACATGGAGAAGAGCAGTACCACGAAAAGTATGCTGGTGCATATATGTTGAGCAAAACACCAATTATACTTTACTAAGTATTAAATGTAGCAGTAATGCTAACTACTATGAATTTTTTTCTATGATTTTCACTGTTGTAGTTCACCGAAGTGACTCTATTGTAGGAATGATATTTTCCCTCGTAACCACATATGTATTTCTATCTACCAGGAAAGTGATATGATAAATGTTACTCTTTCTGATCTTTTCTCCTAATAGGTAGTGCATCTGAGTTTGACATGGTATCAATCCCTGTAAAAGATATTCTTTAACCCAATAAATTGTTTTACCACCTTCCAGAAACAATACTATAGCTACTCTTTTAGTAACTTCTTTTCCTTTTATAAGTGGGACTACTTATTTGTTAAATGTATGTATAATAGATCTAATTTATTTGAACAGGCATGACATATTGTTCTTTTGGGTGGCAAGAATGGTGATGATGGGAATTGAATTCACTGGGACAGTTCCATTTTCACATGTTTACCTTCATGGACTTATCCGCGATTCTCAAGTGAGTTGAATGTGAGGCAGAGTAGTGCCCCAAGTGATGATATAATATTTATTCCATTGTCTCTTTTAATAATCATAACCAACAGCTTATAGCATAGCCTTTTAGCATTATCATAGTTTGAGTCCTTTCTTGTGCTAAAATAGCCTCTACCCTTACATTGTTTTCGACTTATATTCAGAAAATAATAACTCCTTCACAAGATTGAAAAACTTTGAGAAGTGGTATTGACTGGATATTGCTAGTTGTCTCTGGATATTTGCTGGATAACTTTTTTTAGAGCTGATCAATTTCAGATATTTATCGTGGTGCGCAATTAATTCAAGTTAGTTGTATGCTATAAGTTACAGAATGGTACCTGCCACAATCTTTTATTTATTCTTTCCCTTGTTGCTGCATTTTTACACTATTTAACTATTTAATTGTGTTTTATTCTCCCACTGCTTGCTGTAATGGTACAGTACTAAGACATCTCTAATATTGGTTTCTATGTTAAAATCTCGACTACTCTCTATGGTGTAGGTTCCTTTCAGGAAATGTGCTAGTTGATTATTAATTTGGCTTGAATTCACACCTTTTATGCTTTGTTCAGCATTTATTCTTCACGTAATCCCTTTCTGGAAATCTAATACCATGTCTAAATTGTTATTCACATTTTTTCAGGGTCGTAAAATGTCCAAAACACTAGGAAATGTTATTGATCCACTTGATACCATCAAAGATTATGGCACTGATGCTCTAAGATTCACTCTTTCTCTTGGAACGCCTGGTCAGGTCTGTATTTATCTAGATATTTTCTTTGCATTAACCAATTTGGTCTAAGCCAATGGGTTTGTACAACTGCATGGCACTTTAGAAGATCAGGTCCCAAAGTTATCTGTTGGTTTTCCTCTTAATTTTATCCTTTGTCCTGTTGTAGGATCTAAATTTATCAATTGAGAGGTTGACTTCTAACAAAGCATTCACCAACAAACTGTGGAATGCTGGCAAGTTTGTGTTGCAGAATTTGCCTCCTCAAAGTGATTCATCTGCTTGGAAAGCGATTCAGGACATTAAGGTTCTTTTGATCTCTTAAATTTCTCTACACCAAATGTTTCTCATTGATCCTGGAATGTACTTCTATGTAGAGTATAAACAGTTTATGGAAACTCAAAATAGAGTCAGTTTATTCCACCACTGAGTAGTCTTCTTTTATGCATGTCTTCATGGTTGAGTGAAAGTCCTTGTTTACCTAGCATCCATGTTATTTTATTTCTCTCAAACTGCTCATAATTTACATCGAAAATGAAATGTTCATCAGATTTGATGGTCAAAGCAGATACTATTTATTTTTCTTGTATGTGAATGTCATGACTTCTAGATTTGCGTATTATGTATATATTAGTCCACATTTTGGGTTTTCTGATTGTCAAGTATATTTTCTGTAGCATCATCTTTCTCTATGAGTTCATTCATATGATAGCAGACCTTCCTTTATGTATTACAATGTTTGACATCCATGATATATTTCTTTTTAAGTACACTTTCATGGGGAATTTTTTTTCAGTTTGATGTGGAAGAGTCGCTGTTCAAGCTACCTCTACCAGAATGCTGGGTGGTAAGATTTCATTGTATCGTAACATTGTTATGAGTCTTATGACATGCAAGCATGCATTCAGCTTCCAATTAAAACGATTGATGTGCAGGTAACAAAACTTCATATGCTAATAGATGATGTCACTCTGAGTTATGACAAGTTTTTCTTTGGAGATGTTGCAAGGGAAACATATGATTTCTTCTGGGGCGATTTTGCTGATTGGTATGTTCAGTTGCTTTTCACTTCTATTCAGCTTTCTTTTCAGTTGATCATCTGAACTAAATAGACAAACCAGTGCTCTGTTAATCATTGGGGTCAGTTGCATGAATCCTCTCTGACCACCACTTTATGGGACGCCATCCTTAAAACTTAAACCACAGAGTCTCAAATCCTTAACAACCTCACTTTATGTAGTCGTTGATCTCCTTATCTCCATTTAATATTTTGTTTGACTTGACATGATTACAGATAGACTTATTCTGTTTCCGTTGTAATTATTTCTTAATATGCGCATTAAATGTGGGTCCATATGTTCTGGAAAGAAATAACTTACAAATACATGAAATCTGTTTTAGAAACAAAAAGGCTTTGAGGATCAGAAATTCTCTATCGTTGCACAAGAAATTCTTGACAAACAGATTGTTTATCCTTCTAAACAATGTTTTCCTCGTCATTCTTTTTTGTTCCATTTCACCAGATTCATGTTTTCTCCTTTTCCGGTTAGGTATATCGAAGCAAGTAAAACCCGGCTATATAATGGCGGTGATTCAGTTGTAGCGCAGGCAGTTCTCTTGTATGTCTTTGAAAACATACTGAAATTACTTCACCCATTCATGCCATTTGTAACTGAAGAGCTCTGGCAGGTATAGGTCTTGGGTGTCCTTTGAAATCTGCAAGACGGACATCTGAATCTGCTTTCAGAATTAGACTATTAATATACACTTCCTTGTCTTAACATAACTGATTTTTAGAAAAATTAACTTTGAGCTGGATATGTGGATGGTCAATGCAATTATGTGGATCAAAAAATCTCCCGTTTCCACTTAACATTTCTATATTTTCTGTGAACAGTCATTACCCAATAGAGAAGAAGCTCTTATAGTATCAGCTTGGCCGTCAACTTCTCTTCCAAGGCAGGCTGAATCCCTGAAGAAGTTTGAAAATTTACAGTCTTTGGTAAGTTTCATTTTGTTACTTAATTTGATGGTTCAGGCCTCAATGGAATACTTATATGATTCTGTGGATCTATGTATGGCTGTTTTGCATTGCTCTGTGATCCCAGACTAGAGCAATTCGAAATGCAAGGGCAGAGTACTCTGTTGAACCAGCAAGGCGCATATCTGCATCAATCGTTGCAAATTCTGAGGTCCTCCAGTATATTTCTGTAAGTTGCTCTCTCTCTCTCTCTCTCTCTCTAATCATAGGTGGGACCAGGTTATTTAACTATTATTCCATTCTTACAACAAAAATCTGGAAAAACACCAGAAGGAATCATTGTGGCAATATGGCCACTTTTCATTTCATTTATGTTGAAATTTGTGTTTTGCTTCAATTTATTGGCAGTAAAATGTTTTGATGTTGCCTTACAAATATTTTCTTGATTCATGGTGCAGAAAGAAAAGGAAGTTTTGGGTCTTCTCTCAAGACTAGATTTGCAGAATGTCAGCTTTACAGAATCTCCCCCAGGTAAATTTAGGCTTGCATCTTTTTAAACACACACACACAAATATCTTGAATTTAGGGTAGATTCGCCTAAAATATACCTTTCGGCTGTGTTTCATCTCGATGATATTATCTCCAGGAGATGTCAGTGGATCAGTCCATCTTGTTGCCAGTGAAGGTTTAGAAGCTTACCTTCCTCTTGCTGACATGGTCGATATCTCTGCTGAGGTGCAGCGCCTTTTAAAACGCCTCACTAAAATGCAAGCTGAATATGATGGATTGATGGCTCGCTTAAGCTCTCCAAGTGTAAGTAGTAGAAGAGAGAATTGTTCTTGTAGTTTTCTTTTGGATCATAAGCAAGACAATTTTAACGAATCACAACATGAAAATGCCAAGAAATCTAGTTAGTTAGGCATACATTCGAAAGCTATATGTATGTACACTTTGATCGCTTCTCAACTAATGATTTCTGCCAATCTATGTACACAGTTTGTAGATAAAGCTCCTGAGGATATCGTTCGTGGGGTTAAAGAAAAAGCAGCAGAAGCAGAAGAGAAACTGACTTTAACAAGAAATCGACTAGCCTTTCTCCAATCAACAGTTATGGTGTCCAACCAAGCTTGATAATGGCGTCATTTTTTCATCCATAGGATATGATTTACAATTTTGCAGATGTCTCTGTTTCATACTTCACTATATTGTCAGGAAAAAAACTCATAATTACCATCATCAAGGTATAAACTCCGATAGTTGTCACTTAATCTGATGTTGGACAATTGTTCACCCTTTGATCTAATTTAACTAACATTTTTTGAAATATGAAGGTGTACATTGTTTATGGTAGGGAACTCCTTTAATCTTTGGAAATTTTTGGCATATGGATTTCCTTTTAGAGTATGCAAAAATTGTGTGACAACTTCAAACATAGTTCATTTTGTTTTTTAACTTCATTCAATTGGAAAGGGTCGGGACTTAGTCTGAGTACAAGTCAATCTTGGAAGATCACTATAGATCTTCATTGGAGCTCAAAAAGTGAATTTCTCGTCTCGTTGCAGCAAACTCTTTATCTAATTTTACATCAAAAGTATTAAAACAAAATTAAATGGATGATAGCAATAAAGAACAGGTTCATTCGGCAATGTTCATCTACGTATGTCATATTTTGTAGATACTAATGTCCGAATTGGTTATATGAAATGAAATTCTATTATAAATTAAGGTTGAAACTCGAGTAATTTTGTCCATTAAAATGCAGTGGTAAGAAACCTATACAAAAAATAACAGAATATACATCTCAAACCTCCAGTTATGTTCCTCGAATAAATTACTTACCATAATAACCAAACAAAATAGGCAAAAACTTAGGTGAGATTGTCTTATTGATCACATTTTGTGAGATTGAATCATTAAGTCAAAACAAACTGTCTGCATATGGACATTTTATATGAGGCTTTGACTCACAAAACAAGATCCATTAGACAGTCTCATACGAGAATGCCTTAACAAAATACCATATACTCTTTTTACAACTCTTTTTCATTGAAGCAAAAACCTTGGACAAATACACAGTTACAGCTTACAAAAACAATCAGAGCTCACTGTACAACAAAGATGGAATTTTTACGCTTCACTTGTTTATACACAACCAAAACATGTTTACAAATTGAAGTATAGAAGCAGATGGTCTTGAATACACATGATGAATGAGATTGCAGAAAACACCTGTGGTTCAAAAAATTTGACTGCAACTCAACTCTCTATACTCTCTACCTCTGTTCCCTGAAATTCTCTGAGACTGTTCGTCTGCGGCTGAACCCAAAATCCCAACCGATGGAGGATGGATACAATGTGTTGATAAAGCTCCGGGAAGGACCTCTTCGAGGCTCTTCCTTGTTTTTACTCCTCGAAGCTGCACCTTTTGGTGAGGTACTTCGTAGGGAACGTGAGGACCTTCGATCAAAGATTGAGGTAGTGAATGAAGAATCAGCTGCACTGAACGATAAAGGGTCGTTACGAGATGCATCAAGCGGATGGCCTAGCGCTCCATCCTGATGAGGTGGTGGAAATTTTTCACTCTTGCTTTTGGCTTTAGCAGCATCTGATATGATTCTCATTCTCTGAAAAAGATGTCAATCGATCAACTATAAAACTGTTGGAGCAAAGACGCAAGTATATTATCTGTCAAGTAACTACAAGAAAGAAGCTTCCTATAACATAATATCAATTGAACCAGCAATTTAATAATGTCCATCAACAAGTTTACTTCATGAACAGAACAAAGCTTTGGTGGTTTGGCCTATCTCTCTATTTTTACTTTCTTTCTCAATGAAGCAACAAGATACATAGATCATGTCCAGGGGTATAACTAAGCTGAGCCATCAGCGCAGAAAAAAAACTTTGATTCGACTTGAGGTTAATCAAGTCAAGCCTGAGTCAATAATACCAGGCTCAGTAAGGCTTCTAAGCCTTATCAAACCTAGGGAAATAATAGAAGCCTTATTGAGCTTAGGGTGTTTTATTATTTCTACACTTAATAAATTCAGTTGTGTGTGGGTGTTGAGCTTCATTAAATCTTCTTAATTTAATTACGACGAGTTTAAGAATATTTATATAAGTAATCAAAGTCGAGACGAATCAAACTCAAGTTGTTGAGTTTGCTTCCTAGTTGAGCTTGAGTCTCGGGTTTGTGAGTCAAGATTGAGCTTAGAAGTGTGTCGTCTAAACTCTTCTCACTTACACCCCTAAGTTCATGTTTAGGAAATTATTAGGTAAGGAAGAAAGAAATAAAGTTGTCCAACATACATCTAAATTGGGTTGCAGCTCGGCGTTTGCTTCTGGAGCTGGAATTGCACGGCTGATTTTGTCACGTGCTCTCACTCGTCTATTGCCGTCTATGGCATGAGGTTTTGCACCTAAACTTAGTTTCCTGCACAAGCAGAACAAATGTTGATAGGCACATGATTATGGTTTGGTAAACAGTGGCTACCTACAGAAAGTGAAGAAAGTTAAAGTACCTTCTTCTGGCTTCTTCATCCCTCAATTTTATATCCAGTTCCTTGCTTGGAGGAAATGTAGGTAAGCTTGATGGCTCACAGGCATATGGTTTGGTGGTAAAAAACTGGTCATAAAGAAGAGACCATTGATTACGATTAAAACTTCTATTATGATAATGAACTTGCAAATGTTGAGCAATATAAACACACCACCTGGTGCAGATATACCTCACCCCAACTGGATATAGATTTAAGAGACGCAAATATCTGAATGTTATAGTTCTTTGAAGCAAACATTACAACTGAATACCTCACAAAACTATTTAGCAGATATAGTTTTGTCTTTTTTTCAGCCCTTATCATACAGAGTGGAGGTTTACTTACTTCACTGTTTAGTGCTGCAGTGGCAGTGCCACGTCCATCAGGATCAAAGGTAAGAAGTGTTTCCATGAGAGATAGAGCAGATGGTGGAATATCTTTAAAGGTTTCTGTTACGCAACGCTTATAAGGTTGCTGAGGTTTATAAAGATTTGCATTTGGAAATTTTGATTTCTTCCAGTATTCCTCGGGTGGAGAACCACATAGTTTAAAAATTTTGTGCAGTTGCTCAACCTAAGGAGCAAAATGAAACAATAAGAATTTCGGTGTTGATACGCCTATAAAATATATTACTCAAGTAGAACGACTAAATCATAAGCAAGAAGTGCAATAATTGAAAAAGGAATCATGTTTGATAGATCAAGCAAGAACATCAAACTACTCAAGTCAATGATAACTCCAGCTATAACAACTCAGTTAAATTATATGATACTCTTCAGCATAACTTTTATTGATTTAATATGTAGCTAAAAGTTTTTCGAAAAAGAAATTTTTTATCCCTCTGGATGAGATATTAGATGCTTGATCGATTTACAAATCAGACTGACAGAACTAAGGAGAGTTAAGGGCAGCACCTTATATGAGTGTTTAATAACATCTAAGACAGATGATGAGTAGTTATCAATAACTAAAACTCAAACAAAGATACCTCTGTTCGTCCCCGCAATATAGGCTTCCCAACAAATAACTCTGCTAGAATACATCCAGCACTCCACAAATCAACACCAGTACCATAACGAGTTGCCCCAAGCAAAAGTTCAGGAGGACGATACCAAAGGGTAACAACACGACTCGTCATTGGTCTCTTGCTTTCTGGATCAAAGAAAGAAGCTAAACCGAAATCAGCAATTCTTAAGATTCCTTCATTATTGATAAGCAAATTAGAGCACTTAATATCACGATGTAGGACACCGTTGTTGTGGCAGTGCTCAAGACCAGAAAGTAATTGTTTCATGTAGCATTTGACCTGCACTGGAAACGCAAGTGATCAGTTATCAACCACTCAAATGCTATATATAAAGCAAGAAAGAGTATGAGGCAATGAAGGAAAAGGATATCAAAATCAGACAACCATTATTATTTATGTCTTATACTTCTAGTCTGTTGTTCAAGAAGAAATTAGATAACAACACTGCCATATTTAAAATGTTACAGATAATACATCACCCATGAGGACAGAACTGAAGCAGCTACTCATCTTGCAAAATATCAGAGTTGTGGATTGAGAATATGTCTTTCTCAAACTTGGACATGGTTCGACTAGCTTTTAAATTGGTTAGGTTTTCATGCAATCAAAAGTAATCCTGTTTCAGCCACAAAGAATGTAGGAAATACTGCATATGTTACCCTTGCACTTACATTCCTTTGACTTTTCCCCCTATTTCTTTTCTTGTTCCTTGCTTTTTCATTTTTATTTGGCTTTTGCCCCTTGCATTTGTTAATTAAGGAGCAAAAGTTGACAAAATAAAATTGTGGGGGCTACAACCAAGAAATGAAAGATAATGGCAAAAAATGCTTTTTCCACAAAAAGATACAGATCCTTAAATACATTGGCATTTGCTTTGATACAGTATAAAGCAGTTAATGTTGCACTTTACATGATTTGCAGATAACATCAGTCATATAAAGCTTCAGCGTAGGTTAATGATGAGATAGAAGTTCTGTACATAAGAAACTGAGGTATACTAAACCAAATCATACAGTAAATATACCAAATACACGTCATTCGAGTTTTGCCATTCAGACCACTTCCTGATGAATGCAGACTACAACGGAAGTCTTTGAGAAATCATAATATCCTACATCATGTAAAAGAATAGCTCTGATCTTTCCAAATTCTGTTAACTGTAGATTTAGCTATTACATTTTGAATCCATGTAAGTAAAAAGAATATAGATGTCTTTGAATAATCAATAATTAGTTCATATATGTTCTCCTTCGAATGAGTTTGGTGTCAAATATATATTTGAGCAAGTTTGATATCAAATATAAGAAAGATCTCATATGCAGCCTAGTTTTTAACAGCTAGCGGAAGATTTAATGGCTAGAAGAAGCATATTGCACTAGAGAGAGTACTTATTAGGCTCAATTTAAGATTTTCTTAGAGAGACTCAAAACAGATAAATTGATAAGCATTTCAGAGCACAACAATGAAGATAATGTATTTATCTTGTTTCCCTTTTAGAAGGGGAAATCAGCAAGGTAATTTAAATTTATTAAGATTTTTCAATCCCCCTTCCCAATGGTCTTGTAACCATCAGAAATTTTTAGCATTTTACTTAATTTTTAGCATTTTTAGCAAGGAAATGACAAATGTTAACTGTATGAGATGGTTCAATCACACTGTTTAAGCAATGTCAAATCCCCTCTGGACACTCAAATAACCACAAGAAAATTAGCCATAACAGGAACCTCCAAGGTTTGGGTCCAGTGATCAAGAAAGGACTATCAGTAGAATCCAAGAAGCACATGATGCAAAAATATAAGACAAATATGACCACATAATCCAACTACTTGGGTAATACATCACAACTAGAATCTGTTACTTTAACTGAAAAGGTCTGAAAAGCACACAAGAGACACCCATATAAGTCCTTTGTCATATAAAATTTCAGAATCTCCTTCGTCTACTTAAATAAATCTAAGATATATCTCCCCAAAAATGCCAACCAGACAACACATAATCCACAAAGATGCATATCCACAGAAACAACGAAAAAGGCATGTGAAGGCGACCGATCATTTAAACATTGTGCACTGGTTAAACACCACATCAAGACAAGAAAGTTACTTCTCCCATCAGAAGTAACTCACCTGAGGCTCGGTAAACCTGACACTTTGGATAGCTGCAAGGCCAGCCAGATCATGCTCCATATACTCAAAAACGAGGTAAAGACTGTTAGACATCCTGGAAATAACCAGACCTTCGAGCTTAATTACATTGGGATGATTCAGCCCTTGTAACACAAGTATTTCTCGAGCCATGAACTTCACAGCCTCCGGTTCCAAGTTATCGAACCTTACTTTTTTCAGGGCAACTACCTTCCCAGTGACCAAATCTTTGGCTTTATACACATTGCTATATGTGCCTTGCCCAATCTGCACAATTACACAAATTAAATTAACCCTTAAAACTTTTAAGCAATAATTGATATACAAAACTAATACTACACTACATTTACATATATAATGTGTTAGCAAGTATTTTTGAAACTGTGATATACAAAACTAATCCTTGCTATGAATTGCCAAGAGACGGGATTGCATCGAAGTGTTGTACCTTGGCAAAGAAATTGGTACTTTATATTGCTTGCAATCAATTACACCCAGTAAACCGAATATAAAACGCATGCATCCCAGCATTGTACCTTTCCAATCAATTAAGGTACCTTTTACCCCCAACATTAATTAATGGTATAAAAAATGTACACAAAAACACACACACACACACACAGCTTCGAGATATGACTGTATGGTTACCTTATCAAGCTTCTCGAAGGTGTTGGCACGGCGGGGTTTCCAATCCTTAATAGCGTGTCCAGCGACGTCGTTTAGCCACGTCGGCCACCCCTCCACTCCGCTGGAAACGCCCCTTCTCAGTCGAAACTCCGGCGGCGCCGATGTCACCTTCGTTAACGAAGCCGTCGCCTCTTCGATCTTACCCTCCTTCACTCCTTCCACCACGCCGTTCGGCGCCGCCGGAGCAGCGGATTCAGAATTCCGGCGCTCATCATTTTCCTTGTTCCGGCGATCTTTTCTCTCTCTGGCAGCTCTTTTTCCACAAACACACCCCATAACAAGAGTTCTTCAGCTCAATTATCTCAACTCTCCGCTGTCCATTTCATCAGAAACCGCAAACACCCTGAAAACGAATGAAAACAGAACAGAATTGAACGAGCGAGTGTATGTTACTGATTGATGCAAATGAGAAACTGTATCTCCATCAAATTTGTTGCAGAAAAGAGAATTTAACAGGAAATCACGATGAGTAAGAAAAACAAAACAATTAAAAAAATGGAATAGAAAACGAACCAATTGTATTGTCTGCGGCTAACAGTGACTCTGCATTTAATGCTCGGTGTCTGAGCTTGATGTTGAAAATTGAACGATGGTAAACTATTTAATATTTAGATTAAACTTTGACTCCATATATATATGTGTGTGTGTGTCAGTGTGTGAAAGTAATGCAAATAGAAATGGCAGAATTGCAGAGAGAAAAGTTGGAAGAATCTTTCATTCTGGAAAAGAAAACTCAGTTAAAAAGAAAAGAATTTCCCCTTTTTCTTTCCTCTCCAATTTTAAAACTAAAAAGTGGAAATTCTTTATCAAAAAATGAATTTGATTTGATTTGATTTGATTTATATTTGTAACACCAAAAAAATGTATACTATTATTGCAACCAACTTGTCATTAGATACCACTCATGTTGCAATTATATTGAGAATATTTTAGGGGAATTTTTTTAATATTTAACTCAGTATAAAATGTTGGATACGGAAATTTACCCTCAATTATTTTATTAAAATTTACTTTTTATTTTAATTAGTGAGTAAATATACAATTAAAACACTTTAGAAAAATAAAAAATTATTTAAAACATCTAAAAAACTATATTTTTGAAATCGAGTCACACTGGCTACAATTCAAACACAATTTTATAAATAAAATTGTATTTTATGATTGTGGGAAAAAAACCTATCAAACTCGCCGACCTAATTATTAAGGCATCGTTTGCATTTATAACAAATTCATTGCACTTCTTTTGGCTACTTAGGGTCCACTCATTTTCCTCCAAATTTAAAAAAAAAAAAAATTAAGATCAAAGCTAGAATTTATTTCGACTATTCTCCAAAAGTACGAGTTAAAATAATAATAATAGTAAATAAAAGGAAAAACTTCTTTTGGCCTTCAAAAAATAGCCTTCATCAGTTCCTCCTTTAGAAATTTGAATGATTGATTCTCTTGAGTATATAAATTTACTTCAATAATCCCCTCAAAAAAATTACTTTAATAAAATATAACTTGATAGAAATTCAATACTATTATAATTAAGGTGACTATTTTTTACCTCAATTACTCCATAAAGAAATTGAATGTTGGTATCTAGACAGTTCAACTATCTTAGATTTAATAATATTTTGTTTTGAATACTGTAATATATAATTTCTATTTTTGATTCTTTTCCTACATAGATATTTACCCCTTACTTTATTAATTCCATTAACCTATTTGTTTCTTTTGGAAAAGAAGAAACCTCCAATAATAATAATAATTCTTTGTAAGTGGTCCAAGTTTAGCACGTGGTAATCAGCACAAGTTTCTTATCAATATTAATCCCACTTTATTAATTTGGAATCTTATGAACAAAAATGATATTTTTTAAGATCTATCTTATGAACTTAATTTCATGAAATAAATCAACTCGCAATTGATAATCTATAAAATAAAATTAATTAATATGATTTTTTTTGGAGGGGGGTTTAAAGAAAATATTTATGGGTAATTATCGAAATATTATTCCAAAATAAAAACTCAGAATTTGAATCCTCATGCATGGATATGGAAGACAGGTTGTCGTGGTCGATTGTGTATGTACGGTCAATTTTATTTTTCCATTAGAATTATAATCATTTTAATATTTAGATTTTTTTTTAATTGAACAAAGATTGATATTAACTTTTAAAGGGATTGTATTTAAGTTGTGAATTTTGAGGAAAATTTACAAATTGTCACCAGTATTAAATAGTCTGTTATTCAATCCATTCAAAGTTTATTTGTTTCATCATCAGAATTAATATTAATTATACATTTTGCCACCTTATCATGAAAAAATAAAAATATTACTTAAAAAAATCAATAGTTTACATCATCCATTTAAAAAAATAAAGTTTGATATGTACTTGATTATAATACTAAAAAATTAAAAAAATTATAAATGGTGTTGGCATCCACAAATTATAAAAGCATAACTGATCCAAGGACATTTAATGTATATAGAAAACTTAGTATAAATACATTAAACTCAGAAAATAATGTTGGAAAATACATGAAAATAAATAAAAAGGAACCAAAGGGGCAGTGAGGATTTCAATAATGGAGCTTTTAATTTCTGGTGCACTCATTAGAAAATAGACAGAAAATGATGAAGAAATTTGTTTCAAGTCAAATTATATATACTCGTGGTTTGACTTAAAGAAAATCGCGTTGAATATTTAAGTTGACGACTTATAAAATGGTTGAATAATAAGGGTACGTGTGTGAAACATTAGACTCCAATTCAACCCTCAAGAATATTTGCACCAAACAACGCGCTTTTCCAAAATTGTTAGGTATATTAATGGATTCTTATTTGTCACTGCAATATTCAACTTTTATTTTACATAATCTTGTAAGAATATTATGTATGGTTGTATAACCCAGATTTCTCTTATAAGCTATGTCTTGTTTTGTATTCAAATATTCCATATATATATATATATATATATATATATATATATAAAGTCATTTAAAGATGACACAGTTTCTATATGTATAAATTGATGGTAAATGTTGCACAACATCCATTTAATCAATTGTACTCACAAAAATTTATGTATGTATCTTTATAAATAGATCATGCATGTTCCACATCAATATATATGTATCAGCTAATTTTGGCAATCATAACCAATTAGTCAAATTATGACTAAATTAACTTTTTTTAATTAGTTAAAATAAAAAAGAAATTGCAAAATTTTTGTTTTTTTTTTTCGTGACGGGTGAGTAGCAATGGCACTTGAAACGCAAAAGAATCAATTAAGACGGTAAACTAGGCCTTATTTAATTGGGCCTAAAATCTTTGGGCTATATATAAGCTAGCCCATTGTAAATTTACTTCTTTATCCAGAAATCATTTATCGTATTAAGGGGTGTTTTCAAGAGCTTTTGATAGATTTGCATCACTTATTTAAGTTTTAGAATCAGTTTTTAGTGTTTTAATTCTCTTTTGCTAGATTATAAAATCTATTAGAATCTATAATCCAGAAACGGGCTAGGGTTGCTTTTGACAACTTCTCAATTAAATTTCAAACACAATCTACTTATTTTGCAAACACAATCTACTTTTGCTAGTAAGTGATTTCTCCATAATCACTTTCTCAACCATACAATTTTTTAAAAACACCCCCTAAGTCTCACGACTAACAAACTATCATACATTAAAGTATGACTTATTACATGGTAAAATATCTCTTCTTATTAGTCGAAGTATGCTTAGTTATATTATAAGCTATCACTTAGTACTATATTAAAGGGGTTTAATGCACCAAACCCACCTATAATATGGAAAATCTACGTCCCTCCCCTTGTGTTTTCAAAATGGCAAGGATAACACGTGGGTTATCAAAAATTTAGCACGTTTTCCCCTAAATCATGAAAGTTAACAAGGGTGCAGTGCGAGCGCCTGCAGTGTGAAATTTGTTAGTTTTTGACCAATTTTTAAGTGTTAAATGACTATTCTATTCTTACATTTTATCTATAAATTGCATCATGCCCCCTTTTCACAATAACATTTGTAATTTAATACTATTTTATTTATTATCTTTTTTTTTTTGGTTCAATTTTGGAATTTTACTTTATTTAATAGAATCCCTCTTTTACTCCAAAATTTGTACTTCATTTAATTTAATTATTTCTATTATTACTATTTATGTATATATTTTTTAAATATTTTACAACCTTAATTTTAAATAAAATTTGATGAAAATTTTATAAAATCTGATATGAAATAAAAATTTGATGAAAAAATCTGATGAAAATATGATATATAAATCTGATATGAAAAAAAAAATCTAAAATAAAAATCTAATATGAAATAAAAATCTGAAATTTATCCCATATAAGATTATATCTGAAAATTAGAAATAAATAGAAAAAAAAAATGAAAATCTTCATCGCCTCCACCTCCACCATTCTGCCCTCTGCACACAGCCCGCCCACCTCCACCATCGCGCCGCCACACACAGCGCCGTGAAGGATAGTCATCATGCGACCTCCACCAACCGTACTCCCTACATTCCCGACCTCTGACGAAAATCGTCTCCCCTCTCCACTCTCGCATCTTCGCATCCCCGACCAACGCAATCCCGACCAATTCGATTTTTCATTTTTCAACCAAAATATGTAAAATTCATACCAAAATGACCATCTACTCAAGCCCAAACATAACCCCATATCAATTTCAAAAAAACTAATCGATTTTGTGATAAATTGATCGAAATACATTCAAAATTTCAAAGCAAACAATATTTTTTTGAGTTTTCATTTGAACTTACAATTTCACAAATTGATTTAGGGATTTCAATCCCCATGATATTAGCTTTCTTCTAACATATTTATTTGTGATGGAAGAAAAAAAAATGGAAGAACAACTCCTTACCTGCTCTTCGCGATCTGCAATCTGCGCTCCTCTCTAATTATAATTCTTTTTTGGGTGGGACTATCCACACCCCACCCTTTTTCTAACCACACCCCATAATTAATTAATTCAAAAGTAATTATATATTAAATGTCTATAATATCCCTTGACCACACCCCACATATAATTTAAACTACTAACCACACCCCATAATTTCTAAACACACCCCATAGTCTTCTTCTTCTCCTTCATATTAGAAAATATCTTCATCTCCACCATTATCAAACATTTATTCTTCTTTCTAAACCCTAAAAATATCACCCAACAAAAATTCTCGATTGAAATGTCTATGGAATGTGAAGATACATTTGAAACGAGCAATGTAAGATTTCTACTACATTTTTTTATAGTTTTTAGTAGTGTATTACAAAAAATCAAGTTTTAGTTTGAAAGGTCAAAAATCCCGCTGGAATAGTCGAACGGGATGAAAAGTATTCGACACATAGACTTCGAACAACTTGAATGGTGTTCGACTTTAAAAGTTGAACTTGTTTAAATGTGTTCAAACAATCTTATGAGTGTTCGATTTTTAGTGTTCGAACACTATTAGGTGTGTTCGATTTTTTATTGTTGAACAACCTAAGATGTGATTGATTTTCTGAAGTTGAACATTCTTAGTAGTGTTCGATTTCTAAAGTTTGAACAGTCTTAGTAACATTCAATTTTTGAAGTTGAACGGTAGGTTTATTGAAGTGTTTTTGGTATTTATCGTTGAACAATATGTTTATTATCTTCTATTTTAATTGTTTATTAGGAAAATGGCTCAAAATCCACGGAACTAAGTGTGGTGAATCCCATCGATGAAAGTAAGATGGATGATCATGAGAATGATCCAATGTATGAGGAAATAGATTATACAATTGAGTTTTCCACGGCCAACTTTTTTTATAGTCGCACTTCTTTGGTGGAATGGGTAAGAGGAGTGAATCCATTGGTGTTGCGAGTGTGGATATTCCTGACAATGATTAAATTGTGTTGATGACTATGATTCGATTGTTGTATTGAGTTTGATTCGATTGTTGGTAATTGTTGGTAAATTGTACTAAGATGTATTATGATGTATTATGGTGTTTGGTTTAATTGGATGTTAAAATGTCCATTGGTTTTGGATCTGTTTGTTAGGGTTATTGCATTACTGTGCACTTTTGTTCTACTGTTCGAATTAAGAAGTCGAAAAATACACCAGACCTTCGAACTATGAAAGTCGAACACTATGAGAAATGTTCGATTTTCAAATTCGAGCACAATTGAGAATGTTCAAACTATGAAAATCGAACATTATGAAAAATGTTCTACTTACATTTTCGAAATTACTAAAAAGTGTTCGACTTATGTAATTCGAACAGGCTTTGATGTGTTCGATACTGAGAATTCGAACGGGCTACAAAGTGTTCAAATTCTTAAGTCGAACAGGCTTTGATGTGTTCGATTTTGAGAATCGAACGGGTTACAAAGTGTTTGAATTCTTAAGTCGAACAGGCCGAGTTTCATTGTCCATTTACAATTTGATTTTCATACATGAGCTACAAACGAATATCCGACCTCAAAACGAACAATATTACTTTAGGCTTTATCAAGCATAAGTTACTAAATATCACATGTTAATAAATATCCGACCTCAAAATCACAAATACACATCTGTTAATTCACAGCCTCATTCTCAGGCAAATTCATATCTGCAGCTATCTCGGGGAGCTCGTTTATGAACGCTTCAGTTTCGTCTACTGCAACTTCTTCATCCACCAAAGGAGCATACACGTGTTCAGTCACGTGTTCAGTAGTGGCATCAAACTCTTCATTTCTACGCTTTCTTTCAGAAGCCATTGGTCATTTCTTCCTCCTCACGTAGAGTATGTCACCTGCAAGTAGTGGACAAAACGTGTCAATAACAAAAAATAAGAAAGTCATACGTTGTAAACTTGGAACATCCAATTCGAACACAATATAGTATGTTCGACTATTTGAGTCGAATGACTTAAGCTATGTTCGAACATACATAGTTGAACGCACTACAAAATGTTCGAACTTGTCGAGTTGAACACATAAGCTATGTTCGAACAGCAAAAATTGAACGCCAAGGGATATGTTCAAACCACAATGTTCGAACATCTTGGGTATGTTCGACTTCCAAAGTTCGAACACTTTGTCATGTGTTCGAACTATCCCATTCAAAATTCTCCAGTTCCTTCGACTACCCTTAGTCGAACACTCTGCATAGCAGTCAAATAACCAGAATCGAACAAAGTACGAGAAGAAACACGAATTTCCCACATTTTTCAACATCCTAAACTGAAAATGTCACCACAATACACTACAATTATATGCGCAAACCATAACACATACTAAATGGTTCGATTTTTATCCATCACTCAATCTAATTTACATATCAACTATTCAAGATCCAAATTGTTCCAATTAACTTAGGGTTTGAGTAAAATACGAACCTGGATGACGTGAATCAAATTCTCTTGGAGTGTCCATGCCAATTGTTCGATTTCTCACAATTTGTTGGAAGTTTTGATTTCTTTTTGTTCTTTCTTGTTCTTTCTTGTTCGTTCTTGTTCGAACAATGAACACAATTTGTTTTATTTTATTTTATTTTGAGTTTTGCTTTTTTTTAGTCAAAGGGTATAATAATCTATTTTTTGGGTGTGTTTAGAAATATTTTAAGTGGATGATATTTCAATTGGGGTGGGATTAGAAAATGGGGTGTGGATAGTCCCACCCTTCTTTTTTTTATAAGAATTCTTTTCTTTTCTTTTTTTAATTAAATTTCAATTCTATTTTAAGGGTATAACAGGAAATTCAAGAGAAAATACAACGGTGTTAAATCCAATTCGAAAAAAATGGAGCATATGTTGTATTTTTGATAACCCACGTGTTATCTTTGCTATTTTGAAAATATGGGGGGAGTGACGCAGATTTTCCATATCAGAGAGGAATTTGGCGCATTTAACCCGATACTAAAGTATCTATTAATCTATACAACTATACATGTATATTAAAGTATCACTTATTACATAGAAACTAAAAAGTGATGAATATTTATCTTTTTATTTTAAAAAAGAAACGTAATGTTTATATTCCTTTTGAAATAGCTTCAACAAAATATAAATTTTAACACAATTAAACTAGAAAGTAGAAAAAAAAAAAAGCAAATGTGGTGTTGATGCCCAGACAAATGAGATTTCTCATTCAAAGAACAAATCAAAGATTTTTTATTGAACAATGACGGTATAAATTGACATTACAATGATTCGAACCATTCTTTCTTTTTCAAACCCAAATCAATTAATTAAAATAATTATATCATGCTTTCGAACTAATACTTAGAACTCGAATTGTCATATCATATTTTAATGGTTAATAATGTCATTTATCTACATGATAAGTGTTGATACTTGATAATTATAATTTAAGAAATGAAATATTGTTCTAAATAGTGGAACTACTAATTCAATTTTGTAAGCCTTAAGTTGACCAAAATATTAACAGGCCCACTGTAGAGGTCCCTGTGATATGGGCCGGGCCGGGCCTAAAATTCATTTAAGAAGGAATTGGGCTGTCCTAATCAGTATTTAAGAACAAGGCTGTTATTATCAAACAATTTGGGCCTCAAAAATTTGAAAGTAGATCAAAACCATACAAAATTGCTAGATAAATCCAAAATTGACTTGAAAACAAACTACATTTAATCTGTCGGTAACATGTCCACCATCCTTTATGCTATTACTAGTACAGCCCCGTGTAATACACGGGATTTAATAAAAAATAAATTAAATTTAGTGAAATTAAAAAAATTGAAATATCATTTACACAACAAAATTAAATTTATGATTTGTACAATATATATCATCTAATTTAACATTAAATATAAAAAATATGAAAAGATAATTATTTAATTGTCAAAAATATGTGTTGCATTTGTAGATGATCATTTAAAAAAAATATTATTATTTTGAAAAATAATATACATTGCTATACCTATTATATTATTCAACACACCCACCATTTTTTTTAGTTTGCTCTTTGTTTACATTTGTAACAACCCTCAACTTTTATTTTCAAATAAACGATAAAAAATAAAAGTCAAAATTTCACAAATAAATCCCATAGTTTATTTTAAAGCATATATTCAAAAAATTATTTGATTTCAGAAATTAATAAGTTTGAATAATAATTATCAAACTGCCCAACTTTATTTTAGTTTTTTTTTCTTTTGTAATTATTTATATTTTTTCTTTACATTTTTAAATTTAACAAATTTCAAATATATAATAATATCTATCATTAAAATCTAGCATATATTATTTAGATAAATCTAATTAATATTTCTATATTATTTATTATTTAGTAATAATAATATTTCTTATGAACATTAAATCTGTAGCAATTAATTAGCATATTTAATATGAAAATATCATAGGCTTGCCATGTGGCACTTTGGTCTTACTTTTATATATATAAAAATAATTATTTAATTGTCAAAATATGAGTTGCATTTGTAGATAATCATTTAAAAAAATTATTATTATTTTGAAAAAAATATACATTGCTATAACTATTATATTATTCAACCCACTCGCCATTTTATTTTAGTTTGCTCTTTATTGTTTACATTTGTAACAACATTCAACTTTTATTTTCAATTAAATGATACAAAATGAAAGTCAAAATTTCACAAATAAATTCCATAATTTATTTTAAAGCATATATTCAAAAAATTATTTGATTTCAATAATTAATAAGTTTGAATAATAATTTTCAAGCTACCCACTTTTATTTGATTTTTTTTTTCTTTTGAATCTATTTATATTTTTTCTTTATATTTTTTAATTTAACAAATTTGAAATATATAATAATTTCTATCATTGAACTTTAGCATATGTTAATTAGATAAATCTAATCAATATTTCTATATTATGTATTATCTAGTAATAATAATATTTCTTATCAACATTAAATTTGTAGCAATTAATTAGCATATTTAATATGAAAAAATTGTAGGCTTGCCATGTGGCATTCTTGGTCCTTCTTTTATATATATATATATAAAGATAAAGATAATTATTTAATTTTCAAAATATGTGTTGCATTTGTAGACGATCATTTAAAAAATTATTATTTAAAAAACAAATACATTGCTATACCTATTATAGTATTCAACCCACACTACCATATTTTTTAGTTTGCTTTTTATTGTTTACATTTGTAACAACCCTAAACTTTTATTTTCAATTAAATGATACAAAATGAAAGTCAAAATTTCACAAATAAATTTCATAGTTTATTTTAAAGCATATATTCAAAAAATTATTTGATTTCAATAATTATTAAATTTGAATAATAATTTTCAAGCTGCCCACTTTTGTTTTAGTTTTTTTTTTCTTTTGTATCTATTTATATTTTTAAATTTAATAAATTTCAAATATATAATAATTCCTATCATTGAACTTTAGCATATGTTAATTATATAAATCTAATCAATATTTCTATATTATTTATTATTGAGTAATAATAATATTTCTTATCAACATTAAATTTGTAGCAATTAATTAGCATATTTAATATGAAAACATTGTAGGCTTGACATGAGGCATTTTGGTCCTTCTATATATATATATATATATATATATATATATATATATATATATATATATATATAAAGATAATTATTTAATTTTCAAAATATGTGTTGCATTTGTAGATGATCATTTAAAAAAAATTAAAAAAATATATACATTGCTATACCTATTATAGTATTCAACCCACCCTACCATATCTTTTAGTTTGCTTTTTATTGTTTACATTTGTAACAACCCTAAACTTTTATTTTCAATTAAATGAGACAAAATGAAAGTCAAAATTTCACAAAGAAATTTCATAGTTTATTTTAAAGCATATATTCAAAAAATTATTTGATTTCAATAATTATTAAGTTTGAATAATAATTGTCAAGCTGCCCACTTTTATTTTAATTTTTTTTTCTTTTGTATCTATTTATATTTTTATTTGTATTTTTATATTTAACAAATTTCAAATATATAATAATTCCTATCATTGAACTTTAGCATATGTTAATTAGATAAATCTAATCAATATTTCTATATTATTTATTATTTAGTAATAATAATATTTCTCATCAACATTAAATTTGTAGCAATTAATTAGCATATTTAATATGAAATCATTGTAGGCTTGACATGTGGCACTTTGGTCCTTCTTATATATATATAAAGATAGATGTTACATTTAATTTACAATGAAAATATTAATATGATTTACATATTTCATTAAAAGTAGCATGTTCCATAACCTAATTGCTTTAAGTCTCTATCATCCCAATATTTCCCTTTCATACCAACTTTCACATGATATCCCATTAACTATACTTTTCTTGAGTCAATCAACATAATGCATTTCCATTATCTTCTTCTCTTGCTATTATTGCCTCTATTTCCATGTCCATGTCTATGATCACTTGAGTACTTATTCTCAAGAAAAGAAGAAATGGGAAAAGTTTGTTGTGACACGCAAGAAGACGACTCAACGGCTTTGCTAGGGTTCGTGGTGGCTCTGGTGATCGCGATCATGTTGTTTTTTCTATGTCAACCGACTCGTGTTCGAAGATACAAAGTATGTCATCATCATCATCATTGTTCTTGTTTCTAGGTCTTCTTGAGTGTATGGTGATTACCATTTCATGTATATGTTATCTTGTATTGATATGATTCTGGGGACTTTTTGGTCTTTTTATTAGAAGGTCTTCAGGTTCATGTGTAAGATACTAAGATCAAGTTCTTAGTTATAGTATTAATTGATAAAGTTTTTGCCACAAATTATATGGTGTTGTTTATTGTCCATTTATTGATATTTTCTTGAGAGAAAGAAGAAGACTTCTATGTCATGAATGAATGATAATTAAGAAAAGTAGTTTACTTTAATCTATTGAATTTATCACTTAAATTAGATCTTTTCAATTAGTAAAAACAACTCTTTTGCAATTTTCTTCAGTCTTTTCTATTTATCTACAATTGGAATGTAATTTTCTTCTTCATTGAAATGCCAAATTCCACACACATTTCCCCACCCATCTTCAATTTCACAAAAAGTTCTACATGATCACCTACTAATTAACAATTCAAATTTATTTTTTTAAGTCAAAGTCTATTTTGTGTATTGTGGATTCATCTCAATGAATTACATTCATAAGAAAGTTTCACAAAATTTTTATCATTCACTTTTACCCAAAAAATGTAAAAATCATTGAAGATATTAGATATGTTTTCTTCTATTTGTTTATTTCCATTCCTATTTCATTTGTCTATCCATGTGGGGAAAGAAGATGAACACCAAGGAAAAGAAAAGGAATAGAATAGAAAAGGGGAAGACAAATAAGAAAAAGACATTTCAGATGTAAAATACAAATTAGGTAGATCCAAATTGAAGGGCAGATGGCAATAAATGATCAATTCACAAGACTATGGCCATATATAAAATGCAACACCTCATACAAATTGCACATCACATCCTTTATTCGCCATTCAATCTCAGTTTTTATTACACCAATTCATACACTATTCATATTAATAAAATCTTATAACACCGACAACTTCAGTAAAAAAAAAATTAATTAATTGAAATACCTTGTTCAAACATAGATTTGATTTTGTGGGCATATTACTTGGGAATTTTAGTTGAAAAGAAAATTATTATTTTGTTAATAAATCCCAACAATTACTACCGTTAAGCATCACGCAGTGTGACAAATGACAATTCATGTCGATAAGAAAGTGGAAAATAATTATATAAACTCTTTCTTTTCCTTTCTTTTTTGATTTAAAAAAAAAAAAAAAAGCATGCTACCTGACCTCTAACCATATTGATTCAATGAAAAAAAAAGGCAAAGTAAACTTTAAGCATTTCAAGACGACACATGAAATTAACAAGAAGATGCTTCACCTTTAAAGACAAGGAATTTGGACATGGGAGAAGATAATTTTTCATCTTGGTTAATCATGGATGCTTGATTAATCGAGGGGGGTTTCACCAAGGGTGAAATAGATAGATGCCGAAGACAGGTGACAGAAAACGTTAAACAATATAGACATGGAAGAAGTGAAGAAGTAATGTTCATGATTCATTGTTGGTAGAATATCCTCTTTGTATGCCATGTTAATTTCCAACAATGGTAGCAGTGAATGCTAACTCGAGCAAAGAAGCTTCTCGAGAGCCAAGTTTTCATCACCTCCCACATTCTCCAGAGTACTCCTCACCAACGCTTCGCCAAAGCCCATCTCCACAAGCTTTTGCACCTGAAATTATCAGAATTGTTGAATCACCATTAACGTGATACATTGGTGCTTCGTGGGAGAGCATGTTAATTGCCAAGTTAGCCAAATGACACAACAAGATGTTTTCCAACCTGTTTTTCTCTAAATTTATTTAACCCCCAGGTTGTGTTTGGTGGTGGGTGGGGGTGGGGGGGGGGGGGGGAGGGGGAAGGATAAGGGAAAGAAGAGGAAATAAAATCTTTTCTAGTATACCTTTTCCTCTACACAAAGAGATGATGTCTTGGCAAATGCTTCTGTCCAGTAACGAGCTGTGCCCACAAAAGTCTGGTAGTTTCTAAGATACTGAAGCATGCAACAAAATAACAAATAATCATCAAATATATATGAAAAAGAAGCAAGACCTCATATCAATCCAGTGAACAAATAATTTTTTTTTCCATGATTGAAAATAACAACCATAATTAAGGGGATGAGGGAAGAGAGAACACAATAATAAAATCTTGATATAGGATGGGCAAGAAAAAGGCTCGTATTGACAGGACCTGTTGTGCTACCACAGCATCCTGAGGATCATCTGGTTCTGGAGCAGATAACAGTGCTTGGATGGAAAGGAGTGCGGTTTTAAGAGTCAGAGCTGGGCTCCATTGGTCTTTCAGGATATCCAGGCATATGGCACCACTTTGACTGCTTATATTAGGATGCCTTTGATGGAAATAAAAGGTATTAGAAGAGTGATGTGTTAATGAATTCTCAAAGCACAACATTAAAAACATACGAAATTTGATATGCAATGAAAAAAAAGAGAGTACCAAAACCAACACATTATTGCTATGGAAATTGGCAGCGATTTATCACCTTGCACGCTCTGACCTTCATGACCCTCAAAACTTCTGTGCAAATTGAGATATCAATTAAGAAAACAAAGACGAACTCCGTCACAGTCAACACTTTATCATCCTTAAGTGGCCTCTTTTAAACTACTTGGAAATTCAGCTTTGCAATTAAACAAACACCATTTAGTAACAAATCCACCTTGAACTTAGTGCAAAGACAATTGCCTTGAAATTGGTAACTAAATGGATTAATTGTGAAGCTCAATTTGCATGGGCTTAAGAGGCCATCTAAGTGATGATAAGATGCCTCATGCTTCCATTTGTTTCCCATTATTTCCTCAATTCAGAAGTTCTCCATTTGCACACGTGTTTTCAAGGCCATCCATGTGACGTGCAATGAGATAAGCTGATTCCAATATCCGTAACAACGAAGAATGATTCTCTTAGAGCAAATCAAGAGGAATCAAGAATGATTCTGTAATTCATAAAAATACATGCAATCCTTCCACATATTGATAGGAATTCAAGAGGTACAACTTTAGAAAATTATAACAGAGTTTTGAAATATTAGAAATTTGAGAGTTGTGAGATGATTCTCTGGCAATCTCGAGTTCAATGAAATTATCTATTTATAGTAAGTTCTTCATTATTTAGCAATGCTATAGTGGAATCATTCTTCTTGCCTGTGGATGTAGGGTTGTTACTAACCGAACCACATGAATATATTAGTTGTTTTATATACTTGTTCATCTATTAGCATATTATTGTTGTTGTCTTTTAAAACAAACATATCGTTTAATCCTACAGTCTAGCAATTACTTTCTATGTCTAAAGCATGAGGCAACAGACTGACAGAGCAATTTATACTTTCATATTTGCTTTATCCCAATTCAACTTGAAGATTTCTAATTTATCTTTGCTGATAAAACTTTAGCTTTCATTTGTTAATTAACACTTGAAATTCAAAAATAAAACAAAATGCAAAATTGAAAAGAATCCGAATAGGAACAATAAACAACATCATAAAACTTTAACATATAGTAATACACCACAATGAGTAATATCCTTTCTTAAATAGCACTATAAAAATAGTAATCCCAACAAATGAATGAATCAAATCATTTTGTTTTACTAGAGGCATAGCATATATGACATGTACAAGTAGCAAATTGTGAATGTTCACTTGAAATCAAATTGTTTTGCCTAACAAGCATAATAATAGTCAAGAATACTTTCTGTTACAAAGGAACAGTAGGGAAAAAGGAAAGAGTAAAGAATGACTTGTTACACCATACCATACTTTAGTGGTAAACCGCATTTTGGGGGGCTCGAAAGGATAACCATCTGCAAATAGAAAATAAAAAAAGCATTGCAAATAATTCGTATTGATCGACAAGAACCTGTCACTTGACAGCAAGTTTTAGAAAACAAAAAATTAATCTACTATCAAATTCCAACTTTTGTCATTTAGATTGTACGGTTGAATTGCAAGAATCAAACTCACTGAGTAGCCTTCATCATCTCAATAATATCAAACAGACCAAGAACAGAAATGTAAAGAATACCTCCCATTAACACACCAAAGCACCTAGAACATTGTTTTTGTAGGATGAACCAAAGTACTTCATAGGTTTTCCAATAAAAGGCATGTTCACTCTTGATCCCCAAGATAGTTCACATAGTTGTTCGGAGCTAATTCATTCACCATTATTCAACCCCCAATTCTGCCCTCGTCTACTTAGTAGTTGCAACAAAGAATGACCATATTATGATCACTACGAAAAATTTAAACAACAATCTTTTATTTAATATATTCTGTGAAAAAACAAAAGTGACTTTGAATGTACTAAAAAAAAAAGGTAATCCATTCCATATATGGACTAATTGGACCTAGGAACAAAACCCTCGATGATATGATCACTAATAAAAAAAAATTAAAACTAAAAGAAAATGAAAAATGCAGAGATATACAAACACGATCACTGATTCCCCAAAACCCAGCTACAAGAAAATCTATATTTCAGCGAACAAAAAAGATATAAATATTATTTCCGGTAATTCATATATTCCACAAAACCCTCAATTACATTGAACCAAAAGACACAAAGGAGGTAAAAATAAAAAATAAAAAATTACCAGGCAAAGTAATGTCGATTTTGAAGGTGCCGCCTTCATAAGGAGTACCAAGTGGGCCAGGGATTGTACCGAGCAAGTGGGCAAGATTAGCTTCACCCTTGGGGACTACCTTAATTCCTGAAACCTCAAAATCCCTGTTGCACTCATGCAACTCCTTCTGAACCCTAGAAAAATCCACCATGTTTTCAGTCTTTTCGATTCAATTGTAGAAATTGTATTGGTTTATTAGGGCTTTTGGAAGGCGAAGAGCATCTGTTTTGGTCTATTTAGGAAGCAACGGTGCTTGCGAGGTTTTTCCTTTTCTTTTTCTTTTTTTAATAAAATGGTGCTTTTGAATTTTAGAATTACTTGTTCGAATTAATTTAGGGTTGTAAAGGAACCTCACCAACTTATAACTTAGGGCATCCGCGTCAATATGTTTTTAGCACACCATTTAGTGTGAGTCTCACATGCCAACACACTAATTAAAAACATCTACTTTTTAAAAACACACCCCTACATCAATTTAACACAAAGGGAGAGAATGCAAAATCACACAACATTAATGGATTTTTAGCACACCATTTTAGTGCGGGGCCCACATGACAACACACTAATTAAAAACATCTACTTTTTAAAAATACACATCAACATCAATTTGTCACAAATTTACATCAATTTAACACAAATGCAATCATTACATGTGGGTCCCATTATCCACTAATTTTTATTCTATTATTTTTATCCACTAAAATACACACTCTTTCCAATCATTAGCTAATAATTACAAAGGGGACACGAATGCTATTCTTACATCTTAACACACCCATACTTACACAAAAACACACACTTAAAAACATCCTCACATTAGTTAACACCACACATGTTTTAATTAATAACACCTCAAAATGAATTGGTATTTGTGCCCTATTAACACACATACTAATTATATAAAAACACACACTTAAAAACACACTACATTAATTAACACACCTTTTGTTTTAATTAAAAACACCCACAAATGAATCAATGTGGGTGTCCTTATAAGGCAACCCATTTTTTTTAAAATATAAATTAAATAGATATTAAAAGACTAAAATATCGTTTACACGTATATCCTTTTATTTCGTAATTCTTTTTCTCTTTTTTTTTTTATTCTTTAGTGTTGTTTCTTTAATTTTTTTTTTGAGGAATTGAATACAAAATTCATATTGGGCATCTCATGAAGTCAAATGTATGAAAATCGTATGAAAATTGAACGAGTTTGGCCATGGTGGCCGAACGCTCTCCTGCGTGTTCGGCCAACCAGAGCCGAACGGAGATGGTCGGGTTTGATCGATTTTTTGCGTTTTTTTTTATGCTAAATCTTTTAAATTTTTTAAGAATGCAATGTCAATATAATGACGAACATTCCACGAATTTGTTAAATGTGTGAAAATCATGTGAAAATCGTAGGAAAAACGTTAAAAATGATTGAACCCGAATAGTTTCGTTCGGTCTCGATTGACCGAATACATAGAAGAGTGTTCGGCCACCTTAACCGAATACGAAGAACTACGTCCGGCCATAATGGACTAACAAAATTAGTTGGACAAAACTTAAGTATAAAATTGATTTTTTTTTTTAATTTTTTAATTAAAATTGGGGTGGGAAGCGTTTACTCCCACCCTTAATTTAATTAGGGTTAAATGATGAAACCTATACTGGTTTTGAAATGTTGCACAAAACCCTTATGTTGTTTTAATTTTTTTTTTTATCTTTAATTAAATAAAGTTCGAATTCTTGGTGTGAATGATTTTTTTTTTTCATTTTTAGTGATTAATTTTTTTATTTTCCTTATATGACTATAAAAAAGTGTCATTTATTTTGGGATGTTTCTTGCAATTTTCATATCTTCTGTATGTTTTATTTATTTGTTGTAGATCTTTACTATTTTTATTTATCTTGCAATTTCTTTTAATTGTGCTTATAGGGAAAAGTTTAGTAATGTAATTATAGGAGATCATAACCAAGAGATGTTGATTATTTGAATTTGAAATGTACAGTCCCAAATTGTTATTGCCGACAATAATATATTCAGGCAACATTTATGTATATATATAGGGTAATTCTATATTGCCCATACACTTTATTTTTTTGCAGTTTTTTTTTTGGCTTCTGCCTAACATTTTTTATTTTCTTGGCTTTGTCCATACACTCTTATTGCGCAACTTTTGGTCTCTATCATTTATTATTTAACTTTTACCCCATGTTTCGTTGGTACATTTTCACTCTGTACAACTTTTTTTGGGTTGAATGTGCAAGGACAGGGATGTCCATATAATTTATAAAGATGTGCAAATAATAAACATGACATTAAACTCGTATTTGGTGTAAAAAAAAAAAAAATACATGTTTTGATGAATCTTTGGACCTCAAGCCAACATATCAACTACAGAAATTTAATTTGACTTAGCATGAGTTTGATCCAAAGTCACTCAAAAAATTGTTCTTTTTATCGTATTAAAAAATAATAATAATAAGCTCGATCCAGATTTCAAAGTAACTTAGAAACAGTTGGTGATCATTAAAAAGACACATAAGTCTGAACTAAAAGTGTGTCGGAATATTTGTAACGATGCTATAAGGAGCCTTATTTTTTGCATTCAATTGCTCATTTTGTGAGATGATAAGTCCATTTCCTTGCTCCAAATATCCACTGAAAATCTTTCTATATATCCATAAGCTTCACGATAATTGCATACATTTCTTTACTTTGAAGACCATACATCAAAACATGAGCACCAAACAAGAGACATATACATTACCAACATCAAAGTAAAAATGATAAAAAAGAAAGAAAAAAAGCATTTTTCCAAACGATTATTATATTCTACACCATCATACATCAACATGTTTCAACCTTATTTGTGAATAAATTTGCAAAAAATAATATAAAAAGGGAATGCGAATTATCTAGTACATTCGTGATTTAATAATATCTGTGGTGATGAATAAGGTTTATATTGGTTGGAGGGGAGTAGGTGTTGGTTTGTAGACACAGTTTCTGGATTTTGGCTAAGAGCAGTCCCCATCAATACAGTGTTAGTGTTTTCTTTCATACACACACCATTTCTCTTTAATTTTGAGTCCCACTTTTGCCTTATCGGGTTTGCAAAGGAGACCAACTATTTTTTCCACCTCTATTATTATTACTCATTAGAGATATTCAATTAGTGGATTTTAGCTTTGATTTAAGCTTCCTTAATTTTGAAGGAAGAAAATATAAATTATCTCCAAACAATGTTTTTTTTTTTTTTTGGGTAGTGGGATATATATTTCCACACATAAGCATTAATTATTAGTTTTTTTAGTTAATCTTTCTTGAGAGTGCAATTGTTTGATTTATTGCTTATTTTATATAATTTTAAATGATGTGTTAAAAAATACTGAAAAGTTTTTTATTTGGAATTAAATGTTTCTCGAAGTTCGATGAATCTTGATTACTTCGATGCATCATGATTACTTCCATTCTTCTGTATTTTGTTTCTTTTGATTTCTTTTCCCTTCTTCTTCTAACTTGCTAGCAACCCTTTTAAGGAAAAATATGTTTCTTATAGTATTTTTTTAACTCAAAGTGAAAGGATATTTTATTTAAAATAAAAAATAAAAAGTGATATATATATATATATATATATATATATATATATTTAACATTAATGGATAAAAGCATCTTCATTGTCTGAAGTGGCTGAAATAATTTCCAACCAAACTCTTATTAGTACAATTTCGACCTAATGGACGTTGTACTATATTTTTTGGACATGTGTATGATCGGATCTAATAGATTATAACTTTAAGTGTTAGATCATGCCTAAGTTTTTTTACTATTTCTTTTTAAATTTGGTGGTCGATAATTTCAATAATTTAATGAAATTATTGCCTTCCCAAAAGAAAAAGAAAGAAAGATCGCATTTTATAAGCACATTACTTGTATAGTTTTATATCATGCAATAATGATGTCTGTCACACATGACTTGAATAAGAACAAGATAAGAGATACTCTCTCCGTCCCGCTCAAATTTGCACGTAAGGACGGACACGAAGGTTAAGAAAAAACTGTTTTTTGGCAGGGATGTTAAGAAAAAACTGTTTTTTTAATGTTAATATTGAATAGTAAAGGACAATTTTGTACATTTTATTTGCCATTTTTTGAGTGTGCAAATATGAATGAGACGGACGATAATGGAAAATGTGCAAATTTGAGCGGGACGGAGGTAGTACAAAACAAATAAGCACACTCAATATTTTTGCCTTTATTTATTTTCTACAGGGGTTTGGTTGGGCTTCTAAACCCATTAAAATTTACTCTATAATTTTATCTTGAAGATTAATTTTAGTACTTTACATTTGAGAGTCTATAACTATAATAATTATATTATTCTCTCTAGTGTTGGAAGATTTTTATTAAAAACAAAGTCTTGTAGAATACCAAACAACCAGATGTTGAGATATTTTTTCTAAAAAAAAGATATTGAGATATTATATATTTTTCTTTAAGAATATGGAATTATAATTTTGTTTTACTTTTTTTTTTGAACCAGAATTATAATTTTGTTGGATAGCATGTTACTCGTAACTTTTATTGAACAACTATAGTTATTAATAATATAAGTAGTTTAGAAGCTAACATCCTATATCACTCAAATATTTCAATTACTTTTAATTTTTTTTATAAGTTCAAGAAACCTGTAGAATGTACACATCCGAAAAATGTTTCAAAAGGTCTGCTAGAAGTGTAATATAAAAATAAACCATAGGTATAATGTTTTTCAAAAGAGAGAGAGATATATATATATATATATATATAATATCTCTAAACATCATTATTAATTTAGATAAATAAACTATATTTCATAACTATTGTTATATTATTATTTTGGAAACCAACTTTTGTAAATTAGGTAAATTCACTTATTTCATCGAGATGTGGTCAAACTATTAAATAAATATCAAGGTTTTGAAAACTACAATTAAATCATTTAATTATAAAAAACAAAAAATTTAAGAAAATATTTAAGCAATCAATATGGTCAATTTAATTTGAACTCACGTCTTTCAATCATATTTTAAGTTTTAAAAAAGTCATATACTGAAAATTTTAATCATTTATTGTAGTTAATTGTAATTTTCACAAAATTTGAAATATGTTCAATAAATTAATCAAATCATGATATGATAGATACCACACCCTGCTAAGCTCAATACTGCCCACGGTAAATGTAATTCAGTTATTACTATATTATTATTTTTCCGACAAAATTAATAATATTATTTATTATACATGTAGAATGGGTTTTATTACAATATTATTATTTTTTTACAAAATTAATAATATTATTATAATAGATGTGGGTTGAAGATGAAGGGCCATCATATAAAGAAAGAGGAAGAGAAATGGCACATAGAAAAAGAGAGAAACAGATACAAACGCGAGGGGCCGCTGGCGGAATTTAGTATTGCAAGATTGACTGATTTCTTTTCCTTACCCAATTTTACTTTCCCTAATTTAAACCCCTTTCCTATCGCCATTAATGGACACTAATTAATTCTACCATTTTCTTGTTTTTCCCGATTCATTCTAATCTCAAAGCTTCACTGGTGGGTCTTTTTTCTCTTCCTTCTTTTTTGTTTTTGAACTTTATGATTAATTCAAGAACAATTTCTTTTGCTGGATTTTGACGTTATTCATCAGTTATGGTTGTGTTTTGAGATGATTTTATTTGGGTTTTTAGCATTTGATGTTCATATGAAGAAGCTTGATTGGTATGATTAAAGATGAATTATTCTGGGTTTTTGCCATTTTTATCTCAAAATAAATTCTGGGTTATATTTGGTATTTATAGATAGATATTTTATTTCTGGTAGTCACTCATAGTCAAGATTGAATTTTTTTTTTTAATTCTTCTTTTTCTTGAACTTCTGAGTTCTGAAGGTGATTGCCTTTTGTTATTTTAAGTTATTCTCTGTTTCAGATATTTTTAATTTTTTTTATTTATGATCAAAATTATTGCTACCCCAAAATCAGGTGAAAATTATCGCTACCGCAAAATCTTAGTCTTTTTTGACTGAAAAACATTGAGTTGGAATCATTTTGGTAATGCAACACTGGAAATTCTGCGTTAGCTGTGATGCTATTTTGTTTATTTAGCTGTCATTCAATAGATAACTACATGATCAATTAGCTCTCCATGCTTTTTTGGTTTTCCAGGATCGATCGTGAACTTGCTGAGTGAATAAATGATCTCGGGGTTTTTCTCCTTGTACGATAGAAAAGGCTATGCACATCATGCTACCTGTTCTGCTTCTTATTTTGCTATGTGTCTGAATTTAGCTGCTGGATTGTCTAAAGGGACTACAACTGGGAATGGCATTGCGGTGTGTGGATAGATAGATAGCAGTGTGTACAATATCACTGAAACTTATTTGAGGTTTTCGTTTATAGTTCATGGAAATGGAAGAATATGATACATTGTTCTCTTGTGGTCTTGATAGTTTCAAGTGATCAGTTTTCCAGAACATAAAGACTATTCTTGTAGTCATCTGATCAATTGTAACTTCATTGCTGGATATTTGTGTTTCAAATTGGTGATTGTGAGGATCTAGCTAATAAAACGAGTAAGTCGCTGGGTTAGTCATGGGCTTGCCTCAAGTTTCCTCTGCAAATATAGCTGAAGAAGTGTCAACATCAGTGAGCACAATCATGCAAATACCAGCTCGATATGGTGGTGCTGGAAGCTTTGGTGCGAGTGAGAGACACGTGAGACACTTGAGCAGTCGAATGCCTGGTGACTTTCCATGCGCTTCATTGAGGGAATATGTGAAGGAATCTGATGTGATTAGTTTGCATAATGATGGTGTGGTAAACATGCACAAATTGAGGATTGATTCCTTAGACAAAAATCACTTCTTATCACATCATGGTGGAAAGAACATTCAGATGCCTGTTTCAAGGATTGTTGGTTTTGAACCCAGTGGGCTAATTGACTGTGCCAATCAGTACGAAGACAAACAGCCTGATACCATTCATTTGTCTCATGGAAATAGTGCAACAAGTCATTCATATGAGAACTCAAGTTCACTGGTTAGGAAAAGGCTATTGTCACCTTTGAATGGCATGCTTTTGCACGATGAATTCAGAGGAGAACATCTAGAGATTGGGAACATGTCCTACCGCAATAATTTCCACTTAAGAGGTGGTAGTTATGATGTTACCCCGAAAGAGAATAAAAAAGCTCACATAGGCAACTTGGACTATGGTAGTCCTCCCATTTGGTCCGCTCCTAACTTTTCTCGGAGTGATAGTCCATTGGGAGAAGATTGTGGAATCAATCCCAGGATCATTACTGACGGGCCTATACTTGAAAATCAGGGATGTGGATATGAGGATCCTCTCCCATCGTACCACGATGTTTCATGTAGCGGAACAATTGAATCACCATCCAGGAATGGAGCAGCGAATGTATCATGTGATACCTTTATCTCTACTCCATTGTCTCTATCTCCTCTCGGACCAAGATTTTGTGGAAGGATGAGAAATTCAAGAGGATTGGGGAATTCTGAGAGAGAGTTTGATGAGAGCTATATAACTTTTAAGGATGTGGAACAGTCTCTCGAAGGAACCATCTCAAGCTTTGTCTCTTCTCACAGGGATGACAATGTTATCATGGAGAGCAGAAGGCTTGAAGATGATGAAAATTTCTCGTTGAACTTTGATCAGTTGACTTCTGAGAGTTTGATATCCATTCAAGGTCATTATACAAAATATACTCAAAACGCTAAATTAGGTAAATCTCTAAGTGGATTATCCGTCAGAAGATCATTGGTTGGTTCATTTGAGGAGTCGCTGTTATCTGGTAGGTTAGCATCTGGGATAGTCAACCAGGTATGGTTCTTTTCCTGTAACTGATGATTCTCACATAATTGTTCTTGTCTACTTCTTGGTGTGGTGCAATTGTACATTACCACAAAAACTTTTTCAATGCCATATAACTTCTTAACACTGTTTTCCCTTATTGCTTCTCTACGCAGAAAATTGATGGTTTCCTTGCTGTTCTGAATATCACTGGAGGAAGATTTTCACCTCATCCACAGAAACTTCCATTTGCAGTAACAAGCATAGATGGTGATAATTACTTATTGTACTACTCATCCATAGATCTTTCTAGACATTTATCTGCAAAGAAATGTGAAGGGCCAAAATTGAAGAGAAGCCTCAGTGCTAATGGCTCTTCTGATGATAAAGTTCGTTTGAGAATACCAGTGAAGGGTCGGTTGCAATTGGTATACTCTCTCTGCCTGCCTCTGTCATTTTCTTTGCTCCTAATGCCACTTAAATGGATGCATCTCATTATTGTTTTGACATTGTCTTCACAACACCATGGGTTCGGCATGGGAAGGGCTCAAGATGGTGGGAGTTGATCTAGCCTTATTGAACCAACACAACTTTGTCGATGAAATAAAGCTATCTCAGTAGTTTACATCATTTACAAGGATACTTGATAAATATGGATTTATTGCTGTGAAAAAAATGGGGTGTGGAATTTACATTAACCAAAAGAGTGTATGTTATAAGCAGGTTTCTAAGCCCCTTCCCAACTAACCTTTTTATTGATAGAAATTGATTACTGACTTCAATATGTGCTTTCAGTTTCCATCCTCATGTCTTCTTATTTTGGTCTTCTAAATTGAGTTAGTAGAGTTTCTCAGATAGTTTGATTAGGGGAACTTGTCTTCTAAATGATTCCAGATTGGAGATTAAATGAGATAGCTATATGTAATACAAGTGTCTTCTTTCCAGCATATTCCATTGTTTGACATTTTATCTGGATCTAATACTTTAAACTTTGAGAAGTTGCTCTCTATGTGTGGAAGACTTTGTCTTGTGTTTCGAAATTGACGACTTTTGACAATAGCAAGTTTCACCTTGAATAACGGAGCCTTTTTCGCAGGTCCTGAGCAATCCAGAACGAACTCCAATTCATACATTCTTCTGTAACTATGATTTGAGTGACATGCCTGCTGGTACAAAGGTGGGTATAAACTTTATAAAACAGATTACAATGTGGGAAGATAATAGGTTGTGTTCATGGTTCTTCCAATTTGCGAATGAAACAGATTACAATGTGGGAAGACAATCATGGAGAGATCCTGATGTTTGTCTTTCTTGCTTCAGTGTTTTTACAAATGACATAATTATGCCACAAGATTATTCAGGAATGGCATAATGTGTTAACCAATCATCACTTAATATTCTTTTGTGCTTCAGTGTTTAGGAGCAACATAATTTTTTCAAACATCACTCAACATCTAACATATTCATACATTTCAACTTATAGACATTTCTACGCCAAAAGTCCACTTTAGCTGTGGATAGAGGTTCACAGAAAGACTCTGGTGTTGTGACAAATGACGGATCAGTCCCCTCACTTTCAACGTCAAGTGATTTTTTACAGCAGAGGACAGTGTGTAATAATGGGTGCGACCTGTTAGACAATGATTGTGGGAATAATAATGGGACAGAAAACGTTGCTTTTGGTTTATCTGGTGGAAAAGAAAGTAAATCCACGTGTTGCCCCTCAAAGGTTAATAAGAACACTACAGGTTCTGGTGTTCTGCGTTATGCCCTACATCTCCGTTTCGTTTGCCCCCATCAGAAGAAGAACTCGAAAACAGGTCTGAAATGCAAATCTGGTCCATCCTCTCTTCCATCTAGGAACAGCCTGGATAATGAAGGGGAACGCCGTTTTTACTTGTATAATGATATGAGAGTCGTGTTCCCTCAACGCCATTCAGATGCTGATGAGGGCAAGGTATGTGCATACTTAACCAAATTCACTTGCTTATATTGAAGTACAAGTGGAAGTTTGGAACTGTCTATTTTGTGAACTTAGAATTTAGCTGCATGTTCGTACGATTGTCTTGAAAAGTCGTACACACTTTTTAAAGTAGTAGATAAGTTGGCCCCACGAAGGATTCATCCAAATTTTTTTATTTATCCAAACATTTCAATTACTTATCAGTTATCTAAAATGTAGCATCTTACAATATAACTCCCTGAGATAAGTAGAATGCCCATAATGTAGCTAGGATTTAAATCTTCGAAAGTGATTCTTGAGTGTTTTGACCGGAATATAACTATAAAGCCATATCCGGGTTTGCATTACGTTACTTGTTAGCTGCCCTGTCTGCTAAATTTACTGTTCTTGAAGTGAGTTATTTTGAAGTTGAGTTAGCTGGTGCATTCTTGATTCGCATACCTCTTGAACAATATGAAAGATGAATCTTTAACACGTTTTATCTTTTCCTAAGGTGTTTCGATTCTTGATAAATCCTCATTGTGGAATCAATTCTTTCTCCAAATTACACTGCCCTGCCTTTTCTTGCATATGAACCTTCAAAGCTTTTCTTCATCTTTGTGATATAGAACCAAGCTTCTTCATGTTGACTTATTTTGTCACATAGCATATTTCGAGCTCTTATGAAGTCGTTTAATTGTGTAATGCAGTTGCAAGTGGAATATGATTATCCGACGAATCCAAAGTATTTCGACATCAGCCAATAATGAATCTTGATTTAGATGATTCTCTAATTTGGTTCTTTTGTACATAATTTGTACATATATTTCCTATAAGCTAACAGATGGTTTAGCATGTAAATTCATTCAATAAGCTAAGGTGTTGTACAAATTGTACATTCCACATTCATTTACCCAGAAAAAAACATACTATTCCAATCACATACAAAAATCTTATCTTGTTTCTGAGTTTGTTGGATTATTCCTGAATGTTGTTGGTAAGATTTCTTTTTATTTGAAAATAATAAAATATTTTATATCAAAATCCACGAATAAAATTGTAGATGTGGACTTGATGTGAAAAGAATGGAGACTCTAATTGAGTATAACTCTCTAATTTTGACTATAAAGGATTTTGTATACGTGAACTGTTTTAGGTGCGACATATATTAAGTATCAACTATACTTTAAAGATTTTCTAAAAAAAACTATCAACTGTACTTAACATGTTCGTTAATTTGTATGATCGTGCTTGTGTATAATGAAATAAATTGTTATATGACAACCATAACAATTTATTATCGAAGCAAAATTCGCAAGACAATGTAATATAGGAAAAAATTAAAATTTAATAACTAATTATTTTATCACAAAGTTTAATTTCGTTACTTAATTAATTTTATTTAGCTGGTCACTCAGTTCAACAAACATAAATTGCATAAGCAATAGAGAAATTCCAGCAGCATAAAACAGTGTTGTAACGATAAAGTAGATTCCCAACAACATTAGGAACCAATGCACATGAAATAACTATAATGTCTAAAAATATTCCTACTTTGCATCAAAATCTTACGCACATAAAACAGAAACGTAATTTTTAAATTTAAATACCTTTTTCATAATATTTGTCATGCAAGAATAAATCAGAGAAAATTAATCTTGATACCTTTGACCACATATAATATATATCATAAATATCATCTTATATTAATGAGACTAGTGTTGTAAATGGTTTTCGTAATTCATTCTCCTTTAATCATATGAAAATGTAACTAAAAAAATTACAAATGTCCATACTGTAGCAGGGCACGTGCATCAAGATGATCATTTTTCAATATACTATTACTACCTAATCTAAATAACCAAAATTCAACAAATTATAAGAGCTACCAATTTGAGGGAAATAAATTGATTAAATAGGTACACGTGCACTTAAATTATTTCGTGTCATGTTAGAATTTGGGATCTATAAAAAAAAAAAAAAAAAAAAAAAGGTAATATCTTGGAGTATCCATCTAACCATACGTATAAGCCAAACTCGTTGCATGTTGTGCCTTCTAATGTTGCTAAATTTAATTCCATTAATTGAAGCACATGCATCCTAAGATGTAATTTAGCTAGATATATATTTAGAATAGAGACTTGATTTGTAATTCAAAATTGGTGTTTGTTTGGTCCATAATACAATTGAACACCCAACAAAACATATATATGCAAAAGAAAAAAAAATTCCACAAACTTGGGATATGATGGGGTGTTTCCAAATATATTCGAGAATTTGTGTGTGTATGTGTATATATATAAGAATCCATTTTGAATTTGAGTATAAAGGATGTATACGAAAGGATGTGAATAAATTTATTTATATTAGATGGTTTTAAATTCATTAAAGTCGCTCAAAATGATTTCAAATGACTTCAAGGTTTATGGATTTCAAATTTATCAAAACACTAGAAAAAGTTGAAAATGAGAGTTCAATAATCTTGAAAAACTTGAAATTTATTTTAGCTAGAAAATTTTGAAATTAAATTTGAAGATCACAATATTTTCTAAATATTGAAAAATTCAGCCAAATGCAACTTACAAAACAATTCTATAAGAAAATGTTTCATGCATTTATTGAGGTTAGTTAAAAATACCTATTAATCTTTAACTCACTGCCAAATCATATTTAAGTATCTAGTATTATAGCTTTGTCTTCACTTTGTTCACATATATATTGTGGTGGAGAGGCTTTGCGTCTGCAGGAATTAAGCATATATATTTTTGAACTAAGAGGCTAAATTAATTATTTTATCAAGTAATTATTCTAGCTAGCTAGCTGTACATATTAAAAAAACAACCATTTATTTTTATATTTTTTTACCTAATCAACTGTGTGTGTGTGTGTATATATATATATATTATTTGATCTTAACTTTTCAATGATAAAACATATTAATACGTAAACGTTACTACGATGATAAGTATTTTTTTCCTATACAATCAATTAGAAAAAAATTCTACATATCTTCCTATTCACAGTTTCAGAATAAACTTAATTTGATCCGAGGGATACCCTATAATTCCAATAATAATAGTCTTCTATTTATAATGTTCTTCAAGATCTCTACTTCAATGATCACTCATAAATCCAAGTTATTGATAATAATATCAATGCATACATAATGCTTACCAGTTAAATAAAAACACAAATATCATTCTGCAATAATTGGTCCAAATAGATCCTTAAATTGTAAAAAAATAAAGAATCAAGATAATGGGGCTGGATTAATGGGTGCAAGTTCAAATAATTAAACTTTATTTATTTGAGACAGTCTAGATTTCATCCTTTATTTCAAATGTTGATATTATTATTGTTATTATTAATTATTATAAATTTAAGGAACAAAAGGAACATGGTTAGTTACTAAAGTCGGTATATTTTTAGGGTACAAAAAATTTGGAAATAGCAGCGTTGGTTCAGAATTGTTAATAATCATAATAAGTGAATTGGATTACGACAAGGAATAAACATGAAAGCCTTTAATTATGTTACGTTTTTCTTCCACTCTTCCCACGTAAACACAATTATATATATGTGTGTGTGTGTATGTGTGTGTGTAATGTAGAATTATTGAGGGCCATAGAAATTTAAAGAGAGATTTTAAGTTATTTTTTTCAGAGAATGTGGCTTATATAATTCTTAATTTAGAAGATTAAGAAAATTACTATGGAAAGACCAAATCCAAACGAAAGTTAACATTGCATCAAACTAATTAGTGGGCCTAATGCTTAATTGAGGGCCTAAAAAGAAAGTTGGAAATTGTTTATTAGCTATGAAATCTTTCTTTAGTCATGATCATAATATTTTTTATCTTGGTTTTATGTGAGACGGTTTCACGTGAGATCTTATATAAAATGGAGCTCATATGAATTAGTAAAAATAGATCAATCCATTCAACTCGGTCAATATAAGGTCTCCCATAAAACCATATAAAACTCTATCTAACGTAAGGTTTTATATCAAACAATCTCATATGAATTTTTGAGATATTTTTTTGTGTGCATCTTTAGTCAAGGCTGAACTCCAAATTTTCAATTTTATGGATTCAAACCCTGATCATCGCACAATTTACATCTTTATAAAAGGTGGGATACTACTTAGTTATAAGGCTCATGATTATAATTGATAAAAGTTGGGTATGCATATGATCCTCCTCCAATTAATACAAAATAATACTTTTTTTTTTTGTTTGCAAATAAAATTATAAAAATCAATGTTTATGAAAATAAAGGGAAACACAAGAAACTAAATATGCATTATTCCCTAGGATTCATCATGTAAACTAGATTTTCTATAAATCCTTATCAAATTTTCAGGAATAGTAATTCATGACTTTCCTTCACTTTAACGTTTATTCTGTCATTAATTCATGATAATGATGAAACCTCTGACTAATACATAATTATTTTAACCTTTAAAATCTCACTATAGATCAATCATCATTAAATAAACGAAAAAAACCCGAAAATATATAATTTTTTTTTGATAAATACTATTTGTTTTATAACAAAAAAATATATCGTACTTCTAAGTTCTCTAAAAAAACTCAATTTAACGGTTTAAAAAAAAAAACTCAATTTAATTTATCCCCAATTAACTACTTAACTCGCAAAATGATAAATTCCAAGATCTAAACTTGCTCCAAGAATTTATCCAAATAGATCCCTACTTTGATGCTGCTTTTCGTTATCGCAGTTAAAGAATTGTCAACATCTAATTTAAACCCTACTACTTAATTAAATACAATTACATATATACATAAATATGTATTTCATACCCAATCCTTGTTACAATCCAACTGATCCCATCACCACCTTTTGCCTATAAATACTACCCACCATTATCACCTCTTCTACTCCAATCTCATTACCTTCAAGAAATCTAGAGAGGGAGAGAGAGAGAGAGAGAGAGAGAGAGAGAGAGCTATATATCAATCCTACAATCAATGGCTATCACTATTGACAAAACGCTCAACACCCCATCTTCTAAAACTCACAAACTCTATTTTATAACCCAAATTCTCCTGAGAATTTTTGCCATTGGAACCACTCTTGTTGCTGCTTGTCTTATGCTCACTAACAAACAAACTGCTATGGTTTTTGGTATACAAGTCGATGCCCGTTACGCCTATTCTCCAGCTTTCAAGTAATTTTTTTTCTCTACGTACATAAATATATAATCTCTCTTCAATTTAATTTAATTTGTGTTTACACATTTATGTATTTCAGGTTCTTTGCGTTTGCAAATATCGTAGGGTTTGCATTGTCGGTTCTATCACTGGTTCTTGCATTCATCCTGGGCACCAAAAAGACTGTCAATCCATCTTACTACTACTACTACTTGTTCCTTCATGATTTGGTAATCAATTAATTATTTAAGAAAATTCTCAATTTTCGTAATTTTGATCTGATTTTGCTTGGAATATCAACATTTGGCCACATGTACATAAGAATAGGTAAAATCGAATTTCGAGCAAAATCAGATAAGAATCGGAAAAATAGTGATAGTTAGAGGACAATTCGGAATACAATTTTCCCAATTATATATACTATAAATAAACACACTAATGCATATTTATTTTGCAATATATATAGATAATATCATCATTGTTGATGGCTGGATTAGCGGCGGCAATGGCGATAGCATACGTGGGAAAATATGGAAATAGCCACACTGGTTGGATGCCAATTTGTGATCATTTTGGCAAGTTTTGCAATAGAGGTGTTGCTAGTCTTGTGTTTGGTGTTTTGGGGGTTGTTGATTATTTAATCCTCACTGCTATCTCTGCCAAGAATTCCAATCAACCTTGATTGGATCCTGCATGTGATTAATTAACAATATCATCCATAATTGTTGGTTTTATTTTATTTGCATGTTATGTTATATATGGTGTGTGAGTGTGACAATATGTACTCAATTCTTTCTCGATTCATGTATATGTGTGATTTGGTTAGATTAATCCGAAATTTCAATTACGTACATGTGATATTATTTACTCCTAATGTAATTAGATTGGTTCCGTCTAATGTTCTTTCAAATCGTGGGTATTTTTTTATGTCCAATTGCAAATAATAATGATGATGATAACAACAATAATAATAATAAAATAATGACATTCACTTTAATTGCAAAGGACTCTCCGAACCCTGTTGATCGGTGATCCGATTTGTAAGGTATGAGTAAAGAAATGTTTTTTGTTTTGTAAAAAACCTAAAAATCTGGTTAGATTTTCAAATGTTACATTATTTTTTTGCAATAGTTAAACTTGGATTTTCTTAATACATGTATAAGAGATTTCCTATTGTCTATTGTTTTTACAAGTACTCATTTTTATATCATTATTAAGTATGGGAAAAATGTCATGTGGGATTGTTAATATTTTGAGAATGCTAATTATTAATTAGACTAAAAAGGGAAGTCTTGGATTAATTGGGGTTGAAAGAGGTTTGATATTGTTTCAACTGCGTTTTGTTGTATGTAAAAAGTTTGTCCTTGAAAGCAAAAAAGGAAGTGGGAAGCTGTCAATGTAGTATTGAGGAAAGAAAAGGGCAAGGAATTAGGCTGAGATTATGACTAAGTATTTATTGCTAACATGGCTGCTGTAATGAGACATCAAAGGAATTAATCTAATACTAATTAATTAATTACTGTTGTTTTTTCTTGGTTTTCAATAATTAATGCTACCCCATTCAATTAATTCATCAATAGTGAACAAGTGAATTCAATATAGTATATACATTGATAATCGCAATATAGAAAAATTGAAATCATTAGTATACGTTAACATTTGTTGTTAAAATTGAGAAAATTAAATCATAATTTAAAAACTAAATGTTATTATTTTTTTTAAATTAGTTTTGGTTGAGTAAAATAATTCAAGAAATTAATAGGAGAAAGTTTAGGAGATTTTAACCGGCCATGCCGTGTAATTTGTTCCTTAAAATTAGCAACAATCTCGCCTAAGTCAAATTAAATCCAAATTGCTTCTTTAATTTAATTAATTTTGCTCCTTTTTATTTTCCTTATATACTCAAATAGTGTATGAATCGATGATCGAACAAAATAATAAAGAAATAAATCAGTTCTATTTTCTCGTGAATTTCATTGTGTGAAGCCATTAATGATGATGTAATCATATTCTCTATTATGTTGATTAAGTCATTATTCAAAGTGATCATACAGTCCACATCAATGACAAAAAAACACACACGAAATGCGATTTATAGCAGCTAAATTAGTATCACTTACTTCCAGCAAATGTTAATCAAACTTTAGTTAAGTTGCAACAAAAGTAGATATATATTTAATATTGCATACCATCCAGGTTAAGAAGAAAGGGACAAATTAAAACAAAACATTAATATTATTTTTATAATTAGGAAGTGGGTCATGATTCATTAATATATATTTCTCTATATTAACAATCCAGAAAGAAACAAAACGAGTTCGTTTATATGTTCAGCGAGCTCGAATTCGAGGTTGACTTGTTTATTATAAAAAAAAAAAAAATCAATTTTATAAGTATTTATAAATGTAATATTAATTTATATATGTAAATTATTTTAAAAATGATCTCAATTAAATGCTTAACAAGTTTAATTAAGTTCGAATTGACCTTGTTTAACATGTCAAACATGTTGTTTATGAATTAAACTCATACCGCTTGATTAAATTAAACATAATAAATTTATAATATATTACATGCATATATCAAACTTTGAAACTAGTCTCAATTTTTAATAATTTTTATTGGGCTTCTGCAAGCTGTGGGCTTGGGCTGTGAAATATTTTATTTGTCATGTGAGCATGTAAAGAGAGGTGTTGTTGTGCAATTTGTGCACGGATCAGTGGATCTGTGTACAACAATCCGAATCAGTTCTGCCCCCACACGCACCACAGGACGTGCTCCAAACACTTGGCGCGTGCGCCATTAATTAAAAAAAAAATTCATTTTACTGTTCATCATCTTCTCGCGCAGATTTGGGGGAAAAACTGCGACAACCATTGTTCATGGTAAGCTCTTCTTTTACCATGAAAACAGACTAATACTCTAATTTAATTTCGATCCATTGACATAACAACAAACATTGATCAAATTTCGACCACAAACACATATATACTATTTCTGGAAAAAAAATTCTGCCATTGATACAGTGATTGAAGTTTTTTTGCAGGCGTATGAGAAGAAAGAGATACCAAGAGTGTTTTGGTTAACCATTAATTCAAGCGATTAACGATTCGAAGTCTTATTAGCGATTTGTGAATCGCTAGGGTTTTCAAAAATAAGCTGATACAGAGTCTTTCAATTGAAGATTTAAGGACGAAACTGAAAAAAATATAGGAGAAATTACTGGTAATTTCTTTGTGAATCGCGAGGGTTTTCAAATCTGATACAGTATTCGATTAACCATTAATTCAAGGTTTGAAACTAATCGAATTGAAGATTCAAGAACGAAACTGAAAAAATATGGGAGAAATTACAGATAATTTAAATTTAAATCCATGTAATTTCATACAGTTATATTAAGTTATGTACTGTTATATTAATTTATGTAGTACTGTTATATTAAGTTACGTATTACTGTTATGTTAAGTTAGTAGTACTGTTATGTATAAATTATGTAGTACTGTTATATTAATTTATGTAGTATCGTTGTATTATTTTAGTGGTACGGTTGTGTTTACTAAGGGGTACTATTATTTACAAGTTAGTAGTATTGTTATGTATAAGTTATATAGTACTGTTATGTGAAGTTATGTAGTACTGTTGTGTTATTTTAGTGATACAATTGTGTTTAAAAAACATACTGAGATTGTTATACAAATACTGTTAAAAAACATGTATTACAGGTTTCATTGATTACCTTATTTTTCATTTTATACTTTTCCCATTGTACACCTACATCAGAAAAAATATAATATAAAGTTACAACCATATAAATATATTTTTCAAAAGACAATTAATTCAACACCACAATTGATTTCAAAAGACAATTAATTCAACACCACAATTGATTTCAAGACACAAAAATATTATTGTTGTTTTCCACCACTCAAATAATTCAACACAAATATTACTTCTTCTCAACACACTTTCTCTTCGGTCTAACATTTTGTTTCATCGCAGCTTTTGTCTTCTTCATATTCGCAACAACCTCTTGTCTCTTAGATACAATGTATTTTGATTTCACCAAATAGAACCTTGTAACAGTCAAACCTGTCATTTCCTCATTCAACTCTGACATAAGAATGGCAGCAACAAATTCTGCCCTCAGCACTTTCCTCAAAATTGGCTGCAATGAGAAGAAAATAGATTAAAAACTAATAATACTGCATAACAGTATTCACTGTACGATTTAGTTACATAACTAATTTTGTTTATGTATTGCCTTGATCAGTACTACTAACTTATACATACCAGTACCACTCAATGAACACAACCGTATCACTAAAATAACACAACAATACTACATATATTAATATAACAGTACTATATAATTTATACATAATAGTACTATTTAATGAACACAATTTCGTATCACTAAAATAACACAACAATACTATATAACTTAACATAATAGTACTACATATATTAATATAACAGTACCACTTAATGAACACAACTGTATCATTAAAATAACATAACAATACTACATATATTAATATAACAGTACTATACAATTTATACATAACAGTACTACTTAATGAACTCAACTGTATCACTAAAATAACACAACAATACTATATAACCTAACATAACAGTACTATATAATTTATACATAACAGTACCACTTAATGAACACAACCCTATCACTAAAATAACAGAACATTACTAGATATATTAATATAAGAGTACTATATAATTTATACATAACAGTACCACTTAATGAACACAATTGTATCACTAAAATAACACAACAGTACTACATAACTTATACATAACAGTACTACATAACAGTACCACTCAATGAACACACCTGTATGACTAAAATAACACAACAGTACTACATAAATTTATATAACAGTACTATATAATTTATACACAACAGTACTACTAACTTAACATAACAGTATTACATAACTTAACATAACAGTACTACATAAATTAATATAACAATACATAACTTAACATAATCTAGTTGTTCAAGTAATATTGTATAACAATAACACTAATATTGTATAATAAATATACTAATATTGTGTAACAATAACACTAATATTATTGGGAGTTCTTCATACTGTTATCTAACTGTTTCAATTTCAAACAAACAGTAGCACAAAATTCACAGAGTAATAAGAGCACACACATATTCTTATCATATAATATATATACTGAACTACTCCATTCTCTCTCCCAATTTCCATAGAATCATAGTTTAATCATTTTAACATAATAACATGAAAACCACTTGCATCCATAAATTATAGCAGCAGTTAAACACTATGATTATCATCATCAGGTTGAATCATCTTATACTCAAATCTCTTAGCAACACAAACATAAACACAGAGATTAAGAGCATCAACAACATAAATATATTAATAATGCATGATTTCAACTCAACAGACAACCAATTAACATAGAATTCACACTATTTTCCCACTCTAAAACCCTATCCCTCTCTCCACCTCCCCAATTTGGATGAGAGACAACAAATTCTTCGTAATATGTCTAAGAGTGTTACTAAATCCACACAAATCCACCTCAAGCCTAACATTACCCACATACTAAGTGTGTTTACAGGCAAAATATCAAAAATGCAGAAGAATATCAAATGTTCGATTCTACCAGAAACTAATTTAGTCAATTTAAGAAATGAAAAAATCACGTCAAAAAATACAAAAAAACAAGAGAATCGCTCACGCATTGGTACTCACTCACGTCGAAGTCAAAGTTCACGGTGGTTTTGGCGACTGAGGAACTGTTCACGGCGGAGATGAGATTCTTCTTCGAACTGAGTGCGTCACGCGATTCTTCCTCCTACAGTATTTCTCTGTGTGTGTGAAAGAGGGAGAGACAATTTCTCTTCGATTATTCTTTTCAAACTCCTCTGTGTGCGAGAGTGTGTGCGAGAGGGAGACAGGGACGGTTCTTCTTCACGTCGCGCGATTTTTACAATTTCGAATATGTGTGTGTGTGAGAATTAATACATATGGGCCGAAAAGTTAATACTATTGGGCTAAAAAATTAATACAATTGGGCTGTACATCAATTGGGTTTTGGATGTGGGCTGGACACCAAATTGAGATTTAAAATGCACATTGTAGCAATCTCAGAACATGATTTTTTAGAATAAATAACAGTGTCGACCCAAAATCTGTGGAAATCGAAGTAGAGGAGTATATTAGTTTAACCAATCACATTCATGTCCAGCAATTAAATTAAAATAAAACTGTTTGAAAAGAATTTCATTCTCAACTCTCAAGCAAGATAAAGTAATATACAATTTATCTCAAACACCATTGCTCAATACTGAATCATATTACAGTAATACTGAGAATTGCAATAATGTGCTTGTCACCACTGTTTTCTCATTGTTTTCCCACTCTAAAACCCTATCCCTCTCTCCACCTCCCCAATTTGAATGAGAGACAACAAACTCTAAGAGTGTTACTAAATCCACACAAATCCACCTCAAGCCTAACATTACCACATACTAAGTGTATTTACAGGAAAAAAATATCAACCATGCAGAAGAATATCAAATGTTCGATTCTACATAAAAAATCACATTAAAAAATGAAACTAATTTAGTCAATTGAAGAAAATGAAAAAATCACATCAAAAAATACAAAAAAATCGCATTGGTACTCACTCACGTCGAAGTCGAAGTTCACGGCGGTTTTGCGACTGAGGAACTGTTCACAGCGGAGAGCTTCGAACTGAGTGCGTCAAACGATTCTTCCTCGAACAGTATTTCTTTGTGTGTGTGAGACAGGGAGAGACAGTTACTCTTCGATTCTTCTTCTCAAATTCCTCTGTAGGCAACAATGTGTGCGAGAGGGAGACATATGAACACTTTCTTCTTATGTGTGTGAGAATTAATTCATCCTTCAATTGGGCCGAAAATTAACACAAAAACTAATACTATTGGGCCAGCAAGTAAGAAATCCATTACAGGCCTATCTGCACTAATGGATGGGCTGACTGAAAAGTTGATACAATTGGACCAAAAAAATAATGGTATTAGGTTGTACATTAATTGAGTTTGGATATGAACTGAACACCAAATTGTGGTGCACGAATCTAGGATCCGTGCACCTCGTGCACAAAAGTTTTTGTCGCATGTAAATATGCAATTTCAATCCACGTCAACATAATTTGACGTCAAATTTTGGTAATATTCCCGAATTTGATCTAAATTCTCCGTTATATTTTAGTGTTTTATTCTACGTTCGCTAACTTTAATATATGTATTTTGTTAACTAATAATGTTATTTATAAATGCTATGTAATGGTTACTTTGTAAAACTAATAAATAGAATATCGTGTTTGTCCCAAATCAATCACTGACCAATTTTTTTGGCTAAATTTGGCATCTTCACTAAAATTAGCCCAAAATTTTAACAATATCGTAGATACTCCACCAAAATTGTCATGGATTAATTATTAGTCGAAAATGGCACGTGGAAATAAAATAAGAAAGCTGAAGACTGTGATTCCACAGTTTCCTTAAAACAAATTCGTTGTCTCCGAGGTGCTCGAGGGTTCAACCGACGTCTATTTTTCAGGATACAACGGCAACGAATGAAGCACGAACTCTTGCTGACGGTGAACTGGAAGAACGCTCGATTTGTATCACCCAAAGGAATGAAAAAGCAAAAAACGAGAGTGAAGATAGCTTTGATTTCGATGATCTTGATGATGAACTCAACCTTGAATTATAGGCATCTTCAAAAGCCATTTCAAAAGATGGGACGAAAAAGTGGCAAAAGGAACGAGGTGGGGCCCGCCGCTTTTCGGATCGGGGACGAAAAAGTGGAAAAAGAAACGAGGCAGGGCCCGCCGCTTTCCGAGCTGACATTCATGTACGCAGGTCGCGTGTGCCCACAAGTCCATGGTCCGGAGCTCAAATCCCCGCGCGTGAGAGGGAGCCTTCTTGCCAATCTTTTTTATCACTCACTAAAGGGAAAATTAATATACAATATAGAATTTTAGCTTGATTTTTCCGATGTGGGATAAACCTCATTCTATAGGATCCAAACATGCAACTTTGAGACTCCATTTCTCATTCACCCATCAACCATTTTGGGCGAGTCGTTTCGAACCTCTCTCGGAGGAGAATACGATTCAACTTTCCAATTCCAAAATCGGGTACGGGACCCTCGTAAAAAATCGCCCCAAAATGGGCAAAATTTCAGTTTTTTCCAACATTAATTTTATGTGATCTCTAATTATATGACGAAAATTAATATTTGTCCTTATTTTTTTATCAGATAATATTATAAATACATATCGATCAAAAAATACTATTGTAAGCTAGAATAATCTCGAAAATCACAATGGAAACATGAAAGATGCGATATGCATAGGTGTCACAAGTTGCCATTGGTTGGAAACTTTTTGGAGCTAGAAGATTGCATGGAATAATGTTTGAATCCATAAAGATGGCTTTAGACAAAGAACTAGTCACACTTACAATAATTGAAGGCTAAAAGTTGAAAGCATGCATAGAAATGATGAAGTCAAAACCTAGGATGAAAATATCGATATCGCAAGTGATGTCGCAACCTTAATTTTACGGATATATTGATATCGCAAAAAATTTGAAAAAATGACGGATATCTTATTAAATTTTTGGAAATTTAATATGAAATTTTAGGGATTATTTTAACCCATTATTACACATATATTCCACCCAAAATCACGATAAAATAATATATTTAAAACTAACATATAGATAATAAACTTTATAAATACTGTACTGAATAGTAAAAAACTGACAATATATTACATAATACAATACAAAGTTACTAAAATTACATGATACAATACATAATACAAAGATCAATTTAATACAATACATAATACTGGGATAATGTTTTCTTAGATAATATGTATCTTTGATAATACAAAGTAAAAAAAAATCCTATTAAAACTATGTATCAACTGAAAATCACATTAAAATACATATTATTATTAGTAATAATATATAATACATAATAATAGTTTTATGTATCAGTAAATTTTCACATAAAATAGAACTATAAAGTTTTATGTATAGTTATGTATAATATAAACTTTATATTATAAACTATTATCACATTAAGATACATAAAATCTACTATCAAACAAAATACATAATACAAAGTAAAAAAAAATCACATGTTTCAATTTTTTTGAATCAAAATCGCGAATTTTGATATATATGCGATATATCCGCGATATTTCCCGATTTTTGTCCAATTTTATACTACACTGAACCGATATCGATATCGGTAGCGATAATTTGCGATATATCCGCGATACCCAGGAAGAAATACATTAACACCCAATATCCATATCGCAATATCTGTATCCGCGATATATCCGCGATATTTCGCGATATTTTCATCCTTGGTCAAAACTAAAGAAAAAATAAATATTAATCATCTTGGAGTGTTTGATATTAGTATATTTTAAATGTCTACAATGGAATGGTTGTGATCAATTGTCTCAATTTGTTGTTACAAAATGAAGTTATATTTCACATTCTATTCTTTCTTCTTTTCTTTTTTTGGTGTTATATTAAGTGTAATGATATCTTTTATATACATCAGGTATATATATTAGATCAATAAAATATGATATAAATATTATTTTATAATTGATGAAGATTTGAATTGTGAAAAAAAATGTATCGAAAGATATATAGGCTTTCAATTGGGTGGCAAATTAAAGTTAAAATCTTTTGACTTTGTTGTTATATAGCTAATGTGGTGTAGGCTTCAGTCGGTTTCAATAATATTGACATACTCCTAATAAGGTCAACCAAGAATATATTGGTAGATATATATGAACTTCGAAATATAATGGGAATTTATGATATGGTCCTTACTAAAATGGACAGCTGTTTAGATTTTGGCCATATATATATGATGGAATATATTACTCATCTGTACATGTTTATGTGCAAAATATTGTTGTTAAGATAAATTATATTACCACATTAAAAACTATAGCTGATGTTAGTTTTTTTTTTTTTAAACAATTTTAATGCAAAGTAAAGCTATAAAAATGAGTTAGGCTTGTTAGGGCGGTCCTGATACATACTCATGACCTATTGATGGGTTGGGTAGACATGCTCACGTTCGTGAATCGTCGGTTCGCCGGTTTGAACTGGCGGTTTGGTGAACCGCCTTACCCCAAACCGAAACCGAATTGTGGGGGTCACGGTTTCGGTTCCGGTTCTGAACCGTCGGTTAAACCGGAACCGACGGTTGGGTTTTCGGTTTTTTTTTTTTGGTTCTGCATCTCAGTATCGCGCGGTATCGGCTTCCAGGAGAGGAGGTTCTCAGTACTGCGTTATCGGTTTGGATACCGTGGTACTCATATTACATTTTGCTAAAAAAATAGGTTTAACCGGCGGTTGGAATCGTTGGTTTGGCGGTTTGGATATTTTGGAACCGAAACCGAACCGGGTGAGCACGGTTCCCAATTTCGGTTTGAACCGGAACCATTGACCGCCAGTTCAAACCGGCCGGTTCTGGTTCAAACCGAACTGGGTGAGCACCTCTAGGGTTGGGTTGCGGATTTTGCAATCTATCAAAATAATAGATCAAACCCATCTTGATACCTCTAGTGCAAAACATTGATTCCTACAACTCTTCTGCAAACGGTGTTGATGAAAGTGTCTTTGATCTATCACTCCAAGTCACAACTTCACAGACTTGAATTTTATAACGTGGTCACAATCTTTACGTTTTGCAAATAATATCTCTATGTGATATTATATAAATGTTCGGACTTACTATTGAATTTCCCCACAAACTTTTATACCAATGAAGATGCATGTTTATTCTTATATGCTCATAATCTCTCATATATATATTTTACCAAAATCTTGACAACTTTCATCCAAATATATATGACACGTATTGTTCGAATAGTGTACAAGATAAAATGGAAATCAAGTGGATATAATATGCAATAGCAGATTGGAATTGAAATATATGTCCTAATTGCCAAGAGCATGAAAGTTAGGTTCCAAAGATCAGATCAAGAAGATAACATAAGAGGCCCATAGCCTAAATAAATATATAAATAAACATTGAATCAACATTGAATTTGGATGAATTTAAAGTCAACTTATATAGCTGGCTTATAGAGACATTTCCCATTCAGAATCTGATCTCTTTCACTTTTCCATTCTCTACCTATATATATTGTAATCAAAGGACAAGAGAGGAAAATAAAGAGATGGGAAGAGAGGCCTTGTATGAAGATGTAGAGTCTTGTTTGGTAGCCAAGGATGACTTGCCTAAATCCAATTTAAGGCTTATTTCAACATCAAAATCGTGCAATTAATTAGCATTATATATAAAAAGTCTTAACGGTTTTTTGGGCATCATCCTCTGGCTATCCAAACAGGTTCTTATCTTTCATGCTAGACCTTCTCTTCCATACTTGTTATATAAAGTTTTTGTACTCAAAAGATGTGTGATATACATATATATATATATATATATATATATATATATATATATATATATTCCTCTTTTACTTCTTAAATTCTTGTTGCAATATATAACTGTGTGCATTATATTTATTATGTAATGAGGTCGAATTTGAAATACTGTATGTATAAGTAGCATTGAGCTTATTTAGAGAAAATCACATTTGGTTCAATATATGAGATTCGAATAGGCGTGATCTCAGTCCAATTTATTTATTTTTTGTTCCAATTATAACTTCAATGAACAATTTTGCTTCTATCCACTATAAAACTAAGCTTGTCTTTAGATTTGGTGGTTTATGATATAAGAGTTGAAATAAATATATATATTTCAAGTTCATTTAAATTAGAATATATTCAAAATCCATACTATTAACTAATAAAATAAATCCAAACATTATTAATGGATTTGTTAAATTTCAAATCTTTTTCAACAGTAAACATGATACATGACTCATAAACTTATATGTTCGATATCGTTGAACTTGAGCAAAAATCATTAATTACTCAAGTATTTTTAGTTTAAACTTGACCCCGAGAAAAAGAAGAAATTTTTTAAGTCAATCCCAAAGTATTTGCAAGTCGATTGACTGCGTTTTACACTCATAAATTCAAATTGCCTCAAAACTAATAATGAAATATTATATTTCAAAAAGATTTTATTTAGAATTAAAAAGTTATACGCGAATAGTCAAAGTATTTTATTATTAAAATTTCAATCACAACAAACTTGTGATTAGTAGCAACAACTTTTTACGATGAATTTAATAAATATTTTACTAATATTGTAGGTTTATTTAGGCGATCAAAAATAAATTAATTGATATTTATATATATTAAGGCATAGCAAAAAAAGGCCTGGATGGGCCCATGAAGCCCAGTGAAAATCCCTGTTCCCAGTCATATATATTGACGACTTGACAGCCTCCAACAAGTCCGTACAAGTCCTGGCGACTGAGTGATCGATCTCTTTCAGTGTCAGCAATGGCCACCTCTTTCCATTTCATGCTTCTTGCAGCCCTTTCCCTCATTTTCATCTCTTCTTCAGTCTTTGCACTTTCTGGAAATTCCCCATTCATCGTCGCGCATAAAAGGATTTCTCACAGAAAACTTAATTCCGATCTTGAACGGGTATCCGTTTCCATCGATATATACAATGCTGGATCCGGGTACACACTCTCTCTCTCTCTCTCTGATTGCTGAAATTTTGATTGTTGGGATGATCTGTGTTCAAATTGCGTGTTGCTGATTTCCATAAGATTGATTACCCTTAAAGATGTGATTGCGGCGGTTTGGTGCACATATGCCTTTTTTTCTTGTGATTTTCCCCAATTCTGTTTTCTCATTTTATTGATTAGTCATAGTTACGCGTGATAGATTTCATCATTATTTGTTCATGTTCAAGATAATGAGGGAATGAACATGAGCCATTTGTTTGCTGCATATTCGGTGCACTAATGGTAGAAAGTTAAGATTTTATTATTGATTAGTTGTAAAGCAGGAAACGTTATGATATATGTGTGAATTGTAAAATAGATGGTACTTTCTGTCTATTATAATTCAAAAGTCAATCTTTGATTAGGAAGAAAAAAAATGCGATTTTTCAATTCAAAATCGGATTTATTCAATTATTTAATTTAGTTGGATTCGGTTTAAGAATCCTTCCATTAAATTTGATAACCACTGAATGCATTTGTAAAAATTTAATTCCTAGCTTGCTTGAAATATTTGCATATTTTTCCACTTCAGTCATGATTCATTGGCGGGACAATACCGTTGGCTATACAAAACAGGTATTTCAGTGTTATTTTGCTTGACACTTGTAGCATAATAGTCATTGTTGCAAGTGGCATTAGTGATTTTTTGCTTGTATCATCATGCAAGCATTTTATTGTTCTTTTGCTCGGCATTTTAAGTACAGTAGCCAACATTGCAAGTGTTTTGCTGTATTTTTTGTTTTGCTCGCCTACTTTGAATAATATATGAGATTTCATTTCAACTATTTCGTGCTCTTTTTCTCGGCACCTTGAGTACAATGGCCAACATTGTGTTGGGGTTTTTTTTTTTCTTTTAATTTTCATTTTGTTGAAATGATGGACTGTGAAAGTAATGATTTTTATCAATTGCAGCGCTGCTTATAATGTTACACTCGATGATGATAACTGGGCTCAAGAGGTTTTCGATTCTATTATTGGCAATACATCTCAGACCTGGGAAAGACTTTCTCCGTAAGTTTCTAAAGTTTAGGAATGTAGATATTCTCAGAGTTCGTTTGTTGACCCTTTCAATGTAACTGATGTGGGTTTTCCCCTTTGATTTCTCAGTGGTTCCCTTGTGTCCCACTCATTCGAGTTGGAATCTAAGGTTAAAACTGTTTACTATGGAGCACCTGCTTTGATCACTTACCGAATTCCCACAAAATTGAAGCTACAGGTTTGTCCTCTTCAACAGCTGAATACCGAAAAAGCAGGTCCATGTATTGATGTATGTTCTGATTATCGCTTTCAGGAAGCGTATTCAACCCCTGTTCTACCACTGAAAATTCTGTCGGATCCAGTTTCTGAGAGAAAAATTGAAATTGTAATATTCTTGTACTTATTTATTATTATGAAGCTTTTGATGTCTCATGATCCCTTTAATAAATTGCTTATTATACTGACTAATTGTTTTTCCTTTCTTATTTCTTTGGATGCAATTATCATGTGATGTACAAAACGTCAGGCAAAGGTAATAAATTCCTTTCTTCATTAAGTTTACTAATCTTGAACTGCTTTATATCATTTAGATTATTGTATTGGATAAATGTGTTTAAATATCCACTCTTCTGAAAATTTCTGTCAATTGCTGACATATGATAGAGATGTGCAGTATACATGATTTCTTAACAATTTCCTTGGTTATAAAAAATGTTGACAGTAGTCTGATTTTATCTTATTCCCCCCCCCCCCCCCCCCATTTTCAAAAACTTTTGAAGATTCTACCTAAGTCAAGTTTTGATAATTGTTATAGAAAAGGGAATATAGCCATTTTGGCTTATAAAAAGATAAGATGCCTTTTGTTAAAAGAAAAACTCCTGTCCTTTCTCCATGCATCTTAATTCTTAAGGCATGTAGAAGGGCATATGATTGTGTTGAGGTTTGGAGTAATCCACTATCTGGAGCATGTTACTGTCTCAAGCTTCACATGTTTGAAATTGTGGCTTTATGAGCTTCACTTGTTTGAATAACTTTAAGATTATATGTTTTTTGGCCCTCTTCTCTTATCTTACGGAATCATTGTCTCTACAGAGGGTTCTGGTGAAGTATGGTTCGCATGTTTCAGTGTTTGTGGCCATCATCTTATTTGCCAACATTCTCACTTCTCCATCAAAAGCTAGTGCAGGCAAGAAAAGGCATTGAATTGCCCACATTACCTTTGATTGTAATACAAGAAAAGTGGGTTTGTTGCTGTTAATTTTACATACAGTGTAGGGCTCACCATATTGTAGTGAGGAATACATCTTAATTCACTGATTTATAAATTATTGGGGTTAAAAGAATTTTTTTTTTAAATTAATATATCTAATTGAAGTTGCAAACTTCTCATCACCAATCCTCTTATATATGCATATCAAATAGGCTTATAACATGGCGTTTATTTTTGGTAACATTGGATTATTTGGCGTCAGAGTTTCTCTTTATAATGCATATCTAATTACTTCCAATTTCATTCCCATCCTTCTTATTTATTGTAGGCTTTAAACATTTAATTTTTATATTTAATTATAATTTACAAACTCAATCAGCTCTTTTTTGGGGGGGTGGAAGGTTAATGTAGCCTGTAGGGCCGTAGGCTGTAGGACAATTGTGGGAAAATAAACGAAAAAATGGAATTTAATGTTTTGCACTAAACTCATGATATACATTAACCTATACTATATATAAAATGAGAGAAATTGACAAATTTTATAAATTTATCATTTTCTCTCCCAAACTATCAATCAATAGAAAAAAAGAAATAAAAAAATTAAATAACTTTTAAATATCTTATAAAATAAGTTTCACAAATATCTTATTTATAATTTGTATATAAAAGTAGAGATTAAACAAAAGAAACTATCTTAAATGATATTATTATATTTTAATGATATGAATAAATTTTGAAAATTAGTTTATAATTTTAATATATAAATGTGAAAAATAGTTTTAAAATCTAAATTTCATTTTATGAGAGGTTGTAAAATGTTTAAAAGTTTGAAAACTATTAAAATAATAATAATAAGATCTGAAATTAAGAAGAAGGAGGTTAAGTTTTACAATCTAAAATCAACAAATAAAATTTAAAAATAAATTCAAAATATATATGTAATATTTATTGTGTAAGATATAAAAGTTAATAAATTGAATATTTTTTATTTCAAATAAATAGATATAATTAATCTAAAATTTATTTTAAAAAACTAAAATACGTTCTAAAAAAATTAAAAAAAATATTGTTTTAACATGTAAAATTAATTTGAAACCAAAATTTTTTAAATATAAACTAAATTTTGGAATAAATATAATTTTTTTTTGAGCAAATCCATCTGAAAACAATGTAGAAAATTATTTACAAATTTTCAAAATTATTCTAAAATATAAAAAAACAAAAATATAAACAAAACATATTAGTAAGTATAATTAATCACTTCTGAATTATTTAGAAATTAAAACTCACAAACACAAAACTATTATTATTATTATATGTTCAATTTTATTTTCAAATTTAATTGTTAAATATCACGTACAGATTTCGAAATAATAAAATGTCATGAATGATCTTTTAATATAACAACTTCATTATATTATTACAAATCGTATATATTTTCATAATAAATAATAAGTCGCGCATCGCGTACTAGTTATATAAGATTATACTTATGCATTAAATAATTTATGTTAATAGACAATGGAATTATTTGTTATTTTAGATAAGAAATCAACTAAATAGAAAATTCAAGTAACTCATCCTATAATTTCTACAGCTTTCTAAAGCTTCTATGCCTTGATATTCAATGATCCACCTTAGACAATGAAACTTCCTATCGAAGTTAGTATAGGGAGGGTAATCATTGCTAAACTCTCATTTATATCATAATGCTACATATTTTTCATGCCAAACAGCTTTAAATTTTAATTAATTTCCAGCATTATAGGTGATATCATAATTATACAGTAAAAATATAGTGAAATACTAATAGTCTACTACTCTTTTATAAATAATAATACCAAACTAATTTTCATCTAATTTTTTACTAGAACATATAGAAATTATGTTTTTTTAATCAGTTTAGTTATCAAAGTTCAAAATACAAAAACACCGGTGGTCTCCTACCTTCGCATTTCACAACGTAACAGTATCTATGATTAAATTTCCTTTACAAATTGTCCAACTATAACAAGCATAGCATCAAAATGTTCAACATGTAAATCTTCACTGCCTTTGGTTAAATTTTCATCATCGTTCATCTTAGAAGAATGAAAGCTAGCACACCAAAGGAAGACAGACAAGCAATTCATCAAAAGCAGATTGAATTCCAGATTAAATTGAACAACTACAAAATTAAATAGCACACAGCCACACAAGCATGTTTCAGTAAACTCAATTCTCAACTTCTAATGTTGATTAACAAAACTAAACAAGTTCAGTTCAAAGTAGCACTAGATCGAGAAAAGGCACACAAGAACAGAAAAGGACAATAAACAATAAGCTAACAAAAAGTCTCTTGAACAGACGACAATATTTAATGTATGGATCAACTCTACCTCACAGTAACAATGTCATCAATCTTCAAGATCATGCGAACACACTCTGTAGCCAAGCTAATAGCGCTCGTGCTCACTAGCAGGGGCTGCACCACATTTTCATCCAAAATGTTGGTGATCTGGCCCTTCCTCACATTGATCCCTGCATTGATCTCACCCTGAGCATGCCTATTCCTCAACTCAGTGACGATGGCAATTGGATTCAGCCCTGCATTCTCAGCCAACGTGTAAGGAATCACCTCGAGAGCCTCAGCAAATGCTCTCACACAGTACCCCTCCATCCCCTGCAGCACCTTTGCCCAAGCTCCTAACTGTCTTGAAAGCTCTATCTCAGGGGCCCCACCCCCAGCTATCAGAAACTTCTTGTTAACCAAACACCTCACCACACACAGAGCATCATGCAAACTCCTTTCAGCTTCATCAAGCACCAAATGGTTCGAACCACGGACCAATACACTCATAGTCCTTCCCATGTCCTTAATCCCTGTAATCTTGACAATCTTCCCACCATCTCCCAGTGGCACCTCTTCCACCAAGTCTGCATACCCCAACTTCTCCACGCGGAAATGTTCTATGTTGGAAATGGGCAAGCAGTTCATAGTCTTGGTGATGAACTCAATCTCATCCCTCTCAACATCCTTAATGACTAAAATCTTGGCCTTAGCTAAATAATGCAGAGACAAATCAGTGACAGCATCCCTCAAGATACTCTTCTGAATCAACAAGACGTTACACCCTGTGGCTTTGATCTTCTTAATTATCCCTAAGATGTAATTTCTCTCCTCTTTCAAAATCCTATCCATCTGCGAATAGTCAGATACCACAATGCTCTGCTCTATATCAGTTTTAGGAGGTGAAATCTGAAATTGTATCACAGCGATCTTAGCATTCTCCACTCTAGTGGGACCACCAGCAGCATGACTAACTTTCTTATCAAAAACTAACCCTTTCACCATCTCAGTATCATCGACAGTTCCCCCTAATTTCTTCACAATTTTAATATCTTTCAAATCCACCAAGTCAGGTTTAGCAGGATCCACCACAGAAAGCACAGCATCAACAGCAAGAGGAGCTAAAAGAGTAGAGTACTGCGAGACTACCTTGGAATTGAGCGACGTCGATGCGGATTTAACGAGAGAGTCCCGATCGGACAACTCTACAGGGACCGCCATAGCCGATAAAATCTCCACCGCTTTAATTGAAGACTTGTGGAGTGAATCGGAAACGATAGTCGGGTGAATGCCAGCGGTCAAGAGTCTAAGAGAAGCCTTGAGTAGTGCGCCGGCGATGACGACGACGGTGGTAGTACCATCTCCGGCGACGATGTCCTGAGATTTAGAAAGCTCGACGAGGAACTTAGCGGCTGGTTGGAGGACTTCCATCTTGTTGAGGATGGTGGCGCCGTCGTTGGTGATTATGACCTCTCCAGATGCGGTGGAGATCATCTTATCCATACCCTTGGGGCCGAGGCTGGTTCGCACGGCGTCGGCCACCGACTGCGCCGCCGCTATGTTCGCCATGCGGATGTCGTCTTTCCGCTTGTTGTCGATGAAAGTCTCTGTCGGCTTCGCACTCGACACCGCCGCGGACGCCATTGATTTGGATTCGAATTTTGAGAGAAAACGAGAGATTTGAAAAGCGAAACCCTAGATTGAGAGAGGGGGGTGGTGAGTGAGAGTGTGTAGGGTTTCAATAGTGTTTAGCAGTTGCAGATGAAGACTCAGGGTAGGAAGAAGTGCTACTTAGAACACACGTTTTCTTTTCAAACTGGAATAACATTTTTGTTAGTAGAAAATAAATGTAAAATGAGACGCATCAAATGATAGAAAAATCAATTGCGACTCCAATCTAACATTGAAAGTAGGCAAGTGGAGTTGTAGTAACTAGTAAGGGTGCTAAGATATGGATAATATACGTTTTTTTTTCCTAATTAATTATTATTAAATGATTCATATCTAATCTAATATTAATATGATACGAGAATAGCTTAAGTGATTTTTGTAATTAATAAATGGGTTAACCTATGAATTGATCCAACCTAACATATCTGATCTCATACGTAGTTGTGATTTAATTAGATTTGATACTTTAAGTAGACAAATCTTGTTATGCCAATTAAATGTTGTCACGTTTAATATATATTTAATATAAACATAAATTTATTTTGGAAATAATAAAACATTATTTATTAATTAAATGGTCATATAAGTTTATATTTATAATGTTTCTTTGGATAATCAAAAGCCTTCATACGTGAAGATCTTCTTGATATTACTTTGATAATATGTAATAAAATATAGTTAATTTTATGATGACAACAAATTAAGAAGATATATGTCCAACTATGGATAACCCATCAAATCACTGTTTTTCATTTTATTTTAGGGCCCGGCTATCCAATTGCTAAACACACCCCATAAAATTAAATAGAAAATAAATGATTTATTTAAAGACATTTATACCCTTACTATTAATTTTAAAAACAATAATTATTAAATTAGATCATTACTAAACACACCCCATTTACAACACACCCTGTCTTCTTCTTCCTCATTTCTTTTTTCTTGCAAAACCTCAAAAAAAAAAAAAACCAAACTCTCACCTCATACCTTGTTTGTACTCAAAAAAATTATGTCTCAAGAAAGAACACATGAGATGGACAATGTAAGTTGTTTAGATGTTTTTTACCTTTCGTTTTTGTGTATTTTGAGGTTAAAAAAAATCTGCGAATTTCGCAATCGGCCATTACAGGCCGAACAGATCGAAATCTGTTCGACTTGCAATGGTCGAACATATTGTAGTGTGTTCAAACACTGTTCGAACATATTGAAGTGTGTTCAAACACTAGTCGAACATATTGTAGTGTGTTCGAACACTGTTCGAACACCAACCACACCGTTCGAACACTAGTCGAACACTACTCAATCAACTCGGCGAACCAGGGTCGAACCGACCCAGCCCAGAAAACAAAAATTCAGCATCGCAATTTCGTTTTTCAGGTCTAAATCTACAACAACTATACATGTTTTCAACTACAATACATCCTAAACATGATTCCTAAACAATGTTGCTCAATTTCAAATAATAAAACAACAAATTTCACCCAAATGGAGGAAAAAACTTTGGAAAAATGAAAATTGCAAATTTATTTGAAACTTCATATTTGTTGTAAGGATCCATTGTATGGAGATGCAAGGTTGAATGTGATAAAACTTGTTCGAACTTAAACCGAAAGATTTGGTCGAAAAATTCGGGTTGAGAGATAGGGTTCTTGGATTGAAATGGGTTGGGATTTTGATTTGGGGGGAATGAATTGTGGGATGTGTTTGGGGATTGTGGGTGTGTTTAGTATATGTGTGTAATTTAGGAGTAAATGATATTTTTGTAATGTGTTGGGGTGTGTTTAGTATATGTGTGTAATTTAGGAGTAAATGGTATTTTTGTAATGTGTTGGGGTGTGTTTAGAAATTATTTAATGAAGTTAATTTAAATGTGTGTGTGTTTAGAAGAACCGGGGGTGGGATAGCCGGACCCTTTATTTTATCATTCTGAAATAGAGATCAATTTTTATATAATTTTCTTGAGGAAGATTTAATGACGTTTTTCAAAAAATACTACAAAAAGAATGTTTGATTCGAAATCAAAGTATTAAACCACTTAATTGACATTATAAGAGTCGATCTCTGAAGACATCGTTCTTGGACGAAGTCATTCAAATCTTATCTAATGGACTACACCAAACATATTCTATTTGTATTTGGTTTTTCATTTTCTTTGTTATTTGTAAGAATATTACAGACACACATACATTTACCCATATCAACTTTTAATAATGTTTGTTTAGACTTAAAGTGAATTTTCTAAATTTGAAATTTTTTATTTTTTAAGATTTTGTAGAGCTGAAATATAATTAAAATATAATATAAATGTTCGAAATTGTAGAATAAGTAAACATTATTTGTAGGGAAGTGAAGAAAAGATAGGAACATATCATAAATTTTATAAAATTAGATCCAAACATGATTTGAATTGAGGTATTCAAAATTTGAATATGTTAAATCCAAAACAAACATGTGTATGAGCTGGAAAATGAAAAAAAAAAAAAAAAATTGTCATCCTCAGCTGTGATTGTAGCATAAACTATATTAGAACGTTGTCACTTGGCGCATAGGATTCTTGCCTGTGGTTGAAAAGTCGAACATTCTCTGTTACTAAATCACTAAAACGACTTCAAATTTGACCAGAATTTTTTTTTTTTTTTAAAAAGGTCACAAAATCGAAAACAAAAAACGGAATTTTTTTTTTTTTTTTAAATCGGTAAAAAGAGGTACGGTCAAAACCAATTTTCTCCCTCCATTTATTCGCTCGTTCTCTCTCCCTTTCTCTCTCTTGCATTCTTTCTCTTTCTATCGGGATCTCAGCCAAGGAGGCTCGATCCTCCGCTCCCCTTCGCCGGATCAAATCGTCGCCTCCGCCGCCTTTCCAAGATGATCACAATCCCTTACCTCACCGCCTTGACAACATATTTTAGCTATGGCCTCCTCTTCGCCTTTGGCCAATTCCGTGATTTCTTTCGAAAGATTTTCGATTGGTGGTCCAAGAGCAACCTTCAGGTATCTTTAATGTATATCTTGCTCGCTTTTTTGAATAATTCGTCGTATGCGTGCATGTAGTTCGTTGAATCTTGATTTCGCTTTGATTTGATTGAAAGTGTTGTTTGTTGTTTTTGATTGTGGAAGGGCTATGCGCCGATCTGTTTGGGGCTGGAGGACTTCTATATTCGGAGATTGTATCTGAGAATTCAGGTTTCTATTCTTTTATTGATTTTTTATTATCATTTGGATTTTATTTTGATTGGACTCTTTTGTTTTCTTTTGGGGATGGATGTGTAGTGATCTATGGACAAGGCGTGCTTTGTGAACTAATATTCATTTGATATTTGTTTGTGTTTCAGTTCTTGAATTGATTTGCTCCTTTACAATTCGATGTACTTGTTTCTGTTAGAGTTACAATGTTTATGTGAACTATGTTTCATGTTGTCCCGTGATGACAAATGATGAAAGGAAAGAGAGAAACATTAGTCTTTTTTTCCATCTTACATTTCCAAACCTTCACGTTCTGTGGAGAAAAAGAGTAGAGAGGATTCAGGATAGGAAGTGGTAAAATTTGGTACAAGTTTAAGATGACTTTTGAGCTTCATCAATTGAAGTTGATGGCTACAATTTGTTAGAGGCGCAGAGGTGATCCTGGTGCCCAAGGCGAGAGCACGCCCCTCTTGAACATGAGACGCAAAAGTCCAAAAAAAAAAAAAAATGAAAAATAAAGAATCCTTAATAATCAAGTGTGTGTATACTTTGCAAAAATTGGTATTTTAATTTTTTGGAACTGTATTAAATGTCAAGAAAAGAATGAAAAACAAGCATTTGTTCCTCTGAAAATAAAGTTCCGACTTTTCTTTTGTTTTCTACAAGAAAAAAAATATCATTAACAATCTTAAAAGGATCTTAGAAACGTGCTCAGTGCTGGAGGGTGGTCTATGGAACCAGAGGCGCCTGAGGTGCAGGAGGCAACTGCCCCATGAATAGCGCCTGTCTCTTGCTTGTAGAGGCGCAACAGCCTGTGCCCTCGCACCTCTAACAACTATGGGCTTCAGAAGGCAGAATTTTAACTGCGTAGATTAAAAAAATATTAAAATGCATCTTTCTACCATACTATCTATCTCTTGTTCATCTCCCCACCATCAAACGCTAAATTACGTGTTAAAACACATTTGATGGATGTGTGATTTGCAGGATTGCTTTAATAGACCCATATCAAGCTCTCCTGATGCTTGGTTTGATGTGGTTGAGCGTATCTCCAATGACTATAACAAAACATTAAAGTAAGTATCTAGTTCCTTGTATGATAATGTATGTTTCTGAATTTTCTTTTTCCCAGTATTTTAAATGGGTATGATGTTTTAATTCTAGAGTAATTAGAATCTGGTTAATTTCGGTCTCAAGTTTTATGAAACCACAATATGCAGTTAGAATTGAAGAAGATCAAGGTTTCTCTACTTAAACACTAGAATATTATACTGAACTAATGCTACTTTATGTAGGCGAACCGAAAAAGTGAGTAGGTGTCTCAACTTGGGATCATATAACTATCTAGGTTTTGCAGCAGCCGATGAATACTGCACACCTCGTGTAATTGAGTCATTGAAGAAATTTTCCCCAAGCACCTGCAGTACTCGGGTTGATGGAGGTAAATTTCTTTCTAACTATATTTATGAGTTCAATAAAGCATTTGATCTTGATATTTTGTTTATATTGATGAGTGAAACTATGTTATCAGGCACAACCACACTGCATGCTGAATTGGAGGAGTGTGTTGCAAATTTTTTGCGAAAGGAAGCTGCTGTAGTTTTTGGCATGGGTTATGTAACAAATTCTGCCATTCTTCCTGTATTGATGGGGAAGGTACATGCAGTTTGTTGCAGTAATACTGTCTAATGGTTCATAATTGTGAACATTCAATTATTTGCACATTTGCAGGGAAGTTTGATTATCAGTGATTCTCTGAACCATAACTCTATAGTTAATGGTGCTCGAGGATCTGGAGCCACTATACGAGTTTTTCAGCATAACGGTAAGTTTAACATCTGTGTGTGTGTGTGTGTTGAAACCAAATATTATGAAAAATTGTCGAACAAATGATCTGCTGTTTATAATGGTTTGTCATCCTTTCTCTAGTACCGTCCCATTTGGAGAAAGTTTTAAGGGAACAAATTGCTGAGGGACAGCCCAGAACACATAGACCTTGGAAAAAGATAATTGTTGTGGTGGAGGGTATTTACAGCATGGAAGGGGAACTTTGCAAGCTCCCTGAAATTGTTTCCATATGCAAGAAATACAAGGTAGTTACTGAAGCAAGTTAGCTTATCTTCTATGTTTGATTGTCATGATCATTCTCTTATGCTTTAAACTTATTTCGCGTGTTTTGAAACTCGAAGGGTGCTTCATATTTGTTCTCCCAATTCTTTTCTCTCAACTTTTTCTCCCAAAGCATAACCAATTACATTCACATTTTTTAATGCACTGGTCTTACTAATACATCACATTTCCAATTGCATCACATCAAAAATCTTCTCCCGAAAAACTTTCTGCTGGAAATCTTCAAAGCATAACACCCTAATTTTTCGTTTAGCTGGTCCAGATGTCGTTTGGCCATTGATTTTTGAATATTCTAGAATCAATTTTTATTAGATTATGATGCCTACTCAAAGTTCCTACTTCATGGAAAGAAATTTGAGGCCTGAAAAATCTACTCGTCTATTTTGTTTTTTTTTGCTATTTTCTGATCTGTGATTTATTCTTCAGCTCCATCTTTGATCTGTATTCTGGTTATATGATTTTCCGTAACAGGCATATGTCTATCTAGACGAGGCACACAGCATCGGAGCTGTTGGAAAAACTGGAAGGGGTGTCTGTGAGCTATTAGGTGTTGATACTGCAGATGTGGACATTATGATGGGAACTTTCACAAAATCATTTGGATCATGTGGTGGCTATATTGCAGGATCTAAGGTTTTTTTTTTCATCATTTCCTTTCCAATTTGCCTGTAAATATGGAATACCCAGTAATTTATATTCTTCATAGCCCAGAGCTATACAACCTTTTTCTGTACATCTGATTAAGAAATTGTAGAACACATGGGAATGTGGGATGCTTGTTTGTAGGTAGTTTTTCATTTGTTTTAGGAATTTATTTGGAGAACACATGGGAATTATGCACCTTTTCTAAATCATTGCCATTAATCAGTTGCATAAAATAGTAATGCAAATTACAGAAGAAAAAAACAGGCATTAATCACACACACACACACGATAAACTGACTACTTCTGCCATGTTATGCATAACATCATAGTAAGCTCTGTTTGTCATAACACATAATTGCCCCTGTTTTTCAGGAGCTTATTCAATACTTGAAGTATACCTGCCCTGCTCATCTTTATGCCACCTCAATATCACCACCTGCAGCAGAGCAAATTATTTCTTCTATTAAGGTTGTTCTTGGAGAAGATGGTTCCAGCAGAGGTATGTTCCCTTCAGTTTCTTAGAACACCATCTTGTGTCTTTATGTACCCCAGTTAAGTCTTTGCTCACATGTTATGTATTTTCTCATCATAGGGGCTCAGAAGCTAGCCAAAATCCGTGAGAATAGTAACTTCTTCAGATCTGAATTGCAGAAAATGGGTTTTGAGGTTTTGGGTGATAATGATTCCCCTGTCATGCCCATTATGCTCTATAATCCAGCAAAAATTCCTGCCTTTTCACGAGAATGCCTCAAACGGAAAGTAAGTCTTTTAGTTTATTAACGATTAACCTCCTTCCGGACCTTTCTTAGACTAACTATCTTTGGTTGCCTTTTGAGTTTTGACGAAATATTTCCTTTCCTAATTTTGTTCTTCTTGTGACATGACCATATATATTCACGTTTTCCAATTCATTTTCTTCCTAATACACCTCTATTTTCAATATACTAATTTTTCTCCCTCAATCTTTTCCTCCAAAACACCTAAAAGCCACCTACACATTCCCTTAAGAAAAACAATTTAAAAAAAAAATCCCACCCTCTTCCCCATTTTTTGAAATTGAGTTTGTTTAATCACAAGGTGTGGTTTTGCCTTGTAGGTTGCTGTTGTGACCGTTGCTTTCCCTGCCACTCCTTTGCTGTTGGCACGTGCACGTATTTGCATCTCTGCTTCTCATTCAAGGGAAGACCTTGTTAAGGCTTTGCAGGTCAGTCTTATCTTGGAGTTCACGTATGACTTCCTAAATTGTTCTTATTGTTTGATAAATATATAATATGTTTCACGTATTGATTTTGGATTGAAAGTAATTGAGTAGCACGATGACTTGATGAGTAGGCCTTGAGAATTCAGGGGGATTATAATTGTGTTTGTGTATCAGGTAATTAGCGAAGTAGGTGATATGGTAGGCATAAAATACTTCCCTGCTGAGCCGAAGAAACCGCAGCTGGAGGGAGACAGAGTTAAGCTGGAATGACAAGATAACTACTTGTCTTTAGTCAGGGGATTGCCAAAGTCTCCAGAGTTAGCCTCTAGAGTTATTTCTATGATCACTTCTATAGTATCTATCTATATGTTTGTTACTTGTGAAATTTTGTTTGGTTTTTTGTACATAAAGTCGTTACACCTCTTTCTTTATTGTCTGAAACAGAGAAATCCTTGTTTGCAAGTTCATTTCGTTTCATGGATTGAAGAAGCATGTAATTTACAGCCACGTTTCTTAATGCAATCATCATTTCTGTGAGCATCCATGTTTGATCCCATTAATAACATGCCAATCACATTTAATATGCCATGTCATTATTTGTGGGAAGGAAAACGAAAATAAGCAATCAACATGTAAAAGCTGAAAAAGTAGCACAAAATGGGAAAGAAAGGGAATAGTCAGTTTGTGAGCAACAAATTTACCAAAAATGAACAATTTGATTATATTATAAATCGAACCCAGATTTTCTTGTTGTGAGCAACGTTCAATTGTTTTACCGTTTGTGTGCGCGCTATATATGGCCAGAACAAAAGTCGGTTATTTTTCTGGGTCACCCACAAATTTGAGTATAATAACATTTGAGCCCCTAAATTTATATCTATCCACTCTTCTTTGTTTCTTTATTTTGTATAATTGTTTAACGTTTTAGAAGACATATTCTAAATTTAAAACTAATAAAATTTCATGTCGATTGTTGATTTTATTTAATTTAATTGAACCCCAACAATCTTATAACGATTAATTAGTTAATAATTAATAATTTGATTTGATATTGAACCGGAATAATAGAGACTACAAGCATTGGGACTAAATTGCAATAATCGTAAAGGGAAAAGAATAAAAGGAAACAAACTAGCATTAAAAAAGCATGATTGAATCCTACAAAAGAATCAATCAAGAATCGGTAGAAGTGGAAGCGCACAATTCATCAGATATTCAGATCATAGCAGCAGAAATCGTTGCTCTGACCTTCTTCCAATCTCCCGCGGATTTCCCTACAATTATTCAATCTTGAAATCGCAATATTTTTGCAGAATAATTTTATTCAATCAACTGAGATTTTGCTACAATGGCGACTCGTTACTGGGTGGCTTCTCTCCCCGTGGGTCAAGGCTCCCCCGCGTCTTCTTTATGGAGTCGCCTTCAAGAATCCATCTCCAAACAAGCTTTCGACACCGCTCTTTACAGAGTAATTTGATTTCAATTTACTCGCTCTTATTTGTTTTTTGTTTCTTGTAAATGGTAGATCTATTTTTGGGAATTTGTGTTATTCTGGAAGTTAATTAAATACATTTGGTTCCTTTTGATTCTGCAGTTCAATATTCCAAATCTGCGTGTAGGCACCCTGGATTCCCTGTTGGCCTTAAGTGATGATCTATTGAAAGTGAGTTGTTTGAATGATTTTGACTAATTTTATTGAATTTTTTTGGGTTTTTGGAAGAAAGGGTTTTATTGGATTGATGTTGGATAAGTGCTGTGTTGCAGTCGAACACCTTTATTGAAGGAGTCTCGCACAAAATTCGGCGACAGATTGAGGAATTGGAGAGGGTGTCTGGAGTTGTTAGTAGCTCTCTTACTGTTGATGGGGTTCCTGTTGACTCTTATCTCACTAGGTAATTGTTATTCTTGGAATTGTTTTATCATATGTTAGATTGTGGGAGTGATTGGAATTCGTGAATATTTTATGATTCTTGTAGGTTTGTGTGGGATGAAGCAAAGTATCCAACAATGTCACCACTTAGGGAGATTGTCGATGGAATTCATGTACAAATTGCTAAAATTGAGGATGATCTAAAGGTGTGTTTTCTCATCTGAAGTATCAATTCACTCACTTCGGTTTGATGTAAACATTATCATGGTGCATGTAAAAATGCTATTGTTTGTGTTATTGTTTTAGAAATTCAATGCAACTCAGGTAGGAGTATGTGATATATTTACCTTGTGCATGAACTTACAAATCTGATGCCTTGCCAATCTATTTTTTAAGTTTGAATTTGAATGGAATATCTTACTTTGTTGACATTAAGATATTCTATCTGTAATCCAGGGTAGTCCCATATAACTTCTAAGCTATCCTTTTAATCTCAAATTCCAAATCCGTTTGAATTCCTACTTTGTCTTATGTTGCTAGAAAGTTTTCTAATATTTAATATTTCGTGCACTGGCAAATAACGTCTTTCATTTTGATAATTTTGATTTACGCTTAAAGGTTTAAAACATTGAACATTCTCAGTGCTGGAGCAACAAACTGTTAAAAGGTTTATTTGTTTCAGGAACAAATTCTTCAATCTGGGATTGCCTTCTGTAGTGCATTACAATTTTGTCCTCTGTTTTAACCCTTCCTTTTTTGTTGTTTTTTATGAATTCAATATATTTTTAGACCTACACTTGTGTCAAGTCTATTGTCTTGAAGCCTTTTTCTAAGCATGTTATAGTTGGCTGGATTTTATCTTACAGGTACGTGTTGCTGAGTATAATAATGTGCGGAGTCAACTTAATGCCATTAATCGAAAGCAAGCTGGAAGGTATGTGGTTGATCTGAACCTTACCGATCTAGAATTTAGTAATTACAATTGGGAACATAAGAATGCAATGGTGGATGTTTCATACAGCTCATGCAGCTATCTTGATTTGTATGAATCTTCCCACAGTTTTTAATTCATGATCCTCTTTTCTTTGAAGTCAAATATATCATAAGCTGTACATTTTTTCGCTGTGACTGGCTGAGCTTGTAGTAGAAAGCAATGTTAATTGTATAACGTTATTTGTGTTACCAGGCTGGAACTTCTTTAGAATAAAATAAAAGTAGTTCCGGCTTTTACTGGGGAGAAGCAGAATTTCAAGGTGAAAAAGTACAGTTCTCCATTGGATCTGAACCCTGCAATCAATCAAGACTCAAATGTACTTCTAATTTTTAATATCTAAAAGTCTATCTTGAATGTTGTTTAATAATTTTAGAACATGAGAATTCCAGATGAGTTTTTGACTGAAATTCTATATGTGTCAATGAAGCTTATCAATAGATGATGGATACAATTATTTTTAATTCGTTGAATTTGAAAGCATGTAAAACATTTATGTTACAAAAAAAACTGTAATAGCCGAACTTGAGAATTTTGTAATTGGGAGGAAAGGAGCCACCACAAAGAAGTTCCGGCATACTTTTAAGGATAAGTGGACGAGCCAGGTCTGGGAATAATTTATTTTGGGAAAGGCAGGTCTATAGCATTGTTAATATCATTAGTTTAGAGGTTTGGCACATTGTAGCTGCAATACAGCCGATCATCTTAAGCATAATACTCTGCCATTTTTATTTTGTCTACCTACATTAAAAATGCTGCCAGATGTGAATTCAATTGATGGGTTACATTTTCAAACTTTTATAAGCAGATATGCTACAGCTAAAAGAATAATAGAACATAAAGATCACATATTATATTGAAAGTGCATGATTCTCTATCCTTGTTGCTCTGTGTCTGACCTATATTATATGTTGTTGAGATGAAGTGACATTGCATAAAATATTATAAGTATGGTGAACATTTTATTTTTCTCTATTCACACACAAAGGAAGGCATGCATGGGAACATTCTTGGCCTGGGAATTTGTTTGGAAATTGTTGGCAGTTGCTTGGTTGGAACTCAGAATATTGTTGGAGGCTTAGAGCATCCTTAAAGACCGCCATAATTTTTTATGATAAGAGTTCTCTTGTAACTCACATCTAAAACTCCTAACTGATCCAATTATCTTTTTGGTGCAGTTTAGCTGTTCGTGACCTTTCCAATATGGTGAAGCCACAGGACATTGTTAGTTCAGAACACTTAACAACTCTCCTCGCCGTTGTTTCAAAGTATTCTCAGAAGGATTGGTTATCAAGCTACGAGACACTGACAACTTATGTGGTAATTGCTTCATTGAATTAGCTATCAGTCAATTCTGTTATTCTTTCAGATTTACGCTGAGCGGAGCCCCCTGCACATTTCTGCATCTATTGCCATGTTAACGTTTTGAGTTGGTGAAATTCAAAGTGTAAAATAACCATCTTCTCCCATTCGCAACATACATGAAAGTTGCATTGCGCTTATTCACTGGGCTTAAAGCCTTAAAAATTTGTGTTAGACGGAGGTTTAAATGTGCAAGGACAACTTAGTCCTTTGTCATATTTTATTTTAATAGGGTTTTGAATAAATATAGAGTCAAGCAGTCATTCACATTTTTATGCTGAGAATTGTTAAGTTTCTAGGTTAATAAGTTAACACTGGAGAGATTCAGTTTACCTCTTGAATTGCAAACCGGTTTTACCTTGTTTATTGATTATCAACAATATTCAGTTCGTATTTTGTCCTAAACTCCTAATTTCATCTTGGGTCCTAGCACTATTTGATGGCAGTTATATTTGTATTTTGTCCTGTTATTTTCTTAATATGTTGAATATTTCGGTATTACTAAATTCCACCGTTTGATAAAACTAATTGTTTTAGGTCCCCAGATCATCCAAGAAGCTCCATGAGGACAATGAATATGCTCTATATACTGTAACATTATTCAGTCGGGATGCTGACAATTTTAGAACTAAGGCCCGTGAAAGAAATTTTCAAGTGAGTTGTGAATCCTTCCATTTCTTATGCAATCTGTTTCATCTTCTGTCTGCTAATTTTCAAGATTATCTCGCTGCACCAAATAGAGCAGTGTTGAGACTGTGTGATGGAAATTATCAGATCTGGAGGTGTGTCGCGTAAATAGAAGGTTAATTTTTTTTATTTTTGCATATAGATTCGTGATTTTGAATACAATCCAGAAACACAAGAGAGTCGAAAGCAGGAGCTTGAGAAGCTGGTGCAAGACCAGGAGACAATGAGAAGCTCTTTGTTGCAATGGTGCTATGCCAGCTACAGTGAGGTATCCTTTTCCCCTTCTAATAGTTTCTGAAATATAGGCCTTATTGTTTGCATTTCTCCAAAATATTTTGCTTTCCAATTCCTTCTCCCTAAACACAACTGAACACATTCAGCTTTTCCAAAAGGCGCATTTATCTCCAACATTCATTTCAGTTTCTTCTTCCACAACACCCAAAACACATCCAGACATTCCTGAGCTTTCTCGATTTTGGTTGTGGCGAAAACTCTATTTGGAAGGAGTCACTAACTTTTCTATAAGATCCGTTGGCATGTCAGATAATCATTTTTTGCTTCTATTCTCGCTGTATGTAATAAGACCCAATTGGGTCTTACTCATACTAACTTTTGAAGAAATAAGAAGGTTCCTGTTTTATTGCTTATTGGTTACTTTAAGGAGGCCTTCTGTGGGCCTAAATTTGGGCCTTGTACTAACCTACAACAATTTATCAAACTTCAAATGTGGATTCCTCGTATCCATGAATTGTTTCTTGGGTTAGTTATTTCACTAATATATTTTTTGTTATTGTTGATGATTTGTTAGTTTCTTTTTCTTGTTTATTTTTATTGGGGGGGGGGGGGCTTTTTGATGTATTCCACTGTGCAAGCAGTTGTTTAGTAGTATTGAAGCACCTATCATAACCACATTGATATAGCATAAATATATCTTCAAATAAAGGGAAAAAAAATGCATATTTTGCCCTTTGCACTTCTAGTTTTGTTAGCTTTTAGCCCTTAACAAAGCAGGGGTTGTAAGTCAAACGAAAAGGGAAGTGTATCGGGTGGGAGTAGAAAAACATTAGGTTGCAAAATAGAAATACAAGTGCAAGGGGAAATATATGCTTTCTTCCTTGAATAAAAGTCAAACCAGATGCACCAACGATAAGGTGGAGTTCCCGAAGATATAAATTAGATTATCACTGCACCTTACAGGTGAATCTGGATACTGCAAGTGATATCCTGGGTTGGCCAATAATAAGACCAAAAAATTTACCCACTATCAAATTATTAAAGACGTGTATGCGAACGTCATATGAATAAAATAATAAACTGATGTATAACTTTGTTTATGTTCTGCAACTGTTCTTCAATTATTTGCGATTACTTGAACAAACCGGAGAATGTTGTCCTTTTCCTTTCAGAAGTCATCATTAGTAGAAGAAGTCAGGGATATTGTTTCTTACACGTTTTAACCCACTGACCTAAATTTAATTTTATAGCTTAACATGCTAATAACATTTATGAGTAGACATCAGGTTTATACCTGCCTTTGTATGCAAGAGCATATCTCTGTATATTCTGTTAGTTTGGACACGTCATAATTGAAGGAAAGAAACCAATTCACATGACCTATAATTCATCTTCTTTCTATGGTTAATCTACAAAAAGTTTAAACATACTGCTTTTGAGTACTGCCATCCTGGTTCAATCAATTTTCTCTGTCAGCATCCCTCCAAACCCAAACACTTAAAATCTAAAAAAAATTACAGAAGAAGAAATTATGCAGTTCTGTTATCTATCCATGCGTTTTTTGCAATGTTAATATTTGAATTCTTCCAGAGCTGATGATCTGTATTTGTTCCACAGGTTTTTAGTTCCTGGATGCACTTCTGCACTGTACGTGTCTTTAGTGAAAGCATTCTGCGCTATGGTCTGCCTCCGTCATTTCTAGTAAATAGCTTACTCCTAAAACTTTAGTTTCTTCGGTTTTCCCTTTATCAGAATGCATACAGTGAATTAATTTTTTTCTGAAAGATCCTATAAATTTTCTATTTCAGTCTGTTGTTTTATCACCGTCTGTGAAAAGCGAAAAGAAAGTTCGCTCCATTTTGGAGGGGTTGTCCAGCAGTTCAAATAGGTAAAATTTGCATTCATTGTCATTACTCATTAGTTTCTTCAACCCTTCTTCAACAATGTTCTGGGAACTTGTGATATAATAGTACTATCTCTCATTATCCTTAACCAGATTTGTAGAATCTGCTCTGGATAATGTTTACGGCATGGAATGTTAGCAGAAGTACTAAACTTAGGTTCATCTCACCTCATCTATCTAGTCAGAAGCTCTGAAGCAACTGACAAACATAAACCTCTGCATGTGTTGAGAATCTGTAGCATTTACTATGAAATGGTTTCGGTGGATTTGGCATTGGTCCACCCCCACCACCCTCTTGAAGCAGATATGGAGTTTTTTCATTCTGACTGAAAACAAAATATGTTATTTCAGAAGTCACATGTTTGATGGTCCCAGGCATTAGCCTCTGATCCCTTAACACATATTTCACTAGAGAAGGCTTTTTGTTGGTATATCATTTGTCTTGTTTGTGAAATTGCAGCACATACTGGAAAACAGAGGATGAAGGAGGGATGGGCGGTTTTGCAGGGGAAGCAGATGCACATCCTTACGTCTCCTTCACCATTAATCTCGCTTAAGCTTACTCATAAGAGTCGTGGTCCATTTGCCTTATTCTTCGTGGCTTTCAAAAAATAAGGACCGATTCTACACTTGTATAATAGCGTAATTATCCAATTCATTTCTTCTTTATAATTATTGTACTCGTCTTCTCGTTGCGTTATATCCAAACTTCTTTGGACAAGGATGTGAAGGTGTAGCAGATTGCTCCTTTGTCTCAGGATTATGTGGTCAAGCTGTGTTTGGACCTACTCAGAATCCATTGTATTATCATTGAAAAATTTAGCAAAATAAACCATTTTTCTCCCAAGATTTGGAGGTAGTATATTCTGTTGTGATTTGGATATATTTTGGCAGTTTTGAATGTCCAAATAAAACCAAAACATAACACTGTTTAACTTTTTATGTTGTCATTATATCACCTGAATGTGCATGAGGCATGTCTTTTGATAGAAGCTAAAAGGAAACATGTAAATTTGTGTTCCTCTACTGTCCGTCTATTTTAATTTGTCGATATTGAATTCCTACATTTTTATTCCTTTAATTGGACTTTATACTTATATCTACAATAATTGAGTTTTATACTTATACTACTTATTTACATCAAAATTGGGTCCTTATGTGAAGATATATGTCTGTCCCTAGTACAAGGATTGTTAATTCTAATTTCTAATATAAATAAAAGTACAAGAACCCTATTTTCATAAACAATGCAGGAATTTGATTTCAACACAAGTGAAAGTATAAAGACTTAACATTTACTAATACAAGTGTAGCTTCATAGTAATTAAATTTATTTTTTTAAAGGAGGACTTTAGTCTACATAAATGGGCATAAAAATATTATTCGTCTCCCACACAAAGGAATCTTCACATTCTCAACAAGTTGGCAAATAGTTGATACTGTGTGGAATACTATATGGACCATAATAAAAGGTCTGATATCTCAACATAATAATATTAAATAGGAAATTAAAAAACCAAAAATTACATTGCACATGTTCTAGAATATTCGAAGACGACGACATTGAATTGTTGTAAGTAGATGTTTTCAATTTTATGCAGAGACAGAGAGGAGTGGTATAGCTACTCAAGTTGATGGCTGAATGATTACTACCTAATATTTTATCATTTTAATATACTTTATATGTTTTGTAATTTATTATCCGTTATTTTTGAGATACAATTAAGTGCATCACTAATGAACAAATCAAATACCACTAGTGATTTAACACCTTTTTTTATCATAAAAACGCAACATAATTACCACATATTTTGCACATGATAATTATATGAGTTGAGTTGGGTCTTATTGAGGGACATGTTGTAGTAGTTTAAATAACATTTAAGATGAATAAAATTAGTGGTATATTGAAAGAGGTAATGAGATAGGTGAGAGTGATAATGGAGATGGTCCTGCTCTTCAGCGCCTCATGTTCTCCACGTTTTCTGTTCTCTCAACCTACTGATTTATGTCATTCCTATCCCTTACAACTTACACCTACGTATTACGTGTAATATTTACAATACATGAACTTATATAAATAAGAACATGTATTTTGAAGTCAAAATTCGTACGGAATGAATCGAGTCAAACATCAAATAAAACGGATATAAATCGAATAAAATATAATCGAAAAATGAACAAAGAACACCAGATTCGGATATGACATTTTATTAATTTTGAGAGAAAAAATGTCAATTTATTGTCCTAGATCTTTTTTTCGTATTTGGAGGCTCTATTTTTAGACTAGGCTAAAGATTATAAAATCAAGGAAAATATATCGGAAGCTCCAATTTCAGGGATCTCGATATGATCAGATCGGATTAGATTTCGTTTAGATTGGATTTGTTTCATTTTCCGCATGTCTTGAACTTGTGGAGCTCTACTTGAATTTGACTTCTCGAGACATTTGAGTCATGTTGAGGGGAGATACACAGGTTTGAGCCCTGGCCGACTCGGTCAATCCTTACTGGCCAGGTCGGCCCTTTAGAAAATTGTTATGGCTGGCCTGTCCTTAGTACTCTGACTGATCTAACCTCTGATCGATGTGTCCGTTTCTGACAAGCTCGAGTTCGGATTAGTGTACATAATTTTAGTTGAACTTTGTTGTAGGTCTTAAATGCTATTGCTATGTTGTGTACATTTTATCAAGTTTAGAGCATGAAGTAAGAGGCCAAACTTTTATAAAATATGACAAACATTCACCAATTATGGATTTAAATAAGAATAAAAGATAGAATTAAATATATAAAGAAAAGTTTATTATTATTATCTTGTATCCCGTAATTCAATATAGTTTATCATGATTTTTTTAATATAAAAAAGTGTTCCATCCATACGAATTTGTCACTAGTTGATGAACAGCTAATCCATCACAATATTGTCGCATCAAGTTTGGTTTTAGTGGGTAAATTATATCATGGAAGCATAGCGTCATGACATTGTCGATAAAGCTGTATTATATATTTAATGCAACATCGTATTACATGCATAGTGCATATTAATAAACAAATTACAAACCTATAACTAAAATAAGATAGCACACTAGAACAAAACACAAGTTGCAAGTAGTTTTGACTAGGCATTGACTTGCATGTTGTTTAATTTGGAGTCATAAATGAGATAAGGGACCATTTGTTTGTCAACAAATCCTAGTCAAAGATTAGGACAACCCATGCCTTGGATGCATCATATGAAGACACTAACTTATTAAATCAATCTCTCTCTCTCTCTCTCTCATTTGCAATATATATGGAGATGAGAGAGAGAGATTAAGGAGGAGGGAGACAAGAGTATTGAATATCCAAAAACACCATGCTGCCGCCACCACCTCTCCGCCACCAGCAAAGTGGGCCCCACCGGCCCTGTAAATCCCACCACCCGCCGGCCATTGCTTCCACTGGGACCCACATCAACTCACTCCATCCGTTTATCTGACCCACCATAACAACTTTATTCATATATATATAAATACTATTTTTGTTGAAAGAACCAATATAAGGACAAACAATATATCTAGAACACGATTTAATTTATTAATATATATATATATATATATAACCTCCGAGCTTATATATCTGATCAAGATTGTCATGATCAGTCCTTCCCCTTTGTAAAATAAATAAAATAAGAAAAAAAATGTGATTTAATCCATTCGAATTGGATTTTGTTAAATTTTTTTTGTAAAGGAAAGTAAGTATGGAGAAACAATTGATGAATATCTTTGGGAGTTATTGCTTCCTTTGTCTCTTTTTTTAGGAATTTCAACAAATTATATAGTTGAGGACGAGACAAATACCAACAATGTAGACTGTAGTCAATCATTTTTTTAATAAAATAATAACAAAACACCAATAAACTTGATAATAAAAATTTGAGAAATTATTGTGGACACAAACCAAGAATCATGTACATATATACCATGATTTACAATATTATCTTATTTGATGATATGTAAGCATGGATCAAATAGAGCGAACAGAACAAGGAAGAAGGCAAACTGAATAAGTATAGTTCGTTTAAGTTTGTCAGGATGTAGGGAACTATAAGATGTAGTTCGTCAGAGTTCGGTGTATAAAGGAAGTTGCGTTTTAACTAATAAAAGCGCATTTTGTTTGACGGTTTTTATCTATTTTTCTGTTACGATTCTGTTTTGCAGGAGGCAGTTCGGAGTTGCAAGCGAACTAACGGAATCAGCTTATAACTGTTTTGGGCGGGAGTTTTACAACTTAGAGTATTATATAAAGAGAGAGATCTTCACATTTATTCATCATTATTAAAAAAGTGTTGAGAGAGCAATCGTTGTAGAGAGAGAAATATCTACTTAGAGTATTATATAAAGAGAGAGATTTTCACATTTATTCATCATTATTAAAAAAATGTTGAGAGAGCAATCGTTGTAGAGAGAGAAATATCTGTGTTGAGAGTTTAGCTAGTGTTTGCTATTCTTGGTTTTCTTTCTCAAGTGTATTGTAAACGATTGATCTTGTTTCAGTGATTAGTGTGATTGATTTCTCCGTGGATGTAGGCATATTCAAGCCGAACCACGTTAATTGTTGTGTTCTTGGTTGTTTATCTTTTTCTGTTATTTCTTCATTCATTTGTTTATACAGTTTGAGGTGTTCGAACTGGTTTTGTTGGGTTGAATTGTCATTCTGATCAGTTTCCAGATCGATTACCCTAACATTATTTTTATGAACTTTCTTTATGTCCAATCTTGATATATTTGCTATTCATATATTAATATGATGGTGTGAATGAAATTAGTGGTATTTATTTATTAGTTGCATGGATAGTAAAAGACATATTTATATGTATATTCATAGGGGGGGGGGGGTTTGTTGAAAGAGACAAGGTAGATGGTGTTTACAAATACAAGAAAAAGACAAATGGATGAGGAAAAGTGGTGGAAGACGTATTTCTTCTTCTCCCAATTGATCACATTCACGTACCAAACAAATTAATTAATTTCATCAAACATAGGTAGACACATGTCAATATTTCTTCTTGAAAATGACCCTTTTCAATTTCTCCCGTGACAGTAATATATATATATATATATATATATATATATATATATTAAATGTATTATGCATCGTATAAGTGAATAATAATAATAATAATAGTCATGTCAATATTTATATTTATAATAAATATATTATTTAATAAATCCAAATAAAATTCTAAAGCCAAACAACAACTTAAAATTATATATGTACCTCTTAAAATACCATATAAATCTGAAAATAAGAAATAAAATATATCTGAAAATTATCATAATGAAAACTAAATATTATATAGTAAATATGAATAAGTCTCGAATTTATTTAAATAAGTTTACTTTGTATTTGGTCATTTTCGTATTTTATGCATGGTTACTTTCAAATTTATTTATTTATTTTCTAACTTTATATTCTGGATTTATTAATTAATAATGATTTATTTTTTGAAGATTTGATTTGACAATTCTCTGTTTGATTTAAATATTTTCGTATTTATTAAAAAAACTCAAATCTTACAATAATTCAACCTCTTTTATCTTATTTAAAAATCCGTCCCCACATTTTATGCTAAATAAAGAAATAAGGCCAGTTATAGATTGCAACCACATATGACTATCTTTCTTATTTTTAAATTTGGATCTTTTATTCTAATTTATTGTTGTATACCTTTGTTTGCATATAAATTGTGTGTATAAACAAACAACATTACATTAAAATGAAAATAAATCATATATTATTGACATGAAAAAAGATATAAAGAACCAAATTATATGCCAATGACATTATTATGAATTGATCATTCTCTAATTTAACGTCTAATCACTTTCTTAAATTAATAAAGTGACTGTGATATAAATATATTATTACAACTGAGATCGTATTATAGCAAGACACGACTACATATGCTTTAGAACCTATGACCTAAAACCCCATTGGCTTACAACTAAGTACAATTAGGATAAGTGTCAAAGTTGTGATAATTATAGGTGATAGCTCATTTAATCAATCTCGACTAACAAGCATATGACACATATATAGATAATCACACAACCCATTAATTTCTCCAACAAAATAAGTAGGGAAGAAAAAACATGAAGCCCCTTTCCATATTTAATAATGCAAAATGAGATTCAATTAGCAAATTGAACAAACTTAAAAAAGAATCAAAGTGCTTTATTTCCTCACAACAACATCCTTTTGGCCTTATCTTATCCATAATTCACAATTTTCTTGAATTTATAAAACCCTAAAAAGATCGATCTCAAATACAAAACAATGACATTTTCTTTTTGTAGATTATGTTAGGTATGTCTCATGGACCTAAACTACTAATAACTATAATAAAGTTGTTTAGAAAGGTCACTAGTCCATCGAGATATATCTAGAACAATTAAGTCCAAGAATGTGGAAAATAAATGGATGTTATGATTTGAAAAATCATGTTTGGTATGGATTATTGGGTGTATCATGAATGATTGAGTACTCGATCATGATCGTGAGCCATGTGTTTTTTCGAGAAAAGAAAAGGGAATTAAGATCAAATGATTGTACATTAATGGATTAAGAAAAAAGAAGTTAGGATGGGCATGGATGCATCCACGTATTATCAATGGTGGAAAAAAGTGATGGATGTAGGCCATACTTGTGTGTATAGCCATGTCACATCCTGATTATGATCACTCATATTTATATTTTGCAATTTTTGTATCATCATATTCATCATAGAAATAACCCTCTTGGCTAAGTACTAGCTTCTATTGCATGGTTATAGTTATTCTAGAGAGGGACATAACATTACTTTGAGAGAGGCTTAATTTGTGTCACAGATTTTGTGGTAGGGTGGGGTACTATATATTTTTGCCAAATTAAAGATGTGTGTATTTATAAGAGATCATTGATATAGAATTTTCATGAATATTTTTAAATGTGGTGTGTGTGTGTGTATCCATTTATGGACTAAATTATGGTGGTGGATTAGAAAGTTAATGAAATGTGTGTAATCATTGGTTGGGTATTCTTGTGGGCATTATAAAACTCAATGCCACACAATTTTGTATTTAACAACTTAGTTACTAAGAAAAGAAAATTCGATTGTGTGCTTTAGGTGTTACGTCACTTAAAAGAAAATTAAAATTGCACAATAGATAAGAATATAGTGAATTATCATCTTCTTTTTGATCCACATTTAGAGGCAGGCTCATGAAGCTTTTTTAAGATATGTTATAAACTCCCAAGTGTTTGGATATTATTTTATGAATTTCTAAAAAAAATATTTCAAAATATATATTATACACTAGTACTCTCATAAGAAGTCTTTCTTTTTCTTTTTTTCTTCTAAGTGATGGATAATATAGCAAAAAAAAAAAAAAAAACAAGAATACTTTTAGAATAAGAATGAATTGTTAGGCAATAGCTAGCCAATATTGAATTCTAATTTACAGCAAACTTAAACTACAATACTTTTAGAATATTTCTCAGGTGTAAAGATTTTGGTTAAATATCACAATCTCATATTCTCCGTCCATCCTTTAAAGAAAGAAAGTCACTTTTCAAATATATTTTGGCCCAAAAAATGACTCATATTTTTTATTAAAATTTCAAGATTATCCTTCTAGTAAACTTACAATTAATAGAAAAAAAAAAGATTTATATATATATATATATATATATATATATATATGAAAATGTTAAAATGTTCACTATGGGCAACTCTTAATATGTGTACCGATGACTTGTAATGATCTCATCCTCTCATTATATGAAAAATGAAATTAATTGATATTCTAAATTTTTGACACATCAATAAACACATCTTAACGTGTCAACAGTGAGTGGGGTAATAGTACTGGATATATATGTATCACATTACCCAATAGTGTTGATCCAAAGATCCAAAAACTGCCGACATGGCGACCAAAATCATCGGAACAAAAGGACTGTTTATGATAGAAATCTGATAGAGACAACTAATTATATTATTATAAATCAAATCACATAAATGAAAATCTTACTTGTTTAGGACACATCGATGAAGTCCAACCAACATTTAAATCCGAAATTTCGGGAATCATCGATCTAGCTAATTATATTATACTAAACTCACCATTATTGGGTGGTCATTCGATTTGATCTTCCATTATAATACGATGTAATTATTCAATTCAACGATATATATTATAATAAGTTTAAATGTCACGTTGTGATATAAGGATAGAGTCAAAAGAGGTTGGCAAGAGAATTTGATCCTAACTAGTACGTCAAATTTAATATATATAATATTAGTATCATTAATAAATTTATTAAATGTTAATATTTTGTCTTTCTAAGAAATTTAAATTTTATTATACGGAAATATTTAATTTCAACCTCCCCTCTTCAGTTGGAATTTTCTGGTATATCGGTGTGTGGAACTAAAATTTAAGGTGAAAATGAATAGGCAAAATTAAATTTTATCTTAGTTAAAGTGTGATATTTTAAGTCGGTCAATAATATTAATAAAAAAACCAACATAGCTATATATCAATTAAAATATCCTATTTTTATCAGTGTTTTGAGTGTTGATGATATATATATATATATATATATATATATATATATATATATATATCATTTTATACATAGTAACATGATATGCCTCCGTGTGAAAGCCATATGTTGGACCAATCTCTATGTGATTCCCCCCTTTTTACTTCCTAATTAAAAGCATTTAATCTAAGAAAATATATATAAAGCCGTTATTCATTGAAATATTATCTTATTCAAAATAAAATAAACCTTATCTTTATTAACAAAGACTTGGGAATTTGACACGTGTACTTGTGTATGTAGATGAAGAAAATATGTATATGTATACATTACATTATTTCATTTCATAGAGAAGGTTAGATATAGACACACAATGACACAAAACAAGGTATATATGTATAAGTAGTGATGTCAACCCCACAACATGAAATCAAAGACAAAAAGTCAGGAAATGGACAAGAATAATGAAGCCCATAACTGTAAAATTAACTGTAATAACAGAACTCACAGTAAAAAAAAAAAATATTAAAAAAGAATAAAAAAGGTGGGCTAATATTGAACAAACAAATACATATCCAATTACAAGTGTTGATGTTTTTCTACAACAACAACATTAATTATATTCTTGACTACCAACTGCCTATATTCTAACCACCACAACCTTAACTATGGGCGCAGAAATAATTTTCATGGCAACAACAAATTAAAGCATCTCCAAATGAATTCTTGAGCAACCTATGTCCACTTCTCCATCTCATGAAAAAAAGAACCTTCCTGAAAATTCATAACAAATTAATAAGATTGTGACATGTATAGAAATGCATGTCACTGATAAAGTGAAATACGATATTGAAATAGAAAAAAGTTGAGAATAATTTGGAGTTTGGCAAAATGAGCTTTTGGGATTCTTTGAAAAAGTGGTGGAAGCAAGAAAACAGGTATTGGGGCCACTGTGATTTAGTGTTTAGTTAATTGTTTGATTAGAAAAAGTATAATGATGATTAGTTATGTATCATTTGTAGATGATTAAGAGAGTATATAATAATGGTAGAGAGAGAGAGAGAGTGAGGTCTAATTACCAGATGTAATTTGTAGGGTAGATATGTTGGTTTTCACATTAATGGGAATGAAAACAAGGTGTTGTTGTTGTTGTTGATTCCTGATTGATTATTATTTTTCTGTCTTTGCTCATCCACTTCCCACAACACTTGTCTCTCACCCTGTAATATTTTTTGTCCATGTTACAAACATATATCTATAACAATTTCAATTTATTTATAATGATCTATCCTAATCAAGAATGTGTCATATATAAATATCTTTTTTTTTTATTTAAAAAAATAAAAATTGTTACCTGGGGAAGAGCATATGGAATTTGGGATTGTTGTAAAAGAAGAGAATTGGCAGAATTATCCAAAACAGGATATGTATTGGTAGTTGTGGGGTTGCATTCTTGCATGCCTGCTGGAAATGGAGATGGCAAGCTACTTAAACTCTGCGTGCATTAAAAAATTCATTATTAATTTCTGTAAATAGAATAATAATATACATAGAAAAAAAAAATTAATTGTATGTACCTGATGATCAGGCCTGATGACCATGAGAGATTCCAAGTCCATCCCAAAGTCATACAACATAGGATTTACAGATGCAAGTTTCATTGAAAGGAACTGTAAGAATAGAAAAGAAAACGTCATGTTAATAATTTCTACATGACAAAATTAATGCATGTTTTTATAATTAAGTGGAAAAAATAATAGTAATAATAATGACCTCAACTTGATTTTGGAGTGATTGGACATAGTTGATTATTTCATCCAACATGAGGGCCTTTCCAGTCACCTGTTATCACTCAAATCCACATGAAGATGTCAGACAAAAACAAGAATATATAATAAATAAATAGAGAAATGATATTAAGACAAATTTCATGAACTTGACCTTGTCACAACCAGGGACAAGAGCTTGTAGTAGCTTCATTCTTTCACTTATCCTCTCTCTCCTCACCTATATATACAATAACAGTACCAAAATTATTAGTCAAAATCATATCTTGAATACTATTTAGAAAGAAAAAAAATTAATACCCTTTCAGCAAGGCTGTGGCTATCAGTTGCTTGTCCCCTCCTAGCCCTAACATGAATGTAGCCTGTTGGAGCTTCTTTCTTTTCTTCACAATCTTTCACTTTCTTCTGCTTTTTTTTACCTTTCACTTCTCTCATATCCTGTAAATTAATTAATTAATTTCCAAGAAATAAAATAAAATAATGAAAATGAAAAGAAATGAACCCACCTTGGACTGAGCAGAATTGGGAGAGTAATTGGATTTCCTCTTCTTCTTGTTATGAATATTGGAAGTAGTAGTAGTAATGGGGTTTAGAAGAGGAGAAGTGGGTTTGTCTTGGTACTTATAATGATGAGTAACAACAGAAGAAGAATTGTCCATGCTATTGATCTTGTGGCTAAAAAGAGAAGGCTCATTATTGGAAAGAGGATTTTGGTGTTGGTAATATTGAGAGAAAAAGGCATTGTTTGGGTGATCAAAATTAGAAGAAGAGGAGTGTTGCAGTTGCAGGTGAAATGATGAAAAGGCTGCCATGGAATTGAAGGTGAAATATTAGGGTTTGAAGATAGTGATGGAAGAGAGAAGGGAAAATAATAATGATGATGGGGTGTAGTGTGGTCTGGTCTAAGACAATCATCTCAAGCTCAGATTTATATAAGCATCAAGAGAGAGAGAGAGAGAGATTGGGACAATGACTTTGCTATAATCCTCTTTCCCATGCACTTACTTTTCTTTTCACTCGTCTACTCATCAAACCCAATTACATTATTATTATTATTTCTGATTTCTTCGTGTTTGTTTGTTTATTTTAAAAACGTAATAGTTCGTTTATTTTAAAATTAAACAAAAAATTTATTAATATATACGTTCATCGACAAAATTCACAATAAATTTAAATAACACATGGATTTTATATAGTTAGGGATTAATTCTAGATCGAGTCCTAAAAAGCGAAATCATTTTAACTTAGCCGCATAAGGAGAAATGCAATATATATAGGAATAGTTACATATATAATTAATAAAATGAATTGACTCATAAATAAAATATTCATATATTTCATAATTAAAGAAATTAAATGATGGAGAATAAAAAATTTATTCATTTGACGAAGACATTGTTTGTGTTTGCTCTTCCAAGTTCACAAATTATAAATTTAATCTGCAAACTTCAAATTTTATACGAATTTGTGATATTGTCCGAAAGTGATAATTGATCAAGCATTAGAAAATTTCAAGAAGAAAATTAAAAGACCATATATGTTTGCATAATAGATGACTAAATTTGTAATTCATAAACTTAGATCGAGGATGATCGAGTAAATCGTTAGTATTTTAGGTGGCATACTTTGAAGAAAAATATTAATCATTAACTTTTGTAATACATATATGTAATATGAAAATATGACATGGATATAGCGTGGAATTAGCAAAAGGGTGTGAATAGTGAATAGTTAGACAGTTGAATGCATGTCAGATTGCTTTTCAAAGTTTTAATTCAGTGAGTCAGAGAAAATGCAGAGTGCATACGATTCAGGTTTATGAATTATTACCTCACGCAATTATATATTATTCTACCATTTAGCTTCATTTTTTAGGGGAATTTATATTAAACTTTTGGTCAAAGGTTAAGTTTAGAATTTTGTAGTATTATATTCAAAAGTAGTTGCCCAAAATTTAGAGTGTTTATTAATTGAGGAAAAACATAACTAACTTCAAAAGATTAAGTCCAATTATTTAAAACATTGTAAAATAAAAAAAATAACTATTGCAACTATGATGGTTTTACTTATTTCTACAATTATGTTGAGTCACATTTATCAATTTGAGTAAAGTTTCAGATTCGAGTGTAGTTTGCTTATTGGTATATTCCTTAGAATATTGCAATATTGGTTATTTATTTGCGGATAGAAATTTTATGTAAACACCTATTTAATAGACAATGATATGCACATAAATAGAATTATATATAGACATTTATTGTCCTATTTGCCATATGAAGGCCCATTTATCAATGGTCTGGGCTTTTTTGCTATTCAATTAATCCAAGCCTCGGTCCCCCTACTTTTGTACAAATTTTGTAATTTCTATCCAGATCAAATTAAATTGTTTTCCTAAAAAATATTATTTGAATTTGTTTAGTTCCATTAATATTCTTCCCTAAAACATAATGAATAATAATCCCCAAGATATTAGATATTCTAGGTGTTTGGGATTTAGAGAGAGATAGATATTATAAGACAAATATTCTTCACTAAGAGAGTTGTAGGATGTATGAATATGATCGATCCTAACACTGTTACCGATGAAATTAGGACAACTTTTATTGCAAGAAAAACTATGATATGGATGTGTCAAATCAATATAAAGTAGGCAAAATCTAGTTGAATCTTAAATGAGTGGGATGCAATAAATGGTAAATACATCGACCTCTTCTAACTAAAAGACAAACAACTATTTATGACAAAGAAGAAAAAAAAGTAGTAAAAAAATACTATCAAATTATTGAAGCTCCATTGTAATGATAAACGAAATCCAGTTTGAATTTTGATTCATTAAAGATGATACTTTTTTTTTTCAAATGAATGCAATATATATAAAACCAAAAAGAAGAACGAGTAAGAACACAATGCAGAAAGAAAAAAGAAATATCCTATCCATATATACAGATCTCATTAAAATTTTAGTATAGCGAAATTTAGTGGAAAAAAAGTATATTAAGAAAAAAAATACCATGAAGAAAGATTGTCTCCACATATTCATGAACATGAAGAAATTAAATTAAACTCCGTGGACGCCCAATTCCACCATTGAGACTCTGAACTCCATTTGCTCAATGATTTGCAGGATCGTTGCTCACCTATTCCTGAAATAAATTAAGTAAGAAGATGATACAATAATATTCGAACACATTTGTTAATGTAACACGATCCAAGCTGACCACTCGAAATTAAGTTATTAAAAATTCATATAAAACAGTTCAACAATAATGAATTAAGGATTAATTTTCTTAACTCGACGATGATTTGAAGCAGTTGAAACATAACATATTTGATTGATTATACACACACACACTTTATAATTTAAAAGTAATTAAATTGAATTTCAAAGGTAACTAAAAGTTGGGAAAATAAATGATGAATTATGTTTCATCAATTGCATGCTTAATTAGTACATGGAGGTATCTTCAAGTCTTGTAGTCTTACAAATATATTATAAATTAATACTAAATATCTAGTTTTACACAATTATACCCTACATTTTTATAATTTAAAATACATTTAGTTGAATTGTAGTTTACATTCGGTAAATCATTTCAATATAATTCACCCTCTAATGATCTATGAGGATTACGTTAATTTTCAAACATGTTGAACCCGATATTTTGTTTATAGATTTTTCTTAATTCACCAAAAAAGTAGAGAAAAGAAACCAAATGAAAAGGCTCATCATGTTTCTCTAATTATGCCATTTAGAAGGTCTCACTCATAAACTGAAGAAATTAATTTCTGTGCTTTTTTTTTTATAATATTACAATTTTAAATTTATGTTTGACTAATTTAAGGATAATAATCTGATCATTTTAATACCTTTAAGATTGGACAATCTGATACCCTTTAATTTTTATTTTTTAAATTTTAATTTTATAATTAGCAGTACGTAGCGTTTTTTTTTTGGCATGAAATATATATGGTAGATATTTGCCAGAATAATAAAGTGACGTTTCTCCTAAATATAGGATCCAAGCTATATAGCTATTTGATTTTGACCCAACTTTAAATTTATTTGTATGATTAGAACTTGGAAGAAGAGAAAAGGAATAGATTCAGCTTGAAAAGACCTTACGAAGATTTAATTCATTAAAAATAAAAATAAAAGAACTTTGGGAGAAATATAAAGAAGAATCTTGAACATGCCTAAAATGTTTCATTTCCCTTTTATTTTCTTGATTTTTTGAGACAAGAAAATACATCTGCCCCATATATTTTTCTGAAAATAATAATATTTTATTGGCTCAAACGCTAGCCATTTTCCATAATGATTATTATAAATAGTATCATTAGCACACAGTTAAACTACTCATAACAAAATAATACTGACTTTATATGCACCTGTATAACTTAAAATTTCTCAATATTTGAGTATATGCTCATAAGATATGACACAAATACAATAAACCACATTTCAGAGGAAGAACAAATACAAGAACTCATCTATAATCAAAATTTGACTAGTAAACTCCATGACAATATACAAACTGCTAATAATTTGCATTCCTCAGACTAAATTTGCCATTATAATCAAGAAGATAATCCTCACTTTGGTGCAGGAGAACTTCCACCACCAGTTGTAGGCCTGCAAGAACAAATAGTTTCGTCGTCATATAGATTTCAAACCCTGTAATCCAAACAGAACCTAAAATTATAGAGGCGTTAAAACTTACAGCCCAAAAAAGACTTTGCATGAATCATAGATGACCCATTGTGCTCCGGTGAGAGTACCAATCATGAAGATACGAAGAGGGAGACCACGCGTGCACAGCCCCCATAAACCTAGCTTGTTCACAGCCTGAGAAAAACACCAACAAAGTCGGAAAAAACAAGCATTGACAACATATATATAGATAGCAGTTTAGAAATGGAAGTGATCATAGATACTTACATCTCCCACAGTTGCTCCTTTTGCATTGTTGAGGAAAGATACTAAATTGTCAGCAGGGTGTGAAACAACGGCGCAGAACACCCCGGCTATGTAGCCTCCGCCAAAACTAACACCCAGTTGCAAGGTTTTACTGCACTCGTCTTTAGGCGTTGGAATCACATACTTATATATACCTTCAACTGTGTTCTCAAAAGTCGCAAACTTCATCATAGTATCTGCAGTGTGTGAATTCATATTCTCAGTTGAATCAAGAAACTTTTCCCAATATTTCGTTTGTATATAAACAGATGATTTCACCGGTAAATCATCAACTCCCATATATCAATCTTAAGTTCAGAAAAACCATTAGACAGACTTACATGGAATTTGTCGTCCCCAAAGTGGAACTATCCCTTTGTACAGCCTGCAAAAACAATCCATTACAAGAAACTTCAACCAGAGTTTTTAAATAATGTTACATTTAGTGAAAGAAAACGTTGAACAGAGTTAGCAAGCATACCCTGAAACTCCTTCAGCTTTGACAAGCTTAGGAAGTCCATCAGCCAAGCCTCTAGCAAAGCCAGGCTGAGTTTGGACACGAATCTTAACAGCCTCCATGGGGCATAGCGCAATATCTGCAATAAATTCAGCTGAAGCTGATCCTGAGAGGTAGATCAGTGTCTTGTATTTGGTCGCGTATTCAGGACCAGCAATGTCAGAATAGTACTTCTTGAAATATTCGTACAATCCATATTTGAATGCTCCCTGAGCGCTGTATCCGAACAGGGTTGGCGCCCAGCCTCTAAAGAAACCTCGGACTCCTTGCTCCTTGAGCGTGATTCCGAAACCAGAGCTAATGCTCTTGTACTTTGCAGGATCAATCTGAATATTTTCATGCAAGACAAATTCATAACTTCTATTGATCAGCCAATCAGATCCAATATTAGAAAACAAAGATGACAACAATTATATCAGCACCTGGGATCTAAAATAGATAAGGATTCTAAGTATCATGTATGGTTCAAATAAAAGAGTAATATGTTGGATCAATTTTCAATGATGCTGCTTATCCTCCAACATTTCTCCCAATTGTCTCTTGCAATTAGTGTTTTTTTTCTTTTTTTTTTTCAACAATTGGCAAATGGTCATCTAAAACATCTTCAAAATGTGATTAAACCTGCTACAGTTCTTGGTTCATGATATTTCATTATATATTTATAATTTATAATTTATTTTTAAAATGAAAATTTTGATATATTGTTTGATATATGCATAATTTGTTTGTCATACAAAATTTATCGCATTTTACTTAATTTTGTTAATTTTTCAATAAAGTGCTTTTTTTTTTTTTAAATTTAGTAGATGACAAATGACCTCTTTGGTAAATTATTAATAAGCATCATACTTAATAATTAAAATGAGGGGTAATTATGGAAAATTAAGTACCATTTAAGCATTTACATTGGTTTAGTAGTCAAATATTTTATGGTTTGGACTTTGGATTAGGAAAATAATCAATAAAATTATTAAACAGAATATCAATAAAGATCTCCTCACTTTTTAAGCATTTTCTTATCTAGTTGAGTGAAAATTCTAATCATTATGAAAATAAAATTAAACAATAAAACTTTTATTTCTTTTTATTTATTTGTATGATATTATATTATACTATTTAGATGTATATGAAATTGAAGTGAGAAAAAAGGGAGAAATATAGTTAACCTGCATGTTGCACTTGACAATATCAAGAGGGGTAACAGCCGTGTGAGTGATACCACAGCATAGCATTCCACCTGCTGTGCAAGCTGCATAGTACGCCGGCGAGAACATCTCTATCGTGCTCTCTTTCGGCGCCGGAATCATCAAATTCCGTCCACTCCTTCCCGTCGCCGGCGCCCCCGGTGAACTGTAGAGGAAACTCGGGATCAAAGACTGCCGTGGTGGTGGATTCTCAGAGACACCCATTCTTTGAAGAAATTAAGCCCAACAAAACCTGTGTTTACAACAATTATCGAGAAAAAAATTGAAGAAAGGGGAAATTGGAAGGGAGAAGTTGCGATCGTTTGCGCGCCATTTTGGAATTTGGGGGTTTCAATAAATAGGATTGAAGATGATCAAATTCTTATGGTTTTGTGGAAATGTCTTGGGATTTTGGTCCAAGTTTGAACTGCGATGACCAATGAGCGTGCGACTCAACTTCTCTTCGTTTACCATTTTCCATTTTGCTTTCTTTTCCATCACGGAATTCTCACTCCATTGATCGAAGATTCGCAAATATTGGTGGGACCAAATGCACCCCGCAAACTTTGAAGGACACTCCAATTTTATTTAAATTTTTTTTTTTAAAATATCAATTTTATCATTAGGTCTTATTCAATTAGTTTGTTCATTCTTCATGGTCGAATGTACTTCTCCGTGTTTGGCCAACCGGGACCGAATTAAATTACTCTGATTTAATCATTTATTTACGTTTTTTTCCTACGACTTCTCCGTGTTCGGTCAATTAGGACCAAACGAAACTGCTCGGATTCAATTAATTTTTTACGTTTTTTCCTACAATTTTCATACAATTTTCACAACGTGGAATGTTCGTCATCATGTTGACATTACATTTTTCAAAAAATTAAAAGATTTAACATAAAAGAAAAATGCAAAAAAATCGATCAAACCCGACCATCTCAGTTCGGTCCTGGTTGGCCGAACACGCAAGAGAGTGTTCAACCACCATGGCCGAACATGTTTTTTCGTTCAATTTTTATACGATTTTCATACATTTAATTAATTCGTGAGATGCCCAACATGAATTTTGTATTCAATTCCTAAAAAGATTAAAGAAACAACACCAAAGAATCAAAAAAGATGAAAAAAAAATTGCAAAATAAATGATATGTGTGGAGGGTATTTTAGTCTTTCAATATCTATTTAATTTGTATTTAAAAAAATGGGGTACCCTTAGAAATTGGTGGGGTGTCTTTAGCCCCAAGACCACCACAAAAAGTTATATGATGATCTAAAGAATAGAGAGTAAAAAGATTATATAATGATGCACAAAAACTCCTGTGCACCAGATACATGGATCGAAAATCCATGCAATCCGGGTCGATCCTACCCGAATCCGTGAATTTTTATTTTTTTCTAATTTTTTTCCATATTTTTGTCTTGACCTTTATGTATAAATGTGTGACTTTTTTATACAAACATTCGTACATTTATGTCGGTAACTTAGAAACAAAAAATGAAGATTTTCAACATAATTTGTATTGTATACCTTTACGTGATATCAATGTGACATTTATGTTATATTATGTCACATTTATGTACAAATATTCTGACTTTTAAAAGTATGTCACGTAAAGGTATACAATACAAATTATGTTGAAAATCTTCATTTTTTTCTAAGTTATAGTACATAAAGGTCATGATAATTGTACATAAAGGTCACGCATTTATAACATAAAGGTCACACTAATACAACATAAAGTAACAACCTGAAGAAAAAAAAAAAAGCTAAATTAAAAAATACGCGGATTCGGGTCAAAATTGGGTCGACCCAGATTGCATGTACACCAAGTGCACACAAGCCCAACTCATCATGATGATTTTATGAATTATATTTGGATTCTCATTATTTAGAAATAAAATTTATTTTCATAAATTTATATTTATATTGTGTGATATCAATTGTAGATTGATATGTTTTAAGAAATTATTCCAATCAAAAGTTTGATTCAATGAAAATATTAGTTACAAATGCATTTAAAACGAGTTAGTATTTACACTGTCCCATTTTTAACAAACAAGAATTATGGTTTAAGTTGAAAAATTAAGAAATATGAGTAATTTTGTAGGTATATGATGATTTTATGAATTATATTTGGATTCTCATTATTTAGAAATAAAATTTATTTTCATAAATTTACATGTATATTGTGTGATATCAATTGTGGATTGATCTGTTTTAAGAAATTATTCCAATTAAAAGTTTGATTCAATGAAAATATTAGTTACAAATGCATTTAAAACAGTTAGTATTTACTCTGTTCCATTTAATTTTATTTTTTTAACAAACAATAATTGTGGTTTAAGTTGAAAAATTAAGAAATACAAGTAATTTTGTAGGTATATGTGTACATATATTGCTGAAATAATTGTTACTTGAATCATGGTCATTTCTTGATTTTCTCATTTATCAAAAGGTTAGCAGACTCAGAAATTAAGAAACTGAATATAATGTTCCCGTATTTTATTAAGTGTACCTAGAATAGGGTACATGTAATATACTAGATTTAAAAAAATTAAATTTAAGTTAGTAAAATTAGAAAATATAAATATTATTTATATAAAAAATTATTTATAGGTTTGTGCAATACACATTTCAAATTTAATATAAAATATAACACAATTTAAATAATATATTATTTAATTGTTGAAATATATGTTGTATTGTAAAACAACATAAACAACTTTTAATCTATTATTTATAAAATAAACATTTTTAATCTATTTTTAATCTATTATTTATAAAATAAATATTGGTAGGTACGCCCTGTATATATATAAAGATATTCATGAGATCTGACTTGGTTTTCATTATTTAGAATGTGATTCTTAATTAATATTAATATTATATATGTGTATTATTGTTATTATTGTTTTTATATATATTTTTTACATTACTGCAAGAAAATATAATTTTAAATAAAACAAATACATTACCATTTAATGCACTGTTTAGCATCCCAAAAATATCGTATTGTATTACAAAAGTATAATAAAATATTCTCTTACAAAAATATCCCAAAATACCATGTATTACAAATTTAAAATATGGTACCCCATTCTTAATCATCTATATTTATAAACATTCTTTTCATCAAGTTATTAAATTTTGTTCTTTTTTAGTGAAGAGAAATGATTTTTGCCAACTATACCCTTCTAACATTTGTGGTATGATATGATGGTATGAGCTAAATTAATAATGGTACGGGTGTGTATTATGATGGTACGAACTATATTAACATAGTTATACATTTATATAATATATAAATATACAACTAACATAACTAAAATGTTAATATGTATGTCTAAAAAAAATGTTAAAGTACAGGTAACCTTACAAAACGTAACTAACATACTAAAATATATGGTTAACCTAACATAAAGGTCTGACACCTAGGAGCATATTTGGGTGAATTTTATTCACGACCTGGTGGCGCGTGCGGGTGTGTGACTGCGCGTGGTGGGCCAGATCGACCTGAGTGCACGGATTTAGGATCCGTGTGCCAGGTGCACAAAGGTTTTTATCTTATAGTTTTTGCATGGACTCTGGTTTTATATGTATAAGTACTCTCATGGGTGCACAAAAGTTTTTATCTTATAGTTTTTGCATGGATTCGGGTTCCATATATATAAGGGCATGTGCATTGATTCATTTTGAGGGGCATTATTAAATATTTTATTCATTTGATGTGTTATTGTAGAATTGTCAGTAATAAACTATTAAATTGTGTTAGTGGAGAGAGAAGGAGATAATAGTCAACATCATGTCTTTTCATCATTATTTTATTATTATTCTTATAATTTGAAAATGAATCCCTAAGTACTCTCACGGTCTTTCCAATGGTATATAATGGATTATATCACTTTCATCAACCAAAGTCATTTGTAAAAAAACAATAAAAAAAATCACGATCCATTTCAAAAGAAGCCTTCAAATTGATCACGACTGTGACATTCAGGGCCGGTCTAGACATTTTGGGGCACATGTCTAACCAGAGCAAATGGGCCTTTTGGAGAAAAATTAAATATTTTTATCTGAACGATAAATATAACTTAAAAACTAAAAATAAAAAGAAAAAAAATTCTTCCATTCAAAAAGTTGTGTACATAGATCAAGTTTCAATATACTTTTTTGTACATCTAAAATATTGGAAAAATACAACACCAACAAATATAAAAGTAATAATATGTTTCAATTTATCATTGAAAATATCTAGATCTTCTAGCATTTTGTCATCAAATATGAAATTAGAAGATGTAAGCATAAACTTGGAAGAATTTGAAGATGTAATCACAATTAGCAGCAAACCTTATCAAGAATATAGAACATGTTTCATTTTTACATCATGTTTCATTTCTATCTTTACATTGTACTAGAGACAAGATGCGCACATTGAACATATGTTTTTGTTTCTGGATCTACCTTGAACGTGAGATAATACAAGAACAGATGTTTTTGTTTCTTCATCTCATGATGCGGGCATGTATGTGAGCGGAAAAGTGAAATTGTTTCGTTCTACTTGAATAACAAGCTTTCATATGGTCCCAATTCGGTGTCGTTTCTTATACATGTCAATATGTAAGTTTTTCATTGAATTTTGATATATTATATAAAAAAAATTGTGTTTTAAGAATTTTTAAAGAATTTAAAATAAAATCTCAAACTAAAGATTCGGAATGGTTTATTACATGTCCATGGGTAGTGCATAAGTGCATATTGCCTATAAGACCATGAATATGAAATTTGTTGTAAATTGTTTGTTCAATTTGATTATTGTTAAGTTGATGGACGTATGATAATTACACAAGCGGAACCAAATAACCAGATAGTTGGGCTCTCTCCGACCAGTCTTCCTGTACATATGTGTTGAAAATCAAAATGATAAAGAAGATTACAAAATGTTTGGCGAAATCGAGATGTTTACAAGGACAAAAAAACACAAAAAACTGTCAATAAATAAAAAAAATTTGGTTCAGATTATTGATATGTCACCATCACCTAAACCGTTTAAAATCACTTGGTCCCTAACAAAGTTGGTTTCACCCTAAATATAATTTCTTGATGTTAGATAAAGACCCATACATTAAATCACAATTTCACAAGAAAATATGAAATATGTACACATTCAATAGAGAGGGAAATTTAGAGAAATATATTCCTTCATTCATCATCAAGAAAATATTTTCAATAAATATATGATACCATGATATTTTAATTTTTAAATCCTTAAACTATCTTTTTCGATGATTTTGGGTTGGGTCATACAGATAGAACAAACAAATATTTGAAAAAAAATAAAGACAGAAAAATGCATGATACTAGTCGGTTAACCAACCAATGTCACAACCCATTTAGTCATCCACATCCTTTAATTTTTATATACTTGTACTTGTCAAAGTTGTAGTAGTGAGAGTAGATTTTGTATGGATATGATTTAAATTGTTGATATTAAAAAATATATATTAAAGAAAAATTATCAAAATTTGTAATTTTTTCTTTACAAATAGAGCTTAATATTGACATATATTGAAGTACAATTTTAAATTCTCTATTTACTTACAATCTGAAATTCTCTATTTTCTCACACAATTTCTATCATATCCTATTATGGATCCAAACAGTCATAATTTTAATTTAGCTATTGTGTATTTTTTATATTTTGAAGCAAGTTCTCTATTTTCTTACAATCTCAAATTTGCTCCTTTCTCTCGTAATTTATATCATTTTCTATTATGGATCCAAACAATAATAATTTTAATTTAGTTATTGTATTTTTTTCGATGTTGTATTCAACTATTGTACTTTGAATTTAGTTATTGTATTTTTTTGGATTTCGTATTCCAACTATTGAAATTTTAATTTAGTTATTGTATTTTTTTGGATTTCGTATTCCAACTATTGAAATTTTAATTTAGTTATTGTATTTTTTTAAATTTCGTATTCCAACTATTATAATTTTAGTTAGTTATTTTAAGTGTATGATAATTTTTTTTCCTCATTATACTTGCGGATTTAAAATATCAATTTTTTTTTTATCTATTTCTTACACCTTTTAAATATAATAAAAAAACTTCCAAAATAATATGCAATCACCAAATGATGAGAATAAATATTTCAAAAGTTGGGTTAGTATCACTAATCAAGTATAAAAATATTGGAGTTGAGTTGAGTTGCAGGTTAAATAATAAACAAAACTATCACCGTATATACTAAAAGAAAATGTTATACCTTTGTTATATGTGGACTAGAATACATCACACTGTCAAAGTGCTCTACATGATGCATCAGGTATACTCCACTGTCCAAATTTTTATCTATATGGATAAGAGATAAATAATTTTTTTATTAAAAAATTGAGTTGAGTTGAATTGGATTCTGACAAAATTACATGTCAACAAAGCCAATCAAAAAAAATCTTCCTTAATAAAAATAGGTTTCTCAAACATTAGAATATCAAAAACAAATAATTTTTGAAAATTTCGAGGAAAAAAATCCAAATATAAAGTTCATGTCAAGATTATTATTACCTACTTATTACATTGTAAGTACTTACTACAAAATAAAAATTAAATATTGTTTCAAGTCACGTGCCTGAAATTTATAAACACGTGCCTACACATCATCGGTCTATTCCTATTTGCTGTGCATCATCACTCTTGAAAACCAGAAAATAAAAGGAAAGAAATTGGGACATAAATGCGGCGATTTTCAATGAATTTTTACCCCAATTAGTGATATTTTGCTTCGATCTTTCAGAAATTCACTTATCTTCCCCTTTTCTATTCTCTATCTGTGCAACTCTTACTTCGATCCATAAATATTTTCTATTATTTATAATCTACTCCTTGCAAGGGGTGTGCATTTTGAAGCGCGAAATTGAGGTATCTTAATTTTTCTCTATATCAGTGTTTACGCTATTGATGCATGCGAATTTGTTTATGTAATTATGTTTTTGTTTCTTGGATCCTAATTTTTAATCCAATCATCTCTTTCTTTCTTTTTTGTTTTGTCAGATCGAACTCTGGTCGGAAAGCGGTCAGTTCTTTCCGTAACGGACCAGAATTCCGGCCTTAATCCCAGGTTTTAATATTGTCAATGATGTTATTTCTTGATTATGTTTGATCTGGAATGAAGATTGTTTCTTGATTTATCTACTTGTGTGTTTTTTGATATGTAGATTTGGATTGGATTGGGATTGAATTGAGGGAGAGGTTTTGGAAGTTTGATTTTGTCGAGGATCCGTGTTTCTTGATTATTAGAGATTTCTGTTTAGGTAAACTGATGGCAACTCCAGGGGGACCTAGGCCTGGGAATTTGCCCCCAAATTATAACCCAAATGCACTTGCTAATAATATGCAAAATCTACATATCAATCAGCCCAATCAGCCGCAATCGAGCAATGTTGGTGGTAGTGCCCTTAGACCTCCTCCTAATGCCACACCATTTGGCCAACAGACGCCGCCCTTTGCTGGTAGTCGACCAGGTCCACCCCCACCTGGTGTCTTTCCAAGGGGCCCTGCTCCGCCTAATGCTCCCGCTCAACCTACAATGGCACCGAATATGGTTTCTGCTAGACCAACTGGCCCGCCGCCTGGCTCTCAGCCTCCTCCATTTGCTTCAAGACCGCCGCCACCTGGGGCAATACCGTCATCCATTGGTGGGCCTGTTGCTCCCTCGTATTCCGCAACAGGGCCTCGTCCAGGACCTTTCTCATCTTCCCCTCTATCATCAGGTCCTACCACTCCATCTCATGTGAGCACTTCTGGCCCGTTAAGTAATGGACCTCCTACGTTTGCTCCAGGGATGGCACAAAGTGGACCACAGTTTCCTCCTATGGGTAGTATGCCAAGGCCATCGGTTGGACCTCCACAGTCACCAGCTTTTATGTCGTCTCGGTCGCCTTCTCAACCCCCGCAGATGCGCCCTAGCTTTGGTAGTCCATCTACCGGAGTATCATCTGCTCCTGGGCAACCAGCGCCACCATTTTCAGCCCCACCACAGAACATGCCACCTCCTATGGGCCCATCCCCATTTTCAGCACCAAGTTCCCCTTATGGAGGGATGCAGACATGGCCAGCACAGCCACAGCAGGTCAATTTTTAATACTCTTCTTAGCATGCATTGAATATTTTATTGTTGCTGCACCATTAGATTATTCTTCCCCATAATTAGATTATTTTTTGTCATATGGGGTAATAGCCTTAAAAGTTAAGACTAATGCACAATTATAATATAAAAAATCGTGGATGAAAGGATGTCTACGTACATCAGAACCTACTTTACATTGGCCATTGAAAATATTGTTCTTCTGATGTATTAATCCAGTATCTTATGCATGTTATTTTCTTGTTAATATATTAACACGAGAAGGAAGCCAATCAGGTTGACCTGTGTTGAGTTGTGCAGATTCCAAAGTAAATTTTCATATAGACACTTATGGACTAAATAAATTAAACTATTTACTCCATACACAATGGAATAAAATATACGATGTAGGAAAGCAAGACTGTTAATCTAGAAAATAGGATATTGAGTGGCAAAAATAATCATCTTTATTTTTAGATTTATAGTTTAAATTATCATATCAAGTTTGCAATCAAAGGAAGGATGAAACATTTTGAAAATTAAGTTGACATAGATTGGCTTTTGTCTTCCAAGGAGCTTTTTGAGTGTGTAATTTGCATCTTGGATTTATGTAACTAGTGATGGATGAGCATTAGAAACACATTTAAGCTAAGGTCATAAGTTAGAATGTTAGATAAGGATTGGCGTCAATATGAGACCTTTGTTTTATGGGTTTTTCTTCTTTAAAAATCATCACTTATATTGTTCTGACCTTACTGCTAGAGTTTTTTCATTTGTAATGTTTGTAGGTTACTTTTGAAGGGTTTATTGTTTTGGTTCCCGCGATGGCAGCTTGACATCACTTAAATTTTAACCTGTAATTGGGAGATTATAATCTGCTCCTTTTAGGACTAATAGAAATTCTGATTTTGCTTTTGATTAATTTATCATCGGTGCCATTTAAATACTATTGTATTGCATAAGCGGCTTCATGAGATAGTTTTGAAAAGTGATTGCCGTTGTCATTTAGTGATAGTTTATCAAGAATTTGCCAAACTATGTAAAAATGAGATGAAGCTTTGGCCGTTGATGTGGTTTTAGCTGGCAATGATTGTTCAGATCCTTGCTGGACTTATCTTGATTGTTAGTATTAACTTCTTGATATGAAAACTAAATAGATTTTTATGGTGGACTTGATCTTTATAATGTTATGTTAATATAAATTACAATTTTATTTTTATGAAATAAAAGGGGAGAGGAATTTGAAATATTTGCATTGACCTCAGTGATACCATGTGTAAGGCTGTCTTTTCAGATATCCTATTCATGCCTCAAAAGAACAAAAGGAAATACAGATTTCTCTCTTCCAACGTTTATTTCATTCTCATTTCCATGTAACCCTTTAATACCCCTGCTCTGCACTCTTCATCTGCTTGATGGTCACTATTCCTTGAATTTGTTTTTTCAACTATTGTATGTATTACTTGAAAAGTGAAGAGAAGATTGCTTTTATAGAAAAGTATGTTAAATTATTAGGCCTTCTGTCTTAGAAGTGGGATCTGGTGCAAGTCTAGCAAGCTTGAAACTTGTTTATTAGGCTGCTTGCTTTGGAAGCAGATGAAAAGATGACTGTTGGAAAAATAAGTGTTGTATTAAACCTTGCACCTGCAAGCAAGGAATATCTTATATTCTTTCTTGGCAACAGTTGAAGGTTGTTTGAACTTTTAAGTATACTTTTTTTAAAAAATTATTTTGGCTCTTATATATGTGTGTATATATTTTGAACATTGATATATTGTTTTCTCAAGACTTTTTTTATTGAATTTCTAAGTTATTGTGTGTAATCTTTTTTTCTTTTTCTCTCTTTGGGGTGGAGGGAGAATTCAAGTATTCATTTCTTTATGGATGGAGTAAATAATTATTATATCCTATGTTATCCAACAATCATGTAATTTTGGAGAAGAGGATAAACTTTGTCTGCATTGGTTGCAATAGTTGTTAATATTATTGGTAAGCAATAATTTGAACAAAAAGGTCATGCCTAGGACAAGCTTCCTTCTATGTGTTCATAGATATAGCTTGGACTTGACGATGTATGTAAATGTTTCTTGGTTGATCAGAATGACATTGCTTCACATTTAGTAGTAAAATCTAATATGACAGTATGATTTCACATCTAAGTTTAGTGCTGATGTGTAGGCGGCTCCTCCTCCGATTCCTGGTGCTATGCAACAGCAACCACGGATGTTTGGAATGCCATCAGGTGGGCCACCACTTCCAAATCAATCTATGGCTCTGGGCCAAACAGGGCAATCTAAAATTGATCCCAACCAGATTCCTCGCGTTAGTCCAAATTCTTCTGTAATTTTGCATGAGACCCGTCAGGGCAATCAGGCAAACCCTCCTCCGGTAATTAGTTAAACTTGTTTTCTGTATTTGATTTCATATATAATATGTATTATATACATTGAAATTTTTTGCATCTTGATTTTTCACTAGAACCATTGTGCAAGTTGATCTCCCCCTTCCAAACTGTTAACTCAGTGAAATGTTCCCTCATGACATCAACTGTTCAGAGATGTTTTACTCTTTCTTATTGTCTTTTCTTTTCCTAGCCTGCAACGAGTGATTATATAGTCAAAGACACAGGAAATTGCAGTCCGCGCTACATAAGGTGTACTATCAATCAGGTTAAGTATTTTATCGCTTCATTACCTTTCTTTGCAACCATTCCCCCCCCCCCCCCCCCCAAATTTTTTTTTTTTTTTCAATTTTTTGATTCTCATATAAAAAACCATTTATCATGACTTTGTCGGATAGGTTTTAACTGCAAATAACGATGGGCGTTTTTGATTGTTTTATTAGGTTCCTTGTACTGTAGATCTTTTATCAACATCTGCAATGCAGTTGTCTTTGTTGGTCCAGCCTTTAGCTCTTCCACATCCATCTGAGGAGACAATCCATGTAATGTTAAATATTCCTTATTTTTTCCTATTCTTATGATGGTGTAAATCTGAAGCTTTTTGTGAAACTTGTCATTCTTCAGACTTTATTTTCATAATAATGTGTAGGAGGGCTAGATCACAGATTACCAGGCAAATTTTTTTTACACAGTTTCCTCTATTACTATATGCACAGTTTATTTGGTATATTGCTTCATATTTGACTAGGTGTATTCCTTGTTAAACTTGCTATCATTTATCAGAATGATTTCGTAAGTGGTTAGTTCTTCTGTTGTACTTCTTTTCTAGGTTGTTGACTTTGGGGAAAGTGGTCCTGTTCGATGTTCTCGTTGCAAAGGTTACATTAATCCTTTCGTGAAGTTTATTGATCAAGGAAGACGTTTCATTTGTAATCTGTGTGGTAAGAATTGCTTTTCAGTACAATATTCTTTTCTAATAGTTAGTGAGTTGTTATTTTGCTGTGAAGTTTTAATAGCATACTTTACTGGGTTCCATGTCCATGGGGTGCCCTCATTTGCTATTGCACACTTAGCAACATATTAAAAAAAAAGAATGAGAATATGAATGGTGCAATGTATTGCGCTTTAGAAAACCTAAATCCATGATCTGTAAATGTTATACTATTAATTCTTCACTACATGAGTATTGCGATGAATTATAATGATATAGGCAGTACTGTCCTATCTTCAATAAATGGTCAATTTTTTTATCTTTTGGGTTTAATCTACATTTGATGTTATTAAATTACTGTATAGAACTTAATTTTGTTTTTCTTTTGTTCTTTTTTTTTTTTGGTGTGTGTGTGTGTGTAGGATTTACGGATGAAACTCCACGTGACTATCACTGCAACTTGGGACCAGATGGCCGGCGCAGAGATGCTGATGAAAGGCCTGAGCTATGCAGAGGGACAGTTGAATTTGTTGCTTCTAAGGAATACATGGTAAGTATGGTGTGTCTCCTGCATTTGGGTTGGCAATGGGTTGAATTGGGATGGAAATGATTGTCACTAGGACGCTAGGGGTGGAGTTCTATAGCTAATTAGAGCCACAACTGGAGCATTTTGATATGGTCCTTGTCAAAGTGAAATGAGGATCCAAGTTGTTGATTTGAAGTATTTGAAACACAATTTCTGTATTTGGAGAATAAGGGCCTGCATATTGAAGCATTACTTGACGAACACTATTTTGTTAGATGACCTTTATCTTCCATGATAGACTAATATAATACATTTATGGTTATTGGAACAGAGTCTCAACTGGATAAGAGAACTTTCATGGCCATTCTAATGCATTTGATTTTCTTTTCTCCTCTTTCAATATCTTTTAATATAAATGTTACAAAGTGGTCCGTTCTTGTGGTACTTCCTATTCTACTGCATTTAAATTCTTTAAGTTTTTAAGTATTGTTATGTTTTTAAAAGCTCTTTAAGTATAGTAAGCTGTGATACATTATGCACTAGGAAGTCTATAAGTTTGATTTACAAGTTTCTCCAGAATAATAGAAAATTTTAGCGATATTTTAGTTGCTTCATCTTTAATGCGAGGCAATTTCAAAATTTGATACAACGCGGATTCTCTCATATGTGCATTAAAAATATCAGTTTTGTCCTCTATTTTATACTCCATGGAATGTTTTATCTTCACATGATCAAATAATTAATACATCTAATGCTGTGATAAAAAATGTAGTGGGTTTGATTGAATTTTCTGATTCAAATAGAATGAGCCATGGATGAGAGCGTGGTAAGAGGAGATGGAGATGGAGGGAAGAACTAACACATCAAGTGTTATAAGATATTATATAATGATACATTGATTTTGGTCTAGATATTTTAGTATATGTTTGCTGACTTTGCTCAATAGACCAATGGGCATGGTAGGCTATTGGTACTTACCATGCATCTTCTCGACAATGTACAATTCTCATAGAATTCTTCAAATATTACTTAGAATACACTTATGGGGTGTTGGACTGGAGGCATGGCTTTTTTATCTTTTATTGTTTTTCATGAGTTAGAGAACTTATTTATTCTTATGCTCTTTGCATGATGAATTTGTGTATGGTATTCCAGGTGCGTGATCCAATGCCTGCTGTATTTTTCTTCCTGATTGATGTATCCATGAATGCCATACAAACTGGTGCAACCGCAGCAGCTTGCAGTGCAATTAACCAAGTCATAGCCGATCTTCCTGTGAGTTCATACTTGGATTATGCAAGCACTATCTTACTTGAGGACTTCCCATCTGGTTAATGATGTTTGATGGATTTTATTCCTGTGTAAATTTCTTGTTTATAGACCAACTTGGATATGGTGTATATAATGTGTTTGATAGCCCTCATAATTTCTGTTAATTTTTTTTTCTTTGAACTCTTTGAAGAGTTCCAGTTTGCTAATTAACTCAGGATTTACCAGTGATGTGATGTAGACTTTGCATTGATATAAATTTGTACAAGATTTATGGATTTAAAAGAGCTGTATAACCATAGAAGACTAATTTAGCATTTACTGGTGACATTTTATTAGTTTCCAACAGGAATTTTGGGCAAGTCAAATTATTTGTCTATTAAGTCAGAAGGATCACCAAAGGTTTTGTTTATCAACTTATTAGAAAGAGCAAGTTTAACATGGATTTATGATAATTTCCTTGCAGAAGAGTCCTCGAACAATGGTTGGCATTGCTACATTTGATTCCACCATCCACTTTTACAACTTAAAACGAGCTCTACAGCAGGTTGGTGTAGAGTTTTCAGCTTTTGGGTCATACATTGAACTATTGTCTTGTCAATTTCATTTACTCTTACCTTTGGAACAGTGGTAAATAACTGTTACGTTTTCAGTTATTTATGTTTAAACTGTCTATAACTTATGCTGTGCAGGAGCTACTTGGATTTATATATCAGTCACCCGAATAATTCTAGAAAAATAATAGCTTCAGTTGATGTTGTTCTAGTAGTTGCTTCAAATGGTGCTAACTTTATGGTCTTGTTTGTTTTATTTCAGCCTTTGATGCTCATAGTTCCTGATGTCCAAGATGTCTATACTCCACTCGAAAGTGATGTTATTGTTCAACTTGCTGAGGTTGGTATTCAATTTCAGTGGTTCACAGTGTACAATGTGTTTGAGTTTCAGTTTTTTGCAATTTTCCTTTTCTTGAACTGTATTCCTCATCTTTGTTTTTTAGTATATGCATTTTTATTTTGGTATCTTTTTACTGTGAGTTGTGTAGTGAAAGAATGAGGAGGGTAAGATTTCTCTTATGTTAAATAATTCCAAATTATTGAATATTGTTTTGGTAATTTCAGTGCCACGAACATTTAGAAATGTTGCTTGGAAGCATTCCTACAATGTTCCAGAATAATAGAACTGCTGATTCAGCTTTTGGTGCTGCAGTTAAGGTACGTGATGTAAATCTGTAACTTTCTTTTGTCTCTCTAACCATTTAAGCTTATTATTGCATAGTCATTTAGTTGTTGGCTAAAATTTACTGTGGAAGTTTTAGGTATGTCATACTCAATAGTCTGTAGTGACATCTAGAATGAGAACATGAAATCTTTTCCAGGGCAATGTAATGTCTGTACTTCAGCTTTAAGCTAAAAAAAATTACCGGACAGGTCATGATAAGAAAACCAGATTGACAATTACTGGAGTGTACCTTGAGCATAGGAAATCTCTCATACGAATCCCATGAGAAGAAAAATTGTTACACCATATGAAACGTGCTTCTGAGAAGCCAATTGACAACATTTCATTCTCAATAAATCTAAGATGGAGACATTTTTCACTCTGTATGATGGATACTGATCATGATTTATTACATCAACTGATCACCTTGCATATGAAGACTTAATTGATTTTGGAAGACGGAAATTCAATTCTTGTTCTTTTATTACTTTCTTTAGGCTGCTTTCCTGGCAATGAAAAGCACTGGCGGTAAACTTCTTGTTTTTCAGTCTGGTAAGCTGACAGATAACTGAACCCCTTCAGTCTAATCAAGTCAAACAAGTATAGTATTATACTTATAATTTATGGTATTGCAGTGCTGCCATCAATTGGCATTGGATCCCTGTCTGCTAGAGAAGCGGAAGGCAGAAGCAACATATCGGCAGGAGAAAAGGTGTGAATGCTGCATATAAGATTATCATATCACCCTGTGGTTATCCCTCAAATATACTTGTTGATGTTGTAATTTTTATTTTTTTAGATAAATAGTCTCTTAAATTCGTAATTCATCATCTCCTTTTCTTTGAGACGTCATGGGAGAAATTGGAGCTGCATGAATAGGTTTGATACAATGATTGTTTTTCTCTCTCCTCACCACCTGTCATCCAACAGATAGTTATCTTTCTTACCTTCGAGTCTCAGTGTAATAGTAGAGTGCAGTCTTTAGTTCCCTTTCTTGACTGTCACCAACTTGATCACAGTTTCTGTGTGTGCTCTATAAAGTACCAATACTGCATATTCCTTTAATCTCTATAGTTTATATATCCAGTAACAGTTGTATACAGTAATGGTTTTATGTCCTTTAATTGCCTTAATTGAGTTCAATAAATATCTTATAAAAAGGATGGTGACCAACTAATAAGATTTGAAAATTTCATCCTTCTACTTAATCATTGTAAAAGGATATTTGTAATTTAGAATACTTGAAAGGTTATTTAGCCATCTGAAGGTCAATATATATTGATTCCACCAAGTCTCTATATATATCTAAAGGTGCCATTGAGTTCCATCCTCGTATAAGTGCACATCATTTTGATTCCACCAAGTCTCTATATATATCTAAAGGTGCCCTTGAGTTCCATCCTTGTATAAGTGCACATCATTTGTCATTTAATGAATGTGCACATGACATGGCTTGGTCATCATGTGGGGATTTTAAGCAATTGTTCTTAGTATTAAATGCCCCATTGACTAAATTTTTGTTAATTTATATCTAAAATGATACGCAATGAACTTGTTTTCGGCATTCTGTGTGTATCTGTAAACCTTTGAATTTATTTTTTAGTTCTCAAAAAAAAAACTTATCTTGTTTTTCCCTCTATCTTTTGGATTGGTTTCAAGGAAATCAAATATTCATCATGGTACCATATATATAACAAGTTATATTTATTGTACTCATGTTTGGCTTTCAGGAGGCTCACAAGTTACTACAACCTGCTGACAAGAATCTCAAGACTATGGCCATTGAATTTGCAGAGTACCAGGTGAGATTAAAGTGTTGGTCTTCTCAATTCCATTTCTTCAGAATTGTTACCCTGTTTTTGTTCCATAGTAGGAGCCTGTTTATTATCTATTCTTGTATTCATCATTTCTCAGTTATTTGTTGCAGGTCTGTGTCGACTTGTTTATTACAACACAATCATATGTAGATATAGCTTCGCTCTCTGTCATTCCAAGAACTACTGGAGGCCAGGTAATTGAATAATATTAATATCTTAATCATACAGTAAAATGAGTGAACTTTATATATTTGGCAATAATGTTATCTTGCAAGTGTTGATTTGGCTTTCTTGACTTCTGATTTGCATTATCATATAGGATTTCTCCTTTTCAAATCTGATTCTTTGATTTTACTCTGCAGGTGTACTATTATTATCCTTTTTCTGCTGTTTCTGATCCTGCTAAGCTTTACAATGATCTTCGGTGGAATGTCACTAGGCCCCAAGGATTTGAAGCCGTGATGCGTGTAAGATGCAGTCAGGTGAGCTTCTACTACTGCTGTTTCATAGCTTGTAAATTGTGCAAATACCACTTAATTCTTTTGGAGAACAACTGCATGAAGCCATGAATTTGACACTTAGTGTTTTTGTCTTCTTCTAAAACAGGGTATTCAAGTACAGGAATATTCTGGAAACTTTTGCAGGCGCATACCAACTGATGTTGATCTCCCTGCGGTCTCTCTCTCTCTCTCTCTTCCCCCCCCCCTCCCTCCATACACACACATGCCAATAAAAACAAACAAACATGTGCACACAATATATTGAGAAGCAAACATTGATCACACTGTTGATTTTTGACTGAATCAAGGGAATCAATGTCTTGATGATCTATCCATCTGATCAATCCAATGGATTAAATTGTTGTCTGTTAATTGCCTAATTAACTGTTATGGTTTCTGGCTGTGTCTTAAAGAGCTTATAAGCCCCTAGAAAGTGCTCGGTGATTTGTAAAGAAATATCATATTTGCAAATAAGATGCTAGGGGTTCGAAAGATATTTCCTGTAAGACTAAGCAAATCCCGCCTTTAATTTTGAAGTAAGATCTTAATTTGTTAGAATTTTAAAATTGTCATTTTTATTACAAATTGCCATTACTAAAATCTTAAGACCTCCACATCTTATTTTATCCATATACTTCAACAATGTATTTTACAATAAGATTTGCCATCTTATTTTCGAAGTTCTAAACAGCCTAAGATATTAGAATTCACAAGATCTTTCTAGAAAAGATCATTCTAACACATTCATTTTTAAGTTACAAAACTGCCTTTTCATTTTTTACAGAAACTAATCGGAGTTCCTGTTACCTTTTCTAATCTACTCTGGCATTTCCAGTTTGTACTGCCAAAACAAAATTAATAGTCCCAGTTTGTTGTGCTAACATAAATTTGCTTATCTAAATACATATAGAGCTGGCAGCCACATGTGCAAATACTATAATGTCCCCTAAAACCATTCTTCTTACTGTTCTATTACTTTCTATAGTATGAGTCCACATTAAAGAGTGAATTTTCATTGCTGCTGAACAATTTTTTGTTTTCTTGGAAAAATTTGTTTACTTCAACTAATTTTTTGTTGTTCCCAGATTGACTGTGACAAAACAATAATGGTGTCCCTAAAGCATGATGACAAACTGCAGGAAGGCTCCGAGTGTGCTTTTCAGGTACTAATGTACTTCATGTATCTAACCCCTTCTACTTGGATTTTTGCGGTGTTGTATGAAAAGTATTTCATTTATATTGATGTTCTTTTCCTCCCCCCCCCCACCCCCTTTTAATCTGCTCCCATCTAATCATTTTGTGTGATAATGTTGTTGTCTAGTGTGCCCTTCTTTACACCACTGTATATGGACAAAGAAGAATTCGAGTTTCAACCTTGTCTCTGCCTTGCACCAATATGCTGAGTAATCTGTTCCGCTCTGCTGACCTAGACACCCAGTTTGCTTGTATCTTAAAGCAAGGTAATTCGCTATTAAGATTTTCTTGGGCTTGGTTTATTGAATTTTTTTATTTGCAGTTAGGTTTTACCTATTGCTAATTTGCAGCTTGAATACTATTGAATTTTCCTTCCTCCTGTCACCTCTCTCTCTCTCTCTCAGTTTAATTTGCCACTGACGCTGTTCTGGTTTTTTTCTACCTGACAGCTGCCAGTGAAATTCCCTCTGCTCCTCTTCCACAAGTGAGGGATCAAGCTACCAATGTTTGCATCAACATCTTATACTCATACAGAAAGTTCTGTGCTACAGTATCATCATCTGGCCAACTTATTCTGCCTGAGGCACTTAAATTATTGCCTCTATATACACTTGGTACATTCTAAGTTCCTTTTAACTCTATGTCGTAGTATTCTCTTACTGGAGTCATATCACTGGAGCTCCTTCTAAATTTCAGAGCATCTATGTTCATTAGTTCTAACGCTCTTGATATTTTCTACGGTAAAGTTGGTGCCTCTGCAATTACCCTGATATTTTGGACTATGGAATTAATATTCTTCTATCCAATATTGTTATTAATTTTTAATTCAACTATACTTCTATAATAAACCTCAATGCCAAGATAAAGTTCCTCATTTGACTGCCTTTGGAATCTTGGATTAGAATTGAACTAAAAGTCTAAGCAATTGCCTCTGGGAGTTAGTTGTGTCCTTTAAGTGAGAGGGTACTCTTGGAATGAAATTTATCTTGATGATCTAAAGATGTGAAAAGGACAAAGGATACTAATTTGGGATGGGAATATCTTTTAAACATGATGATGTAAAGATGCAATATAAATAATGAATTTCATGCATACTGGAAAATTTGAAATAAAAGTAATTGAAGTAATTGTTTGTTACTGCAATCAGTGATGCTTCATTACATATTTGATGCAATGCTTATATTGATTCCTGGCAAAAAGAAACAATTGGAATAGAAGGCCCATAATCTTTTTTTTTTCAATCAACCCGTTTTTATGTTATTTCATACTGTATAAGTCTTTTCTTTGTGGGATCATTTTCTCACAAGAAGGGAATGAGAAGAATTATAAAATGGATTTCTAGCTATGCCTAGATTGCGGATAAATGGAATAAAAATTGAATAAAAATGAAGTTACTGTTGAATATATGCATGTCTAGCTTGTTTAAGAATGTTCTTCAATTTCATCTTGATTAATAACTTGTTGGGTGTTCCTCTCAAAAAAAGTTATAGTGGTGTATGTCATGTGTGGTTCTTACCCGCTGCTTTCTGCCTTTTCAGCTTTACTCAAAAGCACTGGATTGCGGTCTGATGGAAGGATTGATGAAAGGTCCTTTTGGAATAATTATGTTTCCCCTTTACCTACTCCTTTGGTGATCCCGTTGGTGTACCCTAGGATGATAGCCATTCATGATCTTGATGAGAAGGTATGGAGTTTTTGGTATGTAGAGTTGTCATTTCTTTTGATGTGTTTCCCCTTCTCATTCTTAATGCTGAATTCTCAGGAGTCAGATGATTCCATTATCCCCGCTCCTATCCCACTTTCCAGTGAGCACATTGTTGGTGAAGGAATATATCTTCTTGAGAATGGAGTAGATTGTTTGATTTATGTTGGTGACTCTGTTGAGCCAAATATTTTGAAACAGTTGTTTGGCATTTCATCAGTTGAAGAAATTTCTAATCAGGTATTTAATTTTAAAGCTTGAACACTGAATATTACTCAAATATTTTTGTTTACTGCCATTTGTATTTATAAATAAGGCGATCAAAGTGATATTCTACGTATACTTCCATGTTTTAACTTGTGTAAAGAACATCCACTTGTAGCTGTTATCATTCTTAAAGAATGTTATAGCTGTTTTTTATTCTGTCATGCTACTTTTCATATATTATTGCCTTCATCTACTGAATTACCCTTATAAACATGGAAAGAGGAACACCATACAAGCAGAAGTTAAGTAATTGACAAACTATCTGTACATTGCTTATTTATTTATTTTATTCTGTCCTAAATATTTGCAAATGAGTTGACACTTTGTGTAATTTGCCCTTTTTTTTTTACCAGTTTATTCTGCAGCAATATGACAATCCATTGTCAAAGAAGCTGAATGACATTCTAAATGAAATAAGGCGCCAGCGATGTTCATACCTACGGTATGAACACGATTTAAAATAGTATTTGGTTCTCATGACATGCTTGGTTATTTTCATGCAATTGTTCACTTTTCTTGTATCTTATTATTTTGCAGCTTGAGATTGTGCAGAAAGGGAGATCCATCAGGTTGGTATATGAGATTGTTTTCCTCTATAAATAGCTGAATTTCATGACCTCGTCTGCTAAACCATCCCATGGTATCCTAAGATCCCAAATATCCTAGGACATGAAACTGAAATTACAAGAGAAAACAAGAGAGGTGGAGAAATTGCATGTGTCTGATAATTAACACGACAGACATGATATTCTGGTTCTAGGAAACAAAATCTCGGTTTTGTAGGACAGTTTGGTTTCAGAATTTGATGCATTTATAGTGTAGCTCAAGAATGTTTCTTATCCTGGAGCATGGAGTATATTTGAATATACTATTAGCTAGCATATTTCTTGAGAAATATATTTAAAAACTGATCCATGGATCATAAACTATATTTCATGTGGCAATCCAATTATCAACTATTCTTAATCGTGTCCCTAGTAGTTAATCATAGTTTTGCTTCGTTTTTCCATCTTACTAGTTAATGGTAGTAATAGTAAACTTTTTGCCATGTTTTGTTATCAATGTGCCCACATTTTTATTTTACGTCTATGCAAGGGCTTTTTCTTCCCCATCATCTTCTTCTAAAGATTGGATTTTTTTTGTTTGCAGGGATGATGTTTTTGTCCTACCTCGTAGAAGACAAAATGGCTACTGGGTCCTCATATGTCGAGTACCTAATACATATCCATCGGCAGATTCAAAGTAAAATGGCTTGATGAGCCATTGAAACAAGTTTTTGTTTTGTTTACAAGTTTTGATTACCTCAGAGAATGATCATACATGAGATGAAGCTGTGAAATATTGGTCTCAAGCCGTATTCGGGTATTAAGGGTGGATGTTATAATTTTGTGAAGAGGGATTCTACTTTTTATGGGTTCCTAATAGAGGTTCAAAAAAAAAAAGAGAGATAGAAATAAACTACAAAAGAGTTGCTTTGATTCAGTTTTTGAACATCACCTATTTATCGTGTTTTGCTATGTAGAGACAAGTTTGTTTTATTTAGATTGAACATATAATGTTGTATTATTATTTAGCCAAGTGTTTGTTGTTGAGGTAACTGATGTAAGATATTGACACTATGGTTTCTAGCTATATTTTGCAAAATTTTACTTCCAATCTAAATGGGTGTTTTTTTTTTCCTTCAATATTTATTTTGCTAAATTTCTTACTTATTGTTTATTTATGATGACTCTGGAAGTTCGATATTTGTTGTGCTAGGTTGTACATTTTATTACTTCTTCATAAAGTAAACCTATTAATCACGTGTAAATTCCATTTTATTTATTCTACGTGGGATGACTTTCTATACCATATTCTCTTTCACAAAACATTGACTTTCATGTTTCACGTTGTCAACTGTAAGCATTAATAGTCTAATCATCCTAAATTGATTTTGAGATTTAAAAAAAAAAAAAAACATTTGTATTCTTCTACTGCAAATGTAGCTAAAAAATTTGAATTAATTTCATTTTCATTGAACGGAATATTGCTGATATTATGTAAAAGATTGATTAAAGCATCTTTTTATAATAATATTTGGTTATTTAAAAGTCATACTTCTTTATTTAGAAAAATCTTATATATTTTTCTCATTAAAATTAAACGAAAAAGAAATTGATAAATTGAGAATTGAGAAACTTCCTTCGTTGGGCTGGGCTTTACATGGAATCGGCCCACAGCCCATATTAGCAGTTGCCACTCCCAATTTCTATGTCGTTTCGTTCAATAATTTCTTCCCCTTTTTTTATTTTTCAGAAACTACGCCGCTTGTTTGGGCGGCACGCATCAATTCCTATATATATTTTTCTCTGTCGATTGAAAAGAAAGAAAAAAATATCCAAATCACTTCCAATAACCCATTTCCCTGGTTATTGAGAGTTTTTGGGAAGAGTATCATTTTTCATTGGTTATAACTAATCGGATTGGGTTTCCTGTTTCCTGGTTAGGTGAGTTCCATTTTCAAATTCATTCATCATGTTATTATATGTTCTGGATTTTGATTTATGTTTGGAAGACAAATAATTTAGGGTTTGCGTATTGATTTTGATTGTTTGGGCTTTTTTTAATGGTTTCTGTGTTTTAGGTTAACTTTTGTGTGGTTATCTGATTGTTTGATGCTATGTTCCTTGTAGCTATTGGAACTTGGAATTTATTTGCTTCGATCAAATAATAGCTACGGATCGGGTCTGTGATAGGTTGGCATATTTTGATCAGAATATGAACTTTTCTGAACAAAGCGGACGGAGTGAAAGCAGTCATCATCGCCCTAGAAACAACAATTATTCTAGGAACAACCGGCGTGAGTGGGTCCCCCGGGGCTCTGCGCCAGTGGTCACCGCCTCCCAAGTTCCTCCAGCTCGTGTTGATAGTTCTGTTCCGAATGAAAATGGAAATGGTGGGGAGTCTGTCAATAGGCCGGTTCAGCCAGTTATTCCAAATCGGAGTAGGCCCCATGTTGTATCGAGAGGAAACCCAGCTCGTTATGTTGGTAAGAGGGAGAAAGAGAAGGAGGAGAGGAAGGATAATCATGATCAGAATGCTAGGGTGTTGAAGGGGGTTAACATACCCCAACTTGTGCAGGAGATTAAGGACAAGCTTTCTAAGGGATCAGTTGAGTGCATGATATGTTACGATATGGTTCGAAGATCTGCTCCGATTTGGTCGTGCTCTAGCTGTTATTCAATTTTTCACCTGAATTGTATAAAGAAATGGGCTAGAGCTCCAACTTCTATTGATTTGTTAGCTGAGAAGAACCAGGGTGTGAATTGGCGTTGCCCTGGATGCCAATCGGTGCAGCTTATGTCTGCTAAGGAGATTCAATATGTGTGCTTTTGTGGCAAGAGACCGGACCCTCCTTCAGATTTATATTTGACTCCGCATTCGTGTGGGGAGTCATGTGGGAAACAATTGGAAAGGGAACGTCCTGGTAGTGGCATGAGTAATGAGGATATGTGTCCTCATATGTGTGTTTTGCAATGCCATCCAGGCCCTTGCCCCCCCTGCAAGGCTTTTGCTCCTCCTCGTCGGTGCCCCTGTGGGAAGAAAGTTATCACCACCAGATGCTCTGATCGGAAGTCGGTTCTCACTTGTGGGCAGAGGTGTGATAAGCTTCGTGACTGTGGCCGACATCGTTGTGAAAGGGCCTGCCATGTGGGACCTTGTGATCCTTGCCAGGTTCTTGTTAATGCTTCTTGTTTTTGTAAGAAAAAGATGGAGGTTCTTCTTTGTGGAGATATGATTGTGAAGGGAGAAATCAAGGGTGAAGATGGTTTATTTTCATGCAATTTGACTTGTGAGAATAAACTTAACTGTGGCAATCATATTTGTCATGAAATTTGCCATCCAGGCCATTGTGGGGAATGTGAATTGTTGCCAGGAAAGATAAATGCCTGCTGCTGTGGTAAAACAAGCTTGAAAGAGGATAGACGAAGTTGTTTGGATCCAATCTCAACTTGTTCAGAGATTTGCGGTAAGATCCTCCCTTGCGGCTTGCATAACTGTGAGAAAGTGTGCCATCCTGGTCTTTGCCCTCCATGTAACGTGCTTGTTACTCAGAAATGTTGTTGTGGGTCAACCTCTCGAACTGTAGAGTGCTATAAAACTGCTCCAGATAGTGAGAAATTTACTTGTGATAAATCTTGTGGTCAGAAGAAAAGCTGTGGAAGGCATCGGTGTAGTGAGCGGTGCTGTCCGCTTTCTAATTCCTCTGGTTCATCCTTGGTCGATGGGGATCCACACTTGTGCACAATGCCATGTGAGAAGAAGCTAAGATGTGGCCAACATTCTTGCATATCACTGTGTCACAGTGGTCATTGTCCTCCATGCCTAGAGACGATTTTTTCCGATCTGACTTGTGCATGTGGTAGAACTTCGATTCCTCCCCCTTTGCCGTGTGGTACACCTCCACCTTCCTGTCAGTACCCTTGCTCAGTTCCTCAGCCATGTGGTCATCCAGCTTCACACGGCTGCCATTTCGGAGATTGTCCACCGTGCACAGTTCCTATCGCAAAGGAGTGTGTTGGTGGACATGTTGTCCTTCGGAGCATACCGTGTGGATCGAAGGATATTAGATGTAATAAATTGTGTGGAAAGACTAGGCAGTGTGGCCTACATGCTTGCTCCAGAACTTGTCATCCACCCCCATGTGATGCTTCTGCTGAGTCTAACACCAGTTTGAGGGCATCTTGTAGGCAAACATGTGGTGCTCCAAGGAGAGATTGCAGGCATACTTGTACAGCCATTTGTCACCCTGCCACTCCATGTCCTGATGTGAGATGCGAGTTCCCTGTTACAATCACTTGTTCTTGTGGTCGTTTAACTGCAACAGTTCCTTGTGATGCTGGAGGTAACAGTGGCGGATACAATGCTGACAACGTTCGTGAAGCTTCTATAATCCAAAAGCTGCCTGTATCTCTACAACCTGCTGAAGAAAATAGCCAGAAACTCCCACTTAGTCAGAGGAAGCTCATGTGTGATGATGAATGTACAAAAGTGGAGCGCAAAAAGGTCCTTGCCGATGCTTTTGGCGTTACTGCCCCAAGCTTGGATGTGCTTCACTTTGGTGAGACTGCATCAGTGTCCGAAGTGCTCTCTGACCTTCTCAGGCGTGACGCTAAGTGGGTCTTGTCTGTGGAAGAGAGATGCAAGTATTTGGTCCTTGGCAGGGGCAGAGGGGGGTTAAATGCTCTTAAAGTTCACGTATTCTGCGTGATGACAAAGGAAAAGAGAGATGCAGTGAGGCTGATAGCCGACAGGTGGAAGCTTTCTGTGAATGCAGCTGGATGGGAGCCAAAGAGATTCGTTATTGTTCATGTTACACCCAAGTCAAAAGCCCCAGCTCGTGTTCTTGGTGTTAAATCTTGCAATCCTGGTAGCATGTTGCAGGCACCAGTTTTCGATCCCCTTGTAGACATGGATCCCCGCCTCGTTGTTGCCTTATTTGATTTACCTAGGGATGCAGATGTTAGTGCACTGGTCCTGAGGTTCGGTGGGGAGTGTGAACTAGTATGGTTAAATGATAAGAATGCATTGGCCGTTTTCAGTGATCCAGGGCGAGCAGCAACTGCTATGAGGAGATTGGATCAAGGGTCGGTGTATTATGGTGCTGTTTCTGTTCCTCAAAATGGTGGCGCTCTGGCTGTAAATACTACGGGTGCTAGTGCTTGGGGATCAGCTTCAGGTGGAGCAGCTTTGAAGGGAAATCCATGGAAAAAGGCCATTCTACAGGACTCTGAGTATAAGGATAATTCGTGGGGAGGTGCTGAGGAGTGGTCTGCTGATTCGAAATCACATCATTGGAAAGAGAAGGAACCTCCGGCGGTTACTGCTTCAAGCAACCGGTGGAGCATACTCCAACCAGGAAGCACATCTAAATCATCTGATGCTTCTTCTGTGGTAAACGGGAATCTTCAAAAGCAACTAGAAAGTTCTTCCATATCGGGTTCTAGTTTGAAATTGCCGTTGCAGCAAGAAGGTGGGAGCAATGACATGTCAGCAGGTGATGTAGTTGATGATTGGGAGAAAGCCTATGATTGAGAAAGTATGTGCTCTCTCTCTCTCTCTCTCTCTCTGGCTCTCTCTGTAATAAAAATTGAGGTGCTTATTCTGTAGGAGAAGAAAGATTTTTGTATTAGTTGCTGCTGCTTTTGTTGTATGGATTTGATGTTCTCCCCTGAAATTGTTGGTTACATACTAGCCCAATAGTACAGTACAAGTGGGTTTGATGCAGCAGGCTATATAGCATGCCTTTGTACTTTGTAGAAATATTAGCAGGGAATTTTGTAGCCTGAAATTGTTGGTTACATACTAGCCCAATAGTACAGTACAAGTGGGTTTGATGCAGCAGGCTATATAGCATGCCTTTGTACTTTGTAGAAATATTAGCAGGGAATTTTGTAGCCTGCCTTGTGTTTTTCTTGAAATATGATCTGTTGAAGAAAATGTTTTCAACACTTTCCTCTTTTCTTCAACTATGGTGTTTCTGTGATTCTTCTGATAGCTTGGATTATGTTCTTTTTTTTTTTTTTTTTTGGTTAATTGCACTAACGCCACCAAATTATCTATGATTTTGCACATAAACCATCGAACTTTTTTCCATGGCACCGATACATATAAACTATGCGAGATTGACACTTAAACTACTAAACTATTTTTCCGATCATTTTTCGTCGGATTCCGGCAAGTGACATACATATGACATATTTCTAAGGATATTTTTTAAGGGTATTTAAATTCTCTAAGGGTATGTTTGGATTGGGGTGGAGGTGGATTTTGCAAGTTCGGATTTGAGATTCATGTGCAAAATCAATAATAATTACCTTTTTTTTTAACTCTCCTTGTTTATGAACCTGATACTCTCTCTCCCTCCCTCTCTCTCTCACACACAAACACGGGAATCATTGGCACATACACAATAAATAGAAGAGGTGGAAGTTCTCATAGTTAATATACACGTCTACTACTCCAATTTAAGATGCTATTACTCATTAAACATTAAAATAGTGAGAATATTGTCAATCAAACTCAGTCTTCTCTTTTCACATGCATTCCTCTTCATCTCACCTCAGCCGTCTCTACTTCCTATACAAAAAATATACACATGATTAGTGTTCATATATATATTCTGATAATTGACTTTATCAAAATAAACACAAAAGAAAATAAAATTAAAGGAAGAATATCAAGAGTACACACACGTATGTATATATAAAGAATTAGCTGATCTTACTAGAGGAAGTGATGGCAGAAAGGGTGGATGAAGAAGGAAAATCGAGAAGAAGCTCATCAAGTTGAGAATACATGAGTTCAATGAATGCCATGGATTCTTGCTGGGGTTCCTCCATTACTTCCTTTAGCTTGTTTAGGCTCATACAGTATGCTTCCTGCACATTTATTAACATTTTTAATGGAAAAAAAAAAGAGATTTAGGAAATAAAAAAATAACACTATATTTAACTACATATATAGAACAAAATATTAGAAATAGTTGCAGTGCAGTTGTGATCTTACCATAAACTGGTCCAACTCTGACTGATGATCAGCTGTAAAAAAGTTGGGATACTGATTTGGAAATGCAGTAGGATTTATTACTTTAATCTCAATATTCTCCATGTTTCCTAAACATAGCTGCAAATTCAAGATTTGGTTATAATTTGTTCTTATCATAAAATGGGCTATCAATAACTAATAACCCCTATCAATAACTAATAACCCACAAAACCCTGTTTCAAGAATCTAAAAAAATCCATGAAAACTGTCTTGCTAGCCCAAAAATATAAGATTTGTAAAACATACAACATGAAGTTCTAATTAATTAGTATCATGATCATCATTTGAGGAAAAAAACAAACCTTCAAGCAGTCCAAGTGAGACTCAACCAAGAGAGCATACAAAGAATGGCAAGAAATTTCCTTTTTAAGGATGTCTAAACTATGATCATCATCATGATCATCTCCTTTAATAGTAATGTCTGATATCTGCATCATTACTTCTTCTTCTTCTTCTTCTGCTTCACAATCTTGTTTTCTATCCATTTTATATGTTCTCCAAATCCCAACTAAAACAACTGATCACTTTATCTTCCAATGCCCAAAGTTTTCCACCTATATAGTGAAGTGTAGATAATGGGATGTAGAATTAAATTAAAGAGAAAGAGAAAAGTTAGTTTGGAAGGGAGTAGTGATTGACTGATGCAAGCATGAGTTATTATATCAGTCAGAAGAAGACAGTGAGTGGAGTTGAGTGGGCTTTTTGCCTCACCATTTATACACTTGAAAGTTACATTTCACAAGTTTCTTGGAGAGTGGACTTGACTTCTCCTTCAAAAATCCTTTCTCAATCACCTTTTTTAAATCTTCTATTTGGACTCATTCCAATGCCCACCTCTCTCTCTCTCTCTCTCTCGCCCTATACACTTTGATTCAAATTTGTCACTGTGCTCACACATGTGGGCTGAAATTTTCTCTTTCATTATTTACTTTTCATGTTTTTGGGTGTATTTAGAAATATTTTATAAACACTTGAAAAAAAGGTTCTTTATATTCAACGTTCCACATGTACTTGTTTAGAATTTTGAGATGACTTGATCTTGAAACTCCTCAAAGGTATACAACAGTTTAGAACTCAAATTTTGGTGTTTGCTTACTACTTCTGCTTCAACATTAACACAAATAACTCGTTTTAAATTTAACATTTTACAAAATAGCTCCACACACAAAATTCAAAATTCATCTTCAACATCAAAATAATGAATAAAAAAAATCAAATTCTTGCTTGCTAATTTGAAATTAAGCAAAAGGGTCCGAATGGGTCTCATTGTTTTCATGATTTCTTCGTTAAGAATAGTGGATGTGTGTTTTGATATTTTTGCAGACTATTTTACAAGATTGAACAATTGTGTCTCGTTTATACCTTGACATAGATAATCAATCCAATACACTTTTGTACATTCCAACACGAAATGCCTGAGATTTGATAATATTTTATTCATTTTTTATTTATAGAACAAGACATTCTATCAAGAACAAAAAAATCAATAACTTTGCTTTTGATTTCGCTCTCATAATATGCATATAATAATACATTTTGATAACAGACAAATGGGGTTCTGTAGTTCCAAAGTTATGAGACTGTTTGATAGAAATAGATGAGAGGAATTTTGGTCCACATTTGATGATGAGCTTAAAGACTGTGTGCAATTGCAGTGAAGAGTACTGTACTCTACCATATGAATTTGTGTCAGCCTGTTTGCCCACTTTATGCCTCTCACTTTGATCATCTCAACTCCATTATTAACCAAGAAGATATTAATACGTCACACATACAATATCTTAAAAAAGTTAAGCAGACAGTCGTCCAAGATTAGAGATGTAAACGAGTCCAGACGAATCAAGCTCGAGTTGGAAAACTCGAAGCTTTTTCCTAAACTCAAACAGACCATCTAATAATACAAGAAGTTTATATTGATGAACACTGTAACACAGGCATTTCTTTGTAACATTCATTGCCAAAAGAATTGTCCATGAAATAAGAATCCAAAGATATAAAGAAAAACAATCAATTATTATTGTCCCTATACAGGCAAGTTTACATCCAAAGCAGAAATCGACTTTTCATTACTCGAAAACTAGGGAATGTATGGATTATGAAACCATTTATTTTTAAGGAAGTAGAATGAAGAGGATACAGATGTATATACTTGATTAGTTGGAGACCATGCTCTCTGTTTCTTTCACAAAGCCATCTCCGGTCCAGTCTTTATCGGATTGCAAGCCTTTCTTGATGGCCTTCCTTTCCCTTATGGCTTCTTGTTGCCTTTTGACTAAATCCATATGGGTGGTGAAGTAATCGAGAGAAGCCCTGCTCATATAGGTAAAGTTGAAAAAAGTTAAGCATCGAAAGGTATAAGTGGTTCGTATATGCAGAAGAAGATATTAAAAGCATTATAAGTGAATACCCCCTGAAATCTTCAATAGATGAAAATTTGTGCTTTCTCATGAAATCTTGCAGTTCGGAGCAGAGTGTTTTTACGAGACCATATCCATGCATCATAACACCAGTGCAGACCTGAAATTAGAACTCTTGTTACATGGATTATTAAGTTCAGCAATCAACCAAAAAGAAATAGAATAAGGAAAGTCGATCTTGATGTAAAACGAAGTTTTTCAGTTCACGATTTTTATCATATGCTGGTAATTTCTGGTTGTCACTTTTTCTCTGGTGTTTCTCTATGTCCCATTAGAGTATGCTGTTATCCATTTTGGGTTTTGAAATTTGTACCTCTTTTCAGTTCATATCATTTATGTTACCTATCTATAAGCTCTTGAACCTATAGGAATATAGAAGATAAATAAACTCTCATGAACTTCATATTCATCGACAAATAAGCAAAGGAATTTAGAATTTTACAGTGAGCTCATATTTATGATATTTTAAGGTGGCACATCACTATCTAATGCAAAACAAACTGTTTGGTGCTACACAGCGAAAAGTAATTAGAGAGAGTTAACTGGTGACCAACCTGAACTGTGTTTGCTCCTAGAAGAATGAATTCTGCTGCATCAGCACCTGTCTCGACACCTCCAATAGCAGAAAGTGAATAATCTTTGTCTCCATATTCATTCTTCATCATCTTTGCGATGCTCATCACCTTTGCAAGTGCAATAGGATGAACCGCCTTAGAAGAATAGCCACCCGGTGTTGAGTATCTAATTTCGCATATAATGTCGCATTTTAGAAGCATGAAGTTCATATAAATGCATTTTCCTATTTATTTTCTGAGGAGGCTTGAATATATATATATACACACATGTATATCCACTCAAACAAATAGTAATTTCTAGAGCAAAACACATACCCTTCTACGCAAGGCTCAGGTCGCAAAGTGTCAAGGTTAATTCCCATGACACTCATGATTGTATTTATTGCAGCAATCCCTTCACATCCATTCTGCAGAGAAACTCTAGCTGGCTGTACAAGCAAATGATTAAATATTTAGCCATGAAATAGAAGTCTTAATAGAAAATGGAGCATGTAATAACTGTTTTCTTGATATAACAATTTTTTTTAAACAAGAGAGCATAGATTCTTAATCTCAAATATTAGAAATATGATGCAGTGGCAATGATGGCAGTTAAACGAGAATATAGTGTTGGTAGACTCTCTAAATGGAGTTAAAAACAATCATGCAGATGTATAAATATTGCTTTGCAATTAGGCAGCAAATAGTGCTCGTTATTATCCTGGCATGGTCTAAGACATAGTGAAAGGCCATAGGAATAACCAACTGTGGTATGCATATCATATCCTCTTGTCCTGCTCTACTATGTTAGAGAAGTCGGGTAATCAATTGACATAGAAGAATCATTTTCTGCATCTTCGTCATCTGGCCTTATTTTCACTTTTTAATTAGAGAAATGATTTCCTTATCTCAGAACGTCAACTTTCACAAATAAAGAGTTCGGCAAGACCTGTTTCAAGATCAACAGATTTACTTAAGAAAGCAGTTGTTTGTTTTGGGTACCATGGACGAGGATAGGAACAGACTAGATTCAGAGAGCAAGTTTCAAATAGTCTTTGCTTCTTCTTTCATAAAGAAAAAGTTAGAAACCTTAAAGCATGAATTAATTGCTGTTTGTTGGGGCCTATATGCTAATAAACAGTACACTCATGAAAAATTATGAACATTCAGATCAAAAAGATATTTTAAAGAATTTTAGCTGCAGAATTTAATAAAAAGGAACAAACAAAACTTTGGCCTAGATAATCCTTGTTTTTTCCAAGAAAAACAAAATTATCCAATTCACAAATACAAAACCGGCCAAAAATTTAAAACAAAAACATAAAAACCTGTGTAATATCAGTGATATTTGGAGTCATCTTAGCCCAGACTGGGATAGTTGCTTTGGCGTTAATCCATCCGCAAACTTCCTCCAACAACGCACAATCTTGGCCAACTGCAGCACCCATTTTACGCTCTGGCATACCATGGGGACATGAAAAATTTATTTCAAAAGCATCCTGTATTAGCATCAAGATGTAGACCATCATTAGTGCTCTTACGATAAAATTTAGTGCTAGTAGATTACACAAATTTGAAGGTGAGAATGACTAGTAAAGCTGTTTATAATGTTTGCTTACAACTCCAGTTTGCTCGACTCGATCAATGAGTTCCTCCCATGCAGCTTTGTTGTATTCTTCCATGATTGAAGCAATAAGTATCCTATCTGGATACTCTTCTTTCAGCCGCTTAAATTCGTCTAACATTATTTCTAAAGGCCGGTCACTAATAAGTTCAATGTTTTCCCACCCTATGATTTGTCCTTTCGCCGAGCCATTGACTCCAGCCCGTAATCTGGCATATCGAGGGGTTACATTTACAACTTTTGCAGCATCCAGTGATACCTATACACAAAATTTACGATCAAATGTCTTTACTTTTAACTTCAATACAACTATAAACTAACATAATCATGTTTTAGTGGGGGAAAAAAACTAAGCTAGCTTTGAAGTGCAATTGCACAGAAAGAGTGGAAATAAAGAATATGGCCAATGGTCACCAACTTTTTGTCATTAATATAATGTTCATCATTGCCAGCCTCAAGAAGCACAAAATAATAATAATAATAATTATTATTATTATTATTATTACTAATATTGATGGAATTCTTCCAGTAGAATCTAGCTCGAATATTCCACCAACGATTGAACTAATATGGCAAAGTGCAATTATTGTATAGTTTGGTTAGTTAAGTGTCATAAAAAATAGTTCAAATGGTATAGTGTACAAAAATGCATAGTTTGGAGGTGAAGTGTAATTACCCCTTTCTTTAATTGGAAAAATTAAAAGCTAAAAACAACTAATATTAGTCAAAAACCAATCATTTGATATAGTGCATCATTATGTTCCTCTTTTATCTTCACAATTATTACTTCACATCCCAGTATCTTTATCCTATCAAGAATATTTATTTCATTAAAACAAAAAATTCACAGTCAAAGAAGAAAACTTGCAAAAAAATTCCAGCAGAGCAACAATGGTAACTTTATACGGGAGATTTATGCAATTCTGAAAGAACCAAGACATTAATTTCATCTATTTCAGTATTTTAGAGTAATTAATCAGATAATTACGAAGATTTACTATGACTCAGAAAAAGAATCAACATTGACTCATATACTTCCATATAATTCTCATCAAAATCTAATAAGAAAAAATTAAGCTAAAATCTCTCCATCTTTAATCCTTAAAACTAAAATTAGTATTTATAAAATATTTTTATTTTTTTCTGGCCGATCACCTTTCACAGCTAAATCCTACATCAAAATGCAGGAAAATAAAATACAGATATATGTGGATCAAGCAGAAATTGAAGCGCAAATATAAACCATGATCTGATAACAAAATTGTGGTTAGAGCAAGACGGTACCGTTTTGGCGATGACGGCGCCCCAGCCTTCATCAAATGCCCGTTTCATGACGGTGTAGTTGGTCCCGGGAGGACCCGACCCGATAACGAAGGGGTTGGGCATCTTCAACCCGTTTACGGTGACGCTAAGATCAGGCTCACCAGCTGCCTCAGCGAACACTCTGAACCCAACTCGGTTTTTAGTGAAGCCACAGCCCTGCCTCCGGGGCGGCGGCGCCACCGGAAACCCGGCCGTGGAAGTGTTGATCAGCTGGGTCAATTTTAGAGATGCCATGGTAGAGTGGATTGTTGGAGATTGCAGAGTTGGCAGATGAGGATGAAAAAGTATATCTTGGAATCAGAGTTGAGTTTTATTGATTGAGAGTTGGGATTATAATAAATAAAATGATACAACAACGATTGATTCTAAACTAGGAAAAGTTGACATGATTTTGTCATACCTTTCAATCACTAGTTTTAACTATATCTAAATGAATATTTTACACACAAACTTACCATTATTAACCACTAACTGCAACTCATTTTCACAGTATAATTTCCATTTTGTGGATTATGAAATCTGAATTAATACGATCTAATTTCATCTACTATTTCATTGTGCAGAAAAAATTATAAAAATACCGACTATATTTTTATTTAGATATATTAAAATTTTTAGATGAGACCATTTCAGATATCACCTAGAATGAAATTTGTAGATTGGAAGTGTTGAAAGCTGGAATGAGATGTAACACGTGCTTTGATTACAGTAACGTCTATCAAATCCATATAGCGTGGCGTGACATAATTGAACTACTCTTTCTTTTTTAATTTTCTTTTAGTAAATACTATACAAAACTAATTTAAGAAAAAATATATATAATAAAATTTGCCATAAAAGTTTGTGTATTCTGGATGATATCTTGTGACATTTTATTAATTTATGTCCCACAGGAGGTGGACCATGTGATTCTGATTGGCTGTTTTGATTTTTCATGTGTAAGAACTTCTCTCCAACTCATATGTAGCATTATTGTTTATAAATAACAAAGATAATCTTTCTTAATAAGATACTATTAAATTACAAATACAAATTGTAAAGTTCGATTGATTCACAAGTTTAGTCGGCTGAGGCCAGGATCTCAAATCTAAAAAGTTTTCCACTGAGGCTCCATTTACTTTGAAAAATAGAGATGTGTTAATTATCCAGAACAGTGAAATAATTTCATAAAATAAGATATAAATTGTTATCTATTTTCAATGTTTATTCTAACATATAATATTTGGATAAAAATATTAATTATTCTTATCCATTATTTACTATGTAATATATGAAGGTTATGATAAGAGTGATATTTTACCTAAATGTCTCTTTCATGTAAATGTTTAGTGTTTACTAGGGATAGAAATGTAATTTCCTAATGTTATCCCAGATTTTTGGTAAACTATCATAGGGGTGATCTAGATTATTATCCAATGTATTATTCGAATTTTGGCATTTTATCTCGAATCGAAAGAATAACCTGAATTTTTTTTTCCATCAAAGTAAAAACTAAATAAAGTTAGATAAAATGTTACTATTCTAAGTCATCCCACAAAGTAAACGGAGCCTAAATGTATAACCAAACATTCAAAAGACTTTCTTTCTATCTTAATATAAGTTTTATCTATATTATAAATAATCATTACATATAATATGTATAAATGATACTATTAATTAACAGATAGTATAAATTTGAAATAATAAAAATAGAATAAAATATTAAAAGTAACGAAAAATTTGTATTGTATTTTCTTACGACTCTTCTCTTGCGTGCACATGACCAAAATACACAAAGACGACCAAAATTAGAAAAGTTGCATCATTACATTATGTAGAATTTACTTTTGGGATTGGAGACTTATTAAACAGACAAAACAAACGTTTAGCAAGGGTGAGGCAACAAGATACAACTCATATTGTTATATATATATATATATATATATATATATATATATATATTCCTTTTATTTTATTATATCTTGCATAATACATGTATAATAATTGTCTATTGATATCTTCATAAAACTGATATTAGATCCGTTTAAGCATTGGGCCACAAATATGAGCCTGGAGAGCAACTCAACTTATGGGCGACCCAATAAGGCCCATATAGTGGTTTGTTCATTTCTAGATTGGGCCTGTTATTATGACCATCTTAATATCCAAAAGTTTATACAATAGTCCATGTCATTCAAAATTCATTTTTTCTTACTTTGATGGAAACAATTACCTAAACAACCTGAATTTTAACATTTTGAGAAAGCTAATGAGCTGACAGAAAGAAGAGAAAGAACATAAAAAGAAAATGTCCAAAGATTCCAAGAGGCATTATTTTCTTTTTCTTTTTGGTCATAATTTGTTCAAAACTATTTTATGTATCCACTTAGATTTCATATTTTTTTAAGTCAGCAAGAAATATTTTGGACATCTTCATGACTGTATCATTTTAACTTATACCATTTCAAGTTTAGGATGAAATAACGTAAGTAGTAAATATATTGATATCCAATTAAGACCACTAAAATTTGTTGATTCCTATCCTGATTAAATCTTTGGAGTGAACCCAAAAGGCCAAAAGATATTGATCCCCACACTCATAATTCAACCAAGATCAACAGTGAGATACCCAGACATATTAATGTTGTTAGAGCATGTACATCCATTCATTTTACCCATTAATAATTGTACTATATTAATAACATATTTATCATCCATTATTGTAGAGGTGTAGAATTCTCCTGCAATATACCATTAATGGAGGAAGGGAGAGATGCATATTAGGTGGGCCCTCTCTATTAATTTTTTTTTCCCATTTCTTTTCTTAATTTTTTTGTCATTTTTTAATATATTATTAAAACAACCCCATTAACCAATAGAGATGCTTTTATGTCAACTTTTTTTTTTTCCCCGAAAAAACAAATCCTTGGAATTAATTCATCGAATAAATGTCAACGATGAAAAGACAGTGGCCCCATAATTCTTCACCGTTGTCTCAAAAAAAGTTTGATAAAGTTTGTAATTGTTGCAACTTTAGTATATTTTGATACATACTGACATTTATCGGAATATAATAATTTTTATAAATTTATTGCAAGATTACATGCGTTTAATTAAAAGAATAATACATCTACCACGTTCTAAGTTCATACCATGTAAATCACATGATAAAATATAAAATTCCCCAAATAAGTGTGAAAGGCATCATCTAAATTCTTTGGAAAAAAAAAATTTATGTAACTTGTTAATGAGATTTTTTTAATTAATTTTTTCTGTGATGGAGTTCGCAATTAATTAACGTGTTAATATTACACACTTGAGCCACACACTTCGAAGAAAGTAAAATAGCATTATTCCACATAATCTAGAGCATTTATCTCAATTGATGCATGTCTCGTATCTTATTCCATTATTATCAGCATATTTCAGTTATATAAATTAAATACTTTTTTTTTTTTTTTTTTTGGGAAGAAAACATTCTAGAAAAGTATACCCCTTCTAGTCTTACAAAGATGTCACGTTCATTTTTTGGTCACAAATTAAAGTTCACAAATTGTAAAAATGGCTTACTAACTTTCAATGCCTTGCATATTTGGTATTTCTAACTTAAAAATTAATGGCTAATTCAATATACTGAAGGTCACAGTAATAAATACCAACACTTAATTTTACTCAAAAGAGCTAAATGCGCCCGAAATTAAAAGTTAGTATACTATTTTTTTAATTCGTGAACTTAGCACAAAAAAACGAACAAAGCAATACTTAAAACCCCAACACAACAATTTTCTCTAGAATAAACATCAAAATACATTTAGTAATAAAATAAAGGATTTGAGCCACACCCACAGGTAACATGTGAAAACAGTTATATGTCTTGTAAAATAAGACAAGATTGTTCTATCAGAAATCAGACAGTAAACAAAGAAAAAAACGTTATCAATAAGAGATAAGATAATGCAGAGAAGTAGAGGTAAGAGAGAAAGAGATGATTATGAATCAGAAGGGGATGAAGAAGAATTCAAGGTTGAGGATCTGCAACAAGACTCCACGAAATCATCATCTTCATGGAAAAATATGTTTTCTAATTTCAAGTCACTCAGAAATTACTATTCTAGACAAGACTCTTTGAGCTTTAGCCATGGCAGCAGATCCAATCCTTATCCATACATCATTCGTCCTGAAAATAGGTCTGTGTTTTTTCTTCATACCTCTGTGCTCATTTATTTAATAACCCAACATGTTTATAAAAAAATGCAGGTGGTATATTGCATGGACACATTTCATTCTGATATGGGCAGTCTACTCATCCTTCTTCACACCACTCGAATTCGCCTTCTTTAGAGGCCTTCCTGAGAACCTCTTCCTTCTTGATATCGCGGGCCAGTTCACGTTCCTTATCGATATATTCATCTCCTTCTTCGTGGGATATCGAGATCCTCACTCACACTCCTTGCTCCATGATCACAGCCTCATTGCCATTCGGTTAGCTTTTCAATCTAGATGAGGTGATTGATTGATTATATATAGTGTTGGTGATGATATATGTTTATGTTGATGTTGATGTAGGTATGTCAAGTCTAGATTTGTAGTTGATGTTCTAGGTTGCTTACCATGGGATGCCATTTACAAGGTACACCTAATTACTTTTCTCTTTTCTTACTTCACTCTATTAACATAGTTTAACCATATTTTTCACTTTGCAATCCAAACCAATTTCTCCATTGATTTCCCCGTCAAAATCGAATTTTTCATCTCATATTCGTTCAAATTTGGCTTGAATCTAGTAGAAATAATAAACTTGGAGTTTTCGTCTCATTTGATATGTGGAGTGTTTAAGTATGATTTATGTGTTTTGGATTAAAAATCGAGACATCAAATTGAGTTTTGACCAAAATAGTAATAAAAAAGGACTAAATTTATAAAGTGGAAAACTCATAAATTTTAATATGTAGTTCTTACGGGAAAAAAAAAAAGACTTAAGTTGTGAAGGGCAAAAAGATTGTCATACTTCATTAATTATTTTATTTGAACACTAGAAATGAAGCCTTAAAATTGTATATAAAGTCACAGAATCCATAAATATTTATATAGGAAAACAAATTAGGAAATTAAATTTGTGGTTTCAATGTTAGCCGTTGTGTATGAAAAATCTCATGCTGCATGATTAGTACATTTCCACTGTCTTACTGTGTGAGTGTGTGTTTTGATGAGGCTTGTGGAAGAAACGAAGTGGTGAGGTATCTGCTATGGATCAGGCTGAGCAGAGCACTCAGAGTGACCGAGTTTTTCGAGAAATTGGAGAAAGATATTCGTATCAACTATCTTTTCACCAGAATCATCAAGCTTTTCGTTGTTGAATTATACTGCACACACACAGCTGCGTGTATATTCTACTATTTGGCCACCACTCTGCCTCCCTCGAGAGAAGGTTATACATGGATTGGAAGTTTACAATTGGGAGACTTTCATTACCAAAATTTCAGAGAAATTGATCTTTGGACGCGATATGTAACTGCTCTGTATTTTGCAGTCGTCACCATGGCTACTGTTGGTAACCTCCTTTCTTCACATTCGAAGATCTGTTACTTTCAGAGTTAACATGCATTTAGGGTTTTGAGCGATTTACTTCATTGACAAAAGTTGATTTAGGGTTTTGAACATGAATTAAGAAATTGACATAAGGTTATAGTTTGGAGGTGGAATACATTTTAGAGTTTTTATTTTATGTTATCGGAAAATGTGTAAAAATTGACCTCGGACAGTGATCGGGAAAACTTCTCGATTTAGACATAAAAGGGGGAAAAATGATGAAGTATGTGTTGAATTTTGATTTTAACTCTTAGTTTGATACTGCATATATTGCTAAATCTTTGATTTTTTTGCCAACTTTGATGAAGGTTATGGTGAGATTCATGCTGTGAACGCAAGGGAGATGATTTTTGTGATGATGTATGTGTCGTTTGACATGATTCTTGGTGCTTATTTACTTGGTAACATGACAGCTTTGATCGTTAAAGGATCAAAAACAGAGAAGTTTAGGGATAAAATGGCAGAATTGATTAAGTATATGAACAAAAACAAACTAGGAAAGAATATAAACAAAGAAATCAAGGGCCATGTTCGATTGCAATATGAGAGCAGTTACATTGATGCAGCTGCTCTTCAGGATCTTCCTCTCGCTTTACGAGCTAAGGTATTAGAGGATCTTAATTATTTCTTCTTGAATACTATGAAATCACCATATCTATGAATGCTACTTGAAACGTGCAGATATCGAGCAAATTATATGAGCCTTTCTTTAAAGAAGTTCCTCTCTTTAAAGGGTGCTCAGATGCATTCATCAAGAAAATAGTAAGACATTGATACTCAAATCTTGATTCATTGAAAAGATTTAGTCTTATTGATTGTGTTGATATTAGGCGATTAAAGTACACGAAGAGTTTTTCCTTCCTGGAGAAGTGATTGTAGAAGAGGGAAGCATTGGTGATCAGCTTTACTTTCTTTCTGATGGCAAAGTGGTATGTTTTATACTATTCTATGATCTAAATAATCGTCGTTTTGAATATAGTTTGAGTAGCATTCGCTTGGGTTGTCTTTGGATCGAGGGATTTGAAATGAATGAATGTCAAATCCACTCTAATCGGAGTGTATTTAAAATTCACTCATACTGCTCAAAAACCAGTTCAAAATGAAATTGATAGATTTAAAACTGCAGAATGAAGTAAGAAATGTTGAAGACACTCAGTTGGAAAGATCAGATTCTAGCATATGGATTCACAGTTCAATCGGAGATATTTCCGTTCTTTGTAGTATCCCTGAGCCTTCAACAATTCATGCTTCTGAACTGTCGAGGCTCCTACGCATAGACAAGCAATCTCTTACAGAACTTATCGAGATATACTTCTCTGATGGGCGTATCATCATCAATAATCTACTTGAGGTGAGTTGATGATCTTGTGTTCTTGCTTTTCAGTACAAATCTCATACCAAACGACAAGTGGAATCCTTTGCAAACAATGTATTTCCATTTCTGCTTAAAAATTTTACAGGGAAGAGCACATAACCTTAGGAAAAAGATACTTGAGTCTCCCATCACTCTCCAGATTGAGAAATGTGAATCAGAGTTGGCAATCAGATTGAACTGTGCTGCTAATGATGGAGATTTGCATCGTCTACGACACCTAATCGAAGGAGGAGCTGATCCTAATAATATGGACTACAATAGACAATCACCTCTGGTACACAACATTTGGCCTAATCAGTAATAATAACTGCACAAAGATTAGCATTTCTTTCTTCTAACATAAAACTCAACAGCATCGTGGTGCATCAAAGGGATACGAAGATATTGTTCAGTTCCTTCTCCAACTAAAGGTCGACATCAATCTTAGAGGTAAATCATCTTTGAATACAAACCTTAAAAATAGAAGCATATATGAACTGATCATGATCATGCTATTGTTGTAGATAACTTTGGAAATACACCGTTGTTTGAAGCGATCAAGAATGGCCATGATGGTGTGGCATCTTTGCTGGTGAAGGCAGGGGCATCATTGTCAATTGACAATGCTGGAACTTATCTCTGTGAGGCTGTTGCAAGAAAGGATTTGATGTTTTTAAGAAGACTTTTAGATAATGGAATTAATCCCAACTCAAAGAATTATAACCTTCAAACTCCTCTGCACTTAGCAGCAGCAGAAGGCTTGTATTCAGAGTGTGTTTTGCTTTTGGAAATGGGGGCCAGTGTATTTGCATCAGACAGGTTTTATGTTTCATTATTTACGAACATGAGATGGAAGTAATACCCACGTTTTGAACTTGTGTTTTGTTTGTCTGAAGATGGGGTCGAACTCCACTAGACGAAGCTCGTGTAGGTGGAGATCTTAAGCTAGTTAAACTACTAGAAGATGCAAAGCTCACTCAAATGTCTGAATTTTCCACAACCATGCCTAGCAAAGAAATAAAGGTACATATCATTATCAATTCTGATACATATAATATAATGTCCAAATGCATTTATGCAAACATTCTAATCATTAACTGGAATTCCATGGTTTCTCAGAGATGAAGCAAGCATAGATGTTATTCTATGGATTCTGGAACCAATTGAAGAGCTCATCAATACAGCAGAAAAGCAGCATTAAAGAATGTTGGAAAGAAGCTGTTTTTAGCTAATAATCAAGCAAAACCAATATGAGCATTCGTGTTACAAAAGAGAGGAATAATATGGTGTTTCTTTTATTAGAATTATAAAATAATTTATCAATTTTATATAAAAAAACTTTTGATTTTTTTGAGATTGAGACTGAGATAAATTTTAATCCAACTGTTTAACAATCGTTGAAGGACACTATCTACTTAAACTTAACTCATGCTAAAATTTCTATATGTATATTAATTTACTCACATTTCATAATTTTTGAAGGCAAAAATAATAATCTGGTTGACTAAACACCTTATATACTTGTTTGACCTTGACCGAACATGTTGTCGACATGTTGTTAGACTGTTAGTTCGAGAATTTTTTTATGCGGAGCTATTTGTATTATTTACATAAATAATTGTTCCTATGGCTGGGGCTGCAGTACCCATTTAAAAAGATTTGGGAGCAAAATACAAATACTTATAATTAAGGGGGCAAATTGTTATCTCCCAACGATGTGCTGTTACTGGTAGTCGGAACCTTCTGCTACCTTGGCTCATAAGTAAAAAGACCAATAGAAGACTCCCAATTCGCAAAAATATAACTAGATCTCAGAAGTGAAAATCATCAAATTGAGGTGAAAAATGGCGTTGCAGTGGATGATACTGGCGTACGTCGTGGCGGCGGAGGCAGCGGTGGCGATTATCTTGACGCTGCCATCGCCAAAAGCAGTGAAGTCTCGAATTTCTTCACTCGTCTCGCATATTCTCCAGCCATCGCTATTTATTATACCCTTCTCCGTTTTTCAGCTCCTTGGTAGGTTTTTTCCCCCTATTTTTCGGAATTAGTTTTTTGATTTTAGATATTGTCCTTTGGTCTTCGCCATTTCAAGTGGTTTCTGCGTTTTTAATTTTTTTTTTATTAATTTTTGGTTGGGATTGATGTTAGATATATATTGGAAAATGGAGCATCGCCTGAAGTGCAAAGGGGAGACCTGTACAGCTGCTGAGAGGGATCGATATGAGAAATCGGTAATTTATTTGTTTGGTCCATAATATTTTACTCATTTGGTAACTCTTTAGGGCAATCTCATGGAAGTTTTAATGCTGATTGCCAGAATAAGTGAAAATTTATTATCATATGCAGCAAATTACTCTGTTCTTGGAACGATTTGGAAAATTCTACCCTACTCATGCCGTGTTATGTTAAACCTTAGGATGTATGGCACAGTTGCATATCTAAAAACAATCAGCTTACCACATGTCATGCATCTTGTGTGCTTAAAGTATTACCTTCATGGCTAGAGTAGAATTAATCTTTGAATTTGTGCTTGTTCTGAAACTAAATATTAAGCAGAGTATTGATTTTTCTTTTTTGTTTCCGATGTCATTGTTAGTGTTTCTTTATAAATGTTGTTTGCATCTATCCAATTAAAATTATAGTACCAGTATATGCTTGAGCCTTCAGAATGTTTATCTTTTGTTTCTAAAAATTCTGCTGTTTAATTTTCTTTGGAAGAGTTACTCAAATTTTATCTTTATGTTTGAGGCTATGAGCCAGTAATATTCTAACCAAGGAGAGACTATCTTTGGTTGCCAGACCCCCTCTTTGGCTCCATCGGATAGCATCTTAAAATGCTAATTGCTACCTAGGAATGAAACGAACCCCTCCCTTTGATTCATTCATTGAGTTTGCTTAATGGTCTACTGTTTGCTCTAGTGGAAGACTGCCACCCTACTTATCCCAAAAAGGGCAGAGGAAAAGCTATTTTATATGTGAATCCTCATTTTAAGCTCTTAACCCTCTTACCCTTTTGTTTTGAGAAAATTTGGCATCTTTGTATGATTGCACTAAAACACCTATTTGTTTTCTGGTTGCATATGGTAATGCAATATCATGGTGTCAATGTATGACATCCATTTATCTTGTTCGTTTTTAATTATTATTAGCCATCTTTCCTAAATCCTAACAACTCTAAGAAGTTTAAGTATATGCTATTGCTTGTGCTATTTTTTTGTTGGAGAAGGCTGTCTTGTTGTAGGATATACCATTAGAAACTAATTTTTTAACTAGAAGGATAACAGAGGTTTAATGCTTGAGTTCTATATCTATAGGCAGTTAGGCACATTTTGGGTGCCAGAATTTAGTCTTTAATGATACATAAATAATCAAATATTTTGTGAGTTTGTAATGGCATCAACCATCTTTACCTTTCACATAGAAAATTCCATCACATCATCATTCTCATTTGATATTTGTAACCATGTTCTGGTTTTAGCAATTCAATTCGTTAATTTCTTCTATTGGTGTCGAGATACAGTATTTCAAGGCTCAGAGGAACGTGGTCTTGTGTGTTGGAGCATGCCTTCTTTATTGGTAAAAATGTTTTGCCATATCTCACATGTTTCTGATTTTATTCCTCGAAATTTACCTTTCACTATTCTTACAATGCTGGATTGTAAATGATGTGACAGGTGCATCTACCGTATTTGCCATTATCACAAGGAGATTCAACGTATGGAGGAAGTGGAGAAGAACCACAAGGACGATTAGATAACAAAACAGTAGCTATGTTGTACGAAATTATATGTTTGTTTTGCGACTATTGTTGTGTATGAGCATGTAATCTATGTACTAATTCTGCATCTATGAATTACATAAAGTTGAATGGTTGGTATGATCATTCTCTTGTTTCTAATGGGATATTATAATAAAACAGGTTTTTTTTCAAGAATAATTATATTCCTTGCTGATTTGTGATAGAGAATGCATTGAGTATAGGATATATACACACACACCATTTAAACTCAGGCGAGTCCAAAGAGATGCAAATTTTTGCATTATTAATTTATTGCATAGATCAGAGAAGGTTAAATTAAATGCGCATTGTTTCTTGCACTTGAACTCCTATTTAAAAGCAGAGAAGATGACCCAAGAGTCTCAATATCCCTATCTATACTATGTATAAAATGAGAGAAGTTTGTAAATTTTACAAATTTATCATTTTTCCTTCCAAACTATCAACCAATTGGAAAAAAAAAAAAAAAAAAAAACTAAATAAAGTTTAAGTATCTTACAGCATAAGCTTTACATGATTCTTATAATTTTTATATAGGAGTAAGGATGAAATTTTTTTTATCTAAAATGATATGATTATATTTCAGTGATATGATTAAATTTTGAAAACAATGAAATTTATACATTGTCAAAAACTAAAAATTTTGAAAATTAGTTTATAATTTTAAATGTGAAAATAGTTTTAAATTTTAAATTTCATTTTATGAAGGGTTGTAAAATGTTTAAAAGTTTGGAAACTATTAATAATAATAATAATAATAATAATAAGGAGGAGGTTGTGAGATTAACTCTAACAATTTCAAATCAACAAATAAAATTTAGAAATTAATTCAAATATATATATATATATATATATATATATATTAATTGTGTAAGATATATAAATAAATAAATTGAATAATTTTTTAATAAAAAAAAGTTGGTAATTTATTCAAAATCATTTCAAATAAAATAATAAATAGATATAGTTAATCTAAAATTTGTTTTAAAAAACTATAATATGTTCTAAAATGGTTTAAAAAGTCTAGGAAAATATTTTTTTAAAATTTAAAATTAATTTGAAACCTAAATTTTTAAAATATACACTAAATTTTTTAATAAATATAATTTTTTTGAACAAATCCATCTAAAAACAATGCAAAAAATTATTTACAAATTCTAAAAGTAATTCTAAGATATAAATGTACAATAATATGAACAAAACATATTAGTAAGTATAATTAATCTCTTCTTAATTATTCAGAAATTAAAACTGACAAACACAAAATTATTATTATCATCATTAAATACCATGTTCAATTTTATTTTCAAACTTAATTGTTGAATATTGATGTTTTCCAATATATATATATATATATATATATATATATATATTATTTATAAATTTCGAAATACTATGATGTCATGAATAACCTTTTAATATAATGATTTAATTACATTATTGCAAATCATATATATTATCATAATAAATAATAAATCACGCATCGCTTGGGTGTACTACTAGTTTTATAAATACACCACAATATTTTAAAATAAAAATAACCCAATTCGATATGTCTAAAACACGTCCACTATTCAATCCACCAAACATCTTATTCAAAGATCTTGGTTGATGATTACTGCTCAAGAGATCAAAAGAGGCTGCAATTTCGATTTCTGCGGAGGTGGTGGTCGGTCGGCTTTCACAGGGAAGAAAGGCTTGAGAGATGAAATTGGCCCTATATGGATATTTTATTTACATTTAGTTAGTGCAAATTTATTATAATATTATTGTAGATTATGTATTATATTATGTGAAATATTTAATAATTTTTATTGAAATATTCCAAATCAACTTTAAATTTCATTGATGAATTTTATCATTGTAAAAAATATATTTAAGAATTAAATATACTACATTTTATAAGAAAACTTGACAAAACAAATCTAACATTTTCTCGCTAGAAAACCCACTCCTTTTAAAACAACAAAAGGAGTATATAGTAATGAAAAAAAATTAATAACACTAATCGACAAGATACTATAAAAAATATTCGATTCTACAATCAGTGACGGACTAAAGATTTTTGTTTAGGGGGTCCAATTTTGGACATTAACAGTAGCGGCAACGGTTGGAATAATACATCATTATAATTAACGAAGAAAATGGTTTAAAATTTGTATTTTGTTCATTGTGACCTAAATAATAAAATACTGTTAACATAAAATAAAAAATAGGATATGAAATAAACGAACCAGGCAAAGAAATAGAGAAAATGGAATATTTTAATAAATCTTCAAATTAGAGAAAAGAAATGTTCAAAACGAGAATTAAGTTAGGATGAGCCGGGTATTGCATTAGATTCTTCTGTACAATTAATAGACTTACTCTGTTACTCATTTGAGTCATTTTCTAATACATTAATTATGTAAGTATATAGAGATAAAAGGTCGGTGGTTTTGAGGCAATATTTATTAAAATTAATCACCATTATTATCTAACTTTGATCAAAATCATTGAATTATTAGCAAACGGATCCCCCTAAAGTTAGGGTGGGAGTGATGACACCATCATCATCTTCAAAAACAAGCTGAAATAAATGTATGTGTTATTGTGTATATATTCACTAAATGCTGAGAGATATTAGGGTTCAAAGAAGAATTACGATTCATGCATGTAGTTTCTACCAACATTCCTTATTAAACTTAAATTATGATATTTAAATTTACATTGGGTGAGTGTATGTATCTCTAAGAGATTGTATCGAAAATGGAAAAAAAAAAATTATTAAACATTTTTACGAAGGATATATTCTTGAGTTTCACAAAACCTTGTGTATAGCGGTTTCATGGATAATTTTCGTGAGATGGATCTTATCAATCAAACTAATTTTCATTAATATATATGTGAATTGTGAAGAGTGAGTTGTGGGTTGACCCGTCTCACATAATTGGTGAGATGATCCACGTTAGACTCACTCATCGAGTTTATTGAAAAAAAAAATCAAAACTAAGTGTTTCTAAGTTACATAATTTATCAAGTTTTTTTTTTCATTCAGAAAAAACTGACATGACAATTATTAAAAAAAATACATATTTATCGATGTTTATTTGAATCCGATTTTGAAGTCAGATTTTAGGTGATTTTTTTTTCCAAGAAGAGTCTAGTTTTTCCCTCAAATTCTATAAAAGTTAACAGCTTCATATATTGAAAATTTTGATTTGTGGAGATAATCACAATTAGAGTAATTAGATAAATAATGTTGATTATAAAGAAGTATTTTAGAATTTATAGGTCCAATATTATTAGTTGTTTTGTCAATTATTAGAATTAATCTTCACTAACTATATAAACTATGAATTTGTAAAATCATGTAACATTAAAGTTTACACACTGTCTATAAATTATAAATTTATAAAATCAACAAATTATAATTCTAAAAACAAAAAATATATAATTTAGATTTTTTATAACAAAAAAATAATAACCGATGGATTACTAGTTACAATAACAAAAATATCCTAATTTTGAAAAATAATTAATAAAAATCTACCCCTTTCTAACCCATCTATCCTCGGATTCTAACATCGATCGCAGCCCCTCCTCCTCCGCCCCCTCGATAGTCAACAAGATGGAACACGGCGACGATATCGGCGGCGAGCATCAGGAGAAACACGATGATGAACGAAGACACGATGACGAGGTCACATTTATTTATTTATTTCCGCCTGAATTTAGTCAGTCTAGATGTTTTTATCCCTTTCTGTTAGCCCTTGCTTCAATTTGGATGCCGAGTGACTGCTTAATTGAAACAACGGGAGAGTTGTTTGTTTATTTACTGTTTGAAGTTGAGGAAAGTGAAGTGATTTGTGTACCTGATTTTTCGGTTTCTGGTTGTAATTGTAATGATGTGCTGTGTGCATACGTTGAAAAGTTTTGTCGTATATAGTTGTTTCCAATTATGGGAGTGAGTATAGGTGCTCAAATTCGATCAATTTTTTTTTAATGTTTAATTGATTTTATTGGTACAGGAAGCTGTTGCTCGTCTCGAGGAATTTAAGAAATCCATTGAAGCGAAAATGGTTCTGCGTCAGAGTAATTTGAACCCTGAGAGGCCTGGTCTGTATTTTCTTCTATAGAATTTTACTTGAATTTGCAGCTTTAGCAGTTAAGATGTAGCTTCTGATGTTCCTATCACCTGTGCATTTCAATTGACTAATCATTATATTTGAAGTTGAATGTACCACAAGGGTATGGATAGAGTATCTCCAGGCTAGTTTGATGAAGACCTATAGAATGCCATAAATTAAATAAGGTGCCACGGGATCCTGTACTGATGTACCGTTATCAATTTGTCCTATCATGATATCATCGTAGTCTGTAGTAGGCATCTTGTAATCGTAGGTATTCATAAGATATCATCTGATCTGAACTACGCTTGAGATACCAAGATTCTTCATATCTAGATTAATAGTCGCAAGTTATTTATACAATATTTGGTTGCTTAATTTCTATATGAGCACAACTCTCTCTCTCTCTCTCTCTCTCTCTCAGTTTGCGTTCGGCCACATAGAGATTCAATTGCTCCGTCAACAATGTGTCAACTGCCTATTAAGGCTGAAATTTCACTATCATACCAACTATATAGTAAAGCACAGTGTTAACATGGGTATTGAGTAACATTCTGCATTTAACTCATAATCTGGATATTCAGATGCTATGTAAGATCAATATCTGCATTTTTATAAGTTTGCTGCCTTAGTTCAGATTTCTAAGCTGAGAATATAGTTGAAACTTTGGTCAATATACTATCATGAATTGATCAGAATTAATGTAAAATGAAAATGAATAGATATGTCCACAGGCGGTGGAAATTTTATTTCTTGTTTGATGTTTGGTTGCCCGTCTGATTTTTCACTTGAGAAGTTGAAATTTTTATTTGTTTAAGAATTTTGTTCTCCTTTACTGCTTTCATTGCTTTACTGCTTTCACCTAGCAACTCTTGATCATATTCCTTTCCTTGCACCAAGGTTAAGAAGGCTGAAACTTTATTCGTTCCTCTGCTTGTTATTACTCAGCCATGCTACTCTTAATTCTTAATAGTTTAACGACCTTTATGCTCGAGTAAAAACTTTGGAACATTAACCTCTCTCAGGAATACATAATTTAATGTTGGCATCTTTTTTTAATATATGTTGATATAGCTAATTGTCCATTCCAGACTCGGGCTTTCTCAGGACATTGGATTCAAGCATCAAGCGCAACACAGCTGTCATAAAAAAATTAAAGCAGATAAATGAAGAACAGCGAGAAGGTTTAATGGATGAATTGCGCAGTGTCAATTTAAGCAAATTTGTCAGTGAAGCAGTAACTGCCATCTGTGATGCAAAGCTTAAAACGGCTGATATACAATCTGCTGTACAGGTAGCTATTCTTTCTACTGGTTTCTTTCATTTTATTGGTTATGCAGTTATTATCTTTTAATTTTGTCAACTGGATTCATTCACTCAAAACTTATGTTCTATGTTCTTGAGGAAAATGATTTTGCGGCCATATGTCTGAGCAGTGGCTCCTTATTAAACAGTAGTAATTAATTGCTTAGGAACTGTGAGCATTCTTATATAGAGGCTAGGTTGCTTTATGATGGCTGGTTTACAGTTTAGTTTCCCTTCTACTAATATAAATTAAATTGTTGATCTGATTCCTACTTTACTCAAAGGTTATGCTTTGAAGATGATGAGTTCTATAGAATAAAAAATGTAGGAGAGTTGACCCTCCTGCACCTCTTTTGGTATTTCCATGTGAGTTACATAGAAGAAGTTACTTTTAGGGAAAAAAGTTCAATTGATGTGATGAGGAAGCTTCATGTGAAATTGTGGCGAATCTTGTTAGTGAACTTCATCTCTTGAGGAGCTAGTGCAAGACTGCCCAGCCTTGAAGAATCTTTGATACATCAATATAATAAACTGACATGCCAATTAGCTAAGGATTTCAAATCAGGGAGTAATAACTAATAACTATGATTTCAAGTGATGGTATGATTTAGAATCCATCATATTGATCTAAAAATAGCTTAAATTTTTTTGTTGTGAATGGTCAAATAACATTAATAGTAGCATATAATGTATTACACTTCTTGACTTCTATCATCTCTTTTTTGGCCTTTATGTTTGTATTGATTGGACTTCTCTGGTACCTATAGAATTACTCTTAATACTAGTCTTTTGGCGTCAGATTTGTTCTTTGCTCCATCAAAGGTATAAAGAGTTCTCGCCTAGTCTTGTTCAAGGTCTCTTAAAAGTTTTTGCACCCGGAAAATCTTCGGAGGATTTAGACGCAGACAAAAATTCAAAAGCTATGAAGAAACGGAGTACTTTGAAGCTTCTTTTGGAACTGTATTTTGTTGGAGTTGTAGAAGATAGTGGCGTCTTTGTGAACATCATTAAGGATCTTACTAGCTCAGAACATTTGAAGGATCGTGATGCAACACAAACAAATTTGTCCCTTCTTGCTAGTTTTGCTCGACAAGGAAGGTTTCTTCTTGGTCTTCCACTAACTGGTCAAGAGATTCTTGAAGAGGTACAACTAATATACTTTGTTATCATTACACTCTGCATTTAATTTTATGTTTCTTGTTTTACCTATTGTTATTGTTCCGACATCTCTAATAAACTATTTTTTTGGTTACATTGATGTATGATGGGGCTTCACCTAGATTTCTATTCATTAGCTTGCTTGCTTGAATCTGAGGCTGGAATGTAGTATAATATTAAGTACCTTAATGGAATATAAGGATGGATACTTCTTTTATACTCACATTGACAAAGGTAAAGTGATTTGGTATATCCTTTTTTCTGAAAATAAGTTTGGATGTAGTGGCTGTCCTTTGTTTCATGGCTCTGAATTCTAAACCTATCTAAAGATGTGAGATGAAGGGTGTCACCTTCCAATGATGTTGAGTGATTCATAATTTATCACTTGACACTTGTTAAGTTGGCTGTTTACAAGCTTTGAACTGTTATTGATCACAATGGTTACTCCATTACCCGAAAGATCTTTTTGTTGTGCTTGGCTGGCTTTTGTTATGTGCTCGTCACTGCTTGAATTACATGCATAATTGGTATTTGATGCATATAATTTGTTAGCATTTCTGATAGTTTTATTAACTGAATTGTGCTGGTGTCAATAACTTACAGTTTCTCAAGGACCTTAATATTACGGCAGATCAGAAAAAATTCTTTCGAAAGGCATTCCAAACTTACTATGATGCTGCTGTGGAACTCCTTCAAGCTGAGCATTCGGTAAGGAATTTGGAGTTGAATTTTGGTTTATGATTTCGACCTTTTTCTATTCATTTCTGGAAAATGTGTTATTTTATCATTGCCTAATTGTTTAACCATTCTAAATTCACAAATGGTAGTCACTTCGCCAAATGGAGCATGAAAATGCAAAGATTTTGAACGCCAAAGGTGAATTGAGTGAGGATAATGCCACTTCATATGAAAAGCTGCGGAAATCTTATGACCATCTAAGTCGTGGCATCTCATCGTGAGTTAACTGTCAATTTGCCCTTCCAGACTTGTATATTTCACAATGCGTTAATTATGTGACTCCTTTCATTCAGTTTTTGGAAGGTTTGGATGTATTTCTACCCCACAGATTACACATATCTATTTATGATTTCATCATCTTACTTGGGGATTCTCATTTATTTTGCCTGTCATTAATTTGGCATCCTGTACCTTTACTTCTTTCTGCACTTCTAGTATATTGCTTTTCGTTTTGGCTATCATTTTGCTGAATTATTACAATGTTTCCTTTTGCAGTTTAGCAGAAGCACTTGATATGCAACCTCCTGTGATGCCAGAGGATGGTCATACAACCAGAGTCACATCAGGGGAGGATGTTTCATCTCCTGTTTCTGGGAAGGATTCTTCTACTCTTGAAGCCCTCTGGGATGATGAAGATACTAGGGCTTTCTATGAATGCCTTCCAGATCTTAGGTAGCTGGTTTAGATATAACTCTTACGTTCTTCCTTGGATGAAATAATGTAGATTGAAATTGTTGACTCGTTTTCCTGATTAGAGCATTTGTACCTGCGGTGTTGCTGGGAGAGGCAGATCCAAAGTTGAATGAGCAATCTTCAAAGACACAGGACCAATCAACTGTAAGTACCTGATCCAACTTTTCTTTCTCCACTATTAGTTGCATGGTAATACTTAAGTCACATCCTGTTACTTTCTTCTGGCTTTTTTTGTGTGTGTGGAAGGATATGGCTCTTGAGTCAGATAAAGGTCAGATAGCTACACAAGAAAATCCTGAGGTTCCTGCTGATGCTGCAATTGTACCCGAGGATAAAGAGAGCAAAGATAATGATAAAGAAGAAAAGGACAAGGAGAAGGCCAAAGACTCTGATAAAGAAAAGAGTAAAGAGAAGGATATTGAAAAAAGAGGAGAAAGTGATAAAGATAAAACTAAAGGTTTGGATGGAACAAATCTTGAAGCTTTGCTGCATAGGCTTCCAAGCTGTGTGAGCCGTGATCTGATTGACCAGCTGACAGTAAATTTCATCTTTCCTGCTCAAGCTTCTCTTAACTTTTCTTGGTCATTTTCGCGTCAAGTAGATACTAGGAATGAGTCTCTCATATGACCTATCTCAATTTTCCAGGTTGAGTTTTGCTATTTGAATTCAAAGTCCACTAGGAAAAAACTCGTGAGGGCTTTGTTTAATGTTCCAAGGACATCTCTGGAGCTGTTGCCATACTACTCACGCATGGTTTCGACACTGTCAACTTGTATGAAAGATGTATCGACCATGCTCGTACAATTATTGGAGGAAGAATTCAACGCATTAATTAATAAGAAGGTGCCTATAGCAGATTCACACATTATTTTTTTAAATACAATGTATTCTTGTTTGATAGAACATTATATTTCTATTACTTTGCAGGATCAAATGAATATTGAAACAAAAATACGAAATATTAGATTTATTGGAGAACTTTGCAAGTTTAAAATTGCACCTGCCAGCCTGGTATTTAGCTGTCTAAAGGTATGAAAAAGTATCTCGCATATTAAGAAGTCTTTTTCCAATTCGCTCTTAAGCTCTTTTGATGCCTGTATTGACTCTTCACTCCCATCATTTGGGATATCACAGATTTTCTTTTTTTATTTTATAACTTTGGTAAATGGAATGCTTTCAACTATTGGATTGTTGTTATACAATGCTTATCTTTTGATTCAACATGTTGACTGATTTATTCTCTTAAAAACATTTCCAGATGTAGCAAATGTTTTCTAATTAGATTGGTAGGTAAATTATGGTCTGATTGAGACGGTGTTTCTTTTTATTAGAGATAGTTTTCTTTAATTTCAGGCTTGTTTAGATGATTTCACTCACCATAATATTGACGTCGCTTGCAATCTCCTCGAGACCTGTGGTCGCTATCTCTACCGGTCCCCAGAGACTACTGTACGTATGTCGAACATGTTAGAGATACTTATGCGCTTGAAAAATGTCAAGAATTTGGATCCTCGTCAAAGCACCTTGGTGGAAAATGCTTATTACTTGTGTAAACCCCCAGAAAGATCTGCACGAGTCTCCAAAGTTCGTCCTCCTCTGTACCAGGTAGTTTTGCTCTTTATTGGCCGTTATGTTTTGCCGTTTTGTTTAACATGGTTTTAACCTTATATATGGTGTATTCTACAGTATATTCGGAAACTACTTTTCTCAGATCTTGATAAGTCTTCCATTGAGCATGTGATGCGGCAGTTGCGTAAGCTACCTTGGAGTGAATGTGAGGCATACCTGTTGAAGTGTTTTTTGAAGGTCCACAAAGGGAAATATGGTCAGATCCATTTGATTGCATCACTTACTGCTAGTCTGAGTCGCTATCATGATGACTTTGCAGTTGCTGTTGTTGATGAGGTTGGTGATTTACTCTTTGATCTGATTACCAAATGTTTTGCATTCTATAGTATATGTAAGATTCTTGACGGTTCTTACTCTATGGTATGAATTATTATGTCTTCGATATATTAGGTTAAGTAAATGAAATTGCCTGAACGAATATTCATTTAATAGAGTAGTTTCCAGTCAATCATGTTCATGTTACTGCAGTAATCTGAAAAGTTTGCTCCAAGCTAATAAAGCAAAACCAAAAAAGTTAGTAATTCCGTCAGCCCATGGCATTATATTATGCTGTCCTTGTTCTGTGATTAGCAAAATGTAGCATTGGATTCTCAAATGCTGCTCAATATGTATAATATTTTCTGAGCAAATTCAGTTTTGTTAAACAAGATCAGACTGCAATGTAGTCTGAAAAGTTTGCTCCAAGCTAATAAAGCAAAACCTAAAAAGTTAGTAATTTCATCAGCCCATGGGCATTATATTCTGCTAAACTTGTTCTGTGATTAGCAAAATGTAGCATTGGATTCTCAAATGCTGCTCAATAAGTATAATATTTTCTGACCAAGTTCAGTTTTGTTAAACCAGATCAGACTGCAATGTATTTGCTATATGTAAAAATTTGGGGAAGTTAAGTCATTGTATGTATAATAGTGGGATATTATAGCTTTGTAGGTTCTTCGTCTGTGGATGAATAAATTGTTCTGGTAGTTCCGAAAAATGAAATAGAGTATCACCATATCTGTATGATATCTCCGACGTCATTGATTTGTCATTAATGTCTATATAAATATTTATGTGTGTGTGTGTTTTGAAGTACTTTATAAACTTGCATCGGTGAAATACATAATTCCTGTGAATGCCACATCTCTGATAGGCGGATTGTGGAAAGTTAAGATAAACATTGCCATGGGTGTTTTCTGTTGAGCCCCATTCTAGCCAATTCTGTTTTTCCTCTCAGGTTTTGGAGGAAATAAGATCGGGGTTAGAGCTGAATGACTTCGGAATGCAGCAACAACGCATTGCATTCATGCATTTCTTGGGCGAACTTTACAACTATGAACTTGTAGATTCATCTGTCATTTTCGATACACTCTATCTGATTCTTTCTTTTGGCCATGGGACAACAGAGGTATGGAGTTATCTATTATTACAATAAACTGTGCATTCTCTGAATTTTGAAATTTATTGCTTACAAATTTATGTTGCAACATTTTAATGCTAATCTTCTTGTCTTTGACAAGTTTGACGTCAACCATTTCTTTGATTCTCTTTTGAGAATAAACTGAAGATGCTTTCATGATATTTGATTTTTCTTTTTGTTAAAATATCTTTTCTGCTGATTAATATATGAGCACTTATTTGTTCATGTTAAATACATTGGTTTTCTTAACATAGACTTTAATGAATTTAGTTCTGAATACATTTTGTAATGGCTCATCATATATACAAATTCTGAATTTATTTTGGCTATCTTGTATGTAATAAAAATGGCTATTGTTGCCATGTAGAGAATTTGATCATCATAGTTGTCAGGTTCTGTGCCATTTAACTCCATTCATTATGAAATCTGTTGATTTGATGACTGAGTTTGAAATCTACGTTCAAAGGGAGTTGTCTTATGGAATATTTGGTATTTGATATCTTCAGTTTGCTTGTTGTCCCTTGTCTGCTTTAATACTTTGGGTTTCAAGTAATATTGATTTGTTACTTTATTGTCATGATACTAGCAAGATATGTTGGATCCTCCAGAGGACTGTTTCCGCATCAGAATGGTTGTCACACTTCTTCAGACCTGTGGGCATTACTTTGATAGAGGTTCATCAAAAAGAAAGCTTGATCGGTTCTTGATTCATTTCCAGAGGTACATCCTGAGCAAAGGGTCTCTTCCCCTGGATATCGAGTTTGATCTACAGGTCAGTTTTAACCATTCTATGAACTTTGAACTAATTATTTACTTGAACTGCATTTTCCAGTTATACCTGAATCATTTATTTTCAACTTGAGGAGATTTCATATTAAAGGACAAAGGAAAATGTACTGTTAGTTGAGAGATCTATTATCATGATTTAACTTGTGTTTTTGGTTGTTGGGTATTAAGTTGGTTTTGGTTAAAACAATTAAACCTGGAAATTTGGATTTAACTGTGCTGAAAAGGATTGAGCAAATTGAATGATAAAAATCATTAAAATACTTATAGCTTTTATTGGTCTCTTTCCCTCTGAAGTAAAGGAGGGACTTAGGTACTCTACAGAGGTTAATTTTTATGTAACCTAGTTTGAGCCAATTTTATTATGATAATTTTACGATCATCTAAGAGTAGGTTGGAAATGCATATTGTGATCGACAATTCATCTCATTACTATCATTTGTTACTGCTCTTTCCTGTACTGTTGTGAAACTTCCTTGTAGTGCAACTTTTCTCAGCCGATCTTACAAATAGAGAAATTTTCAGGACTTATTTGTTGCATTGAGACCAAAGATGATCAGATATTCATCATTTGAAGAGGTTAATACTGCTCTAGTCGAACTTGAAGAGCTTGAACGCAGAGTTTCAACAGAGAAGACTCATAAGGAGAAGTACTCGGACTCAGAAAAACCCTCGAGCAGAAAGAGTTCCAGCTCTCTATCTGTGAATGGACAGAGTGTTGCGAATGGCACAGAGGAAAATGGTGAATTACATGAAGATGATGTTGGGGAGACTGATAGTGACTCTGGAAGTGGCACCACTGAGCATGTTTATCATGATGATGAAGAGACAGATCAAGACGAGGCTTGTGATAGTGAAGATGATTCTGATGATGGAGGTGATCCTGCTTTAGCTTCAGATGAAGACGATCAGGTACGTGTTAGACAGAAGGTCCCGGAGGTAGACCCTGAGGAGATGGCTGATTTTGACCGAGAACTGCGGGCCCTAATGCAAGTAAGAATGTGGGATTCATTTTCCATATCACATTATCCATGCTGATAATTATAGACCAACACAAATTATTTATTTCAATGGATACAGGAAAGTTTGGATTCAAGAAAGCTAGAGCTGCGCTCACGCCCAACAATAAATATGATGATACCGATGAATTTGTTCGAGGGACCTGTCAAGGAACACCATGGAAGAGGAACTGATGGTGAAAGCGGCGATGAGACTACAGACGACGGGAATGGAGGAAATAAAGAAATCCGGGTGAAGGTACTTGTGAAGCGTGGAAACAAGCAACAGACAAAGCAGATGTATATTCCTCATGATTGCTCTCTCGTACAGAGCACAAAACAGAAAGAAGCTGCCGAACTCGAAGAAAAACAAGATATAAAGCGGCTTGTCTTAGAATACAACGATAGAGAAGAGGAGGAACTCCATGGAGGTACGCAGCCACTAAATCCAAGTCATAGTGGAGGCAGAGGTGCAAATAGAGGGCACACATGGGACGGACACCATAGGTCTGGTGGGCCACGTCATCGGCATATTTATCACTCGGGTGCTGGGATTTACTATGGTGGGAGAAGAAGATGATTCTAGCACTACCAAGAGATTGGACAAGAACAGAAGAAGCCTAAGCAACTACACTCACTAGTGGGAGTGGATGTGTGCTCTTTAGCCGAAGAAGTGCTCGTCTATCTTGGGTTGGAGCTTGGATTCATCTCTATGTTCATATTGTTGATAGGTGATGGAATATGAAAGGCACCATTGCTTGTTGAAGGTAGGTTTTGAGAGGTGTTAATATGGCGTGTAAGGTCTATGTGTTCGCGATTATAGCACGTTGCGTTTGAATACCGAATCTGAGTATCATAGACTGAAGGAATGTAGCTTGTTGTTGCTGGTAGACAAACACATGCCCTTGTAATTTGAAAACATGGTATGCTTGCATATTTTAGCCAATTCCTGGAAAAGAATGCATTGAGTAGAGAAATTTTACCCCCTTCTTATCAAACTGCTCGACTTTCAGTGGTGTTTATATTTATGGCTCTACGAATATGACACAGTGATAAAGTATTTGAAGAATGACGTGAAGGATTGAGTTCCAACCCTTTAGAGTGGAAAGACCTTTTGTCCATGCATGTGTGAATAAACTGTAGCCACAGCAAGATTTTCTTGGAGGATGCACAAGGGATGGCTATCCCTCTCTTATAATTAACTCTTCTGGCATCGGGTTTGTAATTTCATAGTTTCAGTGTCAATATTATGTTATGTTTTTAATTTGTCTAAGTGGATGTATTTTCATTTGAGAACATTAGGTTGTATTTTGATTTTGTTTGAATTGGTCTGTATACGTTTATTTGAATCAAGTTTGGTCCTTGTATTTAATTGTTAGATAATGACCAAACTAATACAAATGGAAGTGCAAAAACTCAATTCAACTAATATAAGTCTATCTATAAAAAATAAAGTACCAGATGTATTGTTGAAAGTGTTCTCCAAGTTTGAAATAGAAACCATGATCGTATTTTACACACTGAATGTTCTTGTTACATCGACAAAAACATACAGTTTTCTTCTACTTTAATCCATCCTCTTTGCCAGATATGACGAGCAAACATTCTTGTTCTCAAGAAGATATCACAAAGCTTGGTGAGTAGATTGCTATGAATAGTCAGTATCTCATGCTAATATTCACCGACTTAGATTCCTCAATTGACGCAGTCATGCAGGTATCAGTAATAGGAGATGCTGTACACAAGCTTCCTGTGGTTATGTCTCTCGAAGTTTATGATTACATCATCGATAGATTCCTCCCAATTTTCAGTAGCCTCAATCTGCATGTAACAGTAAGTAGTCAAAAAATAGAGTGTTGATATTCAATCAAGCACACATGGATAGGTGTACCTCTTGGCACAATTGTAAAGCAAGCCGACCACCAATAGCTGCCTCCTCGTGATTATCTTTTACTTCCAAGTTGATGACTAAAACGGGCTTCAGAAGCACATGATTTCGATTATGTAGATCTGCAACATGTTCCACGCATATTGAACTGGTCAATTATAGAAAGAAAATTATACAAAGCTTTTAACTTTAACTTATGGGCATAGGCAAACCAAAATGTCCTTTAACTTCACAATTATAGCAGACAACAAGGACAAACCTTCCAGAACCATATCAAAAACTTTTTCTTCAAATGTAAGCACCACGTCAAATGTACCATCAGCTGCATTATCTTGCCAACGCTGAGGAGCAGTTTTTACACCTACGTTCCTCTTGAGCATTGGTAGTATTCCATTTCTTCGATACCTGTAAAATTGAAACTTTTGAGACTGAAATACTCATAATATACTCATGAAACAAAGGTCAGCTTCAACATGAGCACGTCTGTCCATATTCATCTAGGTGAAACATTGAGCATCAAGATTCAGTGTTTAATCTGGATAAAGTTAGATGACGCGTGCTACAAACATCTAATGTGTTAATCCATAATAAACCAAGCACAAGCAGTCAACATCTTCACATTAGGATTAATCATCTTTGCATACCTCTTAACGAACAGACACAACCAAAATTTATGGCTGCCCACCAATTATAGTACACAGTAAATTTGAAGTTCTCCTACCAATCCATTTTAATGGATATATCTAAAGGCCAACGGAGATAGAATCATCCTATATACCTAAATAAAATTCTCCCCTGCCCTCTCCATCTGCATCCCACACCCATTAGCGAGTGATAAAATAAAAAGTTCCCTATTTCATTTGTTTACAAATGGTGACGATTTCACCATCATGGCATGTAACATTTATGTCCATCTATTATAATGCAAAACTCAGCTTACACTTCTCAGTTAAAGATTTAGCAAATTTTTTTTTAAATCTTGCATCCACCATTTGGCTGTAAATCAACGAAGAATAGATTGTGGAATATTCATCACCCATCATTGATACACCCCCTAGAACTTGGATTCATCAAAAGTTACTGCATCCATATCATAGAATCAAAGAGGCTAGTCTTCCACATTTTGGCTTGTCATAGTTACTTTTCCATCAATTTTACCACCAACATAAAGGCTGCATATCTTCTCCAACATCTTTTTTTTTTTCCTAGCAAATAAAACCTTTTTTTGCCAAATTCTTCTGACACACTTTATAGGTGCTTATATGCTCTTAGAAGATGACCTAAATAGCTTATAAGCAAAGGCAAATACCCTCTAAAGCTCAAGCTCTTGACAAACCGAGCTTGACCTCAATACACCCATCCAAAACCTCACAAGGATTTTTCAATTTCTAAATTTTATATTTCAGTTAGTAAATGAAAAATACTATTAACTTATATAATTCATTTTATTTAGATTAAATTTAATTTCACAACACTTCACCACACTTTTCTAATCCTCACAAACCCTAGCCTTCAAAAAGCCGCTAAAACCTCATACCACCGGTATCTCCAGTCATGGCAGATCACATACTAATTGCAGAAGGCTTACATAAAGCAATAAACAGAATAATATATTGGCTGGATGCAATTTTAGCAAAACTATGAATTCATCTATAATATAACATGAGAGAGAGAGAGAGAGAGCTCACAACTCGGGGTCTTTACGACGGAGGTCATCAAGCATTTGCTTATAGGGAGTACCGAAATCGTAGACGTTGGGTTCTCTGAGGGAGGGACCAGGGAGCTTAACGTGTTGCCCAGTGCCGTAGGAAGCCACATCAAATCCTTCTCTCTTCAACAACGCGTGCGCCTCCATACTCCGATTCTGATTCGACGAGCACACCATTGCATGCCGCAGTCTCATCTCGCCTCTCTGTCTCTCTCTCTCTCTCTCTCTCTCTCTGCCTGAGATTAACAGCCGGAAAAGCACCGAAAGAAGAAGGAGAAGTTCACTGGGCCTGCTGTATGAGATAACCCAACAAACCGCCCCAATTTAACTTCGTTAAAAGTGGATTTATAGGTTATAATTGGGCCAGGCCCAGATTTTGTTCTTTATTATAGTAGATTTTAATTAAGTTCAATTTGAGCTCACTTCGTGCAATATGATTTTATCACTCTATATGGGCTTAATTGTAAAAAAAAATTATCCACATTTTCCAACATTGTAATTTAATCCCAACTTTTTACGAATGTGTAATTTAATCCCGACATTTAAAAATTAGCAAAAAAATCACGACTTTAACTCATTATTGCAATTCAAAGCACAATTGCATTCTCCAACGATCCAAGTTCGCGTGTCAAATAAAGTAGCGTATTAAAGTCGAATTTGCAATATTATGTTAAAACCCTAATACTTATGTAAATGTTGAAGTTGTGATGTACAAAATAATTAAATATGGTTCGAATTGCAATAATTTGTTAAAGTCATGATTTTTTTTGCTAATTTTTAAAAGTTTGGATTAAATTGCAAATTTGTAAAAAGGTGGTATTTTTTATTTTTTTATTTTTGCAATAAATTCTTTTATATTTTATTTACTAAGCCATTGTGGTCTGAGGACTCTAATTTTACAAGCAACATTCTCTTTTAGCCTCTAGTACAATTTATGAATGGCATGATGAGTAGTTTAAAATTTAAATAAACTCTATGTTTATTTTTAGTTACTATAGTAGATTTTAATCATGCCCAAGACAACTCAATCAAACCTGATTTGTGTGTTATTATTTGATGAAATGTAACACAAGTAATTAAAATTCATGGTTTAATGGGATTTGGTTTGAGCTTAAAAGTATGCAAGATTTTGGCATGAACATCATAGAACATCACATTTGCTTCATTCTTGGTGGGTTGAAAAGACATAAAGCCTTGTCCATCATTGTATCTTCCATATTGTGTCATTGATCCTCCTCCACTAGTTAGAAATTCCACCTAATATATATGTGCATACATAATTGATATTTCCCTTTCTCTATTTTAAAAATATATTTCAATCTTTTTTTAAAAATAAAACACCACATTTACACATAATTAATTCTCACACTCCAATGTTGCTGATGTGTTGAAGACAGTGGTCATGCCCATTGATAAGTTTTATAAGTAGTTCGATTTAGTTACCGAACGAGCAACAGCAGATTGATTATAAGCTCCCACCACTAAAAATGTTACACTGCTTCCTGTGGGGTGTGAAATTTGGACAACTCCAAAACACACTTTGATTTTGTTTAGACATAGACAGCATGGGATTAGCATTGTTTGATCTGTTTGTTTTGCCCATTTTATTTCATGTACATTTAGGACCTCTATTACCACCTTCTTTTATATAGGTGTGGATCAGAAAAGGTTGTAACATTTTTAGGTTAATTAGATTTATGTGATGTTTGAGAACCATGCAATAACTATGCTTGTTGTAGATTTAACATTGGTGAATATGCAAAGTTAATCTTGCAATTATCTATAAGGATATGTCCAAATTGTTCTCATTTTTTTGATTATTAGCTATTAATTAGTCTCGTATCTTTTAACAAAATAAAGATATGGTTTAATAGATTAAAAAACAAAAACAAAATATGATTGGAACAAACTAGATTTGTACCTTTATCTATCTCTCGTGCTTTCATTTGTCTTTTTAATGAATTTAGGATTATTGAAGATAAGTATGTCAACCATGATATATATTTCTTACCAGTTTTTTGTGTGCATTTAAAACTAAGCAATAAAATGAGATAACCATACCCCAAATTTGACGTTATGGGTCAATATGATTCAATATGATTTTAGACATATACACCGTTTTCCCCATTCTAAAGTGTATCATCTCAAACATGTCTAAAAATCATTTGAATGAATTTAGACAATTTTTAATCATTATTTAATTTTTTAGTAGATGTCATGTGAAACTTTATATAAAATGGATTTGATATAAATAAAGCAGATCAACTCATATAAAATAGAGTTGATATAAATCAATAAAGCAGATCAATTCATTTAATATAATCAATGTTGATCTCACAAAAAACCATATACCCTCACAAGCTTTATATGAATTTTTGCTTTAACCTTTTGTTTTATGTCATATGAATTTTTGCTTTAACTTTTTTACTATCATAATGTAAAAACTGATCCTAATATAAAAATTGACATTTATCTCCAACAGTGTGTAGTATTTGTTGCACTAAAATGGAATATTAAATAATATTTTTCTTTAATATTATTTTTTTCTGCTTTATATTTAAATTTTTGAAAAATAAAAAAGATAAAGAATACGATAGATATTGACTTGAGTAGAATATTGACAGTTTAAAAAAAATTAATATAAACTTTTACGGAACTGCTGGAGAAGAAAAACATCAAATTCAAATGTTGTCGAATCCAATATTTTTAAGCAATGTTGAAGATGTTCGCAATCCAAAAGTCGACTCTAATGTATCTTTTAACAATAGTGATTATTGTACTTTGTAACTCATTCTAAATCCCCTATGTCATTCAAATTCTAAACAGACTCAACCTATATTTATAATTAAATTCAAATTTAAAAAAAAAGTTGTTAGTCATAGAGAACCCCTATTCAGATGTGGAATATTATTATTTATTTGGATAATAAAAGGTATTGGTGGATTGAATAAATGGCAGAAAATTATGGAAATTCGCGGACGACTCGAATATTCGTTTCCTTCTCCATTTTATTCTACACATCCACCCGCATATTCCCTCGTATCATTCCTTTTCCAACCATTAACCTACTTTTTAAAAAATTAAAATTAAGTATTTTCTAAATAAAAAACAACATCTCTAAATTCGAAACATATATAATTTTAATTCCAGTTGAATATTTCCTAAAGAAAAGAAAAAACCGAGGTTGTTAATAAAATAAAAAGGCCACGCAATATCTGTGGCAATAGATTTTTTCTTAGAATTAAAATCACGATAATTCAAAAATAATGATTCCTTTAAATTAATAAATAAAACCAGGCTTAAGTAATTATTAATTGTACGTTGTTTCTTGTTTCTACTATAAATATTCTCAGGTCATTGCACATACCTCGCTAAGCCAAATACTCTCTCTCTATATATATCATCGCCGTAATCCCAGAAAAGAAAATCAATCAAGAACTCTCTTGTTCTTTATTTTTTTATTTTTAATATTCTTCTCTTCTAATACATATAGGTATATAGATATATAAATATCCCTTCTTTTTCAGTCAGAGAATCTTATATAAAAAATATGGGTTTTTCTGGGAAAAAAACCATGGTTGTATTGAGCCTCTGGCTGGTCACAATCTCCATATTTTGTTGGGAAATTTCAGCAAAGCTTCCAAGATTTGAGCAGCCCACCAAAGGCGATGGGTCTCTCAGGTTTTTGGTCATTGGAGATTGGGGAAGAAAGGGAAACTTTAACCAATCTGAAGTTGCTTTTCAGGTTTCATATTTTTCATCTTGTTTGATTTTATTGAGACAGACTCGTCTTATAGATGTTACACCTGATTATTTAATTCGATACATGATTCGATTATATATATATATATATGTATGTATGAGTATATGTGTGTTTGTGTATATACACGTAAAATAAGTAATGTGGCATGGTTTATATATATGAGATAGGTGTTCTTATTTTTTGGGTAATGGTTTTAAAGATTTTCCTTTTTTTTTTTTGTCAATTGCAGATGGGAAGAATTGGAGAAGAATTAGATATAGATTTTGTAGTATCAACAGGTGACAATTTTTATGATAATGGGTTAGAAGGAGATACTGATCCAGCATTTGTAGAATCTTTTACCAACATTTACACAGCCAAGAGTCTCCATAAGCAATGGTTTAGTGGTAATTTTTGTTTTCTCCAACTACCCAAATATAATATACATTAAATTTATAATAATAACAATGATATTTTCAATTAAAACTAAGTTATATAATTTTGAGTTATAACATTTAATTTTTCCATGCAGTTTTGGGTAACCATGATTACAGGGGTGATGCAGTTTCACAAATGAGCTCTCTCCTTCGCAAAATAGACAGTAGATGGCTTTGCTTGAGGTCTTTTGTTGTTAATGCAGGTGAATTTTTTTATTTTTTTTACTTTAATAATTTGGTTTTTAGATCATTCAATTTTTTAATAATATTTTTTTTTTCCTAATAATAGAAATAGCAGAGTTATTTTTTGTGGATACAACACCATTTGTGACTGATTATTTTACAAATCCGGAGGATCATAAATACGATTGGCGTGGTGTCATCCCTACAAAGAAATACACTGCCCAAGCATTGAAGGTAATTTGTCAAAACTCTATATATTCAAAATTAAAAATAAAAACTCTATGTATTGATTTGAATTGTATATATAGGATCTAGAATCAGCATTGAAGCAATCAAGGGCAAAATGGAAATTTGTAATAGGTCATCATGCAATCCGAAGTGTGGGCCATCATGGTGACACCCCAGAGCTTGTTCAACGCCTCCTTCCAATTCTTCAGGTACAAATTCTGGAAATCCCAAAAATACCCTCATAGTTTTGATTTCTATATTGCACTTGGTAATATTTTTTACCTAATATAACATCCACATATTTTGTTTTAATTTTAGGCCAATAACGTTGATCTCTACATGAATGGCCATGATCATTGTCTTGAACAAATCAGCGACGATAAGAGGTACAATAAAACAATACCTATACATATATTAATTTCAAGAAAAAGAAAAGTATGATCTTTTTAACATAGTTTTATTGGATTATTTGCAGTCCAATTCAGTTTTTGACAAGTGGGGCCGGGTCAAAGGCATGGAGAGGAGACCTAAAAAATCTGAATAAAGATGCCCTAAAATTCTTCTATGATGGACAGGGATTTATGTCTGTTCAAATTGGACAAAGTGATGTGGAGATAATATTTTATGATGTTTTTGGGAAGGTTTTACACAAATGGACTAGGTCTAAGCAGCTTTTTTCTGATATGTAAATATTTTAGCATTTTTTTTTATCTGTATATAATATAAATAGGTAGTATTATCTTTGGCTTTATTTCATGCGGCTCTGCAAAGATATTATTTTTAGAGAATGTTTTGAGATAGGTGGATTGGAGAATATGTAGAAATTCAAAATGCATTTGGGTTTTTTTTTTTAAATTTTTTTATATGATGTAATTTTGATAGATATTGATGATATATCATTGTAATTTAGGCCTTTATTTGTTAACTATTGGGTTTGTGCATACGTGAGATTTTTATAAGGCCCGTCATAACTCTTTGGACTTTAGTATGTCTATAAAAATTTCTCCTTTGTATTAGACTATTATCTAAAAAAGTTTTACCTTTAAAGGGTATTATTTTTTTTTTAAAAGTTCAAATCAAAAGGAAAAAAAAAACTATTTATCGTGTTGTATCAAGCACCTAATTTTGAAATTTTATTTTACATCACCTCTATTAACATTGGTAAAGATTTTTAACATTGATTAATTAATGAAGACGAAAGAAACATGAATTCTATAGATGAGAATGAGATGGAGCCAGGAGAGTATATTTGATTATTTAATTATCCATAAAATCATTAAATAATAACTCTGCACTCACCATCCTAAATTTAAAAAAGGCCAAGTCTATCCTTACGGACCTTACCTTTCATCCAAACATATCCTTTTTATTATCTGAATTAATAAATACATCTAAACATTTCTCAAGTCAAACATAGAATATTTTTATATTTTAAAAATTTATAAGATTAAATTGAATAGAAGTATACTGTCAAATAAAGTATTTTAATATAATTTTATATAAAAATGAATCATCTGTATATTTAGAACATTAAAAAAAGAAAAACCAAACATGAAGAAAGTGTTATTTTTATTAAATAAAATAAAAATGAATGGTGTATTTTTTTTTTAAATCAACAAAAAGGCGCCACTTGTCATTAATCACAAGAAAGGTTTGAAACGAGGAAAAAGAGCAGAAACCCATCGCCGCATATTTAACAAGGCGGGAGTGGGTCCTACCTCTGACATCCTACCTCTGACACGTGGCAACCTGTCGACCACCATTAAAGCTGCTATCTCAGCTGTGTCTCGTATTTATCTCCCCTCCGATAAATTAGCACTCTTTCATCCAATACACAGCAATTCCACAACGATTGTTCCTCTCCCAATTCCTATTTATCATCTCTTCTTTTCCAACGATCAACTTTTTGGAGGAAAACGAAAACTTTTTTGTTCTGGGTTGTTCGAGAATTCCAGGATTTTTTCTCCCACATTTCGGTGTCTCAACTGTGTCAATCGAAAACAGAGAGAGAGAGAGAGAATTAATTGAGAGTGATTTTGCACAATATATGCTCTTTCTTTGTTTCCATGTCTGGTTTATGATTTACTCTGCCGTTAAAGGATTCAGCATTTATTTGAAGCGAAAATCAATAAATCTAGACAACCCAGATTAAATTGCACAAAAACTGCATAAAAAGGGAGGATAGATTATATCTTACCTTTTGAGTCACTACAATTGAAAAAAAACAAACAAAAAAAGCTTCAAAAAATGGCGACGATGGCCAACGACGCAGCCACCGTAATGCTTACGTCAGGGGCCAGCGGGAGAATCAACGCCTTGTTTTCTCTCTCTGTTTGGCGGAGTTTATGGCTGCTGATCAACGCATTCTTCCTGATTTTGTTGCTCCCCTTTCGGGGGAGGCGGCGGTGTATGGTGTCGCCGGAGTCGGCGGAGAAAGGCGGCGGCGGGAAGGAGGACAAGCAGCCACCGTCGGCGTCGGGGAAGGTGGTTAGGGTTCCGGCGGCGATGGTCTCCAGGAAGACCGCCGTGGACAAGGAGGTGGCGGCGCGGCGGACGTTGGCGATTAAGAGGGTGATGGAGGATAACGACGATGAAGATTGTTCTAGAGACGTCTCTTTGTTTATTTCTTCCAGAGGTGACACCATTTTCACCCAATCGTGGGCCCCTGTTAAGGTTCAAGTCAGGTAATTCATTTCTTCATCTTTATTATCATTTTTTTTTTTTTTTATTATTACTGGATTTTGTTATTATATTATTGGAGCATGAAATAGTTGTTTGAGATAGGGCTAATATTCAATGTATTCAGGATAAAATCATCCATTTGATCATGTAAATGCTACTAATTCACTTTACTGGTTATCTGCAAATGAATTTGAGCATAAAAATGGCAACCATTTGTAGAAAGAAAAATCAGTTCTGGTTATGAGGAGATGGTAATCTTTCTTCTATTGTTGTTGGAGTTTATTCGAGCGTAACGGCTCTAGAAAGGCGAAATGCCGATAAGAGTTGCTATCTCCAACGTACGATAAATTGTTATAATTGATTGATGTAGATGATCCACATTAAGTTTAAATGAGATTTAAGCACACAATATGACCTTGGCATAGGGTCGATTCTAAGTGGAACGCACCTCGAGAGTAGAGAAAACCGAGCTGCTTTTTTTAGGGTGACCATTTATCTGCAACTAGTATTTTTGTGACAGGGTATGGGGTTTGGGGAAGATAAGGTATTGGAGAATATTAGCTCTGCAACCAAATGTCCTTTTTGCTCATTGCCAATTTGCATCAGATAATTTTATTCTTTCACTCATTTTTTTTAATGGGATTGAAAAGGACGTAATCATGTTTCTTCTTAATTGCAACATAAAACTTGCTTAATTATGGTTGTTGTGATTTGCTTTATATTATATTATGCTTTTTGAGAAACTTGGCGCGTTTCTTTATTGCCTTGAATGAAAAATTTCATTAACTTCCACATCAATTGCACTTGTAGTTACATTGCCTCGTTGCTTCACAGTGAATAAGTTCTTTGTTTTTTGTATTTTTTTTTTTCCAAGAACGTATGCTGTTGAATTTCAGGATGAAAAGTTGGTTGTAAATGTTTTCTAATGTGCAGGGGAGTGGTTGTTCTCTTGCATGGCCTGAACGAACACAGGTTTGTTTGTTACCAACATACATTTCCTGATTTTATTTTTTCTTCTTAAAGCTCTTTCCCCCTTCTTAACTATGGGTGTTTCTTTGACAGTGGGAGGTATAATGATTTTGCCAACAAACTGAATGCGAATGGCTTCAAAGTTTATGCAATGGATTGGATTGGTAAGTGAGAGAGAGAGAGAGATTTTACTATTCATTTATTACTCATATGGTTTAACCTCATCACAGGACATGGTGGAAGTGATGGACTACACGCGTACGTTCATTCTCTCGATTATGCTGTTAATGATATGGTATACATGCTCTCTTCATTCACATGATTCAGATCAAACACCTTTTCATGCAACATTCTGTGTTCATTCTTTTGAGTTTTCTCTTTCAGAAAATGTTCATTAGCAAGGTTTTAGCTGAAAATCCGAAACTCCCCTGTTTCTGCTTTGGACACTCAACTGGTGGAGCCATAGTCTTGAAGGTATTATTCAATGAACTATGAGTCAATAACCACTATCTTCAAATCATAGAATATAAATCCCATGTGTATATAATACTTCTTGTCAATAAACAGGCTGTTCTTGATCCAAAAATTCAACAAAACGTAGCTGGCGTCGTATTGACCTCACCTGCCGTTGGTGTTCAGCCATCTCATCCAATTTTCGCAGTAAGAATCATTCTATCTAAACCTTCTTAAGTTCAGATCGATGATCTAGGTGGGGTCTTTTAGAACACGATCATAATTAAGCCTGATCTTGAACCCGACAGGTGCTAGCCCCGATTGTGGCCTTCTTGTTGCCGACATTTCAGTTCAGTGCAGCTAACAAAACGGGCGTCGTAGTGTCCAGAGACCCAGAGGCTTTAGTAGCTAAGTATTCCGATCCGTTGGTGTTCACTGGATCGATAAGGGTAAGAACCGGCTACGAAATTCTTAGGATCACTGCCTACTTGCAGCAGAACTTTAGACGGTTGACAGTCCCGTTTTTCGTCCTCCATGGGACGGATGACTCGGTGACTGATCCGGAAGCTTCTCGGAAGCTTCATGAGGAAGCTTCATCGACTGACAAATCGATCAAGCTCTACGAGGGGCTGTTGCATGATCTACTTTTCGAACCGGAGAAAGAACAGGTTGCAAACAATATCATCTCATGGTTGATTAGCAGACTGTGAGGTTGGTTTAGAGGGTCAAGTAGTGAATCAGTTTTCTTGATAATAAGATCATGCAATTTTGATTTTTTTTGACATGGTAAACTTTCTTAATGTTTACATGTTATCAGATGTTTGAGTATTTCGAATTATTGATGGGTACGTGGTATGTTTGATCGTACGAAAATAGAAATGAAATACGGTTTATAGTGGAGCTGGTTTGGAGCTAGACATCAAGAATTGGTTGGCCAACTTCAAGAAAATTGGCATTTCAACTTTCAAATGTTATTGAAAAGAAATGGAAAATGAAGTTTCATCACATTTTTTAATCCTTGGCTGTATATCATTGGTTCAAATTTCAAACAGTTAGATTTATTTAATCGTGCAACTTATAACTGATTTAATAAATATTGAATATATTATATTGTTTTATTGTATAGATGGTAATATAACAAAGTAATTGTTGCATACTAAATGGTTTGAGGCAGGAATAAATGACCAATAAAAAATATCACATATATAATAAAGAAAAAAACTAATATGTAAATGATATAACAAAATATCAAGTTTGTTAAAGAAGCAGTTTTAAAAAAACAATGATTCAGTTGTTTGAGTGATTTAATTGTTTTTCAGTTTTGTTGGGCCATGTGAATTTGAATCTCAATCAATTTAAAGTTGAATTGATGTATACGAATTAATTTTATAATTTTCCATTTAAGTATCAATTTGGATTTTCATTCCATAAATACTTTCTGAAACTTTAAAATAACAAAATTGACCATGAATTCAGCATGATATTTAGATTTGATATTTATTTTAGGAATGTAATAGGTGGTTGAAATTGAGTTACCTCCCCCCAAATATATCCCTAATATGGAAATTGAGTTGAATGTGGATAAGTCCACTTTTGACCAAGTACCCAAAATTAAATATTGTTAATTATATTCATGAGATCGTCTTTTATAAGATCGTCTTACGAATTTTTAACGCATTGTGTGAGACAAGCCAACCCACAACTCAAGTACCCACATCCCAAACCCTATAATTCACATGTTGTTTGTGAGTAATGAGGTTCCGTCAAACGAAAACTATTCATGAAACCGTATCACATGAGTTTTTGTGTATATTTATTTTTTTATTTGAATCTGGTCATAAAGATGTCCAAGTTGAGAATTTTCAATATTTTGTTTCGAATAGTTTAATTTTTTTAACCTGCATAAAGAAATGATAGTACACCAAAATATTATGAGAGATTTTCAATAACTAATTTTTGGTAATTAATAACTAAATATTGATACTCCTAAATAGTTATTATAGGTAAAAAAAAAAAAAAAAAAATCCTAAAGTGTGTTGATGAGTGATATTTGTAAAATAAAATGCAACCGTGTTGCAAATTAATATTCTCATTCAAAAGAGGAGAACAAACGCGACTTGTATCTTACAGGTAACTAGAGTCGCGTTTCCTAAAGACGATTTCTGAGCTGGACATTAATTATTAATTATTATTTATTTCTTGCTCGGACAAGCAAATGCATTAAAATCAACAATTATTCAACAGTCAGGTGACTTTCAATAGAAGCCAATTTTCATTTTCTCCAAAATTTCCAAACCCTCATCAGTTTTCTCTCACTAGAAAGTGGGGGTTTTCTAATTCAGCATTAGGGATTGTTCATCGGAGTATACACTCACATTCATCAATGGATTTTCAGAGCAAGAAACTCATTAACGACCCAAACGGTGAAGATAATTCCTCACTCGCAACTCTTCTTCTTGTTCTAATATCGTACTTTTTTGTACTGCATTTTCATTCTCTTGATTTCTTGGTGATTTTTCTTCTTCTTTTTTAATCTTTCTTTCATTTCTTGTATAGGTTTATTTTTGTGAGAGGTTTGGAATTATGCTGATTTGATGCATGCATTAGCGCTTGAATTTTGTGACTTTGACCTTTTAGTTTGCGGATTATGCTCCATTTGGTGTTTTCTATTTTGTGATCGTGACAGGTTTTTAGTGTTTTTTCTTTTCATTTTCTTGTTGTTCTACTGATGTTTATCTTCAATTGTAAATTGAATGTACCATTACTGATGTGTTGCGTACAAGATTATGTTGTAAGTTGTGCTTCAAGAGTTGTACGCTACTCTGTCAGGCCTGTAACTGCAGCCAAGTTATTGGATCAAAAAATTTAAGTGTAGTGTATCCTTTCTTTTAGTTGTTGGGGATGGAATTTTGAGAATGCATGTGTATCTAGTTTTCCCTTTTTAAGCATCATGAGATAAGTGGATTGAAGATCTGATTACATACTTCTTGCTGCAGATGTCGTGACAGAATTCATTGAGGGGTTGGTCGAAACCTATCCTGGATTGCAGTATTTGGATGGTTTTCCTGAAGTAATTAAATGAACCAATATCTTTCCTGCTTTGATGAGAGCAAATCCTTGTCTCTCAATCATTGGTGCTTCCAAATAACGCCACACCTTTGTATGTAGGTCAAAGTTGTTTTGCGTGCTGATGTTTCGGGTGCAACATACAACAAAGTAGCCGTGATATCAGGTCTGAGGCATCATTAACTACTTTATCTTTGTTCTCATTTGTATTCGAGTTCACTGATATGGCGTGCACAGACAAGGTGGGCCATGCCTCCTGTCTGACCAGTATAGTAGAGACGTGTATCTATTTCTTTACTTGGTTGCATGATACCATGCAACTCATGATGGCTATATCTCATCCTTTTTATTATTATCACTTTTTGCGCGATTGTTGCAATCATTGAGATCATTATAAACTCAGGTTTACCAATAAAAGGACATAGTCTATTCTAACAATTTGTTATTTCAATTGCTTCACTCTTGAAAAACTATTAAATATGATTATAATGACTCCTATACCCTTTGGGTCACAAAATAAGATGATTTTGCCATAAAAAAAAAGTAAGGCTGTCTAAGATGGCTGTTCTGTTAGAGAAAACATTATGTTTTTTTCTTTCTGCTGACTTTTGATTTTGCATTAAAGGCATTTGAACTCTTTATCATCTGGTTTCACTTGCTTATCCTTTTCTAATGTAGTTGACGATTAAATTTAGCTGTCACAATCACATTATAGTGTTTTCACCTGTAGGATACCTCTCTTGAGCTATTTTGTTAACTGGCCTAACCAAACAGTAGATTGACCAATAAGACATTTATATGAATGTTGGTTCTAGAACTGATAAATAAATCATTGATGTGGCAGATGGTCTATGATAAAGCAAAGTTTTGTCTTAGTTTAGGAGTACAAACTTTCTTAATTTGAGGGTTCAATTAGGGACCAGCTACTTGATTTCAAGAGTTCTAATTCTATGAAAAGTACTAGAAGAACTTTGGTGAACCTGATAAAACTTTCTCAACACACAGGAGGCGGAAGTGGCCACGAGCCTGCTCATGCTGGATTTGTTGGAGAAGGAATGCTGACAGCAGCAATCTGTGGGGATGTTTTTGCCTCTCCTCCTGTTGAATCCATTCTTGCAGTATGCAGACTTCTAATCTCTCTGATAGATGACATCATCCTTGTTTTTTCAGTTAATTTCCTGTTTAACCTTTTCATTTTATTTTTTTTTTGGGTGTCAGGGTATCCGGGCTGTGACTGGTCCTTCAGGGTGCCTCCTGATTGTTAAGGTATCTTTTAGTGAAGTTCCCTCGCCGTCTCACAATTTATATCGTCTTTTGTTGTGAACATATACTGATATCATACTGTATCTGTTTTCTCTTGTGTGAAAATCATCATGCCTAACAGTGGATATATAAATTTGTGTGTGTATTTGTTTCAAGTTATCACACCTTATTAAATTTGAAACGTGGAAACCAGCATGGTTATGGTCTTGACGTTTTTTCTGCCAACTTTTATATTTTTTATTTAATAAAAACTGCCTTTAAATTTCCTGATGAGACCTTTTTTTTTTTCCTTGCAGAACTACACTGGCGACCGCTTAAATTTTGGTTTGGCAGCTGAGCAGGCTAAATCTGAAGGTTATAAAGTGGAGGTATGTCTTCTGTGTATAAAAATGGCTTATTGTCAAGTTTGAAAGTTAGCTGATATGGGTGTATGTAATTGTGTTGACAGATGGTAATTGTTGGCGATGACTGTGCTCTACCACCTCCAAGAGGCATAGCTGGTAGAAGAGGTTTGGCTGGAACCATTCTTGTACACAAGGTTGATTCAATTTCTTCTCTCAATCCTGCACTTTGATGTTTCTTATCCTGTGAGTGTGTATATGAGTTTTATAACCACGATTTATTTTACTGTTTAGATTCATCCCGACCAGCATTTTTATCTTCTTTTTTTTTTTATCTTGTCCTCCAGGTAGCTACAAGTTAAACCAGAAGTTTCTACATTCATTTATCAAATCTATCCTTAAACAATAATAAACATATATAAACACAGCATTGAACTGCAAATATCTTTATTGGACTACTTTTACTTAAGTTTCAACTTTCAAAGTTAACCTTAGATTAACATCAAGGTTGTATAATGAAGTGTTTGGCTGATGACTCCTAGTTAAAAATAATAAAAAAGTTCACAATTGAAGTACCAAAATTAGTATCATGTTAATGCCGATGTCTAGTTTTTTGTTGAATTGGAACATCAATCATGCTGACTATCTAAACATCTTTTAGAAAGAACATATCTTGCTGATGATGATAGAATTCCTAAAAGATAACTTTTCACTATGATGTTCATCCAATCATTTGAGAACTTGGTTGACATATTTTGTAAAATACTGCATTGACGGATTCATAGCTGTAATGCATTACTGGGTCTCTTTCCATGACTGGCTCCGTTTAACTCTTCCTTTCAGATATGTTAAATAATATATTTTATTATAGTATCTTATGAAATTTCTTAATAAATGCTGGTTGAATTTGTCCCAAACTTTAGCAGAACTAGTACTTTTCTTTCTGATAATTTGAATTCCCATTGCAAATACAGGTTGCTGGGGCAGCCGCAGCTTCCGGTCTCTGTTTAGCAGAAGTTTCTGCTGAAGCTAAACGGGCATCAGAAATGGTTGGCACAATGGGTGTTGCATTGTCTGTCTGCACATTGCCTGGTCAAGTGACTCCAGATCGTTTAGGCCCTGGCAAGATGGAGCTTGGTCTTGGAATTGTAAGTAATTTCTAACTATTTTTTGCATCACTTATTTGTTTTGATTCGCATTTGAAGAACGGTTATTAGTGAGGAGTATTCCATTATTCAACAGTTGAATATAGACACATCGATGGTGCTTGCACATTGTGATCAGATGCATAAATGTTGTGTTTTTCAACACTATGGTTCCTACTAGGCATTGCTTGTTGACAGTAGTTTCTGATTCATCAAATTGCACATAACTGATTCTTTATGTTGATAGTCTAACGGTTTTGGATTCTTTTAACTGGTAAGTAAAGTAGTACAGAAGTCAGTCAAGAAATCTATAACAAAATTACTGTACACTGGAATGTGCTAATGATCTATATTTCTGCATGACTTTCAGCATGGAGAACCAGGTGCTGCTGTAGCTGATCTCCAACCTGTTGACATTGTTGTCTCTCATGTCCTGAAGCAAATATTGTCAACAGTAAGTTGTTTTTTGTTTAAGTTTTTTGTTTAATCTAGTTTATCTTATAGAAAGATTATTTATAAGAGAGGATTCAGTGATAAAATTTTCTGATAAGTCGTTTCTCCAAAATCTCATTTATATTTGGAGTCATCCACTAATTGGATTTACATAGTGCAGTGCATCTGGGAAATGAAATAAACTTAGACTGTTATGTAAAACTCAAATTTATGTTAACTAGGAGAGTTGAAACTTTATCAATTATATTACATATATATGATTGAGTTGAGACTACAGAAATTTTATATCAACTAATATATTATTTTACTCTGGAATAGGGTCTTTGGTTGGTTAGCTTATGACATGCTAATTTTGTAGATTATGAACCTAAGATAGTAGAAGTGAGGATGCTTATTTATGTAATTGTGGTATTGGAGTTAACATTGTGGTTTAAGGATTCTGAATGCTAAAACTAATAGAGCTTGATCATGCAGTTTATTTCAATTGATTATATTGCTAGGAGTTAAAGGCAGTTCAGGATAAACATCTAATGAGAATGTTGGTAATATGTTTAATTCATTAAATATAGTGTGAAGGCTATCAACAAGAATTAGATAAGCAATAGCAACACTATGCATTTAAGTTTGACAAAGTCATTATTCAGAGAATCAGAATAGAACAGACCAAAAAATGGGGAAAAGATGAAACTTCTGTTTGATAGAGTCAAACTGAGAAGCTCTTGTTTAAAATACATGAAATCACTGGCAGAGGACACATATATTCTAGTTTTTTTTGGCCTTGATTGTTTTCTGCTGGGCATACCATGACAGAGGGATTCAGAATTTTAATATATTTTTTTATTATTGTTATTCGACAAACTATACGCATGTTAATTCTTGTCTGCTACTCCTACTTTAACACATCTAATCCATATGTAGGAAACAAACTATGTCAATATAACGCGTGGCAGTAGAGTTGTACTCATGATTAATGGGTAAGTCTGTAGCTTAGCAATGTTCCTGATTTTTTTTTTTTTTTTTAAACTGAGAACTTTCTACTATACTTTGTGTTCCTTAGTTTTCTGTTAAAAATCCTCCAAATTTTGAGCATGCAGATTGGGAGCCACTCCTCTTATGGAACTGATGATCGCGGCTGGAAAGGCTGTTCCTAGATTGCAGCTGGAACATGGACTGGCTGTTGATAGAGTATATACTGGTTCATTTATGACCTCTCTGGATATGTCAGGTATGCTCATGCACTCCAGAAAGTTAGCTTGTGGACGAAGGCCACTATTGACTTATGTTTTACTGCAGGATTTTCTATCACTGTGATGAAGGCAGACGAAGCAATTTTGAAGCTTTTGGATGCCTCGACCAAGGCTCCAAATTGGCCTGTTGCTGCTGATGGTTGGTATCATGTTGATGCATACATGTGCTATTCACTCTTCCAGAGCGCTGCTTATGAGGGACATTTCAATTAGGATTGACTTCATTTGAATTACTTGAATAATATTTTGTTGCTCTCAGGTAACCACCCACCAGCAAAGATTCCTGTTCCTGTCCCACCATCTCGTTCTAAAAAGAATGATGAGGTATGCTGAATTCAATTTGGTTTTCTTTGGTAAATTCAACCTTGGGGTGCTTCAATTTCTGCTTAGAGTGTGCATAAATAGAGTGTCTCTTGAAATTGTTCAAGTTCACCAAGCAATATATAAATGGCGGCGTGTTCAATGTTAAATTTGTTGAAACTTATTTTCTTATACATGAAGTTTTTCTTACCTACCATATAGTTGACCTTACCATTCATTTGACAATAACTCAGAAAACATATATAACTTGAATAATGTTAAACAAATTATCACCTGCCAAAGCTAAGATACAGGTTGAGGGTGTATCTACTCATCACCTGTGGTTTTAAGATATATATAATTATAATATGAGGTGGGACACCTGACATCATATTATGAGCCTTTGTTCTTCCATGTTTACTGCTTGTCAGGCTTAATTTGAGATCTGGAATTTAAATAATGTTGTATTCTTAATATTTATTACCTATAAATGACTTTACTCTGTAAATGAAACAAAAGCTAGTTGTATTCTGGCTTCATTCTTGATGCAGTTCAGTCTTGGAAAACACGTCTCTCGTAGCCTCACAGCTTCTTGTTGGTTTGATATTGTGGTTAGACATTGTGTCGACCCCAACAGCTAAGTCCTCAGGGGCATATTCTTGAAATGGCTATTGAAGCAGCAGCAACTGCAGTTATCAATCTCAGGGACAATCTAAATGAATGGGACAGTAAAGTCGGTGATGGTGATTGTGGATCAACAGTATGTGTGCAGATTATTATACATGTGCTCCTAACTTTTTAGGAATGTGATTTTAGATGGTGACTGATTCTAATCCTTGTGATATTATAGATGTCCAAAGGTGCTTCAGCTATTCTTGAAGACTTGAAAAAATGGTGAGCCTCTTTTTTTCTGTCTCCTCCTTTTTTGATTACAACAAGGATGTTCATATCTTTCTGCTTTATTATGAATTGAAAGACTTGAAGTTAATGCTGGTTTGATCTTCTTATGATTGTTGATATGTTATCATGTCAGTGAATTCTTATCAATTTCTATAGCCAGAGATTTCTGGCTTTATCTATTTTAACAAAGCCATGGATATAGTTTATGGCAGGTGTTTTCTGAAGTTAAATTCCAGAATACAGGGGAAAGAACCGTAACCCTATTGAAAATACACACAAATGACAGTTTTATACTTCAATACTTTAACACTTCTAGTTCCTTCTGGGTCCTTAGCAAAAGTCCAATGCAACTGGCATGGTCAAAGTTTCACTATTTTTGATTATTTGTTACATTGTTTAATTTACTTGCAGCAACCGTTCATTTCTCAAGTTGCTTTGGGACAATATAATGTTCATTTCTGCTTGTGGTATTTCTGTTGTTCACATGATTCATGTTGGAAAAACATGTATTGCCTTATCATCCGACTTGATTCAAGTAGCTTTGTAATTACTCCCTCCAGTTTCTTAGGTAGCTTTATTATTACTCCCTCCAGTTTCTTACTTTGCATTTGCTCTGAATTCTACTTCCAGTTATCCACTGAATGATCCTGCAGAGACTGTCGGTGAAATTGGATCATCTATAAGAAAAGTCATGGGAGGAACAAGTGGCGTCATGTATAATATATTCCTTCTATCTTTTCACTTCCAACACTATAATTGGTTATGTAATGCTATTTCTTATTGAAAACTGAAGACAATGGGTTTAGATAAGTGAAGACATTTCCTTTTTTTGCAATAACAGATACGACATTTTCTTTAAGGCGGCGTATGCAGAGCTGAAGGCAAATAGTCATTCTGGCATTACAGCGCTACACTGTGAGATGACTTGATGAAGTTTAGCTTTTAAATTTGACTCGTCCATCTGGCACTATGATAAACCAAAGCTTCTTGATTTAGGGGCTGGTGCTCTTGAAGCTGCTATTGCTGCGGTCAGTAAATATGGGGGTGCCAAAGCAGGTTATCGAACATTATTGGATGCTCTTATTCCAGCATCCTCAGTCCTGAAAGAGGTTAGAAGCAATTGGTTAAGCTTTTTCTCCTTTGACTATTAGTTTCGATCAAATGCATTTTAGTTATACAGTGAGCTTTGTGGACAGAAATTGGCATCTGGAGAAGATCCCGTTGAGGCATTTGTTTTCTCTGCTGAAGCTGCCATGGCTGGTGCTGAGTCAACTAAAAACATGCAAGCACAGGTGACATTCTCGGACATGAACTATTCTCTCTTGTTTCCTGTATAAATTGTAGTATCGTCATGATTTTATGAAGTGTCATATAACATTTGCTGGCCATTTCTGTTTTATATAATTGATTGTGAATGTGTCTGTCGGACAGGAGTAGGAGTATTGACACCATCATGTTATATATTATAGCAGTTAAATTCAAGGGAATGATGATATTTGTTTTGCCTCCCACTAAATTGGACTTGTAACTATCAGTCACTTCAATACTTGGTTTTCAGCATAATAAGGGCTTCATTCCCTACATAATTCTTTAGAAAGTCCGAATTGATGACCCTAGATAAAACTGAGATGACCTGCCATCTTGTACTCTAGTTGGACTCAGAATTGATCTGTATGCATCGATCTAATCAGTGAGTGAGTTTTAGCTAATTTCGAAATGTTATGAATGGGAATGGAACTAATGAGCAAGTTTTGCAGGCGGGGCGGTCATCATATGTGTCGGCTGATATTCTGGCAACAGTAGTGGACCCAGGGGCGATGGCTGCAGCTTCATGGTACAAAGCAGCAGCATTAGCTGTAAAGAACAAATGCAAGGCTTCATGAGTGACATGACATAACATTAGATGGTCGTCTGAAACATTATTACATCCTTGCGGCATCCATTTTTTTCGTTCTAGAGGATGGAGTTTTATGAGCGAAATTTTTGTTCTCGACTGATCAGCTTTCCGCTTATGCAGTTGATGCATAAAGCTGAGAGAGTGTAAAAATTCATCGCCATACCAAACATATATCTAATGGATTGTCATCTGCTTCTATCATCTTTTCAATATTCCAACTTTACTTTTACTTGATAAAATGCCTGATAGGTGATGATGATATTCACCTGGAACTCTTTGATTACTTAACTGCATTCAGGTGGTGGGAATCCAACTTATAAGCTCCTCAAAAGTGTTTGGCTAAGTTTTAAAAATAAGATTTTATGTTAAGAGCTTATAAGATTCATATCTTATAAGCTCTTTTTTGAAAAGTAAGAGAATTCCAACTTATTTCTAAAATAAGAGCTTATTTCTTAAAACAATTTCAAATTTGATCATTGAAATTACACAAATGTCATTGGTCCATTACCAATATTTTATAAGCTCTACCGTCTTATCCAAGCATTTCAACAATTTACTTCAAACTAAAATTTACATCTCATAAGCTCTAAAAACATCTTATAAGATGGAAAGTTTATAAGCTCTAAAAATAAGCTTAGCCAAACACCAATGTTAGTATAAAATATACACTGATGATATTCACCTGGAACTCTTGATTATAAAATTTTGGTTAAATGCCTGATAATAGGCCCATCTTGATTTAATTGCATATAAATGTTCATATAAAATATTGTTCTCAAAATCCAACATAAAGTTAATAATTAAAACCAGAAATAAATTTTTATTTTTATTACATGTTTGAAGTATGATCTCTTGATAATATTAACTTGAGGTTTTTTTTTAACACAATTGAATTTTTATTACACAATATTATTATTAGTATTTTTATTATTAGGATTGTAAATTGAGGATATAACCATAAATGTAACAGAGGATCTGATCCAACAAAACTCTACACATCCAAACGTAGTCAATCCAAAGAGATGATAAATAATGATGTCACTGTAAGAATTCTGGGTTTTCAAGCTTCTGCCATGATTATACTGATACATGTTATGCTGTAAGATGAAGCTCAATAAATAATGAAGAGAAGTTTTCTCAATAGAATTCACAGGGAAAGCAAAGCTAACCATTACAGCTTCAAATTCAAAGAGCTCTTTGTTTGTTGGAAACATTGGCAAGAAGAGATGGCCTCCTATTTGGTTTCTACATCGTAAAGTCATCCTACGCGCCCTATTTTACTCGTTTTTATTGACCCAAGTTGTCATGCTACAACAAGAATAATAAATATCATGTTCCCAATCTGTATGCAAAGATGTTCATCCTCTTTTATATCAAATTCTAATAGTCATCTAAAACACTCCGAAAAACGTGGCCATTGCAAACACGATAAATAGAACTCCACCAATGTATCCCACCTGAATATAAGACAATGTACGTAAGATACAGATTTTTATTGAATCGCCATTTTGTAAAGGAGATGTTTTATTGGTTTACCAGTTTTTCAGAAATGTGATTTGCAAGAAACGCGCCTCCAAGTATTGCAAAAGATGTCGCGATTAGGTGACCTACAATGGCTCCACTTGCCACTCCCCATGGAGACTATAGTATATGAAAAGAACTTTGTTAGCATGTTTAGGTATATGAAAAGGGCAAACGGAAGCATTTCTGCCTAAACATCGAGAAGTTGAATACCTGTGCTGCACCAAGAGCTATTGTTGCAAGCATCGAACGGTCTCCCCATTCCTAAAACAAAGAGTAAAAGGTAATTCAGAAATGAAGTTTTTGACAGAAATAAAGTCAAGTACCATGTTCCTAGCATCAGCTAATGATAGATCAGTCAAGAATAATGATTGTTTCATTGCAATTATTGAAAGAGCAGATATCTATTGATACTGCAATGGGAGAAAATGCATACAGCAAAAAAGACAAGGCTGAATGACTTCCAGATAACTTCAAGGGGATTTGATAGCCGTTTCGATGCCTACAAGAAAGAGCACCACATGGTTAAATCAGTTGATCGAAACATGCTCAGAGTGAAATAGGCAGCCAAGGACGTCAGATTCCGTAAAAAGTATTTAATTTGTAATATAACCTTAAGGGTAGTTTTGCAAATTACCCAAATTATAAGCATGCACTACCAATATCTTACAAACAGAAGAAGTGTCTATGAGAATGGCCACAAAATAATACCTTTTCCTTCACAAGCTCCTCAGCTTCAGTGAATTCATCAGATTCCTGATTTCCATTTTCACCGGTTTTAGCTGCTGTAGATGGCATGTCCCAAGCGTCCTTAATTGACTTAAGACCAAAGAACAGCAAAAGGGTTACAGCGGCATATTCTCCAATCGGCAAAGCTGTTGGGAGATTAGCAAACTCTCAGAATCTTGTTGCAAGAAGAAAAAAGCTGTAGATACTAAATGGTCATATATTGGAAGGTTTAAGAAATTTAATATATTCCACCAACAATTAGATAAACATCCTTAAGAGTAAATGCTTCGTGAATTAATATCTCCCATTTTGGTCTCTCTTTGTTTCATTTTTTAAAATATTTTGGTAATTGTTTGAGACTGTTATTTCATCATATGATATGAATAACTAAACGAAAGAAAACAAAACTACTAAATCACAGTTTATCACAATAAACTAATGCTTACTTGTCTGAAATTGAGCAGGAACAGAATGAAATATCCGACCAATTACGACTGATAGGATCGTCATAAGTGACAGTGCACCCATTGATCCAAGAAGAACCTGGCCACATTCAACAAGAGTAAGAGCACAAGAGTAAAATTTGCAACCACCGGTGAACTACATACACTTCCAAGAATCTTCAATTGTTAAGCTCAGCTTTCTTGAGCAGACTCAGGGACAAAGTGAATTTTGTCAAAGGAGAAGCACTAGGAAAAAGAATGTGGAAGTGAACAGAAAGAGATGCACTTTGAAAACATGATACCTCCTTTCTCATTTTCTCCATTTTCTGCAAGGGAAGGGGAGTGGGTTCATTGAATCAGCTTACTGAGTAGGTCTAGCAAGAGGGTATTGGATACTATTTCTTATTTGCCCTTTTCATGATTTCTCCTGTGCAGTTCAAGTTTCATATCTGTCCCAATATCTCAGTGTATTCGTTCACAGTTTCTAAATTGTTTATCTACCTAGACAAGAGATATATGTTTTGATGCAAGCAGGTCACTAGATAGAACATCGCATACTCTACTATGCGAATCCAGCAAACAAATTAAGTGAACAAGACACAGAGAGAGAGAGAGAGAGAGAGAGAGAGAGAGAGAGAGATACCAGAAATTTCTCGTATTGCATGGCCAAGAGAGCGGCAATGAAAAACGTCTGATACATGAAAACAAACCTTTAATCAAATTTAAACTGAACACGATCTGCCAATTTCAACAATAATCTTATTTCAAATAATCAGATTAACATGCTAATGCATAGCTAGCATTGAAGTGGAAGCAATATTTTACATGTACATATCTAGTTGCATGAAAATAGTTGACATAACTGTCAAGCATAGTCAGATGGTCTATGATTCTTTGGAATACATACATTCCAGTCAACAGATTTAAAAGGCAAGTTTTCAGTAGGTGTCAGCTGACATAACTTTTCAACAACATAGGGACGTGAAGTCCTTGAGGGCATCCATGCAAAACCTCTACATAAATACATCGATATAATTTCTGTTTCATGCTTTAGAAGAATGCAATAAGGTCCTTATAGTTTCAGCTCATAGTTACCAATAAAGCTGAAGGCAAATACATAGATATTGTAGAGACATGGTTAAATGCGGATAAACATATACTAGAACTTAAACGAAATATAAGTATCACCTCTGCCTGCAATATCATACCTTGTCTCCAATCTCAGAAACAAATATCAAAGAGAATGCGGCAGTGAAGCCTGACTTTGCAAGTGCTGGTAAGAGTGACGATGGGTCTTTCTTGAAGATGAGAAGAAGAAATACTAGAGTGCATGCACACAACACAAGAGCAATAGGAATAAGATAAGGAATTCGATCAGGAGATGTCACACTGCCATGAAGTTGAATAAATTTGTCAGGACAATTGGCACATACAATGATTCACCTGATCAGATCATATTCACATTGAAACACAACTCCACTAACAAAACCTTTTTCCAGTGTATGCATTCAGTGATAGTTTAAATTTCTAAGTTGAAAATTACTAACATCTTAGATGAAGAATCACTATGTTGTGCATCGGTAGAGGAACTTTGGCTGTCATTTTCCGGCCTCTCTTCATAGCCACCAGATCCGGTTTCAACATTGAGAGCATGTGCTCTAATTATTCTTTTCCCCACATATGAATTGGGTGTTTCTCTGCATTGCACTGTGAAAGAAAAAATTTCATGACCTATGGTTCAAAACATAACAGGCAACAACGTGAATGAAACATCAAGTAAAAGATACATGATCATCCTATAAGGGTACTTTTGAATGAGCAAAAGAAAGTTCAAGTATTTAGAAATCTTAAAATGTCACAAAATGAAGCATCAAAAGGAAGGTTGAACATCCAATACCCTCACATTATAGGTCATAACAAAGTTTACCCCCACCTACTGACAAAACGTCCAACCAAAAACCCACATTACGATTATGATGCAAGAGTTGATGAGACCTAATGATAAGTTGTTGGAAACATATATTATGAATTGGTTGTACTGACTTCTATAAGTCCATTATGTCACAAAGACACCAGACCATGCTCCTTCAAGTTTCCTGGGGCTTTCTGTTACTTGAAGAGGCTTCAATTCAAAAGCACCATGCAAGTCATCATATTTCTTCCCTTGATAACAGTAAAGACAGGGTTGCAACTCTCAAATCCTCTATTATGCATGAGGTGTACGAGTACTGTCACAGACTTGTTCAATGATACAGCTCCAGTATGCAATTGAATGTAGAGATGTTTAAACGACGCATTTGATTCAATAGATACTTCTTCGTAATCTTTTATGGACCTAATGTGTTTGCTATGATGTTGGCAGAAAGAATGACAGGTCTATAATTCAGCTCTAAAGAGAGTAAAAATCAGTAGTTATTACTTCCAACAATTAGGGAAGAATATTTCACACCTATAGGTGTAAATAGGCAAAAGCCAGTCATACCAAAGAGTTCACAGAGCTATAAATAATACGAATCTTTAAGCATAGAAAACTGGAAACCAGAAAACTGAGTCAACATTATCAAATCAAGCTTGCTTTTCTGAATAAGTCTCATACACCCCAGCGAAATAAATAACAGAGAGTAGAAACACACTCACACACACACACACACACGTATATTTTATCCTCATCAAGATCACTTCATATAAGCTGATCGCAGCTAAAACTCAAATTGAGCTGCTCAATGTAATATATGAAAAAAAAAACACACACACACACACCCACATCTTATCCTCATCAAGATTATTTCAACTAAGCTAATTGCAGCTAAATCTCAAATTGAGTTGGTCAATGTAATATATGCAAAGAAAACAACACTAGCAAACACCAAGATTCAATCTTTACTAAACTTCTCAAACAATCTTGAAGTGTCCCAATAGCTATATTTAGAAAAATGAAGAAACAACAGAAGTTAAGAACTTACACGAAGAAGAAGATGGTGTGGAGATTCTTCTGGGCACCAACGGAGAAAAGGGTAGTGGATCAATCAAAGAAAAAACGGGGGAATTCTTTTTCTTGCTACCATTGCTCGATGATACTAAAATTTGAGGAGTCTGAAAAGCCAAGACTTGCATTTTTCCCACTGCAGATAATTAGTGCTTATTACAATATTTTGAGTTCCATTTTCAGAGAATTGTTTGGTTCTCTCTCTAGAAAAAAAAGGGAGAATCAGCAGAAGAGTGAAGAATAGAGAGAAGGTGATGAGATGCGAGAGGAGAAGATTGTGTGGCCACTTCCTATTGGGCGTGTGGTGTTGAGAAGAATTTTTCTGGAAGTATTTGGGAATTTTGTTTTACAATAAAAATTGAAAAAATGAATAAACTATTTCTGTGTTAATAATAATAATAATAATAATAATAATTTGAATCTGTAATTAATGTATGAATTTTTTAATGAATAATTTTCCAAAGGGAATGTAATTCGTTTGCTTAATATAAGATCAGTTGGGATAATAAACAACTTTAGAAAGCATTATTTTGAAATTGATACAAAGAGAAGAGCAAATGCATCTAATCTACTATTTATTTAAATCTTGTAGTCATAAGTTGACCACCCATTTTAATTTATTGCTTTATGATTTTCAATTCCAAAGCAGCAACATTCTTGCAATGCTTCTCTTCAATTCAGCTGTGGCTAACAAAATATACACTAAAACATCTCATATTCAAAAAGTATAAAAAACTGAGGTGTGTTTACACTTTTAGTATATTAAAACATCTCATATTCAAAAAGTATAAAAAACAGGGTGTGTTTAGACTTCTAGTATACTAAAACATCTCATATTCAAAAAGTATAAAAAACAGGGTGTGTTTAGACTTCTAGTATAAAAAACAAGGTGTGTTTAGACTTTTAGTATTGAAATGGATATACCCACCTGTATATTTTACTCGAATCAGAAGTGTATGCCTCACATACACAATTTTATATGCATTTCGCCTGAAAAAGAGAAACCGATGTTTTGCATGCTTTGCAAATATCACTTTGTATCTTCTATTTATATGGATTTGACATTTTATGTTATATTTTATTGTTTCAATATATGTTAATTAATAATATTATTTAATACACGGAGAATATGACGATAAAAACAAAAATTTTGGATAAGCAAGAACAACTTTAGCTCAATAGCAAAATGTAAACACTAGTTTTGAGTTTTTTTTATCTATTTTTGGATGAAGCACATGACTCGAGGAAGATATATAAACCAGAATATGTACAGTGTACTTATTCTAATTTTTAAGTTAGAAAGTTCAAGTGTACCTTGTCAATTCCAAAAAAAGTGAAGTGTACTAATGACTTTAAGTTATGATGTTTCTCTAGAGGACTATGTAGATAAATTTTCAATATTGTGGATAATAATTGGTTTTGTCATATAGGTTAAACAAATTAAAGGTAAGAAAATTAATTTAAAATAATAAAATATAATGGTGCAGAACTTTAATAGAACAAAATGACCATATGAAATATTATGTCACTATGCAAAAAATTAACAAAAGAATAATTTTATAATTCTTGAATCTTGCATATATAAATGTATTTTAGTGTAATCATTGTTTCAAAATCCTCCCTAAACGATAGGGATAGCTGCTTGGACTTTTTGCCGTGCTCCAACACTAGACAATAAACACAAGAATCATGGTTTCACAACATTACTAATTTAGTTCACAAGCATCAAGATTCATTAAATGAATATTGTAATTAAGACTTGATAAATACGAAATTGTATATATCTTTCACCAATCTAGATATCAATCCTGTCACATGTGTTCAAAAGTAATAATAATAGTGAAAATCTTTTATTGATTTTGGAAATTTTGTAAAACGTTCACAGTGTTGGAAGAGGTTTTCGGTGTGGGCACTCCAACCCCCAAGTCATATCGAATCGTAAATGGAAAGAGAGAAAAAAGGTAACTCAAAAATATGCACAAGCGTGTGCATGATAAAAGGATAAAATGTATTTATATTTTTTCTTGGTAAGGTTAAAATTATCTTTTCGAACACCTAAAACTCTAATGAAATCTGTGTATGGCCCAATGAGCTAAAACCCTACTAAAGACATCTGGCGGACCCCACTCGAGAAACCCTCGGATAGACCTTATAATAGCACAACTATATATGTCTAAGTAGATCTCACCAATATAGCTATAATTATAATCCCTAGCAAACCTCACCATTCGAGAGAACTCAACACAACCTTAATGATGAACATTGATAGATATATCAGCATACGCTAATTAGGTGCTAATAGATCTATCACATATGCAGATCTAATACACTTGTACTTAGGTTATCACGAGTAACAATATCACATCAAATCTCATGGATGAATTTGCATTTTTCAAAGATTATGTATAAAGTGCAACAATATTGTTTTGGATAAGCACACATGTATCGCTTTTTAAATTTACTTTTATAGTTTTTTATTCACATTTATTAAAGAATCATACAGAAGAGTAGATAAAAAACGAGCGTTTCATAACGTCAAATGTTTTAAGGTTAAAAAGACATGAAAAATCGGGGTCCATCACAATTTTTTTTTTCTTAAATGAAATTGAGCAAAAAAAAATTTGTTGTGTAGGTGGTTGCAACAAAGCTCCAAAAGGATATATGAGTTGCAGAGTTGTTGAAATCAAAGAGACCAAATTGTCTTTTAAGGAAAAACTTAAAAAATAAGTTTTGAAAAACCCCTGAAACGTACAACCCATGATGCATGTAAACTATTAACATGAGAACTTCTCGTGAATGAGTGGCATGTGGTTGTACCCAAGCATGACAGTTGTACCCTTAATTAATTATTTTTTGTTTTATTTGTTACATTTGATTTTCAATATTTTTCTTTTTTTGCCTCGTTTCTCTATTTTTGTGCCATTTTCATTCCCCACTCTTCCCCTCTCAAGAAGGCCTTAGAATCTGGAAAAAAAAAAAAAGAAGAAGAAGATTTCAAGAACCCTAAATCAGCCGACTCCATTTTTCTCTGTAAGTTATTTTTCTCCATCTTCACTTTCTATGGTCTTCGTAATTAAGATTTGCAGCAATTTTGATATAGCCCATTCATCAATTTTTATAAATCTACAGAGATCTGATTTCTAAAAGCCCCTAAAGCCCTGAATTTTACTTTGCTGTGAATTTTAATTATTTGTTTATCAATTCGTATTCTTGCTTGCGAGTATATACAGAGATTCCCAATTCTTGTGCTATGGTTTTATTTTATGGTGTGGTTTTTGTAGGGTTTGCCATGATAAAATTCTAAGGAGCGTGCATTAATTGGATTTCTGTGGGTATGTAGATGTGGTGAACTCCCATTTAGGTATTTCGTCAAACACCTTAGTAGTGTTCTGAGTTTCTGCACCCTCTCTCTCTTCGTTGTTTTGTGGTTTGCTTTATCTGTATCTTGAGAATAAGATGGATGGAAATGGAAACATGAATTTGAGGAATTGGGGTTTTCTTGATCCCCCAACAAGTACACTTAAGAATAACCTAGGCCTTCAGCTAATAACTTCCATGGCCGAAAAGCCCCTGTTTGGTGGTGGTGGTAGTGTTCGTGACCACCCGCAACCCCACCCATCTCCGGTGATGGCCTCTATTAATGGTGGGCCAATCCATCACCATCGTGTCGGTGGTATTTCAGAGTCCAACATTCCGATGGACTATTGGATGCACCAAAACAGGGAGAAGTACATCAATGTGATGCCTGGAAACCACCAACACACTTACTACCAATCTAGTTATGGGGTTTCCCCTGAGACATCATCCGCTCATTCTATTCCTGTCACTCAGTCGATCAGCATACCTAAGAACAACAATGTGATGCCTGAGATGGAAGAGATGGGCGAGGAACGAGATGATGATGGTGGAGGCAGTGCGGTGGTGAAGAAGAGACGCGGTTCTAAGGCCCCAGATTCTGCACCAAAGGAGAAGAAACCGAGGACCAGGGCTCCTCGGGCCCCAAGGGACGAGCATGAGCCTGCTCCTTCATCCAATCGCGCTAGGACTCCCAAGAAACCGGCTGAAATCGTCATTAATGGGATCAACATGGATGTTTCAGAAATCCCTATACCGGTTTGCTCGTGTACTGGGACACCACAGCAATGCTACAGGTGGGGATCAGGTGGTTGGCAGTCGGCTTGTTGTACGACTGGATTGTCTATGTATCCGTTGCCTATGAGCACAAAGAGACGGGGTGCAAGGATAGCAGGAAGGAAGATGAGTATTGGGGCATTCAAGAAGGTGTTGGAGAAGCTTACATCTGAAGGTTACGATTTTTCGACCCCAATTGATCTGAGGAATCACTGGGCCAAACATGGTACAAACAAGTTTGTGACGATCCGATAAATTTTGCAGTGGAGATGCTGTGTTTGGCTTCGCAGCACTCATCTTCTGCTGTATATATATGAAATGGCCTGGCTGGATCGATCGGTGGTAGTTACTGACTAGTAAGCTTCAAAATTGAGTTTCCTTTTGCAGGATTTTTGTGTTTTGGAGCCAATTCGGATAAGATTTTCATTAACTCTTTCACATTTTGTAGTTTTAAGGAAAACATGAGTCTTGTTTAATACAAGGTATGCGAATTATTTATTGGATTTAGCTCTGGTTCTTGATTTACTTCCTGGTACTCAATTTGTTTCGGACAGTAAGTGCATGATCTTCTTATTAAATCAGGCTTCCATTTCTATCAGAATGAGCAAGTGGAAATAGGTTTTGGTATTTTAGCTTACTATATTTTATAAAATTTCAGTTTTTTTTTTTTTTAATTTTAATTTTGGGGGGGCACTTTGGGCCAGCTGAGCATGGAACTTAGCCCACAATAGTTCTTGGATTGTTGGGTTTGATTTATTTGATTGGATCAAAATTGTTACCTCTAATGAAAAGATGATTTTCTATTTCAATATTTATTTTCTTATTTTATACTAATTAAAATAAGTTTTCTAACATTTTCTTGAAATTTTTTTTTTTTTTGAAAGGTCATTCCTTTCCAATCAAACATCATTTTATGTTTTTCCATGTAAGCCAGGAAGGCTAGCTCGATGTTTTCTCTGTTTCATTACAATTTTAGCTAGTTAATTACTATATGAATTTTATTTTGGCAATATATTATTCATCGCCTTTTACTTTCAAATACAAGAATAAATTAAATTAGCACATGTATATTTATATAAACTTGTAGAAGACCATCAATTCCAAGACTTTATATCCCTGATTAAGAGAGAAAACAGTTAATTAAAAAGGCTGGGAATTCCAATTCAGCCATTCAATGTCCTTCATCATAGGATTTATCCAACGCTCACTTTTTCTAATGCTTCAAAGCCACATCTCAAACATTCAACTCCTTCATTTTTGGCCATTATTCAATCTCCAAAATTTCCCAAAGTTCATCCTTTTCATTTCACCATTCCAAGAAAAAAAAAAAAAATTGAATCCAACAAAACCTTACAAATTCAACAAAACATTGATCATGCACACAAACTTCACAATTAGAGCAATAACTTCCCAAAAATCCACGAATATGATACACATTTAAGTTGGTTCTTTTTCACACAATCAAACCAAGAACACATATAGGCATGGAAGGAGAATATCGAAAACTAAAGGCTTCACCTTCATTCAAGCACGTAATCGAACCGGTCACAGTGAGCCGAGAAGGGTCGGAGAGTGAGCTTCCAAGGTACACAAGTTTGAAGGATGTATTGACCAGCTCCATGTATGGAGACAACAACGTTAATGATCCGATAAGCAACATCACCATTCGCAACGAGCTGGTGAAGCATGCAGCGTCGGCCTACGTGCTTTCAGCCACCGTGATCAGCCCAGCAATGAACAAGGACCAAGAATATTGGATTCCTCGGATTTGGGAAAGAATTAAGACAAGTTGTCTAGGGTTTCAATCGTGTTGGCAGGTCGGCGTTGGGTTTCCGGTGGAGGCACTTTGCCGGCCGGTGGTGGAGCTCTTTCATCTCCTTGTTCATAGGGTTAGGAATGGCTTGAGAGGGAGGGTGGAGATATTGACCTAATGTTAGGGATATTTCAAAATTTTGTTTCTAGGGTTTTGTATGTTTGATACATTTTTTTGGCCTATGTTTTTATAGTTCAATTGTTTGTAGTGTATATATGATCAAATTAGTTAGATTGGTGGAGATGTGATGATAGGATGTGGGGTAGAAAGGATGGGTATATAACATTTTACTCGATTATATATCTTCGACATGTTTTAGGTAACATTTATCGTAAATTCATGATTAGTGTCATGTGTTAGGCTCATCACGTGGTGTTGTTGAGGTATGCGTTTCTCAAATCTATAAGGTTGTGTTTGGATAGAAGAATTTAAAATGAATAAATTTCAAATTCATTCTGGTGGAGTGGATTTGAAATCCATCCATCCAAACACAATCTAAAGGATTATTTTATTAGGTAGTGTTTGGATAAAGTGATTTAAAATGAATGGAATTCATATCCACTCCAACTTGAGTGGAATTAAATGACTCAAAAATCAGTTGAAAATGAAAGTGATGGATTTCAAATTCACTTTTATCCAAACACTACCACTAGATTTGATACTATAAATTTTAAATCTTTTCTCAAATTCATCAATCCGGATTGACCCTTATATAATTTTTGTTATTTAAGAGATGTGTATAGTTAAGGAATTGGGAGTTGATGAAGTTTGATATCTTGCTCTCCAGTCAAGAAAATTTGAAATTAAAAAGGGCCAATTTTGAAAACCTCATGTAGAGTTGGGCCTTTAAAGAAAAAATAATCCATAGAAGCCCGATTAGATGGACTGTAATAATATATGATTTAATTGAACGCATGATGGGTCAATTTATTTGTTTCATGGTCATGTTTCTTTGATCAGTGTATAGTCACTCTGAATTTGAGTTTGAAAGAACGCCTACTTGTCTGTGGTCCTAATTTTATATATATCGATACTTTTGGATCACATAAATATTCTGAAAATGATTGTCGACCTGTTTTATATAGCAATACTAGTGTTATATATTCTTAGCTCTTGTTTTTTTTGTCTTTCTTCTTCTTCTTCTTCATACCTAAATCTTTTTTCCCCATTTCTAGTTTAAAAAATGTTTCTTTTTTTAACCATATTTATGATACTTAATCACAACCTTTTATTTATCATACAAGATTTTATATTTCAAATAATATTTTACACTTCAAAATATTGGTGTATAGAATTATATAAAAAACATAATAGGAAAAAAGAAAAGCTAATTAGGGCACATATATACAGGTTCAAAATATATATATATACACACACTAGTGATTTTTTTTTTTAATATAACTTAATTATATATAGATATCATATACACACACTAGTAATTAAGTTAGGGCATATATAATAGAGTTTATTCTCGAGTCAAGTAAAATGCATATATACATTACGTCAGTCCACTGTAGATAATGGAGATGTGAGACAAATCCAACTCGTCACCAATATAATCGTGCCAAGAAATCTAAAGAGTTAGGAAACTAGGTTAGCATAATTAATTACTTCTTCCAAAAAAAATTCTCATTAGGGCTTCAATGATCAGATTCAATTTGATACCTAATTAATTGAAATAAGTCCATGTGAATTACCAATTTTAGACATGAAATGATATTGGGTTTTAAAGAGGGTTCAGTTTTGTCTGTGGTCCTGAGTTGGGCTTCTTTGTTTATTAGTACAAATGTTCTGAAAAAGACCATGCCTATGAGACTAACAATGCTTACACTTTCAACTATAACAGTGATATCTTCTCTTCTCCATTTCTATCTTCACTTTTGGGTCCACTATTTAAGATTCTTTATGTTAATCGAATATTAATCAAAGTTTATATTGCATTATACAGGTATAGTAATTCATAATAGATGTTTAGAAATAAATTATTATTTAAAATTAACCAACGTGCATTTATGATACGAAATACAACTCCGAAATGTTTATTCTTCATATACTGCAATAAAACTTTTAGCCATTTGTGTGCTGACAAGATTCTTGCTCACTGGTTTTGGACTATTTTAGAATCCAAGATTTTAGGGGGATATAAAATGTGTGTTTGAATACTTTTGGAGTGGCAAATTCATTTCTAAAATTGAATTTTAATAGGTACCGATGTTCTACTTGGGATCGATGGTTAAAAGTTCATTTAAACTTGATTAGTTTGACAAAGATTCAAATATATTTGAATATACTATTATGTTTGATAGGATGTAAAGCTCTACTCCAACTCGAACTTAATAAAGAAAAAAGGGGGGAAAACAATTAATCGGATAAATTAAATATAATTTTTAAATTTAAAACAATTCTAATAAGTTTGAAAAACATAATATTGATCCGCTTGATCATTTCAATTACTACCAAATTTTAAGTATGAAGTTTTTTAAATCAATGGATGCAAATACTATGCTCAATATATATAATTTGAGAAGATTTCAAAACTAGTTCTTCCTATTAAAAAAAATTCAATTAACCTACGTGTTTCATCATTGTCAAATTCTAGTTCAACACTTGCTGAAATTTACTATAATCACCACAATTAGTCATGTCACAGTTGAATTTGAGGATCACGATTTACTTTTTCATTATTTGATTACATACAATTACACACATAAATTAATTAGATGTATTTTGCGAAAAATATGATCTATCACCCTTTTCTGTACAAATGTGGTAATTTTCAGGGATCAAAAATGAAAATTCATCAAAATCCAAAAATGTAATAGTGACATCACTAATATTGGCACTTACTGCAATTCTAACAAAAAATTAAATGTGCTCCAAGTTGAATATTATTTTAAACATTTAGGATTAAAATAGAATTAACAGAACAAATTTCAAACGAGCAATGTTACCTTAAAATAGTTAAATGCCTTAATAAGAGTGCCCATATCTAAAATTGAAAATTAATGCCATACATGCATATTCATTTGTCACATAGTTGTCAATTATATATATATATATATATATATATATATATATATATATATGTGTGTGTGTGTGTGTGTGTGTTATTAATAATTGATTGGTGTTAGTATAATAATGCGTTTGGATTCTTATATATGAGTATGTGTTGCTAGAGAGAGAGAGAGAGAGAGTGAGATAATTGATTGGTGTTAGTATAATAATGCGCTTGGATTCTTATATATGAGTGTGTGTTGAGAGAGAGAGAGAGAGAGAGAGATGACAAATAAAGAAATAAAAGGGGGTGAAAAGCAAAGTGGTAATAATATTAATTAATTAATTAAGTTGAAACTAGAAAGAATGGGGGCACATGCTGCACCTCCACCCATTCATCACAAAATATACCCTCTCTCTCTCCTTAAAAAAAAAAATTAATTCTTGAATTTTCATATTTTGTTTTATTGAACTTTCATGTTTATTTACTGTTCTATTGCTTTAATTTATATTCACATTGAGCCATTTGTAAGCTTGTTTAATTGAACTCTTTAATTAATATATATATATATATATATATATATATAATCATTAAAGTTCAAGAATTCAACGGAACAAAATATAAGTACGAGAAACTAATAGAACATCACATTAAATTTAAGAGCTTAAAAATATATAGTAACTCTAAAATATCAAGACCAAATTATAAGATTTAGACGATCCTCAACTTGATTTTTACCCAACAAAATCGAATGATAAATCTAATTTCTTCTAAGAGCATCTATTTTTATTTTATAATTTATAATTGTTTCATCTCACAAAAATAGAATGGTCTACACAATTTTATAGGAACCATGTTTTTTTTTAAAAATTAAATAGTTAAGGAATGTGAGTAAACAATTAATTAAAAAAATAAATAAAGTGAATATTATATTGAATTGTGGTTAATTGATAAAAAAAAAAAAAAAAAAAAGATAAGATATAGAGAATGGTGAGGTGGTGAGATGATTGTATTGGGATGGTGGGGCCCAGAAGGGGCAGCCACCAAACAGGAGGCCACATTTTAGCTGTCGGAATTCAGCATCCTTTTCTTTAGATCCTAATTCTTCTGTCTATCACTCTTTCACAATTTATATTCTCCTATAAATCATTGCTCCTCTTCAATTAAATATAAAATAAATTATTGATGACACCCCAATTTTTTTTTTTTTTTAAATTTCATCATATCAAATATTATATTAAACAATATTATATAGTACATATATATAATCTATAATATACATTAAAAACTAATTTGATGTGAGAATGTATCTTACCTTTTATTTTATTATTTAAATTTACAGATATATCCTCAGTAAAACGTATTTTGGATAATTAATATTTTTTTTAATAATTGGTTAATATGTTGATGGATCTTGACAATAAATTATGTGTTCCGATGGAAAACAAACAGTATCACATTGATATAAAGATGTTAAATATATATCATGTCACAATAATTGGATTTTATGTAGGACAAATATGCTGTACGTGAGAGTAGAAAATGTTTCTACACACACAAATATGTGTAGGGATATAAATTTCTATTGATCTCTTTAAAGATTTGAGTGTTACATACGCACCTACATTATATTAGAGTACGTATAGACTTTAGTGATGATATATGATGGAAATAAATTAAAAAACTCAATATTTAATTTCAGATCGAACCTTAGTTATTTATATGATTAGTTTGGCTGAATTAATGAACATAGCAACAACTACAATAAGTCATTTAGGAATTGATTTATTGAGTTATTTGATCATCATTGTTTCAAAAAATACTTTTACATCTATTATGTTCCAAAAACAATTATTTGGTAATTAAACCTTGGAAAACCATTTTGCGCCCAATATGTTTGCAAAAGTCTTTTTTTCTTTTTGATCCCAAATCCACAATAACCAGTAATTTTACCTGCCAATTCTAATTAAATCAAAATTACTTGAGATGTCATATCAGTATCAATTTATTTGGGTCAAATATTATGCTTGAATATACTATTGGTTATTATAATTTGGGTTAAAATCAGCATTAACCCGTTAAAATTACCAGCTCCAACAAGTTTGAGATTTTTTTGGGAGGATAAAAGTGGGTATAAAAGTATTTTTCCAAATTCTTGAGACTCAAAAGCTCAATAGTAATACATAGAACTAGGACACACACAAAAAAAAAAAAAACAAAAAAAGTTCTAATATTCTTATACTAGGCTACTAGTATCTCATTCAAGTACTCGACTCGATTTATAATATAGCACGTTTAAGGTCAAACATATTGAACGATTAAAGAGGAAATGTCTCTATGTACCACAAATGTTTTATATTTTATCTTTAGTATTACTAAGTATAAATCTCTTTCCTTTTTATCATAAAATATAAGGATTTATCCCTAAATAACACAACTTTTGTACTTTAAAGTCAGAAAAGTCACATATCATCAGATGTGAAGTGACGGTTGCATGGATTTTGTAGGTCAAAATTGATGGCTGGCTCACTAACACACACAATTTTCGTGTAAAGAAAAATGCACACTCAAATTTTTTTTTTTTCGGGTTGCACGAAAATTAATTTAATTTTCGTGAAACCCTACACAATTTTATACCAATTTTTTTTTTACACGAAAACTAATCAATTTTCGTGTAACCCTATAAAAACATAAGGTTCAACGAAAATTGTATATATCAGTGAGTGCGCCGTTATTTTTGACTTGACATAAGGATACCTTTACCTTTGACTTTGACTTTAACTATAAATTATGATATTTTTGGCACTTTCTTGTATTGAATGGTAGAACAAAATCACTATAAATTAAATATGATAGTTTTGGCACTGGACCTAAATTAAAACTATTTGGCACATATCAATTCTTTGTAAAGCCAAATAAATAAAGATTTAATTCCAGTGAAATATCTACCAATTAATTTTAATTTATTACTTAATTTATGATCATCGACTTACTATATATACATCATCGTACTGCACAATGATTATAACCATATACTGGTTCATGCACGCAGAAAGCAAAGATCTGCTACTATATATATATCGTAGTTAATAATGTTAAAACACCTTTGCTCTATTAAAAATAAATAAATTAAAAGGTGGAAGCATTTGGGCGTAATTATTGTAATTATACATTGTTCCCTGTCCAATATTAATTTATTAAATATTATACATAACAAAGAAGGCTGAAGGAAGATCCAATTGGATAGTACGTACGTGCAATATATGATTGTACATCTCAAAAAAAAAAAATTATTTTAATTAATCCCTATATTATTTTTTAACATAATTTATTTTTCAGGCATGGCTTAAAATGGATATTTGTGATTTCAACATTGGTATGTTAAACTTGAGGATGCATAATTTCGTTTTGCACAATATATATTATATTAAATAGAACAGTAATTTAGTAACTAATTATTATGCCGACCAACTAAAACATCACACTATTGCAAATCCAAAATCAAATTCCAATTTGGTTTTCAATGTACAATAATTGAAACTTTTGTAGTGATAACAAAATTTTTGAGTCAAGTATTTTTTTTCTGAAATAATCTCACGGATTCAATTATATAATATGGGTCAGTCCACGGTCCTTAACCAATGAATCAGATATATATATTGACATGTCATAGTGGGTTTGAATTGTGTGGAGTGAGACTCCAACTCACGAAATTAAATCCGTGAAACGGTATCATATAATTTTTTGTGTAAAACTTTTAACTATAAAAGGAAAAAGAAAAATTAAATTGAAAATACGTCAATTTTTTTGCAATAATATTCAGAGGACTAATAATTACATGGGACGAAGTAGCATTGGAAATTAGGGCCCATAGGAGCCAACCCATCACCAAATGTCATTTGCATGAGACAATGTTTTTGTTACCTGCCATTGTTACATTGATGTGTTTGTCTTCCACATTATTATTTCTTTTAATTGAAATATTTTTGGATCATTTAATTATCTTTTCAAAGAAGAAACTTCCCGTTTAATATTTCAAGTAAGAAAATGAGAAAATTTATTTAATCGAGTTACCAGGAATTTTTTTTTAAAATTGAAATATGAATGGAATATTACGAGTCTTAAATTGTTAAAAATTAAAAATGTGTCACAGTTATTAATTTATATATATATATATATATATATATATGTGTGATAAAGGGATTTAGAGAAATTTTTGATGAGTAACATGATATATCATATATCAAAAGTTGATACCAATAATTTAAAATGTCTTATAGCATTTGGTTGTTCCCCCAAAACTTTTCTTTGTTTGGCTAATTATATATGGATAATTATTAATGTATTACTATTTTGGATGACCAAATTACCTCTCAATATGTCTTTTCAATTTTCATTCTTCCTTACATATTGAAAATGGATAAGACTAATGTCGGGCAAAATTTTATATATATATATATATATATATATATATATATATATATATATATATATATGATGTTTTCCTTTTTGATTTTAACAATTTATAATTCAATTTTTTTTTCTTGTTTTTTACTGATTAGGGGGAGAAGTCTTGTACTAGATAAAATAAGGTATATATCACTTCACCAGATATGAGTTTATGGAACAAAATGAAACATAATTTTATAATATGATAAGAATCAACAAATAATTTAGCATGACTTAGCATATGGATAACATAAGAAGTTGTTGGGGGCATTGGTTCAAACAAAGTCCACTAATTAACGAGTAAAGTTCATGAGACTATGAGTGGGGAAGACTTTATAAATGCAATATTTGGTTGATACTTGATGCTAAGAATTATTTGTTCATTAATATATGTGGCTATTCTTTTATAATATTTTTTCTTAAGAGCTTATAAGGTCAAACGTGTTTCACGTGGAGTTGTGGATGACCCTAAAAAATCTTGCAAAAATATGTCAGTAACAATATAAACACGCTAGAAAATACACTAAGAACAATTAGAACATAAACACATTAAAAAAAGACACTAAAGACTCATATAAGACTAAAAATTAATTAAACATTATATAATTTGCATCCTAGGATCAATGCTCTTATCTACATTAACTTAATTATGTATGTGCCTAAGATCCCTTTGAATACATACAAATTAAAACGACACGAATATCTTCAAAACTAATAAGTTAACGCATTCCGTTGAAAGCCCACCATTAGATCAAAATACCTCATCCCTTTCTTATTTACAATAATAAAATTCAAATTATATATATATATATATATATATATATATATTCTAGAGAGAGAGAGAGAGAGAGAGAGAGAGAGAGAGAGTGGAATCGGGGTACAGTAAGATGATTAGACAGAGAAATGCGGGCTGTAAGAAAAAGGACAAAAAAAAAAAAATTGGTTGTAAGGTGTACGTATATATGGAGTTGGGCAAAAGTATTTATGCATGCAATAGAGAGAGTCTTGGACTAAACTTGGGTATGAATATCACAATTATGACTCTGTTTTTGTTCCTTTGTGGGGATGTTTTTTTCTTTCTTGCATTTCCTTCTTCTTTCAACCATATATTGTCACTGGCCCCCCTACCCCACCCTACCCCCATCTCTCTCTCTCTCTCTTCAACATACATGTTTATTAAGGCTGGTGGTACCTTCACAACAATACCTGAGGAAGATAAGTGTTAAGAGAGAAAGAAAGCAAGAAAGTTGTATGCTTTTTCTTATTTTTGGTGATGAAAAAGTGCTCTAAGCTTTTAAAGCTCTATCAAAAGCTGATTATATTACCGAAAGAAAAGAAAGAAACACTCTTTTTCTCTCATTTTATTATTCTTTTTCCATCTCCTCCTCTTCCACCACCATCTTAACCTCATCGTCATTATATCAAATACCTTGTCTACGTGATAATCACCTTCTTCATGTTGAGCACCACCATTGATCCTCCTGACCCTTTCTCTTCCTACTCCGAGAATGGAAGCTGCAGCAAACGGAAACGCCGACCCGCCGGAACTCCAGGTGATAATCATCTCTTTTCATATTTCCCGGTGACAGTGATTTTATACATACCTTGTCGCTTTTGATTTAATTTCTGTGATTTTACAATCTAGATCCAGATGCAGAAGTGGTGTCTCTTTCCCCGAAAACCCTTCTGGAATCGGATCGATACGTGTGCGAGATCTGCAACCAGGGGTTCCAGCGCGACCAGAACCTTCAGATGCACAGGCGCCGCCACAAGGTGCCATGGAAGCTGCTCAAGCGCGAAACGCCGATCGCCAGAAAGCGTGTCTTCGTGTGCCCCGAGCCGAGCTGCCTCCACCACGATCCCTGCCACGCCCTCGGCGATCTCGTCGGAATCAAGAAGCATTTCCGGCGAAAACACAGCAATCAGAAGCAATGGGTCTGTGAGAAATGCTCCAAAGGATACGCCGTTCAATCCGATTACAAAGCCCATCTCAAAACCTGTGGCACTCGAGGCCATTCCTGTGATTGTGGCCGTGTTTTCTCAAGGTTAATTATATATTTTTATTAATTAAATAATTAATTACCTAAATAATATATATCCCAACTTCACTATATACTTATCTGATCCGTTTCTTGATTGATTGATTAATTAATGCAAGCGAGATTATTATATCTAAAACTATAGTACTTGATATATATTGTATATATGTGTATATATTCTTGCATAAGGGAATCTTGTCTTTTCACTGATTTTTATGGTATTCAGTGCAGAATGTCTAGCAACTGCAGCTGTAGATTTAAATGTGTGTGTGTGTGTGTTCTTGATAACAGAAGACTGTGTGTCAAATCATTTTCTGAGTCCAAGAAATATGCAGGCAAGACCTCGCTAGACTAGGTTTTGACTACTGTTTTTAAATATTTAATATAAATTATATTTTGGCATCTATTTTCTGACAATAAAGCATTTGAATTCGAACCCACTCTCCACTTCCAGCTCATAAATCTAAAGCAAATCATATTTATAGCTATGCATGGAACGTAATTTCTAGACCTCTTTTGAGTGCGTTTTTTGGCAGTATACAAAGCCCACATTCATAATAATAATAGCTCTTGCATCTAAACATAATTTCAAGTACAGTTTAAAAGTTGCTTATGTTGGGTTACGTTAATCATTCTTACATGTTTCTTGGATTAAATACAAGTGTTTATTTCGCTTCCATGGGTCAAGATGGTAATGATGAGATATCATTCATTTCTTGTTTTGTAGCACCCATCTTCATGATGCAAAGTTGAAACAATGGTGTTTAGTTTCAAAGTCCAAACCCCATTTCCTGTTCAAAATATCACGTCGTTTGTCCATCTTTTTCACTACATCCATCATCATTACAACCTTGAAAAAACCCCTCATCTGAGACTAAATCCTTGTTTTTTTCTATAGAGTTGAGAGCTTCATCGAGCACCAAGACGCTTGCAGCGTTGGCCGGCTCAGATCCCAGCCGCCGCCCCACCTCCCGCCGCCGCCGCCCCCGTGCTTATCGCGAACGGCTTCGAGCCCCAGTCCTTCCAGCGACACCAATCTCAGCGTCGCGCCGTGGGCCGCTCGGCCGAAGCCGATAGACCTCTCACGGCCGCCGAATCTGGAACTGCAGCTGCTCACCAAAGCCACCGCCGGCGGTGTCGACGAGGACCACTCGACTCAGCTGCAGCTCTCAATCGGCTCGTCGGAGATCAACGGAGAGATCAGGTGCTCGCCGCGGGGGAGCAGCTCCACGGCGGAGAAGCCTAGCGCGGCGGTGGCGGCGAGGCTGAAGGAGCAGGCGGCGGAGCAGCTGAGGATGGCAATGGCGGAGAAGGCGTACGCGGAGGAGGCGCGGCAGCAGGCGCGGCGGCAGATCGAGATGGCGGAGCAGGAGTTCGCGAACGCGAAGAGGATCAGAAACCAGGCTCAATCGGAGCTGGAAAAGGCTCAGGCTTTGAAAGAAGAAGCCACGAAGAAGATCAACTCTACAATGCTAGAAATCACCTGCCATTCTTGCAAGTACAGATTCTCAGAAACAACAGCAGCAGCTAATTCGCCACGTGACAATCTGATCGGACTCAGTTACATATCTGCTGCGCTTAGAGAATGGGAAGTCAAGAAAAGCGATCATGAATGAGGCATCTTGTATTATTGTATTAGTTAATCTCCTATTTTATATAATCTATATGCGTATTGGTAATTAATTGTTGTTTTAATTTGTTATGATGGAAGTAGTACATTTTAGTTAGTTTCTTTCATTTATTTTTTTCTCAGGGTTATGGTTAGGTATCATAATTTGGTTGAAGCTTTTTGCTCAGAATCAATAATGTGGAATTGAGGGTTTCTTTTTTACCTTTTTCTCTTACCTGTCAAAAGTCGTGATGTTTCTTTGTAATCATAAGATTCGCATTAATGCCAATTCAGACATCTGCAAATAATGTTTTCTTTCTGCCAATTTGATTATTCTTCCACATATTGTGTTTGCTTAGATATTGGAGAGAAGTAGGTATATATCTTTATTTTTCATCATCTTAATTGGGTTTTGTTACATCACTACGTACAATTACTTACGTGTATTATGGTGATTTCATTATTATTAATGTACAATATAGGAGATACGTTGTAGAATTTAAATTAAATTAAATGACAATTCATAATTATCATACTCGAATTATTTTCCTACCAAAAGATGATAAGAATTAAGAGACAGGACTTTAGTTTCATGTATCACTCAACAATCTAAGTGTAGCAGTTTATTAGTACTATATAATGAGAACCAAACAAATTAATTCACTAAAAAACAAACTTTCCTAATTAATCACATTCAAATAAAGCAAATAAGATATCTTTGCATGCATATATTAGTGTCTAGTCTTTTATTCCATGTAATTTATTCGTTAAATGTTCCATTATTTTTCTCGGTCATCAATATACACATTTTTATGTGTGCTTTATTATAGAAAAATATCTTACACAGTTAATATCGACTTGATCACTTCATACTGGTTTGAGATCCCAAATTCGGTAATTTCAACATGAAATCCAAAATTAGAATAAATAATCCTACAAATTAACCATAAGATGATAATTCAATTAAAATCCAATTGTTTGATCAATGTATGGCAATTGTACACAAATGAGGATCCTTTAGGTTTGCAATTTAATACTACCTCCGTCCCGCTCAAATTTACACACTTTCCGTTTTCGTCCGTCCCATTCAGATTTGCACACTCAAAAAATGACAAATAAAATGTACAAATTTGTCCTTTACTATTCAACATTAACACTAAAAAGAAACAGTTTTTTCTTAACCTTCGTGTCTAAAAACAGTTTTTCTTAACTTTTGTGTCCGTCCCTACGTGCAAATGTGGGGGACGGAGGGAGTATACAATAAAACAAATTATTATGATTATTATAATTGTGTGTGTGAGAGAGAGAATAGGAGTCCTTTTCCCTGTGCATCTCTGTAGGCATATTAATGTTAACCCAAACACCATGTTTTTCAGTGCCACATTTGTCATGCTTCATCAACGACTCGTCCCTCTCATCTCTCTCTCTCTCTCTCTCTCTCAATCTCTCTCTAGCATGCACCATTTATTTCAAAATTTTCTCTTTGATTCTGCATCAGAATCAGTGTGCCACTGCCATCTTTCCTTTTATGCAGATACCAATATTGCCAAAAAACCATTCTCTCTCTCTCACAGTCACACAGAGAGTGTGTGTTTTTGATGAGTGAGAAGAGAAAATAAGAGGATGTGGGTTGATTTTGTCTTTCCCACTTTCAACTATACGGCAAAAGCCGAAACCCCAAAACGCTGTTCTTTCTTTTTGTATTTATATTCTTTTTTTTTCCCTTTTTTTTTTTTAGTTTATCCATACTTTACTACGTACAGTCTACAGTTTCACATTCTCTCAACTTGTTTATATGTCAAACATATTGACAAAATAGAATAAAAATTAATTAACCTAAACCGAAGATAATTAATAAATAGTTTTGTGTTGAATGAATCTTTCAAAATACCTAAAAAAAATTCTTCAAAATAATTTTATTTATTCATGTCAGTTATATGAATTAAGTTACGATATTTTATAAATTATGCTAAGTAATGACGTCATTGATGGTTTTGTGTGGAGGACATTCATGAGTTGAGTCAAACATATATATAATTCAAGTTTTAAAGTAATATATATCACTCAAAGTGGGAGGTTGATTAATAAGTCGGATATTTCTATAGTAAACTTGCAAATAATTTGTTGGTTGCTAACAAGTTGTGGTTGGATCGGTTTCAATAATGTTTCAAAATATATATAATTGTTAGCACAAGTATCATTGGTGCCAATTAAATCCATGTTAGATATTAAGTTGGATCTTTAACGTATATTGGGAGTGTGAATATGGGCAAATCAAATCTCTTTTCTTAACATCGCCTATCATTACTCCAACTATGTTAGAACACTTTGTGGTTGGTCAAAAACAAAGTACACATTCATACTTTAGATTAGAAACTAATTAAAAGGTACATCTACTTTCCAAATTAGAGAAAACTAAATTATTCTATACTGACCTATCAAGTTTATTAAGTTTATTATTATTATTATTATCATCATCATCGAAAGTAAAAAAGAAAAATCATTTACATTTGTTATGTTTGTATAAAAAAATTCTCAGACTTGTCAGTAATTTTTATTGGTTAATGCTAATTTGGTCAAAATTATCTACATCAAATTCACCTAAGCGTCTTTCTTTTAAGGGGATATTTATTTTTTCAAAAGTAGTAATACTATGTTAAGTATATCGATTTTAGCCTTCTAACTTTTAAAATTATTCAATTTTAATCTATGGTTGTACTGAAAATTATAAATTCCACAAGAAATTGGTGTCATTCGAACAAGAAATTTAGGGATTTTTAGGATATCGTGACATCATTTTGTTTTGTTAACTTAGAAAAAAATTGAAAATAGTTTTTCAAGTCATCAAAATAGTGTCATGCTATTTAAATATTGGAAATACAAAAATTTTAAATTATATATATGCTGGTCATGTTCCAACTTCCAGCTGATCTAGTATTCAATGAAATAAGACTGAAATTTGACAATTGTTTGAGTGTGACTAAAAATAATAGTATACTTTAATAGAACTATTTCAAACAAGATATAATTAATGCGACAAAAAATGTATATTCCCTTCATTTTTTTCAGTATATAACATATAAATACACACATTGAAATACCATTGCTATGTGTACATAGTTAGAGTATATATAGATACTTGTAAGATGAAATATTATATTGAAATATGATACACATCAGAACATCTCATGTACTATTATTGATCATATATACTATATATCAAGAATATAATATTTTTGCAGCTTATTAAATACTAGAAAATTCATTTTGAAATTAGTAGCGGAACTTTATAATTAAAATAACTAAAATTAGATGAAATTCTGTATATTTTTTTCAACAAAAAAACATACATATAGAGCATAAAGATAAATGTATCGTGTATACAAGGTTTTTCGGGGGTTTAACAAAAAAAGTGGGAAGTGGAGACATGGTTCTGGGAGGATAAATGGATTGGAGAATATCCGTTAAAAATTAGTTTTGTTAGGCTTTTTAATCTTAGTAGTCGAAAAAGGGTGAGGGTGTGTGAGATGGGTGAATGGAAGGATGGGACTTGATGTTGGAAATGGGAGTGGAGGCGTAGTTTGAGGGATAGAGAGTCTAACTTATTGAATGATTTATGTAATTTGTTAAGCATGTGCAAATTGATGCAAGGACAACAAGATAGATGGTGGTGGAGCAGAGCAAGAGATGGAAATTATAGCACGAAGGAGGCTTATCGATGACTACATCTACAGAAGCTAGGCGAGGAAGGAGAGGAGAGACCGGAATATAAAAGAGTGTGGAATAAACTTGTCCCGACAAAGGTACAAATACATGTATGGAGAGTACTAAGGGAAAGAATACCAATTGTTTCTAAGCTTCAAAGAAAAAATATATTACCATCGAACAGTGACTTGAGGTGCGTTTTCTGTAAGACTAAGGAGGAGACGGTACGACATGTTTTTTTAATGCATGATGGTACACCAAGTGTGGATGAGTTGTTGCAGATGGTTGGGAGTCGAATTAGTGATGTCGACATGCCCAATATTACATTTCTTACAATTCAGTGTCACGATCAAAGGAAAAAGGGGAAGAAGATACATGGGCTGTATTTGTGAATGTATCATTTGGTTGTTATGGAAAACTAGAAATGATGTGGTGTTTAGAAAAGAAACAGGGGTAATTGATGGAGTTATGGAGGATCTTAAAATACATGTTTGGAACTGGATAAGAGAAAGAGATAAGAGAAAAGAATTGACCGACTTCAAAGAATGGGTATTAAACCCAAAAAAAGTGTTGGGGGATTAATAATAACTGAGTTTTTATTTGTAGGAAAAGAAATAATTTTTGAAGGTTTGATGAGTTTATCTATTAAAATGATGTAAATTTGGGTATTTCTTATACCCACACTTTTTATTTTTATAAAATTTCCTTTACTGATAAAAAATAAATAAATGTATCGTGGATGTTGGTGTGGCTGTCAAAAATAATCTTGTACTCCAACATTTATAAAATACTTAAAAAAAAAAACTTTTAAGTGGATTATTTTAATTAAGTTGAAAGACAGATAAAGTTAAACAGTCTCTTTAAGATTGAATCATTACTACTGTAAGATACTTTTGATTATATATATAGAAACATGTGCTACTCTACTTTTGACTAATTATTATATATATATATATATATTAATTTTCGTAAAGTAAATTCCCAACTTTAAAAATGATTAAAAGAAAAGGTGGTGGGGGCTCAGACCTAGATAATAGCTTCATGAGATAATAACCGGAGATATGTATTTATTTAATTATTATTAATAAGACTACAAATAGTTTTTCAAATTTTCAATACATATGTATATATATATCATAATTTGAATTCTTTTATTTTATTGGGTGATACTTACCACCGGAGCCATTTATATATTTAAAATTGGTATCATCTGTGAACTTAAATAAGATTTCAAATTCTTGTCCTTCAAAATGTATTTCAAAAAGGTAATGTATATATATATATGGAAATAAAATGTTTTTTTTTAATTAAAGCTGAAATATCTCTCCCTCTCTCTCTCTCTCTCTCTCTCTCTCTCTCTAAGAATGTGAGTTATTGGCATATATACATAATTTGATAAATGTGTGGTTTAATAAAATGATAAATGTATTATTGAGGGTAAAATGGGGAATAGAGAAGAGGAAGGGTTTGGTTGTTTTAGAAAGGAGCTTTTTTTGATCTTTTAGATTTGATGCTTTTGACTTTTGGACTCTCTCTGGGAAACTTCTCTTTTTGGATTTTAAAGCCTCTCACCCCACCCTCACATGCTCTGTTTCCTCTTCACTTTTCTCTATCATTCATATTCGATTCATCACTTTTTTTTTTTTTTTACTTCTTCTCGTTAATTTGACGACACATCAATTTATAATTCATATTTCTGAAATCAAGATTGGTTTGTAAAAATTGTTATATGAATTGTGAGTTGTTGATTGTGTAGATGGTTTTGTCTCGTTGAATTATATCCGTGAAACAGTTCTATACTCCATCCGTTTCATAATAAGTATCATTTTGGAGTCTAAATTTTGCTTCAAATTAAGTGTCACTTTAGACTTTAATTTTACTATGTTATTCCCAAATTAACCCTATTAATATTTATTAGCTAAAATTTAGGGATTAAATACGATACTTTTTATGAAATTAATTTGATTCTCTTTCCAATCTTGAATCATAAATTCTTTGTTTAGTTAAGGATATATTTGTCCATTTTTTATGTTTTTAATTTATGATATAAACTTTAAAACGACACTTATTTTGAGAACGGGAGTATAAATTTATGTGCATTTATATTTATTTTGTATAACTCTCTTCTTTCTTTTTAAGAATATTAAAAACGTCAAAGAAAAATCATTCCTTTTATGCTCCAACATCAAACTTTAATCATTTTGCCGTTTAAACTTTCACACGGTTATAAGTGTAACTACCAAACATTGTCTTAAATTAGCATCCCACGTTTAATTAATTCCCATAGCAATTTAATATTCCCCAATGAGTAATCAAATGATCTTAATTATTTTTCCTATTACAATGGAGCCCAAAAAATAAAATTCAACGCTATTTCATTCGTACAATTAAAAAAAACTAAGTATTCATTATTAAATCCAATAAAATCATTCTCCCAATAGCTAGACTTACCTCACCAAATGAAATTAAAATTGGAATTAAAAAGAGATATATAGTTAATTAGGAAACAAGGAGTGACAGATTCCAAAAGAATTGGACCCCATCTCCTTCATATATTGATGATTAGGGTTTGTTGGGGACTTGATTTTACATGTATAAGAGATAAAAAGACTGCCCACTCCATTGTCTTTAGATCCTTCTTACCAAAGCATATGTCATTTCAATGGGAGCTTTTTTCTTTGGGTATCTTTATTCCTTTTCCTAGTGTGTGTGTGTGAGACCATGTTACCACTCTTATATTCCCTTCATTGAGTGTTACTTTTTGTTTCTTTTTTCAGCTCTATATATATTTTTAGTGTTATTTATCTATATATATCTTAATTTTTACATCTATATGTACTTTTTACAATTTTATAAGATTGAGATAATGGTTTTCTTGAGTATGATCTCTATGTTAATTCTCATCTTATCTTTGTTTTTTTAATGCAAATCATGAGTGACTTAAAACGCTATCAGTTTTCAATAGACTTAATACTGATCGTAATAAACAGATCATGACATATATATAAGTGTATAAATGGTATATGATATTTGAACATGGTAGGAAGCACAAGACACAAAATTACCTCTTGGCGTTAGAATTTTTATTTATTACAAAATACAAGATAAAATATTAAATGATATTATGAAAAACACAATCATGCATCTTGATGCTTATCCCATCACTATAAAGGGTACAAATAAATCTAGATATGAAACTAAGATACAGCTGGGAAAATGCCATATTGCTTGTGCATGAGAATCTGTCCAAGCAAATGGGATGATTAATGTGGTTAATTATGTGAAAACAAATTGTGTTTATTGTGAGTGTTTTGTCTTTGATATGAAATAATAGCCACAATAGTAGAGATGAAGTTGATGGAGGAGGCATGCACATGGAGACTAAAAAGGTCTCCTTCTTATAAAAGGTTAACAAATTGAAACCAAAAAAAAAAAAAGATAAAGAGAAAAGGGATGAAAAGAAGAAGAAGAAAAGGAAGACAACCCATGCTGCTTGTCCCAATGGGTAAATCTACTTTCAACACTGCATATATATATATTCTCTGTGTTCTTATCTATTTAATTATCTCGTTTTTCATCAATACATATTACGTGTACAGATGCTATGCAATAATATCCAACTAAATTACAAAATTAAAATAATTGATGGGTGCATATTTCTTGAGGAGCACACGTTTGTTGGAACAATAATTGTGTGCATGCTTGAAAATTGCACATTAAATTTAATAATGTATAAACAGAGATCTGATGTGTGAATATTAATTCTTGAAATTAATTTTGTGTAAGTTTAATTTGCTATAATATAACAAGAAGTGGGCAGTTGCAAATTAATTGAAATTCCATTCGTACTCAACATCAATATTCCTATAAATATCCATATATCAACTAAAATTTTATAAACATGTCAATTATTTAAGTTTCACTCATGCATGTTGAACAAACTTCTCCATTAATAATAAAACCAAATTGATCAAATGATATTGTTTGGCTTATTCAGACTATATAACCAGAGAGAGAGAGAGAGAGAGAGAGTAAACTATATGATACTAACTAGTGTTGTTGTGAGGAATGTGAATAAAGGGTATAGTGGTTTTGGTTGCATGTGACAAAGTTTGAACCTACAACTCTTAAGTATAGCTAATAGCTTTTCTCTTCTTATCTGTCTCTTTGTGAGCATTGCTTATTTGTGCACTCTTTAAGATTTCAATTTTATTACAATGCTTTGCATACATCTCTTCTTTTGGTGGACTACACTCAATAGATTCACTTCCTTTTTCATTATACCTACATTTACCTTACCTTCTTTCAACATATCTACCTTTCCAACACTTTTAAAAAAAAAAAGAAATTCAATTTTGTAATTATGTTATCATCCTTTTCTAATTTATAACTAAACAATATTGACCATATATTTTTAAAACAATTGGTGACTTCCTCATTTATTCGATATTGAATCTCTTGATCTAAAATCATACTTTGTCTTGTATTTTATTTCAACAATACCTACGAACACTATGTCCGTTACAAAATATTATTATTGATGGAAGGATTTAATAACATGATAGATAAAATATAAAGATTGATCAATTATGTTCCTTTAGAATTCCAACATACATGATGAAATAATATATTAATCAAACTATATTATCTTTAGTACTAAACTAGACTATATGTTTAACACAAATCATAAATATTTTTCACTATGAAAAATATTTATAAATTTTCAATTTTACTACTTTTAATTTAATTTTTTTAAAACCCGTATATCATGGGATCCCATGCAAGTTGATGATATAAAAACTGCAATTGATAATGCCTGATTGCATTTTACCCCATAAAAGAAAGCCACTAATGTAAGGCTGCATGACCAGATAAAAAGATTTTAACCCGTTGCGGATCCGGCCCAAATTCAACATAGTGGGTCGGGCCCAAGTAATTGTAATTAGGAATAAGAGGAGATATATGCTGTGTGGGCTGGGTTTGGTAAAGTGCTGATATTCGGCCCGTTAATGAAAATATGTCTTTTTTTCAACCATTGAGATCCAGCCCGAAACTACCTAAAGATAGTAATGAAGACATTTTCTATGTAACAAATAAGACGTGTATATGCACATGATAATAAATTTATTTAATTACTGGTTTTATTAAGTATATTTATTAAATTAAATTAAAATAATTTCACTTTGTAAAAATAATATAACTATTAGTTGCTTGAAAGTTTTTTTCTAGGCTATTTCTTTTCAAAGTTTAAAATATACAAAAGTTTAGATAAAATAGAAATACCAGATGATTTAATACAGAATAATGAACTATATTTTTTCAGTTTAGATAATTGAATGGGTTGAGCATTGGGCTCGTCAAATAAATGATGATTAGGTTATCAGGCATTAATAGGCCCAATAATTAAAATAAATATTTTATATATCTTAGCCCAATAATATAGTGATCTGTCTGAACAGAACTACTATGGTAATAATTTGGACAAGCCTATTGTGGTTGTGTTGATGAAGAGATCATTAGGGGCCGTTATTAACAAATAACTAAAATCATGTCTATTGATGGGCACCCAGATTGTCTCAAAAAAACATGAAGCCCTATTTTTAATTATATTTTTCATTGTTATATTTGAATACAACTATAGTTTTGTCGAAGAAAAAATAATATATAATTTTGAATAGACAATTAAAAAATAAAGTATACGTGATTAATTATATAAATAAAGATATATTGAGTTATACTCAAAAAATCATTTGTTTTTGTTTTTTATCCAATATATTCTTTTGATTTTCATCTGTTAATTAATAGTAGTTTCGTTTTAAATTTGAGATTGAGGTTGATGTGATAAATTAGTTTTTTTCTATTGATTTTAATCAATTTTTGTAATGTAATGAAAGATGGCTTTTCAATTTCACTAAAATAACTTGCAACAAAAGTTGATAATATTTCATGAAAAATCCTCATGATTTTTAAATAGAATGTCTTTCTTTTCTTTTTTTTTTTTTGGGGATATTTATTTAAATTGTAAAGTGCAAATAAAAGTAAAAATAAAAGTCGATAGTTTAGATTTTAATTACTAAAAAACCCTAAAGATAATGGGTTGACCTAAAAAGATTAGACAAAATTAACGAATGGTATAAATATATACAGTAATGTAATTTTGGTTAGAATTCCATTTGCCAAGTCAAAAGAGTCATTTCCTGGTTCCTTAACATCAAACCCCGTTTCTCTCTCTCTCTCTCTCTCTAACTGTGGGAAGCCACACTCACACTAAATATACAGCAAAAAGGGGGTCATCACTCTCTGTATCCATCATCTCTCTCGCCTCCATGCTTCCTCCTTTTCCTACTGCTAATTCACTCCTTTCACGGCGCTGCTATACTCCCATTTTTGAAGCTTGAGAGAGAAATCACAGTAATTACGAAAATGGTGTTCAAGGGTAGATTCTTCTCTTCCAAAAAATCGGACACTTCAAGCCCAGATGGATCCTCCAACAGCCCGCGATCCTTGGGGTCCAACTCCAATTCCCCGATCCGATCCGACAAGAAAAAGCCCAAATCTCTATCCCCCTCCGTTTCCAAGGACAACTCTCCGGCGGTCTCCGCCGCCAGCACACCCAAAAGCGCAGCTAAAAGCCTTTTGAAGAAGAAAGACTCCTCCAAAGGCAAAGAAACCCCCAATTCCATCAAGCCCGCTTCCGCAATTTCGAGCCCTTCCTCTTCCAAGAAGCCCGACGACGCCCAGCCTGCGGCGGCTCCGCCGTCGTCCGGGCCCACCTCCGCGTCGGTTTCGCCGATAGTGGCGTCGTCGTTGGGGCTAAACAAGATAAAGACGCGATCAGGGCCGTTGCCCCAGGAGAGCTTTTTTAGCTTTGGGAGTAGGGATAAGGGTGTTTCTTTAGGTGCTAGTAACTTGTCGAGGCCGTTCGGTGGCGTGGGTGGGAATGGCGGAGGTTTGAGTGGGAGGAAGAAGAAGGAGAAATCGTTTCTTGAAAATATTGATAATGGGAGTAATTCGGATACTATGTCAACGGAGAGTGGGGCGTCGAGAGACCAGAGTCCACATGTATTCCAAGCTCAGGAGCGATCACGGCTCCAAAATGCGGAATCGTCATCGGGAGCTACTGGTATGCTTCTCTGTGATGAGGTTCTTGTTTTGTAGTGTGGGTTATAGTATACATGTGCTGTGAGTTATATTGTTGGTGTTATGTTAATTGATAGTTGATGCTTATAATCATGAGTTGAAGCAGTGAAAGATAGCATTTCGATATGTTTTTGGTGTAGTTCCATTGCTTGGTTTGATATGAATGAGAGAAGTACATGGTTTGACTTGGTCAATGTGGCAATGAGGGATGATGATCCATGATTTAGGGATTTTGTTCTCATATTTAGGAATGTGTAGCTGGTTGGTTTTCTGTCCAACTGATAGTACTATTATACAAGCACAAATGTGTGTTTGTGGTTTAATTTGTTTGATACAATTGTCAACGGTGTCTAGCTACTGTCCATACAAGGAAGGTTATTCATATGTTCTGTTGGATGAGCTTAAGATATATCGACATTCTTCCGATAGCTTCTATTTGTGGCAACTTTAAAAGACAATCTCGGACCATGCTTAAAACAATTCTACTTATTTGACATAGATTGGTGAGGTTCAAGTATTGTATTATTTATATGCTAAAGAGTGACCAATGCTTATGTGGATAGCAAATTTAATGACGGTCTAAGACAAATTGTTAGAAATAGAATATGCTGGGACACTTATCCTTAATACAGAGAAATTCAAAGAATTTTGTATTTTGTTAGAGGTGATGCAGCTGCAGAGTAGAATGTTCATAAATATAGAGGCTGTAACATGCCATGCACTAATCTTTTGTCCAATTTGAGAGAGAGAGAGAGAGAGAGAGCTTTGAGGGCCTAGTTCAAAGGAATCTAATAGAGTAAAACGTCTTGCAATGTTATTTTGGAAAGTAAGCAACTTGATGAGTAAAGCTGAACTTTTTATATGGGAACACAACACTTTGAATAAGTTCTGCTAGGAGGATATTTCTAGGAGCAGTCTCTAGACATGAAGATTCTACTCTTCTCCATAGACTTAAGTTGGAAAGTGGTAACTGGACTATAGCAGACTAAAGTTTATTGGTTAGAATCAGATTTAGGATATTGACATTGTATAAAATATAGTGTGCTTCCATTTGTCAGAGGGTTAATATGTAACGAAAATAAATATGCAAGAATTCATATGGCAAAGGGAGCAACTGTGTAATAATCTTTACAACTCAACACTTACATGAGAACCTGATTTCCTCACTTTAAAGATGTCTAAGAGCAGACCTGTTAGAGGCGTGCTCAAGGTGCAACTCACAGAGGGCATTATTCATGAGGCACACGCCTATTAGCGCCTGCTGTCATTTTTTCTGTCTTTTAGGTGTGCCTCTTGTTCACTAGTCACCCTCCAACCCCAAGAAAATTTTTAAGATCCCTTTAATGATTTTTAAAAATGTTTTATTTTTTTAACATAAGGATGGTCAGAACTTCATTGAATTAGAAGTACTTGTTTTTGGTTTTGTTCTTGACATTTAATATCGTTCCAAGAATTTTATTTTTTATTTTTTTGCAAAGTTTACACGCATTTCTTTTTTTAGATTTTTTTTTTTTAAAATTTTGCACCTTGTGTGCAAGAGGCATTCTGCAGTCTGCACTCACCTCAGGCCTGCCTGGATCACCTTTGTGCCTCTAAGTGCCTTGGGCCTCTAACAACTGGCTAAGAGATAGACAGTAGATGTTCATTAATAAACTGATATGAACCCTGTTCAACATGTGACAGAACCCCAAATAGCAAATATGATATTTCTACCCCAACATCAAAATTAAAGAGGTTGGTATGCTTGTTAACCCACTATTAATTGACGTAGAAACCTTAAGAACCTGTCCCTAAACCCCTAGATTATGTAACCAAGAACCCAAATTGAAAAGATCACCCATTCCTTCAGTCTAATTTAAGAAATAGAGTGGTTTCAACTTAACCTGAGACACTCAAGAGTTGATATGAGGATCTGAAAGGCAAGCTCCAAATAATTCAAAATTCAAGATTCAATGTTTTATCTCAAAACAAAGACATAAAAGTATTTAAATATTACTTGGGTCAGCCCTAGGACTCTTAAAGAAAAGGAAAATAATAAATATCAATAACAGCTATGAATTTTCATATAGATCTGTTAGGCACATTTTCTGTAAGGTGTGGGCAATGCCTTATGCAAACTGATCTGCTGTTTCACTGCACATTAGAAATGTGATAGGCTTGGGTATGGAAATTAATCTTCCATAAGTCTTGTTCGGTTATTCTCATCTAAACATCAGTTTTTGTGACTAAATCATCTCCAATGTGCTTGTTGTGGTTCTACGCTGATTGCATCGTTAACAAACTTACAGCGTACTTGACCTGGATATAAATATGCAATGGCTTTAAAAAAATGATAATTGATTCGTGTAAAATTATTGTCTTCTTTTGTGATATAACAGTGGAAGTGTTTCTCACTTTGTATTGTTAGTCATCTGTGTCCCTGGGGCATTTTCTATGGGTGCTCTTAATTTTTCTTACGTTATGTTCAAACTCAGATTTACTCCTAGAATGCTTTAACTACATAAACTAATCTTGAGAAACTTCCCACCATTCAGTATCATGGACTAAAAAACAGAATTTATGAAACAACTTCAGCAAAATGACTTAACATTGTGTCCTCTAATCCCAACTTAGTCAGCACTGGAACTTGTTTGACTCCATTAAAATAAGTTCAAAATCTCGCCACCTGGTATTTTGCTTTGGTCTTGCTCTTTTCTTCATTATGTTGGCCACTCACACGCTTGGCACCTTACTTGCTATGCAGGATAAAAAAAATTTCACCTTTTCTTGTAATTTCTTTTTCTTTCAAATCTGCTTCTGTTATTATTTTACTGATGTTATTTTGGTTCTTTTATTCCTTTTTCCCATGCTCATGTTTACATACTCAAGTTTATTATCTATTATTAATGATGATTCATATGAGAGAAAAGACAGGGACCCCCAACACTTAGCCTTCTTAGATATGTAATATTACATGCAGCAGTTGGATACGGTGCAGAAGCTATGGGAATGAATATTAAGAAAGAAAAATGTTGAAAACATCTTGTTTCTGAAACCTCATGTCACAGGGATTGCATTCATGGTTTTTTTCTTGGCTGATACAGGGCAAATTGATTCATCATGGGATGACCCTGGAGCTCTCAGGAATTCAGATGCATGTACTCCAGAGATGAAGGTAAAAAGGTGTATTTTCTTTGATGCTACAAAGCATCCAGTTTACTACCATTCTGATTAAATTTAGATTTGCTTTTGTATCTATAAGCTTGCTGAATCTTAAATGCTTATGCAGACATCTTATGATTGTGACAATCCAAAAGAGTCTGAATCTCCACGCTTTCAAGCCATACTTCGTGTTACAAGTGCTCCTAGGAAGAGATTTCCTGGTGATATTAAAAGTTTCTCTCATGAATTGAATTCCAAAGGAGTACGCCCTTACCCATTTTGGAAGCCTCGAAGGTTAAATAACTTGGAGGTAATTAGAATTTATTAGCAATTACTCAATTATAGAGATCCGGTCTTATTACTTCTAGATGATACTTATGATTATCTTCAAATTGGAGCAGGAGGTTTTAGACATGATTCGGATGAAATTTGACAAAGCAAAGGAAGAAGTCGATTCCGATCTGCATATTTTTGCAGCAGATCTGGTAGGAGTTCTAGAAAAGAATGCAGAAACACATCCAGACTGGCAGGAGACTATAGAAGACTTGCTGGTGCTGGCTCGGAGCTGTGCTATGACCTCTCCTGGAGAGTTTTGGCTTCAATGTGAAGGCATAGTGCAAGAGTTGGATGACAGGCGTCAGGAGCTTCCCATGGGCATGTTAAAGCAACTTCATACCCGAATGCTTTTTATACTAACCAGATGCACTAGATTGTTGCAGTTCCATAAGGAAAGTGGGTTGGCTGAGGATGAAAATATATTCAATCCTCGTCAATCACTGCAACCAGCAGATAAACGAGTTCCTCCTGGCCCAGAAAGAGATGGAAAGATGCCTGCTGAAACAAAAGTTTTGAAGGCCGCCTCCACAAGGAAGTCTTACAGTCAAGAGCAATCAGAGTCGAAAAGAGACCATTCAGTACCTAGAACTTTTCAACTTTCACTTGCTGAAACCACAAAAAACCCGGACTCTGCTGCTGGTAGAAACAGGATGGCATCTTGGAAGAAATTTCCTTCTCTGTCTGGAAAAAGCCCAAAAGAAGCAGCTTCTGTTAAGGTGGAGCTCAATGACAATATCATGGAGGCTTCAAAAATATTAGAGAAACAAAGAGAATTGGATGATGCAGAGGCAGCTATTGCCAAGGTGCCTGAGCTTCCTCCTTCTAAAGACTTGCATTTGCCATCCCCAATGCCCAAGCACCAGCACAGATTTTCCTGGGGGTATGGGGGAGATCAGCCAAGTATTTCTGATGAAAGTTCAATTATATGTCGCATTTGTGAGGAGGAGGTTCCCACTTTGCATGTGGAAGACCACTCTAGAATATGTGCAATTGCAGATCGATGTGATCAAAAGGGCATAAGAGTCAATGAGCGCCTCAATAGAATTGCTGAAACTCTTGAGAAACTGATGGAATCATTTTCAGCAAAGGACATGCAAAATGCTGTTGGGAGTCCTGATGGTGCTAAAGTATCTAACTCGAGTGTGACTGAAGAGTCAGAGCTTCTTTCTCCAAAATATAGTGACTGGTCCCGCAGAGGCTCTGAAGACATGCTAGACTGTTTTGCTGAAGCAGATAACAATGCTGTGGATGATTTGAAGGTTTTACCATCCATGTCATGTAGAACTCGATTTGGTCCAAAGTCTGATCAAGGAATGACGACATCATCAGCAGGCAGCATGACTCCTAGATCACCATTGATGACTCCACGGACAAGCCCGATTGACTTGCTATTGTCCGGGAAAGGTGCCTTCTCCGAACATGGAGATATTCCTCAGGTATATCCATTTATTTATTTGTATCTTCTTTCAAAAGTGCCTACTTCCCCATGTGTACCTCACAATTATAATTTACCTCTTAGATTGATGTGCAACTGTTGTAGCACAATTACTTATTAATCTTACCATGTGTAGCATCCTTCATTATCTTCTCTATTGTTTATTCTTGGTTCATATCTCTCATAACAATTGTACCATCTGTGCATCTACCTTCAAAAGGGAGAAGTTAACATGTTAAAGTTCTGTGGCTGGGTCAAATTTTCATTATTTTTTTGAGTATATGACAGGTTAATGCAGCTTTTTTTGGTACTGTATGTATCTGGGGATTGCACTAAAGTTTGGATTGTGTTGAGATTGACCGCATGCTTTTACTATTGAAATGGACCATAATGTATGTAGATGCTTTTACTTTTGCGGATGCTATTATGTATGTAGATTCTGTGAATCCTTTTCTCCTATATTAGATGTTTGGTTTGTGGACCTTTTTAATTCAGTGCAATGAACAGAAATATTTTTTTTGTTTTTTTTCATTTTCTTCTTCTTTTAATAAAATTGGAATGAAGTTGTTGATTATGATCCTCAAAAACCAAACCCTACAAAGTTTAGAGCTTGCTTGTCTAATGATAGTCTGGATGAACAATCAGTTTTAATATGATAAGAAACATAGCGGTTATTGAAACTTTTTTTGTTAACTTATTAAAAAACTATTCCTTAACTTGTACTATAGTAACAGGGTTTCAAAATTGATTGTCAACACATTTGGAATTGATAGCTCTTGATTTTACCATGTTATCCTTCGAGTCCTTTAACCTTTAAAATCACATATACAATGCAGATGACCGAACTTGCTGATATTGCTAGATGTGTAGCTAATACTCCCTTGGATGATGATCGCTCTCTTCAGTATTTGCTCTCTTGTCTTGAAGACTTGAAAGTTGTTGTAGATCGTAGAAAGTTTGATTCCCTGACAGTAGAGACATTTGGAGCTCGTATAGAGAAATTGATCAGGTGAGATAGTGATCTTTGGTTTGAAGATTATAGTAAATCAAGGTTTAAATCACCCGTGCTGACATTTTATACAATCGCCCAGGGAGAAGTATTTACAACTATGTGAAATGGTTGATGATGATAAGGTTGATATAACAAGCACCATCATTGATGAAGATGCTCCTTTGGAAGATGATGTTTTACGTAGTCTTCGGAGTAGCCCAATACATTCTTCCAAAGACCGTACTACGATAGATGACTTCGAGATTATAAAACCAATTAGTCGTGGGGCATTTGGTCGAGTATTCTTAGCCAAAAAGAGAACAACAGGGGATCTGTTTGCAATAAAGGTATGTGAATAACTTGTAGATATAGTCTAATAATGCATCTGTGTTTGAATAGGATGAGTTCTTTTGATGGTAGTTGACAGGTGAGGCCCCAAAAAAGTGGATAAGAGCAATGTCATCTATTGACTGAAGTATATGCAATAATTGGAAAAATATCCCAAACAAACAGCATATTGATAGGATTGCTTGACATTCCAAATTCATGTATTCTGCAGGTCCTCAAAAAAGCAGATATGATACGCAAGAATGCAGTTGAGAGTATTTTGGCAGAACGTGATATATTGATATCTGTTCGCAATCGTTTTGTGGTGAGCCTTTTGTAGATGACCATGCCTTTACACTTATCATCGTTATGATCATCTCCTTTTGATCTCATGTCTGATGTCTTAGGTCCGCTTCTTCTATTCATTCACCTGTCGTGAAAATTTGTATCTTGTAATGGAGTACTTAAATGGTGGAGATCTGTATTCCTTATTGAGAAATCTAGGCTGCTTAGATGAAGATGTTGCCCGCGTATATATTGCTGAAGTTGTAAGTTTATGTTTATGCCTTTTTCCAGCTCTATCTTTCTCCTCGTTCTTCGAGTTTTATGGTAACTGAAAATACTTGTATCACATCCGATGGATGAGTAGGTACTTGCGTTGGAGTATTTGCATTCTCTGCGTGTGGTTCATCGTGATCTGAAGCCTGATAATTTGTTGATTGCGCATGATGGCCATATCAAGGTTTTTCCTTTCATTTTTCTTGTTATGGTTTAACTTTTTATGTCTCCTATGTAATGCCTCAATTATATGCCTATTTAATCAAGACACTGTATTTATTTTGTGGGTTGTTCAGTGGCTTTAATTCCAATGTAAGTCTTTTTCAATAATGTAATAGGCCTAAAGCTCGAGAGAGGAAAGGACAGAATTTGGAAAATGGACAGAGGGTTTCAAACTTTCTATGTAGGTTGATGGGGTTGTTATTTCCTGACAATGAGCTTTAAAGGCTAATATTTGTCAAACATTATACTATAACCTGATCAAATGTACAAACAAATGAATTTATGATTTAAGTACATTAATATCATGAATGTTCTCAAAGGAAAATTTGGTATGTCTTAATGACTAGTTACCATAACAAACTAGTGAAACTCGTGGAATTGATGCCTGCTGATGTTTATCTTGATATTATTTCTTTATATGAGAATGAGCCTCATGATGCTTGCATTCTGATGAGTAAAAATTGTTGCTATAATTTGAACAGTTAACAGATTTTGGGCTATCAAAAGTGGGTCTCATCAACAGCACTGATGATTTGTCGGGTCCGGCTGTCGGCGGAACATCACTAATGGAAGAAGATGAACCACCATTGTCTGCTTCAGAGCATCAGCAAGAAAGGCGTAAGAAACGCTCAGCTGTGGGTACACCAGACTACTTAGCACCTGAGATTCTTCTTGGAACTGGGCATGGTTGGTGCATTCTTCTTTTATCTGTTTTATGCCACAACTTTATCATGTTAAAATAAGCCATACCTCCATAAAAATTAACCAAATCAAAAAATCAAGTTGATTTAATTAAAACCAAACAAAAACCAGGATGTGTTTCATATATGGTTATGATTTTGAAATTTCTAAAAATCAAACTTTTGGTATGGTTTCTGGATAAATAAAATTAAAGCCTAAATAAAACTGATCTGAACTAGTAATATACAAATTGTTATTGGGATAGGTTAATTCTTATAGATCCATCCCCCGGAGGAACCGGACATGATAATTTTTTATCATCCGGCTCGAGTAAGACTCAAAAGAACCAAACGAATCCTTAAAAAATCTATGTGTTGGATATATCTACACATATATGAATTCTTCAAATTTTCTAGAATTCGAAGCTATATGTTGAATTTCAATATTCCTGTAATCAGTCTTAGTTATCTCTATTACCTATGTGTTATGGCATTAGTGAGTTCTGTTATCATTATTTATGCCTTATGGTATTGGTGAGTTCTATGCATTTTGTCTTTTAGGTTTGTATTTGTTGGATGAGTATTTTCCATTTATACTTGGTTGTTAACATTGTTAACATTCTTATAAAATCACTCTGCATTTATTATTTTGTTTGCTTGCACTTGCTCAGGCTTCACTGCTGATTGGTGGTCTGTGGGTGTTATTCTATTTGAGTTGATTGTTGGTATCCCTCCATTCAATGCTGAACATCCTCAGGTTATCAGACTGATCAAACTTTTCTCAAATTATTTGTCATTGTCTTTGGTTTGAGTACTTGTATGTGTTATTGGTATCCTGAACATACCCTCCTGTAAAGTGAATCTATCATAGATTCATAAATTTGTGTTCCGTACTTGTGAATTATATGCACTCATTCGTTATAGTTTCTGGATTAGGAGTTTATGATCAAACTACAAGAGTATAGGACTGTAAATTATGCTTCTGAATATATTGTAAATAATCTTAAACGTTGCTAATCTCTTTTATGAGAACTTACCCACATTGTACCTGCAGAATAGAAATGCTTGATTATTTGAGACTATTGGTATGAATGGTTTGTGTATATGCGAGTTCAAGTTGTCTGTGGTAGCTTTTCTTTTCATTGAATGAAAGAAAGATGGAGTGCGGTCTATAGAGCATACATAAGGCTTTTGATTGGTCTTTGCCTTGCTTAAGAAATAGAGAGCAGATAGAAATCTCTATTTCTGCTAATATTTCACGCCTTTCTATTAGCTAAGTCAAGATTTTTCCAAGTCAGCTGTTGCATAGGATCCAACATCATCCCTGTGCATGGCCACCTGGGAGAACAAGTACTTATTTCCCAAAGCCCGGAAAAATTTTCTCAAATAAAAATGCATTTGCATGTGATTTAGGAATGCCACTTGCACTGTCTTTTGAGTTCTTTGTTAGAGAAAAAAGATTTTTGGTATTTGGCAAATGTTTTCTATCGTGTTTTGCATTGTTAGTGTCATCGCAATTTTGGAGTTATTTGATTTTTGGTGGCAAGTAAGATCACATTCAGAATAATGTGTTAGTGCCTTGCAATATTATTTCGGGTTTCCATAATGTTAGCCCTTTATATATTGGATTTGTTTGGTAGTGCGTTACTCTATATTAAAAACAATGATCAAATAAAACTGAAATGACTTAAGTTTTTTTGTTATGCTATACAAAAACTTCCATATAATATGAGGATGGCCTGAGTCGGAAAAATCCTTCAAAAAGTTAACATAGTTGGCTTTAGAAGTGATGAACTTAGATGTTATTGAAGAAAATGCAGAGTAACTTCAGATTTTTGGAATGACATACACCATATCTGGCTACAAGAGCTAAAAATTGTTTTCAATATAATCAAGTGACAGTAAAGGAGTGTTGGCCTTTAGGACTTTCAGACATTCCGCTAGTGCACTCTTTTCTTGGGGCATTCTGTCTATGTGTCGTCCAATGCTAGCGTGTGCATGAGACTTGGGCACTTGTCCATTTGCCACATTGTAATTTTATTAACCAGATACCAAGGTGCAGTAATTGCATGTGTACGGTTATATATAGTATTTGTTTTCACTTTTGGTCTTTCTGAAGTTCTGGTCCCATGCCAATTGTAACTGATCAGTATTGTCCTCTCGATATCACAGTGGTCAAAGCAGGCCCCATGTATTCCTATCCTTCAGATATCTGATGAAACCTTTGGAATTGTATTTCATGAAGATTGTTTTCAGTTCTGTTTCTTATTTTTTTGTGGCTTTGTTTGTAGAAAATATTCGACAACATTCTTAACCGAAAGATTCCTTGGCCTGACATACCTGATGAAATGAGCGTCGAAGCACATGATTTGATTGATCAGTAAGAAAATTTGCATCTATTTCTACTGTTTCTGATTCAAAGGAGTGTTTACTTGATCTACTGCTATTGCATTTCTGCTCTTACAATTCCTTCACTCACAGCACTTGATCTGTATTATTTCTTAAACCTTGAATCGGTATCATGCATTTTTCTGGAGTATTGCAGTAAAGACTATTAAGTTTTTATTAGTATTTCTATATGATGTACAGCATACGAGCATATATATGACAGACCCTTCAATCAATTTATTCATTTTTGTATCCACTTGCAGGTTGCTAACTGAAGATCCTAACCAGAGACTCGGTGCTAAAGGAGCTTCAGAGGTAATTTTAATTTTGTATGATGTCTTATTATCTTTTCATCTCTAATCTAACCGTCTGAAAACTTTTTGCAACTCAGGTGAAGCAGCACCCTTATTTCAGAGATATTAACTGGGATACACTTGCTCGACAAAAGGTTTGTCTGTATATTTAAATTGGCACCATCTATTTGCCCAAAAACTGTTGATGCCTAATAAATTTGTGGAAAATTGTGTTGTGATGATGCCAAGATAAATTTGTGTAAATAGTAAAAATAAAATAAAAACAATGCCTTGTAAACAAAGAAGATTTATATTGACTTTGTTTTCCAGACATAAAACCTTAATCATGTTCTACTTCTCCCAGGCTGCATTCGTTCCTGCTTCAGAGGGTGCAATGGATACGAGTTACTTCACCAGTCGTTACTCATGGAACCCTTCAGACGAGAATTTTTATGCTGGTAGTGAATTTGAAGATTCAAGTGAAAATGGCAGCATGAGCGGCAGCAGTAGTTGCCTAAGCAATCGGCATGATGAAGTGGTGCGTGACTTGGTAATGTTATTCTAACCGATGCTTACATATACAACAATACAACCTTTCTACACCATAATGTATATCTTATTATCTCTTTGGTGGTGACATTAGGGAGATGAATGTGGGGGATTGGCTGAATTTGATTCAAGCTGTGATATCAATTACTCCTTTAGCAATTTCTCATTTAAGGTAATCCATCAAATCCTTATTTTCTCCGGATTTTTTGAGATTGCACATCAAAAAGTAGTCGAAACTTGGAGCTTGAGCTTGATCGAGCTTAACTTTGAATCTGGGCTCAAGCTCAACGTGATTGACTTTGACTTGATCTCGAGTTAGTATCCATGCATTACAGAACAAGATTTAAGTACCTGCTTTTCAAGATCTTACATACATCAGTTTGCTATATTTTGTTTCTGATATGGGTTTCTTTTTCTTGGCGAAAACAGAATCTTTCGCAGCTTGCATCGATCAACTACGACTTGCTCACGAAAGGTTTGAAAGACGATCAGCCTACAAACTCAAGTACATAATCAACAACCATGAGAGAGAATAGAAGCTCTTCATTCTTGGCGACTCCACTTCTCCATACATGATTTTAGCCTTTACTTTAGGGGGGATTTGACTCCCAGTTTCTCTTCTTTGTAAATATGTTTTGAATTTTGTTGTTTGTTGTTTGTTGTTTGTTGTTTATGTTGTACTTACTGTATTTACAATGTAAATGTACTGATGATGAATTAGATTTTGGCTTTTAATCTACTTTTTGTGCTGTTTAAACTAATATAAAAGAGCTTTTGTTTCCTCAAGGAATTTCCTGTATACTACCTTCGCTACATGAAATCGAAATACTATTGGAAAATGCATATTTGCCTTTCTTTTCGTTGTAAGAAAAATTCATTTTATGTTCACTAAATTTTAATTTCATGTTTTCTTTACCAATTGCACTCCCATGTTTATTTCGGCAAAAATGGACTTGTGTGGACTAATATATGCATGTATATATAAATGAATAGTAAAAAAATCATGATATGGTTTATAAGTATGACAATTTTTTAGCATATGTTTTAATAGAGAAAATAAAAAATTAATAAAACTAAGTTATTGGCCTAACTATTAAGTTTGTCTTACATGGCAGTTTACTTGTGCTTTATGGTTAAATTGACAATTGATGATATTCCCAAATTAATTTTTTCTAATCCAAAAACTAATTAAAACACGTCAGTTACATTTATGATTTTATGTTCTTAAAATATTTAATTTCCTCATTTGATTGCTATGTGTAATTTTGTTGTTGTCACATCGTGGAACCCACATTACATGAAATTTAGAAAATAAAGAAATCAATAACTAAAAATCATAAACAAGATATACAGTAAAAACTCCATACAGTCATATCGCTGGGACCGGGAAAAAATATTACTATACGGAGTTATTCTTATATAGAGTTTTACAAAAAAAAAAAAAAATTCTTATAGAAAATAATATAAATATAAAAATAACATATACATTGTATATTATCTATCTCACAAGTTCATGTAACTAATTTAATAGTTTTGACTAATAAATTTAAATATATACACTTGAGTTAAATCAAAAAATGAATCTAGAGACTATAAACTTTGACCATATATGTGTATAAATTTTGGGTTATACTTCTTGTACTACACATCAAACAAAATGGCATCCAAACCGGAAACTAAAGAGAAAAGAACTCAAATTCCTGAAAAAATTAGAGCTGAGTTGTACAAAAAGAAAGATTTGTACCCTAGTTGGAAGCAAAAGGATTTTATGAAGTGGCTCAAAGAGACTCATGGTTTGGAAGTATCACAATCAACAATATCTAAGACGTTCAAGAAGGCAGTCGATCGTGAAAAAGATGTTCCGAACCCGAATACAATACGTATAAAATCGGTAAAGTACCCACTAATGGAGTCTGCACTTTATGAGTGGTTTTTGTGTAACCAAGAGCATGTCAATATTAGTGGTGAATTACTAAAAGAAAAGGGAAACATTTTCTTAAAGCAATTTTATCCAGAAGCAACCTCGTTTGAATTTTCAAATGGGTGGTTAGGAAAATTCAAGCAAAGACATGCAATTCAATCACATCGCCGTTTTGGTGAGAGTGGTTCTGTGGATATGGAAAAAATTGAAGCATGCTTGCCTTCAATAAGAGAAGGATTGGACAAATGGGCATGTAAGGACATTTACAACATGGATGAAACCGGTATATTTTATCGAATGCAAGCTGATAATTCTCTTGCGACAAAGCAGTTGGAGGGCCGAACACAAAATAAAGAGAGAATTACAATCGTCATTTGTTGCAATGTGGATGGCTCCGACAAACTTCATCTTTGGATCATTGGTAAATTTCTTAATCCTAGATGTTTTAAAAATATTAACCGTGATACTCTCAACTGTACTTATCGAGCGAATTCAAATGCATGGATGACATCCTTACTCCTTTTGGAATGGCTAAAGTGGTTCGATAATCGTTTAGACATAAACGTCTTGCTCATTTTGGACAATTGTACTGCTCATGGAAAAAAGGATCATCTCCCCCCTCTTCGTCATACAACAGTTATGTATTTGCCACCCAATAGCACATCCAAAATTCAGCCATGTGATGCAGGAATCATAAGGAACTTTAAAGGTTATTATCGTCGTAGGTTCAACCGTCTATTCTTGAAAAGAATTGAAGATCGTGTTTTGGAACCATCAAAGATATCTATCCTTGATGGAATTGTAAATGTTGTTGCTTCTTGGTCAATAGACGTGAAGCCAAAAACGATTGAAAATTGCTTTAAACATTGCAAGATTCGGACCTCTAGTGTTGATGAAGTACAAGTTGCAAGTGAAATGGATGAAGAGAGGCTAAAATTACTCACTGAATTGAGCTCTCAAATTAAGGCACTACACTACCACAATGAAATGGATATTGATGTCTTCCTTAATCATCTGGATGAGCGACAAATTACTTATGTCTTAACCGATGAAGAAATTATCGTGGGAATCAGGCAAGATGACGAAGGAGATAATCCGGAAGATGATAGTGCTGAAATACCACAAGTTTTGTGTCATGAAGCTTTAGTTATGTTAGATAAGTTGGAATCATTTTGGCTTCAACAAGAGGGATCACATGCAAGCGAGCTATTGAGCACTCGCAAATTGAAGGATCAAGTATCGATCTATAAAATTAAGTCGATGTCACAATCGACTATAGATAAATATTTTAAGTCATCTTAAAAATGTTATTGATTTTGATAAACAAAAATATAATTAATAAATATTTTTATAATATATTAATAATTTATTCCTATATAGAGGTATAAATCCTTAAAACGGGACTTGAAAAATGTATGACTTATGACAATGTGGAGTTTATTCTTATTTATAACTAGTCCCAAGTTGGGACTTGAACTTTTTATTACTATAGGGAGTTTATTCCTATATAGAGTATTACTATAGAGAGTTTTTACTGTATAACTATTGTTTTTTTTTTTATTAGTACAATATTCATTTAGGTGCTTCAAATTGATACAAGATTAGGATATTTAAGAAAACAGTGAAATTTCATTAGAAAAATAAAACCTTTTAAGTTGAGATTTTCCAACAAAATAAATACATGGGATCTAATATTATTGTATTGGGATCTCATGTTTTATTACTGAATTTAATTACATAATAAACTTCCATTGGTTTTAATTCTGCCAGATTTTAATATTCCTCACTTCTTTCTCTCATTCAAAACCGTGCTTTATAAAGTGCTTCGGCACAAAATAAGAAGCATATAGAGATTTTATCTACATAGTGACTCGTCGGGGAATTAAATAAAATAAGCCCTTTTAACTCAGTGGTAGGGCACTAAATACTTTTCGAGAGATCTCCTCCACCTGTTAGTGGAGGAAGACCTCCTAGGGATAAGAGACATAGGATTTCAATCGAGATATCTGAAGGGGGCGTTAGTTCGTTCTCGCGCTTCCGTTGATGAATTGATTTTTTTTTTTTTATCTGGTAAAATGCCCGCCCGTCACCCAACGGATAAAGTACATTACATAGTCCAGGGATTGGCGGTTTCTACTCCTGGTAATAGTTTAGCGCAATCCTTTCCTGAACGGATCATATCGGAAAACAATTTACAAAAACCCTTCACTATCAAAGTTTTTGATAGAAAATTTCCTAAATCCATTTGGGACATTTCATCGACTAAAAAGGTTATCAAACTCATGGTTTAGACGACATTGATTTGAATTAATGAAACCATATTTTATAGTTAGTATTTAGTTGATACATAAAGGCTTTTGTTATTAGACTTGATTGTTATTATCTACTTCGATCAGTACAATGTACTACTGCCACTGATTTAGTCATATTTGTAACTAAAAACAAAACATTTTTATTCAATTTAATTGAATTAAATAAATGATCATGAATAACTTGAAAGTAGAAATATATAATAACTAATTTTTTAACTTTTAAATACAAACTAAAATTCTTCCCATTTAAAAAGAAGAAAAAAAACCAAAATGATTGATTGCTTATATCTTTGATGGGCCATAATCGACATAACAACCCAGATCCAGGCCTTATAAGCCCAGTCTAATAGCCCAAATTCTTGCGCTCATTCTAGTGGTGATAAACTATCATTTGATCATAATTATTTTAAATATAATTAAAATTAGGTAATACTTCGTGTTTCTAAATAAATTATAACCTTTAAACGATCTCATTCTAAATAAAATTAATTTATCTCATGAAATTATATCGTTAAAACGATCTCATATAAAATTTTGACAGCCTAATTTATGTGCACATCTCACAAACTGGACAAAATTACACATATTTAACAAGTGGCTAAATTTGATTATAATGGTCAAACTGACAATATCATTGCTAAATTTTTGGTTCATAGAGAACTGACCAAAATCTCAAAATTTAGCAAAAAAGTTCGAGGTTTTTGGGTAATAAGATCTATCTCTAAATACCATTTCTTTTGGATCTTTAACAAAATAGGGATGTAGTATATAGTTTAATTTCATTAATTTCACAATTCAATAATATTATTTATTTGAGAATAATTTTCAAATCTTTAATATGAATCCATATAATTATTAATATTTTAATTATGTTGGTAGAGCAAATGAATTACATACAATATACGTACTTTTACTAGTATATATATAATCACACATATATTTATCATGAATTTATTAGATAGCGTTGGGTGTTCCTGACATAAATTTATGTTTTCCCTCTCTTCTTTGCAATCCCTCGATAATTCTTAAATTTAAAAGTTGATAATTCATTCCCAAATAATTGATTAGACCAAAAATAAATAAATTAAAAAGACAGACATTCAGATGTGACAAGTGATGAGTTTCTAGTTTTGTTGTATCATCACTTCAAAATCTTATCCTTTTGGCAGTTCATAGGTTAGAGACAAGGCTAAACCCAATAATAATAATAATAATAATAATATAATGTAATGGATCCCATACTACTTTTGTCTCTTCAACCCCATATTCAAGACATTAATTTTGTATTGTTTTTTAGTATTCTGATTTTATTAAAACCAACAAATATTATAATGAGATGCAGAAATTATGTAAAAAGATGAGAAAAGACTTGAAGAAGAAGTGTATTGGTTAAGAGTTAATATTCTTGAAATTGAGACATAATTTAGGACCACTCAAAGTGACAGAGTGAGGTTCACTTGCAATAATGGACCACCAATTTTTACCTTTTTCATACAACATATATTTGCATCACATAAATATACACTTTATCTGAATCCCCAACAGCTTTCTTTACACACTGTGGGTATTACAGGTAGCTGTCACCTTCACTTATAAACCCCTCCTTTTTATTTATTTAATAACTCAATACATATATATTCATTGCCATTTGGTCACAACTGTCATTGTGGCTTTATTTATTATGGTTAGGTTTAATTTCTTGGTTTGAGCATAAAAGAAAGTTATATCCACTCACCTAATTTGACAACTATTGATGACAATAAGTTACATGATTTCACCCAAGTTTAAGGCCATATTTAGGGTCTGATTGAAAATATTGATTTAGTCAAAGGGTAAAAAAACAAGATCCAAAATCCCAAATACCCTATTTGAGTAGCATTGGTCCCAACCTATGATATATACATCCACAAAACCTTGAAATAAATCCTCTAATAAATAGCCAAACACACTTTGCAACCACCCTTTAAACTTCCTAGAAAACATAAACAACTGCAAAATACCATGTGTTGGTTAAATGTTGATTCATCAAACCAAGGCCTTGAATCACTACAATGAAACCATCCACCTTAGTACTACAAACCAACTGCTCTCAATCATCATTAAAAAAGCTCATTCAAAAAAGCAAAAAAAATATAAAAAAAAAGGTAAAGTAAAAGTTAAAGTAATAATTACAGCAACCATATTCCACCCAACAAGAACAAATGGAACTGATATGTGCCCCCTAAAGAGAAAAGGAGAATTGTACTGAGTGGGGATGGGGAAGAATAGATGAGCTGTTAATTCTGACAAACAAGAATGAGCTCAAATCAACAAACAAGTACACAACCAGTTTAACAAAAGATTGAATTTTAGATGCATTAATCAAATTGTTGCTATTTCTTTCAATTCAATGGCGGCAACAACTTACTAAACCTCTTTAATCCGTTTCGCTGACTCCATCCCCCCGTTCTTGATCGTTTCTCAAGCTCGAACGACGAAGCTCTTCGATGCGCTGTGCAACTTCCGTAATCGTGGGCCGCTTGTCCGGATACTGAGCCGTGCAGTCAATCCCAAGTTGCAAAAGCTGGACCATCTCCTCCTCCAAGTTCTGGTACCGTAAGAGTTCCATATCGAACACCTCAGAGGTCCACTCCTCTCGAACCACCGACTGGACCCATCTGGGCAGGTCCACTCCTTCCTCATTCAAGAGGGCATGAGTGGGTGCTTTCCCTGTCAGAAGCTCCAAGAGCAAAACACCAAAGCTATAAACATCGGCCTTTTGAGAAACTCTACGAGGGTCAGTCACCTCCGGTGCACGATAGCCAGCCACTCTTGTCGGAGAGGATGGAGGCCCGACTAGGTGGTTCAGCCCGAAATCCGAGACACGGGCATCGTACGACTTGGTGAGAAGGATATTTGATGACTTGATGTTCCCATGGGAGACATTAGGGCCTTGGAAATGAAGGTACTCGATCCCTCGGGCAGCTCCAAGGGCAATGCTCGACCTGATTTCCCAATTCAACGGCGTCCTACCTGCCCCCTTGTTTCCTGAACGAGGAAAGACAAACATGATGTATAGTTACAACCACAGCCAATTATAACTCCAAACCACAGCCAATTATAACTCTAAATGATATTCTATTGCACAATACAAGCATATAACACTCAAAATACAATGGGACCATCTTCAGATTGCAAGACAGAACAGCAATAAGCAATAATCTCACCAACTCTACCTAAGCATGTTGACAAACATAATTTCGCCGATTATATCAGCAATACTTAGATACAAAATTAGTGATGATCATCAACAGACATAATAGAGTTATACTCTGTCACTTTAAAATTAGTCGAATAAACAATATTCTACACCACATTAATCAAATCAGTAAACCATCTATCAATCATGTATTCTAATTTTATCAATATGAACTATCCACACAGATTGACATCCCATCAACATATGAAAGCAATAGAACCCTAAAACGATCAAGAATCAAACAATTGCAGCTTCAAACAAATGGTAAAATACTAAAGTTTAAAATTTCACTGACCATGTAAAAGAGCAGAGAGGCTTCCCATAGGCAAATAATCATAAACAAGAAGCTTCTCCTCCCTGCTATAATAGTAAGCTCTAAGAGGAACCAAATTCTCATGATCCATAGCTCCAACACCTTCAATCTTCTCCTTAAACTCCCTCTCTGTAATCGTCACATCCTTCAACCTCTTCACAGCAGCCACTGTCCCCACCTCCAACACCGCCTTATACGCCGTCCCAAACGTCCCCTTCCCCAAAACCTCCGCCGATGCTCTCAACAGCTCCTCCAGATCAAAAACCCTAGATGCATTTCCAAAAAACACCAATTTCTTCGAAGCAGTGGCGGTGGTTTCATTGTTCTTGGCATTACCGTTCGTACTCATTGCCGCCGCGGCTGCCGCGGCCACCGAGAACCCATTGCTAATTCCGCCGTTCTCCGATTCACCATTGGGCTTATCAACGACGTCGTTTTCTTGGTTCTTGATTGCCGCCACGTCTACAGACCTAGCCTTGCTTCCGCTCCTCTTCCTACACAAGAAAAACACAAACAGCAGCAGTAAAAGCAGCCCCACAACAGATCCAATCACAATTCCAGCAATTGCGCCGCTGGACAACTTGTTCCCACTCTTCGCCGGATTTCCGCCGCCATTGTAGGCGGCGGGGGCGACCGCCGCCGGGGATTGAGCAGCATTGTCAGCACAGACATTATCAAGAGGCTTTCCACAAAGCGAAGTGCCCAAAAACGCTTCCTTCTTTTTCCCCTCAAGCCCTTTCGGCACAGACCCGTTCAAATTGTTGAAAGAAACGTTAAACTGCTCAAGATTCGGCAGCTCAATGTCCGGTAAACCCCCGGTAAACTGATTACTCTCCAAGAAAAGCGTGCGCAGCCGGGTCAAATTGTTGAGGCCGGAGGGGATTTCGCCGGAGAAATTGTTGGAGGCGAGATTCAAGCGGACAAGAGAGTGAAGAGAGAGAAGAAACTCCGGCAAGGGGCCGGAGAAGTGGTTCCCCTGGAGATAAAGATTCCGGAGTTGCGAGAGCTGAGAGAGGTCGTCGGGAAGGGTGCCGGAGAGGTGGTTGAGGCGGAGGCTGAGAGTGCGGAGGGCGGTCAAAGCAGAGAGAGAATTGGGGGGGAGAGTACCGGAGAGAGAGGAGGCGGGGAGGCGGAGGACAGTGACGCGGTTGTTCTCGCAGAGAACGCCTTGCCAGTTGCATGGGGAGGAGAGGGTGGTGTTCCAGAAGAGGGTGCGGCCGGCGACGGCGGAGCGGAGGGCCAAGAGGGCGGCCCTGTCAGCGGACAGATCTGAGGAGATGGCAGGGAAGAGGAGGAAGAGGAGGAGCAGCATTGGTGGGAGATGAAGCAGCCAGGTGAGTGTAGTCGTCATTGTGTGTGTGTGAGAGATGGAAAAGGTTAATAATGGGGGGGAGGGTGGGGATGCAGAATCATTTGGAGGGTTCAGGATTTTGGTGTGAGTGACATTATCAGTGTGTGTGTGTGTCTCTCTCTCTCTCTGTATATGTGTGGGTTTAGAGGTGAGAGACAGGGAGGCGGAGGAGAGATCCGGGTCGGCCCGGGTATGCAAGCCAACTACTGTTTTTTTTGTTTCCATAGTAGACTAGGAAATAGTATAATATCAGGAAATTTTTCCATTAAAATAAACGCCTTTACTTAGATTGTAATTTTAATCCATTCTTTAGATAATTTCTAAAATAACTTGATTAAGTTATATAAATGTAATTTTAATCATGGGTTAATGTTTGAATTTTTTTATTCTCTGTCATTATGGATATTAAAATATATATTATATTTACTTAAATTATAATTTCATCCAAACATTTGAATAATTGTAAAAATAACATTAGATAATCAGTTTAGCATTTCAAATGTTTCATTGATTATGTGTCCGGTTGTGGAACATGTCAACTACCAACAATAAAAAAAACTGGTGATCAAAATTTCATATATTTATATATATATATATATATATATATATATATATATATATTGGTTAAGATTTAAAGGTGGTGGTTTTGCAATAAATATTCTTATATATTTCTTGAGATTTAATCAAATTAAAATAAACTTTGAAGCTTGTGAAAATGACAGTTAAATCATTTTAACCATCGTATTTTTAATTTACGACCCCCTAAAACTTAAAATATAATAGTAAATATGGTACAGATTATGAGTATGTTTGAATTAGATTGTCTATTGAAAATTAGGAAACGGTTCATTGCATGAGCTTTTTTTCTTTTCCATAATTAAAGTGTCTAATTGAATTTCCACAGCATTATCAAGATGGTAAGTAAAATTCACTTAGGTATAATCTTTCAAATTATAGAGGTTAAAAAATGAAAATAAATTTAATATGTGGTTGAGTAATTTTCTTTTTATAGACAATTAAAATTATAATGTTTTTTAAATGATGTTTGATATACATTAGGCATGTTTTAAAATGTGAACCACTAATATGAAAAAATTTCATCCTTTTAAAAATTAAAATTTGAAATGAATGAATGTATTGAATATTTGACATAAACACATTAACATATGGATGGATAAGTAACGATAATAGATCAATATATCTTACTTTACATCAATATATTTAGTCAATTTTTTTTTTTTTTAACTCTGGCATCCAGACAATTTAATTCACTCGGATAATGTATGTCGGATGTACACAATTTGGTTCATATATGTGTGTGACAACATTACATCATGCATACTCATATAATATTAATTTAAAGAATTAATATTTTATACTTTAATATTAATATTCAGTATTATAACATTTACGCTATCTATTTCAAAATAAATATCGTTTTAGATGTTTTCATACAAATTAAAAAAGATAATATAAGGGTCGGTATACCCCTATTTAAGTATAGTTATTGTGAGAGTTTTTTTTTTTTTCTTTTTTCTTTCCTCTTAACAACACTCTTTATTTTGGTGTAAGTAGATAAAGGTATTTTTGATAAATTAATGATAAATATATTTTAAAATAATACTTATTTTGAGATAAAAAAAAAATTAACTAAAACAACTAGAAGAAATGAAGTAATAAAAAACTTAAAAAAAATTAAATTTACATCTTATCTGAATACAATGTCACCATGAATAGGATGATATATAATAATAATAATAATAATAATAATAAGTATAAAAAGATGCAGTGAGTATATGTTGGAGTGTGCTTAGTCATGTGGTCAACTAATACAGGTATAAAGTGGCTTGGAAAAAGGTTATTATATTAATTAAATAAATAAAGAGTCCAGTTTTAATAAATTATGAGTTCACTTTTCTTTTTTGGTCACAGAAGTTGGTAATATCAAAAAGATCCTTGGATGTTGTGGCATAATTAAAAAGAAAAATGTGGAATTTGTCAGTTATTGTGTATTGGGAATAGTACTTTTTTTAATGCCTTAAAGTGGATGGATTACTTATTAAGATGCCAAAAAACTCTTCTTTTCTGTTTTTGCCGCCATACATTCAATATATAGGGTTAATTACATTTTTCAATATGAATTTTTTTTTAATTTTGCATTTTAAATTATTTCTTTTCTCCAAACACATCTTATATTATATATTTTATTTATTTTTGCAACCTTCGATCAATATTTTCTAACGAGAAAGCGCTCATGTGATTTTCATGTGTTAATTGAAGGTTACTTTCGTCATTTGCACTTCTAAGAAATCAATAAATTCGATTCATTAACTATTTCCAATGGTAAAGAAATTTCATTTTTTGTTTGAATCTCACCGTTAATTTTCATTTGCTCAAACAATTTGCAAAAAAAAAAAAAAAAAAAGTGGGAAAAATTATGGCAATATTTGCTTTTGGTAGAGGAGTTAGTTAGTGACCTAGAAAATGATGAAAATAACCTTCAATTAGCACATAAAAATCATGTGGGCATTTTCTAGCCATAAAATATTAATCGGAGGTTTGCAAAAGTAAACAAAACGTGTAGTATGGATTGTGATCGGAAAAAAAAAAAAGGTTTAGAATGCAAAATTAAAAAACATACATAGTACAGATTCTAAAATAAAATTAACCATTGAATATAAGTATTACTCGTTATTTTGCTATTCCGATAATCATTAAATAAAATAATTCGATTAAAATAACCAGGCCATATATTAAAAGAAATAATAAAAACTCAGTTGAACTCAAACCAAATGATTAATTAGGGTATTAGGTTCAATTATATTTTTGGTCAATTTAACTTTGATTAATCGAAATCTTGGTTCTATTAGATTGTATATATACTCCTAAAAATTACCTTATTACATAATTTTGATGCATACAATTATACAAATGTATATTATGAAATATTTAATATAAAGTGTGAACTTGCATGGCACAAAATAAAGTATAGTTTTGAGTGTGGTTGACAACTTTTTAATTATTTATTAAGTTCTAATATATATATATATATATATATATATATATATATATATATAGGTTTCAATTTATTCTTTTCATTCAATATTTAGTTCATCAAGTAAAAAAAGAAACTGAAATTAATTTCAAGTTGACTCCTAAATATGTTCTCAACCTATCAACCACTTGAACATGACATTTATTAATGGATTGCCTCTTTTTTTTTTTTTTACTTTTTCTTCTATTCTCTCCAAATATATAGACAATTTCGAAATTTAAATACTTGAAATTGTCAAAGCAGTAGGTCCACTTTGAAAAAAGGATCGTGAAAGTAATGTTGGAGGTGATGGTGTGTGTGTGTATATATATATATATTACGGTTGGATTATAAGTATTATCAGATACTTATTAAAAAAAATATATATATATATATATATATAAAGAAAATCATATGATATTATATATATATATATATATATATATATATAATTCTCTGTCATTTTTGCTACAAAACTATCACAACATATGTGTTTATATGTTGAGTTCAACAAAAACAATTTAATTTAATTTTTAATCGATTGAAAATATAAATCATATGTTTTTCATATAGGAATAGTAATACTACAGGGATCTGGCTGACTGACTGTACCTTTTCCTCGTATATGTATAATGATGAAATCAAGAGTAAAACATGAATGTGTTTATAAAACTCATAATAGCATTTATTATTACTGAAAAAAATGGGAATTTCAGACTCTTGGAATTAATCAATTTAATAATTAATCCTTCACAAGGAGAATAAACAACCCATCCTAATTCATTTCATCATTATGTTTGTGTTTTGAAGATGAATTGTGTGAGACTGCATTTGGGTTGATGATTTTTCAGTTAAAATTTTGATATAAATTGACATTTAACCTATTCAAATTACTCAAAATAATAGTGTATTTTAAGCCCATAAAAAACAATTAAAAATAGTAATTCAAAATGAAAGTAACAATTTACAGGACAGTTGGTCAATTCCAAAAAAACTACCAACATATTTGCTATATACATTTAAAAAGTTCAACTTCAAATTTTCCATTCAAAGGTAAATAATATGTTTAAATTAACTAAACCCATATTTTCCATGATTGTTTTGATTAATATACTATTAATGAGAGTCATGACATTGGTACAATCCTTACAAAACTAATTGTAAACTTTTCTTTTGAAGTATTTTTCAGTTTTTCGAAAAATATACAAGTTTTAAACTACCTTTTTCTATGTTAATCTTTTCATTTAATTGCTTAATGATAAACAATGTAATGATCTAAATTTAATTTCTAGGTGATTCCTAAATATAATATATACTCTCAACACTCAGAACATCAAACTTTAATTATCATGTTATATTTTTCAAAAGTTCAAAGAATTTTAGAATTTAAACTCTTGAAACTGTGATAAAGAGTTGGTCCACACTAAAGAAGGGCAGTGCTGATAAAGTTGAAGATGATGATGGTATGATATCAATTAAATTGTTTTCTCACCAAAACTTGAGTGAAATCGTTTTGATCAAATACGCACATTCACAATGAGCACTTTACATGTATTTAAAAGAATTTCATTCTTTTATTTTTCTTATGAGTATCTGATCAAAACTACTACATAAAAATCATTTAAGGCTCCATTTGAATAGAGTGGTTTGAAATTTCAAATTCATTCACACTAGAGTGGATTTGAAGTCCAAAAATAATTGATTTCATATTCGCATCTATCCAAATAACATCGATAAATTTACTGTGAGAAATTTCAAATCTCACCGTTGGAGCCTAAATGAATTTTGCCTCATAATAGAATTGATCTCGTTTGTCATATATGGTCAAAAAGCACTATTTATTTTTTGGATAGGTCCACTTGATACAGGCCCTTTTATTTTGCTTGGCCCATTATGATTTTTATTTTGCTATATTATCCATTCTTTTATTGCGAAAATGATGAGTACATTATTGGTAGGGGGTACCCAATTTCAATTCGAGTCAAAATCCAACTGAAAATCTTGATTTCATTTAATAATATTGATTTGCATATATTCTCTTCATTTTTTACAGTATTTTTTACTTTTATTTACGAAAACTATACAGTAGTAATACGCAAACAAATATAAGTATTATTCAGTTGCATTAATTAACTTTTGGTTTTTTAATATCTTCTAAATCGACTTGATTTGTACTGAGTTAATCGATTTGATTCAAGACTTTGATGCTGTCTTTTCCTCTCTTTTTTCTTTGTTTTTTTTTTAATTTTTTTTTCTTTTTGTCTCCATTTTATAAAGTTGTGGTTTCCTTTAGTGGAGTGACAAATCTCCTCGATTGAGTAGTGGGTCTCCTTGGTGGTTTCCATAGTTTTTTTTTTCATAGTTAAATTTCATTTATGACAGAATAGTCGAAAACCCATCAATTTCTTGGAATTTCTATTCAATTTTTATTTTTTTGAATCTTTGTTTTCTATGTTTTATGGTTCATGAAATGGGTTTTAGTTAATGTAAGTATGGCCCTCATAGTTTATTCAGTAAACAAAACTTCTTGTGCAATTGTTTCAATATTTTTAATAAATATTTATCAGTCATCTAATGTGGTGTTATAATGGTAATATATTGTCAAATATCAATAATGGCTGGTATCCTCGATTCATCAAACTCTAATTCAGTTAAATACTCTATTTTATTGTATTTTCTACTTAATATTTCTAAATTATTACCCAAAACCACATATATCAAAATAAATTGCTAATTAACACATAAAATCTATTAAATGCAATGAAATAAATAAAATATTAAATATAATAAAAGATTCAAACCAACAACTAGGCGTTGTCTATTAGATATTGGGTGTTTGACCTAATTTGCAGTGTTGCTACTCAATTCTTGACTGAATATAGCTTTACAATTTAGATTATGTACAATAATAAGTCGGTGGCAACAACAAATCAATTATTATTATTATTCGATCTAATTATAATCTGAACTTATCTTTTATATTTTTGGCCAAAAATTTAATTCTAGGGTCTTGAGTTACTATCTTTCCTGCTATACAATAGCAAAATAATAATAATTACTATTGTTTTTTAAAATAGGTGTGAAATAGTAGCTGGTGCTCATAAGATGCTGAATAATTTTGGTGGAAATGAAGGGGAATTCAATAATTCAAGCCATTGCAAAAACTATGTATAATACTCCATTGAAGAATGGGTCCAGTTTATCCCATGAGAAAGAACTAACATAATTATTATATTTCCACTAAACCCTAATTTATTACACAAAAGTGGATGAATTTCCAATGCATCATAATCATAGTATATGGCATAGCATCAGCATTAATTCCTTCAAGAATCAATGTGCCCTTTGATTCAACCACGAGCATATTTTCAATTTTTTGTATGTCTTAACATATTACTTTTCATTTTCTTAATGCAGTTGATATTATTTAATTTCATCAATGTATTATCACTTACTAGTTCATCAAGAGATAACTTATTTATTGAATTTAAAGATGAGTCTGAATTGGACGGTATGCTTATTAAAATATATGTCTACCAAAAAAATAAAATTAATTGAGGTATTATATTATAAATGGGTAGAATAAGAATTAGATAAAATTGAGTTGAAGAGGACTTGTATAATTACTTGGTTAGATGACTACAAATATTGTTAAAATGGGCTAAGTGCAAAATTAATGGAGAGAAGATTATGGATGGCTTTCTATTTTATTTAACTTTGCAAGATCCAAAATAACTGCACATATGTTAGTTGCAGACAGAATTAAAAATAATTATAGTATAGGTGACTTATGCAAGTTTTAAGTTATTACCTACCAAACTAGAGGTGATAATTTAAAGCAAGTATATAATAAGAAGCAAATATTTAGGTGAGAAAATTGGGCAAAACTTATAACAATAATATTAAAATTAATTGAGGAAGAAAAAGACCTAAAACAGTAGCAGTGGAACAGTAGCACACAATCATAGGAAAAGGCTTTTGTTGGATTTGCAGCTTTGTCACTTTATTGAGTTATTCACTGTCCCCCAACCCACACCCACATTTCTATTTAAATTATGAGGAAATATAATAATATAATACAATAGATCTATATGTTTTTAAATGCCATTAATCTCATTTGTTTCCGTGTGTGTGTGTATAAGTTCATTTATAAACATACTCCTTCCGTCCCAAATTATTTATCGTTTTAACACTTTTCACGCAAATTAAGGAAACTAACAAAAAGACCGATCTATCCCTATTTAATACATATTTCCAATGCCTACTTTGAAATAATAGAGCATTTAGTAAGGAATAATAAATAGGGGTAAATTTGGAAGAATTTGGGAAAATATGTCTTGAATTCCTAAAACGTCAAATAATTTGGAACAAATCTCAAGAGCTAAAACGACAAATAATTTGGGACGGAGGGAGTATTAATCACTAATATTTTAGTAAACTGAATATATTAATATCGCATTTAGATTACATAGTTTAAGCTTAGGGAGATTTTAACATCATCAAATGTCATGAAATGATTTGAATTTAATTGAATAATTTGATGGTCTAGATAGGTCTAAAATGTTCTAAAGTGACTTAAAGAAAAGTTTAAAATATTACTATTAAATAAAATATAACGTGCAAAATATAAAGCCCATCAAAGAATTATTTGCAATATAAAAACTTAAAGATATAGCGCTGTTATATTATTATAAATAGCAAATAACGTCAAGAATATTTTTTTTATAGTAAACTGTTCAATCAATTGATATTACAAGATCTTAATAGTTTTATTTATAATTTTATCTGATTCCATTTATGCACCCTTTATGAAATACCAATATATCTATAGAGTTTGACAGGTAATTTTGTTACATCCTACATTGACAAAGTCGTGACGTCGTACCTAGAAAAGTGGACATCCAGAAAAGACACCAAATTAATGTTAAGCCCAAAACATAATAAGTCCATTAATAACTCATTATTAAAATAAATGCTTTAACAAAATTAGGTCGTTCCTCTATAATCTCATTATGTTTACCAAGAAACTTGGCTCCTTGGGACTTAACCAACATGACATTCCAACAAAGAACTTCATTAATACAACTGCAAAACTTCCAAGTGTCTTTCAGAAAGTTTAGATTTTTCTTTCAAGATAATTTGCTAAAATTGCTGAACCACTAACCCATAAAAAAAAAAAAAAATAAATAAATAAATAAAAAACTATCACTCACCCAGATCTGATTATGATAAGAAAACATACTCTTTACAAAGAAGGGTCCAAATTTGAACTCGCACGATTGTCATCCCTAGTTTCGTGTAATTATTGGACAAAAAGGGTAGCTTGTAAGAGCAAATAAAACTAGTATGTTTTTCCTCCCTGCAAGAAAATCCTCAGATGCCAAGAGCATAGACAGCTAAAAGCCACCTAATATTGACAGCAACAGCCAACAAGGTAGGACAATGTACTCATCAAATCCATTAATAACCAAACATCAATATTTGCCAATATTTCATTCTCCAATTTGGTTTTCACCGCAAGAAATCACCAACAATATTTCTTGGTTTATCATCAAGAAAGAGGGTTATATTCAAGGATAAGGTGAAACCTTTATAACCAATTTTAAGCTCAGTTGGTAAAGGCAGTATCTAATATCTAATTAACGCATAGCTGCTAAACTATGAATCAAAGAAAATATATTGAATTCAACAGAAAGAGAATATAAAGATTAGAGCAAAACAAATGTTGAATATCTGAATGTCACTTGTGTTGCTTCTTTACCTTGGTTTGGGGAAGAGCATTGACTTGTATTTGTTTCCATTGTTTCCGAAATTTAGGCCACCATGATTTACTCATCAAGAGAGAGACCGCTGCCGAAAAAATAATAATAGAAATAGCAGTGACAGAAGGCAAATTGGGCAGGGTCCTTTTGTACATTGAAGGCGGTGATGTGTCAGTGCAGATTGAAGCAAATCTTTCCCCAGGTTGCTTTCTCCTATGAATTGGAAAAAACAGTATATATAATTATAGATATCTGTAGCAACATATAGATAACATTCTATATGTAAGAACTATCACTGACGTTCCAATAAGAGTTCAGAATTGCTTGATACAAGGTTTCTAGTACGAAATGAGATCCTAGGAAGTTCAAATGCAGGAGATGGAATGCATCTTTATCTAGACAATATTGGTACTAACTTATTGCATTAGAGTAATTCTCCATGTAGTTATGCCATTTTTAAGTTTCTGTATATCTTCCAACTATTCCGCTATGGATAGGATAGTGTAGATTGATCCTATCATCAAACTGCTGATATGTTCTCAAACCTCAATATAACATTTGGAGGGGTGATAATTAAAAAATATCTAACCTTTATTTTTTCCTTTTTGCATTTTTTAGCAAGTCAAATTGTAGAATTCAAAGTAACCAGTATTTAACCTAGGTTCTTCAACATTTTCTGAAAGTTACAATATTTCACGATTGATATATACAAATCATCAGACACGATATCAAATCAACAATCACTGATATCAACCGATATGATGTTGAAATTCTTGAAAAACTTCTTTACCACCTCTTATCAATTTAGGAAAGCCTGAAAACCCAATATACTCCCGAAATTTGTCAATATTACCCAATTTTCAATCCTTACCCACAGGAACCTAGTATTAGTCCATTCTCATACATCATACCCTTCCACTATTAATTTAATTGGAGCTTAAAAATCCAAGCTGCTGCCTACCAAGTGCTTACATGCCTATGTTATTAAAGCCAAAAATACAAACTGAGTTTAACATACCATAACACATCCTTGATTGATTCCCACCAGTGCATTTCACTTTTGCTTCTACGGCTTGAAGTCTCGTCTATGTTGTTTTTATCACGTGTTCCTGAATAACACAACAGTCAATAAGATAATAAATGGGCCCTCTCCTCTTCCTCCCCCCCCCCCCCCCCCCAAAAAAAAATGAAGGAACCTAGAGAGTTTAAAAGAAAACCTTCATCATTGCCTTGGAGTGTATGGTCTTCAGTTCTTCTAAGAAACACCAACTTCTCAACTAGTGCTCGTTCTGCATCACTAACAAGGTTTCAGATTACATCAGTCAATAAATCATCTTGATGATTATAAATATTTGCATCTAACATGATATGTTTATTGTTTAAGGAAGATTATACACTTCCTGGAAGCAATTGTTCAACATTTCCCACATAGAGCAACAAGAATGTGATATATGCTCCACGCTATATTTACAATGAAGTTCTGAAATTTTCACACTTTGTTTTGCCTGTTAGGTTAAAGATAAAAGAAAACACATAAAATATAGTGTGGGAATTCAGAGTGAAATTTTCAGATCATGATAAACACACACATGTACATGCTTGCATTGACTCTTCTTATTAATCTTCAATATCTCTGTGTATTATGGACACACAACCTGACTCTGACACTTGTGTATTACGGACACACAACCTGACTCTGACACTTGCCCTTTATCATCGTTATGTTACAACATGATTTTGAAGTACCATATTACAGTTCATCCACTTGCCCTTTTTCATCATGTACACTGCAAGGTCCTCAAGTAAAAATTGAACAAATATTACAGGATATTTAATTTAAAACTCGAACCAGGAGAAGCGAACAATACATATAAACCTAGAGTTTACTTAGGAATGTACACATAAGGGTATAACCTTTTTCCAAATAGACCTGGTCAGTTCCCTAGGGAAGTGTGCAAGATGCAGGAAAAGATTTGAGAGTAATAACTTTTTAAGAAGGAAAGAAAGGTCCATAGATGGAAAGCCACAAAAAATTCACAAACATAAAATGATCTATTCAGATTACTTAGGATACAAACCTTATATGTTTTGGGATCTGAACATCCACAGTGAAATAATGATCACCTCGTGTGGAAGGCTTTTTTATGTTTGGCACACCCATGCATGACAATCTTAATTTATGTCCTGGCTGAGTTCCTGGAGGAATACGAAGATCCTTCTTACCTTCTACAGTATCCACCTGAGATTTGCATGAGAAAGATATATCATCAATTTTCAGGAAGAAAATATAGTTCTTAATTCAAGTATAGTGCAGTTTATAATGACTTTGTTGCAAATATCATATATAATCAAGGAAGAAATCACCAACTTCAAACATAATCAAAGTGCAAAGCAAGGTGAAATCTATATATGGCTAGCTGAATCTTATGCATTTTTTATTGATTTCTCCTGTAACTTGTTTAGGGAAGAGTGGGATCATGCATTGGCACAGATATAAATCTCTTAAAAATCTTCTTGAAATGTTGGTAAACCAGCAAAAGCTCAGCCTAATCTGAAAGTCAACTTGATTTTCCTCCATCATCTTTTCCTCTTGTCGCTGGTAAAGGATGTGACAAAATATTTTAGAAAGGTTTTTACCTTCTTGATAGCCCCCAGGATGGCTTCAGTATAGTCAACTACTACTCTTGAGTATAGATTCATTCCATCTCTCTGCATTCCTTTTTTCTCCTTAATGTGAAGAATAAGATACAGGTCACCTGCTATACCCCTGTGCATTGAAACCATACAGAGAAACATTTGTCAAATAAACTTAATCTTTTCAACATCTCATGCCAAATTCAAGAACAGAGCAAAACTACAAGTTCCACCAAGTCAGAATTACCCATAAGATGAAACATCAAAAGAAGATGACAGGCCATGGGTTAGTTACCAGTCCTTGAAGTTCATGTGAAAGTATAGCTTCACATTTTTTTAATAAACTACTCAGAAAGCAATACAAAATGAGAAATACTACCCAATGTATAATCCATAATCCACAATATTATCATCTCTTGACCATTTAATTGTTCATCACATTGCTTGATATCAATATATCCTAGATCTAGTACATTTCACAATCAAAAATCATGTCCGGAACACTGTAACAAGAAATCTAGATCTACAAAGGAAGAACAAAAAGCATAATCACCGGAATTCACCCACACCAAGGAAGACACACTCAAATACAATCGATAATTTAACTAAAAGAAAGCAACAAATAGCATACACTTAAAGAGCCAAGAGAAGTCAATAACCTCACTTGCAAACTAAAATTCACACTTAAAAAACATACCTCTTTCTGTCAACATTCCCCTCTCCTCGAATTTGCATTGTGGCTCCATCATCAATACCTGGTGGAACAACCACCTCAATACTCCGCTTTGCTTTAACTTGACCACGTCCATTGCATCTCCGACACCGATCAGTAATTATCCTCCCATCACCATGGCATTTTGAGCAGGAAGTCACCTAGAGTTCATAGACAAACATCTACACATAATGTCAAAATAAGAACTGGAACTATATATCTCCAATTCTAGGTCTATACAATATACGTACAGTGATACATCTCCTACAAGGCTACAACTATTTAGCATATCACATCATTCAAATACTGGGGCTGTTTGGCTGAACTCATAAGCTCTTTAATCTTATATACTGGGGCTGTTTGGCTGAACTCATAAGCTCTTTAATCTTATACTCTTATAAGATATTTGAGAGCTTATAAGAATAATGTTATGAAGGTCCAATGTCCTCGTTCAATTTCGTAATGATAATAAACATACCATCTAAAACGACAAAATATCTTTTGAAAAAAGTTTCATTAGTCTATGATTTATAGACACTTCACTGATGCAACAATGTTCGTGCTGCTGGGGCGGACATAATTTGGCACATATCAGAGATAGGATATGATTACTAAAAATTATATATATGAGTTCAGACATGCTGATGAAATGTAGCAACAAAGATTAATAAAAACATTAGAAGGATACTGTTAAAATCAAAAGGTGATATTAGGAAGACTTATAAAGTCATTTGAAAGATACTTTTATAAAAGGTGGTCTTAGCAAGATAAGTCTATGAATTTTTATTTTTTTTGGTTAAAACTTAAAAGGGTAAAAAATTACATAAACATTTCATCATTGAGAAAATAGATGGGCTACCTTGCAATGGTTTTGTTATTGTTCAAAAAATTACACATGTTTTCTAGCAATCCATATATAATTCTAAGCTTTGGTTAACGAATTCATAACTAGTGAAGCAACTCTTGACTTTTCTAATGTGTTGCATAATTTTTCACTTTAACAATCAAGTTTGATTATTACTAATATGATTACTTGAAGGAATTTGACACTTTACAGTTGCATTAAATTTCAATACAATGTGGTCAAGATTGTCCCCTGGCCATCATGAGTGGAATAGAAAACTTACCAAATTCAAATGATAACTCTCCACTGTCATACACACCAACAGTCCTACACCTAGTTAACATGCATTTACATATCATAGATTATTTCATTGGAGTACCTGAGACATAATCCCAAAAGGTGTCTTCTCTGTTTTCATCACTCGTCCTCTACCTCCACATTCAGTACACATTTTCAGACAACTGCTGGACTTTGCACCGGTTCCACCACAATCATCACATGTCTCTAGATATGGTACTTCAACGTCGTGTTTCCCTCCAAAAATTGATTCTTCAAAACTCAAATGTATATCATACCTACATTGTGAATTTGGCCAAATATTAAGACATTCTGATTATTCATCATGACACTTCAAACCAAACTTCATCACTATAGTATTAATATGTTCAGACAATCTGCTAGTGAAAAGAAAGAGATTATATAGGAATTACGATTCAGGAAATAAAAGAGTTTGTCATGAGCTCTTTATTCGAACAGGCCACTATGGAAATTTGAAGCCTCATAAAAAAAGCGCCTTGTCCTTTGAACTATGAAAAGGATGTATGAAAGATGATCCAAGCAAGCATTCTTGGCACAATAATTGTGTTATGGAATATGAAGGTCCCAATGCAGGATATATTATTTTGATGTTTGATTGTGTGGGAAAAGGTTGATTTTAAAATTGACTTCTTTGAGGACTGATATGACTTCGTAGCTCAATTATTATTTATTCATCTGAATCCATTAAGTTAGATGATGGAAAGTACAGATGTTATGATAAGTCCATGTATAAGGACCACTAAACAGATAATGCAGAAAAGTACACTCGACTATTACCTGATATCAAGATTCTGGCTGCTGTTCTCTCTAAAAAAATTGAAACCTCTTTGTTCACCACTCCCTCCAAAAAAGCTATTGGATTCCCCAAAATATTCAGCAAATACTTCAAATGGATCCACCTATAACATGTAGCTCATATTAAATAGTTGGGTCCCAAATCAAATCACTTGATAGGAAATCAGCATGAATAAAGATAATAAAGTAGGAAAATACAAGGGAAGAAGCACTTATAGTGCAAATAAAATCATTAAGGTGTTCTAGAGAATGCTAGAGACACATGATCTTACCCCGGGTGGACCAGCACTTGTTGGATTAAATTCTCCACGTAGACCTTCCTTGCCAAAGCGATCATATAAGGACCTTTTCTCTGTGTCTGATAATACCTATACACACACTTTTTCACTAGAGGAACCAAAAAAAAAAATTGTCTAACAATGCACAAATTAATTCATTTAGGCTGAAAAAGTTTACAGCCATTCAATTAAAGAAAGGAGGGCACCAGTTGTGAAGGACATACTGGAATGAGTTGCATACACCAACTGTGCAGGCCCAAATTAATTTTATAGATCGAAAAGAAAATTAATAACTGAGCAAACTTATGACATCAAATCAATGGGGAAGAGTTACGTTCATGAAGCAGTGTGTGGTTTACGCATGAGTGCGTTAGAAGCTTCAAAAATCAAGCCTTTGACCATTGATTATACAGTGGAAATATAACGATACCTCATAAGCAGCACCTATTTCTTTAAACTTTTCTTCAGCACCAGGACCCTTATTCATATCAGGATGATACTGCAGCCGTATAATAACATTGAGTTAAAAGTAATGCACAATATAACAAAATAACAGCAGATTAAAAGTTGTCTCCGTGAGAAAATCACATAAACAGGTGATCACACCATCGATTGTCGATTGAATAACCTTAACCTTTAAGACACCACAGTTACTCTATTTTCCAAATGCAAAGAACGAAAATATCAACCAACAATTTCACTAACATTTGAACCATTACATTAGCATACACATGAAACAGCATATATAAATACCTTCCGCGCAAGTGACCGATACGCGGCTTTAATTTCTTGCAAAGTGGCGTTTCTACTGACGTTGAGAACAGAATAGTAATCAGAAGTAGAGGCCCCTTTAGCAGCCGCAGCTGCAATGAAGGGAGCAAAACGGCGACGTTCGGTGCCACTAAACCTGTTCGAATTGGGAACTCTGACCTTGAATGCTGGAAAAACTGTGGCAGAGAATCCCAAATTCTTGAACTTGAGAGAAGACAAATAATTCGAATTGCAAAAGATAAGGTTAGGGTTTATGGCATTGGAATTGATGGAAAGAAAATTGGGGTTTTGGGATAGTTGCATGGTTGGAATTGGGAAGAAGGAATTTGCCTTTGAAAGACAGAATTGGAGTAAAGCTTAGCATATATATTATATATATATATTGAATTCCAACTGTATTCTACTATTCTGCAATTAAAGGATATTTATTTTTACATAACTTTAATTTTTTTATGTCAGTAAAATAATACAAACTTTTATAAACTAAATTCTCTCCAAAATCGATATATAAAATACTTATAATCAATAGCTTTAGAGTAAAAACTTAGCAATTAAATAATATTCATTTATTTTATAGAATATGATTCTAGATATATCACATGGCTTCATTTATATTTTGATTTCTTAACCATTAGCAACAAACACTTCCAAATCAAATATATTGAAAACGTTTAAAACCTAAATCTACATAAACATTTTCCTAATTTGAAGTTGATGAAAAAAATTTGAAAAATAAAAATTGATAAGAGAGATGATGAGCAGTGCACACATTATAGACATGTAACTCTAAATACAAAACATAATATTGTATCTATAAACATATATATATATACACATAATTAGAGAAAAAACAAAATTAGAGATTTCTTGGTGAGTCAATCCAAAATCATAACCAAATCACAATATTTCTCAAAATAAGTAGAATGAGTTGCTGCTCTTAATCTCTTCACAATCTTCTCTTATCTGCTATTTGAAGCTCATGCATCAGAAGATCTGCCACAGATTTGTATCCCATCTCTCTTGCTGCACACAACACACACACACAGTTATGGCTGTTAATTAATCAATGCAAGAATAGAACGAAAACCAGTATATGCATGCAATAACATAAACTGCAAAACAAACCTCTGAATATGGCTATCCCAGTCGGTACCATCTTTCGCTTCTTCAGACAGAATGAGCTGTTCGTTCGTTCGTTTTCAAAAACAACACAAGGAGTTGAACAACAGTTTAACTGTTTAAGAATGTCTGGACTAATATAACTCATAAAAGATTACATGAAAATTAACACTTAACAAGTACCTGTTACATATCCAATAAGGCTTGATTCCTTTTTCTTCTGCGCAATGAGGGCATATCCATTCTTTATTCCCTCTCACTTCCTCCATTTCTACCATATATATTTATATAAGTCAACTAGTTTTCTCAAAATATATATATTTCACAATTTATCGTGTCTCTAGATATCGACTTACCTTCACCATATCTGACCTTGAGACAGGCTCTACAGAAAATGCCGTTGCTAGAATGACATACTGAGCAATCTGTTTTGCCTGTAGAAAAGATTTTTCAGTAATATTATTAAAAAAAATTGAGTGATGATAGTAACACAAAAGGTTAATTTTCGATTCCTACTGACCAATACATGGTTGATCCATGTCCAATTCACCACAACGTTTACAATCCTCTTCACCACATAGTTTCTTTTGCCTGCATTGTCATTTTACAATCATAAATAACCAGAATCTAAGTTCAGATAAGGGTATGTTGGTAACTATAAAATGTATGTTCACGTACATTTAATCAAAAATTGAGGTATCATTTAATACGCATTAAAAGTGAACTTCATGATACTTTTTGTTGTCAAGATTCAATCAAGATTCGAACTTCCACTATCCAAAAGTTTGAAATTAGTTTCTTTCTTTTATTCGATACCTTTAACGTAACTTCATGATACTTTTTGTTGTCAAGATTCAATCAAGATTCGAACTTCCACTATCCAAAAGTTTGAAATTAGTTTCTTTCTTTTATTCGATACCTTTAACGTTTCTCATCATTAGCACAGAAGAAAACATAGAACTCATACCTCTTGGATGATAGAATGATGATTCTGAACAAAATGATACAAATAAAGATAAAAATAAAGAAGACGAAATAAGGATAGTCCCTTCTGAGTATTGTTAGTGGAACTCATGATTCTACTGTCCACCACTTTTGGTAGTTGAGAAAGCTATAGCTTGATTTCTTCATATTTTCCACCTTTTAATTGGGGGAAACAACTTTGTAGGATAAACTACTATAAGTGCTGATGAGTAACCACGAGTAATCAAAGAAAAAAACTGTAGTTTATGATCCACTATTAATGAACAACTTTATGCAAAATGTAGTTTCACACAAACACATACACATATGATTAAATATAAGCAAGAACTCAAAATAAGAGGCGAAACAGATTAGAACAAAGAACCTGCAAAAATGGCAGCAAATTCCATAAACAGGATCGTACACACTTCCTCTACCCTTGCTTTCACATCGTCGACTCAATTTTTCTTCAGAAATCTTCCACCCTCTCAAACCCCTTTTTCTCCTCCCATTTTCACTACCTTCCAAATACACTGATTTTCCTGTATTCACACAAAATATAAAAAATCGAGAAACCTAATTAACACCAAAATCAATATTATCAAAGTGTTGCTACCTTCTGATTGAGGTGATTTTCCACTTAATCGGGCCGAACGGCGTAGAGGGCCGGTTCTGTAATCAACTTTGCAGTGTTTCCTGGCATTGGTTTTCTCTGAGTTTGTGATTGAACTTAGGGATCGTAGCTCTGATAGGGTTTTCTGGAGCCCGAGAGAACTCAATCGGGCCTGTTCTTCGTAACCATGGACATAAGAAAGTAGAAATATTAGAATCGCACGAAACACAGGCACGTTTTTCGTCCTAAATCGAAGGAAACAAAAAAAAACCTGGTTTTCGACAATGCGAGCGTTCCTGAGTTCTTCATAATCAGATTTTGATTTGATTCTTCCCATTTTTTAGTTGTTTTTCATGGATGAATCAGTGTGATCGTCGATGCTCTGTATTAAAATTAGAGCAGGCTTCCACTCAGTAATACGACATGTCTGTGATGAAAACTCCGAAACAGATGCGTACGTCCTATGTGTTGTCCGTTTATGATTAGTCCGTCACGAAAAGACAAGTACTGCGTGGTGAGTTTAAGTTTTGGGGTTTTACATCCAACGGATCTATGGCATTTGAATTTTGACGGCCCGGAATTTACCATAAAACCCCTATACTTTTATGAACAAAACAGTATTGGAAGTATTTTTCCCTTTCAATTGATTTTAATACATTTAGAATCTCTGTTAAGTTCAAATTTTGTTTTAATATATTTATTAGTCGTCCTAATAAAAAAATATTTTTTATCCATTTTTTTCATATATTCATAAACGTTCATATTCGTTTGACCAAATTCATTACATAAAATACAGTACATTATCCGATGACATAATTTATTATATTATAAAAATGTTAATTCCAAGATACAGTTGATAAAGTTCATTGTTAGTACTATTGCACCTTTGATCCAAAAGTCTAAAGACTCTTAAACTGAAAGAGTGTGTTAATTTTTCTGTTAGTTTGTTTATTAGTTGGATAGGTTAGTTTGTTCACCCACCACTATAAATGAGTGGTGTGCTTTCCCTTTGTATTTTACCGAATGCTATTATCCTTTTCTCTGCTGTAATCTTTCCTAATATCAATGTATATTGATTTCTCTGAGTATTAAGATGGTATCAGTTTTTCTTGGGCAATCAGTTTCTTCTCCGATTAATTACCCATAGTGAAACGCCATTTTTGATCCTCAAAACATTGCTTCCGCGCTCTCTGTTCTCTGATTGGTTCTTAGTTTCCCTGAATCTTTGGGAATTTCTTGGTTGATTCTTCAAATCGATCGGTTATTGGAATCTGCTTTTCCAATTTTCTTTTTTTTTCCTCCAATTGCGTATTGCAATTCTACTTTTCTTCGTGATTGAAGATTTTCCTCTTTGGTTTCACAGAATGGCTGCTTCTACAGATCCTATTTCTCTCAACCCTGCGCTAAATCCGTTATCTCCTCTACATTTGCATTATAATGATAACCCTGCAGTTAGTATTGTTCTTGATCCTCTTGCAGGACCTAATTTTGTGTCCTGGAGTCATGCAGTCAAACGAGCTTTGAGTGTGAAGAACAAGTTGGCTCTCATTGATGGTACAATTTCTATCCCTCTTGAGTCTGATGATCGGGCAATATATGCTGCTTGGGTGCGTGCTAATGATTTAGTGCTTAATTGGATTTTGAATTCTATTTTTGTGGACATTAAGAAGACATTTGAGTATTTTTCTATGGCCAAAGATGTTTGGGATGAACTCCATATTCGATATGCTTGTTCGGATCTAACTAGGGTTTATCATCTCAAGAAATCTCTTAGTGCTATAAATCAAGGAAGTCAGTTTTTGGTCTGTTATTATAATGAGTTTAAAGCCTTGTGGGATGAGCACTTGAGTTTTAGACCGATTCTTAAATGTTCTTGTGGAGCTTTGAATTCTTGTTCATGTGAGTTACCAAGTTTAATGACCAAATCCCAGGAACAAGATGTTGTTATGACATTCTTGATTGGTTTACATGATTCTTATTCTTCTATTAGAAGTCAGTTTCTTCTGCAATCCCCATTCCCTCCTTTGGCTAAGGTTTACTCTTTGTTACTTCAAGAAGAGTCTCAAAGAAATTTAAACTTGCCAACTTCTGTTACCAATGATTCTATTACAATGCTTGCCAAAAATGCAAAGTTTTATAAAGATAAGAAGAAGCCACTACACTGTTCTCACTGTGATGTCTCAGGCCATACTATAGACAGATGTTTTCAGATCATAGGATACCCCCTGGTTGGAAAGGACCTAGAGGCCCTAGAGGTAAAACTGCTGAAACTAAAACTTCTGCTAATGTTCTGGTCAAATCTCCTTCCAAGGAAAAGGAAGAACCTGTTACTTCAAACCCTCTATTTACTCATGAGATGTTTGAGCAATTTCTGAACTTCACAAAGATGCAATCCAATGCTACTAGTAGTACTCACACTGCAGCAGGAGCTCTTGCTCACAAGGATGCAACATTGGATCAAGAAGGTACACATTTCTGTTTCACTTCTCATAACTCTGCTATAAAAGCTTCTTCTTGGATCCTGGATACAGGTACAACTGATCACATGATTTGTGATATTAAGTTGTTCACCTCACCACCCACTTTGGCCAACATTAAGATTTCTTTGCCTAATAACAATTTCTCCATAACAACTCACATTGGAAACATTGTCTTAAATGAATTTTTAACTCTGTATAATATTCTTTATGTCCCTGATTTCACATTCAATCTTCTTTCAATTAGTCATCTAACAAGATATTCAAATTATTTTGTCAAGTTTTTGTCCTCACATTGTGAATTACAGGACCAAAACACCCTGAAAGTGATTGGTACTGCTGAACAAACTGGAGGTCTATACCACATGAAAGCTTCATATTCTGTGCAGTCTACTGTTACTACTTCTCTTTTTGATATTTGGCACTATAGACTAGGACATATCAATGCAAAGTACATGTCTCATATTCCTTCTATCTCTGTAAAATCTTCTGATATGCATAATAAATGCCAAATTTGCCCATTAGCTAAACAAAAGAAGCAATCTTTTCCTATTAGCACTTCTACTTCTTCTGCTATTTTTGATCTCATACATTGTGACATATGGGGACCATTTTCCATTACCTCTCATGCTGGTCATAAGTATTTCTTAACCATTGTTGATGATTTCAGTAGGTGTACTTGGATATATTTGCTAAAAGCCAAATCTGATGTTAAACACTCTCTAGAAAATTTCAATAACATGGTTAACACTCAGTTTAATACTAAGATAAAGGTATTAAGAAGTGATAATGGACCTGAGTTTTTTGTTCATGATTTTTATCACAAATTAGGGATACTTCATCAAACTTCTTGTGTTGAAACACCTCAACAAAATGGTTTGGTGGAAAGAAAACACCAACATTTACTACAAGTTGCTAGATCTCTTCTCTTTCAATCAAGTTTACCTCTGAAATACAGGAGTGATTGTGTGCTTACTGCTGCTCATATAATAAATAGAATTCCTACTCCTGTTATACATAACAAAACTCCCTTTGAGTTGCTCTACAAGAAACAACCTGATTATTCTCACTTAAAAGTTTTTGGTTGTTTGTGCTTTGTAAACACATTAGTTTCTCATAGGCAGAAATTTGATCCTAGAGCTACAAAATGTGTATTCATAGGTTATCCTTTTGGAACAAAAGGGTATAGAGTTCTTGATTTACACACTGGGAAAGTCATTATCTCTAGAAATGTGAGATTTTTTGAAGATGTGTTTCCTTATAAAGACAAAAGTTACACTGACAATTTCATTACTAAATTGAGTTCACTGTATTCTCTTTCTGATTATGAAGAAGTTTATTATGATGATATTGATGCTCATATTCCTGGTGTTTCTGATAACACAAGCACACACACTATACCTGTCAGTGATCAACCTGTTATTAGTACTTCTGATATTCCCATATCTCATCCTGATTTATTGGAAGAAATTCAAAATACTTCTCATCATACTCCACAACAGGAAGAAAGTCTTAGAAGGTCTACTAGATCAAAAGTTCAACCTGCTTACTTGCAAGTATATGAAACTCATTTACCTGCTTCAATTGATAATAGGCCTTCATCTACTTCTAATCTGTCTTTGAAAGGAAAACAATATCCCATTTCTGACTTTCTTTCAACTTCTCAGCTTTCTCAAACTTATAGGTCTTTTACTGCTGCTATAACTCAATTAGTAGAACCTAAGACATATAAACAAGCTGCTTCTGATGTTAAATGGCAAGAGGCTATGAAAGCTGAAATCAATGCCTTAGAACATACTAACACATGGTCTCTTGTACATTTACCAAAAGGCAAACACTGTATAGGTTGCAAATGGGTGTACAGAATAAAATACAAGTCTGATGGAACTATTGAAAGGTACAAGGCCAGGTTAGTTGCTAAAGGTTATACACAACAAGAATGAATTGATTATTTTGACACATTTTCTCCTGTTGCTAAAATCACCACTGTTAGAATCTTGCTTGCTATTGCTATCAGTAAATATTGGTTCATACATCAATTAGATGTCAATAATGCATTTCTGCATGGTGATTTAACTGAAGACATTTATATGACACCTCCACCTGGTTACTGTAAAGAAGGTGATGATAGAGTTTGCAAACTTAACAAAAGTTTGTATGGCCTCAAGCAGGCTTCTAAGCAATGGTTCACCAAGCTCTCTGTAAGTTTAATCAGTATTGGTTATATACAATCCAAGGCTGATAATTCCTTATTCACAAAACAAACTGATCACACTTGTACTACTATACTTTGCTATGTTGATGATTTGATTATTGTTGGTGATACTCTTTCTGAAATTTCTTTTGTCAAAAATTTTCTTCATGAACAATTTACTATAAAAGATATAGGAGAGTTGAAATACATGCTTGGTATTGAAATAGCAAAGTCTGAAAAAGGCATACAACTTTGTCAAAGAAAGTACACTCTTGATTTGCTTGATTCCTCTGGTTATTTAGGGAGCAAGCCTTGCTCTACGCCAATGGATCCAAAGCAAGATTTTTCAAATACTGATAACCAAAAATCTGTTGATGCTAGCTACTATAGAAAGATTGTAGGCAAACTGTTATACTTAACTATAACAAGGCCTGATATTGCTTATACCGTTCAGACTCTATCTCAGTTCATGAGTGATCCTAAAGACTCTCATATGAAGGCAGTTCATAGACTGCTGAGGTACTTAAAGAGTACTCCAGGACAAGGCATATTCTACTCTTCCCAAAATGACTTCAAATTGTATGTATTTACTGATTCAGATTGGGCACGTTGCCAACTAACAAGGAAGAGTATTACAGGATATGCAATCTATCTTGGAGGTTCACTTATTTCTTGGAAATCCAAGAAACAAATCACTGTTAGCCGATCTTCTGCTGAATCTGAATATAGGGCCTTGGCTGCCACCATATGTGAGACACAATGGATACTTTACATTCTTCAAGATCTCAAGGTCTCAACACAACTTCCAGTTATGGTTTACACAGATAGCAAGTCAGCTTTTGCCATGGCACATAATCCTTGTCTTCATGAAAAGTCAAAGCACATCTCAATCGATTGCCATTTTACAAGGGAGAAGATTCAAGAGGGCATCATCAAGCTTGTGCACATTCCATCAGAGGAGAATCTTAGTGACATTATGACCAAACCATTGCCTCCAGCCACCTTCAACATTTTCAAATCCAAAATGGGCCTGTTGAACATCCATGCCGATTTTGAGGGGGGGTCTAAAGACTCTTAAACTGAAAGAGTGTGTTAATTTTTCTGTTAGTTTGTTTATTAGTTGGATAGGTTAGTTTGTTCACCCACCACTATAAATGAGTGGTGTGCTTTCCCTTTGTATTTTACCGAATGCTATTATCCTTTTCTCTGCTGTAATCTTTCCTAATATCAATGTATATTGATTTCTCTGAGTATTAAGAAAAAGCTTCTCTCATATTTAAGGACATTAATCCCACCTAACTAAGTATGATTATTAAGGTCTAATATTTCTTAGTGTGAATAGTTATCTCGAATGCTATTCTACATAGTTTTCAATATTTAAATATGAAATTGTCACAGCTGAGAAATAGATAAGTAGTAGTAGAGTTTGAGACATATGGAAGTTTCTGTACCACAGCTAATAAATTTACAAGCAGAACAAGTTTGAATTATTTGCACAAAAGAGTTGAAATATTTGGGTTGTTACATATATTTTAATATTGCAATCAAAATTCAAATTTGTCAGTTGTTTATTGGGTCGGTGTTGCACAAGTTTAGTATGGTTTCAGGTCATGGCCATTCACACTGCTTAGTCGATGAATTTTTCCATATTGATGTGCAAATTAATTTGAAATGCAAAGTTCTTGCCCATTTATAAGAAACTACTGACACACTCTTTTTTCAATATTGGTGGTTTAACTTTCTATGTTTAATGGATTTGATCTTTTTTTTTTTTTTTGCAAATGGGATAACTTTTTTATGTTTTTTCTAGGAAACTATAGGTTCCTACTTTTCTTTAACTATTTTTGTCAATGATTAGGCTTATAAGCTGTTATCTATATTTGATGTTTATTTATTGGATGCAAAATCATCTATAGATATGATTTTCACGAAGAAAAAGAAAACGCACGTACTCTTGGTTGATTGTACTCCATCCACACTTTTGTACCGTGAATTTAAGAGAGTTTATTTTGTGGCCAACCATTGGAAATCACAAAACTTTGAATAAAAGACAAAGGTGCGGACCAGGACACACTTATCTAGTTTGTGGATAATCTCAAAGATATACATATAATTTTGGCTTAGTTGGAAAAAAAAAAATTTGGCTTAGTTGGGAAAAAAAAAAAAAAACCAAGTTTCAAGAAATTATAATTTCCACTGGAACTTTATATTTAACAATATATATATATGTCATAAATTTCATTATATTTTGCAATTCTAATCACCTATTCTTTTACAACTAAAAGTTATGAATACGATCGACTAATTTATGATGTTGTTGTCATGTTATCAAATTAAAACAAAAATTTATAATAATAATGAAAGGTGAACAACAACGATATCATTATACGAGAAAACGATTTGCTCTTGCACTTAATTTTTTTAGGATTACACATAATATAGTAGATTAACTTAGTTTATTGATTTTTCTTTATTTTGTTTGATCGAAAACAAGAGGACAAATTAATTGGACACATCTATAATTTTTTATGTTAATTGACGGTGATTTAAATTGAAAATCATGATATGTGTAATCAAACCTTTTCTTTTCTTATTCAAATTAAAAACTCAATAACTTGGAGATTAATGCATACTTATATTACTTTTCCATGATCCAAGTGCATGTACAGAGGACTAATTTGACTTTTAGCAATGAACACACACATTCAAAATTAGTTACTTGTACAAGGATTATATCCAAGAAACCATGTATCTCTTCATCATAGTTTTCCAACATTTTCAGCTCAACAAAGGCTTGATCCTCAACCAGAAGAGCAAGAAGAATCACTGGATTTCAAAGAATAAAAGAATACAGCTGATGAGCAATTTGTGTACACTACCATTTCTCTCTATCCTGTTAATTAAGTTACTCCTCATCTTCAAGCATCTCCCATTGCGGTTTTTGCTTGCTGCTCGTTCTGAATATGGATCGAGCAAAGAAGATTGTCAGCTAATCAAACAGCGATTCACATCTTCATCGCCACTTTGGGATCCAATGCTCAGTCTTAACTCCTCGCTTCTGCACATCGCTAGTATGCAAGACGTTAAGGGCTCTTCCTCCATTCTTTGTCGACATGTGAATTGGCAGACGAATTCGTCCAATGCTTCTTTCATCCATGAAGCTGCACATGCTTCTCTAGCTTCGTTTATAGTCATCTGAAAAAGCATGACAAATCCCATATTAGAACAAGTTTCATAAATCAAGATTGTATTGAATATATTTATTTGGTGTCTATGATTGATATATAGAGATAAAGATTGAATTGGGGCGTACCCAAACGCGTTGGCGGACATTTTTCTCTGGCCAAACGTCGAGTTCCTCAGTGACCAACATGGGGAACATGGATCCCTCGTGGAATTTTTCTTGGCTTTTGCTTTTGAAAATCCATTTTCCTAGTTTTTCCTGCAAGTCAATGGCAAACAAGTTTAGACAATTGTTGTAAGAACATGATGACTCAATCTAGAGATAAAGAGATATATTACGCACTTCAAGCGAGCCAATTACACCGGCTTCCTCCAAAGTCTCTCGTGATGCTGCTAATTCGATATTCTCATCGAGTTCCCATCCACCCTGATAATTGGAATAGCAAATTAAACAATGTCAAAACCAAATAAGTAAATTTTAATGTTTCCACAAATACAATTGAGTTTTTCATCATCAGAATGGCAAGATGTGAATCAAATATTACCTTGGGGAACATCAATCTTGCACTCTTTTGAGAGCTGATCAAAAGGACCTCCAAATCATCAAGTGAAGTCCCAAGGATTAAAGGGGATTTGTTGGATTTTCTTATTCTGTATGGAATACATCTGCAAATTGCACAACAAGAGAAATTTTAGGCACAAGATATATAAACATCCCATAGGGGAAATTTAACAAACAGGTTCGAGGCATATATTTAACATAGAAAAAAAAACACAAATTCAGAAACAAAGATCAAAAACATACCCAACAACTTGACGAAACCCTTGATTATATCGCTGCAAATGCCTTCCTGTGCGAGAAGGTAACGAAACCAGCTTCTTGATTTGCATGGTGATCAACAAATGAAACCCTTCTTTTTTCCAGAAAATTCAGGGACCAAAAACAAAATCGAGCCTTTCTCAATCAAAACCGATGGGAGAAAATCTCTCTCCAAGAAACCCAAGACCCACTATTTAAAGACGTTGAATTCCCTCAAAGCAGTTGCGATTCCTCCGCAAAGATCGCAATGGCGGATTTTTTCCGTCCAAAAAACAATTGGTAATAATATTATGAACCAAACGTTGTATATATTCTTGCGAATAATCTCTAGTTTTCCTTCACTCTCTTCCTTTCTTGACAAATGGGAGGCAATTATTGAAGCTCTGTGGATAACTGAAATGGTTTATGGTGTTCACTGGTTATATAGAAAAGGAGGGTGGGGTGGGGTGGGTGGGTCAATGCGTGTAGGATTACTGCGTGTAATAAAAGAGCATGATTAACTGTTATGTTCTAGAGTTGGGCTTCGTGGACGCGTTTGACAAGTCGCTTTCGATGCCTGTAAGAATTGTCGGACGTGTGTCGTTTTGGGCTTCCAATGACTTGCTGCCACGTGTCTGATGGGTATTGGACGGAGGGAAATGTTTGGTTTCTGATTTTATGTTTGGCCCTTTTACTTTGGTGTAATTATATTTCGAGTCTTATGCTTCTTTTGTAAAGTGATGATCAAGAACATCATTGAAGTGAGGTGTGTTTAGTGTATGTTGATTGAATGGAACTGAATATTAAATACTAGTATTATTTTATCTCAGAGTAGATAATGTAATTTAAATTTTTATCTCAAATTGGATATTCACTATTATTTTGATCAAAATGAGAATCAAACATGTATTTGTAATCGATGAACAATGAGTTTGAAATTATCGTACATCACAACTAATTTAGTTCTCCATTTGATTAATGTTTGGTACCGTTATTTAATACAAAAATATACGTTTATTATGCATTCTTATGAAAATTAATGATTAATACTAAAATCAATAGTTAATACGAAATTCGATATATATAAGTTTAATACTAGTTTTGATACAAGTTATTATTTAGTGCATAAATCAATATATACAAATGTCATAGTTAATTGAGTTGTTTATGCTATCAATCCTTTGGATAGGTAGGTGTAAATTGAGATAGTGGCATCATAATATGAAAGTTATAATCTTTTTCTTCATAAAACCTTATTATTCTCTTGAGAATAAAGATGTGTTTAACTAGTAAATTGATGTGATATTATACATAATTAAAGTCGTGTAATTCGCTATTCTATACAACTATTTGCTTGAGATATCTGATGTTGTATACTCGTATGAATAATCTATCTATGGATTATATGTGTATCATTTTTTTTTTTATTAAAAATAAGTGTTGAAGTATTGGAATGAATAAAGATCATGGAGTTTACTTAATATTAATTAAAAAAAATTGTCAAGATAAGATCTTATTTTTAAAGTAATGTGTGTGATCTCCTTTGTTTTAAAGAACAACTTAAAGTTTTTACCATTTTATTTAATTTAGAACAAAATAAGATTTTACTTATAAAAGAATATATATCAAAAAAGTCTTAAATGCTCATATATCTTTAAACATCTTATAAAAGATATTTAAGCAACTTATAAGTTTGATTAGGCAAACATTTTCTTGTACTTTTACTCTTCCAAAATATCTTGAAACAGTATCTTATTCCTCGAAAGGTCACTCTCATCTATATACACACACACACAAACACGTGTATTCGATTGTTGCATCAATTCAAATAGATATTTACAAATGTATATGTATTAAGAATATATTCTATTTTATGTACACATGTGTTTAAGTTTCTCATTTATCATCGTAGAATAAGTAATTTAAATTATTACTTAAAATCAATAAGTATTGTACAACTAGAACGATCGTTTTTTTTTTTTTTTTTTTGAGTCTTTTGTTTTATTTTTTGGAAATTCCGTATGAAATGAAAGTATTTCATCAATATTCTTTTTTTGGTACAAAAGTCATCATATTTATATAGTGCATTTAATAAAAGTGAACCACCAGTACTCTAATAGATTTAGGTTTGTCACTTGTTTAATTTTATGACAATTGATATTCATTGTGTCTTAAGATAACCAAACTTGCATACTTGAAGTTTATAATACAACAATTTGATATCACTAATTCCAAAAGAACAATGTATGAAAAGGACATTATAAGTAAATCTCAACCTGAAATTAGTTCATCCACCATTTTCACAAAAGAACAATTAAAAATATTTCACTGCATATATTTTTCATTATTCACTAGTAGCCAAACATAACATTCATTAATTAATACTTTAATAGCATACTTATTTCATAATTTAATAAGCTAATTTTTAATCCTGATTGTTAGTTACAACGCACGTAATTTATGATGAAAGAATTCGTGTACACGTGTCACGTGCAGTCCATTATTTTGTACTTATAAAGATGGAAAAAAATAGAGATAATAAAGTCAACTTTCAAATATCAATATTTTGTAGAATGGGAATCAAAGCATAATTTGATTGCCAAATACAAAAATGCAGAATCTGGTACCACGACTACAGCACTAAATGTTTTTTTTTATTTTTTATTTTTATTTTACAACAGAGATTTAATATATTTTTCGTCTTATAGTAGAAGTTGGTTGTGTTGCAAATTATAATGTATAAATGATATATTATTTGACTAAGAAAATTTGTTACTTCACGTAATGAACAAGCAATAATTAGCAGTTCAAATGATTGGAGAGCTCATCAATCACAATGAAAATATTCTAATAGCAAGATATCAATAATTTTGAATTAGAAGAGAATCATTAATCTTTGTTCTTCTCTTGTCCTTTGCCCTTAATAATAATATGGTGCAAGATATCAATATTAATATTGAATTAAAAGAGAATTATTTATCTTTTTCTTGTTATAATCTTAATTATTTCTAGCTCAAACATTAAAGTATTTCTGTAGAATTTTATCCATCACTTCAAATCAATTATCCTGCAAGTGAAAAAGGTTTGAGATTGATTTTCAAAAATCTATATAAGATCTGATCTTATGAATACAATATTATTAAATTTATGAGATAATCTCAAAATAGTGGTACCTAAATTAATTATTTTAATGTTGCAACCAAGGCTTGTCATCCTTGACACTCCAAGAGTATGGTAAGCATCAAATATGATAAGTTGTTCATCTATCACTTTATATAGACTTTCTATTTTTATTAGGGGAAACAAAGCCATGTGCCTCGTTTACTTAATAGCATCAACATGAGCAAATCACATGCCTCAATCCACAAATGATTTATGCCTTTTACTTTGCCAATCTTTCTTCTAAATTCATTCTTTATTAACAACTTTAAATTTCAAATTTTCTTTACTTTAAACAAGTATACATAGTAGTAATAGGTAACTACATAAAAACATTATTTTACATCTCAATTATCCAAGTTTTGTCAATCCAAAGAGAGATTGGCATTCCAAATTCACCCTCAGACAAATTCTGCTATATATAGGTAAATTATTTATTTTGACATAACTACGTCAAATACAAAACTCTTATTATTCATTTGACCATTATAATTCATTACATTTTTTATATACATATTATTGATATTAACATGACATGATTCATTGTTTCATTATCAATTAAAAATGTTTAATATATATATATAAGTAAAAATTTTATACTCCCTCCATTTCTTTTTAAGTGACGTTTTGAAATTTTAAATTTTTTCCTATTTAATTGACGTTTTGTGCATTATTTCCATATATATCCCTATGATTAATTAATGCCTAAATTAAATACATTGTATAGTATCTATGTTTTGTAGAAATGAGAATTAAATGGTCAAAGAAAAGCTTAATTAATGAGGGGTATATTAAGAAAATAAAATTATTCTTAATCTGCGTGTAGAACTGTAGGACGTCACTTAAAAAAAAAGAATGGAGGGAGTATTATAAAAGTCTCCCAGTTAACCATGTCATGAAATTGATTATCAACTGGAAATAAAATAAAAAATCAAATATCAGCAAAAACATTAATGTGGTACAACTGGAAAAATATGTCCACTAAGTCTACAACATTAATTTTGAGCAACAAAAACATAAAGAAAAGTACAAACTACCAAAATAGTCCCCCGTATATGGATCCTCCAACTTTAAAGCGGTAAAGCTCATGAACCAAAATTGAACATTCTTAATAGCCCAGGGACCAAATCTGCAATATACTATTCTGGTTTTTTATATTATTTTTCTTTATTAATTTTGGAAAGTACTGATAGTTATAATAATGATAATATTCAAAAAAAGGCAATTTGTTATTGGAATTAAATTCAAAGTCAGGACACGCGCACGGCGCGCATGGGACTCGGTGACCACGGATACCCCTTACACGTTTTTTACTTTCTTTGTTGGCGCGTGAGATTACTCATGTGTAATACATTTTTTTTAAGGATTATATTATTACATTTTTTTCATTATTATATTATTATATGATACTTCCTCCGTCATGCTTAGATTTGCACGTAAGGACGGATACGGAGGTTAATAAAAAGTTGTTTTTTTATTTTACTTTGACTTTTCAAAACTGTTTATTCAAAAAATCAATAGAAAGTAACGACAAAATTGTGAATATGTTGAAGAATAAAGGGCAATTTTGTAGATTTTATTTGCCATTTTTTTAGTGTCCAAATCTGATTGAGACAGATAAAAACGAAAAATATGGAAATTTGAGCGGGACGGAGGGAGTACTATTTAAAACTCTGTCCCTTTTTCCCTCCAAAAAAAAAACTCTGTCCCTTTTATTTTTCTTTTTAATGCTTTATTTTGCATATGTCCCTCAATAGACACTTAAATGGACTTTATATATACTCAAAGAGAATTTTTAAAGTTGAACATCGTCTTTTCATTCAGTCTTTTTCCCACTAATTTTACATTCTTCTCAACATCTAGTTATGTGGCTTCATCCATTTAAATACAACATTGAAAAAATATTTACCGTTAATTTTAATCAATTATAGTTAATATTATACATCCTTGTTTTTCAAGAAAAATCTGAATATTTATAATTAAATACTTTATAAAATTATTTTGGTTCTTTTTTGTGTAAGGTTGGTTTAATTGTACGGATTCATTATATTGAACAAAAATTAAAAGTACCATAACAATCATCAGTTCACTCCAACAAAAATTAATATTGTTGGGTCCCACCAAACCGACCCGGCCTAGGGTTCGGCCCAAGTGGAGACCAGAACCAGTTAGAAGTCCAGAACCGGCTAGAAGACCCGACCTGGCTAGAAGGGCCGACCCGGCCAAACAAAATCCCGACCTAACCAGGCCGACCGGGCCAGGGTCCATTCCGAGGAAGCCAAGCCGATCAGGAGGCCCGAGAAGACCAGAAGGCCAGGAATCGAGGCCATTGTTGCAAGAAGAGCAGAAAAGACTTAGTTATTTCAAGTAATCTTCAAGAAATGAAACAAATCAAGATCAAATCTTATCCGATTTAGATAGGATTTAATCAATTTTTCCCTTATCTGTACCCTAAAATCAAGAGAGTTATTTCTTTCTTTCCAAGTTTCATATCTCAGGTCTAGCCTATAAATAGGGTCTCAATTATCATTCAAAGGGATCGAATTCTAGATCCGAAATCATTGTAATTAGAGAGCCTTTTACTCTCAATTCATATATAAAAACGTTCTGGCCGGCCAAAACTGACCGACCAGAATAAGCCTAGCCAAAACTGACCGACCAGAATAAGCCTAGCAAATAAAAGAACTGACCGACCAGAATAAGCCTAGCAAATAAAAATGTTGACCGACCAGAATAAGCCTAGCAAATAAAAGAACTGACCGACCAGAATAAGCCTAGCAAATAAAAATGTTCTGGCCGGCCAAAACTGACCGACCAGAATAAGCCTAGCAAATTTGCCCGAGTAGGCACCGGGCCATTCTTTTTCTTATTTTATTTGATTCTCATATTACTTATCCGGTTCAATTTCCTTAAGCCGGATCGATATTTCTTTGTGTTAGGCTAGGATTTTGTACTCTACAAAATCTGACGTCAACAAATATTATTATTTTAAATAATATTTGATTTACTACTTTCATATTATCACAAATTCACAATATGGCATGTGCATGTATCATGACTAGTGTATCAAAAATAATAAAATAACATTGAATTATTTTATTTATAATGCAAAAATCAATTCACACTCGGTAATAATATGAAAGGTAAAAAAAAAAAAAAAAAAACTTCTTTGTTTAACAATATACAGTTTCTTCAATGTGGAATGGGGATTTTCAACATGTTCTATAATCTAAAGTAATGTGATAAGTGAGGAAATGTTGAATGCCACATTTTGTTATCATGAGGATGAGTTTATTGAAAAAGCTCCTTAAATTGTAAATGTGTTTGGTTGTATTTGGAAAAATGAAAGTAATAAAAGAAGTTAGTGGTTTTTGGAAAGTACAAAATTTGGGTCATTTGTCAGATAAAATTCCGTCAAATTTATTCCACCTTATATGGCAATTTTATTTTTTTGAATTATAAGAAACCAATTAACAAACCATCAACCACAAAACCTCATCCAGAAAACAATCAACAAATTAAAACAAATTCAAAACTAATCAGCATAGCATTCGATCTTTTTTCCTCACTACAATTAATTTGAACTTTAACTCTGATATAATTTTTTGGATCATGTGTATGCCTTTTACAAACTTGAATGGCAGGAACACTAATTAAAGACTTACGCATGTGAATGCATAAATACATATGAACATTCAATGAATATAATACTTTTGTTTTTCAAATTGATTTGATTAATCTGGATTTAAATGTATGTGTGAACCAATGTATATAATATGTTCTTTGAACTTGTTCAATTAATCTTGATTTTAATTTTATATGTATGCATAAAGTGGTTCAACTAATAAATTAAATGAATATTGTAGATTATATCTAAATGAATATCTTAAATAATCACACACTTACATATGATAAAATGATCCCAAAAACAAAATTATGGATTAATATAATTATAGGGGTAGGTTTTTTTTTTTTATCTTTTTCCAATAACTATCCCTACCTATAAAATGGGAACCAACCAATAATAATGTTTGATAAGTAGATAGACAGACACATAGATGGACATTGGAATTGGAGGAGAGATTTCCGTGATAGTGAACTGGAATACTTTAATACACTGGTTTTCTTACTTGACAGTTACAATTTGAAGGAAGACATTAAAGACACTTGGAGGTGGAAGGGAGCGAGTTCGGGCTGCTACAAAACTAAAGAGGCGTACAAGATCCTTGCTAAGAATGGAGAATCTGAGTCATATGACGTGGCCAAGGAAAGAAGTTTCAAGCTCATTTGGAAGAATTTTGCACCATCAAAGGTGAAAGCTCATGCATGGAGGGTAATATTGGATCGACTACCTATGAAAACAAACTTACAACAAAGAAACATTCTTAGTTCGGGAGACATGGTGAAATGTGCTTTGTGTGGGGATAAAGAGGAATCGGGGAGTCACATTTTCTTCGAATGTGAGACTTCATACAAGGTATGGATGTCTTGTTTTAATTGACTAGGAATCTCTACAGTTATACATTCCAAGCCATGGATCAATTTACTTGTTCATAGTTATGCTTTTAAAAGGAAAAATAGTAGAAAAAAGGCGGTGACGTTTTGGTTATGTATTGTGTGGTTGATTTGTAAACATAGAAATGCGTTGGTGTTTGAGGGGAAGCCTTTTTTGATAGACAATATTTTGGATGAAGTGAAGGCAAGGCTTTGGAGTTGGTTTTGTGTCAATGTAGCAGGTTGGTCTAGGTTCTCCTTTGAGGATTGGATGTCGAATCCTTGTTTACTGATGTCTAGTGATTAATGTATTTGTAAACTGAAGAGGGTATTTCTTATACCCTCTTTGTGAGTAATGAAATTCTTTTTTATTGATAAAAAAAAAAAAGATAGACATTGTACCTCACGATTTAAGAAATTCAAAATTAAAATACAAAATAAAGAATATTTTCCAATTTGGCAATGAGCGCTTTTAAGTGTGTCATTTGGAATAATAGAATTTAATTATTGATTGATTCGATAATAGTTAATACATTATGGATTAATGTTAGTTGAGATATCATAGTCATTGACGTGTGATGTTTGGGTTATTTCGTAGGAAACAACTCAGACAAACCAATAAAATAACTGTGTTTCAATGTTTTATTTTATTTTATAGTAAATATAGATAAAATTACTTCTTAGATAAAGACGAGCGTGGCTTTCATGAGATTCTCACTCTTGTTGCTGCTTTTAAGTTGGGTCTTTAACCTTTCCATAGAAATAAATAAATAATTATTTATATAAGTCCACCATAAATTGTTAAATAATTCAAGTAATTCATTCTTTTAGGTCTCAATATCTCATGTATTTCAAATTGGCCTTTATTTTAGTGTTATTAACTGACTTCATGTTACTAATGATATCGTGATTAATCTAAAATTACATGAATAACAAAGGTAAAGGTTCTAGGGGTCATTCTCTATAGTAAATTAATAGATTAGCATTGGACATCTAAATTATTAAAAAACTAATAATAAAAATAAAATTAAGTTAAAGCTTCAAGTACATGATTAGTTAAAACTAATAATAAAATGAAAATTTGTAGTTAAGATTTGAATTACAGTATTTAAAATGGTCGAATTTGATATTAATATATGTGAGAAATATAGATTTATATGCCAAATATATATTGCACTGTATAATATAATCAACTAGATGTAACATATCAAAAAATAGATTACAATATGAGAGGATTTTAGTTAATGAGTTGATCTTGTATGCACTTGGTGTACATGCAATCCGGATCGATCCAGTTTTGATCCGGATCCGCGTGTTTTTTAATTTAATATTTTTTTTTGCTTCAAGTTGTTACCTTTATGTTGTATTAGTGTGACATTTATGTTATAAATGTGTGACCTTTATGTACAACTATCATTACCTTTATGTACTATAACTTAGAAAAAAATAAAGATTTTCAACATAATTTGAACTGTATACCTTTATATGATATCAATCTGACCTTTATATTATATCATGTCACCTTTATGTACAAATATTTTGACCTTTATGCATTTTTATATATTACATAAATGTCAGAATATTTGTACATAAATGTGACATAATATAACATAAAAGTCACATTGATATCACATAAAGGTATACAATACAAATTGTGTTGAAAATCTTCATTTTTTTTCCTAAGTTACAGACATAAAGGTACGGATGTTTGTACATAAAGGTCACACATTTATAACATAAAGGTCAAGACAAAAATCTGGAAATTTAGAAAAAAAAATAGAAATTTGCGGATCCAGGTAGGATCGACCTGAATTGCATGGATTTTAGATCCATGCACCTGATGCACAGTAGTTTTTGTGTTAGTTATGTTAGTTAATTCATTTGAAATAATTTAAGAAAGGAAATTAAGAAAAGTTGTTTTGATATTTTGTGGTTTCAAGCACAAAAGGATGATAATAATTGAGGTTATAAAGGTAATCTGAGACCACACATTTCATTGGGCATCGAATTCTAACTATATTCGGATCTTGATTAGCTTTGGGCCCACCCATCGATTAGCTTTTGGCCCATAACTTATTGATGCTTATTTCAGAATTGGGAATAAGGAAAGGTTATTGTCTACATTCGGGCCCACCCAACTCCCAATTGTAGACAGGTTTAGGATTTGGTTTTTAATGACATGTTACCATAAAATAAAGAGATTAAATTTTACAATGTATAAAAGACTCTTGTAAACTCATACGAAATTGTTTTAGGTAGCAATATAATTATGTGAGGTGAAACGCGGTTATTATAGTGTAACCTCATTTTCAAAATTCAATATTTGTTTCGTGTAACTCATTCTACGAGATTCAGATTCGTAAAATGATTTTATAGAAATTGTGGTTCCAAAATGATAACCATTCAATTTTGATGATTAAAATAGATTCTAAAAAAGGAAGGTGCTTTAAAGAATAAAGAAATTAAAAAAGTAAAGACCCTGATAATGCAAGCACTTGAGTTAGGAAAATAAATGGAAGAATTTGATTCAGATAACCAATCATTAATGTATATATAATAATTTATTAATAAATGGATTACACTTGTCCAATTAGCACGTAACAATCAATCTCTCCTAGTTTTTCAGCAATCAATAAACACTTGTTAAAATAAAATTAAAATTAAAAGACTTATTTTATATAAAATATTAATTATACACATGAAAATATTGGAAGGAGAAAAAAAGAGTTAGTGTTTTTAGAATTTCATAAAATATTATGTAATACATGTATCAATGCATGCACACTACATTAATATGGTGATTTATTTATTGACATAGACTTGCATGTGTATGTTGGGATAGACATCATGTGCACGATTACAATATAGGGTAGCAAGTAAACTATCAAATCATGCACATGCATTTTGGATACAAGAAACAACCACCCAATTTTCTGAATTAGGTTACAATATAGTAATTTGACTTCTTTTATTCTCGATCTTTTGCAGTAATTGTGAATTTTTTTTTTTCTATTATCATTTAGAACTAAAAAATATATTATATAATAGTAAGACAAGTTTATACCGAAAGACTCTTCTTTTTAATAATCAAAACCTATGTCAGACTAATTTCTGAATAACACTTGAAATATATCTATTTTTTTTCTTTCTTTCCATAATTCGAATTCATGTTAATAGCCTCCATCATTGTTCGTAACCACAGTCTTATATTGATTTTTTTCATTGCACAAGAGTCGAAGGTTTTAAAAGAAAATTAGCTTTTAAAATTTTTGGTGGATTTTCAGTTTCAATTTATCCGATATTTTAATTTTATTTAATTTAGAAAGTTCTATGTGTGAGATCTTGACAAGTAACTCCATACATATTATTAATACAAGTATTTAAAAAACATATAATATATATAGGTCATATCGTAGTAGGATATAAAAAATCTCGAATCTTTGAAATATATATGATAAAATCTCAAACATGGCCTAACATATATTTCAAGTCCATTTCATTGCCACGTTGGATAACGATTCTAGAAATACAAACCTAACAACTTTTTTTTTATACATAGAAAATAACAACAATGACAATTATTTAACCTAATTGAATTATAGTTAATTTATCAAAGACAAAAGCACAACGTAACATCAAAATCTCCAAATGGGACCTTAAAGCATGTTAGAGATAGACTTTATAGTCACTAACATTTCGACTTTTCTCACATGACATGTCCCAATTAATATTGCATGAAAAAATTTAAACTGTTTTATAAATATAAATTCATAAACCGAAGCCAACTTATTCATATATAATTATATATACATATATATGTGGTTAATTTCATTTTATCCTGTATATATGGTCTTTTCCATTTTTTGACAATCAAATATACATTTTCCAATTTTGGTCCTATAAGTTTCAATTTTTTTCAATTTCAATCTAATTTTGGTCGGAATTCCCAAAATCGCCGATGTCATGTAATATTTTCCGACGACCATCCGACCAAAATTGAATTGAAATTGGAAAAATTTAAAACATATAAGATCAAAATTGGAAAACGTATACTTGATTGTCCAAAAATGGAAAGAACCTTGAGACTAAAATTGAAATTATCCCTTATATATAATTTTATTTTTATAAATTTATATATAAATTGTGCATTATTAAAGATTTTTGTTAAAGACAAGTTTGTTAAAGATTCCCCCCCCCCCCCCCCTGTTGTTTGCCCCTTTTTCAAAAGTTGTAATAATGGAGTTTTTCTGACATCAAATGATAGGAACTGTTTTGGCATCAAACTATCGTCTTTATTTTCCAGTTCCTAACCAGTTGGAACTATTAGGCTTGACTTATAAACAAGTGTATGGTTAACTTTGGTTTAAGAGTTTTTATAAATTGGAGCTTAGAATATTATATTTTATTTGAAAGATAAGTTTTGGATCATTTAGATAAAATAAGTCATCAAATTGATTATTTTAAAATGTGATCCAATCAAACGACCAAGTCAGCCACTTCAAAATTGAGTGAATGGAATCTAATAAGTCAAATGATTAGGTCTCAAGATTAGGTTATTATCCAATAAACGAGTTAAATTTGTTAAAAGACTCTATTAAAACAGTATCTATATTACTTAGGGATGGAAATGAGGAGGGATTGAGTACAATATTTATATAAGAGTGATGTTTGTGTGCACCAAGTGTATGGATCATAATCCATATAATTTGATGCGTGGGTCGGATCGGTTCTGGCCTAGATCTGTGCCCAGGTTTTTTTTTTTTAATGACATAATCTTTATATTTACCAAATATAACATATATGTTTATCGAGTATAACATTTATGTACAAATATCATAACTTTTAAGTAAAATTATTTAGACTTTTTTCAGTATAAAAAATATAATTAAAAGTTATGTAACTTTTATGTTAACCGAATATAACTTTTATGTTATATTAGTATAACCTTTACATACACATATCATAACTTTTAAGTGATATTATTTAGACTTTTTTCACTATAAAAATTCATACAGTGTGGTTTAACATTTATGTTATAATAATTTAACATTTATGTTATACTAATATAACATTTATGTACAAATATCATAACCTTTATGTACTTAAAGAATAATATAAGGTTATATTATTATAACGAAAATGTTATATTATTATAACACAAAGGTTTTGAAAGATATTATAAGTCTGTCATACACTACAAAATGTTATGCGAACATAACTAAAAATTACGTTCGGCAGACTAAAAGGTTAGGTTCGCTAAACTAAAAGGTTAGACCGACATAATTGAGAAACTAGAGTTTGAGCTAGGGTTTGGGCACGTGAGTGCGCGTGTGGGCGCATGAGGCGCGTGTGGGACGTGTGAAATGCATCCCCAATCGGGTTGACCCTATTGCACTGATCAAGGATTCGTGCACTGGTGCACAAGAACATGTGTGTTTATATAATATTTAATAAAAATACAAAATAATAGCTTATAAATTCAACATAAAGTTAATAGATACAATGAAATAAAAAAACAAATTAACTCATGCTTGAAGTATGTTTATAACTATCTTTGTGATATGTTTTTTAAAGTTCTTATTTTTTTAATCATAAAATTATTATTATTTTGAATTTTAATCAATAAATACACGTGGTTCGCAATAATTACATTACCACTGTTTCAACGCCTATGATATATGGGCCTGTTTCCATTCACTAATGGGCCAGACCATTTTCGCATGATAGGTTGATTCTGTTTAAGTTGCAGATCTGAACATTTATTTTTTTGAGAAAAAAAAGGTCGCTTTATTTTATTTATTAATGCACCATTAGGCAAATCTAGTGATGCCCAAACGGTTCGGAAAACCGTGAACCGGCCGGTTCAAACCGTGGTTCGGCTAACCGGCGGTCCGGTTTCGGTTCCGAACCGGAACCGGGAACCGCCATATCACGGTTCGGTTTCGGTTTCGCGGTTTAGAAACCGGCGAACCGGCGGTTCCAACCGCTGGTTAAACCGCCAGTTTATGCTTTTTTTTTTTTTGCCTTGGACACGTGTACGGCTCACGTTTAAACTATACTAGCCGTTGCGGATCGACATAGGAGATCAACTAGCCGTTGGAAATCGGCCGAACCGGAATCGGACCCAAAACCGCCTGTTCGAACCGGCGGTTTGCATCAATTTTGAAACGGGCAGCCGAGATCACATGAACGTTGGAGATGGACGGTTGTGATTAGCCGAACCGCCGGTTCAACCGAACCGGAACCGGCGGTTCGAACCGGAGCGTCCATTTTTTTTTTTTTAAATCTATAAATAGGGGTTCAAATGTTGTATTTTTTCACACCAATTCTCAAGCTCTCTCTCTCAATTTTCTTGCATTCTTACTCACTTTAATATATCAAGTTCCCAAGCTCTCAAATTTCTTTTTTTAGTTCGTATTATCATCTACTTGTAGTTCTACTTCCACTTCGATTTTTTTTATTTGCTATAATTTCTTTTTTTAGTTCGTATTATCATCTACTTGTAGTTCTACTTCCACTTCGATTTTTTTTATTTGCTATCATCATGTCTAGAAGAGGTTCTTCCGCTTCCTCATCTCATGCTAGGGGAAAGAGTCCCATGCCACCTCCACAATCCTACGAAGATGAGCTAATTGATCGATGGTGTGACGAGCTTGATGAAGATGTCGATTTGGGGGAACAAATAGCCCAAGCCTTAGCTGATGATGATGAAGAGGAAGAAACCGTGCAACACACACAAGGGAGTACCCCCTCTAGTAGAGCACCTTCTTCACTTCGAAGTGATATCTTCTCCGTTCACTTCAAGAAGGACGCCGTGCCTAATAGTGCCGTTGACTACATAATAACGTGCAATCATTGTGGGAAGCAATACAAGTTCAAGCATGGAGGAGGATATGGAACGTTCAACAACCACGTCACGAAGAAGCATCCCGACAAGGTTGGATTGGCTCCTTCTCAAACACAATTACGAGGATCTATTAAAGTGGTGGTCACGAAGGATCACCACATATCCTATACTAACAATTATTGTCAAGGAAATATTTGCATGTCCCGCCTCCACGGTTTCGGTTGAACATGCCTTTAGCGTATCGGGCCACACTTTGAGTGAGAGGAGAGCAAATTTGGCCGTCGAAAATGTCCAAAACCTTATGCTTCTTGACGATTGGGTCAAAGCCGCCAAACGTCAACAAAACCTCGATTTGTCACACATGGAGGACGGTGGACAAGATTTGTATGGCTACGACTCAAACACAACATCCTCCGGTGGAAGTGGCGTCAACCTCGACGAGTGAAAAAGGTAAGTTGAGGTAAGAGAACTACGTGAGCTTTGATTCCTTAATTCGATTTCAATTAAGGATACGTAGACAATTTCATTTTAAGTTTGAAATTTCAATTCCAAACTTAAAATGAAACTCAAGCTCTTTCATTTTTTTTATGCTCACTTTTGTAATTGTAATATATAGTATAAACTTTTGTAATAGATTAGAATCATTCAATCATAGATTAGATATAGACTATATAGTTCTAACTTGTAATAATTTTCCAAGTTATATTGACAAGTTTTATTGTAATATATACAAACATTTGTAATAGATTAGAATCATTAGATCATAGATTATATATAGTTCTAAGTGTTCCAACTTGTAATAATTTTCCAAGTTATATTATATTGACAAGTTTATTGAAAAAGTTTGATCAATACAATTCTTCAATATATTTTTTACTCCGAGTTGCATTTTCTCATGATATTTTATACTTCAAAACAAACATTAAAGTTTAAATTTGGATCATAGAATCATAGATTAAAAAAAACACAAAAAAAAAAAAAATATAGAAAAACCGAAAACCGCCGGTTCAAACCGGCCGAACCGTCCGGTTCCGGTTGAACTGGCGGTTTCGAACCGAAACCGAAACCTTTCCTTCCACGGTTCGGTTTTGGTTCCACTATTTCGGAACCGTCGAACCGGCGGTTAGAACCGGAACCGGAACCGGGAAACCGTTTGGGCATCTCTAGGCAAATCCATACCAGACTCAGTTCTTCATCTTTTTATTTTATTTTTACAATTCACACATTCATTTGATTAATTTAAAGATTGTCACTCACTCCCTCTAATTATTGATAAGAGATTAGGCTGGATAATAAAAAATGTTATAAGATTAAACTTTACATCTAACCAATGATTATGACAAGAATGCCAGTACCCTATTACCATTCATACATAGAAATCAAGAGATTTTATTTCAAGTCAGGATAGTGTAAATATCTTTCTAATAATTTTAAGCATTTTGAAAGAGATTTAAATAGTATTGCAGAAACTGAAATGAATGATTCTATGTATTTGAATAGTAAAATAGAACATATAAAAAATTAAAAAATTCTAAAGTATTTCAATCTCTTGGCATTCTTTAAGTGCATGCAAGAATTTATTTGTTGGGAGATTCATGCAATCTGCATGCCCCAATTTATTGTTTTCTTTGTTTTTGAAGTGTAATCTATTGCCCTAACGGGCCTAATCCAAATCCATTATAAGCTATTAAATTATAATCTTTACATTTATTAATATCTCATATACTCCCTTTTTTCAGAACATTTAAAATATTTTTCAAAATTTGATATTAATCATTTTTATTTTATTTTACATGACAATATTTAATAACTAAAAGATAAAATACTATTTGTAGAGATAATAATACGGGGGTATTTTTTGAGTACCCAACTCACTACAATTCTTTAAAGACAGACAATTCAGTTATTTTTTAAATGAGTTTGATATTACTTCAAATTGAAAAAAATAAATTAAATTTTAATTAGGATTTGGACACACGATATTGAGTATTTACTATCCGCATTCAAGTATATATTTTATGTATATTAATATATAAATCTATAGCTATATATTTATTTATGTGCACAAACACAAACAGGTTGATTATCCCGTTGAAAGAAAAAAAAGTGAATGCAACACTTTAAGGAGCCGTTATATTTTGTTATTATTTATCAAACAAAACAAATAACAACATTTTATGATTTTTTTTTATTGGCTCTTATAAGTTTGTGTTGAATTAATCCTGATCCATGTCGATGACTTATATTCAAATGTAAATATTTTAAATCTTAAATGTTAAATCATCGTAATATATATATATATATATATATATATATATATATATATATATATATATATATATATATATATAGCTTGGAAACAAAATTAAAAAATTGAAAATCACATGAAACTACATTGTATGTTTTTTTTTTTTTTTAAATAACTTACATATTTTATCATTATATAATATTTATATTAGAACTCAACATATTATCACAAAATTTAACAAGAAAGTTTTAACATTTTTTTTTCATATCTTGATAAATCAATATACTTGATGCCAATTCATCCTTTCATAATTTCATTTAACAAAAAATCAATTTAATTGATCAAGAAACTTGATACAAATTTAAGCAACTATATATTTAACTAGATTCGTTTATATATTTTTCTATAAATACAATAATATAATTATGGAAAGTAAAACATAAATTAGGACATTATAGAATTAGATGATATTTTGTTATGAAAGGAAAAAATCTAAGCCAAGCTGGCCAAACGGCTACCACTTACACCGCCGACTCCGCCCACCCCCACCCCACCCCCAAACTTAACGGTCAAAATCGGCTAATTTACGCCGAAACCCCAAGATTTTCACTCTTCCATTTTCCCCTTCTTCCTCTTTCGCTCTATCTTCTTCAAGAACTCAATTAATTCTGAAATCTCTCATTAACGCCGATTATCCCGAATATGCAGGGCTCATCTGTTGTTTTCAACACGAAACCGATTCTAGCCTCGATTCATGCCAACAATTCTTGTGTTCACAGTAAAGAAAACTCCAATTGTACTTTATTTGCCGCCAAATTTAATAGGGTAGAATCTAAGAAGACGATTACTTTGCTTCCCCAGAGGAGTCGGTACAACCGCGCCTGTCTTTTTAGCAGTAAGGTATGTGTTTTCCGTTGGAAAAAGGTTTTGAGTGTTGTTTCTATCTTCTTCTTGTTCTTTTTTATTATTTTTTTATTGTGAGATTGTGGTTTCGTTTTGGGTTTTTTTATGTGGAGTGAGATGTTGAATCTGTTGAATAGTGTTTGTTTGTCAAATTAGTTATGTCTCTATATCATACCTAGTTTTATGGGAGATTGTTATCTTTGTTACAGAAAACATAATTGCTTTAGCAGCTTTCTAGTGCTATAGCGATCAATAGCAATTAAAGAAAAGAAGTTTCCCCGTGTCCTTTGCATATGAATTATTCTGGCATGGAAAAATGAATATTTGAGGCTGAGGTTGGAATTTAATTTCGAGTATTTATTTATGCAAGCAAGAAACAGAGTCCAGACTTTATGAACTGACTGGAAGGAAGTGAAAAGCTTAAATTATCTAGGTCTCTTATAGCTGTACCCTGTTGAGTTTAAATGTGGCTTTAAATTTGTGGAATCCCATGGACTTGCTATGGACTTTGATGCTGTATTGTTTACTTATTATGGGTAGGCAAAGGGTTTAAAATGGCTAAGCAAATAGATTTGTTTTTTTAGTAGAGGTTATTGCTGTCAAACGACTCACCTTTGCACTCTATTAGAGCTGCTAGTTTAAAACATGAGGTCATTGCTTCAAGTTGTAGCAACAATGCCCTTTGCTTGTAGGATATGGCTGCACAAATTTGAACCTGTTGAAAGTCTTTGTATTTGGTGTGCCTTTTCTATTTGGAGGTTATTACCGTTGGTAGGTGAGAAGTCTCGTTATAAGATTACATCTACCAGTAAGTCATGAAGTCAATTTTAGGCTTCAAACAGGTTTGTGCCAAAATGAATTGTATTGAACATCTGTTTAAGATTGTCTTTGATCTGGTTTTTATCACACCGAATCACTTAATTTTGGTTTGAAGGAAATGTTTGCTTTCTTCACTTGCTTTCATTTTCCATTGGCATCTTGTTACCAACTTTAACATGTTTCTCTCTGATGTTCTTTGTTGCAGAATACACGTCGAAGATTCTCTTCTGAGTTCAATGAATTGAGACCTCAATCACGGTTGCTGGATAACTCAAAACAAGTATCTTGCTTCCATTCTTATAAAAGAAAGCAGATTGGTCTGAAGAGATTTACCTCTGGATCCTTTGTTGGTCTGAAGAGATTTACTTCTGGATCCTTTGTTGACAAGTCATCCTTCGGTCCACGAAAGAAACTACTTGATAATGCTAAAGTAAGGCATCATTTCTGGTGTTCTTTTTTCTTACTGTGATTACATAAACCCACTAACAGATAATATGCGTGTGAACTGTAAATAACCATTTGTACATCATTTTCTTCTCTTCAATCTGGCTGTGGCGATATTTGAATGTCTTTTCTTATTACTGTTGATATATTATATGTTTTTTTCCATCATAATTTTATGCGAATTGTTTATCTCTTATTTTCAGTCCCTTTCAACTGCTTGAGGATCATCATGTATTCCAAGTTATACTGTAAAGCAAACATTACGTATGGAAGCTACTTATCTTTCTTAATATTTAATTTGAGGGAAGGAACATCCGGTTCTGAGGAGAATGAGGGAAATAGTGGGATAAATGTGTTATGCCAATAACATAGTGTCAATATTATAATACTGCATATATCTCTTTAGTCATGTAAATTTAATAGTTGTAGACTTTTGTGTCCATCCCTTTCATTGAAAAAGTGTGGGACTTCAAAGAGTGAGTTACCTTTGGCTACTGTTTTCTGGTTATTCTGGTTCACACTTTTTTTAAATTCTTATACTTGTGTTAAGCATTTGTGATATTTTTTTATAATGTTTATATGTTCTATATGAAGTCTTAACTTCATTTTATACGTAAATAAGTTCCACTATCTTTCTTTTAATAGTCTGTTTTTCCTTCTATCTGATATGTCCTGTCAGTTTCATGTTCAGGTTAGAAAAGTTCGGGGTCCACATGCTGCTGTGGGCCCTGAAGAGCCACATGCTGCAAGCACAACCTGGCCTGATGGTGTTACAGAGAAACCAGGTTTGGATTTACTAGACTCAGAAGCAGAGAGAATGGAATTTGAGAATTTTTTGAGGTTTGAGATTCCTTCTCACCCAAAATTGCACAGAGGACAACTGAAAAATGGGCTCCGCTATCTTATTTTGCCAAATAAAGTTCCTCCTAATAGGTACTCTTCTTTTGCAATAACTCTCAGTCTTGGACATGATAATTACATTGATTAAGTGGTTGGAGAACAATGCCGCATTGTTAAAGAATGTTTTTAAGATTTCAAAGAAAAGCACGAGATGTTACGAGTTGCACTGAAATGTGATAATGAGTTCTCTTTTACATTTATTCTTCCTAATTCAATGTAGTAATATATGTATTTGGACCTTGTTACTTTGCTTAACTCTTCTGCTCAGAACGGTGCAGAATATTATCTTTCTCTCTCAATCATTACTTATAATTTTTTTCTTATTAATTTGTTAATATGCTTTATCTTTCCCAGTTCTTTTGTTGTTGTAGTTGTATGATCTGTATCTCTATATTAGTGAATTAAGATCCCAGTATGGGACATGAAACCATAAAGGTTGAAGAAAATCATGGTGGGGAAGACGTCACTAGTTGGGCAGACTAAAACTAGATTCTGTGAAAATTCATGAACTCGAAATAAGTCATGCTACTCAATATCAACACCCAGCAAAATGACATAAGAGTAAGACAGATAGTGTTGTCTCTGTAGAAGAAAAAGAGGACTGGTTACAAGTGCAATTTGTGAATTCAAAGTGGAAGCTACATCCTCACAGAAGGTTAAAAACACATTAACAGTCAATAAAACCAAAAAGGAAATCTGCAGTGCTAGTCTAAATTCTAGTGTCTGAATTCTGATGCATGTGTGTGATCCTGGTTATTAGAGACAAGCACTTAAAAAAAAAAGTCTTGCCTTTTCATATTGTTAAAATACTTTTTGGAGAAGGTTTTATTGAAAACAATCTTTGAAGTATAGGTTTGAAGCTCACATGGAAGTTCATGTGGGATCCATTGACGAGGAAGATGATGAGCAAGGAATTGCTCATATGATTGAACATGTTGCATTCCTTGGAAGCAAGAAACGGGAGAAACTTCTTGGAACTGGGGCGAGGTCCAATGCTTACACAGACTTCCATCACACCGTGTTTCATATCCATTCACCAACTAGTACAAAGGTTCATGCTCTTTTTAACCTTTGCTTTTGAGATTCTCTGCACATGATGTTTGTCTGCTCCATTGGCTGTGTTGGCATCTGCCCCTCTTTAGTTTGCATTGCGTGCCTTTTCTTTTGGTATGTGAAAATAAGTTGATCAAACTTAATGGAGTACATTGCAATAACAACTCAAAAGCAAGTGCTCCTTTCCTACATGAATTTGGGGTCGGGGACCTTTTATGTTATATAACGCTATTCCTTTTGTTTTATTCCATGTCTTATTCTACCAAATTCCTATAAATGGAGTTTGTTACAAGTTTCCTTCTTTTGTGCGTGTGTGTGTGTGTTCAGCATTGCTAGTCTCTTATATGCTTAGTATAATGAAATCTTTATCTCTAGGACTCTGAAGGTGATTTGCTGCCAGTTGTTCTGGATGCTCTCAATGAGGTTAGCCATTCTTTTTATTTTTTTGTTACACTTTGTGTTCATCCTGTTTAGGTCAATGGCTCTACAGTCTTGTCTTTCTTTTGCCTTATGCGTGTTTGTAGTTCTTTATGTTTTTTTCATTATATGCTGTTTGAAAGCAATATATTTTTGAATGTCTTAGATTGCTTTTCACCCCAAGTTTCTGGCTTCTCGAGTTGAAAAAGAAAGACGAGCAATTTTGTCAGAACTACAAATGATGAATACCATAGAGTACCGTGTTGATTGCCAGGTACCCACCACAAGAGAATGACAGAGATGGCTTTTATTGTTTCTTTACCAAATTTTTTTATAGAATTAATTAATTAATTAATTTCACTTCTCTACATGTTTTTAACCTAATCTTTTCATTTGTTGGTACAGCTGCTGCAATATTTGCATTCTGAGAACAAGTTGAGCAAAAGGTTCCCTATCGGATTGGAGGAGCAGATTAAGAAATGGGATGCTGATAAAATCAGGAAATTCCATGAGCGTTGGTACTTCCCAGCAAATGCTACATTGTACATTGTAGGGGACATCGATGACATTCCCAGAACAGTTAACCATATTGAAGTATGTACTGCTACTTCATCAACTGTATGGATATGATATTGACATAGGACTTCAGTTTATACTTATGTATGTGTTAGTTTGCTTGTCCAGTTATGTTTGAAGTGATAATTGATTTCCAAGATTTTTGCAGGCAGTTTTTGGACAGAATGGCACGGTAAACGAGGCATCAGTCGCACCTACATCAAGTGGTTTTGGTGCAATGGCCAGTTTCCTTCTTCCTAAGTTGGCAGTTGGTGGTCTGTCTGGTGGTTTGTCTCAGGAGAAGATACCTGCTTCCGTAGAGCAATCTAAAAATTTTAGAAAGGAAAGACATGCAGTTCGCCCTCCTGTTCAGCATAATTGGTCTATTCCTGGAAGCTACACAGAGCCTAAGCCTCCCCAGATATTTCAGCACGAATTGCTTCAGAATTTCTCAATCAACATGTTTTGCAAGGTAATTATTACTTTGTAGTAGTTTTTGGAAACTCACAGCTCTGTATCTTTTCGTTTATGGCTTTTCTAGGAGTTGTTCTGTCTGAGGTCATTGCTGTTTCCTATCAGATCCCAGTCAACAAGGTCCATACATTTGGTGATTTGCGGAATGTGCTTATGAAGAGGATATTTCTTTCTGCTTTGCATTTTCGCATTAATACAAGATACCAGGTACATCATCTTCCTTTTTGAATATGCTCCACTGTAGAGAGTCAATTGTCAGTGGATATATCTTGCCTGGAGTTTACTATGTTGGAATGTTATGGTGGTGCTTAAGTTTAAACCTACCTTTTTACTTTTAAATTTATCAGGCATGCTTTTCTTTCATGATTGTTAAAGGAAAAAAGGAAGTGAAATGAAATACACCATTATCTCCTTGTGCTTTTTCGTCAAAATGTAATCAACGTCAAAGATTTCATAGTGAATTCTATAAAAGTTGATGCAGTTATGTGCAGTAAAGTTCCAAATTTATGTTTGCCTCATTGTCCATGCCAAAAATGACTAATCAAATACCACTTCTTTGCATTGCATCTTCTAACTATGAATATATTCGAAAGATATTTTGGTAATAGTTTCGTGAAGTAATGAAGTGGGAGGAAATCTTACAAATGAATGATTATTGATCTTGGTCATGGGATTTGAAGACCAATTACTTAAGTGAACTCCATTTTTTTGTCTATGCAAGATTCTGACTGCATATTAATTGCATAATTTGATTTGTATTTGGTGGCAATTATATGTAAAAGGTACAATGTGGCTTGGAGTTACTTTGCTCTGTGTTCTGTTATCAAATGCTATTTATGAACAGTTGACATTGTTAGTTTGCATCTTCATTAGTTGCATTTTGATGCTAATTTGAAGAATTTTTCCAGAGTTCAAATCCACCGTTCACCTCAGTCGAGTTGGACCACAGTGACTCAGGAAGAGAAGGCTGTACTGTTACCACTCTTACAGTGACTGCAGAACCCCAAAATTGGCAAAATGCAATTAAAGTTGCCGTGCAGGAGGTTTGTTTTTGTTGGTTCAGGAGTGGCTAACCCTATCCCTACACTAACCGAACTTGAAGTTTTTGAGTGAAACACAGACCTGACTACCTCAATTCTAACACAATTTTGCCAAATAGTGTTAAAATATAGTTATCTTAACTTTCTCATGTATTTTGTGCATAATAAGTAATCAACCCTAAACCGAACACAAAGCTGATCCAATGAGGAGTCACACTCCTTGAGTTTCCACTAGCCTTTTTTCTTTTCAAATGGTCTTGTTGAGTTTAGTATGGTTTCCTCAGTTATGTTTCTCAAATTTGTTTCATTTTTTGCATTTCAGGTTAGAAGGCTTAAAGAATTTGGTGTGACAAATGGTGAATTAGCTCGTTATTTAGATGCCCTGATAAAAGATAGTGAACAGTTGGCCGCTATGATTGACAATGTGTCATCAGTGGATAATTTAGATTTCATTATGGAAAGTGATGCCCTTGGTCATACTGTGATGGATCAAAGACAAGGACATGAGAGTTTGGTTGCTGTTGCTAGCACAATTACCCTTGAAGAGGTAATTCTCACCTTATCCCTGAATCTCAATGATTTTCCTTTTGTGATGTGGTTCTTATGTATTTTACGTTAGATGTGGTGGACAAATAGAGGTGTTGCAGGACATCCTATACCATTTTCCCAATTAGTTGTTTCTCAATCTCTGTCTGGGTCAATTCTCACAACATTGTGGATAGTCATGCCATGATATTTTCAGATGGATGTTATTTAACCTTTTTTTATGTGTCCTAGGTCAATTTTGTAGGCGCCAAGGTATTGGAGTTCATAGCTGATTATGGAAAACCATCTACACCACCCCCAGCTGCAATTGTTGCCTGTGTGCCGAGGAGAGTGCATATCGATGGACTTGGTGAAACTGAATTCAAGATAGAACCAGAAGAAATTTTGGCTGCTATAGAAGCTGGTTTGAAGGAACCCATAGAGGCTGAGCCTGAGGTTGTTACCTTAAAGATTTTATATGTTTCAATGGCCATGATTGTAAGGGGTACAGCAGTGTGACCCGCCACTGTTGCCCTCCCTTTAGAGAAAGATGTTATGTTTCTGCATAAGAACATTCTGTTTTAAATTCTGCCATTTCCTGTTATTATTTTACTAGCAGTATTATCTCCTCCTCATGCTCAGGCATTCCTATTTTATAGAAGAAGTAGGAGTGGAAGGAGAAATGAAAGTTTCTTCATTGATACTCATTCACAGGGTTATACGTTTGACTGCAATCTGTTTTCTCTCTGCAGCTTGAGATACCGAAAGAGTTGATATCCTCAGAACAGCTGCAGGAATTAGTGTTGCATCAACACCCCTCCTTCACTCCTGTTGACCCAGACAAGAAAATGACCAAGGTTTATGATAAGGATACAGGAATTATCCAGAGGCGTCTTTCAAATGGAATCCCTGTAAATTACAAGGTAATCCTTTACTTATATTCATAGTTTAATATTTTGTTTCGTCTCCTTACTCGGAGTGTATAATTGACAGCTGCTGTTTACTTTTTATGAAATTTCAAGTTAAACATTTCCTTGCAGAATAAACAATCAGTTTCCCAGTTTATTTTAACTTGGATTGTTTCTGTGTATGGTTGTGTTTTATTTGATGTTTGAAACATCTGGTGCAACCTATTTAACTTTGCCCAAGAAGAATGGGTTAAAATTAAACATTGCAAAGTTTTGACAACTTATGAAAAGGTGGGAATTTTGAATGTAAAGTTTTCATGTTACAGTAGGCTGCTTTTACCTTCATATGTTTGATCTTGTACTGCAGTCTCAAGCCACATTTATGCCCCTTAGTTTGCCAAATAAATAGTTAAGTTTCTGTATCTATTATGTTCGAGAATTTTGTCAGACAATCTTACATGTTCATTGTACCTACAGATTTCCAAAAGTGAAGCCAATTGTGGTGTCATGCGCTTCATTGTGGGTGGTGGACGAGCAGCGGAAAACGAAGGAGCCAAGGGAGCTGTTATTGTGGGTGTTCGGACTCTGAGTGAAGGAGGCCGTGTGGGTAACTTTTCTCGTGAGCAGGTGATAAAACAGAACTTTATTTTATATATTGTCCCTTAATCTTTCATTTCAATATTTTGTTCTTTCATGTATTGTGTGCTGGTGTTTCTTAGAAGTATCTTGAGTATATTTAGACTCCAAGACTATGTTGATTCCTTCATCCAACATAATAAATGTGCATACTGAATTGACTATCGCTGCAGTTCAGCATGATAACATGATTAATTGATCAAAAAATGAAATCAGTACATGTGCAAGTGCTTATGAAATTAAAACTAAGTAGTGTTTTTTTGATGTCTCTAAGTTCAACTGCTTTGGTTGTTAAGTTGCCCTTTCATTATTTTTCAGTCTGAATCTGGATGATGATGTGCACGTTAATAATCTATATAAACATGATAAGAATATTGTTAAATTTTATCTTATTAAATATATGTTATACGTTCACTATGTTGTCTTATCTTTTGTCTTTAGCATGTATTCTACTTTTGTTGCTCTTGGACCTCTTGTGGTGCAAGATCTTCCAAAGCCGCAAATATTCGTCCACAGTTATGGTTCTTGGAATTGTTATAATCATAATGTTCGTCCTCAGGTAGAACTGTTCTGCGTGAATCATCTGATAAATTGCTCCTTGGAGTCAACTGAGGAATTTATAAGCATGGAGTTCCGTTTTACTTTAAGGGATGATGGAATGCGTGCTGCTTTCCAGTTGCTTCATATGGTACTTGAGGTATTCTGAAGCATTCTATTACATGTAACGTTTATTTAAATATGTCCACTCTTCACCCAATTAGTCCTTGTGTCCTTTGACAAGTCGTATGGCTGCCAGACATGTACTCCTATACTCTTTGTCTACTTGTCAGTTTACTGCTGCCTTTTTTCCTTTATACTAGGTGTAGTTAAGAGGTGACAATATGACTTGTAATTATTCTTATAGGAATGATGGAACTTTATAGTTTATCCGACTGGTCAAATTTGTTTCTGCAACTTCATGGTTGAAACGAGGGTATTTGTATAAGTTCAAGTTGGCCACAGCTAACTGGTTTTAGTTGTGTTAACGTTGTCTGCTTGTCAAGTTGCAGTAGTTGACTTAAGAGCCCGGATGCAGTTTAGAAGCATTCTAGGTCCTTTCTTGAGTTTCTTGATTTATTTTGCTTTTGCAGCAAAGTGTTTGGTTGGAGGATGCATTTGATAGAGCAAAGCAGTTATACCTGTCATATTATCGTTCTATTCCAAAAAGTTTAGAGCGTTCGACTGCTCACAAGCTCATGCTTGCTATGCTCGACGGAGATGAGCGGTTTGTTGAGCCCACTCCAAATTCACTACAACAATTAACACTAGAACAAGTGAAAGATGCAGTGATGAATCAATTTGTTTGTGACAACATGGAGGTTTGCATCTTTGCCTTTTGATATTATATGAACACTAGTATATTTGAAAATATTAGGTCATTCGGAGTAGAGACCCTATAAGTCGAATTTATGTTAACATAAACAAGGTCTTCTCATCTTGCTAATGATCTTCTTGTCTGTTTGACAGGTGAGTATTGTTGGAGACTTCACAGAAGAGGATATTGAGAGTTGTATTTTGGAGTACTTAGGTACAGTTAAAGAAAGGAGAGGTTCTGAGAGAGCACAAAAATACAGCCCGATTATATTTCCACCATTTACTGCTGATTTGCAGCATCAGCAAGTAAGTAATGAACTTTAATATTAGTGTTTGTTCACCCAGGCGAAAGTTGGCATTTACCATTGTTTCTTATGTTTTGTTAGTTTAATCAGTAACCTGTGAGTCCTAATAGTTTGTTGTGGATGTAATCTTTCTTCCCTTTATCATCATTTGTGTTTATCCAAGTGTGTCTTATTTGTTGGCTGCTTCACAGGTATTCTTGAAGGACACAGATGAGCGAGCATGTGCATACGTTGCGGGCCCTGCACCAAATCGTTGGGGATTCACTTTCGAGGGAAAGAACCTTCTTGAGTCAGTCATCAATGTCTCTACATCTGGTAAGTTTTTGCTGTATTTAGTTGTCTATGATGCACCTGACTGAAAGCATCTGAGCAAAAACTGAGGGTGCCACAGATATTTGAGCTTCTTTATTTCTCTATATCTGATATAGAAATATGTCAGTTGAATTAAGTTTATGCAAAGCCAAAATTGCATATCTTCAGTATTGCTGTGTTTTATGGACATGTAAATCCACATGCCTAAGACTTTGTAGACTGATTTATTGATGGTTCTTATGAGTTTTCTAGATTATAACGGTCTAGCATATTAAAGTTTATTCAACCAGTTTCAGTCAAAAACAGAGGAAACTTTATTCTCTCCAGTCTGAGTGAGCATCAGTAAATTTTTGAGCTGCTTTAGCCATGATTCTGTTATCGTTTGCTTAAGATGATGTATTTATTAAAACACTAATTTTCTCATTATTAATATCTGTGTCTAATATCCGAGAAACAAGTAGCTAAGCTATCCTTTCTGCACAAGAGGATAGGTATTATTGTGTGTCGAGAATCCTTGGTTGCTGGTGATGGAAATGTTTGATATCCCATTCTTTTCGAACTGAAATTAGGAAAATAAATTATTAAGAAAAAGGAAGAAAGAAAATAGAGAAAAGCTAATTTTTGCTTTCTTGAAATAGAAGCATGTTTGTCAGATATATGATATCCTAATGTTGGAACAAATTATGATAATATATGTTTGCTATCCTTTACTATGATATGAAAAATAAGTACCATGTCTGTTTGAGCAGAGAAACAGCATTTAAAATAAACCGTAATTGAAATTTAAACATTCACTGTGCTGTCAAGCAGGTTTGTTTTGTGATGTGCCTTCAGAGAATTCAACATATATGAAAAGGAACTCTCCAAATTTTAGTCAGCTAAATGCCGTCTGTAAAAGCTTATCAGCACTTTTTTTTTCTTTTTTTTGAGAAAGAAATGAAATTGTATTACTATTAAAGAAAAAAAGAGAAGGGATAAGAGACCCCTCAAAAATGTTACATAGCTGAAATGACCCCGCACCAATCAGCCAACAACTAATCCCCATCCCTCAAAAAGTCTGAAATACAAAAACCTTAAAAAACACTATGCCTAGATGCCCATATACTTACTCTAAACTTAACCCTATACCGAATGTCCTCTAAAAATTCATTAGTATCCTCGAAAATCAGCACTTGTTTTATCATATTTATTTACTCTTGATGGCTGACTGATATTGCTGTTCCTGTATTTAATGCCTTATTATGATGTGTGTAAAAAATCAATGACTTCTCTGTTTGCTTGCTGTTGGTATCATGGTGCAATGTATTGTGCCTTAAGAACCTGTCTAGAGTTTCTTAGTACATCCTAATTTAGATTGACCATGAGCACATGAAATTTTGAATTTTGATATGACTGGGAGACTTATGATACACATCTCTAAAATTTGTAGAACAACCCAGAGAGTTGGAAAATTCTGAAAAGGACTTGCAAGGGAAATTGCGTGCTCACCCACTATTTTTTGCCATCACAATGGGCCTATTGCAAGAGATCATAAATTCCAGGTAGTTTATGGTGCTATGGGCTTTAGACTATGTGGCTGCTTTGTGTATGTATGCTATTTCACAATGATTTATTTTCCTTGGCTACATCTCTTTGACTTTTTTGTGAACGAGTTGTATGCTACTTTGTTTGCTATGTGCTTCGATTCCTTAAAGTTCATGGTTGCCTAACATTGAGTGTTTGTGCCAGGTCATATGTGACAGGAGTCCTATTGTATTTGATCTATGCACTTTTCCTAGTATATGTGTATTTGTTGTTGTATCCTACTTTTCCTATGTCATGCTTCTTAAGAAATGCTTTTGATGTGTTTCAGTGCTTGATAATTTTATATTTTTCTTCAATCAGCCAAGTTTATGGCAATAGTACAAGTCTTCTTCCTGTTTATTTCCCTGTTTTCCCTTGGTTTCATTTCACATATGGGACGATCACTCCAAATTTTCTCCATGAGTTAATTTGGTTAAAATGTTTATGGCTGCAGGAAATTGATTTAGAAGTTCTGGACATAATTAATTGAACAAGAAACTACTAAGAAAAAGGTTTTTATGGTCTAGGATTTGTTCCACTTTCATAAGTTTTCGGTAGAAAGATATTGATTGCCTTCTGTTTTCCATATTTTCTTCACTGCTCATGCTTCAGATTTTTATTATTTTGCCAGTTATCTGAATCATGGTGCTGTTAGTCTCGATTCTTAAGCTTCTCTTTTACTTATACATGTTTTTTGTTAATTGTCATATGATACTACCATTACCCATATTCGTTTCTACTATTATTTTGACAGTCACGATCTACTTTGTTGATCAATTTTTTTTGAATGCGATGTGTGTATTAAATTGGTGTTTTGAGCTCAAGTTTAACCAGTCTTTACACCAACCACGTGAATTGTTACTTGGGATTTACTTGTATGCCTTTTGTGTGTGTTTTGTTTTGTTTTTTTTTTTTTTTCCAGATGGTTTTCTTTTTTGGTGCGTGTGTTGGGGGGGGGGGGGGGTATGTAATGTATTGGAAATTATTCTATTTTTCTAATTCTTTTCTGTCTTGTAGGCTTTTTACAACAGTCAGGGATTCTCTTGGGTTGACATATGATGTATCATTTGAGTTGAATCTCTTTGATCGGTTGAATCTTGGGTGGTATGTAATTTCAGTGACATCAACACCTGAAAAGGTATATATTTCTCTTCAATATCATCACCTATGATGATGCTGCATGTTTACAGTGACTGGTCTTACTACATCTGTCTGATAAAAAATATACAGGTACATAAAGCAGTTGATGCTTGCAAGAATGTCCTTAGAGGTCTACACAGCAATCGAATTGCCCCAAGGGAGTTGGATAGGGTGAGTTGCTTCATAAAATAATCTTCTCAGATTACTGTTATGTTTGTTTGCTTTTGTTTTTTCCCCAACTAAGGTACGAATTATCGCCAGATATTTTGAAAAGTTTCCGATATCCTCAGGCATTAACAGAAAACTAATATGTTAGACGTAAGTTGTGTACTGTGAAAGATCACACAGAGTACTTGAGAGTTGGTGTGATGATATTAATGCCAGAATAGTTGGCCTCTCGAACACTGTTGAGAACCCATTCCAAATTTCATTAGTAAGGATTATATGCCATGCCTTGAGAGTTCAATTCTTGCGATTTTCTGGATTTGTGTAATGCAGATTTGCTTCTTTTCCAAAATAGATACTTTATAAGCTACGATGTTACTGTAGGATGCACATGAGATTTAAAGAGGCATGTTTGGCCATTTGTATTTTTTTGTCTTAATGAGGTTCTTCCCAAATCTTGACTCTCTAAAATGGTAACTAAAACACAGGCCAACATATATGCTCAAGTCCAGCAGTTATTCCAATGATGAACACCTAGTTGATACCTTTGTTATGAAGTATACAAGAGCATGCATTGTTTTGTTGCTTGATGAAACTGATGTAATACCCCATCCTCTTGGCAAAACATGTAGATTTTCTAGTAGGACAGGGTGAAGTTAGCAAACCCCAAAACATGTCGTGGCATATTTTCTACAAACCAGACCTGCATCATATTTGTCCCAAATTATGGAATCCAGTCCATCATTTTAGACATGCAGACATCTTGAAAAATATACAAAGAATTAGGTAGTATTATTATCATGATCATACTAAAATATGAGAAGATGAGTTTTTAAGATATAAATCAAGTTAACTGCGTATTGGCTAGGAAAGATGGCTCACTTGCAAACAATATCCATGCCTACATGCATTTTTAAAATAATATGCATATTTTGTTAAACCTCTGAAATGAATAAAAAGAAATAGTAAGTCACAGTGTAAAGTTAATCTCATAAACTTTAGAATATAAAGAGTGGGTGAGAAAACCTAGTGTGTACTCTCTCATGTACCTTCAGGTGGATAGGACAGGTTGGTGGTTTGTGCTGTCTAAAGCAAAAATAATCGTGATGTTTATTTGCTTTGCTTTGCTTTCTTCAATTATAAATTTGATTACAGGCAAGACGAACACTGCTTATGCGTCATGAAGCTGAAATTAAGTCAAATGCATATTGGCTAGGACTGATGGCTCACTTGCAAGCAACATCTGTGCCAAGAAAGGTGGAATTGGAAATATTTTCTTACAATTATAACTAATAAAAAATAATTGATTCTAGATAACTTATAATATTTTCTACCATCTTTTGCTCTTTCACGAACAGTATTTTTTGCATTTTTCATCAGGATATTTCTTGCATCAAAGATCTGACATCGTTATATGAAACTGCTACTCTCGAAGATGTATATGTTGCTTATGAACATCTGAAGATAGATGAGAATTCATTATTCTCTTGCATTGGAATTGCTGGGACTCAGGCTGGAGAAGTCGTTGCAGGTGAAGTCTAATGCTTAATATGAGTTTGGAGCTATCTATAAACTACCTTTTTTTGTATCTATTGTATTATTTTATTGCTAGTGTAAACACTCACAACCAATGTATATGATACAATGTTGTTTTACAGATTCTAATGTAGAGGAAGAATTGGTTGAAGGCTTCCACAATGTTATTCCAGTGGGACGAGGGTCGTCCACAATGACACGCCCGACGACATGAAGTTTGTAAATGAGCACATTGCATAGGTTGAAATATAAGGTATATCTCTTTAGTCTTTACATAACGATCTTTGCCATGTTGGGAACATTTTATTTTATGCTTAATAGAACACTTTGATTATTCATTAATAATCTTTGCCTATGGTCTTTGATTCAATTTCTTCTGCATCCTTTTTTAGTTTAAATTGAAGCTAGGTGCATGCATGATGATCACAAAATTTATTTGTCATTTCATTGTTAACAATGTATTGTTTTCACTGCTTGCTTGCTCTTAGATTTGTCTCTAAAGTGGTCCATAAACTCTTCTTAAACGACATTGTGGGACCCTGAGGAACACTCGGGGAAATAACTTTTACGGGCAGCTAAGGAGTGCCACAGTAGCCCCATCATCTGGTCGTTTGGAACCTGCAGGTGCACCCGTTCAATATCTGGGTCCTTGTTTGATTAATTCAAATAAAACTGGCATCTTAAAGCTTAGTCATAACATGATAGATTTACTTGAATACTTGTATTTTTTAGTCAAATTCTTGAGAGGAAAAATAAATTGCTATATTGATTGTGATAAAGATGCCTTTTTTTTTTTCCTCTCTGGGTATTGTAATGTTGTAAATAATGTTAACAATCACATCGATTCATACAATATAGTTAATGTTAAATGGAATCAGCATAAAGTCGTCTTTTCTTATTTGAAATATGCTTGTGCAATTAACTCTATACACTAGCAAATAGCATATGCGCTATCTGTTTCGTCCTTGTTTACTGATAGATAGGTTCTATAGGAACGGGGTGATCATAATGTTGCCAATTACTTCGATTCTGAAGTGTGCACACTTTTCTAAAGATGCACGCTATCACATACGATACGTATTTCTGTCGTTACCATAACATCTCCTCAAGATTAGCTGAAGCTTATGCTACAACTCTTACTATTTCCTTACACATGTATATATTATTGTGTATTGGCTTTGCAATGCTCTTTAGAGGATTCATATTACCATTTCTGATGATTTTAGAATCATGGATACCAGAGTCGAACGAAAAACCAGTCGAGTTACTCGATCACATTCACAACTATGTTGATCAATCATCAATAGTATCTTCAGATTGTTTCAAGGCATATTATCACCATTCACCTCACTAATGGCCAATGGGCCATATCATTTCGCATGATGGTTTGATTCTGTTTGGGTTGCAGAACAGATGAGCATTTAATTTTTTCTAAGAAAAAAAAGCTTGATTTTTTTTTTAATGCACCATCGTGCCAATCCATATAATGGACCCCAGTTCTTCATCTTTTTATTTTATTTTATTTTTTCATTTCACACATACGTTAGGTTTATTTTAAGATGAAAACTCAGTCCTCTAAATTAGTATTAGAGCAAAGGTTATAAATACTCTGAAGATTTGGTTTAATGATCAATTTTACTTTATGATTTGAATCTTGTTATTATTTCCAAGTTCATCCTTACTCAAAGTTTACCAACGTACAAACAGTTTTTTTTTTCTACTCTATGAAGCTTAGATTAATTAAAAATTATAATATTTCCTAATAAAATAATAGTTATATAGTGTTGGTCTTCTAATTATTTCCTGATAAGATTAGATCAGGTTATTGAGTGATTCAATGAAAGCTGATAATTTTTAGCATTTTGAAAGAGATTCGAACAGTGTTGCAGAAATTTAAAACACAAAAACTCATGTGAGATGGTCTCACAGATATTTTCTGTGAAACGGATCTATATTATCCATGAATTGAATCCATTTTCATAAATTCATATATATCCTTTAACCAGTCATGAAAACGAGCTAAATCAAGAACTTTAAACTTTCATATTCGATTACCTATTTTCTTACTACAAGTCAGTACATACAAGTAAAAATGGCTATTATATGGTCTACTGGGTAAGGGCTAGACAGTGGATGGATTCCAAGCAACATATATATATATATATTTCTCATTCTTGTTGTAACAATTATCTTCACAAGTTGGGTTTCACATATTATAATCCATCACAAATGTCAGTCATTGATGCCACAGACAACTCATCTCTCTTTTCTCCTCACCAAACCTTATCTTTTCTTGGGTTGATCCATCCACTTTTTATCGTTTAAATTATCTTTATTTATCTTCAAATATACGATGAAATACAAAACGTTTGTGTTGCATGTGATTTTCAACAACTCAAGAATCTCACGTGTATCTTGTAATGAGCTGCCTTCTCTTTTCTTATTACCATAGGGTTTAATTAATATTTCATGTAATTTTAAAATAGAATGAAAGGTTATTTGAATTTCTGAGTTTGGGGTGTGAATAACATTTTGAAATAATATTTGTTGACACCTTCACTTTATTCAAACACAACTATTTCTATTTAAAATTGAACCGTATTGTACGGAGAATTGAAATTAGAATCATGTAAAACATGTTTCAATTTAATAAACATATCATTTAATTAATTTTCTGTTTAATACTACTTTATATTTAATGCTACTATAATTTTAAGACCTCAGAAGAGAATAAATAATTAATAATAGAGTTTAAAATGAATAATTTGGAACACGTAAAATCTATTAACTATAAGAGATATTAATCAAATCACTATTTTATGCATCTCGTTAATGACGAAAATTGAGAGGTGCGACTTAAGAAAAACTTTCTACATTATTAAAGTCGTCACTATCATCATTCGACAACCAATCAGAATAATTTCTTAATATTATTGTTGGCAGAATATTCTGCCAAATAAAAAATATATATATTTTGAGAGCAAATAAGGACAATATCTTAAGAGACTTTTAGAGAGAGGAAACGTGACAAATATCACCACTATAATCCCACATAATTTTAGTAACACTAATTGAAAAAATATAGGCTTAATTGATTAGCTAATAAATTTTAAGGGTAAAATTGCAAAAAGTATCACCATATTGTTTATTTTTTGTTTTAAAATGATTGAGCAATTTGGAAGGTCAAATAGTAAAAAATATCACCACATTTTTAAGTGTCTTTTTTTATTCTTAATGTTCGTTTGAAAATCTAAAACAGTTTAGTCTATCAAGAGTAAATATGGGCAATTTTGGTAGATTAAGGACAATTATCTCTTCAAATATTTAAATATCACTCATTTTAGAACAATATTTTTATATTTAGGTAAAATTACATTTATTTTCAAGCGACAAAAATAATAGGCAATATTTATCAGTTTCGTTTCATACCTACTCCATAGGTGGAAATTAATTCCCAAACCTAACACCCACAACTATGATTTTGAAACATTAACATTCAACGGTGAACACGTTGTTTCATATCTACCGGTCACAATGGATAGATGAACATTTTCGATGGAAATATAGCGTACATACAAACCCACAATGCACATGATAAAACTCAAATGAAGTAACATACAAAACTAATTAGATCCAATTCTAAAGCAATAAGCATCAACCAAGCCAAGAAACACACAACTTAACAATGGCCTTATTCTTTTATGCTCTTATCTTTTTATGGCTTCCAAAGAATGGTTGTTTCTGCGATCATGGAAGTAACGACATATGGATCCATGTTCGACGCGGGCCTCCTATCCTCGAAATAGCCTTTCCCCTCCTTCTCCGTCTCCCTCCCAACCCTAATCGAAGCCCCTCGATTCGCCACCCCCTGCATACAGCTCCGATCACCACCAACACACAATGACAAAAACGAAACAAGGATTCGTGCATAAATGACATTATTACCCATAAGAAAGTGTTGATATCAGCTGTTTCGTGCCTTCCAGTGAGGCGACGCTCGTTGCCTTCTCCGTAGGCAGCAATGTGTTGCTTGTGCCTCAATCCAAGCTTCTCAATCGCCTTCTTTATCACTTCGTAACCTCCATCGTCTCTCATACTTTTAGTACTAAACAACTCCAAAACACTTGCCCTTAGAACTCCTTGTTAAAGTGTGACACCATGAACGATAATAATGATCAAATCGAACCTGTAATTGGTGTGAGCACCAGCCCCGTTCCAATCGCCCTGGATTGGCTTGGGATCGAACGAGAGGACAACCCCCGCCTTCTCTGTAATCCTCTGTAAACAAACAATGTAATAATCCGATCAAACATGAGATCGATCCTAGTATCAATCAAGACGCGATTAGATTACCTCAAGGATGTAACGAGCAACCCACAGCTCGTCTCCTGCTGAGATCCCAACGGATGGACCAACTTGGAATTCCCACTAATCAACAAAAGTATCAATGTATGGATAAGAAGATGATTCTTGTTGGATGCAAAAGATGTTTTTTATACCTGCCCGGGCATGACTTCTCCGTTGATTCCACTAATGTTGATCCCGGCATAGAGACATGCTTTGTAGTGAGAATCAATGATGTCTCGTCCAAAGGCCTTATCAGCACCAATGCCACAGTAATATGGCCCCTGAAAATCAGACAAGATAAAAACATCAAATACTAAACATCACTAAAATGTAAGATGATTGTTTGACTACTACTGACCTGAGGTCCGGGGAACCCTCCAACGGGCCAACCGAGAGGCCAATTCGCGTCTTTTTGCAACAGAGTGTACTCTTGCTCTATGCCATACCTATATTTTGATTCAAAGTGAAAACAAGCGAACGAATCTTGATTCATAAAACGGGTCAAGATCATCATACCAAGTCTCCTCGGATACAACATCAGGATGGCTGAAAATTTTGGCAGCGGCGCTTCTCTTGTTCGTCGGAATAGGCTCTCCAGCTGGTGTGTAAGCATCACACATAACCTTTTTCAACACAAGATTGAACAGTTTTATTACATGACAATAGAAAGACAAGATTATGGAACTTTGTGGGAAAATTCTTACAAGTATGTGGTTTCCTCTTCTGAATGGATCAGGGAAAATTGCCTGAGGACTTGATTGACATACAAACAAACAGATATGTAGATCAAGAATATAGAAAGTGGATTTGATTAATAAGATGAAGAGAAATTAAGGTGGGAGATAATTACTAGAGAATAACTTCACTATCTTCACCAGGGGCTTGGCCAGTGCTTGAGCCATCATAGTTCCATTTTGGTAGCTTTGAAGGATCACTAACTGGACCACAGAGTGTCTAACACAATAACAACGTTTGTAAAAAGCTAAGATTCTTGTTTTCTGCTAAAAAGGGAAAACAAATTCTTACCCTGGCTTTGCTACGAAGATCTAAACCAGTTCCACCAATCCTGAAGATTTTCAGACACAATCAAGAAAATAGACCCAAAGCATCAAAAGAGTTCCAAACTTCTTGGAAATTAATTATATAGCACACAACACTAATATAGTCTATAAATATAGGAAAACACACATACACACACATTATCCATGAAAAGTGAGCATAACCCATGAATTTAAATGAGGTGGAGATCATAAAAATGATAGAAAGATTTAATTTAATTTTTTTTTTTGGGGTTGTTGAAAGAACTAACCATATATACTCAGCAATACACTTGTCAGTGATATCAGAGAGGTTCAAATTGATGAGATCGCTAAGTAGAGACATTTTTTCTTCACTATATCAAAGAAATAAAGGATGAAAATACAGAGTATTGATAAAATGTCTCTCAGTGTAGTATTATGGAGAGAGAGAGAGAGAAGTTGCCTTTTATAGGCATCATGGCGTTGGAATTCAGGAAATACTTTACATTTTTATACATTTCCCTAAATAATATTGGAAATTTATTTGTCCTTTTATTTGTTATGCTAATTTTGGCAATAAAATATGAAACAATGTTTAGAAATTAACTCCAAATTTACATATTTTAATGAATTAAAGATCAAACTATTAATTCACTGGATTCGCTCTTTAATAGTATAGGGATAAAATTTACTTTGATCATAGAAAATTAGTGCACATTTTGTATTATGACTTAAAAGAGAGCACATAATGAAATTCGATATTAATGGAGAACCCATTAAAAACAAAAAGATCTCCTAAATTTTTATAATTTAATTGGACTTTAAAGAGATTTTGATTGATAAGATACACTTCGTTTTACATGGTATAGTACAAAAACTTGATGGATCTGGTTTCGAAGAAAAATAATTTGAAAACAAAAGATTTGTGTCAGAATCTCTTAATATTCCGAAATTCCCTCAAAATTCGAAGGTTGTGTTTGGATTAACTGATTTAAAATACAAAATTTAAGATAAATGTATTTGAAGTTCATACTGACATCGTTGGAAACAAACTTAACCTAAAGATTCTTTAAAATTATAATAAATTCCTTAATTCAAGTGGATCTAGAAGGAAATTCAAAGTTGTGTAGATTTTCAATCGCTTTAATGGTGATGTAAGAAATGGGTAAGAATAAGGAACAAGATTCCAATTTCTAGAGAGGGAATCTTTAGAATCTTTTGCTATGGAAGTTGACTCATCCAATGAATCCGAGTAGGATTCATGATGAAAAAGGAGAGAAATTTAAAATCTCTAAATTTGGTGACCCCTCTTTATCTTTACGACATGTCAATTTCTCCATCATATTTGCAAAGGGAAAAATATTTTTCATTAAAATTATTACAAGTTCCAAGATTATCTAATTTGTTATAATATTATATTTTTATAAGTAAATACCATGTAAATAATAATAATAATAAAATAAATTATGGGATTGAAAAACTTTTTAAGAAAAAGATTGTATGTGGTGTTTTGGGATCAATCTAAATGGGCTACAAATTTAAGAGCAGGACTTTTGTAAAATCAATTCACAAATTAAATTCGTGAGGTATATCAATTCCTAATTCATGTATGAATTTACGAAAATAAATTTGATTCGTAGATCAAAGGATTCATCTCATGAAATTATATATGTGTGGTCAATTGAAAGCCATGTTTGCAAAAAGCCAAAAACTACAATATCATCCAATTGAAAGACAACTTATACTATATGTATTGGACCCAAATTGAAAGGAAAAAGACAAGTTTGCCCCTAGTATCTGGTTGGAATTCTTGTTGGGGATAAATTGTTAAATAATGGGAGAAAGCGGCATTGTTGTTGGTGGATATATCCTAATTAATTGTCATAGAAGATGGGATACATAGGCACAACAACAATGGATTTTGTCACGAAATAAGGTTGCCCTAATTCATCTTATCCATTGTGACTAATTAACAGCTTAGCCACAATTATAGCATTCAAAATGTGTGTGTGTGTGTGTCTAGAATAATTGAAGCCAATATAATGTGTTTGTGTCATTTGTGTTGTGACAAAAATAACTGATTTTATTATAATTTACATTTAAGATACCTAATATTGGATATAATTTATTCCCGATCAATTAAATAAAAGCACAACATTTTGTTATAGATATGAATTAAACACCATGGCAATAATACTTACTAGATCATTTTGTTGGGGACTATAATATTTCGTTATTGTGATTATTCTTGCTTCATTGTCTACTTGGCTCCATAAAGGCCCAAGTTTACAACATTACTATATAATACTTAAATTAATGAAGAGTATTTGAGACTCCTTTAACGAGATTAATGAACATAAAGTTATAATCTAGAAGAGAATCGTATTTTAAAATAAAATTTTGGCTTAATAGCAACAAAATCACAAAAACTTTCATTAATGTGTAATTTTAAAAACATTTAATCGCAAAATATAAATAGTTTTGCAATTTAAATTATCATATGTTGTTTTGGACAAAAATTGTAGATATCTATTGTTAACTTTTAGACTTTGAATGCCAACTATTTTCTAAATTTAGGGCCAATATGACATTCAAAATGTTAAAAATAGTCGAAGATGTTTACAATCTTTGAACAAAAAATGGATGATGATTTAATTACAAAACTATGTATATTTTGTAATAAGTTTGTTAAATTTAAAAAGTCATGTTAAAATTATTTGGTATCATTTTTTGAATGAATTTTTGTGTATAAAAATACATTTACACTTTTTTTTTTTTTTAACATTTTAGTAAATATAGACAAAGTTCACCTTCAAATTTCTAAACTATCAACTTTTGTTTTGAATGAGTTACATGAACTATCAAGTTTAATTTCCAAAGATCCCTATATTATGAATTTGTTTTAAAAAGTCCTTGAGCATTTCAAAATTAATATCTTTGTAATCCTAAATAAAATTATATTTTACAACCTTTTGAAACGTGATAGTTTGAACTCTTGAAAATAAAATAAATTTATAAACCTTTCTGTCCAAAACATGATAATTTAGGAACACTTTTAAGAAACAAAACATTGTAGTTCAAAGCCCCTTTGAAACAAAATTGATAGTTTAGAGATTTATATATTTTTAAGGATAATTTTTCTGTAAATATATAATCGATATACTTATTGAAAAATGATATACGCAGAAGTTCATCCTAAAGAGTGGTTATCTGTACCAACTTCTTAAAAAAAAAATAGAGCTTATAAAATTGAAATTTCATTAAAATATTTGTTTACAATAATTTTGGTTTGAGATCACTTCTATAATAATAATAATAATAATAAAGGGTTATTTTAGATTGAGCGCTCTCATGTTCTCCACTTTATTTTCTTATTTACCATTTTACCCTCGCCGCCGTCGCCATGAAATCGGTGGCGGAGAAGCTACGGTTCTCCCATCGGAAGCCGTTCCTCAACTTCTTATCTCCACCATTTCCAATTAGACAACTGGAGACCTCTGCAGCAGCTTCTACAACTAGCGGCGCCGCCCTAACCGAGGAAGAGGTGAACCAAATCAACGCCCTAATCCCACGCCTATGCTCCTCAAACCACCTCAAAGAAGCCATTGATCTCATCTCCGCCGCAATTTCCACGGCAAATCCACCTCTCACTTCACTTTCTCTCCCCCCTCTCATCAACACTCTCGCTCTAGAACCCGACCTCACCCACCCAATGCACTTACTCAACACCTTCAAGTACAATCAAAACACAGGAAATCCCCTCTTCCTATTGCCCATCGCCAAAATGCTGATCTCCTCTTTTTTCCGGCAGGGTTGCCCGAAGAGAGCGGTTAAGATTTTCCAGTGGTTTTTGAGGCCCGATTTCCCGGGTGGGGTGGTGATGGATATGGAGTTTTATGCTGTTTTGATCGATGGATTTTGTAAGAATGGGATGGTTTTGGATTCTCTTCGTGTTCTGCGGGTGATGGTGAGTGCGAATCTGGTGATAGCAAGTGAGTTGAGAATGTGCGTTTACAGGGGGTTGTTGAGGGAGGCTAGGGTTAGAGAAGCATTGGAGCTGAATGCAGCTTTGGGTAATTGTACTTCAGGGAGTGATGGTGGTACCAAGGAGGTGGTTGATGTGTTGGACCTGATGATCGCAAATTGGGTCGACTAGATTGTGAGGTTTTTTCTTTTTCTTATTTATCCTTTATTATCTGTTCATGTGACAATATGCATGTATGCAAATGTTATTCTTCTTCTCAGGAATAAATCTTATACTACCATATTATAATGGACTCCATCTACATTGCTACAAGAGTAGCTTGGATTTCTTTATATGAAGTATCATGATAAGGGTTTACACGTTTAGTTTTTGTTGAATATATGAATGTGCTTATATGGGCATGTTTCTGAGAAATTTGGGGATTTTTAGTCACTTTGAAGACGTGACACCATTTTACTGACTTTTGTATAGAGATTAGTAAAAGAAAAAGAAAATTGCAAATAGTTTTCATAGTCGGCAATATTGTGTCACGTTGTCTAAATGGCTGGAAATCCCCAAATTTAGGATCATGTGTGAGTCACGTAGCAATTTTCAGTGGATTTTATAAATTTTGGTGAAATTAAAATTGAATAACTTTTGGAGATGCATGATTGAAATTAATACAGAACTATATTCAGACAGTGATTAGTTAATAGGATAAAGGCTATTATCAAATTTGTTGCATGTTCAACTTGACAAAGTGGCCCCATGGAAGGGAGAAGAATCCAAGTTAGTGACAATAAACAACAAAAATGGTGGATAGGATTTGCAGTTGATAGAGTGAATATTCACCACTCATATGTATCTCCTGATTCTTGACATTTTGGGACTGCATCTCATGCTGTATTTTCTCACATAAGTAAACTTCTAAGATAGATAAACCCCCCTCTCAGTTCTTGAGTTAAAAGAGTCTATAACTTAGAAAGAACCAATTAGTTCACTCTACTATGGCATCTGTTTCAGCTACTTTTATATGTTCCAGGATATCACCTCCATTGCCTGTCAAGATTAATAGTGAGGTGAAGCTTATGCTTTTAATCACGCTTTGTTCATACCTTCCTTAAGTTTTCTCATTATGAAGTGTTTTTCTTGTAGCATTTCTTGCTAAATTTCTATTCTTTCATCTGCTTCTCTAATGGGAATTTACATTATTTTAGTAGCATGAATATGTTAGCCTGAACTGTTCTTGTTTATTTCATTAACTGAAGCCTGTAGAAAAGAAGATGTCAAAAGGAATAATGAAATAGGGTGTTCAATGTCAATGTCCAGGTTTACAATGTAGCTCCTGTAACTCTCTTTTTCCTTGTTCGAGGAACTTTATAACTCTTTGTTTGACAGACTACAACGGGGAAAAACATTTAAGGTTTTAGTCCATCATGTACACTTCTACCAGAAATTCAATAGAAGACTAAATTTAACCGGAATTCTGAAAGTCCGGGCCACTTATGGCAATAAATAGGAATTCCAGAGAGTTTCGTCCTCAAAATGTGCAACATTAATTCTAAATTGTCATCCCTTGTGAATGATGGATCAAAAATGCTACCCCTTAATTATATGACTAACTTAGCAATTTTTCCAACTACATTGATTCAAGATTCCTAAATATGTTGCAATCTGTATCATCAAGAAGCAAGGGAATTGAAAGAGAGAAATAGAGACACCATTGTTCCATGGAGTCCTACCTAAAAAACCCTTGATGGTTATCTGCTGACTCCATATTCTCTTGTTATATGTTTTCATACAGATGATGGGTAAGAGTTCAAGATTGGTGTCAATGGGCTGGGGGAGGACAGGTGGTTTCCCTCGTATCAGAACGTTGCCCCTCCAAATTTGTGCTGTAAGATTTATATACTTCCATTTCATTCATCTCTTATAATTAAGTTGAAAATGAAAGATCATGAATGGAATTTGGTTGCAGGCAAAGCCAGAAACAGTGGAGAAAGTATGTGAGATAGTGAGGAAGCAGCTGGCTTTATCTCCTGACAAAGAGCTAACTCCTCAAACTACTTTCTCTGAACTTGGAGCTGATTCCCTTGACACTGTCAGTAACAACCCTCCATTCATCACCCTTTATTTTTTATTCTGTGGCACAAATGGTGGAAACAACAACACAATATTCTCAATTTTAAATAGCATTTCATCTTCTATGGTAACTTAATTCATGGATGACACATATATAAATAGCATCGTCCATATCATGCAAGTGCCTCTAGCTATTTATAACATTTGATGCTTAAGTTCATATTATATGTTTGCTCAAAAATAAGTGATATAATATATATCATGAGTAACAAAAAATGTATACCGTAGAAAGGGTATTTCTGTCATTTCACACATGATGTATTCTTGTGCAGGTGGAAATAGTGATGGGGCTAGAAGAAGAGTTTGACATCAGTGTGCAAGAGGAGAACCAAGACAACATAACTTGTATCCAGGAAGCAGCTGATCTCATTGACCAACTTGTTGGCACCAAATCTTGACTCTTTCTTAATGGGAATTGGGAACCCCTTTTTCAGCTACCCAACTTGAGATTATTATTCCTTATTATTATTTAAATTTTGATATGGATTTTATTTATTTATTTGTTTCCCACTGAGTTAAGCCATTTTCACACAAATTTCTCTCATATTAACAGCGCTTGCATAGCTACCTGTATAAGAGAGAACTAATTTGAACTAGAGGTTCAATTGGTGACCTCTTTAAAATTTCTTTGCAGAAACTCAGTTTCATGTTTTAGATCATCAACACATTCAATCAACTAAACTAGGCTGTTCAATTTTGGGGATGGAAATATGATGTCATTCAGCCAAATTATGAACAAAGCACCATTCAAACTATAACTAAAACATGTGTTCCTCATGCAATCAATTACCTTTAGCAACTTTTATCTTCAATTGCATAATTGTGCTATATGATGACAAATGTAATGCAACAGATAACCCCTTATTAAAGTGTCACATCCTGTTGCTCAAAGGACGTGGAACACAATGGTGCAATAAAATGTCCAATTTGTTCACAATCAACCCTGCAATTTACAATATAGCCAGCCACAGCAGCCAAAGGCACAGAAGAAACAAACTAGGAGCAACTTAGAAGAAGCATGAATTACCATAATTAAAAAGCAAGTGTAAAAGTTCTTTCCTAGTAACAAACCACAATGTGCATGTAGTTCAATCAGTATGGTGGATGGATATAATCTAAACAACTAGCTATTGAAGATAGAGCTTGTAAATCTCTAATTGATGGACCAGGCATTCAAGTCACCAGTCCAGCCCAACCTGAAAGCTGCAGTACACACGAGCCCGAAAAAGCTGAGTTGAACAGCTAAATCTATGCAGCCACGGGTTCACGAGTCGGCTCAGGAGGAGCCCCACTGCTACCATTGAGAACTATCACATTGCCATCAGAATCGACATCAACGATAACTGAATCACCTTCTTTGATTTCACGTGCAAGCATCTTCTCGGCCATGCTATCCTCCAAGAGTCTCATAATAGCTCTTCGGAGAGGTCTAGCTCCATAGCTCGGGTTATATCCTTCATCAACCACCCTGTCTCTGAACCTCTCCGTCACCTGAAGCTCGATTTCTTTGACTTTTAGTCTCTCAAACACCTCCTTCAGCATGATGTCAGCGATCTCCTTAACCTCCAGCTTGGTAAGCTGTCTGAATACGATCATCTCGTCCAGTCTGTTCAAGAACTCGGGCCTGAAGTACTGTTTCAGCTCTTCCGTTACCAAGCTCTTGATCCTGTTGTAACTGCTATCCTTCTCATCATAATCTAAGTCAAAACCTATACGACGACCACCCTTTTCAATCACACTGCTTCCAACATTTGATGTCATGATTAGCAGTGTGTTCTTGAAATCCACAGTTCTTCCTTTGCTGTCAGTTAACCTTCCATCTTCAAGAATTTGAAGCATCATGTTAAACACATCAGGATGAGCCTTTTCAATCTCATCGAAGAGCACGACGGTATAAGGGCGGCGGCGAACAGCCTCGGTCAGCTGCCCACCTTCTGTATAACCAACATAACCAGGAGGGGAACCGATGAGCTTTGAAACAGTGTGTCTCTCCATGAACTCACTCATATCAAGACGAATCATCGCTTCTTCAGATCCAAAGTAGTATGCAGCCAATGCTTTTGCTAGTTCTGATTTCCCCACACCAGTGGGACCAGAAAAGATGAAACTAGCAATAGGCCGGTTGGGATTCTTGAGTCCAACACGAGCACGACGGATAGCACGGCTGATGGCTTTGACAGCTTCATCCTGCCCGATGACTCTCTTGTGAAGTGTCTCCTCCATCTTGAGGAGGCGATCAGATTCATCAGTTGAGACCTTCTCTACTGGGATTCCGGTCCAGGAAGAAACAATGTGTTGAATGTCAACTTCCGTGACAACAGGACCTACATCCCCTGCCTCACTTTCCGCCTTGGTCATCTCCTTGTTTTTGTCAATAAGAGCGGAGATCTGTGCTTTAAGATCCATTTCTCTATCTCGTAGTTCTCCAGCCTGACAAATTAATTAGTTCAAAAACCAAATATGCATGTCTATTGGCATAGATATACAGTTCTAATTATTAACTAGCTAATAATAACAAAGGTGAAGATATCATGAAGATGGAACTTACCTTCTCAAAGTCTTGACCACGGACAGCTTCATTCTTCTCCTTTGTTATCTGCCTGAGTTCTTTCTCAAGCTCTCTGGCTTCCTCAGGTAGCTGTAAAAGAAATTCATCATTGTTATGCGACAATGGGAAATGTGTTTTGGTAAGTTCTAAGAAAGGAACCTACCTGTGCATGACGAAGTCGGACTCGGGAGCCAGCTTCATCGACCAAGTCAATTGCTTTATCAGGCAAAAAGCGGTCACTGAAACATGCAAGAATAGAGATAAGGACAGAAAGCTTGGTGCTAAGTACAACTAAATCTAGATTGATAAAGAATTGCTACCATAAACAATAGAGGAATACACCTAAACAGATGATCATAATACTAGTACATGCATCCAGTTTATAGATAATGATCAGGCCGATAGATAAACTACTATAAAACTCCATACCTAATATACTGATAGGACAACTGCGCTGCAGCAACTAAAGCCTCATCAGTGTAGCGAAGCTTGTGGTGAATCTCATATCGTTCCCTAAGCCCTTTAAGAATCTGAATGGTTTCATCAACAGTTGGTTCAGGGACCTTGACAGGTTGAAACCTTCTTTCTAAAGCTGGATCCTTTTCAATGTGTTTTCGGTACTCATCCAGTGTAGTGGCCCCAATACACTGCAAGTACATCATAACTCAAGACGTTAATTTCTCAGAAAAAATTGCAATATGGTGAGATTGCATCACAAAAACAAGGAATTAAATAATATTCCCAATATACTCAGTTCAACAAACAACTACATTAGAACTAAAATCTAAAAATTACTATCATTTACAGAAACTCAATTCTGCTTTAACTAAAGAAAACTTAAAACTCCCAACCTAATTTAAAACAAAAACATAGTTGTACTACAAGGATGTAAGAGTGGAAAAAGAGAATCAAGATAAGAAATATAAAAAAGATAAGATGTCATAACAAAGATCTTATTTCCACAGCACTAAAGATAATCATAAGACAGTGCCACTATGATGAATCCAAAGCATAATCTACATCCATTTTTCAGAGTTAATGGCTTATATATTCTAAGCTGACCTGTAATTCACCACGAGCTAAAGCAGGCTTCAAAATGTTTGCAGCATCAATTGCCCCTTCTGCAGCTCCTGCTCCAATCAATGTGTGCACCTCATCAATGAAGAGGATAATCTCATCACTTTGCTTAATTTCCTCCATTAGCTTCTTCAATCTCTCTTCAAATTCACCACGATATTTTGTCCCAGCAACAAGAAGTCCCATATCCAGAGTTATAACCTGAAGTATCCAAAAAAAAAAAAACACTTGCATAAGAAAATCATATTCAAAATTTTTATGCACTGAAACAGTAACATTAAACTAAACACAAAATAAACGTATAAGCAGAAAACCAAAAAAAATTGGCCAGCCTTTGCTATCTGTGGCCCATATCAGCATTTCAAAGATTTTCATGTACCCATACAGCAGAAAAGAAATGGGTAATTAAAGCATGAAGTGCAATTAGCATATGTTTGTAGTTAGATTAGTTTTCCGTGGAACACCACTATTTTAGAAATCATCATGCTTTTGCCTCCTTTCCAGGATCATTCAGCAATCCACATGCTCAAAGGAATAAATAAGCTACTAGCTAAGATATCTTCACTATTTCCTATTAGAAAGGGCGTCAACTAGCTGACCTTTTTGCCCTCAATTGTCTCTGGAACATCTCCATTGGAAATTCTCTGAGCAAGGCCCTCAGCAATGGCTGTTTTCCCAACTCCAGGTTCTCCAATGAGGCAAGGGTTATTTTTCGTTCGCCTTCCCAAAATTTGGGTGACACGTTCAATCTGATCCTGTCTTCCAACCACAGGATCCAGCTTACCCTGAAATTATTGAGAGAATTAGCTTTCCATTAGGCCTTGATAATAATTTAACATTAGAGATATAAATTACAAGAATTTACCTCCTCTGCTAGCTTGGTCAAATTGGTACCATACTCCTCAAGTGTAGGCATCTTGTTCCCTGAGCTGCCACCTCCAACACCAGCTCCGACAGCTTCTGCACTCTCACCGACCATTCTAATAACCTACTTGCCCAAAAGACTTGCCTCAGTTGCAAAGTAATCTCTCTGTTGCAAAGTAATCAAAAGTAGACAGTAGAAAATACTTGCCTGAGTTCGGATGTTACTGGGATCGGCACCTAAATTCTCAAGGACACGAGCTGCCACACCTTCACCCTCACGGAGCAATCCTAGCAGCAAATGCTCAGATCCGATGTAATTGTGACCTGGATCAACAGGAAGTGCAAACATGTAACTTAAATGAACAACATTGAAACCAAATACAAAAACTGAATCATTTTGACCATCAAAAGCTGAAGCATAAGGAAAAAACCCATCTTTCAAATTTGCCTCAATGATTACAGCCATGAAGAGAAGAGATGGGTGAGAAAGAAACACAGGAAATAACTATGTAAAGACACACAATCAGTAAAACCCCCAGTAGTAATGAATAAAAAACAAGAACATGCACCAATAATCGAATGGAGCAAGCTTTATAGCATACTCTAGGGGAAAAAAATTATCAGGAAAGTGTAAAACAATTTACCAAGCTGACGGGCTTCCTCTAGAGAGAGTTCTAAAACACGTTTTGCACGAGGAGTAAAAGGTATCTCCACAGCCACAAACCCACTACCGCGTCCAATAATTTTCTCCACCTCTACACGGGCGTCTTTCAGATTTATTCCCATGGACTTAAGCACCTTAGCAGCAATGCCAGTGCCCTCACCAATAAGCCCTAGCAGTATCTGTTCAGTTCCAACAAAATTATGGCCAAGTCGCCTTGCCTCCTCTTGTGCAAGCATAATGACTTTTATTGCTTTTTCTGTGAAGCGCTCAAACATGGCTCGTGGTGCCATTCGTTGTTTCCTTCCTTTCTTTCTAAAGGTGGAAGCTGCTACCTTTGATTGGAGTGTCAAACCACTTTTCTGTACCATTATGTCCAAGGCATTAGCTCCACGTAGTCCTGTAAAACTCCTCATCCTCACAGGAGTCGACTGTGAGCAGCAGAGCATTGTATAAGCTTTTTTGGTTCTGTTCGATCCCTCAAACTGCCCATTTGCCAAACCAACTGAAGATGGCAAATTGGTTGATTGAACTAAAGCACGTGCCATATCTTCTTCCAACTGACTACAAATAAATTAAAAGCAGTTAAATAGCTGTGACAAGCAAAATATTGCATGAAAAATAAAACAAACCTTGATCTTCCAAGCTCAATCAAAACACACAATTTAAATTCGGAAAAAGTATCCATATGATCACAAATTTCACTTGAACCCTCACTATGCAATTCATACTACAGAGAATACAGATATATCAACAAGAATAGATCTGGATAAGTAATACCGGAATCAAATCCAATATTATCAAAGGTCAGGTTACAAAAGCTCAATTTGTTGACCTAAGCTCACAACAGTTCTAACAAACAGTAAATACATAATCCAAACACAGGTTTAAAACAACAGCAAGAAATACTTATCATCCAATCCAATATTTCAGAAAACAATTCGGATAACAAAGAATCAATTCGACAAAAAATATTAACTTAACCAATCATAGAAAAGGACCAGACTTTTCGAACACAACCTCAAATTACTCAAAGAACGCGAAAACCTAGCTTAATTTGAAACCCACCCACTTCGATAAATCTGGTCAAGAATTAAAATGACTCACCTGAATGAATGACGAAGATGATGGATTCAAGAAACCGATAATAGAAATGATAAAAAGAGGTAGCAAAAGGGGGTCCCTTTAGAGAGAGAAAGTAGAGAGAGACCCTAATTTGGTCGGCCGGATTTCGAAGAATGCAAGTCCGAAATACAAGTGATATATGGATAGATGTGGATGATAATCGCCTCTTCTCTCTCCTCCTCGATTTTTTTATTAGGTTTTCTACTTTTTTATACGCTACTTCCGTTCCTACAGTGCACCTTCATACAGAGAAAAATATCTGCCCAAGCTTAAACGGCTGGATTTCAAAGTCAAGATGCGTGCCTCACTTTCATCCTTAAGGATATTCTAGCGTGTGACAACACTTTCTGGAATTAGTGTGTTACTCATTTTCCGTGCTGAAAATTGTTGTACATTGGAATGTGGTACCATAGAACGCTATACTTTGTCTATATTTTTGTAAATTTATCAGTTATTTTATTTTTTGGAGTTTGTAGTTTAAATTTTAGAGTGTTTTCATTTTAATTTGCAAAACCAATAATTTTTTAAGGTAGAAAACTATTTCTTGAAAGCAGAGGGTATATTTGTATTTGCATATGCTAGGTTTATCTCTGTTAGCCTGTTAGGTGAACATTTCTTTTCCCCAGCTGTGTGAATTTTCACTGCCTTCCAACTAAAAAAATAGAGTGAAATGACAGTTGAGTCCCTAATTTACACTCAACATTTTGATTATATTATTATACGTTATATTAGTTGAGTATATATTAATAATGTTAATGCTGTGAGAGCATTCATATCCTATGTTGATTAACAAAATACAAAATGCAGTATCCAGTATCCAGACTCTTTTCATAAACAACAAAAGGAAAAATTTTGATGATTCGATTAAAATCAAAACATGATAACTTTTTTTTTTTCACTTTGATATTTATTCACTCCTATTTACATAAAAATATGATTCGTGTACGACCATTAAGATATGTCAATTTACAATTCATATTCATAAATTAAATGACTCGTGAAAATATTGTGTTATTAGTAGTGGGGCCCACTTACGAAAATATATTAGTAGCGGTGGTATATAAATTCCATGTTTATTTAAATATGTTGTTAATTCTATCCCTAAGTAAAATCTATTTTATGCAATATTCTTTTAGGGAGAAATTAAAAAAAAAAAAAAAAAAAGGCTAAAATGAGAGTTGTAAAATGTGGAGTGAGGAAGGCCATAGAATAGAAAGTTAAGATGGAAGAAAGTTGGGTGTAAAGTGAAAATATCAAGCAATTGTGGGCCTATTTTATTTTGTTTTCTACATTAGGAAAAGGCCTATTTCTCTACGCGACCACCAATTCATCGTATTTCTTCATCTATTTCTTTTGGATTTTTTTGACTACTGATTTGATGGCTAATTATTTATTTTTGATATTTCATAAATAAAAACAATATTTTAGAGGCTTCTATATATTCATAATATGTTTTTTGCGATTTATGATTCCTTCCCTATGTGTTCACATTGGAATGTGGAAAAAATATCTGTCAAAACTAGTAAACTACTATTTAATTTTATATTCTGGTTATGGATAATCAAATTACTTTTTACCCTTACCTAAGCTTTACGTGAAATAAAAGATATTTAATAATTTGAATTCAGTAACAATAACTCATTATAGTGCAAATATAATAAATAAATGGTCAAGAAATGATGAAGTGGTAAAGCAATCTTTATTTATTTTAAAATTGATGTTAAATCATGTCCACATGTAAAATGAGTGATATTGTATTATTTTATAAATGTACTAGGGTTTTTTAATGTAATAAAATTTAAAATTATTGCATCTCATATTCCCACACCACTATTGTGCGACGTGCATGTAAAAGGTACAGTAAAATAATATATTATAAATATTGTAAATTAAAAATGCTGAAATAAAAGATAGAACACGATTTGCAATTAAGGAATCCAACTTTAAGATGGACCTGATTAACTCCTTAATATAGGTCTAAGATGCTTAAACCACTTGATAATTTTGTCTCAAATTGGAGAACATTTAACTCCTTGTTTAAAATAATAATAATGATAAAAAATAGCAATTTCATTGAGAAATCTTGGTACTAATTTGAGGTACTTGAAGTGGATGATATTAACTTAATATGGAGGATCTAGTTTATATTATGATTCAGATTATTATATTTGCAGATAATCTATTGATACTTATATTGTTTTTGTTGACCGTCAAGAAACCAACTACTATAAGCTTATTTTATTGGTCATGGAGATATCTAAGTTAGATTTTGATGAACATTTTTATGCTTTATGAGTAGAGATGAACATTTTTTTGTCAGATTCAACTTAGGAATAGATATTATATATTTATATATAGACACATTAATATAGGTCCCATATAATATGCAGGTTTTAAAAGATTTATAGAAAATTTTGAATATTATTTATATTAAAAAATATTTATAATTTTGTATTCTACCCATCATCTAGTTTAGCATTAACAATAATATAGTTTGACAGAATATATTATTTAATTATATGCTGTAAATTTTATTTGTTATATTGCTAAATTTTGTTATGTTTAACCCTCCCACCATTATTCTAGTTTTAACTTGCAAACTTGATCAAATTATAAATTACTTTTATTCAATGATAAACTCTAGTTTTCATATGTGAATATACTCTGGCTAGATTTGGTACGCTAAGACTTCACCAACTTATCATTTGTTGCTTTAGAATTCCATACAAAATCTTTTATTTTAAATAGTATTTCATCTTCTATTTCAATATTAGTACTACGAGCTTTTGTATTTTAAAATGAAGGACCAATTTGGAGAATGGTATTTTTAACAAGTTAAAATAGTGTGTCAAGAATAGCATATATAGTTCGCACACAAACAACATGGTCGCACGTGCAGATAAGAGGAAAATAATTTCAAAAACATTGATTAGTTGTGTATATATATTTCTAGGAAGTTAATACACTCACAAGTAATTTGTGAAATATGAACTGATTCTGAATGCATGATCATTTTGCAAGCATTTTGCAAATAGGAATTTGAGCCTTTATAGTGTTTCTTGTATTTCATTGATGCAAATTATATCAAAACATATATACCTCAATTCAATAAAAAAAACTCTGATTTGATATGTTCACACTAAAAATTCTAGCTAGAATGACAAGTCAAAATTTCACAAACTAATGTTGATCAATTGTCATTTGCTGCTCTTGAGTTTCTCGTGAGATCTTCTATTTCAAATAGTGTTTCATCTTCTATTCTGATACTGATACAATGAGTCATGCACATGATCAGCACATTGTAAATAGTACTGAAAGTGTTGAAATTGAAGATGAAACACGGTTTATAATCAATAAATTAGTAACTTTTTAGGTCTGGGGATCCATGGGGTCTTTTATAGTCTAAGATTCTTAAGCCACTTGGTAATTTTTACGAGAAAAAAAAAAAAACCAGCTTTATGGAATCTTGGTAGCAATTTATCAAGTTTGGAGATAGTTGTTATTAATAAGTTGGAACAAAGTGCATATTTACCTAGTCCTAATATGCACTTGTTTTGCACATAAAATGCTCATGTAGTAAGGATGAATAAGAGAGAATTTGTCCTCAGAATGAACTTAGGAATAAAACTTATTTTTGAAAAATACATGCAATGCAACTCATACATATACATCACTCAGTCTTGCAAGACGTGCAGATTAGCCCTCATGTTCAAAGCCTCTCAAAAACAAAACTTGAATTTAAGCATCTTGAATTTAAACACATTTAACAAATGATATAATTTTCATGAATCATATAGAACAATTATTTAGATAAGATAATCGGTTTGTATTTCATTTATCAGCTTTGTGGATACTTCTTCTCTCAAAGGCTATTTGAAACTGATGCAATCTGCAAAAATTGTAAACGGGTTTCCACTTTCCAATTTAGGTTTATCCAGGATAAAAATATAGTCTAAAATATTTGCAACTCAATTTAGATGATCTGGTGAAGATGTGAACTTATATCTTGGGAAATATGCATATTTCGTTCCTTTCTTAATACTTTTATTTCTATCAATGTTTGCCCCTCGATAATGAGGGCGAAATATATATATATATATATATATATATATATATATATATATATATATATATATAACAAATTGGACAAAATTAACGAAAAGAACATGGGTTAAAAGTAAATAGAAAAAAGAAAGGTTTAAACATCAGTTAAAATATGCACAGTTTGCACATAGATTTCATATTGCAGAGTGAAATTAGGAAACGAAGTTAGCGACCGTTGTAATAATTCAAGAAAATAATACGACTGATCATGATTCAGCTGAAATAAAATCCAGGGGTTTCTGAAAAAAAAATTCAATCATACACGCACACGGATTTATCCTGCATGATGCATGAATCGAGCAAGAACATGTTATGGAAGGAAGAACATCTGAGCAAAGAAAAATGACACATTGAAATGATTTGCACAAAACCAGGAAACACTTGATTGATTATTTTACCTATACAAGAGTGACGAAAGTTTATGCTCAAAACATTAAAGCCACAAGAAATGCCAACCCAAATGGACTATCTCTATTCAAACAAATACTATGTACTCATACCATACTAATGCTCGAAAATAGACTATATACTTATCAACATTAATAAACCATCAACTCTGCAGGAAACAAGACATTATACCGTAAATCCTATTCTGCAATAGCTTGGTGCTCCGGAATTCAGAAACTGGCAGCTATTTACAGAGATTTGAGTGGTTGGTGGCAGATACCCTGCTTATATAACATTTGGTACATTATGTATGAGATGTTCGGCACCATATTTGATCCGAGAAAGGGTGCTCAAAATTGCAAATACTAAGTTTATCTATATATAACAGAATATCAGCCATCATGATGAAGACTTCATAGCATTTCACCATTCAAAGTCTCCAAAACTCAATGGTTAGATGGATCATGGGGTGGTCTTCCTTGAAAGAATCTGAACCTGTGAAGTTGCACAACAAGCAAAAATTAGAACACTCTTCAGATCACACAGCATACGACTATTGAGACTTGATAAGCAATACACAGAAAAAAAAAAAACAGATCGGGCTCCCTGGCCCAGATTGGGACCGCTGAGTCCAGGAGTAGAACATGGCAGGATTGCCTTCGAACATCCAGCCCTGATATATGGCTCTTATCAGAAAATTATAAATATTAGCTATTGGTAAGACAAATACAGGGTCGCTTAGGTTTCAGGGCCTGTGAATTAAGAGTCAAACCATATCATTTTTCCAGGCAGTTCAAACAGGCTCAAATTGCCACCTCAAAAAAAAAAAACAAGGAACAGATCCTAGACAAAACCCCACCGCCCCATCCCCTTCTCTTCATGATGAAGGTAAGGGAAGCAAAATGAATGACAACGACCGAATATCACGAGAATAATATACTATTCAAGACATGATAAGCAAAAAGGATTGATGAGATAACAGATAGCCATTTGCTCAAGAGGTTTTTATAAGGGACATAGATGGCTACCAGGATAGAAGACAACCAGCAATTGTCTGGGCTCAGCTCTGGCAAATTCTTCTCTCCTTCAGAATTCATGCCTTCTGCAACTGATGAAGTTTCTTCTCCTTTTGAGTTTTTGGTCCCTGGGCTCATACGTTGCACTTCCTCTTTTGTGAGAATTAAAATCTTGTGAACCATGCCACAAAATTCCCTGTTTTCAAAAGGAACACAAGAATGAGAATGCAATAACATTAGAATGCACTATAACGAAATCTTTTAGAACTGAAAGGATAACTTACTCCCAAGGATCATCTCCTACAAGCATCATGTCATCCTCATCATCAGTATACACAACTAGCCAATTCTTGTTCCTAGCCTTGAGTTCACCACTAAATTCAAAGAGATCATCCAATTCGGAAATCAATTCATCGTAATTGTCAAACTTGGATAGATCCACAGACCTACCAAGAGCAGAACCTTGCTTATGAACCTGACATTGTGAGATTTTATCAGAAAAGGAGAAGTGAATAATCATATGCCTGGAAACAGAAAATGATAATAACCCAGATGAGAACCTTGGTGCAACTCCTTGTGGAACCAGAATGACCTTTGCTTTCTCTGTCTGCCACCAAAGAAGGGAATGTTTGAAATTGATTTTCTTGCTCACCACTAGTGGCAACTGCATGATGCACAGCTTTTGATCCCTTTGATTGATCAGACCTTTGATCGGATTCGATAGCAGTGTACTGATGAGAGAGTACCACATTTTGCATACAACCAGATGAGTCAATCGTCGTATTTCTGTGTGAGAATGTTGGCTCCAATGTTGCAGAGTTACTTCTGAGGGGAATGCCAAAGAGCTTGCAATTCCCTTCCTTTGGCTTCATGACATCAAGTTGTTGCGTGAATACAGACTTTGGCATCGGCTCCCTTGACTGAGAAGGATGAAGGTATGTGGAAAGAGGCGGGGGCATCAACCAATTTTCTTGCTGATTGTCACCTCTAGGATCAGGAAACGTGGAAAATCCTCCAAAACCACCATATCTTACATCTCCATGTGCCTGATAAGAATTGTCAGCACCTTGCACGTGATTCTTCAAGCTAGAAGAATCCATCAGATTAAGTGAAAGACCAGAAGGCTTTAGAGACCACATGTTCATTAAGTTAAACTTTGCCTCATGCTCTTGTGTTTGCCGCTTAGAAATTGCTTGATTGCCAAGGGGCATACTAAAATCACTGGGTGTATTAACTTTTGAGCCAAAACCCGATAGAAGATCTGTGAATGATGACTCTGGGCGTCCTAAGGGTAGCCAATTATCTGACTCGTGTCTTTTTGTGGCACAAACGTCCATCTTATCATCATCCATTGAGGGTTTCCACAACAGTGGCTTCTCCAAAGAGTCTGACTCATTGTTCTCAGCAAAAGAGCCTCTAAAGGTCAGTAACTCTTGACCTTGCAAGACCCTTGGAAACCCACTAGCAGGTGAAGGGTCGACCGGCATCTTTAATGGACCTATATTGCATTACAGATGATTGATTAAACAGATTCACTCACCAGCTGGTTTAACAAAATACAACTGCAGTAACATTCCTCAAGCAAAGAGAATTGAGATGAACACACCTTCCCTAGTAAGTACAGAAGATTCAGACAATGAAGGCAATACGCTTGCTCGAGGCCTTCTAGGTCTGGATACTGGAAGCGGATTCAAGGCAGGTCGAGAAAGAGTGTGCTCTATTTTCCAGGGTGAAACCTTCTCTGGTCGAGGAATTACTGAAGTTTCATCCCAGCGCACCTGAAGTAGAATAATGAGATAAACTTCCGAAAATTATAGGTTGATAAAAAATATTAAAAAGGGGCTGGAAGGAATCCAACTCTAGATAGATTTCAAAGGGATACCTTAAGGCATCTCCATTTAGACTCTGGCCACCTTTTTGAATCAGCCTCTTCAATACCAACAATAGTTCCGGTAAACCTACAAAATTAAGATAGAAAAAAATTATTATAATTGTTGACTGAAACCATCATTAACATAACAGATCATCTTCAGCATGCTGGCATGCTGCCTACCTCTGTTCTGGGGCTTCTTCACCTTCGAATCTCATTTTAAATCTCATTCCAATGGTATATTTTTCTTTAATAGACTCCATGTATTGATCATAAGGAACAATGAACTCAGCTGGGCTTGTTCTGTAATAAACACAACATCACAAAGGACGACAGTTAGAACTCAGAGTGATCAAACATACACAACTAAGCAACTTTTAATTGACAATCACCTACCCAATTCAACTACCCTGGTTGGCAAATTATATAACTGTAACCTCACATCTTTTACATATCAGAAAAAATTCTCATGTGCTTCTTTCATAGCACAAGCCACATTATTTACTACGAAAATCATTGATGCAGATAAAGGATGGCTCACTAATATGCACGAGCTAATATGTTTTAGAAATAAATTGAGGAAACCACAATTGTCTCCCTGAAGAGGAGAAGAGAGAAGATCATGTAACAAACCTGGGCTTGTAATATACGGTGAACATGGTTTTGGTCTGAATGGCATGACAAGCAGTTGCAAGGACACCAAGGTGCATGCTATGGCTAGATATGACTGATGATGGGACGTTACCCTGTTGCCTCATGGCACGCCTGACCCCAACACGCAGCTCTCCATTCTCACCTCTGAAAGTGTGGAGCACTCATTTCCGATATCATGAATTTATTAGTATAAATATAGCTAGGGACATGTAGAGCAGCATCAAACCTCAAAAATATGAAGGCATCGCCAGCAACAAGCCTCTTTGAACTAACAAAGACACTCCAACCACTTTGCAGGAGGTGTCTACGTGGTTGACCTGACATTCAGAAAATTAATCAAAATTACAAGCCTAGAGGACATATAAATTTCTCTACACATAAAGACATACTTTTAAGAAAAAGTTACAGCAGCTATCAAGCTTTGATGCAAATGTTACCACTTAATTAGAAATTGCTTCCACTAAATTTAATAGCATTTTCAAGAAATTTAACTTTTTTTAACAAAAATGGTTACTCGGTCAATGATGTCTTCTTCTTTTTTTATCCGATACAAACATCAAAACTACGGATTATTTGCCTACCTCGACTCATAATTTACTAGATTTTCCTAGAACCCATTTTCACTTGTTTAGCCTAAAATTGTTTTTTGATCCCTGAACTCTAAAATTAAATCAAAATAACTATCATACAAGTATATAACAGAGACCAAAAACATTCTCCAGGCTTTAGTATTTAAAAAAAAAAAAAAAACTCATTTCCTTTAAACCAAACAGATTAAAGGCCACAAATTGTAAATACATATCCGAAAACAAGAAAAAGTGATCAGTGATTGAAATCTTACCACGAAATATGTGCCTGAACCGCCACTCATTTCCATGCAAATCTTTTGCCACTAACTCCTGGGTGGGAGGTTGCTTTGACATGTCCTATCATGGAAAACAAAATTATCTCAACATCATAAAATGACCCCAGAAAATTTAATAGACTTCAGTAAGAGTCATCCTAACCAGTGGAGGTAGACATTCATCGGCATGTCTCCTAAGCACTGAGAACCCACCATGAGTGCTTGTATCTGATGCAGTAAGAGTTTTACAGAAAGAATGAACGTGAAAATGTGGTGGTGGTGAAGGAAGTGGTTCCTTCTTTACGGCAGTCTCATCTTGCTACAACAGAAAAAATCTAGTGAAAAAATAATCCAAGACACATCACACCAAAGCACAAAACTCAGAAAAGTACATTAAGCACCACAAATCAGCTTACATTAGGTTCGGGCATCAAAGTAATTTGAGCATACACCTCGTCGGTGTCAGGTTCAGCCTAAGCACACAACACATACAAGATATTAACAAAATACAAAAGACTTAAGTAACAATTTATATACTATTTATCAAAAAATTCAGTAGCTCAGTAAAATAATTCCCAGAAAGTTTAAAGTACCTTCAATTGGACATTAACAACACGACAAAGGATCTTAGGAGGAAGATTGTACACTGGCATCTGCTGGTCCGAACTTTGATTTGTTGATGCCTCCACCTACTCAACAAAACCCCTCAAACTATAAGCACATGGGTAAACATAAATCCCTTTTGATCAGGTAATAAATATAAAAAAATAAAATAGAAAACCCTAATTAATGAACTCTTCGAAGATGTATTTAACTTTCCCCAAATTATTTTCCACATGTATAAAATCTCACTCTAAAAAGCCGTTCAGAATAATTAATTTTCACCCGCCAATGCAAAAATCCCAGAATTGGAAGCTAAATTATTATGAATTATGACCAACTTAGATCAAACTAGGGTTGCTAAATCTTAAAACCTCCACCCCCTCCCAATTAGAAAAATACTTGCGAAAAAATTAAAAGAAGGGGAAAACACAAACCAACCTGTTCTATGTGACCCTGGGGAAAGTAGAAAACAAGCTCATTCTCAAGAGGCACGGTCACCAGAGGACCAGCACATGCCTTCCATAGCTCTGTGTATAAAGCTCTCTCAGCATCCACTACAATGAATAACAAAAATCAAAATCTAGAGTCAACGTTCGATAGCAGCAAAACCCTTAAGATTTCACCCAAAATTACCTATTCCGGTGCAGGAATTCCCCTTTTCCGGCAGCGGATCACAGCCTCTATTGTCATTATACCCCTTCACCAACACCTCAGAAGCATCCATTTCTTCAGACAAACGAATCCTAAGCCAGATCTCTCATACCACAACTCCAGAACAAATTAACAAAATATCCTGAAAATTTTCGCCCGGAAACAAGCAAGAACAGCAATAATTTGGTGAATTACGCTCTTGAGGACATAATTATGGACAGATATGTTGGTTGAAATGGGAGGAAATCTTGAGTGACATTTTGGTGGAGTTTCTTTGTGTGTAAACAAGTATAGTAAAGTATATCTTCAAGCATGGGGAGCTTAAAAGGTATGGGAAGTACTGTTTGCTAATAGGTGATGGGTGATGAGAGAGAGAGAGGAGAGACAGAGGCCTGTCGTCTGTGGACAGCCAGAGAGTCGAAAATGGGTGTGGACTGTGTGGAGTTTGTAATTATTTTTCAACTATGGTTAAATTCTTCAACCATGATCTGAAATGTTTTCCAAAGTTATTTAATATTATTATTTTGCACCCAATTTTAAAAAAAATTGCAATATTTTGATTAAAAAAAACCAAATGAGTTGTTTACCACCAAAACCATAACATTTCACTATTTTTATTTTTATCAATTGAAATGTGGGGAATTATTTTGTTTTAAAACTAAAGTTCAACTTGTTATTTAATTCAACTTATTGATTTGTTATAAATTTTCCTTTATGAAAACTTGATCAAAATATAAATTACTTTAATTTAATAAAAAAAATTGAGTTTTCATGCGTTAACACTATAAATTCTAACTAGATTAACAAAGATAAGATTTAAATGTGTGTCAGGAATTCATGCGAGATCTTCTATTTCAAATAGTATTTCATCTTCTATCCTGGTACTAGTTACTACTAGCACAAACACATTAAAATATTTGAATGAATGATCAATTTAGAGAATAGTATTATTAATAAGTTCAAATAGAGTGTCAAGAATATAAAGTAGCTCGTGTACAAACACCATTGTCACACGTGCAGATAAGAGGGGAAGTTTCAAAACATCAATTGGTTGTATTCTATTTGTAGTAATTATTTAATTCACTCACAAGGAGTGAATTGATTCTTAATGCATATCATTTTGCAAGCATCTAGCACATACAGGTCAATAATTCAAGAAAATAATACTCCCTTCTTCCTAAATTATTTGTCGTTTTAACACTTTTCACGCAAATTAAGGAAACTAACAAAAAGACCGATATATCCCTATTTAATACATATTTACAATGTCTACTTTGAAATAATAGAGCATTTAGTAAGGAATAATAAATAGGGGTAAATTTGGAAGAATTTGGGAAAATTTGTCTTGAATTCCTATAACGTCAAATAATTTGGGACAAATCTCAAAAGATAAAACGACAAATAATTTGGGACGGAGGGAGTATGGTCCAATATTGTTACTCGGACTTCATTGATGGAAACTTTATAAAACATAAATTACTTTAATTAATTCAATAAGTTATCCAGTTTACATATATGTTAACACTAACGACATGATTGGTATGATTGAATGAAATTATGTGGGAATGGAATAGATTTAAGAATGGAATAGTGATGGAAAATGAATGGTATTAAATAAATGGGCTTTTTTAACAAATTATTATAGTTTCCATAATAATTTAACAAAATGTGGTGCAATTCATACTTATTAAAATTTTAAGTGAAGTCGCCAATGGTGAAGGCGACTCTGACAATTCTGACAACTTTTTGGCATAAAAAGGAAAGAGAGGAGACTGTGAGGGAGAGGTGGGGCCGTGAGGGTTGGAGGTGGGTGCACTTATCTATCTAGTTTTTTTTTTTGTTTTTTTTCTATTTTTTACTATAATTGATTTTATTGTAAGTATGGATTTAAAATATAATTCACAAATGACATCTCCTTAATAAATTTTTTTTTGGTTTATTTAAATTCTCATTAAATTATAGTTTTGTTTATTATAGTATATATATATATATAAGAAGTTAAATTTGTACAAATAAAATTGTGGTTATATTGATACAAAAATATTTTTTCATCTGAATATAAATTATTGGACAATTTTTTATATAAAATTTAAATTGTTCCACTTTGTCATATATAATTTTAATTTTGATGTATTTTATTATATCAAACAAATTCTAACCTTACACCGTGTTTGAAATCAACACTATAATTAATCCGAAATAATAAATTTATGCATCAAAATTAAATTTAAATGATAAATTTAATTTTGATAATTATTATCCAAAATGATAATAATTTTGATAATTATTATCCAAAATGAAAAATGAGAATTTTGATAATTTAAATTCTCAAATAAAGAGATAAGATAAGACTTCTCATTCTCTTTCACATGCTGGTGGTAAACCACTAAATATAAATTATAAACTTCCTAAAGTTTATGTTTGTAAAAATAAGAAATGTATTTCTACTAGTTTTCTTTTGGCTAAAGATATATCTAGTCAATTAATTCTTGGTCTTCCTTTCCTTCACCAAATTTATCCTTTGACTTCTGTCAATACTAAAAGCCTTATAGGTACTTTTGAAGGAAAACCTATACAATTTGATTTTATTACAAAACCTATTCACAGAGTGTTTAATGAATTACAAGAACAAATAGATAGAAAAACTTTTCATATAAATTCTTTAAAAGAAGAAATTAACTTTTTATCTATTGATGAAAAGCTCAAAAATCCTAAATTACAGGATAAAATTAAAATCATTCATAATAATTTCTCTATAGAAATTTGCAATGATATTCCTAATGCTTTTTGGGAAAGAAAGAAACATATTGTTTCTCTTCCTTATGAAGATGAGTTTAAAGAGGAAAATATTCCTACTAAGGCAAGACCTTGCCAGATGAACTCTGAATATTTAGAGTTATGTAAAAAAGAGATTCAATCTCTTCTTAATAAAAAGCTTATTGCTCCTTCCCAATCTCCTTGGTCTTGTACAGCCTTCTATGTTAATAAACATTCTGAACAAGAAAGAGGTATACCCATACTTGTAATAAATTACAAACCTCTTAATAAGGTATTAAAATGGATTAGACATCCTATTCCAAATAAAAAAGATCTCCTTGATAGATTAATTCATGCTCTTATCTTTTCAAAATTTGATTTAAAATCAGGATTTTGGCAAATCCAAATAAACAAATCTGATAGATATAAGACAGCTTTTAATGTTCCTATTGGACATTATAAGTGGAATGTCATGCCTTTTGGCTTAAAAAATGCTCCTTCTGAATTTCAACAAATTATGAATGATATTTTCACTCCATACAGTGATTTCATTATTGTTTATATTGATGATATTCTTGTTTTTTCTAAAGACATAGAAAGTCATTTTAAACATTTAGAATTTTTTAAGAAAATTGTTATACAAAATGGTCTTGTTATTTCAAAACCAAAGATGTTACTTTTTCAAACAAATATTAGATTTCTTGGACATAACATTGAAAAGGGAAATATTATCCCTATACAAAGAAGTATTGAATTTGGGTCAAAATTCCCTGATATTATTAATGATAAAACACAGCTCCAAAGATTTTTAGGTAGCTTAAATTATATTTCTCCTTATATTGAAAATCTTAATAAAGAAACTGCTATTCTTTATGATAGACTTAAGAAAAATCCTTTACCCTGGTCTGATAGACATACTGAAGCAGTTAAAAGGATTAAAGAAAAGGTTAAAAATCTCCCTTGTCTTATGCTTGCAAATCCTCAATGGGAAAAAAATTATTGAAACAGATGCCTCTGATATTGGCTTTGGAGGAATTCTTAAACAAATTAATCCTCTCACTAAACAAGAATATCTTGTTAGATTTTATTTTGGAAAATGGAATAATGCACAGAAAAATTATTCTACTGTTGCTAAAGAAATTTTAGTCATCGTAAGATGTGTTCTTAAATTCCAACATGATTTATATAATCAAAAATTCATCATAAAAACTGATTGTCAATCTGCAAAATTTATGTTTATAAAATATTTTAAACATGATGTTTCAAAACAAATGTTTGCAAGATGGCAAGCTCATTTAGCTCCCTTTGATTTTACAATAATTTATAAAAAAAGAGAAGATAATAATCTTCCTGATTTTTTAACCCGTGAATATCTAACATGTTTGAATTTTCAGGCATGAGTACACCGGGTCGTGGAAACTTTTCCTCTTATAGAGGAAGAGGAGGAAGGGGAAAACCCCCGAATCTTAATTATGGAGGAAGAAGTAATACTTCATATCCTAATGTTATTATACAACAAGGGAAAAAGAAGCTTATAGCTCAGAACATTGCAAATACTGAAGATTCTCTTCAGACTGAATTTCAAGAGTTTCTTAAACAAAAACAACAGAAAGAGGGACATATCCCAGAAACAAGTTCTCAAAGCTCATATGCTAATATTGCAAAAGATGATGATGATTCACATCTTTATATTGAAAATGAAAAAAGAGAAATTATTCTTCTTATAGAAGAAAAAGATTCTCAATGGGCAGAAAATCCATGGAATCTCATGGAAAGGTATTTGAGTCATAACTCAGAACCATATGGTTCATATAAACAAAGAGGATATTATGAAAATTTTCTTATTCATACAAAGAGTGTTAAAATTACTCATTTCTCTTCTGGAAATATCCAGGATAAAGGAAACTATAGTTTCTCAAAAATTGTTATCAAAAAGATCATATCTTTTGAAGAATGGGGAATTTCTCCATTAAATGAAAAAGAGATGTTTTCTCAAAGTCATAATACGACTTTTAAATTCAATTATTATGACTATATAGAAAGTTTTTATAAAACTTTTTATTTTGAGAATAAAAAACAAAAACATACTTGGTTCATAAAAATTTGTGAAAATAATTTCCACAAAACCATTCCTGCATGGTTCTTTTCTTGGTGGAGGACTTTTGGACCATCCACAAACATTCTTCCTGAAAAATGGAACAGTCTCATGAATGAATGGGTCAGCGTTTCTCCTATTGTTCAAAACAATTCAAAAAATTATATTGAGGGAAAAACTTCCTGCATGTTCTTTATAGAATTTGGTATTCCTTGGATTTGGAAATGGAAACCAATTTTCGGTTATATCGATTACGGAGCTCCTTGCTTATGGAGAATCAGTCTCTGTAAATTCTGGGAAAAGCTCATACGCATCGATCCAGAAAATAAAGAAATCTTTGGTTATGAAACCATTGAAAAAATTGAAGAAATGATCAAGATTTATAGAAAAGATCATGAAAAGAAATTAGAAGAGGATGATTCTAGTCCTTTCAAACTTTTCTCTCAGAAATATGCTGAAATCTATCCCAAAGAAAAGATTATTGAAATCTTTTTAGAACAAATGAGAAAGGATATATCCAAGCAAATAAGAAGTTCAGAATCTGATACTTCGATGAATTCTGATACAAGTTTCAATCAATTCAATGAATTGATGCAAGATGCTCAGGATCCTGAAGATAATATTGAGGATCTTACCATTGATGGAGTTTTTGATAAGATAAAGAATTCTCTGAAAGAGAAAAATATTTCTCATTCATAATGATTTTACAAGCTTTTCCTCCATGAATCTCTCAAGAGGACTCGAAGACCGCTTCTATCAAAGTCATAGAAGTACTTGTTCAAGATGCTTTTGTTACTCCAAATGGAGAATCAACAAACAACATATTATTGATGAAGAAAGAAAAGAATTCCGTCAAGCATTATTGACATATCCAAAAGAAGAGAAAATTGATCTTGATACTCTTATGACAAGGATTGCCTTGGAAAATTGCATCAAGAAAAAATATAAAAAAGAGTTAAAAATTCTTGATCAGAAATTTCAAAGATGTATGGATAAGTATCCGTCTACTGAAAGATGTCTTCAGCAAACCGCCATATTCTTTGACAATATGTTTCAACCATAAAAGCAACCGATGGCCGACAAAATAAAGAGATAAGATAAGATTCTCTTTCCACTGTTTATAACTTTTCCTAGTGACATTTTACTATTACTTATCAGTGACATATCACTATTATGTTTTAGTTTTGAAATCCGGGGTTTCATGTCCGGAATTTCTCTATAAATAGGTTTCTCTTTCATTTCAGAAGACACGCTTGAGTATTGACTCGCCTTCTCTCTCTCTCTCTAAAAACTCTCTCCCTTTGTAATATTTGAAGTTAATAAAAGCTTTCAGCCTTGAAGGTTTATTTGTAAGTTTATGTGTTTTACTTTTCTGTTTTTATTTTATTTTTGTTGTTACTGCCGCCTATATGGTCGGCTAGATTCATTGTGTTAGATCATGACTTGACTATATATTATGCTACTGACATGGTTAAATGAAATTATTTAACACATGGAACAAACATATTTAAGTTGTTTTAAGGTTACGGCTTTTGATTGATGATTTGTTTAAACTTGCTTTGTGCCCTTCCCCCCTTGTTGCCGTAATGTCCAGGTGAGACGTAGGCGTTGTTAGGGTTTTGTGGGTTTTTCTTGTAAGTTTAAACAATGATTTCAGTCTCTCGTTGTTGTGTAAAAGAGCCTGTATGAATAACTTAAGAATGTTTGTACCTGGATATAATGAAGAGATAATTTAAATTTAAATGATAAATTTAATTTTGATGCATAAATTTATCATTTCGAATTAATTGTAGTGTTGATTTCAAACACGGTGTAAGGTTAGAATTTGTTTGATATAATAAAATACATCAAAATTAAAATTATATATGACAAAGTGGAACAATTTAAATTTTATATAAAAAAATGTCCAATAATTTATAGTTCGGATGAAAAAATATTTTTGTATCAATATAACTACAATTTTATTTGTACAAATTTAACTTCTTTTATTTATATATATATATATATATACACACTATAATAAAAAAACTATAATTTAATGAGAATTTAAATAAACCAAAAAAAAATTACTAAGGAGATGTCATTTGTGATTTATATTTTAAATCCATACTTACAATAAAATCAAGGGAGAGTCTAAAAGCACCCCATTGATTTCTAAGGGCACCTTTTTTTTTTAATTAAAAATTAAAAATTTCCGATTTTACCCTTAGGGTTAGAAACCCTAGTTCCGTTCGGTCGAGACGGCCGAATGACCTTCAACATGTTCGGTCAAGACGACCGAACGACCTTCAACATGTTTGGCCAACACGACTGAACGACTCTGCTCGGCCAACACGGCGGATTTTCATACGTTTTGTCGGGAAAAGTCCAATATCTCGGAATGTGTTGAAATTCGCACACGACTTGCGAAATGGTGCGAGAAATCAAACACAGGTGTTGATGAACAATGGATTTTGGCCATCCGGGGTCGTTTGAGGGGCAAAAAAGTCAATTTACCGTTTTTCAAATTTTAAACGTTTTTTTCGAATTTTTCTAATTTTTGTTTTAAGTTGTTTAGGTCATACATAATGACGAACATTCTACGGATTTTTAAAATGTGTGAAAATTGTAGGAAAAAAAGTAAAAAAATGATTGAATCTGAGCAATTCCGTTCGACCGTGTTCGACCGAACCCGTAGAAGCCCGTTCGGCCAATACGACTGAACACATAGAAGCCCGTTCGGTCGTGTTGGCCGAACACTCTTCTATATGTTCGGTCAACACGACCGAACGAAACTAGTTATTCTACTCCAAGGGTAAATTCGGAATTTTTTATTTTTTTATTTTTTAAAATGGGGTGCTCTTAGTCCATCCCTAAAATCAATTATAGTAAAAAATAGAAGAAAAAAAAAAACCTAGATAGATAAGTGCATCCACCTCCAACCCTCACGGCCCCACCTCTCCCTCACACTCTCCTCTCTCGCCTTCACCATTGGGCATTGGCGACTTCACTTAAAATTTTAATAAGTATGAATTGCACCACATTTCGTTAAATTATTTTGGAAACTATAATAATTTGTTAAAAAAGCCAAATAAATGTATAAATATTAAATCAATCTTATTTGGCGAAATTACCTTCCACTATAATTTTATTTAATATTCATATTCAATATATCACTCAAATTTAAATTATTTGACATATTTAAATTTAAAGATAATTCTTTTTACAAAAAAATAATCATTGTACTAATATTAAGGTATATTATATTTATATATTTTATTTTTTTAATTTTATTATTAATTTACTATTTTTGTATTATTTACATATATTAAAGTAGTTAAACAATAATAATATATTTATCATATCTTTAATTATTTATTTTATATGATTTTATGTTATTAAAATTATAATATCTTATTTTATATTATCTAAAAAAATATTTTAATTACAATCTAACTATAACCTATTATCTATACTAATATTCTTTTATCTTTTTTTTTTACAACTATATATATATATATATATATATATATATATAATTTATAGATAAATCTTATATCATAACTTTAATAATTTGTATTATTAAAATTATATACATATAATCTTTATGTTTTTATATTTTTATATGTATTAATTATTTTTATACTATTTATATATTTAGTTTTTATTATTTTTTGCTATTTTTTGCTACTTTTATTTTACATTAAGTTTAAATTATTAAATTTTTTTATTTTTTATAAATAATTTAATATTATTTACAAAATTTTATATAATAGTTTAACTTTAGAAAGTTAATTTGTGAAAACATAAAATAAATAATGATAATAGTCAAAATTAATTAAAAAAACGTTAATTTCCTTGAAGACGGGAATACATAATATAAGGGGTAGGAAGGAATGGTTATTCTCTCATTCATGGTAATAACAGTTCCTGTGAGAATCACTATTCCTACTTATAAAACATATCAATCAAAGGAATATGAATGAAAGTAAGAATGATGATTTCATTTTCACCTCATTCCATCATATCAGTCATGTCGTAAAAACTTTAGTTAGAATAGCATGCCAAAACTTACAATCAATTGTTATTTGTTGATTTCATATTTTATACAAGATCTTCTATTTCAAATAGTATTTTATCTTCAATTCTCACATTACTAACACGAGACATATATGTAAATTGACATGATCACATGATTACAAAATTGTTAAATATACTGAAAATGTTGAAATAGAAGATGAAACACAATTTGCAATGGAGAAATCTGGGTTTGAGAGTTTATCAAGGGATCCATGCAATTCTTTTATAAGTCTTAAGATTCTTAAGCTACTTGGTAACTTTGCCTCAATTTTAACACCCACCAAAAAAAACACCAGGTTTTGGAGAAATCTTGGTAACAATTTGTCAAGTTTTGGTGATAGTTGTTTATTACTAAGTTGCAATAAAGTGGAAATTTACCTAGTTATAATATGCACGAGTTTTGCACGTGTAACTGCTTGTGCTTTCATACGAGTAAGGATGAAAATGTAAGGTTTTTTTTTTTCATAACTAACTTCGAAATAAAAACTTATTTTTGAAAAATACAAGCAACCATATTTCAACTTTTACCCTTGGTTAATGGTTTAGGGTGAAAAAATAAAATATGAAAATACAACGGAAAATTTTGAAGAAAAGAATAAGGGCTAAAAGTTAATAGTAAAAGAATAAATAGAGTAACAAATTAAAAGGTTGCGTGGGATGCGACGGTTCAAATGTGCACATAGATTTCAACTGACAGTGAAATTTAGAACAGAACTTGGTGACCATTGTAATAATTCTAGAAAATAATATGACTGGTCATATGATTAAACTGAAGTGAAATGCAGGTTCATCTGAGCAAAGAAAAAAGACATGTATTGAACAAATTTGCACAAAACCAGGAAACACTTGGTTGATTATTTTACCTGTACAAGAGTGAAGAAGATTGTGCTCAAAACATTAAAACCACAAGAAATGCCAAACCCAAATGGACTAATCTCTAACCATACAAATACTATGTACTCATACCATACTAATGCCCCAAAGTAGACTATATACTTATCAACATTAATAAACCATCAACTCTGCAGGGAACAAGACATATACCGTAAATCCTATTCTGCAATAGCTTGGTGCTCCGGAGTTCAGAAACTGGCAGCTATTTACAGAGGGTTTGAGTGGTTGGTAGCAGTTACCATGCTTATATAATATTAGATATATTATGTATGAGATGCACGGCACCATATTTGATCCGAGAAAGGGTACTCAAAATTGCAAATACTAAGTTTATCTATATATAACAGAATATCAGCCCTCATGATGAAGGGACTTCATTGCATTTCACCATTTAAAGTCTCCAAAACTCAATGGTTCGATGGATTGTAAGGTTGCCTGAATGCCGAATTGGTACCTGTGTGGTTGCATAGCAAGAAAAAATTAGAACACTCTTCAAATCTCACTGCAAACGACTATTGAGACTTTAATCATCAATAGACAACAAAAATACAGAGCTTGCAGATCGGGCTTCCTGGCCCAGACTGAGCTTGCTGGGTCCAGGAGTACAATCTGGCATGGATCGCCTTCGAACTAGAATTCCTAGTCCAGCCCAGCTACATGGCTCTTATTTAATGCTATAAACATTAGCTATTGATAAGACAAATACGGGGCCAACTTGGCCCATAGGACATAGTGGCTGGGCAAGAATTTTCACGGCCTGTGAATTAAGAGTCAAACTATATCCTTTTAACCAGGCAGTTCAAAACAGGCTCAAATTGCCAATTCTGCAAAAATACAAGGAACAGATCAAGGATCCCAGTCCAACCCCCCACCCCCTGGTCTCTTCAAAGATGAAGTAAGGAAAGCAAACCAGAACAACAATGATAGAATATCATGAGAATGATATACTTATCAAGACATGATAAGCGAACAAGAATGATAAAATATAGCTATTTGCTCAAAAGGTTTTTATAATGGAAATAGACAACTACCAGGATAGAGGACAACTAGCAATTGTCTGGGCTCAGTGCTGGCAAATTCTTCTCTTCTTCAGCATCCATGCCTTCTGCAACTGATGAAGTTTCTTCTCCTTTCGAGTTTATGGTCCCTGGGTTCATACGTTGCACTTCCTCTTTTGTAAGGATTAAAATCTTGCGCACCATGCCACAAAATTCACTGTTTGCAAAAGGAACACAAGAATGAGCATACAATAACATTAGAATACACTATAACAAAATCTTGGAGAACTGGAAGGATAACTTACTCCCAGGGATCATCTCCTACAAGCATCATGTCATCCTCATCATCAGTATACACAACTAGCCAATTCTTGTTCCTAGCCTTGAGTTCACCACTAAATTCAAAGAGATCATCCAATTCGGAAATCAATTCATCGTAATTGTTGAACTTGGCCAGATCCACAGACCTACCAAGAGCAGACCCCTGCTTATGAACCTGACATTGTGAGATTTTATCAGAAAAACAGAAGTGAATAATCACATGCCTGGAAAGAGAATATGATAATGACCCATATGAGAACCTTGGTGCAACTCCTTGTGGAACCAGAATGACCTTTGATTTCTCTGTCTGCCACCAAAGAAGGGAAGGTTTGACATTGATTTTCTTGCTCGCTAGTGGTGACAGCAAGATGCACCACTTTTGATCCCTTCGATTGATCAGACCTCTGATCGGACTCAATAGCGGGGTATTGAGGAGAAAGTACCATATTTTGCATACAACCAGATGAGTCTATCGTCGTATTTCTGTGAGAGAATGTTGGCTGCAATGTTGCAGAGTTACTTCTGAGGGGAATACCAAAGAGCTTGCAATTCCCATCCTTTGGCTTAATGGAATCAAGTTGTTGCGCTAATACAGACTTCGGCATCAGCTCCCTGGACTGAGAATGATGAAGGTGTGTGGAAAGAGGCGGGGGCATCAACCAATTTTCTTGCTGATTGTCACCTCTAGGATCAGAATACATGGAAAATCCTCCAAAACCACCATATCTAAAATCTCCACGTGCCTGATACGAAGTGTCAGCACCTTGCACATGATTCTTCAAGCTAGAATCCATCAGATTAAGTGAAACACCAGATGGCTTAAGAGACCACATGTTCCCCATTAAGTTAAACTTTGCCTCATGCTCTTGTGTTTGTCGCTTAGAAATTGCTTGATCGCCAAGGGGCATACTGAAATCACGAGGCGTATTGATTTTTGAGCCAAAACCCGACAGTAGATCTGTGAATGATGACTCTGGGCGTCCTGAGGGTAGCCAATTATCTGACTCATATCTTTTTGTAGCACAAACATCAATCTTATCATCATCCAATGAGGAATTCCAAAAAAGTGGCTTCTCCAAAGTGTCTGGCTCATGGCTCTCAGCAAAAGAGCTTCTAAAGGTCAGTAACTCTTGACCTTGCAAGACCCTTGGAAACCCACTAGCAGGTGAAGGGTCAACCGGCATCTTTAATGGACCTATATTGCATTACAGATGATTGATTAAACAGATTCACTCACCAGCTGGTTTAACAAAATATAACTGAAATAAAAGTTCCTCAAGAAAAGAGAAATGAGATGAACGCACCTTCTCTAGTAAGTACAGAAGATTCAGATGATGAAGGCACGACGCTTGCTCGAGGCCTTTTAGGTCTGGAAACTGGAAGCGGATTCAAGGCAGGTCGAGAAAGAGTGTGTTCTATTTTCCAGGGTGAAACCTTCTCTGGTCGAGGAATTGTTGAAGTTTCATCCCAACGCACCTAAAGTAGAATAGTGAGAAAATTCTGAAAACTTATAGGTTGAGAAAACTATTAAAAAGGGGTTGGAAAGAGTCTAACTTTAGTTGGATTACAAAAGGGATACCTTAAGGCATCTCCATTTAGACTCAGACCACCCTTTTGAATCGGCCTCTTCCATACCAACAATAGTTCCTGTAAACCTACAAAATTAAAATAGAACAAAATTATCATAATTGGTGGCTGAAACCATTATTAACATTATAGATCATTCTTCTGCATGCTGCCTACCTCTGTTCTGGAGCTTCTTCACCTTCGAATCTCATTTTAAATCTCATCCCTATGGTATAGTTTTCTTTAACAGACTCCATGTATTGATCATAAGGAACAATGAACTCAGCTGGGCTTGTTCTGTAACATATAGAGCATCACAAGGACGATAGTTAGAACCCAGAGTGATCAAACATACACAACTAAGCAACTTTGATAGACAGACACCAAATTCAATAACCCTGGATGGGAAATTATATAAATGTAACCCCTCCCACCTTTTACATATGAGCAAAATTCTCATGTGCTTCTTCCATAGCAGCAGGCCACATTATTTACCATGAAGAATCGTTGAAAAAGAAACAAGAATAGCCCACCAATAATTGCATCAGGCTAAATATTTTAGAAATTAATCGAGGGAATCAGCAGTACCCCACCCCCCTCTGAGGAGAAGAGAGACTAAGATCATTTAACATACCTGGGCTTGTAATATACGGTGAACATGGTTTTGGTTTGAATGGCATGCCAAGCTGTTGCAAGAACACCAAGGTGCATGCTATGGCTAGATATGACTGATGACGGGACATTGCCCTGTTGTCTCATGGCACGTCTGACCCCAACACGCAGCTCTCCATTCTCACCCCTGAAAGTGTGCAGCACTCATTTCTGACATCATGAATATTAAGAGTATAAATATAGCTAGTGACACATAGAGCAGCATCAAACCTCAAAAAAATGAAGGCATCCCCAGCAACAAGCCTCTTTGAACTAACAAAGACACTCCAACCACTTTGAAGGAGGTGTCTACGTGGTTGACCTGACATTCAGATAATTGACCAAACAGATTTAAGGCCACAAATTGTAAATACATATCTGAAACATGAAAACGTGATCAGTGATTGAAATCTTACCACGAAATATGTGCCTGAACCGCCACTCATTCCCATGCAAATCTTTTGCCACTAACTCTTGGGTGGGAGGTTGCTTTGACATGTCCTATCATGGAAAACAAAATTATCTCAACATCATAAAATGACCCAGAAAATTTAATAGACTTCAGTAAGAGTCATCCTAACCAATGGAGGTAGACATTCATCGGCATGTCTCCTAAGCACCGAGAACCCACCATGAGTGCTTGTATCTGATGCAGTAAGAGTTTTACAAAAAGAATGGACGTGAAAATGTGGTGGTGGTGAAGGAAGTGGTTCCTTCTTTACGGCAGTCTCATCTTGCTGCAAAAGAAAAAATCTAATGACAAAATAATCCAAGAGACATCACACCAAAAAACAAAACTCAGAAAAGTACATTAAGCACCATAAATCAGCTTACGTTAGGTTCTGGCATCAAAGTAATCTGAGCATACACCTCGTCAGTGTCGGGTTCAGCCTAAGCACACAACATATACAAGATATTAATAAAAAATACAAAAGACTTAAGTAATAATTTATATACTGTTCATCAAAAAATTCAGTAGCTCAGTAAAATAATTCCCAGAAAGTTTGAAGTACCTTCAATTGGACATTAACAACACGACAAAGGATCTTAGGAGGAAGATTGTACACTGGCATCTGCTGGTCCGAACTTTGATTTGTTGATGCCTCCACCTACTCAACAAAACCCCCATAAACTATGAGCACATGGGTAAACATACATCCGATTTTGATTAGGTAACAAAATTAAAAAAACTAAAATAGAAAACCCTAATTAATCGACTCTTAGAAGATGTATTTATTATTTTATTTTCCCCAAAATATTTTCCACATGGATAAATTCTCATTCTAAAAACCCTTTCAGAATAATTCATTTTCACCCGTTAATGCAAAAATCCCAGAATTGGAAGCTAAATTACAATGAATTATGACTATCTTAGATCAAACTGAGTTGCTAAAACTTAAAACCTCCACCCCCTTCCCAATCACGCATTTAGAAAAAATAATAATAATAATAATGTAGAAAAATTTAAAAAATTGAAAGTAGGAAGAAAAAACCTGTTCTATGTGACCCTGGGGAAAGTAGAAAACAAGCTCATTCTCAAGAGGCACGGTCACCAGAGGACCAGCACAGGCCTTCCATAGCTCTGTGTATAAAGCTCTTTCAGCATCCACTACAAATAAAAATAAAATAAACAATAAAATCAAGAGTCAACGAGGGGGAAGAAAAAGTTCAATAGCAGCAAAATTCTTAAGATTTCACCCAAAATAACCTTTTCCGGCGCAGGAGTTCCCCTTTTCCGGCAGCGGATCACAGCCTCTGTGGTCATTATACCCCTTCACCAACACCTCAGAAGCATCCATTTCTTCAAACAACTAATCCTGAACCAGATCTCTCATTCCACGACTCCAGAACAAATTAACAAAAAAATCCAGAAAATTTTCACCGGGAAACAAGCAGGAACAGCAATAATTAGGAGGATTACGCTCTTGAGGACAAAATTATGGAGAAAAATGGTAGTTTTGAATTGGGAGATAATCGTGCGAGATATTTTGGTGGAGTTTATTTGCGAGTATACAAGTATAGTAAAGTATATCTTCAAGCATGGGGAGCTTAAAAGGTATGGGAAGTACTGGTCGCTAATAGGTGATGAGAGAGAGAGGTGGAGAGAGAGGTCGTATGTCGACAGACGGAGAGTCTAAAACGGTTGTGGACTGTGGAGTTTCTAATTATTTTTCAACCACGGTTAATTGTTTAACCATGGTCAGAGAAGTTTCTCAAAATTATGTTATAACTTGGCACCTTTTTAAAAAAAAAGAAAAAACAAAAAACTCATGCAATATTTTAGGAAACAAATTTAAATGAGTTGTTAGCATTTAACTATTTTGACTTTTATCAATTGTAATACTGGGGAAATAATTATGTTCGAAAATTCAATATCAACGAGCAATTTTGTTTGAACTTATTCATCTGTTATGAATATTATATTATTCTATAATTTAATAGATTTAAAGGTGAATTATAATTTTGATTGATAAAGAGATTGCATGATAGTAATTTTAATTTTTATAATTTGATCAAATCTTATTAGAAGTATGTATATATAACTCGAGTTCGATGGATTTTCTATTCATCTGCATACAGTAAATATGTTTTTTATCTACAAATATAAAAGACTATATTTTCTACCCAATTTTTCATTTGGACAAAAATACTCTTTAATTTGATTTAGACAAATATAAGTAAAACATATTTTTACCCATTTTTTTGGGGTTTTTTCACTCTTTTATACAAATATGAATGAAAGAAAAATTCTTTTTTTTTATGTTAATGGGTAAAAACATATATATTTTTTATTATGTGAAAGTGATAATTACAAGTATTTCCCGTATATACCTCATCCTATATACTATACCGTATTTATGTGGAGAGATATATAATCAATTGCATCTCACACCATCAAGATTTTCATGAACTAAATGTATTATTGTTTACTAAAAATTCATATTAGACTGATTCACATGTACTATCCATAATTCTGACTCATTTTATAAATTAATTTTTATTTTATATATTATAAAATGAACTGTCTCTTTAAATTAAATTTATGAGACGATTACAATCTCACTCATTTATTGTTTAGTTGGAATGGCGTTGGTGAGAATATTGCGTTGAGCATTTCCAACACAATTTATGAGACATGTGGTGAATTAATTGAAGTTAGTACCAAGAATTAAGGTGATACCACAAATCAATTTCATCAATAATTGCCTACTTTCTCATAACGTGCATAAATGGACTCCCATAAATGAACATATATACTCGTAAAAATATTATTTCATGAATTTAAATTAATTGAAAAAAGAAGGGAGACATCAGGTTTGCTGCCTCATTTGAATATTAAGAGTGTTAGATAATCAGATATATTGTTAAGAATATAACATATTTGTGTGGTTGGATGATGCAACAATAAATTTCTTCTTAGGAAATTACATTCTACTGTAATCTTCATTTGATTTCCTTTGGAATGTAATATCTTGTAACCATAATTTAGCTTGATTTAATTTTACCTAAGTTATATTGACTTTTGAAAATTATAATAATAATAACAATAATAATAATAATAAATCCAACAAATTGTAAATAATTAAGAAAATATGTATTTCTCATTCAGGATATGAATTTATTCTCTTTTTAAGGAAAATGAATTCATCATTCAAGAATAATTTTCAATTTGTATTTGTATTGTAAGTTTTTAATGGTTTTGATCTTTAAATTAAACTAATTTCGTGTTAAAATAAATCTGTAAGAGCTTTTCAACCATATATTATGAGATGTATATATTAGTGAACATGTGTGATGAGATTTTATTCATTTAAAGTTGAATATTATACTGGATTGAGAAAGATGTTATTTTCTATATTCTTTTAAAATTGGTAAATTAAAAAAATATAAAAAAAAACAAATATTGTGATTTGTTAATTAATAATTAACTATAAATATCTGTTTATGAATTTAAAGCTAATAATTCTGCATTGTTAGGTTTTACGTCAGGTTATTAATGTATGATTAGGAAGCAATCAAGATAACTTATAAATCAATGAAATTAAATGGTTTTTATGAGTAGGTTTGGTTGGCTAATAAATAGCTAATATAATAATCTACATAGCCAAATTTTTTTTTTTTTTTTTTTGGGGATGATAAGATATTGTTTAAAAGTAAAATAAAATTGTAGAGAAAGTGCATTATAAATATAATACAGCTTATTGTGTTTTTTGAAGGAATGGTGAAAGGATATTTTCCTGTAAGAATTTCAAATATATATATATATATTTTTTTTTTTTTTATTTATTTATTATTTTTATTTTTTCTTATGGTCGTTGTAACATCCAACAAGACCAAAATCAAACCATTTTTATAATCTAAATATTAAGGCTATAAATAGAACCCCATTTGGGAGAAGAAGGGTTGGAAAATCTTTATACTGAATCACTATATTTAAATAATATACTTTTAATCTAATCGATCAGAAACGACCTATCAAATCAACCTCATTTTATCGAGTAGAAGCTTTCGAGTTCAATTAAATCATTTTTTTAATTACTTTACCTGACTGTTTGACCCAATTATTTAAGTAAATTTGCACGTTATATTTAATTATTTTAACAAATTTGAGTTGGATTTATATTTTTTTTTATCTATAAAAATATCTAAGAAATAGAAAAGGAAGAAACAAATTCAAGAAGTTATGAAAAGCATGCAAATGAGCATGGCTTTATGAGACTGGTTGGTCGAACCGATTAACTGGAAATCACTCATACTATTAATTAATTAATTGGTTCTATTTATAGATTGAATGACCATAAATCCTAAATTATCTGATAAGAACCAAACAAAATGGGTGAATCAATTAACTGGTTTCACCCAAATCAATTGTTTTGCTAATCTTCGTCTATTCAACTCAACAATGATAGATATACTTGAATTGTGAATCTCAATGCATCTTTATAAATGTATATATTTTGATGTCGATTAATGAAAACCTTTTTTTTTTTCCTAAACCAAACCAGATCAATTCACATACAAAATATCAAAATGAATCACTTGTTGGATTCAAATTTCCGGTTTTGATTCAATTTTACTTACCACCCTATTATAAAGTATATGAACTTAATTTGCATTTCAAGGACAAAGATGTCCAAAAGCTAACAAATGATGGAATATTTAAATGTTTTTGGCTTAGGCCATCATGCATGTTTTTCCCATGTAAATGTCGTAGAAAATATATACCACCTTAGAAACATGTATATTCTTCACACGAGTTGAATATTTCAACATCAGTCAACTCTAAATGGCAAATCGTCAATATATGTACTTAAGATGATAAAATGCAACATAAAAATAAAATAAAATGAATAACTGAAAAAAAAATCTAAAAATATGCATACTTGTTATGTTTAGTGTAATTTCCCTTTATATATACTAACAAATTCTCTTGAATTAATTTTTTATTATTATTATTGTAGAATTGGCATGAGTTACATCGCAAAAGCTACGCTATTTTTTATTTTGAATACTGAAAATATCTAACAATATCATAGATGTCTTAAAAATAACTTATAAATAAATTTAGTGTGACATCCTCCTATTCATATGTTACATTAATATTCGGAAAGAGCACATCCTAAAACAATAGTTAGTCTAGTGGTGCCGGTTTAACCGAACCGCCGGTTCGAAAAACCGTGGAGGGTCAAACTGGAACCGAACCGTGGGAATTTCGGTTCCGGTTTGTAAACCGCCGGTTCCGGTTTGAACCGCCGGTTTGGTCGGTTTGTTTTTTTTTTAAAATAATTTTTTAAATTTTTAAAAAAATTAAATTTGCATATAAATATTACAATTATATGTTATATATTACAAAATAACAATGTTTTTTGAGTAAATACTTTGATATAAATTAAAAAATAGAACTTACATTTACAAGTTACAACAATACTACATTACAACTTATAAATTATAATTTCAAAAATTAGAAATTACAATTTAAATATAACCAATACAAACCATAAACCTAAAAAAATTACAACTTATAATACAAATTAATAATAATAATAATCAATACAACTTAAAATTAAAGAGTAAAATAACATAAATACATAATATTATTTATATAAAAATATAAATAAAAAAAATAGAAAAACCGGCGGTTTAACCGACGGTTCAAACCGCCGGTTCGAACCGCCGGTTTACGGTTCGAAGAAATTTCGAACCGAAACCGAACCGTCGAACCACTGTTCACGGTTTCGGTTTGGAACCGAAACCGGGTCAACGGTTTTCCGAACCGTTGACCCCGGTTCGGTTCCGGTTTTCCAAACCGGATGGGCACCACTAAGTTAGTCTATAAATAAGTGCATATCTATTCTCCATAGAAATAACATACATGATCACCCAAAATCAATGAAGAAATAGATAAAATCTAATTATATCATATAGTTTATTCACACCATAAAATGGCCCATTAGAAGATTAAAAAAAATTATATTTATTTAAGATCATTCGATTTCAAACAATAAATAAATCGGATTATTCAAAAATTGAATATTTAAAATATTTGAATCAAACCAACTAACTCTCGTGAGGCCGGGCATTATGAAGTAGTTCTATCAACACAAGACAAGAAATAAATTATTATATATGCTTGCAAAGTTAGATACAGAAGTATGTGTTAAATTGCTGTATAAAATGTAAACATAAGCTCACACTTGATTAAGATAAGTGATTTATTTAATTTATCTTCACGTCATTGATTTCAATGAAGTGGCACTTTTTTTGTGGTTGGGAGGGGACCAACTTGTGATAATTATAGTAAAAGATATTGCTTTTTAGAAAAGAAGAATACAATAATGAGCAATTCAAAGTAAACCTAAAGACTTGCAACACATGAATGAGACACTCTCTCATCATTCTGTTACATATTTTATTCGAAAATTCGAATATAAAGAAAATCCTTAGAAAATTCAGATAAAATTTTATATGATCAATTTTGACTTGATAGTAAGATTGAAATGAATTGGGTAAGATTTTGTATTCAAAATGTGAATTTTTACCCACATGAAAAATAAGTAACCATGTAATGATTCATTTTAAAATATTATTACAATATTCGTTGGTCCCCCTTTTCACTCTCTGGCTTCTTTTGGAATTTGTAGGGATTGACCACTTGGGGCAGGTATTTCTTCCTCAACTTCACCATCACTCCTTTTTTTTCTTTACTTTATAAAGGAAACCATCATAATTATTCATATCTGTTTCTTGGTTTTAATTTATTTGTTTCATATTGATTAATGAAACATTTGCTATGTACACAATATCATTTTTTAGGAATTAAAATATGCATTAGTTACAAGAGTTTCAAATAAAAAGATGAATATTTATAATGAACGAATGTGTAGTATTGAAAATATGACAAAGTTCGATTCTTTTTTATATTGAAAAGGTGACAGATTAACTGAAACAAAAAATATTTTGTACAATGACAATTATTTTTAATCTAAACACTTCTGTGCAACTGGTGCACAAAGTTGTACGGATACCTTTATGTTATAAATGTAGTACATTTATGTACAAATATCTGTACTTTTTAAATTGAACATGCATAAAAGTATTACATTTATAACATAAAGGTACTACATTTATAATATAAAGGTATGGATTGCACGGTGCAACTGGTGCATAGAAGTTTTTGCCTTATAAACAGGTAGTTATGCATTGAACGTGATAACTTATAATCATTTACTTCATTACATTTTTTTATTTTCTATTTTGTTTGCCTTTTTACTTAAGTGATCTTATATCCTATTTTATCTCGATGTGACTTGAGTGGCAAAAGGTATTCGTTAAGAATTACCATCTCTTTTAATATTAACTTTAAAAAACCATATCATATGGTTGTAATCTAAAAAAAAATAATAATAAAATCCAAAAATCATCTCAAACTCATTAAAATGATTTTTTAACTACCCACTTCTATATGTTAGATGAAGTGGTATTTAAATATGTGAATATAAAACATCAGCAGGGATCACATATTTGAATGTTTTGGGTCTAAATATACTCCAACATAATTATTGTTTGGCAAAATATTAACCTTGTTTTGGTATTGCCATTACAACAAAAAAAATGTCTAGTTACGCATTTTTTTTCACTTGACGATATTAATTAGCGTCATGAAATAAACTACTCACACTTGTAAAAGTGTCATAAATTGCGTTGTTAAATTTGCCGTTACAAATTTTTTCCTAACATAAAAAACCATGCGTAGGTAAAGTTCATTTAGTGACGCTTTTGATAATTACGTTACTAACTTTGAAAATGGCGATACTACTTTGTGTCACTATTTTAATGGATCTGTAGTGTCTTTTTTTTACTCTTGCCAACACTAACCATTTGTGTCACCAAAAATAGCCACACTTTTTATAATATATGTTATTAAATTCTATAATGTTGTTTTGCAATTTTGATGACATTAGTCAATGATCGCATCCCTAAACTAGCAACACTCTTATGAATTATTGTTGTTAAATTGATGACATTTTTAAGGACAAATGTTGTTAAAGCATAGACACTTTTAAAGTGTACCATATTAAATTGATGACACAATCCAAAATTAGTGTTATTAAATATATGACATTTCTACAACTAAATGTTTTCAATTTGACAACTCTCTAAAATTAGTGATGCTTTTGGATTGTGTACATAAATTAGCAACACTCTTTCGAATTGTATCCTTAAGTTGAATATACATACTTTAGATGGTAAACTATTTACGGTAAATACACTATTTAAATAATACTTACTCAAAAGAATATTAAAATAAATTATCAAATAATTTTATTTATTAAAATTTCACCAATTCTTATTACAAAATAGAATGTGTAATACACTAACAACTGAGTTTATACTATTAATTAACCCTCTGACATAACATTATTGTCTTCCTTCATTGTTAATACTTGCTCAACATAGGAAGAAGTTTTGGAAATGACGACAAAACATATGCTCAACTGCAATTTATTTTGTCAACTAATATAATCCTGTATCAAAATCAAATCAACAACACTACGTAGTTTGATTATTTAGCATTTCGTAAATTAAGTAGAAAAAAAAACTTAAAAATATGATAAGAGAATACATCAAGTACTTACAATTCATTCCAACATAGAAAAAGTTCCATGTTTTTTAATAGCTGAAGAATTTGTATAACCTACATAAGTATTAAAACAAAATATGAAAAAAAAAAAAAGAGAGATTAAGTTAATAACTTTACTCAAAAATTAAGTATAAGAAACTTGAGGCCATCATTTTTCTTTCTCTTTACATCCCTTTTTGTATGCACGTTTTTTTTTTCTTGATTCTATGGGAAGTTTATGATTTATTGAAAAAAAAAAAAAAAGAAACTTGAGAGATATATAGTAGATTTTAAATGTGCACATCTTGACTTTAAAAAGGAAAGTTTTTAATTTTTAGTAATTGTTCCCTCTTTTACTCCTCTTTCCTTTGGTTTCATATACTTTCTAATTATTAAATATTTTCCTTTTCCACATTAGCAACCATTACTTTTGTAATAAATTTTTTTGAAGTAATTATTCTTGTAATAATTAAGGTCATTGTATTCACTTTAAAATTAAAAAAATATATTAATAATTTTCTAATTTAAAGTTCTCTAGTAAAAAATTAAACGTCCATGTTTCTGTTCATGTCCTCAATTCTAATAAATTATAATAACACAAATAAAAATTGTCATAAATTTTGTGATTTTTTTTTTTTTTTTTTTGCAAAGTGTTATAAATTTATATCACAAATAAATTTAAAGTTTTTTTTTTTTGCCAGTTGGCTCTACTTTAATTAATTAAAGTAATTTGACAGAATAAATAATCCAAAGTATAACAAGCATAATTTTTTAACAACTCCAAATAGAGCAAATCCATGAATCCACCTCAATATTGTCATTCTTGAAATGTGATTGATGTGGTGATCTGGTCTTGTCACCTCTTTATCCTCAATCTCTTTGATATGAACAAAACTAATTAGGTATATTGACAATACCGACCATTGTAAGACAATGTTAAAACCCATAGTCTCTTGTACACTCATCGTACAGTGCGACGGACCGTACACGATCGTATCCTGGGGCACGATTGACCGTGCGCCACAACACAAAAAATCACATACTTATAATCCTAAATGACATACTTAAAGCTAAAAATCACATACTTATGTAGCGCACGGTCGACCGTGTCCCATATCATGCGCTACACATGCGTTGTATTGTCGTGCATGGTCGGACCGTGCCCCATAGCACGAGAAAAAATCACATACTCAGAGTTGAAAATTACATACTTAAAAGCGGGAAATGACATACTTGTACACTGTTGTGGCGCACGGTCGACCGTGTCTTGGGGCGCGACCGTGCACGGTCCCGTCGTACGGTGCGACGATCTCACGCAAGTTTTTGCGATGTTAAAATTGGTATATAAAAAAAGAATTTGAGTGTTAATTTTATCGATGGTTAATCATTAAAAGTTAATTTACATTCGATAAGAAGTAACCAACTGGTGGAGTTAGTGTTATTATGTTTTACGAACTGTTTGAATTTGTTGCTGGAGCATATTATAAATGTCACATCAAGTGAAATATATCTAAATATATTATTATTATTATTGTTATTATATTTGAGTACCATAAATATCTATCGAAATTGATATATTTTATCATATCTGGTAATGTATGTACATTGTACTACATTCTCACTGAAAATGCAATTCACTCGTTTTGGAGCAAACATGAAAAAGTAGGGTTTACAAATTAGGAAATAAATGTGCCTCCACTCATTCATGTTGCATTTGATTTGTTTACCCTTTCTTATCAAAGTTTGGATGTTTTCATCTACCAAAAGAATAATTCAATCATGATTTATGGAAATATTTCTTGGAATCAAAGCTTTTGCTTTAGCCCTATATATATAATTTCTTGATATTTGTGAAAAAAAATAGATTTAATTATTTGAATATTAAGGGGAAAAAACTCCTAAATTGTAGAAATTTCAAGATCATAATTTATTTTTAAAATAAACGTATATAAATGACAATAAATTTATTTTAAATCTAAAGTTTTTAACCTCGAAAGGATTTCAGTTATAAATATTATAAATTAATGTTATAAAATGGAGCCACATTATCCGTAACTCGAACACATATTCACTTATCAAATTCATATGTAGTACAACATTCTTTTCTATAAGATTTAAATAATTTTATTTTTATTTTAAGATAGACGTATAAAAAATGGCCATCATAATTTATTTTTTAAAATAGACATATAAAAAATGACAATAAATTTAGTTAAATCTAAAGTTGTTAAATTCGGAAGAATTTATTTATAAATATTATAATATAATATTATAAAACGAAGCCACATTAATATCCATAACTCAAACATATATTCACTGATCAAATTCATATGCAGTAGAATATTCTTTTCTATAAGATTTAAATGCTCCAATTTTATTTTATTTTTGGCATATAATGAATTAATATGATGGAAATTCTCAACCACCACCCCACAAAAAATAGGTGTACATATAAATTGTAGCCATCAAATATTCACGTATTTCCGATAAGTAGGTCATTTCCTTATCCTCTTTAACCTCCACAGAAAATGATCTCTAAATAAACCATGGTACTGGTTAATTTATGATACTAAAAATATAGAAATAAATCGCCAAGTTTAATTATATGCATATAGAAGAAAATTAAAAAAAAACAAATACTTAAACTTATCCCAAAAATTATAAAAGATTGTTTCATATATATAATCCTATGAGATGAAACTCATTATCCACGACAAAAAAAAAATTCATTTTCACAAGTCAACCTTTAATTTATCAATTATAATTTTTGTAAATTAAGCCATCAAAACATGGGATAACAACTAAAAGTGTCTCAATTAATATAATGGTTCACTTTTCCATCACTCTATATAATTTATATATACATTTTTATCACAATCCACGAAAATTGACATTTTTATCCTCAAATATTAATACCTTGATAAAATATAAATTGGTTGACTCATCTTATTCCAATCATGAACAATAAAAATGTCAGGATTATTTTGAAAATTTTACCAAGATTGTGATAAAGAAATAAAAAATTTATATTATATAGTAAAAATATTAAAAAAATTTAATTTGATGATATTTTACCATCAAAATATCATCGTTAAATATAATAATGGGTTAAATTGTAAAATGAAAAAGTTGGAAAAGGAGCAGGGCTGCAGGGGGTTATGAGTAAATAGAAAGAGGTGGGTGGATGTAAAGGAAAAAGAGGGGGAGGATCTGCACCGTAAATTGTGCGTAGTTGATAAAACATCAACGTCGGAGGTGGGTGGTGTTTTTGACCGTGCCATATATTAGGTGGGCCCTATCAGTGTTATGTTTCCTAATTAAAGGACATAATCCAGGCTGTGGGCTCCACATTAGCCTGCTTCCCCTACACTTAACAGTACACAATACCCTTTGTTAGTTGAGTTCTTTTCCCAATACTTTTCACAAATACTAGGAAATTAATTACTGAAACAGAGACTATATTTTTGCTTCTTTTTTTTTTTTTTTTTTTTTATATTTTTGCTTTTATATAGGGAAGAATTTTTTTTAATTGGTTTTAATGTTTTTGGGATTTTTCTTTTCCTTTTCTATTCCATTTTTTTTTTCACGTTTACAGGAGTATTTCTCCAATGATCTCGATAACATGTAAAAATAATTTAGTTTGAATGGTATTTGAGAAAAAAAAATCGATTATAAAGTTTAAAAATATAAATAGATCAAATGACAATGCCCAGTGTTCATTTCATGTATTATATAAAGTAAGTTTTAGTAGGAGATTATTTTACAAATCTAATTTTTTGAGATGAGTTGACCCGATTCGATAACGTAGGTCAATGATTGGTTAACATTATTGATCCAAAAGTACGAACAAATCATGTATGCTACCATATCCACCATTTATGTGTGATAAATCCAACACAATCATTAATGATTATACATCTCATTATTTTAAATATTGTGATTTGAAATTAATGATTATATTGGATGTGACACATCAATGGTGGACGCATATTAATGCTCTCATAGTGGGTGGCGTAACATTATTTATGACACGATACAAATGAAAATATTTTTATGTGTAGCATGTGATATTTTCAAAAGTATTACATGATATATATATATATATATATATATATATATATATATATATATATTACATTATGAGAATAAATTATTACTTGTCAAATTACAATTTTCTCAAATATAATTGTTATACCCCACTAATTTGACCCGACCAGGAAGGCAGAAGACCCGACCAGGGTCCGACTAGAGATATTCGAGGGGCACGCCAGATTTAGTTTATTTCACGAAGGAGTCCACAAAAAAGAAACAAATCCCACACCAAATCATATCCGATTTAGATATGATTAAATCTAATTTTATCTTATTTAGACCCTAAATCCTAGGGATTTATTTCTTATTGTTCAAGTAATGTATCTTAGTTTTAGCCTATAAATAGGGCCTCAATTATCATTCAAGAAGAGATCAAATTCTAGAGAAATATCAAATTCTAGAGAAATATCGAATTCTAGATTCGAAATCACTGTAATTAGAGAATTTTATTTTCTCTTTTATTTTCTCTCTTCTTTATATAGAACGAGACGAAAAAATTTGCCCGGATAGGCACCGGGCACAGTCTTTCTTTTACTTTATTTGATTTTCTAAATTCTATTCGATCCGATTCATTAAAACCGGATCGACTTCTTTGGTGTTTGGCTAGGATTTTGTGCTCTACAAAATCTGACGTCAACATTTGGCGCTAGAAGGAGGGGGCTGAGAAACAACGCATAGCTCAAAGACTACCAACACAGCAATGTCCTACCTAGTCTCCAAGGCCGGAACTTATAATTGGGCCCATTGAGAGGTGCGTATTTTTATCCAAGGTATTGTATATTTTACATATATCACATGATGTGTCATTAGAAAATAATCATGATCATCATAGAAGAAAACTTCCACACAAAAAAAAAATAAAAAAAAAAGAAAGCCAAACGAGTGCTCGGGAAGAAAACGAGGGCTACGACCCAAACTTCCAAAGAGCCACACAGTGCTCGGGAGGAAAACGAGGGCTACGGCCCAAACTCCGAAAGGAAAACGAGGGCTACGGCCCAAACTCCCAAAGAACCGAACGAGCACTCGGGAGGAAACGGGCGAGTGCAGTTTTAAAACTTGCAAAGTTCTCCAATAAATCTAATACTTCGTATTTTTGTTTCAATATTCATTTGATCCTCTTTATTAATTAATGCGTTGAATTTTTCCTCCAATAATTGTACGAGCATGGTCGATACATCTTCCATACAAGTTGACAGAATCAGAGTCACACCAACCAAGCTCGAGGCCCAATCAGGATTCGGCCCGTACCGAGCTTGGGGGCTAAATTAAGGCAACGAGATGTATCGAATTCACGATCCGAATCGACCAATGAGCTCTCGACGTGTCGCAAAGGTTAGTCAGCTTCGCGGGGCTGTCTTGAGTTAGGCACCGACCAGAACAAGTCCGACCACTGCCTAAGGGGCTAATGTTATACCCCACTAATCTGACCCGACCAGGAAGGCAGAAGACTCGACCAGGGTCCGACTAGAGATATCCGAGGGGCACGCCAGATTTAGTTTATTTCACGAAAGAGTCCACAAAAAGGAAACAAATCCTACACCAAATCATATCCGATTTAGATAGGATTAAATCTAATTTTATCTTATTTAGACCCTAAATCCTAGGGATTTATTTCTTATTGTTCAAGTAATGCATCTTAGTTTTAGCCTATAAATAGGGCCTCAATTATCATTCAAGAAGAGATCAAATTCTAGATTCGAAATCACTGTAATTAGAGAATTTATTTTCTCTCTTCTTTATATAGAACGAGCCGAAAAAATTTGCCCTGGTAGGCACCGGGCACAGTCTTTCTTTTACTTTATTTGATTTTCTAAATTCGATTCGGTCCGATTCATTAAAACCGGATCGACTTCTTTGGTGTTTGGCTAGGATTTTGTGCTCTACAAAATTTGACGTCAACAATAATCATTGATTTGAAGTCATGGAAACATATAAAAGTATTATCTTGTACAAACAAAAATATTACATTGCAGTATTTATCAAATTACAATCTTTCAAAAGTATCATACTCAAAACTATTACATATATAATATTAAAGTATTACCTGTATTACTTAATATATATATATATATATATATATTCAATTTCATCAATTAATAATTTTACAAATTTGCCTAATTTTTTTTCTAATTACAAAAGTTTACTTTTATTTTAATTTTTTCTCTAAATTCTTTAAATTACAAACAAATTATATATAAAACTTTTTGAAGATAAATAAGGTTGTACCATGTGTCTCCTATCGATATTACTTTTATACATAAAGAGATATTTTTAGATTAGAGATATAACTAAAGAAAATCAAGTGTATTCACTGCACCAAATAAAGCATTAATATGCTAATAACCATCCTTTATTTCATACCCACCATATATTCGTGCATTTATATGATGGTACATAAAGGAAAAGTGTATCTATCTATCATTCTGAAAGAAATGCTATCTAAGTTATAATTAACTGAATTAATTGTAAAAACAATGTAATCATGATTTTCTCAATTTGAAAAAAAATAATAAAAAATTCTCAGTACATTTTCTAAACTTGCAAACGTGTTGTTGTTCCCCTTGAATCCTACCTTCTTGCCAATAAATAGATAAATAAATAAATATTTAAAAAAATTCAACAGCCTATTTGTGTTAACATAAAGTAATATAGAAAGGTACAAAATCGTTTAAGATTGAAAAAATCTGTAAACTCAACTGCTAAATATCAAAACTATTGGTCTATATATAACTGAAATGAAATAAAAGCTCCAATCAAGTTGATGAGAAGGGAACATATTCAAAGGCAGTCAAATATTGTTGTCTTGTAATATATTGTCAAGTTAAAAAGTATGAGTCTTCTTTTTAACCTTTTTGTCCCACTTTTTCGGGAACGGATTCCCTGCTGCGAGCTTCAACACAGCGAATTGTGTCATCGCACCAAACGACTGCGTTTAGAGTACTTCCTTCTTTCAAGTTGGGAAAAAAAATGCAAAAATATTCCTACACTTGTTTTTCGATATAAAGTTGATTTCTAGAAAAAAAAATTCGGATTAAATATAACCCCAATAATTATCCTTAGGCACAAATGAACTTATTTCTAATTATCCTACGAAAAGAACAAAAAAAGTTATTTTTGTATTAAAGTTAGAAGGTACAAATGTGAAAAAAAAAAGTTCATTTTTGTATCCAACACAAAATATATTTTAAAATATTCACCCCTTGTCTCATCTTTATTTTCCTCCTACTCCACAACTAATTTCATTTTACCTGTATGAGTATGAATGTGACATGTGATACGGTGTGAAAAAATCAATGATTAATGTATGATTTTTTCAAACTGTATTACATATCGGATTTATATTATTATTCATATAGGTAGAGTGGACAAAACTCTATTCCACTGCCACCCCTTCAACTTGACATGTCACACTGCCAATGCCCCATAAACAAAATTGAATAGATATGTCATCTCAACTATATACGACCAAACATTGCTCTATATTATTTATATATATATATATCTCTTTGCAAACAACTTAACTAAGTTTCTATTTCTTATAATATCTATTGTTCAAAATTAAAACGATATAATTATAAAAGACAACAATAATTAAAAAAAAAAACTCAATCTCGATAATAAAGTAAATGTTGTAAATAAAAAAAAGTATCGGACACTAAAATTTTTTAAAGTTGTATAATTCAGATTCAAATCCAAATTATCGCAATTTATATCTTTTATAAAAATATAATACCATTTGAGTTACAAAACTCATGATATAACGATAGAGATGTTGATAGAAAATCTAAAATATCAATTAGAATCTCCTAAAATTAAGTATTATAATAAATGATATATGATGACACTCAATTTTGGTAACTATAAATACTCTACTAGCGCAACGGGAAATGGGCAACAATAATGTTATATAGTATTATATATATCTTCACGTGAATTTCACGCCAATTTAAAAATAAAATAAAATTATATACCAATGTAGTATGGAAGCAATAAAAAGACGCCACGTGTATTTAGATGGGACACGTGGAGGTTTCTGATAGCACCAACACATTATTGGACTATTATTTTCTGTTACGTCGCGTCACGGAGCTCGCGTGAATCACTGTTTGGTGAGTCGTTGGAATGGTCAAGATGACGTCATGCAATGCGTAGATGATGTCACCGTGCTTCTTTCATTTAATAGAAAATTGATTCTTTAGAATATTATTTGCTATCCTGTATTATTCAATATTCCTTTGTCAATCACAACCCCAACTAATCTATTTTTATATTCCATCATCTTCAACGGAATATTCTTTCAAAATTAGAACAAATTCTAGACACCAAATATAATATAAGATTCGAATATAATATATATAAATAATGATCACTTATCAATTGTAAACATGTATTATTATATTCACTACTGATGTGTAAATATTACATTTTTTTAAAATCATAATTTAAAATTGATGATTATATAAATTTATGAAACATTAATGATAGACAAATTAATGTATGTCCATGATGGATAGGGAAACGTATCTGTATTTTATGTACATGATATCAAAAATATAAATTGTTTATGTGTTCATTATAGACACATATTAATATGTTAAAGGTTGATGTGTAGAAATCTCACTTCTTTAAATTATGTAATATAAAATTAAAAATACGTTTGATATGCTACACATCAATAAATAACACAATAATATATGTATCCACGGTAGATAAGTCAATACGGTATTAAAACTTGGAATACCTTAATCAATAGATTCGAGCCTTTTTTTTTAATTAAAAATTAGAAAGAAAAAAAGCAAATAGTTAGAACCAGTAGTTGGGGAGTAAACCTATTGAAAGATTGATTGAGTGATGTTTAGTTAATTCTTGTACTCCACAAAATCAGACCGTGGATGTTAGGACAAATTCCCCACTAATAATTACAGGATAATCTTAATTAGTAGTATTTGGCATAGTTAATTACCACTCTTACATAATTGATTACACATTTTAACTCGACTAAAATATTAGTTGGCATGTATAAGTGTCATTAACTTTGTGGTAATGATGTCAACCTGTGATTTCTACCAATTCTTGTTATTAATTTTGTTTATTTTCACGAAAAATCTAATACTTTATACCCATGTTTGTTGTGTACAAGTAGTATTATAATTTTCCTTTGACTATGTATCTATATATATTTTAAATTAAAGTTGAAAAGCAAAAGTATTACGTACCACTATGAAATATTATCTTCCAAATATTATAGTAAATGATTGACGGTATTAAATTAAAGTTTTTTTAATATGCGAGTGGTTTTGGAAAATATGAAATGTAATAATATTATTTTTGCAAAAATTTATATGAATCTAGCTATTTCAAATAAGACATTACATAGACAGAGCTTTGTATATATAGTCTTTATTTGAGATCGATATTAATATCGTTGAATAGTTGACTCGCTTTTATTAATTCATATGAACTCCGTGTTACTTATAATCTCATGTGGGACCTACTCTATTATTTTAACCTTTTATGATATTTAACAAAATTGTAATTCTAGGATGGAGGGATTTTATAAGACTGAAAATAAATCAATCTGTTAGACACTTCACTTAATATTTATTTATATATATAAATTTCTTTTTTTTAGGTGAAAATTTGGGTAAGACCATCTCATAACTCATACTTTGAGGTTGAAGCCTCACTAAATCGATTATACCGAATCGATTTTTTCAATTTATTATAAATTAGAGTTACGTTATTTTACATCCTAGTTTCTTAAATGAAATTTTGATCCACTGATGAAAATTTGTGACGGTTTTACACTAAATATGTAGAAAATGATGAAACAATTGGTAAAAACCAAATATATATGTGGAAAATGATGAAACAATTTATATAAAATTCTTAACATATTAAATTAAATAAGTGTCAAGATCAAACATGTATTCCTAGACTGAAATTAAATTAAACAATGTCATAACTTATAAGCAAAAGTAATATTTTCTCTTTGAAAATGTGTGGTGTTGACATGACTCAATGCATACATACAATGAGAAAACTACGATTTTTAATTAGTAAATGAAATTTAATAAAAATGAAGCCAGTTGTTACATTTGTATTGATGAACAAAAAAAATAAATAAATACAGTTTCCACCGCCTTTTCTATGTTTTAATGATAGTACTATAAAGTATTGGGAGAGATAATGGCGCAACTATCCTTGTATTAATTTTGATGAATAATCATTAATTCCTTAATTAATTTTGATGGGAATTAGATTCACACTATTCAATTAGTTGTTGGTCAGTTTTGTCAATATTGTTGGAAGTCATTGTCCTAAATAATGCTTCAAAGACTCACCTCATCTTACCACATTTTTTTTACTTTCATATTTCACTTTACCTATTTAACTTTGACTTCAATTTTTTTTTTTCCCCTGAATTTGATTATAAATATATATGTTTACCAAAATTTGTTGTAACTCAGGAAAAAAAAAAAAATCTTTTGGGGTTAAAAAATGACACATAAATTCTTTTATAAAATTTTGAAAATGAGTTTTGTTTATGAATAATAAGGATCTGTCTCACGATAAAATATCCGTGAGACCATCTCATACATGTTTTTGTCAAAACATCCACAAAAACATGGCAAAAAAAATAAATATTACTATGTGCATCAAATATGAAATACACGATCTAGACATTAATATATCTTGTACAGTAAAATACAATAATAACGTAATTCATTACAATCGAATTTTCTTTTTATGCACTTTTTATATCTAGACTATTTTTTTTATAAAGAATACTACATTTATTTCATAATAAGAGTTATTATAAAGTTTTTGACATAGATTAAGGGACATAAAAATTAAACAAATATATTCTAACTAATCAATACATTTATGATTTCCAGTTAGAGAATCGAATTAATTTCATACAATATCATATTAAATCCCTAAATTTTAGCTAAGGGATATTTATAAGGATAATTTTGAAATAAAATTGCATAAATGACTAAAACGACACTTCATTTGAAACAAAATTTAAACTCCAAAACGACACGTATTATGATAATGAGGAGGTATAACACGTTAATATTAAAAAACTTATAAACTAAAATGAATCATTCAATTTTCTTAAAATTATTGGATTAAAAAATTATCTAATTTTTTATTTTTAAAACATTGTCCAATTAATTTTATATTGTAATTTTATTAGCTTCAACTTTTCTATAGTAAATATTTCTATCTGTATTTCTTAATTAGTACTCCCTCCGTCCCTTAACACTTTGCACACTTTCCTTTTTAGTTTGTCCTCAAACACTTTGCACACCAAAAAATGACAAATTTTATCACAATTTGTACCCTTACAATACACACAATATCATTACTTTTTCTTACAATATCATTACTTTTTTTGTCTTTTTCTCACATAATTGACCTTTATACCCACCATAAAAAAGCAAAGATTCATTTTTTCTTAAAAATTGTGCCCAATTTAGTGTGCGAAGTGTTGTGGGACGGAGGGAGTATATTGTAATCTAAATCTACCAAGAATAGCCCGAACACTTACCAAATTTAAAATAAAAAACAGACAACGTTTCATATGGATGTGAATATGAAACTGAAGATAAAAGTGGGTTTAATTTGATATATTATCGATTGTGATTTGATATTTTGGTCATTTGGTGTGAGTAAAAAAATAATTAAAATTTATATTTATGGAAGTTTGTTATGCACGGGAAAAATGATATATTTCCTTTAGTACTATCTTAGAGATCGTATAAAATTTTGTTTTTAATGGTCTGTAAGAAACCATCTTTTACATTGTTTTGGGCACTTTACAACGACATTTATACATAATTAATTAAGATTTTTTTGTTACATCAATGTAATAAACACGAGTAGTAATTCAATAATGTCTTTGTTTTTTTTTCTAATCTAACAATAAAACGTTCGATGGTCCAAGAAACGAGCACTTTTTGTTTCTTTCCTCGGATTGTGTGCGTGTGTGTACATATAATCTTCTCATAAAATTTTAAAAAAAATATATATATACACACACACACACATATAATATTATTGTTGTATATTTCCTCCATTTATTTAAGATTATTTCATTTAAATTAAATCAAAAAAGAATGATCACAATATCTCTTGGTAGAGTGCTAAAAATGTGAGTTTCACAAAAGTTATGAGTATTTATCATAAATTAAGACATGAATATATAAAACAAGATAAGGGCAGATTCAGAAGAAAAAAAGTAATTATTCTTAACGGATAAAATATTTTATAAATTCTAAAAATATTTAAAAGGAGTGTATAAAAAGTTGGTACGATGTCTTTAATTTAATATTTGAGTTAAAAAAACACATGTTATACTATTTGATTAAATATATTAAAATGTCAACCAGAGAAAAGACAAACATGATTACTATAAACTTAACAAGAATCAAGAATTCTAAAAATAGTAAATAATTCAAGAAATTTTATGAACGAAATATTTGAGCTATCTTTTACTACATATTTACATTGTACTTGAGATTTTCTATCCTGCATTATATTAATTATTTTAAAATAATTATTTATATCCTATATATTAAATGATCAGTAATTAACGTATAAAGTGTATTAAGTGAAACCAAACATGACATGTATCATCAAGATAACAAATGATCCATACTTTTTATAAAGCTATTTACTTCATTGGATGTTATTGGCTCATAGCCCATGTCCTCTAAATATTAATAATATATATATACATATATTTTTGATGAAAAAATAATGTTGAGTTTTAAATAAAAAAAATAAAAAAATCAAAGCTATTGGGAGGACTAATGGTGATGTGACGCCATTTATATCTCTTAAATTCTCAATTAAAAAGCCGTATAAGTTCAAAAAGCCCCCACATTGTTGAGGCAATAGAGAAAAACCGTTTCCTCACAAAGGACAAAAACACATATTTTGAATATTTAAATAAATAAATAAATATTTGTGAGTTCTGGATTAATAGTTATTTATTCACTCAAAGTATTTTTATCCCAAATCTTTTGTTAAATGATCATATAAGTTTGATGAGGTCTGTGTGTATGCATATTGTTAAAATTTAATTATATATCTAAATAAAATTTAATGAGTTGTGCTTTGAATGCACCAATTGACTCAAGTTATTTACTTTAAAATATTATCAATTTACTTTGGAATATATAGGGTGTAAGGTTCATATCTTCATCTCAATGACAATAAATAACCAAACATAATTCAATCTCTTAGTACAATGATAGAAACAGTTTTAGTGAATTTTTCTGATTGATTTTATTGCAATTCCATCAGGGAACCATGACATGTGAATATGTTTGGACTAAGTCTACTATACCATACCATCAAATAATGTGATAGTTTTAGCCTAAAAGGGGCAATTTCCCCTAATAAGAAATTGCTTAAATTTTGCTACATTTGGTGCCTTAGTTTTTACCCTACACACAGAAACACTTTACTTTTAAAAGGGTATTATTATGGGTGCGGCTATCCGCACCCCATAACTTACTGAACACACCCCATTTTCTATACAAATAAAAAATATAAAAACACTAAAATGGAGTGTGTTCAGTAAGTTTTGGGGTGCGGCTATTATTATTTTGAATGAACTTGTATCAAAAATTGCATCATTAACTGCAATTAAATTATATAATATATAAATATATTTTATTGTATGTAAATTAAATCGATGCTACACACAACAATGTGGTATCTCTACCAAATTCCTAGGTAAATTTATACTAATCACTAATTTGTGCATATTGGCTGTTTTTCTTAAATTTTATTAAATGGGTTTTGCTTAATTGACTTTCTAATGGTTCTAAGTGTATTTACACAACTTGATTAACCTCAAAATGTAGAGTTTGTTGGTACAAAAAGAGCACGAAAAATGGCTAAATAATAGTGCATAGGAATAGAGTGATGCAGAAGAATTGGTTATATAATGGTTGATGGTCCAAAAAAGGTAAAAGATAATAGTGTCCTAATCCCACCTAATAATATATGGCTTAGTTGTGGTCACTCTTGATTTTTGTGTAGGACTACCTTTTTTTCTTCTTTTCATCCTAATGTCTATTTCATATACTAAAAGGTAGAATGGTAAATGTTTTAATTGCAGCCATGGACTCGACCACTCAATGCATACTTCACGCTAAGTACCAAAAAAATGTCTTATCTCTACAATTGCCTCTATTTTGTCCCACTTATCTACACCATGGATTTCTTTTTGATGGAATATAATGTCACAATGAGACCGACATATAAATATAGTTTCGTGGGATTCGTGAGACGGAGCCCCATATCCTACAAATCAAACTCATTTTTAATAACCCATATGCAGGTTATGGGATATAGTTTTTGGAATGACCTGCTTTAGAAAATTAAGTTTTTTGGGACGATCTTGTAAAAATCATGCAATATAATGTTTTCCTTTTCTAAGATTTTTTTTTCCTCAATGGAAGCCCAACAATTTTCATGGGCTTTGTGTCTACATTTGTTTAGAGTTGACTTTTTATAATGAAATGGGCTTAGTTTTATTTGATTGGACACCCTTCTTATGGTGAAATAAATTCATGCTGAATATATTGAGATATCATAGAATCAATATTGAAATATTTTTTTGGAACCATCAAATGATATATTAGATCTCAGATTGTTATTTGTAAAATACAAAAATGGTGGTTGATTTCTAGTACATTTGATTTACCTTCAGTTAACATAGTTCATATGAATCAATAAAAACAGATCAATATATTTAACACGGTCTCATATATAAAATTCCTTCTCACATAAGATCTTATTGTTTTGCAAAATATAAATGAGGATCTCCTAAATAGGTGATCAACTTTGCAGCGAAGTCTATGTCAGTATATTTCAGAAAATTAATAAATATCCACTTCACAAGTTTCTACAGTTTTAAACAGCCTGAAAAGCCAAAATTCTCAAGTTTGATGTAAAACAATCAAACCTTGTTTGCCAAACAAAAAAAAAGTTCAAAACAGGATCATGCTACAATAGTCTAAAACACCAAAATGTAGAATCTGTCTACATTGTATAATCCACAGATCGATCATCCATACATATAAATTATCATCCCCAAAGCCTACTAATGAATCCCTTCTTTTCTTTCTTCATCCTGTTCTCCAGTGATGGGAATTCAATCAAGTCGTAGGCAAGATCGCGAACAATTGGATTACGCGGAATGGCTTGGAAGGCAGGTGGAAAGGCTTCGATGCGAGGGATCGACTTTGTGGTGGGATCACCAACAGCTGATTCGTATTCATCTATTTTCTCCATCAGCAATTTTTCAACCTGAAGCAAATTAGATGAGCATGTAAACAATTGTTCAACCATGATTCTGTTTCGGTTAATTTACACTTTCACTCAATTAGTGTGAAAGAAAAGCTGAAGTTACGTAATGTACCTTTTTATCATTTCCTGTTAATGAGATATTGGAGATCTTTCTAGAAAGATTTTCCGGAGCCTTCTCCTCCTCCATAACTCCAGTTGCATGTTCTATACAAATGCTGGATCGACAATCATTGTAAAGTGTCGTTAACTCCTTCATAGCAACCTGTGATCGATACCAAGATACCAGTTTCAAGTTTAGAAGAAAGTTCTAAAGTATGTTATGCATTAGAAGAAGCTTACTAAATTCAAGCAAATTGCACCAGACACACAGAAACAAGTAGATAATGGTACTACGAACAGAAAGAGATTCAGTAAATAACCAGATACTTACATAGCTGGCAATGAGTAAAGAATAGTTCCCATTAAAATAAATAAGAATACGTACACAACTGAAGAATGATTTACAAAGAAAACATCAAAAGCTATATTGTAAACTCTACATGAAGATGAAGTAAAAGAAGTGTCATAAAAGATGGAGGAGCATGCAACACACCTGATCAGAATGGGAAGAGCTCTTAAGCTTCTTAAGAGCATCCTCAACTAGAGAACGAGCTTTGCAGTACAAAGCATATGCTTCTGGCCTTTTTCCAGCTAAACTGTAGGATTTTGCCAAGTAAAAGCACCTGGAGGAAATTGATGAAGAGGTCCGTGTCCAGAATGTTAAAGAGGCAATTAAGAATTAAAGGTGTTCAGAGCTAAAATTATGGACAGAGGAAATCAAAGAGATCTTTAAGATGCTATACAAAACAACCTAGGTATTTATTGATTATACCATGTAAGAGACTAACAAAAGTAAAAGAACAAAATAATGTAATATGATAGAATGAAGCAAGCCAAATTACCTCATAGCCCATTGATTTACCTAACTACAAACTGGCATTGTTTATAACAAAAAAAGAAAAAAAAAATGGAGGATAGGTGGTGATATATTCTCATCTTCCAAGTGGCATATCTTTTTACTTTATGAGGAAGGGATACACAAATTTGATAAGACAGACCCACCCAGTCCACTACAACTTTCAAACAATATATTGCTAAAGATAATAAGAATCTTAAACAATAAGACCAAGAGAATAAAGGAGTAGCAGACTGCCTAAGTAAATTTCTTGTATACCAATGGTTGGAATTAAACCAATATAAGCTGTTTGGAGAAATGAACAAGATGGGTGAAAAAAAAAAAAAGATGTGAGAAACTAGGGCCAAACCTTTCTGCTCGAAAAACTAAACTTTTCAGTTCACATTCCTCACTAAAGGCCATTTCTTCTGGTTTTCTGTCTCTTCCTGAACTAACCAGATCGGAAAGATCAGCAGCATTCTGTTTGAAAAAGAAGTTACTTTAGTTGTGTTATAATATTTAATGCGTAAGAACCTATATTTTTTAGCATATTTATTGTTAACATTAATGTGAGGGTTAATGTTCATAAGAAAATTGTAGCAGTCGCTGGGTACTCACCTGTAGCAGGAGATCATACAATCGGACCAGCTCTTCAGGCCTTGTGATTTTCTCATTTTTGTCATCACGAACCTTATTGAGTTTACTCTTTGCCATGTGCACCAGCAACTGATTACGCTCAATGGTTCTCTCTCCTAGGACAGCACCAATAGCTTTATCAAGGCCACTCAGATCATCCTTCATAGTTTCTGAATTACTAGTGGTAGCCTAAAGCACAGAAAACACCTGAATCAGACTCATAAAGACATGCTGATTAAAGAATTCAAAACTCCATCTCCTGCAAATAATCTGCTTCATTCAGTGCATAAAGCTGTTTCATGTAGAAATACATAGAACATAAAAAATTCAGAGCAGCCCTCACCAAGTCATTTCGTATACAGCTCCTGGCTTCATTATAAGCAGCAAAAATTTTGTCAAATATGGCTAGTTTTTTCTCTGCAGGCATTGAATCTGCTCCTGGACCATTAATATCTTTCTCCAATTCCTGAGCTGATCAAATTGGCAATGCATAGAGACCTTGAGATTCGGTCATGGAAAGTTCGACAATTCATGAATTTAAAATTAAAGAAATAACAAAACCCAGTTGACATGCATGCAGCAGATGCCATCATGGTAGCAACTATGCATGAAATGGTGAATGCATGTTTGCATGCAGATATTCAAACATAAATGACACTTATATAAGGCTAAAAGGGGGGGGGGGGGGGGGGGATAATCAGCTTTAAGAATCTACCTTAGCCTAATCTCAAGAACCAGAAAACTTGCTAATACTAGATGGGTGGATTCAGATTGGCTACATAAAAAGATGTAAAACAAATGTATATTCTTATCTATTATATAAAACCACTAGGAGCAAATATTACCAAACTTATAAGATCCTTCAAACCTCAGTAGAACAAGGGTATGATCATCATAAACCAGAAGGAAATTAGGAAAAATCGAAAAAGAAGAAACCATCCGCCTCATCCTTCCTCTACATCAATCCTTGTGCCTGTAGAGCCACATCCTGCCTGAAATCCCTGTCCCTCAGCTAAAGGCTTAAATCAATCTCCATCTGCAGGTAAGCTACATCCAGCAACACATCCTCAACCCCCCCCCCCCCCCCCCACCAATCCACCACCACCACCATAAAAAAAAATCCTTTCAGATGCTCCACCAAAACAAATGACACTGAAAGATTTTATGCAGATAGTGGTGGAAATAGTGGCTGTATGTCAATTAGCATAGGAGAGCCATGAGGTTTTTTTCCAGGTAAACTAAGAAAGTAGGTGACCAAAAGGTAGAGACGTGTCTTCAGAGGGGTTTTGCAGAAGAAGGCCTAATCGACATTTTCTATGAGAAGGCTTCAAGTGATCGTCATTTGATGTGGGCAGAGATAGACTCACCTCCAGCATCTTATTCTCCATTCATTCTTTCTACATAAAAGATTCTGTATTCTTCCACTTTTGTTTCACTCACAGCACTAAAGTCTCTTACAAGCCAAGTGTCGGATATTCAATAATAATAATAATAACCAGTAGAAATAAGATCACATGACAATAAGTTTCTGGACAGAAAAGATATGAGAGAGGCACATGCTACAATCTGTCAAAATGCCAAACCAAATCAGCAATCATAACAGATCTCCAAATTATGTGTATGGAGTGGTCCAATTGAAATTAAGGTGCATTATACAAGCCGTTTTACATAGATTATGGACCTCCAGTTTTTGACGCTGTGAGGATCTCACTACGCAGTTTTATCATGTCTTGCGGATTTATTTTCCATATCAAAATTGACTTGGTTGTGTTTACATGTGGACCAAATGCGACCATAATTAACCTTTTAGCAAGCCTGCAAGGCCATTTTATAGTACTACCACCAATAAGCATCGGGCAGGAAAATGAAGGCAAATAAAAAATACAAAAGAAGATCCATTAAACCATAAGATAACTAATGTACTTCGACCCATGGTACTCATAGTTCTTGACGAAAATCTACCTTTAAGTATGGAAACCCGAGTCTTTGCATTTGAAATAGGAAATCTATGACCAAGCCAATGAAATTCAGTCATCGATGCAGCCTGTTGCGATCGAGCCTCAGCCATGACAGCCTGGAAATTATGACAAAACAAAATAAATTATCGATGAGGGCCATCCACAGCACATGTGCTACGCTACCAAGATAAGTTAACTTGCAAAACACAGGCACTCTGCTTTGAAAGAAATTATAGTGTTCTCAAGTATCAACTACTAACTACACATCATACACTGCCTAATTCAAGAAATACACTCACCTCCAGTTTAGCTCTGAAAAGGTCCAGAGCAGGCCCTTCCATTTCTCCTACATGGAGTAGTTCAGAAGTTTGTAAATTTGACTCCCCAATTTTGTGTAGGCAATATCTTATGCTAGGTTCAAGTTCCTCAACCCGCTCCCGGCATAAAACTTGGTTTTCTAGATCTCCATACTTCCCCAGTTCCTCATAAACAGCCCTATAAAAAAATCAAGGAAGTTAACTAGCATCAAACAGATCCAACAATGGAAACTATAGCCTTCCTGAAACAGTACAAAATACGCATGAAATAGTAAAATAACATATAATTGATAACTTTAACTTCATTGATCATAGGAACAACTATTATTTAATTTTCTGTTACAAGAAACTTAGTGGAGAATCAAATGTACCTGGCACTTTTGAAGCACTTAAGCGCAATATCCCAGTTCTCATCCTTTTCAAATAGTAAACTCCCTTTCATATAAGAGGCATAAGCCTGGATAATTAAAAAAAAAAAAAGGCTCCTCCATAAGAAATAACATATTTTTGTAAAATTCCACACGACAAAGGCATACCTTTTTTTCTGTAAAATTAAGAACACAAAATTGAAAAGAATACTGTAAAAGGATTTCTGGCAGTACAATTGCTAAATCAATGATTCCTACAATTTAGGATGATACTGAGACCATTAAGACAAGTTAAGCCTCCCCACCCTTAGAAAAAAGAAAAAATCGACACTCAAAGAAGAAAGTTTTGACCAGATGTCAGCCTGACATAATCAGAGTGGCAATCAAATTGATGTGACAAATTACTCAGCCATGTTTTCCCATAAGACAACTACTTGAATTATTTCTGGGCTACTTGTAAAATATTCTTGAAACTGCTTTTAGTCCCTCGAATAACATCATAACTCCACGAGCCTATTTAACTTTATAAGGAGAGGTTGTAATGGACAAAACAGCTTTTTCGTTTTTTTTAACTTGTTTTACAACATGTAGCTGAAACTTTTATGGTACAATGATCTAACAATAGTAAGAAACATTAGGCACTAATACTAAAGTAATCCAAAAGCATTAAACAATTTATCATTCTATGAGGAAAAATAGCATGAACACTGGAAACGCATTCTCAAATTATTTAGCCAAACTAAAAGTAAAGCATCAAAAAATAAATAGTAGCAGCCAACCAAAAGATGTGATTCACACCTCTGCTTCCAGTGATGTTCTCGAATCACCCTTGATGGAACACAACTCTTGAAAATGGGTGGCCCATTTTACTGCCTTCCTTAGCCTGCCAATGAGGTAGCTCCTCTGGCGTGCATTTGGGCCATCTGGTAAAGTTTTCTTTTCCATTGCATGGCTCCATGCTCTTTCAGAAGTATATAGGACCAAATGAAGAAACCTAGATTGGATTCCAGGAGCATCAGCAGATTAAAGGAAATTTCCACGTGTAAAATTTTAATGGGTGAGACTATACACACCCCTTAAAATACTAAACACACCCCAATTCTTTAATATGTTAAAGGTATAAAATTATAATTTTTGGGGTGTATTTAGTATTTTTGGGGTGTGTATAGCCCCACCCAATTTTAAAACTATAACAAAGAGCAAGACCCAAGACTTCAAGACTGTTTATTATTCTTTGGATTTTGAAGCCTCACATGGATCAAAATTAACCTTATTAGCTATGCACATTCTATTTCCTTCATGATGGACAACTGAATATTCATTTTCCAACAAGACTTTGGTGATACAGCATTAGTAAGGCAGAACTTATAATGGACTGTTAACAAGGACAATTCAAAATAATTAATTGAAGAAGGGACTACTTGCTCTTTCTTTGAATGAAAGGGAAAATAAAATTCCTTCTTGTTCTAGTTATTTTAAAATTTGAAAAATAAATAAATGATAAACTGAAAGATACAAATATGTTCTCAGTGAAACAACTACCTGACTTCAGTAGCTGTAGATGCAGTTATCGCTCTCTTGGTATATTTTCCACGGCCATGTGTGAACTTCAAGGACTTGTACAATCTACGCAATCGTGCAGTGCAGTACCTCCTATCAACTCAAAATCAAGCGAAAACAACCTCAAGTTCAGTACAAGAATGCCCAAGCAATTAAACCTTTCTTAACCACTTCCCGACCAAACATCCGATCCCCCAATAAAAATTATAATTTAACATTTAGCACATGCTCATCGAGAGTTATACAACGCAAATGTGTATATATATCTATACATACACGCACGCGCGCGCACAACACACGAATCTAACAACAGAACAGAGTATCAGCAATGGCTACAAAATTTACACCTGTATCGAGCATAATCACCAAAGCGCAATCCGTGCTGCATTTGAGCTGATTTCAATAACTGCAACACTGCAAAATCCCCTCGCCAAATTAAGATTACTCATAGATATACATATATAAAAAGTCTCATTCATATAGAATGCTAGAGAATCACCATTGATGGAGAATTTAGGGTTACTAATCTGATCAGAAACGGCTGAGTTCTGATCGTCGATTTCCATCACAGCGACGTCGTTTCCCTTGGCCATTAAAATCCGTGAATTGAATTTGAGATCTGAATTAACGACAGTGTCCAATAAGAATGGGGAAGGATAGGTAAATGGAGGAATAATCCGGCAAGTCTACGGTGCGCCGATGCGTCCACGGCGGCGGAGTTATATAGGGGTTCACTTCTGTAACGCTAAATTGACGCGTCTCGACTGCTCCTATTGGTTCTTACAGTAAGATCTAATATGGGTAATTTGGCGGGTCGGGTCATAACCCGTGTGTAGATCGGGGCATCCAATATGTATATTTTTAGGACCCGGCTATCCGCACCCCGACCCCGTTCTTCTAAACACACTCCATATTCTAAATATACATACATTTAAATCAACTTCATTAAATAATTTCTAAACACACCCCAACACATTATAAAAATATCATTTACTCCTAAATTACACACATATACTAAACACACCCCACAATTCATTCCCCCCAAATCAAAACCCCAACCCATTTCAATTCAAGAACTCTATCTCTCAACCCGAATTTTTCGACCAAATCGCTCGGTTTAAGTTCGAACAAGTTTTATCACATTCAACATTGCATCTCCGTACAATGGATCCTTACAACGAATATGAAGTTTCAAATAAATTTGCAATTTTCGTTTTTCCAAAGTTTTTTCCTCCATTTGGGTGAAATTTGTTGTTTTATTATTTGAAATTGAGCAACATTGTTTAGGAATCATGTTTATGATGTATTGTAGTTGAAAACATGTGTAATTGTTGTAGATTTAGGCCTAAAAAACGAAATCGTGATGTTGAATTTTTGTTTTATGGGCGGGATCGGTTCGACCCTGGTTCGCCGAGTTGATTGAGTAGTGTTCGACTAGTGTTCGAACGGTGTGGTTGGTGTTCGACTAGTGTTCAAACACACTACAATATGTTCGACTAGTGTTTGAACACACTATAATATGTTTGGTCATTGCAGGTCGAACACACTTCGTTCTGTTCGGCCTATAATGGCCGATTACGAAATTCGCAAGTTTTTTTTACCTCAAAATACACAAAAACGAACGGTAAAAAACATCTAAACAACTTACATTGTTCAACTCATGTGTTCTTTCTTGAGACATGATGTTTTTTTTAGTACAAACAAGATATGAGGTGAGGGTTTGAAAGATTAGGGTTTTGTTTTGAGGTTTTGCAAGAAAAAAGAAGTGAGGAAGATGAAGAAAGGGTGTGTTGCAAATGGGGTGTGTTTTAATTGAGGGGTGTGTACAGTATAGTTTTAATTTATTGATAATTGTTTATAAAATTAATAATAAGGGTATAAATGTCTTTAAAAATATCATTTTTTTTCTATTTAATTTTGTGGGGTGTGTTTAGTAATTGTGGGGGTGCGGATAGCCGGCCCATATTTTTAACCTCAAACATTATCTTAAGGCTCCACTTTATTCGTTCATATAAAATACAAGCACTTTCTTTATTCTTAAAAAAAATACTAGAGGATTTCAAATTTAATATTCGCATATTTGTTTTAGGCTGGCAATTTAATTTAAATTTACCTTATTAAGAAAATAACAAGCAAGAAATAGGAGGAATTTTAACAAGCAAAATCTGAATATATATATATATATATATATATTAAATTATAAATTTAAAAAAAATTACCTTATTAAGAATATAACAAGCAAAAAAAAGTAGGAGAAGAATAAAACTAGAAAAATCTGAATATGTGTGTGTATTAAATTATAAATATAAAAATCAATTTTTGATATTTTGATATGTATCAAAAGATTCATACCGACTAATTATTGGATATTGCGATGTTGATCTTGATTTATATACATTATCATATATATGTCCATTGAGCATGTTCCAAATCCTGTTAAACTATAAATAATTCAAACTTGTTTAAAAAAAAAAAAAAAAGAATTGAATTTACACGAGATTTAACAACTATCAATCTCGTAACGCTATTAATTGTTATAAATGTTTTATTGATTATTGTTGAAAAACATGAAATAGTGCAGACAAAAGCCATTTTATTACACATTTGAAGTTTGTGGTGTTCAGTTCAGCCACAAAAGGCCATTACAAGACAATAAAACAGCTTCAACTGAATCAACTGGTCCATAAATACAATGAACAGAAGCAGCAAACATCATCTCTCCATGCAAGAGAGAGAGGGGAACATCATCTACTGATATGGATAGATCTCTAGTTTCTCATCAACAAACATGGCTTCTCATGCATTCGCATTTCGTCTCGTGGAAAGTGATGATTATTTGAGCCCTTATTGAGTTATTATCACGAATCCAGATCAAGATCAAAGCTGCTTTACCCTAAAAACAAAAAAACGTGCAACTAGAAGTTAAGTGCAGAAAAAAGTGAGCATCTCAGTAAAATGACCAACTCACCCTTCTCTATCTGAACCTGACAAGATTGTGGTTGAACTCAACGATGAAGGTTCGTATTTCCATTGGAGCAAGTTCGACAACCAACTTCAGAGGATCTACAGGGCCACCTCTCGGATCGGTGTATGGTTTATCCAAGCCTTCCACTTTCCAAGATAATCGCTTCAGTTCCATTTCTTCTCGTTCCTGGTTAGCAGATAGACTCATTTCCTTGATGTTGTCGATCTGATGGCAAGTTCAAAAGTGAGTATAAATACGTAAAACTGAGATATTATTAACCAACTTTAGTTTGATCACCTTCTTATTTGGAAAAACTTTCTTTAATTCTACGGTTGACATGGCAGATAAGTCCTTGTCCTCACCAACCTAATAACATAAAAGGAGAAAGAGAACATTTATATATCATTAGCAACACATTGGTTCATAATAAAACATGTATCCACAGTGCATGATGTGAGAACATAAAACCTCGTATAGATGTGCCAAGCGAAGGAGAACAGTGCCATCTTCAAGCTCCTGAGGTAGCAGAAAGTGTGATAAGTCTGCAACATTACAAAGGGTACAAAAAATCGAGGATCTTGATGGTGAACATGTGCCCATTTAAGGAATCTACCTGGAGGGTTAGTATTGCAACGTTATCAGGTAGAGTGTAAGAAGGATCCATGGCTGAAAAAGTTGATACTGGGAAATTTGTCCATTTTTCGTCCTGTGTATATATCAAGTTAACAAATTGAGAACAAGAGCGGTATGGTGAATGGTGATCTCAATTACCTGCTCGCTGAAGGCTAAGAGAAACGGCGAGTATATCGCTTGTCCAAACGAACGACGCCACTTGGATCCCTCGCCTAGTGGATCAAATCTGAGATAGTACTTTCCTTGGACCTGTAAGGGATTGAGAACGTAAATTGATGTAATAGGGCATGCATAAACTCGATATTGTCCATTACTCTATCTATCGCCATCTTAAGCACTATTTTTTTATGCTATTAAAATTTTTGTTTTCTGTCATTATTAATTAAAACATTTTAAACATGATAGTCAAGTATTAGCAACTTGTTTCCTATTTACCAATTTTCCATTTTCAACACGAGTTAGATGAGTTTGATCTGTATGCAGGACAGGGATATAATAAATCTGTAGAGCCATTTAGTAACAGTTTACTTACAGTTAAACCAGAACATGTATTTTGAACACAGACTGTTTCATTTAGAGCTTCGTCAACGCCTCTACCATCATCATGGAGCAATCTCCTACATAATGAGGCCGTATATTACTACCTTAAATACATGTGTATTGGTGACAATAACTACAAAAAGGTGAAAAAGGTGAGAAAGGAAGGGACTATAATAAGATATAAATAAAAAGAGAAGAATAACCTGTGGAGCATTATCTCGACTTCACCATCAACAACACTTGATCCTCCAACTGATCTGTCCACCAAAACTGATAGCTCTGTGTCCTTATCTTTTATGTACATTCCAAGATTTATCTAAAAGAATAAAAAACGAGTTACAGAAGAGAAATCGAGAAGTAACCGAGCAAATTCGCATCAATATTCAAGTGAAGTGTTGTAGTACTGAAGGTGATTTCTCTAAGTTTGGGACAATATAAGATAATTATAATTCCAAAATTAATTTTGTAACAGTCAAATGCATGAGTAGAACTAATTGTTCAGAAAAGGGTTAATAAAATATGTTGGCTTTATTTAAAACATACAGGGTAGTAGTTTCCTGCTACTGGTTGGTTCACTTCAAGATTCCAATCAGTTCTGTAGTCTCGAATCTACACAAAACAATGAAAATTTAAAAGGCCAATATATATAAAATGCTACATACCCGTTCACTGGCAGATATCAGTTGATGTTACATACCCGTTCTAGAAAATCACGTCCATTTGAGTCTGTATAAAATGTTTTGTTGTTTCCTATCTTAGTTTTTATCTGAGATACAATCTCTTTCCCATTTCCATCATCAATGGGTATGGGGCCGACCTGAAATCCAGGATTACAAGGAAGATGCTTGACATAAGATTTCAGATTTTGCTTCTCTATCTTTAGATGACAAACAATATAATTAAATAGACGAATAACATATAGTTTAGTAAAGGGAAAGATCGACTTACACTAAATTCAACCTCAGCATGTTCAATCTCCTTGTATACTCTTGTAACCTATGCAAAAATATATTAACAGTTCATGATAAGGATAAAGAAAAAATCAGAGCCAGCTCCTTGTTCTTTCAACAGAAACATTTCACTGTCAGTAAATGATACTCAGAAATAACAACTCTAAGCACCAACAGATCTTGCACAATTTGGGGGGTATAAGTCACCTATGAAAGTGTTCAAATTCTCTCTAAAATATATTACATATTGAATCTGGTGCTAACCTGATATATCCATGAATTTATCGGCTGATGAACTTCATCAAAGAGTGGTCCTCTGAAAATTGTAAGTGGAATCTGCAATATATGTTAAACAAATCAGTGCTTGATCATTCGAATGTAAATTAGCAAGTGGCATAACAATTAACAAAACGTAAGTACCTTTATATCAGACTGTATCGGGAATGTACCATTTGGGCGGAAAATGTATGCTCCCGAAGCCTTTAACAAGTAAATAAAAGTAATGATTAATTAAACTCCAAAGCATCAACTTTGGAAGGGAAATCTAAAATACACGTTATTATTACCTGTTTTTCATCAGTGCTCCCAACATAATAACTGTATGATTGCTCCACAGAAACATTCACCTTCATTACAAATTATGTAAAGTATGTTAGTAGACTTTCTCCGTTTTTGAAAGCTTAGTTGGCTTGGGCAATTTTGTTAGTCAACTGTGAAAATCACTTTATAAAGTTAATCAAGAACACACGACACTATTTCTGGATGAAGATGACAAGACAAACAAAAATACGATGCTATTTCTATATGGCATACCGAGTTTCTGCCATTAACATATTGTGAAAGCTGTCCATTATTTCCAGAGTATATAAGTTTCAAGTTGCCGGGCCCTACTTCTATGCCACCGCCTTGGCTCCCATCAAACAAGTATGATGTCGGACTTATCAAAGCAGAAGCTGGATATGCAACATGTGAAAAGTTAACCACGTAATATATTTCAAAAAAAAAAACTTGATTCAATAAGAACATGAGTCTCACATTGAGCACTTGAGATTACGTAAGTGTTAAAACCCAAAGGTGGAACTTCTGCTGTGAACGCGAGCCAATATTTGGGGCTGGCGGGAGGGGATTCACCCGTATATGCACTAGCATAGAATTTCCACATGAATGCTGAAGCATTGACTATAGGAAGAAGCTGGGACAAAATTACTTTTCCAGTTGAATCTGTAACAGTGACTTTCTCATTGATTACCTGCATCAAATCCATTAAGATACAATCAATGACCAATAAAATAATGCAATCCTATTAATTTTCTGCATTTTTGTTCTTGTTTCAGTGGAACAGTGTTTTGAAGAATCAAATTTAGTCCCTGTCCATAGCCAGGAGAACTCCCGAGGTACAAGAATAAATGAACAAATTCTCATTGAACAATCTAAATAAATTTAGTTTGGTCACAGTGAAAAGAAGAAGCAAACACAAGAAGCTCACAGGAATTCTGACGACAGATGTTCTTTTCCACCCAAGAGAGTTGTAGACAACCACTGCCTGCAGATAGCAAGCAATGAATCATGTAAACTAAAAAAAAATTACTATAAAAGGAGAAATGTAAGATTATTGTTTCAATCAGTTGAAATACAGTCAAATAAAATTATTGCTTACTATTTTTTTCCCCAGAGAAAGATCAACTTCTGTTGCAGGACAATAACTTATATTCAGCAGCGGGCACTGGAAAGAAAAAAATATATTAAGTGCAAAGCATCTACTTAATACCAAAAGAAAATATAATTTCATTTTCCATACTTACCAAGGAACAAAAATAAGCAATAAAGTGAGGAGAACTTGAAACCAAGAAATGGTTTTGATGTTTAGAAAGAATTCCAGACTTATGTATAAGTGATTCCATGTACTCATAGACAACAAAAGATATGTCAAATAAAATGGAAGGTGTTCGAGGTTTTACCTGGTTGAAGATTGTGACAGGACTCTTGCATTTGGCAGAGAAAGATGATTGTGTTATACAATCAAGGGAAGCTGCTACAACATCCTCAGACTGCATGAGTTCGTAAATGCAACACAATATTTAATTTGTGTAAGTACAACAGAGAGAGAGAGAGAGAGAGAGAGAGAGAGAGGATTTAACCTCCTTGTAACCGATTGAAAGACGTTTTGCATAGTCATTAGCGACATGTTGTTTTTCAGTACCAGTAACCGCATCATGATGTTGTGCAATTGCCATAGCATCACCTAAAGAGTCAGTTGTTGGCCCAGATTCATTTCGTCCTTTAAAATATTCTAACTGCCTTGCTGCCTAATGAAGTATAAGAGTCTAATGAGATTTCATATTCAAACATTCCTCGATTAGCTAGAAACTTTGTTGATCAAACAAGATACCAAGGAGTTTCTTGGCATACCAAGTAGTAGCCACTCAACACTCTGACATAGCCTTTGATAGCTGGCCGACTTGTAAAATACCCAGTCCAATAACCATTTATACGGTCAGCATATCTGATAAACGACTTGCATCAATCGCTGCAAAACTCAAGTAGTATAATATGTAATTTGTGTATTTAATATTTACTCACGGGAAGTAGTCGTCAGATTTAAGAGGCCATGACTCATTCAAAGCATACTTTGTGTCAGTGTAAAAAGATGGAGTTGAATAGAAAGCATTGACACGGCCATCCTGCGTACAGGTCCAAAAACAGAATATTACAGAAAAGCAGTCATCAATGATTTGCAATAAGAAATCTCAAACATTTCTAATACTCTTGCAAGAATCATCCACCAATGGGAAGCATATGACAAAAGAGTTCAGAAGATGCTAACTTGATTCACATAGTGTATGAGCTTGTCCATATTCCGGAACCATGTATGCGCATATTGATACTTGAAATCCGTTCCCATAGTCCACATGACATGATTTGAACGAGTAACATTCGCCTGCAAGTGAAACCAAGATGAGATGATTCCTAGAAATTGGTATTATTTAAATAATTTTAAGACAAGATTGAAGAAAGATAGATATTAAGAAGTGGTTTGCCTGTGAAAAAGCAGCAGCTACAAAATCATTGACACGCTCGTGAACATTGTAATCAAATAAGTCCATGTCATCCTTAGGTCAAGAACCATTGACAATGTCAGTATCTAAACAGGCAACAATTAAATAGAAAAAATTTCCTCTAAACAATTACCTGGACTATTGGGGAATCATCATTGACTTCAAAATAAAAACCAGTAGGAGGTTCATAATTTCCAGCATAAAAAGCACCAGCAAATATCTGAAGTGATTAGAAAGGAAATTACAGAATCAATTTTCTGCAGAATGCGTATTAGAGAACTCATTAAGGAGTTGAATAGTGCCTATGACACTGAAATTTATTGCAACTTGAGATAAACCTGAGAAGAAGAACCACGACTTTTTGAACCTCGCCAGATAACCTCTAGTGTCTTCTCGTCTCTCCTCTTGGCTCTATCTTGGTAGTCAATACGACCAAAGTATAGAGCATCAAATCCCACCTAAAGCCCAACAAAAGCAGGAAATGCATATAGAGCATGATTAAGAATACATTCCAAAAGACTATAGATTCACCACTGTACCTCTGCTCCCAAAAGGTAAGCTTGAACAGCAGAATGTCCGAACGGGTCAATCTGCCAACCGATTCTAGGAGTCACATTAAACTGCTGTTTGATAAACCAATGGCCTAGTGTTGTCTGATCTATCATATCAATGTAATGAGTTGCTGCCTCATCATGCATGCACCAACCACCATTTCTGCATAAGCAGAATAAAGATAACATGAAAAGAAAAACCATCAGCTAATGTAGTATTTTTTATCACTGATTTATTAGAACACAACCAACTGTGAAATAGATAAACAGCAATAGTTCTTATTGGCATCATATATCTTATGTTCCTTAATGGTGAACATCAAGCTATTACATGAACTCAAGTTGACCCGATTGGACTAGCAATCCAACTGTTTTCTTCATCTCTTCACTCTGTTCTCTCCACCACCGTTGGAAAAACGCCTTTCACACAATGTAACAAGCATTTACATCAGCATTATTCATCGACATTTTAAGCAAACAAACCAAAACATATGACAAGAACCGGTACCTGCTCGACATAAATAAATTTCCTGTTCTTATCAGCAAGCAATGCCGGAATCAACGAGTCCAACACATTCTGAACACACGCACCCTACAAACATCCCACCAAGCATTTTCAACTATCAAAGTTCCATAGTCCATACAACAAATGAATCACAAAAATCTATGCAAAATCCACATAGATACATACACAGCAACTTTGAACCCTAAAATAAACTCAATCCCACTTCCATAAAATTCCAAAAGCATAACAAAATTGTGTGTGTAAACAACGAAATAACCTGAATGGAATTGTTGGATCCAACATAGTACTGATCAACAGTCTTCAACCACCCAACATCATCATGAGTATGAGGAACCAAATGAACATTAATCTTTCCCTGAACAACGCCTCCAGAGGTGTTGTAAACCATGTACTTACACTCCACCAAAACACACAGCAAACACACAGTCAAAACCACCAAAAAAACACGAAATCCCGCCATGGAAGTTGCAGTTGCACTCAAGCTCAATTAAATAGACTAACACCAGAAAAAGACAATGTAGAATCAGGAAAACCTCGACACACAAATCAATTCGAGAATCCCTATGTTAACGTGGGGACTAAACCATGTCGGATAAGCATTGTCGATGGAATTTAGTTGGCAATAGATAACAAAACGTCGATTATCAGTGTATAATATATAAACATTAAAAACATCTGCTAATGACAAAGGAAAGGTGATTTGTTTAGTTGAATAATGGATCTGTAGCTGAAATTTGCAGTTGGCTGAAGGTTGACTCACTAAGTCACTGTCAGATAACATTTACTATTATGGGAGATGAAAGGTGTGAATTTAAAATTCAGTTAATATATTAGCGCCGATTATTTTTTTCCCTCATAATTGATCATGATTTAATCAATTATGTAATGTAGATGTTCTACCTTTCTGAATATATTTTTGATAGATATAGGTATTTATATAATAAAATTAATACATTATTAGCCTACAAAATTCACTGTCCTCTTTATTTTTTGCTCAAATATATAAAAAATAACCCTGTCAAAAAACATACCAAGTTAGGGCTAGTTTGGTAGGGGTGTTTTCTAAAATCAAGATTGATGAAGAAGCATCTTTGTTGTGATGAAAAGGATGTAAAAAATATTATAGTAGCGTTTGGTATCATAGATTAGGTGATGTGAAAATAATGATAAGTTGGTTGGTAGCTAAGATTAAATAAGACGTAATTGTAAGAAAAAAGAAAATAATAATAATAATAATAATAACAATAATAATCTTCACTTTTCGAATTGAGTAAAAAAACCATGACATTTATTCATTGTTGCAATTTAGACCGCATTCATATTTTTTTAAGATTGAAGTCCACATGTTCGGCAAACATGCAACCTCACAAGCCACATCGGATGCCACGTAATTTCCAACAAAAATAAATTTGAAAGTGAAATTGCGAAATAAATCACCACATTTTCAAAAGTTATAGTTTTAATATTTTGTTAATAAAGAAAATGACACAACTATCATTCATTGTTACAATCAAATTACGAGTCTATTATGTAATTTCCAACAAAAATAAATTTAAAAGTGAAATTGTAAAAATAAATCTCTACCTTTTCAAAATTTATAATCCTAACTTTATGTATAATTAGTTAAAAAAAACACAACTATCATTCATTGTTACAATTTGAACTACTAGCATATTCTTTGATAATCTCAATTCACGTTATGAGATGAACACTAGTTTTATTGTGGGCTCATCAGTGATGGCCCCCTAATAGTTTGATAATCTCTTCGAGTAATTTATGAGAGAGATAATCTTCTTCTCTCACGTGAAGAAAAGAGAGAGGTTACTTTTTTTTCCTATATGAAATAAATAAAAAATGAAGAATAGTCTATATTCGAATTGAGAATTTATTTTAATTTAAAGTTTCAAATTGAGAAAATAAAATTCAATTGCATATTAGCATCCCGAATTAAAAAAATCTCAAAATATGGGTTTAGAGTTGAAACAAGTAAACAAAGCTTTGTTATGAATTCTTCCGGTAATGATATTATTTATAAAATTATTAAAATTTTCAATATGGACCGCGTAGATAAAAAAAAAATTGTTGATTACATAAGTCTGGATATCAATCAAACAACATTAAATCACTATCACCAACCTATTTTAATTGGTTAATCAAACTAAACAGACATAATCGCATGACTATGGAAAGCTGGTTTCACAAATAACAATCATTATAAAACTTTTTTTTTTAATCAGGAGTTATTTGAAATTGATTATATTATATTAGATCAATTTGATGGCGTGAAACCTATTTTAAATATTTAATTTGAACGCAATAATTGATTTAAAAATAAATGTGAGTAATAATGGATTAAACAATCATTATTTATTGTATAGTTTTAAAAAGGGTTAATTACATAAAAATGCATGAACTTTGAGTTGAATTTCAATTGTAACATGAACTTTTGACTATAACAAAAAAAAAGTTTAATTTAACGTTTGTTTCAATTTGGGACACGTTTGGACTTTTACTCTCATATAGACTCTTTAGCATGTTCATTACCTCACTATCAAGAAATCCAAATGTATCTCAAATTGAAACAAATGTTAAACTGAACGTTTTTTATGTTACATTCAAAAGTTCATATTGTAATTGAAATTCAACCTAAAGTTCGTGCATTTTTATGTAATTAACCCTTAAAAAAAATATTGGAAGATTGTTCTGTAAACATAAACAAACATGCCGTTATAGATATTCATATCTTGGGAAAGCAAAACCCCCATCACTAAACACCCCTCAAAACACGAAGGGACCCACACAATGACACGTCGGATAATCCTATCCTCATCCCGGATTACGTTATCATCGGACAGATGGAAAGACGATCTCTATTCGTTTCCACTCCCATTCTCCCGCCCTGTGTAGCGCCAAGGCAACTGCAAGCAAAACCTGAACTGAAACTGCTCAAATCCCCAGAATTCGCCATTAAAATTCTGCAATTACTAGAAAATGGCGTTCTCCTCCATATTGTATTCTCCAATTCACTTCACTCTCCCGAAATCCCACCACCACCGCCACCAGGGAAGGCCACTTTCCATAACCGCCGCAATTCCGCCGATTTCCACCGCCGCAGACCTCTCCGCAGTGTCTGAAGCCGTCGACAGCACCACCATCGCCGTTATAGGAGGTGGATCGGTGGCCGCGCTGGCTGCCGTGCTCTCCCTAACCGACCCCGAGAAGCGGCGGCAAATGCAGGCGGAGGAGGTCGGCGGAGGGGACAAGGAGGTGGTCAAGGAGTACTTCAACAACGATGGGTTTCAGCGATGGCGGAGGATTTATGGAGATACTGATGATGTTAATAAAGTGCAGAGGGATATTAGGCTTGGGCACTCGAAAACTGTGGAGAATGTGATGAAAATGTTGTTGGATGAGGGGCCGTTGAGTGGGCTCACTGTGTGTGACGCGGGGTGTGGGACCGGTTGCTTGTCGATTCCGTTGGTCAAGGAAGGTGCCGTGGTGGCAGCGAGTGATATCTCCGCTGCCATGGTTGCTGAGGCTGAGAAGCAGGTTAGTTTGTTTTGTTGATTAGTTGAATTCAATGCATATAATTGAATAATGTAAGTTAGCATTATGTGAATTGGATTCTAATTTGGATTTATTACTCCTATATCATGTTTTAACACGAAGAATACAGCTAAAGAAACATAGGCATTTCTATTGATTTCATGGTTCATTGGACTTTGATGATTCAGGTAAGAGAAGAGCTTTTTAAAGGCAAAGATGAGCTACCTTCTGGAGTGGTATTGCCAAAATTTGAAGTAAAAGACTTGGAGAGCTTGGATGGGAAGTACGACACGGTTATCTGCTTAGACGTTTTAATACACTACCCACAAAACAAGGCGGATGCCATGATTGCGCACCTTGCTTCTTTGGCTGAGAACCGTCTGATTCTAAGTTTCGCTCCAAAGACTTTTTACTATGATCTATTGAAGAGGGTGGGAGAATTGTTCCCTGGACCTTCAAAGGCCACAAGGGCATATCTTCATGCCGAGGCTGATGTGGAGAGGGCATTGCAAAAGGTTGGGTGGAGAATAAGGAAGAGAGGTATTACTACCACACAGTTCTACTTTTCTAGGATTGTTGAGGCCATTCCCGCGTAATCTGATAATGAGGTTAGATGTGATTTTTGCACCGTCCTTCCAAGTTGCTAAATACCAGGAAAGTTCTCTTATTCTTGCATAAATCAAGAAATGTATAGTAGATTGATTCTTCTTTTTAACCTTTTATGTGTGGAAAATTTTGCTGGTTAATATGATTGTTCTTTAGGTGTAGATGCTATCATTTACTGATTTCAATCAATGGTGTATATTCGAGTTCTACTTTCTTACCATTTACTGATTAGAACTGATAAATATTACATGCTCTAGTAAATGGTACATTTTTCTAATATCAATCAATGCATACTGTACATTCTCAAGTGCAATGTGTATCATCTCTTGTGTGTATTCTAGTCTGCTTTTCACCTTCAATAATGAGCAAATCTCTCGTGCGATGGTCTCATGGAGTACATTTGTGAGACCCAAGCCAAAAAATTAAAATATACAAAAAAATAAACAATATTAAACAAATTACCCCCTCCCTAAACAAACCATAACAAATTTTACTAGAAAAAAAAGGCTTGTCCTGACAGCCTTACACAAGTCTTTGTGTTGAATATTTCTTTTTGAGTTTTCTTCTTTGACTTATGGCATCATATTGTGTAATTTGGTCATGCTCCCTATGGTAATTATCAGATCCATAGTGTGCTGGTTAGTAGCAGAATCAACATCTCAAAATCATAGATAGATGAGACAAATCTCATCACAGTAAGATTCAAATATCAAATAGGTAAGTTCGACCAAACCAAAACAAACGATGATAAAAATGGAATAAATCCGGAGTCTAGACTAGAAATTAGAAAAAATGCAACATCCCCTTTCTAAGGTGTGAATCAAGACCACTCAAAGGGACCTTGATTTCTATGGTTACCTGCAGTTACAACTTATCTGCAATTTTCTCAAGAACATCAGTAATCTTAGTGAGAGCTGCAACTAAACTGTCATGCTGATTCTTCTGCTGCTCTCTTTCCAATTGATAATTCAATTTCTGATCTTCAAGCTGTGCATTCAGCATATTAGCATTTCTCTCTAGAGCTTTGATCAATGAGTCATCCGCTTCGATGTTGTTACAGTCACTTGATGACTGCTTTCTTTTCTTCACCCCTTCAAACTGAGAACCTCCCCAGAAATGTGGGTCTGCTTGTCTTTTCTTTCCTGTATCTGTGGGAGAAGACACATCATAAGCATTAGAGACCTGACTCAGCATGGCTCCTACAATAACTTTGTAAGGTCAAGGAAGATTAGTCTTTTGTTTGCACTTGCATTCAGTGATTTTGAATGTCCAACGTATGACCTACTTCTGAGGTTGGCTGTGAAGAGTTAACACCATTTCTTAACATAGTGTCAAGTTGGATGTTTTGCACATTTTGAGTTAGTATGCAATGTGCTGAGTTATGAGTAGATGGTTGTTACTTATTCTAGTGCACCATAGAATCATTTTAGTAAGGCTGAGTGTAATTTTTAAGAACAACAAAAACTTTAAACCAATGGATTATAACTTCAACATAAGCCTATTTGGAACCAATAAACATGATGGCCAAGTTACAAAATTCAACTTAAACAATTTTATCCTAATATTCTTACTAAATGAAAGATTACATCTTTACCTTCATCTGAATTTTCCTGTTGAAATGGCTGATATTTTAACTCTGCTAAGAACAGGGAAATGTTAGTACTAGCAATTCCAGAAAAAAAACAGAGTAATATCACTTGTATATTCCAAAACTGCAGTCTAATCTGTTGGATAAATAGTTGTCAATTTCTTGGTTAGTGCAACATAGAGTCAGTAAAAATGATTATGATTCATAGTTTATGGTTACCTGAAATAGGAACCGGAGAAGGAATCGTTGTTGTTTGACTATTGGTTTGAACTTTTCCCTTTTCTGGGCTGATCTCAAATGCCTGTGCCACTTGGTCAAAGTCAGAAAACGAACCATCCACAAGTTCCTCATCGTCCACCATCTCATCCTCGTCTTCTGCCTCTTGACCATCCAAATCATCACTGTTGTTCTCATCTACACTTGTTGTCACCAGTGCTAGTTGATACGAAGCTCTCGTGAATCCTTTTCCATCCAAGACATCATACACTTCTCTGTCAAAGAAACTTGAAAGCTTTTGCTCCCTCCTCATATCACTCCTCATCATCCAGTAAGATTCATTCTCTCTCTCAGACTCCCATTTCTTTATCTTCTTATAATCACTGAGAAGATTGCTCCACCTCTTACGGCATTGTACTGGCCCTCGGCTCACCCCATTCTGTCTGCAGTATGATGAGACATAATCCCACTTGGGTTCAACCTGAACAGGTCCAAAAACGGATTTCGATCTCCGACACTTTCGCCCTCTCTCCTCTGCAAGATTTTTGCCTTCTATCAGCACCATTGTCTCTTCTCGAGTCCATCGAGGATGCCTCGGTGTTTTGTACCTATCATCACTCCTTTCAAAAGATGGGAGCTCTCCATGAACCACATTAATTTCATATGTGTCATTTTCATACGTTTCATTCATCCTTGACACCATGATTCTTCAGCTGCACAGGGCAAAGATTCTGACCAGAAGGTAATTTCTTGAAATAGATCTAATTTTCATCCTAAAGGTTTTTCTATACATGTAGAACAAACAGATCTGGTAGGTTCATTTTGGAATTAAAACACATAAATTTTATGGTCATGTCCATTGTCTAACTCGGAAAGTTTTCTAATGGTTCCTATATTCTGTGTTGTCCTTCTATTGACTATCCTGATACAGAAGGAAAATTGTTTATTAAGGGATTGAATGAATTAATGCGGACGTGGTCTGTGTTGCCTTTTTTTTCAACAAGCACCGTGCTCTTTAAGGCACATAGCCCAAATTTCTTTCAAGAAATTTGTCTCACTACAGAAATTTCATTAGTGATCAGTGTCCTGATAAGAGCCTATTTCTTTATGTATTGAGCCCTATATCTTGTTAAGGTACATTGTCCAAATTACCTTGTAATTTCTGTCCTAGTGATTGACTGTCCATATAAGGAGATATTCTTTATACAAGGTTTGAATGCAGAGACTCTTAATATGACTACTGTCCTGATTTATTTTGATAGTCACTTTCCTAATTTATCGTTTCTCTCATTTATTCAAATTGTGTGTGTGCCGTTGATGTTCCATATCCTACAATGATCCTTTAGGATCATATCAAATGCCATTTGGTTGTGTTTGGATTTGGGAATTCAAAATGGCCAGATTTGGAAGTCAGCCAAATCCTCAAAACATTAGTTTAAAATGAACATGATGGATTTCAAATCCATATTGATCCAAGCAACCACCAATGGGTGTGTTTGGTGCTATGAATTCCAAATCCTTCAATCCAAACACTACCTCACTCTATCTGAAAGTTACAGCTTTGTGCTACCTGAAACAGTGAGCATTGTACAAGTTATTTCTCTTATGTTTGGGACAAAGATTATTGCATTTTCTGCTGTGAGACATTTTGGAAGTTCCATATTAGTTTTCCATCACTTTTTATGAACTACTTTAATTGTTGTACAGATTCAATTCTATGACATAACTCCTCCAGGTTAACTGCCCTGAGGCTACTGTAGGAAACTCATGTTTCTGTATTGACTATGCTGGGTCGGGTCTTATTTGTGTCATTTGTCTATATGATTCGTGTGGTGTGTCTTGTCATGCCAAGAATTGCCATCAGAATATATGGAAAACAAGTAGACTGGCATGCCATTGAAGTTGACCAATTGATAGAAAAAAATTCAGCTAGTTCTGAAATTTTCATATACTTTCTTGATATTTTTTTCTATTTGGTAAATTATACCTACTAAGAATAATTTCGTTTTAACACATACAAATCTTGAGAGAGTTTACAAAAATCATCGTTAGAGTGGTTTTGCTATAATTTAAGGTGTACTTGCAGATTATTAATGTGATGGCATTTATTTCCTCTCAAATAAATCAAACTTATATATACTTTTTAATTTTACCCTGAATTATATTGAAAATAATATCTTTAAATGCATAGCAAAGGATGGGAGGATTACTCTCTCCTTTGGTGTCATGATAAAATACCGTTACAAAACTTTTTTTTTTTTTTTCATAACTAAATTTCACATGCACTTCTAATTAATGTGGAATAGAATTTTGTTGGTGATATCAATGGATCTAATCTCAAAATCGGATCATTTAGATACATCCTACCATTTATATTGTTGACAAATAAATATTTGCTCAGTAAAATTAATAGTTGGTCTATATTGATGTGTAAAAATCACTTTATAATTCATCTCTAAGCGCAAATATGACCCAACTCAATTTTTAATGTAAAAATTACCCCAATGTTTATTTATAAGTGAACATACTTTTAAACTACTTTTTTGTGAAAAAAAAAAAAACTACAATTCTTTCTTTGAGATTAGACGATGTTCTAACAAAGCAATTTAACTTCATTTGTGTTGCCATCAATCTAAAATTTATTTAGAAAATTAAAATAGTTAGTTTGATTTAAAGTAATGAAAAGGGGAGGATACTTTGCATTGAAGAAATGTAGTCCACTCTTCTCAATAAATTTCTTCACTTCTGTACCAGTCACATTTTTTTGTCCAATACAACGTGACAAAATGTTAACATGATGTATTCTTATGAACTTAAAAAAAGTTCAATAAATAATTTTATATTAAATTTATTTTTTTATTCTTTAGCAAAGGTGTACTACACAAAATTATTGTGAATTTAGAGATTAAAATATTTTAAAACTTGGTGAAAACTTATTCGTAAACCGACTGAATTAACTTAGCTCTATTGGTATTAGGTATTAAAGAAGCGTCCAAAAATCGAACAAAACAATTATTTTGTAATCTTTTATTTGAAAAGCAAGTTTAAGATCATTTTTACATTTTAAAACGAATATAAGACCATTTCAACAGCTGAAATAAATTTAGAATTATATTTATAGATGAAATTGAAAACCAATTATAGTGTTATTTTTACACAGTCTGCTTATTTCAAATTTCAGAAACAACATTCGCGTCAAAAGTTGCAATTCGCATTCGGTCCACGTACTCCTCTCTCTCCCTTTCCCGCGCATTATTTGTTTTCCCCGATTTTCATCATCATTGAACGACCAAACCCTAGGACGTAGAAAATCAATCAATGCCCCAGAATCCCAACTCCTGAATTCGAAACTCGATCAACCTATTGCGAGGAGACAGAAAATGGCGAGCGACGGTGAGCGAGGCGCTGAAGAAGAGGAATCGGCGAGCGAGCTGTTGAGAGATCGATTCCGACTCTGCACCATCTCCATCGCCGAAGCCGAAGGTCCCAATCTTTACAATTACCGCACAATTTTCTTTTGTACAACGTATATCAGTCGTCGAATGCTTGTATTATACTAAGCAGATTTATTTCAATTTTAATTTGTAGTATGGAATTTTGTGCAGCGAAGCGAAATGGAATGGAAGTTTCTCAGCCGATTATGTCCTGTGTCTCCGATCTAGCCTTCAAATATGCTCGTAATCCTCTTTCACTCCCTGTATGTCATTTTTTGTAGCCTTTGAGCGTGTGCCTCTACTGTATGTATATATCGACGTGGTTGTGGGTGGCGAACTAAGGTTATATTTGCTGTTTTATTCATGTGGTTTGTATCCTTTGAATTGAAGCATAGTTAATGTGAATTATTGATTTACACTATGAATATTAAATGTCACGTGATTTGTCGGTTAATAGATAATCCTGGTCCAAGTTTAGGTTCATAGATTAAGTGGGATTTTTTGCACAATCACACGATCATTGTGCTTGTTGCTGATCTCTAGCTAATGCCTTGTAATGCTTATCAGTGAGAGGTCGAAAAGATTGTTTGCAAAGATGTAAAAATAAAAGCACCGAGACATTATATATGTTTAAACAAATTAATTGACAATATTAAGTAAGGGATATCACTTATTGGGAACTGGGCATCATCTGTCGTGATCATGTATTTGGGAGAGATCTTGGCAGAGGATCCCCTGGTCTGGTTTTGGGTCGAGAGTAATCTGAAACTGGTTGGCTTGAGTTCACTTAAAAGGTGCATAAGTAGTCCATCTGGACAATACTTTTGATTTTGTGGGGTCAAAATAGGTAAAACCATTCAATTATATCATTTCCCTTGATTTTGTGGAGTCAAAATAGGTAAAACCATTCAATTATATCATTTTCCAGTGTTTTTGTTCTGTGTTTTCAGTCATTCAATTCACATGCTTCTGGTGTTTAGCTGAATCTACTTCCCTGCGTTTTTCTTTGTGGATACAGTCGAAGTGAAATTTGACTGGACAAAGAGTAATGATTCATACCAAAGAGTAATGGTCTTACTTATCTCTAAATCTTATGAACTATTCTCTGTTATACACCTAGCAGGATATGGCTCAAATTAATTGAGTAGTCATTTAGTTCATTATTTCATACACTAAACCTCAGATATCATATGCATGTGGATGTTAAGGATTTACAACTTTTGTCATGAATATAAAGGGTATTAGCCAAGTTGAAGATATTTAGTAAACGAGTTATGCCATTTTTGAGATCATGCCTTCAAGAATTGATTGTATTTATTGAAAAAAAGAAGCTAATCATAAAAAAATTCTGGAAAGTTGAGACCATTGAAACTCCCAATTATGAGTTAATATGACCTATGTTTTGTCCAACAAAATTGCATGCAGAAAGAATGGACTTCCGAACTCATAGAAGGTTATGTTAGATGAACTTTAAAGGCATGAAAGATGGTGATTAATAGATCCACAAAGTAGTTATCTACTCATGATGACTTTGAAGAGTAAGACAGATAAGTGCTCAAAGTCTAGGTAATTGCATAAGAAAGTCACATTTAGAAATCAGAAAGGATGCTGGAGAAAGGCATCGGAGAGAAAGGGATGAGGACCTAAAAATGAAGAAAATGAAAAGATCAATAACATTAAATAGCATGATAGTGTGATGAGCACAAGCTTTGTCCTTCTCACACTCAGATTTTTGTAAAGATAAAGAAGACCTAAATGCAATGGTCCTCGTTGATTGGTATTTTATAAATTAAACCATGCACTTAATACTTTTTAACATGCCTTTAGCAATTAGCTTCAATTATATTATACACAGTTTATTTCTTTGGTCTGAGGTTGTATAGTAGGTATATTTTATTGTTAACAATTTTTCTTAATGGTAACCTATGTTAAAGGAAATATCTTGACCCTTATAATTTTAGTTTTCTTTATGAGATATTTCCCCTGATATGAGAAAAATGCTTGAATTTTTTGTTAAAAAGAGATCCGCTATTTTGTGTGATGCAGAACAGTTAGCCAGAGACCTTGAAATGTTTGCACAACATGCTGGTCGCAAATCTGTGAACATGGAAGACGTCATACTTTCTGGTAAGATTCCCATGATTCAATACTAACCACACAGTTCCACTGCATAACTTGAACTTCAACTGCTAGTATATAAACCTTCATCTCACATATCTTCATCTTCTACTATTGCCATCTGTTTTATTTGAAATTTCTCATGGATTCCCTGTGCACAATATATTTATGAATACTGGGAGTCCTAATGTGTCAATGATTTTTTTTCATGTGATCTCGTTGTGACTGATTTCAGCACATCGTAATGGTCATCTGACTGCCTCCCTGAGGTCCTTCTGCAACGAGCTAAAAGCCAAAGAGCCTCAATCGGATAGGAAGAGAAGGAAGGCCTCAAAAAAGGAAGATAAAGCTACTGCAGATGTGCTTCATATTGCTGATTCATAGCTTGAATGAGGTTTAATAATGTAGCCATGTTGCTAATGTGCCTCTCTCTCTCTCTACCCTGCTTCTTTTTCTTCTTCTCTATTTTTCTTTTCTTAATCACATCTAGAAATTCAGAATTTAAAAGGGTATAATTATCCATCACATTGTTGATTTTTCCACTTTTTTATGTTTATATAAACAAAGTGTAACCTAACATGTTATGTTGGTGTTTAGGTTACTGAAGAGGGATTGTGGTAATTGTATAATTTTTGAAGTAATATATTTGAAATTTGATATACTTTTGATGAAGTAAATTTAGTGACCGAAAAAATATAAACAAACTGAACGTGCAATTACGCTCTTGATGTATGACTAAATCACTTACCTTGATGTCTTTTTGTGACTTTTTATTAAAGGACATGTTTTTTGTGTCTTTTTGTGACTTTTTATTAAAGGACATGTTTTTTTTTGGGTCAAATAAGCCCTTAATTGAATAATGATATCTTTAGTTTGTTATTGATAATAATGGTTTCAACTTTTTATTAAAGGACATGTTTTTTTGGGTCAAATAAGCCCTTAATTGAATAATGATATCTTTAGTTAGTTATTGATAATAATGGTTTCAATACACTAATTAATTATGCTGTAGTTTTGAGTAATCAGAAACTTCCGTATTAATTTATGCAGTTCGAAATCATTACTTTTAACTATATTTTAAATTTTATTTTATTTCACTAATGTAACAATATAGTTATACTTACATAGGTAGTCTGTTGATAAACAAATAATAAATTGATTGAATAAACAGAAAGTTTTTTTTTTCCTAAACACACACCCCTCACTATTTATTTTACATCTCATCTTATTTTACTAAATACACTCCATTTGTTCCCAAATTTGCCCCTTTTAAAAAAATGCCCAAATTCCCTCTATGCCCATGCCAGATTTCTAAATAGTAAATACACATCACTCAATATGTATAATCTGTTTTTATTAATTTAATTTATAAACAGAACTCTTATGAAAAGGTAAATATTGATTAATAAAAAAGAATAAAATGAAGTAAAATAGTGTAAACAAAGAATAAAACAAAATAAATCGATCAATAGTAGTAGGTGTTGTAAACCCTAGTTTAAGATTATCTATCGACGCCAAACAAAACCTCCGCTATAATTATTCATCTCCATAATTAGTGGATGGGCCCGGCTATCCGCACCCCAATTTTTACTAAACACAATCCATTTATAATTTTAATTATTTAAATTTTTTAAAAAAGGGCAAAATGACAATTTTGCCCTTCTTAAACTCCTCTCTCTTCTCCTCCCGTTTTCTGCTTCTCTTTCTTCGTTTTTTTTTTTTCATTCCTCAAACCTTAAATTTCCTTAGAAAAATCATTTAATGAGTTAACAAAATATATAATAATTGTGTGAAATCGTGTAAAAAGAACGAAAAAATAACAACAAATATGAGGACCCGTTCAACCGCGTGTTCGACTCCTGGTGGTCGAACACACCTCTTTGTGTTCGACAAACCAGGGTCGAACGGGTCCTCACATTTGTTGTTATTTTTTCATTCTTTTTACACGATTTCACACGATTATTATATATTTTGTTAACTCATTAAATGATTTTTGTTAATAAATTCAAGGTTGGAGGAATGAAAGAAGAAAAAAAAAACAAGAAGATAAGAGAAGCCGACGGGAGGGGAGGAGAAATTAATTTTTTTTAATTAAGAAAGACAAAATTGTCTTTTTACTATTTCTTAAAATTTTTAAATCAAAAAAAAAAAAATAGAATGTATTTAGGAAAAATTGGGATGCAGAGCCGGACTTAGTTTACGGCGCCGTTTAGCGCCATCTTGGGCCCAACTCTTTCTAATTAGTTTTGGGAAGAGGGGTGTAATGGTACTTTCGCGTGCATCAGAGGGAGTATATACAAGTAAGTAATTAATAACGATACAATTGGAGTTTCTAAGTTTTCTAAAATTGGGGGTTTAGGGTTCTTTCCTACTACGATTTGCAAATAGGAGGGAGAGATCGAGAGAGATGGATCAAGAGGACATCGATAAAGTGGTTCTGGCGTATTTGGATCAAAGGGGTTTTAAGCTAGCCGGCCTCGCCTTTCAGCAAGAGAAGCAGCAGCACAGCAAAGGCAGCAACGCCTCCTCCACTGCACAAATTGATCCTGATATTGCCAAACAAATCCTCGCCTTCTCTGAGTATGATGATAATATTACGTCGCCTTTCCCGCATTGTTCTAATTCTGCAATTTTTTCTTATATTTAATAAGCACTACTTTTCGTTTGGTAAAGAATTAAAGATTCAATGATTTTCCACATGGGTGCATATTTTTCTGCGTGGGTGTTTGGGCTGAGTGTTATGAGAGCGTGCACTGTAATTTATAGCAGTGGAAGTGATAATCTGCGGATGGCCTTTGATCACAGTTATAAATTCTTGATAGTTTTGCTTAAAATTTGAGAATTTCCATGTCTATTGTTGAATGCATGGAAGGTAGTCTGATTTGTATATTAATATTTAGCAATTACGTGCCTATGTAGTCTATGAGTGATCTTATTGGTTTTTCTAATTAGTTTAATGCTTTCAGAGTGGATGGTCCTGCTCAGTACCAAGAAGGTTATGGCAAGCTTCGCTCGTGGGCTTATAGTTCACTGGACCAATATCAGGTCCTTGCCACTATAGTTAACAAACTTCTTATTGATTTGCTTTGAGATGTTATGGTATGAGCCCAGTATTATCTCTATGATGAATTTGGACCCGCTAGTAATAATCTGTCGGCTACATGACAGGAGCCCTTCTGTTGCCTTGTACACATTGCCTGTGTCACTATCTATCTGGTCATGTACCTTTATGTTGATGAACCTGACATTTATTGCATGCTCTATTCTAAGTCTCTTATAAGATGCCATTGTTTCAAATGTTATCTTCCTATGTGGTTAAATTTCTGCAGGTCATGTCTTCACATTTTAGTTACATTTTGTATTTTCTACTAGGACTTCTTATGTGATAAAATTGACTTTTGCAACACTTTTTACTTGTGCTTCATGGTTCCTTTCAGTTTGTGATAGCAGCAGTTGCATGATTGCTATTACCATAGCACCATGATTATTTCAACTCCCTCGGATGGGTTTGCCCTTCTTAATATGTGACATTATATATTGCTTCTTACTTGACATGCAGCATGAGTTGGTTAGAGTCTTGTATCCGGTATTTATCCATGGATTTATGGATCTTGTCGCAAAGGGTCATATTCAGGAAGGTGAGTTTGTCTATTAGGTTACTTTCTAAAAACTATTTCATCAGTTCAACCACTTAAATAATAGCTTTGCTTTTCAGCTCGAGCTTTTTTTAATAGCTTTCGAGGAGACCATGAAGTGACACATTCACGCGACCTTCAAAAATTAGAAGGTGTTCTATCTCCGTCGCATCTGGAGGTCCATCACTTTCCTAGAATGATGACTCATATTTGTTAGTTGTTGCATTCAGGCACAATCTCCTAAATATTTCCTTTTCTATTTATGTAGGAAATGGAATTTGCGCATTGTTTAAGGCAGAGCAAAGTGAATATTAAGATTTGCCAAGTAATCTCTCTCTTCCCCCCTCCTATGTTTGACATCTTGCTCTAGTTAGTCATGAGCAGTAAGCAAAAGTTGATGCCAGCCACCCAATACTATTCTGTAGTTTTGTACTGAAATTCAAGTGCTCTGATATTATGTTTGGGGTTCAGAAGAGGAAAGGGGCAGAGGGTTTGCCTCTGGAGCTGGACATAATTACTTATGAAATGGAACCTTCACGCTTTTAGAGACATTATCAAGTATTATGTATTGGGCATATCAAATGTGGTCTTACTTGTTTCAAATTTTCATTTCAGTACTCCTATGACCTACTTCTTCAATACTTACTTGTATTGGGCATATCAAATGTGGTCTTACTTGTTTCAAATTTTCATTTCAGTACTCCTATGACCTACTTCTTCAATACTTACACAAGTCTCAGTCAATTACAATGCTTGGAGTCATCAATGAGCATATAAACTTTCTAGGTATAGTTCCCTCCTTTATTGTTTCTTTATAAGTGTGATGCTACTTTCCTATTTTATCTGACTTCCGCTTTTGTGCATATCATTTTCACATGGACATAATAAACTGTTGATCTGGTTTTCAGTTTCTCCTGGACAACCAGCCTCAATTGCCGATGATGCTGAATATGTTACACTTTTTGGAAGGGACCAGGATGCAGCTAATTTGATAAATCAGAAAGAAATTCACTGGGGGGTTAGTCAGCAACAAAATCAGACACATATATTGTGTTTTCTCATTTTAGAAAATTTTTCCCTTTTTAATCTGAATTTTGAAACTCACGGAGTTCCTATCTTTTAATATGTACAAAACAAATGCCCTTGATCTTCATGTTTGCATCTCTAGAGTATTGTGTTATGGTATAGGAGAGAATAAGATTGCTCTAGTATTCTGTTGAGTGAATCTGCAATTGATAATAGCACATAGAAACTATCAACACTTCTCTAAGGATAGATGAATCAATAGTTCATCTGCTTTGTAATTTGTTTTGGTTTTAAAGTACATTGATGATCACGCAACTAGGAGTAATCAGTTATTATATTACTTTGTGCTATTTGATTTATTGCTTTTACAATCTAATGCTTTAGCTACTTTTCAATGAAGTGAAACTCTTTCCACTCTGTCATACTGATCATCCTATAATGGTTGCTCTATTGGTAGTACGAAAATGAGAACTTGCTAGTCTATATTTGGCTGGAGTTTTGGGCAAACCGATGAATCATCTGTACTATATTTCTTGTTTTGTTGGATTTTTTTAATATACTTTTCTAGGCTGATGTTAATATTTGAGCTCGGTTTTATTTTCATTTTTTCTACCTGCATCTTTTGAGTTTCTTTGGTATTGTTTTATTTCATGTATTGCCTCAGGAAGAACTATATTGGCTGAAAGAGTCTCTTATTTTGACATTCTTATACCATTTATTTTCTAGCAGTTGCTTGAAGATTCTTTGGAAGAAAAGTTGGAAAAAACGGGGGTTTCTAATCTGGATTCAGAAAAGGCAGATGGAGACTCTAGAGAAGGAGAACTGGAGGAAAATAAGGTTGTTTGTTTATTTAGACGTTTTTATAGTTCTCTCAAATTGTAATTCTTAAAGGAGTGATCTCTTTTCATGTTCAATAACCTTTTTACCCCCCCCCCCCCCACCTTTTGTTCCAGAAAAGATCTGTCGATGGTGGCAAGCAAGGCACTACATCTAAAAAGCTAAAAAAGGATAAGGTTGTTGGTGCTACGGCAAAAGGTCATCGAGCAGAGAGTGCTGCTGTTTCTGGAGCACCACGTGTCAAACCTGAGCTAGCCTTGCCAGCAATGTATAACCTTGTGTAGTTTTTATCCCTTCCTTTTCTCTTTTCATGGTAGCTTGATTATCCTAGGGGAGCAATATTATCTTACACAATATACGCTCCTCACTTGTGGCTCTCTTTTAATGCTAAGTTGCAGAAATTATGTATCATTATACTAAAGTCTAGAACTATTTTGTGCTTTAAGTTCTCATGGAAAAATATATGTGAATATGTCATATTACTCTTCAATGTGAGTCATGGTCAGTCCTGTCCCAATTATATTATGAGCTTAATCACATGTGATGCTCAAGTGAGAGTCCCAAGAGATAATAGTACAATTTTATATGGAACTCTAGGGTTTAAAAAATTTACTAGTTCTTTTTTCTTGAAAATATCAGTTTCCAATGTTGTTGACAAAAGGTTTGATGGAGGTTGTGGTATGGATGCAACTTTGACGATAAAAGGTGCTGTTGTAATCGTGGCACTATTTTAGAATTCTTGCTAGATGAAAATGACCTATTTTTTGGGGTGATTTTGGAGTTTGGGGTGGGGGGGGGGGCTGCGGGTGGACTTTTTTGGGCTGGTCAAATTTGGATGATAGCTTTGGGTAATTGATTAGTTTGTTGGTTTATTTTGTCAAAAATGATTGACTGCCGAAGTTTATTAGGAGGATTAACTAAATGCTCTAATTGCTAGAACGATAAGAGCTATGATGGGGTGATGGGGTAGTCACTTTCCTAAAACAAGGTTCTTGTTATGTAGTGTGCCAGCTAAAGATAAAGACCAGTGGAAATAAGTTTTTGAAATTAAAATATGATCTTTAACATTGTCATGGTCAATAGTCATGAAAACAAATTTTAAGCCAAAAACACAATAAACTGTCATTAGTTTATATAGTTTCCTTGGCCACCTGGTGAATCATTTCCAACTGTTTTGCATCAGTAAGTATATCATTTAGAAATCCTAAAATGTTTCATCAATCAAGGTAATAATGGAGTTTTATATGTACAGGTCCTCCGTATATGTTCTGTGACACTGAATGATGTTTACTTATCTTTAAGTGAATTAAGATTGATTAGTTATTGCACTTATGTTTTCCTTTTTGTGTTTCTAGACCTATAGAGGTGGAACAGTCTATCATTGAAGACTTAAGAAACCGTGTGCAATTGAGTAACGTGTCATTGCCTTCCATCAGCTTCTATACTTTTATCAACACTCATGACAGGTATGCTTTTCATAGAGTAAAAATTAATAAATCAATTATTTAAATTTATTGGTGTGGCAATGTGCAACTTATAATATAGGATCAATCACAAAAAAATTGCACAAATTTATGACTTTTTGCAATTTAATCATTTTTTCCTTAAAATTGCAATCTAGTGTATGAATTATTTAAATTTTGCAATTTAAAGCATCGGGTAGCTTTCCAACACGGGTAGCTTTCCAACAGGATTTGGATGACTTGGCTCCCAAAGCTCACTACCCACCGCCATGGTAGACACCGTGTAACTTAGCCAATAGAATACTCAACTCAAATCTTTAACTACAACAAGGATTAGGAGCTAAAATTATGAATCTAACATATCATAGATACTAGTCTTTTTAGAAATTACAAAACTAAATTACGTGGCTTCCACCATGGCAATGGGTGTTGAGTTTCGAGAGCCATGTCAATAGAATCTCATTGGAAAGTTATCCCTGCTTTGAGTTGCAAAAATTTAAAAGTTTGCCATTACATTATTTTATAAGATGTTATTAATTGCATAAAGTGGAAAAGTCATGCATTTTTTGCAATTAACCTTTTATAATATTTATTTTATTTATATTTTTTGGGAATTATCATGATCTCTGGGAAACTTTATCTATCACAGCTTGAATTGTGCTTCAATATCTGATGATGGGTCCATGGTAGCTGGTGGATTTTCAGATTCATCTTTAAAGGTTGTTTACTTTTCTATGTAGTTTATCTTTTTAAATTGTTATTCTCAATGATATCCTAACTAAATGCCATGATTGACAGGTTTGGGACATGGCAAAGCTTGGCCAACAAAATATGAACTGTAAGTTGGTCCCTCGGTTCTCTTGACCTTTTTAGAAATTTTGATGCACACTCTTTAAATCTCTTATTTTTTGACTTTGCATTCTTCATTCTCATTAGTTAAAGGATTGTGTTTGTTTTTTTGTGTATATGATGAATTGAATAAACATATAACTTGCATGTTGTACCTGGAGTAGTCACACTTGTAAGTGGAAGAAAATTCTCTTATGGTGAGTCTAGTGAAAGTACTGATGAGAAACCCTTTATTGTAAAAAGTGCAGCAGCCAACAGAAGATAGTTGTTGACGATCTATGTAATTCACTTGATGCACAATGCAAATATTTCCAAAATGTAAATACTAGCTCAATTGTGTTTCACTTTTGGCACTCAACTGATTTTGTTTTGCTTCTGTATGGTTAGGTGTTTGTTTTTGTCTGCCTCAATTGTGAGCCTTGGTTTAAGGAGACATTTCAATTGAGTATCACTTTTGGTACTCAACTGGTTTTGTTTAGCTTGTGTGTGGTTAGGAGTTGGTTTTTTGGCTGTCTCAGATGTGAGCCTTGGTTTAAGGTTTTTATTTCTTAATTGTATAGATTTTCATACCTCTGTTTCCTCATAGTATGTATCTTAGAGATTATAACAAGAATCATGAACTCAAGATGCGTATGTATATCAAATATCAATTACTCATTCATGTATGTGTAACTTCTGATACTTTGAAATGTGTATGGATATGAATGTGCTGATATGATGTTCGCCCTTCAACCTCAGTGTTCTTATGTCATACACTGAAGCAATCCTTTTAATAGTACTGGAACAAACAACCCCCACGCCCAACACACCCCCACCCCCAACCCCACCCCCACCCCCAAAAAAAAAAAAAAAGAAAAGAAAAGAAGAAAAAAGGAACAACTGAACAAGTCAAATTTCAGAGGTAACTTATTTTTACTTCATGGGGAAATAAATATATTTGTTTATCAATGAATGTGGATGTTGACTCTAGAATACCAGCTCCTTCGCAGGGTGAAATTGAGTTGGCTTCCAATGAGCCTAGTTCAAGTGCTGGGGGAAGATCTTACACATTATTTCGAGGTCATGCTGGACCTGTTCATTCTGCCACTTTTAGTCCGCTTGGGGATTTTCTTCTATCTTCTTCATCAGATTCTACAAGTAAGTTGTTGTTTGCCATTACATTTTGCTCTATTTTCTCTGGATCTTTTTTCTTTTTAATCTGACCAGCAGCAATTGGCCTTTGCAGTTCGACTGTGGAGCACAAAATTAAATGCAAATCTTGTTTGCTACAAGGGCCACAATTACCCTGTATGGGATGTACAGGTAGGAGTAACATCTTAAACTGTTATGGTTGTGAAATGTGACAAACTACCTTCTGTTCTCCAGATTAGGCAGGCATTGATCTTCATGATACAATCCTGTTGTTTGAAGATCATTAACGCTAACAACACTTTAATATTTTCATACTGCTGAAATACCTAGGTTTCAAATATTCTAGTTTATTTTCACTTGGGATTTACCTGTGTTTAAACAACATCCTAATCTATGTCTTTTTCATCTCTGCTGGTGTCCTTTTCCAATCGGTCATCTGACCTCACCTTCTATGCTCATGCATGGTGATAAGTTCACAGTAACTCCTCCATAATGCTGCCACCAACCTAGTGCTTGGTTTTCTTTACAAAATGTCTATAAATTGGATATTAAATATTGTTTTCAAACTTCCTAAATCTTTCAATCACTGCACTGAAAAAAGGTTATTAGTATAAAACAACTCGAGTAATGGTAAAGACATTTTTGCGATGCCTGAGCCATAAGTTTCAACTGAATGCATTATCTAGTTTTGTGTTGTCTATAACTTTATTACATTTTCATAAGCAATTATAGCCTCATGCATCTGTCGTATAATCATGCAGTTTAGTCCACTAGGACACTATTTTGCTAGTGCTTCACATGATCGCACAGCAAGGATCTGGTCGATGGACAGAATACAGCCTTTAAGAATTATGGCAGGTCATTTATCTGATGTAGATGTAAGTATTTCATTCTCTATTCTTTTATATATATGCTGCCTTCATTTTATGTTTGCTAGATGGTGGGTGGGTCGTCAGGGTTGGTTTGGTTCTCTCTTTGAATTCATCTGCAGTTTATAATATCCTTTTTCTAAATCAATTTGTGACTTGAATTTGATTGCATTCGTCATGAAATGCTTATATATCTGGTACATAAATGATTATTTGGTCTATCATCTGCGTGGTTGTTTCATTTATAATGTGTTGTAGCCATAAAATAATCTGATTCATGTGATGTGCAACTTCTTGGCAGCTAGAAATTGAACAAATTAAAAGGCAGTCTACAGTTGCTCTACTAGCAAGTTATCTTTGAATAGGAAATTCCTCTTATTTGTGATAACTTAACATTCAAAGGTGACACTCTAGAGATATACATTTGTATGATTTGCTTTTGTGCCTGTCTGATTTCATTTGTCTTAGCTTTCAATATTGTGTCTGGTTTTCTAGAAGCTTCTTCAAATAATACAATGAACTTAAAACTTCTCATTTTTTTTGATTAAAGTGCCTGATAAATCTACCATGTCTATGAATACTGAATCCTAGCAATATGATAATCTGAGTTTTTGCCATTTGTCCTTCATCTTGGAACATGGAAAATAAGAGTAAACCAATGCTGTCACCAATTCTTTCAACTTGGAAGAAATAATAAGAGGAAACCAATGTTGTCATCAGTTTTCTTCTCGATGGGCTTGTAAGATAGTCCAACGATCAGCAATTGATCTCAGGAGACATTTAATTGCTGTGAAAAAACTTTTTCTCTGTTAGCCAATCAATGAAGAAAGTCATGTAGGAATTGTTTTTTCTCCCCCCTCATTGAACAACAAGCCCTGAGTGTTGGTGCCTGCCCGTTCCCAATTTTGTGCCATTTCCACTTTTTAGTGAATGATTTTTCTATTCTTGTCATGCGATTACTTATACTTTCTGTATTTTCTAAAAGAAAATTTATAATATTGTGGTATATTGCATGTGAGTTCATCCTTTCATTTTCTAACCATCACCATCATCATCATCATCATCATCATTCTGTTCTTGATGATTCAGGATAACTATGGTGTATTTAGCTAAACTCTACTATGAATTTTAACATCATCATCATTATTATTATTCTGTTCTTGATGATTCAGGATAACTATGGGGTGTATTTAGCTAAACTCTACTATGAATTTTAATTGTTTTTTTTTGTTTGCTTTTTTCTTTTACAATCCTCACTAAGATGAAGTTACTAATTACCTACATCCATTTCCATCTTTTAGTGTGTGCGGTGGCATACAAACTGTAACTACATTGCTACTGGATCCAGTGACAAGACAGTGCGCCTATGGGATGTTCAGAGTGGCGAGTGTGTTAGAATTTTCATTGGTCATAGAAGCATGATCCTAAGTTTGGCAATGTCGCCTGATGGTCGTTATATGGCATCTGGTGATGAAGATGGTACGATAATGATGTGGGATCTTGCTTCTGGTCGTTGCGTTACCCCTTTGATTGGTCATGGCTCTTGTATATGGTCACTTGCCTTCAGGTACACCACTTTTTTTTTTTTTTTTTTTTTCTGTATTTCCCAAGTTTCTCTTCTTAGCTACTATGAAATTTCAACCAACACTATTTCAGTTGTGAAGGTTCACTTCTTGCATCGGGTTCTGCTGATTGCACCGTGAAAATATGGGATGTAGCAACGAGCTCAAAAATGTCAAAAATGGACGAGAAGTAAGCATATAATGAATTATTAGACTTTTTTTATCATTATCATTTCACATATGAATGACGGTGGTCTTTTTCAGCAGCAAAAGTGGTAGCACGAGTAGACTACGATCGTTGAAGACCTTGCCTACCAAGTCTACCCCTGTCTATGGTCTACAGGTAATTACAACTTGTTAATCTTTAATTCCTATTTTAATAGATATACCTTTTTAAGTACAACTCTGGTTTACTTAATCAAACCTTTCTTTGCAAACAGTTCTCAAGAAGGAACCTTTTATTCGCTGCTGGAGCTCTCTCAAAGCAGTCGTAAACTTATTATCAGGTGCGTGAAGTTGGGTAACACAAAACCAAGAATAAAAAATAAAAAAGATTAAAAAATAAAAAGTAGATAGACATGATATTGGGGATGTTGGTTTAATGTTGCAGCCTTGTTCCTTAACTTTAGCTGTTGGAAGTTAGAACTGAAGATTAAGCTTCATTTGCAGGCATCACCCAAGTTAACTTATTTCCATGACATGTGGAGATAAATTCGTCTATTCACTGCTAATAATGCTCCTGGTATTCAAATAAAAATTAGGCATATAAAAATGAAAATGAGAAACTAAATTTGTTTAATTATATTTTTATACAGTCAATATCTCAAATAGTTATTTTGAACAATAGAGAATATAAATAGTTATTCATGGTAAAAATATATATTTGGGGGATATAATATTCTACCATCGGTTTCCTCTGTTCAATACTCGCTAACTCAGTAACGTAAATAGATTTCGTGATGAGATTTTTATTGTAAGTATTAAAGGGGTGAGACTATTTACACCCTCAGTTTTTTGGGACAAATATTTATTAGAGATGTTATAATTCTGCTTCTTCACTAAACCTATTATATCATTTGAATCTCCTTCTTTCTTACAGATTTGCCGCCAACCCGTGACAGTTGAATTCCAACTACCAACGGCCTCAACCCTGACAAAAATATGTTCGACAAGGCATGATCGAACAACAGATTCACAATGTTCTGACAACTATATGTCTAAACATACCTAAAATTGTTCGAGGTGGTAGCGGATATATGCAATGTTCAACCAAGATTTTTCGAACGTTCATGAGATGTTTGGTTTGAAACAAAAGCGAAGGTCGTGAGAAGTAAATATCTGTAAGAGAAAACAACCTTTTTTTGTTGTTTGAGCTTTTCGTTGTAGGAGAAGAAGCTATTGCCCACTTGACACCTTATTTCCTTAATTCCTTTCTTGTTATTCATTTTTTGCAATTGCCACTTCTATTTCGTTGTAAATTATAAATTACAAATGTTACTTATGCAAGAATTCCATTAACAAGATCTAGCATTTTATCTATCCTTCCTTTTCAATTTATTCTCATTCCCCAAGATTCTTTTCTTGTTGACTTTATTTATGTCTCTTTCAGTCTACATTTCTTGGACTTCCATCCTAAATTTATCCTCTTTTCAACCTCAACCATGTCCTTTTTTTTTTTAAATCCCAATTTTGAAATAAGAGTGGAAAGTATCTTATTTAGTTTATTTATTTATTTCAAACTGACAATGATGTTTAGAAGGACTTGTTTGTGTAAAACTAAATATTGATGACATAATTATCCTGGCTAAGAATAACTTCCCAATTTTAACTTCGAACCTCTCATTCTTACTAAATAACGATGCAGCCTATGTTGTTTTCTTTAAAAAAACAAAAAAACACAGCCTATAACTTATGATAAATTGATGGAGGATAATTATTACATTGGAACATGTGCAATTATGATGTGAAGGTCTTACATGTTTTTTTTTTTTTTTGTCAGAATGTTTTGTTCTGGAAATGTTCTTTTTGGAAGGATGGAACTGGAAATTGCCTTTTCTTTAATTTCATCTTATAAACTTTCTAACAATCACCCACTGGAAAATTAATATTGTAATTCAATTTTACAATAATCTAAAATTGGGGCCTAATTTCTGTATCTTTTTTTTTTTTTTTTTACACATATGACCCAAACATCGGGGTTTCGATCAAAGAATATAAATCTGCAGCTTTGATGGCATCTAAATAAATAACTTAATTAATATATATGAAACAAAATAATGTCGTTTTGTTCTGCATATATCAAAAACCAAGCAGGAAAATCACCCATTTCACTCATCTCTTACATTCTCGTCTTGGTTGTTAATTCTCTTCCAAATACAAAAACTTATGCAGGAACAATGTTAAATAAATCCATAAAAATAAGATTATGAAATATTTACATCCTAATTTAATTATTAGAGATGTGTTTGCATCATAACGTGTTGTGAATATTGGGAGCATATTTGCATCATAAGAGTTTATTTGCACCTCAACGTAAACATTAAACGTGTATTTACATATTAATCAGTTAAATTATTGTCTTATTTATTTATAGTAAAATTATGTATCTTCGATGTCGGCATTTTATGGAGCCATCCACTTAAATATTATCTGAATCGATTTATAAAGCACTCAAATAGATCTTCAAATATAAATCAACAATACGTGTTTAGTTCTTTCAAAAACAAAACATGTTCAGTGATTTCAAATTCTATTTATAAGATATGGAAGAATTACATGTAAAAATACTATGAAAATGCATGACACAAATCTTTGTATTCAATAGTAGGTAAATATGATTAGCAAGAAAGAAAATATAGTGCATGGATTCTTTTGTTCACTAGCCCTTCATGAAAGCCACTATTGGTCCACCATGACATGTTTTTGCTTAGTGGTTGACCCTTTATGCTCCTTGACCTTGACTATATATATGGAGTATCTTTTAAAACTACTTGGTGGAGACAATGACCAAATTGTTCATTGTAAAATAATACTTCAATCTAATTATCAATTTCATGATATTTGTCTGGTGATTTTTTCTTGTTTAAGTTCGATTAATTTTGGAAGTGATTGGCTTTCAACTTAGCACTTAAATGGGCCAAAAATTTGCAACTTATATATAAACATGGAATCAACTAGTAGCAACACAAAAACTAATTGTGATCCACAGAATTCAAACATGTGATTTTCAATGTGATTATTTTGTGTGTAGTATATTTAAATAAAATAAGATATGGCATGAGAAAAAGGGTTCATACGGAATTGGGATCCAAGAAATTGTTTTAATTTATGATGTTAGAAGATGAGTGGGTGTGTCCAATAGATGTATCTCCTAGTGGTGTGTGGCTACTAAGATTTCCATTCGATGTTTCTTGTTCTGGTTAATTACACAATGTCCATTCAACATATATATAAGGTTAGTCACATAGTAACTAATATTTATTTTATGTAAAAATAATGTTTTCAAATTATGAATTTGAAGTTGCGAAATATAGTTTTTTTTAATTATTATTTTGGGAAAAAAATTGGTCATCTAAATTGATCTCATTAAATTTTTCATCATTTATCTTTAATTTTTTGTTTTTTAGTCATTAATTTTTAAAAATGTAAATTAGAGCACAATTATGTTTTTAAACCCAAATGCTTTTCAAATAATCGGAGCACAATTTTCGAAATAATATTTAACATCGAATTGCAGACACTTGTGACGAAGATGATTGTAAACCGTAACAAAGATTCTAATGTGAACCATAAAAGAGATAATTTAGTGAACTAAAATGCAATCAAAGGAGATCAATTTTTTTTTTTTTTTTTTTTTTAAATGAGCACGATTTAAAAGTCGGAGAAAAAAATAAACAAATTTGAATGAGTGTCATTCATAGGAGAGAGTCTCTAGTACAATTTTCTTTTCCTTTTCTTTTTTATTAATGGATTGAGTATGAATATGCTTGATTCGTTTTCTATAATCCGATCAGTCTCAAAGAATCATATATTTTAGAGTTAAGACCGTTTTATATTAAACTATTTTCTCAAACAATAATTTCCAAAGCTTAACCAAAATAAATTAAGAGAAAATCATGAAAAATATTGTATGTTTTTGTAATTTTTACTTCATTGTTCACAACCCTAACATGATCAAAGAGAATTAGAGAGTTCATATTTTAGAGAGGTTTCACGCATGAGTTTAGTGGCTAAAATACCACAATTCATATAATAGATAATTTTTTTATCACAAAAAAAAAAAAAAAAATTGTTACTTTCTACCATAATTTAAGAAATTTGACAAATTCATCTTCTTTTCTATCACAATTCATAAAATTTGCCATATTTATCTTTCTTTTCTAAGTTTTTTCTTTTTCACTTTTTGTAAAGTAAGGCCCCCTACAAAATTTTATTTACGAAAACTCTATTACATTTTTCCTCAACAGTGACATAAAAACGTTGCTTTTTCCAAAAAAGGAGTGATTGGCGACCAATACAATTGCTTTAAAAAAAATTCTAATTTTGTGATAGTTTACTATTTCCACAAAATTTATTGGAATTTACCGATTTAGTCGTGATGTGACAACTGTGTATAATATGGTCTCTATGTCAGAATATTCAAAATCCACTTATAAGTGTATCGAATAAGAAGATATTATTTTAAAGTTGTTTGGAGAATTCAATGATACTATGGTCAGATTAAGTATATTCAATATACATTTGTTATATATCTATATATATACAAACACACATACTTATGTCTCATGCATGTATTCATAAATGCTAGTTCAATCCTGATTCATGTGTAAGTGGCATTTTCAAAATAATTAGGTCAACATTGAATTAGTTATAAATGATAAATACTGTTGTGTAATCCGATAATTTTTATGGAATCAAATTTAATTCAAATTATAATATTTTGCATTGATTTTATTTTATAAAAAAATCAATCATGAACTTCATTATCAGGTTTTTATATCAAAACCTAAGGTTGACATAACTAAATAACAAAATATTGCATTTGAATTTTTTTTTAACTGTTGGCTAGTCAAAAAATCCACTTTTTGGATAGAATTCTAATTATTTTTTGCATAATAGTTCAAGAAGAATATCTCCAGGCATATGATAATATTGTTATTTTAAATAAGATATTTTTTTGAACTTTAGTATTTTTTATTTTATTTAATTTTTTCATGGACGTGAAAAGAGTGGGTGTGTTTCAATGAATTGTACATAATATTTGATATATATTTCTGAGAGGGAAATTAATATTGGATATTTGATCATTTTATTTCACAATATCATCCGTGCACAGTGCACTATATAAAACAATATTGACACTCATATGCATTGATATATATATATATATATATATATATATATATATATATATATATATAGAGAGAGAGAGAGAGAGAGAGAGAGAGAGAGAGAGACTGTTATAATCCGATATCAATTTCAATAGAAATAAAATGATTATTAGTCCAACTAAAATTATATGGTATAAGAAATTACTTTTCAAACATAAAGAATATATTATTTTTTTATTTTTCTATCACATAACAGAAAAATGGACAAAATTGTTCTTTCGGTAAAAGAAAAAATAGATAGTTTTCTGTTGGGTATTACACGATATAATCATATCGTTTAAAACATTAAGATGAAACGATATGATCATATCGTGTAAACTCCAATACAAAACTGACTTTTTTTACTCTTTTCAGAAGACCACTTTTGTCAAATTTCCTGAATTATAGTAAAAAAAAAAAAAAAAAATCATTTATAATTAGAGTTGTCAATACGGGCCAGCGGGGCGGGCTGGCCCACAACCCAACATTTGGCGGGGCAGGGCGGGGCGAGCTTTCTTAACGATGGGCCTCAAAATCTCAACCAAACCCGACCCACTAGTGGGCCGAAGGTTAGGCGGGCCAACCCACCAATTTTTTTTAATTTTTCAAAGAAAAAATAGTATATATGTAGCTTATATATACATTTATTAAAATATATATGCATTCAATTACATATAATATATGAAAATAAATTTTTTAAAATAGTTTTTCACTAAATTTTCTTCATTTTTACATATAAATGACTCATATCAATATTTTTATAAATCATTACTTGCACTAGGTAATATTTTCATTATTATTATTCATTTCTTATCTATAGTTTTAATTGAAACATATTTAACAAAATTAAAAAATATATAATAAAATAAAGACGGGCCAACCCACTAGCCCACGGGCCAACCCACAAAAAATCCATCCCACCGTGGGCCAAACCCACTTAGGCTCATTTTTTCGCGGGCTTATAAATACTCAACCAAATCCTTCAATTTGACGGGCAGGGCGGTCCAACGGGCTAAGCCCATTTTCAAAGTTGTATTTGTAATAAAAAAGCAATTCCAAATTGTACAATTTTAGCCACCAAACTCAAATTATATTAGGGGGTAATTCTACTATACACCGTTGTATTAATACACCGATTTTTTTTACTGCGGTAACTTTTGTGTAAGGTAACTTTTCTGAGTTGGGCTGGGCTGCAATGGTTTTGGACCTTCCAACACTCATTTGACATCCTAAGTTGACATAGGCCCTATTTTGTTTGCATTTGATTTTGCTTGCATTTAATCTTTGTAAATTAATCATGTATGTATGTATCAATCGAAATCAATGTATGTAACATTAATATTTGTTAATCCTTGATTTTGCTTGCATTTAATCATTGTAAATTAATCATGTATGTATGTATCAATTGAAATCAATGGAAATCAAATCGAAATCAACGTATGTAACAATAATATTTGTTAATCCTTGATTTTGCTTGCATTTAATCATTGTAAATTAATCATGTATGTATGTATCAATCGAAATCAATGGAAATCAAATCGAAATCAACGTATGTAACAATAATATTTGTTAATCCTTGATTTTGCTTGCATTTAATCATTGTAAATCAATCATGTATGTATGTATCAATGGAAATCAAATCGAAATCAACGTATGTAACAATAATATTTGTTAATCCTTGATTTTGCTTGCATTTAACCATTGTAAATCAATCATGTATGTATGTATCAATCGAAATCAATGGAAATCAAATCGAAATCAATGTATGTAACAATAATATTTGTTAATCCTTGATTTTGCTTGCATTTAACAATTGTAAATCAATCATGTATGTATGTATCAATCGAAATCAACGTATGTAACAATAATATTTGTTAATCCTTAATTTTGCTTGCATTTAATCATTGTAAATCAATCATGTATGTATGTATCAATCGAAATCAATTGAAATCAAATCGAAATCAACGTATGTAACAATAATATTTGTTAAACCTTGATTTTACTTGCATTTAATCATTGTAAATCAATCATGTATGTATGTATCAATCGAAATCAATGGAAATCAAATCGAAATCAACATATGTAACAATAATATTTGTTAATCCTTGATTTTGCTTGCATTTAATCATTGTAAATCAATCATGTATGTATGTATCAATCGAAATCAATGGAAATCAAATCGAAATTAACGTAGGTAACAATAATATTTGTTAATCCTTGATTTTGCTTGCATTTAATCATTGTAAATCAATCATGTATGTATGTATCAATTGAAATCAATGTATGTAATATTAATATTTGTTAATCCTTGATTTTGCTTGCATTTAACCATTGTAAATCAATCATGTATGTATCAATCGAAATCAATGGAAATCAAATCGAAATCAATGTATGTAGCAATAATATTTGTTAATCCTTAATTTTGCTTGCATTTAATCATTGTAAATCAATCATGTATGTATGTATCAATCGAAATCAATGGAAATCAAATCGACATCAATGTATGTAACAATAATATTTGTTAATCCTTGATTTTGCTTGCATTTAATTATTGTAAATCAATCATGTATGTATGTATCAATCGAACTCAATGGAAATCAAATCGAAATCAATGTATGTAACAATAATATTTGTTAATCCTTGATTTTGCTTGCATTTAATCATTGTAAATCAATTATGTATGTATGTATCAATTGAAATCAATGGAAATCAAATCGAAATCAATGTATGTAACAATAATATTTGTTAATGGTTGATGCTATGGTTGTCGAATGATTAGTACACAAAACAAACAATCAAATGAGTTGATTACTTTGTGGTAATTCAATTAATGATAGACAATAGAGATACAATCATGATATGAAGTGGATGCAATACAGAAGCATGTTATGTGAAATTTTAATGATGAGATTCCATGACAAATATCCAAACATATTGAATATGGATCTCAAATGATTCGTAATAACGAGATGCATAATACAAAGATGTTCGATTGCGGTTTTATGGTTGCAGATTAATGTTATATACGATTAATGAAGAAGGTAGATTTAGACTACATTGTCCAAGCTCTTTTGGTTGTTGGGGGGAACGCAAACACTCCTGTGCACCAGGTGCACGGATCTAAGATCCGTGCAATCCGGGTCGATCCGACCTGGATCCGCGAGTTTTTTTTTTTTTTTTTTTCAGATTTTTGTCCTGACCTTTATGTTATAAATGTATGACATTTACGATATAAATGCGTGACCTTTATGTACAACTGTCTCTACCTTTATGCACTGTAACTTAGGAAAAAAATGAAGATTTTTAACACAATTTGCACTATGTACCTTTATGTGATATTAATGTGACATTTTATGTTATATTATGTCACCTTTATGTACAAATATTCTGACCTTTATGCATCTTTATATATTATATAAATGTCAGAATATTTGTACATAAATGTGACATAATATAACATAAAGGTCGCATTGATATCACATAAAGGTGTAAAGTTCAAATTATATTGAAAATCTTCATTTTTTTCTTCTAAGTTACAGTCTCTAAAGGTCATGATAGTTGTACATAAAGGTCATACATTTATAACATAAATGTCACATTTACAACATAAAAGTCACAACCTGAAGCAAAAAAAAAAAAGGAAAATTCAAAAACACGCGGATTCGGGTAAAAAACCGGGTTGACCCGGATTGTATGTACACCAAGTGCACACAAGACCAACTCTGGGGGGAATTCTTAGTTTTTACTGCAGTAACTTCTCAAGACAGGTAAAAAAGGTAAAAAGTAAATGAAGGGTAAGAATGCAATCAATTAATATTTAATGGCTGAAAACACCGGTGTATTAATACAAAAGTGTACAATAGAAGGACCCTATATTAGGAGAACAATAACAACAGCAATCATGACAATAGTTGGTTGATCGATGATTGGTGTAGGACAATAGTTGTAAAGTAGAGCATCAAATGTTAACCAAAAGTGACCAAAAAGTGCTAAATGTCTCCTAAAGCATTTGCAGACTCCCTAATTATTCTACACTTTCATCTCTTCTCACTACCTTTTTTTCCTAAGTCTTCTAATTATTTTTATTTTTAAAATCAATTTAATATAATTCATGCGTCAAAAGTAAGCTAATTACTATCTGCTCTAACATTATTATATTTTGACTATCAATTAATTTTGTTAGTAAACTTCTCCTAAAATGGAAAGTATTAAAGTTCAATGTGGGGTCAATATAAGTTAAAATATATATCATTTTATTATTTGTTAAAAAATCACTTAATGTAAGTTGAAATATCACTTCTCATATATTGAATTATCACTTATTATCTGTTAAATGTTAATAGACGTGACATGTTATGACAAACATGTTAAACATATTATAGAGTGGGTGAATTAAATATTATTATATAATTGGCATTAGCTTATGTGGTTGGCTGCATGGATGACATTATCATGTGACAAATGAACAACCCATAAGCCTTGCAGCTATTCCACATGTTTGTTCTATTTATTAAATTTATTATATAAAAAGAATACTACAACAAAAAGGATGTCTAGTTACGCTTTTTTTCCACTTGACGACATTATTTAGCGGCATGAAGTAAACTACCCACACTTGTAAAAGTGTCACGAATTGCGTTGTTAAATTTGCCGTCACGAATTTTTTCCTAACGTAAAAAACCATGCGTGGGTAAAGTTCATTTAGTGACGCTTTTGATAATTACGTCACTAACTTTGAAAATGACGACACTACTTTGTGTCACCTGTAATGTCTTTTTTTTTACTCTTGCCAACACTAACCATTTGTGCCACCAAAAATAGCCACGCTTTTTATAATATATGTTGTTAAATTCTATAATGTTGTTTTGCAATTTTGGTGACATTAGTCAATGTTCGCATCCCTAAACTAGCAACACATTTAAGAATTATTATTGTTAAATTGATGACATTTTTAAGGACAAATGTTGTTAAAGCGTAGACACTTTTAAAGTGTACCATATTAAATTGATGACACAATCCAAAATTAGTGTTATTAAATATATGACATTTCTACAACTAGATGTTTTCAATTTGACAACTCTCTAAAATTAGTGGTGCTTTTGGATTGTGTACATAAATTAGCTGTAACAACAAAATTTGTCTCTCTGATTTATAAACACAAAAACGTGATACAATTGAAATAACTTTTGAATTAAAATCAAAGTGGATGCAAATCTCTATGAATTCCTCTGATTCTTCTCTTCACTTGAATTTGGAGTTGACTTTGGTCAAAGTTTCGTCAGATTTGAACTTCGTGAGGAAACTATGAAGATCGCTTTGATTTCGATGATCTTTGAATTGAAAACGCCGATCGAAGGGGTTTAGCACCTTGATCTTCGATTGAACGTCGTTCTTGCGGCTTTCCTCTTGAACACTTTGAAGATCGCCTTGAAGATCGTCGAAGAACTTGAATAGCCTTTGAAGATCGTTGGAAAGAATTTCTTTAGCTCTTGAACTCTTCAAATTGCCGTGTAATTGTGTTTTGAATGTTGAATTTGAGACCCTATTTATAGATATAGAATAGGGAATCCGATAGACTTCAAAGTAGGGGTGGAATGATTTGATTGGTCCACCATTATTTGATCATATCCGGAGGTGGAAGTTTAGTAGCTCTGAAACTCTATCTGATTGGTCGGACCCCGATTTAATCATATCTGATATCTTGTGATAATTATCAAATTTAATTTGATAATATCTGCAACATTTCGACATGTGGCGACTTCTAATTGGCCAATGAAATATGTATGAAATATTAATTAATTTGATTATTTAATTTAGGAATTATATTTAATTAATCCCCAAAATAAATATAAATTAATATTTCACATATTATTTTACATGTGGCGCAATATAATTGGACGTTAAATTTATGTGTCTACATTAGCATTAGCAACACTCTTTCGAATTGTGTCCTTAAGTTGAATATATATACTTTAGATGGTAAACTATTTACAGTAAATACACTATATAAATAATACTTACTCAAAAGAATATTAAAATAAATTATCAAATAATTTTATTTATTAAAATTTCACCAATTCTCATTACAAAATAGAATGTGTAATACACTAATAACTGAGTTTATACTATTAATTAACCCTCTGACATAACATTATTGTCTTCCTTCATTGTTAATACTTGCTCAACATAGGAAGAAGTTTTGGAAATGACGACAAAACATATGCTCAACCGCAATTTCATTTGTCAACTTATATAATCCTGTATCAAAATCAAATCAACAACAGTACGTAGTTTGATTATTTAGCATTTCGTAAATTAAGTAGAAAAAAAAACTTAAAAATATGATAAGAGAATACATCAAGTACTTACAATTCATTCCAACCTAGAAAAAGCTCCATATTTTTTAATAGTTGAAGAATATGTATAACCTACGGAAGTATTAAAACAAAATATGAAAAAAAGAAAGATTAAGTTAATAACTTTACTCACAAATTAAGTATAAGAAACTTTAGGCCATCATTTTTCTTTCTCTTTACATCCCCTTTTGTATGCACGTTTTTTTTTCTTAATTCTATGGGAAGTTTATGATTTATTGAAAAAAAAAAAAGAATCTTGAGAGATATATAGTAGATTTTAAATGTGCATATCTTGACTCTAAAAAGGAAAGTTGTTAGATTTTAGTAATTGTTCCGTCTTTTACTCCTTTTCCTTTGGTTTCATATACTTTCTAATTATTAAATATTTTCCTTTTCCACATTAGCAACCATTATTTTTGTAATAATTTTTTTGAAGTAATTATTCTTGTAATAATTAAGAAATTGTATTCACTTTAAAATTAAAAAAAATTAATAATTTTCTAATGTAAAGTTCTCTAGTAAAAAATTAAACGTTAATGTTTCTGTTCATGTCCTCAATTCTTATAAATTATAATAACACAAATAAAAATTGTCATAAATTTTGTGATTTTTTTGCAAAGTGTTACAAATTTATATCACAAATAATAAAAGCGAAGTAAATACAACAATATTGCAACTCCTTTATCAAAGTATTAATAATTTCAACAAAAATGTCATTAACATGTAAACGCTTTCATGTAAGCGTCACTAATTTTTATAGTTAAAACATATTATCTAGATTGCTTATTAATGCCTAAGTAAAAAAATGTAGACACTGTCATTTTATTATATTTACTACACAAAAATAGTAAATGTCATCAATTTTATGACTTTCTTTTAAAGCGTTGTTATTTTAGTGACACAAACAATTAAAACGTAAGTAGGTTTATTCGAATAATGACACTTTTAAAAAGTGCCATTAAGTTGGCAGAAATACAAACACCTTCTATCAAGAGTCGTTAACTTTTATCACTTACATACACTTTTGAAAAAATGTCGCTAATATCTTATTTTTAACAATGTTTTTTAGTAGCGTTGTTAAATTAGCGTCATTAAGGACCCTTTTTCTTGTAGAATTGGGATCATTTTAAATGCCACCCTTTTGAGTTTTGGTCTAATTATCCATATCATTTTTGTTATCCATCTCGTATATTTAATATCTATATTAATTATAAGAATAATATATATATATATATATATATAACAATATATTTAAAATAATATACTTTTAAGTTTTATCACTTGCCAAAGAAAACAAAAGGCAACCTAAACACACACAGTGAATTTTATTATTGTTAGGTTTTTTGGAAAAACATAAAACAAGTTTATTAGTAGGTTGGTAAGCTAACTCTTAGAATATCAATCCAACAGTTTAACTTTTATTTTATATATTTTTTTCACCTTTACCTATGATGAATATATCTAACGTTCTACTTTATTTTTCTAAAATAAGAAAAGTATAGATTCTTTATTAAACATATTATACTTTTTTCTAAGTATACAAATAATGTTTTTGATAAAGAATTTAATATATATTTATATTTATTAGATCTGTTTAAATCTTGTAAGTCTCGAATAATAAGCTATTCAACCTTAAATAAATTCGATAAATTAAATTAGGCTAAACTCAATTATAAACCGACTCAAACTACCAAAAATTTCAGTTGGCTCGATTCTAGTAGTGACCTAAGAATATGCTTCAGCAACCATTCTCTATGATAAATGAATCATCAGGTCTACTGAATTTTTTTTAATCATAATTATCTAACTATCAAGTCAAACTTCAATACCTAGATTATTTTTAAACACTATTGTGATGAATTATTGCATAATAATTCAAAGTAATATTGTATTTAATTATAATTTGACTAAACTAATGTTCAAGTTCAAAATTATTCCACAAACGTGTACTCAGATATGTTACATTTCATATTTCATAACATTTAATTAATATACATTGTGTGTTAAATAATAATGTCATCAGAAATCAATTGTGATTATTGTAAAATATTATAAAATGTAATATAAAGTGTCATTATAGAAGATCTCATGTGTGCAATGTATTAATACATCTTGTTGTATATAATCATCATGATATCTCTCATGTTTACAGTCATGCTACTCTACCAATCGTGTGCACATTAATATATGTCAATTGTTGATGTGTTAAATATCTTGTATATTTATTAATTTCATATTCTATAATTTAAATAGATGAAATCATTACATAATATTAGTGAACATATTAAGAGTTGTCTATCATGAGGATTTTAATATTGTTACTTATTTTTATACTGCACCTTTAATTTACATTTAAGAAAAAGATACATGGGCAATCTACTCATTTAATAAAACAAATTATAATTGAAAAATCAATTTGCATATTTTCATAACGACATAATTGTTTGATATCCGCATTTAACACACCACCCACTTGAACGAAGCCTTTGAAAAAACTTTAGTTCGAATAAAAACTCTTTTTAATAAGAGTTGTGAAGTTGGTTATTTACTTAAAAGTGATTACAAATGTTGTTAGCTGTTCGGTTAAAATATATTTCAATTTCGAGTATAAGAAAATAGAAAACTACGAAAACTCCAAATTTATACTTCTGCAAAATGAAATTAGAAAAATGACGTATTATAAGATTTAATTTAAAATTAACTACCACGAGTTGTAAGCTTGTAGCCATAAAATTTGGTATCATGGTTGTTAAAATCGTGATTCGGATTGTCCGATTCTACGATTTTTTTACCATGTACCGATTCAACACGTATATAAAATTGGGATAAAATCGCGAGTTTATCCCATGAAATTGGTAGAATCGTGGTAAAATCGTACCGATTTTATGATTCTACAAATAAGTTTTTTTTTAGAAAAAAAAAAACTCAAATTTATGTGTATTGATTGGGGTTTGAACTCAAAACTTCATGGTAGAATAACCCCAAACTAAAAACACTCAAACCACTAGACCAAATACATCATATTTCAAATTATATGAAAATGTAACTATATTATCATATTTGTAAGTTAAATATTCAAAATAAATAAATAAATTATTTAGTGCATTGTTAAGACTATAAATAAAAACTTAAAAAATTCGACCTTCTAAATTCTAAATACTAGCTTTAGAAATTTAATCATATATATATATATATATAATATAAAATTATTATTTTAATTTGTTGGACATATATATATATATATATATATATATATATATATATCCCTTTAAAGTTGAAATAAATTATACACTTGTACTTTTAATCTTAATTAATTTTTCTTACATACATATATATACACATACTTAGACTTAATCATTAGTTAAAGTTTATGTCTTGTTACATATACTAGTATAAGGCTCGTGTGTAATACACATGATTTTATGAACAATTAAATTAAACTTTGTAAAATTAGAAAATATTTAAATATTATTTATACAATAAAATTAAATTTATGATTTGTGCAATATATACATATCATGCATCTAATTTAACATTAAATATAACATAATATGATTAAATAATTATTTAATTGTCAAAATATGTTGCATTCGTAGAGAATCATAAACAAATTTTTATATATTATTTTGAAAAGAATATACATTGCTATATGCTAATTATATTATTCAATTCACCCACCATATTTATTTATTTATTTATTATTGTTAACGTCTATAAAAACACTCAATTTTTCTTTTCAATTGAATCATAAAAAATAGAGAAAATTCATAGATAAATTTCTTAGTTTATTTTAAAAACACTTATTCAAAAAAATTATTCAATTTTGAACAATAATTTTCAATCTGTCCACCTTTATTTCAATTTATTTATTTATATTTTTTTCTCTACATTTTTAAATTTAACAAATGTCAAATATGTAAATAATATCTATTATTGAAGTCTAGCATAAGTTATTAGATAAATCTAATTAACTTATTATTTATTATTTAGTAATATTTCTTATTAACATAAAATTAGAAGTCATGAATTAGCCTTATTTAATATGAGTACATTGTAGGCTTGCCAAGTGTTCTTATAGTCTTTTATATATATATATATATATATATATATATATATTATAAATGTGTATCATTTTATGCTATTTTATAAGGATTTTTTATTCTACTATCCGATTTTACGATCCGTTTTTTTGGATATTCTAGTCAAAAAAGCTTGTTTTGTATATTATTTGTTCATACAAGACAAAACACTTTTTTTCCTTGTAAAAAATAGGTATTGAAAAAAAAAGTATGAGAACAAACACTAGAAAATTAAAAACACGTGGGACAAAAGGTTAAAAGAAGAGAGAAAATATTACAGCGCAAAATATGCGTTTTCACCTAAAATAAAACGAAAAACTACTAAAAATACAAAGATTATTATTCATATATATTTGGAAATAACTTTAATATTTTAAAGTCGAACGCGGTAATAGAGAGACCAGTGTGGGGCCCACCTCACTAACTGCTGCACTGTCTATCATCTCTTTCTTTCTTTGGTTGCTTCGTCTCTCTCTCTCTCTCTCTCTGGACTTTCAAAGGCACTAGCACAACTGCACAAGCTCATATGCGAATAACTGTAAAGAATATCTTTATTTGAATATTTTTAGGCGAAGCCGGCGATGGGAAATTGCTGTTCCGACGTGGCCGGCGGCCAGTCGGCGGTCGGAGGCACCAAATCCGGCTCCGCAGCCAACGCTGCCAACGAAGCCATCGATGCCTTCCTCAAGTCTCGCGGCTACAATGGACTCTTCTCTCAGATCGAGGTTCGTTTTACTTATTTGCCTATCTGGATATAAATTTGTAAATGACTTGGATCTTCAGCATTTGCTTTGTGAAATTAGTTGGTGTTTATGGAGTTTGCTATTATGCGCGTGTGTTTAGGATTCGATGGTGAAGTAGCTAACTGTAATTGGAGCACTGGAAGTAAAATATTACTTAGTATTTATTTGGGTACTGAAATTATTGTACGCAGTTCTTAGTGTGGTTTTTTTTGCGGAAATGAATGTAATTAAATTCTTGTGGTAGCTTTTCACGTGTGTAAGTTAGCTCAAAGTTGTCAAAATAGGCTGAAATGGTGAGTTTGTATACATGTTCAACTTGGAGGCAGCTTGAGTTGTTGGATTAAGATTATATTGGGAATTTGGATTCCTCTTCTATATGAATTTCTAGGGTAAATCCCAAACAATTGGTTCTAGATGTTGGTATGCCTTGGGAACTATGTTGAAGCTAGATGTGACTAGGAGGTGACTTTTGGGCATGGTTGTAACATGTTGATACCTCAACTTGGTAGGTCTTGGCCTTTGGAGGCACTGTAGAGGAAGGAATGCTTATGCATCTTGGAAAGTAGTTGCCAGAGAACCATGGAAGGCAACATATTGCTTGGTATTAGAGTAGGAAACCGATGAAGCTTGTTGCGAGTGGAGGTCTCCGTCCAAGGGGACTTGTTGGATATAAGATTCATGTTGTGATTAATTAGATTCATGTTTGTGCAAATTCATAAATCTGAAGAGTAGGGACAACAAGGTGAGTATTTTTCTGTGGATATAAGATTCATCAGTGTAAATTTATTAATAAAGATTGGGCAAAATAACTATGATCTCCTCCATTGGCAGACTTCATTGTAAGAATGAGTCTCAATTCAGTCTCCATAAAGTGGAATAGGGGCTTTTAAAGCCACTCTTGCTTGCTCTTCCTTTCACTACATTAGAATTTAGAAGTGAATTACAGTTAGAATGTGACCTCGTTTGTGCACATTTTGAGTTAAATTCCAAAAAAAAAAAAAAAAAAATCTCTGAAAAAAAACTCTTAAAAACAAGGCAAATTCCAAAATATAATACTCTATGAAACATTTTCCACTGAAATTAGTATTGTATCTTATGATTACAATATGTACTTAATGATTGCTGAAATATGATTTTATATCTTTTTACAAAATGATTGCTACCCAGCAGTCATCTAAATACAGTACTTTTATTGCTTATTGATGATGCGATTAAGTATGCACAGTTCACCCTGTAATTTCATCATGATATGTATCCAGGATCAGCTTTCACGACTTATTGAGAGTTTATTTAGTGCTTTAGTAATTGTTTATCATCTTTTCTATGTTGATGTTCCATGTCACAACGAACTTGTATCAAGTGGTATAAAAAAGGTCTTGGTGTAACTAACTTTCTCATTGATGAATCCTCAAGCTCGTGTTCAAACTTACATTATTTGCAGCTATCTCTATCTGCAGCAAACTTGCGTGATCGAGATGTGCTCTCCAAGGTTTGTTTTTCTTTATCAAAGAAAAGAACTATTAGTTCTATATATTTATTAATTTAGACAATCTTATCAATTTATTTTCTTTTCTTTTTCTTTTTTTCTTCAGAATTATTGGTTATACATGTTTATTTTCCTGTATCAGCTTGAATTTGTTGATTGTAATTTTCTTATGTTTTCAAAAGCCTGACAACAGATATGTTCTCTGTTTCTTTTTTCTTTTGTGATGAATTTTTCAACTCGAAGCTGAACCTTAATTATTGTGATCTATTACTGAACTGATTTAATACCTATTTCTTATTATATATTTATATATTAAAAAAATGCAAATGTCATCATGGATGTATGAAGGAAAAGTTTTTACCTTTGGTTCCAAAGTATGCCATGTACAAACTTTTTATTAACTTGCTTGTTTCTTATATCTGGTTTCTCTGGATATGATGTTCACCTTATTGTTACATCATTATTTTTCCAGATGTGATTGCTTTTGCCAGTAAGTTGGTGGTAATCATGCTGTTGTGGAAAATTTTCGTGGTTTCACCTTCCACTCACTGTCCTTGTATAATTTCAGAGTGATCCAATGGTGGTTCTTTATGTCAGAGGAAGTGATGGTTTGCTTCAAGAGCTTGGCCGCACGGAAGTAGTTTTGAATTCATTGAGTCCCAAATGGATTAGAAAATTTACTGTTGCATATCAATTCGAGATAGTGCAGCATTTGGTGTGAGTTTTATATTGATTGCAACTTTAATACCCAAGTTTATGTATATGTTATTCTTTTATATCTCAAGAAACCTACTTCCGTTACAGGTTCCGTGTCTATGATGTTGACACTCAATTCCATGGCATAGATATGAAGGTATATAAAATTCCTGAGTTCATGTCTTCTTATTGCAAGGAATTGAAACTTCACTAAGTATTGATATCTTTTTTTATCTCTCTCATTAGTGTTATATTGTTTGCTGATTCACTTGAATAAGATAACAAGGCTGATTTTATATACACCTCTTAAATTTTATTCAACGAGATTGCATCAAATGTTCCTTTTCTTGCTTAGGCGCTTAAGCTGGAGGAGCAGCAGTTTCTTGGTGAGGCTAGTTGCACATTATCAGAGGTATGCTGATTTATCATCCTATGTTCTCTCACTGTGGCTTTTGCAGCCAAAAACCAAAATGAAAACTACAACTTGTCGCATCCTCAAAGGCTTTTTTTTTTCTGTCTACAATTTTAGGGATATGCTTGATATGTTTAATTAGTCAGGATCTAGTGTTCCAATAATTCCTTTAGGAGATGATTTCCGTGATAGTGGAATATATCATCCCTTTTGCCTTACGGCTAGCAGAGCATTTCTTGGACATCTTCTAACTTTCAGACTGGATAATTGGGACTGTTCAAGTGTGTTTCTGTACCCTCTTGATCTGTTTTGTAATTCAGTCATCCAACTTTCTGAGTTTGAAATATAGCATTTTGTAAGAGCTTTTCTATACTCTTATCGCTGTTTCTTTACCTGTTATTTCCTCATTTCTTTCTTCTAGATTGCGACGAAATTATACAAGACCTTAACCTTAGATCTTGCACGTGAAGAAGTTTCTGCCCCAGCTCATGCTAGACAATGTGGTCAGCTCACAGTTTATGCTGAAGAAAGTGTTGTGTCAAAGACTACAGCAGAGTTGACATTGAGATGTTCAGACTTGGAAGCCAAGGATTTGTTCTCGAAAAGTGTAAGAGGGTTTCTCCTTCTGCTTGTGCTCCATTCCTATATGAATTCAGAACAGCTGATTCAAAGCACTTCTGCTGTTTTATTTTTCCAGGATCCTTTTCTTATTATATCAAAAATTACCGAGAGTGGAGCATTAGTTCCAATTTGCAAAACTGAAGTCCTGAAAAATGATCATAATCCAAAATGGAATCAAATTTTCTTGAGTATTCAGCAAGTAGGAAGCAAGGTACAGAAAATTGGTGCTTCAAACTATACTATGTTACTTGAGTAGTTAGAAGCTTATCTTTCTGCTAAATATTTGCTGGCTGGAGTTTCCTTCAAAGATTGTTATTGAAAACAGACACGATGCTCTGGATTCTGGATTTGATTGTGGTATTAAATTAGACATGGATAATTGCTATAGATCTAAATATGATCATGGGTTTTGTCCCCGAGATCTTCACTTAGCCATATATCCATGGTCTGAGTATCTATCTCTCTATCCATTTTCTTCAGTTATTTGAGCGTCTCAATTTAATGGGGTTTAACTATTGCAGGACAGCCCATTAACTATTGAGTGTTTTAACTTCAATAACAATGGAAAACATGATTTACTGGGGTAAGCAACTGTCTTTCTTTGGCCAAATTTTGTTAACTGGTTTTTCATGTTTTTCTGACTCAACTGTTCCTGACCCTAATTGTTCAGAAAAGTTCAGAAATCACTGACAGAATTAGAAAAGCTGCATTCTGTTGGAATGGGAGAGAATATGTTTACCCCAGTGTCCGCAGGGCAAAATCATCAAAACAAGGTAAAAGGACAAACCAAGATGAATTTTGTGTCTGCGCATGGGTCTTACTTTTTATTTTTATCATTTTGCCATGTAGGTCTTAAAAAGCCAGTTACATGTGGACAATTATTCGGAGAACACCCAGCATACATTCCTCGATTACTTGGCTGGAGGTTATGAATTGAATTTCATGGTAGCAATTGATTTCACTGGTATGCTTTTGTTTTTTTTTTTTTTAAACTGTGGTTAACATCTATTTTCTTTGGATTTGAATGTCTGCTAAAATTTGTTTAAATTTATTGAGCTGGTACTAAGTAGCACTTGTGATATTCGATTTCAATGTTAAGCTTTCAGCAATACCTAAATTTTGTTTGACTGAGTCAGTTTATGGTATGGTCTAGTCTAAAAGGGAGAAAATTTTGAGAATTGATTTGGACACACCGGAAATTTTTTTGACTGGGTTAATCAGGTCTTTAGAATATCAATATATGTTCTTACATTTGGGTAGCTTCATTTGGTGCTTTGTTGTGCAGGCCATTCTTTATTGTCTCAGGGTCTTTCTGCAATGCCCAGAAAGTGGCCTCCTTACAGAGTCATACGGGTCCTGCTGATGCATGATTAGTTATTGTTTGTGATAACAAATAATATAGAAGATGTCATGGTATCATAAATGCACTAGTGTGATTAGGCGCTTTAGGTTTTTTTAGGCGAATGAATGCTCATATATCAGGAGCTTCCTTAACTTATGTTGCATGCTATGTATTCACCTCAATACATATAGTCCTGTAATTACTTTAATCCAAGTATCTTAATTGGTTAGTCACTAATTTCGGTATCTGGTTCAGCTTCAAATGGTAATCCTCGCCTGCCCGATTCATTGCACTATATTGATCCAACAGGGCGGCCAAATGCATATCAAAGAGTGAGATGTATTCCTTAATGAAGATTTCAATTCCTGCATTTGGGGGGGAAAAACTAATCTGGTATTTCTAAATTTAGGCAATTTTGGATGTCGGAGGGGTGTTGCAGTTCTACGACTATGACAAAAAGTTTCCTGCTTGGGGTTTTGGAGCACGACCAATTGATGGTCCTGTATCACATTGCTTCAACTTAAATGGCAGCAATAAGAATTGTGAGGTGAACCTCAATTGTGTCAATATATTTATCAAGTATTTCTTCATAAGCTTCCACCTTCTACCTAATTTGTTATCATTATTATATTAAGCGTTCTCTGTTTCCTTCCAGGTTGAAGGAATCCATGGAATTATGACGGCATATACAAGTGCCCTTTTTAACGTCTCATTAGCAGGACCAACATTATTTGGACATGTAGTCACACATGCTGCACAGATTGCTAGTGTATCTGTTGCAAGAAATGAAAGAAAGTATTTTGTTTTGTTGATCATCACGGTATACTTAAGCTTTTTTTGTAGTATTCAGAATATTCTTCTATATTCTTGTCAATATTCCATCACGTAAGGAACCTGAGTGAAGTTTGCAATTTCAGTAATCATTAGTGTAATTAAAATCTGATTGTATCCTCATTTCATTATTTCTTTGCCAACTGAAACGTTTTAGGATGGAGTGATAACAGACCTCCAAGAAACAAAGGATGCTTTTGTTATGGCATCCGATCTGCCATTGTCCATACTTATTGTTGGGGTCGGTGGAGCTGATTTTAAAGAAATGGAGGTATATATATGCCTTTCTTCTTTGAAATATTTCCTTAAGAAACCTCAGTTACATCTCCTCTCTTAATCAAATACTAATATTTTTATCATTTCTTTATCAGATATTGGATGCAGATAAAGGCGAGAGACTTGAAAGTTCAACAGGACGGGTCGCATCACGTGACATAGTCCAGTTTGTTCCTTTCCGTGATGTACAAAGTAAGTCAGTAATTCCCTTCTGAAAACAATGAATCCAAGAAACACTCTTTTTCTTTCTTCTCAAAAAGAATGTCTTCAATAGTCTTAGTAAGGTGGTGTTGTGTTATAATCGAAATGCAGGTGGAGAGATCTCTGTTGTTCAATCACTGCTAGCAGAATTACCGACCCAGTTTTTGACCTATGTACGAGCTCGAGGTATCTCTCCAAATGAATAATCAAATCTACCATTGTACATACAAAACATCATTTTTGTCTTGCCACAGAACATGCCCGATTTTGTCAGGGTTGATAAAACTGGAAAGTGGCTTACAGAAACCATTCTTGTTTAGTACCTAGCATAAAGTTTCATTTTTTTCTTCCAATCGCGTGGATACTGATAAAATCTCGATTTTCTGAATATTTTCATGTTTTTAATTACTTGACATTTGAAACTCTTGTTGGAATCTTCTTAGTGTAGGCATCTTACAGAGTTTGATGAATGCTCATGAAAGAGCTATGTATGTGTGTCAATCTTAAGAAGAATTAGTGTAAATTCTGTTTAGACATTTTATCAAGTCACTGTTTGATCAAACGCTTACATGGATTTTGGATATTCATTGTTCAATGTTCTATGGGCCATTTCTTGTGTCCTGTGAGGCATGTACCAGGTGAACCTGTTCTAACATGTTTAGGAAATATAGAATAATTTTAGAAAATATTATTTTAATAATTTATTGTTGAATCAAGACTTTAAATTTTTGAAAAGGGAAAAACAAACTGATTATATACTTGAAATATGCTGCTGAACCTATTTAAAAAAGTTTCAAGGTTAAAACTTCATTTCATTTTTGCATTGTAATCTAATATTGTGTCTTGTTTTACATTTTATTCATGTGTAATTTAAAAAAAAAAAATTTGTACTGACGACTTATGTTAATTGTTAGGTGTAATTCCAAGTAAAATAATATTATCAATATATATTAATATACAAGTTAAAAATAATGTTATGAAATGAGTAGTGTTGTACAGGATCGATACAACCCAAACTAAATTGATGTTTTTAGAAGTCCAACCAGGATATGTAATCGAATATCAGTATGTAAATGAATTAACTGAGACTTTATTTAAGCATCAATTCAAAAGTAATATTTTAGTTTGTGCAAGGCTAACTGAGTGGCCCAATTTTTTTCTTTTAACCCATCTCAAATTTTCAAGCTCATAGAATCTATGAATATCCAATTCCTTTTGATTAATCGATTTGATTATTTTAATAAATTTTCTCTTAAACAGAATCAAATTTTTGAAAATCAAATCAAATATTCGATTTAATTCAATTTTTCGATTTTAATTGAATAATGCACCATTTACTGTTAACTTATTAAAAAAAAAAAGCGAATTAGTTTTGAATAAAAAGACGATAAATAAAAGGGGAGGACTAAAAGCACAACTCCCATCTGTCTAAGGGCACAACACCATTTTTTTTTTTAATTTCCAATTTTACCTCTAAGGTTGTTGAACTAGTTGTTCGGTCAAGATAACCGAACGTGCTTCTCAGTGTTCGGCCAGGGTGGCCGAACGTCCTTCTAAGCGTTCGGCCAGGATGACCGAAGACTCTTCTATGTGTTCGGCCAATCGGGACCAAACGAAACTGCTCCGATTCAATCGTTTTTTTATGTTTTTTTCTACGATTTTCACATAATTTTCACACATCTAACAAATTTGTGGAATGTTCGTCATTATGTTGGCATTACATTCTTAAAAAAAAAAAAAGATTTAACATAAAAAAAACTTTAAAAAATCGATCAAACCCAACTTTCCCGTCACCCGTCGTGCTCGCGCCCGGCGCCCACCGCCACCTCATTGTTCGGCCAACCTGGCCGAACACTTAGAAGGGTGTTCGGCCATCTTGACCGAACGAAACTAGTTCAACAACCTTAGGGGTAAAATTAGAATTTTTATTTTATTTTAAAAATTGATAGTGTGCTCTTAGAAATAAGAGTTGTGCTTATATCCCCACCCAAAATAAAATGAAAAGGTCATATATGAAATATTTAGCTCCTCCCCCGTCGACAAAAACTCAGTTACTGAAAAATGCCCAATTAATCATCTCCATATTGAAGCTTCTTCGCTATCAGCACACACAAAATTGAGCAATCCAATTCTGGAAAACCCGTGAAATCCGTTTATTTGTTAATGGTGTCGTGTAATTTTGATTTTTGATACGGAAAAACAGAGAATACCACAAGAAAAGAAGAAAACAATAAAATGGATAAATTATTGGAATTTGGCAGAAAAGCTATGTTCTATGCTAGGGTTCTATCAGGTTACGAAGAGCGCAGAATCAGATCTTACAGAATACAGCTCCAGCAACGCCTTCAACAGGTTTTTACTCATCTTTTTTTTTTTTTTTTGAATATATATAAAAACTAATGGTGTATATATGCAGTCAATTGTTGGTGGTTTTCTGTATTTTTTATTTAATCATAGTGGAGTTTATTGTTTATTTATTTATTTATGTTTCCGGAATTGAGATCGGATTCATGAGTGTGCAGTTTGTTGAAGGTAATTTAATAGCATTGTTCTCATTTGGGGGCGACGAACAAGTGATTTTAGGTATTATAAGATCGAAAATGCTTAGTTATGTCTGTATCTTTTATTTCTCTCACAGAGAGAGAGAGGGAGGGAACAAGTTTGTGGGGTTTAAGTAGATGTAGAATAAGTAATGATTGAATTCGTATAGAATTCATGTAATAGGTGTTAGTATACTTACAATTGAGCTATGACATGTTTTAGGATATCATATGTAGTAACAATGCTATAAAAAAATGGATACCAAGATACCATCACTTCACTGTGAAATCGCAAACGCTTAATTTGGTTTTACTGCAGACTTGGGGGCTTAATTTATCCACTTGTGTAATGCTATTAGTTGGTTGAGTCGGAATTGAAATTATCCATTTATATCTTCTGAAATGACCATTTTCTAGTGATTCAGATTTACTAGTTTATTGTGTTAATACTTGTAACTGTGTTTATATCTTGAATATTGTGCTTGTTTGGAATATGTTTGTTCTTTGTGAGACGAGAGTCGATGAAGCGTACCTTTTAGCCAATGTAAGGAATATGAAATACAAGAACTGGGTTGAAGTAGGAATCGTGAGATGTTTATACATGTTACATACATCTATTTGAAAGAGTGTTCATACTCTATATAATCTTTAAATTTTTCTACTTATTTCATCATTCCTTTCATTTGACAAGGCACAAGCAAGGAAAGCAGCTCTTAATAAGGTCCCTGAACAAATTATTATATCAGAGGTGCGGAAGATGGTTGAGGATATGCAAGCTTTGAATAAGAAGTTAGAGGAAACAGTAAGCTTCTCTGCTCTTAGTTTTAGTGCATCACTTTTACTTTATGCAAACTGTCAATATTCAATGATGTTAATGAGCAAATTTTATGATATCACACTTGTATAGGCTTATGTTGCACTTTCTCCAACTCGTTTACATATGTGGACCCAAACTTGAGAATTTTCAAGATTTAGGATTTCAGGGTTTGGTCAAAGGAGGACTTGAATTAGCAATATTATAATATCAATGTCTATGTAACATTTTATATAACTTGTCAATCAAAATAAAAAACGAAAATTAAATTAGTTAATCTAGCGTGAGAAAATGGAAGATATAAGATGCATGCATGATGCTTTTATATGTAAATTGAGAGTTGTTTAAATTCTTGAGATACATACTCACACCTATTGGCAAACAAACACATCCAAATTCTCTTGTTTGTCCATTCATTAGATAAAAAGTCATCTCCTACTATTTGTCTTTTTCCCCTCATGTCTTTGGTGGTTCTGCTTTCTGCCCATTCGATCCATGATTAACAACTGCTGGGTTAAAGATGTCTGGTGCTCCTACAGGAGAGTATCATATATTCAGCAGAGTAACCATGAATTGTACATAATATTGTATTTGGAGGCATAAACTATGAACATCTACAAACCAAATAGAGAATCTGATGCAAGATTTGTTGGCCACCTACCTTCCTACAGAGAACAAAGGATTGTGAGCTACCCAACTAAATTTCATTTTCTACGACAAACCATAAGATTCCTTATTAGGATTAGTGTGAGTAAAGAAATTTGGTATTTGTACCCTGCCAAGGAAGAGTCTATGCTTTAGTGTTTTTTTTTTTTTTTTGCAGATTTGATTACATAAATATGTAGTTTCTCTTCACCTGCTTATATGAGCTGGGTAAAGTTTCCTAGTATGCACGTGCATTGATGAATTTCACCATTGCATTTTTTGTCCAATTGGAACACCATCTTGCATCTAAACTGGATTAGATTCTCTATGTAGATAGTCTTTTAAGCAGTTAAATATTCATTGCTACTTACAATAACAAGTTTTTATGCGCCTTTGGTTAGCATTTAAGAAATTGTGACTATGTTGTCCTCTAGAATGTTGTTGGTTGTCTTTCTATTTTCTCATCCATTCTATGCTTGGTTATTCCTTGGACGGGTGTTTGATCTGGGAAATTTTTCATGCTTCCTAATTCAGAATAATACGAATGAGCTTGTGTGTATCAATTTTTTTCTCCAGCATCCATTTTCTTGTTTTATCAATGAGTTGAACATTAAACCACAGGAGACGGCCATTGAGGAATACTTCAAGCCAATCGACAAGGAAGCAGAAATGATAATGAAAGCACAGCTTGAAGGAGAAGAGAAGACGATGAGAGAGATGATGGCAACAATGCAAAGACAAGCTTTACTTGAGAAAGCTGAAGCAGAAAGGCATGCAAATGAGCAAAATGCTAAAACAGATGAACACGTTCAGGAACCAGAATGTGCAGATAAGAAGAGTGCACGAATGGGATAAACCCTCCGTGTCCTCCTTTCTAAACAAGTTTTGCAATTGATTAAAAGGCCATGCCTGTTGCTCCTGATTCTCCAAGGCTTAGTTAGATCTGGTATTACGGTGTTGGATACTGAGTGGGGATTTTGCTTTAAGCAACTTAGATTCTAGTGTATGTGACTATACATCACGAAATTAAATTTACTGGCCAGGTGGTATGAAATTGGTAGCCTGTGATGTGAAATAACACAGTCCTGTGCAGTGTGAACTGTAACCATCTTTTGGAGAGCTTCATTTTGTGTTTAACGGGTGGAATTACACCTGAGGTTCTTTCTTGCATTTTCACACAATTTTTAGTAGGGTTGGGCTATTTGCACCTCAAAAAATGCTAAATATACCTGAATTACTAAGGTATGTTTAATTTATCACAAATAGAAATCGAGGCATATTTAGTATTTTGGGGATGAATATTTCCCCCCTCTTTTAATATTAACTTCATGATTCTTTTGCTAAATTTGGAAAATAGTGTTAAAAGTGTTAAGATTGACTTTATGAAAGTTCATGAATTTTTTTTTTTTTAAATTAAGATAATTAGATTGCATAAACTAGTTGGAAAAAAAGTTAGTAGAGGCAGCTTGTGACATGATTTCCAAGGCATTTAGTAATTTCGGAAAATATCTAAAGATATTATAAAATAAATGAAAAATAACCCACACCAATCTTTCTCACTTTCGATGTTAAAATATAAATTTACTAAAGTTAAATTTTTATCATATTCCAGATTTATTTGCGTAAACTTCAGGATTTACAGTTTCCGTTTGTATTTCAATGTCGTGACATTTCCCCAGTCGTGTCAAGCACTGATTTGTTAAGACAGAATTTTCAAGTTGACTATATACAATTCAAAATCATACATGTTTCGTGTTTGTCTGGATTAACTATGTAATAAGTTGGACATATTGCTCTGGACACAAGTAATATAAACAAGTCATGTTTATAAAACATTACTAAATCTGAATAATTAAACGAATTTGGGCGTAAACGGTGTACTATCTGAACCGAACCTGACAAATGATTTCGACGTAAAATGTGCAATACACCAACACGACACGACCCATGAATCCAAAACACAACCTAACTGCCACCCCTATAAACAAGGATCACCCCATCTATTGGAATTTCACAACTCCATAGTCCATAGAAACTAAATCTTAAACAGGCTTCCATTATTGTAATTCAAATCATTTATAGCTTTTATACTAGTATAGAAAAACAGGAGTAGGAGAGCACAAAAATTGGCTACAAATAGCAACTACATAGCTAAGGGGTTAACATACCTCTACTTATACAGGAACACCAGCCAAGCTAGATATGTTTAGAGAACTAGATTAAAGCCAAACCCCATCTCCGGGACATTGAAAGAAAAAAGATATGATTAAGGGACAAATATGAGAGAGTTAATAGGGACACGAGAGAAAGATCGACTAGCATGAGACCACCTTCAATAATCTGGAAGTAAAATTTTAACTGTTTTGTTGAGCTTTCGGTTGCTGAACACTTTCAAGACATTCTTTGGCTCTATGAACCTTCGATTGGAGATAGAAGGTCCCACTCTTAGCATTTCGTTCAAACAAGGTATCGTACTTCTGAAAAGACAAGGAGAAAGGTGAATTGATGAAACGACTCTTCGAATAAGTAAGTGAACAGAGGACGAACTTTCTTGACCAACTGTAATATAAACAAGATGACAAACCTTCAAAACCTCCTCCCATGGTGCATTCTCAGCGACACCAAGGATATTCCTTGCCTCTGCCTCGGTCATCATTTTACTACCTCTTTTAATGTTTTGTACTGCTTCTTGAGCGACACCATTTTTTGAGGCATCTATAAATGTATCAAGAGATGAGAAGTTACTTTCAGAAGTAAAGCTTTAAGGTCAATGCATTGGCTTCTAACCCAGACGAAAACTGAGAACTCTATGTGGGGAAAATAGTGGGTGTTACTAAATAACCCACATGATGTGTTACATGTGGCACATTTAGAAAAAAATGGCATAACTATCTGATGACTTCAATTACTTTAATGAATGTGTACTAATTTTGATACTATTCAATTACTGGGATTTTGAACTAAGAGTGAGGATTAATCCAGAGCCACCATTTGACAATGACGTTTCACAGGCAAGTATATACCATTTTCCGGAAAGACACATGTTAAATCACGATCCAAAGGAAAATCTTACTCAGGAATTGAATCACAAGTCACAACACAAAGGAAAACTTACTTGCAAGTGCCTGACGATATGCTTGAACAAATGCTCTTGCCATTACTCCAGAGCCCATAATGATCAAGTTAGCAAGAATTCTTGCAGCCTACAACAATAAGTCACAACAATTATAAATTTACAATGAACATATCAGTCCAATTATTTTTCCAAGTCCAAATGGTGGTAGGTCTGTGGAAGTCAACCTATTATGCATCATGATTTTTCACATCGGATATTTGTACAAAAGATCAAATATCTGTCATCAGACCCCATAGCTAAAAGAAATGGGTCTAGGTGGTGATGATGATATATTGGTGTGGGGGGGGGGAAAGTTTAGTCATAGGCTCCTAGGTTTAATAAAACAAGAGTTCAATTATAACTGTCATGCTTTGCAAATATCTTGTAGGGTAGCCTTAGGCACCTCCAAGGTAAGCCGTAATTTAAATTTTCAGGTAACTGAAATCTAAAGAGAGGTTCTAGAAACTAATGCACATACCTACAAGCCTATGCAATCCAATTGAAAATTTGAGAAATTAAACATCAGAAAGACTTTTGGATCAAATGCATGCAGTAAACATTTTACTATTTCTTGAGGAAATACATTGCAGAGTCCAAAAGAGTTCATTATCTTGATTTTTAGTTACGGATTTAGAATATCATGTTCACAAAGTTTCCACTACTCCCAAACGAAAAAATAATAAAGAATCTCTATCTTGGTCAAGCAGCAACCAGAAACTGAAATGACGAGCCATATCTATCCTTGAAAAACTTCTTACAGCACGTTCAAAATATGTGTTAAAGCAGATATCTGACTTATTCCCACACTTGTTAGGGGGCTATGAATCATGTGATCTGCATTCATGAAGTAGTGCATGGCAAGTGCTATCCTTAACATGCTAACATGGTACAAGAAAGAAATCTACTTGATTAGCCAATTCCTCAAGTGCGGTGAGTATAACACACGCTCCTTTAGTCCATCAATTAAGATTTATATACAAGGATTCATATCCAGCCTGTCTTAAGGTCAAGTAAAGAAAAAATCCTCTCATCAACTATTTGTAAATGTAAATATGAGCTTATAGCATTCTAAGAAATTTGAGAACAAGCTGCACATGAATCCAATTATGACGGGCCTAAAATTAGATTTAGAATAGGCTAGGAGTGTACCATATTTATGGAGGCGAAATAAGATCACCAGTTGATATTTGAACTCCAAATAATCTACACCAAAACAGGGAGCAGGTGAGATCATATAATAGCATTGAAGTAACAGAAATAGAAAAACAAGTATGAATGTGATCCACATGGAAATTAAGTATGTAATTCATAACTAATATAAAATCTAATTCAGTAGCTCGTTTTATGGTTAAGGAAATTCGGAAACCAAGTTTATTGATAACATGAATAGGAGATAATTATTAGCAAACAACTCAACTTTTCATAACCTCTTTCTCTAGCTTTGATTGCAGCATGTTATCACACAAAACATGAAATCTTCGATGCTCCACAAAGAAACAATTTTTTTGCTGGAATCATAACACTACAACACCATGACAAACAAAAGCTCCAAAAAGAGAGATAGATACATCATCACACAGAAAGAAACTATGAACAGGGAATGCTATAATGAGACTCTCGACACTTAACTTTTTCACAGAAAACAAATTACTCATCAGAATTACAGCGCACAAGTTATATAAATTTGACCATCTGATACACAAATTACTCATCAGAATCGTACCTAAATCTCTCAATAGAAGCAAAATCAGATAATAAAGGTCCTAAATCATATAAAATTACATTCGCCTAAATTGCATAAGATATTTGCAGTAAAATTTGAAATCATTAAATTAGGGCACTGAATCGTCAATTGACAAGACTGTTCTGTGAGAGAGAGAGAGAGAGAGAGAGAGAGAGAGAGAGAGAGAGAGAGTATTGGCGGCGAACCTGCGGCGGCGGCGATGAGCTCGAATTGATTTCGAACGAGGAGGAGTTGTAAACTTGTAATCGCGTTCTACTTCTCTGTCCTTATCCTCTATTACAACCCTCGGGCTTCTCGGTGTTTCCACAGGGGTAGAACTATCAATTCGGTATATAGGAAAATAATCTAAATATATATATATATATATGTAGGGGAAGGAAAAGACTTGTTTCTTGGTGAAGAATTAACGTCGAATAAGCTTGTGATATTTTTGGGTATTTCAACTTGTGATGATGACAGACCCAAATCCCCAATGCCACACTACACATTTTCGAAAATTCCGTTTTGACCTCGACCGTTAACTTATTTTCTTTCTTCTTCTTATAATAATCTATTTTCCAACAATTACATAATACATCTTGATATCTGATTTTTAGGGAAAAAAAGTGTTGATTTTTATCATAAATATAATGGGATTAATAAATTTAAGTTGGTTATTCATAAAACACATAAGTCTTTTACTTGGAAAAATGTGTTATAATCTTTTAGTTTATTTGTTGTTTTTTCTTTTATAGTCACTCAGTAAATATAAAAACAATTTTATTTTAAACCATCTCTACATGAAACTCGTCCTATTAAATATAGGTTTATAACATGGTTGAAACTTGAATAGGACATAAACTTGATAATAGCAATTTTTTTGATAGGTTCACGATGAGATGTGGTTTTTTATGGACCTTCTCCAAACTAGCAGTGTGTTTGGTTCGATGGATGAGTTAGGTAAAATTGATATGATATGGTGGGTTAGTATTGTTTATAAAGTTGTGATTTGATATTTTTTATATGTTTAGTTTGAGTGCTGAATATTAGGTTAAATGTAATATATGTGTTTGGATTAAGTGTTTGTTTATTTTTAAGGGTTAATTTCAATTTGCTACCTGAACTATTTGATTTTTTTTCTAGTGGGTGTCTAAACTCAAAAAAATTTCAGATCACTACCCATTCTCTTCAAATTTTTCCGGTTGCTACCCCAAAATCAATTTTTAACATATTTTCCGATCAAAACTCGCCGGAAAACTTGAAAATGCAATTTACCTCCAAATATCAATAAAAAAAATGCATGATTCATATGTCAAAATGACCATTATTAGAAGTCCAATTATAACATCAAATCGATTTCATGAATCTCATTCGAATAGATCACGAATCAAACAAAAAACATTCTAGGGTTTTGAACAAATTTTTATTCGATTCAAGTTTAAACCAAACAAAAATCGTTAAATTAACTTAGGGTTATAATTTGACTTTGAAAGATGATCGTTTCGGCACATGAATCATGCAGTTTTGGCTAATATTTGAATGTCAATTGCATTTTCGAGTTTTCCGATGAATTTTGGCCGGAAAATAAGTGTTTAAGGCAGCAACCGGAAAATTTTGAAAAGAATGGGTAGTGATTGAAATTTTTTTGAGTCTAGACACCTATTGGAAAAAAGTGCAATAGTTCAGGTAACAATTTGATATTAACCCTTATTTTTATTTGGGTTAATATTATAAAAATACCCATTTTATGTATTTTCAAATGTGGGTTAAACAAACCTACCAAATATGGTGAGTTAATTTAACCCATGAGTTATCCTCCAATAACTCAAACTCAAAACCGTGCCACAATTACACCCGGACCGATAATCCTAAAAGCAAACATGAGTTTGGATTGGTTTAGAACACTCAAATTCACCCAAACCCATACAAACCCACGTACCAAACAGACCCATAATGTATATTTAATATTATTTTGTATATTTAAGGAAAAAAAGAGTTATCATTTAATTGTTTTTTTAATACTAATGTTTTTTTTAATATAGTGCTAATCCAATATAATTGAAGACTAGTAGTACTCCCGTGCGATGCGCGGTTTATTATGTATTATAACAATATATATGATTTGCAATAATATAATGAAGTTGTTATATTAAAAGATTAATTATGACATCTTATTATTTCGAAATTTGTAAAAATCAATATTTTTTTATTGATAACATCAATATTCAACAATTAAATATGAAAATAAAATTGAACATAATATAATAATAGTTTTGTGTTTGTGAGTTTTAATTTTCGAATAATTAAGAAGTGATTAATTATACTTACTAATATGTTTTGTTCATATTTTTGTTCCTTTATATCTTATAATTATTTTTAGAATTTGTAAATAATTTTCTGCATTTTTTTAGATGGATTTGTTCAAAAAGCATTATATTTATTCCAAAAAAATTTAGTTTATATTTATAAATTTAGGTTTCAAATTAATTTTAAATTTTAAAACAATATTTCTTAGATTTTTGAAACCATTTTTCAGATATTTTTGGAACATATTATAGTTTTTTAAAACAATTTTTAGATTAATTATATCTATTTATTTGAAATAATTTTGAATAAATTTTATCAAATATTTTTATTATTTTTATTTAAAATGTTTTATTCAATTTATTGATTTTTATATCTTACACAATTAATATTACATATATATATATATATATATTTGAATTAATTTTTAAATTTTATTTGTTGATTTAAGGTTGTTAGTATTAATAAAATCTGAAATTATTATTATTAATTTCAGATTTTATTATTATTTTAATATTTTTATAATAGTTTCAAACTTTTAAACATTTTACAACCCTTCATAAAATGAAATTTAGATTTTAAAACTATTTTCCACATTTATATATTAAAATTATAAACTAATTTTCAAAATTTTAATTTTTGATAATGTTTAAATTTCATTATTTTCAAAATTTAATTATATCATTAAAATATAATCATATCATTTAAGATAACTTCTTTTGTTTCATATCTACTCCTATATATAAATTATAAGATGGTTTATTGTATAAGATATATGTGAAGCTTATTCTATAAGATACTTAAAAGTTATTTAGTTTCTTTTTTCTTTTTTTCTATTGGTTGATAGTTTGGGAGAAAAAATGGCAAATCTGTAAAATTTGCCAACTTCTTTCATTTTATATATAGTATAGATATCTATATTAGAACAAGGATTGATATTTTGGTGGCATTTGATACATATCATATTTAAAGAAATTAAAATTTACGTTAATTTTATAGGATTAAATAGAACCACAAATGCAAGATTGATGGCAATTCGGATCTTTAGTTCCAAAATAGTATTTAATTTCTTGTTTATAGTAGCGACATCGTGTACAACTAGGATTTATAAATACATCAAATTTAAAGTTTATATAACAAAGTGTAACAATTCAAAATTTATTAAAGAAATGTTAAATCATGTATAATTTTAACAGGAAAATGTTTCTTTTAGTGTGCTTTAATATTCATGCAAAATGTAGGACCCATAAATTGAATGAAACAGAAGCTTAGTAGCTCAGACATATGCAGCTTGTCTACAAAAGCAACATGCTGTGATGATTATCTTTTTGTGTGTCCACAAAGGCAATGAAAATGTTGACACATAAAACTGAGAGGGACTGGACAAATTATGTGACACTCAATTGGATTTACTGCAATGTACAATGTTGCATTCAACGATTTTCGAAACAACTGAAACATCATAAGTAGAGAGTAAATCCAGTTATCAACTTATCCGAGTGAATTGGTGGTGAAAAGGAGTGCTTTTAAGGCTGAAGTCAGGGAGTTACGCGCTTGCCACATATAACTTTCTGAGTCGTTGCTGAGGGGGAAGAACCTAAGAGCTTGGTCGAGCTGAATGAAGATCGTAGATATGGCCTTTTTGATTGAGAATGTGTGAGTGAGGGAATCATCCTCTTTGAAGGAAGCTTTTTTCTGCATGCCTCTATGCCTAGAAGCTCATTTGGTCCAAGAGGACTATCTGATAGGGATTTCCTCTTTTTCCGTAGAAGTTCCCATAATAAGTTGTCATCTTTTGCTTGATCTTTGTTCATGCTCAAAGACTTCGAAGCAGGTGTTTCATTAATGAAAGAAAGAACCAAAATGTTATTTTTCATAATTCAGGTAATAGTGATACTACTACTTGTGAAGGAAAAATGGATAAGGAATGGTACCATGCAAATGAACCTAAAAGGAGAAGTTTTAATGGGAATGCTTAAAATTGATATTCTTCAATGCAACTAATGATAAAGAGAAGAAATACCTTTTCCTGTGTTGAGTTTTCCTCAGGTCCTGTGCTATCTTCTGCTAGCAATCCGAGGGACATTGTCAATTTCCTAGCTGTTTCTTCTGATTTCATCAACCTGCTTAAAGCTTCAATCCTACTTTGTTCTGCTACCATTGCCAGCTTTCTTACTTCTTCCAACTCGAGCGTCCTCACCTGAATCGCCTTGTGCATCTCTTTAACAATCTCCAATAAGCACGAGCCTGTTCCATTGTTCAGTTCAAGCTTACGACCTTTAACATACTCAACCATGGGATTGCACATCTTATCAGACAGTTCACAAAACAGGTCGTCTATTCCAGCCTCTACTGATTCAAAAGCAGCTCCAACATGATTGAATGTAGCTTTAAGGATTTTTAGCATCATGCAGAATAGGTCGTTGTTCTGGGCAGAGTGAGGAATTGAAGAAAGATATGAAATGGCTTTGTGGAATACTCTCTTTATGAGAGTTTGATGTTCAGCCAGGTTCTGAAAGGTGTTCTTGTGGCTTGACTTGACCTGAGCTTCAATCTTTCTAAGAACGCTGACGAGTTGCATTAGCTGCAGTTTCTGACTCTCTATCAGCTCATTGCCTACTGCCATGGCTTTATTCATATAGTCTTCTTCCTGCAATTCAAAATCAAACAACTTAATATACATAAAATGATCATCAGAAGTCACCTTAAGTTGCACCTCATACAAGTCTTTTTCATGGGAGCTTCACACAGGATTTTTGACATGTAACAGAGACAAAGTGTGCAAAGAAACTTACGAAGATCCTGAGGGATCATCACTAGGGTCTAAGCTTTGAAACCTTAAGCAGACATATCTAAATTTTGAATGGAAATCTCAAATTATTGCACCAAAAAGTTACCTCTCGAGATCTTTACTGGTTTAGGTTCTAGTAAAATCTAATTTTTTGTTCAATTACCCTGACTCTTGACAGGAAAGAAATCACAAAAAAGAAAATCTAGAACAGAAAGACAGATTCAGCTGAGTTTTGATTTCCTGTAAATGTAATTAAACTGATCAAATCAGCATAATAGTTAGTTTGCTGAAAAGTGAACTGTTATTGAAGTTGCAAGAGAGATTTGATATTTATTTTGATAATAAATGGGAACTTAATACAGATATGCTCAACTTTCCTCTTCCACTGCAGCACTGCCCTCATATAGGTTTATTCACCACTTATCAAATCTAGAGACAACTACTTTAGACGAATTGAAATAATGGTTTCTTTTTTCAAATGCAAGCTCTTGAATTCGGCATCCATACAGATGATAAGACTCTCAAATAGAAAAATAACTGTGATTGTGGAACTATTTCATTCATAGTAGGAAGGAGGTAGTTTCAAAGGTGTAGACACTCTTTGGTGTTGCTTATTCTTCAGGTTTGTAGTATTAGGCCACTGATAATTGCTGGTCTTGAGCAATTCATATACTCATCCTTTTAACTATTCATATTACAACTCAGAAGAGATTTAGTTCAATTTTTATTTTTGACATTCACAGTGTCATACACATGTTTAAGCATGGATGCATGTGAGCTTTTTTACTGTTTTTTCCAGCATAAACTTTTTGTGTATAGTTTTCTTGTATGGTCATCTGAACTCATATCAAAAACACTGATTTAGTTATGCTGTCACTGCTATAGAATCCTCCCTAAGTAATGATAACTTTTTCTTGTTCTTTGAGCGAAGAAGCATAAACAGCTGTGATCAAACTACACACCTCTAAAAACTTTCACATTCCACTGAGGCACAAGGATAAAGGACCACTGATTACCTCCATAGCAGCTAAATGCACAAAGCACAGAGAACTAAATCAGCAAAAGGTTTCCTAGGCTTCACAGAAGGCTCACACATTGGTGCATATCAGAGCTCTAGCCATTTTCAGTAAGGTACTAGAAGAATTTGCACAAGGCACAACAACTATATGTGCTTGAAAAATTGCATCTCGTCCTAAAAGTGCGCCACATTCATATAGCGACTCAATTCCAGCAGATCCCGATGGATTATGCTCACACACACACGGAAGATGATCGATTTTAAGTTGTTACCTGCAAATGCGAACGATCATCAGAAGTCACTATCGTGGTGAATCTCCTCTCTGCAGCCATTTCAGTGGTCTTCAGTCCCACCAAATTCATCAGTTGTATCGCCAGTGACGCGAAAACTTCTTCTGCCTTGCGAAGACCAACAAATCGAATCCCCGATCAGAAAATTGAATGAAAACAAAAGGCTAATCAAAGAGATGTGGCGATTGCAACTGTACCTCGAACAAACCAGTTCTGATTTGAGAATTCAGCTGATGGAACGAAACTTTGAGCTCTTCATGGCGGCAGACGACACGCAAAAGCTTTGATTGAACAGCTCCGACCGACGGCGGCGGAGCGGCGTAAGAGCGATGGGAACTCCGGCGTTTCATCGGCTCCTTATTTGGCGGGAAACGAAGAGATCTCGACTTTGAGGTAGCTAGCTAGTAGCGGGCATTCAAAAACAAGTTTGATTCAAAAACAAGCCTTCACACAATTTCAAATTAATCACAATAAGTTTGAATTTAATTTTAATAGATTAATAAATAACAAAATTGTGCTAACGTGAACGTGTTCATGCTCAATCTAATCTTAGTTTGATTGATGAATCTGATTAATAATTAAACTATGATACATATCATGAAAGACCAAACAATTTTAAATTTTAGATATAATTAGGACAAGAAAATAATAAATCACCATATTTTCAAAAACTTATAATTTAATTATGATTTTTTTCAATTTAGTGAAAAGAATATAATTTCAATCCACTATTGCAATTCAAATCACAATTATATTATCTGACTATCCTAATTTAGAAAAATAAAATAAGATTTAATCTCCATCAAATCAATCATTTTGGGTATTTTGAAATAAAATAAAATATTTGAACTTGAATTCGTATAAAACAGTGTCATTTTGATGCAAATCAATGATTTTTATGTGGCTTGTGATTTGTTATATAATGTGATTAATTAGCTTGTAATTCTTTATTTACTCCAATTTGATTTTAAAAAATCAGAAAAACATGTTTTATCATTTTCTAATTAATTTAATTTCGTATAAATAAGATAAAAATATACAAGACCACACAAGTCCACCCCACGTGGACCAAGTCGAAAAATCTCACTGATATTTTTGTATTCGAGTCCCCACGAATAAAAGAATTTTGGGCCTTCATAATAATGGATAAGGGCATACACAAGACTCAAAATCCTATAAATTTCTAAACGAATTTCATTTTAGTCCCTCATATATCAAATACTTCATGTTATTCCTTCATATTTTGGCATCAGGTCACTCCCATCCAAATTGATCTGAAACTCGATTAGTAAGAGAATGTGTTAAATACCAATTATGTTTTTAATGAAGCTATTGCATGGTATTTATTACATCGTTGAATTTTGAAATATGAATTTGCAAATTAATAGATAATAATACACTAATTAATGATTTTTTTGTTATAATAAATCGTACTAGTCAAAGCTTCTATATCGAACATTTTCTTTAGATTGACTAAGCTGTATTTAAAACTTAATAGAAGTAAGTCAACACAATCAAGAAATTGTATCCCACTTAATAAAGTGCAAACTAATATCAAACCATACACACGTCAATTTAGTATTTCTAGTAAAATGAATATAAGAAAAATAAGTAATCAAGCATTATATAATTATAATTCGAGGTAGGGCGATGATTTTCGATCCAATAGGACCAATACATTAACTAATATAAATTTAACTCGTAATATGTGGGTCAGACTTTAGGTAATGAGTACATGTGTTAAATGAGTCGAATTCATTTAATACGAAGTAAACCGATATTATATATCAATTCACTATTTACATTTGAGGTTTTTATCTATGTATTTTGTGTTTTACATTATAATTATAACAATTCCATAAAACACACCTAATGTTTGAAGTTTTTTAAAATTTGGAGAGTTGTGTCTTAGAGACAGATATTTTCTAATGATTTTTTTAATTGCGTTTGTTTTATTATGCTTAGATAGATTGTGCGATCATGGTTTTATTTTATTTATTTTGTTTTGTTGTATTTTGGAGTGACGTCATCATATTAATTGAATTCTACAAAATTTATCCAATTTTCAATTTATACAGGTTAAATGGGTTAGATAAGTCAGCAATAAAATAAAAGGTTGTATTTTTTCTTTAGGCTATAATTTATGAGAAATATATATATATATATATATATATATATATATATATATATATATATATATATATATATATAGGCAAAAACTTTTGTGCACAAGGTGCACAGATCCAAATTTGTGCACAACAATACTGTTATATTATATGAAGTAATACTGTTATATTAACAGTATCACTTCATATATTAATATATATTAATATATATTAATATATTAATATATTAACAGTATCATTCATATAATATAACAGTATCACTTCATATAATATAACAGTATTGTTGCACCTTGTGCACAGGAGTGTCACTCATATATATATATATATATATATATATATATATATATATATATATATTGTTGCCATTGTATTCAAATTTATCTCAGAATTAATAAATCTATGTAAATATAGTTTTTAACGTGTACAGTATAAACAAGTTATTCGCAAAAATAAAATATTGAATTTTACATTTTGATTTATGACAGGTATAATAAATATTTTGGAATTTCAAATTGATATATCTTCTATAATTATTATATTTCGAACCAAACTACAAGTCTACAAATTCAAGTTAAATCCAAATTACAACCTCTTGGCTTCTCCCCGTAGTTATGTCAAAAATAATAGATTGAGTAATGAAGTCATGGTAGTAGCACCAACTCAACACATAAAATTCAACTATAATTTCATGACATTTCAACTTATTTTTTACAATCGATTTTATAACATATACTTTTATAATTGTTCAATTCATATTTTGTACTATCAATATTGCTAAATTAAAACCCAACTCAATATTGATGTTAGACCTTTTGTAAATAATTTATTTGAGTTTGATTGATTCAATCAAAATATAATCTAAAACTCATCTGAAATTTAGACTAAATTAAAAAAGAGATATATAAAGTTAAAAAAAAATAAAAATGAACATGTAAGTCCGATTTTATTATTTCACTAAAACTTAAACTACTCGACTTTGGAAAGTGGGGTGTAACTTGTAAGGGAGGCAACTAAAACATTAAGGACTAAATTAGAATCATCTTCAAACTTTAAGGGGCTAAAAGAAATTTACCATAAAAGCAGGTACTTCGGACAGATTTAAAAGGAGTATAAATAGGGAGTTGAGGGCTTTGGGCAAAAACCTTGGTGAAAAAATGGACGCCGCGCAAGAAGCTCAGAAGAGGGAGGCATTCCGGCAAGCCGTCAGTAACACTCTCGAACGCCGTCTGTTCTACATACCTTCATTCAAGATCTACCGCGGCGTCGCTGGCCTTTATGATTATGGCCCCCCTGGTTGCTCCGTCAAGGCCAACGTCCTCGCTTTCTGGCGTCAGGTCGGCATATTGTTGAGATTCTTCATTACAGAATTTGAATTGGGAACTTCTAGTTACTTCGGAGCTTGATTGGTTTTAATTTTGTGTTTTTTATGTTTTATCATTTGATAATTGATGGAAGTTCTGTTAATTTTGGTGAATTTATTGTAAGTATTGTTGATTTTGGTGGTTATATTTTATGACGAGCTTGTTACTTATTTGATTTCTCGTTTACTTGGAAGTGGATTGGAATCTAGTTACTCCATAGAATTAATGTAATTAGATATTGTGCTTATTTCACCTAAGGATGTGCTCTTTTGTATGTTATCTTAATGATTGTATGAATATTTAAGCTTTCTGCTAATCGTATTCCTGTTGCATGGATGTTTTTTAGGGGGATTGAATTGATTAACTTTATTTTTCTAGAATACTTGTGTTAACTTGGTATAATTGTTTCATCTTTTTGTAGATTTGTCCGTATGTACTATATATCAAGTGCATGCTTTTAAGTAACCATTTAATGCCATCCTTTGTTTCCCTGCCTGCTCTTGATTATGCTGTTAAAAGTTTTGTTTTACTGTTTCAGCATTTTGTCCTTGAAGAGAACATGTTGGAAGTTGATTGCCCATGTGTCACTCCAGAGGTCGTGCTGAAGGCATCGGGCCATGTTGATAAGTTCACTGATCTTATGGTGAAAGATGAAAAGACTGGAACCTGTTACCGAGCAGACCATTTGCTCAAGGACTATTGCAAAGACAAGCTTGAGAAAGATCCTAATCTTGGTGCAGAGAAAACAGCAGAACTGAAGCATGTTCTTGCTGTGCTGGATGACCTCTCTTCTGAAGAACTTGGTGCAAAAATTAAAGGATATGGTATCACTGCACCGGATACGAAAAATAGTCTCTCTGATCCCTATCCTTTCAATCTTATGTTTCAGACATCAATTGGGCCATCCGGATTGAGCCCCGGGTGAGATTACTATAAAATTTACCTTTTACCTTTGGATTAATGATCTGGTGGATTATGTTTTCGTTCATTTGACTTTTTATGTCCAACTTGATGCAGATACATGCGTCCTGAAACTGCTCAAGGTATTTTTGTGAACTTTAAGGACTTATACTACTACAATGGCAACAAGCTTCCTTTTGCAGCTGCACAGATTGGTCAAGCTTTCCGAAATGAGGTCTTAATTTTTTTTAATTTTGATTGATTTGCTGTATGCTGACTGGTTTGAATGATGCATGTATTAAACTGGATCTGAACTGATCAGGATTTGCCATCTGCTGTAGAAGATATAAGGTTGAAAATTAATGCTGAGAGCACTACTTGAAGTAGTCTTCAGGAATTGAAGAATGTAGACATTGCAGCACATCACATAAATGGATATTAATTTCTATTTTTTGTTTCCACTAAGTGGATGCTCTGATACTCATTTAATGGGTTGCAGACTTGTCTAGTTTGAATGGATCTGGAGGCAGGATTAACTTTCTATAGAATGAAGTATAAGATATGTGTCTGGTCTATGGGTGGAAAGTCTTTGAAACATGATAGAGTGGATCTGCTTACTACTCAATAACATTCCAGCTATCTTTCCCTTTTCCCTCTTTTTTTTTTCCCATTCTTTTCAGCTCAAAAACTTCTTCAATCGTGTTTATCCCTCTGATAATGATTTTCTATGTTAAGAGTTATATTGGAGCAGATATATGTTTTTCGTTTATGGAATGCTGATTTGACACGACGTGATAGTAAATCTATGCCAGCAATTCCATTAGCTCATTGTAATTTATAAGCTTTTTTGTACAGACTCTGTGATATGCTTGACATTCATGGACTTTGCAGATCTCTCCCCGACAAGGTCTCTTGAGGGTCCGTGAATTTACACTGGCTGAGATAGAACACTTTGTGGATCCTGAGGACAAGTCCCATCCTAAATTTTCTGAAGTTTCTAAGTTGGAATTTTTGATGTTCCCTAGAGAAGACCAGGTGTCTGGACGACAAGCAAGGAAGTTACCAATTGGAGAAGCAGTTTCCCAGGTTGGTCTCATAAATAGTTGTCCTCAATCTAGCTTCTTACTTTGTCCTGTCTCATATTTTGTTAACATCAACTAACTCGCCTTGTATGACTCAGGGCATTGTCAATAATGAAACACTCGGATACTTTATAGGGAGAGTGTACTTGTTTCTAACCCAACTTGGAATTGATAAGGACCGCCTAAGATTCCGCCAACATCTGGCAAATGAGATGGCACACTATGCTGCAGACTGTTGGGATGCTGAAATTGAAAGTTCTTATGGATGGATTGAATGTGTTGGTATTGCTGATAGATCAGCATATGATTTGCGTGCTCACACGGTAAGAGTCTGTTGAATTTGCATTATTTATGTGTCGTTAAGCTTTTATTGTCGTGGTGAAGTCCATATATATTCTGAGAGGGGTGTACTTTACTTCATAAGGTTCTATATTGAGTTATTGATTTTGGTTAAATGATGGAGGCGAACTTTTTATGTTGTTTTACTATATGACTGGTATTTTGGTGATTGGGATTTTGTTATTCTCAATGGTATATGATATGCTACACTGATTGCTTGATGATGCTTAGCTTCTCATTTTTTTCAGGATAAAAGTGGTGTAAGCCTGGTGGCCCATGAAAAATTTGCCGAACCTAAAGAAGTGGAGGTCTCGCACTTCTCCCTCCCTCAGTTTATTCTATGTCACTCTGAGCATGCTTCAAGTTATTGAGATCAAGACACAAGCGTATTTAAGACATGAAATTCATGTGAGACTACTATAGATTTCTACAAAGTATGAGGACTGGTGTGATTGATAGGCTGCTGTCATGGTTTCAATAATTTGGAGTTGCACCCTTGCCATAGATCAACCTCCTTACCTTGCTTCCTCTCTCTTTCGCTGTCTAAACACATACTTTTTGATGGTTTTGTCACATGATAGTAGTCCTTCTGTGTTTCTAATGTTTGATTTTCTCCAGAAACTGGTCATAGCTCCAGTTAAGAAGGAGCTGGGTCTTGCTTTCAAAGGCAGCCAAAAGATGGTGGTTGAAGCATTAGAGGTGTGTCGTTATTCCTTTTCTTTGTCCTATGCTCCTGTTTAATTTCCTTTGAAGGTATTACTTCTCTTTTGCTTTAGTTTTCCGTTGGCGGCTCTGCCTTAATGAGAATTTCATTTGAAGTTTTTGAGAATTAGGGCCTTTGTTTGTTTAAGAATGGCAGCATGTTTTTTCTTTGGAGTTTAGTGAACTATTATATGTCTGTGGATGGTAGAATATGGATACAGCTTCATGCCACATTCTGAAGATCTTGGAGTTATTTTTTGAACTAGTTTTCAATCCTTGTGTTTAGTTGGGGTATTTTTGCACATATTGTGGTTAGGATATGCCTGTTACAACATTTAAAAATCAATGTGGTATATGCAACTATTGTTACTGAAGTTTGTGAAGTTTCTCATTTGCTACTTGCAAACAGGCTATGGGGGAAAAGGAAGCTATGGAGATGAAGGTGGCTTTGGAAGAGAAGGGAGAAGCAGAGTTTCGTGTTTGTACTCTTGACAAGGTTGTGACTATAAAGAAAAATATGGTGTCGATCTCCAAAGAGATGAAAAAGGAACACCAAAGGGTTTTCACACCATCAGTGATAGAACCATCTTTTGGTATTGGGAGGATCATATACTGTCTCTATGAACATTCATTTTATACAAGGGCTAGTAAAGAAGGGGATGAACAACTGCATGTCTTCCGTTTCCCTCCACTGGTTGCTCCAATTAAATGTACAGTATTTCCTCTAGTTCAGAATCAACAATACGAGGAAGTTGCCAAAAGTATTGCCAAGTCATTAACTGCTGTTGGGATTTCGTACAAGATTGATATAACAGGTATGCACCTCAGGAAAAGTCACCTACTTAAATCTGTCTATATATTTTTGTTTGAGGGTGTTTGGTTAAAGCTTATTTAAAAGATTTTATAAGCTCTTATACCTCACAATATATTTTTAGAGCTCATAAGATGAACCATTTTTTTTTTTTTTTTAAATAGTTGAAATGTTTGGATAAAATAAGATGATATGAAGCTTATGAGATGATAGTTTGATAATTTGCAACTTAAATGATAAATTTTAAAGGAGTTTGTCATCATAAGATTGTATTTTTAAAAAAGCTGAACAATTGAGGTGAACATGATCTATGTTGTACTATGCAGGTACTTCAATAGGAAAGAGATACGCAAGAACAGATGAACTTGGAGTTCCTCTGGCCATAACAGTTGATTCAACAACCTCAGTTACAGTGCGGGAAAGAGATAGCAAGCAGCAGATTCGTGTCAATGTGAATGAGGTGGCATCTTTGGTTAAAGAAGTAACCGATGGTGTTAGTACGTGGGCTGATGTGTTGTGGAAATACCCTACTCATTCGTCTTGACCTCCAGTCGGTTGATATACACTGGTTTATGGGTCACTTATACATCTAATCAGGATACTCAGGCCAAACTTATATCATCAAGTGAAGTTGTTCATGATGTATTTTTCGGTTTCATTTGCCATTACATGAACGCACTGGTTTCATTTTAAATTTTATATCAGACATTTCATATGAATGTCTCTATTTGACTCAAGTTTCCATGATATTATGCAATGTGACAATCTTTCCCTTGCAGTTACTAAATAGGATATTAAGCCATTTTTCTTTCGTGAAAGTTTGTTTTGTTTCGGCTATAATTGCGAGGTTGGTGTTCTATTATTGAAGACCATGTCTTGAGATGCAGTGTAGCAGTTTTGCAATTGCAATATCTTGTAACGACAAGTTTATTGATTGTCAATCAAAGTTATCAGCGGCTTTTGTAGAAATAAATTAAAATCTGTCTTTGGGAAAATTAGTCACTAACAAAACCTTTCGATTTAATGGATACATATTGTTACTTTCTAATTAATTAATGGATACATTTTGTTTTATATACCAATTTATTTTGACAAACAAGTGCTGTATCCAATTTCTACAATACATACAGATAAAATTCAAAACCCATAACAAGTTCAAACTGCGCGTTTTTGCCTTTTGGTCCAACAAAAGAAATTCAACTAAACTTTCATCTATAATTTTGAAAACAAATCGAGTATATATATGTTCGCAATTTTAATTAAATCATCGACCTTAGCTGACGTTTGATGAAAATCAATGAAGGAAAAGAGGGGGAAAAGAGTAGAAGGTGATAAAAGGAGTTGGAGAAAATAGAAAAAGAAAAAAGAATAATTAAGGAAGTGTTTTCTTTCTATATTTAGGAAAGATGTGAAAGTCAGGGTTTTAGGCCAAATAATATACAAATTCCTCCATCCTCTCCACCAAAACACAATCCCAACACCACCACCTGCTTGACTGATGCAGAAGAGCATAAATCGACAAAATTAGCATAGTTGCATTTTTCTGAAATTCTGATACGATGTTTTAAACGGAAGAGGAGCTGAAATTGAAATGAGAGGTCTGAAGAGGAGGGCATTTTCTCTGTGGCGCCCATTTTGCCGCAGCCACACTGCGGTTTTCGCGACGAAATTCTATTCGACTCTTTCTTCATCGCAAATCCTTTGCTCAGGAACAGGTTTTTCTTTTTTTTTTTTTGGCATCCAATTTTACTGAATTTCCATTATTTGTTATAGTTAATGCGTGCGTGTATGCCTTTTTGTTGGGATTGTAGCTATTATTTTATTGCAAATTTTTTTTTTTTGGTAGATTTGCAAATTTGTTGTGCATGTTATGTATTATTGTAGCTTTATTCACATTGTCGAGTGGAGTAAGAGAAATATATTATAGAATGTTATGCAGATAAAAAACCAATTTTTTTTTTTTATATGGTGAACATGGGATGATTTTTTATTATGTGTTGTATGTTTCTTGATTTTAAACTGAGTTTAAAATTTCATGTTTACAATATGAATACACAATTATTTAATACATGATTTTAAACTGAGTTAAAAAAATTATTTCATAACAAAATACATGTACTAACTGCCTTTTTGTAATTTAATCATGATTTTTAATTTTACAATTTCATACATGAAGTTTAAAAATTTGTAATTTAATAATTACTTTTTAATATTTGCAATTTCTTATTGAAATTTAACAATTAGCTACTTGATTCATCTGAGGACTTACCGATAATCTTCTATGACATTGCTGTTGAAACCCCACAATGCACGTCACGTTGGATGACCAGCTTGACATGGAAGGCAAATGTTTTAGCAACATTTTTTACAATAACAATTTTTTTTGTTTGAACAATGATGTGGACTCGTTGCTACTAGTAGAGTTCTTCACCACCTTCAGTTTTAGCCCCTGAAATTCCTCTTACAGTCGAACTTCTTTTTTGTGAATTTGAATTCTATGGTTCTTCTGCCAATCTTTAGGTTTACCACACAATAATTCTTGATTTAAACTCAGTTTAATATTTCATGCTTGTAAGAGTGTAATCACATTTATAATTGAGGAGCACCATGTTTTGTATCATTTGTAAAGTGTAATTTATAATTCTGACATGGCAAACTCTTTGTGCAACGTTGGTGAAAATTTAACTGAGTTTTCTTTTTAATGGGTGAAAATTTTGATGCTGTGCAAGAATACCAGAACAGGGAGTCATTCCGGCAAGCTGTAGTTAACACACTAGAGCGTCGTCTGTTTTACATCCCTTCCTTCAAGATCTATGGTGGTGTAGCTGGACTTTACGATTATGGACCTCCTGGTTGTGCTGTCAAGGCCAATGTCCTCGCTTTCTGGCGTCAGGTCAGCCAATTTTAAATGTTTTTAATGTCCTGAATTTTGTTGGAAAATTGCTTATTTCTTGATGCTGATTTGTTTAGATTAATATTTTTACTTGTGAATGGCTTCGTCCTTGAATAGTCACTAGAAAGTCTTGTCATTTTATGTTGGTTTAATATTGGAGATGTTACAGAGGGAACTTTTGCTTTGTCAAGCTGGTTGTTGATTTCATCACTGTCATTATAACAATAGCCTTTTGTTTGACCTAGTGATGACCCCTCATGCCCACAGATATAGATAAGATGTGAGTAGATTTTTCGTTTTAAAATGCGCACTTCTATTTATATGTTTGGAGACATGATAGAAATATTAGAATATTCAGTTTTTCCTTCCACGATTGCTAGCTTTTATACACTTAGCATTTCACGCTACTAAGGTTACTGCACTAATTGAATTGATTTTATTGCTACAATCCTTTTCTGACTCAATTGATTTTATGGCTACAGTCTTGGTGATCATTGATGTTTCTGTTCATTTTTCAGCATTTTGTACTTGAAGAGAACATGTTGGAGATCGATTGCCCATGTGTTACTCCTGAGATTGTCCTGAAGGCATCTGGCCATGTTGATAAGTTCACTGACCTTATGGTTAAAGATGAAAAGACTGGAACCTGTTACCGAGCAGATCATTTGCTCAAAGATTTTTGCAGAAACAAGCTTGAGAAGGACCCTAAAATTAGTGCAGAGAAGGCAGCAGAACTGAGGCATGTTCTTGCTGTCTTGGATGACTTTTCCATGGAGGAGCTTGGTGCAAAAATCAAGGAATATGGCATTACTGCTCCAGATACAAAGGACACTCTCTCTGACCCATATCCTTTCAATCTTATGTTTCAGACATCAATTGGGCCATCTGGATCAAGCCTTGGGTGAGAATGCCATTCATAGTTAGAAGTTGATTTTGTTGTGTTTCCACTTTTATCATAACCTCTCCATATTGTAGGACCTTTATTCTTCAGTTCACTCTTAAGTCTAATTTGCTGCAGGTATATGCGTCCCGAGACTGCTCAAGGTATTTTTGTGAACTTCAAGGACTTATACTACTATAATGGCAACAAGCTTCCTTTTGCAGCTGCACAGATTGGTCAAGCTTTCAGAAATGAGGTTTGGCGTACTATAATAATGATTAAAATGTCACATGCATCACAAAATCCTGTATACAACCTACATTCTTCTTGAAGCAAAAAAAAAAAAAGGGTCAGCTGGCTGTCAAGAAGAAGTTGAGGAAAGGGCAATATTGATTAATGGCAACGAGTAGTTTTGTTTTAATAATTTGGAGCATAATATCTTTCATTTAGTTAGTTAAGTTGTTGATTTCCACCCAATGTTAGCTAGTCCACAAGCTCCTAATTCATAAGTTTCAGAGGAAACCTACACGCTCCTGTCAATCATTTGCTACACAGTAAAATCTACAAGCTCCTATGACTTGTACACTGTACACATTTTAAGTTTTCTTTTCAAAGTTCAGGCAAAATGCCATATCTATGCTTTATAACACACATGAACTTCGCAGATCTCTCCACGGCAAGGCCTTTTAAGGGTCCGTGAATTTACACTGGCTGAGATTGAACACTTCGTGGATCCTCAGGACAAGTCCCATGCTAAATTTTCTGAAGTTTCAACCTTGGAAATATTTATTTATCCAAGAGAAGATCAGATGTCTGGACAACCAGCAAGGAGAATATCAGTCGGAGAAGCAGTTTCTCAGGTTTGTCTGTGGATACCAATCATCTAGCTTCTTCTGTCTCCTTCCTGAGATATTGTTCACTTTTGATACCACTTCCAACTCTTTGTTTCAGGGGATTGTCAACAATGAGGCGCTCGGATATTTCATTGGGAGAACATACCTGTTTCTAACCCAACTTGGAATTGATAAAGACCGTCTACGTTTCCGCCAACATATGCCAAATGAGATGGCACACTATTCTGCTGACTGTTGGGATGCAGAAATTGAAAGCTCTTATGGATGGATTGAGTGTGTTGGTATTGCTGATAGATCAGCATATGATTTGCAAGCTCATGCGGTAAGAGTGCTCCCCTGAACTTGCTAATCTTTATGGTGCTTAAGCTATTATATACTCGGGATGGAGAGGTCTCAATCCATTCTAACTCTATTAGCAAATTTTGATGTAATTTTTCTGAAGCCTACTGTATAATTAGTATTTTGGTGGGAGACATAATGTTTCTCTATTTTACATGCTACAAGTGAGAAGATGATATTTATACTTCTCTTTTTTGCAGGATAAAAGTAGTGTGCCCCTGGTGGCATATGAAAAGCTTCAACAACCTAGAGAAGTGGAGGTCTCTTCTCTGTCCCTCCTCTAAGTTTATACAAGTCTGAGCATACCTCCCTTACTGTTATTGAGATTGTATCAAGAGAGAAATTATTTTCATAAGAAATCCACCTTCTGTATAGGGTCTCATGTTATTGATACTTGAGTATCTACATCTTATAAATGGGAGCAGTGCTCATGAAGTAGCATGCAATTACCACACTCATCCTTCATTTTTTTTTTTTTTTTTTAAAACTAAAGGAGCTTATCTATGCAATATATTTAGTTTTTAAGCACTTTATCTATTATTGTTTGGTCTTCTTCAGAAACTTGTCATATCACCAGTTAAAAAGGAGCTGGGTCTTGCTTTCAAGGCTGATCAGAAGATGGTGGTTGAAGCATTAGAGGTATTCTTCTATAGGTTAATAATTATCTTGTTTCTCAGGATGGTTTTTTTCTTATTTACTCAGGAATGCATCACTTTAATACTTGCTGGGAGACTAGGAAAAGATTGGTTCTGTCCATGCTTAGTTGTGGTATAAATTCCCAGATTATGACTAGGAGGCTATCTTTATAGGAATATAATGTAGAAAAATCTACCTATTATGTTTGGAAACGTGAAATTTTCGTCATATTTATAAACAGGCTATGTGCAAGAAAGAGGCTATGGAGATGAAAGCGACTTTGGAAGCCAAGGGAGAGGCAGAGTTTCATGTTTGTACTCTTAACAAAGTTGTCATTATAAAGAATAATATGGTTTCGATCTCCATAGAGAAGAAAAAGGAACACCAGAGGGTTTTCACACCATCAGTCATTGAACCATCATTTGGGATTGGACGGATCATATACTGTCTCTATGAGCATTCATTTTATATGAGGCCCAGTAAAGATGGCGATGAACAAGTGAATGTATTCCGTTTCCCTCCACTGGTAGCTCCTATCAAATGCACGGTATTTCCTCTAGTTCAGAACCAACAATACGAGGAAGTCTCCAAGCAAATTGCTAACTCATTGAGAGCTTTTAGGGTTTTATACAAGATTGATGTAACAGGTACGGTTAGGAAAATAGTAGCTTAATGATAACGATAATGCTTAATCTTCAAATGCAATATTCCCATGTGTTGTATAATATGCAGGTACCTCAATAGGAAAGAGATATGCTAGAACCGATGAACTTGGAGTTCCTTTCGCCATCACAGTCGACTCCACATCCTCAGTCACTGTCCGAGAAAGAGATAGCAAGCAGCAGATTCGTGTTGGTGTGGATGACGTGGCATCTCTGGTTAAAAACCTGACTGATGGTGTGAAAACTTGGGCTGATGCATTGTCGAGATATCCTACTCATTCATCATGACTCAGTGAGTGGATTTTATATCGTCTTATCATACGTACATTCCTCATTGAATATGGTCAGTGAACCTCTTTTATACAACTAATCATGATAGTTATTTTTCTTAGCAATTTTTTCCATTTTGATCGAATAGGTTGAGTTACATGGATACGCAGTTGAGTCAATTCTCCTTTGTGGCAACTCCATATCTATGTTCTTGGAAACAAATTATACCATAGTAGTTCATGTTTATTAAAAAAACAACATACATATATATGCATTTCACATCACATATCAACCATTTTCCTCATTTTACATAAATTTAAAAAATCAGCCATGAATTCTATGTATATTGGTTCATATTAATTGTTGTTGAATTAGCTCTTTGAGAAGGTTGATCAGCTAGGCATCTTGAATTGGAACTGGCTGCATTTTGCCGCCATAAATGTCAGGAAGCTGATTTTCTTCTATCTCCTCCAGTAGAGTATCGTGCAGTTTCTTTTTTTCCACAAACACGATCTGTAAACGATCAAGGCATCAGATCTATTGAGGCATACGCATTTGGAAATCGAGATGAGGTGAGAACCCTGACCTTTTTCTTCGTATTTTTGTCGATAAATGGGTAGATAATCTTCCAAGCTGTCATGAATATGTAAGGTGCATGGATTAACAACAGTTTGTTGAGCCTTTCTGGGTAGTAATCCTGTGGTAAACAATCAGATTCAGGTGTACGGTACACCTTAAATAAACACACGCATACATACATTGAACATGTGAAATGGCATAATTACGATTTTAGCCCTGATTTCTATAGTGTGTGACGTTTTTTTTGGTCCTACTCCTATACCAATTAATTTAGAAATAAAAAGCCTAATCTTATATATCATATAGGTGAATTAGAACCTGTAAAATAGAAAGAACTGCAATAAATCCACGAATATCGGTGTTAGAATAGCTATATCCTTTAAGATCTCCAATAATTGTGAACTTCTCTTCTCCATCTGGGATCCTGCTAATTAATCATCAACAACTTCTAAATTATTGTTCATAAGTGGGAAAATTTGCAAAATTAATATGTTCTTGGAAGATGAAACATTATAATATAGTACCTTGAACATAGTTTATCGAAAACAAACACTGTAAAACCTGAAAATTTGAGTAGAATCTGTTAGAAAATTAGAATGATGATGAATAAGTCCTACAATTTAAATAAAGTAGTCTTATATTAAATACACTTACGTTTGAGTTCATCTGGATCTTTCTTGTTGGGAAAATGTTTGGCAGCAAAAAGGAGTGCAATTGGACATCCTCTCTTGTCTGTTCCTTGCATGAACACCTTCGCATGTGCTATTTGATTTGGAACCTCTGATGCCGAAATCGAACCCCTCGGAATGAACGTTCGTCTCCATGTAAAGTATTTTGTCAACATTGCAGAAGCTTTCTCGACATCAAGATCGCGAGCACGAAGAAACCTTCTCAATGTAACATCATCTACTTCCTATATACTCATTACAATCGTGAAAATCTCCAAAATTTATCGAAAATTGCAGATTTTTATAATCCATTAATTACTATTTATAATATCCTAAAATAACATACCAAAAGTCAAATTTTGAGTTAATAACGTATGCAAACATTAACTTATTTTTATACCAAAAATAATACTACCAGAGTGGTGATAATATAAAAATTAAATGATCATTACAAAATAAACCATATGATTATCTGAAACCATCCCACGTTTTTATTTCTCAACAAAGATTTATCTTTCAAACATAATATACGAGGAAAAAACATGAAACAATCTAACATATAAAAAATTGGATCTCATAAAAGCTACAATAGATACATTAGAGCTAGATGCTTGAATGATGAACATTAGATATTGTTATACTTGGTGTATTCCACGATTGTACCATAGAATAACCAGTTAAAAGAGATTAAAAACATCACACACACACACACGCACATATATCAAAAACAAAAAACATTAAATTGATTGATCATTTATAGTTAATTACCTTACAAGATGGATCTTGCTTTTCAACCATGTCTCTCAATTTACAAACCTTGTCTTTCTCCTCTTCATCATTGCTGTATATCTCTACATTTTCTTCCTTCTCTTCCACTTTTTCAGGTGAATAAAATATATCATCTTCTTCTTCTTCGTCTTTGTTCTTATTCTTGATCACTATTTTCTCCATATGGGTTTTTTTTTTCTTTCTTTCTTTGAAGCAATGTAAGTAAAATGATATATAAATTAAGCAGAGGCTACTTCTCCTATACATACTTTATAGGTATTTTGATTTGTGATTGTCTTTGCCAACTATTTGTAATTTTCTTACAGATTTGGATAATATTTGAAGCTGCTTTTTGTGAATTAATGAAATTAAAGACAGTGGAAAAGCAAGGCAGGCAGATTAGTAGTTAATGGTATGATTGGCATCTATGATCAAGAAAATATAGGGTTGAATTTTTAGGCCCTAAAAGTTGGAATATTTCCATTTCCGAACTGGGGTTTTCGGGTTTTGTGTTACTTAAATTTCCTTCTTCATAACGAAAGTTTCGATTTTGGTCTTCGTTACGATTTTAGTCTTGTAATTAAGGGAAGTATACCAAATTCTTGAGGTTCCAAATTCAATATTGATCCACACATAATTTATTAATGCATGAATTCCTTAAAGAATAATGTCTCGCAATTTATATAGTAGCATGTCCTTTTGATTATTATTATTATTTCTTTTTTTGCATAATATTTGATCAGGACAAATTTTGTTGGTATTAATCTTAATTTTTGCTGAGTATTTGATCTCTAACTGCCTGGAAATGAATAGTTCAATGTAAATTGTCAACTTGTATAGATCGTTTATTCATACATTTATATAAATACACTCATATATATTTATGTAAAATAAGTGATAGATAAAATAGGAAGAATACACGGTTGAAATCCTACTTCTTGTAAGATGTGGTCATGACTCATGAGTCACATAACCAAATAAGAGTGTTCGTTCGGTGATGTCATATTCATGAAAATTAGATTCTGGTACTATTTATTGTACTAAATATTTTAATATACTGAATAATTTCGAGATGTCCAATATAAAATTTGAAGAAAAAAAATTGTTATAAAATTAAATTAAATTTGTTCTAAACTAAATTATAAATATTTATATATAAGTAGGATAAGATGGTAAAAAAAAAAAAAATCACAGATCACTTTCTAATATATATTGATAATATCTATATATATATATATATATATATATATAATATACATCTTCATATAATTCATCATTACAATTCTTATAATATGTCAATAACTTACTAAATTACAATTCTTATCTTTTAGAAGAACTAATTGCAGTTTAGATAAACAATTAAGCAGGAAAATGTTGCCATCAAATTAATTATTCAAATAACTAACTTTTACTAGGGGTCTTAAATATATAATAATGGTAGCATGTTAGAGGTTTGCAGTATTTCATTTTATAATTAAAACATTTATATATTAATGTTTTACCTAATTACAATGGTCCAAGAAACTTAATTATATAAGAAGTCCAGATCATTGAGCTCGAGGCCACATACATACATGTCGGCCAACTCTAAACTTACAGGCCAAATATGTCTGATAAATAATAATCCTCTCATGATATTTATTTGTTTATTATCTATTTGAGAAAGACCCTTCTGTAATACTAATTGATAACTATAAAATGTAAATGTGTTACAACCCTTCATTTAAAACGAGATTATTCATTTTAATCTTTTATTTAAAACGAGTTTAATTATATTCATTTTAACCCTTTATTTGAAACGTTAATATATTAGTTTTAAAAATGTGAGTTGCACATTATATATGTTAATATATATTTAAATAGGTAATAAATAAATTATTGAAATAATATTTATAACTATTGAAAATTACTTCATGGATTAAATAAAATGAACATGAAGACAAATTTGTTGGTTACATAAAATTTCATTTAACAAAAAAAAAAAAAAAAAAATGTAAAACACCACATTTCATGTGGTATATTGGTATGGCATGCTTATAATCTGTCACCCATTACAAAAAATTGAATATATTGTCTTTATTTATCAAAATTTAAAAGTAATTGTATAAAAAATTCAAAACCGACACAAATCATACCAAGTTTGGCCACAAAAGCAGATGATAGATCATATGGACACCATGCGTTGTACGTTTATACACTAGCTCAGTATTTTATTATCATTAGTTGCGTTTTCCATGCATTTTGTAATTATTTTCTTTCTAGAGTTTTCTTCTATCATTTTTTATTTTATTTTATACTTTTGTCAGATGATATTTTTCAAATTGTTTATAAATTATAATTCATTCATGTTTAAGTAAACCGTTGCGATTTTAGGGATGTCAGTAATTAAATTTAATATATTCACATATATTTTATTATATTCCGTATATGAAATTGTAAAAATTAAAATTAAATTAAGAACAACCATAATCCATGTATTTTTTAAATAATTATTAAATCTGTCTCTCTCTCTACACATTCAGAAGTTAGCTAAAAAAAATAGTTTAGTAATCCAGCTAGTTGACAGGTAACCGAACCATACCTGTTCGAACCTTCCTCGGCCCTCACTGTTTCTTCAAGCAATTAATTTCCGACAATAGTAATCTAATTTCTTATTTCTCATGTTTTCTCTGTGTTGAATGAGTAATCAAGAATTGGTTTTTTTTTGAAATCCCAGGTGTCAAGAAAAGTGTTTCTTACAGCTACTCTCTCTATTGACATCCCAACTATTCTCCTACCACTCATTACTATTAATATGAATTCCTGATACCAAGTTTCTTGTCGGAAAGATTAGCCCTTTTCTTGATTTTGGTTACTCCATTCATTCTGTGTGTAAAAAATGAGGAATCTGAGATGGGTTCTTACTATGCTTTTCTATCTTGTCTTTTCTTTAAGAACTGAAGCTTTCAAGTTGCAGAGAATTCAAAAAACTGAGAGAATTTCTGGTAAGAATCTCTCTCTCTCATACTTATGTTTATGACTTGGAGAATGTCTGTAGTGAGACAAGGAAATTTGTCTTTATTCTGAATTTCAGGCAGTGCTGGTGATGTCCTGGAAGATGATCCGATTGGCAGGTTAAAAGTGTATGTTTATGAGGTTCCTAGCAAATATAACCGAAAGATTCTACACAATGACCCGAGATGCCTCACCCATATGTTCGCAGCAGAAGTTTTCATGCATCGTTTCCTTCTTTCAAGCCCTGTTCGCACTTTGAATCCCACAGAGGCAGATTGGTTCTACACACCTGTGTACACAACATGTGACCTAACGCCAAACGGTCTCCCTTTGCCATTCAAGTCGCCACGTGTGATGAGGAGTGCGATTCAGCTGATTTCTTCCCACTGGCCCTACTGGAATCGGACTCGAGGGGCTGATCACTTCTTCATTGTCCCTCATGATTTCGGTGCTTGCTTTCACTATCAAGTGATTACCAACCATTTTCTCTTTTGAAAGACGTTGTCTGTTTGTGCTGCTAAAGTTGGGTGAATGCAGGAAGACAAGGCTATTGAGAGGGGAATTCTTCCATTGCTGCAACGTGCAACGTTGGTTCAAACATTCGGACAACGAAATCACGTTTGCTTAAAGGATGGCTCCATCACTATTCCTCCATACGCTCCTCCTCAAAAAATGCAAGCCCATTTGCTTCCTCCTAGCACGCCTAGATCCATCTTTGTTTACTTCCGGGGTTTGTTTACGACCCTCAAGGTGGTTACTATGCAAGGTATGCTTTTGCTTCTTCATTAATAATAGTCAAAGAATATCCAAACCATTTCAAGATTTTGCTATTGACAGAGGGGCAAGAGCATCGGTGTGGGAGAACTTTAAGGACAACCCTCTGTTCGATATCTCAACCGAGCATCCAGCAACGTACTACCAAGACATGCAGAGAGCTGTGTTTTGCTTCTGTCCACTTGGATGGGCCCCATGGAGCCCCAGGCTTGTGGAAGCTGTGATATTTGGCTGTATTCCTGTTATTATAGCTGATGACATTGTGTTGCCATTTGCTGATGCTATTCCATGGGAAGAAATTGGTGTTTTCGTAGCAGAGAAGGATGTTCCGAAGCTGGATACCATTCTCACATCCATTCCGATTGAGGAAATATTGAGGAAACAGAGATTGCTGGCCAACCCTTCGATGAAACAGGCGATGCTATTCCCACAGCCTGCTCAGCCGAGGGACGCTTTCCATCAGATTTTGAACAGCCTGCTCAGCCGAGGGACGCTTTCCATCAGATTTTGAATGGACTTGCTCGTAAGCTGCCCCACGATAAGAGCGTGTTCTTGAAACCGGGTGATGAGGTCTTGAACTGGACTGCAGGCCCTGTGGTTGATCTTAAGCCCTGGTGAGCGCTCGTTGTGATAATGCTCGACATTGATAGTGTTGAACCGTGAAGCTATCATGCCACTTGATTTTGTTTATTTATTTATTTTTGAGCAAGAAAGAACAATTATTTCATTCTTTGAGTATACAGATAAACTTTGAGTGCATTTTTTGTGGAGGATGTGATTTTGTTATGTGTTATAGCACATGACAATTGTTAAATCTGAAGGATACATATTAGAAGAATATCAAGTAAACATCAATATAAACACCTATTTGATGCCATACAAATATCATTACACGGTTGAATATAGAAACAGAAACAGAAACAAACAAAATGTCAAGATGATAATCCTGAAATCTTGGTATAATATATTTATTGCCAAACTCTCACTGTGTAATTTATTTATAACACTAAGGCATGCCTTATTATTGAACCTTCAGATCTGAAACAACTACTGGTTACCAGTAAGAGGACCATCTCGACCCTTCTTGAAGTCGTCCCAACCTCTCACCCATGGTTGCCCTGGTGTGGCTCTAGTTTCAGGGGCAGCATGGTTATTGAGGTTGTTAACAACCTTTTCTCGTAAAGCCATGAAAACCTGAGAAAAAAATAAGTTTAGAAAGAAAGCACTTATTGAGAAGCAGAAAGAGAAACAATAAACAATTTTCTATTGCCTTGTCTTACAGGATTTTGGTTCACCGGCTCAGGTGGTTGTTCCTGACATGTCAGCCATTTCCATAGATCCGGGTTTTCCTGCAGGTGAGACGAGGGAACAGGGTCAAACAGAAAATAGTATGATCAGCTTACTGGAGAAGGCCTCACAAGGCTATACAAAGACAAAATCAGAAAATTTTCATCATATGAGATGCAGCCAATGCCAAAACTGAGCTAATCTTCATTATGGAATATACTCTAGAGTTGATACTATGTTCGCTGTGAACAGCCACCTAGGCAGATACAGACCTTAGCAACAGATGTTAAGCCACTAATGAGCCTCTACAGCCATCATCGAGTAGTGAAGATGTGAATGCACAATAAATGTGGTGCTCAGTAAATTGTGCCAACTATACTTCTAACAGTAAAGTATCATGAAGTTTTGCAATTCAGCTGTCCAAGATATCTGGCTACCACCGCATACGTGATGGATGCCAAGCTTCAACTGGCATGTCTGTTGAAAGCTGATTTTAGAAGTAAATTGATTTTTCCAACAATAACTGAATATTATCAGACTGCATAAGTACTCACCTAGAATTGCATATAAGGTAGATTAAAAACGTATATATCCCACATTCAGCAACGTACACAGAGTGAATATTTTGCATAACCTCAGAAGTGATCTCACGATTACCAGTTTGATTGTAGTTGTATTCTTACAATTAACTTAGGATCAGATCCTAGCAAGTTAATTACAAAGGCTCTATCCAAACTGTTGAAACTATAGCAACCATGTGTTTAAAGTGAAAAGCTAGTGGAAATGCAGGATTTAATTCTGAAAAATCATCTGAATTGATATTCAAGAAGTTATGAAGAAAAAACACTAAGCTACATACAAAAGGGCTAGTTTCATCAGAATCAACAAAAGGGCCAGTTTCAAACAAGATAACAAGCATCCAGTTCAAAATTTTAGTTCTTCTTGTCTTCATTCCATAATATCCTTGAGAACTAAGTCACCATGTTCTGTTCCAAGCTTCCAATTTTAATTAGGCCATGCTATTAAAATACAGCATAAATGTTTGACGTACTGTTGGAGATAAAACGTGAAGCATATGAACCTTACTTATTTGGCACAACATAACTACAGATGCCAGGTTGTTTAGTTAGACCATCAAGAACTGTCAACATGACCTATTGCTATTTCTATCCATATAGGAGCAAGCCCTTGGAATTCACAGCAAGGTTCGTGTATCAGCCTATAATAACTAGTAATCCCAAGCTTCAGCTATCGGTGACAGTAAGTTGACAAATTTGCAATCACACCAACTACTAGAAAGAGGAGATCCACACCATGGTCTGACTATGAACAAAATCAACAAGGGTGTCTTGGTTTATAGACATAAGTCACATATGCAACATTATGAAAATAAAGATGCGAAATAGTTAAAAGTAAATTTACCAGATCAAGCACATGAACTAGGGATTTGATTCCACTTTCATCCATAGAATGAATGTGTTCTTCCACCCATTTCCCAAGAACCAAATCCAGCTCAAGGAAACCCCGTTGTTTACTCCTGTACAAAAGGCTAGAATTTCCCGCAAATAAAATTAATCACTCACTACCAAAAATAAATAAACACGATCAAAATCCCAGTAAAACACGAAACAGAATAAAAATTCCTAAAATAAAAAACCTGTTAAACAAGCGTCTCTTGCTTTCTTCATTGGAAAGATCGATATCTACTGATTGGTTGCTCGAATAGCAACGCAAGAAGGAGCCCAATACAGGTCTATAAACCAACCCAAGTAACGCATATTACTTAAGCATGTAAATAAAATGATGAAATTTCACAAACACCCACGAATGGAGCTTAGAATAGACCTGTGGAAATTGTCGGCGGAGGCGGAGGTCCGGTAGGAGCTGAGAATGCGAGGGACGGTGGAGACGAGGGCTCTTCTCAAACTCGCCATTAAGTGAAGAAGGAGACGGAACTCCGGTGAAAAGATTTTCGATAGAAAAGAAGCGGCGGACGGTGGCGGCGTAGGAATCTTTCAGACCAGTTGATTCTCGCCGGAGCAACCAGCGATTAGTTTCAGTTTCAAACTTTCAATATAGTATTGTGCCTTGATATATTGACGTGTATGAGAATGGAGACCACTCTTGTTTATTTTCTTCAAAATAAAAGATCACTCTTGTTTATTCTTTTATTTTAATCAGAACTTTTATTGTAATTTTTTTATAAATAAAATCATGTAGACTAGTAATACCACTCAATTATTTAATCATTAAATTAAATAGTGATAAAAATTCTCATTAGTACCTTTAATATACACTCATTAAATAAAACAGAGAGAGAAGAAGCCACAAAATTAAAGAAAAGTTGGTACAAAGTTTTGAACACGAAGTTGCCACGTCACCCAGCCAAGGGTGTCAACCTTTCAAGCCATGTCTTCTTCTTCTCTTTTTTTTTTTTTTTTTTTGTTTTGTTCCTGCTTATTGGTTTTTTGGTAAATAAAAGCAACTTTTTTTTTTTTTTTTGTAACAATTTAACTTCACGTTTTTTTTTTTGTTTTTTTTATGTAAACCCAATTTTATTCCCCTTAATACAACATAAAAATTAAAAAAAAGTCACACTTTCCATGTATAATAATCATATTTGAAAGAGGATAGTTTAGTAAAATTTGTTAGGAAAGTGGTTATTTTGCAACACTAAAATTTGGACAGAAAAATACTTGTAGTTTCAAACACTACCTCTCTTTTGTTAGAAGTGATTTTTCTTCAATAATCATTTCCTTTCAAAATCAAAGTCAATTGTAAACACCCTTATTTACTTTTCCAAGTGATTGTTCACTTTTAACTTCCAAGAAGCTATTTTGAGTGTTTGTAAAAGCTTGATTCTCCTTGAATAAAAGCATATTTAATTCTAGTTTGTAATTATAGAAGTTGGATCACATACACACTATAAACATGAAATTTGCAGAAAATAAGAGGTGAAAACCTTCGATTCTTTTCATAAAATTATTCCAACGTAGAAGCTGAAAAAAGAAAAACCCTTAAAATACTTGTTCAAGACTCCCTACCAAAAATGAAACTCAACCCTAAACATAAAATTTATTAACTTAACAAGCAACAATACAAATAGATCAAATAAAAAGATTAAATTGCGGGAGTAACCCAAAGCTCTCTGAGCTCAAATAATCATGGCAAGCAAGAAACAGCAATGTGGTCTCATCATCATCATAGGTATCCTTCAGTCTCTTGTCCATTCTTTTGATGGCAAAATGCAACTGGAATGTGTTTCTGAAATGTGCCATCCTCTACTTCAGAAATTTATCTCTCGTCTCTCAGCGAAAAATTTACCAGTTATGGATAGATCTGGAAGCAGGGCAAGCCAAACGGCTGTATCGGCCCCTTCTTCAAGAGTCGTATGCCCTGACCAACCGGTCATGGCAGTCTTCACCCACCCAGGGCAGCAGCAGTTGATGTATATCTTCGAACCCTCTGGTCGCTCTGAGAATATTCTAGCCATCAGCCTTGTGTAAGTGTTGACTGCTAATTTAGACACAGAATAGTCTGTGAAAACTTGAGGCCATCCACCATCTTGCCAAGTGCCATCTTTTACTTGTTCCAAGAATTTATTCACAGTCTCGTCAATCAGTTCCTCAGTTAGTGATTCGTCGTCTTGCAGCTTTTTCCTCAGTTCAACATCTCCAATTCTCTGTAAATTCAGACATGATTTGGTTGTTATTGGTATTGGATCAAATATTACACAGGCAATATCAGGATCATATGAGAGATCATGGTGATATTTGTTCAGCCTCTCTAGGGTAAAAGCTCTAAACTAGTTAAGTACTAGAGATGCATTTTCAGTGGACAAAGTGGAAAAAACTACTGCATGGGAATACATGGTATCTTAGTGCCAAGGCAAATTTTCAGAAAGCACATTGAACAGATAATATAGTAAACTATTTTAATTTTTTTTATTCTTATAGTATACATAGAAATGTCTTACAGACCCTTAATAATCTCTTAGATATTCCATCTGTCTCAAGAAAAGAGTAATGTTTCATCAAAGTACAACTTTTTATTTATGAGAAAGGCATGAAAAGTCATATATACACCTCCATTAATTCATTAAATCTACCATTCAAAGTTGGTTACAACTAATCACAAGTTACAAGGGTATTATAGATTTTTCATAAAACACTTTTGAAATGTGACTCTTTTTATGAGATTGAGGGAATATTATTTTACTAATCCTACTCTGTTAGCCCTAAAGTTCCAAATAGTCTTTCCTTAAATGGTAGCATATACAAACAACACATGCTTTTGAGTTTATTTCCAAACAAAATAATCATATTCATACATGGAACAAAAAGGGGAAAATAAAAATGACGGGAAATGGAAATGAAAGTGTAAATCTTACATTACGCCGCCCATTCAATCTTCCCAATCTTGAACTCATGTTAACAATTCGAGCACCTGAATCTGAAGTTCTCATTAGAGGGATCACGGCTTTGATCATATTTTTAGTCCCATAGTAGTTGGTAGCGATAACCTTTTCAGCAAATTCCAAGGAATTTTCTGACCCAGAATTGAAATTTACTCCTGCATTGTTTATCTAGAAAATTGCATGCTCTCAATAAAGTGTCCTAAATCACTGGAAAACCAATAAAATGTGATGCTACTTTAAATAAATAAATGCTACCAATAGACATCAGGTCATAGTTGAACTACACAGCTGTGGGTGTATGTAATAATGAATAGAAGGTTTTTTTAAATTGACAATTGCCAAAATTTGGGAAAGTACGAGTCTCACCAGAACCATTATATTGTGTTCAAGATAAGTAAAAAATGGATTTCTGGTACTACAATTTAGATAATAACAAGAAAACAAGGAATGTGCAAGACTATATATCCGTGTTTGTTATAAATCTCCTGGTTTCCAGAAGTATGCAGTTGCTATATTAAGATTGTAAAAAAATAATAATTTATTTGATATCGAAACCTAATTACTTGAATAAGTATATGGGAGAGGACATAGTACCAATATATCTATACCACCATAGTTTTCCTTTATCCATGTAGCAAGTTCTTCAATTGATGAAGGGTCAAGAATATCTAGTTGATGGAACACCACATTGAGACCTCCTTCTTGTAAGACCTTTGCTGATTCCACTCCAACACTTACCTCTCTAGAGGTGAGAATAACTGTCAATCCATGCAACCCAAGTTGGTGTGCAATCTCAAATCCAATCCCCCTATTTCCACCAGTCACCACTGCAATTGTGTCAGGTCCCCACCATCTGAAGAAGTATTCATGATTAAGTACAGCATGGCTCAAATTCAATTCTAGAAAAGGAATATAATCTGTAGTTATATTCAGATTTTTATTGGGAAAATTGCTAGAAGTATAGACCAACCAGAACCATGAATTGTACAATTGAATAAGTAATTTATCTTGCATCTCAGGACAAGGTGAATTATCAGAAGAAGATATCTAATATTACGTTTTATGGTTTATACAATCTCATGTGCAGTATTTTAGACTTGGCCAAAGAAAAGTACGACAGTTTCAGCATTCCCAAGCACACAGCAGACAACTATATAACCACCTGATCTATCATGAAGACAAGTGTAAAGGCCAAATACAGAATTTTCTGAAAGTCTAAAACAGCAATTTGTTAAATGAAGAACATTTACTCTTGTTCCAAATGCCCTCTGAAATTTCAAATGTACGCTCTACTTGTTACACACCCAACAGGTGTCTACATAAATATATTATTACAAGCTATCATGCTTGGTGGTTTGGCAAACCTAAAACTGGCTACTGTGTGTTAATGCTGCCGATAATTGAAGAGAGGAATTAAGATACTTCATGTATGAAATTTAAATTATGCTTAGAGTTAGGAATTAGGATGTCTGTTAAATAGAAACTTACAGGTAATACAAAAAATAGCATCTTAGGAATAAGTAACTATAAGTAACCTTTTATTCGTGGGAATTAGTATAGCAACTGAGTGCAAAATTGCACATTGATCAACAGAGATAATGGTTACCCAATTTAGAAAAGATAATTGAGAAATGCTAATCATTCATTGCCACTTAAACAGAAAAGCTAAATTGTATCTCCAAGCAAAGGAAATGCCATAACTTAAAATCCGAATATTTACAATAAAAATCTGGAAATATAACTCTTCCTTTGACACATGGCCAGAATTGCCCTAAATAACAATCCCTCGTATTACTATTATCTAACACACACACACACCAATTGCTCAGTAACATTAATATATGAAAATCAACAATTATTTTTCGACATTTCACAAACAAACTTTTCGTATTCAACAACAGGCCCATTAAATAATGATAAAAGGAAAAATCAGTGAGAAAAATACCAACTCCACAGTTGCCTGATTGCAATCTCTAGGTTTGAGCCAACTAAAACGATAAAAATACCCCCAAAAATGTAGAATAAAATCGGTGTATTACCTTTGGTGATCGGAATATGGAATAGTACGGAGGAGAGAGATCTCTTGGCGCCTTTGCTCTCTTCTCTCTTTGGCCCTCTCCTTTTTATCCATTACCAATTGCAACTTCAATGCTTCGCCTTGTCAAATCGGATGAATGTGACTCTTGTTTATTTCTAGCTCATCCATCTTACCTTCTTTCCTGTAGAGAAGGGTATCTGAAGCGGACCTTACGGACAGCCTAGTGCTACAAGACTTATTTTTTATTTTTGTTTTTTTAACTTATTTCTTTTTTGGAAATATATATGTATTTTTGGAGTGTAAAAAAATGTTGAGATAAAAATATTTTCAGTACTTTATTGGGTAGAAAACAAAAGGATATGGGTATGAATTAAGTGATTTACAATACACGTATTTCAAATCATAAAGTGTATTCAAAATGCTCTTATATTACTAAAAAATCAATTTTAAATAAAAATGATAGATTCCAAATGTATATCCGTCTAAATATCATTAATAAATTTGGTATCATGAAATTTAAATTCTTTTTTAATTTTATTTATCCAAATACAACCTAGTTTTTAGGCATTTTAGATAGTTGGTTGAAATTATTTTGTTGCCCTAGTGGAATTAATTTTGTCTTATCAATGCTGAGTTATTGTTGACTGTTGTTAGTAGAGTTCCAACTAATTAGTTTTGGGAAATTGAAAAAAAAAATTATATATATATATATATATATATATATATATTATGTATATATAACTTTGAAAATAAAACTCCTTATTTTCGGCTCATTTTCTATATTTTTAAAATGTAATATCGATATTTTTTTTAATAACTCAATTAAATTTTTAATTCATTAAAAATATAATATTTTAATCAAAGCATTTATGTTCCAGAAATCTAAATAAAAATTGAGAATATTTATAATCTACAATTTTATCTTTGTTAATAACATCTTTAAATATAACTTTATTGTGTATTGAATTATATAGTCAAAAGTAAATAATGATTTTGAGTTTCAAAATGTTAATTTTTTTTATTAATATTGATTATTCTTTCTAATTCACATTTTCCCTTTTATTTAACATTTTATGTTCGTTTTTTTCCGATAATATTTATTATTTGTAATTGTTTGACATGTCACCTTTAAGATGGTCGTGGTGTCAACATTAGTGTGATTATCGTGTTGCTCAATTTGAAACAAGATGTCGATATGCTCAGAGGCGGATACAGGGGGGCAAGGGGGGCAGCTTTTGGCAAAACATACATATTATGGGGTAATGGCCCAAAATACCACAAAATTAATAAGGATAAGGAAATATACCACAAAATATAGTGAGTTTTGTAAAAATACCACAAATTCCTTTATTCCTTTGGACCCACTCTTTAATTATTGCTTTTTGATGTATACAACCACAAGCTTGCTAAATCCAATCCCAATTCTTCCAATTTAATTAATGTATTTACACTTCAAAGCTAGATTAAATTTTATGTTAAATCCGGGACCCGAAATGGTATCAGAGCCTAGGTTTATTATGAACTTGGAATATAATTATTATGTTAAGTGATTAACAATCGGTGAGGAGAAATTCTCGAGAAAATATGGATCTGGACAATTGTCAAAGATGTTTACCATACAGGAGATATCATCAAATTTTGATGATGTATAAACAAGAACACCTACACAAGATGACATATTGGGAAGACCAATATGTTGAGAGAAGGAATGCAGGAGCTTGCCAGGATGCCCTAAGGCAATGCAATGTACAAGCAACATATCATTTGGATTACCTTCAGGTTAACCAAATGTTATATGCCAGTCTGATGGAATTACAAGAAGAAGCCCATCAGAATCATGGTTCCTAGAGGAGAACCAGAGTGGAACGAGATTCTTCCAGACACATCTAAGATCTCTACAGATCTTAGAGAAATCCAGAAGACGGTGCAGAATTATGGCAACCGCCATAATCATCTACCAACACAAGTCCATCAGATCCAGAACCAGATGGAGACGATGATAAAATATCAAAAGGAAACTATTGAAATCCTTCATGATATTCAAAAACGAGTAAAAACTTTGGAGGACAGACCAAGTCTTACCGGAGGAAGAAAACGTATTGATTTCGGAACAGTACCCTATTTACACCAAAAGGGAATACCAACTGAAGTCATACGTCCAATGACCAGAGATGAAAAGCTCATCGCTATCATCAAAGGAAAATCCATCATAAACTAATAAGTGATGGATATGGAAAAGATCAATCTTGAAGATCTACACGAACTTGCCGAGTCCTTTGCAGGATTAGGTATCGTTGATCTAAAGATGAACACAGGAGATGGTTCAGCTTTGGTTACACGTGACCAACACCAAAGACCACCTCCACCTGTAGATCCCAACGTGGCAGAAAGCTCAGGTTCACATCATGTGGATGAACCGATGCCACACGCTGGAGATTTCACCACAAGAGGAGATCCTATTGTTCCAGGAACTCGACAACGTCCCAGAAGGCCAAATCTGATGAATACGCCTTATGGAAAATCTCAGCTCGAACCCATACATCCGTATGGATTAATGCTAAATCTGGATATTCCAGATTTTAAGAATCGAGAAGTCCTCATTGATGAATGGGCAACCGGAATGAGGATGGCAGCAGGTACTCTCGACCTGACAAAGGAAGGATTCATCTTATTACTAGAGATGAGTCTTGAAGGATCTGCAAAGATCGCGTGGGAAATGACGGCACCAGAAATGAGAAATGATGTTACGGCTGGTGAATCATTAACAGGAATTGTCAATAATATGGCGAAATTATTCAAAATCCATTTTATCGGCATAGGCTATTTCGAGGGAATAGAAGAGGAGAAAAGAAAAAGATACAAACAAGCCCTCTACTGCCTCGAGTTACGAGATATTTGTCATATTGATGAATATATCAAGTTATTCACTGAGTATCGATGGAAGTCGAAGGTGGATGATAAAGAAGCTTCGCAACTTTTCTTTGCGAAGATACCAAGCCCCTGGAGAGAAATGCTCATCAGGGAATACAAGAGTGCAGACGATTTGGATACTGTGGCCAGAAGAATGTCTTTCTTAAAGGCCAAGTTAGCCGAATGGTACCACCAGACAGCACTCTACAAGAACTACAAAAGACTCCGAGGAATCAATAAGATGGTTCCCATGTGTTGCAAAGATAATGACATCCCAACAGTCGTGGGAGGTCAACCACGGAGGCATAAAGGGAAAAAGCTGAGAAGCCATCCATACCGCCGTGGAGATAACAACTAAAGAGGAAGTCGTAGGTCTTCATGGAGACCTAGAAGAGTGTGGTCAAAACAAAAGGCCCGAAGTTATAAATCAGGGCAAAGACCAGCACCAAGCAGGAGTAGAACCTTTTCATCAGGTTCTAACCAAGGAAGTTCCAGCAGAAATCCAGGAAGGAGAACTTTCAGACGAGCTCAAACAAGAGCTAATGAAAGTTTCAAAGACTGTAATTGCTGGACTTGCGGAGCAAGAGGGCACATCTCAACAGATTGCCCGGACAACCAGAAGAGAGGTATAAGACAGTTCGAATCAACGCCAGAATTCGAAGAAGCTGTCTATTACCAAGATCTTATGAAGGTGTATCAATTTGAGGATCTACCCTCAGATGAAAGCATCTATGAAGAAGAAATCTATTTGGATGATGGAAGTGAATCCACATCAGAATCGGAGTGAAGAAGAAATTCTTCAAACAACGAGAGAGGATATGTCAGGTTTTCTCTCTCACACAACAGTTTCTCATAAAACTCTAATGAAGATTATGAGAGAAGATTCAAAGCTCCAAATGTATGATGGTTTTACTATCGGAGCTATGGAAAAGACATTAGATAAGTTTGGGTTCCGTAATAGGAAACACCAAATTATTCATAGAGTTACTACTGGTGAATTTGCTATTCCGATGGAATTCACAAGTAACCTGATCGAGATGCAGTTGATCCCCTACAAAGAAGTACAGGAGATCAGAAGCAAAGTTAAAAGAGAAGTTGCAAATACACTCTCATGGATTCATATCGGAGCTATAAGAGTTGTAATTAAAGCAACCTTCAAAGAAGGAATTGATTCGCCACTAAATCTTGCGATTTTTGACAAGCGAATCTTCAATCTCAAGGATTCATGCCTTGGAGCGGTTACAGGAAACTTGTGTGCAGGGAAATTGGCATTCAATGTCTATCCCAGAATTGCATACAACTTGGGAGATCGAGACTTCAATAGAGTCTTAACCCTTCATCAAGATTTCAAAAGAGAAGATTTGATGAAAGAATGGAATAGACCATACTCGATCACCTACAAGATTTCCTATGCTCTCTCGAATACACATCATTCATAAGTATTCTTGAGAAATGAATTTATCGAAGTCCCAAGAATATTTGAGGATTTCGCTTCGGTGGTTCTTCCAGAAATGATCGAGTCCCCAACTATAAAGGAGATCGACATGAAGATCCAAGATCAACCTATCTTCAACAAGAGTCAGAGCCTCAGAATGGAGACCAGGAGGATTTCTTTCCAACAAGACAGACTGATGAGTAGCAGTCGTTGGGAAGAAAGAAGGCCTAGTACAGTTCAGCGAATCCCAGGTGTATTCAAAACACAAGGAGAGTTGAAATGTCCAGAAGGTTGGAGAGAAGTTGAAGTAATATTCGACATCACTCAAAAGGATAACATTTTTCCTTGTGATGTTCTATATTATCTCCAACAACCGATAGTTGGCAAATTTCAAGGAAGCCTAAATATGGGTGAAATTGAATTAACTATCACTGGAGTTGCAGGGAGAATCCCAGAACAATTAGTGTTGGGTATCGATTTTCTTGAGGATCATAAACCTTGGGAAAGATTACAAGATGAAATGGAATTTACAGTGGCTAATAAAAGATACAGAATCAGATGACCACTAGTCCATTCTCCATATACATTTCTATTGGATTGATATATGGTGAGTACAAGGCTGAGTACTTTGCAGCCTATGTTGACTCAGGAGCAGGAATTTGCACTGCAAAGCAAGGGGTCTTTCCTAGAGATTTTGGAGAAGATCTACCAGCCATTGCAGGAAGAGATTTCTCAAAAAGGATTCTTATCCTTAATAGAGGAATCAAACAAGCAGAAATCATGATCGGATGCGCTGGCGATACCCCATGGTACAAAGTAAAGACACCACCAATCTATTTCCATGATACTGGAGCAGATGTTTTGTTAGGAAACAACTTCCTACAAACATTCAAGCGCTTTACACAAGAAAATGAGACAAGGAAACTTATTTTCACAACGTTATGTGATCATAAGATTATTGTCCAGAGACTGCGAGAGGCATTCTACAGAAAAATGCCTATTAATTTTCGCAGCAAGCGTGGTGATGAAGCCAAACTTCGACATCCAAAGATGGCGGATAAAAGAAGATTTGGTGATGCTCTATTATCCTTTCGACAATTTGGTTCGAAACAAAATGATACCAAGAGATGGGATAATACTTTGTATTCATTTAGAATACAAGGAGAAGAACGAGTTCCACCAGAGGCTATTGCAGAATTGCGAAAAGTCATATTGGAAAATCCACCAAGTGAGGTTACCATTGAAGAACAGATATCACTTGAGGATTTCAAGAAAAGGATCCAAAGAAATTACAATGAAGATCCTTTGGCATGGTGGGATAGGAACGAGCTCAAAGCATCCTTAAAGGTTAAACCTGGAAAGGAACATGAGTTCGTGAGGCTCAAACCAATCCTTATGAATCAGAATGATCGTGAGGATATGCAGAAAATACTTAAGGAACATCTGGACCTTAAGTTGATTTCACCAGGAGTTTCTCCATACAGCAGTCCGGGGTTTCTAGTCAGGAATCATGGAGAAATCAAAAGAGGTAAACCTAGACTTGTTATTAATTACAAAGGGATTAATAACATTCTAGAGTTTGATGGATACTACATCCCGAGTAGAGAACACTTGGTTAATTGTATCAGAGGTGCCAAGATATTCTCAAAGTTCGATTGCAAGTCTGGATTTTACCAGATTAGGATGGAGGAAGAAAGTAAGAAGTTCACAGCTTTCTCCACACCGCAAGGACACTATGTCTGGAACGTCATGCCTATGGGATTGGCAAATGCGCCCCAGATATATCAAAGAAAGATGGATAATCTGTTCAAAGATTATTTCAACTTCATGTTCGTATACATCGATGATATTCTCATCGCATCAAAGAATATGAAGGAGCATCTCAAACATTTGGAGATATTTTCAAAAGTTTGTCACAAAGAAGGATTAGTACTTTCTGAAAAGAAGGCAGTAATTGCGACAAGACAGATTGAATTCCTCGGAATTGAAATCGATGAATCTGGAATCATCCTACAAAGCCACATTGTGGAAAAGATACAGGGATTTCCAGATGATCTCAAAGACAAGAAACAACTTCAAAGTTTTCTTGGAGTTGTCAACTTTGCTGGAATGTTCATTAACAATCTAGCGCATCACAGGAAGGTGTTCAGCCCATTACTCAAGAAAGATGCTATATTCAAATGGGAAGACGAACATAGAGAAGGAATTAAACAACTAAAGGAAGTCTGTAAAAAGCTTCCGAAACTTGCTATTCCTCAGGATGAGGATGAACTGGTTCTTTATACAGATGCCAGTGACTTTTGGTGGGCAGCAGTTCTTATGAAAGCTGCACCAACAGGAGAAGTGCCGTGTAGATATTGCAGTGGTCTGTTTACAGATGCAGAAGCAGTTCGATGGCATATCAACGAAAAGGAATTCTTCGCAGTCAGAAAGGCTTTCAAAAAATGGCCTTTATTTCTTCTGGCGAAGAAGTTTATTCTAAAAATTGATAATTCAAGTGTTAAAGCTTTTCTGAAAAACAAAATTGAATCTAAACCAGAAAAAGCTAGGATACTTAGATGGCAGGCAGAATGTCAATATTATGATTATGATATTGTCATTGTGATATCTCATGAAAATATTCTTGCAGATTTCCTAACACGAGATGGAAGGACGCGTCACTGACGAGGTCCTCAAACGAGTGAGACATGTCCGGGAAAACCTGGAAAGTCTCGAACAGGCTTTTGGGACATTATGTCTCAATGCAGAAGTCGCTGGACGACTTCAACGAGTTGATCAGGAATCCGTTTCTGATCTTATACGAGCATGCTTTTGTGCACAGGGATAACTGTTCTCTGTGTTGCATGGGCCTATCCTCCAAGCTGCATCCTCCACGGTGCAAAAGGGAGAACTTCGAGATCGGGACTCTAACCCGAAGGCTATGGATTCAAATACCATGCCTACAAGTGTTACAGGGGATCCATTCCTTGAGAATGAACAACCTGTAACGAATGTTGAAGCTCTGGTGTCAAAACCCGAGCCTTCAAGTCAACCCAGTACCTCTGGGGTAAAAGAGGTAGAGGTGAACCTTAGGCCGCAGACAGGCAAATCGAAGGTTCAGGCTCACACTAACGAAGTTTCTCCGATGCAGGTATATCAGAGGCAGTGGGAGAAATTAGTTACAAGACAGGGCATCAACCCAGATAGAACAGTGGTTGATATGTCAGGAAAGTATCCTCGAGTTTGGATGAAACCCGGCAGTAATCCAAATGAGGTACATGAATGGTATAATTTCGGAGCACTGGCTTCGATACATACCATTGCACCTGGTTTCCCAGAAATCTCGAAGCTACCGAGATGGATTGGAGAAGTAGTACATGAAACCTGGGCAAATAATCCACATCTGTCCAGAGGAGATATCCTGGAGCTATATTTCATTAGTACAGTTCCAGAGCCAGCAAAGAAAGGCTTTCATGAGGCCTTTCACTTCATCAAGTTAAGGAGGCCTGACGGGAACGCCTTGAAAAATATTAAGGTGGCCTCTTCGGAAGAAATTCCAATCCTAGTAGGAGCTATCACTGAAGATCACGCTTCTACAAGACGAGCTTGGGGACTATGGATTTGTCTAACTGAAATGGACAAAGTCAAGTACCCGTTCAAGTTTTTCCAGAATTCACCCAATGGATCATTTATGCTGAATACAATGACTGGATCAACGACAGGATTCGCAGAGGAACTTTTCGAGACCAAGAGAAGAACCCTCTGGGAGAACAAGATTCCGGGAAGCAAAGAAACTTACCGGAAATTCTGTAACATGGCACACATTGGAAGATGGATCGATCAGATCTGTCTGGCGTGTCCAGAGCAGAAAGAGCCAGAGTTTGGGAAAGGATTCCGTCCCAAACCCGACCGACAGCCAGCTGGGTTTCACAAGGAAAAGGGCCCAGCCCAAAAGAAACGCTATCCTCGGGGACCACCAAGAAATTATTAAAGGAATCCCCGACAACAATAAATGGGATAGGTCACGAGATAAAGACTCCCCAACCACCATCACAGGATGGAGTCAAAAAGGAGAAGATGCCCCGACAAAACTCACATGGGCTGAGTCACGAGGCATCAAAAGAAAGAAGCACCAACTAGCTGAAAGCAACTCCTCAACAACCGCACTAATGGAGTAAGCCAGCTGGTGGTAAAGGAAGTTTGAAGTCCGTCTTTCAAATCCGGATTTCAATCTATAAATAAGAGTTCAGAAGGAAGCTGAAGACATCGACCATTCCCCTCAGTTTTCTTCAAAAACATCTATCCTTAGTTTTGTAATAAAAATCTTTGTATTCTTAGAATAGTTTCAAGTTTATGTATGTACGAGTGTTAGCCTTCTATATGAGAGGCTAAACAGGTTTTCTCCTCCCAAAAGGAGATTACTTATGTAATAAATATATTCCAAGTTCATAATAAAATTAAGGCTTTTGCTTCAACATGTGTTCCTAATACATAGTTGATTCATCCTGAGAGAGAGTATCTTGTACACCTGGTGTAGGAAACGAACCAAGGTTGTGCTGTACAGTTGCTGAAGGAGCTAGATAACTTGCAGATCATCTTCCTCAAGGAGTTGAAGTTGGACAGTGAGGAGCTGTTCGTAAAAAGGTCTGGGGGGCAGTGATTTTCTAGCTGGTGGCTTTGCAAACCATCTCACCCGGTGCTGTTGCGGTCAAAAAGAGGTATGAACTCTCTAAGATGTATTAATTTTGTATGGTTTATTTGACTATCTTAATGGTTGGAATTAATGAAAGGAATGAGTATATCGGCTGAAATACTTTCCTCGTGCCAATACTGTCTAAAAAACAGTGGTTTGGAATGAGTAACAATGCCACGTATAAATTCCTTCAGAAATTAAACCAGAAAGATTATTTGACGGAAGCATGTTGGGCCTGATTTTGATCCGTTTAATCAATTTCCGGATATAATCTATACTTGGAGTGGAAATATATAAATTGAGGTGGAAGGATTTAATGCTTTAAAATAATATTAATGAATCTTTGGATTTTAGTGTGTATTTAATGATGACAATGATTGATTTGTGGTAGTTTGAGGAAAAATATAAGGAAATGTGGTATTTTGACAAAAGTTTTATATTTTGTGGCATTTTGACAAATGTTATAAGGAAAAGTGGTAAAAACATCTATTATCCCTACATATTATATTATATATTATATATTTTCTTATATCCCAAAATATTAGCTATGATACACACCCTCAATATTTTCTTATTTTCTTACCTATGATTACTTTGATCCTGGATCCACCACTGGATATGCTATATAGGGAATAAACGTTAACACTTTCACCACCAACGATTATTTTTAATGTAAGGATAAACGCTTGAGGTCCAACTATATAAAACTTAATTTCATTGTGTTGCTCAATTCGAAACAAGATGCCGCTATGTTATATAGGAAATAAATGTAACACTTTCACCACCAACGATTATTTTTAATGTAAGGATAAACGTTTGAGGTCCAACTATATAAAACTTAATTTTAGTTTAGTCATTCGAACTATACATGATTTGATATTTTTTATATAAATATTGAATTGTTTTACTTATTGTATGAACTTTAAAATATCACAATTTACTACATTGAACAATGTATGATTCAAATTTTATACGGAAAAAAAGTCAGATTATATATAGATCATATGAGAAAATGTTTATGAAATCAACTAGTAGAAATGAGTTTGAGTTGAAAATAGTGGAGCTTCGACTACAGATTATATTTACGAGATAGTTGGTCTCGTGTGCAATCGTCGCACCATGCGACGGGATTGCGCACGGTCGTGTCCTGGGGCACGGTCGACCGTGCACCACAAAAATAAAAAAAACATACTTATAGTCATAAAAACATACTTAGAGCTAAAAATCACATTCTTGTGTGGCGCACTATCGACCGTGCCCCATTCCATGTGCTACACATGCCATGTATTGTCACACACAGTCGAACTGTGCCCACATCACGACCGTGCGCGAAAAAAAATCATATACTTAGAGTTGAAAATCACATACTTAAAGCTGAAAATGACATACTTATACACTGTTGTGGCATACGGTCAACCGTGCCCAAAATACGGCTGTGCACGGTCCCATCACACGGTGCGACGATTGGCCACGAGTTTTTGCGTTTATGAGATAATCTCATATGAAATTTTATAGTGATATTTTGTCTTCTTTGCAATGTTGTGTCCGAAAAATTTGGTATAATTCTGATTTCATAAAAAATTATGAAAATATTATGGTAAAGATGAGGGTGTCACGTTCTTTATTTTTGATAAGAAAAAAAATACAGATGGTTTTATGAATTTATGTATGTGTATTATGAGGTTATTTTTAAATGTATAATACACACAGAAATATATGTATATAAACATATAACTAAACATTTATGCTATATGTTTATATATAAAAATTATGCATTTATATATTTATATATGTTTAAATAAAATATATGACTACAAATATCAATAACACAAAAATTTCCGAAAATACATCATATGGTGCTCGCATGAATGTCCACCCGTTTTCAATTCATTCCCACTCATTTTGGTATAACAAAATAATACCAAACAAATCCCAACATCTTTAATTCTTATTAAAATAAAAGCGCTTGTCTCTATATATAAACAACGGCCCTCAAAGCTCGTAAGGAACACGCTTTCTTTTGTATGTTATTCTTTACCAGTTATACAAACACGTGTATATATACATATTTATATATAATATCTTATTTTTCTGACAATAAATAATAATATCTTTTCTAAAATATATATGGAGAGAAAATCCTGTGCAGTTGAAACTTGAAACTAAAATTTGACTCCTCCATTATTGACCCGTAAAAAGGAACAAAACGGAGCCCCATTTCGCAATTCGGGTCGTGTCCTGGGCAGGCAGAAGATCCTCTCCCAAATTCCAATATCCTTCTGCATCAACCCTCCTTTTGCCATTAATACCAATACCTTTTTTCCTCTCTGCAGATCTGAAACCCCAATTTTCTACTGTTTTCGCTATGTCGTGAGGATTAAAACCTAGATATTTTCCTTCCCTACAACCTGTCTTGATTATTTATGTCTACGGGAGTGGAGAGGCATGCGAATTTCCCGGCACCGGCAGCTGCAACAATGGCGCCTGAAAGTAAAGACCCTCAGACCCGATCCGGATGCTGCAACCCGGTTAAGAAACCGGGGCCGATATCGCTGGACCATGTGTTATCCGCTTTGAGGGAAACGAAGGAAGAAAGGGATTGCAGAATCCGAAGTCTGTTCAGTTTTTTTGACTCGAATAATGGAGGGTATTTGGATTACGCGCTAATTGAGAAGGGGCTTTCGGCAATGCAAATCCCCGCAGATTACAAGTTCGCCAAGGAGCTGTTGGAAGTTTGTGACGCGAATCAAGATGGAAGGGTTGATTATCAAGAGTTTAGAAAGTATATGGATGATAAGGAGCTGGAATTGTACAGGATTTTCCAGGCTATTGATGTGGAGCACAATGGGTGCATTTTGCCTGAGGAGTTGTGGGATGCTCTTGTCAAAGCTGGTACATTATTGCGAATTTGATAATTCTTTCTTAATTGTGTGTGCTGATCGTTTTAAATACTGTTGTTCATATGGAGTTTGAATTTGATATGGATGCTAGTGAGGGGATGATTGTTTAAGAAGTTCCACAGTAAGTTGAGTTTTAAATACTGTAGCTAATATGGAGCTTGAATTTGATAGGGATTCTGGTGAGTAGTGAGTCTTTGTAATTTTGCAGCTCTAGTGTGATGCTGCTAGGGATGGCTTGGAATTCTTTTATCTAATTATATACACTGCGCTAAGTGCTTCTGTTAGCCTTCCTTCTCCTTAGTTTGGGTGTTGAAGAAATTTGTCTTCTCACAGTTGGCTAAAGAAATATTCATCATAGATATCCTTTTATCATTTATTCGCTAGTCCATTAAAAGGATTATCAATAAGCTGTTACGGACTTCAAGCTCACAAGCTCAACTTGTCGATTTATCATCAAACAAGCTTCTTATGGTTCAAACCTAGTTGATCACCATCTCAAGATCAGAGCTTGAATTTATGTTCAAGCCAAACTATACACGAAGTAGGATCTGCATGAATTGGGACAGGATCATATTTAGATAGTATGATATATATATATATATATATATATATATATATATATATATATATATATATATTTGTCCACGTGGGTGTGTGGGCATGCAGTGATAAGTATAAACCATCACAACATAAAGGATTTGTATTAGAAGGATAAAATGGTGGACTCAACCCATATAGGAAAATTGAATGCCAACAATGTGATTTTAATTTTAATTTATTGCAGAAATTGGTGGTGTTATAACTTTGTGAAGTTACTTTAACTGTGCAATTTTATATGGTTAACTTTTGATTTTTAATATTTTTGAAGTATCTTCAATTTTCATGAATCTCCTTTCAATTCGGCAATCTAGATATATTCAAAGGGTGGGGCCTACCGCATGGGAGGGTTACATTAATTTTGCAAAGCTGATAGTGTTGGCGCTGAGTTTGGTCTGTTTGCAGGCTTAATTAGAATGGTATTATTTCTTAAGAGTTGCAAATATGGAAACTAAAATGATAAGACAAATTTCACATAACTTATTTCAAAAGTTTTTGTCTATGCTTTTTTTTTTTTAATATATCCTAGTTTATTTGTTGTTCTAGACATCCAAGTTTTCTCTATCTAGTGCAATAAAATTTATTTGTATCTTTCAGAATGTTGTTTATAAATGTTTTTACCTTGTGAATGAAATTTCTTGGCAGCTTTGACTTTAAAGAGTCCTCTATTCATTTGTCATTTGATTTCATTGTTATGCTATCCATCCACTCTCCATTCCAATTCTATGATTATTGAACTTTGCAAAATACTAAAGAAAATCCTAATTTTATAGAGCTTCAAGAATTTATGGGTCTTTTCATGCACATTGAGTACCCCCTCTTTTTTTTTTTGTCCCCTATGTGTTGAAGTGTAGAAATTTGGGTGGAGAGATGTTGGTATGTTGTTATTAGTTAACTTGGGTGGTGAAATTTGAAAGGTTGTGTCATGATGCAAGACATCTGCACTGTTAATGCCCAATGGGTTGATAGAGAATTTAGAGACATTTCACTACAATAGTTTTAAAGAAAAATTTAAAAAGAAAATAAACTAATAGTAAATGTTGTATGTTCCTTGCAAGTGATCTGGGACCATTCTCATAGTACTTCATGGTCTTTACGTCACTTCAAAATGGAAAGGGTTATGTAATTTCAGATCATTGGAAGATAAATGAATGTACTGATATTTTGGTGAATACGTTAGAGTAGGGATTTCAGTGGTTTTTTTACTGCCATTTGACTCTCAGCATTATGGATACTTATGTAAGAACTTGCTTTGTTATAATTTTCATAGTATAAGTTGATGAGGCATATGTGTTGTTGAATCTGCTTCAGAAGATTTTAAAATGCTGAGGTATTTTGTTTATTTGTCTTTCACTCTCCTTGGGATCAGTTTCTCAACATCCTTTTCATACTACTTATCAGAGACTTAAGAACTATAAATGTACATGGACTATTGTGTCTAATTTATAGTTTTAGCCAAACTAGGAGCATAGCCGTCCTTGACTAAGAAGTAAAATTGCTAATGGATGCCTAGATAACGAATGTCTGTAAATGTGCCCATACTACTTGCCTAATCTTTGGTCCGAGTAGCATCACAGTGCATTATTTTCACTTACTAATTTTTTAGCCCCTATTCAAACATAGGAATTTGATAGATGATTCCTCCCCCCCCTCACTCTCTCTCTGAGAACACACTTTCCCCTTCATCTTAATCTCATTTTGAGCTGAATGAGCAGCTCCTTCTCTTGGATGGAAGCGCTCTCTCTCTCTCTCTCTGAGAACACACTTTCCCCTTCATCTTAATCTCATTTTGAGCTGAATGAGCAGCTTCTTCTCTTGGATGGAAGCGCTGGCATTGGAGTAGGAAGGATGGTTTCAGAGGCGAAACTCTTGAGATTACCTGCTTCTAGTGCGATAGCGAATGCAGGCAAAGCCTTTGTTTTTTTAAATATGGTCCCAAACCTGATTAATCCATGACAACTTTTGTTCTTTAAAACATGATATCAATCTTTATGATAAGGAATTTGTGCAGTAAATTTTCCAATTCAACATTTCTATCCTATTCATCATGTTCAGTGTTCTAAAAGACCCCACATATCCCACCTAGGCACCAGGTGTCTCTTGGGTGCCCCCTTCTTTGCCAAATTGATCCACCTAGACGCTATGCCCTTGTCTGCTGCCCACATAATGCCTTTTAGAACATTGATCATGTTAGAATGTCTTTATCTTTTTTCCTGTTGATTTGCAGTATAAAGATATGGTTTTAATGTTTACATAAGCTTCTTGCTACTACACATGGTAATTTAGATTATAAATACAGAACCATCAAGTCCCATCGTATGTTGAACTGAGTCTTTTCTTGTTTACCAGCAAATCAATTGTTCCCTTCTGCTAGTTCTCTATTCTATGATGAATTGGAGACTAAATCTTTTGATGTATTTTTCCTAATTCCTATGTTGTCCTTTTAACTGGAGAACAAACTTTGGTAAACCAAAATTTGTGATGCCAGTTTTTTACTGAATACCGAACTGAGCTACTTCCGTTACTCAAGAATTAAAAAAAAAAAAAGTCAAAAAACACTGAATAAAATTTTGTTAGCTAATTGTATCCATATGGTTCAGTCATGTTTACAGAATTTTGAATACCGCTGGCTACTTGTGTTAAATTTCTTATATGGATAGCACTGAAGTCGTCTGGTTTTTCCTTTTATGCATGCTTTCCTATATACCTGTGTGATGATCTCTTGTATTCCACTTTAGGGTGAAACCATTTCCTTGTTCAAGTCTCTGGAACACACGTTTTCATCTTATATAAGCCATGACAGTGTGTTTTTGCAGGGATTGAACTTGATGATGATGAGCTTGCTAGTTTTGTTGAACATGTTGATAAAGACAATAATGGAATTATTACCTTTGAGGAATGGAGAGATTTTCTGCTGCTCTATCCACACGAGGCCACTATAGAAAACATCTACCGGTACTGGGAAAGGGTATATCTTGTAGATATTGGTGAGCATGCCGTGATTCCTGAAGGCATCAGCAAACACGTTCATGCGACAAAATATTTAATCGCAGGTGGTGTTGCTGGAGCAGCTTCTCGAACTGCAACGGCACCTCTTGACCGTATAAAGGTGATTTTACAAGTTCAGACTACACATGCATCCATTGTTCCTGCAATTAAAAGAATTTGGAAGGAAAGTGGTCCATTAGGTTTCTTCCGAGGTAATGGAATAAATGTGGTCAAGGTTGCACCTGAAAGTGCCATCAAGTTTTACACTTACGAAAAGTTGAAAAATATTATTGGAGGCGATGATGGCAATATTGGAACTGTGGGCCGACTTGTGTCTGGTGGATTGGCTGGAGCAGTGGCACAAACCTCAATTTATCCAATGGATCTTGTTAAAACTCGGTTACAAACATATGTTTGTGAAAGAGGGAATGGTCCGAATCTGGGTAAATTATCTAAAGATATATGGGTTCAGGAGGGACCTCGAGCCTTTTACCGAGGGTTGGTACCATCCCTTCTTGGGATTATACCTTATGCAGGCATCGACTTAGCTGCCTATGAGACCTTGAAAGATATGTCCAGAAAATATATTCATGATGGTGGTATGGTGTAGATACATCTTGATTTCTGTTTACTTATTCCGTTGTTTAATCTTTATATTTCATCAACTGGTATCATGTTACTGGAATATTTATATACATTGATATCATGCAGAACCTGGTCCTCTTATACAACTGAGTTGTGGGACGATTTCAGGATCACTTGGAGCAACGTGTGTTTACCCATTGCAGGTGGTAAGAACAAGGTAACTGGTACATTCGGCCATTTCTACTTGTTGCAAAGTTGGTCCTATAACTAAGGAGAGGTGGCAATTTTGAACTCGTAACTCTTAAGTTCGAGCAATTTAAGAACAAATTTCGCTACAGTCCCAATTCTTTGTTGGAAATTTGCAAGTGACCCAATGTCTGACTTGGAGAAAAAATTTGGGATTTCAGCATAATTTGCCCTCAAATTGCTATTGCCAGCTCATGTATTCAGTGACCAAAAATGCCACCCCTTTGTTACATGACACTTTCCTGGTTATTTATCGTGGAAAATTGAGCTTCTATATTATTATATATAGTTCTTGGTCTGATATTATCATGTACTAATGAAAGTTGTTTTCCAGAATGCAAGCTCAATGTGGAAATAAAGATGCTGCATACTGTAGTATGTCAGATGTATTCTGGAGAACATATCGCCATGAGGGTATTCGAGGTTTCTATAAAGGACTTTTCCCCAATCTTCTTAAAGTCGTACCAGCAGCAAGCATCACGTATCTGGTTTATGAAGCCATGAAAAAGAGTCTAGATCTCGATTAGCAGGTATGCACTCTCAATTCTTGATGAATTCAGAGCCTGGGAGATGATGATGATGATGACGATGAGGAATGTAGGTGAATAAGATTGTTGATTTTGATGATCATTCTTGGAGTTGGAGTTATACATTAGATTTTGATTGTCCCTTTGGATAGCTATAGCTATACGAGATCCATGGGACCGACTAACTGCTTTCAGACATACCAATGTGTATGGATGTGTCTTTGTTTTGAGTAAAATACTAGGTCATTGTTGTAGGCTTTTTTGCCACACTATGCACAACAAAACCCCATTTCCGGAACCACTCATTTTTGCCGTATCGTTGATAATACGTACAAAATTTTTCATATATGGTTTGCTTAGTTCAACACAACAATATTATGTTATCCTTGTTTATTGCACTTTCCATTAAAGAACTCAATTTTTAAGTTTTCAACACTTTCCACGAAAGAACTCAATTTTTTATATTGCCTCTTGGTAGTAGGTGCTTTATTGTCTGCTCATTTATCCTCTTTGCTTTTTTTAACTTTGATATTGAATGGTTGGAGATGGCCTAACTAATGCTTTAAGCATCTTTCTATGGCAAAAAAACCAACAGATTTTGCGTCAAACATGTTTGTAAACCAATCAAGCCGTCAATGGGTTATTCGAAATCCAGTTCAATAAAAACTTGTTTGAGATCGATTAATGCGACTCATTGAAGTAAAACAGATTCACTTTGATTTAAAAATATTTTGCTTCCTTAGTTTGTGAACGTGCTCGTCAAAAAGTTCGTCAGATAGAGAAAAATTTAAAGTTTGTCGCATGGAGAAAATTTTAAATATTCAAATTCTTAGAGAAAAACATAAATAATAAATAAAAAAGAAAAGTTAAAATAAAGGTGAAGTGATTAAAAAGAAATACTCAAACCTTTAAAATTTATTAATTAATGAAATTTAATAGTTTTTGTGAAAATGTTATTTCAGAAACTTTTATTTTCATTTTTTTTTATCATTTTATTGGAAAAGAAATTTAAGGGCTATTTTAAACTTTAACAACAAAATCAAACTAAAAAATGGTGGGAGAGTTTAATCATATATAGACATAATAATTTATAATTTTTCTAAATAAAAAAAATATTCATATTCTTTACAAATATAACATATATTTCAATAATTAAATAATATAGTATTCATATTATGTTATATTCAGTGCTAACTTAGAAGATATGTATTGCATAAAACCATAAACACATTTTTTTTCTTATATAAATAATATTTTTTTTCTAATTTTATTAAGTTTAATTTAGTTTGTTATTATTTTGTATAATACACGGCCCTATACTAGTGATAAATGTCTAAATGTCTAATTATAGTTGGTTGTTATAATTAAATAATACTAGATAATATATCACTTTTAGAATATATAATCTATTTTAATAACGAGTTAATGAATAATATAATTTATAATCAATATTTATTAATTTAGTAAATTCAAAGTATGAATGGTTGGGCTCAATTACATCCTACCAATATTTGGCGTTTTTGAAGTGTTGATCAGTACTGTTTTTCTAGTTACGAGGGGTAAATTGCAATTACGTATCCCATGTTCAATAATTATGACGATGTTATAGTAATCAATGCACAAGTACTGTTCCCTATATCAATTTGCTTAGATCTTTCATTTGTTCCATTTATGGATTTCTTGATAGTTTTAAATTATATCTATACAAAATTAGCTTATTATTTCATCATTTCGGAATTTCCACTATATATATAATGCATATTAACCGAAAGAACCCTTCACTAAAAACACACACACACACACACTCTCTCTCTCTGGATCATTCAATTTTATGTCATGTTTCAATTTTCCCAAAAAAAAAAAAAAGTTTTTTTATTTAAAAAGAGAATAAAACGTGAATATAATGTAACCATGCACCACGTCACAATGCAATTAAGCTTAGTAGTGTCTGCAAGATAGAATGAAAAGCTAATAAAGTAAATCCCTTAATTTGTATTATACTATTATCTCCCCACTTTCCTTGATCGCCATATGATAATATGATACCACTCTTCGCTATTGATTATATCGTAAATTTCCTTGCAATTAACCAAAATTTTCGACGGATGTTGCTAAAATAACAAGGATATATCACAATAACCCTCTATTTCACTATTATATATAAACTACCACCATCCTTCACAACTCTCTTACATCTTAATTAATAACATCATTAATTACTCTTGTTTTGCTAGTGATGTTACAAATAGCATGAGGTGCGGCGATTAAGAAGAGAGATTTTTTTTAAAGAAAGCCGTCTTTTTCTGAGCTCTCTCCCTCAATGGCTCATTCAATTAACTTAATTAGCATATTAATAATGTGCTTTGAAAGAAAGAGCCATTGAGATGTAAGAGTTCAGCAAATGACCGTCTTTCTTGATATTTTGATCAATGAAGGTGCTTGTATTGATTTCAAGTATGTGAGTTTGTCAACTTTTTTTTTTCTTCTTAATTCATCATTTATATTTGTTTAAACTTAATCAAAATTTTGTACGCATGCAGTGACAAGGCAAGGAGTACAAGGGATTGGCCATGCCCCTCATCAACATATAACTAATTCGTATTATTTGAATTTGATTAAGAATTTATTGTGCATGAAATGTCCCACCAAGAGCTATAAGGGCTTCACCATCAATCAAGATTTGACATAAATTAATGTAAAAATTATATAAACCCATAGATTTCAGAATTTTGCCTTACCCAAAAAACAACAAAGTTTGCCAAAATTTTTTATGATAATTTTATTACATATCTAACCACATTGCTTCATTTCGACTTCAAATAAACAATATTTGGCATCAATAAAGTTTATCATGCTACTAATATTGTACATGCCCGTCTATTCTGTCCAAACTTGACTGAGAATAAAAAAAAAAAAAACTAATATAAGAAAATACAGTACCATATCCCAAAATTATATTATGTGTGATAATTCCATATGGAGGTGATTGGCTTTCATTTATCTTCCTTTCTAACAACTTTTGCTTAGGTGTTTCTATGGCAATTTAATATCACATTTCCTATTTTCATGTTATTTACATATTACTTACATATTAATATTAGTATATGTTAAGTAATATTAGATGTTGTTTTGTCTTTTACAATTTCTGTTAATCTTGAGGTGATACGTAGTATATTTATTGTTATTGCTAATTATATCAACTTTACAATAGAAATTGTACATTATTGCTAAATATATCCTAATCTTTTAAGTTTTTAACAGTTTTATCACAACTCTTATAAAGTTAACAATATATCTCCTCGTCCAATTTTCTATTAAGTTTGCTAATGTGGTATACAGAAGTAAAAGTATGAAAACATTTTTTCCCAAATCAGTAAAATTTCCATCTTTTTAAGTAACTATTATGATTTTGATTAAAAATTATTTATTTATTTAAATAATTTTCATATCTAAATTTTTATTAGTCTATAACAATTATGAACATATTGGAATTAAAAAAAAAGTGGAGACCTGTTGAGTTTGACAAAAAAGTTAACACATTTTGACTTTTCATTTTACATATTGATATGGTCGAACTAAGTCGAACCGAGTCCTTCTCCTAGAAACCGAACTGAGGTCAAAGTCAATGTATCTGAAGTCTGAAGAAACAAGTTGTTCGACCGCCTTCAGATCGAACTAAGGAAGCGCGAGCCAATGCAGTTGTGAAGTAAGATGACGAACTAAATTAGTTATAGGATACGATGATAAACTGGTATGCGGCGAAGCTAAACGAACTGATTTACAACCCTATGATCGAACTTACGAAAGAGGAACTGATTCAGCTCGGAGTTATAGCGACGAACTGATTAACAGGGAAAGTGACGAACAGATTTTGAACCTAACTAACCGCTATTTCAGCGGAACTGTTAGTCCATATCCCATATTTTGTGGGATAAATCTCAACCAACTCGTATTTCAGGGAGTCAATATATACCTCTTGTGTTCATTCTTTATTTTTCCCTTATGCACACCTGTATTCAAAATACACACACGCACAATTGTAAAAAGAACACACAAATATTCTCTTCCTTTTTTCTGACTTGAGTGTCGGAGTCCTATCGTCGGGAATCCCTCCCGGTGTTTGTTTTGCAGATCTTTGGGTTCAAGATTACAAGTTTTTGGATCGGGAAATCAGAGAATCGAATCGGAGCAACATCAAGGTTCAAGATCTCGAGTTTTTGGGTTGAAGAACCGAAGCTTTGGATCGGAGCAATATCAATTGGCGCCGTCTGTGGGAAACGCAATCTGAGTTTTTAAGACGTTGAAGATAACAGACATGGTGAATACTAGAGGATCAATGAGAAGGATGGAAGTCGGTGATTCATCTGGAAGACATGAAAATCAAGAGGGTGACCGGAGTCCTACCCCGGTGGATCCCCCTCGTACCATCACTTTAACGCCGGAAGAACTGGCAGATTTGATGGAGGCAGCTATTCAGAAGGCTATGGGGAAACAAAGAGTTGAGTCACAGTAGGATAACGTGGATACCCATCGGGAGAAAGAGATAAGTGATTATAGGTCACGAACGGATGAGAGGGAAAGCCAGTTTGATCACTCTCGGGGACAGAAACGAGGCCATGATGAATTATCGGAAAGGGTTGATGAGCTGAAAAGAGAATTGAAAGAAGTTTAGCGTAATATCCGACGAGTTCCGAAAGGTTCAAGAGGGAATCCCTTTTCGGAGGAAGTGATGGAAGACGAATTACTGGCATCTTTTCGACCGGTGAATTTTGATTACGATGGTACTGCTGATCCGTGGGATCATTTGTGCCGATTTGAAAATACCGCTCTCTTACACCGATATTCAGATGGCATCAAGTGCAGGGTGTTTGCTACTACCCTCACCAAGGCTGCTCAGACCTGGTTCAGCCAACTGACTGATGGAACTATTCATGACTTCGAACAATTATCAGAATTATTCTTACATCAGTTCGTCAGTGCCAGAAGACAGCGGCGATCTACTCAAACTTTGTTCGGGGTAAAACAGAAAAGAGATGAGACGTTGAGAGAGTACGTTAAAAGGTTTACAGATGCGACCCGGGAAGCTCCTGAGGCTTCAGATGACTTAATAGTCAACGCCTTTATACAGGGTTTGAAAGAGGGCGACCTTCATACCTCTCTTGTTAAGAAGATGCCAAAGAATTTCGATGATTTATTGCAGAGATCCACCAAGTATATCAATCTGGAAGAGACAGTTCGGATTAAGAAAGACGAGAGCTCCAGCCGAGCTAATAAGTCACAGGAACAGGAGTCCACAAGGAGGAAGGAGACGGAAGAATCTCAAGCAAAGTTCACTCTCCCACCATTACGAGATACCAGGGTAGAGATAAGATATGACCAGTACACGCCATTGACTGTTCTCCCCGAATAAGTGCTGATAGAGATAGGGAACTTGCCCCAATTGAGATGGCCAGCGACCCGGAGCCCAAGTCCCAAAAAACCGTCTACCTTTGGAAATGGCAAGCTCTGTCGTTTTCATAATGAATATGGACATGGTACTGATGAATGCTCGCATTTGAAGGACGAACTGGAAAGGCTGATTAGGGAGAACAGACTCGCTCGGTATGTTCGTCGAACATGTACGAACTGATTAATGATGAAGCGAAGCGGACATGTTTGAATTCAATACTTGAAATGTCACACTTCTGTATGGTGCTTGCTACTCTTTTCAATATCTCTTACCTTAATAAAATGAGAAATATTCACTCTCCGTGGATGTAGGCTAATTTAGCTGAACTACGTTAAATCGTTGTGTTTTTTCTTTTCTGTTTGATTTCATATGATTGCTGTTATGCTTGCTGATTAAGCGAACTATAACATTCCCTCGGAATGTACACACTCCCTCGGAGTGTCCTGATTAAGCGAACTACAACATTCCCTCGGAATGTCCTGATTAAGCGAACTAAAACACTCCATCGGAATGTAAACACTCCCTCGGAGTGTCCTGATTAAGCGAACTACAACATTCCCTCGGAATGTAAACACTCCCTCGGAGTGTCCTGATTAAGCGAACTACAACATTCCCTCGAAATGTACACTCCCTCGGAGTATCCTGATTAAGCGAACCAACACATTCTCTCGGAATGACCTGATTAAGCGAGCCAACACGTTCCCTCGGAATGTCCTGATTAAACGAACTAACACATTCCCTCGGAATGTCCTGGTTAAGCGAACCAACACATTCCCTCGGAATGTACTGATTAAGCGAAGTATGATATTTTGAACAAACCAAAAACATTCCCTCGAAACGTATTGACTAAACGAACTGAAACATTCCTCGGAATATACTGATTGAGCGAACTGACAAGTTACTTATATATCCTATGGTTCATTAGTTTATTGGTAAAGTTTTAATGATTTAAGTACCTTATACTTACAACCAAACAAATATACATGATTGGAAAAAGTCGTAATAGGAAGTTCGATAGATTGTTCGCAATAAGATACAAAACATTTCTGGACAAAAAAAAATATAAGAAAATTTTACAAACTATCAGCAGACGGTTTCTCGGAAGGAGCTGGGAGGACTGACGGATCAACAGTGGAGGTCGGCGGTACAAGGAGATCGAACATCTCCCCGGGCAAATCCGTGGCACCTTCGATTGGAAGAGGATTCGAGCTAGAACTTTGACGCTCAGGAAGAACCTCCGAAATAGCTTGTTCTAAATATTCTTCCCACCAAACCGCATCAACTGGTTCGTTCGGATTTCCCTGCCAGCCGGGAGGACTAGAGAAGGATTGCATTAACTTTTGACCTAGTTCGGAGAGACGAAACTGAAATTGAGATTCCGGCAGCACTTGACCGGTCTCTTGTTGATATTGCTGTAAGACTCTCGTCACCTGCTCCTGGCATAAGCGAACTGCCTTTAGGAAATAGGCTTCGGCCATCGGATCAGCCTTGGAGAGAAAAATGACAGAGTTCCAAATCTGATGGAAGATCCTGTCACGATAGTCGGCGGCAATCAGCGTCATCTCTGGGCTCCGAGCGAATCGATGATAACCTCCAATTGATCCAGCTTGATAACCTTGCCTTCTCATCTCCTCTCCGAACTGAGCCTTCAAGCTCTTTTCCTGCTCCAGTTCCTCTCGAAGCCTTCGGTTCTCTGTCTCCACTGTGAGAAGAGTTGTCTGCTTCTCCATGGCAAAATTCTCTTTTTGTAGCAACAGCTCATCCTTTTTCAAACCATCTGAGCGGGCTACTGCTAGATCGACTTCGCACTGTTCCAGCAGAGCAGTTAGCTTGTCGGCCTTCTCAGCATGAATGGATAGATTGCTTTCCAGCGTCTTTTTCTCATCCATGACCTCTTTTAACTTGGCGTAGCTTTTCCGAGTCTCGGCTCGCCGACGAAGGGTTTTCTTAGCATAGTCCTCGAAAAAAAATTTGGCATGAGCAAGACGAGTTAGATTCTTTTTCACTTCTTTCTCCTCGGGATCGAGCTCATCCTCGCCACTTTCCGCCGCGTCTTCCTCCATCACTGCCAGCTCGCTCACAGCTACTTCTTCAGTTCGCTGTTTCTTTCACCTCGAACTCTGTGAGGAAGAAACCCCCATTTTCTTAGCGGGGGTTACTGCAGCCTGATCCTCATGAACCTCTATTATTAAATTAATGGGTTCAAAGGGCGCGCTCGTAGCAGGAAGTGGGTTAGGTTGGATTTTTTAAGAAGACTGAATAGCAGTTGTGGGAGAGGCGGGCCCCAAACTCTCTAGGAGAACCCCCGCCTCCTCCTGCAAGATGTTTTCCGTTGAGCCAGACGTCTTGCTGGCCAATTTAGCAAGACGAGCTTCCTCAGTCTGCTTATAGGTCGCAGCCAAGTCAGGATCTACGCCATGCTGGGGGGGGAGAAAAAGGAGTTCGCTCCTCGGCAGGAACCTCGGTTACAAAACTGAAAAATTGATGCATCATCTTGTCTACAAAAAAGAATAATATAATCAAGACACAGTTCGACACAATAGTATGAATTAACGTGAGAAAGTACAAGAATTAAAGAATAACCTAAATTGAATCTGGTGGGGGTTTGGCTGTTCGGGTAAAACCCCAAAAAAGACAACAAGGACTCGCAGGAGCTTAACCTCACTATGTCGAACCACCCATTTGTGAAAATTTTATTCAGAAGAGAAATTTGGGAATCGATTTGAGAAGGAGGATCTAGTTGGGCAGAAGCCTGAGCCTAGGGAAGCGAACGAAAAGGTTCATTCGTTGGTTCGCGAATAAATCAATAGTATTTCTCCTAGGAACTGACTTTCTCGTCCCCGGGAGATAGAAAAGAAGCTCGTCTCTCGCCTCTGCGAGGGCTTAAATAGAAGTGGAAAGGGTTCGTATGCTTTAATACAAAGCAAGATCAGAATCGCTCAAAAGATGGTTCGACCCTCATCCATTTGCAAACCATATAAAAAGAAACTATATAACTTATGGAATTTGGGTGTAATTGGTTCGGGCATACACCAAATGCCGAACCAACCTCAAGAAAGAATGGATGAATAGGAGGAACTAGCTTTAGGGTTACATGCTTCAAAAACCAAGTCTGATGGCCAGCGGGAGCTCTATGGGGCCTATCATCAGAGTTAGGAATTACAACCGAATAACCATCCACCAGAAAAAAACTAAGTAATATGGTATGAGTATGAGTGGCTCTAGTGGAAGAAAATACGGTGTCTACAGATTTCTTTCGGGATTTTTTTGGGAAATTAGAGGTTTTCGTTTGTGGTGAAAATGGAGAATCAGGGTTCATGGGTCTGGAATCAGAATGCAGAAGGAATTGGTCAAAACCCTCTTCTGAGTCACTCTCATCCCTAAGACGAATTAAATGATGGGAAGACGCCATTGAAATATAAGGACTGAGAAAAAGAAGATTGGTACCTGGGAGTTGAAAGATTCTAGAGATTGGGAAGAAAGTCCGATGTTGATAATAGGTCTACAGTGATTCCTCTGGTGAAGGGATTTTGCAGCGTTTCTACAAAAGGATTTCTGGGATGATAAAAGTGATATATATATATATATATATATATAGGGAGAAGATGATGCTTAGCATGGAAGATAACGATTGATGTTTGGGGGGGAAAAATTGAAAAGTTGCTTCTTTTGGCCTTTGGATGCGACGAAATCTGATGGTGGAAAACGAAGAGACGCTAAGCGGGAAACATGCTTCGCCACGTGTCGATTAGATGAGACTGAAGCGGCTGAAGAGACGTTTCGCCTTGGAAAGACGCGTTAAGTGTTCGGCTAATACACTAGCGAATTATGTTAGTGCGTGTAAACTCGCACTTCGAAGGGGGGAGTACTTGATATAGTCGAACTAAGTCGAATCGAGTCCTTCTCCTAGAAACTGAACTGAGGTCAAAGTCAATGTATCTGAAGTCTGAAGAAACAAGCTGTTCGGCCGCCTTCAGATCGAACTAAAGAAGCACGAGCTAATGCAGTTGTGAAGTAAGATGACGAACTAAATTAGTTATAGGATACGATGATAAACTGGTATGCGGCGAAGCTAAATGAACTGATTTACAGCCCTATGATCGAACTTACGAAAGAGGAACTGATTCAGCTCGGAGTTATAACGATAAACTGATTAACAGGGAAAGTGACGAATAGATTTTGAACCTAACTAACCGCTATTTCAGCGGAACTGTTAGTCCATATCCTATATTTTATGGGATAAATCTCAACCAACTCGTATTCCAGGGAGTCAATATATACCTCTTGTGTTCATTCTTTATTTTTCCCTTATGCACACCTGTATTCAAAATACACACACGCACAATTGCAAAAAGAACACACAAATATTCTCTTCCTTTTTTCTGACTTGAGCGTCGGAATCCCATCGTCGGGAATCCCTCCCGATGTTTGTTTTTCAGGTCTTTGGGTTCAAGATTACAAGTTTTTGGATCGGGAAATCAGAGAATCGAATCGGAACAACATCAAGGTTCAAGATCTCGAGTTTTTGGGTTGAAGAACCGGAGTTTTGGATCGGAGCAATATCACATGTCATCAAAACTTTAGAGAAATTTGGATATAAGATATATTTGTTAAATTTTTTTTTTAAAGTTTACTATTTGATTAAAATTTTACTATCATAATAAAATTTTAGAACCTATAACGTTGACAATTAAGCCTAGAGATTATGTCATATGTTCAAGGAAGAAATTTATTTGGGCCACATTCGGCCCAACCCAATTTCTTGGTCCAAAAAGAAATATGTTTAGAGTCAAAATGGTTTTATATTATTCAAATAAATATTATTTGTAGAGTAACTTTTGTGCACCAATTGCACCGTACAATCCATACATTTATGTTATAAATGTAATATCTTTATGCATAGATATTTGTACATAAATGTACTATATTTATAACATAAAGGTATGTATTGCACATAATTTCACTTCTGTGCAACTGGTGCACAAAAGTTTTTGTGTTATTTGTAACGCAAATATTCAAACTATAAATTCTAACCGTTCACTTTTTCACACAAAAATTATTACTATTACCTAATAAATATACAAAGTACTCGAAACTATTGAAAGCTAAAAAATGATCCAATAAAGTAATTATATATATATTATTTTTATTTGATATGGTGTTACCCATTTTAAAATGAAAAATAGTCAAAAGGTGTAACGGGTCAACCCGAAAGCTGCCCCATGGGCACGCATAGCCATCAGGCCCATCACAGCCAATACGGATCTTTTGCTTGGAGCTCGTCACTTAACGCCACGCGGCGTATTTTCATTGGTCCAGTTCACGTGGCGTTAAATATCATTGGTCGAAGCAACTCGACGCCAATTGCTCCCTACAGATCTATATATACAACCCCATTGACACGCTCTTCTATACTGAAAACTATCTAACAGCACTTTACTCTCTCTCTCTAGAGAGTTCATCTCTTTCTCAGATCTATACATTGATTTTGGAAGATTTGTTTTGCTCTTTCTCATAAATCTTCTGTAATTCTTGGAGTTGTCGGTGTTCTAAATGGAGTATCCGAATCGGAAGATTTGGATATTGCAGTATTTGCTGCTGATTTCGGCCGCCTGCTTCATTGCTCAGCTTTGCGCTTCCGATGATGTGGTATGATTATGTTTTAAATTATGTATATTTTTCTGATTTTTTGTTTGCTTGCAACTTTTTTTAAATAAATGAATTTATTTGAAGTTCCTTTAGATCTGCTGTAGCCTGTAGATGTTTGATTGATGTTTACGATACTGGTCTTTGTAGAAATTCTACGATTCTTTCGATGAGGATTTCAAGGGGAGTTGGATTGTGTCTGAGAAGCAGGATTATACAGGTTAGATTCTATTGCATCTGAAATAAGCTTAACCATGTTTTTTTCCCTGCATAATATTTGGATTTAATTTTGATGTGGTATGTGCTCTCAAGTTGGGGATGAAGAGTATATGTATCTTTTAAAAAATCTGCCTTTAATTGTTAAAATCTTGTATTTTTCGTGTACTTTCAATATTTTAGCTATTAGGTTGAGATTCTGTAATGGTTCGTTTCACTTGCTAAATCGAGTCGGTTAATGACAGCTTTAACGTCCTCTAGTGCTGAATTTAAAATTGGTTTAAATGAAATGTTTCTGTATGAGGTACAGTTATGCTAAAGCTTCACATTATTGTGCAGAAGTGGAAAAACCCTTCCTATTGTGGAAAACCTTCCTATTATTGGCATTACCATAACTGTCTCTAGATTTCACTGCAGTGCAAATATAATTCAATGAATTTTTGATTAACTGTCTGACTATTCTAGGAAACTTTCATTAGTGACCTAATAATAGGTTTAATAATAATACTAATAACAGGTAATAAGTAATAAACTAAGTAACTAATAATAATTGAATTCTGGTGAAATGTGTCTCATCCAGTAAAGTTTCTGCAGCAGCCTATTAATAATATATTAATCATAATACTAATATTAATAGTAATAATAATAAGTGATTGACTGATTCGTTAATAGTAAGCAAATATTTGGTTAGCTGTGTGTGACTTCCAGTTAACTTTCTGCAGTGGCCTAATAATAATAATGATAATAGTCACAATAGTAATAGAAGTAGTATGAAGACATATTAAATTAGACATCTGCATTTAAATCTGGTGACTTAGTGCATGTTCTCATTTTTTTTTTTTAATTGCAGGTGTGTGGAAACATGAGAAGAGTGAGGGGCATGATGATTATGGACTTCTTGTGAGTGAGAAAGCGAAGAAGTATGCCATTGTCAAGGAAGTTGATGAGCCTGTGGACCTCAAGGATGGAACTGTTGTCCTCCAGTACGAGGTTCGTCTCCAAAATGGCCTTGAATGTGGTGGAGCTTATATCAAGTACCTACGTCCCCAGGATGCAGGATGGATTCCCAAGGAATTTGATAATGAGTCTCCTTACACAATAATGTTTGGTCCTGATAGATGTGGAGGCACAAACAAGGTTCATTTCATTTTGAAGCACCAAAATCCCAAGAGTGGAAAGTACGTCGAACACCATCTCAAGTTCCCACCATCAGTGCCTTCAGACAAATTAACCCACGTTTACACCGCCATCTTGAAACCTGATAATGAGTTGAGGATCTTGATTGATGGGGAAGAGAAGAAGAAGGCTGACTTTCTCTCATCTGAGGACTTCGAACCTGCACTCATCCCATCTAAGACTATCCCTGATCCAGATGACAAGAAGCCTGAGGATTGGGATGAGAGGGCGAAGATCCCAGACCCAGAAGCCACAAAGCCTGATGATTGGGATGAGAATGCTCCAATGGAAATCGAAGATGAAGAAGCCGAGAAGCCTGAAGGCTGGTTGGATGATGAGCCTGAGGAGATCGATGACCCAGAGGCAACAAAACCCGAGGATTGGGATGATGAAGAAGATGGTGAATGGGAGGCGCCAAAAACTGATAATCCAAGATGTGCTGAAGCTCCTGGGTGTGGAGAATGGAAGAGACCAATGAAGAGAAACCCCGCTTACAAAGGAAAATGGCATGCTCCCCTCATTGACAACCCTGATTACAAGGGTATTTGGAAGCCACAAGAGATTGATAACCCAGAGTACTTTGAGCTTGAGAGACCAAACTTTGAACCCATTGCTGCTGTTGGCATTGAAATCTGGACAATGCAAGATGGAATATTGTTCGACAACGTTTTGATAGCTTCGAGTGAGAAAACTGGGGAGTCTTATCGTGAAACTGCATGGAAGCCGAAATTTGAGGTTGAGAAGGAGAAACAAAAGGAGGAAGAAACTACAGACTCTGATGGGCTCAAGGGCATCCAGGTAATTAATGATAAATTGACGTATTTTCGCTTTCTACATAATTATTTTAGTTCTAAAACTAACATTTCCTCCTTAATGTTATTAGAAATTGGTGTTCGACTACCTTCACAAAATTGCAGATCTCCCGTTCTTGGGTGAACACAAATCCAAAGTCTTGGTGAGTAATTTGCTTTCTCAGAGACCACTCATTTCTTTAGCTTTTTCTCGAAATTTACCTCATATTCGTGTTTGTTTCTTCTTTCAGGACTTACTTGAGAAAGCCGAGCAACAAGCAAACCTCACAATCGGAATCCTGGTCGCCATTGTTGTCATTATCCTCTCAGTTTTCTTCAAGCTTTTATTTGGTGGAAAGAAACCTGTGAGTAAATACATATGCATATTTTCATTCCCTCTCTATATATAATACACATTTGGTTGGTTGCTTAGTCTGCATTTATATCTGGAATTCAGGCTAATGTAAGAGCACCAAGCAAGGAACCAGAAGTTGCAGAGACTTCGACTAACGAGGGAAGTTCAGAGCCCAAGGAGGAGAAGAGCGATGATGCTGCAGCACCTCCTCGTCGGAGAAGCACAAGGCGTGATGACTGAGGAACACAAAAGGTTAGATACGCTTTGGTATCCACGAGACTTAGGAGTGAGGGAACAAAATGCTCTGCGCGTGGGGAATTCTAGATTTTTGGGGGCTGTTTCATAATCATGTTGAAAAGATTTGCAGTTTTTTTTTTTCCTAAATTAGGTTTTGTTTGACAATGGTTACTAGACAATTGATTTGGGATATGATGTGGTAACTATCAGGGGATTGAAACTGGGAAAATTTTTGTAGTTCATAATTTTACCTGATGTTTTTGGTCTTACTTTATGTGCTGTGCCCCGCCTGTGGATGTATATTTCAAATTCCAATTCACACCTCCTTATAAAGGTATTGGGATTTTACTCATTTGTTTGGATTTTCTACCCATCTAAATATGGTAAAATGTTTCTAGTCACAAGTATAAAGAAATATTCTTATGTTTTCTATTCATTGTTCACAATAATTATTTTTATTTTGACTTAAAACAACGATATCTATCCTTTCATTCGTGGGTAAAAAATTTATATTCATGTAAAAGTGATAATGATGTCTTTTTATGCGTAGGTAAAAAACATTGTTTTTATTTGTAATTAAAACAATTTTTTTTTTTTCACGTGAAAGCATAACAATAATATGTATTCTTTCGCGTGTGAGATAGGAAGATTACAAAAACTTTGGCTTAGAGCATCTTCCACCAACACCATTTTTTCACAAAATCCCAAAATCCCATTTTTGGTGGTGAAAAAATGGATTTATCTTCCACCAATAGCACACAATTTCCTTATTTCACCATTTTTAATGAAAAAATAGTGTATTTGATCTCCCACCTATTTTATCAAATTTTCCACCAAATAATAAAATACTAATATTTCACCATTTATAAAAGAGAGCAGAGCTGGTGATTTGATGTAATATACTTTTTGGGACTCTTACAAAAGACTCGCCCCATCAAGGCGTTTATTGAATAATATTTTCTCTCTTTAAGCCTTTCATGATTGTAAATTGAAAGTGAAAAGAGAATCATATTTCAATACAAGTTTTGGTTTATACTACTGCCCATTCTTATTTATTTTTTTTCGCCAAATTAAGGTGTGAAAATGGGTGAACATGGTTGTAAGGATGTACGATTATAAAGATGTTTTTAGAGGTTTATAAGTTAAAAGGAGTTAATGATTAGTGATTACTAGTTATTATTGGTTGGTAAGTGAATATAGTTGTAAGCCATTGATCACTCACCGATTGGTGATCACTGATGGATGGGTGAGCATGGTAGTCAAGTGCAAGAATGGTCAATGATCATTGATTTGTGGGTGAACACTGGTTCGTGAGTCAACAACCGAATATGGTTTCAATTACTCTTTATCATATATTATATAACTTTTAATTTATCCTGAAATTTTAATTTAGCTGTTATTTTATAATTTAATTTAACCTTAGTGGGTGAACATGGTTGTAAACTTGTAAGTTACTTGCAGTGGGGTATCTATCCTGTTAAATCATATCATATTTGTGCTATTTTACTTTACAAAATTTAACTTAGTCTTAAAACATACTTTTCTTGGTTGGTTGATGTCTGAGCAACTTGTTAAATCAAATCATATTTGTGCCGCAATTATTGTTGATAAGTCAGCTCTAACATAAATGTATAATAAATATTTTATTATAAGTAATCTGCAAATTTTGACTTCAATTACTCATCTTGATCCCTAAGTAATAGGACTGTCAGGTTACAATTAAGATAATTCTTCACTTCGAAATTACTCTCTTTTCTGATGTCTTCTAACCTTTCATGTCTTCACAAAAACACTCATAAGTTGAATCCATGAAACGACCATGGAATCAAGAAATCCACCAATTGAATAGAGATTCAAGAAAGTAAGATCAGAATTCAACTGATGAGAAAACAAGAAAGTGAATGAACCAACAGTATGTATGCAACCAACTCGTGGACACAAGAGCATTCAAATAAAACAAAATCGTACCTGATAATAAAATGCTCGAAAAATGTCTTATGCTGCCCTTATTAAGAGTCTATAACTTAACCAAATAAAAGGAAACAAAATTGTTTGCTCACCTACCAACCACCAGTCTTATGGCCGAGTTTATAAGTTACATGTAAAAATTGGAACAACGTTGGCCTTCACTTTGTTTTACGTTCCTCTATAAGAAAACACATATCATCGATTTCAGCAGCACTGGTAAACACTATGGTACAGGATGCAGAAAACCGAGTTTTCATCGCTTCCCTGCAGCTTTCCTTGGAGGACCAGTTTCCTCGTCATCTGAGGCTATGTCCCCATACTCCCACATTCCCAGTCTCTTCTCTCGAGCTTCTGTCTGGAATTTTTCCAGTTCATCCAATGCCTGTTGCCTGTCCTTTGGCTCCCATCTACGCCTTTTCTCCAATCGGCCAAGTCCCTCCTGTCAAAGATTTACATCAATGTGTTAGCCCGTGACGAATCTATAAGTGAGATGGGATAGTCAGTCCACTGTATTTACCTGTAGCATTGTTGCATTTATGCTGGTCTCAGATTCTGGATCGATCATTGTTACCAAAAATACTGTCCCAGTTCCTTGTCCTTTAACTTTACCGGCTGATGTGTCCTTTTCTTCCACCACAGCCTTGAATTCTTTCGGAGTGCTTAATAGGAGTTCACTCAAACGAATAGCTGCTTCTTGACCGTAATCATCTGCCAAGCCTGGAACCTTCATGAACGCTAGACTGCAAAGCTGAGCGAGGCCAGGGGCAGCAGACACGGAAGAATCAAGAGGACGCAGTTGGCTGTAGGGGACGATTTCTTGATTTCCATAATCAATGTAGAACACCTCAAAATTGTCGTTTGCAGATTCCACAGCACCACGAGGAGCGTTCACAATCTTCAAATTCAAAATCATGTGGGTTTAGGAAAATATAAGAACTAGTAATATCCAGCTCATGAACAAATATTCATATAGGATAAGGTGGGTTAACTAGGTAAAATATTAACAAGAGAATTATCAGAATAACTCAAGAAACATTTTTTCAGAATTATGTAAATAGCTTTCAAATAAGCTACAAAAAGGGAAAAATAAGTAATGAATAGTTCCTATGACAGAACAAACAACAAACTCTGGAAGTGTCAACTCATCTAACTTGATAAGTTAAAGTACTGCAGAACAAGAATATTATATAACCCAGCAATCCAGATCAGCAGAAAGTATTTAGTACTCACTTAGAATCAAAGTCAACATGCACTTCCACTCAAATTTTTATATAAGGGATCCACATAAAATTCAATTTCAAAATTAACAGTCAATTTGTAATTAATAAATCACAAAAAGTGAGTGGCTAGCATGTTACAGTATTATCTTCAAGAAATGTTCGAGAGAAAATAAATGCATCGCATCTTACCATTGCACGGTTCCAAGATTTATCTGCACTAAACTGAGCCAGCACAATATCCCCCTTTTTAGGATTGAAGGCACCTATTAGTGGAGTTTCTTGAAGGTTCAAAGAAGAAAGTTGCTTTTGTATAGACGCAACTTTCTGATCAGCGACAGACTGAACATAAAATTTACCACCTTCCAAGACTTCGGTAACCACAACCTGAGAAAGAGAATAGTTATCCATGATTATTATACTATGAGATAGATGAAAACATGCCAAGTGACATTCACATGTACAATGCACATACCTTGAACTCCTCTTTCTGTCTTCTTTCAACAGCTGCACCATTAGAAACTTCCTCTCCCTCAACATAATTCTCCCATATCTGCAACAGAAACAATTAGCACAAGAGCAACAAGTAGGACTTTTACAGATTGCATGTTACATGTATATATTCACCTTCAACTTCTTCTGTTTTGCTGACGCCTCAGCTTGAGCCAGGAGATGAGCATCTGGAATTCTATCAAGGCCAAAGGAAGTTTGAAGCTTTGCCAGGCCTGCTTCCAAAAGTGATATGGCCACATTGGTTCGGGACTCCCATAAGCTTCCAAGGAAAGTTCCTGTTCTATCAACAGTTTCTACTTCAATCTGCATGCAAGAGACGGCCAGCAAAGCAGTCAGATATGAATGCAAACACACAAAAGAACTATTAGGAGACAAAAAGAGAAAACACTACCTCAACATCCCTCTGCATTATTTTCCGCCTCATAAATGCAATGGCCTCATCAGAAAAGGGCTCATCACGTCCCGGACATCTAACGCCAGATAATGAGAAAGCAATACTGCATGTTGCCTTTGGAATATCTAATTTATATCGGTGTCCACTGAGCACATATTCGACAACAGCAGACAATCTCTTATCGCGTTGCAAGAATGGCAAGAAGTCTCTGGCTTTCTTTGCATTCTTTGCATTGGACTAACAGATATTTGATACCACAATCAGTAAATTAACATGTCAATTTTGACATATATCAACCTTCAATAATATTAATCAAAGTGAAAACCATAACAACATCAATATGGTGAGAACTAACCGTCAGGTCTGTAACATGTCTCACTGGAGGGTCCTTGGCAGAATGCATGCCTTTCTTCCCAGAAATTGCACGTGATTCAGCAGATAGAAGGGCATCGTAATAATTTGATCTCTCCTCAAAATCTCGGTGTCTAACAACAGTGGCATAACCACGAGCAACTAAAAGCTCTGCAATATTAACCCCAGTTTGGCTGCCTGCTCCAGCAGCAGGAGCAGCATCCCCTTCCTTGGGTGGATTAACAAGGAAGACAGATCCAAAATCCATCAACCTATCCGCGGACCCAGATGCAGCAGCTGCTCCATCTGCCATGCCAACCTTCCTGGAATACTCCATAGAAACATTTACCTGTATAGATGCAGGCAATGTCAACATTATAGCATTTGAGTACATGAGTTGACACTTGAAAGATTAAAATACATACTTGACGGCCAAGTAAGCGTGTTCTCAGAAATTCCTTGGCTTCACGAGCATAGGGATCGGGTTTTTGATCTCTACGAGGATTGCCCATTTTAGGGCCTCTTATACTTGAGAGATTGATCCGTCGCTCTGCAGATGGATCTCCGAATGGCAAGGAATCATCAGCAACAATAATACAATCGGCACTTACAACTTCAATAACCTGCATAAAAATAGTTTCTGTAAGATAATGATAGCCGTACAGAAAACAGAAGACCCCCAAACATTTACAATAACTTACTTTTCCTGTAAAGTTCTGGTCATGAATGGCCTTGGAGTTTGTCACAGGTGGAACATAATTCGTCCAGATTCTTAACCGTGACTTCTTTGCTTGAAGCTCAGCACTCTTCAACCTCCTCTTGACATCATCTTCCAATAAACTTGCGCTCCAGTCCACATATTTAGCTAAACCCTAAGATAGCATAGCATTGAGGAACATTGTGAAGGTTGGATAAGGTTTAGATTAAGAGACTAACAAGTTCACAGGCACCAAATAGTAATATAATGGAAATGATATGTAAAAAATATAGCAACAAGTAGCACTTGTATTTCTGCCAACACATTTGAAACAAAAATCAGATTAAGTAATTAAGTTATAATCTTCTTTCACACAGTTTGAATGCAAACAAGTAACTGACATGCATAACTCTGATATAGTTTACCAAATTTATATTGAGAACAACACTTGGTGCCAGAATTATCATTTAAGCACTACAACATTCTCTGAAACCACAAGTAGCACTTGTATTTCTGCCAACACATTTGAAACAAAAATCAGATTAAGTAATTAAGTTATAATCTTCTTTCACACAGTTTGAATGCAAACAAGTAACTGACATGCATAACTCTGATATAGTTTACCAAATTTATATTGAGAACAACACTTGGTGCCAGAATTATCATTTAAGCACTACAACATTCTCTGAAACCACAACTGTTCTAGTTCTGTTCAATATTATAGATTACAAATTAAAAACAGTAGTAACATTAAGAAATAAACAAAGCAATAGGGTATAGATGCAAAAGTCTTATTGCCAACTCATAAGAAATAAGCTTGTCCAAGGAATATGCTCTAACATGATCAGGACCTCAAGAGAGAAAAAAAAACTTGAATGAATAAATGATTCATTTAGGTTCACAACATGAATCAACATAGAATTACACAAAAACAGAGTATGTGCTTATGTTTTAGTCCATATTAAAGTTATGAAGTCACTTACATTTTCAACAAGCTCCAACGCCAAGTCTTTTGCTGATTCACCATCAGGATAGTATACAGAAGCAGTCAAATTGCTGAATTTGTCAACACCCTCTAGTACAATCCTGACCTGTACACATCATACAGAATAAGTAATTTTAAGGGGTAAGAAAATCTCAGTTCTATCAAAAGGTACTCACATCTCTGTGCAAGACACGGATTTCTGTGAAATGTTTGGCTTCTTTCCCATATGGATCTGCAGGAACTTCAACCATAGATGCAGAAGATGCAGCAAGCCTCTGTGCAGATGTTAGTGGAACCTGAGCTTCAGCTGTAGAATCTCCATTTTGTTCAGTGGAGGCCACGATGACAGATTCAGCTGCAGACCTTCTACCCGGAGATGGAGACTGATAGAAAATTTGAGGATGATCTCAAATGTTAGACAATATAACATAAATTTTAGTATAACCTATCTTGGGGGATTAATACATACCTGAATCCCCGCAACAAACACTTGGACATGTTGAAAGTCTGGAAGCAAATAAGCACGAATTGTACTTCCATCACGAACCTGGTCCACAATAGCCTCCAATGGACTGCCCTTCTTAGCAGCCAATAGAGCCATGGCATCAAAATTATTAGGATCACTAACAGCTGAAGGAGGCAGGTCCCTAATGGCTGCCTCAGGAGCACCTGGCGTCTGAATGAAACAACAACATGACAGGATTATAGTCTAAAACTTTGAAACAAAGAATATATTGCAACAAAATAAAACAGATAAGTAATATCCTGAAGACACAAAAGCAAGCATAATTTCTCCAGAAGCACAAAAAGACTGTTAAGTGGAATAATCAATTACAGACCCTGTTCCAGCGACCTAGACCTTGCTGCTTAGCCAGTTCTTCAAGACGTAGCAACTCTGCTAAAAAAGGACTGGCTTCTCCTTTCTGTTGACCTTGTTCTCTAACCTGGATTAGAAAAATGGAAAACATAATGAGGCAAATGGAAAGAATAGCAAGCTGAATGAACCATTAAAAAAGAAAAAAAAAAAAAAAGAAACCTTTGCCCAGCCTGCAGCCACCACAAGCAAAGCCACATTCTTATCGCCCAGGAAAACAGAGCCAAATTCCCGGTTAATGGATGGTACAGTGTAATCCACTTTGAAAGTGACCTCCTACAATGCAAAATGCAATATTTAAGTCTTAATTTTCAAGACAGAAGAATTATTATGTGAGCAAGTGGATCTCTTTCAAGACAAATAAAGCCTGAGAAGTCACACCTTTCCAATACAAAGCTTCCTTAAAAATTCTCTGCTCTCCCATGCAAATGGCTCATCAAGACCACCTCTGCGAGGAGCCTAAAAAGGAAAAGAAACCATTAGGTAGACCAAGAGAAGAGTAAGTAAAGGCTCACCTTGTTATCCCACAAACTATTTTAAGGGGACAGTCATGAAATAAGCTACCTCAATTAAGATCTTAAAAATGAGAGCATTGATTAAAAAAAAAAAAAAAGAAGTACCGTTGAGACAACTATGAAGTAAATCCACTGAGTATATAAATCAGGGGCTCACAACTTTAACGTGAACACAAAATTATGAAAACCTCAAAATTTAGTCAAGAAGAATGAGGTTTGAATCATGCACGTAAATGAGAGATGCTTACACAATTAGGTATCAACTAGAACTCAAGCATGAATTCCAACACCAAAAATAATATAATAATTCCATAAAACCTTGCTAACGAGGCAAAACTATAAGCCATTTCAATAAGAAAAAAAGAACTAAGTTACAACTTCATGCAATCAGATAGGCAGAAAAAATGCTCAGTCCAACCATAAGTAGTTGTGTAATACAATTTATTTCTGAATAAAATGAACGTACCAACTTCGGAGCCATTAGAGATGACAAAGTGATTGTCTTCTCAGGAGGAATCTCAGCCTTGGTGTTCCCCATAATTACCAAGCTGTCACCAGATGGCACAGCTTTAACTATTCCTCTCAACCATCCTGTAGCTCCAGGTGTTGGTGCCATTTCAACAGTAAAATCTGAAAAACACAAGTTGAAACCCATAAAAATCATCCCAACAGACTTTATCTAGCTCTTTCCCTTAAGAAAAGAACATACTCATGTGCAAATCAGCAACATGATAATTTCAAATGAGAAAATAACAGACAAATACATTATATCTAAGCACACATTCTACTTCAAACACTTCATATCTCCTCTTATAGTTGCATTTAAGTTTCTCCATTGAGTTCCCTGTAGGAAGTTGTAAATTTGTAATGATGCCAACAATTATGGACTTATCCAAATATTGTTAGTTATATTGTGAATGATACATCATAAAGACTAATCAATCATCCTCACACACTAACCATTTAAAACTGTTTGGCAAAGCATCATCAATATGTCAACAAGATCAATTCTTTATTTCCAAAACTAAGACTAACAAAAATTACTCAAAAATCATCAACTACATAGCAAAAAAATCAAACCTTTTGCTTTTAAAACTAACTCAACTGCAATATCACGTAACAAACTTATCTTTCATGGATAATAATGCTCACTGAGAGACCATCTAAAACTCCTCTATTAGTTTAAATCACCAGCATGTGTTAGAAAAAAAAAAAAGGTTTTTGTTAAAAATTAAATCTTGAGAACGAAACAAAAATAAAAAAGACAAAGTAAATGGCAGATAAGAACAGATCCATATTCAGAAAAATCAACATTAAACAACCCACTCAAAGTCATGACACATCTCATCGGATAATCAAATCAATTCAATTCATAAATCCAGTTGTCTACTAATGCACACAATTGACACCGTTTGGATGCTTAAATCCATGACTTAACAGAAGCTGAATGCAGGTGATTACAACTTTTTAGCCTATGCAGGATGGAAAATCTCACACACGCAAAAGCATACGCAAAAAATTAAGTATATAAATGTAATTAAACACATGCAATCGCATACGCGCACAATGAAAAGCGAGAGAGATCTAGAACTCAAACATCAACGATCAGCACGATCTTCCCCAGAAACACATAAAAAGAATTAAAAAAAATCTCAATTCAGGGGACACAGACGCATGCATTAATAAAAACAGCTCAAAATCAACGAGATCTGGAAATTATACCTATAAAAACACCAAAAGAAACTCCGAGTTATTCGAGGCTGAACGAGATTGAAGATGAAATCGATCCGATTTCTGATTCAATTATAACGAATTCATCAAAATCGAACCAATTGTTTTCAAAGATAACAAATCAATTAAGAATGAAAGTTTTTTTTTGTTTTTTTCGGAAATTAGAGAAAGAGTGTGTGTTTAGAGAGAGAAAGAGAGAGCAGGACGGCGGATCGGAATATGCATATATATCGATATCCATGTAAAGATCAGCCATTTATAGCTGGGGGCACCGTGGTAAAGAAACACTCAACTGAATCACCTCGTGTTTCGATTAAAATTACGAGGATGCCATGGAAGCATAGGACTTTATTCTGCTATAAATCTAACCAAAATTTGCATTTTGTCCATATTTATCTTTTTTATTTCCTTTCTTGAATTTTCAACGGCTCAAATATGTGAAGTAATTAATATTTGACCGATAACGGCATGAGATTTTAGTTGCAGTGACGAGTATGGGCTGCCACGTGGGAATTTAAGCCAATAAGGGTGCGACATGTGGAAATTGGGTTAACCTTGCCACGTCGGATTCATGTTTCCTGTGGGCTAGGCTAGTCTTGTTTGGTAAAAGTTTTGTTGCCATACTCACTTTATATGAATGACATCATTTTTTTTTTTCGTATTTTAAGATAATTATCATACAATATATGTCGCACGTATTAAATGATATTATTATTTAAATTATATCATATATATCTCAATAGAATATTAAGTAGAATAAGATATTACAATTAAAAATTTAGATAAGATCTGTTACAAAATAATGACACGTTTCATATTTTGTCTTGTTTATATTCCGTTACAAAGAGTATGAAAACATCTAGTTAGTATGAAAAATATTCTTATTCATATTCAAAAGATATAATAATCACATCAGGCTAAATAAAATGACTTTATTACCAGTATTTAGTAGATATAATTAACGTATAACTCTAGTAAAAAAGTAAAATAAAACAAAGTTGGATTTTTTTTTTCTTGTTGAAAGAAAAAAAAAACAACAACATAGAAATTAAAACAATACAATTTTTATAAAAACAATTGTTTTGAATGGAGGAGCATCTCATTACCTCATAATAGATAATAGATAATATATAGCAAATGATATAATAAATATACCATTTTGCAAGTTAGAATTCGAACAAAAAAACTAATCTCAGACATTTTATATGATTTTATTTAATTATTTATTTTTGTAAGAAATTATTAGTGTTTATTATTTAGCATTTAGTATTACTTTGACGTTTTTATTGTTTTTGAAAACACAAAAATTTATGTAAAACCATAAAAACTCTTGTGAGACGGTTCACAAATAGTTATATAAGTTATGTTCCATCACCCACAAGTGAATGGTAAGATTTGGGTTGTGGGTTTGTTCAAAATTTAAGGAAAATAACATGCATTCTTATTCTCGGCCTTTTTTTTTTCTTTTTCTTGAATTATATATATCGATTTTTCGTTAAAAAAAATTTCTCTTCATTTCAAAATAATAAATAGATACAAGATAATGACTCAAATATGCTTCTTTTGCGATAAGAAAATCCGCTCTTTAAACAATAAACAAGACTTATAATATTATCTTGATTTTTTTTTGGTGACATAATTTTTTTATTATTCACGAGAAATAGTAATATACAGTTAATATTATAATTAAATTTATGTATATATAGAATAATATATATATATATATATATATATACTAGTATAGGGCCCGTGTAATACACGAGAGTAAAAAAATTAAATTAAACTTAATAAAATTAAAACAATGTAATATTATTTATAAAAGAAAAAATATAAATAAAGCACATATTAACAAAAACTATTTAATTTCTAATAAGTGAATAGTCACTCTTAATCAACTCGGTTTTATTTTAATTTTTAATTTTTTATATTTTTCTCTAAAATATTAAATTAAACTAATTTAATATTTATAAATGATTTCTATATTTGAATCTACCATGTGTTATGTTAAATTTTTTAATTAAAATTCACATATTATTTATTAATGTTTATTATTAATATAATTAAATCAATATCATTAAATAGCCACATTAATTAACTTTAAAATTCTAGTTATAATAAAAAATTAAAATAAATTTTATCTAAAGAAAAAGGAAAAAAAGACACTTAATGAGAGAATTTAATGTGCAAGCATTATATGAAGAGCAACACTTGTATGTCCCGAGGGCACGGATCCCCCGACCCACTCCGGCCCATCCATTGTCTCATATATATATATATATATATATATATATATATATATATATATATATTTTTTTTTTTTTCTTTGTTTTTCTCTAATTCTTCCTTCCTGTGCATGTAGTTGTTCTTTATTTCATTTTTTTTTTCTTAACCCTAATTCATTCATTTGATGCTCTTCTTTATTCTACGCTACTTCTGTTATTTCTTCTTTTTCTTCTCACTTTTCACTATATTGCGTCTAAGAAGATGAAAGATGATATAAATCTTCCCCCACTACCTTCAATTTCTCTGATGCTCTCATTCTTCTTCTTCTTCATCGCGATATTTTGGATTGTTTTGGTTACTGATGAATGATAACTATTGGTATTCATGGAAGATTCAATTTACACTATATCCATTTATGAATGATTGGTGTTCATGGATGATGTTACTGGTTTTTCCCCAATAGAGGATCCATATCTCAATTTACACTACTTCTTATTTGACTCATGATTTGTTAATGATTTTAAAATATTGAAAATCAATTATTGTGATAATATGATATTATTTGTAGAAATTTTGGGGAAGAAGATGATGTAAATCGTATATTTGAAATTTTAAGATTTTAAACTCACTCTGCAGACTCCGATACTTTTAGAGTATACAATTGATACCTAACGAGTATACAAGTGATACCTAAAAAGTATATAAGTGATATATTTCATTGAATAAACAACTAATACCTTAAGAGTAAATATGTAATACCTTATACTATAAACATTAACATCTCAAAGGTGAATATGTAATACTTTATACTATAAGCATTAATACCTTAAAGGTAAATATGTAATATCTTAAAGGTGCATATGCAATACCTTATACTATAAACATCAATACCTTAAAAAGTAAATATGTAATACCTTAAATGTGTACATATGTAATACCTTATACTATACGCATTAATACTTTAAAAGTAAAAATGTGATACTTTAAAGGTGCATATGTAATACCTTATACTATAAGTATTAATACCTTAAAGGCAAATATGTAATACCTTAAAAGTATACAACAGACACCTTAAGAGTAAACAACTAATACCTTAAGAGCATACAAACTAATATCTTCACTGAAAATCTTAAGATTTCAAATGTTTCATCATCTTCTTCCTCAAAATTTATGCGAATCACGATTTCATCATATTTTTCGTCAATTTTTTTGCAAATCATGATTTCATATTGTTTGAGATAATGTATTTTCAATGTTTTAAAATTACTCATAAATAAGAAGGGGGAAAACCTCATAAATGACTTCATGGCAATTTGAAGAAGAATAAGAAGATAGACAAGAAGAATAAGAAGAAGAATGCACAAAACAAATAAGAAGAATAACAAATTAATAAGAAAAAATATTAAGAAGAAGAGGGAGAAAGAAGAAAAAAAAAAAGGAAAAAGAAGAAAACAACATTGTTTCTGCATAATATATTAAGTGTAAATATGATCTGAAAAGTAAATATGTGATACTTGAGGAGTAAATGTGACTGTATATAATCAGGTTTGTGTGCGGCGCACAACAACTATGGTGTGGCTGCTCGTGGGGGTGTGTGGACATGCCTGGAAACGGCCCACACGCTGGATTGAGTTGGGGGGATCTGTGCCCGGGTACATATAAGTTTTTACATGGGTGTATCCCGGATACATATAAGTTTTTATCGTATATGAAAGTCATGTGACACTTTTGATCTTACTTTTATATATATAAAGATAAAAATGTGTGTATGTATAAAAGTCAAAAGTGATTCTACAATCGGATCGACTTTAAATGGGATATTTAAATAGGGATTTCAAAGGTAAATATTGTTTAATTAGTAACCAGGATGTTTATTAATGAAAACATTTGGATTTGACTTCAATTTTGTAGAACTCTAAATTTTTCTGATTTATTATATTCAAAAAATTTCAATCAAATTCAATATATTTATCAATCATTATCAAATTAATGACTGAAGTTCATATATATCATCAAAAATAAATAAATAAAGAGTAAGTCTCTTTTGAGACCGTCATGAGACGGGTGATCCATAATCCAATCATCAATAATTCAAATCCTACAATTCACATATTGTTTGTAAGTGATAGGATTTCGTCTAATGGTAACGATCTGTGAGACCGTCTCACATGAGTTTTTGCAATAAAATAAATTCCTTTATGAACTCTCCAATATAAATCTACAAAAATAAGAGAAGACAATTCTCTTAAAAAAAATAGGTAGGGTTTTTTTATTTTTTAATAGAGACCGACAATTCTCTTAAAAAAAACAGATTGAGTCTTTCTATTTTTTTAAAGATACCGTCTCACGGATCATGTATGTGAGAGGGTTTAACCCAAAACCTACAACACATCCTTCACAATTCACATGTAAAATAATGAAAATAGATTTAGTTTATAAGTAAAAAGATACGTTTTACGGAAACTATTGTGTTTTTAATAGTTCAGATTTTTGATAAGCCAATAAAACATGGGAATAACTTGTTATAAAGGCGGCTCTTAAAATTGCATTAATATTAAAAAACACGAAATTAGATTTGTTGAAGGACAACAAGACGGCTTCGGTTTCTCTTCGATATTATCTAAGCAGATTTGTTTTTTTTTTCTTTTCCTTTTACACTTTTTACTGGTGCTTGCATTTATTATGTCTTCTTATCAAAATTCTTTGAGTGAGTATCCGTCCTACGGATATTTATTACATTGTTTGAAACGGGTCAATCCATAATCTAATTATTTACAATTTAAATTCTACAATTCATATGTTATTTATGAGTGATGAGGCTCGTTTCACGATAACTATAGTTTTTGTGAAATTCTTTTACTAGTTCTTTAATTTCTAAGTACAACTAATTTCAACCTATTCAATAATTGAGATTATTGTATGAGAAAAACAAATTAAAATATAAATTATTAGAAGTGTACCTTTTCAATTTTGCTATGTAGGATTTTGATGGTTCGTTAATGGTACCTTGTTGTAAAATTCGTCTTCAATCCCTTTCGTACCTTTTCAATTTTGATATCTAGGGTTTTAATGGTTCATCTGTGATGTTCTTTGTTAGAAAATCCGTTTGAAGAAATTCGTTTTTGATCTCTTTCGTGTTGATTCATTAAATAGAAAATTGATGAAACTTTTGAGAGAGAAATATATAGGATAAATTTCATAATAAGACTCAATTTATAGATTAAAATTTAGACCCAATTTTTAAAGTTTCTAAAAAATGGGCTCAATTATGCATTTTTTTTTTTCTCAATTTAGGGCTTGAAATTTAGATTGAGTTCTCAATTCAAAACAAAATTTCATTTTTATTTATATTTATAGATTTATTTATATTTCAATTTAGAAGAATTCAGCCAAGTTAGTGCAGTTTTTGAATGATCTTCATCGGTTTATATTAAATTATATATAAAATATGAAAGAAAAATAAAATAATAATAAATTAAATCCATAAAATATAATTCATATTAAATTGATTAATATTAAAATTGATTTTCTATACTTTTATTCATAAAATCAAGAAAATAAAGGAATCTTAATTTTATGAGTTGCATTAATTATATGTATAATATATATATATATATATATATATATATATATATATAAATTAATATTAGTCGGATGAAGATCATTTTAAAATTGCACTAACTTGTCTTAATTTATCGAAAATATAAATATATAGTGAAATATAAATAAATTATAATTATAAATATAAATGAAAAAGAAAAAGGAAATGAAATTTTGTCTTGAGAACTCAATCTATTTTGGAAGCCTTAAATTGAGAAAAAAAATGTTAAATTGAGCTTTTTACTGAGAAACTTTAAAATTCGAGTCTAAAATTGAGAACTAATCTATAAATTGGGTCTTGTTATGAAATTTATCATATATATATATATATATATATTCCTTTTTTTTTTTTGAAGAAAGAAAAATATATCTTCTTACTCATCATAAAATTTTTATGTTTACAACGCATATATATAGTGTGGATGAGTACTCCTAATCCTAAAAGGATAAAGAATCATAATACACAGTAATATCCACGTTTGAAACATTTTATTGCAAATATCTTTTATTTTATAATTCATCAAATTTAAATCCCAAACAATATAGATAACTTCTTCGATGATAAATCTAGATGGGTCGAAGATTAATGATCTTAAATTGTAAACATCTTTTATTTTATGGTTTCGCAAAAATTCACCCTTCTTTCATTTTTCTAGAGAGATATAATATGTGGGATATAACGCAGTTGTTTAGGGACTATAATCATAATTTATAATAAAAAAGTTGATTTGTTTTAAATTTTGTTACAACAAATTGAAAATCATTGTAGTGAAATCTACTCATTAAATTCCTGATTATCTACATTTTGATTCACAATTAAACTTCATGCGTTATTTAATTGTACAATTTTACAGTAATTATGTATATTTAATTTGATATGACTTTGCCCCACATGTTAAATATTTATAACATATGCATGTAGTAAATATTCACATTAAGTTTTCATTCAAAGAAACAAATCCAGTGTTCCTGTGTGCTACACATGATTTGTTAAAAAAAAAAAAAAAAATATATCATAAAAATATAATTAAATTAGATCAACAATAACAGATATGAGTAAGTGAAGAGGAATGTTTATTCATAGTTTGTCAAGTAGTTGTTGTTTCACTTGGGAAAGAAGTAGATTGCATATGTCTATGAAATGTAGGGTTGAATTAAGAAGCCAATGGAATCATAGGGATGTAATTAAATTGAGTTCAGTCCAATTATTAAGAAATTGAATTCGGTTGTTTATATTGAACGGGTTCACCAGGTTGATTGAATCTCAAGTAAATTGGAAATTATACTATCCATCAATCCATTCACAAAATAAATTATATATTCTAAAAAATACAATATACTATCTAAAAATTATGATTTAATCATAAAAATAAGTATAAGTGGATATTTATTTATGCTATTATAAGTAAAAGTAAAAAAAAAATCAAAATGTCAAAGATATATAATATAATATTCTACGAGCTTTCTGTTGAGCTTGCTTACAAGTTAACAAACTGAATAGTGTTAAATTTGAGTTTGTATGTTTATTTTATTAAGTTGATTTTCGAATAAGCACGTACGACTTGATTTGTTTACATTCGGAAACGAGAGGATATAGTTTGTGATGAAGTTGCAACTGAGGCAAAAGGACAGGCAACCTTACAGATGAGTGTAGCTCAACTTTCTTTTAAGCAATTCTGCCTTTTACACTAAAAGCAATACTGAAGTGAAGTGAACTCCAAGCTTGACCACTTTTTACTTCCACATGCTGCAAACTTCAAACACCTCCATATATACACAACAATCTCAAATCACCAAAAAACAAATCTCAAAAACAATCATGAGAACCAATCACTCACCCTTTCTAACATGTTGTTTATGCACATTAATATTAGCTCGATTCAGCTCTGCAGGGGACGGCGATAACCTCTACGATACGTGTCCAACAGACACCACGCATCAGAAGACGATCTTCATCAACGGCTATCCATGCAAGCCGCCTTCCAACATAACCGCCTCCGATTTCAAGTCGTCATTGCTGAGCCAAGCCGGGGACACGGCTAACTTCTACGGCTCGGCTGTGACCATGGCCACTGCAGCCGAGTTCGCGGGGCTCAACACGCTCGGCCTCTCTGCCGCCAGGATGGACATAGAGGTCGACGGAATGGTGACCCCACACGCGCACCCGAGGGCGTCGGAGATGATCTTCGTTAGGAGGGGAGTTGTGGCTGCTGGTTTTGTGGACTCCAATAATCAGGTGTTTCAGAAACGGTTGAAAGAGGGTGACGTGTTTGTGTTTCCTAAAGGGCTTTTGCATTTCTGCTTCAATGCTGGGTTTGAGGATGCCACGATTTTCTCTGTGCTGAATAGCCAGAATCCAGGGCTGGCTAGCATTTCAGGTGCCATGTTTGGGAATGGGAATGGGTTGAAGATGATGATGGAGAAATTGAAGTCTTTTTCAAGAATTGATTTAGATGGGATTAGTAGTGTGGAATTGTTTGGGGAATGATATATATTCGGATTGGATTGTGTACATTTTATTTCTGTAAATTTCTTGTAAATTTAAGAGAAACACGCTATAATTTGGGTTCAACTTTTTTTTTGTTTTCATCCACTCTTCTCTTTTCTCTCTTTGAAATTTGCAAGAAATTTATTGAAAGGAAATGAGTCAAATGAGATGATCCATCTTGATTTTTTATTTTGAAGCTAATCTAAGGTGGATGATTGGCTCCTAGTCATAATTTATTCATTTTCTTCTCTTCTCAATTACTTCTTGATCATGCTATGTGTTGTAGATGTGATATGATTTTGCAACTTTTTCTTGGCTTTGCTTTCCCTCAGTTTTCAATATAATTAAACGAGTTTATTATTTTTTTTGCCTAAGTGGTAATTTCGAAATTTAAGTTTTTGGGTTGGCAATTTAGGATAATAACTATTCGGGTTTCGTGAATTTTGCCCAATTTCAGTTCGAATCGTTCAATTTGGTCGAAATTACACGTGAGGTCGTCAATTAGGACTTTTCGCTCCAATTTTGTTGAGGTGGCTTTTAAATTTTAAATTTATTTATTTTTTTAAATAAAACAATCAAGAATTAAAATATTAAAAATAAAATCAAAAAAAAAGAAAAGAAAATTGCAGTTCATCTCCTTCTCTCTCCAAATTCATAGCTGCTCTCTCTCCATCTCCTTCCCGATCACCCCTTAGTCCGCCGACAACTCCTAAAACCGCCGCTCACACTCATCTCCTCAATACACAACCACCCTCAAAACCTTTATTTTCATCCTTAACCAAATTTTCCACCTCCATCTCCCTCTCTTTCACAACCAGATCCACCACCATTGCACCAATCCAAACTACAACATCTGGTGTGGCTTTGTACCATATCCCCAAGAATTGATTTGGGGATCTCCCAGGAGTGAAAAATCCATCTAAAAAACTTGGTTCCAAGAAATCAAAGTGTGACCAATATGCACGTTTGGTTTGGAAAAAGTGTATCTACTCCATCGCTGAAATTTCAGAAAGCCGATGGATGCGCACAAGATCATGATGTGAAGGAATTGCGTCATTTTCATTTTCATGAAGATTTCTTGAGAGCTATCCTTCAACAGTTGAGAAGGATGAGAGAAGAGGGATTTGAGGTTTCAGGGATGGGGGAAAACAGAGATTTTGTGGGGGTCGAAGTAGACGATGGACGATAGGAGGATGAAGGAGTATTCGAGTGTTGTGTGGTGGCCGGCGGTTAGAGGTAGTATAGGCGGTGGGTGACGGCGGTGACTTGCATGAGAAGAAGATGAACAATATTTCCAAATTTTCATTTATTTCTGTTTTTTTTTTTTGGTTTTTTTTATTTTTATTTTTAGGTTTTTCTTTTCTTCATTTTTTAATTTTCTGTTTTTAATTTTTGGTTTTTTAATTCTTTTTTCTGTTTTAGTCTTACGTGGCGCAATATTGTGTAAATTTAGTGTCAACAAGGATGCCACTTGTATTATTATATTACACATAACTGAAATTTAGTAAAATTGGCCTGAAAAGTCCGAAATTGGACATGCACAGCCTTTTCACGTGCAATTTCTGCCCAACTGAGCAATTCGAACTGAAATTGGGCAAAATTAGCGAAGCCTGAAAACTTAAAGTCTTAAATTGCCAACTCGAAAACTTAAAGTTTGAAATTGCCACATCCCCTAATTTATTGGGCAAGAAAAGTAATAAATTCTAATTAAACACATGTTTTTTTTTTTTTTTTAATCTTTGTTTTGTTATAAAACATTTAGTTTAAGAACGGTAGATATAAATAAATCAGAGAAATCATATATGGATTCCTAATTAATATTGATTTGGTACAATATTTTTAGAGTACTTATTTTGAGGAGAAGCTAATATTTTTTCAGAAAAATGAAAATGTTAATTGAAATTATAAAAACTTATATGAGATGGTATGATGAATAGTTACTGTGAAACAATACACAAATAAAATTTATTTTCATAAATCTATATATAAATTCGATCCTAATATATATTTTCATTCCTATAAGGTCAAAATTGATATTTTTCTTTATGACACATTTGACACATACTAATAAAGAGATGTCCTCATGGTTTCCGTTAGAAAAACTAACGAAGATGACCAAAATTGATTAATTTTTGTTCTTTTTTGAACCTAGGGGCCAAAATCTGACCCGAGTCTTTCCTACAGGGTCAAAATTGAAATTTTCCCAATAAATTTACTCAAATATTATTGATATTGACATTTTATATATGTTATATCCATTGATATTTTCGTAAATTTAAAATATTGATATTTCTATAGATATCAATATTTTAAGTTTGGTGTTGCCATAATTCAAATTAAATCTTAATTTATAAAATATATATTAACAATAATTTAATAAAAATATATACAAAGAACTATATTATATATAAGATGTCTTTTTATAATTACATCAAAAGTTGATTAAAGTGATTTAACATGACTTTGATTAATCGTGCCTTGAAACGTACTATTGACTCTAAATATAAATTCAAACAATTTAAATATACTGATAATATCATATATACTTCTTATATTTAATCCCGTGCATTGCACGGGTGCACTGCTACATATTATTATATTTGTAAAAAGTGTTGAGTAGTATATTAGATACAACGCACATATGAGTGTTGAGTAGTATACCCAATCTCGGTCTAAAAGAGTCAGAGTCGGTCTCTATGTTGTTTGTATCTTAAGAAACCAGTGTTCAATTATGAACATTTGTATGTCGCAGTATCCAAAGTCATCCATTGTAGGGGATTCAAAATTTTGATAGAGGATAGGGAGGGTGGACAAAGTAACAGAACGACGAATGTAGTTTACAAAGAAATATTTCAAAATTTATAAACTACAATGTAAACATTATTATAAATTTATTGTATTATACAATTGATCAATTACTTTCGTTTGATAATCCATATATTTTATTTGATTAATCATGCCTTGAAACATACTATTAACTCTAAATATAAATTAAAATAATTTAAATATACTGATAATAGAATATATACTTCTTATATTTAATCCCGTGCATCGCACGAGTGCACTGCTAGTTTATATATAAATTGTCAAGTGTGAGTTGTGTGTAGATCCGTCTTATATAATTAGATTGATGAGACGATTTTACGTAAAACTCAATTGACAAAAATAGGTCCAATTAGAATGGAGGAAAAAAAAAAAGGCAACCTTTCGTACACACCACGCAAATTACAATTCGGTGTTTGATACAGCTAAAAATAATTAGGTGTTTGATGCAGCCATCATACAGGCATGCAGATAACGGGAATAAATCAATCTAGAATCGACTATCGAATTAGGCGCCAAAAATCAGAGACCATATATATATATATGCTCACTCCTACATTTCCTTCGTAGTTCTTAGCGGAGAAATTTAGAGGAGAAGAAATCGAATTAAAAAATGGTATTGCTTTGCTTCGTATTGGATTTGCGGAGCTTATCGCCTCCAGTTCTTCGAGATCTGAAGCAGGTAATACGCAAAATTAAATTATGTACGCACATTTTTTTGACGCGAATTACTCAATTATAAGAATTGCTTTGTGAACAATTTGTTCTCGATCTTCATCTCATATCTTTTATGTCATTTCAATTGGAAATTAGATATCTCAGATTAATCCGTAAACCAGATTTTAATTGACATGATTTTTGCCTGATTTGTTCTACTGTATCAGTCATTATTGCAGCTTGCAAATTACTATGCAGTTTCACGTCCGAAGATTTGTAAGAGTGCTGATGCATCTCAATCGAATTCGAAGCCTCTGCTTGATCGCATTGGACTTTGCTATATTTTTCGAAATAGAATTAATTGTTCTGATGAGGTAATTTTGCTCAACAAATTAACTAAGATTTTTGGCATTATTTCTCTTTTTTATAAAGCAGTTATTAAAGCATGAGCTATACCTTTGTTCGCTGAATTAAATGAAACATTCACCTTATGGTGTCTTATGGTGTTTGATTGTTTAATGCATGCATCATATACTCCAGAATTATTAAAATTGAATATATGGTACTCCATACTATTGGCATGCATTCATCTTGTTTGTAAGTTCCTTATGTCAGTTTTTAGATTATCTGGAGTTTCTTTGTATGTGCTCAACAATTGGTTCAGGATATGTATGCATTGCGGAGATACTTAGTGAGATGTTTGTTGTATACACTTTCAAATGCCAAAATATTATGCTCTTATTCTTCTAAATTTTGGATTCATGTAATAAACTGACTGATGATGGAAGTTAAGAGATGGAAAATTTTACTGTAAACAGCTGAAGATTGCATATAATCCCCATGGAAACTTCAATCTACGTGACCTTCATCATGCCCTGAACAATATGCCTATAGATGCTTTCTCTCCTGAGTCCAATGATCCTGAGACCCCGTTGATGGGTAATATTGTCTGTTTTCCTCGCTTCTGATGAATCCTCTTATGATAAACACATGCAATTATATTTTGGGAAAACTTATAAATTTTTACTTTAGTTATACTGGGTCAGTAATATGTATTTTCTTATTACATGTGGCAGACATGAAGCTCACAGATGTTCTGAGTGAGAAAACTGTAAACGCTTGGATGGGCCATGAGAAACCTGTTGCAAGAAAAGTGATTTGGATAAGTTCTCGGCTTGTTGATGCTTTGGATTCTGTGACAGTGAAGGCTCTGGTGGTGAGACTATTTTCACCTGTCTGTTCAAGACACCAATGTTGGTGATCATTTTCATAATTTCAGAGTAAAGATTCTGGCGAGTTTATTTTCAGGATGCAGCTGACAAGTGTGTTCTGGTAGAATTCATTTTGTTGGAGCAAACATCAAGCTGCCTTGGTGATATCACTGACAAAGTCAACCACTTTATAAAGCAGATTGATTCTATAAAAAACTGCTCATTTAAAACATACGTTCCAGGTTAAGCACACCTATTGTATACAAGTTCCAAATCTTAGTTCTACTTCTACCATAGCTATGGATGATGAATTATAGTTTAGTGTTACCATAATTTAAAAACAGAATACTATAGAAAGTTGTTATACTGTTTTCTGCACTCAGAGTGTCACAAGTATTGCGTTGCTGTTACTCCAGATCTTTGATTAGGATAAAATAATGATCTTGGATTTATAGTTGTCACTCTTACACCAGTTACCACATCAGCTTTTTCATAAATTATATATTGCTTGAGAAGTAGTTATACCTTTCATAGGGGAGGAGGAAGAAAATGAATTTGTAGTTTACCTGCCATATCTTGAATGCTGGCTTAAATTGCAGGTAACTTGTTTCTGTAATCTGACCAGCCATAAAAAATGAACTTTGATTTGTCTTAAGTTAGATGAGGCAGAGTATGGTGTGTATCCAAGGAGAGAGGAAGGCTAATTAAGAGCTATAACGTTACTTGTGAACAAAAGTTGTTTTGGAGGTCTAAGAATTTTGTAGGATATATCTTCTCATTTTAGATGTTTTCAAAATTAAAATTTCAGATCGACAGGTACTCTATGGTCTAGCGAAAAGATGGTTTCAGGATTTAAATGATGATGAAGAAGAACAATTACAAGCTCATTTTGTCTTCAAGACCAATTTATTGAGCACCCTGAACCAGATTTCTTGCTACTTGTACACTTCTTTCATTCCCATAGTTGATGAGTTCAAGTTTTGTCAGGTATATATCTAATAAATTCTGTGGAGACATAATATTTAGCATGCAAATTCAATTAAGTGTGGTACACTAGACATTTTCTCTGAGGATCCTCAGTTAATGAACATCTAACGTAGCATACATATTTTCTCATCTGTTAGTTAATTATGTTTTCACACATATAAGCAGAGAAAACACAGTTGTCCAAATGTGTAGGTGTATTCACATATATATTTGGCCACAACAATATTCTTGCAATCACTTCAAATGCTATAATTTAGCTCCAGTTTGCAACAATGAAAAACTGATATTGAAGCTTCAGTACATGCTTGCCTATTGTGTTATTGGGACTTCTGAAAACCATTTACTGCCAAGAGAATCTGCTCATGGATGTTATAAACTTGTCCTAAAGTGCTACTAATCAGAATCTCAGTCATAAAATGCTTGGGTTACGAATTGCAGAATTAGGCATTTTGAAAATTTTTATGCTGTTCTAACTCCACTGAAAAAGAAGTTTACTTATCCTTGATGCTGTTTTAATTTAGATTAATAATGTAATAAGACTTATATCGATTCACATTTTTGAGATATTGCATTCTATGCACCAAAAACTATGGTGTTCCATTGTTGAACAAACCTTTATTATATCCCCACATGAAATTAGTATAATGTTAGTTATCTTCTATTAAACAGACATGCGTATGTCATGGCATTCCATTGGACCACTCAAATATGAATCAGACCAAGAGATCTTCCTGTCCAGTGACCAATGATAATCTTGGAGCTTTGGATATTATTGAGAACTCAGTCAAGGTTGGTGAACAAACAATACTACATATGCCCTCTTTCCAGGACAGTCCAAAGCTGAAGCAAGTTTCATCTCCTATTTACTTCAATGTCATTCAAAGGACCAGCTTAGGAAGACTAAGTGAAGGTATGCACCTCTGAGAGAAGGTTCATCTTTGATATGTGAGTTTTACTTTCTGCTATAAAGTTCTAATGTTCTCTTCAGGCATTAAAGATTAAATCCATTAGTTCATCAACCTATCTTTTGAATCTTTCTTATAATGCCTCCATAAAGCGTAGCTTGATGTACGATTTCTTATGTCTCATGACCATTGTGATCTGGACTTTTATGCAGCTTTCATTAACATGTGTGTAGTTAAGTTTCATTGTGGTATTTCATTTTTCCCAAAAAAACTGATGAAATAGAAGTTCTATAAGATTCCACTGGCTTAAGTATAAGTTCTGACAGATGAAAATGCTCTCTCCTTGAAGAATTGCCTCTGCATTGTTGCAGATGGATTGCAGGTTATCTGACCTGAAATGGCTCAGGAGCTAGTTTTAAAATTATAAATTACCACAGCAGATCATAGCATTTAGGTTCTATAGTAGCTCCATCTCTGAACCTTTATTAGCATGTTATATGCCAAGGAAATTAGCTGCAAACAATAATATATTTCAAGTGTTCTTGTTAAAAAAGTTATTCATTTGGTTTGGACAGGGCTAATAAAAGGTGCTACCTTCTTTGTTACTCCAACTTCTACCAATTCAGATGAGAACGACGAGCCAGAGCTAAACAGTAGACGTTTGTGCAAAGCCCTCCTAATCTTTCGTTAATATTATGCTTGTCAGTATTGCAGTGGTTATCGTGACCATCTCTCATGAGCTTGGCACTGATTCATCTCTCACTCATATTTTGTTCGCAGTCTTTCAAGTGATATGTAGAGTTCTAAATTCCCTCGATCAGGGTCTGGTTTGCTCTTCTACTTGTAACATTGAAACTGCAACTGAAACTTCATTCCCATGCTATTATATTCTTTTACCTTCAGATAGAGGGCTGATGCTTCTCAGGGTAATTGCTTTTTTGCCTTTCTCCACTCGGTTCCCCCCCCCCCCTGTGCGTAAGTGTGGACCTCCATATTAGTTTGTCTTTATCTCTTTCAAAATTTTCCCTTTTGCCTACCTTTAGAAATAGTTCTGCCTTCAACAGGAACTCTTTGTTTTTTGTTGTTGTTGTTACTTATAGCTTTTCAAAGTCTTGATAAATCCTTTCCTCTATCCTAAAGCATCATATCAAATTGAATTTTGAGCTGCGCTTATTGTATAGCTAATCAGTGGGGAAATTTTTGATAATTAGAAAACAAAAATGTGGTTGAGAAGATTAGGACCTTTTGTCATTCAAGTATATATCAATATCCTTCTTTTTTTTTTTCTTTTTTGATTTTTTCTTGTTTCAATTTTGTAGTATCACTGTTTTTTCTGTACTTTTCAACGTCTTGAAATCCTACAAAGTGTGCTCATAGTTTCTCTTATTTTCTTTACATCTAATCAATACCTTTGTCAATAATATCAATTTGCAGAGGCTTTCAGCATTGGAGGAGTTTTTGCCTAATCCTGATGTCACCCGATTCATTAACTCTGATTTAGCTGGGATTGAAAACACAGTTCAAGAATCTTTGCTAAAGGTTGAATCCTTACAGTTTCTATAGTTCTACTCTGATGAAACCTAGACTTGTTTTTCTAAACATGCATGCAACAAAGTAGATAAACACAATCAATCCTATCATCTTGTCAAGCAATATCAGTAATTGTTTGTCACGTACACTTGTTTGTGCCAGTAGACTAACAATGATCATTTAGCTGATTCTTTTGGGTGAAAATCAATATCTCTTGTGGGTAAAATCAATCATTTTTATCCATTCTGCAGTAATGCTAATATGCTAATTATTATTTGCAGGTGGAAGTAAGTGACTACAATCCAGTCCAGCATGAGAGAGGTTTCCATAAGAAACTGAACACACTTGTTAAAGAGAGCCTGCAATTAGGGTAGTTCTCTCTTAATCTCTTTATCCAACTCTGTTCGTTTTGGATTATGATTCTAGCCTCTCATTTCCAATTAGCTTCTCAAAATTTAGGGTCTGAATCCAATGAGGTTTTATAGGTGCTTTTAAAAAGTAGAATTATGTACGGTTAATATGATCAAAAAACTTTGCAAGAGAATGACCACCATCGTATTTACTATCTGATTATCAGGATCTACATTGTGTTTATTAGATTAGTTTCAAGGCTATGGAAGCGACCTTGCTACTTCACAAAAAGTTGGCAATCTTGCCATGCAAAAACAAAATTCAATCATTCAAATCCATATTAATTTGTATGAACTAGTAAAAGTCTTATAAGCAAATGTTCTGATTTTTGCATGAAGAATCTGTTATTTTTTTGTGATGCGAAGACATCAGGGCCGAACATAATTCATATACAATGCATAATTTATGTTCCACAAACATTCATGACATGTAAAAGACATAAATTTTGTACTCAATCATCCCTGATTCTTTCATTTTGGTTTATTCATCATGAATGATAATTAGCAGAATGGATCATTATTCTTCACCAAAGCATTTCAAACATTACTGACCATTGTAGGGCAATACTTCCTAAAAGCAAGGAAGGGTTAGATTTGGACCTACAGAACTCTGAGGTTCAAGTTCAACCATCAAATCCCGTGGCAGGTAAAGCTGTCACAGGAGATGAACCCCCACACTCTGATACTAAACTAGAAGAATGGGAACAACTCATTGTTACCGAGCTTGGAGGCATACATTCCCCGACGTGCATTTCCAATCCAAAGGTAGATCAAGTGCTTGTATCACCATCACAAAATAACAAGCAATTGGATGAGAAAACTTCTAGAATCCTTGAGAGACTGGAGGTCCCAAAGCAGCTAAAAAGAAAAGCAGTTTCACCTACAATAACATGCACCTTTTCTGCTGATGTGTGTGGGCCAATGAAGAAGCCTCTGATACCGTATAGGACCCGTGATGGTGCAGATCAAGGCTCCATATCTAGCCAACCAATAAAACCCAGTTTCCAGAGGCTGAAAAGGAAAAGATAGAGGATGTCTCAAGCATAGCCCTACACGGTTCTGGCTCTTATCAGGTGATCTTTTTTGTTCGTTTACCATGAATATCTGCTCGCTTACTGCACATTTATGCTCTAATAGACCGACTTAGCTCATATATATAATTCACTATAAATAGCACCAATGATGTCCTTTACGTAAGTTTTTGATTTGCATTAAAAGTTGATTTTTTACTAGAACAGTATGAGTTGCACTTGATAAATATATTTCTTTTGTTGCTTAAACTAAATAAAGGCAGTAGGCGAGAGTTTGTTCAATGTGAATGAACATCTTCATGATTTAGTTTAGATATTGCTGAGACTAAAATCATAGTGACAATTAACTTCTTAGGATTACCTCCATTATCGTTCATTTCTTAGTGTAGCTTCATAAAATTTTTACAGCATTTTTAAGTAGGGTTCCAAATACAGTTTCTTTAGCTCATACAAAATATGCATCCCATGTGGAGAGGAGTGTCATTAGATTTGTACATGTCTCAAGACTTTTGTTGTGCTACTGCTGACTCATAGGTCAAAAGATATTGGTATAGTGTTGTATAACCATGATTAGGAGATCAATACACTTGACATGTGATTATGACAGTGCAGTAGAAGATAAGAGTACTAATTGCAATTGAGGATTTGAAATTGTTTGGACCTTTAACAAATTGAGACAATAGGGGTAAGGAACGATTGAACCTTCGAGCTTCTCTCTCGTAGATGAGACCAAGTATCGACTCTCTTGAGAGGATTAGTAAACAACTAGAACACTTGTTACGTGTCATTTTCTCATTCGTCGTGAGTTTAACTTTTCTGTTACATGACATGTTTATAATAAAACGTCATCAATGCATATTTGTTATGTACTAATGTATATGCATCCTATGTGGTATTTCCTAATTTTAATGATAATGTCATTAACGTATATACACTAGTTAAGAAGAAACACCATGTTATAACATCTTGTTATTGTAAAATTGTGTCTCATATTGTATTTAATTCTATCAGTAATAAATGTATTGATAATATCATATTTTTTTAACACATTACCAAAATAAATCATGAAATAAAATAATAAAAATGGATTTGGATCTTAAGAGAGTATAATCATTGTTTAGGAATAGACCAATATCATCTCTACGTGGGAGGTTCTTCGTTCTTATCATTTTTGTTTTCGCCCCCCATAGTCATCCCTCATAATTGTAACGCTGTAACACACTAACGCGTTTATGTTATTTTACAAAGCATTTATCCATTCAAATTTGTACTTCGTGTGGGTCCGTTGGTTTGAAAGGTGCCTGCAGAACAAAAAGTTGCCATAATCTCATGACCTTGTAATTTTACCTAAAGTCTCACTAGTTGTTTGAAATTGACCTTCATCTTTGATACAAAGAAAAACAGAAGAAGGGGAAATTTGTTATAATGTGTGAAGGCATTGATGCATCTTAATTTTGGTCAACAATTTTCACAAACATTTTTAATTGAAGAAATTGCCTCAAGTTCTTTGACTAATTTTAGGCTATTAATCATGTTTATCTGGCCTTTTTTTTTTTTTTGAACGCATAGAAAGTATATAATGTTAGAGGTTGAATTAATCCAGTATCATCATTATACATTTGTACTAACTGGTAGTGTGTGTACATATAATTTCTCTTTAAGCCGATTCCACCCGATTTATCGAATTAATAGAGCGTTACGGGTGCAAGTGATTGGATTCTGAGTGAAACATTTGTATGATGTGTGTATAAGTTTTTGTGTATATAATAATACAAGGTGTAATATTAAATTAAAATGAATGATGAGAAACGTTATAAATATTCCTAATGTTGAATTACAGGTTGGGCAATTGGGCAACTTGGTCAAATAAAATCTTGAACAAACCTACACACGTGAAAAAGGCCTCTTACTCATTATTAGAAACAAATTAATTAAGCATAATAGATCTAATACAAAACATATTCACATTTATAATGGAGGTGGGTGAGGAACTATTCCATCCTTTCACCATGATCACTTATTATCCTCTACAAATAAACAAAGTGGAAGAAATATAATAATCAAATTGGACCCCACAAATTATCTTTTCTGATTCAAACATGATACCTTATGAGGTCACTCGGAAAATATCTCAAACTATAGACTATATTTACTTACCCAAAAAATAAAAAATAACTATATAAAAAAAGGCTTTTACAGAAAATAATCTCCACCTCTGATTGTGGATTGGTGGTCCCATTCATATGTGATCGATGCACTAAACAACCTTCTCCATCAATCCATAGCTTTGATCATGAAATCAAAAGTTCTCTTTATGGAATTCAAATTTGGTGGAGGTCTTATGAGAAAAATCAGAAGCTAGGTGTCTTAGTTCGTTCACTGGTGGTGGGGCCCCACAGTAAAATACTCCTGCAGTAACACAACAATTTTCTTGATGAGTATCATCTTTCATCCTATGTTTAATACATGTTATATTAATTAATAATATCACATATACATATGATGTGGTGATTATTCTGTACTGTTAGATAAAACACGTATTTGAATAAATTCTCGTGTGTAGTTTTGTTAATAAGCAGATGAAAGGAAAGATTAGATGCTACTTTATACCAATATGCATCTTATATTGGATGCATAATAATATAATATTATATAATAGGTTGCGTGTTTAATTAATGCTATTGAGATTATGTTTTCGAATCCATGTTGCAATCAATCTGGTGCACTAAAATCACTCTTTTCTCAAACCCCACCACATGTCTCTCTACCTACTTTGATCAAATTAGAAAAAAAGTTGAAGATTTTAAATGATGTCCTGTCAGCACTATTATGATATATATATGCACCTATATTTTTATTTTCTACTATCTTAATCTTCTACCATTTATTTAATTTCTACACTTGTCTCATATATTTTCATTTATTTGACTTTTGACTTCTATGCTTTTGTATTCATTTCACTTTCACCTATTCATGAATTAACCACGAGCAACAGTTAAAAAAGTTAAGTAGATTAAGAAACTTACCAACTCTTGAATTAGGATGATTGATAGCAATTCTCTTGTAAACAGTCCTCCAATTAGGCTTAGCAAAGTGAGACTTAACCCTAGTCCCAGAGACAATGTCGACCCCATTCTTAGCATGATTGATTGATTGAAGCATAGCAATTAGGGCAGAACGAGCATCCCCTTCTTCATACACACTTGTGCAATAATTGTGCATTTCTATCACTCCCTTGTGATCCATTTCACCTACTTCATTCATCACGCCTTTGAACCAATCGAATGACCCTTGTTCTCTCGTCACCCAATAGAAATACGCCCTCCTTGTCTTAAAGTCATGTCGACCACTCCCATTCCCCGTTTTTCGCTTGTGCATTGAGGAGGACGGCGAAGGATTGCCTCCCTCCTCAAGTGTGTTTTCGTCCTCGTCCATGGCTTTTATGTTGTTGACGATGTCCTTAACCACGCTTATCATTGGGGTCGCGCCTATGCCTAACCCTACCAGTAGGACCACGTCATAGTCCTTGTAGTCTTGGGTTGGTGCTCCATATGGACCATCGATCAACACTTTAGGGAAGCTGTGTAATTCATATACATGAAAAATATCGATATTAAATTGTGATAAATGGTAGAAATAGCTATTTATAATAAGTGCAAATGTTAACTTAAAATTGTCTTTGTAGTAAAAAAAATTATAGATAAAAGCCAGTATAATCAAATGATCTTATTGAAATAGTAACAAGACTTGGGAATAAATCGCTTCACCTAATGAAAGTTGAAGAGATTTTGTCACATGATTTAATTTCTAGAAATATATAAAAGCTAGCAAAATCACATTTTGTCTGATCTACTGCAAGAAAATTGAAATATGATAATGTTTTTATTTGGAAAAAAGGCTTACTTGGGATTATTTTCTCCTTCCAAAAAGTCAGCTCTAAGGAGCCCACTTTTTCCTGTGGGTGGTCGCTGACAAACCTAAAAACATAAAAAATAATTAGCAAATTGAGCTACATTGGAACTACTAGCAAACAATTCAAATCAGACGAAAAAATAATAATAATTTCATTAATTATTAATAGATTATTGTCACTAGAATCTTAACTAAGAAATTTGACTGATACCTCTACCTAGCTAAGACAAAGATCCACCATTAAAAAAAAACAAAAAAACATATTTCTTGATTTTTGGGCTCTCACATAATTTCAAGGGTCAAAGTTTGATAAAGCTGATGACAATAATCAAATCCTCAAATATTTTTTTCGTGAAGTTGATGTTTGAAAGTTACATACACATGATCAGTTCTATTCATCTATCCACCATATGAACATATAATAAGGACACGATATTACTGCTACTAATGTTAACTGGTCTTCATTAATAATAATAATAATAATGCTATGATGATTCCTGAAATTAAACCTGATGAGTCTGAGCAAGGTAATAATAGTATATTATTAATGCATAGTACGTTTGGTGGGTTGGTGGATGGATGGATTCTAGATCTTTTGTAATAAAACTATACACTATTATGTGTGTAATTAATTCATCAGTATATGTACTAGATATTACTTATCATATATATTGATAAAATAAAATAAAAATTATATTAAGATAGATCTTTGTTAAAAATATTACACTTAATGAACATATGTGAAACATCATATTATAATAAAGACTGATTAAAAAAATTTACCTCAGAGAAAACAGTTTTAAGTTGTCTGGTCCAATCACCAAGAGTCCTGATGTGAACACTAAGATAATCATCTCTGGGAGCTGACGTAATTGAGAAAGGGTGCCTGCAATTAATTGGACCACTTAACCTTAATTATCTCAATAAAGACAACATTAATTTAATTTCCAAGTTGTGAAACATTTTTAAACTGTTACTTCAGGATAATGTTAAATATCGATATCTAATAATTAGTGGATAAACACTAGTTATTTCATTACTCCATCTAATTCATTCTGTGACGTTAATTCACATATAAAATTGACTATATTATTCTTCTTTAGTTGGAATAGTTTTATGTACTCCAAGAAGAGAAAATTTATCTGAAAAGTCGAAATACTTTATATATGTTGCAAAATAGTAGTAGTGTTTAACTTGTTACCCCTATTTATATATATGATATGAAATATAAAAGTTATAAATGGAATTTTGAGTAAGTGGTACCTACCATTCGAATGGAGAAACAGCTGCACAATTGACAAAAATATATTGTCCACTCTTATATTTGAATCCTTGAGGCTTAGACATGTGCAACGCCAGCACATTTCCAGGATACACAGCCACCTTCATTCACAAATCATTCTTGAAAATATTAGTTAATGCCATTTTTATGTTTATAAATATACTTTTTACTCACTTTTCATCAAAATACTAAAATACTCCTAGAAAGTGGCTTAAAAGTTTTAAAAAATATGTTTCTTTATATTATTTAAGTCAAATTGAAGGGTATTCTGTCCAAAAAAAAGAAAAAGAAAATGACTAAAAAACATATTTCCTTATATTTGTAGCTAGAATTTTTTTTTTTAGTATATATAAATTAGTAGAAAAATGTCATCCTGTCACAATAATTCTTGTAAATAGTTGTTGAGATACATGTGATGTTGACGTTGTATTTACCTTAAGAATCTTGACATCCTTTATGCTGGACCTGAATGCCCTTATCAATCTTTCTCCAGCATATAGAGTGATAGGAATAGCCAGATACATCCAAGTCTGCCAATTGAATTATTTGTACTTCAGTTTTGTGTTGCATTCAAAATAAAAATGATCACAATATATATATATATATGCACACAAGACAATCAAGATTCTTTTGTCTAGTGTTTCATTTTGATAATACATGCAACAACCTGTACTACTCTTGTACCTTAACTAATCATGATGTATAAAATTCATAAGATAAAATATCATCTGATAATACGAGATTCGGTATGTACCTACTAGTCTACATCCTCTATTTCCTATCATGTTAGTTCCAATTTATGCTTTATTTTTATCAATAGACTTATAATATATATGACAGCAAGAATATGTAAAAGAGTAAGAAATTAAACTCACTGTTTTCTTGTACCATTCATGGGTCAAATAAAGCTTGATCCCATGAATAATGAGGAGGGTATAGACAATGATGAATAGGTGGTGTGAGTACCAAAAGGCATTGAACCCTGTCAACTTGTTGAATGGTTTAGGTAGATTGATTTTGTTCCTTCTAAACCATGGGGATGCAAGTGTGAATGCTATAGCCATTAGAACCACCATCACTATTCCTGTCACACCTTCCCACCCCTTCACAAAAAACCAATAACTTGTTGGTTGATCCCCAAAAAACACCTCCATCGGCTCATAATGTTCCTCGCTCGCGTTCAAGAGGCGAGGAAAGTCGCACGCCAAATGGCTTATCCCGTGTATCCCAACTCCTAATCCAATCGCTACAGCAATCACCTACAAGAAAATACATAGTTCTTTAATTATATACGTCATAACAAGACTGTGCCCAAATGCTACATTGTGGGCCGTGACCAATTTAACTTATCATAAGTTGATCAACACTTTTTCCCCATTCACTATATGATTTCAAGAAACATTTGACCATATTCTACCAAAACTACACTCATTTACTACTCTAAGAATTAAATAAAATACAAAGTGATTATTTAAAATTTAGCTATAATTAACTAAGTCTTAAACAAGGGTAAATCCGTCTTTTTATCAGCATGTAGGCTTTATTATTAAAAGGGTAGTTAGAATAGTGAAAGCACTAACTTTGTGGAAATTGATATTGTCATCAAAGGGAACAAAGGCTCCAAGCTTTGTCTTGTTCCTGAGCCAGGTGATGGTATTCCGGCACATCGGAAGTAAGATCAAGGCCATGTTGAGCTTCAACGTCTCGGCGGCGCCTTTGGCCATGCAAACACAGTGCCCCATTACTTGAAAAGCTGCTCTATCTTTATACTGCACATATTTGTATGCAAAAAGGGCAGCCATGACTCCTATCCACAATCCCATCACCCAAAATCTCTGCCAATTGTCAAGTACAAAGTACTGAAACTCTCTGTACCACCTCTTTAATGGGTGGTCTTGCGTTGGCTTTAGCTTATCACTCAGCATTTTGCTCAGATTCCGGCTTTCGCCCCCGCCTCGGACTGACTGGTTTGGGCCTTGCAGTAGAAGCATCTCCAAGTTTTCTATCTGTTATATACATGATCATAGTATTTCATTGGGATTAAGTTTGTTGTAATTTTGGGATTGGGTTTTTATAATTACCATGATGTAACCAAGGTTGTTGGGGTCTAGCTCTTCCATGATTAGCCTTGCGTATTCATCTGCTTGTTTCTGGATGTTGGATAGCTTGTTTGCAGAAGCACTTAATGTAATAATCTGCATAAAAAAGAACCCCACTTTTTAGTATTATATAAGAATTCAAGAAAAGTGCATGAGAGAGAGAGAGAGACCTCTCGGACTTCATCTTCAGTGATTCTACCATCTGCATCTTTATCAACCCTGCATTTATTTAATTTGGATCAGGATTAATGAATTTACTAATCAAGATTCTTGAATTCTTACATGTCGAAGAATGTCTGAAGGCGACAATCGAAGCTTTGATCAGCAATCTGTTCCCAAAAGTCTCTCAACTGGGCTTTAGTGATGGACTCGCCGGAGATATTCTTCCGCCGAGAAAGCGCGTCGAAGAGCTCGCCGGCGAACTCCTTATCACACTCCTTATTCATACCTAATCACACACACACACACACACACACACACACATATATACACATAAACAATCAGATTAATTGCTTACCTGAAATGAACGGAAGAGTAAATCACAAGAAACCTAACATGCAAAGCCAATTTAGGTATCGGCAGTTAAGACTAAATTTTCAACATTTTTTATTCACTCATAATTCATTACCAATGCATTCACCGAAGAGCGAACGAGTTAGCATTCCATCAGTGGCAACAGTAAGCTCATCAAACCGCTTCTCCACCCCGGCCCAGGCGGCGCCGCCGTCGGTCTTGCTAATGAACTTGAGCCCCTTCAGCGCCTGCGCGGCGGCCGACTTTGTCCGGTCGAATCTCGCCGCCGGCTGGCGGCGCGTGAACGAAGCCAGCTTCTTAAGCTCGTGTGAAACCTGCTTGATTCTCGACGAAGCGTTTCGGGCCACCGATGACCCGAATGAGGACCTTTTTTCCAGTCCTTTGGCGAGCTGAGTTAGCTCGGGGTCGTCGATGGCGCTGCCTCCGGCGGCCTTGACGCTGTGCACCGCCACCGAGTCATCGCGCACGTCGAGGGTGATCTCCACGTAGTCATCGGCGGCGGCGGCGGTGGTGTCGGGGAGGGTGAAGCGGGCGCTCTTTTTGGCGCCGGTCCGCTTGTTCAGTGGCCCGCTTAGAGGGCCGCTGAACGACGTCGTTTTGTCGCCAGTTACCAACTCCATGTCGGAGTGGCGGTGGTGGTGGGGATTATCTCCCGGGCTTTGCATTTCGGATCAAATTGTAAAGAAAACAATTTTGTTGAGTGATTTATTACAGAATCGTAAACTTTGTTTAGTTAAGGTTAGAGAAAAATGAGGTGAATAAATTATGTATTTATACAAAGAAAGATGGAGGAAATTATTAATGGCTGCTCTGACCGGCCATTTCACTGTGTATTAGCATATGTTGAGAATTTGTTTAATCATTATTTTAGGTATAATGTGTGGAATCTTCCATTTCTACTTAAATTGTACTGATCCTAAATTATATTCATCACATATATTAAGAACTTAATTTATTCCTTTACGGATATACAAGATTTGTTTATTTATCAATTACGTATACAAGTGATCATGAAGTTGATGTAATAATGAAATAGAATATAATGTTACTTTTAAATTTTAGATTTAACTTTTTCAGTGTCTTTTATCGTAGTAACTTTCTAGCTCATTATCTTAGTCTTAGACCTTCTAAGTGGCATTTCAATAGAGTAGAAAATTGTGTGGTGGAAATTTTTAGTATCGGGCTCAAAAATACAAACGAACATTTCTCAGTAGTAGTTGTTTTATCAAATTGTTGTCATCCAAAATTTGAATAAGTCAGGTTCAATACAAACATCATTATTTAATAGTTCTATAAAGATTGTTTTTAATTTATGCATTCCAAAAATAAATAAAATGGGTTTAATTGTGAAATAAAATAACACATGCGCACAGCGAGGAAATAGTGTGTGTGAACACGCAAATTAAGAATTTAATTCAAAGCATGTATAGTATAAAAATAACACATGATACATAATTCTTTGAACTAGTTTTTAATTATTTCAATTCTTAGTATAAATCAACACAAATCTTCAGATCGTACCAAAAATAAATCTTATCTATACATAATTTTTATGTCATCGTTTCTCACTTTTTCTCTCCCTCTTTTTTCTTTGAAGAAAACCCAATTCATCATAAGAGAGTCTTTAGTTAGTTTCATGTGAATGTTAAGGTACCTAATTAAATTATTACATAATTAAACTCAAATTGCGTCAAATTTTGGTCTTTTATAGATCTTTCACACCTACAATAAGTTCGGATAATAGATTGTTGTTTTGTGTGTCTGCATAAATAAAACAAAAGATAATGTGAACCGTTTTATAAAAGATGTTGGATCTTAATTAGAAAAAAAATAAAAAATTGTACGTTAAAATTATAATATTTATCATTTTGGACTTGAGCACGTATGAATTAACGTTTGGGTCTCTAAAAAAGAATTCATTTGGTTTATTTTCCTTCTATTATTAAAATATTGTGTCATTTTGTAACTCAGTTTTAAAATACAAAATTTTACTATTTTAATTCGATTGTGGAAAATTCAAATCATCAAAAATAAAGAATTAAGGAACTTATCATGAGCATTCGCTGATGAACTAAAATATATACATATATAACTTTTGATGATGATGACATGCGTTGGTTTGAACTTATGATGAATTGATGATGTAATATTCTATATCTATTTAATTACAGTATTGTTATTTAATAATGATAATATTGGATAACTTTAGATTAATTCATATAATAATTATAATACAACTGTAAGTATATATATTAAAAACCTTAAATTAAGGTTAGCCCCAACTAACCCGTGTCTAGATTTCCTAATAAAGCAGCACTAGATGTTAGTGGTGTAACACCTTTTACACCACTACTTTAATTTTTTTGCCTCTTTTTATTTTCATGAATTTACTTCAAGTTTTAAACATTAGATAGTCAATATATGAGAATGAGATTAGAAAGATGAATTTGAAGGTTTATGTAAAAAGGCTTGATTTATTCCAGTGTGCACACTGCTATAATAGATTCGATGATCTTGTAATGATTGAAGCACTGATATATATCGATATAACGACTAGCTTAGCCAAGAAGGTCACACGTGTACAAAGGTGATCAATTGTGAGGACATAAATTAATATCTAGGAAATATATATTCCTTGTAGCAAAAGGCGAAACCCTCGCCCCCAGGGCCCCCACCCCCGGCCCGACAGGGATTGGTGGAGGATGTAAATCATGGTGACTTAGCGGCCCATTAGGTGGGAGGCCCCCACCCCCGGCCCGACAGGGTTGGTGGAGGATGTAAATCATGGTGACTTAGCGGCCCATTAGGTGGGAGGACCAGTGCCTGGTGCCCACAAGGAGCTATCCCCCAAATTGAGGAATAAAACTCCCACACTGCGGCTGCCAGAACTCGATCCTGCGTCCTTGTAGCAATCTGCCACCCAGGAACCGACTAAGCTACGCCCATGCGGGAGAAATATATATTCCTAATGATATGATCAAATGAGTGAGTGCTATATAATGCCACTCTGAAATATTACATTTTATGTGATGTACAAACTATATATGAAAATACACTAGTACTGTCATGTTAATTAGGATATATTATATATAATATTAAAACATGAGTATACCTTTTTTTTAGAAAAATAAAATATAATTATACTTATGTGATATAGATAGATCCACGTACGTACTTAATATATAGCATGTATGTGACATAAAGGCCATTTCGATATCTCTTTTGGAGTGGTGGGCTATTATATGATGGAACCAATGTTGGAGTGGGAGGCATAGCTAAATGATTGTCAAATTAAAGTTAGGAAAATTATTTGGGTATACATGAAATAATAATCGGATATATAAGTAAAAAAAAAAAAAAAAGCTAGTCTAATGATTAGTCACGTCTTTATATATATAATTTTGGAGCTTATATAAAGCTTCACGTTGCCACTAATTGATTTAGCAAGTACAGAAATTTATATTAGACAGTTACACAAATAGTTATCGTGAGATGAATCTTTATTATCTATAAATTAGACTTATTTCATAAATTCACATATGAATTGTGAATTGTGCGTTGTGGATTGACCGTATGTTTTACATAATTAGATACGTAAGACGGTCTCACATGAAATTCACAAAGAAAATAATACGTACCCTTATAATTATTAACAATCAAGAGTTTTCTAGAACAAAACTAGTTGAACTAAGAAAATAACTAAGTTCGATCGAAGCCATCAATTCTATGACCTAACAGATTGAGCTTGATGTATAATCCAATTTGAAACCAACATAAACAATAACTGAAGTCTATATATAAGTTGTATTCCCTCCGATTCCAATAAAGGGTTGTTTTTTAGACTTTTAATCATTAACTTTATTTCCAAATTATCTCTATTAATATTCTTTTTAAAACTTAGGTATTTGATATGATCATTTTTATACAATTAATTTGATTTTCTTTTTATTTTCAAATTTAAAATCTTGATTAGTTAAAAGTATATTTATCTAATTTTTATATTTTTTAATATATATTAAAAATTCTAAAACGTCACTTAATTGGGATCCGAGGAATTACGGTTTGCATGAGCTATATTCATCTACATCTTGCGTGGAATATTTTCCAAAATATGAACTTTTCTATTAAAGAACTCAAAAATTTGTGTAAGACGGTTTCACGGATAGTTTTCGTGAGACGGATCATTTTTACCCATAAATCAAATCCATTTTTACAAATTTATATGTAAATTGTGAAGTTTGGATTGTGGGTTGACCCGTCTCACGTATGATGATCCGTGAGACGGTCTCACATAGACTCACTCATTAAAGAATTGTGTATTATTTTAATTATAGAGTAAGTTTTATGTGAGACTGTCTTACGGATCATGTTACGTGAGACGGGTCAACCCACAACTCACATCCTACACTATACATGTAAATTAATGAAAATGAATTAGGGGTGTAGGTAAAAATGATCTGTCTCACAAAAACTATACGTAAGATCATCTCATGCAAGTTTTTGTGTTGATTATATTGCCGGTTGTCTTTTCTCCACTTGTTTTATGCAGAAAATATTCCATTATCACGAAATTTTCCATATTTAAGATAACGGAGGGTGGACTAATTTCAAAAGGAGTTCATAAAAAAATATAAATATGATATTCAAGATTAGTTAAGATAGATCTGGTTTTATATATATGCACTAGTTGACAACATATTAGAGAATTGTAAGTACCACATTGTGCTACAATTAATTAATAATTTGTAACAATTGGTGCATGCATGATAATTAATCATAACAACGTGTGTGGTTCGGACTCTTTAAAATATTAAAATATAATAATAGAGTAATATTAAAATATAATAATAGAAAATGCCGATATTTAGGATTCATATAAAATAAAAATAGACTCTTTGTAATTAAATATATCAAGAAAGGGGTTGTTATGTTTTCATACATTTGTTAGATCATGGATAAGTAGTTTTTTTTTTTTTTAGATGATGTAAACAAATAAATCTAATAGAATAGATTATTACTCCAATATATATGCTACTTTATTCATTTAATTGAGGTTGAGAAAAACTTTAGATATCATAAATATATTCGAACTGTTTTCTTAAAAAAAAAGTATTTAACTAGTTGATGATCAATTTTGAATTGAGTATCAAAATACTTATAATTTATTTTTGAGCCAACACACGTCCACGTCGAACATTTGAATATACAGTCAAATATCTTGATTTTTATATTAGTATCGGATAATCACGTTTAGTTTTTGCATAATACATACAATTATTGAGGACAGGAGTATAATAAAATAGTGTTTTTTTTTTTTAATTTTTTGGATGAAAATAGTTTAGATATGAATGATCGATTGAAATATTCATATGAGACAATGTCCATGTGATGTGCGTGTCAATCGTGATCAAGATGCTGTGTCCTCACTTGTAATTTCTTATAAATTGAGTGCCGCAATTGTAAATTAATTATTTGCATGGTATTGCTGATTTTACGTTATCTTATATAAGTTATAGTGAAATTTTGGTTTGAATTTGTAATTAAATTTAAAAAAAAAAAAACTATAATTAACTAAAGAAAAACCTATAATTTTTAGTGATAGAAAGGGCATAGAGGATGATCCGAATTGCTTAAAGTAAAAAAAAATGAAATAGAATATTAAAAAAATTATTGTGTTACAAAGTAAATTACTTAATAATAGACTCAAAGTGGAGTGTATAATGCATTTCATTCATTACATATGACAATCAAGTTCGAATATAAATCGTTTCTTCGGTTGAATAAAAATCTCAATCCCTTGAGCTCATTCAAAAAAATATATATATTAATAATAATTTCTCGAATTCAATTCATACTCAACTTTATTAGAATTCAAATCATTATAAACTTGATCTATCAACTTTGAAAATTCAATAAAGGCTTCAGGTAAAGTGGATTCACTGGTTTTATGTGAATCTATGGATTTAACGCAATTATATTCCATCAGTTAATTTGCATCCGGACAAAAAACAGAAAACAACTTTCATTATATTATTATACCATAATGTCAATTCATTTAATGTCTTATAGATATTCAAAGTTCTATTTAAATTAATTTGATAGTTAAACGGATCAAAATATTCGATATTTTTAAAACATGTATAATGTCAAGTTAATATTAAATTGAAGTGGTAGGTGAGTTTCCAGCAAGTTTCCAATTCAAATATTTGGACTTTAGTTTCTAAGGAGCAGCTATGCTAAACCTGCCATTTCATCGGTCAAAGTCAATGTTGACCAAGTATTTCTTTCTTTTTTCATTTCACCATTCTTTTTCTACAATAATTTTTACAAAAATTGGTCCATTGGATTCTGTTGAATGTCCGCATACAAACAATATATATATATAGTGAAACTAAAAAAAAACATCTACATAGAAGATAGAAAACATAAAAATAATTCTTTTACTCAGCATTGTCGATTAAATTATTATACATTAGGGAATAATTGTTTCTACCACTTTAATATAGCGGTTCCTATTTAGTAGCCACTAACATAAAAAATCTTTTTTTTTTTTTTGTAATTATTAATCTAAAACACCAATATACATCTAAAAAGTAGCTATTTTGATGTTTCTTTAAAAAAATAAAGGTCAAATATATAGGCTATATTGTTCTAAAAAAATAGAAAGTGAATAAAAATAATATTATATTATATTAGTTGGTAAAAACCATTTTCCTTATCCAAAAGTGGTTAAACAAAATTTAAACCTTTCGTCATGTATACTATGTCAGTTACCTTGTTGTATTGATTTATTATTTGATGATATACAAAAATACTCACATGTCTACCTCCTGCATAACTTGATATGTTCACTGCTAATGTGAAGATCTCATCCTTTAAATTACATGACATAAAATTAATATTATTTCTAAAGTTAATACACATTATCAATGAATACATTAATATGTGTCATTTATGGTTGGTATGTCACACCATTAATTTAGGTAATGCATACAAAATAGAAAGTTCCAATTATTAAAATGAAATCTGCTTATTTTACTTATCTTTTGTAGTTTTTCAAAAAAAAAATTGTAAAAATGAATTTAAATAAGAGTATTTTGCATATATATAATTATGAGTTGGCAAGGTATGAAACACTAGACAAGACTATTGAAAATGTTGCTCTTGCTTGACTACCCAGACGCGTCTACCAATAATGTAGGAGCATATTTCTTTCAATAATATATATACACTTTATATTATATTTATAATGAAAATGTTAAAATACTCATGCACATTACTGTATTTTTTTGATTTTATCATTTTATCGATACATGCTGCGTATATTATAATAATACTATAAATATATTATGCAAAATATTGTTCTTTTTCTAGAATCATACAATATTGTTTTACAAATTCTATCTTATAGTTACAAATGCATTAATACATTGTGTGTATATGATTAATATACATATGACACATATTGTTAAAAAAAACCAAATAGAAACTAGAGATTGAACTGGTACGGTAGGAGTTCTAGTATCCGAGTAATAATAGTATAACTATTACAATAAGATTTGAAATTTTAGTCATTTTGATTTAGTATCGATTTAAGGTTAGAAACACAAGTTAATCGTTGATTTCCATATTTGGTATTTCGCGATTCTTAGTATCATTATCATATATGATTTTTCATTTTTAATTATTTAATATATGTGAAATTCATCAATCATATATTTTGGAGTCATCAAATTTTTTCATAAAATATGGTAAAGTGGACAACAATGATAAAATATTAGTGTTTCTTAGTGATAAGTACATTGAAATAAATTATAGTTTTTAAAGCGATAATTAAATAAAAATTGAGGGAAGTAGTAGTACGTATTTTATATTAAAATTATACTTCAAAAAATAGTACATATTGATTTTGGATAACTCTTGTTGGAATTGACTTGAAAGACAAAGCAAAATAAAGTTAGCTTTATGCAATTTCAGGCTCTTCTTTTGTTTCTTTTTTGGGTATAAAAGTCTTTCTTCTTTCCTTTCTTTCTTTTTTTAAAGACAAAAACTTGGTGTACGGACCCTAAATCCTTGCATTTGGGTCGACTCAACCCGTCACGCATCCGTACGTGCCATCAGATTATGGACAAATTTCGCCCAAACATGCTCTCTTAGGTGACAGACTTTTATGTTATGTTAATTAACTATACTTTTTGGTAGTATTAGTCATATCTTTTAGTTATATTAGTCATACATTTTGTAAGATTAGTTGTACCTTAACATTTTTTTTGGACAGACATATTAACATTTCATTCATTTGAGTTCTTTTAGTTATGTTAGTTGTATATTTATATATTACATAAAGATATGACTATGTTGATATAAAGGTATAAGTAATATCACATAAGGGTAAATATGTACAAATTGTGGCGAAATTATGGTCTTTTTAGAGTTAAAAGTATTAAATAAAGACATGATATCTAGACATAATGATATGACTAATATAATATAATATAAAGGCATGACTAACATAACATAGAAGTCAGAACAAAAAAATAATAATAATAAAAAAGGACGGATCCAAATCAACCCGCGCCTAAACCCGACGCGAGTGCATATGTGCATTAGATGCACATGAGTGCTACTCTTTTTGGAAACGTATTTAACATTTCGAAGGTTCTTTGTATGAGATTTGTTCCATTGGAACTTGAATTGAGTATATTTAACGTCCAGAATTCTTATAAAACAATTTTATGAATTTAATTCGTCGAGATAAATTAATTTATAATAAGAATTTGAAATACAAAATTTGATTTGTGAAAATAAGTTTAGACTGTAGATAGTTAGATTTCATGGGATATAATATTATATTCATGGAATTGATTGATATATAATTACTGGGATCAATAACTACATAAATGATTTTGTGGAAATCCTCATTCTTAACCTCTGTTATTTACAAACTTTATTTTTTATCAACGTTTTATAAATTATTCTTTTTTAGCCAAGATAAATTTTTTTCCCCCAAATTACTCTTCTAATATTGAGATTCCTCTTATTTTTTTATTTGTTTATTTCCTTCCTCGCATCTATAATTTATCTCTCATATCAACACACATTATTTTCCACCAAATAGATTTATTTTCCGATGAATCGAAGGACCAGTGACAATGGCGACTAGTCGTAGTTGTGTAAGTTTTTTTCCCTCACCTTTTTTTTCTTGTCTTTATTTTGAACAATGGTGGGTGTAAGTTTCTGTCCCCCCGCCACCACACTTTTGTTTTTTCCTTTATATCCTCACCTTTTCAATTCCTATTTCTTTTGATAGTGGCAGTGGCACTTCATATTCGAAAACGATTATCTCGTTTAACTTCATTTCAAAAACTAACAGTGCACTTCAATTTCAATTATTTTATTTTTCTTCCATTTAAAAGATGTATTATCAAATAAGGTTAGAGTTTTTGATGGTATAAATGTTTACGATAATTTAATAATTTATGTTGGTACCGGATGTTACATGGTAATACGACTTATTATATAATGTTATGAGATACTCATAAATTAATGATTTAAGGTTGATACAAACTGAAATATTGGTTGGTACAGATTTTGAAATTATGGTACGATTAGTACAAACTATTAATTATTGGTACGAGTTGAAGCATTTATTGATATGAATTTAATTAAATGGTGGTATGAACCTAATTACGAGTTGTTAATTAGTGGTATGGACTTACAATTGGTATGGGTGAAATTTTATGTTAGTACGAGTTTAATTGTATGGTAATACGAGGTTAAATGTATGATGGTACGAACTTATTTCTATGATGGTACATGATGAATTGTAGGTTGGTATGGGTCAAACTATATGTTGGTATGAGCTTAATTATATGGTGGTACATGTTAAACTTAAGGTTGATACGAGTTTAATTAAATGGTGGTACGCACTTAATTATATGGTGGTACGGACTAAATTATAGATTAGTACCAAATTAATTATATGGTGGTACGAGCTAAACTTAATGTTGATACAAGCTTAATCAAATGGTGGCACGGACTAAACTATAGGTTGGTACGAACTTAATTAAATGGTGGTACAAGCTTAATTATATAGGTTGGTACAGGCTTAATTATATGGTGGTACGAGGTGGGCTATATGTTGATAAGAGCTTATTTATATGGTGATACGAGCTTAATAATATGAGGGTACAAACTTAATTATATGGTTGTACGGTTGAAGTATAGGTTGATATGGGTTGAATTATATATTGGTATGAGCTTAATAATGTAGGGATGAACTATAGGCTGGTACAGACTTAATTATATGGTGGTACAGTCCAAACTATAGATTGATACGGGGTTTATCACTATTTGAGTTGGTTTTTAAATATCTGTCTCAGTTGAATTTTTATTTGGTGGTACTATTTTCTCATTCATCATTTGATGTTTCACAGGTACAGTTAATAGGGTTATAATTATCCAAACATGTGGTTATTGAAAGGAGATGAATATAAAAATGACATCTCGACTATATCATATTGTCATAAACTTTATCACTTACGGTTATTTTTCGAGGATATGTACATTTAAAGGATGGCTTATTGTTGTTGACATCAAACTTGCCTCATTTGCCTGAGATCAAGCATGTGCGCAAATTCAATTATCAACTGAAAATCACTTTGAAAATAAAAAGACCTTATAATGAGATATTTTGCTTACTCACATATGTACACATGCCATCAGTACGAAAGACTATTTCTACCTTACACATGTAGCTAATATCTTAAAGTTCACCAGCTGTGGGCCATAACATTGGTATGATAGAATTCTCACTATGTATAACCACCAAAGGTGTGTATGACATGGTTTGATCAACTAGTTTCACAACTTCTTATGCCTCTATGAAGAGATAATACAGATAGATTGATAAAAAGAATCAAGTGTTTCTTTATTGAAACATAATAGATAGCGTAAATCCAAACAAATCTCAATATCATGTTACAAGAGCTGTTGCAATTCTTTGTAGAAACAATGATGGACTTTTCTAAACGACAATCAAAACTTCATGATCGAAAACAACCAGCTGTGTATTGCGAACCTTCCAACGAGGATTCAATGTCTGAATCTTGCAAACCTTCTCTATACACCTCAAAATTGGTTAGCAGTGTCAACTGCACCGTCGCATGAAGTTTCAACTTTTTTTTGGAATTAAAACCCGTTTAAAACTTGGTTAGCACGGATTCAATGCCTTTCTTCACACACAACAAAGTCGGACACAAGCTCCATTACACCTGCATCACATAAAATTTAATTAAGCAAGCGAGCAACAAAACCAACCAAGATCTCATTAAGGAAACTGATTAATCGAAACCAGACATCAACTCCACCCAGTGGAGTATAACTTTCCTTGTCTTACATATACTTATTATGCTTGCAAAATAGCTAATGATCAATAATAGAGCAATGATGACTTCACCAACAGTCTCAATGTTTTAAACATAAATTTTTGTAAAAAAGAATTTTTTTTCTAAACATAATAAGAGCTCCAACAGGTTACTGAGACAATATAAATGTAAGTGAAGCATGTTCTATATATTATCTAGAATCACTGATAACTAATTACCTCAAACTCATAACATCTAAAAATTTTAGTTCAAAACCTCAAAAGAAGGAACAGAGAAGTTATACTGAATGGCAAAACCCTCAAGCCAGCCCATGCATCCCTCTCATGTACTCCAAAACTAAACAAAAATACAACATACACACACGGAAGCAAGATATAACAAGTGTATAGCTTCCATAAGTCCATTATATAATATTGACAAAATATCAAATTTTTCCACCAAATCATATAAACCCAACATATTTAATTAAGACAACACAAGAAATTCAGAGAGAGACCTAATTGCATAATATGATTGAGACTCCCTGAAATTCAATTTAACCAAGAATTGAAAGTATGCAAAGCCATACACTGTTCAATTAAAAAAATGGAATAAAATGCAAAACCATAATATATATTTATGAGTACAGCAATGAATATTCATTTTGACTGTGTGGGTGTGTGAGTATCTCTCTATATGAGATAGAGTATGACCAGCTAGCCGGATTGGGCGCATAGCTTTACCAGCGAGCAGCGGACCGGCGGTGGAAGGCGACGAGAAGCGGCTCGGCGTGTCTGGGTGATTTTTGGGGAAGACGAGGTTTTGAGAATTAGGGATTGAATTGTTTTATTTTGTTTTGTTTTTCTTTTTTTTTTTTTACTTCATTTTAGTAGTCAAAAATATATTTCTCTTCGCTGTAAAACAACAATTTAAAAAAACTATATGATAAAAAAAGAATGTTTTATTTTACAATTGGCTATTTAAAACTCTATCCCAATGATTTTCTACATTTACGCTTTATTTTGGTTACTTAAATTTCCATTTATTTTTATTCATCAACTTTTTTTAAACAAATTGGCCATTTACCCACTTTATGATATTTTTGTTTTAATCATATGTTTCTGCACTTGTGTAATAAATTTAATATATAAAAATGATCACCGAATTTAGAATAAGTGCAAAGAAAAAAGATCAAAATAAAAGGAGAAAAATTAACCAAAATGAAAATAAGATTAGGGATATTCAGAATGATTGCAAAGAGAAAAGATCAAAATAAAAATAAGCGTAAGAACGGATGATCAATTGTATAAATATCACATATTACTATTATTATACAAAGTTATAAGAGAAACACACAAAACTTTAACTTCAAAATCCATCCTTGTCCAAGTCCAATACCTTATTTTAATTTAGGTCAAAAATACCCAAATTATTTACAATTTCAAATGGAGCTTTAAATTACCACACTTAAATTTTTATTTTTTTCATAATTCTCCAAAATTGGATCATATCAACTTGAATAACTTGAATTATGAATCACACAGTTCATGCCTTTTCGAATTAATTCCAAACTCACGATTTGTGATCATCCCTTTGGGCCTTAATTCGATTATGCCCATATAAAAGTCATAATTTGATACTACTTCCAAGGCCTCAATTAGTAATGCATTTTGTGTTTACTCCATAGTGATTAAATATAAGGTAATTAATTATGTTCACAACCATATTATTTCTCTCCACAACCATTATATATGTAAATTCTTTATTTTAATATTTCAAGTTAACCTTTTTTTTTTTTTCTTTTTTACAACCACCCAAATCTAATTTTTTTAAAGTATTAAAAATTATCTCTTCACTCATTTAATTCCTCAACATTTTTTTTAATATTTCGAAATATTTAACTTAAATAATTAATATTATAAGATATCTCCTTAAAAAAATTACAAAAACTCATGTGAGACGGTCTCACGGATGATTTCCATGAGACGGATCTTTATTACCCAAAACCCAAATCCATTTTAATAAATTTACATGTGAATTGTGAAATATGGATTGTGGGTTAACCCGTCTCACATCAGATGATCTGTGAGACGGTTTCACATAAGATTCACTCTAAAAAAATTTGGAAAATTGTTTCCACATTGAACTTTTTTTTTTCTTTTTTACAACCGCCAAAATCTAACTTTTTAAAATTATTAAAAATTATATCTTCTCTCATTTAATTCCTCAACATTTTATTAATATTTAGAAATATTTCACTTAAATAATTAACATTATAAGATATCTTCTTTAAAAAATTAAGAAAAATATTTTGACATTGAATTTTTTTTCTTTTTTACAGCCACCCAAATCTTTTTTTTTTTTTATTATTAAAAAGTATCTCTTCACTCATTTCATTCCTCAACATTTTTTTAATATCTCGAAATATTTCACTAAAATAATTAACACTATAAGATACCTCGTTAAAAAAAAATCAAAAGAATTGTTTCCACATTAAGGAACATAGGACAATACTTAAACTTGTTTATATTGATACAATACAAATTAATCAAAGTACCAAATGTAGAAAAAAAACAGTGTTGTGGTTGTAGAGGGATATAATATTTTGGGAAAATTTAAATTTAAAAATAATTACTTCAAATAAAAATGTATGGATATTGATAAAAAAAAAAAACATTTAAATCTAAATATTGCGTAATTTATGGGAAAATGGAGACTGAAATAAATGGTGTTTTGGTTTGGAGAAAAAGAAGGTAAATGGTTGAGATGATGAGAAGATGGTGGAGACATGGTAGTTATGAAAAAAATAAAAATCTTAAGGATAAAATAGAGAAATTAAATGAATTGTGATTGTGGAGAGAAGTATTGATGGCCGTGAATAGAATCACCATTAAATATATTTATACCATAGTTAGTTGCAAATTACATTTGTGTTCGAAAGATTACTTGGTCAATTTAAGTCCATTAAGTTCAAATTTTGGACAGAACCAAACTACATTAGTATCATGGTTTTATTATACATTTTAAAGCCCAAAATATTATTTTGGGCCAAGAGATGGGATTAATTCTTCGACCCATTATTACTGATGTTGGCCCAACTGTTTCTTCAACCCCAGCAAACGGCGATGTCAGTTGGTCACCACTAATGGAACAGCTTTCTCTAGAAAGTGAGTAACACTTATGTTAACCTATTACAAGGATCTAAAATCAGTGTAATTGGATCGGTTTGGATACATATAAATATATATTGAATTTTTTTTTTAATTCATGCGTTAACCTTTATGTTATATTAATATAACATTTATGTATAATTATAATTTTTATATAATACTTTAATTTTAAAAAACAAAAAATTGGTACAATTGGTGCATACATTTACGTGATATTACTTATACATTTATATTAACATAATCATATCTTTATATAATATTATTTATACTTTTATATCAATAAGGTTATATTATAATAATATAAGGTTTCACCTAATATAATAGAGAAGGTTTAAAAGAAGTATTACATGTATGTGTAATACAATGTAAAAATACAACTAATATAATATAAATGTCTCGCTAATATAACTAAAAGATATCACTAATATAACTAAAAACAATAACATATTTGTTAGAATATGAACACGCGGAAAAATGTCTGAGCGCGGACACCTAAGCGTGTGAGAGTGCGTGAGAACACATGGACATGTGAGAGCGTGTGGAAACGTTGTTCCCAATCGAATTGATCTCTTAGAATTCATACACCGGTTGCATATATATAAATAAGTGTGCTAGAAAATACCTTTCTTTCCGGCAAAAGCATAATTAGTTTCACCTTTTTGATAATTTATCTATCTCATATTTCGAATATATAATTTCCAATTTATTTGTTTAATTTATATATTTGTATTTCAAATTTCTGATATTATCAAATGTAATTATTTAGAATGATATAAATTTAAAGTAAAAAATCTAGCTTTATATTAATATAAATATTAAAAGTACTAATATATTTATGTTAAAATAAAATATCATTATAATATGTTATTATAATTTTTGAATAATTATATCATATATGACAAATCGTGCAAAGTACGGGAACACTACTAGCTATATTTAATTGAAGTATATGTACTTCAAATTTATAGCTTGATTATGATTACACTACCAGCTATATTTAATTGAAGTATATGTACTTGAAATTTATAGCTTGATTATGATTCTATGAATGAATTCAGTATTTTCCTCAAAATTCAAAATTTTAGATGTATCTTTTTTTTTTTAAACGGAACAAAACTCATTTCTTTAATAATTGTGGGAAATAATCTCTTATATATAAATAAGCTATATGTAAGGAGATCCTATGTGACGTAAAGTTTGATATGAAATAGTAACTAAATATGCTCATATTTTAACACAAAAGAACATTTTAACATTGCAAGCTAAAAAAATTAATAATACTCAAATTAAGAAATTGGTTTAGTGAGTTGTCAAGTAGTGTAGCATTTTATTTGAGGTTGAGATTTGGTTGAATTTGGTGCACAAGTTTTGTTTAATATGTTAGGCTCTGTTGTGTGATTTGTAAGATATTATTTATTATATATATTCGATAATTCAAATTCATACAATTTGATAATTCACTATACTTATCCAAAATTTTGTGGTTATTACATCATCAATCCTCAAAAGATTGCTGTTTTCGACTTAAACCCCAACATAAGTAATGCAGCAAAATGAACACACCCCCACGCACGCCACGTCAATACAGCATACGACGTCGTCGTAGTAGGTTTAAACGTCGCCGTCAGTCGACCGTCAACGAGACCCCTTCTTCCGTCACATTTCCCCTTAGTTTTTCTTTGCAACTAGAAAACAACTTTTCCATGTTAGGTTAGTTGTACTCGTTTGGAAAAGTCAGCTTCCCCAAACATCTCTATATTACCTACCTTCATTGACTCGACTCCACCTCTTTAAAATATTATTTGATTTCTAGTATACTAACCACGTCAATATTATTTATAAATTCTTTAAAATAATAAAACGATATCATGAACTCGTTTTACATAATAGAGAATTTAAAATTCCCTACAAAAATTGATCCAGTCCCACCACCAATTTTGAATTATAATTTATACAATCTTAATATATATAAAAGTAAGACCACATGTCAACCATACAATTTTTCATATTAATTTTATTTCAATTTTACAAATCAAATCTATAATAAATATAATTTTAAAGTTGATTAATATGGTTATTTAATGATATCAATTTAATTATATTGATAATATACATTATTAAATAATATATGAAATTTCAAATAAATTGTTAAAATAATATATGCTATACTTCAAATATATATAATCATTTATATATTTTAAATTTTTTTAATTTAAAATTTTAAGAGAAAAATATTTTTTAAAAAAGAAAAAATAAGATAAAGGTGAGTTGATTAAAAATGATTATTGATACTTATTACTAATAAAAGTAAATAGATTTTTTGAATATGTGTTTTAAAATAAACTATGAAATTTATTTGAAAATTTTCGATTTTCATTTTTTAATTTAATTGGAAAGAAATTTGGTGTTATTCTAGATTTTAACATATGAAAACTTAAAATTTTAAATCCACAAATAAAATTTAAGAAAAAGATTTCAATATATATAAAATATTATGTATTCTTACATATAATTAGAAATCTTTTATTTCAATAGTTGAATAGTACAATCAAAATTACATTATACTCCCTCCGTCCCGGGATAATTTGCATACCCCCGAAAAGGAAAGTAATTTGCACACTTTCCTTTAATTTTTGTTGACTTTTCAACTCAAAAAGTAAAAAACAACACATTTTCTTATTCCACATGTCGGGATATGTGTGCAAATTATCCCGAAACGGAGTGAGTATTTAGTATTAACTTAGATTATAGTTATAACACAAAATGATAAATATGTTTTCCAATATAACTAATATTTATTTATTTTTAATTTTATTAAATTCAATTTATTTAAACTCGTATAATACACGAGCATTATGCTAGTTATACAATATAAATATCATCAGTATTCAATGAATGTAGCATGCATTAAACGAATTAGAATAAAAACTAAACATAAAAATAATATTGTCGAGAATAATATTTTTAAAATTATGTTGATCGGTCGATTTAATAGGTTAAATTGGAAAGTACTAGAGGTTGATTCAATATAAGTGACATAGGAATTTGAAAATCTTGACCCACCAAGATTCTTGATTTCATTTTGGTATTTTATTTAGTGTTTCAAAATAATAATCACACATTAATAATACTCCCTCCATTCCTTTTTAAATGACGTTCTACAACTCTACACACAAATTAAAAATAATTTTATTTTCTTAATATATCCCTCATTAATTAAGTTTTTCTTTGACCATTTAATTCTCATTTCTGCAAAACATGATTACTATACAATGTATTTAATTTAGACATTAATTAATTATAGAGGTATATATGGAAATAATGCACAAAACGTCAATTAAATAGGAAAAAATTTAAAGTTTCAAAACATCACTTAAAAGGGAATGGAGGAAGTAGTATATATTTAAATTTTAAAATACAAAATGAAATATCAAATTGAAACAGAGGATTTAGTTCATATGAGTTCAGTTGAACCGAAGAATAAAAATGTTGTCTAGGAGTTTATTTCCTTTATCCAAAAAGCAAAAAAGACTTACCTAAACATTAATCAACGCCTTTTGTGGTAGTCTTCCACCCATTGTTTCAATCTTCTCATGGATTCTTATATTAGATTTTATTTTTCGTAATTATCCCTATTTAATGTTCTTTCATATTACTATCATTTATATATATATATATATATATATATATATATATATATATATATTGAAATCTGTTTAATTTAAAATGTTAGAAAAAAACTAAAATAAAAATGGGAAGATTGAAATTAAAAGGATTGTTCATATCTATTCATTAATGAAATTGAATATTTTTCTAGAATATATTATTTAAAATAGATTGAGAAATTTATATGAGAAATTTTGATTTTCATTTTTTAATCATATAATTGAAAATAAAATTTGAGAGTCATTCTATATTTATTAAAATCAAATTAAGATGTGGAGTTGCATAGTAAGCAAGTATAATTTCAAAATAAATAAAAGTATTATTATTATTATTTTACAAATACAACATATATTTCAACAATTAAATAATATATTAACTATATTATATTAATATTAAATTATACAATATGCATTGTTAACCATATATATATATATATAATATTCTTTTATAAATAATAATTATTTCTACTTTTATCAATTTTTTTAGATTTCGTGTAACAAGGGTCCTATGCTAATATATATATACACACACACACATTTTTTATTTTTAGCGCAACACACGTTTATGTTTACTTTCCTCTTTAATTAACAACTTAAATGAGGATATTCAAAGTCCATTAATAATTTATCTTAATTTATGTGCAAGTAATTAAATAAAAGACTGTCTTTTTTGGGACCAATATTGCAATTTACATATTATGTTTTATGTAATAAAAATTAATTTACATAAACAACACTCATCATACAATCGAATCCCTACTTACATAGATGGGAAAGTAAAATTTATTCAATCTTGAATTCATTATAGAGACATTGATTATGATGAATCATCTTGACTCTTGGCCCACCCAACTCCTCCACTATTTCTCACCAACCACACATCCAAACTCAATTACCCAATTTACCCTTGAACAACCCAAAATCCCCACCAACTCCCCCCTTCACCAACCTTCACCAAAACAAAGCCCATATATTTATACTCCAAACTTTGATCATTCATCTTCAGGTCTCAACTGCTTTAATTCAAACAAGTTGATACCAATTCCCTCAATTATTCCTCCCAATATTCAACCAGAAATAATGGAGAGTGTAGAAAACCTGAGCGACGTCATTTTCCGATCGAAACTCCCCGACATATACATCCCCAAGCACCTCCCATTGCACTCTTACTGCTTCGAGAACATTTCCAAGCACAGAACAAAGCCATGTCTGATCAACGGCGCCACCAATGAGGTCCACACCTACGAGGAGGTGGAGCTCATCTCGAGAAAGGTGGCGGCGGGGCTGAGCCGCCTCGGCCTCCGCCACGGCGACACCATCATGATCCTCCTCCCCAACTCGCCGGAGTTCGTCTTCGCCTTCCTCGGCGCGTCGTACATCGGCGCCGTCTCCACCATGGCAAATCCCTTTTTTACCCCTGCCGAGGTCATCAAACAGGCCAAAGCCTCCAACGCCAAGCTCATCATCACGCAGGCATGCTACGTCGGAAAAGTCAGGGATTACGCCGTCGATAACGGCGTTAGGGTTATGTGCGTGGACTCGCCGCCGCCGGAGGCTGCGGCCGAGTGCCTGGAGTTCTCGCAGCTGACCTCCGCCGACGAGGCAGACATGCCGGAGGTGGAGATCCAGCCCGACGACGTGGTGGCGCTGCCGTACTCCTCTGGCACGACGGGGCTGCCGAAGGGCGTGATGCTCACGCACAAGGGGCTCGTGACCAGCGTGGCTCAGCAAGTTGACGGCGAGAATCCTAATTTGTATATACATAACGACGACGTGATACTATGCGTTTTGCCGTTATTTCACATTTACTCGTTAAACTCCGTTTTGCTGTGCGGGTTACGGGTCGGGGCGGCGATTCTGATCATGCAGAAATTTGACATTGTTCCGTTTTTGGAGCTGATTCAGAAATATAAAGTTACGATTGGGCCCTTCGTGCCGCCTATTGTTTTGGCGATTGTGAAGAGCCCGGTGGTGGGCAATTATGACCTTTCGTCTGTACGGACGGTGATGTCCGGGGCGGCGCCGCTGGGGAAGGAACTGGAGGAGGCTGTCAGAATTAAGTTTCCAAATGCCAAACTTGGCCAGGTAATTTTATTTTTTATTTTATTTAATTTTAATTCAGAAATTAATATGGGAATCTGATTAAAGAATATTACCTAATTTGCATTTAAAACGGGATAAGTTCATATTGATTATATAGAGATATTGTTTTTCTTTTTCATATCGATTATAATTATGGATTAATACTTGATATGATAAAGCAAAATCGAGCTTGACAATATTGAGATCATAGAAATCGCACCACATTAATTGTATAATAATTTAATTTACACTAAAAAATCTTCACTTTATATATGCTCTCCTACAAAACAAATTGCAATAATTTTGTCCCACAACATTTAGTACACATTGCGATTTTTTGGATTAGGTAACAGTTAGTAGATCTCCTTTTCAAAAATAGAAAATTTCAATTATTATTGGGGTGTTTCAATAAATTGTCTCATGTATAGCTTTTTATTCAGATTGACATTGATTTTGTTTTTGCTGGAAAAGTATTTAGTCGCTAAAATTAATTTTCTACTACCACAGCGGAAAAGTTTGACCCATAATTTTAATGAGACAAAATTATTAAGAATAATTTGAAGTATTCATGTTAGGCTATAATATTGCTTTAAAAAATATAATTTAAAGATTGAATAAAAGTGCAGGGATATGGAATGACAGAGGCAGGACCAGTGCTAGCAATGTGTTTGGCATTCGCAAAAGAAGGGTTCGAGATTAAATCAGGTGCATGCGGGACCGTCGTAAGAAACGCTGAGATGAAAATTGTGGACACTGAAACTGGTGCTTCACTTGCTCGCAACCAACCTGGCGAGATTTGTATCAGAGGAGATCAGATCATGAAAGGTACTACTCTTTTTCCTAACCATTTTTCTTTTTTTAATTCTAATTGGTTACATCATTTTCTTAATAATTACTGTAATAAACTAATAGCTAGTATCTCACTAGTTTTAAAATAGGATCATCATTATCGGTTGTTCGAATAATTTTAAAAGTAATATTTAGTATATTTAAGCAATCCTATAAAATGTAGTTGAAAGTATATTGATTAATAATTCAATAAAAAAGAAATTGGAATTTCAATAGGTCATCAAAATGAAGACGTCATCATATACATCAGCATGAGACACACAAATTAAAAGTTGGTGAGTGTATTATTAAATATTAAATGTATATGCGAGTGTGCATGAAGACTTATGCTTATGATGGAGTGGATCCATCTCTCCACCTACTATTGACCGACCAATCAAATCATTATACTGCATGATGTCTTTTATTATATTAAAATAGACTTAATATTACAGGTTATCTGAACGATCCGGAGTCAACAGAGAGGACAATAGATAAAGAAGGATGGCTACACACAGGTGACATAGGGTTCATTGATGATGATGATGAGCTCTTTATCGTTGATCGTCTCAAGGAAATAATCAAGTACAAAGGGTTCCAAGTAGCCCCGGCCGAAATCGAGGCCCTCCTCCTCAACCACCCCTCCATCTCCGATGCTGCCGTTGTCTCGTAAGTTCAACAAATTATATTACAGTTTATGTGAAATAGTCCCTAAAAATATATGGATTGGAAACACATAACTAATTGTTCTAATTTAGTGTTACATTTTATGTATGATCCACTAAAATCATATTATAAAGAAATTAAGCTAATTAATTATGCGTCACATGTATCGATGAAATGATAATTGAAATTCATAAATGTTGTGTGTATTGCAGAATGAAAGAAGAACAAGCAGGAGAAGTTCCTGTTGCCTTTGTTGTGAAATCAAATGGGTCCACCATAACTGAGGATGATATCAAGCAATTTATATCCAAACAGGTCGGCCACTATTTTTCAATATTTCCTTTTTTTTATTTTTCTTGTGAATATATAAATATATTGTACTTATTAATTTAGTGAAAGATGGGTTCTAATGAAAAATAATTGGATATTTACAGGTGATTTTCTACAAGAGAATACATCGTGTATTTTTTATTGATGCCATCCCAAAGAATCCATCAGGCAAAATATTGAGAAAGGATTTGAGGGTAATATTGGCGACAAAAGCAGCTACTCTTTCAAATTGATTAAGCTGCGAATAATTGAAGCCTAATTACTAAGAAAAAGATGCTTGTATAATTTCATGTATCTGCAGTATTTGGACAAATATTATAATATCATTTTTTATTTTTCTATCCTATATTTGATTGCAATCAAAGTCTATTATTTGTTGATTATATCATTGCATATGACATCTTCTACTTCACTCTCTATTTTAAAATAATGACCACATATATTAGATGAATTGTCTCAACGTTATACGATTTGTTCCCTAAAAATTGTATATAATATGTGATCCATATAATTTGACTATTATTGTGTTTAAATACTGGATCAATTCGTATACTATTGAACCAGCAATCACCACTGGGCCTCAGTCCAAGATGCCAAACATTCGGTAGGCCCAGATAGAGATATATTAATATGAATGAGAAAAAAATTGAAAAATATAGGACAATACATATTTTGCAGTTATTTTGTAGTAGTTTATAATTTTCAAAGTAGTTAAAGATATATTTTTTGTAAATTTTTTTAATATAAAATTTAAGGGTAATTTTATTCACAGCCACCAATATTTATCTCCACAGCCACAATACATTTAATTTTTCTGTTTTATCTTTAATATTTTTTATTCTTTTCACAATCATCTATGGACGAAAATATTGGTATTGATTTTACGAAAATATTGACGGATATATCGATTTCGGTGGAAATATAGGACATTTTTTTAAATATGGAAAATTTGTAAAAAAATTGAAAAATATATATAGTAGTTTACAAATTATTATAACTAACATTAATACATATATTGAACTTAAATTCCAAATAAAATGATATGCAAATATAGAGATAAACTATTATATAACGTTGTCTGTTATGATAACATGATAAATTTTGTACAAAATTAATACATGGACTAGTAATAGTTTCAACTCCTATAACGTTGAAATGAATAAGATGACATGTCATCTTGATTCAAAGAATATTGATGTCAACTTGTGATATTAGATCAATTTTCAACGTAATCACAAAGATAACATTCATAGACTTCTGTATTTCTTCCACTAATACATTTAAAAAAATTCAAAATTTTAAGAAATTAAACTGATATTTGTATCACCGATATTTTGCCGAAATATCGGCGATATCACACGAAATAATGCCCTTTTAGTCGATAATGATATATTACCAATATTTTCTGAAATATCGCTGATATTTTGGCGATATTTTGACGAAATTTTCCTGCTTTCAGTTTTTCTTTCGGTATCTCAAAAATCACGATATTTTGGCGATATATCACGATATTTTCATCCATGCAGCCATCATATCTCCACCACATTTATTATCTCAATCGTCAACCCTCTCTTTCTCCAAACAAAAAAAAAACATTCGTTTCAGACTCCATTATTCCATAAACTATGAATTACCACACAGTATTTAGATTGAAATGAATAATTAATTTTTCTATCAGTATCCATACATTTTATTTGAAGTTATTTTGAATTTAGAACTTTTCAAAAAAATTTATATCCCTCTACAATCATGACTCTCTTTTTCTACATTTGGTACTTCGATTAATTTATACTGTATAAATACATAATTTTTTTGCATTGTCCTATGTTTCTCAATGTGGGAATAATTTTTTGATTTATTTTAAGGAGATACATTTATTACCTCACAAACACAATTTTCTTATAATGTTAAATATTTTAATGAAATATTTGGAGATATTAAAAAATTGTTGAGAAATGAGCAAATAGATAATTTTGAATAATTAAAAAAAAAAAAGATTTGGAGTGTATAAAATCTCATTTTGCGTACACGATACATAAAAGTGTGGTTGGAGGCTGTGAAAAGAGAAAAAAAAAATTGATTTAAAATATCAAAATAGAAAATTCACATGTATAATGACTATATAAAAAAAAAAATGTAGTTGTAAATAGAATTACACAAAATTTAATTGTAAAACGTACTTCTCGTAAATTTATTGGAGCCCATAAGACCCACCTCAAGTTCGTGGGAAGAATTTTTTTTTTTTTTTTTAATGTAGTTATATGGACTTTGTTTTGTAAACAGGCCCATAGTGCTAATAGGCCCAACAAAGTCCATTTAAGTGACGTCAATTAAAATTCTACCAATCGTTGAGTTCTTGGTCAGTTGGTTTGGTAAAAAAATTATTTTCTAGACCGTGTAACTTTTGATAAAGATACACTCCTATTTTATAAAAAAGTTACATTTTGAAATTTAAATTTTATTTATACTAAATATCATTTTAGATTTTTATATAATTTTATTTCCAAATTATCCCTATTAATATTTTTTAACTAAAATTTAAAGATTTAATATGATACGTTTTATGAAATTAATTTGATTTTCTGTCTAATATTAAATCATAAATTCTAATTTGATTAGTTAAGTGTATATTTGTTCAATATTTATGTATCTATACTTATATAATAACAAAGAAGTCTGGACAGAATCGTAATTTTACATCTTTTATTCAAAAAAAAAAAACTACTAAAATACAGTTTCCTCTTTTCTTTTTCCTGCAAAGTTTTTCCTTCTTTTCTCTCTTTCTCTCACGGTCTCTCTCTTCTTTCTCTCTTTCTCGTATCCTAGGAATACTGCTGTTCTTACTCTGTTTCTGCTGCTCACTGCCGTCGGGAGTTGTCGGGAGTCGCTGGGCTGCAGGGTGCTGGGCAGCCTGCTGTGTGAGTTTTGCTGCTGCAGTGGGAAACGCAGACGAAAGGTCCCGTTAATTCTCTGAAACGTAGCAGTTTTTCCAAAAGATCACTTGTTTGGGGTGAAGGAATGAAATTAGGATTTAAAGAGTCGAGCTTCACGAAGGTTACCACCGAACAAGGTGGGGTAAAATCTTATTTATGATTTAAATTGTACAGTTTTAAGAAAAACAATGTGACTATGTGATTTAAATTCTATTGTTATGTGATGTCGATTTCAAGTAAAACATTTTCACTACGTGAACAGTATTCAAGTAAATTATATGGTTTTGAAAGCTATTGATTTCAAGTGACACAAACGCGACTGGATTCATATGATGAAAAGTCAGGGTAATTCCCGCATCAAAGGGGTTTTTAATGAAAGCCAACATATGTCAAAAGATTTATGTACTTTATGTGTTATGTGAATTATGTGGCCAACGTGAACGTGACCAATGTGCACTATGTGTTATGTGAGAACTATTATGTGACAATTTAACTGTGCATGTGCTTGCACTCCAAATGGGGTATTCCTTTTTGGAAACCCAACAAGGGGTATTCTACGAAAACCCAATATGAAGGGTGTAAAAACTCAAATGGGGTTGGCTTGGGGCCCTGATAGGTATTCTTCGGAAACCTCTCCAGAGTTGCATTGGAACTACTTAGGAGTCCACACCGTGTATTATATGTATATTATGTAAGAAATTGTTATGTGAAAGATATGATTGCAAGGGTGGCTCAAAACCACACTAACCTTATGATATGTTTTCATGGTGACTCAAAACCGCAGAGTTTTCCAAGGCGGCTCAGGCCCGCAACTATGTGTTAGATGAACTATATGTCTATGTTATATATTACGTTTTAAATGCTCATAAGTTCCACCCCAATGAGTGTCTTCATACACTCACCCCTTTTTACGTCAAAAATATTTTCAGCTAAAGGAATTCTTGAGCGTAGGTGGATGCTGGTAGCCGATGTTCTAAAGATTACGAAAGTGTTTTATTGGGAGTAAAAGAAGTGTTATATTATTTATTTATATAGAAGATGATCTTGTTACCTTTTGGGAAAAACTTAGTTTGCAAAGCTGTACAGTTTTAGCTGTATAAAACTGTATAATTATAAAGAAAAATATTGTTCTTCCGCTGTGTACGATTTACGTTTTATAAAACAGAGATTTTGAAAATTTTAAATTACCTTGAAATTTCGTGTTTGATCGAGTATCTGGACGCCCCAAACGGAAAATTTATTAGATTCTGATATTCTATAATAATTATCAAGAACGGGGCGTTACAGATAATAACAGGAATTGATGATCATGAATTAAGGAAAATTTTATGTTTACTTTGAAAGAATAAACATAAAAATTAAAAAAAAAAAGAAAATAATGGAGAATAGAGATTATATATATTTGGTGTAGATTTATATTGATTTATTCATATCTTTATATTGATTTCATCGTATCTTTAAGATTATAAGTTATATATAAAAATTACAAGAGCTTTTCACTTCTTGATTCATTATCATCAAATTTTTTTTTTTAACAGAAACTCAAACATGGAAGAAACTCAACAGAGAGACAAATCCAAGGATGATGATTTCAACCTTTCAATGCTTTTAAACAATTCCGAAAACAATTCAGATGAAAATATGGCATCAGAACTGCAGCTACAAGAAGCCATATTATCTTCCTTCATTGCCCTCCAAAAACCAGTCAATCATCGTTCTTCTTCAAGAAAACCAGTTTCCATGGAAATTGGAGAATCATCACATTCAAAAACACTAATATTATGTGAAATCTGTGCAGAGACAAAACACTGCAATGAATTCTTCCCACTTGAGTGCAGCCATAGCTTCTGCAAAGACTGCATATCGAAGCACGTGTCGATAAGAATCAAGAAACATCAAACAGTTCTAATGAAGGAGTTGAAAGGCATGATCCCATGCCCAGGCGATGAATGCAGCTCCATTATTGAGATAGAGAGTTGCAGACAGCTTTTGGCTGGTGAGGTTGTTAGCACGTGGAATGATGTCTTGTGCGAGTCGTTGATTTCCAACAAGTTCTACTGTCCGTACAAGAACTGTTCGGAGGTGTTGGTGAGAGAGAGTGATGAGGTGATTAAGGAATCAGAGTGCCCTTTTTGCTGGAGATTGTTCTGTGCCACGTGTGAAGTGCCGTGGCATGCTGAGGTGGATTGTGAGGAGTTTCAGAGAGAGAAAGAGGATTCTGTGGTTCATATGCTGGCCAAGAAGAACAAGTGGCAGAGATGCCCTAATTGCAACTTCTATGTTGAGAAGAATCAAGGATGTTTGCATATCACTTGCAGGTCACAATTATTCACCTCATTCTATTTTTAATCATTTAATTTACTCATATAGCATCACTACATTGCTGCTTTCATATATACTTTTATTAGAGTCTGATTCAAACTCAATTTGAGCAAAATTGAGGATTTTGGACTATTTTGTACCATTGAGTTGAACTTTGGCAGTGTGTATGTATATTTTGAATGACCAGATAAATTATATATACTGTTATTTCATCCATTTTTAATGTAAACTGCAGATACATCTAGTAGACCCAAATTGGCTAGTAAAATTTTTCTTGTCATATCCAAAGTCTGCCACATAGGCATCAGTTTGTCCAAGTGAGATGAAATTTCTAAAAGATGAAAATTTGCCTAATTTTCAATTCTAACTAATATCATATTTAATTTGTGTAAATGCAGGTGTGGATATCAATTCTGCTATGCATGTGGAGCACGTTGGACTTCAAATCATGGTGGATGCATGTGACCATTGCTATCATTATCCTACCTATCACAGTTTGATCTATTTCTTTTTCTCAATTAATTAAGTAATGTTTCTATTTTGAACCTTTTTTTTTTTTTTCCCTTGACAGAGAAGGTTAGATACAATGTGAGTTCATATATTGATGAGCTCTGCATTCAATTTAATTATGCATTTTTCTAAGGAAGAGGGACTTGATGAGTTAAAGTTGTTGTCTATTATCTTAATTATACATCATATGTTATTTGAAAAAAACTTATTTGGAATTTAAAATATGAATAACATCCATCGATCTAATTATTATTGAAATAGAAAATGAAACACAGTATATTTAAAATTAATAGAATCGACAGGGATTTTTTCTTGTGTTGATCAGTCATTTGAATGAAAATCAAACAATTAAAATATTAGACATCGTTCAGCGGCAATGAATTCATGTTAAAGAATGACCTGGAAACTTTCTCTTTCTCTATAGTAATTATATTTAAGAATGACATTTGAATTATTGGGTGAGCTGTACCAGTAAAGAGTCAATTTCCATGAACTTGTTATGCAATATCCTCAAGGAAATTATTAAACATTGAACATATATTAATTTAATGTATATCACTGTAGCAGTTTGAGCTCGCCAAGCCATCAACAACTTCAATAATCAATATGAAAGTATGAAGGAACATGTCAAATTAAGTGTTAATTTGCACGAATATTATAGACTTTGACTCTTGTTTTTAAGATGGTCTTACAAATTTAATTCTGTTATATAAGTCAATTCATAATTCATATATGAAATCGTGAAAATGAATTTGGTTTCAGAGTAATTTATAAATTTTGTCTCTCACGTTCGGGATTATACCATCAGACTCATGAATTTTTTAGGATTTCTAGATACAAATTGGATTTCATTTTTAAAAGTCAAGAAAAATATTTTTTTGTCAATCGGATGTTCGCTGTGATATTGGATAATTGTCTAATGTTTATGGTACAAACTAATGTAAATAATATCTAATTGTGTTATAGTACACACTACACCAATGAGTACCTATTAAGGTAGACAACTAGACATGTCCAAACAATTTCCTATTGAGTAAAAAATTATGAAACAGTCTTTATTATGAATTAGGTATAACTTTTATAACTTAGACTTATTGCGTTTACTTTGAACTTACAAAGTCATTCTTTTTCCCCAAAATCATTATAAATATCTTAATACTTGTTTATAATACAAGAAACATTCATTGCTAAACTAAACCTCTTACGTAAGAAATGGAGATCATTTCATCACTATTAGATGCATTCGACGATGCTTTAACATTAACGGATTATACATATGCTGAAGAACTTCAATTCCAAGAGGCTTTAGAAGACTCTTTGAACACTTATCATCATCATCATCATCAAGCTCAACCTTCTTCATCTTCAAAATCATCACTAATTTCCTGCGAAATCTGCACTGAAGATAAAGCAAATTCAGACATGTTGAAACTTGAGGGCTGCCCTCATTCGTTTTGCCACGTGTGCATACGTAAACATGTAGAGTATAAGCTTCAAGAAAACATTATAACCATTTCTTGCCCTGATCAAGATTGTACGAACCTGATACAGCCTCGATCTTTAAGGTCTTTCGTTCGATCAGAAGTGATTGATCGTTGGGAGGAGGCGATTGATGAATCGAGCATTTTTGCTTCAGAGAAGATTCATTGTCCCTTTGAGGATTGTGCTGAGGTTTTGGTTAAAGAAGGGGTGGTTATTACAGAAAGTGAGTGTCCTTGGTGTCATAGGTTGTTTTGTGCTAAGTGTAAAGTGTCTTGGCATGAGGGTTTTGATTGTAAAGAGTTTCAGAGATTTAGTGAAGGAGAAAAGGAGAAGAAGAAATTAAGGGTTTTGGCAAAGGAGAATAAATGGAAGAGTTGTCCTAATTGTGAGGTGTTTGTGGACAAGATTGAAGGGTGTATGCACATTACTTGCAGGTTAGTTAGTTTTGAGATTCTCTATTTAATTCATATCATATTTTTTAAGTTGATATATATATAGGGAATTATTTAAAAAGAATTAGTATGGTTTATTACATTGGTTGGTACTGTTGTTGATTAATTGTTGTAAATCGCTGCAGGTGTAAATTTGAGTTCTGTTATGTGTGTGGAGAAAATTGGAGTGAAACACACTGGAATACTTGTCATGAATAGAAGTCATACGGTTGCTTTTATGCAACACATGATGTTGTAATGTATCGCATCCACCACACGTTATGTATAGAATGTGTAGTACCGTAACGGATAAACACTTCAATATAATTCATCTATATGGGATTTTGATAATCCTGGTAAATCTCTTGTGAGTTTTGATCAACTACAACTCAGAGAGGGAGAGGGACAAAAATAACAAGTCATGTTTAAAGTGTAATTGTGTGTATGTGTCTTTTTATTTTATTTTTTAGAGTTTAATAATACGATATTTTTAGCACTACTTCCTGGCCTTTTCTATCTTTCTGCTGCTTCTTCTTAATAAGTCAAATTCTTCTGTTCACAAAAGATGAAATCTGGCTTTTATATATATAATGCTCAGTAAAACTTTCATAGGATGGTATGGTAGAAGAAACTTTGAAAGTTTCAGAGCTTAGTAAAGCGATATTTAAAAGTTTGGGAGATTAGCAAAATTAATAAATATATATATTTATATATAGTGAAATAATCTTTAAACATTTGGAGTGGGAACAAAAATAAAATAAAAATTACCACTTAATTAATACATAAGAATGACCATTGGGATTTACTATTTTATATCTTTTGTCAATATCGTATTTGATACAAGGTTTTTTTTTTTTTTTTTTTTTACAATACGATGTCTGGTCCATGGTTAGTGGTCCTTTATACCTTATTCAACGTTGCTATATTGTAATGCTTCAACATTAATATTTTAAGCCCAAGAAGAAAAGCAAATAAAATTATGATGGCATCAAAAAATGACTCTTAAAAAATTATTTCATTTGGCCAAAAAAACAAAAAAGATTATTTTATTAATTTAATAAATTTAAATTGTGGATATTGAACTTCGTTTCAGGGAATAATTTTAAATAATAATAATTATTATTATTATTTGAAATCGAAAGACCCAAGACCATCTCTTCATTGGTCTTCGTCAACTTAAATAACTTATTTTCTAGATTTTTTATAAAATATTATTTTTAAATACACGGTGATTACTTAATATTTTTATGAAGTAATTTGAACAAATTGACCAGATGGGGTGTTAATATATTTCGGTTGGCAATGCTGTTGCTGTCTTTACAGAATTTATCTTTAGTGTTGATTGTTAATTATTGTTTTTGAATAGTCCAAGCCCAATTAAAGCCCATGTCCATGAAGAATGAGAATCCCACATTGAATTGGATTTGTGATCAGCACACGTCTTGATTGAGTCAAAGGAAGAGTTATGATTATTGATTACTTGTTTCCTTATGGAAAAATCGTGTAACGTTTCATTAGTTATCATCAAAAGATTTTTTTTCCATTTTTTGATGTATATCATGACTAGCAAATATTAACCATATCCGTATACTGTATTTCATTAATTACAATTAGAATTGATTTCCATTTATAAAATTGTTATTAGGTTTCTACTCTAGCACATACAAGATCTCTTCTTTTATTTTCCAATGGCCGATAGAGATAAATAGAATACATAATTTCCATCATTTAATTTACTTGGTTTTATTGAGATGTAATAAATCTTCATCCAAACACATTTTTAAAGTTTTTCATAAATAACCCGGCCATAAACAACTCATCGTTCAAACAATTTTTCACTATATATAACTATATCTATTTTTTTAATTTTTCTCCATGTAATGTGATATTTAAACTATGATATACCTTGTAAAATCTTAAAATAAGATTAAGATTTCATTGTCCACAATATTTCCAAATCCTAGAACTTGAAAATTTTGAACATACAAAATGAAAATCCACCAACAATGGTGCTAGGTCTATATTGGTTTGGATCACAAAAAAGTTTATTTAGGCCCAACAACTTGGAGTTTCTCATCCATATCATATGATCACCTTAAAACCATCACTTATCAAGCAACAATCCAAGGATTTATTCAGATTTTATATTTATAATATATTTTGTAAAAGGAAAAAAAAAAAAAAAAGGTAGCATTTCCACAACTTTTGTGAAACTATCTAATTTTTACTGTTTTTGGAATTTTTTTTTTTTTTTTGGTTATACGTAGTGTACATCCCAACAATCTAAATAATTGTGATCTTGTTACAATATCTGGATGAAATATGGATTACTTTTAATGTCTTAGGTGTCTAAGAGGATAGTTTTTTATTTTATACTTTTAATTTATGTGAAACAATATTTTTCCTACAGTGTTGGATACAATTGATTATAAAGTTATTTTCATTATCAGTGAAATAATATCGAGTGGTATATGTCATGACTTATATAAGCTAACCTTTTAATGTTCAATAATTTAAATAATTACATGAAATATCTGAAGCATGTGATATGTTTTTCATATAGAGAACGTGTATAGCTATGCTTGTTCAATGATTTTCAATTATGGACTTGAGAACTATTCTTGATGATATGTGATATGAGCACTAATTTTCATAAAGTCCTCTCTATGTCTTTTTATCTTTTATTTTCCTTTCTGGAAATCTTCTTTTTTAAAATCTTGAAACTTTCTGGGCTACTTTTGAGATTCGATTATATAATGAAGGTCTATCATTAAAATTTGATTTTCATGTTTTTTTTTCCAATCAAATATAATAAAGTGCATACAAGACATGATAGTTCATTTGTTGTCATTAGAAAGACAATGTTTTTCAAAAGTTATGTATTTGCATTCCCAGATTGGTGACTTGGAGATGAGATTAGGTTTTAGAAATGAGTATTAATTATTACCCAAGCCTATACAATCACATGAATTTCATGAATTAGGGTATGTTTGTTTTGAGATTACGTAGTGTTGAAGAAATCCGATTTTGAAATTCTGAGATTTTTAAATAAAGGTGAATAGTTAAAATATATGTTTGTTATGAGACTTTATAAGGTAGGATGTCAAATCAATTATGGAAAAAGTTAGTGGGTGTAATATTATATTATTTGTTGATGTAATAGTAATGATTAGATGATTATAATAGTAAAAATTTAAATGTGTATTAGAATTTGTGTATTAATAGGTTAGAGTGTAGGGTTAATTATGATGATTTTTTTTCAAAATAAAATAGTATTTGAGTAGATTTTATAATCGTTCATTAAATCATTTAACAAATAAAGATTTGAGGTTTTGAAATCTCAAATCCTGACTCATGAGTCAACCAACAAATGATAACTTGATATATTATAACTAGCTAGCTAGGAATATATATATATATATATATATATATATATATATATATATATATATATGAATTTGAAAATGAAAGCGAATAAAACAAATAGAACATTTCCTTTTTATTTCCTAATAATAATAAAAAAATCATTTGAAAATGAAAACGAAGAGGGTGATCATGAGTGATGATAAGTTAATTGAATCCCACATTCATTAATTTTTTTGTCAACATTAAAGAAGAAGCAAATGATGAGTGGTGAGGGAAATGAGTCATTGGATATGAATGAGGATAATGGCCGCCATTAATGAGTAAATAGTCACCTTAGGTATGATTATTGATCAGCTTTCCTGAATTTCCGGTATTTTAATAAACCAAATATAGTTTTTAAATTTTGAAATGTAACTCGACTTAGTGGTTAGAGGTGTCCATCCAGTTCGGAAAATTTGAGTCGAACCGAGATAAACGGTTGGAAAAACTGTTGACCCGGTTTTGATTCCAAATCGAAACCGTGAACCGTGGTTCGACGGTTTGGTTTCGATTCAGCTATATTTCAAACCGTTAAACCGTCGGTTGATCTATTTTTTTTAATTATATTTTATATTATGTATTTATGAGATTTTACTCATTAATTTTAAGTTGTATTGATTATTATTATTAATTTGTATTATAAGTTGTAATTTTTTTAGGTTTATGATTTGTATTTGGTTGTATTTAAATAGTAATTTCTAATTTTTGAACTTATAACTTATAAGTTGTAATGTAGTATTGTTGTAACTTGTAAATGTAAGTTCTATTTTTTAATTTAAATCAAATTATTTACTCAAAAAAAATTGTTATTTTGTAATATATGAATAATTATAATATTTATATGTAAATTTAATTTTTAAAAATTATAAAAAAATTATAAAAATTAAAAACATTATAAAAATTGAAAGAAAAAAGAAAACAAACCGTCGAAACCGGAATCCCCACAGATTTGATTCGATTTGGTCTTCCACAATTTTCCGAACTGGCGGTTCGAACCATTTGAGCACCTCTATTTGAAATATATTCCAAAAATTATATATCACTAATTTCTATTTATAAATCAATTCAATTAGACATGCATATCGTTCATTCTTATAGCTTGTATCAATTTCAACTTTGAATCTCGTCGTTCATCCTTATAGCTCGTATCAATTTCAACTTTGGATCTCGTTGTCTCTTTTGCATGCTTGCTATCTTGCCCCCCTCATCCCCTTCCTAACTACTTAGAATATGAAGAAAATATAATCAAATTATTGAATCTTTTTTTTTTCTCAAATTAATTTTTTTTTCTATTTTGAATTCTTAAAAGAATATAATAAATAAATAGAGTAGTAACATTGTTGAGATAATTATTCAAAAAATGAAAGATATTAAATCTTTCGTGTGTGTATATAAATAAATAAATAAATAAATAAATATATATATATATATATATATATATATATATATATTTGTAACAAATTTTGGTTCATACGTCACACAAACACTTATTTGTAATAATGTTGGTCATGAATTGTGAAGATTTTCATTATTAATATCAACTTCATTTTGTGACACTTAATTGCGACATTTTCTCTGTTATTGGGTGCACCTCGAAGGTCCATCAAATATTACAAATTAGATACAATGTTTGTTTGTCGTAATTTGTATGTATGAGGCTATATGTGTATTTATATAGAAATGAAATATATATGTTGGGATATTTCTGACTAGGTTTTGATGAGACAATATAATATTAGATGATCTTTTAGAGTACTCATTTTTCCACGTGTTATAAGTGGATTATAGCTTGATAGGTTCAACTTTTTCTATGTCTTGGGCTGTAAAGTTGTAATATGAAGATGTAGTATACTGATTATGGCAGGTTTCTAGAGGATAAGAAACCTGGATCAAGAAGCAGCAAACAGATAACATCAAGGAAAACTGGGAACTGACTGCAGGTTTCAGGAACAGAAAGTTGTTCTGAAACAGAATCCTGGCGCAAAACAGAAAGCTACTGCTATCAAAACAGCAAGCAGTAAGTCTTTTTAACATCACTCAATACAGTACGATGAATGTTTATTGAATGATGTACGAGAATGGCTCAAGGAGCTGTTAGACAGAAGTTTGTGATAAGCATATGAGGTGTTGTCACCTAGAAAGCGACTCTGCAAAGTACTGTAGCTAGAATATGGCGTCATTAATGCAAATCAGAGAAGGACAATCCTTCCAATCTAGTCTGTCCCAGACGCATTAAATGCGAAGATTTGAAGATCAATTTGAAGTGCGACAAGAATAATGTCTCTCTTCAACGGACATTTTCCTACTGATATAAATAGAAGGATGGAGTGATCTTGGAAACTAGTGAACAACTGAGCAATTTTACATCTCTAAAATATCAATCCCTCAAGCTATCTCTCAAGCTCTCAAGTTCAGTCACTCAACCTTCAAGAAATAGTCTACCATTCAAACACTCGAGCTTTCAAGTTCAAGACTGTCTTCACCGCAACAGTTAAAGAAACAAACATATACTTTTAACTATTTGTTGTGTGCTAGGTTGTTTTAGTTTGGTGTAACTTAGTTGATAGGATTGAGATCCTTGCTAAGTATATAGTCTTGTGTAGGCTAATTTCTCTGTGTGAGATATTGTACCATGTGTGGGATTTGACCTAGGAATCTTAAATTCTAGTAGGTTTAACTTGTTTGGAAAAGGTTTGTAAAACTGTGTCTTGTAAAGCAAACTGACCATAACGAAGTTCCTCCTCAGTGAAGGAGTAGAGTGGATGTAGAAGGGTTACTCCACCTTCGGACTATTAGAAGCCATAAGTGTTTACTGCTTATCTTACTTGCTGCATTGCATTGTTTTATATCCATCTTGTTGCATTTATCATAAGCATTCTGGTCAAAGGATTGTGATAAAATCATATTTGAAAAGAAAACTGGTTTTCATAAAAAAAAATTCTATCTTATATTATTCCGCTGCATACTGTGATACCGAGCCAGAAACCTGAATCAACATTATGCCAGGTTTCTGAATCGAGTCAAATTATTGCATTCTCTGTAGAATCAGGAACCTGTTCACCAAAGTTTTAAAAAAAGTTTAAAAATCGATAGAAGTTCATTCACCCCAAACCTCTAACCATTTGAGACCAACAATATACACACCAAATATACTACATCAAATGTAGCATGAATTTTATCGAACATATGAATTATACTATACCAAATATACACTAAATATACTATACCAAATTTAGCATGAATTATATCGAACAGATGAACCATATGTTATGTCACAAAATCATGACATTCATGAAAACATGGAATGGTATATTAAAATTAGTAAATCGTAAATATTAAATATATATCATATTCAATTCATTGCCAAAAAGTGATATAAAAATATATATTAAATCGGCCCTCTTTTGCTTTTATTTTTTTCCATGTGCATATTAAGTAGTCTTTAGTGTTGGTACTAACAGACGTTTTCAAAATAATTATTTATTAAAATTAGAACTATTCCTTTGTATCTTATCAGTACTTTTGAATTAATAATAATCATAACTTCATACTTGGGGCAAACTTCGCTTTATTAAAAGTGAAATCAAGCTTCAATTTAATGCTATATATTCGTTGAATTAAAGGATCTATATTATTTGCCAACCCTCTCAACTATCTTTTTTTTTTTTTATTCTCTGGGGGCGATGATGGTGTTTTTCATTCGCCATTATTTTTTATTAAAGTTCTTTTTTTTTTTTAATAAGAAAACTGATTATAATTGTGACATCAATTGTTTGACTCCATTAAAAACTCGAGTGGTATATATATTAGACCGTTTCATGAATCTTATTATGTAAGATGTATCAATTCATAACTCATAATCCATATAATAGAGATTAACTTGTGAAAATTTGGATATGTAGTTACTGGGACTATGTCTCACAAAATTATATCTGTAAATAATCTTACATAAGTTTTTTTGTGTGTAAGAACTCAATACTAGGTTATATATATGCACACAATGTTTCCTATAATATGTGATATGTATAATATGATGTCTTAAAATAAAATATGTATTACTTATGATGGCATTATATTATATTGTATACCATAATGTGATAATAGAGATATGTTATATATTTTCAAAATGAAAAAGCCCAGTTCGAATTATTTATATTTTATTTGACAAAACATCTAGGAGATTATTTTGGGAGAAATCCGGTCCCTTTTGTTTCTCTAAAGCAGATTTATTACATTTATTTTCTATACACTTATTTACATTTATTATAAAATATATACTTTTTAAAGAAAACTACCATAATCTATTTTTAATGAAAACGAATTTGATTGAATATGTACATTAATTAATTTTCGTATGATATGTACAAATTAATAAAATCAAAATTACCTTTAATCTATTTTTATTTTTAACATATCTCTCCGCTTTTAACATAAAAAATCTCATTTGTAATCTCACTCCACTTTATCCAAAAAAATAAAATATATTGACATATTCATTTGAACAACTTTTGTCATAATCGGAACAAAACCAAGCAATATTTTGATTTACATTTTGTTCCCCATTCATTATCAGAATAGATATCTCCCGAAAATTTTATATATATATATATAACCCAATTGATCAACACATATATTCCCTACCTTTTCACGTTAGTTTTACTATATAAATAAAAAATGCCACTATTTATTAACATAATAACTTATAATATGATATGATCTCATGGATAGTTACTGTAAGATGCATTTTTATTAACCACATAAATTCATAGGTAACTTGAAGTATAGATTATGGGTTGACTTGTCTCAAATAACTATATTCGTGAGACGGTTTCACATAATATCCACTGAATATCGCTATCACCATGTTATGTAGTTTTAACATTGTATGGTACAGTATATCATTTGCTCATTGACAAGGTTCCAAGTCCAATATAAACTTTTCTTTTCCACAAAATTTATATGATAATACCTCATGAAAATAATTTTGTGAGACTGGATTTCACGGTCCAAAACTCAAACTCATTTTCACAATCAATCCCTATTTCTTGGTTTATGAGTTTTTGATTGACTCGTCTTACGACAATATATCTATAGGACGATTTCAAAAGAATTTATTATTATTATTATTATTATTATTATTATTTATTTATTTATTTACTTTTGGGATCTTATCTTGAATGACAAACTTAGTAAAAAAATCATCAATAATTTTATTTTTCAAACATTATAAGTACCAAGTACTAACACGACAAAGACAAAATTGAGTGGCACACATAAGAATCCCTACATAATCATGATGAGTTATTCAACTATTGTAGGGTAATAAAAAGAGGCAATAAACTCTAAATTCAAGGCATGGGACCAAAGATTCCTAAAAACACTCTTTAAATTGCTGAATGAGAAAATATCATATTCATCAACAATAACACACCACCTCTCATGGACTAAGACTTTTCCCCAAATCTCAAATTTGATTTGGTTCATCATGCAATGTATACCTATATAATAAATAACAATTTATTGTATCGAAATTTAAAATATTCTCTGAAAATATACAGAAGATGATCATCTTAGGTCATCTCTTTATGAAAAACTTCAAGAATATTTATAAATAAATAATTATTGTTATCCAAATTTTATAGTTTTTGGCATTTCGCCCGTCAAAAGGGCAAAACTTTTTTCTGTTGCACTTTGTCTCCCTTACAATTTGTTGCATATTGATACAATGTATCAATATAAGCTCATATACGACGAAATGTAACAAAAAAATTGCATGGTAAAGTTCAAAAAAAAAAAAAAAAAAAAAACAACTGTAACCCTCTGTTGGGAATTTGCAATTACCCATTTGGAAATGACTATTTATTAATTCGAGGTAAATAAAAAATATGGAATTAGAATATGCACAATAATATCTAATTAGTTCGGGATTGATTACTTTAGTTATAAAATATAATGGGGAATCATATATGTGAAAGTGTGTGTATATATTGTTATAAAAACTCAACATGAATTTATTTTTGAAGGTAAATAAATTCTCTCTCTTTTTAAATTCTCATAAATTCAAAGTAAAGTTTGGTGTGTGTGTATATATATTATAAATGAAAGCATGGCACTAGCTAGTGATTAGTGATGTCTACTGAATAGGATTAATAATCGTAATTCAATGATGAGCATAAAGGATTCATAAAAAAATGTTAGGTCGGAAGAGGCTTCGAGACCAGAAAAAACTTTTTTTTAATTTAAAAAAAAAATAAAAAATTTATTGCACTAAATATGTGCTAGTTGAACTTGACGAAAGAATAACGAAAGCCCCATTCTGTAATTACCCCCTATTTTTATAAATTAAATTAATTCAATGGCCCCATCAAACACTAATTATTTTGCAATTTTTTTTTCTTCTAGTACAAAATTATTACTTTCATAATGTGGGAGGTTATACTTGATAATCTGTCAGTATAAGTACAAACTCGATTCATTATCCCAATTATGAGTCCATTTTAGTTTAATTTTAGATATACTAAACTTAGTAAGATGCAGATTGTTATACTTTGAAATTAAACAAAAACTTTTGTGCACAAGGTGCACGGATCCAAATCTCTGCACAACAATACTATTATATTATATGAAATAATACTCTTATATTATATGAATGATACTGTTATATTATATGAGTAATACTGTTGTATAGTTTTAACAGTATTACTCATATAATACAACAGTATTGTTGTGTACAGATCTGGATTTGTGCACCTTGTGCACAGGAGTGTCACTCCTCAAAATTAATGTATTTGAAATATCTTCTTTTATATATATGTTCCAAATGTGGTCTGATCATTTTTACAATTTTAATAAGATCAAAACTTAAAGGTGCATATTTTCACAAATTTTCTTCTAAGATGGACTTAACCCACAATTTAGTCAATTTGTTGGTTTATAGCAATCATCTGTTTTATAGTAATATTAGCAATTTAATCATAAATCTGATAATTCAAATATACCTTTTGATTTATGTAGTAGCAATTATTAGATGGACTACAATGATATCACCAAATTAGGCAGACATAAATCTTGATATCAAGTTATTAAAATAAAAAATAAAAAAATCTTTGCGAGGTGGTTTTATCTGTCCCCAATTTTTATAAAATTGTCGATTTAACTATTATAATTTTGTAAAGTATGTGCTATTTTAGCCAAATTTTTTGATGGAATAAAATTCACTTGCAAAAGATTCAACTTTAAGGGTCATCATTATACATTGTTTAAAAGAAAAACTCAAAATTAGCATAAATTTCAATTTACAGGCTTCCATGATATTCCAAATGTCACCTAATTTTGCATAGTTTTACCTAATCGACAAAGCAACAACTAGATTGATAATTTAAAAAAAAAGGATTTGATTAAAATGAAAAGAAAAAAAAACAATTATCGAAAGGTAATTCATGAAATATCCCAAGACGTCTAATTTTCAAATACTGCCTAAATTTTTGATATTATTGAAAAAATGGCTAAATTCAAAATTAAAATTGGGTATGTTTGGCGGAAGAAAATAACTAGTGGTGGGGACATAATTGAGTAAGTCAACTACATTTTCGAGGTTGATTAAGACTGCGTAACTATAATTTTTAGACCACTCAACAGGGGACATCATTTTGTAGTTTACTATGCAATTAAGTGTAGAATAAATATATTATATGAGTTTAGTACTATTAATATCTAGTATTAATTCATTACATATTATTCAAGCACATTTGGAAAAAACAAGAGCATTAGTATTTCATAAAATCATAAGGTAATTTACTTTTTACTCAAGTAAAATTATTGTGTTTATATTAGAGAAAGAAAAACTAATGCACACTATAGACTAGCAGCACCACCAACCTATCGTAGGTACATATTAATGTAACTATTGTTGATGTATTAAAATTTTAACATAAATACTAATTTCACGCCACATACTTTAAAGGAGTGAGATATTTACATATTGGTGATGAATATATTAAGACATGTCAATGGTGGACATGTGAGTGCGAGTAACGTTCATCTACTTAGGTGATCAATGTTGCTTATTGTACATAATTTTAGAACTAGATATTATGTAGTACACTTAAATCAATTTAAATTATAAACTAAGATAAAAATTTATATACACGAGGTTACATGCAAGTCGTCTCAATCCACTTTCCCCACCCAATAGTCATTTTATAATAGAATGACAAATTGATATACACGGTTGAAAAATCTATATATGTGGATGAAAAATAGATAAATATCAAAGAAGCGCGTAGGGGGGCTCATTTTAGGGACTCGTATTTGATCAAAATAGTGTGTGTATATACACAGAGTTAATTATTTAGACCAAAAAAAAAACCCCCTAAAAAAATACGTCACACGTAAGTCACATACCAAAATCCAGTGAAAAATGACCAAAATAAATTAATTTAGTAATTTAAGTGCTAAATCCATATAGTAAGTATTTACATTGGTGCAAAAAAAAAATTGATGGTTGATGTGCAAAATTGTTGATAGTTTAATGAAATTGTTGTAATTACCTATATATATATATATATATATATATTATTATTATTTTTTATTTAAATTCTAATCTTTATTGAAACTATCTATTTTCTCTCACAAAATCGTCACCCTTCCTTGCAAATCTTTCTTTCTTTTTTGGTTCGATCTGTTTGTGTTGAGTTGTTTGTGATTCTTCTATTTCTCTTACGTGGATGGAGACTTTTTTTTTTTTTTTTTTTAAATTACAGACGCAACAAAATTTGGAAGAAGAAGAAGGCGGCGGCTCAAGAGTTGTTAGTTACAATGGTTTTATTTCTAATTCCATTCAATTTGGGATTAATGAATTTATAAATGATTTTGCTTTGGTTCATGTCAGAATGACTGAAAAGCCCTTTAGAATATATATATATATATGGGGCACATGATTGTATTTTGGTAAAAAGTGTCACGAAATCAATTATATGGTAATTACAAATTTTGGTGAATTTAGGTTACAAGATATGACAAATCATGCATTTTAGGTTACAAATACAACAAAAATATTTAGGCTCAGAAGTGGAAACTATCGTAGTTTGAATAACTAAATTATATCAAACCTAATGAAAAATATTTAACATTTTTTTAAAGTGATTTAGATCATCTTAAAGAGAGTACTATACTAATAATTAAGCTTTTCTCACCACAATACTTTTATGGATTGATAGGGAAAAAAAATAAAAATTTACAACACAAACTTTCACAATAATATATAATTTCAACATGACTTCAAATTTAGTATTAGCATAATTTAACATAATTTTTAATTTGAAACCCAATTTATTTTTAGGTAAGAGATTATCATGATGTCTAACTAATTTTTACAGAATACATATCAATATCATATTATTCCCTTTAAATTTTTAGGATAGCATGACATCAAATGTTTAAAAAAACTCAAAAACTTATGAGACTGTCTCACAAGAGTCTCACCCTTAAAGTAGTCAAAAATGTTGTCAATCTTTCATAAATTATTGATGGTTATTCAAATTGCAAAAGTTAAATTCATAATTTGTTTTTATAAAATTTATTGGCAATTTTTATGTTTTTCTTTTACTATATTTGTAATACAAATCATATAAACTGATTACAATTTACAACCATATCACAAAACAAAATTTGATGTACACAAAATCTGCACAGTTGTTAATAATCTCGACATCTCATTGTATTTCTTTTATCATTAAGTCAAGATCTCATTGCTTATCAGAATTTATAAGTAAAAAATCCATTATTTTTCATCAATTAATCTTACACCACCTTCAAGAAACCGGTTTTTACAAATCGAGCAGAAGGTTTTTTTTATTGATAAATCAGAAATAAAAGTTATACGGTATATACAAAATTAAAATTATTTTTTTTAGAAAAAGACGAAAGTAGCCTTGGGGGTGTTAAGGTTTCGTGTTATGATTGGTCCAAATATCGTATAGATGATTGAATAGTCCCTTTCATTTGTTGATTAAAGTCACGTGGTCCATAAAGTTGCCGACACCAATCAACCGCCAATACTAATTCAAATGTAGGGAGACTGTTATTCAAAATTATTGTTTTTTTTATAAGCCCAGATTCGTTGACTTTATACTATCATCACTATGATTTTCTATATTATTGTTATATATTAATACTAAAAAAGTAATTGCTTCCTACTATATAAATTAATATTATATTTGGCCCTATGGTATTGAAAATCTAGTATTTTGCTTCTTCTTTTCCTCTAATTCTCTATCAATTATCAATCTAGCCACAATGTATGACCAATACAATTCTTCTAACTTGGTCATAGTTAATTGATATATGTAGGATTTTAAGGATTTCAATCAAATATTATCATATACCTTATTTTAATACAATCTTATATAGATTATATTTGGTGAGGACACATATAAACATATAATGCAGTGTCTATCGTCCATTTACGTATATATTATATGAGCGAGTGCATTTATATATATTGTGTATGTGGTTATCGATAGAAATATTCAAATAAATTTAATTTATATGGTGATATACTGATGTAGCACTTTTAAAACACATTATCTCTTAAAATGACTTTTATTATGACAAATGTTATATATTCCCATCATTGGGGAATTTTTTTATAATTTTTTTCGGTGGATAATTATTATAAGTCTTAACAACTAATTTCATTTTTTTAGTTTCTCAATATACACATAAAGTCTTCTATTAGACAACTATTTATCAAATAAAGTTGACATATCTTGTCAAAAAATGTATATATTCGTTGTTATTAGAATAACAAAAGAACTTTATTATTAAGAATAAAGAGCACCAAACATATATAACAACATGATCTAAGCTAACCTCGCCCCGATTTATTCTCTTATATTCTTGTTATCTATATATATTGTTAAAAATCTTAACAATTAACTATGTTGAAATAATAAAAGAATAAAACACACGCATGAAAGAACAAAACCTAGAAACAAAAATACAACTATTATTAGAAGGGCGAGAAAACCATAAGTATGTTGAAATGTCAGTTCAATACATTGTGTCGTTCTTTCAATCCACTCAAAAGTGATTGGTTGTTTGTTAATTAAATATGAAACACATGCCTTTAATTTAATTTAACCCACCGTCAAGTCCAAACAAAACAAAACAAAATAAAATAAAATCTCTAATATTCAGGTAAATCTTTCAGAATCAAACCTCCCAATTTTTATAAATGAGAGTTCAGACAGTTTGTTAAATCTATATCTTATGCTCGATATATTCCCATGATTCATCGCTTGAAATACTTAAATGGATTATATCCATTAAAAAAAATATTTAATTCTAGGTAAGCGTGATTTATTGTACTTATACATAATACATGCATGTATAAGGTATACTGTATATGTACCAAATTAAATACTGAATAAATAACAGTTTGTCCACAATGATATCTGAACACAAAATTAAATATCATAAATAAATATCTCAAAAATTATACTTCTCCATCGTTTATATATATATAGAGGCTTAGGCTCATTGAATCTTTCATAAGTATTAAAAAAATCATTGGAAAGATAATTAAACAAGTTAATTTCCTATTATTTCAATGTTTAGTGAGTATTATACTTTCAAATATATTATTTCATAGTAATACATATTAAATACAAATAATATTGACAAATAAACTAGATAAATATAAGTTTATATAAAATTGAATTATATATTTGGAATATTGGTAAAAGAAAATAAACATATATATACACACGAGACAAGGTGAGTAAAAAAAATAAAATAGATCTCTCAAAATTTGAGGTAAAAAGTATGTCGGTCAAACCGCCCAAAAATCAGAACAATTGCCTGTGAAACCTTTTGTCCACTCACACGGAGACACGTGTGAACGTAAGCTCATGGAAGTCAAAGTTATGTGAAATGAAATCCTAACAACCTATTCATTCTCCCAAAACCAAAACGAGGCCTATTTATTTATTTTAATGTTTTGCAAAATAATGGTACCTGTTTTCAAATTGTACACTATTTCTAGAAAATAATCCACATTTCCTTTTTTTATTTGTCTTGAAAGTTCATATTATATTTTAAAGGTATATTAAATATTTTTTTCTTATGTACTATTACTTAATTTACATTGAAATTCACAAATTTTATTTATCATCTTTTGAACAATATTATTAAATAAAGGTGCGTATGATGGGAATTTCAAACATATTAAATGTTTTTTTTAATCCCAATGAAGATAAGAAATGAGCTATTTTATGAGATATAAGTAGTCATTGATTTTAATTTGGTTTGTAATATTATACATTTGGGGGAAAATGCTTTTTAATGAATAACTCTTGAGATCACTCTTCAAGCTATCCAATGAAGCAAACTTTTTATTCCAATCCTGTATTTATTTCTACATTTTTCCATACAAAAATATAAATAGATAAATCAAGAAATTAAAAAGTTAAACAATTAGCTCGTATATAATTGCAGTGTATTATAGACAAACGAAATTAGGTGAAATAAATTCAGAATCCTAAAAAACAATAAAGTAACATGATCCACGTGTCTGAACTTGATTTATTTAATTAAATAATGAAGGAAAAAGCCACGATATAATGTCACGTGTCGGTGAAATGACTCGCATTAAAATAATCTCAAGTGGCGTAACGGCTAAAGGTAGCGCTTTAACTCAAAGCCAAGTAAACTCCTCTCTCCCTACTCTCTTTCTCTCTCTTATTTCTCTCTCTAGTCTCTCACTCACACTGTGTGCTCAATGTGTGTTTCTGCATGTTCATATATTTCTCCTTCTCCTTGTGGTGCACATAGTTAATTAAGCGGGTGAAGGACATAATTCTGGCCGGGTTAAGGGTGGTGTGTCGACTCGGCGGAGGCGGCAACCGGCGGCGGAGGGTGAAGATTAAGGTGATGGAGTGGTGGCATAAAATTGTCTTCCCTGTTAGGCGGGCTTGGTTTGCTATTTCGGCCCGTGTTAAAGCCCGCAAAAATGGTAATAATCTGCTTTCCTTTATAAGGTCTCTGATCACTCTTTCGTATCTAGTTTAGCTCCAAAGTCAAATTGAAACCCCAATTGTCAGTGATTGAATTTATACCATTCATTTGCCCTCTTTCTCTCTCTTAGATATTTTGGTAATCTACAGTTGGCGAGTGGGATTAGAAGTTGGTTAACTCTGTTGTTTTCACTGTTTTGGTATTTATATTAATTAATTGTCTTAATTAGTTTTTTACGAGTGGTGGGTAGGTGTTACAGCTGTAGATTTTCTTAGCTTCATGATTGATTCTTTGATTTTAATACGAGGGATTTGGGATAATTTAGCTCATTAATTCGATTCATTCTTGTTTTCCCTTTTGGGTTTTCTCCGAAGAAATTATTCTTTTTTTTTTCCCTTAGCAAAATTAAAATTAATTGATATTGATCTTACTCGAATACACTAGAAATAATGGAGATTTCCTTTTTTTTTTTTTTTTTTTGGTTTGGAATTTTTTGGTGAAGTTACTGGAGAATAAAGCATATACACACCGCTTTACATTTTTAAAGCAAAACACTTTCTTGGGACCTCTTTGTCTCGTTATGTAAATACTATACCTGGTGAAACTATACAAAGTACTGAAGAATAGCATTCATATATGTATCTATGTGTATCACTATTGTATATAGCCAGTGGATAATACCTGATGTAGTTTCATCAAGTTTAACCCTTGCTGTTCTTTAAGGTCATAAGGATAAGGATAAAATCGATACATATTTCACATTTACTTAGTTGGGAATAAAGGGGGTCTTTTTCTTAGTTGACTCCCTTGGATGCCTTGGCCTAAAGTCCGTTTCAGAATCTAAAAAATAAGTCTAATATGGCTGTTGAAGAAATTAAAGTTGTGAATTCTTTGTTAATCAAAAGATTTGTCAATGTCAACATCATGGACTCATCTTGATTGGCTGTATTATTATTTCTAAACTTAGAGAGGTCTAGTGAAAAAGATAGGCATTTCAACTAGCTAAAAGAAGGAAGGATCTTCAGAATTAGAAGTGATGCGCTTAGATGCAAACTTAGCTATCTTTCTAGCGATTACTTCTAAGAGAGATAGCTTTTAGCACTTTTGCAGTTTTGAATATTGCCTCAGCAAAAAAGTTTAGCAGCATAATAAGAGGATGATGTTGTCCCGGTTGTATTAAATTTGGTACCGGCTGTTATAAATTAGTGGTAAGCATGCACTAGAGCAGAGAATTATGCCGTTTGGTGATAATAATATCTTGCTTGATGATAGGTATTAAGAATTTATGAAAAGGATTGGTTCTGGATTACCAGATAATTTGGCATAATATGTTTATCCTTGTTCTTGTCATCCACTTGTTTATTTGTGCACTCGTAACTATTTAAAAAATGAGTTTTGACGCACTAATGATGGTTTTGGCATTAAGTTCCCTTTCTTTTCTAAATATTTTATGCTACATATATTTAAAGATTCCACTTGTGGCTGCTTATATCCACTGGGTAAGTTCCACTCAAAGTCATTAAAGTTTGAGATATTGGACCCCTTAGTATGACAACAACCAAAATTATGTCCCACTTTTTTCCATTTTTGTTCAACATGGCCTCCTGGGATTTGTTTTATTTTGTTTTCCTTTATTTTATTTTATTTTTTGTGGTGGTTGGGTGGAGGGTGTCTAATATTTTAGGCTTGATAAGACATGCGGGCTTCGAGTAACTTAAACTTGAATTGATTAGCTTTTCAAGTCAATCCCAAGTAGCTGACGATCCGGCTCGTCTCAGTATAAACAACATATGTTGTTTGTGAGTCAACGGCTATCTGAGAGGGACGTAACTTGTATATTGATTGCTTAGAGTTTCATTGTACTCGCCCAAAAAACGATAGAATTGAAGTGGGGTAGGAACAATATATAGGATATGGAAGAATCAATACAACCTTGGACTGTACATAGTCACCCAAAAGAATCTAATTCCTTGGTTGTTGAGCATTCAAGAATAATGTCCAACAGATGAGATGCTCATACAACATCTTATGTTAGCCATTCCACATCATCTTTCGATCTTGTTCTGTTGGTTTTTGTTGCATACATTAACGTCCCAGATGCTAATTTTTGTTCTATTCGGTTTCTTCAGGTGCTGGGCTTCTAAAACTTCACGATGACATCCAAACATGTGGATATGAGGACGTGCAGATAATGTGGGAAATGTTAAAGAAAACGGAATCAGAAGTGATGTCGAACCACAATAAACGTAAGCAACGATGGTTCTCGAGGAATTTCTCGTGCTCCAACCATGGCTTGTCAGCTCGGTCCTTCTCAACAGCTTAAACACAATAAGAAATACTTTCTTTCTACTGTAATAATGGGTACATGATAATGGTCGCATTCACTTTCAGATTGTATAGACTTCATTTGTACAGTGAAGTCATTTGTAAATATGCATCATGCTTTGCCATGATCTCTCTGGAAGGAGTGTTTTTTTATACTGTGGAAACCACCTCTGAGTGAACCATTTTAACTCACCTTTTTAAGTACTTGTTTATTAACACTAAAATATGATAGTGTTTTTTTCGTTTTTTTTTTTTAAATAAATTTCAAGAATTGTCATCATCTAAGTTCGTTCTCTATACTTATGGGGTTGGCTGGGAAATAATATTTTATCGCTACAAGTCGAGATAATCAAGCACGAGAATGAGCAGAGTAACAGTTTTTTTAGTTATGTAGTTATCCATCAGTTTACAATTCTTAAATTGTATAATATTAAAATAGATAATTTATTTCAATGTATTAATAATAAAAGTCATCCTTGTACCAAGACGGGGAAATAAATGGGCTCACCAGCAAGTTGGGCTGGGTCCGAGGAAGTTAAAATGGGCCTGGTCAAATGGATTGGCTACCCATCAGTTTCATGGGCCCCATAAATTTCTCAAAAGTCAAACATTAAGCTTGTGCGAAATGCAAAATGTAGACTTATTCTTGGAATAGAAATCACCACATTCATCTCTCTCAAAGATGCTAATTTAGCACTGCAAAATTGAAATCCAGGAAACTCACCTTGTTCATCCGAATTCTCTATTTCATCTCGTGATTCATTTAACCAATAAACAAACACCACGTATACAACATTGAAAGAGTTGAGCAAGGAACAGTGAAACCAAACACAAGCTGAAACATCATTTTGCGATAAAGAACAAGTGAATACACCTCAGAATAGAACAACACAAGAATTAGCAGAGAATCATTATACATTTCCATGATCACATCAAGTATTTTAGACTAACCCATTTGCTTTCACCATCACCTTGGAGGTTATATGATATTATCACTTAGCACTATAAAACATTAGTGGAAGAAGATAGGCTAACCACCATTTGCAAGCTCTATATTCTTGTCTAAACCATCAAATGGACATCCTAGATTTCAACACCTGGACAGAGACTGAAAGTGACATCACAACATCATAATGAAAGCCTCCTTAAGACATAATGGCAACTCACTTCCCAATAGTGAGTCTCTCCTTGCTTTGCCTATGCTAACAATTATGCCAATAGAAAGCCAGAAAGAAGAAGATTTGCTGAGTTCTGATTTTGGTCCTGGTTTCCTTTTTCGAGAGTAACCAACTCTGGAAGTTTTAAACAGATTGGACAATAGAAGGGTATGTTTTCCTATGTTCATTTACACACGGAGACACACTGATCTGCTCATTTATGAAGGATGGTCCTATGCATGTTTAGTATCATTTTACTTATTAACACATTGCTCGAGCCTCAATGTACTGAAACAAATCTCAAAAAGTCTATAAAGAAGTAAGTTATTTCAGTATCCAATCATATGCAAGCCCACATGGAAACAGCTACTGATATCCATCTATAAAAGAAACAGAAACGAATATTGCAATTCCATACTTGAGGATTAAGAAAACGTAAGAACCGAAGCATTTCTGAGAGTTGCATTTATTTGTGGAAGTAGAGCTACTAATTCGATTATGAAAAGAAAATTGATTACTTCCCATAATGATGAAATTTAAGTACTACAGAATCACAATGACGAATTACAACAGAAGAGCAACAAGCCAAATTAATATTAATTAGCTTACGACAATTGTTATAATGATGATGAACACAACTACCATAACCATAACTATAAGAATATTAAAAGCAAACACGCCAAGTAGAATTCAAATTAATGTCCTAGTATACCTGATTTAAGAAACAAGCTCAACAGATACAGCTATGAGATTATACCAAAAAAAAGTGATCTTTAGAAACTTTTCTTTTTATAAGTGTGTTGTCGCTCTGTAATTTATTGTGAATGAATATCAGTTGTCAGATTACACAAAAGGGCACCTTTGTCCTAAATAAACCATGATCATAATAGCTAGTTGTATATTATTGTATAGGTCCCTTAATGACATTTCAGTTTTCGCAATTATTAGATGGATTCAGGGATTACCAAAAAGAATAGCACGTAGAAAATGAAGAGATAAATTTGGATTTAGCAATGCTAATATGGGACCATGTTGAGCATGCTGTGAAAAGCAACAATAAGAAAATTAGGTAAGCAGACAACATTCAAAAAACAAGCCTCAGTGTATTACCAAGAAGAGTTGTGAACCAGACCTTCATACTCTTACATTAGAAGCATCGCAATATCGTGAAAACAGATCATAAGATAGTGGAAAAGTAACTCTCAGTGTGTATGAAAGGACAATACCATAATGTGAACAAGACCTCTATACTCTTCGAAGCGCCATAATATCCTGCAAAAAAAACATAAGTTAAGAGTGCAAAAAGTAACTCTCACTGTGGCTGTGAAAGGATGACAAGATACTTATATTATTATAATTAATAGAATTTGTTGATAGAACAAATCGCTGGCATAGTAATAGAATGCTCCTAGGACTGTCAAACACTGTAGCCCAAAATAATAGTAAAAGATATGATAACACAAACATCATAAGAAACAGACCTGTAGCCTATATCTCTGTGATTTATGCAACTCCTGTGTATTAATAAACACCAATATCCCAAGCCTGTAAAAGAGTCGTAAGAAATGCCAGTAAAAAATGTACGAATGGAAAAAACTTAAAGATAAATGAGATTAGCTTGTGAACTGTATCTCTGTAGACTGTAGTCTGAGTTATCCCTCAAGAGTGCAAGATGCAATACAATCTGAAATATAGACAAGACTACAAAGAGAAACTGGATTTCCAATAGAAGTATGATCACAGCACTCAAATGAAGTAATAAAGTCTTTCAAGAGAACTAATCGGTTCATGCTCTGAAATATTTGAAGTAAAAAAAAAAAAAAGCAGCAGCAGCAAACAGTGTAAGCAATGAACACAAATTACAATTTAACCATATTTTTTGAAGCAATATTTTCTCAACATGCATGAATTTAGTATGGTATGTGTGTTTGTGTGTGAATCTAAGGTGATACAGTGTCAAATAAGGCCAAGTCATTTCAACATTCGCAGTGATATTGATGTTCATCATTCAGATAATTAAACAAGCAAGGGCTGTATATCCTCGTTATTTTTTAACAATATTTTGCTTGAACCACAATGGCTGGTTGTACAAGACAAACAAATGACAGGATTGTTGCCTATCAACCCTGCCTACATAAATGATAGCTTTTGTATCTGCACAAATCCTTAAGTACATTATTAATCAGCGTTTTGAAAGGATATAAATAGTTATTCCAAAAGAACATCCTCAACTACAAAGTAAAAGCATAGATACTTTTACAGGACAAATATAGAGCACCACATTAATACATAAATATGTACGTAAATCAACATGGAGCTATACTAACTCAGGTGTGCAATTTAGCAAATGAGGTTAGACGCACAGTCATACACACAACAGAAAAGTAAGACATATGTCATAAAAGAAAAGACAAAACAATGAAAACAACTGGTTAAACTGTGTCGTTAATATTAAGATCCCAACCAAACTTGATGGTGAAGGAAGATGGACATGACTTTTGCATCATGCAATCCCACCATTTGTTTCTAAGGTACTGAACTACACAAATTATTCCTGCAAAACTGATCTAGAGTTTCTCATTGACTGTAAATTACAGGAAAAATAAAAGAGAGAGAGAGAGAGAGAGAGAGAGAGAGAGGGATAGAGAGAGAACTGAGGATAATGCTAATCATACAACAGCGCAACCAGAATTTGGCATTCAGCTCGTCTGAGTGGTTGCTGATAATGGGTTCTTCTTCTTCCCACTAAAGAGAAGCCCAATAGCAGAATGGAATAAGGATTCCCTGCTTTGACCCTGTTGTCTTGGAATCGGCAGCTTTACTTTAAGAGCACTTTGCCCATGCAAAGGCCACGAATGAGAACAATCAAATGCGCACACCAGGGCCACGAGATCGGCAGCGCAAAGCATGCCTTTGGGTCCAGTAGGACCATTCACTCATCTATAGAACAACAAATCTATTCTCCATGCTATTCTTCAAATGCACGTGTACATATTTTCTCTAGCAACAACGGCCAATCTTCACCCAGCTTTTGTGGATTAAGCTCCATGGCAACTCTAAAGTCCTGTAACGAAATTGGGCAGTGAGTTCTCTGTTCTTGCACTTCCAAAGGCTTTCCGCTATTTTGTATCTGATATTGATGGCCAGGTTTTACACCATTGATAAGCTTCATATGACCCTGGTTCTTGTTGGTATTATTCTTCGTCAACTCATGCCCTGATCTTGAGCCTACAAGCTCAATGCAAGATCTTATTAATCCTTTCATGTAAGTGTCTATACCATGGTTCAGTACATTGGCACAATCCACCGACACCCCTTCTAGACCCTGTACCACAGCAATCTGCTCCATTCGTTCCCTTAATGATAGACTATCCAACAAAGCAACATCATTAAGTGTACCACTACATCTACTGCTACTCGATGCAGGGAGAGCTCTACGGGCCCCACCAATGCTAACAGGGCACAACGGAACACCAAACGGAGCTCGAAGTGGACTCCTAACAGAAGCCTCTTTGCCGTCGCCTCCTACCACAAACTCAGTCTGGGGAACCAAGGTGTCACTTTCATACCCTGATTGCTGAATGAGTCCTTGATGATGCTGCAATGGCCTCCCAAGATCAGGTGGATTCAAATCCCCATTCTCCAATACGACGTTAAAATCATTTGACTGAGTGCCAGTAGACAGCTGAGGAGCAAAACTAGTCTTCCCATTAGGCCCGAGTGCGCTACGACGGTCACCTGTTCTCCGATCACGAACACTGGTCCTGGCCTTTCGAGGTGAGATGGGAAGCATGTCACCCCCATTTGATAAACCTGGTGAACCAGAGTGGGACCCATTCTGCTGGTATACATCAGCAGATGTATCCTTCCCACCATATTGTGTACCATGTTTCAAAACATCATCTTTGGGTGGTGGCACTTTTTCATTACAAGCATTTCTCAATATCGAACGAATAAGCTGATTGTGGATCGGAATATTCTCCCGACCAAGAATTCTAAGACAAAACTTATTAAACTCAACCTTGCTCAGTTTTAAACTCAAAAACCTATTCAAGTAATAAAAATATTGCTTTGACCCCTCTGGCCCCAGTTTCTTCACTATTTGAGCTTTCAATTCAGCAAGATTGATCCGCGAATGGTGATGTGGTGGTTGCATTTCTATAGACTCTCTCCTTCTCCACACTAAAAATCCATATAATGAAAACACACACTTGCACACGATGCAACAGAACCTTCAATTAATTAGGGTTTCTTTACTACAATTCCAAAAATGCTTTCTCCAGATATCCAATCTCTCCAGAAACAACTTGAAAATTAAAACCCATCTCCAAAACCTCAATTTGAAACACAGCAGTAATTGAAGGGCTGAGCCCACTCCCAGAGATCTCAAACTTTCAATTCAACTGACTCTCCCTCCAAAAACCCAAATTCAAGAAAATAGTAAAATTCTTTAACACTAACTACGAAATTCGCAATTACAATACAAACAAACCCTTTATTGAACTAAACCTCAAAAACCAGATACCTCCATGCAACTCCAAGTAAACCGCCCACGATTTCACCTGTATTGTGAAAATTCAACATTAACCGAAATGCCACTACCTCAGTGAAAGATTTAAGCTTGAATTCTGAACTTCAAAGCTCAGATTTTTTCGCTCAAAATTCAAATTTGATACATCAAGAAAACATAAAGATTCAAACTTGAACAAAAATTTGTGTCCACAGAGATGAAAAAACAAATGGGCTAACCTTATTGAAGCTCCAAGCAATTAGATTCAGAAAACAATTAATCACAGAACACTCTCAGGCTTAGTTTCGTTTTTCCTTTTTTTGTTAACTACTACTCTGAACTTCTCCCACCATTGCTCCTTATCCCTTCAAAATCTTGCTTGGCATTCTCTATTTCACTCTCTGTATTTCCTCAGAATTAATTCTGAATCAGAAATTTGAAGACCCCTTTTCGTTGTTTTCTCTCTCTGATCGCTCTCTTCTTCGATACTCCCTTTCTCTCTCTTCGTTCTCTCTCTTTTTCGTTTTCTGCCTGTTTAGAAAGTAAAATGTTTTTGAGTAATTTTATTCAAAGGTACAATCTTTGATGCACGATTTACAATAGCTGTATGTTGTATGTTGTGCTCAAAATATTGTACCTGGATCTGGCAGGGGGAGAAACGGTTTGGCACTATGAATTTCTTCTTTTAGAAGGTTTTTTAACTCCACTCAACAATATGGACGTGAAATCTACTTGCCATATTATTGGGTGTTTGTAATGACGTAGTTTAATCTAATTGAATAGAAACTACACTCTCCAGAACTGCGATATTGAAATAATAACATATGAGGCTTTTTTTTATTATTTTAAAAAATATAATTTTTGGTTAAGGATTAAGATTCTTCACATAAAATTTGAGAGGGAAGAACAAAATTCATTGTGTTGGTGAGCACAAAATACCTTCATGGGTTTATGGTGGGCTATGTTCCTTTCTCACAAACTAGGTAGTAAAAATTCAAAAAACTAGTAAATCATTAAGTAGACTTTTTATCAAGTTTTTTTCTCATATTAGTACTAGTTATTTTTATCAAAAGTTATGTTGTTAATCAAGTTTATTGCTTTCACATAATCGTATGAAATATCAACATATGAAATTTGTATATTGTTCAAAACAAGAGTTATCTCCATAAAAGTTATTTGAGTTGCAAAAATCTTGTTTTGCTTGTATGACATAGTAGCAAGTTCAATTCAAATTGTTGTTAGCTAACGAATCAACTATGTACGATGATAATAGTGTTAATTGATACTTCATTTATTATTTTATTGTAAATTTAGTTATATTGTTATGGAACTATAAACATAAAGTATTCACATAGACTAATATAACAATTAATTAGTCATAATTATCAACAAAATTAATATGTCATAATTATCAACAAATGAAATGTGTATATTGTTCAAATGAAAATTCTTGTTTTCCTTGTTTGACATAACAAGTTTCTTTAAATTCATTGTTTGATCATGTAACTAGTTTGACTATATACAATAGTTATAATGTTGATTAGAGAAATAAAGTGAATATCGATTTACAGTTCTTCTATATATTCATGGCAAAATGAATATCAACATATATCCAAAATACTATATTTTATCTTTGCTCACTATAAAGTAGATAACATAAAAATCCTGTCACATTAAAAAAAAAAATCAAAAAAGATTGTTAATAGAGATTATTATAGTATTCAATAAAACAACTACCATACAGGTTGGGGAAAAACCAAGAACGTAAAGAAGCAAAAATGATATGTCCAATGAGTGAAATTCTTAATATGTAAATCAATAATGTGTAATAATCTCATCTTCTTAATAATGAAATGTGAAATTAAAATATATATTAAATATGTGATACATCAATAATAGACATATATTAATATTAATATGTGAATGTGGTTGTTTAGTTAAAGAAGAAGCAACTCCGACAACACTTCTTCAAAATTAGGATTAGGAATTAGAAATTAAGTGGAAAAATTAGAGGATGTATTTAATACTACATGAATACATATTTAGTAAGATGGATGTATTAATTATTAAATTAATAAAAAAGGTAAGAAATAAGAATCCCATTAGAAAATACTTCCTCGCATGGAAAGATTTGGACTAAACATGAGAGAATCTAAAGATAAGTGGCTTAACGTAGATAGCACTTGTGTGTGTGATAGTTACACTTGAATTTGAATTCATCTGAGGAAGGTTTGATCAATTCCACTTCCTCTCCAAAATCTCTATATAAACCGAAATAAAAATCCAATCTTTCTCCCACACTTTTTTGCAATGGAAGCTTTTGAAGGTTAGCACAAATCCCAACCCTTCAATTCATTTTCCAATTCTTTGAGCGAAATGTGCAAACCCTTTTGATTACTAACTGTTTCTTTCAGTTTTCACCAAATGTTGAGAAGCTAATGTTTGATTTCTTGAGTGGGTCTTAATTATGAATTGATGCAGTGGATGTAGGAGATCATTTGCTAGCGGAAAATGCTCACTCTGAAGAAATGAAGATGGAGGTGAGACATCTGACAAAGATTTCAGACAAGGATGTAAGAATTCTGAACAAGATAAACTTGGATATTCCCAAAGGAGTGATCATGGGTGTTATCGGGCCGAGTGGCAGTGGGAAATCAACGCTTCTTCGGGCCCTCAATCGGTTGTGGGAGCCCGCATCTGCTTCAGTGTTTCTGGATGGTGTGGATATCTGTCATCTTGATGTTCTTAGCCTTCGTCGAAAAGTTGGCATGTTGTTTCAACTCCCTGTGTTATTTGAAGGTAAAATGTTTGTATCTCTGTGATGTTCTGACTTTTTTTCTTCTTTATTATATATCTGTTTGAAGTTTGATTTGAAAGAGATTTGCATTAGTGGAGGGTAACTTGTGTTGTTAGTTGCTAAATGATGCTCAATTATAAGATTATTTAAACAATCTACACTGTTTGATATTGTAAAAAAGTGTCCACAGTTGTTGAATATTGGTGTTTAATTGTGCAGTGGAAAGGATTAATAGTAAGAATTATAATTGAGTTTTCACAATTCTTTGCATATGCCCCACTTTTCTCAACTTTCATGAACTGCGAGATTCTGCAAGGTTTCGGCTTCTTTTACTACAACCTTTGTGATATATCAAGATAATTGATAAATAAGTTGATATATGTGGTGGGAAATTTCTATAAGTCATTTAGCCTTTTCTGGTTCTTGCTTGACGAATATATTGACTGTTATCAATCATCTTGGATTATAGGGACAGTTGCAGATAACATACGATTTGGTCCACACTTAAAAGGGAAGAAGCTAAATGATAACGAGGTGTACAAGTTATTGGCTCTTGCAGATCTCGATTCCTCTTTCTACAGAAAGCCCGGAGGCGAGTTGTCTGTTGGTCAAGCTCAACGAGTTGCTCTTGCAAGAACCTTAGCTAATGAACCTGAGGTACATCAAATGAGCCTCTTGTAACTCTGATGTCTTTTTGGCTAGATTTGACAAAATTTGTCTGCTTTTGATATCATATATGTTTTCTGTGAAGGTTTTGCTACTTGATGAGCCAACGAGTGCTTTAGATCCAATATCAACTCAGAACATAGAAGATGTTCTAGTGAAGCTGAAGAAAGATCGAGAAATGACCATTATTATGGTTTCTCATAGCATCAAACAAATACAGAGGATTGCTGATATTGTGTGCCTTCTTGTTGATGGAGAGATTGTCGAAATCTTGAAACCCAATCGTCTCTCTGAGGCTAAGCATCCGATGGCTCAAAGGTTTCTTCAGCTTAGCTCTTAACTGTATGTTTCTCTCTAAATCGTAGAGTTGTGTACTTTTAAACTCGTAATATGATGTCATGTTAATTGCAAATCATGTGTTCATTAGCTTCATTTACTGATCCTGATGATATAGTGCTTTGATTAAGTAATTATATGAGGATTAGACCACTGAGAATAACAAGTTAGAACTTGGAAAGCTATAGCTCAGAGTAGTTGATTATTGTCAATGCCATCAAAGAAGCCATTACAACTTTCTCTAGACAATTATTCTAGTCAAGTACTACTCACCTCATGAACAATCTGACAAAAACTCAGAATAAGTCCAGGGAAAAAAAAACCACAATCTTAACAACATCTCGATACTATAATCTGCATCAAATTTTCAATGCAAGATACACTATGGATAACACCATTGTCAATGAAATAGTAGGGCCAACATTGGGAGTTGTCCCTGCACTTGGAGAATCGGCAGTATCTGCTGCCGGTGCATCGGCTAATGGTGCATCAGCTAACGGTGCATCAGCAGCCGGAGCATCGGCTGGGATCGGAGCCAAACTGGGGGTTGCGGCGGGAGCTGAGCTCGGTTCCGGTGGGCCCGCAGGTGGGGACTTGGTGGGTGCACTTGGACTTTCTGAAGGGGAATTAGGTGGCGAAGGCGAAGCTTTCGAGCCTTCGATCCCCTGAGGTACGATCACGTTACTGACTTGTAGAACTGAGATGTTGTAAGGCCGTGAAGCCACGGACTTAACCAAATTGGAGCCGAGAGTCGAGCCAGGTGCAGCTGAGCCGAAGGCAATAGTAGTGGTGCTTAAAAGTGTTACATTTAGGAACCCTTGTTGGCCTTGGGCTTCACCGGAGGCTTGGAAGAGAGTGGTGAGGATAGCAGATCTGTTGGTAAGCTTTTGCAGTTTTTGGACATCGAAATAGTCTAGGATGACGTGGACACTGAGAATGTTTTTCATGAGTTGTAATGGCTTCTCTGAGAAGGGGGATAAGTTGCTGTTTTCGACTGCAAGAACAGTGATGGTTTGTCGACTGTTGATCTGGTCGGCTATGCCGGTTTGAGTGAGGTAGTTGTTGAAGATGTTGTAATCTGGATATTGGTTGAGAATTCGGGTGATGTTGAAGCCATTGGCATAATGGATTAGAGAAAAGAGAGAGAAGAGGAGAAAGAGAGTTACACTTATTTTCATCTTGGTGTTGCTTGTAAGTTGGTTGTTTTTTCAGTTAAGTGAAGGTGAATAGATGTGACATATATGTATATATATACATGTGTGTGTATGAGAGAGAAAGAGAGTGGAAGAGGACAAGTGTACATTGTTTGTAGCCAAGGAAGCCTCTTTCTCCTTATTTGGAGGAACTGGTTGGTGACAAACAAGGACAAACTGTTGAGCTGCGAAATTCAGCATCTCATTCTAAAAATAGCTTGTCCTAATATCCAAATTTGGATATATATAGATAATATTTTTCATTTAAATGAAAATTTGGGTTTGGATAAACTATCTCGACCCATACTGAATGAACGTTCGTCGTATAATTGGAGACGGTATCACACAAGAATTTGTCTATTCTAGTAATTTTTTAATGAAAATACATTTGTGTATTTCTTGTATTATTTTTTATAAGGAAGGGTGACAAATCTATTACAAAATCATAGTACCTACCAATGAATAATCAATGATAATATGTAATATTTTTGTATGATAAAAATTAAACATTTGAAGTAGGCTAATAAAAACCAGAATCTAACTCACCTAAAGCTTACTTCAACCATATTTAGAAGTATTGAACAAATTGTGTATAGCATAAAAAGTAGAAGTATGTGTGTAGATGATTTTTTTGCAGTAGAAATCTGCTATAAGGGCTTGAGTCCTTGTCTGAGAGCAGCCTTCCAAACCACATCGATCTGATCGACATTTATAGCCCCAACTTCATGGTGTTCCCATCCTTCAAGAAAATGAACCACCCCTCCTGCATGGCATGCATGAACTACTCCTCTTTCCATTGTGTACTGAACAGAGAGAGAGAGAGAGAGAGAGAGAGAGAGAGAGAGAGGGGGTTATTTACATCATTCGTCTAATAATAGGAGCGTAAAAGTTTGTGTATACATACCTCACAGGATCCGAGCCCCTTGACATCATGGGGGAGCCTCATTGCTGCTAGCTTCCCATAACTGCAGTCTCTTCTAAATGGTATAATGGGAGGTACGACAAACTGGTGAAAATGTGTTCCTGATGGGGCCAAGTACTGTTGTCTAGGCGTTGTCCACTTTCCGATTATCCATGTCTGAAAATTCATAACGTAAATTCTTGCATCTCAAGTACCCAGAGTTCTGTGATTTCAAGAAGATATGAAATTGATGGACTTTACCTTACAGTGCTGTGCTGCTTGGTACTTAGTGACTTGAACTAAATACTTTTGGCAATTGATCGGTGCTTCTTTCTGAATCTTACCAAATCTCTCTGTGGAGAGAGTTAGCATCTGTGTTCGTGCACACCAGATTAGAGCCATTGAAATCCAACAGTGTATCAAGTTTGACAAAATTGATGAGGTCATGATGTAATTTGATTATTGGTTGTGTTCTTACCAAAACCTTAACCTTACGTCGAGCAAGGTAGAGAGCGACAGCCCTGCCAAGCTTAGAAGTAGCACCAGTTAAGAAAACTTCATCGACATCTTTAGGAATGTTGTTCAGGATCACTGCAGCTGTGAGGGTGTTTCCGTGAACCACTCTGACTTTAAGGTTTGGATGCTTGTTAGTAAAGAGCGTTCCACCTCCATTTAGGCCTTCATTCTGTAACAAGGTTTCGTTCATGAAAGGAAAACATCATGTCAGATAAATGGATTTGATGTCCAGATTAAGACACAGAAGAAAGAAGGCTTGCCTTATTTAGTGCAGCAAGGCTTATAACCTTGACTCCGAGTTTGTCTGCTTTAAGAATAGCGTCTTCTATTTGGTTATTTATGCCATCTGTAGCAGAAGGTAAGAAGTACTGCAAAAGGATGGAAAGAAGTACAATTGTCAACCGATTTGTATTTCCTGTTTTGAGCAAAAAAAGGGGTTTAAAAGTGGTACCTGAAATCCGAATCTTGGAACAGCCCAAGTCTGGTGCAGTTTTGATCTGAGATGATAAAAGCTGAACAAGAATGTCTTGGACTTTGCCCACATGATAAGCATCACCAAAAATGTGAAAGGCCACATTGGAAACAAGAAGGGCTTTGTACTGAAAGGTGTTGAGCTGAAGGATCGGAAAACAAATGGAGAGTGCATCGCTGACATGACATCAACAACGTGTGCAAGAAACACAAAATCAGGCACTCTGCTCTCTGCATATTCATTTTGTAAGAATCCCACTGTTAGAACATATGATTAAGGACCAAGAAATTCATGCATTAACATGTTCGAAACTCTATGAAATGACTATTGCAAGAGACTCACGTTTTCTTGAACTAATCTCTCTCTGAAGATCCCAAGATTTGGTGTTCATAGTATTCCATAACTTATCATACAAAGGCATGAAAAGGCAAAAATTGGTCTCCATGTCTGTGTGGTGAAGACTGTGGTATCTGAACAGAAGAATCACATTATCAGGTTCTCATCTATTTATTACCTCTTTATTTGAATTACAAAAACATAAACTCTGTTTCTCATAAACCTTGCTTGAATGTGCAAGAAAATCGGCTTACGTAGGGGTACGAATGAGATATTTGAGCAGTGGAAGAGTATCAAAGAGGGAAGCAGGAAAGACTTCAACATTGCAATGTCCCAAGCACTGAAGAAAATCGAAGATCAACAGATAACTGTACATCAAGGTTATCGATCCGTATCCAGCCAAGGCAGTTCCCAAGATTGGAATCCCTATAACTACACAAAGTAACATGTGTTCCAAGAATGTTGCATGCCCAGCTGCGCATAAACGACGATTAGTTTACTGTATTCTCGTTTCATCGAAAATAATGATGGGGTAAGAATGGTCTTTACCTGTGAAAGGATGCAAAACTTTAGAGCTATGATGGAGCCAGTGATAGTGGTGAAATAAATCATATGAATGCAAGAATCTGTGGAGCCAATAGTAGAGTGGTTCGGAGATTCCTATGTGGAGTGTTAGGCAGAGGAGGATACCCCTAAAGTCCCATATAGGAAAATTGGCCAAGGAAGGGAAACTTAAGTACAATAATGATGCAATAACTGCTTCAAGAATCAGAAAATTGTCCCTGTTACATGATCAACACAAAGAAATCAATAACTTTGTAGTGTATGATCATAAAAAGAATTAGATGATTGGGATCATACCAATGCCATTCTGCGTCGATTTGCTTGAATTCCAAGCCTTGTTCGTTGATTCTTCGATTACGATTAAGGAAAAACATACAAGAATAGCTGCCCCAAAGCTGATGAAGAAGAGCTCTAAGGCCAAACAAGATGAGTATATGCAGGCACCAACTATCATTCTTGATTTCTCCCTTGTAAATTGCATAAAGGGCTTTTCCAACTAATGGTCCATACAACAAATACTGTCCCAATAGATAGAAAACACGCATACACACACACACAGAAACCATAATCAGATTCTTCAAAATATGTAAAAAAGAAAAAGATTATTCAAAAGTTAATACCTTAAAACTACCCAAGTTGTCCCATGGCCAAGAAAACAAAGGTGCTTCACTTTTACTTGGAACACTGCAAATTTTCTCAGTTCCCATCTTCTTTACTGTCTTTCCAGCTATGTGGGAAGAACAAAACAAGAATATATAGATCCAAGAAAGTGAAACAATAATAATTTCTTTAATGGAAGCCCTGGGATTCCTTTCCCTTTCTTGTATTTATTTGTTGGGTAACACTCAGCACTTCAAGGGTCCTATATATATAAACACACATGGTTTGAGCCATTTCAAGAAGCCTGATGACACATCTTTTGAATATATTTTTTTATTGAATTTCTGCAATAATTCAACTCACACCTGTTTAAAATTGACTATTACCCAAATAACAGTATCAGAATTTGACTACATTTATTCAGAATAAAATGCATAGGTAACAGCTGGAGATGTTGCCATCCAATATGAAAGGGAATTAAATGGAGAGTGGGAAGAAATTGAGTGCCAAACAGGAGATGGTTGGCTGCTTGGCTAGTAAAGCTTTTATGGGATTTCAAGTGTTACTGGATTGCAGATCCCACTTGAGATATTTTTCTCATTTTTGGCTCTCTTTTTGGATAATCTTGGGGAAATAATTATACGAGGGGTACTTAGTACAGAAGAAACAATTTATAAATTGTCAGGAATTCAGCATAAAGTTCATTAAATATAGGTGATACTTGTGGATATAAAAGTACTAGTGTTCATAGATTTTGTGTGGCAAGCACCTTGTAGGCTTTGGGACCAGCTCCCTAGTCTCTGTGTCTTAACTGATTTCTTACCTAACAATCCCATAAACTTGGGATACTCAAAAACAAACAAGTTGGGACACTCTTTCTTGCTTTATTGGCTTATGGATTGGTTCATTGTGCATGCTGCTCAAGTTTTACATCAACACTCTCTAACAGACTCTAACTTCGATCTTTCATTATATTTAATGTTTTATATGAAGGTGATAACTCATTCACTATCAGGGATTCAAGAATTTTTTGAAATGCCCCTGATTTAATACTGAAACTAATATGATGTGAACATTTAACCAATACGATACCAAACTTTTTGGATTAGAAGGGCCATCAATTTTTACCTTTTGAATAATCTTTTTATTTTATTTTAAAGGAATCAAATTATATTGCTGAAAGCTACCCTAATAAACCCAATTTATGTATTTTCGATTCTCTCAACTAATTAGACCTAATCTTTGAAAAAGGATCAATTATGAAGATAAAGACCGAAGCCATATCATGCGAGGTTATACTGTCCAAACCATTTTCAACAATACACAATGTATGTATTTTCCATTTTATGTCACACTCTATCTGTAATTAGGAATTTGCTTATATAACAACTAGGCTTAATTTGGGAGCATTTTCACATTCCAAATCTTTTCTAGTCCAATTTAAAATTTGTTCCTTTTTAATTGAGAGGGAAAAAAAATAATAATAACATATCCATCCTTTTTATTGTATACAACCTACGTGAACTTGTATAATTAAATATAAGGATAAAAAATAAAAACTCATCCAAAGTATACCTCATTTAGCACTTTACAATATCATTTATAAATATTTACTATATAATGTACATGAATTTAGCAGAAAACAGTAAATCTGGCTGCCACATCGCTTTTTTCCACCGGAGGTCTGTGCTTAACATGTGCATTTTTTTAGGGTAATTTGGTAATTTGAGTTTTAATTTAATTTAAAATTTTAATTCCACTTAATGGGCAAGGGTAATTTTGTATTTTCCTTCATCTTCATCATTTCAACCTTAACTGTTGAAGTTACACTCATAAGGGCAGCCCCAAATGCACCATTCTGCAGAAACTTAGTTTCTTGACAACTAGAAACGGAAGTCCATTTTTGCTTTGAGGATTTTGCAGCAAAGTCCCCAACTTGATTGAAAAAAGGTATTAAATATGAAATGGGTTTCATTGGGAAGCTGTAATAGCCCCATATTAGGGTTACGAGGGTTCAAAGTGTTTTTTTTAAATGGGGGATGAATTCTTGAATCTTTTGGAATTCTTGGGTTTAGAGAGAATAATTGGGTTTAGCCCCATATTTGATTTTGTTTTCAATGTATAAATTACTCAATGATAATGTGTTTGGACTTAAAGTTTTATTGACAGTTTTCTTAATAGATATTTAAAAAGCATTTGTTCAATTTATTTATGGGGCGCTCTTTTCTTCTTTTGTAAGTATTATCTTATGAGTCTTGATTGGTTCAAAAGAAATCTTATGAGTTTTGGGGTAATTCTACTATATACCGTTGTATTAATACACCGGTTTTTTTTACTGCGGTAACTTCTGTGTAAGGTAATTTTTTTGAGTTGGGCTGGGCTGCAATGGTTTTGGACCTTCCAACACTCATTTGACATCCTAAGTTGACATAGGCCCTATTTTGTTTGCATTTGATTTTGCTTGCATTTAATCATTGTAAATTAATCATGTATGTATGTATCAATCGAAATCAATGGAAATCAAATCGAAATCAATGTATGTAACATTAATATTTGTTAATCCTTAATTTTGCTTGCATTTAATCATTGTAAATTAATCATATATGTATGTATCAATCGAAATCAATGTATGTAATATTAATATTTGTTAATCCTTGATTTTGTTTGCATTTAATCATTGTAAATTAATCATGTATGTATGTATCAATCGAAATCAATGGAAATCAAATCGAAATCAATGTATGTAACAATAATATTTGTTAATCCTTGATTTTGCTTGCATTTAATCATTGTAAATCAATCATGTATGTATGTATCAATCGAAATCAATGGAAATCAACGTATGTAACAATAATATTTGTTAATCCTTGATTTTGCTTGCATTTAATCATTGTAAATCAATCATATATGTATGTATCAATCGAAATCAATTGAAATCAAATCGAAATCAATGTATGTAACAATAATATTTGTTAATCCTTGATTTTGCTTGCATTTAACCATTGTAAATCAATCATGTATGTATGTATCAATCGAAATCAATGGAAATCAAATCGAAATCAATGTATGTAACAATAATATTTGTTAATCTTTGATTTTGCTTGCATTTAATCATTGTAAATCAATCATGTATGTATGTATCAATCGAAATCAATGGAAATCAAATCGAAATCAATGTATGTAACAATAATATTTGTTAATCCTTGATTTTGCTTGCATTTAATCATTGTAAATCAATCATATATGTATGTATCAATCGAAATCAATGGAAATCAAATTAAAATAAATGTATGTAACAATAATATTTGTTAATCCTTGATTTTACTTGCATTTAATCATTGTAAATCAATCATGTATGTGTATCAATCGAAATCAATGGAAATCAAATCGATATATGTAACAATAATATTTGTTAATCCTTGATTTTGCTTGCATTTAATCATTGTCAATCAATCATGTATGTATGTATCAATCGAACTCAATGGAAATCAAATCGAAATCAATGTATGTAACAGTAATATTTGTTAATCCTTGATTTTGCTTGCATTTAATCATTGTAAATCAATCATGTATGTATGTATCAATCGAAATCAATGGAAATCAAATCGAAATCAATGTATGTAACAATAATATTTGTTAATAGTTGATGCAATGGTTGTCGAATGATTAGTACACAAAACAAACAATCAAATGAGTTGAATACTTTGTGGTAATTCAAATAATGATAGACAATAGAGATACAATTATGGTATGAAGTGGATGCAATACAGAAGTAGGTTGTGTGAAATTTTAATGATGAGATTCCATGACAAATATCCAAACATATTGAATATGGATCTCAAATGATTCGTAATAACGAGATGCATAATACAAAGATGTTCGATTGCGGTTTTATGGTTGCAGATTAATGTTATATACGATTAATGAAGAATGTAGATTTAAACTACATTGTCCAAACTCTTTTAGTTGTTGGGGGGAATTCTTAGTTTTTACTGCAGTAACTTCTCAAGGCTGGTAAAAAGTAAATGAAGGGTCAGGATGCAATCAATCAAGATCTAATGGCTGAAAATACCGGTGTATTAATACAACGGTGTACTATAGAAGGACCCCGAGTTTTGATATGTGACTTTAGCTTTAATAGCAGGTAAATTTAATTGGGTAAGATTAATTTAATCATAATTTGTAAGATAATCTCACACAAATCTTAACTTCTATTGAAGCGTGTTACTTATTTTTAAATAAATAATATATATATATATATATATATATATATATATATATATATATATATATTTCTTTACAAGAAAATCAATACATCCAAAGTCTCGTTACGGGAAATAAGAAATTCTCAAAATATTTGGGAAAATAAGTTCATGCTAACCGTATTGTATATAAGTTAAAATGTTAAATGCACACTACTTTTCTGTAAACCACACATTCTCATATAAGTCAAATGTGAAATAATATATGCTAGTACTAAGAAAGTTTATCATTGCTTGTACCCACGTAGCACAATGATAACATGGAGGATCAAGATTAAAATCTTGATGGGTAAATTAATTGAATGTTCATGTAGAGGGTGATATTGCTCCGATCCAAAGCTCCGGTTTTTCAACCCAAAAATTCGAAATTCTAGACTTGTAAACCTGCAAAACAAACACCGGGAGGGATTCCCGGCGATGGGACTCCGACGCTCAAGTCAGAAAAAAGGAAGAGGATATTTTTCGCAAGTGTACGTGTGTGTATTTTTATTATAAGTGTGCATAAGAAAAAATAAAGAGTGAGAACAAGAGTATATATAGACTCCCTGGGATATGAGTTGGTTGAGATTTATCCCACAAAATATGGGATACGGACTAACAGATCCGCTGAAATAGCGGTTAGTTAGGATCAAAGTCTGTCCGCCACATTCCATGTTAATCAGTTCGCTGTTATGACATCGAACTAAATCAGTTCCTTTTTCATTAGTTCGATCATAGGGCTGTAACTAAGTTCGCTTAGCTTCGCCATATACCAGTTTTTCCTCGTATCTTATAACTAAGTTAGTACGTCATCGTATTTCCCACACTAGCTTGAGCTTCGTTAGTTCGATCAAAAGATGGCCGAACAGCTTGTTTCTCAATACTTCAACAGCCTTGACTTTGGTCTCAGTTCGGCTTCTAAGACAAGGACTAGGTTCGACTTGGTTCAACTAGGTTCGGTCTTTTAAGAGAGAAAATCGGTTCGTCTTAGTTCGACCATATCAGAGGGATATTTATAATTTCTCTAAAGTAGTTGAATCAGATTTGAATACTTAGGTTATCCAATATAAGAAAAAAACGATTATTACCAATTTAAACCAATCCATAATAATAAATATTAATTCTTGAGTAGAACTTTAGAAAATAAGTTTATTAATTAACTCTTTATGGTTATATTAACTTATTCTTGACTCATTGTTTGGTCCCAGTAAATTAGATATCGTTTAATTTTCATATTCTATGTTTTTGTTGTATCATAATATATTAATATAAGTCAAATACACAACATTATATCATTATTGAAACATAATATAAACATATATATAAATTAGGGTTAAATGCAAAAAACAACCCCAACTATCGACTTTTTTCAATTTGCAATCTAATTTTTTTTTTTTTTCCGATTGCAATCTAATCTATTTTTTTTTTCCGATTGCAACCTAATCTTTTTTTTTTTTCCGATTGCAACCTAATCTTCTGTAATTTATCCAGTTGCAACCTCCCTTCACTTTTTTAGCATTTTTCCGGTGAAAATATCATCACGTGACTAGCACACTTATCATTTAAAGAGTAAAATCGTCTTTTTACATTATGTATTTAACAAAATAAACTATAAAAATGATTTTGCCCTAAATAAAAAATTAGGGCATTTATCTCTCTTCACTTTCCTTAAATGATAAAATCACCCTTAAATGAATGTTATACCTTAAGTTGTGAGTGTACAAGTCACGTGATGATATTTTCACCGGAAAAATGCTCAAAAAATGGATGGAAGTTGCAATCGGAAAAAAAACAATAGATTAGGTTGCAATCGAAAAAAAAAAAAAAAAAAAGATTAGGTTGCAAATTGAAAAAAGTCGATAGTTGGGGTTGTTTTTTGCATTTAATAATATACATTTATTATAGTTAATAGGAAAAAAGAATAGAAAAAAAACTTATATATTGCGCTAGTAGTGGTGTAGAGTCTTAGGGGCGGTTGATCAATAGGGCTGCCAACTTGCCATCATACTACGCATGCTAATCAATGTTATCACATCAGCTCATGCTAACTTAATATTTATTTATTTATTTATTTATGATTCCTATACGTAAAAGCATCTTCGTTCAGGACATCTCTAATGGTTAATCCGAGTGTTTTAATAGTATTATTAAAAAAATACCAAAAAAATTAAGAAAAGAAAAAGGAAAAAAAGAAATAATATTTTTTAATAGGTTCGACCCCACCTAATTGGGCATCTCTCTCCTTCTCTCCACTAATGGTATTATTGCATGAGATTTCTAACATCCCGTGATAACACTTGATAATTATTATATTATTATAGTATAATTATTAATGCTCAAAATGAATGGATGTGACTTTAATTATTATATTATTATAGTATAATTATTAATGCTCAAAATGAATGGATGTGACTTACCTCATAGGAAAAAAATCACTGTTTATGTATTTTTCACATTGTTCATAGAATTTCTCATATATACCCAAATTAGGTAGACTAATTTGGTAACAATCTTAATTTTACACATGATATTCTATTCAATACATATTTTATTTATAACACAACTATTTAAGGCTTAATTATAAAAAAAAAATTATAAACTTTTTCAAAATTATAATTGAATCCTAACCTTTTGAATATTTAATAAAAAAAATCACGACTTTTAATCACATTTGCAATTAAAACTACAACTTTATTTTTTGTCGGCCGGAGCCATGCATCCAACAAAAGTATCTATCAAATGCTACATTAGATGCCACTTAAATAACTTTATAAATGATAACACTCTTTAAAATTTTACTATTAAAATGTCTTGAATTGGCATAGCCATCAAAGAATCTTTATTGCGACACTTTAATAACTCTAACACGACTTTATCTTTTAGATGGACTTTGATTTGTATTGTCATTTTTGCACCTAAAATTTTGGAGTTATGTAGTAGTGGATGACCCAAATGCTTAAGGTTAGAATAGTCTGAACAATATGAATAATTATCTTTCAATATTGAAGTACAAAGAGATGGACAACATATATATACATGTGAGCAATCATAGTCAATGTCATCATGTAAGAAGGTAAGAGATGAAATACTTTTCTTGTTTAATGCCAAGGTGGGCACTTATATAGAACAAGGAACGAATACAATTAAGTACAAGTACGAAAGAGTACCAAAAGGATAATAAAGTTCACTATATATCATTTTCATCTTTGCCCAAATCTTTTACTCGTCTTGTCTCTTTAAGGTTGGTTGACAATGGACCCTATTCATTTCCTCTTTTTGGTAATCTTTTAGATGGTCTTATAAGTTTTCTAAAATATTTGTTTAAATGTTTAAGAGTTTGTAAGTGTTTAGAAATGTTTGGTATAAGTTTAAAAATAAGTTTTTTTTTCTTTTAAAATATTTATAATCAGTTGTTAATAAGTAAGAAGACTCATCTTACTTTTAAAATAAAGTCTTATTTTAAAATAAGTTAAGACATTTTATAAGCTCTAAAATCATATAAATTGTAAGAATTTATACGATTTTTCTAAGTAAGTTCAGACAAATACTCATAGCTACAAGCAACTATGACGAGTCTTTCACTCATGCTGATTAAATTTGGGGGCATATATATATATAATATAATATATACCCCTACTAATTTATACATGTAATGGGTTAACTCTATATAAAGAATCAGTTCGTTCATTTGTTTCTTTTATTTATTATAACACGTAATGTTTAATTTACTACTTATTTAGGAATACAAAAATTAAATCCATACGGAAGGTCTCATGGAATAAAAATCATGAGATAAAATATCATTATCATATATTGAACTCATTGTTATCTGAGTTCTAGTTTGTGGAGATATTGATTTTTTTTTCATAGGTCATGAAATTAGAGTCATGAGAGTGTAACACAATTCCCATTAACAAAAGAATTGTGCGAGTCTCACTACTTTCAAGGCTTTTGACCAAATTTTTGTGCTATTATATTTTAGTTTAGAGAGAAATTTCAGATTTGGATAAATGAATTTAACAAAAGATTTGAAATTCATGGTACCAAATTTATTAATGGTGTTTGAATATATGTGAATTTGAAATTCATAATCTTCATTTTAAATTAATTTATAAGTCATTTAAGTGGATTTTGATATTAATTCATTCATTTTAAATCTTAAATTTCAAGTTATTCTATCCAAACACAATCTTACGTAATTTACACCCGACCTTGAAAAAACATGTACATTTGAATAATAAGTGCATGACTTATTATTATTTGTTTCTAAGAAAAAAGTTGCTCAATGTTTAAAATTTATTTAAAATTTAACAAATCAAAAATGTTTCCGAAACCAAATTTAGTGCAATACTGATATGTTAGTATCGACTTATCGTTTGAAAGAAATTAAATTATTATATTAACTGGATATTGCCAGATGTGGATAGAGATGCCCAAACGGTTTTCCGGTTCCGGTTCGAACCGCCGGTTCAACGGTTCCGAAATGGTGGAACCGAAACCGAACCGTGGAAGGAAAGGTTTCGGTTTCGGTTAGAAACCGCCGGTTCAACCGGAACCGAACGGTTCGGCCGGTTTGAACCGGCGGTTTTCGGTTTTTTTTTTTTTAATCTATGATTCTATGATCCAAATTTAAACTTTAATGTTTGTTTTGAAGTATAAAATATCTTGAGAAAATGCAACTCGGAGTAAAAAATATATTGAAGAATTGTATTGATCAAACTTTTTCAATAAACTTGTCAATATAATATAACTTGGAAAATTATTACAAGTTGGAACACTTAGAACTATATATAATCTATGATCTAATGATTCTAATCTATTACAAATGTTTGTATATATTACAATTAAACTTGTCAATATAACTTGGAAAATTATTACAAGTTAGAACTATTTAGTCTATATCTAATCTATGATTGAATGATTCTAATCTATTACAAAAGTTTGTACTATATATTACAATTACAAAAGTGAGCATAAAAAAAATGAAAGAGCTTGAGTTTCATTTTAAGTTTGGAATTGAAATTTCAAACTTAAAATGAAATTGCCTACGTATCCTTAATTGAAATCGAATTAAGGAATCAAAGGTCACGTAGTTCTCTTACCTCAACTTACCTTTTTCACTCGTCGAGGTTGACGCCACTTCCGCCGGAGGATGTTGTGTTTGAGTCGTAGCCATACAAATCTTGTCCACCGTCCTCCATGTGTAACAAATCGAGGTTTTGTTGACGTTTGGCGGCTTTGACCCAATCGTCAAGAAGCATAAGGTTTTGGACATTTTCGACGGCCAAATTTGCTCTCCTCTCACTCAAAGTGTGGCCCGATACGTTAAAGACATGTTCAACCGAAACCGTGGAGGCGGGACATGCAAATATTTCCTTGACAATAATTGTTAGTATAGGATATGTGGTGATCCTTCGTGACCACCACTTTAATAGATCCACATTGTTCTCAAATGCAATTGATTCAAAAGTAACACTAAAATAAGAATCCAATTCTTGTGATGAATTAAGACCTCTAGCTTTTTTTTGAGTTCTAATATCATAAAAATTATAAAATTGAGAAAGAGTATCACCAAAAGTAGACGAAGAACTACTAGAACCTACATTATGAGGTCGAACTACATCTTCACTACTACATGATTCACCATACATTGTTTTATATTCTCTAAATAAATCATATAAATAATTTTTCGCCTGTTTAACCACTTCACTAGGATTAGGCACATATTCAACTTGATCATAATCACTAATATAGCCAAAGGGGAACAATGCATTATAGTACATAGTTAAAAGTTCTTCTAATCCATCTTCTCTAATCCTAGGATCTAATAATTTAGCACATAAATATAGGGGGTATCTCATGATAATATTTTAACCATTTAGCTTTCATCATAATAATGGCATCACTTAAAATAGGATCATCTTTATAAGAGTTCATTATCAAAGCAATTTTAACACATTGATCTAAAGCTAAAGGAGATGTAGGATAATAACAACCACTTATTTCATTAGTGCCTTCTTCAAAAAAATTTAGCATACCAATCATGTTTATACAAGAATCCCAAGAATGAGCAAATAACATGACATTACTATCTCCAAATTCCATAAAAAAAGCACATAAAAGTTCTCTATAATTATATGAATCTTGAAGCATGTAATAAGTAGAATTCCACCTATGTTCCACATCTTTCACAAATTTTTTTACTTCGAATCCATTCATTTTACAAAATCTAGCCCATCTTTTTCGCATTTGTATGGTATGACAAATTAAATTAATTGCAACTCTAATTTTGTCTATTTCCTTTTCTAAAGTTGTTAATCCATCTTGAACACATAAATTAAAAATATGACACATGCATCTAGTATGAAAAATATCACCATTTAATGAAGGTTTACAAAAATCCATTAACGTAGGCAAGCTCGCTTTATTATTAGTTGCATTATCTAAAGCTATAGCAAATACTTTTGTTAATATACCATAATCATTTAAGCTATGTATTATTTTTTGTGAAATATGTAAACCGGTATGACTTTCATTAAAATCAACAAAAGCAATTAAACGTTTTTTAACATCCCATGCATCATCAATCCAATGACAAGTAATGCCCATATAATCATTCTTTTTATAAGGATCTTTCCAACAATCAACACATATTGCAACTTTTTGTTTAAGGTTAGCTAAATCTTGCATAAGATTATATTTTTTTTCACGAACTCTTTTATCAATATCCCTAGTGGCCGTGTTCCTACTTATCATTCTAGCCGGTGGTTGCAAATATTGACTCACATAATCTTGATAATATTCATCGGAAGCCCATTGCAAAGGCAAATGTTTAGAAGCAATAAAATCGGCGGTGCCTTTCCTAAGTTCAAGTTGGCTAAATTTAAACATTAAAGAATCCATACCTTGTGAAGACCTGGTGAATCCTCGTAGTTGTGTTTGAGAAGGAGCCAATCCAACCTTGTCGGGATGCTTCTTCGTGACGTGGTTGTTGAACGTCCCATATCCTCCTCCATGCTTGAACTTGTATTGCTTCCCACAATGATTGCACGTTACTATGTAGTCAACGACACTATTAGGCACGGTCTCCTTCTTGAAGTGAACGGAGAAGATATCACTTCGAAGTGAAGAATGTGCTCTACTAGAGGGGGTACTCCCTTGTGTGTGTTGCACGGTTTCTTCCTCTTCATCATCATCGGCTAAGGCTTGAGCGATTTGTTCCCCCAAATCGACATCTTCATCAAGCTCGTCACACCATCGATCAATTAGCTCGTCTTCGTAGGATTGTGGAGGTGGCATGTGACTCTTTCCCCTAGCATGAGATGAGGAAGCGGAAGAACCTCTTCTAGACATGATGATAGCAAATAAAAAAAATCGAAGTGGAAGTAGCACTACAAGTAGATGATAATACGAACTAAAAAAAGAAATTTGAGAGCTTTTGAACTTGATATATTAAAGTGAGCAAGAATGCAAGAGAATTGAGAGAGAGAGCTTGAGAATTGGTGTGAAAAAATACACCATTTGAACCCCTATTTATAGATCTCAAAAATTAAAAAAAATAAAAAATAGGCACGCTCCGGTTCGAACCGCCGGTTCCGGTTCGGTTGAACCGGCGGTTCGCATCATCTGGGCCGTCCATCTCCAACGGCAAATTGATCTTGGCCGTCCAATTCAAAAAACGTAAACCGCCGGTTCGAACCGGCGGTTCGGCAGTGGTTCGGTTTCGGCCGGTTTCCAACGGTCCATTGATCTCAGCCGTTGATCCACATCGGCTATATGCGTTTGAACCACAGCCGTACACGTGACATGCCAAGAATTAAAAAAATATATATATATTACATAAACCGGCGGTTGGAACCGCCGATTCGCCGGTTTGCTTATTTCGGAACCGAAACCGAACCGTTCTCCGGCGGTTCCCGATTCCGGTTCGGAACCGAAACCGGGTCAACGGTTCGGCCGGTTCGAACCGGCCCGGTTTCGGTTTTCGGAACCGTTTGGGCGTATGTAGATGTGGATATAGTGATTTCATGTTTAAGTAGACCATCATTATACTCCATCTGTTTCCATATAATGAAGTTTAAGAGAACTAATTCTATTTCAAAAAAAAAAAAAAAAAAACTATAATTTATTTTCTTCTTTCAGGTTTATTCCAAGTCATCGTCACAAAATTGACCGCTTATATTTCAACCTACCAAATTTGGTTTCTTTCATTCTCCATCAGTCATCCTTATTAGGTTGTTTATTCGGTTAAAACAAATGCACTATACTGAAATTTAAGTTAATTAAAAACCAAATTTGATTTTTTGTGGTCAATTTCGATTCGATTTTCAATTATAACCCTTTTTTTTACTATCAATTTTCATTTCTTACAATTTATATTTGTAATTTTACGTCTCTTTACACTTCTTTGTTTACTTCTTTGTTCATACCATCTCTCACATCAAGATATGTTCTACGTGTCACTTTGTGTCTGATTCAATCTAAAATGATTGTTGATTAGCACCTAAAATGATCATATTCTTTCTGATTGAAGAATGAAGACTTGAAGTGGAACGTGTTTGAAAATTATTTTAAAAATTAAATAAAAATAATTATTAATTTTTAGTATCGTTATTCTAAAAATCTAGATTTTTTTTCAAAATTGTCTCTCTTTTTATGAAAAAAAAAATCCCATCTTTCTTCTGAATTGAATTTTCTAGTTAGAAGAAAAACATCAACAATTTGTCAAAAGAAGACGTGAATTGTTTCCTAACATAATTAATTTTTTAGGTAGTAGTCGATATAATTAATTTTGGTAATGACCGACATAGCCAAATATAGTTTAGTCACTTAATTATTAGTACCTTTAGGTCCTGACTAAATATAGTTGTGATTTCTTTTTCAGACATTAATACTATTTATGTCTAGCTAAAAGTATTATATTAGTGGATACCAATCTTGGAAATGTGGTTTTGATTACGTGGATAAATACACAACTTAATTTAACCAAATTGTTGGAAGTTACATATTAATTTTGAAGAAATTAAGTATCGATGATTAATCAACGTCAATCCTTATTGCATAATTGGAGTGACCACAATCAAGAAGAGTTTGAAATCTAAACCTCTCAGTGTTGATATTATAACATTATATATATATATATATATATATATATATATATATATATATTTGTGATTGTTTCTTTTAGGCTCACAAGTTTGATCCAAATTTATTCGATTCACGACAAATTAATTTATATTTTATTTTTTATTATTAATTAGTTAATAATGCCTACACTGATCGAAAGAAACAATAAAATAAAATAAAATAGGATCAATCAAAGAATAGAAAATTGTTGGATTTAACAAAGCAGACATGTGATTTTAATGTAACATTTGCAATATGCACGGTTTTAGTTTTTTTCTTCAACTAATTTATTGGTGACATAACTCTGATTAAGCAGTTTGAGGCTGATAATTTGTTCATTATTCTATTTCTTTCTTTATTTATTTATTTTTTTTTTTAGAAAATATTTGCGTCCTAATCACAAATGTATATGCATTTAATTATATATATCCATCTGAATTGAGGAAATTATTCATGTCTTGATAAGATATGGATGATTAAATGAAAGTGGGACTTATTCGGAAATACTATTTTTGAGTTGATATTATTTTAAAAAAATAAATATTATTCATGATCAGAATCACAACAAAGCAAGATCGTACCTCAACATAATTTGGAGGACATTTGATTCTATTAAAAAGGTATATATTTTTGGGAATATTATTTAACCTATATCTGATTAAGCTGTTTGATGATGAAAATTTCTTACATTATTGCATGCGTCCAATTGTTATAATTTACTATATTTATAATTTTTTTCAACTTTCGTCATTTTTATTATATTCTATTTAATAATTTATTATTTCTATTGAAACATTTCTGAATCAATCTTAAAATTATAATTTATCTTGATTAATTTTAAAACAAATGCTATTCAAATTTGTTTTATATATCATGTTTTATTATAAATGTAGTCTGTTTTTTCCATCCTAATATTCATGATTAAAATTTAAAATATTTAATTATAAATAATTAATTATTTCACATAATATAATATATTTTTAATATAAAAGTATAATAAATTTGTACTCGAAGAATGCGAATATAATATTTATAAAGAGAAAAAAAATTAACGGCATATTTATTTTTGCAGTCCAACACTAACGTAGGAGTATATTTACATTTTTAATTTGCCCATACAAATATGCTACCATTATAAATCAATATATAAGTGTTTCTAAATAGATTTTCAGGTACACACTCACCTTGAGCAAAGTTTTAGGTTCGAGTCCCCACCTTCAATTGTAACTCAAAAAAAAAAAAAAAATCGAATTTTCTATATAATCAGTTTTATAATAAAACCTAATATTCAATTGAAGTCATGTACTACCAAATTGCAAGATTAGGACAAGTGTATTAGCATTGCAATATCATGTGTCCAACGGAGTATGATTTGGCATCTAGAATTGGACATTGACATCTAATTATTGAGTTTATTTAATTATTATTAATGTTTATATGAATGTGCACCTAATTTTTAGCTTCTTAAATTACACACATGTGAAAAGTTAAATAAGATACGCAATGTTAGGAGGTACGTAAATAACATGTCATATGTGCTAGGTCTGTGCCCAACTGCAAATATTCACATTTATATTCACATTCTCTAAACTCGAAATTAAATTCTCAATTTAATTTAATGTTTTTATACCTATTACATATTATTTTCACTTATTTATTATGCTTATTGATGGAATCTAAACGAGTTTCTAATGAAGTAATGAAACTATATATTTCTATATGAAATTCTCTTATTTCTACTGCATTCTAATATTATATCTAATTACTTTATCATTGCACCTCGTGTCTATTATATAACATAGTTACTATAAACATAAGTTTAATTTGTTAAATAATATTTTGTTTCATTCAAAGCATATTTGAGATCGATTATTCCAAACACTTAGAATAAAATATAATAGAAGAAGAGAATTAAATTAGAGAACTAGTAGGGAAAATTCACACACCAAGTATATAAAAGAATCACGAACTTGAAAAGTCATAGAAAATGAAGTGTCTATAAAGTAATGTCCATATTAGTATGGTCTAGATTTTCAAAGCAAAAATAATTTAAAAATTAAAATAAAGAGTCTTAAGGGAAACATGATTTTAGTGGACAGCTCTTCAAAATCCATAAATAACATAATTCAATTAAATGATCAACTTATACCTATTTAAGGGTAAGATGACAATTCAACGGTCCATTTGGGATTGTTGAAATATCTCTCTGCAAAGAAAAAATAAATTGAATTTAGTTGTCTCTAAATCCCATTTTAATAGAATGTGATATAAGTTCAAATAACACTTGTTTGAGATTCATAGCTTTGAGCCAAAATTTTGAAACGTTCAAGTTCATTTTATTTTATAGAATCAAAAGGTTGGTTAATGTATGATGAGGATATAATTGAATGCATTTAATTTTTTAAAATTTATTTCAAGTAAATGAAAAACTAATGTACACAGTTACTCGGTTTATTTAAATGATAATTTGAAGAGTTGAAAGAGTGAAATATCGCCATCTCATATTAGAAAAGTGGAACAATGTTGAATATACATAGTTTCACTTTAATGAGAAATGATGAAGTGTGTTCTTTAATTTATGGTGCAATTAATGATGCTTTAACTAATTTTATTTGGCTTGGTACAGTCGCATTGGCTTTTTACAACGCATTTTGGACATCTCACACTCGAACCACTTAGAAAAATCCTTCCTTTGAATTTTTGTTTTTGTGTTAAAAGTGAATAGTAAAAAAAAATATTTTAAAAATTTTATGTGGTAAGACATTTAAATGTTAAATCAGTGTTGAAAATATAATACTATATTGTGATATAAAAGGTTTAAACATGTGATATAATTGATATTTATAGGAAAATTTAGATAATTAAATAGATATTTATATTTTATTGGGATATGTAGCAATATGCTAGAATTATATCTGAATTTTGTGATCAAATTTTCAAACCCCAACAAATTCGAAATCTTGGCAAGCCAAAATCGTTTCAAAACTAGGTTCAATACATATCAATTAAGAAAGCAAGCACTCGGTACAAAACATTAGATGGGCCTGGCTTGTAGAAGATAGAATGGGCTGGAAATAGCCTGGCCCAATCAAAGATAATCATGAACATTCAATTTGCATCTTGTATTTAAAAAATAAAAAATAAAAAATCTATATATCTTTTAAAAGCTTTTGATACATAATATATGTATATTAATTATTTTATTTAATGCATATGCTATAAGTATGTGGAGTTCATCCCAAAAAAAAAAACGTTAAAATACCATTTAGAACAATTTTTTTATATTTTGATTTAATTAATGAATTGGATATGAATGGATTTAATATATTTCAAATGATTGACCTATCTGATGAAATCTGGTTCGTAAAGTAATACTATTACTGAACATTTGCATTTTTTTAAGCTTCTCACATCAAACATATATAGGGTCTCAATCTCCCCTACATTGGGAGGTGGAGATGATTTCATCATACATTATTAATCATATTTTATTAAAACAAATTAGTAAATTTATTTTAGAATTGCATTATTCATATTAAAAGTTTTAGTAATTGCTACAATTTCCGTTATAAATTACCTTCAACACAATCTTCTTCATTTAGTAAACTACTCATTACATGGTTTTTATATTTATTTGGTAAAGTATTTTAATTTATATTTACTCTAGGTAGGATGGGTATGCTAATAAAAAGATCTTTAGTAACCAAATCAGAAGAATGCATATTTTCTAATAAATAGTGGGCATTATGACAGAAATGCTCTCAATAAAATGTAGGTGGATCCATCAAATATAAAGAAATGGTTGATACTAACAAGATATCAAACTCAATCCTCTTTTTAGATATGGATAAAGTCCACGAACTTTATGTTGTCCTACACAATATATAATTTGTGTTATATGAATCATGATACAAACCATGAGTCTCAATAAGAGTTATAGATTGTGTGAATCTTGACTCGTGTAACATAACTCACAATTCTTATGAGTGATCCGTCTTACACGATTTATGAATAACAAGAAATACAGATAATATAAATCATGAATGTTATGTTAAATAATTCGTGAATAATACAAAACATAAATAAAATGATTGATGTTTTAAGTCCTCTGTTTTTTATGTTGTTTAGAAAGCCAACTCATTAAATGATATTTCAGTTATTTTAACTAGAAAAATGGTTTTATAATTTGATCATGAAAGATCTTTTATTTTCCTAAATGACTATTTTGAAATTTAAACGTCATAAAATATATTTTGAAACGAAAACGAATTTGAATATAGATGGAGTATTAATTCTGATTACAAAAAGGAAAAAAATTGGATATATATATATATATATATAATAGGAAAAAGTGGAATGTCACGTGCAGAACACGTGACAAATGCATTCTAATAAAATTGAATTGAAAACCCCCCATTTCTTCCAAGATTTTCTGCTGCTCACTTCTTTGTTTCTCAATTCTCTCTCTCTCTCTCTCTCTCGATCCATAGTGTACTTCTAGGGTTTGAATTTTTTTGAATAATTAATTGTTTTTCAGATTATATTGTCGATATTCGCCGATATGAAGCTCACCGTGAAAACTCTGAAAGGCAGCCATTTCCAAATTAGCGTCCACGCAAACGATACCGTTAGTAACCTTCCTTTCTCTGCCTCTGTTTTTTGCGGAATTTAATGAATGTGATAAAGATGGCGGATTTCGTTTTCAATTTTATTGTTATTCCTTGTAAAGTATAGTTAAGTATGCATTTGGTACACCTGCATTTGGCTCAATTAGTGTCGGTCGTTACTTGCTAATTATATTTGAAAAAAAAAAAGAATTTTATTAAATAATGTGACTTTGTTGATGACCCTTTTGCTTGTACTGATTAACGCAATTCAATGTAGTGGCTGCGGAAATTGTTAGTTGCGTTCTTTGTTAATTGCTTGAAGCTATTCAAATAGTAGGTAAAATTGGAAGAAGAATTTCCTAAAATTTTAAGCATTACACGTTGGGATTTTTGTAATACATAGTAGTTTCTTTCGGGATGGTTGAAGAATGTTGCGTTTGGATTGAGAGATTTGAAATCCAGCTGAATCACTCAGAAAATAGTTCAAAATGATAGAGATGAATTTCAAATCTATTATTCAAGTTTGTGTCCAACCAGCACTAATGGATTTGCTATTGTGAATTTTTAATCCCTTTTTTGAATCCTCGAATCAAAACGGAACAGAAAGTATTCAACTTGGTACATATTTCCGAAAGTGTAATCAGAATATTGTGAAGTTGCAACTTTTGTGGCGTGTTTCTGGAATTTGAAATAGCTCAAATCACTAATTGAAAATCATGCTGGATGTCAAAATTTTAATCTGAAGGGGTCGTTGTATGCTTTGATCGATCTGATATTTCAACTTATTTCTACTTTGGTAGTCCAGTTTAATGGTGTGAACAGTTTTCACTTAAGCTCTTGCTCGTATTGGTTAGCTGATGGAGATTTGGATATCTTGTGATACTAGATAATGGCTGTTAAGAAAAGCATAGAAGATGTACAGGGCAAAGATAATTATCCATGTGGTCAGCAATTGTTGATTCACAATGGGAAAGTATTGAAAGATGAAAGTACTTTAGCTGAAAACAAGGTTTCTGAAGATGGTTTTCTTGTTGTCATGCTAAGCAAGGTAACCCTCTCTATCTCAGGACTGCTTTATCTAAATCTTTGAGAACTATACTTTGCTATTCATGCTCTTGGATTTTCTGCTATGCATGGATGGAAATTTACTATGCTAGCACTACTGGCTGGTTTTGTACACTTTCTTTTTCCCCCCCTCAACTTTTGATTTCTGAAACAATTGATGAGTCCTTATTAAAGCTTTATTTTCCTGTGGTTTTCTGTTACCTGCAGAGCAAAAGTTCAAGTTCAAGTGTGTCAACATCTTCTCAGGTATGATGCTAGTCATAGTCATATTCTTCCTTGTTCCTCTTTTCCTGTTCATTTATGTTGTTAGATGCCTCATGCCTGACTCTTTTGCAGCCTGCACCTGCACCTAGTGCTGTACCAGCTTGTAATCCTACTCCTTCAGCTGAAGCTCAAACATCTGTACCGTGAGTTGTTGATCAACAGAAGCTCCATAGTAAATGTTCATTTATATCAATCCATAATCTAATTTTCATCCTGTAGGCCCCCTAAGAGCACTGGATCAGCTTCTGTTGCTCCATCAAATTCAGCAGAGTATGTAACTTTTTTCACTTGTGATTCCACATGCTTGTATAAGTTCTCACTAGAATTGTTAATAATTATTGTATTGTTTCAGGGACCCTTTTGGCTCGAATGAGATTGCTGCTGCTGTTTTAGGTGCTGGTAGTAATCATGAGCAGACCATTCAACAACTAATTGATATGGGTGGTGGTAGTTGGGACAAAGAGACAGTAACTCGGGCACTTCGAGCTGCATATAATAATCCAGAACGAGCAGTGGATTACTTGTATTCAGTATGTTTTTATTCATTTCCTTGTTTTACCTTCATCATTGGTGGTTGGCTACAGACAATGACTTTTTATTTCTTCTATCAGGGTATCCCCGAAAGCACAGAAGTTGCAGTTCCAATGGCTCAACCTTTAGTTGATTCTGTTGTTGCAACGGGTCCGCCTGCTTCAGGAGTACCAAACTCATCCCCATTGAATTTGTTTCCTCAGGTCTTTCATCAGCTTGCTGGTGCTTATTATGGCATTGCTTGTTTCTTTTACAATGTTTCATGTTGTCTGTTGGAATCTCTCTAGGAGGCCATTTCTGGTGCTGCTGGGGCTGGATCCCTTGGTTTCCTCAGGAACAACCAACAGGTGGGACCCCCCCCCCCCCTCGTATTGTATATTATCTTGAGTAGCTTGTTCAGCTCCTCCTTTTTTAAATATATGGTTTATTCCTCTTTACTCATTCTTGGAAGTGTGGCATTGTTGATATGAAAATTTATTTACTTGAATCCAGTTTCAAGCACTGCGTTCGCTGGTTCAAGCTAATCCACAAATTCTACAGGTTGGTTTTTTATAACTTATAAGTTTATGTGTTAAGGATCCCTTTATCTTAAAGCTAAAATTATTTCTTTTATAGCCAATGCTGCAGGAGCTCGGGAAGCAGAATCCTTCACTCCTTAGACTCATACAAGAAAACCATCAGGAGTTCCTCCAATTAATTAATGAACCTGTTGATGGTTCAGATGGGTATGTATATATACTTCTGAACAAGATATGGCTTTAATTAATATTCCTGTGTGCCATCTTGTGGTTTGTTATGTTGTGGTACTTTCTTCTTCTTTTTTTGATTTCTCTTTGAAGTGCGGTTTGAGCTGTTTGATCTGCAAGATTATTCGTAGTGTTTTGAGGTAGTTGCATTCATTATGTTTTGCTTGGGATGTCAATGGATTGGGTTGAGGGCAGGCTTGGCTAAACCTGAGACCGCCCTGTCAAGTTAAACATAAACCTTTAACATGCACTGCCTTAATCGAACTCTGGACACTGGCATAATGTAATTACTTGATAGTAATCACATAATTTAAGTAGTGACCAAATGTAATTTCACCACTCCAGTCTTGATCTCTTCGGTGTCATCACCTTATCAGTCTGACATACTATAAACGAAATTACATTGATAAATCTAGCATTTGTCCGTTGGTTGTTACTCATATCCTTTTATTTTCACCTTTTATTTTATTTGAGGATTGGAAAATTTGAGGAATAAAGCAGAAAATACTGGAATTCTCTATTTACATGCCATATATGGGGTGGCTATTATTGAACCTGTTAAGTTTTACTCTCCTGAAACTCAGGTGGCCGAATTTTTTTTTTTGAACTGGATACTGTACCTGAGCCCTTTGACTGTTTTACTTTACCCTGCTATAGATACACTATCTGAGATATATATGCATGTGAAGCTGAGAAGCTTTTTATTTGTTATAGGGATATGTTTGATCAGGCTGAGCAGGACATGCCCCATGCCGTTAGTGTCACACCTGAAGAGCAGGAAGCAATTGAAAGGGTATGAAAAGTGCCTGTACTCTTGTTCCATTTTGTGAATTTTGTTTTTACAGTATATAAAATAATTTGCATCATGTTTCTAGATGGAGGCCATGGGTTTTGACAGAGCTCTCGTTATCGAGGCATTTTTAGCTTGTGATCGCAATGAAGAATTAGCAGTGAACTACCTGTTGGAGAATGCTGGAGATTTTGAGGACTGAACACTAACAAACTACAATAATTTTTCTAGTAAAACAACAAGGTCTAAATGGTTTTTAACTTATTGTGAAAGATGTATACGTTTCTTGCTGATTGGGTGTGGTTGCCATTTAGATAATGGTGATCAATTAGAGTTTTATTGTTCGATCCCCCTTCCCTCAACCTTCTTCTCCTTTTGGTAAAAAGTTCAAATGATATCTATTATACCAAGTGTGTTAAAGAGCAAAAAACCACCAAGACAAAACTGCTTCTTCTGGCTCATTTCCGATTAGATTGATTTGTACTATGATCTAATGTAGGGTTGTACTGTGTGATGCTGGTCGTTCGATCAAGAGGGTGAGTTGATTGTTACTAGTGAATTACAATGAATGTACATTGCACATTCTTTTTAATATTTTATATACTCTGCATGACGCATGATTATGTATAAGTGAATCCATACATGCTATGTAGTGCAACTTTTAAATTTATTTAATAACTAATTTATAACATCAAAAATTTTCTTCTGTCCAGGTCTGGGCTTTTACAAGAAATGCTTATGTAAAATATGTTTTCATTGATGAAATTAAGGATTGTTGCATAAAAAATCATGAATTTGGAGTCAATTTTCGATTAATATGTTTTTTTTTTTTTTTTGCAGCATTGTTGGTCACCAACTAATGTTTTTTTATTAATGATTTATTTTTTCCTTATATTTAAAATGTATTATACAATAATTAATTTATTATCTCATTATCACAAGAAATTACCAATTCTTAGATAAAAGTTAATTCTTTGAGAAAAAAGAATAAATATTTATCTATAATCAGCAATCCAATTAAAAAATCATTTATAAAGCTCACGCAGCATTAAATGAATATTAGATTTTAAATAAGAATAGAGAATTCTGAAATTGAATATATGAGTTGTGTTGATAGCCATTGTCCATACAAATTTGTTTACATTTCCCAGACGAGAGGAATTGAACTTTCCAAAACTAACATTAGCAAACCAAACTTGTATTTATTCATAAGCAAACCGTATGATAAACACAAGTCTTTTATAGTATATAGAAAGCTGAAAGCATATAATCAAAACACACAGTTACATGAAAATATACAGAGTAATATGCATTATGCAACTTGATTAGTTTGGATTATCAGAATTCCCTATCAGGAAAGAGGATTGGAGCAACCAAAGACCAGATGAACAAGGCAGCAGTACCCCAACTGGTCACAATACGAACCCACACTGACGGCCAACCTACATCAACCAACTTCCCACTCTCCCCAACAGAAGTCGACCAACCTGTAAGCAACATGGCAGAATACATGCTTGCTAGCGAGAAGATTAAGTGGAAGAATGAATATGAATATGTAACTGGCTTCGATTTCTCAATTTCCTCATGATGCTCATCTGCCTTGTCCAATGGTAGCAAAGGCTTTCCAGAACCTGCATATGAAGAAACAGAAATTTTATACAATTTTTACTTTGCACATAAGATGAGGAATGAAGTCATCGGTCAGCAACAGCCAAGAGTTGGTTTCTTTCCATTAAACGCCAGAAGAGAAAAGTAAACATGCAAAATGAAAAGCATTAGAGTCCAAACTATTCCACATGATAATACTTTGAGGCTTAAATGTTTTTAGCCATTTAAGGTATGATAAAATGGGATTCAGCCACAATTTGAGGGGAAAAAAAATAGCAGAGCCAAAAAGTTTCACTGCGAAAGCATGAGATACTTGATTTCTCAACCTTCACATGCACAAGATGGTCAGTCACAACTTGATAGATTTCTCAACCAAGAAATCTATTCATGAGCTTTTGCATAGTTAAACCACTTTCACACCCTTCGACTCAGAACACATATCACGAAAAGTATCTTAGACATTTAATGTGCCATAATGACTATTGGCTATATCCCTTTTTAAAGTAGGTGGTTATATCCTATCTTACTGTAACCAAGGATCAAATACCCCACTTATTATAACTTTTATCAACGACTGAAGCTGAAAGAAAGACAAGCAGCATTTTTCATGTGAACTATTTGAACAGGTTGCTCATTGGAAGTCATACATAAATCTAGCACATTAATCAATATGCAAAGAAGAGAAAAATAACTGACCTGCTCGGGGAGAGTTTGGAGGAGAAAGCAAAGTTGTAGATGATCCAGCTCGGACAGCAGAATAAACAACAGATAGCACAGTAGTCATCAGCCCAATAGTAAGACTACTAGTTGAAACTGCTCTAGAATGCCTGTGAAGACCATTGCACTCATAATCCCTAGGTTCACTGGCAAGCCCACTGTAGCAGAGGTACATGCAATACAAAGATACAACTGAAGATGGCAAAATGCTTCCGCTTACCTATGTCATGACAAAAAATATTAAATTATAATATCACTTCACGCTTTTAATGACAACAATAACAACAATAGATAATTGCAGTTATACTAACAACGAAAAATAAACAACAGACATGACTCATAAGGATCAATGAGCATAACAATGCAAGAGAATCGTGAAGTTAAATGTTATAGTTTAAACAAAAAAGTTGCTACATAATTGAAGAGCACAAGAAGACTGGTGTAAGTTCAGTAACTCACTGATGGATGCAGTGTGATGATAGCAAACACAAAAACAAAAATCAAAGTCATCACGATGAAAAATGTGTTGATTCCACAATCATGTCCGGATGGGGTAAAAAGATAGAAGAGCAGGCCAGAGAATGAAAAGGTTGCCACGTAGCATACAAGTGAAACCACAAGTAAAGCCATGTACCTGCAAAATTAGAGAGGGGAGGAGGGGATTAAATTGCTAAAAAGTGAGCTCTTTAAGACTAATGGATCTAGAGGAATTTACGAATTTAAGGGTTTACCAAAACTGTTCATCATATCCAACCCATTTGTCATTCCATCCATGAACAAAATCAAGCAGAAGCACAACTTGAACAAGAAGGAACAATCCTGAGCCAAATTTTGATGTTGCCTCTGCATTTATAAATCAAGATTAAACAGCATAAGTTCAGGAATATCAACCTTAGCTCCACATACAACATACATGAGCAATTTGGCAATTAGCTCTTTGACATCTTAGTCCAATGGCAACAACTAATAACTTCTAGACATCTTAGTCTATATCAAGAACCATACTCTAACGACATACTGTAAGTTTTTTTTCTCTGATGTATTGATTTACAAGGGATACAATACAATCAATGCATGAAAAGAAAAGGGGGAAAAGTATAAACTCCTTCAGAATATTGCTTACCATAGAAGCTGATGACCCCATTAGGAAGAAAGAACATCAGTATAACCAAAATGCACCAGCAAATAATTTTCATCATCCAACCACCATGGTGCAAACTGTCACGAGGATCCTTCTGGTTCTTCACACCAATCATAAAAATAGCAAGGATGGTGAAAAACAGAAAGTTCCCCAAGCTCACTCGTAATACTGCATCTGTTTCAAACCACTCTCTATCTGGTGTTTGGTGAAAGTGATTGATCCCTACAAAATAATTTTCATTGGTATGTCAGATGCCAAAAAAAAAAAACTTAAAACTAAATGATTACATGAAAATAGCCCCCTTTCCACATTTCTTTCAGAAATTTACCAAATATTTCTACTTCATCTCGGCTCATTTTCCATTGCTTCCGATCAGATCAGTTCAAGTTTCTTAAACTTAAAAGCAATTTCACAAATATCGAGAAGCACAAGAGCAATGCTAGGTGAATACATTTTCAAATAATTCTTTTTTCTTTTAATTCCCTTAAGTTCACGACAGTATCAAAAAATAAAAAGGGCAAATGATTCTTACGTATTGAATTCTTCTGTATGTCATTCATTTGAATTTGCGTTTTGAGATAATTGCAAAACCAAACAGGCTAATCAAAGAAAATTACACAAAGGAACATACATGAATTTATGCTTGACATTCATTCGATAATCAAAGATGGAACCAAAAAAAAAAAAGATACTTACAAGGAATCTTCTCCATGAGGGGAGCAGCAACTTCTCGGAGAATCCAAGAAACAACCAGTGAAAGCGCGAAGAGACCACAATAGGCAATCCGAGCAGAACGCCTACTGATCCCCGACACGACCGTGCGGCACGCGTCGCAAGCGCAAGCCGCGCAGCAGGATGCTAAGCATGAAGCCGCCCACATCTTTCTCGTACAGAAACCTCACCGATCAATGATCAAATTGATCTTGTAAATATAATTCAAACCCTGCAACCGTCGAGTTAAGAAATTAATTGATTGGAAATCATCGAAGATAAAATCCAGAATCACAATTACAAAACCCTAACGAAAAACATCGACAAAGAAACACGAAATCAATGATTCAAAAGACAACCCAACAACTTTACTAGCTGCATATTACGCAATATGCATACACACATACATATAAACATGGTTTAATCATACCTTTGGGGAGAGGAAGATGGGAAGATTGTCGAAAGGCGTGTAAGCTGAAGAGAATAATAATATGGCGTCGAATAATCAATTTTGGCCAATTTCATATTTTTTTTAATTGCAGTTACACCCTTTAGTTTTGATATACTTTCAGTAGGCCCAAAATCGGGGTCTATTTGTAATTTACGGGTTGCTGCAGGGCTCATTGATGCAACTCCCACCAAATACTCATTAAGGGATAGTTATCAAAATTAAAATTAAATATATTGAAAAATAACTAGTATTAGTAAATCACGAATACAATATTAATTAATTTAATAATTACAACAATTTTAGTATATTCAACAATTAATTTACATATAGAAAAAAAATTGTTATCTTTTTAGTGTATATGCACATTAATAATATGGAATGAGAAATCAGATCTAAATGCATCATAAATCATTACATTTAAAGAGAAGTAGATGAAGAATATTTTTTTTATTAATTGCTAAGGTTGAATGATCTATTAAAACAGTAGTCAAATTTAATAGAGTATATTAAATAAAAAATTGAGGTTGTGTAGTATTTGACCCTAGAAACAAAGAAAGGGTCAGACTAAGTAAAACTGACCCCAATTAGATTCAAACGCTCAAACTCACAATCATCAATAAATAATTGAATACTAAAATCCAACTCTCCTGTCCCTAAATAAAAAAATAAAATAAAAAACATTCACAATAATAATAATAACTCTTAATAGAAATTAAGTTATATAGCTTTTTCTGAGTACTGGTAATACAGATAATCTTCCAAAAAATATTGAAATCAAGATCTGTAATACATTAATATTAAAATTGATATGATCAAAAAAGTCTTTCCACGTTATAATTCTCACGATTTTATAAAATGTTACACTAATAAAAAGACATTATATAATATCTACATAACATACATTGTCACACGAAAATGCATTATAATACATGTGAGAAAAATGATAGCCAAAAAAGAGAAAACTTATTATTATGATGAAATTAGAAATGAATAAAAAAAAAAAAAAAGAGTGGATTTTTATGCGTGTTGTAAAACAGAGCCCCCAAATCCATCCCCCACACATTTTTGGTTGGAAAGTGCGTTGCGCGTTGTTGCCGGCAACTCTCCTTATATCTAGCCAAGCCACATGCCCCGATTAAGAAACGGGATGGTTTTCCTCAGAAATTTGTAGAATTATTCTTCACTGATTCTTCATTTAATCATTTGGGTTTTGAAGGGAGCCCCGTTTTTGTTGACGATTGTCGCTGTCACCACCCGCGCTTGTTTGGTGGGAGTCTCTTTTCGCTCCCCATTTCGTAATCTGTAAGCTTTCTTTTCTTGCTATTTTCATGGGTTCTTGCAGATCTGCTCATTTTCTGTCCCTCTCTTTGTTTTTCTCTGTGTGTGCTTTTCCTGATTGTTTGGTGTTTTTCATTGTTTCGATGGATGAATTACCATTTGGAAATAAGATAATTTGTGGTTTGGGCTCTGGATCTAGTTTGATTTGTAAAAGATGGATGATGCTTATGTGTGATTGTTGGAGTTCCTTCCAATTTTTTTGTGGAATTAGTTAGCGTTTGAGGGTTCTTGATTTGATCTGATAAAAGAAATGAAAGGTGATTAGATCTAGTGCCTTATTTGACCATCGATACAAGATCGATGACCCTACAAAGATCAAAATTGTTGTTTGCATGGTATGAGAATTATGGGGTTTTTTTTTTATATGTACTCTACCCATACTATAATATCGGAAATGTTTAAGAAATTGATTTGCAGAGGAAAGGAATAAACGGAAAAGAGTAACGAGGTTAATGCAGAATCAAGATGAATATCCATTCTCTGTTTATACTATTGCTTTTAGGTGTTCTTGACAAGTTCAATAAGTTAGTCTAGAAAAGATTTTTCATTCTCCCTGCCTCCAAGATAGTATAACTTCAATTGAAGCTCATATACGGTTGTAGACTCAAGCGTATCTTTCTTTTGATACCGTTTGTTATAGTGCCCTGGAGTTGAAAGAGCTTTGACTTCCATGTTTGTAAAGGATTTTATGAGATTTTTTCAGTCATGTTTTCTCGACATTTGTAATGTAGAGCTTTTGACATTTAATATTGGTTGCGTTGAAGTTGTAAACTCACTCAATAACCTCAACTTCAAACTAGTGGTAAACAAATCTGTTTATCTTGGTCATTGACATAATGCTCTGCATTTTGATGTTCTTAAGCTGGTATCTCTTACTTATGAGATGAACAAAACGTAACGTGTGCAGGAAGTCTGTGGTGGAAGTCAAAGCAATTCTAACATAATGGCTCTTGACAACGTAATAACATCACCTCACCGGAGGTCACAGACACAGACTGCGTTTTCTCAACCGACACTGAAGAAACAGTACTCACGAGGAGGTGATGAATTGGGAACCTGTGCAACCCTTATTCAGAGACATCGGTTTCTTCTAACTGCACTTGCCCTCCTTGCATTTCTATGCACTATTTATCTTTACTTTGCTGTGACTCTTGGGGCCGGCGATGCGTGTGATGGATTGGTGGGAGCTCAGAAGGCATCGTGCCGTCTTCAACAGGCAAAAGAATCTTTGGCCAAAGGAAAGCTGAAATTCCTTTAACATCAAAGCATTGACAGTTTTTTGCTTTCCTTTGCCCTATCTTTTGCTCTTTAACTAGCTCTCATTGATTTTTGGTGTATATGCACAAAGTATTTGATCCGGAGAACAAATTTTCTATGTGATTTTATCTTGTGAAATGTGAATTTTTCACAATTTTCTATTTAATCATATTTTTTCCCAGAGCAAAGCCAACACTTTGAATACTACACTATTTATGTATTTATAATGTTATTTAAACAGTATTCTGTATTTATGATGTTATTTTTTATGCCTATCATGTAGAGATAATGTGAAAATAAAAGATGAAATATTGTTTGAAATTCATGATAATGTGAAAATAAAAGATGAAATGTTTAGAATTGAAATAGGGAGGGTCTTGTGTGATAAAGCTATGATACAGATGAGAATGAGGGTCAACAGGCTTTTCTGCTTTGTCATGATGAAATACTATTTAGTCAATGATTTGCATCATAATGATTTGATTTTCACATGAGTTTAATGTACATTTCGGAGGACATTAAAAATTCCAATTTCAATTATGTAATTTTAGACACTAAAAAAAATAAATAAATAAAGAATAGTTGTTATCAAACTATTCTTATTATCTTGTTATATTAGTTTATATTTCTTCAAATATCTACTTATAATGTCTCCATGCATATACTTTCTTATTATTTCTAAAATTACTAAATGTCTTTTCTTTTGTTTTTTAATATTTTACATATGATGTGGTATTATGATTTATGAACCAATTTCAAAACCATTTTTTCATTAGATATATGCATACAACATATATTGAATGTGATGAATTCATGGAATAAAAGATAAGACACGATTTACAATAGAGGAATCCGACTGAGTTGATACAAGGCAAGTAGAACAAAGAATTACTAAGTGAGGATGAACAGAGAACAATTGTTCTACAAACAATCATCTCTTCAAGTAACTATCATCTTAATATCATGCCTTACATTTTTCAACCCACTTACACATGATACTATGTATTAAAGCATCCTCTAATGCCCAAAGAATGATGTTCAGATGAGAGGATTAGGTGAAATCTCTATATACCTCCACCCGGGATCCCTATGTACACCTGTACGTATGTGTATTCTCTACACGTTAGCTGTATAAGGAAATGATCTTCTACGAGCACACGAGATTGCAGAGGTCCTCAATCCTTGCTTTTGAGACATTAGCAAAGGGCAACACTCTAAACTTGCCATTATCAGAGCATGTTAGAGTCAACTGATCTGAATTCATCATTGTCTGCACAAAACAATAATCAGCTATTTTCTCTCTTGCTGTTTCTAGAAAGCATAATCAAAGCGTTCAAGAAATCAAGTTTATCATCTAGCAGAATCAGAGTCGATACATTTAAGTAATATATATGTGAATACCTCACATGCCATTGTCTTATCACTGCAACTCCACCATCTTAATGGAATACAATCAATATACTTGCACCAGCTACAATATTTGTTTAGATTTATACCTCGAAGAACAGCCACAAGAACTCCTCCAAGTCTGTGTAAATAAGAAAATAGTATCAAGATCTCATATGAGGCACGGATTACTAGTGAAAGACGGGGAAAATTGACACAAACTCACAGAAGACTGATGATGACGAGAGAAACAATCCTTGAAACAGGCCTGTCCAATTTCCTCTTGAGTTTGATGGGGTGTTTGTCATCATAATAGAATAGACCTCCTTTGTTTTGATTCACTTTCCTTGGACGAGGTTTGAACAGGAGGATAAAACCAGCAAGGAACCCCGAGATGAAGCCCCCGATGTTTGAAAAATTGTTGACAAGTGGCATAAAGCCAATAATGGTGTTTAACATCAAGATAATGAGTAATACTATAAGAGTTGCAAACTGCAATTTAGCAGAGATAATATCATCAGTCTATGATGAAAGTGATCAGAAAAGCAACAAATCCATGAATGAATTAAACATTTAAAACCTTTTTGGAGTATACTTTCCAATACTGGATAAGTCCAGATAGTGTGGTGCCAAGCAATCCGAACAATGCACCAGAGGAAGCAACCGATGACCGATCTTGAAGAAAAAGGGCAGCTAGCAAAGAACCAGTAAGAGCAGAAAGTATGTAGATAAATCCTATCCTTACTGCACAAGATATATAGAATGAAGGACATTAAGATAAGTAGTAGAATAAACAAAAAATTTCAAAATCTCTTAATACAAGACATTTGGATGAAGATTACATGGTCCAAACTCTTGCTCTAAGTGGATTCCGACAAAAATTACACTGGAGAGGCTGATGATAAGGTGGAAAAAGCCTGCATGCAAGCAGGGGCTTGTGAAAAGACGCCAAAGTTGATGATCACTAGCCAGATATCTCAGACGAAGCGCCCCCATTGAATCAAGCCTGTGACAGTGAAAAGAATTCCTTGGTACTATGTATGTAATTCAAGATGCAAATGGAAGAAGCTTTTTGAGTCCTAAAACTTAAATAGACAAGGACAACTAAAGAAGGTAAGAAGAATGATTATTGGATTAAGATTCTTACTAATGGTGGGTGAAGAAAGGGAAACTAGCAACAAAGTTTCAGTGCCCTTTTCCTGATAAGTAATATTATGAAAATATTGAAGGAGATTGAAATAGTTGCAGAACTCAGAGCCAAAAGCCATATTCAAATACAACATCTTCTACTAACTTCTGATGGCTCAGTAATCAAACTCAAACAGCAGAGAATGCTAAATGATAGATCAACCAAATACGTTGATTGAAAATTAACATCAATTTATCCAAATTTCATCCCTTTTTATAACATATTTAATACCAAAAAAAAAACTCAAAAATGATTCACTTAACAACTAAATAATCCAAGATACAGAACACACATTGATTCTAGAAACTGTAAATCAATCCATGCACGATCAAGTTGATGCAGATAAACAAAAAACCAACTTGAATAAACTCTAAATCAAGTCATTTCATAGCATAACAATTCAGGATAATCGAAACCTTAAAATGTGATAAATCCAAGATAGAGAACATTTACACATAGATTCGAGGAGCCTAAATCAATCCATGCACAATCAAAGTCGAGACAGAAGAAAAAAAACCAACTTCGATAAACTCCAAATCAACCAATTTCACAGTATATAATTGAATCAAGATAACAGAAATTAAAATTCTCGAAACTCACGCAGAAGCTGAGGGGCCGAGAAGGGGGTTCTCTGAAAGCGGCTGAAACGAGAATCTCCCAAGTTTTTCGAGAGCGCACTGGCCATGAGAAATTCCCCAACAATCGTTGATAATCATAGTGGCGGTGAAAGCAATCAAGTGAAGGATGACGAATACAGAGATGACCCATGTGCTTTCCTTTCTCTGAGAAAGACGCCTGAAAAATGGGAAGGGGATTTTCTGTTCTTTGAGCAACTCTTCTGCTGTGAGTTCAATGGACAATCTCTGCAGCGGGGGTTGAACGGACTTGATTTCTACGCAGGATTGGAGGGTGGGAGCTGGACTTTCCGCCATCGAAGCTGGGCTTTCCGCCATTGGAGAAGGGCTTTCCGACATTGTAGCAGGGCTTTCCGCCATTGGAGAAGGGCTTTCCACCATTGTAGCAGAGCTTTCCGCCATTGGAGCAGGGTTTTGAAGAAAAGATGGATTGTTGAAATGGAGGAGGTGAATTGGGTTCAAAGACGGTTAATAAAACCCAACCAACTCAACAATATGAAGTTTTGGCGGTTGGACCCTTTTCAATTCACAACTCCACTTAATTCCTTATATGGTTTTATTCGAGATATATATATAAAGTATGATTTAATTAAATAGGTGTAATTTTAACCAATTTGTAGGGTGGAAGCCACATTAATAATTTTATAAGTATAAGAGTTTTAACAATAAATACAATTCACATGGTATAAAACATCCATAAACACACAAACATGCACATACCATCTCGTGTATGTGCTCATTCAAATAGACAATAGATTCAAAGTCTTTATCAAGTGTAATATTTACAAAATCTAATCTAATTTGAATTACTTTTAGATGATATGTAACCCAAATCCATTTGATTCTTACACAAGATTGTGATGTTACACTTTAAGAAGTACACATTTTTCGTCTATTTTCACAAATTCACGTATAAATTCATGTGTACATTGTGGATATTGCATTCGATATACTCCATCAGATATAGGCATGTACATAAACAAGATGAAGGCAGCCCGAATTTTCAACTTAAACCCTCAATTTGCTGTCACTCTTACAGATATTATATAGCAAGAAAATCGATTAAAATCTAGTATTTATTCCATCTAGTATGAATCCTAACCAACAACAAGCACAAACATTTTACACAATCTTGAGTTCTTTGAGCCAGGCAGTGTGCAAGGGGCATGGATCCTGTTTCCCTTGTGCAATAGCCTTCTCTGACAGTGAATAAAACCATCCATTCCTCCATTTAAACTGCAAGAATAAATTCATGATCATTGCTAAGCCTCTACTATCATATAATTATCGAAGAATTATAATGAGATATCATATCCGTGTTCTTACCTCCTTAACTGCTGTAGGGAAGTGAGCCACTGCTCGTGAGTAAGCACACAGTCGGTTCTCTATTTCTCCTTCGAAGATTATGCCTTTCTCTGCAGCTGCAGCTCCAGCAAGTTCGGCTATAAGGGCCGATACCTGAAAGTCACGAGTCTTGAATCAGCATACAACTTTGCCTTTTTCACCATCTTTTATACTCGTTTACTATACACATTTTCTTCTTATATTGGTTATGTACCTCAGAGCGATGTTCCTTCTCCACAATGCCTACGGTGGCTCCAGGATGACGGGCTCCAACAAGCATGAAAGCGCATATCCATATAAGCTTCTCCAGCATTTGTTTCTGAAATGCATCTTTCTCAAGTACCTGTTTTCCCAACAAAAGTAGAGAATTCAATAATCAAACTGTGGATGGATTAATAAATGTCACACTGTCCAAATCATATTCAAAAGTACAAGATTAAGTTCTATTGATAACAGAACAATCCACATTAATATATAGTTTAAAGATTCAAGCTCCATATGCTGTCAATCTTCATATTGGCAACTCTTGCAGATAATAAGCCACTCAGACGATATTTGACTCATTCAGATCTTAACATCGAATAGAACTCGAAACCAAAAAATATACACCACCTCAGGAAAATAGGTAAAAGCCACTCCCCTCAACAAGGAACAAGAAAAGGGAAGAAAGAACTTCGATCCACTACGTTTACTTGCAGTACATAGGGAGTGATACAGTGTTTGATTGTTCATGGATAAATAATCAGAGCACCTACATTAGGATACAAACCAGACAAGGTAACCTTATACTATCACACAAGGTAACCAGTTGACAGAGAAACACATGGGCTTAAGCTCAGTTTATGTATCATAGAAGCATAGAAAAGGAGAAATGCATACAATCATAAGCTCATGTTTTTGCGCAACATTACAAGGTAGCACAAAATATAGAATGAAAGCGAAGAGTAGACCTTGCAAGAAAGGCCTCCAGCGCGCAATCGAAGAGCAACTTCAGTAGCCCACTTCCCATAAGCAGCAGTTAAGCCCTCAGGATTAGTGTCAGTAATCCCATCAATAGGAGGTTCACCCAGCTTCGACACCGCAAAATATGCCAAAACTTGATCAGCATCACCAAGCCCTTTACTTTCAAACCATGGCTCCAGCATTCCATTCTGGAAAAACACCAAGTCTGCTACATTGTTAAGAATCATCACCATCTCTTCTCATCTATAATGCATTCTATGCTAACTCTATAATTAAAAGATGGTGTAGAATAAACACGACTTCACTTGCACTATCATGATCATCAATCAGCAGGAATAGATAAACAACAACACACCCAATAAATATCAATAATAAAAAACATTAAAGAAAGCAATAACATACCGCTCCAACGTGATTTAGGGGTGGAATCAAGCACAGCATCGAGATCATCATTTCGGGTACAAACCAAAATGGGGCCAGCAAAATCGAGCGGCACAGGCTCCCCTCTCTTGACAAGGACATCGTCACCGCCACCCATGTCCTGAAGAGCTTTTCCGACGCGGCCGCCACCCACTATGACGGCGGGCACCACCTTCTCTGTGGTGGTTGCCATGGATGAAGAGGGAGTTGGATCAGTTGATAGAGATGCTTTGGCTCTGAAGTTGAGGCAGATTCTTGAAGTGGGTTTTGTGCAGTGGTGCAAGAGAGAAGAGCTAGAGAGAGAAAGCGCGGTGGCCATGGATGGTTTTGGAAGAGTGAGAAGCAGCCATTGAGAATTCGACGCTGTGGTTTTTCACTGATTTTCTCTGAGATGATAATTCGGGTCAAGAAGAGAGCCACTCGTTTTTTTAGAACCATATCCATATCCGGATCTGTGTGGGCTGAGCCCAACCCAAGGCCCAAATCATTTTTTGTTTTTTAATTTAACAAATAGATTACGTTAAATTAGTGCATATTAAATAAGAATTCAAATATTCTTCTTGTGAACAATATCTAAAGGTTATTATTAACAGGTATTGAAACTTTGTTAAAGACAATAATTGAATGTATTAAAAATATGAAACTACTCAAACCAGTTGATTTTCAACTAAAAGATTTTATATTTTTACCTTTTAACAATTTCAATTTATATTTGTGTCTTAATCATTATCTTGTAGTTTTGATTTTAAGTTTCAGTGAAAGTTGATATCACAAGTATTCTATTTATAAGAATCTATGAATAAAATAAATAATTAAAGGAATATATATATATATATATATATTTTTTTTTTTTATGTATATGTATATATGTATGCATATATGTACAATATTTTCTTTATATATATATATATATATATATATATGTATACATATATAATATTTATATTTTGAGGGACATTAAGACGAATATAATGAGATTCTGAAGAAATATTTCTATGTACTGTACTTGGACTTTAGAGGAGTTTATATTAAAATTAATTTCATGAGGATAAAACAGTTTTTTAAGATGTGTGTGAAAGGTAAATATGATTATATATATCTTATAAATTTGATAAGGGCTTTTGTGTTTGAGTGAATATTTGATAAGTCTTTTGCTAGACTTCATCTGGTTAATATGATTAACATTTTTTATTTGTTTTAATAAAACAATTTTTTATGGAAAAATAAAACATCTGTCTTAATAAAACTTTTTATTTTTATTTTTATTGAAGGGAATAAAAAGTGTGATGGAAAAATAATAAGACAACATGAGCTGTTGCTCCTATCCAATTCTATCCACTAAGAGAAACACTTGACCACATTCTATGTATAAAAAGCCACACACACACACACAATACAAAATGATAGGAAATCTATATAACAAATTTAACTATAAAAAAAACAACAATTTATTATTTATTGGCAAATAAAAAATGAATGTCTACATATCAAGCTATATCTACACATCAATAATACTTGAATAAAGGGTTCAAAAATTCTCTCCTCCTATTTTAAGATTGAAGAGAAGCATTTTGAGTATTGCTTTAGATTTTCTCATCCAATTATCTAAGTGTAAAAAAAAACATAAAATTATTTCCTCCCCCTCAATTTCTTTATCTTTTCCTAGTTTAATTCGGTGCAAAAATATCTATATCATGTTTCAGTCTACCCATGCACTCGGAGATGAAACATTATTTTGCGAGAGAAGGGTCACGCGTCGAGCCCACACTGGAACATGGGGGACAAAAAAGGATCACAGTCACCAAAGATAATGTCGTGTTCATCGGAAAAGTTGCTCGAATCTTGAAAATCAAAGGATGTTTGTATGTAATCAGGGAAGCTGCTGCGTGGAGGTTGCAGCAGAAGTTCGAGGGGGGCGGCGCCGCCAGCAGGGTGCGGCGGAGGGGCGGTGGGCTCCGCCTCGGATGGGCTTTCACGGCGGTGGTTCGGTATCTCATCAATGTTACAGTTAATGTAACGGCTGAGGTCAAAATTGGTAACGGCGTTAAGTCCACGGTACTTTATAGCTGCCATGTCATATGCAGTTGCCGCTTCTTCTTGAGTGGCTACATGTATATTGATAAATATGACAATTAAAAAAAAATTAAAATGAAGAGTTTGGGGGTATTTTGGGAATTTCAGGTCAAGAATTTAAATTGCATGAGAAATTTGGTGGGCTGGAAAATTGTGTTTAATAGGTTAGCCAAGCAGACCTATTTAGTAGTTGAGGGGGTTGGTAATCTATATTTCCAACCAACCATATTTGTTTGCTATCACTTATTATATTATCTATTTGTTAATGCACCAAATATTCGAATTTCTATCATATTTTAATCTCATAAATGCTATGTACTACTGAAATATAATTGGATTTTCTATATATTGCAAACAGTAGTATCAATACACACTGTGCATATTTTGATGATGATAACTTATATATTCAATTAGTGTTGATTGCATTGCTATCACATCTAATATTTTATTCTATTTATGTAACCTAAGATTTATAGAGTTAAAATGAGAAAATATAATTGATAGGACTTATCGTATGATGTTAACAATGATAAACACATATGATATTATAGGTGATCAACATTCCCATGTAGTCCATCATCCAATAACCAACTTATAATGAAAATTGTTTCATTTCAACTTCTAATTAAATTAATTAAAACGATTAAAAAAAATTACTCACCGTATGTTCCAAGGTAGAGGTATTTGTTGCCAAACACCCTACCAATACGAGCCTCCCATCTTCCATTATGATGATGTCTGTTCATAAAAAAAAGATATTTATTAATTATTATTATTATGTACTTGGAAATTCTTCTCCAAATCAAATTCAATATTGAGATCAACTACTCACATGCCAACTGCTATCTTACTATGTATATATTAATTGCATTATTATATCAACTATAATTAATTCATTATATATGATTGAGTGCGATTTTGACGGCACCGAATTTGCACTCACAGAACTTAAAAAAAAAAAAAAGACCAGAAATAGCAAACGTTCATTCAAATATATTTAGGTGCAAAAGAAAAGGAAAGAATTACTAAATGTTCCATTCAAATATATTCAGAGCACATGTTTTTTCTTAAGAAAAATTGTAATTTACTAGGTGAGACATTTACATATAGTTGAACAATAATTTTGATAAATGTGTACAAGGATTTGTAATATTTTAGGCCAACTTGGGAAGTTGAGTACTAATGATATGGGACCTCTTGTACGTACAAATTAGTTGGAAGATAAAGTTATTGCATTTTTTGGTATGGGTTTTGTTTTCTTGATTTGATTGATCCAAAACTCTATATGTCTATACTTCATTTAAGTGGACAATATATATAAGCTATAATTCTTATTTCCTTTAAAATAGTATATATATGACATGCATTAGTGAAATCAAACACAAAATTAAAGTAATATAATAATAATTGATTAGAGCCAACTACTTAAACAATTAATGCTTAAAATGTACAGATTAAATTTAGTTCATACCTTGCTACGCCTCTATATTTTGATACTCCACGAGAAAACCCACTGCTTTTTCTGGTATTTCATTTCACAAAAGAAATCGAATTATAAAATTAATATTTATATAGTAAATAAAATAAAATTGTCACAAACTCTAATACCTTCTCAATGAACTAATATATTCTTCCTTCGATTGGCCCTCCATTTCCTTAAGCTCGGTTTGATAAGTGGGGAGCTTCATCAATAACAAAATGATAAATCAATATTCAAAGAAATTAATATAATTATAATTATTTTTATTCTAAATAAATTTTGATATACTATATAATTACTTACAGGAAAATTTAGAATGGTTTCCTGTCCCCAGTATTTTAGTGCAGCCAAGTCATAAGCACGTGCAGCTGCTTCTTCGTCATCATAAGCTCCTAAAAATAATTTCATAAATTAGAAAATAAAAATATTTTTTAATGGATAAGGTCCAATGGCCAATGATAATAGAGACAAAAGCCACATCATCAACCTAAAAGAAGAATAAAATTAGATTTCATTTTTTTTCTTTCCCACTATTGATTTTTTCTTTAAAACCATACACTTTATTTTTATATTTCTATCTAATTTTGTAATAAAAAATGGTAAAAGTACATACCTAAGTATACTGCATTTTAGTGGGATCCCGACATACCATCACCATCGAAACAGACCAAGATTCAAAAAAGAAAACACGTTAGTGAGTAATCAAATAAACAATAAAAATTTTCTTATCAGAACATATTACACGATCGATCATATTTATATTATTTATACACGTATTGATCCATTGCAACTGAAAATTTAAAAAAAATGTAAAAATGAAAAAGACTGATGAGCACCTTGTCTTCCTTTCTTGTTTTGTGACTCATTCCAGCAATTCTTATCCCATAAATGAGCTTCAAAACGACCTGTCCACCGGTGCCTGAAATTACCATTTCGCCCCCCCAAACATATAATTCACATAAAAAAAATCCCCATTTTCAGACAACATGCATGAAAAATGAAATTTTGCAAATAAAACCTATTTTCCACAAAATCAATGAATCGATCGAGAATTACCTCGTAACTCCCCGGTGAATCGAGCTGCGTTGTTGTGGGGACTCCCTCGGCACACATTTACGCTTTCGCTTCGCTTCGCGGCGGTTGTCCTCGGAGTTATTGGCGCCGGCGCCGGCAGCGGCGGCGGTGGTGGTGGGGCGACTCTTTTGCTTTAAAGATTTCCCCATTGAAGAAGACCGCCAATGAGAATATTCCCTTGGGGAGGGTGTTGGGTGGTGGCGGAATAGGGCGGAGGGACCGCGGAGGAATGGTGGCCGGTGGGGGGATAGCGGCGGCGGCTGGATTTATGTTGAGTAATGTTGCATCTTGTTCCTGTCCTAAACTTGTGGGCTATTATATATGTGTTTAGTTTCACTTGTACTGAGTTTTGATGTGGGCTTTCCCTATTTTATTATGATTATTGTTATTATTTATTTTATTATTTTTTTGATCAATTAATATTTGCTTCTACTAACATGTCAACTTTTTCTGTTCAAGATTTAATTCCCAGCTGAAATTTCTGGTCCAGTAGTTTCTCTCTATTTTATAGGCTCTAACTTACATGTAATAATTAGTTCCGATCCTTTATTTTAGTTGATATATTACATCTTTTATTTCATCTTAATTACATCATTAATGTGTATCTGTATATATATACTTTTTTGAATTCCTTATTAATTTTTATTTTATTTTCTATTGTATTATCATCATTACATATATATTTACACGTGTATAATATTGAAGTTATGATATTATTACACGTCTCATGCATAAATAAATATAAGACTATACATTTGTGGTATAAAAAAACGAATGTTAAAATTTAAAATTTTGGTAGCCCATAATCTAAAAAGTAAAATATAGAACAGGGATGTACATCATAAAGTGAATTAAACTGTCAAAACATTTAATATTTAGGAAACCAACATAATTTATACATCTAATTTCACATTTTGGGATGATGAAATTAAAATAAATGGAAATATTTAATATGTGCTCGGGAGGTTGTTTATATAGTGTAGTATTTATGATATATTTATATAATCTTGATATATTTTTAAATTTATATAAAGTAAAAAAAAAAGTTCATTTGTTCCTCATATATATGTGAGTTTTTTTTTTCATCATTTTATAAATATATATAGATTCGAATATAGTGTCAGGGTTTAGTCTTTCTCTTATTGGATCTTTGGTCCCCTACATGTGGAGATCATAAACAGCTCCACAAAGTTGTTTTAGGTCATTATTTCTTTTCACGTTTCCATTTAATAATCTTTATTTATTTATAGTTCAAGAATTAATATTACAATTTGAAAATAATAATAAAAAACTAACCAACTAGTATTCATCAACAAAGAAGTGGTCAAACTACATTATCCAAATAAATTATTTTGCAGCATCCATAGGACCTATAAATAGAATGTCTAAGATAAAAAGATCTAATATTATGTCTGATTAAAACTATTGGAGAGAGGAACACCCATTTGATTTTATTTTCGGTCATTTCAAAAATAATAATTTTAAAGATGATGTTGCTAATAATGAGATAGAGAAGTTGAAGAGAAAGCTGATGTTTTGTTGTATAGGAAATTCAGTTTTTTTTTTTTTTTAATTAAACCATCAGAATGAATTTTATTAATATCTTCAATTTATATGATATAACAGTTTATATTAGACTAGATAGCCTCTTGATGTGTCTAATTCCTTTCCTGAGAGGAAATATCGAATCATTAATGAGTACTTAAGCAAGTATTTGTAGTTAGGTAGGGTCTCTTATGCAACTGATGTATATATCTAAATTTCATATAATTCATTATCTTTTGCATTATCTTTTTTTATTCTTTTTTGTTTTTTAATCTGAATGTGAATCTCTTCTTCACGACTATTCTTCTTTTCCTTCCCTTCTTCAACCTATGTGTTGCCTCTTCTTTTCCTCTTCTTCAACATCAGAGTGTTTATTGCGATGGAGGGGTTGTGCTTCGGTGAATGAATCTTGAATATTTTTTTCTTCTTTAATATGAATATCACGAGTTGAAGAAAAAAAATGTAGAAGTTAGAAAAATGATTTTATTATTTTATTGAAATATATTACATAAATGTATCACTAGTATTACATAAAAGTGCTATTTCATCTACATGACGGTATTAACTCATTTTACTGCGATATAAAGTAAATGTATTATTTATTGTAACACATAAATGTATTAGTTATACTAGATAAATGTATTATTTGTATCACACAAAAAGTTTTACTTTATTTACATAAATGTATTACCTCATTTAATTGAAACACATGCAATGAAATTACTTGTATTATATAAATAGTATTAATAATATAACATGAATGTATTAATTTATCAACTCAAACATATTGCATGATTTTACTTAAAAAATGATTTTTGTTATTTTAGTAAAATATATTAGTGTATTACATAAAAGTATTAGGTGTACCATATAAATGTATTGGTTGGATCACATAAAGACGTTACTTCATTTACATAAAATTATTACCTCATTTTATGTAATATAATGAAAGAGTATTACTCACATAAACATAAAATTAGCACTAGCATAACGAAAATTTATCACTAAGATAATTAAAAGGTACTACATATTTGTGTAATAGAATGTAAAGGTACTGATCATATAACATCACTATCATAATTAAAAGGTATTACTAATCTAACTAAAAAGTATTACATATTCATTAAAACTTGTATATGTGTGAAAGAATATGGGGTGAACAACTAGAAACGTATGTGAACACATAAAAACGCTTGAAAACTTATAAAAATGAGTCGGGTCGAATTACACATATCGATGCACTAAGTATCTATAATTTTTTGTCATAACTATAGTACATGACTTCTTATTGTTGGTCCATACCCTAGACATTATTTGATTATTATTTTGTTAGATATTTATGTCACTTTAATATTTATATGTATATATATTATAATTTTATTTTAATTTAATTATTTAAATAAAATAAAATATAGTTCTTCAAAAAAATGTAAAATATTATATTAGTTACTAATATCCATTGGGCTCCAAATCAAGGGCCCAAATTGTGAAGGAAGCCCAAACAGACTTGACCGTTAATTGAGACGAATCGACGTAGTTGGTAGTCTATACTGAGCCCATCCCTTCTGTTTTCTACAGTGCCAACTAAGATCGTTTGACTAATTACATTCCTGACACAACATTTGTTCTCAGAGACACGATTTTGGCTCAAAAAGTATGAACTGCAGCGTATGTAACTGTAAGCTTGATATATATATGTTCTTCATTTTCTCAATAAAATTCCAATTCCATTTCCCACTCGACAAATTCTCAAAATTGCATAAACCCATCTCAAGAACAACAGAACCCAGAATTAAAACCCTTAAAAGTTTGACTTTTGTGATTCCCACGTTTCTTGCTGAAAATGCAGCAAATTTAACTTGCATACCTTGTACAAAAGCTTGATTACAAGAATGGATCAAGATGAGAGATTACCACTTCAAGAGAAACAGGCTCAGAAAGAAAAGGCGCCCAAAATTGGAATTTTTGGTCGAATTTTTAGCCCTTTTAACTGGTTGAAAAGGTTGAGCGATGAGTTGCACTGGAGCTTTGTGTTGAGTGTAGTGATTGTGTATGGAATCAATCAAGGGGTAGGTTTAGGGTTGAGCAAAGTAAGCACACAGTACTATATGAAAGACGAGCTGAAATTACAGCCTTCTGAAGCTCAGGTGTACCATGGATTGATTATGATGCCTTGGATTGTTAAGCCTTTGTGGGGTCTTCTTACAGATACTGTTGCTGTTGGTGGACTTAGACGGAGACCATACTTCGTCTTTGCGGGTAAATTTATGGTCACATGAATATTCGATCTTAATTAGTGTTTGATTATGTGAATAATTGAAGCACTGTGAAAGAAAGTGTCAGTCGTTTCTTAGCACGTTGGGGGTGCATAAGTTGTTTCCTTCATTAGCCTCTTCGTCTGTTGTTGTTTTCTTGATCTCGTGTGATTTTTGTTTTTCTCGTTTTCCAGCTGTAAATTGTTGTTTAAGATCAAGTCGAAATGTAATCATGTTTTGTGTAATTGTTATAGTTCATGTTTTTTGAGCGTGGACGCCACACATCCGTATGTGCAGATGTATTGAAAATTGTTTGCAGATTATAGGGTTATTACAGTGGAGGAACCAGATTTTAGTTATTTATTAGAAGCGCTTGATGGCGTTGTGTGTTAGAGCATAATAATGGATTTAACCCATATAGAGGTTTAAGCTACTAGCTTGACTCTGGGGGGTGTTAGAGAAAGTATGGTAAGACAATTTTTTCAAATATGGTACGGTTTTAACCACAACACTCTGTTAACTGGAGAACAACACTTTTGCAAAGTTATAAAGAGACATGTTCCTGAGCTCTTGTATGCTTATGATGTTGTCAGTTACTAATCCCCAGTTGGTAAATAATTTCTAGCTGAAAGCATGAGCTTCTCCAGCTAATTAGGATCATGCAGATATGAGTCTTTGCATGTAATCTTAATGCATCTGAGGTGTTAAAAGAATCACCTTTCAAATAAAACTGAGGACATCACCTCACACAAATAATATCGTGTTATTTTTCTGAAGAGTTTTTCACAAAGTACATATGAAGGATAAATCAAAAGAAGTTGTCTTACCTTGATCAAGGCATAAATTGCCCTCAAACTTGTTGAATTTGATATTTCTTGCCCTCAAACTTGTTGAACAGATATTGTCACAAAGCATGAACAGGCTTTCAATATTCATTTACTACAGCTCTACAACACACAATGAAACATCGAAATTCTAAATAAATTGCCTTTTCTACATAGAAGACTGTTTTTCTGAGTTTTAAATTTTTAATGCTTTTATGGGCATCACTTGATGGTGGAAAATACAAATAATTGTGTAATATTAATAGTCATTTTTTTAAGTTAGCTCCTTATGATTTCAGGCATGATTGGTGCCATATCCATGATTATTATATCAGTGGAAAAGGACATCTACGTTGGATTTGCTTTGTTACTTCTAATAGGTGGAAGTGGTGGTGCTGCAGTAGCAGATGTGACAATCGATGCCTGTGTCACTGAAAATAGTATTGCTCACCCTTCTCTTGCTGGAGAGATGCAGAGCTTGTGTGGGTTGTGCTCTTCTGTTGGGCAGCTAGTTGGATTCACAATTAGCGGCTTTCTAGTTCATCGAATTGGATCCAAGGTTTATTACTATATGTCTGTAAACAGTTTCACTTTCATTAGAAACTCTCTATTGCATTGCTTTTTATTAGTCCTCATCAGGAAGCATGATTTAAACCGACACATAATGGAGACTATGATTAATGTTTTTGACCTTTTAATTAAAATAAGCTTTAAGCTTTTGCCTTATTTAATTTTTTACTTTTTTATACAAATTATTCTTGCTTGAGATTATCTCAGTATACTGTAAAGTAATAAGTCTGGTAGGGATATCATATTGCTGATAATTTATCCTGGTTCTTGCCATGAAGGGTGTGTTTGGGGTCCTTAGCCTTCCTGCTGCACTGGCAATTTTGGTGGGAATAATAATTCAAGAGCCCTCAATCCGAAACGTTTCCTATAAGCGAGTAAGAAACTCTTTGCTTAAGATCATTCGGGTCTTTTGCTCGGGTCAATCTGACCCTAAAAAAATGTATTTCTAAATAGGTCAGTCAGAAATTACTGGATGCTGGTAGTGCTATGTGGGCGGCTCTTAAATGCCCCGTTGTTTGGAGGCCATGTTTATATATGTACCTATCACTGGCAGTGAGCCTGCACATACATGAAGGGATGTTTTATTGGTATACCGATGCACAAAGTGGCCCCTCTTTCTCACAGGTACTCTCCCTTCTTATTTAATCTTTTAACCATAAATTTTGTTAGTCTACGTAATTTTCAGGCAATCCAAACTACTTAACTAGACTATCACACTGACTTAACAGGAGGTGGTGGGATCCATATCAGCTGTTGGTGCTATTGGCTCACTTTTTGGTGTTTTACTCTATCAAAATGCTTTTAGAAGTCACCCTTTTCGGAAAGTGCTCTTCTGGGCACAAATGCTCTATGGGGCTTCCGGAATGCTTGATTTGATATTGGTTTTGCGTATAAACCTGATATTTGGGGTACCAGATTATGCAGTTGTAATATTTGATGCAGCCGTTTCTCACATGATTGGTCGTCTCAAATGGATGCCTCTTCTTGTACTGAGTTCAAAGCTTTGTCCCTCTGGTATAGAAGGCACATTCTTTGCTTTGCTCATGTCAATCGACCATATAGGTTCGTTCTCAGCATCTTGGGCCGGAGCCCTTTTGCTCCATGCTTTAAACGTCACAAGGACAACGTTTGACAACCTTTGGTTGGCCATAGTAATAAGGAGCCTTTTTCGACTTCTCCCTATTGGTATTCTATTCTTGATTCCCAGTAGTGATCCTAATGCGACTATTCTCCCAACCGAGATGTTGAGAACAAAGAAGGCCGAGGAAAACACATCAGATCCTATAAACACGGAAATGGAATCCCTCATCAACTGGGTCGATCATGATTCACCACACTCATGAACGAACGTCTAGGCACAAGATCAGTTCTTGGTGGCCAGCTGGTATGGTGGCTATGACCCAATGTCTTTTATTTTCGTACTGATGTTATGTGCTAGTGTCACCAGTGAAAGATCCAACGCTCAAAAATCGAGACATTCTGAAGGAATATAATTTAAGAGGAGGCATCAAGAATTTGTGAATGCTTCAGAGATTCCCTCCTTCTTTTTCCTGGAAAAATACTTACTGTCCCCCCTGTGGATTTTTGCAGGAAAATAGAAGAGTGAACATGCAAAACAAAATTCCTTTGTCATTTTCTTTGTTTGCAGCTCATGTACTTCTATGACTAGTTTATTGCAACCTTTGTCCATTTTTATAAGGTACATGTGGTCTGATTGAAAGATCAAGAATGTGAAGAGGATCCCATAAATGTTATGATATTACCCTTGTTATCTTGATACTGTTCAAAGGTAGGCTCAGTACTTTTTTATTTTTTTTAAATATTTGTGAAGAATTTGAAAATGTTCAGAGATTCCCCTCTTTTAAAGCAAAATTTTGTTGCTCAATGTTCATTTTCCCAGATTGTGTTGCTTGTGCAATTATTGATTTGAGTTTTACTTTGTCCATTTCTTTAAGGTTTCTCTACCTTTTTTGCAGATGCTGAAAATTTTGAATTAGAGTTTTCTAACAAAAATAAATAAATAAAAATCACTAGAGACCATCAAATATTCTATACCACCCCATGCAACAAATCTTAACTACAGAATCAAACCTAAGAAACTAGCTCTATTTTTCCAAATTCATCTGTCTTTTCTTTGCCAATTAATAAAAAAAAAAGAAGAAGAAGAAAACAAATTCTGAATCATATTCATGAAACCCTCTATCCTCCATGTCTCTAACTGAAACTGCAGATTTCCTTTGCAAATCCCAGTTTCATCTGCTTAGTATCATACACAACTCTTGTGTTTCTCTGCTGATAATTTCCAATGATACCGATATCGCCCTCGTATCCGAGGCTTGCAAGAGCCAAACACACCTGAGATGCATCTCTTTTCACAAAATACAACATCCCACTAACATCCACTCTCATCCTACCATCTCCCTCAAACTGCATCTCAAGTGTTGGAATGTTAACTTCTTCATATGATGACAGGTTGAAGCAGGTATCAAGAATCGAGAAACTCGGAGCAGATGGGAATCCAGAGAACTGTTTCAAGAACTCATCTTTCACACCTCTGTAGATTGATGGTGGAAGCCTAGTGATCACTGTCCCTGAGTCGACCAAGATCCCGTTTTTCCCGAAACTCGGAGACTCCAAAGCCACCCCACCAATGCTGATCCCTGTTAGGTTCACAATGTAGAAGCTGTACAGCTGAGGAATCACCAGCATTCTTGTGTAAGAAACATGCGTTGAGTTCTTGAAAAGTGATGTGTCATCACTCCCTAGTGTTAAAGAACCCGAAGAATCGAGATCAGAATCAGGTAAACAATATGAGAAAACCCCTCCAAACTTATCAGAAGTTTGGGATATAACTGAGAGTTCACTCCTTCCTAATCCCATCAGGCCTGATACTGCACCAAACAGGCCCTTATTGTTCCGGCCACATCCGAATACGAAACCCTCCATTGACACAGACCCAAGAACCAGCCTGTCTTTTCCCAGCTCGCCACGTGTGTATGATCCATCACCATATGTGACTGCATAGTTGCAAACAGGAGGATTTCTGCCACATAATCCTGTGTTTCCTGTGGCATATTGCAGTATTTGGCAGGATTGTGTATTGCATTTAATTGATTGGTATGAAGGGGATAGTGAGGGGTTGAAGAGAGGCTCTGGTTGAGTGTAACACAGTCTACATGGCTGGCATTGAACCCAACTCAGATCACTTCCAGTGTCCACTATCACACTGAAGTTTTGATTGCCTAATGTTACTGAGACAATGTAGTTTAGTGTTTGGAGCTTGAGGCCTGAGTTTATAGCAACCTGATCAGCTTGTGATGATGATTGTAGCTCATTGGATAAGGTGTTCTTGAATTGGGATTGTATGGATTTCACTCTAACATCATCAAGAATTAGGCGTTTTCGATGCTTTTCATTCAAATCCCTCATTGGTGTAGAGATGTAGTAGTCTATGTGCTTCATTTCTAGTATAATTGCACCATTCTGTTTTCCTGATAATGCAAACAGATTTTATTCCATGTTTAAATATCCACTTCAACTACCTTAAAAAAGCAAGGAAAATGTAAAAAAAAAAAAAAAAGAACTGCACATAGACATGTTATTTTGATCATACTCACTTGGTTTCTGAGAGAGTGGATTCGGGCCGTCACCGGGCCGGACTGATTGTACTCTTTTCAATGAAAGAAGCTCCTTCTCATCAAGGCTAAACACCCAATTGGAAGAAATAGTGGACACAACAAGAATAAGGAGAAACACCATTGATGGGAAAAGAAGCATTGTTTTAGTAGTCAAGAAACAGATGAGAGATAAATGAAATAGCAGAAAGAAGAGGTTTTAGAGAGGGGGGAGTTGGAGTTTGGCATGAGAACAAAAGGAGGGGTTGGCTAAAGACCCCACCTTTGCATGAGAAATTATTGGGATTTCACGTGCATATAGCTCTGAAAATGAAAAACTATATGTACTTGGATTTAGAGAAATTAAATAATTAATAATAATATAGGTTCTTGCAAGAGGTTTCCATGGATAAGGACTTTGATCTTCACGGATTCAACTGTCACAACCTATTAACGAACACGGAATCATCTATCTTTTTTGCTCTGTTTCTCACTCCCCCTAATTAATTTTCTATTTTTAATCAAATTTTATCATATTTTATGTGTGCAAAATGAAAAATTGTACACAATTTGCAACAGAGAAATTGGATAAATTTTCAAACAATTTTAAACATTAATGTGTATTAAACTTGTATGCATAGCAGATAATAAATCAGAATATTTACACACAATACTAAACAAATACTAGAAATATTAAAAGGGTCTAAAAAATATTTCTTCCATTGCAATTATTTTAATAGTTAGAAAACACATACTATTTAATCGTTATTTCAAAAAAATTACATAATTTGGAGGCAAAGTACCATTACTCTTTTATTATATATATATATATATATATATATATATATATATATATATATATATATATATATATATATTGTCTATCTTTCCAGACCCAATGAAACCCACCTATTTGCATCATCTTGGATACCCCAAAGTTCTAAGACATATATAATTTTTGTTAGCAAAGAATTCACGATCCCATTATTTATTTGGGACCTGCTAATAAATTAATGAGAAAATCAAGAAATATAATTGAGGGTTAAACATTCAAGTTCAATTGGACCCATTTTTATCATCACACCCTATGTTTATAGAGACAACCGTTTCAATTGTTGTCCAAAACATTATTAATTGCATAAATTGATGAACAATGATCCTAAATTCTACTTTCATTTGTCACTTAAAATAAAAAATTGAAACACTTTTATGTATATTTTTGGTGTTGGTTTGGTTTGATAGTTGGGTTTGTTAAAATTGATATGTTATTATGGGTTTGTACTGTTCACAAAAAGATATTTATATATTTGGTTTGAGGGTTGGGTACTAGGTTTAATTTAATTTGTGTGTTTGGATTGAATGTTAGTGTATTTTTCAAATGAGTTAATTTGTAAAACTTTTTGTTTGGTTGAGTGGTTTATATAGTTTAGTGAAGAAATGTCTATATTACCCTCAAGTTATTCTTAAAATAATTGTTTTCTGCATTTTACACTGCATCGTCCCCATCTCGCAGCCACCACCGCCGGATAATTTTCAAACCCACCCATGTTGACCCCTCAAAATCGAATGGAAATTGATCAAGAAAACATTTCCCCTTCACTTTAGAGCAAACCACAAATAAGAATCTCTCCCAGACCGCCAAATGCCGTCGCCTCCTTCGCCGATAAAACTCCATAGCCGCCCCAAGCTCTCAAAAAAATTGTTTTTTACCCAAATCTTAACCAAAATATGCGAAACTTGTATCAAAACACTCCTCTTCCAAAACTCTTTCAAATCCCCAAATCAATTTTATGCAACTGAGTTTAATTCAAATTCGATTTCACCAAAATACATTTTATTTTCTCTCAATTTTTCACTTTAGATGGAAGATCTTTTGATGATGGATTCTAGCAAAATAAAGACCAAAATCGAAGAACGTAAGCTTCCCGACGGTTTTAGCAGCCTCCAATTTTTCAGTAGCTCAATTGACATCACACGTCGCTCCAATTTTTCTGCGTAGAAATGGAGTTCTGGAGACGAAACAGTTTGGTTTTTGTCAAATGCAGCAAATGAGTCTCTAAAATCAAAACATATCATGCGTATAAACAATTCGGTCTTCACTTCATTAAAATAATGATTTAGTTCAACTCTGTAACAGTGCGCCTTGATCTTCCCCGAGGTGTTATCTTCCATGTTTAATAAAACTATCTCATTTTTGCTATAAAATTCAGAAATTTCAGTTAATAAAGCCTCCCAACCATCTTCTCTCAATGCTTGTAAACGACCTTTGGATACTCTAACAAGATTTATTGCATTAACAAAATTTTGATCCTTTTTTTGGAGAACTTGTGATAGTTCATATGTGATTCCCAAATTTTTTCTCATGAGATGTAAATCAATATAAACTCAAATTGAGTCATAATATCGAGCAAATCAATTGCATTGGCCCTTTGTGAATCATCATTACCATTCTCTCCAACATACTCAAGAATATCAACAATAGATGAAAATAAATGCATCAAGTTAATGAGAGTACGATAATGAGAACTCCAATGAGTATCTCCCGGCCGCTTTAATGCCATTTCTTAATTCAATCCTCTCTCGGTCTAGACTTTATCATTTGCAATGCCTTTAATGACCTTTTCCATTTGCTTATCTCGAAGCATATCCATGCACTTGCAAGAACCTCCAACAGCATTACATACACGTGTAACTGTATTGAAAAAAGAACCAATACTTGTATGTTTTTTAGCAACGACAACAAGTGTCAGTTGGAGTTGATGAACAAAACAATGAACATAGTAAACAGTATAATTCCTAATTCTTCTTGAGGAGTAAACTTTTTAAACCATGAACTTCACCTCTCATATTGCTAGCTCCATCATAACCTTGATTCCTAGAAATACTCAAGCCATAAGTGGAGAACAATAATTCAATACCTTTCTCAAGTGAAGTCGTAGTTGTGTCACTAACATGCACAAAACCAAGAAAATGTTCAATAATACATCCATTCTTATTCACATAATAGATAACCACTCCCATTTGCTCTTTGATGGACACATCTCGACACTCATAAACTAAAATGGAGAAAAAATCATTTTCAAGATCGTTAATGATGACATTAATAGTCTCAATTGTAGCTGCACTTATAATATCTTTTTGAATTTTCGGAGATGTAAGTTTGAGATTTTCAAGAGCATTATGCAACAACATTGTTGATTTCTTCATTACATGAAGCAATAGATTTCAAAAGCTTAACAAATTTTTCTTGATTCAATGATTTTTCAAACTCATCATTTCCTCGAAAAGTCAATCCTTGCATAATGAGATAACGCAAGCAAACAATTGATGCATTCAACCTACAACGATATTCAATCTTTGACTGCTCCGATATCTTAGAAAAAGATACTTCAATGTGTTGACCTTGATTCATCAAATCTTGACAAGCTAATCTACATTTATTATGATCACTATTATGATCTCCAATATGATCTCTCAATCTTTCTTTCTTACGCCAAATATTAAACCCCTCAGACACAAAAACATCATGTCCTCTTTCACTACGTCCCGTAGAGAAAAAATAATAATATAAACAAAATGCCGCATCTTTTGTTATACTATACTCCAACCAATCATTAAATTCATCAAACCAAGATACAACAAATTTACGTTTTCAATTTCCATCTATCTTTTGAGAAAAATCATGCTCACGTGGTTGACATGAACCTTTTAGTAAGTAAGCTCTACGAACTTGTTCAATTAAATTAGGTGGATAGCTCATTATGATGGGTCGTAGTCCTGGATCACTCGAAAGATTTTCCATATCAACTTTATTATTGTTATATTGACTCGATGATAGTTGAGGTTGAACAAGAGGTGCATTGACAAAAGATGATGATGTTTTCATAGTAGTTATATTTTTTCGAAGTATCTTTCCATTATCTATAAAATAGGACAAATATTAGAAATACATTAAAAGTTCAAGAACACTGTAAAACTTGTGAACAAAAGAATTTAAATTTCAAAGATAAGTAAAATAAAATGAGATTTGAGCAAAAAAATTGAAATTTCAAGAGTTAAGTAAACAAAATAATTTTGTTTTATTTTTTTCTTTCTCAAAAGAAATTAAATCATATAGTAATTTAACCAATAAAATAATTTAGGCATTCAACAAAATAATTTTTCCCATCTCCTACCACAACATAATTTTTTTCATAATTCAAATTTTAAGTATAGATAAACAATTCGTAAATAAAATGCCAAATTATTTATCAATGTTTTCCAACTTAACACTACTACACCACATATATAACTTAAGGCATAATAAATGGACAATAATAATGGAAAAAAGGAAAGCAAACAAAAAATATAAAAAGAACACTTTATCTTGAAATTATATGAAGAAACAATTGGGAGAAATGAAATTAGGATTTGTGTGTGAAAGAAATAGGGGAAAATTAGGGGATGAAGAATAAAGATGAAAAGGAAGGTCTGACCTGTAAGAAGAGCTCACTGCTACAAGCATGTTTAATTAATTTTTGAATATGTTTTCTTTTTTTTTAATAAAAAATGTGAAAAGATGAAAACACCCCTATTATTTTGGAAAAATTTCAAGGGCCCAGTGCCCCCTTTGGCCCTCCTGTCGGTCCGTCTCTAAATACAAGAATTTCTATTATTTAATCTAAATGCAAGGGCATTTCAGTCATTTAACTGTCCGAATTAGGGGTATAATTGGTTATTTACAAAATATCACTAGAGATGAAAGATTGGGTTAAATAAACCCACCACTTTAGGTGGGTTAATTTAACCTACAAAATCATCTTTTTAAACCCACCTTATAACACATTGTGACCCGGGCCATGAATTAACATGGGCTTTTAACCCATAAGCCAACAATTGTTTGAGTTGGTTAAAAGCTTCAAAACCCACTCCAATTGATATACCTGATGAGAGATGAAGATACTTTAATATTTATATACTCAATTACTTATTTTTCGAAACTACATATAGTTAATTATTTTAAATATAAAAAAAAAATTGTACTTCATTCTATTCAAAATAAATTTCCTTTTGGTGGTCAAATTTTGTTTCAAATTAAGTGTGTTTTTTGCTATTATGCATTTTTTTTTCAAGTTTTCCCCAATCTCAATGTCTAAAAGATTTCTTAATTTTGAACTTACCTTTTTAATCACTTCAAAAAAAATTCTTACAAGATTCTACCATCTTTCTTTATCTCTAATTTTCATTTTTTTTCTTTTATATTACTTATTCTCATATTAATTTAGAAATGAGCAAGATCTTGATATTGTCTAAGGGCATTTTTGTCCAAATTTTATATTCCTTAATTTATGACAAAAACTTCAAATCGACTCTTATTTTGTATCAAATATTATCCCTCCATTTGAAAACAAGTGTCGTTTTAAAATTTTTGTCATAAATTAAGAAACATAAAAATTGGATAATCATACCTTTAACAAATCAAGAAATTTATGATTTATAATTGAAAAGAGGAGCAAATTAGTCCGATAAAAATATCATATTATATCCCTAACTAAATTTTAAATCAAAAAATATTAATAAAATAATTTAAGAATAAAATTACATAAAATTCTAAAACAAAACTTAATTTAAAAAAAATTAAACTTTAAAACGATATTCATCTTGATATGAAGTAAATAACATTTATTAAACGATCTCATATAAATTTTTGTAATTAAATAATATGTGAAGTATAAATTGTCTTTGAGATACAAACAAAGGATAAAGTGGGTCCAATTTTAGTAATTGTTGGCATGCAATTCTCGAGTCGTTATCCATTTGCTGGCTTAGGACCAGCCTCCCGGTATTATGCTTCTTCACAACTTGCCTAAATATCTATCTTTTGGCAAAAACTTTATTTTACTTTATTGCTTTATTTTTAAGCCTTTTCTAATAACTACAATTATATTAATCTAATCGTTTTACTTAAAGCTTAATCGAACGTCATTAATATGTCAAGAGTGTTGTAAGCTTTGAAATTTTTATAATGTTAATGTGATTACCACTTGACAATTATTACATGGATCATGCTTTTCTCAATAATTTCCGGACATAATAATACTTTCAAGTTTCAATTCCATGTATTGACTTACACAATTATTTTAATTGAAAATCGGATTGCCACTTTGGTCTAGATAAAATTAATGAAATTGAAAATTTGGTTTCTCAGATCCAGTCCTGTGAATCCTGCCTTGTAAAGAAAACAAATTACAATTTTTTTGAGAAATCGATCTAAGTTTGCCAATAATTATATCATGCATACATACAATACAATGATGATTCGAGATTTTTGTCTGGGGCTTAATTTAATAAAAAGAAAAATACAATAATTCTAAAAATAACAATATAATTTAATTAATAATAACTTTGATAAAGTCAGTATATTATATATATTACAAAATAATAAAATTCAAAATTAGAGATTTTATCATATTTCGACCTAACACAATTACAATATTTATGTTCTATTTTTCATTTTTCGAAACTGTTGCTAAGTACAACATTTTCATTTTTCATTAGGCCGTGGGGATGAAATTGAGAAATTTGGGGAAAAACAGTTAAAGTTTTACACCAAATAATTAAGTTTAGTTAACTTCCGTCAAGTTTGAATGGAAGCTTGACGGAAGGTATGTAATGTGTTAAATTTTGTGACTTCGGGTATCAACTTTATAAATTGTGAAAACAGGGGTACCAAAATTGAAATATGGGTATAATTTGGGTGAATTATAATTTACCCTACAAATAATTAATGTCAATATATACCAATATTTTTATATTCAACTCAACTTTTACTATAAAAAAATGTCCATAATCATGATTTCTAAGAAAATTTATACTTTAAATTCATGACAATATCGAATGTTGATATTTGAAAATAAAAGATGAAAAAGAAAGTTAAAGATTTAATGATTTTAGTAGTTGTTTAAAATATATTAGAATATAATTAAGTACGACTAAAATTGAGATTAAAACATATATTTCAAATATACATTACCTTCTATATGCTATTAAGTAAAAACCTCCAAACCTATATATGTAAATTATTGGAACTCAATTTCATTAATATTACTGTGTCCAAGTACAATCCTCCTATAAAACAAATTGTGCAATCACTATCAAATAACAAGTACTTCCAAAAATAGGCACCCGGATGAAATTCTTATTCTTAGAATTTTAATTACTTATCCGATAATCTAAATTATTTAGATAAAAAGTCACTTTATGATAGCCTAATACAAAAATTAAACCACAATATTCATATACCAAATCGACACTAAAATACCCCAGCCCCACCATCACTTTTTCTTTCGTCTTTAAATCATATGAGTTTGGTAGATTTAAATGGATGTAATATTCATTGTTTATGTAGCACAAAAAAAAAAGATATGTATATATATGTGTTTATATATGTGTAAATAATAATAGATATAAATGACACTAAATATATCCCATTATAAAACTGTGATGAAATAATCCGATTCCTTTATTGTTAGTAGTGTCCCGTCTTTTATATTATCTATTTTTTTTCGAATTTGTAATAAAATATTTGATTATAAATTATTTCAATTTAATGACTAAATATTTATAATTGCAATTATTTTGTATGAGATAATAATTTAAATATTGTAAATAAAAAATTAAATATATTTATTTAAGAAAATATAAATAAAGATGGGGTGATGCATATTGAAACTCATAAATAATGAACCTTAATGTTAAAATAAATATAAAATAATAATGGGTGTTTGATCGAATAAATATGTGATCGGCTTAGACGTAAAATCAGAAATCATTGGTCTAAAAATAGACAGCCGCCAGAATAATTTCAATAGGCCACGCCTCTTTATTCCTCTAAATCCACTACACGACAAATTCCCAATCATTATCCACTCAAAAATTACTTCAAATTCATTGCTCATTTCTTCAAAATGACTCCCAGATCTTCCCACGTGTCCTCACGTCTAATCACGGCCGTTCCACCACGACAACAAGCGGAAGCTTCAAGAAATAGGCCGGGCCCCACACTTTATCCACTATGGTCACGTGACTGACAATACCTCTTGACCCGCACATGTGGATTCGATTTTACTAAATCACCCCTCTAATTTTTTAATTTTTTTTTCGGTGGTTGCATTTGTCATTTGTCGGCTAATAAAGTTGAAATGCTACATATAATTATTTGAATCAAAATTAATCACAATGATTTATCTCTAAATTTGGAATCTAAAATATAATGTAAGTTGATATTGTTCAAATATGTATTAACTTGTGGTGTTTATCTGTGTACAATATACAAAAAGATGTTATATTATGTTTTAGATTAATTGTGGTTTTCGATTTCTATGTAATTTTATTGCAAATTTATCATTTCCATAAAAACATGTTTATCTCCAAACTACATATGCATTTTTGGATAAATTTTAGACATTTATTTGGAACTCTATTTTGCAATTAATTAATTAGATTCTCAAGTTTTGAATTCTAAATTTCTTAATTATTTAATGATATACTAACTATAGTTTAATATTTTTACTTTTCTGATAAAAAACTTTTGATGCCACCTATTTATAATAGGAGGAAGTATTAACTTGTAATATTTGAATACATAAAATGAGAATAAGATAAAACTTATGTCATGTAATTCTTAATAAGAGTTTAGATTTAGAGGAGAAAGGTCATGTAATTTATTGCGATTGCAACTTATTATTCATGAGTAGTCTTGTATTTTGTCAATACACAATTGATTATTTGAAGGTTTTCTTTTTCTTTTTTAGATCATTAACTACCTTCATAAATACACATTACAAAGTCTTGTGGTACATATCAACCCTCAACATGGATTAATTACAATAAGAAAACTTAACGCTAATAACATATCTTAAATTGTTATTGACTTAGAAATAATGTCTTTATAGTAAAAAATTCATTTCATGACTATATATAATTCATCACAGTATTAAATTACAAGGATTATTATATATATTTATGTATATGAAGCAGTTAATGAAGATTAAGATGTAAAACAGACAAAATATTACTATGATAATTTAATAATCCCTATACAGAAAACATGTATCCAACAAGCAAGGGTCCAAGTTGCAAAAGAAGCGAGGGAAGCGTGCGAGCGTGTGGTGTGCACGTGCCAGGGGCACCGAAACCCCAAAGCTTGAAAAGGTGACACGTGTGAGTCGCCGTCCTTGAATAAAATAAGTACTATTTTCCAGTTCAACTCCTTTCCTTCATCATTATTTCCTCCATCTTCTTCTCCTTCTTCTTTCTTTACTAAATTAGGGAAGAAATTCTACAAGGCTCTGAATTCGCTGCGAACTTTTTATTCCGAAATTAGGGGTTTTTGATCCGAAGATTGTCAAAAATGGTGCAGTTGATGAAGAACGGGGAATCGGCGTCGCAGAGCGAAAAGGTGGCGTCGGTGAAGATGGAGGTGGAGGATTCGTTGGAGGAAGAGCACGGCCCACTCCAAAAGCGTCCTAAAGTATTTATCTGTTCTTTATATGATTTCTGCTTTTCTTAGAAACTTAATCACACAAAGTCAGTACACACAATTTATAGGCGTGTGAGAAATCGTGGTTTTTATTTTTTGAATTTTTCTAGGCGTGTAGCTGTGTGAGAATGTAATAATTTATTGGGCGAAATGAAGATTGACTTCTTTTTTTTCTGTTATTTAATTGTTGAGTTTTTGTGTTTACTTTCTTAGGTTTTTTAATATTTGATGCAGTTTTATTTGGTGTTTTTGTTTGAGAGTAAAACCATGTGGATGAACTCGGGTAACTAGTGTTTCTTATTGATTTATTGACTAAATCAGCTAATTTAACTTCCATGCTAGTTAATTTACAAATCAGGAGAGTGGACTATTTTTGTGAAGGTGTAGCACTGTAGCTTGGGTTTGTCAGAATTGATTGGTTGCTTGTGTTTACCTTAGAATTGTTGGTAATTTCTCTCATGATCACATTTGATTTGTATCCTAAAATGGCACTTAAAACAAAAAAAGCTTGATGGGTGCTGTCCATGATGGGTTATTACAATAGTGTAGTCTGTTTTCCAATGGCAGCAGCAGCAGAGTTTGGGAATGGGTGGTCTTGTTGTGCCACCTTCTCAATACAATCCGCTTGATGAACCTAGTCCGTTGGGGTTGCGACTCAGGAAAAGCCCATCGTTGCTGGAGTTAATTCAAATGAAACTTTCTCAATCCACTGTACCAAAAGTTGGAAGCCCGAGTCAAGGCAAAAAAGATTTGAAAGCCAGTCTCACTTCTGGTGATAAGTTGAAGGCCTCCAACTTTCCTGGTTCAGTCCTAAGAATTGGAACTTGGGAGGTACATTTTATTTTATGTTTTTTGAAATAGATTTTCCATAATTCTACACTATATTCTTGTGTCATATTCACCAAAGATTTATTGAATCTGCAGTATAAATCCAGATATGAAGGAGACTTGGTGGCAAAATGTTATTTTGCAAAGCATAAGCTGGTGTGGGAAGTTCTTGATGGGGGTCTTAAGAACAAAATTGAAATTCAGTGGTCTGATATCATGGCTTTGAAGGCTACTTACGCCGATGATGCCCCTGGAACTTTAGATGTTGTGGTAATAAACACTCAATTATGATTTTAATGTTTATGTTTAGCTTTATTTCAGGAGCAGTATGTTGTAGTGCATCTACTCTGCAATAAGTGTCCAGTGTCAACAACCGATCCCTTTCTGTTCTTTTGACAGCTGGCACGACAACCTCTTTTCTTTAGGGAGACTAATCCACAGCCTAGGAAGCACACTCTTTGGCAAGCAACATCCGATTTTACTGGTGGACAAGCTAGTATACATAGGTAAGATGATGCTTTTCCTGTTTCAGACTATTTATGCAAACAAGCAGCTTTTGCAACTCTTTCTGGTTTTTTTTTTTTTTTTTCTATTATGTAGCCAATAATTGGTTGGAGAGCCCTTTTGATGCAGTGGCCTTTTCTCTTGAATTGTACTTTATAATCTTTTCCTAACCAGTGTTGTCATTGTTTTGAGTTGATTGGAAAGATTGTATGCTTTCAGTTCCTTTTTTGTCTAGTTGTTTCTTCTGATTGCTATTTGATTATGGTTCATATTTGGTCTGGTACAAAGGTACTTTCTTACTGTTCTCTAATGTTAGGGCTTCTCTCCACTATTATTTTCATGGCTGTGTGTCTTTGTCCGTCGTATAGGCTAGTTGATTGAATATGATGGTTCATTTTGGTTGTCTTTGTGCTCAATTTTAGAATTTTCTTTGGAGAGTTAAGATTTACAATATTATTGTCTATTGATGCCATAGATACATTGTCATACCATTTGATATGGTAATTTTTGTTGCAGGCAACACTATCTGGAGTGCCCACAAGGCTTGTTGGGAAAACATTTTGAGAAACTTGTTCAGTGTGATCCCCGCTTGAACTTTCTTAGTCAGCAAGGAGAGATAACATTGGATTCTCCGTATTTTGAATCCAGAATCTCCGTGTTTGATGACCAAAATGAGGACACTGATGAATTTGATTTGAATAGGGAGGGAAGTCCTTCCCTTTTCAGCTTGCAGGATACTGCTTCACCATCAGGTCCCCAATCTTCTTCCTCAAAGAATGACATAGATGCTCTTGGTAGACATTCCGAATCTTATCCTCGTGACACACCATCTCCAAGCTCAGGTAAAATATCCTTCAGTCTAAGAATATATAATATTTTTTTACCTATTACTTGTGATGAGCTGGAAAAGACATCACCGATGTTTTGAAGTATATGTTGTGTTTGCATGACTTCTATTTGGACTTGTCATTTCATGATGCTCTTTCCTATTGATTGCCTCGTCTCCTCTGTATCAGCGTATCTTTCTGTACAGCTAAGTAATTTCATAATTGTAGAAACTAGGATATTGGAATTTACAAAAGAGCACCCTCAATGGTGTCATTGAGGGTGTTTTTAATGCTTATGCGGCATTTGTAATGAGGGATCCACTAAAAAATTTAAACTGCATAACACATTAATACACATTATTGTTAATATATATATATATATATATTTTGCGCTTGAATCCAATAGGTGCCAACAAGGGCGCATCAGACAGCCGCAGTAAAAGCTGACTATTCCATTTTTTTTTTTCCATTTCCTGTGCTCCTTGATTACATTTTCTATTTTTATTGCTCTTTTATTGGTCCTTTTTCCTTCCCACAAATTGTGGTTTGGCATATTAAATGTGATGTGGCATGTTATTAATGCGATCCAATGTGGGTGCCCTAATGGATCTTTTTCTATTTTTATTGCTCTTTTATTGGTCCTTTTTCCTTCCCACAAATTGTGGTTTGGCATATTAAATGTGATGTGGCATGTTATTAATGCGATCCAATGTGGGTGCCCTAATGGATCTTCCCTCTTTTACCTTTTACTATTAGTTCTACATTTATGACATATGTGCCTATAAATCACTTTACAATGCACCAAGGATGAAAATTTCGATGTTTCGGTGAAATTTCGTGAAATTTTTATCCTTGCAATGCACATATCAGTAGAGTCTGAAACAAAAAATTACTGTAAAAATAACTTGTAACGTGAATTTCCAACTAGATTGTTTGTATTCATATAAACTAGCATAGTAAACATTGGACTGGCGATAGTAACATACATTCTTCTAGTCTATCTGATTCACTATGATGTGGATTCACGTTAGGATTCTCATAACATAGGGTTTTTTTTTTCGTCTTTGTGGTTACACCTCAGTGAATAACGTTGTTTGGGATGACTTCTGATTCCTTACAAATAAATCCAAAAATCCTTTATTTATTATCCTTTTTTTCCCCTCTATAAACCTATCACTGCTACTTCCTTAGATATCATCTAATGAAGGATCATTAGATTACCTTCACACTTCGAAGAATTAATAGTTCCAAAGCCTAACAAACAATACAAGCAGAAGAGAATAAACATGAAAGAAAAATGAAAAAAGACTCCCGTTGCTTTGAACGTGAATGTATTCCCCTTTACATCTCATACTAAGAAAGGGATAGATGAACTGATGTAAATATTGGATCCATTGGCGCTGGTGGTTTGGGGGAAAAAAAATTTCTAGTTCACTTATAAAAGAATTCAAGTTGTCATTCTTCAAAATCTTGTTTTCCACATCAGAATAGATGAAACATTTGTCTTCATTACTGCCCCGAGCCAAAAATTATTACCCGAGACCGTTTCTCCCACGCATCAAGGTTCATGAAACAATTTGACGCGTCTCTTCTTTTGCTGATTTATATGCTTTCCCTTTAATTAATAGCTTTTGTTTCACTACATTGAGGAATTTGCCTCCATGTCACTGCTGACTCCTATTTTTGTTCACAGCTATGGACACACTGACATTTGAAGATATCAAGAACACTAAAATCAAGCATCTTAAGGAGCTCAGCAACTGGGATCAGATCAGGGCGCCCGGTCTCCATTCCTCCATGTCAATGAGCGATTTAGTGAGCCATCTCGAACATCGAATATCAGAGCAGGGAACATCCAACAATCCAACCCTCTCCAGTGAGGACTGGCAGAGCTTGCAAATACTAGATGACATCAATCGATGCTTGTTTAACGACACTCAACACTCATCAGATTCAGATGAAAAGTCGCTCATGACACGGGTCAATTCCCTCTGCTGTCTCCTGCAGAAAGATACTACAAACACGCAGCTTAAAAGTGAAGATTGTCCTGATCCATCACAATTGGCAAAGGGAGAAGATGAATCGAATAGGTATGGTGCATCAGCTAGTGAAAAGAAGGTCGAAGGAAACTGTAGCAGTGGTAATGATGGGCCCGAGGATATGTCGGGCCAAAACCAGGTATTGAGCATGTCGAGGAAGGACTCGGTCGGAGATTTGTTGCTTAACCTACCGAGGATAGCATCTCTACCGCAGTTTTTGTTCAACATATCGGAAGACTTTGAGACTCAGGCTAGATGATGTATGCCAGTGATTTGGAAAGCAGATGTGTATCTATCTCGGTAATGTGTACATGGATATAGATGTATGATTGTTCTGTACTTTTGTCTATTTTAAGGATTCGGAAATTGTGATTGATGATGAATCCTGTAATATATTTATGTTTTAAGTTGGCATATATTACCTCTGCTTTGTGTTGAAGTGTTATGATAATCGTTATGTAGGTGGTTGCACTTGCACTAAAAGTTTGATTTTTGTTTTTTTCTTCTGAATCTTTTTTCTAATCCATTTATATTCATGACGCGTGCATAATTTCTAGCATTCAATGATGTATGATTAATAGTAGAGCATAGATCTTATGAATGCAAATTATGGAATGTAAGGTTTAATCGAAAAACTAACCTACGCAATTTTTTTTTTGGGGGGGGGGGGGGGTAAGTAATTTTTATTTAGCTTCTGCGACTTCACATCAATACTAAATTTAGTTGAAATATATATAACAGTCAATCTGACTTGTAAATAATGAGTGGCATATAGTATTTACTTTTTATTATAAGGTGTGTACATTATTTTCATCTCGCTACTAAATTTATGACTTTTAAAACTTTGATAAATGTGATAATAATATAACAATATAGTATTGTTCATTTATTCTTTTAAGTAATAGACAACAAACATAATACCTACACCAACCATCCCCTGTTGAAATTCAAGTGTTTTTAAATAAATTAAAAGTGAAATGAAGCATCTTTCAGTTATTTCTATGTAGGAACTTATATTATATGAATATAATCTGAGTTTTAACTTACAGAGACAGATTGACCTGAAATGTTTTCACATTCTATTAGGATTAATATTTCATAAAACTATTATCTTTTAATGAATAAATAAAAACACAAGAAAAACTCTTTTGGACAACTCTGCCCAGCAGCCCATTGTCCAAACATATATATGTAAGATTTTGCTACAAAAGCACTAGATCTCATTAACAATTTCAAAACAAGAAAATGAAAGATTGTTTTCCTTCTTTTTTCTTCTATAAAAATAAGAAAAAGACAGTATATAATAATTATACATTTAATTATCCTTTTGGAAGGGTTCATAATGACAACTGTTACAACCAATATAATAAAGATTGGCAAACACATCTATGGCAGAGAACTTCTCTTCATTATACACTTTCTACAACATCAAAAACATATACAAAAGAATAAACAAAACCATATAAGATCAAACAAAGAAATCTAATTTCCCTCACTCCCTTCACCATCATCAACTGCTTCATTCTCCTGCAACATGTCCATAAGCATCCCTATCTGGTTTTGCAGCATCTCATTCTGCCTCTCGACTTCGGTCCGTTTGCTCCGTTCTTCCAACAGCTGCATTTGAAGGTGCTCCAAGCATCGAGCATCGCCTTCCAGCTGCTCGTTCAGCCCGTCGATTTCCCTATCCTGCAAATTCATTATTCAAAGCATTAGAGACAAAGCGAATCAAAGACGTCATTCATGAACAGGCACCTTTCGGTTCATTTCTTGGACTGCAATCCTCCGCATACTCTCGACAACGTCCACGTTGACGAGCTTTCGCTTCTTCCCGATCAACCAACCTTTCGGATAACTGGCGGACTCGAAGTCTGGAGGCGGGAGTAGGGTTTCGGCTGATGGGCGTTTCCCGTTGATGTTCGTCACGGATTCGAGTGGTTCGAATAAAGCTTTCCGTTTCTCTGAAAGGATTGGTGGTAAGCTGTTTGATTCTTGCTGTTGCTCCTCCGATATTGCTGATCCCTGCTGTTTTTCTGGGGATTTGTCGATGTTCATATTGTCTACTTCCTCGTTTATTTTCTTTGCTGGAGGATTAATCATACAAAATTTAAAATTCAAAAGGTATAAATCGACACTGCAACAAGGAACCATCATCTACTAATGAAAACTTGATAAACCAAATTAGTGTTTGGGATAGAGAAGGGACATGATACCATTGTCTAGTATTACTTTCATTTTTCTTCACCGCTCGAAACATATTTCCATGGATCCTAGAGATGCTAATCAGAATTCAAACCAGGAGATAATCTGGAAGGGAATTATCAATCATCCAATTCCACTGTGCAAATACCAGGAAGAACCGAAAAACAGACCATGTTTTGTGATTAATCTCTTCTTAAAGTTCCAAAAATCAATTTGCTACGCTTGAAAAGTGTACTAGGTTGATTTCACCATTCATCATTAAATACATATTGATATATATACACATACAACTGAACAAGTATTTGTGCTAAAATGTGTCCCCAATTCCTAAACTCGGGATTTCCTTTGAAAACTCTATCAACAGTTGTGCATGGTTATAAAACAATAGGGTCAATCAAACAATTTAGAACTCAGATTTTAGACATGTTGATTCCATTTCCTTCTTGTCGTATCGTACACTCCAAACCAAAGAAACAGATTTGCTGTGGTAGACGAGAAGTTAGTGAGGTTGGTGCAGCTAAGCATCATAAAAATGGACAAGTTAGGTGGTTCTACTTCTACCATATCTAGATGGAGTCTGAGTAAATCAAAATTCACACAAGACTTGGTGGGGTTGCAAATGAGCATCTACTTCATCAATGGTGTCATAATTATAAATAGTCTCTCTCCAAATATTTAAGTATTCAAGCTACATTTAAATCACCCAAAATTTCCCAGTCCTTGAGAACTAATTTGCTCCTAAATTAACAAACTTTAGATAAAAAATTATATTTTAAGAAAATGGTAATAACAACGAGAATATAGAGCGCAAGGAGAATTATCTCCAAATTATGTAATCTCGTTCAAACTTGATCAACACGAACTAATTCAATCAACATGTCAAATTCTGGGACTAAAAGGTGTGGCAACAGCTAATCCAAGAAATCATCATCTACACTTGCCAAATCATTTTTCAGCTGATTTTAGAGGGAAATCAAATTGAACAAGAGTAATTTGAGCAATAATTTCTTCAATCATCAAACAAATTAAATGTAGAGAAAAGAACATATTGGGAAATTTGGAAGCCATTATTATTCATAACAGGGGTGGACTGATATGGGTAGATGAAGAAACAGGTAAACAAATCATAAGTCATAACCACAACCAGCTAATCTCTCTTTCTAATTAATTAGAAAAAAAAAAAGAGGTTTTATGCCTATCAGGTTTCAACATACGAGGGATCTGAATTCTGGTATGCAGATGCAGCATGCAAGCAAATGATATTAATAAAACCAAACAACAAATTCAATAAAAACAACACAAACATTTCACACACTACACGCAAGCAGACCAGTTGTAATCAGCTATAAATTGGAGCAGAAACAATCAAAATCAAGAAAAAGCAGAGATTTTGAAGAAGAATTAGTACCAGCAGATCTCCTCCTAGATTTCCAGAAAACAGGAGTCGAAGAAACTGGAGAAAATCCATTCAAACTTCCTCTATCAACCTTCTTTGCTGCTTCTTCCCCCATAATTTACAATACAAACTATCAAGAAATCAGCATCAAGACTTGTGTTGCCTGTATTTTGTTATCTCCAAGAAACTAGAGAGAGAAAGAGAGTTGACGGATCATCAAAGGTAGCTTGGAGGGGTGAGATTTGTCGTTTTAGTACTTGTCTAATTCTCTTGCCTCGTTTCGTGTACCTCCTCCTTAGCTTTGGGTGGCTGTGGGTCCCACACTCTTCTCCATTTTTGTTCACGTTTCCCAAATAATATTTGCACACTATTCAACTATAAAATACACTCAATTATTATTATTTATTTTAAACTAATCAATTTTATTCGGCAATGTGTGTCAGCGTGTGTATCATATTATATTTATTTATTTCCCTCGTGGACAAGTGATTTATTATATTACCATTTTACCCATCTCCTGCAAAAGTGAAATTCCTTCAAAAACTACTAAGCCAAAGAGTGAAATATATTTTTTTTTAATCATAATTTATAGATTTTTTTTTTTTATCATAAATCAGAAAATTGATAAAATTATTTTTTGATAAAAGTAAAAAGAAGCGGCAGACTGTCATGTAACCTTATAAAATGTCATAGAATTACACGGTATGTTTTCAAAGTATGTTCATATAATTTAAGACTTTGGTGAACCATATACCACATTTAAAATAAAGCGGTCCGAATATATCATTTAATATAACAAATTAGTCTCAAATACCACAAAATTTAAGAAAATACTATTTTATCCTCCATTTTATTCAATTTGATGCAATATATATGGGCCACCTACTCCACATCAAATCAAAAATAACTCTATACACTTAGCGACATACACAATTTTTGTGCAACCCTATAAATTAATTTTTGTGTAACCCAAAAAATTAAAAAAAAAATTAATTTCTTACAAAAATTGTGTATGTTATGAATCAGCCGTCAATTTTGACCGATAAAATCCATGCACATATCACTTCACATCTAATGACATGTACTTTTTTGACTTTAAAGTACAAAAGTGGTAGAAAGGGACTAGAATTTCTATTAAGTGGTATAAAGGGATTAACATTATATATTTTGTGGTAGTCTTGACCATTTATATTTATACTATAATTTAATCCCAATAAAATTACACGATATGTCGTGTAACCCTATAAAAAACACATATCGTGTAAAATTTGATAAAAATTGACTTTTTAAATTTATCAAAAGGATAATTATTTATCAATTTTTTTTACTTTGTGTGGTAGAGAAGTAATAAAACTATCATTTATGTTAGGAAAATAATATTTTATATTGAATGTGGTAGCTTAGCTATTGAACATTTATGACAATATCATAATAGAAGATAAATAAGATTTTGGTCTAAGAAAACTTCATAGGTCTGCTAAACCTAGAATTTGCTTAAAATAAACTTACCTGAATTTAAGGTTGTCTTATTTAATTTAGACACATTAGAGCTGCAGACATCATTTTGCATTCCGAATAGATTTATTGATCACTTTTGGGAACCACATTCTTATTTAGAGCATAGGAAACTATTTCTATGTAACTTATATTTTTATTGCAATATTATTAACAATTGTTAATTTCATTCAATATCTTTTAACTTATTAAATAAAAAATTATTATTTATTAAAAAACCATATAAATAATATTTTTCTTATATTAATTTGTTAATCAATTATAACATAATAAAAATAAGATTAAATGAATACATAATAAAGAATATTGTGAAATATTTAATTTTAATGTAAAATTTAACACAAAATATTGGTGATAGAGTACTACTAAAATAGTGCAAAATTTGTATTAAAATAATACAGATTGCAAAAGATGCTCTCATCACCCATTCACACTATTTATTGAAGTATTTGTTTTGAATTCTAAGATATTTTTGTACTCTAAAAAAGTTACTTCAAGTATTTTCAATCCCAATATTAAAATTTATATTCGGTATAAATACAAACATAAACAATGATCATTTCGATCCTCTAACCCAAAAAGATGATCTCAAAACTTATATTTGTATTCCTTAATTCTTATTCATAACGGGTTTCACTATTTCAAACTGACTTTATGGGCCGAAATCTAGGCTTGGAAATAATGTTAACCGAAACCCACGAACCACTGTAAATGGGCCGAATTTTATAGCAAAAGGATAAATCTAATGGCCCAAACTAAAAAGACAAAATATGCAACATGAAGCCCAAAACCAAGCCCTAGAGGCTGGAAAGATTATATTTGGTACTTTGGCGAATATATTGCGAGTGTATTTCGAGTTGGACTAGATATATCTTTAATTGATTATATATTTCTTTTATTTAATTATTTCACTTTTAAAACGTACTGCATAACTATCAATGCATCATATTATCATTTTACATAACATAATGAGGTATCCAAATTATTTTAATTAGACCAATCTGTTGATAAAACTGGATGTAAAGAATTATACAACACTTCAAAAGTACTGCAATATCGATTTCATTTTTATGAAGCATAAAATATCCAAACTTAATATGAAACAGATAGATTTTGAGAAAAACTTAATTTTTCCATCCCCATCAAATCATTTTAGTTCAATGTTGATTTTTTTATATCACTTAGAACTAGTTTTAGATGATAAACTTAACTAGAGTTAATTAGAACCAAAAGAAAAGGCTGAGATCGTTATATGATTCAACATGAAAGAATTAAGATTAGAACATTAGTTGATGTGTTTTAATTTTTATTTGTTTATATAAAAGGACATAGTAGTTCATTTAAACAGTTATTTTTGTCTAAATAATTTTATGGGTGTATTAATAAGAAAGATGTGTTAATAGTCTCATCCTTTTTATAATTTATAAGTTTTTTTATTTATTTATATTTTTTGTTATTTTGTTTATTCTCAAAGTTATTCCCCTTTATATGGAATATGGTGGCAGTCAACATCAACATGGTGAGAGCAGAATCTAGTGATATACATTTAAAAACCATAATTGGTAATGTGGGACATTAAGAAATATTGTTAAATGTAACCTAAGACTCTTTAATCCCACAAGTTAATGTTATCCTATTTTACTGCGTGGCTTTAAATCACACTAGTTAAGTTATTCTAATCAACTAAGAATAGTTAGGAGATAATAAATTATAGAAAATTAGGGTTTTCCATGATTCATAATAATCTCAAAATTATTTAATACTTTAAAAGTTTTCAACATTACATGCAAACAAATTAATTCTACATCAAAGTTTTGCTTGCAGAAAATTTTAAGAGTGAGAGTTGGACGTTTTATTTAACCTCGTATATTTAATAATTTAAGATGCTATCAAGTAATATCGTTTGGAATTTTGTATCATATAAACATATAGTGCAGATTAATAGTGTTAATTACTTTTAACTAATTTTATAATAAAAATTAATGTGTGGTTAAGTTGTGGGCCCAGTAAGTGCTTCCTCAGTGCTAAGCCCTTTTCTTTTTGTACCATTCGAGTGGGCTTGCTTTAACATAGAACTCAATTAATTGAAGCAATTAGGTGGGCATATATCTTTCATCAAATCTATGCCACAATCTTTGCTTGGATAGCAACATTGTTCTGCCCATTAGTGGATGGAAATGGACAGTCATATTTTGATATATCCTTATGTTGATTTGAATTCTATCATATCATTTCTTTGGTGATATAATTTTATGATCTCATATTTTATTCTGTTAATATTATTGTGCACGTAGCCTAATATAATGAAATGAAATACACAAAGGATTATCATTTGTATATTATGAGATTGAACTTGCCGGTACTTCAAAATATATTTAAGGGAAAATTGCAATTTTGGTTTGATTACTTTTTGTACTATTAAATTAAACTCATTTTCACTAATTTACATGTGAATTGTGGGTTGACCCGTCTTACGTAACATGATCCGTGAGACGGTCTTACATAAGAGTTACTCTTCCGATAATGATTTCTCATGCTATCAAATTTCCATTTCATGCAACATAAATCAATTTTCTAAGCAGTCGTTGGAATCCCCAATTTGGTATAATATGCAAGCACACGTTTAGTTAATGAGTCAACGATTAACAACTTAAAAAATGGATATGATCAAAGTTATCAGATTGAAATGACATTTTCTCCTGTTCCAAAAATGTGTTGATCACCGCTTAAGAAAAATCAACCTAGCTACCTAATGGCATAGCAATATTTTATTTTATTTGAATTGATGAAGTTGAAATTAATTGAATGATTTCAAATGAATAATAACAAATAATTCTAGAGTTTCTTTTAATAATTTCATGTTGTAGAGAATATTAAAACTCAAACTTTCATTTTAACTTATTCAAATATTTAGTTGTTTAAACTCCTACCAATTTTGATATTTACATATTTACTAAAGTGAAACTACTACATAAAATTTAATGGTACAGAGTTAGTCATGGTATGAGAATTTTTTTTTATCTCACCTGAAATGAATACAATTTAAATTAGTGGTTAAAAATGTTAGTTTTAGAACCTTCATTTGACTATAAATCATCTGATTTGCTTTACCACGAGCCTTATATAGTTCTTCAAGTGGTTGTTAATTGAGATGATTAGTTTTTAAATATAAATCATTATAAATTTCTTTTATTTATTATTTATTATATATCTTTCATACTCGCACCTCCCCTAACTCTTTAATATGCATGTGCCCTTTATTTAGGTGTGATTATAAAGAAAGAAAAAAAAAACAATAGTATTAAATTAACAATTGAAATTTAACTAAATAAAGAAAGTTGATCATGTTAGTAATAATTAAGTTGATTTGTAAGGGTAAGTTGCATAAATAAACCACAAGGAAATCAATAAAAGGGAACAGTAATTCATTTTGTCACGTTTTAATGGAGTTGGCAAATTATCTGCAGTCTTAAAGTAAGAGGTCAATTAAGTATGGTATGTCGCCAATTTCAATATTCACCTATTTAAAGTTAGACTGGTCTGAAAAATCTTAATTGACACGTGATTCATGCCTATATTATACTCCCTAGTATCATCGTAGGCACAAGACTTTCTGCAGATAAAATTAACCATAACACCTTGAAATTCACTAATTAAGAATCCATTGTATATGGAAATTAGATTTTCCCTAATTCATTCTGCACCTCCTTTGCTTGTGGGCTATTAGCAGATCCTACAATCCTACAAAATAATTAAACTAACATCTACACGAAGATGAAACAAGTTAAATTAATATAAATATGGGATATGATTGACAAAAAAATATGCCAACACTATAAAACACCACATCTTGCTTATCCGCATCATATCTTTTGGTGTTGCATTTTACATTATATATTTATTTATTTTAATACACACGATGATATATGTATTAATTAAAATTATGTTATTTATATATGTAGCGTGTAATGATTATTTTGAAATTTATGATAAAATATCCATTGAAAATAGAGGAACTTGTGTGGATTTTTGCCGTGGAATTAAAAGTGTACTCTGAGCCTCAAATCTACAGATTTAAGTAGCTTCATTTTAGATTTCAAATGGTTTCTTAATTCATCTTGCATAATGACTATTAGTAATTTTGTTATTCCAAATAAAAATTCCAATTTTATTTTATGTATGTTCGGTTTCTAGTAGGAGATATATTGACTGATATGAATTATTGGACAATTAAAAAGGATTAAAAAAAAAAAAATGAGAGTGGAAAAGTAATTGGATAGAAGAAAAAGACATTTCCACTTTAGTTTAAAGTGCTTTGGTATTACACATATATCACCTTTTTTCGAAAGCTAAGTGGTCCTCTTCTTGACTGATTATTTCATAATGGACAATGGACGACAACAAATGATTGTGGAAATAAAGTTAAATAAATGTTTAGAATGAACTTTTTAATACAAATTACAATTATAAAAGAAATAAAATTAAAGAATCGAATAAAATAAAATAAAAAAATCTACACACACGGTGAATGTTGGACCTCTCTAGGTAGCACTACTTATCATTAAATAAAGGTGATTCTACACTGCATATGGGATCGTATCAATGCACCTCTCTATTTACAAAAAAATATTTTTTTTATTTCTTTATCTAATAATAAAAAAAGTTAAAGAAATAAAAATTGCATATGAGTACCAATTAATAATGATTTTTGACCACTTGAATACTTGATTCACTTTCAATGTGTATAATAATTGCAACACACGCGCGCATATATATATATATATATATATATATATATATATATATATATATAATAATAATAATAATAATAATAATTGGGAGGAGAGATTCAAACATGAAATATTGTTTAAGTTGAGATTTATATTTACTGTCACTCTAAATGTGTGGGTATATTCACGAACATATTTGTTAATATTAATTCAATGCTTTTTTTAAAAACTCTATTGTTACATCTCATTAACACATGTAAGGAGCAATTTTTGAGATACATATACATGAAACCATTTATGATATGTGTTAGTTATAGGTTCGTCCACATTTGAGTAAGAGTGTTTTAAACGCACGTCCATTTTTTAATTTTTTTAGAAAGGATGTTGTTATAATAGATATGAAAAAAAAAACGATAAACAAAGAACACAAAATTTACGTGGTTCACTAACAATGTGTTAGCTACGTCCACGAACAGAAGAGAAGATCTCATATATTATTTATGAGAGCAGATGCAGTACAAATTATAATGACACTAGGTCAAATAGGAATATATACAACCCCTAACAGACTAAGCCCATAGAAAACCCAAAACCAAAACTGAACTCAAACACATAACATACACCAAATAAGGGTTCAAGACATTCTAACAAATCCCCCACTTAACTTGAATCCTCTCACAGATTAACAGATATATCAAATGTACCAGATGCACCATAAAAAATGTCGGACGTACGAGCAGCTCCTCATACACAGACTTGCCCCCAAAACAGGGCAACTAACAGCTTGTAATATTTAACAAGTCCAAACAGTGTTAGAACTTGCTATTTGGAACCGGCTTGGTGACCATATCAGTTCGGCTATCAGCAATCCCAACTTTCTTCACCTTAATTCTCCACTTCTCAGAAAATGATACCTGACGTCAATGTGTTTCGTTCTCTCATGATGAACTTGATACTTGGCTAAATATATAGCACTCAGACTGTCACAAAACACAGTTGCATAATCATGATGTAGACCAAGATCAATAACCAATCCTTTCAACCATATTCCTTCTTTGGCTACTTCTGTCAAAGCCATGTACTCTACTTTTGTAGTAGACAAAGTAACTATAGGCTGCAAAGTAGCCTTCCAACTGACAACAGAACCACTAAGAGTGAAAACATAACCGTTCATGAATCTCCTATTGTCCACATCTCCTGCATAATCAGAGTCACTGTAGCCTGGAACTAAGCAATTACTATGACCTCCATAAATGAGATCGACATCAAACGTACCTCTAAGGTACCGAAAAATCCTTTTCACTGCTAGCCAATGTTCCTTCCCAGGTTGAACCATAAACCTGATGATAACACTAACAATATGTGCAAGGTCAGGTTTAATACAGACCATAGCATACATCAAACTCCCTACTGCACTAGCATAAGGAACCCGAGACATGTACTCCTTCTCCTCAATAGATTTGGGGGTAAAAGAAACAGACAAATGAATATTTACAGCAGTTGGAATATCTATAGTTTTAACCGTAGACATACCAAACCTTGATAATATCTTCTGAATGTAATTCTTTTGAAAAAGAAAAGCTTCTTCTGACTTCTATCCCTATGAATCTCCATTCCCAAAATTTTTTGAGCAGCACCCAAATCCTTCATCTCAAACTCAGCACTGAGAAGACCTTTCAGCTCTGAATATCTGACTTGTTCTCTGCAACTATCAACATATCATCTACATACAAGACCAAGTAGATGAACGAATCATTTTCCAACTTCTTGTGATACACACAACTATCATTTGAACTCCTGTTGTAGTCAAGGTGTGTCATATAGCCGCCAAACCTCTTATACCACTGCCTTAGAGACTGTTTTAGCCCATACAAGGACTTATTCAACTTGCAAACATACTCTTCTTTTCCGGGAACTTGGAAACCATCTAGCTGAGTCATATATATCTCTTTATCCAACTCTCCATGTAGAAAAGCTGTCTTCACATCGAGCTGTTCAAGTTCCAAATCCTGATGTGCTACCATTTGTAGTAACACTCTGATGGAAGTATGTCTGACTACAGGTGAAAAAATCTCATCATAATCAACTCCTTTCTGTTGGAACTCTCTAGCAACAACTCTAGCCATATACTTGATACCCTCAGCAGGTGATATTTCTTCCTTCTTCTTGAAGACCCATTTGCAAGTAATAATCTTTCTCTCCGGGGGTCTTTTGACTAATAATTTCCAAGTCATATTTTATGAAGTGACTTCATCTCATCCCCATGGCAACAAACCATTGGGTAGCCTCTGTACATGTAACAACTTCTTTATAGGTGGATGGCTCATGAGAATCCACCTCTTTAGCAACCTGCAATGCATAACCTACCATTTCTTCAAACCCATATCGCTTTGGAGCTTCAACTCCAATCCTTCTAGCTCGATCAAGAGCTATATTATACGGTCTAGTCTTAGATGGTTGAGTTTCTGGTGGTGAAACATCTTTCGGTTCAGTGTTAGAATGTGAGTGTTCTTCATCTTCTTTCTGTAACTCATTTTGCTTCACATGTTTGTCAACAATATTGTTTCCTAATACAACAATAGACTTCACAGTGAGGTTAAACATAGAATTTTCATCAAAAATAACAAAATTTACGTGGTTCACTAACAATGTGTTAGATATCTTTAGGGACAGAAGAGAGGATCTCGTATATTATTTCTGAGAGCGATTGCAGTAAAAATTATAATGACATTAGGTCAAATAGAAATATATATATATATATATAACCCCTAACAGACTGAGCCCATAGAAAACCCAAAACCAAAACTGAGTCCAAATACAAAACATACATCAAATAAGGGTCCAAGGCATTCTAACAGATGTTGTATTAAGTCTTGGTTTATTATAAATGCTTTGTTATCCTATCATTCCATTTATAATCATTTTCAATTTTTAAAACAAAGGTTGTGTGCAATCATGGGGAGATGAATTATTGAAGGTCCCAATAGTGAACCTAATAATTATATTGGGTTTATGCTTTCATGCGATCTATATATACCCCCTCAAGTAGTTTATATATTCTGAATTAGAGTCACACATACCTAAAGACTACCAAACAATATTATAATCTACAAAATGAAATTTTTGCTACTTATTTTAATTGTCTTTCCTCTTGTGAATTCTCAAGCTGCAAGAACTTTAACAGGTAATTAAACTATATCATCCACTCTAATGTTCATCACTATACTATATATTTTCTTCTTTATATTACAAAATAAACTAAATACCTCAAGAAGCTAGGATCACCACCACAAAATTACTTTTTTGGTCATTGTTACTTATAATCATGCACAATACAATTATTATGAAATGATGATGCAGAAGGGTATAATCGGAGACCTCAAAAGGCGCCGCCGCCACCAATCTCAGCACCACCAAGCGGAGTCGTAATTCCATTACTAGCAAGTTACGTCCACCACCGTGGCGCTTCACCTCCGCCGCCGCCTGAGTCAGCCACTCCGGTGATTGAATTAATTCAAAATTATGGGAGGAAGGGTGAGCTGCCACCACCAGCCCCCAAGGTTGCACCACCAACCCACCAAGTATCCGGTGGCGGAGTGGTGGCGTTCCGGCAAGCATCAACTAATACCTTGCTCTCATCAGTTTAAGCTCAAAGATGCTAATGCTTAAGATTATGATTCTGTAATATTATGTATGTTCTTTTCTAGTTATCATGATCCAGTCCGAATCCTTTGTTACATTTGGAATAGAAGATGTAACATGAAGTGTAATAGAAGAACTCATGTGATCATATCGTATTTATAAGTAGGAATACCATCTATGTTATTAGTTATTAGTAAGATCACAAGTTTTTGAGAGAAGCCCAAAAATAAAAGAAAATGTTTGTTTGGAATCATGGTTCGCAAAAACGCCCGTTACGGCCGTTATAACGGTGTTACGTAACGGTAACGGCCATCTCCGCGTCACTGATTCGGTAAAAAACGGTGGTCTACATTATTGGGTATGATACCGGCGTGATAATGCCCGTAACGCCGTTACGTGGCGTGATAACGGCCGTAACGGCGCGATAACGGCCGTAACGGCGTTATAACGGCAAAAAAGCTTTAATCAAGTTGTGAAAATGTATAGAAATATCAGTCCACTTTGCCGATTTTTATAAAAATATATACTTGGAGTTTTTAAAAACTGTTTCGGTATGTTATACTGTATGAAATTTTGAGTCTATGGTTAAAATTTGGTAATATTTGGAGTAGTTTATGAATTATGATGATTTTTCAAAAATAATCCAGTTTGAGTTGGAATTATGCAGTTTCAAACCTTAGAAAATTAATTATATAAAATCACTCCATTATACGTTTTCAAAAATATTTTACTATGTTTTAGTACATGATGTTATAAGACTAAATTATTAATTTCACAAGGTTTCAGGAAATATACAATTTACAGTGAATTTTTGAACACAGATTGGTTTTAGAGCATTTTCGAATTTTTTTTTATTATATTAAATAATTTATTAAAGCTTTTGTGATTTGAACATATTACTAACTTCAAGTCGTTAAATTTTGAAACTGATATTATGTGATTAAATGTGTACTTATGTTTGATCGTCATGATCAAGAACTACTGTCACACACAAGTTCAACACGATATGTTGATCGAGATTTATCCAATGCATATCATGAATATCCACGTAAACAACCTAGGCCTCATCTAACTCATTATGATTATTCACATCTTCCTATTCATCCTGAAAGGGAAGATAATGATGATTTTGAACCACCTCGGCATTTCACGTGATATTAATTATGTATGTAATTGTATATTTTATATGTTAATTCTAGTTCTAATTTTTTTTTTATGTTAATTTAGTAAAAACATAATATAAATAATGTTCATGAAGTTCTAAAAATTTTAGAGTTTTTTTTTTTTAAATTGTCCGTTACGGCCGTTATAACGCCGCGTTTTGGCAATGTAACCTTAACGGTGGTGTCCGCGACGATGACCGCGACCGTTACTGCTAACCATGTTTGGAATTAATGTTCTACTTTCAAGTGTTTTGTTTTTTGTTTTCCCTATTTTCATTTGTAGATATTGATCTCAGATTAAAAGTAGTTGGAGCTCTTAATCTTGAAACATTTAAATAAAATATTTTCAGCTTCTTTGAAACAAATCTAGCTGCTAATTGCTATATGTGTGTTCTTTTTTTTTAAAGAATAATCCAAATTTTTTGAAATGTTCATTTTTCTACATCTTGAATGGTAATTGTTTTTACTAAAGTCATAGTCTCATCACTTTTTGTGAGTATGTGGACTAAAAGAATTTTAGTAATAAAAGCGACTACTTCCCATTCATATTCTTTGGACTATATCTAGCTAGTCTCTACTATATATATTATGGATTTAGCCCCTTATATTTGACAGAATATGTGCATCTAATTCATGTATTATATTTTGATGTTTCATTTTGTTTTTCATTACATTTCTATACGTCACAGACTCGAATATAATTAATTAGTGATCGACATTTGATTCACATATTATGTGATGATTATTTCGACATATAAGATGAAAAATACCGTGCAGTAAATATAAGTTGTTGCATGGAATATGTGGGTTAGAGGCTTTGAATCAGTCAGTCACATGATGTTTATTCATATGTTCACACCAACTCTTCATACCTGCTCTCTAATATTATAACTCATAATTATTCCAATTAAGCTCATTTAATCATCTGATAAGTATCTATATAAGTGAAGCTAATTGTTCCAAAGTTGTACCAAAACTAGCTATGATGTCTTCTACCTTCTTCAAGGTCATTATACTTTTAATAATCTTGGCCCTTTCTGGTATCCATGCCAGATATTTTCCAGGTTATAAACCTCTCTCTCTCTCTCTCTCTCTCTCTCTCTCTCTCTCTCTCTCTCTCTCTCTCTCTCACTTGCATGCATTTATATTAATGTTGATCATCAATTTTCTAAATTTCTCCTCATGATCGACGGCAGATGATGTTGAGACTATCAATGGAAGATCTTCAATTTTAGATGCTACAAATCAGATTAGAGAATTCTTTTGTGAGATTAGGAAATTATTTATGAGAAAGATGATAATAAAATCAGCAAGTGTTGAGCGACCACGAGCACCACCACCTCCGCCACCCAGACCACCACCAGGACCCCGCCCCGTTTCCTATATTGAAATGCTAACCTCCACGAGATCACCTCGATGAATGTCCATATCTGAATCTCAATAAAATTCCATGTATGTTTAAAACTAGCTTCTTGTTATATTTTACTGTGTCTTTATTTTGTCAGAATGTATCCCATATATATAGGTCGATCGAATTGGTGTAGTTCATTATCATGTAGATATATAGCATATGTAATTGTCTACTAATTAAGTACTACTCCAAAGGTCTCTGTATATTTATTTCTATTTTGCTGATTTTATTAGTACTTTAGGTTTATGTAACAATTTAAAATTTTATATTATTAATGGCAGTACGTCAGTGTTCTAATATTATTTTTATTTAATTTGCTGATGTGTTATCAGGTTGTTATAAGGTTTTAAGATCATACAGCACTACGAAATAAATAGGTGTAATTATGGAACTTTGCAGTTTGGATCGTTGTATCCACAAAATATTTATTCCACTATCGTCTCACTAAGACCACGTAATTTTGGCTAAATATAACAGGAGTTGTACCATTTAACTACTAATTCGAACTGTTAATTAATAATTTTTACATCAAAAGAATATTTCGTATATTGGTAATTTCATAATCACTGAAAAATTAGGATGATAAATTGTATTGCTTAATTAGTTTATTACGTAGAAAAGGAGTTGGGCGGCTTGAATTAGATTCTCTACAAGTAAACCATTCTTAATACATAAAAACTGCATGCATTTTCGGACCATCAATATTTAATTTAATTGATTTTATCACTATTATATTTTATATATAGAATAGACCGTAGCTAACCTGCTGCAATTCTTTTTTTGTAAACAACCACGTCTAAGTTCTAACCTAACACTTTATTAATATTTTCTATATTTGTTTATGCCTTTATTGTAAAAATAACTTGGATCCGTTTCTGACTCGAAGAGCACATAGTCAGAGCTAGGCTATAAATAAATACCCCTTGGAAGTTGGAACATCCTAAATACTACTCTATCTTTATTAACCAATATAGCTAAATCTATGTCTAGGAAGTAGATATATTTTACCACTAGATTATCATGTTTTGTCTCACTTGTGGATCATTTGTCACCAAGGCAACACAAGAATTAAAATTAATTCAAGCAAGTGTCCAGAGCAGCATCAATTACAATAGGAGAAAATTGGCAACATTAAACTTTTGAAAATACTAACCAGGACCAACGAACAATGAGATTTAGAGATGAGGAGAAAAATGTAGTTTTGCAAATTTGACATTCACGCATGCGCTGTACGTAAGACTTGATTGTTACAGTAATATTGTTTAAAATTTAATTTAACTATTATTATTGGGTCTTAATGTAGGTTGTTATACATAAGGGACAAATGAGAAAAAAGACAAATAGACATATGCACATATCAGGTCAACGTTGGTTGTAGTCAAACTTCTGTCAATTTATCATACTGTTTGACGTTGACCCGAATGTGAAGCAGCAGGCTTTCTTCTCACTCATTTTAGTTTAAAGGAGACTACCATGACCGTTGCTGCGGTGTGTTTTTTTTTTTTTAATGTATAATAACCGTTCATATCTTTTACAATTTTAACCAACAAACAAATTTCAAATATGCTTATTTTGAAAATAGCACCCATCATTTCAAAATAATTATCACTATCATTTTTTATGTTAAGTCATTGGTATATTTTGAAACGGTAAAAATTATTTCCAAACTATACATACCCAAAATCCGCTCATCGGTTAAAATTGCAAAAGATACGAAAGTTCATATTATATTTGATGATATTCAAAAAGTTGGTTAAAATAGCAAATTTTAGTAGAGTTCGTGATTTATCCGAGAATTAACCCATATGATAATATATTAAGAAAATATGTAAATGAAACATTCATGATACACCATGGGCAAAAGATCCAAAAAGGTTCACCATGAGCAATACCAGCAAGTGCTAAATTAAAGATTCAAATACAGATTTAGCATGTATTGACATCAAGTTCTAACAACACAAACAAGTAGTAAATTGTTTCAGAAGTGATGGAACTACCATGAACCCTCGGCACCCAGAGTGGGATTCTTGAATGCAGAGAAGCCCCAATAAGTCTTCAACGAGTATGGCTGCGAAATTGAGAACCCCTCCTCTGTGATTTTAGCAATCTGGAAATTAAAATTCGTCGTCAGGGATGACATAAAGGCTAGTTTTAACAGCTTAGCCAAAAGAAAGGCCCAGCACTTGCTCTAGGTGGAAGAAGCTCAAAGTTTCAGAAGATCATTCAGATACAGTAGACAGCATATCATGAGTAGTCACTAGATCATGTATTTTAAGATACTTTACTCTCTTTAAATTCTGTATACAAGTACATGCACCTAAACCTTAGACTTACCAAGAAACCGTACATCCACACCTAGACACTGATTATATTCCTAGAAAAAGTTCAGAACCTGGACATTTTCAATTCTTAGATTTAATGCCAGATTGTATCACCTTTTGTAGTTCATCCCCTCTACTCAAATTAACTCACACATCTCAATTTAGAATCATTTCCTATTATGACACATCAAGCTTCCACAGGCAAACAACTGATTGTTAGTTCACTCAGTATCTTACAGTAACAACGCTCAATAGGATTCTCTCAATGTCGCATTAACTGATAAAATTACATTCACCACCATTTTTGAAAAGCCAATATTACAACTTCTCTTAGTTTAATTTTTTGAAAAATATTTTGAAAAATGATGGCAGACGACATCATCTGTAAACAATTTGTATATCTATCAGCACTTCTTAGGCCTTTCAACTTCAAAGAAACAATACCATGCACAGAAACAGAAAGTAAATAATAAGAAAAGAGAACCAAAGTTTATTTTTTAAGGCAGATGAACCATACCTGAAGTTTGTTGATAGCTGATCTATCTCGATAAAGAAGCACGCGCATGCATTTCTCCAGTAATTTTACACCCTCTTCATAAGTCAAGTTCTCATGCCATTCATCACGTAGAATAGGCCGAGCCAGGTGATTACCAAATCCAGTTGCCACATGGCTGTCCTCATAATGGACACCAATCATACTAACCTGGAAGTATACCAGGAAAAATAAACACTTAGCTATAACCAAGACACATTAGCATATGATAGTGAACTTAAAAAATGTTCAGAAATAACACATACCGTTCCAAGATATTTCTGTCCATTTTTAACTCCACCAAGGACAAGAGAATTCCATAGTGGGTTGAACTTATTACGACGATTATACATCACTCTGGTTAAATAGTTATGAACCTCTTTAGGGCCCAAGGAGTTCCCATCATCCCACATGTTATCATATAAGCTACATCCTCAAAGCATGGAAAATAATGAGTCATAATTTTCCATTTACCCTTACAAATGCCATCATCAGCCAAAGTCAAAAAATGCAATCATGTGAAAAGCAGGAATCAGTTCATAAAATATCTCCGGATTGGAGGGATGGACTTACATAAGCTCATCAAGATACCGCATTATCTCCTGAAAATCACTTATCTCACCAGTAGCACCAATAATAGAATGTTTTCCCACAGGCTTCAGTCGCTCCAGCGTCTTGTAACGAAGGGTAGACCCATATGAACCTATCAAAGAAAAGCGTTATGAATAAGTCACTTGACTAAAAAGTTAACCAAAGTAATGGCAACAGAATAATACAAATATACAATTAAAAGCTAACCATGAGACCAACATCATATTTTTACAACAGCAAAGAAGTGGAGCACCCCCTAATATCTTGCTTACCAATTCCAAGTTGAGAGCAAAATTTCTATGATAGTTTGAGAGAGTTCCAACTTGATTGTATTTAGCTTGGGTCAGAAAAGGTAATCCATTTTTTCTGCTCCAGATAAGCAATATATTGAATATAACATTCATATAAGATTATAAGTTTGAACCTTCCAAAAATCATACCTAAACAAGAGGTTCTCAATGTTCAATGTAAAAGACCTAGAGGCATATCTTACAAGACACTCGGGGTAAATGCATAAAAATGCAAACAAAAAAAAGGAAAAAAACCAGCTCATTTATAAGAGCCAAAGGGTTAAATTGTATACTGCATCTTAACCAATTTTTTCTCCAAAAATTAAATGATCATAAAAACTAAACAAGATGCTTCTTTCAGAATCCTACCTCCCATATCAGCAACCAATAGAATTCCATCTTTGTACTTGATGCCAATCACTGAGGTCCCCGTAACATACGGATACCTACACCAAAAAGCCACCTTATTACACTCTCCATCGGATCCAACCATTCACTGGAAAGCAAACATATAAGCTAAATGACTTAATTAATATTATCTACTACATAATTCTAAAACTAAGTCAAGTTAGTTTCTTCCCACATAATTCTAGCAATCAAAATTGGCTCAGCTAAAACCCTAGTTTCCAAAACAATCCGAGAAAGGTAAATTATCATATCTTTCTAAGCAAATTAAATACATTCCTACAAAAGGAAATCATACAAGGTTCTTTGCGAATCGGATTCGGAGCCGATCAAGTTATTCATTGCAGGAGCTGAATCCGCCAACTGCATCCGTTAACACCAAAAAAATCAGATTAACAGGAAAAAACAAACAGCATTCTTCTTCGGTCAGTAGAGTCGAGATCGAGAAAAAACAAAAACTTACATTCATATTTCGAAAATGTATGCAGTGAATTTGAAGTGAAGAGAGATTAGAAAAATTATGAAGTCTGCTACTCTGCGTCTATTAGAACTCGGTTTTCCCTTTCTGCAAGAAATCAAAAAAAGAAAAAGTAAAGGGAAATAAACAGCTAGGCCATGAAATGGAGATTAGTAACTTTGGGCCTGTAGCCCATGACTAATAATAATAATACTAAATCCGACAAAAAAGCCCAATAAGACTAGTAAGCTCTGATGTTTTAAATAAGGCAATTAAATTTCTCAATGCAGCCATAATATAATATAAATCGAATTCTCCTTACAATTATGTTTCATGGATTTTTTTTCTTTATGAATAAAACTTCAATTTTATGACGCATATAAATTTTATTTTATTTTTCATGGAATTATATATGATGCAAATATAATGTAAGTGAAAGATGTGAAAACTATGAAAATAAAGAATAAAAAAATTGCAGTTGGGGCAGTAGAAAAGAACATAATTTTGGGTTTTAATTTAAAGTTGAGGATTTAAGTGTGATGTGGCCGTGAAGAGAATTACATCTAATAAAATATTTTGAACAACTAACTTATCAAGAAGACACTCTCTTAATCATATTTATATTGTTGAGTCAAATTTAGACCAAATCAACTACTTGTTAGAATGCAGACATCACAAATGTATGAACGTAAGACGATTACAAGATTTTAGCAAACATGTTTTCTTATTGGTTAGTGGTCACTGTCTACAAATGAGTAAAATTTGCCAAGCTTAAAAAGTTTTTAGGCTAGCCGCCTTCTATTACAATCTTATGACTTTCATAAAAACATTAGTCAAATACAGTACATGTCTCACTTTTACTTTGGCAACTTAAGTTGAACAAATTCATGGATTTTATCTAAAAAATTATATACATTCATGTCACCAAAAACCACGCAAATAATTGACTAAAAAAGGAAATTTCCATCACAATTCCCATATATACAATATAAATTCAAAACCGTGAAAAATCATAAGAGCTAGATGACAAAAGAAAGATATTTTTCTTGATAAGAGTGCTTGAATCCTTTCTTCTCTCATAGTAAAAGTGTGCGTCTCCTTTCCAACTGGGGAAGAGCTCATAACCGTGAAATTGGGCAGCTCTACTCTTGATCTTGCAAATCTCATTCACTCAGGTCTACTCTTTTCTTGGTTCACTTATTTTTAGTATAAGAGAGATTGGGCTTCAAACTCAACCTAGAATATCCACATCAACCATTTTCCTGATATGATTAAGTGAATCTATTTTACAGAGCCAGTTGGTGGGAGTACACGAGTTCGGAACGGAAATCCACATTTGGAAGATTTTTGTGAATAACGCTTTAAAATACTGGATTGTGATGAATGCGTCGATGATGGACTTCTAAGAAAAACATTTTGGATATGGTGGAGGATATTCGTAAGAATTCTCTACAGTTTCTTAAGTCTTAGAATTATGAAAATAGACTACATTTATATATAGTTGTATGACAGGAGTTCTTTTCCATATTCATTTGATGAAACTGTGTGATTTCATTGGTTTTCATGATTGGGTAACACTTTTTACATTTTATTTTTTGTGACAAATGAATGTTATTGATAAATGACTCATGTATTTGAGAAATTTTTATCCTGATGGCCAAGAAAAATGAATTTGATATTACATCATTAAATTTTAGTATCTACCATACATTTGAGGATGGTGATTAATAATAGAAAACAAAAAATTAATATAATTCTTATTAAAATTTGTTATATACACATCTTTTTAATTACGACCAAAGATGAGTACTTATTCTTAATAGAAGAAGCAAGGGTTGGAGCATTTAAATATTGATAATGGTCCTAAAAGTAAGGCACGTGTTGGATTTAAGGTTAACAGCGAAGAACACCATATAACCACGCTAAGAGTTGGTAATGGTAGTAATTTGTAGGGTCCACACACGAGGCAAAAATTACAACTATGTAGGGATAGAATATATCGTGAGAACAGATCTTGTTCACATTTGATTGGTCGAATTTAACACCTCATCATTCTGCTCATTTTTTGCTTTTTATTCCAATCCTTGCAATTTCTTTCTTTTTAGGGTGGAAATTACAAATTTTAAAAGTTTATGTTGTAATTCTAAATTAAAACAAAGATGATAATTCTTTTTAGGAATTTACTTTATTTTTATTATATATGTTTTAACGAGCTCGTCAATTTTATATTTAATGTATGTTAGGTGAAATAAAACAATAGAGAAAATTAAGAAAATGAGGGATGACTCCTACCCATTGATTGTGTATTGCCATTAATGATGTATGACAAGTGTCAGTTCGAAAAAAGAAAAAACACAGAAAATAATTTTAGTAATGGAATTTTTTTTGGCTGAAAATCCAGCAACTAATATATTTTCTATATATTATTTTTTTCCAATTGATACATGTTATACATCCATTAATATTACACAACCAATAAATTTAGCATCGATTGTGTATTATCATTAATGGATGTATGACAAGTGTTAGTTCGAAAGAATAAAAAACATAGAAAATTATTTTAGTAATTGGAGAGCAATTAATATTTATTTTTTCAAACTGATACATATTATACATCCATTAATATTACACAACTAATAAATTTAGCATAGAATCATGAAGGTTAAAAAAGAGTATGATCTAAAAGGGTGAGGGGACAATATAAGCATATCTTTAGAATGTACCCTTTAACCAATTATTTAGAGATACCAAGAGATGTGATTAGGATGTAATCAAACCAAATCGTTCGTGAACAATTCGTGGCTCGGCTCGATAAATATTCGTCTAACAAGTCGAGCTCGAACCCGAGTTTCGAGCTTGTTAAGCTTAACGAGCCGAACTCAAGCCTAGACAGGCTCGATAGCTCGCGAACATGTTCGTTTAGGGGTTCGTGAATAAGCTCGTTTATAGTTCGCGAGCCTGTTCATTTATATATTTTATTTAAATATGGTTATGAATTTTATAAGTTTTTGAAATTTAGATAATTAATAATTAGTAATCAAAAGAAAATCTTTAACCAATCCAAAATATTATGCATAGGACTTGAACACAAAACCCCCATCATATAAATAAGTTATACTACCACAAGACCAATTTGTACTCTTGTTAATTTACTTGTTAAACTTTTCTTTTATCTATTACATTTTAAAATATAAACATATTAATAACTAAATTAAATATAATTTATTTACTTCTAATATATTGCTTGTCATGCCATCTGAAATTTTTTGAAATTTTGATATTAATGATACAATTTACCAATGATATATTATCTTAATATAAAAGATATAATTATATTGATGTTTCATATAAATTATATTGATGTTTCATATAATTATATTGATGTTTCAAGTATAATCCCATCATCAACATAATAATTTAGCATTTTGGTTTTGAAAATCTAATTTTTTCGAGCCGAACTCAAGCTTGAACTATCGAGCCTGTATTCGAGTCCATTTGGAACTTTTGACGAGCTTGTATTCAAGCCCATTTCGAGCTTTTGACGAACCTTTATCGAGGCGAACTTGAGTTGAGTTCGTTTAGCTTGTTATCGAACTTTGTTCAAGTCGAACTTGAGCCCATATCGAACTCAAAATTTTGATTTTGAGTTGAGCTCGAGCCCGATTTTCAAAGTTCGAACCGAGCTCGAGCCCGAGCTAATATGAAACGAGCCGAACTCGAGCCCAATACTGTTCGGCTCGTTTACATCCCTAGATGTGATAGAGGAAATCTATATTCTTATACCACTACTTACATAAGGAATCTTCCATCTTCTTAATTGAGTAGGTCTTGTGTGAGACCGTCTCACGGATCCCATTCCGTGAGATGGGTAGAGTCGGATCGAAGTATTACATGATATATACAAAAGTGTTACATGATATATACAAAAGTATTACATGATACACATAAAAGTATTACCTCATATACATAAATGTATTACATGATATTAAGTTATGTGATATTTCCAAAAAGTATTACATGATATACATAAAAGTACTACCTAATACACACAAAAGTATTACATATAACACAATTCACGCACGAGGAAGAAGAGCACCTGGACGCCTAGCTAGGATCCGTGCGTTTTTGTGTTGACCCGACCTGACCCAATTCGGGTCATTATCCCATAATACAAAAGTATTACTTGATATATATAAAAGTATTACCTAATACACATGAAAATATTACATATTTTCTTATGGTCTGACTCAACTCAAAACGCATTCTATAATACAAAATATTACATAATATACATAAAAGTATTACATAACACACACAAAAGTATTACATAATTTTTATGTTTGACCCGACCCTATCTGTCTCACCCAAGACTTTGTCTTCTTAATTCTACCTACATGTAAATATATGCTGGTCAACATAAATTGTGATAGGTAATTAGCGGTACTCCTGAAAAAGATTAGAATAAGATGCCTTAAAAAGATATAATTTTAAAAATAAAATTTGATTCCTTTTATTTTGTTTACTTATAATAGATTATGTGTATATATACATTATTCATGTCCAACATTTTCCCAAAATAACATACTAAGAATAAATCCGCATTTATTTTTGTATTAGTCATTCTTATGACATGTAATTAAATATATTGTTTATGAGTAAATTGAATAAATTAAATCGCATCTACCAATAAACAAAGTATATAAATTTATTTCATCATTAGTATCGATGAAAAGAAACACTATCTTGTAAATTACATGAGATCCTTAATATTATTTACATTGTATACAAGTCATGCAAGGCTTTGATATCATAATGATCTGATAACACACATATTTATAAATCATAAAATAAAATATAAATCGAAATACAATAAAAAGAAAAAGAAAGATAAAAGATCAATTAAGCTAAATTGTTTTGTAATGCTACTATATAGTATACTCAACGTCCTATTCTGTAGGTGAAAATATGTTATGATAGATTGAGATTTCTTGAAACACGCAACTTTAGCGAAGATTAGGCTGTTAGATTTGGATTTTGGCCTACTATTCTATATAAAGTTTCTTCCATATATGCAACACTTGTTAGATCATGGATGATGTCTTGAATATAAATAATAAGAGACTTATTAACCACTTAGACTTATTTTATGGGATGTTAATTATAATTGTCTTTTGAAGCCAATTATTATTGTTTTTCAAACATTAGGATTTTGAAATTTTATATTTGTAAAGGTACTGATGCGTAGGATATTTTTTTAAAAGTTTTTTAAAGAAAACATTTACATAAATTAATAATATATCGCATTGAAGCCGTGATGTATTAAAATACTAATTTTGTATTATATCACAATTCAATAAAATGTTAATGAGATAGAATTGTAAACTCGATAGACATTAAAAGATACCACAAATCAATCAGATTTAATGAGATAGAGTTATAAACTCGATAAAAAAGATTTGATTCAGAATAATCCAATGAGATGTTATTGAGAGTTGTAAATGAGTAATTGGAAATTGACTTAAAAAAGGAGTCTAAATGCGACCAAGTTAGAGTTAGAGACCACAACTTGTCAAACACCGGAACACATAAGAAATACACTTGACAGTTATTACTGTTATAATATTCCTATATTACCTTTTTTCTCTCTTTTTTATAATTCACTAATTTCATTTTATTTTTCTTTTTTTCCATAAATAAAACGCGGCTCTTATATTCAATCTTTACAATCCCACACAATATAGGAAACCGCAAAGAACCCCGTCTTCCCCCTCCCACCACCACTTGTTGTTTTATTCTTTTCTGTAAACCCTAAATAAACATTTACTGCCAATCAACTCTCTCGATTTCTTAATTCTCTCATTCTCCCCTTTTCTGTCATTTACCGAGCAATTCAATTCAAGCTGTGCATTCTTGTTACCCCAATTCTTGAGGTATTTTCCATTGGTGGAAGCAGAATGGTTGAGGATAGGGGCGTTAATGGGTATGGGGATGGGGTGGGGTGGTTCAGGGGTTCGATGATTGGGAAGGGGAGCTTTGGGTGTGTCTATTTGGCTACTTCCAAGAATCCCAGATCAAAATACAGCTATTTCCCTTCTGTCATGGCTGTCAAATCCGCCGAGGTTGAGGCTTCGGCTTCGATTCAGAAGGAGAGGGAGGTCTTGAGCAACGTCAGAGGCTGTCCCGATGTTATTAGGTGTTTTGGCGATGAGACTACGACGGGGATGAACGGTGCCATGGTGTATAATTTGTTGTTGGAGTATGGCTCCGGTGGGACCTTGGCCGACAGGATCAAGAAATCCGACGAAGGTGGGGTGCCGGAGATTGAAGCCAAGGTGTTCGCTAGATGTCTTCTGAGAGGATTGAATCATATTCATGGGATTGGGTATGTTCATTGCGATTTGAAGCCTGATAACATCTTGCTTGTCTCGGATGGGAGAAACAAGGAGGTGAGTGGATTCAGGGCCAAAATTGGGGATTTCGGATTGGCGAAGAGGGGGAATTTTCAGAGCAAGAAGAGGAAATTGGAGCCCTATTTTCGTGGCACGCCAATGTACTTATCGCCCGAGGCTGTGATTGATAATGTGCAGGAGTCTCCTTCCGATATTTGGGCGCTGGGGTGCATTGTTCTTGAGATGTTGACTGGTAAATCGCCATGGGGGGCTGAGAAAGGGATGAATTCGAAGGAGCTTCTTAGGAAGATCGGTGAAGATTCGCCTAAAATCCCTAATGGGATTTCCAAGGAGGCGAAGAGCTTTCTCAAAGGGTGCTTTGTGAGGAATTATAAGTACAGATTGACGGCTGAGATGCTGCTGCATCACCCCTTCGTTGAGGGCTTGGACGACTATGATGAGGTCGAGGAAGAAGAGGAGGTTGAGGATTTGGATGAGGATGAATCAATCTTGTTGGTATCTGGGAGTGATAGTGAGCTTAGTTATGGCTCGTTTGAAGACGAGTGGGAGGACTCTGTGTCTGATGATGATTCGTTTTATGAAGAATATGCAGAGGATGAGATAACATCTAGTGTATCTGAAGAAATTGAGGTGAAAGAGGAGGGACCGAGTAAGAAGGCAAGGCAGATTTCGCCTCAAGTCTCACCCAAGAATAGGCCATGTTATCCAGTTAGCTTTACAATTCCTGCAGTTTTCTAGGGAACCACTGGTTCGTTGACATGATTCATTCAATTTTGTTGTTTAGATATGATAGGCCTCACATTGCTTCAGTATAGGTTGAACCCATTAGTTATATAGAGCCTAACACGGCGTATTCATTTATGTAATAGATTAGATTGATTCTTTATTCAAATAGCAGTTGTTGTCTACCAATTTTGTTACATGTTGGTTGTACTTGAGTAAAAGCTCATCTCATTCCAAGAAACATGATCCCAGTTCATGAGCTTGTCTGATAATCAAAGTGTTGTTTATTTTGATGGTGGTATCAGATGGGTTAAACTGTGTGTGCATGCATGGTGTTGGGAGCATCTATAATTGCGTGTCATGCAAAATGCTTTTATTAGAGATTGCAGATGGAACAAAAGGAGATTTGATGACACCACAACATTAAATGAACATTGAATCTCAATGATCAAAACAGTGCTGTTTTAAGAAAGTTATGAGTTTGTACAACCAAAAACTATGTTTATTCATTCCCTCTCTCTCACAAAGAGCTTTTCCACATTTCTTGATTGATCAATCACTGCATTTTGTTCTCGTGAGTTTCAAGAAACAAAGAATAAAACATATTTAAATACAGCAAAAGTAGGAGTGAGTAAGCAATGCTTACAGAATAATGTTAAGAAGGATGGATGATGAGGCAAAGCGAGGAATCAGCTTTCTTTATCTTCACGTTTCTCTTTTCCTGAAAAAAACAATATAAAATCTACCTGCATTTGCTTTTATCTGTTTATGCTAATTGTAGCTAAAACAACAAGAACAAGAAATGCATGTCTTAGAATCTATGAGATGCGATATATAAGTGCCCTTTTTTGGGAATGAATTTATTTGAGTCCTAACTTTATTCCCATCCATTTATCACATGTTATCCAAATTTAACTGCCTACTTCACAATCGAACAACAAACACAACTCGTTTCCATTAGAGTGGCCTCGATTCTCCATATTATTCACGTGTTTTACTTTTTTTTTTTCGTATTTTATTGTATTAATGTGAGTTATATGTATACGATAGAATGTTGCAAGTCTCCAAATAGTTGGACAAAATTTGAAACTCATCTTTACTAAGAAAAAATCGAACTCAAATTAGAAGGTTCTTTTTTTTTTTTTAGTCGGAATATTACAGATATAATAATTTTTGTATAATTTACCGAGGGTATTTAGTGGATTGTGGTAAAGCATCACAATCATTGACGTTTTCAATGAAAACGTGACCACCATTCACGTCTTTGTTTATACATATACATATATTATATATATGCACGATATTAGCATGCATTTACATACATTTATTTAATTTATTTTACATATTAACTACTTTATATATTTGTATATTTCATTCTAATATTAAATATTTAATGGTTACATTTATATTACTTTGTAAAAAATATATACTTACAATTATACATAAATATACTTAATAATAATACATTTATTTTTAAAAATAATAACTCTAAATAATAAATTTTACTAGAAATATATATTTTAAGCGATGTTTCCCAAAATTTTATATTAACTAAATTAAATACATACTTAAATTATACATCAAATATACAAGCAAGTCGGTCGCTCTATTCAAGAGAGATTATTTACAACAACTATAAAATACCTGTATTAAATACTAATACTAAAAAAAAAATCAGTATTCTTTCATAAATGCAACTAAAGGAGAGTTGAGTAAAAACAGAAGATAGATCCAGAGTAGCAGTAACAGTGTTGCTAAAGTAGGTATAAAGTATGATGAGTCGATTTCAATGATGATCCTTTCGATCTTAAACTCTACGATTTCAAAATTTAAGCATAAAATATTCCAACTTAAATATCTGTTGTGTTGGTATGTTTCTCAAACTTGAAGGAATCACATCGAAGAATGAAGAAAAGTGTTCAAGACATGTCACAAGTCGTATGCCTTGAACACTTTTCTTCGACCTCAATGGTGGAACTCTATTGATCTATGTTGTTATTAGTATTTAGGTGTTAAAAAGAAGCATATTTTTCTAAATTGTGGGAACCCTTGATGAAGCTACAACCTCCTTTTAATAACACGTTAGGTACAAATAATTGCAAATCTGCAGTTAATCACTTCTGCAGAATGAAGTTGAATTCATATATAGTTAGATTAGATCAATAATAAACCCCAACGAAAGCATAAACTATTGGACAAAAAGATCAGAAAATCAGACCAGATTCTCCAATTCAAGGATGATGTCGATTAGTTAGTTAAATGTCTGACATTATACCCCAAATTTAGCCATACAACTTTTTTAGTAATAATTTTAGTTTTATTTTCTACTTTTGGAAACTTATGGTTTCTTTTCTTTCATGAGTGATTAAAAAATTACCTGGTATATAATGCTCAGTGGCAACTCCAACGGGACATTTTTTCTTTCAGAAGTCTAATTTTTTTTTTTTAAATTACAATAAACGAAAAGAGAAAAAAAGAAAAAGAAAAAAAAGAAGCATATTGATTTATTGTTTCTTATAATATCATCACAAGAATCTCATTCCATAAAATAAAATACAGAATTGGATTTCTAGAAATGGTTTAAGTCCACCTATACCAACTCATTACAAATTTGATTATTTAACCTAAAAAAGGCATACTTGAAAAGAATAGAAAATAAAATTTATTTGATTTAATTCGAAAAGATAGCTTATATCGCAACTCTTTCTTTCTTTTTACATGTGGCTAAATTTTGAGTCAAGTCCTAATTAAAACCAAGTTTTAAGTATAGGAGCATTATATTTAAGGGCATTAACAATTATATATATACACACACTAGTATAAATCTGTATAATACACGTAATTTATAAAAGAAATTAAAATAAAATTTGCAAATGAATGGTGTAATCCTATTTAATATTTAAATATATTATATAATTAGATTTATTATATAGGATAAATTTCATAGCAAAACCCAATTTAGACCCAAATGTTAAAGTTTCTCAATAAAGGGTTAATTTAACATTTTTTCTCAATTTGAGATTTGAAATTTAGATTGAGTTCTCAATTCATGACAATATTTCATTTTTTTTCTTTTTTCTTTTATTTATATTCATAGATTTATTAATATTTCAATATGATTTATATTTAAAATAAATTATAACAAGTTAGTATAATTTTGAAACAATTTTCATCCGACTTTATTAATATATATATATATATAATGTAATTTATAAAATTAAGATTCTTTTTATTTTCTTAATTTTATGAATAAAAGTACAGAAATTCAATTTTAATATTAAAAAAATTAATATAAATTATATTTTATGAATTGAATTGAATTAATTATATTTTTCTTTTTGTCTGTCTTTCTTTCTTTCTTTTTTTTTATATAAATTAATACTAGTCGGATAAAGATCATTCCAAAATTGTACTAACTTGTCTTAATTTATCTAAAATATAAATATATATTAAAATATAAATAAATTTATAAATATAATTAAAAATAAAATGGAGTTTTGTCTTAAAATTGAGATCTCAATCTAAATTTCAAGCCTAAATTTGAGAAAAAAAAAATTAAATTGAGCCCCTTATTGAAAAAATTTAAAAATTGGATTTAGAATTGAGAGATAAACTATAAATTGAGTTTTGTTATGAAATTTATCCTATGTAGTAGCAGTAAGGTTCTTCTTACCTGCTTATTTCTTGAAATTTTCCTAAAGAATAAATCTATAAATGAATATAAATAAACCAAAATGTAAAATGTAGGTAGAATAAAAAAAATTCTCATAATTAATTTCAATGAAAAATAATATATTTATAGAGTTGATATGCCAATTTCATGAATAAATATATTATATAATATTGATGTATATATGTATCTATAGACTTTAATATCCAATTATTATCATTATTAAAACGTAATGAATAAGAGAGTATTTAGGATAGAAGAGTTTTCATTAAGAGTTAAATCAATATAATTAACATTTTATAAAAATATAAATAGATAGAAGATTAGAGACAAATGTATGGTTAAAATTAATATAATTTAGATGCAAAAATGTATTTATAAATTGACACGAGTCAAGCTTTTTCTTTAATTTTTTTTAAAAATTAAATGAGCGATGGGTTATTTCCCGCGCTTTCTAGAAGTCTCTAAATAAACCCACCATATTCTAGTCCTTCCCCATCTTGCTTCTTCTTCCTTCTCCGTTAATCCCCTCATACACACATATATATATACACACACCACTTCTTCTTCTTCATCATCAACATTACTTTCCAAATCTGCAATTCAACACACACTTACATACACACACAAACACACACTCTGTTTCTCTCATCACTGTTAACTAATAATGGCGAAAACAGAAGGAAAGGCTATCGGCATCGACCTCGGGACGACCTACAGCTGCGTCGGCGTCTGGCAAAACGACCGCGTCGAGATCATCCCCAATGATCAAGGCAACAGAACCACCCCCTCCTACGTCGCTTTCACCGACACCGAACGCCTCATCGGCGACGCCGCTAAGAATCAAGTCGCCATGAATCCCCACAACACCGTCTTCGACGCTAAGCGTCTCATCGGCCGCCGCTTCTCCGACCCCTCCGTCCAGAGCGACATGAAGCTCTGGCCCTTCAAATTAACCCCCGGCCCCGGCGATAAGCCAATGATCCAGGTCAACTTCAAAGGAGAGCTCAAACAGTTCTCCCCTGAGGAGATCTCCTCCATGGTTTTGACCAAAATGAAGGAAGTCGCTGAAGCTTTTCTAGGGCAGACGATCAAAAACGCCGTCGTTACGGTGCCGGCTTACTTCAACGACTCCCAGCGGCAGGCCACCAAGGACGCCGGAGCGATCGCCGGACTGAACGTGATGCGGATCATAAACGAGCCTACCGCGGCGGCGATAGCCTACGGTTTGGATAAGAAAGCGTCGAGAAGTGGAGAGAAGAACGTGCTGATCTTCGACCTCGGCGGTGGAACCTTCGATGTGTCGTTGCTGACTATCGAAGAAGGGATATTCGAAGTGAAGGCCACCGCCGGAGACACGCATTTGGGCGGCGAAGACTTCGATAACCGCCTGGTCAACCATTTCGCGGCGGAGTTTAAGCGGAAGAATAAGAAGGACATCAGCGGCAACGCCAGAGCTCTCCGGCGGCTCAGAACGGCCTGCGAGAGGGCAAAGAGGACTCTGTCTTCGACTAGTCAGACTACAATCGAGATCGATTCGTTGTACGAAGGGATCGATTTCTACGCCACCATTACCAGAGCTCGATTCGAGGAGATGAACATGGATCTGTTCCGAAAATGCATGGAGCCTGTGGAGAAATGCTTGAGAGACGCTAAGATCGACAAATCACAAGTCCACGACGTAGTCCTCGTCGGAGGATCAACCAGGATTCCGAAAGTACAACAGTTATTGCAGGATTTTTTCAACGGAAAGGAGCTCTGCAAGAGCATAAACCCCGACGAGGCGGTGGCCTACGGTGCGGCGGTGCAGGCGGCGATTCTGACCGGAGAAGGGGACCAGAAGGTTCAGGACTTGCTTCTTCTCGACGTCACACCTCTCAGCCTCGGCATCGAGACAGCTGGCGGCGTAATGACGGCGTTGATACCGAGGAACACCACGATTCCGACGAAGAAGGAACAGACATTCTCGACGTATTCGGATAACCAACCGGGGGTGTTGATTCAGGTGTACGAAGGGGAGAGGCCGATGACAAAGGACAACAATTTGCTGGGCAAGTTTGAGCTGACGGGGATCCCTCCGGCGCCACGTGGCGTTCCTCAGATCAATGTGTGTTTCGACATTGACGCGAACGGGATTCTGAACGTGTCGGCGGAGGATAAAACGGCCGGTGTGAAGAACAAGATCACGATCACGAATGATAAGGGGAGGCTGAGCAAGGATGAGATCGAGAAGATGGTTCGAGAGGCGGAGAAGTATAAGGCGGAGGACGAGGCGGTGAAGAAGAAGGTGGAGGCGAAGAATGCATTGGAGAATTACGCGTATAATATGAGGAACACGATTAAGGATGAGAAGATTGCGGGTAAATTGGGATCGGAGAAGGAGAGGATGGAGAAGGCCATTGATGAGGTGATTGAGTGGTTGGATAGGAACCAGTTGGCTGAGGTGGATGAGCTTGAGGATAAGTTGAAGGAGTTGGAGAATTTGTGTAATCCTATTATTGCTAAGATGTATCAGGGTGGTGCCGGAGATGTGCCCATGGGCGGCGGCGCCGCTGATATGCCGGGCTCCGGCGGTGGTGCTTCTGCTGGTCCGAAGATTGAGGAAGTTGATTAAATGTAGACTAGAGATGCTTGTGCTTTGCTCTGTTCTTGTTTGAGTTGAGTGTGTTTCCCAAATAATGTTTTGAGATTAATGTAAAATATTGAAAGCATTAATAAAATAAGCTTATTTTTAAATTTAGTTTAGTTGGAATTGATTCATCCTACAATTCTTTCTATTCCCTAACCTCTACAATTTTTTTTTTTTAATATATATAAAACGATTTGAAAATAAGAATGATCTAGTATTGCAAATGATTCGGGCTATTCAAGGAATTGTTTACTAATTCTACATGAAATGACTAAAATCCCATTAAACACATTGATCCCCAAGTTCACCAAATTCTACATCTCATCAGCCTGCTAGCTTATTCTTAGCCCTCTTGTGCCATAGTTCTAACGTCTAAATTGAGGCAATTTGTGGATTCTTACAGAAATCAAATTTTCAAGATCGACTCACAGCATTGGTGATTGAATTTCTCATCCTCGATTCCTTCAAACAAATTATTCAAACGATTTTCTAGACCTTTTCTTGCCATCAATTCCAATTAGGATAGATGAATATTACTTTTGGCACGCATTTGTGCTTCGAGCAAGGCCTCTTTCATGCCTTATAATTTCTATATGTAACAGAAATAGTAACGAAGTCCCAATCTGAACTGCAGCACTCTTCTCCTGCTGCAAACAAGTACTATTGAGCTTCATTTAAATTTTGAATAAGCAAGAATAATCCTCGACTCAGCTTGGGAGGTTCATTTGCAGCCCTACTGATTACATATAATTTCTTATGGCAATGAAAGAAATGAAACGGGACAGCAAAAGAACACCTTGTTAACCATCATACAAAGAAAGATACTGTTGAGAATGTGAAATATATGTATCCATTCGAATGTTCAGAAAGCTACTAGGGGAGGAGGGTGAAAAGGCGATCCGATCTACTCCAAGGTTTTAAGAAGCCGAAATAAACCTGCTGCTTCTCTAATCCTGGAGAACTCGATGCAGAATGCTTGCACTTCGATAAAGATGTCATGAACTGCAAAAGCACAAACCATTTTACTTATACCAATTATGCAGCACAGCTCACAAGAATACAAAATAACAGAAGCAGCCAGCATATTTGAACAACATTGCTATATAAATATCATGATGATAAATCAACCTTGAGAAGCATTCAAGGGAAGCCAATGAAATTTTGAGCCCAGAGATCAAATGACATATAGTATTATTGGTAAAACAGGAATCTCAGCAGCAGTTTAAGGAGATATGTTTCTGGGACTTCGGAGGATAACAATGAGAAATAGAACTCTAGGCCAGTAAATGAAATCTTCAGTAAATATGAAGATGTACTAGTTAGAGCTATTATTGAAACGATAGGTTGTTCTGACAACTTTTCTACTTTATCATCTCTTGGAAAGCGAAGTATTCTTCTCATGCAAGAGGAAACCAACATGTTTGAACTTTCAGTTCACAGTATCTGCTTTTCTAGTACCCTATTTACTAAATCTCATTAATAATCATGGTAGAACAGTCTCCCTGTATCTACCAAAATTGTTATTTAAGTGTTATCACTGTCTGATCACTGTATAAGGAAATAAAGGTAACAGTTGCTATTAAACAGAGAAATCTCATCTGATCAACAACACCAGATCCACTTCTAAACTGCGTACCATTGATTATTTTGTTCCGGATCAAACTTTGCAGAAAAACACAAACTAATCTCACGAGTCTGTTCTGCATATACCTATCCTGGAGAGGAGGATATGTAAAAGAAAATAGTAAGTGGTGCCAGCTATGATAAGATTTAGATATACCATATTGAATTAAAAAGGAATATAAAGTAAGATAAAGAATTCAGACCTTGATTCCCTGACAAGCACTTATACAGTTAGATATGTAAGTGTGTAAGAACTCGGTGGGAAGTTCAATTGTAGTAGTCAGCCTGTTCACAACTTCCATGGAATGAAGGCTCATCTCCATATTTACAAGAACTGTAAAATATCTGACAGTTTAAAAAAGAGAGTTAAAAAACAAAGTCAAACTACAAAGAACTTAAACACCAAAAGCAAAATTACTGAGTTCTGTTGGTGGAAAGACAAAATAAATGGACAAGATTTTTATATAAACAAAAAAAAAAGTAAATTTGACAAGATCATACTCCGATATTTCAGGTGAATTCACTAGCTTAATGAGAACTTCAACTGCAATCATAGGGTTGTTCTCCACTAGATCCTGAACAAATCATGTTAGATCAGAAAAATCAAGCTGGAACACCACAGTTTCATTCTCAGGGTAACACATAAAGAGAATGACATACTGGAAGCTTTTTAGGTGTCAACCCACAATGATATACAAGCTTCGGGTCATTCGCCAACTCCACCAAGACTTGCTGAAGGAAGAAAATATGTAAATTCACATTCAAAACAATCCGATTGAGCTAGTCACTTCATTAAGACAGAGGTGTTAAAGTAAAGAATAAGGTACAAAATTTACACTTGAAATGACAAAAAACGTTTTTTTTTTTTAATGTTGCGTAAGGTCAACTACTATGTGGATCACCAATTCTTGTTCTACATAACTAAAGAAACACTTTTATAAATATCTTGAGCACTCAAAAAAAAAAATCTCATACTAGGAATCAAAAAGGTCTAAAATAATCATAAACAAACTCAGAATAGCCATTTCGGCCAAAACTACAAAATTAAATTTGTCATACTTTTGAAGACTTCCAAGGCAGTGTTTGGCAAGAAAAGACAAATTTCAAATATGCTGCAGAAGTTACAGACGCTTCTGCAATGAGAAAAACAAAAGATACTCTTACCTTTTATTTCTCACAGAAAAAAAGAGATGCAAACATTATTACTCCTCAATTCATAAATGATTCTTTTTAGATTTATTGTGTGTTTATTGAAAAACCAGACCAAAATTTACTGGGTTCAGATCAATCCAGATCAATTTACAATTAATTCAATGAAATATTAAGGCAGATGAGGTCAAATTGACAACTTAAGGAGTTTAACATCAGATTCCAGTCTGAATCATCATTATGAGCACCACATAATCGAAAAGCTAGATATATAAACTGTCTAAATTATAAGGTAATAATAGCTTCTCTTTTTAAATGTTTCAATCACAATTCAATACTTTAGATGAAATACATGCTCAAAAGTTTGTACCCATAGTCCCTTAAAAATATGGTACCTCTTGTTGCACAGGGACAAGTGGACCCTTCAAAGCTTTTGCAATTAAATCTCTTACAGCTGCTCCTCTACTAGTATCAGCGCACATCCCATAGTCCCATAAAAGCTCATGGTTCATATCAGGGTTTAGCCAGAATAGCTGTTCAAAACCAGGACACATTTTGCAGATACATAATTCACACACTCGTTCATTGAATGTCAATTCATCAGCTAACAGTTGTTATTGCTTGCACATTACCTCACCATCCATTACAGGGAGCCTTGGAGGGAATGGCCTGATCCATTGTGGACTTAGTCCCTCCAGTGAAAGATAAGACAACAACCCAGCTAATGTCTCATCCCTATTCCCAGATCCAAATTTAGATGTAACTCCAGGCTGTGCATCAAACCTGAAATGTGAACTCCAATATCAAGATAAAGAAAATCAGATGAATCAATGTTTACAAATCATGAGAAGAAAGAATACTGGTGCACAGAATTTACAATAACATCACATGAAGTGACTAGTGAGAGTCATACTCAGACGAATTAGTATCACATCCACGGGGCACATCAGGATCGGGCACTACATTTTTCACAGAGTTGTCCTTAAACAAGCATTTATATGGTTCTGGCTGAGTTTTTCCACAATATTGTTGCTGCAATTGCTCACGTTGCGGAAAGGACTGAAATTCCAAAAGGAGATGGAAAATGATCAAGGACATGTGGAAATAAGAGATAAGTGGTTTAAACAACTACTTTTGCCAATGCTAACAACTGGTTAAAAAACAAACTGTAGGGATTGATTTTTTGTATGGCCTAGAAAGTGCAATCTCTGTACACTTACATGTGATGAAAGGTCAAAGTTTTTTATGTAATCTGCTGCAGCTTGCTTGAGAAGCTGCATGAAAGAAGCTACCATTACTTGCAGAAAATGGATAAAGAAATCAAGCAGGGTATAATGGAATACATATACATTCTCAAATGCACGTGTGCCTGATGTCCCAATTAGAACACTTTTTCAATGCAATCATAAGATTATTTTCAAAATCAGGACACGTGTAGAATGCATCCAAAAGTTAGTCATGGATATTAATACGTTATCTAAAGGCCACATGAAGCTTGTTGGTGACCAGGGATTCAGTAGTTCCTTACATTCATAAATAAAAATAAGTTGCTCATTCTAATGTTTTACGATTGGGTCAATAATCAATCAAAGAGATATATATACTTCAATTGGAGTATAGTCCCAAGCCAGGTATAAATGTCATCAGAACTGTCCAGAATGTTTCAACTTTCAAGCATGTTTTTGATTTGTTAGAAGCACAGCCAAAAATAAAAATAAAAACTTTATGCGGGACATTAAGTAGGAACCATGTTTAATCAAAATAATAATTACATGACTCGCCTACAAGTAAATGAATGGATAAAAACAAGGAGTAATATAGAAAGAGAAATAGTGAAGAAACCTCTCTGCTATTCCCACCGGTAGAGCCCAACAATTGAAGAACAAATGCCCTTTCATACTTTTCAGCTACATCATTAGATGCTGCCTGCAAATAATCAATGCTGTAAAGCGAAACTATAACTGATGCTAGACTGATAGTCAATCTCATCAACCAAATAATGAGAGTAACACTTTAAGATCCTAGACTGATAAGATGGGTAAGTATTTGCCAAAAATGATACTTAACATTAGACTGGGTAGAAAGTTAATGTTGGCAGAAAAAATGCAAATACACTGAGAAAGTAACTAATACAAAAAAAATGGTTACTTATTAAAACATGTAAGGATCATAAATTCTAAATAGCTAATTACAACAAAGATAGTGAACTATGAAAAAAGATCTTCTCAACTTTTAAAAACAGATGTTGTTTTGTAGTAAATATACTACAATGCAAAAGTGGGAAAGGGGCGTTACATAGACTTTTGAATGCAATAGACAGCACTGTACACCTTACACACTACAGAAGGGATGTAATGACAAAGAAAAAGCTTCAGTTCTGCAAATTAATATCAAACAACCAAACATGAAATATTATTCAAATTGACACGCTAAACTTACATCGACGAGTCTAGAAATGAAAGGGTTTGAAGAAGGCTGTTGTGACGCATACGCTTGATGAATAATGGCAAAAGAAATCAACCGCTGAGTCGAATTCAGAAATTTTTCCTGCAGCAACACAGATTGAGAACTTTAACTCGGATTCCACAATGTGCCACTACCATGATTCGTTTAAGTTTTGGAACAAGAAACACATGTGAAAATAAACTATATACAAAACGTTAACTTGGAATTAAAGCAAATTAAGCAAACAAAAATTGCATCTCCAACACAATTAGTGAAAAGACAGCACGATATCAACCATCAGAAACCTTAGGTGCAAAAATAACTGCAACACAAATTCTTCCATTCGACTAATCAAAAGTTCAAACTTGAGCAAAATTGACTAACAACCTTTTCAGGTACAATAATCAGAACCTTCAAATGCTGATCCAATTCTATAAATTCTTAAGGCGAAACATGCGATTGAAAAAACACCGAATTCAATCTAATTTCCCGCTGAATTACAAGAAATAAAGAAAGAAGAGCCGTAACAGAAGCATCCGAACAATTTGATAAAAAAAAACCCTAACCTCGGGGTCAGCTGTGAGAAAATCGAGCGCGGAACAGGCATAAAATTGGAGAGAGCGCGGAAAGTTGGAGTTGAATTCGTCGATGATCTCTTCGATGGTTTTTTCTTCTCCATCATTGAGGAGTCTGAGCAGCTTACCGCAGTCCTCAAAACCCAGCATCTTTTTCACAGAAGAATGTGTAAGTCAGAGAGAGAAAGTGGAGGTGCGATTATTTCTTATTTCAGTATTTTCAGTTATTTCTTCGCTTCGCCACTCATGAAGAAATACTAAATTGTCATTTTAGCCCTAATCTTTCAAGACCCTTTCACTTTAGCCCCTAAATTACATTTTTCAGAATGACATGTATAAATAGTAAATTGTTCATAAATACCTGTAAACTGAATAAATGATAAATTGTAAAAAAACAATACTTCAATTTGTGTTTGAATTGAAGGATTTAAATTCCATACTAACAAATTCATTGTTGATGTTTAAATACAAAATTCATGAATTTTTTTTTTTTGAACGAGCAATTTTGATGGATTTTGAATGTATGCAACCTTGAATGAATTTGAAATACATTATAATGGATCATCATCTATATCAACGTTCATTTAACTTTGAAAGAATTCCTCAGTTTGAGGGCCTTCTTGAAGTCAATAGTGTTTTTTTTTTTTAAATATAATTTTAATCTAATCTATTGATTTTTTTCCTCGTATGAAAAAGAAGGAAGCATTTATCTTGTATATATATACTTAAAATATAACCCGAGAGATAGACTTTGCTCATCAAGAAAGAGCTCTATTATCCTATCTTTTAACTTATTTTTTGTTCATAGACAATCATGTTTTTTCACTTCGTTTTCCCTAAATAAGTGATCAATTTTATTTTATTTGTATCCCCAATTGCTACAGGAAACAAAGGAGGGAATACAATTGATTCCTCCATTTAAGTGGTTCTCCTATAAATCAATAAGGCATTATTAAAGAAGAAATTGAAAATTCCTATTTTAGCTCTTTTGAGCCTAGACTGATTCACTACATGAAATTTCCATCCTATAAAAAAAAAAAATCATGCAATTTGTCAATTAGGTAGAAAAAAAAAAGTTGAATCATAAAAGATATCTTGCTCTTGTTTAGCAAAAAACCTTCAATCCTCGAGGAATAGCAGCAGCAAACGAAGTTGTGGTGATTGGAAAAAATGAGTCTAGAGAGTCGTGTCTTTTCAAGATGATATACATCACAATTAGTGCTCACAGTTGAGTTATTATTCTCAAAGAAAAATATTTTCTTCTTTAGATTGTAGTACCGCAAAGTCGAAGCTCCAACAAACTTAAAGATAGGAAGAACTGTGTGGTTTGGAAAATATATATTTGTGGATTTGTTTTTTTTTATATAGGAATGAATTGATGTGTTTTTACAGTTCAAAGATGAACTGATACACACATTCCATTACCAGGATTAAATTACATGATCATGCACTGTCACAGACACACAAATAATAATAAATTATACTAAATAGGTCGAATAGGAGTAATTGGGCTCATTAAAAAAAAAAAGGACTAATTGGGCTCGGCCCTTTAATTGACATTTAAACCCCTCGGGTCCATACAACATCATTAACCAAACGTTCTCCTAATTCTTCTTCTTTATTTATTTATTTTCCTTTGGGAAAATATAATATTTGTGTGGTAATTTTTTAAAATATTTTTAGTAATATAATGTATGAAGGAAAATCAAAGGACTACATTCAAAGCGGAAAAACAACAATTACCGAATCGTATAATGATGAATTCACATCTTAATTAATGTTTTATTACTCTTATGTCAAGATGAAATCACATACTTATAATGAGTATATAAAATCTTTGTGGCATGTGTTTGAGAGTTGAGATAGGATGGTGTTTGGGGCTATGAAAAGGGGGAAAAATGTTGGTCCTAACTCCTAAGGTTTAAATGAAGAATTCACATATAAAATGATTGTAAAGAAAAATAATGTGGTTGGAAATAGAATTATCCTTAAAAAAAAAAAAAAAAAAAAAGGGGATTTTAATGCAACATAAATTATTATTTTATTTTAAAATTTCACTTTAGGATATATTGGCTCCCAAGCAAAGGTCCAACTCTTTTCATAGCTTCTAGATATCATAATTACTCTTTCAACCTTTTTCTTTTAAAAATCTGTAATAATCAGAGTAGAAAATATTTAAAATAAGAAAAAAAAAAGGCAACTTTATTAAAACCTAGGAATAAATAACAAAGCGGGCAAATCATTATAGTGAGGTGGGGTCGGTGGCTCAATCTTTTATAACTTAATGCTATTATGCGACATCACCTAATTATAGTTGTGTGAATAAATTATAAATCATTCTAGAACTCTAATCCATTTATATTCAGTACTTGCAATCACGAGATAGAAATAAATCTCATGAAAATCTATATATACCAAATTCAAATAATATGAAAATCTAATCCATTTTATTTTGGTAATTTATCCACACTTAGTACCCACAAAGCTTAGTTAGAATCACGAAATTCACAAGGCCACCTATTTTTCCTCAAAAAAATCAAATCTTGTGGGGCAGAATAGTGGAAATGAGTTATATTGGATGATCCACAAACTCCAATGGCCCCGATTTACATAAACAAAGCACAATCTCACTTGATTTCTACCACTCACCTTATTTTTGCATTCACATACTACTCAACTTGGCAACTTGATTTGATTTTAATATACACATATTTGTATGTGTTAGATGAACAATACATGAAAAAAAACATAATAATTACCTCTAGTCTACTACTACTACTCTAATTTGGGTTGTTTCATTGATCTTATACGTGACAATTTCAAATTTTAACCTGTCTTAAATACCAGAAACCATTACCAATCATTAATGTAAATTGCATCAAATCATGGAGCTTAGTCAGAGGTCAAAACACCATGTCTCTACTGCATTATCCCACTTGAACAGCATGTTACATCAAGCAATATACGAGAGCATGATGCAAGAGATAGTTATAATAAGTCAACTGCCAATAGATTTCAATCTCAGTTGGATATCTACTCATTCTGGTGGCTTCCAGTTGCAATTAACAACTCCTTTTCTTAGTCCCTCCACAAATCATACTCAATTTGAACTGTGCATTTGCAAAAGATATCTCATTTATGTATGGCCTCAAATAATTTCGAAAAAAAGATCGTGAAAATCGGTCTCTTACATATTTAGTATGTATATCTCCAGCATTGGGGGGAAAGAAACAAACACTGAAATCCAAAGCTTCCAAGAAACATGTTCTTCAGGATAGTGATCTTTATCTCCCTTGTACACTCTTTAATTCCAATATTCGGGCAAGAGTCTTTGGGCCGTCATCCATATGCCCATCACTCTATTCATACTGATAAAGCTGCGCTTCTAGCATTCAAGAATGGCGTATCATCTGACCCGTATTCAAGGCTTTCAAATTGGAACGAACAAACTCATGTATGCAACTTCACGCATGTGACATGTAACAAGCTGCATCATCGAGTGGTGAAGATCAACCTTAACGACTCTGCCCTTGTCGGATTTCTATCACCTGAGCTTTCAAACCTTACACAACTTCGGTTTTTTTACCTGGTTAACAACCAATTCTTTGGCACCATTCCTCATGAACTGTCCTCCCTTAGAAATCTTGTAGAGCTCAAACTTGGTGGCAACAATTTGCATGGCCAAATCCCAGGGTCTTTATCTTTACTCTCCAACTTAAAGTTGATTTTTCTGAACAACAACGACTTCAACGGAGGGATTCCAATATCCTTCTTCTCAAACTGCACGAAACTGAAAAATGTAGATTTTTCAGATAATCGGCTCACAGGAACAATTCCAACGGAAATTGGGAACTGTCCTAATCTGTGGAGTCTGAATTTGTACAACAATCAACTTCATGGAGAAATCCCTACCTCGTTGGGGAACGCCACGGGTTTAATTATATTGGACGTGGAGAGCAACGGTATATCTGGTGAACTGCCTTCCCAGATGTTGTCAAAGTTTAACGAGATGTTATTTCTTCATTTGTCAGACAATGATATGGTTAGTCATGACAACAACTCAAATCTTGATCCCTTTTTCACTGCACTGGCAAATTGCACTGAGTTGGTGGAGCTGCAATTGGCTGGTAATGGACTTGGAGGGAGCTTGCCAGGTTCCATTGGAGGACTGAGTAGAAACTTGGAAGACCTTCAACTACAAGAAAATCAGATATTCGGATCAATTCCACCTGAAGTGGGATATCTGTCCAGCCTAACACTGCTGAATTTAACATCAAACCTTCTTAGTGGGACTATTTCTACTCAAATTGGTAAGTTAACTCACCTGGAACAACTCTCTCTCTCTTTCAACTTTTTCACTGCAATCCCTACTTCAATAGGAAGGTTATTGTCTCTGGGTCTAGTGGATCTGTCACATAATAATTTGTCTGGTCAGATTCCTGATGAAATAGGAAATTTAGTTCGCTTATACTATTTATTCCTCAACAACAACCTTCTCTCAGGGAAAATACCTCCAACTATAGGCAGTTGTACTTCCCTGCAAACACTAGACCTCTCTTATAACAGATTGACAGGAAGGGTCCCTCCAGAGATATCAGCAATGCATGAAATGCGAAGGTTTCTTAATCTATCGCATAACCTGTTTGAAGGGCTCTTGCCTATCGAACTCAGCAAGCTTACATCTATTGAAGAGATTGATTTGTCTTTCAACAACTTCAATGGGCCTATCTTTTCTGAGATATCAAACTGCTTTGAGTTGAAGGTGCTAGATTTATCGAATAATTCTCTTCAAGGGCATCTTCCGGACTCATTGGGTGATCTCAAGAGTCTTGTAACTTTTGATGTTTCAAGTAACAAGTTGTCAGGAATAATCCCAACAAGCTTAAACAAAATCAGTACCTTGACATTCCTGAATCTTTCATCAAACAATTTCTATGGAACCATTCCCACTGGAGGGATCTTTGATTCTATTACAAGTTCATCTTTCCTGGGCGGACAAGATCTCTGTGGGAACGTTCCAGGTATTCCACTCTGCAGCAGAAAGCGGCACTATTTCCACTCACGTGTTTTCTTGATTATCTTCTGCATTGTCATATTCATATCAGGATTCTTCACTACAATCTGTTGTGTGATGGGATATCGGCGGTTGAGAATCATCATTTCTTCCAATCAATCTGGAAAGGTAAGAAAACAACCACCAGATTTGACTCACAATTTTCCAAGAATAACCCATAAAGAACTCTTGGAGGCAACTGGAGGATTTGATGAGCAGAGATTAGTTGGATCAGGCAGTTATGGTCGTGTCTACAGGGGAACTCTTCCAGATGGAATACAAATAGCAGTCAAGGTTCTACAACTGCAAACTGGCAATTCCACCAAGAGTTTCAGCAGAGAATGCCAAGTGCTGAAAAGGATCCGCCACAGGAATCTGATAAGAATTATCACCGCTTGTAGTTTGCCAGAGTTTAAGGCCCTTGTCTTGCCCTATATGACAAATGGAAGCTTAGATAGCCGTTTATATCCACACACGGTGGATGGCCTAAGAATAGGTTCCTCTGATTTGTCCCTTCTTCAAAGGGTGAATATTTGCAGCGATATCGCTGAAGGAATGGCCTATCTGCACCATCATTCCCCAGTCAAAGTCATACACTGTGACCTGAAGCCCAGCAATGTTCTTCTCAATGATGATATGACAGCTTTAGTCTCTGACTTTGGGATAGCAAGGTTAGTTGCCATTGGAGCAGGAAATGGTGCTGGGGTGATTGAAAATATGGGCAACTCCACCGCAAATATGCTAAGTGGATCAATCGGATACATTGCACCAGGTATGGCTCTCATTTGCTTCCTTACTCTCTGCAATATACAGAAACTAAGCCAAGTTAGAATATGTTTAGCTCAAAGCCAAGACTACATAAATACTTGTTATGTAACCTGTTTTACTCAAGTGCAAACCACAAACTCACTTTCCTATATTCAGCATTCCATAGATGTTTACTTAATGTAAATATATATGCCTGAGTTTCTAATTCCAATCTCTACCTTAGAGTATGGATTTGGATCGAATACATCAACAAAGGGGGATGTTTACAGCTTCGGCATTTTGGTTCTGGAGATGGTGGCAAGAAAGAGACCAACAGATGACATGTTTGTTGAAGGGCTAAGCCTGCACAAATATGTGAAGAGTCATTTCCACGGGCAAGCAGAGAGCGTGGTAGACCCATCATTGCTGAGAGCATTGAGGGACCAATCTCACGAGGTGAAAAGAATGTGGGAAGTGGCCATTGGAGAGCTTATTGAGCTTGGACTACTTTGCACACAGATGTCACCTTCTATGCGGCCTACAATGCTCGATTGTGCCGATGATTTGGATCGCCTCAAAAGGTACCTAACAGGAGACACCACAGCAACGTTTGCATCATCACTCGGCATATCATCTTCAACCTACAGTTTTGATTAACAGCAATGTCTTAAAAGTAGCACCATTTTCTGATTGTTGTCAGTTTTTAAGCTCAGCTGCTTTTCTTCATCAATGTTTAGCAAACAGGATAAGTTAGTCAGGGTATAAACTCAAACCCATCAATCAAGAATCCCCTTCCGTCAACCAAAGAAACAAAAGTATCCTAGAATTTCTAGAATCACTGTTTATTTAGATATCACTGTTTGCAACTTATCTTGATTAGCATGATTATGTGAATAGTTCCAATTTCCAATTGAAAACAACCTTTACATATCATCCATATATCTGTCACGTTCCATCTTCATTAAGTCAAAAGAGGAAAGAACTAATTTAATAAAAATTAAAAAAAGGTCTGAACTTTCATCGAACACATAGCAGACAATTTAAGTGATCAGATTAGCAAGAACTTAAGAGGCAAAATAAGCAGAAACACTGAAATTCAATTGTAGTAGTTACAGAATTGATTTATTATGATCACCTCTCCAAAAAAAAAAAAAAAAACCTTAAATACAACGAACTCCTTCACTACAGAGAAACCAATCATTTACCTCGTTTATTGCCATCTAGGAAGAGTTGGTCGGAAACGCATAGTTTCAGCTTCCGATCAATAGAGGCTCCCCATATTTTCTAAATAACCCCTCAATTATTTTGGATCAAATACAAATATCAAATGTAAAAATGTCTAAACATCAGCCTTTTAAAAACACAACTTAAACTTGTATTTTTTTCCATCAGAAATGGAGTTTGCACAAGACTTTTAATTCAGAGCAAAGAAAACGGACTCATGTTTGGTCTCCAATCATTAACTGCAAATGACATCGTGAGTCCATGTCTGGGCTTTTTTTTTTTTTTGGAATTGATTCCTTTATTCCCTGTCTTCCACCTTCTTTATCGCATACATTAATTTCAAGACTTTCATCTTCTAAGCTTTCTTCATGGAAGATTAATGTTTACTCTCCTAAGTTTTCTTCAAACTTCATATCAAGATTAAAGAGGGCTGGAAGCTAGGGTTTTTTCGTTTTTTTTTTTTTTGGGGTTAGGAAAATAGGTGTTTGCATTTTGTGTTTATTAGGTGATTAACTAAAAAATATGTTAGGATTGTATCGAGTAAGGTTGATATATTAAAAAAAATAAAAAATCTATCACTCCTGATTATGTCATTTATTGATTGGGAAAAATAGCCTCTGTACTACATTTATAATAACAAATTGTAAAAATATCACAAAATATAGTGAGATTTGTAAAGATACCACAAAATATAGTAAACTTGTAAAAATACCACAAATTTTGACTTGGTCCAACATGAATAGTGGATCAATTATGAAAAAGAGCAAACATAGCCAATGGAATGTCAAATCCACACTAATGACATGAATAAAAAATTAAATAAGATTTAAAAAGTTGCAACATGAAATGCCTAGTACTATTAAACGAAAAATTTGCCAATGTTGCATACTATTAAACGAAAAAAATCCTAGATTCGTTTAATGTTGTTACATTAAGTTTAGAAATTCGTTTAATAGTACATTTGTGTTTCAACATAGTGCAAATTTAAGAAAGTTTGTTTAATGCCTATAACAATTTGTAATGTTTTAACTTTTCAATTGTTACATGAATATATATTCTATTTACTGAGAAATCGTATCTCCTAAACAAAAATTCACACGGCCCACTGTACATTTTTTTCTGTACTTATATGTAATAAACAAACTAATCCAAACCAAACACCCCAAATTTATAATTATTAAACGAAGTAATAATTTTCAAAAATTTTCGAACTAATAATTACACTATCAAACGAAATTGGCAGCTTTAGAATTATACGAAATTAAACAATACACTATCTATTAAACGAAATTGGAATTATACACTATTAAACGAAATTGGAAGATAAATGAACTATTAAACGAAAACTAGCTCATGAATTATTAAACGAAAATTGCTCAATTTGCTCAAGTTGAAATTCGTTTAATAAGTCAAACGTTTTGTCATTTCTTTAACAATTTCTTTTAACAATTCCTTTTTAAACAATTCTTTTTAACAAATTAGTTGCACAATTCGTTGAAAATTATTACTTCGTTTAATAATTATTAGTATTTACTTGTAATAATTATAATTTACGTTCTAATAAAATATCAATCACAAATGACAATAGTTGTAACATTAATTAAATAATGAGGTATTAATTTTAAATTTATCACTTTATAATAATTTATGCATTTCTAATAATGTGGAAAGTGCATATTTGAAATATCATATTCGCATTAACGTAAAGATGAGTTGTACACATCAAACATACATTTTTAATCTATAGATTATTTCCCAAATTCACTTGAAGATATATCGGACATTTTCTTCTGATGTGTTCTGCGGACCCGCATACCGAGCAATGTTTCTTCTTCTGCCACAACGGTTGATCCTCATTTCGGACGGTGTTTTGATTGAGGATGTCGTCCTCAAACGTGTCATATTCGAACGACGACATTTCGGTGCATCCTTTCCTTGTGTGACCAGTTTGTCCACACCGACGACATGTAGGTGGTTTGCGTGAGGTTCCACCTTGCTCACCGGTCGATGAAATACGCGTTGATTTCGGTCGACCGGCTTGCTTTGGTTTGTCTGGGGGAATACAAAGAGTCTTCTTTGCCTTGTCCGATACATCCCAATCTTGGGGATCAGGAACAGGTTTTACGTCACCTTCCTACATACCCCTCAACCATTCTGTCGTATAATATAGCGCAACATAAGACGTGATTGTTTCTTTTGCAAAACTGCAAGCATAAATATAAGTTAACACTCGCGTTATGCATTATACACGCAACGTATTATATACCAAATTATAAGGTATAAATTTTAATTATCAAGTTTACCTTATAGTTGCGCATGCATGTGAACATAGAAACATCTCTTGTTGAAAAATACCACAAGAACACTCGCGACGGGCCAAATCTACGAGAAAAAATTTGCTAACATCCGTAACTTTGTACGTAGACCGTGCCAATGGCTCAACTTGCATTCTTCGTGCAAGCTTGGTGTACGCGACTACTCTTTCATGCACCGCAGCTGTCAGTATGTTTGTTCTTTCTAGTGCTATTGTTCTCCTTTCGTAAAACCATCTTTCCGTAACCCGTCGGGCACATTCCAGAAAAGAACAAACAGGTAGCTTCCTCGCCCATAGGAGCTGAGCATTCCATGTCTCAGCAGCGTTTAATGTCATGAAATTGAACCTTCGAACAAGACATTTCACGCGAGACCACCGGGTTGTTCCTGTCTTTGCCAATGTTTGAAGAACACCTGTTATACCCGTCTCTTTGATTTTGGACATGTACCTGAGAGGGTTAAATTTGGAAAAAGAAGGTTGACAATTGAATCGTACTAACAGCTAGCAAATATCATCACGGGTTAGCATTTCAAATTGGAGGAAAAAAGATCTTGTGGATGTAAATTACCGTTCGAAGACATGAGATTGATAAGAATACGCTGCCCTGTGGAATAGTTCAACTATGCGAGATCCATGTTTTGCCAAATTTTGTCGTAGATGAAAACAACAAAGGCCATGAGTGGCTTCGGGGCACTCCTCTTTAATTGCATTACCGATGCTGACATGTTGATCGGATATAAAAAGCAATTGGTCTGGGCATCCAAATGCTCTGCGAATATTTTTCAAAAACCAGGACCATGACTCATCGTTTTCTACATCTCCTATCCCAATTGCTAGGGGGAAGATTTGATCATTTCCATCCTACGTCACTGCGACAAAGCCGATTCCTTTATATTGTCCTTTCAAGTGACACTCATCCAGCACTATAACTGGCCGCGAATATCGTTGAAATCCTTGAATAGATGCTCCTAACGTGAAAAAGACATATTTGAATTTTCCGGATTCATGTGTCTCAAGCGTGGTGATTGTACCGGGATTCGCAGCTTCCAACTCAGATAGATAATGAGGCAGCATTGCAAATGACTGTGAGGGATCTCCGTAGGCGATCCTCATGGCATGATATTTCGCACGCAATGCAATATCGTAACTGAGCTTCAAACCGTGGCGTACGTGCATTTCTTCCATAATGGTCCCCGGCTTGAGTCTGGAGTTCTCTTTTCGTACTACTTCGGCGAAGTACTCACTGATCAACTTAGATGGAAGTCGGCGTTGGCCAGAACGGATCTCTTCGAACGAGCAATCATGTGGGAGAACAATTCTGGTTATTTTCCATATATCATATTTCTTCGCGGCGTGCAACATGAATCCACAACTACAATCTTCGTGAGTCACAATACCTTGAAGAGCCTATTTTTCGAGCTGACGAGCCGGAGAATGATCGAGATCATACCACAGTGCCGGACCACGCACCCCAGCATACTTCCCCGCCGCAGCATAGTTATGAGGGCCGTGTTCCTCATTCTGGTTCAGGATTTAGCGATGGGGGTAGTTGGTACCCGTGCATTTTTGAACGACTCACTACGATGCAGACGACCTTCGATGAGAGGTTTGAGGGGCTCGAGCAGACGATTTGAGATGAGAGTGATCGTTTGGAGCGTCAGATCTCTTCCATTATTGAGGGGCAGCTAAGATCATATTTTGGCGTTCATTATATACCTCATTCATCCGAGCAGTGGGAGTCTTGGCCTGAGGACGACTATCATCCATCTACATCTCATGCGCCGGAGTTCTCTCATGCTGATCAGTACCCCGCATATGATGACCATCGTTCTGAGCCATATGTTCCTCAGCCTGCACCGTATCAGTATGCCCCTGAACCATACGGTTCGCACCACTCTACATATGAGCCCTACTATCCCGTGACTTCCGCCGAACCATGCACGGCTATTGTTCCGTATCAGTCTGGCTATTACGAGCGTGATCCTTGTACAGATATTGGTGCATCAGCTGGGATGATCACACCACCACCGGCATCTGCTACAGTCGGCTATGACATTCCTGAAACGAGTGCCGGAATTCGAGCAGTTCACCGAAGGGATCCTTCTTATTATTTGAGAAGTCCATTCGCGAGTACATTCAATTGGAGTAGAATGAGTGATCATAAGTTTGACGATTTTAAGGCATGGATGGAGCTTGGGGACGAAGCTGATAAGTAAGTGATCATATTTTTCTTCTCCTAAGCATAAAAAATGTTTTATATTTTTGTTAAAAAATTTATGTTTGTATATGTTTTGACCTACAGGCGAAACGTAGGCATCGGTTATGCAGTGGGCCCTGAGTTCTTCAGCTGGGGATTAAGTCCACACGTTATGCTTGATAGAGAGGTACCAGTCATCACTTCTTCTATTTTGTATAATCTATGATGGGACGAGCTAATTGTATGTCATTAACAATATTTTACCGAATTTCGCATTTTATTGTAGGCCCTCGATGCATATCTTTTGGTTCTTCAAGGTCGTCCCGATGTACTTGGAGTTCAAGTTACGCCAAATCTAAAAGATCATACCCTAATTGTTGACTGCATGTTTAATATAAGTTCAATACGTATCAAATATTTACATTTATATTCGTTGAAATACGTCTTAACTAATTACCATGACAGGAAATTTGTAAAGAAATTTGGAACGAAAAGCATGCGGCGGATCCGATAGATTCTAGTTACCCTGAAAAGACTCGGGAGGAGTTTGACCGATTAGAGCTGGATCGACTGGTCCCATATGTGAGAGGTAACAAACCCGGGTGGTTAGATATCAAACCATGGTGGACAGGTGTCATCAGGGTACGTTTGCAAAATTTCAACCTTTGTTTCATGTCGCCATTTACTTATTTATCTAAAAGGCCAATTCCATTTTCTGAATATTATTGATTTGTTACCAGGTGTTCTTGATTCTTAATTTGGACACTCATTGGGTGGCTGCGTCTTTAAACCTCCAGCATAGCACGTTGACATTGTTCGACAGTTTGACACACCTATGGACCCCGGATGTGCAGGCACTCAGGTATCGACAGACCATACCAATTCGCCGAATTGTACCGCGCTTATTGGAGTATACAGGATATTATTCGAGGATGAATTTCGAAGGGAGTCCGCCTGCAATGATCACTCTCAAATCTGCGCCACAACGGTTATGTTATCGTCAAGACGATCCTACTTCTTGCGGGATTTTTGCACTTAAGGCGATTGAGAGTAATATGAGCCGACTTTTTCCAAGACCGGATGTTAAGCTCGACGATTTTCAGATGAGGCGATTGATGTGTTTTGCCATCTACAAGTTCTCAAGAGATGCGGAGACCATCGAAGAAGGTGAATTGGACAGATGATTTTGGTTTTGGTATGCATGGTCTATGAACTTGCGCTGTTTAATTGTTTAATGGTTCGGATTTTATGACATTCTGGATGAATTTCGTATCTTTCACGTACTAAACAGACATAATGACATGAATTATTGGAGTGGAAATTTGAATAATTAAACGAATAGGTGCACTAAATTGCAGGTGATCTTTAAACGAAAATATGAGATATTTATTTGAATAGAACTATTAAACGAAATTTTGGTAGTGGAATAGAACTAATAAACGAAAAGTTTGGCATCTAATTTCAAAATGTTAGTAGGTGCATGAATTTGCACTATTAAACGAATAGATCAAGTTTTGCACTATAATATAGCACATAATATAGCAAACAGAATATAGCAAACGAATTAGTTGCACAAATATAGTGCAAACAAACGAAATATAGTGCAAACCGAATTGTGCAACTAATTTGTTAAAAAGAATTGTTTAAAAAGGAATTGTTAAACGAAATTGTTAAAGAAATGACAAAACGTTTGACTTATTAAACGAATTTCAACTTGAGCAAATTGAGCAATTTTCGTTTAATAGTTCATGAGCTGGTTTTCGTTTAATAGTTCATTTATCTTCCAATTTCGTTTAATAGTGTATAATTCCAATTTCGTTTAATAGATAGTGTATTGTTTAATTTCATATAATTCTAAAGCTGCCAATTTAGTATAATTCTAAAGCTGCCAATTTCGTTTGATAGTGTAATTATTAGTTCGAAATTTTTTGAAAATTATTACTTCGTTTAATAATTATAAATTTGGGGTGTTTGGTTTGGATTAGTTTGTTTATTACATATAAGTATAGAAAAAAATGTACAGTGGGTCGTGTGAATTTTCGTTTAGGAGATACGATTTCTCAGTAAATAGAATATATATTCATGTAACAATTGAAAAGTTAAAACATTACAAATTGTTATAGGCATTAAACAATCTTTCTTAAATTTGCACTATGTTGAAACACAAATGTACTATTAAACGAATTTCTAAACTTAATGTAACAACATTAAACGAATCTAGGATTTTTTCGTTTAATAGTATGGAACATTGGCAAATTTTTCGTTTAATAGTATTAGGCATTTCATGTTGCAACTTTTTAAATCTTATTTAATTTTTTATTCATGTCATTAGTGTGGATTTGACATTCCGTTGGCTATGTTTGCTCTTTTTCATAATTGATCCACTATTCATGTTGGACCAAGTCAAAATTTGTGGTATTTTTACAAGTTTACTATATTTTGTGGTATCTTTACAAATCCCACTATATTTTGTGGTATTTTTACAATTTGTTATTACAAATGTGGTACAGAGGCCATTTTTTCCTTTATTGATTTGCGAGATATCTATTAAAATATTCAAATGTATCTCTATTAAAATATTCAAATGCAGGTGATCGAATTTAAACTAATAATAAGATAAAATAAATAGAGTAAAACCCCATTTCATACATGTGATTCGTCAGATGATCTCTTTCTTTTCATTTATGAAATCACTCTATTGTTGATCTAATAATAAAAATATTGGTCGATAAACATGAAATAGATGGTAAAATTACATACTCACTGCATTGAAGTGTATTATCTCATGGACAAAGAATTTGTTCTGATCCATCATTATAGGAAAAGAGTTGAAGAATCTCATTCTATCAAACGACAATCGAATCAGAGAAATGGAGTTTTTGTTCCAAACCACTTTACTGGTTTATCTTTCACATGTTCAAATCAACTAATATTGGTAATATTCTCTTCCTTAAACCAGGTAAATGGGCCATATTTTGTTTCTTGCTTTTGTTTTCCAACTGTAAATTGGGTAGACAAGAGAAAAGAGATTCCAGCCTGACCTTCACGAGCAAATGCAAGAATGTGGAATTAAACTTGTCATTAAGATCAACCAACAATAAAAATACAAAATATTCCCTATTTCAAAGAGTATTAGTTCATCGATATACTTATAGTTAAATTAAAAGTTTTAAAATACATATTGAGATACTGTTTGCAATAGAAGAATGAAAACATCAAAAAGGGGTTCTCCTATAACTTGATTCTTGTAGATTTTATTCTTAACCCACTTTCTAATGTTCCATTTAAATATGATGTTTTCATCTTATCTTTTCAAATCAATACCATTTAAGATAACTTGTGCCATAAGCTTGTTTACATTATATTGAGGTAATGTAAACATAAGTTATCTATGATTTAAGCTGCAAGAAATTTGCAGATTAAAAACGGAATTTATTAGCGAATAAATTGATACAAAGAGACATGGATGTGTGTGAGTGGAATTTTTTATATAAATCTAATCAACCTAACAATAGTGCTCTACAATATTCATTGTCATCTTTTATTTCCATTAGGCAGAGACCATGTAGCCCTTGAAAGCTCAATTTGTTGATTTATTGGATCAATAATTGAAAAGTTCCAAGTATTTTCAGACAAAAAAACGTGGGGTATTTATTTGTAAATTCAGATGTGGTAATTTGCTAAATTTAGATTTTGAAAATCTTGTATTTATTTTAAAATTTTATAGGGTATGATTAAAGTTATGATATCACCGTCACATTTAGTTGTATTATTTTATTATTAAAGTTATTTGAATAATGTTGTGATTGATAATAATTGATACTTTACAGGAATTTTGATAAATGGTTGCTGAGGTAAGAATTTGAATTTTGTAAATTTTTTATCCAACAATGAAATTAAGTTGACCATCCCAAATCTGGATGACCAATCACAGCCCAAACATAGCTCAAGTACATCTCACTACCTATATATAACTCTCTTCATCCACATAATCGAAAAAAACAAGAATTTTTTTTTTTCCTTTGCAACCATTAATTCTTCACTTTACTCACATAAAAAAAATCAAAAAATAATGCAGAAAATGGAATGTGTGGCTTGGATTTTGATCCTCATATGTGCTGCAAATTTTGTTTCAAGTTTAGCTCATGAAGATGCTGAGATGCTAAGGAGCAAAGATTTCTTGATTTCCTCAAACAAATTCTCACTGTCTGATCATGGTAAGAAACTTCTTCCTCATTCTTTAAATGCTAAAAACTTAAAAATTTCTCTACAATTACAGGAATTGAAGTTGAAATTGTACACAGATTTTGATACAAGAAAACTTATTGCATCAGAGAATATCAACTTAACAGAAAAGGGACAAAAAGGGAAAGGATCCTATGGTGGTGCAAACGTAGTTCATCGAAAACCAGGCGACAAAAATGATGCACTGTTAAGTAGTCCTTGTTTCTTCATTTCTTCCACCATTCTTGCTTTTACCTTCTTGCTTTTCTTTTTCCATTAATTATTTGCTTGTTTTCTTTTGTATTTGCTTGTTTGCTTGGTTTGCTAATCAGTGTGTGTTGAAGTAATGAGACTAAAGAGTGTGTTGGGAGCAAGTTTCATCAATGTTGTTGCAAAGTAAAGCATTCAAGAATTTCAAAAGCATCTAATTATAAGCAATTTCTAAACACATTCATTTAAGGTTGATGAACTGCAAACAAAGACACCTAAAGAAACAAATAAGACTCAAATGTCATAAAGCAGCTTCTCAAACACCTTCATATGCTCTGCCTGCAACGAGATCGCAACCGATAAGCTCCCATCATTAGTCGAGCTAGGCAACAGGAAGCTCAGACCTTCATACGCGATCCCACCGGGCCCCATAAAAATAGGCCTACCCCATCCAAAATCGCAATCATGGATCGGAAGCCTAACCCAGCTCGTGATCCCAAGATTCGGACACCTAAACGTGTGGGCCCCACGAACGAGGGCCTTGAGATCCGGCTGCAACTCCAAGTAGTCAAGAGCCGATCTCAGATACTCATTGTCCATTCTCGCCAAGGCATCATGGATCTTACTAGCCGCGTACCAGACCGGCTTCGACTCCAGGCTCCCAGACACGGCCACAGGTGTGGCCGTGAAGATCACATTGCCAAAGTAGCCAGGTGGCAGAGGCGGCTGCAGCCTGGACCGCCCATCAGTCGCTATGTACAGCTTGGATTCTTGATCTTCCGGAAGCCCACGAGCCATGCACACGGCCCGCCACACGTGGCCAGCTAGCATCTCGTAGGAGCTGTAAGAGACAAGGTTGCCATCCTCCTTCGACTTAGCCTTGAGAGCATTGAGCTGAGGACGAGTCAGCTTGAAAATGGAAACAGAGGTTTCAGGGACTGTTGTGCTGGCTTTCATGGAAGGAGGTGGCTGGTACTCGATGTGCTTGAACTGGGGCTGGGGCGGGTCGCGGGCGCGGAGGAGGGTCCGGTCGATGAAGGGTGCAACGGTGAGGTTGAGCCCACGAGTCATATCGGACCATGTGTTGATGAAATGGAGACCAGAGAAACCATCTGCTACATGGTGCTGCATTCCAACACCTAATGAAACTCCACCACATTTGAAATATGTCACCTGCACATATATATGATCACTTGCTATTAGCATTACCATTCTCTTCTCAATATTTATTTACTGCGAATTTGTTTTAGAGAAAGTGGTATATACCATAAAAGACAACTTTGTTTATTCCAAACAATTGCAATTTAAAACATTAAGGAAAAGAACAAAAAATTGGTCCACCATAGTTATGATGGTTATAAAAGGAAAGCGGGTAATAAATAAATGAAAAGAATGATTTAAACAAATATTAGCAACACCTTTATAAATTGGGTGCGGATAGCTATTTACTAAACACACTCATTTCAAGTGTTACTGTTCACATGTGGTGTGTTTAGTACTTCCTAGGGTGCGGATAGCCGCACCCTTTAAAAAACTAAAGAGTAATCTTCTTCAATTATTAAAGTAACAAGTTCTTTTGCATCCAAATAAAAAAATATGGAACTTATTACATTTAAATTCCTCTATCGAAAAATCTATTTCAACTCTTGTTTAAATATTTTTAATACGTGTCATTTATTTAGTTATTATACTATTCATACATGATATGATTGGTGATACTAATATGACAGTGAAAAATAAAAGACAAAAACTTTTATACACCCGTTGCACAAAACTGTGCACTCGCCTCCCATGCACAGCCACGCGCCCCAAGATTGCACACAAATTTGATCATAGATGTTCTATTTTTATGTAGTATTAGACATATATTTATGTAGTATTAAACATACCTTTTAAATTTTTATTTGTACCTTAGCATATTTTCAAACAATTATTAATATCTTTCATATATTTTAGTTATATTAGTCATACATTTTAATTATGTTAGTTGTACATTTATATATTATATAAATGTATGTTTATATTGATATAAATGTATAAATAATATCACATAAATGTATGAGTAATATCATATAAAGGTAAACATCTACAACTTATGCCGAAATTAGGGTTTATTGTGCCGAAATTAGGATTTAGGGTCAAAGTATTATATAAAGGTACGATATTTGTATATAAATGTATAACTAATACTAATATAAAGATATGACTAACATAGTATGAAGGTCAACAATTTTTTTTATAAAATTAAAGTATTGCACTAAGGGTATGAAATTTGGACATAAATGTATGACTAATATAATATAAATGTATGACTAACATAACATAAAAATTAGGGTAAAAAAAAAAGAAGAGGAAAATGCACGGATCCGGGCTGGATCCGACCCGATCCAAATGCATGGATCTAAGATCCATGCACCAATTACACAGAATTGCACAGAAGACCTACTCAAAATAAAATAGGGTCGCATCTATTTGACAAGCATTCTCACGAGCATTAATCAAAATTTTACCTAAATTTTCTTGCGTCGGCATGAACTACAATTATGTTTAGAAAAGCAAATATTATCCACACACCTAGATATATTTTTTTAACACACAAAATAGATATATAAATTGGTGTTATTTTGCTAGATATTAAGTATATTATTCATATCAAATGTTTTATTCATAGACCATTCTTTCAAATAAATATCATAATAATGAGATTTATATTTGCGAGATGTCAAATGTTTTATTCATCTCTTTTAATGAGATGTATATTTATTTCATTTATGTTAGTTTCATAGTCTGTTACCAATAATATATTCACCAAGCCTAAACTAATTAAGAAATCTTGTATTTTAATACCAAAAATGGAGTACTTTCGTCCCCAGTTGATAACATTTTATCATTGTATATTCTAACATCATATCTTTATTAAATGTTATAAAAAGAGGCTACAATTTTTTTCTTTCAGTATTTAAAATTTTGTGGTCAATCGTTTTAAAATAAAAAAAAAATAAATTTGTGGTCAATTTACATGTGAATTTAATTCAAAAAAGGAGAGTCTATAAAGAAGGTGTGGATTCTTCCAAACTAGCTCTTCGGCACCATTAATAAGTCAAATAAGACAATAACTCTACCACTATATCTATATTATAGTTGAATTACATTTCATATATCACTTAATATGTGATGATTAATTTAAAATAGAAAAATTAACACAAAATATAATAGAATATCTCAGCTTATTAAGTACTACATTTAAATATAGTACATAATATTTATAATTCTATATTTGATGAGGAAATTTCACATGTTCCTAGTTAAATTTTAGTACTTCCATATTAGTTCTAAATGATACAACCAACTTTTACCTTCATGTAAGGACATTAAATATCAATTTGACTATCTTTTTTTAATAAATATAATTTGACATAAAATAAAAAAATAAAAATCACAACTAGAACACACCTGTAACACAAGAAGCGGATACACTGAAATGCCCGGAGAATAATCCACCGCCGGAATGAGGCGGCGGAGCTCCAGCGTCGGAGCAAAGTCCCCGAAATCGTCGACCATCCCATCGGAATCGGCCTCCACAAAGAGCACGCCCTCGGCGTTGCAGTTGATCTCGATCCGCCCATCTTCGTCCCGCTTCAGCCTCCCGGCCATGGGGTAAAACGGCACCAAGGCACGGCTGAGGGCCGCCTTCATCGCCGCCGAGTCGAAGAAATCCGGCGCACCGGTAGGGCGGTAGAAATAGACGCTGGGGGTATGGAAATTGGGGACGACCAAGTCAACGTTGGAATTCCAGAGGCTGACGGTGGGCGTCGCCGCCGCCGGCCGTACCAACGTCGATTCTTTGACGTCGATCTTCATATCGGAATTTCTCAATGCAATCTACTGATCGGAATCGAAAGCAGGTGAGGTGGCGGTGGTGGTGGTGGATTTAGTTTAGAAGTACGAATAAAAGTTGTGAGGTTAATATAGAAGTTGAAAGTTGAAACGCTTACCTACCACGCCTAATGAAGACGACTATTGACCAAATGCAATATTTCTGTAAAACAAATGTATATCAATTATTAATTAATGTAAATAGAATTTTACAGAGATAATATTAGTATAAGATGGATGCATTCCAATTGATTTCAACATAAATTACTTTTCGCACATCAATCTCCATTTATATAATATACATTGTAAAATATATCGGTGATACGAGTCAATACATACGATCTATAACTCATAATTCAAAGAAATACTTTGTAAAAATTAACTTGATTAATGAATAATAACACTTCGTTTACAAATATTTTGGATCGTCTCACAAACTTAACCCATAAAACAGTTAAAAAAGAATTGATAAATGAAAAACTCCATCCACAGAGAGAGTGGTTGGCTAAACAATTTTACGCTTTTAATGTCTTTTCTTTACTTTATACTTGTTTATTTGAAGTCCACATATTTATTTGATGATAACGTGCCGTTAAAGAAAAAAAACATTATTATTATCTTGATTCAGAAAATCTCGTTTCGAAACATATAATGAATATCATTATCTTTAAATATTTAACTTTTTGGTTAATTTGTGCTTTATTTATTAATTTTTTAAAACCTTACTTGAAGTATACATATATATATATATATATATATATATATATAATGTTTTACATTTGATAAAATGTAAAAAAATTATATGTAAGTAAGAAATCATTTTTTAAATTTCAATGTTTAATATATAATATTTAGGGGTGGCAATGGGCGGGTTCGGGGATGGTATTGTCAATACCATCCCCATACCAAATTATTATATCTTATACCATCTCCGCTACCATCCCCGTTTTGAAAATTTAGTACGGGGATTGGGATTCACTGTTCGGGGAACTGATTCCCCACGGGGAATTCGGGTTCCCCAAATTTGATTTTCTATAAGTTAATTTTTAAAAAAATAATATTTAATAAATAAAGAAAAAAATTAAAACAACTCATAAACAATATTAATCCAACATCAAATACCATAAAGTTATAAATCTAGTCTTTAAAATAAAATTATGAAATGCATAATCAAAATGACAACGCAATCTAACAAGTTAACTTCATACAACTTAAAATATGAAATATCTAACAAAAACATCAACTAATCATCTCTTCGGCAATCCTTCATCTTATCATGATTCCTATAAGATAAAAAATAGAAATAGAGTTTGAGTTCTTAATTGCAATTTAAGAAATAGGGTTTGAGTTCTTAATTACAATTTAAAATATTAAATTAATAATTAATTGTTAATTTGTTTGTGGGATTAAGGTGGGAGCCGTAACCTGAGAAGTCAGTGACATATGAAATTTTTTGAAATTTTAAATATATTTATTAATTAATATATATATATATATATATTTATTAATAAATAATATTAAACGGGAAACGGGGAATCCCTGTTTCATATCAATGGAGTCGGTTTCGGGGTCGGGGATTGGGTGGGGGCATTAATACCATCCCCGTACCATCTCCATAATTTTTAAACGGAGAATCACCGTCCCCGCCCCATTCCCCGATTCGATCGGGGAATCCCCACCCCGTTAATATTGGTACCCAACGGGGATGATTCCCCACAGGGAAATTGCCATCCCTAATAATATTCAAAAAAACTTATATGAGTTACGGAACTTCATTATATATACATGTGAATTGTAAGGTATAAATTATTTCACATAATTAGATTCATGAAACGATATTACTTAAAAATGTTACTCTATAAAATTTAATTTATAGAAGAAAAATGAGAAATCTTTATCCATCACTTTTCATACATATTGTTAAAGAAAGTGTATTTAATCATGAAGTGGATATGTCCAGGATGGATTTGGATTTTGGTTCAATAAGTCTGGGCTTAATGGACCGCAAGTCTTGTGTAATTAGGGTGTTTACACTTAATATTCATTACTTCTTTACGCTTGTAAGAATGAGATACAAATAGAGCAAATGAGGAAATTTTTCCCCAAATCATTCATTGCCCAAATATTTGATATCTTCATTATGTAGCATATTCTCTCTAGTTTTCATTATCTGATATAACTCTCATGCAATTCATTAATTGATGATGCGAATTTTCAAACCCTCATCAAATCAAATAGATAATTTTATGTTGTTGTTTTTGGAGTGACCACAATGAATTGAACATTTGAATTTGTGACAAAGATAATTAGTAGAGCAGTTCAACTAGAAACGTTGCTTATCGGGATGTTTTTCAAAATGTGTAACCTTAATTGATCACCAATTCTATTTATTTTATATTTTTAATTTAGATCTTCGAACCAATGTTTAAGTTATCCATAAATATATATGTTATCGTGTGTTCTTTATAGTTCTTCTATTATGAAATAGTTCTTCAAAAGAATGTTCATTTAGAAAAATATTTTATATTAATAATAGTGGATTAAAGATTTTAATAAGTTGCAATAAAGATAATCAATAGATATAGTTCAATAAGAAATTTGTATATAAAAAAGTAGTTTTCAAAATTGATCATGTTTATTGATCAAATTTGTCACTTCTAACAATCTCTTATTTCAAATATACTTTTAAATTCGTTATTTAAATTATTTATAATTCCGTATATATTATTATTTCTATTCCAAATTCTAGAATGCCATAAATTTAAAGTTAAAATATGTAAAATTTAAATTATATAACTATTAAAACCATTATAGATTTCGTGTTAATAAAATATACTCCATCCGTCCCAACTTAACTTGCCTACTTGCCATTTCGATTTGTCTCAACTAAACTTGTCAGCCCATAAATGGCAAAAATTTTTTTACATTAATATCCCTATATTTCAACATTATTACAAAAATGTCATCCAAAAGTGCATAGGATTTGATTTGATATGCATATTATTATAAAAATGTCATCCAAAAGTGCATATCAACTTGAGTCAACTGCATTTTCTTAACCTTCGTGTTCGGTCAACGTAGGCAAGTTGAGCTGGGATGGAGGGAGTATCATTTCATTATATTATAAAATTTAAACTTTAAATATGATATAACAACATATAAATATTTTATCATTATATATCAGACAATATCCTTCATACGTTTGTCATACGTCAAATTATGGTACAAGTGTCAAAATGTTGAAAAGTAACATTACAAAAATAAATACAATTGCCATTGCGATGAAAGTTGGTGAGATGGTGACCCATAAATGTTTGAAATATTCAAAATGCTTATATATATTATCTTTTTTAATTATTTCCCTTCTTACCAACTCATTCGGTGTATGGTGCTACTCAATGTTCAAGTGGGTCCTACCTGGGTTTCCATTGCTTTTCTGAGGTGCTATGATGAAAGTAGCCACTAGTAGCTAGTACCCAACAATTTATTTATTTGTTTCCCAATATATATCATTTTCTCTCGGTCAAAATAATTTATTCAACAATTTCTTCATTTATTATTTATTTCAATTCCAATAATTATTCATGTATGTAAAATAGTACTAGCATTTATCAAAGTCAATATAATTATATTCACAATAGTTATGACTAGTCAATTAAATCATTCATATGATTATAAAATTAATATGGTTTCTTGTGATTAATTAAAAAAAAAAAAAATGTGGATTAAGAATTGCGGGACACCGCTTGTGGGGTTAATGGGAGATGAGGGTCCCACTTAGGGTAGGTAAACTCCAAATCTCAAGTCCTGTCGGCCTCACCCAATCCATTATCATATCAATTGATTCGGATCAAATTGATAAAATATATTATTGGTATATATAATTTATTTTCAAAAAACCGGTTCAAATAAATAGGGTGTAAAATTTACATTCGACCGATCAAGTATAATATATAGTAATGTGGGATAAATTTAAAAGAATTAATGCATTTTTAAGTTCATAAATTATCGAATTTTGTTTTGAAATATATTTCAACTATAAATTTGTTTTATAGAGCTCTTAAACCATCCAAAATCCAAATTTATGGGTTCTTGAATAAGTTTATAGTTTAAGAATCTTTTGAATAAAACTTTCCACCATTTTGTATTAACATTAAATTTGGTAATTAAACAAATCTTAGTCACAAACGTTTTGAAATCAGCAGTTAAGATTCGTTTCATTCAATAAAATGTTCTAAAGTTCATACGATAAGATGAACATTTCAGAATTTCTAAAAAAAATGTTAACTCACGTATAAATGAACAAAATATTATTTTTAACCCTTACGTTTATAATTATAGAATAATAAAGCAAATGATAAAATGTTTTTTGTGGGAATTATAGTGTGAGTGAACAGCTCTCACCAGCCCCCCTTCGACTTATTTAGTGAAAATGAGAAGGTTATATTCCTTCCTATGAACCTATGAACTTGGACCCGGTTAATTGATATTTATATGAGAAATAAATTAACACAAGCTAGAATTAATCCATCTTTAGATCTTGTGAAATTTCTTGTGGTTGTTTCTCTTTGCTTTTGAGATCGTAGGATGCATTTGCATATATATTAGTTAGGAAATAGTAATTTATTATATGTCACTTGACACTTGATTTTAGGTTGTCTAAATAAAATTAGAGAATTAATATAATTATAGTACTTTATACTTTTATCAAATCCGACCTAACCCGTCATTTCTTAAGTTAATTCGTAAACTTGTGTATATTAAAGAATTTAATGAACATTATAGAGTTCGAATATTTTTTAACCAAAAATAAACATTATGTATTGAGATTTTATTTTAAGTTCTCCATATCTTTAATATTGTAAATTTAAAAAAAAAATTTGAAAATTTCATATCTTATATATAGCATTACTCACATATTTTTATAATTTTTAGACAAATAAAATGCTGTGACCGCTTCAGCTTGTGACTTTTTTCTAATTATTGCACACAAAAATAGTTAATACTCGTAGTTAGTGGTGCCCGGTTCCGGTTCCGAACCGGCGGTTCTGAAAACCGGGGGTGGGCTAACCGGAACCGAACCGGGGTATGTTCGGTACCGGTTCCGATTTGTAACCGGCGGTTAAACCGCCGGTTTAGGTTCGAACCGGCCGGTTTTCTGATTTTTTTTTTTTTTTTTTTGTGTTTAAAACAATGTATTTATGTTAAAAAATATACAATTTTGTATAAATATCCAAAATTTACAACTTACAAAGTATAAACACTAAGTTTGAATTAAAAAAATCACAACTTACAAACAACAAACTTCTAAGTTTGAATTTAAAAAAATTACAACTTACAAACAATAAAAAAAATTTACAACTTACAAATTACAAATTGAAAGAGGAAAAAAAAATGAAAGAGCTTGAATTTCATCCTAAATTTGAAAGTGAATATCAAACTTAGAATGAAATTGCCTACGTATCCCTAAATTGAATTAGAGAATCAAAGCTCACGTAGTTCTTACTTCTCTTAATTGTAATGAGCAAAAAAATGTTGTGTAGTAGATGATGTGTCTCAAAGAAAGGAAGACATAATAAGACATGCATCTAAGACACATCTTATTATCTCCTCATTTCTTTGAAACACTTCATCTACTACACAACATTATTTGTTCATTACAATTAAGTGAGGGAAAAAAAAATGAAAGAGCTTGAGTTTCATCCTAAGTTTGAAAGTGAATATCAAACTTAGAATGAAATTGTCTACGTATCCTTAAATAGAATTAGGGAATCAAAGCTCACGTAGTTCTCTTACCTCAAACTTACCCATTAGTTCCGGTGGAGGAGGATGTATTGGAATTGTATCCATAATCATCGGGGCCATCGTCATCAATGACAGATAAATCTAGATGTTGTTGACGTTTCTTGGCTCGAAGCCAATCTTCAAGTAGAGTAATGTTTTGAACATTCTCTACGGTCAATCTTGCCCTTTTTGAATTCAACATATGTCGTCCTTTGGAGAAGGCGCGCTCAACGGAAACGTTGGTGGCGGGACTTGCAAAAATCTCCTTTGCAATATGATTTAAAATAGGATAAGTGTTGATCCTTTTTTACCACCACTTCAAAAGATCCACAGAGTTTTCAAAAGAAATAAATTTAAATGTACAACTTAAATATGTATCTAATTCTTGTGTGGGATTAGACCCCCTATCTCGTTTTTGTGTTCGGTTATCATAAAAATCATAAAATGCACTAAGACCACTAACATTATATGGATTATGTGAAGAACTACTACTACCACCTACATTTTGAGTACCTAAATTATCCCCACAATCATCCCCCAATGATGTTTTATATTCTTTAAATAAATCATACAGATATGTTTTAGCTCTACCTGCAACTTCTATATAGTTTGGAACATAGTCAATTGCATCATAATCGGATAACAAAAAATGGGGGAACAAAACACTATAATACATTTGTAATAATTCCATTAGACCATCTTCTCTAATCCTAGGATCTAATAATTTAGCTAGTAAAAATAAATCGGGAAGTTCGTGAAAATATTTTAACCATTTTGCTTTAATAGCTATAATAGTGTCACCTATAATAGGACATGCACAATATTCATTCAAAATTAAAGCAATTTTAACACAATGATCTAAGACTAATGGAGAAGTAGGATAATAAGTGTCATTTAATTCTCTAGTGGCTTCTTCAAAAAAATTTAAAAATTGAATTAAATTAATGCATGCATTCCAAGAGTTGCTATTCAAATATATCAATTCATGTGAGTTTTCTTTATAAAATTGAATTAGCAATTCTTTATAATTATAAGAATCTTGAAGCATATAATAAGTTGAATTCCATCTATGTTTTACGTCCATCACAAATTTCTTAACTTGCATTCCATTATTTTTACGAAATCTTGCCCATTTGTTATGTCATTGTCACTACAAGAAAAAAGCTCATAGACAACGGTTTTTAACCGTTGTCGTAGCCCTTTTGGGACCGTTGTCGTAGCCCGTGTTGTGGTAGGGTGCCGAAATTTTCGCTCATAGACAACGGTTTTAAACCGTTGTTACAGTTATCTAATGACCGTTGTCGTAGGGTCCTGAAAATTTCGCTCTTAGACAACGGTTAAAAACCGTTGTCGTAGCTATCGAATAACTGTTGTCGTAGGGTCTTGAAAATTTCGCTCATAGACAACGGTTTTTAACTGTTGTCGTAGCTATCTACGACAACGGTTTTAAACCGTTGTGTTTCTTCTATCTAATAACCGTTGTCGTAGAGCATAATAACTAAAACAATTTTTTTAACACGTAAGCTTGCCACATCATCACACACATCATGCCACATCAACACTGACATCATCATAATCAATATTATACGTTGTATGAGATTCGAACCCAGGAGGCCCGATGGTACTCTAACCACTAGACCATTGATGCCTCATGTGACAATGTCTTGCATATATTTCTTTTATAATATATTTTTGATATTTTTCAATTTTCTATTATTACATATATTTTTGTTAACTTTTATAAAGTATCATTACTTATTAATATAAGTAATTGATTTCCAATTTTGATATATTAATAATATATATATACATATATATAAATATAATTGAATAATTAATGACTATATTAATAATAATTAATATAATTTTTAAATTATATATATAATGAATATATTTATAAAATTAATATATATTTCAAATTATATGTATAATTAATATATTTATAATATTAGTGTATTTTTCAAATTAATATATTTATAAAATTAATAATCTATTGTACATATTTTCTAAAATTTCTTTATAATTAATGAAATAAATTTTAATTCTCAAAATTAGTTTATTTCATCAATTTAATTCAACAATATATAGCATTTCTTCTTTCATTTAAAGAAAATATTGTAATATTTGACTTTTTTTTAAATATTAGTCTACGACAACGCTTCTATGAGGCTATGACAACGTTAGAAAACAACTCATGTGATAATGTCTTACATATATTTCTTTTATAATATATTTTTGATATTTTTCAATTTTCTATTATTACATATTTGACTTTTAACTTTTATAAAGTACCAATATTACTTATTAATATAAGTAATTGATTTCCAATTTTGATATATTAACATATATATATATATATAATTGAGTGATTAATGACTATATTAATAATAATTAATATAATTTTCAAATTATATATATAATGAATATATTTATAAAAATAATATATTTTTCAAATTATATATAATGAATATATTTATAAAATTAATATATATTTCAAATTATATGTATAATTAATATATTTATAACATTAATGTATTTTTAAAATTAATATATTTAATTATGAAATTAATAATCTATTGTACATATTTTCTAAAATTTCTTTATAATGAAATAAAATTTAATTCTCATAATTATTTTATTTCATCAATTTAATTCAACAATATATAGCATGCATTTCTTCTTTCATTTAAAAAAAATATTGTAATATTTGACTTTTTTAAAAAAAATATTAGTCTACGACAACTATTCTATGAGGCTACGACAACGTTAGAAAACAACTCAAGTGTCAATGTCTTCCATATATTTATTTTATAATATATTTTTGATATTTTTCAATTTAATTTCTATTATTACATATTTTTTGTTAACTTTTATAAATTAATTAAGTACCATTACTTATTAATATAAGTAATTGATTTCCAATTTTGATATATTAATATATATATATATATATATATATAATTGAATGATTAATGACTATATTAATAATAATTAATATAATTTTGAAATTTTATATATATAATGAATATATTTATAAAATTAATATATTTTTCAAATTATATTTATAATTAATATATTTATAAAATTAATAATCTGTTGTACATATTTTCTAAAGTTAATTTCTTTATAATTAATGAAATAAAATTTAATTCTAAAAATTAGTTTATTTCATCAATTTAATTCAACAATATATAGCATGCATTTCTTCTTTCATTTTAAAAAAATATTGTAATATTTGACTTTTTTTTATAAATATTAGTCTACGACAACGCTTCTACGAGGCTACGACAACGTTAGAAAACAACTCATGTGACAATGTCTTACATGCATATATTTCTTTTATAATATATTTTTGATATTTTTCAATTTAATTTCTATTATTACATATTTTTTGTTAACTTTTATAAAGTACGTACCATTACTTATTAATATAAGTAATTGATTTCCAATTTTGATATATTAATATATGTATATATATAAATAATTGAATGATTAATGACTATATTAATAATAATTAATATAATTTTCAAATTATATATATATATAATGAATATATGTATAAAATTAATATAATTTTAGAATTAATATATGAATTTTGGGCTACGACAACGGTTTCAAACGTCTACGACAACGGTAGGTTAAAACCGTTGTCTATGAGAGAATTATTCGGGCTACGACAACGGTTTCAAACTTCTACGACGGTAGGTTAAAACCGTTGTCTATGAGAGAATTTTCTGGTTATGACAACGGTTTCAAATGTCTAGGACAACGGTTAAAACCGTTGTCTATGAGAGAATTTTTGGGCTACGACAACGGTTTCAAACGTCTACGACAACGGTTAAAACCGTTGTCTATGAGAGAATTTTCGGGCTACGACAACGGTTTCAAAGGTCTACGACAACGGTAGGTTAAAACTGTTGTCTATGAGAGAATTTTTTGGGCTACGACAACGGTAGGTTAAAACCGTTGTCTATGAGAGAATTTTTCGGGCTACGACAACGGCATTTTACCCTACGACAACGGTTTTTTGAAAAAACCGTTGTCGTAGGGGTGTTGTCTATGAGCATTTTTCTTGTAGTGTGTGTTGATTTAGCAATTTCATGAATTGCATCCGTAATGGGTTTAATTTTATCATGCAAAGCGGTTAGACCATCTTGTACACACAAATTCAAACAATGGGGTACACAACGAATTTGAAAAAGTTTACCATCTATTGGAGGCCTATAAAATTTCTTTAATGTGGGTATACTAGCGGTGTTAGGAGCAACATTATCATAACCAATCGAAAATATTTTTGTAACCATATCATAATCATTAACAATTTTTATTATTTTTCTAGCAATTGCTACGGAACTATGTCTTTCATCAAATTCGACATAGGTAATTAATCGTTTTTACATGTTCCATGTATCATCTATCCAATGGCACGTTACTCCTAAATAATCATGGTTTCCGTAAGGATCTTTCCACACATCACAACAAATAGATACTCGTTGTGTTAAATTTTTTAATTCTTCAATTAAAGCATATTTATATTCACCTACAATTTTTTCTATGTCACGTGTAACGGTATTCCTAGATATTCTTCTACTAGCGGGTTGAAAAACTTGAGAAGTAAAATCTTCATAATCATCATCGGTTGGAAATTGAAAAGGAAGATGATTTTTAGCAATAAATTCGGCTACTCCTCTCCTATGATTTAATTGACTAAATTGAAAAAGGAATTTAGGGTCGTTACTCCGGTCCCCTCATTGAACCGGTATTTTGTCGAGGAAGATGGGTTTGAGAGCGGTCATTACCCATCTTATCCGTATGCTTCTTGATGATGTGGTTGTTGAACGTTCCGTAGCCCCCTCCGTGCTTGAATCTGTAGCTCTTCCCACAGTAGTTGCACGTCACCATGTAGTCCACGTTCGAATTTGATATTTTCTCCTTTTTAAAATGTATAGAGAAAATATCACTTCGAAGTGTCGAAGTGGATCAGCTACGTGTGTCACTCTCTTGAGTTGGTCGGGACTCCGGCTGCTCCTCCTCCACTTCGGTTTCAGCAAAGTTGGCGGCGGTCGAAGGTTCGAGAGCCTCCTCCAAATTGGCGTACTCCTCACTCCAATGAGAGTGAGGAGTGTATTGATCGATAAGATTTTCGACTTCAACATCTCGTGGTGGAGGCATAGGCGTCTTTCCTCGGTAAGAAGAACCGGCGGAAGAAGAACCTCTTCGAGACATTTTCGATTGAATTGGAACTTGAGAATTGAAAAAAAACTTGAGAATTGAAACTTTAGAATTGAAAATTGAATTGCAACTTGAGAATTGAGAGAAAATTGAGAGAGAAGTGTTGGAATGGTGTGAGGAAATGAATGGGGGAGGGGGTATTTATAGAAAATTTTGAAAAAAAATAAAATCGCATGAACCGCCGGTTCGACTGCCGGTTTACAACGGTCCGCAAATCTCAACCGTTGATCTCCAACGGTCGAGTGATCCTGGCATGACACGTGTCCAACGGTCATTTAAAAAAAAAAGGCGGGCTGGTTCGGCCCAGTTTTGAATCGGTGGTTAACTGCCGGTTCTGGCGACAACGACTCTATTTCACTGGAGCTCCGACAGACACGTGTTGTTGCCTCGTTTTTAAAAAAAAAAAACTAAAATACCATGAACCGCCGGTTCACAGTTTTTAAAAACATAAACCGGAACCGGGTCAACGGTTCGCAGAACCGTTGACTGCCGGTTCCGGTTTTCTCGAACCGGTGGGCACCGGTACTCGTAGTTCATCATCCTTAAATATCGGGTCTGGTAATAGTAATTTTCTCAGCCTTTAATGCTACCTCCAGTCTTAAGAATATTCAAACTCCTATTGTACTTTAAATTATCACTTCATATATGTACGTCAAAATATTACTTAATATACATTTTAATACATTATATTTAAACTGTATGTTAAATTATCATTTGTTATACATCAACATATCACTTAATATATGTTAAAATATCAATAGTTATATGTAAAAGCATCACTAGATATTCATTAAAGTATCACTAATCATATTAATAAATATCATTAAATTAGATATTAAAGTATCACTTAATTAATACGCACATCGAAATTAAATAAACAAAAAGTATCGGAGAGAAGAGATGGAGGTATAGTGCGAAGAGTTATTGGACCTGTTTAATTAATCCAAATTATGATTCATTTTATTGAACCAATCCGATTTAAATAATATGATTCACGAGATATGTTGTTATGAAAACTTGCTTTATTAATTAAAAAATTTAGAAAAGAAGTGGGTGAAATGAAAGAAAGAATCATATCCATTCATTGACTGGAAGAATCATACCCATTCATTGACTGGAGGAATCATATCCATTCATTAACATTCCTCATATCCATTCATTAACTGGAGGAATCATAGCCATTCATTAACATTCCTCATATCCATTCATTAACTGGAGGAATCATAGCCATTCATTAGCTGGATAAATACAAACTAGTGCAAAATCATGTTTCATGATGAAATGAACACAAGGCCAATCTTTGTGTTTTCGTGTTTGACTAAAAATACCACTCCCTCCGATTCAAAATAAGTATCGTTTTAGAACTTTGTGATTTATTTTTTTTAAGTGTCGTTTTGAGGGTTATTTCCAAAATTGCCCCTATACTTAATTAATTAATTATTTATTTATTGTATGCACATTCCCATGTTTTGAAAAAATGCATGCACTTTGAGTAATTGAACAATAATTGAACAGTCAAGAACTAATTAAACTCTCATGCATGAACACTTGGTTATTTATGCATTGGTTATTTAATTATAGTGGAATGAGAAATAAATTATGCATTGGTTATTTAATTATAGTTGAATGAGAAATAAATTATGCATTGCTTAATATTTAATTATAGTTGAATGAAAATGAAATAGTTAAAAGACAAAAATAATAAATGAAGGGTATAATAGGAAAATAAAGTCATTCTTAATTTGTGTGTAAAGCTTGAGGACGACACTTATTTTGAATCGGAGGGAGTAACAAATAAATTAATTTCTTGTATTTATTATTTGGAAAAAATTAATTATATATGTTTGTTTGAGTTGGTAAACAGAGTTGGGAATTTATTTGGAATAAATAAATGTATGGATTGCATGCTAAGAAATATCGGTGATGTAATTTCCTCTTTTTTTTTTCCTCATTTCTAGAATTTTTATAAAGGAAAATTTGTATTTGGTTTATGTACTTTTTTTTAATTATTATTATTATTATTGGTCATATGTATCTGTTATAGAATGGAAAAAAATAATAATAATAATAATCATCATCATCATCTTGGTCTCGTACAGTTTTTTATTTTAATAAACATTCTAAACAAGAACGTGGTATACCTAAACTTGTTATAAATTACAAACCCCTTAATAAGGTTTTAAAATGGATTAGACATCTTATTCCTAGTAAGAAAGATCTTCTTGACAGACTTATACATGCTTTAATATTTTCAAAATTGTATCAGAGCCATGAAAGTAGTGTGATGTTTAGGATATAGTTTATGATCTAACACAAATCTTTTAATATTCAATGAATATTTTTGGTATGAAAAATATTGTTAAAAACAGTATGATTGAAGACTATGATATTCCAGAAAATCTGGATCTTTTTAATAAATGGACAATTTCTAAAATTGAACCAAAATTGGTTTATAAATTAGGAACTTTTGAAAAAATGGGTCTTAGATAAATTGTCAAAACTACTGAATCCTCAGTTCCTCTTCATGATGAAGAAATGGTTATTCATTTACTTAATAAAAGTGATCTAATATCTCTTAAATTTCATAAATTTCTTCACACTGTATGTGTTCAGAGAGCCTTCAGACCTTTAACTCTTGAAGGGCTACCTAAAAGTTTTCTTGCTACTCTTAGAGATGGAAGAAACATTAATTGGAAACAATCCCTTATAGGAATAATTCAATCTAGTCTAGCATATGGTCCAGTTTACTTTGATGTTTATCCGAATCTTTCTTTATCTCTTTCGGATGTAAATATTCTTGATGCTTTAACTTTAAATGTTAAAACACATGGTTATAATTATATTTCAGATGCAAAAGTCATATGTATCTGTTATAGAATCTATTATAAACCACCTTTTACTCTTAATCCTATGTGTAAAAGAGTAGATAAAAATTCAAATTAAACCATTCTTATAGAAACAAATTTTAATAAATCAAAATCACGACTCGTAGATCTATTAAATGTGAAGAAATTGTTTTCCATGATAATTGGATTATAAACATGTTCCTAGAAATCCTATTGTTAATAAAAAATTTCAAAATATTATTCAAACAAATGAAGGATCTGTTCATATACAATTTGAAAACTAATAGAAGAAAATTTTATCTTCTTTTACTAATTTTAATTCTAGTCACTCTTTTATTTCACCTTTTGATTATAATGTGGAAATTCCACAAACCTCTAGAGCTTCTACTTCTCATTATCGAGAAGATACAAGATCCCGATCTCCTAGTAAGGAAGAACTTACTGATGAAATAATAATAAACAGGAACAATATTGTTCATAATAATAAAAAAACTGATACATTATCAGAAATGAATTTTACAACTTAATATACGGATTTTAAAATTAAAATAGATTTTTCTACAGGATCCAGTGCAAGAGCGCAGATCAATAAAGAATATTATGATCCCAGATGGGGGATGCTTAGGGATTGGTATTTTAAAAACTTCTCTAAAGAAGAATTTGATTATTTTGTTAACAGTTTTTATGAATTCTATGAAAAATATGATAAAATTATATATTTTGTTCTTTGGTTCTTTAATATATTTGTTAAAGATTGAGAATATAAACTCTCATCAGGACAAATACAGAAATCTGTATTTCCTCCCCAGTCAGCTTTCCAAATAAAAAAATGTGATAGACAATTAAACTTTACTGCTTTTTCAAAAATCTTTGAAAATGATATGCTCCAGGTTACTACCAAGCATATAAATCAACTTTTGAAAAACAAAATTTTACAAATCTTTATTTAACCATTCTTGGTGAAGAGATAATATCTCTTAAAGATAGTGTAGAAAAGATAATTTCTACTATTAATCAAATTAAACCAAATGTTCATATACAGTATAAAAAAGAAACTGATTTTGTTTTTATTGCTACTTCATCTATTCAACCCCACCTGAAATAAAAGATTTTAAATTTAAAACTTCTCTTTCTCAATTAGAAAGTTTTATTGAAGAAAAATTTAAAGCCTTTAATATTTCCACATTAGATGATGAATTTCATGATCTTTAAAAAGATAATGAAGATATAAATAAGATGAAATGGGCTAATAGACCCACTCATAATAAATATTATTATAATGGACCAACTCCTATGGATGTTCTTCATGAAGAACAAGAATACATTATTTCTAATAGTTATAATGGAAAAAAGTATTTAATGGTAATACTGAAAAACATATTTTCACTTTAGCCCATTGTATGCTTATGTATAGCACTGTTTGTAAAACTGCTAATAATTCTGATAAGAATATTGCTAAAATGATTATGATTATAGCAGGTTTTACTAGCCAACTAAAAGGTTGATGGGATAATTATTTAAATCCTAACCAGAGAAATGAAATTTTAGGATCTGTTAAAAATGAGAATGGTAATCAAGTTGAAAACGCTATCTATTCTCATATAACAACCAAGATTGAACATTTTACAGGTAGATACAATGATAATAGTGATACCATTCGTACTCTTCTTAGTAATCTAAAATGTAAAACTCTTACTGAGTTTAGATGGTATAAAAATATTTTCCTGTTAAGGATTTTTGAGTTACCAAAATGTAATTCTAGTCATTAGAAAGCTAAATTTTTTATGGCCTTCCAAGTCTCTTTGCTGAAAGAGCTCGAATTTTTTTTGGAAAAGATAATTTATATATCATTTATGATACATATACTTATGGTAATCTTATCAGTATATGTATACAAGAGGATTTATCCCTTTGTAACAATTTAAAATTAAATAATCAGATTAAAACCCAAAATCGTCTTGAAAGAAAATAATTGGGTCAATTTTATAACCAATTTGGTATCGATTATACCTAAAAACAAAAAACACTCTTTTTATAAAAGAGAAAAGAATATCAAAGATAAACATATATCCTATAGAAAAAGATAAAAAATAAAGATAAAGATAGATTTAAAGAAAGGGAAGAAGATTCTTTTAAAAAGAATAAATATAAAAAGAGAAATTCTCATATTATACGTCGCAAATGTGGAAAATCAAGTTATTATACTAGTAAATGTTGGACCAAAAAAAAATATATTGATATTAGTGATGATATGAAAGAAATCATTTATAATATTATTTTCAATAATTCAGAATCTGATTATGACGATCCTTTTGAGACAGATTATAACTCTAATTTTTCTAATCAAACTAATAAAAGATAAAGATCATATTATAACTCTGATTTTTCTAATCAAACTAATAACAAGATAAAGATCAAAATGATTCTATTTTCTCAGAAGAAGAATGTGAAAACTGTAAACAAGAAATTCCTTGTATAAATCATATTAGTAATACTAATGAAAAATCAAAAGGAGCTAAATGAGCTTGCTTTCTGGCAAACATCTGTTTTGAAACATCATGTTTAAAATATTTAATAAATATAAATTTCACATATTGACAATTAGTTTTTATAACAAACTTCTGAATATATAAATCATCTTGAAATTTAAGAACAATAGCTAATATTTCTTTAACAACAATAGAATAATTTCTTTGCACATTATTCTATTTTCCAGAATAAAATCTAACAAGATATTCTCATTTAGTTTGAGGGTTAATTTGTTTAAGAATTCCTCCAAAACCAATATCAGAGGCACGAGTGAGACTCCTGTGTTCTGGGGACACGACGTGTCCCCAACCCAACCCGTGGGCCCAACATTAATTTTAAAAAAAATTATTTTTGCTCAGGGCTTTTTTTTTCCGCTCAGGTTTTTTTTTCATGTATACATTGAAAGTATTCATGAAATACTTTTCAGGTATCACTTGTATACCTTCAAGGTATCCATGGAATATTTTTTTTCAAACATCACATATATACATTGAAGGTATCCATGGAATACTTTTTCAGGTATCACATATATACCTTCAAGGTATCCATAGGATACCTTGAATGTATCACATGTATACATTAAAGGTGTGCGGGCGGCATGAACGCACGACGTGGGCGCGCGGTTTGTGAGGTACACGCAGGTATCCAAGGTATCCATGAAATACCTTTCAGGTATCCATGAAATACCTTTTAGGTATCCACATGTATATATTGAAGGTATCCATGAAATACCTTTCACATGTATACCTTGAAGTAGAGATGTTCAAACGGTTCGCCGGTTCTGGTTTCGGTTCAACGGTTCCAGATTGGTGGAACCGAAACCGAACCGTGTGATGGACGGTTCCGATTTCGGTTCCAAACCACCGGTTCAACCAGAACCAGACGGTTCAGCGGTTCCTTTTTTTTTCTCTAGAGTTGAGTACTGCGATATTGAGATATGGGTACCGCAGTACTGAGATGCAGAATCCAGCATTTTGGTTCTCCACTTCGGGTACCGCGGTACCCAACTCCAGAGAAAAAAATTACGAAAATCGGCGGTTCCAACTGTCGGTTAAACCGCCAATTTGTCGGTTTCATATATCGTGAAACTGAAACTGAACCGGTTCTCGACGGTTCCGGTTTCAATTTGGAACCGAACCGTTGATCGTCGGTTCGAACCGGCCCGGTTCCAGTTTTTCGAACTGTTTGAACGTCCTTACCTTGAAGGTATCCAGATGAAAGAAGGTACCACATGTATACCTTGAAGGTATCCATGGATTTCAGATGAAGGAAGATATCCACATGTATACCTTCAAGGTATCCAGATGAGGGTGCGCGTGGCGTGGGCGCATTGGTACGCGTAGGCGCGGGGCGGGTTAGGGACATGGATCTAAGATCCGTATCCCGAGGACATATAAGTTTTTACCCAGAGGCATCGGTTTCAATAATATTTTCCCATTGGGGATTGGTAAGCATTAAACATGGAAGGTTTTTAACCTTATCTTTAATCCTTCTAACTATTTCAGTATGTTAGTAAATGATTTTTTTAAAGTCTATTATGTTATTATTTATTATTGTTGTTGTTAATTATACATGTGTAATGATAATGATATAATTTATACTATAATTAATAATTATTGATGGGGGGCCATGTTGTGATTAGAAATATTGTTGGATTAGCTCTTTTCTTTTAGGATCACTACCGTAAACCATTAAAGTTGTCCCAAAAACTTGCGGGCAGCCGTCGCACAGTATGACGGGACCGCGCACGGTCGTGCCCTGGGGCACGGTCGACCTTGCGCCACAACAGTGTACAAGTATGTCATTTCCCGCTTTAAGTATGTAATTTTCAGCTCTAAGTATGTGATTTTTGTTCGTGCTATGGGGCACGGTCCGACCGTGCACGACAATGTAGCGCACGGTCGCGTCCTGGGGCACGGTCGACCGTGCACCACACAAATATGTGATTTTTAGCTCTAAATATATCATTTAGGGTTATAAATATATGATTTTTTGTGTTGTGGCGCACGATCGGCCGTGCGTCAGGACATGATTGTGCGCGGTCCCGTCGCACTGTACCACGGGTGTACCAAGAGACTGACTGTAAAGTTGTTTGGGTCCCTTTTTGTATCATTACATTGATATAAAATAAAGCTATAGTGGAATAATTCTCAACGTACTTCTAATTTCTAAGAACCTTTTGGTGATTGTTTTATTCTTTATTTCATAAATATAGAGTTAATTAAGCTAAGACGTCATTACGACTACTAGTCTACTACTAATTAGGGACTCCACTTTCAGCACTTTCAGTGTTACTATCTAAACCTATAACTTTTTATAAACATCATCTAAAATTTATTCGATACAGCATTATTTACAATTATTGATGGAAATCATTAATAGGAAATAATTTATCCTAATATATACTTCTTTTTTTTTTTTTTTGGAAGAATATCATAATACATACTTAACATGTCTTCTAAATCCTAGATCTATTTAAAATCCACTACCAATGATTGGAAACATCTCTCCTGAAATTTTTTTAGGGAGTTCATTAAGTAATTTGTTTGCAATTTTAACAATTATTCTTTTGTTATAACAGGTGCAATTTGTTCTTTAAAAGCATTAAATCAATGACTTTGCATAAATGCACCAAGTTAAATAATGGCATAAACATATAATTTGGAAATAATCTAACACCACCTGAACCAATATGTAGAACTATGTAAAAATGATCTTGTCAATGATAAGTCCAAACTGTAATGTTCGAATATATTGCAATTTTATCATTTTAGAGAACTTTTTTGTGGCAAAATATTTAAAAAAAAAAAAAAAAACACATGAAGTTTGGATGGTAAAGTGTGAAACATAAAAAACAAGAGACAAATTGTAACAAATATTTAAACTTCAAGGTAGTATTACGGAAAAAAACAAAAATAATATGAATAATAAAAAAAAAGAACTCAATGGATGACAAATCATTATTCCACATTATTAATTTAAAATAGCAAAGTCCCCAAATTGTTCCTTTTTAGTAGTACTATCTACTATAATAAATCTCTTCTAAGAACATTTTCAGATTTAAATAAATCAATTAATTAAATTCCTTACCTCCATATGAAAATGTTGTAAACCCTTTATATTGTGATTGAGAACGATAATTCCCAAATTATTGGAATTGTAAGTTGGGTAAATTCACAAACTGGATTCAAAATATAAACTACTGATTCAAAATACTTGTTTAGATTCAAATAAAAAAATATTTATATTTGGTAAACGGGTATTGAGTGGGTCACCAGATGACTAATTGTAATCGGGAATGAGACGGGTACAAGTAGTTCTAAATGGGAATGAACGGATTAAAAAAATATAAAATTAATAGGATTATAGTTTGAGACTTCGTAGGATACCCAACCTGTTGTCATCCTAGCAATCGTACCTAAATTCATGGGTGACTATTAGTTGCTAACTTGCTACAACCAATATGTATTCTCAAGATTTTAATATATAATTAAGTTTTTCAAAGACATTTAAAATCCATTAATAAATTAGTATTTAAAATTATTCAATTAATATTTAATTTAAAAAACACATTTACACCTGTTATGGTAGGAGATCACTTTAACTTGCTTATTTTAAATTCTTGACATTACTTTTTTAGCAAGTTAAATCAGCTCACAAGTAATTAATGGGAAATATAAAATTAAATTAAACTTGAATTCGCTTATGCTCTGACCCATGAAATTAAACTTTAATTTTCTAGCTCCAAATGGACCTGCTCGAAAAAACAATTCATTATTATAACTCAAAAAACACATTATGACTAGTAATATTAGGGCAGGGCCTCCAGTTTCGATGTTACTAGCTAAACCTTACTTTAAGCTATATTTCTTTATAAAAACTTAAAACTATACGATACTACATTATTTACAATTATTGATGGACAAGGGAGTGCTATAATCATTAATAGGCAATAATTTATCCTAATGCATCTTTTTTTCTTTTTTCTTTACACAATCCTTGAATATTCAATCATATTTCAATTCTATTATTAAAAAATAATAATAATAATAAATCTCTTTTTGTGAATATGATTTTTTATGTTTGATTTTCAAGTTTCTTAAACTTGTTGTGCAATAAATTCTTTTTTCTTATATGCCTCCGACTAGAAGATCCATATGAGTGTAAGTTTCCGTGTATTTTGTAATAGTTTTACTAATGTAATGTGGAAAATTTACAATTATTAAAATACTAGAATCCGGAAGTGGATGCATATATATTCCGAAATAAACAAAAACTTATGTTATTGTAGTAGTTTTTCGATTGAGCAATAAAGTTGGTCTCTTAGTCTATGTAAAAACTCTCCATGGTTGTGCGAAGAAGAAGTAAAAGAGATAAAATGTTGTGTAAAGGAAAAAAAAAATTAATTATTATTATATAGCTATAGAAAATACCAATCGATACAATGTGTAGGGTGCATCTCTAATCAAATTAACCACACATATATATTATTTAAGCGCAAACACCCAACATAAAATGGTTAATTTTATAAAATATTGTAAAATTAAACCAAAATTAATAAAGTATAATGTATTGAAAATATTTAAAAAAGTAGGCAAAGACGTAAAATACTGGATGCAACTTTGGTCTAAGATACATAAATTAAGTCGCAGTTTATGTGTGCGACTTTAACTAAAATACAAGATCTCATGTAAATTCAATTTATCATTATTTTTAAATAAAGTCGCACATTATATGTATTTTCACTCTTTTGTATTTTGGTTTATATACTTTTGTTTCAAAAAAAATTTCAGAATCCTTGTAGTTTAAGAGTAACCATCAATTTGAACTTCTTTTCTTAAGCTTTAACTTCTAAAAAGCTTAAACATAAGAAAGAGGTTACATCCATGTGAAAGCTCATATTCATCTTCATGTGGAGTTTGGCCTTCTTGGCTAATTGCCCACTATAGCTTGTCTTTAAAATTAGAGTGTTACTCCCGTAAAATTGTCTTACAAATTCAATGTTGTGAGATGGATAAACCGACCATTATTCATAATTCACAAAATAAATATTAATTTATGAAAGTGAATTTGTGTTTTGAATAGTACTAGGATTCCGTCTCACTAAATTATATCCATAAGACAATCTTATATAATTTTTATGTTAGAATTATGTATAAATATTGACGATGGATTGGATCATCTTTCATTTAATATGTTTTCTCCTATACTAAATATGCTTACTCTACTACTTATAATCCGAATAACATTTTTGTAAAACTGTTTTATGAATTTATTTTATATTTTATGAAATGGTTTGATTCACAAATTCATAATAAAAACAAAAATATAAAATTCAAAGCATTAAATCAATGATTTTGCACAAATGCACCAATTTAAACAATGCATAAACATATAATTTGGAATACTCTAACACCACCTGATCCAATATGTACCTATGTAAAAAATCTTCTTGTCAATGATAAGTCCAAACAGTAATGTTCGAATTTATTGCAATTTTATCATTTTAGAGAATTTTTTATTTTTGTGGTAGAATATGAAAAAAAAAACATGAAGTTTAGATGGTAAAGTGTGAAACATAAAAAAACTGGAGACAACTTGTAATAAATATTTAAACTTCAAGATAGCATTGCGAAAAAACAAAAACAATATGGACAATAAAAAAAATCTCAATGGTTCACATGACAAATTATTGTTCCACATTATTAATTTAAATTAGCAAAGTTCCCAAAAATAGATATTTTTAGTATTACTATCTACTTTTTCTTAAGTTCTTGGGTAAGTGGAGTGCATGGAACAAACATGTTTAGCAACGAGATTAATACTAAGCTGACTTTTTTATTTTTTATAATTCTTTTCTAAGAACATTTTCATAATTATAGATAAAATTAATTAGGGTTAATGGCCGAAAAAATAACAACTTTTACTCAAATTGTCATTTTAACCAAAATTTTCGCTATTGGTCAAAATAATATAAAATTACATATGTAGTATGTTTTTTCGACTAAAATAATGAGAAAAAAAATTCATTAGCTATCAATGTATAACTTTTCACCCAAATTTTCTAGTTTTCTTTATTTTCATCCCCTCCACTCTCCCCAAGCTTATTTTAAAAAATATATACAACTTTTTCAAAATTGATTTTAATAAAAATTACTTACTAAAAATATAATGTTATGTTATTTTGATAAATAGTTAAAAATTTGATTAAAATGATAATTTAAGTAAAAGTTGTGATTTTCTCGACAATTACCTCAATTAATTAATTCAGATTGGGTAGCTCTTTGTGAAACAGTAAACCCTTTAAATCGTTTGAGAATGATAGTTCCAAAATTATTGGCAGTGTAAGTTGGGTAAGGTCACAAGCTAGATAGGGTTAAAGCCCATTGGGCAATGGCCCAATACATATGAACATAGCCATATGGGCTTTATTGGGCTATGGCTCATGCGCGTCCAACTTACTATTTGGACTTTCTATTTTCATGGATGATTTTTTTATATTAGAGTCCATGTTGTCAAACTTGTTATCGAGTAAATTGATATTTACAGTAGAACCTCTTTAATTTATTACCTTGAAATAAAAAACTCTATTAATTAAAAGATGTTTTAATTAAACGATAAATTATTAAATAAATTACATTGCAGAGTGAATGCATAAAATATGCCAAGTCAACTAAAATTACCTCTTATTCTACAGTTTTTATTTATTTAGTGATACGTGGAAAATATATATAATTTTGTGGTGTTTAATATGAGATTTTAATATCGTTTATTTGTTTGGATGTACTATTTTCCTACAAATGTGATTTTCGACCTCTTTACACTGATCTTCATGCTAATTAACTGCTTCTTTGTCATACAAATTCAACAACACTGCAGGGATATTTATAAAGGGAAATTCATGTGAAATGTCATTTTAACCCCTTCGATCAAAATTTATATTATTTTTATATATTTCGTAACATTTTTTGCTAACGCCTTTTTAGAGGATAATATTTGTAAAAGGAAATTGTAGCATTTGTAAAACGATCGACCTGGCCTGACCTGGTTTTATCGTTTTGACTACTTTGTATATCCAATATACCTCATTTTACGTTAAATCAAATGTTCTCTAATTCTCCATTCACAAGTTAGTAACAATGTAATTCTCTATTCCAAAAATATAAATATTAGGGATAATTTTAATTTTGGTTATATATGTAAGACACTCTCTATTTTTTGACAATTAAATATAAGTTTTTCAATTTTGGTCCTCTATGTTTTAATTTTTTTCAATTGAAATCTTTTTTTGTCGAAATATGAGGTGATATCCAAATTCTGTCAATCATGTTAGCGATTTTAAAAATTTTGATAAAAAAAGACTAAAATTAGAAAATGTTAAAATATAGACGATTAAAATTTGAAAACAGATATCCGATTGTCAGAAAATGGAAAATGCTTTACATAAAGGAACAAATTAAGTTGAAGTTAACCCAAAATATTAACATTTCCTCTCAAAACAATTTCATTTTTGTTAGCTAAATGAAAATACATTAATCTTTTTAATCACCCCTCATTTATTTACCAAATATAATTATCATAGAAAAAGGAAAACGTACTTCTTTTAATTATGTTTAAAAGAAAAACATATATAACTCTTATTTATTATTATTATTATTATTATTATTATTATATAGTGAGTAATGTCTTTCTCCTCTAACTTTATATAGGGAGTTTAATTATATTCAATAGAGCAGCTGATTTTATAATAAAATACCCATCAATGATTGCTCGTTCGATCAAATGTCAGGCGGAATTATACCCACTCATCTCTCTCTTTCTTCCTTTACTTCATTGTCACTTTCAATAGTACAAAATTGTTGTCATAAATTAATTAGTCAATCAACTATAAATGCATATATATTTGATTATATTTAATATTACATCTCTTATTTTATAACATTAAATGCATATAATTTATTGATAAAAATGTCGTTTAAATTATATATATAATATGTGGTGATATTGGAACAAAAAATATAACACAAGTTTAATAAAAATCTTGTATGATCAATCGAAACAAAATTTGTCCATTTCATATTATTTATCTCATTTTTTAATTTGTTTCCAAATTGATGAGAATTTTACATACTAAAACTTATTTAGATTGCGTGGTTAACTCAAGATGAGATGATTTTGATATAAACTTTATAAGACAAACATAAAATTATATGGTTTAATTATATTCAATAGAGCAGCTGGTTTTGTAATAAAATATCCATCAATGATTGCTCGTTCGATCAAGACAGGAGTTGTACCCACTCATCTCTCTCTTTCTTCCTTTACTTCATTCTCACTTTACTTCATTGTCACTTTCAATAGTACAAAATTGTTGTCACAAATTAATTAGTCGTACTATGTACAATGCTAGCTAAATTAAGAATTTAATTAGGACAAACTTGCAATAACTGAAATGATAATTTAGATTTAATTTTGTCAATTCTAAAAGAAAAATGAGTAGTTTTACACATGCACGTATAGATGAGATCGAAATGAAAGACATGATGCAATATAGAGTTGAATTTCAACATAGAGTCACATTATAGCTTAGACAAGTAAATATCCTCATATAGCAGCTTCTCAAAAAGCTTCATATGATGTTTTTGCAAAGTAATTGCAATGTAGAAGCTGCCATCATCATTTGGGCTTGACAGTGCATAGCTTTTGCCTTCATGTGGAGCTGCCCTGGCCCAACATAAAACAGGCTTACCCCGTCCAAAATCTGCTTTATAAAAAGGCAGTCCAACCCAACTCAGAAATTGGGGCACTTAACAGCATATGCACCACTAGTATTAATGATGCATGAATCACCATTCAACTCCAAGTGATCTATAGCTGACCTCAAATACTCATCATCCATTCCATTTAACGCCTTATGAATTTTACCAACGGTGAACTTCAACGGATTCGACACGAGTTCACCACACAAAGCAATTGGCGCGGCAGAGAATAACACGTTGCCAAAGAACCCCAATGGAAGCGGGGGCTGCAGCCTAGACCGCCCGTTGACAGGAATGTGCAGCTTCGTTTCTTGATCGGGGGTAGCCCACGGGCCCCACAAACGGAGCGCCACACGTGGCCAGTCAGAACCTCATACGAAGTGTAACTCAACTTGTTTCCTTCATCATCCTCTCTGCATTGTGCCTTGAGGGCTTCGAATTGATCACGTGTTAGCTTGAACGTTGAAAATATTGTCTCGGAGTTATGTATAGGGGCTTTCAACAGTGGAGGGGGTTGGTACTCGATGTGGGGGAATTTGGGCCTTGGTGGCTTTCGTGCAAAGAGGACAGTCCGATCGAACAAAGGAGGGACTGCAATGGTGAGGCCTCGAGCTATGTCGGACCATGTGTTCATAAAATGGAGAGAAGACTTACCATCGACTAAATGATGCTCGCTTGCATAACCTAAACAAACTCCACCGCATTTGAAACGAGTAAACTGTAAATTATTTTTTCATTCCTACTTTTACTAATTTCATATTTATAAATTAAAAAAAAAAAGGTCATTGATACATGCTATATAACTCTATGATGTTAGTTAACTACTCTTTTTCGCCTAGTTTAATTTTATAATTAAAAGAATACTCTTATCAAATTGAATTGATCGATCTAGTGAAATAATTATTCTCGTGATTTGATATTAAAATAAAATGAACTGAAAAGAATACTGTTGAATATAAGTCCATCATATGATATTTGTTGATCGAACTATGAAAAAATTAAACAAAAGACAGAAAAAAATCGAATAAAATGAACTTGCTAATCAAGAAAAATGAAAAAAAACGTTCGAGAAATATTATGAGAAATGCACTTGCAATTAGGCTAAAAGCACGTAGAGTTACGATGACCATTATTTTTATAATTCAAGTTAACCTATAAAAATACTCTAACACACTTGTAATTTATTCTTGTTTCCAGTCTCTAATATAAATCTACAGAGCAAATTACGAACATAATAAAAATAAATTATATCGGTCTCTAATACTCATTACTAATTGCATATTATCACAGTAACAAACTTCTTTTTTTTGACGCAATAACAGTAACAAACTTCTATACACTTTAAATCATTATTCTGTTTCTATATCATCACTATATTTATTTCTAATCCAAAAGCAAGACATGAACAATATTTATAGTTGATAAATGATAAAGGTCTGTTTTTTTTTTTAAATAAACCGACATTAAGGTGCTAGAAATTTCTAGGGATTTAATAAGCTGGCAGTGCAATTCTTTATTTTATTGCCACTTGTAATTTTAAATATTAGTTCCCAATCTCTAGGTTTCAACTTTCAATCAAATTCGGCTTCACATCTCCCTAATTACCTGATTTCAATTTTCCGAAACAAAAACTTATAAATTTATTTTAGTGATTAATTAGTGAAACAAGTTGAAAGATCTATTCTACTCAAACTGATACTAAATCTACATACCTGCAGAAGCAGAAGAGGGAACGCAGAAATCCCTTGCGAATAATCGACGACGGGGATGAGGCGGAGCTCCGACCTGGGGATTAGAAATTCACCTAAATCATGCAACGTGGCGTCGCACTCCGCCTCCATGAACAGCACCCCCTCGCAGCGGCCGAGCCAGAGTGGTACAAGGGGTACAGCTGTACCCCAAATATCTTAAAATTCAGTATATATAATAAATAATGCAAGTTTAAAACATTACTTGGATTGTATCCAATTGGCTTGATAGCAAGTTTGTTCCCTTGGATTGTGGGTTTTGAACCCCTTTTGTAGCACATTTAATTATTTTTCATACTAATATATCTTTTGGCTGCATTTAATTACTTTTTATAATAATATATCTTTTTAGTTGTTTCTTGATACAATTAATATATCTTTTTGGCTACATTTAATTACTTTTCATAATAATATATCTTTTTAGTTGTTTCTTGATATAATTTAATTACATTTTATACTATTTCTATGTAGTTGCTTGTTGATAAAATTTTAGTAGTAATGCATTTAATTAGTTTTTATAATATTTCTTTTCAATTCAATTGTCTTGATAAAATATAAGTAGTCAATTAATTACTTTTTATAATAATTTTTTTAGTTGTTTCTTGACAAAATTTTAGTAGTAGTCCTGTATTTAATTATTTTTTATAACATTTTCTTTTAGTTGTCTTGATAAAATATTAGTATCCATTTTTTTCTCTTTTAATTACTTTTAATAATATTTCTTTTTAGTTGTTTCATGATAAAATTTGGTAGTAGTCCTGCATTTAATTAGTTTTTGTAACATTTCTTTTTAGTTGTCTTGATAAAATATTAGTAGCCAATGTTTTTATCTTTTGATTCATATCATCAGTTTTAAACCATTATTCTTTATATAATTGGTTAATTAGTCTTATAATTTATTATGATGAATTATTGTTTTTCCAATATTTTTAAAATGAAAATGAACACATTTAAAAAAATTCTTATAATATGATTAAATAATAGTTCATGTATAATAAAATCTTAAAAAAGAAGCAAACAAAACTAAAAATGATCATATCTATTTTTTTATTTAAATAATATTACATTTATATATACTTCTAATTATTTATCGTATCCCAAATTTTAAATCCTGGATACGCCACTGCCCCTCGGCGTTGCAGTCGATCTCAATCCGATTGTTGTCGTCTCTCTTCAGCCTACCGGCGAAGGGATAGAACTCAACCAGAGCGCGGCTGAGCGCCGCCTTCAGCACCGCCGGATCAAAGAAGTTGACGGCGCCGTTGGAGCGGTAGAAGTAGATGACATGGGTGTGGTAGTTAGGAGGCATTAATAAGTCCAAATTGGAGAGCCACAAAGAGCCACTCGGCGTGTCTGCCATTGGCTTTACCATCGTCGATTCCTTGGTGTTTATCTTCATGCTTCGAGAGAGAGAGAGACTTTTCTTTGTGCTGGACTGAGCATTGCCGATATATAATATATGATATTGTTTAAGAAAAATTAATTAAGGCAGTTGGCAATATACATACATTGGGTATAATGTAGAAAACAAAAAATGAAATGAACACATGCTAGTTCCTTGAATGGATCCGTTGACACATGTATGTATCCACATTTACATGTGGCACTTGAAAATAACAATGATTGATGGGTGTAATTATTGCAAGAAACAATATCTGAGATAATCCCCTAGGTTATAATAAATAGTTATAACTCTAAGCCCACAAATCCCGTTAATAGAATATGTAAATAAGCAATAATAAAACAATTAAAGTTTTTCTTCTAATCCAAAAATTTCTTTGTTTAGAATAAATAGACATGAACAAATAACGTGGTGTATTATATATATATATAGTAATATAAGGAACCCACCGTTAGGTTTCTTATGGAGCCAATTTGGCTTATGTGGCAGCACACGTATATTTTACTTCCGCAATATTCTATTTAGCGTGATATTTTTTTCTACGTAAATTATTATTCTTTTTTCTTTTTTATATGCTTGTATTTCTTTTTTCTTTGTTATACGCTTATATTTCTTTCTTTTTTTACGCACAATTTTTTTTTTTGTTCTTTTTTTGTTTTTTTATGCTTTTATTTCTTTTCTTTCTTACTTTATCCCTTTTTAATATACGTTTTTTTCTTGACAATTTCTTTTTATTCTATATCCACTTCTTCTGTTTTAGTTGACATTATAATCAATAATACTTGAAAAAATATTTGCTAAGACATATTTTTCTTTAATTGTACATAAATTTATAAATTGTGTAAAAGTTTCATGTATTTATATATGTACTTGTATATATTTATGGGGTAATCTCAACCATCGATTTTCTTTTTATTGTAGACAACCATCTATTTTTTTAATTGTAGATAAGTTTGATAACTTTAATCTCAACCATCTATTTTTTTAATTATAGATAATTTTCATGTATTTTTTTAATTGTAGATAAGTTTGATGTAACACAATGTTTCTTAAGATTGTAGATAAGTTTCATGTACTAATGATATTTATCGAGTAATCTCAACCATTTATTTTTTAATTGTAGATAATTTTCATGTACTTTTTTAATTGTAGATAAGTTTGATGTAACACGATGTTTCTTAAGTTATTTTTTTTTAAATAAATGGTTGAGATTACTCCATTTCACAAGAACTTTTAGACAATTTTTAGACAAATTCTAAACTTATGTAAAATTTAAAAAATAGATGATTGAGATTACCATAAATATTCAAGAACTTTTAGACAATTTCTAAATAAGTTCTAAACTTATCTACAAATTAAAAAAATAGATGGTTGATATTACTCTATACAAATCTAGAAGTATATGTAATTTTAGACAATTTCTAAACCTATGTACAATTAAAGATAAATATGAGTTAGCAATATTTTTTTTTTCAAGTACTATTGATGACAGCTAAGAGAGAAGAAAATAAGTTGACAGTTTACTAAAAAAAATGGAGATAAAATGAGATGAGTTTGCAAAGGGTGTGATATAGAATAAGAAAGAAATTGACATTAATAAGAAAAATATTATTTAAAAATGAGATAAAATAAGAAAGAATGATATAGAATAAGAACGAAATTGGGATGAATAAGAAAACATATTTATATATAAAAATGAAGATAGAGAAGAAAAGAAACTGACAATTTAAAAAAATTGATAATTTACAGAAAATTGATGAAAGAATGAGATGAGTTTGAAAAAAAAAACGTTTGGATATAGAAAAAGGAATAAAATAAGAAAGAATGATATAGAATAAGAAAGAAATTGAGATGAATAAGAAAAAAAGTTTATTTAAAAATGGAATAAGATAAGAAAGAATGATAAGCAAAATTAGGTGATAGGTAGAAAATAAGTGCATTTTATCGAGGGTATATTTGAAATTTTATAATCTTTTAGATGATTGAATGCACCGTTTATGTACCTATATATGTTTTTGATCTCCAAATATTTCATATATTATTTTCTTGATTATTTTAGGAGTTTTGAAGTATTTTGGAGTCAAGGAAAATTAAAGGAAGAAAGAAGTGGGTCTGAGCCCAATTCACTTTAATTAAGAATGAAGAGAAGGCCCATTCCTCAAAAGGGTTTAAGGAGAAGCCACGCAGCCGCCGAAACTGCAGAGGGGGTCTTAATTTAGTTTGACTTTTTCTCCAAGAAAAGAACTTTCCTTTTCTCCATCATCACTTACTGTTCGCGCAGGATTAGGAGAGAGGGAGATTAGGAGAGAGATTAGAGAAAAACAATTTTATTTCCCTAGAATTTAGATGGAGTTTTTAATTGCTTGGATGGATTCGACATTGAAGATGTTCGGCTAATCTTTCAATTTCGGTTAGCAGGGATGTTTGAACCCATATTTCTTTTATGTTTTAATTAATCGTGTTTCCCCTTCTTGATGTTTGAATGAAATTGATTATGTTATCTATGCAGAATGTTTTCAATTGTTGATGCTTAATTTGGATTGGCCACCTAGGTTAAGTAATTGATAATTGATTGTTAGAATTTTAGATCATGAATCCTAATTGTTGTGATTTAATTTTCATAAGTGGTAAACTAGAGGTCGTGCATCTCTAGGGTAGCATAATCCTAGATTATCGAATGGAGCTTATGTATTCGGAGTCTAGTTCATCCTATCGTCTTGGAGATTAATGCATTTGATGAATTAAACCTAGAGAGCTTATTCTAGGTTATTCAATTGAATAGGGTTAATTAGAGATCTTATCCTAATTTAACTAATCTTAAGAGATGATTCGGTTTAACAGAGCTTGTTGTTAGACTAGGGGTGATAATTTCATGATAATCTGAGAGAGGGGTGTTACATTGATTAAGACATAATTGAAATTGAGGGATAACTGAACTGTTAACTGGAATATTTACATCCATTGATCTCTTGCTTAATTAGTTTTCTAGGTTTACTTTATTTAATTTAGTGATAGATATTTAATCTCAACCCCCCAATAATTTGTTATTTTATTTGAATTGAACATAGGTGACATAGTTAATCATCACTCCTCGTGGGATCGACTCTTACTTGCCCCAGCTACTAGTTGGTTAGGATATGGAAGATATTAATTAATTTTGCCGCGTTGCGACGCGCGGTCATTAAGTTATGTAAAAAAAAAAATTACGTACGGAAACAAAAAAAACCAAAAACAAAAAATTACGTGCAATAAAAAAAGAAAAAAAAAATATAAGCATAAAAAAGAACAAAAAAAATTATGTGCGTAAAAAAAGAAAAAAGAAATATAAGCGTATGAAAGAATAATAAATTACATAGAAAATAATATCACGTTAAGTAGAATATCGCGGAACTTAAAATATACGTGGCTTGCCACCAGATTGGCTTCATAAGAAACCCAAGTGGGTTTCTTATCATTACTTAAAAGAGAGGAGACAACAAAAATATAATTTAAAAGTTGCAATTCATATATTATATATAATATTCATCTATTAATCCACGTAAGAACAACACATTCATAATAATCTAATCGCAAAAACTTTTGTGTCTGGGGACACGGATCTTAGATCCGTGTTCCCAACCCGCCCCGCGCCCAACGCGCGCCCACGTGCCTTGGACGCGCGCGTGTGGACACTTTGTTGCACGCTCACATGATAGGTATTCCATGGATGCCTAGCAAGTATCCCACGTATATCTTGAATGTATTCATGGATAAGGTATCACATGTATAGCTTGAAAGTATCCATGAAATATCTTAAAGGTATTCACATGCATCTCACCCCGTCGCGCATGCATATCGCGGGTCCATATGCCCACGCCGCGCGCACACCGCGCGCCCATGCCGCACGCGCCACGCCATGTATACATTGAAGATATTTCATGGATACCTTCAAGGTATACGTTGGATACCTTGAACATATGTCATGGATATCTATGCATCTCACCACATCGCGCGTCCATGTGCCCAAGCCACATGCGCACACCGCTTATGCGCGCATACCGCGCACCATGCGCCCAAGCCGCGCGCGCCCACGTCATGGATACCTTGAAAATATTTCATGGATACCCTAAGGGTATACATGGGATACCTTAAAAGCATCTATGTGGATACCATGCGCCCACGCCATGTATATCTGCGCGCGTTTATGCGCCCACATCGGGCGCACACCTAACAAGTCGTGCGCCCACGCCGCGCGCCCTCTTTCTATAATAGGTGTGATACCTTCAGGGCATTCCATGGATACCTTCAAGATATCCATGGGATACCTTGAAGGTATACATGTGATACCTTTTTTTTTTTGTATATATGAAAAAAAAAATTGAGCGAAAAAAAAAAAATTATGTGGGGACCGCGGATTGGCCTGGGGACACGGATTGGGCCGCCGACACAAGAGACACACTCTTCTCTAATTTAGAACACATAATCAGCACGTTCGTTTATTTGTATCTGAATAGTGTCCTACAAAAGAATTTTATTTGTCATATTTCAAATAAATATAATACTCCATGACAATAATTTTGGAGTAATTCATTAGAAACTACGTGAAAATAAGTAAACAAATTTATTTATTTTCAATAAATTTGAAATGAAAGAAAAACTATTTTTGTATATATAAATGGATAAGGAAAAAATATAAGAAAAACAAATCGGTTAATAATATTTACATATATTTATGAGAAAAAAAACATTATGAAAAATTATAGAAAATAAAACTAAATCATTTCTAGAATGTATAGCTTATATGCAAAAATATTAAGAAAATAAAATGAAGGAAAAAAGAAAATCAAAATAGTGGAAAGAAAAAAAAAACGAGAAACGTAGGCATTTTGCAGGCGGTGGGTCCCAGGCTCCCAGCAACTAGCAATCGTTAGGGGTGACAGTTACCCGTGTAGATGTGCATACCTACCCACCCAAATCCTAATAGGACGTACGGATAATTCTAAATGAGAATGAGACAATTTGAGAAAAAAAATTAAAATCTCATTAGGGTACGAGTAGGGTTTGAGTAGAGACCCTCTACCCATGAGTATCCGATACCCGCAAACTCATATAATATATATGTATAATATGTGTTATATCGTATTTGATCTGTGCACCTTTCATTAAAAAAAATACCATTAAACTATCTAGCATTTATGATAAAATATTCACTAAAAATGTATATAAACATATTAAAAATATACAAATAAAAAATAAAATACAAAATACTTATTCAAAATACTCATTTAGATTTAAATAAAAAAATATTTATATTTATTTTACGGGTATTGGATGGGTACGAGTACCAGATGACTAATAATAATCGGGAACGGAACAAGTACAGATAGTACTAAATGGGAATAAATGGATTTAAAAAATATAAAATTAATAGGATAGTTCCAAATGAAAGTGAATGGATTTAAAAAATATAAAATTAATAAGATTAGGGCTTGAGATTCCCTCATAGAATACCCCACCGGTTGCCAATCGTACCTAAATTCATGGACGACTGTTAGGCTATCTTCATCAACGACCAATTGGCCAGGTCGTGAGCAAAATGACAAAAAAGTGGAAAAAAAGAAAAAGAAAAAATAGCATAAAATCCACAACTTATCATGGTGTGGGTTGGTCAACCAACCCAAGTCACAACCCAAGTAATTACCACTTTTTATGCCACGTGTCTCAATATCATTGGTTGTATTAAATTTTTATTGATATAATTTAAATTATTGATAAATGATATATATTTTTTTAAATTATCAAAATTCATATTTTTTTTATAGGTAGAGTCTAATGTTGACATAATTAAATATATAATTTGTATCTTCTATATTTGTAATTTAATATTTCATGCATTTTTTTCAATTTTCGTATTCCAAATATTTTCCTTATTATAAAAAAATTATATCAAAAAATATTTTAATCTATGTAATTATTATATTTTTAAATATAATTAAAAAATCAAAATAATATATTTTTAAATATTTTGGGTTTTTCGATTATTTAATTTATGAGAAAAAAATCATTTTATGTTGTGTTTGTAGATGAAAGAGAAATAATATTTTATTAAAAAGTTGGGTTGTATTAGATTGTTGATAAAATATAAAAAAATTGGAATTGGATTGGGTTGTAGGTTGTATATGTGGATGAAAGAAAAATTAATATTTTATTGTGAGGTTAGGTTGTGGGAGGTCGTTGATGAAGATAGTCTTATTAGTTGCTAACTTGCGACAACCAATATGTATTCTCAAGATTTTAATATATAATTAAGTTTTTCAAAGACATTTAAAATCCATTAATAAATTAGTATTTAAAACTATTCAATTAATATTTAATTTAAAAAACACATTTACACCTGTTATGGTAGGAGATCACTTTAACTTGCTTATTTTAAATTCTTGACATTACTTTTTTTAGCAAGTTAAATCAGCTCACAACTAATTAATGGGAAATATAAAATTAAATTAAACTTTAATTCGCGTATGCTCTAACCCATGAAATTGCGATTCAGATTGTGAACGATAACCTAAAGATATTAGTGTTTAATGTAAATATATTATTTGTATAATTAAAATGTAATACTTAATTAGCGTGATTTGTTTTATTTGTTTCTCTTTCTTTTTCCAGCTTCTCACTTCATCTTCTGTCTTCTCATTTGTCCCGTTTCTTGTACCCTTTTTCTTTTTTGTTGGCGCTGTTGGATGAAATAAAATTTTAATTAGATATCTGGTTGTTTGGTTAAAGATATTATTATCATGATCTAAAATGTATTACTAATGTATAACTAAAATATATTATTTTATTTTATTGAAAAATATTATTATTCGTATAAGTTAAATGTATTAAGAAAATAATGTATAACAATAATGTATCCATAGATGAGTATGGGAGCAAGCAAACCAACTTGTGAAGATGCATAAAAATGAGTTACTTTAAGTTGCATGTATTTAACATCCATACAATAATTTCACAACACATTTTACTAATCCAACCCAATTCACAAAATATGATTTATAACATGGTCTGATCGAAACTATTTTATTAATTTAATAAAGAATGTAGAAAAAAGGTTGTGAAGAAAGAATCATATATATCCATTTTGAGTGGAGAAATGACTGGATAAATACCAAATAGAGGGTAGCATGAGAAATGAATAGTGCCAAACCGTGATTCATGATGAAATAAACAAGACAAAGGCCAATCTTTGAGTTTTTCGTGTTTGAATAAAAATACTAATAAATACATAAAGAAATTTTATTTGAGAGCAGAGTTAGATAAACGATTTGTAATTAATTAAAAAGAAAAAGGTCTGGATTGCTGAGAAATATCGGTGATGCACTCTCTTTAATTTTTTTTCTTTTCTTAAATATTTAATAAAGGGAAAATGTAAATTTTACCACATGTACCTAACTTTTTATTTTTATTTTATCTCAGCAGTACAAGATTTTGAGCTTTTAACTTCTAAAAGTCTTAAAACTTAAAAAGGAGGTTCCATTCATTTGAAAGCTCATTTTCATCTCCATTTGGAGTTTAGTCTGGTTGACTGATGTCTCCAATAGATGGTAAAGTGTGAAACATCAAAAACTGGAGACAACCTGTAATAAATATTTAAACTTCAAGATAGCATTGCGGAAAAACTAAAACAATATGGACAACGAAAAAAATCTCAATGGTTCACATGACAAATTATTGTTCCACATTATTAATTTAAATTAGCAAAGTTCCCAAAAATAGACATTTTTAGTATTACTATCTACTTTTTCTTAAGTTCTTGGGTAAGTGGAGTGCATGGAACAAACATGTTTAGCAACGAGATTAATACAAAGCTGACTTTTTTATTTTTTATAATTCTCTTCTAAGAACATTTTCAGAATTATAAATCAAATTAATTAGGGTTAATGGCGAAAAAATAACAACTTTTACTCAAATTATCATTTTAACCAAATTCTTCGCTATTGGTCAAAATAATATAAAATTACATAAGTAGTTTGTTTGTTTGACTAAAATAGTTAGGAAAAAATAATTCATTAGCTATCAATATATAACTTTTCACCCAAATTTTCTAGTCTTCTTAATTTTCATCCCCTCCCCTCCACTCTCCCCAAGCTTATTTAAAATATATATATACAACTTTTTCAAAATTGATTTTAATCAAAAAAAACTTACTATGGATATAATGTTATGTTATTTTGACAAATAGTTAAAAATTTGTTTAAAATGATAATTCAAATAAAAGTTGTGATTTTTTCAACAATTAACTCAATTAATTAATTAGGATTGGGTAGCTCTATGTGAAACAGTAAACCCTTTAAATCGTTTGAGAATGATAGTTCCAAAATTATTGGCAGTGTAAGTTGGGTAAGGTCACAAGCTAGATAGGGTTAAAGCCCATTGGGCAGTGGCCCAATACACATGAACATAGCCATATGGGCTTTATTGGGCTATGGCTCATGAGCGTCTAACTTACAATTTGGACTTTCTAATTTCATGGAAGATTTTTTTATATTAGAGTCCATGTTGTCAAACTTGTTATTGAGTAAATTGATATTTACAGTAGAACCTCTTTAATTTATTACCTTGAAATAAAAAAACTCTATTAATTAAAAGACGTTTTAATTGAACGATAAAGTATTAAATAAATTACATTGCAGAGTGAATGCATAAAATATGCTAAGTCAACTAAAATTACCTCTTATTCTACAGTTTTTATTTATTTGGCAACAACACACAACTTTCCCTCCAACACTTTTATTTTATAATTTAGTGGTATTTTGAAACATATTTTTGTATATGCTTATAAACTCAATACTTAATAGTATGTTGTGAACTTTTTCTTTTTTCTTTTTCAAAATTTTAGATGAAGAAAATACAAATAATAATAATAATAATAATAATATAATAATAATAATAAGGAATATTATGGAATATTCCATTTAGTGCAACAAAATTGCTGGAGATGAATAACAATTTTTACATTAGGATAATACAAATTTACGTTAAAATATTGTGCAGTACTCGAGATGCCCTAATAAACTTTTTTGTTGTAGTTGTCATGCATGCATTAAATTGATATTGTTTAAAGAGCATTTTCGTCCAATTTTTATTTTTTTTAATTTATAACAAAAACTCTAAAATAATATTTATTTTGATGAAGGCAATAAATCGTAAGAGTATAATGATTTTTTTATTTATTTACTCGCTAATTTTACATATCATAAATTGCAAAAATGCATTAATATTAATACACTTATGATTGATTTCTTAAAGTGAAACTTATTTCGAATAATTTTCTAGCTCCAAATGGACCTTGCTCGAGGTATTCAATATTTCAATGTCACGCATGTGGTGTTTTGAAACATATTTTTGTATATGCTTCTAAACTCAATGCTTAATAGTACGTTGTGAACTTTTTCCCTGCTTTGATTTTCATCTTATATATTTAAATATTTGTTATTACCTTCTAAATATTATTATTTTGCATTTCATCTCTTTCTCCAAGAAATGAAAGGATTTGGTTCTACCTTCGCATTATCTTCACCTACATAAAATAAATGACTGTTTATAAAAATGTGATAATAATAGTATAAAAAAACTTATGACATTTTTATACAATATTTTGTTTAAGTGATATTTTGCAATTTCTCGAAAACAAAACTTTATATAGAAAAGAAAACATTAAGACTTCATTTAAACAGAGATATTTGAAATCAAAAGAATATATTTCAATTCAAAGTGAATTCAAAATTTACTTATCTTACTTCAAAAAATTGTTCAAATGAGGATGCATGCAATCGATCAAACCTAATATCTTCAACCAAAACAATTCTTGATGCAATATTAATTCATCAGATCACCATATCCTTGAAAATTAAATGTCATAGAACAACTTTTGGAAGAGATTCATATGTTGTTTTAGCAGAGTGATCCCATACAAAAAGCTTCCATCCAGACTTAGCTGCAAAATACTTTTGCCTTCAAATGGAGGTGCCCCAAGTCCCATATAAGCAGGCTTTCCCCATCCAAAATCTGCACCGTAGATGGGTAGCTGAATCCAACTGGTGATGGAGAAATTTGGGCATTTAGTAGTGTGAGGGCCACGCGCCATGGCACATACATCCTCCTGCAACTCCAAGTAATCAAGAGCTGATCTCAAATACTCATCGTCCATGCGAGAAATCGCCTCATGAACTTTGTCAACAGAGTACTTCAATGGGTTGGTTACAAGTTCACCACACGTAGCAATAGGCGTAGCAGAGAATATGACATTGCCAAAGTAACCCAATGGAAGCCGTGGCTGCAGCCTAGACCGGCCATCAACGGGCATGTGCAGCTTCGTTTCTTGATCTCCGGGCAACCCACGAGCCATGCAGACACAGCGCCACACGTGCCCTGCGAAAACCTCGTACGAGCTGTAACTACCCTCTTGGCATTTTGCCTTGAGTGCTCTCATCTGATCACGTGTGAACTTGAGTATCGAAAATGTTGTCTCGGAGTCTTGTATAGGGGTTTTCAGTGATGGAGGGGGTTGGTACTCGACGTGGGGGAATTTGGGCCGTGCTGGCTTTCGTGCAGAGAGGAGAGTCCGATCCAACAGAGGGGGGACTGAAATGGTGAGGCCTCCAGCTATGTCGGCCCATGAGTTGATGAAATGGAGCCCAGAAACACCGTCTGATATGTGATGCTCGTTTGCAACACCTAAACTAACTCCACCACATTTGAAACGAGTCAACTGCACAATTCATTTCACCAACAATTTCTTCCTTAGTACACATTTCACCATTCATTAACTTTTCTTTCTTTTACAGTCAATTTTTATTATCTAGATTCTAACTGTCACATTTTAACAATTTTCATCTGATTTGTTTAGAATTTCAATTTTTGTCTACCAAGACCCTGGAATATTATCTACACGTGCGAATATTTATATACATATTAAAAGTCATCTGCAGTTAGTTTAAGTGTATAACTTCACTATTTTCATATGTGATGAAGATTTAAAATCTAAAATTTTGGCAATTTAATCGTCAAAAGCACTAAATAATACTCTTATTACCAAAATAAATGTCTCTTAGCAACAAAAATTAGTTTCATAATAAATGTCATTATAAAATTTCAAAACATATTTACATATTTATCTACCAAAAATACTCTCGTTTTTTCATATTAAATCAAAGAAGAAAGAGAGAATAACTCTCATAATAATCATACTTAAATAAAGGCAAATCAGTCGTAACACCGCAATTATTAATCCGTATGAAAAAAAAATCTAAAACAACATTTTGAATCGGAAGAAATAAAGTAGTCTTCGAACAAATACCTGGAGCAAGGAGAGTGGGACGGTCGAAATTCCCTGAGAATAATCGATAGCGGGGATGAGGCGGAGTTCCGGCCTGGGGATGTGAAAATCACCGAAATCATCCAACGTGGCATCACACTCAGCCTCGACAAACAAGACCCCGTCTTGGGTGCATTTGATCTCCATGCGACCCTTGTCGCCTTTGCTTAGCCTCCCTGCGTATGGGTAGAACTCAACCAACGCCCGGCTGAGCGCCGCCGTGAGCACCGCCGTGTCGAAGAAGTTGGCGGTGCCGTCGGGGCGGAAGAAGTAGACGCTGTGCGTATGGTAGGCCCCAGGCATCAACAAGTCCAGACTCGAGAGCCACACACTGCCACTCGGCGTGGGGCCCATTGGCTTCACCATTGTCGACCTCTTTACACTGATCTTCATGCTAATTAACTGCTTCTTTGTCATACAAATTCAACTGATATTTATAAAGGGCAATTCATGTGAAATGTCATTTTAACCCCTTCGATCCAAATTTATATTATTTTTATATATTTCGTAACATTTTTTGCTAACGCCTTTTTAGAGGATAATATTTGTAAAAGGATATTGTAGCATTTGTAAAACGATCGACCCGGCCTGACTTGGTTTTATCGTTTTGACTACTTTGTATATCCAATATTATACCTCATTTTACGTTAAATCAAATGTTCTCTAATTCTCCATTCACAAGTTAGTAATAGTGTAATTCTCTATTCCAAAAATAAAAAATATTAGGGATAATTTTAATTTTGGTTATATATGTAAGACACTTTCTATTTTTTGACAATTAAGTATACGCTTTCCAATTTTGGTCCTCTATGTTTTAATTTTTTTCAATTGAAATCTTTTTTTGACGAAATTTTCAAAACTGCTGATGTGACTACCGGAAAATTTGAGGTGATATCCAAATTTTGGCAACCATGTCAGCGATTTTAAAAATTTTAATAAAAAAAAACTAAAATTAATAAAGGTTAAAATATAGACGATTAAAACTTGAAAACAAATATCCGATTGTCAGAAAATGGAAAATGTTTTACATAGAGGAACAAAGTTGAAGTTAACCCAAAATATTAACATTTCCTCTAAAAACAATTTCATTCTTGTTAGCTAAATGAAAATACATTAATCTTTTTTGTTACCCCTCATTTATTTACCAAATATAATTATCATAGAAAAAGGAAAACGTACTTCTTTTAAATATGTTTAAAAGAAAAACATATATAACTCTTATTTTTATTATTATTATTATTATACAGGGAGCAATGTCTATCTCCTCTAACTTTATACAGGGGGTTTAATTATATTCAATAGAGCAGTTGGTTTTGTAATAAAATACCCATCAATGATTGCTCGTTCGATCAACTGATCAACTGTCGGCAGGAATTATACCCACTCATTCTCTCTTTCTTCCTTTACTTCATTGTCACTTTCAATACTACAAAACTGTTGTCACAAATTAATTAGTCGATCAACGGTTTCGCTTTATTTTTTATTATATTTGATATTACATCTCTTATTTTATAACATTAAAGGCATATAATTTATTGATAAATAATATCGTTTAATTTATATATATATATATATATAATATGTGATGATTATATTGGAACAAAAAATATAACACAAGTTTAATAAAAATCTTGTATGATCAATCGAAATAAAATTTGTCCATTTCATATTATTTATCTCATTTTTTAATTTGTTTCCAAATTGATGAGAATTTTACATACTAAAACTTATTTAGGTTGCGTGGTTAACTCAAGATGAGATGATTTTGATATAAACTTTATAAGACAGACATAAAATTATATGGTTTAATTATATTCAATAGAGTAGCTGGTTCTGTAATAAAATACCCATCAATGATTGATCGAACAATAATTTCTCGTTCGATCAACTGTCGGCAGGAGTTGTACCCACTCATCCCTCTCTTTCTTCCTTTACTTCATTGTCACTTTCAATAGTACAAAATTGTTGTCACAAATTAATTAGTCGTACTATGTACAACTGGCTAGCTAAATTAAGAATTTAATTAGGACAAACTTGCAATAACTGAAATGATAATTTAGATTTAATTTTGTCAATTCTAAAAGAAAAATGAGTGGTTTTACACATGCACGTATAGATGAGATCGAAATGAAAGACATGATGCAATATAGAGTTGAATTTCAACATAGAGTCACATTATAGCTTAGACAAGTAAATATCCTCATATAGCAGCTTCTCAAAAAGCTTCATATGATGTTTTTGCAAAGTAATTGTAATGTAGAAGCTGCCATTATCAGTTGGGCTTGACAGTGCATAGCTTTTGCCTTCATGTGGAGCTGCCCCTGGCCCAACATAAACAGGCTTACCCCATCCAAAATCTGCTTTATAAAAAGGCAGCCCAACCCAACTCACCACCCTGAAATTGGGGAACTTAACAGCATATGCACCACTAGTATTAATGATGCATGAATCACCATTCAACTCCAAGTGATCTATAGCTGACCTCAAATACTCATTATCCATTCCATTTATCGCCTTATGAATTTTACCAACGGTGAACATCAACGGATTCGACACGAGTTCACCACATAGAGCAATAGGCGCGGCAGAGAATAACACGTTGCCGAAGAACCCCAATGGAAGCGGGGGCTGCAGCCTAGACCGCCCGTTGACAGGAATGTGCAGCTTCGTTTCTTGATCGGAGGGTAGCCCACGGGCCCCACAAACGGAGCGCCACACGTGGCCAGTCAGAACCTCATATGAAGTGTAACTCAACTTGTTTCCTTCATCATCCTCTCTGCATTGTGCCTTGAGGGCTTCGAATTGATCACGTGTTAGCTTGAACGTTGAAAATGTTGTCTCGGAGTTATGTATAGGGGCTTTCAACGGTGGAGGGGGTTGGTACTCGACGTGGGGGAATTTGGGCATTAGTGGCTTTCGTGCAGAGAGGACAGTCCGATCGAACAAAGGAGGGACTGCAATGTTGAGGCCTCGAGCTATGTCGGACCATGTGTTCATAAAATGGAGAGAAGACTTACCATCGACTAAATGATGCTCGCTTGCATAACCTAAACAAACTCCACCATATTTGAAACGAGTTAACTGCATCAACAAAATTATTTTTTCATTCCGACTTTTACTAATTTCATATTTATAAAAAAAAAAAAAAAAAAGTCATTGATACATGCTATATAATTAGTTAACTACTCTTTTTCGCCTAGTTTAATTTTATAATTAAAAGAATATTCTTATCAAATTGAATTGATCGATCTAGTGAAATAATTATTCTCGTGATTCGATATTAAAATAAAATGAACTGAAAAGAATATTGTTGAATGTAAGTCCATCAAATGATATTTGTTGATCGAACCATGAAAAAATTAAACAAAAGACAGAAAAAAATCGAATAAAATGAACTTGCTAATCAAGAAAAATGAAAAAAAACGTTCGAGAAATATTATGAGAAATGCACTTGCAATTAGGCTAAAAGCACGTAGAGTTACGATGACCATTATTTTTATAATTCAAGTTAACCTATAAAAATACTCTAACACACTTGTAATTTATTCTTGTTTCCAGTCTCTAATATAAATCTACAGAGCAAATTACGAACATAATAAAAATAAATTATATCGGTCTCTAATACTCATTACTAATTGCATATTATCACAGTAACAAACTTCTTTTTTTTGACGCAATAACAGTAACAAACTTCCATACACTTTAAATCATTATTCTGTTTCTATATCATCACTATATTTATTTCTAATCCAAAAGCAAGACATGAACAATATTTATAGTTGATAAATGATAAAGGTCTGTTTTTTTTTTTTAAATAAACCGACATTAAGGTGCTAGAAATTTCTAGGGATTTAATAAGCTGGCAGTGCAATTCTTTATTTTATTGCCACTTGTAATTTTAAATATTAGTTCCCAATCTCTAGGTTCAATTCAAATTCAGTTTCACATCTATGATCTATCTCCCTAATTACTTGATTTCAATTTTCCGAAACAAAAACTTATAAAATTAAAAATTTATTTTATTTGCTAATTTCACACTTTTTTTTTTTTCTCTCTATGATTTGGTTTTTTAATAATAAAAATGACCTGAAATGATTAATTAGTGAAATAAGGAGTAATATTAATTCTACTCAAACTGATAGTAAATCTACATACCTGCAGAAGCAGAAGAGGGAACGCAGAAATTCCTTGCGAATAATTGACGGCGGGGATGAGGCGGGGCTCCGGCCTGGGGATTAGAAATTCACCTAAATCATCAGCGACTCTGGAGCAGGTGGATCCATAAAGTCAAAATGGACCAGATCATCTATTCCCAATTTTTTCAAGGTTAAAACCATCTTCGCGAGGTTTGGGAGCAATATCTCCGGATATGTCTGTGGTGCAAAATCGATATTGAAGCTCTTCTTGGTGTAGGGTCGGAAGCATTTTCCTGGCTGTCCTTCCAGCACGTCCTGAACGTTGATGAGCACTAACCTTTGATATTGGAGAGACCAACAGAGATTCATCACGGATTCGAGGATTATAAACCTTTTGTTTTGTAAATCCCGAGTATACGACATAAACTATGCCATCAAGCGTCGAAGATGTTTCGGCAATATTTGTGGAAACCACAATCTTTCTTCCTAGATGACCACCCTCCACATCTGGTGTTGGAGCAGTCTCAAAAATCTTTTGCTGCATTTCTGGGGGAAGAGTAGAATACAGTGGTACTATTTTGACTTGCCCAACTTGATCCCCAGCATCAGATTTTCTTACATGCATCTTCAATTTCCTCTTCCCCAGTAAGGAAGACAAGTATGTCACCAGGAGGTTCACACAAATGTATCTGACAAACAGTCTTTGTCGCTGCATCAAGGTAATCCCTTTCAGGTTCCTGCGTATAGAAGATCCGACTAGGTGAAGCCTCCCAGGAACTTTCATGCGCGGCGCACCAAAGAAGTAATTTTGAAAATTTTCGGCCTCCTCGAGAGTGGCACTCATAACCACTGGTTTCAGGTCAGGTCTGTTTTTCAATACTTCCTTCAGAAGCCCAAATAGCACATCTGTTGCCAAAGTTCTCTCATCAAGAATCACCACCTTATTATATCTCTCCAAGAGTGGATCAGTCATGGCTTCTCTCAGAAACATCTCATCTGTCAAGTCTCTGGGATATAAGTAAACAGAGTATTAGAATGTTAATGCATATAAAAGAAATCAAGAAACGTTCAACTCATAAAATAATAAGAAACCCCTAGGACAATCTCTCAATTACTTCTTGATTAAGGGTGGTTGAATGGCAACCGATTTTCCAATTTTTTCAGAAATATTATGAAATAAGTAACAAAAGAAATTTGATATAAAATTTACCAAACAATTTACTCTCATCAATTTCGTTATTTCAATAAAATGTCTAAAATTATAAAGAGTAATTAGAAATGTATTATCTGAAATTTCTTTCACAATAATTTTACAATATAAATTAAAATTCTACATGTGTGTTGATGTCTTAAATTGAAGACGATTATCTGCAACAATGAAATTAGAAATAAAGTAAAAACTACCATCATTCAACATTTATTTGTACTTCTACGTAGACATCTCATGAACCCATGAATCGTTGATCTTTGTAACAATATTTTTAACTAAAAACATAATTATTAGAATTTAATTAGGTTATATAATACAAAAAGTTTTATTCTTATAAACTTTTTGTTTGTAGATTTTCTTCAAAACAAATATTCAAAGAGCCCAAATTTATTTCTGACAGTCTTTTTCAGTATTTTTCGATTTAAGTCAAGTGGCTCAAATATCTTGAAATGGAAAGAGATAATATAACGCAAAGTTTGATATTGTTTTCAAATTGGATAAGCTCACAAGGATATTTTTGTTATATATATATGGCATACAAAAAACTATAAATTATATTCAGTATTGTTTAAATGAAAGATATAGTATCTAGTAATATGTGTAATTAATGTTGCGTATAAAGATAATAATTATTAAATTATTTATTGAATATGAGTATTAAAAACTTAACCAAACATTAATTTGTAATCATTGCAGACGAATATATTTTGAAACATAAAAAATATATAATTAATTTCCTCAGATATTTTTTTAGAAACAGCAACGAGATTAGGATGGCATTGTCTATTCTCAGACAACGACCGCTTTATTATTTAATTAATTATTACTCTTTTTTTTTTTTTTTAATTATTACTCTATTTAAGGAGAAAAGACACAAAAAGAAGAAGACTGAAGAAAGAAGAAACAAAAATGTTGATGCATGGGGGGCTCACATTGGATAACGGAATAAATGGATATTTACGAATAAATAAGAAAAACAATTTGTTTTTTTATGATATGTTTGAATTTATCTACATTATCTTAATATGTTTGTATGTGTATACTTTGAAAATCTCAAATTTGCTATAATATTATTAGATACACAGTTTGATATCCAATCAAAATGTACGTACTTGCTGTGAAATTATACATCAAATATCAATTTATTCTTTAATTGCATTGATTTCGCATATGTATGTGGATGTATTTGATATGTATAATCAATCACGTCTACAGTTATATAAACTCACAAAAAAAAAAAATTCAAATAAATATTTTTCTTTTTTCGTGGCATATGAAAAATGGATTTGTAGATTTTCAGGTAAACACACACAATCTTTCATCTTTGTTGTGCAATGAGATTTTATAGTTTAACGGGAATTTTTTTCCATATATATATATAAAGCAAAAATACATTTTTAAATATAACGTTCAATACGCTCATGTTAACAATAGAGCAATCGAAGAAATACTATTATAAAACCAATAAGCACTATCGAAAAAAATATCAATGCAACTTTAAACGAGCAAGTTATAAACTTGTAGAAATAAATTAACAAACAAACAAAAAAAGGTGGACATGGGTACGTAACAAAGGGGACTCTTATAAGACCATCATTGAATTAAATTTATGAGAAGAGCGAATTCACCAATTTATATATAAGTTTGTGGCAGTAAATTTTATTTACAAATAATAAAAATGCATCTCATAAAATTATCAATTATGTTGATAAGTTCATTCACACGGGTTTTCATATGTAACAGAAATGGAGAGATGATTGGAGGAACAAATACCTCATTTTAAATTTTAATGCATTGAATTATAGGTCGTGCGTACGTTTCTACCATTATAGATATAGTGTGATCTCAATCTACCATACTAGATAAAATTTAGATTAATTATACCATAAAATATAACAAAATGATCCAAAATATCACTAAATAAAAGTGCAAAAAAACAATATGTTCGTTTAAGCTTTACATGACCAAATCTCATCAATCTACAAAAGTAAATGATACAAATTAGATCTTATCAATTTATCCACTATTTACATTTGACTTGGATCAAAAATATGATAGAAAAAAATCAAAAACTATATTTAATGATAAAAAAAAATCTAAACTTATAATTAATGATAGAAAAGATAATAGATTATATATTTGATGGTATATTTGGTCATTTGCTATATAGCAAACCACCATACTAGTTCAATTCACGTGCTAACCATATCATGAAATTGGGCTACTTGTCAACACGCTCAATTTTTAATCTTGACACTTTCCACTATGTAAGATTTAGTATACGTTGACTAGTAGATTTGACCGATTTTAACGGATGATTTTTCTGGTAGAAAAACTAAGAAACACGATTGAATCGATCCAAAATAAAATAAAATTATATTGGTAAAAGAAAAAATTAATTTTTTTGGCTTTATATATATATATATATATATATATATATATATATATATGATCTATTTGGATACATGGATTTGAACAATGATTTAAAATTTATTAGAACAAATTAATTGATGGTGTCTGAATATATATGAATTTGAAATTTATCATTCATATTTGAAATTTATTTTTAAGTTATTTAGATGGATTTCAAATTCAATCTAACTTAAATAAATTTAAATTATATTCATTTTAAATTTTAAATTACTTTGTGCAAACATAATCTAAATAATCTTGCATGTAGTTCGTCTTTATTGGATTTTTGTTTTCTTACAAAATTAAGAGAGCAATAATTTAATTGGACATCCCGTATGTAGGCGTAAAACCGCACATGTACAAGTTTAGTTAGATGCGAATTTTGTCATTTCACTTTAATATATTTGGACTTTTGTTTGTTAGTTTATAAAATTATTTTTAATCCCCCTTTATGAAAACAGATTTACTATTTGCCTAAATTGGACAATGCTTATGGAGTATTATGCACAACATCACAAGTACTGCTGAAATTGGACATTTTAATATTTTTCATTAAGTTTGAAATTTCTAATAAGGCCATTATATTTTTCGGGTAGAAAAATCCTAAATCCAATTGTATGTCAAGTAATATATTTGTCATATATATAATACCTTTCTTTATAAGTACTTGTCCATTTTTTACACAATAAAATTTATCAAAATCCAAATAATAATAATAATAATAATAATAATAATAATAATAATAATAATACTCTTGAATTAGTCTTAACCAGCACCGAGGTCCAAAGATAAGGAAAAGTGCATGCATTCCACCAAAAAACAAAAACAAAACAAAAAGTTTTCCTCGTTTTGCTAAATATTCGACTTCACTGGATCAGGCTGAAGCACGTGGCATGACTTGAAGCCACATCAGCTCTTTTCTTATTTTTTACTTCAATTTAGATTTTTCTCCCATATACTCTTGCTATTTACGATATTGACCCTACCTTTACAAATAAGTTTTCAAGTGCTTATTTTAGCCAAAACCAGATTATTTTTTAATCCGTATCATATTTTGAGCCTTTGAAACCTCTTACAATTGATTAAAATAATCGGTCTTAAGCCATTGCCCAAAAGCAACACAAAAGAAGAAATATATTGTGATGAAATCAACGCTACAAATGGATTATGACATTTTTATAATTAAATTCAAGTTTGTTGCAATCTTGACAGCAATTCACAGCAAACTCACCCAAGAACTCAGAAGAAACCCTAACTATGGAGTATGAGAAAGAAACTAACAATGCATGAACAAAAAACGAAGAAGAACACACAATCTTTACGTGGTTCGATCACTTCCACATGTGATCTACCTCCACGGATCGAACTGAGTCGATAATTCACTAAAATGAGAGAGAATCAGAGGTTACAAGAAGAATACGCAGTTTAGGGTTTTCTAGCTCACTAAGAACCCTAAACTTGAATCTAGCTAATGAAAGTAAATTGTGTTCTGAAATCAGAACCCTATATACATCTATATATAAGCAGTGAAACCCCTCAACTGATTCAAGAAAACCGCTGGCCAAATCCCGCAATTATCGCGAATTCGAAACAGATCTGCTTAGCTCATTCCAGCTCCAATAACTGTCATAACTGCCTTGGACCGGCTGACCTTGCGAAGTCCGATTCACTCGGTTTTAGACCGGTTCTTGGCAATATGAACCCGGTTCCAGAATCATGAGAGCGTTTCCTATCTGACCTTCACAATTCTCCAACTCAGATTGTAAACGATCGATCCCAGTTCGTCTGCAAGATGTTATGTCTTCAAGTGATGTCTTCCTTCCAATTTGCCAAACTCACCAAGTGTTTGCAGTGATTGAACTTTGCTCCAGGTAGTATCTTTGTCAGCATATCTGCTGGATTATCTTCAGTACCCACCTTGCTGGCCTCCACCTCACCTTTCTCAATCATATTCCTTACAAAGTGTAGTTTGATGTCTATATGCTTGCACCTTTCATGGAATGTCTGGTGTTTGGTCAGATGTAGAGCGCTCTGATTGTCACAGTAGATGGTCACTCTACCTTGCTTCACACCCAGTTCCTTCAATATACCTTTGAGCCAGATTGATTCCTTCATTGCCTCGGTCATGACAATGAATTCAGCCTCTGTAGTAGACAGTACAACAACTGATTGTTGTATAGCCTTCCAGCTTATTGCAGTGCCATAGAGCTTGAAAATATATCCTGTAATGGATTTTCTTGAGTCCACATTACCTGCAAAGTCAGAATCTACAAAGCCTTCAAGAGCATTAGTAAATTTTGCATGCCTTTTAAACATTAATCCTAAGTGTGCTGTTCCACTTAGATATCTGAGTAGCCATTTAGTTGTTTCCCAATGTACGGTACCTGGATCAGCCATGTACCTGCTTACCACACTCATTCCATATGCAATGTCTGGCCTACTACACACCATGGTATACATCATACTTCCAACCGCATTGGCATAAGGGACTCCAAGCATATACTTCCTCTCTTCTTCTGTTTTTGGTTTCTGATTTGCTGATAACTTGAAATGAGCTCCCAAAGGTGTAGATACCACCTTTGCAGTATGCATGAAGAACCTCTTGACCACTTTATGAATGTAATCTGTTTGGTAGAGAAGCAATTTTTCTGCTTTTCTATCTCTTTTGATGTCCATTCCCAAGATTCTTCTTGCTTCTCCAAGGTCCTTCATTTCGAATTGCAGTCTCAGTTTCTCCTTTAGGCTATCTATTCTGTATTTGCTCTTGCTTGCTATAAGCATATCATCCACATATAGTAGCAAGAATGTATGAATTGTATTCCCTTCCTTTTCAAAATAGACACAACTATCATAGTTGCATCTGTGTAATCCAATACTTATCATGTAGCTGTCAAACCTTTTGTACCACTGTCTTGGGCTTTGTTTCAACCCATATAGAGATCTTTTTAGTAAGCAGACCTTCTCTTCTGTTCCTGGTTAAATAAAACCCTCAGGTTGGTGCATATAAAGAGTCTCCTCCAAATTCCCATGAAGAAAAGCAGTTTTGACATCTAGTTGATGTAATTCCATGTTGTTCTGGACTACTAAAGCAAGAAGAATCCTTATTGACACATGTTTTACCACTGGAGAAAAGATTTCATTGTAGTCTATTCCTTCTCTTTGTGTGTAGCCTTTGGCTACCAACCTTGCTTTAAATCTAACTTGCTCAGTTCCTGCCACCTTAATTTTCTTCTTAAAAATCCACTTACAGCCAATTATCTTCTGATTTTCAGGTTTCATAACTAACTCCCAAGTGTGGTTCTTTTCCAAGGATAAGAGCTCATCATTCATTGCCTGAATCCATTTTTCCCTATCCTTTGAAATCATGGCAGATTTAAAGTTCTTTGGCTCTTCAAATTCAATATCCTGAGTTATGCTTAATGCATAGTGCACAATATCTGCTTCTCCATACCTAGTAGGTGCTTGGATGGTCCTCCTTTGTCTATCTCTTGCTAGATTATAGTTGTTTAAGTCTTGGGATGGCTGTTGACTGTTTGTAATCTCTTGATCAGCTTCCGTTTCTTCAGAGTCAGTCTGCTCCCTTCCAGCCAACTGATCATCAAGCTCCACATGTCTTTCTGTCATTTCTTGAGATTCTTCCTCTTCCAATGACTGATCTGATGGTGGTGTTATCACTTGCTGATCTTGGTGATTTTTGTATCCCATAATATTTTCCTTAAATGGTGGTGTTATCACTTGCTGATCTTGGTGATTTTTGTATCCCATGATATTTTCCTTAAACACTACGTTTCTGCTGATGAAGCACTTTTGATAGCCAGATTCCAAACTCCATAATTTGTATCCTTTTACACCATTTGGATACCCAATGAAGATACACTTGATGGCCCTAGCATCTAACTTATCTTGTTTTTTGTGTGCATATGCAAGACAACCAAACACTTTAAGATAAAAGTAGTTAGAGGGTTTGCCATACCATACCTCGGTTGGTGATTTGTACTCAATAGGAGAGGAAGGGCTTCTGTTTATAAGAAAGGCTGATGTGGCTAGTGCTTCACCCCAGAAGGATTTTGGCAGATTTGCATCAAGTAGCATGCATCTCACCCTTTCCACCAGTGTTCGGTTCATCCTTTCAGCTAACCCGTTTTGTTGGGGTGTTGACACAGTGGTCCTATGCCTTGATATACCTTTAGACCTGCAAAATTCTTGAAAATCCTCTGACAAATACTCAAGTCCATTGTCAGTTCTTAAGTGTTTAAGTTTCTTATATGTTTGGTTTTCAAGGAGTGTGAGCCATTCTTTGAACTTAGTAAAAGCTTCATTCTTATGTTTCAAAATGTATACCCACACTTTCCTAGAATAGTCATCGATGAAGGTTATGAAATACTTACCTCCACCATGAGTTTCAGTTCTAGCAGGTCCTCAAATGTCTGAGTGCACATACTCAAGGGGTGCCTTTGTGGTGTGTTTTCCAGTTGGGAAACTTGTCTTAGTAGATTTTCCCAAGATACATTGTTCACATCTCTCCATCTTGGCTATTTGATCACCACCTAGAAGCTTTTGTTTTGCCAGTTCATGAAGTCATTTCTCACCAATGTGGCCCAATATTTTGTGCCATAGATCAGTTAGCTCTCTAGACATCACAGCTGATAAATCTCCAGTTACAGTGGTTCCAACCAATGTGTAGAGGCCATTGGATTTTCTTCATTTCATTATCAGATTGTCATTCTTTGTCATAAGAATCTCCTCCTTCTTGGTCTTGAACTCATATCCTGCAGCATTTAACAAACCAAGTGAAATAAGATTCCTTTTGAGTTTAGGAATGTACCTTACTTCAGTGAGTGTCTTGATTTTTCCATCATGTAGCTTTAGTTTTATGATTCCAATCCCCATAACCCTACATGAGTGGTCATCTCCAAGTAACACCAGGCCACCTCTCTCCATTCTCAGTTCAGTGAACCATGATTTCACTGGGCACATGTGAAAGGAACAGCCTGAGTCCAACACCCATTCTTGCTTGATTTCTGAGCTGCTAATGCATAACATGTCAGCACTATCATAGTGTTCTTCTGCCAGTGAAGCTTGCTGATTGTTAGTCATCTTCTTCTTCTTTTCTGGGCAATTCTTTTTGAAATGTCCAGGCTTATGGCAGTGGAAACACTTCTTTGTCTCAGTTGTTTCAGAAGATGATTTTCCCTGACTATTCTCTTGCCCTTGGTTATTTTGTTTCTTGTCTTGGTTTGTTTTCTTGAAATTTTTGAACTTCACATTCAATCCTTCACCTAGATTTGGGCTCTTGGTATCTGAATTTCCAGAGATGGCTCTTGTTTTGATTGACACAAGAACTTCTTCTAAGGTTAGAGATGCAGCTCTTCCATACACCAAAGCATCTTTGAAAGACTGATATGACTTTGGTAATGCATTAAGGAGGAGAAGAGCTTTATCTTCCTCTTTCATCTCTACCTCAATGTTTTCCAAATCGTCAACAATTTTGCAGAATTCATCTAGCTTCTCCACTAACTTCTTCTCATCTTGAATCTTGAATGAAAAGAGTTTTTGTTTAAGAAACAACCTGTTTGCTAGAGTCTTGGTCATGTATAGATCATGCAGTTTCTTCCATACATCTCTGGCCATTTTCTCCTTGCATACATCTCTGAGTGCTTTTCCACACAAACACAGTAGAATCGCACTTTTTGCCTTCTTCTCCATTGTCTTCCTTTTCTCTGCATTTTCAGATGTTGAAGTTTCACTTTCCTCAAGAAGAGCTTCTTCAACTCCATGTTGGATCAGTAGTGATTCCATATGTACCCTCCATAAGTTGAATTCTTCCATTCCAGAGAACTTGTTAACATCGAGCTTCATGCTGTTCATCTTCATGGCGTTCGATTCCCACAGACGGCGCCAATTTTTGCAATCTTGACAGCAATTCACAGCAAACTCACCCAAGAACTCAGAAGAAACCCTAACTATGGAGTATGAGAAAGAAACTAACAATGCATGAACAAAAAATGAAGAAGAACACACAATCTTTACGTGGTTCGATCACTTCCACATGTGATCTACCTCCACGGATCGAACTGAGTTGATAATTCACTAAAATGAGAGAGAATCAAAGGTTACAAGAAGAATACGCAGTTTAGGGTTTTCTAGCTCACTAAGAACCCTAAACTTGAATCTAGCTAATGAAAGTAAATTGTGTTCTGAAATCAGAACCCTATATACATCTATATATAAGCAGTGAAACCCCTCAACTGATTCAAGAAAACCGCTGGCCAAAACCCGCAATTATCGCGAATTCGAAACAGATCTGCTTAGCTCATTCCAGCTCCAATAACAGTCATAACTGCCTTGGACCGGCTGACCTTGCGAAGTCCGGTTCACCCGGTTTTAGACCGGTTCTTGGCAATATGAACCCGGTTCCAGAATCATGAGAGTGTTTCCTATCTGACCTTCACAAAGTTTATTTCGACATTTATATATAATAGAACCAAACATGACCTAAATTTGTATTAATAAAAAAACCTGCATTAATCTCTTCAAATCACCAACAAATGTCTACACAGAATGATATTGGATTAGTTTATTGTTATTAAAATTTTATAGCAAACTTTTACTTTATATATGACACAAACAATTACAATTATTAGCGACTCAAGTTGATAAATGAAGTCATGGATGACGCAAAAAGGAAAAATTGTAAAAAAAAATTCATATATTACTTTTATTATGTTATTTCATAAAAAAAATCCAAAATTAATCACTATTTACAAATTTATATGGAAACATTTAAATATCATTAGTTCAAACTTGATAGTTTGATTTGATTTTACAAAATTGAAGTAATATTGTGTTTTGAAATTCTATCAATATATATATATAGTAACTCTCTTGAGAGATGTATTTACAAATCTAATTTTATAATACATATTAATCCACTATATGATGGTTTTGTCTCATAAAATTATATTCATTAAATAATTTAATATAAATTTTCATACAAGAAAACCTAATATTTATTATAGTCTCATCACATAACCCCATTTATAAATTATCATTGCTTATAAGAAAAAATCATGTAGTCATAATAATATTCCTATTAGCCATCATGCCACATTGCAAAATTCTCAATCAAAGTTGCCAAAACTTGTGAACTACAAACATGCCTCGTGCATAAAACACATATAGTACAGGGACCAAAAGCAAATTACAGAAAATATACGTAACATCTCCCCAAAAGCAAAATAAGCCAATAAAAAAAAAAAAAAAAAAACCCATTTATTACAGTCTGACTAGGATCCAAACCGAAGGCCAAGAGTTGGATAAGATCGTCAACTATGTCCCTATATCTCGTCCAAACCTCAAACAGACATCAAACACGTAAGCCCCCCCCCCCCCCCAACCCACCCCACCTGACCCCACCCCACCCCACTCTCTACCAATAGTTAGATCAGGACACCTGATTGATCCACCACATCTTGTTTCCACTTTCCACATATATACGAATCTATATCTCTCTATATATATATATTTGTGTCTTGGTTGAAAGAATACATTTTATATTGTGTACAGAAAACTGTTGAACGCTTCTTCTTTCTTTTTCTTTGATTCCACTATTGTGTTCCCAAAGTGTCACCTCAAGGCAAATTCTATTGACTCCATTATTGATTCAATTATTATTAGAGTTTGGTAAATTTGTTTTTTAATATTTCTCAGCCAGCCCTGTTTTCGTTTTTCCCGTGGGATTTTCACATTGGTGCAAAATCTATAAATAGATTCATAATACTTGTGGGTTTTTCTCAACCTTGAGAAATCTTGGACTATTTTTTTGTGGGGTTGAGTTTAAAGATTACATTTTTATTGGTGAAGAATGGCTGCTGCAGTTGGGTGTGGCTCTGCATCTGGTTTTTGGGCTCAGTTTAAGAATAATCATATATCAAGAAAAGAATTTAGGAATAATAATAATAAGAAGGGATTTAGGGTTTCGTGTGTTTCTTCTGCTGCTGTTGGTGATCCTTACAAGACTTTGAGGATTCATCCTGGTGCTTCTGAATCTGAGGTTAAGAAGGCCTTTAGACAGCTTGCTCTTCAGGTACTTTATTATTATTTTTTTAAAAGTTTATTTGATATTTAATTATTCTATTTTTATGAGTTGATCACTGTTTTCAAGAATTAGAGGAAATTTTACCCTTTGAAAAATAGCTATTTTTGAGATGGTTTGTATCTTATCATAGACTATATATTTGGATATGAGTGTGATTTTACAATATAAATTTTAGCTCTGTATCATCTGGTATAGTATTGACAAATAGATATCCGTTGATATTGTGCTTCAAAAGTGGTAAATAGATTTTGAAGTGGTTTTCAATTACAAAAATGATGAGCTTATTAGCTGTTTTTATGCATATCTCAATCTTTTTTTTTTTTTATGATTTTTTTTTTTTAATTTGAAGTATAATTTACTTTTCAGCTTTCAGGTATGAAATCCTGGATATTTTATTTCTGTGTCTGATTCTTGGAATTCATTTAATTTGATTATCTCCTGGCATTAGTTGTATGTAATGATCTGCTTTAATCCTTATATCCCTCGTGCATAATACTTTCCTAATTATTTGTCTTGGCTAATATGTAAAGTTTGTAGCTTTATTCAATCTTGATTGATAATGTTTCTGGATTTTTCGGATGAAATTTCATTACTAGTATATTTAATTATTTATTTGGTTGTTATTCTTTTTTCAGTATCATCCTGATGTCTGCAGAGACAATTGTGGAATCAATTTTAACCAAATCAATGAGGCATATGATGTAAGTGAATTCATCTTGAGCCCGATTTATGCTTTACTTTCGTATTATTATTGCAAAAACTATATCCTTTTCAATTCGAGAAGTACGCTATTTGTATATTAATGATGTGATTTATAAACCCTGCCATGTATGAATGGTGTAGAAATCGAATTGATTATAGTTGCCTCCATTCCTTCTCATTTTGATAGACTAATGGATAATTCTTGGCTATAGACTTGGTGTATTGCATTATTTGGTGTTGATGTGATATGTGTGTATTTAAATGCATTGAAACATCATTTTTGGGGTTTCTTTTCATTTCTTATACTTGCTAGTAATGTAAAAATGTGCAAAGTCATGATCCAATTGCTTTCTCATCACTTGTGTTGATCAAATAGTTAACGAGTCGCTTTCAACCACCTAACCCGGCACCTCCTTATGTAATAAAAAATGATGGTGACTTTAGCTTTTGATTGAGTTTATTGTCCTTCAATGCTCAATCATGTGATATATTTTCGGTTTCAAATCAAATTCTTCATTCAAATACAAGAAAGCTCGACTTTTTGGACCGTGGTTTATGCTTATCTACGCGGGCGAGAACTAAATTACTTGATAGGTCTATTAAAACATCGGTCATATGTTTGGAAATAGATGTCTTTGAATCAATTTGTCTGAATAATGTTTGTGATGATATGGTGCAGATTGTGATGAGCAACTTGAGAGGGGAAAGCACACCTAAGACGACGGAGATGTACGAGTACTATGATGAAGATGAACCGATGAGGGGAATGAACGATCAAGATTGGGACATGTGGGAAGAATGGATGGGATGGGAAGGAGCCGGGATTCGAGATTATTCGTCCCACATCAATCCTTACATCTGATCTGCAAATGTTTCTGGTGAAGTGTTCATATGATGTTTTATCTTCAAGATAAGGAAAAAAAAAACCCACATCTTCATTATATTTGTTAAAGTAGTGAAGATGTTGAGGTTGGTGTATAGAATGATGTTTCTTTCTTTTGTTGTACATATAATAATAATGCTATTGGCAAGTGTATCTAATTATTTATATCAATGAAAATTAACCAGGGTTAAAGATTAACCCAAACATCCGGTTGCACCTGATTAATTATTATTCTGTGTTTTATGTTTAAAGCTTGGTGAGAGTTTGAGTACAATGAATGAACAAATAGATATGTTTTAGATTACAGTACTCAAGATTGAATTTGTGTTTTGCTTGATCAGGCCTTCAAGTTTAACGTAGTTTACTATGAAACAAATTTAAATAAAACTATAAATTTAATAATTTACAATGAAACAAATTTGAGTGAAACTTTAAATTTAATAGTTTACAATGAAACAAATTTGAATAAAATATTAAATTTAATAGAAGCTTCAAGGAAACTTTGAAGACGTTTGACTTGATTTGTTAACGCTCTTAATTATAGTCAGAATAGTTTTATGTTCACATTAAAACCACTACGTTTAAGGAATATCTTAATAGTATATAAAAAACTTTTTTAATTGACTAAGGTTAGGGATGGGTGATCACGATGTAGTTTGGACTTTTGTTTTATAAATTCAAATCAAATAGTTTAATGCAATTTGATCTATAAATAAAGTTCAAATCACGGTTTTTCATAAAAAAAAATTGTTCATTATGTTTATTTTCATAACAAGAATGGCTTTAAAATATATTGTTCTTATAACGTAATATGAGAAATTCGAGAATTAAAAAGACAGTGCAACAACAGAAAAAAATTGAATATGCCAAGAGCAAAAACTGAGCAAGTTTAAAGTAGTTGGTGTATTTACCCTTTAAAAGTCATGAAGTTGAGATGGTAACTTGGATATACAAAGATGTTTTTTTTTTTTTTTTTTAAATAATAAATTCTCATATATGAAGAAGTGTAGGAGGCAAAGTTGGAACAATGTCATAGTTTCGGATGACAATCAAGCTTTATATTAAGAAAACCAAGAAGTATAGAACAGCCATAAAAGTCGTGAAGTTGAGATGGTAACTTGTATATACAAATAAGTCTGTTTTTTTTTTCTTTTCTAATTCTAAAAAAAAACACACACACAGAGAAGTGTAGAAGGCTAAGTTGGAACAATGTAATAGTTTCGGATGACAAACATCCTATGTATTAAGAAAACCAAAAAGTATAGAACAGCCATAAAATTTAAGTATATTGGTAGCTCACCAGAAGTTGTACACATTGTAGTCTTATGCTCTATACAAGTAGAATCTGATGGTTGTTTGATGCTTCAAAATAGGACCAAAATTGGATAATTTATTAAGTTAAATTAGTAAAACAACAGGATTTTACGAGTCTCCAACCAAAAACTGGTTCTTGCAAGCAGAAGAATGCCAAACATAGGATGCCGGCATCTAAATAAGCTGTTGAAGAGACCCTATTCCGGTTATCTAATTATGGAGGAGCCAGTAGAAAGTCTCTCACTTCTAGCTTTATCGGCTTTTTCCAAGTAATCCTGATGAGATTGATGCTTTGATCCTTCAAGAAACAAACTTATTTCAAACAGAGTAAATGTAGAGAGAAAGTGGTTTTGCAATTAAGCCACTTTCAAATATATCATCACTCACCATGTTGCCTTCAAGTTGCTAAAAGAAAACAAATTATGGGGCAAACAAAGTCCATTCATCTAGTGTAGAGAGTAAACTTAGATGGTGTAAAGATACACGCCTAATGTGTCAACCTAAAACCTCAAAAGGACTATCTTTTTTGCTCATAAATCAAATAGGTTCATTCATTCTGATTATACTTGCTTACCCTTTGAATAATTTTCCACACATATACAGCAACAAGAAACATGAAATTCCACCCCAGTCGAGATGCCAAACATGTATTACTCAACTCCCCCACGAACTTATTCCAAAAGCACTGTATTTGGTTGTCCTGATCAAAGCAATCAATACATGGCCGAGTGAAATAGTATTAACTATGCTATTATTCATAAGCTGACAAAATTATGCATGATTTCTTCGTTATCAATCTGAAATCCTTACCTTCAAATTCTATCAAGATCATACATGATTTCCTAGAGAAATCAAGGTAATGGATTCAATCCTTTAACAATAAATTCCCTTCTGTTTTTTTATCTACAACACGTTCAAATGATCCATAGATTATATCAACCATTGCCAGTCCCATAGACTACATAATAAAAAAACTGCATTTGCAATCGAATTTTTGATACTTGAAGATGCTCCTATGCAAGACAACATGACTACCAATATCAGAAAGTCTAACTTTCAACATCACTAGAAATCAGAAAACAGAGGCTACACCACTACTAAACTATTAACCACAGAAAACCACCACAAAGAAACCTAATTTGTTTTCAACCCCACTTTACCCAATCCATCACATAATAGTCAACAATCCACTCACCAAAATCCACAAAAAAAGATAAAAGAAACATCAAAACCCAAACTTTCAACATCATTTGTAACAATCACACATAGGCTACAACTTCCAAACTAATAATCCAGAGAGCCAGCAAAAAGAACTCAAAGATAAATCAATCACAATTAAAAAATAATAATCAGCAATTATTCCACCAGAAATTCGAATCCACTACAATTTCATGGAGAGAAAAAGAACAAACCTCGATTCAGTACCAGGGAACACCGAAGAGAGCTCCGAATATAGCAATCCCTGCGATGACATGCTTCTTCCCACCGCTGTAAAAGTAATGATCCAATTTAGCTCTAAAACCTCCGTAATCTGATCCATTGATGGGTTTCTTCGCATCACTGCTCATTTTGAATTGTATTTCATTTCATATTTCTAAATTAATTCGAATACAATACTCTGTTTTCTAAATTAACCGAGCATACCTTTTTTTTTTTTTTTTTACGATATAAATTATATTGATATTTTCAATAAAATTGCAGCAATTTTATAAAATAATAGGGCCTTTTTTTTTTCTTTTTTTTTTTAACAAATTTGTCATACATGTGAGATTTATTAGTTAGTTTTTCCTATAAAATTTAGGCAAAACATAATTGATTAGTCCTTACATAAGATTCCTCAATAATCAAATTATGTTCTGAAAGATCTCTAAATTATAAATTTATTTTAAAATGTCTCTAATCATCCTATTTTATTTAGAAAGTGCTTGGATTATGAATTTTTGTTTTAAAGAGTTCTAAATTATGATATTTTGTTTGATAATATCTTTAAACTAAAATTTATAAAAAGAATCATATCTCATTAGCTCGAAAAACCCACAATGATACGAAATGAAATCTTCTATTTTAGATATAGATATCTTAAATAAATCTCAGATTGAATTAGAGCGGGTCTATATCATATCATGGTATATATACTATATATATATATATATATATATATATATATATCGGTGTAATAAGATCCAAGAAGAGATTGTTAAATTTTTAAAAACAAAAAATTAGTAAGTGATAGAAAACACATGAATAGGGAAATAATTGGAGGATGGATATGTCCCCACGCATGTGACTAAGGCGTGGCTTTTAATACGCATGAGCCTTCCTATTTTCTCATCTCATTGTCTTTTTCCCACTTCCCATTTTCTAAATTCTAATACTAAATTATTGAAGCATGCCCCCATTAAATTAGGCAACCAAATTGGTATATTTTTGCTTTATCTCCTTACATATTTGGCATTCACCACATTAGGATATTTCTACAAAATATAATCCTTGTTTGTAAATTTGAGTCTATTATATGTGAATGTATAGTACTATAGTTGTTGCATTGTAAGAATAAGAGTGTTGTTTTGTTTAAAAACAAAATGTTATTCCATCCAAATAACGTTTATGTTATGGTTAGAATCAAACACTATCATCATTATAAAAGTCGTAGTTGATGGCTATGAGTTGATATAAAAACACAACTTTCTTTTAACATTTGGTCATAAAACTCGAAAACGTGCCCTCTTAAATATGAAGAAATGTGGTGTTTGCTAAAAATTTGATCACCGTATATCCATGTTGATCATCAATCCACTTGATTGTAATATGAGAATATATCTCATGAAATGAAATTTGTAAAATAATCTTATATGATTACGCAAATCACAGAATATGACAACTTGTTTTGCTCTCCTAATCTATATAGGTATTCTACATTTAAAAACAAACTTTATCACTCAATAAAATGGAAAACAAAAGTTGTAATAATTAGAATGCAGATTTAATCTCCTATTTTAAAATATTTTATTTATTTCAATTTTTATTGAGTATTATATGAATCGAATTCTATATATGTTAGAACTAGTATATCATTTTAAATTCCAATGTTTTAATTTTAATACACGTAATATGTACAGTAAATGTAGTATCAGCTAACAAATCTATAATAGTTAATCGTTTAAAAAACAGATGCTCTTTAGTATGGCTATTATAGGATAATTGAAATAGAGAGGTAATGTTAAAATAATATGAAATAATTGAAGTGAGCCACCAAAATATAATAGAATCCGTCATGTAATGTAACCGTTGGTTGATGATGTTAATTGATTAGTTAAAAACCCCAACTCCCCCATTGGCCAACAATTCACTTCACTCAAAAAGCAACACCAACCAAACCAGCCATGACCACCTCAGCCCCTCTCCTCCACCACACCGCCGCCGTCCTCCTCCTCCTCCTCCTCTCCTCCGCTGCCGCCACCGATCACATTGTGGGCGCCAACAAAGGCTGGAACCCCAGCATCAACTACACCCTCTGGGCAAACAACCATACCTTCTATGTCGGCGACCTCATCTGTAATCTCTCTCTCTCTCTGTCTCTCTCTCTGTCTCTCTGTAGTATCCCTAATTTATTAGAAATGTCGTTGGATTGTCAGCGTTTAGGTACCAGAAAAACCAGTACAATGTGTTTGAAGTGAACAAAACGGGTTACGATAACTGCACAATAGAGGGGGCTACTGGGAATTGGAGCAGTGGCAAAGATTTCATTCTACTCGACAAATCCAAGAGGTATTATTTCATTTGTGGAACTGGTGGCTGCTTTAGTGGCATGAAAGTTTCTGTTCTTGTTCACCCACTTCCTCCGCCGCCCACCTCTTCCATGGGGGCGGAGCATTCTTCCAAGCATTCTTCTGCGTCCACGGCCGCGCGTGGCCCAGCCGTCGGACTTTTCATGGCTGTTTTCGTGTCTCTCTGGTTTGGATCTGGGTGGATCTAGTGGTGTGCACTGCTCGTTTCCTGTGTGTGTGTGAGAGAGAGAGAATTTTGGATAAGGCATCCAATCCCACTTGCCTTTTGCGCTATTTTTCTGATTGTTTTATTAGTTTTTTTTTTTTTTTTTTTTTTTTGTGTGATGTAATTTGACAATTTTTTTAAGATGAAAATCAATTTTGCCATATTACTATTTGAGATGATATAAATATAATGTCCAACCACGAATAGATGGATCGAATCTGGCTAAGACACAAGACGGTCCAAATTAGGGATGGGCAATGGGGTGGGTGTGGGACGGATTTGACCTATCCTAGGACCTGCTCCGTCAAAATTTTTTCAAATTCGGGACCCTCCCCCGCAAACCCGGCGGGTAAACCCGTCCTGCCCCGCTTGCTATCTTCTTTTATTGTTTTGCCCTTTTTTTTGTTTTTTGTTTTTTTGAAATAATAATTATTCGAGTCATAATAATATCTTTTAATGGCTTTAGATAATGAAACTAAATATGAAATTTGAGTCTGCCACCGGGAAACACAAATGTAGAAATGTAGGAAGGAGATTTTACGAACTATAAAATTTCATAAATTTACATGAGGAAGAGATTTGATCAATCTGGCCTGGAGAAGGTGACTCACAACGGCGTATTTGAAGAGAGGACTAAAAGATAGAGAGTTGGAGAGAATATGATTAATTTAGAACCCTACATTTGTTTTATAGTTTTTTGAAAAAAATATATAGAAATAAATATAATACATATATATGTATAATATATGTGGCAGGTCCGGGGAAATGGATCCTCTTAGAGCATCTCCAACCATAAATGCTATAATGAAATGCTAAATGTATTTTTAGCATTTCAAATAGTGTTATAGCATTTGAAAATGGGCCATGTGTTCCAACCATAAATGCTATAATGCTAAATTAAATGATATTTTACTATTTTTCTTACTTTTTTATTATAATTGTCATTTGTAATTGATATTTTATTACAATATAAATTATAATTATTACAAGTAAATACTTAAAAATACATTTAATTATTTATAATATATTTATTATTGGGTAATATCTTTACTAAATTTAAATTAATAAATTTATTTTTAAATATTAAATTATATATTAAACTTGAAATCATACCTATTTGAAATTGGCCCACAAACATGAACCATGTACATACATTAAACATAAGATGGGCTCAACATTAAAGAGCCCGTTTTGCATATACATTTGAGAAGATGGGCTCAACATTAAATAAATGATAAAATTGGCCTCATTTCACTAGGGCACATTTGAGAAGAGAGAGACAGAGAAGAGAATGAGGAAAAACCGCGTGAAGAAGACGAAGCTGGTGCGTGAAGAAGACTAAGCCGCGGCTGCTGCCGCTGCCACCGCCGTTCCTATTTTCTTTTCGGCACTCAACATTTCGAGATGAAGATGATGAAGCCGCCGTACATCGTAGTCTCTCTTCCCTCACGAATTGATTTTTTCTTGCTAAATTTATTTTCTCTGTTTTTGTTATGTTCTTCAAGTTTATAGAGGAAATCATCAACCACCAACATAAATATTACCGTTGGTGGTTGATTGTAAATGAAGAAATTTACTTTTTTGTATTAAATTATTATTATTTTTTAGCATTTGATGAACAGTGAAATTGTGAAAATAGCATTTCAAAAGTTGATTTAGCATTCTTACAAATTTAGCATTCCTCCATTGGAACCTCCAATTTTCTCCCAAATGCTATATTTTTTGAAATATAGCATTTTGGGGTGATGGTTGGAGATGGTCTTAGTTTACCAAATGGTAATTTAGTAAATTTCTTTAAATCTAACATGTCACATCATTCATTCTCAAATCTTAAACAATTTTTCAACGCTATTCATATCTTGTTCTCTACTATTTCCCGTTGAATTGGAAAAGATTTGTATACACTGATAATTCATCAATCTTTTTGTGTTATTTTCTGCCATCAATTATCCCAAATCAATTTATCATTCTCAAGTACATTGTTTGCTTTTATCATACTCAGATCCCAAGTAAGTTAAGTTTATTTCTATCTTTATTATAATTTAAATTAATAATGTTAAACAATTGATATTCATTCTTTTAGTGCCAATTGCTTACATCAATTTTAGTTTATGAACAACAACGAATTAATTATCCCAAGTAAGAAATGAAATGGATTTCAATTTTTTAAGCAGAGAACTTGCATAAATTATTTATGGAGAGAGAAGATAAGAAAATTGTTAATTATTTAAGATTTGAGAGTGAATGATATGACAAGTTATAATCCATTGATCAAATAAATGGATGAGATTTAAGGAAATTTACTAAATTTATGATTTGGTAAATTGAGAGGATCCATTTCCCAAGTTCGGGGTGGGTTTAGCAAATACCAGGACCCATCCCAAACCCGACGAGTTTTGGTTTGATCGGGTTTTTACCCGCCCTATGCGGGTCGGGATTGTGGCGAGTCCGGATTTGAACCCACCCCATTGTCATCTCTAATCCAAATACAATCCACAAAACAATTTTCAAGGATCAAGTCCTGGGTTTTGGTTTGACCAGATCCAAATCTGCCCCAAGACCTGTTTGATCGGATTTTTTCCGTCTTGGTGGGTCCGAGTCACCTCATTGTCATCCCTAATCTAAATGCAATCCACGAAAATTGGTCCCATGCCTAGGGTGAATCCAACTACGGTCCAAAATCGTTCAAGTCCAATTTATATTTCAATTTCCAAAGATCAGATTCTATGCCCAGACCAAGTTCAGTCAAGCCGGATATGTAGGTCACCCTTGATCATTTCCTATTGTGTGTTGTTTGATAAACACATGATCAGACGCTTCATATTATGTAATTGAACTCACATTATTAAATTAGTGGCGTGGGATGAAAAAAATTAAAATTACATATTTGTAATTTTCTCATGTGCAACTTAATTTCTCTATATATTGTTGTCGAAAATTGAATTCTTTGAAAAAGATTTCAATCCGGATCAGCTCTTTCCTATAGTGTATGGCACAACTAGTTCACACATGAAGTTAATAACATGTACTAATAAATAAAATAAAATGAAATTTGAAAATAAAACAAAATAAAGGATATATAGGCGACCTCGCGTACAATTGTTCAACTCCTTATAAGTTCATCCAGAATATAACAAGTTGAAATTAATTATTATGTTAAAGTGTAACATGCAAGTAGGAAAAGATAGAATGGGAAAATTCTTGATTTTGCAGATCATGTTCACACGGTGGTAACCAAAAATTGCTCGTCCCAAGTCCCAACACCTACTTCTTTAAATGCTTGTTGGTACAAAATTTAGGTTCAAACTAAAATGGTTCCCCAATGGTGAAGAAATAAACATAGACGAATATTAATATCTAGGTGAATCACAACAAATTCCTTACATTGTTTTTATGAAGTGATGGTGGTCCATTTTAGTAATAAATACTCTACAACTACTCAAGTAGACCTTATTTCAATTGCATAAACAATTTTTGTACATTAAAATGAGTAGTCACTTGTTAGGACTCTTGTGTTGCTAGTGCAACCTAATTTCAGTATCGATGAAACATAAAACGATCTTGAATTTATAAGCGTGAATAATACGACACATTTTGGAGAATCTTGATGTCAACAATGAATCTTGTTGCAAGAAAAGAACTTGATTCCAAACTACCTACAACAATCCACACACTAATACACATCGCATTCAACCATTCTTGATCACATTCTAATAAATCAAGAAGTTCTTCGTCTTGATCGGTTAAAATTTCTGGGTGGCGGGGAGGGTGAAAACTCAAACGGAAGTGATGGGAGCTCCGTTTCGCCTCTCAATACCTTGACAATGTCCCCAATATCGGGCCTTAACTCGGGCATTTTCTGAAGGCAAGCAAGCGCCAAATTGATGCACAAACTCGCTTGTTCCTTGTCATAATCGTCCTTCAATCGTTCATCAACAAGCTCGAGTATGTCGCCAGAGTGAGCTAAGCTCCTACACCAGCTTATCAAGTTAGCCTTCTCAAGCTTCATTGGTGAAGACAGAACATGCAATGGCCTTCTACCAGAGACTATAACAAGAATCAATACACCTAGGCTGTAAATATCGGCCTTCTCCATCAAATAGCCATAGCCACCGTATTCTGGGGCTACATAACACAACGTGCCTCTCATGCTCGTTGTGCTGCTCAACTCTCGACTGAAAAGATCACCACTCCACATGTCGCTACCCATGGAACGAGAGCTTTTCTTCTTCCAACCTTTTCGGAAACTAAACTCCATGTTTTGGTCATCTTTGGTGTGGTTCTTGTGACCAACGTTTGTTCTTCTTGTTCTGAACTCGAAGCATTTTCCTAAACCGAAGTGGGGTACTTTCAACCTATTGAGTTTCTTACTCTTCTTGCTTATATCATCCAAGTGCTCGTCTTTCCACCATTCGTGCATCTTCCTATGCTTTTTGGCTTGGACTTTCCACCTCTTTGAGTCTGCCTTGTCAATGCCACCACCATTATCACACTCCAATCCAAGTTCTTGAATTTGATTCTCGCCACGTTTAGCCAACCGTGTAGGGTTATCCAAGCCGATTTTGTCTTGGATGGTTCCCTTTTCTTCGTCCCAATTAGGATTATCCGAGGGACAAATTTGACTACCTATCCACTCCATAACATAGTCTTTACTACACAATTCACCACTCCCATCTTGCTTCCACCACCAATCTTTCCCCCATTGTTTAGCACCCACATTGTTGTTGCTAGTACCATCATCACCAACAATGCTAGCATTCAAATTCAACTCCTTGCTATGATCCACACTACTTAACTCCTCATCATAAGGCACAAATTTATTCCATTCCTCCCCACCATTTGTTGACAACTCCTTCCCCTTCAAATCCCTAATCTTATCATCATTTCCACCATTACTAAAGCTGAAATTCAGAGAGTTGATAGCTAATCCCATCACATTGTGATATACTCTACAACTATTCTTAGATGAAGCAGATGCTTGCAAAGCCAATGCAAAATCCACCTCATCATTCTCATGGCTCTCCACTGGAGTCCCTATTGGTGGAGTTTCATACTCTCCACCTCCTAAACCGGGGTTCGAGTTTCCAGAAAGTTCTTGACTCTTCCACAGCTCCTGACTCTTCCCAAACTCCTGACTAAACAAATCAACCCCAAATTCACCCTCAACCTTCAATCTTGACAATCCGAAATCCGAAAGCTTAGCTCTAAACTCACAATCAAGCAACACGTTGCTTGGCTTCACATCACCATGAATAACAGGAGGCTCACATTCAAGATGCAAGAAAGCCAATGCCCTAGCAACATCAAGAATTATACTAAACCGCCTACCCCAATTCAAGCTCAAATCATTACAACAACTAGTATTACCTCCATTATTTGATTCAAAAAACAAAGACTCTTGTAAGCTTCTGTTAGGCATATATTCATACACCACAAGTCTGTTCCCTTTCTCCACACAAAACCCCAACATAGAAACAACAAAAGGACAAGATTTCACCCCACCTAAAACCTTCAACTCATTCTGAAACTCATGCTCACACTGAAATGAATTAGAGTCAAGAAGCTTCACAGCTACCAATTTCCCATCCTTCAAAATGCCTCTGAAAACAGTGCCAGAGCCCCCCTTTCCAATGGAATTTGAGGTGCTGAAATTGTGGGTAGCATTCTTCAGCTCTTTGTAACTGAACCTCTGAAGCTTGTTCAATGGCGAAGCTCCATCAAAGGGGCTGGTTCTTGATCTGTGAACCAGAGAGTACCATAGATAGTAAAGAAAATACAGAATAGCTGAAAGAATGATAAGCGAAGCAGAAACTATGATTGCAATAAAAAATATGCTTGTTTTAGGCCTGGGATTTGGTGGGAATGGCTGTCTTGAAGCCATTATTTCCCTATCTTTGTTGAATTTGTGAAGAAAAAACAGTAGTGAGAAACTGTGTTTAATTCTTTCTTGATGAGGGTGGTGGAGGACAGATGGATGATGGAAATTTTTTTATTTTTTTTTCAAGTGTTGATTTGAATCACCGCAAAATATCATTATAAAGAGAGGTGATGAATTTATATAGAAAAACTTGTCTTAAATTAAGTAATAGTAAATTGGGAGTATTATGATATATTTAAATGTTATATAAACATAATGCAATATAATTTACTAAATTTAGTATTAAAAAATGAGTATTATACAATGGAGATTATTGTTTAATATATATAATTGAATAGGGTTTTGTAGAGTTGAAATATGAAGAAGAAGGATTAAAGAAAAAGAAAGGGGCCCATTACAACTTTTGACTAAACAGAGCATTTGCAGGTCTAAGGAAGAAAATTGGAGGGAGAATTTTAAGGTGGTGGGTAATGCATTACAGTGATGATGAGAGCTATTTCCTTTTTTTTTTTTTTAAATATTATTTTATTCCAGTCATTTCTTGATTTAGAAGAAACTTTATTTATTTATTATTTCTCAGATACATTAAATTATTAGACGACCGATTAAAAGCTTATTCAGCGTCTAATGCCCAAATTTATATTTTGGAATTATTCTTTTTTTTTTTCAAGAAAAGGACGTTACTATTAATTTCTTTGTTTAACATTTGTTGTTTGTTGTGATGTGGTTTGATTATTAACACGTAAGTGTCCGCTAAGTCTCCATCTTGACGTTATGCATCAAAATTATATTAATTGATTTGATTTGAAAACTATAAAAGTATTTGATTTTTTATAGTATTTTTCAATCAAAACTAATTTAAGAATCAAATAAGAATTCCGAGTTAGCCTTGGATTCTCGATCCTTGGAAGTCCAAATGAATATAAAATTATAAAAAAAAAATTTAAACCAAATTCCAAATTTACGTGTGTGATTAATAGCTAGGATGATAACAAGTCTAGTCTTTAAAGACATGTATTTATAGGTTTAATTTATGGTGCAAAAGAGAACTTTTTTGAAATGTTACTTGGAGGAAACTCGATGGAGCATCTTTTTTTGTCTCTTCATTATTGATATGTTCACAAAAAGGAGCCAAAAAGAAAAATAGTAAATAATAAAGGTGTGATTCATCATTCCATTGCATAGATTCAAGAATAAAAGGAGGACTAATCATTGAGACCAAAGTTAAAGTAGGAACTGTAGGGTAATATATATGGATATATGAGGTCCGGCCAAAAATTAAAAAAAAAAAAAAAAAATTTAATGGAAATAAGATTTGACTAATTTTTTCTATTTCTGTCGTGTTCAAATATTTAATTTTTCATTTTACTTGTATAAGTATGATAAGTAAGATCTATAATCCATTCATATATGTATTGATTGAATGTAACGTTTTATTATAATGATGACATAAAATTTACATAGGTAAAAATATATCATCATATATATAAATTGATAGATGAATGGATGTTATAAGGATGATATAAGATTGCAAATCAGTTACCATTTGTGAGATGCTATAATAAATGAAGTGAATTGAATTTTGCACATGTTTTGCTTTTTACAGATGCTATATATCACATGAATTATATCCAAGTATAATTAACATTTATTACATATAGAATTCAACTTCACAAGCATATATTTTTACATCTACATATATAAAAGAACAAATTGTAAATTAATACAACACTAAGTAAAATTTATTATAAACTGTATATTAATTTATAAAACACAAATTCTATAAACATCTTCCAAACACAACATATTGAACAACATTTTACATTATACCGTCATTTGAACTTGTACTTTTATTTTAACCAAGAGAATATACTAAACTCTATCTTCATATATAAGTAAATTGAAAGATGAGCATGGTGCTTTCTTGTTTAAAAATAGGATAAAAGAACCTGGGATGGTAGATGGAAGTAGGTCTATTTTCACCATCTTCTCAAAAAAATAAGACATTTGAGCATGAGGAGCCATAAGATTCTTTCATATGTTTGTTACTCTTCATCTTTTTTTCTTTTTTTTTTTAATACTTTTTTCATGATAAATCACTATCTTGTGAAATATTGTTCACTTTTTGTACATTTTTCTACTTTTTCTTTCTGTTATTTCTTTTTGCAGTATAGCTAAGAAACTTAGATTGGTTTGTGGAATTTAGAATTAAACTGAGATGAAAAGAAATATTTGATTTATTTTAATTAAGTAGTTATTTTTATAAAAATATAAAGTTATTTTTTTGTATTTAGTGGAGTGAAAGTGTGAAACTACTCTTCTTTAGTTAAAACCAGTAGTATATAAAATATGAATTATTGGGAAGAATCAGAGTTAATATAGAGTTTATTTTTTGTTTTGATGGATGTACAAATTAATATTACAAGGAACAAAATTTTCTGCCTAAGTTTCTTCAATTGGGCTATATTTGGGCCTAAAGAACTGAGTCAAATTCCAAAATATGCTCATTTGCATTTTTCAACACGTACATAAATTAAACGAACAACTCTTATGAATACGTTTTACAAATATCATTTGTATTTTTCGAACACATGATACACAAATTAAATGAATACAATTTCTATGAAAATGTCTTACAAATCTCAAGATGAATCAACTTGCAATGTGAAAGTAAGTTTGAATTGTAAATAAGACGGCCCCATCTAAGAGATGTATTTTTAAGACAGTTTTATGAGTTTTTTTTTTTTTTGTCTAAGTCATATGGCTAAAAATGAACATATCCTTTGAATTGTATAATTATATAAACTAGTAGTCCATCCGCGCGCGGGTTTATTATTTATTGTATTAATATTTATAAATTGTAATAATATAATAAAGTTGTATAAATTAATAAATTATTCATAACATCTTTTATTATTTTAATTTAAAACATGTATCATATACAAATGATTTTTCATATTACTCATGTGCGTTATACGAATTGTCATATAACTTTAATAATTTTAATTGTTAATTTTATTTTTAAACATTTTTATTTTATTTGTTGATTTTATATTTTTGTCAAATTAAAATTATTATATACAATAATATTTCCTTCAATCATAATAATTAATCTTTCCTTTTATATTTTTTATTTGTACATTCCACTCTCATACTTCAATCGTCATATATAGTTTTCTTATATCATTTCTTCATTTTTCTCTCACAAAATTATTTGTTCAATTTATGTTTAGTGTACAAAGATAATTTGGTGAGATCTCCTTAGATGAAGATATGAGACAATAAAATTTGAAATTTTTTTTTACCTTTGAATGTTTAACAAATCTCGTATATAGATTTGAGAAATCATTATATTTATGATTTTTTATTGTTCTTTTTTTCTTCAAACAATAAGATTCGGAAGAATTTTTCTACTTTTAAATGTTTTGCAAATCTTGTATTTTTTTTTAGTTTTATATAGATTTGAAAAATCAATATATTTATAGTTTTTTCTTTTTTGTTTTCCTTCATTCTTTGCATATCTTGTTTTTTTTTTTTTTTCATTCTCTATACATCTATATTTTGTTGAGAAATCACTATTTTTTCTTCATTTTTTAGTTTTACATAAATTTGAGAAATCAATGTATCTCTCTCTTCATTTCTTAACTTTATATAGATTATAGAATAACTTATAAGGTAAGATTGATCTTTTTTTTAATTATTATTAAATAATAGCTTATCAAGTAAATTTTTTTTTATTGACATGACATTTTTAGGCGGGAAAGTGACACTCTTGTAATTTTTGCCAATTTTCTTGTTTTAATATACAGTATAGATATAATAATATTTTTATATCTTTTTTTAATTATTTTTATTTCAAATTTCTATAACATGAGCATTCACCTTTCTGGAAGAAAGTGTAAATTGACCAAAAACACTCTCCTTGAACATCGTCTCCGTAGTAATCAATACATGTATTATTGCACCATACTTCGTCATGATTTAAACTTGCATCACAATCTCCCGCAGTTACAATAAGATATCCTTTTTCTGTTAAACACATTAAAATTTCTAATCAAAAACTTTAACATAATCCTAATTTTATATGCACAATTTTTTTTTTTTTCCTTTTCAAAATATAGATAAGAGTATTAGAGCACCAACATTGTAATTTGCTGTTTAATCTCTAATAAAATCATTTTTAAAGTCGCCCATGATGTATTATTCAGTACGAGTGCTTGAATGATAGGTAAATGTTTCATTAATTATGTGAAAATAAGTTAATCACTTATATATTATTCACACACAATTTGAATTTAATACCTCAAGAACTCTAAATGACATTTTTTCACTTACTCTTCTCTAATATGAATCCATAAAATACACAGCTAAGAAACTTTGAACTCACCAGGATAAATCAGGTATAAAATGTGATGCGAATAATTTGAAAATTTTAAATAAATATATTATTTCTTTTTTATTGTGTCAAAAAATTATGAGATAAAGTACTATTCACAATATATAATATCCAATATTGATCTATAAAACATATCTTCAAATTATATAAGAATTTGAAATATGAATATTATTTATTTTTTATTGTGTCAAATTATATACCATAAATGAAACATCAAATTAATTTATAAATTTGAAATATGTATCTGATTCCAAAATAGAAAAGCAATTGCTACATACTTTTTTCGTAAGCGTGCCAAGATGCCACGAACGGGATGAGAGCCAATAAAATAAAAACCATAAATTTGGAGAAATTCATTTCGGAATTATCTGTGATCAATTTTTCTCGACATCTTTAGCAAATTAGTTTAGATTTTATAAGATCCCTTCTGGAAATTTTCTTTCTCCAAAAGATTGTTATATGTGTAACTAATTACACACTTAAATATGCAATTAATTTTTGCATGTAACATATCTTCTTCATGAATTGAAAAGGAAAACCGTTTTGGTTTGGAATTTTATTCTGAAAACGCCAATTTCATATCAATTAAAAAAGATGTAAAAAAAAAAAAAAAAGAGTTTAAACATATTGTGCGATAACTAGATAAATTCCAACCTAAGGCTACATAGAGCTTCTAAAATAATAGCATTTGCAAATAGATAAAAACAAATACTCAAAGAGTAAAAGTGATATTTTTGTTAAGAGTAACAATTGAAAGCAAATGCTCGAATTTCAAATCAAATAAAGTGATACTTATTCAATTAAAAGGATAAATCAAAATTGACCTCTAAATAATATATCTATTTAATCGACTTAATTGTTGTCTAACTACAATAATAAATTATTATAAAGAAAACAAAAACACTAGCCGAGATTGGTATTTAAATTTATTGAATTTGAATATTTTGGATATAAAATTAAAATAAACAACATTTTCTTTTTATTACGAACCATCTTACAAATTGAGAAGTAGAGACAAGAAAAATATTCAAATGTCCAATCGCCCCTCTAATGAGGCCTTGTTTGCTTGGAATTAATGGGCCTAATTAGAAACCATATACATATGATTAATAAGTTTAGTTAAAAAAACATGGACCTTTTTAAATGACCCAATATTTACATAACCATTTCAAGCTGATAGTGTATTCAAGGGCTCCAAATGCATCATCAATACAAATTCAACAAATTTTATTAAAAAAACATGAATTGACATGATTTTATCAATTAAATTGTAAGGTTTTCAATATTGTTTAGTGTATCCCACACAAATAAACTGATCGATTGTACTACACTTGCACGCAAACGAAGCTCAAGTATTAGGCACCAATTATAAATGCCTAATATAAATTAATGTATCTTTAAATTGAACATTATTAATTCTTCAAAACCCGTAATTTTTTTTTATTTGATAAATTTAAGAAATAATTAAATAAATAAGAAATTAGAGAAAACTCTGTGCCCGAAAAACAAGAATATTCACATGCTAAAATATCTACTTATATTAAAATAAGAAAGCAACAAATTCCTAATTAGAACTTTATTAAAATAAACTTAGATAAACACCTGACTTCAACTTATTAGATAAAACCCTAAACCCCCAACCCCAAATTTGAGATAGTAGTGAATCCAGAGGTGCTTGGAAGCCCAGAGATTATAGCAAAAGAGGGAAAAATGGGGGTTTGGGCATGCGTTGGAGTAATCTCACCATTCCCATTTTACTACTATCTTTGGAATAATCCACAATCATGGGTTGATCTATGTGGGAGAGGCCGTGACCCCTGTAAAATCATGTCACTTGTTTCGCATTTTCTCAAGATTATTCAGTTCATTTCCTTGTTTTCTGTTTCCAATCTTTATTGGCCACCGCCTTTCTTCTTCTGGCCGTTGTTCCTTTTTGGACAGTTTCTCAATTTCAGGTTTGAAACCCACTCTTGCTTTACTTGTTTATGACATTATTTAAATATGGATGTTTGAAGTATTTTATTGGGTTTTTGTTGCCCAAGTGAAAAGTTTTGATTTTTTTCTTTTTTAATAGATTGGGTCCATTGGGAGTTATGAATTTGAGAGAGTTTTGATGTGATTATATTGTATGAGTTGCTTCAGTTTAGTGCTTTTTTTTTTTTTTTTTTTTCCCAATATTTGGAGTGTTCTCATTTATTAATTGATTCTGAATAGTCTGAGTGATATTCACTTCCTGAGTTCCTGTCAATGATTCATTGCTTGTCATCCATGTTTTTTCAGTGAAGTACTATGTGAGCTGTGTTTCTTTTCTTTCCTTTTTCTGTTTCTTTATTTTTGGTTAGTATCTCGCAATGACCTCCATTGTTCAGCCTTTATTATGATCTCTGCATAAGACATTTGATAATTTCATAACATAGTGATCCTATTTGTTTCTGTATGGATTCAAGGGTGCTTAAGTAGAATTTAGTAGATAGTCACATAGATAGTGATGTAGATCACGAGTGGAGTTCTGATTGGCCAATCAAGATATAGGTGCAAGGTAGCCCAAGCACATTAAGCCTATTTAAAACTAAGAGCAGAAGTGTCTAATATGGTTTAGGTGGGTTCTCCTTTGGTTATTCAGTTTGGCTTTAGCAGAATAGTTCTGGACAACTCAAGGAATCGTAATAACGTTGGTTAAGGGTGCATCTATACAAAAGGATTCTTTGAAGGGTTTGGGGCCCAAATTTTGGGTTCTCTAGAAAGAAAAGAGAGCTTGACTAATTTTTGGTCTTGGTTTAAATTTCTTGCTGAATTTGCTAATACCATTAATGGGCTTGGTGATGATGATGATCAGATAGACAAGCTGACAATATAGTTTCATTCCCTCGTCTCTTGCTTCCGTTTATTATACTCTTTTTTCCTCCTTAAGAGTTCAGTATAATTACTTGTGTCGTTTTTAAGTTTTAACGGAACACAGAGTGTATGTAACTTTTATGTGTTCGGATATTTCAAGGGATGAGAGGAGGAGATATAATAGCTAAAGGGATCTATACTTAAATGTCCTCTTCCTTTTCTTGTTAAAAAGAGGGCTTTCAATATTATTTGATGCTACCTTCTTTCAATCTTTTCAAATCCTTCATTATATTCCGTTTTGATCTCATTCTTACTAACCATACATAAAAAGGAACTTGCAGATGTATGTTTTCATATGATGCTGATTCAGATAATTAACATTTTTTACAAAATTTCTAGGGATAAACGAAGCTTTTACCCATCATTTTATTTGCCTCTTTGACAGTTTTAACATTTACCTGCTAATAATATGAAAAGTGCAAATGATGGTGCAGGGTCTATCAGCTGCTAGGAGAATCGGGAACTTACTATGGTGTCCGTTTTGGGAAGAACATTCCATGGGTGACACAGTTTCCCTTCGGAGTTATTAACGATCCTCAATATGTTGGAAGCATTATGAGCCTTCTTGCTTGTCTTCCTTGGGTACCCCTCTTATATGTCGCCCTTTGGATTCTAGGGTACATATTTATGATCAAAGTTGAATCACATGAAGATCCGTCGACTCGTGCAAAGCCACTCTTGTGAAGAGTTCGTTTCAATACCTTACTCATGCATGACCCATCCAAATTTTGTTCATGTTAGAATGTAGGTTAGCATCCCTCCTTGATGAGCTCAATCGTTTTGAGAAATACTTTTGTTTCATTCTCTATTTCACTGCTTAAATGTATTTCTAACAATATGATTTTATCTATAAACTATGCACGCAATAAATTGAATACTAGATTGGAACACAATATAAACCATCAAGTGTTTTTCCTGGCTTGTCTACATTTTTTGATGAGAAGTTGAATTATGGTTTTTTTTTTTTCATTCTGAATTTGGTATTGTACTCTCTAAGCCATTTATTATACGAAAGCATGTAAGGTAGTAATGATACTTGGGCCGAGCCCAACCAGTTTGTACTCTGAGCCCAATTCATTGAAGTCTGAATGACCCCACTTGGCGTAATTTAATTCTAGTAGTTTAAATATCATTAAGATCTACAAAAGGCCATGTGGCCTCTAGAAGGCCCATAGTGGTCCTTTTTGTAAATAATTTCATTAGTGGCCCATAGTGGCCTCTATAATAAATTTAAGATTGTTTTTCACCTAAAAACAGTCATATTTGTATCCCCCCCAAAAAAAAAAGTTTGGGTTCATATTCGTTCATATAGACAAAGACAAATTATGAGGTCATTTTTGCATCTTTTCCCTTTTGACTATAGTATTTTATAATTCTAATTATATTAGTTTTCGATCGCACTAACAATATCCCGCATTTACCTATTATATATTATTCTTATATTTTACAAATATTATTTAACTGAGTGAATTTTTTTATGCTTAACTAAGTGAATATCTTAAAACATGATTATACAATGATGAACCTATTTTTAATTAAATACTCCTTCCGTTTCAAAATAAGTGTCATTTTGGAGTTTAAATATTGTTTCAAATTATGTGTCGTTTTAGATTTTTTGTGCAATTATATTCCTAAATTATCCCTATTAATATATCTTAGTTAAAATTAGGGATTTAATTATATACAGTTTATTTGATTCTCTTGCCAATTTTAAATTCCTTGATTAGTAAAGTGTGTGTTTGTTCAATTTTTATATTCCTTAATTTATTATAAAACCTCCAAAACGATATTTGACATGAAATGTATGGAGTTTATGTTTAGTGTAATAAATAATCAATAAATGACATTAATAATATTGAATTAACCTTAGTCGGCTCGAAATATATCTATTGAACTGCAAGTGTACTAAAGTTGTAACTGATCAAATGTTTGTTATTGACAAATAAATACATGCATTCAATAAAATAACATGTTTGTAATTTATGGATTAATTAATATCTCTTTAATTCATAGATTTTATTTGGTCTTAACTCCTATATTATTTATTTGTATAGGTTTTATTATATTATCGGTTTATATATAATATATTATAATATTCATAAAATTTAATGAGATGTTAGGAGTAATATATATATATATATATATATATATATATATATATATATATATATATATATATAAACTGAACTGAATATATGAGAAAGGAATTTAATATTTTTGTTTAGTTTATTTCTCAAAATATTAATTTCATTAAAAACAAATAATAACTAACTTTGTCGGAGGTGGACCGAGCATGAACTTTTAATATGGTCGTATACGACACCTACTCTGCAATTAAAGTGCAAAAAATAACCCACTTCCAAATTATTGTATTTTTTAGAAACTATTCATTTCTTGTCAATCAAAGCAACAAAAGATATAAAATATATACTTATATCTATATATGTAGATATTTAGAGAGAGTGGGCACTAATAATAAAGAAAAAAAAAGTGTGTTTAATATATCTTTATATCTAATAAAACAAAAAATATGATAGGAACTCAAGTTCAATAACTAAAACACCAAACTATTTTAACGACTCATAATTAATTCTCAATTAAACTTCGACTATGTCGGTAATCAAAAGACTTGCATTTAACATCTAAAGTTCAACAAGATTTCAAACTAAGTTTAACAATAAAATTAGAATTGTAAGTGGGTTCAACTGTTTGTGCTAACAATATAACATTTAAGTCTAAGCTCGAGCTTGATTATAATTTTAATGAACTCGAATTGTCACAATTCGATCAAGAACTCCAAATCAAACACATGCAAACTTGCATGCAATAGCAATCCAACAAGAAGAAAGATAATCGAAGAAGAATCAAACAGGAAAAATAAACCAAGAATCAACACACACGATTTAAGTGGTTCGGCTTAACATATGCCTACATCCACTGAGAGAAAACAATCCACTAAATCTCAACCAAGAATCAAGAGTTACAATGCAAAAAACTGAGAAGAAAGAACCCTAAATTTCTCTATACAGTGTTTGCAGTGATATAACTCTTTCTACACAACTCTACTGACTTCGCTCTCTTCTAATGAAATGAACTCCATCTTTTATAGAGTACGCAGATGAAAACCGCTCCCGATTCCGTTGAGAAACGAGGGAGAAATCAGCCCCGTAAGATTGCCTGTTAAAGCTGAAAACTGAAAATTAGCTTAAACAAAGAAAAGCCATAACCGTTTTTTTACCTGTCTGAAATCGCATTTGCGAAATACGTTTTTATAAGTGACTTTACGTTTTTCACTCCCTTAGCCAAATTTGCTGACTTTCATTTCCTTCTTTTATTTCTTTTCTTTCTATGATTGCATGCTATACTATATACTTTACAAACTCCACCTTATAGCATGAATCTTTTTGCTGAACACTACTTCATCTTCAGGACATCGATGGATGATTTTGCCTCCAGACCAATCAGTTCCAAACATAGCTGAAACTTTGCAACTGGCAAAGCCTTAGTTAATGCATCTGAAGGATTTTCTTCACTAGCCACCTTGCATACATTGATTTCCTCTTTCTCAGTAATATCTCTTACAAAATACAGCTTAACATCAATGTGTTTGGTCCTTTCATGGAAGCCTTGATGTTTGGATAAATGGATTGCACTATTGTTATCACAATAGACTGGAATACAAGCTTGATTTATACCAAATTCTGATAGTATTCCTTTCAACCATAGAGCCTCCTTTATTGCTTCTGTCATTGCTATAAACTCTGATTCAGTAGTGGAGAGAGCCTCCACAGACTGTTGAGTAGACTTCCAACTGATAGCTGTACCAAAAAGAGTAAACACATAGCTAGTTAAAGACTTCCTATTATCCATATTCCCTACATAATCTGCATCTACAAAACCACTGATTGGAGTGCTCAATTCTGTAGATCTTCTGAATTTTAATCCCATGTGAACTGATCCATTTATATATCTCAGGATGTACTTCATAGCTTCCCAATGTGCTAATCCTGGATCAGACATAAACCTACTCACCAAACTCATAGCATAGGCTAAATCTGGTCTACAGCACACCATGGCATACATAATGCTTCCCACTGCACTAGAGCATGGAATCCTGCTCATCTTGCATTTATCTTCCCTTGACTTTGGACACTGATCTTTTGACAACTTAATATGTTGTCCAACTGGAATAGAAGTGCTTTTGCTTTGATTCAGTTGGTATCTCATCAATACCTTTTTCAAGTAAGTATCAAGATCAAGAAACACCTCACTTTCCAACCTGTTTCTGGAAATGTTCATCCCCAAAATCCTCTTTGCTTAACCTAAATCCTTAATTTCAAACTCAGAATTTAGTAAGCTTTTGACCTTTTCCAAGTTAGCAATAGAATCACTAGCTATCAACATATCATCAACATACACTAATAAGAATATGAAAGAAGTATTTAGATCATGCTTAAAATAGACATAACTATCATACATGTTTTTCACAAAATTAATTCTCTTCATATACTCATCAAACCTGAGATACCATTGCCTTGGTGATTGTTTCAATCCATATAGAGATTTCTTGAGCAAACAAGTCTTTTCCTCACTGTTTGATACTTGCAAGCCTTCTGGAATTTGCATATAAATCTTCTCCTTTAACTCTCCATGTAAAAAAGCTGTGGTTACATCCATTTGGTGTAGTTCCAGATCAAATTGAGCTATTAAAGCAAGAAGAATTCTGATTGAGCAATGCTTGACAACAGGTGAGAAAATCTCAGTGTAGTCAACTCCTTCCTTTTGAGTGAAACCCCTAGCAACTAATCTTGCTTTGAATCTGATTTTATCATTTTGAGCAGCCTCAATCTTTTTCTTAAAGATCCATTTGCATCCTACCAACTTCTGATCCTTAGGCTTATCAACAACTATCCATGTAGCATTCTTTTTCAGTGACTCAAGTTCTGCATGAATAGCTTCCTCCCACCTTTCTCTTTCTTTACAAGTCACAGCCTCATTGTAATCTCTTGGCTCCTGATATTCAATATCTTCAGCTGCAAGGAGATCAAATGAAACCGTGTTAGTTTGATTAAATCTAATAGGAGGTTTGACTAACCTTCTTGGTCTATCTCTGACAAGTTGGTAATTTGATAGGGTTTGCTCCTCTTGATTTGTCTCTTCTTGATCTTCGTCACCATTATCATATTGCTGATATTGATTATTTGAATTAACTTGCAATGGCTCCACCTCAAACTGAGATTTCTCCTTATCAGTATTAGATTGCTCCATGATCTCTTCTTTGTTCAAAGACATACAAGTTTCATCAAATGTGACATCATTTGAGACTAAGCATTTGTGATTATCCTTTTCCAAGCACCATAATTTGTAACCTTTGATCCCCACTGGATATCCAAGAAACACACATTTTAATTCTCCTGACTCCAGTTTATCTTGCTTAACATGAACATAAGCTAAGCATCCAAATACTCTAAGTCTTGAGTAATCTGCCAACTTGTCACTCCACATCTCTTCTGGTGTTTTGAAACCAATTACAGTAGATGGTGATCTATTTATAAGATAGGCTGCAGTAGTTACTGCTTCTCCCCAAAAGCTTTTATTTAACCCAGAGCTAAGAAGCATGCACCTTACTCTCTCCAATAAAGTCCGATTCATCCTTTCAACAAGACCATTTTGTTGTGGAGTGTAAGGTGTTGTTTTATGTCTTGTTATCCCCTTTTTCTTGCAGAATGAATTGAATTCATTTGAGACAAATTCAAGACCATTGTCTGTTCTTAAGTATTTGAGCTTCTTTCCTGTTAAATTCTCAACCTCTGCAAGCCATTCTCTGAATTTCTGAAAAGCTTCATCTTTACTTTTAAGCACAAACACTCATACTTTCCTAGAATAGTCATCTATTATGGATAAGAAGTACCTTCCACCATTCTTGGTTTGTGCTTTGGTAGGTCCTCATAAATCTGAGTGTGCATAATCAAGAATGCCTTGAGTGGTATGAGAACCTGCAGTGAACTTTGATCTCTTGGTCTTGCCTAAAACACAATGATCACAAAATTCAAGATTGCTGATCTTGTCTCTGCCAAAAGCTCGCTGCTTATGGAGTTCTTGCAGACCTTTTAAGCTAATATGTGCCAACCTTTTATGCCATAAAATGGTCTTATCCATTTCTTTAATTGAATAGGAGCCACCAACATCAGTACCCCCTTCAAGTAGTATAGGTCATGTTTCTTTAAACCTTCCATCACTACCCTTGACCACTTTAGAACCTGCATAACTCCACCTTCAGCTGAAAGCTTAAAACCTTGTGAATCTAGCATGCCAAGAGAGATGAGATTCCTTCTAAGTTCTGGCACAAATCTAACATTTGACAGAATCTTGATAGAGCCATCCATCATCTTCAATGGAATTGATCATATTCCCTTAATTCTGCAAGTCTTATTATTCCCAAGCATCACTGCTCCATCCTTCATGATCAATTCATTAAACCAGTCCTTGTGAGGACTCATATGGAAAGAACACCCTGAATCCAAGATCCACTCTTCATTTGTATCATTTGATGTAATAGCTAGTACCTCAGCTGATTCATAGCCTGAATTTGAACTTGAAGCTTCTGTTGTGAGATTGGTTTGTCTTCTTGGAGCATTTGGCTTTCCCTTCTTGATTCATTTCAATTTGAAACAATCCTTCTTGTGATGACCAGGTTTGTGACAATGAAAGCACCTATTTCCCTCAATATCCTCCTTAGACTCTTGATTCAATTGAGGAGCCTTCTTGTTGTTGTTATTGAAATTTTTCTTGGGCTGATTCTTGTTGCCTCCATGTTTCTTTGCCATCAAACTCTCTGCATTACTTCCAGACTTCGAATCTGAACCCTTGGACAAGTCCTTGGTTTTGAGAGCATTAACCACTTCTTCCAGTGTAATGGTGTGCTCCCTTCCATAGAGTATTGCATCACAAAAGTTTTCAAAAGATTTTGGTAGAGCACTGAGAAGCATCAGGGCTTTATCTTCTTCCTCCAACTTGATCTCAATGTTTTCAAGATCATCTAAGAGTTTGTAGAACTCTTCAAGTTGTTCAAGGATTGATCTATCTTCTCCCATCCTAAAGGCCTAGCATCTTCTTCATATAAAGTCTGTTGGCCATGGTTTTCACCATGTATAAGCTCTCAAGCTTGTCCCAAACTCCCTTTGCAGTGTCAATTTTGGCTACTTCACGAAGCACCTTGTTTTCTAAACTCAAGATAATTGTGCTATGAGCTTTTTCAAGAAGAACCGTCTTGTCTTCAGCCTTCATGGACTCAGGGAGAGCTTCTTCCCCCTTCAAGGCTAAAGCCACCCCCTGTTGAACAAGCAGAGCCCTCATCTTCACTCTCCAAAGCCCAAAATCACCGGTGCCATTGAACTTCTCCACATCGACTCTTGTTGAACCCATGTCTTAATCGCCAATTACTTCCCACAGACGACGCCACTTGTCACAATTCGATCAAGAACTCCAGATCAAACACATGCAAACGTGCATGCAATAGCAATCCAACAAGAAGAAAGATAATCGAAGAAGAATCAAACGGGAAAAAATAAACCAAGAATCAACACACACGATTTAAGTGGTTCGGCTTAACATATGCCTACATCCACTAAGAGAAAACAATCCACTAAATCTCAACCAAGAATCAAGAGTTACAATGCAAAGAACTGAGAAGAAAGAACCCTAAATTTCTCTATACAGTGTTTGCAGTGATATAACTCTTTCTACACAACTCTACTGACTTCGCTCTCTTCTAATGAAATGAACTCCATCTTTTATAGAGTACGCAGATGAAAACCGCTCCCGATTCCGTTGAGAAACGAGGGAGAAATCAGCCCTGTAAGATTGCCTGTTAAAACTGAAAACTGAAAACTAGCTTAAACAAAGAAAAGCCATAACCGTTTTTTACCTGTCTGAAATCGCATTTGCGAAATACGTTTTTATAAGTGACTTTACGTTTTTCACTCCCTTAGCCAAATTTGCTGACTTTTATTTCCTTCTTTTATTTCTTTTCTTTCTATGATTGCATGCTATACTATATACTTTACACGAATCTTTCATTATTAGATGTTACTTTTAACAAGTTGAACACGAATTAAGATGATTTACCATGATATATTATGAGTCACTAAAATTGTATTTGGATAGATGAATTGAAAATGAATTAATTTTTAAATTCATTTAAATCATAGTAAATTCAAAATCCACTGTAAATTTCAAAATCATGCCCCAAACCCCTACATCCAAACACAACATTAAAAAAAATTGTTTTAAGAAAATCTTGGTTGAAAGTTGAAACAGACATGTGGACAACAGAATTTTGACATGTAGAAGAACACAATTACTGTGTTTGCAGATAATATGTTTTCATTTCTCATTTGTTCAAGAAATAGTGGGACCCATTGTCCAAATCAAACATAATAATTAACGGCGTTTGGTATAGAATTGACGGAATGGCGCATATGACCTACTTTTACAAGATAAAGGGTTAATTTGTACAGTTTAAAAAGATGGAGTGTTGATTTGGACAAATATAAAGAAAAAACAAATGAATTGATCAAGAAAATCAAAAAAGAAAAAGAGAGCTCAGTTCACAGGTTGCCTTCTTGAGATGGCAGGCATTTAATGGTTAGTTTTCTGTTCGCAAACAAATGCACACCCACCTACTCTCTCCCTTTCTTTCTCTCTCTCTAGAAACATCCATCATTCGCCGCCGTTGATCAACCTCCGCCGCCGGAGCTGCTCACTGCTCCAGGCACTCCAACCGCCGGAGCTCTCCATCTTACTTCACTAACTCAAAATGCCTACTTGTTTCTCTCTCTAGCCTCGTTGCCACTATTCCACAATGCAGTTCCCGAGCCTCACTCGAAAAGCCCTAATTTTACTTTAAGCTATGCCAATTTTGAAGTTTTCACTAGTGTACTCGACTCTATAAACCCTAACTCTGGTAGCCGATAATGTCTGGGCCGCCGATGGTGAAACCGATGAATTTCACCGAACCGGAGGCTCGACCGGTGCTTGGACCAGCGGGAAATAAAGCCAGATCCGTTGAATTAAGAAAGCCGATTCTCAAGCCGAAGAGTGAGAAGACGCAGAAGCCGCCGCCCATAGACGAGGCAAAGGGGAATAAGTCTCCGGCAGCATTGCGTTCGCCGGAAATGAATACGGAGAAAATCCCGTCGCCGGTCGGATTCAGGAAGAATGCCGGGAATGCGGTTTCGATTCTGAGGCAGCGTCAGCCGAATTTGTCAATGAATGCTTCGTGCTCTTCAGATGCTTCGACGGAGTCTTCCCACAGTAGGGCATCAACAGGGAGGATTAGCCGGCGGACCGCGACCTCGACGCCACCTTTGAGGAGGAAGCAACAATGCAGCTGGAAAGGGGAGAGAATCGAGATGGAGGGAAATGGGAAAACTGTTGGGAATGAGAGTGATGGTGCAGTGTTGGATGGTTCCTTTGTTAAAAAAAGGTGTTCTTGGGTCACTTCAAATACTGGTATGTTCCATCAGATAATCATGTTATCTACAAGATGCTCTATTTCATGTGTTCTCATCATTTCGAAAGGATTTCCATTTATTATTTGAATTTTGGCTAATCCATAATTTTTTTGCCTATTATCTTCAGTCTGCAAAATCAATTTTACGTGGGATACTATAAATGAAGGTGGTGTCAGTAATTCATATGTGAATAAATGTACCTTTCGCCTAAAATAAATAAATAAAATGTACCTTACTCTGAGAATGAGATTTATTTGTACTAGACCAGGAACGTAATTACCTTATCACATTGATCTTCTAGTAGATAACTCTTCTATAGGATTTTTCTAGTTATCATTATTGCTGTAAAGCAGCCAATCCATATCTAATCACAGTTATCTTGACTTTTCTCTTTCACGAGTAAGTCAGTTTGGCTGAAAATCTTGGGTTAACTTATCAGTCATGACGCTACCGGTGATGGTGATCGTGTATGACATGCATGTACCTAAGCAAATCTAGTCCAGCATAATACGTGTTACTTCAGTTGGCCAATTAATTAATATACACGAGATATGATGTCTGTCCATTTGACTTGGTGGCATTGAGACCACCTCAAACACTTAGCTGCTGTTGTGTGTGTGTGTGTGTGAGAGAGAGAGAGAGAGGGGTAGGGGGGTTGCTGTCTGTGTAGGCTCATGAAAATTGCCTAGGAAATCAGACTGCAATCTCCAAAAATCCATGTTTTTTTCCTTTTTGCACAAGTACCCAATATTTTTTAATCATAACGTCTTTGATTTATCTGTGCCTATATCAATGAGAACAAGGGACAAACATAAGAAGGGAGAACGTGTTTTTTTGGCAATGTTTATAGTGACTTAATCATATTCGTAACTTGAGAGCTACAGTATCATTTTCCTAAAATCTTGTCCCTTTTTGTGAAATTATCTTATCTAAATCCATTGCTTTTGATTCAAAATAAGCCACTGCACAAGTGGCCTTGACTTGTACAGTATATCAAGCACTTTGCTTTTGTACTGTAGTCTTCAATTTTTTAGGGAATGTTTTGTATAATATTTTGGGCCCGGCTATCCGCACCCCACTATTTACTAAACACACCCCATTTCAAGTGTTACTGTTCACATCACATGTGAACAGTAACACTTGAAATGAGGTATGTTTAGTACTTCCCGGGGTGCGGATAGCCGTACCCTAATATTTTTCTTCTTATATCTTAACGTGGTTTTTACTTCTCTCATAAACTTCAAGCATATATAGCGAGTTTTTCGGAATCTGTAAAATGTATTACAGTTAATTGGTGTGAATATTTTGAGTTTTGGATGGATATGTGGCAGGAGAAGTCATGATGGTAGAACTAGACAAATAAAAAGTTAGTTGTTTTTCTTTCTTTGTACTTCTGCCGTTTGAGTATAATGATGTCCTTCTAAGTGCCATAGAAAATTCCTACCAATACAAAATATAGAGTGCTATGTTACGTACATCTTGTCCTTGCATGATTGTCTTTTTCTGAGGTAACAAAGGAAACGTTTCTTTACACCATAGGCATTGGATGTTGGATTTTATGCTTACAACTTTGATGGAGGTAGCAAAATGCTTGTTGTACACCCTGCTCAGCTTCAACATTCCCATGTTACATGATACCATTCCTCTGGTCTTTGAAAATATATTATTCATGTAATGAGTAAACTATTGCTCTATGCTGGAACATAGTTTCACTGTCTTGATGATATCTTGTTTTATTATCTTCCCCCAGTTGAATATCAGTCCATTTTTTCATGCATATCTTAACATGCCATGCAACTGTTTTAGTAATTCCTTGTACTGATTGGTTTTCTTTCCAAAAGATCCACTGTATGCTGCTTTCCATGACGAAGAATGGGGCCTTCCTGTGCATGATGACAGGTACGTATTCCTCCAGTTTAGCTTACATTCTGTGCTTAGAACTTAATATTAGCAAGCAACTAGTTTGTTGTTTTCTTATTATTCATTTGTGTGCACCTGACATTTTGCAGGAAGCTTTTTGAACTCCTTAGCTTCTCTACTGCATTGGCCGAACTAACATGGCCTGCTATCCTTAGCAAAAGATCTACATTCAGGTAATATAAAGTTTGCTGTGGTATTATTATTAGAAAGGAAATTATCACAACAGTTATGCAGTAAGGTTTTTCAGGGTGCTAATATATTGTGCAAGTTTTGGACAGAGATGTCTTCCTGGACTTTGATCCAATAGCTGTGTCAAAATTAAATGACAAGAAAATTGCAACACCAGGAAGTCCTGCAAGCTCTCTTTTGTCTGAACTAAAGCTGCGAGCAATTATTGAAAATGCACGTCAAATTTGTAAGGTATGCAATGAGTACTGTGCTATTTTGATTTTTGTAATTTTTTTATCGTGTGTAGTTCAGCGTATTTTCTGATTGCATTTATGGGATTCATAATTTTACTGGGCATACTGTTTAGTACTATTATTTCTGTCATTACTTGTTCTAAGGGAAAACTTGTGTTCTAATAGCACTTCAATAATTGTCAATAAGGTGGAAATGGTCACTGTTTTTGATCCGAGTTCAATCTTATATGTAGTTCCTCAATGACAAGTACTTGTAGCAATTGCGTTAGCACATGTATACTTAGTCAGATAGTAAATTAGAAAGAAATTAAATCATTTGATATGGAAGTGAAAAAAAACCACAAAGGATAAAAAATATTATCCATTGTAAAAGAAGAGGGCAGATCATGGATTACTGTAGGTAACTTGAATTGGTCGATGGTTCTCTGAGTCTTCAACTTAAAGGATAAATCAGATGGTAAATTAGAAAGAAATCAAAACATTTGATATGGAAGTGATAAAAAAATATGGATAAGAAATATCATCTATTGTAAAAGAAGAGGGCAAATCATGGATTACTGTAGGCAACTTGAATGCATGGTTGGTTTCATTTAGAAACCACAAAGAATCCTTTAAATCAAGAACTTAAGCTTAACTGACCAGAAAGAAAAAATAAAAAAAAGTCACATTAGGAAATATATGAGAATTAAGGGTCTTCACAAAATACATTGCTAAGTGTGTAATCATTAGTCTGATGCTTGTTATACAGATAATGGATGAGCTTGGATCTTTTGACAAATACATCTGGGGTTTTGTCAACTACAAGCCGATTGTCGGTAATTTTCGCTATCCTCGGCAAGTTCCAATTAAGACATCAAAAGCAGATACCATAAGCAAAGACCTTGTTAGAAGAGGATTTCGTGGAGTTGGACCTACGGTTGTCTACTCGTTCATGCAAGTCGCTGGAATTACAAACGACCATCTCATCAATTGTTTCAGATATCAAGATTGCATAATCGCGGGTGATTCAAAGGATAAGGATGAGAGCATTGCATCCAAGAACGAAGGGAGACCAACTGAAGATCTCACTGAATTGGAATTAGCCAGAGATATCGATGATTTGAATTTGTCGCGGTAGTACTACTTTTGTGGGCATTAGCTTTTGATTATCTGTAATCTATTGTGTGAAGGGGTAGTTTCCCACACTTGGATCAGCTTATTGCCAATGAAGTTCTGTGTACAAATCAATTATAAATTATTTTGTTCTTTTTTCCTGTAGATTGCATTGTAGCATCTGATGTGTAGAGGATGATGATATGAGAAGGGATCTATCACTTTTGATCATTGCTTCGATCTATTTACCAAATCATCAACCCTGCATTTTCTTTAGTTATACCGACTCGAGAAATTTCTTTTATCTTGATAACCTATATTATTCTGGCAGAGTATGGTCTTTTGTTTCACTCTTTTATGTAAATCCAAATACAGTGATAGTGTATCCATATTTTGTGTAGATATTTGGTCTTTGGTCCCAAAGGGATTTTAACTTCAAACTTATATCTTTTTCAATGCATTCTTTCCTATCCGTTGGTTCGTCGTACCCAAAGGGGCAACCACATAGATTTCATTGTGTGCACACTATAGGGTTCTTTTGGTCAATTAGCTTGAAGTAGCCATAGCTGCATTCTTAGCAGTTCATACTTTTAGCAGAGCTAGACATCTAATACTATAAGATTCATTTTCTTCCTAACCAATTTTCAAGTGTTAATGTACTTTTTATATGCAGATGTAGCTCGTTTAATTGATTGCTGGTTTAAGATTTGTGTGTGTGTGTGAGAGAGAAAGAGAGATGAAGTATATCATATAGTTTATGAGATAGTAAATGGTCTGAAAACTTCTCTTGATTTGAAATATTTGGCTCGAGCAACTTTGTTTCAATCTCAACAAAGAAAAACATATTCACAAGTGAAAAATCTAAGCTACCTACATTGATATCAATAGCTTTTCCTCATAAAACTTTTTCAACAACTCTTTTCCCCCTTGTTGATGCCATTCAACACATACAAATCTTCTGTTTTCATGTCCTCTTCTAACATAGAAAAACTCATCAAACTTGGTATTCACAGTTTGAATTGTTGGAATGGACGAAAGCTGTTCAATTTCATCCCTCATTCTGCCCTCTATTCAACCAGCAAGAATTCACATGAACTGATTCATTCATCCAATCTTCCTAACTCTAAAATATGTGATATCTCTACCATTTCTCAGTGTGATTAGTTTGTTGAAGAAACTTCCCAGAAATGGCAGCTGCAATAGCTGCTTTGAAATTGGGATCTTTAGTTAAAGTTGAGGCCATCTGCTCTACAAAGTACTGCTGAAGTTCTTGTCCATCAAATTTGCCTTTCACAGTACTCTTCATCTCTTCTTGACTATTTGTCTTTGGCTTTGCCTTTGTCAGATCAAGAGTGATTGTTGGTCCAGATGAGCCAGCCGAATTCGAGCACGCCGCGCTGCCAAGTGTCAAGCTCTTATTGGATCCCGAACCCGTCTCGACTTTCGAGGGGTGAGGATGGTTATGCTCCCCTTCATAAGTTGCAACTACAATAGATTGATCTTCTATACTCCTTTGAACCTATACAATAATAATACCAAAATTCTTGCTTTAGATTACTTGTTTTCAACAAGCTTGGTTTGTATAAAGTTTGTAATAAAATGGAGTTTAGAATTCTAACCTTCTTTTTGACAGGACAAGTTGGGGCAAAAGAGCACTTGAAGTAAGCTCTTGGACAAGGGTTGTCTCTAGTCACCTTCTGTCCATATTTCCTCCATTGATATCCATCTTTAACTATCTGTAATTCAAATAACGAAAACCCCATAAGATATATGCTTCACTCAATCAACTCATGAACCAAACAAGTGTGATGTTGAAGACTCTTACAAGGCTTGAATCAGAAGCTTCTGTTCTAACATAAACGCGCGAAATCTTGGCCTTGATTTGTTCTTCCCTAGGTTTCTTGGATGAATCTTCATCACTAGAGCTGCTCTCAGAAGGGCCAAGATTTGTTGCTTCAATAATATTTCCATTGTTGGTAATACTCTCAGCTTTTCTCTTCCTTGAAGCCATGTTCATATTTTGTTGATTCTTGCTTGTTTGATGCTCCATTAATTGGCTTCTAAGCTCAGTGTAATTCTCACACATGATTGTTAGCAATTCACTCAGCTTCTTGTTCTCAGCATTAACCCTATTCAGCTCCTCAATCAAAGCACCTCTCTGAGATTAATCAAAACCAACAGAACACTCATCAGAATACACCACTCCACTGTGTGTTATGTGTGTGAAAAAACAACAAAGAAAACAAGAATATATACATATGAAACTCACCTCTTCATTCAAACTCACATTTGCTTCCACTCCAATGAAACTGCTCTCCACTTCTTGTTTCTGCAATTAACCAAAAGGGTTGAATATTATTTTCCACTTTCTAAGTAAGAAAAAACCACATTGATATATAATGAATCAATAAACATACCGTTGTGGGAATTAGCTCATCAAGAAATCTGAGAGGCTTTGCATTAAGATCCAATGAAGTGTTGAGCAAACTAGTGAACTCCATAAAACGATTTCAGACAAGGTTTAGTAGTGGCTTCAAGAAGAAGGTTGTGAAGATTGTTGTTGTTGACTGTTGACGTGTTTGGTGTTATCTTGCAGCACTATCAATATATGGAAAGAAGATGTTTGAAGATATATATAGATTATAGAGGAGAGAGAGAGAGAGAGATAAGACAAGTTGAAGGAAGGTAAGGAGGAAGATGGAATTGAGGAGATTAAATAATGGGCTCATTAAGAGCTGTATTTTTGGTATGATCTGATTCTGGACACTTTTTTTTTATTATTTATTTAAATAAATAAAATATAGATAGATGTGGAATAGCAGTGTGGGCGTTGGCAATGAAAATGAAACATTGGTCGGTCATTTTGAAATTTTGTCACACGGTTACATTATTTCATATCTTATCAGTGTGTTTATACTTGTGTGAAACCCCTAGTCAAAAAGTATATTCAATTCAATTCAATTTTGCGATCTCAATTTTAATTTTTTTTTGTTATATTTGTGATATTAATTTGTTATATATAATTCAATATTTTAGTTTTAGAATAATTTTTTCATTTTTTATTAAATATGTTATTTGGAATTCGAATTTGGTATTCTTACTGTGTTTATAACTATATGCGTATTTTTATGTAAGTTAATTGTTTGTATCTATCTTTTCTTATTATATAAATTATTATATTTTTGAAATTCGAAATTCACATCCATCGTCCTTTTAATATACAGTAGAAAATATTATAAACAATAAAGAAGACAATAAATTATTTTCTAAAGCCAAAGATAATAAAATCTTAAATAAGAAAACAGCAATAAAAATAAGGGTTGACAAAAACTCATCACGTTCCTCTAAATCTATGAGATAAATAGATTGTTAATATTAATGATTACATTTTAAATAATATCCATTCCACATCATGGTCTTGGTGGAGTTTCTCCACCTTTCTTATTTGATATTTATGTATATTGTGAAGAAGAAGTATAGTATCCACAATTAAAAAAGAGTCATAGATAAATAAGAATTGTAAGAATAATATATGCAATTATTGTGATATTTATTTATTAAAAAAAAAAAAAAGGAAAGCGAAAAGTAGGAGAAGACTTAGAAAAAGAAGGAGATTGAAATTCTTTGGGAGGGGGTCAAAAGTCAAGCCCACCTTTGGGAAGACGAAGAGAACGTACGTATTTGTCATCACCTCACCAAATTATACAATTTCAACTTCCTTCATTGACCAGTCTCTTTCTCTTTCTAGAGAGATAAAATAAATATACTTAATTATATATTTAAATATATTGTATGTATGTAATTATTTGTGAGTCGAAGTGGCTGTGACTTGGGTGGCCTTACTTAGCTGTCACGTTTACGCGCATTTTCCACGTTAGATTTTTATTATATGCTTACCCCATCATATTTAATTTTTTTGGAAGCTACCATTTCCTCCACGCGCTTCTAATTCTTCCATCTATTTGTCGGCTTACGAATTTAGTTACATGTGATACTCATTAATTATAATTCATATTTCACAATTTTCATATAAATTTGTAAAAATAAATTTTATTTATGGACAATGAGGATTTTGTCAGACAATAACTATTCATGAAATTGTCTCATATAAATTTTTATGTTTACGTAATTACCTTTGTTATTCATCAGTTTGAGGTTGAAAGCTTCTACAAATTAATTTAAAGAGATTGGGAAGGATTTTTTTTTACAATCCAATTTTAAACTTACGTTGAATTAACAACTCAATTTCCTTAAGTTGTTAATAAATGACAATATGTATTAAATTCAAATTCACACTGTTGGCTCTGTCATGATCTGTAACCATTCTTTTTTTTTTCTTTTTTTATCATCCAAATCCAAATTATACGTGAACATGAATTTTTTTTATCATCCAAATCCAAATTATACATGAACATGGATTAGTAGGATTGGGGAAATTCGACTAGAAAATACTGGGTTTTTGAGATAAATGTGAATAGTTAAAATCTGTGTTTGTTTAGAGATTTTGTAAGGTATGATTAATATTATATATGCTGGAAAATGTGTTATTATATAATATTATATTGTTAGTTGATGTAATGGTAATAATTTGATGATTGTAATAGTAGAAATTTAGGTGTGTATTGAAATTTGTGTATTAATAGGTGATAGTATAGGGTTAGTGATTGTGTTTTTATTTAAATAAAGTAGGATTTTGGTAGATTATATAATCCTCTTCTAACCTCAAAACAAACGGGGATTTGGATGAATCCAAATCTCAAATCCCAACTAATAAACACTAATCCAAATATAGCTTTGGGTGAAAAAATATTTTTTGGGCCCAAAATTAAAGCTTTTAGAGTTCAAAAACTTTGTAATATTATTTGTGTATTCAATTCTTTTGGACTACTGGATAATTTATATTTTCATTTGACAAAGAATAATACTCCTTTTCCTTGTATTATTTATTTTTTAAATATAATTCTGAGTAACCATTCACCTCAATTAACAGCCCATCATCAGGTTAATTAACCCAATTCCTCCAATATCATCTCAACAATTAGTCCATTTCATCACATCCATTCAAATCATGGTGGGTTTAAGATTGTTAATTCTACTCCAATGATGTGAGTATTATCGTAATACTATATGATATGTGATGTGACGATCAGAAAAAATCCATGTTAATGCATTTTGATTTTCAAATTAATTTGATCATATTTCTAATTTTGGATTTAAATTTCTTGATCAATTGAGAGTAAGTTGATCAAACTTTAAATATCATAATTTTTGACAACATTAGAAGGAGTGCTATTTTGTAATAAAACGTCGTAGCAATTTCACTCGATCTTCATCGTGGCGTGTCTCTCTTTTATAATAATTATTAAGTTCCAAAACACTGGATTATAAATTAATCTGAGTTAATTAATCAAAAGAGAACAAAAAAAAAAATATTTATATTTAGAAATAAAAAAATGTCATAATCAGAATTCCAAATCATGCACGCCAGTGGATTGTATAAAGATTGTAGAAAACACAAACTTGACTATCTTTCCGACATATTCTATCACTCGATGGATGTTCTAGAAGGTGAGAACCCGCATGTGTGTACTTTGCACGTTTTTTCTAATTCAGTACATATATTTTCTTGACTAAAATATCCTAAACTTGCCTCTAAATTTAGGTAGGTACTGGTGTATTGTAATTTAGTGTTTCATCTTATATTTTATTATTTTTAATTCATGTCATGTATAAATTATTAATGTCATATTTACCCTTGACGTGCGAGGATTATTTTTGAATATTAGATAGACACTAATATGAAATAAAGGATCTTGTAAAATTTATGATAAATTGAATGACAATTGACAATATGATAAATTTTTTATGAACTCGTAAAATTTAAGATTTATTTACTTGATTAAACTTGTATATTTCAGATCCATAAATAGGATCACTCAAACTCAATAATTTTAAAGTGTTTAGAAGTACATCTATATTTTAACAAAAATATCTATGAAATTTCAAGATACATTTTAATAAATGTTTCTTACTCAATCCGTTTCAAAATAATTGTAGGTTTAGGACAAAAAATAATCTCAAAATAAGTATCATCATAGGATTTCAAGACATATTTACCTATAATCAACCAAATATATAATCATTTATTCATACCAAATTAAATGTGTTAAAAAAAAATATAACCTTTTACTTATACCATATTAAGTGTGTTAAAGATGGTTTTTAAGAGGAAAAAGGAAAAAGACCCCAAAATAATTATACTTAAATAAGGGTAAATCAGACTTTTTATCACCTTTCTTAATTTTTGTGAAAAAAATTAAAACAATATTTATTTTGAAATGGAGGAAGTGCATTAAATATACAAAATAAATTAAAGAAATTTAAAAGAAACTACTCGAGAATTCTAGATAAGGGGACCAAGTTGGCCTTGTGACTTGTGATTTGATGAAATATAAGTGTAAATGTGTAATATCTGCTTTTACGAGTATACATTGACTTAGCATCTACAGAATACAACCAATTTTTATATAAATAAAGATAAAATTAAATTTTAACAGTTTCGAAATAAAATAAAATAAAATCTAATCTTCAATACGTCTCATTATTATCTCATCACAATGTGTTAGCATACCCTGAAAGTTATTTCATCAAGGATTTGAACACAAAATCAAACAGAATATCATTTATATATAGTAGAACTCCACTTACGTTACGTAGGCATATATACAAAATATATATATAGAGAATCACTATTGAGATCCTATGTTAGTACAATTACTATATGGGATACATATTTTTATTATTTCAACAGAACTTGCATCCCACTTGAACTAAATCAAGAAACGGTGAAAATGAAATGAGACCAAATGCAATGAACCATGAAAACGTGTCAAACTTGGCTGGTCCACTTGGGGCTGATCACATATGATATATGATAAATAATTAATCAACATACATATGACTAAAAATATATAGATTGATTAACTAGAAAGAACAGTTGTGATTATCAAAACCAATCTGTGATATAAACCCCATTATTTACTTATGTACCAAACTTATTTTCATGATTCATTCACTTTATTATTTTTATTTTTTATGTTATAACTTATAAGTTATGAGATTGACCTGTTTTAAGTACAATATTAGATTTGTAAAATGATCTTTTAAAAGCCTTATTAATTATGTGCAACATAACCTCTGCATTTGGATTTATCCTTAAAAAATATTAAAGATAGAAAATAGACTTTAGAAAATGGACACGAATTCCATATCTGGTCTTTGGTACACCAACCCATTTTCTTGGCTTCTTGTTTGTCCTTTTAAAATCCGTGGACGGTACTTACAATAGTAAATTTATTTTTTAGGTCGCAATTATTAATTAATTACATTAAAATATTTTGGTTGACTCTTGTCTCATACAGTTTGGATTCTAAAATTATATATTATTTTATCAGTACATATATAGTATATATAATAAATAGAGTAACCCAACACAACTAATGAGAGCTTGTACACAATTAATTAGTTTGATGCATAAAGAAGAGTTTAAGGGGTTTTTTCCTCTCCCTATTTTATATTGGGGTAAAATAAAGTTTTCTCAAACCCATACAAATAATAAGACTACTCTATGTTTAGGGGGAAACGATTAATTAGTATGACAAGTGATATAACAAATTAATTAGACAGACACGATATTTTATCCGAATAACAATTTAGTAATTAAGCAATTAGTCAACTTTATAGCTGTGAGTAAATTAATTTCACAAGCCAAAAAAAAAAACGAGTAAGGAATTATTTATCAGAATCTGAAAACATATATCTATAAAATATTTCAACTCGATCTATATATCTTAAAAAAATCAACTCCGGCCAATATATAAAATGATTGTGAATCGCTTTTTCCATATGATGATTCAAACATATGAAACACGTGCAATTGTTTGGTATAGATTTTTGTTGTTGTTGTTGGTTCAACATTTTATTTAAATACATAGAGGAGTATGCATTCTTCATATTAATTTATCCTTTAAATTATTTAAGCTGCGTTTATATCATGAAGAGATTTGAGTCTAAAAAATTAATACATTTGGACTTAAAATATTATGATCCGAGGTCAACGCCATGTTAAGTAACAATAAGTTCAAAAATCACCACAAGCTCTAGGTTTTGTAAAACCATTAATCCCTTATAAGAATTTTTTATTTTTTTTTACCAAAAATAAGATCCATATTTATCAAACAAGATCTTCTATTCTATTTTGGTGTTTCATAAGTGTTTCAAAATAACCACCATACGAGTGAAGATGACATCACCGGCGTAAATTAAAAATAATAAAATACAAAATGAAACATCAAATTGAAATATAAAAGCTCTAATTCCCTATTTATTGGTTTTTCCAATGATATGATGCGATTTAATCACTTATAATACATTTTTGTATACTGAATGTTTTGTCCAAATTTTTACTCGATCAAATAGTTGGATTTTCCGTAACACTCTCTTGAACTAAAATAGTAAAATGTGCAAACAAGTTGTGACATATTACTTATATATTTTTAATTTTTATTAAATTTTATGAAGCATCTGTACTGTTTTTGTTGTATAAAAATTTGTTTATCGTATTTAATTATAGAATGCTATGTGTACGGTGTATAATAAAAATATATAATAATGTCGTATTATATATACACGCTTGAAATGAATATAAGAAATAAAAGTAACCATAAGACCAAATAAATTTATTTAAATAGCAAAACTTCTTTTCTTTTCATATACAAGGATATATAACAAAATTCGTTTCTACCCATGTTTTTACTACGGTGACTAAAATACCTTTATTCGATACATGGATATATACATGAAAGTAATTTCATGATATAAAAAAATTTATAACATTTAATAACTCTCAAAATATAATAAGAAAAAAATAAAGTAATGCCGGATTTAACGTAAGTAGAGCTGTTTGGGATGATTTGACGCAATCAGCTACCACACTGTTGAAGAATGGTCTAGAAACACAAAATTGTATGCTACAAATTAAATAAAGAATTCGACAAAAAAAGAGGAAGATGCATGAACTAATTTACTAATCATGGTTAGTCGAATCATGCATGTACCCATTATGTGCTTAAACTAATTTGATGCGTGCATCAGTTGGAATACAACAAAAAAGACCAAAAGTTTTCTTTTTTTCTTTTGTTTTTTCATGTAGAAAAATAATATGTTCGAAAGTTGAATTATTATTAGTAAACCTTAATAAAGACTTGAGAATGGACCAAAGACCAAATCTATTTACAACTACCTGCACCTCCAACTTGGTGCCATGTTCATCCACTCCAATTACTTATCCTGATTCAATGGACCGTGCAATAGCATATACTTCCTTCATCCAAATATTTATTTATGTTTCTTGAAATAACTTTTATTATTATTATACAAATTTCAATTAATAACCACTTTGGCAATTTCCAAATACTCTCCTTTTTGGGATGATAATACCTTTAAAAACATTTTTTTGGATGAATAGAATAATAATTTGGAGCACAAACAAAATTTATAAAAATACACTTTTTAAGGATTACATTAATCATTTGCGAATATTACAAAAATAGAAGAAGACGGGCACCTCCGCATGTCCAAATCCAGTTAATTGGAGAAAATGGGTTTCCTCTTTACAAAATTCACTTAAAAGTCTTGATAAGAAAAATTGAAAAAAAATAGTAATAATAATTTGTTGTTTATTTTTAAAGCACATGGTTTAGGAATATTTCAATTGTCAATGGTTGTATAAACACGAATTTTAGAAGTGGGACCACATTTGGATGTAGTGGCGGCGGAGATCATATTGGATTCGACTTCAATTTCCAACTTTGTCGTCTGAAATACTTTGAAAATTACTGTGTTTTAGCCATGAAATTCTTCAAATTAATTATTATTAGCCGTGAAAGAATTTTTCCAATGGATTGGTCATAATATTCCATGAATTACTAGCTGCTCCACTTTATCACTCTATTTTCGCACTTCAAACAAAAACCACAAGAAAATTCTAATTTTGTTTTTTACACTTTTCTATCCTTCAAATAATTATTTTTTTGGATTTTATATAAGTTATTTCATTTCATTTTCTCTTTGCAAAAAAAAAAAAAAAGAGTCCCGAACTATTTCAAAACAATAATGCAATAGGATTCAAAGAACGCATTCAAGAAATTTAGAAATTATCATCCAAATATATTGGCTCAAGAAATCCTAAAGGTCCAAACACAATATGATAATAATTAATAACAACACTAATATATTTTTCGCTAGTTTTAGATAGTTGTTTTATGTCAAAATCTATAACTCTCAATTCTTAGTTTAAACAACTTTCCCTAACTTGGACAAAGTTTTGAAGGATTTTAGTAAAGGAGTAGTAGACTTTGACTTTAGTAAAAGTCTATTTAATTTTCAATGTTAGGATAGGAAACATATAAAGAAAACAAAGCCAACATGCCAATGTTGAATTTAATTAAAGTATATATTGTGTAGCTGATTGGATCATATTTTGATGAGATATTGGCTTACCAAACTACATAGCTGCATCCACTTCAGAAAATATATTTCTAATATATATATATATATATCAATTTTGAGTTTGTGATTAAAAGTTAGGTGATTTTCTTTTTTAAATAGATAGGCAAAGTAATAATTTCACGCGGTCAGGATGATTATCATTTTAATTGGAGGATTTTTAAAATTTATATGCTAATATTTATATATATACAATCAGTATACGAAATACAGATTGATCATACAATCCTATCCATTTAGCAATTACATTTAAAAAATGAAAGAAAAACATTATTTTGTAAAATCTATTGATTGAATATATCGACATACAAATAAGAGCATGTTCAACTATGTTATGAGTTCTTTAAAACAACTTTAACAGCATGATTGATACAGTAGAATGAAATTATGTGGGAATGAAATGAACCTAAGAATGAAATGATGATGGGAAAAGAATGATATAAAATGTTTATTCCTATGATTGGTATCACAAAGGAATAGGAAATGAATGAAATAATCATTATGATTATATTTCAAAATTAATAACTACAAATAAAATATTAAATCAATTTTTTTTTACCAAATTACTGTCCACTATAATTTTATTTTAATATTCTTGTTCCATTTATCACTCAAATTTAAATTATCTAGTATATTTAATTAATTAAATAAATTTACAGAAATTTAATCATTGCATTAATATTAAGGTATATTTTATTTAAATATTTTATTTTTAATTTTATTATTAGTTTACTAATTTTGTATTATTTACATGTTCTTCCAGTAGTTAATTATATTATATATTTATGATAATTTTTATTAATTATTTCATATGATTTTATGTTATTAAAATAATATTTTAATTAGTTATAATTTGTTTATGTATTTTTATACAAACTATTATTTATCCTAATATTAATTGAATTTGTATATATTTTTAAAAAATTAGATAAATCTTATACTAAACTAAAATTATTTGTATTATTAATATCATATTCATATTATATTATGTTTTTAAGATTTTTACATTCATTTATTATTTTTATACTATTTATATATTTAATTTTATTATTTATTTGATATTTTAATATTTTTTATTATTTATAAATAATTTAATATTATTACATAATTTTATATAATAATTTAATTTTGGGAAGTTAACTTGTAAAAAGATAAAATAATTAAATAATGATAAAATTGTCAAAATTAATAAATATAGTTCATTTCCTTATAGGTAGGAATATATAATACCTGGGTAGGAAATAATGACCATTCCCTCGTCCATGGTAATAACAATTCCTAGGGGAATGATGATTCTCACTTCTAAACTATACCAATCAATGAAATAGAAATGAAGAAGAATGAAGGTAGGAATGCTGATTTCATTCTCATCCCATGCCATCATACCAATTATGTCGTAAGATGTTTAAGAGTTTAAAATAATGTTATGGCTTTATAAATTTGAAAAATAGATAATTTTGATTATGCTTTTTATAAAAACTCGCCTAATGTAAGAAAAAAATGGCGTTAATTTTTTTTTTTTTTTTTGCCATCTTTCATAAATTAAATATAATTTTAAAAAAAGCGTAATTAAGTAGTTATTTATAATGATACTTGTAAAACACATCATTAAATTATTGTCAAAGAAGGTTTTTATCTTCTAGCCGGTAAATGTCCTAATTAATATTGCTATCATAGAGTCAATTTTGTTTGTAGTAGTACAAAATTGTGCTTTGATTTTTCCTTTAGTCCATGTGAATTTTCAATGTGGGGTATATTTGTATACACTTGGTTTTTGGTCTCGTTATACTTCTTGTCTTTTCATTCCTTTAATTTCTCTACTTTTTCTCTCCGTACTTCTCGTGTTTTTTGGGGTCAAAGAAACTGAATTAGTGAAATTTACACTTTTATAAGATATGGATGATTGACAATTCACAACAATTTATATATAAAATCGTTTCACATATATAATTTTATAAGATTAAGTTTTGTTATTAACAAAATAAATTCATTTTTCATAAAAAAAAAATTCTACTTTATAAATATTAATTATGAATTGATTTGTCTCACAAAAATTCTTGTAGTAATGAAATTTTAATGAATTTTTGTTTTTAATTAATCAGTCCTTACAATGTTATATCATATATGTATATATCATATATTATTCAGGTATAATATTTATTATATTATTTATTAATTGCGGTGTATGTATATATATATTTAATGTGACAATTGCATCGTGAGAAATTAGCCGATCGATTTCGAACAATTTGACTTTAAATAACCAAGAATTAGGTTAAACGGCCCATTTATTATCTATCTATCTTCTTTTCTTCTTTTTTTTTTTTTTTTAATTTATTTCTTTATCTTATACATACTTGCACATGAATAGTGTTATTTTGAGATTTTTATTCAACCCATAAAAAAGAAAAAAGAAAAAGAAAACAGAACTTCAGCCACTAAGTTTAATTTTAATGTACTCATTCATTACTCAAATAACAAAAACGTCAAGAAGAAAACACATCATAATTAACTAAAAAACAAAACATGATATCCCCTTTAAAAAACATGGCAATTAAATTGGTTAATATGTACAAATACAATATTGTATATATCATTCATGTAAAATAAGGGAAATGGTAGCCGAAATTGGAACAGTAACTGTATCTCAATTATTGAGTTTTTAAAATTCTATGGACTTATTAAAAAAAAAAAAAAAAAAGTCCTTAAAGTGATAAGCGTCGACGTGTTAATGTCCATGTCGGCGTCACACGTTTTATATTCAGAAAAACTTAATCAGGGTCTATGGTCTAAATATTTAATTGAATCATAAGTTGAGCAAGTTTAACCATTATAGGATTGACCTAATATTTTCCCCAGGATATTTATGGTTCAAATAGGTTAAAATATTACACACGCAAATTCGAAGTTTGTGGGATATTAATAGAATTTTTCATCTTATTTTATACTTATTTTCATTTTAGCCACTTACCTATTTTATCCCATCATTTTGATAAGGGGTAACCACACAAAAGTAGTTCAATAGAATAAAAAAAAAATTCTACTCATCAAAACATAATAAAACAGTTTTTTTAATCAAATTGATAGAAATATTTTTAATGTAATAAGTCATAATAATCAAATAACACACAAATATAATATAACTGCACGAGCCACGTGACATGACCTGCACTACCCGTGTGCACGACCTATGCGGCATGATCCGCACGATCCACGCATCACGACCCGTACAATTCATATGCATATACGGGGTCCACCTCCATTTTAGTAAGAACGTTTTTTTATCAAATAACAACTTTTTAGTTTAAATTTCAAATTGACCATTTAAAGCAAAATTTGTCGATTTATTACGTCTTTTCGACCAACTTTCAATACGTAGCATTATCTTTCCCAGTCATCAACTCAGCATCAGATCTAAATTTTCACCTATACATTAAATTCACAAGTGAAAACACAGAACTCCAACCACTCATCCAAATGGTTTTTTTTTTTTTTTTTTAAACGTAATTAAAACGGGAAACAAATTATATATAATAAAAAAGGAAAATAAAATATTGTTAGGATTAATAATCCACCAATTTCTATATATAAAATTTAAAGGTTTGGAAAACCTATATAAATTATCCGTATCAACGAGATTTGAACTGAGATTTTGTCCAAGTTATAAAAATGGTATACGTCTTCTCAAAAAAGAGCGTGTCATTTGTAAAATCAAGATATTTAAAGTTCTAAGCTTAGTCCATCTTTGTCTGAGTAATGGGGCTTTTTTTTTAAGGAGTAATGGGCTTAGTAAGCTTATATACAGACTTCAAAATTATTTTCACATATATGGGCTGGGCCCGAATCAAAAAACTGAGCCCATAGTAAAGTCGTACGTTGTAGTTTCTAGAATAAAAATAGTCATTTCATTTGACTGAAAATACGAGCCAATATTAAAACTAGTGAGGGGTATTGGGGGATGTATGATACTTTAGGTCCTTTTTTTTTTTCCTTCATTTCTCAAGAGTTGAGACAAAATTACTATGATATTCAGCAAACTCTTGAATATCGAGGAAAAAATCTGAATAAGGTTAGATTAATATTTCGAATAACTTTCAAATTAAAATCAATGACTTTTGAATTTTTTTTGAAGCATTACTTTTAAATAGTTTGTTAGCTAAAATGGTTCAATTCAATCGCCTCACAAAAGATAGTTAAAGAGTTGAGTAGTGTTTATGTGCACAAAATGCATGGATCATGATCCATGAAATTGTGCATTTCACACCCCATTTTCATATAAAGTTTATTACGCGGATAGAATTTAATATATATTTTTTAAAAGACAGAGAATAAACGCAGCATTTTTATAGGGCGTCCAGCAAAATTCCTAAGCTGTTGAGATTTTAAACAATCAAAGATCTAGAGGGCAACCCTTGGAAATACGAAATGTTTATATCATAGCAGCGGAGAAAACGTTCTTGTTTAGACCAAAACACGTAAACTTTGTTGCGTACATGACTAAGGATTCAGAAACACCGATTATACATATACATGCAAAAATAACAGGCATTTCTGTTCTTTCCTCCTCGCTCCCAGAATTTTCTGTAAAATAAATAATAAAAGGGGTAAGTGCCAAAAGAACACTTAGTGGGGTTGATTTGTATATTGAACGGGGGACACATACTGTTTCTTACATAAAATACATATAAAACAATGTGGACTCCCAAGTAGTCCCAATGCAACTCTGGATAGGTTTCCGAAGAATACCTATCAGGGCCCCAAGGCGACCCCATTTGGGTTTTTACACCCCCTTCATATTGGGTTTCCGTAGAATACCCCCTTGTTGGGTTTCCAAAAAGGAATACCCCACTTGGCGTGCAAGCGCATGCGCAGTTAAATTGTCACATAATAGTTCTCACATAACACACAATGCATATTGGTCACGTTCACGTTGGCCACATAATTCACATAACACATAAATACATAAATCTTTTGACATATGTTGGCTTCCATTGAAAACCCCTTTGATGCGGGAATTACCCCGACGTTTCATCATATAAATCCAGTCGTGTTTGTGTCACTTGAAATCAATAGCTTTCAAAACCATATAATTTACTCGAATACAGTTCACGTAGGGAAAACGTTTCACTTGAAATCGACATCACATAATAATAGAATCTAAACCACATAGTCACATTGTTTTTCGTAAAGCTGTACAATTTTAATCGTAAATAAGATTTTACCCCCACCTCAGATGCTCGATAGTCCTGATCAAAAGTTCTCAATTTTATCCTTATTCCTGCCCCTCGCGTGTACTCCCTACAGAGTATAGAAACGAGACTTATCATCTGATTTAAATGCTTAAAACCAATAAAATCTATAAAAGAATTAACTCCTGAGAAGTTCTGGGGTCAGTTTGCTATTGTTCATAAGTCCAGGATCTTTTTCGCATATCTTATAAAGTTCAGGGACTACTTTGTCATTTCCATAAATTGAGGGGCCTAAGTGTTATTCATCCTAAATCTAAGGTTTAGGAATTAGTCCCTGAGTTCAATCAAATTCTCAAAATTAAATCCCCAAAACAAAATCCCCTCCTCTGCTACCTCTCTTGCCCCCTGCCGTCGCCGCCGCACACTGCCGGCGACACCACGTCGCCGGCGACCACCAACCCAACACACACACACGCGCACAACACACACAACACACAATCATCACATACGCACGCACATCCACACACCCGCCGCCGCTTGCAGCGGCGGCTCCTTCTTCTTCACGCCGGCGCAACAAGCGTCGGCCACGCACACCACCAGCCCGGCGCCGCCACACATGACGGCGCCCACACACACACACATATATACACACAGACACATACACACACAACGGCGACGGGGTAGGGAGAGGAAGAGAGAGAGACGGCCAATCGGGGCGGAGACGGGGACCGGGTCAAAAACCGAGCTCGTACTTAGACCGAGACCGACAAACTCTAGCAATTTAACCAATATACCTTGCCGGAATTCGTTGACGACGGCGATGGAAAGAAACAGAGAATAAAAGCTGGTGGGATGGAGAGGCGAGAGAGAGATATGTGTGAGGAGAGAGAAAGAGAGAATCTTTCCTAATTTTTATTTTCTTTACCCCCTTTTACAAACCCTTAGGTGTACACCCTTTCCCCCAACTTGCCATGTGTACTACATCTAAGTATGAGATGTCCTTGGGGCATGACTTTACTTAGGATAGTTTAATTAGAATTAATAATAGATTAAGATTTTTAAGTAAAAGAGAATGTGGTACTACATCACACGGGTCGGTTTGGCCCAGATCTGTGCCCATATATATATATATATATATATATATTTTTTTTTTTTTTTTAAATTTATGACATAACATTTATGTTTATTGAATATAACATTTATATTTACTGAATATAACATTTATGTTTACTGAGAATAACATTTATGTAGAAATATCATAATTTTTCAAAAAAATTACTTAAACTTTTTTAGTATAAAAAACATAATTAAAAGTTATGTAACATTTATGTTAACCGAGTATAACATTTATGTTATATTAGTATAACATTTACTTACATATATCATAACCTTTAAGTGATATTACTTAAACTTTTTTTTCACTATAAAAATTCATATAATATGGTTTAACCTTTATGTTATAATAATTTAACATTTATGTTATATTAGTATAACCTTCATGTACTTAAAGAATAACATAAAGTTGTATTATTATAACGAAAAAGTTAAATTATTATGTATAAAAGTTATATTATTACAACATAAAGGTTTTGAAAGATATTATAAGTCTATCATATAGTGCAAAATGTTATGTGAACATAACTAAAAAATTAGGTTCGCCAAACTAAAATGTTAGGTCAAATAACTGCGAAACTAAGTTTTGAGCTAGGATTTGGGCGTGTGAGGCGCGTGGGACGCGTGAAATGCACCCCCTGATAGAGTTGACCCGATTACATGGATTTAGAATTCGTACACATGGTGCACAAGAACATTTGTGTAAAGAGTTTCTTTAATAAAGTGGGGCTTTTTTTTTTTTTGGCATCATTCTCTTTTTTTTTTTCCCAATAATTTATTTTTCCTCCTATTTTGGAGGTTAAAAACTGCAATGTTTTTAATTCGGTACACATAGGCTTAGCTAGTTAATGTAAGTATATAATAAGGTCCTAACTTTGAGTCTGGATCTTCTATTACATTTGGTGTTACATCTTATGTTACATAACATTTAATACATGTCACATATTAATTAGTGATGACATTGAATACACGTGGCGTGTGGTGAGTGATTTGGAATAAAAGATGTAACACCAAGTGTAATAGAATATCTCACTCCCCTAACTTCAAGTTCCCCCACCATAATAACTCCAATTTTTTTTTTTTTTTAATTCTGCTTGTTTTTAAAATTTTAAAAAGAGAATCGATTTTCTCCAAATCAGAATGATTACGATTATTTAGAATATTCCGTTTTTTAATTGGATGATGTAATGATTTTTTCTTTTACTTTTTTTATGATTAAGTAAAATACTTGCTGTAAGTTTATCGGTTTTTTTTTTTTTTTTTTTATTTATGAGAAAAGCATTACAAAAGGATCACTTTAGGATTATAAGGCTTTTCAATGTATTCCCAGAATATTTAACATTTTTTAATTACTATAATCCTTCATTTGGAATAATAATTAGCACTAATCCTCAAAAAGTTACTTTCTTCATGTATTCTTAGCCCTTTAAGCACGTGCATGTGGTTTCAACCCCAAAACGTTGATAATGTATTGCAACATGGGTTAATTTTGACAACTACATTATACCACACTCTTAAGTATCGTGGTGAGATAATTTACTTGTGTGTTTATTGATCAAACGACATCTGTTATATGAATTTTCAATTTGATTTGATTCAATCATTGAAAATAGAATGAGTTATTTTTTTCACAACCATTTTTATATCTCAAATCGTGAATTCGTGTCTATCAACTTAGAAAGTAGACTTTTAACTGGATAATCTTTTTATTCTAAAACGACATTTGAAAAATAAACAAACACACATAAATTAAAAAAAAAAAAAAGATTCAAGTTTTTGAAAGAGAGATTGATTGATTCCAAAGAGAAGCATAGCATATGCACTATTTAGCATCATAATATAATAGATAGGGTAAGGGCTAAATTCCTTTATTGTAATGGTGGAGAAAATACCTTCTTCATAGACCAACCATTAGGAATGTCAGATCAATTATCTCTACCCTAGTGTTTGTCAATTCACTATACTACTATATCATTACTACTAAATATCACATCGAGTGAGAAGATTTTGATTTAAAAAAAAAAAAAAATTGCTTTTATATATGCACAAGAAGTTAAAAAAACGAAAAACTAGTTCGGTGTCTGAAATGAGTTCACACAAGATCTTTGTGCTAAACGGTATCTCATTTCATGTTTTAGGATGATCATCATATGAGTATATGACACTTGTACTAAATGGTATTATTAATATACAAATAACATGATGTAAATTAAAACTAAGTGTTCAAATAAAAAATGGTATGATTTTTGTCACTAAAGATCTCTACTGTGGGATAAGACTATTGTCGGCAAAAATCAAATATGTCCCTTAGTCTAAAATATTTCAAATTATATAAGATTATTGATTTATAATATGTAAAATTGAACGGATAAGAATATTAACATTTTGGTCAAATATTTAGATGGGATGATATTTGACCTTTTGTGTCGAAACTCTAAAGTAAACACCATTTTTGACCATCCCCCAATCAACAATATTGTGTTTATATAAGAAAAAATAAATTCCATAACCTTATCTATATCTTAAATTAAATTAACAATATCTTTATCATATATATTAATATAATATAAAGCCAAAGAAATATCACCAAAACTCTCCCAACCATTCAAAGTGTAGCATATTTTGGGTGTTTGAATGGAAGGACAACATTTATCCATTCATTTGCAATGTTTTTTTTTTAAAATTTTTTTTTTTTTTTTTTATGTATATCTTCCCTAAAATAAATAGAGTCGCGCATCACCATTCACTAGGGCATAAATTCCGTCTTTCATGGATTGCCAATGTGTTTATTGAAATCTTATTAACTAAGCAATATGTATGAATGTCAGCTTTTGTTTTTGTCTAAAAAAAAAAGAATCATGTCTATCTGAAAACGATTTTAAGAAAGTGGACTGAATTAAGAGCTTGTTCAAGTTAAGACTTTAGGTACATATTTTACATAATTATAAACAGTAAGAGAGAGAGAGAGAGAGAGAGAGAGAGAGAGAGAGAGAGAGATACTAATAATAAAAGAATTAGAAAAGTAAATGTTTTATTCCTTCACAAAAACACGCATCAAGTGCATGACCCGATCCGGGATGCATTTCACGCCTCATACGCCCAAATTCTAGCCCAAACATAGCTCAAACCCTAATTTCGCAATTATATTAATCTAACTTTTTAATTTGATGAACTTAACCTTTTAGTTATGTTCATATAATTTTTTGCAGTGTATTGCAAAATTATAATACCTTTCAAAACCTTTATATTGTAATAATATAACTTTTATGCATAATAATTTAACATTTTCGTTATAATAATATAACATTATGTTATTCTTTAGGTACATAAATGTTATGATATTTGTATATAAAAGTTATAGTAATATAACATAAATGTTAAATTATTATAATATAGAGGTTAAGTCATACTATATGAATTTTTATAGTAAAAAAAGTTTAAGTAATATAACTTAAAAATTATGATATATGTATGTAAATGTTATACTAATATAACATAAATGTTATACTCGGTTAACATAAATGTTACATAACTTTTAATTATGTTTTTTTATACATAACATAAAAAAGTTAAGTAATTTTACTTAAAGGTTCTGATATTTGTATATAAAAGTTATACTTGGTAAACATAAAAGTTACATTCGGTAAATACAAATGTTATGTTATAAATTAAAAAAAAAAAAAAAAGGTGCGGATTCGGGCCGGATCCGATCCGCGCGCCCAGTTGATCCATGCATTTGGTGACATAAACACTGCTCTTATTCCTTTGTAGTATTTTTCTTTCTTTCTTTTTTTTATTTTTATTTTTATTTTTATAAAAGGAAAAGACATGAAGTCACGAACACAAATACAACTAATAAATAATTTTGGGCAGTTTCATCATTCATGTGAATAAAACAAATAAAAGTTGGACCCATATGTAGCAAAATCGTGAAACAACATATGTAGAAGACCTCCTAACAGTTTCAGTTTTGACATTCATTCATCCATTATATCTTTACACTTTACAAACCCAAGTAAAAGTATTACACGCAGAGACAAAGGCAGAAATTTTGTCAGGGGGTCGGTCAATTAATAGTAGTATAAAAATTAGAATAAAATATATTTTTTTATTTTTCAATGAACATATGTTAAATTTTTTTATTTTCATTCTTATTTTCATAGACTTTAAAATATAGATCATTATTAATTTTTTCTGATCTTAAAACAAGTGAATTATGTTTGTGATAACCTATCTATGCATTTTAAACAAATTTGCATTAAATACTTTGTGTCAAAAATAATAAAAGTTAATTAAATGTTGGATACTAATTTATTTTTATTTGTGACCATAAATGTATTATACACATTTTGGTTTTTAAGAAAACTTACATCAACATTATATATTTTGAAGTCGGTATTTAAAGTGATTAAAAGAAACAAATGTTGAATACCAATTTATTGCAAAATATAAAAATAGATAACTCATATATATAATCAAGGAAAAATATATATAGATTCAAGAAAAAATAAAATTTTATATAAACGACAATTGTAGCTCAATTATACCTTAACATTATAAATGACAATTACATTATAATATTTTTTTATGTTTGTTTTCAAATAATAATTTTAAAATTATTAAATTATCTTATAATTATATTTATTTAAAATTCCAGGGGGGCAATGCCCCCCTTGGCCCTAAGCTATACACGCATGAAATGCAACTTAATTATATATGTTTAACATAAACATTTGTTTAATAACTCTATTTGAAGTTTGAACAAATCAATTACAACACCTCATAGACGTTTACATACACAAACCACCGAAGTATTATTATTGGGAATTTCTCACTTTCCTCTATAGATGGATAACATGGAGATAAATTTTAATTAATTAAAAAAAAAAAAAAGGAAATAGCAATTTGTATTGAATTCAGCATGGCCGCTAGTTTGTAGTCAACACTGAGAGTATATTTCAGGAAACTGGAATTATTCTCTTTTAAATTAAAAGCATAAGTACTATAATGGATTCCCCATATCATTTAATTACTATTTTGGTATCTTAATCTGTCGAAGTGTTATGCTCCGAAAGAAAAGGGTAAACTAGCTTTATATTATCTTTTTGAGTGTCATTTTCATCTAATAAGACTTGTGTTTCCTTTTAATTTCTCAATTTATTGAGAAGTTCTATGAGTACCAAAATTTTGTGAATATATTCAAATAAAATTATGAGGAATATATTTGATGATGATATGCATGATGGATTTATTTGAAGATTAGAGCTCACATCAAATTTTTGAATGCCACTAATCCTAATTTGATGGGATACACATAATCTCGATTGCATTTCTATTAACTAATTTTGTCCCTTCATACCAGAGTAGGGGCAAAAAAATTGCTTAAAATAAAAGTGGAAGTCACAAAAGTTAATAAAATCAAAGTATATAGGCCACAGGGCATAGATATAGAACTGAAGTTCCGTGAAAAAAATAAAAAAAGAGTGAGAATTAAAGTGTGTGGAGAAAAAAATTGAGAGACAGAATATGCATTATTCCTTCATAAAGATTATTAAAACTACAATATTCATGAAATTGAATATCATCTACAAGTCTAAATATATCAGTATATCATATTAAGGAGTGTTTGATTGTAGGTATCAGAATTGACTAATGACTCCTGTGAATAAGAGGAATCCATTGGCTTTGATGATGTTTGGTATAATATATATAACGAGGTTGATTACTAAGGTAATGATTTGATTACCAAGAGATGTTGGTATATCTGTATCAATATTTCTTAGAACACCCAGTACATATAAAATATGGATGTATTTTGAATCCTTTTCGATTTGAATTGATTTCAAATTCATTTATTTTAAATATTATATTTTAAATCTCTCTATACAAATTATTCCTATCTCATGGGAACGTGAATGTATGGCATAATAAATACGAAATTCAATAATGGAGAAATAAAATGAAAAAGAAATTATATCCTGAGTTCAAGTTACCAATTATTTGGAAATATAATGTAATATATTCGGATATGATTTTTTAAAAATGACTCACTTATCAAGATAATTTGATACTATTCATTTCGGATACTCCCTCCGTCCCGAGATAATTTGCACACTTTTCTTTCGGGGTGTCCCGTGATAATTTGCACACCCCCGAAAACAAAAGTAATTTGCACACTTTTCTTTAATTTTTGTTGACTTTTCAACTCAAAAAGTACAAAATTACACATTTTCTTATTCCACGTGTCAGGATGAGTGTGCAAATTATCCTGGGACGGAGGGAGTATTACTTACTCCCTTATCAAGATAAATCTAATTTATCTCTATACGATTTATCTACACGGCGATTTCTTATTATTATTTTTTTAATGGGAATGTAAAATATAAGCCAAGAATTAAAATACAAAATTAAAAAAAAAAATTCTCAAACTTTAGAAGAAAAGGAAAAATCGAAAGAAAATGTTTCTTCATGCCTAAATCAAAGCCTATTTCGGTTTCAAATAAAACGTTATTTGGAAATTAAAATGTAATCAACACGACAATACGGATAGTGGTGCCCGGTTTAACCGAACCGCCGGTTTCGGTTCCGAACCGGCGGTTTGGCCAACTGGGAAGGGGCTAACCGGAACCGAATCGGGGTATGTTCGGTTCCGGTTTGTAACCGCCGGTTAAACCGTAACCGGCGGTTCGAATCGCCGGTTTATCCGTTCGAGCGATCCGGACCTAACACGTGGCATTTAAAAAAAAAATAAAAAATTTCGCGCGAACCGTCAGTTCCGGCCACAACGGTTAGTTTTTGCTGGAGTCCAACGACACGTGTCATTTTCACAATTTTTCAAAAAAAAAAAAAAAAATTCAGAAAACCGGCGTTTCGAACTGACGGTTACGGTTTTCCAATATACGGAATCGGAACCGAACCGGATGAAACCGGTTCACGGTTTCGATTTGGAACCGAAACCGGTCAACGGTTTCCCGAACCGTTGACCCCCGGTTTCGAACCGGCCGGTTCCGGTTTTTTCAAAACCATGGGCACCTCTAAATACGGATATGATTTTGAACATATAGTACTTTACATATTAAATCAAATTCCACAATTTTTTTTTTCTTTTTCCGGTGAATCATTTGGAAAATGGTTTTTCAGTTGGGATATGAGATGGCTTTCAAGACTCTCTCTCACTCTCTCTCTCTCTCACACACACACACACAACCACAGGAGGGTTACATTATATAAGGTAGGTGTAGTAGTGGAAGTGTTGAGTTCAAAGACGTCTTTAGAGTAAACATCACTACTCATATACTCTCGCCATTTCTCTCCACATGTATGCCTTTCCTCTCCAAATTCTCATCGTTAACTCATTCTCTTTGTTTTTCAGCGCTTTGATTTTCAGTTTTGGATCTGAGCTTTTCTATTTCTCTGTTTCTCTTTACATGCACACAATTTGATTCAACTGTAATTTTTTTATTTAGTTTCTCTAATTGCATGTTTCATATTTTTCTATTGAATAATTTCATTAGCTTGTGAGTTTTATTTCGTTGAACACATGCACTTACTCTGTTTCTCGAAACAGATTCCGGCGAATATGGCGGCGCTGCCTACTGAACAGCCGCAGTTTATGACTACTGGTGGCAACAGAACACACCCCGATGAGGCGCTTATTGATAATATTGAATATGATCAGATTGTTGTACCTGATGTGAGCTTCTTCTTCCCTTATTTATTAATTTAATTTAATTAATTGGGATTCTAGTTGTGGCGTGTTAATTTTGTTGTAGAGTTTATATTTTGTTTCTTCTAAGATGAAATCAATACATGTATTCCACAGTTTACTGATTATCTTCTACACTGTCGTTTAAAGCTGGCATGCTGTGAACATACTGTTTATCAGAATTTCTCTATGAGCTAACTAATGATTTGGGATTTCTTGAATGTAAATTGGGGAAAATCTGCTTTGTATTTACTGATTGTTTGGATGAACGATGAAATTCGTATGATGTTTCATTTCAAAGCTAGCTTAAGTATCGTTTTAGTTATGTAACTTCCGATGTAATCTGTTTGTGAGTAATTCATGATTTAGTTTTGTTTAACTAATTTCATTTGAGTTGGAGCTTATGGCATTTTACCTTTTAAAACCCAGAAGGTGTGCAGTAGGTTTCAATATAAATTTAACTTTACCATTGATTTGTGCCATGCATTATATCTTTCTTGATTGTCCTTTTCAATCTCACAGAGAAAGAGCTGGAAGAACTTCTTTGCATATATGGGTCCTGGATTTCTTGTTTCCATAGCATATATTGATCCCGGAAATTGTAAGGCCTAGTCAATCTTCTTTAGAACAAGCTAAGTACTATCCGGGGATATTAACTTTTCATTTTCTTGCATTCACAGTTCAGACTGATCTGCAGGCAGGAGCTCAGTACAAGTATGGGGTGAGTCTAGTGAATTATGTTACATATGTTATTATCCTATTTAATGGTAGACTTGTGTATTATTCTACAGTTATAACATAATTGTGATTGAATTGGTGCGAAAAAAGTCAAGAAAGGGTCATTATTTGTTATAAGAAACTTTGTCAGTTGAAGAGGTAAAGATTGAGTAGTTAGACTATGTTGGTTCTTACGTTGCTGATAAGAACTTAAGAGTTTCATAGACTTTTGGTTGGACTAAACATGCATTATGAGTCATAGATGACTAAGTTGATTAAAAGCAACCATTTAATATAAATTTCTGTACCCTATTTTTGACTTGGTCATGCACATGTATGAGGGAATCCTTCGATGGACTTTGGGTATTTGGAGAAAAATATGAAATGAGCTTTTGAAAACATGATATATTAGGAAGAAAAACGCACAGTGAAAAAAGTTGGTTTGAGGGATGACCCAAATTATTTTTCAAGCAAGATTTTTGCTTAACATATTGGATGTATATCTGACCCTATTGCTTTTGTATTTTCACTTGATCACAGCTGCTGTGGATAATATTGTTAGCTTCATGTGCTGCTCTCGTCATCCAATCTTTAGCAGCTAACCTTGGAGTTGTTACAGGTTAACCATATCTTTAAATATTCATCTTTCCCTGGGGATGAAAGTTAAATGTTCTTTATGATGTTTAAGGGATATCCTCATGTTTGTAATGTACTAATTGTTGTTCAGGGAAGCATTTAGCTGAGCATTGTCGGAAGGAATATCCAAGGGTCCCAAATTATATTTTGTGGATTCTTGCTGAAGTAGCTATAGTTGCATGTGACATTCCTGAAGGTTAGAGTTCAAGAGATAAAAAAATTATTTTGTTAATGTTGTATTGGAACAACAGAATGCACTAAGTCTGCAAGTAGCCAAAATTTGTTTTTGTATTTTGAATTTATTTTCATGAGTAATTTGCTTAAGGCAAGCTGTGGGTGATGGCATGCTGACACCATAATTGTGTTAAATTTATCATCATACATAACTATATGCTTTTTTGCTACGGTGTCTTCTCAAACTTGTCTTCCTAATTCTGTTTTATCTTTTTTATGTCAGTTATAGGAACGGCATTCGCCCTGAATATGCTCTTCAGGATCCCACTGTGGATTGGTGTTCTTATCACCGGACTCAGTACTTTAGTTCTTCTATTACTGCAGCAATATGGGGTATTTGGATGTCCTTGACCTTCAACAAATTAGTGCTCTTTTATTGTGTTAAATAAGCTAATTGAATTGGTTATTAACAACAAAGTGGAGTAACTAGAGGAACATACTACTCAAATCTGATGCTCCGTATGGCTTTTTTTTGTTGTTGATTATGTTCTGTGCAAATACAGTGTTTCTAAACCTAGGCTCGAAATTCACAGGTGAGAAAACTTGAGATCCTGATCACTTTGCTTGTCCTCACAATTGCCGGTTGCTTCTTTGTTGAGCTTGGTTATGCAAAGCCCAATTCTTCACAAGTTTTACATGGTCTATTTGTTCCTCAACTTGAGGGAAGTGGAGCTACTAAGCTGGCAATTTCACTCCTTGGTGCTATGGTTATGCCGTAAGCTCCATGGCACGTTTTCTCACTCTATAATTATCGATCCATTTTATGTTTGTCGGTTGATATTGTTATCTATTTGCTGCAGGCACAATCTCTTCCTCCATTCAGCTTTGGTTCTTTCTAGGAAAATCCCACGATCTGTCAATGGTATCAAGGTAATAATTCTATACGAAGGATTGCTACAACTTCTAGTTTCTTCTTCGATTGTGGATATCATCCCCTGACTCAACGTGCATCTAAGTTAATATAGCATATCTTGTTATTTTCTGGCTTACTTTAAGACTACTAAGGTAATTTGGGTTCTTCCTTACCGAACTTTCCTCTTACCTCTTTGAAGCACATGAAGATGGAATGGGGGAGAGAAAATGAAAATCAGATTATCAATATTCTTTAATTTTCATATTTATATTATATAGAAGTTTTAATGTTAAAAGAGTAATATTCTAGCCAATGCTGGGAGTTATATGTCAGAAACTGATGTACCAGAGATCTATACAAAAAAACTGTGTAACCTAGTACTTTCCTTAACTATCTGAAGTTCTTATATTCTAGATGAGTTTAAATTTTTCAGTTTTGTAATAAAAAGAATAGATAGAGAATTATATTCCTTTTCTTCTTGCTAGGTAAATCAAATCAATAATAAAATAAAGCTCAACCTGTAGAGAGAGATAGAGAGACCGTGTATGATTGTTTTAGCAGTATAGGATATATTAACCTTCACATACATTCTGTATTTCTGAGATCATATATGTCATGCTAAAGCATGTATCAATTTCTCTTACATACAGGAGGCTTGCAGATTTTATTTGATAGAAAGTGGTTTGGCTTTAATGGTTGCTTTCTTCATCAATATATCAGTAATCTCCGTAAGTGGTGCTGTTTGCAATTCATCAACTCTGAACTCACATGACCTCAAGAGCTGCCAAAATTTGGACCTAAATGAAGCTTCTTTTTTGCTGAAAGTATGTTACCTTAACTTGGACCACAAAATGTACTTTTTGGACGTATGTGATATACTTTGATACTGATATTTCATGGGAACGTATGATATACAGAATGTTCTAGGTAGTTGGAGTTCCAAGCTTTTTGCAATTGCTTTGCTTGCATCAGGTCAGAGTTCAACCATTACTGGAACGTATGCAGGACAATATGTTATGCAGGTTTAATTCTATGTATCCTCTTTTCATTTCATTTGAGTAATATTAAAGCAATTCATGTTTTTTTAGTTTTTCTTTGCCACATCACTTGACAGAATCATCAAAACACCATATATGCATGATAAGGCAGTTTAGTTACCCTCTGATACTGCTAGAGCTTGAAGTTTGTTCGTGCTTATTTCCATAAATAGAACAATATTTGTTATTTCTGAATAGAACATTTCCAAATGACTAGTTTAGTGGTCTTACTGATCTTTGTCTCAAATTTCCTTCATGCATATGTTTTGTGTAGGGATTCCTTGATTTACGATTGAAGCCATGGATTAGGAACATGTTAACTCGATGTTTAGCAATAGTCCCTAGCTTAATTGTAGCTATCATTGGTGGATCTTCCGGGGCTGGAAACTTGATCATCATAGCTTCGGTAAGATACTCTTGGCTATAACTTGTATTTCTTTTTCTAACAAAATTTAATCATCCTCCATTGGCTTTGCTGTTCTGTGTATTATAATTAACACCGGAGTTCATAATGAGATCTAGTGATTCTTACATATTCATTCAAGAGTAGCCTTGTTATCAGACAAGTTTGAGATGTTCATGGCTTTTGGAACAAAAATTCTTATACTTGAAATTTCATTAGATCAAGCTTTGTTTCCACTGAAAGTTGAAAGTACACAAAACTATTTTTGATGAAATTAACTCTTATAATTAGAAAAGTGTCTAATAACCTTCTCTTGAATGTTCAAAAAAGAGCCGAACTTCATGATATTTTGGTGTATCAGCATCATGTTTCAATCATTCAATTTTTCATAATGAGTAAATGAAGTACTTGATAAAATCAACATCTTTTCGCATTAGAAAAGGGTTCTCATTAAGTTCACATGGATATTTTATTGATCTCTTATATATGGATTTTATATCTGTTTCATAATTGCAGATGATCTTGTCTTTCGAACTTCCTTTTGCACTAATTCCACTTCTCAAGTTCACAAGTTGCAAGACCAAGATGGGGATATATGCCAACTCAGTTGCAGTAAGAACTTGTCCTTTGTCTAATTCTCTCTATTCAGTCAAATTTTTATGTGTGGGTGCAATTATTCTAGTAGAGCTTGTCATTCTCTTTTTGGGTTTATGCTTCATCACTTATTGCATTATAACAAATTCGCTAAATTTTGGATTACACTATACTATCACATCTACAGTGGACCTTTCCACATTATGATATATGTTAATGTAACCAATTTGTAATATCAATTTTGGATGACAGATTTCAGTCACTACATGGATCATTGGCTCTTTAATCATGGGCATAAACGTCTACTACCTTGCAGAAAAGTTGGTGACTTCTCTTCGTCATAGTAATCTTAACATCGTTAGCATTGTATTTTGTGGATTTTCGGGAGTTTTGGCTATGCTAATTTACTTGGCTAGCATAGCGTATTTGGTCTTCCGTAAGAACAAAGAGGGATCTCACCTTATTACGTTGGCTGAAAGACCGGACATGGTTAATCGTAACTTGCCTAGAGAAGACATAGTAAGCATGCAATTACCTCAAAGAAGAACGAGTGATGATCTTGATTGAAACCACAATCTTTTTTGTCGAAAAGATATTAGTGGTAATAATATTTGAGGAGTTGGTTGCTCATAATTTGTTCTTTTAGAGAAAATGAGATGCATGTTCATCAGAATTTAGGGCAAAATGTTCGGGTGTTTCTTCTTATATTCTAATTTAATTTCTCATAGTTATAAATTCTGTCTAAAATGCTAGGCTTCATATTTAATGTACATATGTATAAGATATGCAAATTTAAAAATAAAAAATTATACCCCACTTTTGTACATTCATTGGATATGTTGTGGTCTTTTAAAAATTATTGGCGACTTACAACAGATTTATGTGAATTTTAACGTTATATTAACATGTAAATTGACCCGAACAATCATATTAAATTTATATAAATAAATTTGATGTAAATAAAGGTAGCACTTTTCTAACGTTTTAATTTGATGACAACTTTAAAAGAAGGTTGAAAAAATTAAACGCGCTTTTACTAATTTCAAACCATCGGTCACCCCATAATCAAATTGGGCCCAGATTTTATGGGCTATTAATTAAGGCTAAGAATTAATAGAAATGGGCTCTTCATTTTGAGCTGGGATTGGAAGAAGGCCCTTTTACTGAAGGCTTTTCAATGTATAGTCCCCTGTTTCTTCTTGATGTTTCGAAAACTAATGCCTTAACTCAAGGTAAATTCAAGATAAAGTTGTGTAACCTAGTACTTTTATCTGAAGTTCATACATTTTTGTGAGTCTTTAGAATTTTCACTTTTGTAATAAAAAGAGTAGATAGATAATTATATTCGGTTTGTTTCTAAAATCATATATGTATGAATCAATTCTCTTCCTTACATGAGGCTTGCAGATTTTATTTGATAGAAAGTGGTTTGGCTTTAATGCTTTCTTTCTTCATGAGAATGTATTGTTTACAGAATGGTCTAGTCAATTGGAGTTCCAAGCTTTTTGCTGGTAACAGGTCAAAGTTCAACCATAACTGAACATTTGCAGGACAATATGTTATCCCCTTTTGTTTATTTAAGTCATTTATGCAGGACAATAGTTGATATTTCCTATTTTTAATGGTCTTAGTGATTTTGGACTCAAACTCCTCCCATGTGCCGGTTGGGATTCCTTGATTTACGATTAAGAAGTTTTTAGCATTAGTGTGTAGCCTAATTGTAGTTATCACACTGGTGGATTTTTTAAGACTGGAAACTTGATCATAGATAATCTTGGCTTTAGCTTGTATTTCTTCTTCTAACAGAATTTAATCAACTCTTATAATTTCTCTTGAAAGTTCAGAAAAGAACCGTAACTTCATGATATTTTGGTACATAAGTATTTCAATTATACAAATTTTCACACTGAGCAAATGTTTTTGACTTGAGAAATGAGTTGAAATCTTTTAACACTAGAAAAAGGTGCTTATTAAGTTCACATGGATATTTTATATTACTTACTTCAAATCTCGATCCATTTTAGTTCTCATTTTTTATTTTCAATATGTTAATGTGACCAATGTATAATATCTATTTAGGATGACAGATTTCAACCACTACATGGATCATTGGTTCCCTAATCATGAGTATAAACGTCTACTACCTTGCAGAAACGTTGATGACTTCTCTGTCATAGTAATCTCAACGTCGTTAGCATTGTATTTTGTGGATTGTTGGGATTTTTAACAATCCTAATTTATCTAACTAGCATCGCATATTTGTCTTCCATAAGAATAAGAAAGGCTCCCACCTTATTGCATTGTCTGAAAGACTGGATAAATTAGCATAATCACAATAAGATGGCAGTCTTCCTTATTTTTACGGAAGACCAAATACGTTATGCTAGCAAGATAAATTAGCAAAACCAAAAAATCTCGACAATCCACAAAATACAATGCTAACTATTTTGAGACTGCTATGATGAAATTAAGTCACCAACTTTTCTGCAAGATAGTAGACATTTATGCCCCTGATTAGGGAACCAGTGATCCATGTAGTTGCTGAAATCTATCATCCAAAATAAATATTACGAATTGGTCACATTAATATATTGAGAATTGAAAATGAGAACTAAATAGATCAAGATTGAAGCAATGAGCATCTTCCATTTTTCAGTTTTCACCTTTTTATTAGCACTTACATTAAGACCAAAAACACTTCCAATAAATTTGGTATAAGCGATTGTTGGTTATTAATTTTAAATTGTATTAATATTATTTATAATTTGCTTTATAAATTGTAATTTCTTTAGGTTTATGGTTTGTATTTTGTTGTATTTAAATTGTAATTTCTAATTTTTTAAGTTGTAATTTGTATATTATATTGGCGTAGCTTGTAAATGTAAGTTCTAATTTTTAATTTAATCAAATTATTTACTCAAACAAAAATTTTATTTTGTAATATATGAATAATTGTAATATCTATATTTAAATTTAATTAAAAATATTAAAAAATTAGAATATATCTTAAAAAAAATTAAAATGAAACCGCCAAAATTGAAATCCTATGATTCGGTTTCTAATTGGCCCTTTATAGTTTTCGAGACCGACGATTTGAAACCGTTTGAACATCATTAGCCAAGAGTATTTTATTGAAGCTATGATGATCAAGTTTTGAGCCCTAAAAGATCTAGCAATGACAGCTACAGTTAGACCAGGGACTATTGCTAAATATTGAGTTAAAATTTTCCTAATCCATGTATTCAATTGTAAATTAAAGAATCACTACACAAAACAAACACATAAAAAAGAGTGTGAGACCATGATTGGTAAGACCATTAAAATAGTCGTTTAAAAATGTTTTATTGAAGTTAATAATAAAGACAAAAACTTCTGTGAAACTGGTGCACGGATCTAGGATCCGTGCAATTTGGGTCAATCAAATCTGGTACGGTCCTTTACGTGTTGGCATGGCCATTCATACACCGGCATGTGTTCCCACGCGCCGGGGAGGGGACGCCACACATTTAGTATATTTTTTGCATTTTTGTGGAAAATATGTATACATTTTAGTTATAACGTTCATACTTTTATATTATGATTTTCATACCTTTATGTTATGACTTTTATATCTTTATATTTTCTGTGAAAATTTCATTCCCTTTTAATTATGCAATTCATACCTTTTATTTAAGCATATTAGACCTTTTAGTTATGTCTTCAGACTTTTAGTTATGGTAATACTACCTTTATGTTATATCTTAGTAAATAAGGTAAAACATTTATATAATACAACTAATACATTTATGTAATACGATTGATATCTTTATGCAATATAACTAATATATTTCAGAAAAAATGGAATAAGATAATATACAACCATTTTTTATTAAAATAAGATAATACCTTCAAATAAATTTAGTAATATTTTTATGTTATATGATTAATATCTTTATGTGATATTAATAATATCTTTACTTATATTTCAGTAAAACGAGGTTGTACCTTTATGCAAAGGAAGTAATTCATTTATGCAAATGAAAACCTTTATACGTATTCAGTAATATCTTTACATTATTGTTGGGTGACCTTTATATTTTATTAGTTGCACCTTTATGTGACAGTAGTAGAGTTGAACTAAAACTAAAAATAGGTGAAGGTTAATATATCCTACACTGCTAAAATAATCATACACTGGTTGAACTTTATTTTATTATTGATTTGAATTACCAAGCAAGAAGAAATTAAAGGAATATAATTCTCTATGTAACCAATATGTTAAGACAATATCTTACTTGAAAATAACTTGGGTCACCCCTCAAACCAATTTGTTTCACAATGATAAGTGAATTTGATCAGCAACTGAAGAATCAACATACTCTAACTACTCAACCTGACAACAAATAGCGACCCTTTCTTGCCCTTTTTCACACCAATTCATTCACTATGATGTCATAACTATGGAATAACACACAAGTACTCTAAAATCACCAAATTAACTTTGGAACATTGGTTATGCCCGGTCAATTTTACTCAAGAAAGCAGAGTAGTTTCTATTTAATTTACTACAAAAATTAGAGTATTTCAACTTGCTAGCTAGATTTCCATTTGAAGTTATTACTGAGGATGGTATGCATCACAACACGCTTGATCTTAGGATGGTATACCCACTCTTAGTTTAATTTCCAATTGGATATTTGTATTTATTTACAGCCATTATTAGATCAAGGAAATGTCTAAGGACCTAGTCTGAAATCCAGAAGAATTATATTTACTCATTGCTCTTTCATCTTCATCCATCACATTAGACCAATCAAGTGGACAGCAACGAATGTGACAAAAGAAGATGCATACACGCTACATTGCTTTAGCTTGTGTATTGGTTTTATATATCAAAATAGCCATGGCTTTCCTCAACACCTATTGGCTGCTGTTGTGTTCTTGGGCTGGCATGCATTTGGCTGGTGTTTTCAAGAATGCATGTAATGGATCTATGATATATGCATGTTCAAAACAAAATCACCATGGTAATGAAGAGATTCAATTTCACTATGGGGTTAAATGATCAAAGTTTATCATAATATTGTGAGGATCAATCAATATTAATAGAGATATTTTACCACATCATCAAGTGCTAAATAAATCTGTCTTGGCCCTTTCACAGTTTCAGTGCATGTCTAAATGGTTTGTAAACTAGATTGCTAATTGGTTTGTGTTGTCCGTTTCAGGTCCATAAACAAAGAAAACTACAATCAAAGTAATTTTTGGTTAGAATGAATAGTCTTAATAATATATATCACTGCTTCACTTGATGATTGATGTCTATTTTTAGTAAGTATATATGTATATTTCTTTCACCATTTGGCATTCAATAATTGATATCAGCATTAAACGAAATGTCACTTTCATCCTACGCGACTAACAATTTATCAGTGGGGTTGGTTTTAATTAATACCAAAGTTCATAATGAGATCTTGTGATTCTTGAATATTCATTCAAGAGTCCTTATTATCAGACAAGTTTGAGATGTTCGTGGCAATAGGAATGGATGTTATGCTCTTTTAAAAATTATTATTGGCAACTTACGATAGATTGAATTTAATGTTATCTCAACATGTAATAAACACAAACAATCATATAATTATACTAATAAATTTCATGTAAACAAATAATGTTGAATATAAACACCAAGAAAATGCTTTAATTAATATAATGATTCACTAACGTCATTCAGCTTTACATCATAAGCACTTTCAAAGTGTTTAATTTGATGACAACTTTAAAAGAAGGGAGAAAAAAATACAATGCGCTTTTTCAAATTTCACACCATCGATCACCCATATAATAGAATTGGGCCCAGATTTAATGGGCTGATATAATCTGGAGGAGTCCATTAACAAGAAAAAGGCTAAGAATTAATACGAATGGGCTCTACATTTTGAGTTGGGATTGGAAGAAGGCCCTTTTCCTGAAGGCTTTTCACTGTATCGTACAAAGACTGCTTTACTGGTGTGAACTCTAAGCCCAAGTCCTTTAGCTTTTGGTTTGAGAATTTATATGGTTTTTTCCTTGGGTTCTTTTCATCAGAGCACCTGCATTCCCAGCCCAATAATTTGTTATTATTTATATAATAATAATAAATTATTACTTGGAAAGTATCTGATTCACTCGATGCAAAATTTCATAAAATGATCTTACAAATATACTATTTTGTCTAATCACTGTGGAAGTTTTTCACTAACTGCAGTGTTCATAAAACCTTTATCAATTATACTAATCCACCTGCTAAACAATCGCTATTGTGTGTGTGTTTACATATATATATATATATATATATATATATATATATATATATATATATATATGTATTGAATATCACTTTAGGGAAATGATGAGCTACAGAAAAAACTCTTCCAAATTAGGTGTTTAAAACAAGATAAGAAGAAACACTTTCTCAATAACGTATATATTGTTCACGCTTATTGTTCAAAGTCAAGTGAACATTCAAACAACTTGCATGAAAAAAATCCCTTTATTTAGCACACCAACAATTTTGTGCTACAATTAGCCGCAATTTTTTTTTTTTTTTTAATAATATCACAGGCTTTTATATTCTTAGTTTTTATCAAATTATTTCCATTGTTGTGAACTTAGATAACTAATTTCATACAACTAATCTTGAGACATTGGCCTTCCTTTGGTTGATTCTTCAAGCAAAGCTATATGACATCACAACTTATACATAATTTTGATTGCTCACGCATACAAGTCTACAAGATATGGATTATTATAAATTAACTTGGGTGGACGAGAATGACAAAAAGAAAGGGGGCTTTCTAGAGCCACAGAAATGGATTAACCCCATGAATTGGTTGAAAGAAAAGTGGGTTATCTGAAAATGTGATATCTCACCCCCAGTACTCCAAACCCCACCTCCACTTTCTATAAATATATAATGTCGCAATATACGCATCACTTGTATTTATAATATTTGAAAAAATGAAACACTGTATAAAATAGAAAAGTCAATATGCTCACCCCACCATCACCAACCATGATAGTAAGTATATGAAAAAAATGTGACAAGAAAGTATAACCTAATGATGGAGAAAAATGATGGGCTTGGGGTTGGTTTGATAACATGAATGGGTCCATTTTTGACAATGACATTGGAATTGGTGAAGAATAACTCTTGGGATGATTGGATTCCCCCCAAGAAAACTTCTAAGTTGCTCTACTTAGATGATTGGGTAACCAAAAAAATTATCCATTTTGTTGTAATTCGTAGACCCTCAATTCATAGAACTATTTGACCAAAGAATTTGTACTAAAACATACATATATAATTCAAGATCATCACCAAGATATATATATATATATATATATATATATATATATATATATATATATATAAAATATGGTCAGCACTGATTGATGCCTAAATAAATAGGAAGAACAAAACTTACTTGGTAGGGATAGGATACTCGGGGAAGAACTTGGCGAGAATGTCGACGACCTCAGCGCGGTGGAGGACAGCCTCGGCACAGAGGTAGCGCCCAGAAGCTGCTGGGTTCTCGTAGAGGAGTATGTGGGCCAATGCCACGTCCTTGACATGGACATAGGCTTGGATGGAGTTGGCATAAGTTTTTGCAGAGCCAGTTAGATATTTGAGTATGTGAAGAACACTAGCATTCACTGTGGATTGGAGCAATGCACCAAGCACCAAAACTGGGTTGAGCACCACCAAATCCACCTCTAATTCTTTAGCTATGTCCCATGCTGCTTGTTCAGCCACTGCCTTGCCATAGCAATACCAGTTCTGGAGATTCATTTGCACCTCAATTAGTTAGTAAGATTGTATCATTACTCAATTAATACACACACATACATTTGTAGAGGGTATGAGTGTGAGTGAACCTTGGTGTTTTTGCAAAATTCAAGATCACTCCAACAAGTTTCATCCACAACTTGATCAGGGTCTCTACTAGGATCCATGTATATTGCACCAATTGATGACGTCATCACAACACGACGGACCTTGGCCTCCGCCGCTGCACGGATCACATTTTTAGCACCATTCACCGCCGGCTCCACCATTTGTTCCTTCATTATGGAATGCCAAAAATCAATCACAAAACAAGTTTTACAAATCTTATACTGCATTTATCAACAATTTGTACTTAATTTAATTTAAATTTATAACAATGTATGCAAAATAAATAGATTTTTGTTAACCCATAAAATCCATCTCTAGAATTACAACATATAAAAAGTTCTTGGATTTAATTGCAAAAATTGATTCGTATGAGACTGAAGTATGAATAAAACCATGAATACAATTAAATTTTTTTTTTTTTATAGAATTTGATTGCAAAAATTGATTGATATAAGATTAAATTGGCAAAACCCGGTAATTACACTGACTTCTTTAACAAATTTCCAAGTATACCCATAAATTACAAAAGATAAAAAAAAAAGTGACAGATAAATTAGGTATTGATGGAATGGTACTCCAAAAACTACTTTACCAATATTTTACAGTAAAAAAGTTAGGTAAGTGTCATCACTGTTCCGTCATATCCTGATATCCATCATACATGGTACACGTGTCATTGGTGAAATCGAACCCAATAAAAAACTGATTTTAAAGAAACCACAAAATCTAATATAAATCATCTACAATCATTGCTACAAGCCTACAATACAATTAAAAAAACAAAAACTCCGTACACCATTGTTATCTTCCTAATTTCAGGAAAAAAGTATTTAGAGAAGATTTCCCAGAAGATACCAAATGGATAGAAATATTTCTTCCTAAAATAAAAGTCGGAATAGAAAAATACCATGAAAAGTTAATTTGAATTTCATATTGTATATTATACACGAGAGCTGATGATATATATTTTAATTGCATATTTTATAAAATATTTTATACATAATACTTAACAAATAAAAAAAATATTGTTTAAAATAAGGATGAGGATAATTCTCTAATTTATTAACAAAATCTGTGATTTTGGTTCCTTAAATTGGATTATCTAAAATAAGTAAAAAAACAATAAGAGAAAAGTCCAATCAAAATCCCAAACATCGTTTTCCAGATGCAAGCTTCACTAAGACTCTTCTACGTAGGTCAGATACAAGCATGCCTGCCACCAACCCCCGCCCACCACCAACCGCCGCCGCGGCTACCACCGCGTTCCGCCCCTTAATCACCGGTGATAATGAATTAATTCTCTCATCTAGGACAAAAATAGAAAAAACTTACTGGATCATCGGTGACAGGCGACGCCGTGTGGAAAACGCCGTCGCAGCCATTAATGGCTTCTTGTAAGCTCTGATAATCGTTAAGATCAGCTCTGCACAGAATCAGCCTCTCATTTGCTCCTTCAAGCTCTCTCAAATGTGAATTCTTCGGATCGTCTGCGAATCAAAGATATTAATAAACGAACGAATGAAACCCTAGAAAAATCGAACGCATGAAAGTTCATAATTTCACCTGGATTTCTGACGGTTCCTCTGACTGTGTATCCCTTTTCGAGGAGGAGTTTAACGAGCCACGAAGCAATGAAACCTCCGGCGCCAGTGACGCAGACGAGTTTTCCGGGAACCGACGGCATGGTGGCGGCGGCGGTGGTTGCCGTTCGCTGATTCTGTGTGTGTAGATTGTGAGAGAATATACGAAGGCAGTGAAAGAGAGAGAGAAAAGCTTGATGAGTAAACAAACTTTTGTTGTGGTCTACTATTTATAATTCAAAAATAAATTTACCACTTCACCTACTACGCTAAAATATATATAAAAAATTAATTTTATTTCGGAATTTTGGACAAGTGAAAAAGGAATCCATTATCTCTTATCTATATTTCCTCTTAGAAATGACTTTTTTAGGGAGTCATTCTTGTTTTAATCATTGAATATTTCTTTCAAATTTACAATATTTGATTTCTTACAATTTTTTTGATCTCATCCTTAAATTTAAGAATAAGTGGTGACAGATTGTTTAAGACTTTTTTTTTTTTTCTCTATTTTAATGTTTTCTAATTTATAACAAAAACTTTTGAAAAGTCGTTCAAATAAAATCTGAGGAGATATATAAATTTATTTGTCTCATTCATGTTCTATTCATGTCTCCTTTTATCCATATCGAGTCTCACTGGTCAGTGTAATAAAGACTCATTTTTCATTTAAAATCTAAAACTTCCCTCCCTCCATCTGAATTATATCTCTGATGTTGTTTTTTAATATCCGAATTATAAATGTAATTATGTGACGTTGTAATTAATTAAATATGTCGTATAAAATACTAGAATTATAGTCGTTACTAGTTACTTGTCTATCTTTATTTTTTATTTTATTGTTTGTCTAGGCAAACTAAAAAGAAAAGAAATCTGGAGTTATATGGTATTGAGGACCACTTTACCCAGGAAATTTGTTCTCTGAATAATGTGAAACACGCTCTTGTTCAAAATTAGCATATCATCAATCAATGCAAGTTGACAAAATTTCCCAATATAGCTTTATTTTCAAAATCATTTCACCATTCTTTGCGTATTCAAGGTCCAAATATTCCGTAATTTAAACAAAAAAGGTGAAATATTTTTATAAAGTTTCTGTATAAAAATTAATAATTTATTTAAATTAGTCATATTTGAAGGCAGACTATATAAATTTGAAAGTCGAATACATTTATTTTTGATATATTTATTTTCATATTCTTAATAGCATAAATCGACAAGATTGTGTGAGAATGAAGCCTAACGTACGTGACCTTAATCGTTATATCCTTCTTCAAGAAAGATGTATATCTCATTTTAATATTTTTCTGAGATTATTTCACTTCAGATTAAAAAACAGTAATATATGTTTCTTATTTTTAAAAGTATGACGATTAAAGATACGCGATACAATTACAGGGTAAGATCATCAAAATTAACTATATAGTTTATTTTATTTTAGTTTTAAAATATATATATAGAGAAACAAATGTTCAATCCTCCCATCATTCTTATTGCTATATATATTTTTTGGTCCCAAAAAAAGATTTGGCCCCTGCTACAATGTGGTGGTGGGTCGGTTGGGGGTGTGTTTTTGTGGGTGGAGTTGTTGGTGATGATTATTATTATTTTTTTTAATGGTTTTGGTAAAGTTGCTTCAATGTTGTATGACATTATGGTTTTTTTTTAAGTGGACATGATAATGTTTTAGGAAATATACATATGTTATGTATATAAATCTCATTAAGGATTTTGGTACACACTACTAGCTAGGGACCAACCGTTCAAACTCGATTATGTATTTATATATTTTTCCATATATTTACACACACATATATAATTGAATATCAGGGCTTGAATGTGTTATATATGTGTGTAATTGTGTAAGTTTTAATATTTTATAAGCATAATTTTATTATTTATATATTTCAGTTATAATAAAAATTACAATTGATAATCAACAAATTATATTAGTGTTATATATAAATATAAAAATTTACTATTAAATCGGTTGCTAACCATTAATAAGATTGATTTATTCAATAATAAAAATATGTTTAATATAGTTTTTTCTTATATATATATATATATATATATATATATATATATATATATATATATAATTGGGCTGATTTATTTATGGTACCAACATAAGATAGGTCAAGTTTTAATAGACAAAATATATTTTGCGTATTTATAAAAGGTAAATGATTGGCTCTAAAAAAAAAATTTGAAGTAAATATTTAAGAAAATACTCCATATTCTTTCATAAGTAGATGTAGACAATAAATATTATTCGGAATCTATTTCACTTATTTCACATGATTCCATTAAAAACGATTTACTACAAATATAAAGAATCAGACAAATTGGGCAACCTTCATTGTTGCAGTCTCATCTCATGTCATCTAATTTAGTTGGTACTTAACTTCATGACAATGCTTCAACCTTTAACCATACCTACTACTGTAATTAATTATTTAGGACAACTTTCTTATTATCTTCACAAGCAAGTCCTTACAAAATATATTAATTTCCACCTAGAAACTTCCATTACCACCTTGTTATTTCATCAAATTTAAAATCTGACTATAGAGAAAGTTGATTTAATTATTTGCCACAACTTTTACTTGGTCACATAGTCAATAAAAGGATGCTTTTAGGTCCATGACAATTCGACTATAATTTTCTTTAGCTTCCCTCACCAACCACACGTACTTTTTGTGGCTATAAGAAAAGTATACGTTGATGTAGAAATTGCTGTTATTTGTACCATACCACATGTCCCCACAGTCAATATAGGAGTGCCAATTTAAGTATGACGTGTTTGATTAAAGGATACTAAGTCGATATATATCATTTAATTTGATTTGAATCTCTAATATTTCGTTCAAATCATTGCCGAATAAGGCTAATATGTTTTTTGTTTTTTTGTCCACATTTTAGTTAAAAGTAAAAATTTAGAATTTAGACAAAATTTTAAAGTGATACGTTAAATATTTGATATAAGTGAGCTTTATAATTTTTCAAACATCATCTGTACATTTGTCACAAAAATCAAACTCTATTTGTGGTTTAAATAAACACTAGAATTTGTGTTATAACTTATAAATGAACATTACGAAAACTAATAATGATGTAAAAGGGTTCGTGAGCTTATACTAGCTGAGCGATTACAAAAAATAATGATCCACTGCTCATATGTATAGATCCCATCTCTTCGGATATTGCGATTTGAAATTATTGGATTGATTAATAATACGTATGCGGAATGTGTCATGGTGGGTGGGATAGTTGGAAGTTTAAACATAATTCATAAATAATATGTATCCAACAGCATCATATTAGTAGGTTTACTTAAAACATGAAATTGTTGATCTAAAAGTAAGATGAAATAGATTCCCAATCCAGCTTGGTATATAAGACTAACCAGATTTTGCACCTCGGCTGGGTTTTCCTTTTCTCCTTGAGGTTTTAGGCCCTTCCTTGCCTGCACGACTCAGTGCCTTGGCCTTCAGAGACAAATGTGCTTCATGGGTCTCATCATTCGATTCATCTTTCATGGGAATGGATTCAGTTTCAGAATTTCCAGATTTAACAATGCTTTGGAATTTTGATCTGACATGAGAATAATTAGCCATTAGAATACTATTGAAAAACTTGGACGTGTATAGAACTGGATAAAAAGCTGTCGAGGTTCAAACAAAGGGAGACAAACCTTTTAGATGATGAGCTGATTTGTTCTTTCTCTGATGAACCTGCCTTTCTCTTTGTTAGAATCCGGCCAGGCTCTTTAGCAGGAGATGGATCGGCTTCATGTTTGCGAGAGGACTGTAGATTAATGGTCGCATTTGCTCAGAAGAGTGAGAAAAGGAGACGGAAAACAACAATGATATAATTGAAAAATAATGTAACAAAGAATCTGACTTGGCGAGATTGTATTTCGTTAAAGAGTTTCCAGCTTTCTTCTGACATGTCCAAGATTTCTTCCTCATCATCATCATACTTGATCTGCAATAAATAAATAGATCAATACAAAGTGAATATTGTGTTATGTAAAAAGTAAGTAGAACAATGGAGGAAAGATCATTACCTTGTGCTTCTTTGTCACAGGATCAAAAGAATCAATGGTGCCTGTGTAATAGCTGCATAAAAGAACCCCAAATTTAAGGAAAAGAGGTAGCTAATTTATGAAGTACTTGTAAAAGTCAGAAACAGAAACAGCCCTCTTTGAGTTTTGTAAAATTTTCAAGTTCAAGCTACAAGGATGAAGAACTCCAGTTTGCGCCATGAAGAAGAAACAATAGCATAAGTGGGATTCACATAGGCCAAGTTGTTACAAGAAAGTGATTTTTTTTATCTCAAGAAACAAAAGTTGGTCCATGCATGTAGTGTCACCATTTCTCATCTTAAGCCAAAATTCATCATTTCATTGTTGGTAATATCTAAAAATGATATCACTCGAAATGATAACATTCGGGATTGTTAAGCCCTAGTTCAGGACATCTCTGAACTCGCATGAAGTTTGCTATATTAACACCAGTGATAACACTACCCAGACAGGCCATTAGAGACACAATTAGAATCTAAGCAAGTAAGAATACAAGTTTCGCTGAGTTGCTCTCCGAATGAAGCCCATATAGATACACATTCAAATTTAAGGAACCTACATTCATAACATTGAATGAAAAAGTTGCCAACTAAATAGCATTATTGATGTTGATTGAATATTAGTAAGACAACAAGCCAGTTAAAACAAAGAACAAGAAGAAAAACTTCCACTCATCTTTATACACCAATCAAATAAATCACAAAAGATGCGAAAAACAAATAAATTATAGAAAAGAGATTGCCCAACTATTGTACTTACGTTTCGTCCAGTGGCCACCAAACCATTATCCTTGTATTAACCAATTCTTGTCCATGCTCAAGACAGACATCCATAGGCTCCTAGATTCAAAGATACATATCAAGAGATTAAAATAGAAATCTCGATGAATATTATTAATTTAAATCACATGAATTATGATACGACATGGTAATTACCATTTCCTTTTCTGAATCTGTACCCCTAGGGTAATTAGCTTTCGCAGGCTTAGGAGATTCCACCACCTACATTGATTGTTACAAAAGAACAATAAAGCTGGTGATATAATATAAAGCTCCATAATCCATCAAAAAAAGTCATAATATATTTTGATTACTTTGTCGACAATGTCCGCTGACTCATAATTCTCATGATTACGGGAAGAAATTCTATTCTCATCTTTTCTTTTAGAATCCGTGTCACCAGGGCTAACCTTTTCTTTCTCCACACCAAGGGCATCGGATCGAATATCACTTTTAATTATCTTCTTCTGTTTGCTGGAGCCTTTCTCCTTTAACTTAGATTGCTCGGATTTTGTAAGCTTAGATGTAGAAGATTTCACCATCTGCATAGATTGTAACAGAAGAATAATAAAATTTGTATAATATAAAGCCACTGGATACATCAAAAAGTCCAAAATACAGCTTAATTACCTTTTCCACATCAGCTGACTCAAGTTTTAGGGGAGTAATTTCATTTTCGCCTTTTGCTACTGAATCAGCCACACTATGGCCAACCTTTTCCTTCTCTGCCACAAATGCAGTAACATTTCTAGTCATCTTCTTTCGTTTTTTGGAGCCTTTCTCCTTTACCTCTGACTGCTTGGCTTTTGCAGGCTTAGTCATAGGAGATTCCATCACCTACATTGATTGATAGACAAGAACAGTTAAAATGGTCCAACTTAATGCGGCATAATTCAAGAAACAACACAAATATAGTTTGATTACCGTGTCCACATCTCCTGACTCATGTTTTAGGGAAGTGATATAATTCTTATCTTTCCTCTTGTGATCAGCCACGCTGTGGCTAACCTTTGCATTTGATTGGACAATAACACTTTTAGTTTTCTTCTTCCTTGCTATGTTGGTTCCATTCTCCTCTACCATAAATTTCTTTGCTTTTGTAGGCTTAGATATTGGAGATTCCACCACCTACATGGTTTCTCAAAAAAGAATAATAAAAAATGTATACTTTAAAAAGCCACAAAATCCATGAACAAAGTCATAAGTCTGTTTCGGTTACCGTTTCTGCATCAACTGACTCATGCTGTTGGGAAGTACTTTCATTCTCGTCTTTTAATTCTGAATCAGAAGCACGGTTAACTTGTACCTTCTTTGCACTAAGTGTAATAGATCCAACAACTCTTTTAGTTGTCTTCTTCCGTGTGTTGGAGTGTTTCTCCTTTACCATAGATTGCATGGCTTTTGCAGGCTTAGCCATAGGGGATTCCACCACCTACATCAAATGATACACAATCATATTAAAAACAGTGAAGTATAATTTGAAGCTACAGATTACATTAAAGTCACAAATATAGTTTGATTACCTTGTCCACATCTCCTGACTCATGTTTCTGGGAAGTAATTTCATTCTGATATTCTCCGCCAGAGTCAATCACACAATGATTAACTTCCTGAGCTTTGTCTTGATGTGTCACGCTCTCTTGCTTCTTGGACTGAATCCTTTTTCCAATATTTATCTTTTTGACAGAATCAATTTCTCTTTGTGAAGAATCACTTGGCATTTCTGCATTTTTAAGTTCTGATGGCGAAAGCAGGTAATAATACGCACTAGAGGAGCCCCTACCTCCTGCCAACCAGGTATGTTGATACCCCTCATCCGCTCTAGTAAAAGTGTTAGGTTTCAATCCCCTCCTACTTCTTTCTACTTGTAATTGCATATCTGGCACAGCCTGAGCCCTTTCCTCCAAATTGGAGACCCCATCACCAGAAGCATCAATTGCTTCAAACTGCGGAGTTGTAACTTTTGCACTTGCCAACCAAACACTCTCAACTTCTTCATTTTCCATCTGATTCACAAGAGAAAGAGAAGGAAATTATGCATATATGTGTCTCAAATGTATCCAGATAAAAATTTATGGAAAATGCACAGAATGCAAAATATCCCGACAGGAAACTTGATAGCAACAAAACAATAATATTTAATACCATAGAGATCTAACATCACGATTTAGTGATTTAGATCATCACGAGAGAGAGAGAGAGAGAGAGAGAGAGAGATAAAAACATAGAAAAATTAAGTATGCACCATATTATTCCATTCACACTAATATATCTGCTATACTATAACTCAATACGGAAATATAGTCAGAGTCATCATTTTCCTTGAAATCGATCAGATATCATGCAAAAGTTCAATATCAGGTTATTCATATTTTTATTTCTGAAATATAGAAATAGAACAGTTGGGAAAAAATATTTCAATCCAACTCAAACCAAAGGAACAAAGTACAGTCATAAATTCTATTGGTAGAACAAACCGTGTGATTCCCAATTGTTGTATCCTGGCATAAAGAAGCAACTATTTCGGCATAATCAGCAACATTTAGGTTCATTGTCTTCACAGCTTTTCTAATATGATGCTGGAGTCTGGTAACACACTTTTCAATGACAGATTTTCCCAACTCCCAGGCCCTCGGCAAAGTGCTCTGAAGAAGATGCAATACAAAATAAATTTCGTAAAGAGAAAGAGAGACGCAAAACAGTAACTATCACATAAAAGGTTAAAGAGAGAACAATTACCTTGTTATCCAATTTGAGACTAGACAAAAGGGGCCTCAAAAGATCCTCTGAAATCTCGTCACTTTCTTGTATCAACATAGTCATGATGGTTTTCATGTGCTTGAACACATCAGCAGAGTGATTTGTCCTTCAGAAGATTAGAAGCACAAGTAATTGGTATTATTAATAGAGAACTGATGTTACAACATGCAAAAGATGCAAAACCAGTAACATTTAAGAATCACTACATGAATAGAATACATGGATTTAGGCCCAGTTTCAGGTATACTGGAATACAATCATTCTTGCAGACTTACCTAATTGTATCGAGAAAAATCTCGAACATCTCAACAATCATAGAATCAATTTCTATGTCTTGCATTATCACGCAAGATCTTATTTCTGCCACAGTTTCAAGAATCTCTAAAGCCCTTTCATAATTTTTACCAGACTCACATGACAACTGCTTGAAGGCAACCATGAATAACCCAAAAATTTCCTGTCACCAAGGACAGAAAATTAGTTTTCCTACATATTTGTGTTTGTATCAAGGGAAAAAAAAATTGAGAGGAATTCAAACTGTGAGGTACAATTGAAGAGACTAATAGATGATTGCTTACCTTCATCTGGTCATCAGTATAAGGGTAATCCGGAGTAGCTATTCTTATAATCTCATTAGCACAAGATGCAACTGCTACTTGGACATTTAAATCAGTATGTTTGAAGATCTTGTCGGAAATGAGTGCATTCATTGCAGGACTAATGGCAGCTTTTATAGACTGCTGAGGCGACTGAAATACATAATGCAATAGGATCTCTGCCCTCTGAAAGATCACACAAAAGACTAGGCTTATTTGCTACCCAGAACACACGAGGATAATATAATCGGAGCTAGAAATAACAAAGGTAGAGGAGAAGAAAACTATGAAGTTAGTATCACATTCTGCAATTCATAGATGTTGTTAGGATAGCAACAATGTAGCTCAAGGATCACAACCACATTTCAAAATTTTAAGCAAGTGAAATCCCAACATACAAGTTTTTCAGATCAGGCCTTCATCTGTCCATATAAATGTGTATGCATTGAATTTCCACATTACAGACCAAACTAGCCAAATTGATTTAAGGAATGAACCAAATTACAAACCACTGAAATAAAACTGATGTTGCAAACAATCATAACAAAATGATCAAACAGACATCTAAACAAACAAGTCTACACATTTCCGTTCAAGACTTTCATTCCACCACAAGTGAAACACTAACACCAGCATATATATGCATGCTCAAAAAAAAAAAAAAAAAATCTATACCGAAAGAAGGGTGAGCAGTTCATCAGTGGAGGAAGGCGGGTTAGCAAGCTTATTCCCAACATCGAGCAACAGCGCTTCGTGCTTTTTCTGCACTTCCTCAGTGTAATCAGAACGATCCATTTTTTCAATTCACCTTTTCAACAAAAAGAAAAACGCAAAAACAGCAAGAAAAAAATCAAGAATTTCTCCACACCACCAAAACTCCACAACCACGAATCTCTACGGAAAATGCAGTTCAATAATCCTAGTTTATGTAGCAAAAAAGCAGGCACAGATAGAAGTAATGGTGATGATGGCTGAGTAAAAGCGTGGTTTTTTGCAGAATGTCCTTCATGCAGCAGCGCCCCCTTAAACCTCGACCCGGATTTTGCCTCACTTCATGAATTTTTACTAATTCTCGGTTTTCAAATCCGTGGATTCTCGACATCAATTTTTAACCCTTTATGCTGGAAATTCTTAGAAAAATCAGAGGTATAGTAATTAATGAGGCAAATTATAGAGACGCTGTAATCTATATCTATGCATTCACTCTCTCTATCCGCATGTCTGTAATGTAATGCTCTTTGAAAGGACTCCAGTCCTTGTTTTGTCAGATTAAAGTTAAATTACCTGATTGCCCTTTGATTCTTCTATTATTACGAGTAATGTACCTCCCTTGCATTGCCATTTGCAATTCTCAAATACCATTTAATTTTTTTTTTGGATGGACTAAGAGCATCCCCATTGAATTTTAAGAGCACTCCATTTTAAAAAATAAAAAAATAAAAAATTCCGAATTTACCTTTGGAATAGAATAACTAGTTTCATTCGTGTTGACCGAACATATAGAAGAGTGTTCGGCCAACACGACCGAAGTGTTCGGTCGTGTTGGCCGAATGGGCTTTTACGGGTTCGGTCGAACGGAATTGTTCGGATTCAATCGTTTTTTTACTTTTTTTCCTACAATTTTCACACAATTTTCGCACATTTTAAAAATTCGTAGAATGTTCGTCATTATGTTGGCATTATGTATGACCTAAACGACTTAAAACAAAAATTAGAAAAATCCGAAAAAAACGTTTAAAAATCGAAAAAAGGTAAATTGACTTTTTTGCCCCTCAAACGACCCCGGATGGCCAAAATCCATCGTTCATCAACACTTGTGTTTGATTTCTCGCACCGTTTCGCAAGTCGTGTGCGAATTTCAATACATTCCGAGATATTGGACTTTTCCCGACAAAACGTATGAAAATCCACCGTGTTGGCCGAGCAGAGTCGTTCTGCCGTGTTGGCCGAACATGTTGAAGGCCGTTCAGTCGTCTTGACCGAACATGTTGAAGGTTGTTCGGCTGTCTCAACCGAACGGAACTAGGGTTTCTAACCCCAAGGGTAAAATCGGAAATTTTTATTTTTTAATTTTTTTTTTTAAAATGGGGTGCCCTTAGAAATCAGTGGGGTGCTTTTAGACTCTCCCTTTTTTTTTATCATTTACATGTGTCTTCTTGTCTTATCTCAGATAAATTGCGTGTATCTTGGCTTAAGAATATGAGTTTTGAGAAAGTTATTATTGAAATTGATGTCAAACTGTCTTCGATGATGTATCTTCTGTAAGGATTGACCTTACGGAGTTTGAGGATATTGCCGCGAGTTGTAGAAATCTTCTTTTACTTAATCCTTTATTTTCTATCAGTCTTATTTGACGTGATGTCAATGTTGAGGCACATTATATTGCTAGGATTGTTCGTTCTTTTGATAACTCTCATTGTTGGGTCGAACCTCCTAACTTTGTAGATGATCTTCTCAATATTTGTCACTCTTATTCTTCTTAATTAACATTTTCATTTTCCCTCAAAAAATTATTTGCCTGTGTTGTAATGATAAAATATGTTAACATGAAATATATATATATATATATATATATATATATATAATACATTTAATATATATATTAATAAAAATTTAGTTGTTTTAAATTTAAATTTATATCATTCTATATAACTATATTTTTTAATATACAATAACTCATAAATTTAAAGATAATTTAAGGGTGAGACCGTGAGACTATACACACCTCATTCATTACTAAGCACACCCACAATGTTATCATTTGCACCTGCAATTATACAACATTAAATTAAATAAATAATAAATAGTAAAAATATTTATGTCTTTTAATATATATATATATATATATATATATATATATTCAATTTTAATATTTTTTAATGGAATGTATTTAGTAATGGATGTGGTCACTGGTGTATATTGCCCAAACCCATAATTTAAACAACTAATTGGAAAGTTTATAATTAAAATAAGAGGTTGAATTTTTTTAATTTTTTTTACATTTGTCAAATGTAAACATTTATTTATTTTATCAAATAATCTAATTCTTTGTTTTTAAAAACAATTAAATAATTATCTTATTTGTGATTTTGTTATTGTTATTTTATTTAATACTTTTAGTTTTGTTAAGTGTAATTTTTACTAAGAAGATTTTTTTTTTTAATTCTCACGTTTCACTCTACTACTGTAGTCAAAATTACTACCAATAAAAGAAAAAAAAAAAAAAAAACCCAAGCACACCAAAATTTAGACATATTGGATTCGATATTTTGTTTCTATACATGCAATATAACAAATTAAAAATCAATGATAAATTTAATATACTATGCGTTTCATTAACATTACAGTAGGAAAAAGTTAAAGAATTCTTCAATAAACACAAAACTCTTACAATATGCTATTCCATCCCAATTTATATGCAACAAAAAAGCAAGTGGAGATAAAAACAGGGTGTTTTGCAAAGTGTACTTGTTTAGCACCCCATTTAAACCACCACATAGGTTTTGCCTTGTTTTGTTATGATTGTTAGATCTTATTTTAAAATACATAAATGAAATGTACAGAAAAGAAAAGGTGATTATCTAAACAAGAGGCTTTCTTTAACAAGAGACCAATCCATCCAGATACAAGGAGTGTTTTTCTAGTCCAGATGTATAATCATAAGCAATTACCAAAATTGACAATTCATAAATTATAGGAGATAATAAGATACATTGTATCCTGTACCATACTTTATTCTTTCAAAATCATGAGATATAAGAATTATCCTAACTAAGTTTGATCATCTAAAAGTTTTGATCAAATTCCCCACCACCTTGACATGATTACTTCAACCAGTTTTTGAACCTTTGGGAGTGCTACGACTAGGTTTCCCCTTTCTCCTTGAGGTTTTCGGTTCCCTACTTGCACGACTATTAGCAATGGCCTTCAACGACAAATTTGCTTTTGTCTTCTTCGTCTGACTACTGCTAGAGTTTATAAAACATTTTCAGATAAAGTGTCTCAATTGAGAGCATGCGAATATAATCAACACCAGCATTTATCATAATAGCACACAAATGGTTTTGTGGGTGGGGGGGGGGGGGGGTGGAAAGTTTTCAACTTTGGAGAGAGAATGCATGAGATACTGTGTTGCCACAAGGTAAGTCTGTTACAAGTTCAAACTTTAAATACTACAAAAATGATATTGAAACTTCAGATCTAAGAGAATATAGACATCATGAAGGAGAAAATTAACTATATCACTACAAAAATGATTTTCAAACTTCAGATCTAAGAGAATATAGACATCATGAAGGAGAAAAATAACTATATCATTTATTTCTTGACCAAAACCAACTGAGGCGTGAATATTGAATTTGAGGAGACAAAACTTACTTGCCGGGCTCTTCTGGTCGTATGTCATCAAACAGTTCCCAAATTTCTTCCGACATGTCCAGGGTTTCTTCCTCGTCATCATCATATAAAACCTGCAATAAAGAAACAAATCAATACGAAGTAAACAGCAGCACTGATATTGAACATGTTTTTAGGAAGATGATAGCACGATCTGCAGCAACAAGCAACTTGATTGTAGGGATGCAATCAGTCTTGAAGTCACTTAAAGAAGTTAGTGATGGCCATGTTCCAAGTTGTACTATGTAAAAAGTAAGTAGAAAGACAAAGGAAAGATTGTTGCCTTGTGCTTCTTTGTCACGTGATCAAAAGCTACAACGGTGCCTGTGTAATAGCTGCATAACAGAACTCCAAAATATGAGAAAACGAGGTAGCATGACATATGAAGTATGTGTAAAACTCAGAAACAACCAAGTCTCTGACTTGCCCAACATTTTAAGGGATTCCAAGTTTGCAGAGTAAAGAAGAAACAATTACACAAGTGGGGTTGTAAGAAATATATATAATTTAAACAATTGTAGAATTGAATATTTGCAGACCAAGTTTTTACAAGAAATAAATATTTTGTGTCCTAATCTACCAAAGGTTGATCCATGCATGTAATATCCTAAGCAACACCAGTAGGTAATAATATTACCCAAACAGTAAAGGACAAGTTTCACTGAGTACTGATAAAAAGAAAGCCAACACACACACACACACATGCACACATCCAAGGAAGGCATGTCACCTAAATTAGGACCAGCATCCTGGAGGCAAGCTCTAAAGTGTATCTAGATAAATCAAATTTGATAGAGGAGAACTATTTGATGAAATCTTATATTTTTATACTCAAAGATGGCCAGTTTCAGAAGTTAAGTATAAAATGTCGTTCTAGATGTGACCATGTTCATGTAGAAACATACATAATCAATTATTAAATAAAAAAATAAAAAAAACAGCCAACCAGATAGCAATAATAACATTATTCAAGATACTTTGATCCTTGGGGAGGGGGGATCCAATAAATCATAAAATCTGTCAAAAACAAACAAATTGCAGAAAAAGAGATCATCCAGCTTTTGTACTTACGTCTTATCAATTGGCCACCATACCATTATCCTTAAATTTACCAATTCCTGTCCATACTCAAGACGGACATTCGTAGGCTCCTGATTTAAAGAACACAACCAGAGATGATAATTTTATTAAAATAGGAATCTTGTTGAACATTATTAATTTGCATCATATACTACAACAGAATGGTACCATTTCCTTTTCTGCATCCGAACTCCCAGGGAACTTAGCATTTGCAGTCGTAAGAGATTCCACCACCTACATTGATAGTTACAAAAGAATGATAAATCTTGTATAATATAACACTCCACAACCCTCAAAAAATGTCATAAATATTGTTTGATTACCCTGTCAACAACATCCTCTGGCTCATATTTCTCACGATTCTGGGAAGTTATTTTATTCCCATGTTTTCTTTCACGATCTGTCACACCATGGCTAATCTTTTCACTCTCTGCACCAAGTGTATCAGATTGAACAACTACACTTTTAGATATCTTCTTTTCTTTCTCCTTCAACTTAGATTGCTTGGCTTTTGCAGGCTTAGATGTAGAAGATTCCACCACCTACATCGATTTTCACAAAAGAATAATAAAATCGGTATAATTTAAGGCCACAGCATCCATAATAAGAAGGTTACAAATATAGCTGATTACCTTTTCTACATCAGCTGACTCATGTACCACAGGAGTAATTGCATTTTTGTTGTTGGTTACTGAATCCGCCGCACTATGGCTAACATTTCCCTTCTCTACACAAAATCTACTTCTCTTCTTTCCTTTTTTAGACCCTTTCTCCTTTACCTCAGATTGCTTGGCTTTTGCAGGCTGAGACGTAGGAGATCTCACCACCTACATCATTTGATAGACAAGAACAGTTAAAATGGTCTAATTTAAGCTGTGTAATTTATCAAACATCACAAATGTATATTGATTACCTTGTCCACATCTCCTGAATCAAGTTTCTGGGAATCATGTTCATTCTCATCTTTCGCTTCAGGATCAGCTGCACTATGGCTAACCTTTGCATTCTCCGAAGCATCTGTTCTAGATCGAACAACACCACCTTCAGTTGTCTTCTTTCCTTTGATGGGGCCTTTCTCCTCTACCTTACATTTCTTGGCTTTTGTAGGTTCAGATATAGGATCTTTCACCACCTATATGATTCTCACAAAGGAATAATAAAAATGGTATAATTTAAACCCACATAATCCATTAAATAATCATAAATCTAGCTTGATTACCTTTTCCACGTAAGCTGACTCATGTTGTTGGGAAGTATTTCCACTTTTGTCTTCTAATTCGGAACCAGAAGCATTATGGTTAAGTAGATCCTTCTTTGCACCAATTTCAACTGATCCAAAAACAACCCTTTTAGCTGTCTCCTTTCTTATGTTGGAGCATTTCTCCTTTCCCTTAGAATGCTTGGTTTTTTTGGATCCAGACGTAAGAGGTTCCACCTAAGTCAGTTGATACACAAACATTTAAAATATTGTAATTTAAAGGTGCAGATTCCGTCAAAGTTGCACATGTAGTTCGATTACCTTGTCCACAACATCTCCAGACTCAGGTTTCTGTGAAGTGATTTTATTCTTGTCTGTGCCATCTGAGTCGCTCGCACTGCAGTTAACTTGTTCATTCTCTATGCCAACTGTCCCAGATCCAACATGAACTCCTTTTGATGTCTTCTTTTGTTTGTCAGATCCAGTATTATGTCGCAGAATTTCTTTTGTTGGTTCTGGCGAAACCTCTTCAGCTTTGTCTTCTCTTGTCATGCTCTCTTTCTTCTTGGACTGACCCCTCTTTCCAATATTTAACTTTTTGACAGAATCATTTTTTTTCTGCGAAGAATCTTGTGCATTTTTATGTTCAGATGGTGAAAGCAAGTAGTAATAACCTCTGGAAGAACCAAGGCCTCCTGTCAACCAAGTATGTTGATAGCCTTCATCTGCACTTGTAAAAGTATTGGGTCTTAATCCCCTTCTACTTCTTTCTACCTGCATGTACATCTGTGGCATAGCCTGAGACCTTTCATCCATCTTGGAGACCCCATTACCAGAAGTGTTGGTTGCTTCAAACTGAGGGGTCCCGACTTCTTCATTTCCAACCCGAACACTTTCAACTTCTCGGGTTTCCTCATTTGCCATCTGAGTACTTGCGACTAGTTCAACTTCTTCAATTGCGACCTGATTCACAATAGAAATATAAGCAAATTATCCATATATGTGTGTCAAACTTATCCAAGTAAACATGTATAGAAAAACTGCAAAGAATGCAAAATAATTTCTTGCCATGAAAAGCAAAAAAATACCCTTGTCATCATTTGAATAACCAACATGGTGAGAGATCACACACATGTTGAAGAGGGCATATAATATAGAATTTTTATTTTTCTTCTACCAATAAAACACATGTTAGCTGATAGAAGTACACATCTTTTGTTGGGTGATATATGTTCAGGCAAGGATCTTCCAGACATATTTATACTTGTTAGTGTGTGATACATCAGTTTACCTTGTGTAAACACCAAAGTTGACATATAATCTCTTTAGCTAAAACATTATAACAATATGCATATTTAATGCTGCAAGAGAAGCACATAGACACATATTTCACAATCAGTAAATCATAGCACACTGTCTCATATCAGCAACGTGTCAAATATAGGATATGATTGTGTTGCATTTTTTGGCATGATATAATGAGCTTGAGGACAAAAGCATCAATATTAATCAATTATTATCACATTCCAAAAATTATCTATATTAAGTTTAATTCTGAGTCTAACAAAAGTAAAACACTGCAAAGTCATTTTGAAGTTTGGAGGGTTAGGTCCTTTATTTTAGGTTTGATACTCCTATATTAATAAAAGAGATACGACATGACATATAAATAAGAAATCACACTTCAAAATTGAAATCCAATTGTCAAATTACTAAATACTTGGCATCATCAACTCATACACATTATTCATAATAAATTAATTAACTTGAATTTAAAGCTATTCTGTATCAAACAGCTCCATGTGCATTTGTTAATAGTTCCTGACATGTTAAAAAGAACTCGTGTATAAACAGCTATTTTAATGGAAAAAATGCATATGCTTTCACAGCAAAGATTAATGTCACCAGTTGGAAAATAAATTTTTAACTTGAAAACAAAATCCATTTCAACCACAAAGACAACCAAATTGTGCTTCAAAATTACTCGGCAAGAACCCAACAGAAACTGTTGTGGCAGTTACACTGGAAAACATTTTCAAATTAGACTGGATTGCGAGATTCACAATGTTCTAAAAGGCTCTAAGAGACAATTGCAATCCACACTGGGCCTAGCATATAGGGGGTCTAGGTGTCGATTTGGAAAATTGCGGAGGCAGTAGACTAAGCTCTTGCGCCTAGGCAAGGCCTAAGAACACTAATAGTTCAAGTATTGTTGATTATCTCAATTATTAAAGATGTTTTAGTTAATCGTTCAATCAGTCCTAGAAATGAACAATAAGTAAAAAGAAAAGGAAAGTTTGTATTTTTTTTGGAACTTTTAAATTGGCTAGGAAGCTTAAACATAATTTTTCAATGAATAAAATGCGTATGGTCGTTTAAATTTTAAAAATTGGTTAATGTATTTTCTTTGTTAGCTTTGCTACATTAGAAAACAAAATTTGAAATTCAAATCATGCTGTCGTTCATGGATTTGAATTTTGAAGTAAGGAACCAATAATCAATTCAAATTACTTGGGCCGAAAATATACATTAGCTAATAACAATCTCTTCATCACCCAAACTGGTCATCAACATACTGACACAAAACACTGGTTATCGCATGGTATAAACCCCCTGAATCCTTTCTTACAATTTTTTAAATACTCAATATGAAACCTAAAGATTTTATGATTTCCAATTGATTATGTTTGATGTTCTAGGAGACACAATGTGTTTGATGGTAATTTTTAGTGATTGGGTGAAGAGGTACAAAGTTGAGAAGGATTCATTTCTTTATGTAGTGAATACAACAAAAAGCAAAAGATTTTGTAAGCAAATTAGTTGCATGTATAATGACATAGTATCAAAGCCACATTATGAAACTTGATGTCTCGTAGACAAGACACAGGATGGCATTAATTCTACATTTGAGGTCATCTCCTATCAGCACGTTGAAACTGCCGCTCTAGCATAGAAGGTAGCTTTATTCAGGCTTGATATACTATACAACCGAAATCAAGTCCTTGAGTTGCAGACTCTAGAGCATCATATCCGATCACATCAAGCAAAGTATCACTACCCTATAGTCATTTACTATGCATGTTTTTTATGGCCATTGTCAGATGTGGATGGTTCAATTGCTATACTTACTTCTAAGAAACACTACTTAATCTAATGTTGCATGCCCCCTACAAGCCCATGCATGATCTGGATCATGTTGCTAATTTTCCCATAAGGTCATGGCTTTCTGGTGTTGAACCTTAAGAATATGATTGACAGTCCCAAATGACGAATCTAAGGAGTCATTAGTTAAGGAGTATAGATATCATTTATCTACCTCTTAAATGAAGAATGAAGATACCCCGACAAAATGGAATCACAATCACAAAAAAAAAATAAGCTAACATCTTGTTGAAGTAGATTGATCCCTCATATTTATCTCGTACATCCATAAATTACTTTTAGAGAGAATTTTCTTACCATAGCTAATTGATATCTTTTTTTGCTGCATAATTTGCCATTCTATTGTTAATAATGAAATCATTAATAAGAAAATACTAAATCAGTATCCTTTCTGTTTCCGCCTCCTTCTCTACTAAAGTAAACTGTTTTTTAGTTTTAATTTATTTTCGTATTGTATTCATCCCTTTCCAACTGTCCAATAATTAAGATACTCATCCAAAATGCTCAAAAGGAAACTCACATAAACTTTCTTAGAACAAACATAACATTAGAATTTGTAAAGAAGTTCACATAACACGAAAGTAATTTGACGATTAAAGGCTGTATGGAACAAGAAATAGTGATGAGAGGCCAAGGAAACTACATCAAGTACTTAGTATAATTTAATGATGATGATCATGATGATGAGAGAGGGGGGTGGGAGTTTATATCCTTTCCTTCCATTCATGAATACTTTGATTTTTCTTTCAGTTACTCCAAGTAGTTGGATGATGAAGTACCAGAATTCTAGAACTTTCAGTAGGTGAGTTCCCTTCCAATTCAATCTTAAATTGATAAATGACAAAGACTTGTTACAAGTTAAAATAAATTTGGAGTAAGTATGAAGCAAATTTACAATACTACTTAATACCATAGAGATCTGCTATCATGATTGAGTAGTCTCAGTCATCACAAAAATAGAACAAGAAATATGATATATATCACATTAATCCATTCACACACACATTTTAGGATATAATATAATCCAATTTTGAGGTATAGTCACAGTAATCCATCAGCCTTGAACATCTGATCAAATATCATGCAATTTGATTTTCACTGGTTCGATATCAGGTTATTCATATTTTGAGTTCTGAAAAATAGAACCAGAACAGCTGGGGAAAAGGTATTTCAATCCAACTCAAACCAAAGGGTAAAGCACTATCATAAATTCAATAATTATTGGTAGAACGAACCGTGTCATTCCCAGTTGGTGTATCCTTGCATAAAGAAGCAACTATTTCAGCATAGTCGGCAACATTTAGGTTCATTGCCTTCACAACTTCTCTAACATGACGTTGGAGTTTGGTAGCACAGTTTTCAACGACAGATTTACCCAACTCCCAGGCCCTCAATGAAGTATTCTGTAGAATGATATAATACAAACTGCATTTGATAAAAGAGAAAGAGAGATGCAGAAAAGGAAATATCACATAAAAGATTAAGGAGAGATTGATTACCTTGTTATCTAGTTTGACACTAGACAAAAGGGGCCTCACGAGATCCTCTGTAAACTCAGGGCATTCGCACTCTTCTACCATCGTAGTCATTATGGATTTCATGTGCATGAACACATCAGCAGAGTGATTTGTCCTTGAATAAGATTAGAAACACAATTAGTAGACATTACTAATAGAGGATTGATGTTACAACCATGCAAAAGAAGCAACACCAGTCACATGTAAGCATCACTCGAACATAGTACTTATCAAAACCAATTTCAGTTATACCAGAATATAATCATTCTTGCAGACTTACTTAATGGTATTGAGAAAAATCTCGAACATCTCAACAACCATAGAATCAATTTCTATGTCTTGCATTATCACGCAAGACCTTATTGTTGACACAACTTCCAGAATCTCTAGAGCCCTATCATAAGTTTTGTTGGACTCACAGGACAATTGCTTGAAGGCAACCATGAATAGTCCAAAAATTTCCTGTCACCATGAAACACAGAGAATTGGTTTTCCTACATATTAGTGTTTGTAACAAGGAAAAATGACACAGGAGTTGAAATTGTGGAGTACCCAATTCAAAAGACTAATAGGTGATTGTTTACCTTCATCTGGTCATCTGTGTAAGGGTAATCTGGACTAGCTATTCTTATAATCTCATTAAAGCAAGATGCTACTGCCACTTGGATATTTAAATCAGTATGCTTCAGGATCTTATCGGAAATGAGTGCGTCCATTGCAGGACGAATGGCAGCTTTTATAGACTCGTGAGGCGTCTGAAATACACGATGCAATAGAAACTCTGCTCTCTGAAAGATCAAACAAAAGAAAATGCTTATTTGAAGTGCCAGAGCTAGAAATGACAGAGGTAGTAAAGAAGAAAATTGCGAAGTTAGTATCACATTTTGCAATTCAGAGGTGTTGTTAGGATAGCATCAACAAGTATAGGCATTTTTCACATTTATTAGTATAGGGACGTTATGAATTTTAGTATAATGCTAAATAAATCTTTACAGTAAGCAAATAATAATAAATTAGCATAACAGTCAGACACCTATCAAAACTCCGACAAACATGGCCTTTTCTGCTGAAATTTGTCGTTGGATATAACATAATGACCAGAAACTATGACGAAAACACAAGAACTCAACCATCAGCAATCCAACACATGTTCACAAGGATGGAGAATGAAATTTTGCTTAGAAAAGGAAAAATACAGCACATGTTCATAGAGGAATAAATTTTGCTTTGAAAAGGAAAATTCGATCTTTTGAAGTTACAAACTGCCAAAGCCACTAAAAGAATCATGCAACTCAAGAATTGCACATCAGAAATCCAACAAAAAATTAATTCAACAAATTCAAAATCTATAATCCCCAACCACATTTCAAAATTTTAAGCGACTCAAGTCCCAACATACAAGTTAATCAAATCACCTTCATCTGTGCATCCAAATGTGAAGTAAGGAATGAACCAAATCACAAAAACAATGAATAAAACTGAGGTCAATAGATCAAACAATCACAACAAAACACTTACGCATGTTAATAGATCAAACAGGCATCCAAACAAACAATTCTTCACATTTCCATTCAAGAATTTAGTTCGAAACACATTCACCAATACTGAAACACAAAAAACAGAATGTCTATATTAGCTCACAAAAATAAAATGGACTGTATACCGAAAGAAGGGGAAGCAGTTCATCAGTAGAGGAAGGAGGATTAGCAAGCTTGTTTCCAACATCGAGCAACAAAGCTTCGTGCCTTTTTTGAACTTCCTCGGTGTAAGCAGAACGATCCATTTCTTCAATTCACCTGTTAAACCCAAAAAAACGGCAGCAAAAAGGGCAAGAAAAATTCAAGAATTTCTCCACCACCAGCACGAAAACTCCTCAACCAAAAAACTCTAGAAAAAATGGAGCTCAATCTCAATTTATGTAGCAAAAAAGCAAGCACAGATACAGCCAAAACTGCTGGTGAATAAAGCAGTGCATTAAAAGAGGGATCAATTGCAAAATGTCCTTCATGCAGCCCCCCTCTTAAACCACCTCCCGGATTTGGACTCAATTCATGAATTTTTTCTAATTTTCGCCTTTGAAATCCGTGGATTCTCGAAATCAAATAATTTTCCATTTTAGCCGGAAAATTCAAAAAATGATAGCTGTGTGATTAATGCTGTGTAATCTGTAGAGAAACCGTAATATCTGCATTCGCATTTCCCACCCAAACAAAAAGCAAACACATCTCTTCTATGCTCTCTCAAAGACTTGAGTCCTTCTATTGTCCAAGGAATCTGAAATTACATGATTGCCCGTTATGAAATATAAATGTTTCGTTCTTTCCTCTTTTTTTTTTTTTAATTATACTAGCTGTACACCTGCGCGATGCGCAGTTTATTATGTATTACGATAATATATACGATTTGCAATAATATGATAAAGTTGTTATATTAAAAGGTTATTCATGACATCTTATTATTTCGAAATTTATAAAATTCCGTATTTTTTTATTGATAACATCAATATTCAACAATTAAATATGAAAATAAAATTGAACATAATATAATAATAGTTTTGTGTTTGTGAGTTTTAATTTATGAAAAATTAAGAAGCGATTAATAATTATACTTACTATATGTTTTGTTCATATTTTCATTCATTTATATCTTATAATTATTTTCAGAATTTATAAATAATTTTCTGCATTCTTTTTTAGATGGATTTGTTCAAAAAGTATTATATTTATTCCAAAAAAATTTAGTTTATATTTATAAATTTAGGTTTCAAATTAATTTTAAATTTTAAAACAATATTTCGTAGATTTTTTAAACTATTTTTCAGATTTTTTTGGAACATATTATAGTTTTTTAAAACAATTTTTAGATTAATTATATCTATTTATTTGAAATAATTTTGAATAAATTTTATCAAATATTTTTATTATTTTTATTTAAAAAATTTTATTCAATTTATTGATTTTTATATATTACACAATTAATATTACATATATATTTGAATTAATTTTTAAATTTTATTTGCTGATTTAAGATTGTTAGACTTATTCTCACAATCTTATAATAATAATAATAATTATTATTATTATTATTATTATTATTATTAATAATTTCAGATTTATTATTATTTTAATATTTTTAAAATAATTTCAAACTTTTAAATATTTTACAACCCTTCATAAAATAAATTTAGATTTTAAAACTATTTTCCACATTTATATATTAAAATTATAAACTAATTTTCAAAATATTTAATTTTTTACAATGTTTAAATTTCATTATTTTCAAATTTTAATTATATCATTAAAATATAATCATATCATTTAAAATAGCTTCTTTTATTTTATCTCTACTCCTACATATAAATTATAAGATAGCTCGTTTTATAAGATATATGTGAAGCTTATTCTATAAGATACTTAAAAGTTATTTAGTTTTTTTTTTTCTTTTTTTCTATTGGTTGATAGTTTGGGAGGGAAAATGACAAATTTGAAATTATCACCAACTTCTTTGTTTTTATATATAGATAGATTTTTCTAATCCACATTAACATTTTTAACAAATTGATATTGATATTTAATATTTCATTTCTATAATATTAATTACCGGCAATTAAATTTTGTTACAAAATACTAACCTTATGTTTGTTCCCATATTTAAAATCATATTTTCACTTGATAAATTTCATAACAAGACTCAATTTATAATTTGGTTCTCAATTCTTAACTCAATTTATAAAATTTCTCAATAAGGGACTCAATTTAACTTTTTTTTCCTCAATTTAAAACTTGAAATTTATATTTAATTCTTTATTCAAGACAAAATTCTATTTTTTATTTTCTTATATTTATATTCATAGATTTATTAATATTTCATTATGTATTTATATTTAAAATAAATTATAACAAGTTAGTGCAATTTTGAAACGATTTTCATCTGACTTATATTAATATATATATATATATATATATATATATATAAAATATAACTAATTAATGCAATTCATGAAATTCAAATTCTTTTTATTTTCTTAATTTTATGAATAAAAATAAAGAAACTCAATTTTAATAATAATCAATTATATAAATTATATTTTATGAATTGAACTAATTATATTTTTCTCTCTTTCTTTCCTTTTTTTATATAAATTGATTCAATTCGGATGAAGATCATTCCAAAGTTGCACTACTTGTCTTAAGTTATCCAAAATATAAATACATATTAAAATATAAATAAATTTATAAATATAATAAACAAGAAAAAAAATGGAATTTTGTCTTGAATTGAGAACTCAATCTAAATTTTAAGATTCAAATTCAAAAAAAAAAAAAAAAAAGTTAAATTGAGCCCCTTATTGAAAAACATAAAAAATTGAATCAAAAATTGAGAAATAAACTATAATTAGGTGTTGTTATGAATTTTTTTTTTTTCCCTTCTCTGCTATTTGAAAACAAAAATCTCATTTGTTTCATCTATATTTAATTATTTACCCAAAAAAAAAAAAAAAAAAACATTAACGTTTACTTTTTCAAATCAATCAAAAAGCTACCATCAAAATCTATTGTTATATGATTATAGAAGAATAAAATCTCACATATCAAAACACTTAGCTAAACATATTTTGGTTTTGAAATATATAACTTTAGAATTTCAAAATCATTCATTTAATAATATTTTCCAGTTTCACAAAAAAATATAGAAATGTATAATACCACTGAAAATGAAAAGAGACGTCCGATAATTTTTTATCAATATTATTATTATTTTTTATTTATTATAGAACCGTTAATCAACAAAACAAGGTGAAATAAACTTTTTAATTTATTAAATACTATTTAGAATAATAAGCTTTGATTAAAATTTTCTATAAATTATTATTATTATAGAACCGTTAATCAACAAAACAAGGTGAAATAAACTTTTTAATTTATTAAATATTATTTAGAATAATAAGCTTTGATTAAAATTTTCTATAAATTATACCAATCGATTTTTTATACATATCAAATTTATAGCATGTAGCCATGTACTGCATTACAAGATTTCACTATATATTATTACGAAAACTCTTAAAAAGCATATTCTAAATATTTTAGTTAAATACTTAATCTAAATTAAGTACTTAAATAATTAGTAGTGTTTGTGTGTACCAAATGTATGGATCATGATCCATGCAACTGGGCACACGGGTCGGATCGGGTCAAGTCTGACCCAGATCTGCGCCCAATTTTTTTTTTTTAATTTTATGATATAACATTTATGTTTAGTGAGTATAACTGTTATGTACAATTAGCATAACCTTTAAGTAAAATTACTTGGAAATTTTTCAATATAAAAAACATAATTAAAAATTATGTAACATTTATGTTAACTGAGTATAACTTTTCAGATGAGATCCTCTGTCCCAGTATTATGTGTACCACTCATATACCATTACAAAGTGACGACGTTTTGATGATAAATAATAAAACATGGGAAATCTTTTTAAAGCTGTAAATCTTATCAGCGCGGCTTTAACTTGAGCCGCTGTTTTTTTTCTTTTCCCTTTTTTCCTATTTTGACTTCCCTCGCCAAATACACCATCGTCGTAACATGCAATCGGCCTTCATCGTCGTCTCATTGTGCCGGCCTCCCACCCCATTCAACCTGACACTCACCCCACCACATCACTCGTCGATAAGAAATCTCCATATTCGTCAACAGGGAAGATGCCTTGAGATTGTTGTTGATAGGGTGAATACAAATTGGCTGCAAGCTAATTCTTCAATTAATTTCAAAAATTGTTTTGCTTTAATTGAAATTGAAATCAAACAGAATTTGATCACTAAATTTCTGTTTTCATTTTTTGATTCAATTATTTGTTTTTTGTTGGAAGAAATACATATCAGAGTGTTCAGAGGTGAGATGATGATTGAAGGTTGATTGCAATGACGTGAGAAAGAGATTTAGTTTCCAATGACAACCAAAAGGAGAGAAGTGATAATAGATAAAGAGGAGAAATGAAAGAGAGAAAAAAAAAAGAAAATAACGGCTCAAGTTAAAGCCGCTCTGATAAGATTTGCTGCTTTGAAAAGATTTCCCAAGTTTTATTATTTATCATCAAAACGGCGTCACTTTATAATGGTACATGAGTGGTACACATAATATTGGGACAGAGGATCCCATCTGATAACATTTATGTTATATTAATATAATATTTACATACATATATCATAACATTTAAGTGATATTACTTAGATTTTTTTTCACTATAAAAATTCATATAGCATGACTTAACCTTTATGTTATAATAATTTAACATTTATGTTATATTAGTATAATAAGTATTTATGTACAAATATCATAACATTTATGTACTTAAAGAATAACATAAGGTTATATTATTATAACAAAAAGATTAAATTATTATGCATAAATGTTATATTATTACAACATAAAAATTTTGAAAAGTTTTGAAAGATATTATAAGTTTGTCATACAGTGCAAAAGATTAGACCAGATAACTGTCAAGTTAGGGTTTGGGTTAGGATTTGGGCACGTGAGCGCGCGTGTGGGAGCTTGAGGCATGCGTGAAATGCACCCCTAGATCGGGTCAACCCGATTGCATGGATCTAGGATCCATGCACCTAGTGCACAAGAACATTTATGTTAAATAATACTTTAAAAAAATGTTTCAATATTATACTCTAATAAAATTTATTAGTCACTTGAAATGCTCATGTTACTACTTACCAAGTATTCTAAAAGGAATATATAATTTATTAACACAAAAGAATAGTTTGTTAAGAGACCAAATTTAATGATTAATTTTTATTATTTATTCTAATTTGGTTACTAAACAGCAACGCAAGCAGGATCGAGTGATCTCAAGACTTCTATAGTACACATGTTAAAGTAAATAATGCATAATATTACACACACACACACACACAACACTCATGTGTTCATGCACAATATTTATCGTCTATATGCACATGCAAATTTCCTAAAATACCAATAAATATCAATAAACCTTTGAGCTGAAAGATGATCAAATTTCCAATCTATCCAGATATAAAGAGTGTTTTTTCAGATGCATAATCACAAGCAATAACTAAGATACACAATTCATAAAATTTAGGAGATACTAATATACATTGTATCCAGTAATGCTCCATTCTTTCAAAATCTTGAGATAAAAGAATTATCCTAACTAGGTTTGATCATCTAAAAGTTTGATCAAATTCCCAATCCACCTCGACATAATAAATTCAACCAGTTTTTGAACTGTTGGGGGTGCTATGACTAGGTTTTCCCTTTCTCCTCAGAGGTTTTTGCTTCACAAGTCTCATTCTCCGAGTCATCATTCACATGAGTGGATTTCAGTGCAGGATGTCCAGATTTAACAATACTGCAGCCTTGTATTGTGGATGTGATACCAAAATATTAGACATTAGGACACCAGTGAAAAGCTTAAACTATGGAATATTTGCAATTTATATTTCTTTACAAAGAAAAATAACAAACTTCAACACTTCTTTGTTTTAAGGAAACCTAACCTTTCGGATGATGGGCCAGCATGTTCTTTCTTTGATGAACTTGACTTTCCTTTTGTTTTCTTCTTCTGACTACTAGTAGAATTCATAAAAAATATTCAGATAAAGTATCTCAATTGTGAGCATGATAATATAAGCAACACCAGCATTTGTCATCATAACACAAATGTTTGGATTACATTGGAGAGAGAATGCATGAGGTACTGTGTTGCCACAGGGTAGGTCTGTTACCAAAAAATACTATCAAACTTGAGATCTAAAATAAATATAGACATCATGCAGGAGGAAATATCTATATCATTTATTTTCTATTATCAAAATCAATGTAGGCATGAATATTGAATCTGGGGAGACAAAACTTACTTGCAGGGCTCTTCTGGTCGATCAGAGGACTGTATGCCATTAAACAGTTCCCAAATTTCTTTCGACATGTCCGGGGTTTCTTCCTCATCTCCATCATATATAATCTACAATCAAGAAACAAATCAATAGAGCCCATCTCCAGAAGCAGCAGTTGCTTCAAACTGCACAGTAGTACTTCTTCATGTACTACCTGAACACTTGCAACTGCCTCAACTCTTTCACAAAAGCAAGATGAGGCAATTCTGCACAAACTTATCCTCAAAGTGTTCTGTATACAAATACTTGACATATATAATATGCTAGTTAGATACTGCACAAGAAGTGCACAATTTCTATACACATTCTACACAATCTCTATAGCTAGAACTTTGTAATAATATGCATGTTCGATGCTGCACAAGAAGTACACAGTCACGTGTTTGAAACATAATGGTTTAAAGTTTATACATTACTATAAATGGATAATTACACTGAACCCTCTAAACTATCCTAGTTTTAGAACTTCACTCACCAAACTTTTTTTTGTTCTACATTACCCAACAAACTATGTAAATTGAATCACTATGTTTTTTCAACTCTCAAGTTTCCTAAAATACCAATAAATATCAAGATACACAATTCATAAATTTTAGGAGATACTAAGAAAAATTGTAATCAGTACAATACTATATTCTTTCAAAATCTTGAGATACAAGAAGAATTCTAACTAGGTTTGATCAAATTCCCAATCCACCTTGACATAATAATTTCTACCAGTTTGTGAACTGTTGGGGGTGCTACAACTAGGTTTTCCCTTTCTCCTCAAGGTTTTCGGCCCTTCCCTGCTTGCACGACTTATCGCCATGGCCCCCACCGACACCTTTATCAGCTGATGCTACCTAAACCCCTGTAGTTGTAGATAGGTTAGTCTTAGTAGGTCGTTGGCTCCACCTACGGGTGTCAGCCCTTTGGAATATCCACGACAAATTTGCTTCATGGTCTTATTATCTGAGTCGTCATTCATTACCAAGATTAGTCACGTGGAATACTCGTGTTCCTTACCAGTATTCTAAAAGATATGTATAATTTATTAACATAAAGGAATGGTTTGCAAAGAGACCAAATTTCATGATTAATTTTTATTATTTATCCTAATTTGGTCACCAAATAGCAACGCAAACTGGTTCTAGTGATCTCAAAGACTATATAGCATACCTGTTGAAGTAAATAATGCACAATATTTATAATATATATACACATAACTACACACATGCGTTCATGCACAATATTTGCCGACTATGTGCACATAACTAACTACACATGTGTTCATGCACGATATTTCTCGTCTATATGCACATGCCATGCAAGTTTCCTAAAATACCAATAAATATCAATAAACCTTTGAATTGAAAGACGATCACATTTCCAATCTATCCAGATACAAGGAGTGTTTTTCAGATGCATAATCATAAGCAATTACCAAGATACACAATTCATAAATTTTAGGAGATACTAACAAAAATTATATTCAATACCATACTCCATTCTTTCAAAATCTTGAGATAAAAGAATTATCCTAACTAGGTTTGATCATCTAAAAGTTTGATCAAATTCCCAATCCAACTTGATAACTTCAACCAGTTTTTGAACCGATGAGGGTGCTACGACTAGGTTTTCCCTTTCTCCTTGAGGTTTTCGGCCCTTCCCTGCTTGCACAACTATTAGCCAAGGCCTTCAATGACAAATTTGCGTTTGTTTTCTTCTTCTGACTACTGCTAGAGTTTATAAAACATTTTCAGATAAAGTATCTCAATAGAGAACATGGGAATATAATCAACACCAGCATTTATCATAATAGCACACAAATGGTTGGGGGGGGGTTGGGATTGAAAAGTATTCAACTTTGCAGAGAGAATGCATGAGGTATTGTGTTGCCACAGGGTAAGTCTGTTACAAGTTCAAACTTTAAATACTACAAAAATGATTTTTCAAACTTCAGATCTAAGAGAATATAGGCATCATGAAGGAGAAAAATAACTATATCACTACAAAAATGATTTTCAAACTTCAGATCTAAGAGAATATAGACATCATGCAGGAGAAAATATCTATATCATTTATTCCTCAATCAAAACCAATTGAGGCGTGAATATTGAATGTGATGAGACAAAACTTACTTGCCGAGCTCTTCTGGTCGTATGTCATTAAACAGTTCCCAAATTTCTTCCGACATGTCCAGAGTTTCTTCCTCATCATCATCATATAAAATCTTCTATAAAGAAACAAATCAATACGAAGTAAACAGCAGCACTGAAATTGAACATAATTTTTAGGAAGACGATGGCATGATCTGCAGCAACAAGCAAATCGATTGTAGGGATGCCATCAGTCTTGAAGTCACTTAAAGAAGTTAGTGGCCATGTTCCAAGTTGTACTATGCAAAAAGTTAACAGAAAGACAAAGGAAAGATTGTTGCCTTGTGCTTCTTTGTCACATGATCAAAAGCTACAACGGTGCCTGTGTAATAGCTGCATAAAAGAACTCAAAGATATGAGAAACGAGGTAGCATGACATATGAAGTATGTGTAAAACTCAAAAACAACCAAGTCTCTGACTTTCCCAACATTTTAAGGGATTCCAAGATTGCAGAGTAAAGAAGAAACAATAACACAATTGGGGTTGAAAAAAAAAAAAAATATATATATATATATATATATATATATATAATTTAAACAATTGTAGAACATCTGCAGACCAAGTTTTTAAAAGAGAAATGTTTTGTATCCTAAGCTACACCAGTAATAATACTTCCAAAACAGTAAAGCACAAGTTTCGCTGAGTACTGATAAAAAAAAAAAAAAAAGCCAATTCACACACACACACATCCAAGGAAGGCATGTCACCTAAATTAGGACCAGCATCCTGGAGGCCTGCACTAAAGAGTATCTACATAGATCAAATTTGATAAAGAAGAACTATTTAATGAAATCTTATATTTTAATACTCAAAGGCGGCAGTTTCAGAAGTTAAGTATAATATGTCATCCTGACATTGTAAGAGTAAGACCATGTTCATGTAGAAACCTACATTATCACTGATTAATAAATAAATAAAATAAAATAAGCCAACCCGATAGCAATATTAACATTATTCAAGATACTTTGATCCCAGGTGGAAAAAAATAATCGATTAAATCATAAAATGGTTAAAACAAATAAATTGCAGAAAAGAGATTATCCAGCTTTTGTACTTACGTCTTGTCAATTGGCCACCATACCATTATCCTTAAATTTACCAATTCCTGTCCATACTCAAGACGGACATTCGTAGGCTCCTGATTTAAAGAACACAACCAGAGATGATAATTTTATTAAAATAGGAATCTTGTTGAACATTATTAATTTGCATCATATACCACAACAGAATGGTACCATTTCCTTTTCTGCATCTGAACTCCCAGGGAACTTAGCATTTGCAGTCGTAAGAGATTCCACCACCTACATTGATTGTTACAAAAGAATGATAAAACCTGTATAATATAACAATCCACAACCCTCAAAAAATGTCATAAATATTGTTTGATTACCTTGTCAACAACATCCTCTGGCTCATATTTCTCAAGATTCTGGGAAGTTATTTTATTCCCATGTTTTCTTTCACGATCTGTCGCACCATGGCTAATCTCTTCTTTCTCTGCGCCAAGTGTATCAGATTGAACAACAATACTTTTAGATATCTTCTTTTCTTTCTCCTTCAACTTAGATTTCTTGGCTTTTGTAGGCTTAGATGTAGGAGATTCCACCACCTACGTCAATTGTCATAAAAGAATAATAAACTTAGTATAATTTAAGGCCGCAGAACCCATAATAAAAAAGGTTACAAATATAGCCTGATTACCTTTTCTACATCAGCTGACTCAAGTACCACAGGAGTAATTGCATTTTCGTTGTTGGGTACTGAATCAGCTACAGGGCTAACATTTCCCTTCTCTACACCAAATCCAACATCGCTTCTACTTCTCTTCTTTCCTTTTTTGGACCCTTTCCCCTTTACCTCAGATTGCTTGGATTTTGCAGACTGAGAAATAGGAGATTCCACCACCTACATCATTTGATAGAAAAGAACAGTTAAAATGGTCAGATTTAAGCTGTGTAATTCATCAAACACCATAAATATAGATTGATTACCTTGTCCACATCTTCTGAATCAAGTTTCTGGGAATCATGTTCATTCTCATCTTTCGCTTGAGGATCAGCTGCACTATGACTAACATTTGCCTTTCCCCAAGCATCTGTTCTAGATCGAACAACACCACATTCAGTTGACTTCTTCCCTTTTATGGGGCCTTTCTCCTCTACCTTACATTTCTTGGCTTTTTTAGGTTCAGATATAGGATCGTTCACCACCTATATGATTCTCACAAAAGAATAATAAAAATGGTATAATTTATAGCCACATAATCCATTAAATAATCATAAATCTAGCTTGATTACGTTTTCAACGTAAGCTGACTCAAGTTGTTGGGAAGTACTTCCACTTTTGTCTTCTAATTCGGAACCAGAAGCACTATGGTTTAGTCGTTCGTTCTTTGCACCAATTTGAACTGATCCAGCAAAAAATCTTTTAGCTGTCTTCTTTCTAGTGTTGGAGCATTTCTCCTTTCCTCTTGAATGCTTGCTTTTTGCAGGCCCAGACGTAAGAAGTTTCATCACCTGCATCAGTTGATACACAAACTGACAAACATTTAAAATATTGTAATTTAAAGGTGCAGATTCCATCAAAGTCGCAAATATAGCTTGATACCTTGTCCACAACATCTCCAGACTCAGGTTCCGATGAAGTGATTTTATTCTTGTCTTTGCCATCTGAGTCGCTCGCACTGCAGCTAACTTGTTCATTCTCTATGCCAACTGTCCCAGATCCAACATGAAGTCCTTTTGTTGTCTTCTTTTTTTTGTCAGATCCAACTGTATTATGTCGCAGAATTTCTTTTGTTGGTTTTGGTGAAACTTCTTCAGCTTTGTCTTCACTTGTCATGCCCTCTTTCTTCTTGGACTGACCCCTCTTTCCAATATTTAATTTTTTGACATAATCATTTTTTTTCTGAGAAGAATCTTGTGCATTTTTATGTTCAGAAGGTGAAAGCAAGTAGTAATAACCTCTAGAAGAACCAAGGCCTCCTGTCAGCCAAGTATGTTGATAGCCTTCATCTGCACTTGTAAAAGTATTGGGTCTTAATCCCCTTCTACTTCTTTCTACCCGCATTTGCATCTCTGGCATAGCCTGAGACCTTTCATCCAACTTGGAGACCCCATCACCAGAAGCATCAGTTGCTTCAAACTGAGGGGTCGCAACTTCTTCATCTCCAACCCGAACACTTTCAACTTCTCCGGCTTCCTCATTTGCCACCTGAATACTTGCGACCAGTTCAAATTCTTCAATTGCCACCTGATTCACAATAGAAATATAAGCAAATTATCCATGTGTGTCAAACTTATCCAAATAAACATGTATAAAAAACTGCAAAGAATGCAAAATAATTTCTTGCCATGAAAAGCAAAGTATAGGTTTAATTTACTATGTTTTTTATGGATGTGGATGGTTCAAATTATATAGTTACTTCTAGGAAACACCACTTAAAAAATGTTGCATGACCCAACAAGCCCATGCATGATCCGGATCATGTAGCGAATTTTCCCATAAAGGTCATGGCTTTCTGGTGTTTAACCTTAGAAATATGATTGATGGTCCCATGTCGAGTCTACCTCAAAAAAAATTGCAATTACTCCCTAGTTGATCACTTGGTTGTAGTTGTCCGTTCTAAGAAAGACAGTAAATTATATAGTGGCTCTACCATTTACATTATCCTAAGCTACATATCTTGGGTGTTATAAAATATGTTTCAAAGAAAGAATTGAATAGGAATGTATTTGAAATGTGATGCATTAGGCAGAAATGCATTTGAGAGCGTAATATGTGTTTTATAATATTATGGGGGAATGGTATGAGAAAATATTGTTGCGGCATATCAGAACAAAATATATTTCTCTAGTTTTCGTATCATTAAAAAACATCTCTCTCTCTTTAATTATAATAAGTCCTTCAAATCTTTCGAGCGTAGGCTTTGTTAATTGTCCAAACATGTTTGAAATTCTTATTCTACTTGTCCACACAAAATGTCACATCCACTTCTACAATTCACCTATGTATTTTGTAGTCTAAACCTTATTTATTGATGAGTATCTTAGATTGATAACTATAACCACCTTATTAGGATGTTTCTCATGCAACCTAAGTTCATCTCAGAAATTTGAGTGCAATACAACTTAACCTTATACCAAAATCCAATATATGAGAAATAACAATGCCAAGGAATATTCCAACTCTTGTTTGAGTCATTATTTAATGAGTGTAGATATCATTCGTCTACCTCTTAAATGGAGATACCCAGATAAATGGAATCACAATCACAGAAGAAAATAATCTAACATCTCGTTGAAGTCGCTTGATCTCTCATATTTATCTCATGCATCCGTAAACTACTTTTAGGGAGACTTTTCAAACCGTAGCCTACCTTTCAACGGAGCCTCATACCAAACCTCACGTATCATCGCTCATGATACCTATAGTTGACTAATTTCCTTTATACCACCTGAAGTGTTGAGGTGTTCTGTTGATCACATCATTTCCATAGTAGTAACCTCGGTCTTTGATCAGGAAGTACAATTTCTTTGGATATTTCCCAACCCTCAATTTTAGCCTTAGACTATATTTTGATGAAATAAATAGTGCTTGTTAGGATGCTTCTCCCAGTAAGGAATTTGGTAAACTAGAATATGAAGATTTTCTACTTTTCACCCTCTAATATGTCAACCTACAACCACTAGCTCAATCCCCATCAAAAACCATTACCCGCCTACTTCCTTAATTAAGCACACTTGGTTTCTTATAGCTAGAAATTGCTTGATTCTTTAATGACTCCTAGTTGTGCTCTTCCCATCAATATTCTGCAACTTCTCTTACTGGCTCATCTTCGATCAACATTGTTAAATTGCTTGTTGGGAAATCCACTTGAAACTTGAAAATTATGCTAAATGATATTTGACCTTTGGAGTGAACACCTCAATATGATTTCGTTAATCCATCGAAGCAAATGCTTTATATTCTCTTGCAAGTCATCTATTCCACCATAATCAACTAGTGTAACATATACCTAAAATGTTGGTGATCAAAATTTCAACTACACTGCTGCATTTATGTTAATGCTAGCATTGAGCATTATGCACCTAGTCTAATTGATTAGTAGTGATAACCACGTCAAGAATTCCACATCCAACTCCTACTACGTTAACAACTAGTTGATATCTTTTTTTACCTATGCAGTTAGTAATTTGTCATTCTATGGTTAATAATGAAATCATTAATAAGAAAACACTAAATCGGCCTCCTTTCTGTTTCCGCCTCCTTCTCTACTAAAGTAGACTGCTTTTAAGTTTTGATTTATTATCGTAATGTTTTTTCTTGTTTGATTTCATAACTACATCTACAGTCAAGCAGCCCTCCAAAATTACCATCTTCATCCAAAATGCACAAAAGGAAACACACATAAACTTTCAGAACCAACATCACATTAAAATTTGAAAAGAAGTGCTCATAACGGGAAAAAAGTAATTTGATAGTTACAGGCTGAATAGGAGAAGATATAGAGATGAGGGGCCAAAGAACGCTACATCAAGTAATTTGTAGAATTTGATAATGATGAGGATGCAAGAAAGAGAGAGAGAGAGAGGAGGGGGGGGGGGGTGGGGTTTGGTCCTTTCCTTCCATTCATGAATTCCTTGGTTTTACTTTCAGTTACTCCAACTATTTGGATGACGAAGTACCAGAATTGTAGAAGAACGTTCAGTAGTTGATTTTCCTTTCAATTCAATCTTAAATTGATAACGTCAGAGGTAAATTTGGAGTACATATAAAGCTAATTTACAACACTACTTAATACCATAGAGATCTGACATCATGGTTGAGTAGATTCAGTCGTCACAAAAATAGAACAAGAACAAGATATCTATCATGTTAATCCATTCACACACACATTTTAGGATATATTATAATCCAATTTTGAGGTATAGTCACAGTAATCCATCAGCCTTGACCATCTGATCAAATATCATGCAATTTGATTTTCACTGGTTCGATATCAGGTTATTCATATTTTGAGTTCTGAAAAATAGAACCAGAACAGCTGGGGAAAAGGTATTTCAATCCAACTCAAACCAAAGGGTAAAGCACTATCATAAATTCAATAATTATTGGTAGAACGAACCGTGTCATTCCCAGTTGGTGTATCCTTGCATAAAGAAGCAACTATTTCAGCATAGTCGGCAACATTTAGGTTCATTGCCTTCACAACTTCTCTAACATGACGTTGGAGTTTGGTAGCACAGTTTTCAACGACAGATTTACCCAACTCCCAGGCCCTCAATGAAGTATTCTGTAGAATGATATAATACAAACTGCATTTGATAAAAGAGAAAGAGAGATGCAGAAAAGGAAATATCACATAAAAGATTAAGGAGAGATTGATTACCTTGTTATCTAGTTTGACACTAGACAAAAGGGGCCTCACGAGATCCTCTGTAAACTCAGGGCATTCGCACTCTTCTACCATCGTAGTCATTATGGATTTCATGTGCATGAACACATCAGCAGAGTGATTTGTCCTTGAATAAGATTAGAAACACAATTAGTAGACATTACTAATAGAGGATTGATGTTACAACCATGCAAAAGAAGCAACACCAGTCACATGTAAGCATCACTCGAACATAGTACTTATCAAAACCAATTTCAGTTATACCAGAATATAATCATTCTTGCAGACTTACTTAATGGTATTGAGAAAAATCTCGAACATCTCAACAACCATAGAATCAATTTCTATGTCTTGCATTATCACGCAAGACCTTATTGTTGACACAACTTCCAGAATCTCTAGAGCCCTATCATAAGTTTTGTTGGACTCACAGGACAATTGCTTGAAGGCAACCATGAATAGTCCAAAAATTTCCTGTCACCATGAAACACAGAGAATTGGTTTTCCTACATATTAGTGTTTGTAACAAGGAAAAATGACACAGGAGTTGAAATTGTGGAGTACCCAATTCAAAAGACTAATAGGTGATTGTTTACCTTCATCTGGTCATCTGTGTAAGGGTAATCTGGACTAGCTATTCTTATAATCTCATTAAAGCAAGATGCTACTGCCACTTGGATATTTAAATCAGTATGCTTCAGGATCTTATCGGAAATGAGTGCGTCCATTGCAGGACGAATGGCAGCTTTTATAGACTCGTGAGGCGTCTGAAATACACGATGCAATAGAAACTCTGCTCTCTGAAAGATCAAACAAAAGAAAATGCTTATTTACTACCCAGAAAACATTAGGGTAAAAGTGCCAGAGCTAGAAATAACTGAGGTAAAAAAAAGAAGAAAACAACGGAGTTAGTATCACATTTTGCAATTCAGAGGTGTTGTTAGGATAGCATCAACAAGTATAAGCATTTTTCACATCTATTAGTATTGGGACTTATATGAATCTTAGTATAATGCTAAATAAATCTTTACAGTAAGCAAATAATGACAAATCAGCAGAACAGTCGGACACCTATCAAATATCCACCAAACATGGCTGCCTTCTGCTGAAGTTTGTCGCTGGATGTAACATATTGACCAGAAACTATGAAGAAAACACAAGAACTCAACCACCAGCAATGCAACACGTGATCAAGTGGATAGAGAATGAAATTTTGCTTAGAAATGGAAAAGTCCAACACATGTTCATAGAGGAATAAATTTTGCTTTGAATTACATATCAGCAATCCGATGGAAAAAAAAAAAAAGATATCAAGGAATTCAAAATCTATAATCCCCAACCACATTTCAAAATTTTAAGTAACTCAAGTCCCCGACATACAAGTGAATCAAATCAAGCCATCGTCTGTGCATCTAAATGTGATGTAAGGAATGGACCCAATGACAAAACCAATGAATAAAACTGAGGTTAATAGATCAAACAATCATAACGAATCACTTAGGCATGTTAATAGATCAAACAGGCATCCAAACAAACAATTCTTCACATTTCCATTCAAGATCTTAGTTCCAAACACATTCACCACTACTGAAACACAAAAAACAGAATGTAAACAAAATGGATTGTATACCGAAAGAAGGGGAAGCAGTTCATCAGTAGAGGAAGGAGGATTAGCAAGCTTGTTTCCAACATCGAGCAACAAAGCTTCGTGCCTTTTCTGAACTTCCTCGGTGTAAGCAGAACGATCCATTTCTTCAATTCACCTGTTAAACCAAAAAAACGGCAGCAAAAAGGGCAAGAAAAATTCAAGAATTTCTCCACCACAGCACGAAAACTCCTCAACCAAAAAACTCTAGAAAAAATGGAGCTCAATCCCAATTTATGTAGCAAAAAACCAAGCACAGATACAGCCAAAACTGCTGGTGAATAAAGCAGTGCAGTAAAAGAGGGATCAATTGCAAAATGTCCTTCATGCAGCGCCCCTCTTAAACCACCTCCCGGATTTGGACTCAATTCATGAATTTTTTCTAATTTCCGCCTTTGAAATCCGTGGATTCTCGACATCAAGTAATTTTCCATTTTAGCCGGAAAATTCAAAAAATGATAGCTGTGTGATTAATGCTGTGTAATCTGTAGAGAAACCGTAATATCTGCATTCGCATTTCCCACCCAAACAAAAAGCAAACACTTCTCCTTTGTTGTATGCTCTGCAGAGACTTGAGTCCTTCTATTGTCCAAAGAAACTGAAATTACATCATTGCCCTCTTATTACGATTTTAGAAATGTAAATGTTTCCTACTTTCCTTTTATAGAGTATATTTCTCTAATCCACATTTACATTTTTAACAAATTGATATTGATGAATCTTTCATTTTTATAATACTATTAATTACCAGAAATTAAATTTTGTAAAGAAAAATTAATGTTTCCTACGTTCCTTTTTTAAATTAAATTCTTATAATCCACATTAACATTTTTAACAAATTGATATTGATATTAAAATTAAATTTTTTATAATTTTGATTACCAGAAAAATAATTTTTTCCTGAATTATATTTTTCTAATCTACATTTATACTATTAAAAAATTGGTATAAAGCTTTCATTTTTATAATTTTAATTACCGACAATTAGATTTTGTTACGAAATAGTAACCTTCTGTGTGTTACCATTTTCAAAATCCTCTTCACTATTCCACTATATGAAAACATAAATTTCGTTTGTTTCATCCATAAACACTAACGTCTACTTTTTCAAACCAATCAAAAAAGCTACTTTTAAAATCTATTTGATATTTAATTATTGAAGAAAAAAATCTCACATATTTAAGCACCTAACCAAACATATTATGTTTTTCTAATTTATAGTTTTAAAATCATTCGTTGAAACTAATTTTCAATTTTATAAAAATTATACATGTTTATAATCAGTCATGTTACCTTACCCACCATAAGTATATTAATATATGTCACTGCTGATGTGTTAAAAATCCAATACATCCATTAACTTCATTTTTCTATAATGAGGGTTAAGATCATTACATGCGGGGCATATTAGCATTTTATCATTTTCATGTATATAATTCCACTAAAATAAAAAGAAACATCCGATTAATTTTTATCATTTTAGTCATTTGTAATGATTTGTTCCTTAACTTGGATTTTTATCATTTGTGATTTTTAGACAACGCAAAATGATAAAGAGAATGTCTAAACCAATTGGACACAAATCAGCTTTCAAGATCTTAGCAAACTTCCAGTGAGGAAAAAACAATAACTACACAAAAATAGGAAACATTCACATGCATGTACAAGAAATGCTTTTGTTGTTTAGAGTTTTCACATAATTTAAATATCATAAGAGTAACTGCAATAACTGTATACAAAACTTGGTTTAAAACTAATATAATTTGATCAAAAAATTGGATTAAATGCAGGATCCAACTTGATATATATGTACTCGGATTTCTCTCTTCTCTTTAAGCTGCACAACCGTTTCCTGGCAGCACGACTCATTGCCCTGGCCCTCCACGGGATAGTTCACAAGACTCATCATCTTAGTCATCATTGCTCAGAGGTATGGACTCATCTGCAGATTGTTCATATTTGTTGATGCTACAACCTTCACCATTTGATCTGACACCACGAGATTAACAGTGAGGACACCATTGAAAGACACCATTTTCAGATATAACACCTCAATGATGAACATGGGAATATAACCTTTGTTCAAGCACGGAACTACCACAGAACAAGCACGGAACTACCACAGGACAAGCACGGAACAAGCACGTCACCATTCAATAATTAATGACTACATAAATGACTTTCAAACTTTTGTTCAAAAAAGAATTCACATTATGCAACAAGAGCAAACCAAGCTTTAATCCCACTAATAGTTGGCTAAATGAAACCATTGGGCATTGAGTACTGAATCCAAAAGGACCCATATAGTATGCTTTAGAGAACACTTACTTCACAGGCTCTTCAGATGGATCAGCTTCTTGTTTGCCAGATGACTGTGCCTAAATGGTTAGGATGTGCTCCAAAAAGTGAGATTAATAGAAAAAAGAAGAAAAGAAAAACCACAACAATATGATACTATTACCAAATGTTAACATGGTAATATTATGTAATGAAGAATCTGACCTGTTGAGACTGTCTTTCACCAACCAACTTCCACCTTTCTTCAGACATGTCCAAGATTTCTTCGTCATCATCATCATATTTAATCTGAATGAAGTAAACAACAATAGTGAAACTAAGATAAGTCACTCAGAAGTTTGCACGATCAGAAGCACTGAGCAACTCATTCATAGAGATGAAATCAATCTTGAAGTCACATGAAAAATAATTGGAAGTTCTGAATTGTCTTCATAGGTCCATGGCTATTTTCAAAGTTGAACTATGTAAAAGTAAGTAGAACGACAAAGAAAAGACTGTTACCTTATGCTTCTTTGTGACAGGGTCAAAAGATTCAACGGTGCCTGTGTAATATCTGCACAAAACAAAACAAAACAAACCAAAATATGTGAAGAAGAGGTAGTGCATTATATAAAGCATGTGTAAATCTCAGGAACACATTTTGATGTGCGTAACATATTCAAGTTCAAGCTGCAAGGAAATGGGAAAAACAAATAAATCACAGAAACGGGGTTACCCAACTTTTGCACTTACTCTTCATCAAGTGGCCACCAGACTTGTATCCTCAAATTAACCAATTCTGATCCATACTCACGAGGGACAGGCTCCTAGATTCAGAGCACATATTCAGAGATCATTATTAGAGTGGGAATCTTGATGATAATCTACATCATATACTACAAGAGAGTGGTACCTTTTCATTTTCTAGATCCAAATCACTAGGATACTCAGCTTTTGCACGCACAGAAGGAGATTCCACCACCTACATCATTATCACAAAAGAATAATAAAACTGGAATAATTTAAAGCCACAAGGTCAATCAGAGAAGTATCAAATATAGTTTGATTACCTTTTCATCTACATCAGCTGACTCAGGTATCTGGGGAGTAATACTTCTAGTTGTCTTCTTTCGTTTGTTGGAGCCTTTCTTTACCTGAGATTGCTTGGACAGACCCCTTTTGTCATTACTTGCATTTTCAAGTTCTGACGGTGAAAGCAAGTAATAATAAGCTCTAGAGGAACCGCGGCCCCCTGCCAACCAAGTATGTTGATACCCCTCATCCGCCCTTGTAAAAGTGTTGGGTTTTAATTCCCTTCTCCTTCTTGCTACTTGTGTGCGTGTCTCTGGCACAGTATCCAACTTAGAGACCCCATCACCAGAAGCAGTAGTTGCTTCTTCATGTACTACCCAAACACTTGCAACTTCTTCCTTCCCCACCTGATTCACAAAAGTAAGATGAGACAATTCAGCATGTGTGTGACAAACATATTCAGATAAACATATATCAGAAAAAAGCATAGACTGAAAAGAATCCGAAAAAATGCCCTTGTAAGTATTTGAAAGAAAGTATACCTAAAGCAGTTACCATAATGGAGAGAAACAAAACACATGCTAAAGAGGTTAGATAAAAAAAAAAAAAAAAAATCTACCAAGAAAACATTTCTCATCTTGTGGAAGTTTGTCAAATATTCAGGTCAAGAGATGTATATCTTCCCTTGGATAAGGATATATGTTCAGGCAAGTGATGTACGAATTCTGCACAAACTTATAAGTTAAGTGTCCTAAATACAAATACTTGACACATATAATATGCATGTTTGATGCTGCACAAGGAGTGCACAATCTCTATAGCTAGAATATCGTAATAATATGCATGTTTAATGCTGCACAAGAAGTATACAGTCACATGTTTGAAACATAATGGTTTAAAGTTTAGACATTACTATAAATGGTTAATTACCATACCCTCTAAACTATCCTAGTTTAAGAAATTCACCCACCAAACTTTTTTTTGTTGTACATTACCCAACAAACTACGTAAATAAATTGTAGCACCTTGTTTTTTCAACTCTCAAGTTTCCTAAAATGCCAACAAATATCAGTAAACCTTTTAATTAAAAGATGGTCACATTTCCATAGTATCAAAATGTCTAATCTAGAATATTATTGTGTTGGATTTTTTCGCATGACACTTCAATACTATTTAATGATTGCACATCCAAAAATATTATCTACATTTAGTTTATTTCTCAATCCAGTTTAAAAAGATAAATATAGGGACGTCATTTCAAATTTAAAGTTAAGTCCTATATTTTAGTTTGACCCTCTTATATATAAGAGAGACAACAAGACATATAAATAAGAAATGACACTTACAAAAGGAGATTTAATAGTAAAATAACAAAATACTTGTGAAAATTCAATTATCAAATTACAATAACGTATCTCATTGGCCTACTATCTCCAAGTTGGTGTGTGCTATGTTGGCGTGATTCAGAAGAGACGGAACATGTAATTATACAATGTCCAAGCTTTATGCCAATCTTTATGGCTAGAAAGGAACAAAAGAATAGTTGAAGATAATGAAGAATCCCTAAAGCACTTGTTCTGAGGGACAACTTTAAAAGGCATATTTTGAATCACATACTCACTTGGTAACAGTTATCCATTCCAAAAATGATAATAAATTTTGTTGTGGTTACTAGTTATCTTAAGCTATGATTAGATATATCTTAGGTATTTTGGAAAGTGTCGGAGGATGAATTCAGAATGAACATATTGAAAAAATCATTTCACTACAGGATTTGCGAATGAATGCCTGGTTGGGCCATCTCGAATGGCGTGAGCCACATGCAGGGAGACCCGCACATACGGTTTTTAGGGGGGTCCCAGTATCAGGGTCCACATATACTCTACTTGCAAAGCCCTCTGAGGCCTGCATGCGAGCTTCAGAAGGCAAAGCGGGGTAGACGCTAAAGTTGCAATGTAAAATTGTCCCTCCTAAAAAGATTATTCCAGAATAAATAGGCAATAGTTAGGAGAGGTGCGCCAACGGCGAGCAGAAGCAAGGTTATTAGATACCTCAGGAAAGCCCAACCATAACCACACGTGCAAGTTTCCCTGCATGCGGCTATGATGTATTTTGACGAATGAAATAGAAAGGGTCTGATATGTGTTTGGTTATAATTTGGGGGAATGAAATGGAAATAAGATGATTATCCATACCATAACCAAATATTGCTATAGTTTTTGTATCTTAAATAAAATTATCATTCTTTATTCATAATTAACTTCCAAATCGTTCAAAAGTAAGATTTGTTATTTTTTGGGAACTTGTCATACACAATGCCATATCCTCTTTTATACTTTGTCTTTGACATTAAGAGTATATCGAGATTATTTGGATAATAAGCAAAAATCTAGGGATTTTGCATAATAGTTTCCTATGATTTCTCTTTATCTTGTTTCATTTTTTTTGCTCATGATGTCCTACTTCACTTAAGGGGGAATAGAATAAGGGAAGTTAGGGTAGAATTTCTAATCTTCAAGAACATAATAAAAGGAGTTTATGTTTTCCACTCTACTTTTAGTTACATGGTACCAAATTGGGTTGATATGTAGATTTTGGTTGATAATATAACCACCTTATTTAGATGTTCCTCTTGTGTCAAGAATTTATCTATGAAAATTCGGTATGATACAAACTCAATCGCAAATCAAAATCCTATAAGGAAAAAGTGAAGGAATATTCCAACCTTACTTTGAGTCTTTATTTATTGAGGGTCGACATTATCCAACAAAATTTTGCATGGAGATACCTAGACTGACAGTATCACAATCAAACAAAGAAAAGGTAAACATCTCCACAAAATTTGCTCAATCCCTCATATTTACCTCATGCAGCCATAAACTACTTTTAGGTAGTGTTTTTCATCATAGCCTTCCTTATCAATGGAATCTCATACCTATCCTAACTAATCTTAGTTTGTATCCTTCCTTCATGGCACATGAAGTGTTGAAGTGTATGGTTCTGATATTTTCCATGTCTACCAATAACATTGTAATAATGTTGGTCCTTAATCCACAAGTGCAATTTCTTCGATACTTTCCAACCCATAAATATACACAAACTGCTGTCTGCATTAGTAGCTTATTGGAGACAAACTTTCTAATTTTTATTTTTTTCAATCACATGGGAAAGAAAATGAAGGAAAATAATAGTTGGCATCTTCATCCAAAGTGCACAAAAGAAAAAACACACGAACCACTTAGGAGTAACATCCCATTAGAAGTTGAAAAGAAGTGCTGGTAACAGGAAAATGATATAACAATTAGGCTGAATAGAAGAAGAAATAATGGTGAGAGGTCCAAGGAAAGCTGGATCAAGGAATTAGAAGATTTGGTGATAAGACAGAAAGAAGTAAGTTGGGCATTCATTCATGTCCTCTATACTACCAACAAGCATAGCTCAGTCGGGAATGAATTCCAAGACTTTTCTTCGAGTTTCTCCAAGTAGCTGGATTCTGGATGATGAAGTACCATAAGGGTATGAGAACTTTGAGTAGCTTAGTTCCATCTTGATTCCATCTTAAATTGATAAATGACACAGACTTGTTACAAATTAAGGTAACTTAGGTGTATATAGATCTAGCATCATGATTAAATAATTCCAATCTTCCAAAAAACTAAAAAGACATAACAAGGAAATAGTCGAAGTATATACCACATTATAATCCATTACACTCATATCTATGGTATATGACAATTCATGTTGCAAAAAATTTCAGAAGCAATGAAAGCATTTGGTCTAAAAAGTAATCATTGTTGGTGGTTCAGATTTCAACTTCTTAAAAATAGACAAATAATAGCTGGCAAGAAGTATCATCTGTATCCAACAAAAACCAATTGGACAAACCAACATCATAAATTTAAGAATTATGTGTATCAGAACAAACCGTATCCCTCCCAATTGGTGTATCTTGGCATAGAGAAGCAATTATTTTGGCATAACAGTCAACATTCAGATTCAATGCCTTCACAGCTTCTCCAACATAATCCTTCAGTTTGGCAGCACAGTTTTCACATACAGATATCCCCAATTCCCAGGATCTAGGTGAAGTATTCTGAACAGTGAAACAATACAAAATATATTTGGTAAAAGAGCTTGAGAGACATAGAAAAGTAAGTAATTCATAAAAGATTGAGGAGAAAACCATTACCTTATTCTCCAGTCTGACACCAGACAAAAGAGGCCTCAGAAGTTCCACGGAGATCTCATCGCTCTCTTGTATTATCAAAGTCATGATGGTTTTCATGTGGTTGAACATATTAGAGGAGTGATTAGGCCTTCATAAAATTTAGAAGCACAATTAAGAAATATTAACAATAGAAAACTGATTTCACAACCATGTAACAAATGCAAAGCCAATCACAAGTACATGAATGCAGACTAATTTCAGGTAAACTAGTTTACACTCATTCTTGCAGACTTACCTGATTGTGTCAAGGAAAAGCTGGAACATCTCAACAATCATCGGATCAATTTCGAGGTCCAGCATCATCAGGCATGCACGTACACTGGCCACAGTTTTAAGAATCCGCAGTGCCTTTTCATAATTTCTACCAGATTCACTGGCCAACTGCTTAAATGCAACCATGATTAATTTGAAAATAACCTGTCACCATTAAACAAGGAAAATATGATTTTTCTAAATATAATTGCTTGTGACAAGGGACAATGAGAAAGAAATGGATACTGCCACCTATCCAAATTCAATGGACTAATAAGTGATTGCTCACCCTCATGTGTTCATCCCGATAAGGGTGTTCTGGGGCAGTTATTCTTATCATCTCACTAGCAATAGATGCAACTGCAACTTGGATATCTAAATCCGGATGTTTCAAGAGTTCATCTGCTATGAGCCCCTTCATAGCAGGAAAAAAGGCACGTATCATAGAATCGCTTGGACTTTGAGGAACAGAGCACAATAGCTTATCCACCTCCTGAAAGATCATAAAGAAGATTGATACTCCACATAAAGAAGATCATAAGGAGTATTATTTACAACCTATAAAACACATGAGAGTAAAAGAGCCAAAGCTATAATAAAGGTCAGAATACTATAAAGTATCACATTTTCCAATTAATAGCGTTGTTAATATAGAATCAACAAAGTACAAGCATATTCCATATCTATTATCATCAGAAGAGCTGATATGAATTATAGTACAATGTTAACGAAGTATTTACAGAACTCGATAATGATAAAACAGCAAAGCAGTCAGAAAACTAACTTAAAATCCACCAAACTAAGGAAGTGCCAAGTGGCCAGTTGTATATAACAAATTGACTAAGAGAATTATCAGAAACACAGAAGGCAGACAACTTTTTGAGCTTTTTAACTCCAAGATTTCAAGACACCGGTACTACATGAAATATATAACAATTCAACCATCAGAAATCAGACCTATGATCGACTCAACCCAAACACAAAAGTTCCAGATTCAAAGAGATGGAAGAAGAAAATTATCAAAAAAGAAACTCCCACCTTTTACAAGTTACAAACTACCAAGGCCACAAAAACATCCATTAAACTTAAGAATTACTTGGTCCATTCATCATCAATCCAATAGAATTTTAAATCATCTAAGAGACATACAAATACTAATTTGATGTGATCTATTCCCAACTACATTTCGAAAATTTAAGCAAGCCAAATCATAACTTCGTCAATGCATCTATAGATGTAAGAGATATTTAACAATTATGTGTATGTGTGCAAAACTTCCACATATTAGAGATGTATTATAATTATAGACCAATTAAACAAAACTGAGGCTTTTGGACATCACAGACACAATCATTCACGTCAAAACAGTTAAGCATGTTATAGATAAAACAGGCATCCATACAAATAATTTTCCACATCTTCATTTCAAGATACACACACACACAAAATAAAAAAAAAATAAACTTTATACCTCAAGGATGATGAGCAGTTCATCAATGGAGGAAGGAGGCTTTAAAAGCTTTTTCGACGCAGCACACAGCGCCGCCTCAAACTGTTTCGTTGCTTCTTCATTGGAACCAGAAGAACCCATTTCTCCAATTCACCTGTTCAAGAAAAAACCCAACAAAAACAGCAAGAAAATTCAAGAATTTCTCCGCCTCCAACACAAAAACTCCAGAACAACAAAACCCCTAGAGAAAATGCAGTTCAATACCAATTTATGCAGCAAAAAAGCAAGCACAGATACAGCCAATGCTGATGGTGTAAAAGAGGGATCTTTTGCAAAATGGCGTTCATGCAGCGCCCCTCTTAAACCACCTCCCGGATTTCGCCTCATTTGATGAGTTTTTGCTAATTCTTGGATTTCAAATCCGTGGTTTACCAGCATCGAATTTTTTTCCTTTTCTGCTGGAAAATTCAAAAATAACATGGCTGGTGTGATTAATGAGGCAAAACTATAGATACACTATGATCTACGTATTCACACCCTATATTGGCATGCGCTCTCAAAATAGAAACTCGAGAGTCGAGAGTTTGTGGGAAGTTAAAATTACGTGATTGCCCCTGGGGTTATGGAGAGGAATTTTTTCGTTCTCTAATTATTCTTTGATAATTTTTTTGATATATCATGATTTATATTTTAATCCGATCATTAAAAAAAGATTGAGTTTTTGAATTAAATCATAAAATTGTCCTTAGGGCTTTAATTCATTTAGAGTCGTTACCTTTTCAAATTAAAAAATTACACTCACTCTTTTAATAATTGTTTTTTTACACATCATACATGTTTAACAATAAATATTTGTAAACACGTCAAAAAATCTTTAAGAAAATTATTATATTCTATATAAGAAGAATATGTGTATCGACCAAACTATAAATTGATATGTTCAACCCAAAATTTATTGAGTTTGAGCTTAATTTGAGCTCGTTCAAATCCAAGCTAAAAATTAGCCTACAACCCTTGAAATAATATGTTTATTAGTATACGCCAATCACATTATATACAAGTGGAAATAGGTTTTTCTATCCAATATATACACAAAAAAATGAAAAATACCAACTTCATAAGAAAACATGTTTTTTACCCAAAATGAAGAAAAAAAGTCTTAAATGCCCTTAACCATAAATGAAGAAAAAAAGTCCAAAAAATAGATCACGGTACTCTAACACCATCGTAATCTACATTTAGCATCGTGATCTATTTTCAGGAAAATTTTGGAAAAAAATAGATCACGGTGTTCTAACACCCTCGTGATCTACATTTAGCATCGTGATCTATTTTCAGGAAAATTTTGGAAAAAAATAGATCACGGTGCTCTAACACCCTCGTGATCTACATTTAGCATCGTGATCTATTTTCAGGAAAATTTTGGAAAAAAATAGATCACGGTGTTCTAACACCCTCGTGATCTACATTTAGCATCGTGATCTATTTTCAGGAAAATTTTGGAAAAAAATAGATCACGGTGCTCTAACACCCTCGTGATTTGTCTTCACCCTCGTGATCTACATTTACCATCGTGATCTATTTTCAGGAAAATTTTGGATATAAAGGCAGTTGAGTAATTTTGCCTTCATTTTGGGTAGAAAACTTGTTTTATTGTTGAGTGGGTATTTTTCATTTTATGTGATGTATATTGGATAGAAATAGTCTCCGCCCTTATATACAATTCATATGCACTAACTAAATTAATGATAAATATTTCACTCGATAATGTCTACGCGAAACTAAAAGACATGTTGATTCTTAACACAAAATGATAGACCAAAGTTTGAATGGGCCACATTAACAACTATAAGCATAAGATATAAGGCCATTTAGCCTCTTAAATAGCATACATGTGAAGAGTGATGGATGAAAAAAATAGTCAAAAAATTATGAATGTCGAGAAAATTGCACCGAGTCTCATCAGTTGTAGACTAAAGCCTATCTATACTTGTACCCAATTATATTAAGACCACCAACGAAAGGCCTCAATGGCTCGGGGACGACAACGGTACCATCCTCTTGCTGGTAGTTCTCGAGCAAGCAGATGAGCATTCTTGGAACTGCACATGCTGTGGCATTTAGTGTGTGTACAAACTGGGTTGGAATTGAACTGCCTTTTCCCTTTTTAGGGAGGCTTGATACTTCTGGGCGATAACGAATGCCTAATCTCCTGCTCTGATAGTCTGTACAATTGGAGGCACTTGATATCTGTCGAACAGATAGAATGTCGTTGACTCGTTGTTAAGAGACTGTTAATCTGGGATATAATCGAGTCAAGTGAATAAACTGGAGAACTCGAGCTCAACTAAAAAGCTTAAATTGTGAGCTTAACACGAATTTGGTTGAGTTCATCCTATTTGAGCCCAAGCTTGACTTGGTCAACTTTGAGCCAAGTCCCAGATTATCCCGATTTAATCTTGAGTAGTCACAAGCCGACTTGACTTGTTTACACTCTAATGCCAAACTCCAAAGAGAGACAGGCAAAGGTGGAGTAAAAAATCTGATTTAATTAGGAAAATCGCCTATTAGCTAATAACTGAAAACATACCTCACCATACCGTCCCATTCCAGGCATCCAGGCCTCCACATCGAATTTACGATAAGCTGGTGCACCCAAATCCTCGGTTGCCATGTCCATAGTTCTAGAGATGGAACCATCATACAAAGTTATTACCTACTAATCTAGTAACGAAGGAAAGATGGTTGAATAGGTGATCATGGAATGAGTGGTGTGCAAATTTATTCTCAACTATTCACTTTCCTCATTCTTCCTTTTGTTTATGAAATAGATACGGGAATGTAAATGCAGATGAAGGAAAGATTCTGTACTCACTTAAAATGAAGTCCCAAAGACGAGAAGAGGCCTTCTTCAATCTCAATAAGTTCTTCATGGAATGTGTTGCTTTCCTCCGGCCTGCATAAGATGAACATCTCTACCTTGCTAAATTGGTGCACTCGGTAAAGGCCCCTGCTCCCATAGTCACCAATCAGTCAGTAGATGCAAGAAAATGATGAAAAATCCAAAATCTACTTAGAAGGGGAAGAGAACAGAGTGAAAAACCGTTAACAGTGAAAAGAACAATGGTTAAGAAATCAGAACAAAATATCAAACAGAGAAATATTTTTTTTTCTTTGTTGAAACTAAACCAAAAAAACTAGATAAATCACATGAAGGAAGAGAATAGAAATAATTCAAGATAGAAAAGAACCCTAGCTAGGGGCAGAAGTCAATAGTATATTTACAGCTTCACCTAAAAGTGTTTAGACTTTGCAAAAACTCACAAACTTTACCTGTTTGCAGTGCCTGCAGCACCAGCTTCTGTCCGAAAGCAATGAGAGAAAGCCACATATTTCAAAGGTAACATTGACTCAGCAATTATGGAATCCATATGGATTCCTCCCACAGGAATCTCAGCAGTGCCTATCAGGCATTGATCACTACCTTCAATGGAATAAACCTGCCAAAGATAGTTAACAGTGAACATTAATTGTTAGCCCAACAGAAACCTTCAGTCTTCTAGTAAGCATTATCACATACTCAATAACACAGGGGATAGAGGTAGAAAATACTAGCGCCACAGCATGCTGCATGAGATTCACGTATTTGCATCCAGAAATTTATATTATACATATGGATATTAAAAGATAGACCAAATTGGTGTAGTTGCTGCACATCTGAATAAAGCTGCTGGCTAGTTGGTAGGACAATTAAGAAACTAATTATCTTCAATTCCAGTTAAGTGGCGAACTTTTAAGCTCTTCGATACCTTTTCCGATGCCAAGATAGAGACTACGCTTATTGATCTTAGGATGTTTAAGAAATGAAGACTGGCTTTAGGTCGTTGATGATAAAGGCCAATAAATAAATAAGTAAATATCTCTTAAAGAGATAAATCCTGCCAAAAGGAAAATAGCATTTTAAGAAATCATGTTTCGACATCATGGTCATGTTCACTGTAGAGGGCACCCACTATGTAAGATATTACCTGAGTGTTAGTTCCACGCGGTTGGAAACCACATTTCTCCACCACAGAAGACCGGACAATTTCTGGTGCTGTAAGAGGAGTAAATCCCCTTTTCATGACTTCTGACACTGCCCAGTTTACAAGGGCCATCTCTAACAAAACTGCTTCATTCTTCAGGTAATAGAACTTAGACCCACTCACCTACAAAATAGATCAAACTAAGCGCTTCAAAGTACAATAGAGGCAAGATATATGTTGTTGGCTTGTTTCATAGACTATGACAAACTACTAGAGCAAAGAATGATGATATCGCTGTACTTAGGAAAGCAACCAAGAGGACTCCATAAATTTATCTGAACAATCATGTCTTTTAATGAGGCAAATAACAAGAAAAAGAGATCTCTTTTCAAATGATTGAGCTTGATTGGTTTGTGTTTCAGACATTTCGCTTTTCATTTACTCGAGGCCCCTCTATTCAGGAAGTTTTATTTCCTTAAATGGTGTTTGATCACATCTAGAGATAACTAAAGTTTACGAATTTTTACGGTCAACACCCTTCTACCCTTCTTTCCAATCAGATAATGAATAATCAAAGACATCTACTACGAAGAGTACCTCAGCAGCAGCATCAAAGTCAAATAAATCCAAGTCTTTTCCAAGCTGGACGTGATCCTTTATTGGAAATCCAAACTCACGAGGTTTTCCAACCTTTAAATGGTGGGGAAGGAAGTTAGAGAAATAAAAAAGAAGAGGGGGTCTGAATTGGTCAGATAAGTCTGATAACATAGCAAGAAAAGCATTACCGTTTTTCTCACAGTAGAACAATCTTCTCCGCCTGTTGGGACATCTGGATGTGTCATATTTGGCACACATTGTGCTTCTTGTTGGAGTTCATCTGTAAGTTTGAGTAGGTCTTCTTCCAAGGTAACAAGACCATCCTTAAGATTTTTACCTGGATAAAGCAGACTTAGAATGAATAAAGGGGACAGTGAAGACCAGGTTTTCAAGCAAGAACGGGTGAATCACCTTCTTCAATGAGTTTCTGACGCTCAGAGGGTTCCAATTTTGCTTTCATCTTGTTTGCAACTACATTTCTCTCTGCACGAAGCCTTTCAACTTCCTGCAATCTGTGAGAAACAATTAGTAACCAAAACTAGCCCATCACTGTTTTATCTACGATATTTTATTTTCACAAGTAACTTCCATTCCATAGTTTGGTACCAATCTATCCCAAAAGTCAGACAGGACAATAAAACTAAATCAGCACCAAGCTAACATTTGAAGAATTATGCAAGATGTATATTATTACTAAAAGGGACAAATGGCAAACCATCATACAGTCGATAAAAAGGAAAAAGAAAAGAAAACTCTCCTAATATATTTTTCCCAAAAAATGGACGCATTACTACATAAACAAGTAAACACCACAGTTTCTTAAAAAAGCAAATTTGAAGAGTGCCTTACAGTTCTAGTGCTGTTTGAATCAAAAATGGTCAGCCCGAATGATTGGATAACCATTAAAATATTATTATTATGTTTGTGTTGCATCTTAATTCGCTATTAAAAAGAAAATTAACGTTAACATTAACAACCAGCTGTACGTCTGAATATGTGCCTCAACCAACTATAAGTCATCTACAGTTATCTCTTTACATAAAAAATTTTAATAAACAAGCAGCAAGCTGATTGTTACAGCTATCACGACATCAATAAATCTACATCCAAAAAACACAATTTCTTAATTGCAGTGATACAGAAGGTTTAACTATTTATCTCATATGAATTCTATAACGAATTGTCTAATAAGTTTCTTGATTTTTCACAAGCCAGACGTGCTAAAAAACTTAGCTATCTACGCCCATTCTTCGGGGGAAAAGAAATTACATCCTATAATCAAAACTCTAGATAAGCAGAAAAATGAGTTCTTCGACCATGATTTAATCACAAATAAACGAACATAATTGGAACAGAAATTGCCGCAGGCGGAGAAGTATTATACACAACTCAAGAAATTAAGATTTTATGAAAAAAGCAACTGGAACCTGACCTTCTGAACATTCAACAATTTATCATACAGCTCAAGAACAACTTCTAACTTAGCATTGGAGTTACGATTCTTTATGTTGGTAGCAACCGCCTCCTTGTTATCCCTTATCCACTTGAAATCTATCGCCGCTCTCCATTGAGGCGCCTTCACAACTATAAATCATCGAGGGGAAAAGCGTTCAGCTCTTGATAAAAAATGAAATTCAATAGAGCACTCAATATTTAGAAGCTCATAAGCATTGCACCTTTGCTTTCATCCGAGTTCGCGGCGGTGGCGGGTTGAGGAGCGGCGGCGGGGGCGGCGGAGGAAAGTGCTCTGGCGAGGAGCGGTAGTGGACGGCGGTGGTGGTTGAGATAATGAAATCTGTAGGTGAGACGGTTTGAGGCGGTTGGGAGATAGAAGGGTTTGAGAATGGCAAATGGAGAAAGTTTGAAAGTGCAGGATTGAATCCCCATGGCTGCTCCTGCTGATTGTGTTATCCTCCCCTGTTCTTCTTTGTGTTATCCTCCCCGTGTTTTGAGTACAGTAACGATACTGTGTTGAATGCACGGATTGTAAATATAATGAAGTACTAATTAAATATTATATTATATACTTACTTCATAAATTTTTTATATATGTGGGATTGTTATTTTTAAAGGTTTATTTTAAAGCTAATTGACATTTATTTACTGATTGAGTAATGTTTATTTAATCTTGTATGTGATTTTTTCTTTTTTATGTGAATATCAGACAATTATTTTAATATTCTAAAGTTGAAATCAATTTTTTCTTTGAAGGATAAGTTTACCAAAATATATTACCTTGTTTAGTTAGTTAATCACATAACATGATTTGTATGAACCATTTTTATTTTAAACTTGTATTCACAAATATCACATGAAGTTAAAGTTACAACTAAAAAATAATGTGAAGTATGATATTTTCTACATTTTACAACCTAAATCGTTTTTTTCTTCAATTGCGTCCAAAAGTCACCGGTTTTTTCATTATGCATTGTAAGCCCATTTTTATATCTTTTATAATCAAAATCAAACTATTTGTTTGATTTTTACTCAAATTGAGGGGAAAAAAAAAACATACACACAATTTGGTTTGTTGTGGATGTCAAATTCGATTTTGGCCAAAATAGTGGTCAGACGGATTTAGGTTGTAAAGTGAAAAACTTGTGGATTTTGGGGTGTAGTTGGAGGAAAGAAAAACAATTTACAAAAATATCATATTTTTTTATCTTTTTCACTCCACAATCAATTGATGGTGGAATATAAAACAAATGGTGAATTATATGTACTATCATTGAGATTAGGTTAGATTAGTAAAATGACCTTGATATTTGTGATAATTATAATTGGACTCCTTCGGCAATCAAATTTCCAACATATAACCAGTTTGAACTTCAAATATAATATCGACAAAAATAAGTGAGTTCATATCAAATTATCCCTAACAACATATTGAAACATTGTGTGAGTTTTTGATATCAAAGTTAAATTATTTGGTCTGAAATCTATTAAGTCATTAATCGAATTTTAGGAGTAATATATATAATTCATCCTAAAATAAAAATAGCCCAAAATCTTGTTATGTAGACTAGGAATATTAAACGGGGCATGGTCAGGTGGGCCAACTCGTTTAAACCGGAAAAAAATAGGGTTGTGATCAAATATTTATAATCCGTTTAACCCGAAACCCGTTGGGTCAGTCCGACGATTAACCGGTTGACCCGCTAGCCCGTATTTTTTAATATTTAAAATTTAGATCAATTTTTTTAGTTTTAAGTATATAAAATATAATACAATCTCCAATTATATATGTATTATCCTAAATTTAATGTCTTCAATTTTGATTTATAAGAATTAACTATATGAGATAAATTAAATAATAATAATATCACACATATAAACTATACAATATCAAACACCTGGCCAATAAATGCGTATAAATTACAAGTTTGGTCATATTTTATTGCAATTTATAGTCATTTTTTAATGGTTCGTCTATAAATTGCATCAAGTATAAACTCTCAATGGTAATCTAACTTTGTTTTTGCAATTTATAACATTTAATTTTGATTGTGAATTTTCAATGTTATGCATATTTTTAACTAAAAAATTTATATTTAAAATATAATTTTTTTTATTAATAGCCCCATTTAGCCCAAAGTCTGTTAGGGTTAGGTCCCAACATTCAAGGCCTATTTAACCCGAAACTCATTTAACCTGAAACCTGCTAGGGCTAACTCGAAACCGCTAGATTAACATCCCTAACGTAGACTTGTCCATCGGTTTCGGAAATTCAAAATCGAACCCGAATTCAATTGTGGTCAATGGTTAGAAAAACCTTTGACTCGATTTTAGTTCGAAATCGAATCATGAATCCTTAGTTATACAATTCAGTTTCAATTTGGGGTATTTTCGAATGGAAAATCAGGTTTGAAAAATCTTTCCGTATAGACCTATATAATATGTATTAATTATATTATATTATGTTTAAATATTAAATAAGATGATACTATTTTTCAACTACTTTCATTTATTAGTAATTTATCTTATTAAATTCATTTATAAAATTTGTTTTAGTTTTTTACAAAACCTATACTCCCTCCGTCTCACAAAGATAGACATAGTTCTATTTTCACACAAATTAATTTTTTTTTGAAGTTCCAGTTATACCCTTATCATACATTAATTATTCAAAGAATTAATTCTACTCCAATTTTGAAGTTTCATTAATTGAAACAAAAATTATTTTCACACTTGTAATATTGCATTAATAATATTGTTTGTCTCAAGATACATTTTTCTACTTTCGAGAAAGAGAGACAATTTAATCATTAATGAAAATTTGGAAATAAGAAATGATTATGAGAATTTGTAAAAAATGAACAAATGAAAACCACACATTCAATGCAACTTTTTTTTTCTCTAAAAAATAAATAAGGGCATATATGGAATTAGAAGTTAAAAACTACACTAATATAATAACAGACCTATCTTTGTGGGACAGACGAAAATAGTATACAGACCTATCTTTGTGGGACGGAGGGAGTATATTACATGAATAAATGCTAGTAAGTGTACATTATTTGCCCATTCGCTTTTTTTTTTTTTTCTTTTTTTCAATGCCATTTTAAAGCTGTTTGAAAAAACATACATAATTAATTGAGACGACTATGTTGTGTTTGATGTACTGTACATTTGGCTTTTGTTACCGGTTTAGTGGTGACATGTCCCACATCCAATAAGAACCACCCATGTCAGCAAATCTCCACGTGTGAGAAACCGATTCGTACTAGACGTTATACACCATATACCAGTGATGGCGAAAATACTCAACCTATTAAATTACTAGTTTTTTGTACAGGACCTCAACCTAAATTAGCTAATCAGATCAGAATCGCGAAAACGAAAAATATTTTCGCAGTTCTTTAGCGAAAATCGAAGAGCAATCCCATCGGAACTTCATCGGAGCTCGCTCCGCTGCAGTGCAGAGGCTCCAACCGTGGCTTCCTCCGGCCAACAGAAGCATCAGAGCAACCTCACCCGCAGAAAATCGGCGCCGGCGTCCGCCTTCTCCGCTTCCAAATCGGGGACTACGCGAATTGTTTACAGTGAATCAATCAACCTCTCTTCTAATTCGGATCCGTTTTATCAAAGGACTCCGTTCATAGCCACGTTGCTAGTTATGGCGCTCGCGTTTTCTGCCGCCGCGATATTCATGGTGTTGGCTCTCAACTCCGACTACGCTTCGTCTCCTGTTTCCGCCGCTTCCGAAGGTGTTCAGGCAAGTGATCGCACATTTTGTATTTATTTTGCGTAGATTTTTTCGGTGTACATAATGTAGGTAAAAAAATCATGGTAATTAAGGAGGGAATAGTTTTTTGTGCTGCAAATTGCCATTTAGCTGGTTAGGAGTTAGGACTTGGAATCTGGATTCCAATTTATCCCTAAATATATACCTTATTTAAGAGGCTCTAGAGTAGTATGCTGACTACATATAACTGGTCCTGTCTGTTTTAATCTGTGGTTGGAATTCTCATTACTTTCAACTACGGATGGTGTTGGAGTGGTATAACCGTATAATTGTTTTGAAAACCAACGAGGAAGAAGGTCAAGATATTACTAGTGATTAAGGTAAGTTACACAAGAACAAAATGTCTGTTATGCTTAATATCTTTAGTTTGATCTGTTTTTGTATTAATTCTCCCCTTTATTCAAGTAGTTTTTTCTTCGGCAAATAGCCATTCATTCATAATTTTAAATTTGTGGAAACTAATTGTGTATTTTGCTTTGACTATAAGATTTCTGCTTTATTGTGTCGATTGTCAAGTAGCTATCATAATTTTTGATGGCGTTTTGTCGTAATTAATGAGTTCACTGTTACATACAACGGTATTTGTAGTATGCATTCAGTTATGGTTGTTGAAGTTCAATGCTTTATGGATTATTGAATTCTTTTGTAGATTGTGTAGTTCTTTTGACTATAAGATTTCTGCTTTATTGTGTCGATTGTCAAGTAGCTATCATAATTTTTGATGGCGTTTTGTCGTAATTAATGAGTTCACTGTTACATACAACGGTATTATGTAGTATGCATTCAGTTATGGTTGTTGAAGTTCTATGCTTTATGGATTATTGAATTCTTCTGTAGATTACATATGGTTCTGTTATCAAGCTGATGCATGAGAAGACAAAATCCCGTCTCCACTCGCATGATATGCCTTATGGCTCTGGTAGTGGGCAGCAGTCAGTTACTGGATTTCCCAATGTTGACGATTCTAACAGCTATTGGGTATGTAATGCTACTCAGTACCCAGTGTGATTTTACTTTCATGTCATTTGACTGTGATTTTACTTTGATCATTTGGCTTTGAGAAAGTTTTATGCTATATAGAACTATAGTTTTTTGGGCTCCGATTTGAGTTATTTCACAATTTTGCAGATTGTGAGGCCTATTGATTCATCTGCAAAACAAGGAGATACCATAAAAACTGGAAGTGTTATTAGGTTGCAACATATGACAACTCGGAAATGGCTGCACAGCCACTTGCATGCATCCCCTATATCCAACAATTTGGAGGTCAGTTTGCATTTTCTTAGGACAAATGCATGTTTGACACAACTAAGCCTGAGTTTATTTGGAGCTCGAAGATGGAAAAACTTATCTTCATTGCTGCTGCTGCTTTTCTTCTTATTTATTTTGTTCCTATACTGACCTCAAAATCATGCTGTTAACAGTATTTGAATATGTATGTTAGTATGAATCTATGTGATGTGAGGATGATATTCCTCGAAATCAAAATAACATGCTAACAACTATCCTCAGGCTTAGGATTGTAACAGTCTACAAGGTTTTTTGTTGCCACATTCTTCTCCCTTCTCAAGCAAACAAGGGAAAGATGAAATCTCTTGGCTTTTAAATCAAAGTGTAGTTCTGTGTTTTTAAAATTAATATTACTTGCTGCTGGTCATATTATGTGCGTTGCTCATCTTGAATGTGAGGGACTTTCTGAAAACCATTCGAGAGGCTTTTCATTCTGCTATTGAGTTCAAAAACATTGTGATAACCATTATGGTCTAACAGCTTAATGTATCAAATAGGTGAGTTGTTTTGGCAGTGACGGTCAGTCTGACACTGGGGACCACTGGAGGTGAGATCTTCTTCTGTAAAATCTTCTCACTATCCCATGGGAAAGTTATCTCTCATCTTAAAAAATCTTGTTTGTTCTTCAGACTAGAAATAGAGGGAAGTGGAAAGACATGGAGGCAAGACCAAAGAATCAGACTTTACCACGTGGACACTGGGGGATATCTTCACAGCCATAACAAGAAATATTCTGGTATCCCTGGGGGTCATCAAGAGGTAAGAACTAAGTAAACAGTCGTAACTATCATAGCTCGTCTAGTACACGAAAGGATCTCTTGTTATAGCATCTTCGATGAGATAACTGTTGCATCAAATGCAGGTTTGTGGAGTTAGGGAAAAGCGTGCTGATAATGTATGGTTAGCAGCTGAGGGTGTTTATTTTACCGCTGCTGAAAGCAAATGATGAAGTCTACCTAAAACATACTACACTGGTAATCATCATTAACCATAGGGCAGCTATTTTCTTTATTGTTTTTCCATGTTTTTTTCAGCCATTTTCTCAAGATTCTTATTCTTCTAAATCAGTCATGTGTAGTTTTTCAGAGAAATTAAATATTGCAATGAATACTAATATAGTGTAACTTCATTTTTGTCTTCTGTGCTTCTTTACTTTACTGTGGATGATAGTTTATATATCAAAGAGTATATATAAATTATAAATATCAACATTTACATAGTATGCAAGTTGTGCCTACTGATAAATCAATACTCCAATGAAACTTTGTTGTAAAAAATTCTTAATTCACTCGCAAAAAGGTTAATGATCGGCGCACGTTAGTTATTTCGTAAATGCAGTGAAATTTTTAAAATTGCTGATCTCTATTGAAATAATTTTGTATTTTATAACTCTGTCTTGCAAATTATTTCCCTTCATATTGGAAACATAAAGAGATGAAAGATGTTAAATTTCGAATAAAGATAATTTCATAAAGAATAATGGATTGTCGTTTTGGAAAGGAGAAAAAAGATATTGGAGACAATCTTTCAAGACTGGAAGGAGTATTGGAAACGATTTAATTTCATCATTAAGTAACAAGAATACATAAAAGATGTGATCATGATAGAGATAATATAAATCTAAACCAAATTAGTCAAACAAAACACAAAATAAAACAAGAAACGCAACCCAAGATTCAAATTCAAACAAAGATATATTCAACACACTCTCAAACCCCTTTTACTTACTAGTGGTTGTGGAATAGATCAGTTATTAAATATGATTTTTTTTTCTTTTTTTTTTTGTTGCATCTATATTCACTTATACAATAAAAATTTTATTTTTACCCACAACTGAAAATTCACTCATTTTCGTTCTAAAAAATAAAAAAAACAAATCATTCATTTCTAGTCATAATTTGATATTTTTATCCTTTTAATTTGTACCCTTCTAAGTACCAATTCATTACTCATTAATCATTCACATCACTTTATATCATTTAAAACGAAGATTGTATTACTCCATCTCGTACCAATGAAATCAGATCGTTCCATTTTTATTTGTTTTCGTATTTATTAGTTTGTATCGTTCTATCCCGTACCAATGATATAATGGATCAAATGGAGAATTAGGTAAGAATGGGTTACCTTTTTTTATTTTGGAAAATAAAAAAAGGGATCATATTCATAGGTGTATGTCACAGTATTCGTGGGCCACGGATCCATTGAAGAGGATAAAGAAGCCCTCCTTTATAATTATTTTTTCGCATGGGCCTGTAGCCCAGTTTGGGACAAATTGGGCCAGCTCATAACATTGGTTAACAAAGTAATTATAATGCATGGATTATAATTGAGTTGGTTTGCTGAATCGGTGATTTCGTGAGTCCAGTGTCTACCAATAGGACAAAATCATACTGTTTTTTTTTTTTAAGGAACAAAATCATACTGTTACAACCTATGAATTGGTGACACACAAACTATAGTATAAATATAGTCAACTTACAGGGCAACCTACAGAGTAGTTATACTCCATGGCAAAATTAATAATTAAAATTATAGCTCATTGATATTATGATCAGATTTTACTTTTTAATAATTAACCCAAAGACTTTTATTGCTCATTCCACCTCCTAGGTAAAATGAGTCACCACCCTCTCAGATAGTGATTTAAACTAGACCTTATATGTATTTATCACAAGTCATTGTCATATGAAATAAATATGTGATTGAATTGGATTTTTTTTCATATTCAACTCATGAAGTAAACGTGTTATTAGTGGTTAAAGTTGACAAAGAATTAGAATAACTACGTACATTAGTTCTTGGCCAAACAAGCAATATATTCTGATAATTTTTAAATTAAGGTAGGTTGAAACGAATAATAATTGTAATAAACCTAACATGGTTACATGAATTTGTTCACTATAAATATACTAAATTCAAAGGGCTCACTAAGATCATAGGTGAGTCAACATCTTTGGGACTTAAAGTGAGCAAGAAATCCATGAGATATGTTTGTAAAGTTTGGACACATAAATATATTTATATTGAACGAAATAATTTGTTATAATACATGTATATTTATATTTATTTTTTGAAGAAAAAATAAATTTCTGAAATAGAGTATTTGATGTATAGTTGAATGACAAATAAAGTGGTTGCAAAACATGTTAAACTCTAGTAGTGTGAGTTTGAATTCGAAGAAAAAAAAAATTGTTGCTCTAATTTAAAACAGGTTCTTGGTAATAATATTGGTGGATCCAAATTTTTTTTTTAATTAATTCCGAAATGGAGTATTATTTGGCTATATTAAAGAATGTAGACCATCATTTTCCATTGTGGTCAATTTCAGATGATGCTGTCCACGCAAAATGCTGCAATAATTTAGCTAACATCAAATTGTTAGGTAATCATGCCAATGAAATAAAAAGGTCGATGAATTTGAGTTAAAACATACAAATCACGTTTTTTTATATTTTTCTTAATTATCGTTGTTCTAATTCGGTTGATGCATAAATTAATTTAAGAATCTTATATATAAAAAAAAATAGAAATTCGCCCTTTGAATTAAAGATAATGAGAACTCCTAATGTTTGGTTTTTATTTTCAGCCATTGCATATTAATTAGAAAGTTAATTTGTGCCAAAAAAAGTTGTCTTTACATTTTGAGAGAATCTAAAAGTATGATGACATAATAGAGCTAATTCTTTTGATTTTGATTTATCTAAAGTTAGTTTTTAAGTTGCGTATGAATTGAAAATTTTAAAATACAAGATTTAAAATTATTTCAAGTTCAGTCAAATTAATGAGTATTTAAAATTCACATAAATTGCTTAAAATTTAGTTCGAATGGAATGTGATATATGAAATTTCAAATTCAAACGTAATGAATTTACTACCATAAAATTCAATTACTTTCTCAAAATCGTTGTTATTTAATGTTATGATTATTAATATACAATACATTTAAAAGTATGTATCAAAAAGAAAATATATATCAACAAAAATATATAAATAAATATATATATATGTGTGTATACATTTGTATAAAACATTATTATTTTAATTAAGAATAACATATAATAATATCGATTATAGAATATTTGTATGATTTCATTGAGACTTGGCTATTAATTAAGGCATGACACTTATAACACAATTTTTTTTATCATAAATAAAATAATAAAAAATCATCATCCATAAATTCTGCAATAATAAATTATTTTATTTAATTTTAGTAAAATATTGAACAGAAATGGAACTAACTTCAAATAATTGAGACCTATTTATAGCCATGTCTCGATCAAGTACATATTCATTGTATCTTCCCCATAAATATACCTACTCTTGGAACTACCAAGCTCACTTTATTATTATTATTATTATTACATCTCGCATTATTATATTTTTAAATTTTAAAACTTTATACGATGATGTTGTAACAATTTAAGTGGAATACTATCTAAATAAAATAAAGTATATATTCAAACGCAACAAAAAATAAAAGATATAATCAGTTGACAAACACAATCACAAACTGATTAGATAACGATTATTTTGAAGTCCATAAAAACACCTTTTCTACTGTGATTTTATACCATATTTTGGAAGATAATAACTGTATGTGGAAATTGGGATGACCATAATATAATTGATTAACTAATTAAAGACTCATATATATATATATTAGTGTATTTTAAATTTAAATGACTGGAAATGTAATTTACAATTTGGAATCCAATTTTTTATGCAAAATAGATCCATCATCCATGTTCTGTCCAGGGGACAGGGGTATGTCAATATTGAATTCCTCCATCCTCAATAATAATTCCGAAACAATAATTCTCAATTTATTAATTCTTAAAAGCGAACTGTCATAAGTGGAAATTATAATATAAAATTATCAAATCCATAACTTTAACTGAAAACGAAAAAATTTCTTTTGACTTTACAGAGTGAAATACAAAATTTACTTTAATCACTTAATTCTTAATTTAGAATAAGTCATAGATTTCAAATTTATATCAATTTAAATAACCATAAATGTGTTTACTGTTATGAATTTCAAATATATTTCCAAATCTTTCCATCTGATCATAATTATAAATATATTTGGGCATGCTTGGTAAGAAAGAATGGAAAGGGTATATTTTAGGAATTACGTTAAAAAATTACAAAAAACGAAAAAAAAACAAAAATAAATTATATAAAATGATATAATTTAAATATAATTTTGAAAAATAATCACTCACCTACAAATCACATTTATTATATATTTATATATAGTCGTGTCACAAAGTAAATTTACCTTTTTATCTTTCTTTTTTTTTGTTATTTATCTAAAACTCCAATTTACTGCACGTTTATTTTATTCTATATCTGGGCAAGGCAAGAGCAAATAAGCCCTCACTAAAAATAAAAGAAACCCATTTTCTGAAATTTTATGTCAACTCATGCTCCTCGTAATTTCCCTCTGTTCAAAAGCTGTCACTCTCTCCCACACACGCGTGCGCGTGCAGAATTTATATATTAAGCTTTGCGTGCGCGTGCAATCATACTGTGGATCTTCAAATTCATCATTCATGATTTAAGGTAATTTCCACCTCAATTAATCTTTTTTTTTTTTTTTTTCTTTCTGTGTTCTATTGGGCGTTTTTAATTTTTTGATCAGGGTTGTCTTGATTTGTAGGCCTGATCACGCGTTTCTGGATTTTTTCTTCAGATTAACTCTGGAAATCCTGGCTCGGTGACAGTTTTGTTTTTAGGGCTCTCCAAAAAGCAAATCTTGAAAAGCGAAGCAAGATTTTTGCGGTTAATCTGATTTATCTATTCGGTTTATTTCAACTGATTTAGTATAGAAGTTGAGAGTTTTTATCAGATTTCGTTTGAGTGTTCTGCAAGAATTCAATTCTGTCTAGTCAAATTCAGGAGATCATTCGTTGAATTTGTGTTGAAAATTGACCTCATTGTGTTTGTGGAAATGTCTGTGTTACTTGAGAGCAATTCGGTCCAAATCCGGGAGGTTTGGGCCGATAATTTGGACGAAGAATTCGTATTGATTCGTGAAATCGTCGATAAATATCCTTACGTTGCTATGGACACAGAGTTTCCTGGGGTTGTTCTTAGGGCCGTTGGCAATTTCAAGAACTCTAGCGATTACCATTACCAGACATTGAAAGATAATGTTGATTTGTTGAAGCTGATTCAATTAGGGCTAACATTTTCCAATGAGAAAGGGGAATTGCCAACTTGTGGAACCGATAAGTACTGCATTTGGCAATTCAATTTCCGTGAATTTAACCCTAACACAGATCTCTCTGCAAGTGATTCCGTTGAGTTGTTGCGCCACAGTGGCATCGATTTCTTGAAGAACAACGAGAAGGGTATTGATGCAAATCGATTTGGGGAGCTTCTGATGTCATCGGGGGTTGTCTTGAACAATAACATGATTTGGATTACGTTTCATAGTGCCTACGATTTTGGCTACTTGCTCAAGCTCTTGACTTGCAAGAAGTTGCCGGATACACTGGTGGAATTCTTTGCTTTGATCGCCATATTCTTTCCGGTTATATATGATATCAAGCATTTGATGAAGTTCTCTAACAGCCTCCATGGTGGATTGAATAAGCTAGCCGAGTTGTTGGAAGTCGAGAGAGTCGGGGTTAGCCATATGGCCGGCTCGGATAGCTTGCTCACTTCTTGCACATTCAGGAAGTTGAAGGACAAGTTCTTCAATGGATCAGTAGAGAAGTATTCAGGTGTGTTGTATGGTTTAGGTGTTGAAAGTTGACCTTAGTGTACTTACTGCTAAATGCTGATAGGGTAAAATTGTAGACTTGGATTAATTTTCGATTAATTTTCACAGCTTCAAATTATACATTTGGATACTTTTCTCAAGTAATACTTCATGGTTTATGCTTCCTCTGTGTTATTCTTGCAATGTTTACTTTTTTGCCTTTCAAGTTTAGGACAAATGTCTCTATTTTACTACATGGATTCAGGCTTGTTTATATATATGGATTTAGCATTCATCTACTCTATTTTATCTGGTCTTTTATTTTATCAGTATAAGCAGTATGAATTTGATGAATGCATGTGAGATGAGATTAAAAGAAAAAAAAATTACTACTGCATTTTCTGACAAAGAATCTGAAAATCTTTCTAATGGGTGGTATGGAAAATAAGACGATGAGAAGTGTGTATACACACACACACACACATATATATATTTTAAATCATATTGGAATAGTTATACGAAATTGCCACATCTAATCTCTTGCATATTTTCAACTTTTTGATTAGCTAGTATCTTTATATATATATATATATATATATATATAAGTAACGTGTCAATCATATAATGTTTGGACATTAATTTTTATTATTAAAGGTTTTTTTTTAGATAATCTATCATTATACATGTAGGTTTTTTTTTCATTGCAAATATATAGTATTGAAAGAATATACTTTTAATATTTTTTTTAGCAAATACTTTTAATAATTAGAATTATGAGTTTTAATAACCACAATATTATATGAAAAATATCATTTATAAACTTAAAAAATATCATGTATAAATAAATGCTACTATTTATATTTTAAAATCTAATTTAAGTTTATAATACAATCTCAAATTTTGCACATTAAGTTCTCTTATTAAGTGTTTTTTTTTAATTTATTTTTCTTTCTAGATAATCTATCATTATACATTTAAGTTTTTTTCTTTATTACAAATATATAATATTGAAAAAATATATTTTTAATAATTAGAATCATGATTTTTAATAACCACAATATTATCTGAAAATATCATGTGTAAATTAAAACTTTAAAAATACCATGTATAAATAAATGCTACTATTTATATATTAAAATTTAATGTAAGTTTATTATACACTCTCAAATTTATAAGAGATATAAATAAATATTATTATTTATGTTTTAATATCTTATATTTAACATTTAAGATAATATAATTTTTATATCTTAATTTAAGATAATCTACTAAATTTACATATGTTCTGAAGAAGTCAATTATTTATATAGAAAGTCTAGATTTAATAACATGAGTCATGCCAAAATCTATGTAAGACTTAATGTGATTTGATAATTAAGTTTCATAATAAATTTTTTCATTGTTTTTCAATATGATTCAATTTTATGAACCGTTACTTTTAACAAATTGCAATTACACTATAATCATGCAAAAATATCATTTAATTTATATATGATATTTGAGTTGCACTAGAATCATGCAGAACTAGAACCATACAAATTGCAATTACTTTTAAATATGATTTATTTCGAAACTTAAAATTTATTTGTTACTATAAAATTCAACCTCAAGTATTATATCACTGCATTCTTACTTGCTTATTTCATACAACATCCCCAACTAATCCCTCTCAATTGTTCAATTGTATATTTCACGAGATATTGTACTTCAAAATTCAACATTATAATTTTATTTACATAATATTCTAATCTAATAACTTTTGATGCAGTTTTAAGTGGATATGGAATATCTTGCAATAGTTGACATTAATCCATACAAGGAGACGTGTGCAATAAGAGTTTGAGTTATCATATTATGGTTTGTACCTCAAACGAATTCCACACCGAAAAATAACCTCATGGGGAAGGTTTTGATGGATGATAAGGTATTTTAAGAACACATCATGTTATTACATAAAATTGGTATATATTCTTCAATGATGAGTTTTTTCATGTTTCTTATAATCTTATAATATGTTTCATTTTATAATAATAATAATAATAATTGTTGAAGTCAAAATTTGTATGACAAATAGGGTCTAACACCAAATAAATCGAATCAGAAAATAGATCGAAAATAAAAAATAACAGATAAAAATGAACATAAGACTGTGCCCGAGTGCCTAACTCGTGCAAATGTGGTTAGGCTGACCGGTCAGAATGTTTATTACTTGAGAGAAATTCTCGCCATTTTGCTTGAATATAATGATTTTTTTGGATTATGATGTGAATCCTTTTGAATGAGAATTAAAATCCTATTTATAGACGGACTAAGAGCATCTCCAACCCTTGGAGGCAATTTTGGACTCAAAACTTGGATTTGAGTTCAAATTTGCTTTTGAGTCCAAAATTATCTCCAATCATAAAACTCAAATTTGGACTCAATTATAATATTCTTTTAGAATATTCTTCATTTTTTCTTTTATATTTTCTATTTTATCAAATACCGGTTTACTTAAGTTAACAAAAAAATCAAATATATAATGTTTCAATGAAATTAAAAAATCTTGTAAAAGAAAATTGATATAAAATACTAAAAGTATATTATAAAATTCATCACAAATACATATTTATACTAAAGAAAGTTACATAGTCATATAACATAATTATCCAAAAAAGTTCAATTCATGTGTATTAATTCGTAGCCGTGGATAACCATTTTGATCTTTTAATCTTAGCCGTCCATAGTGTTTAATTGTATTTCATTTATGTTTATGTATTATTAGTATTTTAGCATGTTTGTTGTGTTTTGCTTAAATTTAGCATGTAGTAATGTTTGTATTGAAGTAAATGTCATGGTTGTATCTTGTAATTTTAAATTTTTAATGATATCTTATTTAATTTCTATTAGTTATAACTTGCAAAACTATTAATAAAAATATAGCAATACAACTAATTTATATGTTTTTAAATTTTCATAAATTTAAAATCACATAATGTAATACATATAATATTTAATGTAAATTGATAACTTGATGAAATATATAGTTTACAATTAAATGAAGATAAATCAAATAAAAGAAAATAATTAAATAAATAAACAACATAAAATTAAATCAAATTTTTTTTTTTTTTGAGTTGTGAATAGTTTGAGGTTCCATTGGCGAGGGTTTGGACTCAAATTTTGAGTTTGAGTCCAAATTTGTCTCTCCTTTGGAGATGGTCTAAAGATACAAAATTTGAAGAAAAAAAACTAAATCCCTCAATTTTTGGGATTTAAATAAAAAGATATAAATTTATTCTTATGTAAATCAGATTTGATATGATCTTTTAGAAATGAACTCCTTGAACTCCTCCAATTATGCTGAGGTGAGTAATGTAGAGTTGAGCTCCATCCATCTTTGATATAAGTCTTATTAAGCTTGATTTCATTACGCTTTCTTCATCATCTAAACTCTTCATATCTTCAAATCTTATTTGCGAACATTTGATTTCACTGATCTCAGGTCATCCTTTGAAATAACTAACTTTGACTGCCTTTTGAGAATGAAACCTCTGTGATAGGTTCGGCCATCTCTGATCGGCCTAATGCCAGGGTGACCCTCATCTCATGAGATCGTCCTTAATCGGCTCAGTTCGACCGACCTCAACTATCCGACTCAGATCCGGATGAACCGGGTTCAAGCTGGGGGAACAACACTTTTAGAAAAAAAAATGGTGTGTTTATACCATCACGATAATGTCAAATTGTCAATTACAATGTTGAGATGGAATATTATATGTAGACATTATTCTCATCATGTTAGTCGATTTCACAGTCGATGGTTTTGCCTACCAAATCTGCAATTGCAATAATTATTATGAAAATCATTTTTTCTTATTGGCAATCATCACTAAGGACAAAATTAGTTGAGTTGTCCATGCATTTACATTGGTACGGCGGAATCATAATTTTTAAATTCGAGATACCAGATTCAATTTTAAATATTAATATATAGCAATGTATATAATAATTCTATAAAATTATAATATATATTGCCTCCATCCATAAAAGGAGTAATGTTTCCAAAATACATTGACAAAAAAAAAAAAAAAAAAAACCATATTCCCATATGATTTCAATTTAAAAACTTGTAATAATCTTGTAACTAATTAAATTTAAAGATGGATTTAATGAAAAGATAAAATACTTAATATTAATACATTATTTGTTATACATTCTAAAAAAAACATATACATTAAGAAATTTCTTTTTTATAAAAAGAATATATGAGTAGGTCTTTTGTTAGTTTGAAATCTGTAAGATAGATCGAATTCACATCCAAATCTTAATGTTGTTTGTGGAAATTAATATTCTCAATTTATTCACAAATATCGTTACTCTATTTATTTTCTTGTTAAGATAGATGTAGACGAATGTTCACTAAATGAAAAAAGATAAATCACATACGAGATATTGTATACGTGTAATGTGAAACGTAGTGATAATAAGATAAAAATAGTAAAAAAAAAAAAATCAAAGCCAAAGTGAATTAGCATTTTTTGGACTAGCAAGACCACTTTATTAGGCATCTCAAATTCAGAGAGAGAGAGAGTTAAACAAAAATAATATAAAAACATAATATTTCACAGCTCACCACACAAATAACAATCGAAGCTTTCCCAAATCCAATGAATGCTGCATCCCCGCCTACCTGGGCCCCACCATTTTGAAACTCCAAAAAAAAAAAACGACAAAAAGTCACTCTCTAAAGCAGCTGTGATGTATAGCATGAAGCCATGCACCATAAGTCAGCCTTGCATGAAGAAAACGAAGAAGAAACAAAAACATGAAGAAAACTCAGTATTTTGCCTAAGTATTGGAAGAAGTGTTACTTTACTTATAAAAACGTAGAAACACGCTTTCAAGTTAGGTAAATTAGTTACTTTCATTTCTTTGTTTTATTGCTTCAGTTTTTGACTGTTTTGCAGGTATAGTTTGTGGGGCGGTTTTCTTGTTGATTTCTCAACCAATTGGAGTGAGATCAGTTGCTACGCATTCCTTAAATATCGGAGATTAATCCATTAGTTGATAGTTTTCGCATTAGATCAGAGTATAGAGAGAGAAATACTGAGAAAAGAGAGTTGTTAGTCTTTGTATGAGTGTTCTTGTTTTTCTTCTTGTTTCTTCTCTTGTAAACTGCTACTTTGTGATCTGTGATTAGTGGATCTTGATCTCCAGTGGATGTAGGGAATTTTAACCCGAACCACTTAAATCGTTGAGTGTTGATTGTGTTTTCTTTATTTTTCGATTTTGTTCTTCACATGCAAATTAGGGTTTCTATATTGCATGGTTTGAAATTTGGCTAAGTTGATTCGATTCTTGGTCTGGAATTGACAACAACGTTTTCTAAATATACTTTATTCGCGACATTTTCTAAATATTCAAGAATATTGAGAAAGGGTAATTCTATAATACACCGTTGTATTAATACATCGATGTTTTTTTTACTGTGGTAACTTCTTTGAAGGGTAACTTTTATGTTTTGGTTGCTGGATGCATTAGGTCTCTTTATATTATATTTAATTTTGGGTTGCAATAAAAGTGAGCCTCTTAATAATTTTGTATGTTGTTACATGCATTTCATTATTGTTGTTACAAGCATTACATGCATTCCATATGTCTAATTCACAGTAATTGTTTAGTCATTTAATTAATCATTTAAATTAATTATTTTGCGATGTTAATTAAAATAATTATAAGTGAATTATCAAAAAATTATTGGTTCATAATCCTAATTCGTAAATGACATAAGAACAAAAGATTCTAATTTCACTAGGTGAAGTATGCAATAGTAGTAATAGGTGTAATTTACGAACAAACGATTCTAATTTCACTAGCCGAAGTATGCAATAATAGTAGTAGGTTGACATTAATTATGCGTCGTTGTCATAACTGTTAATTAATTTGATTTTATGCACGATAGAATGGTTTCAATTATATATTTATGTTAAAATCATTTATATATTATTTTATTTTTTTACAATTTGGATCAATTCAATAATTTATATTTCATATTTAAAATGAAATCTATATTTTATATAGATTGACATAATAATTTTTAATGATAATTATGTATTTTTACACTCATATCATAGGATATGATCGATGCTACCATTGTTTTGGATGATAACCAAAACAATGATTGTTAAATGATGAAATCGAATATGTATTTTATAGATTGCATATTTTATTTTAATAATGATATATTAGTGGATATAATTTGAAACATGCATGTCAAATCCAAATCCAAACCTTCACAAAATTATGGTAACTGGTAATTCATTGAGTATGAAATCATAAATAATGGTTTAAAATATTAAAACATATCCAAATCGAAATCCATGTATATTTTCCTAAAATTATGGTACCGGTAAATGTAACTCCTTAAGTATTAAATCTTATACAACGGTTGGAGATATTAAAATGTATCCAAATCGAAATTTGTATCCTCAAAAGATTATGATAACATTGATTGACTTATTATTAGATCATCTGATAAAGTAGGATAATACCATATCGAAAATTTCGGTATACCGAGTAGCCATATCGTTTCATACCGATAAATTTACTGAAATTTATCGGTATACTGAAAATATCATTATACCAAAATGAAAATAATATACTGAAACTTCAGTATACTGAAAACACGGTTATATCCAAATGAAAATTACATATCGAAACTTCGGTACATCGAAATGAAAAATATTATATTTTATAATTTATTAATGTGGAATTAGTATGTTTTTTAATTAATATTAATATTTTGCATATTTCGGTATATATTGAAATACCGAAACTTTGAAAATATCATACCGATAACGTATCGAAATTCCAATATTTTTGATATTTTTTTAGTATGATAAGCCCGATATTTCAGTAATTCAATATTTTTCTCCACCACTAGCAATTAACATTAAATAATTTTTTGGAGGGTATTAAATAGCAACCACATACTTTATTGATATGCTTGAAATTTGGAAATCATTAAGTTTTAAAACTTATGACTGAAATTTCGAAAATAAAGAATTAATAAATTTGAAAATTATAGTAAAATTCTACAAGATAAATTTGGAAAATAATATTAAAATCAGAAATTAATATTAAAAATTACATATATAAAAACATAGTTTAGAAATAGGAAAAAAATGTTTAAATGTTAGAAGGTTATTTAAAAACTAAAAAATACAATTAATGTCTGAATAATAATAATAATAATAATAATAATAATAATAATAATAATAATAATAATAATAATAATAATAATACGGTCTCTGATTAAATCTCAAAATGCAAGATACAAAATAAAATCTAAAATTTAATTTATATATTTATATATGTAATATTAAGTTTGAAAAAAGAATCAACAAATAAAAACATATTTAATAATAATATTTAAATGAATTCGAAACAAAAATATTGGGCAATTGTTTTTTTTTAATTATCTTAAGAAAATAGAAGGATATACATAATTTGCAATTTGTTTTCAAAAAATCTGAAGTATTTAAAAAAAATCTTGATATTAACGATTTGAAAATCTTAAAAATAATTTAAATATATAGAATATGGGTCTTAAATGATTCGTTATAACGAGATGTATAATACCAGTAGATTTGATTGCGATTTTGTGGTTTCAATTGACTGTTAAATACGATGATCGAAGAAGGTAGATATGGACTACATTATCTATACTATTAGACTTGTTGAGGGAAATTTTTAGTTTTTATAGTGGTAACTTTTGAAAATAGGTAAATAAGTTAAAACATAAATGAAGGGTTATGATGCAATCATTTAAGATCTAATGATTGAAAATACTAGTGTATTAATACAATAATGTACTATAGAAGGACCCTATTGAGAGAATACCGAAAGAGACCATTTCTCAAGCAAAACTAAAATATAATATTAATAATAATGAGTAATAATAGTTGACAAACATTTTGTATTTATATATTGTTATACCATGTTATCTTATTTATCAATAAGACTGAACGATACTATACATTTAAATTATAGATTTGGTAGTTTGATTCCCTTTAAAGAGATATGACATCAATTTACCATAAAATTTATAATATGGATAAGGAAATACCATAAAATATAATACACATCCAAATATACCACTAAATATAAAACTAGTAGTACACAATATACCATATTTTTGCTCAAGGACACACATGTGCATTTAAAGATACACATGTGCATTTAAAGCTTAATAACTACTTCTTTGTTTTATTTGAATATATTTAATTATTTTCTCCAAAAATGTTTAATTAATTCAAATCCATGATTAAAGATTTAAAAATTAATTTTCTTACGGAATAAGTATATAGGCTGGAATATTTTTTTCGTGCCAATACTGTCTAAACAACATTGGTCTGGAATGAGTAATAATGTCACGTACAAATTCCTTTGGAAAATTAAATTTGAAAAAGATAAAAATATCCCTACATTTATTTGGTTAAATGCGACCTCAAAATGGTATCAGAGCATATGTTTATTAAAAATTTTTAAGTTATATCTATTATATTTGTGTAATTAACCTTTGGTGAGGAGAATTTCTCACGAAATATGGATCTGGACGAATGTCCAAGATGCTTACCATACAAGAGATATCGTCAAATTTTGGCGATATATAAACAAGAACACCAGTACAAGATAACATATTGAGAAGACCAATATGTTGAACGAGAGAATGCAGAAGTCTGCAGGGAAGCCTTGAGGCAATGCAATAGACAAACAACATATCATCTGGATTACCTCGAGGTTAACCAAATGTTATATGCTGAACTGATGAACTTGCAAGAAACAACCCATAAGAATCATGGTTCCTAAAGGAGAACCAGAGTGGAACGAGATTCTTCCAGACACATTTAAGATCTCTACAGATCTTAGAGAAATCCAGAAGACAGTGCAGAATTATGGTAACCGCCATAATCATCTACCAACACAAGTTCATCAGATCCAGAACCAAATGGAGACGATGATAAAATATCAAAAGGAAACTCTTGAAATCCTTCATGATATTCAAAAAAGAGTTAAGAATCTAGAGGATAAACCAAGTCTTTCCGGAGGAAGAAAACGTATAGATTTCGCGACGGTACCCTATTTACACCAAAAAGGGAAACCAACTGAAGTCATACGACCAATAACCAGGGATGAAAAGCTCATCGATATCATCAAAGGAAAATCTATCACACATTAAGAAATGATGGATATGGAGAAGATCAATCTTGAAGATCTACATGAACTTGCCGAGTCCTTCGCAGGATTGTGAATTGTGGATCTAAAGATGAATACAAGAGATGGTTCAGCTTTGATTACTCGTGACCAACACCAAAGACCACCTCCACAATCACCAGTAGATCCCAACGTTGCAGAAAGCTCAGGTTCACATTATATAGATGAACCAATGTCTCACGCTGGAGATTTCACTACAAGAGGAGATCCTATCGTTTCAGGAACTCGACAACGTTCCAAAAGGCCAAATCTCATGAATACACCTTATGGAAAGTCACAGCTTGATCCGATACATCCGTATGGATTGATGCTGAATCTGGATATTCCAGATTTCAAGAATCGAGAAGTCCTTATTGATGATTGGGCATCGGCGATGAGGATTGCAGCAAGAACCCTCGATCTTACAAAAGAAGGATTTATTTTACTCTTAGAAATGAGTCTTGAAAGATCTGTAAAGATAGCGTGGGATATGACGGCACCAGAAATGAGAAACGATGTTACTGCTGGTGAGTCATTGAAATGAATTATCGATAATATGGCAAAATTATTCAAAATCCATTTTATCGGAATAGGTTATTTTGAGGGAGTGGAAGAGGAGAAAAAAAAAGATACAAACAAGCCCTCTACTGCCTCGAGTTACATGATATTTGTCATATTGACGAATACATCAAGTTATTTACCGAGTACCGATGGAAGTCCAAGTGGATGAGAAAGAGGCTTCGCAACTTTTCTTTGCGAATATACCAAGTCCTTGGAGAGAAATGCTTATCAGGGAATACAAGAGTGCAGCCGATTTGGATACTGTGGCCAGAAAGATGTCCTTCTTAAAGGCCAAGTTAGCTGAATGGTGCCACCAGACAGCACTTTACAAGAACTATAAGAGACTCCGAGGAATCAATAAAATGGTTCCCCTATGTTGCGAAGATAATGTCATCCCAACAGTTGTGGGAGGTCAACCACGAAGACATAAAATGAGAAAACAAAGAAGCCATCCTTATAGCCGTGGAAGCAACAATAACAGAAGGAGTCATAGGTCTTCATGGAGACCTAGAAGGATGTGGTCTAAACAAAAAGTCTGAAGTTACAAGACAGAGCAAAGACCAGCACCAAACAGGAATAGAGCCTCATCATCAGGCTCAAATCCAGAAGGTTCCAGCAGAACTACAGGAAGGAGAACTTTCAAGAGGGCTCACACTAGAGCTAATGAAAGTTTGAAAGACTGTAATTGTTGGAATTGCGGAGCAAGAGGGCATATCTCAACGGATTGCCTAGACAACCAAAAGAGAGGTCTAAGACAGTTCGAATCAACACCAGAATTTGAAGAAACTGTCTATTACCAAGATCTCATACAGGTGTATCAATTTGAGGATGTCCCATCAGATGAAAACATCTATGAAGAAGAGATCTATTCGGATGATGGAAGCGAATCCACATCAGAATCGGAGTGAAGAAGAAATTCTTCAAACAACAAGAGAAGATATGTCAGGATTTCTCTCTCACACAACAGTCTCTCATAAAACTCTAATGAGGATTATGAAAGAGGATTCAAAGCTTCAGATCTATGATGGTTTTACCATCGGAGCTATAAAAAAGACATTGGATAAGTTTGAGTTTCGTAATAGAAAACACCAAATTATTTATAGAGTTACTACTGGAGAATTTGTCATCCCAATGGAATTCACTAGTAACTTGATCGAGATGCAGTTGATCCCTTACAAAGAAGTATAGGAGAACAGAAGCAAAGTCAAAAGAGAAGTTGCAAATACACTCCCATGGATTCATATCGGAGCTATAAGAGTTGTAATTAAAGCAACCTTTAAGGAAGAAATTGATTCGCCACTAAATCTTGTGATTTTTGACAAGCGAATCTCTAATCTCAAGGATTCATGCCTTAGAGCATTTACGGGAAATCTGTGTGCAGAAAAACTGGCATTTAATATCTATCCTAGAATTGCATACAATTTGGGAGATCGAGACTTCAAGAGAGTTTTAACCCTTTATCAAGATTTCAAAAGAGACGATTTGATGAAAGAAGGGAACAGACCCTACTTGATCACCTACAAGATTTCATATGCTCTCTCGAATACACACAATTCAGATGTATTCTTGAGAAATGAATTTATTGAAGTTCCAAGAATCTTTGAGGACTTCACAATAGTTGTTCTACTAGATCTTATTGAATCTCCAACTATAAAGTAGATAGATATGAAGATCCAAGATCAACTTGTCTTCAATAAGAGTCAAAGCCTCAGAATGGAGACAAAAATAATGTCTTTCCAACAAGACATATTAATAAGTAGTAGTCATTGGGAAGAAAGAAGACATAGTTTAATCCAGCGAATCCCAAGTGTATTCAAAACACAAGGAGAGCTGAAATGTCTAGAAGGCTGGAGAGAGGTTGAAATAATATTCGACATCACCCAAAAGGATAATATTTTTCCTTGTGATGTTCTATATTATCTTCAGCAACCGATAGTTGGAAAATTTCAAGGAAGCCTAAAAATGGGTGAAATTGAACTGACTATCACTGGAGTTGTAGGAAGAATCCCAAAACAATTAGTACTGGGTATCGACTTTCTTGAGGATCATAAGCATTGGGAAAGATTACAAGATGGAATGGAATTTACAGTGGCTGAGAAATGATATAGAATCAGATGATCACTAGTCCATTCTCCATATACATTTCCATCGGAATAATATATGGTGAGTACAAGGCTGAATATTTCGCAGCCTATGTTGACTCAAGAACAGACATTTGTACTACAAAGCAAGGGGTCTTTCCTAAAGAATTTGGAGAAGATCTACCAGCCATCGCAGGACGAGATTTCTCTAAAAGGATCCTTATCCTTAATCGAGGAATCAAGCAAGCGGAAATTATGATCGAAGGAGCTGGCGGACCCCATGGTACAAAGTAAAGATGCCACCAATCTATTTTCATGATACATGAGTAGATGTTTTGCTAGGAAATAATTTCCTACAAACATTCAAGCGATTTACACAGGAAAATGAGACAAGAAGGCTTATTTTCACAACATTATGTGATCATAAAATTATTGTCCAGAGACTGTGGGAGGCATTCTACAGAAAAATGCCTATTAATTTTCGCAATAAGCGTGGTGATGAAGCCAAACTTCGACATCCAAAAATGGCGGATAAAAGAAGATTTGGTGATGTCTTATTATCCTTTCAAAAATTTGGTTCGAAATAAAAAGATACCAAGAGATGGGATAATACTTTGTATTCATTCAGAATACAAGGAGAAGACCGAGTTCCACCAAAGGCTATTGCAGAATTACGAAAAGCTATATTGGAGAATCCGCAGAGTGATGTTACCATTGAAGAACAAATATCACTCGAAAATTTCAAGAAAATGATCCAAAGAAATTACAACGAAGATCCTTTGATATGGTGGGATAGGAACGAGCTCAAAGCATCCTTAAAGGTTAAACCTGGAAAGGAACATGAGTTCATAAGACTCAAACCAATCCTTATGAATCAGAATGATCGTGAGGATATGCAGAAAATACTTAAGGAACATCTGGACCTTAAGTTGATTTCACCAGAAGTTTCTCCATACAGCAGTCCGGGGTTCCTAGTAAGGAATCATGGAGAAATTAAAAGAGGTAAACCTAGACTTGTTATTAATTACAAAATGATTAATAACATTTTGGAGTTTGATGGATACTACATCCCGAGTAGAGAACACTTGGTTAACTGTATCAAATGTGCCAAGATATTCTCAAAGTTCGATTACAAGTCTGGATTTTACCAGATTAAGATGGAGGAAGAAAGTAAAAAGTTTACAGTTTTCTCTACACCACAAGGACACTATGTCTGGAACGTAAGGCCTATGGGATTGGCAAATGCATCCCAGATATATCAAAGAAAGATGGATAATCTGTTCAAAGATTATTTCAACTTCATGTTCGAATACATCGATGATATTCTCATCGTATCAAAGAATATGAATGAGCATCTCAAACATTTGGAGATATTTTCAGATATTTGTCACAAAAAGGGATTAATGCTTTCTGAAAAGAAGACAGTAATTGCTACAAGACAGATTGAATTTCTCGGAATTGAAATCGATGAGTCTGAGATCATCCTACAAAGCCACATTGTGGAAAAGATACATGGATTTCCAGATGATCTCAAAGACAAGAAATAACTTCAAAGTTTTCTTGGAGTTGTCAATTTCGCTGGAATGCTCATTAACAATCTGGCGCATTACAGGAAGGTGTTCAGCCCATTGCTTAAGAAAGATACAATTTTCAAATGGGAAGAAGAACATCGAGAAAGAATAAAACAGCTTAAGGAAGTTTGTAGTAAGCTTCCAAAACTTGTTATTCCCCAGGACGAGGATGAACTGGTTCTTTTTACAGATGCCAGTGATTATTGGTGGGCAGCAGTCCTTATGAAAGCTACACCAGGTGGAGAAGTGCCATGCAGATATTACAGTGGTCTGTTTTCGGACGGAGAAGCAATTCAATGACATATCAACGAGAAGGAATTCTTTACAGTCAGAAAGACTTTTAAAAAATGGCCTCTTTTTTACTGGCTAAAAAGTTTACCTTAAAATTGACAATTCAAGTGTCAAGGCTTTTCTGAAAAATAAAATAAAATCAAAACCAGAAAAGGCTAGAATACTTAGATGCCAAGCTGAATGCCAATATTATGATTATGATATTGTCATTGTGAAATCTCATGAGAATGTTCTTGCAGATTTCTTAACACGAGATGGAAGGACGCGCTGCTGACGAGGTCCTTAAATGAGTTAGACATCTTAGGGAAAACCTGGAGAGTCTTGAACGAGAATTTGGGACGTTATGTCTCAATGCTGAAGTTGCTGGACGACTTCTACAGGTTGATCAGGAATTCGTTTCTGGTCTAATACGAGCATGCCAAAATTCTCAGGGACAACTGTTCCAAGCGTTGCATAAGCCTCTCCTCCAGGCTGCATCTCTCACGGTGCAAAAAGGAGCGATTAGAGAGCGAGACTCTAACCCGAAGGCTATGGATTCAAATACCATGCCTACAAGTGTTACAGGTGATGCATTCCTTGAGGATGTACAACCTGCAACGAATTTTGAAGCTCCGGTGTCACAACCCGAGTCTTCAAGTCAACCCAACACCTCTGGGATAAAAGAGGGAGAGTTGAACCTAAGGCCACAGACCGGCAAAACTAAGGTTCAAACTGACGAGTTTAAAGTTTCTCCTATGCAGGTTTACCAGTGATAATGTGAGAAGTTGATTACGAGAAAAAGTATAAACCCGGACAAAACAGTGATTGATATTTTAGGAAAATACCCGAAAATGTGGATGAAACCAGGAAGTCATCCCAACGAGGTACAAGAATGGTATAATTTTGGAGCGTTAGCTTCAATCTATATTGTTTCACCCGTATTCCCAGAAATCTCAAAACTACCGAAATGGATTGGGGAAGCCGTTTACGAGACTTGGGCAAACAATCAACATTTGTCCAGAGGAGATATTCTGGAGCTCTATTTTATCAATGCAGCCCCAGAACCGGTAAAGAAAGGCTTCAATGAAGATTTTCATTTTATCAAGCTAAGAAGACCGGATGGAAATGCATTAAAATATATAAAGACAACTTCACCAGAAGAAATTCCTTTACTGGTAGGAGCGATCTCAGAAGATGAAGCTTCTACAAGGTGAGCATGGGGACTTTGGGTTTGTCTTACAGAAATGGACAAAGTCAAATACCCTTTCAAGTTTTTTCAGAATTCAGCGAATGGATCATTCCTCAATGACGGGATCTACTATAGGATTTGCTAAAGAACTCTTCGAAATAAAAAGAAGAAACATGTGGGAAAACATGATTCCAGGAAGCAAAGAAACTTACCGGAAGTTCTGTAACATGGCGCATGTAGGAAAATGGATTGATCGGATCTGTCCAGCATGCCCGAATCAGAAAGAACCCGAGTTTGGGAAATGATTCCGACCCAAACCCGATCGACAGGAACATGGGTCTAACAAGGACAAGGGCCCAGCACAAAAGAAACGCTATCCCCGGGGACCACGATAACCAAACTTTTAGAGATTCCATTGACAAAATAAAATGGGATAGGTCATGAGAAAGTGACTCTCTAACCAACAACGCATGAGAGGATGAGTCAAAAGTAAATGATTCCCCGACAGACCTAACATGGGCTGGGTCACGGGGCATTAAGAGAAAGAGCACCAACCAAGCTGAAAAAGACTCCCTAACCACTGTCACATGGGAGCACTATTGGAGTAGGCCAGCTGATGTTCAATGAAGATTTGGAATCCGCACTTCAAGTCCGGATTCATGCCTATATATAGCAGGAGTTGAAAGAAGCTAAGGATATCGACCATTCCCTTTAGTTTTCTCTAAATAAAAATCTTTGTAATAGTTTTGAGTGTTCTTAGTTTATGTGTGTACGAGTACATGCCTCATCTCTTATGAGAGGCTAGACAGGTATTCTCGTCCCAACAGGAGATTACTTATGTAATAAATATTTCTTATAAGTTCTTAATAAAATAAAGGCTTGTGCTTTCAACATGTGTTCCTAGTACGGTTAGTTCATCCCCTGGAAGGAATACTTTGTACACCTGGTGTAGGAAACGAACCAAGGTTGTGCTATATAGTTGCTGAAGGAGCTGGATAACTTGCAGATCATCTTCCCCAATGGTTGAAGTTGGACAGTGAGGAGCTGTTTGTAAAAAGGTCTGGGGCAGTAATTTTCCAGCTGGTGGCTTTGCAAACCATCTCACCCGGTGTTGTTGCGGTCAAAGAAAGATATGAATTTTAGGGGATTAATTAATTTTACGGAAGCATGTTGGGCCTGATATTGATCAGTTTATGTTATATCCGGATCTAATTAAATAAATGATGTGGGATTAAAATAATGACTTGGATTTGCATTGAATGTATAAAGGAGAATTTAATGTGTTTTGGAAGTTTGCATTTGCATTAAAGTTATGATTGGAGCATTGAATGTTTTTGTGGTATTTTGTGTTATAGTGTTATATTTGATAGTAGTTTTATGCATATTATTATATTTGTTATGGTGTTATTTAGTGGTATTTCTTTATCTATGTTATAGAAATTGTGGTAAAATTGGTAGATATCCCTTAATTTAAATACTCTAGTAAATAGGAGTGTTGTTAATTATGGAAATGATACAAGTTGATTATCTGCAAAAAGTCAACAGTTGATGACAAAATAATTAGTTAATAATTAAGATTAAGAATAAAAAAATAACATTGAATAATAATAATAATTAACAATATATCAATAGAATATGAGAATATTTTATTCGATGAATGATATATGTTCTAATGATTGTTACTTTATTCAGTATTACTTTATATAATAGGAAGATTATTGTGTACAAAACATATGGAAAAACAAGAATGATATAACTTTCATTATTTTGACCAAATTTATGAGTTGTTATAATTTGTTCATAAAGTGTTTATTTATGTATGTGAATTATTTTTTGACCGAATTTATGAGTTGTTTTAATTTGCTCATAAATTGTTTTAAGTATATGGAGTATTTTTGACCGAACTTATAATTCTTCTAATTTGTTCAAAAAATTATTTTGACTGAATTTATGTTTGAGTTTTGTTGACGTTAGATTTTGTAGAGCACAAAATTCTAGCCAAACACTCAAGGAATCGATCCGGTCTAAAGAAACCGAACTAAACAAATTACGAATTAAATAAAACAAGAAATGGCCCGGTGCCTACTCGGGCAATTTTGCTAGGCTGATTCTGGTCGGTCAGTTTTGGCCGGCCAGAACGTTTTTATATAAGTATTGAGAGGAAAGAACTCTCTAATTGCTTGAATACAATGTTTTTTGAACCCCCTTTACGAGGTTTTTTAGTCCTATTTATAGACTAATTCCAAGATATGAAACTTGGGAAATAAGACTCGAATCCCTCGATTTCAGGGGATAAATGAGGAAAATTTGGTACAAAATCTATCTAAATCGGATATAGCTTGAATGTTGATTTGTTTCCTTTTTGAACTCCTTAAAATGAGTAAGCTCGGCCGTCCTTACGCAAATCGTATGATCGGGTCTTCTGGGTGAATCATTTTGGTCGGGTCAGCCGGACACCTCTGATGTTATGGGGACTCGGTCTACTTTAGTGGTCGGGTAGGTCATCACTCGGTTCGGTAATGTCTTCGGTGGAGTGATCGGCTCGGCGGATCAGGTAAATTTTGGTGAGGTACAACAAGTTTCATCATCTTAAGTTGTAACTCAAATTGAAAGAAAATACATATATAACACTTTTAAAAGCATTTTGTAATATAAATAATAGAAAACTAAAATTTGTGAAATTTAATGAAACTAACATTAAATAAAACCTGGTTTTATTTTAATTCTCTCAAACCTGAAAAGATTATTGGAAAGAGTACTAATTATAGCTCCTTTTACCATTTAACCATCATTTTTTTTAAATTTAAAATAGTTTCATATACACAATCACAATTCTATTCATCTAATGATATTATGCAATTATTGTTAATTTGACTCTCAAAATTTTCACATTGCATACCAATATACCATGTTAGACGATCAATTGTCACATCAAAATCGTAATATTATAATTTAAAAATCAAAATAAAAAAGAGATAATTATGTCGGTCAACAGATATAAATTGTGACTGCACTCTAAAAAAACATGAAACATCAAACCCATTTTAAAATGAATAAAAATTAATCGGATGAAAACAAAGATAATGAAGAACTTTGTCAACTGCAACAAATCAACGGTGTGTTTATACGAACAACTTTGCCAATTGCCAAAATTTTAATGAACCCCATATGGGAAAAGAAAAAATAAATAAATCAAAAACTTTGATTGGTGAAATTTAAAAGAAACTATTACCAAACAAAGCCTAAATCCTCTTTCTCTCGTCTAAAACGAAAAACAATAAAATCTAAAAAACCACATATTTCACAAAAAAATAAATAAAACTCACCATTGCATTTATTTTTTCTTTTGTTTCGAAGGTGAACAGAGGATAAGGACCCCACCTCTTGTTCATCTTCTCTCTCTCATATCGTCTATAAAATTACTCAGGAAAACCTAAAAGAAAAATTTATTTCAAGAATTTCCCATTTATCTTTTCTGATCCTCCCATCGCCGCCTCACACTCATTATCATCTTCTTCCTCGCCAAACTCTAGCACATTCTTCTATACTAACGAATACCGATATTCGCACATATACGTGTTTATATGTGCGATCTGGCGCTCCATCTTCACGTTTAACATCATAGCTTTATTTCCTTGATGACTATTCTGATTCTAAGGTATGTTTCCTATCTGAATTGATTTTTTGGCGTTTGTTCCGACAAGGGTTTGGATGTGAAATGATAGATCTGATTTATTATACGCATATCCGTTACGCTTCAGCAGATTTAGGTTTAAAATGGTGGCTTTTTAACAGATCTATGTTGAGGGCTTTCACTTATCATGCATTTATTGAATGTTTTAAACCTGATTTGGCTTGCAAATGGCGACTTTTTTATATGTAGATCTATTAATCTGGAATGGTCAGAGGGGGTTGTGATTTATTTTATTGGCTTATTAGGGTTTACTTTGATTTGAGGTAATAAAGTGCATATTGAATTTTTTTTCTGCAGATTTTACTTGGAAGGTTTGGGTTTCGACAGATCTGTTCCCACACTTCACAAGTTCAAGCTTTGAGTAGTTCGTGTCAGAGGGGTTGAAGAATTTTTGTAGAAACTGGTCTGATTTTGTTTGTGGGAGATGTCCCTTTTGCCCAAAAGCGATTCAATTCAAATCCGGGAGGTATGGGCCGACAATTTGGATGAAGAATTTGCGCTGATCCGAGAAATTGTCGATGAATATCCATACATTGCTATGGACACTGAGTTTCCTGGAGTTGTTCTCCGGCCAGTAGGCAATTTCAAGAACTCAAGTGATTACCATTACCAGACATTGAAAGACAATGTTGATCTGCTGAAGCTCATCCAATTAGGGCTTACATTTTCAGATGAGAAAGGAAACTTGCCTACCTGTGGAACTGACAAGTACTGCATCTGGCAGTTCAATTTCTGTGAATTCAATCCAAATGAGGATGTCTTTGCGAATGACTCGATTGAATTGCTACGCCAGAGTGGCATTGACTTTGTGAAGAACACTGAGAAGGGCATTGATGCAAGACGTTTTGGGGAGCTTTTGATGTCATCTGGAATCGTTTTGAATGATAATGTGTATTGGGTGACATTTCACAGTGGATATGATTTTGGGTACTTGCTCAAGCTCTTGACTTGCCAGAACTTGCCTGAGACACAGGAGGGGTTCTTCACATTGATCAATGTATACTTTCCGGTTCTTTATGATATCAAACATTTGATGAAGTTCTCTAACAGCCTGCACGGTGGGTTGAATAAGTTAGCAGAGTTGTTGGAAGTGGAGCGAGTTGGGGTTTGCCATCAAGCTGGTTCCGACAGTTTGCTCACTTCTTGCACATTCCGGAAGCTGAAGGAGAATTTCTTTAGTGGCTCGCTAGAGAAGTATTCGGGTGTATTGTATGGTTTAGGTGTTGAGAATGGACTGAATACACATAGCTGATAGGGGAAAAATGATCCCAAGAAAAAAAAAAAAAACTGGAAAATTTGTGAAGTTGAGTGTTTTTAACTGCAGGTGTGTGCGCAGCTTGTTAATGATGCCACACTTTTGTACACTTTTCATGTTCTGTAGTTATTAAATGATAATTTACATCTTGTTTGCTTCTCTTCTGTTTCTCTTGCTAATTTCTGATTATTTATTGCTTTTATTCTGGTCTGTTATAACTTACTACATGGCTCTTTGAAATTACAGTATGTTGAGCTGTGTCCTGCAAAAGCCATATATTCTAGTTTTCTTATTGCCAACCTGCTTTGTAACGGAACCTAAAAAAACAGAAAAATGAAAAGATGATAGAAATGTAACCGAAGATTAGGATTGATATCTGTCCTGGCAAACCAGAAATGTATCAAGAGGATCCAAATCAATTTCCTGGTAATGCATACCAATTTCATAGTAGAGGCAAATACTGATTCAGAGTCAATAAATTTATCAAGTGGTGATAGTCCACGAAGTTAAACTACAATCTGAGTTGGAACAAAACAATGTGAATTATGCCAAAATAGTGTCCGAGGCCATTGGTGTTGCCGAAGTGAGACGAGATGAGGTGCAGTTGTTCAACGTCTCTTGCGCTTGAGTGATGTGGACTGCGTGAAGACATACTTGATAACTTCCTTCAGTGTTGCCTTCCTATTTTCTTTGAAGTTCCACAGCTCGGAAACAGGATAACATCCACTCGGATTGTATTCATGGATCTCCTTCAGGGCTGCAACTACTGCATCGTAAATTTCTTCCCCCCATTTATCTTTAAGCCCTCGCAGTTGTTTGTCATCCTCCTTCAACACTTTCTGCAACAAGCACAAGGACAGGTTAATGTTCAACTTCAAATACCTAACATCTGGAATTTTCATAATGGAAAGACGAATCTCAAGTCCTATTATGTGCTACTTAAGAATTTGATGAATCCAAGTGTCCGAGCCACCTGCGTATTTCCTTTAACATCTTCAATAATTCGAAATGGATGCCATTTAGGGTTTTTCAGTTTTTCTTGCCACAAGGAGCAGAGTTCAGCAGCCTTGTTCTCAGCTTCGATAGGTGGGAATCTCTTATTGCACGTGTTCTTGATAACTTTTTCATCAATTTCACCCATCCTCTTTACTCCAATCGTAACACAGCTTTGACTCGACATATCTTTCAAGATCTGAAAACCAATAGGATAATATAACATACATAGGATGGGAACATTATATTGATACATGAGATGGAACCATTAAGAAAATCGTTAAAGTATCATATTGATACAACCATGCCAGAATTTGAAACATAAGATGGAAATTGTATAAATATCATACCTTTATTAGCACTTTGCGAGTATCATGGAATTCATCATTCATCTGCCGCTCCTTTATGAGCAATCCCTCATATAAACTGTTGAGATTCAACAATTCATCTTCTTTCACCTGCAAGAACTCATTCATGTAAATGATTTTTTCTTGAAGCATATATGATTGATATCTAGACATGCTATCAGAGTCATACCTTTAATGTTTCAGCCAGCTTCGAAAAGTTTTCCTCTGCATCCTTTTGCAGCTTATCAGCCTCTTGAACCCTAGGGTGTTTGTTATCATTCTGAAAGGCAATAATGCATATATCACCACCAAGTCAGGTTAACAGTTCATAATAGCAAGAAAACAGGCAAGGGAAGCTATAATTCAAGTAAGGGGCCATCAGAAAACAGGATAGAAACAAGACTGGTGCATGAATTGCAAAGACAAACTACACAAAACTGGTCAACACAAATCTTGTGTACAAAATATATCTCATGTAGTAAAGACGTTATGGTCGAGTTAAGAAGTACATTTCATTTTGGGATACCTATGAACTACCTTTATCTTCTTAGATTTCAAATTCTGACTCTCACGCACAGTTAAAGCATCCTCACGCACAGTTAAAGCCTCCTCGCGCACAGCTAAAGCCGCCTCACGTTTGTCCAGCTCTTTGCTCCGAGAATCAAGTTGCTGCTTTTTGTTCTCCAACTCTATGTTCAGCATCTCCAGTTCTTCCAAGACCCCATTTACGTGATGGCTAGTCATGCTTTTCAGTTTCCCAATTTCTGAATAAATAGGAACTTGACATCACTAAAATCATTTAGAGGCACCTCTGGTTAAATGATCACATAATAGTATCAAATAAAATCTGAACACCATTAATAGTTTCCTAATGACATAGTATGCAGCCATTAAACAATGAAATCAAGAATGCAAACTAAATCAGATTCCAAAAACTGCAATAGTTCAAAAGCCTTGAATACCAGTATCTAGCAAGTTAACAAAATTATCCGAGGTAGTCTTCAATGCCCCAATCTTGCTAAGATGATCTCCCACGGGACCTTCTGAATCGCCATCGTCATCAAACAAACTGTCGAAACCTGATCCTGGAGAAGTTCTTTTATCACTCCATTCTTTCTCAAACTCCATGGCATTAGTCTTGTGCCCACTATGATCAGCATCACTTTGAGCAATGGGTGAAGGTGTCCTATTATCAAGCAGTGATTGGTCAGCCACACTGGCATTGTCAATGGCCAAGTAAGCAGCAATGGCAAGATGGTTAGCCCTCTGCTTTGCACTTATGGTAGAGTCCTCAGCCACTTGAATAGCATGTTGAAGAAGACGAGTGTAGTGATACCACTCTTCTTCTTTATCAGCACAAAAGGGACACCTAAATTTGCCATTAGGACCATGTATTTTGTGGGGCCTGAACTTCAATAGCTTATAAGTAATCTCTTTGAATTCATTGATTTCTGAAGCACTGATGTCAAATTCTTCATCCAACATGCTTCTCATCTCAACACAACTGGTGAAGCACAGCACATTGAACAATAATTAAATGCCAATATTAGAATACCACATTGGACAATTAATACCCCTTAATAATAACCAGTTCTCCAATAGTAGATTTACCCAAGAATCTAAATAGAGAAACCCATTCCTAAAAGAGTTATCTTTAAATTCATCACAACTATCAGTTCACTCAGCACGAGCCAACTCGGCTAAAGAATCAGACAAGCGAACCGAGTTGACTCAGACTGCAGACCATCTACGTTTTAACAAAAGAAATGAGAATAAAGGTCAATTCTTTCACCCCACTTTCAGTTGGTACAAAAAACTAAACATTTTAAATTATTGCTAGGGAAAAAAATAAAGGGCCACCTTATCAAAATTTTCCTTTGTGCCGTTGGAGATTGCAACGGTTAAACTTTGAAAGTTTACTTCAATAGCTTTATACTGAGTTGAGAAGACGAGGCGGTTTCAATTCGTATAACCTCTTTTTTTTTTTTTTTTTTAATAAATATTATCCTATCAATATTGGTATTATTACTATTATTCTCATTACATATGAGTGATATATTTGGGAAATTTCAATAATTAATGTTTATAAATGGTAAGGTTGGCTTGAGGACCTTGATTATACTAATTCCTTTTTTTTTCACTCGCACAATTATACGTTTGATTAAGAAGAAATGAAGAACTCCATCATCGAAATTATACTTTTATGAAAATCTTTTTATATAAAATTCGTACCTATGCTGTTTGAAAAATTATCTCCACATCACCACATATCTTACCAATTCAACTGCGCTCCCATGGACAATTATATTTTGACTTGATTAGTCATAATGTTGATCTATTGAATTGATTTTTATTCCTTAGTTTATGATTTATCTATAAAGTTTTAATTGAATGTTGTACCTTTTCTTATGTAATTTTAATTTTATATTTGATCAAAATTAACATTTTTCTTCAATCTTCACAATTAAGGGACCCACAGTGGATGTTTTGAAGAATATTAATATATTAATAATATCCTAAAAATTGTCAATTAAAATTTGTGTTTTTAAGGGTTGATGTTTTTATGTTGTTTCTCGGCAATAATGTGCAATAGTCAAAAATATCTGACTTTTTCTAATTTTTCTGACATTGTTTTTCGGGTTTATTGACTATTGTTGTGCATGATCTTTTCTATATTTAATATTAACAAACGCATTTCATAATTCAAGTTTTTTCTTTTGTCTTCACTTTCTTTAATTTTCATTCCCCCCTTTCATAATTCAGCATTTCAGTTTTGATTTTGTGGTATTGGGTATTGAATCTATTGATCCTATAAAAACTAGCAACAGAAAACATTTATTGAAGTAAATGCAAAATCTAGCAAGATCCATCAGGGCCATCACCTTCACGTCATGTCAGAAGACATTGATTTATTTAATAAAAATACAAAGATTATTTAATAAGCACCAGCAGGTTGATATATTAACTCCAAATTCAAGTTTTCATAATCCGAAATTTCATAATTTATAGAATTGAGGAAAATTTATTTAATCGATCGACACTCATGTCAGCATGTGTCGATTATGGATAATATAAAATAATTGTTGATCTCACCTCCACATAACATTCCATATTTTCTACCATTAATATAGAGTACAATTATTTCTAGTTACTTTTCAACCAACGATTTTTTTTTTATCACACTCCAAAAGTTGGTAAAAAGAGGTTTCTAAGTCAAAATAAAATTTTATTTATTTCGGTTAAAAATTAGAAAATGACAAAAAAATGTTTCCTTAAATTAGTGGGACAAAAAGGCAAAGCACGCCCCCAACCCTATCCGGCACGTGGGCTGCTCCCAAGCGTGCCCACACGTCCCCAGGCGCATTATTATGGTGTGGCCGCGCGCACATGATTAGATACTCTTCAGGTATCACACATTTATTCTTTAGGTATCAGGTATCATACATTTACTCTTCAAGTATCACATATCTACCTTAAGGTATTATGCAGAAACAATGTTATTTTCTTCTTTTTTCTCTTTTTTTTTTTCTTTCTTTCTTCTCATTCTTCTTAGTCTAGCTCTTTTCTCATTGATTTGTTATTCTTCTTATTTCTTTAGTACATTCTTTTTCTTATTCTTCTTGTATATTCTTGTTTCTTATTCTTCTTCAAATTGCCATGAAATCATTTAAGGTATAATATAATTACCTAGTAGGTATTTGTATATGTTACTCTCAGGGGTATTACATAAATACATTTCAGGTATTATACAAATATATCACACATATTTCTTTCGAGTATTACATAAACACCTTATAGATATTTGTATATGTTACTTTCAGGTATTACACAAGTATCTTTTAAGTATCACACATATTACATAAATACCTTATAGGTATTTTGATATGTTACTCACATGTATTACATAAATACCTTTTAGATAGAGAAAATAGCCCAAAATACCCAAAAACATAAAACACTTATACAAATATACCCACCAAACTTTAATATTATCCCAAAATACCCAAAAATACATTTTTTCAGAAATGGTGCAGAGAATCTGTTAAGCGTCGGTACGGATTAGCAGACTTTAATATATACAATATATCAAAAATTTCGTTAAATCCTGAAAATTAAGGATTTAACGAAAATAAACCATAATTTTCGTTAAATCCTTAATTTTTAGGGTTTAACGAAAATTATGGTATATTTCGTTAAACCCTATTTTTTGGGGTTTAACGAATATTAATTCAATAATACTATATTTTCGTTAAACCCTAAAAATTAAGGGAAAATAAACCATAATTTTCGTTAACAAAAACTATGGGTTGTTTCGTTAAACCCTATTTTATGGGGTTTAACGAATATTAAAATCAAGTGTCATTCCTTTCATATGGTTTAACGAAACAATATTAATTGATATCATTTTGCTCTCCATATTATTATTATTATTCTTTAAGTATAAAAGGAATATATGATTTAACGAATATTAAAATCAAGTGTCACTCCTTTCATATGAATTAATATTCGTTAAACCCCAAAAAAATAGGGTTTAACGAAACAACCCATAGTTTTCGTTAAACCCTAAAAATTAAGGGTTTAACGAAAATTATGGTTTATTTTCGTTAAACCCTTCATTTTTAGGGTTTAACGAAAATATAGTATTATTGAATTAATATTCGTTAAACCGTGGGTTTTCGTTAAACCCTAAAAATTAAGGGTTTAACGAAAATTATGGTTTATTTTTCCTTAATTTTTAAGGTTTAACGAAAATATAGTATTATTGAATTAATATTCGTTAAACCCAAAAAAATAGGGTTTAACGAAAATATACCATAATTTTCGTTAAACCCTAAAAATTAAGGGTTTAACGAAAATTACGGTTTATTTTCGTTAAACCCTTAGTTTTCAGGATTTAACGAAATTTTTGATATATTGTATATATTAAAGTCTGCTAATCCGTACCGACGCTTAACAGATTCTCTGCATCATTTCTGAAAAAATGTACTTTTAGGTATTTGGAGATAATATTAAAATTTGGTGGGTATATTTGTATAAGTGCTTTATGCTTTTGGGTATATTGGGCATCAGACTCTTTTAGATATTACACAAAGTAGCTTTTAAATATTACACATATATGTTACTCTCAGGTATTATATAAATACATCTCAGGTATTACACAAATAACTTATAGTATCATATATATTTCTTTCAGATATTACATAAATACTTTATAGGTATACTCAGTAGAAGAAGACACTCCAATTGATAAGTTAATCTGCATACCAGAATCAATAGAATGAAGTTCAATGAATTAAGAACATATATTAAGTTCCTTCTGTTAACTAAGTATGTGAAGATTCCTTGTTTCATTCCATAACATCAATGGCTGCTTCTCTCTTGTTTTCTTTTTCTCTCTTTCTGTTTCTTTACTACTCAAACCAGTTGCAATTTTCTCAGTATCAAACACTATTGAGAATAAAGCTTCAAGATATAGAAAATTCCCAGAAAGACAATTTTTGCGTCCCTTTAATTTTCATAAATTCATGGGAATTTTCTTGTAAAAAACCCCTTGTTGAACACTCCGACTCCGACTGTACGGACAGCATGCCAATCCCCAAAAAAAAAAACAAAATTTTCTGCAAAAATGAAAAAATTTAGAAAAAGAACCCAAGACCCATTTTCTAAATCAAGAACCCAAGATGGCAATCGTTGCAGAGAAACGAAAGGTTAAATTATGAGGATCTTGATTCTATTCCTCTATTGCCTTGAATTAATAGAGGGTAGTTGGAAAATTGAAACCCTAAAAAGGGATTTAAGAGGAAGACAAAGAGAAAGACGAGCTGCCATAAAGGGGCAAAATGGAGGTCAGGGTTGGTGAGAAAGAGAAAGGCGATTTTAGGGTTACGATCAGCGGCGACGGGGCGGGAATCTTTGGTGTGATGAGGGGAATGATTTGGTGTAATGAGGAGAAGGATTTGCAGAGGAAGGAGATTTGCGCTAAGGGAAAGGAAGAATTTTTTTTTAAAAATCTATATATACCGACCTGTATACAGACCGGGTCGGTGCGGGACAGGGCTAGGATCCGTGCCCCAAGGATACAAAAGTGCTGCCCGGACAAAAATATATCCTCCATCCCAAAATGGATAATCAAATTTTCAACCCTGGGCTTAAATCATTGACAAGGGATATTGGTTCAATTATACTTTTTTTGTTGTCAGAAAAGATTTTATAAGTTTCATCATAAGTAAAATTCAGCACCATTCTTACCAATTTGACATTACAGGCAAATTTAAGATAAGTAGAGACCAATCATCACTTAAAATTAAACATCAAGATCTACTTGCTAATTCAGCATCATTCTTTCCAACAGAGTGGATCTCTTGAATCATTCTTATGGAACAAGCATCACTACTATCATTTTCCCTGATTGTGAAATCAAAGTTACAAAGATTCAAAATACAACATTAACTTAGTTTCAAAAGTCCCATTGAACAACATTACTTTAGTTTCAAAAGATTGCACATTTTCAATTTCTCCTACGTTTATGCGTCTTCAATTGTGTGAAGGCGTAGCTAATAACCTCCTCCAGCGTTGCCCTCCGATTCTCTTTGAAGTTTCACATCTCAGCAACCGGATAACAACCACTTGGATTGTATTCATGGATCTCCTTCAATGCTGCAACCACTGCCTCGTAAATTTCTTCTCCCCATGTATCTTTAAGTCCTTTTAGTAGATTGTCGTCCTCTTTCACCAATCTCTACAATAACCATATATACATATTTGAGGAAGCACAAAGCTACACAAAATGTCATGATTGAAAGGCATTTGAACCAACCTGAGGATTCCCCTCATCATCTTCAACAACTTTGAATGGATGCCACTTGGGATCTTTCAACTTTTCTTGCCATTCCGAGCATAGCTCAACAGCTTTGACATCTACCTCATCCGCTCTTAATCTCTTTTTGCATGTATTTTTGAAGACTTTCACATCAATTTCACCCATCCTCTTTATCCCAATTTTAACACGGTTGCCACTCAGCATTTCACTCAAGTGCTGAAAAGAATTATGATGAATTTTTGAAATTCATGGCAGAATAAAGAGATTAAACTTGGAAAGATGCTAAATATGGAAATTAGCATAAACTAATTAACCATGTTGGACTCGAGAACATATATAATATTTGGAGTTTAAATTGTATTACATTATCATCTAAACTGAACTACAGCCTCAACAAAATTGACTATGGATATCATTCATACCTTGATTGATTCTTTGCGCGCCCCTTGCAACTCGTCATTACTCAGACGCTCTTTTGCAAGTAAATGCTGATTTAAAAGCTCAAGATCATTTTTCTCCCACAACAAATCATCCATCTGATCGGTAAAAGCAATTTAACTTGAGAGAAAAATTAAAGAATAAAGATTGAAATAGCTGATGCACTAAATCACACCAATTGATTTCTTAAAATCTCTAAATGCAACCACGCCAAAAATAGATGTAACATAATCAGCATATCGCGTCTTTATGAGTTCCTAGCGAGCCCCTTGTAACTCATCATTAGTTTATCGCAAGTAGATGCTACTATAAAAGATTGAGATATTTTTTCACCCGCATAACAAGTTGAGTTGATAAACAAGTAGAATATTTTAGTGATACTACCTTGGCCTTCTCCTCAAGTAAAGTTGCCTCAAGCTTGTTCAGCTTTTCTCTCCAATAATGATCAAGTTTTCTCTTTTCATTCTTGAAGACGAAGTTCATCATCTCTTGCAGTCCTAACATCCCCTTTAATTCATTCCTTGCATCGCATAGCAAGTCTCTTACTTCTGAAAAGAAGTAAATTTTGGGTTCCAATTGGATCTATTCTTGGCATCACAACAATCTTTCAAATTGACATATATAATAATAAACAAAGCTTCATAGACAAACCTTGAAAGAAAAGGTTGCGAGTCTTGGCATTGTCTTCAAGTGTCGTATGTATGAACATTGTTTTCATATCATACCTGTCTTGCAGCAGATCCAGATTTTTCCTTGGCAAATCAATCTCATTGTTGAAATTGCGGATGGTTTTCTTTGCAGGCTGAGGAAGCTGTTCGGCCTCAGTGGCAAGGTCAAGTGCCAAGTATTTAGCCATGGCGAGATGGTTTGCTCTCTGCTTTGCTCTTTCAGACAAGTCCTCGGACACTTGAACAGCATGTCGGAGAAGACGAGTGTAGTCCTGTTTTTCCTTAACATCACAGAAGGGGCATTCAAGTTCACCATTAGAACCCCTTATTTTGAATGTACGGAACTTGAGTAGCTTATGAACTGCTTCCTTGTACTCGTTTATTTCTGAATCACTCATGTCTGATTCTTCATTATCTTTTTCTTCATCTTCCTCGTCACTTTCTTCTTTATCCGTATTTCTTATCTCTTCGTGTTCATTGATTAATCTTGAACTATTCTTCTTGTTCATTGATTCTTCAACTATTGTTGTTCTGGAAGGCAAATCAGTAGCATAAGCAAAATAAAAAATAGAAAAAATCCCTAAAGACAAGAAAAGTCGATTAAAATATACATATATTTTTTATTTCAAATATACAAACAGCAACAAGTAGATTCATTTACCTCCACATAATAATGAAGTTGTCCCGCCGGTGACTGTGGTAGAGGAAAAATGGTTGGTGACTGTGAGGAAGTGCCTTACAAAAGAGGTGAATAGAATAATATGATTAATTAAACAAATAATTAACTACATTGGGACAAGTGAAAACCGTCCATTAGATTTACACGAGTTTTGTTAAAAACATTTTGGGTGAAATTCGAATGTTATTAGTAAATGTATTACTTGATAGTTAATATATCTATTTAAACAGTTTAATATCATCCAATTATTACAATCTAAGTAAGGTGACGGAGAGGCGTTTATGTATAAATATTGATTAATTTATTTTTAAGAATAAAATTAAACAACTATTTAACATATGTCAATCTCGGAATTTTTTTTTAATAATATATTTAAGACTACTTTGGCGAGTTTAAACTTGGAATTGAGTGAAGCATTTCTGTAACACCTAAGATAAACATATGCATAATTGAATTAATTAAATAATATTACCCTTAATTGTTTGTTTATTATTTGTGTTATTGAAATGAAATAAGTATGTAAATTTTAATCGAACTTTAGGTTATAACAATTAAATGATATCATATGTTAAGGCCCAAAAAATTCATAAATTGATGATTTTAGCTTGAGGCCCATTTGCCCAAAAACGAATACATAAATAGGGATTTTTGGATACACCTAGGGTATCTTTGGACACAATTTGGAAAGGTACACTCTCTCTCTATCTCTCTCCTGGCCGACCGATCCCCCGCCCCTACCTTCTCCTTTCCGATCAGGTTCTACCCCAAAACGTAGTCCTCGCCAAGCCCGTCTCAAATCTGGGCTCGGATACGCGAACCGCTGCCGCCTTCGCCGTGAATCGCCGGCAAATGGGGCGGTTAAACCCTCTTTTCTTCCCCCATCTCTCCCTCCTCTCCTACCTGCACTTTTCCTCTCCGTTCCGCCGTGGATCCACCGTCGTGTCCTTTGTGTCTCAGAGTCGAGGGCTCCATCCTGGGTGGCCAGCGCGTCGTGTGTGTGGGCATCGCCGTGGGTGGCAACACCGTGCTTTTCCCGCGTGTGTGTACGGTTTGGGGGCACGACGGCGCCATGCTGTGTTGGTGTGCGTGCGTGGGACGCCGTGTGGTGGTGTTCGGGGGCATGTGTATGGTGGTGTCGTCAGCGATGGGTTGTAGCTGGCCAAGGCGGATCGAGCGGTGGGAAGGGTGGGGAGCGGCGCTGGGGTAGGGTTTAAGTGGAGGGGCTTCCTCTACAAATTTGAAAGAAATGAGGGATTAGGTTGCAAACCCCATATTTTTAGGTTATTTATGTTTTAGTCTCTGAACTTTCTGAAAACAATGCTTAAGCTCTCAAGTTTCTAGAAATTACTTTTTAACCCCCAAAACTTTCTGAACTTTATGTTTTAACCCCCAAATTTTTTGAAAATTATGTTTTGACCCCAAAAATTTTCAAATATATCAAAGAGACCTCAAACATTTTCTGATTTTGCAAAGTGACCATTTTGGTCAAAGTCAACATTCCAAAATTTACAAAATTGCCCATATGCTCATAAAAACTCTATTTTAAGCTCATTTTACCTTCGTTTAAGCCCAAATCAATTCATTTAAACCTAATGATGGAGTTTTAAGCTTCCATGACCATTTCAACGCTTTTAATGATTTCGAAAGCTCCCATTTTCTTTCCCTTATCGTTTATTCTCTCGAGAGATTTCTAAACTAATCTTAAACCCTATAGCATAATTAGAAATCTAAAGCTCCTTCTTTAATATGTAGGGTTCGGACTTAGGCTTTAGAGCACCGAGTTTCATGTAGGTCACCACTGAATAAGGTGGGGGTAATTTCTGAATCAAACTATTTACTTTCCGCTTTTATATGACGGCTTAAGTTATGAAAGATACTATTAATGTTGACTGAACGAACGAATGCCACGTGAACTCATGATCAATGAAATGTTTCTTTAATGCTAAGTTACATTTTATTTCCCTAAGTGTGTTGTGTTTACGTGTTGTGATATATATGTGCATGCAATGAACGACTGACGACTGTTATGGCGGCTCTATCGCAAACTATTGAATGGGGATTTCGATCATGTAGCTACACTAACGGGATAAAAACCGTTTATAGGATAAGATGGGAAAAACTCACACCTATCTATAGCCACGTGCCACGAGTTATGTGATGTGCTTAATTGTTGTGATTATGAATACTTGTTTATCTCTGTTGCTTTTTAAATGTTAATTTTGGAAAGTATTCCCACAAGTGTATTTCAGATACTCGCCCCGTATATATTCACACTAGGGGTGAGCAAAAGAACCGAAAAACCCGAAACGAAACCGAAAACCCAAAAAAATCAGGCCGAAAAAAAACGAACCGAAACCGAAAAATCGATACGGTTTGCTATTTTTAAAAAAACCTATTTTTTTGGTACATGTTCGGTTTCTTGACTACATACTGTGCTGAAAAAACCGAATCGAATTATATTATATATATATTTAATTTAATTGAGATAAATTATATTACATATATATTTTTAAAAAAAAGTTATGTTTCTAACTATCTAACATTTTGATATATATATATATATATATATATATATTTTTATTTTTTTTTGATATTTTCCCAATTCCCACCCAAGTTTTTCCCAATTCCCACCCAATTTCTAACCTAACGTGGGAGACTGAGAAAGGAGCCCATTTTGTCTCTACTCTCTAACCTAAACATGAGACCTTGAAGATGGTGTGATTGAAGACGATTGAAGACGGTGCGATTGAAGGCGATTGAAGATGGCGGCAGCGGCGGTGCGATTGAAGACGGTGAGATTTTCTGTTATTTTGTTTTGATTTTCTGTCAATTTTTTTATACATCAACTTATTTTCTATCAAAACCGTTTCCACTTCATGTAAATGCTAAGTTTTGGGGATATTTGAATGATAAAAGTTTATTACATTTCTAGAATTGGGAATTCATTTACTTTTTTTTTTCTTTCATATTATGAAGTTGGAGCTTTGGTGAGGAGATTGGTATCAGATTGTCTATCTGATGTGTTTTTACAGAGATGTCTCAAATTGGTAAGGAATGTCTATCTCAAAGATGTGTTTTTTACAAAAGGCATATCCAGCTAAAGCATATCCATAATCAGCTTAGCTTCTCACAATTGGGAAAATGGTTCATGCTTGTTTCTTATGACTCTCGAATCCCTATGCCCATCGTGTTCCTGATTTATTTCTTCATTTTCATGTTGATATATATTATCTAGTAACAATCATGTTAATGGTAAGGATTAATGTCCCAATTTTCAATGACAATTGACTATAATTTTGAATGTTGAGTGACCCAATTTTTTGTTTAATATCTTGATTGATGATAAATTTCAAATTTATTTACTAGTATGATATACGAATCGAAAACCCGAAAAACCAAATATGAAAACCGAAAAACCGAACCGTCTAAAACCGGACAGGTACAGTTTGTGAAAATCGAAAAACCGATTAATTTGGTTCGGTTTCGATTTTGGCTTAAAATCGAGCCGAACCGAGCCGTGCTCACCCCTAATTCACACTACAGATATAAATGAAAACGAGAAGGCATGAAAAAAGTGATGGCATATCAAGGAAATATTTTAATGTTTTCTATAATTAGATTTTCTAAACGATTCTCGGTTTTCTGTTTTGCAAAACTTAACCGTTTGTTAAGGATCTGTAATAGACTTCCAATATATATTTTTCAAACCGTCTTTCCTGCTTATTTTCAAATGTTTCGGTTATGTAAAAATGCGAATTTAAAACGCTGTAAAGATCTTGTTGTGGATGCTATCTCAACCCTATTTATCGTTTGTTTTATTCTCGCTTTCAAAATGTATGTTTCTTTTCTAATTGATGGACGTCCAATACGTTAAATTATGATATTTACATGTTTTCAAAATAGGGCGTGACAGTTTCAAAACCATTAAATCATGAAATTTGTTGGAAGATGCTGTTAAAATTGATATGATATAGTGAAATTATTATGTTCGCAAAAATTATCAACGAGAAATTATGTTTAAATATATGGTTGGGTGTGATGTTTGATTTAAGTTATATGTTTGGATTGATGATTAATTATTTGATCACATGTTAATCATCCCAACTCATATTTGATTTAAGGATTTATATGATAGAGTAAAGAAAATAATTATAATACACTCAATATATTTCAATTCCTAAACGTATTTTATTTTGCTGAATTTGATGTTTTTTTTGGAGGTAAACATGCAAAATTGGACAAAATTAGCATAATAGATGAGTAAAACCTCTCAAGTCAAAACTTGAGAACGTTATCCACACAGAAAAATGGGCCATTGTGAGTATTCTATATAAAGAAAGTTGGAAATGACTCCAATGTACAATAGGATGGTATTACAATTCTTGGAAATACATTGAGTTTGGCCTGGTATGAGAAAACATAACCAATGTCATCAGAGTTGGTATTGAGGTTGAAGTGGGAATGACAACTTCATATAAAACAACTATTGCTTTTTCCATGGGAAAAAACCAAGTGCAAACAATTTTAGTTAACAACATATACATTATGGAGTTATTAGCAACATATAATTTTAGTGTATTGTATGGTAACTATGGTTTAGGTATTGAGAATGGAGTGAATGCACATAGCTGATATTAAACGAGAAACGTACCCAAGGATTCACAAACTATGAATATAGAAAAAACATTAGGGACATTTCGATAGCAAAGTAATGCAAAGTTAACCAACACATAAAAACACATTCAAATTACAAGTGCAAAAGATGCCAAGTTTAGATAGAAACCAACAAAAGCCTCTTGGATTAAGCTCTCCTGCGCTTAGAAGTAGTCGTCTTCAACTGGGCGAGTAGGTAGTTGATGACTTCCACTAAAGTAGCTTTGCAATTATCCTTAAAGTTCCAGAGCTCAGGAACTGGATAACATCCACTTGAATTATACTCATGCAGCTCCTTGAGGGCTGTGTACACCCCATTCTTCCTTGAGCCCTTTCAGCAATTCATCCTCCTCCTTCACCAGCCTCTGACCATAATTAACTTGGATTTTAGCTTCAAAACACTAAGAATCGAACGTCACGACAGAGTTAAAATAGTACCCGAGTAATCCCCTTACAATCATCAACTCGAAATGGATGCCATTGGGGATTCTTCATTCTTTCTTGCCATAAGGAGCAGAGTTGAGCAGCTTGTGCACGAACCTGGCGATATGGGTACCTTTGTAGGCATGCCTTGTAGAAGGTATTCTGATCAAGCTCCCCCATTCTCTTCACCCCTATACTAACACGGCTCTGGCTCTCCACCTCCTTCAACCCCTGAAACCAATACGAATTCTCAAGTGTGAGTTGTCTCATGTAACTAGATCCGTCTACAAATTGATATATACATACCTCTATTAATGCTTTGCGAGTCTCTTGCAACTCACTATTACTTTCATGCTCTTTTGAGATCAAACAAGACAACTCATCCTCTTTCTCCTGCATTAACATTAAGACCCATTCAACTTATATACCCATCTTTCTTCCACCCTATATATGTTTGATATAAAAGTAATGATCATCATACCTTTAGTTTTTCTACCACCCTCTGGTAGCATTCTTGAATCGAATCCAAGGCATTTTTGAAATCACCACTGCTCTCAGAAGGTGCTGCACTAGTTTGAGGGGATGGCTCGGCCTCATCGGCTAGGTCAGTGACCAAGTATGTAGCCATAGCAAAGTGGTTGGCTCGCTGCTTGGCACTATCTTCTGAGCCCTCAGCCACTCTAATTGCATGTTGAAGAAGAAGGGTGTACTGAAACACCTGTTCTTTGTTCCCACAAAATGGGCACTTAAATTTACCATTAGGAGCCCTTATTTTGTGAGTACGAAACTTCAGTAGCTTATATGTCACTTCTTTGTATTCGTTCACCTCAGAATCACTGATGTCTGATTCTTCTTCTACTTTGCTTTCCATCTGAAATACAACAATACATGATAAATAAACCAGCACATAAATGCCATGTTAAAAGATAAACCATGCAGAGAATTTTCTCAACTTAACCAGATTATTGAATTATTGATAGTGTCTGCAGAGTGACGAATAACCTGAGAAATCACCAACACAAACGATTTTAATCAGATAAGTAATGTTGAAAATGGGTAACTTTGGCTTGTTGAAATAATTTAAATAGGACAAAAATATTCTTCAGAACTCTGATGACAGGGAATAAATTATGGAAGATTGTAAAGAATTATGGTGTGACCGTGTGAGGAATAAATATGAAAAATCCGTTGGTATTCAATCAGGATTTTATGTCACTTAAAAACAATCCACTGGTATTCAATCTGGATTTTCAAGATTTTTTAAAGAGTCCATTCAAATCCATTGGTATTCATGCAAGACTTTTTACTATTTAAAAATAATCCATTGGTATTCAAAAATACAAGGATTTTACAGGATTGTTGTGTTAGATGGATTTTGAAGGACTTTTCAGTGATATTTATAAATACTAACAATCCCATCCAAACCCATCAGATTTTAGAAGACTCTTGAAGTGCTTCCTCCGGTAATGTCTCTTCACCTTTATCTCTTCACTCCTAGAATTTCATGTCTTCCAATTACCCTAAATCGATTTACAGAAGAAATCAGAGAAAATATTGATTTCTCTTCACTCCTAGAATTTCATGTCTTCTAATAAATCGATTTACAGAAGAAATCATAGAAAATATTGATTTTGGAAAGCAAAAATCCTGCGGTGAAAGTTGCCAGCAATAAATCGAACATTCCGAAGTGAGTTTTCTATCTCTCCTTTTCATCTGGCTTTAGAAGGGTTTTCCCTGAAATTTCCGTTCAATTTTCTGAATCTGTTATTTCTTGCATAATCTTCTCTTCTTCTTGGAAATTAATAATAATAAAAAGAATCTGGAGTTGTGAATCTGGTAATAATCCAGTCTTTGTTTTTTTATTTGTTTAATTGGTTTAAAGCATGCTAAAGAAAAATAAAATCATAAAGATCATTAGTCGCAGAATGTAGTAGCTCTTCCACTGTTGAATGTTCTGGTGGATTGACTAATTTTTAGGATGCATTAATGTAGTCAATCTGCTTAAGTAATGCCACACGTTGCAAAGATTGTGATTCAAAAGAGTATAATGAGGTCATATTGTATGAGAACCTGAAATTTATTGGTTTGCTATGTGTTTTAGCAATTAGGATATAATATGAAAAAAAATTTGTGATATGTATAGTGTGTGTATATACTATATCTCTTTGTTTGTATTGGGTGATGCTATTGACGTTTTCATGTATGAATAGGTGGGCTATATTGGATTAGGAGATGTTATTGGCGTTTTCATGTATATACTGTATCTCTTTATCTTTTAGAATTCATAGTTTCATTCATCTGAAAATACTCCCGTTACTTTTTTTTTTAATAATTCAAATGGGAGATTCACAAGGAAATAATAAAGGAAAGGGAAAAGAGAAAGAAAACTATGAAGCTTGGACCAAGGAGGATTCCGATGAATTGTTTTGGTGTTATTTTGGTTTCACTTACTTGAAGTATTTTCTTTTGGTTTTGTCAAACTATATTGTTTTGGTATTATGTTGGTTGCATTTGTTTGAAGTGCTTGCTTTATATTTTGGTTGTGTATGAACACATTTTGGATTAATGGAACTATATTGTTTTGGTGTTATCGACATCAATCATATCAATTACAATATCTATATATCAATATTTAAATTATTTAGAACTTGTTAATATTATCGACATTAATCATATCAGTTGCAATATCTATATACTAATATTTTAACTCATCGTTATCGATCATATCAGTTGCGATATGTATATGTTGATATAAATTATCGATATCACTATCGACTACCATATGTATATGTCGATACACATCAATTTTTATAATTACTTCACATTTATTAAAATAAATAGGCCACCTATCTTATTCCTCATAATTCAAAATCACAATTTATATTCAATGTCTAAAGACTACCATATAATTTGCGATATTAATATGTCGATACACATCAATTTTTATAATTACTTATAAATAGGCCACCTATCTCATTCTTCATAATTCAAAATCACAAATCAATTTTTATAATTACTTCAAACCCAAGAGCAAGAGCGACAAGAGAATTATTATTTTTATTTTTATTTTTTTGTCTTTGACTCTTTTTAAATTCGAATGTATGAAAAAAAATCTTGAACCCTTATCGTACTTCATAAATCCATGAAGTTCTGCAAAGTCCACAAAGTCCTACAGAATCCATTAAAATCCTGATTAAAAAGTCTTTACAGAATCTTGCAAAATCTTAAAAGTCATAAAAATCCTGCAAAGTCTTTTAAATCCGCGTGACTTTTTTCAGCTTAAAAAGTCCTTTAAAATCCTAATCCAATACACCCCCTAAGAAATGGTCGCGTGACTTTTTTCAGCTTAAAAAGTCCTTTAAAATCCTAATCCAATACACCCCCTAAGAAATGGTGACGGTGGTAAATTTGAAAAAAAAAAAATGGAAAATAGATAATTGAAAATAAATTTAAGCAAAATGACAATTAAATGGGATTGAAGACAGAGTACAATATTGCCACTTTATTATAATTTATAAGTGACTCAATCCAATTCATTGTCGGTTTAAGTGAAGTAATTGAAATGAAAAGGATTTACTATAAAACATAAAGTAAAATTTGGATATCAATTTGTTATAGATATAAGATAAGTGACCAAGTACATGTATATATATATATATATATATATATATATATATATATATAGGATATATTATATATGTAGCTCTGTCGGTATTAAAATAAAATAAGATTATGCTTGAAATGAAGTTTTTCTCAAAAAATAAATGTATCGTTCTACAAGTCAATTTGTAATATATTTATAATTAACTTAGTTATATAATAAATGATGAATTACATAAGTTGATTTTTATGTTCTACATTCTTAAAGTTCAGAAATTATGATATAAAAAAAAAACATGATTTTTTGGATGGATGACAAATTAAATTAAAGTTGCAATGTATTTGAGTGTTGTAAGATGTGAATGCAGTGTTTGAGGTGAAAAAGATGATCAGTATTGATTCCTTTCAGAAATTCGAGACTGTTTTTGGCGGTTGTCAAATAAGGTTATTAGTATTTGACAGAAAATTTACTATTTGAGGTGACAAATCAGAAAGAGTAATGATTAAATTCAACACCGTCTCTTTATTTCATGATTGAAAGTTTTTTAATCCATTTGGATTTTTAATCGATTATCTATCATCTAATATTTTTTAGTTCGTTGTATTTAAAAAAAATTGCTTATTCCCTCATCCATTCTTATCCCTCTTTAGTTCATGATTGAAAGTTTTCTAATCCACCTTGATTTTTAATATTTTATCTACCATCTTATATTTTCTAGTCTTTGTATTAAAAAAAAAAATTCAAATTTTTATCTACCTATCCATCCGCTGAATCTATTGGGAAAAAGGATCATAAAAATGCGGAACCTCTTTTTTTTTTATTCTTTTTCCTCTTTAGTCTTTATGAATTTAAGATTAGCAATAACAATAAGAAATATATATAAAGAATTTAAAATAAAGATGTATAACAATAGGAAAAATAAAGAGAGCAAAATATAGAAGAGATTCAGTGTTTGTGGAAATATGGATAATGATATTACAATAATATTCTCTCTAATACTTCTCTCTAATACTCCCTCCGTCCCAACTTAACTTGTCCACCTGTCATTTCGGTTTGTCTCAACTAAACTTGTCAGCCTATAAATGACAAAAATAATTTTACATTAATATCCCTCTACTATTCCAAAAATGCATAGGATTTGATTTGATGTGCATATTATTATAAAAATGTCATCCAAAAGTGCATATCCACTTGAGTCAACTGCATTTTTTAACCTCCATGTCCGATCAACGTAGGCAAGTTGAGATGGGACGGAGGGAGTATGAACTAGAACATCGTGCACACTCACACATTATTATACAGTGAAACTCTCTCTCACCTACTTGGTGGATAACACACTTATATAGTGAAACTCCCCCCTCATCTATTTGGTGGATAACAGGATCTCTCGATGAAAGGTTCTAGAGAGATGTTTCGTTCCATTTCTCTAAATTTCTTCCAAACAAGATAAACATTTCTAGAGTTTTGCCATGGGCCAAATAATTTGGAGGGACAACCCAATATATTTTTTATTTCTTGATAAATTATATCAATAAGCCTCAAGCTTAGACCAAATTAGTTGACAGATTTAAGTGTTTTGTGAAAGTTACATTCAAACTCTGTAATAAAAATTAAATAAGAAAACTAAAAAGATTACTTGGGTAATGTTTAAATTAGTTACGAATATCACATATTTGAGCGAAACTCAAAAGGCAAAAACTTTTGTGCACAAGGTGCACGGATCCAAATCTGTGCACAACAATACTGTTATATTATATGAAGTAATACTGTTATATTATATGAGTGATACTGTTAATATGAAGTAATACTGTTATATTATATGAGTGATACTATTATATTATATGAAGTAATACTGTTATATTAATATAACAGTATCACTTCATATAATATAACAGTATTGTTGCACCTTGTGCACATGAGTGTCACTCAACTCAAAAACAATGTATACCAAAGTAATTTAATATCCTTAAATAATAATAATCTTTAAGAGATAAGATAGACAATAGATTATCATATGATAATAGCCCACAAAATTTAACTTGAAAGTGAGTGAGAAGAAAAACAACGTTGAATATATGCCAAAATAGTGTCCGAAGGCATTTGTGTTGTCCATCTTCAAGCTCGCTTACGTTTGAGTGTCTTGACCTGTGTAAAGGCATAGTTGATAACTTCCTCCAGCGTAGCCCTCCGATTCTCTTTGAAGTTCCAAATCTCGGAAACTGGATAACAACCACTTGGATTGTATTCATGAATCTCCTTCAATGCTGCAACCACTGCATCGTAAATTTCTTTCCCCCATGTTTCTTTAAGTCCTTTTAGTAGATCATCGTCTTCTTTTACCAAACTCTACAATAGCCATACATACGCATTTGAGCATGCACAAAACTCTACATAAAATGTCATGATCAAAAAGGCATTTCAAGCTACCTTGGGTTTCCCCTCATCATCCTCAACAATTTTGAATGGATGCCACTTGGGATCTTTCAGTTTTTCTTGCCATTCCGAGCATAGCTCAACAGCAAAAATATCAGCATCTTCTGATGGTAGTCTCTTCTTGCATGTATTTTTGAAGACTTTCACATCGATTTCACCCATCCTCTTTATCCCAATTACAACACGACTGCCACTCGGCATGTCACTCAAGTGCTGAAGAGAATCATGATGGATTTTTGAATTTCATAGCAGAAATAAAGACATCAAATTTGTTTCTGTTGAGGAAACAACAGCCAATTCCATTTGCATAAACCATTAACCATGTTGGAGTCAAGAGAACATGTATATAATTTGGAGTATACACTCACTTTTCAATTGAAGGGCCTAGAGTTAGTTCATGATCCACTAATTTGCAGCCTCAATAAACCATGCTAGAAGTTTGAAAGATTCGATGGAAATGTGTACATCATCATACCTTAATTGATTCTTTGCGTGCACCTTGCAACTCATCATTACTTAGACGCTCCTTTGCAAGTAAATTCTGATTTAAAACATCAAGATCATCCTTCTCCCTCATCAGATCAATCATCTGATCAGCAAAAGGAGTAACTTAAATCAACTGAGTTAATACGAGAATAGTTAAAGAATAAAGATTGAAATAGCTGATGCACTGGTATATATATACTAGTTGATTTCTTCACATTTCTAATACAACCATGCCGGAACTAAAACGATTGATTAGACTCAACATTATGAATATTGCATCTTCATAAGTTCTTTGCAAGTCAATGCAACTCAACATTGGTTAGACGCTTCTATAAACAATTGACATCATTTTCTCCCACCAAAAAAGAAAAGAAAAGAAAAGAATAAATGTGACAATTAAAATCAATTGAAGCAAATGATTTGTTCAAATAGCCTACCTTTGCCTTCTCCTCAATTAAAGCTGCATCTCTCTCGTCCAGTGATTCTCTCAAATAGTATTCACTCATACTGTCAAAGTCGAGCTTCTCTTGATGTTTCAAAACCTTCTTCAATTGACTACTTGCATTGCATAGCAAGTTCATTGCTTCTGAAAACACAATAAAAAATAAAGAGATTAATTACATAAAAGGCCACAGACAGAGAGCTCAGAATGGCGACAACAAACCTTTAAAGATAATGTTGTGAGCCTCGTCCTTATTTTCTGGTGTCTTGCGTTCGGATGTTGTCTTCTCATTGTACTTGGCTTGCAGCTGATCCAGATTCTTCTTTCCCATGTCAATCTCATTGGCCAAATTGAAGAGGATTTTCTTAGAACGGTGAGGCAGTTGTTCGGCCTCATTGGCTAGATCAAACGCCAAGTATTTAGCCATGGCGAGGTGGTTTGCTCTCTGCTTTGCTCTTTCTGACAAATCATCGAACACTAGTACAGCATGTTGAAGAAGGTGATTGTACTCGTATTTATCCTCAGTATCACAGAAGGGGCATCCAAGTTGTTGATTAGATTTAGTGTTCCTTATTTTGAAAGTGCGAAATTTCAATAACTTGTGAACTGCTTTCTTGTATTCGTCGATTTCTGAATCACTGATATCTGATTCTTCATCTTCATCGTCACCAGCTTCACTTTCACGTTCTTCAGCATCTTGCTCTTCAGGTTCTTCATCCGCACTATTCCTCATCTCTTCGTCTTCAATGATTTTTGATTTATTGGAGATACCCGTATCAACACCACAACAATATTTCATTTCTTTTATTCTATAATTTCGCCTAAAAAGGTAAGAAAGTAGGGAGGAATATATAAAATGATAAATAAACAAGTATTGATGTAAGTTGGCGTGGAGAAGAAGGCTGATCGTCAGTCACAACGTAATCATGATTATGGCGTTGCAGAAGACGAAGCACTCAGGACTTTGGAACTGGGTGATATTTCAAAACCATCAGGCCTTGTCTTCTTTTTTGAAATTGATGTATGTTTGGATATTTAGTTGGATATGATGTTTGATTTCAATCTGCATTCTTTTTGTTCAATTTAAATATGGCAATATTGGAGAAAGTTATTGTAGACCTCCTCACATTGGGGGGTTTATCCAACACAAACAAATACCCACTTTTATACATAAAATGATACAATTCGACTAGTGAATTTGACAACCATGGAAGGGAGTGTCGATTTTTGATACAATTCGACCAACGAGTTTAACAACCTTGGTAACAGACAAAAAGACCATGTTTATGCAGATGAAGCTGTTGGCATTTACCTAGGTCATCCGCAACTTCCTTCTGCAATAACTCCTTCATCTAAATGATCTTTCTTCTAGCAAATACGAAAATGCGATATACAAAGCCAGGGACAAAAAGAGGCATACCAGTACCATATTTCAACACCAATTAAGTTTTACAGATCACAATTAAAGTTGATAATATATATCAGCGAGAAAGCAGGTAAGTCAAGCTAATTCAATTACATATACAATAAAAGAAGTTGAAAAGGCCATTCATACAATAGCAACAATGCTGGTGCATGAATCATATAGAACAAACTATATAAAACCTTTCTGCATTGCCTATAACATCAGTCAATACAAAATCAAATTCTAGCACGTCCATGCAAACTCTGCTTTGGCAAGAACCTAAAGAACTCATGCAGCAAAGAAATCAATTTAACAGTTTGAAAGTTAGAATTAGCATTAACCATGAATCAATCAGCTTTACCTTCTCAAGTTTAACCATGCTCTCTCGTATGTCCAACACTTCACTCCTGCGTAGGAGTTCTAAGTTCAGCATATCTTCATCTTTATGATCACCCAACTCTTTTCTCCAAGAATCAAGTTGTTTCCTTTTCCTCTCCAACTCTTTGTTCAGCGCCTCCACTTCTTGCGATTTCTGTTTCTCCCGCTCAGTTAAAGCCGCCTCACGGTTGTCCAGCTCTTTCCTCCTAGAATCAAGTTGACACCTTTTGTTTTCCAATTCTAAGTCCAGCCTGTCTTGTTCTTTGAAGAAGCCATCAATGCGATTCTTTGAAGAAGCCTGTCTAGTTTCTGAAAAGAAAAACAAACAAGCAATCATAATTGGTGAACTTCATATCAGTAGAATAATGTAGATTGACACAGACACCAAGATGTAAGTTTTCAAAATGTTCAGAGAAGTTCCCACAATATCTTGTTTGCAAAGATAATCTCCAACACGCCCTTCTGATTTGTGATCATCATCATCATCATGACAAATCCGTTCTTTCCCACTTCCACTACTAGGTTTAGAGGACTTCCGAAACTTCTTGGAAATCTTGAATCCGGTACGATTATCATCACATTGAGCAGCCTCATGGGGTAGGTCAGTTACCAAATATTCGGCCATAGCGAAATGGTTAGCTCTCTACCTTGCACTTGTTTCTTCCAAGCCCACGGACACTTTGAGAACATGTTGAAGAAGAGGAGTGTAGTGATAGTCATACACCTGTTTCCAATTACCAACACAAAAGGGCCATCTAAATTTGCCATTACAACCCCTTACTTTGTAAATCCTCAACTCCAATAGCTTGTAAGTAGCCTCTTTGTTTTCCTTGATTTCAGACTCAATGATATCAGAGTCTCCATCCACTCTGCTTCCCATCTGCAACATAAGTATAAAGCAAGTTAAGCAACTGAAAAATAAGAAAAAAACAAAGGACAAATTCATACAACTGACTGCAAATCCATTAAACCGACACATGCATTATGAGCAATAGTACATTAGTACTATGAGTCTATGATGGGTTGACTCAACACGACTCAACTCACTTGAAAATGAGGCGTGCTAATTGATTTAACAAAGAGTGCACACAATCTTTCAGTAAACTAAAAGGAGAAGTGGTCAATAGTGGTAAAAAATGCAAGGAAGTTGAATTGCTTGTTAAAAACCTGCTTCATTCTTCCATTCTCCTCTACTTAAGTTCTACTTCTGTTTGACAAGACTGATGGGAAGAAGCTGATATTAAAATTGTTTTTTCAATGTATTTTTTAAGCAAAAATAAAATTTTAAAATGTTACACCATGGAAGAATGGAGGGAAGATCAACCTGTCACCGTCATGTTGATGCTAGAAGCCTAGAACTATCACCAATATGAGCTGCAAGTGGTACATAACTATTTTGTATTATAATCCATTTGAGATGGACTTTTATTAGACGTATAAGTCTATGTTCAAAATAAATTATGAATTCAGTGAATAAATTTATATGAATTTCTATAATGAGACGTGCATTTGAAAGAAGTGTAATTTATGGCTTTAGAATTCTCTAATGTATGCGTTTGAAAGCATTTCATGAAACACCTAAAAGAATTAAAAATCATCTTGAAGGTAAGACTTTTTCAAATATGCTCCCCAAGATGCACTGTTATACCAAGAACTACAATTAGAGATGAGCATAAATAGTACAGGAAGATCCTCCAAACTTCAGTTGATAATATGTTGTTGAACAGAGCACTGTTATAGTGATTTGTTAGTGGGCTTTACAAACTTATGCTTCACAATTTACAGTGAACAGAAACAATACTCTCTCTGAGTGAGCCTCAACTCCTTAGAGAAAACGGGGAAATCCGAAAACAAGAAAGATGAAGAGATATAGTCGAGATGAAAAATGAGAGGATTTTAGTGATTGCTTGGAAAAACACACTAAATAATCAATACAATTAATTAATATTCTGTTCAGCATATGCTAACAAGCTCACTACTAATAAAACCAAAAATGGAAAAGAAATGAGATCGAATTTCCTGAAAGTTAAACAACATCAAGAAATACTAAAACATATAGACAAAGACTTGTCCTGTTTCAGCTAAACAGGGTAGCTTTAGTAGCTTCAGTGAAGCCATCTAAGTCTACCTCCAGCTCATGTCTTTCGTACTCTGGTTGGGGCAGGAGTTATTCTGCAATTAAGTTGCTCAATGAAGATGGCAATCCATGCCAGAAGTTCTCTACAGTGCATAGCTTCAGAATATGATCGATTGCACCTAAATAGATGAACTCATATGCACTCTAAATAATGCAGGAAGTAGTAGCACGCTGCATGCTGTAATAATTAGACAAATGTTAATCCTTTAATTTTTCCCAGGCATATATCAAACAACAAAAATAAATATATTGGCTGGGGGCACAAAACAGTGGTGATCAAATCTCTCAACTTTGTAGAACAATTTGTGTTTGGGATTGGAGATTTGGACCGACTCTCATAAATAGATGTATTCATGTGTACCTTATAGATAGATGTTCCTTAATGGCATATTTGTTAACAAGGATCTTATTTTATGACCATGTGTCTAAACATTCTTAGCAATCCTAACATTGCATCTTAAAGATTGAACTAGAACAACCTACTTGACTATCTCCTCAAAGAAATAGTGACAATCACTTACAATTTCCACCACATAAGCAAATGTAGCCATACATTTATTTCTAAGTTAACATCTATATGTATCTTAAAGAGGTAATGAATAATAATAGAAGATATGATATCATAAAATGCAACAGCAAAAACCTTTTACATTGAACAAATACAAGACAAAAAGGGATTCCATACAAGAAATAAATGGATATAATATATTTTATTGTTCAAAGAAATTATTCGAAGCACATGAACAAGAACATAAACATTTGCATTATAAGCAAAGGTGGGAACAAATTCTTGCTATCAACAAAATTTTCAGCAATACTCGAGTACAACATGGAATAAACATATACATGCAACAATCTCATAAAGCTGTATGCAAATCCAAAATTTAGAGTTTTGAGGGAGGCAGATATGAGGTTCATTTTGCAAACACAAAACCATGGAAAGCAATAAGGAAAGACAAATTCTTCAGCAAAACTATTCATTTATCAACAATCTGAATCAGATGTTTAGTAGCTTAACTACTTATTACCTAGATTGAAAGCTCTAGCACCTTCCACCATATTGACAAACATCAATTCTCGGCATTCTCTTTCACAATTTCCCATTCTCCTGCAATGTCAGTTCAGTGGCAAGCATCAGAAAGTTATTGCTCAATGTTTTATTAGTATCACACTTCTACACTCATATTATCTGTTTTTTCAACACTAAACAAAAGAAAGCATCATAAATCAATGAACACCAAAAGGTTGGCTCACATATACACCTATCAACATGTCATTCCCTATCACAAACAGCAGAAAATTCATAAAAGCCAAATGCTTATGCAATTGCTCCAAAATCCAAATCAATAGTAGCATCACAAAAAATAAGAAGAATTAAAAAAAAAAAAAAATCGGCATTCCCCTCAATTAACTAAACATTTGAACAATGTGTTTTCATAATTCTGATACAATAAAAACGCACCTAATCGATGATCACTCGAATCGACGAACAGAAACCGACCCACGGCTTCACTACACCAATTCATACCATGTCGAGCACCCGGGAGGAGGGCGTCGTCCTGCAATTAAATGAGTAAAGCATCGCGGCGGCGAGTAGAATGCCGAGGAGATCAGCGACGGCGTCCTTGGTGGATGCGCCGGCGGACTTGAAAAGGCCGAGCTCGTCGGCGAACTCTTTCGTGACGCCGGCGGCAAAAGAAACGATGGATCCGATCCAAATGCGGCGGCGGCGGAGGAAGGCATAACGGGTCCAGGAGGCGAGGAGAGAGAAAATGATGGAGATGAAGAAGCAGAAAAGGACATGGTAGAGTTTGTCGATGGCTAACCAATCATCGCCGTTTTCCATTGGGGATTGTCTCTTTGCTCGCGAGTTAACAAAAGCATGGAAAACCAAACAAGGGCCCGAACATGCCTTCTAATTCACCAAATTAATATCAAGTCTCGATTTATATGATTACATATGTGTGTAAAAATAACAATATAGAATTGCAATGGAGAAATTACTCAAATTTCTCTATTTCAATTCTAATTTATACAATTTTTTACTTTAATATAGTATATTTACATTTTTTTTTTAATTTCAAACTATCATATGTTTATTAATACACACCAAAATATTTACAGTATCCACAGTAATGGACTGTTATTGCAGTAGGCTATTTCATATATATTGGGCTCTCAGCTTCCTCTTTCGGCCCAAATTTTATCTCAATATCACGATCCAATATTTTCCATTTCTGGTCCTTTGGATATTCAGGATTTAAATCAAATTAAACAAGCCCATTACCATCTTTTAAACTTTAAAGTTTTAATTACCTTTAGTTCCATAAAATATAAATTCTATAGAATTTCTCTAATATTCTCCAGGACGACCAGAAGCAAATTCATAATATTGTGATTTTTTTTATCTTATATTTTATTTTTCATATTTTGTTTTATATAATATATGATGTGGTTGAAATATATTTAATAAAAGATACACATAACAAATATAATAAAATATTTTATCTCAAACTATCAACAAATCATGACTTATTTAAAGTACAACAACGAAGAATATAATTATTGTGAGATCGTTCCACACTAATTATATGTGATTGATTAATCCACACAACCAACGGAATCACGGAAACTTTATTTCATGTGCTATAGATTGTGAGATGACTTTTATATATATTTTTGTGAAACAACAAAATATTAAAGAGCGTATAAATTGAATTTGGGTTGTATTTGAATTTAGAGATTTGACATACAAGATTTCCAATAAATGTATTTCAAATCTATTTTAAATTAAACTAGTTTCAAATTTTATTAATATTTCTCGAAAATTAATTCAAAATAAAAGTGATTCGATTACACAAAGATACGCAGACAAACAAATCTCAAATGATTCCACAAAAAAAGCAGTGAGCATAATTGCTGACTGGTCTGGATTGACTAATCTAAAGTAATATATACTTGTGGAAATCCACATTTATAACACATCATATTTCTAATTCACCTATAACAAAAATAGGGACAACATTATGTTCAAATTTGACCTAAATGCACCCTAAATAGGATTTGTTTTGGACATATGTGTGTGTTACGTATATCGTTGGACCTCTTCAGTATCTGTCTACATATATCAATTTGATATACATGTGTGTGTATATATATATATATATATTGTGTGTGTCACAAGCAATTGTTTATATATACGATTAAATGATGTTATAATAAATTTTATTTAAACTTTATTGTAAAATTCGACATTGATTTGCATCGTGGATGGTAGAAATCAATTTCCATGAAACGATAAATTGTGTTGTTTGAAGAAGTTTTACGTATTATAGGATAGCACTTAGCTATGTAGCATATTAGGCCATTCTAAATCAGTTTTTTTTCTAATTTAATTGTCGGCCACTCCTCGCACAATGACAAAATACATGAATTATTTTACGTTAAAGTCAATCCAATGTCTTTTGGATATAGATTTCTAAATTAATAAAGTGTGTTATCCATCCACCGATTTTTATTTATTTTATTTTAAAATTAGTGAATTTTACCGAATTAATTGATTAATAGTAATAATTTGCACATCTACACGCACACATACGCACAACTTGTGTATTCAAATTTATTATAGATATTGTCATGTGAATTTGAGTGTTTGTTATAAACAATATTTAATATCTATGATTTTTTTTTTCAATTAATAGTTAAGATGTCATTATTATAGTGTATGGAGAAATCAAATGTTTGAATTTGAAACAAGGTTGAAACTGTGAACATGATTGAAAGAAGAGTGGATCTCCACCAAATAAGGTACCCTTTATAAACATTTATATCAAAATTTAATTTACAAATTTTCTAGTATTTTATAGATTGAATGGGGCGAGTATATTACATTCTATGTACAAATCTTTTGCCAAATATATCTCATTACGATTTTCAAATTTAATTAATCTGCACTGCATCTCAGGCGCATATTGAATTAAATTAACCTTTTCAAGTGTTGGATATAGAAATTTGGATTCTCTATTTCAGAAAATAAATGCAACTTACAATATATAATGCATATCACCTATACATTAAATAAAATCATTAAATAATATATATATATATATATATATATGTGTGTGTGTGTGTATTTATAAATGAATAGTACTGATCTAGATATAGTTCATCTAATTTATTTAGAGCCATACTTTTATATATATATGGATCATGTGCGAACCTAATTAATTATTTCAATTTCACTTCCCATGCTAGATGAGCTCCACCAGTTGTAGCACTCAATACTATTTATTCTATATATATCTATACTATGATTACACACAACACACACACACACACATATATATATATATATATATACACACATATGCATGAGTGAATAATAATACACACTACACATATTCTATGCTACACATGTGTTCTTGATTATGGATTAAGAACCTAAATTCCGTATATATTCTATGCTAACATTTATAGGCTTTTCCATCATTTGTTTACCACATTCTTTTGGATCTCCTTTATTTTGAATAAATTAATAATACAAATTGATACCCAACAATTTATCCACATTATCAATCGTTTACTTTATCTTATAATTTGTCTAGTAATATTATTTGTCAGTTTGAAAGATGGGTTGATTTGTATCCAAAGGAAACTAAAGACATCATTGTGATTAGTTTTTTTTAATATCTTGAAAAGTATAATTTTTTAAAATTGTTAGTTGGAATCCAATAAACTTATGATAGATGGATTAATGGCTTATTTCAGGCACCCAACCAGGTACATTCAGAGAGAATTATAAAGTGTTTAAATAAATATGCAATAATTTTGGTTATAATTGTAATTATTTTCAAATTCAGCAGCATATAGGTGATGATACACCCACTTCTTTGAGTGGATAACATCACATTTCCAAAAATATGTCAAGTTCAGCTGACTATAGAGATGTACACACCAACACATCGATTTATAGCCGTTCTACAAATAAACTAATTTAATTCTTCTTTTCCTCACAAACTAATAGGTCAAAATTATTGTACCATGCAAGTGATAGACGATAATGATTTATTACTTTGCTTCCAAAAATATAATGTGATAATAATTTCTAAGTTAGGGAAAAAAAGTTAAGAGCAAGTCTAGCACCATGTCTGAAATAGATTTGAAGTCTATTCGATGTGAAATATACTGTTATTTGAATTAATTTTTCAGTGATAGATTTGAAAATTAAATCCTTTTACCATTTAATAAAAATGCAATCTAAGCATTTTAACTCATTGATTATACTTAAAAATTGGAAGATCTTGATTGATAACAATTATTCACTCGGAGAAATGCTGGCTCAAAGTAATTGATATAACATTTTGTTTTTTGAGTTTGATTGAAAATCAGTTCGAGTCCATATTTAGGATTTTATTGATAAAAAAAAAAAAGGTCGAATGGTGACACATTTGGATATTGAAAGTTTTTTAATGGCTGGTAATTAAATTATCAGCAATTGATTATGAACTTGTAAAATCTAATAAAAACAAGTGGTCTTTTTGAAAAAAACCTATTATTATTATGTTTCTCAGATATATCACAACACATATATCAAATTATCAATAGTACCCATGTGTCCCTAAAATAATGGTTTTCTATATTTGTATAGAGATGAGGTTATTTATTAGGTCAATGCTGGGTTAGTTTGCTTTTCCTTATTAGGAAATAAACTGATAAATTGCTTTCATATGCTTCACCAAAGATGGTTGAGGTTGGTTGGAGGGCTCAAAATCAAACATAAATATTTCTTGATACACACGATTTTAAAGTGTTAGATAAAACCTTTTTGGAGTTTGGTTTAATAAATATATATGAGAAATAAGTTAAATGGATTTCACGTTTGTGACAATTTCAATTTTGATTTGAGACCCAACTCAATGACTAATTAAAAAAAAAAAAAAAAAAGATAGACTCTGCCAGTTGTACTCTGTCTGTTGTACTCTGCATACTGCATTGTATCAAAGTTAATGAAATAAAATTGCAAATACTAAAAATTATAGTTTTTGGTGCACTTAATTTCACGTTTGATTATATTCGTACAAGTGAGGGATGAGCAATAATTTCATGACTTCGAGTCTCCACTAAATGATTCTCTTAAAATGAATTTGGAACTCTTAGTTTTTTTTAAGAATACTTTATAAGCTTTACTTGCATCATATTTTGAGAGCTGAGATTTGGACAAAAAAAAAAAACATTTTGAAGTAGTTTGTAATCTTTTAAACATCATATAAATTGTTTTCTTATATAAGAGAAATATCCCCTACATGTTATAGTTTATTTGACGGCGGCACGTAGGATCGATTGAGTTGATAATCAGAAAATTTTAAATTTTCATTTTTCTAAAGTTAATAACAATTCAAACTAATAAATCTCACCGATTGATAATTGGCTTGATTTAATTCAATAGTAGTAATTAATATATTATTATTATTATTATTATTATTATTATTATTATTATTTGAAATAGATTTTCCTAAAACTATTCTCTCTCATTTGAAAAATCCTATTAACTACATCTACCCATGAACTAATTTATCTAAATTTATAAAGATCCCCACATCATCTACCCATGAACTTTTTATTGTTTTTTTATTGCATTTTTTTATATACTTTTTTTTTGACTTGCGTTCCTAGCTAGATTTGTAACGAAGGGGTAAAAGTTAATATTAAAAAAAAAACAAATCTGGGGCAAAAACACAAAAATTAGAAGTGCAGAAACCAAAAATCAAAAGATAGAAATAAAAATGAATAATAATATACGTGGAAAAATATGCATTTCTCATTTCAATAAACTTGAACAAATTCCTTTATTACTAGAAGATAAACCCACATCAAGTATTAATAATTTGAAGCAAGTGGGAGTCCCAAAATTCCTATATATATAATATATAGTTAAAATCACCCATAATAGTTATTTTTATCTAAATGATCAGTAATTGTCAAATCAACCTATAATGATAGCATTAATTTCAAGAACAATTTTCACCAAAATGCTACGTTAGGAGTTCATCTTCCGTCTCTATCTCTCTTCTAAATAATCAAAAGAGCAACAGAAGTCTGATAAGGCATCCTAAAAAGATGTATTCATGCACATATTTAATTATATATATATATATATATATATATATATATATATATATGTTTTTTGTGGTATTATATTCGTTGGTATACTGAATACATCATATATTATCATCCATTAGAATTTAGCAAATATTAAAATTACTTTATATACTCTTTTGGTGGAGTATATATATATATATGCAGATCAATATATGTATATCATCCTATATATATAAATTATTGCATATAGTACTCTTTTAATAACCAAAGATATATATATATATATATTGCTTAGAGCAAATACGATTACTATATATTTTTAAATAATAATAATATATATATTTTTCTTTTACTAAATATTGTAGCTGCTTTCAATATATGTTGGGAGAAATTGATAACTTGGTTGACTAGAATATAAGTTATTGAGATTTTCTATATATGACCTCTCCTTTTTGTGGGTGGAATGTTGCCTAACATATTCAAAATTTCAGATCATAAGTTCAACTCTACTTGCTTATATAATTGGCCCCTAAATAATGTGTCGAAATAGACATGTGTGTGTATTACATGGATAATCAAAATATTTACTTGTATATGGATGTTCGTAAAATTGATTAAGATTTTGAATCCGTCACTACAGCTAGCATCTCATTTAAGTAGATACTTAATAAATTCTTAAATATCGAATTAAGAGCATATATATAATTCATTAATTTGCTTGCATATTCAAATTCAAATTTCAATCATATTTACTTACCATTCATTGATTACTACCTTTTGTTTTCTCGGTATGGTTTTCCATCCATCAAAAGAGGTTCAGAAATTATTGTGGTGAAAGTTTTTTCTCTACACACATATATTACTGAATTAAAGAAGAAAATCTCACATCTATGAGTACTTTATATTATTTTATATATGTATATTAGTTCTAGAGCAGTCTTTATATAATACATGAGTATTATTGAAAATAACCAAAATAAATTTCATAAATGAACTAAATAAAATAAAATAATAATAATAATAGATATAAGTGCGTAATTGACAGAATTTGTTTTTTACAATTAATATGTAATGACTTATATCATCTCATTTAATAATCAAACAACGTTAATACATTATCTAATTTTGTACCCATGTAAATACATGTGATTGGGCCAAAATTAAGAGTTTTAAAGGCATGCGTTTCCATGAACTTTGCACATTTAAAAAATATTGCATTGCCGCGCAGGTGACAAAAATAATTTTTTGAATATTAAACATAAATTATATATCTTTCAAATACGCAAAACTCTCTTCAAAAAAAAAAAAAATTTAAGCTCGACATTTATCATTTTAAGATTCCTTTGGATCATCTTAAGTTCAGATCAAAATTAATTTGAAGATATATTTTTTTTACAATAATTAATAGTTTAGGATTGCCACATTAGTTGTTATACGTATTCTGATATCATATTTTTGTTATAGAGAAATATATTCATTATCGAAGGAACTCTTTACAAAAAAAAAAAAAAAAATTTACAAATGTATTCAGATGTTAATTCTTCTAACAAAATTAATTGGGTACATCATGTATATCATGTGCTTGTGTTTGTGGTCTATACATTACTTCTTTCTCTTTCTTTCTTTCTTTCTTTTTTTTTTTTTTTTGTCAGAAAATTCTATAAACATTACTTTTTGTCTTAAAAAGTTATAAATATTCACATATAATTAATTGTTGGCCTATTCATCAATAGTACAATTCATTTTCTTTCAATTAGAGGCAAAATGTTTGATAATATTAATTTAATGCATGTGTGATATCACACCAGCCTCCACTACAGTGACAAATGGAGTGAGTATATATCCACATGATTATGAAATAAAGCTCTTCTTGGAGTAGAATTTGGTCCATCTCATTTCTCCAATCAATATCAAATCCTTTTCAATTTAAATACAAATTTTCTTTCTTTTAGTTAAACAAAAGCTATTTGACCCCTGCATTAGATTTTACTTAGTTTTTCTTTGTTGTCTACATCTTGTGTTCAAACTGTCTAACTAATGAATTAAGTAATTACAACTATAATGATGTGGATTAATATTTAAAAAATTAAAATGAGATGTAACATTATAGTATAGTACAAATTAAAAAGAATAATCCAATTAAACCAGCGAATTCCAGCTATATAGTATCTAGTTTCACATCAATATATCCTAGTAGTATAAGATGTATTAATAGTGACAAGTAATACCTAAAAAATGGGTAATTAATTAAAACTGTGTAGACAAAGATACATGATAAAAAGATATGATCAATAAAACGACAAAAACAAAAGTAGAGAAACACATTGAATGGGGGCATGTCATGTCTTGAAAGAGTGGTAGATGGTATGTTTCATAAGTTTCAATCAACAACACCACCATGCACACAAACCCCCCCACCCCCACCCAAATTTTTAATAAATTTCTATAATTAGGTCAGGTAACTGTAAATTCTCCTTCCCATACTTAGTACACAGCATTTACATTCCAATCAATTGACATTATTACTTTCTCAGTATTAAACATCCATTTCTTCATCACATTCCAAACTCAGAAAAACAATATTCCAAACCAAACCCTCCAAATATGGACCCTCCATCCTTTGATCCTAATAATAATAATAATTCCCAAACTTCCAGCTCCAAAACCCTAGATCATGATCATGATGATCATCATCTTCTTCTAGATCTCAGGCTTTCAAGCAAGGATCAGAATAATCCACAACCAGAGCTCAATCTCTTCCACCCAAATTCATCAGACGAGAACAATGAATCTTCTGCAGAGCCTCGTGTGTTTTCATGCAACTACTGCAACAGAAAGTTCTACAGCTCTCAAGCTCTTGGAGGCCATCAGAATGCTCATAAGCGCGAGAGGACCATCGCCAAGAGGCGCGCCACCGCCTTCAGCCACCACGGCTCGCCGGCGCTCAGCTACCCGAGCATGGCGTCGCTGCCCTTACACGGCTCCTCCTTCAACAGGTCGCTCGGAATTCAGGCTCACTCCATGATTCATAAGCCGACCTTCTATGGCCACTCAGGGTGGGGCAGAAAGCCTCTCGACCAGCAGCCAGCGATTGGGCGGCTGGCGGCGCCGGAGAGTTTCCAGATTAGTGGATCATCGCCGGGCGGCGGCGCAGCGAGGTTTGACGGTGGTCGGAGATTCTCGGCGCCCGTGGATGGGATTGGGGGATTCAGATGGGATGGAATTCGTTCTCGTAATCAAGACGAGTTGAAAACGTTGGATTTGTCTCTCAAACTCTGAGTTTCGTTTTCTTTCACTTTTGCCCCTTTAATTTTCTTGTTTCTTACATTTCCCCCCCTATTTGGTAGTACTTTCGATTCTTTTCTCTGAAAGATTCCTTAGATTAACTATATAAGTAGTATTTTTTTTTATGGATCATGTTCTCATTGTACATAATTGGAATTTTATTTTACGAATGTATTTGCTTTAATCAAGCAAACATGTCAACTCTAGAATTTGCTTCAAGAGTTCAATTTGGTGAAGCAAATAATATTTAAGAATAACAACAAAGAGGCTCAAACTAGTGAAATATGATCTTCAAAATGAGGTGAATTAATGCTTACTTATATACATTCATATAAATGTTTAAGATGAACAAAAAAAAAAAAAATCTATTTTCAATGTACCTTCCATGTATAACATACACTACTTTAGTCATTTTCTATAACTTGAATATATGTTTAAAGATTGGTTTTTCTTTTTCCCTTTAAAGAATAGATTTTAATCCCTTAACAAATGAGAAGTAATACTGAATCTATAATGATGATACCCAAATTAAAGATGTAAGTTTTGTGAAATTTCAAACAGTAGTATTTTTTTCAAATTAAATTGAAAATATTATTTTTCATGATTGCTATTAATTAAACAATTCAATCTTGATCTTCAAAATTTTAATTCCAATTACATATCCTTTGTTTGGTTATAGGAAGAACTATTTCCAAATATAGCTCATTCTCATATTGAAAGTTTCTCCCAAATAATGATAAACTACTGAGCTATTGTTCTCAAAGAGATCTTACGAATCTTATGATAAATCTGATGCATTTATTTAATTTGTTTATAAATTTAAAAAATGTCTCCATAGTAAAAAAACAATATTGCATAAAGTCATGGATCCGTACATGTTAATCAAATAAAAATGTAATATTTATGCAAGTGAGTTGGATCACTCAATGTGTATATATGTACAAAAATTGGATGACTAAGATTTGGGGCAATATATGTATAGATGAGCCCACCTGCAGTTGGGAGATATTGACTATCTATTAAGCTGTCTTCATCAATAGTTTGGTGTGTACTCATGTGCAAACTTGAGTTTGTGTTCAGATTGATCTCTAATTTTGACATCTAATTAATTCAGTTCATCTTTTAACATCACAACTTCATTGGGTTAAATGCGTCAAACCCACTATGATATGGAAAATTTGCGTCACTCCCCCGTGTTTTCAAAATGGCAAGGTTAACACGTGGGTTATCAAAAAGTCGGCGCGTTTTCCCCTAAATCGTGAAAGTTAACAACAATGCACACGCTTGTAGTGCGAAATTTGTTGGTTTTTGACCAATTTTTAAATGTTAAATGATTATTCTATCTTTACATATTGTCTATAAATTGCACCATGCCCCATTTTTACAATAAAATTTGTAATTTAATACTATTTTATTTATTCTCTTTTTTTTATTCAAATTTTGGAATTTTACTTTATTTAACAGAATTTTTCTTTTATTCCAAAATTTCTACTTTATTTAATTTAATTATTTCTATTATTACTATTTATATATATATATATTTGAATATTTTACAACCTTAATTTTAAAATGAATTTATGCTCAAACTATTTTTCATTTGATTAAAATTTTCTTTTAAACTTTATATACATATAATTTATTTTTTAATTAATTTTAAAACCAATAAAATAAATCTTTGAAAAAATAATATAAAAAATTAGGATTTAAAAAATTAAAATTCAAAGATTGATCAAATCTTCAAAAATTCAAAGAGATCACCGTAATCGCGCATCTCCACCAGTATATACACTCGATTTTTGGTGAAATGGGAAGAAATGTGATGAGATTTGGGAAGAAACATTAAAAGAAAATAAAAAAAATCAAAAATTGAAAACCCTAACACTATTCATCATCTCTCTCCTCGCAGCTGCAACGTCCCGCCGCTGCTATTCTTCAGAACCGCCCTTCTCTGTCATCTTCTTCTCCGACCAACCATCATCTTCAACCCTTCTTTCTTCTCCGACCGCCGCTCCTGCATCTTCACGGCGCTGTAACCACCAGCCTCCACCATCTTCTTCTCCTTCTGCCATCTGCTTCTTCTCTCTGAAACAGCGCCGCCGCTACTATTCACTGCTCCACCGTCGCCCTTCTTCTCCGACGATCCAACCGCCACCAATCTCCACCTCTCAGATCTGTCGCCGAGCACAGCCATCCTCTCCACCGCCGTCATCGCAGCTCCGCTCAGGCGCTTCTGCAATAGCCACCACCTAAGTATTTTGGGATGAGAATCGGGACCCTAATTTTTTTCCTCTCTCGCTACAGTTTCAAATTACTTTGACTCGCGCTGTGAAAAATCTAGTTAGTATTGAGGCATAACAGGAAATTGACGCTCAAATTTAACACCGTTAAGTCCAATTCTAAAAAATGGAACGTGTGCCGACTTTTTGATAACACACGTGTTAACCTTACCATTTTGAAAACACGAGGGGGAACGACGCAAATTTTCTATATCACAGGGGGTTTGGTGCATTAAACCCAACTTCATTTTCAAGATGTGAACTAAAACTTTATCATTATAATTATTGAGAAGATACAATACTTAATTTTAAATAAGTATTTGTTGTGCCTATTTTTAAATAATTTATATTTTATATCCAATTATAAGAAGTATTTCTTTTTTTTTTTTTTTTTTTGTAAGAGATGACCTTTTTGAATTAAATAGAAGTAATGATAATAGATAGGGGTTGTCATTTAGTGAGTAGTGATCATCCCTTTAAAGCTCTGAAATCACATCACTCAATTCACCTTTGGCATATAAAATGTATAAAATCTTTGATTGTTGATTTCTTACCTAAGAGATCTTTAATAACAGGATCCCTACTTAATGGTGGGACCTAATCATAGTCATGATTCATGTTAAACTCATACTAATCGTGTCATTATCCTATAACTTAACTGAAATCTAGTCACTAATCTCTTTCTCTCTCTCTCTCATTATAATTTCTTCACACACTTGTTTTTATATTTTAATAGTTAATAATAGCTCTAATTCTTTTGAATATTTTGTAAATTAAAATCCCTGGGATGAGTATTAATTCAGTTCTTCAAAAGTTGAATTTACTTAAAGAAAAAAAAAAACAAGACAGGCAGAAAAGTTTTGTTTCTGTGGAACTCTTTTTCAAGATATTTTAAGAAATCAAAACATTGTTAAACAACAATACAATGAAAGAAACTGTTACATCAGAAAATCACAATTAATCTCTGAATTTATGTTTCATATAACGTTTCCATTAAAATTTTAAATCTTAAGACATAATTTACTTAAAAAATTAAATTCTCCCTTTAAGCTATATAATCTCAATCTCGTTTTCTTCATCATATTCTTTATCACACATATATTGATGTATAATAATTTGAAATCCATATATATATATATATATATATATATATATATATATATATATATATATATATATATAAGTGATAATCAACATAAATAAACGAATATATATACAAACTTGAAAAGACAATTGAAAACGAATAGGTTAACTTTATAAAATAGTAAGTAAATTGTTTTAGAAATGAAACTGTCTTTTGTTAAAAGATAAAAAAAAACTATTATTGTTGTAGCCTATTTTTGTCCCTAATTTGGACACTTTCTCGTTTATTACAAGACTATTATTGTTGTAGCCTTTTTTTGTCCCTAATTTGCACACTTTCTCGTTTATTACAAGACAGGTTATATCCTAGAAGAGATATCCAATGTTTTTCTCAAAGTCAATAAAGTTGGGTATTTAATATTTCACAATTTCAAGCAACTTCAAGATTTTGGGTTTAGCTTTTGTGTTCTCTCTTTCGGTGTATAATATATATATGAGTTTTAGATCACGTCTGTTGCATATGGAGATCAATTCAAATTAAGAAAAGAAATAATAATACAAATACCTTATATATAACACTTTTATATTAGAGTTCTAATTATAATAAGATTTTGAGTTAGATAAGATTCTAATATAAAATTATTTAAATATGAAAACTTAAATTAGTATTATAATCTTAAATAATAATATTTGATAGGGATATATTTGGCAATTCATATTTTGTAAGAAACACTACATACTCCTAGGTTCGCAGACTTCTTTAAGGTCAGAAGTGAAGAGAGAGCATCAATATAAATTTGGAATTAGAAAATTACAATCCTAGAGCTAACTTATTGATCCAAATTCATTTTGAAATCGTGATTTTCTCGATGAAGATTATCAAGTTGAAAAGCTTCTAAATCGTTCACTGATGTAATAAAAGAAGAAAATCTTATCCTACTAAAAAAGAGAAATTATGAATCGAAATCAGAAGAAAACGAAGAACATTAAAATTGATGAAAAAGAAAATCAAAGTTTTGGAGTAATGGAGAACAGATCCCTACAAAACAGTCAAAAGCAAACAGATCTGACAGATTCATAACTGCACGATAAGAGGGGAGGAAAGGGAAAACAAGATCAGAATCCATCAGCATGAGCGGCATTGGAAAGGAAATCTAGCAATTAATTAATCAAAGAAGAAGGTTGGAAGAAGAAAGGACTTCCCAAATCCCTCGTCCTCGTCCTCTTCTTCTTTAAGGAGTAAAAGTTGATTATGGTGATGTGGATTGAGACTTAGCTTATGTGTATGCCACATATTTGTCCATCTCATTCAATTTTGATTTGGCCAAAATAACAATTAATTTTTAAAATTATGGATAATTTAACAAAAATAAAAAGATGGGCCAAAATAACAAAAACTCGAAAAACTTTGGAATATGATTATGTATAATTAAAATGATTAATACAACACTAACGCCTTTTGATCTAATGATTATAGAGATTTGTATGATTGATTTCATGCTACTGTTTAATGTAACTATATTGTGACTTAGAATACAGTAACATCAATATCATCATTTCGATTGAATGGCAACAATGTATATGCAGAAAGATTGAAAAAAAAAAAAAAAAAAAAAGGATGAGTAAAAATGTAATTTCCAATTCATGATATCTAGGTATGGATAGGGTTGGATTAAAGTATGAGATCATCCAATGAGTGTTGAGTTATAAAGCAAGTATATGGTAAGATGGCCCATCATCAATCTAGTGTACCAAACACTGGATCGGGCTTCAAATAAACAAACTATCAGGTCTTATTACAAAAACCAAAATATGTAGCATCTACAAAACTAGTTATCATTACAATTATGATGAACCATAGATATGAGACTAGAACACAATATTAGATAGGGGTTCTATGATTTATACCCATTATTATACTTTAGGAAAAATGACACTTTTTACATATTTATGCTATTAATTATTAATTAGAGATGTCTTGATGATATTTTAAGAATTGGACCAAATATACTAGTTTCTATGAGCAAACAGAAATCCTATCATGGGGTGATGAATCTAAGTCTTCATCAAAGAGAAACAAAGTTGGACAACAGTTATATGATGCTAACAGTGAGATGTTGTGCTTGGTGAGAGACACCAACAATCATAAACAACCCTAATCACTATGGTTTCGAAGACTTAAGTAATACAATCGTGTTGGAAACTACATGAAGGTTTTCTCGATAATACCCCTAGTGAAAGTCACTATCTGCAGTTGTATCTAACGTGCATGTGTGTATATGTGCAAATCCACGAGGGACACTGCATTAGTGGATTTCACATCTCGGAATATATCATAACATTAAATAGCAGCAAAGAAACCACTAACTACTCCCAACTGTCTTTTCAGTTTTCTGGTAGCTCATCTATCTTGTTATAAAGTACTTATGCTGAATATCTGTTCAATACTGACAATATTTGGGGACCTCGTACTCATCACTGAGTCAAATCATATTGCTACCTTTAGCCAACAGATCTAGTTTTGTAGATTTCAGAATTATATCCTCACCAATAAGATTAAATAACCTTATCCTAAAACAATGTCACAATAACCTGTCCAGAGTATGAAAAGTATATTGAGGTTCAGAAAAAGTTTCCCTTAGATCATAAATACTGATGTCTGATGCTTACTTACATTTTACGACTCTTCACAGAGATTTCCATAAAATTTGTTCATACTAATCAGCCTTATATTAATATAAAGCAACAATTTACTGCTCCCCAGGAGTAAAATAAAAACAAATAAAAAAGAGAAAAATTACCTTCTATCTCATTTGTTGGATTCCACTCCTCTATTTAATATGCACCTTTGATTTCGTAACACTTCCCTTTATGGCATATGGTACCTCTGCAAGGTTAAACATAGTTATGGCAAACTGATAAAATGAGGTTAGTAAAAGTGCAGCAGGCAAAGGGAACCTCAAAACTGAAGTTATTTCATTGATTTTCAAATGTAATTATATAATTCAACCACCGTTTGTTACGTATTGCAATTGCTGCAATCCTTTTATTCTCCTATAATTTCCAACCAAAGAAAATGAACATGGGAAAAAAAAACCAGAGTAAGAAGAGGCCGAATTATTGCAGTCACACAAGAATCTTTCAGGTACTCCTGTTTCTGAATTAAACTTGGGCCAACATAATTCCACTGCTATGAAACAAAATAATGGCATTCAAGGAAAAATTACCTTCTTTGTTACTTCTGAAAAAAACATTTGACAATTTCTCAAGTCCTCAGTAGGTCTTTGTTCTACATGGATAGATGCAAAACTATGATAAGCTTATTGTCTGTCCCTAAACACTGGAGCTTATAATCTGACATCCATTTCCCTGTCAAAATTTAAAGGAACAATAAGAAAGTAAATGCTAAGTACAACAGGAAGAACCAAAGTTTCCTAATGACTCAGATGAAAATCTGCCACTCGGATTAGTTTGACAAATGCCATAAAAATTATGCTAAATCATTGTTATAACCAACTTTTTGCTACATAAACTAAAAATTAAAAATTTGCAGCAAAATCAAAAGATATGAAGGTAAGGAATATACTTGAACCCAGGGCCCATGTAAGGCCGATCTTTTATTTGACATGCCCACATGTAAAAGCTTTGCAAAAACCAAACTCGAAACATGACTATCTTCCACCCTGAAGACATCATTTATCAAAGTAACATGAAGCTTTAACAATCATAGACATATTTATCACACAATATTTAGATATCTTAATTAGCAATAAATTTCCCTAGTAAACCTCAACTCAGACATATTATTGTTAGAAAGGTAAAGCAACAGGTCCAAAATACTATGTCTGATCTCTGAAGATCGAAAATCACAAATAAACACAAACAACAAGTCAACCACAAGGAAATAATCAGCATTAATAATAAATCGGTTTCTAGCGGCTTGAAGAAAACGTTTACTAAGCAAGATAGAGATCTATTTACACTCACAAAATTGACCATTCCTCAAAATCCAGAATCCATCAAAGAAAGAAGCTTGCTATAAACAGACAACAGAGCTAGCAACTTCAGCTTCTCAGCTATATAAACCACCAAATTGGTGATATTTTACAAAATGAATCTGCTTTGGAAATGTTGTTCATTGGTGATAATACTTGTTAGGAACTTAATTAGCCCTGTTGAGTTGGTGAAGGCTTCTCTAACAAAGATTGCAAGCTCCAAAAAATTAATTTTGCAAAGTAAATCTGATCTCTTAGCCTACTAGGAGGGTCCATCAATTTTTATTGTCTTTCTGGTTTTCCTGTGAGACATTAGTTGCTGGTGCAAGTCCACTCATCTTTCCTTCACTTGGAACTGTTCGTTCCTCCTAACTCTTCCCTACTGATTGATTCCTAGTATTGTCTGGTTCAACCTGAGTAGCTTGCTTTTGCTCGTCACTCTGTTCCCTTCCTGTTTCTGTAGCATCGTCCGACTGCTTCTTAGATTCCACCACAATTTCTTTGACTATCAGTTCTAACTTATCTAGTCTCTCTTTCACCTCCAAAAGCACCGGATTAGATGCTGCTTCTGCTTTTTCTTCGGCAGCCTTGCGCTCCAACTCTTTTGCTTGTGCTTCAAACTCGGCTTGTTTTTTTTTCTCCAATTCCTGACAATATAATCCATGCAAGACCCAACGAGAAACCAAAGCATCAGAATTTCCAACTACATAGCTCAGTCTGAAACATATCAGATGAATTGCTTAAATGTCCTACCAGATTTATCAAGCATCAAACTCAATCAATTTTCAGCAATTGGGATGAGAGAGGGGTGGAGATGGATAGTTGTTGGTCACAAATAAAGGTAGAAACACATTTACACCTACTTGCATCAAATGAAAAGAGTTTTAAGTATCTTTGAATGTTATAGACATCCAATCAATCTGGACAGTCGCGGTGGGTCTGTAAGAAATTAGTTTTATCAAAATACGCATTCAGTTAATCATCTGACATTGCAGATCAAAAAGGGTGCCATAGAAAAATGACATGCTTCATATGAGACTGGAAGCACTTACTTAAATCGAAAGCATATCATAGCGTGTAAGTTTCACTTTTAATAGAAAAGGCAAATATGACCTGAAAGTATCTTAAAATTCATCTAAAAGTAAATAAAAATCCCAAGCATGAGGACCTAATGTTTCTTTTCTTTTTCAAATAATTACAGGCCTCCTTAGACATTTCCTATATCCACATTGCACACACACCAAGTGGCTCTAGTAAATATTATATATTCTTCACATAATCCATGACGAAAACATCAACTTTGCAAAGACAAATATAAATTTCGTTCTTTGAAATCATACACGATACATCAAATTAATTGATTTGACATAGAGAAAGTATGATCATTTCCAGAAAACAAAAATCCAGCAATGAGCTACGATAAAACAATAATGTAAATCATACCGCATCCATTTTTCTCATTTCACTTCGAGCATACTGAGCTACAAGATACACAGCTGAAACAGAAATTCATGGAAAGTGTCACAAATACAATCGAAAGTCAAAACCAAACTCAGAGTTGTAATATCAATGGCAAACTACTTTTCGTATGAATAAAATAAGGTACCCAAAGACGGCAAGCAAACAAAGAAGAGTTGTACCAGGTGGAAATCCAACCTAAAACCATCAAAAAACTCAAATTAACTCAAAACATACATGAACTGCAATGATCACATAGAAAAAAGAGTCCTCACAGAATAAATACAGATCTTTGTATACTGAAACCAACTGTTCGACAAAATGCCAGACCGAAAAAAATAAAACATACCCAAACTTCTTCTTCTTGGGAGGGTCGGAAAATAGAATCTTCGCGGCTGTCGTGAAATCGAGGTTATCAAGAGATTTGTATTGCTCGTTGTAATTATTCAGCGACGGAGATGAAGAAGAGCCATTCTTGTTGCTGCCGCCGCCGTTAGTGGTGGTGGTGGGTTTGTCGTTATGGGTGGTTTTGCAAAAAGGTCGTTTCGGGTAGAGTTCGAACCGATTTGCAGATTGGACCCGATTCAAAAAACCATTCCCCGCTAAAATTCGTCTCATACTTTTCTGCAAAACATTTCACTAGATTACACCATTACACAAATGATAGAAAAACAGCCGTGAGCCGACTCTGAAGTGTAGTTTAATTCAAAGTGGACTTTCTGACAATCTTGATTCTGTTATGGGCCTTAAATTGTAGGCCCATATGAAATTGATGAGCTAAAGGTAGCCTTTTGGAGTTTTAGTTTAGGCCCAATATGATGACAAGGATCATCAAATGGAGAAATATCATTTGAAATTCATGTTATTTATGTAGCTTTATTTTGGATGAATTTCATAATAAGACCCCATCTATAAATTTATTTTTAATTTTAGATTTAAATTTTAAAGTTTTTTAATAAGAGTCTCAATTTAACAATTTTTTTCTCAATTTAAGCCTTGAAAATTAGATTCAGTTCTCAATTCAAAACAAAATTTCATTTTCTTTTTCATTTTTCATCGTATTTATATTTATAGATTTATTTATATTTCAATATATATTTATATTTTATATAAAATAAGACAAGTTAATGCAATTTTTTGAACGATATTCTAATCCAAATTGTATTAGTTTATATATATATATATATATATATATATATTCATAAAATTAAGATTCCTTTATTTTCTTAATTTTGTGGATAAAAATATAAAAAATCAAATTTAATATTAATCAATTTAATATAAATTATATTTTATGAATTGAATTAATTATATTTTTCTTTATTTCATTATTTTTATATAAATTAAAACAAGTGTGATGAAGATCGTTCCAAAATTGCACTAACTTGTCTTAATTTTATCTAAAATATAAATAAATCTATAAATAAATAAAAAATGAATTTTGTCTTGATTTAAGAACTCAATCTAATTTTCATGCCTTAAATTAAAAAAAAAAAAAAGGTAAAATTGAGCCCCTTATTGATAAACTTAAAATTTTGGATTTAAAATTGAAAACTAATCAATAAATTGAATCTTGTTATGAAATGTATTCCTTTATTCTTTATATTTATATCTAATAATATACAATGATTAAAGACACGTGTCAACCTTCTATTCAGTCTAAACAATACTCTTAATAATTATTTTTTGAAATATAAACATCTTAATTAAGGTGAATTGAGTTTATTACAATACAAGATTCGTGCATTATATGCCTACATAAATCATGAATTTTTAGTAATGAGTTTGGTTAATTTAAATTTTTAGCGTTGATAAGAAATCTGAAATTATTGTCAACTAAGGGATTGGATTCAACTTCAACAAATTGTGACAATCAAGGAAAATTCTATAGAATATAAAATTCAGTGCAAACTCATACATTAAAGCTCTAGTAAATTAAATCAGTAACATGTCATGTGCCATATCGGCAAAAGCCAAACAACACAATTAATTTCAAAATGGATCAAGTGGTGGTTGGATTATCTATCTTGTACGGAATATTACTTTTATTAGATTTGTGCTCTATTATTTTCTTGGCAAAAACTTCTGTGCAACTGGTGCACCGTGCAATCTGCACCTTTATGTTATAAATGTAGTACCTTTATGTTATTAATGTAACACCTTTATGTATGTTCATTTTAAAAGTTACAAATATTTGTATATAAAGGTACTACATTTATAACATAAAGTCTTCCGTGCAACTCTGTACACCAGTTGTACGGAAGTGTTACTCTATTTTCTTCTCATGATCCCAAGTTCTTCTGTTTTTTCTTACTTTGAAACTTGTAAGTGTCACATATTTTATTTATTTCCTTTTATTATTTAATTTTATTTGTAAAATTTTTAAGTAAAAGTTTAGACTTATGGATTGAAAATATGTACGATGAAGGATTCAACAAACGTTGGACCTCTACTATAATTTACAAAATTAAGTATCGTATCACATAAACACATATATTAAAAAGAAAAAATAAAAATCGAAAAAACAAGTTCAATTCGATACCTGGAAGATTGAACGAAATTTGAAATCTTTTATAAATAAAATGCACGACTGAGAAAGAATTTAAAATTTCAACTGTCTTTTGTATAAAGAGTGACACTCTTGTGCATAAGGTGCACAACAAATACTGTTATATTATATGAAGTAATATTGTTATATTATATGAATAATACTGTTAAAACTATATATAATATAACATTATCACTCATATAATATAACAGTATTACCTCATATAATATAATAGTATTGTTGTGCACGGATTTGAATCTGTGCACCTTGTGCACAAAAGTTTTTGCCTTGTATAAAAGGTAGATAATTGTTGAGTTAACGTAAAGTTAATCATAGAAAATTCATGAGTAATCTAAACAATTTCCACTAAATTTTATTTAAAATTAGAAAATTCGATTTAAATGCAACCAAACAACATTTAGCATTTGTTGAACGCTTTATCTATAATTTCTAAAAATTATTATTCTACTGCCATACAATTAAACTGGGAAGCCTCACATCAATATTGGTAGTGAGTTGCATCATTTAGGATTTTCTCGAGCAAAATTGTAGTCAAAATTGCAAGCATTGAATTTGGAAATAATAGAAAAAGCAATCCTAAAAACTTTTAAAATAAAATTCCATAAATCTAGTCTAGATTCTTTATTTGATATTTATTTAACCTTATATATTATTTGATTGGTGCAAATTATGAATACAATAATGGCTTTCATTATACCACCAAAAAATGGAAACAGAAAACAACTCTTTATTTGAAAAAGAAAAAAATAAGCATGATCCCCTGCCAAAAAAACTGAGAACTGTTCGATCTAGTAAAGTAAGGTCCACCTCCACCATTTTCCCCTGCACCCATCTCTTTAACCCAATACTTCTATTCACTCTGTTGAATTTACTGTTTTTATTAGTTTTTTTTTAAATTCTAGAATAATTTGAAGTTAATATTCAACATGTTAAATTTTATTTAATTATCAAAAATCATACTATACATCAATACGCAACTATATAGAGCCCAAATTGGTTTCGTGGATGTGAATTTTGGTTGGGGGACCATGCTAATGCTATAATTTAATGAGAATAGTCTGTTATTTACAATATTTTTCTCATATATATTTTTGTATAGCATAACACACACACACACACTATATATATATATATATATATATATATATATATATATATATATATATATATATATATATATATATAGATTTGAACTTCAACTTTAACTCTTAAACATCAACTCTATGCGTCAACTCTCCTAAAACAGAACATTCCAAGTTACTTTATGAGATTATATCTCAAACTATAGGATGTATGATTCATGCCAAGTTCCAAAAATTATAAAAGTCAATATTCTTTTTAATAATATTACATTTGAATCTGATTCAAATTGTAGGCTTCATTTTTGTCTCATGGTGGTATTGAATTTCACAACTCAACCTCTAATATCTCTCTATAATATATATATATATATATATATATTCCCAATTCCTTTCACAAATGTGACGTATGTGAGTGACGAGAAGGGTTCTAACTCTAATCAATCTCTTATTTTATTTTCAGAACAAGTGTGATGTTCTCTATAAAGTTAAATAGTAGTATGTGTGCAATTAATATAAAAAAAATAATATAGTCCCACTGCATCTCATAATGAGTGTACATTACTTTGTCCGAGGAGAGAATAAATTTGAAAAAGAAAAAAAGGAATTGGTGACACCAGCTCACACTCCAACCAATCACCTCTCTCTTTTTCTGCAAACTTTAAACCCAATTTCCGTTTTAATTTTGCCAAATCCCACATTTTTAAATTATCGCAATTTCATCCGCCAAATGTTGACACTGCGCCACTCAATCTGCCGCCGGTGAATCATTCTCTTCCCACTTCTCCTTCTCCGATTATTCCTTTTTATGCTGAATTCACTGTTTCAATTCATTGCTGCGATGTTATGCCGGAAAACCTCCGTTAAAAGTAGCCGTGGATCGGTTGCGGTGTACCTCAATGTCTACGATCTTACCTCCTTCAATGGCTATGCCTATTGGATTGGTCTCGGAGTCTACCATTCTGGTGTTCAAGGTCTCTCTCTCTCTCTCTCTCTCTCTCTCTCTCTCTCTCCCCCCCCCCCCCCTCCCTCTCTCGAGCATGACATTGTTGCGTCAATTGAATTTATCTGCTGCAAATGGTGTTTTGTTGAACTAAATACACAACGGCTCTGTTTTTACCATTTGGAATGGGATAATTTGAATAGAGGATGAAATACTAATCTGCAATAGAATATCTAGTTGGATTGGATTCGACATTCAAATAATTGAATTAGATCTGAATTTACCAAAATTGATGGATTTGCCTATCAATTTGCTTTGTGTTTGGGGATAAATTGTTGAATGGGGGTTAACATTGGCAGTTCGAGGAGTGGAGTATGCGTTTGGAGCTCATGAGTATCCAACGACAGGGATATTTGAAGGGGAACCAAAACAGTGTGAAGGATTCACATTCAGAAAGTCTATACAGATAGGATGGAGTGATAAGAGTGATGGACAAGTGAAGGAAGTGATGGAGAAACTTGCTGGCAAATACAGAGGAGATGCTTACAATTTGATCACCAAGAATTGCAATCATTTCTGCAACGATGCTTGCATTCTACTCACTGGAAATCCTATCCCTAATTGGGTTAATCGCCTTGCTCGGATTGGTAACAATTCTCCCTCCTCTACACTCAAATTTTCAATTTATTGGAGTCCAATTTTGATTTCTATTGCTAATTGATGTTTCGTAGTGTGTTTCATTGGATACTGATATAAGCTAGTCTTGAAAATGGCATCAATTATAGTCTTGGAAAGCAAACATAGCTGTTGACTGCTCCATCATCTAAAATATTAATCCACCTCATCACATTTGTTGTAGTCTTGAAAAGTATTAGTGCCCTTTTTTAGGAAATAATTCTTAAAGCTGAAAGTGCATTTAGGAGCACAATTTTAAAATCAGGAGTACAATTTTAGGGGTTTCTTGTTTTATGATTTAGAAGTTCATTTTCAAAGTTAAACTCAATCCAAAATATTATTAGGGTCAGCTTCTAGTGAACATCAATTGAAACAAACAGTGATACAAAATGAAATAAAATTTTGCAACTAACCACTTTTTATTCACATAATATCCTCTTATGCTGTTGGATATTTTTTCCCTTGATAACTAAAATAATTCATTCTTCAAAAGCACGATTTTTGTGATACGGCCACGGAGTAAGGTTAGGTTGGATTTCTCTTTCATAACAATCATGTATTCATGTCTACTCAATATTATTACCAGAAAATATTATCTGTAATGAGGTATCATGTGTCTTGACTATGTCCATTAAAGTGTTTGACAAAAAGCATCATATTCTTGATCTTTATTACTCTGTTTATTTCCGTTCTGCTGAGAACTCTTCTTCTCTTAGGTTTTTTCTGCAAATGTATAATTCCAGTGAACTTAAATTCCACAAAAGTTCGACACCACAAAATAGAAGACAAAGTAAGTGAAGCAGAGAAGAAGAAACTGAAAAGCTGTTCAAACAGGCTCAATAATTCATCTTCAGAGTCATCATCTTCTTCATTAAGCTCTCCCCCTCCAATGGCAACCACCTGCAGAAGCTCGTCGCCTGCATCACAGCCGCCTCCTCTTCTTGATTCTAATATACAAACTAAAGGTCTCAAAGACTGTTGATGAGGGCCAAAAACATTTTTTAAAAAAATTACAGAAGGAACCTATCTTCCATTGATGTTTTATTCTTTATCCTCAAGTGGTCAGATAATGCCTAATTGTAAGGGAAAAAAAAAAACTTGCAAAATCTGTACATGCGTATTGTTGGTCCGATTTTCATGATAAATGGTTCAACATCTACTAATTGGCATCGAACATTTGAAAAGAAAACAAAATAAGTTTTCAAATCTTACAGTATCCATCTCCTCAAACAGGATTCTCTACTTCAAAACTGTGTTCTATTTCATATTATTGCTAGTCACTATGTCATCGATTTTATAATAGACATAATGATTGAATAGAGTAGGTATGTTATTAGCATCAAACCTGCTTTAACAAAAGAAGAATTAGAAGTCGATTCACCATCAACAAAAGTGTCACAGAATAGTATAAATCAAAATCATTGCCAAGTAGTTTGATGAGAAGGGGTCTGAGATATGTGCCATTAAAAGTATATGTTTTCTCATATCTAGGGCACTTTTTCTTGATTTTTACCTAGACTTATTTTGTCTCCAAGCTTTTCATCTTAAGTTCAAAGAGTACCTACAACTGGACCCACCTATTGTACCAACCTATCAAAGTGTCAAATCTCAGTATGGAATCCTCACTTTGAAATTCTCGAAGAAATTATGATTTCAAAGTTATTGTAGAGGGGCTATCTTGGCAAAACAAAGAAATCATATGATGTCTGCATTAAAACTCAAGGAATTTGTTTATACAAGTTTGAATACTATAGTATGCAAGTTGTATAAATACAGGCCACCTTTCAGTTTATATCTATTTCTTTCTTATTTGAAGTGAAGCATAAGATGAACAAATTAGCAACTAGAATAAAAAGGATGTCCATAGAGAAATAGATACAATGACAGGGTTACTCTGGCTTCCAGCACCTACATATAATAGAGGCTTCCACCAAAAACGAGCAATGTTTAGATGCACGGACAACAAATGTGTTGCTTTTGAGCGTACCAGTGCAGGCAACGATCTCGATTTCATCAAATGGGATTAATCTTTGCCCCTCTTGGATCTTAACCAATCAACGAAATTGTCCAGTATCAATGGCCACGCAAGATCTGGATCATAATTGCTGATATCTGGAAAGCTGACCTGTTAAAAGATCATCAATGAAGAGTGAGTTACATAATCAAGAATAGAGGATTCTTACTTGTCCGAAGAATGTAACTAATCGACATATGCAATATAGTGATGAGGACAATATGGTATCCACAAAGGAAGGATATAGTTAACTCATAGCACCAAATGCGCCAGAATGTTGATACCAGAGTGTTCAGTTAGTTAAGAAAATCATCCAGGTAACTTCCAGATTTTTTTTTAATTATTTAAAGATATAAGATAATTAATTTTTTTGAAGCCATATTAGACAATTGATCGTTACAGATAAAAGGGAAGCATCAAATCACCTCGTTGCAGAACCGATAGAACCCCATCCACTGATCCATGTTGATGACCTTGTAATCAGTTTGTATCTGTAATCAACCATTAAGTTACTACTGAAAATCATTTACATTGATTAGAATCATTTACATCATGCAAAAATAAAATGCAAAAGCTACAACAAACGGTACCCAACCAGTCAAACCAAACAGCTATTTAGAAATCTCACTAATGATTGCACAACAAATTGATTTGAGCATGAGAACCATTGAAACATAAACAATATAAATACATAATAGAAATCCAAACCTTCAGATACTGAACAAGTGCATCCACTTGAGGATGGAATTGTGATCCTAGAACAAGATCAAGCAGGATACAAACACTTTCGATGTCTATGCTTTTCTGCTTCTCCTCTGCAAGAACATGAATTAAAACAGCTAATTACCATAAATATAAACTAAAGCCTCTCAAATTTAATTTCACAAGTTGGTGTACGTAAAATACCAGTCAAGCAATATCTGAAGGCATAGGCATAAAAGTCTGAGAAGTTTGATGGCCTCCTGACCTTTTGACAGGAAACAGAAACAGATCAACTTCAAATATTGCTAATCAATTTCAATCTCGTATCATCAACATTGTGAAGGTCATCAATAACTCAGTGGAACTTGGTTTTCATTCAAAAATACAGAAAGCCACCATAACCAATACCTCTTTCTCAAGATCCACAAAAGCCTTCTTCAGTTTAAGTATTGTATCAGCTCTCAGCCCTTTAAGTCCTCTCCGCCACTCGTCCTAACAATACATTGCAAAGGGTGTGCTTGCATGAGAGCAAGAAGGTGGAGGCGGAAAAAACAAAAGGAGTTCATCTCAAACTTTATTAAAACATCTTTTAGCAGATAATACACCTCAGTAATCTGGAATCATATACTGAAAAAGCAATTCATCTGTTTCCATCACTTGCAACTATTTCATCTTTTATATTCCTCAAACAAGAACAAGAGGGGGGGGGGGGGATACCTTATACTGAAAAGTGATAAAAACCATTCCTCTCCGACTTCCCATTGCATGCATGTGATGTATATCTTTAAACAATAAAATAGGAACTACAGGGCAGTACTGCTGAAGCCCAAAGACTTCATCATTTTTTTCAATGATAGTTTCAAGGATTTTTAGAAAACAAATGTAACAATTTTGGTTTAAAACCTCTATTTAAAACATCTGTTTTGGGTGTTTTTCCTGGTAAATATTTCAAGAGAACTCGAAAATATGTTGTGTATTAATGGAATTTCTTTTTTTTTAAATGTACTTCGAGATAATGAATCTGAAAGAAGAATATTGCCAAAACTAAACAAAAATTAACCAAGTTCTGGATGTTTTGGTCACAGTTTAATCCCTAACCCCATCATAATGAACAAACTTAAGCACATGAAAACCCCATTCAGCGTGACTACAGTTATTAGAAACCCAAAGACTGATAAAGCTAATGTCACAAAAATTAGCTTCTGCAGCACATTATGCAAAACAATATTACAAAGGTGTCTCCTTTCACATCTTATAGTTGTCCTTGACTCAAGACCTCATTATGATGACTGAGCCTGAAGGAGATTTGCTCTTTGCAAACGAAGAAACAATGCATTTACATTCAATTACTTAAAATGAGGGGGAAAGAAATACAAATACACACACTGACATGCTAAGTTGACAGTGAGTAGAAGCTGAACAGAACAACTAGAAAAACAAAAAAAAAAGAGCATCATATGCTTGTGTGCATTAAAATGCAATGATAAAGCACAATTCATAACAACAGAACTACTCTTACCAGGGTAAAGTATCCTTGTTTTGATGCTTGCATTTTCCTAAACATGAATCAGCAGAATTCAATTTCCAGTATAGATGATTCAATTGAATTAAAAAATATATAATACTTGACTCACCAAGCAAGCATTAATATCCTCACATCAGTGTGGTCAACTTCCAAATCTGAGCAGAGGGACTCAATTCCTTCTGGACTGCTCAAAAAAGTTTCCAAATTAGACATGTCCAAGCAAAAACAGAAGAAATGGAAAAATGCGATTTAGAAAAATCAAGCAATGGATATTGTTGCGGGGATTGCCAAAAACAAGTCCCATGAGCGTACAAGCAAGAATGAATAGGATGAATTATAGCCAAGTGTAAACCAATTTCAAGATAATGGTATAATATCTTTGTAAATTGTAAAGGATCCACAACTAGAGCTTTATTATGAGTGGGAAACTAAATTATTTTCTCTCAACTTACCAAACAAGTGAAGTTATTTCACCTTATAAGCAAGTGGGAAACTAAATTATTTTCTCTCAACTTACCAAACAAGTGAAGTTATTTCACCTTATAAGCAAGTGGGAAACTAAATTATTTTCTCTCAACTTACCAAACAAGTGAAGTTATTTCACCTTATAAGCAAGTGGGAAACTAAATTATTTTCTCTCAACTTACCAAACAAGTGAAGTTATTTCACCTGATAAGCAAAAATAAGATTCTAGCTTATAAGCCCTTGAAAGTGTCAGACTGTCAGGTAAACTTTAGATTACAGGAAAGTGTTTAGATGCTTTATTTGAATAAGATATAAGGAGCTTGTAAGTTGTTTCAAGAAAAATGGCACGGCCTAAAGTGTTTTGGATGCAATTCAATATGTGAATTCATGAATAGAAATTTATGCATGGAAGATTAACGAATCAATTTCCTTAATATTTCCTTCATTTAAATTCATGATGCAAACAGAATATTAGCATTAAGTTTTCAATTTCCAAAGGCTAGCACCCATGAGCTTCACTTAATTAAGTACAGAAGAAACAGAGCATATAATACCACCAATAAGCCATATTATTACCGTAAATAGACAACACTTACTCAATCATACCACATGCATTGCTAGAATATGCATAGAAGAGCTGATCAATTCTCTCCAGCTCTTTGGAAGCTGCCTTACCAGAAGCTGAAGAAAAAAAGAAAAAAGAAAGAAAGAAAGAAAGAAAGAAAGGTGCTTTGAGTAAAGGAATTGCAATGGAGCAAAGGTTGGAAAAAAATATAAAATGGATAATGTGTTTTCCTGATTTCCTTTTGTTTTCTTTTTAGAGAGACAACTTAAGTTCAACACATATCAAAATGGATAAAAATTAGAACGTTCTTCATGATAACAATACAAAGATAGGTTTATAAAAAGTATTTAGAGGTTTTGCAATCTTCCTGCCTAAAAAGAAAGATATTTAAATAATTCTACACGTGTTGTTCACATTTTAGAATGGCTAACTATTGGAGAAATTTAGCTTTCAATCGATAATCACCACAGAATATAAATCAACACATCTTGGAGTCACCGGGGTTTGGAAGAACAATTATTTTTAATTATGCATCCACCAATTTGCAAACAATAAACTTGAGAAAAGGGACCATGGGGTAACTATTTGCAAACAATAAAATTGAGAAAAGGGACCATGGGGTAACCTATGGCAAGCCTTTGGCCTTTCATTATGGTAGTAGTGCTAAAGTTCAGCATTTATTCCAAACAAATCATCATGTATTATACACTATGCATCAACTCCACCTTCTTAATTATTAAACTCTCAGCAGATCTCTCTCTCTCTTTCTCTGTCTGTCTGTCTCTCTCTCTCTCTCTCTCTCTCTCTCTCTCTCTCTCTCTCTCTCTCCACACACACACACACAACGGCTCAGTTCATCATCCATGCCTTCTTAGTATTTATTCCACATCCCCATTTCAAAGTGTATAGTTAGTATGTCAAACCACTTCCTGCACCCACAATGTTGTTCATTGTTCATCTATTCCATACTTTAATAACAAAAGCATATAATACTTTAATCACAGGTTAAACCAATCTCCCAATTAATACCACTTTCACTCGCTCTCAATTCCATAAAATCCACTAGGCCAATATATCAAGACCTCCGTCTTCAATCAACATGATCACAACACCAATTAAGGAAAACAGAACCAAATCAAATCCCCTCAGAAAAATTATTTAAAAGCAAACGCATGAGAATCAAATTGCATTATCAAAAACCACACAAAATCACCAAAGAATTAAGTTTTGAACTCCAAAACGAACGTAAAAAACACTCATAAAAGGAAAATTAAAAATACAAAAGTCCAGGAAAAAATAAAACCTGCGCGAAAAAGATCCACGGTTGATGAATTGCCGGAAGCCGTCGAATTAGTGGGGTTTTTTCGCGATGAAGCACGAGGCATATTTTTGAAGAATTATCCAACAGAATTCACTACTATTTATAAATAAATAAAAATATTTACGCATAAATCGCCCTTTTCCTTTCCTTGAGAGAGAAAAGAAAAAAATAGGGCGCCAGCGAATCTACTATTCTGAAATCTTCAGAGTAGAGATGGTGCGTAGACGTAATCGTAATTCAGTGGGCGAAGTACGCGCTGCTATATCTGGAAGGCAGCGCACGATAGCAAACTCTTCTTCCTCACTAATGGGCCTGGATCTATAATTCACCTTATAAATGGGCCTAAAACTAATCCAAAAATATATATATATCTTAGCTATAATAGTTGTAATAAATATTGATTGATACTAGATAAATTATAGAGTAGGTCTTTTGTGAGACCGTCTCACGGATCCCATTCCATGAGATGGGTAGGGTCGGATCGAAATATGATATATACAAAAGTATTACATGATACACATAAAAATATTACCTCATATACATAAAGGTATTATATGATATTAAGTTATGTGATATTTTCAAAAAGTATTACATGATATACATAAAAGTACTACCTAATACACACAAAAGTATTACATATTATACAATTCATGCAGAAGAGCACCTGGGCGCCTAGGATCATCGCATTTTTTGTTGACCCGACCCGACCCGACTCAATTCGGGTCATTATCTCATAATACAAAAGTATTACCTGATATACATAAAAGTATTACCTAATACACATAAAAGTATTACATATTTTCTTATAGTCTGACTCAACTCAAAACGCATTCTATAATATAAAGTATTACCTAATATACATAAAAGTATTACATAACACACACAAAAGTATTACATAATTTTTATGTTCGACCCGACCCTATCCGTCTCACGGACGGTCTCACCCAAAACTTTGTCTAAATTATATTGAAAGTGGTATCTTGTTTCTAACTAATGTAAAATACATCTTGAGTTTGACAGGAGAATAATTAATAGTTTCATATTGTACAAATAAAATTAGAACAAATATGTTTGACTATATAAAAAATAAATTTAGCACAGACTAGGCAAATAGTCAGAAAATATAAAAAAATTCCACTATGACGATAATAATTTTTAGAAATTACCATGAGATAAAGATTTTATAATCTGAGATATTTAAGGATACCACCCCTTCAAAATTTGATGGCATGGCTCGTCATTGTATTTAGTTATTTTTATAAGTGTTGGAAGTATTCAGAAACTCCTAAAATTTTCAACAAAAGCATGCAACTTTATCGTAACGATTCACTTTTTGAGCTATCTAATAATTCACCTAATAATTGTTGGGAAAAACCATGAGAATTAATTAATTTTTTAGCGTTCGATTATAATGTGTATTTAATATGATATATTAATTTCGCATGAGAAGATTTATGAAATACCTTTGATTAAATCAAAAATCTAGGATTGATTATAATATATATTCAACATGATAAATTTAGGATCGATTATAATGTATATTCAACATGATAAATTAATTTTGTACAAGATTTACGAAATACCTTTTGAAATATGCTTGAATGCTAACGCCTCAAACTATCGCTATTATGCATTGTGTGGACACTGTATTATAATATTGTAGGTTATTTAATGGATCCACTTTCCAAAACTCATGTTCCTTATATGAAAGGATCCACTTTCCAAGATTCATATTCCATATGGAAAAGATTCGGATAAATCATATATATATATATATATATAGTTGGTCTTGTGTGCACTTGGTGTACATGCAATCCGGATCGACCCAATTTTTGACCCGAATCCGTGTGTTTTTGAATTTTGCTTTTTTTTTTTTTTTCAGGTTGTGACCTTTATGTTGTAAATGTGTGACATTTATGTACAACTATCATGATCTTAATGTACTGTAACTTAGAAAAAACAATGAAGATTTTCAATATAATTTGAACTGTATATGTGATATCAATGCGACCTTTATGTTATATTATGTCACATTTATGTACAAATATTCTGACATTTATATAATATATAAAGATGCATAAATGTCAGAATATTTGTACATAAAGGTGACATAATATAACATAAATGTCACATTAATATCACATAAAGGTACATAGTACAAATTGTGTTAAAAATCTTCATTTTTTCCTAAGTTACCGTGCATAAAGGTAGGGATAGTTGTACATAAAGGTCACACATTTATAACGTAAAGATCACACATTTATAACATAAAGATCAAGACAAAAATCTGGAAAAAAAAAATTAAAAACTCGCAGATCCGGGTCGGATCAATCCGAATATATATATATATATATCACAAAAACTCCTGTGCACCAGGTGCACGGATCTAAGATCCGTGCAATCCGGATCGATCCGACCCGGATCTATACACAAAAACTCATGTGCACTAGGTGCACGGATCTCAATCCGGGTCGATCCGACCCGGATCCGTGAGTTTTTAATTTTTTTTCCAGATTTTTATCTTAATCTTTATGTTATAAATGTGTGACCTTTATGTACAATTATCCCTACCTTTATGCACTGTAACTTAGGAAAAAAATGAAGATTTTCAACACAATTTGTACTATGTACCTTTATGTGATATTAATGTGACTTTTATGTTATATTATGTTGCATTTATGTACAAATATTCTGACTTTTATGCATCTTTATATATTATATAAAGGTCAGAATATTTGTATATAAAAGTGACATAATATAACATAAATGTCGCATTGATATCACATAAAAGTGTACATTTCAAATTATATTGAAAATCTTCATTTTTTTTAAGTTACAGTACATAAAGGTTATGATAATTGTACATAAAGGTCACACATTTATAACGTAAAAGTCACACATTTACAACATAAAAGTCACAATCTGAAGAAAAAAAAGCAAAATTTAAAAACACGTGGATTTGGGTCAAAAACTTGGTCGACCCGGATTGCATGTACACCAAGTGTACACAAGACCAACTCATATATATATATATATATAGATCTCTTTTAACTCATATTTTTATCCGCATAGTCCAATAAAGTTAATTATACTGCAGTATATATTATAATAATATAAGTTTACAAAAATGAGATTTTATTTTCTAAAAAAAAATGTTAGGACTAGGAGTCTATAAATTGTTTTCTAAAGATTAATGATATTCTATTCTATTTTTAAAATAATAGTATTCTATTTATCTAATTGAAGACAACTTATTTAATTAATAAAATTATTAGTCGGGGCAAAGTCAAATATTTTTTACTTTTTTTTCAATGAGAAACGTTTCAATTCGATTCACATACTCTATTTTTTTTTCTTTTGAATTTCTCTTTTGTAAAGTTTAATTTGATTTCTAAGATTTTCAGTCAAATTTGTTTGGCCTACCACACAATAATTATTGATTTTTAAGTGTGTTGGGATATTTCATTAGTTATATTGATGAAATAAAATAGTTTACTTAGGGATGTCAGTACCTAGTTTCCATACTGTTTACATGATCTTAAGCTAAAATATCATGTAATGGTTTTTCAAGTGCTCAAGGAAAACCAACCTTAAAAGAAATAAATATACATTTTCTAAAGGTCAGTAAACTGTAGGAAACAACAAGCTGGAGGAAGTATTTGCATATGAAGAAGATAAGATGCTGCAAAAAGGAAACAACAAGCTATAGGAAACAACATGCTGAAAAACTACACAAAGGAAACAGAAAGCTACCAACAGAAAGCTGCCAACAAACTACAGGAAACAGAAAGCTAAAAGGAGCAGCAAACTGAAGGCAAAAGGAGAAGTAAGCTGAATGAAGCAGCAGACAGGATACTGGGAACAAGACTGTAACAACAAGCAGCGAACAACAAGCGTGCATGAAGCAGCAGACAGGATACTGGGAACAAGACTGTAACAGCAAGCAGCGAACAACAAGCGTGCATGAAGCAGCATGCAGGATACAGCTAACAAGAAGAAGCTACAGCAACCTGAGGAGATGATAGGAAGTAGCCAACGGATCTATTGCAAAAAGACAAGTATTACTTTCATCTCAACATGAGGAAGACCATGCAACTCAAATAAGAGCAAAACTATCTGTCAACTAGAGTAGTTACCCGCTACATGAAGGTCAAAGATGGTAAGCGCATTAAATGCACATGTCAGAGACAACCCATAAGCATTTAATGCGGCCACAAAGAAGATTTTGGGAGATCAAAACTCATATTCATATAAGAGAAGTATCTTCCTTCAACGGATACTTTCTTTCAATAGATATATTCTCAAGATCTATAAATAAAAGGTGTGGCTAACTGAAGAAGCAGCTGAACAGAGTCGAGAGGAAACTCAGATATATTCCAAAGCTTCTCTAGCTTATCCATGTTCAGTCACTCAACCTTCAAGAAGCAGTCTACATTTCAAGCAATCAAGTTTTCACGTTCAAGACTGACTTCATCGCACCAGTTGAAGAAACAAACATATACTTTTAATCATATGTTGTGTGCTAGGTTGTTTTAAATTTGGTGTACTTAGTTGATAGGATTTGATCCTTGCTAAGCTTTGTAGTCTTGTGTAGGTTATTTGCCTTGTGTGGGATTTGGCCTAGGAATCGTGTGACTCTTGTAGGTGATAACTTGTTAGGAAGAAGTTTGTAAAGTTGAGACTTGTAAATCGAACTGACCTAACGAAGTTCTTCCTCTGTGAAGGAGTAGAGTGAACGCAGAAGGATTACATCACATTCGAACCACTACAAGCCATAAGTGTTTATTTGCTTTTGTCTATTTGCATTGCATTGTTGCATATCTATCTTGTTGCATTTGTCATAAGCATACTGGTCAAAAGATTGTGACAAAATCATTTTTGAAAAGAAAACTGGTTTTCATAAAAAAAAAACTCTATCTTTGTTTATTCCGCTCCATACTGTGATATTGAGCCAGAAATCTGAATCAGCATTCTGCCAAGTTTCTGAATCAAGTCAGGTTACTGCATTCTCCGTAGAATCAGGAACCTGTTCATAGAAAAGTTTTAAAAACGCAAAATCGATAGAGGTTCATTCACCCTATTTAAACCTTTGACCACTTGGGACCAACAAAGTGATTTAAATGTTTTGTGTTTGTAGGAGTACAATCCTGTTTGTTATTGAGAATAACATGTTTTATTTCTTTAGATTTCATTTTTAAATGTTTTTAGAGGATGGTTATAAATATTTTGCCACAAATTCTGATATGGCAAGCCCCTCGTCCAAAATGGTGTCCCTGAGTAGGTTTGATACTCATGAAGAAAAAAGTTAATAACTATATATCCAACCATGAATGAATTCAAAGACTTTACATGTGTAATATTTGAAAAGATTAAAAGTCAGTGATAAATTTATTTTTTTAGGGATGAAAGTTGGTATATATTTTTATAACTATATATCCATGAAAATGTTAGATACCTCCACATCTTAAATTATTTCATATTCAATATTACTCAAGAAATAGTTTAAAAGGGAAGTTAAACTAAAATGCTAACATTAATTAGGAGGTCAGTTTGAATCACCTATGTTAGTTCTGATCATGAAAAAAATATATGTAAGTGGAAAACACATGAGACACAATAATACTATATGATATGCTTCTCAAATAAAATTTATATACATGTATATATGTGTTGACTGTTGATATAGTAAATTAATGAGGAAATAAAACATAACCGATCCAAATTGCAAGAGCCAAATAGATTCTACTTCAACATGGCACACCATGCCTTAGGTAAATATACTAATTATATATGACAAAAGAAATTTGACAAGTGTGGCTCTAATTTAGGAGTAGACTTAGCATGGGACCAAACCCACCCCACAAAAAAAAAGCCAAAAAAGATACATAGGATTAGTGGTGTCCACGGTTTTGAAAAAACCGGAACCGGCCGGTTCGAAACCGGGGGTCAACGGTTCAGGAAACTGTTGACCGGTTTCAGTTCCAAACCGGAACCGTGAACCGGTTTCATCCGGTTCGGTTCCGGTTCCGTATATTGGAAAACCGTAACCGCCGGTTTTCCGAATTTTTTTATTTTTTTTTTGGAAAAATTGTGAAAATGACACGTGTCGCTGGACTCCGGCGAAAACTAACACCGGCGGTTCGTGCGAAATTTTATTTTTTATTTTTTGAAAATGCCACATGTTAGGTCCGGATTGCTCGAACGGATAAACCGGCGGTTCGAACCGCCGGTTACGGTTTAACCGGCAGTTACAAACCGGAACCGAAACCAAACATACCCCGGTTCGGTTCCGGTTAGCCCTTTCCCGGTTGGCCAAACCGCCGGTTCGGTTAAACCGGGCACCACTACATAGGATTATAGGATTATAAGGGACATAGACATATAGTAGATAATTATTATAGTATTAGAATACAAAATAAAGTAGTAGATTATTAATGCATAATGAATGAAGAAACAAAGATGAATGATGTTAAAAAAACATTGGAGGCCACTTTAGGGATGGAGGAGTGAATGTGAAGAAAGGAACACTAATTTCTTTATCATCCAACCATGCATGCGCAATCTTCCTTTTCCTTTTCTTTTTTATCCTCCTACATGAAAATATTTTATGAAAAAGTTTCTTTTTTTAATAAAATTTGAAAATTTTGAATTTGTTTGTTGACATAATATAGTTAGGAAAAAGTCTCAAATTCTTTTAGAATGTTCATTTAATGAGACCCACTCCTCTTCAAGCTGGCATTATATTAAGAATGTGGATTTAAAAAAAAAAATCAATATAAGAGATCAGATTGAGTGAGACTTTTATTCATCCTTTGAGTTTTCACCCTTTTTTAAGATTGAGAAATAGGGATGGGGAGAGGAAGTAAACAAAGGATTCCGGGCCCACATTTTCAAATATATTCCTAAATTTATTTCCCATTTTTAATAATAATTCATCTTTGTTTCTTAAAAAAAAAATCCCATGTTACTGCCTTTTTTTATTTTCGTTATTCATTTTTCTAATAAATTTATTCTATAAAGTTTCTGCAAAATTAGATGAAGAAAAAAAAATTGTAGAGCTGTATTTAGTAATGATGCAATTTCTCATAATATTGGCAAACTTTTTTGCAGACAGATCAAAAAGTCATAAAAAACCATAATGTGTAATATTTGTACATGAGTGATCCTTCATTATCAGCACACTATCTTTTTACAAATGCATAATTAAAGACTCTTCAATCATACACATTTGTTTTTTTCTGCACAAAAAATAGTTTAATTGCCTTTACAATAATTAAGAGTGCCTACACAAAATCTTAATTATTAGCTTTCCATTTATTTACAATAATTGAAATAGTGTAACATATTTATCATCATAAACTTCCTCTGATCCACAAAATTATCCATTAATCTCGTTTTTCTTTTGATCAATGTGTCATTTTATATCATTTCACTAGCTAGTTTTCTAATTCAACCCCTATTTAAACCTACCAGCACTTTACGTCCTTTTAAACACTTGTCATATTCATGATTTTCAAAATTGTAACAATGTTTCACGTCTTTTCATAGAAGAACACACCACAATTAACTATAATAAAAATACATTTTTATTGATAGAACTATTATTGCCTATGAAACTGATCTGGAACAACATATTTATTTTCAAACAAGACGTGTAACATTTAACTTTTTGTGTGGAAATTTGGTTTCTTTTTATGTTGTTTTTTCAGACCTCCAACCTCGTTATAATATAAAGAATACCTTAATTGTAGATGGAAATAATTTTGTAACAGCACATATAATCAACCTTTAAAATTGTTGAGAATATTAAAATACAATTGTGCACCAAAATTAATATATGCATTTTCAAACTAATATAATTTATACAAACCTAATAACTAATCCAAAACATACTTCTATAACCCTAAAAAATGTGAAGGAAAAAAATTACGAATGAAAGTGAAACGGGAACCGACCAAAAGTCTCCCACTACTAGGTCACTACAGAGATTATTAGTTCATAAAACGACGACGTGTCACCTTCACCCCACAAAAAATATATGTAAAAAAATTCTATTGATTGGGGCTTTTTTTTAAATTTTATTTTAAGGAATTTAGACGGGGGTTATTTAATATAGGTAAAATGGTCAAAAATATGTAGCAGCAACTACCCCACATTTCCATCGAGGGTGAGTAATATGTGCTTTATACATTGTCTTTTGTCTTAGCTTCAAGCACGTGGACAAGTTTTTGCTGTATATGTTGAGTTCATGTGAAATATTTAGAATAGATAAAAAGAAATTATATGAAACTGATTTCATTATATATTTACAATTTTAATTGAATTTTACAAGTTAATTATTTCGTCAAATATAGATCATGGGTCAACTAGTTTCATGAAATTAATTAGATTTGTGAAACATTCTCATTAAAAAAAATATAATATCGAGTGTTTTATTACACTTTGAAAATAAAATTCATTTTTTCATATTATGATGATTTCAATACTAGATAATATATATAAGATGAAACATCATTAGAAACAACAGAACTTGAGTGTGAGATATCATCCATGTAAAGATGAGATTATATTTCATCTCTCATATTGTGGGACATTAAATTGTTGTCGCGGTACTTAATAAAAATATTATATTTTTATTGAAATAAAAATATTATATTTATATTGAAATCATGTAAGATTTTCTGCAATTTTGATACTATCTTTATCAACTCTGACAGTTTTTTATTTTTTATTTTTTATACAAGAATAGTAAATACAATTCACCTTGTTAGATAAAGTCTTGATCTGGACAGAGATACATTTCATCTAGCTTAGCCACAATACCATACATCATGTCAACAACTATTTTTGTAATTAATTGATTTCTCAATCGGATCATCGTACAGGGAATCGGATCTGCATAATTTTACCAAAATTTTCTTACATGAAAATTGATGGACAAAACGCCAATCCAAATTAGTTGCCAAAGTTATTTTTAAGTGTTATTTAGTCTTCACAATTATTGAAGTTTTTATTTTATTAATTTTATGAATAAAAATGAATTGAATATATGGTGCTCAATTGACAAATAATTCATAAATTTCATATTTGTATTTTATGAATATGTATAAATAAATGATTTATTGAAGTAAATAATGGGGAGATTGGAAAGGAACGATGAAGGTTGTAGAAAGTGATGTGGGCCCAAAGCCAATAGTTGATTGGCAACTGAAGGCCGCAAAGTATTGTTACATAAACCCCAAATCCTCAGCCTTCCTTGCTTCCATTGCCACACTCAATTTCTCTCACAGACATTTTCACAAACACTTTGAAGTCATTACAGAACGAAGCTTTCACTCTGCAAAAACCGCCATGGCCAGAACACAGCAACGCTACAGAGGAGTCCGTCAGCGCCATTGGGGTTCTTGGGTCTCCGAAATCCGCCACCCATTGCTGTAATTCCTCTTTTCTCATCAATCAATTTCCGACATTTTTAGTTGCGTATCAAGAAAACATACATTTTGTCAAACGTTAAATGTCTAACAAAAAGCTTCATGTGCAGAAAGACAAGAATATGGCTGGGCACATTTGAGACAGCAGAGGATGCAGCAAAGGCATACGACGAGGCAGCAAGGATTATGTGTGGGTCCCGAGCTCGGACAAACTTCTCGTACGATCCGATGGAGCTTCGATCATCATCGGGGAAGCTTCTGTCGGCCAATCTGATGGCTAAGCTACAGAAATGCCAGATGACGTCTATGGCAATGTCCAAGAAACCAGCCATGGACAGGCAAAATCGAGCAGACCAGACGATGAGTTTTGATGCTGGTAATAAGATGGGTGGATATGATCATCATCCTTATGTTGGTGGTGAGAACACATCAAACAATGTGCAAGAATTGAAGTCTGTTGAAGATGATCATATAGAGCAGATGATTCAGGAGTTGCTTGACTATGGTTCAATGGAGCTTTCTTCTGTCATGGATAATTCATCAACTTAATTCAAACTATGTAATAGATCAATGCACTACTTAATTATTTTTCCTTAATCTTTCCAATTGGAGTTAATGTTTATATAGAGAAAGATCTTCCATATATTGGTTTCATTGAATTTTGATTTTCACAATAATTTTAAAAGTTTTAAGTTTAATTAGTCACAATTTTTTAATTATGCTCTCTACGACTAAATAAGAAATTAATTAGCCCATACTTATCTTCTTTATGTTTTTATTCGTATTTTATGTTAGGTTTCGTACTATAATATGATATACTTACAAATTAAAAGATTTTTTAATATACAAAAAGTATATATTAGATGAAAAGCATAATTATACAAATATTATGTATGTTAAAATATATAAAATGATAAGAGGATCTGATCTGATCCAGCGTTTTCTAATAAATAATTAAAGGGGTTTTTTTTTAAGGGGGAAAAAAAGATAACATGTTTTGTGGAAATTGAGGTTCATAATTGGTGATCATTGCTGGAGGAAAATTCTCAACGTCTTTTCATAACTTTATATCTGTTAATTATTGTTAAAAAAAAACTTTATATTTGTTGATTATTGTAATTTAAATCCTTATATCTATTATATAAATAACTGTAATTAATCCTTATATCGATTATATAAATAACTGTAATTATTATTTTTTAATTAAAATAATAGTGAGGCCTCAAGATTAAATAAATAATTTATAATAAAAAAATTAATTTAAATTATTATATATATAATATTTAATCTGAAAATATTAAATTAATTTTTTAGAAGTCAACAAAAATGTAAGAACTGATAATAATATTTATAATACAATATGTTTTCAATTATACAAAGAAAAAAAATATATATATATTGTAGAGTTGTATATAACTATGAGCTCTAGGATATGTGGCACAGCCACAATGATCCTTAACTTTTTTTTTTTTTTTGATATTTTTTGAGATGATCTTATCAAAACGACTTATTAAAATTTAATGGTAATTGTGAAGTTGCAATTAAATTTTAAATAAATATATCAATGTTGTACTTGAATTTTTTTTTCTCTTATTTCACAATTAATATTCTAAAATGTCATAATGTAATTAAAAATTAACCCACAATTCTAGTATTTATTAATTAATCCAACTAGAGATAAAATAAATAATTGTTTGTCAAATCTCCAACAATCCCAATGGGCAATGGAGTATTTAAGGAAATCTTGCATTCCCATTCCATCCTCATATACGGCACGTGGGTTCACGTGCATGTTACGCAAATGGTATGGGCCTTCGCTATTTTGCGCACGTTTGCATGCACATGCTCATCCATCTATTTATGTTATCTCTCTTTCAATTGTATAATTTGGTCGACAATTTTTTTTTTTATATATAAATTTCGTTTTTATAATTCATGTTTTAATTATTGTTGACATGGGATGATTATGCGCATTGGGTTCCTATTCATTTATCCTTTATATATATATATATATATATGATTCATGTAATTTCAGTCTTAATTGAATTAATTTGTTGTTATACGTTTATCTATATTAATTAAAATTTGGTCTTTGTATAAAGCAAAAATACAAATAATTTGGTCTCAGGACTTCTGGATCCACCTTTTATTTGTAATTGTTGTTTTAGGTAGATTTTTATTAGTGATTTGAATTTAGCTAGCTAAGCCAATTTTGGATCATATTTATAAAATGTATTTTGCCATCAAAAAACCTGAACGAAAGTAGGAAGTTGCAAGAAAGAGATATCGAGCATTTGTCGACTGTCGTAAATTGATGCATCATTTTTTTTTTTGTTTCCTGTAACAATATATTATATATTTTATTAAATAAAATATGAGATGAAAAAATAATTTATTATAATATATCCAAACTAGTGAGAAAATAACTGGAGAAGACAATAACAATTTGGGATAGCAAAGGTTTATTGAAACTATTAAAAACACGATCTCGCAACTCAAAAATTGACCTACTTCTCCAATTAAGAGTTAAAATCAATTCAAGTTGGATCAATCTTGATAAATTAATAATTCAAAATTAGGGTAACAATTTGTCCACCATTTAGGGATGAGGAACAAGCTTCTAATATATTAAGCCTAATTCGCCAAACTAATTATTGGGGCCATATATAGTGGACTTATATTTAATAAATTCATTTAAATTTGTTTTTCATCAGTGTTCCAATGCATCAATCATACAGTATATAACGTAATGTGTGTCATTATCATATATAATAAAAAAATTCTCCGAAATTGTTCCGTCAATGGGTTCGGTTCCTTCGAAGATTCAGGTATAATGGAGTAGATCTATTCCGTTTCGGAATAAATATTTATTCAAACAAAATATAATAAATAAATAAATATTCATTCAAATAAAATGTAATAAATAAATAAATATATTGTACTACATAATTTAATTTGAATCTTAAAACAAGTTATAAACTAATAAAATAGACTTGATAACTTACTAATGTAGACGTCCTCTTCTCGAAAACAATAGATTGCATTCAAATTTTTTATCTTTTGGAATTTTCTTGATTTAGATTACATTCAAGTTTCTTTTTTCAAATTTTATTTTTTAAAATTTTCTTGATTAACACTTCATAAGTGGTTTTCAGAAACTTGTTTTTTAAAAGTGAAATAATTATAGGTTTTATAATAAAATTTGAAGGTAAATATATATAAACTTAAATTAAATGTATTATGCATTACTTTATATAAGTTATGAACTAATTATGTGATTAATATCTGTTGTAGTTAATAGATTTTATGTGTTCCAAAATTATTCATTATAAATATTTTACTCTATTACATACTTGTTAATTTCTTTAATGAAGTCTTAAAAATATATTAAATAATAATAAAAATCAATTAATTTCTTAACTAATCCAATATAACAATATAGAAAAATGAATTAAATGATATATATAAATTTGTATATGATTACTTCCTTAAATTGATTTTACTCGGTTCTAAATTTGGTTATTTGGTTCGGTACAATTGGGTTTCACACAAAAAAACAATCAACGGTTCTCTATCAGTTCGGATAAATCGGTTTGGATAAAGTGAAACAATCAACGATTCTTTATCGATTTGGAATTGTTTCAATCAGATTTGTTCGATTATCTTCCAAATCCATACTCACCCCTAATATATATATATATATATATATGGGGTACAAAAATTCAATTACTATTTAGTAACACATGAGATTTGATTATTCTTATCGATACCCGAGAACCCAATAAAATCTCAATTCGCATAACTAAATCTCACCGGATTCCTTCAAAATTGGACGCAAATTCCCGCCACAACTGTCCACGTGGCAGAAGCTGATTGGACATTGACAGGCGAAAGAAAACCAGAAATGTAACTGGAGCAATCTCTCAGATGCATATGACCCGGGGACAAATTAGCCTTGGTAACAAGAGTCCCGCTCCTCCTTCACAATTTCGCCCTAAACACGACTTTTTATTTTTGTGGCTTAAAATAAATCGATAAACTCAGTCCATAAACACTCCTAAACCTATTCATATACTAAAATTAAAGAAATTAAGATGTTTAGAGAGAGAAAATAACTTAAAGAGTTAGTAGTATAAAAAGAGCAAGAGGCCTTCACCTAAAGAGAAACTCAAAGTTGCAAACACTTAAACTCCTACTCAATAAAGGAAGGTTGCCCTAGATTAATAAGAATAAAACAATATTCTGCTTATATATATAGATGTATATTATTTAGTTTTTCTTTTTCTAAATTATTGAAATTAATCTGTTCATAAGAGGCGTTTTCTAGGCGAATTCAGTGCTCTCCCTTTCACCGTGGAGCTGTGTTGCGCCTACAGGACCTTTTAGAGAGAGAAACGTATATACTCTAGGTATTCTACGTATTTGTATAGAGAGAGAGAGAGAGAGCGATAGAGAGAGAAGGGCGAAATGGCGGAATCTGGAAGCACGCTTAGTTTGGAGGAGATCAGAAAGGAGAACGTCGATCTGGTAAGGAATTTTCTCCGATCTGATTTCGATAACTATTTTTTGCTGTTTATGTTAGTTTTAATCTCCAGTTTATGAGAGATCGATACTGTAAATCTGCGCCATGCATAAATTTTGATCTTTTGCATGTTGCTTGAATTTCATCAGTTTACGCTTTGATTTGATTTTGATCTTATGGAACTGGATCACTGATATACAGCTGTTATATTTATTAGTTGTATGATTTGAGTACTAAAGCATGTGCATGTATTCTCAAACTGTGCATCTCCAGATACAGATTGTGTTATCTAATTTTTGTATACATGTTAGGGTTATAAGTGGGATCGATACAGATTTTTGTATGATTAGATAGTGTGTTTTTTTTTTTTTTTTTTTTGTCGGCAAAAAAGACTTTTATTAAATATACGAGTATAAGTCGTACTCTATCTCGTCAAGCGTACATCAATACATCATATTTAGAGTAATGCACCCTTTCAGCATTGTGCGATTACAACTCTTGGTTCTAGGAACCAATCCGATAATGAATACACGCCTAATCGAGGATCTTTGTTGCTTTACAAAAATAATGCTAATTTTAGGTTTGATATTGCTACTGTTCACTGATAAACTTGAATGCATGTGATTAAATGAGATAATGTGACTTTGTTTCTTTTTTTAGTATTTTATTTTATGTCATTCCAGTTTTCTCATTGCCGGGATAAATCTAACTGCCTGCAATTTACAAATTGAACTTTTTTTTGGGTTTGGTTTTCAGTGACATTTAACTCATAAGATCAAGACTTTGAGGAAGATATAGAATTTGATATGATATACAGATGAACATACACATCTTCAGATTTTCAGACTTAACTTTTCTCTTAATGATCATTGTTCATATTTCTCTAATCAATTCATTGTTAATTAATTCAGGAGAGAATACCATTGGAGGAAGTGTTTACTCAGCTGCAATGTTCCAGAGAGGGATTGACGTCCACTGAAGCTGAAAAGAGGCTCCATGTTTTTGGCCCAAACAAACTTGAAGAGAAGACGGTAAAGTCTTCACTACCAATACATTTAGTACCATAATTTTGATCCTTTTTCTACATTATCTGGTATTAACTTTGTTTGACAATATTTCACAAACAGGAAAGCAAGCTTCTGAAATTCTTGGGTTTTATGTGGAATCCACTGTCATGGGTCATGGAGCTTGCTGCGATCATGGCGATTGTTTTGGCCAATGGAGATGTAATCATCCCTCTAAAACAACATCCTTTAATTGTCTGATATTCACTTTGAATGTTAATCTCATCATAACTAGTAAATGATTTCAGGGTAGACCTCCTGATTGGCAAGATTTCGTTGGTATAATGACACTGTTGATCATCAACTCCACCATTAGTTTCATAGAAGAAAACAATGCTGGCAATGCTGCAGCTGCTCTAATGGCAGGCCTTGCACCCAAGACAAGGGTAAACATCTGAACCCAATTCAAGTTTCTATTTTTATGTCCTTAATTCATGAGTCATAATGTGTTTCTGTTTCTATAAGGTATTGAGAGACGGGAGATGGAGCGAGCAGGACGCTGCAATCCTCGTACCTGGTGATATAATCAGCATCAAGTTGGGTGACATCGTACCAGCAGATGGTCGACTTCTTGAAGGAGATCCTCTCAAGATTGATCAATCAGCACTCACTGGTGAGTCTTTGCCAGTTACTAAGATGCCTGGGAGTGAAGTGTATTCTGGTTCCACCTGCAAACAGGGTGAAATCGAGGCTGTAATCATTGCCACTGGAATCAACACTTTCTTTGGTAAAGCAGCCCATTTGGTAGACAGCACTCAGAACGTGGGCCACTTCCAGAAGGTATATATGATCTTGTTTTCTTGAATTCTGATGAGCAAAATTAAGAGCAAAGTGTTATTAAGACATGTTTTGCTGACTTTTATTGTTCTTATATGATATGGTTGGTTAGGTGTTAACAGCCATAGGTAACTTCTGCATAGGCTCCATTGCTGTGGGGATGATCATAGAGATAGTGGTTATGTACCCAATTCAGCACAGGAATTACAGAAGTGGAATTGACAATCTGCTGGTTCTTCTGATTGGAGGCATTCCAATAGCCATGCCAACTGTGTTATCCGTAACAATGGCAATTGGGTCCCACAGGTTGTCCCAGCAGGGTGCTATAACCAAGAGGATGACAGCCATTGAAGAAATGGCTGGGATGGATGTTCTGTGCAGTGACAAAACTGGGACTCTCACTCTGAATAAGCTCACAGTGGACAGAAATCTGATTGAGGTGTTTGTTAAGGATTTAGACAAGGAGTCTGTGATACTTTACGGGGCTAGAGCGTCGAGGGTGGAGAATCAGGATGCCATTGATGCCTGCATTGTTGGAATGCTTGCTGATCCTAAAGAGGTATCTGCAATCCACTATCTTAATCTTTTTCTATTGAAATAAACTCTTCTTTCTTTCATTCTCACCATCTTGTGGTTCCAGGCTAGAGCGGGGATAACTGAGGTCCATTTCCTCCCATTCGATCCTGTCGGAAAACGTACTGCAAATACCTACATTGACAGCAATGGGAATTGGCATCGAATTAGCAAAGGTGCGCCTGAACAGGTAATAAACTCAGAAAAGGTTTCAACTTTCTCTTTGTTTTGCAACTTTAAAACATAGATTTATTCATCTCAAATCATTGGTATGTGAAACTAGATTGTTGAGCTCTGTGGGCTTAAGGAAGATATGAAGAAGAAAGTTCACTCTATGATCGACAAGTTTGCAGATCGTGGACTTCGCTCGCTAGCAGTCGCTCATCAGGTGTGGATTAGCAAGCAACAACCCCGACTTTTCTCAATGTACATATACTATCAACTTGGCCTAATTGACTATTTGTTATTGAACAGGAAATACCAGAGAAGACCAAGGACAGTCCAGGGGGGCCATGGACATTTGTAGGTCTCTTGCCACTTTTCGATCCTCCAAGGCACGACAGTGGAGAGACGATCAGACGTGCACTCAATCTTGGAGTCAATGTCAAGATGATCACCGGCGATCAGCTAGCAATTGGAAAGGAAACCGGTCGAAGGCTTGGAATGGGAACGAACATGTATCCATCTTCCTCACTTCTGGGACAGCACAAGGATGAAGCCATTGCTCACCTCCCCATTGAAGAGCTGATTGAGAAGGCTGATGGCTTTGCTGGTGTCTTCCCTGGTGAGCCTTAAACTATGCTCACTTTCATACTCTTTTAAAAAAATCATGTACCAACTCTAACATGGATCATTAACACAGAGCACAAGTACGAGATTGTCAAGAAGTTGCAAGAAAGGAAGCATATTGTTGGAATGACAGGAGATGGTGTGAACGATGCACCTGCTCTGAAGAAAGCAGACATCGGTATTGCAGTGGCTGATGCCACCGATGCTGCCAGAAGTGCTTCTGATATAGTCTTGACTGAGCCTGGACTGAGCGTGATCGTGAGCGCTGTTCTAACGAGCAGAGCCATATTCCAAAGGATGAAAAACTACACAATCTATGCTGTTTCCATAACCATCCGAATTGTCCTTGGTTTCATGCTCCTTGCTCTTATCTGGAAGTTCGATTTCTCACCCTTCATGGTGCTGGTAATAGCAGTTCTCAACGATGGAACCATTATGACCATTTCGAAAGATAAGGTGAAGCCATCTCCCATGCCTGATTCATGGAAGCTGAAAGAGATTTTCGCCACTGGAATTGTTCTTGGCACTTATCTTGCAGTGATGACAGTGGTTTTCTTCTGGGCCGCACAAGAATCTGACTTCTTCACAGTAATATTCAACTCAAACTCTCCTGTTTATATAATCAAATCATAGCCACAAAACAATAGCATTTCATCCTTTTTTTTTCCAGGAAAAATTTGGAGTAAAACCGATCAAGAACAACTACGCTGAGCTGAATTCAGCTGTTTATCTTCAAGTCAGTATAGTAAGCCAGGCCCTCATCTTTGTCACTCGATCAAGGAGCTGGTCGTTCGTCGAAAGGCCTGGTCTTCTCCTCGTGGCTGCCTTTCTAATAGCCCAGCTGGTAAGAAAAGCTCTAAATCAATATCTTTATAGCAAGTTAACAATGCCTGATGTGTTATTATTCTGTATTCTTGCATAGATTGCAACTCTAATTGCAGTGTATTCACACTGGGAATTCGCCAACATCCATGGCATCGGATGGGGCTGGGCGGTGGTTATATGGGTATATAGCATAGTCTTTTACTTCCCTCTTGACATTTTCAAGTTCATCATTAGATATGCACTCAGTGGCAAAGCATGGAACAACATGATTGAGAACCGGGTAATTTTTTTTTTTTTTCCTTTTTTTACCTCCTTTTCACCTTCATATGAATGTATCCAGCATTCATTTGAGTTCATGTTTGTTTTTTTTAGACGGCTTTCACCTCAAAGAAGGACTATGGCAAAGGAGAAAGGGAAGCTCAATGGGCTATGGCGCAACGCACCCTACATGGCCTCCAAGCTCCGGATAGTTCACACCTCTTTGAAGACAAAACCAACTACAGGGAACTGTCTGAAATAGCTGAACAGGCTAAGAAACGCGCTGAAGTTGCAAGGTAATATGTCTTTGTAGTGAAGTATTTTCACTGCTTATCAATCAATCTTTCATGATTCTTGACATCTATTTCTTTCATCTGATTTATCAGACTCAGAGAGCTTCACACACTGAAGGGTCACGTTGAATCGGTGGTAAAGCTCAAGGGCCTTGACATTGAGACGATTAATCAGAACTACACGGTCTGAGAACATGAGAGAGAATGAATGAAGGTAGAAGCTGGAATAAAGGGAGAGTAAACAATAAGAAGTAGAAATCTAGAGTTGATTCCTTGTTTTTTGACCAGATAATAATCTTAGTTGCTATTACTATCTTTTTTTTCCAGTTGATTCACATTACCTAGTTTTGGAAATGGCAAATAATACCCTTGTATGCTGATCGTTTGGCCAGAAAACAACGTATTTGTCTGCCAATACTTCTTGTGATGGGAAAACACTTATTTTGAGCCATTAATCTATATCAGCATATTGTGATATATACTTTTGAGTCTCTTCTTCTCTTTGCTTCTATTCACTATTAGTTCAACAAAACATTGTAACATCGATTATTACATAATCACAAATTGCAAAACAATCACTCCTCAGTAATGCTTTTTAAACCAGGTTGCCAACTATCTATAGATACAAGAGAAATTCTCCCTGGAGATGATGATGATGATGGCCCTTCATGTCCAACTCTTGCATATGATTCTTCACTAGACTTCTTCATGCTCTCCGTTTTCGTTTCCTTACTTAAACTCTCACTACTACCAGCCCTGATCTTGTTGCCAACACTCTTTTCGTCATTCTTGTTATTCCTAAACAACCAACAAACAGAGGAGTCATCATCTTTCTTTAGGCCACCGTTTTGCTGATCAACGGCCTCTCTTAGACGAGGGTACTTGAGCTGGAGTTTACGTATTGTACCTAAGGGTACAACATAGTACTTCTGGCCAAGAACAAGGGTGGTGTCTGGTGAGACAATGGCGTATGGCTGTTGGAACACGATGGGGTGAGCTACACAGCATTTGGGGTTGCGGTTAAGCAGCTCCGAAGCTAGTATAGGCCTGTCGTGTAGCTCGACATGGCCACCTGGATGAACTATCTTCACAAACAGGTTTTTGCTGTTGTTTGTACATAACCAGCTAGAAATCAAGTTCATCTTAGGATCTTTTCTTATGGGAGTTTAGGAAAATTTTGATCTGTGACAATATGTTTGTAGTTATATAGATAGTATTAGTAGAGAGGTGATTGAATTATTCTTTTACATGGCTTATTATGAACTTTGGTGGTCTCGGAAAAAACTATGTTTTGTGTTTCTGATGTTTGGATTCGAGTTGGATACAGATAGTTTCTGTCATTTTGTTGTTATGATATTTTTTAATTTTTTGTTTGGAGACTAGAATGATTGGCGATGAAAAGATTGGTATGAAAATTTTGTCATTTTTGGACTTTGTTTCTATTAAAATTTTAGTCTTTTGCATTACTTTATGTTATTGTTTTCATAGTACGAGTCTACGACTTATGAATAAGTGTGGTATTTCAGCGTACATCCTATGCGTTCTACTAAATGTAATTAATTACATTTTTTATATAATTATGTTGCACAGACTGTGTCAATTATGTCTTTAATTTATAGTGATTTTCCACTCAGTATAATGCATCGGAGGTAGGATATATATATGGGAACTTTAACTATCTTCTTTTATAATTTATTTATGAGACAAAATTTGATTGGAATTTGTTTTCTTTTTAAAATGTAAAACCAAACATAGTCTTAGTTTTCTTCCCATTGAGATTCCTAGACGATTTTCATCGATTATATCAAGATTTTATATTATTATATTAATCTTCTAAAAAATATATTATATCAATTAGTTTTTATTTTAGTAAGGTAACTCCCTTGTTAAAATCCATAGGAATAGGATATTAGTACATGTCATGGTAGGTAGGGGCGTATTTCAACATTATTAATTCCATAAATTAAACATTGACAAAATGAAGTACTTGTATTGTACACGTAGAAGAGATTTATCAAAAGTATTAGAAGCACACATATATAATAATGGCTGGTAGATAAATTCAAAATAGTTTTCTTGAATTTGTTGCAACTCCTTTTTGTTTTTGCTAATGGAAAAGTTATATTAGTAGATACTAGTAGTTGTCCCCGTGCATTGCACGGTTTGTTATATAATATGTAGTAAATATCAATTATTTTATAATACAGTTTAACTAATTATAAACATTTTGAAAATATAAAGTATTTAACAATTAAAAAAATATGAATTTACTTAACTATATAATATATATATATATATATATTAAATATCTATCTAGTTCATAATAATCATGTTTATATTTGAATATTTAATAATATTTTCATCATTAAAATATATCGGTAAAGGATATTAATATTTTCCGTACAATGTTGATGGTATTACATATTTAAATATACAACTATTAATGTAAAAAATATTTAGAATGACATAATTCCATTACCATACTACTACACACACATATTATATATAAATTTCTTTAACAATGTTACATTTATTTATTTATATTAAATATGATATTAGATATCCATAAATAAATTAATATTTGTTATTAGGTTTATTTTTGAACAATATCTGTTATTGGGATTTATGAAATTATATTCAATAAAAATTAATTTAATTAAGACCAAGAAAATATATATGAACAAATAAAATAATTATAATATTATATCAAATGGACCAATTATATAAATTGAAAATTTTATACAATATTACAATTCCTAATGCAATTAATTCATTTATGAAAAAGCCTATTACATTTAAAAAATATATTGTATAATAACTTGGGAAAACAATTAAATTAAATATGTAAAAAACCAAAATAAATAAATAATATTAATGATTTGACATTTTTAGAAGGGAAAAAGGGTATTTTTGTAAATTTTTCCAACTTCTTTGATGATTTTATATAAGTATAGATAACAATAAATCAGAACCAGAACCAGAGTTAAGAGAAGAAAAACTCCAACATGACATGACATCTAGACTTTTTAAGACACTACTTTTAATTTACCAAAAAAAGTATTATTTAAATAAGATAATCGTTAAAATATAAATTCTATTATTTTTAATTATAAATGGGTCTCATAGTAAAATTCCAAGAAATTTAGAACCAACTATTTCCGAGTCCAACAACATAACGAGAAAGAAGTTAAATAAGGATTATTCTAAGCAAAAATGCATTAAATTACAATTTACATTATTTGATGGTAAAAAGACTATGTTACGTTTTGGAGCTAAGGATACTCCTATCTCCCAGGCCCAGTAGCTCATACGCTTAATCTGATCCAGATTTCTATCATTCCTAAGAAATGTCTCCAAGAAAACAAATTAAAACAATTCTTGCAAAACTCAAGGTTTAGTAAAGAGAATATCACCCAAGCCAAACTCGATTTCCAACGTGACACGGTGGCCTCGTCTAGGCTTTAATATCGGGGTTGTCACGGAGACCAAGCTTCGAAAGAACAAGGCAGTAGGAATCCCAGTCAGTTCGTCTCAAGTACTTCAACAGCTTCTTCCTCCTTTGAACCATTGCAAGGAGTCCCCTTCGAGAATGCTTATCCTACAAGTTCACATGGTATAGCATATTCATGAGTTTATAATTTACATGGCAACAAGATAAACACAAAACCCATCTTACACCAAGTGTAATACACTAGATGTAGGATGGAATATGCCAAACAAAATGGGACTTGAGAATTATAAATGTCAGATTCACAAGAGAAGTATGATATCCATGTGCAATAGACCAACCTTTTTCTGTAGAACAGTTGACAGATGCTTAATCTTTGTTGTTAGTTGAGCCACTGAAAAGAACGAAGATCATTTAAGAAACAATTCTTCTTTAAACATCAGCGCAGATGAAGATGACGATGAAATCCATTAGCAGGAAATGTAATAAAACAAGACAAATAGAATGAGTAGTGCAATTCTTCATACATCCACTGCCAGTGTCTTCTAACCATTAAAGTAAATATCCACAGATTCCATCAAATGGTTTTCAAAAAAAGAGAATATAAAAATTTTCAGGTTAGAGGAAGGTCCGATTTAGATCACCCACGTTGTCAAAGAAGTGAACGACCAACAACCGAGATTTAGACACAAATTTCCCTTTTGAGGTGCAACCTTCCCCATGAAGGCAAATTAAAGCTCAAGAGCAAATCATAAGGGACATTCAATCTAATGGCACAGCATTTTGAAGGCTCTACGTGATTGTAAGCCGCCAACAATCAGGGGTTCCTGTTGGGAATTCTATTAAATATCTTCACACCTGATTTTCTCTTTCACAGTATGAAGACATGGTTCACTAGAAAAAAGGTTTTTAGAGATTGAGTAAAGGTTATATCAAGGCTGCCATGATCTGAAAATTTTTAGGCTAATTTATGAACATTAAATATTTTGCCAGTGGTACTTGATCAAGAAAAATGATATGTTCTGTGAATTAATCAGAGGATACATATCTTAATCGGAGGTGAGACAGCTTTACCTTGAACACGAGCCGAACCACAATCTGACTCCGACATTTTAAATTCATCTCTCACTTTTTTAAGCTCCAACTTTAGTTTCTCAGCAGATGACATATTGTCAGGATGAAAATACTGTGCAACACATGAAAATAAAAATATTTGTATCAAACAACTTAGATGGTGTGCAGTAATGAAATCAACATGCTAATTGCAACAGAAACATAAAACAGTAATTGATCAATTGTGAGTATATCATTTTCAAGAAGACTGCCTAACTACAGTCATGCATGGATGATGGAACACTTAAAAGAATAGTGCATACAGTTTGAAAGACTTAAAATCATTATGAAAACAAAAAATTAGTGCTTGAACCTATTTAATGCATGTTAAAAAGTTATTCTTCATGGTGCCATTTTCATAGTACATGAGAGATATCATCCACACAGGATCTTCTGTTGCAAATGCAACTCTGATGTGTTGTATTGTATGATTGCCACGTCTAAAAGTTTATCACATTTCGAAAACATTGCATTACAGAAATTAGCATTTGTTTGGAACAAAAACATTGTTTGATATTAAGCAGAACCAAAACAGACAACACCATTTTCCTCAAGCCCTTTAGAAAATGTTCTCAATGAGATTTAAAGGGTGAAAAACTTGGAACTGAGGGAGACTTGTATAGAAATACAAAACTGACATGGCAAGGATTATGGCATGAAAAACACGCTAAGGCTGCTTAGAATCTCACTGCACTGATTTAGGACTTCCAAAAGCCATATAGCTTTAACACAACTTTTCCAACTTTTATTAATGTCAAACTTGACACTGGCACATTTACAGGAATGTTCACCCTGTGTTAAAGACTTCATTGATTGGTCGAACAGGCAAAAGGTATTAAGAGATTTATATGGTAACAATACTTAAAACCAAGACAGCTTTTACCTTCTCAACTAAGTCAGTCTTTGGAGGATACAAGTTATAGCTTTCAGTTCCACCTATGGAACCCAAAAACCCAATACTCTGCACTGTAACAATTTATCCGTCACCAAGATGTTAGTTATACAGATAGATGCATGACTGTGCATCTTGCAAACTATTTATAAAAATCAATATAAGAGAAAAAAAAAAAAGGAAGCATGTCTATAAATTTGTCTGCAAGAGGTTAGAATTACATGGCATTGCGTTGTTATGTCTAGTCAAAAAAAGGAAGCAAATACAAAAAAACGTCCAGAGCCAGAATGATATAGAACCAATAGAAGACAACAATAACCATACAAATGGGAAGCATATGAGTGGTTGACAAACTAACAAAAATTCTTTTCCATGCAAATCAATTCTAGATGGAAGCCAACACCCAGAAAGCGAGAGAGGTAATTCGGAAACCAAAACAATTCAGGCCCTCTTGGTTTCATCCCAGTTTTGGTTCTCTCATTCGCTATTTACATGATCAAGTTTCTTCTGTCTTTATATCATATTTCAGTTTGTTTTCCCATGTGATCAAGTAAAGAACTAATGTCATTTTACTGCTAAATTTACACTGGAGACACCCTTACAACAAAAGACATCAGGGAATGTTTTAGTCAAAATGGTCATTCCCAATTTATTCTCTGAAAATACAACCAAACACCTCTACATTTTTCGATGCATTTACCCTAACATTTCCCAAACATTCATCCTCAACTTCTTCTCCTTCAGAAAGCATGTAAAATTCACTCAGTCTATTTTCAAGCTACCATAGACATCAGCTCTCTTAAACACGATTGATTAGCTCTAGAAACTTGCATCTCTACTTAATTCTGCTAATCTATCTTCATTTTTATTTTGCTGCAGAGAAATTCTACACAAGTGCTTGCTTCCTATAGTAATCTTATATCTACACTAACCCTGCAAATGTGCAACCTAACAATAATATAACAGTGTAAAGTTTTACTATGACAACAGAGACTCAGCATATATATGTAAGTACATATACAGCTTATGGCTACAGAACTCTGATGATAAAAACACACGACGCAGAAGTACATGATGCCTAATGTAGGCTGATGTAGATATCATAAAAACAATTTAATACTGCAAGATACTAGCAGCATGCCATAATGATGGTTAGATAAGAGGGGTACTGATAAATAGACATGTCAAAGTTAACCATTTCCCTAGGTTAAAACAGATACGCCTTAGAATGTTACTTCATTCCCACAAGTCCTTATAGTGATTAAAAGATTCATAGAGCATCCAGTTACAAAACTTTCGAGGCTGCACCTACAGGAAGTAAAATCTTGATTCACTATTTCGATTCAATAAATTTAACTCCCTACTTCGAGATTAATGTTGGACATAACATCATATCCAATAATAGGAAAGAAGCAAAGTGAAACAACACCTCGACAAACTTAACTCAGTTATTAAAAAAAAATAAAAAATTAAGCAAACCAAATGAAAAGGAACAAACTTACCCTGGGAATTCATATTTTTCATTTGTTTTGACCGTTCTGAAACTTGAATTTCTTTAATTCCATCTCTAACGCTGGAGATAACAGATTTGGGATGATTTGCATCTCTCTCCTCATTCTCAGCACCCCTCAGCTTAGCAAGCCTATCATTCAATTCTTGTAACGAAAACCACTTACCCTTTCTATTCTGCGGCCTCAACGCCTTCAGCTTCTTCCCCAAGTCGACATGATCGTTCATTCTACTAAGTCCCACGGACCAGAGGCCTTTTCCCCTCGTCTCCTTCCGGAGAAAGGATGGGATTAAACTTTCGTTTCCCCCAATGGAATTTGGCGAACCCTGGTTCGAAACCGACCATTGATTGGAGAGATTTCCACTGGAGTCATTCTGAGCGCCCGGATTATGCTGACGTAAGCTGGTGCGAAGGGTGTTGAATGAAAACTTACCACCCGAGGAACTGGCCGAGCTATTTCCCTTGGCATTGACATTTCTTTCGTAGAGCTCTTGCAATGAGATGTGTTGATCAGTAGAGGACGACGGCGGTGGAGCGGCGGTGCTGGCGCGGAACTCTGAGAGCTGGCGACGGATGTTCGAGTTCGAATCGGCTCCCGACGCCGGCGGAGTACGAGGAATTTGGTGGCGGTTCTGCGGCGGAGGGCCTTGTTGGAGACTGGATTTAACGTCACTGAATGAGGGTCGCGTTTGGGTGCCAGGATTCAGGTCGGGTTGGGGAATGTCAGAGGGGGTCTCAGGATCGGAAGACGAGGAGAAATGGTGGAGGGGATACGGATGCGGACGGGCGGAAGAGTGAATGTTGATGCGAAGATGGAGGAGGCGTTTGGTTATCGCCGCCATGTGCGGCGGCGGGGCGGTGTATTGAGGTTGTAGAGAAGAGCGATTAGGGTTTTGCAGGACCCAATTATGGAAGGAAGAACGTTGCGATCTTAGCCGGTCGATTTCATGTCTTGTTTTCTTACACTAGTTAAAATGCATTAATTACTTCTAGTGATTTATCATTAATCTTGAAAAATGTTGTTTATAAATAAAAAAGACTGCAAAAAATATTTCAAATGTTCTTTAATATTGAGATTCATCTTACCGTCTTTTATTAATTTGGAATATCAAGTTTTACATCGCATTTTCTAAATTTTAAAATCTGACCATCTTCAAATTTATATCTAGTTTAATCTTCAATATTTGAGATCTCATCATTTTCAAGACAACATGTTATTAATATTATCTGAAACATTGTTCGAGTTAATTATTAATCGCACCACAACTATACAAAAGATCATTTAGAATTATTTAATTGGGTTATAGACAGAAGAAAACTATCTGAGGCTATATGTGAAATTATATATGATAATCAATCCTCTATCTATAATTTTGTATGTCGTTAATTTTTATATGTATCATATACGTGTCATTACCATGCATAAAAACAATATTTGTACAATAAAATGCAAACAGAAAATGCAATAAACTGTTATAATAAATCTAAATTACATTTGTCTCTTAAAAAGAAGAAAAACACTGAATTATCAAATGAATTATTGACGTGTAATAAAATATTGAGTTAGTATTTGTGTTTATTGTCATCATTATATTCTAGTGAAAATAGATATCGAGTGTGGTTCTTTAAGAACTCTTTGAACTTTGAAATTTGAATATAAACAAATTAGGTGTATTTTCTTACCCGCTTTAAATTAAGGTTGGATATTAATGCCAAGAACAACATGTTGATATATTTATATCTCCATTTATATTTAAGTTTTTCCACTATTAAAATTTTCAAATCTCAAATAGAGATATTATTTGGTTTGAAATTAAGGCAACAGAACCACAATTTTTACATTGTTTTGATTCTCATCCAGAAGTTCAACAAAAAATGTTCTGTATGAGGAGAGGAAAAAAGAAAAAAGTTAGATCACATTGGGTGCTCAAAAGTCCCTAAATTTGGATATAAGATTTAGGGTTTGTTGGATAGTGTGAATATTATAAGATGAATAAAATTGTCTTCGCAAAAATTATTATAACTTGAAACGGGTAGAGGGTTATGAAAAACCACGCTTTAATGAGTCGTAGATTTGTAGTTGATAAAATTTTTCAAGTATTGTTAATGTTCATTGTTGTGGGTTATACCTAACACCTTCCAAATCTAAAAATAATAATAATAATTTAAAAACACATCACTCATATCAATTTAACATTAATAATCATTATATATTAGTTTCATTATCCATCAATCAAATTTATATTAATTAAAAAAATTCATGAATTGTATTTATTAACAAGCGATTTGAATAATTTAACAAATATATTAATATTGATTAAAATATATATAAAATTAAACAATCAACATGTAAATTGAATGATTTAGTTTTTTTAAAAAAAACTACATGGCATTCGTATATAAACACTTATTTTCATATGAGTTGTTAAATTAATATTAAAAATCCATTTAAACATACTTACTTAATTATATTAATTATTAAATTAAAACTAATTTTAACTATTAGTTCTATTTTAGTTAAAATTAACTGAATAAAATTATAATTCTAAGTTATTTAATAAATTTCAATTGTAATATGAATATAATAATATAATTCTTTTAATTTCTTTTTAATCTCAGTATATAAACATGTTTAGAATTTAAGGTAAATAATATGGACATAATATAATTTAAGGGATAAGATAAAGTATAAACATATAACTAAAATTTTAAAAAATATATTACAGAAACATAATATGCAAAATATTTTGTAAAAAGAGAAGGAAAAAAAATAAAAGAACTATTACATGTGCAAAACATTTGATAGAATGAAAGGAAAAATAAAAGTCAAACCACATACATGTACAGTGCAAACCTTAAGAAAAACAATTATTTCTTCCATGTGGTTTAACATGTTTTTATAGGAAACACTTACTCAAACACCATAAAAACACACACATTAAAGTAGATATACATTAATTAACACCAAATTTTTTTAGTCATTCATATCCAAAAAAACAAATTGTTGTGGTGCTCTAATGTATGCGTTTATATTGCAAACATTGAGCAAACGATCGATTGCAAACCTTAAGAAAACGATCCTATAATTGCAACATTAAGTCTATATTTGTTTTGAATTTAAGGTGGCTTGTGCAAATTTGAATTTGAGATTTATGAGGATTGTGTAAGTATGAATTTTGAAAATTTTATATTTGTTTTAAGATTTTGTAGGATAGTATTATAGTTAAGATGTTATTTTCATATTGAAAATTGTAGAAAAAGTTGATGTTGTTTGTTTGGATTTGTAGAAAAAGTAAAGAAAATGATGTTTTTTATTGAGAATTGTAGAAAAAGTAGGTAGGATTTTACAAATCTTTATTCAAACATGAACGGGATCGAACTCATCCAAAATTGAGATGAGCCAAGTCCAGTCCAAACATAGTGCAGGAGAACTATGAGACTTAGAATTGTTAGATTAAATAAAAATTTGATTTCATAAGTTATGAATTAGGAGTTAATTAACTCATTTTTCTAACAAATACATAATGTGATATTGAAAGCCAAAATAAAGGTAATATATAGAGGCATAAAATAAGAATGGGGGCATGCGAGTCACGCCATTTATGGGGGAGCAAATAAATAGAGACGCACCAAAGTACATGTGTACGTACACACACGGGGAGAGCGTGGAAGACACGCTCCAACCATAGAAAGCCAACAGGATTCAGGGCCCCACCTCAAACAGGCTCTGATAAGTAATAATCAGCCCTTTCATTTCTCACCTCTATTTCCTACTTCCATTTAAGTTCCTAAATCAATGGGGTTCTTGATTCGTGTTCATTTGTTATTCTCTTGTTCTAATTTGATTTAAAGAAAAATAATTTTGTCATGATAATAAAATAAAATTTAAATTAAATTGAACATATTTTTACTTTGCAAAACAACAGTTATTTTGAAGCAGCAACTATGTACAGTATATAATCAGAAAAACTAAGAAATGTATTTGTAGTTGGTGAAATTGAAACTCAGAGTCTCAACTCTTGCTTGATAATTAAAAGGAGAAATTATTAAATTCTATTTGTGTTTGATTCGAAAATTTAACTTAAGTTTATCTTAGATATAGAATTTAAATTGGATTAAAAAAACATTAATAGATATTTTGTGATTGCAAAAACTTATTTTTCTAGTCTTGCAATGAAAATTAAAGCTAGCTACATTTGAATTTTGAAGTTTATACGAGAACATAATAGAAAAATATAATGGCCTCGTATTTCCCCATCAATTTTAACCAAATAAATTTTCAATAAATCTTAAGTCTACTGTTTTTGAAAGTTGAAAAAATGGTAAGAAGAAAATGACACCTCTAAAATAACAAGTATTATTTTATGTAATATTAAATTTTACATGAGATATATTTTCGGAAACCAATTGAATTCATTTAAAAGTTTTGAAATATAACACAATAGACAAAAAAAAAAGATTAACCAATGAACATTACGCACATTTCATCTATGATAATAATATGTTTCACAATTAGATTTTACCAAGTGTGTGATTGTTTAAGGACATGCCCGTTCAATTTTAATGTTTCTTAATTAATTATGACAAAAATTCTAAACAAATCATTCACATATACATGATCGAATGGAGTAATAATATGATCAAAATATTAAATTTTACCTATAATTTCCTTATATAACTTATAACTTTTTATCTTATTAATTTATCTAGGTAAAATAATTAATAAGATTTTTTTTTACTATTAATGTGTAGTTGGATCAGGATGTATATATTAACAGACACTACAAGAAAACTGTCCGACGGTGACAGATTTTAGTGACGGAAATATTCCGTCAAAAATTTGTTACGAAATAGTAACATAAAAGATTTTGTGACAAAAATTGTTGACGGAAACTTTTCCGTCAAGAATTTCATCAAAATTATGTAGTGACGGATTATTCCGTCACAAAATAGTGACGTCTTCGTGAAATGTATACAATTAAAACTTTGTACGTAGGACCAGGTAGAAAAATAATACATTGAATAACAAGCTGAATGAATACACGTATTGAGCATTAGATTTAATTGAAACTCATTTAATTACGAGTGACACTTGTGTGCCCCTGGGGCACGGATCCTAGTCCCCCAACCCACCCCGACCCGCTCTGACCCGCACACACATAATACTATTGAGGTATTACAGATTTGTTTTATAAGTATTACAAACATGAACTAAAGGTATTTGATATCCACCGAGTATATGTGTGATACCTTTAGATTTATGAGATGCGCGCGCGGCGAGTGTGGGCGCATGGGCGCGCGGTGTGGGAGCACAACATGGACGCGTGCGGTTTTGAGGTATCACACATTTGTTCTATAGGTATTACACATATGTGATACCTGAAGAGTATATGTGTGATACCTTAAAACTTGTGAGGTGCGCGCGCAGGTGTGGGTGCATGGGCGCGCGGATTTGAGGTATCACATATTTGTTCTATAGGTATTACACATATGTGATACCTGAAGAGTATATGTGTAATACATTTAGAACAAATGTGTGATACCTTTAGAATAAATGTGTGATACCAACATGTGCGCTCGCGTGGATGCACGGTAAGGGCGCGTGGCCCACACGCCGGATCGGGTTGGGGGCATATGATTTTTTGTCTTTAATTACTTAGATTCCGGTCCCTTTCCTAATGTAACTCACTATGATAACATGTCTACATTGGACACATTTTAAAGTGTATTAGAATTATACGTAAGTATTATAAATTTTAGATAAAAATAATAATTTGGATGATTCTATATATGGTGCATCTCTCTACTTTCATTTGCTATGTATATAATTGATTTTTATTATTTTCCTAATCTAACGGTGAAAATTAATTAAAAAAACATCATCTTATGATTTAAATTGAAAAGGTATACAAGTACCACAATACACTAAATTAAATTTTAAAAAACTAACTCTTTGATTATAAAATGTGGATATATTTGTTTATATCGACCGTAAACATGGATTTCCAATATAAGCATATATTTAACCTTAGTTCGGTAGTCTATCTTGATTTTCTCCCAATTAAACCAAAAAAAAAAAGTTCTCAAGATTTTCTCTTTAAAAATTTAAAAAGGTTTGTCTAGATTTCTTTCCTTATCTAACAACAAAAAATCGCCTTTCATTATAAATGGCATTTAATGACAATAAATTTATTATTGATACTCCACCAATCTCTTTTAGAGAGAGAGAGATTTTTTTTTCCCTTTTTAGATGTTCCATATATATATATATATATATATATATATAATCCACTTTCTATTTATTCTTATTCAATTTAATCCTTTTTAGTCTTCGAAAACATATAAAGAATTAAGAATTAAATTATATACTCCATTCGATCATTGCATATTTGCATGTTAATGGGTATGAAATTAGTTGTATGTATGTATGTATGTATGTATACATATTAACTGTGTCTTTGAAAATGACCACGTGGATTTAGGAAGATGATAATGGTAGATGGATAAGTGGATTTGGTTTGAAAGGGCAAATTGGTAAAATGACTTTCCTTAGAATACATCAATTGGATGGCATTTTGGATGGAAGTGTAAAAGTCTTGCCCATTACTGGATTTGATTTTGTACTAGAATTGATTATACTTGATCTCAAGTATCGACTTTAGACACTGGATATAGAAAATACTGAAAATACCCTTTTTAATCCTTGTTCACCCCAACACCACCCCCCCCCCCCCCACAAACAAAAAACAAAAACGAAAAAAAAAAAACAAAAACAAAACAAAAAAAGTCACCAATTTTACTTCAATTTTCGAAGTTTTATGGTATATCCTCCTTAAGAAATCATGTCTTTCCAATTTCATGGAGATTACTTTTTATTAAGTCTTAATTTCTCCCTTACAATGTATATATAATTTATTTGTTGGTTTGACTATTTCAATTATATTTAACTTATTCACAGTGAATGGTGTTAGACACAAAGAGAAAACGAAATTAAGTCTGATTTCAAATATGATTTTGTGAGATTTTTTATAGAGAATATTATTTATAAAAGATCTAACATAATAAGATATCTCGTATTCTCATTAATATTACTTTAGATAGTTAAATTTTACTAGTCAATCAAAAATTGATAAGCATCAAAGTCTCGCAAATATTATCAAAATAAATATATATTTAATTTGATAATTATCTTACAAGTTGATGAATATCAAATTGTAAAGAATGATGAAGCTATCAGAATTATACTTTTAATCCTACCAGTATTTTCCATTAACATCTATAAATAGAGGTTTGATTTTCATCATTTCACAAGAATTGAAGAATTCAACAGTTCTCCAAGAATTGAAGAGCTCTCAACCAATGACGATATTCAAGTGTTCTCCGGCGACGATTTTCAAGTGTTCTCCGACTGTGACGGTATTCAAGGGTTCTTCGGCGGCGATGATCTTCAAGTAATCTTTGGCGCGGCAGCGATCTTTAAGTGCTGAAGATCTTCAAAATTGTATTTTAATTCGAATAAGGTGTTAAACCCTCGAATCAAACAGTTTCTTTGAATCAAGTTCAAATCTAAAGAAGATTTGATCAAAAGACAACTTCATATTCATGCAAAGAGAAGAATTAAAGGATTTTTAAAGAGCACTTGAAGATCGCCGCCACCGAAGAACACTTGAATTGAATACTTGAAGATCACTGCCACCGAATAACACTTGAATATCGTCGTCGCTAGGGAACAGTTGAAGATTGTCGCTGAGGAACACTTGAATATCAACCCCGATGGGGAGCTCTTTAATTCTTGAGTTGTGATGTGTGGAATGATGAAAATAGGACCCGATGTTGATGGGTGATTTGATTGATCCATCATAACTTAATATCTATTCAAGTAGAATTCTGATAGGTTTAGCATTCTTCACAATTTGATATTCATCAACTTTTTTTTAGATAATTATCAAATTAAATGTTGTTGAATCATTAAATCGTTGAGAAAGTTGGGAACATAGATTCTCTTTTTGTACAAGTCAATTAAGTATCAGTATGAAGAATTAAGGTTTATATTTATACTAACTTTCGTTATATCGAATTTCAAATTTTAAAATCCAAAATCCTTATTTTCTTTGAAGGCCTAAATTAAATTTTACATCGATCACAATTCTAACATGTAAAATACACACACTAATGTTAATACACTCTACTTTATTATGTATCAAGTTTTCACTATTTATATAATAATATAAAAATCGTAATATAATATTTATAGATGAGAACGTGGACTTTCGTGTGTTGGGCTTCTAATTTAGTAGCCCATTAATCTGAATGAGCCCTATGGCCACAAACTATGTGTAGGATTTTTATATTTTATTATTCTTACAGTTAGTGCTGTACATTTATCTTATCATATCAAAGTTTACACTCATAATGTATTTATAATACTTCACTTTTAGTTGACTACATACATATAGTTTAAAAATCCTAATATGAATGTTTTATGATTATTTAAAAAAAAAATTTCCCAAAATTCTAACATAGTAAATAATCATAAAACATTTAGAAATATTATCCTCAAAACATGTTCTCTATCGGTTAAACTATGCTAAAAATTTAACGCATAAGTTTAACTATCAAAAACTACAACAAGAAATTACAATTAATAATGATTCTCACATTTATATATAAAATGAAAGGAAGCACATAATTTTTCCTCCTGAATTTGCAAATTAAACCTAATTTCTCAACTACTGAAATTACACACTGCATTTATTTCCAATATTAAATGCGACACTACACTCACATACATATTTATTTATTACGAAATTCCAAAAATAACCTCAAATAGAAAACCACATTTTGCTTTGAGTGTGTTGATGTAGTTGTACTCGAAGTAGGACAATAGAAACACGTACAAGTAAATAAAGCAGCACAGCACCTCATGCCACATCTTTTTTATGGGACCCATAAATATTAAAAAGTTATATCTGTTGAAAATGAGAAAAAAATAGAAATTAAATAAAATAGGAAAATCATCAGCCCACCCATATGTTTAACTAGTAACTAGCCCCTCTCCACCCCCCCCCCCCCCCCCCCCCAAGTCACACACTAGGAGTTGTCAATAAGCATCTTCACACACACACACACACTCACACTCATGTCATACCTCTGGTCCTCACCTATATAAATATATAAATATAATTTAATTTAATAATAATTATATAGTTTCGAAGAAATATATAACTCGCCCCCAGATTTTCCTTGCCACCACCATTCCATATTTTCATTTTCATTCTCACTTTTCATATCTCCAAAACCAAACCCTCTCTCTCTCTTTCTCTCTCTAGAAGAAGAATCCAAATATTATAATAAAAGCAGGAGGAGGCATGAGTGGCGCCGGGGAGGAGGAATGGGTGAAAGCCGCCATGACAGACGACGCCATGGTGGTGGAGCTACTGGTCAGTCTCCACGGCGCCGCGCCGCCGCGTCTCGAGCGCTCCGCCTTGCCACTGGAGTGGACCGTCCGTCAACGCCGGTCAAAGACCGTGTCTGCCAACACCAACCCGAAGAAGCAGGCCCATAGCCAGAGAGCAAGCCCCACCACGCCGCTGTCATGGAGCGGCGGCGCCACCTCCGTCAGCGGTGGATCTGGTGGCGCCGGCGCCGGCGTCTCTGAAGACTCGAGCCGACCTCTTATCCAGAAACTAACAAGATCTAAGGTTTGTGTAATATATCTATATGGATACGTAACAACAATACGTGTTTCTACGTGTACCTGTGAGTGTGTGTGTATCGATATTCTAAATTTTCCGGCGCCGGCGTTGGGGCAGCACCGGTGGCGTGGCGCTTACAATATCCTAGGAGGAGTGTGTCGTGTCAGGTGTCATTCGGTGGTTTCTTATTGACCATAGTACCCCTGCGGAATTCGGATATTTACTGCCACGCTTCCTGTAAGAAGTCAGACAAACTACCATCGCCCTTTTGTTCGCTTCTTCTCCTCATCACCTGTCACCGTTTTTTCAGTTTCACAAAATGACAAGAATACCCCTCCCCCATTTCACCGATCTGGTTCCGGCCACCCAAATGCCCTTCCTCAAATTCCATCCATCTTTGACAATTGATTTTCTTTTCCCATTAATTATTATTATTTTATTACAGTTGTATTTTTTTTTTTTTTCAGATATTGAAAATGTTAGTATGTTGTTAATTCAATTTCAACGCGTGTATGGACAGACGCCCACACGAGATTGAAATTGTCATCACTTTTTCCCCTCACCACCCCAACCCCATTATTATGCTTCTTGTCCTCTCACACACCCCCCTTGACTTTACCAAATAGCCCTCTTCTTTGTAAGAGCTTTTTGGTCAATTGGATTGATCATACCATGAAACCAGCTCTACTTCAAGAGGTCAATTCCGTCAATCCACTTCTTGGAGTGATTACGAGACCCAGTCTGTGTCTAAATATATATTTTATTTGTAAAATGGTTTCAATTTTTGAAATGAATAAAAAGTTTGTGATATAATTAAATATCAGAAAAAATCTAGAAAATGAAAATGGTGAAAATGGCAAGAAAAGATCCAAAGAGAAAAGTCCATGTTTGGAGTCACCAATTCCGTGATGGTCAAACTCCATCCAAAGTGTTGGACATTTGCATGAAATAATTAGATTAGGCTTTTAATTTTGTTTCTAGTCAAAAGGATGGTAGAGGGCTATTTCGGTCAATTCAGGGAGTTGGGGGATGCCCTGTTTAAGCGGTGGCGTGTTTTCGTGGCAAATAGGTCTGCGTTTAAGTTTGGTGGGAGCGTTGTTAGTGGTTGTGCACTTTATATAAAAGCTCTTTCTTTTATTTCTTTTTTTTTAATAATAATTTTACAAGGGTGTGATCTGGTGCGGTGGGAGCATTTGGCCTATGGTCCACACCTGCTTGTCATTACCCTCCAACCACAGAATGCCATCTGTCACACACGAAGCGAACATTTCGAGGCAACCCATAATTAATTATTTTTCCTTCCTCTTTTATTTTCTCCTCAAATGATATTTTCTTTAAAACTATTATTTTAATTAAATATTTACATTTATCTCGTTTAAATATTTATACCATTGTTGCTCGTAGGACAAAAAATCAGTTGGGGGATGTAAGAAAGCGATAGCCTCATCTTCAGCCTTTTATATTTTGTTTCACTTTGGTAATAAGTTTTGTTAGGATTTTACCAACGCAGTCAAAATTATAGGAAGCTTTATCATATTTTAATCTAGGTAAAAGGGTTAAAAGAAGGTGACTGTGGCTGTAACTTCCATGCATGACAGAGTGTGAACGTGGGTGATTTTTCTTTTTCTTTTTCTGTTTTATTTATATTCCTCCCTTTTTGTGGGTCCAAGAAAGGTGGATTCTTGTTCAAATTAAATGTACCTTGTAATGAGGATGTGTGAAAATAACAAAGTGTGGAAGATATATGGCTTGGGTGGATTTAGGTTTGTGGTTGGAGGTGGGACCATTTTTTTTTTTTTTTTTGTCACCAACTATATTTGTTGTCAGCTTATAATGTAATGACAAATCTTACTCTTGGACATAACTTATTTGGTTCCTTCAAGCTCACCCCTCCTATTTTCCTTTTGCTTTTCAATGTCTTTTCTTCCTTCTTCCTTCTTTTGGCTATAACTTTGTGTCAAGGGACTTAGTTCAATGGCTTTTAAATGAAGGGAAGAAGAGTCGAGGAGCATCCGTTGCTCCAAATCTTATCCTTTTCTGCCAAAAGTAGCAGTGTAAAGTTTCTGAATGTGACTTGATACTTTTTTTTGTGAGTTATCTATGGTATTGTTAAGTTGCTTCATTATGTTGTTTCTTTTCTATTTGACTATTCGTGAAGCTACAATTCCTCAACATAATGTTTTATCAAACCTAAACGGGCACGTGTGCGTATCCACTGACGGATCCACATACCCCCAGGTGGGGGCACGTGCCCCCACAAATATTTGAAAATTTTTCTGCAATATATACTTTTATTCTTCTATAATATATATTTGATAGTATTGGTAGTATTTGATTAGACATGTATATCATACATATATATTGCGGCCATTGCAGAAATATATTCTTCTTATATAATATATACTTGATACTTATATCATATAGTATCATGTCCAATCACATATATATTGCTGGCCATGATAGTATAATTTTATATCATATTTATTCTTCTATAATTGATAGTATATATTGCTACAGTTGAAAGGGTATTTTCTGCAATGAATATTATAAAGAATTGTCTACGCAACCGGATGAGAGATAAATGGATGAATGATAGTTTGATTGTATATTGAAAAAGGGGTTTTTGATAGTGTTGATAATGAGTCAATAATGCAAATATTTCAGTCAATGAAAACTTGTATGTTTCAATTGTAATAGATTGTTATGTATTAAAAAAATCCTTCACGTATTTTATATTTTAGTTATTTTGTGCCCCGCCATTAAAAAAGTCTGGATCCGTCCCTGTGCGTATCATTAGGTATTTATTTATTATTATTATTTTTTGGAATGAGGAGCTGATCTGTGTAGTTACTTGAGATTTAGGACAATATTCTGTTTGATTGACATGATTCAGTTTTCACTGATCTTCTGCTGTTCTAATTGTCTGTTGCAGGTTAATGGCGATAGTGGAAAGTCCGGCTCAAAGAGGTCGAGAAAGAAGAAGGTGAATCTATTATTAGATTTATTAAGCTTTATATGGAAATATTAAAACAAATTCTTTGGCCTAACCGTTGTTGCCAAAAGAGCATTAATTTCTATGAATCTTGAATTGCTGTAAGTATTCCACTATTGTGGAAATCTAGTTATGATTGTGTGCCTTAAATTTGAATGATCAAGTTTACCAACTTCTACACCAGTCACAATTTCCATATTGACTAGAATTTGGGCCGCAATTTTATTTACCTTAACTAGAAAAAGTAACACGTCGTTTCTTTTGAGGAACGTCGATTTCTATCTTTGCTTGGTTAGTTTGAGGAATGGACAAAACCAATCAATGTGGAAAGCCCCTTGTTTGTTTTACCTTTTTGTATGATGTTGTAATACACATGGATTCTAGCTGATACATTTTAACTGATTTCTGTGACTCTTAACTAACTACTTGTTTTGTCTTTTTGCTATTCCCAGACCTTGGCAGAACTCAAAGACGAAGTAAATTCACTGCAAAAGGAAAAACGGGACTTGAAAAGGGTACTTCACATCTTTATATGCTAATCGATAATTAAATAAAACTTCGCTAATATTCATCGCTAAATATTGACTATCACCCGTCTTTTACTTCTCAGGAAAAGTCTGCCTGGCAAATGAATTTAGAGAAACTAAGAGCAGAAAACGAGAAATTGAAGAGAAGAAAGGTGCAATTTTTATCTCATCCTTTCGTGTGTTCTTAACACGCTACATTGAGTTCATAATCATGTGTCCATCAAAATCTTAGCAACCAAATCCTTGGATCGATAAAAAATGAGCACCTCTTTAGTCTAGTCTTTGTTCTTGTTTGGAAAAATAATGTCCATGCATCTTCTTTACAGATTGAACTTCAACCTCTTCCAGAGAGATCCATTGCTAAGGAATCAAGTTCAGACCAACATTGTCCAAAGACAACGCCCCGTCATCACGACACTCCCATCATTCCACCAAACGGTTGTCCCGAACCTGATGCAGGTGCATTTGCGCTTCCTGATCTAAACATCCCGTTCGATGACGATCCCAACCCTGATGTAATACATGATGTCAGTTAAACCATCTGGTTAGAATCTTTCTCCTACAAATATAACACGTGACTCCTATACTAAATAAGGCCAGGCTAACCTTTCTTTAGGACAAAGTGTACTATAACTATATGATAAATGGTACCAATTACCAACACATCTTCAAGATCAAGCATGTTGCAAGTAGTGGAATTGTTATTAGGATGGATCTATTCTTTTTGTTTACTTATGAATGAAGAAAGTGCTTAGGGTTAGTTTAGGGATCTTATCTCAATCATATATGCAGCCACATTCTTTGTTTTTTGTATTTTTCGTTTTCGACGTGCAGTTCTCAGAGGGGGCCGTCCTCATCCCTGTTCCCGTTCTGTTTAGTGTATTCGGGGAGATCTATAGATCTGATGTAAACTGTGTTGTGTAATAGTTAGATATACATATGTTGTCTCTTCCAAGGAAAGACTTTGGGGTAGATAGATTAGTCCATTGTGTTGGTCTTTAGTCTAGCTTTACATGAAAATTCAGAACTGAGAAAAATAGATAGCTATTGATATTCACTTATGATCATTTATATATTTGTTTTGGTTTAAATTCTTTAGCGTTGTTGTCTAAAGGTTGAAATATCAATCAGAAATTAATTTCTTTTTTTAAGAATATTTGAAATATGATATTAAAAATAAATAGAAATAGGCCCGAAATTTCTGATCATGTTGTCCTCAATAATCAATATTATGGTCTACAATAAATGGATTAGTTATACTATCAAATTGGACTACGAAATGAAAATAAAATAGTTGTTAGTTAAGCGCACTTTGTTTGGATTTTATTATTGGGCCCAAATTGGGGTATGTAGCGTGACATTGTGGTGAGAAATGGATTCAAAATTAAAATGATTAAACCAAAAAATGTATAATCTTGGTTTATACATTTTTTGGATTGAGCATAAATATGTCTAGAAAACTTCATTTTTATTTATCAATGAAAAGTGCCATTAGTAGTTTGAAGCACTCATAAACTTATGGATTTTGATTTGAAGTAGGTTTTGAGCTGAAAACTGCAACAAATTAACACTAAAAAATATCTGTTCTTTAAAAGTCAATAATCAATGAAAATTTATTTTACAAACACCCCATATACAATTCTAGTACCATAATAATCTAATAAACAAACGCAAAGGATTGAACACCCAATTCAATGAAACACATACACCGTAAAATAAACACATCCACTGTAAAATTATTCTTTACCATCAAATTTCTAAACACTCCATAGCATTACCATTTTGCTTTTTTAATTATATAACATAAAATTAAATAAATACTAAATAGTGAATGTATTTATGTCTTTTAATAAATACTTATTTTTAATTTAAATTTAATGAGGTGACTTTAGTAATGGCCTAATTGGTGGGTTGATGGCCCAAAAAATAGTAAGTTTGATTCAAACTTATATTACGGAGACATAAAATATACTTATAAATTACAAAAATATTATTAAAAACACATGTGTAAATAAATAGAGATCACTAGAAGAAAACAATGGAACTGATACCTTATGTGAAATTAAAGCTGTAATTAACCGAGTCAGCTTAAAAAATAGGTTATACAGGACAAAATGAATAATAAAATTGTGATTACAAACAAAATTTAAATCCTGAAATACGAAATGAAATTTGAAAAATAGTTTCTTCTGTTATATTTTATGTTTGATTTCATATTCTATTATCTTTAATAAATACCATATATTAATTAATAATATCATTATTAATACATGGAAACAACTGTGAAATATAGGATCATTTACGTTAAAAATTAGACAAAAGTAATGCGAAGAAAGAGGGTTTTCCGCAGAAACTATTGCTTAATACTAAACACTAAACCGCCATTGATCAAAAAGCACTAATCACTAGAGTGACTAAACATAATTACATTTAATAATAATAATAAGGATAATCTTAGCAGTTAAACCCTAGCCTGATCATTAATTAAGTAGGGGTAAAGAGATGTGCAAGAGATGTTACTACACAGCATTTCCGTTTAATCTTCATCATCTGATCCTTCGATGGTGGTGTGGGTCCCATCGTGGGCTGTGGGATCACCGTAGGAACTTGGAAATTAGTCCTGGCTTTAGAGCCTCTCATCCGCCTCGCCGCCGCGTCGTAAGCACGCGCGGCTTCCTCCGCGGTGTCGAATGTGCCGAGCCAGTGTCGGCACCGCCCTATGCGGTCGCGTATCTCCGCCGACCACCGGCCCCACGGCCTCTTTCTCACTCCTCTGTACCTCTTCTCTCTCCTCATTTCCTCTGATTTGTCTCCGAAGAGAACCCTTTCACCAACAACAGCAGCAATTCCTTCAAGAACATGAGGGTTTTGATCAAGATCAACAAGTGAAGTGTCGGTTTGATCGGTGTGGAGATGGGAATTGTTTCTCTTCATTTTCTTGATTTGGGATTAATGTGAGAATTAAAGGATATATAAATAGGAAGGTAATGAATTAAATTGGAAGAGTTCATAATATATTCAAAGTGTGAGTAAATATTAATTAATACTCCCTTCGTACATAAATATTTATGGCAATTTTTTTTTTACATTAATATCTTTATATTTCAACATTATTACAAAAATGACATTTAAAAGTGTATATGATTTGATTTGATGTGCATATTATTACAAAAATGTCATCCAAAAATGCACATCCACTTGAGTCAACTGCATTTTTTTAACCTATGTGTCCGGTTAACGTAGGTAAGTTGAGTCGGGATGGAGGGAGTATTAAAATTGGGAATGAGTTGAGTTGAGTTGATTAATTTGGAAAAGACAAGGGAAGATCAAAGGGTGGTGGGCATTAAACTAAAAAAGATCACAAGTACAGGTTTTTTGCTTGCCAGATGGGATATTCATATACTCCTTCAATCACTTCTACGTGCTGCACTTATATCAACTTCAATATTAAATTGTTTGTATATATACTATTATTGATAATAATATACAGAGTAATATATATAATAAATTTGTTCCAATCATTTTATTTTATTAATTATAGAAATTTGTTTATGTGTCAAGAATATTTAAGGTTGGTCTGCAGGGAGTTGACCGTAGTTTGGTAGCCACTGAAAAATCCAGAATGCAAAATAGGGTTTTCCTGATAGAGCTTAAACAAGAGCTTAATTGGGTATATATGTTTTTCTAAACTAGGTGCATTGGAGAAATGAAGGTGGGTTTCTTTTGAATTTTGATCACATCAAATCAAGGCTTGTTTATATTTGGTTGGTTTTAATTAAATTAGGGTTTTTTTAAATGCATGAAAGGGGCCAAATCTAGCGTTTCAAATTTGACAGTGTTGATGATGGCAAAACGCACGTTTTAATTTGACAGTATTGATGATGACTATCTCAAATTTTATTTGTTTTTTTTCAATGTAAATCTTCTAGAGTGGAGTGAAAGGGACACTTTGATGGTCACTTTTGCTTGTAAATGTTCCCAAGAAAAACTATTTTGCTTTGGTTCATATCCAATTTTCGACTTATTTAAGTATATATATTATTGTTTATTGGTTTGGATGATTAGACTATTTATATATAGAGGTGTCCATAATTCGGTTTAAATTGAATTAATCGATCGAATCAAGCCGAATCGAATCGAAATATTAAATTTGGTTCGGTTTTGGTTTTGATTTTCGAGTAATTCGGTTAATTCGCTTCAGTTCGGTTTTGATTTTTGAATAATTCGGTTCGGTTCGGTTTTGAGTGAAAAATAACTGAAATATATATATCATATAAAATTTATATAATAATAGTAAATAAATTTGTGATAATAGTAAATTTTACGAGTCTGATTGTTTTACAAATTATATAAAACTGGGGTTTATAGTTAATTAGTTATAAGTTATAACTATAAGTAATTCACAGCAAACATCATGCTAAGTTTAATATGCATATACACACACACGCATAATATCTAATATATACATGCATATTATAATAAATCATCAGAATTATTATTTATTTAATATTAAAATTAATTTATACTTCCTGCTCAATTGTAGTTCATAAATCATATTATAAACTAATATTAGTCGACAAATAATCCACACAAATGGCAATAAGAACTTTTTTTACTTCTTGGATTATATCTTGTGTTTCTACATTTTACTGCACACGCAGAAAATAAATCTATACTAATATAAAAGTAAAGAAGTTGGAAATATTTACAATTTTATCATTTTCCCTCTAAAAAAATGTCACATCATAGATTTCCCTTTTTTTTTTTTTTCTCTTTCTCTCTCTTTGATTTAATTATGACACAAGCTTTTGTCCTATACAATTTTAATAAGATAATTTATTATAGAAAATCTTAATTTTCATGTTAGCACTCTAATATATATTGTTTTATTTCTTCAAACTAATCAATGAAAATAATTATTTATGATTTTGTTTCTATTTTTATATGGCTCTTTGTTCTTTTTATAATTTTTATCTTAGTATATTAATATTTTTGTTCTATGCTTAGATTAATATATAGAATTCTCAATCAATTTATTGAGTTATAATTAAAAAAAATTGTTTTATATCTAATCCAATTATTTGAAATTAATAAATACAATCATGTAAGATGAAAGAATTATATAAATATAGTTATTTAAATTTTATTTTTTTAATTATACTCTAATATTCGGTGTGCATATAATTTATTACATTTTGTTATCAAGTAATTGATATTTATCACATATTAATCATTTATTTAATATTACGTAATATAAGTATAAAAAACAATATATAGTTATGTAAGTTCAATCTTTTTTAATAATTAAATGTTCTATACATTCTACTTTCTTCTAAACATTTGTGTTATTTTATCAAAAATTAAAATTTATCACATGTTATATGAGAAACCTTTACCGATATATTTTAATGATGAAAATATTATTATGTATTCAAGTATAAAATACATCATTGGCTATCTGTCACTTTCAATGTTAAGCGATATTAATGTCTTTTTTTTAATACAATTTATTTAAAAATGAAAGGTTGGAAATATATGATTGACATTATTTGCATCAAGTATATATATATCTTCGACTTAAGTAATTGAGTTTAATTTGAAATTCGTAATTGGATATATATATATATATATATATATATATATTAAACAAGATTATTATGAATTAGATAGATATTTAATATATAGTTAAGTAAATTCATATATTTTTTAATTATTAAATACTTTATATTTTCAAAATGCTTATAATTAGTTACACTATATTGTCAAATAATTGATATTTACTATATATTATATAATAAACTGTGCAATGCACGGGGACAAATACTAGTAATAATAATAATGCACATAACAAGAACAGTTTCTCAGCAAATTTCGATTTTTTCGAATCGGTTTGAAATTGATTTTTCATCCTAATTCAGTTGGTTCAAAATTTTCACATACATAATTCGGTTAATTCAGTTTTGGTAATTCAGTTTAATAGTCGAACCAACCGATGCACACCATATATATATATATATATTAAAAATTCATTCGACTTACAACTTTAAGGAAATATGTTTTTTAGCATTAATTTATTGATTTTTTTTTCTTTTTTGAGACTAAAGACTAATTATTGAATTTGGTATTGTTTCATTTGATTTGGTTAATTATAAATTAGTAAAGGGCTGGGTAATATATATATATATATATATATATTTAAAAATTGTAAATAAATTTTCAAATATTAATTTCAAAAAATTATTTATATTAAAAAAGGATAAATTTCATAACAAAAGCCAATTTATATTTTAGTTCTCAATTTTAAACCTAAATTTTGACATTGAGTAGCACTCATGTGCACTTGATGCACATATGCACTAGGGTTGCGTTCGGGTGTGGGTTGACCCGAATCCACACACTTTTACTTTTTTTTTTTGCCCTAACATCTATATTATGTTAGTCATACTTTTATATCATATTAGTCATACATTTATGTTATATCAGTCATACCCTTATGTCCAAATATCATACCTTTGTTTAATATTTTTAACTCTAAAAAAACCATAATTTCACCACAATTTGTACATGTTTACCTTTATATGATAATACTCATATCTTTATGTGATATTATTTATACATTTATATCAACATAGTCATACATTTATGTAATATATATAAAGGTACAACTAACATAATTAAAATGTATATCTAACATAACTAAAATGTATACCTGTTATAACTAAAAAGAATGAAAGGTTAATATGTCTGTCTAAGAAAAAAGCTAAGGTACAACTAGTTTTACCAAAGCTATGAACTAACATAACTAAAATGTATGGCTAACACTACTAAAATATATAGTTAACATAACATAAAAGTTTGGTACCTGAAAGCATTTTTAGGCGGATTTTGTCCGCGACCTGGTGGCGTGTGCGGGAGCTTGGAGGGCTGGGTCGACCTGAGTGCACGAATTTAGGGTCCGTGCACCAGGTGTACAAAAGTTTTTGTCTTTGACATTTCTAAAAAATGAATTCAATTTAACCTTATTTTTCAATTTAAAGCTTCAAATTAGATTGAGTTCACAATTAAAGACAATTTTTTTTTGAATTTTTTTATTTGTATTTATAGATTTATTTATATTTCAATATATATTTATATCTTGGATTAATTAAGACAAGTCGGATGAAGATCGTTCGAAAATTGTATTAATTTATCTTAATTTATCCAAAATAGAAATACATATTCAAACATAAATGAATCTATAAATACAAATAGAAGTAAAAGAAAAATAAAATCGATTTTTTTAAATTGAAAACTCAATCTAATTTAAAGTTTTAAATTGAGAAATAAAGTTAAATTGAGCTCTTTGTTTAGAAATTTCAAAATTTGAGTTTAGAATTAAAAACTAACTAGTAGTACTCCTGCACGATGCGCGATTTATTATGTATTATAACAATATATATGATTTGCAATAATATAATGAAGTTGTTATATTAAAAGGTTATTTATGGCATCTTATAATTTCAAAATTTGTAAAAATCAATATTTTTTATTGATAACATCAATATTCAACAATTAAATATGAAAATAAAATTGAACATAATATAATAATAGTTTTGTGTTTGTGAGTTTTAATTTATGAATAATTAAGAAGTGATTAATTATACTTACTAATATGTTTTGTTCATAATTTTGTTCCTTTATATCTTATAATTATTTTTAAAATTTATAAATAATTTTCTACATTGTTTTTAGATGGATTTGTTCAAAAAGCATTATATTTATTCCAAAACAATTTAGTTTATATTTATAAATTTAGTTTTCAAATTAATTTTAAATTTTAAAACAATATTTCTTAGATTTTTGAAACCATTTTTCAGATTTTTTTGAATCATATTATAGCATTATATTTATTTGAAATAATTTTGAATGAATTTTATCAACTATTTTTATTATTTTTATTTAAAAAAATTTATTCAATTTATTGATTTTTATATCTTACAAAATTAATATTACATATATATTTGAATTAATTTTAAAATTTTATTTGTTGATTTAAGATTGTTAGTATTAATAAAATCTGAAATTATTATTATTAATTTCAAATTTTATTATTATTTTAATATTTTTATAATAGTTTCAAACTTTTAAATATTTTACAACCCTTCATAAAATGAAATTTAGATTTTAAAACTATTTTCCACATTTATATATTAAAATTATAAACTAAGTTTCAAAATTTTAATTTTTGATAATATTTAAATTTCATTATTTTCAAATTTTAATTATATCATTAAAATATAATCATATCATTTAAGATAGCTTCTTTTGTTTCATATCTACTCATATATATAAATTATAAGATAGTTTATTGTGTAAGATACATGTGAAACTTATTCTATAAGATACGTAAAAGTTATTTAGTTTTTTTTTTCTTTTTTTTTATTGGTTGATAGTTTGGGAGGAAAAATGACAAATCTGTAAAATTTGTCAACTTCTTTCATTTTATATATAGTATAGATATATAAATTAAATATTATTATTAAATAGTCAAAAATATATAAATATTTATTAAGTAGAACATATCAGTTGTGGGATATATCGTCATGATATATCAAATAAGTATGAATATTAACATGAGTAAAATATAAAATATATACAAAAACTCATGTAAAATCGTTTTACAAATTTAATTTCATGAGACGGGTATTTTTTAACCCGACCCGCACCACATGAAAGGCGCTAAGCCAGTGAATTCTCACCCCAACTCAATGGAAATTCCTTAGAACCGCCCAACCCAGTGGGCCCAAAAAAATGAGGCGTGAGCAAGTCGTATGCTATTATGGCTTATGATATTTTATCTTTTTATCAATTAAATAATGAATCAAAATTTTGTTATGACATGCTGTTATAGCTTCTTCTTCTTTTTTTTTTTCTCTCTTTTTATTAATTAATAATGAATCAAGATTTTGTTATGGCAGCCGGGGGTTATGATTTTATTTTTTTTGGTTATGTACATAGGATTGAAATTTTGTGATAATGTGATATTGAATTTTTTCAAGTTAAAATATTACATATATTTTTTCATTCATAATTTTTTTAGATATATATATATATATATATATATATATCAAATCAATAAATTGTCAATTTTTTAATAAATACGAGCTAATTGAATGTTTAGATAATACTTATTTGCATTTTAATAAAAGTAATATTAGTAATACATGTATAAGCATTAATTTTATAAGTGTTTTATATAAGTATGTATTTTATAGCTATAAATATGCCTTTTAAAGTTATAAGTATAGTTATAAGTATGTGTTTTTATTCTAATTGTTATCTTGCTATATAAGTAAGTTTTTTTGCTATGTGTTTTACAAAGTTCTTAAACTTTTTTTTGGCAATCTAATTTACAAAGTTCTTCATTTTTTTTGGTTGTCCTGTGTTAATGGTTGACATCCACACCTTCAGTTGGTTTACAAAGTTTTTCAACGGATTACGGAGCAAATCCAATTTATTACTAAATTCAATGATGAAACAAAAAAAAAAAAAAAAATATATATATATATATATATTTTTTTTTTTTTTAATTTTTTTTTTTGGTCCTGTGTTAACGGTTCACATGGAGCTAGGGGTGGAAATCGGAACGGAATTTCCGATATCCGTCGGATCCGATCTGAAAATTTTCAAATTTGGAACGAATATTTTTAATCCGAAATTTCAATTTTCGATTTTTCCGAAAAATTTCGGATCGGAATTGGAATTAGTTTTAAAAATTTCGGAAATTCCGAAATCCGATCCGAAATATTTTCAAAATTTAATTTTCGGAAATTCCGATCCGATTTTGTTAAGTGCACAACAATTCTTGGAATATGAAATGTAGAATAGAGGCGTTTATAGAATCAAACTCAAGACCTCTCACACTCAAAACAACAAACTTACCACTAGACCAATAGTTCATGTTGCAAATGATTCAAACATTTTCGTAATAGACAAAAGATAATAGGCAGCATTTCCGATTTTTAAGTAGCAAAATATAACTATCAATAATTACAATATGACAGATTCAAATATTCAAAATAACTCAATAAGTATGAATTAATAAGCATGATTACTTACAAAATGATAAATAGTTTATAATATAGTTTTATAGTTTTATTTTATACTATATATTATATACTATATACTATAATATGACTAAAAAATTTTCATATAAATTTTATAGTTTTATTTTATACTATATACTATAGTATATATTAAATATATTATATACTATATCACTCATCTCTAAAACAATGTGAACTATGAGAATTATAATTTGTTTTATGTTTGAATCTATTTTATTGCTCTATAAACGATTTTCAGAATTTCCGAAATTTCCAAAATTTCGGAATTCTGAAATTTCCGAAATTTCCGAAAAATCAGAATTGGAATGGGAATTGATTTTTCAATTCCGAAATTTTTCGACATTTTTTCAAAACACCTTATTTCTGATTCGATCCATCCGATTTCCACAATGTGGAGCAAATCCAATTTATTACTAAATTCAAAGATGAAACAAAATCCTTTTTTTTTTTTTGTTGTCTAACGGTTCACATTCACACCTTTGGTTGGAGCAAATCCAATTTATTACTAAATTTAATGATGAAAGAAAATCCTTTTTTTTTTGTTGTCTAACGGTTCACATTCACACCTTTGGTTGGTTTACGAAGTTTTTCAACGGATTATCGAGCAAACCCAATTTATTACTAAATTCAATGATGAAGCAAAATCCAGTCAGTTTGTCATTCTTTTTTCAATGATGAAGCAAATCCAATCTCTGTGTATTTTTTTAATTCGTTGTGTTTATATTTTTTTTCCTTTGTTAGAATTTAATTGTTAGGTTGACAAATATTTTCTATTATTTAAATCATTATATTATGAAAATTAAATCAATTATAATCAACATTGAATATATCAATATAATTGAAAATATTAGAAATTTAATTTTGTAGAATATTGATATAGATAACTCGCAATCAATATCGATATTATGATATTGTTTGATATTGTATCCATTTATATAATATGATATTTTGTGTATTCAATATGCATGATATTTCATGATTTTTGTTCGATTTTATACTGAGATCGAACAAATATCAAATATCGATATTTTGCAATATTTTATCGAATATGCATGAGATTTCATTATTTTTGTTCGATTTTATATGGAAATCGAACATATATCAATATTCTGCTGGATAATTTTGAGGATAATATTGATATCTTTACAAATATATATTTGTAGTCCACATAACATTTTTGTTGTTGATTACTATTGGATAAATATATATAATTGTAATTAAAGTGGAGTATATGTTGAAGTATATAATATAATAATAACAATAATTTTTTTTTTTTTTTCAATTTGGTAGTTCATCAAGTAGGATAGTTAATAAAATAACAATTTAAAATTAACATTCTTATTTTCATTTTTATTTTTCATTGATAGTTGATCTATTTTTCTAAGCTTAGATTGATAAAATCTCTATTTATAATTTTAATAGGCTCTGTCATTTAATTTAGCAATTAAATTCGAGATAGTTTGATCAATTAAATTTATCTTATTATACTTTCAATTTATCATTTACCTCTTGTCGTTTTATGATATCACGAATATTGGGCATAGGAATTTTAGTTGGGCCTAAAGAATGTGTGCATTTTCAACTTGAATATGTGAGTTTGCAAGACCACCCATTGTTCTACAACTCTTCTTCCTGGCACATATATACTATTAACCAGAATCAACATATAACATCTCCATTTATATTCCTACATCTTAACAATTATGATTTCATATATGCAACAAGAAACCTAAACATTAAAGTGAGGAAAACAACGAGCTGCCTCCCGTTTATCGCTTGTTTTTCCTTCGACTGGTTGTCTTTGTTGCCCCTCCGCCCCTACTTTTGGAAGATGATGATTCTGCAACTAAAGGCTCGGCGTTGATCTCCTTCACCTCATCCGGAGTTGCTGGGTCTTGCTCTGCATTCTGATCTTCAAGGCATGCCATCAGACTTCTTAGCTGCATGTGAGAAATGAAGGAGTGAAATTTCATCACTGAGCTATGGCACTTACGATCAAGAAAACTTATTGAAACTCATAGTGGTTCACTGATCACGAATGCTAAGACAGAGTCGAAGACAATGAAAAAGAAGTATACCTGCTTCTCCAATTCTTCAATCTTTCTGTCCTTTATCGTCAAAAGTTTCTTCTCCCTTAATATAAATGAAAAAACTCGGTTATAACATGCTTAAGAGAACAACTGGAAAGTAGATATTGCATCTTATGTATTTTACTAGGAGCGGCTTACAAGATTGAGTCCAAATTCAACTAATTCTAACAGATATGTAATTCGACCAAATCATATCTAGGTGTCTTTCATATCAATACACATGTTAGCTGATTATCCAGGCAAATTGACCAAAATTGCACCAATTAGCTATCCATAGCTAAGTTGGAATTGACCAAAATAGCAACATGTTGCAAAGATTAGGATTTTATTTATTTGATTATTATTTTTTTGGCTATTATGCCAAAAATAACAAGTTTGTGGGGGGAAACAGGGTAAATATTTAAATTGAGGTCTAATCTTAATAGCCAAAAACAATAAACAGTGAATTCTAAGGAAGATCTGGTTGAAAAATCTTGCATGAAAGAGTATATTACCTTTCCTCAATAACGTGAATCTTAGATTCCCATATTCCCTGGTTCCTCAAAAGATTGTCATTAATCTAAATGAACAAAAGCACCACAAGTGAGATCAGTAGCAACCCAAATAAATAACATAACTATAAATGTCATTTTTAGGAAGATTATATGTAATTCCAGAATTTGCACAGACAAGATATGTTAGTCAAATTTACCCACCTCATCAAGAAATCTCTTTTCTTCAATGTACTTATCTAGCTTCCCCTGCAATTTCAGCAATTTTGGGTTTTGACTCAAAGCCTTCTCAACGGCTATAGAAGATTCTCTTTCAATGTCGTCTTCAAGTTCCAACAGTTTAGACTCATAATACTGTGACCAAGGTAGAGAGAGCTTGAAGAGTCAGTAAATACAGTATTGTTATATTTTAGTAAATCAATAAAAATGTACAGCTCTATTATATTTTAGTAAATCAATTATCAGTTTGAGATAAAAGGGGGCCATGTAAGTTCAATAATAAAATAAAATGATGTGGCTGCTCAACAAAGAGAGGAACTTACATTTTTCTGGCTTTCAAGTTGCGAAACAAGAAGATCATTGTACTCGTTCTTTATCTGCAAAAGGAATAGTTTAATAATGAAGGAACTACAACAAATGGCAAAGGGGTCAAATAAAGATCACAGTCATGATAGATAACCATAGATTTAAAAGTAAAAATTACATATTCAACTCCGTTGTCCAAAGTGTCACTGTTTCCCATGCAATCATTGTAATCATCATTATGATGCCTGCACTGATGGTTTAACTCAACCAACTTCCCATCAGTTTTAGATAGGATCAATCGATGGACATAGTTGTCACCCGCATAGTCCCATACGCGTTGTGTTTCCAGCTCAATTGAATAGCAGTGTTCTGTTTCTTTCCAATGACTGATGGCATGTCCTTCATTGTACCTATGACATGGAGAAAATCAATATAGAATGTTACTTTTTCTTTCTAAACAGTCATGACTCTGTTACTTGGATACCATAGAATATAGTCTAATTAAAGTAAGATAAATTTATACCTCCCACAGCCAACAAAGCCACACACGATACACATCCAAAGATTTTCTGAAGTTTGACAAACATAGCATATTGATTTCTCAGGCTGTTGCTGGCAGTATCTGCATACCTAAACAAGTAGCAATCAGTAAGTATCAGTCTGGATAGGATGTCCAACAGGCATTTACAACTTAAAACATAAGCACACAACAATAATGTAGCAAAACATAAGCAGCAGATCGAAGGTGGTTAGAACCAGTAGATATAAAATACTAGATTTCACTGTAAGCCCCATAATTTTTTTAACTATGTGGTAACTATATCTAATCACTCCAAATTAGTTGAGAAGTCAGACAACTTCAAAGTTTGAAAATCTTTTTGAATAGGGATCTTTCACCCCCATAAATCAAGTTTGATTTAAACTTGATTTACACAAGTGATCCTCTAAAGCACCTAGCAACAGTTTACGAAATCTCTTCACATGCACAATAAATAAATAAATTTGATTCCCTCCATCCTATAAAGCAGGCACATCATCCCTAAATGATAACAATTTCATGGCAGTAACATTAGCACTCACTGGGCAAGATGAATCAGTCCATTTAGAAATACAATAGCAGTGGAAGGAGTGATTGCAGATAGTGGTAAGAATTCCAGCTGTGTCTTGGTCAAGTTTCTCTGCAAGTGACACTAATAAGAAAAACGTAAACCCCAAACAGTTGACTGGATAACTTAATTACTTTTCATGTTTGACATGCATCAGCACAATATAAGTGAAATATATGAACAGGCACACCTAGCACAACTGACTCAACAGGCTTATGCATTTAGAAATAATAAGTGTCAGTGTTATGAGTGAAATTATCAAAACAACAGACATCTCCATGCATCAATTTAACTGAATAATTTAAGAACTATAAGCTCAAATGGGAAACACAACAATATAAAAATCAATTACTAAAAATCTCGATTACCAATACTGGGAAGTGGTTTAGCCCTTCCAATTTTAAGTAAGAGTGCACGTAGACTAGTTTTATTAAATAGTTGTTGCAGATTATGAGAAAGCAAACTCTTCTCATATAACCATCAAATGTGGTTTAAGTGGTTTAAACAATCTTAAAATCAAGATTCATAATCCCACAAAGCTATGACCTTTAATTACAGAAGCTGTGCATTTTTTACATCTGGAACGTTAGTCAACTTCAACGAAATGTCTTGTGGTTGAAAATAACCTTTAATTAATACGTCAATTCAAGTGGCACATAAACTTCTAAGATCTGCAACTGAAGTTTAGAAACACTACCAAGACAAACTACACAAGAAGACTGCTCTGTAGAGCTTGCAGGGGAAGGCTGTGAGAGCTCAATTGATCCAGTATACTGAATATCTATTGTGAAGAACATGCGGCAGGTTTCAACCTGTGTACACACAATGGAACAAACAGTTAAATACTATGTAGCACACTTATACGTGTAAGTGTCAATGTCTAAAAGATTAAGGAATACAATAGAGAGCAAAATCACCTCAAGAGATGAAAAAGACTTTCCATTGCAGTGCAGATAAAAAAAATCTGTTGATTCTTGGTCATCCAACCTGATTAATACACTGTATCGATCCTCCAATCCCTCAGTCCTGCATCACCACAGATGTACAAAAATGAAAATTGAGATAGACAAACAAATACCTACCTGTCACAATATTCATGAACCAACCTGACAATTCGCATTTCCAAAATTTGCTGAATAAACGAACCACAGAACTGACAAAAATCTGCATATGTCATGTGATTTGGGACCCCAAGCACAAAAATAAGAGGCTTTCTCTCAACCTAAAAGGCATTGAAGGAGTTATGTGAAGAAATACCTTCGCTGAGCAATATTATGTATGTAAAACTATCAAATCCAGAAAAAGAGAGGAGAAAAGGGGGGACAGAACTTCTCAACACATTCGCATGAACAAGGTCATTATGAACACAACAACACAACATTTTCTTATTTTTCACCCACCTTTTTTTCCTTTAACAAACAACTATTTAAGTAGTAATACAGTTATTTACTGATTTCACAAACCAAATTGTATGTGCTAAGAGTAATCTGATATTGGATATAAAGTTGTCCCAATACTTACTAATGCAGTTTACATCTTTTGTACAGAAACAATAGACTCAATATAGAAGATAAGAACTCTACACTGGTGATGGATTAATAATCAGCTAATGATAAACAGTTTCTACAATTATGACATTTCATCTGCCAGTATTGCTGTAAATCTTGCACTTCCAATCTCAATCTCAAGTTCCTTAAAACAAATAAACACCTTATATCAAACTCACTTTCAGTAGCAAATATAAAATACATAAATTACTAAAGCAATAACAATAACAGAAGCAGTGGTATTTACAGATTAAAATCGCGTAAAAATTATCGGTCCATAATTAATTTTCGCTGCGCAGTTTTACACAAGGCGGAAACAGATGAAATTGCAATTAGATTCAACGAAGTCTATATTTTCCTTTCCAATATTAAAAGGTGAAGTCGATTTACTGGAAGTGGGGCGGAGGACGGAGCGACGTCGTTTCGGAAAAAATGCACGACACCTCTGATCTCTTCGATTCTAGGGTTTCCGGAGGAGAAATGCAAGGCCTGGGCAGTTGCAGAGGTGGAGGAATCTCCGGTTGGTTCAACAGCAGTCGGCGACAGGAACACATCGTCCGGCGGAACTCCGGCGATCGCGCTAGAACTAGTTGAAGTCACGTTCAGCATATTTAACTTTTATCAGTGGGTTTCGCGGGAGATCGGTGAGACCCAATTCCTATATATACGATGCGTAGGGTCGGTTCGGTGGTTCGGGTACCAAATCAAGAGAAACCTCAAAACCAAAATTTGTCATTTTTTTTAGAAATCGAATCCAACAGAAAAGGAGGTATTAAATCGAATGCCTGTAATCGAATTAATTTTAGGGTGGACCTTTTGTACAATAGTTTTGGTCCCTTTTTTTTTTTTTCTAAACCCACCACAAAACCTAATTTCAATTCGATTATGTTATTTTGGTGGTTTTTCTAATCTAAATAATCGAATTTTGTAAGTTTCATAATCAAAATGTCTTTTTCAATTCGATTATGTTCACTTTTTAGTTTTTAAATGAATAATTCTCATCACTAAACGCAAGAGCTTAGAATTTTTTTAAAAGAAAAAAGTTAAATGACATTTTATCCAAGGTCTAATAGATAAATTTCGCAAGTCTTATTTTACTGCGAAATGTAAAAACACAATCAACAATTATACTTTCGATTTATTAATCAAACTTAAATCCACCTCTAAATATAGTATATTGCACTTTCATTTTTCCCACTTCCTTGAATAAAATAAGACATTATTCTTTTCGACGATTATAAAACACAATAATTTTGTTTAAATTTAGAGTTGTAATAATATCCAAATAAATGAAAATAGAACGATACATGAAACCTCCTTCACAATGGGAAACGCATCATTATGTGGCATATATATAAACATTCAATTATACTCTAAAGTTTATTTATTTCTCACTGCAATAAATCCCATCTTCAATTCATCTCATACAAACCAAAGGAAAAAGAAAAAGGCATGTCATCATCTTCCCCCTTCCAAAACCCAAACTCAAATACAACACTCGACGAACACCGTTGGATCATCCACATCCGACGGTTACTAGACGACGACAATGATCTCAAACAAGAACCCGAAACCCCTGTCTGCATCTTCAATGTCCCCAAAACCCTCCAGCTCACAAGCCCGGAATCCTACGTTCCACAGGCTGTAGCATTAGGCCCGTACCACCATTGCCGGCCCGAGCTCCACGAAATGGAAAGGTGCAAGCTTTCTGCTGCAAAAAGATCCCAAAAACATCTCCAGGGCCTCAGATTCCATCATCTTGTAGATCAGTTAACCAAACTCGAGCCACATTTTCGGGCATGTTATCACAAGTACTTGAATTTCAACGGCGAAACGCTTGCCTGGATGATGGCGCTGGATTCGTGTTTCCTGCTCGAGTTTCTCCGGGCTTTTGTTGCCAAAGAAGGGGGAACGGGCTGGAAAACGGGCCATGATGATGCCATTGTTAGAGACATTGTGATGCTTGAGAATCAGGTTCCATTTTTTTCACTAATGAAAACCCTGGAATTCTTCTCAGGATCAGATGGTGCAAATGAACTGATTTATAAGATCGTGATTGAGTTTTGCAAAGAGGTTTCGCCTTTTAAGACGACTCGAGAATTGCCTGATGTTAATCAGGTCACAAAATCTGCTCATTTCCTGGAAATATTATACAATTTCACTGTTCAAGATTTCCAGGGACCATTAAGAACAATAGATAAAGCTGAGGAAGAAGAAAGAAAGGGAGATGAAAAGATGGATTTTCAGAAGATTATTTCTAGATTAAAAACAGGAACGTTGAGTTTAATTAAAAGATTAGTGATTTCAAAACCTGTTAAGTTTATTCTAACATTGCCCTGGAAAATCATATCTAATCTTCCAGGGATGCTAGTGATGAAACAGGTGGAATACTTATGGTTTTCCGGAGAAAAAAACCCGGAAAACGAGACCTGTGAGATTAATAAGCATCCATTAATGGAAGAAATATCGATCCCTTCTGTAACAGAGCTCTCAAATGCAGGCATAAAATTTTCAGCAACGAATTCAGGAATTTCAGGAACTAGTTTCGATTCAAAAATGGGTATATTTCATTTACCAGCTATTGTTCTGGATTTAAACACAGAAGTGATCATGAGAAACCTGGTCGCCTACGAGGTGTGCAACGCATCAGGGCCGTTGATTTTTACGCGACACACAGAATTGATGAATGGGATTATTGACTTTGAAGATGATGTTAAGATTTTGAGGGAGGAAGGGATTGTTTTGAACCATTTGAAGAGTGATGAAGAAGTGGCTAAGTTGTGGAATGGTATGAGCAAGTCTATTAGATTGACGAAAGTGCCCTTATTGGATGAAGTTATTGAAGATGTGAATGGTTATTACAATGGGAGGTGGAAGGTTAGAATTGGGAGATTCTTGAAAAGGCATGTTTTTGGATCATGGCGATCTATAACATTCCTAGCTGCAATTTTGTTGCTGTTTTTTATGAGTTTGCAAACTTTTTGCTCAGTGTTTGGCTGTGTTCGTTTGTTTGTTCGTGGTAGAAGGATGAATTGATTGATATGAGGCTTGTTAATGGGGAAAAAAAAAAACCAATTGAGTTTGGTTATTGATGCTTAATAGACTTTGTATGATATGGTGGATCGATTCTTGATGTGGTAACTTAGGTTAAATTCTAAGGGCACATTTGACTCGTGTATTGGGTTAGTCAAGTTAGTTGAGTTGTAGTTGGTTTGTAATGTTTGAATTAAATAAAGTTTAATATTTGATATGTTGACTTTGAATATTAGGTGTAAGGTTTGACTTAATATTGTATTTGGTTTGAATGTTGTGTTATTTTTTGAAATGAGTAATATGTCACAACGTTGTTTGAATCAAGTGGTTTTGTGATTTTTATTTGACCAAATTGTCCTAAAGCATTATTTGAGACACATAACTAATTTTAAATTCCAAAATATGAAAGTAAAAATTTAATTGGAATGGGTGGAGAACAAAAAATAATGTGCAATTTTTACAAATCCAATATAAATTGCATGATTTTGTAATGGTAGTTTGTAAATAAGTTGAAGAAAAAGAGCAGAAATGTAAACTAAATATAAATAATAATGACAAAATGGTATTTCACACCTCTACAAAAATTGAATTAAAATCTGTTTTAAAAAAAAACACCGATTTTAGATGATTTATCTAACCTTCATATAAAAATAAAAAAGCACTTTATGAATTGGACCACCCCAAACTTGAGCCTCCCAACCTTTAATCCAAATTAGGATTTAGAAAGGTTGATTAAATTAAATCAATTAATTAAAACCCCCAAACCAATCAAGCAAACATGCCCTTAGAGCTTATAATGTTTAATTGGTCTTACAATAAATGTGGACATCATATGTTGTGCCACACAGTCTAAATTTGGACCCCTGATACAAAAAAAATGAAACTATTTATCTTATATATAATATATTTTCAGTCAAGTTGTTATACAGAATTTAAATTTTATCAAGTTGGGAAGTGCCACGTTTGCCAAATTAGTTGGTTAACATCCTGGGGTCTAAAACCTTACTTTTAGAAAATTTAATGTCTTATAAATTGTTCCTCATTACGTGTAATCAAGTAGTTTTCATTTGATGCGGTCAAATAATAATAAGATTCGCCTATAAATATATCCAAAATTATGAATGCTAAACGAGTTGGCTTTATCAGTTCTGAGTTAATTTTAATGAATTTCAGATTAAATGTGCTAATTTTAAACAGATTTCTAATTTTGTAAACACAATCTTAACTCTACCAAATGGGCAAAAATCGGGATTCGTGTAAAATTATTCAAATTTATACATCTAAATCTAAGATTTTATAAATTAAATTTACAAATCATATAAATTAAACATAAATATAATTAATTTTTAATATTAAAATTTATAAATGACTTATAAGTTAATTGCAATAACAAATTTCTAATTTAAATCAAAGTATTAGATATTGAAGGGAGAAAAATCAAATCAAAGTATCATATAAAATCAAACGTTTACTAAGCAGAAATCTAGTCAAAACACTCTCGAGGAAGTTATTTGATTATTGTATACTCTAGTTGTTATTTATTTCCTCATAACATAGTAATATTAGATAGCAATATCATTATACAATAATATAATGTGCATTGAGATATATTCCGGCAAAAATCGGACTTTAAAAAAGTAAAATACTTTTTTATATATAATGTGCGTGCATTAGCTAGTTTGGGCACATTAGCATGTCTTTACACGTCATTCGTTAATACTATATTAAGCAGTATGCAATTTGGTTTATTCTAAATACAACAAAATAAAAACGAATTTTGTCTGAAAATAATATTAAAATAAAGATGGAATACTAAGTTTGAACAAGATCTAGTAAAAGTGGACATGTCCAAATACCAAATTATGATCGCCCAATTGCTGCATCTCTCTCTCTCTGTGAAGAAGAGAAATAAAGTCAAACAAAAATGGTGGTGCTGAAAGAGGGGAGCAGGCCGCCATGGGTGGGGTTAGGCGCAGCAGTTTGGGTGCAAATAGCAGGTGGAAATTCCTACACTTTCGCTCTCTACTCTCCCTCTCTAAAATCAGTTCTGGGTTTCAATCAGCAGCAGCTCACAATTCTTGGAGTGGCCAATGATATTGGAGAGAATGTCGGAATTCTTCCTGGGATTGCTTGCAATAAATTCCCACCTTGGGTTATTCTTCTTGTTGGTGTTTTTGCTTCTTTCTTCGGTTATGGTGTTCTATGGCTTGCTGTCAGTCGCACTGTTCAATCTCTGCCTTATTGGCTAGTATGTTTCTTTCATCTTTTTCACTAAGTTTGGATTCTTCTTTATGTTTGTTTGATGGATGTATGTTCCTTGAAATTTTCTTTGATAGTTGTTCTGTTAAAGATTGGATTTTTCTTTATATTTGTTGGATATGATTTTCCACTTTAATGAGATGTATCTGATCTTGTATAATGTTGATGGAAATATCGTGATGTGGGATGCTATGTTAGGATATAATAGTAATTTTGGGTTTCAGTTGAAGAAAACTGTTTGGGATGATTCTTGTGAATTTGGGATATCTTCTATGTTTGAGTTGAATTGATTGGAGATTTGTTTTCCAATTTTTCAACTTAAAGAAAGTCATCTGCAAGAACATGTATTTCGACCCAATAATTCAAAATATGATCCATAAAACCAAGATCAAGCAGTGAGGTAAAGGCTTAGTTGTAATTGCATAAACATATCATAATTCTTAAATCATAGTACATGAGGAGCGTGATAAGGAATGACAGAACGAATCTTTTTTGAAGTTTGGCAACTATGGCTTCTGCTTTGTTGAAGGCCAATCCAGTGATAATACAGGATCTTTTTCGATTCTTCTAGCAATTCCTATTCATCCTTCTTCTTGTGTGTCTCTATCATATTATTTTAGATAGAAGAGAAATCCCAACATTTTAGGCCCTAAAAATGATCAGCTTGTATGAGTTATTTGATCATTCATATGGGACATACGTTAAACTTTGGCATTTAGTATATAAATTTGTCTACACTTCATGCCTGTGCATGCAACTATCAGTCTTAGTTCTTCATTCACTATGAAATTGCACATCTACAATTGTTCTTTTTTTTTTTTTCTTTCACAAAAGCATTTCATATCTGAGATTATGAACTGCTTGGCTAATTATTGAGGACATTGACAGCTGTGGATCGCACTATGTATTGCCACACACGGAAACGCATGGCTCGGCACAGCAATTCTTGTTACCAACATGAGGAACTTCCCTCTCAGCAGGGGCACTGTGGCTGGAATACTTAAGGGCTATGCTGGTTTAAGTGGTGCAGTTTTCACAGAGGTGTTTAGCATGGTCCTCAATGGATCAGCTTCTAATCTGCTCTTACTACTAGCCCTAGGCATCCCCTTTATAGGCTTGGTCATGATGTACTTTATCCGGCCTTGTACACCAGCTTCTGGCGAAGACTCTGGCGAGCATTGCCATTTTCTTTTCACACAAGGAGCTAGTCTCTCTCTTGCCATCTATCTTCTTACCACCACAATTTTAAAGGACGTGTTGTCTTTTAGCAACACCGTTTCCTATATACTTGTTGCCATTATGATTGTTCTTTTAATGGCTCCTTTAGCTATTCCGTTGAAAATGACATTATTCCCTGCAAATCGCAAGAAACCAGGCCTGTCAGCAGATCCAGTCAGCAGTGAGGGCGATTCAAATCCAACGGACCCTCTCTTGACCCCTTCTTCATCAACTACGTACCTTGGAAGTTTTTACGAGCCTGAGGATATCTCAGAAGTAGACTTACTTCTGGCTGTGGGTGAGGGGGCGGTGAAGAAGAAGCGAAGGCCCAGAAGAGGGGAAGATTTCAGATTCCGTGAAGCTGTAGTAAAGGCCGACTTTTGGCTTCTATGGGTTGCTTACTTTCTTGGAGTTGGATCGGGTGTAACTGTACTTAATAATCTAGCACAGATTGGAGTTTCACTCGGTGTGAATGATGCAACGGTGGTGTTAAGTTTGTTCAGCTTTTGTAACTTCTTGGGTCGTCTCGGGGCAGGAGTTGTTTCTGAACACTTCGTAAGGTACTAGGATTCATTGCTCTAGATCTCTCAACTCTGTTCTTGAACTTGAATTCTTAGGAACGATGTAACTTTTGCAGGTCAAGAACGCTTCCTCGGACATTCTGGATGGCCGTAACGCAACTAATCATGATCATAGCCTTTCTTCTATATGCATCAGCTCTAAGTGGGACCCTCTATGCAGCCACATCATTGCTCGGGATTTGCTATGGTGTCCAGTTCGGTGTGATGATCCCAACTGTATCTGAGCTTTTTGGATTGAAACACTTTGGTATTATCTACAACTTCATGCAGATGGGGAACCCTGCCGGTGCACTTCTCTTCTCGGGTTGGCTTGCTGGTCAAGTGTACGACTCAGAGGCGGCTAAGCAGCTTAGTTCGTCTTGTGCGGGCCCCAGCTGCTTTAGGCTCACCTTCCTTGTTTTGGCTGGGGTTTGTGGTTTGGGAACTCTCTTGAGTGTTATTGTTACTATAAGAATAAGACCGGTTTACCAAATGCTTTATGCTGGTGGCTCGTTTCGTATCCCTCAAAGTTCTGATCACTGATTGCAGTATTCGTCTTTTTAGGCTAATAATAGGTTATAGTATATGCATGATTTTACACATGCTAGATATTTTGGTATAGACATTGTACATCAGACCTTGTGATGATGCTTGATATGTGATATAAGAGAACTGATATACAAATATTACATTGTCAGTGTTACATATTCTATTGCACATTATTTGCATAAATGGATTTTTATTACAGGGAAGAAATCATATAGTAGGAGAAGACAAGAAAACCAGTTCAGAGTCATGAAGCTACATCCTAAAGCGCCAAAATACAAAGGTAAAAACTTATATTCATGTTGGATTTAAGTTCTTGAACATCGAATCCCACTTGATTTCTTCTGCGCTACTTGACCAATACTCCTCGTCCAGTGACTGATTCGTAGTTCTTGAAAAGCTGCTATTCCAGGGGTTAGTTATTGCATCCCTTGCAAAGTGGCCCGAGTCACCGTTGGCCTCAGATTCAACCCAGCATGAACTCTGAGTCGAGCCTGAGCTCAGAGAGTCGACCATGGGGCTCCCGTTTGTTAGCATCAGAATCCCGTCACCAGACACAAACATAGGACTATGATCGTGTCCCAACACCGGCCACCCTGGCTTAGCCGTGGGCCCTCTCAACCTCTTGTTCCTCTGCAGCATCGCCACCTTCCATCTCAAGCTATGGTTCCTCTTCGGGACAACAGATAGTGGTGAGTTCTCGCGGTGCACCAATGTTTGAACATGCTTGGCTACATAGTTCTTGGTTTTCTTGATGACAAACATGAGCCATAAGATAGGATGTATTCTTGGGCCCTTCTTTTTCGTCGCTAGCTTTAGAATCTCTAACCGATGTTTTGCCACAGAAACGCCCATGCTCTGAAGAAACTCGTGGCTGAAGAAGGTGATGTCATCCTCGGTGAGCTCGTTGTTAGTGAAAGTAAGAGCATAGTTGTACACGAGAGAAGGGTCGAGATCGGTTTTTGATAGCCAAGTGAACCAATCCATTTTCTTGGTTTCTCTTCCAACTCTTTGTCTCCAGTTCCTAAAAAAGATTGACAGGTAAAAGAGGAAGAAATGGCAAGAAATTCGTGAGCTATTTAGGTCATTGTAGAGTTATGATCAAAGCTATTATTGGTTGGTAGTTGAACTTGAGAGTGACAAAAGACTAAAGGGTAGTTTTAGCTTATTTATGGCCATGTTACTTTGAGAAAATGAGGCAAGTGAATCACACTTTTTTCCATTGGAGTGATGGCTAAGGCAAATTTTTACTTTTTTTATTTTTGTAAAGAATTTCATAATTCATGTAACTAATTTTTGAGAAAATAAGATTTTCAATTTTATTGTTGGCCTAATTTGATGACTTGTTTTCTCCACATGATTCGCCTACCTACTTGGGGTAGGTTCTCAAGTGCAAAATATTTTTACAGACAAAAAATGTGAATATATATAATTTAAAGAAAAAAAGATGAAATTTAAAATGATTAAACTATTTGAGTTCAAACAATTTTAAAGTTGGAATATAATTTAAATAAATGTGAATTGATTGGACAAAATGATTGTAAGTGAGTGTGCATTCTGGTCTCATTTATGATCTCTCTTATTATCAGCCATCTTTATCATTCTAGTAATTATTAAAGATGCAATGCATCACAAGGAGTACAAGAACTATAAATTCACTGCTTTTCAAATACATTCAATTTCTCTCAATTCTCAATCCCAATTTACTAAAAGAAAAATAAGTTTTGTTTTTATTGCATCCAATAGATTGCACCTAACAAATCATCAATTGTCTATCTGTATATATACATAGATTGGTGTGTTTATAAGCAAATTAAATGGATGAGAGATGAGCATCTCATAAATCTAATAAGTAGCTTGAATATAATAAAAAAATAAGTGTTAGATGTTAATATATAATTAAAGTACAATGTGCATTATTGATGGTATGATTGTATGCTAAAACAGAAATTAGAAGAAAAGACAAGGTAGGAGTTATGGGCAATCAAAATTAGGAGAGACAAATTCATTACCTCTACGGTCTAAGGACGCAATTGCCCTTAATAAACTGAACCTTCACCATCACCTATACTCAGAGAGGTGTGGGTGGGGGGAAGAACCTAGAAAATAGGAAACAGTGGATATTACAAGAAACTAGTTACTAATATTTTGGGTTATTCTAACAACTTATCCTAATTATCCATTTCTTTACATTAATACTACCACTTTATGTTTATAAACTATAAATATTTTAATGGTTTACTTAATAATTAACTATACAATTAATCATCTTCAAAACAGAAGAAAATTCAAAAAGGGAACCACAAGCACCATACCATAGAGAATAGGTCCAAAATAATGCTAGAATTCGAGATAACACCTAAAAAAGAGCTGAAAAAATATAGTGTTATTTGTATCTAGTTGGTATCAAACAACAACAGTTGTTGTAAAACATTATATATACTGAGAGATTATATAAGCCACATACTACCATCATATTTCACAATCATTGTTTGCTTTAGTCCGATACACATGAATTTATTTTTGTGGGACTTTATCCTAAAAGACCAAACATATCCAATTGTTCAAAAAACCAAATACAAACTGGATATGCATATACATATCTGCAGAAACTGAGATCAAAGGTAAATAATTTTTGTAATGAATATTGTATTTAGATCCATACTTCATCAACAAACAGATCATCAGTATATCAGAAATCACCATATACAGCAAATCACCAAGTAAGACTAGCTTTAAGAAAACAAACAACTCAACTAATAAGAAAATTAATTTGGCTTGTTGAGAAGCTGAGAAAATCAATCAATATTACAATGAGATAGATTCTAGTCACAAAACTGCTGTAAATCAATGCATTGTAATGGTAATGTAATTTTCGATTTGTGCAGGAGGGTGACTACTATCTGAAACGTGGAAACGAGAAAAACATATATTACAGAAAGATAAATTTATGCACTATTACATTTATTCTAGAACTTACACTTGTTGCTTGGTTGGTATTTTTCTTCCTTTGCTATATTTCTGAATCGTTTGACAAAAATCTGGCTTTACCAAGCAGAGAACCAACGAACGGAATCATCAAGAATCACTATTGAGGGTATAGATATTGCCAATCACTCCAACAATGCTAACTATAATCGCCAAAGTTAACATCAACCAAGACAAAAACCTCTCCCAATAGCTCAATTTCATCCCTTCTTTGCCTAACCTCAATGCAATGAGAGATGGAAAAGTGAAACCCAACGAGACTGCTGTCGTTGCTCCTGTGAACTTAAAAGCTGTCCAAATATTAGGGATCATAGTCGAGCCAAAATATATAAGCCCTAAGAGCACAAACGTCAAAACCAAACACCTCTTCCTGCTCACTGATAGAGGATTTAATCCTTCAAAAATTAAAGAATCCACCGTTTGCCTCAAGGAAAAATGAATGACAGGGAAAACTAGAACCAAATGCAGAATATAGCCAATTCGGACAAAGTAGTTCAAAGCTGTGCTAAACCGAATGCCAAGATCCTTATCAAAGTTAGTGAGCACATCAGATTCAGTATCCTTGCCAAAGAGTAAATAGCCAGCTATAGCAGTTGAAGCATACACCAGAACACAAATAAGAGTGGTGATCCTTCCTACTCGATACATTTTCTGGGGCGAGCGCTCTTCAAGCTCGTTGTAAATAGGTTGAACATTAAAGTGGCATACATAAGCATTTGACATGATGGGAATCACCACAAGCAAATCAAGAATGGCTTTCTTGGATCCAAAATCAGGTGCCATTCTTGGAGGTTCGATTTTGCCCTCAACTAGCTTGATAAGTGCTATGATAAACACAACAAATACGAACACTACTGCAAGGGCTACTGAGGCTGCAGAAGTTAAGCTCAACGAATCAATCTTATCTAATGTACATAGTGGCGCAAGAAACAGCACTACAATTAGTAGAATCACTATCTTTCTATGATCCCAAAACCCATGGCCTAACAATTGATCAAAAATGCCAATGTGACGAAGGGATCCAGACATCACATCCCCCATGATGATCAAGTACACAACCAAAACACCGGCATTGTTCACGATTATGCAAATTTCCGACAAGGTCCTAGCTGTTCTACCCAATGCAGCTTGGACAATCTCCCCATATGAAGTTGCCTTACATTGGACAGAAAATCGAACCAACAATTCCACACTAATTTCCGACAAAATGCCCATCAAAAATATCAAGATTACACCCAATACAATGCCTAAAACTTTCATTGTAGCAGGCAAGGCCATGATGCCAGCCCCAATAATGGATGTGGTAAGATTAAAAACAGCACCAGAAATCCCTGACCCAGATTTTCTCTCACCAAATATGAGGGGCAAATCATCAAAATCAATAACATCTTCGACATCTAAATCATCTGCATTGCGCGGATTCAAATACTCATGCCCATGATCGGGTGAGATCAATCTCAAAGATTGACTTTTTAATTGAAAATTCCCATCTCTCACCTCTAATTTAGAGTAATTGCTATCCATCTCTGTTTCGCACTCTATATACACACATACATATACACAAAGGACCCTCTCTTCTCGCTCTCTCGCTCTCTCCCTCTCTCTAGAGATGCAAACGCAAATAAGTTGTCAACACTAAAGAAACAGAGAAACTTACAGAAAATTGATGACAAATTCGATGCGGGTTTGAACAATAGAATGATTCTGGGAAAAGGACCTCAGATCTCAGTTTCAATGGAGGAATTTTTAATCTGAATCGATAAAGGGTCCAATGAGGAGAGAGCAGAAACAGAAGAATTTGAAGTTCATTCGCTCTGCGACTTTTCTATTGGAGGATTGGAGTCTTTTTTCAATTTTTCTGTGATGCCCTCATTCAATTAATTATTTTAATATATGGTACATATTTTTAAAGGGGAATTTCACTTTGGTACCCTTCAAAGACTGGTCAAAGTCAAACTAGAAAATATAGGCTTTCTACTATTATCAAAACCTAAGTTTATATATTAATTAACCATTACTTTTCAAATTCTCGATTTTTCCGCTGTTTTAACCTTTTATTCGGACTTAATAAACTATACAAAGTTGGAAATTTAATCCCATCACAGATCTTTGTAAAATGTAGAAAATTTTGCTAGAACTATGAATGTGATCCATTAAATTGTGGGTTTTCAGTTCTCGTGTGGATTATACAGATGATGTTCACAATATATATATATATATATTAATAATAATAATAATAAAGGTCACATAATTTCCCAAAAAAACTGCTGAATTTCTATTTAACGGCTTAATTGAAAGAATATGTGGATCACAGTTCACACCTAATTTAATAGCTTTATTTAAATCTTGAATAAATAAATCTGACACGCGACTTATCATTGTCTCCTATTAAAGCAAATGTAAAGTCTTTTATGATATATTGATTGTTTTAGATATGGTAAGACTTGTAATAAGTATAAAATCTAATAATTTCTTTTACATTATATTTCTGCACAAAAATTATGTAAATTATTATTCTATGAGTTTATAAACTTTTTGAATACTTATAATATATTTTATAAATGTCTTAGGAAATAATACAACTTTTTTTGGGAAAAAGAAAGTTCTAATGCTATTAGAAATATTAATCTTTATTTCCACCTTCAATCATATTAATGTTTAATTGTAGAAATAACATTAGTCACATCCTTTAAATTTTTTTGTCAGTTCCCATTCTTTGTCTAAAACTTAATTGTTTAATTATCTTTGATTTTTCTTTGTGTTTCACCACACAATTTCTTCCCCTCTTTCTTTCTTTCACACACACACACACACATATATATATATATATATATATATATATCAAATATCTTCTTAAATCCATCTATCCAAATGAATCACATATCATTTGGTGTGATATAATAATAATAAAACCACATTTACATTTTCTAATATATTAATAAAATAAAATCTATCTTTTCAGATATGATTACAGTATTCAAAATTTACAACAAACACGACCTCTTACTTTTTCTAAAAGTTATTTACATAAAAATTCATAAACTAAGTAAATTCCAAGTACATATACAATACGAACATTGAAAAAAATTTAATGGCAGCAATGACTTATTTTATAGTCCTGATTTGATTGAGACCCACCACTGTTATTAGATACATTTTCATAAGAACATCTCGAATCTATTTCTAATTTTGTCATCACTCATCACTATAGTCATAAATTGAAGAGGAAGAAACGGCAAACTTAACTTTCATGTAAAAGATGATCATCTTCGATTTACAAAGGTGGCATCACCAAATTGCAAAATAAGCGTTGTATCTTCGAAGTACATCATTCATTTAACAACGTTTATTTTGCAATTTGGTGATGCCACCTTTGTAATAATGGTATCTTAATTAGGTGATGGAAAATAAAATTGATGTTGTAATTGAAAAAAATCATAATTTGTGAATGATATTGATACCAACAAAAAATCGTATTGTAATTAAAATTTGTTCATAATATTTTAAATAACTAACCTTTTCTAAATCTCCAAAAATAAATTTATCCCTTTCTAGAACAAATATATATGACATAGTGTTTCATCCAATAATATAGAAGTAGTTGCATCAAGAGATTTAACCTAACGGTTGCCTATCTTAATTTGAGCTAACATATCAACTCCTTCATAAAATGTAGCTCAAGTGTGTATAATATATATATATATATATATATATATATATATATATATATATATATAGATTTTCTAAAAAGAAGTTTATCTTGAAATCAACTCTACTATTGCATATATATTTTTAAGGTATAGAAGTCTTTAATACTACAAGATCAAATAAACACAACTTTTCTATCATAACATATGGTTTTGTTACTTTTTATCACAATTTAGAAACATAGACTCAAATAATTTTTGGTAGTGATGACTGTGTTAAAACTGATTGTCGTGTTATGTTATGGTATTGTTACTTTTTATCACCATTTAGAAAAAAAAGACTCAAATAATCTTTGGTAGTGATGATTGTGTCAAAACTGACTGTCGTGTTTATTTTATAGGGTTATACGATATGATCCATATAAGAGGTACACAATATGACCATGTAATCTCTTAAGGTTACACGTCATGATTCATATAAGTACTGATTACACGGTATGATTATTTTTTTTCATATCGCGAACCCCTTATGAATCATATAATATAAGCATTCGTATTTTTTTTATAAAGTTTTATGCTACGATTCATATAAGATTACACGACATGATTGATAAAAAAGTTGATTTTTTTTTTTTATAGAAATTATACTTTAAGGACAAATTTATTCAATTTTTTAAATTGTGGTAGAAAAGTAAATGTAAATGATTATAGGACTAGTGGTAGAAAATCCACGGACCCTTTTTTTTTTTTTTTTTTTTATCACTTATATATTCAAATAAGTTCTGACATGATAATCTATCAGAAGACAAGTCTTTTTATTAAATATGTAATGGGCCATGCCTAAATTATGAAAACCACTTATTAGTTGTGACTTGACGGACATAAATACAATACGTACTTTTATTTATTTATTTATTTTTTTTTTTGAGAAAACTGTAAAATTATTGCTGGTGCAGCTAAACCACCAATTACATATGGGAAAGGCATATTTGAATCTAGAAGCATCGATGATATTCATTAAACAGAAAATTAAAATTAAAATTGTAACGACTCAAGACTCAATGAGCATAACAAGAATTAACTGAAAATCAACAATTGTTTTTTTAATCATTTAAAGCTTAACAAACACATTTATTATAAAAATATGTATATTATATTCGTAATTTATTTTATATAATTATAAATTTATCATCAAACCCAAATCGGATCCTCTGTACCAAAATTCATTTCTCACATGTGCCACATTAAAACTATGTAGTTTTGATATTGAAAAAAAAATTATAATTTGTAACCACTTTTATTTTCAAAATCAATATAACGTGTATTGAAATATGGTACACATATGGTACATGGATTTTTGATACAGGAGATCTGATTTGCATCAAACCTACCAGTATGTTCTTGCCTTTTCAATTTTCATATGGAAAATATTATAAGAGAAATGATATTTTAAAGTTAAAACTTGCATAATTGATGGCTTTTAAGAAAATCAAAACTTGGGCAAGAAATCCACCAACCTTATAAATTTCACAAAAACTTATAGGAAACTGTTTGCGAATAGTTATCGTGAAACGAATTTTTGTTACCCACAAACAAACTTCATTTTCACAAATTCATATATGAATTGTGAAGTTTAAGTTGTGTGTTGATCCGTTCATATAAAATCCACTCTATAAATTTAACAAGTAAACTTTTTTTTTTACAAGATGCATATCAACCGTCTATATAATTAGTAAATGTTTTTTTTTTACCTTGAAAATAGACAATATACAGTGATCCTTACTACTTTGCAAAGAGAAATTTTTGCTATATAGACTAAAAGCTACATGAGTACTACCCATAGTTTTTTGAACACAAACTGCTTCTCATAATTAATATGAAATTTTGATTATAAATTCGTACAAATCTGTGCAAACAGCCTGTACTATTTTGCAAGTGAAATGAATGATATATAAACTAGTATATAAGTGAGTACAACCATCAGTCTTGTGTACACACTTTAAATTGATTAGGTGAACCTCAATTGCACGAGTAATGTTTTTTTTTTTCTTGAATATTGTAAATATCCCATATTAAAATTTTGTCCCTAACACATTAATTGAGGAAAGCATATGTGGGTCTTCAAATACATGACATTCCAACTACCTTCCTAATTATGGCCTCTCTTGTCACACTCTTAATGTTTTACATGCCCCAAAGTAGATTTATGTTTGATTATTTCTTTAAAAATAAGTAGGTAAATCATAAATGGAAAACAAGTTTGTAAATGTGATCATAACATTAAAAATAAGCAAACGCCCTACCTTAAATCCTAGCACACTTATTAATAAAAATTGAAATCACAGTTATTTAAAACTTATATTCACACATCCACATGAACTCCACAAAGGAAGGGGAAAAAACATAATAAGACAAATCGATCAAATAAAAGAGAAGAAAATGTCATTCCCTCATGATCCTCTGTATGTTGATTGAATGAGGAAAGAAGTGAAAAAGGATGGATTTTTGGATTGAGGAATTTTATAATTTAGTATTATTTAAATTCTAATATGTGGTATGAAATGAAAGCATGTTTGAGGATTCAACGTGATTTACATACGACATCCCATTTCTATCTACCTACTTTGTATTTATTTCTCTTCTAAGTTCTAAGTCCACATATTACTCAATTAGTAATAAAAGTTGTTGGAAATTTGGTTTTTATGAAGCATGAGTGTCTAACTAAATTTAACCAAGAGTTCATGGGATGATTGTGTTTTATGTTTACCACTTAAAAAACGAATTTAATCTTAATTCAAATATAATTGTTGAGATCATATTGTTTCCAATGTGTATGTTGAAATTGTGACGAGAAGACTGTTAGGATACTTTGAAATTGTGAGGAGATCTTGAAATAATGTAGTTCCTAAAGTAATAAAAATCAATATAGATGTCGCATCATATTTTATATCTACATTTAATATTGTTTTTACATATTAAATTCACTTTTAACCCCTCAAATGGTTAATCTATATTAACAGTAAATATTGATATATGCTAAAATGCGAAAATACATATTGATATGTGTTGATACGAAAGATCAACTTTCAAATAAATTTGATGGTTTGTGGGTAATTTGATAATTATGTGTGGCTAACTATTTTCACCGACCGATTGGTAATTTGAAACGGTGGATGAGTATTGATGCTACTTGGTGACCAACAATGATAAATTATGCTACGAATTTATGAAAGTATGAGAAGTAAAAAGAAGTTTTTATTGTTGGATCTGTCATTTTCTTAGACATTTTTCACTCTTTTATAGTTGATTTATAATCTAAAAATAGTAAAACAATTATCATAGCTACTATAGTAGCTTGTATAAGTGTAGATTCTATTTACAGGTGTACTGCTACATGAAGTAGTAGCTGATAGCTAGGTCATTGTATTCCCAACATCTGTCTCTACAGGTGTTGTTCTTCGTGCTTATCCACCTGATTGTTATCCTTCAATTGTTTTATTGGTATGAAAACGTTTCTAACCGACCGTGAGCGTTTGATGTCAATAGTAAAAAGGCCAAATCGGTGGTTCAACATATGACCGACTGCGAGCTTGTTGATTGTTTCTCTTTGCTAATCAATAGCTCAGAGCGCCATTTAGTAGCTTTATCAGTAGCCTAAATGGCTTAGTAGCTTTATCAGTAGCCCAAATGACTTAATTTAATTGGTGCCTTGACTTAATTTAATCGGTGTCTTATCAGTAGCCCAAATGACTTAATTTAATCGATAGCCAGTAACCTTATCAATAGCTCAAATGGTTTAATTTAATCGGTGACTGCTACCCTTATCAGTAAATGAAATGACTTAATTTAATCGGTAACTAATAGCTTTATCAATAGACTTTTATCGACGGAGTATAACAATATACATACATAATTTTGTGGAATATTCTTCAATTAAATTCTGCATAGGCTTTTGGAATTACTGTTGTGACCCGATTATTACCATCTTCTCATTTGTACGTTTTTATGAATTGTGGGGTACTATTCAAAAGATCGAAAGACATTTCATCTTTGAAAAGTACCCATGTTTAGTTAATATTATTCATTCAGTTTTAGTTAATATCATCAAAATTCAGGTGGTACCTACCACAATCTATATATTAAAATTTAATTAATGTAGTATTACAGTATCATACGAATAGAACTATAATATAATCTGTATCACAATATCTCATACGAATAAAACCAAATCAAACATCCATATATATCAGTCCTCACCATCCAAACACATATTCTGCCACCCTAAGTTATACCACAAATCTTATAAACACGTAATTAAAAATCGATTAATTTTTGTTTCCACAAGCAGCTAAATTAGAAGGTTTCCACAAATTAATGTCATCAATCAAATGGAATTTATTCCCAAGGGAAGCATGACTCAATTTAATGTTATCCAACAACCATTTTACCTAACAATTTGACAAATATGAAATAGGAAAACATTTTAAACGTGACAGACATAAAAAATTATAATAAATTTTATTCTATTTTTGATCTGATAGAGATTAAATTGTTAAATTAAGTCAATCTCAAAGTAAGACATTAAAAATTTATTATTTATATACAACACAACAGCATAGCCGAATTAAGCGAATAGGATTTCTAATATAATTTTCATATTTAGTTAGTCGCATTTGTGGATTATCATAAGATCTTATATTACTCACTCTGTTTCATAATAAATGTCATTTTAGAATTTAAATTTTGTTTCATATTAAGTATCGTTTTAAATTTTTATACAATTTTATTCTCATATTATTCTTATTAATATTTCTTAACTAAAATTTAGTGATTTAATATGATACCCTTTTTATGTAATTAATTTGATTCTCTTTTCAATCTTGAATAAATTTCTTGATTAGTTAAGGATATATATGTCCAAATTTTATGTTCTTTAATCTCTAACAAAAACTTTAAAACGACACTTATTATGAAACGGAAGGAGTAGATGTTATGTGTATAGTACATCAAATATGGCATTCACAGTAAATATATATATATATATATATATATATATATATATATATATATATATATAACAGTACAATATGTGTGTATTTGTGTTATGGAATAATTATTAAGTATATTTGGTCTTTATTCCACCTAATATATGATTTATTAAGTACCTTCTTCTTAACCATCTTAGAAACATTCATTTTTGTTAAGTTGTTACATTTTGTTATTTTTTAGTCAAGAAAAGTGATTTTGTTCAAGTATACTTTTTTAACATTTGGTGGTATGGACTTAAGTATATCTGTATATAATGGTACATGTTTAAATATGTTAGTATATACTACATCAATAATAATGTGGGAGTGTAATATGATGATAAAGACTGAAGTATATGGTGATATATGGTTAACTTCATTAAAAAATACATTGATCCAGAATAATATTTGTTTAGCTAATAATAATAATTTCAAATTTTGGTTAAAAAATAATGGTTAGAATCATTAAAATATACTGCATATTTGTTATATTTCAATAACACATGCCCATAATCAAAATGTGTTGTTTCTCAAATTTACAAGATCCACATCATATAAAAGATCCAAATTAAATTTTACCAAATAGTACTTAATAGAGATTGGTGGAGTTCACTAACCAATAATAAATATATTAAATGAAATTGTTTGGAGATAAATTTTAGAAAAGAAATCGTGGATACTTTCTTCGAGAAGAAAAGTACTGATTGGTTTTCTTCTGTGAAACGGGTAGACAATTCGGCATTATTGTACATGAGGCAGGCAATAAATAAATACAGTAATATACAAGATAAAAATATTGATTATGAAATTCTTCTCATATTTTACTTCTTTATTTCCAAAAAAAAAAAAAAGTTTACTTTATAAGTACAACCTGAATTAATAACATGTAATGTAAGTTATGCATGCTAACAATCATTAATTTTAAATCATAGTTTTACGATGGATAGGACAATGTAATTTTATATAATATTTGATATTGTATATACAGTGTGTTGATAAAATAAAAATCGTGATTAAAACATGAAAATACAATGATCTGACTAAGGCTATAAATGAATCATGCCCGACAAATATATGTTCATTTTGAGCTTCAAAATAAGCTTATTTAATATTTAATCCAAACAAATTTAAATAAGTTGTAATCAAATCCTATATGAATCACGTTCAAATAGTTTGATGTTATTATATTTGTTTTATTTTTTTACATTTTTTAAATTCAAGTTTGAAACTTAGATATAAAAATATGCTCAAGTTTGGATGGTATTTTTATTAAATTGAACACAATTTGATTCTCAAACTAGATACGGGGGCAAAATAATTGACAATTCAGTGAATTAAAAAAATAAAATTGAGGTAGGTATAAAGTTAATAATGACTTGAATTAAATGGAGTCTGCCAGTTTGGAATTTTGGCCAGTTGCTGGTGTTGCTGGACCAACCCACTAAATTTTTCCAACAAACAAAATGGCGTTTATCCAATCAAACAACACACCAAAATAAATACTTCCAAGTCTTCATTGGGCCCACTAAACATGGACTTGCTTTTTTCATTTAAACAAACAAATTCTCGCATGTATGTTAATTCTTAGACAAAAAAAAAGAGTTTCGTCATCTTATATTTATCATGGGCACATATTAATACATTCGTCATTGATGTGTTGTAAATTTAATATAATTATTAATTTTAAATTGTAAAACTTAAATACATATCAATAATGAACATGTGATCGTTATTTTAAATCTCCACTATGAATTCGTAATTTATACACATCACTATATGTACGATTATGTGTAGGATTTACATTTGCATATAACATCAAATGCATACTTACTTTTTTTTATCAAAATTAATTAAAAAATTCTCCCACCTTTTCTTAAACAAAAAGTTCTCACTCTCTTCAATCAAAGTAAAGTAAGAAGGGAAAAAAAAAACATAATGAATCTCTTAATAAGATATTTATAATGACATAAGAGATGGGTCATTCTTGAAGGTGGACAAATCTTATAGGGGTGGCAATTAGGTTGAGTTGGTGGGTCGGGTCAAACACGATAATAACAGTCCTGACACAAACTCAAATTTGAATCCGTTTTCATTTTGTGTCGAAATTTCTGACTTGAACACGACACAAAACTTTCACGGGTCAACCCAAATCGACCTGTTTGACACGATAAATATAAATATATATTTTTTGAATGTTACCTTAAATTAAGAGATCTTTCAAAGCTAATAAAGAAATAAGCAAGAAACATTCACAAAATTATAATTTACACATAAATAGTCCTCAAGCAACTATCATTATTTAATCATTGAATGTTTAATTTACAAATCTAACCTTACACACATTATATAAAATTAAAAATAAAATATAAATTTGGTTAGCAGGTCAACCCGTAGGTTGATCCGAACTCAACTCATTATCATTTCGTGTCAGGTGGGTTCGGATCAGAAACGGGTCGAACTCGCGAAAAACCAACCCGAACTCGCTATTTTTGTGTTAGGTTCGTGTTGTTTTGTTGTGTCGGGTTAGAAATTAGCCCCTAAACTACTCATATCTTTGTTTATACAATTATGTGGCAAAAATAGAAAGTGGTGTCTTAACCAAATTGACGTGGGGAAGCTTTGTGGTCCTTTGTTTGTTTGAAGGGGTATGATTGTTAATTTCGTCAAACAAATCTTATATCGGTTTTATACATTAATTAATATTAGACTGAATATATATCTCAGTCGGAATGATATCTTTTGGGGAATTCAAAAACAAATTTATGTTGACTCGATTCAAAACAGACAATATCATAATATCATGGAGATTGTGATTCCATTAAAGGCACAACATGTTTACTTTATCTAATAAGATCCTTTCAAGTTTGAGAGATGACACTTTCTTTTGATTACTTCACATGTAATGACAATCAACTAAAATGAAGGTCAATCATCTGCTGGCATCTTTTTAAAGAAACTACTAACCAACTTCAGCCCATCCTGACTTCTTCCTAAATAAATAATATTTTAAATCGTGATCAATTGTTACATTTTTTAAGGTTACAATTTATCATGAATGAATCAAAGATTCTTATTTATGATAAGGATAACACTCGAGAGTTACTCAACAAAGAATATTGTGGGCATGTTAAGATGTGTTCACCGTTAATGTGTCAAAAATTTAGAATACCTATTAATTTCACTTTTCATATAACAAAGGGATGAGATCATTATACATAATCAGTGAGCTATTAAAAGTTGGTCATTGTGGATATTTTATCATTTTCTTATTGTGTATACATAAGTATTTCACAATTTTTAATTAATGATTTACTTGTTTGTATTTTATTTTTCTTATTTTTATCAAAACATATTGATTATATACAGAAAAAAAAAGAAAAAAATCTTATCTAAATATTTACCTTTATACAGTAAAAAAGTCTTATCTTCATATTTACCTTTATACGGTAAAAAATTTCTAAATATCCATTTACATTTATAGGCTTTATTAAGTGAACTTATACAAATTAGTAAATCCATTATTTTTCTCTCACACACGTATACATACATATGCGTCTTTTTAATTTTCAACTTGAACCAATTAAAAATATTTTTTTGATTCAATAAGTGACACTACCCAATTAGAAAACTAACAATAAACAATCCAACTTCTTCTACAACTACAAATATGTTAAGATCCAAAATTTCCCAATAAATGTAAAAATAAAATTATATATATCCCACCTACACCTATTGAAGGAAAGAGAAGCCAACTCCCAAAAAAGGAGGGAACAAATCTAAAAATAGATAACAAAAGAAAAATGAACCCTTAGCAAGAGAAGAGTAATGAATATGACACATCGTGTATCAACAAGACCATGCACAATTAAAATTATCCAAAAATGAAAAATCCCAACATATAGATGACTTAGCCACGTGTTAGAGTTTGACTGGATATGCAACCATTTTATTAAATGATGTTGAAATACCCTTGATACTGTCAATTCATCATATACACATGAATTGAATTTGATATATTTCACTCAAGACATTTTTGTGTAGTCAATTTCAATATTGATTAGTAGTAGTTTATATTGTAATAAATTAAAATCTGTTTTCTCTTTTTATTGCAATGTAATTTATGTTGTGTAGGTTTCATAACTAACTCAACATTAAGTTTCAGTCGTACAAGGCACTACACATGAAATGGTATGATTATATATACAAAAATTGTAAATATTATAACTAATACTTCCTCTGTTTATAATAATTATCATTTTGAAGTTTAAATTTTTGTTTCATATTAAGTGTTGTTTTAGACTTTTATACAATTTTATTTCCAAATTATCACTATTAATATTACTTAGTTAAAAGTTAGAGATTTTATATAATACTTTTTAAGAAATTAATTTAATTTCCTTTCCAATTTTAAATCATAAATTCCTTAATTAGTTAAAGGTATATTTGTCCAATTTTTATGTTCCTTAGTCTATGACAATAACTCCAGAACAACACTTATTATGAAACGGAAGGAGTATATTTTAAGACAAAAATTTGTGTGCACCAGTTGCACCACACTTTTATGTTATAAATGTAACACATTTATGCATGTTCATTTGTACATAAAAGGTACAAATATTTGTACATAAAGGTACTACATTTATAACATAAATGTCTTCCGTGCAACTCTGTGCACCAGTTGCACGGAAGTGTTACTCATATTTTAAAGGATATAACATTACAAAAGCCACATTAATTAACCTAATGTATCCATAATTAATTAGACCATTCTATTTGATTCAGATAATTAAGCGATTGCTATCCCAAAAAAGGTAAATTCATTATTTACTTTTACTCATATATACTTTATGTTAAAAAAAAGGGTATTTTAGAATTATTTTATATTTAAGGTTTCAAGATTTAGGAAAAAAAAAAAAAAGGTTTGAAATGAATTATGTTTTACTAAATGAATAGAACCAAGCAAACATGGGAACATGCTGCTATTTGACACCATTGTTTGAGTTTAGTTGACTGCTCAATGGCCAAATCTAGATGAGCTTTTGTATAATTACTCTATAATTTTTATTCTCGCGATCAAGTTTTAGGATCGAATGAACATTATATTAAAGTTTGAATAAATCATATTTTAAAATTAGTTCAAATCATGAATTTAAATCCATATCATTTAAAAGAATTATCAGTGAACTTATTAATTAATATGGATTCCAAATTCCTCTTCAAATACTTCTATTCGAACAAAGCTTGCTAAAGCAGATAAATGGTTCTCTATATAACTTTTGGACTAAATAATAACGCCGATGAGCTCAATCACAGCCGTCCAATGCAATTAAACCATAATATTTGGATATGCTTCAAATCAAATCAATATCACAATAAACAAGAGCGAATATATAATATCACGATTTATTAGAAATAGAAAATAAAAAATAAGTTTGAGCAGGAGAATTATTACACATTAACACGATATGTACATATTTTTAGATAATTATTGTTTTAGTATATATGGAAGATGAAAGATGTTATGTCATGTATTCTTCTATATAGATAAAAAAGGTTATTTAATTTATATTGTGTAATGCAATTTTTATATAATTCAAAATTTTAACTCAAATTGAGAAAATATATTTTTGGTTGTCAAGTTAAAATAACAAGAAAGGAGAGATATTTTATGTATGGGATAAATATTTATCATATTTAAAGCATACGAGATCTTCTATTACACTTGATGTTACATTTTTTGTTTCAAAATAATTACCATATGATACTTGTATTAAATAACATTATTAATTAACATTTGATGTGTATTAAACACAATGAAATATGAAATGTAATACCAAATGTAATAGAAGAATCAAACTGTATTTAATGTGATACATAGTTTAACTATTTGGTTTATTACAAAAAAATGGGGTAGATATCAAATAACCCATTAATGTTTTCATTTAGATGTATACAACTCACTCATATTTTTTTAGGTACAAATGTACAATAACACCACTAATATTTATGTTTTAAGTACATATAACCCACTTAAATTTTATTTTAGGTACAATAATATTGTAAAATATTTTAAATAAACACTTTAAATTCATTTTATTTTATTTACCTCATATCTTTTGATTTCTTAGAACAAAAAAATATTTCATATATAAATATAAATATAGAGATTTAATTTTTATTTAAATTTAAAAATATTATCTCAAATATCATAGAGAAATTATTATTTCAAATAAATTAACCTAGTTGTTTAATAGTTTTAGTCTTTAAAAATACAAAAGTGAAAATAATTAAAATAATAATAATAATATATTCACAGAAAATATATAGAATAAACTAATATATTTATGTTTTCATGAAACATTTTTTTTCTAAAAAAATTGAAAAATACACATAAACAATCGTTATGTCTTTGTAATAAAAAGAAACTTAAATAAGACACATATAGTTAGCAGTAATTAGGTAAATATGTGAGTAATTTGATCATTTTCCTTCTATTTGGATATGTGGATTTGAAATTCATGACAAATTCATCTATATTATTTGGATGGATAGACATTTGAAATTTATCAATTTTATTTGAATTAATTTTTAAATCATTTAAATAAATTTAAAATTAACTCTAACTACAGAAAATTCTTTGATTTTAAATTGTTGATTTCAATCATTTTATCCAAACTTAAACTTAACCTAAAGAAATGGGTTAAATGCACCAAATCCCCTATGATATAGAAAATCTGCGTCGTTCCCCCCCCTCCCCGTATTTTCAAAATGGCAAGGTTAACATGTGGGTTATCAAAAACTCGGCATGTTTTCTCCTAAATCGTGAAAGTTAACAGGAGTGCAGTGTACGCGCTTGTAGTGCGAAATTTGTTGGTTTTTTACCAATTTTTAATTGTTAAATGACTATTTTATCCTTACCTTTTGATTATAAATTGCACCATGCCCCATTTTCATAATTTAATATTATTTTATTTATTCTCTTTTTTTTGTTCAATTTCTGGAATTTTACTTTATTTAATAGAATCTCTCTTTTACTCCAAAATTTCTACTTTATTTGATTTAATTATTTCTATCATTACTATATATATATATATATATATATATATATATTTGAATATTTTACAATCTTAATTTTAAAATGAATTTATGCTCAAACTATTTTTTATTTGATTACTATTTTCTTTTAAACTTTGTATACATATAATTTATTTTTCAATTAATTTTAAAATCAATAAAATAAATCTTTGAAAAAATAATATAAAAAATTAGGATTTAAATTATTTAAAATTAAAATTCAAAGATTAATCAAATCTTCGAAAATCTAATATTTGTGGGAATTATCAAATAAGAAAATCTAACATTTGTGAGAATTATCAAATAAGAAATATCATATATATAAGTTGTGGGAATTATTCATTTAATTAAAATTTTCTTTTAAACTTTGTATACATATAATTTATTTTTTAATTAATTTTGAAACCAATAAAATAAATCTTTGAAATAAAAATGAATTTAACAATTTTTTTTTTAAATCTGAAATTTTTTCGTGTGAATGTCTTTAAAAAAAATAAAAAAAATTGCAAAAAATCTAATTAAACAAGAAGGGGATATGGTGGCGAGGAAAAGAGGGGTAATGGTGGAGGTGTCTGGGTGTTCGGTGGCAGACGGCTGGAGAAGATGGTGGTGGTGAGAGGTTGGTCTGAGAAGAAGGAGGTTGCGTGGTGAAATCGCCGGAGGTGGTGGAGATGGTGCTCGAACTTGGCGGTGTAGTGGTGGTGTTGCCGGAACAAAGTTGAAGATGGTGGAAAAGAAGGCGGTGATGGACGAATTGGTGGAGGTTGCAGAGGTGGTTGGGCAGTGGCGTCGGGATAGTTATAAAGGAGAGATGAATTGAATCGGTGGTGCTCGCCGGAGATGGTGGCGATCTGTAGTGGCGAAGAAGCAACAGTCCGCCGTGAAGATGGTGATGGAGACGGAAAAGAAGATGGTGGTCGGAGAAGATGGGTGGCGGCGGTCAAGCAGGCTGGAGGTGGAAGAGGTGTAGTTTGGCGAAGAAGATGGTGTCCTCCTCTTACATTTTAATTTTGTTTGTTTTTAAGAATTTTTTTTAATTAAACTTTAATTTTATTTTAAGGGTATAACAAGAAATTTAAGATAAAATATAATGACATTAAATCCAATTCTAAAAAATGAGACATATGCTGATTTTTTGATAACCCACATGTTAACTTTACAATTTTGAAAACACAGGGGAACAACACAAATTTTCGGGGGATTTGGTGCATTTAAACTCTAAAAAAAATTGAAACAACAGTGGTATGGTTGGGTCCACATGGCATAACCTAATAAAAGGCTAGCGTTTGGAAAGCTTGGGGAGTTAATGTGGACCGTACGGAAAATGTAGGGTAGCATAAGCCAAGCCGAAGTCGAGCCACAAGCTGAAGATTCCAAGCCGATTACTATGGACAAAAACGGAGCCGGCTCTGTGGGCCCCATGCAACTGTACTTATGGAAACTATCCTCTTACATAAGCTATTCTACTTTTCGTAGTTATCGAAGTGATAAGTAGTTCCGCTTATCTTCTTCCCAGCGTTGCCCTTTCCTTTAAAAAAATCACTTATTTTCGGCAAGCATAGTCGTGGTTTAATTATTTTTTCCTTCCTCCAACGATAGACTAGAGAGAGAAAGTAGAGAGAGAAACCCCCCCTTATATACATACAGACACATATATGTCTATGTACACCATCACTTGAGCTATGTATAAATAGATGTATATTCTAGAGAGAGAAAGTGAGTAGAAGCCCTATTTTTCCGCCCCGAGTTCGTTGTTTCTCTCACATCACTCGATCTCTTGCAAGTGAACTCTAATTTCTCTGTCTCTCCCACTCTCCGCCCATGTATGTATGTGTATGTATACATATTTCTGTGTGTGCTTTTTTCCTTACATTTTGTGGAATCTTTACTTTGAAGGGCTGTCTTCAATTTTAATTTAATTATTTTAAGGTTTTTGTTTTTAACTTCACTTTTCCTCACTAGGCTGATATATGGTAATCCTGAAATTGCTTTTATGGGTTTTCTTTGGCTTTTCTTTTCCTTTGCATCTGGGATTCCATTTAAAGCCGCTTTCATTTCTTTGATCCCTTCAATTAACCTCGGATTTTACAATTCTTTGTCAACTTTTCAACTCGAAGATTGTCGGTGTGTGCTCAAACCCTTGTCTTAATCTTTCCGTTGAAATTCTAATTTTTTTTTTCTTACAGTACTGTCCTAAAATTGAGATCATCTTAATTATCTAGGTTTGTGTTTGCTTGTTTTTTGGGTGCAATTTTGTATTTTTGTGGGTTTAATCTTGCAATAATTTGAATAAGTTTTTGTGAAGAAATAATTAAATGAAGCCATCGTTTGACAATTAAGTAAGGGCTAGTTGTAGCTGGGCCTCATTTATTGTTTTTGGCGTGGGTTTTTATTTGATCTTTATTGTGGTTTTTGCAGATCTGTTAACTGTTTAAGCTTTTGAACTGTTTCTCTGGGGTTGGAAGGGAGTTGGTTAAAATGTCTTCTCTCAGCAGAGAACTTGTTTTCCTGATTCTGCAATTCTTGGATGAAGAAAAGTTCAAAGAGACTGTTCACAAGTAGGTTAACTTTTATGTAATTCATGTATTCTGCAGTTGGATTTTGTATATGCAACTATCTTTTTTGTCTTTTTTGGGGATTATGGAGTTATTAAATTCTATACAAATGTGACCTTTCTAATAATAGGCTTGAGCAAGAATCTGGGTTCTTCTTTAACATGAAGTATTTTGAAGACGAAGTGCACAATGGGAACTGGGAGGAGGTTGAGAAATACCTTTCTGGTTTTACGAAAGTGGATGACAATCGCTATTCCATGAAGATATTTTTTGAAATTAGGAAGCAAAAGTACCTTGAGGCATTGGACAAGTGAGATTCTCAATTCGTTGAATATGAATTTACTCTTATGAAAGTTCAGTGTGCGGATTTTATGCTGAAGTTTGTTCTGTGTAGGCATGATCGGTCCAAAGCGGTTGACATCCTTGTAAAGGATTTGAAGGTGTTTTCATCTTTTAATGAAGAACTTTTTAAGGAGATAACTCAGCTGTTGACATTGGAGAATTTCAGGTATTCGTGCTGTTGTTACTTATTGGCGATCATTATGGCAAAATTTAACTTGTTTTTAAGTTTGCTGAGTATTTTTTTCTTAGGGAGAATGAACAGCTCTCGAAGTACGGAGATACAAAATCTGCACGAGCCATTATGTTAGTCGAACTGAAGAAGCTTATTGAGGCAAATCCCTTGTTTCGTGACAAGCTGCAGTTCCCAAACCTCAAGAATTCAAGGCTCCGAACTCTCATTAACCAAAGGTAGGCTTCAAAAGGCATACAATCAATCATCATATATAATGTTGTGCATGTCATATTGTATCCGTAGACTAGTCATCTTGGGGATTTCAGCAAAGATAACATATTTGCCTAGCATTTGTTTGTAGTTTCGTATAAAGAGATAACTGACACAATATGCATATGCAGCTTAAACTGGCAGCACCAACTTTGTAAAAATCCTAGGCCAAATCCAGATATTAAAACACTTTTTGTGGATCATTCATGTGGACAACCAAATGGTGCACGTGCACCTTCTCCAGCAAACAATCCCCTGCTTGGAGGAGTAGTACCAAAACCTGGAGGCTTCCCTCTGGCTGCGCATGTGGTTGGCTTTCATTTTTACTCAATTAATTGTTAGCTTTTTCTTGTGTAATTTATTATGCTTACAGTCCTGTGCTTGATGATGCTCAGCCATTCCAACCTACACCGGCACCAGTTCCTACGTCACTTGCTAGTTGGATGTCTAACCCACCTACTGGAACTCATCCAGCAATTTCCGGGGGACCTCTTGGTCTCAGTTCTCCACCAATTCCAGGTAGCACTTCAACAATTAGGATGTAAAGAATTTATAAATTTGATAAGGAGAATTTAGATAACATTTTGGGATAAAATGATGCCTGCAAAGTATTTTGCATGAGAACATCCATGATCGAAGAATTTGTGATGCATGTTTGCATCAAGAGACTGTCAATATAGTAACTGTCTCCGGAAATGCAGAAATAGCTCATCTGCAATTTGGTCAGCAAAAATTTGATTCTATGATATGCTTGGCAAAGAGTATGAATTTTTTAGTTTTCTTGTGGATATTGTCAGTCATGCTGTTTGCTTGTCATAAATCATGCTATGTCCTAGACTGATGCATTTTAAGTGATTTATGCACGTGGTAGCAAAGTCCTGAATGCAACATCCATTAGCTGTTGTGATTTTTCAGCTTGTAAGATCCTATCAGTTCTCCTAACGAAATGTATATCCTGTTGCATATGTACAGCTGGCCTTAAGCATCCAAGGACTCCACCAACAAATCCTTCTCTTGATTTTCCATCTGGTGATTCTGATCATGTCAACAAAAGAACCAGACCCTTGGGAATTTCTGATGAGGTAGTTGGATGTGAAGAAGATCAAAAGCTTCAGATCAGATATTTTGCTGTTGTTAGATTCGTCTTGTTATATTTATTTTCAATATGCAGGTTAATCTTCCTGTGAATGTTCTTCCACTGTCATTTCCTGGGCATGCTCATAGCCAGACATTCAATAGCCAGACTTTCAATGCACTGGATGACTTTCCAAAGTCTGTAGCACGGACTTTGAACCAAGGATCAAGTCCTATGAGCATGGATTTCCATCCTATTCAACAGACTCTTCTTCTAGGTTGGTTTCTTCTGAGAACAATATTTTGTTAACATTTTTATTAGATCTTTGTTCAAATCTGTTAACTACGGTCCCTATCAATGTATCAGTTGGTACCAATGTGGGAGATATTGCATTGTGGGAGGTTGGTTCAAGGGAGAAGCTGGTTCAGAGAAATTTTAAAGTTTGGGATCTGAGCAAATGTTCAATGCCTTTACAGGTGCCATGTATTTCTTGATTGAAAAGATGGCAACCATTATTATCTAATTGAAATTAGTTAGTTTCCTAAATGTTCAAGTATCTGAGATGTATGGCTTTTCTGAATTCAGGCTGGTTTGGTGAACGATCCTGGCGTTTCAGTAAATCGTGTGATTTGGTCGCCTGATGGATCTTTGTTTGGTAAATCACTTAACTCCATATGACTAGCAAGTTTTTTTTTTTTTTTTTTTTTGATGAAGTGATCTGATACATAGTGATCTTCATCTTTTTGCTAAATAGGAGTTGCATATTCTAGACACCTTGTGCAAATTTACTCATATCATGGAAATGATGATGTTCGACAGCATTTGGAGGTATAGTTGAGCCATCCAACCTTCAATGACTTAAAGTTTATCTTATTATAATTTCATACTGACTCAGTGCTGTTTTAGATTGATGCTCATGTTGGCGGAGTAAACGATCTTGCATTCTCCCACCCAAATAAGCAACTTTCTGTGATAACTTGTGGGGATGATAAGCTCATCAAGGTTGTTATATGAAACACATTAGCTGGAAAGATAGTCAACATCATGTGATATCGTTCTCATAATTTTTATTCTTAGGTTTGGGATGCCACCAATGGTACAAAACAATATATGTTTGAAGGTCATGAAGCCCCTGTCTACTCAGTCTGTCCTCACCACAAGGAGAATATTCAGGTAATAAAACATTACATGACTACTTTGTTGCTTTGTCTAATAACCTAGCATCTCATCTTATAGCCTGCAAGAAAATTTGGGTCAATGTTGTCCAATCAATTACTTTTCAACAGATAATAGTATGAATGCAGAATTACAAGAATTTCTTTACATCTCCCGTTGATTATGATTTTTCTGCGTTGTTTTCCAGTTTATCTTTTCTACAGCCTTAGATGGAAAGATTAAGGCATGGTTATATGATAATATGGGATCACGGGTTGATTATGAAGCCCCTGGTCGGTGGTGTACGACCATGGCCTACAGTGCTGATGGAACAAGGTAGATTTTGCTGCTGCTTAATATGGATGCTGTTGTGCATTTGCTTCTAGACTTGATTTTAAGATGAATTTTTTTTTTTGGTTCAGGCTTTTCTCTTGTGGAACAAGTAAAGATGGAGAGTCTCACATAGTTGAATGGAATGAAAGTGAAGGAGCTGTGAAGAGAACATATCAAGGATTCCGAAAGCGATCTTTGGGAGTTGTGCAGTTTGACACGACTAAAAACAGGTTTCTGGCAGCTGGGGATGATTTTTCCATCAAATTTTGGGATATGGACAGTACTCAACTTTTGACCAGTATTGACGCTGATGGAGGTCTTCCTGTGAGTTTCTTCGATAACTTCATATTATACATACTATATAAAAAGTTCTATGCACTGAGCCTCACTGTTGCTTTTCACAAATTCAAGGCAAGTCCTAGAATTCGCTTCAACAAAAATGGAACACTGCTTGCTGTGTCTGCCAATGAAAATGGAATCAAAATTCTAGCAAATGCCGATGGCTTTCGACTACTACGCACTTATGAAAATCTTGCTTTTGATCCCTCAAGAGCATCCGAAGCTGCCAAGGTATTTTCTTCAGCTTGTATACTCTTCTCAGGCATATTTCTCACCCAAATGAAAAACAAAAAGATTAAGTTTTTTGCAATTTATCAACATGCAGCCGGCTGTAAGCCCAATATCTGCGGCAGCTTCAAGTGGCACTGGGCTGACAGACAGGGTGGGCTCTGTAGTTGGTATCTCTGTGATGGTTGGTATCACTGACCTTTTCTACTGCAACTGATCAGCTGTTATTTTGTACCATTTCTTTTTTTTCCTAGATGGAAATTACCACACCATTCAATTCTCATTTTCTTTGTAATGAAGAATTGCTTCTCGCTGACTTGTATTTGTGCATGCTAAGAGTTTTGTGTTTTTTTTTTCCCCAGAATGGTGATGCAAGAAATCATGGAGATGTGAAACCTAGAATAGCAGAAGAGACAAATGATAAATCAAAGATTTGGAAGCTTTGTGAAATTAATGAACCATCTCAGTGCTGGTCCTTGAAACTCCCTGAGAATTTAAGAGTAACAAAGGTATGTTTTTTTCTTTAATGTTAATTTCATAAACTGAGACTAATGCATCTGCATCTGGGAGATATTATTTGGTGAATCTTACTTATACTTTTGGATTTTATCTGTTAATCTGCAACATATTGTGCACATTCCATATATAGCGAGAATTTACTTGGAGCAGAAAACATACATTAAATCTGATGGTCCAGATGCTATTTAACTAGTCAGAATCATTTCTCTGGAGTTGAAATGCATTTCAGCGCCAAAAGAAACACTAAGATGGTATAATTATTGTTTTGGGATATTATAAGGGTATAATTATACTTTAGATTTCAAATCAATCCTAGAAAAAGGTAATATTATATTGTGAAAGGTGGTGTTGGTAATGATTGGATGATTGTGAAATGATAAGTTTAACTAGGTGTCAGAATAGGTATTTATAGATTGGTAGTAACAGTGTAGGGATTGTGTCTGAATTTTGTGATCTATTATTTAAGCCCGTAACAACCATGCTTTTGGATTTTGATATCAAAAATCCTGACTAGCAAAATATATTCCATTTCTGGCGCACAGACATATATATGTGGTCGTCTTTCATCTGTCTGCATGAAGGTTATTGAGGAGACAATGCTTTCAATTTATTCACTCAAACCCTATATGCTCAGGGAACAAAATAAATGCACAGCACAGGGGCAGTTAAGGAAACAGTTCCAAACCACTTGTTCACCTAAAATACTAAGCTTTTCCCTTTTCATGGTGCACTGGTATAGGCTCAAAAATGTTACACAATTCAATAAAAAAAGAGGGGTTTATGTATACTCTTTTCTGAATTTATCACGTCTCCAAGAAATGGCATATCTTGTATAGTGTAATATTATGTTTATGAATGTGCATGTTATTCATGTAAAACTTAGCCAGTCTATCCTGTATGACCTGAAAATCATCTCAATTTACAGCAATTATATCAGGTGCTTGAACTTGTTTAGCATAACAAGGTTCTCATTTGTGTTGATCTTGTTGCAACAGATATCAAGATTGATATATACAAATTCAGGTAGTGCCATACTGGCTTTAGCTTCAAATGCAATCCATTTACTCTGGAAATGGCAGCGGAATGACCATAACTCAAGTGGAAAAGTGAGAATACAATCGAAGTTTCTTTCTCTTAAAATCCTCTAAATTTCAAGCATTAAATCATCTCGAGAACAAATGTGCACTCTGTAGGCAACAGCTAGTGTTTCGCCTCAATTATGGCAACCATCAAGTGGTATTTTGATGACCAATGACGTGACCGATATAAACCTTGAGGAAGCTGTTTCCTGCTTTGCCTTGTCCAAAAATGATTCCTACGTAATGTCAGCGTCAGGAGGAAAGATCTCTTTGTTTAACATGATGACTTTCAAGGTAACATAAAATAGTATAAATAGTGTTCCCTTCTGCTTCTACCCTGTGCATGTATTCACTTCTCGTTTTTTTTTTTTTTTTTTCAATTGCAGACAATGACTACTTTCATGCCTCCGCCACCAGCAGCAACATTTTTAGCATTCCATCCTCAAGATAATAACATTATCGCTATTGGAATGGATGATTCATCGATTCAGATATATAATGTCAGGGTAGACGAGGTATCATAAACAGGACATATTATCATTACGGTGTTTTTGTGGTTAAGTCATCCAAGTGACTTATTGATCCCATTCACTTCTTGCAGGTAAAAAGCAAGCTTAAGGGCCACTCTAAGAGAATTACAGGCCTTGCTTTCTCACATATACTAAATGTGCTCGTTTCATCAGGTGCAGATGCTCAGGTATCATGGCTTGATCAAACATTATTTATTTATTAAGGTTTTTCGGGTGTTGACTTGGAACTCTCTTTACTTCTGCTATTCAAGTTGTTGGTGCAATTTTTTATTAATGAAGAATTTAATGTATAGTAAGTTGCATAATAATTAGTAATCTTGACTGAAGATACGTACGGCCCCATTATGGGAATGATTTTAAAAATTCTGAACACGAATGCTTATTTTCTCTTATTTATATGTTCTTGGTTTCTTATTTCTGTTTGCTTGAACAATGTTCCCTCCTCCAGTTATGCGTGTGGAATTCCGTTGGATGGGAAATGCAGAAATCCAAATTTTTGCAACTGCCATCTGCGAGATCCACCGAGGCGCCATCTGAAACACGTATACAATTTCATCAGGATCAGATTCACCTTCTGGTTGTACACGAGACTCAGCTTGCCATTTATGAAACAACCAAGTTAGAATGCGTACAACAGGTAATTTTTCGCTTGAAGACTTTGATTAAGATAATATATTGTGGTGCCATTAAGAAAATCTCTTACATGTAATGTTTCTCCTTTATAGTGGGTCCCACCTGAATCTGCCCCGATATCGCATGCGACATTTTCATGTGATAGCCAGCTGATCTATGCTTGTTTCTTAGATGCCACTATCTGCATATTCACTGCTTCACACCTTCGTTTGCGGTGCCGTATAAATCCTTCTGCTTATATTTCTTCAAATATCAGGCAAGTCTCTGAAATTATACATGTTAAATTTATTAAAGGGTTTCCAGTTTGTCAATTAGATTATCTTTATCTGAATAAACAATCCTAGTTTCCCTTTGGAATTATGACCTCTCAAACTTTAACATTCTTGACAGATATAGTTTGTTGAAGCTTTATAGCATTCATTCATATCTCAATCTTATCAAAATTTACATTTCATTCGATTTTCTTACTCTGTCCTGTTCAATTTGCAATTTGTTCTTATTATGCAGACGAGATCCGTAATTCCAAATTTGTGTTATGTTTCGTCTTCTATTCAACCATTGGATTGCTGCTATGTGTATTTAAAAAGTACCATATTTCTGTTAGTTACCATTTGTGGGGGTTCATAAATACACGTGATAACAATCCAACAGCAGGATTAGGTGACGAAACACAGTTTTGAAATAAAGGATCATGTCCGTTGACATTCAATGTAATACTTTATCAAGAATTTCCCTTGCCTAAAGATTTCTGTACTTTGTCTAGCAGTTCAAGTGTTCACCCACAGGTAATCGCTGCACATCCACAAGAATCAAATCAATTTGCATTAGGTCTATCGGATGGTTCAGTCCACGTCATCGAGCCTCTTGAATCCGAAGGCAAGTGGGGCCTACCTCCACCTCTTGAAAATGGCTCTACAAGCAACATACCACCCAACACTTCTTCAGTCGGAGCTTCTGCCTCGGAACAAGCACAAAGATAATCTAACGTCTTCTCACATGTTCGTACTTGCCTTCTTCTTGGAAAATCCTGGTAATGCTTATTGTACAATCAATGTGATATTCTTGCAATCGCTCTCGTTTTTTTCTCTAACACATTCTTGGTTGGTTTGTTTCTCTCAACAGATGTAGTTCTGGGAGTTGGCTGTGTAATTAACTCAGATTTTTTAATCAGGTCTCTTGATTGCTAACAGTTCAGGTAAGATGCAACATGAGATATATGTTTAGGAGTATTTTGACAGTTAAACTCAGCCTTTTTCAGACAAGGATCTGTTGCAAACTGCCATTTTTCTCCGGTTCAACTTCATAATCATAATATTTTCCTTGTATTAGGTTATTTTTTATCATTGATTGTATGCTTCAAATTCTTTATTTGCATTTTCCCAACTAGGACTGCCCAAACCCCATCATTTTTTGGACACGGTAAGTTTTGGGATTGTCCCAGATGATGAAGTGTAATGAATCAATCATACGAGAAAGTGTTAATTTCATAATTCAGATAGTAAAATGCACAAGAAATAAAAAATAATAATAATAACGGGCAGATTGAATAATAATAGAGAAAAAAATAATGATTTCAAACTCCTAAGTAGGCCACCGTGCACTTTAATTCCTACTTCTATTCTTTTTATTTCAGAAAGTATTGTCATAATGATTTCCTTCATCAAGCAATACTAATGGAAGAACAATTTTTTATAAAAAAACGACATTTTCCACATTTCATAGTATACTTCATGGACATAATTTACTCAAACACAGATCAAGGCAACAATGATAAAGGACACCAGGTTATGCAATAATGTAGCACAATATTCAGGCTATTTGTTCATGTAAAAACGTGATAAAAGAAGCAAGAATTGATGTTCATCGTCATTCATGTAAAAGAGTAGCAATTATAAAACAGTAAACATTCTACACCATTGATATTTCTTTAATCGTATTTAATATGGACAGCAATGAAGATTAATCATTATGGGATAGCTTCATACCTTGTAAGGGATTAAACATTTTGGACAACAATTAAATTAAATGAGTAAGTCTCTTTAGACCATTTCACGAATTTTTATTGTTTTACGTGAGACGAGTCAACCCACAACTTAATCATCCACAACCCAAATTCTACAATTCACATGTTGTTTATGGATGATGGGCTCCGTCTCACGGTAACTATCCGTAAGACCGTCTCATATGAGTTTTTGTGTAAATTAAATCACTACCAATTACTAGAAATGAAATCCCAAAAAGTTGTCTTTTTAAAACATCATTATGCACTTCAATAATCATCTTTCCCCAGTGTCATCTATTAAAGGAAGGTTAATCTTTTTTTTTTTTTTGAGATGTGGAAGAAGATTAATTATTAGTCATAATTTCCTAAATAATCACCCAAAATCAAAACAAGATATCGTTATTATATAATATGTATTATATTTATTAATGCAGGTGCCACTGAATTGATGTTGAACTGGTTTTTTTTTTGGGCTAACTATTCATAGTTCAACGGTTAGAACGGTTCAATTGATAGCCCGACTGGTTACATAATAATTTAATCTGTATTTTTTATTTTTTTTTATTTTTACTTAACATTATGTATTATATTTTGTACATAATATTAAAAGATATTAAAAAGGTATTAAGTGCAAAATGAACCTTTTTTAATCGAGAAACATGTTTTAAAAATTATTTCATATTTTATTTATCCGGTTTTGATTGACCGAACCGGGGATATGGTGGTTTGATATAATTGGAGAATGATTTGGACAAAATTAGCCCTGATACCAAAACCCTAGAATTTGTGTGTTCCCTCCTCAAATCAAAACCCCTCTCATTCTGTGTGTTGGTAAAAGATAAAAGAAAATGGCGGTGGAGAAACTCTGCTCTGCTACTGCTGCTGTTTCTGTTGTTGGGGCTCTTCCCAACTACCTTTTTTTTATTCTTTTCCTGGTACATTCTCTCACCCCTTTTTTTTTTTGTTTTCTGTGCGTTTTGTGAAGGTTAATTACCAGTGCTTCCGTTTTCTATGGGGTGTTGTTGTTTCGTGTTTTGCTCCACTTGTGGTTTATCTGTTGCTCTCTCTGTGAGATTTGGATTCTAATTCAGTCTTTGCCATTTACTAATACTTGAGAGAGAGATTTATTTGATCATTTCCCTTTTTCAGATCTTTGATGTTCTTTAATCTGTTAAGGTTATGTTGCTGATTTTGTGTGATTGATTTGGCCAAGTTTTGTTTTTGTCGACATTTACACAAAGGCAAATTTTTACTTCTTGTAAGTCCCAATTTAGTTGATTTATGATATCTGCAAAATTCTAAGTTATAGTATCAGATTTTGGTGTTATATCTATTGTCTGTACCTGAACAATACTATAAACAGATATGTACTCATCCAAAAGGATGTCATGCTCCTTACCAGATTCTTGATACATAGTGTGTTTTCTCTTGTTTAAAACAAGGTGCAAGCACTGATTTTGATGCCATGTTTTGCTTATTGTGCATTTGTTTCTCCCATTGTATGTGTGTGTCTTGATTTGCAATTGTCCAACGGCCTAATTTAATTGGAATTTTTCCAGAGTGGGACTGTGCTCAGTGACATCAATGTATCTCCATCACCTTTATACATGAACAAAAGGTATCACGACTTCTCTTTTGCTGTAGCGTTCAAATTTATATCGTTTCATGCCAGTGGTTCAGTACAGAAAGAGCACTAAGTCATCATATTTCACTCCACTTACAGATTCCTATTTGGTGATCTTAAAAAAGCCTCAACATCTGAGGAAAACAAAGATGCCAGTGAAAGTGAAGATGGCGATGAAGATGATGACGAGGATGAGGCCAATGATGATACCGTTGACAGCGATGATGATGATGATGATTATTCCGGAGAAGCGGGTGATGGCGATGATGGAGATTCTGATGATGTTGTTGAGGCTAATGGTGCTGGTGGTAGTGATGAAGAGGACGAAGATGATGATGACAACGAAGATGATGATGACGATGATGACGACGAAGATGAAGATGATGATGGTGACAGTGATGACGAGGAACAGAAACGACCATCCAAGAAGAAAAAATGAAGTAGTAGATTTTGTATTCAGTCAGTAGGCATTCAGATGCTACATCTTAGGGGGTTCCTATTCATATCCTAGATGGTGTTTTCTTGCATTGTCCATGGAGATAAATATACATATCTTATGGATTGAAATTATGTGATTGTTGGATTTTTTAGTTTTTTTAGCTTCAAGTTGTGTCATAGAGTTGCTTGTGTATTTATTATTTCTTGGGAAATTGGGTGCATTTTGGCACCTAATGTTATGGCTAGGGGTACTTTGGCAATTTAGTGTTTTCTTAGTGTACATTTTAGTCATAATATTTATTTAACTACATTTAGGCCCAAAGAGTGAAAGAGGCATTCTCTTGTGTATCACTGTAACCTCTTACTTGTCCAAAAAATGGGTGAAAGATTCTACATGAGAGTGAAAGTAGCAACTAAAGTGAGTATCTGTAATAACAAATTCATTCCATTGGAGTAACATAATCAATGTAATAAGGTTATACTCAGAAATATGTATTAACTTGTTCACACTTGCCAACTGCTGAATGTCCTTCGTAGTTTCCACAGGTGATGATGCTAAGGTAACGATGAATGCATATAAAGGGTCTTTGAAACTGAAAAAATATGTTGAAGATCCTCAATCCCTTGTTGTGAGAATGAGAAACAAAAGTGATAAGTGGTGTACATAATTCATCCATCCTCTTCTACTAAGGAAGAAGACAGAAAGTAAAATTTAAAAACAAATTATGAGATAATTGTGCTTATTATGTCTCAACGCTTCATAACAACGCAATAAATTCTCTAGTGAATGGAATCAATATAAAAATGTAATTCAGGAATTCATTACCTCAGCCAGGCAATTTTCCAGCTCTAAATATGGCGAATTTGGATGCTTCAGAATACTTGTACTCAATTCCATTGCTCTTCAACAGCTTCTCAAGCAAATTCCTGGCCTTTTCAGGCTCCCAGCTCTCACATTCAATCTCATAACAAGTCCCAAAATCGTAATGCGTTTCATCAACCTCCAAATTCAGACCATTCCACTCATAAACCCCTCTCACATTCCTAAAACCCCCCAAACAAACCAAACCCTTATCCCCCAAACCGAATTCCCCTTTCACTCTTGTAATTATATCAGATGACTCGATTTCCAACAGGCGCCGCGGCTCGGCGGCGCAGAGGCGGCCGAAGGTGGGGTCGAGGGGCTCCTCTTGCTCTTCAATGCGGCTGATTCCGCCGGAGATTTGGGGTTTCGATTTAAGAGAGAGAACGCAGCGAGTGTCTAGGTCGTAGAATCGGATGCGGAGGGCGGCGAAGCTGGAGGAGAGCTCGGCGTTGGGACCGTCAAAGAAGAGATTCTCTTGGAAGTGAGTGCGGCGGTGATAGGAGGAGAGGAGGGCGGAGAGGCGCTCGTGGGCGGCGGAGGACGGGAGGCTCAGCTTCACTTCAACTTCCATGTGGCCTCGGATTTTATTATCAGATAATCAATCGTCGCCTTCTTTCTTCAACATTCATTTTTCATCAAAGGGATCGACTAAGATCACCCCATTTTAAAAAATAAAAAAATAAAAAAATTATGAATTTATTCTTAGGAGTAGAATAACCAGTTTCGTTCGGTTGTGTTGACCAAACATATAGAAGAGTGTTCGGCCAACACGACCGAACGCCGAACGGGCTTCTATGTGTTCGGTCGTGTTGGCCGAACGGGCTTCTACGGGTTCGGTCGAACGGAACTACTCGGATTCAATCGTTTTTTTGCCTTTTTTCCTACAATTTTTACACGATTTTCGCACGTTTTAAAAATCCATAGAATGTTCGTCATTATGTTGACATTATGTATGACCTAAACGACTTAAAACAAAAATTAGAAAAATCCAAAAAAAAAACGTTTAAAAATCGAAAAATGGTAAATTGACTTTTTTTCCCCTCAAACGACCCCGGATGGCCAAAATCCATCGTTCATCAGCACTTGTATTTGATTTCTCGCATCGTTTCGCAAGTCGTGTACGAATTTCAACATATTTCAAGACATATTGAAGGTCGTTCGGCCGTCTCAACCGAACAGAACTAGGGTTTCTAACCTTAAGGGTAAAATCAGAAATTTTTAATTTTTAATTTTTTTTAAAAAAAATGGGGTGCCCTTAGAAATCACTGGGGTGCTTTTAGACTCTCCCTTCATCAAATCACTTTCATGATTCAATCTTTTTTCTCAATTATGTTTTCATTTTTTATTTTATATAAACAATATATGTTGGTAGGGCGTCGAAGTCCAATGAACGAGGGTTGTTCATGTTCCTTCGTTTATTTAATAATCAAACATGTTTATTATCCTTTTATAATGTGAAAATTGAAAATTAAAAATTAAAAATATATGTTGATGAGCACTCAATTGAATATAAAAGAATAACACAATATATGTAAATTGAAATGAGTTATATTAAAAAACATTAAAATCAAAATAAACATAAATGAACAGTGAATAAATAAATATATAATTGTATAAACTAATAAATAGTGAATGAATAATAAATAAATATTAAATAAACACTAAGTGAATATGTTCATGAACATAACCGAATAAGTTTTCTTATTCGTTTTTATTTATTATGACTAACTAACGAACGTAGACAAATACTAACTAAGCTTGATTACAAATAGTTTGTCAAACGTTATGTTCTTTTACAATCATATATGCTGGGATTAAATTAAGGATTAATTTTTGCTTACAGTATAGTCTTGATGGATAAGGTGATATAAAGATTAAATAACAAGTTACAAGCATAAATGGAGGCCTTAGTAAAGTTAAAACTGAATACTAAAAGACAAATTCGTTTCAGGAAAGCTAAAAAGTTAAGATAACTGCAAGAATTAAAATAATTCAACTCGATATTAAGTGTTTGACATTGTTATTGATCTCTCCAATTTTCAATAAAACAAAAGGCTCATTTGCTATCTAATATCAATCTCTGCGCTCAATATACTTTCTATTAGCACAACAGTTGTTAAATGTGATGTAATTGCAACACATTATATAAGATGATGATAATCGAAATACGAAATTAGTACACAACTCAGAAAATTTATGGGAGCATATCACAAATAGCATCAATGGCACAAGATTAGGACAATGTGAGATTGAAAACACGAAAACAAATTTGAATGCTACAAAAATTCAAGACAATTCTAAGAAATTCGACCAAAATTAAATCCCGATACGAAAAAAAGAAGTACAAAAGCTAGCTGTCCGTAAGTGACTCAAAACACGAACACATATGTTAGATCCGAGACAATGATGTAGAATTTGAATCACCTTTCACTATCACAAATTTCATCGTTATCAGCTCGTCAAAATAGACAATCTCATCAACTACGACCTGTCTCAGAATTATCCATTTGTTGCAGTAAATGGTGGTGAAGCAATTGGAGTGAAGTAGCCAGGATTTGGTATTATGAAGTAAAAAGAAATGTGCCCTCTTGTCCCAAAGTAGATATCATTTAGAAGAGCTTAAATAGCAGCCCACCATGAGTGGCGAAGAAGGGGGCAAACACGAGTGACTCGACTGCCATAAGCTTGATAAGGATGTTGAGTGAAGGACCGGATGTGTCCTTTAGAGGGTCTCCAATGGTGTCACCGATCACAGCTGCCTTGTGTGGTTCTGATCCTTTGGGACCAAGAGTTCTTGCATGCTCAGAAGCACCAGCCTATATATAACACACTCCCAAGGTTAAGGAAAATCCGGGAAAAGGTAAAATGTGGGTTAACCCCTTCAATGCACAAAAACAACCGAAAATAACCACATATTCAGAAAAAATGGAGACCAACTTTGTCTCCCTTGAAAAGACTAACAAGATACCAACAAGAAATATTTTAAAAGACACAAGTCCTGTTTCTCTCCCATCCACCTAACCGAGACATACAGAAGATCGAGACTCCACTGATCTTGAGACATACCAAAATGGTATTTTAGTCTTATCTTTCTATATGGAAATTTGCCACAGTTTGAATGGGTAGAAGTTTGTATGCTCTGAAGAAAAACCACATTACCGGAAAAAAATGCAACTTATAAAGTGAGGATGTTACCTCAATGTATTTCTTCGCGTTGTCCCATGCACCACCTGTGTTGGATGCAGAAATTGCAATCTAAGAGAAGCCATCAAAGAAAAAGTCACCGACTGTTAAGGAAAAATGCCCTACTTGTTAAACATCAGAACAAGCAAATAGGAAATCATACCTGGACACCAGAAACGAGAGAACCAGCAAGAACACCAGAGAGTGTATCAACACCAAAAAAGGTTCCGACAATGAGAGGGGTAAGCATGACTAGAGCACCAGGGGGAATCATTTCCTTAATTGATGCGTCGGTAGAGATCTTCACACAAGTAGCATAATCAGGCTTAGCGAGACCCTCCATGAGACCAGGAATAGTGTTGAACTGCCTACGAACTTCCTCAACCATCTTCAATGCTGCGCTTCCAACACTCTTCATGGTCATTGCTGAGAACCAATATGGAAGCATAGCTCCAACAAGTAATCCAATGAAAACTTTAGGGGTCAAAACGTCAACAGTTGAAATTCCAGCACGGCTCACAAAGGCACCAAAAAGTGCTAATGAGACAAGTGCAGCAGATCCAATGGCAAAACCCTGCAACCAAATTCAAGAGATGGATTACTTTTTAACTTTTTTACACGTTTACATCCATTTGTTGCTATATTCTTATCAATATAACAACAAAATAATTTACAATACCTTTCCGATAGCAGCAGTGGTATTCCCAGCAGCATCGAGGGCATCAGTTCTTTCACGAATCCTGTGGCTCATGCCAGCCATTTCAGCTATACCTCCAGCATTGTCACTGATAGGACCATAAGCGTCAATGGCCAAACCAGTAGCAATTGTGCTAAGCATTCCCAGAGCCGCAACAGCAATACCATACATAGCAGCAAAGGTGAAACTAACAAAAATGCCAACAGCAATTGCAAAAATGGGAATTATAACTGATTTGTATCCCAAGGCAAGGCCAAATATAACATTGGTTGCAGCACCGGTTCGGCAGGAATCAGCAACATCTTGAACAGGGCTGCACACAAACATTTCATAAATCAAGCAGAATATAATTAAATTAAACTAATAAACAAGTTGATAGGAAAATAAAGTTTAAACCACCATTCTCCTCCCCCCCCCCCCCCCAAAAAAAAGGAGACACTTGCACCTGTAGGCATTGCTGGTGTAATATTCGGTGACAAAGCCAATGATAAGTCCAGCCCAAAGTCCAACACAAACACAAAGGAATAGCTGCCTGTAATAATGTAACATTAAGTAACTTGTATTAGATAGCAAGCAGCTAGCTTAGTGAAGCTTTCATTAAAGAAATTAACACCAGACAATTGTGATGCAGTTAAATCAGCATTACCAGTTTTTCACAACTTTCTGAACACCAAAATTGAAGATTGTGAACGATGATGGCAGGCAAGTCCAGGTGACAATTGCAACTCCCACAGTCATGAGAATAGTGGATATAATTAGCTGCTTCTTCAATGCTGGCTCGATTTCATTGACAGCCTTTATCTCAAAAAAGTCGGTAGCAAAAAGAGTAGTGATTAAGCAAACAAGGATACCCATGGAACTAATAAGCAACGGGTAGCACATTCCAGTGAAATCATGAGTGAGGCCAAAAGATGATATAGAAGCCACCACAAGAGCAGCACAGGATGCTTCAGCATATGAACCAAAAAGATCAGACCCCATTCCAGCAATATCTCCAACATTATCACCAACGTTGTCAGCAATCACCTGCAAAATAACATGAATATCAGTACAAATACTTTGCTAAATTGAGGAAATTCGGAGATGCATAGCAGCAGGCTTACAGCAGGGTTCCTAGGATCGTCTTCGGGAATATTCCTTTCCACCTTCCCAACAAGATCGGCACCAACATCAGCAGCCTTAGTGTAAATACCACCACCGACTCTCCCAAACAAAGCCATAGATGATCCACCAAGACCGTATCCAGTGATTGCCTCAAAAAGACCTTCCCAATCATCCCCATAGTAGAGCTTGAATAGATTGATGGTAATGAAAAGAACCAATAGACCATTTGCAGCAAGGAGAAAACCCATAACTGCACCAGATCTAAATGCCACAATGAAAGCTTTCCCAACACCTTTTCTAGCTTCCAAAGTTGTTCTTGCATTTGCATAGGTTGCAATTTTCATCCCAAGGAACCCAGAAAGAACAGAGGTGATAGCACCAAGCACGAAGGAAACTGTACTGAAGATAGCAGTTGCAAGAGCTGGCTTACACAGCTTCAACTTATCATATGTGCAAGGCTGGCTCTTTGTGCTGAAACCCTCAACTGATCCCAGGAAAAGGAAGATGAGGATTGCAAAAGCAACCATGAAAATACCCACATACTGATATTCCGTAAACAGGAAAGATGTTGCACCTGTTAAACCAAAAATAACATTACAACATAGAATAAAAAACTAACCACCATAAATCCAACAGTTTAAACTCCCCATAACAACAGGAGACCCCATGAACCCATTACAAAGAGCAACAATATACAGCCCAAGTTATTATGATCAGATCTAACATTAAAAACAGATAAGGACTACCCAAAAACAAACATTTAGCGGAAAAAAAATTACCAGTGGAGAATTTGTGCTATCAAATTTCTAGAGAGACCATATGTTTCCACACACAGAATATTTTATTATCACTCAACTTATGTATGCACAGTGCACACATCCAATATTTTATTATGACTCAAATAATATACTTTTTAACAAACATCTTTACACCCTAAGTATACTAAAATGACCAATTTTTCCAGCCGCATGAATACAATAAAGTTGGTTATAAACTTCTGCTAAAGAAAAACGTATTACAGAAAAAGTTGCATAAAAGAACCATTGAATAATATCAATATAGAATCAGCATCTCACATGCTCCACATATGCAATACCATAAAATATTCTGTTTCTCTTATTATAGGAATAAAGACCACCAATTTTTTAATTCATGTAAGACAGCAAAAACCCAACTCCGTTAGATATTCCTCAGAAGATGCCACACTCCAATAAGATATTAATACAATCTTCCAAAGATCAAGGTAACAATGACAAAATAATTAAACAATTGTGACAATCACTGGAAACAATAATAAAATCAGATCCGCTTCCAATCCTAACAGCTAGCTCATACATACCATTACAAGACTAAACTACAATACACCAACCTTACAACTATGTACATGAAACCCTAAACCCTGCATCCGCCGTCAAGAAAATCCAACAAACTAGAATCTCAAAAAACAACAACCAGAACTATCACAAATAGAAACAAAAAACTCATTCTTTGTAGTTGCATATCTGAAAACACATTAAAAGGAAATAGGAACAGTGCGGAGAGAGAAAAAGAGAGAGAGAGAGAGAGAGAGAGAGAGATGTACGATGGTGTCGTTAATAATGTTTCCACCAAAGTGAACTTCAATGATAACTCAGTGATGTTCAAAGATCAAGAAACTAAAAGTAAGAAAAAGAAAAAAGACTAAAGTTGCCATCTTTCAAATTTGTAAGACCTTAGTTCAGTCGATTCTACCCCACTCCCCACCCCAAGCAAACCACATCTCAAACCAAATAATTAAACTATTAGCACACATCAGCGAAGACAGCTTAAATCAAGAAGCAGGCAAGCGAGAAATGTATGCATAATTATAAATGCAAATATCTAAACACAAAAACAAGTATCAAACTAAATTTTAAAAAATAAAAATCAGATCTGGGCGAATTCTAGAGAGATCTGGAAGTGGTCTGACCCTCAGAAATGGCATTCTGGATCTCGGCGCACTTAGCGACGACGTTTTGGTCATTAATGCCTTCCTCCTCCTCTATCAAGTAGTCACTGTAGCCATTCTTCCCGTTTTTAGCGACCGTCTCTCCACCGCGCTCTGGCGTGACCTTCACGCGGGACACAATGATCCACTGAACGAGCGAGAAGATGATTCCGATGACGGCGCACACCGGAATCACGACCTGTGTCCCAAGATCTGGCAGCAACGCCATTCTCACCGGAATCCTAACTAACTCGCCGGAAAACACCGGACCTAGAAAATAAAAAAAATAAAAAAAGAGGTGAAAATGAGTGAGAGTTGAGAAGAAAAGAGAAACGGAGTCTCACGAATTTGAGGAGGTTTCCGGGGACGGCGGATGGATGTTATTTATAGCACTAATGCCCAGAATAATATTACTCTGTAATCACCTCCACCCTAACTCGCCTGTGGATTTTTCTTATTAGATAACGATTTTTTATTTAAATTCCAGGGGAATATATTCTTTTTTTTTTTTTTTCCATTTAAACTCGCTTGTTCCCCCTAAAATCTAAATAAATTAATATAATATTAGTAACTCGTTTTTTTTTCTTTTGTTTTTGAAAAAAGTCTATTACACTTCTATATGTAATAAATGTGCCATAACTCATTAAATAATATATCAATAATGTACTATTATTGGATATGGGTGAAAGATAAATAGAATCCACTGAGTATAGGATAAATTACAACCATAATTAATTATCCAAATTAATTATAAATAATATTAATAATAGAAATAATAAAGTATATCTTTGTTATATGATTGGACAGTAACTTAAGGTACTTAAAGTATGAATTCATCTACTATATCAATCTAGTTGGAACCCATTGTGATGCACAAGTATAATTTATATGATATTTATATTAAATTATATTTATATTTTGAATTATTCATGTTTTTTTTATCATCTTATCAAATATAAGTTTCTTAAATTACATATTATTTTCGAACATAATCTTCTATTTGTAAATATAAAGATAATTTGGTGTTTGATTTCAGAGTGATACGACAAATTTGTTTGCGTTTAAAATGATGAATAGAATTGATAAATTTTGATATATTTTTTCATTTTCTACTATAATTCAAGATAAGTGCAAAAATAAATTGTATAAAAAAATAATTATTTGAGCATGATTCAGTTCAAGTTAGTAGAAGCTCTACTTTTGGGTCATAATCTAATAAATTCGACATAGTTTATAAAGTTTAAAACAACGTTTTGTGTTCAAAAAGAAAAAAAGTTTATCAAAGTACCAAATAGGTTTTGAATATCAAGATGTTTAGCTTGGCTTTATAGAAACCACTTATTGTTTTTTTTCCTTTCTTTCAATTATAAGCATCTATCAACATGACTCTGTACTTCTTTTTGCATATACATAGACTCTCTAGATGTTCAATAATTTGATGTAAATTTTACACATTGAGCCTTGAGGTGCTTCATTTTATTTTATTTAATATATGTAATATTCATACATATCTAACCATGTGATGTACTCACTATCTATTGATCAATTCAATTTATTGTATTTTCCTTCTTCATATATAATTTTTTTTTTGTAAAACTTACACATAAAAAGTTTATCGCACTCAACCAGTCAACGTATCATATATCGGTTGATAAGACATATATACTTATTATTTCATAATACACTCAACTACTCAATCTCCCACCCACTAATATTTTTTTTGCATATATATAGTATGTTGCAAATGCTCGCCATTTTTTTAATTTTCTATAATTAGTCTAATTTTTGGGTGAAGTATATAGTGCTAACATTTCAATATTTTGATAATTAGTCTAATTTTTGGTTTTCGATAAAAATATGGAGGCTAGGATTACTTTGTTTAGGTTGAACTATCATGGTGCAATAGCACCAAAAATTATTCCGATTCATTACATCAAAGACATCCATCCATCAATAAATGTATTGCAAAATTTACAAACTTTAAAAAATAAGATGCAACAAAACATAAATTAGTGGGCAATAAGACAACAACTATATAGTTTAAAAGGTATAATGTGGTATTTACAAATTTTGATAAGTAAGATGTACTTAATCATTGATTTGATGGATAATATATTAAAAATTTATATATAGACAGGTGCACATAATGCGTACAGATCTGCTACTCTATCCACTTGAACACTAATACGTCTATTGTTAATATAATTTTTCCTTTCAAATCATAATATTTAAAAGGATGAGATATTTACAAATCCGCTATAAACATATTAAGACATTATGCAATGGATGGATGAATAATGTGTCTCTCGTTCATGATGTTCTAATTTGATTCTTAAAATTAATTTAACATCGTATACATTATTATTGCATCATCGTGCGATATTAACATAACAATTCTTGTAACGTCCACTAACTAGTTGACAAATTGCTATTTATCTCACTGTGTTTGCAGTATAGTATTTATTAATTAATATGTGTAACAAATTGTAGGAAATTTGGCAGTAGTTAGGAGAAGGGCAAATTGAGAATAAATAAATAAAAAAGAAGAGCGTAATTGAGACGCATCATCTGCTTTAGAAACTATCCGTTGGTTTTTATTATCCTCAACAGTTTTCTCACATCAGCATTTCGTGCCTTCATTATCTTCTTCACTTCTTTTTTCCTCTTTTTAAGCTGTTAATATTTATCTCTTTTGCTTTATCCACTATTTTATAATTATTTTGGGGACCCATTGTTCTATAATTAATTGGGATTTAAATTTATTAATTTTACTTTTTCGTTCATATTTATGTGTGGATATATAATTTAATCTTTAGAGGAGAAGTATAAAAATTGCATTGTTTTCGTTCAATAAGTCGGGAGAGAGTCTTTTAATATGAATTTAACTCAATTATAATTAGCTTAAGATTGTATCTATGACTGCCCAATGAATGGATCGGTTTGAATGGATAATTGTTTATGATTGGCCGAATTTTATTTTGCATTATAAATTATATTTAAATTTGTAAACGAATCTTAATTGAATTTAACATTAATCAAACTCAGGTTGACTGTTTCACACATATTTTATCTAATCTATTTTTCGAGTCCGAGATTTGAGCTTATCAACGATGAAATATTTTCGGGTTTGTTAGTCATTTTCATTCTAGCAAACTTGGATAATTTTTTAAACTAACATACCAATTTCTATTCAAATAGGTATATTTCTTTGAATTATGTTGATTATTTTGCAATATATATATATATATATTTTCGAAAATATACGTTTAGCATAGCAGCCAACCACCCCCACCCTATTGGTATGTAAGAGGCATACGCAAAAATATGTTTTCTCCGTTTTAACAGATAGAGTTATGCTGACAAGACCAATCAATTCTTTTATTAATTACCAATTAATTAAATAAAATTATGTAACAGGTAATTGTATAGGTGGGAACATTAAATTTGGTCTAACTTGTTCCTAAAGCAATTACACTTGAGGTCAATGCTCTATCACTATTTAATTTTTCCCACATAACTTGCTTGTATAAATTGAAGATAATTTTTTTCTTCTTAGCTTATAAAAACAATTTTAAAAGAAAGATAAATTTTAAGGAAATAAATAGTTGATAAAGAATATGGAGAAGTAGGTTTTGCCAAGTATAATTATTTTTAGGGGATAATTTTTATTTATTTATTTTTGCAGTGTTAAGTAACGACTCTAACGAGTGGTTTGATTATGTGTTGAAATGTGTGCAATTCTATCCAAACGGATAATCATTTCTTATCTCACTTTATATATTTCCAAATCTTGCCGTTTTTAACCTCCTAGTAACCTTTTTTTATTCTTACCATTATTTAGTACAATCTTTTCCAGCTGTCACATCTACCAATCATATACATGATGAAAATTTCGTCGAGCTCAAATTCAAGTACTAAAATAATAATACGTAAATTTTTTCGTCAAAATATCGAAAAATATCGATATGGTGAGTTCCTTTATAAAACTGCGAACTGCGGTAGACCGATATAGGTTAATTATGAATTTAGTATAATTGAATTTTTTTATAATGTATTTGAATGATATCTATTAAAATTGAGTTATTTATTTTTCTCTTTTTATATATTCATATTTTTATCTATAAGTGGAGCAAACAATTACTTTATATAAATTTAGTTAAATTATTTAAAATAAATTAGTACTCTAGCATTTAGGTTCCTCTCATAATTTAATTAAGTTTAATGAATTTTTTTGAAATTTAATAAAAGGATTATGATGAATATAATATTAGTGTGTCTCTATATTTATTCTAAATATATCATTTTATTTGTAATTTTAAATTCAATATATGTATTAATGTTAGTTATAATATTTTGTACATTATTATACATATTTTCCAATTTTTATACAAAATTTTCATATTTTTTAAAAAATGTCCGATATTTTCACCAAAATCGATATATTCACCGATATTTTCATAAAATTAAGGTACCGATATATTAACTAAAACCGATATTTTCATCCTTGAAGATTACTAACAGTGCTCTCAGTCTCAGATGACAGTCTCCACCAAACCCTGCGTATCGTCGATCGGAACCGACAACGCATCGGATCGGATGGATCTGAACGATGTCAAGATAGTTGCTAATCCCGGCGTTGATTCCTTTATCTCAGTCAACGTCGACCTCTGAACTAGTGAGGAGTAATTCTGGTGAAGCGTGGGACGAGATGGAGAAGGTGGATTTTCCGCTTGTTAAAAGCTTGAGTGAAATTTCAATGATCTTGGTTCTTGTTTTTCTCCACTGTGAATATCGATTACGTATATGCATGAATGAAAATTTCACGAAATTTCGTCGAAATTGGTTTTGTGTTGATATCGGCAAATTTTTTTTTTGATTTATTTATTTATTATTTTTTTTATGAATTTATTGTCTGGAAAGTTAATATCCAGTATGACAGTCATCTTATTCTCTTCAATTTTATTAGATGATATCAGTATGATATCTTATATATATTTATATATATACATCAATTATCTTTAATATCATTAATCCTCTAACTATCATAGTAATCATAGTAAATAGACAATCACTCTAACCAAGGAAGATATATCGTGATATATTGCGATGCCTACTTTTTTTTTCTGTGTTTTTCTTTTTTCTTTTTTTTGCTTCCTAAAATGATTCTAATTTTTTTTCCTTTCATTATGAATGTAGTTTAATGGATTTTTTTTTTTATTATGAGTTTTTTTTATAATGTATTTGAAGGATATCTATTAAAATTGAGTTATTTATCTTTCTCTTTTTATATATCTATATTTTTGTCTATAAATGGAGCAAACAATTACTTTATATAAATTTAGTTAAATTATTTAAAATAAATTAGTACTCTAACATTTAGGTTCCTCTGATAATTTAATTAAGTTTAATTAATTTTTTTGAAATTTAATAAAAGGATTGTGATGAATATAATATTAGTGTATCTATATATTTATTCTAAATATATCATTTTATTTGTAATTTTAAGTTCAATATATGTATTAATGTTAGTTATAATATTTTGTACATTACTATACATATTTTCCAATTTTTATACAAAATTTTCATATTTTTTAAAAAATGTCCGATATTTTCACCGAAATCGATATATCCACCGATATTTCCGTAAAATTAAGGTACCGATATATTAATCGAAACCGATATAGGTACCGATATATTAATCGAAATCGATATTTCCGTAAAATTAAGGTACCGATATATTAATCGAAACCGATATAGGTACCGATATATTAATCGAAATCGATATTTTCATCCTTGATCATATACTCCTATATATATTTATAGCGGGGAAAATTCAAAATTATTTGATGACAATGTAGTAACGTTTGATGATAATTTGACACTTGGATGAGTTTATCGATATTATTTTGAGTTTTTTTATTATTTACTTTGGATCATATACTCCTATATATATTTATAGTAGGGAACATTCAAAATTATTTGATGATAATGTAGTAACGTTTGATGATAATTTGACACTTGGATGAGTTTATCGATATTATTTTGAGTTTTTTTATTATTTACTTCGGATGAATTGAACCAACTCATCAAATAATGATATTTTATCTGTTCTTAGAATATGTCTTCCGTCTTAATAAATATTTCGTTCCCGTAAATATTATTATTTAAAATTAATGATTATGTCATTTGTGATACATAAATGATGGATATATAAATATTTATTTATGACGGTTACAGTAACAGAGTTGCGGACTCATAACCGTGTGTATAAATATATATACATTTTTTTTGGTAGATGTAAATAATAAAATCAAGCTTTATCCCTTTTTAATAGAATTGAATATAAATTTATAAACTCATAGAATATATTCAATATAGGCTTTCAATAAATAGTCTCATATCGATTATTAAATAGTTTAATTTAATTTACCTATAGTTATCAGACATTTTTAATAGTATATAGTGGTTCTCAAAATAATTTAACAAATTGTATTGATTTTGGTGGTACTTAGGAAATTAGGCGAAGTCGCCATCAGGCAACTCTCAATTATATGAATATTATATTCATTTTCTTTTTTCAATTTATATACATGTCTTGATTATCGTTTAATTGCACCTAAAATTATAGATTATTGTGATGTGGAATACTATCATCTTGATTTATAAAAAGGATGTAAATGAATCAAAGTTTTCATGAATTAATTATTCGGTTTTGAGTAAAGTTAATTCGATACCGATCATTAAATACAAAATCTATAGAACATAATCAAACCAAAGTTTAATAAATAAATTAAATTTAATAAAATTAGAAAATTTTAAATAGTATTTATATAAGAAAAAATTTATGGATTTATGCAATATACATCATATATTATTTAAATATAACATAATATGTTTAATTGTTGAAACATATATTGCATTTGTAAAGGAACATAAATAATATTTGTTTGTCATTTTGGAAAATTATATTGTTAATTATGTCTGTTATATAATTATATTATTCAACCCTCCCACATTTTTTTATTTATATTTTATTGTTAAATTTTAGACTAACACTCAAATTTTTCTTTTAAATTAAATGATAATAAAAAAATTAAAGCCAAAATATCTCAAATAAATTTTATAATTTATTTTAAAATACATTTGCAAAAAAAAAAATTCAATTTCATTAATTAATAAGTTTGAATAATGCTTAATCAACCCATATTTATTGTAGTTTTTCCTTTCTTATTATTTATACTTTTTTCTTAATTTTTTAATTCAATAAAATTATTTCTTTATTTAAAGTCATGTGTTATTTTAACAAATTTAGTTAAAATGTCAATATTATTTACTAATGTTTATTATCAACATTAAATTTGATATCATTAATATTCATATTTTGATATCATTAAATAGTCATATTAATTTGTTTTAAAATATCTCATAATATTTGATCTGGATAATTATCTCTAGTATTTAATAGATGATTAAAAAAATAAATTTCCTATTAAATGATTTTCATTAACTCGAGTAATTAGTTTGATTTTCCTAGTAAATGATTTTTATTAGAAATTAATTCAATAGATCATTATCTCATATTATTTGATAGATAAAAAATATTTTTTAATCATCCATCTCCTAGTTTTTCATTAACTCGAGTAATTGGTTTTCAATTCCATATAATAATTAGCAAGTGATTAGAAATATTCCTCAATAATGTATTGAAGTGAGATTGGCAATAAATTATTGGAGTGGAATTAGAAAGATTGTATTGCAATAAAAAATAATTAATTTAATTAATATTACTATAAATATTAATAATTATTTTGGAGCTCTTGAGAGGATGACACTTGGCATTAGTGATTGTTCTTTTATATATAATAATAATAATAATAACAATAAAGATACATATATGATTAATATATTATTATATAGTTTTTCACGAGCTTATATATTATATATACACGATTATATGTTTAACGAGCTCAAATTTAAACTAAACTTGTTTAGCTTGTTAAACGAGTCATTTATCATTCTCTCTCAAACCCCTCTTGAACTTAATAAAATTAAACCGAATCAAACTAGAATTTTTATTGTCAAGAGGCTCCAGAATTGAACCAAACCATTTTTCAAAAAATTCAAAATCAAAATTTGGTTTGATTCGGTTTTGGATACTTTGTATTTTGATTTGGTTAATAATCGATTTTGGATTAACTTTGAGAAAAAAATGAAATAAAATAATTCACGAAAGACGTGATTCCTTTACATTCCTTTTGATGAATCAAGATGATAACTTTTCATGTGACAATAATCAAACATTAAAAGTTCAATTAAATGGCTACACAGGATGTATATAATATTCATATAAATGTCTAAATAATGGAGTCGCCTATTAAGATGACCAATTCGCCTAATTTCTTTAATGCCACCAAAATCACTACATTTTTATTAAATAAATTTGAGAACCTCTATATATTGTTTAAAAAAGCCCTAGTAAGGTAAATATACTTAGTGCAAGCTATTTTACTTTCACACAAACTAACAGTCCACTAACGCGACGCGCGGTTTATTATTTATTGTGTTGATATTTGCAATTGTAATAATATAATGAAGTTGTATATACTTACAAGTTATTCATAATATCTTTTATTATTTTAAGTTATACATAATATACTTACAAGTTATTCATAATATCTTTTATTATTTTAATTTAAAACATGTATATATACGAATGATTTTTCATATTACTCATATGCGTTGCACAAATTGTCATATAGCTTAATAATTTTAATTGTTAATTTTATTTTTAAACATCTTTTATTTTATTTGTTGATTTATATTTTCGTCAAATTAAAATTATTATATACAATAATATTTCCTTCAATCATAATAATTATTATTTCTTTTTATATTTATTATAATTTGTATATTCCTCTCTCATACTTGAATCATCATATATAGTTTTCTTACGTCATTTCTTCATTTCTCTGTCACAAAATTATTTGTTCAATTTGTATTTAGTGTACAAAGACAATTTGGTGGGATCTCCTTAGATGAAAATACGAGATAATAAGATTTGAAAGAACATTTTTACCTTTGAATGTTTAGCAAATCATTTTTTTAGTTTTATATAAATTTGAGAAATCATTATATTTACGATTTTTCATTATTCTTTTTTTTTAGACAATAAGATCTGGAAGAATTTTTCTATCTTTGAATGTTTAGCAAATCTTGTATTAATTCTTTAATTTTTTATTATTTTTATATAGATTTGAGAAATAATTATATTTACGGTTATTTTTTCTTCATTTTTTGTATATCTTTTTTTTTTTTTTCCATTCTCTATGCATCTATCTTTTGTTGAGGAACCACTATATTTTTCTCCATTTTTCAGTTTTACATAAATTTGAAAAATCAATGTATTTCTCTACTCATCTCTTAGCTTGATATAAATTATAGAATAGCTTATAGAGTAAAATTGATATTTTTTTATTATTATTAAAGAATAGCGTATCAAGTAAGATTTTTTTTTTATCGACATAACATTTTTAGACGGAAAAGTGACAAGCTTTTAATTTTTGTCAACTTTCTTATTTTAATATACAGTATATATAGTCTTTCAGTTTATGCAAAAGTTGTAGTTATAAATTATATACTTTCAGTTTATGCAAAAGTTGTAGTTATAAATTAGGCACATTGGTCGAGGCATTTAGTTGGTGGTGGCCAAAAAATATGTACAATTCTTTAAAGCCCATTTGGTTTCATCATGATCTCATTTTCTATATATATGTTTTCAATATTCTTAGAATTAATATTATGTTTATTAGATTTTTATGTAAAAATTAAGGGCCACTTGATATGTTTTAAAAAATGGGAAAATGAATGGCAATGACAGTAGAGAGGAATGAAATGAATATTCTTTTTAAATTTATGTCGTTTGGTTTACCAAAATTATTTAGAAATGAAATCAACTTAATTAATTTTTTATTTTAGAAAATAGAGTTGTGGAATGAAAGTCGGGAAAACCAACACACCCTAGATACATATTCTTTTGGTTATATCTATACTATATATAAAATGAAAGAAGTTGACAAATTTGTAAAATTTGCCATTTTCCCTCCCAAACTATCAACCAATAGAAAAAAAGAAAAGAAAAAAAAACTAAGTAACTTTTAAGTATCTTATAGAATAAGCTTCACATAAATCTTACACAATAAACTATCTTATAATTTATATATAGGAGTAGATATGAAACAAAAGAAGCTATCTTAAATGATATGATTGTATTTTAATGATATAATTAAAATTTAAAAATAATGAAATTTAAACATTGTCAAAAATTAAAATTTTGAAAATTAGTTTATAATTTTAATATATAAATGTGGAAAATAGTTTTAAAATCTAAATTTCATTTTATGAAGGGTTGTAAAATGTTTAAAAGTTTGAAACTATTATAAAAATATTAAAATAATAATAAAATCTGAAATTAATAACAATAATTTCAGATTTTATTAATACTAACAATCTTAAATCAACAAATAAAATTTAAAAATTAATTCAAATATATATGTAATATTAATTGTGTAAGATATAAAAATCAATAAATTGAATAAATTTTTTAAAATAAAAATAATAAAATTATTTGATAAAATTTATTCAAAATTATTTCAAATAAATAGATATAATTAATCTAAAAATTGTTTTAAAAAACTATAATATGTTCCAAAAAAATCTGAAAAATGGTTTCAAAAATCTAAGAAATATTGTTTTAAAATTTAAAATTAATTTGAAACCTAAATGTATAAATATAAACTAAATTTTTTTTGAATAAATATAATGCTTTTTGAACAAATCCATCTAAAAACAATGCAGAAAATTATTTATAAATTCTAAAAATAATTATAAGATACAAACTAACAAAAATATGAACAAAACATATTAGTAAGTATAATTAATCACTTCTTAATTATTCAGAAATTAAAACCCACAAACACAGAACTATTATTATATTATGTTCAATTTTATTTTTATATTTAATTGTTGAATATTGATGTTATCAATAAAAAATATTGATTTTTACAAATTTTGAAATAATAAGATGTCATAGATAACCTTTTAATATAACAACTTCATTATATTATTACAAATCATATATATTATTATAATACATAATAAACCGCGCATCACGCGGGTGTAATACTAGTTTATTTAACCTGTGGGCTTGAACATGAAATTGTATCGTTTAACGTTGTTTCGTAATTGGCAAAAGAGATTAGTTTCTTGCAAAGTTGGATATAAAAATTGATATACGTACAAAAAGAATAAAATATTTAAGCAAAGTAAGATAAACAAAATTAAATATAAATCTTGATAATAGATTATATCATTATAGAAAGACTTCAATTGAATCAATCCATCAGGACATTTATATTACTAGTAGTTGCATCAAATGTCAAGATTCTTTATTTTTTACCATGGTTCGTAACTTCGTATGACTATGATATCATTTTTTGTATAATCAGTAAATCATTGTGTATAATATTACCACCATATACTTATAAGTAATCTTAAAAGTCCAATCAACTCTTGAAATATCACCCAGAAATGAAATTTAAAAAATAGTAACATTATAATCATTGAATCGCTAGATGAAATTAATAGAGCCAGTTATAACATCATATCTTCCCTTTAACATAAAAAAAAAAAAAAAAAGGATTATATCATCATGCCATTTATTATATTCCCCCTAAAAGAAAGAATGAGACATTGAATCATATAATGTTTCCTACCAAATTTGAGCTATCACGTTGCCTTCTGATGGGATCAAATTTTATTAAAAAATATATATAATATTATTAAATATGTATTATTAGCAATTAGTCTATATATATATATATATATATATATATATATTTAAATCTTTAAAATGTCGTCTCCTAATACCCCATTGATTAGATGAATTTTTAAATCAATTAAAATCATTAAAAAAATATCTCAACGAAAGTTAATAAATTAAAAAACCCATCCTAAGGTATTATATATTGAAACATCATCAATCAAATTATTATTTTTTAAACTACATTCTCTAAATCCCTAAATGTAAATCGAACCTAGAATTAAATTAAAAATAATTGGTTGATTGGTTCTATCTATCCAAAGGTACTTGTTCATTGTGCTTTTTTCCCCATACTTCAACTATTATAAACATTAATTCGTGCAAATACTTGAATATAATAATTAGATAAATATTTTTTTTTTTTTGCAATAAGTATTTTATTGCATTGAGAAGAGACCACTTGAATATGATGGATAAACTTTAGGGTAAAGTGAATATAAATATTCAACCGGTATCAGGCATTCAATGTACTATACCCTTGACTATACACACGAAATCAAATATCTTACAAATATGTTTAGAGAAGTTTATATACTTATCATCCGCCCTCTAATTTAAATTGTTTAGAACATAATAATTCAATTAAAAAAAAAAAAAACAATTTAAGAAGATATTTTTTTCACCTATTTAAGAAATCACACCTTATAAGGTACAACCACCGGCAAGTGCAATGGGCCCTTATCAAGCCAAATTATGATAATGAGAATGGGCTATCACAATTAGGATGGACCCATAATTTAATTATGGTGACATTATAACAAAATGATATGCCACTTTCAAAAAAAAAAAAAATTATTCACTACTCCATTACTCAATACACTCCCTCCTTTTTTTTTTTTTTTTTTTGGCTATAATTAACTTTGGCGAGATTGACAAAGAGTGATAATTAAGAGGAAGAATGAGGTGAAATTTGTGTTTTTAAATACAACAATTTTCATTGAAATTTTTTATCCAAAATAAATATAAAAGTGGGTATATCTAAAACGGATAGGTACATAATAGGCTCAACATTTTCTAGTTTTTGTGTTTTGTTAGTTCCTTCTTTTTCGTTTTCTTTTTTAAGAATTGAAGTAACTTATAAGCCAATTCAAAAAATTGTGGTCATAATGATAATGAGATCATTCTAGACCACAAACTACTCTATATACATCTTAAAAAGGAATCACAAATTCAATCATTCTTACCATCTACATTAAAATAATCAATATATTTAATAACATTTAACGAAACTTATATTAGTTTTAAAATTTACAATCTCAATTGTACTCTTCAAGATTTATATAATGAATATAACTTCTTTAAGTTATAATTAGAGGAGATAACTCAAACTTGATATCTTAAAATAACATATGTAACTATTTGTATAGAGATTCACAACCTTTATTCATATTTTTTTGTTTTGCATTTTATGCTATTTCAACAATATATCATTTAATATCATTTATACACATCACATAAATGTAAAAAACATCAAATGTAATGATATAAAATTTATTGTACTTTTTAGATCCATAGGAGAGGACATGTGGGCTTTACAAAATTATGATATTTTAGGTGTGTTATCAATCATGCTAATCTTTTTTGTTTCATGTTATCAATCATCCCTATGTTAAATAACTATGCAATCATGTTTCATGTATGTTTGGGCCATAAGTTGAGAACTAGCCCATTTAAAATGCCGCTTCCCATATCATTAATTATATGTTAAAATATTGAAATAATTAAAATTATATTTATTATATGCAGAAGTATTACTTAATGTATATAAAAACTTGACTTACTATATGTTAAGATATAAATTGTTAAAAACATTAATTAATGTATGTTTAAGTATCACTAAATATATGCTCAAGCATTACTTAGTATACATTAAAATCTCATTTAATATTTATTGAAATAACAATAGATATACTATAAAATATATTTTAGTTACATGCTAAAATATCATCCAACACGATGAAATTAAGAAATGACGAAAAATTTGTAAATTGTGATACTTATAAACTTTTTTCTTAGTTTGAACTGTGATATTTTGATATATTTTATTCTATAAGTATACAATAGATATTATTTATTAAAAATAATGAAATATATTTAATTATTTATGTTTTTATATATTAAGTATAGTTATTCAAACGGCCATAAGATAAATTTCATAAATATCTTTGGAATATACTTTTTTTTCCCCTTTTTTGAGGGGAAAAATATACAGTTCTTTTGAATATACAATATACAATTGTTATATGATAAATTACTGATAATTTTCAAATATGGAAATTGGAATAAGCTGCAAATTAGATCCGGTCCATCCTGACTATTTGCTTCTCTTTACTTCGATTTGTAAGTCCAAATGGCTGATTCTTGGGCCTTCTCTTCTTTTCCTCTCTTAACCATAATGTCTTCTTTAATTGTATTGAGCTTTAGAAATTAAGTTGGACCCAATTGACTTCTTCTTGTCTTATTATCATCTTCTTCAACTCCAAAATACTCCAAAACTCCTAAAATAATCAAGAAAATAATATATGAAGTATTTGGAGACACAAAACACATATTGGTACAGAAACAGTGCATTCAATCGTATAAAAGATTATAAAATCACAAATATACCCTCGATAAAATGCACTTATTTCCTACTTATCACCCAAATTACAATAATATACACCATTCAAATCTTATTGAAAAAAATCGTATATTATTACGTACATTGTAAAAATTTTCAACTTTCATCATCAATATGTACAAATTTCAAACACATTAAACAGAATCCTTTCAAAATCCTATATAATCTAAAGCTGCATAAAATTGCTTTATCATATGAGAATTGAAACATTGGATAAAGGTAGCATCATCGTACCCAAGAAAACTCTGAGGTTTGAGATTTTTAGTTTGAAAACAAAAGGAAGAGAATGTCAGAAGAAGTGTTTATTGGTTCCATAGATGATCTATGATCATCATAATCTGTTGGATCTCACCAAGTTAAATTCGTTCAATTCTATCCACAATCAGGATATATCAATCAACACAAGAATCCTCTGTTTTTTTCTCTCTCCCCATTTTTTCTATGTAAAGATTCAATCTTTACTGTTCACTTTGAGTGTTTTGTAGTGTAAAGATTGAATCTTTTATGAGGGTTTTCTTTGAGGTTTGCAACTGTGTGATCTTTTGCTTTTCATATCATATATTTCAGTGCATTGAAGTTGTTATGGTTAATACAAAACATCGATTCCATTAAGGAAGCTGTCAAGAAAGGAGATGCATTGTTCGGAACAATAGACACCTGGTTGATCTGGAACTTAACAGGAGGGAAACAAAGCGGTCTACACATCACAGATGTCTCCAATGCTTCTTCAAGAATCATGTTAATGAACCTATAAACACTCGAGTGTGACCCAACGATCCTCAATACCCTCGGAATCCCATCAGAAATCTTACCTAAAGTCGTTACCAATTCAGAAGTCATAGGAAATATACGCAAAACATGGCCAGCCAAGAGCACCTATGGCACCGGTGCATTCATACTCTTGAACATGGGTGAGGAGATTATTTGATCAAGCCATGGCCTATTGAGTCTTGACCACATTGGCTTACAAGCTTTGGATGGCTCGATTGCTGTTGCTGGCGCAGCCGTTCAGTGGCTGAGGGACAGTCTTGGAATTATTAAGAATGCTAGTGAGACCGAGGAGTTGGAGTTGCAGGTTGACTCCTCTCGGGGTTTTTTTGTACCGGCTTTTAATGGATTGTTCGCCCCGTGGTGGCGTGATGATGCCACAAGGGGTTTGTGTCGGGATCACTAGGTTTACGAACAAATCACACATTGATCGAGCTGTGCTTGAGAGCATGTGTTTTTAGGTTAAGGATGTGTTGGATTTGATGCATAAGGATTTGGGCGGAGTTCAGGACGATAAGGGGGAGTTTTTACTACGAGTAGATGGTGGCGCGACTATCAATAACCTACTAATGCAAATTTGGTCATTTTAGTATAAGGAAATCTCAATTTTTGTTCTGTAACTTATGCATTGTGCACCTTTTATAATCAATTTTGAGTTTTTCAATTTTGATCATATAGCTATTATTTTTTTTCCCTCAATTTTGATCTGGTTTGCTCAAAATAGATTTCTATTTTATGGACGTTGGAAACTTGGAATTGAGAAATACACAAAAATAGAAAATTTTGAGCCAAATTAGATGAAAATTGGAAAAAAAGTGACAAAGGATCAAATTGGAATATGTAAAATTTGTGGTAAAAAAATGGTCCCTTTAGTATAGTTGATGTATTTTCTTAGAGCATTATTTGTGTTTCGATTTATTGACTATGTGATTCCTAAACAACATTGCTTTGTCTGCAAAAATGATGTTATTTTTTGTAATTTTTTGGGTGAAGAAGTGGTGAGACCGGCTGAAAACCAGATATGTTCTTCGGTGAAAATATGGTGAAAATGACCACTTTTCACCCAATTTTAGATGAAGAAATGAGGAAGAAGAAGGTCCAGTCATGGTGCAAAGCTGTAAGCAGAACATTCGACTTGGCTCATCTATCTCTAAAATCAGTATTTTTTGAGTTTACATTTTTTTTGCTAGATTTTTTTGATGATTTGATAAAACTTTCCTTAATTTTTTTTTTTAAAATCTTATCCTACTACACCATATCACATCACAAACATACATTTAGAATGTATGAATAGTTAAGGGATGTTTCTACTTAGTTAAATATTGCTTAATCATACATAGAAAAAAAAATTCAAAACTATTCTTGGAGATACTCTATGGCAAATGAGGGCATTATGGGTATATCACTGGGGAATGTTATCTCTTGGCATTCTATGAGTACCTTTTTTACTTTTAGAATAGGAGGGGGTGGGGGTAAGTAGACCCATCCATTGACTTTTTATTGATGGACAAACATTATGATATTATCTCATGATTGAGGTCTAGAAAAATTTGGTCATTTTATGATGATTGGGGAATTGTATTTAGTAAGAAAAGGAATAATAAAGGGTTTGAGCAAATAATTGGTGGTGGGACCCAATTGTAAATACCAAATAATCAACATAAATGATTTTTTTTTTCTTTGTTGGCCAATAAAATCTTGTTGCACGGATCTTTTTGTAGACACACTTGTGATTGAATGATAGGTAATCCCTTTTAATCACAAAACTGGACTTAAATTTTTTTTAGTCCCATGCAATAATTATCATTTTCTGTTTTAAATATTCAATCCATTATGTTAGATCTAAATCTATGTATCTCAAAACAAAAGTTGAATGTGTTAATCAGCAAAAGTGTTTTCTTTTTAATGGAACATGCAAAAAAGATGCATCTTGTTCTATTTTCCTTATTTATTCTATCAAGACATAATAGTTATCACCATATGCATAATGTGCATGTATTAATGACAAAATAATAATATTATAACATGATATAAGAAAGATAGTGAACCATATATTTCAATTTGATGAGAGAGAGAGAAGGAAAACATGGTTCATAGTTCACATGATTTGAGAAAGAAAGAGAAGACAAGAAAATGTGAAGTGAAAGGAAAAGGAAGCATGTTGGGGTGGCATCCAAACACTGTCCAACTTCCTATGCCTAATTTTACCTTTCTTTTCAACCCATCTTTTACTTTTCTTTCTTTTTTTGTTTATAAAATAATGTGCATATCTTCTCCCCTATTTCTGGAAATTGTAAGAAATGGCGATGTGGGATATTTAAAACTTCATTTAATTAGCCTAAGTTATAAGGAAAATTCTAACAAATTTTTTTGGTTATTTAATTGAAACACCCTTTTAAGATACAAACCAGACTCCATTGAATTAAATTTAGACATGATATTACACAAACCGTGAGTTGTATGTATCAACCATGGTTCCTATTACATGAACCACCATGATTTATGCGTGTGTTGTTTCGTTTGGTACGAATCACCATTGTTGGAACCGACAGATCGTCGGCCCTATGCAATCGAAATCGGGTTCCATAAAGATATGCGCAGCGGAAAGAAACCATACTTTTTGAAGATAAACCGATTGAAGATCAGACCTCTCGATCTTCTGCAGTATTCATAGCCCTTTCCCTTGGACGTCGTGTGGGCGACGATCTTCCAAAGGTTCAACGATCTTGGCTCCTATCACTCTCTCGTGATTCTGTCTTTTGACTTGCGCGTGAGTTTTCTAGTGATTCTGGAGGCGTTGACTTAAGGGTTGTTTATAAACTACAACAGTGACCCAGAGGAGGAATCAGAGTTGGGCCTCCTGATGGGCTTAGTTGTTCTATGTTCAACCCGAATCACCATGGCTCATGTACCGTGGTTCATCCAACACAAACCATGTGTCTGTGTTTGGTTTTTGCCATACAAATAATAATCAAGGTTCGAGTGTCACGAATCATGTGTGAGGTTCGTACAACTAGTTCAAATTTGCAATGACATGAAGGTCATGATGATTCATACTTTCATATTTCAAAATTATTTTATTAAAAAAAATCGAATCTAAAAGAATATAAAAAAAAACTTAAAAATCATTAGAATTTGAATATATTATAAAATATTTGCCAAAATTAAAAAAAATATATTAAAATTTGAAAACAACCAAATAATATTAAAAAAAAAATTAGATTTTACATTGTTAATTTTCATATTTTTAATTTTTTTTTTCAGTTTTTAGTTATAATTTAATTGTTTATAGACAAATTTGAACAAATGGACTAAAATGTAAAAATGCGGAAGTTTAGATACGTTGTGTAAAATCAAAGAAATGGTAGATTTACGTATAAAAATAAACAACTTAAGTTCATAATCTGTGATATAAAGCATCAAACAACATTTGAATTCAAAGGCAAGTCATAAATGTTATTGCTTATCAAATCTCATCAAGCGGTCTTTATAAATTGAATGAAACATTACCAAATCAATTAAAACATTTAATGATATTCCCCAACACTTTTTCCATGAGAATTTGCAAAATGAATGATCCATGTATTCACCTCGCATTTGGTGATCAACTCGTGTAATGTTCAAAGTTTCAAGTTGATTTCTCAAATTTGAACTTCAATAAATATAGTATTATATCGAACTTATCGTGTTTAACTCAACTTTCTCGTGTCGTTTGAAAATCATTCTATGATGATGAAATTTACCTTGCGTAAAATACACATGTGGTCAGACTAAATTTATAGTATCGAATAATTATTGAATAAATAAAAGTATGTATAAAAGAACGCTATCATCACTCGATCCTCAAAATAATAGAAATTGAAATTATGGACGTGGTGCCCAAATATAATTAAAAGCAAGTCATAAATCAAACATTCCAACATAAATAAAATGCTCTCATAATTCAAAAATTATAAATAATATTAAAAAACAATTTAAATCAGTTTCCTTTTAATTTAAAAAAAAAAAAAACAGCATAAAAGCAGCCCATATATATTTATGCCTATCTTTCATCGCCCTTTTACCTGTCTCTCTTCTGTTTCACTTCTCTTCTTAATTCTCACTCAAATCATCAATGGCTTCTTCTTCTTCTCCAAATCATTCTCCCAACACTCCATTATTTCTACCGACAACCCATTCATCCTCTAACGGGTTCGACCCGAACCCCATTCCGAACACCACCTTCGTTCAAGCCGACCCCACCACTTTCCGAGACGTCGTCCAAAGACTCACCGGCGCAGCCACCAACTCCGGCCCCGCCTGCAAGCTCCACGAGAGGCGCCCAACTGCAACCAAGCTGCAGATTAAGCTCAACCACAACAATGGCGGCGCCGCCACTTCCACCACCGCGTCACATTCTCTTTCTTCTCCTACAAGAAACCATCGGAGCATCCTTGGAGAGAAGGCTTCACCGGTGTCGCCGTTGGAGTACGTGGCGGCGCGTCGGAGTCCGACGGAGGAAGAAGAGCGGGCCATTGCTGACAAGTGTTTCTATCTGCACCCGAGCCCGTTAACCACTCCGAGAGGATCCGACCCGCCTGAGCTCTTGCCTCTGTTTCCGCTCCACTCACCCAGAGACCATTATCGTTCATCATCTTAAATTTTTATTTACCACTATTTTTCTTGGATTAGTTTATTAATTATAATTTGCGTTATAATTATGGTATGTGATATATATCATTTGTAATTGTAGTTGTAGAAGTGCTTAATTTACTCTATTTATTAACTTATTTTTTTCTTCTTAATTTGATAAATCTTTAGCTTAGTGATTTACATAATTAGATATTCGTTGCATATTATAAATATTATCTTTAATACGTGTTATATATTAATTAATGATTACATATGATATGTGGTAGTTATTTTAAAATATGGGATGAAGTGTACACTGAAATATTTTATTTTATTTTTTATAGTGTATGAGTACTATACTTTGGAATATTAAGTTACATTATTTATTTTATTTTATATATTATCTGAGGTTTGTACAATATATTTATTGAAGTGAGTTAATTAGAGATCGGTACATAGTTTATCTGAGCAGGTCAAATTTATTAAACCAATTATTTAAAATTTGAGAGTATTAATATTTCAGTTTAATAGGTTTTCAATTAAATCGACTAATCGAGTTTGAACAAAATTTAATGTAATTAAACAATAAGTTGAGTTTGAATAGCTTAGCCTTTTTATATTTGTTTTTATTTTCCATTTATATAGCAAATCAGGCTCCAATACTTTCAAATATTGGACTACTAGCACACAGACACAATAACAAAAAGGTCCAAATGTTTATTTATTTGAAATTTCAGTTTAGTTATGATTTGGCCAATTGAATCCAAGTTTATCTTGTTTAAGGCTGATTAAAATTAGTTGATGAAATGCCAACTATTGATATATTTAAAAGAGTGCGTGTTACATGTCATCTAAAACTAACTGATAAGTTTAGATTCAGTAATTTATATCATAAATACTACATTTGATAAAATATATTATTCACATATAGTATTTACCATCCATATGAACATATACACGTAGTGATTTTTTATTTTTATTTTTATATGTATTATGAGAACTACATTACATAGAATGTGATTCACATGATGTAATTAACATCCATATAAAAACCCATATTTTGTATATGTATTATGTACGAATTGCATTTCATAAAATGTAATTAAATCCACAAAACCCTTTAAAGCCTTGAAATTAGATTATGTCTTTCACATTAATTTGCACATTAACTAATTATGACCATGCCATGAAAATATTGGCCCAAACTTGCACTCAATCGGCCAAATTAAGCTGGCCTGATAATATTTTAAAATATTGATCAAAATATATTGTGGAATGTCATAAAACTTTGGAGTTTTTTTTTTTTTGGCGTTTAAACTCTCTAAATTAATTCATTGTTAATCATAAAAATACACTGAATTTTATATTAATATAGATTTATCAAGCAGAAACTTACAAAAAATAAAAATTTCAAATAATACCTAGCAATATGGTGTAATTTCATTTGGGTGCGACGGTTGCACATGAGATTTTGCTCATTTTAATATATACAGGATATATATGGGGTATTAAATATTGGTCAAATTTTGAAAAAGGATGAAATGAAATCCAACATTTAATAATTGCAATAGTGAATGGGATCTATCTTATTATTGCGGTGTCTGCTTTTAATTCGGTTCAGAATTTAAACTTTCAAAAACTTTTGAAAATCTTTCCAATTTTAATTCAGCAAGCAAGAATGTTATGATATTTGGATAAGATCAGATTTATTTCAAGGAATGGACCACTATAAAGTAAATTCAAGACACCAAAATTAACTTACGATATTCCAATCCTTTATTTATTGTTACTATATTTTAGTTTTAGTTTAGAGCTATCAATTCATGTATTAACTAGGACCTATAACAAAATCTCAGTCAAGATTAATATTAAACCACAATCCGTACTTTAACATTTTTTTTCACTCGGTGTCTAAATCAAAATCAAAAGGATTTTCAAATTGCTACTCATAGTGTTTTTAATTTTTCAGATTCTTACCCATATATATAAATTTTAACACATTTTTCGGCTAAAATCAATGATCGAAAAACTTGAAAATACCAACCACTTCCTAACATCAACCAAAATGCATGAGTTGCATATTAAAATGACCTCATTCGAAGAAAACTCTTTTGGTTTACACATCAAGTTAAAAAAAAAATGCTAAATTGCCCAATGCATTTCATATTAACCCTCTCAATTGTTATGTACTATTAGTCCGGATTTTATGTTCATTATTGTGGTTTTTTACCAATCAATACATCATATGAAAATATGTTAATCATTAGTGCAGATGCAACAGTTGGTTCCATAAAAAACCGATATCTAACTCAACATGTAACTCCTCTCTCTCTCTCTCTCTCTCTCTCTCTCTCTCTCTCTATATATATATATATATATATATATATATATATATATATATATATGGAGTTAGATGCTCATAAAATGTATGCATACATTATATGCATGTTGTTGACGTCAGATTTTGTATAGCACAAAATTTTAGTCAAACACCAAAAATATTGACCCGACTCAAGTAAATCGAACTGAATTAAAGTATAGAAATTAAATAAAATAAAGAAAGCACTGTGCCCGGTGCCTACTCAGGCAAATTTGTTCGGCTTGTTCTGGCCAGTCAGTTTTGGCCGGACAGAACGTTTTTTTATATAAAATTGAGAGAAAAGAGCTCTCTAATTGTTTGAATACAATAAATTCGCGACCCCCAAATAATGAGGTTTAAAGCTCTATTTATAGGTTAAATCTAAGATATGAAACTTGGTGATTAAGACTCAAACCCTCCGATTTTAGGGTTTAGATAAGGAAAAATCGGATTAAAATCTATCTAAATCGAATATGATTCGATCTTAATTTGTTTCCTTCTTTGAAGACTCTTTGAAATTAGCTAACTCTTTTTTGCTCTTTATGAAGATTGTTTTATGGTCTTCTATTCGTATCTCCAAAAACGCCTTGAGCAATGACACATTTGGACCATATGCATCACAATATTCGGACTCAGATCAATCGTGAGCTAAACCTAGCAGTCAGATGGCCATGACTGCGGACCTGCCTGGTCGGGTTGGGACCCACCGGCTCAATCCTGGTCGGGTAGGCCAATCTCTGAGCGTCAACTCGGGTCGACCAATTTCTGGTCGGGTCGGTCTTCGCTTGGGCCGGTTTTGGCCTTCTCTCGAGCCGGTCTGGTTTCCACTTGGGCCGGCCCCTAGGCCGAGTCGGCTGCTCTTCTAGCCTTTTGGTCTTCCCTCGAGCCGGCTCTAGCCTTCTACCTGACTTTCCAGAAATACCTTGAGTAATTATACTTTCAGACTATGTTGACTAGTTACTACTTGACTAAACACGGCCTTGGTCGGGTCGGCTCGGCCAATATCTGGCCAGCGCGGCTAGTCTCTGGTCGGGTCCCTGGGTCAGGTTCTGGTCGGGTCGGTCCCTAGCCTAGACTGGTGGGTTTGGTCGGCTCTAGTCTTCTGGCCTCATGGCCGATTCTGGTCTTCCGGCGGACTTGGTCCCCAATCTAGTCAATTCTGGCCTTCTCACGAGCCGACTCTGGCCTATTGGCCGGTTCTAGTCTCCGCTTGGGCCGGACCCTAGGTCGGGTCGGTTTGGTGGGGGCCCAACCATACAAGTATGTATTAAGAGCTTATATATATACTTTTTAATTAGGAAATTAAAATTTCCATTTAAATAATATATGATTGTTAATGAAGTCTCTAGTTTGGTCCAAAAGGTTTCTAATAAAAGTGTTAGCCCAATTTCTAATATTTTTGCTGAGTAGTGTCAAAAGCGCATTTTCACTTATTAAGTTGTCATATGTAAAGTGTGTTTCTTATCAGTTTATATCCTCTTGGAATCTCAGCCAATCAGAAGCATGGAAATGCATAACCCAAAATCAGTTTTCTCTGCTTCCAAGTTGGCGGTTTTCTGTTTCGATTCTTAACCATTTTCAGTCATTCTTGTTGTTATGGATTCTATTAATATGAGTCTATAGTGGGTCAGTTTCATTATTGAGTTTAGCATTCTAGAGAGAGAAAGAAATTAGCTAGAAGATAGGTTGTTAGTCATATTTGAGAGTTTGAGATTTGCAATCTTGTAACCCTTGTTTTCTCTCGTTCAGTTTAATAAAAGATTCCCCGCCCCGTTATACCGTGGATGTAGGCTTTTTACACCGAACCACGTATATCGCCTTGTTCTCGTTGTTCGTTCTTGTTGTGGTTTGATTGAGATCGATTTACAATCAATCTAGAGAGTTGAAGACTTGTGAATTGCAAGGTATTTTGTGTGTTTTTTTGGAGGATTACTTGACAGTTTCCAAAAAGGCAATACTTTTGCTAGAAATTAATCAGTTATTTGATCATGTGGGGAACATTGTTGAGTTAGATGGCTTGTGTGGGTGGGAAAAGGAAATTTATCAAAGACAATCACTGCTTACAATTTGTATTACTTTCAACCTGAGATGACAAGCAAGTCTTAATCTATATATATATATAATCATGGAAAATTCAATATGCATCAAATATCCTATCTAATTAAGTTTTTATTTTCTCCTAGTTTCTTTTAAGTCCATGTCCATCTTTCTACCAATAATAAAGTAAGGTTCTAAACTCAATCTCCACCTAATTGAAGAGGACAAACTGAGCAATATTGAAAGTGGCTATTTTAACCCTGGAATCATAATTATTATTAACATAAATTCCTTACCGGGTAGTTGCATGGTGAAAATTAAATTATTCCATATTTAAATAGAGATTGATCACTCAAATTATATTTGAGTATGATTTCGAAAATACTAACTTAATTTGAACATATTTTATCAACTAATAAAATTTAAACTCGAATACAACTTGAACTTGATTAATAAAAATATTAAAAAATCCGACCACCCTAATTCAACTTAATTAACTCAATGGGGTAATAATCAAACCATACTCAATAAAGTTTCTTAAGATAAATAAAATGGTATGGCTCGAAGTCGAAAAGAAAATACATTGCTGATATATACGCTCTCAAGTTCCAGTTAATAAATGGTATTACAATACTCCATTAATTATATGAGATATGGAAATTTAAAATATTATATTAGTTATGAGCTCCACAAAACTCACAAAGTGGAGCATATTATGTGAAATTTTTATTATTATTATTATTATTATTATTAGTAGTAGTAGTAGTAGTTTCTTTTTTTTTTTTTTTGGGAGAGTTTTACAGATATGACTAAAAATCACACACAAAATTAGTTGCTTTCAATTACTATTTCCTACATGATTTTGTTAAGTTTAAGCTTTGAAGGTGATATGTCAGTTAGTTGAAATAAGAAGCAAAGCAAAGTTGATATATTAAATTCATAAAGCGTATTAATTACAAGACTTTAATTTCCTTTAAAAGAAACACTCCTCCTATCCTAATTAATATGTGCCCATGACTCATTAGTTAAAAATCTAAAATGCCTAATAATTTCACTTTCATGAAATAGTCGCATATTCACACTATCTTCGTCATTTCAAGTGGTTCAAATTTGGATCAATCTCTTATGGCACGTCTCCTGAATTGATTATGACTATATATTCGGATTTATTAGGAGGACAAATAAGGGAAAATCTTTTTTCCTTAAATTATTCAAGTGAAGTTTGCACTTCTGAATTACTATAACAAGAACAAAAATGGATACATCTTCGGGATTAAAAAAACCAAGGAAATGTTTTTAACAAATGATTATAATCTTATCTTTTTCCTTTTCATGTAAACACCATTGATTGTTAGAAGAGAAACTATCACTTTGAATTACAAGAGCAAGTATTCTTTCTTACTTTCTCTTATATACAAATAAATAAAAGAGCAATGGACCAAACCCATAACCATTGAGGCCCAATAGTACGAGTAATTTGGTAGACTATAGTCCATCAAAAAGGAAAGACAAGGCCCACACTGAAACGGAAAAGGAATGGAAGAATTCAAAATTAAAATAAAAAGGAAAAAAAGGTTAAAAGTTAATATTAAAAAAACAAAACAATACAAAAAAACCTGTTGATAAAAAAAAGTGTCATTTAGGAATTAAGACAAATTCCCCAAATTGTTTGCATTTACTTAACCTAAAATGCCTTTAATTTAGTAATTGGGCAGTAAACAATTATATCTTATTTAAAAATAAACAAAGGTATAATGTGCAAAGTTCACTACTGTTTTCAGCATAACAATTCTTATCAATCAATTTACTTTCCTCAATTGGATAAATTCATTAAAATTAGCAGAGTTTTTAAGACATGCAAAGTTGGCTAAAAAGAGAAAAAGTTATTATTAACTATTATAATGAACAAAGAATAATATCCTAGTTCCTATTAAAAACAATATACCTCTACAAAAATGAATGTGAAGATAAACACATCAGAATTCTGTTTTCACAATTTGAGCATGATTTTCGGATGGCATTTCAAAAGGGATTTCTGTAGATTCATACCGAAGCCAATCTTTCGAACATACGAGGGCTTCAATTGTTGAGGGTCTCAATGAACTCAAATAGTTATCCATCTTTCTCTCTGTTGTATCAAACACCGACTCAGGAGGAACCGTAGAAAGTGGAACAGCTAAAACATCAGAAGCCAGTTTTGCCAATATTGGATACTTCGTTCTATTTACTTTCCACCAACCCAAAACATCGAAATCTTGAACACGAGGCAAAACAGATTCTTCTAAATACTGATCTAACTCGGACCTCACATGTGTTTCGCCCATAATGTCTGAGATATCTACATCAAAATCCAAGAAACCATCATGATCAGAGTAAAGACCATCTTCTTGAGGCTCCTCTGTTTTCACAAGATGTTCGTTTCCTTCTTCTATGGAGGGAGTGGGAAGGGAGAGCATTGCATAGTCTAGATAGAGTTCGTGCAAACCCTGATCCACAACCCTGATCCAAGTCTCAGCATCCTCACCGTATATCCTGGAAAAGCTGAACTCCACAAACTTCATCTTGAACCTTGGGTCCATTACAACGGCAATTGCTAAAACCAGGTTGCAATCCTCCCAATATTTTGTGAATTTCTCCTGCAGTGGTCTGGTCAGTGTGCTAACAAAATAATCCGGGCTTGCAGCAGCATGCATTAGCTCAAGATGAATTTTCCACACGACGTCGAAGAATGAATTTGTGGTTGGACACCATGGTGATGTTAATATATTAGCTGCCTCATAAAATATTTTCAAGTACGAGCACAAAGTTTCCACATGTCCCCATTCTTCAACCGATGGAGTTAACTTGTAATCTGGATCGCAAGTATCTAAACAATAGAATACTTCCTTTAATTCAGAAGCTGCAATCAACATTTGGTATGTGGTATTCCATTTTGTCAGATCATCTATCATCAAGCTCTTTGTGCTGGGAACTTGAAGCTGCTGTTTCAACTTAATGAACCTTTCTTCATGAGCATCTGAAGTTTTAACATACTTTACACTGTATCGTACTCTGCCAATGGTTTCCCTCATGGAACCTATAGCATCCTGTGCCAGACTCTTCAACATACGAGCATAGCAGCTGTTAACTAACAGCTGACCTTTGAGAATATCAGAGTTCTTGATTGATAGCAGACTTCTGAGATTTTCTCTAGCACTGTGATTGGCACCATAACTAAGATCAAGAGTGATGGTAAATAGCTTATCCTCATTCCTCCAATCATTTAAACAGGCAGCAATGGCATGATTAAAGGCTGTATCTGAATCGGGAAACTGCACTATGATAACATTGAGGATTCGTCTTTGCAATCTCCAGTCATGATCAGTAAACTGACCGGTTAGAAGTAAATAGGTCAAGCTTTGATTTGAAGTACACAAATCCACTGTAAGATTAAGACGTCCAGGAATCCTACTAAGAAAGTCCATAAGCTTCTGCTTTTCTCTCATGTAAATGCCCATGATTTGCTCTTGAACTGTTGTAATACCAGTTAAATTAAACTGAGGCTGAAGACTCCGAGTAAAATCTAAAAATCCAGTATGCTCTACCATTTCAAGTGGATAATCATGCCTAATAATCATTTTTGCAAGTTCATTGCTGCAATTATCACCATCAAAATAGGTGCTGGCCACCCCATTGGCAGCACGGACGCGCTTTCTTGGCATGTTAGTACCATTTGTCGAAATATTATTTCTGATGGGCGGAGCACCTGGACCCGTTTGGCCTTTATCCAGATTATGTCTGCCAACAGGGCAGATTCCCAAAGCAATGTGACGTTTTAGATGACTAGTGCCTGCTAGTTTTGAACCTGATATATAGGCAAATGATTTTTTGCACTGGTTGCAACAAGCCCTTATACAATCAGGATTAACAGTTTCAATTGTGAAGTGTTCCCAGACCATAGACTTCTTCCGCCTACGTTTATTTGGCTGGGCATCTGAATCCGGGAAAGCATTTTGATTAATAGATATATCCATTGTATACATCCTGTTATCATATAGGGAAACATAGAGCCTGAGTAAATCAGATATTACTTTAAATTGGGAAAAGCCGAAAACTCCAATACAAAGTGAATCCAGAAAATGGCATGCAACTGTCTGACTGTCTGAAACGCCAAACAACTAATATGAACTATAAGTAACGCACACAACTTACAACACGTGGCAAACATATGGATTTTTGTTCAGATATTTCTCCAATTAAGAACCCTAAAGAATTTCCAAGAATTAAACTGTTTTCCTCAAAAAGTGACAATTTAAATGGTAGAAAGCCTTTCAACTTTCCAAGTTTATTCTTCGTTCATAGGACTATTTACTTCATCATTACATATCAAGATTCAAGACCACCTTTAAAATACCCAATTGTGAATAAACATATTATTCAAATGCTCAGAATATAATTCCAACTGGATAAAAAAAAACCTTGCAACAATATTTCCTTCAAAAGTAAAGCATGCTATCAAAAAAATGACAAAATGGAGCCTTTATCTAACAAATGGTACAAGAAAGCATATAGCACAGAACGCAATAACATGATACATACAGTCTGTACAAACACACACATACATTGTGTATAGAACCATTTATGCCCTCATTGTACTAAAAGAATTGGTAGATTAATACATAAGAAAAATATCAAATACATAGAAACAGAAAGGGTTTTATCATACAAAATCAAACCCTCAGATAATGATGTGTTCATACAAAATCCAAAACCCTAAATCTTCCTCCATCAACATCACATTAAAACTTGAACAAAAATCAAGAACACGAACAGGCAAAACGACCATTCTTGATCAAAATCGAAGCAGCACAAGCGGAATTAACGTACAAAAACACAAATAAACAGAGACAAAGTTGAGAAACACCTACTTCAACAGCAACGCAGCGAGATTCTCTCCCTCGTAAACGCGGGGGTTTAGGGCTTTACGAATTGTGCAGTTTTTAAAAGAAAAACCACTGGAGCGAGGGAGAGAGAGGAGGGGGGGGGGGGGGAGGAGAGAGAGAAGATGGGCTGATAAACCCTAACTGGACTCGGGAATTAGTGGCGGCCTATTTGTACATGGACTCCTTTTTATCCTATACCTAATACAGGTCCATTAAATAAGGAATGAAACGTAGACCTATCCTAGCCGTACGTTATTTTATGATTTTCATTCGATCTAATCTTATCCGTTCATTACTATGGTGCGTTTGCCCCTCGAATTGGCTTAACCGACCTTTTTTTTATTTAAATTTGTTTTAATTTCGTCGAAAACTAAAATTTCACTTTCTACATCTTATTTCTTTTTAAGGCGTAATAATGTGGTCACAATTATTGCTCTTTATTTCTCTTTACTATTTCTCAAACATTTACATTGAAAATTAAATTAAAGCCTTATCTATATTTGTTTGTTTTTGGGTAAAGTTAAGCTTATGAAAAAAGTATATCTATTTACCTGAAAGATTTATTAAAAAAAAGTGATAATCTTGAGTAGGAAAATAGTTTAAAATTCTGTTTTCAAAACGCACGATTTTGTTGAAAACTTCAATTCCACTGTACAAAGATGTATATTTTTACCCCAATTCATTTTTATAAATACAAAAACTTGTATGAGACGGTTTCATTGATAATTTTCGTAAGACGGATTCTTTTTACCTACAATCCTAATACATTTTCATTAATTTACATATAAATTGTTTAATGTGGGTTAACCTATAACATGATTCGTGAGACGTTCTCACATAAGACTTACTCTTTTATAATTCATGAGTTGATTTGTCTACAAAATTAAATTTAATGAGACGATCTAACTAGAACGGGGAAAATGTTTTAAAATTTACTTTAATATAATATTATTTTCTTGTAAAGATTCAATAACTGTAATAGTTATAACATAATGAAATTTCTGATGTAATTTATAAATAATATATTATATACTTGTGATCCAAGTAACTCCGAAAAGATAAAATAAGACAAGGGCTAGCCTAAATGATATCTTGAGTTGGGAAGATTTTCGACACATTTATATATTAATAAAGATTTTTTTGTTGTCCACAGAAATAAAAAAATAGTATGTTATTCAATTACTTTCTATTTTTTTGTCAAGATACTTTTCAATTTGACTTAAAAATATATATTTGAGAAAACATTTTTTTAACCACTTTCTAAAGATATTTTGATCTTTTAAATGAATGAGTTGGAAAAAAATATATATCTTTTTTGTATGTTAATGTGATGTTAACAAACATTCTACCACAATATGTTTGTGGGAACATCAATTAGGCTATTTCATACGTTTAACATTTTTCATAAATATCAGACAGATGTGTGTAAATATAGATATAAATATATAGATATAAAAAAGAGGCACTCTTCTTAAACAAGAGTAAGGAGAGAGAATGAAGATGAAAGAAAATTTGTGCTATTTTCCCAAGATATTCTATGTGTTCTTCACGAGATACAAAAGAATACAGCTCATGAATCACTCTATGGTAACTCAATCTACAATTTATCCTCTACAACAGGGGAAGAAAAAATCAAAGAATTCCCACATTCTTCCTCATTTCTCCTCTACAATCTAAACATCGTTCAGTCGATTGAAGAAAACGCGAGACGAAATGCATGAGTGGCATCAAGAGTTATAGGTTATCTTTGAACCATTTTGCAGCTCCACTTGCAATGGACCTGGATCCACAGATTATTGTTCAACAGGTGATTGTGCAACCAAGAAACGAGTAATGGCGATGTAAGGTATGAGATTCATCCGAGGGCCAGAGAAGTTGAGACCAAATAGTGATTTTATGGATAAAATAGAAAGGAAAAGGAAAAGAAAACAGGGAGAAAATATAGCATTGCAATGGTATCAACCTAATCTAATCCAACTGGAATACATTTCTATCAGCAAGCAAGTGAATCTCAAGATTTTATATGCATGGAATAATATGCTTTGAAAATCAACATGGAAATGAGCCACTAATTTAAGCATAGCTCAGCAATTATTCTAGCAGAAATTCACAGTAAAATAACAGGAAAGGAGAATATACCCGGCAAAATCTTTCAACTGCTTCCATACGTCATTTTCATCTTCGGTTTCATCTGTACTTTCCGAGCTGGGGCCTTTTTCAGTTACTATGTTTTCATCTAGAAGGCAGAGATCATATCAGGAATTAATATCAGACACAAAGCTGTTACAATTATCCATTACGTCTTTTTTTTAGACTTTCTTATGGCGCACATTTGCAACATTGAAAATATTGGGAAAAGAAGATCTCTAGAACAACCCAAAACCTCCAGCTCAACAATAAAAATAGGGAAAGACATATTAGTCAAGATGGCATTTTTTTAGGAAAAAATAAGCCACCAAACCATGCAACAAATATCAAGATTTTGGGCATTCATAACCAGTTCTGCTCACCAGGTTGTTGCACTTTTGGTTGCGTCCTTTTACGGGTGGCAGGGGCGCTACCAAGAGAAGCAAGATCCTCGAGTAGTTCAAGTTCTTTACCACTGAAGATAAAAATTACAGCATCTCAAGTTAAAAAAAGTCATGAGAAGTAAGCATGGCTAGAATTCAATGAAACTGGTAAGATGATTCATGAAAATAGAATGTTCAGTCACTAAAGAATAGCAAAACTGGAATATACGTGTACTACAGATGTGAATCATGTATATAATTGACATACTATCATTTATTGAGGTATCAAGTAATTCAGTTCTAGAATATCCATTGAGAATATTTATTATTATCTCTCGACAAATTCAAGATATGAGATTTTCTCCAACTCATGAATATATATATATATTTTTAATGTTTTTTAGTGTCAGTATCAGATGAATATTAAGGGTGTTGTGAATTGGGAAAATATGAGAGTGAAAATCTGGTTATCACACCCATGTTTTGATGTGCATGAAATGGAGAAAGAAGGTATTCGCAAAAGTCGGTCTCATTGATTGAGCATCCCTGAGATAAGATAGATTAGTTTCCTCTAGTCTTAGATTAGCAATCTGTCTCAAGTGATAAGATAATTCTTTGAATCCTCTTGTTTGTGTCATTATATTCCATTTATTTAACAGAACCACCACCACATCAAAACCAATATAGAAGAGTTTGGGTATCGTAATGTACACAACTTTAATGCAGAAGCAACAAAAGTGACTGCAAACTATCATGCAAGGTAAATGCTAAAAATAGAAATAGGAGTAAAAAACATTATAGCATAAATTGATAAACATAAAGCAGATGATTCGTATGATTTCAAATGCACCAATAAACCATGGCAGAATGAGTCTTTTAATGAGCGATGGACACACTTAAAAACATGCTTGTTCAACGGAGAGATAAACAAATATGTAAGATCGCAAGGAGGTCTTAGATGCAGTCAATGAAATAAAAGGAAACCACTCTGCAATTTTCTACCATAATTTCATAAAGTTATGAGCAGAAATAGTTAGAATATAGTAAGAGGCTTTTGAAATACCTAATACGCTTTGGTATGCTAACTTTAACGGTGAATAGATGGTCGCCACGTATTGATGGCCTGTTTAGTTTAGGCACACCTTTTCTTGCCAAGACCAGCACATCTCCAGGTTGAGTACCTGGAGGAATCTGAAGGTCTGTCATTCCTTCAACCGTCTTGACCTATTCAAGAAGCCAGATATTCAACATTTCCTCATTTTGACAACTCAAGTGAAAATAGCATGAATATTTCACAATGTAACTTAAACTTGATTAGCATAGGTAGAAAGGTTTAGTCAAGAGACAATGAATCATTCTTATGCAGGAATTTGCCATGACTTCCATGCATAACAATTTTCATCCAGAACAGAGACTATGTCATGTAGAAAAAATGTCCCAGTCTATGGCAAGGCTGCAAGAATAGACTACCATCATAAATAAAATAAAATAAAAATTGTGTTACTGTAATCAATTGTTAGCCTTGTTATTTCATTATTAGTCTTGTTAATCATGTATGGCCATGTACATGAAGATATAAAGTTAGCAAGTTTTATTTTGTCACTATATATTTAATGAGATCAAACTGCAAAAAAGCTGGGTAGATCCAGGAAATTTTCTACATAATCTGGCCTTCTACACCACCATTACATGTAAGAATTCACATGGGTAGCTAGACGATTACATTAATATTATATACGTGTGTGTGTGTGTGGCTTACTAGCATATTAAACCAATAAATAGATTGGCAACTGTAGTTACATTGTAAAAATTATTCTCTAAATATCCAATGTGCACACTTATAGATTCTAACCAGCATAGGTGTAAAGCAGTTCAAAAGTCAACTGTATGATCTAAAAATCTTCAGAACAATGGCATATTTTTGATTGCTAAATCACCAAATATGAGAGAGGTGGCAAATTAAGGGTGTGCTTAAGAAATGAATATGCGATTGCTTTATTCTTCCATCGTTCATTACAGGACAAAATTTATACTTTGACTACTTTGAAGAGTTGTGGACAATGGCATGCTGGCCAATACTGTGACACAAACTTGAAAAAGCAGCCTAAGAATGCTAAAAAATATGAACAGTCAAGAAATGTCAATTGCAAAAAAGTTGAATTAGTTACAAGCCTAAACATGCACTTATTGCTAGAGTTTGACTTCACTTTCAGATACAGTCAATTGAACATATACCACTGAACAAATTTAGTATTGTTCTTCCAGGCTGTGAATCCTCATTTGGCATCTAAAATCAATGAATAAGCACGAAGAAGTTGAAAGAAAGAAGACTGAGAACATGCATGGGAATCTGAACAAGAACCTAGAGCAAATGTACCTTCATAACAGTCCCCAATATGGCATCCAGATAGCTGATTGAAATAGTAGAAGAGAGATTTATGCCATCTCTTTGAATCTCAGGTATCTCTTCAATGTCAAGGTAGACAAAAAGATCTCCAGGTGGGCCCCTGTGTGAAGGAAAGGATCCCCAGGAAAAGTACAAAACAAGCATTAGGTCAATAATGAATATGCAAAAATAATAGAATTTTTTTAAACAACAAAAACAAAAATCAAGCATGAGAATTCACCCCCATTCACATAATCCCTTTATGTCCTCAAAAAGATTTTGCAGCTAGACCCACTCTATTAACTGAACTATTACATTTAAGGATAATAGACCACGAGGTTCACATTCCAAAGGTAGAGCTCCAGTGGCATCTCCAATCTTCACTAGTCCATCAGAAAGCGAAGCTGGGAGAGACAAGGGACTCCTGGATGCTGTACAATCATATACCTACTTAAATAGAGATTAGGTGGTTGGACTTTTTCTAAGCATCATATAAATTTGTGTTTTTTGAGGGTTTCACATTGAACCAACTAGGCAAGTCACAGGTGAACAGACTCAAGGAAAATTTCCTATAACATCAAGTTTCAGCGAGGACACTCATAAACCAATTGAAAGCCACAGTCCACGAAAGTAATTGAACTTTATCAAGAGAAGATGACAGTGCTCTCTCATCCTGGGAAATAATCAAGAAAAGACTCCAATAGATCCAAATAACTGTAACAAGTTACTGTGCAAAAACAAATAACCATGACAGGGCTTAACCTTAGAAACTCTGGATGCCCAGATGAAAAAGAAACTAGAAGTAACTAATCCTGTCCACGGAGTTATTGACAACTACTACAAACAATATTTGCTTGTGAAAAATAAAGAGCTATCTAAATTATAGATCCTAATACTATCTTGAGATGAAATACTGATATTTGAAAGGCTGGACAGCAGATGCAGCAAGAGCTTCTGCTCCCTGTCAATGTGATTTCACAAGCTAAAGTTCCAATAGGATCAATAGAAATATATGCCATCACATTAAAGGCTATATAAAGAGGTATTACTTAGCAACAGTATAAAATAGGAAGGATTTACATTGAAAAGGAATATCAATAGAAATGAACCTCTTGCTGCCAAAATACCAATTACAAGATCAATCAAACCTTTTAAAATGGACAGGTTTCTTCCAGAAGATCTAGTGATCAATTTTTTCACATAACAATATTCACATTTGATAAAATTCTGAGCAAGAAAATAAAATTGTCAACACGTAAGACATCCACAGATTTTGTGCAGTCAACCAACTTTGTATGACAGATTTTTTCCATATGAAAACCTTAATTGGATGGGTAGATCAGTGAATAAGTATGTGAGCAAAGAAAAGAGCATATCACATACCCTTTTGGTCCTGCATCACCCTCTCCAGCCACTCGAAGAATACTGCCCTTGCTCACTCCAGGAGGAATTTTGACTTTGAGATCTTTTCTAACTCGTATCCGGCCGGCACCGGAACAGTTACGACAGGATTCAGATATCATTTCACCATTCCCACCACAATTCGGGCATATTGAAACCTAAGTCAACCATCATGTAAGTGCATCTTTTAACTAACTTTACCAAAAGATTAGTCATTTAAATATCTTACATACTTCATCAAGTGTGTTTAAAAAAAAAACCAAAGGTCAACATCAATAAATCAACCGATACAAAGAACTTGGAAGTAGAGAGGCTTTAGAACAGTAAATGCATTTGCTTGAAGTTACCGTTCATTAGTGGTTATATCACACCTTGATATCCAGTCAAACCAGCGTTTGTGGAACCGGAGCAGTGACCAAACAGGTCTTGCTACCGGTTAGCAGTTACAGTGGTAAAATAAAAATAAACTATATTTTTTTGAAATTTTGCATTATATTGTAGTATGTACTAATTTTTTGAGAATTAAAAAAACAATCCATAACACAAATAAAGTCCATATCAATATAATCACAAGTTCTCAACATAGCATATAAACTAAATCAAATTACGAACTTGAAAATGTTATATCATATATCACTTTTATAAACAAAGATCATGATTCCCATCTTGGTAGACATCCCCACAAAATGATACTGCAAAAGTTTTGAATATTACTTATGTTATAAAAGTTATAACCATTAAAGCAAGAATATCAAAAAATATATATGAATACCTGTGAAAACATGCCAAAAGGAGTTTGCTCAGTTCTCATGACTTGACCTCGGCCACCACATGTTGAGCAAATTCTCATTTTGGAGCCTACTTTTGCTCCAGTACCAGCACAAACTTCGCATGTTTCAAGATGAGCCAGCTCGAATTCCTTCTCAGCCCCAAATATAACCGCAGAGAATTCCAGTGTCATATCATAACTGAAATTTGTTGTGAATAATGAGTTAAAAAAATGAGGATATGTGATGTGAAAAGAAATTAAATGCAGTTGATGATGCCAGAGAACAACACTATCAAAGCATTAAAAGAAACTTCCTAAAATAAAGACAAGAAGTGCTACAAAAATCATTCCGACAAGAAATCATTAAAAAAACTGCCTAAGTTTCTCAAATCAGACTAGGAAATACTCCAGGCGTCAATCAGTGTGGCTTGAACAGGCATACCATGAAAACATTATACTCAAATTTGACTCACCGGAGATCTTCACCTTTGGAGACAGTACTACGGCGAGATGCTCCAAATCCAGATCCATCCATTCCAGGGAACCCACCCATACTAGGCCCGAAAAATGCCTCAAAAAGATCAAAAGGGTTTGTTGCCTATGGAACAAGACAAGTATCATGAATACTGCAGAGTCTAATTATGTTGTCACATAGTATTTATATTTCTCTTTCTAGTGGCTAATGATAGCTCATTGCATGCTTAAAACAGTTGTATATGAGGCAAAATAAAATTACTTCCCAGAGATACCAAGCATGAATCTTCTTTGAAAGAAACTTTGAGGAGTCATTGATGGAGTTTCATACATAAAGGACCAACAGATATTAAATAATCTTCCTATTATGACCATATAATTACACTAAGATCTGTAACTGATATGATGTCAGAAACATTTTTATCTTACTTATGATACAAACTTATCAGCTCATTCTTGGTTAAGCAATGACACGATCTCAGGAATCCTCCTGGAAAAATGTAAAACCTTTATGTGAAGTGGATTCACCTATGGAATGTTTTGTACAACCATAGGGTGAGTTATGTGTTTGGCTATTACGTTTTCTTTTACAAGCATATGGTAACTTCCAAAAAAAAACCAAAAAAAAAAGCTAAGACCAGAGAAATTTAGCAATACCGTGTAACCACCAGCTCCACCTACAGTACTTTTCACTCCAGCTTCCCCATATTGATCATACAATGCTCTCTTTTTGTCATCTGATAGTACCTGACAATATTGTACTTCATAATTCTCAAAAATAAACACACACATGCTGCATTATAAACTAGCTAAAGTACAATTCACTAACCATTGTAGATCAATATTCTCAACTTTAACAAATACTTAGGACTTCATGACTAAACTCGTGAAGAGAGCAATGTGAAACAATAAATGCAGGAGAGCAATAAAAAATTATCATAAAACAGAGCAGCCATAATATAATAACTCAAAAGAGATTAATAGTATACGCAGATGCATCATGATTATCACTACAACCAATACAGCCCAAAAATAAATTTCAAGCCAAAGATACATAATACTCCTACAATGAGAGACATTAAAAAATAATAGATGTATGACCATATTACTAGTCAACAAAATTTAGTCGTAGAAATAGATTTTTGTAGTACAAATACACTTCAGAGAAGTACTTTTAGTTGGTTTGCTAACATGAATTTGCACAGAATGGCGAGTTATGCTGTCATTCATATGCAATTACGGAAATATTAGAAAATAATAAAAACTTAACTCATTTCCATTGAAGGTTATGAATAAATGTCGTGGTTTTGGCAGGAAGATGATTTAGATTTCTCAATCAAGAACTGAAAGGAAATAATAGATTTGGTAACAACAAAATGGAACAACCATGAGAAAAAGCCACAAAAAAGGCTGTTTCATCAATCTTTGCCACTATCAATTTAAACACTGCTTATTGTTCAAGAATTTAAAAAATGAAGTAATAGATTACCGATGACAATACGCCATTCAAATTGTCATAGAAGCAAAACCTCATTCTACTTTAACAAGCTAAGTAACACAACTATGAAGAACTTTAAAGAAAAAAGGACAATCGGACAATAATCACACAATACCGTTACGATCACCTCCTATGCTTACCTCATATGCCGCACTGATCTCCTTGAACTTGTCAGTTGCTCCAGGCTCTTTGTTGACATCAGGATGGTACTAAACACCAATCCAAGACACAATTGTCAATTCTTGAATATAAATACTGACAACACTGTATCATGTACTTGGATTAAACCAAACATACCACATTTCCTAAAAACCAAGCTACCCAATAATATAATCAAAAAATTAGGGCTTGCATAATCAACCAAATTTGATAATAGATACCATCAAATAACATTACAAAATCAAATAAAAGGATAACAAAGCAAAAATTCCATCCCCTCTCACCTGCCTAGCTAACTTCCTATAAGCAGCTTTAATTTCCTTGCTACTAGCAGATTTCGGTACTCCAAGAGTGGAGTAAAAATCAGCTGCAGCAACCACACCGGTTCTCCCGAACCTCCGAGCAGACATTTTCTTGTTCAATTGTGCAGCAGAGGATAAGGAAAGTTTCAAAAACTTATTGTTGCCCAACAAGAGGGCCCCGCCTGTGAAGAAACATGTCGAAGAAGAGCCCAATGGAGGAAATAAACTGTTTTGCCGTTGGGGAAATGAAGAAGAAGGTAAAAATAGCGAGGCAGCGGTGGCGGCGGCGGCGGCGGCGGCCATTGTTGAGTAGCTCTAAAGTAATATTCAAATTTTAAGGGACTAGAGAAAGATTGCTCGAGGAAATTCTGAACTAACTGTAGGTGTTTGATGAATGTTCGGAGAGAATGTGGAGAATTCTCGGATTTCTGTTCATCGCTTTTAGCATTTCGAGCCTTAGCCTCCTTGTTGGTTTTCTTTTTCTTTTTATTTTTCTAATCTTTCTTTCTTTTCGTTATATTTTTGTGTGGGTGTCAAGAAATGTGGAAACAAAACAAATTGTGGTGTAAAGCGCTTGTGCGTCATTTTTACACGTTTTTTTTTTTAATATAGCATTTTTCCTTGACAAATTTTATATTTAAATAAATACTGCATTTTTCCTTAATAATTTTTATTTAAAAAGTGAGGTGATTTAGAGAATAGAGTACCAAATCCGATCCGATGGGGTCTATTTTTTTGTCTTAAAATTTCGGGAATCGATTTTTTGATATTATAAAATGGATTCGATTTTTATTTGGTTGAAAGCATAATATTTCATATATACTAAATTATGTGTTATTCTATTCTACTTTAAATGTTAATTATTGGTGCTTTTGTTTAATGTAGATAATCATATATTTTTCATAATTGTACTCTTCCGGATCTTTGCATTTTTCATAATATCATTTGTTGATTAACGTTATACCAGGTACTCGAAAAGTTCGAGTAATTCGGATATCATATTAGTTTGGTTTTGTTTCCTAGCAGTTTTGTTTCTATTGATGGGAGATACGATTTAGTTGTAAATGTATGGATAAAAATAGGTTGAAACTGTAATACAAGTGCATTTGCAGCTGAGCTACATTTGATGTCCTATAGTACACCCAAAGTTGTTGAACAACATAGTTGTGGTGCACAAAGTAATCAAGTCCAGATCAACTATTTATATAAGGATATCTTTAATTTATAAAAAAATAATGTAACATATAGAGAGAAGAAGATCTTAGGGGGGAATACAACTTTTGACATGAACTTATTAATAAAATACTTTAGGCCCAGTCCTAGGACAAAATGGGCATCAACTCACAAGTTCATACAATATATTTAGTGTCAAATGTTTCTGACATATAGATAATTTTGGTGCTGAACCCTACAACACAACACTAGTACATAATTTTGGTGTCGAACCTTTCAACACAACCTATATAAAAGGTAGAAGCAGATAGTGCAGCAGACTCGATAAACAGGATCATTTTTCTTCAACTTAGAATACATCCGGATGGAAACGTCCTGGGATGGAGTTGCTCTGCTCTGCATGACGCAAACGCAATGACAAAGCATAGTTGTTCACCTGCAAAAATAGAAGCAGATAAGTAGATAGTTCTTCTGCGTTGCCATATGTCACTATCACCATGCATTAGAAACCAATAGTTAAATCCTACTTGAAAACAAGAGTTCAAGATTTTCAGGCATATTCCTTTCCCCAAATGAAGAACAAGGCATTTCAATCCATGTTGCAGCATACAGTTTCAATTGACTTTAAAAACTACAGAAATTGTTTCATTCCTTGTAAAAAAAAAAGAAGGCAATAACCTCAAGAGTTCGCAACTGCTCCTGATATTGACCTAGCAACTGCCTCAGATGCAACACCTCTTGGTTCTTCTCGTCAAACTCCTTTTGACGTTCATGTTGGATAGACACTGCACGTTTGAGGATGGCATTGTCACGAAGAAGGGCCTCAATTTGTTCCTTCAGTATCATATTTTCCTGAAAGCACAGGAAGATAATTGTAAACACAAGAGATTGGCATATGATTCTCCATACCACAAAGTTGTTCGTGAAGCCAAGAAGAACTTCAACAAGCATACACGGTAATAAGATTTTAAAAAAATCCAAGAGGGATTAATAAATGTTAATTCCATGGATAGAAGGCATTTTGCATCACAATCAACTACGCCAATCCACATCTTTCAAATCTATTTAACATCAGAATACATGTGGTAAATGAACAAAGATCACTGACCTTGTGAAAACCTTCGGCCGCCTTATTACTAGCCTGAGCACTGATAGACTTTTCCAAGCTCTCTAATACAAGTGCTGCCCGGGATTTAGCATCATCTATACTAATGGCACTCATCATCTCCCTCACAATTAAGTCCACCCATGCTGCACCATCTTCAGGCAGGTTGTTTTGTAATTGAGGCTCCTTTGAAGTAGCTCTACCTCCATCTACCGGTGTTGTATCTGCAATATGTAAAATCACTAATCATATTTTGAAACACTGAGCTACAATCAAAAACTGCTTAGAATAATATGCATCCGAGATGTAAATTGAAATGTCAACAATGTGCAAACCCAGTAACAAGAAAAACATATTTCTTTTATGTACAAATAGGGATCACAATTCAACATATTTCCCACAAAAATGACAATATTGAAAGACATGAATATGTTTTGAAGAAGTAAACGTAGTCGATCTTTCACAAGGGACACACAAGTTTCCAAGTGTGTGTGTGTGTTGACATGCAAATGCTCGTGTTTAACCATTAATCGCCTTTTATTTTAGATTTAATTGAAGTGAGAACTGATACAACCGCAACTGCAAGGAATATGAATATATAAGCAATCAATACATATTTAGGAAGACATATGACATGTAACATCAAAGTGAAAGTCACACATCAGAAAAGCCAAAATGTAAGGCAGCACTCCAACTACCAAGAGGCAAGAAGTGTGCCCTCATTATGTTTTTTATATGTTAAACACATACCTAATTCTACATCTGGATTTTCCTCAGCAGCTGAGCCTGAGTTTCGCTTTGCGTATCCATGCTGAAGGTCATTAAGGCTATTAATAGCAGAATCTAAGACATAGCCAGACTCCTGCAGTACCTTCTCAATGATCTGAAAAAAGTTTGGAAACTAATCAGTGGCTGACAATCTTGTAAAGAGGAGTTCAGTCCAACATAATGAAATTGAGCAAACTTCACCAATCAGATTTTGCGAAAAATAATATATCTAAATAATTATCAAATGTCAAGAGCGAGGGACTTAACATGCAAACAAAAGGGTATATAGCACAAATACGTTAACCTAATTCATGGATCTTCTCATCTCAGAAACATACTATCTTATAATGCAAGGATACCCACCCTTAAACGCATGAAAATTATCGGATGTATTAAAAAATCGCCAATTCTTGCATAAAGTTACAAAGATAAAATTTAAAAATTAATAAGCTATAAATCTGTAACCACAAAGCTCTGCTTGTAAAGATATCGTTAAATTACAATCAATCATTTGTCCATAAAATTCAAATAAACTCACGAACAGTTCAAATCTATCACCATGGCGCATAGGAAGTCTAAATCAAGAATCAGAAGTCCAAACCAGCATTTACCTAATAAAACAAATATTTAAAAAATTGACAACAATTACCTGAATTTCCATATCAGGGAACAGAGCCTTGAGCTGATCAACTGAACCGCGATGAACAGGCGGCGAGTAAGTGAACCGAACCGGCGAAGAGCATCGGAACTTCTTGTAAACCGGTGGGGACGCTGAGGTCGGCGACGCCGCTGATTCTATTTCCTCGAAGAACGATCGCTTTCCACAAACTACTGCAGACATTATTCGTACAAACAGATCGATTCGATCACAAAGTGTTTATTCGTAATTAGGGTTAGGGTTTTTTGGGGTTAAATAAGATAAACTTGGGCCTTTTCCTTTCTCTCTCCTGTGTTTCAAGGAGAGAATTTGGGTTTATAGGGTGGTGATGGGTATTTATAGAGATCGGAAGAGATTGTGTAAGAAAGTTCGCTTATCTTCACGCTATTTTGCCGCGCGTGCGCATATGATTCAAATATTTGGAAAGTATTTGAAATGTGAGTTTTAAAAAAAGTATATTCCAAACTAAAATGTCTGAATTTGTGGAGAATTTTTTAAATTACTCTTTTTACAAATTTTGGTAAAGTATTTGAAATATTAAATAAAATTGTTAGTAATTCAATAAATTAAAACACAATAATTTTATATCTTGTTGATAGTAGAGAATTTAATTTTATAAACAAAATTATAGAATAACCATGCTAGCAAATTCGATCTCCCAAAATTATATTCGATTTGGGTAAATTACTTTGGGTATCAAAAATATAATTTACCCTATTCGATTTGCTCAAACCATAATAGAATATGTTTGGGTAGTTTCCAATGGTTTAAAAAAATATTATATACTTGTACGTTTGTTTGAATATACACTTGCATCGGTTATAAGAACCCAAGTGTATATATTCTTTTTCTAATATACATTTATTTAATATATAAATAATATATCTACATATTTATATATTGTAGTGTGTGTATAATTTTTAGATATAAAAATAACCCCCAAAAAAAGATAACGTAAACAGGTTTAAACCAATTCGAGTGGGTTGCATGACAAGTTTGAGTTGTCGTTTTTAAGCAAATTTGGACAGATTATGGTGTTATGTGTTAATCTAAGTTCAAATTTGAATATCATTTAAAGGAAGATACCTCACCCACTATCATTCCCAACCACAATATTTGAAGACTAGATTTATTGTAATAAAGTGAATAGTATCATTGTATGATACATTTGTGGTGTTTATATTCTGATTTTGGATCCTATATCACTAGCATAATGTGCATTTTTTGAACTTGAGGTTGTAAAGAAATTGTCATGGTGTCACAAATATGAAACATTAATGTCGTGTATTGTGTGAGTATCAAGAAAAAAAAATGTATATTTAATTTCTTCAAAATAACGGTAGTGGTAAAATGAATTTTTTTACATACAATTAGGGCCATAAATTTCTCAAATTCGATCTTGTGTTTAATTTAACACATGTGCTTATACCATAGTATATCATGCCATTATTACTGCAAATTAATGTGACATGCTTAATAAATGAAAGAAGAGATTAAAATACAATTTAAATACTTGGTTTGCCCGTCCAGGTTAAGTTAGACAGATTGTTTAACGAGAAAAGACATTTCATGAACAAGTATAATTATTGATGTATATTCACAATTAAGTAAAAATGAAATCAATTTACACTAACAAATACAATGTATTGGGAAAAATAGGGATCAAGTATATGGATAAAGCAAATCTCAAAGACAACAACATGAAATTATTCTCATAAAGACTAACAATGGACAAATAATCAGAACTTTGATGGAATATACTGATAGACAATTTAAACCTATAGTGTATTGCATTGCCTCATCAAAATTTTGCACCAACAACATGTCTGAATTTGGGAGTTGACTTAAAAGACGCACGTATAACAAGTCAATTATAACAAAATGCGATTAATGAATTTCAAATGAAATCATATCAAAACTATTTTTAGTATATACTTGTTCATGAATATGCATTACAGTGTGATGTAACAAACCTGATTTGTATCTCGTGTCAAGAAAAGGTTAGAATAAATTGAAATCTATTTAATATATAATATAATTTGTGAAATCATAACATCCAAAATTTTGTGAATTCATTCAAATATTTGATAATAATTCACATTCTAACCCATACTATCAATCTCCGAGAACATTATTCTCGACCCTCTTGAATCCCTCATAGATTGATATAGAAATATAGTCCCCGGTGCAAGTTTAATAAAAAGTGAAAACTTTTCAAATTAAAACCAAATGAAATCTCTTTTCTTTTTTAGAACAAATATCCACATTGAAAAATGGGTAAGAACAAATATTTTTAAAACCAAATTTCCATATTTAAATATTTAAACCTTGTTTAGACTCATTTCAATTGATAGTAAAATAAAATCAGATATAAATTTATAAACTTGATACTGATATTGTATAAAATATATAGAATAATTATATTTTCAACATTTTCACTTCTCTTCCAAAAAAAAAAAAAACCTTTTCACTTATTCCTCATGGACGAGGCCTAATAATACCAAACGGGTGTACCGAACCCTATATAAAAAATGGGCTAGCCCGTTTAACAAAAGCCCAAAGTAAAAAGGCCCATATACCAAATAGTCGGTTCACCTAGACCGCCAGTCACCAATCAGCAACGCTATATAACACCAGGCTCGCATTTCTCGCTACCAGTGTTCACTCTCTTCGATCCAATGAGAGAGATCGAGAGAAACGCTGTTAATCCATTTTCGTAATTTCACTACTCTTCACCACTGGAAAATATCACAATTCACAATTTTTTTTTCCAGCAAATCTCCATTTATAAGATTGGAAGCTTTCTACTAGGGCTTTTAGGGCTTTAGTTGAACTGAAGCATGTACAACAACGATATGTGGAACAACAATATGAGTAATCCGGCGCCGCCGGGAACGGGCGGAGCGGGAGCCATGCCGCCAATGATGGCGCCGCCGGGGACTAGTGGTGCACAGCCGGTTGCGCCGCCGGGGACCAGTGGGGTGCAGCCGGTTGCGCCTCCACTACCGTCGTTGCCACCGTCATATACTGTTGTGCCAAGTGAGTCGCAGCTAGACGAGAGAGCGAGAAAGTGGATGCAATTAAATACGAAGCGATATAGCGATAAACGGAAGTTTGGGTTTGTTGAGACGCAGAAGGAGGATATGCCTCCGGAACATGTCCGGAAAATCATTCGGTATGTTGTTCTTTTGGTTGGTTGCTTGCCCTTTTACTTGCTGTTCTTTTTGTTAGCTATTTATAAGTTGTGTTCCACACTTGATTTTCATTCGCTATGCTCTTGATGTGGGTTTGTTTGGGACACACACACACACACACATATATGTATGCAAATAAGTCATGAATTTTGAGTATATGGTATTTGTCTAGTCTTGCTGATTTAGAATTTTAGTATGTTGGAAGTGTGAAACATATGAAATTCTTCGAGGCTTGTAGTCCAATCAGGCTTGCTGAGATATATTTGCAGGAAATTTTTGCTTGCAAGCTGAAATCATTCATGTGCAAAACCTGGAGGCAGTAATACCTCCATTGGGTGTTAACCGGTCCTTTTAAGTGCATAAGAGTTATCTTAAAAGTACAGTTCGTAGAATAAGTTACCAGAGCTTGGTCCTTTTTGGGGAGGATTGAATTACCTTCCTTCTACAGTTGGATTAAAGAAGTTTTGAGGGTCAGTGGTAGATGTCAAATTGATTTCAGAAACTGAACTTTATCCATGGAGAATGACCTGATCTATTGAATTCTGTGTGTATTCTGTTTCGTAGATGTTCAATAGATGTCACTCTCCCTCCATCTCTCTATGTTTATACATTGTGGTATGCATTTATTACATTAGTTGAGTAGACTGAGAATAGTATTGATTTTTTTTGCAGGGACCATGGTGATATGTCCTCAAAGAAATATCGCCATGATAAGCGGGTGTATTTGGGGGCACTTAAATTTGTTCCGCACGCTGTGTACAAACTTCTTGAAAACATGCCAATGCCTTGGGAACAGGTCCTTGTGCTTATAATTTGTGGTGGTTGTGTGTCCTGTTTTATGACTTCACTTGGGTATCTTGTGCCCTATTTTTAGTTTGTGTTAACTTTCCTTTTGTTTTGTGTGGTAGGTCCGTGAAGTGAAGATTCTCTACCATATTACAGGTGCTATTACATTCGTAAATGAAATCCCATGGGTTGTTGAACCAATCTACTTGGCACAGGTATGTTTCATTGAGTTACCATAATTCATTCTTTACCTTTTGTGTTTACCTTCTCTTGATTTTATTATTTTCTTTCTAGTTACTGGTTTTGTATTGAAAACTTTGCAGTGGGGTAGTATGTGGATCATGATGCGACGAGAGAAGAGAGATAGACGGCATTTCAAGAGAATGCGTTTTCCACCTTTTGATGATGAAGAGCCTCCACTGGACTATGCTGATAATCTCCTAGATGTGGATCCTTTGGAACCAATCCAGTTGGAATTGGATGAGGAAGAAGATTCAGCTGTTTATACTTGGTTCTATGACCATAAACCTCTTGTGAAGACAAAGCTCATAAATGGACCCAGTTATCGGAAATGGCATCTCTCACTTCCGATTATGGCGACGCTTCACAGACTTGCTGGACAGTTGCTCTCCGATTTAATTGATCGTAACTATTTTTACCTTTTTGACATGGAATCGTTCTTCACAGCCAAAGCTCTGAACATGTGTATACCTGGTATGTTTGATGTCCAAGTCTGATTCCTTTTTAATGAACTTCATTTGAGTTTTCGTTTATATTTTGGTTGTGCTTGTATATGTGCCTTTCTAATTTTGTTTGCTTTTGTATTCAATTTCTAATTTCATTATCTTTTTATTTGAGACAATATTCTCCATTCTTGGTTTAGCTGGTACATAGTCATTGGATTTCTGATTAAGTTATGGTAGTGATATGAACTACCCTTGTTTGAGTATCTCGTCTATACTTTTGCAGGTGGTCCTAAGTTTGAGCCTCTATATCGTGACATGGAGAAGGGAGATGAGGACTGGAATGAATTTAACGACATTAATAAACTTATCATCCGATCACCTCTTAGAACGGAGTACAGAATTGCATTCCCTCATCTTTATAACAACAGGCCAAGGAAAGTAAAGCTTAGTATCTATCATACTCCAATGGTGATGTACATAAAAACTGAGGATCCTGATTTGCCTGCATTCTATTATGATCCTTTAATTCACCCAATAACAAGTTCAAATAAAGATAGGAGAGATAAGAAGATGTATGAAGAAGAAGAAGATGATGATTTTGCTTTGCCTGAGGGAGTTGAACCATTACTAACGAGCACTCCAATATATACCGATACTACTGCTGCTGGAATTTCACTATTGTTTGCCCCACGACCCTTTAACATGCGATCTGGACGGATGAGGCGTGCTGAAGATATACCTCTTGTGTCTGAGTGGTATAAGGAACACTGGTAAGAGATGCTCTTCATTTTGTTAAGTTACTAAAATCCACTTCTTAATGGGGTGCTTATTTTCTCTCTTTTCTATCTTTCGGCAGCCCTCCATCATACCCTGTCAAAGTTCGTGTTAGCTACCAGAAACTTTTGAAATGCTTTGTGTTAAATGAGTTGCATCACCGACCACCTAAGGCACAGAAGAAGAAGCACCTGTTCAGGTCTCTGCAAGCAACAAAATTTTTTCAGACTACTGAACTTGATTGGGCTGAAGCAGGTCTCCAAGTTTGTAAGCAAGGGTACAATATGCTGAACCTGCTGATCCATAGGAAAAATCTGAACTACCTCCATCTTGACTACAACTTCAATTTAAAGCCTGTGAAGACCCTTACCACGAAGGAACGTAAAAAGTCTCGATTTGGTAATGCCTTCCATCTTTGTCGTGAAATCCTGCGTTTGACGAAGCTTGTTGTTGATGCAAACATCCAGTTCCGGTTGGGAAATGTGGACGCATTTCAGTTGGCTGATGGGTTGCAATACATTTTTTCACACGTTGGCCAGTTGACAGGTATGTACCGATACAAATATCGGCTTATGCGGCAGATTCGGATGTGCAAAGACTTGAAGCATCTGATTTATTACCGATTTAATACTGGCCCTGTCGGGAAAGGTCCTGGATGTGGTTTTTGGGCACCCATGTGGAGAGTATGGTTGTTTTTTCTTCGTGGCATAGTTCCTCTCCTGGAAAGGTGGTTAGGGAATTTACTTGCTAGGCAATTTGAAGGACGACATTCAAAAGGAGTGGCCAAAACTGTGACAAAGCAGCGTGTTGAAAGCCACTTTGATTTGGAGCTTCGTGCTGCTGTCATGCATGATGTCCTTGATGCCATGCCAGGCAAGCATCCTGCCATATTTGTCTTTTTGTCTCTTCCTTTTTCTTCACCCTTTTGTGATTTTTATTTTTTCTCAATTGCAAATACTCATTCTCATCTGCAGAGGGTATCAAGCAAAATAAAGCAAGAACTATCTTGCAGCACTTGAGTGAAGCATGGCGTTGCTGGAAAGCAAATATTCCTTGGAAGGTACTTCAGTTGTTTAACTATTATCCTTGTATGGTTGATGCACGTTGTTGATTGTTTTGATCCTTGCCTTGTTGGCCGATCTTTTTGGTCTAATTTTCTTGAATTTGTTAGGTACCTGGTTTGCCAGTTCCGATTGAGAACATGATACTACGGTATGTCAAATCAAAAGCTGATTGGTGGACCAATGTTGCTCACTATAATCGGGAACGTATCAGAAGGGGAGCTACAGTAGACAAGACTGTTTGCCGAAAAAATCTTGGAAGATTGACCCGTCTTTGGTTGAAGGCAGAACAGGTGTGTATTATACACTTACTGTAAAAAATATGCTTGGAATTTGAAATTCCACCCTGTTCTCTTTGTCTCTCTCCAGTGCATTTGTTGAATTTTTCTTCACTCTTTACAGGAACGACAACACAACTACTTAAAAGATGGTCCATATGTCACACCTGAAGAAGCGGTGGCCATATACACGACAACTGTGCATTGGCTGGAGTCTAGAAAATTCTCTCCAATTCCGTTTCCTCCCTTATCTTACAAGCATGATACAAAGCTCCTCATCCTCGCTCTTGAGAGATTGAAGGAGTCCTACAGTGTTGCTGTTCGGTTGAACCAGCTACAAAGAGAAGAATTGGGTCTGATCGAGCAAGCTTATGATAACCCGCACGAGGCTCTGTCGCGTATCAAACGTCATTTGCTCACACAGCGTGCCTTCAAAGAAGTAAGTTGAAGAAGTCAAGTTTCACAGTTCATCTTGTTCATAAAATTTGTGAAGTATTGAATGCTTCAATTATATAGTATGGTTGAGGTTTTTGATAAAATAGTTGAATAAGAAGTTTAACCTTATGTTTCTCTTGTTTTTATTACCATATTAAGCTGAACAAGGTAATGTTTTGCAGGTTGGTATTGAATTCATGGATTTATATAGCTACCTAATTCCTGTTTATGAGATTGAACCTCTTGAAAAGATTACTGATGCATATTTGGACCAATATCTGTGGTATGAGGGTGATAAGCGCCACCTTTTCCCGAATTGGATTAAGCCTGCAGATTCAGAACCACCACCTCTGTTGGTTTACAAATGGTGTCAAGGCATAAACAACTTGCAAGGCATATGGGACACCAGTGATGGGCAGTGTGTTGTAATGCTTCAAACTAAATTTGAGAAGTTCTTTGAGAAGATTGATCTAACCATGCTCAACAGGTATTTTAGTGGATCCTGTATTTCTTTTGACAAGTAACTGGACTGTACACTTAAAATTGATTTTATGTCATATGTTTGCAGGCTTTTGCGTTTGGTTCTTGACCATAACATTGCAGATTATGTCACTGCCAAGAACAATGTTGTTTTATCATACAAGGATATGAGCCATACAAACTCTTATGGGCTTATTCGTGGTCTTCAGTTTGCGTCATTTGTCGTGCAGTACTATGGGCTTGTTTTGGATCTTCTGCTTCTTGGTCTGACACGAGCCAGTGAAATCGCTGGTCCACCACAGATGCCTAATGAGTTCATTACTTTCCACGACTCTAGAGTGGAAATACGGCATCCGATCCGACTATACTCTAGGTACATCGACAAGGTGCATATATTGTTCCGCTTCACTCATGAGGAGGCTCGAGACCTTATCCAGCGCTATCTTACAGAACATCCTGACCCGAACAATGAAAATATGGTTGGTTATAACAATAAGAAGTGCTGGCCAAGGGATGCTAGAATGCGACTCATGAAGCATGACGGTATGCACATTTTGGTTAACTATATTTCAAACTTATACTTCAGTTCTAATGTTAATTTGGTGGTGGCTCTAGCCAATTGATGGCTGCTAATTATTGGTCTTGGCATTCTTCTTCAGTTAATCTCGGCAGAAGTGTGTTCTGGGATATGAAGAACCGTCTTCCTAGAAGTATTACCACACTTGAATGGGAAAACAGCTTTGTGTCTGTCTACAGCAAAGACAATCCAAACTTGTTGTTCAGCATGTATGCCCCCACTTCTCTCCCCAACCTCCCCCAAAAAAAGAAAATTCCTCCATGACACGAATATCCTCAATTTAAATTATATTTAAGCTTGTTCATATCTAAGGATTGTGAAAAATAATGAAACTACTGATTTGTATCATAGGTGTGGTTTTGAAGTCCGTATACTGCCTAAGATAAGAATGACTCAAGAGGCCTTTAGCAATACAAGAGATGGTGTTTGGAATCTTCAAAATGAGCAAACCAAAGAACGTACTGCAGTTGCTTTCCTTCGGGTGGATGATGAGCACATGAAGGTATTTGAGAATCGAGTCAGGCAGATTCTCATGTCCTCAGGGTCTACAACATTTACAAAGATTGTCAACAAATGGAATACAGCTCTTATAGGTAAATGTTTTTCATATCCTCCCATGACTATTGCCTTTACTGCTATTGGTGGTAAACTGCTGGCTGGTGTTTTTGTTGTTGCTGAAAATCACTGGCTTACTGATGCAGGGCTTATGACATATTTCCGTGAAGCAACTGTTCACACACAAGAATTGTTGGATCTTCTGGTAAAATGCGAGAATAAGATACAGACTCGTATTAAGATTGGGCTGAACTCAAAGATGCCTAGTAGGTAATGTACAATGTTGTATCCTTCATGTTTCATGTTTTCCTCTCTTTCTTTGGACTTTTCTTGAGATTTCTGAAACTTGTTCGGTTGTCAGGTTCCCTCCTGTCATCTTTTACACACCAAAGGAAATTGGAGGGCTTGGAATGCTCTCAATGGGTCACATCTTAATTCCTCAGAGTGATCTTCGGTATAGTAAGCAGACAGATGTTGGTGTTACACATTTTAGGAGTGGAATGAGTCACGAAGAGGATCAGTTGATTCCGAATCTCTATCGATACATACAGGTATGTAGAGTTTGTATTGTGCTGTATTTTATTAACCATAATTGCATTGATTTTTTGATTCATCTTTGCTTTGTCTTTATGGCAGCCATGGGAAAGTGAGTTTATTGATTCTCAGCGTGTTTGGGCTGAATATGCATTGAAGAGGCAGGAAGCCCAGGCACAGAATAGGCGATTGACCCTAGAGGATTTGGAAGTAAGTGTTTTCATTTCATTGACTTTTCCTCGTGTTTTATAGTCTCTCAAGTATTTGTCAGCATCCGATGATGCTTAGCTATGAGTGAATCCTTAATGATGTAGTTTATGTTAGATTTAATTTGGTGTTATGATTTGTTCACTTCTGGTTTTGGTTGGCTGTTAGCTTTATCTTAACATGTTCCTCTTTTGACTTTTAGGACTCCTGGGATCGTGGTATCCCTCGTATCAATACTCTGTTTCAGAAGGATAGACACACCCTTGCATATGACAAAGGGTGGCGAGTTAGAACTGATTTTAAGCAGTACCAGGTTCTTAAGCAGAATCCATTCTGGTGGACACACCAGAGACATGACGGTAAGCTGTGGAACTTGAACAATTACAGAACCGATGTAATTCAAGCTCTGGGAGGAGTTGAAGGAATCCTTGAACACACATTATTCAAGGGAACATAGTAAGTCCCTTCTGTCAGCATCTTTTAGTTCAGCCTAACTTTTAGTTTAGATCTTTGTCAGGTAGTTTGTTTGTTTTTAAATATTATTTAGTTCCTATAGTTATGGCCTAATTGGCTGATATGTGCATTTTACTTTCACAATAAGACTGTTAGTGCTACAGTCAATCAATTAATCATTTCCTGAACTGCATTTTGTAATGCCACGTTAAAAATTGAAAGTTTGTGAGATGATCTTCCTTAGATTACATCAGCTGTAATTTAGATGCAGGCATTATGTTCACTTTTCTTTAAATAATGTTTCTAACCAATGTTTTACTGTTGCTGTCCTATTTTTCAGCTTCCCGACATGGGAGGGTCTTTTCTGGGAGAAGGCTTCAGGTTTTGAGGAGTCCATGAAGTATAAAAAACTGACTAATGCTCAAAGATCTGGACTTAATCAAATTCCTAACAGAAGATTTACCCTTTGGTGGTCACCGACTATAAACAGAGCAAATGTATATGTTGGTTTCCAAGTCCAGCTGGATCTGACTGGGATCTTCATGCATGGAAAGATACCAACTCTAAAGATATCTCTTATCCAGATATTCCGTGCTCACTTGTGGCAGAAAATACATGAGAGTGTGGTGATGGATCTCTGTCAGGTTTTGGATCAGGAGCTGGATGCACTGGAAATTGAGACTGTCCAGAAAGAAACAATCCACCCTAGGAAGAGTTACAAAATGAACAGCTCATGCGCTGACATTTTACTCTTTGCTGCACATAGATGGCCCATGTCAAAGCCTAGCCTTGTCGCGGAGTCTAAGGACGTTTTTGACCAAAAGGCTAGCAATAAATACTGGATAGATGTGCAGCTTCGCTGGGGTGATTACGATTCTCATGATATTGAGCGGTACACTAGGGCAAAATTTATGGATTACACAACAGACAATATGTCAATCTATCCATCACCAACTGGTATGTTTGTTTCTAGTTTGTTATATATCTGCATTGATATTTTTCTTTTAGATAAAGTAACTTGATAATGTTGTATACAGGGGTTATGATTGGACTTGATCTAGCATACAATCTGCATTCTGCTTTTGGAAATTGGTTTCCTGGGTCAAAGCCGTTGATTGCCCAGGCCATGAACAAGATTATGAAGGTTATTCTTTCATTCCCTTCTTTTTCTAGACATTAGTACTTGTTGTTGTAAAATTTAAGGATGCACAATTTGATTGCTTTCTTGATAATACCACCAGTGTGTAATATATTTTATCTTCTGCTTGCAGTCAAACCCAGCATTATATGTTCTAAGAGAACGCATAAGGAAAGGGCTGCAGTTGTATTCTTCAGAACCTACAGAGCCTTATTTATCATCTCAGAACTATGGGGAGATTTTCAGCAATCAGATTATCTGGTTTGTGGATGACACAAATGTGTACCGTGTCACAATACACAAGACATTTGAGGGAAATCTCACTACAAAACCCATCAATGGTGCCATTTTCATATTCAACCCTAGAACTGGTCAATTGTTTCTAAAGGTTTGTTCTCCATCAACTTGCTCTACATGATGTTAGCCTTTGAATTCTTTAGGTTCATGCAGAAATTTATTCCCTTTTATCTATGCCTTTACAGGTCATTCACACTAGTGTGTGGGCTGGACAAAAGCGTCTTGGTCAACTGGCCAAGTGGAAAACTGCTGAAGAAGTTGCTGCTCTGGTTCGATCATTGCCTGTTGAAGAGCAGCCAAAACAAATCATTGTGACACGGAAAGGAATGTTGGATCCTCTTGAGGTGCATTTGCTCGATTTCCCAAATATTGTGATCAAAGGAAGTGAGCTGCAGTTGCCATTCCAGGCTTGCTTGAAGATCGAGAAATTTGGTGATCTAATCTTGAAGGCCACAGAACCTCAAATGGTGTTGTTCAACATATATGATGATTGGTTAAAGACCATATCGTCGTACACCGCTTTCTCTAGGCTGATATTGATTTTGCGAGCTCTTCATGTGAACAATGAGAAGGCAAAAATGTTGCTGAAGCCTGACAAGACGATTGTCACCGAGGCCCATCATATATGGCCTAGTTTAAATAATGACCAGTGGGTGAAGGTGAGATTGTTGATCTGTGCTGCTTTTCAAATAGTATCTGGCGTGCTGTTTGTGGGTTAACTGGAGCTGGGTTCTTTGAGTAATACTTCCTTTTCTTGTGATGTGCAGGTTGAAGTGGCCCTCAAAGATTTGATACTTTCTGACTATGCAAAGAAGAACAATGTGAACACATCAGCGCTGACCAATTCTGAGGTCCGTGATATTATTCTTGGAGCTGAGATTACTCCACCTTCACAACAGCGTCAACAAATTGCTGAGATTGAAAAACAGGTGATTTTTCCTGCTTTTTTTTTATTTTTAAATCGATGTATTGTGGTTGTTTACTTGCTAACCTGGTTCATACTGTAAATATGTGCTTTTGTTCTTCCTTTAGGCGAAGGAGTCTAGTCAGCTCACAGCTGTCACCACTAGAACCACAAACGTGCATGGAGATGAATTAATTGTGACAACCACCAGTCCATACGAACAGGCAGCATTTGGGTCTAAAACTGACTGGCGTGTTAGAGCTATTTCTGCCACCAATCTCCATCTTCGAGTGAATCACATATATGTGAATTCCGAAGACATCAAGGTATTTTCTGAAGTCTACTGAATGCTATATTCAACTTGGAAAACATTCATAAGAAAGGTTGTTGAACATTATGTTTGTTAAATTTGTGCAGGAAACTGGATATACTTACATCATGCCCAAGAATATCCTGAAGAAGTTCATATGCATTGCTGATCTGCGTACTCAAATTGCTGGATATCTGTACGGAGTAAGTCCTCCGGACAATCCCCAGGTGAAGGAGATCCGTTGCATTGCTATGCCACCGCAATGGGGTACCCACCAACAGGTTCATCTTCCATCAGCTCTTCCTGAACACGATTTCCTGAATGACTTGGAGCCTCTAGGATGGATGCATACACAGCCAAATGAGCTTCCTCAGCTTTCGCCACAGGTTTGTATTTGTGTTGTCTTTACATTGGTTTTGCATTATTTTGCTACTCATCCATGTTCTTCCTAACTTAAATAATTGCTCAATGTAGGATCTTGCGGCCCATGCTCGGATCTTATCAAACAACAAACAATGGGATGGAGAGAAATGCATAATTCTGACTTGCAGCTTCACCCCTGGTTCTTGCTCGTTGACTGCATATAAGTTGACCCCATCAGGATATGAATGGGGGAAGAGCAACACTGATGCTGCAAGCAATCCTCATGGTTATCTGCCAACATACTACGAGAAAGTTCAAATGCTTTTGAGTGACCGATTCCTAGGTTTTTACATGGTAATGTTCCATCTCAAACTAGCTCTCTCTCAATTCTTCAAATTTGCCCATCTTTTTTCTCATGATTTGCTTGGGATAATTTGGTTTGACAGGTACCGGATAATGGACCTTGGAACTACAACTTCATGGGTGTGAAACATACCGTGAGCATGAAGTATGGGGTGAAACTAGGGACGGCCCGAGAGTACTACCATGAGGATCATCGCCCGACACATTTTCTGGAGTTTAGCAACTTGGAAGAAGGTGAAACTGCGGAGGGCGACCGGGAGGACACGTTCTCGTAGTTGTCTTGTCTGTAAACACTTACATGTTTGTGTTTTATAGAGGATATTTAGCTCTACCTGTCCCCCTTTTGTTGCAACTTCTTTTCATCTTTGGAGTCCGAATTTTTGCTTAGGTTGTAAATATGGATTTGGCGGAATGGTATCAAATGATATGTAGCTGCAGAGTTGTATTGCAGCTGCCGGTTGATTTGGACATGATTTATGATTATGATGATATCTGCAAAGCCTGAAAAAAGATATTACTTTCAGATTTGTGTATATCATGCACTAATTTTTGTTTGAAAATTATAAATATTGATATAAAAAAATAAAAAGGAAAATAGCATAATAGTATAAGAATTTTGGATCGGATTAACAATATTGTTCGTGACTTGAATGTGCAAAGCCAAAATATGATCTATAATATATTAAAGTCCACATCTAAATGATTCACAAAATATTAATGCCCAAAACACAAAATATGCATAAGACCCATTATTAAAAGGTTAAAAATCTGCTATAGGCTATAGCAGGTTAAAATAACAAGTGTATCGTTGTACCAGGTGCGTCCTAGAATTGGTCATAAATATATACACACGACATTAGTTTCATATATTTGATAGAAGTGTACGCAACATATATAATAAAAAATGACTAATGTTTTCATGTTACTTGACATTTATGTTATATAAAATCAAATCAAATAATGTTAAAAATTTATTCAATATTTGATTTAAGATGTACAAATATTTCCTCATTGAACTTTATTAATTATTATTATTATTTTATATTAATTTGGTAGGATTCAAAGTATGTGCCAGATTAAAACTCGTATAAATTCAATTTCTTTGATAACCAATAAATTAAGACACATTTGTTAAATTTCAAACAAGAGTTAAAACTAATATTATGTCGAATGAATGATGGCACCGTATAGATGACATATATTAAGTTGAGAAAGAGATTAATTTATATATATCACAAAAAAATACAAAAAATCTAGTAGAAAATGAAAGTTACAAAATTGACTATGTACACACCATTAAAGTAGTAATGACAAAGCAACCCTGAAGCTCACAATAAACAGGAAACAATCAGGAAAATGAGTGGAAGCCCAAGATTTAGGGTGGAAAGAGTCATGATTTTGTGAAGTGAAGCACTTGACTTGGTGCTAGATTTCAACACTACATCTCCATTATCTAATGTAGATATGTGTTGAATTGACACTGTTGGCACATTCTTAGGTGTGTCACAATGTCCAATTCCAGCAATAGACAATGTGTCCAAGTTATCACCAAGCCCACTTTTGTCATCATAACATAGGCCCAAATTGTTATTTAGCCTCAACTTTCTTCCCATCTTCCAAACTCTCTCTCTCTTGAATGGAATTGGCCCCATCAATTTATTGTTGTCAAGCCTAAGCTCACTAAGGCCATTCAAGTTGGAAAAGCTAGGTGGGATGGTGCCATTCAATTGGTTTCCGTCGAGATGCAGCACGCGCAACATTGTTAACTGCCCGAGCGACTCTGGAATCGGCCCTTCCAAGTTGGAATTCGATAATCCTAGGATCATCAAATTATTTAGTCCTTTGAAGACATTTTCCGGGATTATAGACGACATGGATGGGTTGCCGTTGAGAATGAGAGCTTGAAGGGATTTTAGATCTTGGAATGAGTTTGGAAATGGGCCTGTTAGAGTATTGTAGCTTAAATCAAGGAGAGTTAGGTCTCTCAAGCCGTTTAAAGTTGGAATGGGACCCGAGATACGGTTTCGACTTAAGTCAATTTTTAAAAGGGAAGTGCTGCTTAAAAGGGGAATTGGTAGTGGACCCTTGAGATGATTTTGGTTGAGGTCTAGGACACTTAATGATGGGAAAGATGTATTGGGAATCGAATCGGACAATCTATTACGACTTAAGTCTAACAACCTTAAACCGGTAATTTGACCCAAAGAAATCGGAATTGAACCGTTGAGACTATTTTTATGAAGGTCCAAAACGGTCAAATGGATTAGATTGCCTAACTCATAGGGGATTGACCCAATGTGCCCATTTTCCCTAAGAACTAAAGTTTGCAAAGAGGGGCCCAATTGGCCTAGAAAAGATGGTATTGGTTGAGGATTATTACTAAAACAACGGTAGAAAAATAGGGTTCTTAGGTGAGGGAGTTTGGTAATAGAAGGTGAAATGGAAGAACGGGTCGGGTCGCAAGTCGGGAAAGCAGTGTCATCCGATAACGCCCCAAAAGAGAGCGATACAACATGAAACACATTGTTTTTATCGGGCATGCACTCGATCCCATGCCACCGGCCACGACACACGTCTGGAATATCGGTAGCCCAGTCATTCCCGGTGGCTCTCATAATGTCGTACACCGCTTCTTGTTCAATGACATCGGTCTGAGCAGTGTTGTTGGACGTGGGCAATATAGATTGTGGCCCGTCTATCAGATTGGACAGGGCACCTGAATCGGACATGATTACCGTAAACGCCATGCTCAATCCGAGGTTTAGTACTAGCACTAAAACTAGCAAACTAGCTATTTCAAGACTAGCAAATCTCATTTTTTATATTTTGTTGGTAAATGGAACTTTGGAATTCAAAATGGCATAATGGGTGTTCTGGTGACTATATATAGGTAAGGAATGTCATGGTATTTATGGTAGGGTTGGTGAATGTGGGGCAAATAAATTGAATTAAGCTAATAATGGAATCACGAGGATTGGGAGGAGTTGTAATAAATGTGTAGGGTTTGGTCATTTATGTCAATCACGGAATTCATCACTTGATGCCTGCTTTAATCCCTATCATTCATTCATGTATATAGTAATCAAGTGCAATGTTTATTCATATGTGGAGCAGTAAATTAATTGAATAAAGCTAAATATACTACTATTGAAATTCATTTGTATCATTATCAAACTTCACGAGTTGTATTTTTGGTTGATCTGATTATGAATTGAATCAAAATCAGCATGAGTTAAACTCGAGTAACTTAATTTTTTCACTTTTCTTAAATATCTTATATTTTTGTATTATTGACTTCAAACTCTGGTTCTGGCTGAACTCTAGTTAGTATTAGTCGGTTCGATTACCAACTTATACCAGAATGTGAAAGTTGACTTGACTGAATTTTTCAAAAAAGGAAAAACCAAATGGACCAAATAATATAAGCCTATAGGAAAACCGCACACCAATCAGTTGGGCTCTGTATCTGTTTGTAATCGGAACTTATTATGATCATTTTCCATTTCAATCCCTCTATTTTCTTCTCAAATTTTCTTCGATTGATTCATTTTTCTAACGGTTAAGAAAAAAGTATTTTATTTCATACATATTTGTGTTGTAAAAGCATATGCACGTGGCGTGGACCATAATACAATGTAATGTAAAATCAAACATGTTTTGACATAAATGATTCAAACTTCAGAAACTATTGATGTAGAATGAAATGGCCTTATTTTCCATATCATATTCCATTTTTTATTCATATATTAATTAAATAACACGTTGTGTATGGTAATTAATATGAAATAATAAATGAAGCAACACATAAAACAAAACATCTCGTATATTATTAAAGTCTACGTGTAATAATAGAGTAATAGAGTAGGTCTTGTCTGAGACCGTCTCACAAATCTTATTCTCTGAGATGGGTCAAACTGATCTGGTCAACAGTCAAAGTCAAAAAGTCAACGGTCAAAAGTCAATAGTCGGTTAACGCCGTTGACTCAAAAATATTACATAATACACATAAAAATATTATCTCATATACATGAAAGTATTACATGACACTTTTATAGTTATTATGTGATATTTTCAAAAAGTATTACATGATATATATAAAAGTACTACTTAATACAAACAAAAGTATTACATATTACACAATTCACGTGCAAGGAAAAAGAGCACATGGGGCGTGACCGCGTGTCGCAACGCGGTAAAATTAATTAAATTCTTCCCTATCCTAACCAACCTCCCTATCCTAACCAACCAGTAGTTAGAGCAAGTAAGAGTCGATCCTACGAGGAGTGATGATTAACTATGTCACATATGTTCAATTCAAAAAAAAAAACCAAACGCGTTGGGGGTTTTTAGATTGGTTAACTATCACTAAATCAAATAAAGCAAACCTAGAAAACAAATTAAACGAGATATCAATATATAAAAAAAATCTCAGTTAACAGTTCAGCTATCCCCCAATTTCAATTATGCTTTAATCAACGTAACACCCCTCTCTCAAATTATCATGGAATTATCACCCCTAGTCTAACAACAAGCTCTGTTAAACCAAATCGTCTCTTAAGATTAGTTAAATTAGGATAAGATCACTAATTAACCATATTTAATTGAATAACCTAGAACAAGCTCTCTAGATTTAATTCATTAAATGCATTAATCACCAAGACGATAGGATGAACTAGACTCCGAATACACAAGCTCGATTCGATAATCTAGTATTATGCTACCCTAGAGATGCACGACCTCTAGTTTACCACTTATGAAAATTAAATCACAACAATTAGGATTCATAATCTAAAATTCTAGCAATCAATTATCAATTACTTAACCTAGGTGATCAGGCTAAATCAAGTATCAACAATTGAAAATATTATGCACAGATAACACAATCAATTCCATTCAAACATCGAGAAGGAGAAATAAGATTAATTAAAACATAAAAGAAATATGGGTTCAAACATCCCTGCTAACCGGAATTGAAAAATTAACCGAGCATCTTCAAAATCGAATCCATCCAAGCAATTAAAAACTCCATCAAAACTAATCTAGGAAAACAAAATAAAATCTTTCTCTCTAATCTCTCATCTAAATTCTCACGTCTTCTGCCTCCAAGTCTGCGTGTGTGTATATTCCCCAATAACTTGGGGAAAAAGTCAAAAATATGGATAGGGTAAATTTGGCGTGGCTTCTTTCCCAACTAGACTGGGCTTTTTCTCCTTTTTTAACTTATGGCCCAAAGCTCATTTTTTCTTCTTCTTCCTTTTGTTTTCAATTAAACCCACTTCTTCTTCTTGACCCAAATCTCATCCCTTGATTCATACTATCTCGTCTCGTTTCAAAAACAATTCAAAACTCCTAAAATAATTAAGAAAATAATTTATGAAGTATTTGGAGACATAAAACACAAATATATAGAAAAATCATGTATTCAATCAAATAATCAATTATAAAATCTCATATTAATCATCACAAAATTGCATATATTTTCCACATATCAGGGCGCCTAAGATTCACGCGTTTTTTGTTGAGACCCAACCCGACCTAATTCGGGTCATTATCTCATAATACAAAAGTATTACTTGATATACATAAAAGTATTACCTAATACACATAAAAATACTACATATTTTTTTATAGTCTTACGAAATCCAAAATGCATCATATATTACCAAAGTATCACCTAATATATAGAAAAACATTACATAATTTTTATATTCGACCCAACCCGACCGGTCTCACGAAACTCACGGAATGAGATCCGTGAGACGGTCACACCCAAGACTTTGTTATTTTAACATATATAACTATCAAATGTTTCAAAGCTAAGATTGCTAAAACTTAATTAAATTGAAAACTGAAAATTATACGGCAAGTATGATTAAAGCCTTAGTATATTGCTTCATAGTTTTCTTTCTAAACATGCCCCTTCGAATTTTTAAATTTTAAATATAGCCAAGAAGTAGAGTATATACATGTACTTTTTCTTTCCCAATTTTCTAAATTGAAAAGGACTTGATGAAATTTGCTAATACTCTAACACCCCCTTTTTATTTGCAGGCAAATTTACTTAACTATTTTTAAATGATTCATAATATGGTATACTTTATTAAAATACTTTGAGAACTATTATACACTATCAAAAAAGTCCTTCCATTTGTAAAGTTTGTGAGATCTACACTTTGCGACCTCAAATCTTCTAATAACTTTTCTTTTATCGAAATCCTAAATTTTGGGGTTTTTTTTTAATCCTCTTATATGGATGTATGACTCACAATTGGGTTCCAACTAATTAAAAAAAGTGAATTAACTTTTTTATGTATTAATTAATAATGAATTAAATATCAGTTTTACACACGTGATTTAAATATATGCCACAATGACATGAATCGTACAAAAAAATTATAAAGATGTGAATTACAAAAATAATGAATTATCAGTTTTATTACCAAAAGACTGAATACGTACAAAATAGATGTGAACATATATAAAGCTGTGTGGTTAGGACAAAGTTAAAGCTACTAATCTTTATTTTATAAGTATGAATACTTTGATTGATCATGTTTACAAGTTTAATTCTACAATAAAAATACTCGTCTTTTATTTTTATTTTTATTATTATTATTATTTTTATTTTTTTTGAAGAGACTCGTCTTTTATTATACACATGACATAATTGATTTAATTAAGCTTGATTTGGTTGACTCTGACATAGATTAAATGGATGAATTAAATCTTATGATGAAGAATAAAATCTAAGTTTTTGGACTAACCATTCATTTAACTAAATCAAATTGTTCCCTGGACTGATTAATTAATTTTAATTCACATCAAAACCTCTTTTAATTCGTAAATTGACTGATACACTAACTTGTAAGTTGAAAATAGTTATGTAAATTGTAATCGAACAGAGTTTAGAAACTTTCATAGTTTGAACTTGATTTGTTTACTATCATACCAAAACAAGCTTAATAATATAAATTGTAAATTATTTTTTAACTCATTAATGAATCAAATTTTATATATCTATTACCTATATAAAATTATCTATATAAAAGTGTGGATGTTTCTTACAAAATATGGATTGTCGAATATATTGTTATTAAAGATTATTATTTAAGGTTATAATAGTAATTTAAGTTTTCATATTTAAATAATTTTATATTAAAATACTAATTAATTCAAAATCTTATAGAATTCTACTATAATTAGAATTCTGATATAAAAAGTGTTATATAGAAGGTATTTGTATTATTATTTATTTATTTAATTTGAATTGATCTCCACATGCAACGCACATGATTTTAATACTCGTTCTAAAAAAACATAACATACTATCTAAACTTATAATTTAATTTAAAAAAATTCATAAGTAAAACTAAAAAAATATGTCAAACTATTAGTATTATATTTTATTGGCTATATTATGAGCTTAAATTAAATTAAAATTAAAAAGTATCTCCCTCTATTAATAACTAGCAGTGTACACTTGAATTCGATACATACACATATATAATTTTATTACGTATTATTTTATTCATTAATTATCCAAACATTAGAGATACCTGACTCATAGGTCTAATTGACCAAATTATAAATCTCTAGATATTATAACATAAATTCATGGTAGACATCCATTAATCTGTTCAAACACACACACATATATATATAGGCAAAAACTTCCGTGCAACTGGTGCACCGTGCAATCCGCACATTTATGTTATAAATGTAGTACTTTTATGTTATAAATGTAACACATTTATGTATGTTCATTTTAAAAGGTACAAATATTTGTACATAAATATACTATATTTATAACATAAAGGTCTTACGTGCAACTCTGTGCACCAGTTGCACGGAAATGAAGGAAAAAGGCATTTAGGTATAGTTATAGTAGGATTTTATCTACTTACTTCTTATTATAGCAAGTGATGGCTAATTAAGTATACGTGGCCAAAAGAAAAAGTGCAACATAGCAAGTGTTTTTAATTAAGGAGATAATATGGTTTATAATTAGGCAGCTCTTATTTCTAAAAGTGTATCGTCTATTATTAAAGAAGGTTTAACTCTTTACCTACCATATTTATTATCGTGGTGTGTTGTTATATATCCCGATTTGGCAATTTGACTTTGAGAATATCACACGTAAAATTATTATATTTATTTATTTATTAAACTTTTGAGATTGCCCTACGTATTAAAATATCCGAATGAAAATGACATATTTTAAATTAATAATAATGTGGGATGAATTGAATAATATTCCATCTCAATGTAAAATAGTCTAACCCAGGTTTTAGCTTATATATATAATATATCCATTATTTACGAACAAAATATAATTCAATATATTTTTTATTAAGGACCACGTGTGGCACATGTCGAACATAAAATTTTTCATAATAATTTTAATTTAATTTTACAAATTAAATCTATATATAATAGATAGAAGTTTAAAACTAATTAATGTGGATATTTAATGATATCAATTTAATTATGTTGATAAGATATTAATAAAGAATATATGAATTTTAATTAAAATTGAAATAACACATGTTAGAGTTTAAATATAGAATCATTTATAAATTTTAAAATTGTTTAATTTAAAATTTTTAGAGAAAATTATTTAAAACAAAGGAAAAATTAAAACAAAGTTGAGCTGATTAAAAATGATTATTGAAACTTATTATTAATGAAATTAATTTGTAATACATGTTTATATATATTTTTCCTTATATAAATAAAATTTACATTTTTTTTTAAATTTTACTAGATTTAATTCAGTTTTTTACTCTAGTGTTTTATAGAGACCCTATACTAGTGATGCCCAAACGGTTCGGAAAACCGTGAACCGGCGGTCCTGTTTCGATTCCGAACCGGAACCGGGAACCGCCATATCACGGTTCGGTTTCGGTTTCGGGATTTAGAAACCGGCGAACCGACGGTTTAACCGGTGGTTCCAACCGCCGGTTTATGCTTTTTTTTTTATAATTGTTGCCTTGGACACGTGTACGGCTCACGTTTAAACTATACTAGCCGTTGCGGATCGACGAAGGAGATCAACTAGCCGTTGCAAACCGGCCGAACCGGAACAGGACCGAAACCGCCGGTTCGAACCGGCGGTTTGCATCAATTTTGAAACGGGCGGACGAGATCACATGAATGTTAGAGATGGACGGTTGTGATCAGTCGAACCACCGGTTCAACCGAACCGGAACCGGCGGTTCGAACTGGAGCGTCCATTTTTTTTTTTTTTTTGAGATCTATAAATAGGGGTTCAAATGTTGTATTTTTTCACACCAATTCTCAAGCTCTTTCTCTCAATTCTCTTGCATTCTTGCTCACTTTAATATATCAAGTTCAAAAGCTCTCAAATTTCTTTTTTTAGTTCGTATTATCATTTACTTGTAGTTCTACTTCCACTTCGATTTTTTTTATTTGCTATCATCATGTCTAGAAGAGGTTCTTCCGCTTCCTCATCTCATGCTAGGGGAAAGAGTCCCATGCCACCTCCACAATCCTACGAAGATGAGCTAATTGATCGATGGTGTGACGAGCTTGATGAAGATGTCGATTTGGGGGAACAAATCGCCCAAGCCTTAGCCGATGATGATGAAGAGGAAGAAACCGTGCAACACACACAAGGGAGTACCGCCTCTAGTAGAGCACCTTCTTCACTTCGAAGTGATATCTTCTCCGTTCACTTCAAGAAGGACGACGTGCCTAATAGTGTCGTTGACTACATAGTAACGTGCAATCATTGTGGGAAGCAATACAAGTTCAAGCATGGAGGAGGATATGGAACGTTCAACAACCACGTCACGAAGAAGCATCCCGACAAGGTTGGATTGGCTCCTTCTCAAACACAACTACGAGGATTCACCGGGTCTTCACAAGGTATGGATTCTTTAATGTTTAAATTTAGCCAACTTGAACTTAGGAAAGGCACCGCCGATTTTATTGCTTCTAAACATTTGCCTTTGCAATGGGCTTCCGATGAATATCATCAAGATTATGTGAGTCAATATTTGCAACCACCGGCTAGAATGATAAGTAGGAACACGGTCACTAGGGATATTGATAAAAGAGTTCGTGAAAAAAAATATAATCTTATGCAAGATTTAGCCAACCTTAAACAAAAAGTTGCAATATGTGTTGATTGTTGGAAAGATCCTTATAAAAAGAATGATTATATGGGCATTACTTGTCATTGGATTGATGATGCATGGGATGTTCAAAAACATTTAATTGCTTTTGTTGATTTTAATGAAAGTCATACCGGTTTACATATTTCACAAAAAATAATACATAGCTTAAATGATTATGGTATATTAACAAAAGTATTTGCTATAGCTTTAGATAATGCAACTAATAATAAAGCGAGCTTGACTACGTTAATTGATTTTTGTAAACCTTCATTAAATGGTGATATTTTTCATACTAGATGCATGTGTCATGTTTTAAATTTATGTGTTCAAGATGGATTAACAACTTTACAAAAGGAAATAGACAAAATTAGAGTTGCAATTAATTTAATTTGTCATACCATACAAATGCGAAAAAGATGGGCTAGATTTTGTAAAATGAATGGATTCGAAGTAAAAAAATTTGTGAAAGATGTGGAACATAGGTGGAATTCTACTTATTACATGCTTCAAGATTCATATAATTATAGAGAACTTTTATGTGCTTTTTTTATGGAATTTGGAGATAGTAATGTCATGTTATTTGCTCATTCTTGGGATTCTTGTATAAACATGATTGGTATGCTAAATTTTTTTGAAGAAGGCACTAATGAAATAAGTGGATGTTATTATCCTACATCTCCTTTAGCTTTAGATCAATGTGTTAAAATTGCTTTGATAATGAACTCTTATAAAGATGATCCTATTTTAAGTGATGTCATTATTATGATGAAAGCTAAATGGTTAAAATATTATCATGAGATACCCCCCTATATTTATGTGCTAAATTATTAGATCCTAGGATTAGAGAAGATGGATTAGAAGAACTTTTAACTATGTACTATAATGCATTGTTCCCCTTTGGCTATATTAGTGATTATGATCAAGTTGAATATGTGCCTAATCCTAGTGAAGTGGTTAAACGGGCGAAAAATTATTTGTATGATTTATTTAGAGAATATAAAACAATGTATGGTGAATCATGTAGTAGTGAAGATGTAGTTCGACATCATAATGTAGGTTCTAGTAGTTCTTCGTCTACTTTTGGTGATACTCTTTCTCAATTTTATAATTTTTATGATATTAGAACTCAAAAACAAGCTAGAGGTGTTAATTCATCACAAGAATTGGATTCTTATTTTAGTGTTACTTTTGAATCAATTGCATTTGAGAACAATTTGGATCTATTAAAGTGGTGGTCACGAAGGATCACCACATATCCTATACTAACAATTATTGTCAAGGAAATATTTGCATGTCCCGCCTCCACGGTTTCGGTTGAACATGCCTTTAGCGTATCGGGACACACTTTGAGTGAGAGGAGAGCAAATTTGGCCGTAAAAAATGTCCAAAACCTTATGCTTCTTGACGATTGGGTCAAAGCCGCCAAACGTCAACAAAACCTTAATTTGTCACACATGGAGGACGGTGGACAAGATTTGTATGGCTACAACTCAAACACAACATCCTCCGGCGGAAGTGGCGTCAACCTCGACGAGTGAAAAAGGTAAGTTGAGGTAAGAGAACTACGTGAGCTTTGATTCCTTAATTCGATTTCAATTAAGGATACGTAGGCAATTTCATTTTAAGTTTGAAATTTCAATTCCAAACTTAAAATGAAACTCAAGCTCTTTCATTTTGTTTATGCTCACTTTTGTAATTGTAATATATAGTATAAACTTTTGTAATAGATTAGAATCATTCAATCATAGATTAGATATAGACTATATAGTTCTAACTTGTAATAATTTTCCAAGTTATATTGACAAGTTTAATTGTAATATATACAAACATTTGTAATAGATTAGAATCATTAGATCATAGATTATATATAGTTCTAAGTGTTCCAACTTGTAATAATTTTCCAAGTTATATTATATTGACAAGTTTATTGAAAAAGTTTGATCAATACAATTCTTCAATATATTTTTTATTCCGAGTTGCATTTTCTCATGATATTTTATACTTCAAAACAAACATTAAAGTTTAAATTTGGATCATAGAATCATAGATTAAAAAAAACCCAAAAAAAAGAAAAAAAAAAAAGAAAAGAAAAACCGAAAACCGCCGGTTCAAACCAGCCGAACCGTCCGTTTCCGGTTGAACCGGCGGTTTCGAACCGAAACCGAAACCTTTCCTTCCACGGTTCGGTTTCGGTTCCACCATTTCGGAACCGTCGAACCGGAACCGGAACCGAGAAACCGTTTGGGCATCTCTACCCTATACTAGTTAAATGATAAAAGATTATTAGATGACTCATGTTTACATTAAATGTGAGATGCATCAAATAAATTGTTTGGGAGGTCATTGTGGCAGAGGATTAAATTCGATATCGATTGTGTACTGAAAAAATAGTGTTTTTTTTTTCGCTTTAAAAATATAAATTTCATATTTAATATGAATAGTGACGTATTGCATCTTCATTTTTACATAAATAAAGTACGTTGATTTTCCATTTATAACCAATTATTATATATATGAATAAAAGTAAAATACGAAAGTAGCCGCCAATATGTAACGATGAATTTTTAAATAAATGTGATCCCTACATTTATTTATTAAATAAAAGGCAGAATTCGATTCCCTTCAGAAGAGTGGAGAAATAATTTTTCATTATTCCCTTACAATTGAACGATTTTATATATATATATATATATATATATATATATATATATATATATAAGTTGCAGAGTTCTGATTCATTCTGTTCATACAGAAATTCAAAACTAAGATGAAGATTGTTGAACAAGGATTGGTATACAGCGAAGAAACGCATCTGACTGTGCTCAAAACCTCTCTCTTCTTCGCCGGAGATGGATTCATGGCTTACGATTCCAATGGCGCACTCCTCTTTCGAGTCGACTCATATGGCGGCCTCGACACCGCCAATACTCATGAACTCGTTCTCATGGACGCCGCCGGCCGATGCATCCTCACCGTCCGCCGCAAGGTACTATGCTAATCCACGCCTCTCTTCCGATCCTCACCAATTGTTTAATTAATTAATTGTTAATTGGAACAGAGGCCGAGCCTGCACCACCGCTGGGAAGGCTACGCCGGAGAGAAACCGCTCTTCAATGTCCGTAGATCGTCGATAATCGGACGGTCGGGGATGAGCGTGCAGGTGTACGGGAATCCTGGTGAGGAGTATCAGATCGAAGGCTCCTTCGCGTGCCGGAAATGCAACATATTCGATTCGGAGAAAAAGGTGGTGGCGGAGATACGCCGGAAAGTGGACGCCTACGCCAATGTCGTGCTTGGAAAAGACGTTTTTCTGCTGTGTCTCAAGCCGGGGTTTGACGCCGCTTTTGCCATGGGATTGATACTCATTCTGGATCAGATTGATTGGGCAGATTTTCAACACGACGCTGCTGTTTCTTAGAATTCTCTCTCTCTCTCTCTCTCTCTCTCTCTCTCTCTCTCTCTCTCTCTCTCTCTCTCATCTTGTCAAATTACGCTCATGTAAGTTTAAATATTAGTGTATAATATAATATAAAATAGTGACAATGAATAAATTAAAACGCATATAGTATACAAAGTAACGTATTACACCAGAATTTGATCAATTACAAATGTAAACTCTTGAGAATCAAATATGTACACATGAATACATGAATGTTTGATCATTTCTTGTTAGCACTATACTAACACCAGAAATATGTCTAAAGTCTTTATAGAAAAAGCAAAGAAAAAACAGATTAAGTCTCAAGAAAACTCATCAACTTTCACCTATTGATCAGATCAGTATAAGCACAGCCCCAAGGCAGATTACACGAACCCATAACTGCAAAAACAACCAAAACCCTTTTAAAAACACTAACACAATAGAAAAAACTCAAACACAATTGATCAAATATCGTAAAACATGCCTTGATTGAACCAAGAAACGAAGAAGCTGAACTAGGAACAAGCCCCGTGAACCCAACATCATACGAAATACTTCCATCAGCCTTAAACAATCCGAAATTTCTCTCAGAAGTCGGCCCCGGTTTCAAGTTCTCATTAAACAGCGCGAAAACATAAGCCTTAACCACCCTCTTTGGCCTATAAGGAGTCCCTTTCTTCATCATTAGCCTCTTACGTAGATTATGATTGTAAGTCCTCGCGTTCTTCACATTCGCGCCATCTTCATTGTCGTCTCCCTTAGAAGCCCACCCCGTCTCAGAAACAATCACTTCCATCTTACCAAAACCGACCTTTTCCAATGCAGCATAGGCAGCATCCACCATTGCATCAAACATGTTGTCATAATGTAGCTTAGTTTTTGCATCATAGATCCCGGGGTTTTTCTTAAAAAGCGCGTAGTTTACATCAATGTGCGAAGAGTCGTATATATAAGCAAGAAACGGATATGCATTGATGTAGAAAGGGGTTCCAATATGTGAGAAGAACCTCAGAAGTGGCCTCATGTAAGGCAGAACACTTTCCTTAAATGCCCCTGCTGATGGAGGGTATGTTGTGGCGAAAACAGCCTCTGAGTGGGGGCTAGACACCTCGATTTTATGGGATAAGCGGAGCCGGGCAAGGGCATTATAGACATTTCTCACTGCCGGCACAAGAACCTCCCACAGTTCCACACTAGTGCCCCCAAGAACCTCGTTTCCAACAGCAATGCCGGTTATTAGTGTGCCAGGGAGGAATGGCTCAACGTTTCGTCTCACCCATTCGATTGCACGATCCTCGTTAATGCTTATGTCTCTCAAATATTCATTCCCAAGGCCAATGATTATCTCAATTTCTGATCCTTTAAAAGCTCTGAGAAGGTCATGATCAGCATCATATATTCTGATGTTCTTGATCTTGTTTGCCTTTAGAAGTTTTACCACAGTCTCTGGTGGAGGTATGTTATCAGCTATTCTCCCATAGTTCACTCCATATGTACCTGTGAAACCGTGTACAACTAATACTCCACAGAAATTAGTAGAATTAATCATGTTTTCATTGCTAAAAGTTATCTATAACAATACCAGATTATCAAGAAAACTGTCTTATGGAAGATTTAGCCCATATTTCTAGAGAAAACTAAAAGAAAGTTGATGATGTGTTCTTACATGGGACAAGTTTAACACCACACAGACATGAATCAAGAGAACTTGTACTGAATTCAATCTATTATGTTCAGAACATATATATTAAGAAAAAATTATGAAGGTCGATGATTGTCACAGAGAAACGGAACATACCATTTGATGAGGTGAAACTTAAGAGTAGGATGAACCAGAGGAAGAAGGGAAAGAATCCCACAATCTTCAAATGAGAAGTATATACAAAGGGCCATTCCATTTGCAGTAGGGACACTATACAATATTATCGTATCGAATGAAAATTTTGACAAAGTAGACTGGATGGTGGAGATAGAATGCTAACTCAGAAAGGAGGCCATTGTCATTAGATGGAAAGAACAAACAATAAAAGATTCCAAACCTTGATACAAAGATGAGTTGAAAATATGGTTTTCTGATGAAAATTATATTGGGTGGCTTGGAATAAGATTCTAAACTTTCCATTACCTTTGAGTGTGCTTTTCACTCTTGAATCTTGGTTCATATACCTTTCTGACTTACTTTCATGTTTTTCGAACTTCTCCAAGGTATTCTGTTTTTTTATTTCTAGCTCAAGAATAAATGTCTTTGTTACAACACAGGTTTAGCAGGTTCAAATAGTTTTTCATCTTGTATTCCTGAATTACACTATCACAATCATGTGTATTAAATGACATAATTATGTACATAGCTTGTATTGGAAACACTGGAATACAAGCATACCATTTTAAACAAAGGAATCAACTATAAAATACGAAGCAAAAGTCAAGTACAACATAATAGCCAAGCCATGGAAGAAACATGGCAATGGCACAATATTACAACATATATCCACAAGAGTTGACAGATTCTCCATAAAACAAGCTACCAATGTCAGATGTAACTCATGCCCAACTTCTTATCTAGGAACAATTCTAATCATCCTAGTTACAATAAGATTACAGTCATCCACCAAGTTTGAAGCAAAAGATGCGAACGAGTTTTCAATACAACTAAATTAACAGACTGCCATTATTATATTCAACAGCTAATGGGAGTCGGAGAAGGATGATGTGGCGATTGGTTCACCTTCCCTTTGTCCATGGCATCCCATTTCAAGTTCTTTTCTTGATCCTGCACCTGCAAATTAGTCGCGCTGGTGTCGTTCTGGACTCCATTTGCTTCTCCAACAGATTCGGGTCCAACCCCATTGGTCACCACTGTTTCAGCTCCATTAGTAGCTCCCTTGTTGGGAACATCATCAGGCTTGTTATCCTCTTTGGCCTCATCAATCCCAGGCTTAGTAGCCTCTGGCTCTGGCACATCTTCGGTTTTTCCTTCAATGCTAGAAGCAGCTTCTTTAGTACCGTCGCCTTCTTCAGTCTTTCCCTGTTTCTCACCTGTCTCTGTCTCCTCCTCCATATGAACATCAGCAATCACACTCTCCTGCTGACCATTCTCTTCAGCTTTGGCCTCTGGCTCAGTTTCCTTAGACTTTACATTCTCCTGCAGTTTATCTTCTTCACTCACAGCTTCAGTTCCCTTCTCGATTCCAGCCACTTGTTTCTCATCAATCTTCATGCCGTCAGTTTCCTCTTTCCCAGATTCTTTTGCTGCATCCAGCTCTTTGTCTTTCTTAGTAGCCGATGATCTTCGACGCCGTTTAGTAGGAGTCTCACTGTCTTTAGAAGGAGGGGTAGCCTTGGCCTTCTCACTGATCCTAGCCGATCTTCTTGGGGTCTCTCCAGTGCCCCAATCAAACTCCGACAAAGCAGGACTTCCAGGGTGAGCTTTTAGGTACTGCTCCAGTTGTTTCCGGCTGCTCATCTCCTCTCCCGTGGGTGCAATAAATACAATTTCACTCTTCCTAGGGGTGCCTGCCCCTTTTGGAAAGTACTGCAAAGAAATACCAGCACTTGTGTTCAATGAACCACAGCATGATAATCAACTTTGCACTTAGCCAAGTTAATACCGTAAAGACACAAAGAAAACATCATTGAACAACAAATAATATACAGCAAAGTATCATCAATTTCGAATTTTAAATATTAGCCAGAATATGTTCTTCACAAAGACCTCAATCCATACAACTGTCAGTTTAAATCTAACTACAGCAAAGAACAAAGAAGTAAAATTTATATTCTCAACGAGTCAGAACTACCATCTTACTATCAGTTCCATATTCTCAATTAACTATGTTAAAGAACAAAGAAGCTATCTTTTCTAAAAAAATTAGGCATCTTCACTAAGAGGTCAACTACCATAGCTACAGAAGAAATTACGAGGAGTGCAGTTAAACACACTAGAGCTTAATCGCAAGAAAGCAGCAGAGAAGAAAGCGACTAAATCAGTGTAGAATACCAATTTTTTCCAGGAAGCAGGAGCCGAGAGCTCAACCGAAACGACATCGTCTGCGTGTACACCCGCCATTATTTCTCCACCTACACAACCAAAAGCAAGGAAAAATCCATGAAAACACAACAAATATCAAATATGCACAAACGTAAAACCAAACCAAAGCAGAAAATGGACCTATTTTCGCATCAGAGTTTTTCAGCAAGCTCTCTGTTACTTTCTCTCTCTACCAAAAAAAATATATGCTCAAGGACATAACCGCCACGACGCCTTAATTCTACAGGATAATGCTAAAACCACCTCAAAAGGGACAAAAGATTTTGTGAGATGAACACGTGGCGCCCGTGAGAGTCGTGGACTTGACCGTTAGAGGCAGTTTCTGATAGCCTCGTTCACAAAGAAAGTTCTCGAATGCAGTACTGGGACACGTGTCGCGATCTGGAAGGGGGGTGGATGATCTTGTGGTGATCTGCTGGTTTACTTTATAATTATCCCGCCCTAGCTAGATTTCAGCTGTCGACGTAATGGGCTACACGCTTTTCGGGGAGTGTTAGAAACGGGGGATGAGGAAACGTATGATTGTGCGAGTGGGATCACGCGCGGAGAGGGAAAGTGGGAGAGAGATTGGTGCAGAGTGGGGATAACGTTCCCGAAATGGTTGAGTTAAGTGGATTGGAGAGAGGGGTTTGAGGTCCGGATGAGGATTGTTTGTTGTGGGAATAATTGCAGAGGATAAAGCCACATGACGTGGGTGGGTAGTTTGAACTGGGCCGTAAATTGGGCCTTAACATATTTCAAAAATGGGCCTACAATTTATCGAAAATGAATGATGTAGGGCAAAGTAAGAATTGGGCCTCATTGCTGATCCATTATAGTCTGATATTTTATTTGGTCTACACAATTTGCTGATAGAGAATCTAGTTTAAAGGCTGAAATGAGACGGACAAATTTGAATTGACCTCACAGCTACCAGTTTGGGTTCTGTGAATATTAAATGATATAATTAAATTAACTCATTCTGTAACATAATTAAAAATGATGTGTAACATATGAAGAGATGTAGAATATTTTTCAGAGTTTTTCAATTACAAGTAAGAATCAAGAGCATATATAGCAGGAAACTCTAGATTCACACACAAACACTTGAGAGGGATGGAAGGGGTTATATTAAGAGATTTGTTGGTCGTCGTCTTCTTCTTCCCACAAAAAGCGAGCATAAGAAGCCAGTACGTAGCTGCAACAACATACAAATTTGCTAAGGGCCAAATCCAATGGCATGCATTCATTTGGCCATAGAAAAGAGGCAAGAAAGTCTCACCAGTCATTGGGGTCAATTTTAATAGCTCGATCAAAGTAAGCCTGAGCTCTAGCACTATCTTTATGCGTTTGCCATACCAGATGAGCATAGTGTGACAACACTTTGGCATCACTCGGATCTGCCAAAATTGCTCTTTCGTAATACTCCTCTGCTTTTCTCATTTCTCCCTTACCCTACATCCCAATCATTTCTTCTCAAATCAAATTTGTATATATCATTTTTTAGGGATTAAGAAAAAAGGTACCTCTTTCAAGATTTGCGCATAATTAGCTAAGAAGAGAGGGTTCCCGGGATTAGCTTCAATCATCATTTCATAGTATGCCACACGCCCATCCCAACCTCCACCACCCCTACCGCCGCCCTCCTCCACCACCTCTTCGGAGCTCGACAGCGCCGGCAACCTCAAGCTCTTACTCGGCTTCACCGGGGAAGAATCTAACACGGTTCTGGGCGCCGTACTTCTGCCCTCAAACGACGTCGTTAGACAGACCGATCGTGTTCTGGTCAACTGGGGCATGGAATCGGGTAATGACCCTGTGGAATTGGGCAGGATTGGTGATGATGAGCTTTTCAGCAACATTCTCTACTTTATAGTGTGTAGTTGTTGATGAGTATTTAAATGCTGGTTTTGGCGGTGGTGGCGGGGATTATATATAGCATTAGCATTAGCATTGTTGATAGAAATATGAATCGGAATTTGGAATCTTGCGGAGAAATTTCAAAGATTTTTTTTTTTTTTTTTATAGAAAATTTGATGATATTTAGGAATCTTCTCAGGTATTCATGCTGTAAATATCTTATAATTATGAGTAGTGATCATTAGAAGTGTTTGGCAAAAGAAAAAAAAAAAGGAGTGGTTACCATCACCCACAAGAAAAGTCATTTTTTGTTCCCTTCTTTATTTCTGTTTTTCAGTCATTTTAATCAATTACACTTCTAATACAAAGGAATAGAATTGTATGAGTAAAGTATAAATTAATGAAAATAGAATTACTTAATTTTATTGGTACGAAATGAAATGAGGTGGTACGATCAGAATTTTGGATGTTGCATGTTGATGTAAATAAAATGATGTAATTTTATTGATATGATATAGAGCGGTTGCAATACTATCTAAATTTGTGGTATATATCAGAAGGATAAAAATGTAGTTTTTGCTTTAGGAATGAATTATAAGTTAGAGTATAATTTTTTTTTTCACTACACAAGTGATTCTAAATTAAACCAAGAGATCATATGAAGTTGACCACATGCTAAACTTCTTAATTAAAATACTTATCTTTTCTGGTAATTTATATATATAGTTGAGAAGTGAAATTTATACTATCATTTATGTAAATTAAATGTTTCGTATTCATATATTTTATATTCCATAAAGAAAAATATTTTTTATCCACCATATTTTAAATTTTTCGAAATGACTAATCTCTAAATTTATGAATATCCATGTTTGACTGGTTTCGAAATTCGAAATCAATACAAAATCTCATAATTAAATGACAGATCCACCACTCGAAGCTCTAAAAAGGCATGTGCCACGGTGATAATTGGTAGAAAACATATTTACAATTTATACTTATAAACATACTCCACATGCATAAAAGTATTTATACAATTATACTTATATATATATATTAATTAAGGGAATACAATATTGATAAAATAAATTTGATAAAGAAAAGTATGACAAAAAAATATGTGAAACAATGTTTTAATTTGAGCCGTTAAAATGGTGGCGGGCCGCTGCTTCTATTCATTTCCGTGGGCAGCAAAATGCAGAGTTCAATGAGTGATCAAAAATGCTTCCTTTTATATGGAACCTGTAATAAATCCAACTCATTTTATTATTTATTTGATTTTTGTTTCAATGAGTTTATACTAAATAATTTACAAATTGAGCTTGACTAATTTGTCATTTTTAATGTTATTATTATCAATCCCTTCAAGCTGAGTGGTAAACCAATTATTATGATTTTTAAGTCCTATGAGGAATTAATCCTTTTTGGCAAAGAATTGCAAATGTGTATCATCACGAGTTTAATTTATATTACTATAGATATGATTTTATCGTTGATCAAAAGTTGGTATTTATCTATATTAGCACCTTTCTTTTAACTAAAAGATAATACTTGTGAGTTTGTCACATATATTTTAGAATAAAGTCATTATCATATTTTGATTTGTAAACGAAAGATATTATCTTAGAATAATTGAATTTGATCATTAGTTGCTTCAGTTAAAAAAAGGTTTGATCATTAATCGGTGTGGCTTTGATTCATCTATAATTAAATCAAAATAATATTTTAGTGTAAAGTCATTATCATATTTGTGTCACTGCTTGACGAATTGATCTATTTAATGATACAATCCTATTAAAAAGATAACATTATTATATTTGTAAAAGATAACACGATGTTAAAAAATTCAATAAATCTTATCCGACTTTAAAGTGCATAATGATCCAATTAAATTTCAGTGTTTTGATTTTTATTTATACAAAATTTGTTATTCATTCACTAACTACAATATTTCAATGTTTGAATAAATTCGAGTAGAATGCCCTTATTTTTTCTTCAACGAGATAAAGTCCTAAAAGAGATAAATTAGTTAGCTGACTATAGTTGTATTTTATTTTTTCTGACGTTTATAATATCTACTATTTCGAAAAAAAATCATATATCATACATCAAACTTGAAATGTAATCGTCTTTGTAACATATCAAACAAAAGATATATATTCAAACTTAGTTGGGTTTTTATTCAACGAGCTTAAATCAATCATACATATTTGTGGACAGAAACAAAGAGCCAATGGAGGAAAAAAAAAAAAAAAAAAAAGGCAAGACAAGAAGACTACGACCATGATATTTTAGTTCCAACTTCAATGGGGCTCACAAAATATGATTTTTCTTCTTTCTGGTGGAGAGTTGTACAAAATAAAAACTTATCATTCCAAGTTGATCAAGATTTTTTTTCCTTGGCTACCAGACTCCAGCTGGTAATTTTCAGGTCCAAATATAATTTGAATTTCTATGTAACATCAATCGTTTTAAATAATGTTATGATTATTTGATGAAACCCATCCTTCAATAACAATCACAATTGACAACTTTTGTATGAGTATCTCAAGTTTGGAAAAAAAAAGTATTAGATTAAGATCCTTACAATGTGTATATTAAACTTGTGATAAAATAGTATTAGATCTGAACCCTACCAATATCTGAAGAGGAAAATTATATCCCAATAATGGTCACAAGATGACAAGCATACAATATGCATGCAAGTGTGATACACAAGTGAGAATCTGAGATGCAAAATAATGGGTCAGAAGATTTGAACTATACTGAGAATAGTCTAATAAATGTTATTTGGTAAACCATTTGAAGAATAGTAGGAATGGATCAAATGGTACATATCATCATTTTGCACACAACAGATATATGTGTGTGTTTATGTGCAAATGAACAATAAATAAAACAATTGATGTACTTCACCTATGAAAACTTCACCAGATCAAAAGCACATAAACTAGTCTTGAAGCATCATCTACTTCTATAGATAAAGCACACTATGCAGTCAAGAATCTTCACCATCACATTCATTTCTCGATAACTTGGTCGTCCTTGATTTCTTCACCAATAGGTCAAGGCCATAATTTGTGTAATCATTCATGGTAATACTTCCTCATACAATGTATATACAGTCTCCTAAATGTGATCTCTTCATGCCTTTTGATCAATAACATAACCTGTTTCTCCCATCAATTATTCTGTTACACTACAAACAGAGAGAATAAATAGCTTTTCCAAGAGAATTACATTCTCCTAACCCAAGAATGGTTCACTTTTCCTAAGTTTATGTATTTATATGTGTGTGTGTGTACAGCACACAACCTAATCAATTTATTTCCTAAATCGAGAGCCCTTGCTCGCTTTTCCAGTATTTCCCCCATCCCAAGCGCAAGACCAGAAGAAAAGGGACATCCAGAATAGCACGGCAAAAAAGATTTGCAGTTTATCCTGTGGCGACACACCTGATAAACATATAACAAGCAACCATCCAGAATTAGGATATATCTGGAGTGAATGGGATCATACATAGAAATCGAGAGTACAGTGAAAACCTCAACACTTACAAATGCTTTTAGCATATGCTGACACACATGCATTAGAAAGTAGCATGCAAAATTGTATAACCTCCATGCACGGTATAAAGAACGAACACAATACGATCTTACATTTGCAAGTATGATATGAATTGAGAGAGGAAAACTAAAGCGGCCTTGTCATCAATTCAAGCACCAAGCACTAGATCAATCCATCTTCAGGTAAAATAATAGTTCAAAGGAAAATTGAGAAATTGTTTCACACAAGACATGAAGAATACCAAAAAATACCCATTTAATATCATCTCCAACTGTATGAGTTCTCTAGCGTGTGGATTGACCAACAAATAAGCATTCTCATATTTTAAATAATGTCCCTAAAAGATCCTATGTTAATGCAAATTGATTTCTTTTGACGCCTTGCACAGGCTATAAAACAAATCAATGCTCCAATCCCTCTCATTAGGAAACTGCAACTCCACTAAACTTTCCTCCCTAACATAGTATTCTCATCAGGACTATGAATTCAGATTCATAGTCTCTGTACTGGCATCATAGGAGTCATGACTATTCAACCACATCTCGCAGACTCACTCACAACCATGATATGTCCTGCAAGTTCCTTAATGCTATCTTATAGAAATTTAGGTATATAAACAAGATGTTCGACCCACGTAAGTTCAAATACAAAACTCATTTCATGTACATATATATCGGAAGAGCATTTATCATTCAGCATTCGTCTTACCGCCCGAATTATGTTTTCTCTTAAATTTAGTGCCTTTATTAAACTTATTTCTAATATATTTGAAGATTAAAACTCAAATACTCCCTTCTGAACAATTAATTATAGAATTTCTTCGTTCATCCCTGATATTTTAATGGTGTCCACAGTCCAATACCAATAGGAATTTAAGCTCACTTTACTTTCAGAATCACTCAACAGCACCAGAAAGTAATAACATAACTCATCAATTAATTACTAATGACGAAAACAAATGATAATACAGTTTAAGACACAAACTCATTGTAAACGAATATAATATGTATTCGTGTATGCAGTAATCAAATTAAGAAGACATAAATGAAACTGCTGAGAAACAGAGTACCTGATGCTGGAGGTGGATCTTTCTCCGGCGGCGGCTCCGACGGCGAACTGGAAGCGAGGCAGCGCGCCAACAAAAAATTGCGTTTAGAGGGAAATGAACGGCGGAGATTAATTTCAGACGAAGAAGGAGAGCAGAAAGATGTCGAGGTAATAGCTTTGGTGGCTGAGAAATTGTACTTCGCCGGCGGAGCGCGGAGGTGAGAGTGGTGGTTGATTGTAGTGGGAAAGGGAAAGAGAGAAGACGCCATTTTTGGGCAAGTTTTGAGTTCCTTCCAGTTGGATATTCTTTGGTTGGATATTTTCGTTTAGTGCAACTCTTAGTGGGCCTGATACTATAAAACCCAACGCAATTGGACTGGCCCTGGCCCAACCTGATGGAGAATCTTTTCTATTTTAATTATTTATATTTAAAAAATAAAATAATGATACTTTATTATTTTATTAAAAAGACCTTTAAATATGTTTTGACAATTTGTTTGCATGTGAGATTCAAAATCTTAGTATAGAACATCACAAAAACAACTTCACAGTCCACACTACATGTTCATTTCATTATAAAGCTACACATATGATATAGAGTAGGCTTGTCAATTTTTCTTTTTTTTTACTATTGACCTAAGAAATTTTCATAAAATTTCTTAAAGAAAGTGTAACAATAAGATGTCATCAAAATATATAAAAAGAAATGATTTATAATTCGATGAAATGGTGAAAGTACAATGCTAAATAATTACATAAGCCAATCTAATTTAAAATATATAACATATTATTCAATTATATATTTACATAAATTTTCATCATTCCTCTGTAAAAACATTTTTTATAAATATTTAATTAGATTATTTTAAATATTATAAAGTGTGTATATATATATATATATCTAATTATCTATATAAATTTACAAATTCCCGCGGGGAACGAGGCAGAGAGTATGATCCTCGTCCATATCCCGTGGGTGTAAATTTTGGAGATTCCCCACCCCACTGTCAAGCCTAATTAATATAAAGACACCTCACAACATTTAATTATAAAATCATAAGGTTGTGTTTAGAGTGAAAATTTTTAGGAAGAACTTGTAATTCATTGATGATGTTTTGATTGACGTGAATTTGAAATTAATCACTTTTATTATTTTGAACTAACTTTTAAGCAATTTCAATAGATTTTGAAAAATACAAGCATGTTTCAAATATTGTATTTCAAATCACTCATTCGAAACATAAGCTAAAAGAATTTGTTAAATCAAGGAATTTGTGGAGCATATATAACATTCCCCAAATGTTTTTGTTAAATCAAAGCATAAAATGAAATAAAAGAATAACCAATTAATCGAAAACAAGAATTAATATCTAGAAATCAAAAATTAAAGAGATATATATGAAGTGATGGGTCCTCTAAGCTAGTCACATTGTTGAATCTTAAAACTATATAGATATAGAATATGAAGAATTACATGATAAATAATAATATTTATAGTTGGATGAGTAGCTAGGGAAGATAAATGTTATTCCCACATGTACATTTCCACGAGAGAAGATAGTAGGTATCATCGTCGGATTCATGAGACGATTTTACAAAAAGGGTTTTATGGGGAGGCATAACTAGGGCTGCTTGGCATGGGCTGCAACTCATGCATTTGTTAACACAAGCAGGTGGCTTTGATCCCAATACCATCTTCTTCATCTCTTCTTCATTCATTGATGCTTTAATCCCACCTTATATATCATATAGAAAACCAAAAAAAAATTAATTAACTAATACAAAAAATGGGCTCATGAGTTTTCACTTTATAAGTTGTTTAATTACCTGATGATTGAAGTGGGAGCAAAGTGAGAGAAAGGAAGAAGACTGCACCAAACATGAGGTGACTAATTCTTGATGTTGCCATAATTAAATATTACTACAATAATCAATGTTTAGGTTTGTTGTGACAATATTCTTTTGAGTGATATGTATTGATAAATGAAGGTAGAGATCTTTGGATGTTTGTGTAGTGTTTGAGTATTGGTTGAAATAGTGAATAAGGATTGGGAGTAAAGATAAGAAAAGAAGAGGAAATAGTGGTTGCAGAGACAAGGTTAAATAATGAATGAGGAAGGAGGGACAGTGCTTTATTCATTTTATTACAGTCTCAGATATATGCCAATTTTAATTAAATGACATATATATGTCTCACATAATCTTTGACTTCATCATCCTACCTACGCCTAACAAATAAACTGTCAACTAATAATTAATTAAATCCAAATTTATGGTTTCACCTATGTTGGTTTGTTACTTTTAGTAACTCCAAGTTTAGGTTGGTTTTGCGGTTTCCAAGGAAAATAAACTCTATAACAATAGAACCAACTCAAAGCTATATATATGCATAACTTTTTTTTTTTTAAACAAAATTATACAACCAACAAGACTCTAAACTGTTCCTTGGGTTAGATAGTTAACCTCTTATGAGATTGCAATTCAACACAAACTCAATTTTTTTTAGATCTATCAAAATCTATATATATATAAACTTAACTTTATCTTGCAATTTGAATTATCTTTGAATCCGACTAAAACTTGTGGATATATCCAACCAATTTTATCCACGATGATTGTCATGTTGTCAGTCAAATAAAATGTATTCTTTTGTTTTATTATTTACTTTTGCTAGAATTGTATCATTTCGATTACCATTCATAACTTTATATTTTATTGTATTTGAGTGTCAACGTAACATCAACGGGGACAATTTGGTTCGATGTGTGTTTGGAAATTGTTAAAAAATGAGCATGCAGTTTATTTTTTAATGAAAACACTAATTTATTACGTTTGAAAACTTAACGTTTCGTTTAATTTTTGGAGCAACATATAATCTAAGACAAGTTTTGGTGCAAATAAAAGTTAAATTAACTTTGTATTCTAACCAAACCAACCAATAACTATTGTTTCACCTAGATTGGTCTGTTTATAATTTCATAATTTTAAAGTCGAAGAGTTAATTTGATTTAAAATATATACTATAAACCATTTAAACCAAACCACACACACCCCAATTCACCCATTTATAAATTTATGATTTCTCAGTTTGGAACATCGGTTATATTTAATATTGCAACTCTTATTTTATTATCTTTAATATTTATTATCTATTAATTAGGGATGTTGTTAGATACAAATGATACACGTTGTTATTTTGAAATAACCAAATATTTTTTAAGAAAAAAAGCAAAATACGTAGAACAATTAAGCTCATATCTAACAATATTTTGAGTTAAGTCGAGTTTTCATAAGGGGTTGATTGTATGTATATCTATATAGTCAATATTACACAAAATATATTTTACACTGTCCAATGTTAACAAATTGAATTCAATGTACCTTTCTTCTTCAACTATTAAAACATGAATTTTTGGTAATTAATGAGATAATTTTTTATTAACAAAAGTGGGAATATTTGAAATTGTTGCAGCCTAGTTAGCTAGCTAGCTTGACTGTATTTCATTTCATGAGGTCACTTCTGCACTGCAAAATTTGTAGAGCAGAGATAGAAATTTTTAAAGGTAAAAATTTACCCAATTTACCACTGTAACAAAAGGTGATTTGGAGTACAAGTACAATAAATGTGGCAGGGGAAATTCTTTGTGGTTAATTTGTGAAAAGAAAAGAGATTTGGATTCAGCCCCAATTCTCTCTCTATGTCCCCACTCAATTCTTGAAACCGGTCTCGTTTATGTAAAACGGGATTTCCCGTTTTCTATTAAATATGTATATATATAATATTACTATTTTTTTATTAGTTAGGTGAGACAATAAGTTAAATATTAATTTTTTTGGAACTATCATCATTTTAAGTAATATCTTATAAACGTGAAGAAAACCACTTGAGCTATTATTTTGTTGATCGGTCCAAATCAATTCTTATATATTTATAAATGTCAGAGTCAAAACATACATAATACAGCATCATAAACGTATATATTTGTATTGTTGCTTGTATATTAAAATATTAAAATTAAAAATAGTAGAGATAAGGCTACAAAATTTGCATTTTTATCCTTATTGACTAAAAAATATATTAAACATTCTAAAAGCTTGTTTTGACCCATTACCACTTAAGGGGATTATAACAATAAGTTATAATAAATTTAAAAAAAAAAAACGATTTTATAGTAGTAATAATATTACTTCTCCTTTTTAATAATAGTGTACGTCTTTAATTACGAATCCATCTATTATTTGTCCACCAAATGAGTATCGTTTATAAATACACACATATATTGCCAAAATAGTATCATATTAAACATTTGATTGAAAAATGCTAGCTTTTTCAGTTTCAATTTAATCATTGTTTTACAAAATATAACTTGTTTTGTTTTATTTGTCATTTTTGTATTGTTAAGAAGTATTAATTATTTTAATTATATCACTTACTTGTTTCTTATATTGCATTTTCATTTATTGGGCATTAATTAAGTAATTCAAATAAAAGATGATATATATGAATTTTATTTTCATAATTATGTAAATTATTTGATTTTCAATCAATGTGTAATAATCCATAAATACAGTCAAATTGAAACAAAATAATTTTCAATCATTGTGTATGGATAGAATGATTCAAAATTTGAAATGAATGAATTTCAAACACTCAAAATTACTCAAAAATTAGTTCAAAATAAAAGTAATAAATTTTAAATCCACGTATATTCATACACCACCAAAGAATTTACTATCATGAATTTTAAATTCATGTTCAAATCAACCTATCCAAATGGATTTCCAATATTTATGGTATGAAACTATGAAATGAAGTACTCTTGAAAAAAAAAAATAGAAAAAGAAAAGGTGTGGAAGTACAATATTGTCCTCGTGACGCGACTCTCCTTGTCGGCAACTTTTAAAATATATCGAAAACACGATTTTAAGGTCCTCTATTTGCTACCGTTTCTGATAAATCTACAAAACCATCATGTAAAACTAACTAGAATAACTTTTAACAAAAACCATTCAAGTCATATCCAAATGAAAAAAAAAAAAAAAAACAGTTTATAGTGCATGATAAACTAATATTTTATAATTTGCAGATTACAAACACTCTAAATATTGGGTCTATTATTTTTTCTCATCCTTCATTCCTTTATTAGTTTATAACAAATATTAATGCATCAATATATACATATTCTACCCTATTGAAAGACATACAATCCAGAATAAAGTATTGAAAGCAATATAAAGGCCAAGTCTTTTTCATATGCACACATCTATAAATCTTGGGTTTCGATTTATTTTGTCATTTTATAAATCTTGCGTTTGATCTATAACTTCATTTACTTGCACATCAAAGTCATTTATTTCAAGCTCAACAAAGATGAAATCTTTTATTTCATTTTATGCTTCATCACACCTCTCCCTAACTTACCTCTTAACTTATATATCTCTCTCATTTATTCTACATCAAATAAAATATAATTCAATAAAATACGAGATACAACATCAAATATAATTCAGCGAATTTGAACTTCCTTCACATCCTTGTTGACCCTCTCACACTTGGGTATGAGAATATTGAGCACTCCATCCTTCATCTCCGCCTTAATCTCATCCACCTTGGCATCTTCCGGCAACAACATAGTCGTATTATAGTACCCATACCTACTTTCCGACCACAACTCGTCATCAGAACCACCTTCTTCTTCGTGCTTATGCTCCCCTCTAATGCTCAAAACGCCATCCTCCACTGTTATCTTCACGTCCTCCTTCGCCAGACCTGGCATGTGGTACCGGAGTTTGTAGCTGTCGTTGTCCTCCCTTGCTCGTCCCATCACTCGGGCCGGAGATACATTCTCCATCAGCCTGTTCATGTTCTCCGTGGCTTGTAGCAGGGCGTTTCCAAGCCCCGATGGAAACAGCTCTGCTTGCAAGTTAAATTTTAGACACAATAACCAATCGACAATGTTAGTGTACCTCAGTATTGTGATTAAAACCAATTAATCACAACTCACCAATTTTGGATTTATCACTATGTAATGACTGTAGGATTTTGAATTATGGTGAAAATTGTCTTCAAATCAAATAAAACTGAGAGTTGTTGATGGAAAATTGTCACTTTAGAGTTTAGACCGTAACTCCATTAGTCACACGACTAAAATTATAATATTATATTCCCTACAAGAATATACAATGGTGGATAATAATAGTAACCGCGTTAATTTCCTACCAAAAATGAGAAAAAATAATATCGTTAATTCTAAGTTCTAACTTTTAACCATCTTCATTTATATAATATATTAAATATTAAATATAATACAGAGTTATTATACGTTAAATATGAATATAGTAGAAAATTCATTAATTTAATTGATTTTTTCTATAACTTTCTTAATTATTGTGAGAAGTGTATATTCATCGAATAGTATTATCAAATATGAATTTTTTTGTGAATTATCTTTCAAAAAAACTTGGAAACAAAATTAGAGTAAGATAAGGAGAAGGGTTTAATCAAGTACCCCAAAAGGCGGGGACGAAGTCGCGGTTGTTGCTCCGCCAAAGGCCGCCGCCCCTCCTCCTCCGGCGCGGCGAGACCTTTGATTTCTTACCACCTTCAGCCACCGCCACCTGATGAGCGGATTCCGGCTTCTCCTCCGCCGCGGAGGAGAACCGCCGAAGAAGCTGATGCGGCGCAGCGCTGATGCCAGTGACGTTTCTGGACAGCAAAGCAGAAGAAGACAATCTCTGCTGCAAATTCTTAAGAGCCAGACGAGCTAACGCCATTGTTGAACAGAAGAGAGATAAATAATCTCGAAATTATTAATGATTATGGTGAATCAATGAAATGGATTTAGAGAGTGTAATTTGGTGTAATTTGGTGAAAGGAGAAGATTTAAACAAGTTTAGAGAGGTGGAGAGGTGGTTCTAGGAGGTGGTGGAAAAAGCTTCAGAGTTGCTTTTAATTAATTAAAGTTTTTTATTTTGTCAGAATTCTGAATGTGGGAGAGTGTTCCAGATTGATTCCATGCCACGTATTTTATCTTTTGAAAATATATTGCCAATTATCATTCTTCATTTTTGCTACTCTTAAACCCCATGATTAGCCTTTCAAATAAATTTAAAGGGGTAATGGCCCAAAATACCACAAAATTAATAAAGATAAGGAAATATATCACAAAATATAGTGACTTTTGTAAAAATACCACAAATTCCTTTATTCCTTTGGACCCACTCTTTAATTATTGCTTTTTGATGTGTACAACCACAAGCTTGCTAAATCCAATCCCAATTCTTCCAATTTAATTAATGTATTTACACTCCAAAGCTAGATTAAATTTTATGTTAAATCCGGGACACGAAATGGTATCAGAGCCTAGGTTTATTATGAACTTGGAATATAATTATTATGTTAAGTGATTAACAATCGGTGAGGAGAAATTCTCGAGAAAATATGGATCTGGACAATTGTCCAAGATGTTTACCATACAGGAGATATCATCAAATTTTGATGATGTATAAACAAGAACACCTACACAAGATGACATATTGGGAAGACCAATATGTTGAGAGAAGGAATGCAGGAGCTTGCCAGGATGCCCTAAGGCAATGCAATGTACAAGCAACATATCATTTGGATTACCTCCAGGTTAACCAAATGTTATATGCCAGTCTGATAGAATTACAAGAAGAAGCCCATCAGAATCATGGTTCCTGAAGGAGAACCTGGATGGATCGAGATACTTCCAGATACATCTAAGATCTCAATAGATCTTAGAGAAATCCAGAAGACGGTGCAGAATTATGGCAACCGCCATAATCATCTACCAACACAAGTCCATCAGATCCAGAACCAGATGGAGACGATGATACAGTATCAAAAGGAAACTATTGAAATCCTTCATGATATTCAAAAACGAGTAAAAACTTTGGAGGACAGACCAAGTCTTACCGGAGGAAGAAAACGTATTGATTTCGGAACAGTACCCTATTTACACCAAAAGGGAATACCAACTGAAGTCATACGTCCAATGACCAGGGATGAAAAGCTTATCGCTATCATCAAAGGAAAATCCATCATAAACTAATAAGTTATGGATATGGAAAAGATCAATCTTGAAGATCTACACGAACTTGCCGAGTCCTTTGCAGGATTAGGTATTGTTGATCTAAAGATGAACACAGGAGATGGTTCAGCTTTGGTTACACGTGACCAACACCAAAGACCACCTCCACCTGTAGATCCCAACGTGGCAGAAAGCTCAGGTTCACATCATGTAGATGAACCAATGCCACACGCTGGAGATTTCACCACAAGAGGAGATCCTATTGTTCCAGGAACTCGACAACGTCCCAGAAGGCCAAATCTGATTAATACGCCTTATGGAAAATCTCAGCTCGAACCCATACATCCGTATGGATTAATGCTAAATCTGGATATTCCAGATTTTAAGAATCGAGAAGTCCTCATTGATGAATGGGCAACCGGAATGAGGATGGCAGCAGGTACTCTCGACCTGACAAAGGAAGGATTCATCTTATTACTAGAGATAAGTCTTGAAGGATCTGCAAAGATCGCGTGGGAAATGACGGCACCAGAAATGAGAAATGATGTTACGGCTGGTGAATCATTAACAGGAATTGTCAATAATATGGCGAAATTATTCAAAATCCATTTTATCGGCATAGGCTATTTCGAGGGAATAGAAGAGGAGAAAAGAAAAAGATACAAACAAGCCCTCTACTGCCTCGAGTTACGAGATATTTGTCATATTGATGAATATATCAAGTTATTCACTGAGTATCGATGGAAGTCGAAGGTGGATGATAAAGAAGCTTCGCAACTTTTCTTTGCGAAGATACCAAGCCCCTGGAGAGAAATGCTCATCAGGGAATACAAGAGTGCAGACGATTTGGATACTGTGGCCAGAAGAATGTCTTTCTTAAAGGCCAAGTTAGCCGAATGGTTCCACCAGGCAGCACTCTACAAGAACTACAAGAGACTCCGAGGAATCAATAAGATGGTTCCCCTGTGTTGCAAAGATAATGACATCCCAACAGTCGTGGGAGGTCAACCACGGAGGCATAAAGGGAAAAAACTGAGAAGCCATCCATACCGCCGTGGAGATAGCAACCAAAGAGGAAGTCGTAGGTCTTCATGGAGACCTAGAAGAGTGTGGTCAAAACAAAAGGCCCGAAGTTATAAATCAGGGCAAAGACCAGCACCAAGCAGGAGTAGAACCTTTTCATCAGGTTCTAACCAAGGGAGTGACAGCAGAAATCCAGGAAAGAGAACTTTCAGACGAGCTCAAACCAGAGCTAATGAAAGTTTCAAAGACTGTAATTGCTGGACCTGCGGAGCAAGAGGGCATATCTCAACAGATTGCCCGGACAACCAGAAGAGAGGTATAAGACAGTTCGAATCAACACCAGAATTCGAAGAAGCTGTCTATTACCAAGATCTTATACAGGTGTATCAATTTGAGGATCTTCCCTCAGATGAAAGCATCTATGAAGAAGAGATCTATTCGGATGATGGAAGTGAATCCACATCAGAATCGGAGTGAAGAAGAAATTCTTCAAACAACGAGAGAGGATATGTCAGGTTTTCTCTCTCACACAACAGTTTCTCATAAAAATCTAATGAAGATTATGAGAGAAGATTCAAAGCTCCAAATGTACGATGGTTTTACTATCGGAGCTATGGAAAAGGCATTGGATAAGTTTGGGTTCCGTAATAGGAAACACCACATTATTCATAGAGTTACTACTGGTGAATTTGCTATTCCGATGGAATTCACGAGTAACCTGATCGAGATGCAGTTGATCCCCTACAAAGAAGTACAGGAGATCAGAAGCAAAGTTAAAAGAGAAGTTGCAAATACACTCTCATGGATTCATATCGGAGCCATAGGAGTTGTTATTAAAGCAACCTTCAAAGAAGGAATTGATTCGCCACTAAATCTTGCGATTTTTGACAAGCGAATCTCCAATCTCAAGGATTCATGCCTTGGAGCGGTTACAGGAAACTTGTGTGCAGGGAAGTTGGCATTCAAGGTCTATCCCAGAATTGCATACAACTTGGGAGATAGAGACTTCAATAGAGTCTTAACCCTTCATCAAGATTTCAAAAGAGAAGATTTGATGAAAGAAGGGAATAGACCATACTCGATCACCTACAAGATTTCCTATGCTCTCTCGAATACACATCATTCAGACGTATTCTTGAGAAAGGAATTTATCGAAGTCCCAAGAATATTTGAGGATTTCGCTTCGGTGGTTCTTCCAGAAATGATAGAGTCTCCAACTATAAAGGAGATCGACATGAAGATCCAAGATCAACCTGTCTTCAACAAGAGTCAGAGCCTCAGAATGGAGACCAGGAGGATTTCTTTCCAACAGGACAGACTGATGAGTAGCAGTCGTTGGGAAGAAAGAATGCCTAGTACAGTTCAGCGAATCCCAGGTGTATTCAAAACACAAGGAGAGTTGAAATGTCCAGAAGGTTGGAGAGAAGTTGAAGTAATATTCGACATCACTCAAAAGGATAACATTTTTCCTTGTGATGTTTTATATTATCTCCAACAACCGATAGTTGGCAAATTTCAAGGAAGCCTAAAGATGGGTGAAATTGAATTAACTATCACTGGAGTTGCAGGGAGAATCCCAGAACAATTAGTGCTGGGTATCGATTTTCTTGAGGATCATAAACCTTGGGAAAGATTACAAGATGGAATGGAATTTACAGTGGCTAATAAAAGATACAGAATCAGATGACCACTAGTCCATTCTCCATATACATTTCTATTGGAATGATATATGGTGAGTACAAGGCTGAGTACTTTGCAGCCTATGTTGACTCAGGAGCAGGAATTTGCACTGCAAAGCAAGGGGTCTTTCCTAGAGATTTGGGAGAAGATCTACCAGCCATTGCAGGAAGAGATTTCTCAAAAAGGATTCTTATCCTTAATAGAGGAATCAAACAAGCAGAAATCATGATCGGAGGCGCTGGCGGTACCCCATGGTACAAAGTAAAGACGCCACCAATCTACTTCCATGACACTGGAGCAGATGTTTTGCTAGGAAACAACTTCCTACAAACATTCAAGCGCTTTACACAAGAAAATGAGACAAGGAGACTTATTTTCACAACGTTATGTGATCATAAGATTATTGTCCAGAGACTGCGAGAGGCATTCTACAGAAAAATGCCTATTAATTTTCGCAGCAAGCGTGGTGATGAAGCCAAACTTCGACATCCAAAGATGGCGGATAAAAGAAGATTTGGCGATGCCCTATTATCCTTTCGACAATTTGGTTCAAAACAAAAAGATACCAAGAGATGGGATAATACTTTGTATTCATTTAGAATACAAGGAGAAGAACGAGTTCCACCAGAGGCTATTGCAGAATTGCGAAAAGCCATATTGGAAAATCCACCAAGTGAGGTTACCATTGAAGAACAGATATCACTTGAGGATTTCAAGAAAAGGATCCAAAGAAATTACAATGAAGATCCTTTGGCATGGTGGGATAGGAACGAGCTCAAAGCATCCTTAAAGGTTAAACCTGGAAAGGAACATGAGTTCGTGAGGCTCAAACCAATCCTTATGAATCAGAATGATCGTGAGGATATGCAGAAAATACTTAAGGAACATCTGGACCTTAAGCTGATTTCACCAGGAGTTTCTCCATACAGCAGTCCGGGGTTTCTAGTCAGAAATCATGGAGAAATCAAAAGAGGTAAACCTAGACTTGTTATTAATTACAAAGGGATTAATAACATTCTGGAGTTTGATGGATACTACATCCCGAGTAGAGAACACTTGGTTAATTGTATCAGAGGTGCCAAGATATTCTCAAAGTTCGATTGCAAGTCTGGATTTTATCAGATTAGGATGGAGGAAGAAAGTAAGAAGTTCACAGCTTTCTCCACACCGCAAGGACACTATGTCTGGAACGTCATGCCTATGGGATTGGCAAATGCACCCCAGATATATCAAAGAAAGATGGATAATCTGTTCAAAGATTATTTCAACTTCATGTTCGTATACATCGATGATATTCTCATCGCATCAAAGAATATGAAGGAGCATCTCAAACATTTGGAGATATTTTCAAAAGTTTGTCACAAAGAAGGATTAGTGCTTTCTGAAAAGAAGGCAGTAATTGCGACAAGACAGATTGAATTCCTAGGAATTGAAATCGATGAATCTGGAATCATCCTACAAAGCCACATTGTGGAAAAGATACAGGGATTTCCAGATGATCTCAATGACAAGAAACAACTTCAAAGTTTTCTTGGAGTTGTCAACTTTGCTGGAATGTTCATTAACAATCTAGCGCATCACAGGAAAGTGTTCAGCCCATTACTCAAGAAAGATGCTATATTCAAATGGGAAGACGAACATAGAGAAGGAATTAAGCAAATAAAGGAAGTCTGTAAAAAGCTTCCGAAACTTGCTATTCCTCAAGATGAGGATGAACTGGTTCTTTATACAGATGCCAGTGACTTTTGGTGGGCAGCAGTTCTTATGAAAGCTGTACCAACAGGAGAAGTACCATGTAGATATTGCAGTGGTCTGTTTACAGATGCAGAAGCAGTTCGATGGCATATCAACGAAAAGGAATTCTTCGCAGTCAGAAAGGCTTTCAAAAAATGGCCTTTATTTCTTCTGGCGAAGAAGTTTATTCTAAAAATTGATAATTCAAGTGTTAAACCTTTTCTGAAAAACAAAATTGAATCTAAACCAGAAAAAGCTAGGATACTTAGATGGCAGGCAGAATGTCAATATTATGATTATGATATTGTCATTGTGAAATCTCATGAAAATATTCTTGCAGATTTCCTAACACGAGATGGAAGGACGCGTCGCTGACGAGGTCCTCAAACGAGTGAGACATGTCCGGGAAAACCTGGAAAGTCTCGAACAGGCTTTTGGGACATTATGTCTCAATGCAGAAGTCGCTGGACGACTTCAACGAGTTGATCAGGAATCCGTTTCTGATCTTATACGAGCATGCTTTTGTGCACAGGGACAACTGTTCTCTGTGTTGCATGGGCCTATCCTCCAAGCTGCATCTTCCACGGTGCAAAAGGGAGAACTTCGAGATCGGGACTCTAACCCGAAGGTTATGGATTCAAATACCATGCCTACAAGTGTTACAGGGGATCCATTCCTGGAGAATGAACAACCTGTAACGAATGTTGAAGCTCCGGTGTCAAAACCCGAGCCTTCAAGTCAACCCAGTACCTCTGGGGTAAAAGAGGTAGAGGTGAACCTTAGGCCGCAGACAGGCAAATCGAAGGTTCAGGCTCACACTAACGAAGTTTCTCCGATGCAGGTTTATCAGAAGCAGTGGGAGAAATTAGTTACAAGACAAGGCATCAACCCAGATAGAACAGTGGTTGATATGTCAGGAAAGTACCCTCGAGTTTGGATGAAACCCGGCAGTAATCCAAAGGAGGTACAGGAATGGTATAATTTCGGAGCTCTGGCTTCAATACATACCATTGCACCTGGTTTCCCAGAAATCTCGAAGCTACCGAGATGGATTGGAGAAGCAGTACATGAAACCTGGGCAAATAATCCACATCTGTCCAGAGGAGATATCCTGGAGCTATATTTCATTAGTACAGCTCCAGAGCCAGCAAAGAAAGGCTTTCATGAGGCCTTTCACTTCATCAAGTTAAGAAGGCCTGACGGGAACGCCTTGAAAAATATTAAGGTGGCCTCTTCGGAAGAAATTCCGATCCTAGTAGGAGCTATCACTGAAGATCACGCTTCTACAAGACGAGGTTGGGGACTATGGATTTGTCTAACCGAAATGGACAAAGTCAAGTACCCGTTCAAGTTTTTCCAGAATTCAGCCAATGGATCATTTCTGCTGAATACAATGACTGGATCAACGACAGGATTTGCAGAGGAACTTTTCGAGACCAAGAGAAGAACCCTCTGGGAGAACAAGATTCCGGGAAGCAAAGAAACTTACCGGAAATTCTGTAACATGGCACACATTGGAAGATGGATCGATCAGATCTGTCTGGCGTGTCCAGAGCAGAAAGAGCCAGAGTTTGGGAAAGGATTCCGTCCCAAACCCGACCGACAGCCAGCTGGGTTTCACAAGGAAAAGGGCCCAGCCCAAAAGAAGCGCTATCCTCGGGGACCACCAAGAAATTATTAAAGGAATCCCCGACAACAATAAATGGGATAGGTCACGAGATAAAGACTCCCCAACTACCTTCACAGGATGGAGTCAAAAAGGAGAAGATGCCCCGACAAAACTCACATGGGCTGAGTCACGAGGCATCAAAAGAAAGAAGCACCAACTAGCTGAAAGCAACTCTTCAACAACCGCACTAATGGAGTAAGCCAGCTGGTGATAAAGGAAGTTTGAAGTCCGTCTTTCAAATCCGGATTTCAATCTATAAATAAGAGTTCAGAAGGAAGCTGAAGACATCGACCATTCCCCTCAGTTTTCTTCAAAAACATCTATCCTTAGTTTTGTAATAAAAATCTTTGTATTCTTAGAATAGTTTCAAGTTTATGTATGTACGAGTGTTAGCCTTCTCTATGAGAGGCTAAACAGGTTTTCTCCTCCCAAAAGGAGATTACTTATGTAATAAATATATTCCAAGTTCATAATAAAATTAAGGCTTTTGCTTCAACATGTGTTCCTAATACATAGTTGATTCATCCTGAGAGAGAGTATCTTGTACACCTGGTGTAGGAAACGAACCAAGGTTGTGCTGTACAGTTGCTGAAGGAGCTAGATAACTTGCAGATCATCTTCCTCAAGGAGTTGAAGTTGGACAGTGAGGAGCTGTTCGTAAAAAGGTCTGGGGGCAGTGATTTTCTAGCTGGTGGCTTTGCAAACCATCTCACCCGGTGCTGTTGCGGTCAAAAAGAGGTATGAACTCTTTGGGATGTATTAATTTTGTATGGTAAATTTGACTATCTTAATGGTTGGAATTAATGAAAGGAATGAGTATATCGGCTGGAATACTTTCCTCGTGCCAATACTGTCTAAAAAACAGTGGTCTGGAATGAGTAACAATGCCACGTATAAATTCCTTCAGAAATTAAAACCAAAAAGATTATTTGGCGGAAGCATGTTGGGCCTGATTTTGATCCGTTTAATCAATTTCCGGATATAATCTATACTTGGAGTGGAAATATACAAATTGAGGTGGAAGGATTTAATGCTTTAAAATAATATTAATGAATCTTTGGATTATAGTGTGTATTTAATGATGACAATGATTGATTTGTGGTAGTTTGGGGAAAAATATAAGGAAATGTGGTATTTTGACAAAAGTTTTATATTTTGTGGCATTTTTACAAATGTTATAAGGAAAAGTGGTAAAAACATCTATTATCCCTAAATTTAAATCTTCAGCAACTTTTTTATACCAACATTTCATTCGAAATTAGCCATAAACCATATACAATTTCGTTTGGTCGTTTTGAACAGTTTTTTGTACAACCATAGTAACAACTAATATCAGGGAAAAAAAAAAGTCTGAAATGCCCAAGAAAAAATTAGCAGCAATCTTAAACAAGTATTATGTTAAGTTGCAGCATTTTTTTTCCTTGTTTAACACAGAAAAAATAAGAGGAAAAAACTGACTAAAATTCTGATGTATAGCTAGTGCGTTTCTTGGTTATATATACTGATACATCCCTTCCTGCTCCCAAATATCTACGAGAAAATCTATCATTTCCTGCCAGTTTATAGCAAGAAAAGCAATGGTGAGATAATAGCAGAGCATTATAGGTATATTTACTGGGAGATACACACAAGAACAAACTTACAGCAAGTGGAATGGGTTTCTGAAAGGGCTTGTTGCTGCCAAGCAAACTCTCGTAGGTTGCGTTCCAACTGCAACCACTAAACGTTTTAGTACTCGAACAATGCACTTCTTTTACATTCTTTTAACAATCAACAACTTGGCTTAATGAAGTTGATCTCACCTTAACCTTGGCTCTCTCAGCTGTTGTGCCTCACTTTCAGGCTTTTTGTTCCCTATCCAATTCTGTCTACTCTCGTTCCACAGAATGAGACCTACAGACATAACATTAATGATCAATAATCTACAAAATGTAATGAAGCATGGAGAGAAGGAAAGAGTAAAAATAAACAACTGAAAATCAGGAGAATAGAGCTACTGCATACCAGTCCCAGAGTTCTGCATACATGATTCGGGAAAGATGATATTTTTGTCTCAAATCAAGTGCCATATAAACAATTAACCAACAGAGAAGAAAATAATGTAAAACCAGGTACTATCTGCCTTCAGATAACATGCTAGTTAAGAAGCTCAAAACGCCATGAAATTTTGATTTTAGTTTCATTATTTAACACACTGAGCAACACATGCACGGAAAGGGATAGAAAACAAGAACCATAAAACAACTAGAAAACACCATAAGTTGACAATAAGGGTAGGATTAAAGAAACAAAAAGCATTGCATCAATCATGCTATCAATTTACCGTTATTTACAAATTCAGATGGTTTGCTTGAGCATCCAGCTCCATGTGCATCGTGCATCTGGTGAAGTGTGCTTGTTGACGAGATGCTTCCGCAAAACTGCTCTGCAGCATTGTCCATCTCATAATTGCTGGTTGTCCAAAAATCATCAGATAAGGGAGCCTGTGACTGTTTAGAAGCATGGTTACTCTGCCCTTTGAATGGGTCATCATGTGAGGGATTCAGTTTGGGCCTAATATCACACCCAAGACAACCACTGTTCTGTTCAAAACGATCGTTAAGACTTTGAAAATCAATTTAATCCAATATAAAATACTATAGTACAGTCCGAATACTCTAATGAAACAAAGGCGAAAACAAAAAACAAAAAAGAAAAAACATTCCCTCAATGCGAATCTTGAACTTTGGAGAAATGTTAGCACACTGGGGGCTGTATTTGATCTGATGTTAAAGGTTTCTCTTATCTGTTTATCTAGTGAGTGTATCCGCTTCCTATAACTATCTCTATTTTAACAGCTAATTTGAAAAATCACCGATTTGCTACTAGGAAACCAATATATTGTTCGTGCAGTGGTTAAACATTATGCAACGAGGCAAGAATTGGAAACATAAACAATCGTTTCATAGAAATGGATAAAATTAAATGGCATTCATTGGAAACTTAACTTTCTACTACAGCTTCAATAGCCAGTGGACATCACTCAAAAAAACTACTTCAAGTTATAGCTTCAATACCACAATCTTTCTACAGATTTTAATCTAATCCCTTAATCCTCTTCACATAACATTGATCATTTCAATCTAGTTCTTAAATTAAACACACACAAGTAGGCCTAGGTGATGATCCGGCACTATAAGAACCAAGTTCCAATAAATACATTTATCATCAAGTTCCAATATTTGGCACAATTTAGACAATCGTAACCAAAACCAATCAAACCAAATCAAACATAAAACAATACAAAAAAATTGTTTCAATTTTTAAACCTAAACACGAAATTAATAACGCAATAGACAATTTCCATCACTATATCTAAATAAAAACCTAATTAAAGATCCCCAAAGTATAGAACCGCCAATAAAGAATGAAATCATCCTAGAAAATAACCAAAAATTAAGAAAACAGCTAATTATCTTATCAGAAATGCATAAACTTACCCCATGCAGGCAACAATATGAAAAGCCCAAGCTGCAACAGATCCGAACCGCAAAATGGATCCCGACGTTAACATTGATAGCACGACAATTCACTCAAAACAGAGAGTTTTCATAAAGCCCTGAAATTTCATCAGATTTCCGACATTATAAGCATAACATGCAATTTTTTGCAAAATCGAATTGATTATATAGGCAAGTTAGATGAGATTGAGATTACCTAGAGAAAGAAAGGCATAAGGAACTCTCCCTCTCTCTCCTCTGGCGCCAGAAATCGATTGCTTGTTTCAGTGAAATGCGTTACGAACGTTTTGTTTGCGTTTATTATTATTCTAATGTATAATAATAAATTAATAATAATATATTGATCTGTTGAATTGCTAATTACCAATGGCTGAATTTCATCTCCATCGAGTTTAGTTAATTATAATTACCTACTCACTTAATCACTTAATTACCCAAACCTCCTCTTTGAGTTTCTAAAATCATAAATACAATAGATAATAGGCGTATTTTACATTAAAAAAAAAGAAGCATGATTTCTACTTTAATTTCAAATATAATTAAATTTAAAATTTGGCAAAAATAGTATATTATAATTATATTGTGCAATTGATCATCAATCAATTTTTCGATGAACAAATGTGTTCACCATTTATTAGACTTCATTTATCATGATTTTAATGCTGACATTGACAAAACGGCGAGTGAATAGTAATTTAAAGTCAAATATATTATCATCCAATCATTTATAAATTAACCTTATTCGAGTTACAGCGTTTATAAGATTATGTTTAACAAATCTTAAAAGTTTGATTGAAATTGATGTGTTTAACAAGACAATAGTACCCTTCACTTACATTGACAATTCAAATTTAATCGCAAAGAAAAGCCCTTTTCGGCCACAAGTTTTATTGAGTTCATTAGTAAATCTTGTCAATTATGTTTCTACCAAATTAGCCTTTAATAAAGAGTGAAAGAATTTCAACTTGTTTTCATATATTTGTCAACCAAATTCAAGAATATTTTCAAATAACAATCTCAATCATTCTTTGAAATTCACATACATAGACCTAAGTTAAATTATGCAGAGCTAAAATACTCAAATGTTTCACAATTTATTCCATGGGGGAAAAAATTAAAAAACAGATAATTTTTAGGAGAATAAGAATAAATCAGTAGGAATACTCCATTCTCTGCACTCGATCTTTGAGAATTCCATTGTACAAAGCCACTCGATTTGCAGGCATTTTGTTCGTTTCCACAATTTCTAATTTCCCACTAAAAACATTCTCAATTTCTCCAGATTTTGTGTCTTCTCTTATGCACATTTTTCTTCTTCCATAGATCCTTGAATTGGACTCTTTGATCACATCTTCTGCAAATTTAACTCTCTTTTTCTTTCTTTCTTTGTCTTTTTTCTCCCTTTTCTTCTCAACTGCATTTAAAACCAAATTACATGAGATTTTTGAATTAAAAATATAAAAGATCATGATTCTTGGATTAAAAAATTAGGATCTCTCTCTTACCTGAAGAAGATAAACAAGATTTAAGAAGTTGATGTTGATGAGAAATGGAATCTTGATTCAATGGGTTTTGTGGGGGAGAGAAATATTTGACTCTGAAAAGATCAAAGAGGATTATGGTGCCAGCTGATACAGCCATGGCTGTGGCCAACAATACACCTTGAGATGTCAACATTCAAGAAACATCAAATGGGTTTCCAAATTTAATTTGTTTACAATTTGCATGTTATTTATAAGGGACTTTTGTTGGAATTTGGTTAATTAATGTAACTGTTACTCCTAATATTGACCGATTACTCAACTGGATTTCATTTTGAAAATTTCGAAAATTGATTGAATTAATATAATCTACACTTTGAGTAGATTCACTTACTGCATTTGAATTCTCAAAACTAATTTCGAATAACTATATGATTCACATACAAAAAAACCGACTATGTGTTGAAATGCACTCTCCTAATTTCCTTCTATATGTTGATTTTTTTTTTTTTTTTTTAAGTATTCTATATGTCGATTTTAGATTATCAAGAAGGATTAGAGTTTATCTTTCTAACTTCACTACTATCTTGATTTTTTTAATGGATATTCTCTTCCTATAAGTAATTAATTCACCATAATTTTATTTTTCCAAAAAGGATAAACGTAGTAATTTTATGTATTTAATTGTGGCTATTGTACTCATTCTTAATCCTTAGGACATTTTTCCTTTAAAAGAAGGACAGAAATCCTCTGTTTTCTAATAAATGTCCCAAGTGAGAGACGCATACTATTAAGAAACTGAAAAAATTGAGTGATTTACCACTAATTATGATCAACAAAAATTAGTCCATTGCAATTAACACCATAAAACTTGTGAGAAATGAAACGAAGTAAAAATCGAAAGTTGAATTTATTTTTGTCTGGACATTGCAATTAACACCATTTAGCAACTTGCAAGGACAGATTTTATAAAAGAAAATGAACATGCACGAGTAAAGTTGAAAAGATCATTAACTTATCTTTTCAGATAAATTGAATCAAATTTGATTATAAAAAAAGAAATGTTTAGACCATCGGTCTTTTACTCATCTAACACATGTAATATATATATATATATATTTATGTGGTATGCCATATTTCATCCAAATGTTAATTTCTATATCATCAAAACTATGTAAAAGTGATACACCTCAACAAGCTACAGAATAGCCTAAAAACTTCAATTCATACAAAAATCAAAACTCAAATACCTCAGCATCTACAATTTAAGTCTCGATCACAATTTATTACCTAGCTCAATCCCCATTTATTACTTTCCGATGAGCATAACGCACCTTAGGTAGTAAGAATCGGAGGGAGGTAGTCCGATTTAGTACCAAGAACTCGAGCTTTGGTATCGGGGAAGAACTCAAATCCGGGGAGCTCTGTGATCACCCCTTCGCAGCTCACCCCGATTGGGTATCTTAGCAAGTGACCTGGCAAGTCCCTTTCCAACATCTCGTTGGAATAAAGATCCCAATACTTATCCGCTACCTCGTTCACTTTCCTCGCACACTCCTCACTTTGGGGTTGGAGAAACGAGTCGTCTAGCATGCCAAGGTGTTCGTACCATAGTGCCATTCTAAAGCCGTGGATTTGACCCCTAGCTGGCTTTCTTGATGCCAAATGATGAGGTTGATACGCTCCCATTGCTATCTCTGAATCTCTCGCACCATCCATTGATCGTTGGTTGATGTTAGCTGATCCAACTATTATGTATTCATCATCAACTGCAAGATAAAGAAAAAGAAAAACAAAATAAACCATCTTGTGATCTTGACTTCCTATTAGGTTGAAACAATACTTAGACTAATGGCGGGTGCATTTAACTCCATTACTTACCAATCATCATCTTGGAATGAACATATATCATGAAACGTCGTGCATCCCGAGCTTTTTGGTAGTCAGAATCGGGCTCTGGTTGTTCGGAAGGCTCGTACTCTCCACTCTTTTTGACTTCTCGGTTACCTAAGCAAAAGAAGGTTAAGTAATTCCTAGGATCATCGTCCATGCCCTTGGCTCGAAGGGCACGAATGATGTCTTTATACATCATCTCCATTGTTCGCCTTTGCCAATCCAAGATCGCCTGCACGGACGAGCTCTCAGGAATCCCTTCGGGCCACATCGGTACTACAATGTAGACCGCAAACCTCTCCCCTTTCTCAATCTTACTAACAATCTTCAATGAAAGTTCCTTAGGAATCAAATGAAGAGCTCCAATATCCGAAACATCAATATCATCACATTCCCAACCAAAACACGACCCCAAAAAATACTGATTCTCAATATAAATAAAATTCTTAGCACGTCGTATAGCATGAATATACGCATCCTGAATGCTCCGATCAACTATGTTTTCCTTACCACTAACAAGACCGGCATTAGCCGCCTCCTCAGGGCTCTCAGGGAACCCAAACGCTGCACCGCCATCAATAGACCGGAACAATTGAACATTCCACGACTCCTGATCATCAGGGTACATCACAGGAGACGGTGGGATGATGACATTATCGAGCTCCCTCAATTTAAGCAACAAATCCTTTCCTCCCTGCTTCCTCCATCTCTGCTCGAAATTGAACAAAACATCCCACGCAATTGGACCTTCCAATCGAGAATGGATGTCATGCCAAGGCTCCCTCGGGCCGCCTTTCGCAATGGCAGCATCCACGAAATTAGGCTGATGAAAATCGTCGTGATGAGCAGTGTCCAAAGTCCTAAAAAGTGAATGAAATGGAGTATCATATCTCCCATCACAAAGATCAATACCTCCCACAAAGCTCACAATCCTCCTCATATTGGACCCTTTTCTTGGAAAATCACTATCCACTGCTACAATCTTTTGATGATGAGTGAACATAGTAGAAATCTGCAAATTCTGCACAATGCTTCCACCATCATCTGGATTTCTAGGGCATAACACACAATCCACACTAGAACCTTGAAAATATTGCTCAGTCTCTTCATCATGAGTGGCCATCAATCCATCTTTCTTAAGCAAATTAACAGAGGTTCTATCATCCCAAACAAGCATAAGTACTCTAACACCCTCACTTGCTTTCCTCTTAAGCAATTCACCAAGAGTCGCCTCGCCTCCCGATTTCGCCCTCCTCCCGTCCCTTATCAACGTGATCTCCGTATACACGGACCACCCGGTGATGTAAATCAAGTGCTTTGCATTCACAATAGCATCAAAAACATCCTCCCAACATCGGTGAGGCTCGTAGAACTTCCCTCCGGACAGGGGTATTTTCGGAATAAACTTGTCGGGAACATGAGCATCCGCAAACAACGAAACACGACAGCCCGTCCTCTGGGTGAAGAACGTGTACGGAACACCCGGATACTTCGAAGACTTAATCCCACGTGCGAAATTCCGATCACGATCAACATCGAAGAACTGCAACTTGACATGTATCTTGGAACCTCCATTGATGGGATTCTTGTCTTCATCCAATATCTCTGCCCATTTGTCCACCTCATCTCCTTCCAAGAGCTCGTCAACCGCCACGTAAGCTCGCCCGATCACCGTTGCGCCGATTGAGTTAGCCATTTTGACAGTGAATATAACATTGGATGCCATGTGGGCACAGTATATGTGGAAGGATTCAGACCACCTAGGATTGTTTGGTTCATTTTCAATCAACCTTGTTCTACCCACTCTAGACTTCTCCAAATCAACAGTTGCATATATTTTTGAAGTCCCTTTTCCTAAACCAACACTCTCTCCAATGTTCTCCATAAGCTACATTAATAAATAATATTAAGATCAACGAGGAAATTAAATTAATATCAATTTCATAATCAATTATAAATAAACTTAAATTAGAGTTATTTATATATATATACCTTGCCAAAGAAATTGCCGCCACCACCACCACCACCTTCACCTTGCAGTCTGTCCACTTCGAAGATGGTGACGTGGAGAGTCCCATGAAGCAATGTCTGTGACATTGTGTTAATTTCACCTGTAAATTTCATCATGAATTTAATGTAAGCTTTCCAGAACAATTTCGCAACTTTAAATTTCATCAAGAATTGTTACAAGAAACCTGCTTTGTGCCCAAGATTAATGATGAGATATAATTAAAGGATAGGTGTTGTAAAAAGATTACAAAAATGAAATAAAAAAATTGAAGGGGTGATTGATGAAGATGAAAAATGGAGTGTGATCCGATTTTGCTGTGTGCGAGAAAAGAATGGAACACTGATCCTAGAAAATAGGATTAATTGAACATTATTTCATCTGATTAATTGTTTTACAACTATTAAAAATTACTAAATAAAGCTTAGTTTAAATTTTTAGTTACTAATAATATGATTTAGGGTAAAGTTTTTAACCCATTTTTATAAGAAAAATTTATATTTGTATCCATAGTCATAAGAAAATAAATTTCTACCAATTTTAGGACAAAATCATTGTTCAGTAAAATTAATTTAGACATGTAATCCTATCAATGGAGGTAAATAACACTTAAAATTTGAGTTTTGATTACACTTAAATTAAATAAAACCCACTAATTAGTAGCCGAATATATATCGTAATAAAACTCCGAAATAATTGAACTGTGTTACATACATATGACACAAAAAGTAATGTGAAGTAGTGGTGTCTGGTTTAACCGAACCGGAACCGCCGGTATGGCTAATCAGGAAGGGGCTAACCGGAACCGAATCGGGATATGTTCGGTTACGGTTCTGGTTTGTAACCGGCAGTTGAACCGTAACCGGCGGTTTGGTTCGCCGGTTTATCCTTTTTTTTTTTTTTCCATTTATGATTTGACTCAAATTTTTACGATCATACAATATGACAATATAAAACAAACTATCTATGTTAAAAAATAAACAACTTTGTATAAATATCCAAAAATTACAACTTACAAACTTCTAAGTTTTAATTAAAAAAAATTAAGGACTTGATTGAAATGAGCAAAAAATGTTGTGTAATAGATGATGTGTCTCAAAGAAAGGAGGACATAATAAGACGTGCAATGAAACACGTCTCATTATCTCCTCCTTTGTTTGAGACACACCATTTATTACACAACATTCTTTGTTCAATTTCAATTAAGTCCTTCGTTTTTTTTAATATATGAAAGAAGAGGGAAATTTTTTTTGAAAGAGCTTGAGTTTAACATAGAATTGAATTGAAATTGAGCACAAAAGTTGAATCGAAACTTGAGAAGAGTAGGTCTTGTGTGAGACCGTCTCACGGATCTCATTCCGTGAGACGGGTCAACCCGACCCGGTCAAAGTCAAAAAGTCAATGGTCAACGGTCAATGGTCAACGTCAGTCAATGGTCGGTTAACACCGCTGACTTAAAAGTATTACATGATACACATAAAAGTATTACATCATATATATGAAAGTATTACATGATACATATAAAAGTATTACATCATATATATGAAAGTATTACATGATACTTTTATAGTTATTATGTGATATTTTCAAAAAGTATTATATGATATACATAAAAGTATTACATGGTGGTATTTTCAAAAAGTATTACATGATATATAAAAAAGTATTACATGATATACATAAAAGTATTACATAGTGATATTTTCAAAAAGTATCACATGATATACATAAAAGTACCACATCATATTTTATTATCATAATGTAATACTTTAAGGTGTACCATGTAATACTTTTATGTATATCGTGTGATACTTCATAATGTAATACTTTTATGTGTATCATGTGATACTTCATAATGTAATACTTTTAAGTGTACCATGTAATACTTTTATGTATATCATGTGATACTTCGTAATGTAATACTTTTAAATGTATCATGTAATACTTTTATGTATATCATGTGATACTTCATAATGTAATACTTTTATGTATATAATGTGATACTTTCAAAAAGTATTACATGATACACATAAAAGTATTACGTGGTGATATTTTGAAAAAGTATTACATGATACACATAAAAGTATTACCTCATATATATAAAAGTATTACATAATTTTTATATTCAACCCGACCCGACCCGTCTCACGGATTGGGATCCGTGAGACGGTCTCACCCAAGACTTTGTCACTTGAGAATTGAGAGAGAATTGGAAGAATGGTGTGAGAAATGAATTGGAGGATGGGGTATTTATAGAAAATTTTGCAAAAAAAAAAAAAACATATATCCTGACGGTTCGAACCGTCGGTTTGCAACAGTCAACAAATCTCGACCATTGATCTCCAACGATCGAGCGATCCGAGCCTCACGTGGCATTTTAAAAAAATATATATATATTTCGCGCGAACCGACGGTTCCGGCCACAACGGTTACTTTTTGCCGGAGCTCCGGCGACACGTGTCATTTTACGGCAAACACTTGTCATTTTCAAAAATTTTCAAAAAAAAAAAAAAAATTGGAAAACCGACGGTTCAAACCGCCGGTTCACGGTTCTCTAATATACGGAACCGGAACCGAACCGGAATGAAACCGGTTCACGGTTCCCGTTTGGAACCGGAACGGCCAATCGAACCGTTGACCCCCGGTTTCGAATTGACCGGTTCCGGTTTTTTCCAAATCGTGGGCAACTCTAATGTGAAGTCTGGAGAAGCTGAAGATGGGGGCTTTTTCGGATTTTTTTTTAATTTTATTTTATTTTTTAGAATGGTTCAATCATCATCTAGATTATTTTACTGCAAACGATCTTGCATTTTTATTTTTTAATAAGATAATTTATATTGGTAATGGCCTTTAATATATAGCAAACGTTTCTAATGTTGAAACAAAAAAATATATATTTAATTTGCAAATAATTTATTTAGTGTGTCTACTTAGATAAATAAACTTTACAGCTAATGAGGAATTTATTTTTAAAAATATCATACATGTGTTTAATTTATAAAGGGAAGGAAATCTGCACTCTAGTTTCTCTATCAATAGTTAGCAGGGAAATGCATTATCATATTTTCAATTTATGTCATTTTTAATTATTATCTATCTATCAATTTATTAAGGGTTAATTACATAAAAATACACGAACTTTGGGTTGAATTTCAATTGCAACATGAACTTTTAACTGTAACATAAAAAACGTTCAATTTAACGATTGTTTCAATTTGGGACACATTTGGATATAATTATTGATAACATTGATGTTTCAATGTTTAAAAATATAATTTTATAAGATTGATGCATATAAAATTTTATATGCATTATGTTATAATTTTATATGCATTAAAATTTTATAAATTTTATTGAATTTATAATTTTATTGCAAAATGTTTAATTTTATTAAATTAAAATACAACAAAATTTATATAATTTTAATGCATATAAAATTACAACATAATGCATATAAAATTTTATATGCATAAATCTTATAAAATTATATTTTTAAACATTGAAACATCAATGTTATCAATAATTATATCCAAACGTGTCCCAAATTGAAACAAACGTTAAATTGAACGTTTTTTATGTTACAGTTAAAAGTTCATGTTGCAATTGAAATTCAACCCAAAGTTCGTGCATTTTTATGTAATTAACCCATTTATTAAATATGTATAATTATTATGTCAAAAGTACTATGTCTGACAACACAAAAACTTATATGGAATAGTTTCACGGATCTCTTTATGTGAAATAGATCTTTTAACCCGACCTAATCCATTGCATACCCACAAACCCCCCTTAAATTAAATCCATCACTCCCAACACCAGCCCACCACTACATAATAAACTTATCAGTCCAACAATCCCCATATGCACAAAGTCAATCCAACTAAAGCACTCACAAACAGTTTCGTCGCACCAAACAACAAATTAATTTGTTGCATGCCAACCTTGAAAATAATTTGTCCCACTGTTAGGGCTGTTTGGATACGGTATACCGAAATTTTTTTGCTATACTGAATAACTTACCGAAAATTTCGGTATGTCAAAAAACATACCGATACCGTACCGAAATTTTCGATATACCGAATTTCAGCATACCAAATTTTCGGTAAATTGATAGCCTATACCGTTTGATACCGAATTACCAAATTTTTTGGTATATCGAAATTTACCGTCTTACCATACCAAAATTTACCGAAAATTACCAAATTTACCGAATATTACTGAAATAATAATAATAATAATATATTATTAATATTAATATATTCCGGTATTTCGGTGTATACCAAAATACCGAAAAATTCTAAATTGCCATACCGATACCGTATCGAAATTTTCGGTACGTTATCATACCATACCGAAATTTCGGTATACCGAAATTTTCGACATTTTCGGTATTTTTCGATATGTGCGGTATACCGAAATTTTCGGTATTTTGTCCAACCCTACCCACTGTCACATTTGACCAACCAAGTGTGATATTTGAATTTTTTACTTTTTTTTATGTGAAAGGATTTATGATGAATCTCCCTATAATTTAATGGACAATAATAATAGCAATCGAATTCTTTGTTGAAAACTTCTAAATAGTATTCTATCTTATTAATATAAGTTACGTAAAATTAATTATATAATAATTTTTTCATATGATATATTTTTATAAATTATAATGTAATGGTTTTTTTTAATATAATGCAAATTTTATGAATAAAAGTATTAGTTATGATGTACTTGCAAGCTGCAGCAGTGAAGTAAATTATCAGTTTATATTTTTGATTTTTTGCAGCTATAAGTATTACTAATAGTCATATCAGTATATGTGTTTTGCATTTAGTACATATATTTATCAATATTTTTACAATAGTTATCGATATTTAGCGATATTTTCCTAATATTCCATCAATATTTCACATATTTCCTTGATATTTCACAAATTTTTCTATAATTTGTACCATGAAACCATATATATTGAAATTGATACTGATATTTATTGATATTTTTCGATATTTCACCTATTTTCCTACCATTTGTACCGAATCCACTGATATTCGAAATCAATACCAATATTTTGACAAAATTTCTGGTTTCATTACTGGTTATGTGAAAAAATGAAAATATTGGAAATATATGGATTGCACCTCATTTTTTTATCGATCACATGAAAAAATAGAAATATATACAAATATCTGAGATATTTTTGGTTGGGAAGCACTAGTTTCATTGGTCAAATTGAGTTTGAATCAAATGAAAATCAGAAAATTAAAAATACAATTTTCATTTCGATGCTACGTCTAGCAATAATACTTCATTGCATATACATTGTAATATATATATATATATATATATATATATATATATGGGCGGATAGGGGCAGTTGCCCCGCAAAATTTTTAGCAAAAAATACATATTATATTATATTTTTAACTTTATATTTTATTTTTGAAATCATTTCTAAGTAAAATTATTGAAAGATAAATGTGTGTTTAAAATTATATTCATATGTACCTATAAAATATTGATTCTTTTTTTTTTTTAGAGTTAAAACTTAAAAATCTATTCACATGCTCTGATACTCACCCCCCAAATGTATGATCCTGGATCCGCTACTATATATATATATATATATATATATATATATATATATATATATATTGATATAATATGTGCTGCTCTGATTTGTCCATATTTTAATTAATCTATGCAATGGCAGCTTAAATTTAGTAAACAACACGTTACTCTTTTGTCACTTATTAGGTGGTCGACTTGAATTGGCGTCAATTTTATTTACGTGATTTACAGTCTACACTTTTTCATATATATGTTTGTCTTTGTATGCGAATTATAAATAAAATTAGCAAAAGATAAGCTATTAACAAGAGGAAGAAAAAAAACTATTCCTCTATAAGAAAAGAGAATTCAAGCTACTACAAGAAATAATTAAATTTTCAAGTAATAAAAAAATTTACGTATTAATATATACCTTTTGTAATATTTAAATTTACATAAACTTGAAAGGTTAACTAAAATTACGAGGTCGGCGTTAACGGCTAATCAATCCCCGCCACCTACTTTTTAATCATAAATACTGAATACAATCCCATTTTAATTTAAAAAAGAAATAAAAACTAAACTTAGATATGATTAATATACTTATATAATATTATCAACTACAAAGCACACATTACACCAATCAATGAATCAATATAATATAATATGAAAATTATTTAATCACTTTTCTCATCACAATGACTTGAGTATGATATTGTCTTCAGATGCCCCACCATTTGAATTCAATGTAGATAATTATTCAATTGAGAAGTGTGAAGAGTTAGTATCATATATAGTGTAGGGCTACATTATATAGAAAGTAGATGATTATTATTTAATTTTGCATGTGATGAAACAATGATTTTATAAGCATTCCTTATTTGACATTTGAATTAATTAATGATCCTGCATGCCCTTAAATTGTTCTTGTTTCTATGTTGGTCTTCATAGCTAAAAATAGTCTCAGAAACATTACCAAATTAGTGTTTCTCTAGCACCATTCCTTTTAATTAAGAAAATAGTCAGAGAAACAATACCAAATTCAATCTCACTTTTTGAGTAAATAGGTAGAGATATATATATATATATATATATATATATATATATATAATCTTTTGTAAGTTGATATTTACTTCAACATGTCACACTTTGAACTTAATAAAGTATTTCAAGTCTGATATGCCCACATGTTTATGTTTATCCATATATAATATATATTTATAATTTACTAAACATAATTATTAATTTATATAATAAATAATCTAACAAATTTATTTATCCTTTTTTAATTGCCTTTTAACCTAATTTTGTAGCTTCAGATTTTTTTAATTATCAATATTATACTTTATGTTTATATCAACAAAATTCAGTATGTTGTCATATATACAATAAAATACTCCTTTCATCCCAAAATAAGTTTTGTCTTAGGTTTTTTTCACACAAATTAAAAAAAGTCTACCACTCTTTTTTCTTGATATCTTATGATAACACTTATTTTGGGATATTTATTTATTTTGTTAAAACAACATTTATTTTTTAGTGGATGAAATATATATATCAACACAAAAGGTAAAAAAAGTATATCAATAAAGTGTAGTGTATGACATGTAACATGGATTTTACTATAAAAAAGTAGATATAAGTGATATTATTGTTGGTGAGCTATGTACATGGAATTTTGAAAAGTCATTAATTAGCACTTACTATAACTTATTCAGTCTTAAAATGCTAACCTATTCCAATAATTAAGCCAATAACCCAAGTTCATTAATTAGCACTTACTATGATTTAGCAGTATAACTGCACGGCTACTGAATATATATTCATATAATTGCTAAAACAGTACAACGTTTTCTTCCCAAAAAGTACAAAAATTATGTATACAAACTGCAGTTACTGCACCAAACTGTACAACCCCCCCGTCTCTCTGCGCATTGTAACCGTTGGGTTAAATTCAAAATTGTGAAATCCAACGTTGATTATTTGATCTCTTTCTTTCTCTAATGCTTTAAAATTTTATTCTTTTTCATTTTTTAATTAATTAAAATTAATTCTAATTAGATGAAAATGATATTTGTTTATTTCAAATTTCTTAATCAAACATCACCTTATTATATGTTTATAATATTTATATCTCTATGATGGAAAGTGTACATTTTAAGATGTTATTAGGTATCTGTAGAAATGCAGTTTGATATTCATTTTTAACGAAAAAAATTCACAAATTTATAGACGTAAAAAAATAATTACATTTGAATAAAAAGATTAGAAGTATAAAAATTAATTATCTTATGAAAACATTATCATTGAGTTCTTAGTTTTATTATTATTATTTTTTATGAAATGATAGACAATTGTATTTAAATTTTGTTAAATATAAATGATAATAAAATTTTATTTGAATCTAATAAAATGTTAACCGAGATCTCTCCCGTCATTGATCTAGTCATCATCATTTACTAAACTTAGATCCATGTTTGTCTTGACCCTCTACACGTGTCCATGGAAGCAATAAAACACGCACCACATTATATTAATATAAATATCATTTAATTATTGATAAAACTGAAAAAAAAAAAATCAATTTACCCTTCATCTATACTAAAAATGCAGTGTCACCCATAACTTTTTTGTTTAGGCCGGATAAAATCTTAACCTTTCATTTTGGAGGTGCCAAATTGATACTTTTTTTCTTTATAAAACATAAAACAAACCACATTATTGATTCTCTTAGATACGAAGTATCAATTTTTACTTATACCTCTCACTTTAATTAGTCTTAATCTAGTTTATTACCTTATTTAATCTCACTCAACCTTTTACATTATTGTAATAAAACAGTATAGAAAGACTTGATTTAAAAACTAATTATGACTTTTGTAACATGGTTTTTTTTATTTACAAATAATTGATTTTCAGATGAAGTAATAAATAAAAATTCTTGGTCTTAAAAGTAGTATAAATTCAGCCCTAGAGTATCCATTCTTTAGGACCACTGCACCCAAAAAGGTCTTTTTCTCTAATCTGGCCAACAACATCATCATTCTTGTGTTCGATGCTATATATCTTGCTCCAAATGTTACCTTACCTTAGATCATTTTTCATTGCATGAATATATTTTTCTCTTAGTGTATGTATATACACACACACAATAATTCAAGAATTTTGAATTCCAGTCTTCAAAATCATGGTTCAGAAGAAAAAATTCAGAGGAGTGAGGCAGCGCCACTGGGGTTCTTGGGTGGCCGAGATTCGCCACCCGTTGCTGTAAGTTACTTGAAATTTACATCAATCGTCTCAAGTTTAATTCGAATAAATTACAATTTATGTTACATCTTAAAAAATGTTTTTTTGTTTATGTTAGTTAAATTAGTAATGATTTTTGGGCAGGAAGAGGAGGGTGTGGCTAGGGACATTCGAGACGGCGGAGGCGGCGGCGCGTGCCTACGACGAGGCGGCGGTTCTGATCAGCGGCAGAAATGCCAAAACTAATTTCCCTGTTTCCGGTGATCAAGAAACCGGCGGAGACTTTTCTCCACCACCTCCGGCGGCGGCGGCGCCACCTTCTTCGTTCTCGTCGTTTCTGAACGAGAAGCTTCGGAAATGCTGCAAAACGCCGTCGGCTTCGGTGACATGCCTGAGGCTGGATACAGAGAGCTCTCACATTGGGGTGTGGCAGAAACGGGCCGGGTCGGAATCCGACTCGAACTGGGTCATGACTATTGAGCTCGGGAAGAAGAAGGAGGGTGGCCGGAGTGGAGGAGCGGCGGCGGAGCAGACTTCGACGTCGGCGATCGGAGAAAAGGGAGATGGAGCTGATGAAGAGGAGAAGATTGCATTGCAAATGATTGAAGAGCTTATGAATTAATGAGATTAGTTAACTTTAAAATGCATGGTTTTTCATCAAGAATTTAATTAAAGGGTGTGTAAAATTACTATATATATAGTTATTATATACATATATAGAATTATATGTATGGGCACCATTATGAAATATTTATATGTATGGAAATTATGAAGTGTATTATTAATTATCAAGCATAATATATATACACATGGTTTAAATCTTTAAGATTGGTTTATGTTTGGTCATTAATTTTGTCCAATTTCAATTTTAATCATTTTGCCTTCAACTCGTTATGTACACATTAGTGCTCAATTTTCCAAATATCAATTTAATATAGTATAACAATTTTTAATCACACTTTTAAAATATTTTTTTATCCACAATGATAAAAAATGACAAAAATACATTTATTGTTGATCTGTGTATAAGAGTGAAATATATATCACAACATAGTGTTTATTGTTATATGCATTTTATAACATAATAATATATCATAAAATGTATTACATGACATTAACGAATAACATATTATGTATTTAAAGGCAAACCCATATTGATCGAAATGGTCACTATTAAGGGTTCAAACATATGGGTAAATTGTTGATAACCTCATAATCCAACTTAGTAGTTGAAATGGTTAGAGTTATATTTAAATAGAGTAAAATAATAAAGATTAAAAAACCTAACAATTTCATAAGTACATAAACATAAAGTATTCATTGATGAGTTCATGCATGGTAAGTCAATTGTCAATATGGAATTGTGCTGCTACTTTTTTAGACATAATAAACTGTATGTTTGAGGTTTAAACCAATAATGGTGTGTTGTATCATAAAAGTTGCACTTGTCTATGGCCTTGCTTTATTCAACCAAATCCATCTTAATCATTTATTTTAAATAGTAGGTATTCTATATTATATTTCAATATCATCTGGACTTGGTTGAACTTTTATTTACTAATGTTTCATGAGATATAATTAGTACATGCTTAATCAAAAAATGAAATGACATCTCCAATTTCAAAGTTGTATTTCATTTCCCTATTTGAATAATTGGATTTGTTCCTATATATGTTTTGAAAAAGACTTAGATATCTTATTAGACAAATTAACTCGATTTTACTATATTTTAACTCATAATTTAGAAAGTTGTAATTTTGTCTTCGTTCTATTCAAACAGATAGACACCCCCTCCAGTCTTACTATTGTCGTCATTGTGGATGATACCAAAACATGTATTAAATGAAAGCTATCAACAATGAATCGAATCACGAATTTTATAGCACCGATTACCTAGTTAGTTGTCGTTTCCACCGCATATTAATAACGAGAGAGGTGATAGAGTTCTCAACTTTTTCATTAATGGAGTCTTTTGGAGGTTCAATATTTTTTGGAGTTTTTTTTCCTTTTTTCTTAGTTGAATCTTTTTATTTAAGAGTAAATAGCTTCACTCTTGGTAAATTATCATTAAGCATCATACTTAATAATTAAAATGATGAGCAAATTGAGCACCATTTAAACTTACGTTGGCCTATTATAGTAAGATGTTTTGTAAGATTTAATTGTTAAATGAAATGTGGATATTTTTTGAGTTTTATACAGCCTTTTTTTATGTGGTTATTAAGAACATGATCATTTTCCCATTGGGTAAAAATATATTCTTTCAATAATCCTATAATATTTATAATAGATTGTGGTTGAGATCTAAATAAAAGATAATGTATGTAATAGATTATGATATTAATAAAGTTTTGTGGTTTTTTAAAGGGACAATTGATACTTTTAATTTAAAAATCAGATGTTTATAAAGTTTATGATTTTGATTTTTCTATTTATTGTGATGGCTTTTGTGCGTCGAGTGTAAGTTTCGGAAACATTATTGCATATTGCTAAAAATTGGGGGTAAATATAGTAAGGAAAATGGCTAAACAACTTATTCTTGTTACATGGATACTGTCAAGTGATGTATGGATGAAATTGAATATTGATGGAGCTTCGAAAGGTAATTCGGATCCGACAGGAATTTAGGGGTGTTATTCGTAATTCTGATGGTGCTTTATATTTCTCATATAAATCTTAATCCTTTCGTCTTTGGATAATCATTAAATTGACACCATATGTATTTTAAAAATCTACATAATTGATGCTAGTCGCCAATCACCATTAATGGGCGGGTCAAATGAAATACATATTTTGGCAATCAAATAAGGTATAGGTGATGAAAACGATTTTAACTTTGCGATAAAAATCCTAATGCCCGTTTTTTCACTTTCATTCCCACACGCTATCAAAAGAAATCGCTAATTCAGAAACCGCTTTCTCGTCAAAATTCACAGAGAAGGGGAATAACAGTTAGCGTGACCAGATTCCGATAACAGCGAAAATGTTGCTCGCTGTATTGATCGCCAACTCCGAAGGCAATATTCTTGTTGAACGGTAATCCAACTTTCTCTGTAAATTTCATACCAATTTCTATGGATATAATCCAGTTTTTCAGTCGTATTTTCCCGTATTCTGATCTGGGTTTTATACTTCTTTCATCTTGTTTCAGTTCATTCTTACGTTGAAATTAAGTTTCGATCCATACCGAATTCAATGTAGCGTGATTAGATCTGTAGTTGTTTATGTTTCTATTGATTTTATGTACTCAGAGGTGTATTTTTTCTTAGAATGAAGGGATTAATCCTGAAATTGACTACGGTTTATCAAATAATTTAAGATTTGAACTTCACTTCATTCTGAATAATTAAAATTTAAAGGAGTAAAGTTGGAATTTCTGAGAATCAATGCAATTTTAGTGAGTATGTTTTAATTAGAGAAAATATAAGGTTGAGACTTCCTTTTCTATTAAAAATTAATTTGGTTGGTTGGATGTTGTAGTTTCAATGGAGTTCCAGCCGAGGAACGTCTGCATTGGAGATCTTTCTTGGTGAAACTGGGTGCAGATAATCTTAGAGGAGTCAAGAATGAGGAGCTCCTTGTTGCTAATCACAAGTATGTGATGATTTTTCTTGGCCTTTCCAATTGTGCTTGTGAATAGAAGGTTTAGTCCTTATGCATATTTCTGTGAGGAGTTACTATCAAACTTGGCATCAAATATGAAATGCATAATACTTGAACTGATGTGAATTTTTAGAGTTGGATTTCATTTGATCATTTCTTGACATATAAGTCTAGTTTAGAGATAAATCTGCAAGTGTAGCTTTTCTCACTTATGTGCGATTTTTCTTCTCTTCATAAGCTTTGATGCTGTCTGTAGTTGTATTTACTGTTGTGAAAATAACATAAGGTACTATAAGGGAAATCCTAATTTTATTATTGCTAATAGTTATGTCATTGCTGCACTTCCATGCTAGAGCTCAACTGAAGCTTTTCTTGCTGACTCTGGGGGATTGCTGATATAATGTATAGTATCTGTGATCTCTTGAATTTAAACACTAGTTATGAAGATGGGAAGCTAATTGTGAAATCATATATATGGACAAGGTGGATCTGACCCACTTCCTTCCCTCAGCTGAATAAGTGTCTTTCTAGTTGACATCCTTTGCTTTTGTGAATGAAGATGTAGCGTCAAATTGTAAATAAGAAAATACCTCTGGATACTACTACTGTTCGATTATTTGAATCATCTCTCACTATACATTAATGTTGTGCTGTACAGGTCAGTGTATATTGTATACACAGTGCTTGGAGATGTCAGTATATTCATTGTTGGCAAGGATGAGTATGATGAACTTGCCTGTAAGTAAATCATTCAGCTGCTATTGATATTGGGCAGGCAATGATAAACACAATGGACATGCTATTATAATTTCTGATGGTGTTTGATAATCAACTTTGAATCATTTTATCTTGATCTTGTCCTTTTCTTCATCTAGTGTCGGAAGCTATCTTTGTGATAACCTCGGCCCTGAAGGATGTATGTGGAAAACCTCCAACTGAACGCCTATTTCTCGACAAATATGGAAAAATATGCTTGTGCTTGGATGAGATTGTGTGGAAGGTGGGATTATCTCAACTTTTGATCCATGATAATACAATTGCCTTTTTGATGGAATACTCATCACTTGGAAAGTCCATAATATGAACTCTTGTTAACCATCTTGCATTTTTCAGCTTCTAATCTTTATTGAAGGGTTGCATTGTTTAGCTCTTGTTGTGCATGCTGTACCCTTTTAACCTCATGAAATCTTTTGGTTCATCAGTTCCATGTGATTAAAATAGCTATGAGCTTGCCCTATGTACACCACAAAATTTGCAATTTTTCCATGTTGAGTTTATGAACCAAATATAACCAATTACTGAAACTACTTTCTACAGTCCTCAATACACATTGCAAAAATCTCTGTTGTATCACATTATGGACTTAAAAAAACTACAGTTTTGCTTATGTGATTGTTGCACTTTCTTCTTTGAAGGGTCTGTTGGAGAACACGGACAAAGATAGAATCAAGAGACTTATACGATTAAAACCACCAACTGACTTCTGATGGACAAGCAACTTGCATTCTCTGATTTATGAAGGACTTGTTCATGCTGCAATGTATCATACCCATGCATGGCAAGTGCACATTCATGAATTGTTTTGATTGCTTTTTGAGTCTATTTAGTACTATACTACTGTGGCTTTAGCTGTAGTCATAGTCGTTCTTCACTCGCTACTCAGATTTTGTTCTGATCTAGCACTATGCTTCTTCTTAACACCAATACCTCAACAAAACTTCAGTTTGTTGAAGAGATCTTTCTGATTTCAAGCAGTTGGATGTACTTTAATTTCATGAAGGCATTGTTCTATTTATTTATGGGAGCTGTTTAATTATTATCTACTTTCCTTTATTTGAATACTTTCCAAAATGCAGGGAGATGTGATTGAGTCATTATCAACGTTTTTAGAATCGGAGTCATGTAAATGTTACATTATTGGGACACTTTCTATGGCACATATCAGGTCTCTACTAGTGTCACAACGAAGTTGGTGTCATGGTACAAATTGAAAAGGTAATGTCTAAATATAATGGATACAAATCTCTAGAATTCTCTTATTCTTCTCTACAAGAACTTCATTTGAATTTTTGAATTTTGAAGTCAGAATCTTCAATTAGATCTTTAAACTTTTATTCGATTTGAATAACGTTGAAGTTTGATGCTAAATGTTGGTTGAATCTATGAAAAATACTGTTGAATTCAACGTGTTTTTGCCTTAAATTTGGAAAAAAAAAAAAAAAACATTGTTGAATCTGCTAGAAATGTCATTGAGTTGTTTTAGCAATGCGATAAAAATCGTGAGATTTTATATTGGTGACCAACTTTATTTTTGAAAAAACGTCTAGATATTTGAAATTCTTAAAAAAATATTATTCATATTATAAAATATTGTAACATAAAAACAAGAATAAATTCAAAAAGATTCTCCTAAAAAATTTAAAGGAGTTTTTGTAATTTATACTTTTATATAATTAGTAGGGCTGCAAATGAGTCGAGCCGAGCTTGACTTGTTCGTTGTTCGTTTATTTAATTATTGGGTTGTTTAAACTTGGCTCGAACTTGTTTAGAATTATGTTTTTGTGTTCGAACTTGTTCAAGTTCCTTTATTAATGTTCAAGTTTGTTTATTTAACATTCGTGAACAAGTTTAAATAAATTAGACGATTTTATTCGTGAATATTAAACAAATTAACTTTGTTCACGAACTAGTTTGAATATGACTTAAATGAGCTTGTTCACGAATACTAAACAAACTTTATTTACGAATAAACTCAAAATTTTAAATGAACTTGATCGTGAACACTAAACAAATTTTATTGATAAAAATTTTCTATTTATTATATATGTTGTTATATCTATCATATTATTCATCTCTCCCATCAATATTCTAGCTTTTTTTAATTATGTTTTTTTTTTGTAAATTTTAAATATTAAAGATTATAGAAATCCTTAAATTTTCATTTTAATTATATTATAAATAACTCAAATCAAAATTTCTTAATAGTTTCTATAATTTAATGCAGTAATTATTCATTATTTAAATGTTTCATGAATCTTTTAAATCAAAACACTTTTATTTCAGTTATTTTTTCTCTAATTTTGTTATTTATCAAAATAAACTATTTATAATATTGGTTATAATTAATAATATAAAAAGAGCACATGTTAATTGGACTGTGAATGTTTTGAGCATTATATAACATAATTATTAAATTTTAAATAAAAAAAATAACACACTTGCCTTAATTAGTTAATATAATTATTAATAATATATCTTGAGTATAAATTTTTTTAAAGAGAGAATGACACGTGTCAATTGGTTGTTCTTTTATATATATAAAAATATTTTTTTATATAATTATTAAAAAATAATTAAAAATATCAATGATCAAATAAACGAGTATATTAAGAGCTCGTTCATGAACGGTAGATGAACTTGTTCATGAACATAAACGAGTTTGAGCACAACATTGTTTGTGTTAAGTTCATTTAATAAACGAACATGAAATTTGACTCATTTATTAATCGTTTAATAAACGAACCAAACACAAACGAGCTCGTTCATGAGTAGTTCACGAACAATGTGGTCATCTACAGCCCTAATAATTAGTACGAATCAAGCCCAACCCGATTATAATTGTCAATTTAACAAGAATATATAAATATTAACTTTCCTTATTAAAAAAAAAATCAAAACAAAATAGCAATAGTATAGTTTCTTTTTCTTTTCTTTTTTCCCCGGAGGAAAGTATTTATTTTCGAAGCTAATTGGATAATATTTTTTAACTATTTATATTGCCCTTATGTTTGTAACACGCTCCCTCTCTCTCTTTTAAAACCCAGATCTCTAGGGTTTATCTCTCAATCTCCAACACTCGTCTGCTTCCCAAATCTCTCGCAGTTAACCTCAAGGTACGCATCAAAACCGTACAACTGAATTTTATTCATTTATCTTTCATTTTCGGAAGAAATTGGAATTCGAAAAGTGCTCACTTGAGCTGAAATTTGGTGTTTTGTTCGATTTTCAGGCAGAATGGGTGAAGTAAAGGACAGCGAAGTGTACGAGGAGGAGCTCCTCGACTACGAGGAAGAAGATGAGAAAGCCCCTGACTCCGTCAACGGCAAGGCCGGCAGCGAGACGGTCAAAAAGTAATTTAATTGCTAATTTGAACTTTGGTTTCTGTTTGGATGAATGAAAACTTTGTTGAACATTTATTGCTAAGTTGTTTGTGAAGGCGTAAATTTCAATTTTTCAGAAAATTAGTTGGAGTCGTAGATTGGGTGATTGGGGAATTTGATATATGTCAGACTGAGTTAAATATGTAGATGTTGGAAGATCTCCAAATTAAGATAAATATTTTAGACATTGATTAGATGTACCCTGTGAGTGAAATGGTAACTGTGAAGGTCTAAGTATGAGTTAGTCATTAGTCATTTGAGATTGCATTTGTAGTTACATTAAAGTTGCTGAAAAGTGGGTTATAGGAGTTTCTAGCTTGGTGTGTAAAATTTGTAATTGTTCAAGCAGGTCTTTTTTTTTTGGGGTGGGGGGTTCTGTAAGAAATCAATGATTAAATGAAAACTTTCTTGTTGTCTGGTTTTGCGAGTGTGTGAATATTTTCCAGGTGAGACTGTTGTATTATTCTTTCATTCATGTGTACACCAAATCATTCTTCACTGTCATGTTCTTGACATCATTATTGTTGCATGACTTCCTTGCGGTGGCTTACCCTTTTATCCTTTTTGTTGATTTAGGGGCTATGTTGGGATTCATAGTTCGGGATTCAGAGATTTCTTATTGAAGCCAGAACTTCTTCGAGCTATTGTGGATTCTGGGTTTGAACATCCTTCAGAAGGTACAACTCAAGTCTTGTGTAAAATATTTTTATAATACAAAGTGAGATGGTATGACCGTGCTTAGCTTCACACAATCTTCTGAATTCCCTTTTTCAGTATTGTTCTCCAGAAATAATCTCTTATTTACCTGGTGATTTGACCAAAAAAAAAATCTTATTGAAAGTAATGGTCATTAAATTCTAAATGAGGAGCTTTCCCCACAAATAGGCAAGTACTTCTTGATGAAGGGGTCAGAAGGTTTATCTCTTTTTGGACTGCATATGTTGTTTGTGATTCTACCTAAAAAATTTCCCTTTATTCAATGAATGTAGTTTTCTGTGCAATAATTTTTTCTTTTTTAGTCATCCGACATTAAAGTGTTTACAGGTTTCTTTATTTTTAATATCTTGTGGCTTTCCCCCTTGATAAGCATTTCATTCAACTCACTGCTTGTTTCATTTCCTTTCAGGTAACAATTAATACCACACTCTTGATTTCAATCCAAAAATTGGTCTAATAAACCTTTCAATTAAAAGAATCTTGAAGAACATTTTAACTTATTGAGGATTCATGCGACTGGATTTTCCTTGTACTTCTCATCAGTTCAACATGAGTGTATACCTCAAGCAATCTTAGGAATGGATGTCATTTGTCAAGCAAAGTCTGGGATGGGGAAGACTGCTGTATTTGTTCTATCCACCCTGCAACAAATTGAACCTGTGTCTGGTCAAGTGGCTGCCCTTGTCCTCTGTCATACAAGAGAATTAGCATATCAGGTATGCCTTGCTGGTGCATCTTCATGCATTTCAATATTTCTTTTTGTATTACTATTAATTTTTTGTTTTCCACGTGTTGACCAATATGTTTGTAAAACAATGTACAATCCAATCCCTACCATGTAAGTTAAACTTACCAGAATTTTATCTCTGCTTTTTGGCAGATTTGCAATGAGTTCGAGCGATTTAGTACCTACCTGCCTGATGTTAAAGTTGCAGTGTTCTATGGTGGTGTCAACATTAAGATCCACAAGGATTTACTGAAGAATGAATGCCCCCATATTGTTGTAGGAACACCTGGAAGAATATTGGCTCTTGCAAGAGATAAGGATCTTGGTTTAAAAAATGTCAGGCACTTCATTCTTGATGAGTGCGATAAGATGCTTGAGTCACTTGGTAAGTTTTTTTTCTGTTAAGTGCTAGTGTATAGCTTTACGATATGGAAAATACAACATAACATTAACCAGTAACTTTTATCAGACATGAGAAGAGATGTTCAAGAGATTTTCAAGATGACCCCTCATGATAAGCAAGTGATGATGTTCTCAGCTACACTCAGTAAGGAGATTCGTCCTGTTTGCAAAAAGTTCATGCAAGATGTAATTTTCTGCAACCTGTATTCTTTTAGATATATTAATTGCTTCTATTCATGTAACACTCTTAATATTTTTATTCTTGGCTCCCTTTGAGGGTTTGTGGTACATATTGCCACTCAAATGGTATATGGACATCCTGCATTCCAAAAACTCAACGAGTTGCTGATGACACTGAAATTTGTTCTAGTGATTCTAATTGGTTGGCTTGGTCTAAGATATTCAAGCTAGATAATGAAGAGTGATTTTAAGTTGCAACCTCTATAAGTAGATAATGGTTGGCAGCTGGTTGTTTTTGCATCGTTGGCAACATTTCAATCAATTCTTGAGTGATTTATTTATTATTATTTTTTTTTTGTAGCCAATGGAAATTTATGTTGATGATGAAGCCAAGTTGACTCTTCACGGGCTTGTACAGGTACAGACTGATTCGTGTGGTTAGAGACATAATATTTTATTTTCCTAATAATGAGCATTTTATCATTATAATTTTTATTTCTCTTTCCAGCATTACATCAAGCTGACAGAGCTAGAGAAGAACCGAAAATTAAATGACCTTCTTGATGCTCTAGACTTCAACCAAGTCGTCATTTTTGTTAAAAGTGTAGGCCGAGCTGCTGAACTGAACAAGTTGCTTGTCGAATGCAACTTCCCATCTATATGCATCCATTCTGGAATGTCTCAGGAAGAAAGGTATGAATAGTTTTTTAAAACTATGACACGTGTGCAATTAAATATTATCAGAGAACTTGTGTACCCTGAATTGTTCATCTTCATGTAATTATTTGACCATACCTTTCTTTTGTTGTCCTTTACAGGTTGACACGCTACAAAGGTTTTAAAGAGGGTCTGAAACGAATTTTAGTTGCAACTGATTTAGTAGGAAGAGGAATTGACATTGAGCGTGTTAATATTGTCATAAATTATGATATGCCAGATTCTGCTGATACTTACCTTCACAGGGTAAGTTTTGTCATCCAATATGTCTGTTCAAGTTATTGGCTGTACTCGCTTAGCTGATCCACATTGTTATCGAATTTGCTGATACTGTAGGTAGGCCGAGCTGGTCGATTTGGCACCAAAGGGCTTGCAATTACATTTGTATCATCTGCATCAGATTCTGATGTTTTAAATCAGGTAAATATGAGCATGATGTTGCCTTTTTCTCATGAACTTTATGTGCTTCGGAGTTTAAAATATGCCCTTTCCTCTGAACAGGTTCAAGAAAGATTTGAAGTGGATATTAAGGAGCTCCCTGAGCAAATTGATACTGCCACATATAGTATGTCTTCAACTTGTTCTTCTCGTTTATATGTGAAACTGAATTTTAGTAAATTAGTTTGGGGTCTATCTTGCATTAGCTACTCTTTCACCACCCAATTGTGCATTTTACAAATGTATGATCAGTATGATTCTCATTTAGTGTTATGTGTATGAATTCTCTCTTGTTATTGCTATGACAATATTTCATACTAATTTCGATAAGATCTAGAGACTGGATACATGATTGAGAACAAGGTTCAAGGGCCTTTTTTTTTTTTTTTTTTCGTGTACCAAATATCAAATACTTCTAGATCCCTTTGTGGCATATAGATTTGATATTTTGCATTTCTACTAATCTGCCCCTGGCTTGGCCTGCTAAGGTTGCAGTATTCCTTTCGGTAGCCACCCAGCACTTTTTCCTTAACTCTTTCAATTTTATTTTAACCATTTACAGTATATACAAAATCTAACCTAGGGTAGTTAGACAATATGATTGACATCAAATTGGATCGCCTTTTAAGTGCTTATAAATCCTGGTGTTGCAGTTGGTTTTAGTCAGCTTAATGTGTGATTAATCTCCAGAGTATCCCAGAGTTGTAATTAGTATAAAGCTTCAAGTATTGATATATGAATTTCTTCATTTCTGCTTTATGATCCCTGTATTTATGTTAAATTATGCTCTGAAGAATCTCATTCCTTACTTGCTTTGTTATCTCTGTCTTTTCCAGTGCCATCTTAATTTCTAGCTCCTGGTGGCTCGGCTGAGTGGTTCCGTTCGAGTCCTTGAATCCTTAGTGATAAAGAGTGAGGGTAATAGCTTATCCTTTCTCTTCGAAGACAAGAGAGTAGAGATTAACCGTTTAGATTCTGTTGTATCATTGACAATTCTTATCTTTGTTTTTATTTGGATCTTAAGAGCATTAATATTCTCTCGACATGTATTGGAAGTCTGGAGAAAAGAAATTACTGTTGCTACTGTTTTATTTATCTTTTATTGTTGGATTAATATTTACTGTTTGATTTACTCCATTTCAATTGCAAGTTAACTATTTTGTGGTGCTTTGGTCGATTTTTCTATTACATTACATGAAGATTAGGTGTATTCAGTTTAGGTTCTGAGTTATTTTTTACGAGATATTTTTTCTGCTGGTATTGATTATTGTTTTCAATATTTGATTGGATTGATTGCTTTTGGCTTTTGAACGAGAATTAGTAGGGAGGGTACTTTTTATATTGCAAAACTAATGTGTACCAACATAACAAAATAAAAAAAAAAAACGAAAATAAGTTGGAGCAAGATTAAAGACAAATTGAAAATGGGCCCCGCTATCCGCACCCTTATAATTACTAAACACACCTCAATTCAAGTGTTACTGTTCACTATAATTACTAAATATACCTCAACTCAAGTGTTACTGTTCACTTTATAAGGGTGCGGATAGCCGGGCCCATTGAAAATACATGGGAATTATTTAAAGAAGTCATAATTGAAATGAACTCATTTTCATCGTATAAAATTATTTATAATCAGACAATCTTATAATTATTTAAAGATTGTAAATGAAAATTTAATATATTTTGATTCGGTAGAGTGGAAGAGATCTGTTAAAAGTGGTATCATTATTTATTTCATAATATTTTATTTTTATTCATCTTATTTCATTAGTTTGTGTGGTAAAACTGGTATTTCGTGTTTAGAAGCAGACTGACCACGTGGAACGTTCCAGTGTGCTAGAGAACACGAACAATATATATGCACCCCTGAAACGAAAAAGAGATAAAACTTCAGTTTTTTGTCCTAGCCGACTGGGCCCACTATACCAACCAGTAATATCGAGGAAGAAAAAATAATTGTGGTGCAACCAACTACAGCAGATCACAAATAACCCAAAATGCTCAAACCTGAATCAAAACCCCTAACCTAAAAACCCTCCACCTCAACACAGAGACATGAGACACCGGTACCCTATAATATATTATGTATTTGAGTATACATTCACTCCATTACTGTTTGCTGTTCTATCAGCAGCCCTATACGAATCTGCCATTTTCGGAGACCGGATTTTGTTTCCTTTATCATTTTATTGATTCATTATCTGGGATTTTGTGTTGCATTTCATTGATTCTTTCTGTTTCTTGAGATATCGTATTTTATGCAATATCCTTCTTTTCTTTTTTCTTTTCTTTTTTGCCCATAAGGTGTTTGATTGTGGTTCTCTGAGATAGGGATTGCATTATTTGGTGAAATATTGATAAAAATAGTGGCTTTTGGGGTTGGGTATGCATGATTGAGTTTTCTAGAACATGCTCACCCTGCGATTGATTCGCAGATTCAGCTCCGCACCTCATACTTCTGCCATTGCTTCGTCGGTTGAGGAGGCTAGGTCCATTAGGAGTAGAGGACCTAGGAAAGTAGATGAACCTGCATTGATTAAGCTGAAGAACGAAAGGGACCCTGAGAAGCTGTTCAATTTGTTTAAGGCCAATGCCACAAATAGGGTTGTGGTTGAGAATCGATTTGTGTTCGAAGACACGGTTTCTAGGTTAGCTGGGGCTGGTAGACATGATTATATTGAGAATTTACTTGAGCATCAGAAGACTCTGCCACAGGGTCGAAGAGAAGGGTTTATAATACGAATAATAATGTTGTATGGGAGAGCTAGAATGACTACGCATGCTGTTAATACATTTTGTGATATGCATTTGTATGGTTGTAAGAGGAGTGTTAAATCTTTCAATGCTGCTTTGAAGGTATTGACTCTATCCCGAGATTTAAAGGCCATTAGTTCATTTATGAATGATATTCGTTTTAGATTTGGCATCAAGCTAGATGTATATTCTTTTAATATTGTTATCAAAGCTTTCTGTGAAATGGATATATTGGAGAAGGCATATGTAATCATGGCTGAGATGGAGAATTTGGGTATAGTTCCTGATGTTATAACGTACACCACCCTTATAGCTGCCTCTTACAAGGCAAACCGAGCAGAGATTGCGAATGGATTGTGGAACTTGATGGTTTTCAAAGGTTGTCTTCCCAACATCGCAACCTACAATGCCAGGATTCAGTTCTTGGTGAATAAGGGACGTACTTGGGAAGCTAATAAAATGTTGGCTTTCATGCGTCGTCATAAGAAATTTCCAGAATTTCCTGATGAGGTAACATATAATTTGGTGATTAAAGGCTTTTGCAAAGCGGGATACTGTGAAACGGCTATGAAAGTATATTCAGCTTTTCATGATGAGGGCTACAAGCCAAATCAAAAAATTTATCAAACCATGATTCACTATTTATGCAAAGCAGGAGAAATTGACTTGGCATACACCATGTGTAAAGATAGTATGCAAAAGAACTGGTCTCCTAGTGATGGTACCATCAACAATCTGCTTCAAGCCCTGGTGAAAGATGGAAAGGTTGACAAGCTTGATAAGGCTAAATATATATACAGTCTTGCTTTGAAAAGGAAACCCCCGTTTGCTGCTGCTCAAATTGGAATTATGAAATCCATTATCAAGGGATCGAAGTAACTTATTTCACTGATGGACTGATCTATCATCCATCTCAGGGGGAGCTAATTTATTTTCATCAGTTATTTAACAAACTCGATGGGACCTCTGCCTATGAGATATTCCAGAGAATGACTGCATGGAATTTCTTCAATGTAATTCGGGTGCCGTCCAAATGAAGTTCATATTGATGTTAGAGCTGTAAGAGGAACACAACCACTAATTTGATGTAAGTTTATTTTCATTAGTTTCCATTATGATGGAAGGTTTTTTTTTTTTTTTTCTGTAAAAGATGGTTCTCTCCTGATATGTTGACATGCATTTTTGTGTCTACACATTGTGTATTATTTACATGATGTATCTATGTGCTTATCAGTGGCCTTTTAAATAATTCTGTAGCAAGAATACAAGTATTTGATATTTTATAGTAATATTTACAGATACTCTGTTTATTTGTGTTGTATTCAGATTTTTTGCTGATCAGTGGATGCAGTGAAGTGACTCCAATTTGATATCACTGAGGCCCTTCAGTTGGTAAATTCAAAGGCTTATCTTATGGTTTAATTCCGCTGTTTTGCATACTGCTGGTGATGCAATAGCTATTGTTATTTCTCATCAGCTTAGATGAATATGTAGGAAAGACTTGAACTGTATTGCCAGAGTTAGAGTTGTTGAGTCAAGAAACAGGTTATTTATTTAATTAGTATAGTTCACTAAGATATATCAATCTCAATAGTTTTACGAGCTTCATCTTATTAGTGCCGCCACTTGCTCTAAACACCCCTTGTTGCTCATGTTCAATTTCAAAACCCGCATCTTGTGAAGATTTCATATAGGAATATGAAGGAAATAATCCTATATCACATTACAATAACTCAGAAAAAAAATACTAAATTGATTTGAAGTTTTGTACTTAGCAATATGCCACAAGAGAATAGATATGGGCTCCAAGAATTGATGCTGTCTTAGTTGTTTTATCCTAATGTCACCGATCATCTGTGGTGGCCATACCGTGATGTGTAGCTGGACATAATTGGCATTTTAGTTGGGAGATGATCCCTAAGTCTCTTACTTTGTCTCTTATTTGCTTTAATAATAATTACAATTGTCCATTATTCTACAAGCTAAATTAGGTGGTTAGTTGCTTATCTCACAAATTGATTTTGGTAAGGAAGTTAAAAGTGTTACTGAACTTATATTTTCTGATGACAATTAGTGATGATATAATTTGCTCAAATTTTTTTGGTACATTATAATTTCAGTGTTTTTCGTGCTATCATCTTCGTGATGGTTGCATGTATGTGTGTTGTTACAAGGATCATCGTAATCTTATCATACTTTGGATCCACAAGTGAATTATAGTTTCTATTTTGAGTTGTGGAGATGCATTTCTGGGGCTGAACTCAAATCTAAATTCGTTTAAGCTAACCGTTTGGCTGTTTCTGATGCAGGGCAAGATTTTGAGAAGTTTGCAGGCAATTTTTTTGAGCAAAGAGATGATTTTTTATTTCTCACCAGAAGTCAAGATAGTATCTCAAACATTTGCTGATTATAGCTGTGAAGATTATAAATTTATAAGCTAGAGAGGAAGAGTGCAAACAATCTTAGCATCTCATTCATTTATTTTTTATAACCTAAATAATAGCTTCACTGACCAATACAAGATTGAAGTTAACTTGTTTGATAGAAAATTGGAAGTCATAACGAATATGTTTTTAGTGCGATGGAGTCTCAAGAAAGAATTAGAAATACGTCATCTTTTTGTATACTAATGTTTTTATTTTATTTGTGGGAAAGTACTGAATATTAAATTTTGTATTATTATTACACTATCTTCACTCTACATTTTTGCTCTGTTGAGAAATTTCATTAATCAAATAATCAAACCAAAAGGTAAGAAATAATGCATTTACTACATTAATTACTTTTGGAAAATTTTAATCATTTTACCAGTTTAATAAAATACATGTATCAGAATCGTACAATAAAATATAAGGTTATAAAATTGTACTCAAAGCGATGTTATTGAGATATGAAAGACCCTATCTTTATTCGCTGAATTAAAATGTTGCATTATGAATATAGTCATATGGATGGGATTTTTCTTTAATTTTTTTAGTTACACCATATTGTATCGAAAAATAAAGCCAACCCAAAGCTCACACCTTTCTTGGCATGTCTAAGGCAGTTCTCGCCCTCATCAAACCCCTACACCACCCCCAATGCAAAACCAGAGCACCAACAAATATTCTCATCACGCCCCAAATCAAGAAATTGGCAAATGAAGTTTGTGACATTCTCAGAAACGAAGATAAACTGTGGGAAGATTCTCTCCAAAATCGCTTCTTTGAAGAGGAAACTGCTCCCTCTGAGGTTGCCCACCTAGTGTTCGACAAAATTCGTGACTGTGAATTGGGTCTCAAGTTCTTTGGTTTTGTCTCTCGCAATAGCCCTTCACTTGATGGGTTCTCTTATTCTTCGCTTCTTAAGCTGTTGGCTCGGTCTAAAGTGTTCTCAGAAATAGATAGTTTGTTATTGGAGTGCTTGCAATGTGAAGAGAAACGGCCCTCTCGAGAGGCCTTAGGTTTCGTTATCCGTGCCTATGCGGAGTCGGGATTGGTTTCAAAAGCTCTTGAGTTGCATTCCTATGTGTTGAAAAATTACAGAGAGTTGCCTCAATTGTTTGCTTGTAATTCTTTGCTCAATGGACTTGTAAAGGATGGAAAGGTGGAAGCTGCATGGAGTATTTACAAGGAGATGGAGAAGAGGGATGATGCTGGTGAGAGTAGTTGTTTGGATAATTATAGTGTTTGTATAATGGTGAATGGATTGTGTAAAGAAGGAAAGATAGAGAAAGGTATAAGGTTGATTGAGAAGAGGTGGGGAAAGAACTGCATTCCAAATATTGTGTTTTATAATATTCTCATTGATGGATATTGCAAGAAAGGTGATGTTAAGAGAGCTCATGAGCTTCTTGAGGACTTAAAAATGAAGGGCTTCTTGCCAAACCAGGAGACTTATGGGGCAATCATTAATGGATTTTGCAAAAGACGGGAGTTTGAGAAGGTTGATCAAATCATGAAAGAAATGGAGTCAAGCGGTGTGGAAATAAATACCCTAATGTATAACAATGTTGTTGATGCTAAATATAAATATGGGCATGTTCGCGAAGCTTTGGATACCACAAGAAAAATGATGGAAGTTGGGTGCACATTGGACATTGTAACTTATAACACTTTAATTTCTAATGCTTGTAGGGATGGGAAGGTGAGAGAGGCAGAAAAGCTTTTAGAAAAGGTAATCAATAGTGGATTGGTTGCCAATAAGCTAAGCTTTACTCCTCTTGTACACGCTTATTGTAGGGAGGGCGAGTTTGAGAAAGCCTCAAGTTTGCTAGTTGAGATGACCCAAAATGGACATAAACCTGATTTAATAACCTATGGAGGTCTTGTACATGGGTTAGTTGTTTCTGGGGAAGTTGATGCTGCATTGACAATTCGAAACAATATGATGGAAAGGGGAGTATCCCCTGATGCCTGCATTTACAATGTTTTGATTAATGGACTTTGCAAGAAAAGTAGGCTTAATGATGCAAAGCAGCTTGTAAAAGAGATGCTTGACCATAATGTATCTCTGGATGCTTATGTTTATGCCTCTTTGGTTGATGGATATATCAGAAGTGGTAATTTTGACGATGCAAAGAAACTTTTTGATGAAATAACCAAAAGGGGTGTTGATCCTGGGCTTGTGGGATACAACGCTTTGATTAAGGGCTACTGTAAATTTGGGATGATGAAAGATGCTATTCTTTGCATCAATAAGATGACAAAAAGAAACATCACTCCTGATGAATATACGTATTCTACAATTATAGATGGGCTCATAAAGCAGAATGATTTATTTGGAGCTTTAGCTCTATTTTGCCGTGTCATCAAACAGAAGTATGCACCAAATGTGGTGACTTATACCTCGATCATCAGTGGATTTTGTTCTCGTGGAAATGTTTCAAGGGCTGAGGAGTTTTTCAAAGGAATGCAATCCAATGGTGTACAACCTAATGTTGTGACTTATTCTATACTGATAGGTAGCTGTTTCAGGGAGGGAAACCTGGCAAAAGCATCTTCATTTTTCGAAGAAATGCTTATGAGAAAATGCGATCCCAATGATGTTACATTTCATTATTTGGTTAATGGGTTATCAAAGAATGCCGCTTGTATCATTCCCAGGACACAGAGTGAATCTAATTTGCCTAAGCCAATGCTTCTTGATATCTTTGGAACGATGGTATCTGATGGTTTGCATCCCATCTCTTCTGCATACAGTTCAATTGTTGCTTGTCTTTGTTTAAACCGGATGCTTGAAAATGCATTGATGCTAACTGAAAAAATGTCGTTGAAAGGCTTTTCTGTGGACTCGGTGACTTTGGCTGCCCTGTTACATGGTGTTTGTTTAGTCGGGAAATCTAAAGAATGGAGGAATATTATTAGCTGCAAGTTGATTGAGCCACAGCTTGACGTTGCTCTGAAGTACTTGTCCCTATACGGACATTATTCAACACATGAAGCGACTAAGGAGGCTTCAGTGATTTTGCATACTTTGCTTAAAGAACGCAAATCGAGTGAATGAAAAAATGTTGGTATTGAGAAACATTTCAAAGGCTGAATGTCTGGTATTTCATGAGATGGTATATCATTGTTAGTGAATATTGGTGGAGTTGAGCCGGATTAGTTTCTATGCCAAAAGAAGAGTACATCCAAAGATGGTAATTAAGCTTCCTCTACTAATTCTTTTTCTCCATTTGTGATGATCCTTCATCGTCTTGCAATTTTATTTCATTGTATCTTTAACTTATTACCTAAACTGAGCTTTTTGGATTTTCCATTTTACGGAGAATTTAACGAGTATAATGTTACAGGATGGATCATTTCCACTTTCCTGAAAATGAAAGATTTCTGGAGCACCCTAAATGCTCTCTCCCTTTACATGATAAGAAAATCGTCCATTTGACTGACTATTCATTACTTGAGGTTATTATCATGGAATGGAACTTCATCCACGATGAGGAGGCCACAAGAAGGCTACCATGAATGGATCGAACGTGCATTGACAACAGGCTGGTGGTGTCTGATAGGATTCCTGGTACATCTTCTACTTACGACGCTATTTTCTTCTTTTGAGGAATATGGAACATTATTCTACATTCTTCTTCTCATCCTCTTTGAGGCTCACTGTACATATTTTTTACTTTTGAATGAATTTTAACATTTCATATAAAAAAAAAAAGAAAAAAAAGAGAAGATCATAGTTTGCATGCTCTACTGATATCACCTTCTAAGGTAGGATATTTTGCTCGTGGTTGACAATTTGATGGCAGTGAGAGGATTGAGTATATTAGCAAGTTTTTGTGCTTTATTAGCGACTTCTGTGTGAAATTTTGTTATTTCAACTTCCATAATAAGTGGGGAACATCAGAGTGTAACATCTAACTGATTTAATACTGATATTTTACCACCATTCTGCTGAAAATGAATTGAACCCACTTTTGATGTTGGTTCCTTAAATTTGGCAAAAATTTCAGCAAACTTAAATGATTTTTTAATCCTTGGATATGCATTCGATATCTCACAGAGAATAATGGAATCTACAGACAAAATATGATGCCACTAAAAAGTTAGTGAACTACATTCAAAGAATAACCAGAGAGCGATACAAAGTATTAACGGTTTCTAAGTCATTGTACATGTCTTAAAACACATGTAACATACACGACCATAATGAATATAAAGAAAAGAGGACTCCAACATCATCTCCCATCAACCTTATTTATTCTTCACCATTTCCGTTCTCTCCAACATCTTGAGCTGCTGCAGCCATTAATTCATCAAAGTTTGCTGTTTTCCCCAGTACTATTTCAATCTGCATCAGAAAAAGACGGCATTAAAACAAATGCAGAAGAATGCAACAAATTAGATCATCGACCTCTTAAGCATTTTTTATAAGTAGAACTGATTCCCAACACTCAGCCCCACCTAAAATGAAATGGTAAGTATTTGCATAGGGATTGGACATACCTTGGCTTTTTGGACGGGTCTTCCTCTCGCATCGTCCTTTATCTCCACAGTTGATGTCATGATTTCTACATGTTTTAGATGGAGATGGATTTAGTTCAACTTCCAGAACATATATAATGGATTCAGAGGTGTTTACAGTTAGGAAAACTGAACATACCAAATCAATACACATGGTAAGACACACAACGAATCAAACTGGGAATTTGAGTTAGATATTGTTACAAAATTTTGCTTAACCAAACTTTTGTCTCGGTTTTAAATGGTTTAAATGAATGAACACCCCTTATATCCTACATTTTTAAGTTAAAAAAGGTAACAATACAGATGAAGGTATTAGAAATTGTTCGACAACTCACTCTTCTCAACAGCAAATCCATTGTTCTTCAGAATTTCTGCAATTGAGACAACAGTTGAAATTGCTGCAATAACATAAGATAAAGTAGAAAGTCAGCAAATGTATACTAAAAGCAAAAAATGAAAAAGAAAAGGAAAAAAATTAGAAGCAGAATACAATATTGAAAGATTGAATTCACCCAGAAAATTCCAAACAGCATAAAGTTTAGAATACTGATTTTCTAAAATCATCCATATTTAATAAGTAAACCAACGCACATCAAAAGCAGAAAATGATCTTCAATGATGCTTTGCTCTGCTACATAAAGTCTTCATAGTTGTGTTCGAATTTTGATGCTTTACCTTTTGGACATAATCAGAACATATGCGGCTATCATTATGGTGGCATGAGTTTATTTTTAGGAAAAAGAAGAATAACATTCTCAGCATAACTTACTATGCATGCATCCTACGTAAGTATCTAGTAGATAATTTTTCTGAACATTTTACAAGTCAATTAGTTCAGTAAAAATTCCACTAAAATAATAATACCCCACACAAATTACATAACCATCAGCAAATCACAAGTCAAACAAAACTCTTGTTCTAGATCAGTGCAAACAATCACATTAAGAGCCAGTAGACAGAAACTGAGAGTGGAGTGCCCACACAAATCCCAGTTAGGTGATGATTTTGCATAAGCCTCAGCAGACCCATACCTCACTCACCCAAACTCTCGCAATATCAATGTATTGAGGTAATGACTAAAGGCACATTAAATACCTAATGATGAACAGAGCTCGAAGAGTGTCTCGAGTGGAACTAGTGAAAGAACACACATGCTGAGGTTCTACCAATGTATGAGAAAAAACGTGAATGGCGGCAAACATCATTGTCAAGAAGCTCAAAAAACTTCTCTACATGCCCACACATTCATTGCAGTAGTTTCATCAAACATGCAAAGCAACAAATAAACTATCTAACATGGCGGACCCAACACCAATTTCTTTCCTAAGAACAATAAGTGTAGAGCATAAGGACTCTTCAGAAACAACACCTTTCACCACAGCATTAAGTTGCTCATCTATGGAAACCCGATATACTTGGCTCACATTACAGGAGAAGTTGAGGAAAGAAAACATTCGGCAAAATAAAGTATAACCTTATAAATCTAAAAGTTCTTCTTTGTTCTCAGCTATAACCAACATATTCCTTCAAAACAGAGATTACAAACAGCAAATCCAAATAAAAAGTAAAAACGCACAATAGTTCGTACAAAAGAAAAGGCTAGAAATTACCCATGCCAAGTGCTGAAAGCTCGACATCATTGTGTTGTTGCATGTATCTCTGGAGGTACAATACATCAAGTCAATAAAAATCCAATTCAAAAATAGAGATCGGATAGGAATAAAAGGAGGAAAATATGTGTACCTTGGCGAGATTAACGTAAAAGAATAGCGGTTTCTTTGTATTGGAGACTTGAATGCGATTCCTCTTCTGGTTATCTGCAACGTTCATCTTGTTCACTCCCTCCGTTATCTCCTCCATCTCTGTATAGATTCAATCTCCTGTGTAGTATTTGAATTTGCTCACACTCTTCCTGCTCGAATTTTTGGATGCGAGGGTTTTAGGGGAGCGAGGGTTTTGTGTATTTTTGACATTTGGGAATTGCAACAAAATTTATAGGGGGTGTTTGGAAACGTGAGAGAGGGAAAGAGTTCCTTCATTTATTTATTAATTTTTTTAATTTTTTTTTTGTGACTAGAAATAAATATTTTCTTAGATTTTTCTTATTTCTCTCTTTTTCCAAATAAAAACTATCAATATATGAATGTGGTATGCTCTTTATCATTTATATAATTTTTTGGAATTAAATTTAAGATACCTTTAAACTCGAACTTCATTTGAATTTATAATAATTTAGATATATTTATTTGATAAATGAGGAAGAACTCTTCAAATACTCAAGTTAGATAAACTGATATTTGGATTGTGCAGTGGCTTATCGTTGTTTGAATATCTATTGAACCAACATATAATTCTCATCTTTTATCATGCATAATATATGTATATTGTCAAAAACATATATTTAAGTAAGCCTGCATGTTTTTCAATTATAAATTACAATAAATACTTCATTATCTACTGTACAATACTTGATAATCAATATTGAGTGTAGTTTATATTGAATTTTTAAATCCCAAGTACATCTAAAATAAGATCCTATATTCCAAATAATATTTCATCTTCTATCATCGTTTTATCCTCACACAATGCAAGGGTAATTTAAAGCAATGCTCCATTCAATATTTTCAGCAACTCGAACTTGTGCAGAAAAAAACAGCAAGAGAGCAGCTCTAACGTACACGAGTTCATGGCGTACACGCTTACATGAAAGCACGCTCGTTGCTATGCAGTCTTGTTGAGTTGGATTTATCGTGTTGAATGATTGTTCCAAGAGATGAAATGCAAGAAGGCGGATATATCAGACCTGAGCTCGCCCCATATGCTTCCCAGCAAAAAGACTTTGTAACCCCGGATAATGATACGAGTTGAATATTCTCGAGATATAATCTTTTACATGGATGGCTTTCACTGCATGACAGTATTATAGCCTCCTCTGTTGCCAATGTACCCTTGATGTTCCGGAACGAAATATTGCTGATTTTGACAGCAGAAGTCTGTATGGTAAAACGAAGCGATAAATATACAGTTATGGTAGTAAATAGAATATACGTAATAATGAAAATGGAATTGAATCAAGCGATTAGCACAATTCGACTAATTCCCATCATACTATTTCCCCTTTTATTCATGCATAAACTCGTTTCCTTGAGAGTTCAGTACCTTCACTTTATGCATGACGAAGAGAAAAGCAGACTAGCCTACATTTCTTAACATTTTCTTCTCGATTTTGGAAGGGGTTCGATATTTAAAGCACAATGTTACCTGGTTTAGACAAGGCTCTGGAGAGTCACAGTAATATTGATCGATTATAATGGGATTCGAAACATTATGCACGTGTATGTTCTGAAAGATAATTTTTCGTGCAAAACCACTGCCTCCCTGTCAAAACATGGAGAGAGACTTAAGGAAAAATAGAAACTCCATAGTATGCTAGAGATTTAATGAGCTTTGCAAAAGAAGGAAATCAAGAAAAGTGGTAAAAGAAAGATAACCTGCCATGTTTTAATCCTGACCCCGTTCTCAGTATCGAACAAGAAAGCCCCATCAACGATAACATCGTGCACTTCAACATATGAATTGTTTTTTCCCAAACTTCCAATACTGCAAATTAACCATTGTTAGCTAGCACTTTGTATGAGGGTAGTTTAAAGTAGATGGGAGGAATTGAGTAACAAGTACCTAATACCATGGCCAGGCCCACATACGATATTGTTTATACGAATCTGAGAAGAATTGCTCACTATGGATATACAGTCATCTCCTGCCAACAATTTAAAAAAGAAAAAAATTGAGTTGAGGAAATATTTGATTTGGTATAGTTGTAGTAAAACTCAGTGAATATGATTTAGCTCAAACACTTTAGCATTAATGAGCCTGTTTTCCGTTTTCTTTCTTTTACCTTTTTTATTTAAAACTTTGAACCATTTTTACAACACCTCTATAATAAAGGAAGTCAAGTACCACTTCACCTAGCATGAGTTGGTTTATGAGTATTTCCTACACAAGCAGAAAACGACTGTTCCAAAGAGCAACGAACCTGTGCTGATAATGGCATTCTTGAGTTGAACACGTCTCGATGCACTTATGTGGATCCCATCAGTATTAGGGCTATTGGCTGGTGCTATAACTCTGAGACCCAAAGCTGCAACATGCATACAGTTAGTAAACGCCATGTGCATCTGTTGACTGTTAACCAAAGTAACATCCCTCACTTTCAAGTTGTTGCACCTATGGAAAGTAACAGCCTGCATATTAGGGTTGTGAGACCTCAATCAGCAAAACCATCAAACGAGTCCACATGCTATCTTCTTGACTGACAAAGTGACAAAATGCAACAAGTACTAACCGTTGGCGCGTGTGTGCAAGGCTGCCAGAAAATATCATCATGAGTTTCAGAAACACTTTCTTAGTACATAATACAACAAACATCATGTGACTAAGCGATTGTGATAAAGAAAGAAAGGTGTACATTTGATTCGTTCGTCTTGCATGATTGGGCCCACCATTGATGGCCCATTCCATCAACTATCCCCATCCCACCCCCTTCTACTGTGAGGTTGTCCACATTGTGGAAATAGAGCCACTTATGGACATCAAAACCATGCCAGACCTCGGGATCTTGTGGCGCAACAACAATACCAGAAATCTACAGTCAATATAAACGATGCTGTGAATTATATAGGTTTCACCTAATTAGTATTCTCTGCTACAAGTATGTATCTAGATAGTTGCATATGCAGTTGTAAGAGAACTTAGATCTTACCCTAATGGTCACTCCTGACTGGCAGGGCCCACCAAAGATGGAGGGCTTAACTCGATAAGACTTCCCTGCCGGGATTACAATCTTCGCTGGTGATTCTAAAGAACAGGCCACCTCCCAAGCAGATTGCAGAGTCTAATACCATCAAATGACACAATAGAATTAGCTTACAAAAATCTTTAAATGAAACCTAGTTAAGGAGACATCATAGTGATCTCTTGATAGGATCACCAAAATGCTTCCTACTACGACAGTACGAGGTAAATGAATATAGCACAATGCAGTGTCTCACTTACAATTAACTAATGAATCACAACCAGAAATTCAAAGCTAACTTCAAATTTTTGTGAAGAGAATAAAATTCACAAAACACCCAAATTAACATTCTTATTAAATGATAGATAACATAATAAACTTCTCACAAAACCCAAATCATGATTTTCTTCAGCAATACAAAGTCTCATCAATTCTAACAAAAACCAACCCAGAATACATAACAATGTGACCCAAACTGCAAAACCACATTTTACACCAATAAACAGTCTTTTCACACGGCAGAATATGAAATATTAAAGGAAAAAAAAAAAAAGGAATTAATGAAATGCAATAAACTAGAAAAAAATCTTCATTTTTCTTCAGGGAGTAGATATAGTTCATACCTTGGTATCATCAGTGATTCCATCCCCTTTAGCACCAAAATCATCTATGTTCAAAACTACAGTTTTTGAGGTTCTGTAAGCGTTTATAGGAAGATGAATTAAAGGATTAAAAGCATTTGAATATTTAAAAATTGAGAGGAAACAAATGGTGAGATGTAGTATGCGAAGAAAATAATATTTGAAGTAAGGAGATCTCTGCTCCCTCATCTTCCACCCAACTTCACGGACTGACTCGAATACCTTGTGTTTTTCCTACCGACTTTCAGAATTTATATATATACATAAATATTATTTATGACGTAATCTATCTTAGATTCCATCATACGTAGCTTTCATCTGCACATTCATAAATACACATTATATAACGATATATAACCGAATAAACTAGCATCTAGATAATATTTAAAATTGTTTCTTGAATTTTTTTTTTTTTTTTTGGTAAATGAACAGATTTAACCTTGTTTCAGTATACTACATCCATTAAAGTTGATTCAAGTTATATTTCAAATCCAACAAGAGAGTGATTGGTTTCTTTAATCTGGGGTGCGAACCATTTATTATCGGGCGGTGGGCCGAGTGCAATTAAGACCGACCTAAAATTTGAGCCCAAACTTGCCAAGCCAAGCCCAATTATTAGCCCACCACTGCTGCTGGAGACTGGAGTAATGGAGTTAACGCTCGTTCTTTGGTGATGACCTAAACACCCTTTCTAGTTTGAAAAATATCAGAAATGGACACCCTTTTGATTCTCTGTAGTTTGAACATGGAATTTCTATGGTCTCTCTATTCACCTATTCAAATTAGGGTTTAATCGATCCAAATCTGGTATAATTATTTTTAGTTTACATCTGAGGAATTATACTAAGAAGAAGAAGAGATCGATGGCGAGTACTGCGTGTTTTATGATAGTCAGCAAAAACGACATCCCGATTTACGAAGCTGAAGTTGGCACCGTCCCCAAAGTAAGCTTCTCTCTATATTTTCATTTAAATCAGCTTAACTTTCATTAATTCCTGCAATTTTCATGTATTTTGTTGAAATGTGTTTAATTCTGATAAAAAAGATTGTTATTTGCAATCAATTATGGTAGAAAGAGGATGCTGCTCATCAACACCAGTTCATATTACATGCCGCCTTAGACATTGTTCAGGACATGGCATGGACGACAAGTGCTATGTGAGATCTCTATCCCATTCATTGCATACTGTATGTTTATGGTGTGTTTACGTTTGATTACAAGGAAATCTAAATTATTTTCTGATGGTATTTGGAAATTACCAACTGGTTTATTGTTTGCTTTGTGGATGTTGGCATTGATATAAGTCTGCGGATGTTTTGTGAATCAGGTTCCTAAAAGCAATTGACAGATTCAATGACTTGGTGGTGTCAGTATACGTAACTGCTGGTCATATCCTTTCACTTGTCCTGTCTATTTGTAGCTTCAAGTATCTCTTTTGAATAAATAGTTATGAAGAAATTTAAAAAGACAAAGGAGCAGAAACTTCATCGAATGGGTAATTACAAAAGTAATTTATTTGTTTCTAAAGTGATGGAACAGAGCACTATAGAGAAATCATTTATGACAAGGCAATTACTATAAACTAATATACTTTCAGTTCTTTTCCAATGCTTTTTCAACTTGAAATCATTTCTACTCTTTCCATAATGGTAATGGTAGTTATGAATTGAGGGAGTATTAAGTGGCTATGTCGTGTTTCAATCTTTTGTTATAGTGGAAAATTGCTTTTGGCTTTTGCATATGTGTTTCATAATTTTTGCCCTGAAATTTGAATGTAAGAATAGGTTTGGAATGTCTGAATGTCAAAGACTTAAAGCATTGGGTTTTGTGATGTTCAAATAAGATGTGTCATAGGAGAATTCTAGATGATACCAAGGTTGGGATATCAGTTCGATCTAAAGTTATAATTTGTTAGATGTATTCGATGGAGGACTCACCCATAATAACTCACTGTTAAAGCACTAGTATTATGTATTTGAAATCCATTGATTTGAACTTTAAATTACATGTTTCTGAGTTTAACTCTGATCTGTAAGGTGTATCACTTTCCTTTTTCCTACATTAGTTATACAGCATTCATTTAGTTGCTTCAATGTTAGTAGTTTTTGCACTTTGTAGAAGCATAGGAGTTAGGACTACTTACACTTCACATTAATGTACTTCTTTCAATTTTAGTTGTCATGCTTTCCAGCTTTTCTCCTGGAGTTTTATTATCTGGCTCATTAAGTTCTTTCTTGCATATCAGTGTTGACAGGAAAATGCATTTCATTTTGTTACAATTGATATAGGTAATTCCTGTCTGGCCTTATATGTGTCCTTAACTAATTATAATCATACATACTCGACTAATGCTGCTTCATGATTCTCGTAATGATGATGGAATCAAGAGCTTCTTTCAAGAGGTTCACGAGCTATATATCAAGGCAAGTTTTGTTTATGTTGTAGTATTTTTAAACCTGATTGATATTCTATGTAGGAACAGCGAGATTTGATCCTTGATTTTTATTACTAAATCTGTCAAGTAGTTTGCCTTGTGTTGCCGCATAGCAATTTAATTCCACTTTGTAGAGTTTTCTTGTAATGGTCATACACGTGTTCCTATGATTTATTGATAAAGTTTTGATGACTGCTGCCTCATTTCTATCAGTTAGAGAAAATTTTGCTTCCACTTGCTCACGAACGATCAGTTTGTGGAGCAATTTTTTCATTGAGAAAACTTACTTCTTGTCAGGCCTTCAGTCATGCATCATAGTTCTTGTTTAAAATGATGCTTTTAACTTGCATCATTGCTCCAATTATATATTAAGCCCTAGCATGACATTATGCCCGTGATATAACACTGGCATTTTTTGCATTCCTTGCATATCTCATCTTTGTACAGTTTTGAGAACATCATACCTATATGGTTTTTCCATGGCATCAATACTATTAGTGTATTAGTTCTTACTGATGTGGATCATACCATATTCTGCCATAGATTTTTTATCTCCATTGCTCCTTAAATGCTTGATTTTTGTTTGATCATATATTTGAGAGAAGATGGTGATTTCAAGTATAATTTCAGAGTCTTCTGAATCCTCTTTATCTTCCTGGAAGCCGCATCACATCATCACATTTTGATACAAAAGTTCGAGCCCTTGCAAGAAAATATTTGTGAAGCCTTTCCTTCAACAGTTTCCGGAACTGCTGTGAATTTGCTTTCAGGTAATGTGCTATGTTATCAAATATTTCTCCAGTGAGCTTTGTGTGTACTGTAACATCCATTCCAATGCTGAACTTTTGGACCAAGATTCATTAGTTTTATATTTCATGCCATTTGTTACTTGTTATCTAGACTAGTCCCAATGTGTAAAGAATGACTTACAATTTTTATTCCGGTTAGACTGGTTGCAATATCTACATACTATTTGAAACACTCAAAACCCATTTATTTTACAAATATATTAAGGTTGTACTTGGACGAGTGATTTGAAATGAATGTATTTCACCAAAATTGACTATAATTAATTCAAATGAAAGTGATGAATTTTGGATCCATATCAATTCAAACATTCACAACCTAAAATAATTAGTTCTATTTCATGTGTGTTAAAAGTATTGGATGATTAACACTGAACAGCTTATTGTAACTTTTTACAAGAAGGTTATCTGTATCAATTTCTTTATGATGTTGATGTGAGTTGGCATAAATTCGAATGACTTATCTTCTTATCTCCTCATAGACATAGATAGGATAATGGTGCAAGTCACTATTTCTTTTCAATCTTTTTTTAAAAGTTGACATCCACTAATCCATTACTACACTTTTAGAGAATCGTTGCAAAAAAAAACACTTGAGTTCATCATCTACAATCCAAATTTATTTTCACAAGTTAAATTCTATTCTATAAATTATAAAATGAGGATTGATACGTTGCACTAAATCAGATTCGCAAGATGACTTTACAAGAATCACTCTTTAATAAAATAACGTTTTTCTATATTATTTTTCTTTCCCTTTTAAAGAGTATTACTGTCGCAACTATTATGAGCATCACACCTACTCAAAATGTTAGCCAAATTTATCTCAATTACAGTCATCATTATTTACAATATTAGGAGACGACATTTTATTAGACAAGTGACGTACATTATTTAGCTGGCTATCTCGTGACACAATCATCATTAGCTAACCATCATTATATATTATTGCTTAATTTATTTCATTTTTAAATAATGACCGTAATGATGTGCAAATCTAATAAGAGCACTGGTATGGTAGGTAGAAGCTCACTCATTTTTGCTTTTCCATTATTAATGTCAAGTGCATCTCTATAGTATGACAACTTAATAATGATGAAAACCAATATTAAGATCTTGCTTAAGTGATTGAAAATCTTGTCACAATATCTTTATTGTTAGTTTATGACAATGTGACAAGATATGGGGGTTACTGGGTCACTCTATGTAATTGGAATCAATCGAGCTTAATTTATTGCTGTTTACATTTATAAAAAAAGAAAAAAATTAAAATCTTGGACTGTGATTCGGTTATTAATCAATTTGTTCTCGAACAAACTTCAATTAAACCAAATGTAATCCCAATACCCTTGACATTTTGACTGGAAATAGATAAATAAGAATACAAGCAATCTTCACGTCATATTATTGCCTTCGTTCTAAATTTTAAATTTTGTTTAAATTAAATATTGTTTTAAACTTTTATATAATTTTATTTTTAAATTATCTCTATTAATATTTCTTATAAGGATTTAATATAATTTTTTTTATGAAATTAATTTGATTCTCTTTCCAATTTTGAATTATAAATTCCTTCATAGTTAAAGATATATTTATCCAATTTTTATATTTATTAATTTATGACAAAAACTTTAGATGATTGATTATTATTTAAATTTGAAAGTAGTTCTTCAACCACTGAAAATTAAGTCCTGAAACTATATTTAGATCAACTGAAATAAAATAAAAAAACAACGAAAACTGAAATAACTTCTAAACAAATTAGGAAACTTAGCCGTTTCAATGGCTAAACAAAGAAATGTCGCAACAAATGATCAGATAGAGAAAACTGATATCCAAGCACAGAGTAGCACTCATGTGCACCTAATGCACACATGTACTTTGATCTATATCAATTTTATCTCAAACACAATCATTACATATGAGTCTCATTATCCACTAATTTTTATTATATTATTTTTATCCACTAATACACACTCAATCCAATCATTAGCTAATAATTAAAAAGGGGACAAGAATGTTATCCTTACATCTTAACACACACATACTTACACAAAAACACACACTTAAAAACATCTTCATATTAATTAACATCACACATGTTTTAATTAATAACACCTCAAATGAATTGGTGTGGGTGAGGGGACAAAAATGACATTAATACACTCAATTTTACATAAAAACACACATCTACATTAATTAACACACATTTTATTTTAATTAAAAATACACCAAAATGAATCAATGTCGGTGCCATAGGAGTAAATGATGAAAAAGATGTGGACAGTGGACCTGAAGCCGCCAAAATAGTTAATGAGTTTTGCACTACCAATTCTATTAATTAGATGGTAGGCCTTGGAAAAAGGACCTTTTTTCTAGACTTTTCTTGCTTAGTTTTGTACAAAATTTAAATGTAATTGAATATAGAAGAAATAAGTCATGTTTAAAATGCAATACATGAAGTATTATCCGATCTGATTTAAAAACATTGTATTTTTGGACAAGTCGTTGAGTGACTTTTATGGATTGCATGCCATTGTCCTCAATATTTATCCTAATCTTTCCACATTATTTAGTGAAAACCTTAATAAGTTATAATGCTATTCGAAAATTAAAAATAAAAAAAGTTCTAAGAAATATTCCCCTTCAATTATGCATACGTACACGGAAGGATATCCTCATTCAAATGGATAAATTATTGATTTTTTTTATCAAGTCATCAAATGATTCATCTAATATTACTCATGTTTGCCAATCCCAAAAAATATCAATTATTCAACACAAAAACTTATGGTTTCATGGATATATTCCGTAGGATGTAACCTCATTATCCATCAATCAAACCAAATTTTATAAATTCGTGTAAACTTATGGATATATTCCATAAGATGGAGCCTCGCTATCCATCAATCAAACTAGTTTTCACAAATTCGTGTAAATTGTCGATGGTAGATTATATGAGTCGATTCATCTTAAACAGAATAAGATCCCTAAAACAATCTTACAATAATTAAAAAAAATGGATAAAGAACTTCAAAATGTCCAAAATTTGCTAAGTTATGGAACTTTTGAAAAATGATCCATGAAATATGCCTTCTTGTGAAATCTTGTTCCAATGTTCAAACCGTGAAATAAACATATATAATTGATTAGTTCATTATTTTATTAATTTTGAGGCAAACAAGAAAATGCGTTAGTTGAAGTCAAATTTAATGACCTAACTACCTATTTTATTAATTAATTAGTAATCATGTTGGGCTGAGACACTGTCAAGACCGCCATCACCGAATAATTCCATTAATAAATTAAGTGATTATTTATTTATTTCCTTTCTTTCATCTTCACATATGTCAATATATAATTGATAAAAGTTGGACAATTCATAACTGAAATATAATTTAATTAGTAAAAATCAAATACCGAACTAAACTTCGCATGCCAATTAATTAATTAAAAATGCAAATATAATAACTAAATTGATAGAAATCTAAGTTTAATATCATAACTATAAATCTAATTTTGCGCAACATAATCTTAACAGAAATAAAATCTTATTTGCATATCTTTCTCAATTCTTTTTTCAGGATAATCATTAATTTTACACGTTATAACTTCAAAATTCCAAAAAAAAAAAAAACATAAATGTGTAGAGAGAGAAGGGGATTAAGTTTAACCATCAGCAATTTTCAATTATGAAATCAAAGATACACACGCATATATTACATAAAAAGAAAAATAATGGCTTAATTTCTAATAATCTAGAAACAAAGAAATTTAATGAAAAAGAAAAGGCAGATTTTAAGAACATGATTAATTGTTCGATTTCTTCATTCTAATCGTTTCAAAATTCTTCCACCTCGAATCAATCGAGATGAACGTTTTTGCACTCCAACAAACTCTCACATCACGAGCTTACCGGACTTCGGCGGACGGCGGCGCGTCTTGTTACTTTTCCCGAAAGCACCGCAGAGTCCACAGGCCGAGACCTTAGGAGACGGCGGCTCAATCGCCGGCGACACTTTTCCTGTTCGGAATGCCCGTCCGCCGTTGGATCGGCTTCTCTCGATCGTCAATCCGGCGGCCGGAGACGAATTCCTCACGGCGGTGGCTGATGAATCGTCCTTACTCTCCTTTCGAGGTTTGCTGCTGCTCTCCTCTTTTTGTTCGTTGGCGATCCTATTCAATTCGCCGGAGAGAAATTTGTCGTCCCATACTAATCCGGAGGAGCCCTGTCTCCTGAAGGATACAGCAGATCTCTGCAAACCTTCCATTAAACAACCTCAAACTGAAGCCTTATCACTCTGTCGTTCTGATTTTCTATTCCCGGCGGCGACGGAGGTGGTGTGTCACCTGTGTGTGGAGGTGTTATATATTATATTAGTGCGTGTTGTGCGTATGGGTTAGTCTGTGTGCGCGCTCATGGACTGATCTATAAAAAGGATTTCAGAAATATTAAATATTAAAAAATATATCATTTATACTCCATCCCTCCATAAGTTGTTGGACTTTTCGTAAATATAAATACGGAGATTTATCATAAAAGTCTATTTTCTTATTTATCCATATCTAATCTGTATTATATTTTCATTACAACTGTAATTTTACGGCAGCAAATTTTTGTCAAGATTATTTTTCTGATTTTAGTGGATATCTTGAGCCTTTTGTTTTGTTTTGTTTTTTTTTCCTATTCTATATGTGGGCCTTTAATACAATTATTTCTTCATTAGGGAGAATTTTAAAAATAGGTCTCTCAATCCGATAAAATATAAATCGGAGGGATGTTATGTGTTCGAGTGGCAGATACATGTGGGAAGGAGCCAATTTTTAGGTTACAAAACAATTATTTTTTAACTAAATATTTATACTTCTACTTGTGGAAATCATATTTACAATCATTTTAAATGTCAATTTACTGATTGCTACATATTATTGTAGATAGTAATCATTCTTTCTACGTTTTCATAAATTTTCATGTTATATAAACAATAATTTCATAACTGAATATTTATATTTCTACCCATCAAAATCATATTTACAATCATTTTAAATGTTGCAATCTATTGATTTCTATGCAATTATCCTTAAGTTTAGACGGTAAAGTGTAACAAAAATATTTTAACAACACAAATTAAGAAAACACCAAATTTTGTGAGTAAAAACAAACTTTTGCTTACTACCTTCACTAACTTATATTTTCAATTGATTGAGGAATGCAAATATTTGTAATTTCCTAAGTATTATTGATGCCCAAACCTAACCAGCCAATGTACAAATACAAACTAAACAATACAAAATGGAGAACATTCAATGGGGTTTAAACCAAGATTACTACAATCCAAATATTAGATAACAAGATTGGTTTATATACAAGAATCCTTGGAATAAGTGTATTACTAGTTAATGAAACAGTATTCTTTTAAATATTTGTTTTGGAGTGCATGCACATTTCACAATTGATCCACTTAATTATAATCACTTCTCCATATATCTGTGTAAATAAAAACAATAGATATTCACTAAATGTAACACCTCTAACACATATCGTTATATTAATTTTAGTAATATTATACAAGGTCAAATGTTGTGTTGGTCACATTTTAAATTAAACATTTATAATATATGTACAGATTAGTGGTATACTTGGCAATAAAATAGCTAGTATAAATGCATTAGCAGTTAAATATAAAAATATAGCAAAGAATGCAACATGATTTGCTATAGAAGATCCTCTAAGTTGGTTGTTAATTAGCATTAATAAATTAATTTCTGCTAATTTAATTGAATAATATATGGCTTACTTTTGACAAAATAATATTCTCCAATTTCTTTGTAACGTCTATACAATTATGTTGACCAAGTTATGGTCTGGTACTCTGGTCGGTGTGCCCTTAGCTGTTCTCTTAGCTAAAGAAAAAGTCAAAAAGTAACCATCCTATTCAATTTCACCTTTGGAAGAATCTAGATTATTGGATTGTTTTTTAAATTTATAACAACAATAACAATAATAATTATTATTATTTTGAATAGTAATTAAAACTAAATAAGTTCTAAGATCTCGAAAATAAAATCAACTCATTACTTTTCCAAACGGAGTTTGAGAGCTTATAGTTAATTACCACTTAGCATTTTACTAAGCCTAACATGTTATAAAATATCTATTTAGGTTGTGTTTATATTGAAGGACTTGACGAAGAAATTTATAGTAATAAATTTATTGATGATATTTAGTTTGATACGGATTGTTGTTTCATTTTGATTTTTTTGAATAATTTGGATGTATTTAAAATATATTACATTTGTTAAGCTAGAAAATATTTGATGCAGAAGCTTTTTAAATAAATAGCACAAGTTGAAGTCAATGAATTCTACAAGCAGCTCAATTATCATTTAATATTTATAAATTTTAAATTCATTTAGTATATGTATTATATAGGCTTTAGATGGTAAAATTGGTCAAATCTGGTAAAGGACATGTTGCTTATTTAATTAATATGTATATATGGAGCAAATTGGTTGAAGGAAACCTAAAGAAATCAAATAGAATCTGTTTGGAACGCAACTTTTTAAGTGTTTTTTGCATACAACACATAACATAACATTCACTTAATGTGTTTGGAGTTTGGACATTTGAACCTCTTTCCTTTTTCTACAAAAAAAATCTCAAATAGTCTACGGTTCTATAGATGTTGCATCTAACACATTAATATTGAATATCATTGTTTGATTTTATTGCTATCCAATAATCTCAAATAGTGTATATACTGACTGATTCATGTCACACAAACCATCATGATTTATGCAGCATGAATAATGTTTAAATTCACGTGTGTTATGTCAGTTTATATATGTGATGGTTCATGTGATATAAATCATATGTTGTATCTAAGGATTCGATTCATTTTATTTAATTTGACTAAAAGTGTTTTGTTATTTTTTTACTAGTATAAATATATTTATATCTAAAATGAGTATCATGATTCACGACTCACACTTCTTATTTTAGAGTTAGGTATTTCTTTTTTCCTTTTTTTTTTTTTTTTGTGTTAATAATGAAGTAAATTTTTAGAGCTGTAAATTTCAGATAATTGGGATTGCTCATCACGTGGGATATCAATTATCTATATTTAATATCGTATAGTGAATTGTGATTTTTCAGATGAATGCTAACATTTATATAAATTTATCTATATAGAAAGATACTTTAGATGGAAGTATGATATGGAAAAGTTTGTCTAAAAATGATATCCACTAATTGTTGGACATATTCAAATTTAAATATTTATTTAATTCATAACCCACATGCATTTGTAACCAGCGATAATTTTTTGTTTAATCTTGCCGACTGATTACCACTAAATATTAATTATTGGCTCTTCATAGGTGCTTAGTTTGGCTAATATCATCATCCAAATTACCAACATTTTTCAAAAGGAAATTTGAAAAAAAAAAATTAATTTCAAACATGGCGACTAATTTTGTAATTTTGCATAATGGGGGTGACAAATGACAAATGACTAGGAAAATGCGTGGCACGTGGCAACATTATTGTATTTGCTTTTCTATTATGTCTCATTTATTTATATATTCGAACATTAATTGAAATTCCTGGAACACAATGCTATCATCATCAGATCATCAAAATTGTCAAAAAGTTTCCCAACTTGCACATAGATGGTAAAACATCCATCATCCACTGGCTAAACAGTACATTATACCCTTTATTTCTATTTTATTTCTGTATTTCATATTGTTTAACTTTAAAATAACTATTGTTTTAAAAAATTAATTAATTTCAATTTATTTCCCTTTTTGATTAGCAAGAAAAGTTTAAATTATGATTTTTTTTTAGTATTATATATACATTAATTATGTTATTAAATGCAGGACAATATAGGTAATTTATACACATAATAATATTTTCTTAATCTCCATGAAATAACTTTAAATGGTGTATATTCTGAAATAAAATGAGTATATGTCATGTACAATAAAATATAATAGTATAAAATTCAAATGTGACAGAGAGTAAGATGGTAGCTAAAAAGACTTTTGTTCTTCCTATTTTATTTTAATAAATTCATGTAAAATTTTGGAAATTATTATAATCACTTTGTATATACTTTAGATTAGCAAATAACAAAAAACAGAATACCATCACCTTATCACCAAATTGATCTTATGGTTCGAGTGTTAATTTTAAAAAACAAAAATCTCCAGTTTATAGTTTTTTCTCTTCATATTTTCAGGTTTTTTTTTTCATTATCACTTTCGTATATTTCACTCTTTAGCTAGTGTTCATGATAAACTTGAAGAGTAGCTTTATGTTAATATTTTACACATATATGTTAAACCTATTACAAAATGTAGCTTCACGTTTTTGTAACATACAAATACAACTTTAGCAAAGAATCCATGCTCATAATTACTACCTAAAAAATGATTTACAATAATGGATTATTGCCTCAAATATTCATGTAGAGTGTGAGAAATACACACTCATTTCATCAAGTACAATATGATATACATTTTTGTGACAAGATGCTCCTTCAACCTTCCCAATATAGGTGGGGTTGGAGTGCCCCTCAAAAACGAGACTCCGAGCAATCACACACACATACAAAATCTTCTATTTCACTCTATATTTCATCAGAAACGAGCTATTGTTTACCAAAAAGGGCACAAGACGATCAATGTAGGCAGTGTAGCTCCTTCTCAAGAACAAACATCAAAAAGGGATCAAGAAAGCTATCTTCTCTTCCTATTACCACTGCCACTAGAACCTCTAGATCCTTCAGACATATGGGCCTCAACAGCTGCTAAGATTCGAGTTTCTAACTTGTGGCCCTTTAAAGCTATCCTCACCTTCTTCACAACTTGTTGCTTCATCGCCTTACGCTCTGATGAAGCTGTGAGGCACTTGCAATTGCTTATTCCCTTAAGAAGGCCCACGACATGTTCCCCTGTGCCCCCACTCATCTTTTCGATCTTCACAATCTTTTCCACTACTTGCATTGTTAGCATCTTCTCTAAACAGGTCTTGTTCCCCATTTCAACTACATCTAAGATGCAATGCAGGCTAACTTCTCTGGTCTTGTGTGATTTGCTCTCCATTGAGTGGATCAGTCTTTCCAGAAGCCCTGCCTCGATGATCTGGTTCACAATGTGAGCTCCTCCGTTGCTGAAAAGGATGTTGTGTAATGCAGTGTAAGCTGAATCTTGCAGCTCAGTTACTGTGCATTGCATCATCCTTACAAGCTCGACAATGATGTCGTGTTCTAGAAACTTCTTAATCCATGGCTCGCCCCCCGAGCAGGCCAGCTTCATCAGTAGAAAAGCTGATTCAGATTTCACTTCCTTTTGCATTTTCTGCCCATATTGGAGGAGTTCTGAGAGTCTTCTCACCAGGGGGCTCTGTAGTATCATGTCCCTGATTCTCGGCTCTTCTACCTTTTCGATTATCGGTATAAGATCTTGCATGGCTTCTAGTATCAGCTTGCTATCGCTCAAAAGCAACTTCTCAATAAGATCCTCAAAAGTTTGTGGCTTTGGTGAAGGTGATGAGTTGGCATCAGATAATACGAACTTTTCTAGATGAAGCCTGGCTTGCCAAGGCAGTAGGTTTAGTGTACCGGGGTGCAGAGATCCATTGCCAGGCCCTCCAAACTCGTAGAGGGTTTTCAATATGACAATCGCGTTGTTTTGAGCAACATCAGACCCTGTCACAAGTAGTTTAATGAGGCTTTTATCGATCTCAAAAGCAAACATTTTCTCAACTGCTCTTGATTTTCCAGCTTTGGTTAAAGACATCAAAGTTGTGAACACACTGTCATGCCACTCCTCAGCATGGGGAGACAGCAAATCTGTGAGGCGATTCATGGGAATTCTTTGGAGGATCTCATTTGTCGTGTTTTGACTTCCAAACTCTGCGAGGTTTGCTAGCAGAGTAAATATGCTGGTTTCTATCAAAGGGTCTTCACAGGTTTCTAAAATGTAGGCAAGTTTATCAACTGCATCTGTATTTTCAAGAAATGGCATGTATTCAGAATAATCACCCTTGGCAAATACATTAGTGATTGCTATTGCAGAAACAGAAACAAGATCCAATGATTCAGCTGATAAGATTCGTGCAATCTTGGACCCGAGTATTCTGCAGAAACTGGCTCTGCTAGCTTCGAATTCTGAAGTTGGTATTCCCTCTTCAAGAGCCTGTGTAATGGCTTCCAAGGTGATCACAGCATGATTATCTTGTACAATACCAAGAGAAAGCTCGATTTTCTCCTCAGAGACAATTTTAACAGTTTCTTTACCAAAAACGAACAGCCATGGACTAATCAACGCGCTTTCCTCGGAGGTGGAATCAGTCAGTAACATTTTGACTGAATCATTAGTCTTGCTGTCTAGGTAAAGAGAAACCATGTCATGTATCTGGTATGAGGAATCATGATCGTCTTTCATCAGCAACGAGCCTTCCATGAGCTTACAAACTGTCAGAGAAAACATGATTTCTTGCCCAAGAACCGACCAAACTGCTTCCAGACAAGTTTCTGGGATGGGTTCAACCCATGATAGAGCAGCTAGAGCTGTGAAGAGCCTTTTTGAATCTTGAGGCATGGCTTCGAGACTGAACTCTAACGACCCAAAAATGGTGACCGTATTTTCAGCTTCTTTCTCGTTCACATACGAGATGGGACCGGGCGCACAAGTGGCGTACGTTGATAGATTTGCAATGGCTTTTTCCCATTTTTCAGCTCTGGTTTCTTTTCTCAGAGCCTTTCCCATCACAGCAACCGTCAGAGGATGGTGGCCACATCGTTCAAGCAACGTCTCCGCCTCTTCCTAGTAATTCATAATATCCAAAGACTATTAGTTATGAATGATCAAACTAACCAACTAAACAATAGATTATTAGCAATGTGATGAATATATAGATAGCAACATAAAATATACCGGTAATTCTTCCTCTGTAAGGAGGCTATGGTAAAGAAGAACAGTTTTGCTTATTTCTCTTATGTCATCTTTGCCCAACTCTACCTTGTCAGCTTCTGTTATTTCATACACAGATTCATTCCTAGTTGTCACCAAATATCTACAATCATTATCATATAACTTAGCAAAACGTTCAACGATGTCTTGTTCCCACACATCATCTAGAAGTATCAGCATCCTCTTGCCATACAATGCGTTTTGAAGCAAGCAACTGACATACTCAAGATCTCTACAGTTTTCATCGTTTATTTTCTTCCAAAAACCAATCTGAACCAGAAATTTCCCGAGTTTTCTTGCCAATCGTCTATGATATTCGTTCTTATTACCATCACAGGCAGCCCTACTGCAGTACTGCCCAAATCCAAGCTCAACTGCTCCATCGACAAAGTTTGGGGGGAGATCAGAAGCCACTTGTCGAGCTAAGCACGATTTCCCAATTCCTGATAGACCAACAATTAGAATCACACAACGAGGGCTGCTTCGCTCGAGCATGTTTCTAACATAAGCACACTTGCTAGAAACAGGGTATCCTTGGTCTGAGTTTACTTTCAATCTGATTGGAATGTTTCTAGCAGTAGTTTCAATCACATTCTCAATTTGCTCAGAAAATATCTGAGACTCAAGCCACAAATTCAAATCGCGCTTCATTGAGCTCAGAATCTTCCCAAGTGGATCACCAATCATGGAGTTCCAAACAATCTTGGCAAAGTTCTTTACCTTGCTTCTTGAGACCACTCTTTTGGCCTTGATGATGTTTGGATGAAGACGATCAATGAGGCCGTTTAGTCCTTGGATTTGATGGTCTAAGTGGGGATTGTCAAGCTTGTAGACATGTTTCTGCTTAATACGACGTGATACAGTCTCAAGCTCGTATACAAATTCCTCTAGGCTTCGAATCCTCGTTGGAGCATCGTCAAAGTCTCGAGAAGCCTGCTCTAGTGCCCCGATTGCCATTACCATACCCGACACTATCTGAGTTGCAGAAGAAATCACTTGCAAAGCATCCATGGTGGATTTCTATCAAAATTTAAGCATTTCTACTAAGAGCTGTCATTCCTCTATCTACTAGGTGTTAACCAAGGTATATTGACTTTACGGAGACTTGATCACAACTCAGAATCACCAAGAAATGCAATAATCCAAATTCATACTCTCTAAGATCAATGAATTAATTAAACCCCAGATTCTCTTATACTGCTAATCACACAAGGTTCATTCAAATGTGGCCACAACATCAATTTCAATACTATGAAGATAGGATACATCTTCTATAAGATAACCCATGAAATTCCACCGACAATCAGGGCAATCCAAAACCACCAGTTCTGAAACCCTTTATCATTCACAAATCAAGAAATTCTACACAGGTTTAGTAGCATTCTAATACAAGTAACTCCATCATGTGAGAAGTCTTAAATCTAGAGATTAAACAACATTCCCATAATTTGATTTTGCCACGATTGACAGTGTTCTTACCTTAACTAGCTCTCAAAACAAGATCTTCCAACCCAAAACTGCTTACTGGGCTGGTCAACAGCAGAACTATTTTGATGGGTTTAGTAATAACTTTGCCTGTTATCTATAAGCTCAAGATTATTTCCACACATTAGTATTAGTTTATGGGAAGAAAGAAAAGAGGTAGATCGATGAATGATGTTATGGCTGAGGTTTTCTGCACTGCTGCTGCTCCTTTGTTGACTTCTAACAATTTTTTATATTGTTTTCAGGAATACTTGATTTCACATTATTGAATATCCCTATTGATATTTGTAATGCAATTTATGATATGATCCCATATTATTTATTATAATTTCAAATAGAAATACAGTCATGTATATTGACCCTTAACACTAAAATCACTACACATAGATCTGCCGTAAGACCGGAAAAAAAAAAAAAAAAAAAGACATGTCAAAAATTGACATAGTAAAATTCACAACTATTCATGAAAAAAAAAAGATGTCCCTTTGAAAGGTTGGAAGACATCACGTGGCAAGACAAAGATAGCTATTAAACTTGTGTTTTGGTAAGTTTATAAACTCTTCAAAACATTTTATAAGCTGTTATAACAGCTTATAAGCTCCTAAAAAATGTTCGATAAAATTTTAAAAACAAGATCTTATTTTACTTTATATTTTAAAAAAACATCAAAATTTAATCATTTTAAATTACAAATTTAACATTGGTAACATTTTATAATCTCCACCATCTTATTTATCGGACAACTTCACCAACTTATCTCTAAACTAAAATTAGACATCTTATAAGATATAACAACTTATAAACTTATTCCAACACCCTTTTAGTTTCATATGGAATGGGTTATTCGTAACTTAACATTTACATACAATACAAAGGGGGTGATGTGTTGGATTTTGATTAATCAAAGATTCCATTATTTTAGTGGCCTCCTCCGCAATTGATAGGAGACAAAGAAAAATAGGGAATCATGGGGAAACCCTCTTGTGTCTTAAGGTTTGTCCCACTTTCACCAGTAATTCCATCATTTGTCTTTTTTCGCCATGCAATCACCAATCATATTACAACACCATACACTTGAACTAACAAGACATTTTTGTTTCCTAGTCAATGCTCAACAATAATTCAATAAATGTGATGGAAGACATGCACGGTTAAACTTCCTTCCAAGCTCTTTGATGTTCTTTTTTTTTTTCCACTCACTTTCTTCAACCCCTTTTCCTCATACATCACTCTTACCCTTTTCTTGATGAATTTCAAGTGAATCCCAATCACCATTTATGGCCCCTGAATGATAGCCCTGGAGTTATATTGATCCAAGCATGTTGTGTTTCCAATCCTTCAATAGTTCACCTAGCATTATACACCATTTTGGAAGTAGATATACGAGACAGAGAGAAGCAAAGAGAAATCGAGCTGTAGTGAAACTTACAGCGTCGGTTATCTCACAAGCTGAAGAAATTTACAGCCCAGAGGCAGATAATCACACAAGTTTGAGTGATCTCATGATTGATCAAACCAATGCGATAGGGATACTTGGAGGAAAATCCAGTCTGTGTTTCGCCAGAAAGCTCGTTGATCAAGAAATCGAGCTGCCATTGATCCTTTATACAGATCCAGCGCTGAGCAATGAGCTTTTATTGCTTGACAGAAGTTCATTCCCTTTCGTTTCTGCTAAACCTGAACAAGTAAGTATTGATCACAGTTCAATAGTGAAAAATTTGAGGTGTAATCGAGTTTTTCTTGAAAAATCTGGAGTTTGCTGCATTGTGATGCCCTGCCATGTATCACATTATTGGTATGATGAGATTAAAGAAGGATGTTCCGTACCTTTCCTTCATATGGGTGAATCTGTAGCAAAGGAGCTCAAAGAAGCAAAGTTAAGGCCCATCGTAGCTGGAAGCTCGATCTGTATTGGCGTTCTTGCAACCAATACAACGTTGGCAGCCAGGATGTACCAGGAGAAACTTGAAAAACAGGTATTCTATGATTCATGTTTCAGTTCACATTCTCAAAGTAGAGGGTCTCTCAATATGGTACAAATCAATAAGTCCAGAGATTAGTTCAGTTTGAATCCTGTTTTTCATGTCATGTTGTGCGTTCATTTCAACACCGTAAGCCATGGATTCACTAGGATACCATCACTATACACATGTCATGCACAGGTGAAACAAAACCTGAAAATGGAACATGATAGGCTTACAATAGTTGGGTCACAGGTTTTTCATTGGAACGAGACCACGTGGAGCCTATAGATGTAGAGATGGCAAATCGATTCACCAGCCCAGCCGGGCCAAGGAGTTGAACTATGCTGGGTCAATCCGATTGTCTTCGGACTTGTATTTTGATGGCCTATCCCAGTCCTATTTTGGGCCACAGAGTAGAACCATCCGGGCCAAATAGGGCATCATCAAGCCAGAAAATACAAGACCCAACTCAATCCTGTTTGGGACTGGGCGCAAATGGCGACCTCTGATACAAGCATGAGTACACATTAATATCACCACCCTAACAATACCTTAGTCTTGATCAATTGCTCATATCAATGCCTCAAGGAACTCAAATTGATCCAAGGTAACACTTGGGTCAGTCAGAACTTGAATAAATACTGTGGACTTTTCTTATTTCTCAGATTTGTAGGGCATTTATGGCACATTTTACTCTTGTACTCATCACACATGGAGTTTTTCAAGCATTTATAAACAATCTCCTAAACAACAGTTTGTATTTTGATGATTCATATAATAATTTCTTGGTACTACAACCTACTATATGTACAGGGTTTTAAGGTTGAAATGCCAGACAAGAATACCATGAAACATATCCTCGTACCTGCAGTTGAAGCATTAACAACGAAAGACTTCAAAGGAGCACAAAATCTGTTAAGGATCGCTCTACATATTTTGCTGAGACAGGCTGACAACCGAATCATTCTTGCTTCTGATGAGCTACGCAAGCTTTTGCCACCAAACGATCCTTTGTGGAGACAATGCATAAATCCAACGGATGCTTTAGTCCGCTCAACTATCAAGTATGCTCAATCTGCAAATAAAGAAAGCTAACAAGTGCAGATTCATTCTCAGATGGTAAATGCAAGGGCTCACGGGGGTAGAGCTTAGTTCTCGTCTTTCTAAGTGCAACAAATAACAATTACCATAATCATATATTCTTCCAAGATTTAAATCTACGTACAAATGTACTGTATGAGTGATTTCAGATATTCAAGGGACAGATTGAACTATATATACTATGAGTCCAGAGCTTTCATGAGATTTTAAATCACGACATATTGGCAAGAAAGCTATGTAAAGAATCGGTGAATGATAAATTAACGATAAAACTAGAATCCTTGAATTACAAGAGAAACCCCAAGGTTCCTTTTTTCTTTAAATAGCATATGAATATCCCATAAAATCAATCAAATTGTTCTATTCAATTTGTTCAATATACAATAAAAACAACAACAAACTAGATTCTCAAAAATTTCATTAGCGTCTTTTTTACGTACTTCTGAAGGCCCTGGGACCCCAATACACACTCATACAGGAAGAAATAGAAGTTCAAGAAATAACTGAAGCTAGAAATCCTGGATTTTTAATAAGTTGAGCAGGATGATTTATTGGAGCTTCATTATTCCAGGAAAGGAAGGAAGGACTGCGATAAGAGCATCACCATATCCTACGGGATCTGTAAACATCAAAGCGATCATGAAATGTATCAACACGCACAAACAAAAAATCTGTCAACAACAAAAGGTTCAAGGAATGAAAGATGCTAACCACCGTCTTCTTTAAGTATCTTAACCACCTCCCCAGAAATGTCTGACTGTCAAAAAATCGATGAGATGGATAGAATGAGTTTTGCTTGTAGAAGTGTGTTCTAGAAAGTACATGAATTACCCCAAGATCAAAAAAAAAAAAAAACACATGAAGTAATTCTGGTTGATTCATATTCAAATATTATTCTTTGGACATCCTAAAGAAATTTTATTGATCAGCGAAAATAAAAAGTAAGGCAAAAACCTCAACGGGGAACTGGGCACCTAGCTGATCAATGTAGCAGAGCACCTGCCCCTCCTTCACCGTGCCTTTCTGTTAAGTAGCATCAATAACCGGTCAGTAGAGAAAGTTGCAGGAAATATTAAAATAACAGGCAAATTTTGCAACAACCAATATTAACGAGGCATCACAAAGTAAAACACATTATTAAAGATGAAACAGATTATGGGTTTCTCTCATTCAGCATAGTTATGATTCCATTAGATGAGTGAATACAAAAACTTAGGAGATGTACTAATATATGTATAGCTAATTGAAACACATACTAGAATGATACTATATATAGCTATAAGTGCTTAATTTTCTCGGCAATCAGGAATAAGTACACCTAAAGAAACCCCAGAAGAAACCAAAAAAGGTTTTGCAATATGACCACAAATGCTCGACAAAATGCAATGAGAAAGGAAGTACATTGTACTGAAGCAAATATTAAAGTAGAAATGCATTTGAAAGATGCATTTCATAAGAGAGAGCATAAACAAACCTTTTTTATGAAAACCGAACAAAAACAGCAAAATGACATGAACAGATACCTCTTTGCAAGATGGAGGAGCCTGCTTCCCTTTAATTGTCCGAGATCTCCTAAAATATCCAACCTACATCAAGTGTACATTGGTCACTATAAACGTACCGAAAAGGCTGCAATTCATGAAAGAACAGTTAATCAATTATTACCCTTGGAGATTGAACTATTGCCAAACCTTCATCTGCTGATTTGTCAAGCAAAGTTTGAACTCCACCTGATGAAGGCACTGGTTTGGTGACAGCTAGAGAAGATGATCCTGCAGAGTTATTAGAACCAGATGCTTCGACAACTGAATGGGCAGTAACTGGAGCAGGAAACAGAGGTTGCTGTGTGGTACTTTGATCAGCCAACTCTCTTCTCACATGTAACTGAAATCCCCCTAGCTAACCATGAAAAATATTAAGCAATCACAAGATCGATAAGAAGCCATTGAAGAAAACATAACTTTTATAGTAGCTAAAAGACGTGTTTGATGCATCCGGAGCCATTCTGAACTGAAAATGATGTTCTCAAAGAACTATATTCTTCTTCCATTTTGGCCTCATTTCTTCGTAGATATGGGACGGGGAAAGGCATTTTGGTTCAAGAATATAAAATAAATAGGAAAAAAGCTCACTTTAAGTTCAAACTCTGCAATTGATACTGTGTCGCATAGCTGCGTCAGAAGAGATTCGACCTGTAAAATGTGAGAAATATGGATGCTTTTATTTACAAAACATGTTCTGTAGGTATAGCAATTGTGCATCACAAAGCAGCATAAACAAATCACATAATATACAATTTAAGAAAGATAAGTGATAAAATAAGAAAGAACATAAGATAATACACTAATTCCAAGTGGATGCTTCAGAATAAGCAGTTACATCTAATGGGCTAGAATCATCCAACAGAGGCAACAGAGATAAACACAACAAGCTTAACTGTTTCATTTTCTTGACAAGGGAAAGAAGGTGAGGATGACATCAGCACTTTGAATACCAGATATCTGGCACATCAAAATATTTTAATATCTGCAATTGTCAAGTATTGGGACAATCTTTCCTATGTTCTCTAATACAAATAACAAGAAAATTATCAACATTGTGCGCTGTGATTGGTCTATTTTTTCAAAGTTCATATCTTTTCTCTGCCATTCTAGATCTTATCAAGCAACCAACACTTGGAAACAATAAACCAACAACTGGGATATTATTATGTTGCAGATGTATAGAATCATGCACATAGAGAGAACTCACCTCAGATGAATTTGGAATAAGTGTGCTTGGCCTAGCAGATGAAATGATATCTTTGGAATTGTCCTCCAGATCAGTAGTGACTAATGCTTATTGAAAGAGCAAATGGGTATTAATTCCCTTAAAGACACTGTAGCAGTCAGTCAAATCTATGAAAACATACTGTGAGATCTTACTCTCCATATGGGTATTTAAGATAAACTAATTCAAAAGAACAGATGAATTTTGACCACAAGGGGTTAATAAAAGTTGTTACCCGTGTATGATAGTTAAGCACTTGTGCAAATATGGGAAACTGTATTATTTTCCGTGATATATGCACCCATGCCACTTTAAATAAATCAAATTGTGTTACGATATCATGAACTCTGGCCCTAAAACCAATCCAAGAGATTATTAACTGATTCTATAAATTCTTTATAGCACTTTATATAGTTTACTTTTCAGCTTTGAGTAGTTTATAGCACGCAATACAAGCTTCGTATAACATGGAATTCATCTCTGCAACCAGCCAGGTAGCAGATAACAAAACTTAGCTTTTTGAAAACAGTCACTTCAACAACTCAAGGAACAAAACTTCTAGCCAGAAACTTGGAACTTACAATCAGCTTTGGAGTTCGAACTACGCCTTTCACTTATCGCCTTCTTTGATCTGTGTGACAACACTAACCCATCAGGTTGAACAAAATTTTGAGCCCTTAAACCATGAAAAGGCTGCAAAGTGCTCAATTTGGGTTTAACAAAACCCAAATCCAACTTAAAATCTGTAATGCCTGAAGTCCCAAACCCGCCTGAAAAAACATCAATAATAAAAAAAAAAATATTCATAGAACACGACGTCGTTTAACGAATGCAAGTTTCAAAAAATTAATTAACTAAACAGATCCTGAGAATATAAAGCACAGATCCAAAAAATCAAGCAAAAAGGAAACCTAATACAGAAATATGTGTTAAATAGAATTGTTAAACGTCAAAGAAGACAATAAACAGGAAATCAATCGGCATGTGTGGTAGATAGATAGATGGCATATTGGCATGAATGTATAATTGCAGAAAGGAAGAGCTTAACTTGCATACTGGAGTTTAGAGAGAGAGAGAGAGAGCTTACAAGTACCCATTTAGAATTAGAGAGAGAAATGCGGTGGCTGCAGCGGTGGTGGATGTGGAGGAGCAGCACTGCAGCAGTGAGTGGGAAGTATGAAGCTTTTTTAGGACGATAACGATATTAACCAAGAAACCAGAATTAATAAAGGGCCCCGCTTTCTGTTGATTGTTGATACTTTTTTTTTTTTTTTTTTTTTTTTACAGTAGTTGTCCCCGTGAATTGCAACGGTTTGTTATATAATATGTAGTAAATATCAATTATTTTATAATACAATTTAACTAATTATAAATATTTTGAAAATATAAAATATTTAACAATTAAAAAAATATAAATTTACTTAACTACATAATATATATATTAAATATCTATCTAATTCATAATAATCTTGTTTATTATATATATCTAATTGGGCAATTTGTATCAACTATGAATTTCAAATTAAACCCAATTACTTAAATTAAAGATATATATATATATATATATATATTAGAAACAATACACAAAAAATGGAAATTTTACTTAAGAACTTGATGCAAACAATGTAAATCATGTATTTTAGATCTTCATTGTAAAATAAATTGAATTTAAAAAAATGACATTTTTAATATCACTTAACATTGAAAATGACAGATAGCCAAATTATGTATTTTATATTTGAATATTTAATAATATTTTCATCATTAAAATATATCGGTAAAGGATATTAATATTTTTCGTACAATGTTGATGGTATTACATATTTAAACATACAACTATTAATGTAAAAAATATTTAGAATGACATATAATTTCATTACCATACTACTACACTCACATATTATATATAAATTCCTTTAACAATGTTACATTTATTTATTTATATTAAATATGATATTAGATATCCCTAAATAAATTAATATTTGTTATTAAGTTTATTTTTGAACAATATTTATTATTGGGATTTGTGAAATTATATTCAATAAAAATTATTTAATTAAGACCAAGAAAATATATATGAACAAATAAAATAATTATAATATTAAATCAAATGGACCAATTATATAAATTGAGAAATCTATACAATATTACAATTTCTAATACAATTAATTCATTTATGAAAAAGCCTATTACATTTAAAAATATATATTGCATAATAACTTGGGAAACAATTAAATTAAATATGCAAAAAACCAAAATAAATAAATAAATAAATAATATTAATGATTTGACATTTTTAGGAGGGAAAAAGGTATTTCTGTAAAATTTTCCAACTTTTTTTTATTTTAAATAAGTATAGATTAATTAATTATTGTCGATATGTAGACGGCCACAGTTCTGTTCGGTTCTTGGTTCCATGTGTAGGGGAACCGAAACCAAACCGTATAATATATAGTTTCGATTTCAATTCTAGAACTGTTGGTTCGATTCTGGAACAAAATTGCAAAATAGCCATTGGAACCGGCCATTCGATTCTATAACCAATGGTTCTGGTTCTAACCACCGATTTCAACAGACTTATTATTATATTTTTTTCAAATTTCAACGGTAGATCTCAAATTATTGAACGAGCTGAGCCCTTGATTTGAAAAATTCGATCAGAACCGTTGATTTTAAACCGCGAAGCCTCGGTTTCGATTCGGTTCTAAAACCGGAAGCGGGTCAACGATTAAACCGAACCGTTGACCAAGGTTTGGAACCTAAGGAAATTGATGGTTATTAGGAGATTGATGGTTATACATTGTGCTTGTAAACCTAAGGAAAGTTTTTAATGAAAATTATTGATTTTAGCAAATTCTTAAATCTATTGTTAATATTGATGGGCTGGTTTGATTTGAGGGATGAGTTTGTTTATATTGTTAAATATGATGGGTTTTTGCTGTTCATCAAAAAGTAATTTGAGTGCTTGGTTTAAAGGTTTGTATCAGTGACGGAAATATCGCCAAATTCAAGCTACCGACACAGATATCCACTTTAAAAAATATCCGTCAAAATATCGGCGAAACATCGCCGATATTTCGGAAAATGTCGCCAGAATTTCGATATCGGAAGAGTTGTACATAGATTTGTCAGTTTATCGATTGCCGAAAAATCGCCGAAAAATCGAGAAAAATCGGAGAGAAAAATCGAGAAAAATACTGGTCTTTCACCCAGTCAGACTCAACCCTCTGTGTGGGCCTTTCACTCAACTGCTGCCCTTAGTAGAGAGGGGGGAAGAAGGAGAGTGGTGCGCAGGATAAGGAGGAGGGTGGTGCATAGGGTAAGGAGGGTAGCAGTCCATGGGGTGGAGGGGTTGGGGGTAGGGGTGGGTGGGGGCTCTTCTCCTGGGGGTGGTGCTGAAAGAAATCCCCATTTTTGGTTGACAACAATTGGGGGAAAGCAGAGATGGAGATGGTGGGTTTCTCTCTCTTGCAAAAAGTCCAACAAATGTAAATCAAATTTCATGTTTTTTCATTCGAAAATTTGTGTCTTTTTTAAAATAAATATCTTATTTTTTGAAATTAATATAATATGTATATATATATACACACACATAATATTACTTTTCGAATATATGAAATTATGAACACATGTTATATATTAAGTGGTGTTGATACACAATATGAGAAAATATTATAGAATTTCATAAATTTAAGACTTAATCAAATATTTTATTTTATTATTATATACATTGGTACAACAATTCAATAAACATATCTTTTTTATTTGAAATTTAAGTTCAATATATGTATTAATGTTACTTATAATATTATATAAAGTACTAGATATTTTTTTCAATTTTTTTTACAATTTTTTAAAAATTTTTTTGCGTAAAAAACCGATATATCCACCGATATCGATATATCCGTAAAATCAAGGTACCGATATTTCCACCGATACCGATATTTTTGTCCTTGGTTTGTATTAAGTTTGAGATAAATTATATGTTTGGTTTAAATGATTAGGGATTTGTCAAATTGGATTTAATTTATAAACTTTTGTTTGGTTTATTGATTAAAGATGATAAAAAGTGAACTGACTATTATACCCTTCATGCAATAAAATTAATATTAATATTAATAAAAGAATTTAATTGTAATAAAATTAATATTATAAGAGAATTTAATATAAAATTAAAGTTTACAATAGAATCAATATTAATAACAGAATTTAAAAAAAAAGTCCTAAAGTTTTCATTCGAAGCTAAAGAAGATCAACCCAACCTACATCTATGCGAGCTCATCTCTTTGTCTTTCAAAAAACCCTTTAAATTGGGGATTTATGAAAAGGATGGCCTATGATGAAATTTTCTGCAAAAAATTGATAAGAGGTGTCGCTCATTGAAATTCCAGTGCTTGGAAAATCAATCTCTTTGGTGCCTTGTTCAGAAAGCCAAGTATTAGCAGCAGCAGCACCACCTCCAACTAGTGGAGGCAACCGCGGAGGGCTACCAGGTGGAGGCAGCAGTGGAGGGCGGCCAGTGGTAAAGTTTCTTGATGCGATGAAGGCGGCTTGCACGAAGGCGTAGTCGAAGCTCAAGGTGGTGGTGGTGAAGGCAGAGATGGCGGAGGGGAAGGATAAGGTTTCTGTAATTTTGGCTAGAGTGCAGCGATGCATACATATAATGGCATCACAAAAATTATGGACATTTGTGGAGGTATTATAAGATTTTCAGATGAATAGTTGAGGTCATTGTAGGAAGAATTGGATATGTTATTGAAGGCTCAAGTCTTGGGTTTATTAACCCACCATATTTGGTGGGTTTATAAACTAATCAATAAACCCACATAAACCAACCTAACTTCGGGCCTCAAACCCATGAAACAAATATGATAGGTTGGTTAAAAACTCTAAACCCATTTAAATCCACGAACCAAAGATGCCCTAATAATTACATAAAAGCACCAATGGTCTTGGATGTGCACGAGTAACTATTTCAGTCCATCTAGTTATTTGTCAACATATTGTTTTAATTGAGTGAGCGAGGGCAGTGCGTGTTGACCTTCAAGTTTTACAATTGCACACAGAAGAATACAAGTCAAAGGAGATTGCATTGTATCCTAGTGCTTTGAAAATTTGCTCCATGAGATCATCAGTTGATTGTTAGTCGATAAGTAATCCAATTGAAAATTAGTTAAGTAAGAGACAATTTTATACACTCATGGTATTAGTATCTCAATTCCCCATGCATACTAAAACTATATATGGAGTAAAACATCAGAAAAGACTCAGAATCCACTCACCATTGAATCATCGAGATTCCCCTTATCTACCCCAGGCAAATCTATCAACTTCAATGGTGGAGCTGAAAAAACTAGAAGATGAAACAAATTTGATGACTAATATATAGTTCAAATAGCCAAAGAACAAGCTTAATTGGGAGACAACGAAAAGAATCTGATATATAGTGAAAAACACAAAAAACAAGGTGAAACAATAAAGAGAGGTAAAACAGTCAAATCTTTAAGTACAAAAGTTACATTTTTACAGTAAAAAATACATCAAATTTGATCATCTCCATTTGACTTGATTGGCCGAACACTCAAGAGAACATTCGGCCACCATGGTCGAACACACTATAACACTTCGGCTATGGTGGCCGAACGTTTTCCTGCGTTTCGGCCAATAAGGCCGAACGGAGATGGTCGAATTTGATTGATTTTTTACGTTTTTTTTCCTTCAAACTTAGGGTATAATTTCAATTGCAACATGAACTTTTGACCATAACATCATAAACGTTCAATTTAACACATGTTTCAATTGAGATATGTTTGGACTTTTCGGGCTCTAATTGCTGACGTGGAGTTCGAAATATATAAATTAATTATTGATGTGTAATTTTAAATACCAATTATTATCTACATGCAATTTTATTTTAGGGTGACTCTTGTGCCCCATCCGTGCCCCAACCCGACCCGCGCCCCATATATATATATATATATATATATATATATTTCCCTTTTTTTTCTTCCTATGCTACTTCACCCCTCTTTTTCTTTTTCTTTTTTTCATATGATTGCTATAAATTTAGGTTCTTATTTTTCTAATACTCCAACAAGTTATTATCTTCCTAATTTGTATAAAAATTTAGGGTTTTTATTTTTCAATAACTTGCAATTTTTTATATCTTGCTCCAATTCATAACAATATATTATATAATTGATGTAACAAACACCATAGTTGATTATTGATTGAGTAATATGAATTTGCATAATTTGGGGGAAGAAAATGATAAAAGTCTTCTATTTGAAAATTTTAAGATATGAGGCATTACAAATTTGTTCTGTAGGTATTACAAACACGAACTACAGATATTACATAATTACATGTTTGAATGATATGTAAGTTATGAAAAATAGTTTTGAGATATTACAAATTTGTTCTATAGGTATTACAAATATGAACTACATGTATTACATAATTACATGTTTGAATGATGTGAGTTATGAAAAATAATTTTGAGGTATTACAGATTTGTTCTATAGGTATTATATAATTACATGTTTGAATGTGTGATACTTGAACATAATACATTATGTAATACCTGAAAAACAAATGTGTGATACTTGAAGAGCAAATGTATGATACCTGAACATAATACATTATATATTAGGCTATGTGATACCTGAAGAGTATATGTGTGATACCGTAAATATGTGATAATTGAATATAATATATTATATATAGGCAGGTGGGCGGGCGGCGTGGACGCGCATGGAGCGACGGGATCCTGGGACATATAAGTTTTAGTATTTTTTTTAAATCCTTAACACATAAACTTAACAACATTGTTTTAATAAGTAAAATGAACATGGAAAAGAAAGTAGAAAAATAAAAAAAAATTAAAAGAAAAGGAAAAGAACATGGTCGTCTTCCCCATCCCTCTCATTAGCAGCCGCCGACCTTCCCTCTACCCCTCTCTGCCATCATATTTGTCCTCCCTTTCTCACCACCGTCGTCGCCTGTGATAAGGAAAAAAAAAAATCCAAAACGGAGCAGTATAGAAAGTGTCTCCCTTTCCTGGCGCCGCCACCTTCTCCCTCTCCACTCTTGTCGCCGCCACCTAAAAAACAACCCCACCATTGCCTTCTTCCCCGTCCAACTCTCGCCGCCGCAAGCAACGACCTTGCCCCTTTCTTTACCAAACAACAGTCTAGCAGTAAAGATTGTTTCTTCTTAAGACAAAAAATATATTTTTTTTCCTTTATATTTTATTTTTTATTTTAGGATTCCACGTGGATTGATGACTGAGATAATGATTGAATTGATTTATACATTTCGGATTTCATATCAGTAATTGAAATCCGAATAGTCTAAACATATCTCATATTGAAACATGTGTTAAATTAAACGTAGTCAAAAGTTCACGTTTTAATTGAAACTAAATCCTAAGTTCATGTTTTTTTTTAATGTAATTAACCCTTTTCTTTCGCCCATTCTTTTTAGATTTTTTTGTTTTCTTTCTCAACCAATGCCTTCCAATCTAATTTTAAAATAAAATAATATCTTTATATAAATTTCTTACTTTCTTTTTTCTTTATTGTTGTAGATTTATTATACTTTAAATTAAATTATATGTGTGATATAATGATTAAATGAAAAGGATTGATGAATGATTTTGCATTTTATTTATCAATTATGTATCTTTATAAGTAGTTATATATGGAAAAAGAATTCATTATGTTGGTGATTTTCAAATTTGTTGAATAACTAACTTATTTTGTTAATTAAATTACTATAATATTCAATTTATTGTGGAAAAGAAAAAAAAATAAAAATAACTTTTGTATTCTAATAATGATGATAATGGATATTTAAGTTTCGGTAAAGATATAAATACAATCTATCAAACATTGAGTAAATGAAGTTATGAAGAAAGTAAGATGTAATTTTATAATTCAAGTGAGGATATAATTAAGATTCTAATTTTAAACTTTATTATTTTATAATGTAGTATACTAACTTTATCGAATTTATGATAAATTTTTTGCTCTTAGTTTAAAATTATTGTAGTTTTCTTATTAGTTGACTTGCGGTTCCTCTCGATTGTAATCCTGGGTCTGTCACAGTATAGCAACCAAATAAATAACAAAGCGCAAGTTAGAAAACTGCAAAACCGCCATTGCCAACAAACTCAAGTAACATATATATTTTTTTTTTGTCTTCTATGTTTGCTTCATTAGATTTTTGGTTCTCTTTCATATTTTGATTTTTAGTTTTTTGTATTTAAAAAATAATTTGTTAGCAGCTAACTTTTTTTTATTCTTGAATTAATTTGGCAATGTGTTTTGTGGAGAATTTGAAAGGCTACAAATGAGTGTATCTTCAAAGAAGTAGTATTGAGCTTGGACAAAATCACGAGTTGGACTGGTGTACATAAATAATGTTTTTTCTTCACTTTCACGCTGAGTTTTGATCTCTCTTATGTTGTGCCTCTCTTCTTCTTCATTTTTTGCCTTTATTTCTCGATCTCTTCTTCTTCTCATCTCTTCTTCCCTTCTTCGTTTTTTGTCTTTTTTTTTTCGAAGCACGACGTTCTCTATTTCTCTCAGACCTCCTCTTCTCCATATCGCGATGCGAGACTATTATTTTAAAAGTTAAAAATTCATCTTTATTAGTTCGAAAAATATAAAATTGTATCTGATTTCGTGTTCTTAATGTTTTATGATAGATGCTCATTCAAATACACATTAAATAGTTGAGTTATCTACTGATGAAGATGAATTTATTGATGTGAATGTATTGTATATATAACTGACTTATTTTAGTTCGATTTATAAAAGATATTCTTAATAATACATAAAGATCATCTTATTATTTATAAAAGGTATTTGTAATAATACATAAATGTCACCTTATTAAGACATAAGATATAAGTAACTTAACATAAAGGTCTTGAAATTTATATATAATGTGCCTTAAATGGTTGACTTATAAAGGTATACTTAAAAATACATAATGGTTATCTTATGAACATATAAATGTATATTTAACTAAATCTAAAAAAAATGTTAAGGTACAACTAGCCTTACAAAAGGTGTGTCTAACACTACTAAAATGTATACTTAACATAACACTAAAGGTCTGTCTAACACAACTAAAATATATAGTTAACATAACATAAAATATATGTCCAACATAACTAAAAGGTATGCATAATACTACTAAAATGTATGCTTAATATAACATAAAATTCAAGCACCTGGGAACATGTTTAGGCGAATTTTATCTGCGACCTAGAGGCGCGCGGGCGCGTGACGGATCGGGCCGACCCGTGTGCATGGATGTAGGGTCCTTGCACCAGTTGTATATAAGTTTTTGTCCAAAATCATTGGTGGAATCAAGTTTTGCTCACGTAAGTGACTTAGAAGTTAGAACTCATTATCTCTTGTCATTCCGCTGCTTTTTTCATGGTTGGATTTCACACTTGTTTTCCCTCCCAATTTCTCTATATTTTGTATTTGTTATATTGGAACTCACAACCCCTTAATTATTTTCCTTCTTAATTATTTCCCTCTAAATTGTATTCCTTATCCCGATTTATCTTTGTTTTGCATTTGTGATTTTGGATTTTTTTGAATACTATTTGTACTCAAATTAATGAATTCTACTCTTACTTAAAATAAAAACTAAATAAAATAGTTAAAGCCAAACTGGAGTCCACTAATTTCAAAAATAATTCAAAAAGTTTCCAATTGATGGCAATTAGTCAACCCACACCAAGGGTAATCGTGAAATTTTGTTAAAATTTAACTTTTGAAATCAATTTCCACATAAATTTAATTGAGATATCGAAATTTCTACCAAAAACACAAACCAGAGGGGAAAAAAACAAAAGAAAAAAGAAAAAACTGAAGGGTCAGGATGGAGGGTGCAGGGTAACAAAGCTGCGGCACAACATAAGGGACCAAATACGGCGCAGTCATCAAGAAGCCAGAAAAGTTTCCCATTTCCACCCAAACCCCAAACGAAACCTCACTCTTACTCTGGCTATTTCTCTCATTAAATGTGAAATCAAACATTTAAAGCCATTTTCCGGAAAAACTGAAGTGATTTTTCAGAAAATTCTCGAACGAGCATAAAGCTCTTTAGATATATATATACAAATTGAAGATATACGGATCGAGAGAGATTGACAAAGAGAGAAGAAGGAGAAGGAGAGGGAGAGAGAGATGTCTCTAACGAGTGTGAAGATGTCGGAGGATGTGTGGTTGACGTGCTTAACCCATGCATTGTCCACCGAGACCGAGGAGATCATGGGCCTTCTTCTGGGTGATATTCAGGTTAGTTGATTTTCTGTTTTTGATTGTTTTGCGTTTGCCGTTTATGGAGTTTCGTCTTTGTTATGTTCCAATTCGGTTGTCCGGTAAATTATACTTTTCTAGGGTTTTTAGGGATTTTTGGGGTGATTTTGCCTATTTGGTTCCGAAGCTCCTGCGTTGTATACTCGTTCATTTACGTGCATCGATTGTAACGCTGCCTTAGGAAATTCTAAGAGATGCTTTATTGTGGCCTTTTTTTTTTTTTTTTTTTTGAGGTGCATCTTTTTTGAGTTTTGTTGATTTATTCTGAATAATTTATATTTTTTGTGAAGAGATTGTGTGTTTATCAGTTGTTTTCATATTTTCATCGTATGGTTTCCCCAAATTTTTCCTTATTAACTATTTGATTTGCAGGAAGCTTATTAGTTGCTTTGTTGGTTAAGTTTGAATTCCGCTGGGAAAATGTGGTTTCTTACTGAAGTTTTGGATTAAGTATATAAAAGATGAGAAACTTACAATTTACCTACTTGAAATAAAAAATTGTTTCAAGGGTTATGCTGATCATATGTTGATATTGTTTAAGGACGTGGATTATGGCAGCCATTTCACGGTTATTTGGTTTATATTGCAGCTTCGATTCTATTTAACCGTATAATGAAATTAGGTACAATTGAATTTTACTTGAGTCCTGATGAAAATTTAGCCTGTTATTCATTTGTGTTTTTTACTGGAATTAGGAAAAACTAATGCAAATCCACCTCATTGAGTTAAATTTAGGATTGTCTTCCTGTTCTTACAACTGTCATAAAATATGATGATAGAGTTGCACAGTGCACGTGCTGATGCCAGTTGTTGCACTGCCATTTACTAAACCTAACCTGAAGAACTGCATATATTGAAGTTCTGCAATTATCCTTTATCTCTTTATAGTATTCAAGATGGACTTTGTTTGATGGCAAAGTAATCAATGATGATTAGGTTAGTTCCCTTTTCTTTCTTTTCTACGTTTATAGGAATGACGGTCATATGGTAGTTGTTGTGATAATGAAAGAGGTGGTTCAAAGGAGATACAGTTTTCTACAAAGTGAAGCATTACATTTGTTAATGTAGTAATGCTGCAGATGCATGTAGCTGTAGCTATTATGTGTTGTTACTGAATCTGGACTTTAAACGTTTTCGGATAACTCTCATATTTTTCCATGAGAGTGTGTTATGGTCCACGTAATTAATCCACTTCAAGTGAGCCATATGTTTAGAGCCACGTGTTCATGTATTATCAATACTTATTCTGAATTTTGATTATATTCATTTTTTAAGGGGTCGTATCGTAAGCTAATGCAGTTGCTTTGATTGGATTCTTGATGTCTTGTCAGCAGTGGGACAAGTCTAAATTACATTTATTCTTCATTTCAGCATTCAAAGAATGGTAACATAACAGCATTGATTTGGGGAGCACTTCCACAACCACGTTGTGATCGACGAAAGGATAGAGTAGAGACTAACCCAGAGCAGCTGACTGCTGCATCAGTTCATGCTGAGATATCCTTTACGACATCTTAATAGAACTTATGGTCTTGCTAAAAATTTGAGTGCGAAAAAAAATGGGTGAAAGGAGGAAAAGTCTTAAAACTAGTAGCTGTATATTTAAATGGGGGGAAAACTTTTAAAGTGTCTTGAGCAGAAAATTTTGTTTGCTTTTGTTTCTGACTTTTCTCTACCTTGTTTTTGGCTGATTCAAAATTTAAACTACTCATATGCTGATTTCTATCAATCTTTCAACCTTATATTTTCTGATTGAGTTTTATATGATAAAACTATTAACAAAAAGAAGCATAAATATTGAGTAAGCATTTTTTAAGCTGCTGCTACTAATTTTCGAATTTCACATGATTGCACATTTATATGGCCAGCTTCTGGACTCAAAACTTGCATAATGAAATATGCAGTTGCTTTGGCCATTGTATTTTACTCTGTTGATTTTTAATGACTTTGTCCTCTTAACTTTATAACACAGAATGACAATGGAAACAGGAACTACAACTAGAGTGATCGGCTGGTATCACTCACATCCTCATATCACCGTCCTTCCATCGCATGTTGGTAAGTTTTCAATAATTTCAAATGTTTCCGGGGAAATGTTTTGACTGTATTAGTAACTTTTACGTCAATTACCTTCTGGTATCGATCCTTTTCTAATTTCCCCTGCATGTAAGAGACTTTTGTCCTCCTGGGCTGGATTAGATCCTTTGTTATTTTAAGCCTTTGTCAGGCTAGCTAAAGTGACACTCTGAACAAGTTCTCTGTATACCAGCATACGGCATATGTGAAATTGAACATGATTTCACAGTTAGATTTTTTTTCCCCTCACTTACGGTGAGTTTTTTTTTTTCATGATATGTTGGTTATTTAGTTGGTGTGGGGTGTTGAGAAATGAGAAGAAAAGTTCTTGTCAAAATGAGAAACATTTATAATATCGTCTCTTATCATGATTCCATGGTCGCTTTCATAGTTTGGAGAACCTTATTAGTTCTTTTCTTTTTCTTCAAGTATTTGGTTAGTATAAACTTTACCTGCTATGGAATAAGATACTCTTGTGGGATTTCTGCAGATGAGCGGACTCAGGCGATGTATCAGCTGTTGGATTCCGGGTTTATTGGATTGATATTTTCCTGTTTCAGTGAAGACGCTCAAAAGGTTAGTTCTCATAAAAGATCATCCCTGATAAATCAACTTCATCAAATTTCCTTTGTAGCTGATTTTAGATGATTTCAGGTTGGAAGGATTCAAGTCATTGCATTTCAGTCTCTGGATGGGAAGCAGAATCACATGATGAAACCGGTTTCTCTTATTCCGGTTCAAAAAAGTCCTGTTATAGATGTTGAATCATCTATGAGTTCTTCAGAGAATACAATGGGTATGTTTGGCTCTTTCAAAGGAGGAGACGGTATGGAACAAGACACTGGAGATTCCGAGGCAACTTCTAGAGCTTCTAAGGTATGCCTGAATCAACACGGGTGTTGATTTCTGTGCATTTCTATAATTTCTGTAAATGCTGTGGTTCCCTTCTGTTGAGTTGTTTTTTCAAGCATGGGTGTTGGCCAAGTATGTGGTGATGGCTTTGTTAATGACTCAACAGTATTCCATAGTGGCCCTGCAAGGTGAAATCTGTTCAATTATTGAGATGGTGGTTCAAATGTTTCCATTAAATTAAAACAGGCTTGGTGTAATACTATAAAAATGGTCATCATAGAATGGAAATGCATTATTTTCAATCAGTGAGTTTGATTGTTTTACTGAATTGATGATGTATGTAACTGCACTTGATTGACTAGGGTGCAGGAAAATCACCACGTTTGGGAGGTTTTTTTGCCAATGCTAATACCAAAACAGGAAATAGTAGTCATGCCAACAGTTTGAATAATGCAATTCAGGATTTGGATCCCATGGATATGTCAGAAAGTATGCAAGAAGCAATGCTTCTGTCAAATTTGGAGATGAGGTAACGTGAGTATGTACTCTTATCACTTTATCTTTCTGTTTTCCTAACTGAGTGTGAAATAATGGTGTTACTTTCCAGAGAATAGATTGGTAGGAAATAATACTAGAACATCATCTTAGGCATCCTCGAAAAGGAAAGGACACTGTTAGAAAGACCAAGTGTTTTACATCTTATGTTTATTATTTTGATATTTAATTTCTGTTTTTGAGTGTGGGTTTTACGTGTTAAATTTGGGATGAAATAAACGTTGCCTGCTTCTTGGCTGTGCTGGCATAATTCATCAGAGATTTGAGACTATTTCATACCCTGGTTAATGGTAATAATGGATTTAAGACCAGAACTCAAGCAAATATTATGTTTCTTGGCTTTCTTCTCAAAATCATCACTTTTCACGAGAAGGCTAAAAAAATATTTACACGTGTCTTGAATTTTCTGCTGGCTCTATATGAAAGGTTTTCTAAACTCTAAATCTTTTCTTCTAGATCTGTACACATACTTGAGGAATCTTTTCTGCATGATAATCTGTTTTGGTATATTCTTGTTATCTTTATTTCACTGATCTTTTTTCATCCGTTCATTTGCTTTTATTTCCTTGTACTGTGTCAAGAGGGAGCCCTTATGTTAGCATATAATCCTTTTCTTTCCTTAAAACTATAAAGGGATTTTGTTTGCTGGCAGTGCGGCAGAATTCGTCAGAAAGGAAATTCCTCTTCATATACTGCCTACATCAACCGTCCTCAGTCTTGATTCTCCCATGTCATCCTTTACAAATCTTCAGCGAATGTTGTATGAAGAGGAAAAGACGGCATATAATCAAGCAATGGCCCAAAATACAAGGTGACATTAAGTAACTGGCATACTCCCATCCAGTTCCTTCTGTTGAGATATCATATTGTTGTTGATTAACCACCCTATTTGATGCATCTTTAGGAATCGCAAAATCCACCCGCTTTCTTTCATTCATCACACATCTACATACAAGGCTTCCATTTGCAAAATGATTGAATATTGGTAAGAAGCTTAAGAGTATTCCAGTCAGCTATTCTGGCTTGGCATTTTGGTAACTTTTGCTATGTTACTTGTTGCAGCTTGAGTCCTGCTATGAGTGTTCTTCAAGATCGCTTGAGAGAAAATGAAATTCAGGTAATTAATGGTCAGTTGATGTATTGCATGTGTCTTAAATCCTACTTTTTTTTTTTTAATCTTTTGGATTTGGGGTAAATTTTATTTCCCTAGAAAGCATATCCCTTAATACATCAGACAAATTTCATTATCTGTATGATTACTCCTCTAATGAGATTTCAGAACCTCATGATGTTAGTTTGGAATCATGAATCTTGAATGTGCGATTATCTGTTGAATGATCGAGGAAGTCTCAATAGGCATAAAGTAATCACTTCTTTATCCAACTTTCATCTACCTTCATATTTGATGCTTCTTGAAACAGTTAAAACTGCTCGCTGAAGAAGCTAACGTTTTGGAATCGGAGCTTTCAAGAGGAAGCCCATCAAATTCTTCTCCGCGCTCTCCATCCCAAGGGCTTCGAAGTGGTTCCTCGTTTGGTAGCCGAAGCAGAAAAGTGCCTTAATCTCATTCCGACATGATCATAAGAAAGCTTATTCTTACCAATCACCTTAGCTTTCTCTTTTTCTGTCAAATCTTGCAACTGTGAATTGCCCCTCTACTTTTTTTTTTTTTCTTTTATCTGTTTGTATACTATCTACCCCTTTTGTCTCCCCCTGAAAGAAGTGTGAATGTGGTAGACAAGTCTGTCACATTTTGTGATCAATTTCTCTTTTGAGAATATTGGTGGATGGGACATATATTTTCACTATTCTCAAAACCCATTTAAAGATCTACTACTTTTGATTCATTTTTTCTTTGCTGTTGTTGGTGGTGTTTTTTTTTTTTTTTTTGAGTATTATAATGGAGAAATTAAATATGAGATCGAAATATTGTAGATAATTAGTTTATATTAGGAGATGAAATTAAAGTACGAGGTAAATACGGATAATTTATCAAAATTTCACGATTTTCTATTTTGTTACTCTATGCACCTTGCCTATTCCATTTACTGTTATCCACTTTTTTTCTTTTATTTTTTGGCAGATGTTTTACATCTTGCTTTATTTATTGGTGTGCAAAATAAGCAGCATGTACATATTGGTACGTCATGATTATCCTCATGGCATGACCAAAAATAATTATTAAGTAGCCGATTTATACACAACAATACACATTGACCAAAGAAAGCACTTCTTGGCGAATACCCTGTTGATATTACTTTTTCAACAACTCTATCACACCCCATTGTCACAAAAGACAAGACAAGTGCACCAATTGATAAAAGTTGAAACAATACACACACAGCTTATTTAGAACTAAAATTGTAAAATTCATGTAACAAAATTGAGAAAAGAATAGTCTCAAAGATTTGGGGTGTGTGGATAGCTAGGTTTGGTTGGATGATCCATGTCAATATTGACACTATTTGGTTGGGTTGAGCCACCCATATTAGTGTTGCTGCTAGTGTGGTTCGTGGTCGCAGTGTTGGTGTTTTCCACACTGTTCATTCCAAAAGTATTCTTGATAACATCAGCCGCGCCTTGAGCCACATTTGCCGCCCCTGATGCAGCCCCACGAGCCAGGCTAGCCGCACCCAAGACCGCTCCTTTTCCTACATCGGTTGCTCCCTGTGCCATGTTCTTAACGTGTGTTCCGGTCTTCCACACATTATGCCAAAAATTTTAATTAATAAAATTGTCAACACACATTGTTTTATGGTAGATTGAAGAATGAATCAAAATAAAAGTGGTTCAGGGAAAATAAATTTTCAAGAATCCATACCTCTTGAAGGAAGTTGGTCTGGCCTTGATTTTGGATGTTAGATGGAGGGTTGTCCCACTCTCTATTCATCTGCAAATGCAATTACAGGCAGATTTGATATATGAATTTTCAATGAATATGAATTTGACCCTTTTAATTTTGTCTTTTTTTTTTCATCAAATATCTTATGTATATTTAGCAAGTGTAAAATGGAGATATTACTGTGCTTGTAATTTGCAAATTTAGAGCGTAGTTTTTATAAATATGATATATCAAAATGGGATTATTCACCGGTCGACCATATAAAGAGTTTATTAGAAATAAAACGAAGAAAAGAAATTAATAAAACAACTTAATCAAAATTTTTTTTTTTTTTTTTTACAACAAGATAACCTGAGATTGGGCTGATCCAGTGTTGGGACCTTGGTTTGCCATTTTTCTTGTTTCTATAATTTCGTTTGAGAAATTAGATATTTGAATTAGCTTTGGTTTTATAATTGTTGGTGAATTTATAGGTTTTAAGACAGCATTTTCAGTTATACAATGTTCCTAAGTATATGCATTAGTTAACACATGGGTTGGCAATGCCTGGAATTTGGGAAGAATATGTCAAACACTATTTTTGGTTGTCTTATGTTATTCTCCTTATTTATTTTATCATATATACTAATTTATAGTAGTAATATTGCACATGCATGGAACATAAAGTAATAAAATATTTAATGAGATAGAAAATTATGTAAATATTCCATAGCCTTATATTGATTATTGATTCTAAAGGTTGGTTTTCTGGATTCGATGAAAACCTTCAATTTCTTTTCTCTATTTGGATAAATATCATATTACATTTTTATAGATAACAAAGCACTTGGCAAGCAACTTACCGTTGTAGCTTGTAATCATTTTTATTGATGATGAAATAGGTTGATAAGCTTTTTATTATTATTATTATTATTATTTTTAAATGAGCAATGCATTAATAAAAAGAAAACAAAAACAAACACTCAGAAGAAAACACAGAAAAGGATTTGTCAGAAATTGATTAGTCTAAAAAAACCCCCTGCACAAAGAAAAATGTAAAAGGGAAAAACTTAATTTAGGGAAAAAGAATAGCATGCATCTAATGAAAATGAAAGAATTCATATTCAGAGAAGTCTAAATACATCATACGATGAAATGATGTTGGTAATTTTTTGGATAAAAAAGCTTTGTCATTGAAGTAGAAAGGACGCCTTAATTGGCTTAAAGATGGCGATAAAAAACTAATAGAGTTGTCAGAAAAAAAAAATTACTATTTATATACTATTTTTAATAGTTCCATTTTTATCATCGCAATAATAAAAAATATATTCAAATCTCGACATATTTAAATATAATCAATCCTTCAAATTAACTTTTTACATGAATTTCTACAGTCTCAACCTACCTAAAGAGTAAACAATAAAAAAGAAGAGGTTTTCAAAAGTATATATATCAGATAATAAACAATGAGAAGAATTAATTAAATATCACTAATACCCTAAAATATCAAATAGAGAAGGGCAAAAACTTCCGTGCAACTGGTGCACCGTGCAATCCGTATTTTTATGTTATAAATGTAGTACCTTTATGTTATAAATGTAACACCTTTATACATATTTATTTTAAAAGGTACAAATATTTATATATAAATGTACAACATTTATAACATAAAGGTCTTCCGTGCAACTATGTGCACCAGTTGCACGGAAGTGTTACTCATAGAGAAGAAGAGGTTTTCAAAAGCATATACTCCCTCCGTCCCACAACACTTTGCACACTTTTCTTTTTAATCTGTCCCAAAACACTTTGCACACCAAAAAATGGCAAATTTATCACAATTATTACCCTCCCAATACACACTTATTTACACATAATGTCATTATTTTTTCTCTCTCAACACTTTATTACTTTTTGTCTTTTTTTCACATAATTGACTCTTATACCCTCAATCAAAAAACAAAGATTCCTTTTTTCTTAAAAATTGTGCCCAATTTAGTGTGCGAAGTGTTCCGGAACGGAAGGAGTATATAATAATAGTAAAATGAGTTACTTTGAGAGAGCTTTCCTTATTTACAACGAATCAATTATGACTTGACGGATTCTTCAACTATTTAAGTAGTCTATTTATTAGCAACCAATTTAGAAACATAAAAACTTATGTGCACCAATTGCACAGAAGTGAAATTCGTGCAATCCATATCTTTATGTTATAAATGTAGTACCTTTATATACAAATATCCGTATCTTTTAAAATGAACATGCATAAATGTATTACATTTATAACATAAATGTATGAATTGCACGAATTCACTTCTGTACAACTGGTGTACAGAAATGTTACTCAGAAACCTATTTAGAAAACTTATTTATTTCAATTTTGTTTTTACAAATCCTATAACTAACCCATAAATAAACGTACCTTTCTCTCGCCCGGATTTTTATGGGTTGAAATCAAAACGTCTATAATAAGTATACACATATAAAAAAATATGAAGGAATCAAATTTTAATTTTAATGAAAAGTCAATTACACTAATTTTCATTCTAAAATCAAGTTTAAAATTTGAATCGCTCTTGACTTCTTATATTTAAATAATATTGCTAATTGAAGAAGTTTTTAACAGATTCTTTTTCTTGAAATGCTCAAGAATTTGACTTGTACCTAGGTGATTTTGGTTTCAATAAAGTTCAACTTTCAAGAAAACTATGCTCTTTAATTATATATATATATATATATATATATATATATATATATATATATATATATATATATATATATATATGATGTAACATCACTTAAATTTTAGGTACACACTCAAGCTTAGATTAAAGATCTCGTTAATGTTATGGGTTCATTGGGGTATAGAGGTGTAGGTCTTTCGATACTCAATTAATTTGAAAAATAATTATAATCAAATGCCTTTATTGACAAATAATCATACATTAAATGTTTTGACAAAAATATAATCAAATATTGATAGATCATTGTTTTTTGGTCTCATGGCTTTATTTGATATTCCTCCTTAAGATTTCGTGGGCTCATTCGAGCTTGTTAGTGAATCATTAGAATTGAGCCACAATTATTGAAATGTATATCATCAAATAAATGAATTATATTCTTACAAAATTGAATTTGAATTAACGAAAAAACTGATCAAGAATTGCATAAATGTAAATAGTTTGACTATTCGAAATCAAAATTTGGGACAATAAATTTTCTTTACCGAGATAATAAATATTCAAAATATAAAAATTATCTTGAGGGTTTTTTTTTTTTGTTTTGTTTTTGTTCCAAAAAAATAAAAAGAATTAGCAAATTTTAGGACGCTATATTTGGGATACTTAATGATACTTGCCAATTTAAACTATATTTGCAATCTATTTCATTGATTGATGAATAAAAAATATGGAAACAAGTTTGGGACAATCTTTCTTAACGTACTTTTCCATTAATATTATGAAAATTAGATTTACAACGATTTCATAATGTGATGTTTGGATTGGTGTTATGTAGGATTGAAGAAATCCGACTTTGAAATTCTGAGTTTTTGAAATAAATGCGAATAGTTAAAATTTGTGTTTGTTTAGAGATTTTGTAGAGTATGATTAGAACTGTAAATGTCAAATCAATGTTTGAAAAATGTTATTATGTAATATTATATTGTTAGTTGATGTAATGGTAATGATTGAACGATTCTAATAGTAGAATGTGTGTATTGAAATTTATGTATTAATATGTTATAATATAATGTTAATGATTGTGTTTTTATTTAAATAAAATAGGAGTTTGATAGATTATATAATCTTCTTCTAACCTCAGAATAAACTAGATTTTGAATGAATCCAAATCTCAAACCCTAACTAGCAAACACTAATTCAAACATAATCGAGTATTACTCAATTTATACATACAATATATATATACACACACTTTGATTCGTGATTTATTTTGCACAAATGAACTACACTAAAGTTACTACCTATATCATTTTTAATAGATGTGTAGTCATAGAGGTGTGAGATAATGTGTTTAAAATATAGTGTAGATTTGTATGGATACACATACTATATTCCATGGGGAATATAATAATTAATATTAGATCATGAATGATGATGTGTGTATCATAAGTGTAGACTTTGTAGTATCAATAAAACCACGTACTAAGCTCAGTAAAATTGGGTCATTTACATATACCATACGATATATATTTCGTAAGATCAAAATTATAATCCCAAATTAATTAGAGGTGCAAGCTTAAAATTGAATTATTAAAAAAATAAAATAAAAATTAATAAACTGGCTGAGTAAAACAACAGCGTTTACACGTCATTAGAAATAGAAGGGCAATTCCGTAATTCAGTAAACCATAGCTATATATCAGCTTTCTTCCTTTTATTTTCAGTTATCACCATAGCAGTTCGCAGCCCCGAAATCTGATGCCCTTTCCTGGAGGCTTCCGTTCCCGAAAATCCCTACCTCAGAAAGGGCCGGATCGGGCCTAGGTATGTTGAATTTTCCAATATCTCCTCTTTTAACATGAAGTAGGATTGTATATGATGTGTTCTGGTTCGTTTTTGTATAAATTTTGCTAGATTTGATTTATGGGATTTTTGCTGGTTTTTTTTTTTTGCATACTGGTGGTTGATCATGTCGGTTTTAGGGTTTAAGATGTTTGATTTGTTATCTTGTTTCTGATTCCTGATGAGTTTTTGTTTTCTTCATACTGAACGGGAAATTTCCCCATTTTTTGGGTTTTTTTTTGGCTGGTTTTGAAGTAAAATTCCTGATTTGTCTATTGCTCAGTTTGGTTAATATTTGTGAATTATAGATTTTGGCTGCTCATATGGGTTGAGTAATGCAGTTTTTGACTCGGTCATGGTAGCTTTTTGTTTGGGAATGGGGTGGGGCTTGTTTTAATTAATGGCGAAGGAAATTAGGTTGTTTGTTTTAAGAAGTTAATTCTCTAATGTGGTGTTAATCTGTAAAAGTGAAGCCTTTGAAAACTTTTTGACAACTTAACATACTCTTTAAGAGTTCACATCTTGGGACTGGTAGCAAAACACTTGTCTGGGTTATCTCACGGTTGTTTTGCTACTCATTAAATTTATGTTTGTGCTGCATTTGGGGTTTTTTGGTTGTTAGCTCTCTGTAGGTTGCTTTAATTTTTTTGTCATGTTGATTTGTTTCTTAATAAAAATCTATATATATATTACATGTGTGTGTGTAGATTGTTTCATGCATCTTAATAAAAGAATATCTTTATGAACTTGCAATGCTTTAATGTTTTGATTTGGATTTTTGGGTGCAGTTTCAGGGTGCAGACCGTAACATAGTCATAATAATTACTTGGCTTCTCAGAATGCCTAAGGATAGGAGGGTGAATTCTTCATCTTTTGATCGGGCTATGGTGTCTCCTTATTCTTGCTGCTCGAAGATTGCAGATCACTACAATAGCAGCAGCTCCTCCACTCATGCTGGGGATGAAAAGGAATGGGAAGAAGCTCGATGTCCAATTTGTATGGAGCACCCACACAATGCTGTTTTGTTGTTTTGTTCTTCTTCTGAGAAAGGTTGTCGTCCTTTTATCTGTGACACAAGCTATCGACACTCCAACTGTCTCGATCAGTTCCGTAAATCAGCTGCTGCATCATCTTCACAAATACCATCTGAAAAACTGCAATGTGAGCTTGTTTGCCCCCTTTGTCGGGGATTAGTTACTGGATGGGAAATCATACACCCTGCACGTAAGTTCATGAATTCTAAAACAAGGAGCTGTTCTTTAGAAACTTGCACTTTCAGTGGAAATTATGCTGATCTAAGGAAGCATGCTAGGCTGGAGCACCCATGTGAACGCCCATCAGTGGCGAGTCCCACCAGGCAATCGAATTGGACAGTGCTCCAGCAACAAAGGGAAATTGAGGATGCACTTGCACACCAGTCAGATATTGAGTACGACTTTGATGGATGGCCTAGCTTGGATGAATGGGGGGAAGATGATTTCTGGAGTGATGGAAGCTTCTTCGACTTCCCAAGTGAAATGTCTGACATTGAGGATCAAATGATGGATGAAGTGTTTGGTGGGCTTTCTTTGTCTTTGTTTAGTTTGTATTCATCTTCTCCCGAAGAGGAGACAATGGATTCTGGTAGCTCAAGAAGTAGTGACAGACCTCAGAGGGCAGTTTTATCAACCAATTCAAATTCAAGATCGAATGGTCATACAGGAAATACCTTGCATGGTTCAAGGTCAAGATCAAGTTTTCATAGGGAAAATGGTTCGGCCAATGTAAATTCAAGATCAGATTATAACAGGGAAAATGATTCGAGAAATTTAAGGTTAATGTCAAGTTTTGACAGGGGAAATGATTCGATCAATTTAAGTTCGAGACCAAGAAGTTATCACAGGGGAAATGATTCGACCAATTTAAGTTCGAGACCAAGAAGTTATCACAGGGGAAATGATTCAACCAATTTAAGGTCAATATCAAGTTTCAATCGGGAAAATGGTTCAGCCAATCTAAGTTCGAGATCAGTCTATCACAGGGAAAATGGTTCTACAAGTTTTCATAGGGAAAATAGTTCAGCCAATCCAAGTTCGAGATTGATTTATCACAGGGAAAATACTGTTTCATGGTCAAGATTAAGTTATCACAGGCAAAATGGTTCATCTAGTTCAAGAACAAGATCAAGTTATGGTAGATATGATGATCATCAGCCTAGTTCAAGAACAGGGTCAAGGTTGTTTTATCCTAGGGAAGTTAACATTCCTGTTAGACGTAGCCATTTGCCTGGCTCTTCAACACAGTCGCAGTCCCGCCATGGGCGTCGTGGAGAGTAAGAAGAATCTGGATTTTATGTATTTGCTGCTCATATGATTTTTATTTTATTTATTTTTAAATGAACTCGTGAAACTTTAATTCTGTTTTATTGGTCGATGTGTTTCTGGGATTCATTATTGGATCTATTTGGCATTTGTTGTTGATGTGATTTCCAAAGCTTGATATTTTCCATTTTCTGTAGATGTTATAATGAATGCATAGACTTGAGCGTGTGAAGTGTTTACTGTTTATTTGTTCACGTGTGTTTGTGTGAATGGATTGCTCCGTGAAATTTACGGGGTTACATAAATTATAGGGAAGTGCCTATCGTGTGAATTACATCTATCATTGTCAAGATTAGGATAAATTACCAAATAAATTCTAAAATTTGTAAAAGCTATAAATCCTTTTAACTATGAAAACTTGATTTAATAATCATTATCTATATGGTGTAATGAAATAAAATATAAGATTAGGGATGAATTTGTTTTTTATTCTCTCAAAGTGCACTTGAGTATCCTAATTCAAATTCATGAGAATATTTCACTCACAAAAAATACCACCTTAAATATCTTTCCCAGAGAAACAAAAAACGAATTGTTTCCAAAACTTATTTTTATGCAAAAATAAAGTTATATTTCAAAAGTCAAACCTATGTTTTATTGAAAATCTATATAATATCCTTGCAATAATTTTTTGATTTTAATAACAAGTTTAAAATAATGGATTTAAAGAACAATTGGGCAGCATAAGCGATAATTAATATATTATAGAAAATTGGTATCTCCATTCAGTTGACCCAAAATGTTTATACTTGAAGAAACATAATTATTATTTTTGTTACATAGGGAATACCAATTTCTAAATACGGACTAAGAAAAATATTTGAACCCGTGATCCAACTTCCAATAGATTGATTTGATACCAAGAATGGAGAAATGGTAACATGAATAACAACTCGCTTTAGTTCAACATGAAATTTATATACTTCAAAGAACATATATGATTTGAGTGGCAGTACTGGCAAGGGAAGAAACAGTTATTGCAATTTGAATAATTTCTTGAATTGAGAACTGAAAAGAGAGTATATTTAGAAAACTGTTGGGGTCAGATGTAGCAATAGTAGTAACATTATGGGAATAAGCCAGAAGAAATAACTTCACCCATAGATGGAAAATGATCAACAAAAACTTAAATTTATAATTGTATCAGAAAGCTAAGATAGATGCAGATATCTGATCCTCATGTTTGCACAAGTGCAGAACAATCATAATGGCTAGAATGACATAATTGTTGCCATCAATTATTGTATCGACAGAGATGATGCTGAAGGCTTAAGCTTTGTAACCTGAACAACATTAAAAAAAACTCCTCATCCTGTCACCAGATCTTATTCTGGGAGCAAATTGCCAAACTATATTTAGTGATGATGAAGGTGGTCGTCTTCATCTCCATGCCCATCAGGAGGCCCGCCTGGGCCCACTACTTCCAACTGTGACAAAAGTTTGGTCGTAAACTTTTTGATGGAAACAAGCATTCAGAATGTAGACAGACTAATATTCGAGAAAACAAAGTTCACAAGATAATAATGCAATACATGTTCACAAATGCTTCATACTGAACTTGAAATATCAGATTTTTGCATCTGGCTTAACTTGTTGAAGTGGAGGCTTTACATCACTTCTTAGCATTAACCACTTGAAATAAGCTAAAGCTTGAAGTAAATGTAGCTCGCTCCTTTTTTTTTTTTTTTCCTTCTGAACATGTGACTAGTTATATACAGCAAAGTAACAAGTCAAACATCTTCGACCATTATGCTCACAATCTCTAACTGTGTCAATATATAACAAGTGTCAACTTGGTGAATGAAAGTAAATAAGGCTTCCATGGCACCACAAGGATGAATCATAAGTAAACTTACTAAATAGATTTCTCAGGGAATCTTTATTCCAAAATCAAGTGGCATACGACTTTGAATGTATTCTAAAGTAATCATAATTCATTGCCCATATTCACCATATAATTCTCCACATATTTGGCAATCCACACTAGCAGGATTTAAGACCTCATGCACTTACCACAAAGTATTGTGAGCATACTGGGCATTCATGTGACTTGCCCTTCTCTAGCCAGAACCAAACGACATCATGCTCATCCTCTGTTAAAATTTTGAGCAGAGAACAAATGATCAATATTAGGATGAAACTAAGAACATACGTGCAAACATAAATAAGAGAAGATAAAGACTTACCGCCTTCACCTCCAGGGCAACCCACAATTCTTTTGTCATAATAAGATTTAATCACAGCAGGTGCTTCCTGCAGGAAAAAAAGAATTATCTTCTGTATGCATTTCGAAGAAAGAGAGAGGGAAAATAATGATGATATTCGTCCAAAAAAAATAAGAGAAAATGCCTCTAAACAAGAGCAAGTGATCAATATGTGAGTTTATAACTCAACATGATCTTTCCTTAACCCAAAATAGACGAAAAAATAGACAAAAGGAACTCATTAACAAAGGATCCTTTCCATATTAAAGACAACATTATGTTTCAAACTTAGAAAATTATCTGTTCTCAAATACCCAACAGAAACACTCAAGCCTCATCTAGGAAGGCTTCTTTCAATCAAGGGAAAATGGCTGAACAAAAAAAAAAAGGACAAACATAGAAAACATATAAAATATGAACTTCATAAAATCTTTAATGGCAATTATAATTTTTGTGCTCCCTTGTCTTCAATTTCCAGTTTAAGGCATGAACATTACTGCAATATTTTACTAAATCGTCAAATTTCTAGTAAATCCAAGTCCAAATATGTGAAATTGTCTATCGTGAATACATTTTTAAGCACCATAGCAGCTTCTTATCGGTACTAATCCAGGTGCATTAGCTAAGACCGATTAACAGTTTAACACCAACTCAGTACATAAACGAATCAGAAACAACAATATCAAAAGATATACACAAACCTTCGTTCCAAAGGGACCCCATGGGTGGTTGATTTCCAAAATGTCTCTTCCCTAGAAAAATAAAAAAATAAAAAAAATTGTCAAAAAATCTACTAAAGAATCAAAATATTCTTTGAATAAAAGAGAAAATGATGATAAGCTACTAACTTGAAGCTCAGCTTCCAGCTCTTCGCGCTCGTGGCCAGTAGCAATAGGCATTATATGCTCAACTCTTACTGAATTCGCATTCGCATTCGCCACTAAACATATTTATTACCCCAAAAAGTCCATTATTACAATCATTCATCACTATAAATACCCAAAAATCAACTCATCAACTCAAATAACAGATAAATCAATTTAAATCATAAATCTAAATATTTTCAGAGATTAAAAAATAAAAATAAAAACTATTAGGTGGAAGAACAGACCGGATTCAGTGGAGAAATGACGCGAGAATGTGGAAACAGAACGGAGGAGATTGCTCGGAGGAATGGAAGAGCCGACTACACATCGGATAGGGCCGGAGGCGGATCGGGCCGGGGCGAGAGTTCGAAGATGAATGGAGAGCCTTCTCCACATGATTGGATCCGATGATTGTGTTGATCTCAGGTGACCCCCTTTCAATTTCTCACTTTACAAATTTCTCAACATGAAAGACATAAAATGGGGAGAGAGAAAGAAGGCGGAGGCGTTGGGTTCTCACTTCTCACTAGGGTGCCTTTATTTCATTATCAAAATATTTTGATTTGGTTTAAAAAATAAAATAAAAGAATGATTTCATTAACACACATGAAATGAAATGTTATGTTTTTATATTTTTTATTTTTTTCAATAATGAGATGTTTTTGGTAAATTTTGACAATGAAGATTAGAAAATTAGTTACACACATGAAATTTTATATATATATATATATATATATATATATATATATATATATATATTAAAATGAGATGTTTTTGACAATAAAGATTAGAAAATTAGTTGGCATTCATGTGTTAAATGTTTCACAAGTGTTTGTTATGTTTCCGTTCTACCCTTTTTTGGTTACTCCCTCCATCCCAAATTATTTGTCGTTTTAACTTTTAAGATTTGTCCCAAATTATTTGACATTATAGGAATTCAAGGCATATTTTCCCAAATTTTTTTAAATTTACCCATATTTATTATTCCTTACTAAATGTTCTATTATTTCAAAGTAGACATTGTAAATATATATTAAATAAGAATAGATCGGTCTTTTTGTTAGTTTCCTTAATATGCGTGAAAAATGTTAAAACGACAAATAATTTGGGACGGAGGGGGTATTAAACTATTTTTCCGTTTTAAAAAATATTTCATTTGTTCATGGGTTTGGTTCTCAATGGGATGGGCCGGGCCGGTATCATGTTTCTTGTCCTATTATTGAGCATTTTCATCATTATACGGTATTTTATTTCATATTTTATTGTAAAATTGTTATTTATCTCCAGTAATTTACATTAAAAATAGATATTTCATAATATTCTTTATTATTATTAAAATAAAAATGATAATAAAAGAAATGGAAAAGAAAATAAAAGGACGTTATCTTATTCAAAGATGACAATTGAGAAAATTTGACACAACCTTTTACAGTATGACCGGAGTAGAAAAACATCAAATTCAAATGTTTTTTTATGAAATATTGGAGAAGGACCGATATACAATACGTATTAATAATCCTTTATAAAATATATAATATATTTAAGTGCCAAAAATATATATATTAAAATCTCACTAAATTATCATTTTAACACAAAATTTGAAATTTAGCTAACTAAATTATGACTTTATCAGATTCTTCTCTTTAATTGGATTAGATAATATGGTTGAATTCTAAACTAAATCTTCTCTTTGAATTTGAGTTGGAAAATGCTAAATCCAGGGATTCGATGTATTATTTAGAATGAAATCATAATCAAAAACCTCTGTAAAGAACATTGTTGAATTTGATGAATTTTAACTTTGAAACACCGACTAGAGGGATTAGCACCTTAAATTTGGACTGAATGTTGTCTATATTGAACTTTTTATGAAGAACACCTTGAATGTTAACAAGAGAAATTCATATATCATGAGTTCTCTACAACTTCTTAACTCTTGAAAATTGCTTAAATTATGAAATAAGATACTATTTATTGGTTTAGAAAACTCTTTTCATTATAATGACTATATACCATATTACCATTGTACCCTTAGGATAAAAATATGTGTCCATGTTATAATTTGGAGAGTTGGAGGGGCATTTGAATCTCATAGTGCATGTATAGATAAAATGCTTATCATGCATGGTTAATAGGTAGCTTTTTGTATCACTAATAAACAGATGATGTTAAAGAACATTAATTTATAATAACTGATGATATGCGCTAGTTACAGGTAAAACATGCAAAACAACTTTAGACCCCATCTCTCTATCACACTAAATTATACAAAAATAAAAAAATTATTAAAGATAATATATATTTAAATTTAAACACGTCCTGGATAACGAACACCAACCAACCAGACATCATCAACCACCGGGCCACACATAGAACCAGAATGATCACTCTTCATGTGATAATATGAGCTCAAAAACCTAATCCTAGTACGAGATGAAATGGCTTTAAACCTAAGTTTAGCAACTTTAAATCCTCCAACCCCTTTTGATTCATAAGGTACTTGAAATATTTCTTTGCCTGCAGCTGCCTCAACCATCATTGCCCCTTCACAAGAATTCTTGGCATCGCCTAAAGAGAATATGAGATCGTAGGTTTTTCCAATAGAAGTTCTTACCATTTGGGCAACTGCACTTTCCCTTCCTCCCACCAACTCCACTGCCCGTTTGCCCTCGGGCACCCGGAAGTGACCTGAATCTATGTACTTTACGGCTTTCAGAGATTCGATCATCCATCCGGGCAGTGGGGAGTGGTCATCTTCGATGTTGGGAGGAATTAGGACACCCCATTTAGTCTTGGGGAAGATGTATGGACCCTCTTCAAAGTTGCCATTTTTCAACATGTTTCCTGCATTGATTGTTAACTTGTAATTGGATCAACCCTTATTTGTATCATTATAATATAAACCAATTGTAAGAGACTTTCTATTTTTGACATAAGTTTCCGGTTTTCAATTTTAGTTTTCTCAAATTTCAATCCAATTATGGTTAAAATTTTCAAAATCGCTGATGTGGTCATCGAATCACGTCGGCGATTTTGAAAATTCCGACAATAATTGGACTGAAATTGAAAAAAATTAAAACATATAAGACCAAAATTGAAAATGAATACGTGGTTGTCAAAAAATGGAAAATGACCAAAATTACCATTAACCTAAAATATAATAGCAATAGAATCACTTGAGATGACAATGAATAGAATGTGGAACTACCAATATGAGAGGGTAAGGCTTTACGTACCCAAAACTTATACGAAACACGTCTCATTTTTCTGAAAATCAAAGATACAAAAATACATTTTTTTGAATGTATTCGGTATTTTTGGATGTGTATAACTTCACACTTGCAGAAATCAGGATAAGAATGAGATTTCCCTATTCAACGTGAGTTTCCTCATATTTCTATATAAAACTTAAATTTCCTAAAAAAACTTTGGAAAAACTTAAAATAAAACTTCAAGATGTATTTTTAGAAAATTTAGTTAAAATCTTCTATTTTTATTTATATAAATAGAGTGTATTTAGTAGCCTAAAACTGCAATGTAAAAGAGGAGATTGAAAGGACAAAAAAATTGAAGATATTGAAGTTGAAGGGTTAAAGAATTTACCTCTTGGTCTTTTAGGGTTGGACAAGGCCTTGAGTGCAACGGAATCAATAAGTGGGCCACAAGCTGGATCCTTTTCAACATCCGGATTATGGATCACAATTTCAATCTCATTGGATTGGGCCAAGAAGGCCCAAGAATATGAGTCCCATCCATCACTACTATACACTGTTTGGATGGGCCAAATCCCCCAATCTTTGGGTTCACTATTAGGTGAAACTGAAACATTCAACTTCTGCTCTTGCGCACAAGTCCTTGATGCACTAAAGGATATTGAGTAAAACATCCCATTTTTAACCCTAACTTTGGTCTTGATCGCCGCGTCGTTGCCGAGCCGGACGGCTGAGGCACCCTCCGGCACCACCAATAGCATATCGCCCTGTTTTTGCGTAGATTTTATGTACTCGACAAAACCGGAGGTCTCCCAAAATGGTATGCCATGAGGGTCTATCACTTTGCTTCCCTTCATTTGTGATCGCTTCGGTCCATATTCAAAGTTACCATTTGGCAATTGTCCTAAAAAAAAAATACAAACATGTTGGTTTGAACTAAATCGCAGTGTCTGTTTTTTTATATATAATATGTGTACAGTGATGACATCATCTATATACATGTGACAAATACCAGATTATATGATATTAAATTAGTATTGATCGATCTTGAGATTTGACATATGTATGGTAACTACCCTCTTAACATTATAAATTATAGATATACTACATAAATATATTTATAATAATTTAAATATGATTTCTCCTACATTAATTGTACCATATTCTTTGTACATGGTTGCAAGTGCCAATGGTCTACATCCTTCCAAATTTGTAACGAATATTATATTTTATATAATGTCAGGTTCCAGTAGTGCTATCACATGTCCAGAGTTTAAAGAATAATATATGATTTTGAAATGCAAGTAATTAATGTAAAGATGGATTAAAAAATAATTAGGCCAATATATATGTCGATGTATTTATGTGTAAATAGAACATTGATAATTCATCAATCTAATAAGTTGTAGGTAATCTTATTATTAATTGGAAAAACAGCCATAATGTTTTGCGATTCCTATGATAAATATGCGACGTTATTATTTTGAATCATGCATTTTTTAATTGTCAAGAATAATTAATGATTTTTTTCTTTCCGATGTCTTTGCTCCTATCTGATCTTTCGCACTTAGACTTTTATTTAATGGAATATATTAGTTAATTTTGTCAATTAAATTACGGGAATATGGTCATTTAAATTTTATAAATATGGTGTCACAAAATTTAATTACTAAAAATCATAAACAATTCCTTTTGATAATAATTTATTCCCTTCGTTTACAAAATTATAGACTTGCTGATTAAAAATTAAAAAAAAAAAACAATTCCATCCAAAATCTTGACATTTGCTAATGAGGTTAAGGATTTAAAAGAGAATTAATAAAAGGCATAGAAGTGATAAAGATTGTATGTAAATAGTGTGTGAATGGGAAATCTTACCATCAGTTAATGATAATGCGATATGCAAAGTAGCGCAGAGTACCAAAAACACTATCTTCATACTCTCTCTCTCTAAACTATATGTGACTGTGTTCTGTTAGGGAAGAATGTTTAAGGAACATATATAGATCACAAAAGGGTATTTATGACTTTCTCTCTATGATAATACCCCCAATTTTGGATCTAATTACAACTCTCTTCTTTAGTTATTCAGTAATAAACAAAAGTTTTCAGGTTTTTATAGTCATTTTTCATGTCATTGATAAGCTCTTGACACGTATGATAAACACATGAAATATATTATTATTTTATAAAAGAGAATCCAAATTGATATCAAAGTTAAGTCATTTTGGTCATATGTAAGTTGTAACTAACAAGTGCTATCATTATAAACCCCAACATGTCTTTATATATTAAAATTCAAAATATAAGATGAAAATATTATTTTATAAAAAAAATAATTACAATATTATCATGTAGGGAATTACACATTTATTTATGATGTCATCAACATGCACATCTTTTTTTTTTTTTTTTGAAGAAGTCATCAACATGTACATAAATATTCAAATATTTATCTTACCTTTTCTTACCGGAAGATATATAATCGAACAAATTAATGATATATTGATAAAATTAAATATGAAATATAATAGTGATAAATTTTTGCATTATTAATAGATTTAGTTAGTTGATTAGTTGATATGATCGGTTAGTCATGTATTACTATAAAATAATTAATTAATTAATTAGCAGATAATTAAGATTAGAATGATGCCACCAAATTGTATATAGAATATTTGCAATAAGGTTAGGGTTATATCGGGTAGGTTAAGCCCATCCCGTTACACATGCTCATACCGGCATCATGTTTTGTGGTCTCTCTCTCTCAATTGATTTAATTATAAATTTATTTTCAACTATTAGATTATACTATTCTTTTAATTTTATCACATTCTATACATCAAGAATAACGCCTAGCATTCCCTCATTTGGCACCATTTTTGTTTTTGTTTTTTTTTTTTTTTGAAAGAAAAAAAGTTCAATATCATTAGTCATTCTAGTCTAAAAATCAATCAAGCCATCAAAATTATTTCACTTATAAAAATGGATATCCACTTTTGTCACCTTTTGAAGTGTTGGGATAAAATGAAGTACCAAACTCAGAGTCTCAGACATTTTTTATTTTTGTAAAAGAATTTTAAAAAAAATCTACTTTTTGAAAAAATATAATTCATATAATTTCAATACATATAATATGTATAATATCTTTTTTATCCCCAATGCACATGCACATGCCCATGACTAAACATTAATATTGGATCCCAAGATTTGTTGAGACACGCCAGAAAAAATGATCCTTATTACTCTTCATATATGGGTGTATTAATTTAACCTTACTCAAGCAATTATTTAATTTAGCCAAATAATATCCGGGGATGTGTCATTTGATTTGAACAAAACCAGCAGACTTATTAAAATCACTAAAATAAATTAAAAAAAGAAAGAAAGGGTACTATTCAAGATCTGATAGCTTGCAGGCCATGTGCAGCTGAATAAATTGATTCGAGATTTGAACAATAATTTTTACCAAAATTATTAGAAAAGTCATTGATTTCTTGTTTGGGTGTGTTAATTTGTGGTCGGCAATAATAGAGTTAATAATCTGATGAACATGTGCAATAATAAGTGATTCTAAGGTAGTTACTCGCCAGGTGTCATATAAGGAAGACAAACTTTAATAACTTTCTTCACATTAATACATCATTTAGGATTTTGGATCTTTACAATATATATATATATAAATAGTAGTATGTTGTTATGCACACATTTCCAAGGCTATTACGCCATGTCACGTGCTCATCAAATACATATAGCATCTTCGGGTGTATACGTTTTTTTTTTTTCTTTAAGGTGTTATAAGCTGGAAAATGCAATTTTTCTTTTTTTACGGTATACAAAGATATTTAGATTGTTTGTACTCCAAAATTCAACATTTAAATTTTAGTCCAAAGACAAGATTGCTATTGATATAATTGATGGTACGATTTGATAGTATGATTTGAAAAGTTGGTTTTGGAAGAATTAATGATCAACCGTCTACCGATTACTTTTGACATGATCTGGTTCATTTATATATTTGTGTCCAAATGTTTTAGGTTGTTTTCATTATATCATTTAATCTATTATGTTAACGTTGATAAATATCGAAATTTGAAAGTCATGATGTTAGAGGAAAGCATGACATTATCTACAAATTCGTTCTTAAATGGGTTGGTTGTGAGTTGCTCCCGTAAAAAAATGAGTTTCAAACTTTTTTTATAGTAATCTAACATGATTGTTGTCATCTTTGTTGCGGATATTTATTTATCGATTGGTTTTTCCATATGATTGATATTTGATGTTGTCCACATCTTGAGTATCACTCCATAGAGATGCATTACCTCCAACATTATTGCCCTTAGGTTCTTTGGTGGCGTTTCATATTTCTCAAGAATGATTGAGAATTTTTTGAATATTTAAATTTTTTTGAATAAAATTGGAATTCTTTTGTCAACGGTCAATAATTGGTCATAAGGGTAGTTCTGTGTTAATATCACAAGATAATGGTATAGAAGATGTTTCACAATCTAATAGTGATGGAATGTGCAATTACCCCAACGACTATATTTATCTATCCAAGTGCTCTCACAGTCTCACGTGTAATTTTTTAACTTCTTAGGGTGTGTTTGGTTTGTAGGTTTAGGGTGGTTTGGGCTTATAAACCACCCTAAACATATGTTTGCTTTGATGGTTTACGGCCCGGAGTCTGAGCCGGGCCCTGGCTTCCATAAGGTGGTTTAGGGTGTCTTATTCCCTCTTTTCCAAACCCGAGAAATTTGGAAGGTTTATTAACGGGTCTACAGTACCCCTCGTGAAATGTCCATTTTGCCCTTGCTTTTTCACTTGTTTTGACAAATGCCCCCTTGAATTTTGATTTATTTATGGATCTGCCATCTATATATATTAAATTCGCTTCAGGTCTGTCGAATTTGTTGTGAAACCCTAGCCCTCATAACTCATTCCAGCGAAGAAGACTTAGCCGAAGACGACCACCATCTAGCCGATCAATCCCTCCTTTCAACCCACACGGAAAGAAGCCCCCTTCGATTATCACCCAAAACGACGGAAAAAGTGACCCCCGACCTGCTGAAATGGAGGTAGAGTAACCGTGCGAAGAGTCCTCGATTCTCGACCTTTGGTAAATCGAGTGTAGCCCATCCCGATTCCGTCAGTTAGCCGTGTGTAGTAAGCTAAATGTAAGACATTTGATGCACAATATGTAAAATATTTTGGTTGTGCGTGCTTTATTCACTTGTTTTTTACTTTGGGTAATTTGAAATGTGTTGTAATGTGAAATGTGTTCGAGCAATAATCAGTTGTTTCCCGATCTATTAACATTGGTTTGTGCAATATTATGTTCAACAATAGCATCACACCCCTGAATTTAAATTTTTTGGGCATACAATTGCTTGAATCGGCTACATAGTTCAACATTCCTCGTTTAAGACATAATTTTTTAGTTCTTGTAATTTTTAGGATATTTTATATGTTATTATTTGAGTTTTGTACTCAATTAAAGGCTATGAAATTTGATTTTCTTACTCGAAACAAAACACATACATATTCACCATACAGATAATGCTTTTGAAAATACAAAATGCACAGCAAATTATATTATTCACAATCATTTATGTATTTATACGTAAATGGACTATAAACAACGAATGTGTACGTGCCTAAAATGTAGCGTAGATTAGAGATTATATCTATGTTATATATTTAAATCCAGAAAAAGTAAAAGAATATTAGGAGAATTAAAGATAATTAACAACATAAATAGCTAATGATCCATTAAAACCAGATCAGGAAAATAAGATCCATAGAAACTAAACTAGAAAATATTACCAAGGATTCACACAATTAATGGATCCATCCATCCAACGGTGCATAACTAATATAGCACCGTATAAGCGTACATCCAACACTATATTATTACTACAAATTAAAATTAAAAAAAAAAAGATAATAATCCAAGAAAAAACAGATTTGTAGTCGACTGATTGATTCATACATCACAATATCACATCACATCACATCACATAGACTTCAACATTCACCAGCATCGCCGGAAAATGGAAGTCAACGATCGTGGCGTTCCGATAAATCGGAGGCGAGTCTGGATGCGATCGCTGAGTGGTACATAATGTCGTGAAACGTCGTCGTCTCGATCGTCTTCTTGCGCAGCTCCTTTGCCTTCTCCTCGGTGAAACAGCCCCTGAATAAGTTCTTGTTTGCTCGATCCCGGCCCGTTTCAGATGCATCTTGACTGGATTCGGTCAATTTGATGGGATTGGAGCTGCGGTTAGTAATGTAGTCGGGTTCGGAGGAGAAGCCGAAGATCGGGGTCCACCAGTTGTTGGATTTGCGGGGAGGGTTGGGGAGAGCGTTGGAGGAGACGATGGGAGAACGGAAGGAGGAAAATGTGGCCGCCATTGATGTCTAGTTGATTTGCTTGAGAGAAAAGATGTTTATGAGGGTTTCTTTCTATTATTTGCCTTTTGTGAAGATGAAGAAATGGATAAGATTGGGTACGTGGCGATGACACGTGATTGTTTTTCTTACTTTATTGCGCTTTTTTTTCCTCTTAATAATAAGGGTTTGGATATTTTAGTGCTTTACAGAAAACGACGTCAGATCTTCCAGACTTACAGTGGGCGGTAGATAGGATATGGCAGTTTTCCTCCCATTCTTTATCATCTTTATGATACAACTAGTTATTGACATCTCCAATGAATATAATTTAAATTTATTTTTACATATTAATTGTTATTTTATACGATATGAATTGATATCTCTCGTATAGCCACATATTTGGATAACAAAGTCACAATTATCCTGGGACAACTTGAGCAATCCATGTTCAGATAATTATACGTAATCTGAAATTTTATAAATATAAAGATAAGATTTTGTATGGTATTTTCAATCTATATTTTTATTATCAAAATAAATGATGAAAATAAATACCGGCTCGGTTGTATGTTATTGAGTGAGATAACATTAAATTGTTTCTTCATGCATGTCACCTTCTATAGATATTTAATTACTGATATCACATGAATTCACATAGACGTGTGTACACACATAAATATATCAACATTGAATGAAGAGAGGCCTGAGACTTGGCACACTAAGAGAACACATTTTAGCAAAAGCTGAAAACATCAAGAAGTTATAGCAATCTTAGGCATAAATAAGAAAGATGAGGAAGAACAATGGTACAGATAGATGAAAAGATATAAGCAATGAGTTAATCGAATACATTGCCAACAGTGATATAATTAACAATGGTTCTACTTCCAAAGCTTCCTCAACGACATATTTTTCTCGGTTTCCTTCTTCATCACCTTAGCAACAGCCATCTCGAAGTCTTCTTGAGTAACATGAACCCTCCTCTCTCTCAGGGCGAACATCCCCGCTTCAGTGCAAACCGCCTACCAAACCACATAAAACCATAACTTCAACATTCATTATATGTTTATATTGTTTTATTGAATTCTTCAACTTTTATTTTCTCACCTTCAGCTCCTAAACTGTCCTCAATGTGAATAATTAATAAAAGTGCTCAATGGAACACAATAGCAGTATGGCTATATGAGTGCTCTATAATGTTTAGGGGCTTAATAGTGCATTTTGTGAAATAGTAACACTAAGCCGTACTTGACAATGGAAATAGAAGCAATCAAACAGCTTGATTGATCAAAGTTTTACTAAGCAACAATCACTACACTTGCTATGTTAATGCAGAAGATTTAACCTCCACCAAAGAGCAATAATGTTTATTTAGCTTTAGCATCCAAATTAAGGTATAGCCAGCTATCAATAACTTCCTACAAAAATTAATAAGAAATCTGGTCTAGACCAATACAACTAGTTTGGTGCCAGAATAAGCTAAATAAACGACCCACACTACAGACTTGTCATTTAATGATGCAAAAAAATGCCTATCAGCAAATTCAAGCTTCAATATCAGAATGATGCTTTACTTTGTTTAGGAAATTAAAACTCCAGCATACCTTAAGTTCCGCACCAGATGCCCCGTTCATCTTCTCAGCAATCTTCTTTAGATCAATCCCTCTCATTAAATTCATTTTCCTTGAGTGAATCTTCAAGATGTCACACCGAGACTGAAAATTTTTGAAAAATTTAGTATTTGAAAGTCAAATACAAGTAACATTGCCAAGGCCCCCCAATTCAAACTGAAAGCTTAAAATTTTCAGGAAAGAGGAGAAAGATTGTGAAGTTTTCTGTAGCAATAATTGGAAATAGTTTAGAGCACTCAGTTGTAGGGCATGGTTAAAGCCGCTAAACACAAACAGCTAACCTCTTCATTGGGATTTGGGAACTCAATTTTCCTATCTATTCTTCCAGGCCTAAGAAGAGCTTGGTCCAGAATGTCAATTCTATTGGTAGCCATCAATACCTGCACAGAAATTTCCACTTTCCAAACTCAGCTAGCATAAGAATGACATATCTTTAGCAGAATCAAAAAGACAGGACAAAGTTAGATGTAAAATAGATAAGAACATGGACACACTTTTATCTTGTTAGAAGCTTCAAAGCCATCAAGTTGATTGAGAAGCTCCAGCATAGTTCGTTGAACTTCACTGTCCCCATTTCCACTTCCAGATTCCATACGAGCAGATCCTATGCTATCAATTTCATCCATGAATATGATGGATGGAGCATGCTCTCTGCATTAAAAAATATATATATATTCTAAGTAATGCATGGAAGAAGTAGAACACACATTTTCAATGGATTGAATCAAAATGTTGGGTGTTAAGAGAAACTAACCTGGCCATAACAAAAAGCTCTCTCACCATTCTAGAGCCTTCTCCGATGTACTTCTGGACCAATTCAGAACCAGAAACTCGGATAAAGGTGCAGTCAGTATGGTGAGCCACTGCCCTGGCGAGTAAAGTCTTACCAGTACCAGGAGGACCGTATAGCAAGACTCCCTTCAGCAATTCAAGCATGTAAACAATAAGAAACCTCCCAAAAATAAAGGAATGAGAGTTACCAAGTTGGGGGCATTACCTTAGGTTGAGCTATTCCAAGACTCTCAAACAATTCAGGATGTTTGATTGGAAGTTCAATCACCTACAACAAGACACAGCAGGGAAATGAGAAGTGATAATACTTTTTATAGATAATACAGTACTTAAATTACTAAATGATGGAGAAATTCAGAAGTAGCAGATCTACGCTTCTCTGTTGTACTAGTTTATTTATAGGCAGACAAATTTGAAATCATTAGCATTCAATAGACTTTATAACAGTAGTTAGCAGAAGGTAGCAGGAGGCATATGAAGGCTCAAAATTCATATATCTTACTAGGATTCAGATATGCTTCCTTCCCCTCAATGAGATTACTCACTCAAATCCTTTTTCCTGATTGTCTGTGCCATCTATTCGGAAATCATGAAAGGGCAAGGGCCAAGTAATCACAAAGAGGAGACAACGAAATCTAGGAGTACAGTGTAACAGATAAAATGAAGGGAGCTTGAATAACTTTTCTATGACATAAATTGGGAAAGAGAGGATACACTGAACAAAAAACATATAACTGCTGATGCTTGAAGACGAGACAAACATTCGGAAGCTTGTTGAAAACATTATAAAGTAGGGAATTACTAGTTACAGATAATGAAAAACTAATCCATATGAACAAGAGAAAGATATTTTCCAGGATATGCACCTCTTTTATCTCCTTAATTTGCTGGTCAAGGCCACCGATCATGTCATAAGTGGAGTCCGGAACTTTTTCAACTTTCATAAGGTTTACCAATGGATCAACTTTACTAGGTAGGACCAAGTGGAGTACATAGCTATCATTACGTAAAGCGACCCTCGTTGAAGGTGTAATCTTAGTTATGTCGATGCTCTTGTCAATGTCAACTACATATTTCCCCTCAGGATGGACCTATGCAGAACATAAAAAAATATATATATTAATATTAAAATTCGTATTTTGCAGAAAAGGTAGAGCAGAAAAGAAAATGATTATATCTAGTAAATGTTGTGTTACAACGATATAGATATCAAGATGATGCCAAACTTATCAAAAACCACATAAGAGAAACAAAGCTTCAATAACTGAAACGAAAGAAGAAAAAAACAGCTCATTTCATTTCTCTCTCTCTGAGTGTATTTTATAAGTTTTAAGATTCACGTGTTATTCTAGCATTCTCAAGTGTTATTCTAACATTCTCCTCTTTGACAAAACTACTTCTTGAGATAGCCAGATTCATGACTAAATACTCAACATAGGTTATATAGTTCAGATTATCAAATGGTTGCTCAAGAAGAATCACACTATCCATCAACCTGTTCCTATGGAAAATTACATAGTGCATATAACAACCTAAACTGGCCAAAGGATGAAGAGTAGAAAGAACACCAGTTTATGTACAAAATTATAAATTTCTGTTAATAGTCAACAACTAACCTTGACAAGGACCTTTGATTTTCCCATAACTTTGACAACTTCGCCAACATATGATCCAGGCTCCTGAAGAAGTTGCAACTCTTCCTTTAATGATCTCACTGCCATTAGGAGAACAAGCAATTTATTTGGAGATATTCAGCAACATAACAAGTCCAATGCAAGTCTCTTGTGCTCAAATTATCTGTTTTAATCTAAATTCATGTCTATCTTTCCTAGTTAATTTTGTATTGATCTCAAATCCTCAATAAAACAATACATTCAGACATGAGGAAGAGAGCAGCTGCCTAATAGTTAACAAGTTTGGAGAAGGTAGAGTAAGCAGGCAAAAATGTAATCCAGAAATCATACAAATACAACGAAAGTTTTCTCAATCAACGCGAGGATTCCTATTTCCCACATAACCCAAAACAACACGGTAAAGTAAAAGAAGAAGGGAAAAAAGAGTGAAATTCTTTCAAATTAAAATAAGTGGGTCAATAATCAGATAAAATCCCTTCAAATTAACAACAATACATAGAATATGATCACATCCTCTACTCAAAGACATCAAAATTTACAACCAGTGGGGGAAAACAAAGTAACAACCAGGAATTTTGAAGAGCTAAAATCTTTTTACTGCGTTACAATTTCATAAATTGACAGCTCATAGAGGAATAACACGAAAATGCTGCCAAACCCTAGTTTTTTGAAGAGGCGATAATTAAAGCACACATCTCAATTGAATCCATAAGAATGAGAGGAGAAAAACCTCGGGCATTTAGGTCGTTGCGCTGAGCTTCGAGGCGCTGGAGATCGTGAACTTTCTGACGGACTAAAAGCTGCATATCCTGTATCCGCTGCTGATAATACTGCCGGAGCCCTTCGCCGCTGCCGCCACCGGCGCCTTGCTGGTGTTGCTGCTTAGATTCATCAGCCTGACGTATTTCTATCGCCACCGTCGCCATAATTTTCTGATGTGTTGGCAGTTCGATCACAACGCAGATCGAAGAATATTTGGGTTATCGTCTTGGCCAAGTTAGATAGAAATAGGGTATTATAATTCTTCTGTTTGTACTCTCCAGACCACACCGCCTAATTCCTTCGATTTTTATTTTCTTTTATATATTGTCGGGGAAAACAAATTAAATAAAAACCTTACATATTTTCGCTTAATTATAAAAATCCCTAATTTTGATGTTAGATTATGTTAATACGGATTATATAAAAAATATTTTAAATATATTGTATTTTATGTCTTATTAATTTTTAATTTTGATTTTAATTTAATTTAATTATAATATATAATAATTAAAATATATGTATTACAAACTTTATTTTTCTTTTAAAAGAATCTATAATAAAATGTTAAAATATTATTTGTTATAAAACATTTTTGATTACCATTAAGACAGTTCTTTTACATAAATCAAAATTATTCTCCAAATTATTTTATTTTTTAGTATTACATTTTTGTATAAATTCCATATATTACACGGGGTCTATTATATATATATATATATATATATGTATTTATTTATATTAGAATCATTTGGTGTTTGTTGGCAATAATTAAATTAAATATGAGATATAGATTTGATTTGATTTATAAAAAAAAAAAAAAAAGCAATTCTTGACAGGACAGGATAGTAATACTCCATCCATCCCACAAAGATAGGCCTAGTTCTATTTTCACACAGATTAAGAAATTTTCTGAAGTTCCAGTTATACCCTTATCATACATTAATTGTTCAAAGAATTAATTTTACTCCAATTTTTAAGTTTCATTAATTGAAACAAAAATTATTTTCACACTTATAATATTACATTAATGATATTATTTGTCTCAAGATACATTTTTCTACTTTCAAGGAAGAGAGGCAACTAAAAAAATTTAGAAGAGAGGAAACTAAAAAATTTAAACAAAAATTGCAACTCAAATTTAGAAGAGAGGCAACTAAATTTTTTCAACAAAATTTGAAACTCAAATTCTACTCCAATTTAAATTTTCGCATATTTTGAGCTAAATAATTCAAAGAATCCGCCCAAATTTCTTCTGCTCTTGAGAATTTATGGAGTATTAGTTTTTTTTTTTTTTTTCACATTTTAATAATGAACATGAATTAAGATGAACATTTACTGATTAGTGTAGTGATAATTCAATTTAATCATTAATGAAAATCTGGAAATACGAAATGATTATGAGAATTTGTCAAAAATGAACAAATGAAGACCACACATTTAATGCAACTTTTTTTTCCTAAAAAATAAATAAGGGCATATATGGAATTACAAGTTAAAAACCATACTAATATAGTAACAGGTCTATCTTTGTGGGACGGACGAAAATAGTATACAAGCCTATCTTTGTGGGACGGAAGGAGTATATAATAACAATGAGTTATAAACAACACTATTTTATAAAATAAATAATAATAGGTTGTATTTTTTTTATCTATATTTATAAACAAAAACTGCTATTCAAATATCATCTAAAATTGTATCAATCCTCTCGTTTTAATCAAAGACACGGAAAAAAAAAAGTTTCAACATATATTATAATTTTTCGGCAAAAATTCATGTGCATTTATAAAACACATACTTATAACTGAAAAAACATATATTTATACATCTGAAAGACATACTTGAATGCCATGACATGTGAGACAGTTTTAAAAGAGATCAACTCTAACTTTTTCTATATAGCATTAATTTTTTTTCATCATTTTATTAATTTACACTCCATTCAATATATCTAATCATGTTAGTTTATTTTTGAGATAAATCATGTTTATTACTGATTATGGTTTTCTTCAAAAAATAAAAAATAATAATTATTATATTCATTTTCCGACCCATTAAATAAGAATTAATACAAAATGTAGGTGAGTACAAAGATAGATAAGCGTTTTCCATTGGCCTCCTTCGTTGTTGGATATAAATAGGCCAAGCATCTCCCATTGGTCTCCTCTGTTGTTCTCAGAAACTTGTACTGTAATTGACTAATAAATTTGATCGATTCGAGTTCGAATTCAAAAGATTAATATTCCCAACACTAGGGTTTCCCTCTATGAACAGCAATGGATACTAGTTTTGTTTAGTGTACATCTTCATCTGTCGAAATTGTTTTTACTGTAATTCCGTTCATATATCCGAAAAAGAAGGGAACTTGTTTTCGTTTTGATACCAGAAATCGTTTTGTTTTTAATCAGGCAATTTGGCGTATTTTGGGTGTCAATTGTCGAATTTGAGCTCTGATTCGTGTTTTCGAATTCTGTGATTGTGATCGCGGCTAGGGTTCTTCTGCGGTTGATTTCGACACCTTTTGTTTTCTTTACCGTTTTCGGTTGGCGAAAAAGAGTATTGTATTGGATTGTATCTAGGGCATTTGGTGAATGGATAAGAAGAAGGTTGTAGCTCCATTAGTTTGCCATGGGCATTCGCGTCCGGTGGTCGACTTGTTCTACAGCCCAATAACGCCGGATGGTTTCTTCCTTGTTAGTGCTAGCAAGGGTAATTGTACATTTTAGCTCAAGTGTGTGTTGATTGCAATTCTCATACAATTGTCCTTGATAAAATAGATGAACTATATGTGACTGTTATTTCTGGGGTTTCTGATTTTCTGATTGGATTAATTCATAAACTTGGCTATGTTGATTGTTATGTGCCTCTATGTAGTTGTTCCTTTAGAAATGCACGTAGAGTGTAAAGCTGTTTGTTCAAGTCAAATTAATTTATGTTCATTATGAGTAAGATCTCACCTGATACAATGGAGAAATCACAATAATGCATTTAAGCGATCTTTTGGAAAGCAGAAATGAGAAAAGAAGTAATAGATTAAATGGACAACATGGAGAAGAATGGTTGCATTTACCTCCTATTGATTGGAAGGTGCAAAGATGTGACGAATTTGTCCCTGGGAGGTGTTGTTCTCGACGTGTTTTTTTTTATTTGTTTCAATCATGCTAAACTTACACCTGAGGACCTTTTAATTATTACGATTTGATGGTATTGTGGTAACTACTTATGGCTTGAAAGCAGCCTTGCTTTGCGATTGGCCAGTGTCTTACTAAAATTACTTTGCGATTTGTTTCCCTATATTCAAGACTTGATTCTAGAAGATCTATTCATTAGCAACTTTGTCGAATATCCTGCTTAAGTGCTTGCAAGTATGACTTGCCCTACAAGATGCCTCTTGTGCGGTGATACCTTGTTATGTCCGTTTATTTTATATGCAGGAATGATTTTGTTGTTTAGCATAATATCTAGTGAGTTTCATGCATATCTTGACCTTTTTCATGTGTACATGCAGAGAATATAATAGATTGTGTACATCTATTCAAGATGCAATGTTGTGTTTTAAATTATAAAATGATGCAGTAAATTGTGATCTCTTCATATTTGTATGAATCTCAACATGTGTCATGAATGGAATTATTTGAAACAGGTGGTTATTTGACTTAGTATTTGTGGTCGATGGTCCCTCTTTTTCTCAGATTCCACACCAATGTTGAGAAATGGAGAGACTGGAGATTGGATTGGAACCTTTCAAGGACATAAAGGTGCAGTTTGGAGTTGTTGTTTGGATAAACCTGCTTTACGTGCAGCCTCTGCATCAGCTGATTTTTCTGCGTATGTGTCAAGTTTTTGGAGTTTCTTACAATTAAGAATGGATGTTTAGGTGTGAATAGTCATATCAAGCAAGTATATCCTAAAATTAGTTATCTTATTCCTGCATCCTTTTATTATTTAGATTAATAAACAACTCTCCCAAAGCATGTAGACTCAACATCATACTCCTAACTGTGTCTACCAGACTTATTTGATTTTTGTTCATTAATTTCCATTGGTGACAGGAAGTTATGGGATGCATTAACTGGGGATGTTTTGCATTCATTTGAGCACAAGCACATTGTTCGTGCTTGCTCCTTCTCAGAGGTATTGATTTTTTGTGAATATTCACATCAAATGTTTATTGGTTAGTTCATTGATTTGATGTGAATCCTTTTGTATATTGCTACCTATTCATTTTGTAACTGCAATATAAAACAAACTTTCTAATATTTACTTTACTAATTTTGATACTGTGGGTCCGAGATGTTGATTTCTGATTGTTTTAATTTTATTGCTTCTGTTTCTTGAATTTGTACTTTTCAAACATCTTAGTGTGTGATACTACCTGTGGTATAAAAGTCTTTTGTGAACAACTTTATTTTTTATTTTTCTTACACACTTTGCTAGGTGCTGCTAGCAACCTCCATTGTCCTGCTTTAGATGCCTGTTCTTTTGATACTTTCACACTTTCTCTACCAGGCCAACATGTTTTTGTTTAATATGATTTTGTTAATCATGCTTGCCAATTTACCAGTTGAAGCCAGTATTTAAATTCTTGAATTTACCTTCGTAAAATTGTTTGGAAATTTGTTTCTTGATAACTATATGTGTGAGTTTGTGAAGTCGTGAAATGGAAGATCAAGATGGTATAACTTGCATGTGAAGTATCAGATTTTTACCTAGGTCTTGTTACAATCATCCACATAACCTAGGATTGAAACAGTTTTGCTGATGTGGCAGATCATGATGATTGAAGTTTTTCCATCAAATTGCAGGACACCCACCTACTGCTAACTGGAGGGATGGAGAAAGTACTTCGTATTTTTGATTTGAATCATCCTGATGCACCTCTCAGGGAAATCGAAAAATCTCCTGGTTCAGTAAGAACTCTTGCTTGGCTCCATGGTGATCAAACAATTTTAGGGACCTGTACTGATATGGGTGGAGTGAGGTATGTCAAGAAAATTAAAGTTGTTCTAAATTGCTTTTTGGCATTCTAGTTAAATTTACAGGTGAACCTGTTTACTTACTCCCTGCATTATGGTTTGAACTGAGTGGTGAGGACCCAGGCTTAATTTTGATGGCCTGTTTTATCCATCTTACACGATACTTTATTCAAAGAATGTTAGTTCTGTATAATGAATATGTAGTCTGCTATGCTGTAGGAAAGGAGCAGGAGAGATGTCCTAGCTATAGTTTGGCACTGAAATTGTTCTGTTTGAATTTGTTTGTTTACAATAAGTTATTGAATTAAAGTATATACTTGTTAGACTTAAGTTTATGATAATTATATGTTGCTACCTACTTTAGGTTATTATATATGGCCCTGCAATGCTGCACCCACACCCCTCTAAGAATGGGGTGCGTGGGATGTTGAGTAAAGCAGCTTTCTATTACATCCCTAGGTTTGGATATTGCATCTTCAGACCTTAAACCCTTTTCTTGAAATATAACTCATTCATGTAGGTTTGATACAATTCGATATCTTCTAATTTCTTATATTTCCTCATTTCTTTGGATGTTAACTGAAATTGAATCCCTTTCTTTTGGTAATGTCTAGGTTGGATATCACATTGCATAACTGCAATGTCTTGTATTGTAAACCTTTTTTTTTTTATCGAGTTTTATTTTAGACAATTCTGCACCTACTTGGTAGAAACTGACATGAATATCTCCAGAGATAAGTGTAATTGAACCTGGTTTTTTTTTTCCTTCACTTTTTGCAGTACTTTCTGAAAGTTCCACTTTCCTTGCCTTAGCATTTTAACAAATAAATTTAATTGGCTGGTTTATGAACTGATGAATCTAGGTTATGGGATGTGAGAACTGGCACAATTGTTCGAGTACTTGAGACAGAGTCTTCCGTGACCAGTGCTGAAGTGAGTCAAGATGGCCGCTACATAACAACAGCTGATGGGTCAACGATTAAGTTTTGGGATGCCAATCAGTATGTCGTTGTCTCTTTTAATCTATTTTCAGTTATCTGTCTCTTTCGATATCTCTACTACAGTAATATATTTTATTAGAATAGTCAACACTTTTAGTTGTGCTTAAATAACATGTGAACTCTTGTTAACAGTTTTGGATTGGTAAAGAGTTATAATATGCCTTGCATTGTGGAGTCAGCTTCATTGGAGCCAAAGTTTGGTAATAAGTTCATTGCTGGTGGAGAAGACATGTGGGTTCATGTATTTGATTTTAATACTGGAGCAGAAGTCGGTAAGTTCTATACCATTTATAATCATCAATCACTTTCGTGTGGTGTTTTTTTTTTCATTAATTTGTTGTGGTAGAGATGAGAGACTTGATTCATTTCTTGGGTCTCCTGAGGCAATTTTCTTTTGAGGTCACTTGTGAAAGAAATTTCTTAGATAAGTTCTTACCCACCTTCACCAGTCCATAATTACCAAAATTCAAGTCATCCCATTCTAGCTCATACCAACAAGGCCATACCACTCTAGCATGTACCATAAAAAATTAAGTGGCGCCATCTCAGCCCAAACTTCCACCAAAAACTCAAGTTAATTCATTGCTTTAGTAAAGCCTAATGTATGATTGCACATATTGACATTTGGATTCTGTTTTTTGCCTCGATCATGTATAGGGTGCAACAAGGGACACCATGGTCCAGTGCATTGCGTTCGTTTCTCACCCAATGGCGAATCTTACGCCTCTGGATCTGAAGATGGGACGGTTAGAATATGGCAGACTAATCCATTGGATCATACTGAAGCTGAGAGTTATACTATTAAGGGACCTTCTCAGAATGTGAAGGATGTAGTGAATGAGGTTTCCAAGCAGATGGAGAATGCGGTTATTGCCGATGACAAGTCCCTGCTTCCAAACCTTGTAAAGGGGATAGGGGATGACTAAGGCTTGAGTATCTTGTGTTAATAGTTTTTGCTTAAAAGGTTGTAACATTGTCATTGTTTTGAAGGTTGTAACATTGTTCATTGTTTTGAGTAACTTATATTTTGCAGTACTTGAAAACCAATTTGAATCTGATTTGATAAAAGGTAAGGCTATAAACACCTCTAGTTCTTATTAATAGAACCACCAAACAAATATCTAAAAAAAAATAACTCTTGCAAATTAATTAAATATCTTTATATATAAATAATGAAAACTCACATGGATGTTATTTGAACTTTTTCTCCAAATTCTCTTTTTGAAGCTCGGGTGTTTCATTGATTTTTTTTTTCTTTTAATGAATTAGAGGTAGTGAAAGGGAGGGAACAATAAAAATTAGAAAATTTACATGATCCGCACTTGAACTTGAGTCATCACAATCTGCATTTTTATAATAATGGAATACCATTTGAATTACAAACTTGAGTCATCACAATTTGCATTTTTATAATAATGGAATACCATTTGAACTACAGGACTTGTGATATATTTCATTGAACTTAGTTTGTTTTCTTATATATATATATATATATATCATTTTTATAATAATGGAATACCATTTGAACTACAGGACTTGTGATGTATTTCATTGAACTTAGTTTGTTTTCTGATATATATATATATATATATATATATATATATATATATATATATATATTTTTTTTTTTTTTTTTTTTTTTTTTTTTGGTACATCAAATTTTTAAGTTAATATGTAAAATTGATCTCAGCAATTGGAGCCCCACCATGTAGAGTAGGTTATATGATTCATAAATTACATTTACTCATCAATTAATTCAAATCTTACAAAACTCATACTATGTAACAGACAAGCTAATCAATTCAAAAGAAATAACCAAAATAAAGGGGGAAAACTTCAAAACTCTTTAACAAAAATTGAACTTGCACCTCTAAAACACACCCAAAAGGAGAGCAGAACTTGGGCTCTTCTTCTTGAGTAAAATATACAGTAAAGAGTGGTGTGGGGAATTTGTGGATATAAACCGAAACTACCTACCCAAAAGTATGGCCAATCAACCTACTACTTTAGCGATTCTGATCTTAACAAAAGCCGATTAATGAATGGCAACATAGCTGCGAGCAATGCCTTCGGACATTCCTCGTGTGGAAGATGGCCACAACCAGATATTGTAACCATTCTCTGCACATCAACAAACAAACAAGTTATCTCTTAATCAATTAATGCATGAAACAAGTTACAACATAATTTCTGCTCAAGAGAACCTCAAATTTGGTTTTCAGCATTAAGACATTCATTTTTGTTTCGAAGAATCTCTACTAACTTGGGAGAGTTCCATGGTTGCTAGAGAATTGGTCACAATAGTACTAAGGATCCCAGTTTCTCATCAATGTATAAAAGGTAGTAAATGAAATGAGGAACTCACAGAATTTGGAAGTTTAGAAGCCAAAGTCTGAACAGACTGTAGAGGGACAAGGACATCTTCAGCCCCTGCAATAACTAAAACCGGCAATGTTTCAACCACTTTCAGTATCATAGCTGCGGTCTGTGGAGGTAAGACAGTTTCATATGATAGCTTTCCAATTTCCTGAAGCGCCTCATCCCAACCTTCTACATATAAAGGGGCCTGACATAATCCAATGGCGTTAAATATGATAACTTTGGATCAACTTTCAGCAAACAAAAGGGTTTACAATAAATATTAATCTAGATGAAGGTATGCTTGCCTCTTATGTGCAGTATGCCAATAAAAATAAGTGTGAACAGATGTTTTCAATCATAGACCAACAAGAATATTTCACAAGGCAACTTTAGCCCACACCACAATAAAGGCATCAAATTAAAATCAAACTAATGAAAAGCTAACCCCCCACCTCCATCCTCCACTTTTTTCAAACTAATAGAGGGATAATTATCCAGAAATTCATGATGGTCCATGAAGATCTGAAGAATATATTACCTTAAAGTAGCTTCATGTATGATAAGGGTAGGTGAGTAAAGATCATTGATTCATTGTATAGTGATAAATCCACCTCTACCAAACAATGATGACTACTATATATCTCTAATTGCATTGAATACAGCAACTCCCTACAAAGAAAACAACCTGAGAGGACATGTAATTGGTAGATTTTGGTTGCTGCAGCTGAAAATTTTTTGTGGAACATAAAAATGAAGTAGCTTCGAAACAATTTGATGGATCAAGAAACATAAAAGATAATTCATATGAAGCAACTGCTGAGCAATTTGATGGAGAACATTTTTAACCAAAAACTCAATCTATGATATGCTCATAAATTGTACATATCACACCTAATGGTTATCATAATCAAAATTGGCTGTCGGCATGGAAACAGTATCCACATATCAGATGCAGAAAATAATACCTTATAGAGGCTTAACACTTCAGTGGTTAGTTTGGTTGCATCATACCAAGCTCGCCGATTCACTACTTGAGTAATTTCTGTTCGAAGAAGAGGACGGACCATGTGTTTTTTTCCTAGAGAAGTGCGTAATAGTATTCTTGCAAAGGCAGGAACCAGTTCTCTGGTCAAACTCGCATTCAGCAATACGACCCCTTTTATTTCAAGCTGAGAAACATGCCAAGTGGAAATAATACATGAGTAAAGGCAGAATTTCACATTATTTTGAACCAAAAACTCATTTACATCAGTATATACGATGAAAGATTACATGATCACAAATTCACAACTGCCTGCTATTATATTTCAAGATACAGATCTACTTCACATGCACATTTAAGTGGGAGAAAAGGTAGAAACACCATGCGGGGGGTCGTCTGCATCTTCATACATCAAGATTTAACATTGTTTTCATTGCTCAGGATCACTTTAACTTGATCCAGCCAAATGTATATCAATATATATATGTATGTATGTGTGTGTATATATATATATATATATATTTATTTATTTATTTATTTCAGCTCTAGCACTGATAGCTTATCATATCTCATTTATCTTTCAACAGTGCTTATTGCATTAAATAAATTATTGTTCAAAAATTTGGGAAAAATGTTCTTTGATAAACTTAAAACTAAGAAAAATACTAAACCGGGTTTTAAACAGTAACGATTAATCTTACACTTGTCAATTAAAAGCTTTTAAACATAGTAGTTTAGATGTGACAAATTAAAAAGCTACAATAAATTTAATAAACCCATGACAAACAATTGACAAAGTTTATGCTAGTAACTGACTTACATTCATCTGAGTTGATGATGATTGAAGTTTCTGCACAGCCTTCAGGGCAAGCAATCCTCCATCATCATGGCCAACAAGCACAACTGAGGAAAACATCTCCAGGCAAAAGGAAAGTAGCAGATCCACCTAGATTTTAAAATCCAGTTAAATTCTAAAGTAAAGGCCCCATGGAAAATTTAAAACCCAATTCTAACAAAACCACAATCAAGTTGTAATAGTTGCATTATATATAATGTAGAAAAAAAAAAGGCCGGTTCAAGCTACTAAAAAACTTTGTAGTGTGTCTAGTTAAATGATGGTTTACATTTACATGATTGATCCAACTATATTATGGAAATACATATCTAAGAAATTCTAATGCAGACATCATGATGTGCTCTTGAATTTCCAATGCATCAACAGACTAATGGCAGAATTCATATAGACAACAAGGCTTATAGATTACACTCTGCACTTATTCTTTTATGTTATGATAATCCACAGCATGCAGAAATAGGACTCCTCACCTGACTGTCAAGTTTGTAAGGATTAGGTAATTGATTTTTCTCCCAATCCTCCTTCCTTGGCCTTGACGTCAAACCCCAACCAGGTCTATCAAAAGCAGCAACTGCACAACCTGTTTGTCTGGAAAGAGCACTCACTACCTTTCTCCATGAGAAGACTCCACCTCCAAATCCATGGACAAAGACAATTCCGAAATGTTCGGTAGTATTGCCATTTCGCTCCATCATTGGAGTCCCCAGCTTGCTAAGTTCATCCTCCTCACAAGATTCATTCAAGCTCAAAATTGGTACATCCTCTGATATTGGGGATGTTGGAGAACTAACCAGTAGAGGAGTATCCAGGGGGGAATGACTGCTATAGAATTGGTTACTGATACTCCTATGAATACTATGTTGGGTTTTATGTGGAATGCTTAATGATGGTGGGTCAAAAAGGGTAGTGGAGGACAAAGAACGTGAAGGTGATCCTGGCATGTGAAGCTTGTAATGAACTGTTAGTCCTTGACAAGAAAAGAACAAGCTGTCAGCATCAGCAAGTAAACTAACTGGAAGTTCCCCATCATCATGGACCAATCCTGGTGCTTTTCTCCTTGTTTCATTGTCACTTCGAAAAGATTTCCCTACAGGAATGGGTGATCGTGGAGCCTTCTGGTAACCAGAGAAGACCATCTTGCAAGAAAGTACCTGATAACCAGTTTAGAAGATTAGCTAAAACCATCGTTGAAGCAAATAGAGAAAGAGTAATTTAAAAGTAATGTCTTATAACCTGTTGTGACAATATGTCTAGTCATTTTAGTTTTGATCAAATAATGACATTGAACTTCCATTTACTACCATCCAGATTGACCTAACTAATTCTTCTAAGACCTAATATACATAATGCAGAAGAACATTTAATGGTTCAAGACATGGACATGAAATGGATTTCATGAACTTACAGCTTCTGGGTCACGGTGAAAGATGAGTTTCCTCCTAGCTTTGCAACTTGTTCGATAGGCCACGACAATGTGCCCTAGAGCAAAGACAACAGATGAGAGAAACAAGACAGGCATTCCCCAGGACTTCTTCAGATGGAGCCTCTTCCTTGAAAGAGAGGTTGAAGCTTCAGCCTCGAGTTGAGAATGAACAGTGAAGACACATGCCTTAATGGAAAGAAGAAGCATTGAAATGAAGGAGCAAATTGTTACAGTTCCTAGATAGGGCCCATGGGATAGAGTTGGGCCATCACACATCGTATATACACCTGTTCCCATTCAATAAATCCACAAAGACTAGGTTAACTTTCAAAACAAAGAAACAAAATTTCGATCAGCAATTATTGGTAAGGTGAAAACTCAATACAGCAGATATTAATAGGCGTTATATTTGTAATAGCAAGATTGTTTGAGGTGATTCATTAATGTTTTTGTAGAATCCTCATAAGGTTTACATTTAAAGACATTTACTTTTGATGTTAAGCATATCAAAAAATCTCTTCAGCTATCAGATACCAATGTTACATGTATAAACTGAAGGAAAGATTAAACACTAACAAATGAAATGCAAGCATCAAAACAAATTATATCTATTTCGACTAAAGAAACCTTATTTTCCATTCAGACTTCATTATCTAATAAAAGAGTGTAAAATTATGCATACCAAACAACAATAAAGAGCATTCTTATCTTGAATTGCCATTCTCGGGATTGGCCAAATCAGTTACTAATTCGGCATACTTACAAATTATTTAAAGACTATAAAAAGAAGTAATAAAGAAAAACAAAGACAGAAGCTCAGCAAAAGAAGCTTTGACCAGACCAAACCGAGAAAAAGCTAGCTCATTTACATTCATTGCATTATACATTTATACTACACCATGCAGTGACGCAATAACATCCAATAAAACAATAATTTTTGAGAGATATGCCAACTGAAAAAACACATAGAGCAGATAGCATACAGATGATGACGAGAGATCTGACGATGGAAACCAGAGGAATATCGATAAGCGAGCTCTTGAAAGCATATCTTTGCAAATGCTCCCTAAAACTATAACATTTCACGCATGTAAAGCTCGAAATTAACAGGCAAGGCAAGACTGCGTCGGCGATCGCCACCACCACCGGCAACGCCACCACCAACAGCGACGAAACCATCGCCACCATGAAATAAACCGTCCTCACCCCCCTTCGCACCTTCTCCCACCAAAAACCACCCTTCATCATCATATTTTCCAATCCACCGATATCCGGTAATTTAATTCGAGACTTTTCAAGCAGGAAGAAACGAAATGCGAGATCGGTGAGAAACCAAAACTCCGGAGCAAAGCAACGAAAATGACGCCTGATGAAACGGTGTCGTAGCAGCCATCACCAACGTCAAATCCACCACCGGTGATTTCACGTGAACACCACAGGCCACGTCGCCGTGCTAGGGTTTAATCAATTCATCCAATTCTGCTGATCCTCAAGTAATCAGAAATTGAAGAATATATCTATCAAAAAAGAAAAGGAAAAGGAAAGTAGAGGAGAATGGAATTATTCCTCCTTTTCTGGTTCTTCTCTCACCGGAATCCTCTTATTCTCCCTCCTCCCTCTCTCTCATATGTTCAAAAAAAGTGTGAGAGAGAAAGAGAGAACGTGTGTGTTTCTTCTGCTTGTTGAATCCGAGTTGTTATCATCGAATCAAAAAAGCCTGAATTGGAACATTTGAATAAGCAAATGGTATATAATGAAAGATGAGAAAGTGTGATTAGTGGATTATAATTAAGGTTAATTTAGACAATTAGAGTAATTAATCAATACTGCATACAGCCTAATATGCTGCTGACCTTTTGCCTACCTGTCAGCTTTTTTCATTATTGGACTCTTCTGCCCCCACTTTTCTTTTTTATCCTTTTGTGTATCCCGAAGATTAAAAATGAGCCTGTGCGTGCATCTTTTTATTTGACGAAAATGCCCTTTTCTTTTTTTAGTGGTGACCACATTTTTCCCTTAATTGACCTGAATGTTAAACATCGATTTTTTTTTTTTAATCAGTCAATTTCAAATTCATGTTTCATTAATTTATAATAATTACTCAATTTTTTAATTTTTTTATAGCTTTATATTGGATCAAAGTACGATTTTCATTAATAATATGTATTCACAATTTTGACGTTACACTCAACATATACATTTTAGGAACATGGGAGTAGTAGCATTTACATAATTACATCTGCTGAGTATTAAGATTCCCAAAAAAAAAAATTATTAATTAAAAATGATTTTTAAATCATACTCGTACCATACAGTAAAGTATGGAAAATATACCATTACTTGACCGTTTGAAGAAAAAAGAATGTATTGTTTTTCCACATAAAAATTGTATATTATAGTTTGTTAGTAGACTTAAGTTTTCACGACAACTCATTTAATTTTGTTCTACATAAAGCTCATATCTTTGGGCATATCTCATTCACATCAAGAACAAATTAAATATAGGAAAAAAATGAGAAAAACTATTAAATTATCATCCATGATGCCATGTAAAACCCCATAAAATACAGATGATCCCCACTTAAGAGAGAGATATTGAAGTTAAAAGGCCGAAATTTTTTTTTTTTTTTTAAGTGATATTTTTATCTAATTTTAAGATGACAATTTGCATATCATAATACTTTTTCTGTTTTATCATAGTTTATATTATATATTGTTCACATATTTATCAACAAGTCTCTAATTGATTTAATATGATTCACTTATATAGGAATGTGAGGTGAAGGTTGTGAACTAAGCACTAATAAGTTAAAAGAACATATTTTATTAAGTAGAGTATGGGTCCAGTTTGTTAAAATCTACTATATGATCTGTCATCATATTTAGAATTCGAATCTAGACCCGCCTCTATTGGATCTGTTCAATCTATCAGACATATTTATAATTTTAAAAGCCACCTTTTCATACATGATATTACTAGTTATTTGAAAAACATAAATTCATTACTTTATTGTAACACAATTATAGAAATAAAATAAAGTGTAAACAAAATACTCAAACTTTAGACAACATAATGAATATTAGAGGTGGTCTATTATAAGAGACGAAACAGAACCTTTAAAACTTGTACCTTTCAAAAGGGCAGTAAGCTAACCCCCAGAAAAATCGACAGCATAAGCTTTTATTAAATAAATGAGAGTAATTACAAAAAAATAACAGAATTGTTGAAGATTGTTAAAGAGCAACAAAATTTTTTTAAAAAAAATTATATATAATTTCAGAAACTGGAGAAATCCTAAAATAAAGACTTGGAACTAATGATGAATGGTATGAATAAGAAATCACACCTTAGATGGCCATGTAGCTTGAGCGGACATGATAATGCCTACAATGACACCAAACAGTCCAAGTGCGCTGCCAAATATCTCGATAACAAGGATCTTCACAAAAAGTGTTGAGTTTTGAGCATCAGATAAGGCACAGCTGCTTCCTATGATACCAACGCATAGCCTACGCGAAAGCAAGAGGTACACACATGGGAAAGGAAATAAGTCACTGGACCTTTCTTTAAGTTTCGAATTCATTCATTAAATTGTTGAAAAACGGAGAAATTAAAACTCACCCACACACAAGATTAGCAAAGCCCACAATTATTCCAGATGCAAATATAGCATAGCCAGCTCTCATGGATTCAGGATCATACATCTTTGAAGACGGCACACTTTCAAGCTTTGTCTGAAGAATGATAGCCACAATAACTCCATATATAGCAACAGCCTCACAGAAAATAACACTGAATAATGAAGTTGAATGGTTAAGAGTTAATCCTTGTCCAAAGGAATATCAATGAGTGGTGGTGTATTTCCTACTCAATGACAATGTTGAAGCAAACAATGAGTAGATGGTCTTTGTAGAAATATGGAACCTCAATAATGAGATTATGACACAAAACTTTTGCTTTGTGAATTTTAAAAACCGTGTTCATCAATCATCTGGCCGGAAAAACAGATATTTATAGTTTGGTCAGTAGTTATAAACTTATAAATATCAACTATTGTAGAATCCTAAAACAATCAGCATAGTACAGGCACTAATATGTATCCAGCTAAAACCTATAACAACAAACACATTAAAAGTGGATGAAGAAAACATATAAAGAAAATATGTATCAGTTCAATTTTCTATTTTTATTCAACTTCAATCACTAATATGTTTCAAATTTCTTCAACTCTCACCCAAACAGCATCAATAAAAAATAAAGCATTCACTATTAAAACTAACTTCATATCAACCGATTTTTGTAAGTACCTGATTAGGTTTTTGGAAGTAATGCGAGGAGCTTTGATGGCAGCACCGATTAAACTACTCCCCGTTATATAAATTCCCCTAAAATTTGCGAATTTCACAAAAATCAAATAGAAAGAAGCAGAGGAAAAACAAAACTCAGTGATAACAGAAGTAAATCAAAACGCGAGAATTGAACAAATACCATGCGGCGCCGAGGACGGAAACGCCGATCGAGATGGCGATTCCGAGGGCGGAGAAGGTGTACGGAGAGATATGAAGCAACGCCCGCACCCATGAGCTCGATGACATCACCATCGCACTGTCAAATGATTTCTCGTTTGTTCTTCCGCTACCACGGTAGAGAGATGGAATAATAATTTCCCGATGGACGTTGAACAACAGTAAGGCTATGTTTGGATCGGGACTGTTGGCCGATTTTGTATTACAAATGTGTAGATTTGAGTTTTTTTTTTTTTTTTTTTAATTTTATAAGGTAGATAATAGTTGGGTTTATTTTTTCACTTTAAGAATTAAAAAAAAAAAAAAAGGAATTGTTGTATTATTTTATTTTGAAAAACCTAAACATCATTATTAAGAATTGTAGAAAAATAAAAGAAATATAGAAAATAGTATAGTTTTAACTTTTAAGTTTCTTAAAATTGCATGACAAACAGAATTCTGATTTTGTCCATTCCAAATTGGAGAGGACTGGACTGGACTCGAATGTGGGCTGAGAGAGTGAGCTCCGTAAAGTATTGGGCTCTTATTGGTTTCAGCCCACTTATAAATGCGCTATGGAAAGGGCTAATTAGTCCGAAAATTGGCCTCGTTAGTTATTTTTATTTTTATTTTTACAGCATGAGACTAGGTTTGTTTGGAGTGTTGGATGGAGAATTTATTAATTTACTTGAGGCTTTGTCATGGGCATGGAGCATGAGTGATCACAATATCATATTCAAAATGGATGAACAAATTATTGTGGATGAAATTTTATGTTCGTTGAAAGACTTGTCAGAATTTAATTTCATTATTTTTTTAATATTTACTAGTTTTAAGACGAGGCCAATCTTTATCTGTTTGCTTTACTTGAAAAAAGCAAATGAGATTCTCATACTTTAAGACCACTCATTCGCATGTTTCTCCTGCTATGTGGTGTAGGAAGTGTATCAAGCATATGCTAATTCAAGATTATTCATCATCTATTAATGAATAATATTTTTATTGTCAAAGAAATAAAATAATAACATTAAATCCGTCCATAAAAGTTGTGTCGTACACTTTTACTTTTATCTAAGACTACCTTTATCAAGGTGGTCATACGACCGGTTTTCAGAAGAAGACAAAGAAAAAAAAAAAACCAAAATTCATACAATTTTCCACAACCAGGCGGAGAACCAACATGGGGTTGTGCACACTTTCCAACATCTCTTATCAAATTATCTAAAATTTTGCCACTTGTCAACTAATGATTGGTTTATGTGATTTTTTTGATATTTTTTTATACACTCAATTATCTATAAAAATTTTTTTTTACCAAAATTCATGATTTTTTTCCCTCTATAAATAGAGACTAATATTGATACATTTTGAATCACAATCTCAAACCATCTCTTTTGTGTATTATCTTCTATAATCTCTCATAATTTATATCATATTCTATTATTTCTCTTAATTTCTATAATGGATCCAAGTAACCCAATTTTTTTTTCAATTCTATAAATTTTATTTTTGTTATTGAGATTGTAACTTATTTTAAGTTAGTCATATATTTTTTTAATTACGAATTTGGAATATCATATAATTTAATATATTTCGTACATAATTCAAATAATAAAAAATTGATTAAAAATATATATATATATATATAATTATTAAATCATTAAATTAATAATTGTTATAGGTTGGGTTGATGTTATTGATAAAGTGTGAAAATTATAGAGGTTGGGTTGTATTATAGATTGTGTATGTAGAAGAAAGAGAAATAAATATTTTATTAAGAGGTTGAGTTGTGGGAGTTTGTTGATAAACATAGTCTAAGAAAGTCGAGATCCAAGTCCCTAGTACCGAAAGAACACCAAAATTGTAAATGGTGCATAAAAAAAATCAAGAGCTGACGTGTCATATCCAACGGCTGTCATTTATTTTAATTTCCCAAGGTGAGTGACATTTTCAGGATTTCATAGCACGTGGATAATTGATCACCGTCCGTTATGGTTCCCTATAATGTGGGGTTGGAAACTTGGAAATTGGAATTAGAGAATGTGTGAGAATATGTGCCCATATGCCATCCGGCCCATCCCTCAATTTTTGTACCTTCATTAATATCAATTTGCATATTGTTCCTTATTTTGCAAAGGGCAGAAACTTCTGCTATAGCAGTTGCACGGAATACATTTATATTATAAATGTTGTATATTTATGTATAAATATTCATACATTTTAAAATGAATATATATAAATGTATTATATTTATAATATAAAGGTACTATATTTATAACATAAAGTCCGTGCACTTCTGTGCAACTGGTGCACAAAAGTATTACTCTTTGCTAAGTAGTTTTATGTTCCATATATGTAGAGTAATATTCATTTCATTTTCAAATAACTGTTATTTAAGATTTTGGCATATTCAAAATAAATATAATCATACATATAACATATTATATTACCCAACATTATATGATAGAGGTAAACACGTTTAAATATAACATTTTATACATATAAACCACTTAATTTTTTTTAGGATAGATACAATAACACCTCTTAAGATTTTACCTCACCATAATATTTGGGTAGTTTTACATTACATACATATTTCTTTGTTTTTTTAATTGCTAAGCATTTCATTCCTTTTACAAACAGTTATATACATACATTAAGTCAATTACATGAATAATACCCTCGTATAATATGACAAGTTGGAAGGAAAAAAAAAACAATTTGATTGCAGTACTAAACATTGCCAACTTTCACTTGGCGTTTAAAGAATATAGTGAGTCTAAGTCAAGCACACCAATATTCAAATTCAGTACACTTGTCTAACTCTTTAATGGGTTTAATTAATCAAGCTGAATTTAAAATGAGTTCTAATTAATAAGTATGACTCAAATTCGAATAATTTATATTTGTACATGAATTTTATTTTACTTTTACTTATCGAACCTTAGTCTGGGCTGACTTTGCATGTCAATTGTCACCTGGAAAAAAAAAAACATAGTTGTTTTATATGTAAGACTGAATTTAATTGAGTTTTAGAGATCAAATTTTAATGGAATAATTTAATTTGATATTTTAGCTTAAAAAAGAAAATGTTTATTTCTTAAAATGAGGAATTTAATCAGGAGAAGGCTTTCCTTTCGGACTTTTTGACTAATGGAAGAATGGTTGGCCACTAAATATGAAGACAAACTTGACGGCGATGACTTATAAATTTTAATCTCCTATTTGTCACTATCAATTTGGTTTGAATTTTATAATATTATTCATTGTTTTTAGTGGTATACAATTTCATTTTTTCTTCTTGTATTTTAATTCTCTAGTTTTGCCTCGTGTACTTATTGTTTTTTTCTATAATTTTTCATATTTTTCTGCCCATTTTAAATAAAAAAAACAAACAATCAAAGTTTATGGAGTAAAAGTGTACAAGTGGAAGAATTGGGACAAAACTCAGGAAATTGAAGGAACAGGGGTTAATGAAAAAACAAATGAAAGTATATGGGGAAAAAAATTCAAATATATTATATAGGGAAGGAGTAAAAAAAATAAAAACTATATGAAAATACAAGCGGCTAAGTATGTGTTATTATTATTATTATTTTTTTTTTATAACTTTCATATACTATGTATTTTCAATTAGAAATACACCAAAGTAATGTATATGAAATTTATATTGAATTAAATTATTATCTCAAAAAAACACTTGTACTCAATCATATAAAAAATAGTGAGTTTTAAAATATTAGAATGTTATATTTTGACGTTATTATCCATTAAATTCTTTAACAAAAATGTTTTTTTTATAGAAACTAAATTGAAATTTATTAATAATTGATATAATTTAGTAATTAATCTGATTTTTAGTAGTCAATTTAATCACACTTTCTTTAATTATAACATGTTTGAACAAAAAAAAAAGTATTTTTATAGCAAATAATTTGTAAACTCTTAGATTTACATAATCTTAATTACCGTCTCCTAATAACCAAATCTAATTATTAAATGTATCCAATTAAAAAAAAATACCTACACCACAAAAAAAAAAGAGAACTTCACCCAAAAAAAAAAAGAAAAACACTACGAGAAATTGCACAACACCCACAAATTTTGCTACAATCCAACCACCAAAACCTCATGAAAAATATCCACCAATGTTACTTGGTCAATTTGGGCTCATTCTTGGCTGCATATGCGCTTTCTTCACATGATTCTCTTGCACTTTTTAGTACGATTCTTTTAAGATCCTACTTTGATTGCTACCTTTCTCCCTCTATATTTTCTCTGTTGTTAGATATTTCATTTACTATTTATTTTAACTTTATTTTAATTGCAGCAATCTTTATTGCAAAAACTGCAAGTGGAAGAATGCTCATCCCTGCCTTGGACTAATATAAACCATAATATCCTGCAAATCCCTGATATCAAAGTTTCCTTTTCTTCATCCAGAAAATATAGTAACTTGATTTACTATTTTTCTCTGGTCACAAATTAAGGGTTTCCAATCTCTCTCTGATGGATATTTGTATACTTCTCTAAATCCTCTTTGAGCAAAACTACCTTTTGCTCCATCACTCAACCTTATCTTCCTCATAAAAATCTAATATTTATAAGTTTCTTGAGAGGGAAACTTGTGTAAGAGCCAGAAGAGATTGAAGAGAGAGAAAGGGTTTGGAGAAATGCAGGCTGTATTACAGTCAAAAGGGCTTTTTTCCTCACCTTCAAACCCCAGAACCAGAGCTTTTCTCACACAGCCCTCATGTGATGTAAGGTTTCGGTTCAACCCCATAAACCATTTGTCAAAATCAAGAACACTCAAAAGGGATTCTTTATCTCTTAATGGGTTCTCAAAATCCCAAGAATTTGTCGCCAAGCCTCAGATATTTGCTCAAAAGAACATAAATCATGTCACATGTAGAGCTGAAGCTGCTGCATCAGCTAATGGACAGCCCTTGTTTGGAGAGGAAGAACCACCCAAATTATTGGGCATTGAGTTAGTCACTCTCAAGAAAATCATACCACTTGGGTTGATGTTTTTCTGTATCTTGTTTAATTACACAATTCTTAGAGATACCAAGGATGTTTTGGTGGTGACAGCAAAAGGGTCAAGTGCTGAAATCATACCTTTCTTGAAAACCTGGGTGAATTTGCCAATGGCTATTGGGTTTATGCTCTTGTACACAAAATTGTCTAATGTGTTGTCAAAACAGGCTCTTTTTTATGCTGTTATTCTTCCATTTATAGCCTTTTTTGGGGCCTTTGGTTTTGTATTATATCCTCTTAGTCAGTATGTCCACCCCACAGCACTTGCTGATAAGCTTTTGAACATTCTAGGACCAAGGTTTCTTGGCCCTCTTGCAATATTGAGGATATGGAGTTTCTGTTTGTTCTATGTGATGGCTGAGCTTTGGGGAAGTGTTGTTGTCTCTGTTCTGTTTTGGGGCTTTGCTAACCAGGTAATGTTTCTGCTCAGTATTACACATTTTCTATGTTCATATGTTTGTCTAAAGCTTTGGCTTTCAATTTGCTTTTGATAAGTAAATCAAGATTCTTCCTTTCAATTTGTTAGACCAACTATCCAAAAGTCTTCTTTGCGATTTCTTTTGGTTGCTTTGTGTCGAGATTCACTGCGATCTGTGCTTAGTCTAGTGATTGTGTATGGTGGAGATAATTGTTTGAAATTTATGTTTAGATAATTAGTTTAATTATTATTGGAATCTTTTTGCTGACACAGCCTATATTAGGATTCATAAACTTGGTTTCTATAGTTTGATCCTAAAATGTGATGTTTGTTGTATTATTTTTCGTTTGTGAAGTTGTCGATATTGTTATGGTGCACAGTGGATGACTGATGCTCAGCTGATTAGATATTATCTCATTCTTGCCTTGATTTTCCTTTTCAACAAAGGCTCATTTTTCTGTCATATTATGTTTTTGCCCCTTGATAACATGTGCAATAGACAAGCAAGAAAATTTGTAACCTTATGTATTGGTCCTTGTCTTTTTTGCAGATTACTACAGTGGATGAAGCCAAGAGGTTCTATCCGCTATTCGGTCTTGGAGCAAATGTTGCACTCATTTTCTCTGGCCGAACCGTAAAATACTTCTCAAAATTGAGAGCTAACTTGGGTCCCGGGGTTGATGGTTGGGCCGTCTCCCTAAAGGGGATGATGAGTATCGTGGTTCTAATGGGGCTTGCAATTTGTTTCTTTTATTGGTGGGTCAATCATAATGTTCCTCTTCCCAGCCGTAGTCTAAAGAAGAAGGTAATTTTAGTTTCAAGAAATTGATGTAAAATATTTTCTTTAGTTGTTCTAAATATATAAACTTGTGCTCGTTGGATGGATCACAACTTTAGAACAGTTGTCAAGATTTTTTGAGTCCGTTTATATTGCTTGTTAACAATCATTCTTCGTTTTCCTCCAGGAGAAACCGAAGATGGGAACAATGGAGAGCTTAAAGTTCTTGGTATCTTCGCGTTACATCAGAGATCTCGCCACTTTGGTGGTGGCATATGGTATTAGCATTAATCTTGTCGAGGTTACATGGAAATCAAAGCTCAAAGCTCAGGTAAAATAAATCTTCACTTTCATTCCATACCAACATTTATATTATTTTCTATTTTTCTTGAATTTATCTACATTTTAAAATCTCACAGTTCCCAACGCCAAACGAATATTCAGCATTTATGGGTGATTTCTCGACCGCTACTGGAATAGCAACATTCATAATGATGCTCTTGAGCCAATGGATTTTCAACAAGTACGGTTGGGGAGTAGCGGCCAAGATTACGCCAACCGTGTTGCTTCTAACCGGGGTTGGGTTCTTCTCGTTGATACTGTTTGGTGGGCCCCTCGTTCCAACTCTTGCAAAGTTCGGGATGACTCCGCTTTTAGCAGCTGTCTATGTTGGAGCAATGCAAAACATTTTCAGTAAAAGCGCAAAGTACAGTTTGTTCGATCCATGCAAGGAAATGGCTTACATTCCTTTAGATGAGGACACCAAGGTTAGACACTTTAACTTTCCTGTTAACTGGTTTACAGATTTCAGCTACTCGTTTTGAAGTTATGAAATTTATGTCGAAGCCAATGGCTTTAGACCCGGACTGATCTATTCATTACTCAGTTACACCAGATTTTAATTGCTCAAATAATAATTTGTGAAAAAAATACTTTTGTATATATGAAAATCTTGATATTTAAATAAATTTTACTTCCTTTGTCTCAAAATAAATGTTGTTTAAGGATTATACACTGATTAAAAGACTAATCAGACCTTATTTAATTACAATTATTATTGGTAAATTTTCAATAATCTATATCTCATTTAATTTGAAAATGACATTTTGGTAGAATATGGGTAAATGTTACTTGAAATCCTATAATTACAGACGTCTTTTGTGTGGCTAAAATGACATTTATTTTGGGACAGAGGGACGTCTTTTGTGTGGCTAAAATGACATTTATTTTGGGACAGAGGGAATACGTATTAGGTTATTTGTAGTTTAAACCCTAGTTATATTTATTGTAGTGATTTTTTTTTGTATATTTAAAGTTTATCAAATCATAATTAACGCATTATATTATTAATTTATTATGTAAAATGAAAAAAAAGATAGTTAGCTTTTATTAAATTGATTGGACCAATGGTTGAATGCTGACTGATAGCAAAGCCTAATTTAATCATTGATTCAATTATAAAACACTGATTGAATTTGAAGGGTGTGTGTTTATGTCCTAAACAGTATAAAAGACTAACTGAACATGCCATTTTGTGAATTGCAACCTAGAGTGTGAGTTCAAGTTGTTCATGTTAAAGCTTATGTTACTTCTTAGATTATTCACGTTTAGTAATTTGTTCGTTTTTATGGTGTCAGGTTAAAGGGAAAGCAGCAATCGATGTTGTGTGCAATCCTCTAGGAAAATCGGGAGGTGCATTGATTCAACAGTTCATGATCTTAACCTTTGGATCCCTTGCAAACTCGACTCCATACCTAGGTGGCATTCTTCTCGTAATTGTTCTTGCTTGGCTTGGAGCTGCAAGGTCTTTAGACGGCCAGTTCACTGAATTGAGACGAGAAGAAGAAGTCGAGAAGGAGATGGAACGAGCTGGAGTGAAGATACCCCTTATCTCTTCAACAGAGAATGGTAATGGCTTGATTGCAGGTGGATTGAGCCTAAACCCTGTCGAAGGGGACCCATCGAGTGCTTCATCCGAACCCACGTCTCCTAGGAACCTGTGATCATGTTGTCCTAACTAGTAAGATTGATGAGGTTGGTGGATAGTGTTAGAACTTAGTTTCTTTAAAATTCTTAGATTTTGTAAGATTTATGTTTAGCCATAGAAATAATAATATCATATCAAGATAGTGAATGTTAATCATGTCTTTCTCTGAAACTCCTATGTTCAATAGATGATACCAAATGTTTATTTAATTTGACTTGTATTTTCTTTGAACTCAATAGTTTGAAAGTCAAGTAAATTATTTTCTTTAAACTCAATAGTTGAAAGTTAGTATATTATTTTCTTGGATTCAAAGGTTCATTTATTAAAAAGTGAAGATGTTTCTAGACATGTAGATATATTTACACAACTCCTATCACATTTTAGACAATCTTTTGCAGGAATGAACTTATTTGATGTGGGCTAGATTTATTTGGGCTAATAAATTTTGGGCTCCTAATTTCGATTCCAAAAATCCCTCCTTTTTTACCATTATAATATCTTAATTTCATTATTGTCTCATTTTATTATTTAATCATTTAGTCTATCTAATTAATTTCGAACTCAATTAATTGTGAACGTGGTATTATAGTTATTATAAAATTTCATTAATATAACATATTATTAAATTGTTAAATTTTTTTAATTTAACTATTTACAATAGCTATTGTTATTTCATAATTGTTATTGGTAAATGAAATATAAAACAAAAAATTTCATAATATATATGCCGCTTAGGTAAGAATTAAATATAAATAAAGCTGTAACATTTGGAGCAGTCAGAATTGAAGATGAATTTTACTTGAAAACTTGAAATTTACGAGATAGAGTTGGGTTGAAGATGTTTTAGTGCAAAATTGCAAAACAGGGAAGAAAAAAACTAGAAAAAAGGCCTAATAAGTTTGAGATTTGCCATATCAATCACAAACTTGAAGTTAAGTTTGTAAAGATATAACTTGTCAGTATAGAAACAAAGAGTGGAGGGCCCTTCCTAGTTTCATCCACCACTTTAGGACAATAAAATATTCTATCCAATCAAAGAATATGGCTTATTCCTTGTTGCTTCCACAAAACTTATTATAACACCAAACAATACAACTCTCTCTCCATCTTATCATCATCTCCTAACCACACATTGGAAATAATAATTGGGCCAAGATGAGCATTGTCATGGCCTATAAGGTGCTGCCAAATCATTACAAGATTTTATGAGGACATTCTTCTCAAGGAAATTGACATATCCTGAGATTCCCAATCTTGCATGTTAATGTGCAACATCCTCTAAATTTTACTACATTTCACATTCATATTTTATTATCTCAACTTAAGTCATATATATAAAAGGGTAAAAGAAAAAACATTTTCTGAACCATTTTATACGTGAATCAATATTGTTTCCTATAAATTTTATTTTGTTGCATCAATTTTAATATTTGATAATTTTCACTGTAGCAAACAAATTCTAATGTATACGTGTCAGAAATAACTGTCACAGATCAAACTTTTTAATTGTTGTCTTTACATTGATCAAGAAAAAGGCCAAGAGAGTACTTTGATCTCATTAGCATCACACAAACTTGATTAGAAAACTTCCCTTCTTATTCAGGGCTATCATTTTCTGCATACTTTTTCCTAACCTATAGGCTATATTACCACTATTTATTTATACTCATTCCATATTTCACAGAATTAAAAAAAAAAAAAAGAAAAGTCCACCAAAATGCAGAACATAGAACTCACAAAACTCATCACATTCAAGAATGACAGCATTTTAGACATGGATTTCTTCATCAAAAAACTGTCAGAAATCAAAGAGAAGAAAGTGAGGCCTGATCTGATTGGCTCAATCATCACACACTACGCTTCCAAATGGCTCCCTGAATTAGCCGGAGACGAGGCCAACAGAGCCAAAGCTAGCTCGGAAAATTTCTCCGAAAGCATCACAGTTTCATTAACCAAGAAAAGATTCATCATTGAATCCTTAGTAGAAATTCTACCACCTGAGAAGGACTCAATCCCTTGCAACTTCCTATTGAGGCTTCTATGCCTTGCAAACATGGTTCGTGTCGACCCCTTGTATGTTTCAGAGCTTGAAACGCGCGTTTCATGGCAACTCGACCAAGCATCATTGCAAGATTTGATGATACCTTCTTTTAGCCACGTTTGTACCACATTGCTCGACGTTGGTCTAATTCTTCGACTAGTGAACAAGTTTGTGAGCATGGAGGAAGGTGCAAGAAGTGGTGGTGCTGTCATGAAGGTGGCTAAGCTTGTCGATCGTTATCTGGCTGAAACCGCCGTTGATTCCGGCCTAGCGTTGCCGGACTTTGTCGCGCTGGCTAGGGCAGTGCCTAGTCACACGCGTTCTAGGGATGATGGACTCTATCGCGCTATTGATATGTACCTTAAAGTAAGTTGTGTTGGTTTACTTTATGTTATTACCATGTGTGTTTCTTTTCTATTCATCAATAGGTTAGTGAAAAATGAAGATGCTGAAATTCTTGAATGGTGTGAAAACTGGTAATGAGTGCATTGAATAGGTACATGGAGGAGCAATAACAAAGGAAGAAAGAAGAAAAGTGTGGAGCCTAATCGACATCAACAAACTGTCACAAGAAGCCTGTCTCCACGCTGCTCAGAACCACAGAATCCCTGTTCGGGCCGTCATCCAACTTCTTCTCTCTCAGCAGTCTAAGCTCATTAACAGGCACACTGATTGGAGTGGATCATTGAGCGGCCAACCAAGCCCGCCTGGATTCGGGCTTGATCGCTCGGCCCGATTCTCCTGGAAGGGTGAAAACAGCAGCGTTCAACAGATGGAAACGAAGAGGCTGAAGGAGGATGTTGTGAGGCTGCAAAACCAGTGCATGGCCATGGAAATGCAGATTGAGAAGCTCTTGGAAAACAAGAGATCTGGGTCCCGTTATTTCAGCTGGAAAAAGCTTGGCAGGGCTAAAAGAGTTTCCGAGTTTGAAGAAGAAAGTTGGGCCGGGTTCGGGCTCAAGGTTGCTGTTGTACGAGGTACAACTCCCAATAGGAGGAAATCAATGTCTTGAATACTAGGAAATGTGTATGGAGTTTGATCACCATGTAATAGTTTCATTCATGTGTAAAATTGATCTGGCGTAATCAGATGTGTAAATCTACTAATGTTTTATGTCTTTTTTTTTTCTTATTCATTTTTTAAATCATGTTCAAATGTTTTAATTCCCATTTGAAATTTTTATCAACAATTATTTCGTTTATAGATTTACGATTTTACGGAAACTGATTTTTCAATGAGTGGATCTTATTGAGGCGTCCCACGGATCTTCTTATGTCCCACAATCCATATTTCACAATTTATATGTAAATTTGTTAAAATGAGTTTGGATTGTGGGTAATAAAGATCCGTCTCACGAAAATTATTCATAAGACGGTCTCACATGAGTTTCTATGTTTCTCAATATCTCTAGTCGGATTCCTTTGTTGTTAGTGATATTTAATTTTATATTTTAATGCTTTTAATATACACGATTAACTAATATTGTGACGCCCCGTTCTTGAAAATTACTGTAGAATATCAGAGTTTAATATATTTTCCGTTTGGGCGTCCAGATACTCGATGAAATATGAACTTTCAAGGTAATTTAAAACTTGCAAATAAAGATGAGTCAATTTGAACATTCCTATTTTTATAAAACGTAAATCGTACACAGTGGAAGAGAAATATATTTTTCTTTATAATAATACAGCTGAAACTGTACAGCTTCGCAAACTAAGTTTTTTTTTCTAAAAAGATTTTAAGAGCATTTTCTATACAATTAAATAATATAACACCTCTTCAAACCAGTAAAACTCTTTTGCATTCTTAAGATCATCGGCTACCATCATCCACCGCTTGCACACCACGCTCAGGGTTTCCCTAAGCTGAAAACATTTTAATATAAAACGGGGAGTTCATCAAACGCATAGTTGCGGGTTTGAGCTGCCTTGGAAAACTTTACGGTTCTGAGCCGTCGTGAAAACATTTTAATCTTGCGGAACTTGCCGCCAAGTACGTCTTGCGGAACTTAGCCGCCATTTTTACATCTTGCGGATCTTGCCGCCATTTTTACATATAATACACGGTGTGGACTCCCGAGTAGTCCCAATGCAACTCTGGATAGGTTTCCGAAGAATACCCATCAGGGCCCCAAGCCGACCCCATTTGGGTTTTTACACCCCTTTCATATTGGGTTTCCGTAGAATACCCCCTTGTTGGGTTTCCAAAAAGGAATACCCCACTTGGTGTGCGAGCGCATGCGCAGTTAAATTGTCACATAATAGTTCTCACATAACACATAGTGTACATTGGTCACGTTCATGTTGGCCACATAACTCACATAACACATAAAGTACAGAAATCGTTTGACATAAGTTGGCTTTCATTGAAAACCCCTTTGATGCGGGAATTACCCCGACTTTTCATCATATGAATCCAGTCGCATTTGTGTCACTTGAAATCAATTGCTTTCAAAACCATATAATTTACTCGAATACTGTTCACGTAGTGAAAACGTTTCATTTGAAATCGACACCACATAATAATAGAATTTAAATCACATAGTCACATTGTTTTTCGTAAAGCTGTACAATTTAAATCGTAAATAAGATTTTACCCTCACCTTGTTCGGTAGTGACCCTCGTGAAGCCCGATTCTTTAGATCCTAAGTTCGTTCCTTCACCTCAATCAAATGGTCTCTTGGGAGAACTACTACGTTTCAGGGAACTAGTGTAATCCTTTGTCTACGCTTCCTACAAGGAAAGAATTAAACTTGCTTGGCAACTAATCTTGCAAAGTAAATTGCAAAATGTAAAATATCTCGCCAATTGGAAAGAAAATCATCGTTACTTATCTTCCTCGTCCGAGCTCCGATTTATGATCCAAAAAGCCCGTAATGAAGCTCTTGGTGTGAATATTACCTTCGTGAAATCTTAAGCCCATTCGATTTTCGATCATTCGGAAATTGCCCTTGCAATAGGCTGAAATTCACCGTTATACGCTGCACTGCCACCCTGTGCCCCGTTGCATCTTAGACCCCTCAAACGGACTCGCCTTAAGGTGAAACTTGGTAGGATTGCTCTCAACACCCTAAAGAACACCTCATACGAACAGTTTTGGGAAACTCCTTCGTTAAGACCTTCTGCTCCGCGATTATTTCCAGTTCGGGTGCAAAAACGCAGCCCCGACTTCGTAAAATTATTCCTCGGTCGTCCGACCTCGGATGGCCACCAAAATTGGTGGAGACCTTCCCCATACATCCTAGTATATGCCATAAAAACAGTTTTCTAATCTAATCCCCGTAAGTGCCTGAAATGGCATGTCGAACACTGCCTGCGCGCAGTCTTCGGCGCAGGCCCGATCACCCCAAAACTGTTGTGACCAGCCCTGTTCCGGGGCTGCTACCACCGACTCCGGCGACCCGCGTCGCCGGCGACTCACCCCCAACTACTCACCAGACTACGACCTACTCAGATGACCCAAAAACACTCCCATAGCTACACTACAACTCATCCAAACTCAGCACGAAAGGTGGCTGTTGACCAGCCCCAGAACTGACCCGGCGCGTGCACCAGCGCTCCCGGCGCACTCGCAGACTTCTCCCGGCGCTCGCCTGCGCGCCACCCAACACCCGCTGCAGCTCCCGGCAGCAGTCGAAAGCATACACACAAAAACAGCAACCCAAGCACACACAACTAACACCCTAATCACACCTAACACAGCAAGCCTATCACCCTGAAACAGCAGCCCAAACACAGCAGATTGCACGTCGCGCTCCCGTCACGCGCATCAGCACACCCAACACACGTACCAGCACGCCCCGGTGCCCGTCAGCGCGTCCCAGCACCTGCTGCCGTCCCCGGCGGCAGCCAAGACCTCGCACGCAGCAGCCTGCAGCTCCGACAACCCGCAGCGGCAGCAGCAACACAGCAACACAGCAACAACAGGACATAAACACATGTATAGCAGGGCAGGGGGAGAGAGAGATACTGGAGGGAGAGACATATTCAATGAGAGAGTGAGATGAAGAGGGAGAAACGGGATGTGTCTTGCTCTTTTTTTTCTTTCCTTTCCTTCCTTTTTCTTTTCCCCTTTCCCATCTTAGCGTGAGGTGTTGGAGTGAGGGAGAGAGTGAGGGCAGGTGGCAAAATTGGCTGATGACTAGCCATTTCATGGTTTTAGTTAGTTAATTAACCTATGTCTTATACTTAATTAATTACTTAGACTTTAATTAATTAATTCCTAGATAATTATCACTTAATTAATTCTTATACATAGTTAATTAATTTGGGGTGTTACAAAGGCTAACTTTTTAATTCACGTGACACAGTGGTACATACTACATATGTATAAGGGATTGATTTAGAATTTGGTACAAAGAAACGAGATTTTTTTTTTTTTTCTATGAATTATAAGATAGAGCAAGTAGGACCAAAATAAAATTTTTAAGAGGGCCCAATTCTCAAGCCATTTAAGGATTTATATTGTACATGTAAAAATGAAATTTTGAACTATCACCCCCACTTAAATTGATCCATAAGTATATTCATTGATCATAAAATAGAAATGTCGTATTATTTGAAACATAGTATCGATTAAATATAACCTTGATAAGTTACATCATGAGAGATAGAATGATTAAAAGTTGTCCCAAGACAGAATATATTTTTTGGTCAAGAAACTTAGTTTTAAAGACAATCAAATTGGTGTTGTTTTGATTATGTATTTTCTCTTTTATTTTCCATAAATGAAACAAATTGGTCCATCTTCTTTTACAAACCAAACAAGTTAGTCCTTATATTGATAGACATAATTTCTTTAATGTCCATTGAAAAAAAAAAGTTGATTGAAACATGTTATTACAAACTTATATTAGAGATAAATGGAGAGATGTAGCAGAGATATTACAAGGAAGAGTTGGCCAACTAATCTGTGAAGAGCCATTTTCAATCATTTGCTCTCCATCTGCTCACGCAACTTAAGAGCCTTCTGTAAAGAGCCATTTTCAATCATTTGTTTTTCAATAAATTAAAACTAAGATATTTTTATTTTGGTTGGTGAAACTATTAAATTAATTATCCACTATTAATTGATTAAGCTTGGACGTTGTTCAAAATAAGCTTTACATACCTTCTCCAGTTGATGCCTGTTCCTCTTCTCAGTCCCCTACTCATACACGCAATATGTCCGATGAATCACCGGAAACCACCACGCCGCTCCTCCACAGTCACCTTGTGGGGTGGCGCCACCGCATTACGATCTCCCTCCGCCTCAAGACGTCCCTTCTCTCCGAGCTGAGCGGCGCCGTCGGCGACCTCGGCACCTACATCCCCATAGTTTTGGCGCTCACTCTAGTCTCCAATCTCGATCTCTCCACCACCCTCATCTTCACCGCTTTCTACAACATCGCCACCGGAATCCTCTTCGGCACGCCCATGCCTGTCCAGCCTATGAAATCCATCGCCGCCGTGGCCGTCTCCGAGGCTCCCCGTTTGACTGTGTCTCAGATCGCAGCCGCCGGAATTTCCACCGCGTCTGTGTTACTCATCCTCGGCGCCACCGGCCTCATGTCTGTCCTCTACCGAGTCCTCCCCCTCCCCGTGGTCCGCGGTGTCCAGCTCTCACAGGTAATTTTCCTCAATTCCTCGTTTGTTTCATCATGCCGTATCTACGATGTTTACACATACCTAATTGACGTCGTTTTGGGTGCAACAAGACCAGAACGTCGTCGTTTTGTTCATGTACAAAAATGCGCCCTCAAGCTGCTCGAGAAAATATCCAGATGAATTTTATTTTTATTTTATTCGTAAAAAAGATTTCAATAGTTCTGAAACACAATCCTCACCTTGTTCACAGGGACTTCAATTTGCCTTCTCTGCAATCAAATACATTCGCTACAATCAAGATTTCACCAAAACAACTGCAACAAGCACTGATAACCCTCGCCCCTGGCTCGGCCTTGATAGTCTTCTTCTTGCATTCATTTGTCTCCTCTTCCTTATTCTCACAACAGGCGATGGAAGCGGCAATGAAGCAAGTACAACAACCATTGATACACCCAACCGAAGGCGAGTTAGAAGGCTCAGAATCTTGACATCAATACCATCAGCACTTATAGTCTTCTTGCTAGGCTTGATCTTGTGTTTCATCCGTGACCCTTCAATCTTTAACAACATAAAGTTCGGCCCATCCAAATTCCACGTGCTGAAAATCACCTGGGAAGATTTCAAAATCGGGTTCATACGAGGCGCAGTGCCTCAAATCCCCCTGTCAGTGCTGAACTCTGTTATCGCAGTTTGTAAGCTCTCCGGTGACCTGTTTCCGGGCACAGATCTATCAGCCACCTCAGTGTCGGTCAGTGTAGGTTTAATGAACTTGGTTGGTTGTTGGTTTGGGGCAATCCCAGTCTGCCATGGGGCCGGAGGGCTAGCAGGGCAGTACCGGTTTGGGGGGAGGAGTGGCTTATCCGTTGTGTTTCTTGGAACGGGGAAACTGGTGCTTGCATTGCTGTTTGGGAACTCTTTCGTGCGGATTCTAAGTACGTTCCCAGTTGGGATTCTTGGGGTGTTGTTGCTGTTTGCTGGTGTAGAGCTGGCTATGGCATCGAAGGATATGAATTCAAAGGAAGAGTCTTTTGTGATGTTGGTTTGTGCTGCTGTGTCGTTGACAGGTTCAAGTGCTGCATTAGGGTTCGTATGTGGGATTGTGCTGCATTTGCTGTTGAAATTACGGGAGATGGATTGCTCGAGTTTTCCATGGAGTAGATCAAATACTGACTTGAGCGTCGAAGATGAATCCCTTATGAATCCATAGAGGAGATTGTGGATAGGGCCTCATCTTCTTTAGCATTCAATCTCGTGTTTTCTCTTATAAACACAGGTCTGTTGTATATTGATGAAGGAACAGAGTATTTAGTTGTAGAGACTATACCGATGAACAGAATAATTCTTTCCAAGGATTTTATAACATATTAACATTACCGTGGTGAAAATAATCGCTTTAGTCTAATTAAAGTATCAAACTAAATGGTGTGGGAAGTTTAATTTGCTACTTCTAATGAATTTAAGTTCAAAAGACGTAATGTTTCATCTAAATGGACTTCTTCTCAAATGCTTCTTGAAAAGTGTTTTCAGCAACATATTTGGTTAAATTTTAATTTTGGTAACCTTCACATGAAATGTAAAAAACTATTAATTCCTACTTCTTTAAAATCGACTTTCGAGTTTTCAGGTTGACTTTCCAAAATTTTCTTACACACATTAGAGAAATTTGAAAACAGACATTTATGCTCATAAGTACATCTAGAGGTGTTCACGGTTCGCAAACCGCGGACCCCGGAACCGTGGGGGTCACGGTTTCGGTTCCGAACTAGCGGTCAAACCGGAACCGCCGGTTCGGTTTCCAGTTTTTTCGAATTTTTTTTTTTTTGGTTCTGCATCTCAGTACCGTGGTACCCATTCTGGATACCGCGGTATCGACTTCCAGGAGGTTCACAGTACCACGGTACTCGTATTAATCAATTAAAAAAAAAAAAGGGTGAACCGACGGTTTAACCGGTGGTTTGTATTATTTGGAACCGAAACCGAGCCGCTTCTCCCCCGGTTCCCGGTTTCGGTTTGAACCGGCGGTTGGGTCAACGGTTCCGGGAATCGTTGACCGCCGGTTCGAACCGGTTGAACACGTCTAAGTACATCCCAACATGATACTAAACAAGCTCATAGGTTACTAATCATTATCGGATTAACATAAAAATAAAACACTAAACGTCTAAGTACATCCCAACATGATACTAAACAAGCTCATAGGTTACTAATCATTATCGGATTAACATAAAAATAAAACACTAAATGTAAAGAGTTTGGTGGCTAAAATACCACATTTTATATAAAGAATTACTTTTCTACCACAAATAATAATTTTGTTACTTTTCTACCATAAATCAAGAAAATTGACAAAATTATCCATATCGTTTAACATATTATGTAAACTCCAATAATCCGCTCCTTTTTTTTTTATTAACTTTTATCAGTTCGACAATTTTGTCAATTTCACTCATTTATAATAGAAAAGTAACAAAACTATCATTTGTGGTAAAAAAAAAAAAAAAAAAAATTCACTACTTTTTGTGGTATTTGAGGGTATTTCTCAAATGTAAAATGTAAATTATATTCTAGGGCTCAAAGTGAATATCAATTATACAAATTTATACCTAAACCCAAAACATAATTTCCCATGACCACACACGGTGTTTATAAAATGAAGGGTGGATACCAGACTTGATTGCACATCTCATTCTTTTGTTCAGTTATCCCTTATTTCTTTTCTCAAATTTCAACAAAAGATTTGAATTCCATCTATATGAACCAATCTTGTTATTCATTCATGCTCAAAAGTACAATCAGATTTTGAAAATTCTGCCACCTATAAGAATACTTTTGTATCAAGAATTGGCAATCATTCATTGTATGTCACAATGAATTGGTAAATGAGCACAAGTTATCATGGCACCATTCCTTCACTTACCAGCTGTTGTAGCCCTCTCTTGAGCCTATCCGAGGCGTCGCGACATCGATCCTCGAGCAATCCCCCAAACGAGATCCTAACATATCCACGGCACCCGCTCGAACTACCCGGAATCAACACGACCCCATGTTTCCTGGCAAGCCAATGAACGACTTCAACGTCGTCCTCATATTTATCCGGAAGTTTCGCCCACAAGTAGATTGCACCTTCACCTCCCTTCACGGAATCTTTCCCCAATGGGGACAGCGCGTCTCGAAGAAGTTCCCTGTTTTTAACGAGGTTTTTGACTTGATCAACGACCCAATCGGGCCCCATTTCCAACGAGTGAAGAGCGAGGCGTTGGCTGATTATAGAAGCACAAATGGGTATGTTATCTTGGACTTTTAGGAGTTGAGCTGATAAACCATCAACTTGTGAAGGGTATGCAATCTGCAATAAGGAATGATCATTCGAACATGCATACATAGTTTGACAATATTCAAGAGGTTGGTTTTGTTTATAATAATGGTGCAAATTAGTTCTAGCTTGAATATGATAAAAAAGAAAACGAAATAGAAAATGTAAAGCGAAACTTACATATCCAACTCTCCATCCCATCATCCCATAAGCTTTGGAAAAGGAAAATATGTTGACTATGTGATCATCTTCAATGCAAGTATGCTTTCGACCATCGTACATGAAGTATCTGTGTTTGAAATTTGTCAAGACACAATAATCAAGAAGAGCATATGGAAGTTACCTATAGAAATCTATTTATAACTTTTAGCGGACAATCCTTATTTTTTACGTTTGAACACAACTACTATTCCATATAGTAATCTTTGCTGAAACCTTTAATTTGACTTAAAAATCAGGAAGTTCTAGGCAAGGTGAAACTGCTCTTTCGCCAAAAGGGATGAATCAGTGGCAAAAATTTTGGTGAACACTATGATCTTCGATATCCATATCCAACCAGGCAAACAAAGCATTGCTTATAGACTCTTTATTGATTTACAGAATGCCTCATTTGAGATCAATTAAATTTATATTTGTAAGGCAAAAGTTATGTAGCAACACCTTCCATAAAGCGGGTCCCCAGATCAAATTTTATTTACGTAATTTGTGAAGCAAGTGCTTAACATTATATCTTATTATGAACATGTTTACTAAGAGAAAAAGCAGTCTAAGTTTACACAAATAGTCAGTCTATCTAACCTTATGTGTCATCAGCCATTTGCTTCAAACACATTACATTGTAAAGCAAAGTTCAAATATACCAACATTTATAGATGGATGAAGAGATATTACTTACTCATAAGTGTTGTCCACAACAAGCCAACATCCAGCATTTTTGCAAAGAGTTGATATCCTCTGCATAAACACAGTTAATACATACAAGAGAATGATACATAAGTCAAAGTTATAACACAGAGAGAGAGAGAGAGAGAGAGAGAGAGAGAGACCTGGAGAAGAGGTTCAGGGATGTAGGTTCCTGAAGGATTGCCAGGATTCACAACAGTTACGAGCTTTGGAGTTGGTTTTGTTTCCTTCAACGTCTTCTCCAACCAGTCTGAGATTTTTAGTGTTAAAGGACTAGATATTTAAAAAACACAAAGTATATTTTATAATTGAACATGTGCCTCAATGTTTGTCTGGATTATTACTGTTTTATATCTTTTAATGTATGCATGCTGAGATGCCATGAGAAAACTTGGCATTATATCTTTACAGATTATCAACTATTGTACATCAAAAAATTGTTAATAGCTTCTATGTGCTTCATAAAAACAGACTTCTTAACCAAGTGGAAGTACTAAACAACAATTAAAAGAGCATTGCTTCGCCCTTATCGACAGAGCCACGAGTCAGTAATAGAGACTGCAGTTAACAAGAGTGCACAATAGTTCAGAAGATACTTCCACCAAGTTAAATAACCACTTAATAGTCAAGTGGTTTTTAAAATAAATTCATAAAAAATTAAAGTTTGAATTTTTAGTTTCACATAATTGGCAAGGCTTATTAATACAGATCGTATCACCCAAGTCTAAATAGTATAGAACTGTTATGCATGTGTTAACCTGCATCAGGATGAAGTGTCTGTTGATGACCGGGACCAACGAGAATGTTAGTAACTCCAGTCATCTGGAACGACATGTACGAATTGAAGTAGTACGGGGCAAACATCACTACTGAATCTCCCGCATCACACAGTGTTAGAACTGTATTCACGAATGCCTGCAACCATTTCACTCCAAATTAATTATATACACAACAAGTTTATCTGTCTCCAAATTCCACATGAGAACAAGAATCGGATCGAAACTGCCCACCTGATTCGCTCCAGCAGTCACCATCACCGAGGATTTGTGCAAGTTGTTTTCATTACGTAACTGCAAAACGAAATTAGCTTCACAATCAAAACGAAATGTCAGTTGCTAAAAGGGTAACCTAAAATTATGTATAATTTCTAATATATCGTCAAAATAACTCCACTGATAGATGATGACAATGAGAGCAGAATACAAGGAAAATTGGGTATCTAAAAAAAACGACCTTTTTCAATAAGGCGTCCCTCAGCTCTGGAAGGCCTTCATCAGCACCATAGCAACTAACCGAAGGCTCCCAAACAAGTTCTTGCACTTTCTTTAGTGCCTCCTTTGGTGGTTGCCAATATACTACACCCTGCAACATGTCACTATATAACAATCAACTCTAACCATTTCAAGGCATAATCGTAGCTCGTGTCCATTTGCTCATAGTTTAAACAAACAGAATGAGCTTATAATTGAGCAAATCGAAAACACATAGTTAGCCATTTGCTCGTAGCTTAAGCCATCAACAACATCTACAGTTGCTAATCTTGAATTCTGAAATGATCAAGAACTGTAAGAAAACATTAACTAATCTTGAATTCTGGATCAACGCCATTATCGACCGAATCAAAACAATATCAAAGCACGAAATTTCAATCGGGATATGCCATATATAAATTCCAGCAATTGCAGAAATGTTAAGTTCAAGAAAATGTAGTTTACCAAGAATTATATATTCAAAAGAACACAGAAAAAAGCATCACACTTTTCAATTTTCTCAAACACATTCAACGCTTCAAATTATATAATTTTAAAAGAGTTGCAAAAATTTAAACATTGGGAAAAGTAAACAAACCTGAGCCAGTGAAACACAATCTTTCACACCTCGGATCAGCTCTTGTATCTGGAGATTCAAAACATAAATTTCACGCAATTAGTTTAGAGAAACCCAACTTTACACAACATCAAAGAAAATCATTATTAAAAATTCAAGAAAATAAATTTCAAAACTAAAAAAAGGGATTCCATTTTCATAGAAAAAAATTCAAGACCTGAACCATAACAGGAGTTTCAGTGAGCAAAGCCCTTCTTGCAAGCATCTGAGGAGAACCCATCTCTCTCTCTCTCTAGATTTTTTTCCGCTCTCTCAGATAACCACAATTCACACGTATATGTTAAACAAAGAGAAGTATATTACTCAACCAAAAGATAAAAATTTTGGCCTTTTCTCACCTACCGTTTAAAGATTATTTGTTTATTAGTTTTCATAAAGGTTGGCAGAGTTCTCTTTTTTTTTTTTTTTTTTCTTGCGTGAAAATACATTTATTTTATATACGTTCAGAGTCAAAAAGAATTAGATAAAAAAGCGATCTTTAAAGCAAAATAAATTCAATTTTTATCGACTTTCTTCTCACACCAGCCCTTATTACTAGCCATTTTGCTTGTAAGTCTTACTCCAAAAAAAAAAAAAATCCTGTTTAAAGGCCAAGAATTTATTTTCTTTTTATTTCTGAATATCGTAATTTTGATCTAAATTTATAATTATAAACGTATCAAAAATATTTAATGTGAAATAATAATTATTGTATTTGTATGTGAACTAAATTTAATTTATAAACATTTGGGAAATATTATATGCGAGTAATTTTACAAAAAAAAATAAAAATACTGTACAAAAAAGTCAAGCACTGCTAAAAGCTTTTTCTCATTTCTTTTTGATCGGATAAGCTCAGCTGATGCTTTTACTTGGAAAGCTGAATCGTTTTTCTTTTTCTTTATTTATTTATTGCTTATATTTTCTTATAGAAGATTGATTCACTTTATTCTGTTGAGTTTGATAGCCTTTTCTTGTCCCCTCAATATTTCTACGTAAATATAAAAATAATATATATATATAGTGGCTTGGTGTAATATTTTTTAGAATAGCACACTGTTTGGTTTCCAGTATTTCATTTTCATTTCCCAATTGAAAAACGCATATGTTATGTATGTGCTTGGGGAATTGTATTTTAGCTCTTAATATCAACTATTCTCATTAATGTTTTCTTAAACTAATAGTGTTATTAAATATTTTGTCTAACACCTAATTAGTCTATTATTTAAGTTTTTGTATGTTAGTTATTGTTGTTTTCTAGGATTTGTTTTAAAAGTCTATACACAATGCCAAACTTCCCACCAAGTTTGAGTTCATTGAACCTTATTCATGACAAAAATACATATATCTGTCAATTTGTAGAAGATCATTATTGTGGTTAGGTTAGTCAAAATTTTGAGTATCATACTATTTGAAATTTTATTAGTGTTAGAATTCCCTACTTATAGAATACATCTTCTTACAACTAATGTTAAGTATCACTCTCTCTGTCTCATCACGTGCACACTACACACTCGTATATATATTTGTTCATCTTGAAGTGTTCCAAATATACAGTTTATTTTCTAAGGAGCAATATTTATTTAGTTTATTTATTAATATATTTATATTCAATATATTTTGTTAAATAATTTACTGGATTAATATTATTATAGAAATATTTTTTGAGTTGTTTAACTAATTGGTTTTTGCAATAATTTTTTAATCATTGTGTTAAAAATCTAATCTAACTTATGAGAATAGAAAATGAAGAAATATGTTCCTTAGGTTTATTTAGTCTGAAAAATTGCAAATGAGCAGTGGCTACAAAGGATGCTTGAAGGAGAATACACAATATATGTTGATCGAACAACTAATATTTATGACATTTTTTGGGAAATGAAAATTTCAACTAGTAGTAGTGATGTTGTACAGTTATTATTTATGACATTTTATTGTAACAGTGTTGGACTATCGATTGGAGTGACGCATATGATTATTAGTCGAAGGTACAAGAAGCACATTTTAGAATAGAGTTCTCAACTTGTAAAACTATTAATTTATTAATTAATTGTACATACTACTCACACACATCAGTAGTAAAAGTTACCCAGGGCAGAGATTTGAGTTTACTAGGTTTAGGGATGAACTTAAGATGATATTACGTAGTTGGTTTGTTTCTATTTTTTATTTTTGTTGTACATTTTTTTCAAAGATTAGCTAGACAATCCTAGAAAGTATTTAGGTGTCTAAGTTTGTTCATTTTTATTCCTCTTTTTGTTTCTTATTGTATCTTTGGGTATTTCTTATACCCATTTTTTGATTTCAATGGATTTCTTTTTTTTTTTTTTTTTATGATTTTGTTGTTATTGTTCATGTTTAATTTTTTTTATATACATTAAAATATGATTAATTACATCATAATTCATAAATCATTATTTGAATTTTATTTTTTTCAATTACAACATAGTTTTTCCACTTTATCACTACATATGTATCTATCATCTTCAATTTTTTTAATAATTCGGTGCATGATTGGACTTTCAACCTTTAATTGTTGATTAGCAACCCAAAGTTCAAAAACACACGAACAAATAACAAGAATAAATTTCAAATTTTGAGTTGCATATCAACAATTGAAACCTGAAATGCCCGATCATAACTAAATTGTTAACAAATTAAAGATGATGATTTGATATGTAATTAATCCATTAAAATAATATAATGATCAATGCAGTATGTTTGCCTCTCAATTTTCTAGTACTATGTTAAAAATAAATTCATAAAAGTTATTATACACCATTAATAGTATGTGTGTGTATGTATATATATAGCTCAATATTTGTTCAAGTTGTGTTCGACCAGACTTTAAATATAATTCATCAAAAATAGAATCTATATTTATACTAGTTGGTCCATAGGAAATTAAGAAAACAAAAAATAGGAAAGTTGAGTGGAATATATTCTAGAGAGAGACATGAAATTAAATGCCGTGGATGTAATGGATAAATTAAGTAGATCTGGTTCATGTCATAAATGGAGTGAGTTAGGAATGTAGTTGGATAAGTTTACATAGAATTAGAGTAAATAATTAAATATGGGTCTGCCTAATGTTGCTTAATTTTGAAAATGAATCCGGATCAAAATCTAGTTGTGCTACTTTAGTTTGGGCAATAGTCCAGTTCAGCTAAAGTAGCACATGCAAAGATCCATATTTAATTTATAGATTATGATATATAGTTTACGAAGCAAGAGATTCGCATGGTGGGGTGGTGGCGCAGTTGGCTAGCGCGTAGGTCTCATAGCTAATGTTGAGTGATCCTGAGGTCGAGAGTTCGAGCCTCTCTCACCCCAATTTCCTTTTCTTATATTTTTAAAGATAAAGAATTCTTCTTTAATTAGTGTTTGATTGCTCTAACACGTGCGAGTAAATGGGAAGCTATGTGATTGCAATAATGTTTATGTTTGATTAAAGGGGAGTCGCCCGCTGCCCAGGAAAACAACAAAATGGAATCTATACATCTCTTCAAGAATGTGCAATAGAAACTAGGATAGAGAATGAATCATCACACAATAGCATCTCCATTGATGATCAACCACCACCACCATTATTCTTGTTGAGCTCCTCCAACTCCTTCAACCACAATTCACCAAACTCACAATCCTTCCATTGCTCAAACCAGGGCCCCCCAAGCGTATAATGAATGGCCTTGGGAAACGTACTCTCATCCCCCTCCACAACCCTATTATGCCCCACCAGAAAATTCCACACAAAAGGCACCTCCCCAATCTCACTATCCTCCAACCACTGAAACCTATGCAAATACGCCCCTGTTTCCCTATTCACCACCTCCGGCTTCAAGCCCCGATTCTTCACATGCCCACAGTTATACAACACCATCGAAGACCAATTCTTCCTAGGGTACACTGTCTGCACCGCCCCATTCATCTTCGTCCTTTCCTTGGGTGCATAATCGTGCTCAACACACATTATCGCGTATTTTTCATCGATCAAATCCACCAATTCCTTGATATCGGATAAGTAGAGGAAATCGCAATCCACAAACATTGCCCAACCAGAGTAATCGGCCAAGTATGGCGTCAGAAAACGCGTGAATGAAAACTCCGTGCTCTCTAATTTGCCTCTCTCGCGCCAGTAGACGCCTTTTTGGCGCAATTCGGATTGCTTGATGGGATGGATTTCGAGAGGGATTGAGGATCTTTTCTGTAAGGAATAGCGGCATACCTGGTAAGCAACATCCTCTTTTGGATCGTAGCCTATGAAGATCTTAAATGCCTTCGCATTTCCGTTTTCATTTGAAACCGGATCCGGATTTTTCACCTCTGCTCCATTCGAATGGTGCGATTCTGCGTTGAGTGACATGATTTTCAGCTAACTTTCAATCTGCAGAGAGATTCAAAAATTTAATCGGAAAATGAGCAAGATCATACGCTGTTAATTTCGTAGGAATTGTTGAAAATTGAAATGTACCTAGTTTTGCAGATCTGGATGAAAAAGGGAGTGGAAATAGATTTGTTCTTTATTTTAAAGAAAGGAAAAGAGTCAATAGATTTTCTTTCAATCACTTTCTATCTTAATTTGAATCACAGATTTTGTGTAGAGAGAGAGATTCTCTCACCACAAGGATTTAGCTGCCGACGCTGATTTTAGGCCTTTTAAAAAGTGATTGGAAAATGATTTTAGTAAATAAAACTAGCAAGTTTTTAATATATTTTTATGATTCGTAATGTTAAAAATTTGTCTCGAATTAGTTGGTAGAAATTCATTACATTGACGTTGGATTTATATTTGGTTCAATTAAAATTTGTTCAAACTTAACTTAATTGATAAATAATTAAAGAAACTCATACAAGATTTGTGTATTCAAACCCACTCAACTCACGTTGTACACCCAAGTGTATTTGTGGATTTTTGAGCTTACATTGCTAAAGACAAACTTCATGGGCTTGTGGAGAGAATATTGATTGGGCTTCAGAAAACTTGTTGAAAACAAAGATCCGTACATTTTAATTAGTTCCACAAATTATTTAATACAAAAGTGAAGGGTTTGATTATCACACAAAATGCAGCATATATAAAATAGTCTCACAAATATAATTTCGTGAGGCCAGGTCCCATTTTACATAAACCAAAGTGGAAAAATCATTTTCACAAATCAATCTCTATTTTATCAGTTATAAGTTGTCACTTGTGATCTATCTTACAAAATTAGTTCTACAAAACAGTTTCACAATTATTAATCCTACTCTGATTGTAAAATGTATTTACATTTAAATTCCTTGTGACAAGCAGTACTAATCTATACTAACAAACTATTAGGAATTTGTTAAAATTTTCAGAATTAGTAAAGCCCAAAAAGATCTGATGGGTCTAAGCAAATAAATATATATTAAAAATCCGGAAATCTAACTAATACAATTATAAGCTCGCTCCTTGAAACAAGAAAAGAAGGCCTCTATGTACAAATTAAATAACTCTCAGCTTCTTAATTCATCAACTCATGCTCAAGCCATTTGAAGATGACGTTTTAGGAGCTGCAAGAAACATGGAAGAAAATGAGCTGCAAAATTTCCAATCTAAATAATTTTTTTTAGGGAGACTAATATTAACTATTATGTGTAGACATTGTATTTATACCTAATCCAATGGCCTCACAACTCTTCATCAATCTCAGCCTCTTACACGATTCAACAAACATTCTGCAAAACCAAACAAGAGTACAGAAATTAGATACTACTAAAGCTTAATTTAACACGAAATAAAAAGAAGAAAAAAATTCTTGATATCATATTTAATTTGGTTTCATAGTAAACACAAATGAAATGGGAAAATAACTTACTTCCAAGGAACATCTCCAACCAACATCCAATCCCCATCTCTATCCTCATAAGTAGGCACATATTCTGTGCCATTTGCAGGGTCCATGATCTTCCTCTCATTCATTACATTACCTATATATATATCCAAATAAATACCAATTTTGTTAAATAAAAATAAAATGAAGAACAAATTAAAAAGAGTAATTGTATTTGTATGTATACTTACAAATGGTTAAGCAAGTGAACATGTCCTCCAAAGCAGCCAACAACTGGTGATAACTATTGTAGAATTGAAGATCAACTTTTCTTAAATATGGAGCCCCATCCACTGCCACTTTCACATATTTGCAGCTTTTCATTATCATCTTCTTTCTGTATGATCTTACTGGTGGCCACCCCACTACTTGATCCCTACATTTCATATCATTTCTGATTAGCAACAACATTTTAAACTATAATAATAATCATTACACAACATATATCCTATTATAGTTGTATACTCAAAATTATTCGGACACAGTTTGTTCGTAACCAACTCAGTTATGTAAAACTATTAATCACCATCAATTCACCATATGTTTTGTGTTGTATATTAATGTCGCATTTTGTATAAGTAATGCACGCTATTAAAATATGCAATATACACATGATGAGAGGAAACTTGAATTAAACTCACTTGGATGGAGGTGCTGTTGAAACACTGACATCATCTTCTTCACTATTTGAACCTAATTTCAAATCCACCGTATCGGAAAATCCGCGCTTCGCGCCGGACTTGGGCGGCTCCGCCCTGCCGCCGCCGCCGGGCAAGCCCAAGGTGAGCTCCGTTCCGGAATATTCCATTTCCTGTCCTTTTTCCGATGACATTTTTGATACTTTTCTGAATTTGAGGAATGGGTTTGAGAAGAAAGATTGTAAGAAGATTTGACAATATTGCAACAGAAAATCTAGTGCGTGTTGTGTGTGTTTTTTTGGAGTGGGAATGCGAGAAGATTGAATATAAAGAGGAGGAAACTGGACGGCATTGTTCTGATAGAAGACTAGCCATTCATCGGGTGACGCGTGTCATTAAAAGAGAGGCTTCGATTTGTCCAGGTCGATTTGTTTCTCATGGTAAGCGTGTGGGCGTCTCTCAGTTTCTGCATTCAGCACGTGGGCCCCCTTTGGTACAATCTTGTCTCTTTTTTTTTTTTTTTAAATTGTTTATATATTTTTTGGTATCTTATCAAGGATTTATAAAGGATCTGGCTATCCGCACCCCCAATTTTTTCTAAACACACCTCATTTATAATTTTAATTATAAAAATTTTAAAAAATGGTAAAATTGTCATTTTGTCCTTCTTAATTAAAAAAAAAACAAACTCCTCTCTCTCTCTCTTCTCCTCCCGTTTTCTGCTTCTCGTTCTTCAATTTTTCTTTTTTCATTTCTCAAACCTTAAATGCCCTTAGAAAAAACATTTTATGAGTTAACAAAGTATATAATAATCATGTGAAATCTTGTAAAAAGAATGAAAAAATAACAACAAATTTGAGGACTTGTTCGACCCTGGTTTGTCGAACACAAAGAGATGTGTTCCACTGGTGGTCAAATACACCTGTTGTGTTCGACAAACCAGGGTCGAACGGGTCCTCAGATTTGTTGTTATTTTTTCGTTCTTTTTACACGATTTCACACGATTATTATATATTTTGTTAACTTATAAAATGATTTCTGTTAATAAATTTAAGGTTGGAGGAATGAAAGAAGAAAAAAAAACCAGAAGATAAGAGAAGTCGACGGGAGGGAGAGGGAGGAGGAGAGAGAAGAGAAATTTTAATTTTTCTTAATTAAGAAGGGCAAAATTGTCTTTTTACTATTTCTTGAATTTTTTAAATCAAAAAGAAAATAATTGGGGTGTGTTTAGTGGATTTTGGGATATGGATAGCCGGACCCATTTGTAAAATATGGTAAATTTAGAAAAATCACGAAAATTTGATCTTTGATCTTTTTAAAATATAGTAATATGGTAAACCAAATTTGATCTTATCTTATAGATCATGATAACATTCAGGTGAATATGATATGATTTTTCTTTGTTTGGTGTAGTGACTCACTCAGCAAAGTAAATTAAAAATATCGAAATAAATATTATATTAAGTGAAATATATATATATATATATATATAATTAAAAGATTGTTTAAATTTGATTTGAATATCGTAACATAATATCTTTTTTTTTTTTTTAAGATTACAATAGTGGTTTGTACAAATGTTACTATTATTTTCAGGTGGATTGAGGCATGCAATAGTAGATGACATAATTTATGCTACTATTTGAACAACACATGCATTTATTTTAAAACTACACTTGTTAGCTCTATTGATGTTTTCAATTGAAAGTTTCCTGATGTTGGTAAGTAGTAATAGTATAAATTGATTATTTACTGTTGTTTCAACCAATTATCTAACTTCCTAGTTATTTTTTCTATCAACCGATTAGCATAAAGGGTGAGTATTAAGTGAGCTTGTTAATCACTCATATTTCCAACCGATTAGCAATTTGCTAACTTACTGTCTGTTTAATTAGTGAAAACATAGTCATATTGATCTACATTGTGCTCAATTGCTTAGTAATTTGTTATCACTTTAATTTTTGTAATACTTCTTTAAATAGAAACTTATAGAATTTATTGGTTTTAGCAATTAACTTTGCCTAACTTTTTTTTGGCAATAGCATGCCCAAGTCACCTTTATATTTTCTTAAACATTTAAACAAATCTTACTTAGTCGTGGTAGGAAATTTTGAAAAGAAAGATTACAATTATTTCTTTTTATATCTTATTTATCAACTAGGTAACGTTATGATGATTTAGTTCATATTTACTACATTCTATTTATTGGTGTGTAAATTAATTTTCAATAAACATTATTAATGTTACTTCTTTTTTCGGTTAACTAATTAAGAGATTTGGCAACGTTTTGTTGATTAGTTTACTAAGCATAACATAATCTGCTTAACTTTTGTGTTTCTCTGAATCGGTCTCCGTGTAATTCAAATGATTAAGAGCTTTAATTTTAAATTTTATGATATTTAAAAGGGTGTGGACTATCCACACTCCAAGAACTATTAAACACACTCCAACTCAAGTGTTACTGTTCACTTCACTTGTAAACAGTAACACTTGAGTTTGGGTGTGTTTAGTAATTATGGGGTGCGGATAGCTGAACCCTATTTAAAATTAATAAGTAATAATCAATTGTCGTCATTTATCATCCAGTATAATAATAATAATTAAAAGGCCGGGGTGGGGGTCCCACATGTCGGGCTAAATTAGGGACAAAGTCAACTTATGTACAACTCCAAAGGGGGCCCTGTGGACCAGGACCACTGGACCAGCATGTGAACCTGTTGCTTTGTCGCCTTCTCAGGACCATTCTTTCTATAACCCACACGTGTCTGCCCACCATTGCTTTTCTTACTCAACTCTCCTTGCCATTTCTAAGCTTAAAATTGGACAAATATATAAAGGAATATAAATTAAATAATTATATATTCTTAATTAATTAAAAAATTTATGATTTAAAATTGAAAATAAAATTATATTTATTCCATAAAAGATATCATTAAATCTTGAAATTTTAGTTAAAAATATTAATATGAATAATTTAAAAATAAAATTATATAAAAATTTAAAATGATGTTTAATATGAAACAAAATTGAGACACAAAGTGAAAGGTAAATGAATTCATTTTTAGTTTGGTTAATTCTTTGTTATCTTGTTCTGTTGTACTTCCTTCATTTAAAAATAAATATCACTTTAAAATCTTGAGTAAAAAATACCAATATGTCCATATTTAATTACATTGGTTATACATAAATTTTCAATAAACACTTACATATATATACATCATTTAATTTGTGAATAGTAAATGAGAATAATTTAGTAGGATATGAGTAATATGCTCTTGAAATCCTATAATAACGTTTAATTTGAAAAAAAAAATAAATAAATATATATATATATATATATATATATATATATATATATATATATATATATATATATATATATATATAGCAGAACACATTGATATATTTTGCACAATACATTCTCTTGATAAGCAATCAGACCCAAAACGATTCTTCAAATATACCAATCAAATTAGGCACGACAAACATTTATTTTGGCCTAAGGAGGCAGCTTTTTAAAGTGCTTAAGATAATTGAGTGAAGCTATAATTGCTTATTTAGTCATTAAATAATTTATTTATTGTCATTCAAAAGAATGTGCAGCTGTCTTGATTTTACCATCCACGATGGATATGTTCAATCATATAACTGTATTTCCTAATGTGGTTAGACATAGAATTTGAAAGGTGCATAATTTTTTGGAATAATGCATATATTGATGGTAAGAAATACATTCAAAATAAAAAAAAGACATAAAATAAAAGATTTAGTTAGAATATAATTAAGCACCACTATATCATGAATTTTGAACCCAACTGGTTTAATTGGGGATCGACCATAATGCTAGCACATCTAATTATAAACGTAGAGAAGCTTTAAAAAATCTAATAATCGAGATTTTTCTTTATAATGTTGTTTTGGTAACAATATTTTATAAAATTTTAATGAACATTTTTTTATTTATTGAACAATATATGTGTCAACAAATCATACTAATTAAATTTTTCGAATTTTTTTTTTAGCTTGATTAATATACTCACTCTATTACAAATAAATGTTGTTTTAGCTAAAAAAATAAAAAAAGAAATTGTCCCAAAATAAGTGTCATTGTAGGATTTCAAGACATATTTACCTATAATTTACCAAAAATACTTTCATTTACTCCTATTAAATTAAATGTGTTAAAAATGATTGTTAAGAGGAAAGAGAAAAAATTCCCACAATAATTATATATTCTTAAAATAGAGGTAGATCAGACGTTTTAAGACATTCTTTAATCTGTGTGAAATTTTTTAAAATGATATTTATTTTAATACCGAGTGAATATTAAATAAGTGATCTAGTTACATAAAATATTATTGGATTCAATAACATCATTATTTCCCAAATGTTCGTTCAAATACCAAGCATGCAATGATTTTTTTCCATATATAGATTATAGATCTCTTCCAATACATTAATAATATGTGATTTAATTTTCATTTTCTTTTATTGTGGATTTTGTATCCATCATTAATTAAATATTATTAATCTATAAAACTATTATGTGTATTTAATCTTTGCACGTCACTTAAATGAATAATTATCTATCTATTTGAATTTGTGCGGTTGTATTGAATAAATTTTGAATAAGTTACATGAAATTATTGCAATATGTACACTTTCATATGAAAATTTTAGTAATTATCTAAATATATTTCATATAAATAAAAGATATTTTGGTATATATTATTTTTCAATAAAATTTCGAATTTTGATATGTATATAGATTTACACATATTTATAGGATAATATTTTTCTATAATATACAATATGTAATATCCTATTTCATATACCAATCTATTGTTCATATACTTGGAGTATAATTTATTTTGAGAATATTACCATTTTACACAATCGACCAGAATATCACCAAAATAATACACACTAATATGATATTATATATCACATAAACTCATGTGCACCAGGTGCATGGATCTAAGATCCATGCAATCCGGGTCGATCCGACCTGAATCCGCGAATTTCTATTTTTCCAAATTTTTGTCTTGACCTTTATGTTATAAATGTGTGACCTTTATGTACAAACATCCGTACCTTTATGTCTGTAACCTAGAAAAAAAATGAAGATTTTCAACACAATTTGTATTGTATACCTTTATGTGATATCAATGTGACCTTTATGTTATATTATGTCACTTTTACGTACAAATATTCTAACCTTTATGTAATATATAAAAGTGCATAAATGTCAGAATATTTGTACATAAAGGTGACATGATATAATATAAAGGTCACATTGATATCACATAAAGGTATACAGTTCAGTTCAAATTATGTTGAAAATCTTCATTTTTTTCTAAATTATAATACATAAAGGTCATGATAGTTATGATAGTTGTACATAAAGGTCACACATTTATAACATAAAAGTCACACTAATACAACCAACATAAAGGTAACAACCTGAAGTTAAAAAAAAAAGTTAAATTCAAAAACACGCGGATTCAGGTCAAAATTAGGTCGACCCATATTGCATGTACACCAAGCGCACACAAGACCAACTCATTATATATATATATATATATATATATATGAAAAAAATCTATATATATAATTTAAGATGACCTTTATATTATGATTTATGCAATTTTATAGCTCTAATTAGAATTTTATAACGAAATCAACAAATATATTCTAAATAAAATACAATGAAACACTTATTTAATATTTTCCATCAATTTGTTATAAGTTTTTTCTTTCAATAATCGCTCAGATTTATGATAATATTATGACTAAGAACATCATACTCAAGTTTCCACATGGGAAATATCAGAAAGTTAAACTATGTCAAAATGGTGACAAATGAAAAATTCATTAATGATTGGGGTTTTATTCGTAGAGAACGTAATTGGAGACTGAATATTATTTGACAATCATCTATGGTGGTGTATGATGAACAATTTTTTTGAAAAAGAATATTCAAGAAAATGTTTGTTATATCTAAAAAATAATCAAAATAATCAAGGTAATATTTCTCTTTAACAATAAAATTTAATTTTATATTGTTTTTTGAATTTTTGTTTTTCTTTTTTGCATCACACCATATTTTCATTTGATTTTATGTTCTCTGATCGTTGAATTGTTATCAAATGTTACTAAAAGTTCTCATATTATTCAAAGTTAGAGAAAGATTTCTCTATGTAATTCAATGAGGGATTCAATATAAATTTTTGCCTGTCAATATTTATTTTGCCTCTAGTGACATTCTAATTTGAAAAGAACACACATGATAAATCCTTTATCTATTTTAAATCATTTATAACAAAATAATTATAGTAAATTTATAAGAGAAGTATAATTTTCTGTTTCTATGGAGCTTTGGAAAAATCTTTGTTAATGAATTTCAACATAAAAATATTTTAAAACATAAAAGATGATAGTAATTTATCAAAACACATAAATTTATACTTGCATGATATGCGTATATAAATATAGAAGTGATTATTTTATTAATCCACGAGTATTTGAGCTATAACATTACCATATTTTTAAAATATAATTATTTATTTTTTAATATTTGACAAATTATAGGTTACAAAGGTTTCATGTTTTTTCCCCCAAAAATTCAATATATATATATATATATATATATATATATATATATATATTTTAATTTTAAAATTATTTATTATTTTATTCAAGAAAAGCACAAACATCGGGATTTATTTTAAAAATTACATTATTATTAATAGTTTTCACACTCTAATATTCATATCTTAAAATTTATAAATTGAGGAGACCTTTTAAAATCAGAATTCCTTTTTTAACATTTCATAATTATAGGGAGTTTTTCAAATTTAATCTTATTGCTTATCATAGTTATAAATTTAGTAAATCATTTTTGTTGTGTAATATTTTATCACATTTTTATTCTTTTATTTTTATATAAATTATAAAAATAAATAGTGGTGAAATCAAAACGTCATGGACACACATATTTATATTATTATTTCCTACGTTTTACATAAATAACCAATTTCTATTTTTTTTAAAAACCTATTGTAAAAGAAAATTAACAATTTTAAGACATTTAAAAAGATGCGATATAGAATTCTTCAATAGTATGATAAATTTCGAAATTCAGTACAATATCATTTTTTTTTTCCATTATGAATATTTTATTGAGCATATGTTTGCATAATTTTTTCCACATTAATTATGTCAAATACAATTAGTAAAATAGTCATATAATGTATGATGAGTATATGAAATATTTAAAATTAATAAATTATATGGTATTATTGAAATAACTCTAATGCACTATATTGTTTTTCTTGGTTAACATATTTATATCAAAAAATTACAACACTCGAACTTTATATACCCAATCATCACACGGGTACCAAATGAGATTGAAATATTTTTAAGAACTTGATTTTTTCTGAAAAATTAACATTTCACATCAAATTCGAAAATTTAAATTTTATGGTCATAAATCATTGGATGACATATTAAATTGGAATTAGTCTAAAAAATTTATTATTTTATGTTGAATATTTTCATATCAAAATATTAAATTAATAATATTTATATATCCGAATATCGTGAGGGGCCTATACTTGTTTAAATTAAGAGACAAAGTGAGTTTCGTTAGGACATATAGTTAAAGAGTTTTGTGTGACATGCATGTATGTATGCAGGGAATTGATAGCACGACAAGGGAACATGTCTACAATATTCTTCATTATAGTTTTTCTTAAATTAAGGATTAACTAATTAAGTTATGCGACTTTATAAATTTCAGTGCCCAGAAATTTGACCTCATCTCAGGTTCATGTTACAGAATCGTAGGTAATAAATTCAGCCCTCTTAAAACGCGCTTTTTGTAATATTTTTAATAGAATCGTTACTTGTCTTTTCAATGACAATGGATGAATGAGATCAGCATGACTGCTTACTTATGCTCATTGATTTCTTGATGTAATTAATACCCTATAAAATATCACATTTGAGATTTTTTTTAATTTTTATTTATTTATTTGTATCATTAACGATAATTTTGTTTTTTTCTACCATAAATCAAGAAAATGAACAAAATCGTCTTTCTGATAAAAGTAAAAAGAGTCCATTTCTATAGGATATTACACGATATGATCAAATCGTGTAATCCTATGATTTTCATAGGTTTACACGATATGTGTTTTTTTATAAGGTTACACGACATCTTGTAAATTCCGACACAAAACTGACTTTTTTTTTCAACTTTTTCAGAAGGATAAATTAGTCAAATTTTTTGAATTGTGGTAGAAAAATAATCCCTTATATGAATTATGATATTTTAGCCATTGGATTCTCAATTTATTTATGATCAATAAGAGAGTATTTTTCATAAAATATAACCATGAGCTAATTTAGATTAAGATATCATTAATTTTTTTCTTTCTATATTTCATTCCTAATTTATAAATTATTAATTTATTAGTTATATTCATAAAGATCAATTTATTGATGGGATAAATTAATAAACCATTAGAGACAAATGATTTTTCTAATCCTACCACTTGATTTGTAAAACCAATATGTGGGCATCACATTGTGGAATGTGATCGTCCATAATCCCACATATATACATGAATGAGTAATTAATGATGAAGTAATTTTCAATTTTTTTGTTTACCGGTCCAATGAAAGTATATTTAATTGAAAATAATATTCTTTCATTAATATATTGCCCTAAAGAAATTGTGAGATCAATATATATTGTGCCTTACAATCTCACATGTGTTGTCCAGTCCCAACAAATTAATGAATTAGGAACATACAAACTAGCAAAATCTTGTTGCTAGTCTACTATCTAGTGAAATCATAATCAAAGAAAAATCTTCAAAATTAATATGAATGCTTGTGAGATCAATATATGTGGGCTCACAATCTCAAGGTCTTGTGGTCTAAAATTCCCTATAATTAAATTAAATTAGTGATGATATATGTGCATGATTGAATTTGACCAGGTCTTCATCGATTGTGTCAACTCTCCAACAAAATCAGAAAAAAGGAATGAGTTGACAAAATTAACCAAAAAAATCTATGCAATCAATCTGTAGGTTTCACCACATGAAGCTTACTTGTAATCACAAAATCTCCTTCAGATCGAATAAAATTTTATTCTATATCATCTAATACATTTACATAACTAAACTCAAATCTTCGTGGGATCAAATTAATCTTTTTTTTTTTTTTTCCCTTTTTGAATTGATGATAAATTTAATTATGAATTTAGAGGTTCAGAATATATTCCAATTGATTGTGTGATTTTATTAATTAAAATAGATAAATAACAGATTAGTAGTTGTTTTCCCCTTTCAACTGTTTATATAAGTTCTGATTGTTCATGAATATGAAATTCTTTAGAGAGAGAGAGAGAGAGAGAGAGAGAGAGAGAGTAATAAATAAACATATTAATTTCAGATAATTAATGTTATAGTTTTAAGAGTTTCTATAAATATGTTTGATTCATGCACCAAACAGCCTGCTCTAAATTCTAATCTAGCTACTGACCATGAATTAAAATAGACTGTGAAATTGATTGAAACTCTAAAGTACCTTAGTATGCGTGATTCATGACCTATCGAATCAATAAGAATTTTTCTTGTACATAATTTTAAAAAACTTATACGTTCACATATCTTATAAACTACTTTTATAAATTATATACTTATAAAATAAAGTGTTAAAATATCTAGATAAAATAAAATTTTAAAACTTATTTAAAATGTTAGTATGTGGGGCCGGGATCAATATGGAATTTTCTTGTAGATAATCACTCTTTTTAAAAAGTCTTATCATTAAAAAAAAAAAAAAAAAGTGAATTCTCAGTTTCTCTATGAGTTTTAACACTATGAATATTTACACATATTTAACCCCTAGTGGAGATGCTGTTATAGAATTTTTTAAAATAAACGTACATATCTTATATCAAAAAAATTGTATGAAACCATTTAATAGGTATGTCTCAATTTTCAAACTCATTTTCACAAATCAATCTTTATTTTATAAGTTATCATGAATTGTGGATTAACCTATTTTATGAAGTTAGCTCTGTGTGATCGTATGTATAAGATCTAAATGTATAGAGTTGTGTTGAATATACAAAAGCTTAATTATTTCAATTTTTGTTGATCAGATTTATTGATTAAGTTTAAAATTGCCAAAATATTGATTGAACTAATTAATCTTAAAATAGCATAAAATTGATTGTAAGTCGAAATAGTTTGATATTTTCACACACTATAAATTTTATCATGCTTGAATTTGAGTCCAACTATATATCCTGACAATAAGAAGAAAAAAGAAAAACTACATTTGAACACATTTGCTATACAAATCAAATTGAGCCCAAACAAACTTTTAACAATCAACATTTAATATCAATACCAAATAATGTGGCATGAAATCAATACAAACCTCAATATCATAAAATAAAATTGCTTAAAGTCAGCAACCTAAGCACAAACAATATACCTTACATACCAATAAATTAATCATCTTCAATAAAACATAGCCAACTCCTTGCTAAGTCTCAAGTCTATAATTAAGTAGTTTCACTACCATAAAATTAAACTTACTAATTGGTACAAAAGATGAGGTGGGTGAAAAGACAGTTGTACCCCTCTTAATTATAGCTAGTCCTTCTTGGAAAGTCCTTTGAGAAGGTCTTTTGCACGAAGCTCAACACCATTTGCATCTGCCCTTTTCATGATCCTTAGCCTTTTGCATGACTCTGCAAACATTCTGCATAAAATCGATACAACATTTTAGTGTTTTATTTTAAATTAAATCTGAAAATTATAAATAAATACTTAATAAACGACTACGTTTTAGTGTTTCATTTTAGTGTATTGGATGATACATGGTGTGTGCGCGTCTATAATATATATATATATATATATATATATATATATATATATATATATATATATAATGGTAATATTATCACCACACATGTACACTGCTTGATTGATATAATAAATATATAGTTAGGTAATTTTTAATTATTATTTTTAATCAAAGCTCTCAATTGTTCATTGAAGGAGATAATTCCGATTCCCCCCATTTGTGACACTCTTGACTTAGGGGAGATATATCTTTTAAAAGATTGTGATCATTCATGTCTTGAAATTCATTCATACATAATCCGTATTTCATGTATAAAATCAGAAAACGATTATATATTTTAATTTCTACAATTAAAAGTCTAGATTGAAAGACAAAAACCCATTGAACACATGTAGAGTACTGAACATGCCACATTAGTAATTAACACACTGAAGGTGCGAATTCATAGAAGGCCCTTTAGACAAGAGATTATGATTTTTTACCAAAAAGATAAAAAGTAAAATATTGGTTGGAATCATATATTGTCAAGAGAAGAAATGGTCCAAGAAAACTTTCAATGATAGATGATAATGTATGGCTTCACCTGGAATTTGTCCTTCCCAATATTTCCAGCCTCTCTATTATTACTACATTATACATACACATCGTATATTGATAAAATAAAACATATAATCGAAATATAATAAATAGGATTTAAAACGTTATCCCATCCCAACTATACCCGATTTTATATTTTTTGTAAAAATTTTTAAATGTGTCACCGTACTGACTAAACTTTGTGGATTTTGCACTTTACGGTAAATATCCCATTTTCGATCAATTTTTCCGGGCAAAATCGCCGCACGTGCCTCTCACATGTGATAAACAAGTATATCAATACCCGCAAATGAGATATTCGGGTATATAAGTATACCATGTGATAAAAAAGTAATCGGAAATGAGATATTTACCATAAAGTGCAAAACCCGCAAAGTTTAGTCAGTACGGTGACACATTTAAAAGTACTTTTTACAAAAAAATGTAAAATCGGGTATAGTTGGGATGAGATAATGTTTTTAACCCTAATAGTCAATAGAGAATTTCATGTTGGCTAATATTTTCCATTCATCTATTATTTCAGAAAAACAAATGTGTTATATTGCCATCCTAAGTAGCATGTGACTTATGTTAACGATAATGAAATATGCGATGAAATACTAAATGTAATAGAGAAAATTTTCCTGACAAATACATGATGTAGATTTATTAGATCTATTGGCAAAATATTAACAAAAGAACTGAACTATTTATAATCATAAAAATATAAAATCATAATTTTTTTAAATGAGTAAAAAATTTTAGAGAGAGAGAGAGACATACTCCCAAGGGACATCTCCAAGGAGCATCCAGTCACCATCTTTGTCCTCATAGATTGGAACATATTCACAATTTTCTTCATCATCTTTCAACGTTTTCCCTGTTCATTTTTCAAACCAATCATTTTCCTTTATATTTATTATTACTATTTATATCATTTTTTTCTTATAAAAATAAAATATTTTCCAAATTCAAATCTAAGTCAATTTCATTACCAGCATGTGGTATTGAAGCACACAAATTTGTTTTATTTGGCAATTCATATCAATGTAGAAAATGCATCAAATAAAAAATTAAACTATGAACAAATGATGTCTTAATCTCATATTATATTTTACTATAATTGTTCATAAATAGTATATAAGTGAAGAAGATAAAATAGTACATATTCAGGGTTGCTAACAATCCCTATCAAAGGACTGTAGTTGTCTTAAATTTGAGGGTGTACCTTCTCCGACAATACTATTCACATATAATTCAATGAGACTTTTCAATTCTCTCTTTCTTTGTTTGCACCTCCTATGACTCATCATCTCCCTTCACTCTTAAATTTAGGTCCATTCACTTTTTTTTTTTCCATTTTCTAAAGATTTTCTTTTAGTTAATTTTACAATTTTTTGAGATATGTAGTAAATCTTCAAATATGTATTTTTTATATTTAATGTTAAACGTCTTTTCATTCAAAAATATAATTTACTTTATACTAATATAGAAAAAACTAAACCATATATTTCACACACACACACACACACACACATATATATATATATATGTATATAATTAATAAAATATATCTTTATTTTTACATGAAAATTAAATAATATTTCCCATTAAAAATGCAGTTGGAAAAAAACCAAATATTGGGATCTTAATTAAAAAAAAATTCAATGCTCTCTCTCTCTCACTCACGATATACACAAAAATCAAGACTAAAACATAGTTGAAATTTTCTTTTAAAAAACCGATCTGACTAAATACAAAAGTAGTAGCAAAAGTTACATACTATATATCGATTGATACATCAATTGAATCCTCTTCAAAAGTTGAAAACAGGAATTGACATGCGATTCTATTTTGGAGTCAACATGAATGAAGATGGTTCTAACAAAATCATCACCAATATTCTTGTTGCTTTAGTATTTTTTGTTGGTTCATGGTTCAGGATCGGGTCGGATCCAATATGGCATCCAAAAGTTTTCAATTTATGAAATGATCATATATATAGTTGATCATGCAAGTTGTAACACTAAGTCTTAATTAAGACCATTAATATTGTAACCATTCTTTTAATGTGGCTCAGATAGTGTTATTTATCTACCCTATATAGTGTTAACCTAAAAAAAATCACACAATTAAGGTTATTTATCTACTGTTCATTTATGCACAATCCATATATACATATACAAATTAACCATAAAACCTCTACAGTAATAAAATCTCCACAGTAATTGATGAATGTAATTAACTAATTATGACTAATTATGATTACACATTAATTTCTCAGAATAGTACTCCTAACTCAAGTAAAAACCTACAAATTTATGGACAATGTCAATATGCTTTTGTTTACTCTTAAAACCTTAAAAAAAACCAGGATCAAACAATATTTATAACACAATTAAAGTACAAAAAACATAAACATACACACTTTGATCTTTCAAAAAATAATAATTATTAAATATATAGATAAATGAGAAAATAAATAAAAAAACTCACCAATTCCAAAACAACCAAAAAGTTCCTCAAGAGCCATGACAAGTTGAGAATAGCCCTTATGCATATGCAAATCAACCTTCCTAAGAAAAGGGGCACCATCCATGCTAACCTTCACATACATTTTACTAAAACTATTTTTCCGACGGAACGCCCCCACAGGTGGCCACCCCACCACCTGATTCTTGCTCACCACCGCCATATCGCCGCCTCCATTAACATCGGAGAAACCCCTTTTCTTGTCATTCTTCTCCACCTCACCACCACCACCACCGGGAAGCCCTAACCGCAGCTCGGTTTCGAGTCCTACACCACCATTTTTAGCCATTTTTTCAGATGAATAAATTTAAGGGCAATAATCTTTTTTTTTTTTTTTTTTTTTTCTAGTTTGTTGCAATTTTAATATGTTTATAATTAGATGAAAAAAAATGTATAGAGGTTTTATACATGAAAGAAGAGAAGACAATGCCAGGTCAAGGTAAGCTTAGTGGTCGGTCACATGAAAACAATGGTGGGGAATTTTATGTTGCCTAAAACACTAGAATGGACCGGCAACACTAAAGTTTCCATTCGACACATTCGACGACTCAGATTGTGTCATGCCTTCGGATGCTTCAATCATGTCCGTCCATTGTGGTTCGTGGAAACATTGCATGTGATGGGCTTAATTGAGATGGGTTCATGAGAAAAAAAAAATATGTTTTTTACTATTTTAAAGTGCTAAAGTTAACAATTCCTATAATCTGTTTCATTTAATCTTGTTGTTTTTATTTGTCTGCATTTTTATTTATACACACACATTCACTTTGATCTTATTATGTGTCGTTTTAAAATTTTGTAAAAAACTAAAAAAGAAATATAAATTTTAGACCAACTATCAAGAAATTTATGATCAAAGTTTTGAAAGATAATTAAATTAACTCAAAAATAACACGATTTTGTATTATTTCTACAGTGGAACTCGAGGTGTAGTCTTTGTCTATTTCTGTATTCTTTCTAAACAAAATGACAAATAAAATAATTCAAAGGTGGTTCCTATCAAATTCAAAAAAATTAACTAAGGAATGATATCGAGATAATTTTGAATAAATTTGTGTAAAATTTTAAAAGACAGAGTGCCATGTAATACATTATCATCATACATGTAATATATATGTGTGAGATAAAAAGTAAGAGTGAAATACAATGCGTAATAAATTAGGGTAATTCTAGTGGAAATTAAATCTTTTATTTTTTATATTTTCGGCCATGCAGGATGTTGGTAAGCAATGATGGGGGAACATGGAAATTATATATATAGGTTTTAGGAATTGAGAAAAGTATTAAATATAATAGGAACACAAAGAGGGCGTCAGAGATAAATGATTAAGCAATACCGAAAATTTAGAGGGTGTTTTTTTGAAAGATATTATAAAACTTTATTTTTTATAAGCTACATTTGTGGTTTATAATAATATATTAAGTTTTTTCTTAAAAAATAAATATATTAAGTTTTAGCGTGCTTATAGATTTTTGTAATTTGTAGATTTTTACAATACTTTTCAGATTTATTTGTTAAATTTATTAGAAAACATAAATAATTTTCAGAATTTTTAAGTATCTACAGATTTTTCTAATAGAAATTTAAGATTAAATTATAATTCTTATTTATATAAATAAATCTTACATTTTTAGTAGTTGCAAAGTATTTTATAATATATATTTGAAATTACTTATACAATTATATAATGAATATTTTATTAATAATATTATTATGTATGATGAAAGAGTTCCAAATTGGGCCCTAAATGAGTAAGTTGCAATATTGTATGCACCGACTCCCAAACAACTGACACACACAGAGTTGTAAGAGGGTCTACGTGTACATCTTATGTTGTCATTTCCTTGTACATTTTTACATTTTTATCTATCTATACATACACCAACTAGGACAAGCCAACATTTGTGTTTCTTCAATTTGAAATTTATAGGGTTATATTAGTAATTTTATAATTATTTCAGGTTATTAAATGATTATTTTTAGTAACATGTATTGAATATATATATATATATATATATATATTCATGTATGTTGAGACTACTAGACACATTTCAAAATATGAATAATAAAAGAGAATAGAGTAGGTCTTGTGTGAGACCGTCTCACGGATCCTATTCCGTGAGACGGGTAGGGTCGAATCGAAGTATTATATGATATATACAAAAGTATTACCTTATATACATAAAGGTATTACATGATATTAAGTTATGTGATATTTTCAAAAAGTATTACATAATATACATAAAAGTACTACCTAATACACACAAAAGTATTACATATAACACAATTCATGCACGAGGAAGAAGAGCACCTGGGCGCCTAGCTAGGATCCGCCCGTTTTTGTGTTGACCCGACCCGACCCAATTCGGGTCATTATCTCATAATACAAAAGTATTACTTGATATACATAAAAGTATTACTTAATACATATAAAAGTATTACATATTTTCTTATAATCTGACTCAACTCAAATCGCATTCTATAATACAAAATATTACATAACACACACAAAAGTATTACATAATTTTTATGTTTGACCCGACCCTATCCGTCTCACCGAATGGGATCCGTGAGACGGTCTCACCCAAGACTTTGTCAAGAGAATAATCTTAATTGTATTAAGTTATTTATTTCTTAATGTTAAGATGTGTACAAAGGTAGGTTTAACAAGCTTTATGTGCATGAACGTGTTAAGATGATAACAACTTATGTATATTATTTTATTATTTTTATTGTTAATTGGACTCTTCGAGTCGAATTCTTAGATCCCTCATTGCATGTATGCGTGTATACATTATCAAATTTACCGATTTTTTTTAAATTTAATATCATATTACATTTTCTACCTGCATAATATATAGTGACGACATTAATTATTAATAAAAATGCCACGTGCATAAATGGATTATGAATGAAATGCAACAGTAAAAAATATGGCGAGTTGACGACAAATAAAATGCATTAATGTACTTAAAAATTCTTAATTTGAGGGTCGGCAATTTTTAAATCTAATTATTATAAATAATTGAATTTATGTGAAGTATCACCAAGAAAACTAGGTAGCTCAACTATTTAGGAATTATTTGCAGTTAAAAATTTGTGAATCAAATAAATATTATAAATTAACCAAATACTCTATCAATATCAAACAGATTAAGTATTAACACACAAATACACATGTGCATACAAAACACACATATAATATATATATATATATATATATATATATATATATATATATATATATATATATATATGATCTTGATAAAAATAGATAAACAGGATACATACACTTGAAAGTATGATGGCAGTTGAGAATTTATTCCAACTACAATATATCCTCAAATCCCCATAATGTCGACTTTAATCATATGTTCTCGAATACAATAACATAGTGAGCATGATTTATTTTTTTAAGAATTAAAAAATTAGAAAACTTGAATATATGCAAAATGTAATATTTACTTCATAATAAAAGGGTTGGTGATCAATATTATTACTGGCTCCAAAATACACTTTTCATCTTAGTGCACTGCACATATGAATTTCACCAAAATACTTTGTTAAGGTATATCGCTAAATCAATACACTATGAATTAATTTAACTATCTACAGTTTATTTAAGGGGGTAATAGTATTTTCAGTTTATGATACAAACAATTTTTTTTTGGTTCACTTTGTCACATTAACTCTACCATTTGTTGCATAATATTCAATTACTCGAGCAAATTATAGTCGTTGATTGCTAGGACATGTTCAGTTCATATTTGTTAGAGATGGTCAAATAATAAATTGTAAAATTCATATGACAAAGTTAAAAAAAGTTTAAACTGTAAAGTGTTATAAAACCCACATAATTCGGATGAAAATTACAATTAAATTTTTTTTTTCATGATATAACTTATAATGTGACTACTTCACTCAAAATTTGGTACAACTTGATCGCATGATCGAAATGAGTTGGCTACGGAAAATGTTATGACATATATATGACTTCAACGGAACTGTAAATGTAATATATTTATTCATTTATACTTAAGTAATTTACAAAATTAAATTTGATCTGGCCAAGAGAATTTCAAACTATATATATATATATATATATATATATATATATATTAGTATATATATTAGTATTAACATCAAACTTAAGGTGTTAGAGGCAACAAAATTTGTGAGCATGTTTCCTCATTTGTCTGCCCTTTGGATAGGTTTTGTTAAACCAATTGTTGTGCAAATAGGGTACACAATATGGGATATTATATCATGTTTGGTTGTTCACATCTAGACAACAATACTTGCCTTCAAAACAAATGCCCCAAGAATCTAATTATTTTCAACAACTCATATAACAATTTTGATATCCAAACAAAGTCTTATCGTTTAGTTATGTAGTGTTCAAGATTCTTGTGCAAATCCCTTCAAAATATGGACATGAGTAATGTATGTCATGGCCAATTAGCAAACTATAGTTAGTGTTGTGCAATTTTTCCTTCACCATGGGACAAAAATACTGTGTGTATCCATGTAACATGGGAAATAAGGAGATTATAACCCTCTAACTTAAGATTACTAAATTTCGCGCACCATATATATTTAGGGTTGAAAACCAAACCAAACTGATAATTAACTAAAGATATATTGTTAATAACTTATTTGATCACTTAAGCATCCACAATTTGATTTATGGCTAATATATGTTGCACTGCAATGGTTTTGTTAAGGACCTTTTATCTTATAAAGTGTAGATCCAAATCCATATGTTTTGTCCTGAAATGATATATTGGATAGACAGAAAGACAACCCCTTGAATATCCATTCATTCATATCACTAAAAGCTTGTGTTTATACATCCCAATTTCTTGCAAGTAGTGTCTGAATCCAAATCACTTTATAAGTAGTGTAAGCCAGGCTCCTATATTGGACCTCCATGCAGGTTCTAGATACTGTTGGTTTTTTTAAAAAAAAATTATGTAACTACTAATAGATTTTTATATGGGTATATGTTATTAGATATGATGTACTTCATCAAATGTGATGTGGATCAAATTACACTTGTACAAAGGCCAGAAGATGGAAAACGAAAAATCCCTCCCTTGAAGATGACATGGATATTTCAATTCTGGGTTTGAACTTGGTTATGTGGATCAAAATAGTCCATGAAGTTATACATGTACAAGTGGATAACAAGTGCTTTCTATGGCGACCTCAAATAATCTCCCAAACCATACTATATTTTCAAGATAGTAACAGATTTTTTCTAGGACTTTCAACAACATTCTATACCGTATCATTTAATTGCATCTTAATCGGGTGCTCCTGCCATTGACTGTGACAGTTTAAACATTGAGTCTATACTTTATAGGTTATAATATATTAATATGTGCGACAGTGAGAGTGATCAATCAATTAACAAACAAGTTTAATTTCAGAAATTTTGGATAAATATTATTTTGGCACTTTTCATTTGCAAAAATAATCATTCAATATATATATATATATATATATATATTTTTTTTTTTTTTATTTTTTTTTTTTTCAAAATGCCACTTATAATCGCAACCATGCGCATGCACGACTATTCTTGCAACCATGAGTGCCATTTTTGAATTAATATTTTTTTGTCAATTACCATATATCAAGATGTCATTTTTTGGATATTTCCCTTTTTAATTTCAGTACTTCAATCCATTAGTCAAATTTATAAATTTCGATTAAAATTAGTATACATGCAACTAATATCAGTTATATAATTACAGGAATATCAAAATAGTCATGTTCAACTTCAAAAGTTCAATAAAGTGTTGTCAATACTGGTCATATTGGACAAAATTTCGCCAAAAATAGATAAATTCCCGCAAAGAAATCACCTTTCCCATTGCACTCAACATTCGCGATTTATAAGTTTTGCTATTTCCAGACCCTAAATATTAAACTCTTAGCTATGAATACATGTGCCTGATTTTAAATGCTGTAATGGCTGGTATATTCAAAATCTATTGAGACTACCATTGCTCAAATCTGTCCCAAAGCACCTTACCCATGTGCGTGTAAACAAATTGACCATTTTGCAACTTTTAGAAACTTAGAGTTGTGTATTTAAGGGGAGTGTTTTCAACTAAAACGTGTGAATATCGTGTTACCTTCTTTGAATGAGATAGCCGTGTGCAAGTTTTCCATTGACTATTGGATGACAAGACCCATCAACGCATCCAATTTCTCGATATTACCATTGGATGAAATTGGGAATGAGTTCTGACCAGAAATTGGGCCATTGATGATGTTACCATTTTCAGGTTCTTTGTGAAGCTTGTGGTTGTCAGAATTTCGGACAGCTGAGCTTTGGCTGCCTTCAAAGTATGTTGAGTAAGGGAAATACTCAGCACATCGAACCTTCCATCCTAGACAAGAATCATGTTAGTATATTTCATCAATAAAAGAAAGGAAATGACGTAACAGTCCTTGCAATCGGAACCACATGCAGCATAAAAGCACAGGCGATGAAGACTTACTTGCTGCAGCATCGTTGTCATCCAAAATCGTCCCTAGGAGCTTGTGAACTGCAATGCAGTCCTTAAGCTTCCATCTTCTGGTTGTCCCCACTGCTCCATTTCTGAAAGATTATAAAACACAATTCAATGCCACAAGAAGTAGTGTCACACTATTGACAATATAAATTATCATCAGCTTACTTTGGAACTAGGTCATTAGATGATTCTTCTATCAAGCTGATAGCCTCTTTTTGTTTGTGTGGTTCCAAAACAAAAATCATTTCTGCTACAGCTGCTCTGTGCATCAATGAATCTGTAAAGACGGAATATTTCCCAAATAATAACATTGGTAAGAATGTGGGCATCAATTACATGAATGAAAACCAACAAGATTATGACCTCTATGTTTCTCAAGGAAAAGGGTATTTGCCTCGCTGAGAGATTTTCCATGCAACTGCCTACCATAGCAAATGGCAGTAAAATAAGCATAGGTTTATGAACTCAAGCAATAAGTGCACTGAAGTAGATGGGCAAAAACAGACGAGAGGTTTAAGGATAGCAGAGATTCAATGAACCAAGAGTACCTCATTGTAGATCGCTCTGCTTCTATGACACGCCAGATAAGTTTTTCAGCTTCAGTTACTGGAATAGCCATAGATACAACTTTATGAAAGAACTTCATCTGCAAAAAAAGCAAAATTTACATCTGAAAAATAGCAAATTGTATCCTTAGAAATCATTATGGAATTAAAGACAATCGCTCAATCATATACATGAAATAACATGCCTCTCCATTTATGTATTACATTGGCCACAATAATGGTAATATCCTTATTAACCTTACCATGCAACAGTATGTGTTGGGGTTATCAGCATCCAATCGGAGCAGATGCTTAACTGCCTGCAACAAACAGGGGGATCTTCATTGTGTTAAAAAATTAACAAGAAAAGAAATTATCTAGAGAATATATTACGAGAAATAAAGTGTTCGCATGTGAGATACAAAGGCATGACAAATGAATAAAAGAAAATTACTAGCCATGAAGCAGACCTTTTAACAAAGAATATTCATTACCAGACATTATTATTTCAGTTAGCTAACTACAATTATGTCCATTTAAAAAAATACTAAATTTTGTCCAGAACAAGCAGTTGAAACAAGTAGACACAGGCAGACTAGCAACTTGCAGAAGAGTGAAAGAAAGATAAGTTTCTTTTGGAGCCTAGTATAAAGGAATCACCTGTAATGCAAGTAAAATCTTCTGCTTTCTCATATTAACTTCAAAAGAAAGTAAGTGAGTCTCCAAGGAATCAGATGAGTGTTTCTGAAGTAGATTCAAATACTTTCTAGCTTCCAACAAAGGATCTTCAACCTACAAGTACATATCATAGAGTCAATAGTAGCTCCAGCTCATTCTTGTACAAGTATATTATCTTCAAGCATAATATTAATCTATGCAGCTCCTTCATGCAGGATTATTTATATTTCCTTCACACAAATGATGAACTATGGTCAACCCCTAACTGATTCATGATTTGATTTTATGGAAGTGGTTACAACCCATAACATGAATGAGAAATTATTCCATTGCAAATGTTGCGAAGCACCTGTAATAACTTTTCTCCATGTGGATCCAAATCTACTGGTGGTTTTATCTGGCGTTTTCCAGATTTTGTCGAGGCAGTAGCATTGGTTTCTTCCTTTACTTCAGCTTCCTGCACAATTCCAAACATTCACTAAATAACTATCTAATAAAATGAAAATGAAAAACTATGCAACAAATTTGGTTACCTTCTTAGTCCGGGCGTCAGCTTTCCTCTGCTTTTGCCTTAACTTCTTCTTTTGTGAAGGAGCCAACTTTGACATCTCTTCATCTTCTGGAGATGACTTGGAAGGAGAATCATAAAGCTTTAAGTAGCATCTGGACATCAATTTATTTCATAAATTCAAAAGAGAGAAACAAAGAACCAACATGTTTATTGATTGTTCAGCAAGCCAGTAGGAAAATAGTAGTACTACGGACCCTAAGATACAAGAACAATTGTTGAGCAGTCTTTATTGGAAAAAAAAAAAAAAAATATCTCAATAGAGAAAAAAACAGAAATGATACCTAATGGCCCCAGCAGCTGCTTTGCGAAAGTAACGATATGAATGAAGGTGATCTTGAAATTTCAGCATGTTGACATATGCCCGAAGAGTCATTTTTCTTAAGCAGTAGGTGTGGAAGTCAAATTGGTCCTCAGTGATGTCTGCATAATGCTTTTCCACAGCCAAGAATTTCTTCAAAGCCCGTCCAAGGTCTCCTTGGCGTAGATAACTTTCTCCAGATGCTATTTCATACCTTGCAATCATGGACAGTAAAATCAATTTAGCAAACGTGTTGATACTTTTTAGGAATATGTTAATATTCAGTAGCTTGAAAGGAATACAAACCACATGCACTGCATATCATGAAGGTCACTCTGCTGTTCTCCATCTTTTGTGAATAATACAGCTGTCTTTTCTGCCAAGGCAACCTAGAATATATGGGAAATCAATAGGAAGATATTGGAAACATGACAAAGCATGATTAAATGAGATTAAACGCATTGGAGAATGTAACAACACTAAACCTGATTGGCTTGCAGCATACGTTTTACGCACTCAGTATTGACATAGCGATCAGAAAGATCCATACATCTAGCATCATCTGCCAAAGCTGCTGCTGCTGCCAAGTCACCAGCATGCTTTAATATTCGGCTCTGTGGCAAAAAAGTATCTTGCATAATTATGCAAGTGTACTTAACCAAATTACTATGCAAACAACTTCTAATAGAATATCTATCTTGCAACAATACATCAAATAAACTTACTCTTAACACGATTTCTATAGGTAATAAAAAAAAAAAAAGTTTGATGGCAGACATTAGAATTATATCAAATACATATTATACATGTTACATCCAGTGAGAAATTGTAAGCTCAATTACAGTATGCATTCTTTATTACATATAGCTGCAAAATAATACAGGATAATTTCTATGAGCATAAAATGGAATGCTCCATGTGAGGAGGATTGCATGCAATACCGTATAATCAACATATTTTGGGAAATGATTTCTTACGGAAATGAACTAAAATGTGGTATATGGTAGGAGTATGTAGTCAATAAATAATGCTAGAAACACAGATACATAGAAGTGCTGGAATTTATGATTTGGAAAGAATTTCAAGGTAACAATAATACAATGAGGTTATTGATATGATCAGAAACTGAAATATTGCAAAAATATGTGTTAGGCAGAAACCAATAACCATAAACAGTACAAGATTACAATAAGAAGATTTTAATTACCTTCACTGAATACAAATCAATAATGGCTGGAGTATGTTCTATTGCCTCATCAATTTTTCTAAGAGCAATATCATACTGACCACGTCTGTCATAATGCTGTAAAAGGAAAGCTTCTTAGAAAACAAACAAAGTTAATAACATGGAAAATGGTTGATCAACAGAACTAGTATCGGAAACTTCACAAAATATGGTGAACTCATACCAGTGCCAAATAAAACAAAGTCCACATAAGTGTTGAAAGGGGCTCCTTATCCATCCTGAAACAGGCAATGTGGTGTCTTTGATAAGAGAGCAAAAGCAATAAGCATGGACACAGAAAATTTAGGACAAGTTTAAACATCCTACTCATAAATCAAGTTCCATCCATTCCATTCAATTTCGTTGATCCAATCAATGCAAAAGAGATATTAACCCAACCAAGATAATAAGGTCAATAAGATATTAGTTGCATAATAAAGGGGGATGTTTTGAGCATTTTCACACATAGAATACAAGAAAAGACAGGAAAAACAAAAAAACAAAAAAAAGTGTTTCTACTCAGCTATTTGGAGTCGTAATTACCATTCTTACAGATTACACTGTTATCCTGAAAAGCAACTGAAACACATAGATTAGGCCCTCTGAAGAGAGATGTGAACTGAGAATACCTCTCTACATATTTTAACCCTTGAGCTCTAAACCGGTCTCATAAAAAAGCTAGAAACAGAAATTCAATTTATTTTTGCTCAGCACAACAGTGCAGATCAAGAGCAACACTTTTTATGGTAACAATACTAGTTTTAGTTTAAGTGCCTAATTTAGACTATAAATATTGCATTTCAGTTAAGAAAGAGCAAAAAAGAAGGCTATAACAACAGAAGCACATCGAAGTACAAGTTCCAACAGCACCACTGTTACATAAGAACAGAAGTTAGTTAATACCTCCCAGGATATCCACCTGTTGTCTTAATGGAATGCTCCAGCTCAAGTATTAACTGCTCCAATATGTCAGCCTGCACAACAGAATGGTAACTCTTTATACATTATTTAGGGAACCTTTATACTTGCGTCATGCATGAGTCATCATCTCTATAAAGGAAATCACTAACCTTTCCTGGGTGATCATAGAGAGGAGAAATATCTGAAAATAGAGAAGGAATTCCCTAGATATCATCACAAAATAAAAACATAAGAAGACTTGGTCAATTAACCAGTAGATGTTCCATATTTGAGGAAGAGTACCTTGGTCAGAAAAGGTCGAACATAATTTTCAGATGCTGCACGGAACTTTTCACCACTTAGAAAATCAAGTGGAATTCTCTATCAAAAAGAAATTCAAGAACAAAATTAATTGGAATCTAGAGAAATCTCACTCTCACAACCTGCCCAACTTAAACTTTCAACTTCTTTCTTTTATAAAAAATTTATGAAAATGGAAGATGAGCATGATTAAAAAAACAGACAATATGACATCTGTCAAAGCAAAGTTCCATGAACATGAACTATGAAATAATCTTCTAGAGATACAAGATATTAATTAATAACAGAATTCATATGTAACATGTACACTTTTCCACGTGAGTTATTGCCTAAATTTTTGAAACCAAGCATGATCATCAAAAAAAAAAAAAAAACTTTTGCTATGGTAAATTATTAGAAACAGAAGAGCAAATAAGATAGCATATCATTCTGGAAACTATAGTCCCCTTAGACCTTAACAAAGATTTTATTAATACAACAAAAGATACAAGGTGTTAAGAAAACTAATTTCCATTAGCAGAATTTTGTTGGAATACAGGATTAATCAAGATTTAACAGAATGCCCAATTCAGGAATGCACTCATAGGAAGCATTACTGGAAAAGTTTAGCGACGTGAAAGCATAATCTTAAATTCTATGCAATACAGGGCAGAGTTCATTTTAGACAGATGCCACAGTTACAAGCGAGAAAAAGCACAGGAACAAGAAAGCATTTCACACCTTCACAGCAGATGACCTACTATATTGCTTGCTGAGTGATTCATACAAGGCTTCCAGGCGATCAATTTCATCCGCAGAATATTCACCGCTTGCTGAATAAAGTCCTAGACACCGTTGCAGCCCTTCGTAATATCTAATATCATGAGACATTTGGAAGTATGAAAATTACTGTTTAGAAGCTAACGAGAAGTGGATGCATGTTTTTTATTTGACTTGCACTAGTGATCAGAAAAATATCCTCCACAATCAGTCCAAGATCCAAGAAACAGCATTGCAAGGAAAAGGGATAACCCAGAAAATATTTGTATTAGAAGAAAACCAATTCATGTACTCAACATGAGAACCTCTGAACCTAGGTCCAAGAATGCAACAAAAACCCAATCAAGCTTCACCAGGGCACCAGGTCAAGCTTATAAATTGTCCATTAAGCACAAGCAAGTATTAAGTTTAAGACCCTAATTTTCAATCCACCTTAGAATTGTCTCCCGTGAAGAACATAATAGACAAATGAACAAAGTATGAGACAGACAATTGCAGAAACAGAGTGAGACAGAAGCACAGAAGATTCATATCAGAGTGAACAAAGACTTTCAGTGCATAAAGTTGTTTCAGGTTGAATTCTGTCAGTTATTTTACTAGTAAGAAAGACTGCAGAGCAGTAGATGTCCTCTACCAAAAAAATGATCACTCCATTATTTTGAAAAGGCATTATACCCAGATTAGTCTTACTCCATCTCCACATGGTAACTTCTAGTTAACATAAAACAAGTTCAACATATTCTATATTTCAATAATTACTGAAGTTCAGGAGATTTATTTTTATCGTGAAGAATCATTTAACCCAAGAATGCACTAGAATTTGACAAATGAATCTCATAATATACACTGCTTGGTTTTTGGATTGCTTGCCACCAGTTCTGTTCTGAACTCTGATAAAATTACATCTCCTATAGATTAGACTAATAGCACATATTGGGTGGCCAAGTTCTTCTGAAGGAAAAATAAACACCTCCACAGGCAAGACCACAGTTAAGAAATGAACAGTTCTAATACTGACTAGCTTCAGTTACAACATCTTCATGGAGAGACTATCAACCAGTGGAAGTTTATTTTTTCCAGTTCTTGGGGATACTCTTTTCCTGATAATACTTCCCTTGTTACCTAATCACCTACTGGGGTTTCCATAAACCTTTAGCTAGGGATAAGCATAAAATTCTCTCTGCAACTGGAATGATTTACTGTCATTTACATAACTGGAGCAATTTAATGCACAGCAGTTTTAGTAAGAAAGTTCTTATACATTCAAAGAACAGATATTCTTTAATAAAACATGGAAACACGCTTTTTATCAGAATACTATACCATGAATGAACCCTACTTCACAGGTTGGGGTAACAAGTGTCACCACACAATTGGTGTGGGACTTCATTAGATTATTCTAATCAACTCTGATTACCTGTAATTATCAGGGTTCAATGAAAGAAGCACCCTGTACAATTCTTCTGCTTCATCAAAGCGGCCAAGCCTTTCCACTAGAGAGACCTCCAGCTCCTTATAAGATAATTTATCAACCTATATTTCAGAACAATGAAAGATTAGAACTCTAGCAGGAAATTCATAAGGCAGTGCACCAAATGCTAAAACTTTCACTCACAATTTTGGATTCTTTCTTGTGCAGCTCCACAAGTGCCCTCTCCAGTAATCCACATTCCTCCAATAAATAAATCTGAAAGCAAATACTATATGCACTGTAACAAGTGAATAGCAGCATGCAAGTATAAGACTATCATTTCAAATTATTTTTTAATAAGATAGCTCCTATTTTCAACCAAAAAGGAAATCAGGAAGAGAGAAAGAAAACAGACAAAACTCAATAATCTAACCAAAATTTTACAGGTCTGCAGAAATCCAAAGATGTCTTATAAGTCCTCTGAATGTTCTAGTTAAACAAATTCATCTCCTCAATACGATCTTTAAACAGTGAGGTCATATGCTAGCAGTTCAAATTTAAGTGATTTTGTCAAAAGCATTTGCAATGGAAACATTTGGAGGGTTGAAGATAGTTTGTTCAAGCATTCTTAAAAAAAATTCCAGTCAGTCATCAGACTACAGACAAGAACCTAATTGTAGTTAAAATGTTATCGTTACATTTTGATGCGGATGATTAAAAACTCAACTGTCATCAAAACTTAATTGTTTAAATTTTAATACAGATGACCACAGCACCAACCAACTCAATCCTCTCCAGGAGAAGAACAATTCAAATATTGTAAGGAAGCATCTAGATAGTAAGATCACTGACTAGATAAGATGAGGAAACTAGCAGCACTTATGCCAGCACTAACGATGGATAGAAAACATAGTATATACATAATTTTAAAAAGAAAAAAACACTGATAAAATACATGCCACAAGAGCTTGCCTTGAGATAAAAAAGAAAATGCTACAGGCACATTTCCTACATATTCAAAATGAAAAATCAGCAGCAAACAGAGGTAAATGAAGTGCACTTGTGAATCACATAAGGGTTATCTTTCTCCAGGAAAGCACGAACTGTCATCATGTGCTAATCATATATAGTTTATGTTAAATACCGTTGATGAAAAATAAAGTATAAAACATATAAAATGTTCAGAATTAATTCTCTGCCACACAGTACAACTTTAGCTAATGGTTCCTGATACCTTGTATAACAGCATCTCTCCATGCTCACAACGTTCGTGATCAGGAGGGTAATCATCCTCAATAGTTCCTTCATATGCTTCAAGGATATCAACTGCATTTGATCCACTAATAAATAGCAAAGGTAAGTACAGACTATACTATTTAGAAACTAATCGTATAAACGATACTGAATGACGTTATCAATATATCCCTCAGATAGACGCTCTATGAAATAAATATATCACCACAAGAAATATGTCTGCAAGTACTACTCTGAGTTCTAGATTTCAACTACCAAGTGAAACACGCATTACTGAGACTCCTAAACAGAGTACCTAAGCAAAAACTTATAAATTCCTCTGAAGAAATTAAGATGCCAAACAGTTCATCACGGATAAAAAACAATGGCAGGATTCTAGAGCTGAATGAAAAAGGAACAAATTGGTCTCCGCTAACCAGTAATCATCATCTGTATCAAAAGACCCATTTAAGAATACAAACGGTTAATTTTACCACATACTTGAAATTCAGATGGTGTGCAAGAGCAAATCCAATCCAATTCATTCGATGATTAGGTTTGTGGGTGAGCAATTGTCTTCTTGTCTCAACAAAACCTGCCAAGTCACGCATTTGCACCTGTAAAACGATTATGAAAACATAGCATGTTTTCAGCTACAAACTGCAACAACAAATGTTTACATAATGTCAACATAAAAGGAAAGGGAGACAGATTTTTTCTGATATTTTTCGAAATAAGATGTGAATAAAACAGAACACAAAACCATATGATTTTCAACTTCTAAATAATTGGAAAATAGAGAAAGAAACATGCAATAGCATTTCTACATGACCAAGCCAAAGTTAAATCCTAAAATATTTTGTGAAATAATGCACAGATGTGTCTTAGGATATTAAGGGGATTTTCTTTTTCTTTTGAATGTAAGCCGTTTAAAATAATAACACGAGAACGTGTGGAACAACATGCACCTGTAAAAGAGACAGATCTCTAAGTATTTCAATGTTATCAGGATCGATCCTAAGTGCATTGCGGTAACACTTAATTGCTTCTCTGTATTCTCTGTCTGACCGATAAAGAAGACCATAAACATGCCAGCAAACATGACTCTTCAGGTCATTCTGCATGGATGAGCAATCGAGTTTAAAAGTGGAATGTATAACCAAGAGAAAGCACCTATTCTTAGCATAACTGAGAAATATATAAATAAACCTTCAGTCCAAGTCTAACAAGTTCATATGCTTCTGATTTGCGATCCATGCAATTCAAGGTCAATCCTTTCATTGATAGAGTTTCTGATGAAGAAAGATGGAAAAGAGCCACAAAAAGAAAAGATGAAATAGTCATTGAAAATAATAAACTAATAACACCCACATCCTGAATTGGTTGACAAGATTCTACTCTATCACATAAACTCATCAGGAAAATCTTAATGACAATATTAGTCTATGTCGCTCTGCCCCCAAATATCCAAGAGAAAGGCATCAAAATGGAAACGGCCAATATCAATGGTCAAGTGCAGATTTACCATGATGTCAAAATACAAAGCAACATAGATTTAGTACAGATATATGACCAGAGGGGGGGGGGGGGGCAGTCAATGCATCTCAGAACCAAGAGCGGTTCCACATGGAAATCAAATCCAATTGAGTATATATGTAACTCTCATTGATTAATTAAAGTTGAGGGAAAATGAAAAATTAGAAGAGGTTTTTTTATGATAAACAAGAGGACACAGTCTATAAGACCCATCTTTTTTTAAGCAAAAGGTGCTATGTCAATTAATATTCAAAGAGGAAGGCAGTTTTTTTTTTTTTTGGGTACCTCAAATGATCTTCTCTCACTGTGTCAAGCAACAAAGGGCCTGACTTTTCAGGGTTGTCAGATGAAAATTCTACTGATCATAATACTAAGACCTTAAGAAGTAAGCATAAGAAATATGGGTTTCACATATTGGGACAGTATCAAAAAAATGCTTTTACCAGCCACCAATTAAATGTCTACCAAGACACACAAGAATGGGATATAAATGAATACCATAAATAGAACCTCAGGTATATGGAAATCATACTTGTTAGAGGCGCGCCCGAGGCGCGAGAGGCACGAAGCGATGGGCTTTGCCCCTCTGCATGGGTGAGGAGGGCACTGTTAAGGAGGCGCGCCTCTTTTGCGCCTTTGGCGCCTCTACCTATGCGCCTCGGGAGTGCCTCTGCGCCTCTCATTCAATCTTTTTAGTATTTTTTACCAAAACAAACACGTTTTTTCTTTTCAGCTCTCTTCCAAGTTCAAACGGTAAGATTTAACCATATATATCAGTCAACCATATTTAGACAACTAGAGCTTGGAGAAGTTAAAGTATCAAAGAAAAAAAAAAAAGGGAAACAAAACACAAAACAGTGCCTGTTCAAGTAGTTAGATGATGATGATGAACTTAGTGTGTTGAAGTTTGAACTTTAAGTGAGTTGTTTGAACTTCAAATTAGTTGTTGTGATGTTTTCTACATGATTTGTATTTTTTAATTATTTTTCTGTTTTTTTCGCCTTTGTTCAAGAGGCGCGCCTCGCGCCTTGGGCGCCAGGGCAACCCTTGTGCCTCTGTGCGCCTCTCGCCTCTAAAAACTATGATGAAAATCGACAAACAAAATATGATTTCATGGTTATGCCAACTCTATTTTTTAAGTATCACATCTGATGGCATTTCTGGTGAAGACTAAACCATCATTACAAACCAGTTGAACTTTCCACGTACCTCCATGATCAGGGAACTTCTTCAGAATTGCATCAGCAGCCTTTAGCCCCTTCTTGTACTGTTTTGTTTCATATGATTTCTGCAGAAAAGTAAAAGATCTCTTAACAATCAAGATATCTCTATGCCTAGAAGATTAAAATGTAAATTTTCATATTAAAAATAATATAACCACACATATGAATTAAATGCTAAATACTGCTTATGGTAACAAAGACAAAATGTCTTTGACAAAAAATAACTATCATGGAATTTGTTTATTTGACATTCCAGTTAAACTTCTGATAAAAAAAAACAAGTGAGGCAGGCCGGTTCATAGATCTTCTTGAACTCTTATTTTCAGTAGTGAAGGGGTAAAAGTACTAATAATTGCCTCCTGAAGAGGAACTCAAGTTCACACAATGCAATGTGACTTTTCCTTTCTTTCTCAGGAAATCATAATGTCCTAGTTTTCATGATCTTTAACGTTTGCTACATTGCAGGAATTTTCAAACACACAAGGTCAGTTTAAAAGTCTTAACCATATGTCGTAAATTCCAAATTGATATTCCCTTTAACTCCAAACATGCATCTCAGAGAGGTGAAACACCTTACGTTTCACTTACCTTTCCATGAATAAATATTCATATAGCAATACACAGGGATGAGTAGTTTTGGTCAAGCCGGAAGTATTCTTTCACTCCTCTCTCTTCTTCACTCTCTCACTCTAGTTTATGCTGTAGTTTGTTGAAATCCTATCACATCTCTTACCTTATACACAATTTATTTTTATTTATAACTAACTAAATTTCATTCAAATTTCTTTATCATGTAATCCAGCGTTTTTCACATAGACAAAGAAATCGTAACTTCACAAGCAGAATATCAATAGCCTATCAATAATAAGTCGATATCAAGGTTCATTAAGAACAAAACACACAATATTCAACACAATTGCAGTTGCATGCTTCAATAACGATGGAAATTACAGACACCATAAAAATGACAGCCACAGTCAACGAATTGACAATTAGCTCATAATCCTAGGGATTTAAACTTCACTCTGTGCACGAATGCAAAATTAATCAACGACAACAACTGCAGAGCTTTTAGTATAACGGTTGCGGTAAATGTCAATCTTCGGAGAGAAAACACTCACCACAACAAGTTTGAAGAGGTTGGCCTCTTTCGTTGGAAGTGAGGCCCCCATTGTAGCTACTGCAATGAACGTGAGCCCACGGAGAGAGAACTACTGATCAATTGTAATCGGTTTCTACAGAAATATAGTGCGTCTGAGAGAGAGAGAGAGAGAGAGAGAGGCGTTTATCAGCTAATTCAGCTGCAACCCTACTAAGGTATCTCAGACTGAATCTGATACTACACCATTCGGAAACTTGCTGCTAAATTCTTAAATTTAATAAAAAGAAATCAAATCAATTGGTTTAACACTCAATCCAATAATTAAGAAGTTTTTTTTTAAATAAAAATTATATAATAATATAATCATATATTATTTTAACTGAAATATGTAGTGTACTTAATATTTAAAATAATAAAAAACTGAATAATTTAATCTTCAATTTATGTCAATCTAAATAACAATATTATAAATTTGAAATACAAATACTAACATACATACTTATAGATAACTTGAACAGTGAATTGAAAAGTTTATATACAAGATATGAGTTGGTTGGAAGTTAACTAAAATTCTTAAAATCAAAAATCAGGAATGATTTTAAAGTTATTCTATTTAAGTACAATTGAAACGATATACTGTAATAAATAATCATGAGTATGATTTTATATTTCATATCTTCAGCTCGTGTTTGAAATCCATCGGTAGAAAATAAATATAAAGGGGTCATAATAATCCAATAGGATTTACATATGACTCAGATTACATTTCTTGATTGATAATTGAATAAGTCCAAATAAATTCCAATAAATTTGAACAATAGAGTTTCCATTTCAGCTTGATTTGCTTCCATATACTATAATTGGTGTATAGACAATTTCGAATATATGAACTAAAATGTAAAAATGTGAAAGTTTTGTTGAGATGGATAAAAAGTTGACACACTTTAACTTTGAATGTACTACATTAGCAAAAGAGAGTTAAGAAATTGGATGGAATTTTTTTTTCTTCAATTTATTTAAAGGTTGTAGTTTATTTGGGAAAATCAGAAAGATTGTGATAAAATTGCCAACTACTCAAGTTGAGATATATTTATTTTTATTTTTTTTCAAATAATCGTTGATATATATTTAGCAATCAAGCCTCTCTTTTCTAATAACCAACAAAAATTATATATTTTACATAAATATTTTAAGACTTGGTTCTAGTTATATCATATGCACATTTTATGACTTGTTCATGTCTTATAAAATTCAGAGTATTTGTGAAACATGTAAGCATATAAAATAATTCAATTGAAATTATTGGATGTCACTTTGGATGTTAGAACTTTATACAATAATGAAATAAAATACGAGATAAAAAAAATGCAACAGATGATACAAATAGATATAATCCACTTTTTATCCAAATCGATAAAAAATGAACACCATTCTTTATTTAAACTCTTCCATTGTTTCATCATTCTCCCCACATTGGCATCAATCCCATTCTTAAAATTCCTAAAGATAATTAAGAAGAGATGAACTTCAAAGAGCTACTTCTAAGCCTTCCCAGTGACTTGGCGATCCAATGTCCAATTCATTTTTCATCCCACCAATTCTTCCACGTTTGAATCAGTTTGCACAAAATTGGAAGCATGCTTATCAGACTGCCTGATTTATGGCAACAACAGAAGGTGGTGGGCTCGACTCGAATCCTCTTCGTCATCACACAAACACCGCCCGAGCCACCACCTTGGCCATGGTAAACAAGGAAAATGAAGTAATGGAGCAACCTTAATCAGAATGTCTGTAGCTGAACAAGGATGATAAACATTACTTTATGGCAAAGGTAATAGTATCATTACATGTATATACATATGAAACATTTGTTATTTCTCTAAGAAAAGTTCAGACAAAAATCGAGCAAATTACCACATATGAAGGTGCTGCTTGGAAATCTGAAGTAGGCAAGGATAGCTGAATGTTACCAGATTGGTCCTTCTGGCACATAATATGGATGTAACAGAGGCTCGACTCTTTTATCTTCCCATTGCAAACGAAGCCACCACCGTATGGCTCCTCTTATCTCCTTCAAAGTACCTTGTGCACTATTTGAATCAAATGGTAGCATCCTTAGCCTATGACATGCTGAAACACGTAGCTCAACCAATGATGGGAAGGGCAATGGATATGGATATATACTATGTAGACTCGGTAAATTTAACAGACGTAATATCTTAAGCCTGGAAAATATGCTCAAATCTGCTTCAACTCCAGAGCCAAGACTAGGAAGATCTTTCACAATTTCTACCATGGATGGACAATGAGAGATATCGAGAAGTTCAAGCATTGGAACATAGATAAGCCATGTCAAATCGAGCAAATTGTCACAATAAGCTATATACACATTATGGAGGTTATGAAAACATCCACCTTCTGGAAAGCCGTGATCTGGGTAGATTCTCACTTGTTGTAGCTCACAATAGTATATATCAAGCCTCTCTAGATGTCTCATTCTTTCCACAGATGAAGATGATAACTCAAGTGAAGTGAAAACATCGCATTTTTCAAAGCATAGAGAACTCAAGCAATTCTGTATCTTGTTAGAGTGCTGAAGTTTTTCGATAGCACTAGCACTGGATATTGTGATGGATATGTCACTTATGTATTGCAAGCATTCTAATTCCTCTAACAAGTATATTCTACCACCACTCAGAACATTATCTTCGACATCATTACTTAATGCAGAATCACCACAGCCAGATATTCTAAACACCCTTAACAGCAAAAAACTTGAAATGAGTTTCCGTGGAATCACTTCCATTCTATAGCAAGAACTCAGTAGCAGATATTTCATTTTTCTCAAATTCATCAGCTCAACAGGTAATTCCCTTATCCGTGTATGTGATAAGTTAAGGGACTGAAGCTCTACTAATTTACCAATGCCTGAAGGTACTTCTGCTAACTGAAAGTTAAATGATAAGTCTAATAGCTTTATGACAGGCAAAAATTGCAGGAATCCTAAAGGGAACTTCCTTATTGCAGTGTGTCTGGCAAGGAAAGTTAGAACATTTGGGCAAGATGGAACTTCTGTGATGTTTCTGATGCTACTACCCCACAATGATATCTTCTCAGCCTCTACCCTTGAAGTCGTCCAAAAGTGTGCTTCCAGCAGACCAACATGATCAAGCACCAAGTATCTACTCGCCTTTGCTTTGAATCCACTAGAAATCCATAGAGCCATATCTCGAACAACATCATGCATTTTAACATAGTTCTCAGATTTACCAGTCTCTAGTAAACTTGCAGCCTTCAGGACTCCAATAATTTCCCTTCCTTGATCACGAGCATCATGTATATCATCGTATTCATCTAGGAGTCCCTCCCCAGTCCACAACTCCAAGAGATCATGAATTAAAATTTCATAGTCCTCAGGGTATATACAGCAATAGATAAAACATGATTTGATGGCATCATCATGTAAGCTATCATAACTGAACTTCAGTATATGGAACACATCATCATCAATGCCCATTATCTTGGATGGATCTTTTCTTAGCTTTGCTTTCGCCCTGTCCCAATCACGGGGATCCTTTTTGCCAGCCATGGCTCGTCCAACAGTGATGAGAGCAAGTGGCAAACCTTTACACTCTTCTGAAACAACTTTAGCAAGCTTCAGTATATTTGGGTGAGCATCTAGAGTGATTATTCCCACTTTCTTGCTAAACAGAGTCCACGCTTCCTCCCTTGCTAAGCATTCTATTTTTATCGTCTTATCTGCTTCCATATAACCACACACATCCTCGTATCGTGTGGTAAAAAGTATTTTTGACATTTGATCATCCGAAGTAGGAATACCCACTTTCACAAGATCCACTCTCTTCCATACATCATCTAACATGAGCACAAATTTCTTGAGCCGCAATATTTTGAAAATCTGTACTGCCTTTTCATCCTCACATTTGTTTTTCCATGTGGTCTCTGGTAGCTTAAGCTTTTCACAGATCGCCTCTTGAACTTTCTCTACATTTGATTGTTTAGATACAACAATCCAAATCACCAAATCAAAGCCATAACTTGTTTTCACAAACTCATTATTGATCTTCTTGAGGAGCGTTGTCTTTCCAACGCCTCCCATTCCATAAATACCTATAATCTTCACTTGGCCATCCTCGATCCATTTCACCACATCTCGAAACTCCAAATTCAATCCCACTGTGTCCTCCAAAGGCCTCTCATCCACTGGACCACGTGGCAACATATCTGCCACATCAGTAAAACTTCCCTGATTCTTTAGTTCATCCACCTCTTTGAGCATCTCTTTCACTTCCTTTCCAAGCCTGTAACTTGACTGACAGTTGTTTCGACAACCAAAACAGCAACTCCCCTGAGACCTTTGATTGGCTTTCTCCACAAAATCATTCACCCTCTTCTCTATATCTTCAACCTTTTGCAACCAGCTATCCACCTCTTTCTTGCGCACCATCTGTCTCTCCTCTTCTAACTCCACCCTCCTTTTCACATCTTCACTTACATTCTTCAATTGGTCTAATGAATTTTTCAATGCTTGTAGATTTTTTTCAATGTTCCGGAGAGTGTTAACATTCTTCACAGCGCAATCCCATAAACGGATCAAAATTTCCAAAATTGGATTCACAAACTCCATGATTCACAAACAGTCTTCGATGTGATCTTTTTAAGAAAATAACCTATGGGCTATACTTTGATCAATCCACCAAACTTAACCTAAACCACCAATAACAAAATAAGAAACTAAGCATGTATATACATACATGTGTTGTGCGTGAAATGAAACAATATTTAGTTATAAGGAGTTCCACTTCGTTGTTGAGCTACAGTGGCGCATTTCCTCAAGCACCTAATCTGCAGCCGCCCAGAACTACAGATACACGGAACAATATACAAATAGATCAAGAATCTACCGTAGTTCAACAAATTCCTGGAAGAAGATAAAGGGTTTCACCTTTACAGATACTATGAGCAGACTTTGAAGCTTGATTCACTCTCTTCCTTTGCCATGTTACAGCAATCAAAACATTGCCACTTGAACACAACTGCAGAACGATAAATTGTTTGAATTTCACTATAAATAAAAACAGAAACTATTGTTTGAATTGTTTGAAGCAATCAAATTGTTTGAATTTCACTATAAATAAAAACAGAAACTATTCGCTAGGCCCAAGGAAACTTTTGACTTCTAAATAATTTAAAACATTGCCACTTGAACACAACTGCAGAACGATAACGAGATGAATGCAGATGAAAGAATCTCGTTTCTTGAAGTAGGTGAAGGTCAGTCAGATTGGTAGGTTCTTTGCCACTGAAGTAGATGTATGATGATAATGATGTATATCGGTAAACCTTCATTGCCACTGGAACACTTTTTTTTTTTTTTTTTTTTTTATCTTTTTGACTTTTATTTAGTTTTTTTCTTATAAATAAAATGAGATTTCAACTTATACTGTGGCTGGGTTTCATTGAAAAATATAAATGAAAAATTCACAAAATATTGAGAAGCTACTTGAATAAATAAAAAACCTTCAATAATAATTTTATTATAAAATATCATATATGATCGCGAGCCAAATCTATATCTATATCTATATATATATAATAACAATTACTCCCTACAAATAGAAATGATAAAATTTTCCCGCTCATTTCCACCTCCCAAAAGTAGAAAGACAATATTTATTATTTCATAGTTTATAATTAAAAATTTATTATATTAAACATGATTTATATATATGGTAATGATATCACCTATGATATTGACAAAATCTTGGAGATTATAATCTATATATAACATATGAATATTAATATGATCTCATCTAATAAATTTTTAATTATTGCTATGATCAATATTAAAAATATATTTGTTAAATAAATTAAAATAATACAATGATCGAATTTCAAGAATTTTAAATTACCAAAGTAAAAAAATTATCAAAAATTATCTCCAATATTGTACCCCACACATATATAAATTTTGTATATTATATATATATATATATATATATAGAGAGAGAGAGAGAGAGAGAGATGTGTAACAAAAGTGGAAAAAAGAAAAGAAATCTAAATTTAAGTTGACTAACTATAATTTTATCCATGTGCAAAAATGTGATCCAAATCATTTTATAATTTTCATTATACATGTAATTATATATATACATATATATATATATATGGTTTTTTTGGTTACGTGGTATTGGTTTATTATTCATCTACAAATACATGTCAACTACAAGTTTGTACATCATCAATTTTTCGCTCGCCTTTTCAAGATAAAGAGTCATTTTGGTTTTCATTACAATAACCATTATTTTGACGATTATAACTAATGATTTTAATGTTGTCAATGGTATTGATGTCTTTCAAAATTTTGTGGGAACTAAAAATTCGTTTCTTTAGATCACATAACATTCTTGCATATAGAAATAAAAAAGAAATGTTTATAGTTATGAAAACGCCTTCAAAGACAAGATGTAATTTTGCAATATTGTTTTATTCAAATCTTTAATATATATATATATATATATATATATATATATATATATTAACTTAAAAAATATATAATAATCAAGTCACTTAGCATAACTAATAGAAAAACATAAATTAACTATTTCTATTTACCATATTCAAAATAAATATTGAAAAAGTTATAATAAAAATCACATATTTTTTATTTGACAAGTATGTCGTTTATAATACTCAAGTCTAATATGGCTTCCATATAACTATACTAATCTAATTTCCACTTTCTAAAGTTGAAATACAAATATTGATATTTATAATTTATAAATTATAAATATTGGATTTTGCATAATTTATGTATATATTCATGATATGAAAATCATTTTGTATATACATGAAAATTGAGAAAGAAAAAAAAAAACATTATCATATTTGATATGTGATAAATTTAGCTTGATTTGTGTATATATGATAATAATATCATGCTAAAAGTTCATGAAAGTTGTGAATAACAATTTGTACCTTAATCTAAATCATTTTTTATATCCATAAAACTTTAGCAAACAAATATATCATTTTTTATATAAGAATAAATATTGTTTCCTCCATGATTAAAAATCAATAAATCTGAAATTTCATTATTATGGTAGCATGAAGTTCATCATTATATGAATAATGATAAAATATTTTTCTTTCTGTTGTTTAATAATTTCATTGTTTTAAATTTATCAGGATTTTAAAATGTTTATCATCCAACATGATTTTTCTAAGAGTTGAATTTTGATTTTAAGGCATCTAGAAAAAAAAAATTATATAAATGTTTTTAATGGTATCTTAAATTTTAAAATTTTATTTTAGACTAATATATAATAATATCATTATTTTTACGTTCATTATGATTAAATTATTAAACATATATTTGCATAAGTGTTTTTTTAGGTCAATTGTGATAAACAATTAGTAAAGTAGCCAAACAATGTATGATGAAAATAAGAAATATTCAAAATTGGTAAATTATATGGGTAATAGATATTAAATTAAAATAAACTTACAAGAACTATATTGTTTTTCATGATTAACATTTTTATATCAAAATATTATTAACACTTGAAATTTATTTGCTGCATCACACAGGTACCAAATGAGGTTGAAATATTATTGAAACATAATTATAACAACAATAATATCATCATTTTACACTCTTTATAATGAATAAGTTATGAGCATATATTTGCATTTTTTTTCCATACTAATTGTGAAAAAAAAAACAATTAGTTCTAAAGTAGCAGATAAGATAATATATGATGAAAATAAGAAATATTTAAAATTCGTATATTATATGGGTAGTAGATTAAATTAAAATAACTTTGAATAACTATATTATTTTTCATGATCAACATCAAAAAACTACCGACACTTGAAATTTATTTGCCCATACATCACACGGGTACCAAATGAGATTGAAATATTATCGAGAACTTGATTTTTTTTTTCTTGCAAATTAACATTTTCACATCAAACTCGAAATATTTAAATTTTATGATCGTGGATAATAAATTAGATCGAGATCCTCCCAAAAAATTTATTAGTTTTCATATTCAACATTTTCATATATATATATATATATATATATTGTAAAATTTATGTACCGTGCATCGCACGAGACTTATACTAGTCATGCACAAATACGCACATAATTTTATATGTAAATAAAACCATAAATAAATGGTTTTTTTTTATGATTATATTTGTAAATAGTAGATACCAAAATGATATTTATTAAAATTTTCCAAAATAAAATTGTAAGTTAGAAAAGATTAAAACCCCTCCCCAAATAAAAAAGAATTTAAAAAAAAAAAATAATAATACTGCCCTCTCTGGTTGGCTTACCCTTTTCTTTTGCTTGTTTACTTGTTATATATGTACATTGGACTTAAATAATAATTTAATTATTTCATTATGTATTCGAATTTTCTATTTTACACTATCTATACTATATATAAAATGAAAGAAGTTGTCAAATTTTACAGATTTGTCATTTTCCCTCCCAAACTATCAACAAATAGAAAAAAAGAAAAAAAAAACTAAATAACTTATACGTATCTTATAAAATAAGCTTCACATATATCTTACACAATAAACTATCTTATAATTTATATATATGAGTAGATATGAAACAAAATAAGCTATTTTAAATGATATGATTATATTTTAATGATATAATTAAATTTTGAAAATAATGAAATTTAAACATTGTCAAATATTAAAATTTTGAAAATTAGTTTATAATTTTAATATATAAATGTGGAAAATAGTTTTAAAATCTAAATTTCATTTTATGAAGGGTTGTAAAATGTTTAAAAGTTTGAAACTATTATAAAAATATTAAAATAATAATAAAATCTGAAATTAATAATAATAGTAATTTCATATTTTATTAATACTAACAATCTTAAATCAACAAATAAAATTTAAAAATTAATTCAAATATATATGTAATATTAATTGTGTAAGATATAAAAATCAATAAATTGAATAATTTTTTTTAAATAAAAATAATAAAAATATTTGATAAAATTTATTCAAAATTATTTCAAATAAATAGATATAATTAATCTAAAAATTGTTTTAAAAAACTATAATATGTTCCAAAAAAATCTGAAAAATGGTTTCAAAAATCTAAGAAATATTGTTTTAAAATTTAAAACTAATTTGAAACCTAAAACTAAATTTTTTTGAAATAAATATAATGCTTTTTGAACAAATCCATTTAAAAACAATGCAGAAAATTATTTATAAATTCTAAAAATAATTATAAGATATAAAGGAACAAAAATATGAACACAACATATTAGTAAGTATAATTAATCACTTCTTAATTATTAAAAAATTAAAATTCACAAACACAAAACTATTATTATATTATGTTCAATTTTATTTTCATATTTAATTGTTAATATTGATGTTATCAATAAAAAATATTGATTTTTATAAATTTCGAAATAATAAGATGCCATAAATAATCTTTTAATATAACAACTTCATTATATTATTGTAAATCATATATATTATTATAATACATAATAAACCGCGCATCGCGCGAGAGTACTACTAGTCTTAGTAAAATAAAACAAGAAGTTCCAAATCTTTTCTTTATATATATAAAAATAAGATCATAAGGACATTTGACAAGCTTACAATATTCTAACATTAACTATGACTAATTAATGATTTCAAATTTTATGTTGATAAGAAATATTATTAAATAATATAGAAATGTTAACCAATTTTTTCTAAATAACATATGATAGATTTCAATTATATAAATCATTTACATATATGATATTTGTTAAATTTAAAAAATTTAGAGAAAATATATAAACAAATAAATAATACTAAAATAAAGGTGGGTTGATTGAAAAAGATTGTTCAAACATTTCGAACTTATTAATTAATGAAATTGCATAAATTTTTTTGAATATGTGTTTTATAATAAACTATGAAATTTATTTATGAAATTTGACTTTCATTGTTTTATCATTTAATTGAAATGAAAATTTGAGGGTTGTTACAAAGTTACAAATGTTAACAATGAAAAGCAAACTAAGTTAAATGGTGGATGAGTTGAATAATATAATAGGCAAATATATATATATATATATATATATATATATATATATTCTTTTCAAATAAAAAAATATTTATTATTCTCTACAAATGCAACATATATTTCAAATATTAAATAATTATTTAATCATATTATGTTATATTTAATACTAAATTAGGTATATATTGCATAAATTATAAATTTAATTTTAATGTATAAATAATATTTGAAATTTCTAATTTACTAAGTTTAATTTCTTCTACAAATTCTCGTGTACCACACGGGCCTATACTAGTATCATATACGATTCACGTGATCTTCCATCAATAAACCTTAATAATATTCCTCAAAAATATATGATGACTTTATAATTAAAGCATTACAGTGAGCTAAACGAAATCATTTATAATACATTTCTGATATATTTGATATACTTATTACATAGAATTACATAATTTCCCCAATCAATTAATCTATGTAACTTTCCACCACCGTAGACGTGGTGGCTTGTGGTGTCGCAGGTGGAAATGAACACTTATAGCGATACTCTCTCACACACATCATCGTTGCATCTAACCATGCAATCATCGTAGCAAGAACCAAAATCATGGGGTCCATAATTATCAGCAATTGCATAACTAGCAAAATGAGTAAGCACCATCAACAGAGCAACCACATTTCCAATTCTTGGACACTTCATATTGATTAATCAATTTTTAATATGTGAAAAATATATTGAATATTGAAATTGGGGTGATTAATTAATTATGATCATCATGACTTGGGACAGTACTTGTATATGCAGTTGTTTGAGACGTAATTTCCCCTTTAGATTTACGTAAGTTCATTTATTTACATAGTGAATCTGAGGCAGATTTTATTTGGTTAGAGTTTTTATTTTCTTTGTTTTTTTTTTTTTGCATTGGATTATGTTTTTGTTTTTGCCCCTTTTTTCCCTTTTCTTTTCTATATTTTCTTCGTGTAGGCTGTAGCAGGGATTAGGGATAGATATATGATTAATGAAGGAGAGCACTTTTACTTTTCAAATTACTTTGCAATGAATGTTGAATTGCATTAGAATTTGCATTTTAACTACTCCTATTTGATATTCATAGGATTGATGTAATGTGATGACTGTCACTGATGCAGATAAAAACTTTACCTCTTATTTCCTCAACAAAAAAAAAAAGGTTAATCTTGGAGAAAGAACAATTGCATAAACTTTTATTTTTTTCAAGATAAAAGAAATAAAATTGACTGCTTAGGCTTATTTTATTTTTGAAATCTGTTGTACATAAATTAATTTGGGTTATATTGTATTTCTAGGATTTGGTCCTTTCTTGCTCAAGCTGTTGATTTGGACAAGACTTTTTTTTTTTCACGTTAATTGATTTTCCCTCCATTCGAATTTTTATAGCACATGATCATGATTTTTGAACCCATAAACTTAATAAATTAATGGACCAAAGTCGAAAGACTCATACTTAAAGGGCAACAGATCGATATAATGTAAAATGAAACCAACAATCCGAATTGTAGAAAAATATGCAAATTATTAATTTTTTGGGATATTATTTTAGTCTAATTAAGAATCTAGCTCCTTAATTTAATTAGGTTTCATATATGTGTGTAGGTATCTTTATTTGTATGCGTTGAACTAACACATTAGTTACTTAGTTTTCTCATAAAAAAAAAATAATAAAATAATATATATATATATATATATATATATATATATATATATATATATATATATTAGTCTCAAGATAATAGAATAGCAACTTTAGCTAAATGTAAATAGCACTTTATGTTAGTTAGAATAACAACTCTGTTAAGTTAGTTGTTAACATAAAAACTCATGTGAGACCGTCGCACATGCGACGACCATACTTATAGCAGAAAAAGATATACTTATGGCTATAAAAGACATACTTGAATAACTCATGTTTTACTGTAAAAACATACTTAAAAAACACATACTTGAATCTAGTCGCATGTGAGACTGTCTCACAAGAGACCAACTCAGTTGTTAATGATAGGTTTATCTTCTACTTAGCTTAAATAGGATTAAAATTCTTCTTTTCTTTATTACTATAATTCCTCATTTTCTAAACTGTGTAATATTTCCTCTCAATTTTTTAATGCAAGTTAATCGTTCATCTCTCTTCAAGATTGAACTTGTCTACAATTTGTTAACTGTAGTTTACTAATAGTATCATTTTATTATTTATAATGTATTTCAAAATACTTCATATTTTATATGTCATGAATATACTGTCATTGAAACATGGAAAGGAAGAAAATGATACTTCATTTGATCTTAATTAAAGACAAATAAAACAGTTTTGATATAATCTTATAAATTTTAATGTATAAAAGGCCAAACATTTAGTCGATCTTTTATCGACACAAGCTATATATAATATTGAGCACAAATTTATTTATCACATATATAAGCTTCAATCAATCAGTGAGCCAATGTAACAGTAGTGATCAGCCTTCCACCACCGTGAAGTGGGTGGCGAGTGGCGGCGGCGATGGTACACAGGCGTCGTAACACGACCGCACACATATTGAAGTTGAAGGGCTTCCGTTGCATCGATTCATGCAAGCTTTGAAACACGAGATAAAATCAGCAGCCACATTATTTGCAGAAATAAATAGCACCATCATCATACTAAACATAACCACATACCCAATTCTTGGAGACTTCATTTTGATTTTTCTTATTTATTAATTATGTGAATTAATAATGTATACTGAATATATATAATTATTATATATTGTTAAGAGTACTCGGGGACGATACCTATTTATAATTTTTGAAATATAACCTTCCTCTTTGATTTATGTAATTCAATTTAAGTAATCTGTTTCCTAAAAAGGTAAAAAAAGAGAGAGATGTTCTACTTTGAGGCAGATTTAATTTGGTTTTATTGGGATTTCGGAAATCTTATTTGGTGCATGCATGCTGGGAATTGAGAGGAAATTAATCAGGGTTGATATACTATGGGATTATTAGAATTAATTAACTTGGATTAGGGTTTGTGTAATTCGTATGTTGTGAATTAGTTAATTCAGAGATTTGGTCAATTTATATTTTTTAGTTAATGGGGTTTATTACAGAAATCTTTGCAGATTAATTCCATACTTCATAATCAGATATTCAGATATGACAAGATTAATTAAATACTGGCCTTTAATTTGGGGAATTGAAATAATTTGTAGTAACAAAATTTTGGAATTCGAAGATTAATTAACTAAGAAATCTTGGGTTCCAGCTACTTCCAAATCAGTTGCTCTGTTTCAAGTTTATTGAAGAATACTTAGATAACTTTTGGGTGATTTAATAATTAAATAATAATAAATTACAAAAAAGATGGTTTCATAGATCCAATTTAATAAGACTTAACTTCATGTTACAGTTAAACGAGTCAATTATTGCAGGCTAACATGGTGTCATGTTGGGCAACATAGTAAAGAATGTTGACAATGGTATGGTAAAATATCATTTCAAATAAATTAAAATATAACTAATATTATGTTCAATTAACACAAAATTATATAATTAAAAATAGGGTTAATTTCAATTTTGAACTTCTATATATATGATCATTTCCATTTTTTGACAACTAAGTATACGTTTGTCATTTTGGTTTTGTATGTTTCAACTTTTTTCCAATTGCCACTACTAAAAAAAACGCTGATAGACAACGTTTTTTAAGCGTTGTCTTTCAAAAAAAAAAGGGTTGTCGTATCGACCGTTGTCGTAGAGGGGCGCTGATACGACAACGCTTTTTAAGCGTTGCACAAAAGAGTTGTCTTTTGTAATAAATTATGAAAAAGGACATTGACACGTCATCCGCCACGCCATCAGACACATCAGCATAATGCTGACATAAGCATGACACGTAAGCAGACACGTCAGCATACAACTGACATCAGCATGCCACATCAGCAAAAAACACCTCCATGTAAGAATGTCACACCGCCATGACACGTAAGCAGACACGTCAGCATACAACTGACATCAGCATGCCACATCAGCACAAAACACCTCCATGTAAGAATGCCACACCGCCACGTCATCTGCCACGTCATCAGAGCTGCCACATCAGCACAAAACACCTCCATGTAAGAATGGCACACAACCACGTCATCTGCCACGTCATCAGAGCTGCCACATCATCAATAACAATATTGTGTACTAGTGGGGATTCGAACACAAGTGCCATGGAGTGCCGGAGGAACTCCAACCACTAGGCTAGTGGTGCTTTATGTGTTAATAATTCGCTTGTATTTGTTTTAAATACAATTTGTGATATATTTCAATTTTCTATTATCACATATTTTTTTGTTAATTTTTATAAAGTACCATTAATACTTATTAATATAATTCATTGATTTCATTTTTGATATAAAATGTGACTCAATTAAATACATATATTGTTATGTACATAGATTTATTCAATACCTAAGATAAATAAAATTGGTAAAAATACCTCATATATTATATTAAATACCTAAAATAGGAAAAATTGTTAAAAACACATAAATTATACTAAATATCTAAAAGCAACAAATAATCTCTAAAAAAATTATTTTTAGAAATTTAAAAGTAAAAAATAAAATTAAAAATATTATTTAATATAATATATAAAATCTGAAAATTTCATTTAAATAATTAGAAAAATATTTTCAATTATCTAAATACACATAACAAATCTAGAAAAAAATCAAGAATTACAATTTGTTGGAATATAGTATTTTAAAATATTTATAAACCAAGAATTAAAAAATCTAGAATCATATATATTTATTGGAAAATTATCTCTAAATATTAAAAAAAAATTTAATAAAATAATTAATAAAATCATTAAAATTCTTAAAAAGAAAATAGAAGTATTAGTGAAAACCTTTATAATTAGAATTTTTAATCTTAAATAACAAGAAACTTTTTCTTTGTCTTTATTTGTGGATTTTTAGATATTTAATATGATTAATGTTACTTGTAAATAAAATTTCTAATTTTAATATACTTTTATATTTAATTAAATAATATTTTAAATTTTGAAATATATTTTTTCAGAATTTTTATTATTATTATTTAAATAATATTCTAATATAATTAAACTTTTCAAATATAATTTAATTTAAAAATAATTAATTTAATTAATTTTTTAAATGAAAGACAACGCTTTTAAAAAAGCGTTGCACAAAGGGTTGTCTTTTAGCAAAAAATCTGCTGAACGACAACGCTTTTTAAAAAAGCGTTGCAAAAAAGCGTTGTCTATCAGCGAAAAAATGCGCTGAAAGACAACGCTCTAAAAAGCGTTGCAGAAAAGTGTTGTCTTTCAGCGAAAAAATACGCTGAAAGACAACACGTAGTGAAAAATGTTGTCTTTTCTTCAAAAAGCGTTGTCTTTTAGCGCTTTTTTCATGAAAAGACAACGCTTTTCGTCAAAAGTGTTGTAAAATCTGGAAAGACAACAAAAAGCGTTGTCTTTCCAGTGTTGTCTATTTCAAAAATTCTTGTAGTGTGCAGTCCAATTTTTCAATTTTGGTCTTGTATGTTTCATTTCTTTTTCAATGTCAGTTTAATTTTGGTCGGAATTCCCAAAATCACCGATGTCACGTGAGATTTACCGACGGTCATCCGACCAAAATTGGATTGAGATTAAAAAAATTTGAAATATATTGGACCAAAATTGAAAACTAAAATTGGAAAAATTTGAAACATATAAGACCAAAATTGAAAAAAATTAATACATATAAGACCAAAATTGAAAAACATATATTTGGTTGTCCAAAAATGAAATAGGGTCATACATACGGAACCAAAATTGAAATTAACTCTTAAAAATATGTAGTAAAGCAATGTTGTATTATATTATGTTGAAGTGTCACTTCTCTTAGTAAACCAAGTCAATCTATACTATATATAAAGAGTAACACTTCCGTGCAACTGGTGCACAGAGTTGCACGGAAGACTTTTATATTATAAATGTAGTACCTTTATGTACAAATATTTGTACCTTTTAAAATGAACATGCATAAAGATGTTACATTTATAACATAAATGTGCGGATTGCACGGTGCAACTGGTGCACAGAAGTTTTTGCCATATATACAATAATAGAAGTTGTCAAATTTTACTGATTTATCACTTTCCCTCCAAAAAATGTCACATCAAATTGATGATTGTATAAATATTTATTTTTGACTTTTTTTTGTAGGCTCTAAAAAACAATATTTTATATGTAATCATGCATTTGTTGTTTTTTTTTTTTTGTGTCATTTACAAGAAAATGATATGATAATAATATTTAAAAATTCAATTGTGGCCCTACTATTTGTAATTTTTAAAAATTTAATTGTGGTTCCTATTCCAATAGAATTCACTTCTTTGCATCCTAATTTTAAATTTAGTCAATAGATTTTTTAGGAAATAAAAAAGAGTAAGAAAAGTACTAAATAAGATTTGTCAACATCTATAAATTATGGAGAAGCTTAGCACCATACACCAACATAATTTCGTACATATTCACTTTGGTAATCATATACTTTAAGGATATGATTATATTTTAATGATGTGATTAAAATTTGAAAATAATGAAATTTAAACATTATGTCAAAAATTAAAAATTTGGAAAATTAGTTTAAAATTTTAATATATAAATGTGGAAAATATTTTTTTTTAAATCGAAAATTAATTTTACGAGGTGTTATAAAATGTTTAAAAGTTTGAAAAATATTATAAAAATATCAAAATAATAATAAAATTTAAAATTAAGAATAATAACAAGGCTTAACAATTTAAAATCAACAAATAAATTTAAAAATTAATTCAAATATTTATGTAATATTAATTTTGAAAGATATAAATATCAATAAATTGAATAAAATTAAATTACAAGTTGTTTAAAAAAAACTAGAATTTGTTCTAAAATAATTTGAATCAAGATTTCAAAAATCTAAAAGTTATTATTTTAAAATGTAAAAATAATTTGGAAGCTAAATATTTTAAATATAAAGTAAATTTTGGAATAAATTTAATTTTTTTGAACAAATTCATCTAAAAATAATGCAGAAAATTATTTACAAATTCTAAAAATAATTCTAAAATATATAGAACAAAAATATGAACAAAACATCTTAATAAGTATAATAAATCACTTCTTAATTATTCAGAAATTAAAACTAATAAACACAAAACTATTATTATTATTATTATTATTATTATTATTATTATTATTATTATTATTATAATTTATTATTATTATCATCATCATCATCATCATCATCATCATCATCATCATTATATATTGTGTTCAATTTTATTTCCAAATTTAATTGTTGAATATTGATGTTCAATTTATTATTTTATTATTTTATATTGTATTGTGTTATATTTATAAATTAATTATATTCGTAATTTTATTTTTTAATGCATGTTATATGAAATTCATATCTATTTTAAAATTCATAATTTATTATTTACATTGCATATATAATTATATCAAATTTAAAATGTTGAATTTCAAATTTGTTTGCATTCAAATTTTCTAATTTATCAAATATAATTATTTAAAATAATATAATTTTAAAGTTGCAATATTAATATTTTTATTAATATAGATATTAAAAGCAATATATATTTTACATTTAAATTATATATCATTACATTATATCATCAACATTAAAGATTATTAAATTTTATATAACAAACCATACACTGCTTGGGTGTACTGTTAGTTTTTATTTATGAAAAAATATTTATGAACTTGTTGAAAAGTTTATATTAAAATTATTTATAGGTGGCGGTGAAATAATTGAATTTCCCTCCATTAAGTAAAATTCCTCAAATTTTAATGAGTAGCACTCATGTACTCATGTGCACCTGATGCACACATGCACTCGGGTCGAGTCCAAACATGGGTTGACCCGAATCCATGCACTTTTTTTTTTTTGGTCTTAATCTCTATGTTATGTTAATCATACTTTTATATTATATTAGTCACATCTTTATGTTATTTTAGTTATACCCTAATGTCTAGATACCATACCTTTATTTAATATTTTTAACTCTACAAAAACCCTAATTTCGCCATAATTTGTACATGTTTACCTTTATGCGATAATATTCATACATTTATGCGATATTACTTATACCTATATATCAACATAGTCATACCTTTATGTAATATATAAAGATACAACTAATATAACTAAAAGGTATATCTAACATAACTAAAAGGTATGACTGTTATAACTAAAAAGAATGAAAAGGTTAATATGTCTGCCTAAAAATATGTTAAGGTACAACTAGTTTTACAAAAGACATGACTAACATAACTAAAAAGTATGACTAACACTACTAAAATGTATAGTTAACATAACATAAAGGTCTGTCACCTGGGAGCATGTTTGGTGGGATTTTGTCCGCGACGTGGTGACCTGGTGGCGGATCGGATCGACTCGAGTACACGGATTTAGGATCCATGCACTACAAAAGTTTTTATCAATTTCAATACCACATGATTATCATTTTTTACCTTCAGCCAAAATTGGTTTCTCTAGCAAAATCAAACCAAATGTGCAGAAATCTAAAAGATAGTAATTTTTGTGACCCATAAACTTAATTAATGGACCAAATATCTAAAGATGCATACTTAGTGTAAAACGAATCCAACAATCCAAATTTTAGAAATATATGCAAATTAATTTTGTGGGATATATATTATTATAGTCTAATTAAGAATATAGGTCCTTTAAGTTTCATATATGTGTGTGTAAGTATCTTTACTTGTATGAGTTGAACTTACACAATTATATATATATATATATATACACACACACTTAGTTATTGTAGTTTACTGAGAGTCATGTCATTTTCTATTTCATATATAATGTATTTCAAAGTACTTCATATTTTATCTCATAAATGTATGCCATTGAACTATACTACATACACTAATAAAAATAAAAATATTGAAACATGGTAAGGAATTAGAAAGGGACTTTTCATTAATTTGATCTTAAGACAAATAAACCAGCTTTGATATAATCTTAATTTTAATATATAAAAGAGTTTATTATTTCTTTTACCCAGTAACTTATCGGGTCTGGCAATTTCAACCATTAACTTTTTAAGTCGACAATTTTATCTTTTAACTTTGAAAATTAAAAAATTTAGGTCAATTTCATCCCGAAATGCCATATTGGGGTCAATTGTCAAATTGGGCAATCAAGCCCTAATTTCGGGTTATTCAACCTAATTTGCTGATTTCGGGCCGATAATTTTATCCTTTAACTTTTTTTTTTCTACTTTTTTAAATACTCTTGTATTACTCTTAATTTTATTTAGTAAAAATCATTAAATTGATCGAATAGCCCAAAATTAGCGATTTTAGCCCAATTTGGTTTTTCGGGCTGATATTGGTCAAAATTTTCAAATATTAAATGATAAAATTGTCGGTCTGAAAAGTTAATGGTCGGAATTACCAGTAAAAAAGATAATAAACTCTGTATAAAAGGCCAAACATCTAGATCTTTATCGACACAAGTGTGTGGGTGTATATATATATATATATAAAATATTGATCACAAATTTATTCATTACATATTTATCAATATTCAATCACTGAGTCAATGTACAATAACTGCTCAGCCTTCTACCACCGTGAAGTGGGTGGCGAGTGGCGGCGGCGATGGTGCACATTGGTTGTAACACAAGCGAAGACAAACTCTAGGGTCATCGTTGCATTCGTCCATGCACTCATTGAAACAGGGGATAAAATCAGCAGCCACATTTTTTGCACTAAAATATAGCACCATCAATATCATACTAACCATAACCACATGCTCAATTGTTGGAGACTTCATTTTCATTTTTCTTATTTAATTATATATGTGAATTAATAATGTAGGCTGATTAGTATATATTGTTAAGACTCGGGGACGATACCTATTTATAATTTTGTTTGAAATATAATCTCCTCTTTGATTTATGTAATTCAATTTGAGTAATCTGTTTCCTAAAAAATTAAAAGTATAGAGAGATCAATGTACTTTGAGGCTGATTTAATTTGGTTTTATTGGGATTTCAGAAATCTTATTTGTTGCATGCATGCTGGGAATTGAGAGGAAATTAATCAGGGTTGATATAGGGATTGCCAATACTCCATTAATTAACTTGGATTAGGGTTTGTGTAATTCATATGCTGTGAAGTTAATTTAGAGATTAGCTAAATTAATTCAACCGTCAACCTTGTGTTTCACTTCAACAATACTCTAAAATTTCAAATCAGATCACTTGTACCAAATATCCATATACCACGCGTGTACCACATCCCAAAACATATTATATTGATTTTCAAATTAAAAGCGGTTATAAATTATAAGTTTTTTCCAATATCAAAACAACGTCGTTTTAATGTGGCACACAAATTAGATAAAGATTTTGGTACAGAGGATCCGGTCTGCTAAAATTTCACGCTAAATTATCTCAACCGTCAACAAATTTCACGCTAAATTATTTCAACCGTCAACCTTGTGTTGAATTCAACGCAAGTCAAATTTTGAGCTTTTTTTTTCTTTTGCTTTTATAGAATTAAATTATCTCAACCGCCAACAAATTTCACGCTAAATTATCTCAACCGTCAACCTTGTGTTGAATTCAACGCAAGTCAAATTTTGAGCTAATTTTTTTTCTTTTGTTTTATAAAATATCATGGAATATTCCTTTTTAATGTGAAGAATAGAGCACATTGTTGGAGATAGTCAGTTTTTACATGAAAATAATGTGAAAACTACATAATTTTTTGTGCATGTTAGCCATAGCCAAAACTCATTTTCCGATATGTAAATTATGAAGTATGGTTGTGGATTGATCACGTAAATAGATTTGTGAGATGGTATTATGTTAAAGTATCACTTCTCTTATAGTTTCTTTGTGTGTGTCATGATGTAGTAAACCAAGTCAATGAATACATTCTAAGTTCTTGTATTTTTATGATTTGTTTTGCTGCATCCACATATTCATTAATCTTTTTTTTTTTGTAATATAAATTTTATATTTTCTGAAAAGTTTTTTGAGGTTTTTATATATTCAACAATTAAGGTTATACATATTTTTCCTTAAAATTCTTAAATTGATGGTTTTTATAAGGTATCTTTACATGTTAGCGTTGAACTTATACACAATTATTTACTTAGTTTTGTTCCAAAAAAAAAAAAAAAAACTTAGTTATTAATTATAGTTTACTTATGGAAATGTCATTTTCTATTTTATAATGTATTTCGAAGCACTCCATATTTTATCTCATAAACATATGCCATTGAACTATACATCATACACTAATAAAACAAAATAAAAAAATTGAAACATGGTAAGGAATTAGAAAATGACTTCATTTGATCTTAAAGACAAATAAAACAGCTTAATTTGATATAATCTTATAAATTTTAATATATAAAAGGCCAAACATCTAGATCTTTTATTGACACGAGCTATATATATATATATATATATATATATATATATATATATATATATGTATAATAATGACCTCAAATTTATTTATTTATTACATATATAAGCTTGAATTAATCAGTGAGATGGTAACATTTGTTGAAACAGGAGGGCACACAAACTTTAGGGCCAGCCTTGCATACATTCATGCACTCATTGAAACACTTGGTAAAATCAGATGCCTCCACATTGTTTGCAGAAATAAATAGCACCATCATCATCATACTTATAACCATAAACACATACCCAATTCTTGGACACTTCATTTTCATTTTTTCTTATTTATTAATTATGTATACTGTGTATATATAATTGAGGTTGATTATTATATTGTTACGATACCTAGCTATTTATAATTTTTGAAATGTAATCTTCCTCGTTGATTTATGTAATTCCATTTAGGCAATTTGTTTCCTAAGAAATTAAATTGAGAGAGAGAGATGTACTTTAAGGCAGATAATTTGGGATTTTGGAAATCTTATTTGCTGCATGCATGCTGGGAACTGAGAGAAAATTAACCAGGGTTGGTATTTTATGAGATTATTAAAAAGTAACTTAGATTAGGGTTTGTAATTAATATGCTCTAAAGTTCAGAGATTTGGTCAATATATGTTTCAGTTAATGGGGTTAATTACAGAATAAAATATTTGCAGATTCCATAGTTCATAATCAGATATGAAAAGATTCAATATTAAATACGTTAAAATGTTAAGGTTTTACAGTAATGTTAGAGATGCCCTTAAAGGTATTACTCATATAATAAAAAGGTATAGAATGAAAATTTAAAAACTTAAAATTTCAAATGTAATTTTTCATTAATTTCTTCCTCGAATTTTCTGTAATAATCCTATATCACTGTAAGAAAAGGAGGATGAAGAGAAAGAAAAAGAGAAGAGATCGAGGAAAGAGCACTAATTCATTGCCTTAATTTAAAAATAAATAAATATATGTATATATTTTGGTTGACGGGTTGGAATATGGATTTACACAAAATTATTTATCTGCACCAGGTGCACGGATCCTAAATCCATGCAATGGGTCAACCCGATCTGGGGTGTATTTCACGCATCCCATGTGCGCCTCACACACCCACACGCATGCCCACGCGCCCAAACCCTATCCCAATCCCTAGCCCAAACCCTAATTTCACAGTTATGTTAGTCTAACATTTTAGTTTGAATAACCTAACATTTTAGTTACCATGTTCACATAACTTTTTCATGTATATGACAGACCTATATTACCATCTAAAAACCTTTATGTTGTAATAATATAACGTTTATACATAATAATTTAACATTTTCGTTATAATAATATAACATTATGTTATTCTTTAAATACACGAAAGTTATGCTAATATAATATAAATGTTAAATTATTATAATATAAAGAGTTTATTACTTGTTTCGCCTGTTAAGTTAGGGGGTTTGACAATTTAGGACAAAAAAATTTCGGGTTGGCAATTTAGAACATTAAGTTGTCGGGTCTCACCAATTTTACCCAATTTCAGCCCGAATTACTTATTTGGGTTGAAATTGCATGTTTTTTACACGTATCCCTTTACTTCGGATTCTGCAGGCTCAATTCACTGATGTGGCAGGTTATATATAGCTATGTGGCATTTGTGTATCAATTCTCTTCTCCTACGTGTAATAAAAAATGGGGCCCAGTGTGTACACATCACAATTAAAAAAGGGGACAAACCCAAAAGGAGGGAAAATTGGACCTTAAATAAAAAATTCCCCCCTAAATCCTGAGATGAACCCTAATTTCCCAAATTCTCTCCAAAATCCCGAGATAAACCCTCACTCGGATCATACTCCTCGTCGGAGCTCTGCAAATCAATTACAATATAGTCCATCAATCACCACCTCGCAACATCTAACGAGATTCGACAGAAGAAAAACAGATAATGCAGCGTTTGAGAATAAGAATAAATACCTTCGAACTCATCAGAGGAGGTGACGGAGGGACTGCGGTGACTTTTGGAGAAGAGATCTAAATTATCATCATTCGAATCCTTGGAATTAGGAACTCCGTTGAGGCTGAGACCTCGGCGGTGGTTGAGCGGACTATTCCAAGCGGCGCCGGTGATGGATTCTCTCAATGTCCGACTCATGGAGATTGAGAGCGATGTAAAATCAGAAAATGAAGAGAATCATGTATGGATGTGGAGCGGAGTAGCAGAGATGGAGCAGAGAAGAAAACAGGCAATGCTTGAGTGAGGGAAAATGGAGAAGAAAACGGAGTTGTCGAAGAAGGGAGCTACATAAGCAAATTGAGCCTGCAGAACTCGAATTAGGGGGTCACGTACTCGAATTAGGGGGTCACGTGCAAAAAACATAAAAAAAAAGCAATTTCAACACAAATAAGCAATTCGAGTTGAAATTTGACAAAATTGGTGAGGCCCGACAACTTGATGTCCTAAATTGTCAGCCCAAATTTTTTTTATCCTAAATTACCAGACCCCTAACTTAAAAGACGAAAAAAATTATAAACTCTAATATAAGAGTTTCAGTTATAATACATGAATTTTTATAGTGAGTTATGACATAAATTAAAAAAAAAAAATATATATATATATATTATATATATATATAAGATAACTGAAAGTTCCAACCAATAAGAATCCTAATGAACCTAAAAAAACGATAAGGAGATTCTCTAGAAGAAATACGGGCTTCTGGCGGCAACATGCTTGGTCCTGCTTATGGGGTTTTCGGGAAGGGAGGATTAGAGAAATCCTATTGATTGCAGCTTTCTCCAGACCTCCGGGAAAAGCATGAAAAAAAAACGGCTCGAATGGTACAAAGTGATACACTCTCGCAGGGTTGTATATTCTTCATGTTGATCAACAATGATTACAATGTCGGGTAACCCTGTCATATATTTAATCTCGCCCAGCAAGTATTCAGTTTCACCAGGAGACTTACTTCACATTATATATATATGAGCGCTAATCCGGGTCTGATCCAATCTGACCCGACACCATCGGCACATCCAATTACATAGATCATGATTCATACACTTGATGCATACAAATATTACTCATGAATTTAAGATCGGTAAATATATGGATTTAAGATCCTTAAATTTATGTGCATATAATAGATTTTTATATGTGACGGTTTTAAGAATCCAATTTCATGATTCAGAATTTGAGTAAAGTTCGTGAGTTCCTTGTAAATATAATCTTAAAACAAAATAAATGTATAAGCAAAAAAAAAAATGAAAATTTCGATATTTTAATAAAACAAAACTAAATATATATAGATGCAGTAAAACAGAACATAAAAATTTCATTGACATGGTAATCACTACATCAATGGGCCGTACAAGAAAACATCTTGCCATTTTATTCTAATACTAAAACAGCCCATTAAAATTGCCCAAATTAAGAAATATGTTTAATTAGGGTTCTTCACCAAGATTCTCCGGCGAACCTTGACCTTGAACGGCGGCGGGGGACGGCGGAGTCAGGACGGCGGATTGGTCCAACACCGAGCATTTTGCAATACACCCGGTGGTGCAAACAGGTCCGTTATGGCAATTTTTCATACAATTTGAAAAGCAACTTCCATGAACACACACAATTACCATCATCAATGTGAGAATTGCCACTTTGATTTTCGTATTTTCCATTTTTGTAATAATTTCTTGCTTGTTGGGAGGATGGGATATATATATATATATAGATTTCAAGAATTCATCAAGAATTAAAGTGATTTTCTCATAAATATTAAATGCAAGGAAATCTATATTTTGACTTCATTATATTTATGTACGCTTGGATTAAGAGATAACATTTGATATCTTTTGAAATCTACTTTTATTTAAGTTGTTATTTGAAAGATGGTGAATATAAATTGTTAGAGACAAATTAAAATGAAAGTGGAAAAGAAGATGAGATGGACTATCTATCTATGTTAAATAGAGATAGTAGCATTTATGAAAGTCAGTTGTAGATTAATGGATCATTAATTGGAATTTCCTCCTTTTCTTTTTCTTCTTTACCATTTAAAATAGCTGGCAATTTTATTTTAATAGAATTTTCAGACTTTATAGATATATTTTGTATTTTTTGCAAATAGTAGTAATTACAAATTGCAAATTAAAAAAACGTATATGCATATATAAATAATGCCTCATCCTTTCAGCAAATGTAGTAGCTAAAAACCTAATTGCATAAACCTTTTAATTGCCTCCATTTGTCTTGGCCAATGCAGTGGCAATTACTTTATATGGTAACAACTAAAATCTAATATTTCCTTAATTAATTATGAATCAAAGGTAAAATATGTGGTTAAATTTGCACGGGTAAGATAGAGAAATAAGTCATGATTATAATATCTCTGTATATTATTTGAGAAAATTAAAAAATTGGTCTTCCAGGTCATGAGGTCATTCGATTTGGTCCTATTAATTGAAAAATGATTTCATTTTTGCAAAAACAGTCTCGTGTTTTCCAAAAATTACAAGCTTATCCCAAAAATCAAATGACTTAAACACATGTGCCTCTCACGTGCCCGTCGCCTTCCCCCTGCCTAAGGATATCAGTGACTGCAGATATGGAAATTGCAAATTTACATTTGCAACTTCAAAAAAGAGAAAAAACTCATTTTGATCAATTTGTTAGAAAATGTTTGTTTGTTAATTGTTATACTTGAGCTATAAAAGCGTTCTTAATTGGGAGTGGATTGCATTTTTTAAGTATTCTGAAAGCTGTTTTTTGCTTGGAAAAATATCAATTTTTGAATTCGAGTGACAATCTAAAAAATTCGTAATGTAAGGATAGCAATCTGAATGTTTTTCTTTTTCTATTTTTTTTTTAATAATTCAAACACCAAGTTGAAAAAAATGCTAAATAGATAGGATGTATTTTGGTATTAATTCTATTCAACCTCCTGTGAGACAGTCTCACTAAATTTTAATGTATTGCGTGAGACGGGTCAACCCACGATTCAATCACCCATAATCCAAACCCTACAATTCGCATATTGTTTGTGGGTATGTGGCTCCATCTCACCGTCTCACATGAGTTTTTGTGAATAAATAATTTGTCTCGAATATAGCACGTCGCAATTAAGGTATATATATTTTGCCATATATTATAAACTATGTCACGATTTTTTATTTTTTTTTATTTAATTTAGACATCAAGTTGAAAAAATAATAAAGTAGAGGATATATTTTGGTATCAACTCTATTCAGTAATAAATAATTCAGTCTTGAATATAGCATGTGTCAATTAAAGGTAAAGAGATATTTTGCCATTTACTATTTTATGTCACAATATTAATATGTGGAGTATTGCCTTAATTTAAATCACATGTTTTCCTCATGATCATGCTTTCAATGTTTTATTCCATGTAAAACAAATAATACATGACAACTATAACCTATAAATACCAATCCCAAATCAAGTAGAGGATATTCATACACATATAAATAAAAACATAAAAATAAAAGATGAAATATTCAAGATTGGGACATGTGGTTGGTATGGTGGTGGTGATACTATTTATGGCAAATTATGAAGCAGTAGCAGATGGTTATGAGTCACGCTTCTTAAAATGCATGAGTACATTGACCTCGAGATCGTTACGCGATAAAATTAATTAAATTTCTTTCCTAACCTAACCAATTAGTAGTTAGGGCATGTCAAAGTCGATCCCATGAGGAGTGTAGAATAAACTATATCACATATGTTCAATTCAAGAGACAGAAAAAAGTGGGGGTTTTCAGATTGATTAACTATCACTAAATTAAATAAAATAAACCTAGAAAGCAAATTAAATAAAGAATCAATTGATACAGATATTCCAGTTAACAGTTCAATTATCCCCCGATATCAATTATTCTCTAATCAATGTATTACCCATCTTCCAGATTATCATGAAATTATCATCCCTAGTCTAACAACAAGCTCTGTTAAACTGAATCGTCTCTTAAGATTAGTTAAATTAGGATACGATCTCTAATTAACCCTATTTAATTGAATAACCTATAATAAGCTCTCTAGATTTAATTCATCGAATGCATTAATCACCAAGATGATAGGATGAACTAGACTCCGAATACACAAGCTCGATTCGATAATCTAGGATTATGTTACCCTAGAGATGTACGACCTCTAGTTTACCACTTATGTAAATTAAACTACAACAATTAAGATTCATGATTTAAGATTCTAGCAATCAATTATCAAACATTTAACCTAGGTGATTAGGCTAAATCAAACATCAATAATTGAAAACATTATGCACAGATAACATAATCAATTTCAATCAAACATCGAGAGGGAAATACGTGATTAATTAGAAAATAAATAGATATACGAGTTCAAATATCCCTGCTAACCGGAATTAAAAGATTAGTCGAGCATCTTCGAGAGTAAATCCACAATAGTTGTTGAGAAATCCATCATCAAATTAATCTCTAAATAAAGAATAAACTATCCTAACTCTCTTTCTCTCTCTAAATTCTCTCTCTCTAATCTTTCTCCTAATCCCGTAGGTATGTTTGTTTAGGGATTATGTGGGATTGAGAAAATCTTGACTTTAAAATCCTGGATTTTGTAGTAAAGGTAAGTAGTAAAAATATATGTTTGTTTAGGATTTTGTAGTGTAGGATTATACTGTAGAAGTCAAATCAATGCTGGAAAATGTGAAATAATGTAATATTTTATTTTGTAGATATAAGTGGTAATAATAGAGTATGATTGTATTGGTATTTTGTAATCCAAATTGAAGTCTCAAAACAAACATACTTCGGGAATTTTGAAATCCTAAATCCTGACTATTGAATTCCTTTCCAAACATACCCACGTGAATCATCCAAATATGCCCAGAGAAGTTAAAAGGTTATTGTAGTTTGGGGAGCACTCCAAATTCTGTTATCCTAGGCATGTGGACGAGTTTTAAACCCTAAGGAGATGGACTTTCTTCATTTTTAGGCCCAAAAACTCGCTCAGGATTTCGCTGGACCGCGATGAGCTTCACACTAGCAGACTGGGTTGACACTGGGTTTCCCAGTGTATTGGGCGTTTGAGCCCAAATTGACCCAACTTTGTTCCGGCTTCATTTCTCGGCCCACGAACATATCTCTTGGCTCGAAAATACTCCAAAACTCCTGAAATAATATAGAAAATAATATATGAAGTAATTGAGGGCCGAAAACACATATAGGTACAAAAACGGTGCATTTAATTATCTAAAAGATTATAAAATCACAAATATATCCACAATAAAATGCACTTATTTTCTACCTATCATACATGTTATGCAAAAGCAGTTGAATGTGCTGCAGGTTGTAGATCTCAATGTAGGTATTTGCTGTGTTGACGTCAGATTTTGTATGGCACAAAATCCTAGCCTAACACAAAGAAATCTCGATCCGGCTTAAAGAAATCGAACCGAATAAGAAGTGCAAGAATCGAATAAAACAAGAAAAAGAATGGCCCGGTGCCTACTCGGGCAAATTTGCTAGGCTTATTCTGGTCGGTCAGTTTTGGCCGGCCAGAACGCTTTTATTATATGAACTGAGAGAAAATTAACTCTTAATTGCTTGAGTGCCATCCATCCGGAACCCCTTTTCGAGGTTTCCTAACCCTATTTATAGACTAATTCTAAGATATATATTACTTGATCATTAAGGAATAAATCCCTCGAATCTAGGATCTAAAGAAGGTAAAAAACTAGATCTAATCCTATCCAAATCAGACCAAATTTGATGTGGGATTTGTTTCCCTTTTTATTGGACTTCTTTGCGCGAATCAGCCCAGCTAACCCTACGCGGATCTTCTGGTCGGGCCATCCAGTATACTGGTCGGGTCCGCCGACTGGACTACTGCGGATCAGGTTTCCATTCTAGTCAGCTTGAGTACGCTCGACTCGGGGAGATCTTCTGCTCGTCGGCTCGGGTAATTTTTAGTGGGGCACAACACTAGCCCCTTAGGCCGTGGCCAGTTATTGGTCTGGTCGGGGCCTAACCCCATTTAGCCCTGCCACAACAAATTGCCCCCGAGCCGCTGCTCGTCTAAAATTCGAAACTGGAGGACACGCGTCAAGATCTGGCCACGTGTCACAATCTCGGTGGCCGGAAGTCGAAAAGACGTGATGCTCTACTATAAATAAGTGAGAAACAAACTCTTTTCTCCACTTCTCTTCTTCGCGATCTCCAAACTCTCGCTCTTCTTCACTTTCTGTCCGAGCAACAAAGGCCGACCTAAAGTCTCCGTCCAAGATATACTGTCCTCCAACGTCCCAAGGTATATATATTTGTTTTAACTTATGGCTCCAGACTCGTCTACTGGTGGTTCGGTGCAGGATTACGACCAGGGGGTCGATCCTGCATCCGAACCATCGTACTCCTGGACCTCCAGCTCTTCCGACTCGTCCTCGTCTTCCGACCCAGGAAACACTCCTACTGCTCAGCCGACTGGCGATGCAAACAACGGGCCGACTTCCTCAGCTCGAGGCTTAGGCGAAGCCAGCACCTCGGGGCGGGAAATTTCTGTCATCCCCGAGGGGATTCCCATCTGTGTCGCCTCAACCGGACGACTGGCTCGTCGAAGTGCCTCGAACCCTGACTCGGAGGCCTTTGACTGTCCGTCCTATGCCACCATCGCTGAGCTGAACAAATGGCGCACTCTCTTTGATATTCCTGAGAGGGTAACTTTCTCGGTCCCCCATCCGGCGGATCGGATGGACCAGCCGCCAGAAGGTCAGGTTGCCATCAGCGTCCGAGCTCTGGAAGCCGGATTGCGTTTCCCCCTTGCCTCTACCTTGGCCGGCTACCTCGCGCAGTGGGGAATCGCTCCGGGCCAGCTGCACCCCAACGGATGGACATCTATCATCGGCTTGGTGGTGTTGTTTTGGCATTTCGGCCTGGGAGTTCCGAGCCCCCATGAGGTGGCATGGATGCTCAGGCTAAAGATGGTTCCCGGCCTGAGGAACCATTTTTACTATTTGTCGGTACGGAAATACCGACCTCAATTGGTGCGATGTTTGCCATCGTCCATCAAGGACTGGCGCGGCAAGTGGTTCTGGGTCGGTGGAGAGTGGATCGACTCATCCGTCCGGGTTAACTGCCCGACCTGTTTTGGGGACGCCCAGGGTATTTAATGTTTTAACTTTTTATGGTTTATTAACGTCTCTTCTGATCGTTAACTTCTTTCTGTTCTGCAGATATCACACCAAAGAACCTGGTGCTCGGTGAGACCTTCCTGCGGAAGCTGCGCTACCTCCGTGATATCTCCTCCGAGGCACAGAGGCATTATAGGGTCCTGATCACCTCGGAGAAACTCCGTGGTGCCGGTTTGGTCTTGCCATTTCGCGCTTCTCCTTCTCCCGTTCAAGGTGAGTCTCTTATCACTTGTTTGATTAACTTTTATCTTGCTTCTCTGACCGGTCTTCGTTTCAGTTTCCCTTCCCGGCCAGGGTATCTCTATTAGGATGGACCCTGCTGAGCGCCTCCGACAACGCTCCCAACGTGCATCAGCCCCTGCTCGGGGTGCCCCCGCTTCTGCCCGAGGGCGGGGTGCTGCTCGCCCTGTACCATCCCGGGGCACTGGTGTTCGTCGGCCATCTGGGTCCGACGCGGCGCCGAATAAGAGGGCTCGGCTTGAAGAGGGTGGCCCTTCAACCGCAGGCCGACCATCTGCTCGGCCAGTGCCTGCCTCAGGCCCGGGATCGAGTCTGGCTGGGTCGGTCAGTATCACTGGCTGGGACCCCGAGCGGGTCACTCATACCGAGGAGTGGCTGGGGCGGAGGCCTCCCTTCCAGATCAGCTTCGCCCGCGCCCGCTCTCCGACCGAGGACACCAACCTCCCATCAGGGGTGGCGGAGTCCATGGAGGCTCCTGCTCGGGCTTGGACTGAGGAGCTGGAGGACTATGCCCAGCACATGACTGGGATCGATCTGGGTACCTGCTCCTCCATCCTTCTTGCCCAGGCCTCTGTCTTCTCTTGGAGGGCCCAGGCCGCCCACGAAGCTAACCGGGTTAGGTACGAGCGTCGGCGGGATGAGCTGCGTGATGCTCGGAATGAGGTGGCCACACTCAAAGATCAGAAGGTCACCCTGTCCGCCAAGTTGGCCTCTTCCCAAGAGCGGCTTGATGAGGTGACCCGGGCCACGGAGATTGACCGGCAGAGGGTGGCGGACCTTACGATGGAGGTTTCTCGGCTTCGGGGCGAGCTGGAGGAGGTCCGGGCCTACCAGCTGGATGAGATGACGGTTGCCCAGAAGTTCAAGTTGTCCGCAGAATACAAGTACGAAAGTATTCTGACCTACGTCTTGTCCTATATGGACAACATCCAGACCAACCGTGCTGCCGGCGTGGACGACAAGCCGCTGATGGAGGCCCTGGCCTCCTTTCTGGAGAAACAGCCCCTGCCCGCTTATCATCTCCGGATGATGGATGACCTGGCGGGGTTCCTCCCACCGGGGTCCGAGCATCTCCTCAGGCCGGCTCCGCCCATCGAGTTCATGTCGATGCATCCCCCTGCTGACCCTGAGGCCGAGGAAGGCGGCGACGTCGGGGTTGTTGGGGGCGGCTCGGATGAGGCGGCTGAGGCGGAGGTGGCGGTGGAAGCGGATGGGGCGGCCGCGGTTGCCGAGGCGGATGATGTAGTTGTCGGGGATGTCGAGGTGGTCGACATTGATGAGCGATGACTCTTTTGTCCCCTTCATTTTCTTCCTTCAATTTAATATCGTGGTCGTGAGTTGCTGCCAGGTGTGCCTAGTAAGCAGGTGGCACTTCATGCTCGTTATTACATTGAAGGCCCCCGACCAACAGTGTCCTCCTCTATTCATGTCTAGTTCGGATCTTTCGTGTTTCGCTTGTTCGGCTTTCTGTTTTTTGTAAGAGGTTCCGGCCTCCAAACCGGCTTTTTGTGAATGTTAATGTTTTTTCCAAACATATAGAGGCTCGTTTGATTCTTTGGCCGGACTGTTTGTGGTCGGAACTTGACCGAGCCCCTGATGAAAATCCGAGCCCCGACTTATTTACTAGGATTGTGAATCGTCTTGACTGATTCGGAACCCTACTTGGTCGTCCTACCTTTAGATCGGGTTTCTGAGCTCTGCGGGTGAGCTTGGGTTGGCCGAAGCCTTGGAATCGAAACCCTTAAATTTGACCTCGCGTTCGGCTGGCGAGCTCGGGGTGGGCCGAGGCCTCTGTAGGCCGAAGCCTTTGTGGGGTCGGAACCCTTGTGGCTCGAAGCCTTAGTGGGCCGAAGCCTTAATGTTTGGCCTCAAGCTCGGCTGGCGAGTTCGGGGTGGGCCAAAGCCTTTGTGGGGTCGGAACCCTTATGGGCCGAGGCCTTAGTGGGGTCGGAACCCTTGTGGCTCGAAGCCTTAGTGGGTCGAAGCCTTAATGTTTGGCCTCAAGCTCGGCTGGCGAGCTTGGGGTGGGCCGAAGCCTTTGTGGGGTCGGAACCCTTATTTGGGTCGGAACCCTCGTGGGGTTGGAACCCTTGTGGCTCGAAGCCTTAGTGGGGTCGGAACCCTTATGGCTCGAAGCCTTAATGTTTGGCCTCAAGCTCGGCTGGCGAGCTTGGAGTGGGCCGAAGCCTTTGTGGGGTCGGAACCCTTATTTGGGTCGGAACCCTCGTGGGGTTGGAACCCTTGTGGCTCGAAGCCTTAGTGGGGTCGGAACCCTTGTGGCTCGAAGCCTTAGTGGGTCGAAGCCTTAATGTTTGGCCTCAAGCTCGGCTGGCGAGCTTGGAGTGGGCCGAAGCCTTTGTGGGGTCGGAACCCTTATTTGGGTCGGAACCCTCGTGGCAGCAAGTTTTTATATCAAGAATAGAATTTATTCAGAGTAAAGGGAAAATTACATATGAATGAAAATAACCTAAATGAACTAAAATCTAGTGATAATACTTCTTCAGATGTTCTGCATTCCAAGGCTTGGGAATCTTTTTTCCGCTTAGGTCGGCTATCTCATATGCGCCTCTGGTCAGTACTCGAACTACCTGATACGGTCCTTCCCAGTTTGGTCCGAGCGGGCCGGCATTGAGCTCTTTTGTGTTCTGCAGTACTTTCTTTAGGACCAGGTCTCCGGCCTCGAGCTTTCTGGCTCGGACTTTGGAGTTGTAGTATCTTTCGCTTCTCTGTTTGTAGATCGAATTCTTTAGCTCGGAATCTTGCCTTTTTTCTTCCAACAAGTCTAAGCTGTTCAGCATTGCGACTTCGTTGTCCTGTTCCTGGAAGTTCTGAGTTCTCCATGTGGGCATACCAACCTCGACTGGTATGACGGCTTCCGAGCCGAAGGCCAGGCTGAAAGGTGTTTCTCCTGTGGAAGTTCTGGCTGTTGTTCGGTATGACCAGAGTACGCCTGGTAGCTCGTCCGCCCATGTTCCCTTCAAGTTCTCGAGCTTGGCTCTCAAGGTGTGTTTGATGATTTTGTTTATGGCCTCCACTTGGCCATTGCCCTGGGGGTGATAAGTTCGCGCAGAACTCATTGAATCCCGACGAGTCGAATTGCCGACCATTATCGGAGACCACGGAGTGTGGAATGCCGAAACGACATATGATGGACTTCCAAACGAAGTCGGTTATTTTGGGCTCGGAAATCTTTACGAGCGGCTCGGCTTCTGCCCACTTAGTGAAATAGTCAACCGCTACGATTGCGAATCTCACACCTCCTCTGCCGGTCGGTAGAGGCCCGATCAGATCAATTCCCCATTTGGCGAACGGCCAAGGCGTGATTACCGAATTCAGCTCTTCTGCTGGTGATTTCATCAGCGGGGCACACTTCTGGCATCTCTCGCACTTGCGTGCAAAGTTAATTGCATCTTTTTTTAAGCTCGGCCAGAAATAGCCCTGCCTGATAATTTTGAAGGCCAAAGCCTGCCCTCCTGTGTGATTCCCGCAAATTCCTTCGTGCACTTCTCGCAGTGCGTAATTGGCCTCGTGCTCGTCCAAGCACCTTAGTAATGGTAGGGAAAAACCTCTTTTGTAAAGGATTCCGTCCTTCAAAGTGTATCGGGCAGCTCGTATCCTCAGTCTTCGGGCCTCGATTACGTTATCGGGCTCCTTCCCCCCTTTCAAGTATTGGATGATCGGAGTCATCCAAGTATTCTGCTGCTCGGTGTTGTATATTGTCTTTTGTTCCAGAACTGAGCTTTCTATCATTCCGATATTTACCGAGCCAATATCTTCTGCTCCTTCACTTGTTGCCAAACGGGCCAGTGCGTCGGCTTGGGCGTTTTTTGCTCTCGGAACTTGTTCTGCTCGGATATTCTTGAAGTCTGCCAGGGCTATCTCCACCGACCTCAGATATCTGGCCATCTTCTCATCCCTAGCGGCGTATTCTCCCGAGACCTGGTTGACGACTAGAAGTGAGTCGCTGAAAACCTCGAGGTCGTCTGCCCCAAACTGTTTGGCCATCTCTAACCCGGCCAGGAGTGCCTCGTATTCTGCTTCGTTATTCGTTGCTGGAAACTTGAAACGTAATGCTGAGCAGAAATATTTGTTATTGGGGCTGATCAGAACGATCCCAGCCCCAGCTGCCGCCATCGTGGATGACCCGTCCACGAACATCTTCCAGGGCCTCTCGACCTTTTCCTCTTGTAGGACCACAACGGGGGTGAACTCGGCGATAAAGTCTGCTAGGGCCTGTCCCTTTACTGTTGTTCTCGGCGAATAATGGAGGTCGTACTGCCCGAGTTCGACCGACCACTTAAGTAGTCTCCCTGAGGCATCTGGTCGGCTTAAGACTTGTTTCAAGGGGAAATTCGTTAGGACTTCGATCTGATGGGCCAGAAAATAAGGCCTCAATTTTCTGGCCGAGATGACCAGAGTATACGCCAGTTTCTCCATGGCCGGGTATCTCAGTTCGGCGTCGTGCATTGACTGGCTCACATAGTACACTGGTTGCTGGGAACCTTTTTCTGCTCGGACAAGTACCGCGCTTACGGCGTAAGACGACACTGCTAGGTAGAGTTGTAACTTCTCACCTGCTTCTGGTTTGGCGAGTACTGGGGCCTCCACTAGTGACCTTTTTAGTTCTTCAAGAGCTTTTTGGCACTCAGCGTCCCATTCGAAATTTCCATCATTTTTAATCAGTTTGAAAAAGGCTTTGCACTTATCCGTTGATTTCGAAATGAATCTGTTCAGTGCTGCCACTTTCCCTGTTAGGCTCTGGACATCTTTTACTCTCCTCGGGGGAGTGAGCTTCATTATTGCCGAGATCTTTTCGGGGTTAGCTTCGATTCCTCTCTGGCTTACCATGTAGCCGAGGAACTTTCCTGATCCGACCCCAAAGGAACACTTCTTGGGGTTCAACTTCATCCTGTACTTCCTTAGGATGTCGAACATTTCTGCTAGATCTTTGACGTGGTTCTCTTTCTTCTTCGACTTGACTAACATGTCATCTATGTAGACCTCCATGGTTTTTCCGAGCTGAGCAGCAAACATTTTGTTGACCAGTCTTTGATATGTTGCTCCTGCGTTCTTCAGGCCAAAGGGCATCATTCTGTAACAGTACAGTGCCCGATCAGTGATGAACGTCGTATGTCGTTGGTCGTGCTCGGCCATAGGGATCTGATGGTATCCCGAATAAGCGTCCATAAAACTCATGATTTCGTGCCCTGCTGTTGTGTCGACCAGCTGGTCGATGTTCGGCAATGGAAAGCAATCCTTGGGGCATGCTTTGTTGAGGTCGGTAAAATCTATGCACAATCTCCATGCCCCATTCGCCTTTTTACTAGAACTGGGTTGGCCACCCAGACGGCATAATCGCATTCCCTTATGAAACCGTTCCCGAGTAATTTTTGAACTTCCAATTCTAAACCTTGATATCTGTCTGGACTCAGTCTCCTCCTCTTCTGTATTATCGGCTTAGCAGCTGGGTCGATGTTCAGGTGGTGGCATGCGTCCTCGGGTCGGATGCCCTCCATGTCTTCGTGGCACCAGGCGAAGACGTCTGTGCTCCTTTTGAGGAAGTTTATTAGTTCTCCCCTGAAAGGTTCTTTCAGCTCCTTGCCGATTTTGAGCTCTAGTTCGGGTCGGCTCTCATCTAGTTGGACCACCTCCAATTCTTCGATAGGTGTTGCTCTGCTCGGTGGTGCATCCTTCCTCGGATCCAATGTTTCCCATTCTTCGATGGTTGGATTTCCGTCATTTGCCCCCGTAACTGTGAGGCCGCTTGTTCTTAAGTCAGTGTCGTCCTCGATTATTATGGTCGGAGTCCGGACTTTTGACTGTGTGGTTTCGGAGTTGGGGTCGGCCGATTTTTCCGTGCATCCAACCGGGTCATCTATCTCCATCACATTGTGTTCGGATTGGTCGGCTGATGATGATTCGATGATGTTGAGCTCTCTCAGCCTCAGGCCCGACTCGCATTCCCGAGCCGCCAACTGATTACCTCGAATGACGAAAATGTTTTCCCCTACCGGAAACTTGATGGCCAGATGATGTATTGATACCACTGCCCTCAACTTTGCCAACAATGGTCGGCCCCAGATCGCGTTGTAAACTGAATTTAGGTCTACTACCTTGAATTCAGCTGTTGTGTAGACAGCTTCGTCCCCGGTTCCGAATATGACTTTCAACTCGCATTTCCCGATCACGCGCGTGACTTTTCCCCCGAAACCTTGAATTGAGTCAGAGCAGGGCACGAGGTCGGAGGCGGGAAGTCCCATCCTTCTGAAGGTGTTCAGATGGAGTATGTTTGCATAACTCCCAGTGTCGACCAGAACTCTGTGGACCATGGTGAGGCAGATATTTAGAGATACTACCAGGGCGTCGTTGTGCGGCTGCACTATTCCCTCAGAATCCTGCTCGGTGAAAGTCAGTGGTGGATGGACTGGCTCTGGCCTCGGGGGGTTACATCGTTGGTAACTATTCCTTGCATCCCTGAGCTGCTCTCTCCTCATTCTTTTTTAGAGCCTTTGTTCTCCACAGTTGTTGTTTACGAGGGTGTGAATTTCGCGGATGGCCCCTAGCTGCGGCGGTGGTGGGGGTTGCTGCTGTTGTGGCCTTTGCTCGGCGTTTTTGACATATTCCTTCAGATGGCCTCTGTCGATCAGCTTCATGAGCTCGATCAGGAGGGACCTGCATTTATCCGTGTCATGTCCTGGGGACTTATGATACTGGCAATACCTGTTCTGATTTAACCACTTGGGGTCGGCTCTGATTGGTCTCGGGGCCGGTAGAACATTCTGGCCTTGTAGGTCGGTCAAAACTTGGGCCGGGCTGACTGTTAGGATATGTCGGACTCGGTCCAATTCCTCGTTCTGGTATACCTTGAACTCACCTGGAGGCTTGAAAGGCGTGTTCTTCCTTTTCTCTTTTCCTTCTTTTTCTGAGATGGGTTTTTCCTCTGGTATGGCCTCCTCTGCTCCGATGTACCTTTCTGCCCTGCTCAAAAAGTCGTGGTATGTTTTGGGGCCGTGTTCGTGGACATTCCACCAGAATCTGGTTTTTGGGCGGAGGCCAGCCATAATTGCCATGAGTACGGCATCGTCCGACACGTGCTCCATTTCCAAGACGAGCTTGTTGAATCTGTCCATGTAGGACCTTAGTGACTCATCCTTGCCTTGTTTGATGTTCACCAATCTCTCCTTCGGTATTGACCTGGTCTTCGAACCCATAAATTGTGTTAGGAAGAGGTCGGTCAGCTCCTCCCATCCTTTAATTGAAGAGTCTGGCAACGATCGGAACCATCTTTGAGCTCGGTCTCCCAACGTGAGGGGAAAAGCTTTACACATGAGCTCTTCCCCGACTCCTTGCAGCTCCATCCAAGAGGCATATTTGTCGATATGCGAGTTCGGGTCAGTCTCGCCGTTGTAGAGGCCGATCGGTGGTACTTTGAATTTTGTGGGGGTAACTCGGTCAGAGATCCGATCTACAAAAGGAGAGTTTTTCTTCCGCCTTTTTTCCTGTTCAGGCTTCGGTTTTTTGGCTTCGATTTCGGCCAGCCTTTGCCTTAGCTTTCTCTCCTCTTCCTCTTCGGTGATGGAAAGTCTGTATTCTTTCCTCCTCTCATTCTGTCGCTGCTCGTTCCCGAAGTCCAGGGTTCTCTGAGATTTCCTGGCTTCGCGAGCAGAAGCCGGTCCTATCCGATCAAATACGCTCCGCGTCTTGGTCAATGCCGCAGATCGGGTCGGGCAGCGTTGAGTTTCTGGTAGACTTTCGTCCAGCGATGGGGTTTCCTCTCGTCGCTGGTCGGTCTCCATTTCTTTCCCCCTGTCCTTCCGCTTCTTCCTCGACCCGTCTGAAGATTGTGTGTCCTCGAGATCGTGGGCTCTACGGCTCCTCTCCCTGGCCTCGGCTTCCCTTAGTCTCTGACTAAGCTGGAGCATCCTGGCCCTGATCTCCTCCGAGTTCATCTCGGTCTCTCTGGCCTCCGTTACCAATGGGATCCCAACAAGATTCCTTCCGAGTGGAGTGTTGGTAACGATCCCTGGGATATCATGCAGCTGCCGTTGGTTAGAGCTACCAGGCAACAGAACCTGGTTCTGGGGATCGGATGAGATCCTCAGGTCTTCGCGATTATCAAATGTGTTGGTTGTCATCGAGCTATGTGTCGGAGGTTCCCCCCTCCTTCTAGCGCCAAATGTTGACGTCAGATTTTGTATGGCACAAAATCCTAGCCTAACACAAAGAAATCTCGATCCGGCTTAAAGAAATCGAACCGAATAAGAAGTGCAAGAATCGAATAAAACAAGAAAAAGAATGGCCCGGTGCCTACTCGGGCAAATTTTCTAGGCTTATTCTGGTCGGTCAGTTTTGGCCGGCCAGAACGCTTTTATTATATGAACTGAGAGAAAATTAACTCTTAATTGCTTGAGTGCCATCCATCCGGAACCCCTTTTCGAGGTTTCCTAGCCCTATTTATAGACTAATTCTAAGATATATATTACTTGATCATTAAGGAATAAATCCCTCGAATCTAGGATCTAAAGAAGGTAAAAAACTAGATCTAATCCTATCCAAATCAGACCAGATTTGATGTGGGATTTGTTTCCCTTTTTATTGGACTTCTTTGCGCGAATCAGCCCAGCTAACCCTACGCGGATCTTCTGGTCGGGCCATCCAGTATACTGGTCGGGTCCGCCGACTGGACTACTGCGGATCAGGTTTCCATTCTAGTCAGCTTGAGTACGCTCGACTCGGGGAGATCTTCTGCTCGTCGGCTCGGGTAATTTTTGGTGGGGCACAACAGCTGCTCACTGATTTAACCATGGTCAAAGGTTAACCATGGTTGAAGGTTAATACAGATCATGTATGGGTTAATGTGTTTTCTTTTGCAATAAATAATGGAATTTATTATTATTATTATTATTGATGACTATGTATTATTAAGAAATGATTTTGTAGCCTTCAACTACCATGAATAATATTACAAATTTAAAATAGGAATAAGGGAAGGGTTGTAACCTTCAACTTAAGCAATCGACAAAGTAGAACAATTTCAAGAATTATTTAGAACTCGAGTTTCAAGTGATGATAATTATCGATCGTTTCATGAAATCTTGATATATAACTTGCATTCTCAATCGATCTAATTAAATGAAATTAAAAAAAAAAAAGACATGATATATAAAACCAAATTAAATAGGCAGTTAATTATTTAGTTTAGATCCATTTATTTTACTTCATTATTAAGTCATACTAGTACTACTGCCGCACGATGCACGGTTTATTATTTATTATGACAATATATACGATTTGTAATAATATAATGAAGTTGTTATATTAAAAGGTTATATTTATTATGACAATATATACGATTTGTAATAATATAATGAAATTGTTATATTGATTTGTAATAATATAATGAAATTGTTATATTAAAAGGTTATTCATAACATCATATTATTTCGAAATTTGTAAAACTCCATGTTTTTTTCTTTTTTGAAAACATCAATATTCAACAACTAAATCTGAAAATAATAATAATAATAATAATAATAATAATAATAATAATAATAATAGTAGTAGTAGTAGTAGTTTTTGTTTGTGAGTTTTAATTTCAGAATAATTAAGAAGTGATTAATTATACTTACTAATATGTTTTGTTCAAATTTTTGTTCCTTTATATTTTAGAATTATTTTTAGAATTTGTAAATAATTTTCTGCATTTTTTAGATGGATTAGTTCAAATTTAGGTTTCAAATTAATTTTACACTTTAAAAAAATATTTTCTTAGAATTTTGAAACCATTTGTCAGATTTTTTTCAAAACATATTATATATATTTTTTAAAATTTTTAGATTAATTATATCTATTTATTTGAAATAATTTTGAATAAATTACCAAATATTTTTATTAAAAAAAATATTCAGTTTATTGATTTTTATATCTTACACAATTAATATTACATATATATTTGAATTAATTTTTAAATTTTATTTGTTCATTTTAGATTGTTAGACTTAATCTCACAATCTTATTATTATTATTATTATTATTATTATTATTATTATTATTATTATTATTATTATTATTAATAATTTCAGATTTTATCATTATTTTAATATTTTTATTATAGTTTTCAAATTTTTAAACATTTTACAACTCTTCATAAAATGAAATTTATATTTTAAAACGATTTTGCACAAATATATATTAAAATTATAAACTAACTTTCAACATTTTTAATTTTAATTTTGATAATGTTTAAATTTCATTATTTTTAAAATTTAATCATATCATTAAAATATAATCATATCATTTAAGATAATTTCTTTTGTTTCATCTCTACTTCTATATATAGATTATAAGATAGCTTATTATGTAAGATATATGCGAAACTTATTCTATAAGATACTTAAAATTATTTAGTTTTTTTATTTTTATTGGTTGATAGTTTGGGAGTAAAAATGACAAATGTGTAAAATGTATCAATTTCTTTCATTTTATATATATAGTAAAGGTTATGACTCTTCTGACTTTAGATTCATTAATGCTTGTTATGAAGTGTAGGTGGGCTTTATAGGTTTGAATTGTGATAATCTTGTATTTCTTTTGAAACTTTGCATGGTGTAACTATAATTAAAATGTTATTTTTATTTTGAAAATTGTGTAAAAAATAATGGGCATTTAAATTAAATAATAATAAAAATTGTACTTTCGGCAAATTGAATTGAAGATTTAATCACATTCACAATTCTTCTGTTTTTAACCACACCTTGTTTATAAAAAATTCAATACTTAATATTTATTGTTTTGTTCAATTTATTAATTAATTGTTTTGATGTTGTATGTTAATAAATCAAGTTTTGTATTTTTCTAGTGTAAGAAATTGGTTATTTTGTGATAGATTTGTTATTAGTTTGTTTTCAAGTTGATGTAGGTTGTCATGATTTCATATGGTTGTGCACCTAAAAGTTTCTAATAACGAGAAATTGAGGAATGATATTTCAAAATCAAAGAAACCAAGATAACAGGAAAGTAACTTGATCTTCGAGAAGTTATATTTAAGAAAACGAATTGGGTAAATTACATTTTTGGTACCCAAACTATATCTCAATTTTAATTTTAGTATCCATGTTTTAAAATTGTAACATTGGTACCCAATGTTTCAAAAAATCACACATTTGGTACCTTCCGTCAAATTGCCGTCCAAACTTGACGGAAGTTTGCGAACCCTAACAATTTAGAGCGAAAATTGCCCTTTTTCCCCCCAATTTCATTCTGCAACTTCGAAGATGAGCTAATTTCTTCTTCCTTTCTTCAATCTCCAATAGATTTGACCCCACTTTTTTGTTCTTAATGCCATCAGACCAATCACCGTTTTAAATTATATATATAAGATGATTTTACAAATATAAAGAGAGCATCTCGTTTTCCTTTCCTTGTTTTACATGGAAGTAAACACAAATTGGTGACAAAATCTCAGCAGGCTAAACGACACAGCATTGCGACGATTGGCTTGATTTGCTATAGATACGGACAAAATCAGCCGTGGATGAGATTTTGACCGTGCTGTCGCCGACAAGATAAAATTAAATTTATTTCTCTATTCAAACCACTACAAAGACATAGAAGTGATAAGCAAAGGTCAATCCCACGGAGAGCGGACAAAACTAATTATTTTGTATTTAGAACTCAATCAAGAAAACAGGAGGGTTTTTGGATTCAGAAATCTAAAGAAAACTTCAAGAATAAAGCAAGTAATAAGAATTGGAATTCAATCAATTAAGAAAGCACTTAGTTCTCAGTTCCGTTTCCACCCTCACTCAACTATGTAAGATTGATTGTAACAATATTCTCTTCTTTCCTCATGAATTATTAACCCTCAAATAACAAGTACGACGAGTTATTCGGATTTTCCCTTAAGTATATCTAATTAAGATACGATCGTTAATTAGACCTAATTATTGGACAACCTAATTAATTAGATTTAATGCAACGACAACTTTAGGATCAAGAAAAATAGGTTAGTGTAAGCAACAAATACGTACGACGATTCGTTTAACTTAGGTTGTGTTATCCCTAGCGATGCTCGACCACTAGTTCGCTACTATGAATCAAGAATAACAACAATTATGGATTGCAATCTCAATTCTAGCAATAGACATGTGCAAATTCAATAAAGTTGATCAGGCTTAATCAAAGTCACACAGATCATAAACTTTCATCACGGAGTAACACAATCAATTCATGAGAATAAATTAGAGAATACGTTACTGGAATCAATCAAAGCATAAAAGAGGTTTTGGGTTTCAACTTCCCTTCAAACCAAACAAAAGTAGTCTAGTCTTGCATATCGGCTTCAAAAACTCCAAAAGAAAAGATGATACAAACTTGTTCTTACGTCTCTCTACTGATATATTTCAATCCCTCACAAAACTCCCTTAAATACGTTTAAGATAGGTCTCTATTATGTCCTGGCCGTGACCTACAAGTCTTGGGCCGAAATAATTAAGATTGTGATTCTAAACAGCTTCAGCGAAATGACCCAACATGGGCGTGTCAGTCAACACAGGTGCAGCTTGTGTCAATGTATTTTTCAGCATTTTCAACTCCAAAATCCAGCAACTTTATTCTTGCTTTCCTAGGCCTCACTCCAACACGTGCACTTAAGGATTCATCCTCGGAACAGCTCCATTAAACCCCTAAAATACACAAAAACAAGCAATCGAAGAGATCTACCAAGAAAAACTAATAAGTAGGAAAGTATAACAAAATAGCATAAATATGCAACTAAAACCAAACGCCTAAACATATAAAAAGGCGCAACTTCCCTACTTATCAGATTTCTAGAGAGAGAAAGAGTGCAGTTGTTGTGGAGCTCTGTTTGTAAATATTGTGAATTTTTTGTTTTGGTGTTTTGATTGGGTAGATGAAGAAGTTGAATTCCGATTATTCGAGTTCAAAGATTGGGTATATGGAGCATAATAGGAAGGAAAACACATTATTTTGGGATAATTTAAATGAGTTTTGGTTTACAAGGGTTGCGGATGAAATTGGGGAAGAAGACAACCCATTTTCGCCCCCAAATTGTTAGGGTTCGCAAACTTCCGTCAAATTTGGACGGCAACTTGACGAAAGGTACCAAATGTTTGATTTTTTAAAACATTGGGTACCAATGTTGCAATTTTTGAAACATGAATATCAAAACTGAAATTGAGGTATAGTTTGGGTACCGAAAATGTAATTTACCCAAAACGAATTACAAGGCACTTTTTTTTAATTTGAGTTTAATAATATTTTATATATTTGTATATTTTGGTTGTATGTTTAGGTGTAACTTTTTTTTCTATTAATTATTATTTATTTATCTGTATCCTTTTTTAGAATTTTGGATATGCCACTGTAAACAAACACGTTTGCAAGCCTAACAAACATATATATGATTAATTTTATTTTCTTATTTTTCTCTAAATTTCTCAATATCCACTCATATATCACAGTGCATTGGGTTTCAACGGATAATCTGTTTACAAAAAGTTAAGAAAAATATACCAAATATTTCCGTTTTAAAATTTTAATAAACCAAAATTGCCAACTATAAAAATGACGATGATGAAAAAGAAGAAACTTCCAATTAATGATCCATAAATATTCTACAACAGATTTTTTTTTTTTTTTTTTGGAATAACATATTTATAGTTCTCATTGATCTTTCAAACGAGAACGTTAAGAAATCATTATAGCATTAGCATATGACATCCCTTGTAGTAATCTTGAATTGATTGATTATTCAAATCATCATATGATGCATATTAATTTCATTCATGAAATTTTTAACTAAATTGGTCGGCATTTTTGTCAAAAAACAAGAAATCAATTGAATTGGATTCAAAAGATATATTTGCAGATCTCACAAGTATCAAAATGATAAATTGAGACTCATTCAAATCATCACTATAAGACCTTGAACATATTCTTTATCGATACTAATATTTGTTTGATGGTGCATACAATTCCAATATGAAAAGCCACTAGTATAGTTGTGCTATGCAGACAATGAGGAATACAGGATTTGAAAGCACAAAAATCTGGTGAGCTTTAGTATAACAAAATCCTGCATATAATATTTTGGTTGGTAAATTCTATAACACTACTATATGTGTATCTACATTTCACAACACCGCGCATGATAATATAAAAGGAAAACTCAGCACCAATAATTATGAATAAACTATACTAAAAATTGCAACTCCAAAGTCTATAGTTGTATGTGTACCCCAATAACAAAATTCATTGTGCTAGCTTTTACACACCACTGGCAAAAAGACACCCGGTCCCTTGATCGCCTCTTCTAGGAAACATCGAGAATACCTGGGCATATAATGGAACAAAGTTTAAAATGAGCACAAACAGGGGAAAACAAAGAACCAGATCTTTGTAAATCCAAGAAATGTCTCAACATATATTAGCTATGAAAGTGAAAGTAACCATGTTGAAAGGAGTGAAACTTGTTTGATGTGTGAACATGAGACAAGTTGAGAAGAAACCATATAGAATATCGATAGCAACTTTTGCACAATGGAAACAGAAATACGACATATTCTGTTTCAATCCATAATGACCAAGTTTTCCTTTTTTTGTAAAGCATAAGATAATAAGAGACATGAAACTGCAATAACGTACATCTTCAATGCCAACAAATTCTTAGAACATAAATATGACTCAAGACGGTTTAGTAGCTCGGCGAAAAAATTCCCCTTAACAAGGTTTTCAATCTTTATAAAACTATATTGAAGTATTATGACTTAAGAACAAGTACATTAAAGAGCATTTTTCATGAAACTGAAGCTTTTATTACCTAATAAAAAAATGGATAACTGGCATCTGAATGCTATCACTCTCCCATAATCGTAGAAAGTGTGATAGTGTGATATGTTGCTTACACAGTGAAAACTCTTTTAGCACCAGAGATCCAGACAAACTATTCAATCCATAACACTACATGATAAGGGAATTATTCCAGAATACATTCAATTGAAAATAATTTCAAAAAAAGTCAATCCTTACCGTGAGAAAAAATTGTGCACAGCTGGAACCGTCTGTCTTCAGTGGACTCAGTGGCGTGGTGTAAGCACTGAAATTTCAGCAAAAGAGGGAGGGAAAAAATAAGGATCGGCCATTAAAATAACTGCTAACATGCTGATGCATGACCAACATAATAAGAGAAACACATTGCATACAAAAGTTCTTGTATATATTTTGATAAGGCTAAAGCATCGTGCACAGATTGAAGCCAAACATTTGACAAAGTTAGACATAAGAAAATATTTCTAGATTGAGTGAGACAAAACTAGGATCAGCTCATTGATCAGAATGGAATTTAAATATAAATACTAGTGAACACTTAAGCTAGTGGACATACACCATAGTCGTGCAAAATACAATGAAATACAAGACAATTCCCTGCTTCACATTTTACCTTGTCTCCATAATAACAAAAAGAGACTTCAAAGCAAGAAGCACCAATTTAGAAACTATGGAAACTTGAATTACAAGAAGAAAATGGAAGTACCCAGCAAACATGGGGAGCAATCTTGGACTATAGCTTTACTGTTTTCAAAGACTATTGAATAGCAGCTGAATCCTAAAAATCTATGTATAATATCTGGGAATATGCACTGAAAACATAGATGAATAAAGTACAGCGATGGCACAAAGTGTAGAAAAACTACAAATATTGGGAGTCATCACAGCAAATAAAAGAAATCAATTAATCACCAGCAACAAAACTAGGAATTTCACACCGGCCCAACCAATGCTTTTTAGGCTGACGGTTTTCCTTCAATATTCGTACCCCACTCTTCCTCAGCCTCATTGCCATTCACAAGTACAGCACCATCTGTTGAGTCAGCATCTACCACAACAGCCTCTTCTTGGCCATCATCATTCCCCTCTACTTGCTCATCATGTTGTCCCTCGTGTGCTTCATCTCCATTCTGCTCCACATCCTGGCAAAATTTGAGGAAAAAAATAAAATGTAATTATCATCAAGCTAACTGGGTAAAAAAAACTATATTCCAGCTGGGAACATTACATTTGTTACTAATATCTAATATGTGATGCAACATTTTTGCAGGTTCAACTTTTCGTATCTGTCAACTTGTGAATTAAAGGAGAAATAACTTCATTTTAGCCTAAAGTAGATAGACCAGAATTTTGGCAGAGACAATGATCTTTCTAGTTTTGTTGTTTTCTTGACACACGGATTAATAAAAATTGGTTTTCATATTACAAACATCATACTCAATCCCAAATCAGAAAAAAAATATCCAAAAAATAGGAAATAAATTCATCTCTACCTCATAATCCAAGACTCCATTTTCCAAGGTTTCTTCTTCATCCATTTGCATGTTTCTAGAGATTTCTACAAGACTGGCAGTTGATCTATCAGCATGCTGTACATATTCGCTTGCGGGAGGATAATTTCCCCTACAACAAAGTGAAAAACACAAACTTAATGGATCCAAGCATTGCTCATAAAATCTGCCTAGTTAAAAACTTATCACTATGTCTGAGAATTTTGAAATAACAAAGGAACTGAGAGATCATGGTTTAATGTCATAGACAACTTGAACTGAATTTCAATGGGATTATACAATATTCAAATTTTCAAACTTACAAGATAGGTAAGATAAATAACTTTCCCAAGTGTGGTGGAATGTCTTTATATATGAAGTTCTTGATTAAATAGAAAAGGTGCAGAATGTTTTATCAATATCTATTACTTATATAAAAGTGAATGTTTCTTACAAAATATGAATTGCCGAATACATCCTTATCAAAGATAATTATTTAAGGTTATAATAGTAATTTAGGATTTTCATAATTAAAATTTTGTATACTATAATCCTAATTCAAAATCCTATAGAATCCTATTATAATTAGAACTCTAATATATAAGGTGTTTGTATTATCTTTTCTTAAATTGAATTGTTCTCCACGTGCAACGCACGTGATCTAAAAGTAGTAGTTGCACGTGATCTAAAACTAGTATATATAAGTACCTTGTCTCAGCAGCTTTGACTTCAACATCAAGAGCAATTTGCCAATCTTCAAACAAATTAGGATATTCTTCTGGATCAGCAAGAGATTCTGCAGCTTTCTGATTAATCTGCAAATAGTAATGGATCCAGATAAAATATCAAAAGAACCCAAAAATACTCCTAGGACTTCAACAAAATGCACACGTAAATAATACTAAACCAGCACTGCAACAATTTAAAACTAGAATATAAATAATTGGACAAGAATTACCTTATTGAGGTCCTTTCTCCAAAGAGCAACAATCTCTGATACTTTACTTGGGAGGTATGACCGAGCCATCAGTGCTGCTTCAGGTATCCGGTTGCTGCAAATAACTCGTGATTTACTAGTCATGATAACTAATCAGAAGACCAGCCAGAATTAACGAAAATTACCTGTCAATCAACAGCTGAAGGCAGTCCTCCAACTTACCCAACTTAAATAAACAAAGAAATGCAACATTGTTCTTCCCATGTTCTTTGGCAAGAGATGCAAGTTCAGTAATTCCTTCAACATTGCCTAAAGAAGAGTAGAGTAGCAACAAACCACTCAAATCATTTGCTTGCTTCAAGCACTCCTCAGCCATCTCTAACTGCAAAACAAAACAGAAGCATAAATTTTAGAATGCCAGGCATGGGATCAAGCTTAGATGCATCTGACAAGTAAGGAAACAGAAATCCAGGCTAGCTGAAACATGGAGGAAGATGAGTGTGCTCCAGGTTCTTAAGCAGAATAAACATAATCGTTAGGCAGCAAGGAGTTAAGCCATTGATCCTAAGATATAATCAAAGAGCGAGTTTTTGAATAGTATGGAATAATCTCATTCTTAGTGAAAGACAACCACTTTGATATTTTTGAAGGAAATTAACTACATTTAAGCTGAGAGATTGATTATCAAGAGAATACCATTCCAGAAGACATGGCTAATTCACCCAACTGCTTCCACTTAGATTCGCTTTGTGCAGATGTGGAAATTTCCTGCAAAAAATAACATAAAATCAAATAGGAAAGTAGGATTTCTCCAGATGCGATGCCTTTTTTTCTCATTTTCAGGGGCACAATATTAAGAATGACATGCTCAACCCAAAGCAAAATATTTCGGCATGAAACATGTAAGATATCCTTCAAAAAGATTCAGTAGTATGGAAATTTAGAGCAATCCAGCAGAACTTCTAATAGAAATAATATCCTGCAAAATCAAATCAACAATATTTACCTTTGCAATGTCTAGTTTGCCTAGTTGTATGGCTAGCTCGAATCTGTAGTCAGGATCTGTAGCAACTTCAAGTGCATCTTCTATCATACCTCGTGATTCCAGGAAACGAGCCACACTGTCCACAGCATAAACAGTTGCAAGAATTTATGCTTCAGAATCAGATGAAATAAGAAATTGCAAAGAGAGGGGAGAGGAGAGGCAAGAGAGAGCGAAATTTGTAACAGAGAGAGAAAGGAGAGGGATGAAATACAACGTATCAAGAAGTTTTTCTTCCTTAGGTACGGAGTATTCACTAATTCAAAAGCTTCAGCATGGGACATAGATCAGTCATAGAGCAATCAACCAGAGATAAACCAACATATAATCATTCTAAAGGTATATTTGGCAGTGTCAACTGATGCATCAGAAATCTGACTGATATATGCTATTACTTACAATTAGAGCATCCTAAATTTCGAAAGATTAAGAAATTTATGGTTAACGGCTTATGTTCATTAAAAATACAAGTTGATGCATAATCTTCTCAGTCATCAAAGAAGTATAGAAGAAGCAAAATCATAGAAAAAAGATCAATGTATCCCAACAATGAAAAAATTGATAATAGTTGCCTCTTTCAAATTTTCAAATCAAATGGGGCTTATATTTACAATGATACTTTACATTCAAACTGATATATTTAGCCACTAGTTAATAAGATTATCAGGCATAATGGCCTAGGATAGAACTTTTAGTTAGTAGTCAATAAAGAGGTTGGTAAACCTGTTAAGATGTTCCTTTGGAATTGATGGTAAGACCTCACTCGCCCTTTCCAAATCACCACGCATAACAAGAGTCTTGTATTCAATCAAGCTGAGCAGCAATGTATATCCCATAACACTGCAGAATATATTCAGAAGCCGTTTGTTAAATTGCAAAGACAGACAATAAGTACCTCTTCTTACATCAAGGAGACAGAGAACATATATACTTTATTGACTGATTAACTACATGAACTCTCCAATTCCAAAAATAGAATACACTAAAAAGTTATTTTCTAAAAGCTAGTATAAATGACTCACTTAAATTCTTTGTCAATGAGATAAACACGACTTTGATTAGCAAAATATCCAAGCAGGTACATGGGTCGGTCTAAATGGAACATCGTTGTCACCTAAAACATCAAAGAAACCACATTGCTTTCTCACATTCTGGAAGTGACATCTAGAAAAAGGTGATTGACTGACTGTAGAAATCACATGGAGCTGTAAGACATACCTCACCACCTACGCAGTAATTGAGTCTCCAGGAAGAGTTATTGTAAATGAAACAATCCCCAACCCAAATCCCAGTCCTTACTCGTTCATTAATTTCATAAAGAAGCTCAAAAGCATCTTCAACGCCTTGTTCATCTACTGATCTCCCACTATCTAAATGAGCAGAAACCACATCACGCTGCAAGATGCATAGGCCAGTTCAGTTACTTACACTTTCCTAGAAAGAATTTCGTGTAAATACATAAAATATAGAAAATGAATGTAGCCCTTACATTATACTTAAGTATGTAAAATGATGTATCACTGGCAATGGCTACCAAATCACCGCTGTCAGCCCAGTAAAGATTCTGGAATATATCACCAAGAAACAAAAAAGAACCATAATTTATATGGCCGAAATATTATGTGCAATAAATATCTTATTCTATAATGTCTTACTTTGACATTGACATCAATTCGCCGTATCAACCTGCAATCAGCCCAATCATAGAAACAAATAAAATCATTTGAACACATTGCCAATAAATTTCCCCCATAAATGTGCTCAGCAGAAAATGTGGGCCGGATGCTTTTCTTCTCCTGAAAGAAACACCATTATACACGTTAACCCCAGTACATGAACCAAGTCTATGATTATATTGGCATACTGATAAGATTCAATGGTGAATGCTGCGCATATATTCATCTTTTCCTTGTTATAAGAAGAGCTATAAATGAAAATTATTATAAGTCATTTCAGGGCACAATCTTTATTTTGTGTATGCATGATTAACCATGGCAATGTTGAAAATGAGATTGGAATGAAACTAAGGTCTAAATTTGAAGGCATGAAAGAGAATTGAGAGGCACAAAGGGAACAAAAAATGAAACCAAGAGTGCTTTCTAGTTGAATATATTAATCTTACTACAATACAATAGGCTTCATAGGCAAAGAAATAATGCATGCGATAAAGATACCAACCACAAAATTTTTAGTGAAGATCTTAATCTTTGATGTACTTTCTCTAACAGCATGTTCTCCTTCCGTAGACCAAACAAATTCCAACGCAGTGCCAAATGATCTATTTCTCCATGCCAAAGCTGTGTATATTATATACTCACCATCTCCACATACAACAACGAACCTACCATTAGGATTATGCTTTAAGCTCTGCAAGAGAAATATAAAAAAAAAAAAAAAGAAGAGTTAACACTATGTCAAACTAGATGATTGATACTTGTATCAGCTGATCCGGAATTGACGCTTCAAGAATGGTGCCAAGAACATTTTCAGGAACGGAATTTCCAAAGTTTTCTTCACTCAATGAATTAGGATTGTGTTTTAAGCTCTGCCAGAGAAATTCTTAAAAAAGTCAAAACTATGCAACCTAGATAATTATAATTGCATCAGCTGGTTTGAAATTGATGCTTCAAAAATGCTGCCAAGAAGTTGTCAGAGTCAAGCAATTCCCCACATATTTTCTCACTCAATACCTTTGTAGATAAAGAAACCTAATTTCTTCAATAACTGAAAATTATATTCAAGAATCTTCAGTGCAAATTTTAAAAAAAAAAAATCATAACAAAAGGAAGAGAGAGAGAGAGAGTATTCAGAAACAGTACCATTTGAGTCCATAATAAATGATAAAAAAATCAATAATTAAACCACCACCATGTAAAGAGATAAAAGCAAATGTAGGAGATGAACAATCTAGATACATTCAACTCCAAAGCCTCTTTCTAAAGAACAAATAAAAACTTGAGCATCAAAGAACAAGAAATATATGCTTTAATCTGGTGAATATGTACAAGGACACAGATCGATTTGATCCAAATTTTCTAAAACCATCAAAAACAAAAAAAAAAAAAGTTAGCAAGTGAAAACATCTCCAGAAGGAAACATCCAATGATATCCTATCAACTGTGCTTTTGTGAAACTATGCGTACACAGTTGACAAATCTTTTAAAGGTTTTTTAGTATCTACAAAACTCAAGTAGTGAGAAAGCAATTCTGAATGGTTTAGGCCCATGGCAATACAAATTCATTGGATAGATATAGCTCCATACCTAAACTGAGGTGGGTATATAGGTGATAAACCATCACGATCTCAAATAGAGTACAGAATTCAAGAGTGACTATGAGCAATCAAACAAACGAAGAACATAAATCTTCAAAAATCAATCCAAATTCTTTCACAAATGATGTAAACAAAATACCATTAGGCAGATGCCCTAATGACAAATCCTACCCCCATAAAATAACTAAAGAGGATGAACTAGAACAATGTCTGCAGGTTGAGGTTACATAGACATGAACTAGAACAATGTCCAGAACCTTCGTGGAGAGACAATATTTCCACTGGCCAATCCCACTTAAATAACTTGATATATGTGGTTCATATAAATCAAGGAAAAATCACCTGAGGGTAGAGATCACAGGTTCCCAGTTCCTTAACCGCCAGAGGCAGTCTCTCCCCATCAGCAACCTGAGAAATATTAATTTAAGAACAGAATTGGCTTTGAATTGGTTCATTAAGTTAAGGCAAATCCATACCTCATAATCTGCTCCAACGCTCTTAATGTTGACAGTCTGAATTTCATTATGCTTGGCCCAAATGATTTTCCCTCCATTGTCCATACTAGCAACAGGTACCTCACGACCAAGCTTTACCATGATCGTCCCTTCGTCATAACCGATTACAACCCTGAGAATTGAGTGATTCAGGTTTATTCTCCAAATTCTCCAAATAAAAGACAAACACATACACAATAGTATATGTTCTTCAGAGAACTCTATAGTTCACAATATTGTGAGTTTCAATTAAGTAATATACCTTGAGTAAAACCTATATGCTACTTGTAACCAATATTTTCAACACTGAGATTCAACAATCAACCATACAGTTTAAACTCATGAACAAATATTAAATGTAAATTCATGAATCTGAGCAAGGTGAAACTTAGAACTTCCAGTCTCCAGACACCTAAAGCACCAGAATTAAAGCCCTAACTTCAAAAATATAACACAGCCCTCAACCTTTCAAATGCAATTAACTGCAATGAAACTTACCGCCTTGAACCTTTTATGTAGCCAACTGCCCAAACTCTTTCAAGACCATAATTCAGTGTGTTTTCAAGTCTGCACGATGAGAACATGAGAAATCTTATGCACAAAATAAGAGGGGGGAAGAAAAAGAAAGAAAAAAGAAGAAAGAAAAGGAAAGAAAAGAAAGAAGACGCACTACTTAAGGTTAAATTAGTCAAAAGAAAGGGACTATAAATATAAATCGTACAAGTACAGGAGGTATGTAAACTGTGTGTGATTTTTTTAGTATGTGTTCTCAACTTTTGCCCTATCTCGATGTTCACTGGAAAATAATGAATTGTGATGAACTTCAGATCTCACATAGTTTTATATGATTTTAGAAAGAACTCTGAATCCATGAGATCAAAATTTAACATATAAATTACAAAATTGTAGTTTGAGGACTCAATAACTGCTAAATGGGAAAAGCCCAAAATATGTAAAAGATAATTGTCAAAAATAAAAAAATTGCTGCCCAATTTGATACAAGAAAGAAAAAGCAACATCGTCTTACAACCAGTAAGATATGTTAGGACTCTGAATGAAACTAGAAACAAGTTAAATAGGGAAAGAGGTTTTCAGCCATCTATAGCAGAGAACTTGCCTATAAGTGGTGGAATGCCAAATGCGGACTGTGCCATCCTCAGAACCTGTTATTATAATGGGAAGTTCAGGATGGAAACAAACTGCAGAAACATTGTGTGTGTGGCCTTCTAATGTCTGAACACAGCTCTTTGTCTGGTAATCCCACACCTGTTTGCAAGTTTAAGATATTTTTAATTTTGCACATGGAAACTTAAAACACCAGAAGGAGAAAGAGGGACAAGTCAAAAACCTTAGCAGTGTGATCATCAGAACCAGTTATTAAGTAAGGCTTATCACCACCCGTGAAATAATCTACACAATTGACTCCTTTAAGGTGGGCATCTAATGTAAAGTTCGGGTCAGGGGAGCCAAGATTCCAAATCTACACAAGCAATATTATGTGTGTAAGATGTCACGTCAAATTAACAGAAGAAAATGATAAAATAATCAACTTGTCGAAAATTTAACTCATACCTTAATAGTGCGATCAAGGGATGCACTGGCAAAAGTATTTGTATCTTTTGGATTAAAAGTCACTTGCATCACATAATGGGAGTGACCCTCAAATATTTGAGTGCATAACCACCCCTTTTCCCAATCCCAGAGCTTTATTAGCATGTCATCAGAGGATGACAGCACATAGGGAAGAGTGGGATGAACAGCCACACACCTTATATAATCTGTATGGGCCTCAAACACTTTTACTTTGTCCATTGTGTTGTAATTATACACACGAATGAACATGTCATCAGCACCAGCAACGACCCACTGCTTTCGTGCAATAAATTTTGCAGACCTAACTGCGAGATCAAATGAAATGAATTAGTACGGACAAGTACCTCGTCACAATAAAAATTTTACCCTTGAAACATTTGTTTACCAACCCAAGAGAGAATTTTTTATTGTATTATGTACCTGGTAGTTCTGTAACCTCAAAAGATTTAGCCATTGTCTGCAGCAGCAGAAATCAAGTTACTAAACGAGATTCAGTGAATAAACAAGATGGGAATATTGGGATATCTAGTTACAAAAAAAGTGCATAGAAACTTCACATTCCTTCTCAAATGTTCTTTATTGAAATGCACAACTTTGTCATCACCGAACAAGAAGGCTTACTATTTACATACATATTTAGTCCTCGGGAAAGTTAAAGTTAAATACATACTGTTTTCAGTACATTCTTGGTCCTTGGAAAAACTAACCTCTTAAGGTAATGCCAATACATTATGTTAGTCTATGATTAAAATTTATCAAAAAGATCCAACTACGCAAACGTGCACGCACGATGAGAGTAAACAGGACAGGAGTTTGGTATCCGAAACATAATAAAACTAATTCAACTATCAGCCCGTGGTCTCATGTGATGCAACATTAAGCAAATATAATGTCATGGTGATGGGCGAGTGTTGCACATCCTTTTCCCAAATGAAGTAAAATGATCAAAATTGGGATCATTTAATTTAAATGCCAAAAAATATATTTGACTAACAGAATTTGGAAATTCTAGACACTGGTAATCAACCTCTTTTGCAGCAGATGTAGTGTGATAGAAGATATGTCGTGTAAACTTTTCGATTGTTATATAATCCTAAATATTTATCTTCAAGTTTAAAGTGTTACACAGACATCTCTACAAATGTCAAACATCAGTTAAGTACCATGGAAATTATCAATGTAGTGGTGCTCCATGATGAGAAAATGTTTGGATGCAGTTTTCCATACCTGAGTCTGATAATTCCAGATGCAAACTGTCCCTGAATACAAACTTGCCAATATCCTGTGAAAGCACAATGCAATATACATTATCGAATAATTAAATTTTAAATAACTATCCCTGGAGAACAGGATAAAAGGATTGGCATTCATTGGCCAATATATGGTTAGTCAGGCACATAGACATCCAAGATAAACAAACATCTCAACCAAGGAATAAAGTATCCAAAAATTTAGCTTAAATGAAGTAAGCTTAAAATTATACAAAAGCAGAAGCTAGAAGTGGATTAAAGATATGATCACATAGAACGTGGGTTTTTAACTATTAATCTCTTGAAATTATAACTCGGGAACAGCCATTAGGATATCAAAAGCGATCAAAAAATAAGAAGCAACATCAATGAACGAATTGTTTCACTTCTGTAAATAACTTTGAATTTTGAAAGGAATCATTTTTCCACAATGCTAATTCGAAAGTGAAGAAAGCACTGCTAAATCTAATTAATTGATTGCATAGAAACATACCATGGCTCTGTTGGATGTAGATCCACCGATTTTACTCTTTCTGATCGTTGTGCAAGTTTCCTCTGATCGAATATAAAAATTAAAATTAAAAATTGTGTCAGCATCCACTCACTCTCTGTCTCTGACAGACAGAAAAATCCCAAACAAAAATTCTCAATTGAAACTATTTCAGTACCTTGATTTCAAGCCTAAGCGGCTGCACCACAATACAAACAACAAAGATTGAGTCAGTAAACAATAGTAGCAGCTACAGATCTCAAAAAATCAACATCAAATCCAAACGAATTGCAAATCCACCACCCAAATTCAGAGCAATCGAAATGCCGAATCTCACCCCAAATATACCATCCAAAATAATTGCTCAACACCAATTCACAACAGATAACAGATCTAACATGCAAGTGTCAAATGCGAAATCAGTCCAATATCGATAGAAACAAATAAACTCACCATTTTAACAGATTCACTGTTTACAATTGGGAAGCCCCGGAGATCCGAGTGTAAGATCTACGAAGAGTGAGCGACTCGACAAACACGCACTCAAATACTGAGATCAAGAGAGAGAAAGTGCGCGTATTGTTATGTAATTTTAGAGAGAGAAATTAGCTATAGAGGTTTTGCGCTCATATATCAGCGAGAGTGAAATTCACGAAAGAGATGAAGGTTTCTCTTTTTTATTTTTATGTTTTCCCCTTTTCTTTGTTGGTTAGATATAAAATTATTTCTTCAAATCATCAAATATTTTATTCTAATATTGATGGATAAAAACTTGGGATAATTACTGAAAAAATCATAAACTTAAGGTTTAGTTTCAATTACAACATGAACGTTTGATTATACCGCCAAAAACATCCAATTTAACATATATTTCAATTCAGACAAAATTTTGACTTTTCGGGCTCCAATTTCTAATGTGGAACACGAAATATAAAATTGAAACACAATCATCATCCTAACCATCAACCTATATAGGATTAAAAAAATTAAAAAAGAAAATTGAAAAAGAAAAAAAAATAGAAGAAAAAAATAACTTTTTTTTTTACAACAGCTCGCTAATTTTCCCATTTTCTATCTTCTTCCTCTTCCTCCCTCCTTGTCACCGCCGACCATCCTCCTCTCATTCTTGTTTTTATTCTCTCGTCTCGTCGTCGCCGCCCTTTCCCCCCTCTCACGGTCGTCATCTTTCAAAATCAAACCCTAAAATTAAAATCTAAATTTCGAAAGTTGATATGAAAATTGAAGTGTTCAAAACAAATGAAAATTACAAATCAAAACATCTTTTGAAAGCTTATATATTGGAGAGCAAAATTTCTAAATCAATTTGTGAAACCATATGCAAAAACGAGAATCAAGAAATGAGTTTTATTTTGGACTCTCGAACGTATTTCAATCGATTTAATTAAAAAAATTAACAGTTTTATGTAAATTGACATGGGTATGTGTTTAGTTTTGAGTAGATGATCGTTTTGGTACCAATTTTGTGTATTTTGGTTGAAAAATGAAAAAAAATCAAATTTTGAAAGCTTGATGACCAACAATAGAGTTTTCTGGCTGAGATTGGTAGAGGATAAAAGATGTTTTGGTGGATTTAATGGTTGTTTTTCTTAAGATTTTCAAGGGGAAATGATTTGGGGTTTATTAAAATTCATTTTGTAAAGTTTGGTAAAAGATGGAAAAAATTTGGAATTTTTTGACATTGGTCCGATGACGGCGAAGCGGCGGCGCCGGCAGGAAGAGATGCAACAATTAAATTTTATTTTTCAATTTGTTTTTTATTTTTTGCTTTTCAATTTTTTTTTAATTCCACGTGGGCTGATAATTGGACTTTAATTTTACATCTCAGGCTCTACATTAATAATTGGAGTCCAAAAAACCCAAACATGTCTCAAATTGAAACAATAGTTAAATTAAACGTTTTTTTTTTATGTTACAGTCAAAAATTCATATTGCAATTGAAACTAAACCCTAAGTTCGTTAACCTTAAAAAGTTTATGAAACTTTAATCTAATGTATCATACATTGTAAACAAGAATAAAATTGTGTTTAAACAACATCGAAAGTTTGACCAGAATTATGAGGCAATAGATAAAAAAGGATAAAATATGTACATGACAATTAAACTATCTAAGGTTGGCTTCAAATCATGTAAAGTTAATTTAATTGATAAAACCTCAAATAAAGTTCGAAAAAATAATATATTTCATGATCGAGGCAATTTGTTGCAGCCCAAAATATAAGAATTTTTTTTCTTGACGACTTTCTATCTGATATGTATGTTGACTATTATTTTTAGACAAACTGCTCACAAATTTACTTAAGTTCCATAAATAAACATTGATGAATAAAAGTTTACATTAATTCAACAAACATAAATGTTTTTTTACACTAGGTGCATGCATCCTAAATTTTTGCAATCGGATCGATCCGATCCGGAAGTATATTTCACACGCGCTCAAGCGTTCGACCCTAGCTCAAATCCTAACTCAAACCCCAGTTTTCAATTATATTGGCCTAACATTTTAGCTTGCCGAAGCTAACATTTTAGTTTGTCGAACCTAATCTTTTAGTTATGTTTCCATAACATTTTGTAGTGTATGACAAACTTATAATATCTTTCGAAACCTTTCAAAATCTTTATGTTGTAATAATATAACTTTTATGCATAATAATTTAACATTTTCGTTATAATAATATAACTTTATGTTATTCTTTAAGTACATAGAGATTATGATATTTGTACATAAAAGTTATACTAATATAACATAAATGTTAAATTATTATAATATAAATGTTATACTCGATTAACATAAATATTAAATAACTTTTAATTATGTTTTTTATACAGAAAAAAGTCTTGGTGATTTTATTTAAAAATTATGATATTTGTACATAAATGTTATACTCGATAAACATAAAGGTTATATTCGATAAACATAAATGTTATGTCATAAAAAAAACTTGAAGGCGGATGACCCGATCCACGTGCTCAATTACATGGATTATGATCCATACACTTTGTGCACACAAATACTACTCTTCAACGAAATATATAACAAACAATAGTAAACTTATTTTGTAATGACATCAAAAGTTCGACCCAAATTATGACTCGAAAGGTAAAAAAGGGTAAATTTTGTATACACAATTAAGCTACTTGAATTCAACTTTAACTTGTATAAAATTGTTTTAACTCGATAAAAACTTAAATATTATAAGGAAATTAAATGACATATTTATGATCGATTCAATTTGTTGCACTCCTAAATATGTGATTTTTTAAAGTTATAAAGCATATGTTGATGAGTTGGATTCCTATAAGTGGGTTTCATGCAATCAGACTCAGTCCGACCCTAATTGGATTATAATTTTTAATACAAAAACTCATGTGAGATGATTTTAGGGATAGTTATCATGAGACTAAATCTCATCATCCACAAACAACATGCGAATTCTGGGTTTGGGTTGTGGATGATTGGGTTGTGGGTTGACCCGTCTCACGTTATGCATTAAAATTTCATCATCACCCACAAATTGTAAATTGTAGGGTTTGGATTGTGGGTTGACCCGTTTAACGTAATGTATTAAAATTTCGTGAGACAGTCTCACTAGAGACTCACTCAATCTTTAATAGTATTATCTCTCATTTACTGAAATCATTTTTTTTTTTTACACGCAACGACACTCAATCCTCCCTCAAATCGTGATCATGTGTCTTTCCGCGTGTCTCTTCCAACTTTCGTGATTGCAGCTAGCTTCTTCCACCATTGTTTTCTAAAGTTTGGGTGTGCTAGCTACGCAACTTTACAACTAAGCAATGTAAATAAAATAAATTGAGAGTATTTGGTACATACTTTTGATTTCTGCTACAGTTGTTTCAAATCCTAATACTGAGGAATCAGAGATTCCTCAAGTTTTCCTAAGAAATGACTTTCATTCCACAACTCTATTAATAATATCTCATTTACGTCCATTCCATTATTATCAACCAAACAACACATATTTTAAAGTGAATATTATTTCATTCCTCATTACTATCATTACCATTCTTTTTCTCATTCCTTAAAATATACCAAGCGGCCCCTTAACTTCTTGTTGTTCTTTTTTTCTTCTTCTTATTCTATGTTCATATGTTGATGTTTCAAATGTATTAATTGAAATTAATAATGAATATTATAAAATATAACTATTGTTGATGATTATGTTGCTATAATTATTTTAAACATTAATTAAAACCAAGTATTTCAACAACAACAAAAGATACATTAATCATATGCATAAAAATGAAGCAAGATGTTCATAGCAATAAAATTAAATGTTGAACAAGGTGAGGTGGGCATTCTCACTAAATGAAAATATAAGATGGATTATTATTTATAGGTAATGATAGGTTGGTTCTTTGTTTTTATGAAAATTTTGAGAAATTGGATTTTAAATTGTGATAACACCTAAAAAGAATGTTGAAAATATAATAAAATAGTACTAATAATTTCATATTTTGTGCAGGTTTTATGTCGACATGTTTTTTATAACTCAAGTTTCATGATGTTTGATCTTACATTTCCTAATTTTATAATGCATCGAGGTTTTGATCATGGATGGAGTTGATTAGATAGATGGACTCATGGACGGTGTGATTTGGAATAAATGACATCATAAATATTTATTTAAAACCGTTTATAATATATTTTGTGAGAATGAGACTTATGGTTCAAATTCATTTTAAGAAATTAATTTAGGGATAAAATTGCTTCATTTGAACTCAATTATATATATATATATATATATATATATATATATATATATTATTTGATTAATTTTGATGCCTGAACTCATTAAATAAATAAAAAATCAAAACACTTAAGTTTGATTCATATTTGGCTTTATTAAAATTAGTTCAAGCACTACTTGATCGATAACTAATTAGATAAATTCAAATATAAATACTTAAAAGTTCAATTAATAAATTCGAAAAACTCAATTCAACTTGGTGCACTAAACCAACCCACTCTTTCCTTGCATAATTTGGTTTCAAAGTGTTGTAAAATTGATTATCACAAACGTCTTTTTAGCCCACGAGAATCGACACATCAACATATACAATAGTTCTCAAAATTATAATATGAAGTAGATAATAGTGGCAACCAAAGGAAAAAACATTTTATTAATAATGAATCAAATATATATATACATGTCCTTGAATATGAAGGATCATTACATATGAAAAGCCAAAAGACTAAGAATCTTAAAGGCTCAAGAGTAATGTCCATTAAAACTAATAAATTTATAACACAAAGATATTCATCATGAGAAATTTTAAGCTTAATACCATTCATTTAGAGTGTCGGGAAATTATCATGAGGAATTATTAACATAATTAATTATAACGGTTTCATATAAAAGTGATTATTTAAAACAGTTTCGTATTAAAGTGATTGGCATCAAGAATATTCTAAAATCTAAAACAAATATAATAAACTTGTTCATACCAATGTAATCAATTTGTTATTATCGATTTCAATACTATCCCTAAATCCTCCTATTAAAATGCATAGAATGATGTGATTTTATCAATGATAAAATATAATCAATTTGTTATTATGGATTTCAAAACTATCCTCAAATCCTCCCATTAAGATGCATAGAATGATATGATTTTACCAATGATAAATGAAAATTTTAATGTGGATGAATTTGTGGCTTTTTTTTTTCGGAAAAAATGAAATTTCTAAACTTAAACTTATTGAATCATGAACAACCATGAGATTACAATTAGATATTTCGAATGAATTCAATATTTTATAATAGGTCGATTTAATGTATAAGATGAATTTATGGCTTATTTTGTTAGAAAAAATGAAATTTCTATACTTGATTAGAATTAGATATTCCGAGTGAATTCAATATTTTATAATAGGTCGATTTTATCATGACGATAATAGTTATATTCTAACAATAATGTTAATTAAGATGCATATATCATAATATAATTTTTTTTAAGTATTAATGTAAGAAATATATACTGAAATTTTTAAATGAGATGTAATATTTAAATTATAGGTTAATAAATCTACATAAATCAAATCATCAAGGAAATATTTTATAGAGTATTCTCTCTAACATATTTTACATCCTACCAATATGGGATTTGTTAATGTTGAATTTTTCAACATTATTATTTTTTATTTAAATCAATTTTATCTAGTGGAATGAATTTAATATTTTATAATAGGTCGATTTTTATTGATTAATCTTAATGCTGATTAAGATGCATATATCACAATATAGTTTTTTTTTTTTGAATATTGATGTACAAATTATATACTAAAATACCTACATTTACAGATATATAAGTTTTTTTAATAGGGTGTAATATTTAAATTATAGAAAATATTTTATAGAATATTCCTTTTAACAAATCATATACTTCCTAATAATATGTGATTTCCCCTTATATACTTCCTAAAATATGGGATTTCCCGGTTGTGAAGTAGAAAGCTGAGTCAGTCAAACATGTCATTTAAAAAAAAAAAGACTTAACTGCTTTGTAATCGCTAAATTCTAGTAATTTGTTTTATGAATTTTATTTTACAATTTTTTTTTTTAAATTCTCTTAGTTCCCGGAAATAAGAGTGCACGTGGCATATATAATAGTTACTATAAATAGCAGAGGTGTGGCCAATGCATGGTTTCACAAAGCTTCTAGCTTTCTCAAAACCGATTGATTCATAACAGAAAAAACGCCTCTGTCTCTTTGAACAAAGGGCTGGCTTTGCGAAGATGACGAAATTGATGAAATCGAACTCACATCCAAACAGGGCTGAGAGGTCGGGGTCTGCAGCAGAATCTCCGAGCAATGATCCTCGAGCAAGTCCTTCGAACGAGGCGCCATTGAAGGTCCACGAAGTGAGGCTTCCGCCGCTCAAGACCACCCTGCAGAAACTCCGCCACCGCCTGGCCGAGATCTTCCTCCATGACGATCCTCTTCACAAGTTTAAGAATCAACCCTTCTTCAAAAAGATTGTTTTGGGGTTCGAGTATTTCTTCCCCATTGTCCAGTGGGCCCCGGAATACAGTTTCACGTTGCTCAAATCTGATATCATTTCTGGGGTTACAATTGCCAGCCTTTCCATTCCTCAGGTAGAATATTGCCCATTATTCCTTTGATTAATTTGCACGTGCGGTAGTTACATGTCACGTGTTTTGTTTTTTGTTAAGGTTGTCTTTTGGAGATTTGTTTTATGAATATGATTCTTTTTTTAATATGTAATACAGGGGATTAGTTATGCAAAGCTGGCAAACTTGCCACCCATAATTGGACTTTGTAAGAATTAATATCAAACATTGTCTTCATCTTGTCCAAAATGTTTGATACATCACATGATGATTGAGTGAATGGTTTTTTCTTTACTCAGATTCGAGCTTTGTACCGCCTTTGATATATTCGCTTCTTGGGAGTTCCCGGCATCTTGCTGTGGGTCCCGTCTCCATAGCTTCTCTTGTTATGGGCACAATGATCAGTCAAGCAACAACCTATGCTCAAAATCCAACTCTTTACCTTTCACTTGCTTTCACAGCAACATTTTTCGCGGGATTACTCCAAGCTTCTCTAGGTTTCTTAAGGTAAAAATCTGCATTTGCATTTTTGAGATACATATATTACATCAAACTCGTGTTCTTACAAGAAGCATTGTCCAGATTAGGATTTGCCATTGATTTTCTGTCAAAGGCAACACTGGTTGGATTCATGGCTGGTGCAGCTGTCATTGTTTCATTGCAACAGCTAAAAGGGCTACTGGGGATTGTCCATTTCACTGATAAGATGACACTAATCCCTGTCTTTTCTGCTGTTTTTCAACACAGAGATGAGGTCAATCCTTACATTTATTGTCTGAAAAATGCTAGGAAACTCAATGCTTATATTCTACTTTAAACCTTGTCTCTGCAGTGGTCATGGCAGACAATTGTCATGGGAGTATGCTTTCTTGTTTTGTTACTAGTAATAAGGCAAATAGTAAGTGTTCCCATTATCTTTTCCCTAGTTATTCGCTCCAAAGGTTACTGTCTCGTTTCAGACATACTAAGTTTGAGCAATGTTGTATGCAGAGTATGAGAAATCCAAGACTGTTTTGGATCTCAGCAGCTGCACCACTAACATCAGTTATTGTGTCAACCACTCTAGTCTACTCCCTTAAATCAAAGCTTCACAGCGTTCAAACTGTGAGAGACGACAACTCCTCTTACACTGTCGTTTTTGAGTATTTCTGCAGATTTCCTAACCGAAGAATCTATTTCTGCAGATTGGGAACCTGCCTACGGGTTTGAATCCCATGTCCACGAACATGCTATATTTCAAAGGTCGTTATCTAAATCTTGCAATCGAAACTGGCTTGATCACTGGGATATTAGCTCTCACAGTAAGTTCTTGAACCCACTTGGTAGTTTAGATCAAATATTACCTAAAACAAAAGATCAAAACTTGAGAGCCATTTTTCGGGCCATGTAGGAAGGAATCGCAGTTGGGAGGACATTTGCAACACTTAAAAACTACCAAGTTGATGGTAATAAAGAAATGGTGGCACTTGGTCTCATGAACATAGTTGGTTCTTGCACTTCATGTTATGTCACCACAGGTAAAAGAAATGGAATATATATACCCTTTATGACATGTGTTATAATTCCTTGTTCTTATGACCATAAAATCGTGCTTTTGCAGGATCATTTTCGCGGTCTGCAGTGAACTACAACGCGGGGGCACAAACAGTGGTGTCGAATATAGTAATGGCAACAGCAGTTCTTATAACACTGTTGTTTCTGATGCCACTTTTTCAGTACACTCCAAATCTGATTCTAGCAGCCATCATTGTAACCGCTGTGGTTGGCCTAATCGATTATCAGGCTGCTTATGAACTGTGGAAAGTGGACAAGCTCGATTTCTTGGCTTGTATGTGCTCGTTTCTTGGAGTTCTGTTCATATCGGTGCCTCTTGGTCTTGCCATAGCTGTGAGTCTTTCCTTCATCATAGACGAAATTCATCAACCTTGTCTATGATTCTGATTTCCAATAAAGAAAAATCCAGGTTGGAATATCCTTCTTCAAGATACTGTTGAATGTAACGAGGCCAAACACGGTTGTTTTAGGCAACATTCCAGGGACTCAAGTGTTCCAAAACCTTCACAGATACAGAGAAGCTGTTAGGGTCCCCTCGTTTTTCATCCTAGCTGTCGAGGCCCCTATCTACTTCGCCAATGCTACGTACTTACAAGAAAGGATATTAAGATGGATTAGGGAAGAAGAACAATGGCTTGCAGCAAACAACAAGGGCAATATAAAATGTGTGATTATTGACATGACTGGTAAGTCACATAACAATCTGTTTTCAGAATTTCAATCTTAAACAGATTCTTTAATCTTGTGCACGTTGTTTTGGTGTTCATAATCAGCCGTGACAGCAATAGACACGAGCGGACTTGATCTGATTAATGAGCTCAAAAGGATACTCGAGCAACGATCACTTAAGGTAAGCCAGCACAAAATTCAGTGATGATTTCTGGTTATTGTTGTTAGTGATTGATTGACCCCATTATCTCGTAATGTAGCTCGTGTTAGCAAACCCTGTTGGAAGTGTGATGGAAAAGCTGCATCATTCGAAGATATTGGAGTCGTTCAAGTTGGAAGGATTGTATTTGACAGTTGCAGAAGCAGTAGCTGACATTTCTTCTCCTTGGAAACCTTAGCCTTCAACTGTATTTGAAGGCAGATATATCAACCTTTTTATCCTTAGCTTGCTTAACTTAGTTATGATTCTATATTTTATTATGAACCTTTTCCTATTATGAGGTTTTTAGTGAAATTGATTTATCATTTCCAGACTTCTCTCACATTAAGAGAGTTCCACTGCCCACTTAGGTTAACCATTTATTTTATAGAACTTCAGATCTTCATGATTTAGCACTGTGTTGCAACTCTTTGTATTGGTACAAAACTCATTTGAATAATTATATATTTTGTGATTTATATGATTATACAGTAAAAAACAAGAGTGATGAAATATGAATGAGTTACATATAAGTAGATCTTCTTGAATGCTAGTTTTTTGAATTGTACTCTGAAAAAAGAAAAAGATAAAAGATATAATAACCTTTTTTCCTTAATTTTTTTTTTTTGTATTATCTTAAGCATTATAGCATATGCGATCATAAATATTTCAATGGCAACTTTTTTATAAACTCAGAACTATTTAACTCTCTCTCTCTCTCTCTCCATCACACACTCAAACACATGAATTTGAGTAAATATTCTTGCAATAAAAGCATCTTCTATATACAACAAGATAAAACATCCTAGTTGAAAAACATCAAAGAAACTACAAGAATATCAATAAGCTATTTATTCAGCACTGATCAACATTACACAGGTAGCACTGATTAATTATCTTCCAAAATCTACACTCTGTTTACACACTGATATTACAAAAGCATAATGAGTATCATCCCAACCACCTCTTCTCACATCAACAATCATTCATATAACACAACACAATGACCAATAATGACGAATATGAATGTCAAACATGCACGTGGCATTTAGATATCACCTCAACTTTTTTTCCTCCGAGTTGTTCTCTTCGTGGGAGCACCAGATTTGCTTCCCACCCCAACTTTTTGCTTCTCCCCATCACTCATCTCAGTTTGTGTTGAGTTGATTTGACTCGTACCATCTTGCTCGTTCTCATCATTCACTCGAGTTTTTGATGAGTTGACTCGACTCCTACCGGCTTTGCTTCCCTTTTCAGCATCTTGCTCGTTCTGATCATTCACTGGAGTTTTTGACGAGCTTATTTCTCTCCTTAGCCTCAGTATTTCTCCTTTTGCAGAGGCTAATTCTTCTTGTAGTGTCTTTCCTCTGTTTTCCAAATTCTCCTTTTCCTTCCCAAGCCTCATCACCAGGTTCAGAGCATCTTCCAAGTTTTCTTGAGCTTCTCCAGATACCTGCTTTTGCTCATCAAGGGACTTGAGCTGTGCATCTTTCTCATCCTCCAGGCTCGAAATCCGAGAATTAGCAAGCTCCAAATCTCTTGACAGCGTCGATGTGTTTTGGTTCATCATATCGAGTGATTTAGCAGACTCTTTTAGATCTGCTTCAAGACCATTTCGTGCTTCCTTTTCTATGGAGATTTGAGTCTCCAAAACCTTCAACTCTTTCTTCAAAGAAGATAAAGTTTTCTTTTCTTCTTCAAGATCACGAGCGGCTCTTTCAGCTTTCTCATTGGCATCACTGAGCTCTCTCTCTAAGCCATCACATTTTTGCGACGAAACAGCCAGTTCTTGAGACACTGTTTTCAGCTCTTCTTTTGATTGGGCAAGGAGCTCCTTTGTAGATCTCAACTCAACAGCTGAGAGCTCCGACACTTGTTTTGCTTCATCGATATCCCTCTCTAGTGAATCTCTGCTTTTGCTAAACTCATCCTGAACCTTGGAGAGCTCTGCCTCAAGCTCCGAGCACACACGTCTCGACTCCTGCAATTGTTTCGCCAGGTCAGAAGCTTCATCACCTGATCTTTTCAAAGCTTCATGTGCAATGCTGAGTTCTTTCTCAAGGTTCTTGACGTTTTCGAATTCAACGTTCAGCCTCTCTGTTAAACTCTCTTTTTCGTTGGTCAAATCGGAAACCAACACTTTGTAATTATTCACATCATTTGAAGCAACCTTAAGTTCTTCCTCAAGCTGGTGAAGTGCTTCTTCTCTTTCACCTAAAAGCTTAGCATCTGAAGCTGCCTTCTTCTCCGCAGATGACTTATACTGATCATATTCCTTTAAAAGGGCATCGAGCTTCTTCCTTGTCTCATCTTTCTCAGCGCGTGCAGAAGTTAAATCAGCATTCATATTACCTAATGTCGTATTCTTCAATTCCAGCTCAGTCTCCTTCTCCACAATCACATTTTTCAGCTGTTGGATCTCCGAATTCAAACCACTTAGTTGATCTTGAGTTTGCTGATAAACAGAGCTGAGTTGTTCTAACTCTCTTTCTTTCTCAACTAGTTTAGAGTTCACATTTTGCAGATCATCTTCCTTGTCCTTGATCTCTAAAGAGAGTAAGTTTATCCTCTCTTGCAAGATTTCCAAAGAGTCGAGCTTTTCCTTCAAATGAACTTGCAGTTCCTTTTTCTCATCCTGAGCTTTACGAAGTCCAGCTTCAAGATTCTCAACTACAATGGCTTTCTCTTCAACAGACTTCTTTTCCTTTTGTAAATCCTGTCCGAGGCTTCTTATCATACCATTTGCAACTTCCAATTGATTAACTGAAGACTGCTTCTCCTCATTAGCTTTTGCAATTGCCTTATTTCGAACTTCTTTCTCATTCAATAGCTCTAATTCAAACTTCTTCTTTAGAGAACTGATGGCAGCTTCCTTTTCCTGAAGTTTACCATTAATCTGTGTGCACAAAGAACACCAAACATTTAGCAAAGAAACCAAGAGAATACAACGCACATAAGAACTATACAATTCGAGTACTAGAAACTATTGACAGCGATGGAGTTTATCTAGTCTTTATCAGAAACAAAGATTAAATTTCCACCATCTTCTTGTCCAGGGAAAAGTACATACAATATGATCTAACGATAAACAAATGCACTCCTTTGAACTTGGAAACGAGCATGATCAAACATTACATTCAAACTCCATTGAGATGGCTTACAGATTCTATGGTTGCATCTGAAGAAGCCTTTTCCTTTTGTAGTGATGCATAGAGAGCAGCAAGAACACCAGATCCCAGAAACCCAAGCCCGTTGAGAAGTGAAAGAAACGGGTTTGGAGATAGATTTCCCTTTATTGACTTCAAGGAACAAGAAACATGCACTTTAGCACATACAAATTAGAGAAACATATACAAACACAGTAATCTGAGAACTACAAACCAGTAATTAAATAATCCTTTCAATATAATACTTGGCATAGATGCAGACCTCTGCTTCTTGTTTCTGATCTATTGTCATTAATTCAGTGTTTTCTGAAACAAACAGAAAGAAGAAAAAAAAAAGTTATTTAACAGCATAACTGCATAAGAAAAGATATACTTTCTACTTATATGCAACATATGTCAAAACATGTTAAATATTTGAAAAGAGTGTGACTTTCAAAAGCTTACAAAGTAAAAGCCATACAGACACATGTAGCATCAAAGTAAATAAAAGAAAAGAAAAGTGACTTTACAAACGACAAAGGAAATGAACAGTATTAGGCGTCGTGATATTAAATTTTCTGATAAACACGTACCCTCAAACTTTACATGAATGTAATTTATCTAAAGAGTGCAGGGAAGTAGAGGATCAACATAGTGAATCTTGGATGTGAAATAATAGAGTCCAAAGATCATAAATGTACATAATTGCATTTCACAGATCATTATTCTTTTGGAGTTCTGCTTGGGTATACAATTATCAACAAACTATTTCAAACGAAAACTTCCATCATCTCCGTGTTACAAAACTCATTTCAGCAGAAATTGAACCGTACTGGTCTACTTCCTAGAGTTTACAATTCTTTCGGCGTCTTGTTATCACATCTAACAAATGAAGTTTTTCTCAAGGATCTATCCCATTTTTCAGCTTGGCCAAAGAGGTTCATTAAATTAGTATTAAACAGAAATTTGGATCAATAATCGGTTTTTTTTTCGTTTCATCTTTTTCCCAACTTCAGAAGAAATCCCCCACCACCACCATTCTTACTACTAAATGCTTGCAAGGAACCTAGCTTCCACAAATCACCTCAAAGTCATCCCAAACTCACCTTCAAATTCCACTGAATACGAATGCAGTTATAGATTAAAGAATATTCCACATGAAAGTTGAAGCAAGTATACGCGCAAAGGCTAATATAGACACACACTGACTAATGCCAAATTCCATAGAATATATGCCATATCCCATTTAGTAATCGATGATGCAGATAATATAGGTGGGATACACATTACTCCTTCAAAACAAATGAAAATAGCAATACAAGAATAATTTGGGAGAAAACCACAAATTAAAAACAAAACTTGTAACACAGGCACACACACTCACCTCGTGCAAGTGCTTCAACAGCCTCAGGCCCCACATTAAGAAGAGGAATTGCAGCAAAACCCATGTAGAGAATCGCTCTCCTCTTGCACAAGTTGTCATCTTTTGGAGACTCTTGCTGCAAACAAGCAGTGACAACTCTGTTCTTCCTCTGAGAAAGCGCATTTCTTGGAGAAGAAAACAAGAATGGAGGCTGCAAAAGGCATGGGGAAGAGTGTGCAGAGACGATAGAATGATTGATTACAAAACCCATTGGCTCTCTTTCACCTTTTCTTGATCTTTGAGTGAGAAGCAAAGCACCTTCCTTTCATATCCCCACTCTCTCACTTCCCTCTTCTCTTTCTATCCTTTATATTTTCCTATCTGTTCGGATAGAAAATTAAAGACTTTTTATCCCATTGTTAGTTGTTACTGACAAGTGAGTTAAGGACAGAAATGCCCCTGATAAGTTTCTGTAATTGGAACACCTATTTATCGAGTCCAGCTTTGACCTAATTTCATATGACCTTTTTTTTTTTTTTTTTTTTTTTTTGAGATTACATAGTTCGAACTAAACAAGTAAAATGAATATAGACTACATTTAAAAGTATAAAAAAACATTATTAAATTTGATAAAAATGATAATCATGATTCATATGTAATCCTAAAATCTTATAATATTCAAAGTAAATTAAATATGAAATATATAATTTAAAACACAATTCAATTTCACCTGTTGTATTCTAGATCTTGTATATGTTATACACAATTCAATGTGTGTTTGATCTTTTTAAAATGATGTTCAAATTTTAATTTTATGATCTAGTAGTATCTTTGTAGGTTAGATATGAATTATGATATCTTCTAAAATAAAATGATGTCCTTTTATCTTTTGAAAAAAAAAAAAAAATGGTGTCTTTATCCAACTACTCACGGAGAAATATGATTTTTACTCCTAATTCATCCTCCAAATAAATTTAAAGCAAAGCAAGTTTTCAAAATTCAATGTGGGCATATGTGTGTCTTGGCTTAAAAAAAAAAAAAAAAAAAAAAAAATATATATATATATATATATATATAATTACATATTGATGGTGTTAAAATAGAAAACAAAATATCATTTATAATTTTAAAAACTCCATTAAAGACAGTGGTATTATAGTAAATTTCACATCCTGTGTTTTTGCTACGTCGCCATGTTGTAATTAAATTTAGAAATTATAAAAGAACAATTACCATGTAAATCTTTTTATCAATTGTTTACATCTATTGACGACAAAATTTTATTACCTGTATACAACTCTAGATGTTTATTGATGCATATTAATAGTTCACAATGTACAACGGTCAACGGCCAGAAAATCCTAATAGTTATTTTAATTAGTTCTACATTGTGTTGACAAATTAATTAAAATAAACAATTTTTTATTAGACAAATTAACTCAAATTCGGAGTGTATTTTAACGATTAAACATCGTTACAATTTATTGATTTTTAAACAAGTTGGAATTTACTTGATAACTCTCTTTGCTACTTTAGAATTATTGACAAGGCTTCATTCAACTTAATTTATTGTCGTAATATCACCGATTTTTTTATTTTAACCTTTTGAGTTTAATAAATACCAATCATATATATATATATATATATAAAATATTATTATTTATAAATGCATGACATATATTAAATACTGTAACATCCTCGACCAAAACCTATACGTTATTGGACATTCATTTCAAACATCATATGCATTTTGTATTATTTATGAGCTACTTGTGATCTTGCATTATTATATTTAGCTTCCAAATATTGAATTATTTATATGTTTTTACATAATTGATGTTGAGAAAACTCAATCATAATTGATTAAGACTTTAATATTGTTCAAGTTCATAATGTAAATTGTTTAATTAATAGTATTAATAATTAATTATATAATTTTATAGTAATTATATATATATATATATATATATATATAAAAATGTGGGTAATATTATATATATATATACACACACGTAAGTGCCGTGTGTGTTGTGTATATGAAATGGGTTATAAAATAATATATATATTTATGTAATAAGTAAGTTTATATATATTATTATATAATATTCATGCCTTTGAGATATACACGTGTAATGTGTATAAGGTTTGCAAAGTCATTGGTAATGATAGTAATAATATAATATACATAAAGTGTAGTTGCATGTATACACACATGCATCTCTTTAAAATTGACATATATATATATATATATATATATATATATATATATATATATATGTGTATGTATGTAAGGGTAAAGGCATGAAAATACCATAATATTTATAAAGTGTTATAGAAAATGCCATAAAATATAACAGTGGGTACAAAATAACACCAAATAATATATAATATCATGCCCACAATTTTTGAATAAGTGGACCAAAGTACCATAAAGATATTAATGATCAATAATAAATGCTTCTTTGACTTCATTAATGTTTTAAATTCCAAATTTATTTAATTAAATCTATTCCAAGTATTTGTTATATCTGGATTCCAAAAATAACCGTTAAAGATCGATTTCCTATGGAATAGGTATATAGGCTGCAATACTTTCCTCGTGTCAATACTGTCTAAAAAATAGTGGTCTAGAATGAGTAACAATGTCACGTACAAATTCCTACATAAATAAAAATCTAAAAAGGTTTTAACGTAAACATAGTCGGATCCAGAAAATGGTATCAAAGTCTAGGTTTATTAAGAACTTTTAAGTTATATTTATTATATTTGTGTAATTAACTTTTGGTGAGGAGAATTTCTCGCGAAATATAGATCTGGACGAATGTCCAAGATGTTTACCATGCATGAGATATCGTCAAATTTTGGCGATGTATGAACAAGAACATAGAGATAATGTCATATATTGGCAGAATCAATATGTTGATCAAGAGAACGCAGGAGCCGACAGGGAAACCTTAAGGCAATGCAATAGACGAGCGGAATATTACATGGGTTTCCTTTCAGTTAACCTGATGTTATATACCGAACTGAAAAACATTCAGGAAATTATTCATCTAAATTATTGATGACAGAAGGAGAACCTGAATGGAACGAGATACTTCCGGACATATCTAAGCTCTCTCGGGATCTTAGAGAAATCCAGAAGACGGTGCAGAATTATGGCAACCGCCATAATCATCTACCAACACAAGTCCATCAGATCCAAAACCAGATGGAAACAATGGTGAAATATCAGAAGGAAACTCTTGAAATCCTTCAAGATATTCAAAGAAGAGTAAAAAATTTGGAGAACAAACCAAGTCTTCCCGAAGGAAAAAGACGTATAGATTTCGGAATAGTTCCCTATTTAAACCAAAAAGGGAAACCAACCGAAGTTATATGCCAAATGACTCGAGATGAAAAGCTTCTTGCTATCATCAAAGGAAAATCCGTCACAAAGTAAAAGGTGATGGATGTGGAGAAGATTAATCTTGAAGATGTACATGAACTTGCCGAGTCCTTTGCAGAATTAGGGATTGTGGATCTAAAGATGAATACATGAGATGGTTCAGCTTTGGTTACTCGTGACCAACACCAAAGACCACCTCCGCAACCACCAGTGGATCTCAACGTTGCAGAAAGTTCAGGTTCACATCATATGGATGAACCAATGCCACACACTGGAGATTTCACTACAATAGGAGATCCTATTGTTTCAGGAACTCGACAACGTTCTAGAAGGCCAAACCTCATGAATACGCCTTATGGAAAGTCACAACTAGATCCTATACATCCGTATGGATTGATGCTAAATCTAGATATCCTAGATTTCAAAAATCGAGAAGTCTTTATCGATGATTGGGCATCGGCGATGAGGATTGCAGCAGGTACCCTTGACCCTATAAAAGAAGTATTCATCTTACTCCTTGAGATGAGTCTTGAAGGATCTGTAAAGACCTCATGTGACATGACAACACCAGAAATGAGAAACGACGTTACTGCTGGTAAGTCATTGAAAGAAATTGTCGATAATATGGCAAAATTATTCAAAATCCATTTTATCAGCATAGGCTATTTTGAGGGAGTAGAAGAGGAAAAAAGAAAAAGATACAAACAAGCCCTCTACTGCCTTGAGTTATATGATATTTATCATATTGACGAATACATCAAGTTATTCACCGAGTACCGATGGAAGTCTAAGGTGGATGATAAAGAAGCTTCACAACTTTTCTTTGAGAAGATACCACGTCCCTGGAGAGAAATGCTTATCAGGGAGTACAAGAGTGCAAACGATTTGGATACTGTGACCAGAAGAATGTCTTTCTTAAATGCTAAGTTAGTTGAATGGTGCCACCAAACAGCACTCTACAAGAACTATAAGAGACTCCGAGGAATCAATAAAATAGTTCTCCTATGTTGTGAAGATAATGACATCCCAACAGTTGTGGGAGATCAACCAGTAGGCATAAAAGGAGAAAACAAAAAAGTCATGTTTATAGCCGTGTAGACAACAATAACAGAAGAAGTCATAGGTCTTCATGGAGACCTAGAAGGATGTGGTTTAAACAAAAAGCCCGAAGTTATAAATCAGGGCAAAGACCAGCACCAAGCAAGAGTAGAGCCTCTTCATCTGGCTCGAACCAATGAGGTACCAGCAGAACCACAAGAAGAAGAACTTTTAGGCGAGCTCACACCCGAGCTAATGAAAGTTTCAAAGACTGTAATTGCTGGACTTGCGAAACAAGAGGACATATCTCAACAGATTGCCCAGACAACCAAAAGAGAGGTCTAAGACAGTTTGAATCAACACCAGAATTCGAAGAAGTTGTCTATTACCAAGATCTCATACATGTGTATCAATTTGAGGATATACCCTCAGATGAAAGCATCTATGAAGAAGAGATCTATTCAGATGACGGAAGAGAATCCACATCAGAATCGAAGTGAAGAAGAAATTCTTCAAACAACAAGAAATGATATGTCAGGATTCCTCTCTCACACAACAGTCTTTCATAAAACTCTAATGAGGATTATAAAAGATGATTCAAAGCTTCAGATGTATGATGGTTTTACCATCGGAGCATTGGAGAAGACATTGGATAAGTTTGGGTTTCGTAATAGAAAACACCAAATTATTCATAGAGTTACTACTGGAGAATTTGTCATCCCAATGAAATTCACTAGTAACTTGATCGAAATGCAGTTGATCCCTTACAAAGAAATACAGGAGATCAGAAGCAAAGTCAAAATAGAAGTTGCAAATACACTCTCATGGATTCATATCGGAGTTATAAGAGTTGTAATTAAAGTAACCTTTAAGGAAGGAATTGATTCGCCACTAAATATTGCGATTTTTAACAAGTGAATCTCAAATCTCAAGGATTCATGCCTTGGAGCGGTTACGGGAAACTTATGTGCAGGAAAACTGGTATTTAATGTTTGTCCTAGAATTGCATACAATTTGGGAGATCGAGATTTCAATAGAGTGCCAACTCTTCATCAAGACTTCAAAAGAGACGACTTGATAAAAGAAGGGAACAGACCTTACTCGATCACCTACAAGATTTCCTATGCTCTCTCGAATACACATCATTCAGATGTATTTTTTAGAAAGGAATTTATCGAAGTCCCAAGAATTTTTGAGGATTTCGCTAGGGTGGTGTTACCAGAACTCATTAAGTCTCCAACTATAAAGGAGATCGATATAAGAATTCAGGATCAACCTATCTTCAACAAGAGTCAAAGCCTCAGAATGGAGACAATGAGGATGTCTTTCCAACAAGACAAACTGATGAGCAGCAATCGTTGGGAAGAAAGAAAGCGTAGTACAGTTCAGCAAATCTCATGTGTATTCAAAACACAAGGAAAGCTGAAATGTCCAGAAGGTTGGAGAGAAGTTGAAGTAATATTCGACATCACTCAAAAGAATAATATATTTCCTTGTGATGTTTTATATTATCTCCAACAACCGATAGTCGGAAGATTTCAAGGAAGCCTAAAATGGGTGAAATTGAACTGACTATCACAAGAGTTGCAGGAAGAATCCCAAAACAATTAATACTGGGTATCGATTTTGTCGAGGATCATAAGCCTTGGGAAAGATTACAAGATGAAATGGATTTTACAGTGGCTGATAAAAGATATAGAATCAGATGACCACTAGTCCATTCTCCATATACATTTCTATCGGAATGTTATATGTTGAATACAAGGCTGAATATTTCGCAGCTGTAACACCCCAAATTAAATTTTGACTACGTAATATAAATAAGTATAAACTATTAATTTTTTTTATTATATGTATATATAAATACACACGCACATAACATATATATACAATAACAATGTAAATTGTTTAATTTAAGATAGTATGAATTAATTGCAAAATATAAAAGAAAAAGAAAACTAAATAATCATATATTTAAATACTTATGTATAGATATAATTGTTGATATGTTGATATGTTTGCATAAATATCTGAGAATAGTTAATATGCTTACACGTGTATCACACGTATGTAGTAGATATATTAAGAAATAGAGATTAATTAATATAGTGCTAAATATTAGAAATCGTGTGGCGGTGGGATACATACAAGAGATTTTTAATTCAATCATATATCTAAAACAAAATTAAGAACCAAAAAAAAGAAGAAAGTAAAAGGTAACTAGTAGAAAGAGCAACAGGTGAATACAGGTAATAGATACTTCATTCACAAGAATTTTGATCTCATTTTGATGTTTTTAGCAAAATAAGAAAGTACGTATTTTGATTTAGTAGGGTTAATCCTTAATTATATGTGTGCGCGCCTATATAATCATTAACTAGATGCGTTTAATTAAAAGAATAATTTTTGTTCGTCTATCATAATTTATAATAATTACAAATATGAAACATCTAAATAATAGTAGTAATTTTGTGTAAATTAACTGTTAGTAATTGAAAGGTACTTATGAAATACTAAACCTTAGTTTTACTAAATTAATTATATATGAAATTATATTGTTTCCTTATTATATGAATTGAATTTTCTTTAAATATCTTGTAAAATGATAATTATTAATGAACTAGAAGTATAATATTAATCAAAATAAAGTAAGTTTATAAGGAATGTTTGGTTATTTTATTATAAGGAATTAAATTGATACAGTAAGTACTGATATCATTTGTGTTTTATAACCTTAAAGATTGATGATAATTAATTATTTGTGTAGTTTTCAATTTACTGCATACATGTTTCATTTTATATAAGGCAAAAACTTTTGTGCACAAGGTGCACAGATCCAAATCTGTGCACAACAATACTGTTATATTATATGAAGTAATACTGTTATATTATATGAGTGATACTGTTAATATGAAGTAATACTGTTATATTATATGAAGTAATAATGTTATATTATATGAAGTGATACTGTTATATTAATATAACAGTATCACTTCATATAATATAACAGTATTGTTGCACCTTGTGCACAGGAGTGTCACTCTTTATATAAAAATATAAAGATATATATATATATATATATATATATATACATACATGTAGTGAATGAATTTGATATTGTATTTAATGTTTAGATTAATCATTATACATAAGCTCCACTAAAGAAAGATACTCTTTAATTTGGAAGAATTTAAAGGTGTTTGTTAATTAATTAAAGGTAAATAAATTATCAACTTAATTAAACAAAGTTTTTAAACCTACTGTCTCTATTCTTTCATGATTTGAATTTTCGTTCTTAGAATTTGAAATAACATACAATATAATTTGTAGGGTTATTTTATAGATTTCTAATAAATAGAAATTTTATTAATTGGACTTTTAAAGCACATAAAATATAAAAGAAAATACAATTGTCAAGAGATAAATTTTAATATATATGCTATTATTGTAACGAAGTCAATAAGTTTTAGCTCATAATTTATTGGTCTTATATGGTGTAACTATCTTAATTTACATGCACTGTATAGTATCATTGATTATGAATATTTGGAATAAGTTTCAAAGATATTATTTTATTTATTATACAAGATTAAGGGTAATGATATAATATACATCACAGATCATTAGCCATTAAGATCTCAAGGGACAACATAAATGATTTAAAGGGTGACAACGAGTAAAGGTAAGTAGAAATTCATTTGCAACTACAATGCATAAACATAGTATTTTATGTGTTTACTTGTATTATGATAATAGTGAATTTGTGTTTCCTGATATTGGTGATTACTTTTTATGTGTGATTAAAGATGATACGTGGACATTGAATTTTGTACATATCATTCATGAGCATAGATAGGTGTATACATAGAAGACATGTTGAGTTTGTGTGCACATCATAATCATACAAAGAAACAAAGTTAAAGCAAAGTTGACCACTACTAGTATATCGAGGCCGGTGGTATGTGAGACATGGATAGGCTGGATGTATTCCGCCGGTGGCATGTGAGACATAGATATAACTTAAAAGTAAAAGTGTGTCTATGGCATGCGAGTCATGGTTATGGTTCGAAGATATTGGGCCATAAACATGACTTTAAACCAAAGTAAAGTAAAGTACATAGATTATTGAGCTAGCTCATTTCCGATGTATTATAGATGGGTCAAGGGCTCAACATAGTAAACGATATCAAACTCATGCATTCACGATATTCTTAAAGTCTTTACAACCATTTGTATGACAGTGCATACATGATTTCTGCTTACTGAGCTTATTAGCTCATAAAGTTCATGCATTGTAGGTGAATCTGCTGATATATAAACTCATTGACTTACTGACCGTGTTATTGAGTTCCTACGGGTTCGGAGATGGTATACATGGATGACGACATGTTGGGCTATGCTAGGGGCTTATTTTGCTTTAAACAATGTTTTGATAAAGTACTTGGACTTCTTTTGTTTGATCCTCTGATATATATAAATATGCAAAATATAGAAGTGAGTGTGGTTTGACTTTATGGTATCCACTACAAAACGTATTATAGTCTTATCGGGTTTTCACGCCTAAGAAAAATAATTTATGTTATTACGTTATATTTAAAAAAAATCACACACTTACTTACAGGTCTTTTAATATAAAAATATATTACATGTCTAGCTATATTAGAAATGTGGTCGTGACAACAGCCTATATTGATTTAGGAGCAGGGATTTGTACTGCAAAGCAGAAGGTTTTTCCCAAAAATTATGGTGAAGATCTACCGGCCATTGCAGGACGAGATTTCTCCAAAAGGATTCTTATCCTTAATCGATGAATCAAACAAGCAGAAATTATGATCGGAGGCGTAGACGATACCCCATAGTACAAAGTAAAGATGCCATCAATCTATTTCCATGATACAAGAGCAGATGTTTTGTTAGGAAACAATTTCCTACAAACATTCAAGCGTTTTATACAGGAGAATGAGACAAGAAGGCTTATTTTCACAACATTATGTGATCATAAGATTATTGTCTAGAGACTGCATGCGGGAAGCATTCTATAGATGAATGCCTATTAATTTTCGCAGCAAGCGTGGTGATGAAGCCAAACTTCGACATCCTAAGATGGCGGATAAAAGAAGATTTGGTGACACATTATTATCATTTCGACAATTTGGATCGAAGCAGAAAGATACAAAGAGATGAGATAATAACTTGTATTCATTCAGAATACAAGAAGAAGAACGAGTTCCTCCAGAGGCTATTGCAGAATTGCGGAAAACCCTATTGGAGAATCCACAGAGTGATGTTACCATTGAAGAACAAATATCACTCGAGAATTTCAGAAAAAAGATCTAGATGAATTACAACGAAGATCCTTTGGCATGGTGGAACAGGAACAAGCTCAAAACATCCTTGAAGGTGAAACTAGGAAAGGAACACGAGTTCATGAGACTGAAATCGATCCTTATGAATCCGACAGATCGTGAGAATATGCAGAAAATACTTAAGGAACATCTGGACCTTAAGTTAATTTCACCAGGAGTTTCTCCATACAGCAGTCCAGGATTCCTTGTAAAGAATCATGGAGAAATCAAAAAGACCTAGACTTGTTATTAATTACAAAGGGATTAATAGCATTCTGGAGTTTGATGAATATTATATCCCAAGTGGAAAACACTTGGTTAACTGTATCAAATGTGCCAAGATATTCTCGAAGTTTGATTGCAAGTCTGGATTCTACCGGATAAAGATGGAGGAAGAAAGTAAGAAGCTCACAACTTTTTCCACACCACAAGGACACTATGTCTGGAATGTTATGTCTATGGGATTGGCAAACGCACCCCAAATATATCAAAGAAAGATGGATAATCTTTTTAAAGATCATTTCAACTTCATGTTCGTATATATCGATGATATTCTCATCACTTCAAAGAATATGAATGAGCATCTCAAGCATTTGGAAATATTTTCAGATGTTTGTCATAAAGAAGGATTAGTGCTTTCCGAAAAAAAATGGTAATTGCTACGAGACAGATTGAAATCGATGAATTTGGAATCATTCTACAAAGCCACATTGTGGAAAAGATACAGAGATTTCCAGATGATCTCAAAGACAAGAAACAACTTTAAATTTTTCTTGGAGTTGTCAATTTCGCTGGAATGTTCATTAATAATCTGGCTCATCACAGGAAGGTGTTCAGCACATTACTCAAAAAAGATGTAATATTCAAATGGGAAGATGAACATCGAGAAGAGATAACGCAGCTTAAGGAAGTCTGTAGCAAGCTTCCGAAACTTGTTATACATCAAGACGAGGATGAACTGGTTCTTTATACAGATGTCAGTGATCATTGGTGGACAACAGTTCTTATGAAAACCACACCAAACGAAGAAGTGTCATGCAGGTATTGCAGCGGTCTGTTTACAGACGGAGAAGCAAATCGATGACATATCAACGAGAAAGAATTATTTCCAGTCAGAAAGGCGTTCAAAAAATAGTCTTTATTTCTTTTGGCTAAGAAGTTTACTTCGAAAATTGATAATTCGAGTGTCAAGGCTTTTCTGAAAAATAAAAATTGAATCTAAACCATAAAAGGCTAGATTACTTCGATGGCAAACAGAATGTCAATATTATGATTATGATATTGTTATTGTGAAATCTCATGAGAATGTTCTTGCAAATTTCTTAACATGAGATGGAAGGACGCGTTGCTGACGAGGTCCTTAAACGAGTTAGACATCTCAGGGAAAACCTGGAGAGTCTTGAACGAGAATTTGGGACGTTATGTCTCAATGCCGAAGTCGTTGGACGACTTCAATGAGTTGATCAGGAATCTGTTTCTAGTCTAATACGAGCATGCCAAAATGCTTTGGGACACTTGTTCCAAGTGTTGGACAAGTCTTTCCTCCAGGCTGCATCTTCCACGGTGTAAAAATGAGAGATTCGAGAACGGGACTCTAACTCGGAGGTTATGGATTCAAATACCATAATCACGAGTGTTACAGGTGATGCATTCCTTGAAGATGTACAAACTGTAACGAAGGTTGAAGCTCCGGTGTCACAACCCGAGTTTTCAAGTCAACCTAGCACCTGTGGGGTAAAAGAGGGAGAGTTGAACCTTAGGCCGCAGACATGCAAGACTAAGGTTCAAACTGACGAGTTTAAAGTTTCTCCTATGCAGGTTTACCAGCGACAATGGGAGAAGTTGATTACGAGAAAATGTATCAACCCAGACAAAACAGTGGTTGATATTTCAGGAAAGTACCCAAGAGTTTGGATGAAACCAGGAAGTCATCCCAACGAAGTACAAGAATGGTATACTTTTGAAGCGTTAGCTTCAATTCATACTGTATCACCTGAATTCCCAAAAATTTCGAAATTACCGAAATGGATTGGGGAAGCCGTTCACGAGACTTGGGCAAATAATCCACATTTGTCCAGATACGATATTCTAGAGCTCTACTTTATCAGTGCAGCCCCAGAACCGGTGAAGAAATGCTTTAATAAAGCTTTTCATTTCATTAAACTAAGGAGACCGGATGGAAATGCCTTAAAAAATATAAAGACAGCTTCACCGGAAGAAATTCCTTTACTGGTAGGAGCAATATCAGAATATAAAGCTTCTACAAGGCAAGCATGAGGTCTTTGGGTTTGTCTAACAGAAATGGACAAAGTCAAATATCCATTTAAGTTTTTTCAGAATTCAGCAAGTGGATCATTCCTACTGAATTCCATGACTGGATCAACAACAGGATTCGCAGAGAAACTTTTTGAGACGAAAAGAATAAACCTCTGGGAAAACAAGATTCTGGTAAGCAAAGAAACCTACCGGAAATTCTGTAATATGACGCATGTAGGCCGATGGATCGATCAGATCTGTCAAGCATGCCCGGATTAGAAAGAGCTCGAGTTTGGGAAGGGATTCCGACCCAAACCCGACCGACAGGAACATGGATCTAATAAGGACAATGACCCAACACAAAAGAAACGTTATCCCTGGGGACCACGACAACCAAGCTTTTAGAGATTCCCCCGACAAAATAATATGGGATAGGTCACGAGAAAGTGACTCTCCAACCAACATCACATAGTGGGCTGAGTCAAAAATAAATGATTCCTCGACAGACCTAACATGGGCTAAGTCACGGGGCATAAAGAGGAAGAACACTAACTGGCCAAATTGAAAGCAGTCATCCAGCTCATTCAAAAAGATTTGGAATCTGCACTTCAAGTCCGGATTTATGCCTATATATAGCGAGAGTTGAAGAAAGCTAAGGACATCGACCATTCCCCTTAGTTTTCTTATAATAAAATCTTTGTAATAGTTTTGAGTGTTTTTGTTTATGTGTGTACGAGTACAGGCCTCATCTCTTATGAGAGGCTAGATCAGTATTCTCCTCCCAACAGGAGATTAATTATGTAATAAATATTTCTTATAAAATTCTTAATAAAAGAAAGACTTTTACCTTCAACATGTGTTCTTAGTATTGTTAGTTTATCCCTTAGAAGGAGTACTTTATATACCTGGTGTAGGAAACGAACCAAGATTGTGTTGTACAGTTGCTAAATGAGCTAGATAACTTACAGATCATCTTCCCTGAGGGTTGAAGTTGAACAGTGAGGAGTTGTTCGTAAAACGGTCTGAGGGCAGTGATTTTCCAGCTGGTGGCTTTACAAACCATCTCACTCGGTGCTGCTACGGTCAAAGAAATGTATGAATTTTAAGGGATTAATTAATTTTACGGAAGCATGTTGGGCCTGATTTTGATCAGTTTACGTAATATTCGAATACAATTAAACAAATGGAATAGATTTTATTTAAATAATAAAATGTGTAATTAATGAATCTTGGAAGTTGTTAAAAGTCAACATAGGACATTTAATGTTTTTGTGGTATTTTGGGGTATGATTTTATATTTGATGGTAGTTTGATGTATGGTTTTATATTTGATGGTATTTTATACACACTATTATTTGATATCACATTATAAGAATTGTGGTAAATAGTGCCGTTAACCCTATATGTAAAGCATATTTACACGCATGCATTATAAACACAGGTGTAGACGTCTAAATAATTGTAATATAGTATAATAACTATTATAGGAAGCTTTGAAGAGGGGTGGTGTTTATATGCATATAACACAATTAATAAAAAAAAAAAAAAGAGAAAAGGTTGAACAGAGACAGAGGAAGACGGGGTTTAGAGAAGAAAAAGGAGAAAAAGAGTAAGAAAATTCTGTTCTGGTTTGCTTTACAATTATCATGTAATTCGAGATTGATTATGTAAAAACGTTAAACACAAAACTTATAGATAATTAGGTTTTGTAACTGTTTGTAAAATTTCGAAATATTTGGAGTTAAACTCGATTTGTTATCATTTTTCAAATATACTGTCAATCTGAAAACTGTTTTGTTGGAAACGATTTGTCCATCTGATTGTCGGAGGTTTCTAGTAATTTTAGAGGCTTAATTGGGGAAAACTTAAAACATGAAATTTATAGTCCTATTTCTTAGCTAAACCCAAAAGAAAATCGTAGATGATTCGGTTAAATATTGAGTGAGATAATGTTAGATTACAGAGCTTGGTCTAAAATGACTCAGTTCGAAAACTGTTATGTATGCTGTAATTGTGTCTAATTTTAAGCATGTTAGAGACTGAATTGCGAAAAATGTTAAACATGAAAGTTATAGATCTATATGTTAGGTTTCTACAGAATTTTACGTTTCTCGATTTGGAATTTTATAGCTCAAGTTATAGGGAAAATACTGAACATGGTTGATTATGTCTTATCAAGTAGACTAATTACATTGCCGATTTTGCACAAATTATTAGACCTGTTTAGGAACAGAATTTGTGAAAATGTTTCAAACTAAAGTTATAGTACCTTATGTCTAGTTTACTCAGAAGTTTACCTTTCATCAAAATGATTTATATACTGTAAGTTATACATGTTTGAAGTTAACTAGTCAATATGAATATATGTATAAAAACATAATTGGTACATAGACTTGTCTCGATCTTTTAAACATGTTGGAGAAGCAATCAAAGAGACATTAAAACAGAAAAAATGTTTGTTAATATGTCTAATATAATGTGGTAAAGTTTCAAAGAAATTGGAGTTAGAGAAAGGAAGAAAATGTCAAAAGAATGAAGGTTGCTAGAATTTAGTATTATATATAAAATAAATAAAATTAAGCATACATGCATTGCATTTCATTGCATAATAGAAATAAATACTAAGGGGATCATTAGGCTAAATTACATTAAATCATATAGGGGCACGGGCTGTAGAACGGGAGGAGGAACCAGAGCAACGAACGAATTATTTATCATAGTCTGGTGAGTATAAATCGTATATGTGATTTATATGCAATGTTTGTTATATGTGTCATATAAGAAATATGTATTTATCTGAATTTGTCATTGGATCAAATGATATATTGACAAATGTATACGTGATCATATGTTCGGATGATTGATGTGTTGCATTACAAATTGCATGAGATTAAAAGGCCAGTGATTGTCCTTCTATGGATCTGTATACAAAGTGGAGACCTTCGGGTCAAATTCATATTGGAGACCTACGGGTCTATATACACAGTGGCATATTGAAAATCTCGGGACAGATCCAAACTTGAGCAGTTCACAGAATAATAAACCGGACATAGTGGCGAGATTAAAAGGCCAGTGATTGTCCTTCTATGGATCTGTATACAAAGTGGAGACCTTCGGGTCAAATTCATATTGGAGACCTACGGGTCTATATACACAGTGGCATATTGAAAATCTCGGGACAGATCCAAACTTGAGCAGTTCACAGAATAATAAACTGGACACAGTGGCACTTGCATATGTTTGATTATATTTTTGATTAATGTTAATGATTGTTATCTGCTTATTATTTAATTAAGTTAACGGTCTATATTCACTGAGGTACGACTCATAAAAATCGCATATATACATTTTTTTAGGTTCAATAGCTCTTTTGACGTGGGTTGTATATATAGACGTCACGTTATACCAAGTCGGCCGGCTGATGCCTCGTGCAACCTTCTCCTCCTCATTTTGCATTTTGGACCGCGTGTATCATGAATTGTATTTAATATGACTTATGCTGAGATAATGGTTGCGTGTTTTAATCTTATACGATATTAGTCATTAAATAATATTTTATACTTCTATGGATCAATAAGATGTCAGTATGATCTATCTACAAGACATATATTTTATTGTTAAATATACATCATATGGGGGTAGGGTGTTACAAATACACTTAATCTTAAACACAATTAATGACATTATGCCCACCCATTGTTGTTAGTTTTGGGTAAAAAGAAAAACACTATTGTAAAGGTTGTTTGTTAAAGGTCATATTGGGGAAGTAGGAGTTTGACATATAATATAGTTTTTTTTTTATGTTTTTTTTTAGCGTAATGACATAAATTGATTTGATGTCATAACGACCGCAAAGTTTTAAAGTAATTATTTGGGTTCTACACATGATCTAATAAGGACAAAACTTTATTTTTCCATATATGTATATATATATATATGTGGTTATTTGTGCATATAATGACTAACTAGTAGTATATAGGTCCCGTGCGATGCACGAGCATATAAAAATTACTATTTCGATGTTTTGATATGAAAATGTTGAACACAAAGTAATATATTATTTTAGATTCATTTCAATATAATATGTTACCCGTATGATGCATGACCATAGAATTTAAATATTTCACATTAAATTTGAAAATGTCAATTTACAGAAAATTAAGTTATTAATAATATTTCAATTTTATTTGATAACCCGTGTGATGCATGGTATATAAATTTCAATTATTGTAATTTTTTGATATACATACGTTTATTATGTAAAACAAACCTTGATTTTTAGAATATTTTTAGATATAACAAACGTTTTTTTGAATATTTTTTTTTTCAAAAAAGTTTCATCAGATCGCCATATCTAGTAGAATGTCAAATAACATTCTCTATCAAAACACCCCCACCCAACCAATGAATTTTCATATAATATTTGTCACCATTACGACATATTTTAACTTTCTAATATTCACCACTTGAAAACTTAAGTATGATGTTCATAGTCATAATATTATCATAAATCTTCGAGAGGAACAAACTTATAACAAATCGATGGAAAATATTAAATAAGCGTTTCACTATATATTAGAATATATAATGAAACACATATTTACAAAATATATTAGAATATATTTGTTGAAAATATATTAAGAGCTATACAATTAAAATTCTAACAAGAGCTATTCAATTGCATAAATCAAAATATAAAGGGGTATCTGAAATTTTAATATTTACTTTTTACCAGTTTGTACATATTTTTTATTAGATTCCATCAAGTATTATTATTTTTTCTAAAATTTATACTTAGTGAACTCAATTACTTTACATTTTTCAAATACTAAGACATTTTCTAGAGAACATATTAATTGTTCAAATTTATTTGTGTTTGTATACACATCACAAATTAAAACTAATGTATTAAAATAACGAAATAGGTAAGTTGTTAGTTCTGTTATAGTTCCATTTATTTGTTACATTTGAAAATATTAAATGCACTGAAAATGTTTTTAGATAAAAAATAAATAAAAAGAAGTTGCTTTTATTTCAGAAATTGGCTGTGAATAACATATCCAAATTTATTTAAAACATTTTAAAATAAAAATAAAACATGTATAATTTAACTTGTTATTTAGTTTATCAATCAAACATGTTTCATCTAATTTTATATTAATCTTGAATTTTTTTATCTCTTATATTGAAATGTAGTTATGCAATCAAAGTTTATCAATCTATGTATGTATAAATTTATATCATTATCATCAATTTATTGCTATTTTAATGTTGTTGAACATGTTTTTTTAATTATTTTTTTATGTATAAAAGTCGAGTTTTTCTTATCGGATTTAATTGTAATTATTATTCAATCAATATATATATATATATATATATATGTGTGTGTGTGTGTGTGTGTGTGTGTGTGTGAAGGTGTAAATGAATTAGAAAATTGAGAATCACAAAATGACATCTATTTTTTTTACTCAATTGGTGAGTAGTAAATTAGTAATTAATTGAATTAACTCATATATATATATATATATATATATATATATATATATATCATCTATATACATATAAATTTACATGACAACTTAGTGGAGAAAAATAATGCTTCAATTTAGATATACTGCCACTAAATAAGGAAATGTGTAATTGGTTAATATGAGATAATTAATGATAGGTACAATTTCTATATATAGAAGATTACATAAATATATTTTCTATATTTAATAATTATTAATTATTAATATATTACATATTTAATAAGTGAAAATGAGCAGGAAATTTTTTACATTTCTATTTGTAGGGATAATTGTTATTTTATATATATATATAGATAGATATAGATATAGATGCTTTAATTCATGTAACCACAGCCAACCATCTAAAAGTAGTTGGTCAATGATGTATTTAAGTGTTACATAAATAACAATACATTGATAGTCATATGTTATATGAAGTTCAAATTTTATCAATAATGCGATCTGAAATAATAGTAATGTCACTTGTCACATGCACATGTGACATACATTAGCTAACCAGTAAAAGTTAAAATAATTTTACATATATATAATTCCATCGTATGTGAATGGTATTCTATGCAACATAAAGATATAGCGTATAACATATTTGTTTCAAATACCTCACTTTTTATCACCGAAAATAATTAATTTTTTTCTCTTAATTTTGTCATTTTAGAATTAAATATTAATTCATTATAATATTAATAACTTCTTTGGCAATCTTAAATCTTTGAATATTGTAAAAATGGATATTGTCACCATTATTAATATTAGATTTTTAAAGAAATTTTCACCATTATATATATAATTATTATTTTTAGTTTTATGTGAAACAATTTAAACAATAGATTTATTATTTCCACTTAATAAAATCTCTTTCGCAAAGAATATCCCAATTAACCTAGAGTGGGGCCCAAGTGTTGGGTGAGAGTGCAGGCAAGAATAGTGAGCGCACTGGCAGCGGATTTTAGCAACGACCACTTCACAATTACGTCCCCGGCTATTCGACCCCTAAAAGATGCACCTTTGTCCCCTTTCTCTCCCCAACACAACCAAGCCTTGATTTTTTCCCAATTCCCAATTCCCAATTCATTCACGCGATTTCACCTCGGATCCCTCTTCTTACAACCCTACAATTTCTCAATTTGATGTTGCTATTCTTTAATTTCTGGGTTTTCAATTTTTGGGGAAGCTTCAATCACGAATGCACTTCAACAGTCCAATTTCTGTGTTTTGAGGTAAGATTTGTTATGGGATTGGTTCTTTTTTTGGAGATTAATTGATTTCTTCGGATCAACAAAGATTTGATTTTTAAGTAGGATTGTTGAAGTTTTGTTCTTGAATGTAATTATGAATTCAATTTTGTTTATTTTTAATTCGTTTTGGGTAAATGATCTTTATGTTTGTTGTGTTAATGAATACTGGGTAAGTTTACTTGCTACTTGGGAAAGTAATAGAATTTAGGTTGATTAAGATTCCTTAAACCGAAAATTGAACTTGGTCCTGTTTTGTTAGCAATAACGATCTGAATTTTTCCATGTATTTATAAGAAAAATGTTAGCAGTAATGATCTGAATTTTCTCTATGTTTAGGTGCTTGAGCAGAAATCTTGTGCTATTAGCTGAATGGAAGAGAGAATCTTCGGTTCGATACAATCATAGAATTTTGTAACAAGAAGTTAATTTTGAAAGTTAACTTGAAAGAAAGGAGATAACATTGTTACTTGTGGTGTTTGAGCATGATGGATGATGAGGATGATGTCACTTACCATCGTAACACGTATGCCGTAAATGGCCAAAAGTTCCCGGTGGAAAATGCCAATTATCCCCGCGATGGTGGCAATTCATACGGTGAAGATGACGACAATGATGATGCTGATGATGATGAAAAGGGTGGGGAAGATGAGAATGATGATGTTGATGACGACGAGGATGATGATGATGGTGGAAATGGTGTTCAGAGGATAGGTAAAGATGACTATGAAGACGGCGATGAGGATGATGATGCCAACGAAGATGATGTTTATGGAGACGAACAGAGGCACCCCAAAAAGAGGAAGTTGAAAAATCTGATCTCGAGTTATGAGTTTGCGCCCCGACTACCAGCACCTACACCTCCGGCTCCCAAGACATCATATGGGGGACGTAATCCACTCACTGATTGGACCGAGCACGAGACATTTGTCTTACTTGATGCATGGGGCGATAGGTTTCTCAAACATGGGAGGAAGAGTCTCCGCTCCGAAGAATGGCAAGAAGTGGCCGAGAAGGTATCTCAGGAGTCGAAGATCGAGCGAACGGACACTCAGTGTCGGAACCGTTTGGACACATTGAAGAAGAAGTACAAGAAGGAGAAGACGAAGGTGGGAGATAACGGGGGCTTGTTGGCCACTGAATGGGTTTATTTCAAGAAAATGGATACTCTATTGTCGTCACAACCGCAGCAAACGGGGCTTTCATGTGGGGTCGACTCAGGAGAGTACGTATTCATGAACCCTAAAGTGTATTTGAATCGGTCCAATGGATTGGATGAGATGAGGGACAGTCCGGGGAATTCAACCGAGGGTGAGGGGGATGAATCGGAGGGCCTTCCTCCCAAGAAGAAGAAGGAAAAAAGGAGGGGCGGGCCAGCGTCTTATAAAATGCTGGCCGATTCTTTTCAAAGATTTAGTGACATATACGAGAGGATCGAGAATAGCAAGAGAGAGCAAATGGTAGAGCTAGAAAAAATGAGGATGGAGTTCCATAGAGATTTGGAGATGCAGAAGAGGGAGATTCTAGAGAGAGCTCAAGCTGAGATTGCTAAAATCCGGCAAGGTGACGAAGAAGATAATGTCGTTTCTCCTGAGAACTAGTGGTTAACTTACCTGATCTGATTTATTACTTGCAGTTCTCCTTGTATTATAGCACAACCCCATGGATTCTTGATCTGTATAACTTAGGTGATGAAACTGATATGTTGCAAGTATCATGCAATTTCATAATAGATAATAAAGACTACTTCATTCTCTATGCTTCCCTTTTCTGCTCTCAGATAATATATTATATACAAAGAATGTGAGTCGTCGTTTATTCTATTTTGTATTTACTGTATTAACAACCCAAAATTCGTATGATACCATATTGTGGTTAATGCTTTCCAGTTCTTTGATTATTTCCGTCCATAGAAATTCATATACGAATAGGGGGATTTTTTTCTGCCTCATTGAAGCAATTTGTGCCTGGGATAAATGATGAAGAATCAAGTACCAACATCAAATAAATTTCTCAACTTCTAAATCATCAAGTCGTTGTAGTATAGTGGTAAGTATTCCCGCCTGTCACGCGGGTGAACCCGGGTTCGATCCCCGGCAACGGCGACATTTTGATTTTTTTTTACATTTTGATATTTTTTATCTACTGTCTTGTTAATAGTCATCGAAAAATTATTTGTGAATCTAACATATTTATTTTTTCAAGACAGGAAGTAACGAAGTAACAAAAATGTGTAAAAGAAAATTAGAACAAAAATGTATAAGAAAAATACAACTAAAACTCTAAAAGTACTACATTTTGATATTTTTTATCTACTATCTTATTAATAGTCATCGAAAAATTATTTGTGAATCGAACATATTTATTTATTTTTAGACAGGAAGTAACGAAGTAATAAAAATGTGTAAAAGAAAATTAGAACAAAAATGTGTAAGAAAAATACAACTAAAACTCTAAAAGTAAAAAAGAACAAAAAAAACGTCGCCGTTGCCGGGGATCGAACCCGGGTCACCCGCGTGACAGGCGGGAATACTTACCACTATACTACAACGACTTGATGACAATAATGCGAAAACATAATTATATAATTCAATTTTATAAATTTATTTTTAATTAATTTAATTATCTAAAGAAAACATATAAATACGTAAAGAATCTCGATATTCAGAATTCTTTCGAAATCATATGTCGCCAGATTATTAAAGCAGAACCGGATTGACTGGCACCTGCAAATCGAAATTAGTATTCAACACATCAATTACTTATATCATCTTATTGATTCACCAAACATATAATACTCAAAATATTTTTTTGTATACGTATCAGTATTCAACTCATCAATTATTTATATCATCTTGTTGATTCACCAAACATATAATACTCAAGATAATCTGTTGTGTACGTAAATAGTATTTAATAAGTTTTTATATCTTATATATGATGATACATCTTATCAAACACAACAAATATCATACTATATACATTTTTTATTGCATATAGTTATTAATTTCCATAACACATGCCTATATGAGAAAATCGGATTGCACACAAGTATTACACGTCTAAATATCTAAAAACATTCTTCAATTCTTTGCGTTCCAACTTCCACGAACCACGCTTTCATAGTATTCGACCTTCTACTTACAAACTTCAAAGAGAATAACAATTTGTTTTTTTTTAAAGCTAGGGTTTGTTTGTTGTTAAATATATATATATCCCATCTTACTAGAATTTCAGAGTCAGAAGTCGCGATCAATTTGACTGAATATCAAAGTTTAAAAGCAATAAAAATATCAACCTCAAACCCACAAGAAGAGTCTTTTTCCCGCATGCATCCATGCAGTTCACATAAGTACATAACACAAGGCTAAAATTTAGCTGTCATAATGTAGCTATCAATTCAAATCATTAATCCAAATACAACCTCAGATACGCTCCTCATAAAAAGAGACATATACGGTAAAAGTAACAAACACCAAAATTTGCATACACTAAAGAAGGCCAATGGGGACATAGAAAGAGTTGAAAGACTCAGACGAATCCTTAAAATTGAGGTATTTTTCGCAAGCATAAACAAAGTTTGATCAATTTTCACTAGGCTATTCCTAACCAAACCCAGTCAAAAACACCATTATAATAATGGGCCAACTATAAATAATATCCTTTGCCACACCTACTAAGACACACCGAGACACAATCCAAACAATCTCATCACCACCACCAAAAGTCCCATATTCAGGTGTCCTGATATTCGAACAAATGAACCCAAAAGTATTAATGCATTGAATATGGTTTGGCCTACCAAATCATGCCTTGTTTGGAGAACTCTCCGATTTGTCCGTTTCCATGGGCTCAGAAGCGGCTGGTGGCACTTCGTTTCCAGACCCTGCAGTGTCACTTTCGTTTGGGTTTTGGCCAGGGCTGGGGGCAGCGTTTTCTGCTCCTCCTTGAGATTGAGATTCACCACCGGACTGCGCTGGTGAGGGTGGCTCTGGGGTAGCTGGTTTTGCTGGCTTTGGTTTCATCATTATTGGCCTGCAAAACCTGTGAGAGCAAATTGAATCCTAGTTAGATATGGAATCTAAGAAACTAAAATAACACAGCAATTTTTTATCCAGTAAATAATGCAGTTCGTTAAACATTAGCATAGCAGCTTACAGCAAGGGTGGCAACTGGCAACACAAAAATTAAGGGGTTAATCCCTACGTGTATCATGTTTGTAGTAGTCACTATATATATCATTCATGTAAGAGCAGAAAAGACAACATATTGACAATTGCATTGCAAATATTTACAGGGCATTTTACAATACCTATCCAATGCTTCGGCCTTTTTCCTCACATCTGCAGACAAAAGAACTGGGTTCGCATACTTTGGAAGTGAATCCTGCTGCTGCTTTTTCTCCCTTAACCAAGCTTCAGCTTCCACACATTCATTCAAAACCTGAACAGTTGGAACTTGAAGTGAAACAATTCCTAAAATCAATTGTACGCGACTCTGTGGGTGACTGGAGAAGAATATACCTTTTGCTTCTCTGCCATGTCAATGTGATCAAATTTGGGATCACTTGACACTGCTGCTTCCCTGTAACTACTGATGCAATATAAAAGTTGGTCAACCACAGCTCCCCTCTCTGTGTGCTCCTTGTAGCGCCCTTCTATAGGATCACCTTGCTGCATGGTTTTGATTAAAATATAACAAACCGTCTTGTAAAGTAAGAAGGTTTAACGAGAAGAAACAAACTTCACAAGTTTTACCTTCTTCAGCTCCTCCAGCTTAGCAATATATACACCTTTGGTTTCATCTTCACCATCCTCGTACAACCAATCTTCTACCTCCTGGAGTTTAGCAATAAGTTGTTCTCTCTCTGAATCCGTTACGAAATCATGATACTTATCATTAAGCTGCAGAAAAAAAAAAAAATTACGATTGGTAACTGATAAATACTTATGGTGGCTTTAACAAGCTACAAGATCAGACACTTCAATGTACCTTGTTCCTCATATCATAGACATAAGCCTCAACAGCATTCTTTTTGTCTTTGGTTTCTTCCATAATACGGTCCTGCAGAGCCATCTCAAATTCCTTCTCCACAGCCTTTTGTACATCTGAAGCAGCAAGAGCTCCATAGACAACTTCTGATACAGACACATGTTTTTTATTAACCTTTTTCTTTGCAGTCTCCACCTGGTGATCATCAAACTATAGTCATAAGCCCATGATGCAAACAGTTTTAAAACCACCAAAAAATTAGGCAGAAAGAAAACAGGAAAAGTTAGAAAGTGACTAGCAAACTATTATCCCAAACATGCACAGATAACTTTTGCAAAAGCCTTAAATACGACTAAGGTAATATAATAACCAACAATGCAATTATTATATAACAGACATCTTTTCTTATTTCCAACTTATCTTTTCGCATTAAATAGTACACACTAATAAAAAAAATATCACAAACGCCTGATTTAAGGAAAAGTTGGAACACGTAAATACAGTATATTTAATAGGGAAAACATTCATAGTAAGAAGTAGATAAAAGAACATTAGCTGGAAATGAGTAAGCACAGTAACTGGCACACCACAATTATTAAAAGAGAAATTCACCACATTAGAATTGTAAGCTGACCTTGGCATCTGTCTCCATCTGAACTGGCTTATCGGCTTGCTCCGGTACACCATTTTCGACCCCAGATCCATCAGGTTTAGAATCTTGCATATTTACTTCAGTTTCAGTGGTGCTTGGAGGAGCAGGTTCTGTAGGAAGCTCATCAGTTTCCATCCTGGTCGATTCGTTTTGAGACACTTTAACTGGAACTGAAACTTCCTCTTCTTCCAATAGCTGTTTAAAGTTAAACCAATCAAATTTTAAAGAATACATAAAATAGCACTTTAAACCAAAGCAAAAGGTCCTAGAACTCAGCAACAATTTCTTATCTGTTATAGGCGAAGTATTAAACACATTTTACTAATTGGTATTTTAGTTAGTTCCATTACTGATCGCTATAAAAATTATTGTCAGACAAAGCACCAGAATATCATCCAGGTACACAAGAAAGTGGATAAATTGACTGAAATGTTGACTGCATGACTGCAAGAAGCACCCTAATTATTGTCTTCATTGAAATGCCAACTGATCTTCAAAGACTTCTTCAGTCTAGTATTCATTAAATTCAGCTACTTCAAATTAATAAAGGTTTCATCTGAGAAAAGAATGTAACATAATGAAGAACTCCAAAGTAGTAGGGAGTACAAGAATACAATCCACAACAGTTAATAATGAAATTTGATATTTCAAAAATAAGATATTCAACAATTATGAAACAAAGAATTTATATCATTCCCAAATAAATCTGCCATTCTCCAAGGACAAATACAATGTTCCTATCTGATTAGGACCATCAAATCATCACTATAAGCATGATACAGAAAAAGAGAAGTAAAAAATCAGACTAGATTTAAAAGTCTATGAGTATAGATTAAAGCTCTAATAATATGAAGACTTTGAAGGGTGTTACTGATCTCACTACTAGAGTGAGTATGCTCACTAAAAGATCAACAATAGAGCTTTTTCCATATTAAATAATAATGTTTGTAACACTTTCACAGATGGGAAGTAGGGGTTGGAGGACTGCAACCCAACCTCCACGTATACAAGAGGCTAGGTACCACCTCAAATGGCACAAGTTAGTGGATCAACTGTACAGCATTAAGAAATATAAGTGAAGCACTTTATCATGAGAACTCACCATTGCTGAATCAACAGAGACAATACCATGAAGATTCAGCCGCAATTTGACTTTAAGTTTTGCCTTCTCACCCTTTGTGGATTGGAAAGGTCCAACCTGCAATCAACATAACACCAACATAAAGAAAAATGGATTTTGTCAAAAATGATGGCTATTGACAGTTTTAAATACAAAACTCAAGTAACATTGCACAGAAAAACTACCGTAAAATGGCTAATCTTTGTGGGAGCCTGCAATTCATTGACATCAGCATATTGTAGATCTAAGGTGAAGGTACCAGACCTATAGAAAGTCAACGCCTTCATGCTTGGTATCGGATTACCCTTAGGAAATACAACAGTGCTCTGCAGATTATCTACTGCTTCATTTTGACCATCACCAGCAGAAGCTTTCCATGACAAAGCAATGGGGAAAGGGAAGCTTTCATTAACCTGTACAGAAATATACAAAAATATCTTAATCTGATACTATTGTGACAATTTCATCTAATAGACTACAAGGTGCATCTTCCTTGACTACAAATTAGAAAATGCAGAAGCAGAGAGATAGTTAATACTTTGAAAAATAAGAATAGCAGCACAAAAGCAATAAAAAGGCTTTTAACCAGAAGTACCCATCCTCATTATCATGAGAAGATCATTCCCACCAACCCTTTTGGTTTTAATTATGGTTCCAAGCCACTCAAGGTATAATTCTTGGAATTAACATGGCTCCAGAAGATGTAACACGTGCATACCACAGTGTCGTATTCCATGTGGAGTAAGACATCAATTAAATACAAACTATGCGACACATATAAAGATTCCAGTACATACAAATCAAACTTCAGAGGTGGCCCACACAAACATCCGATAGATATATACATACTAAAAGTAAATCCCAACAAGACCCACAGACATATTTTCCATTGGACCTCATAAGACACTTCTTCACTCACAACCTATAACTGTAAATGGGCTAAAAGTTGAATGCCAGATGCCTGATAGCTTGAAATAAATATGTACCTGAAATTCCCGGACTTTAAATGTGGGACTTAGAATAGCACACTCTAAAGCACTGCCTTTGGCAACACATTCACTTGCATTCATTGTACGCCTGGGCTCCTTCCCAAAGAACTCAGTCAAGATCTTAATAATAGCAGGGACTCGAGAGCCTGAACCCACAACCTCAACAGAATGTATGTTCTCGACAGTCAGTGCGGCATCTGCAAGGGCCTTCTCCAATGGCTTCTTAACACGTTCCAAAATTGGAATGCTGATTTGCTCAAACTCGTCTCTCTTAATAAAACCTCTTACATCTTTCTCATCCATCAGGCACTCAATGTTGAGAGGTGCTTCAGGATTTGCACTGAGAACCTTCTTCAACTTTTCACATCCAGCACGAAGCCTGAGGCAAGCCCTGGCATTCTGATAGACATCAATCTTATATTCGTCCTTGAACTTTGCAGCAAAATGCTGGAAAAGAACTTCATCAAAATCTCTTCCACCAAGGGACCGATCAAAAGAATGAGCCAATATCTTCAGCTGACCTTTCTTGAATGCAGCAATACAAACTTGCAAACTGGCATGCCCAACATCAACAAAAGCAACATTCACTGGTTCATTTTCGGGGAGGTCTGTCTTATAAATACCATATGCTAGAGCAGTAGCAGTGGTTTCATGAATAAGACGAAGAGGGTGTAAGCCAGCAATCGTGGCGGCATCAATAACAGCTCTCCTTTGAAGATCGGTGAAATAAACAGGAATTCCTATGCAGCAATCTACGACTGCTGCATTCAAATTCTTTTCCGCTATGCTCTTCAAATCGGAGAACACCATACCCAAGACCTGAGTAGGTGTAAATGTCTTGTTTTCTCCCAAATACCGAGCATGTATTAACGGATAACCATCGGGCCCTTCAGTCACCGAGAAGGGCAAGGATTTGAGATCACGCTGCAACTCAGGATCTGAAAACTGGCGTCCAATCAGCCTCTTTATTTGAGATATTGTATTTTTTGGATTCATCATACTTGATGCAGCTCCTGCAGTCCCAAGGAATCGCTGCTTTTCTCCGAAACACACAATAGCAGGAGTTTCTCGCTTTGATTCATCATTAAGAACGACATCAATACCTCTTTGCCTTGCTACAGCAACGACACAGCTCTCATTCCCAAAATCAAAACCAACCACACTCATGTTTGTTTAGTGGTGTAAATGGCGGAACAGCAGGACAGATGTAAAGCAGTAGCCTTCAACCTGAAACATAAATTATTCAAATTAAAATCCGTTATGACTGAATGCATTTGAATGTGAACTACTCACGATTCCTCTGTGATGATACAAATCCGAAATTAATAAACTTGTCAAATCATATTTTATATACACTACATGCCAAAGGACAATAAATGTGGAATATTTTGAACAAACAAGGTAGATTCCAATAAAATCCGTTATGAGTGAATGCATTTAAATGTGAGCTACTTAAGGTTCTTCTATGATCATACTAATCAGAAGTTAATGAACTTGTCTGATTATATTTGTATACATTACATGTCAACACAAGTAAATTACTTTGAATTAACAAGGTAGATTCAGATAAACTTTCCTACAAACACAGGGCTGAACCTCACCAAGTATTTATGCAACACCACGTGACAGCAATTAAAGCCAATATGTCCCCATAGGCACAAAAATATACCGTCTGACAGTAACAGGGGGGATTCTGATCAACTTTCCTACAAACACGTGGTCAACCACACCAAGTATTCATGCATTGCCACGTCACTATGACCCCACAGGCACACTAATGTACAGTCCAAATTATTCCACAATAAAGATTCAAGCAATACATAATCCCGCACCATAGAAAAGCACTCTACCATATAAAGTCGCATTATCTACATACTCGATCGGAGAAGTATTAACAACAACACCACATCATATTTTCCGATGCCCAATAAAAAAAGCATCAAACTCAAGCTTCATTTGTTCAGAATCGCTCCATATCCGTCAAAATCCGGATAAACAGAAACAAAACAGAGTTAAACTGCGCAATGATAGTAAATGATTCATACAGTCAAACAAGCAAAAAAAATCAACAAAGGGAGAAACTTCACCACACAAAAGCAGAAGACAACGAAAATAACAACCGATCAGATCTGAAAACGGTAAAATAAAACTAGGAAACAGATTCAAATAATACCTGGATGACAGATCGAGTGACCGAGGAAAGGTGTCCTGGAAACTTCAGTACCAATTAACGTTGTGGTCGATTCAGAGAGAATAAACAGGCAGCACACACACTATAGTCTTGTACAACTCGGCGGAGGAAAGAGAGGAAATAAAAAAAGAGAGGGTTTAAGAGATTGGAAGTTTTATTTTAAACAAATTATTAAATATAAAGGGAAAAATGGAAATAGGAAATAACTGGTCCAATAGTCCTAGATGTGTCTAGGAGATACTTTGCTTCTTCTAGAAAGATCTTCGCCTCTTTTTCTTTCATGGGCTTTAGTGTTGGGGCTTTTTTTGCGGGCCTTGGGCGCTTTTTTTTTTTTTTTTTTTTTTCTGTTATACTTCATGGGCTTTAGTATATATGATATTTAAATGTTTTTGTTTCCGTTATGATATTATTCTTAATTATTTTTTTCCTTGTATATTTGATAGGATGAAAAATGAATGTACAATCGAGTTGCAATTTATATATAATATAAACTAAATTAGTATTATTTTAAATGTAAAATATCATTTAATCTATATTTGATACTGAGTTAACAACTTTGCGTGATAATTCAAAAAAATTCTAATTTTTTGTGGACATGTATATTGATTGATAAAAAAATTGTAGAAATTATTGTATTACTATTGTTTGTGGATTTTTATTTTTTTTTGTCTTATTGTTAATGCTGAGCAATTTACTTCTGTGTTAAGGACTTTTGTGTTATGTTTTATGTTAAGGGGGTGAATTCAACATTATTAATTGTAAATGAATTGTTTTGAACTTGTGATTGAGGTTTAAAAAATATTAAAAAGAAACCCTTCCATTTCATAATAATCGTTCTAAAATATTAAATATTGTTTCATATGAGTCGTTTTTATACAATTTTATTTTCAAATTATCCTTATTTTCAATTTTAATATGATACATTTTATGAAATTATTTTAATTTTCTTTATAATCTCTAATCATAAATCCATTGATTGGTTAAGGGTATAATTGTCAAAATTGTATGTTCTTTAATGTATGACAAAAATTTCAAAACGATACCTATTATGAAACAAAATTATGACAAAAATTATGTATGCATTTTATCCCCAATTTTAACTTAATTCTATTTCGTAAAAAACTTCCTTCTAATACTTGGGCAGTGTTTGAGCAGAACCTTACCGATGTCCACTGGCGGGATGATGATCAAATCCAAAAAATGGCGGACTATGAATAGAAAATAGAGTGGTAACACTTAACGAATCTATCAACTGTTGGGTTATTTGATATGCCCAAGATCCAATCTACTATGTTATATTTGAACACATTGTAATCATCTATTATGATATTTTTATGATCACATTTATTTAGTATGTGACTTATTTATTTGTGATAAAGTCCTTGATTAAATTTAGAGACATGATATCATGCTAGATATCATGATAATGAGAGTCATATCTCATATGATTTTATCCAAATTGTTCTTGATCAGTGGATTATTGAGATTGGACATTAATAATCCAGATAGATCAATATATATGTAATAGTCTTCATAAGATGGAGATTAGTAGATCTCATTTACTGAATTACATATATAAGTGATATATATAGTGATATTATCATTGAACAGACCCGATTGAGAATTTCTAGTGGTTATTATTACCTATAGACTATCAATGGATATTCTCGTAAAGAATGTGATGTTAGTGCATCCTTCGACCTGAGATCATTATAGTAATTAACAAGTTCTTTGTTATACTTTGATTCCGGACACCTAACGCCCTAGGGTGTTAACTGAATGGTAATTGGGTATGATTAAATGCTTGTAGAATTAATAATTGATCAAGAAGGAATCCATCAACTCTTGGTAATGAGTTTGAGCTCTATGTTGTCATAAATTATATCGACTAAACAAAGACCTTGGCCGAGGTGATTGAGTGAATGAAGAAATGAGTTTCTTAGGTCACTCACTAGTTGATTATAAATTTATAATTGACATGAAACATAACTAGTATATAGGTCCCGTGCGATGCACGGGTAAATAAAAATTATTATTTTGATATTTTGATATGAAAATGTTGAACACAAAATAATATATTATTTGAGATTAATTTCAATATAATATGTTATCCGTGTGATGCATAACCATAAAATTTAAATATTTTGAGGTTAATGTAAAAATGTCAATTTACGGAAAAATCAAGTTTTTAATAATATTTCAATTTCATTTGTTAATCCGTGTGATGCATGGTATATAAATTTCAAGTGTTGTAATTTGTTGATATGGATAAGTTGACTATGCAAAACTAACCTTAATTATTTAGAATATCTTTTAGATATAACAAACATTTTTTTAAATATTCTTTTTCGAAAAAGTTTCATCACATCGGCATATATAGTAGAATGTCAAATAACATTCATTCTCCAATTACGACATTATGTTCTCTACCAACCCCCTCCACCACCAATGAATTTTCATATATTTATCACCATTTTGACATAGTTTAACTTTCTAATATTTCTCACTTGAAAACTTGAGTATGATGTTCATAGTCATGATATTGCCATAAATCTTGACGATTTACTGGAGGAACAAACTTATAACAAATTGATGGAAAATATTAAATAAGTGTTTCACTATATATTAAAATATATTTTTTGATTTTGTTATTAAAATTCTAATTATAGCTATACAATTGCATAAATCAAAGAGTGACACTCCTGTGCACAAGGTGCAACAATACTGTTATATTATATGAAGTGATACTGTTATATTAATATAACAGTATCACTTCATATAATATAACAGTATTACTTCATATAATATAACAGTATCACTCATATAATATAACAGTATTACTTCATATTAACAGTATCACTCATATAATATAACAGTATTACTTCATATAATATAACAGTATTGTTGTGCACTGATTTGGATCCGTGCACCTTGTGCACAAAAGTTTTTGCCTAAATCAAAATATAAAGGGGTATCTTAAATTTTAATATTGACTTTTTTCAGTCTGTACATTTTTTTATTAGATTCCATCAAGTTTTTTTTTTTTTTTAACATTCATAGTTAGTGTACTCAATTATTTAACATTTTTCAAATATTAAGATATTTCTAGAGAACATATTACTTGTTCAAATTAATTTGTTTAATTATTTATGTTTGTATACACATCACAAATTAAATTTAATGTATATTAAAATTAAAAAAATCGGTAATTTTTTTGTTTTGTTATAGTTCCATTTATTTGTTACATTTGAAAATATTAAATGGACTGAAAATATTACTTAAAATGTTTTTAGATAAAAATTAAATGAAAAAAAAGTTGATCTTATTCTAGAAATTGGCTGCGAATGACATATCAAAATTTATTTAAAAAATTTTAAAATAAAAAACACGTATCATTTAAATTGTTATTTAGTGTATCAATCAAACATGTTTCAATTAATTTTATATTAATCTTGAATTTTTTTTTATCTCTCATATTGAAATGTAATTATGCAGATAAAGTTTACCAATCTATGTATGTATAAATTTATATCATAATTAGTAGTTTAATGCTATTTTATTATTGTTAAACATGTTTTTTAATTACTTTTTTATGTATAAAAGTTGAGTGTTTTTTATCGAATATAATTGTAATTATTATTCAATCAATATATATATATATATATGTGTGTGTGGGCGTAAAAAAATTAGAAAATTGAGAATCACAAAATGACGTTTATGTTTTTACTCAATTGGTGAGAAGTAATTAATTAAATTAACTTATATATATATATATATATATTTATATATATGCATAAAATTTAGGAGATAACTTAGTGGAAAAAAATAATGTTTAAATTTAGATATACCCACTAAATAAGGAAATGTGTGATTGGTTAATATGAGATAATTAATGATAGGTGCAATTTTTATATGTAGAAGATCACACAAAATATATTTTCTATATTTAATAATTATCAATTATTAATTATTAATATAATACATATTTAGTAAGTGAAAATGGGTGAGAAAACTTTTGGCATTACTATTTTTAGGGGGTAATTGTTATTACATATATATATAGATATATAGATTGGTAATCTATTGGGGTTTGACAGTTAAACCATACCCTAGGATTAACTTGGAGCTAAAACGATGGAAGGAAATACTACATTATTCTTACAATGGTTCTTGAGAGTAAATAATAATATTATTTCATGCTATCCGGTCGTTAAGGAGTATTGCTAGATGCCAACCTTGATTGGTAAATTGATACGATTAATTTGCTACCGGTTTAGTAATGAACCTATGGGGTCACACACTTACGAGTGTTCTAATCTTTGCTAAGGTTTATTTGATTTATTATAAGATAATTGAATTAAATATTTCAAATGGAATATTATAATATTCTTTGCTAGCACCAAGAATATTATTAATAATAGAATGATTTGTAGAAATCTTCAAGTGATTTTTTTTCTTACATATGTATATGATGATATACATTATATTTGGAATATATATATTGATTCTCGTATATACATATGCATGGAAACTATATTGGTAAAAAAGAAAAGTTTGACTTTGCAAATTAAATGCAAATTTGCAAGTTTCCATTACACTATAATGTATAGTTAGGAAAGAAGTTTTATTACCATATAGATTGCTTTTGAAGACATCTATACAAATGGGTTCCTTGAAAGAGAAAAATATAATTCATTCAAAACAAAAAGAGTTCCATTGTCAAGAGTTGATAGCAAAGGTTGGTCTCGGTGTGGATACGCATAGAGTCTTCGTACGTTCGAAGAACAAGTTTTAATCTAGAGCTCGAATCAGGTATTTCGATCTGATCTCTACTTTGTTCGTAGATATATTTTAAACGCAAATGTATCTCTAGGATTGCAATTTTTATTTTTCCGCTGCGTGTTATGAACTCATTGCGATCCTTCATCAACATATATAATTGGTAGGTATATATTTTTTATTTATGGTTTGTTTAGACTCTAGAACAACCAATCAAAAGTTAAAATTCGAAATAAAACAATAAAATTTCAACTTATTGATGTAAGCAGCATATGTCATCACATGTTAGTACTAGATTGTACTGAGTTGGAGAATATAAAAATTTGAATTTCTGAAATTTCGTATAAAAACATAATAGATCTTGTTAACGTCGATTTACGGCTGGTTCGTAATCTCAGTCAAACACTCGAATTGATTGTTTTTCTAGCCCAACCTAATTAGCCAAGTTAAAAGAGCTAGGTCAATTGAGGTAGGAAGTTCAAGGGAATGTAGAACACTTGTCTTTTTCTCCTTCGAAAACCACCCCCTTCCAAATGTTCGAATGGTCTTATTTATAGACCCTTCACCTGGACAGCATCCCCCGAATCAGGGGATCTTGTCCCTATAGGGCCAGGGCTAGATGCTCCATGTCCCATACTATTACAAACCGAGCCGAGCTCTTTTTATATTCTAATTTTTAGACATATTTCTAGGTAAGGAGACTCTATCAACCGCTATCCGAGCTGAAATCAGGTCGGTTTGGTCAGGTCGGCTTTGCCTCTGATGGGATGCGGAAGGTCGGTCATTCTGGCCGAGCCGGTCAAAGAAGGTCGGCTTTTGCTCACGTTGGCGTTTAGGAAGACTTGATTCGAGCTCTCCCTCCATTTTGAGTTCTACGAAGTTGGTTTCATTGAAGTATCAACAGGCCGGTTAAGGGGTTTCTGGACGACCATGTTCTGCTCGGCTCGGCCATGTCATCCCTCTAATTCGTCCGAAACATAGGTCGGCGAAATAACCGAGCCGGGCTGGAAGACCGGTCACAGCTGCAGAACGGTCATATCAGTTCGAGTGGGGTCAGGCCGGGCCGAACAGGGTGACTGGACTGGGCTGTCAGGTGATGGGGCTGGTCCTCCTCGGTGCATTGGGTCAGATGGCCTTTAGTTCGGGTCCGAACTCGATCCATGCGTGGGCGGCCTAATATTGAGGGCTCAACATTAGCCCCTCGGACCCGAGCAGAACAACGGAGGCTCGAGTTCGATCGATGGGCCCTAGTTTGTGCGGATAAGTCCCGTGGTGTTTTGAGACACGTGTCGCCACGTGGCGCATCTGGGTCCCACCACCTGTCCTTAATCCGATGGCTGGAAGGCGAACGGTTTCTTTCCTTAACCTATAAATAGTGGTCCCCTCCGCCATTTGTGCTCCATTCTTCTCTCCGCGCTCTCAACCTTCGCAACTTTCTCTCTGAATTCCGAGCTAAATCACCCGAGCTAATTCCACCGCCCTCTTCATCCTTAGGTAATTATGTCTGCCGTAACCATTTCTTCATCTTCTGAAAATGACCAAGGTTCAATGGGGCGGCTTGAACGACCGGCCTTTAATCCGAGCCCTAGCCCCAGCTCCCCTCCGTCCCCTGGCGACTCCTCGGAGTCTGCCTCAGAGGAGCGGCCTCTTCCAGATCTGGCGGACGGCGACGACCAAAGCGAGCCGAGCACTTCGGGCCGAGGCGATATTCCTATGGGGATTCCGATCACCACTTTGGACGACGAGGATTTGAGGCCGTTCCGTCCTTCAGTCGGTAAAGACGAGCTGTCTAAGTGGCGTGCGCGGTTCAAGATTCCGAGCTCGGTGACATTCGAGGAGCCGGTCAATCTTGCCCGACCAGATCAGCCCCCTCCTGGTCATGTTGCCGTGTCCCTCCGAGCTCTCGAGGGCGGGTTGAGGTTTCCGCTGGCACCGGCCATAACCTCGTATCTGCTCCATTGGGGGGTGGCCCCGGCCCAGATTCATCCAAACGGTTGGGCGTCCATCATAGGACTGCTCAGTCTGTTTTGGGAGTTCGGCTTTGGAACGCCGAGCCCTGCGGACTTGGAGTGGATCTTTATGCTGAAACAAGCGTCGGGCTCGCCTCTACCGATATATTATACATCGGTTCGGTCTCGGCGTCCGCAATTGGTCGTCGCCGCCCCGTCCTCCGTAAAGGAGTGGAAGACGAAGTGGTTCTGGGTGGGTGGAGATTGGCAGAGCCCTTTTGAGGTGGACGGCCAACTCACTTGGGTCGCCTGCCCGGTCATTTTTAAAGAGGCTCAACAAGGTGAGCTTTGTTCCGAACCGAACACATTTTGCATTTTTCTGATCGTTGATTTCTTTTTATTTATTTCAGTTCGGCATCCTCGGGAGAGCCAGACATCTGGGCTCATCTCTCGCCAGCTCGCCTACCTACGGGACCAGGTATCCGAGGAGGATAGGAATTTCAAACGGTTGGTGGCGCAGCGTCGTTTGGAACAGGTCGGACTTACCGTCCCATTCTGTCCCGTACCGAGCCCCCGAGCAGGTATGTTTTGACCAGCTGAGCTCGTTTTCCTTGTGTATTATTTTTGGTAACTTTGTTTTTCTTGGCAGTCAGCAACCTCCCCGTTCTTGGCTTGATGGCGGACCCAGCGAGCCGTTTTGAGGCAATGGGTGCCGCTCGGAAGAGGAAGCAGCCGCCGCCTAACCGATCTGAGCGGGCTGACAGGGCACCGACCCCCCGGGCTGAACAGTCACCGCGTCAAAGGATTCGGATCAGCCGATCTGGGTCGTCTCGTGACCAGGAGGAGCCCCGTCGCGCTCCTTCCGACCGATCTGGGGCTGATGTTAGACCGGCGGTCTCCGTCAGTCCGCCAGCTCGCCATGCTCCGCCGGCCACTGACATACCTGCCGGGCCCTCGCGTATCTCCTCCATCCTTGGCGACGATCCGGAGAGGGTGGAGGTGACTCGCCGCTATGAGGGGAGTAGGCCTCCTTTCCAGCTCGCCTTTGCCAGGGCACGGGAGCCGTTCACCGGCCAGGAGCTCCCGCCTCACGTGGCTACTGCCCAGATCAACCTTCCCAAATCCTGGACCCAGGACTTGGAAGAGCACGTTCAGAGGATGACCAACCCGGTCGACCTCCAATGCAGCGCCGCGGTGTTGGCTGCCCAGGCCAGCGTCCTCCAGTGGCAGTCTTATGCTGTCGCTGTCGAGACGGAGAAGCGGTTCCGGGCCTGCCGGACCGAACTGGGTAAGTCAAGGGCCGAGGTGGACCGGTTGAAGGCCCAACTGGAGGCCGCCACTGCTAAACAGGAGAGCCTGGCCAGAGATGTTCAGAGCACCCGGGCAGAGGTCGATCGGAAGAGGGACGAGTTGGGTCGGACCCGGGCTGAACGGGACGAGGCCCGGAAGACAATCACTTCCGCCCAAGCGGAGGCCGTCCGTCTTGGGAGGGAATTGGAGGCCGCCAGGAAGGCTTCGTCGGCCTCGGCTTTTGGGGCTTATCTCCGGGCCTTCTTCCGGTCGGCGGAGTACAAGGCCAGGAGCTCGGTGGGGTACCTCTTCGCCTTCATGGACATCCTTGAGAAGGTGAAGGCGGATGAGAGGAACATCGCCCCCCTTCAGGACGCCCTGGCCACGTACCTCGCCTAGAACCCTCTTCCGCTGGACTTCCTGGACGTTCTAAAGGAGAGGCTGGAGGTAGGCTGTATATATTTTTTTTTATTTTTTCAAGTATTTTTACTTCGGCTTGGTTCTGACCAATTTTCATTTCAGGCGGCTTTTCCTGCTGATCGCCACGATGTCCTCCAGCCCGGGCCGGAGATAGACATGCCGTCCGAGGCAGGTCTCGAGGATGAGGAGGAGGTCGCCGTGGAGGCAGATGAGGATGGGGTTCCTCAGGCCGCTGGCGAATCATCCGACCTTCCGCTCCCCTCAACTGAGGTCGGTCCGGAAGCTGGCGAGCTCCAGGCGGATGAGGTGGTGAATGTGGTGGATTGACCGCTCTCATTTTTTTGTTTTTAGATTTTGTAACTCCTTTTTGTTTAATTCCGAGCAGGATTTGTTAATACCATCCCTGCTCGGGGCCCGAGCAGAGTTTGTTCTACAATCTCTGCTCGGGTCATATACTATTTTGTAAGAGGTTCCGGCCTCCAAACCGGTTTTCTTTTTGAATTTAATATATATTTTGTTCACTTTCAATATTCGTGCATTATTTCAGTTTGTGTATGCTTTGTGCTCGGATGTCTTTCAGCTCGGCCATTATGTCTGATTTCCTTGAACTAATTTTCACCAAGTAATTTTAGATCGCCCATTTCAGCCCGGGTCTGGCGTGCTCGGTCCGGCCCACATAAGTCGGACCATTCGGTCAGCTCGGACTATCCAGTCCTCCCCTCCTTTTTTTTTTTTGGGCCGAGTCAAGCTCGGGGGGTCGAAGCCCTATCTTTACCGAGACAAGCTCGGGGGGTTGGAGCCCCATCTTGGCCGAGACAAGCTCGGGGGGTCGAAGCCCCATCTTTACCGAGACAAGCTCGGGGGGTCGGAGCCCCATCCTTGCCGAGACAAGCTCGGGGGGTCGAAGCCCCATCTTTACCGAGACAAGCTCGGGGGGTCGGAGCCCCATCTTTGCCGCTGCAATTCAAGATAGATATTTTTCATTTCACTGAAAGGCTTTCCAGTTCATATGCCCCTCTGCTCAGTATCCGAGCTATTTTGTAGGGTCCTTCCCAGTTCGGTCCTAGGCACCCCGCGTTTGTCTCTCTGGTGTTGAGGACGACCTTGCGGAGGACCAGGTCGCCGACCTCAAACTTTCGGGCTCGGACTTTGGAGTTGTAATACCTCGCACTGCGCTGTTTGTACACCGCATTTCTGAGCTCCGATTCCAGCCTCTTTTCTTCTAGAAGATCGAGGCAGGCCAGCATGGCGACCTCGTTTCCTTCCTCGTCCCGCTGTGTAGCTCTCCAGGTCGGTATTCCGACCTCTACTGGGATGACTGCTTCTGCCTCGAAGGCTAGGGAGAAAGGGGTTTCTCCAGTGGCCGACCTGGCTGTAGTTCGGTAGGACCACAGTACTCCGGGGAGTTCGTCCGCCCACGCACCTTTGAGCTCATCCAGCCTGGCCTTCAGGGTGTGCTTGATTATCTTATTGATGGCTTCTACCTGGCCATTGCCTTTGGGGTGGTATGGCGTGGAGAGCAACTTTTGTATCCCCAGGTTGGAGCAGAATTGTGCGAACTCCTTGCTATCGAATTGCCTCCCATTGTCGGTTACCAGGGACTGGGGGAGCCCGAACTGGCATATGATTGACTTCCATATGAAGTCTGTGATTTTACCCGAGGTGATTTTTGCAAGGGGTTCGGCCTCTGCCCACTTCGTAAAGTAGTCCACCGCGACTATAGCATGCTTTACACCTCCACGTCCCGTCGGCATGGGCCCAATTAGGTCTATGCCCCATTTTGCGAATGGCCATGGTGTGAGCACCATGTTCAGCTCTTCTGGCGGGGCCCTAGTGAGTGGAGCATATTTTTGGCATTTGTCACATTTTCTGGCGAATTCTATTGCCTCTTTTTTTAAGCTCAGCCAGAAATAGCCCATCCTGATTATCTTGAAGGCCAGGGCCTGTCCTCCTGTATGATTCCCACAAATTCCCTCGTGGACCTCCCTCAGTGCATATTCGGTCTCTCGTTCGCTGAGGCACCTCAGCAAAGGTAAGGAAAAACCTCTTTTGTACAGAATGCCGTCTTTCAACGTGTACCTGGCCGCCCTGATTCTCAATCTCCGAGCCTCCACTGAGTCATCTGGCCTTGTATCTTCTTGCAAGTATTTGATGATCGGACTCATCCACGTGTCCTCTAGGTCGATCGTGCATATCGTTTGGCTCTCCAGGGCCGAGTTTTCCATAAGGCCGACATTAACCGACCCGATATCCTGGGCACCCTCGCTTGTGGATAGTTTGGCGAGCGCGTCGGCCTGGGCGTTTTGTATCCTAGGAACCTGTTCGGCCCGGGTGCTTCAGAAGCCGGCCAGGGTGACTTCCACGGCTTGGAGATATGCGGCCATTCTTTTGCGAATATAAAGTACAGTGACAACACTTAAGGAGTCTTTCAACATATGTAATTGGTAGATAGATTTTTTTTCTTGTTTGTTTAGTCACTATAGAAAAACTAATCAGGTCATCTAACATTGTCATCTAACATTGTCATCTAAAACCAAAATTAAAACAATAAAATTTTAGGTCATCTAACATTGTCATCACATGTTAAGAACTTGATTTTCCAAAATATAATAAGAGATATTACAAAAACTACGACTTTTTGATTTGAGTTTTTTTCCGTTCAGTTGTTTGCTCAATCGGTTGTGTGAATTATGTACGATCCTTCCTTAGTCTAAATTAGAGTTTTGTTTCAGTTTTCGTTCGGCTTTTGATGGAATTGGGCCGATTCTTAATAACTTAAGCTTCAGTTTATTGTTATTTTCTTCAACATTGGAAAATATGATATCGCGTTGATGTCAGTTCTACTTTGATTAATGTCACTACTATTGTAGTTAAATAAATATATTTTAAGTATTTCATTAAGTATAGAATGCCCTTCTAAATGAGTATAGCTAGTCACTGTTTACAAATACACAAAAATCTACATAATTAAAAAAAAAAATCCAGTATAGCATATACTACATCCATTAAACTTCCATGCAAATTATATTTCCAATCAAAGTGTAAATGCTTAAACCAGAGGGTATTTGCTCAATTTTTAGCAAAAATAATTGATTGGGGAACAAAAGTGATCCACAATTTCAACTTCCTAAGGGGTTGTATGGATTGAGGGTTAGGTGTGTTAAGGCCCCTTAACCAACTTAAAATTGTGTTTGGATCACAAGTTAAAGGGCCCGCTTTAGTTTCCGGCCCATGTTTCTGTTGGGTTAAAAAATGTGCTATTGAGTATTGAATAAACCCATCAAAATTGGCAGATTCATTTAACTCTTTATATCATGTACAGTAAACTAATTTGAATTCACTATATTGCCCATGATTTCCCTTGTAAAATGACGTCAATACCCTTCATTTTTGCCAAAATATCATATTTGCCATTAAAGTTACTCTATTCAAGAACCTTATGCTCTGCAAACCCTATGTTTGTTTCCAGTGAAGAACGCTCCATTGACTGGCGTTTTTCTGGTATTGTAGCTCACAAGGTATGTATTGTAGCTCATTAAAATTTACCAATGTATATATTTATAATTGGTTTATTTGAACCGGAGTGCGGGCCATTTATTAGCGGGCCGAGTACTATTAGGCCGGCTGAAATTGTAGCCCAAACTTGTCAAGCCCAACTGTTGGCCCACTACTGCGGGCCCGGCTGGAGTTATTAGTTAATGCTCGTATTTTCGTGATGACCTAAATACCCTTTATAGTTTGAATAATATCAGAAATGCACACCCTTCTGGTTCTCTGAAACCTGAACAAGAGATTTCTATGATCTCTCTACTCACCTATTCAAATTAGGGTTTAATCGATCAAAATCCTGGTATAATTATTTGTAATTTGATTCGGAAATCAGCTGAGGGATTATAGAAAAAGAGATCGATGGCGAGTACTGCGTGTTTTATGATAGTCAGCAAAAACGACATTCCGATTTACGAAGCTGAAGTTGGCACCGTCCCCAAAGTAAGCTTCTCTTCATTTAAATCAGCTTAACTTTCATTAATTCCTGCAATTTTCATGTATTTTGTTGAAATGTGTTTAATTCTGATAAAAAAGATTGTTATTTGCAATCAATTATGGTAGAAAGAGGATGCTGCTCATCAACACCAGTTCATATTACATGCCGCTTTAGACATTGTTCAGGACATGGCATGGACTACTAGTGCTATGTGAGATCTCTATCCAATTCATTGCATACTTACTTATGTTACTTGTACTTATGGTGTGTTATCCTTGATTACAAGGAAAATGCAATGATTTTTCTGATTGTACTAATTGGTTTTTTGTTTGCTTCTGTGGATGTTGGCATTGATTTATCTCTCTGTGCATGTTTTGTGAATCAGGTTCCTAAAAGCAATCGACAGATTCAATGACTTGGTGGTATCGGTATATGTAACTGCTGGTCATATCCTTTCACTTGTTCTGTCTATTCGACGCTTTTAGCATCTCTTTCGAGCAAAATATTGAGAAGAAATTAAAAAAGAAAAAGGGCAGAAACTTCATTGAATGAGTAATTACCAAATGGTTATACTTTCATTTTTCCTACATCAGTTAAGACCAGATGATTATAAGCATGCTTTATATATTTGGAGATTTACAACATTCATTTAATTGTTTAACAAGAACAAATATGATCTTGCTTCAATGTTTTTAGTTTTCGTACACTTCACATTAATGTAGTCCCTTAGTATGTTCCAATTTTAGATTTTTATCATCTGACTCATTATGTTCTTTCTTGTGGACCAGTTAATTGAACATGGAAAATGCATTTAATTTTGTTAAAATTGATATAGGTACTTCCCATCTGGCATTATTAGTTTCCCTAACTGATTATAGTCATACATACACGATTAATGCTGCTTCATGATTCTCGTAATGATGATGGAATCAAGAGCTTCTTCCAAGAGGTTCACGAGCTATATATCAAGGCATGTTTTGTTTATGTTGTAGTATTTTCAACCCTGATTGATATTTTATATTTGATCTTTTATTTTTATTACTTGATCTATCAAGTAGTTTGCCTTGTGTTGCAGCATAGCAATTTAACTCCACTTTGTAGAGTTTTCTTGTCATGGTCCTAAAATACTTGAAAAAACATACTTCACATATCAGGCCTTCAGTCATCTATCATAGTTCTTGTTTAAAATAATACTTTTAATTTGCCTCAGTTCTCCAATTATATCCTAGGCCCTAGCATGACATCATGCCAGTGTGTTATAACATTGGCATTTTTGCATTCTTTGCATATTCTTGTACGGTTCTGAGAGCGTGCCCTAGAATTTATATGTATGCTTTTTTCTGGTTTCAATACTAGTAGTATATTAGTTTTTTACTGATGTGAATCGCATCAAATTCAGCTATAGATTTTTTTTATCTCCATTGCTCATGTTTCAAAATGAAATGCTTGATAATTTGTGATGGATCATATATTTTGAGAGGAGATGATGGTGATTGTAAGTAAAATTTTCAGAGTCTTCTGAATCCTCTTTATCTTCCTGGAAGCCGCATCACATCATCACACTTCGATACAAAAGTCAGAGCCCTTGCAAGAAAATATTTGTGAAGCCTTTCACTCAACGACTGGGTGTGAATCTGGCGTAAGCGTGGGGACTGAGCAGTAGCCGGTGTTATGGGCTTCCACAGAGGTTTTGGGCGTGCCTTCCTAAGTTCCGAGGCTAGGCTTTGGGGATTCTGCCCAATGAAGGTAAGGCTTCCATATGCCAAGTACAAGAAGTAAATCTTGCCCAGGGTTTCTGTGGATGACTTTTCACTTTTTTTTTTTTTTTTTTGTCTCTGGAAGAATTTGTTGTTTTGTTGATCGATTTTTTTTTTTTTTTTTTTTTTGTGCTTTTTAGATATGAAATAAGAGAAACGAAAAAAAGAAGAAACTCATACATTTCATTGCAAAATGTTATCCTGACTATTTGCGTAAAAATCCCATGTAGTTGTTTTTGAATAAATTTTGATTTTAAAGCATTATGTTAAGGTTGTGAATGGAAAATTATTAACTTCAAAGTATTGTTGTGAAGTTGTGAGTTGTGACTGTAGTTTACAAGTAAAATCAATTAAAATTAAAAAAATCAATTGCATATTTGCCATGTCGTGCCTTTTGTTATTAGGATAAAGTAAAATAAGAAAAAGATTATTTATGACAAAATTAATGCATGCGTTTTATCCCCAATTTCAGCTTTCTTCTAACACTTGGGCGGCGACGGAGCGGAACCCTACCGGCATCCACAGGCGAGATGACGATCAAATCGAGAAAAGTGCGGATTATAAAACCATAAAACTTTTCGTTATTCAAATTCAAATAATGTAACAAAAGCTCTTCGATAAACTCCCGATCCACTTCTCCTCTACATTCTACACGCGCCTCCACCATCCCCTGCATCGATCGCCGGAAATCCTCGTGCGGACTCTGTGTGATAAAATCGTCCAGAAATTCCTCCGCCGTGTGAGTAGGAGAGGTGGAGGAAGAGCACGCTTTTTCAATAACCAACACACGTGACGACCGCGGTGCAAATTGAAACGACGCTCTTTCACCGATTTTCTTCATTTCTTCGCATTCCTTCCTGTAGGATAGTCTGAGCCTCTGAGGTTTTGGAATAGGAATTGATCCATGTCCGATAATGATATGGTGTCGTTTCCCTTCACTATGGCATCACTACATGACTGCGCTGTGGGCGGCTTGAGGATGAGAGAGAGTGCTATTTATACTGAAAAAGAATATGCACGTACTTGATGTGTATAATAATTGCAAATACAATGCACTTCACCTGTATCAGCAAAGTATAATAAAAATCGTTTTCCCACATACATTAAAAAATCTCAAGTAAATTTTATTTTTAGAGTATGATTTGGATGATAATAACTACTCCCTCCGTCTCAGCTCAACTTGCTTACTTGCCATTTTAGTTTGTCCTATCTCAACTTGCCAGCCCATAAATGACAAAAAAAAAAATTACATTAATATCTCTATATTTCAACATTATTACAAAAATGCCATCAAAAAGTGCATATCCACTTGATTTGATGTGCATATTATTATAAAAATGTCATCAAAAAGTGCATATCCACTTGAGTCAACTGCATTTTCTTAATCTTCGTGTCCGGTCAACGTAGGTAAGTTGAGTCGGGACGGAGGGAGTAATAGCATGAAGTAATTAACTGTAGTCCCCCCCCCCCCAAATTTGTTTATATGATCATCTCACAAACATTCAGCCTCACTTTCCACAACATAAACTCAACCCATACTTAATTATATAGAAATATGTCATTGAATATATTAATATTGTATATATATTATTAGTTCATCGACCTTTCTTCCTTTTTGAGTGTGACATTAATGAATTCCCCATTTATACCAACATCATTCCTCAGAAGGATACAAGAATATCACAAAATTAATCTGAACTGAATAACTATATAGGGCAACTGAATTTCGTGTCTAGTGACTAAGAAATGTGTTTTTTACCGTCCAAATCTTCATTTACATTAAGGCACATCTTGCAGTTAACAAACAAAAATTCGTAACTCGATAAAAAAAACTCTTAGTTGTCATAATATAAACCATCAGCTTCTGTTATTGATGGTTTTTCATTCATTTTACATCCATCAATCCAAAGGCAAATCAGAGGTACATCATTCAGATAAAGAACACTCTTCAATTGAAAAAAAGAACTGTAGTCTGTATATCATAAAAATAGTAACAAGTAGAATTATCATAGAGAACAAGCAAAGACGAATTCCAGTTTCTTTCTATAAGGCAAAATTCGCATACATATATAAATGACAGAAGGGAATTCAATAAGAGTTGCAGGACTCTTGACACATCCTTAAATTAAGGATTAAACAAAGATGGATCACGTAGGCTATTTCTTAGAAACCCTGATCAAGGAAAAAAAAAAAGGATTATAAAGAGTCACCTACAAATAATGTCCTTAGCCAGCTACTGATCCACAAACAATCTCATCAAACATTTCATCACCATCAGAAGTCCCAAATTCAAATTCAGGTGCTCTGATATTCATACAAAATGAACCAAGTATGCATGCACTGAATATAGATATAATTATGGCCTATACCAACTTATGCCTTGTTTGGCGAACTCTCGGACTTGTCTGTTTCCATGGGCTCAGCCTCGACTGGTGGCACTTCATTTCCGGACCCTGCAGTGTCACTTTCATTTGGGTTTTGGCCGGGACTGGAGGCAGGCTTTTCTGCTCCTCCTTGAGATTTAGATTCACCACCAGATTGAGCTGGTGAGGCTGGCTCTGGAGCAGCAGCTGGCTTTGCTGGCTTTGGTTTCGTCATTATCGGCCTGCACAACCTGTGAGAACGAACTGAATCTTAGATATGGATTCCAAGATAAAACGATGCACCACATAAAACTTCTGGAAACATCAAAGTTATTGCAATTTCGTTTCTTAGCATTGTAGCTCGCACCAAGGGTGGAAAAGTTTGACACAGCATGATAGCACAACACAAAGGCTAAGCGAATACTGCACTTGTGTCATTATCGTGTTCAGCTCTCATGGACAATAATTCTCGTAAAGTGTTCATGTTATTATTATGTCAAAACGAGACTACATGAACACATCACAAAAAATTGCTAACTCCTAGCTTGCATCAAGCTCCATTCAAAAAAGGCAACATAGTAACAACTGCAGTGCAAATACTGGGGGAAGGAAAGAACAGGGCTAGGGGGCATTTTACAATACCTATCCAGTGCTTCGGCCTTTTTCCTCACATCAGCAGATAAAAGAACCGGGTTTGTATACTTTGGAAGTGAATCCTGCTGCTGTTTTTTCTCCCTTAACCAAGCTTCAGCTTCCAAACATTCATTCAGAACCTGAACAGTTGGAACTTGGAGTGAACAATCTCTACCAATCAATTATATGTGAATCTGTGCATGACTGGGGAAGAATATACCTTTTGCTTCTCCGCAATGTCTATGTGATCAAATTTGGGATCACTCGACACTGCTGCTTCCCTGTAACTGCTAATGCAATACATTAGTTGGTCGATCACAGCTCCCCTCTCTGTCTGCTCCTTGTAACGCCCTTCTATAGGATCACCTTGCTGCGTGGTTTTGATTATAATATAACAAACCATCTTGCAGAGTAAAAAGCAAAGCAACAAATAAAAACAAACGACTTCACAAATTTTACCTTCTTCAGCTCCTCCAACTTAGCAACGTACACACCTTTGGTTTCATCTTCACCATCCTCATACAACCAATCTTCCACCTCCTGGAGTTTAGCGATAAGTTGCTCTCTCTCTGAATCCGTTACAAAATCATGATACTTATCATTAAGCTGCAGAAAAAAATAACAATCAGTAACTGGTAAACACTTGAGGTGGATTTTACAAGTTACAAAATTAGACGCTTCAACGTACCTTGTTCCTCATATCATAGACATAAGCCTCGACAGCATTCTTCTTGTCTTTGGTTTCTTCCATAATACGATCCTGTAAAGCCATCTCAAATTCCTTCTCCATAGCCTTTTGTACATCTGCAGCAGCAAGAGCTCCATAGACTTCTTCTGATACAGGCACATGTTTTTTATTAACCTTTTTCTTTGGAGCCTCTACCTGATGAGCATAAAACCATAGTCAGTAAGTAGTCGTCCATGATATGTAAAGTTCTATAACCACCAAAAGAAAAGGCAGAACAAAAACAAGAAAAAGAAAACAAAATCTTGCAAGTTCATATCCTACTGTAAAAGTTTTAAATGCAGCACGGGTAGTTCATAACCCACAAGGGTAATTAACATATAAGCTGAATACATTTTTCCCACCAACATGTCTTTCTCATGAAATAAAATATGGAGACATCGATAGCGCTACGGTTAATAAAAAAAGATTATACACACTTTATTTGAAAAAAAGGTGAAACACAATGTAATATCATCACTAGGGAAAACATCCACAATAAAAAATTGATAAAAGAACATTCCTTGGAATATGTACAAAGAAGAGCAATGGGCTCCAAAACAATCATTAAAAGAGAAATTCACTACAAGAAAGTTGTAAACTAACCTTGGAATCTGTCTCCATCTGAACTGGCTTATCTCCAGACTCTGGTACACCATTTTCAACCCCAGAACCATCAGTCTTGGAATCTTGCATATTCACTTCAGTTTCTGTGGTGCTTGAAGGAGCTGGATTACTTGGAAGCTCATCAGTTTCCATCTTGGATGATTCATTTTCAGAAACTTTAACTGGAACTTCATCTTCTTCCAACAGCTGTTAAAAATTACAACCATCAAATTTAAAATCCTACATACAATAGCAAGCCCTATTCCCTAGCAATAAACTCAAAGAGTATCTTTAATGTTCATCAAGCCCACCAATGTAAAGAATCTAGTACCCAGCAACGTTTCCTCTCTGTTACTGGTAAATTATTTAAAACATAATTTACTAACTGGCTAAATATGAACCCAACTTATTAGGAGAGGATAGGCACCACGTCATTAGTGGATTGAGCATTAAGAAAAATCAGGGAAGCACTTTATCATGATAACTTACCATCGCTGAATCGACAGAGACGATGCCATGTAGATTCAGCCGCAATTTGACTTTCAGTTTTGCCTTCTCACCCTTCGAGGATTGAAAAGGTCCAATCTGCAGTCAACATAACACCAATATGAAGGGAAACATATGTATATAAGTTGTGGCTACAGACAACTTCAATTAATGAACTAACATAACATTGCACTGAAAAACTACCGTAATATGGCTAATCTTTGCAGGAGCCTGCAATTCACTGACATCAGCATATTGTAGATCTAAGCTGAAGGTACTGGATCGATAGAAAGTCAATGCCTTCATGCTTGGAATTGGATTACCCTTTGGGAATACAACAGTGCTCTGCAAATTATCTACTGCTTCATTTTGAGTATCACCGGGAGAAGCTTTCCACGTCAAAGCAATGGGGAAAGGGAAACTTTCGTTAACCTGTAATGAATAATGCAAACACATGTTAATACAATGTTCCTGTGACAATTTCCTCTAATACACCGTTTAGTCCAATATCATTGTAACAGTATAATCTAATAGACTGAAAAACATATCTTCCATAAGCTAAAAATGGACAACCAAAGAGAACCTATACTTCAAAAAAGATTAGAATTCCAGCAAGCAATGAAATACTTTTATCGAAAAGCACCATCCTGTGATAGACTGATAGTGACAATGACATTTCCACCCAAACTATCCTTTTTGATGTATTGTTCAATGATATTCATGAATTGTCATCTCAGATATAATTCTCCAGAACCAACACAATTCCAGAAGAGAATATGTTCATGGGAATTCATGGGGCGCATTATGGTGTATTAAAGTGTAGGAGACAATTAATACGAACTGTGCAACTCAAATAAGCTTTACAGAAGATACAAATTCAACTTCAGAGGTGGTCCATTGGATTATGTCAACACATAACACATCTCTGTATTTCTCTATCTATCTCTCTTTCGCACGCACATGTTAAAGAAATATTATTGCCAACAAAATATTGTACCCTGTATGAACATGTTTTATACAACTTTTCAATCTCATCAAAATTTCAAATAATGGCTTACAAAAGAAACTAAATCCCAACTAGACTCAGTCATAGTTTCCATTCAACCTCATCAAAACACTTCTTCCCTCACAAGCTATTACTGTAAATGGGCTAAAAATTGAATGAAAAAGGCGAGAAGTTTGTAATAAATATGTACCTGGAATTCCCGGACTTTAAATGTGGGACTAAGAATAGCACACTCTAAAGCACAGCCTTTGGCAACACATTCACTTGCATTCATAGTACGCCTGGGCTCCTTCCCAAAGAACTCAGTCAAGATCTTAATAATAGCAGGGACTCGAGAGCCTGAACCCACAACCTCAACAGAATGTATGTTCTCGACAGTCAGTGCGGCATCTGCAAGGGCCTTCTCCAATGGCTTCTTAACACGTTCCAAAATTGGAATGCTGATTTGCTCAAACTCGTCTCTCTTAATAAAACCTCTTACATCTTTCTCATCCATCAGGCACTCAATGTTGAGAGGTGCTTCAGGATTTGCACTGAGAACCTTCTTCAACTTTTCACATCCAGCACGAAGCCTGAGGCAAGCCCTGGCATTCTGATAGACATCAATCTTATATTCGTCCTTGAACTTTGCAGCAAAATGCTGGAAAAGAACTTCATCAAAATCTCTTCCACCAAGGGACCGATCAAAAGAATGAGCCAATATCTTCAGCTGACCTTTCTTAAATGCAGCAATACAAACTTGCAAACTGGCATGCCCAACATCAACAAAAGCAACATTCACTGGTTCATTTTCGGGGAGGTCTGTCTTATAAATACCATATGCTAGAGCAGTAGCAGTGGTTTCATGAATAAGACGAAGAGGGTGTAAGCCAGCAATCGTGGCGGCATCAATAACAGCTCTCCTTTGAAGATTGGTGAAATAAACAGGAATTCCTATGCAGCAATCTACGACTGCTGCATTCAAATTCTTTTCCGCTATGATCTTCAAATCGGAGAACACCATTCCCAAGACCTGAGTAGGTGTAAAAGTCTTGTTTTCACCCAAATAGCAAGCCTGAATTAATGGATACCCATCCGGCCCTTCAGTCACTGAGAAGGGAAATGATTTGAGATCACGTTGCAGCTCAGGATCCGAAAACTGGCGTCCAATCAGTCTCTTTATTTGAGATATTGTATTTTTTGGATTCATCATACTTGATGCAGCTCCTGCAGTCCCAAGGAATCGCTGCTTGTCTCCAAAACACACAATAGCAGGAGTTTCTCGCTTCGATTCATCATTAAGAACGACATCAATACCTCTTTGCCTTGCTACAGCAACGACACAGCTCTCATTCCCAAAATCAAAACCAACCACACTCATGTTTGTTTAGTGGTGCAAACTGGAGCAGTGGCTCAAATGAAAAGCAGTAGCTTTTGACCTGAGGCACAAATAATTCAAACTCAAATTCAAATCTACTACTAATAAGTAAATGCCTTCGAATGTGAACAGTTCTTCAGTGATGATACAAATCAGAAACCATTATTTTTGTCAAATCAATTTCATATACATTACATGCCAGAGCACAAGAAAAATAGAGTTATCTTGAACAAACAAGGTAGGTTAACGAGCACATTACATTGCCACGTGAAAGAAATTAAAGCCACAAGTACCCAAAGACACAGAAATGTACTGTCTGACAGAAACAAAGTAGATTCGAGTGATATTTCCTACAAGCACACGGCCCAACCACACCAAGTGGTCATGTATTACCACGTGACAGAAACAAAAAAACAAATATTTTCCCACAGGCAGACAAATGTACCGACTGACTGAATCATTCCACAAAAAAGATTCAAGCAATACATATAGATAAAGCACATTACAATTGAAATCACATTAACTACATAACTCAATCAAAGTAAAACAAACACCAACGCCACATCATATTTTCCGATGGCCAAGAAAAAAACAATAAACTGAAGCTTCAATTATTCAGAATCGCCCCAATTCCATCAAAGCCGAATGAAAAGCCGGATAAGCAGAAATAAATCCAGCTAATTTAGACTAAGTAAGGGTCATACATAATTCACACAGCCGATTAAGCAAACAATCGTACAAAGAGGTGATACTTCATCATGCAAAAGCATAAAGCAACTAAAAAACAACCGATCAGATCTGAAAACGGTAAGAAACGAATAGCAGAACCAAAGATTTATAAGAAATAATACCGGAGTACCAGATCGAGTGCGCCGAGCAAGAGATTGTTCAAGACCTTCACTACCAATTACAGTGGTGGTCGACAGAGAAAGGTAGAGAGAGAACAAATAGGCAGAACGAAAACTCTCCACAAAGTGGGTGGAGAAACTAGAGAGAGGGAGAGAGTCGCAGGGTTTAAGGGAGAGAGAAAATGTGTTTAATTTTAAAATTTAAAACTAATTAATATTTTCTTGAGGGCAAAATAAAAGAAATAGGAAAAATGACTGGTCCAATGGTCCTAGATGTGTCTAGGAGATACTCCCTCAGCTGCTTCTAGAAAGATCTTCTCCGCTTTCTTTCTTTTGATGGGCTTTATTCTCGTAATGCGTCCATTGGGCTTTTCCGTAATGCGTATTTGGGCCTTGAGCCCGATCTCGTTCAGGATTTTCTCATCAGCCCTGGCTCAATTTCATTATTATTTTTCGTTATGATATTTATATGTTTAGTACTTTCTTAGGTTAAGATGAATATTATCCTTTAACTTATTTTATTGCTTACATATATGGAAGGATAGAAAATAGTTGAGAGTAAAATATTATTGAGAAGTATTTAATAAATTTTAAAAAAATATATTGCTTTTGATTATAATTGAAAGATTTTGTAATTTTTTGTGAAATTTAATATTGATGTTTTTGAAATAATAATAATAATTATTATTATTATGGAGATTCTCGTATCAGTAGTGTTTTGAGGAACTTAGTTTGTCTTTGTGAACTTATTAGAAGTGCTTAGAATTATTAGCATATTACAAGGATCAGAGAAGTATACTTAGTGCACAATATTAAGAAGATAATTGACATAACAATTAACAACGGATTTAGATATGCCAGCTAGCAACAATATTACAAAATCTGGTTGCTTTGGCTAATAGTCAATAATTTGGTGTGTTGTCTTTCAATGCATTTTTTCATTAATATAATGTTTTTGTGCAATTTTTGTGTGTTGTTTTCAGCATATTATTTTGTTAATAGACAACACATAATACAACACACAACTGATGTGTTTTAGAATTTGAGTTCAAATTTTCACTAGTAGACAACACTCTTTGCAACAGTATACGTATGTTGTCATTTTTTCTGAAAATTAAGCTTAAAAATAATGCATTTTGCAACGAGTTTTATATTGTTGTCAATTTGCAATATTATTATATTATAATTAAAATCAAATTTGTATGTTGTCAAATTTGCATTATGTTTGGGATGAGTACATGTATATTGAATACCTTTTATTGAACAAGTATCAAATACTTTGTCATTTATACATACATTGCACATCGTGGAGAAAAGACAAAAGAAAGCAAAATAGACATCGATTGATTCCTTATAAATAGAATACTACTATATTCCGTGAATATTTGTTCAATCATGCATTTGTTACTATAAATGAAAAATGAAGCAGATATATTAAATAAGCATAACGATAAATCACGTAGAAATATCCTTGACTCAACTTCTTAAGCCAACTAGATTGACCTAAATTAGTTGTATTAATTAAAGGAGCTAAATAATAATTGTTTGAAAGAAAACGAACCAAAAATGATATATATAGAGAGAGAGATAATTACAAAAATATAATTTTACAATAAAAATTAATTACAGATAAAAAATAAACGCGAGATACGACATCCAAGGAAATAGAAGAAAGCAAAAAAAAAAAAACCCCATAATTTTCGAATCAAACACAAAAATTCCTGGAAGTGCATGCCAAAACCAATACACAGAGATCAGAGATAGGGGGGGGGAAATGGAGAAAGAAGAAAGGAGGAAGAAGATAATATCTCGAGGGACAGATCGCCTGGCCCTGATAACGGGTCGGATCAGTACCCTGGATCCAGATCCAATATCCAAGTGTTCTTCGTTTACGGTGACTCGCCATAATGATCCTCCACCCCCTCAACACGCGCGCTCTTCATCGGAACCTCTCGCTGCAAGCCAGGAGAATGCCTTGTTTCAATATCACCAGCGTATTCCATTTCTCTTTCTTTTTTTTTTATCATTTTTTACCTTTTACATTTATCAGGTCTTGCAAATATATGCCACTAATCATTGCCTGCTCCAATTCTAATCATCTAATTTGCGTATAATTTAATTCTAGTTTTCGTGTACATTGTGATGTTCTGATACATACAAAAAGTTTTAGAGGAAGAGTGCGTGTGATTGTTATATTTTAAGAAGAATTGGTAAAATCGTGTTAGAATTGATTTAGCTATGTTCATGGTCGTATTTCGCCCAATAAAATTGAGTTTGATTCATGACATGTTCTCATGTTGTGCCAGTTTTGGCCAGTTCTACTCCTTAGTTGCTTTTTCCCATTGTTTGTGCTCTATTTTTGAGCTATTTCATGAGATGGCTAATCCATCAAGGACTGGAGATTGTGTTTATTTGAAATGAATTGTTGTGTATGAAGTATGATGTATGAAAGATGTGTTGCTATAATTTTGATCAAGACCATGAATCCATAAATTTGTTTATATTTCATTTGGTGCCTATTGATTTACTATTCATCTTAAATTTCCACCATTCGCCTGATTTTATACTTGTTCTTGAAGGGGGAAATGACGCACCAGATCATATTGAAGAAGTTTGTAAAGGAAATGATTCAGATAGCCTTGAGAAGGTTGAGCGAAAAGAAACGGCTACAATATCATCAGATAATGCGTGCACCTCTCTTCTTGGTAGTTCGTCAATATCTGCAAAGGAAATAAATTTCAGCATATTGACCACAGAAAATATACGAGCAATCTGTTCTATCGCATTAGGAATTTTCGTAGTTCTGTCCCATGTTATTCTTCCTTACAATGTATACAACCCAAAGAGCCTCACTGCGTATGGGCCTCTTTACATACTAATCCTAAGTGATGTCCTAATAGTGGCTGCAAAGCTTGCCCCTCATGCACGAATGAGACAGAGAGATAAGGAAATCAGAATTGAGGATGATGAACTTAACTTTGGAGGAGCTGTTAAGTATTTGGAATTGGGATTGGTGATGCATCAAACCCTTCGTGCTTTCTTCATAGATTCCAGTTTATACTTGGCAATAGTTGTGGTTGGCCTTTCTCTGCTCTAGCCATCTTTGCTTCCATCAAATCAAGCTCGTAAGTTCTTTAATATCATTACAGTTCTAAGTATATATGGGCAATTGATTTTTTTTGGTTATAATGAAATGAAAGTTCAATTCTTCTTCTGAGACTTGCAATGGAATATTTCAAGCATGTCTATATTGAGCCTCACATGCTCTAGACACTAGATTTTCACAAGCATATTAAGGTTGAGATATACTCTTTCATTTATAAAAAAAAAAAGTATCTTAGACTTCTTAAATCCCAAATTGACTATATCTCACTTTGTTGTTATATCTCTTGCTATATTATGTTGATGTTCCCTACTTTTCTTCAAGATTTTCTGTAGACGATGTTGTTCGTTTATTCTCATGTGCAGAACATTAACATTCAATATATACTTTTGCGCTATTACTTATCTAGATGTTTACATATATTGTCAAGGCCTAAACTATTGGTATGGTTAATTTGTCTAGCTATGCTCTTCTTTCGTGCAATTAGGAAACTAAGCTTGCTGCACGTTTATTCAGTGTGGGAGCTCCAAAATTTTGCAAGGATGGAAAACAATCGTTTATGGATACACAAAACTTGGATCAGCTGATATAGAGAAGAAGAAAACAAGTCTAAAGAGTGATGGCTTCCATTGTGACATTCACTTAATAATATCCATTCTACATTTTAGGTGTTAGATGCTAACTACTTTATTTAGATGTTACATTCACTGTGTTTGTATTAAAGCCCATAAGTGCTTTAGATGGAATCATGGAAAATGATATTTGAAATTTACACTTTTTGAAATTTACATTCACTGTACAGTTGATCTATTGGTATCTGCTATTGTTCTTTCTGCAGAATTTGCCAATTTTTCTGAACACATTATACAGATGGTTCCATATGCTCTCGCCTTAATTCACTCCTGTAAATACATTTTGATCGATTGATACGCGATTTTAGCATTAATAATACTTGTATCTCGTCTAATATTCTTTCATTATGATTCCGAATATAATCAAAACTACTTTCTGGGTTTTTCCTACCATCATATGCTCTAATAATCTTAGTTACAAATCGAGTTCACTATAATTTTCAGATTTTGTAGTAGATAAAATGCATCAAATATAATATTTAAGGAAATTAATCATTATTTACAGTCCTATATATGTGGGTATGTACGAAATAAATACAGTGTACAATATTTAACGTATTTTATCAGAATTCGTACACACACTAGAGCACTTTTTTATATGAAACAATATCACGTTAAAGGTTGGACTAAATTCATTTTTCGTCCTTCTCAAGGGACGTTGTTCAATTTTAGTCCTTTTGTTTTCCGATTATCAATTTTAGTATTTCTATCCCTCCGTTGTCCAATTTTAGTCCGATTGCCTAATTTTAATTCTTCTAACTCGATTTTCCGGTCAACTCCGGGCTAGTGCACAACACTCGCCCCGAATTTCATAAATTCCAACAGCTCTCGTTTATGTGACAACTATTTTCACATGTGGTATTTATTTTTGTTTTATTTTCCTAATTAAAATAACACATCATCCGCCATGTCATTAAACAATTAAAATATAAAAAAAGGAAAAAAATTAAATTAAAAAAAACGAAACGAATAAAAAAAATTGTTTTTTTTCCTTTAATTTTGTTCCTATGTTTTTATATATTTTTAATTTTTTATTGCATTAAAATGCAATAAAAAACAAAAAAAAAACTGAGAAAAAATTAAAAAATATATATAAAAAGGAACAAATAATTATGTTCGTGTTTTTTTAAAATTTAATTATGTTTCTTTTTTTTTATTTTTTTCTCATTTTTTTGTTTTTTTATTGCATTTAAATGCAAAAAATATTTAAAAAATATTTAAAAAATTAAAGAAAAAAAACAGAAAAAAATGTTTTAATTCGTTTGTGTTTTAATTTTTTAAATTTAAATTATGTTCCTTTTTTTAAATTTTCTCATTTTTTTATTTAAAAATGCAATAAAAATTTTAAAAAAAGAAGCAAAATATTTATGTTCGTGTTTTTTTTAATTTAATTATTTTTTTTATATTTTTCTTTTTTTTATTGCATTTAAATGCAATAAAAAATTAAGAAAATATTAAAAAAAGGAACAAAATTAAAGATAAAAAACAAAAACAAAAAAAGGTTCATTTTTTCTTAATTTAATTTTTTTTTTAATTTTTTAATGACATGGCGGATGATGTGACATTTTAATTAGGAAAATAAAACAAAAAGAAATATCATATGTGAAAATAGCTGTCACATAAGCGCCAGCTGTCGGAACTCATGAAATTGAGGGTGAGTGTTGTGCACTCTCCAAAGAAATAGGATGACTAAAATTGATAATTGGAAAACAAGATGACTAAAATTAAACAACGTCCTTAGGAAATAACGAAAAATTAATTTAGTCCGTTAAAGGTTTAAAGCAACAATATAGATAGTATAGTACTGTACAATAAATGAGCCCAAAGGCAGAGGGTATCCAAGGAACAATTATTAATTCCTTAACAAATATTATTTGAAAGTCATCAGAGTATTAATTCTAATTTTCCAGCGGAATTTACTCTCCTAGCCCATACTTTACCAAGTCGAGGGGGTCCCTACAAAAATATTTGCAATTTGGCCCTCAAACTTCATGTAACTCTCAATTGACTGACATATATACAAAAACAAATTTAAGTTCTCTTTATAATTTTTTTTTCGTTTTTGGTTGAGGACTTAAACTGAATTTGGATTGTTAAACCATATAAAATAATATATTTATTTAAATTTACCAAATCAAAATGTAGTACTTAATCTCTTATTAGACACACAATATGATTTTTTACATTTCCAGATGACGAAACTTGAATTGATCAAAAGCTATACAAATTAATTTCTAATTCTCAATTATATCTTCTTATCAACCTCCCGAATCCCGATATGTTTGAATAGACATGATCATTAAAAGTTTATAAAAGTTCTTGATGTCTGGCCAAAACCATAGTTGTAAATTGTAATTGCCACAAAAATTAAAGTAGCATATAACTGTCACATTCATTTGATGAATGGATAGCTGTAATGTAGGGTATATTTTGAAGAGGATTATATGGGATTGAGAAAATTTTGTTATTGAAATTCTGAATTTTGTAGTAAATGTGAATAGTGAAATATATGTCGGTTTAATAGTGTGAAGATTATATTGGATATGTCAAATTAATGATAGAAAAAAATTGATTGATGTAATATTTTTTTTGGAAAAGTTAGTTGATGTAATATTTTTATTAGAATAAAAATGTATTTGGTAATAATTGATGATTATAATATAAATAGTAATAATTGTGTTTGGATTTTGTAATCTAAATTTAAAGAGGAAAACAAGTATATATTTTTCATAATCAAATTTATAATGAAAAAGGAAAGAAAGCGTGCTGTGTACATTCCATTCCTCATTTATGATCACTTGCCTCATTTAAAAAAAAGGGAAAGAAAGTGTGATGCAAATTCAATTCCTCATTTATGATCAATCGCTTCCTTTTCAAAAAGGAAAAAGTCAAAAATAAATAAAATTTTATCTGCAAAGACAGAAAAGACAGCCATAAAACATCCAATTCTAAGGTTGTTTCACGATTGAATTGAGTGATTTAAAATGAATCTAAATGGTTAAAAAGATCATCAGTTCATAATGAAAGTTTGCTGATTTCAAATTCGTACAAATCAATATGGATTTTCTATGATAGATTTCAAATCATTTCTCAAATCTTCCACCAACACTATTTAATTGTCATTGCTAATACAAAATGAGAAACATGATTACAAAAAAAGCCCATTAATGTCCTAACTCCAAACTAAGTAACTTAATCACCAAAATCAAAATCCCTAAACTCCAATTAACTGCTCATGAAAACGAAAGGATAACAAAAGAATGCTTCTCTCTCTTTCTCAAACCATCAAGATTCTTGAAGAAACAGCAAACCTAGCAGAAAAAGAACGAGAAAGATGATCAGGATCAGCCCACATGAAGCCCTGATCAAAATTCTGAGAATAAGAATATGGATCATAAGTGAAGCTCATAGATGAAGAAGTTGAACATGATGGAAACATTCTTTGCTTCTCTTTCTTGATTCTCCTCCACAACACTTTCCAAATTGGAGTTTTTGATCTTGTTATTACACCCTCATCATCATCATACCCCACGAAACGATTGAAGTTTCGACTCGAAAAGCTTCTTGGCCAGCACACCTCATCTCCCTGCTGCCATCTTTCATCATCCATGTTAATGCTGCAAAAAACTCACTTTCACTGTGCGTTTTGTGTTTAGGAGTTTGGTGTGAAGAATGTTTGGGGTGGCCTATTTATACTTACTAATAAGGGATTAGGGGTATATAAGTTGGATAAGGACATGACTGCTCACCAACCTACCATACATCATAAAACTCTCATTAATTTTATGGTAATTGTTGCAATTAAAACTTTTGATTATTAGTAAATTTAACATAATTTTTAATATCTCTTGTATCCATAACTAATCAACGGGCTGATTTCGAACATTTCAGAAATCCCCGCATTTTCAGAAATTGTGACGAAAATCCACAATTGATGCTACTACATGTAATAAATAAATATTAATTGACCTAGAAACATTAATTTATAGAGTTAAAGATGCCCAAAATCAGCTCGTTGGTTACGGATGCACGAGATACAAAACTCATGTTAAATTTGCTAAGAGTCAAAAGTGATATTAAAATTGCAATTACTAAAAATGTTATTGTTACTTTTAAGAAAAATTGTGGTTTTACAAAAATTATCCCTTAATTTTAATATATAATTATCACAATGTTTACTAGGCGTGACATATTAAAGATCAACATATAAAAAATTATTCAAATGAGTATAAGATGAGTGTTTTTCTTGATAGAGATGTCCACTTTATTTTTTTTGTATGCGATCCTTGAAAGTGATCAATAGTCATGCTCTTTTACTTCTGTTTTAAAGCATGGTCCACTAGTGAATGGCATGTGGGGTGATCTATGCAATGTCATAATAATTTAATTATTAATTAATAATTATTATTATTATAAAAGTGGGATCAACGTTGACATTACCTAGATAAGATTGCTATGAAATCGACCATCGAGTGTACACATTAAGATGTACGTAGGAATAGATCTCAAGAAATATTTATCTAATTAAATATATTTTTTTGGAATGTCTATTTATCTTTGAAATTCTTACCCTCTAACATGTCATAAAGTGGCTTCTTTACTCACCCAAGAATCAAGATGACGAGGAAAGAAGGTTTTAGTTTCCTAAAAACTAAAATATAAATATATCAATATTTTTAAAATCCATTGGGCGTCATGCAATTCCATTAAGATTTGACAAACCACAAATGTTATAGTTCAAATCACATCCACCTTTATAAAAATGTGGATTGTGAGGATTTAGAATTTGAAACTGAATACACAAGTTTTTTTTTTTTTATCTTTACTCTCTCTTCCACCCCTCCTAATTCATTAAAAAACTTTAAGATTTGACAAGAGCATTTTTCTATTAACTTATAATTAATAAAATATTTAATTAGCTTAAATGCAATAAATAAATATAAAAGCCTCAAACTTTCATATGTTGGCAAATTTTATCTCGACTTTTTAAAATAGCAAAACAAATCATGAAATTAATATCAGGTTTGTGAATTAAATTTCAAACTAATTAGAATTACTTATTTTGAAAAAAAGTCCATGATTTCCTTCGCAGTTAGGTCTATCTAAATTTATGAGTAATGATACTGGGGATGTCACATATTAGGACTAAATCAAACCCTATTACAGTTGCAATATATCAAAAAACACAGTATATTTAAACACAATTTTCAAGATATAATCCTCTTTATGGACAGTTTAGCTGACAAATGAGGAACAAAAAGAGGAAAAAGTATGGGATATTCTTAGCCCCTTGTCTCTTGCTTTATTGCTTTTCCTTTTTCTTTTGCCCTTATCTACTCAGGTCTCAGTACACATTAAAAAATTTTGAATTTTATGTGAGACCGTCTCACAGATCATCTTACAGGTCAATTCACAACCCATATTTTACAACTCACATATAAATTTTGTAAAAATGAATTTGATTTGTAGGTAAAAATGTTTTGTTTCACCAAAATTATTCGTAAGACCGTTTTACACAAATTTGTGTAAAAAAAAAAATCGCATTTCTTTTCGTTTTGTGTTCTTTAAGGTGAACCATAGATTGATGTGTATTCTTTCTTTTCTATTTTCCTCTTTCTATAAAAAACTTGCAACTTAGATCTGGTATTCTTCTTGTATTTATTTTACAAGTAAAGATCATGCATATCTAATAATATTAAAAATATGTATGTACTCTACATTTGTAAAATAAGATACCAGACCTAAAATAGTAGTAGAGGATATTGGGTTAGTGTTAAAATTACAAGTGTTTTATATGTCATAAGTATTGTGGTCACTTACCCTCAATCTGAGTTCTAAATCATATGGCTCTAGTAATGAACCATTTCAATAAAATTATAATAGTTTCCCTCATTGTTATATTACTCTATTAGGGAATTTGCTCGTGTCTCCAAGTTGTAATCGTCATATAAATGGTGGGTTTTGATGGGCTGCAAGTCACGCTGTTCCATCACTCCGCCTTGATAATTCTAAGTTTCAGCTTGACAATAAGCCTCCCAAAAGATAAATAGTAGCAGAGGCCCATTGATAAGCCCAGTCTAAGCCAGAACTTACAGGCCCATTGATAAGCCCAGTCTACAGCCAGGACTCACAGGCCCATTTCACTCTGATTTGCTCGCTCAATCAAATTGGAATTGGACTCTATAAGTATTTTTCACTATCAAGTAGATCTTTCTTTTAGGGGAAATAAAGAGTTTCTCATAAGTCATAAATACTATTCAACATTGCAGTCGGTAAACCATTTTACCATCTCTACATTGTGAGGACAAATCAAGAAGAAGAAAAAAAGAAAAAAGAAAAATGCACTCTCTTATAACAAAACCCCATTTTAGAAAATTTGATGCTAATAATTCTATTTGACTTAATAATATGAAATGATTTGGATGAAGCTCCATCCATAGAATGTAATCCATGAAACGATCTCACCCATTTTTTTTTTTTCAAAAAAATCCACTTCATTAGCATGTATATTGATTAATAAATTATATGAGTAAAAGATTAAAAAAAAAAAAAAACATTATAGAACCACTTGTAAATCACTAATATCTTTAGTTTACTTGGATAATTATGATATAAAAATGTATCTAATCATGATAATTATCACCAAATATAGATCTTTTACGTCTTCGTATCAGGGATTGGGTAAAATACATAAATAATATACTAAAGATCTACATAATAATGTCCTACATATAAACATAAAATCTACAAAATCCACACAATTTATTAATCAATTTATAAAAAAAATTGTTTAATAGAAAGAACGAAATGGTGTATAGAAATTAAACACATAGGAGGTAACAACTAATAAAATGAAAACACATATGATAAAATATAGAAACTGAACTGGAGGAAAAAAATGTAAATGCGACTGGGTAAAATATTGCTTTTCCCATCTAGGATAAGTTTAACCAGAAACCATCTGAAAAAAATTTCAAATTCACACACACACACAAAAGAAGAAGAAGAAGTCACTAGACTTGTATATTATTATGAATTATATATTTGGTAGCTTTAGATTCTTTAAATTGAAATATAACCCAATTGGGTTGAGGAAAGGTTGGCAAGGAAAGGGAATGAGGTTGATAGTAGTGGGGAATGGGAATATAAGATTCAAAATAGAGGAATAATTCGTGGTTACCAATCAACCCATTTCATTCCTTTTTGATTCCTTCTTTCCCCAAACCACACAACCAAACAGGTCCTTAAGAAAAAAACAAGCTTCCTCTCCCATTTGACAAGTGGCTTAACAATCCCAAAAACTTACACAGCAGCCCACCTCAGGAAATATTTCAACACAAGATAAGCTTTGCATGGAATAGAAAAACACCAAATATATGCACAAAAGCTATCCCTTTCTGGGGAATCAATCCAAGCCTTTTCAACTAAACAATATCCCTACCCTTTTAATTCTTTTCCTCTCCTCCCTCCTTTTCATTCCTATATAATCCCATGCTTCCTTATTCTTCACACTGTTCTTTCACACACACAACACAAGATGTGCTACCCCCTAGGTGCCTATTGGGAACATGATTATAAGTCAGCCTGTCACCGAAGGCTGGTAGTTATACCACCACCACCACCACCAGCCACACAAGCAGTTAACACCGGTGGCGTAGGTGGTGGGATTGTAAAGGTATGTCTGTGCTCACCCACCAGCCATCCGGGTTCGTTCAGGTGTAGGCATCATCATGGAGAGTATCAGTGGGTTAATCGACAGGGAACTAAGGCCAGCTAGTGTGTTATGCGTGTTTATTATGTATGTATATTTCACTACACAAGGAGGAGTTAAGGTCAGTATATCTGTATTATCTCTTACTATGATGTTCTTGTATAAAGGCCAACAGCACAAGAAGATTTGTTAGCTATGTTATGCTCATAATTAATTCACATGCGCACTTGCACCAAGAATTGCAAGAGATATTTTACAACACCAAGCAACAATAATAGCCCTCCACCGATATTTGTTTGTGCATCAACGAATCTTATTTATTTCTCTAACGGATGAGATGATATACAATAGAAGCCATGATATACAATAAATTCATCCGAATACTCATCCACAAATTACGGTAGAAGCCATACTTACACGAGGACAGAAGAGGGGAAACCTTTTGAAAAAAATTACAAGGTTCCTTTCTTTTTACAGACCGCAGATGCTGTAAATAAGGGCTCCTAAGTTACTCTTCAAACCTGCGCATATTCAATATCTTCATCATTGCTAAGAATAGAAACCATTTACGACATATCCATTTGCTTTAGTACCTCTAAATTACAATATGAATGAACATAATCAGCACACTGGTAAAATCAGTAAGAAAATAAAATCTTACCTTCGGGTAGCAATTTTGATGAGTAATTGTTTGATTGCGTGTATTGACGATGATTTCACATGATACTTTTGTCTGTATAGATCAGAAAATTAATCATATTAAACAATTAGATGCACATCATATTACTTAAGAAAACATTATACATGTTTCAAGTTCGTTATGAAGGGGTTGTGCACTGAAAAGTCAAGATTGTTTAGGACACGGAAGGAGCTGCGGGTCATTCTCCAAGGAACACCATCACAATATAGTAGAAACTTAAACAATCATAATCTAATTGCAAAATCATCATTTGGAATAATACTCATATTCTTCATTGTATCTTGTATCGAGGACAGTGCGACACAAATCAATTTGCTGATTCTGAACATATCTGACTGTTGGATAGAAACTTCTCTTCCAGATCACTTTTATTTCAGAACAACTTGTCCATAAGAATCATATTCTATATTCTAAGACAGTAGGACCCAAACGAAATTGCAGATCTGGGATGTATAAAGCATGAATGTTGCAAGGAATCTTCTTCATAAGATCATGTTCATTTCACTCCTGGTTATCTTACAAATTCTAGATTCTGTACAAAATTCACAAGATTCCCAAAGGTGCAACTACAGCATGCCTCCGCACGCTTAGTTTTGCAACTATAGGAAGAAAGGTTGACATGAAAAAGGCCTCAAAGATTGAAACTTTTTTAAGTTAGGCTTCTTATTTAGAACAATTTCCTGTCTAAGTTATGGGGAAAACTGCTGCTTTTTCTTCAAAAGTCACTACAGAACAACTATAAAATCTGCATATTGTTAAATGAAGAGTGAAGACAAATCAGTAGAGATGATGAATAGGGAAAAATGACTGGTGTTGAACCTAAACTGCTTGGCCTTTTAGAACACTGATGAAGACTTATTTTTGTGAAGAAGACAGGGAAGAAGACTACATAATATCTAAGTCAGCTATCAAACACTAGAGGTAGTGGATTCAGGATTCGGCTCATTAAAATGATACTTGGATATATATTTAATAGTTGAATGATCTTCATCTTACTCCAGCATGAAAGTATTATCATTTCTATCAGTTAAATTTTCAACCAAATATAGCCCTATTCCTATTGCCCTGGCCCTTCGTGATACATGAAAGTCTGTTAACATAATCACTAAAGAAAATTCTCATTATTTGTGAATTCAGCAAACTATATACTACCTAGTTCATTCGTTTATTATCAAAAATAAAGAATAGCCTTCAAAATCTAAAATAGCTCAGGAACAGATTAACTTCATCATTCATGCCTAAAACAGACTCCTAAGAAAACCAAAAGCATTCACTAAATCATATAGTTTTAGTGAAAAAGGGAATTACCTTAATAGGCAACTCAAAGAAGAAAAGCCCAAGCTTCCCATTAACCTCCGATACGGTGTCGAAAGTTATCGAACCCTTAGCCAAATCCTCGAGCAACAATATCACATCACTCAATATCTCCACGCCGTCGAGCTGGAGCGTAGTGTTCACGTACGATGAACCACGTGCTCTGATATGCCCACCATCCGAAGTCATAAACCCTAGCTCCTCCCCTCTGTACGCGATTGAAACTTGCAGGGAGTCATAGTCAAGGGAGAAAAAATCTACGTTCCGTACCTTAACCGTCAGGTCTAGGGTTACGTCGAGTGAGATTCCGGGAAGAGTGTGAAAATGGAGGCGATCGAGCTTGAGGCGAACGACGGAGAGCTTAGGATCGGACGGCCAGAGGAGATAGACGGCGGCGACGAGGAGTAGGATGATGGAAGCGATGCAGAAATAGCGGCACCACGATGACTGACGGTGGCGACGGCTACGGTGGCGAGAGAGGTGGGGAGGTAAAACGACAAGGTATGGCGGTGGCTGAGAATGGTAGAATTGAGGTTCGGAGAGAAAAGGCTGGTGGAACGACGACGTATCGGGGGTCTTCGCCGCCGTCATTGCGTGTGTGTATAAATATATTATTAATGTAAATAAATACTATAGAGGTTGAATTTATAGAAGAGGAAAGGGTGTCCGGAGATATAGATCAAAGGAGGGATTGGAGGTCGTAGCAGGGTGGGGTCCACCGTTCTCTTCTGTTTCTTTGGTGCATTTTTCTTCAGTTTGAACTGTTTTTGTTTACAAAATAAGAATTGATTGCTTTTTTATGTTGGTGGTGATGGTAAATGGTGATTGGTGATAGTTGGGCTGGTACAATACAATTTAAGCAAGCCCAATTCCTTAATCCGCCCGAGCCCATCTGGAGTTATTAATTAAAACACACAGCTAAATTGCAATATTATCATGTTATTATTGAGTGTTAGCAATTTCAATCTTGCATGAATCGTTATTCACAAATCAATCTATGAATTTTAAATTTATTTTAATCCTAAAATTAGTAGTTTTTGTTATAAAGTCTTTTATATTCTTTTTTCTTTGGAGTTCATACTCTTATACAATATATAGTACTCAATGAAATGTAAGGGAGTTGATGAATAAAATGATTATCTTCTTATCATCTTGTCTTCTACATTATTGTTTTATGTTATTGATGGATTGATCCATGAATGTGGTACATTCTAGTCACATATTTTACAACAGTTTTGTTGGAATTTTACTGCAAAAATGATCACGTGATTTTTATTTTTAAAATTTTTTACCAGATACAAATTAATTTTCATAATTAAATCCTTTTTTTTTTTAACATGTTTCAATTATAGTCCTAAAATTAATGGTTTTGTTGAGTTTCAGGACTGAAATCATAGTGTACAGTGTACACTAAGTTACATGTAACTTACTATAGCATCAAAGGTTATATGCAACCTAACACATTTTTATAATGGAGGTTTTAACTAATGTTTGTCCAGAACAGTGATTGAACCAATTTAGTTTATGGTTTAACGAGTCAAACTAATTCAATCGACAATTTGATAAGTTGCATAAAAATAACCTATCCTTTTTTATAGTTTTACATAACATTATTATGTATATATGAATTATATCTTATACATAATGCTTTAAAAAAAAGAATTAACTGAAAATTAATACTATTTTTCTAAATTCAAAAACATATTTTAAAAAATTATTTCATTTTTTTTTTTAAATAGACAAAGTTTAAAAAACTGCAAAACTCAACAACTATTTTAGCGCCAAGTCACCAACTAATTATGCAAGCCCTGACAATTCAAACCTATATAAATTATTGGATTCTCTGCAAAATATTCCCTTTCGCCTCCTTGGAAACCGGCAAATTCCACCCTACATGTGATGGTAATACCACACATGTAGGGTGGAATTTGCCTTGGAAACCTGTTTGTGATCACAGCAAACCCTAACCCTATAATTCAAGTTTCAACCATGTCTAGCAAGCAAGGTAATTAGAAGTCTGTAAATTCTATAAAATTTTCCCTAAACTTTTCAGTTTATTGAAATTGTTTTGCTCTCTGGAGTTGTAAATTGTTGAATCATATGTTCTCTTATACTTTTTGGTGTTTTGAACAGGGGGAAAAGCGAAGCCTTTGAAGCAACCTAAGGCCGAAAAGAAAGATTACGACGAGGTATTTATAACTGCTGCTGATGCTTTGTTTAATTTCAAGAAATCAATTCGAGTTGGAGTTATTTTGCTTGAATTTACATTTAGCTGTAAAAGTTGGATTTCACTTCGATTTGATTGGTAATCAAATTATATTCACCCCAAACCGCATCTGAGTTCGACAATTGTTGTTCTTGTTTGATCTTTGTTTTCCTGTATATATATACTGGTGGATGCGCTAAGCTTGTTGAGTTTCACACACACAGTTCTTGAAAACTTGCACATTGTTGATCTGCTCTGGTTGAAGAAAAGACTTAGTGAAGGCAATTCCATGAAGAGATGAAAACCGATTTCTTTTGCATATTCATTTTTAACATTTCAAGGCATGGTGAATGTAAGCTAAAGTATAGAGAAGAAGATAGTTTATTTGTTAATAATAAACATATTGTACAGTTCTGTTCATGGTGATCATTCATTTATAACGAAAACACCATGTGTTTTGCTGGTCCTGCTGAACCTGCTGAGTTGTTTGTTTGGAATCCTTGATTACACTTTGTTTATCTTTCTGTGTATCTAAAATACCCCGGCTTCTTGTAGACTGACATGGCCAATCTTCAAAAGAAGAAGGAAGAAGAAAAGGTAAAACTTAAACCATTTCTCTCAAACGAATGCCCATTACCTCTTGCTTACGATGATCTTTTTCGCTGCAGGCTCTTAAGGAGCTAAAGTCGAAGGCTCAGCAGAAGGGAGCGTTTGGAGGTTCTGGTTTGAAGAAAAGTGGCAATAAATGAGTCCTTATGGTCCTAATATGATTTGCAACAAATTGCCTTGACCGCATTTTATATGAGATATAGATACTAGTCTCCTAGCATTCGACTTGGCAATCCTAGATTCCTAGGTGACTAAGGGAATCGACCAAGATGACAAATTAATGCAAAGATTTAGACTATTTTGATTACCAAGCCTTGAAGCACACAGTAATGGTTACAATAATAGCTTAATGTGTAATTTTTATGGCCCTTGTTCAATTTGATTGTACAAGCTTCAGCTACTTGTATTGTATGGACAACTCAAGCAGTGTAGTGTTTCAAAATAGAGCAATGCATATAAGCTATCATGGTGGGTTATTACATCGATTTGAAAGAATTGAAAGAAAAAGGTTTGCATGCAAATTACGATCTTACATCATACATGTTCGATGAGTAGGCTAGTGTTTGAAGAATGGGTGATAAATATAAGCTATCAAACGGCCTACAAGCTATTCAAATAGCTCATACATGGAACAAAATTTTATGACAATTAATAAACTGAACTTGATTGTGGAAACATTACGAGTATTGAAACCTCTCGATCAGGCAAACAGAGGTACATTGCCTACAAAACTGACTGCTAGACCAAAAAATATAAGATGGGTTGTTGCACACACTGTTATTGCTACAAATGAAGCCATCAAAAGCTCTAATACATCAGCCCATTGAAGAATGTTAGTTATCTGGCTTGTCCGGGTTCTCATCAGGATTTTCCTCATCTTCTTCTTTTTTCTCTTCTTCCTCTTCTTCGTCTTCTTCAGGAGGATCAGCTGGCATTGGTGGTGGTAATGGAGTTTTCATTGGGCTAAATTGAGGAAATATATCAGGTCTCCTACCAGGCTTAGGCCTATCCCACTCCTGAAATATTAGCAAATGCTTTCTTTATGAGTAAACTACCATTACAAAATTATTTGGCTGAAATTAAAGGGGAAGACTGATTCTAGCTAAATCTAGTGACTATCAACTGTTTTGTAATTATGAAAACCCGACACAATGCAATTTAAGAAAATCTTGTTCAAAAGCAAAAATTATTGATCTAATCACAATGAAACAATGATTCTGTTCTGCTTGTTGAGACTTCAAGAACGACGGTTGGGTAGTCCAAACATTTTGCGCTGCAAAATCAGGCTATCTTTAGAAAAATGTAGCTACGAAAACAAAGAAACTTCCATGTGAATCCCATCACAATTTTAATAAGTCATCTTGTCACCCTTTTCCCCTTTCCTAAAGATGGTCTAGGACTACACTATCTTATGGTTGGTTATGCTATCAACTAATTCCCAAAATATATTTGTAAGGCCGTTAAACTGCAAAATCGAAGATACAAGGATGAAGGATGTCCAAATCCTGTGAAACCTTCTATGCTATTTGAGGAAAGTTCCGAGTGAGGGAAGCTATTTCAAAACAGTCATAATCATTCTCAACTGGTCAAAAGAGGAAAGGTTTCCAAGAGATTCAGCCGAAATGATTATTGAAGAGTAACTACGTGAATCCAAATAGTAACTTCAGCTATGAAAAATTTATTTCATGAAAATCAAATCTATGAATCAAGAATGACTCTTGAACTATTTGGACATGGTGGTGCCTGTTTTTCCTGATAACCCAAATTACTACATCACAAGCAGATTAAAAGATCAACACCCTCTATTTCCTATTCTCCAGAGAGCTATTAGCTAATTTACCAATTAATCTTTCTAATGTAATTTGGAACAGAAGTTTCCTTTTTCACAAGTTATCCAAATTTTCACCCCTCAACCTGAAATCAAAGTGGCTTCTCTTTAGTCTTCTGCAGAAACACATCAGAGCTATGTTACCAATTTCCTAAAAACACATAAACAGAATACTTCAATTTCCATTAATTGAAATTAAGCTTTTCTAAGGATTAACAGCCAATATCTCAAAACAAAACACAACCAGAACCACAGCAAAGTGTTCGACCAAAGCTCTCAAAGAAAAAAAAAAAAAAAAAAAAAGAGCAAAACACTTACAATCGGAAAATCGAGAGGCGAACGGCGAGTCATCTTTTCTTCATCGGGAGCCATACCCACAACCCATGACCTCCGGCGTCCACGAGACGACTTAACGGCGCCAATTCTGTGGAAACAATCCAAAGGCGGCAGCAGAGAACATGTGTATGAAGAAGAGAAAACAGGTGATATAAACGATGTTGAAGGAGTAGGACACAGTAAAGCCATAGGCGTGGAAGCCGGCGAAAGGGAGAGGGCGAAGAACGACATAACGGCGGCGCGTGCAAGTGCCTCACGTCGCTTTACCTGGCTCGTCTCAGATGCTTCTCAGAATGCCCAATTGCCCAATAGCCAACAACTCACCGTCACAATTTGAGAATGTGGATGAACAACGGCACCGTTTCGGGTCAGGTTAATGGGCTTGAGCCGGTATCTCAGTTGATTGAATGCAAAGGGTCCAAGCGAGATTCATATGGGCCCATTCACAGCCCACTTCATATGTTTGTTTGCATTTTTTCAAAATATTTTTTTCCGATTTTTTTTTTTTAAAATAGAATCAAATGTATTTATGTTATTAGAAAAAATTATATTTTTATTTTTTTTCTTGGTGATTTATAGATTTATTTAATCACATGGGAACCTGATTTGGTTATTTTAAATAATTAGTAGATTTTATTGGTTGTTTTATATTTGTTAAATAAATTTCCAATTTTATTTAAGAAATTCTCAAATGTTTTTTTCGTCAAGTTCAATAAATAATTTTGTAGATTTTTATTTGGTTGCTTTGAATCTATTCAATTATTCTCAGTTTTCTTTTTTTTGTACTTTCTTTTATTTAAACGATTTATAGATTTTATTGGGAAATTTGTGCATTCCAAAGGCCATGGGACCAACATGTTGACGTGCACATTTTAAATTCATTTTGTTTGAAGGTTATTTCATGGAATTAATGTATTGTTGTTAATTGACAAAAAGTTGGGCAAGGGTGTCTTACCATTTTTATGATGTGAGATAGATATTTATTCAATCCATTTTATTTTATTATAAAATTAAAATGGATCATCAACCAATTATATGATGCCATCTGTATGTAAAATCCAAATTTGATGTCATTTTATGTGCATATATCAATTCCATATGTTGATGAAATTGGTATATGAAATGTATTTTAATAATGTTACATTAAAATAGAGAGGTGAGGTGGGATTAAGCAAGAATTGAATCCGACTCATCTGGCTTAAAGCAGATGATAAGAGCATCCATTTATTGGGATAACTCCAAACACAAAATACCCACTATGTGACGTCACCATGAACTTGTAAAGTTAATGGATGGTGATGAAATAATACCCAAATCACCATTAATTTTTGACAAGGAAGAGAAGAAAACTCCATGACTCCAGACTCTTTGGTGGAATCGAACATAAATTGAGAAATATGATCAATCTTCATAACATTTTTATGAAAATCTTTCACATATTAGGTTAAAAAATTGTATAATCGGAGATTTCTTCCAACATCAGTACAAGTCTTACCAATTTGATTGTGCCCTAGTCAATATTACACCATTAATTGGATGTTAAGAGAGGGCAGAGGTCTTTCAATCGAGTGGAATGTAAATCAAGAAATATAACCGACCTCCGTAGTATTTCAATGAAAATCAGTCATAAATTTGAACTTGTACTGTGAGATTTATCCCTACATCAGTACAGGCCTTACTACTGTGGCGTCGGCAATATGACACATAATTGGATGGTGAAGAGGTGGGTCTAAATAGACTGAAAACTGACACCACCATCGAATCCGTTGTGATAAATATAGTATAATATAACCCATCCCTGTCTCTGCTTAATTCTGTTGTTGCAATTGCAAGAACCAAAAAAGTATATAATTGATGAGGCCCAAAAACACAAGGAAATGATAAAAAAGACCCATACTCTAAAGTGAAAACTGAAAACTACCCCTAAAAGGTGGTGGTATATTCTCTTCCTCATACTGCTTCCTTCTGGATTACTGATTCTTCGTATCTGTCATCAGATTCAACACACTCGATACCTAGAATTCTTCGTTTGATTCACTTCTGCTTTAGGCATTAATATAAATATATTGTACGGTCAAAATAGTGAGGTCTGTGTTGGGAATGAGAGTGGAATGGATTTCTGGCCGGAATTTCTTGCAAACAGTTGGGGGAGAGAGTTCGTCGCCGGAGGATTCGGCGGCACCGCCGGTATCATAGCTGGTTATCCGCTTGATACAATCAGAGTACGGCAGCAGCACTCAGGCACGAGGTCGGCGTTTCTAATCCTCCGCCGTCTTGTCGCCGCCGATGGCCCCTTTGCACTCTACCGCGGCATGGCGGCGCCTTTAGCTTCTGTAACCTTCCAGGTTTTTCTTTTTCTCTTCTATTTTCCCTAATTTTGCCAAGCTCTTGATAAGGAAATTTTGGGAGGGAAAATGGTAAAACACAAAATAAATTTTAATTTTTTAAGGAGATTTTTTTGATAAATTGATACTCACAAAAATAAATAAATAGATAGATAGAAATTGTGTTCTTGTGTTTGGAATTTTTAATCTACCTGGTAATTTATTTTTTTATTTTTTTTATTAGGGAAATCCAGGTTATTTCAGGCATAATTAAGCTAGGCCTTTATTTTTTTCAATGAGAAAGGTGAAATTAGATTGGTGTTCTCGTTCATAAGAACTTAAAAGCTATATATTGGTTGTAATCAATGTTCATATATAAATCAATAGACCATCTATAACAAATCTTGTTTTGTTGATTAAACAGAATGCAATTGCTTTCCAAACCTATGCAATACTATCCAGAGCAGTTGACACAAAATGTGCAGCAGATGATCCACCCTCATACAGAGGAGTTGCCATAGGGGGATTCGGCACCGGAGCTATCCAAAGCCTACTTCTCAGCCCGGTCGAGCTCATCAAAATCCGTCTCCAACTGCAACCAAATCACAAGGGCCCAACAGACGTGGCGAGGACCATACTGCGAACCCAAGGTTGGAAGGGTATATACAGAGGACTAACCATCACGGTGCTGAGGGACGCACCGGCTCATGGTGTCTACTTCTCGACATATGAGTACATGAGAGAGCAGTTCCACCCTGGATGCAGGAAAACTGGCCAAGAGACCTTTGGAACCATGCTTCTTGCAGGAGGCCTGGCTGGTGTTGCTAGCTGGATCTGCTGCTATCCGTTGGATGTGATCAAGACGAGGATACAGGCTCAGTCACATAACCAGGGGAAGTATTCGGGCATTGTTGATTGCTTTAGAACAAGTGTGAAAGAAGAGGGGTATAATGTGCTGTGGAGAGGTCTAGGGACTGCTGTCGCGAGGGCCTTTATTGTGAATGGTGCGATTTTTACTGCCTATGAGATGGCTCTGAGATGCATATTTCAGAATAACAATGCTGAAAACGCATTGTAAGATGGAGCTTTCAGTGGACGTGCGTGTCGTCTGTTGTGGTAATTGTTGCACTAAAAGATGGCAATATTTGGGACTGGAAATACATTCTTTTGACTTCAATTTATACATGTGTGTAAATGTTAATTGGGTGAAATAAGAGAAGTATAAATTCCTTTATATTGGAGATAAGTAATATGTATTCAAAAGTAGTAGTCATCTTAGAACAAGAAATTGAGTTGGAGCAACAAATACATGCTTTCACGAACAGTTTATCACGTTTGAACAAGAACGAGTTGGACCAATCTGTTGGGAAAAGTTACATTTTTGCACTAATTTTATGCCCATTAATATTTATTAGGGTCATTTTTGTACCTAATTAATAATTAATAAAACGTTAAAAGTATGTGATTAAATTGTTTAGTTGGCCACTGCAACATTATCATATAAAAATAAATGAAGGAAAGAGGTTATATTTGTAAGATAACAGATAAATCAACTTGAGGATGAACAAATCTGGGATTATCATAAGTTGATTATCTTTTAAATCTGTAAAGAGAAAAAACACATCCATGAAAAGTATTAACAATACATGCAGAAATCTTCAGGATAAGAAATGACTTTTTTCTTTCTTTTTTCCCTCTTTCAAAACATTAACAAACTGTGAAATAGCTAAATAGCTTGCGTCGTGGTCTGTTAAAAAGATTAATGATAGTAGAATCAATATAAGAGGCCGATCAACGCTTGGATTAAGCCAACGAGACAATCAAGATAATCGAAAGGCATGTGAAACAATGATATGGTAATGATCCAATACCAGAGGAAATCTTATAATGAGCAAAATATTGACCAACACTGCTGACCCAATCTGGTATCAAATTCCTTATATAGAAGAATCACCACTGTATGCAATATCATGTCGTTCCTTGTAGTTTAATAGCCAGAAGAAACGAGAACGTTGTGCTCCTTCAAGCGTTTTTGAAAATGAGCCAATTGGTTTTGTAGTTGTAGGATACCAGCAGCCTTCTGGGATAGGATTGTGTTTAATCTGGAGATATAATCATCTAGATGATTACCTGGTTGATCTGCCTTCACCAAAAGATTCATCTCCTAGAGAGAGAGAGAGAGAGAGAGAGCAACAGAGAGTCAACATGCATGTGCTTTAAAATGGGAATAGTGATTGACAATCAAACAAAGAGTAAGAAACACAAAAGGAAAGGAAAGAGATTGATGTAAAAAGAGATTTTCACAGACCTCTCGAACAATCTCCATTGTCTCCTCCACCTGTTTCCGGTGAGCATGGACAAGATCTTCCTCTTCCTAAACATGCACAACAAAGATCAATCAAAATCCATCGTATTTATCTTCTCAAAGGTTACTTCTGCTATTATTACCTTCAATAATGCATTCAGATCATCATCAGAATTTGAATATTTCATTGCTGATTTAGGCGGCTCATTCCACCTCACTTGGCTATTGTTTTTCTTCATCTTGTCATCCGGATTCGGAAAGTTGAAAGATTCAACTTTCACATTCTTCTTCCATGATGGCTTCTCTTGCTCATAGAAGTCCTCTTCATATTCTTCCCTATCAGTTTGTTCAGGCCATGAATCACCTGTATCATCTTCATAAGTTGTTGCTGGTGGAAGAACTGAAGACAAAGGCTGTGCCATTGACTCCTTCAGATTCGCAGTAGAAGACATAACATCTTTTTTGGAGTTGTTGCCTCCTCTTGAAAGGCTCTTCACCCTATAATAGTCACCAATGGCAAAGTTAAAACTGAAAAGGGAGTAGTGTTTTGTCTGAGAAAATTACTCATCAAGAGATATGACTGACCTATCAGCATATCTTAAAGTGTTCAAGGTGTGCTCACAGGATCCCGCATTTGGTGAGACACAAGAAATCATTACAGTTCGAGAATTTCCAACAAAAGAATCTCTCAGAACTTCTGTTAGTTTACTGCCTCTAAATGGAATGTGTCCTTGGTCATTGTCGAGCGCTCTAATACACTCCTTCAATGCAAGCAAACTTTTGTTGATCTCAGCTCCTTCCATTCTGCGCATATTCAGAGTGTCAGATAAGGGCCAAGAAACAATAATATCCAAATATTCAACATCATAATGTTTTCCTCTCAACAAACAAATGGAGCCAACTAGAAATGGTGTGCAATGTCTACAATATAACTCCTCATGCAAATATAGTTGCACTTGTGCATTCGTAAGTAATATATTTCAGTATTTTACAGAGAAACGAGAAATGATCATTCATATACCTGGTTTGCTTGTCATTATCAGTTGTATCTGCACCACGTTCACTTCCAGCTAGGTCTATGAAGGAGAGCTTACCAACAACCCGGGCAGGTTTGGATTCACTACCATCAGCAGACCTCTTAATGGTAAGCTGAAGAATAGCATGGGATCGAGATGACTCCTCATTTGCACCTGTGGTGCCCGTACTTCTTGATGCATTTCCTCTCTCAATGAGTTCCTTAACCGTCTCCACATCCACTACTCGGTACTCTTGCAAGCCCACAATACAAACTTGTTGTTTCCCATCCTCTCTCATACAAAGTTTTCTGCAAGTACAGAAGTTAAAAATCTCATCAAAATTGTACTGGAAAAGCAATAGCCAACAAAGAACACAGAGAGAGCTTACTTCCTATCACTGAGTAGATCATAGAGTTTTCCTCCATATATCTCAAAGAAGCTGACAAACAATTGAAAGCCTTGGTTCCTGTAGGTGTGGTAAATGAGCCTCAAGATATCTCGAACTGCTTTTAGAGGCAGCGGTTTCATGGTATAAGTTTTGCCACTTCCTGATAAATTTCCAGATTGGTGAGAAATTGAGGAAAAGGAAAGGAAAATTGAAGGGAAAAAAAACGTGCAGTAATAATATTTATAAGACAGTGAGCCATAGTTGCATGATTTTTCTTATAAGGAGCTTCATAGTAATGGGTGAAACTCCAGAAAAGTTGAATTCAGAATCATGTTTGGAATTGATACTCAACATAGAGGGTTTAAAACCAGTCCAACTTAAGTAGCAAGCTATGGCATACTAGTCCATCTCATTATCATAAGTATACCTGTTTGCCCATAAGCAAAGCAAGTAGCTTTTACACGTTGGAAAATTATCGGAACAATGGGCTCTACAGTTTCACGATATACCTAGAGAAAAAAGATATGAACCACAGTTAATAAAAGACAGAGACTAGTTTACAAGATTCACTTCACCTCAATATAAGAATAATTTCATGGGATATAATTACCTCATCATTCGAAACTTCTTCATTCAGCACAGCATCAAATAAAAATTCATGTTTCTCCATATACTCTGTCAGGTCAACCTGCAGCACATCAAGACACAAACATACTAAGAAAAGGAATGTGGATAATAATCAGATCAATAAGCATTACCCTGTCTACTTTATCTTTGATTGGAGACACTATCATTTACAGAAAGAAGTTTGCCATATAGTGCATACTGTTAGGGAAATCAATTTTCCTTAACATAGAACAATTTGAACCATTGAAAACATAGCACAATGTTGTTCCTTTAAGAGAAAATTTTCCAGGTAATCTCGCTTGCAGAACTTTATACTGAGACGAAACTAACAACCAAAATGGTCAAAGTGAGTTATCAAATCATACATGTCAAAATGTGTATGCTCAGAAGGCAAACATTCTAACAAAGAAATGTAGCTGTGAAGAGAACTTAATCAATTTCAGATGTAGCTTCGGAATATAAGCTGGCAAACAAAAGGGTAAAAACTGCAAATTACAAAACCATTAAACCTTTAAACCTTACTTATGCCAATATCATAATAGTCCTATAAAGGGGGGCAGCCAGCCAATATTAGTAAAAAACACCTATATGTTGAACATTGTATGACATAGAAAATCTGGACATTTCCACAAACCTTGAGTTTTGTCTCATGCACAACAAGAGAATTTGAATTGGTTTCAATGATATCTTCCTCATTCTTTGTCAGTTCCTTTTTGTTTAGTGGTCTTTTCCGCACCTGCAAAAAATTAGTCAGCACAAATCATGCAATGAAAAACAGCAATATGACAATTTGATTAATCTAAATGAAGAAAAATTTTGGGAACGAAGAGTCTAAATTCATTTGCTGCACATGATTAAATTACTTATGTATCTAAAACTGTTAGTTCATTATCATTAAGAACACTCATTCACTTAGGCAGAGTACATTACAAAGCCAGCTAAATAAAAAGGCATCTATGTGCATCACCAACCAACTGAAAGGAAAGTTTAGACAAGAATACACATACCACTACTTTGATCTTTGCAACATTGCTGGCCTTCACATTGTCAGCAGCGAGGCTTTTTAGAACATTGCTCTCAGGCATGCCACGAGCTTTGCCAGTTTGTTTGTTGTTTCCAAAGTACGGATCAGAATCATCAAAGCTTCTTCCTCGAGAAAAATGATTCATTGGAGGGCAGTCATAAAGACCAGGAACTGACATCTATTCTCAGCATTGACAATCCCCAAAAGGACGAGAAAGACATCACATGGAAAAAGTCACAAATAAGAGCTAGGCAATCTCAAAGAAACTAACTAGTGATATCCAGAACATGAATTATGATGAAAACAAATAAAATTTAAGCGATTTAAACTCTAACCAATATACATGAATCTTTTTTGCTAATTGGATTCAAATGTATATTGATTGATAAGGTCTATGACAGCTTCATTTTATCATGCTATTACTCATCAACCCCTACTGGATCCAATAGATAGAAGTATGAATTGTAAGCAAAATATTTCCAATGTATGAATGGTAACCAGATGAAGTATTCATTATGGACATGAAACACAACCAGTTAACTATAAAACATCATCTTAGCAGCACCAGCTCATCAGAAACGCAAGACACACATGCTATAATGGCTGACAAGCATAAGCCATATGATAGAGTTGTTAAAGCATAGTATACATAATCACCACCAAATGCGTATCAATGGAACATATCCAACCATACTACTCTATCCTCAAGTGTATTGAGAATGGTCCAAAATTCCTACTTAAACTCCGAATCACATCCTCATAACCAACACAAATACAGTATGCACAATCCAATAAAAAGAGCAACTGATTTTCTTCAAATAAAAAAGAAAAAGAAAAAGAAAAAACCTCCGGAAGTAGCTCAGTATCTAAAGAATGCAGATCCAACAGCCCCGGGCTAGATTCTTGCTCTTCCCCATTCATCCTCCGTGAATTCCCCGGCGGCGTTAAAGGCTCCGCAAACAAATCGCCGCCTCCACTGAAAGTTCTCTGTGCTTGCGCACTCCTGTTCATTCTGGAACCTTGACCACCTCCATTGTAGTATCCGAAATCCTAGTTTCATTTTCAACCAAAATAATTAGGGATAAAAATCGAATTTCTGAGTTCTAGGTTTTGGAGTCAGATCTACATAAGTTAACATTCACTAAGAAAAGAAAATTGCACAAATGTACCTGAACTGGAGGAACCACATTGCTCGATGACTGTAGATGCTGCAAGCCAGCTGATTGCAGCCACCGGCCGTTTGAAGAAGTTTCAAGAAAGTTGTCTGAGTACTGGCGCTGATGGTGCGCCGCCGATGCACCGGATCTCTGCTTACCCACCGCATTCATTTTCTCACCAACCACAAAATAAAATTTAAAAAAAAAATGGAAAATCAAAACCGTTCTTCCAATCGGTCAAAAGCAATCAAAAATATCTCCAACAGAATACAAATACTCAATCTTTCAAATAATTGTAGGCGAATGCAATGTGGGTTTGTAGAGAGAGAGACTTCCAATGGAGCTTTTGAATGCGATAAACTGATCGCAAGAAGCTTTGAAATTGAACGGCTGCGATTCGTCTACAGTGTAAAAAATGGTGTGAAAAGGAGTGAAGAGTTGCAGAGATTATTAGACAGTGAGATGAGTTTTGGAGAACAAATACTGAAAGAAATATTTAAATTAATATTAATAAGATAATTAGTTAAATTAATTAGAATGATTATTTTTTATTAGAGAAGTGGGGAAAGGCCAATTTGAATTTTGAAGTGGCTCGTGTGAGGTGATAGGCACGTGCGAGACATGTGATTGGTTGAGAATTGGTCACGGTGAGTGGGGCCCCCGATTTTTTGAATTAGAGGGTGCTGTTGTTTTGGTGACCATGTCGTATAACGTGGTGGGGTTATGTCGTTTAGTGTCGCATTATCCTTTTCTTAAGGAGTGCATTTATTTATATTTTGGTAAGATTGTGGAAAATGCTATCCTAACTTTTCAATTTTGAAAAAAAAAAAAATTCATCACTATTTTTGAATAATCATAATAAAGGTAGTGTCAAAATTACACCATAAAATATACGTCACTTTTTTTTAGATACAAATATACCTCTATTGATACCTCATATAAGATATAATTTCCAGTTTATCAGTATTGCATTATTTGCATATCAGCTAATTCAATCTACACATAATTGAGTGTCTAACTTGTAGGACTTGTTTGGTTGGCTGATGGGATTAGGAAGTATTATATTCAAAAGGATATGTATCACATAATTTTTCTTTTTAGTTTGAAAAGTTCTTTATATGTAGTTTCAAATTTTTCGGATCAAGTTTCAACATGTTTTAATAAAAGTGAAGATGAATGAGTTTAATACTTGATCATTCTATTTTTTAGCAATCCAACTGAATTATAAATTTTATTATTGAATGAAGAAAATATGTTTAAACTGATATGTTATATTTATGAAGCTTACCTCACATAAGAATCTTAAAGATGAGACTCTAATCGTTTAGTTATATATATATATATATATATATATATATATATATATTTATATTTATATATATATATATATATTATTTAATCTTAAAGTTAAGTGTTTAAATTTATTTTGCTTGCTTAAATGGGTTTTGTTTGGATTTGTTCTCAATTGGGGAGGTAAATTGATTTTTTGTAAAATTACAAAGACATCAATATCTATACTTCTAGTGAAGATCATATTATTATACTAAGTTGCATATTTATTTATTATTGTTTTTATGATTCAGTTTTACACTTACATTCGACTAAATAATAATCCAACTATTTTAAATTGTTATCATGTATATTGTAAAATGTGTCTCAAATAATTTGATTTTAAGATTGAGTCCACTAATATACCATATTTACTCTCTCTATGATTTAAATGCGCATTGTTTGCCTCAAACATATCAAATAGCCCTTCATGTGTTTAAAGCAATTGAAAGTTTGTTTCATGTCCACTGACCCATAAAATATAAAAATAATTGTTTTTTTTTTAATTAGGATTTTGGGCTCCCTTAAAAAAAGTTAATGAAATTTTGGAAAGGATTTTCTAAAGTATGATTTATTGTTTGATATTAATGGCTGGAGGCTGGAGCTCATCTACAAGACCAAAAGTCTTGAGAAATCATAGAACCACAGACACTAATTAATTAATTTTAAAGAAAAAGAATATCTAATTTTTTCTCTAATGCATTGACTACTTAAACAGTTTCGTCAAGGACATCTGATGCAACATTTTTTGATATAAACCTTTCATATTAAAATGGATTAAATCTTATTTAGGTTCAATTATATTACAAGAAAAATTTAATAGTTTGACGCTTTGTCAGCTTAAATTTCGTTTTCTAAGCCAAACTTGAATTAAAATAATAATGAATGATTTTGTTTCTAGGAAAATAAGAAGGATTTTTTTAAATAAAAAAATTGATTTTATCTTTTGAAAATAAGGATTCTAAATTATGATTTCGCCTTGTGCACCGAAGAGTTTTTTTTTTAATACGAAATGAATCGAAACAGATTCTCATTAAAGTTGTATGAAACAAAACAAAAGAACCCAGTGCTTCTTTTTCTTTTTGATTGTCTGTTGGCATTGTTGTTGGACTACAAAATAAAAGGAATAAATGGCATGTCCTTTTCTGCAATTTGTTTGACTACAGAGACGCCCTTTGACATGTGTAAAATTTCCCTTGAGGAACGGCACCGTACAAGCAGGACGCGTGTCAGGATCTAGCAGTTTACAATCTAATCGAACGGCTAGGCTTTATTGGATTATTAAATGAGCCCAAGGCGGAAATTTCACGTGTGGGGCAAAGGAACATTGTCTTTGACCCAATACATTGTTCCATACATGACGCTAGTGGTGCCCGGTTACCACTAGTTTCGGTTTCGAACCGACGGTTTAGCCAACCGGGAAAGTGTTAATCGAAATCGAATAGGGATATGTTCGGTTTCGGTTTGAAACTGGTGATTGGTTTATCCGGTTTTTTTTTTCAAAATTTGCAAAAAAAAAAAAAAAAAATAGTCGGACGGTTCGAACCGCCGGTTTGCAACGGTCAACTGTTCTCGATCATTGATCTTCAACGGTCGAGCGATTCGGGCCTTACACGTGCCATTAAAAAAAAACGGAAAACCGACGGTTGGAACCGCCGGTTCACGGTTCTCCAATATACGAAACCGAACCGGATGAAACCGGTTCACGGTTCTGGTTTGGAATTGGAACCGGTTCCGGTTTTTTCCAAACCGTGGGCACCACTACATGACACATCCTTTGGGATATGTTTGGATTAACATGTATTCATCCGAGTTTAAGATGATCAAATTTTCAATCTATGTTATTATAAGATTTGCATAATTATATTACGGTTTATTTGGATAGGTGGAATTGATGAGATATTTGAATCCATAGTAGGAAATTCACCAATGTTTGAATAGATGTGGATTTGAAATCCATCATTTTCATTTTGAACTAATTTTTGTGTCATTTTAAATCACTCAATCCAAACATCCCCGGATCCATTTTGATAGGTGTATTTGATGAGAGATTTGAAAAAGCCAATGATTGCAAATCCACACGTGGTATTGAGATAGATGTTAATTTGAAATTCACCACTTTCAGTTTGAACTAACTAGTAGTACTCCCGCGCGATGCGCGGTTTATTATGTATTATAACAATATATATGATTTGAAATAATATAATGAAGTTGTTATATTAAAAGGTTATTTATGACATTTTATTATTTCGAAATTTGTAAAAATCAATATTTTTTTATTGATAACATCAATATTCAACAATTAAATATGAAAATAAAATTGAACATAATATAATAATAGTTTTGTGTTTGTGAGTTTTAATTTCTGAATAATTAAGAAGTGATTAATTATACTTACTAATATGTTTTGTTCCTTTATATCTTATAATTATTTTTAGAATTTATAAATAATTTTCTGCATTGTTTTTAGATGGATTTGTTCAAAAAGCATTATATTTATTCCAAAAAATTTAATTTATATTTATAAATTTAGGTTTCCTACTAATTTTAAATTTTAAAACAATATTTCTTAGATTTTTGAAACCATTTTTCAGATTTTTTGGAACATATTATAGTTTTTTAAAACAATTTTTAGATTAATATATCTATTTATTTGAAATAATTTTGAATAAATTTTATCAAATATTTTTATTATTTTTATTTAAAAAAATTTATTCAATTTATTTATTTTTATATCTTACACAATTAATATTACATATATATTTCAATCAATTTTTAAATTTTATTTGTTGATTTAAGAGTTTTAGACTTAATCTCACAACCTTATTATTATTATTATTATTATTATTATTATTATTATTAATTTCAGATTTTATTATTATTTTAATATTTTTATAATAGTTTCAAACTTTTAAACATTTTACAACCCTTCATAAATGAAATTTAGATTTTAAAACTATTTTCGACATTTATATATTAAAACTATAAAGTAATTTTCAAAATTTTAATTTTTGACAATGTTTAAATTTCATTATTTTCAAAATTTAATTATATCATTAAAATATAAGCATATCATTTAAGATAGCTTTTTTTTTTTGTTTCATATCTACTCCTATATATAAATTATAAGATAGTTTATTGTGTAAGATACATGTGTAGCTTATTCTATAAGATACTTAAAAGTTATTTAGTTTTTTTTTTCTTTTTTTCTATTAGTTGATAGTTTGAGAGGGAAAATGGCAAATTTGTAAAATTTGTCAACTTCTTTCATTTTATATATAGTATAGATTTTTTTGTCATTTTTGTGAATTTCAAATCCACTCTAACTTGAGTGGATTTGAAATTAATTCATTTTAAATTTCAAATTTCAAATCACTCCATTCAAACACAACCCAAGTCTACTCTAGTTTGTATGTTTTATCAACTTTTCTACAATTTTTAATAAAAATATTTGTTTTTTATTGAAAATAAAATAATACATCATCTTTTTTTTTTTTTTTTTTTTTTTTGCAATTCTGAATATGATATGAATCTATACTCTTGTCTTGTAAAATCTCAAAATATACCCAAAATTATGAAAATCCACATTTTATTAAATTCATTTAAATATCAAAATCCGAACTTGCAGAATCCACATATGCCCAATCTAGATTTACCCATATTTTCTTTAGGATGAGTTTTTTACCAAATAAATTCTTTATCATATATGCTCACATTTTTAAGCAATAGAAGTATTATAAAAAATAAGTCACAAATTTTGTAGTTTCCTAAAAACACACAACAACAAAGTAAGTCACTAGATGTACATTGGAGTTCGATTAAAAAAGATGACAGATGCCTTTCCACACACACACAAAAAAAAAAAAAAAAAAAACATAAGAAATAAACTCAAATATGATTTCACATAGAAGAAAAATTAAAACTCGATCTAAACCAAACAACTGTAAGTCCGTAACCAAGAAGTGTTAGCATATAAAAAGTGATTTGATTTAGTAGTTATTGTGTTGTTAATAAAAGTAAGAAGTGTTCAAACTAAAATGTTGTAAAATTAATAAATCAAAATTCTTAGTATACTATATTTTGCGATGTTAAAATTATCTAAAAACATTTAAATAGTTACAGTACTGTTATTTATAATTAGATTTTAGTAAATTAACTCTAAGCACAACTATTCATCTCATATCTCCCAAAATTGATTATATGAAATGAGTGTTGTAAGCGAACAAAATGTTCAACAAACTACTCGTGATCGAGCTCAATTATTATTGATTTATATTCGTCTGTCAGTCTTAATCAATAAAAACGAACACGAAAACTTGTTCGAATATTTTCATGAACATGTTCATTTAATGTTTGTTTAATACTCATTCAATATTTATTAGTTAAACACTTGTGTACTTATTTATTAAATATTCATTTATATTTATTTTGTTTGTTTCTCTCTCAAAACAAGCACACTTGACTAATGATTTCATTGGTTTTTTTTTTTTTTCATTTTTTCTAATTTATTTTATTTAACATATCTAAATAATATATATGAGAATAAAATCAAAGAGGAAAATCTTCATCTTTATTTTCCTTCACGTGCAGAAAAAGAATTATCTCCCATTAATCCTTCAAGCCCCTAGATTTTCTATTTTCCTATCAAGGTATTGATCATCATTTAACTTTGTCAGTTTAATGAGTATTTATACGAATTTTAAATGTTAATTAGACAATTTATTTTGCTTTTCAATATTGAGAAATAACTATATTATTGTTATCGGATGATGCTCATATTCGATTTACTTAAGTCAATCAATATTGTTTTTAATCTTTTATTGCATCTGTTCTTTGAATTAGAGTTTTTGTCAGTTTTTTTGTTGTTGCTAATTTCTAGTGTTTATTTGATTCACTTAAGTCGGTCAATATTGTTTTTAGGCTTTTATTATATTCGTCCTTTGAATTACAATTTTTTTAAGATTTTCATCTTTGATTTTATTCTCATATATATTATTTAGATATGCTAAATAAAATAAATAAAAAAACAGAAAAAAAAACAATGAAACTGCCTTTAGCATCATCGGTCAAGTTTACTTGTTTTGAGAGAGTTTTTAAATTAGAGCCCTAAATTAAGAAAATAAATTAATTGGGCCCCATATTAAGAACTCTTAAAATTTGGTATTAGAAATGAGAACCAACAAATAAATCGGATTTTGTTGTAAAATTTATCCATAATTAAACCATCCATTTTTTTGGGTGGTTTATTTAACCAACATTATTATCTACAGTATAATGGCTAAATTGTCTTGAAGTTCATCCTCTTTTCAAGAATGCCACATATATATAGTACAAGAATAATTCTGGAAATGAAAAGTGATGCATTTCGCCGCCTGTTCTCACTTACTAATTATATAATTATAATTTTCCTACTTATTTATTTCTTTAATTTTATTTATAGATTGATATTTTCAAATATTTGAAATTGCTAAAAGGGATAAATATATCACTTATAATTTGTTGAAATTCTGATGCAACATTTTTTAACCCAAATGGTGTTTTAGTCCACTTTTATTTGACTTATTTAAAGATTGATATCTTTATAAGTATGAAACATTTTTTCAAATAATTTGATCTCTTCTATTGTTTATTAATTTAATATTAAATTGATATCTTTTGTAGATATTAAGATATATTTTCAAATATTTATTTTTGACTACCGATTTATCAAATTATTTATCATTAGTCAACATATTTTCAAATATACGAATATCATTAATCAAAAATCAATTTAAATTCAAACTCAATATAGATGTAGTCGATTTTTTTGTGTATTTTTTATATCTTGAAATTCAGAAAAATATTGTTAAACAATTTCATATTAATAAATACGCAAGCCACAAATCCAAACAAAAATTTTGGTTTGTCACTCCCTTAAAACCATCACTCCGAACACAATCCCGACCTGGTATAACAGTCATACCAATCACAACACTTGATCCAAACTAGTACTACTCCCGCGCGATGCGCGATTTATTATTTATAATGATAATATAAAAAATTTGTAATAATATAATGAAGTTGTTATATTAAAAAGTTATTCATGACATCATATTATTTCAAAATTTGTAAAACTCCATGTTTTTTTTCTCTTTTTTTGAAAACATCAATATTCAACAATTAAATTTGAAAAAAAAATTGAAAAAAAAATAATACTAATAGTTTTTTGTTTGTGAGTTTTAATTTCAAAACAACTAATAAGTGATTAATTATACTTACTAATATGTTTTGTTCAAATTTTTATTCCTTTATATTTTAGAATTATTTTTAAAATTTGTAAATAATTTTCTGAATTTTTTTATATGGATTAGTTCAAATTTAGGTTTCAAATTAATTTTACATTTTGAAACAATATTTTTTTAGATTTTTGAAACCATTTTTCAGATTTTTTAGAACATATTATATTTTTTTAGATTAATTATATCTATTTATTTGAAATAATTATGAATAAATTACCAAATATTTTTATTAATTTTATTAAATAAAATTATTCAGTTTATTGATTTTTATATCTTACACAATTAATATTACATATATATTTGAATTGATTTTTAAATTTTATTTGTTCATTTTAGATTGTTAGACTTAATATCACAACCCTTTTATTATTATTATTATTATTAATTTCAGATTTTATTATTATTTTAATATTTTTATTAATTTTTAAATATTTTACAACCCTTCATAATATAAAATTGATTTTAAAACGATTTCCATAAATATATATTAAAATTATAAACTAACTATCAAAATTTTTAATTTTAATTTTGACAATTTTTAAATTTCATTGTTTTCAAAATTTAATCATATCATTAAAATATAATCATATCATTTAACATAAATTTTTTTTTCATCTCTACTTCTATATATAGATTATAAGATAGCTTATTATGTAAGATATATGTTAAACTTATTCTATAAGATACTTAAAAATTATTTAGTTTTTTTTTCTTTTTATCTATTGGTTAATAGTTTGAGAGGGAAAATGACAAATATGTAAAATGTGTCAACTTCTTTCATTTTATATATAGTATAAATATGCCCTACGCTTTTACATGAACACTTAAAAAAAAATTCACTATAAAAAAATTAATAAACATAATATGAATCCTTTAATTAACATTTGTGAACATATTGGACTATTGGACAAATAAACGAACATAATTATTCTCTCAAGATAAATAAACTAATTCACTGTTCGTTTACGCCCTTATAAGCAAATTAATCAGATAGCTAGATCTCGACTAAAATAAAAGAATTCAAACTGGATTAAATTACAAATTTTAGAGCTGCATAAAAACTCAGATGCTAGAATTTAAGTAGAGTAATTGGTGGTTTGATTCTTCTCCAAGAAGCTGATTCATTTTCCCGGCAAGAATTCCACCACCAAGAATCTTCTCGAACCCACCATCCTCCACTTCCGGTCACATTCTCTCTCTCATCGGAAGCTGTACCGTTCGAGTTCGAAGTTCCTTTGTACATTCTCAAAGTATTTCAGAAATGGCCGACGACAACGCCGTCACACTCTACAGCAATGCCGCCACTATAATCGACGCCAAGAAGATTCCATTTCCCATTAAAGTCGGCATGGCACAGCTGCTCCGCGGCGGCGCCGCCGTCGAGGTCACGAGCCTAGAACAAGCAAAGATCGCGGAATCCGCCGGTGCGTGCTGCGTAGTCGTCACCGATCCGCGAGGGACCGGGATTTCTCGCATGTCGGATCCTTCGCTGATTAAAGACATCAAGGAAGCACTGTCAATTCCTGTAATGGCGAAAGTTAGGGTTGGGCATTTTGTGGAAGCGCAGATTCTGGAGTCAATTAGGGTTGATTATATAGATGAAAGTGAGGTTTTGGGAATTGCCGATGACAAACATTTCATTAATAAGCATAATTTCGGTGCGTCGTTTGTTTGCGGGTGTAGGGGTTTGGGCGAGGCGTTGCGGAGGATTAGAGAGGGTTCAGCGATGATACGATCGCAGGGGGGTTTGGAAGGGTTGGGGAATATCGTAGATACAGTGCGGAGCGTGAGGAAAGTGATGGGTCAAATTAGGGCTCTGAATAACATGGAAGAGGACGAAGTTTTTGCCTTTTCTAGGCGCCTTGAGGCGCCTTACGATGCTGTTGCTCAAACAAAGCAAATGGGGAGGTTGCCGGTGGTGCATTTTGCCGCTGGAGGAATAACAACTCCGGCTGACGCTGCATTGATGATGCAATTGGGGTGTGATGGAGTGTTCTTGGGGCAAGAGGTCTTCGATTTCTTGGATCCGTTGAAGAGGATTTGGGCGATTGTTCATGCTGTGAGGAATTATAATGATCCAATGGAGTTGGCGCAACTGAGCAGTGACCTGGAGGATTCTATGTCGGGGTTGAATCTCAACGAGAATAGGGTCGAGAGGTTTGGTACTGGAGGTGCTTACTGATTGGGATTCTTGTGAGTTTTCTTGGCTTTGATTCCTATCTTTCTTGTTTTTGAGCCTGAAGCAATGATGTAGTATAATGTTGTGCTTAGACCTTGCCATTTTTCATCTTTCTTGTTTCCTTTTATACTACAAGAATAAGAGCTAGTGATCTTATATCTGATAGTTGAGCTGGTGTAAGAATATAGCTGTAGTTCATTTTGCATGAGCAATGTGAGACTTTGTTCGGAAATTTAATTGAACTGCATTCCTGTTTGTTGAAAGTCTAAATGCTTATATACGCTGTTTTGGAAATCAATGACTTTGGAAAGAAGCTGTGCCATGAAACTGTTTCTTGTGTTTATTTTTTTGTTTCATCTGGAACTGGAAGTGTGAGTTTAATCAATCCAGGTAGTTCTTATCTCTCTGTGTGTTTATAGGATTTTGGGAGAGAGATGAACTTATCTTATCACAACTTAGCAATGTGCGAGCTTTTTAGTTCCCAAGATGAACTCTATAAAACAATTAGACCATTTGTTTAAAATGATTTTGTGAAAGAGCCTATCTATTAGAATTTCGACACAATGTAACTTTTTTTCTTTTCGTTTTAAAATTTGTTATACATTTCATAGCTAAAATCAGTTGTCTGATTTCAGTTTAGGAGTTATCAATTCTATGATTTGCTATATTTATTTAAACTCACAACTTGATTGGATGTTTTAGTGTCGAATTTTAGTTTGGTTTGTGTGCTTTAATTGCTGTTCTGTTGGGAGAAAAACCTTCTAACTTGATATAGAATAGGGATCCACAGAATACTTACTGATATCAACAGAACAAATATTGGTGAACTCATCACTGAGTTCATGACAGTACATAGTTACTTGTGAAAGTACTAACACTTAGCAAACAGAGATACTTTGAAATGAAAATATAACATTTAACTTTTGATGTCTATATCTTCAAAGGACCGAGTTTCCTTGTTGAACTGTGAACATTGTCTGAACCCAGTTTCCTCATAGAACCGGGAACACTAGCTGAGCCCACTTTCCTCATTGAACTGTGAACACTAGCTGAGCCCACCTTCCTCATTGAACCGTGAACACAGGCTGAATCCGTCTTCCTCATTGAACTGTGGATGCTGGCTGAATCCATTTTCCTCATTGAGCCGTGGATGCAGTTCGAGCCCGGTTTCTTTATTGAACTGTTGGCCCTTTTCTTTGGAAGGTAGAGTTCCAAATATACATCCATGAAAAATTTGTCAACAATATCTAGATAAACGGGGCTGGTGAGGAGGGAGTACTGATGGATCACCTCATCTATATCCACCACATGGTCCCCATTATTCACATCCTTCATCTCCAATTCTTCCATCTTTTGAGCGAAGTTTTCTGTAGCCAAGAAACTCGGCTGTTCCACCAGCCCTCCAGAGTAAGTTTTTGTCTTCTTCTCTCCTTTCAAGTCCTCTGATCGACTTTGATCTGAAACACTCATGGAGCTTTTACTACCTTGCCCGGCTCCTTCTCTCTGCTCTTTAATCACTGTCTCACCAAAATCCCATGGTTGGGAGTAACTTCTATAGAAATCATCCTTCCTCTGAAACTCGGGACTGGTCTTATGGCCACCAGAAAAGATGGGATTAGCAAATGGATTTCTAGGTATCTTTTGGAACCCTCTTAAAAGAAAGGATTTGATGTTTCTGAAAGTTTTGCAAAAGAATCTCTTGGTCTTGTAAAATGTTTCTTCCACCACCATTTGTGGCATCTTTTTTGTTCTGCAAGTCTCGTTGTCCATCTGCATAGTGACAGAAATAAGTTTTTGTACTCGTTTTCCTTATAGAAATTGCAAGTATTATTTATGCACCATTAGGAGAATAGAAGACTAGAAAAGCTGTTTTAAGTATTCTACATTACCTCTGAGAGTTGAGACAAAATGCAGAGGGAATGTTGAGAAATTTCTTAGTTAAGGCTCCCCAGTTCTGCTTCTGCCATTTATATATGGCAAATGAGACCTAAAACAGAACAGTTGGATTGGTGGACGATCCATATGTCTCCTTGCACAATAAATGACTAGACCTAATCTTTGTAGTAACCATTAATGAAAAGCAGTTTGAATAATATGATTTTGTCTGATCTCTAATAATGAAGGGAATTTGCAAGTTAATAGCAACATTTATAGAGGAAACTGTTGAGGCCCCTACTCATTAGGGAACCTATGTTGGTTGAGAATTGGAAGAAGGGACCAACACTGATAGAAACAGAAGATAAGGGTCATTTAAATATTTGCACAGAGCAGTCTCTTTCCTACAGTTCATATGTTGAAACCCCTCCTAGCAATTATCATAATAATACAGCATAGCATTCCACAATTTGATGTGAAGTGAAGAGTGACTACATCTACTAACATCACTCGTCCTGGGTTCGAACGTTAAAAGTTCAGTTGCACACATAATATATATCAAGGGCTGTAAATGGATTATAGATATTGTACGATTGAAATATAATTGGTGTAGCTTAATTCTGGAGTTGGCTCAAGGCTGTCTGATGTCAACTATAATTTATAGCACATGCCACATAACTTGATCTTTCTGTAAATATATATGAAGATATACTTTCTCAGTTTCTTGGGGGACTGAAATGAAACTCCATCAATAAATTGCGATCAAGTGTAAATTCCAATGGCCATTTTAAGTTTGTGTCGTGTACTTTATTTTCAGATTATGAAGTATAAACGCAAAGAATTTTTTTGTTTTTTGAATACTTTTATATTTAAATCTAATCTTCTACATGTAATGGAAATATTAAAGTATAACCATAAACCTCCGGTTTGTCTTAATTGAGACGTTTTCAAAGAGTATGATCGAGATAGAATTCTTATCAGAATACTACTTAAAGAAAAAATAATTCTAGAATTGATGTTTAAAACAAATATTAACTGTTTGCTGATGCAATCCCTTTTTAGAAGTACGTACCCATGCGATTAAGCATTAAAAACCTTTATGAATGGCTGTGCTGTATAAATTTGTAATGATTAATAAAGAGAAGGAATAGAGATTTTGGATTTTATATTTCGTGTTTTATTTTAGATGTAGATATAAATGTAGATATACAGGTCCGTGCAATTAAACGTCTTTATGAGATGGGATGAAATGTATTTGCACTTGCATGCTTTGCTTTTTTGCCGACCTCAACCTACACAACTTTGCTAACTCTTCCATGCAATTATAGATGTCTATAAGCTTTGTTCGGTAAAAAAAATATAAAATAAGATAGAAACTTTAAGCTGTTTATGAATAAATAACCTCATTTTGAACGACGAATTTTAATTAAAATTAAATTATTTAAATATTTCAACATCTTTCTGAAAAGAATCATCTGATATCTTTGGCAAATGAAACAGTTTATTAGATCTGGTAGGAGGGTATTTGGCAAAACTATATTTATAAGACATTATATCTTATTGCAAACATATGTTACAACATTGTTTTCATAAATAAAATGATGGAACTTATAAAATGTCAGCAATGTAAATTATAATCCAATTGATAAAATTTGAAGAAGTTGATCAACACAAGATCTGTAAGAAAACAAGTGGCACCCTTCTAACATCTTATTTCTCGGACTTTACCTACACTCATTGAGAAACTTGTAATCTCACAATCTCATGAAATATTTTAAAAAATTGATAAGTTTATTCAAAAACCAATAAGGATGTTAAAAAGACCTAAGCTAAGCTCTCATCTAATAAGTTGCTGTTAAAGCTTATCAAATATTGGATCTTATATTAACAATAAATTGTTGATATATTACGACAAAGATATAATATAGCTTTGAATATGTTCGTAGCTAGTAATGACCATTTGGAACTGGAAATGACCAAATTTGAAGAAGCAAATGAAATAAGATCTTACATCAATAAATAAATAAAATCCCTTGCAACTATTTTGAAAACAACGATACAAGTTATACAACCTCCCAACATCTTATATTTGAAACAAATAACATCTTTTTATTAAAAAATCATATCCTAAAAGAGTTTCTACATAAATAAACTTGAAACCGGATGAGAAGCAAACATCTTTTGCCAAGTTTATCAGACAATTTAACATCCAATTTCAAGTAATCGTGTCTATTGAACAAGACTCATCAATTTAAAAACTAAAACAAGTGAAGAGTTTATTGAGCAAGCGATCAAATCAAGCCTAGTCTATCGAGTCTAGCATCGAGCTCAAACAAACTCAATTAGAGCTAGGCCCAAGCACAAGCTTTACCACAACAATAAAAAAGTTAAACTTCCCAGGCACAAAAGCATGAACTGGCCAGCACAATGTGCATTTTACCTCCTGTATGACTAACTTGAGTCATATTTGTTGTGAATCTTAGTGAAGTAAATACTTTAAATTATTGTTTTTTGCCTTCACCAGCCTTAGATTCCAAGATGAGCAAAGCTAAGCATACAAGTTATAAATGTCTCAAAAGCATGAAGAAAATGGAACATTGCAGATCTTTGGCCTAAGGTTCAGAAGCAAACATCCAGAAAAAGCACATTAAACCAATTGAGGGTCTTCATCCATCCGTATCAAAACAATATCATAAAATCAAACAGAAGCAAGAATTAGGAAAAAGAAAATCAACATCCAGAAAAATGCACTTTAAACCAATTGTGGGTCTTCATCCATCCGTATCAAAACGATATTGAATAACATCAACAAAATTAACAACTAATAGGGCAAATAGCCATGCAAATAGCATTCCCAAAATTAATTTGTTCTCTTATGCTTCAAAGATGACAATAAAAGAAGTACAATCAAAAGTACCCATAGAACCTCAAGCAGAGGCAGCTGCTGCCTTCTTCCTTGGTGCAGCCTCAGTACCTAAATCCACAATCGTAAATCTCACATCAACAAAGGAAAAGTGAAAACAACTTATCAACAGTAAACACAATAATCAAATGGGGCCAAACCTTCTCTGAAGTTGGTCTTGAATCTGCGGGGCACGTTGCGGAGATACCTCATTCTTCCAGTTCCAGTGGTCTTTCTGCGAATGGCCTTCACACTCCAGTTGTCTAAATTGCAATGATCGCAAATTTTGATTCCATTAGCAAACCATCAATAAAAAGCATATTTATGACTTTAATGCATTAGATGGTTGCAAAGTTTACTAATTTAAAACAATCTGAAAAAACAATAAGCACATCATTTGAACCAATCCAATGAAAAAACCACAGAGCAAAGGCAAAAGAATGTCTAATTAATTACAAGTTACCTTCATAATGCAACTTCTGATGAGGCAAATTATCACATCAAGCAGTTCAAGTCCAGTTAATGTAAAACATAATCAGCTAAAATTCACCCAATCACAGAAGGAAAATGAAGAGTTATAATGGGTATAAATAAACTGAAAATGATTAAAAATAAGAACTTATAATAAAATTGTTATTAACAAATCCAATAGGTCATAAAATCTAACCAGCTGAAATTCACTCAATCATACATAGGAAAATAAAAATCAGCTAGCTTTATGCATATAGAATTAACTCGAATCGATTATAAAATCAGAATCTGAACTCTATATAAATTCAAATTTGTGATAAACAATCCATAGAATCATAATAAGTGATTCTCAAATTCAGCCATTCATAAAATGACAAAAACGTTAATCAACTTCATGCCCATAGAATGAACTGAAAATGACGACAAAATCATAACTCCAGAAAAAGTTAAAACTATGATTAAGAAAAGCAGAATAGCATAAACATACATGTCCTCTTGCGAGCAGCAGGGTAAGCGCAGGCGGAGCAGCGGCTCTTCTGCAAGTGGAAGCTGCGGCGTCCGCACCTCACACACAGTGTGTGTGTCTTGTTTCTCCTCTTACCAAAACTCCCTGTTCCTTTACCCTAGTAATACAAAACAAAATACAAGCATATTTCTTTAATTCCAAAATCGAGCCAGATATAAAGATCGCATCAAAATCTACATCTACATAGAAGGAGAGATTACCATTGCTGTGAAGTTGCAGAAACCCTAGATTTTTTTCTTTTTTGCCTCAGCTCAGAGGTTCAAGAGAGGAGAGCGGCGTCGTTGGAAGTTTTATATGAAGAGGCAGTGATAAGAGGTAAAGAAGATGGGTTTTAGGGTTGGGCTTCGGGTTCTGAATGGGCCGCCCGTTCTAATTGGGCCCATTTTTTAAGTTGTTAGGTGGGTATGTGGGCCTACCTGGTATTGGGCTAGGAAATTTAATTGGGCTGTGAAAATTCTTTGCACAATTGATTCCATGTATTGAATTACATATTCACACCTCAATTACCATGCAGTACCGTGTCTTAATGTAGGGGTAGAAAGGGTATTGAAAGAAATATTTTCCTTGCCAATAAGTTGCTACCTAGCTAAAACTTTCCCATTATTCTCTCTTTTCAGATTCGGTGAATTGCTAAAATTAGGGTTCAAAATTTAAAAAAATAAATAAAATTTGATAAATCTGATTATGGAGACAGCGGGAGAAGCGGGATCATTCTTCGAGAAAATCAAGGCGCCGAGACTGGAAGACGCCGGCCTGGAAGACTGCGCGTTGCCGCCGGAATCCATCAGGGAGGCCTTTCAGAAAGCTGCATCAGCCATCGGATCAATCGTCTCAGATTTCGGCGATAAAGGTGAAAATGAAGGCGGATGCGTTGAAGATCCATGGGAAGATTCCTCCGACGCCCTTGTCGGGATAACTGAGGGCGTAAATGGTCCTTCTGAAGGTTGCGCCGTCGAGAAAGGCAGCGGATTGACGGAGGCGGCCGGAGATAAGGTAGTGGTGGGTGGCGGCGGAGATGCGGAGGAGAAACTGGATGCGGTAGTGGGGCCAGGTATGCCGGGGGGTGGGGAGGCTTGCGTTGATGGATTGCAAGGGTTGGAAATTGGTGAAAAGAGTAGGGGTGTTTTGGGAAAGAAATTGGTGGATGGGAAAGATGACGTGGAAGATGATGGAGAGCAGAAGCCAAGTTTAGTTGAAGGTTATTATGTATGAAATATTAGTTAGATTATGGAGATTTTGTATGAAATAATAATAAAAGGAATTTTAGTTTAATGTGTAAATATATATCTGTATAGCACTCTACTTGTTTGGTTATCCGAGTAGATAGTTTTTATTTATTTCTTAATTAGTAAAATGATTGATTTAACTTAATAATTTTTAATATTTAACTAATCACTTTTTAAAAAAAGATGTTTAGGTACTTTCAATTCATTCATTACTGTGAAAGTTAACTAATTTTTTGTTTTCATATCTTACTATTCATTTATATTTGGACTTATTAAAATAAAATTTTATCTTGAGTTGGTGATTTCGGATGCTGCTTTCCTGTGGCTGCATAAGATTCTGAAGTGATGAATATTTCATCAATAAATTTCAGAGATAAGCTCAGAAGAATGTTGCTACTTTTAGTCTTTGATTATCAACAATCAAGAAGACTGTTGCTTAAATCTCTGAATATTCTTCTGCATAAGGCCAAAAAGAAAAACTAAAAAAGAATTGATTCACAGAAAGATGACTAATTCTACTCAAATCACAGGAGTCAATAGTGGTTTCTTAAGAAAATGGGACTCCAAGTTTGCCACAACAAGATCAGCCATGGCATTGCTCGTTTCAACGGTGTCACTTCCAACATGAGGCAGCAGAACAACGTTCTGTAGTCCGAAAAACAACTTGGGCACATGAGGTTCGTTCTCAAACACATCAAGGCCAGCCCCAGCTAGCCGTCCTTCACATAATGCAGAAACAAGTTCGGGTTCATCAACGTGTTGGCCTCGTCCAATGTTGATGAGAATCCCCTCTGGCCCCAATGCATTGATCACCTTCCGATTCACAATGTGCCTTGTTTCTTCTGTTAAGGTGCATGCCACGACTAGGATTTGACAGTTGGCCGCCAAATCAACAGTGTTAGAGTAGTATTTATAGTTTGTGTTGTGTTTCTTGGTTCTTGAATGGTAGCTAATGGGACAGCCGAATGCCTCTGCTCTCTTGGCTATGGCTGAACCAATCCTGCCCAATCCAATTATGCCAATTGATTTACCACTGAACTGAAAATGCAGAAAAGAAAGCATAAACACAAACTACAAAACAGTTTACCAAAATAGTGATGAAAATTGCAAACAAGAAACATCACTTAAAAGGAAATGGATCTTCTACAATTTTCTTTCGTAAATATCTAGTGCATTTCAGGGAGAACTTCACCTTCTCGCCCATATCTCTTCAAAAATTACGAAGCTAAAATGTAGAGCATCCATTGCCTACTTAAAGACAAAACCAAGATGTCATGTTTAAGCACTTGAACTGGGATCTATCTTGTGAACTTAGGAGAAAGTATTTCAGGTAGTTGGAATTTCAGGCTCTTTTACAGGATAACTCAAAACGTTAACAAGTTACCATCACTAATCATGTTGATTCTTGAATCAATAAAGATCGTTGACTAACAAACAATTTAAGTTCTTGAATTCCTGAGTCATCTAAGTCAAGGACCACTGTATGATCTTGATATCAACTAAACCATACTCATGATCAACTATCTTATATATATATTTTGCAATTCATGAAGGCAGAATCGTAGCTTCTTTTTTGCCCACACTAATATTTCATTACTTCTACTGCAGATATCCCTTTGCTGCTACTATAACAGCAGTATTAATTCATAAACCATCACTCTAAACAAAGAGGAAACATCTAAATAATGGATTGACAACTCTTAACCAGTCCCGCATTTTCCCAAAATTTCCAAACTTGTAAAGGCTTTCAAGACTCCATTCCAAGGCTTTCTACAAGCATCAATACATAGCATGACAAAGAAAAATCTTTGAAACTACACATATATCTTCAATCTATGCTACATCCCATGCATTTATCTACCACACATTTGAACATAATCGCACATATTTCACTATGTAAAATGCACTTCGAAAACATGAAAACAAAATCCAAAACACATGAATGCACTAAAAATAAATAAATAAATAATCCCAATTCACAAACCTTAGTAGCCAAAACGAAATCCCCATTTCTCCAGAATCCACTTCTCACAAACTCATGGGATGCGCAGATCTTCCTCAAGGTCGCGATAGCCAATCCAATAGCAACGTCAGCGACGTCATCCGTGAGCACGTCGGGCGTGTTTGTAACCCTAATCCCTCTCTCTCTACACTTATTCAAGTCGATTTTGTCTAAACCCACGCTGTAACTCGCCACGATTTCGAGGCGGGGGAGCGAATCGATCAGCTCTGAATCGGCGCCGACCTTCGTGTTGCCCACCACTGCTTTAACTGAGTCGGCGTACCGAGTCAACAACTCGGGTTTGGAAGGGGACTCCCAGAGTTTGAAGACTGTGAACCGTTTCTCGAGTTCTTGCTCGAGGTAAGCTGACATTGGAGAGGTTATCAATACTCCTATATCCTCCATTGTCACTCTCGAAGCCACAACTCTCTCGATTTTTGATGTTTGCAAAGCACTAGTTCAGATCAAAGTTGCTCCATAGGAAAGATCTGAGTGCCAAAAAAGGAAAATTTAGTCGTCAAAAGGAAATTTATTTTTTTTTGAAAAATAAAAAATATGAGTTTAGAATTATTTATGGGTGGGACTATCCGCACCACGTATTTTTCTAAGCACATCTCAATTCCCAATTTCTTTAGAACACCCATACTTGGAAATTAGGATATGCTTAGAAAAATGTGGGGTGCGGATAGTCCCACCCATTATTTATTTGTATAAAAAAAAATTATTCTCATATTTACACCTTTAAGACAAATTATAGGTCATTTTTACACATTTTCACTTTTTCACAAAAATGAGTCTGATAAAAGTGGCATATTTCAGCACCCTATATAGAATTTTCCTCATAATTGGATAATTGATCCATCCTCAAGTCCTATAGAGGTCCATGGTGTTTTTTTAGAGTTTATAATTATGGATAATTTTATGTTGACGTAAATTTAATTTTTTATTTAATCCTCCCAAAAAACATATCTAAAGGATAATCAATGATTCTCAAAATTTTGAAGTGGTTTGAATTGTTGATTAATAAAATCATAGATGGAATATTGTAATCAACAAAATTAGTCTTTGAAACAATCCCATCAATCGTCCAAAGTCCAAACTAGAGAGAAATGGCTCTGCCTGTTAAAGATCTTCATTTCCCTTTCCCTTACAAATCCTTGAAAATTAAAATACAAAAATATGATTAAATATGAAAAAAAGAACAATTAGAGAAGGAAATACATAATTAGTCAAACTCTTTCTGTTTATCCAATGACCTGTCTTATATCTTCAATTTTATTCTCTAACATGCACCCCACGTCCCTACAACATTTCACGTTCAGAGAAAAACAAAAAAATTGTAAGGGAAAAAGAAACCAAAAAATAAAAATAAATAAAAGGAATAAAAAAATCCTCACCAACCTGAAAAACAGACATATTTTACCTAAAACTATCCCATTTCCATTGTAAAAACTGCAAAACAATCAATCATCTTCTCGTTTGCCCTTCTCTTTTCCATCCAAGAATCTTGGAAGAGAGAAGTCTTCACATTTTTGCTCTGTCCAACAAACAGACAATTTCCTCTTCCATTGCACAGGCATTTTCATTTCTGCATAAATCCTGAAAAAAGAATGGTTGGAGTTGTGGAGGAGGAAAAAGAAATCTTGAAATCGCAGTTATGGCAGACCAAGGAAATGTCCGAAGGAAGAAAAACGAGGAGTTTGATCCTTGAAGACAATGGATCGGTGAATGATGATGATGACGATGATAGAATGACATCTAAAAGCCACGCTTCAATTAATCCTTTACATGATCATGAACAATTAGAACAGCCAATCATTGGAAGTGCTCTTAAGCGGTCTGAGAATGTTAAGTTCCATCTGGCCAACGATGGAAGCACCACCAATCCTAATGCAAAAGAAAAGCAAAATTCAGGCAAGTAAATATATATAGATATGTCTTCATTTTTGACATGTTATCATGGTTCTTGGTTAGATTACGGATGCATTCGTGTGGTGTAATGTAGATATGGAGTTGATGAAGGAAAAGTTTGCAAAGCTGTTGCTAGGTGAGGATATGTCTGGTGGAGGAAAAGGTGTTTCTTCTGCTTTGGCATTATCAAATGCAATCACAAACTTAGCAGGTTTATCATCTTCTTTAGTTTTATACATTAAAAACAGCAAACCATGCTTTTCTTTCAGCCTATGTTGTCTTCTTCAGTTTCTTGTTTTTGTTTGTTTCATTTAAGTCTTTGAATTTCAGCTTCTGTATTTGGAGAACAGAAGAGATTAGAGCCAATGGCACCAGATACAAAAGCAAGGTGGAGAAAAGAGATTGATTGGCTCTTGTCTGTCACAGATTATATAGTTGAATTTGTTCCTGGCAAGCAAAAGTCTAAAGATGGTAGCAACATGGAGGTCTCTCTCTCTCTCTCTCTCTCTCTCTGAATTTCTGATCTTTAAACTAACAAGAATCCATACTTGAATCTTAACCAGATTATGATGACAAGACAAAGAAATGATCTTCACATGAACATCCCTGCCTTACGCAAGCTTGATGCGATGCTCCTCGTGAGATCATATTTTTCTTGAATTGATCAATTAATTATCTAGAGATGATTGTATTCTGATGGTTTAACGATGAACAGGACTGTCTGGACAACTTCAGGGATCAAGACGAGTTCTACTACGCATCAAATGATGATAAATTCAACCAAGAACAAGCAGCAAAGAAAGAAAAATGGTGGCTTCCTACTCCTAAGGTTCCTCCAAATGGTTTATCAGAGGTTACGAGAAAGTGGCTACAGTTTCAGAAGGATTCAGTAAACCAAGTACTTAAAGCAGCCATGGCGATAAATGCTCAAGTTTTGACAGAAATGGCAATCCCAGAAAGTTACATAGAAGCTCTTCCTAAGGTACAATACATCAGAAAAAGCATTTCAGATTATGGGACCATAATACTGGTTAATACTTAATATAGAACATTTTCTAATATGTTTATCGTCTCTTTTGTTCACACTAGAATGGGAGAGAGAGTCTTGGAGATGCAGTTTACAAGATTATCACAGAAGAGACTTTTAATCCGGAGATTTTTCTTTCGTCTGTGGACATGTCAACGGAGCATAAAATTCTTGACCTCAAGAACAGAATGGAGGCATCAGTGGAGATCTGGAAAAGGAAAATGAATGCAAAAGATAACAAGTCTTCTTGGGGCTCAGCTGTGAGTATGGAGAAGAGAGAATTATTCCAAGACAGAGCAGAGACCATTCTGTTACTTTTAAAGCATCGATATCCAGGACTTCCACAATCTGATCTAGATATCAGCAAAATTCAACACAACAAAGTAGGAACTGATCTATCTTACTCATCTGTTAACATTCAAATTAGCTCCCTAAGTTTCAAGGGTTCATCTTTTTCTTGATATTGCAGGATGTGGGACTAGCAATTCTCGAAAGCTACTCAAGAATTATCGAAAGCCTAGCATCCACAGTGTTGTCAAGAATAGAGGATGTAATGCACGAAGACTTTCTTGCTAGAAGTTCATCAAGTGCAGAACAAAAGCCGTTTCTCTCGCCTAAATTGAGATCAGAGAAACCTTTGAATGCTAAAGAAGATAATTCAGCTAATACACCGACTTCAAAAACACTGTTTGATTGTATGGGTTGGAACGAAGAAAATGGAGGGACGGGGACCAAGAAAGACGTGCAAGATGAAGTCATTTCAAAAAATCTCAGTAAACCACCTAACATTGTCATAGACATGAAATTGACCTTCATTGAGAGACTCGAGAACTTAGGTGCCACAAGAAGTCCAACAGCACGCCACTAGAACAACCCACCCAGATTACGAGTCTTAGCCCTTTTTGATATATAATGGTCAAATCTTAGAGGTTCTGATCGAGTTCTAGTTTGCCTTTCACTAATAGAAGGAGTTGGTAGTTCAATTGTATATTGAAGCACTTTTAGATGTCCAAGAAGTCATAATTCATAATTCAATAGTAGTTCATTTTGCAAAACAAAATTCTCTTGCTAGTTAACACTTCACTCATATTGTTTTCTACAAATGGATAAACAACAATGCCTCCCAAAATGAACATGTATTGATACAAAGTTACAAGAAGGTTTATGATATACTTACAAAGCTGTTGAAATGATAGATTAAAACCAGTTAATGGATCTGAAATATAGATTCCAATAAATTAGATTTTGCCACGAGGCCCGGGCTTGGGTGGAAGTTGAGGGCCCTTGACAATCGGTAGAACGTCTCCAGTTGCTTGGGAGCTCACATAGGCAAGGGTAGTGCCACCTCCCAATATCAAGAATTTAAGCAGTAGACCTCTTTTTGTGAATGGAGCAGCAAATGTCTCAAAGAACTTGCTCTGCAAATACATTGGATAATGAGAACAAACTTCATAGGTATACTAAGCAATCAGAAAAAGGGAAAAACTAATCAACTTTCTAGACAATCTTTGTAGTGAACTTAAATCCTATGAAAGCATGATTGCAAATAAAATTCACTTATTCTTCTTCAATCTCATAATAAGCATCGTTAAGTAAAACTTCACACAGATTAAGAGTCCTACAAAATGACTGATTTGGTCTTAACTATAATTGTTAAGTGTTCCTTTATTCCCAATGCTCAATATCTTCTGGATTTCTATCACAAGCATATTCACAAACACGTAGAAGGCAATTTGTATCAGGACTTTTTCTTCTTCTTTTAATTTTCTGAAAAAGATTATAATACAAACTTGAAGGGAATTGTATGGTGAAGGTGCATCTGATCCATAGAGATCCCATTGGCCAGTCGTGTTGCCGATATCCTCCAAGTCGAAATAAACACTCTTTTCACCATATTTTGCTACCACTGCACCAGCCCTACACAATATTCACCCACAACTAAGAAAATAATATCCAATTTTACACAAAACCATAGAAGCTAACTTCAACAATATTCTTACTATCTTCTACTTTTATATCATACAAATCAACACATATGAATTACTCCCTTCACCATTATGTATGTTTGTTTTCCTTGTCGAATCTCTCAAATATATAATTTCCTTTCTACAAAGAAATATTCATTTACATCATTTACTAACACACACATTCATGTATGTTATTAAATAGTATACTAGAAAGTACAACATCATGGATTTTTAATAATTTTCTTAATTCTCGTGATATATTCAAACAAGAAGCACTTATCCTTTTACAATGAATTTAATTATTGAAATTGAGATAAAACTGAGGAAAAAAAAAAAGATAAAGTTGAGCGGAGACATAGTTTTGTATTACCTGTAGTTGGTGGGCTTGAAGCTGATGAGACGAGACGGCTTGACAGAGAGCTTAGTTCCGGCGAGGGAGCTGCCGGAGAGGCCCTTGACGGCGGTGGGCTGGGCGGCGGCAAAGGTTGCGAGGGAAGCCATTTTTGGTGTAACGTGTATAAACTTCGAGATCCTATAACTAATAATTAATACTTTGATTCTTAGGTGGCAATTTGATTGCACCTGGATTTTTTTGATTTATTATTATTGGATATTGGACTGCCACGTGTAAATCTCATACTTGCGGCTAGTGCCACGTAGGTTGCAGTTGGATAACCCTATCCCTCTCAGATTTCATTAATACTTTTCCCTTATTAATATTTTTGGACTGTTTGGGTTGTGTCCTTTGAATCTGTGATGACTTTTTTTATTTAATAGAAACTATTTGTGGTTTATTATTTATTATGTTAATATTTGCAATTTATAATAATACAGTGAAGTTGTATAAACTAATAAATTATTCATAACATCTTTTATTATTTTAATTTAAAACATGTACTATATAAAAATGATTTTTCATGTTACTCATGTACGTTGCAGAAATTATCATATAACTTTAATAATTTTAATTGTTAATTTTATTTTTAAACATTTTTATTTTAATTGTTGATTTATATTTTCGTCAAATTAAAATTATTATATACAATAATATTTCCTTCAATCATAATAATTAATCTTTTCTTTTATATTTTTTATAATTTATATATTTCACTCTCATACTTGAATCATCATTTATAGTTTTCTTACGTCATTTCTTAATTTCTCTCTCACAAAATTATTTGTTCAATTTGTATTTAGTGTACAAAGTCAATTTGGTGGGATCTTCTTAGATGAAGATATGAGATAAAAAGATTTGAAAGAAATTTTTTTTACCTTTGAATGTTTAGCAAATCTTGTATTATTTCATTTTTTTAGTTTTATATAGATTTTTGATAAATCATTATATTTACGATTTTCTATTGTTTTTTTTTCCTTTAGACAATAAGATCTGTAAGAATTTTTCTACGTTTGAATGTTTAGCAAATCTTGTATTTTTTCAATTTTTTTAGTTTTATATAGATCGGAGAAATAATTATATTTACGGTTTTTTTTCCTCATTCTTTGTATATCTGTTTTTTTTTTTCCATTCTCTATGCATCTCTTTTTTGTTGAGAAATCACTATATTTTTCTCCATTTTTTAGTTTTACATAGATTTGAGAAAGGTATCTTTCTCATCATCTCTCAACTTTATATGGATTATAAAATAGTTTCTAGAGTAAGATTGACCTATTTTTTTTATTCTTATTAAATAATAGCTTATCAAGTATTTTTTTATTATTGACATGATATTTTTAGATGGGAAAGTGACAATCTTGTAATTTTTGTCAACTTTCTTATTTTAATAATAGTATAGATTTAAATATTTTGCAACATTTGGTTTTATTTTCAGTTACTAGGGGAGAATGTATTTTAGCAGTATTCATAATAATATTAGAGATTGGGGCTCCACTCATGAATAAAAACAGGGATAAAGGAAAGTAATAGTGGAAGAAAGACACTGAAATCGGGAAATGATCAACAATTTGTTGGAAAATAGATATTTGCTTTAAAAATAACTCAATAGAACATGATAAATTATAATCACTTCTAAACTTAAAATAGCACCACAAATCCAATATAAATATATGAATGTATATTGCTGATTGTAGTTGATAGATTCGAAATGTTGTAGAGTTAAATAGTGCATGAGTGTAACATTTGGATTAAGATGAGTCTAAACTCTTAGATTGAGCCCTAACATAACACCATTTGGATTAAGATGACTAAACTCTTAGATTGAGCCATTACATGTAATATTGCGACCAAATGACTTAAATCACACTTGTTCGATGGTTCTCGAAATGTTTTAACCTTTACACAACAGATTGTTTATAGTCGTGCTAATTATACCCAACTCCCAATCTTTTCAACCTTATCATATCGATTCGACCATAACCCAAACCTATCCACATCAATTTGACCACCGATTCAGTCTTAGTTCAAAAGCCACGATCAACTCTCACCTATCGTTTCGAATAGCCACCCCAACTGCAAAAAGCCCTTTTTGGTTATCAAAGGAAATTCAAGAACAAACCTAAAATTTTGTTTCAAGGAGTAATTTTTTTTTTTCATAAAGTAGGTCGAAGGAAATTTAGGGACAAACCTAATATTTTGTTTTAAGAAACAAATTTTTTGTAGATCACTACATAAAACAAATTCGAGACAGTTATATGGTAGACAATTTTTTACAATATAAAAGAAAACAAACCTTGATAAATTAATGATAAAAATGAAAAATATCAAAAAATATTACATATAAAAATAACAATTTTGAAAGTTGAAAGGGAGCGACCGCATCCCGCACCCCTAAATCCGTCCCCAAAAGGAGCGATCAACATCAATTCTCCACCTGTTTCGCAAAGTCGCTAATCTTAACAACACGCCTTTATCGTCGCATACCCTCTCTACAAAATCACTACAAAGTTCTATCATCAGCTTCACTTATCCCAACACAAACACAGCAAAATGCTGTTAACCTCTCCACCAATTCTCCAATTCAAATCCCTTTCTCTCTCCACCCCATTCCTCCATGGCGCCACTACCCCCGCCGCCCGATTTCTCAAACCCTCCACCTCATCCGCCTCCGCGCCGCCTTCCGCCGCCGTGCTTCCTGTAATCAAGGCAATGAGGTCATTGCAAGGGAAAGTCGTCTGCGCCACCAACGACAAGACGGTGGCTGTGGAAGTTGTACGTTTGGCCCCACACCCAAAGTACAAGCGCCGTGTGAGAAAGAAGAAGACGTACCAGGCCCATGACCCGTTGAACCAGTTTCAAGTTGGGGATTTGGTTCAGCTCGAAAAGGGCCGGCCCATTAGTAAGACAAAGACTTTTTGGGCCGCTCCGGTGGCTCCTCGGGCCCGGAATAAGACCAATGATGAGGCGGCGCCGCCGCATGAGCTGGGGATTCCTTTGGAGTCGCAGAGTTGAAGGAAAGTAATAGGTTTCTGGTGTAATTTTTGGTATTCCTAAATTGAATCTCATTTTAGGTTAATTGTAATGATTGATATTGTTAATCAATATTCTACGGTTTAATTCTGCGAATTTGATTACTACATGTGGAATTTTGTTTCTTGTCTGTTTGGTTTATTTAGTATTGGTATGATTATTGTGTGATTATTATGCATTTGTTTTGATAAATCTTTGATGCTGCTTCTGCTTATATCAAAATTGTGATGTGATTACTATAATCTATAAGGTTCTTTTTTTTTTTTTTTTTTTTGTGAATGTATCAAGGCAATGCTAATCTGAGGACAGTACTATCAAGTTGTAGTTTATCAATGATGAATTATAGCTCTTTTTAAACTCCGTATGTGGATAAGTTAGATATGATTTAGTTATTCTTTCACATTGTGTATCTCTAGTTCTCTACAGAAATCTTGATGGGAACGCAAATTTGCAGTGATTTTGATGTCTCTTGCTTTTCATAATGTGTTTATATCTATAATAAAACTTGTATGCTGTCTTGATGCGAAGAAAGCATGAGACACACATAGTGGTGATGGTGGTGATAGTATCGGTTTGATATCATTCTCCACCATTAACATTTCCTCGTTCGTTAGTTCTTCTCTACCTTACAACACTTGCACATTTTGATGTTGGAGCAAAGTAGGATTCATTATGATTTCTCATTTCTGTGTTCAATATTGTGTCTTGCTTTTTTCTTTATGGAAAGATTGTTTATCTAGTTATGCCTTTTCTGAACAACTTTCAACATTGAGGGAAAGAGGTATGTATGATGGGAGAGTATGATGTGCACATGATTCTTGTTTTGAACTCACTGAGTTTTAGTCATTGATGTGTTGCATTCTGTGCTAGCATTAGTCATTGGTCATTTCTTGTGCTGAGGATGAACATGTAAACCAAGGACCTATGATCATATTGTTACTATACACTGAATGGTTGGTATTTGCTGCATGGATTTAGAGTTTCATTTCAAACATGAAATGTTTGCAATTAACAAATAGATGCAATTTGTATATTTGGTTGATCAAGTCAATTGATTTGGTTGGATTTTGAATTTGTGACTTTGATCGATCATATTAGATACATTTTTTTTTTCTGACCAAACCAGTATTATTCTAGGATATTCAAGTGCAACAATGATTTCTTAGATAAGACAGTCTGACCTGTTAATATAAATGTGGTGTATATGTTGATAATATACAGTCATTGAAGTAATAAAATATGAGATATTATATTAAATTAAAATAGATGATCAAGATTATAAATTCCATTGTTTTGGCTACAACGTACCCAACATCTCGTTCCATTAAGAAAAATAAACACATAGGTTCTAATTTTTTCTTGCCCATAATTTCGACCATTTCAGCTGGAACCAGTGGCAGTGTTGAGGTAGATACGATAATCGGAATCGGAAAACAACTTTCATTTTTAGGATTTAATACTTCTAATTTTATTGTATTTTTTTAGATTATTTGGACCCAAACTTTGTAAGTGAATGTATTGGGAAATTATATGAAATACTTCCTCAATCCCAAATTAATTGTCGTTTAAATATTTTTCACACAAATTAAGAAGATTTACAAAATGACCAATTTATCTACAATTTTTTATACTCATTTTGAGATAATAAAACATTTACAATAAAGAAGAATAAATGAGGATAATTTTAGAAGTATTGAGGAAAATGTTTCTTGGATTCCTATAATAATAAATATTTTGGGACAAATCATAAATGTTAAAATGATAATTAATTTGGGACAGATGGAGTAATTAATTGTATGGACATAAACTTTGTAAGATAATTTTTAAATATAAAATATTTGAAATGACAGAAACCGAAACGAAAGATTTGACACTATTGGCCAGTTACTCCAGACCGGATCTTCTGTACCAAAATCTCTTTCTCATTTGTGTGCCACATTAAAACTACCAAAGTCCCATCTTTTCAATATATTTCTCTCCCTCGCCCTCTCCCGTTACCGGAGAGAGTTCCTGGTGTGAGCTTCTTCTGTCTTTGTGCAGCTTCTTCGTCTAATCGACTCTGTTGATTTGGGCGTCCTTTTCATGGATTCAGACGAACTTTCTAGGTTGGTCAGAACAATGAAGCTTGAAGCCATTAAAGAAGAACAAAAGGTGGTTTTAGGGCAAGAAATAGTAGAGATCGGAAAGGAGAGACTAAATCAATGTTTGGTGGCTAAAGTCTTTGACGCTAAAAGTACAAATCGGGAACTTTTCAAACAAAAAATGCCAATCATTTTGAGAGCATCAAAAGGCATATATATTAAAAGTGTGGGTGACAATATATTTATGCTGGAGTTCAAGGCTCAAGCAGATAGAAGAAGGGCTCTTGAAGAGGGTCCATGGAATTTATTCCAAGATTTGGTGATTTTCAAAGAAATCCATGGACTTCAAAAATTCGATGAAGTGGTTTTTGACACAGTTTCTTTGTGGGTTCAATTTCATAACCTACCAGCTGCATTCATGAATAGAGATATTATTGAAAAGATTGGGGCACGGATTGGGAAAATTGTGGAGTTCGATCCGGGAGAAGGAATCTTTTAGGCAGAGTAGCAAGGATTAGGGTTACCCTGGAGGTAGCTAAACCTTTGTCGAGGTTCATCAGCGTCTCAGCAGAAGAAGGTTCAGAACCTATCATTGTTCTCCTCACTTATGAAAAACTGCCTAATTTCTGCTATGCGTGTGGAAGATTGGGACACTCTTATAAGGATTGTACTGATGAAGATGCTGATAAAAGTAAGTTTACCTTTGGAAGTTGGTTGAGGGGTGTCAATTCAGCTAGGGAGAAGAGGAATAATCTATCTACTAAAAGAACACAAAGTAAATCTGACTCTGATCCCCCAGAGTTATATTCGAGGCAAGATGTTAACACTCTAAAGGGTGATGCATCACAGATGAAACAAATTTCATGGATGATAGATTCTGATATTGATCCAGCTCCAGTGGTGGCCCAAGTGTCAGAGACTGATGCCAATGAAGATTGTGGGGGGAAAGACTCTATTAAAAGTGGGGAAAAAACTGAATGTAGCATGAATCAAAAGTGTGATGGTAAAAAATCCATGTTCAAACAGGTTTTACACAATACCATTGATGAGGACTCAATTTGCAATGAGGCGATGGACTTCTCCAATCATATTGATGAGGAACAACAAATCTTAAGTGACCATATAAGGGAGTTATCTCCACACGCATCCTTGGTCTCTACTGCTAGAAGCCCCTTTAAGTGGAAACGGTTGAAAAAAGGGGATAATTCCAACAATCAACACCCTTTGTGTCTGGATGAAAAAAAAGCAAACACAAAAAGAAGAAGGGAAGAACAGATGGTGGAAGAGGAGCCCCAGGGTAAACAACAGAAACAAGAGCAACCTTTTGAGGTACAAGATAAAATTATGTGTCTAAACGTTACGGCGGAGGTTGCTACGCAACCCCGCCGACAATTATGAATTGTGTTGTTTGGAATGCTCAAGGTCTGGGGAACCGAAGGGCATTCCAAGAGTTGCGACGTCTGGTCGCGGTCAACAAACCCTCTTTGTTGTTTATTTGTGAGACAAAAATTACAGATTGTAGATGGCATAATTGGATTTCTGAGTTAGATTTTGATGATGGTTTTTCTGTTAGTAGTAGAGGAAGAAGTGGGGGGCTTATGTTATTCTGGAAGAGACCGCTCGAAGTGGTGGTTAGAAGTTGTTCTTCTGGCCATATTGATTGTTTTGTGTCATCAGCTGGAAAAAAATGGAGATTTACTGGCTTTTATGGTCATCCGGATGCATCACAAAGGGCTGGATCATGGGAACTTATGCGGATTCTTAAAAAATCAGAAAGAGATATAAACTTACCATGGTTAATTGGAGGGGACTTTAATGAAATCAGATTTGATAGTGAAAAGTTTGGGGGTCGCCTCAGATCGACATCCCAAATGAGTGCTTTTAGAGATGTGATTGAAGAATGTGGTTTACGTGAGATCTTTACTCTTGGTGAATTCTTCACTTGGGTAAATAAAAGGAAAGATTCTGACGTGGTTTTTGAGAGACTTGATCGCTTCTGTGGCTCTCTTGATTGGTGTTTGATGTTTCCTACAGCAAGAGCTTGTACTCTAGAATTTCATGGCTCGGACCATAGGCAAGTGAAAGTTGATCTGGGAAACTCTCTTGGATGTCATTGTAAGTATTTCATTCCAAGAGGGGAGTCTTTCAAATTTGAGACATGCTGGCTTCTTGAACAGAATTTCGAGCAAGAAGTGTCTAAAGGCTGGAGTTTGGGTGATGGCTCTGCATCTCTTCAAGAGCAGCTTGAAGCATGTGGGAATCATCTTATGCAATGGGCCGGAAAGAGTGTTAAAAAGATACCGAGAAAGATTTCACATGCTAAAAAGGAACTTGAAAGTCTCACCAACCATAGAGATTGGCAAAAAATCTGTTCAAAAAATTCGAAACTTGGAGTCTACAATTAAAAAGTTAGAAGCACAAGAAGAACTCTTTTGGAAACAACGTAGTAGGGTCGATTGGCTTGCTCATGGTGATCAAAATACTAAATTCTTTCATGCTAAAGCATCTACGAGGAAAGCCTATAACCATATTAAAGGGCTTGTGTCTTCCCATGGGGATTTTTGCACGGATAAGGATGGCATGGAGAAGATTATTGTTGAGTATTTCAGTACCATTTTTAAATCCTCAAACCCATCAAGATGTGATTTTGAACAGGTGTTGAAATTTGTGGATAAAAAAGTTGACCAGAATATGAACAATTTTCTATGTATGCCATTTACAGCGGAAGAGGTCAAATCTGCGGCTTTTGATTTGGGCCCGGATAAAGCTCCAGGTCCCGATGGTTTTCCAGGTTTTTTCTTCCAGAAGTTTTGGAAGGTGGTGGGGGATAGAGTTATTCAAGAATCCTTGCGAGTTCTAAATGATGGTGTCTCATTAGTGGAATGGAATCACACGATTATCACATTGATTCCCAAAACTAAAGAGCCGCTACTTGTAAAAGATTTCAGACCTATCAGTTTGAGTAATGTGTGCTATAAAATCATTGCAAGAGATATCACAAATAGACTTCGGGAAGTTATTGGCTCTATCATTGATGAAACTCAATCAGCTTTTGTGCCAGGACGCCTAATTACTGATAATATTCTTGTCGGATATGAATGTATGCATTGGATCCGTAATCATCGAAAGAGCAAATCTGGATTTGCAGCACTCAAACTTGATATGAGCAAGGCCTACGATAGAGTTGAATGGGATTTCCTTGAAGCAATTTTAATTCACCTGGGTTTTTCAGCTAAATGGGTCGACTTGATCTTGAGGTGTGTCAAATCAGTCTCATACAAAGTCAAAATTAATGGAGAGATGTCACGAGTTTTCCAACCGGAACGGGGGATTCGTCAGGGGGATCCTCTATCTCCTTTTCTCTTTGTTCTCTGTGCACAAGGTCTTTCCGCTATGCTCTCATCTATGGAGAATAGTAAATTGTTTAGAGGAGTTCGGATTGCTAAGACATGCCCTCCTATTTCTCATTTGTTTTTTGCAGATGATAGCCTGGTTTTTTTCCAAGCTAAAGTGGAGGACTGCAAAAATATCCAAAAATGCTTGAAGGTGTATGAAAAGGCCTCGGGACAACTTGTCAACTTTGAAAAATCAGCCCTCACATTCAGCCCAAATACTCGTACATCAGATATTGAGGTTATTAAATCTATCTTTCAAATCCCAGTGGTACAAGGTCATGACATTTATTTGGGTTTGCCTACGTTTTCCTCTAGAAATAAAAGAGTTCAATTTGGATATCTAAAGGAAAGGGTAACTCAAAAGTTGCAAGGATGGAGTGGCAAAATTTTTTCTAGTGGGGGTAAAAAAGTTCTTATCAAATCGGTTATCCAAGCCATCCCAACTTTTGCTATGTCATGCTTCAAACTTCCAAACAACTGTTGCCTTGATATTGAACGAGAGTGCTCAAACTTTTGGTGGGGTATGGAATCGGGGAGAAAGAGAATGCATTGGAAAACATGGAAATTCCTTTGCAAACCAAAGTGTCTTGGTGGGATGGGATTTCGTAATTTGTTGGATTTTAATAAAGCTTTGTTGGCCAAACAAATTTGGAGATTTATTCGCATGCCTGACTCTCTTGTTGCTCGAGTTTTCAAAGCAAGGTACTTTAAACATCTTGATGTTATGGAAGCGCATTTGGGATCGAACCCATCTTATCTTTGACGATCTTTGATTTGGGGCAGGGATCTTCTTAATCGAGGTATTAAATGGCGTGTTGGGGATGGATCTAATGTTGATATTTTCCATCATAAATGGCTCCCTTCAAGTTTGCTAATCATACCCCATGCAAACACTCTCTTGCCTCCTGATGCGAAAGTTGATCTTTTGATTGAAAATGGCGTTTGGAATACTCAGAAGGTGAGAGAGAACTTTCCTAAATATATCGCAGATGATATCCTTGCTATTTTGTTGCCTTCAAACCCTCGTGATGACTCTCGGTTTTGGCATTTTGAACGGAAAGGCTCCTTTTTGGTTAGGGATGGATACAAAGTTGCTAGTGGAGTTTTCGACTCTCCAGAACATCAATCAGCCTATTCCTTATCACATTGGTGGAATTTCATTTGGGCCCTTAATTTACCTCCGAAAATTCGCATTTTTTGGTGGAAGATATCCCACGACATTATTCCCTCAGAAGCAAATCTGTTACTACACCATGTCCCTTCTAATGGTTTTTGCAAATTGTGTGGCTTTTACTGGGACTCAACGATTCATTCCCTTTTCCAATGTTCATGGGCTCGAAAGTGGTGGAAAAATTCTCAATTCTATTCGTTGATCAAGTCACGAGTTTACGGAAGCACCCTGGATTTTTGTCTATTCTTGAGATCTCAAGTTGATGGTGCTGATTTTGTGAAACTTGCTGTTGCTACATGGCATTGGTGGAAGGAGAAACAACGTTTTTGCCACGGTTCAAAGGAGAATTTTTGTGTGGGTAAGGTGGGTGAAGTTGAGAATTTTTTGGAGGCCTTTCATCAAGCAAAAAAAGCTCTTATCTCACCTCAAACACAGGTACAAAGATGTGGACATATTAAATGGACAAAGCCTGATTCAGGGAGATATCGTCTGGATGTGGATGTTTGCTTTGATAGGGTTAATGGTTGTTTTGGGATTGGTGGAATTATTCGCGACTCGACAGGTGCCCCTATGATTATTTTTGGTAGAAAAGTTGGTCTTTTGCACTCGGTACTTGAAGGGGAACTTCTAGCTATTAAAGAGGGGTTGTCTTTGGCCTCAAATCGTGATTTTTCTCCACTCTCTGTTTTCACGGACTCTTTAGTTGCAGTACAAGCAGTTACTAAGACTAAAGAGTTTCTTGGCTACCCAGGTTTCTGGGCTACAGATATTTGCTACATGCTTTCTAGGTTGCATGATTCTAGTCTTTCTCATTGTAAAAGATCTGCCAATATAGTAGCTCATTCTGTTGCTTCTTTTGCTAGTTCTCTTGCCTCTCCTTTTTGTTGGGATGATGGTAATTACCCTCAATGGGTGTCTAAACTTGTAAGCTCTGATTATTACTAATGAAGTTTCAAGTTTGTTATCAAAAAAAAAAAACTACCAAAATCCCTTTCTCATTCGTGTGCCACATTAAAACTACGTAGTTTTAACAATTGCTTTTAATTTGAATATCAATATAACGTGTTTTGGGACGTGGTATACGCGTGATATATGAATATTTGATTAAAGGATCTGATTTGCAATTACTCGGGCTTCTTATTTTTTAATCAATTGTCAACAAAAATAAAAATCAGAAACAAAAAACAAAAGAAAAGTTAAAAAATATGTAATTGGTGGAGCGCTTTCATTCCGTTTCTGTGGCAGTCCAGGAGTTTTCTCTTTCTCTATCTAAAAATTCGAGCTTCTCTGGGCAAGGTAAACTCCCACACCTGCATCTTCTTCTATATTGATCAATGCAAATTTGACTATTTCTTCTGAATTTCTTGAAAACAATTATAAATCTTTAACTCAACTTAACCCTTTCCTCTTCCTTTTCCTGAATTTTATCAGATGGCTTCAGTATTAGCAAGGCTGCCTTCCCCACCATTAATGGTGGCGAATGGAAGACAACCCATTTTTGGGCCACTTCAGAAACTGGCGATGCCGACTATGAAACGTATCCCTCTTTTGCATTTGAAATTTGAAGCTTCGATCATAGTTTAATTATAATTTGCTTTCCGATATTTGTTTTGTTCTTACTGTATACAGTTTGATATATTATAGCATGAATTATGAGGGAAATGAATTTCTGCAATTTAAATGAATTTAAATGGAATAGTTGCAGTTATTCAGCTGGATTGGGTGTTGGGGTTAGGTGCTCTTCTTCTTCATTTCATCTAGGATTGTTATTTTTCCAGAATTTTTAACTTTGTATATTTAATTGATAGTGCTAGTATATTCGAATTGAATTTCCCGATTGTGTTATATTGAGGGATTTGAATTTCAATCTTTTAAGTATATGGATTTCTAAGCTATCCAACTTAGGGCGTGTTTCATATCCACTCACATGAATACATCAATTCAAACAAACGTCAATGGATTTGTTATCGTGGGCTTCAAATTCATCAGCACATCCTTCAATCCAAATATGACCTAAATTTCGATGGGAATCTATTGGAAATTGTGGAAATTTTGATGTTTGAAAATTGAAAGAATGTGAGTACATAAGGATATCTCTACAAAATAACTTTATGATGTCTGATTTCCAGTGTCAGTAGGTTGTATGTGGAGAACTTTAATAGGAAATTTCAGTTTGGTATAATTATGTTTATATGATTGGATGGGATCTTAATGAGTTCAATAGAACATAATATGTGAGTTATATTTCGTAAGTGGAACATAATCTGATAATTTTAAGTTGCAGATAATAGATATCATTTTCAACATTACAGATATTATTTCAGTTTTTTTTTTTTTTGCATGAGTATTAACATTTGCCTTTAATACTTCATAGAGAGCCAAGATCGCTTTGGAATAATAGCAAAGTCCACAGGTGAAAGCTCGGAATCTTCAATTATCAAGTCTGTCCAGAATGTTGTGAGTCCTTGGGTCCTGTAGGATGCTTCATCTATCTTGTATTCAAGAGACCATTATCACTGAAAAATAATTCAGAAATAAAAGTGATGGATTTTAATCCAATTTCAAATCTTTCAATCCAAACAACCACCTATACTTGTTATTATGGATTTCAAGTTCATCCCATAATCCTTTAATCCAAACATGGCCCAATATGTCAAGACTGCTTCATAGACTTTTTTTCTTCTTCGAGCTAATCTCTCTCTGCTTGTTTGACTAGTGGGACAACTCTGAAGATCGGGTGGCTCTGATTGGTTTAGGATTCACAGGTGTTGTGGCTTTCTGGGCATCGATAAATCTTGTCGCGGTAACTCCTTATTGCCTTAGTGTTGCAAGCATGGAAGAACTTGCTAGTATATTAATGTGATATTTGTATGTAATGATTAATGAAATAAGAAAAAAATATGGTGAAGAGAACGTTACGAAAGCTGCTTAATGATTAAGGTCTGATTTCCCAATATGACAATAATATGGAGAAACATTGAAATTTTTCTTAGTTCCAACTTCCAAGCACATTTAATATATTTTCTTAATCTATGTGAAAATTTGTGGTTGTGTGTCTTAGTAGGACGGAGGAAGTATTTTATATACGTATGAATGAATCAGTATTTTTAGTTCATATTTTTAAGTAAAAGTGAGACTCCTGATTATCAGAAGTTTCCTGATGAATGTGGTTGATTTTTTTGAACTATAAGTTTAACCCAAGAGCAACTTTATGTGTCTATTATTGAAAGTCTCGTTGGTGCTTTATGTTTTTTTGAAAGATAATTATGTTCTCTCTGATATTTTCCTCTCTTGCAAATTGCAATATGATTTTCTTCCACTGCTTATTATAATGTTATTCCTATATTTCTTCAATATGAAAACAGGCCATTGACAAACTTCCCATTGTCCCAAGTTTGCTTGAGCTCATTGGGTTATTGTTTGCTTCGGTAAGTATACTGGTTTTGTCATTTGTACAATCTATTCCTGAGGGCTCTTCTCAATTTCCTGCAACTACTAACTAACATGGGAATTTTTTATTTCAGTGGTTCACGTACCGATATCTCCTATTCAAACCTGATCGGTGAGAAAGTTCTTCAATACATATCATGAAATGTATTCATGCTTTTCTTGTCGAATATAAACCATTTCAGTTGATTTCTGTTAGTTTATAAGTACTGAGTCAGCCACGCTTCTTCACTTCATCTTAGAGTTTTTCTGTTATGAAACCATCTGGTTTTCGGACTTCTGCGTAGGTGACATTGATGCTAATGACTAACCCCCCTCTCTCTCTCTCTCCAGGCAAGAACTTTCTCAGAAAGTCAGCAAGTCGATATCAGATATCCTGGGGCAGTAATGCGAAGTCCTCAACCCAGTAACTTTGTTTCGTTATCTGTGCTGTGTTTGTTGTAAATGTGTAGTATTTAGCTCTCTCTATTGATGTCATTTTCTGATTATGAAATAATCCCTTGCTGTTTGTAATGATATGTTACTGGATAAACAATCTCCAATTCAATGTCCTTTTATTTAGTGAAGATTGGATTGTTATTTAGTAATTAATAAAGGTCATGTCTTCACATATGCATCAAAGATTATTTTGTGTCAAACCGATTTTATGAAAATTGGAGGGATTTGTTGTTGGAGCTTCTAAATCATGTCTTATCCATTATGCTTAATTCAGAATCAACACTTTTTTTTTTTTTTTTTTTAATTTAAATGATTTTTGATGTAAACTTTTATTGATTTGACCAAGATGTTAAAAAGTATCCTGACACATTTTACAACTCTGTTACTTGATACCTGAGGCAATTTATAATCGCAAAAACTTGCTTGCAACTGTCGTACGGCCGTGCTTTGGGGTACGGTCGACCGTGCGCTACAACAGTGTATAAGTATGCTATTTTCGACTCTAAGTATGTTATTTTTTTTTTGCGTACTGTTGTGTTGTGGGGGCGCATGTGTAATGCATGATATGGGGCATGGTCGATAGTGCGTCATACAAATATGTGAATTTTAGTACTGTCATACAAATATGTGATTTTTAGCTCTAAGTATGTCTTTTAAGACTATAAGTATGTGTTTTTTTTGTTGTGGTGCACAGTTGACCGTGCCCAAGACGCGATCGTGCATGTCCCATGCACGCAAGACCAACTCATTTATAATTTGTATACCAGATCATTTAGGATATACAATCTTCATTTATTAGAGATAATCTTAAATCAAAAAAATATTGAAGCAATAGCCTATACTTTTTTGAAGAACTTAATAATAATGTTACATAAATATTTATTTATACCTTATGGGAGAATAATATTTGTCTATTCTATTATTCTAGTAATTCAAGGAAAATCTAAAAACAAAAATTATTTAAGGAAAATATAGGGGAAATTTTTATTTGATCCCAATAAAAAAAAAAAAGAAGAAGAAGACATCTTAATTAATTAGGGAATAAGTTAGCGGGTCACCCGTTAGAGAAGCGGTGCAACCCAAATGCCGAATTTCCCAAAATCAGATCACCCTTCTGCAATAACTTTCCTTCACCATAACAAATCACTCTCTCCGCTGCAATTTCCATATCAGCTCCGATTCGATCTCTTCGATACCAATTCCGCATTAACGGATTGCGAAGGTTCTAAATCTCAAATTCTCTCTCAACCCAAAGATTGTTGTTTAATTCTCTTATCTCGCACTGCTGATTTCACATCATTTAAGCGGTTCTTGAACCTGAACAACTATCAAATATTCGATCTTTATCTGCATATTGGTTTTCTCCTCTTTTTATGTGTGAATGTTATAAGAAAAGCACAATTTAGCGAATGTTTGTTGTAGTTATTATTATTTTTTGGATTGCCAGATTTCGCATGCTGGATGATGTAACTGTGATTTTCGGACGGTCGGATCAAGCGGTCTGATTGAAGATATGGCGTGGTTTAGTGGGAAAGTTAATTTGGGGAACTTTCCCGATTTTGCGGGGGCGGTGAATAAATTGAGTGAAAGTGTGAAAAACATTGAGAAGAACTTCGATAGCGCCCTTGGCCTCGAGGAGAAATCTGATGCTGCCGGTAGTGAAGGAGAAGGTATGAGTTCTTGGTCTTGGTTTAGCCATATTCCTTCTGTTTGTGCATTTTTGGTTGTGTTAGTCCCCATTTCATGGTTAATGTGAATTATATCATGTATTGAGTTGGAGGGTAAGCCTAGATTTGTCGGTTCTTTATCTGTTTCACTTGGTATTTCACTTACTAAATATTGCACTTGGTATTTCACTTGCTAAATATTGCACGTATTTCACTTACTAAATAGTTTAAGCTTATGCTGAATTGCTGACGAATGTATCGGTGTCTAATGTTTGGTGCTTCTACTATGGCCTTGAGGTTTTATAAGGGCATAATACAACTAGCACATTACATACGTAAACATACACACATATGTTTTTGAAAAATTTGAACCCAGTTAGATATTTTCAATTAGCTAAATCTTTTTGAAGCTACTCTTGTGCTAAAGTTATTATGTTGATTGCAAGCTATGATTGTTGATCAACTGGATTTACTTAAAGTTCTGAATAACAGCATCAGGAATATGGCCTCTAGCTACGGACAGCAAGGCATTGTTTGAACCTATCATCGGGTTTATGGGTCAGAAAAGTGGGGAGAGTACTCTTGAGCAATCAGAAAAGTCTAATTCTTCAGAGCCTACATCCCCTGTCAGGGAAAAGGAAAAAGAAGTTGAGGATAACTTCTTAGCTAATCAAGTAAGTGAACAAGCTTCTCAAGGAGAAGAAGCAGATGAAAACTTAAGACAAGTAGATGTGGAGACAGGATCTGGTGAGGAAGTAAAGGATAACAGTGCTGAGTCAGAAGACAATGCTGCTGCTGCTGACCACAGTGAACCTGAGGTAGTTTCACCTTCGATTCCTGTTGAAGTGTCTGAGCAAAAACTTGATGAGGTTGAGCATATTGATCATGAAAACAGTCTTCAAGAGGAGAGACCAGAAGAAGTACTTCCTACATTGTCTGAGACAGTACAATCCAAATCCACAGATAATCTTCAGGAGGACAAGGGGCCAGAAGAAATGTCTTCTATGTTGTTGGAGTCACAACCACAAGAATCAACAAGTCCTGTGGGTATTGTTGGAGCTGATACTTCTGTTTCTACAATTGATGATGCAACTAGCTTGCCTGAGAGCATAGATCAACAGAATGCCAAAAAAGAGGACACGGAAGATGTTTTTCCAGCCCATGCTCAGGATGCATCTTCTGAAGTCCCAGCTGAAAGTAGAGAATCATCTGTTTCCAATATTCCTGATAACACCAAAGAAGCTGAAGACAATTCTCCTAACAAGTTACCTGTTTTACAATATGACAATGTGGAGTCTCCAAACAAAGCCTCAGATTTGGTTACACCTCTCGATGATACTGTTGCTAATACAGTTGAGCTAAGGCAGCTTTCGGAGAAAGATGCTAATGTAAAAGAACGACGGCTGAGTACAGGAAGCAACTTGTCTGATATCACACATTCCGTGGCTGAACTTGAGAAAGTGAAGAAGGAAATGAAAATGATGGAAGCTGCATTGCATGGAGCTGCTAGACAAGCTCAGGTATTAAAGCTGCAACACTTATTCTTGAACTGTAGCATGTATTCTGTGGCAATACAAAATTGTGTGCCATATTATGATCGTATAACCTTCAAAACAGAGAGAAGGGAAGTTATTCTAACTGAGATTAAAACTTTTATTAATTAGATGATTAGCTGTTTTGCATTTGGGTCCCACTTGTTGCATAAACGAAAATGATTTGAGTACTAATTGTAATTCATTGAATGCTAAAAGAAGTGCAAGGGCACATCCATTGTGGAGCCTTCCCAATATAAGATGTGTGTGTTAAGAATGTGCTTCTTCCACAAATGGACTTTACTACTGTTTCAGCAGAAGCTGGAACCAGATCAAATTATTTTTCTTCATTTAATTAGTACTGTGCCTTTTTTTCTTTGTTTTCCTCTTTGAATTATGAGAGCATAAGAAGGTAGCTTATAAGTAGGACTGTAGAGCAATCTCGTTACAGTATTTTATAATAATTCCTTATTAAAATTTTGTGCACATGAGAGTCTTGTAATTTTCCATAAAGTTTTCTTGTATTTTTCCTTAAAGGGAACATGCGTGAACATGAATTTTCTAACCTTTTACTTAACAGGCCAAGGCTGATGAAATTGCAAAGTTGATGAATGAAAATGAGCACCTGAAGTCCGTAATTGATGAACTGAAGGTGAGCTGACACTCTTTTTAACTGGCTTTTGATTGTCCCCCAAATAATGGTTCTTTCTTATTACTACTACTTTTTGGTTTTACGAGACAACTGATTTTTTGATGCAATGTAGTGGTGCATGTTCAGAATAACAGTCATAAAGGCTATTTCATTTGCCATGTGTGATGACCAATAACTGTGATTTTTATATTGCTGATGGTGATAAAAGATTTGATGCCTGGGACCTGACCATTGATATTCAGAATAGCATATAAATTCTCAGTGATCCATTTTTTGCTGTAGCTAGTTATGAGTTCATATGTAAGTTTACACCGGGAGGATTAGCTATTAACTATCAGCTCTGCTTTGCTATCAGATCATTAGTTGATTTTTCTTGGTTCTTATGCAAATAGAAGTATTTTACCAGGATGTATTCTTCCATTTTTCCCCCATAGGTTTAAGTTAGTTAATAAGGCTGTATAGTTCCTGCACAGAATACAATACAAGGCTTTTGGTTTTTTACTGCTGAACGTTCTGTTGAAATTATAAGCTTTAGAATAAATGTGCATTGTACAATTGTTATAACATGTATTATATCACATCTAAGTTTCTAAAATTTATGATCATCATTTAAATTCTTGTATGTAAAAACTTCTCAAGTTAACACAAGATATCTTGTGAGTTCTAACTAGAATTGAGAAACAGGCAAACCAAAATGCCTGTTCAATCTGGTCTTCAATATATGAAAGGAGCATGGGAGATATGTAAGAATGGGCTTAAGAAAAGCTTCCCTTAAAAAAATCATCTTCACTTATATAGAAAAATGAACAGAAAAGAGAAAGAAAGAAGAATGGTGACATCTGCCTGTACTCACGGTGCTAGGAAAACTGTGGCATATGAAGCAACATGGGGGATAAGTACTTAGAAATGAAACATTAAGGGTGATCATGAAAAGGAATGCCTGCTTATGATTTCAGACGTGACTTGTGAGGACATAATAGCTGAGAATGCCAGTTTTTTCTTCAAGTTTATTTGAGCGTCTTTCTGATAACACTTAAATCTCTTAAGATGGCTTCTAGATTCTTTTTTGCCATCTCACTTTAAGATTCTTTTTTTTTTTTTTTTTGCATTATTCAGCTGTCTTTATGACCACATATATATGTGCATCTATTCTTTTCTTGTACATGTTACTCCCAAATGCATTTTGACAGTGTCGCACATTTTGCACAAACATATTTACAGATCTGTAAGTAAACTATTACTTGGGTTTGATTTACAGAGAAAAACAAATGAAGCTGAAGTTGAATCTCTACGAGAGGAGTATCATCAAAGGGTATCAACACTTGAGAGAAAGGTATACTATGGCAGGTGCTATTTCATGTGTACTTCCATTCTATGCATAATGAGTTTAGATTTATCACGTCAAGGCATGACTGATATGACCTTGGAAATTCATATAGCTGCAATCTTGATGAGTCTGTAGAGGTTTGAAATACTTATTGCACACTATTACATTGATGTTTCTCATGTATCATTAATTCTTTTATATGTCTGTCTGGTTACCTGACTTTCAGTGCATCTGTTCAACTTTTTGATCAGCCTGAATATTATTTCTTTTTATTTCTCTGATGTCCAGTCCGTTAAACATACAATGATTTGCTATATGACCTTAATGATGATTGGGCAATTAAAAGCCGTTTTGTAGTGCTCATCTACAGCAAATGGACTGTAGTCCATGCTTTGTTTAAATTGTTAAGGAATCAGAACATGTCATCTGACTGCTTGTTGTGTATCATTTGCTTCAATTTCCTCGACTGGGACATCTAGTCCTCAGTTCTTTGCAACTTATTGCTTGTCTATGTATGACCTATTTATTTTTGAATAGGAAAAATTACCTTATTTAATCTAAGAATGTTTGATTAGCCATTTAAATATTTCCAATTTAATTAGAAATATAATTATTAAAAATTCAATATAACAATGTATGCTCATGGGTTATGATAGACTGTACTAGCTTTGTTTGTTCTGTTTAGTATGCAGATGCTTGTGTTATATTCTCCTTCAAGTCGCAATGGAGGAGCAAAGTTTTCATTCTCCATCTAATATGTTGAAACTTCTGTTTCTGGAACATGCGCTAGAGCTAACGTGGGCGTCTACATTATATTTGCATGCACACATAATGCCTTGCCAATTGGTTCTGTATTTTTCTTAAACTATATTGGATTTCCTCTGGTTCATTGATTTCTGGGATTCCATGTTCTGGCTATTTGGTTTGTTTATGCTTCACACGTTTTAACTGCTACTTTTGCAGTTTTGCTGATATATGTTGGTAAGATGTTGTATATATTTGAATATAAGTGCTACTGTATTATTTCTTATTCATTTTCACATGATTTATTTGAACTGCATTATTTCAGGTTTATGCTCTCACTAGGGAAAGGGATACACTGCGAAGAGAACAGAACAAGAAAAGTGATGCTGCAGCTCTTCTGAAGGAAAAGGATGAAATAATAACTCAAGTGATGGCTGAAGGTGCGGAACTATGATCTGGGACAATAGTTTTGGTGCATTTTTATCATTCAGTGGTTTTAAGCGGCTTGAAAATCTACCTTTCTCACATGGAAGTGTAAAATTAGATATTTTAGGGAGGTGGATTTAATATTGAGTATGGTAGATTTTGGGATAAAAGCTTTAAAACATGAAGTACCTAAGAGAGATTACAACTGAGTGATTTGCCTTCTAGAGTTTAACTGTATATATGGAAATTACTATTTACAAGACAATATAGCTTTTGTTAATTGGAGATGAGAAGTTCTCTGGTGATATGTTACTCTATCTGGTAAATTAGATTAAGGCATTTACTTTATTAATTTTGGTCCTACTTCACCAAGCATTCTCATAATTGATGTCAGAAAGGGCTCGTAAAAAAGACATTGGGGACTTATTGAACATATTGGCTATGTTCTTTGCCTAGTAGCTCTTATATTGTTGAAATGGTAGTCTACTAGTCTTGTCCTATGATTACATGATCTAGCACTCAAAACAAGAATGTAAAATTAAAGAGAAACTTCTTTCTTGAGCCGCTTATTGGAGCACCCACTGCTAGTTTTAGTATTTATAGGTTGCAATTAATTTTGAAGTTCACCATGCTATGATAATCCCCAGGTGAACAACTCTCAAAAAAGCAGGCTGCTCAGGAATCTCTCATGAGAAAGTTGAGGGCACAGGTGTGCATTTATTGGATTGATTATTAGACTGAATTTTTTTCATCTGAAAATTGGACATGGCTCAGGTCCATGATGCATTTCTCTTAACTTTTCTTGAAAGCTAGATTAGAGAGCTTGAGGAAGAGAAGAAGGGATTGCTTACAAAGCTACAGGTCAGTTTTCTTCTATATGGCTTATTCATGCTGAGACTTTTAACACAATCATGACATGTTATTTGTATATATATGTATATGTATATATAGTTAGTTTGTTAATGTTTTACCTTTATAGTTGATTTTCCTGATATCCATCAGTTATCTTATATGCTTATTGTACTGAGTCTCCAACTTTTATGCATCTTCTGAGATGATTAAAGTAAGTGTCCAGTTTTTTTGCCTTTCATATTAGATCTAGATAACAAGGTCTCGGATTCAGGATTCTGTTTACTATCAGCATTGTTTGCAGAAACTGCAAGTTTTCTGAACAACCCAATAAAAGTGGTCAGACTATGATTGCTTCTCTCTTATCCACTATATCAGTCATTCATATTGTAATAATCAGTTAAAATATGTTTTCAATTGGGTTCTTTCTTTTGCATCCTAAACATCATATAGTTCTGGAATCACTTGCATAATGATATGATTTCCACTAAAGTTGTAAGAGGAATTAAATGGGATGTCTTGTCTTTGTTATATCATTATAGTGCTTGGACAGTATTCTTCTGTGTGGCACTCGTTAATTACTGTTTAGCATGATGGCATTGATATCCTGTCATTGGACATTGAAAACTTTCGATACTTGATTGGTCCTTTTCTCTTCTCATGTTTTTTCTTTCATTCTTTGACAGTTACCTATATTTATCTGCATCTCTTATTTATCAACCTCACGGTTATTGATGTCATTCCTAGGTTGAAGAGAACACAGTGGAGAGCTTAAAAAGAGACAAGGCAGCAACTGAAAAGTTGCTCCAAGAAACTGTGGAAAAAAATCAAGTCGAACTTGTGACTCAAAAAGAATACTACACAAATGCTCTGAATGCGGCAAAGGAAGCTGAAGCGTTAGCAGAGGCACGGGCAAACACTGAAGCAAGAACTGAACTGGAAAGCCGTCTGAGAGAGGCTGAGGAGCGTGAAAGTATGCTAGTCCAAACACTTGAAGAATTAAGGCAAACTCTCAGCAGAAAGGAACAGCAGGTTGTTTTTTTGAGAATGATTAGGGTACTAATCCATCCACAAATACTACAATGACAATTTACTTTCGCTCCCTGCAGGCAGTTTTTAGAGAAGATATGCTTCGTAGGGAAATTGAGGATCTTCAAAAGCGATATCAAGTAAGTGTGGTCTTTTCAATGATACATTTATTTGCACATATTGTTGTCCGTTGTCTAATACAGAGTTACTTGTCCCTAGGCAAGTGAACGTAGGTGTGAGGAGTTAATAACACAAGTTCCTGAGTCTACCAGACCTCTTTTAAGGCAAATTGAAGCAATGCAGGTTTTACTGTGTGATTAATCTTTTTTTGGATGACTAATTTGCATGCCTTGTTTTAACTATTGATTGCGTTAACAATTAATCTCAGGAAACAGCTGCCAGAAGGGCTGAAGCTTGGGCTGCTGTAGAGAAATCTCTAAACTCCCGGCTTCAGGTTTCTAGACAAAACTATACTCTATGCTTGTCATTTTACTTTTGAGAAATCTGAATTCACTCTTGATTTGATGTACAGGAAGCAGAGGCCAAAGCTGCTGCTTCAGAGGAAAAGGAGCGTTCCATCAACGAGCGTTTAACTCAAACTCTATCTAGAATAAATGTTCTTGAAGCTCAGGTATTCACTCTATTACTTGATTGAGGTTACTGAGCTATAGTTCATTTTGATGATTAGCTTATCCTGGGGGATTTCTGCAGATATCATGCCTTAGAGCTGAGCAGACACAACTAACAAGATCTCTTGAAAAGGAGAGACAGAGGGCAGCAGAGAATAGGCAGGAATATCTTGCTTTGAAGGAGGAAGCTGACACTCATGAAAGCCGTGTACATCAGCTTGAAGAAGAACTGAAGGAATTCAGGAGAAAACACAAGGAGGAGCTGCATGAAGCGCTGATGCATCAAGAGCTTCTTCAACAGGTAGAATGATTTACTTTATGTTCCCTGTGAAATGCCAGAAACTAATTGTGTAATGTCTATTCTGTAGCTGTGGTGTTTATACTGCAATCTTTCATACTGTCTTTTGTTTCTCGGAACAACTGTTTTGATTCCTTATGGTGCTTATGTATTAGAATTTCTCTTTCATATCATAACAGCCTTCCAAGTCTCCCCATAAAGATTTAATCTTGGTTGCATGTGAAAAAAATGCTTCTTGGGATTTTATTTATCTTTTTAAATATTTATTTTTGGGTTAAGTATGCACATGGAGTTGTGCACTCTTCAGATTTACTATTAGCGTTTGCTGTCCTGCTGATTTTAGTATGACTTCCATACATTATGACAGGCAATTACATTCTTTCTGTTGGAAACTTCATTATTTTATTACAAATAGTATCAATACTATGAAAGCTTTTTCTGCCTCCTATAGAAATAAATAAAATTGTGGCTCGCTTAACTGAAATGCAGGGCACATGCTTTATGTATCAGTTAAAATGTATTTTGACTTGCTGCTACTCCTTCAGAAAACGCAATCAAATTCAAAGTTTTTTGTTCAGCTGCCACTCGTATTTGTTCTTTAACTCCAATAGTAGTTAGAAAGCTGCCCAATAGAGCTAAATAGATGGTTGAACACTATACATTTCTATCATGTGATTTTCCTCATGATTATTAATTCAAGTTATACTTCCACATGCTAGCTTATTGAATAAGATCATTGTATTTTTAACAGGAGCTAGATAGGGAGAAAACTGCTCGTTTAGACCAGGAAAGGACTGCCCGTGTTCAGTCTTCTGCTGTACCTGATCACAGTCCCATAGCCAGGCAGAAGTCGACTGCATTTGAAAATGGTATTTCGTCATTAACTATATGCAATTAACTTTTATATTTCGTTATCCACTGTGCTTCAACTTTTATATTTTGTCATCTACTGTCCTTTGACAATCCACTTCAACAGGTAACTTGACTCGTAAGATTTCAAGTGCAAGTAGCTTGAGCAGTATGGAAGAAAGCTATTTTCTGCAAACAACGTTGGGCTCATCTGATAATTTCTCTGAACATAGAAGTGCTGGGGAGGGTACCATGAGTCCATATTATATGAAAAGTGTGACATCAAGCACTTTTGAAGCCGCTCTTCGTCAAAAGGAGGGAGAGCTTGCATCTTACGCTTCTAGATTGGTACGAAGTGAATCTCTGATTCGCTGAGTGACTCTTCAATTGTTTGTGTACAAGTTCATGGTATTATGTTTAGCATCCTTCTTGTAACTGTAGCCTTTTATCCTCCTCAGGCTTCTTTGGAATCCATTCGTGACTCTCTTGCTGAGGAGTTAGTCAAAATGACTGCAGAGGTGAGATTTTGGTCCTTTTCCATCCCTGAGCACATGGGAAATACCCAGATTACTTTCATCTTACAAGCTAGTTCAGTTAATCAATCATGTATGGTTGATAGAACTTTGTTAGGGTGCTCTCTACTTGTATGATGGTTTAAATTTATTTATTGATTATACACTGTAGTGTGAAAAGTTACGTGGAGAAGCTGCTACACTACCTGGTATACGAGCAGAATTAGAAGCACTTAGAAGGAGACACTCAGCTGCATTGGAGTTGATGGGGGAACGTGATGAAGAGGTATGTCAAATTTTACCCTTTCCGATTGCCAAAAATAATCTTTATATTGTAGGTATAATATACTCAAGGAATTAGCTTTATACATAATGCTGCATGATTTTGGATTCGAAGAAACTAAGCTTACATTTGTTAGTTGAAGCCAAGATTACTATTGGTTGTCATATGTGGAGAATGACATCTACATCTTGAGCGTGTTGTGGATTACTAGTTGCCAGAAAATTGATCTGTGTTAATCTACAGATGGAGAATGTATTTCTCAACCATGCAAGACTATCATATCATGTGGAACCTTCTTTAAATGAAGCTCAAAGAATAACCTTAAGTCCTTTAATGAAATTTATGCAGCAATATTTATTAGTTCATCTGAACCATATTTTCTGTTAGTTGATCAACTGCTGACATATCAAAGTGGAAATTTCTTGTAGTTGGAAGAACTTCGTGCGGATATTGTTGATCTAAAGGAGATGTACAGAGAGCAAGTAAACTTGCTTGTGAATAAGGTAAATGCTCCTATCCTCTTTGAAAATGTTGACTCCTAGTGGGTATTATTTCATTCATTTCATGTATCCATTTCTTTTCTTAATATGTTTGCAGATTCACATACTAAGTTCATCGATTGGTGCTTCATGATAGTGTATCGATATGGCTGGATTTTCAATTTGTTGCATTTTCTTGACACAGTATGTTACACATGACATTTCTTCGGTTCACTTGATAACAAAACCTTCTGTTTATATGACAGCGGGCTTGATTTTTAATAGACACCCGAGCCAAAAAAATTAGTATACATTTAGTTTATTGATGTATAGCACGATTGGTCCTTCGCGTTTCTTGCTGTGAGTTATATATATAACCTTGGTTTTAACTGTGGGAATAGCAGGATTCAAGAATGGCTCTATTATGTACCCTTGTATTGCTTTGCCATGAGTGCTTTGATTGATGCTATAATATGTGTGAAAGCTGCCTCCAACCACTAATGTTCTTGGCCTCTTCTATTATTAGATAGGAAGTTATTGATTGGATTATTTCCTCATACCTGCTTTCTAATTTGTAAAAGGTTTTGAATTTTCTTTTTTTCCTCTTTAAAATAGAAAGCATGACATTAAGTCTGTGGTGGTAGCTTTAAGTTGTGCTTACCATGAGCAGGTGAGCAGATTCTTCTAATAATAACTTCCATTGTTAACAAAATTGCAAATATCAAAAAGTACATTGCTTTGGAGAATATTAATTTGAATGTAAACATTGTGAAAAAAAAAAGGTTCAACATTGTATCCCACCAAATTATACATGTCCATGCTTCTGTTATATGGTTGAAAAGATTGCAAACTCAAGTTTAATATGGTTAGTTTTTGTAAAATTTCAAACTAAGAAGACTCGAGAATTTATATAGACATTTTCTTATTAGTAAATCATAAAAACTAAACAAAAATATTACTCTCCCTTATCTTTAATTATCAATGATGCCCATGTTTGTCCCATATAGCAGGTATTATACATGTAAAATGTACTTAACAAACTTAACAATTTTTATTGCATTATAAGTGGAAGAAAAATTATGAAAAGTGGAAAAAAAATTGTGAGAAAAGATAATAAAGAGGGTTAAAAAAAGCGTCCATTTTTGCAAGCTGTTGCATTTAGAGATTGGACAGGTTCATGAAACAATTCCAACAATCAAGTGGATAATTATAGATACGGACATGCATAAATTGCTGCTATTACCGAAAATATCCTTAAACAACTATTTCATTATACAAAAAATATTATTATATATTAAATTCCAAAAGGGTATATGAAGCTTTCATAGCTCAGTTGGTTAGAGCACCCGTTTAGTAAGCGGGAGGTCTTGAGTTCGACTCTCAATGAAAGCACACCTACTTTTTCCTCTTTTATGAGTTTTGTCCCTTTTGAGAGTATGTTCTCTTAATGAGTTTTGTCTCTTGAAGTTGAGAAACATCCCTTAGATGGTAACAAGAAGTTATATTAAAAAATGTTGATATATTTGATACATCTTTAATTGTACAGATACTACAGAGCTCCAATATCTTATATTGAATTCATAATTTAATTTCAATAATTAGTTCTAAACCGCTGTGTGTATTCCAGTATAAAGAGAACTAGCAGTACACCCGCGCAATGCGCGGGTTGTTGTATAAAATTTAATAATCTTTAATGTTGACAACATAATGTAATTATATATAATTTAAATGTAAAATATATATTGCTTTTAATATCTATATTAAAAAAAATGTTAATATTGCAACTTTAAAATTATGTTATTTTAAATAATTATATTTGATAAAATCAGAAATTTTGAATGCAAACAATTTTGAAACTCAATATTTTAAATTTGATATAATTATATATGCAATGTAAATAATAGATTATGAATTTTAAAATAGATATGAATTTGATATAACATGCATTAAAAATGAAATTTAAATGAAATTACGAATATAATTAATTTATAAATATAACACAATACAATATAAAATAATAAAATAATAAATTGAACATCAATATTCAACAATTAATTAAATAATAAATATAACATCAATATTCAACAATTAAATTTGAAAATAAATTTGAATACAATATATAATGATAATAATAATAGTTTTGTGTTTGTTAGTTTTAATTTCTAAATAATTAAGAAGTGATTTATTATACTTACTAATATGTTTTGTTCATATTTTTGTTCTTTATATTTTAGAATTATTTTTAGATGGATTTGTTCAAAAAAAAATTAAATTTATTCCAAAATGTAGTTTATATTTAAAATATTTAGCTTCCAAATAATTTTTACATTTTAAAATAATAATTTTTAGATTTTTTAAATCATGTTTCAGATTATTTTAGAACAAATTCTAGTTTTTTTAAAACAACTTTTAGATTAATTATATCTCTTTATTTGAAATAATTTCGAATAAATTACCAAATATTTTTATTATTTTTATTAAGATATTTTTTATTCAATTTATTGATATTTATATCTTTCAAAATTAATATTACATATATATTTTAATTAATTTTTAAATTTTAATTGTTGATTTTAAATTGTGAAACCTTGTAATTATTATTAATTTTAAATTTTATTATTATTTTGATATTTTTATAATAGTTTTCAAACTTTTAAAAATTTTATAACACCTCGTAAAATTAATTTTCGATTTTAAAACTATTTTCCACATTTATATATTAACATTTTAAATTAATTTTCCAAATTTTTAATTTTTGACATAATGTTTAAATTTCATTATTTTCAAATTTTAATCACATCATTAAAATATAATCATATCCTTAAAGTATATGATTACCAAAGTGAATATGTATGAAATTATGTTGGTGTATGGTGCTAAGTTTCTCCACAATTTATAGATGTGGACAAATCTTGTTTAGTACTTTTCTTACTTTTTTTTATTTCCTAAAAAAATGTATTGAGTAAATTTAAAATTATGATGCAAGGAAGTGAATTCTATTGGATTAGGGCCCACAATTGAATTTTTAAATATTATTATCATAACATTTTCTTGTAAATGACATAAAAAAATGCATGATTACATATAAAATATTGTTTTTTAGAGCCTACAAAAAAAATCAAAAAAAAAATATTTATACAATTTGATGTGACATTTTTAGGAGGGAAAGTGGCAAATCAGTAAAATTTGTCAACTTCTCTCCTTTTATAGTATAGATGGTGTTGTATACTAAACCACATTATCATTAGCATATCAAATACCAAAAAAATATATATATTGAAAATCATATCAAACTAATATTAATTTGCTATTACCAAGCTTTGAACATGTTGTGATTCGATAAAAATCAATACAACCACCATACTAATAAAGCTATACATATGAACCTGCTAATATAGCAATGTCATCCTGGCATACACAATCTTTCATCTAAAACTCAAATAGCAGCCTGTGTAATAAAGACATAGTAGAAGAACATATTACAATATTGAGAGAATCTGCAGTTCTGCTAAATCAATAACATGGATGCTTGTTTACTTTGCTCAATGATATATGAAGCTGTGATCACCTGCTGTTTTGAAACTAAATATATTAGTTATCGGATTTATACCATTCTTCTAGTGTTGGAATTGCCACTCCAATGTTTGACATGTCAAGAACGTTTGCTGGACATGGAGAGAACACAATTTAGCTGGCGATTAAGAGTCTTAATTCGAAGATTATGAGCAATGCCAAGTATAAAGCAGTGTTATAAAAGATTGCTTCAAGTGTTTGATGTATAGCAAGTATATAATCTAACTTGAGATAGTCAAATCCTTCTCATATTACAATCTTCCATTTGGTGCTTCATATTGGGAACTACATTAAATAAATTATGACATATGAGTGAACCGCATAAACAATCCAATGAAGTTACATGATGATCATAAAAGATTAAATTTTTAGGATCTGTAGATTATGAGATAATATTCATAACCTATGGTCAGGTTTCTCCGAGCTAAAATTAGGTCCAATTGCCAAAAAAATCCAAACCATTGCAATATTTTGTTATTTTGGCGATTCTTGTAAAATTGTCAATCCCTTCATGATTTTATTTGAGTGCAATTTTGGTCCATCTATGAGATGAGTGTAAAGTTATCTTACATGGATCTGATATTAAGGGTTCTAATTGAACATCATCTTTACTAATGTAAAATTAGTTTAACTTCCAATGATTGCATCTTCCACATCATTGAATGTCACCTAATTTTGCACTCATTTCAATTGATATAAATTGCACCCAACAAAATCATGACTAAATGACGATTGTAAAAAAATTGACCAAAATAGCAAAATCTCAAAAAGGTTTAGACTTGACTGTAAAGCCTTAAAATAAATCAAATGACAGGGTCACCTGATAGAGATAATCAAGATCTTCTATTTAGTTCTACACTCTTAAAAGAAAGGAGATGAAAGTAAGGCCTAGCATATCATCAGCTTAATTTAAGGGAATAGTTATTAGCATATTACTAGCTCAAATCTTGGCCATAATGTTAGGGATGATATATAAGTAGTGGATGAAAGTTATCCATTGTTATTAAGGCTTCAAGTTGCCTAACAGGAGTAGTTTCTCCTGGTTTATTCTGTTAGTTTTACCCCGAGCTTTAATAAAATAACATTTCATTCATCATTGTGTTTTCTTTTAAATTATTCTTGCTCTTTTCCTCTATCATCACCTAATTCTCTATATTTTAGAAAGATGTAAACTAGACAAATCTATACTTGTTTATGGTTAAAGGCTTATTACCGACGTGTATATCAGGTGTAGCAGCCGCAGTGGCATCAACAAGAAGAGTAACCTTGTGATAATCCAATGCAACAGCATCAAACACAGTCTGTCGAATACAGTTTGGTGTTTGAACACCTAGACAAGGCAACCAACAGATTAAACCATAATTCTATAAACACAAAACACATCATAAGCTAAAAACTAAGACAAAATCATCAAATCTTTTTGAATTATATTACCAGTGATTACTAACTTATTAATTCCAACACCCTGAAGATATGAATGGAGATGTGTGTTGAAAAATGCACTAAATCTTGTCTTCACTAGCTTATAATCACCATCTTTGATAGCTAAGCCATCAACCAATTCTGCACCCACACTACCCTTTGACGTTGGTTTTGGTTTATCATCAGCGTACAAATGCCTCCGAAACAGTTCAACATCTCTCCCCAATGGATCATGCTCACGGACAACCTACAAGTATGAATTCTGTTTACTCAATTTTACGTATCCACATGATTGAGTCCTCCGGTTTCTGAAATAGTGTAAAAAGAATTGCTTGAATCATTGCTCTTTGACTCGGGCGTGTTCTAAAATAGTCGAGGGATTTCAAAATGTTTATTAACATTGACAAAGTCAGGAAAACCTCTAAAATTATTTCAATTCTATTTTTATGATTCCTCACTAGATCAAAACCTCAAATGCAAAAGTTCAGTTACTTCCCAACTCAGTAGCTCATTCTTTTCAGTGAAAAGAAGTTGAAAACATCAATTCATCAATTTCAGCAATAGAAATAATCTAGCTTCAGAAACTCAAAAAAATCAAAATGCAAATTGATTCTACTTTAATATAGCAAAACAACTCAAGATTTACACGATTGAGGATCTGCATTCATTGTCATTTGAAAATTATGATTCATAGCAAGCTCAAAACTTGAAAGACAGAAAATTCCATTTCTTATACCACTCAACTCAGGAACCCATTCTGCAATTCATACAGTGAATCACAAATTACAAAACTTCCATTCACCAACTTTAGCAATAAAATGAATCCTAATTGACAAATTCAACAATCCCCTTTAGAAATCAATCAAAATGCATATTAAATTTTACTTCAATTTAAAAAATCCAATATTCACACAATGAGATTACCTAAATTTGCAACAGAAAATTGAAGAACTGAAGCAATTAAAGAAGAGGCAAACAAAGAAAACAAAAGGTACCCAAACAATAGGAATTCCACGGCTTCTAGCTACTTCCACGGCTTTACCAACATTAGGAACAATAGCTGCGCCGCCTTTCACATACATCGGACCACCAGCCAAAATAAAATCCTTCTAAAAAACAATAACAATAAACAAAAAAGAGTGTAAAACCATCAAACACGCGAATGAATAATGATGAGTAGATAAGCAAAAAAATAAGTATAAAATGAAGAAAGCAACACTACCTGCATATCAATTACAAGAAGGGCAGTGTTCTTCCACTTCATCTCAGCTTCTGCCATTTTTGCTCTTTTCCCTACTTCAATCAATGTTTTATCGCTAATGTTCATTGTTGAAGCTGAGTTTTGATTCTTGGATATGGGCCATTTGGATTTGTAAATATCGAGATTTGAGCGTGATTGAGGCCCAGTTATAGATCCATCTGTGAGAGCATATATACAAGATTTAAGGCCCAACTACATGGCCCACGAATAATGGGCCTATAGTTTTCCTTTTATTTTGACAAGAAGATGGATGATTCCGAAATAAGATATTTGATATTTTAAAATAGTTTTGTTAATACATTCACACCATAATTTTTCAATATGACACCATTTATTTGAGTCATTTATTTCAAATGTGGAAATAAAATTGCATGAAGATATAACTCACATTTGCATGAAATTATGATTTCCTTTTTATTTTGATAAGAAAATGGTTTGTTTCCGGAAAAACATATTTAATTTTAAAAACACAATCTTTACTATTAATTAACAAATACTTTAATTTTTATTATACAAAAATAAAACACATTTATCTGAATGATATTTTTCAATTGTGAGAATATAAAATCACAAGAAGAATTTTTGAGCTGTTGAGGAGTAGATTACAGAAACTATTCTCAAGTTCTGATTTATTCATAAATTTAGTCAGGCCCCTTCATAAATAAGTGAGTTTTCATTGATAGTCTGTACAAATTAAGTTCTTTGAAAAAAAAAAATGAACAACATGAAACTTCTATTCCACACGGACACACGTATATATGTTTCATTTCATATTTTAAAATAATTAATATAACGTACATGTATTAAATATTATTAATTAACAAGTGATGTGTATTAAATTCAATTAATACAAAATGAATACTGGAATATCAATACCCAACAACAAAAACTTCCGTGCAACTGGTGCACCGTGCAATCCGCACATTTATGTTATAAATGTAGTACCTTTATATTATAAATGTAACACTTTTATACATGTTCATTTTAAAATGTACAAATATTTGTACATAAAGGTACTACATACAACTCTGTGCACCAGTTGCACGGAAGTGTTACTCATACCCAACATGGGTACTTAATTTTCTGGCACTTATTGACAATGCTATTAAGTACTTAAAGATGTGGTTATCTTAAAATACAGAAGAATCGGCATCATTAATATGGTATTAATTATCCTTGTAAAAAGCAAAACCAAACAAGCCTCTCATATTGTTATTTTAAGTACATAATAAGTTGATGATTGAGTTGACCTTTATTTTAGCCACATATATATTATACACCCTTCAAATTCCTTTCAAGTGCCCCGTACGTTATACACGTTTTTTATTTAAAGACATCCCTTGAAAATAACGTTTTAGCTTATAAAAAAGGCCCCTTTTTGGGAGTGGAAAACAAGTGGATTATTTTATCAAAATAAAAGACCATTTAATTAGAATGTGGGGGTGACGCACTTATGACGTCACCAATACGAATATAAATCGTACACTCTATCATAATTAGATTTGTGAATAAGTGAAGAAATAAAATACAAAAATGGGTCCCTCTGATTACGTTATTGCAATCACCTGAGAAAAAAGTATGTATGTAGAGCCAGAAAAAAGGAGCAATCAACACATAAGGCATCTTTACAGTTTACACACACATATATATAGCTGGCTACATCTTTGACTTGAACGAAATGGTTAAGTTAACTATGGTTAGTTGCTAGGATCATAATGTCATTTAATTTGTTACTTACTATTAATCACATTAAAACTTTAAAAAAATCATAAAATTTTATATTTCACCGTTTTATGAATATAAATCCCACGAAATTAATTCACATTAGTCACGCCTCATCTTACAAAATTAAATTTATGAGATGGTCACACCATAATTATATTCATAATAGATTTGTTACTATTTAGTTATAATAGAAACATAGCAATTATTATTGAGTTTAAAAGTTATTAATAAGAATTTAGTTATACTTCCATTATAAACTGTTAAGTTTGAATATAAAAATATGTTTGCCTCTTGGTGTTTCTGCATTAAGAATATATCGTAACTTATAATTGGAAAACAAGTGCCATTGGAGCTGAAAGTATATTTTTAATTTCTAAAAAATAATTACTAAAAGCATTTTCAATTTTGATGATGTAGAAACGTTAGTATGAGATTCATGAAGATAAAAGTGAAAACATATATTTTGGCCCTTGGAACTTTCAAGTTTAATTTTACTAAATCATTGCACATTGAATTATTCTATATATCTTTTACTTCTTTTCTTGTTCACATTCAAGTACTTTTTGACACACAATGTGACGACCTTAAAAATTGGATTTAAATTTGACAAAAGTCAGTTTTTGACCATAACTTCAAATTATATTTATTTTGGCCTTGAATTGACACACAATGCAACTAAATTTTTTATTTTACTTTAGTGTAACTTAAAATTTATTTTACTTTGATATAAATACATAATGTAAGATTTCATTATCTTTGAAACGTAAACGCCATTCAAGCTCCAAACTTTTTATATGCAGTTAATTTACTCATCGACTTACATAATTTATATATATATTATTTAAAATCTCATTTTATTTATTTAAATTTGCAAGTATCGAACAAGTGTGTTCATATATATAGAGATGAGATCAAATGCACAATGTGTAACATAAATACATTTGCATGCACTTAAGTGTATGTAAAATGGAGAATATTAATGTCACATTTGACTACATCCACAAACTATAGATGAATATATTGTTGGAAAATTGGTTGTTGAAAGTGATGGGTGGCACCACTTTGACCAATAGTTAAGTGACTAAAAATTAATTCTTTTAAGGATTGGATGCCAAAAGAATATCTATTAAAATTGAGTTATTTATCTTTCTCTTTTTATATATCTATATTTTTGTCCATAAGTGGATCAAACAATTACTTTATATAAATTTAGTTAAATTGTTTAAAATAAATTAGTACTCTACCATTTATGTTCCTCTCACAATTTAATTAAGTTTAGTTATTTTTTTTGAAATTTAATAAAAGGATTATGATGAATATAATATTAGTGTATCTCTATATTTATTGTAAATATATCATTTTATTTGTAATTTTAAGTTCAATATATGTATTAATGTTAGTTATAATATTTTGTATATTACTACACATATTTTTCAATTTTTTTACAAAGTTTCCATATTTAAAAAAAAATGTCTGATATTTCCATCGAAATCGATATATCCGTCGATATTTCCGTAAAATCAAGGTACCAATATTTCTATCGATACCGATATTTTTTTCCTTGGCTGAGAGCAGCATGCTGATGCGCCGTGTGCAATATGCTGAAGCGTCGGGAGCAGTATATATGCTTAATGTCGGGTGCAGCAACGTGTCCAAAATGTTGAAAACGTCGGGTTGCATGATACAGCACCGTGAGCGTTTTTTGACCGTTTTTTCATTTTTGAACGAGGCATTAACTTGGGTTAAAAGACCCGTTTTTGGGCAGTGAATTCTCATCAATTTCAGGTATAATCCCCCATGTTAGAGACCTATATATAGGGATCACCATGCATCATTTTTACACATCAAAATCAAAACTCTTGTATTGTTATCCATCTCTGCATTAGCACAATTCTCAAAACACTAGAGTTTGTTGGAGCTCTCGAGTTTATGGTGCTACTACTCCAAAGACGAAGTCGTTTTATCTTTGGAAGATGATACGCACGATTCCAGTGAGCACTACCTTGGGCGTATCTTGTCTTAAGGAGAGAGGGCATCCTCGACTCAACTTACTACTTTGTTGCTTCCTGTTTCTGTTTTTGTTCAACATTCCTTTTGTAGTGTGCTATTTCCCAACATATATATTAATAATAATCAAAGCTCCTAACATAAACTTGAGCAATGGAGTTGGGAGTTAAAAAAAGGGGAAGAGCAATGAGGACATAATATGTTAAGAAAGATGGCATAATTAAAAATGAGACATTATTTTTGTGGATGAATTATAACAAGCTTGGCCCCTCATAAAATTCTTATAAAAGAAAATAAAATGCGGTTACATTTATAATATTGCAGATGGAGGTAGCTAGTAGCATCAAAGGCAGTCAAGCTCTTAAGTTGTTAAATATAGAATGACTGTTTGTGATGTTACAGCATCAGGACGACGTCGTTCCATCAAAAGCCTCCACCACCAAGGGCAGCTGGGGCCCAGTAGTCGGCGCCATTAATGTCGTTTCCAACGTTTTGAGTGCAACTTATTGGAACCAAACACAACCCTCTACTTCTCAACTCCCTTTCTGAATCCTGTACATACACATCAAACTCTATTATTTTTTTATTTTTTATTTTCATATTAATTACATGTTAAAACACAAGATATCATATTAATCTATAATGTCTATTTTGAAATATCATGAGAGACAATGAGTTTAAATAAACCTAGAAGTTTAAATAAAAACAAATTAAGTATTATCAATTTTGCAGATTTAATCTTGCTTTTTTCATGTGATAATATTAACAAAACAACTTTAATAATTAAAATCAATTAAGTTCATAAAAAGCTGAAATGGTTGTCTTTGCCTAATATATAAGAAAACAACACACAATATGCTTTACCAAATTAAAGCCTCTTTTTAGGAAGTGATGGATCCGATAAAGTATAATACCTGACAACCCTCGTCTGAAAATAAACAATTATTCCTTTCCTGAACCTGACAAAATTAATTGATAATTATTTTCAAGATTATCATTTAATTATTATCATTTTCGTGGGGTTTGATTTGATTATTCAACGACATTTCCATTTCCCAATACACGTGCGTGTGTGGTGGTTTAGTATATTTGTCTGATAAATAGGTGTATCAGTGTCTGAAAATCTTGGTCTTGCATTGGAAAATGTGAATAAAATAGTAATGTATTGAAATTACACTTACAGAATGTTGGGGCTGATGACCTGCACTTACTGATCCACTGCGCATGTAAGGGGAGCTAAGTGCCTGCATATTTTTATTCAATTAATTTAATTAATTCATATTTTAAAAAAAGTATAAAAATCCATTTTGTTGAATATATTTATTTGATATATAAAGAGAATAAAGAAATTTCAAAAACGAACATTTCAATTAATGTGTGTGTTAGTGCTTGTTTGAGGAAAATTACAATTTTAGTTCAAATTATAGAGCGGTTCCATTTTTGTCCTATTGATCATATTAAGATTTGTAACCTAATTATATATTTGTAATTTAATCTAGTGCTAAAGTCATCAGAATTCATCCCTCTTTCTCTCTACTTAGTCAGATTCTATATCCTATAGCTGTAGAACTAAATTGATAATATATATAAGAGCAAAATTTGGTTCGCCCTACATTTATCGGACTAAAATTGAAATTATTTGCATGTGCAAGTGATAGAAATGGAGAGAACTAGCATACATATGATTTTAACGCCTATTATTTTCATATATCATGATATTAATGAACGTGACAATCATACATATACATATACAGGTACATAGAAAATAGAAAATAATAGAGTGAATACCTCAATTTGGCCTTGAAGGAATCTAATGTAGCCAATGGCTTCTGACAGAACAGAAGCAGTGTCAGTCTGCAAAGGAGAAACATTACCTCCAAAGTCATTTTTATGAAAGCCTTCTTTCTTGTCAATACACATTCATGGCCTATTCTATACTCTAAAGATAAAGCTGATTTTCTACTTTTTTAATCTCTGCTTCCTTTCATTGTCATTAACTTATCAATCTCAATCACATGTCAGTTGATCATGTTTATGGGTTATTTGAAATAATTAATGCTCTTCTGCATATATAATTGTTCCTTGTGTTCAGAGAATAATTATACACGTACAATTTCAAGAATTCTTTTACCTTTCCAAATGGGGAAACGAGTTGGTGAAGTGCAGTTATTCTATCCCCCAATTTCTCCTTTCTCACCTGCATCAAATAATTAGTTAATTTTATAGGATGAAAGTCCATCAAATTATGTGTGCATTAAATACTAAAAACCCCATAATATTTTCTAGAGAGAGAGAGAGAGATTCCTTACCTTGAGAGCTGGTTGGGCTGAAGACTGTTGAACCCTAGCCTTCTTAGATACCCCACCAGTGTTTGTGCTGTTGCACTTTTAACAAAGGAATGAAACATGAATGAAAAAGTTAATAATATTCAAGAAAGCATGAAATTAAAAATGTAACAATTAATTTGCTAAAAAAAAAAAAAAGATTCACTGTAATTTAATGATAGCAGAAATTGTTATAAAGGGTTGTTTGCAAGGCATGTGCTTAATAATTACAGTGTAGTAATAATGAATTTGGGGACATCAAAATTCATCCTAAGAAATGATGGACCAGTACTTTTCCTTTTCCTTTTTCATTTTTTTCAAATAAATTGGTAAAATCTTGATTTCTCACCTCAGATGAATGATCTTGATTATGTTGATGATTCTTGGGTTCAAGGAGGGGGGGCTTGGGCGCGGAGAAATTCAAGATGTTGTTGCTCAAAGAAGTGATACAAGAAGTGGGTGAAGAAACAGGAATCACTTGATGATGATGATGAGGCCAATTAGAATTAATGGAGGGCTTGTTTGGGTGAAATTCATCATGATAATCATGATGATGTTGATAAAGTTGGGAGCTAGATTCATGACCAACTTCTTGCTTCACTGCATCAACATTAACTGCAGGATTAATTCTTGAAAAAGATGGATTCAAATTCACTAGCTGATCTTCCCAATTCTCCAACTTTTTTTGCTGCTGAAATATATTCCCACCATACTTCTCTTCTTCTCCACCTGATCCCAATCCACCCCTAAACACACACACACAAGAAAAATAAACCTCTTAAATCATATATGCTCATGTAAAAAATTAGTCTATATGTGTGTGTGTGAATCTAAATACATATATAAAATCTATGATAAATTGCAGAAAGACTAGTAAAAACAAGAAAACCAACTGAAAAAAATGCACATGCTAGAGAGAGAGAGAGAGAGAGAGAGAGAGAGAGAGAGAGAGGAATAATTACAGAAGGAGTTGGCTCCAAGACCTAACAGCAGCAGGAAAATGATGTTGTTCATGAGAAGGATGAGTAGTAGAAGAATTAGAATTAGAGTCATAAACAAACTGAGAAGAAGATTGTGGATGCATGTCATTCATGCTCCACCAATTAGGGTTTCCAGCCATCATTTGTCACTCTAAATTCACCACCACCAAATTAACTCCACCCACTACTGGTATTGCAAAATCCCTTTTCACTACCTCCTTAGATAGCTACTCTCTCTCTCTCTCTCTCTCTCTCTCTCTCTCTCTCTCTCTCTCTCTCTCTCTCTCTCTCTCTCATCAGCTTCTTGAATTATATGATGTAAAGATTTATTGTTTCATCACTTTCCCATATTTCCTAGTTTGAGCACCAAAACGAGGCCTTGTTGAAGCTTTTCAGAATTATGCTTTCTTTCTCAGAAGAAACCCCATGTCATTGTCAACCCCATATGTAATTTTATACAACTTGTGGCCTTCTGAAGAAAGCCAGTTTTTTTGTTTCCTCTCCCTCCCATCTCTCCTTTATTTTTTTCAAATTTATTTTTATAATATTATTATTTTAATATTCATCTCTCTCTCTCTCTCTTTTTATTCTTGCTTTAACTTTATTATAAAGTGGGACAGAAAAAAAGCTGATGGGGAGTGTTTCCAGGCCAAAAAACAAATGCTCGTGGAGCTTATTTCCTTGAATTGGGGTGCTAACTATCAATTTTTTTAGATAGGATAGGAATTAGGGTTAGGTTCTAAATGTATATAAGTTGGTGCATATTATTATTGTTTCTTTTTTCCTTTTTAAATCACCATCCTTAATTTCTTGTTTTATTCTCATCTGGGTGTGTTTTATACCTTTATTATATCGATGTATATCACTTAATTGTACATTATGATACCATCATTGTAAATGTGTGGTCCACTGATTAATGAAATGAAATATGTTTATATATATAAAATAGAATCTCATATGTGTTTTTAATAGTAATGATTATAATTAAGATCTTATAAACAGTGTCACTCAAACATAACATGTATGGAAAAATTCATATACCATCATATTACACAAAAATATCATTCATGATTACATGTAAAATCACATGCAATCATTCCCACAATCTGGAATGACATTTTTGTAATATATATATTAAGAAAAAATTGCAATTTAAACATATGTTGGTGTGACATATTTGTAAGAAACTTTTTCTTAATTAGATGGACCAAATAATTTGGTACTAAGACATCATAGATTTAGCATAGTGAAAATAAGAAACATTTCCATAAATGTAGAAAAAATCATTGATTTGTTCAAGGAATTTATTCTCTTGAAGGAACGTCGTTCTTTGACAATAACAAGAGGATTCCCAAGTTAACAATTAAAAAAAAAAAAAATTCTTTAGATAAAATTACAATAAAATGCTAGCATAGAATGAATTCCCTTTGAGGTTAATATATTTATTTAACTTGTAATGAATTAATGTTTTGCAATCTCACCTTTCCATCCTCCTAGCTAGATTTATTCTTGTATTAATTTGTAGCTCATAGCATATATTCATGTCGATTGAAATCTCTATAATCATTGCCCTTTCAAGTTTTTTATATTCATCAATCCTTTTTAAAAATTGGGATAATAGAGTGGAAATGGATCGATCTCTCGACCTCCTCTCTCACATTGGAAGTAAAGCTCTCCGATTGAGAATTAATCATTATCCTTTCAAGTCAATAAATGATATATATATATATATATATAGTATATACTAAGAGATTATTTAATTATAAATATTTATAATGAATAAATTTCCAAATTCACTAATTTATAATGGTTAGTGATTTGAAAATTTTGGTTGTAAGATAGTACAAAAATAAATGATACATGAGATAAAAACAGCCACGTAAGCGTAAGGTGAGTGAAATCATGGAATTGGGGGCATTTGTGTGACACTCGCCAAAAGTGGCCATAAAATACAAATTCCAGCGAAAAAAGAGAGATTGAAATTGGACATATTTTTCAATTACATGACTAAATTTTATAATCGGAAATTAATAGGATCAACAATCGGACACCGCCTCTAGGGTTGGACTAAAAATGATTTTTTCTCACCAAACTTTTTACTATTGGTCAAAATAACATAACAATCTAATATATGTATTATGTTTCTTTGACCTTGATCAGTTTTTCAAAAAAAATGCACTTCCGATTAAAAATAATTTTGAAGTTGAACTCTATTAAACTGTCATATTTGGCAGCTGACATATCCAAACAGGTGGACTCGTTAGAAAAAAAAAATTCAAAAATTGACCATGGTCAAAAAATAAACACAATATATACAAGTTTATGTTATTTTAACCAATATGAAAAAATTGATTAAAATGTCAAATAGAGTAAAAGCTGTGATTTTTTCGATAATTAACCTTTTTTTTAACCTTCCCAACAACTTAAAAATTAGTGCAAATTAATAATGAGACTAGTGAATTCCAAATTAATATCAATTCAGAAAACACAAATACATCATTAATCCATATGTGATGTATTTGTGTGTGCGTGAGAGAGAGGCTTCATGAATATTATATTTGTAAACCCATAAAGAAAATCATGATAATTAGTTTGAAAATTACATGAATCGAGTACGATTTACTTTTGAAGGAATTGGGAAAAGCTTAGCTTTAGAGTTTAATTTGTATATGTTGGCAGTCATTTTCTTGTTGACCTTAAGATTAATAAACAAAAGAACAAAAAGTTGTTGGTAATCTACTCTGCCTCTTTTTAAATAAAAGGAGAATAATCTTTAAAGGATTGGAAGATTAATTTAATATTTCCAATTTAAAGCCACCTACACCTTTCTATTTATTTATTTATTACATAAAGAAACCATTTGAATTGAAGAATTTGAAATATAAACATTTAAATTTCCTTTCTAGAGATGAATTTTCAAATATATAAAATAACTTAAAATTTAATTTAAAATAAAAATGATGAATTTCAGTAATTGTACTACTACAAATTTCAAATTCATGATTACCTAATTCTTCAATTCAAAGTTTCCAACACAACCTTATGGGAATCACTCTATGTATAGTAAGTTTGATCTTATTTTGGTAAACTATTATATTATGTACTCCCATTCCACTTAAATATTTTCATCTCGATCTATTTTTCATACAGTTTTCAAATTTATTTAACATACTTGGAAATACATAATAATGATTTTAATTGATAAAAATAAATATTCAAATGGCTAATTTCAAAAAAACATTGAATAAATATTCATAAAGGAAAAAATTATACAATAGAACTTTAGCAAAAAACAATGAACTATCTTTTATGAAAAGAATGAAGTAGTTATTTGTACCATACGAACTTGAAATTGAGATGGTGTGTATTCAATTATCACTTTTAAAATAGTCAATATATTTATATAGATAATTATCTATCAAAACGGAGAATATGAGAGTTTTTTAAAACAATAATTTTATTTAAAAATAAGAAGAATTTTAAAGTCGTCTTCCTAAACAAGAGGAAAAAAAAAAACCATCAATAGCAACTCAACAAAATGATCATGAATGAGATCGACTTCGTTCAAGACTTCATGACCCCAAGACTTATTCGTAGAGATATCATGGCTTTAGAAAATATTTCTCGACAATTTCGCTTTCAAAATTTGCATTTATTTAGTTCAATAATTCTTTGCTAGAGTAACTTTTTCCAATTTTTTTAATAACTAAATTTTCATTTGGTTCCTGTCATTCCAAGATGAATAACACAACATGATATAATTGGGGTCCGACTCAATATGGTATTCTTTATGAAGCTAGTATTAATTTAGTTAATGCAAATTGTATGTAAGACACTTTTCATTTTTTGATCACGTCCGTTTTCAATTTTGGTCATATATATTTTAATTCTTTTTCAATTTCAATCCAATTTTGATTGAAATTTTCAAAATTGTTGACGTGGCCATCAAAATTTGTCTGACACGTTTCAAACCATAACTGTGAAAATCGAGTTGGAAGCTTGTTCTAATCTCAATTGTCTTGTCATCATCACACCAAGACCGTCTTTTTCCATTTGAACCAAATACAAACTACTGACATTTACAATATATATATATATATATATATATATATATATATATATATGTGTGTGTGTGTGTGAAATTAAAAGTAGAGATGCTTGTATAGAAGTACACAAACAAGTTTGGCATTTGTACATATAGTGAATTGTATGAGTCCATGTTATCTTCACGGAATGAAATCAGCGGTATAATTTGTATTTTTTTGAATTTTATTGAGCTTTCAATTTGTTTTTGTCGGATGATTTCATGATGTCCTTCTTGGTTGCGTACTAATATTATTGGATTTGTGATATAAATCAATCAAATAAAATTCCAACAATTAAGAATTTTTTTCACTTTTTTCAGATGACGTGTGTCAGGTGATGTAGAATTTTCCGTTTTTATCCTTATAAATTACTGATTTAGCTAGTCTTGAATGAACTATTATCATGAAAGATGTGCAAACTCAAGTTGTTTTTCGAAGAAAAATAATAGTTTACACCTTTTTTACATAATTACCTATTTTTTCTAGTCATTTTTTAGTTAAAAGACAAGATACCCCTAAAAAGTAGCTAAAATTGATGCTTTTTAAAAATCTTATAGTCAAATTGAAAGAGTATTTTTTATCGCGACTGAAAAAATTTATTCTTATATTAATGGGTGAAGACATCATCTTTATCTCAAAGTAGGAAAAATAACTCTCAACCCTTATTTTTTATGCATAATTTATTTTATTTAAAAAAAATAAAAAATCTCAAGCTGAACTCCAAATCTTATATCAAACGATAAGATAAAAACAAAATTTAAGTTGTGGTACTAAATCAAAGCTAAAACAAGTTTTTAGAGATTAATGTGGAGCACAGCATATATTAGTTGACATGAATGAATAGACGTGTTTGGGATCCTTGAGCGCTTTTCAATTGGGATTCTTTCGCCTTCCAAGTTGGTGTGGTACTAGATGAAAGAATCCCTATTGTGGTGCTCTACAAACACGATTTTATTCTACCAAGCACATGAGAATAAAATTCTTATATATCATTTAACAATTGACCTGTAAACATAATTTGGCTGGACATGGGATGAATCCCTTAAACTGCAACTGCTCTCATGTATTGAACTTTGATCGATCTATGGGATATACGAAAATTTCATTCACTCAATGGAGTGGAAATTTTCTTTGATAAATGAATCATGACTTCTTAATTTTAACACTGATTACCGATTTTGGGCATTTTTCCGTACATCATTGTAGTCGTGCTTTGTTATTCCATCCACCTTGTAAGATAGCTCTTCATTGATTAATATTGTTGTGAGAACCCACGTGCCGTTGCATAGCAACAACAGGCTCATTGCACCTGGAGCACCGAAATGTCATTGTTGCGGAGCACCTCGTTCGAAGACAGAAGTAGCAATACCTGCCAGTAAAATTTATTGATATTGTTTTAGGAAAGTGAGTTCCAAGAACTATATGAGAAACCTAGGTTTTGAATCCCTCCATTACAATGGAGAAATTCACAATTAACTGTGTACTGATAATCTATATGTACTTAGTCAAGATGAAGGATGATAATAAAGTGAAGTGTAGACCCCAGCTTCATGACCCTTTAACAGGTATAACAGTATAGCAACTATATAACATATATAACAAAAAGCCGCTAGATTCCATATCAGTCAAGTTCTGCATAATCCCAAGCAACTTAAGAAGTGCTGGCAAAAATCTTCTATATGATGGTTTTCAGCCTCTTGAATACTGCAGTTGACACCATTGCCATTATATAGGTTCGACTATGTTAGATTTTGCAGTACTATAAACTCCACCATTTTAAAAGCAATTCTAAGATACAGATTTTATATCTGGATAACCGAAACTAAGACTATATGCAGAACTTCATGCAGTTGTGGAAGGTTGATCTATCAATGTTTGGAGAGGAATTTGTTATATTTGGTTGGTAGTAAATACTTTAGCCTAATACCTCAGCTGCTTGCTAAATATAAGAGTACTCAGATGGTCTGTCCAACCTCTTTTCACGTGCGTTTTGAAACTCAGAAAAAAATTGTAATCAAAATCACATCTAAAGAGAAGGGATTAAGGTAAGAGGATTTCATAGATAAAAACCATTGCCTGTATCAATTAATCAGGCTTTGATATTTTGATAGATGCACCCACATGAGCTTCGAGACATTCTACTCATGGACTCTTGGGAGATGCCTAATTTCAGATTTCATAGATTTATTTGGCTTACAGATAGTTCGTATACAGTCGTTCCTGAACTCTATGTGTACATGCTTCATGGTTTAATTAATACACGAGTACGGGTCCACCACAAACCCCCTGTCTTAGACGAGCTCCACCACCCCCCCCCCCCCACCCCCAACAAAAGAAAGGAAAGAATGAAAGAAAGATGATGATAGATGCAGATGCATGAAAATTTTTGCTAAAGATATACAAAGAAAATTACCTGTGCTGACATGGGAGAGCTAAAAATGGAGTGGTTGGGGTGGCTTGGCAGATGGGGCATAAAGCCTCATCTCCCTCTGAGTTTGAAGATTTATCTTTTGAGAATGGACGGAGAACTTTTCTAAGAGATGATGAATTGAGAAGAGGAAGAAGCAACAGCAACATTTCCTGCAACATCAAACTTCAGTTGGTAATGAATAGAGCAGGTACATGAATTCAATGGAGACAGAACACCCAGATTACCATTCAAGTGAAGTAATGAACTGATTAGCTAAAAGAACCATCCCAAGGACCCAAACAAAAGTCTAACCAAATAAAAACTGAATAGAACTAAGTTATAAATTACTTTTCACAGTTCCAATTCATGAGGTCTTGACTCCTAAGGGTAAATTGCAACCAAACAAGTTTCTTCGACAACAGAAACGACCAAACAAGTTACAGCAAAACATTGCATCATAAACTACACTCCTAGATGGTATCACTTACCCTTTAAACCAACAGAGTTATACAAAATAAAATAAAAAATCAATTAAAAGTTCCCTTTGACAAAGTAGGGCATAAATGTGTGGAAGAGCATACATCTCTATATATAATTGGCTAAACAGTATTTATAACTACTGAACATAAGAGTGACAAGAGAAGTTACCGAAAATTCATTCCAAACCAATTGCCGATTCATGTACTCAAAGCTTACAGCTCGATTCATATTAGGGCCTCCATAGACAAGTCTTGCTCGTAAGGCTCTCTCAATTAGACTTCTATACCTGCATGTGTGTGTATATATAAGAGCAATTGTTAGTGTCAACCTTAGTCTAGGTGCTCATCAGTTCTAGGAATGCTTGCAAGTAATAGAATCCTTCATGTCTGCGCACTTGACAGTACTTCAAAGGAACCAACTCCAACCAGTGTATTTGTGCACAAAGAATAATGAGTAATATCCTATAGCACTCAAAATTTCAGTAAAGCATACAAAAGCCCAAGTGACCAAACATACCATAAATTAAGCATTGGATGGTTCTGAACTGATGAATTAGCTCCTAAATAATAACTATATGTGTGTGCGTGTGCGTTATGATTAATTTGGTAATGCTCATCTCTTTTCTTTCTTAAATGAGAAAATTCATCTTCTTTCATAAAACAAGATACCGGACAATGTTTTGAGTCAAGTAAATATGAGTGTTTTCTGCCATATACAAGTGTTGAGGTGTGCAGGAGATATATTTTCTTTAGCCCTTCTTATGTTTTGCATCTTTATACACACAATCTGCAAGATTCTTGCTTTTACTCTACACAAATATAGGAAAAATATATGGTGCAAGTTAACACTTAACACACAAAATTCTCTTGAACTACAGAGGTAAAAAGTTCTTCATACATCGCTAATTAAAGCAAGAAAAAAATCTCAAATTTATCTTGTGGGATAATTTTGTACTGTTTGAAGATACTTTATAAAATGCTATAGACAAACATATAAAGCTTTGTCAAACAATGTACCTCCCCGTCGATAGAAATATGAGTAGGTTTCCAAAAGATGCAGCCTTGTAAAATCCTTCAATGCGTTGTAAGAGATACCAACTTCTATGAGCTAGTGATCTCTGGACAAAAAAGAGATGGTTAGAACACCACCTGTGAGAAGATACTTCCATTTGGATATGGATATTGGGATATGTGTGAGTTGTGTATTATCCATGTTGCATGTCTTGCAAGTACATTTGACTATTGTTGTATTTTGCAGAAAAAGAAGAATGAACACACCTGTTCAGTGTCACCCCATCTACGGAAAGCAGAAAATGACTGAAGTCTTGCCCAAATGTATTGACCACCAACAGTCGCAATACAGTACCAGATCTTCTGAGAAACAGTTAATCCTGGCCCCTCTAGTCCCGTTCTAACTGTAAGATTCAATGGATAGCAATACCAAAAGATTAATAAACAAAATATCATCTTCATCATTGGTAATTTGTAAACACTAAATATTAAATTTCTCTACTCTCTAAGGGTATGTCAAAATCTCAAATCTTTGTTTGTTAGGAGATTTAAATTAGGATTATAAAATCTACTCAAATACTACTCTATTCTACAAAAAAACAAGCCCTACACTCTAACCTATTAATACACAAATTCCAATACACACCTAAATTTCTACTATTACAAACAACCAATCATTACTATTACATCAACTAACACATTAACTTTTTCCAGCATTGAATTGACATTTGCAGTCATAATCATACCCTATAAAATCTCATAACAAACACAAATTTTAATTATTTACCTTTATTTACAAATCCTAGGATTTCAAAGTCGAATTTCCCCAATCTTACATAATCTCCAAACAAATATACCTAAAAGATTAAACTATTAATATCACTGAATATGGAGTGGTATAGAGTTAGATGAAACAAGGACCACTGGTTCACCTCTAATTCCCGCTGAATCACAATAAAACAAAACGAGTTTTGCCTCCTTGCTCTAGAGGGGGTAGGGGTAGGGGGTGGACTATGTAGGGGCGTGCTAAATATAGCAAGGGTTCCCCTGCTAGCATTGTAAACTTTTAGATGACGCTGCTATTTCACGCCACTTTCACAACCATGGAAAAGAAAAAGGACCTAGATTATAAGTTTCTCTTCCCACCCGTAATGATTAAAAATTCTTGAAAAAGAGTTTTACATGCTTTCGTTACTAATTAATGTGACTTGCATACGACAAGGTTGTTGAAAACAGTCATATAAGTTGTCTCTCTCCCTCAGATCAGCTCCCTAGTAGACTGGAATTTCAGATACAGTGTGAAATCTAATCGATTATAGTGTCTCGAAGATAAAAGGTAACAGCTACGAATAATTCTGATAAACAGGCAACATCCCCAAACACATAAAAAAGTAAATTAATACATAGGTTTTGAAACAATGACAAGCACTAGATTTATATTAGTTTCATGGTTGATATTAGGACTCGGATAGTAGTCAGAAACTTTGCTTAGAACAGAAGAATATAGGATCAGTATGCAAAAACTTTGCAGAGATAAATTGGAAAGTTTTGTACAATAGTTGCATGTTCATAATGTCATTCTTTTCTAGAAAAAAACATCATGTCATCAGTTTGACCTAAATATTCCTGAGAATGAAGTTATTTGCATCATATGATACCATCAATTCTGAAAATATATTACATTAGTAATTGTTATTCCAATCTATTGCAAGCATCCAATCACCAAGTCCCAAGTCTGAAATATTTAAATTAGTCCATAATTACATATAACATATTATAGCCACGATAAAAGATCAAGCAAATATGAATAACTACAGTCTATAAAAGGATATCTACAACCAAAGTAGAAAGAAACTAATTAAAAAACCACTGACCTTTTCCCCTTGGCTCAACCGCACGTTCATCTCTATACCTCAAGTTCATGAGAGCATTACCAGGAGTAGGCTTATCAACCCATATAGAAAATCGCCAAATAAGAAATTCAAGAAACGCATCAAGTTCAGGCTCGTATTGAAATAGCATTCCTGGCTAATCCCAAAAACAGAATAGAGAAATCAATGCTTTTGAACTCCCATATAATTATCGAAACTCTGGACCAAGTCACATGATTAACAACATTATGCTTACCTTCATCAGAGAAAATACTTTAACCAACTGTTCTTTTAGCATGGCTGACATTTCAATGTCTAGCCTCCCAGCATCAACCTGATTAACCCTAGATATCTCAATTGGGATCAATTCCTGCAACAAGAACCACAAATACAATCACAACTCTGTCAAACAACAAAGCAACTACTTAAGGGGGGGAACCATTCAGGTTCAACAATCTTGGGCAGCAAAAGCATTTAGGCCAAATAATACTTTACAATCTTAGTTTCCTGATGCAGAAGTATCAAAACGAATGCAATAGGTACAACCAGGTACAGAAGCTCAACCGAATTAGGATAATCGATCAAAGTAGAATCTACCTTCTTACTCTCTTCCACACTAAAACAACAAAATGCTATCGAAAAAATAAAACAATAAGCATTCACAAGAATCATTTACAGTTGACTAATTCTCATCAATATTGTAAATTACACACTGAATTACCACAAAAATCTCAAAACTTAAGCTGTTACAGGAAAGACACCTTAAAATTTCCAACATAATAACTAAGCCAGACTAAAGGAGTTTAGCCTTTTTCCATATTATTTACTCAATTTACTAAATTATATCAATTTTCTTCCCCAAAAATTACATGACAAACATATATATTAAGAAAAACAATAACTGAAACAGAGGAATAAACTTGTTTACCCTGGTAGCGGAGTCAACAGATTGCCATTGAGGAAGTAATTTCAGGTAAGTATTGTACCACGCATCTTCCGGCGGTGGAGGATTGATAAAAGTACCACTGTTGGATGAAGATGATGAAGCTAGGGTTTGCCTATCCATTTTTATATACTTTTCTGTAATCTATTAGAATTGTTTGATGTATTTTGCTGGATTTTTGTAGCAGGAGAATTGAGAAATGGAGAAAAAATGGTGGACTTCTGCGTGTGTTTCTAAGCTCTGCAAAATCACTGATTTTTCTCACCACGCAGTTTGTAATACTTATGTCTTAATCTGCATCACACCACCGAACCATTTTGTCCTTTCTGGACATCAACTAAGATATAATTTTCCTTAAAAAAATTATATACGAGATAATGAAATTGAATTTAAATTACGGGCATTTTCGCTTTTATCCGAAGGGAATCCCGCATCTCAAGAATACATTGGAACCTGCAAATTTATTTTTCTTCTGTTACCCTTTTTTTTTTTTTTTTGACAGCTAATTAAAACTTTACATAAACCCAACACACGACGCATGTAGAAATATTCATTATTTATAAAAAAAATTATTTCTTCATAACTTTGGTGCTCTTTATAGTTGAATTGCGGCTACATAATTAGGTCTAAACGCTGTAATACGCTGTGAATCTATATATTATTGTAAACGCTGTAATACGTACATCAAAATAATGAAGATTATTTTTATAAAAAAAAAAAAATCCAAAAACACTGTAATTAAGAAGGGCCACACTACAACATATTATTGTAATACTTGATTAATTTGAAACTTAGACTTGTATACTTTCGGATAAATAGCATGCACCTTATAATGTAAGTTATGTAACATTATCAGGACATTTTCACTCCAACCTTAAAAGTAAAAATATTTATTATCTTTTTGGATATATATTCTTAATCAAACTAACATATAAAATAGGTTGCTAGCTTTAACTTCATATAGTTTTAGTTTTTTATTTATATACTTCATATTTTTGTTCTACATCACTCAGTCATTTCCAAATTATATATTATAGAAAAAAGTATAGTCACTTATCCTAGTATAGAAATTAACAGAATTAGAAATCATAAAACTCTAAATTACAAGTCCCAAAAAAAGTGAATCAAAAACAGTAGAATTCTAAGATAATTAAATTGTTTGACATGACATGTGCTGTGACATATTTGTTAAACATGTGGATTCCGGTCATCGAAAACTATAAATATGATTTAAATTACAACAATAAATAAAAATCGTGATTCTTTTTGCATTTATTGAAAAATGGGAATAAATCTACAATTTTTTTTAAAATGGTGATTTTTTTTTTCAATTACGCCTTATTTTAATGTGGATAGTTTTGTTTGTTGTGTTCTTTCAAATACACACATAGCCGGTTTTTTTTCTTTTTCCAAAATAAAAGGCGCTCTATGCCCATTTGCACTTGGGCTTAAGATTATTCCAGAGCACAACCATATAGACCAGCCCAAATAGCTCAAGGTTGACATTTGGCAAATTGGGGTTAGCCTGGATGATAAATAGCAAACCTTTTAACAAATTTAATGAAAATGCAATATATATATATATATATATATATATATATATATATATATATATATATATATAAAACAATTCAAGATTCTTTCTATGTATATATAATATATGAATAGTATAGTGCTCATGTGCACCAAGTGTATGGATCATAATCCAAGCAATTAGGCGTGCGTGGGTTGAATCGAGTCTGATCTGGCCCGAATTTGCGCTCAATTTTTTTTTTTTAATTTTTTTATGTTAACCGAGTATAACATTTATGTACACATATTATAGGGTAATTCTACAATACACCGTTGTATTAATACACCGGTGTTTTTTTACTGCAGTAACTCCTCTAAAAGATATTTTTTGTATTTTAGGTTGTGGACTTGACTGTTGGGTCTCTCTACACTCATTTTAAATCTTGGGTTGTAATAGGTCCCTTCAACATGTATTTGATTTTGCTTGCATCACACCACACACAAACCATTGTAAATGAATTATGGTGAAAATATTGATCTTGCTACATGCATTTCGTTTGCATGAATTAAACGACACCAACAATTGTATTGATTTAATTAATCATTGTAGATCAATTATTCTGTATGTATAAATCCAAATCATTGTAAATGAATTATCACAAAAATTTTGGTTCATTTTGAATTTATTAATACTTAATATTACATGCATTTCGTGTGCATGAATTAAACCACACCAACAGTTGTATTGATTTAAATAATCATAGTAAATTAATTATTATGTATATATAAATCCAAACCATTATAAATGAATTATTACAAAAATATTGGTTCATTCTGAATTTATTAATATTTAATATTTGAAATGAAACGTGTATAAACAATGAATTGTTTTAATTTTAATCATGTATTAAGAGATCCACATCATGGGAACCAAATGATGGTGGCATTATGTTGCATGGTAACTAAAGATGAAATCAAATATTTATTTCATAGATTTAATATTTTATTTTACCTAGATAATATTTTGTGAATATAATGTGCAACATGCGTATGAAATCCAAATCTAAGTTATATATTGTTGAGATATGAACATCCATTCAAATCAAATGCAAATCTGAAAATGGCTTCAGATACCAACATGCGTATCAATTATTGTAATTAAATCGTATACAATGTATGAAAATATCAAAAATATATCCAAATTGTAATCTTTATAATCAAAAGGATTGTGGTAAATCATAAATCATATGCAATCCGCTAAAATAGGATGCAACCAATATGAGATGAAATATCAACCACACAACATAGAATGATGCAATAATGATTTTTAAATGGATGTAACAACGATTGTGAACGGTGATGACATGCAACCAATGCAATTCAATGATTTTGCATTCATGTATAATTAATTACTAACAATACATTACCAAATTAATATCATAACACCAAAGTGGACGCAACAATGATTTTGAATGTATGCCAACAAATAATTAATAATAATAATACATTACCAAATTAATCTCACAATACCAAAATCGATGCAATAAACATACTTTTTAAATGGATGCAAAAATGATTTAATCTTGCACGGTGATGACATGCGGTCGATACAATGATTTTGAATAACAATACATTGTCAAATTAACAACACAACACCAAGATGGATGCAACAATGATTTTTAAATAGATGCAACAATGATTTTGAATGCATGTCAACAAATCAATTAATAATAACACATTACCAAATTAACCACAACATAAAAATGGATACAACGTACAATAATTTTTAAATGGATGCAAGACTGATTTTGAACGGTGATGCCATGCAGCCGATGCAATGATTTTGAATGCTTGTATCAATGAATTAATAACAACACCAAAGTGGATTCACACACAATGATTTCCAACTTTGATGGGATACACGTATCAATTAATTAATAATAATACATTTAAATTGATTCAAAAATGTGTCACTAATATACGACTTTTCAATGTAAGGTAAGGTAACATTGTGTCAATTGAATTGACAAAACCATTGTTACATTTATTTTGTGTGCGTGTATCCTTAATGATTTGTAATAGAGGCATATTACACAATTTTGTGAATTCGACATCGCATTGATTCGTAGAGAAACTAACGAATCAAATTGGTTGATTACTTTGTGGTATTTCAAATAATCATAGACAACCAAACTTGTACAATCATGAGTTGTGGATGCAATTTAGCAGTATAGTTTAGAAGCAGTTTATCAAAAAATTTAATAAGACGATTTCATAACAAATACCCAAACACATTGAATATGGGTCTCAAATGATTCATAATAACGAGATGCATAATACCAACAAATTCGATTGCGATTTTATGGTTGCAGGTTATTGCTATATACAATCAATGAAGAAGGTAGATATTGACTACATTGTCTATGTTATTACAGTTGTTGTGGGAATTCTTAATTTTTATAGCAGTAATTTTTGAAGAAATGTGAAAAAGTTAAAATGAAAATGAAGGGTTATGATGCAATGATTTAAGATCCAATGACTGAAATTAGTGGTGTATTAATACAATTGGTGCACTATAGAAGGTCCCAATATTATAACATTTAAGTAAAGTTACTTAAAAAAAATTAGTATAAAAAACATAATTAAAAGTAAGGATGACAATTTCCTCGCGGGGAACCATCCCCGTTGAATACCAATATTAATGAGGCGGGGATTCCCCAGTCAAATCGGGGAATGGGGAGGGGATAGTGAATCCTCATTCAAAAATTACGGGAATGGTATGGGGATGATATTTATGGTCCCCACCCAATCCCCGACCCCAAAATCGGTCTAATTTATATAAAACGTTGATTCTCCGTTCCCCATTTAATATTATTTAAATATTTTAGTATATATAACAAAATTTTCCATAAGTACTCTAAATCCTCACTCCTCACGGCTTATTTTCAATTAATTAATAATTTAATATCTAAAATTTCAAATTGAAACTAAAACTTTGAATCAACTTAAAACAATCAAACTTGTTAGATTGTGTTGTCATTTTAATTATGTTTTTTATACTTTTGTTTTAAAGACTAGATTTATGATTTCAAGATATTTGATGTTATGTTCGATTGATATTGCTCATGAGTTGTTTTAATTGTTTTGATATTTATTTTATTGAAAATTATTTTAAAAAAAAATTTGACTTGTAGAAAATTAAATTTGGGAAACCCGAATCCCATGCGGGGAATCCGTTCCCTGAACGGTGAATCCTCATCCTCGTCTCAAATTCCCAAAATGGTGATGGTAGCGGGGATGATATTTAATATGATAATTTGGTTGAACGGTAAATCCCCATTTCCGTCCCACATTCCCAAAACGGTGATGGTAACGGGGATGATATTTGATATGATAATTTGGTATAGGGATGGTATATCATAATCTTTAAGTGATATTATAAGATTTTTTTTACTATAAAATTCATATAGTATGACTTAACATTTATTTTATAATAATTTAACATTTTAGTTATATTATTTAACATTTATGTACAAATATTATAACATTTATGTACTTAAAGAATAACATAAGATTATATTATTATAACAAAAAAGTTAAATTATTATATATAAAATCTATATTATTACAATATAAAAGTTTTGAAAGGTATTATAAGTATGTCATACATAGCAAAAGATTATACGAATATAACTGAAAGGTTAGGTTCAACAACTAAAAAATTAGACCTTACGCTCAACAACTAAAATATTAGACCAACGTAATAACGAAACTAGGGTTTGGACGCATAGGCGTCCGTGTGCACGCGTGAAATGCACTCCTAAGACCCAATTACACAAATTTAGGATCCGTACACCTGGGGAAAACATTCGTGAATATATGTGTATGTAATAAATTAAGTACAATATAGATCACAATTATGATCACTAAAATTAAATCTAAACATATATCAAGAAACGAGTGATTTCACAAATAAACCAAACACAACCAACTAATTTCAGTAAATATTTGTGTTTCCAAAAAAAAAAACTCTTAAATTATGGGTTGACAAAAATACCCTTATACAACCTCCGTAATTCCAAATCAACCTCATCAGCCAATTTCCCCTCCCCAAATCTTCTCAAACCCCTGCTCAAAACCCTCCCCAGATACTCTTCAATTTCATAAGTGGACCCCATCCCACTCCTCTTCATCATCTGATAAACCTTGACCGTCGATTCCTTCCTCCCAGCACCAATCAATGCTTTCACCAACCTCAGCAGTCCCCTGCTCTCGTCACACGCGATCCTTTCCTCCTTTTCCACCTCATCAATCAGCGAATCAATCTCCGCCGTCAATCCACTCCTGGCCAACGCGAGGACCATGTCGGCGTACATGTTGAGGTCGGTGCTGTATTCCGATTGGATAATGGAGAAGACTTTGGCGGCGATGGCGCACTGGTCCTGGCGGAGGAGCTCCTTCAGTGCGGCGGTGAGATCGGCTTTTAAGAGACGGGAGAGCTGATGGGTGGGGAGATTCGTCGGGTCGGATCTGTAGGCCCGTTTTAGGGCTTGGATCGCTTGGATTGCTTCGGTGCTTAGGATTCGGCCTTTTAGGAGCGGGCCGCGGTTGTCGCGTGGGCCGCAACGCACGGTGGTGATGCGGCGGAGATTGACGGCGGTGGTGGTGGAGGAGGTGGAGAAGAGTGTGAAGTTTGAGGTTGTTGTGGAGGCCATAGGTGGTGGTGTAGTTGGGCGCTGAAGAATTGGATGAAAAGGATAAGAGAAGGCAAGGAGGTGTGAATGACAAAAATGTCCTTTTTGTTTCGTGGGATTACTTTAATGACTCCTTGCCCTTTAAAAGGAAATGTCGAATTTTCAAAAAATAAAAAAACGTCGACAGCAGGATTCGAACCTGCGCAGGCAAAGCCCAACAGATTTCGAGTCTGTCTCCTTAACCACTCGGACATATCGACGGTTATATGTTTTATTTATATCAATAGATTTTGATTTGGTACCTTCATGAAAAATTTAATAAGTGACATTTTGAAGGAAAAATACTACCGGTAGAATTATTTATTATTATTATTTTTTTAATGAGGCAAAACCAGAAGAGGAGTAGGGGAGACAAGGTTACACGCTACCAGCACAGCGCATCTGTTTCGGGTACAGAGGCGACGAGGGGTGCTAACCCGGCCACCTATTGTAAAGAGGTTTAAGAGAGATAAAAAATCATCTTTGTATTGAATCTCAAAACTGATCAAATACAGAAAGGATATATATATATATATATATATATATATATATATATATATATATATATATATATATATATATATGACTAAAGCTTACGTGGAGAAATTAACCCGAGGAGCTAACAAACTAAGCTAACTAACACTATAACTAATTCTGCTGACATGGCACATGCATGCATTTATACATTTGCAATATATCTCAATACACCCCCATTTAACCTAAACCAGTTCTATGTAAGGGAAGTTTTGAGCTTAGCATCTGAAATCTAGTTATTGCTAATGACTTAGTGAAAATATCAGCTACTTGATCTTCAGAGGGAATGTATCGAATCTCTAGTTCTTGAGCAAGCACTTTTTCGCGTATGAAATGCACATCAATCTCTATATGCTTCGTTCTTGCATGGAAGACTGGATTTGAAGCCAAAGCTGCAACACTCACATTGTCACACGAAATTATAGGAGAAGAATTTTCTATTGTCACTCTTATTTCCTTCAAGAGAAACTTGAGCCATATAACTTCTGCACTTGTATCGGCTAAGGACCTATATTCTGACTCAGCACTTGAACGAGACACAACTTGTTGTTTCTTGGAACTCCATGCTATAAGATTGCCACCAAGTAGGAGACAATATCCACCAGTGGATCTTCTATCATTAATTTACTTGCCCAATCAGCATCTGAGAAAGCTTCAAGAACTAGTCTCTTTGCAGCCATGAAGTTAAGCCCCAATGTAGTGGTTCATTGTAGATATCTAAGTAGATGTTTGCAAGCTAGCCGGTGTTTGACAGTAGGAGCATGCAGAAATTGACTCAATTTGTTGACTGCAAAAGCAATATCTGGCCTGGTCAATGTGACATATTGCAGAGCTCCAACTGTGCTTCTATACAATGTAGGATGATCAAAAGCTGGACTATCCTTTAGATGAAGTTTCTGAGTAGATATCATAGGGGTAGAAGTAGATTTGCACTTGATCATATGTGTTTTCTGTAGCAAATCATTGATGTACTTGGTCTGAGTGAGAGTGAATCCTTTTGAATGCCTATGAGCCTCCAATCCAAGAAAATAATGTACTTCTCCTAGTTCTTTTAAAGCAAAAATGTTGCCAATGAGATGAATTACTTGTTGTATGTCAGTTGCATCTTCACCAGTGACTAAGATGTCATCAACATATACTAGAACAAACAACAATTTTCCATGTGAGTAGAGTATTGTGAACTGATGATGGCTCCTGATGAAAGGTAGTACTCTGAGTAGTAAACACATTTGGTTTAAAAATCCCTCTTTTTGATCTTGTGATCATATGATGACCAGGCTGATCATGTGAAACAGACTGATCTCCTGAAGATGAGTGATCTCCTGAGGCATGTGAAGCAGACTAATCTCCTGAAGATGAGTGATCTCCTGAGGGTGAGTAAGCTGGATGTGAAGAATTCTGCCCCTCTGAAGATGAGGGAGCTGAATGAATATGGCTGATTGAATTTTGAATAGAATTCTCTTGATCAATATGTATTGGAGAAGAGAGCTGACTTCCAATAGAGTGCTGATGTGGAGAGGTAGAAAGAGAAACGCATTGATCAACTTGATGTAATGATGCATCAGAAAAAGAATTATCTGTGTCAATTTGAAGATAAGGAGCAATAGGTGAAACTGTAGTTGGAGTTGCCAACGAGTTGCTCTGAGAAACTCTATGTAGAGATGTGTAAGGGAATTCTGACTCATTAAATTCCATTGTAGCAGCAATATACACCTTGTTCTAAGCATCCATACATACATAACCTTTGTGATTTAAGCTATATCCCAAGAAAATGCACTTGCTTGACCTGAATTGGAACTTATGATTGTTGTAGGCTCTGAGATATGGATAACAAGTGCATCCAAACACCCTGATTGTTGAAAGATTAGGTGGCTGACCAAATAGCTTCATATAAGGACTCTGATTCTGTAAGACTTGGGTTGGAAGTCTATTTATAAGATAACTGAAGTATGAAAAGCATGCCACCAAAATTTGAGTGGAAGTTGAGCTTGAGCCAGTAGAGATAATCCCATTTCCACAATATGTAAGTGTTTTCTTTCAGCTTTTACATTTTGCTGATGTGTATGTGGACATGGATGTTGAAAATGAATGCCAAGTTGAGCAAGTAAAGGTGTTAAACTCCTGTATTCTCCTTCCCAATCAGACTGCAAACACTTGATCTGTAATCCAAATTGTCTTTCCACCATAGCATTGAATTGAGAGAAGGACAGTATATACTTCTGATTTGAGCTTAAGTGGAAAAATCCAAGTGTAACTTGTATAATCATCTATAAAATGAATTTAATACTTGAAACCATCAATTGGAGTGGCATGAGAGGGCCCCCATGAATCAGTATGAACTAGTTGAAATGGAGCACTTGATTTATTTGTAGAAATAGGAAAAGTTCTCTGATGTAGTTTGCCAATCTTACAAGCATCACACAAATCCATATCTTTAGCAGTAAAGGGAACATGTATGGACTGTAAAACATGTGATAACACACTATTACAAGGGTGTCCTAGTCTGTTATATCATCTGTGAGCAGGATTACTTGTACCAGTAGCAAGATACATAGGCAAAACCTCTTTATTGAGAGTAGAAACAGCAGCAACAACAAGATCTTTATTCTGGAAAGCAACTTCCTTATGTTTGAAATTAGCATCCTTATTCTTGAAGAATCTTGAGATATCTAGATGATATAATCCATCCTTAAGTCTACCTCGGAGGAGAACTTGATTTGTTGTCTTGTCCTTCACAAAACAACCATCATTATAGAATTCAATACTCATATGATTATCCTTTGTAAATTGAGACACACTCAACAGACTCTTTGTAATGTGAGGAACACACAAAATGTCTTTCAGCAATAAAGACCTATTTGAAGCTACAGATTGGATGGAATAATAACCTATATGAGAAATAGGTAATGAAGTTCCATTACCTACTGTAACTCCAGCCATACCATTGTATTCATTCTTCAGAGAAAGATTATCCATATTTGCTGTAATATGATTTGTAGCTCCACTATCAAAATACCAGTTAGGATCTTGATAAATTGAGTTTGAAGGATGTGCCATAAGAGCTTGAGAGTCTGAATCCTGAGAACTTGATGTATGAGAATTATCAACACCTGTGAAACTGATATCAAACCTTTTATAACACTTAAGAGCAGTGTGATCAGTGCTTCCACATAATTGACAAGTAGGCTTGTTTGTAGATCTAGCACCAAAACGACCACCACCTCTAAATCGACCTCTAGTAAATCTGCCTCCACGAGATAGAAAACCTCGACCAAAAGCAAGATGTGCAGTCGGATTTGAGGTAGGGAATTGAGTAATCAAAGCACCATGGACCTGATTATGAGCCTGTAACCTCATTTCATGTGTTTGTAGAGTAAACTTCACCTCAGTCAGTGTGAGTTTATCGGTCCTCGGGGTGAGATTTACAACACCAGATTCAAATTCATTTCCAATACTTCCCAATATGTATAAGATCAGTTCTTATCAGTTATACTAGTACCAATAGCAATCAATTCATCAACAATTGAAGTCATTTTAAGAATAAAATCATCATCGATAAGTCTTCTTTCTTAAGAGATTGAAGCTGGAAGCGAAGTTGAAGGCTATGAGCCTTAGAATTCGTATGAAACAGAGATTCAAGAGTGTTCCATACCTCGGAAGAAGTATTGCATCTGCTTAGATGACCAAGCATGGACTCATTTATGGATGATAATATCCAACTGAGAAGGAATTGGTCTTCGTGCATCCACAACACATAATCTGGATTAACTGCTGTTGAGGAGGAGGATTCAGAGATCGATCCTATTGATATAAGAGGCGCAACTTCAATTCCAAGGAGTATGCCATCGAATCCATGCGCTCGAACGGCTGATAGAATCTGTACACGCTAGAAATTATAATTGCTTCGATCTAATCGAATTGAAAGGGGAATAAAGTGTGGAGGAACAAAGTTGGCCGCCATTAATAGCCGGAGAACCAGAGAATATTCGCCGAAGAAGAAAACAGAACAACAATTCGGTCGGAGATAACCGTCGCCGCTCGACCGGAGAGAACCGTCGCCGGAGAAAAGCCACTCGGCCGGAGAGAACCGTCGCCGGAGAAAACTAGGCTCTGATTACCATATTGTAAAGGGGTTTAAGAGAGATAAAAAATCATCTTTGTATTGAATCTCAAAACTGATCAAATACAAAAAGGATACATATATATATAGCCATGCATGACTAAAGCTTACGTGGAGAAACTAACCTGAGGAGCTAACAAACCAAGCTAACTAACACTATAACTAATTCTGCTGACATGGCACATGCATGCATTTATACATTTGCAATATATCTCAATACCACCCAACCCAGCAGGTCAGGGGCGGGCCGGCCATAGGTTCGAATCCTGCCACCTTTCTTGTGGATCATCCTGTGGTTACCGGATGATGGGAATAAGTGCGTGTATGAAGAAAGAGAATTTTTTTTTTGAAAATTTACTTATCCAGATTTTAACAAGGGTGCGACTATCCGCACCCCAAAACTTACTAAACACACCCCATTTCTATATAGAAATGGGGTACGGATAGCCGCACCCATTGTTAACCTACAAGGTTCACGGTGAAATATAATACTAGTACTAATACTAGCACTGCCTATGGTGTTTTCAAATTAATTAAAAGTTAGAAATTTATAGTTAAATTTTGTGTTTTTCTATATATCTACTATAAATCTCGTGTGATGCATGAGTATATAAATTTTATTATTTATATATTTTGATATGAAAATTTTGGATATAAAAATAATAAATTTCATTGGAGATTTTCAACTAATTTATACCCGTGTGATACACCATTATAAAATTTAAATATTTCAAATTTGATATGAAAAATGTTAATTCATAAAAAAAAGTCATGTTCTCCATAATATTTCTCATATGGTTTTCATGTGATGCACGGGTAAATACATTCCAAGTGTTAGTAACTTTTTGAAATATAGTTAATTTATCTTGAAAAATAATATAGTTCTTCAGAAAGTTATTTTAATTCTAATCTACTACCCATATAATTTAGGAATTTTAAATATTTATTATTTTCATCATACATTGTCCGACTACTTTACTAATGTCACAACTGTCTTGGACAAAATTTATGTAAATATATGCTCAATAACTTATTCATAATGAGTGTAAAATGGTGATATTATTGTATGTTATAATCAAGTCTCGATAATATTTCTTCAACCTCATTTGCCACTCGTGTCATGCACCAAATAAATTTCACATATTAGTATTTTTTGATGTAAAATGGTGATCATGCAAAATAAAATAGTTTTTCAAAGTTATTTCACTTTAATATACTACCCATATAATTTATCAATTTTAAATATTTATTGTTTCCATCATACATATTTTGACTGCTTTTCTAATTGGTTTTGTCACAATTGGCCTGAAAAAAACTTGTACAAATATGTATTCAATAATTTATTCATAATGAGCGTAAAAACAATATTGATGTTATTGTATATCATTCTAAAATAAAATTTCTAAATAATCATTTTTTATATATTTGACGATCTAGAAATCTTGAAATTCGATCATTATATTATTTTAATTTATTCAATAAACATAAATTTAATATTTATTATAGCAATAATTAAGTAATATTATATTAGATGTGATCATATTAACATTTATATACCATACATAAATTACAATTTTTAAGATTTTGTCAATATCATAGATGATATTGATACCATATATAAATCATGTTTAATATATTAACAAAATTTTAATTTATAAATTATGAAATAATCGTCAACAAAAAAAAACTATGAAATAATAAATAATAGTATTTCTATTTTTGCATGGGAGGTAGAAATAGATGAGTAAATTTTGTCATATTTATTTTGAGGGGTAATTGTTATTATATATATATATATATATTTATATATAGATTTGTGTTTAGTGTACAAAGTCAATTTGACGGGATCTCCTTAAATGAAGATATGAGACAATAAGATTTGAAAGAACTTTTTTTACCTTTGAATGTTTAGCAAATCTTGTATTCTTTCATTTTTTTTAGTTTTATATAGATTTGAAAAATCATTATATTTACGATTTTCTATTGTTCTTTTTTTCTTTAGACAATAAGATGTAGAAGAATTTTTCTACGTTTGAATGTTTAGCAAATATTGTATTTTTTCAATTTTTTTAGTTTTATATAGATTGGAGAAATAATTATATTTACGGTTTTTTCTTCATTATTTGTATATCTTGTTTTTTTTTTTTTCATTCTCTATGCATCTCTCTTTGTTGAGAAATCACTATATTTTTCTCAATTTTTTTATTTTACATAAATTTGAAAAATCAATGTATGTCTCTCTTCATCTTTTAGTTTTATATAGATTATAGAATAACTTATAGAGTAAGATTGATCTTTTTTTTTTTTTAATTCTTATTAAAGAATAGCTTATCAAGTAAGATTTACCTTTTTTTATTGACATGTCATTTTTAAGCGGAAAAGTGACAATCTTGTAATTTTTGCCAACTTTCTTGCTTTAATATTATATATATACACACACGATTAATTGATGAGATGTGAGCATTTCTTTCAAATACAAAATATGTGAATCATTATGATATTATAAATTACAAAGATATTTTCTTTATATTCAATATTTATTGGACGTGAAACAGTGGCATATTAAATTACAAAATCAATTAGGAATTCCAATAGTTAATGTCATCAGCTATTGTAACTTAAATAAAAATTAAAGTTGTGCAAGAATAAAAGATAAAATACATATGTAGAATAAATACATTGCATATTATTGATAAATAGACTACAATAATTATTTGGTTGGATTGCAAAATGAATTGTTAAACTAGGCCGAATTTTCTAGTATGCTCCGACTACAACTTATCATGGCTTCCTGAGTATAATAATTTCATTTATTTAGTTTCATTAGTTTTAATCGATTTACAAGAACCAAAACAATCGTAGATCAGATAATTCACAGTGATTATAACTATTATTTGGTTGGATTACAAAAATTAATTATTTGCACCATTAAAATTTAAAAAGTCTTATGTATTAGAAATTAATAACTTTTAATTATTGATCTTTTACAATCTCTCATAAAAGCAACAAAATTGATGCAATTGTCACTATATTACACAAATATATACGTTATGGATTTATGTAATATGTTTGGACATGGTCCTATAAATATGATAATACATATCATATATTATAAATTAAATCCATGATTTTAGTTAATTAATGGCTTCTTGCAACTTGGTCGCCCATTTGATTCTCTTCTCATTGTCCCTCTTTGCCTTGTTAGGACCTCATGAATGTAAGTTCTATCTAAGTAGATTGATTTTCTTTGCTTTTGTTTTTTTAGTAAAATTATCATTGCTCCTTATTTACTCAAATGCTCCACATCTTGAACAAAATGTGACATTTATTATTTTACAGTACTCTAAAAACACATATTTATATAAAAAAATAAATTAAAAAGAAAATTCAGACAGAGAATTTCAAAAAATGTCACACATGAACATAGCAAATTCTTGATAATAATTTATTATTTTCCCAATTATATTATAGGCTATATAAAATTATTCCGCTAATCCCTTTCTTTTCTCTCATATCTTCTCTCATCTCGACCTATTACTTTGACCTTCGATTTTAATATAGTTACATAGTGAACAAAATCATTAATCAAAATTTCAATTGGAAATACTAAAGAAGGTGTGTATTTTATTAATAATGAAAAGGCGTGCAAATATCGTTACCCATAAACTTGTGACATAATATTTAAACTCGAAATTTAAATTATTAAATTAAAAACCAATTATTATCATTACTAAAATGTAATAAATGAGACAAATGAGAAGTTTCATTTAATTTACTTAAGAGTAAAATAAAAATTCATAAATATATAGATAAATTCATAATTTAATTTAGGTGGAAAATTTTTTATCTATAAATTGACATGTATCAAACTTGATTTCTTTTTCAATATTATATTAACTAAAGATACATAAACGTATTCATAGTGGACATAAAATAAAACCTACAATACAAAGAAGATGAAAAAAAAAAGCATACAAGAAAACATATCGGAGACAAATTAATTATTATATATATATATATATATATATATATATATATATATATATATATATATAAAGAATCAAAAGCAGTAATTAAGCTTTTGACATAAAAATTTTGAATTTTTTTTTTTAATGTAACGCTTGCAATGTTTGGGCAGAAGGTGGTGTAGCTGGACAGCCAGCAGCAATACAGGATTCTTCAGTGTAATAACAGTTGAAGGGAGGCTTCTGAGAGATGCAACAATAACATTTTGGAGTTACTACACATTCACTTGGCTTGCAAAAGCTGAATTTTATTTTTCTCCCATGCTCATTGCCTATATAAATACACAATACATGATATTTTAATCACAATTTTATGTTTCAATATATATAAGTAGACAAAAAAAATAAAAAATTCAACATTTTGCATCTACTGCATGCATGTTTCAGTGATATTGAAGTTGAATTAAATTGCACTTACATTCATAAGGAACAAACAACGCAACAAAGGTTAGGGAAAATAAAATAAAATAGACCGTGCAGTTGGAAGAAGCCATTGATTAAAATTATCAAGAAAGAGATATATAGGTTAATATTACACTGATGAATAGAAATAAAATGATCTTGATAATGTATTTATACACCTTAATGCTCCATGATTATTATCCATTAGAATTATTATTTGAGATATGTTTCCTTGTATGGCATATTTTCTTCTTTATGTGATTGATTTTATTTAATTAATGAAAATACGTTTCCAGTAAATACGTTTATATATATATATATATATATATATATATATATATAACCAAACAATGCTAAAAAGTAGAAATTTAAATCTATATAAAAAATCACAACTATATATAGTACATTAAGATTATAACGGAGAATAGGAATTATATATATTTGGTGGAGATTTATATTGATTTATTCATATCTTTATATTGATTTCATTGTATCTTTAAGATTTTAGGTTTTTATTAGTATAAATAAGAGTTATCTTTATTATGTTGAGGGGTTGAATTGATTTACCAAATAAGAAAACATAGTTTTCTCTTTACATCCGGTATTCCCAAAATCAACGGATTGTAATATTATCTTTATCAACGGATCGTAATATTATCTCTATCACGCTTCTGCTTGCATCAGATTATTGTTAAAACAAACTGTTAATAACTCTATTTAAATATTTTATAATCATTAAAAGTATAAATATTTAACCTAGCATTAATGTGATTTTTATCTGCAAAAAGGGTCAAAAGCAACCCTTTACACTACCATTTTTTCTCAATCTACACACATATATACATACAATGCTAAAAGTAGAAATGACAAGACTTTAGAGATTATATAAAGTGAATTATATTGTAGTGCCAATATTTTCTCGATAATTTTTGTATCAACATAAGTAGGGACACGATAAAAGGATCAACATTTTGCATTGACACATAATCGTATAAAAATATTAAGATATTTTTAACGGTAAACACAAATAATGATCGAATATGCATTCAAGATACTAAAATATCTTAATTGAACAGATTTGATCATGTGTATCATAGGATCATTTATTTTCCTATATGATAATAGGATGATTTGTCCACGCCGCTCAATATTTCAGGTTAAAATCATTTTTCATCCCATAATTATGGTATCTTTTGATTTTAATTCAATAAGTATCATCATTTTTAATTTAATCCCACAATTTAAGAAATTATCCGATTCCAATCCAATTTTAATCAAAAATTTGAATTTCATCGGAAAATGACTTTTCGATGATCTAGAACTGACTTGATGACACGTGTCAATCAATAAGAATTTGACACATATTGCCTCGTCATTATTAGATCACCGAAAAACCCAATTCGAAGAACTAAATTAAAATCGGACATATTCTTAAATTGTGGGACTGAATTGAAAATCGTGACAATTATGAGACCAAAATTGGAAGCCACTTAAATGATGAGATGAAAAATGATTTTAACCCCAATATTTCTCCATGATTTGTTTCTTAATATAGCTTTCTTTTATGTCGGTGTTTTTTTTTTTAAATATTGGGATACTGTTTTAAAATTATTCTCTAAGATATTTGTCTCCTTGTATAGATTATTTTCTTATTTTCCTGTGGTTGATTTCATTTCCACTAATAAAAAGACCTTTTCTTTTTAACCCAGTTACAAGCTGACCAACTTACGTTTAACTAGTTGTCGTTGATGATTCAAACCTACACTACTAGCTTCCAACATGTTCGAGACAAATGACTTTTTATAGTGAAACAATGAGCTTTTCCTATAAAAATGACAGTAATGAGAAAAGTACTTGATAAGTGATATTAACAAACCCAAAAGTCAGAACACAATATAAGCACTAGAGAACTAGCAATATTTCCTATAAACATGAAGATTATGATCCTGGTTCAGATACTTGAAGATGTACCATTTGAGTGTATCCATTGAATACAGAAGTCTCGAGCTGCGATAAGCCAAGCCGCTGAAATAAACCATATCTACCATCTTCTACAATAGGATCAGGCGCACGAGCCGGATCATATCTCGTTTGATGAGTTAGTGAAGGGCCGGCCACAGGGGGTAGCTCCCAGTAAACATCAAGCACTGACTCAACGAACCTGCTGTTCTGGAAATGCTCATCATAGGTCATTGCTATGTTGCTGTGGTTGAAATTATCACGCATAAACCCTCTTACACCCCACCATTCCTCTCCGGGCCCACATAGCTCTTCTATATCGACTGCTTTCTCCCACATTTTTTTCCTTTTGAATCGTATCCTGGCTTCATCACTATCTTTGAAGCAACTATGGCCACCACCTAGATGAAAGAGACTGATTTAGACTGTATGCAGACAAATCATTATAGTAAATTAAGGGGAGATAGAGAATGTTGCAAGTATGACACACAAAGAACAAATAAACACAATGAAAAACAACTCAAATGTTGAGCAGTGGTGAAGATAACAAAGATAAAATGTTCAACAAGTGAAAGAGAGCACACCTCTAATGTAAAACTGATCGCATATTTGCCTGAAGGAATAATGGTCTCCAGTTCCAGTATCATAGTTGTCCTCAAAAACGAGATGTTTGAAGCCAGCCTTCAGGGCTTGCTTTAATCTAGTAACAGATGATCAATGACAAGAAAAGAAGTACTAGAGTTTATGAGTTGGAATAAGATGCAAGATTCATGGGTATAAGCAACAGATGACGATTAAACTATGGAGATGTTAGCTCAATCTTGGCCAATAGAGACTGATACAACTAAAAACCTGTACTTACCTCTTAAGTTCATTTTGATGATCATCAAAGAACACAAGAACCTGGCTGGGATCTTCGATCCCATGATTCCTCAACACTGTTCCCCAATCCATGCTTCCAAAATCTACAAAGTCCTTTCCAGCATAGTACGTGCAATTCCTATCAACATAAGCAGGTCCCTTCTTAAGGTACTTCTCTGGATGCCGAGGTGAAAGTGACAAAATAGGTGTATCTGGCATAGCTTGCCTCAAAACCCACGTGGAATGCCCCTTAAAAGCACCGCTCTCAATCATCAAGTCCGGTTTCAGCCATCTTGTGATAAACCAAAGACCAAAACTGTGATCGAAGCCCATGCCATACATGTTGTTCTTGATGGGTCGGGTCTCGTATATTGGCACAAACTCCTCGAGTCCTTTGAGCAAATCCTTAGATGTCCATTCCACACTTTTCCCATGTTTTGATCTGCCTTTTGACAAGTATAACAATTATATGCATTTACAACATACAGAAACATCATATTTTTACCAGATTAAGAAATTTAAAGATCATGATCATTGCATGTGAAAAGGAAAAGCATATGAAAAATTTATATTTCAGTTTTTTTCCAGATACATCTCCATCAACTTCAAACTGTAGTGATATACCAAATTATCAAGGGAAACATATCAAGCATCCAGTTAATTCACCAATAATAGTACTTTCTAATGTAAATATTGGTACGTTAAAAAATAAGAATAGCTAGAACAAATAGCAACCTATTCATTCGAGTACTAGCAAACGAAAGAAATAAGACAACAGATGGAAGCAAAATTCACTTTCTTTCCTAATTCGTAGCATCTAATAGCTATATATTCAATAAGCCAACTCTGAAACCTCAAGTTAAGCATGGAACATTTTCAGCTAAGCTAAGCCTCAGATCTCCCAATTCTTCCCCCAACTAATCAAACGAATAAGAAGCAATTACAAAGAAATAAGACCAAAATTTACACTAACTGCCACTAACTATAACATCCACAGATTAAAGCCACCGATTGTGTGCTTCAAACACCATAATTAGCATGGTTTTGCAGTGCAATACACAATGCACAACACTCCACTATCTATACACACATATCCAAATTTATGAGTAATCAAAATTTGATCTAATTAGCACTTTGAAATAGTAAGAGTTTCTAAATTGTAATGCTCAACAGATAAAAAGAAAATGTTAACTTACACCAGGGAACGCCGAGGGCTCCGAACTCCGATTCGAGTCCATCAGAAGGAGAAAACAACCGCGAGATGTGATCGGAGGGCGAGACCAAATCTCGCGAGTGAATGACTAGAGAATAGATAATCACGATAGTAAGCGCCAAAATCAAAATGGGCCATATATACCCGATTCGTGTCAAGTAATTGGTGATCCTAATAGCCGTAGATACGTGCTTGCGAGTCTTAGACTCGTCGGTCGTTTCACCGACGCCGCCGCCATCTTCTCCGGAGGTTCCGTCCGCGGCGGCGTGAGGCGGACGTCGTCCTTCCAGCAGTATGTGCGTTGTTGATGGCATTTCCCACTCACTGCGTGTGCTACTCTGTTGGGGAAGTGTACCTTCAACTTGACAGTTCAGTTTGGGATCGCAATCTGAGGATTATTAATTATTTGGAAATATCATTTTGGCCCCATAATTTACTGGTGATTTCAGATTCGTCCTTGGAAATAACAAAATTGGCAAAAATGATTTCACACTCAAACTTGTGTTTCCTTATTGTTAAAAAAAAAAAAGTGTTTCTTTCTTATCTTAATATTAAAAAAAAAAAAAGTGTTCTATATTGATCTATTTTTTTGGTTCGAGGTTTAGTAAATTTAAATATCCATTATATTTTAAGGATTGTTTCTCTTTTGGTCTTCTAACTTGGGAAAAACAATTTTTCACCCACTATACTTGCTAAAGAAAAAAAAAATCAACAAGTCAACAGCCCTTTTTGTAATTTGTAAATTTAAGGTTAAAAGGATTAAATTACAAAAATCAAGTCAAATTAAAATCTATTTCTCACTAAGGTATATGGATTTGGATTGTTACTGTACAATCATTTATAATTTGCGAATGATACAAAATGACCTTAATGCAACTATCGATAAATATTCCATTGTTGTGAAGGAATATTTGTCAATGATACAAAATGGCTTCTTAATGCAACTGATGATGAAATATTCACCTAATATTTGATGAATATTCCACCGTTGTGAAGGAATATTCGGTGAATATTCCACCTTCATCTACAATCATTTTGTATAATTTGCAAATATTAGCAGTTGTACAATAATAACACTAAGTTCAAGTATCTTAATGCAAAAGTAGTCATAATTTATCTTGATTTTTATAAATTACCCTTAATCTTTAATGAGCCAAAATTACTTAAAATAACATATCAATCATCAATGAATTCGCGCTAAATCAGGTAGTTATCATGCCAAAATATATATTTGTCTTTTCAGGTATTTTGGGTTAAAATCAGTATTAGCTGGGTAAAGATCACCATTGCAGCAAGTCAGAAAAAAAGAGTTCTACAAATATAGTGGATATAAAAATGTTTATTTGGGGATCAGAAATCTCTACCGTCTATATTAAAAATACACACGAATTTTGCCTATCTTTTTTAGGTAACATTATTTTTTAATTAAGTCCCACTAAAAAAAAAGTTTAAATATACCGAAAGAATCTCTATTGCTACTTTAACTTTTGAAGTTGGGGACTTTAACAAGGTCTTATTCATCCCGTCGAACTACACGATGCTTAAATAAGTATCACTAATTTTATTTAATTTATTTGAATAATTTCAGTTGTTGTGCTTTATTCGAATTGAAGGAAAATGAACAATTTCACCACTTTATAATCCAAGAACAAGTACTCACATGCTTGAGGCATAACTCAATGCCAAAAAATATGATTTCTACTCATGTTGCAGGTTAGCACTATGAGAACTCTTATCCTTATAAAGAAATTAAAATTGCTCTTTTTCGGGATGTGACTTAATTCAGAAGGATTGTATATAATTGTTATCCCCAAATTAGTTGGACATAAGTCTGAAACTAGATTTAAGAAAAAAATTAAAACTATTCAGAGTTTACAATTTGGATCTTCAGTGAAAAATGATAATATTTAAAATAAAATATTTTATTATTAATCCATTATAAATTGATGCTTCATTTCTTATTATTATGACAAAAAAAAAAAAAAAAGGGTTTCATTTCCTAGTGAACTCATGAAAACAAACTTGTAGTAGAGGATCAGAATTGACCATTATTTCTATATCCACGGCGCGGACATAGAAAACCAATTTTCTGAAAGAAGTGAAAACATCTGCAAATATTATTATTACCTTATTCAATAGAATTACAAAGAAAAGATGCAACAAATCACAAGATAATGAAATCATCTCATCTCAATGATCAGTTCACTTGCTCAAGGCCCGAATAGGTTAGGCCCGATCAATTTGTTCCTCCTGGAACATGGAAATACGCTCTCCTCTTTCTCGAATCATTGCTAACGGGCCTCGGATTGTGAGTCCCGAGCCCCGTTATCGTCCCTTCTCAACAGCCGTTGAATGCTGTAACAGAGTAATCTCAGACAAACAAGAATGGCGATGACGATGAGGACCGAGAATACATACGACTTGGCAGAATCAGGCTTGCAACCAAACAGGATTCCTAGGCATACCATTGCCAAGAAATGCAAGAGCAGAGATGGGAAATACTAGGATTAGTTAATCTTGGAAATGGGAAATTGCATATACTTGAAGTTAAGAAAAAAGAATGGCTTTTCCCAACAGTATTCTCTCCCTTTTTGCAGATGAAATTTGGTGGTCACCCTGTGTGTCAAGTATGGTATAGTTGAATGTTTTATTTACCAAAGATGAAGAAGACAATGGCAAAAGGAAAAAAAAAAGTGCCACTCCTCTTGGCTGTTTTACTTTCATTTGCAGGTTGCTTTTCACAAAATGTTCTTTTTTTTTTTTTTAATCACCAGCCAGAAAATGTTGGGATATTCTATTATTATATAGTATTTAATTTTATATTTTGTTGATACATGTGCAACGCATTGGTGTAATTATGTAATAATCGATTCGAAATAAAATCTTTATTTTAAATTAAGATAGGGCGTTGTTTCTAATTGAAAAACAGGTTATAAGCTCCTAAATACGATCTTTTTTTTTTGTCTAAAAAAAGCTTATAAACTCTAAACATCTTAACCAGACACCCTTTTAATGACTAAGCTAATGTTAATTCTTTTCTGCAACTACATCCACCATTGATTAGTAATCACTACCTTGAATCTTCTTCTCCACCCAAGCAGGTGATAAAACAGGGCTCATTTTGCAATTCGAATCATCATTTGTTTTATCCATGTTCACTTTCTCCGTTGGATAAATCTTCACTCTCCACACCTTCAAAGTTTGATCCAAACTTGCACTGTAAACAAGCAAAGCTTTGACAAATTCATTTGTTTCGATAGCAGCAGCTAAGCATTTCACGGGCCTGTGATGACCATCGATCACAGCAAGACAAGAATGGAAAGAATTCTCTTCTCTCTTCCATATTCTTATAGTTGCATCTTCTGATCCACTCAAGATTAGATCTTCGATCGTAACCAAACACAGGACTGAAAAATGATGTCCCTGCAAGAACCCTGCGTGATTATACCTCCCCGAAATCCTCTCCTTTTCCCAGAAATTTATCAGCCCGTCAGACGAGCCCGAATAGACAAAACAGTTTGTCGAAAGGCTTAAAGCCAGTGCATTGACTGGAGATGGTTGAAATTTCAGAGTCATTGTGAGAATGTGTGAGGTTTCTCTTGAAACCCTTCTCCATATCTTCACTGTGCCATCTGATGAACATGTGAAGACACAGCCATCTTCTTGGTTGATCGCGATTGCGTTGACATGGCCTTCGTGGGCTATAAACGAGTCGATGCACCGTTTCTCTGTGATTTTCCACACCTTCACTGTGTGATCCCAGGAGCCTGTGTACAACAGCTTTTCAGCATTGTTGTAAGCTAGGCACGAGATTGAGTCTTTATGCTGACTCTTCTTCTTCGAGTATGAAAAGAAGGATCTTCTTTGTGGCAATGTCATGATCTTCTTGGGTCGAAAATGCTGCAATAATGAAACATCCCATATACGGATTCTGCAATCGCCATGAGTGGTGAAGAGCAGCTTCCCGCAAGCTAAAATGGCTCTGATTTGACCCGTTGAGGCTTTTATGCAAACACTTTCCGTGCAATCTGGCTGTTTCCAAGCATGGATTCTGCAGCTAGAAGAGCCTGTGAAAATGAAGTCTTTTGCGACTGTTATTGAGAAGATGCTACCTTCGCTGCGATGGAGAGATGCTAAGCAGTGATAGAGAAGAGGTGGAGATGGAGAAGTCGCCATTGGAGACCTTGTCCATTGAGTTTCGGGGCTGGTTTTCCAGAGAGGGAAAGATGCAGCAGAAGCACAAGATGTTCTTGCAGAAGAGAGCTGAGATTCAGTGCCACCTAATTCATTGTTTCCTCCGAATGAGAATCTTCGAGGTAAATTTATGTTTCTTCTTTCTTCATCCACAAATTTCCATATGTTGTTTTCACAGCTCAACTCCATGGTAACACACTTTCAGAATTACAGAAACTGCTACGAGAATACACACAAAAAGAAAGAAAAAAAAAAAACCCAACTTTTTTGAAGTTAAGTGATATCTAACGTCAACTTAATCACTCAAGATATAAGTTATCAGGTATGAATATACAAGTGTTTCTCATCTCTTTATTATGGCATTTAGAGGTGAAATGAGAATTATTTGGGAATGTCTATGATGGGATAGAGGATCTCACGTGAGGCCAATATATTAACTATTCTGGATTGACTCACTATAATTTTGAACTCAAAATCATCGAACTCGACTTGATGATTTTACTAGTCTTATCAAGTATATAATATTTTAGTATACTACCCTTAGTATTTTACCCTAAACCCTTTCCATGTACTTTATTGCGTACTTTATTGATGATTTTAATTGAATTTATATAAAATAATTGAGTTGAACTCGAACTCAAACCTAGAAAATTGAGTCAATCAAATACGAATTTAAACTCAAATTTGAGTTTTTTAGTTGTGTCAAGCTTGAGCTTGATAATGTAACATGATTGAACTCGACTTAACTCAGCTATGATCCTACACATCCAAACAAACTAAATATAACAAAAACATATTTGAAATTGTATCATAAATAAATATTTGCAAGACAGAGCTCACTATTCACAATTCAAACTTATTTTCACAAGACATTTTTATTTTGTAAGATAAAATATGAGTTGTGAGTTAGGCCTATCTCATAAAATTAAATCCGTAAGATAATTTTACAAGAGTCATACGATAAAATACACAGACATATATTGAGGTCGGAAATAAAGAAATGGAGCACATTGTGCAAAAAAATAATTTGATTGTTTTGAATATGGTGATGGAGGGACAAGACTCCTTAGTTTGAAGTAGTAGTATTCTCCTGCCACCCTAAGCTAGGTAGGATGGGGGGATGCCTTTTGGTATTACTTTGGTACATAAAAATTAAATGATGTAGTTCCCTTTGGTTTTATGATTAATTAGCATTCAAGGAAGGTTGGTGATTCCTACAATTAGTGCATTTACTATTTTACTTGAGAGTAGTTATTTATTATTATTTTTTTTAGAATTAATGGCCTTATCTACCTCTGGTTTTTTCAGTATTCGAATTAAATAGATCCATTATTTGTTGTAAAAATTAATGATTTGTCGTTCCTAAGTCCTAATAAAATAAAACTGAGTTTACACATAAAGAAATAAGCGAAAAAAATTTAAATTAATGAATCTTGAATGTAATAAATTCTCATTTTCAATTAGCCTATTAATTATACAAAACAAACAACAGAAAAAAGCTAAAACTATTTTCTTATATATTATTTTATTTCTGCAAATAGTTTTACATTCTTCTTATTTTACACTACTTAACATGTTGTGTGTTTTGAAGGGGTAGCATTGTACATGTACTAATATATAGGAGTAGTTATCAATTGTAATACATAGGTCTATCCCTTTTTATGTTTATTTTTCATTAAAGATAAACAAAATAATTAGCATGCATTGCTCACTAAAGTGCACCAATAATGCGTTGCGGTATTAATTTGTTCACTCTTTAATGAGCAAGATATTAAATTTGAGATAGAGGGTATAGTGGAATTTATTGAAATACATTAAAGTTGAATTTCTTACAAGATGTTATTGAAGTTTATAACATATAAAATCTAATTTCATAGATAAGCTCTTGAATATTTATATATAGTAAAATCTCAGAGTTTATAAAGTAATACTGATATAATTAAGTCACGATAATTTCTTTTAAAAATGTATAATTAAGTTAAAAACATTAGACTGTTTTAATTTGCTTTAAATAATAATTTTAATAATTTTATAATAAATAGATCACTCAAAATCATCTATAATTAATTTCATTGAAATGTAGTTGCAAATATGTTCTTTCCTTTTTTTTTTTTTTGACACAATATAATTTGATTTGATGTACTTGTTTTAAGTTTTAACCTTTTGCTTAGATAAAACTTTTGAGGATTTTTGTTTATCATTTATTGGTTTTGAATTGGGAAAAGTTTTTGAATTATTGTTATAGATAAGTTATAAATGCAAACCTAACATTTAACTGCAGAATGATATTGGTGGTGTATTAATTAGTCTCGACACACCCTGTCTCCTAGAGTGGGAGCTCAATTTAGTTGAATTTCACTATGAATTGGAATATAACAAGACTTTTATTTATTTATTAATTAAAATGGTTTGATTATAGCAAATTATGTTCTTTTTCTAGAGTTGGTCTCCATTATAAATTTTGTGGCATGACCTTAGGTACAATCAAGTTGATAAGGTTTTGTGATGATATGAGAATCAATTTTTTGATAATACAAATTTAAATTTCGCATGGTGCAAAATATTGTAGAAATTGATTAGTATTTTGTTGGCTCTCTCGCACTACAAGAAAAATGAGTATTTGCAACAACAAAAGTTGTCGTAAAAAACATTGATAATTGTTGTAAAAATATTTTGAGACAACATTTTGTCTTCTAAATTATTATTGCAAAAGCCTCCTCACAAATATTTTGCGACAACATTATTGTCTCTAATATTACCGATAACAAATGTTGTCGCAAAAAACTTTTTTTCATTACTTATTATCAATTTATATTAATATTTTTTGCGACAATTTGTTGTCCAATAACTAGATTTTCGCGACTACTTTTATTGTCGCAAAAAATTCTTATCACAAATACTCATTTTTCTTATAATATCATCTGCCACATCTCTTGCCTTGAAATTTCTCATACTTGATCTCGTTTGCCACTCGAATATATCTCTCATTTTGGCGCGCTTTATCTCTCCCTCATTAAAAGGAGGGTCCTGATTTGATGATAGTAGGATGATGTCATCATGTTTAGGTCTTCACTCAATCAATCTCTCTGGCTTGGAGAATCACCATATTAATTTCGTTGTCCATCGTTAAAACTCATTCTCCAATCGGAGAATTAGAGGACATATATGCAATCACGGGCCTAAATATAACAGAATATTGTTAATGAATTGGGCTCCACAATCTTCATGGGCCTAAGCGCTGTTGGTCTACGGGCCTAAATATACTCTCTTTTTTTCTTTTTTTTTCTTTTTCTCAAGAGGCCTAAATATACTTTTAGTCCCCAGTTCCCTGATTTTATCTTGAAATCCCAAGTTAGTTACGTGGAAGTATGGAACACACAAAACATAAGTACAAATTGATGATGTATGCTCCTCTTCTTCTTCTTCATGTAATTGTTTTTTTTTTTTTCTTTCTTTTTTATGAGATTGAGTTAATCATTTTTATGAAATTAAATCTCTGAAACATTTAATAGGAAGCTGTGACGAAACTAGAAATCGTGTTCAGAATGTCCCAATTTACTGTATTATAAAAGTTAAATAAATATATAAATTATACATGTATTCACACACATTTTTATTTTATGGTGAATATAGGTTAAACTTTGAAATTTTAATTCTCCTCTCCCAAACTTTAAAATATAAAACATTGTTAGTTTTCAACTTTCGAAACAAGTCAACTGCACTTCGGTCTTCGGGTAAACTACCTCTATGTTTTTTTTAACAAATTTATACTAAAGGTTTGATGATTAAAATAATAAAACTTAAATATTGGATATTAAAAATATAAAATAAGTGACCACATGTATAATTTTCATTTCAGTTGTCTAGAAAATTCAAATCGACATCCTATTATTTTTAATTTGATACCTAAAATGATTTAAAAAATTAATGATTAAATATCAGTTTATTGTAAAATATAAAGGTAGCATATATAATTAGGACACATAATATTTATTAAGTCAAGAAAAAAAAAATTAATGACAATAGTAACCCAATTGCACCTTATCATTAAGCATAAATAACTTATTACTTTATAACATTATTCTTCTATATATATTTTTCATAAATAATTACACAATTACTATAATATATTATAATTATCTAAAATTTTAAGGGGCTCATTGCCACATTGCCCCAATGCTACGAAGGCATACTCATAATCGATACACCAAAATTCGAGATTCCTCTCAAGAAAAAGTCAGATGGAGACTCATCTCATCCCACCATAAAAATCGAAACTATGAATCCTCCTTAAAATCGTATTTATCAATCTTTAGTATTTCTATATAAATAATTTGTTACAAAAAAAATTATCTATACTACTAATATGCAAAAATTCTAATCTTAGTCTTAAATTTAATCAACTCAAAAAAGCTATTAATAAAATTTGTTGCCTATCACGAACCCGCTTAAAATCAAATTGAAGAATTTCGATTAATTTCACAATGATTATTGAGGTTTGACATTTTTAAGGCGCCCAAATCATTTCCCTGCAAATTATATTTTGATTCTAATGATTTGGTAGATGAAAACGAAAGACTAGTTTCAATTATTTGACTTTAATTTTCTGAACTACTCTCAATTAAACTTTATCTTCCTCACGTCATGATTCCCATATAGTCTAATATCAATATTAGTATATTACTAGCGATATAAGGAGTGACAACTGAGCCTTTCAAATTCAGACCTTTTTTATAGGTTAATTGAAAAAAAAAAAAAAACTAAATTTACAATTTGTTCACAAACTTTTACTTTTTACAATTTCAAATATTTATTATTAAAAACATATCAAGTTTTTATCTTTGATCAATTATCCCTTATTGAATTATGTTCTCCTTAATTAGATAATGTTGCCCATAATATATGCCAGCAGTAACATTTTCAAAGATCTTATAGATAGATTGCAATAAAGTGGAGTTAAATTCTCACCCGAGTTTCATGTGAATAGAACCCAAAATCTTGTCAATGACATCTAAGATTTGAATTTTGATTTTTTTTTTCTTGGAAATTATAGGGCTTTGTCTATTCTATTCATGTGGATAATGTCATAAGTTACAGGATGTGTGACATGTGGTACAGTTTGAAAAAATGAAAAATACTAACCATTGATTTTTTCAAAGTGTATCACATATCATATATTCAATGGTGTGTTGGTAGTATGATAATACCCACATGGATATGATAGAATTAGTGGGGATTAATATTATATATGTGACACCACAACCATTGTTCCCAAAAAAGATAAAATGCCAAATATATACATCACAACACAACATCACGAGACATCTGCTCTTGTTTCTTTACATTGCACATTCCAAATTCTAACTGCAAAAAAGAAGCCTTTCTATTTATACACATAACATAATTATTCTCACGTATTTCCTTTTTATAATTATATATTATCTATATAGTATAATGTGGATATCATACTAGTTTTTTATAATATAAATATTAAACTGAAGTTAATAAAACAAGAAATGCTCAAACTTCATGAACGTCAAATGACAATGTTAATGTACTAACGCATTTAAAAAGAATCCTGAGAAACAATAAATGTATATCTAGACTAAGAATCTGTGTGTGTGTTTGTGTATATATGTTGTTTAAAAAAACACATCAGTTTTCAACCATGAATAATAAATTGTTAGCAAAAGCTTATACGAAAAAATAACTCTTGTTGTGCTGGAAAAAAGGCAACCCACATTTTTTTTAATTATCTTATCTAACCATTATTTTCTTTATATGTGAACTTATAATTATTACCTTTTCTTTTTTAATTTTTATTATTTATTCAATAATAATAAAAAAAGTTATAATATTATTGGTTAACTTAGTTTTTGACTTCTTAATTTATTATTTATTAACGAGCTTTAATTAATGGAACAAAATTAGTATTGGAAGAAAGCTTAGCATATATGTGATTAATTAAATAGAAAGTTTGATTAAACATTGAGCATTCATATTTTAGAATTATAAAAATCTTTTTTTTTTTTTTGAAAAGAAATTATAAAAATCTTTTGTTAAATGAACAAGGACCAATAAATTTAAACCAAGATTCTTCAAACAACCCTAGTAGCCGGCTAATCACTATTATTAAACCTTAAAAATCAAACAATTATACCAAATTATTCTTATCCACAAAACTTAGAAAATAAAAAATGCCAACCAATCCACAAGAGTTAATTTGAAAACCTGGACGGCGCAGTGTGTGGCCCATCACATTTCGGTTTATCCTAATTGCAGGTTTGCAGGTTCACATGGACATTTCATCGAACATCTTCCAGACAATTTCATCTGACCATGTTACTGACAGCTAGGCACGCACCAATATTTTTGATTGGATATGCATGGACTTATTGCTATTGCCAACTGGAATATATTCCCTTTTCTTTTTTTATTCTTTTTCATAAATCCAGAAAAATAAAGACCTTCTAATTTGTATGTGTATATATAAATAATTTATTGAACTATGGGATTTTTAATTTAAATGATTATATGTTAATGTTAAATTAATAGGAACCCATGCATTTGAATGTTGCATCTTGCAATTAGCAGTAGCCAATAAAGTGTCCAGAGAAATTTGAAATTATTAATTACTTGTTTTGTAATACTTTTTCCTATCCCATAAAAATAGACACATTGTATATTTCATACGTATTAAGAAAACACATTAAATTTACTTGGAAAAGTAATTTTAATCTACAAGATTATATCCTTATCTATACACATTGATAGTTAAACAAAAAAAAACCACCAACATATAGAAAGTCATAATTTCAAGAAGCATTAATTAAGAGTATTTTGGACAAATTATACCTTATTAATGAAGAATTTATTATAATTCGGGACAACAAAGAAGATGAATGTGTCTATCTTTGTGTGATGGGGGAGTATATAATACAGTGCTATTGTCATCACAAGTTGGAATCGATAATTTATAATTTTCTTCCTAGTTTTAAAATCTCTTTAAATAAATAAAAACACACACATTTATGCCTCATCAATTTTTTCCAACGGGAATCGAGGGTCATAATTTCTAACACATAAAGTACTAGTATAGGATGATAAGAAGTGTTGCTACTATATATCTTAGTGATGGCCTAAATACCGTAAAATATATATTACTTCGTCCGATTTTAGAGGTTATATATTTTGTTTTCAATTAAATTGGAGTATTTCTTAGTCAAACTTCAGGAATTTGATATGATCTTATTTATGAAATTAATCAAGTTATATTTTCGATTTTAATTCTAAATTTCTTAATTAGTTAAGGATATATTATTTAATATTTGTGTTTTTTAATCTATAGACAAAGACTACATAATAACACTTAATTAAAATCGGATGAAGTATAATTTTGGGAAGCGATAATGAATCGTGACGATGATGATTAACTTTCAGTTGTAAATAAAAGACAAATTATGAGTTAATAATAATTATTTAAATTAAACAGTTTTTATTAACTAACTGTGGGATTAGAGTAAAAGTTTAACAAATAAATATTTTCGAAACACATATTAGCTCCCTTTTAATTCCATTCCAGTTGACAAGCTGCTCAAATCATGTCCATTCCAGTTTGAACATGCATGTATCAAATGATCAAGATTATTACAAGTTTGAGTCATAACTGATTCATCCTCATCCATATAATTTAAATCTCAATTACTGTCCTTCTTATATTTCAGTGATTTATTAAGATGAGCGTTAGAATTTCATATGTCAAGAATAAATTATACTACTAATTTCTAGATCATTTGTTGAAGGATACTTGCTCGTTTGCCCAACCTCCTGGGTCATCAACGTAACTCATTATCAGATCAATAAATTCATCATTGATTATTTAAGTAGAATAGAAATACAACTTGGTGGATAGGTCATGGCGAATTTTTTATAATAATTTAATCCATATAAACCAAATAAAATAATCTTAGGATAGAAATATCCACGTAGGATGCATTAATTTAGTCCTCCCTTGATCTATCTTGTGACGAGGCATCTAGTAGTATATGCTTCTCACATATACTCAATAGTGGATAAAGTCGTGCTTTCTCCCACTATATATAGCGACTTTAGAAAGCGGCCTTTCTATCACCTCAAAGGATAACCTTCTTCACTTCTCTTCGTCTCTCCATTTTCAACAATTAGTTAAATAATTAAAAAAATGCCTGGAATCGCCATCGGAAGTATCGGTGACTCATTCAGCGCCGCCTCGATCAAGGCGTACGTGGCCGAGTTCATCTCCACCTTGCTCTTCGTCTTCGCCGGCGTTGGCTCCGCCATTGCTTTCAGTTAATACTAATTTAATTTATTATTATTTTTTCAAAACAAATTTTGGTTTAACCCTAAGCCATGCAGCCCATGCATAATTTTTTGTTTTGTTTGACAGACAAGTTGACCTCCGATGGGGCCCTCGACCCGGCAGGGCTGGTGGCGATAGCCGTCGCCCATGGGCTTGCTCTCTTTGTTGCGGTTGCCATCGGAGCCAACATCTCCGGTGGCCACGTCAACCCCGCTGTCACCTTCGGATTGGCTGTTGGGGGGCAGATCACCATTATCACTGGGATTTTATACTGGGTAGCTCAGCTCTTGGGTGCCATTGTTGCTTCGCTATTGCTCAAAGTTGTCACCGGTGGTTTGGTAAGTCTAACTATTTTTTCATTTTTTTCCCTCAAACCACCTTATCAATAAATAAAGTAACTATCAATAAATATTAAATGAGTAACTATCAATAAAATTAATAAAGAAGTAGCTAACCAACACAAATTTTTTTTTTTTTCAAAGATTTAACCAGTAAACGCAATTTTTCATATTTGAAAAGCCCTTTTTTATTATTTTATGTCACTCTAATAAATAGTGGTCAAAATTATTTATGAAAAAATTGTTTACATCCGATTTTTTTATTTCTGAAAAGTAACCCAAAACTGTTATACACAATTTATTTTATTTTATATTTGCTTATTTGGTGTTTCACTATTCAATTTATAACATTTAACCTAAAATACATTTAACCGAAAAATAAGTATATAAAACACATGAAATTTTCTATTAATCTCGGCATTACAACTCATATTCTAAATTAATCATCATATACCATATATAACATATGATATCAGTAATTAACATAGAACACATATTTAATATCATAAAACATAATAAGATGTAATACAAAATATAATAAAAGATTTGAACCAAAACATAATTTCTACCGAATAAAAAAATAGCCATTTTGAATTTAATTTTTTATATTATATAGAATCAATCTTGATTTATTCTATAAATACATATAACATCCCTTTTAGTGAAACAAATAAGATATTAAGTGAAAAATACTTGAATATTTGTAGGCCATTCCAACCCATGGTTTGGGTGCGGGCGTTGGAGCCATAGAAGGAATCGTGATGGAAATCATCATCACCTTCGCCCTAGTCTACACCGTGTACGCCACCGCAGTGGATCCCAAGAAGGGCACCTTGGGCACCATTGCTCCCATTGCCATCGGCTTCATCGTCGGAGCCAACATTTTGGCCGCCGGCCCATTCTCCGGAGGGTCAATGAACCCGGCCCGATCATTCGGCCCGGCTGTCGCCAGCGGCAACTACACCGACATCTGGATTTACTGGGTGGGCCCACTCGTCGGCGGCGGTCTGGCTGGGCTCGTCTACGGCAATGTCTTCATGCACCATGAGCATGAACCACTCGCAAGCGACTTTTGATTAAGTTCGTTGATGAAAAGGTTGAATTTGTAATTTCCCATTTGTTTGTGGTTCAAATTAAATATGAATTCCTCTTGTAATAAAGGATGAAAGAGGATAAATTGTTTTCTTTTTCTGCCCTTTTTTTTTTTTTAATGCTTGGAAAAATTTGGTGGTTGTAAATCCATTTTCTTGGTGTAATGTTTTTTTTTTTTTTTTTATGGTGAAAAAAGAAAAGAAAAAAGATGATGAATTTGTTGACGATTGCAGCAATTATTTTGTCCAATTTGTGCCCCCGGTGCATGTTTAGATGCTTTTGGTACAATCCATTTGATGCTTTATCCAATGAGCAATTCCTAATCATGAAGGATCCCAATATAATGAACTATGCAATACCATACACATATCTGAACTAATCAAATACACCTATATTAGAATTTAAACTTTATGCTATTTTAGATAATTGTGGTCCTAAACTCATTTGAGTGGGATGGGAGTATTTCGAAGGTTTGACTTTGGGGCTGATAAGTGGGTGAGTTCAACAGAATGAAAAATATTATGCTTGTTAAGATGATCTTTAATAAAAAATAAAAAATAGTACAAATTTCATTTCAGACCTAGTAGAGGACAATAGAGTCCTTATTGAACATTAAAAGAACAAAGTGGGAGATGAAGAAATGTTTCCTTATCTACAATCGGAGGTATTTATATTGTTTTGAAAAATGTGTTAAGGATACATTTGAATTGTATCTTTATAATTGATGATAATGATCAGGTTTGGTAATAGATGGTGGTCATTTATGGTAATTTCGTAATGTGTAAATGGACTAGTCCTATAAATGGACTGAGTCCGGCCATGAGTGAACATTTTATGCAGATGAATCAATATAGATGTGCCAGGTTGAATTTTAGAAGGAAAAAAAAAAAGGGAATATTATGAGGAAAGATATTTAAAGCATTCTCTAAGTTACAATTTTTTTTCCTGGACAATTCAATAAAATCTTCATGCGTCCCAAGAGCCCTAAAAACATTTAAATTTGATGTTTTTCTAATGGAACAATGCTATAAAAAATTGTACAAACTTCTCAATTTTCATCTCTGCATTAGAGTGATGCAGCTTTTGTACCTACAATATTCTCATTTTCTTTTATGTTTTCTTAATTCGTTTTCTTTTATTTTCATTATTTTTTTGACGATAATAAGAAATGTTATGAAATATTCTTTTTTAGTACAAAAATTAATGTAATTTTACTGGAGATGAATGCTAATTTTTACAGTAAAATAGTACAAAATCTATATCAAAACACTGTGCAATATTGGAGATCTTGTATTGAAATATATACAAAACCGACCTTGTGCCTTGTTTTCGGTTTATCCGGTCGGATTGCTTATGTGCATAATGAAGCTATGTTGTAAAGAATATGGGTAATTCTACTATACACCGTTGTATTAATACACTAGTGTTTTTTACTGCAGTAACTTCTCTATAAGGTAACTTTTCTGTTTTGGGCTGGGCTTGACTGTTGGGCCTCCCTACACTCATTTTATATCCTAAGTTGCAATAGACCCTTTTTACTTGCATTTGATTTTGCTTGCACTTAATCATTATAAATCAATTATGTTGTATGTATAAATCGATATAATTGTAAATGAATTATCACAAAAATTTTGGTTCATTATGAATTTATTAATACGTAATATTACATGCATTTTGTTTGTTGGGATATATTGTTGCATCCAAATTTAAGCCATATATTGTTGAGATACGAATATCCATTGAAATCAAATCCAAATTAAAAAATGGCTAATCTTTATAATTAAACGATTGTGGTAAATCATAAATCATATGCAATCCACTAAAATAGATCCAACCAATATCTGATGAAATATCAACCACGCAACACTGAAGGATGCAATAATGATTTTTAAATCGATGCAACGTGAACGGTGATGGCATGCAATTGATGTAATGATTTTGAATTCATGTATAATTAATTACCAACAATACATTACCAAATTAACATCACAACAATAATTTTGAATGCATGCCAACAATATTTTAAGATTTTTTTAATTATACATAACTATCAATAGTACTTGAAAAAATATTTTAAGATTTTTTTTAATTGTACATAAGTTTAAATTTTCAACTTTTTTTCTTTCTTTCTTAGATTCCATTATTATCAATAGTACTTGGAAAAATATTTTAGTTATATATATGTTTAGAAATTATCATAATTTCCATTAATATCAATAGTACTTGGAAAAATATTTTAAGATTTTTTTAATTTTATATAAGTATCAATAGTACTGCGAAAAATATTTTAAGATTTTTTTTTAATTGTACATAAGTTTAGAATTATCTAAAAATTTCATATACTTGTTGATCTTATGGAGTAATCTTAATCATCTATTTTGATCTTTATGGAGTAATCTCAATCATCTTATAAACCATTCAAATTATCTTCAAATGTATAAGGAGGTGACAAGACAAGAAGTGATGTGAATTATGTTTCTATATTTTGATAAGAATGTTTGGATTAATTTGAATAATTTATGAATATTCTTGTCACAATTCTTAAAATATTTTTCCAAGTACTCTTAAAATATTTTTTTCAAGTACTCTTAAAATAATTTTCCAAATAATATTGATAATAATGGAAACTAAGAGAGAAGAAAAGAAATTGAAAATTAGTTTTAATGTTAAATAGATAAAAAAAAGGGATAAAATGAGATGAGTTTGAAAAATAAAATATGGAAACTAAGAGGGAAGAAAAAAATTGAAAATTAGTATTAATGTTAAATAGGAAAAAAAAAAGGGGGCATAAAATGAGATGAGTTTGAAAAATAAATAATGGAAACCAAGAGAGAAAAAAAGAAATTGAAAATTAGTATTAATGTTAAATAGGGGGAAAAAGAGGATAAAATGAGATGAGTTTGAAAAATAAATAATGGAAATAAGAGAGAAGACCAAACTCATTAGTTTCATAGAGAAACTAACGAATCAAACGAGTTGATTACTTTGTAATATTTCAAATAATCATAGACAACCAAACTTGTTAGAGATACAATCATGGGTTGTAGATGCAGCATTACAGTTCAGAAGCAGATTATCTGAAATTTTAATAACGACGATTCATAACAAATACCCAAACATATTGAATATGGATCTCAAATGATTCATAATAACGAGATGCATAATACAAACATATTCGATTGCGGTTTTATGGTTGCAGGTTAATGCTATATACGATTAATGAAGAATGTAGATTTAGACTACATTGCCCAGACTCTTTTGGTTGTTGGGGGGAATTTTTTGTTTTTACTGCAGTAATTTCTCAAGATAGGTAAAAAATGTAAAAAGTAAATGAAGGGCCAGGATGCAATCATTCGAGATCTGATGACTGAAAACACCAGTGTATTAATACAATGGTGTACTATAGAAGGACCCAAAGAATAGATTTTCCTTTGTCTTTTTTCCCTTCCCAATTTTTTTTTTTTTTTTGGTGTTTTGATATTCAAATAGATTACTAGTATATGGTTCTTTGCAAGATAGTTTATGTTAAGAAAAGGAAGTGAATATAAACAAGCCCATGTAAAAAAAACTAACACTCAAAGCCCATAGCTAAAAGAATTAAAAAGAAAGGGTAATTCTATTCATAACCACCAATATCTCTCCATAGCCACAATATATTTGACTTCTTCGTTTTTATCCTTCATATCTTTTGTTTTTTCACAACCACCATATTTCCACGAAAACACCAGTGTATTAATACAATGGTGTACTATAGAAGGACCCAAAGAATAGATTTTCCTTTGTCTTTTTTCCCTTCCCAATTTTTTTTTTTTTTTGGTGTTTTGATATTCAAATAGATTACTAGTATATGGTTCTTTGCAAGATAGTTTATGTTAAGAAAAGGAAGTGAATATAAACAAGCCCATGTAAAAAAAACTAACACTCAAAGCCCATAGCTAAAAGAATTAAAAAGAAAGGGTAATTCTATTCATAACCACCAATATCTCTCCATAGCCACAATAGATTTGACTTCTTTGTTTTTATCCTTCATATCTTTTGTTTTTTCACAACCACCATATTTCCACCACCTTCATTATCTCAACCATCAATCCTCTCTTTCTCCAAACCAAAACACCATTCCCCATTGTTTCATAAACTATAAATTTAAATGATTTGCCACTCACAATATTTAGATTGAAATAAATAATTAAAATTTTTATTAGTATTCATACATTTTATTAGAAGTTATTTTGGATTTGAAATTTTAAAAAATTTTTATATCCCTTTACAACCATGTTTCTCTCTTTTTCTACATTTGGTTCTTCAATTAATTTGTATTGTATGTATGCAGAATTTTTTTTTGTATTGTCCTGTGTCCCTTAATGTCGGAACGATTTATTTGATTTATTTTAAGGAGATACATTTTTTACCTCATAAATTCAAATTTTTTATAATGTTAATTATTATAGTGAAATATTTGAGATATTAAAAAATTATTGAGAAATTAAATGAGCAAAAAGATAAATTTGAATAATTTTTTAAATTAAATTTAGAATTTGAAGTATATAAAATCAACTTTTTTGGGTACATATAAGGAGAATAGAAAGAGAACTACCCAAAAAGAAAAGGAAGTGAATATAAACAAGCCCATATCAAAAACTAACAGTAAAAGCCCATAGCTTAAAAGAATAGAAAGAGAACTACCCAAAAACTAAAGAAAGTGAATATAAACAAGCCCATATCAAAAACTAACACTAAAAGGAGCATAGAAAAAGAACTACCCAAAAAGAAAAGGAAGTGAATATAAACAAGCCCATATCAAAAACTAACACTAAAAGCCCATAGCTTAAAAAATTAAAAAAGAAACGCTAGAAGAAGGGGTTGAACCTTCGACCTTGTGGTTAACAGCCACACGCTCTAACCAACTGAGCTATTCCAGCTATTTAATCTTTTAAATTAACATTTATATTAATAATTTTATAACTAAATTCAACTGATTATGCAATTAATTAGATAAATAAACGAGAGACAAAAAAGTATATATTTATCTTTAAGTGTTGCTAGCATAGATAAAGTATCCATTTCACCATATCGAATATGGATTTTAATCGAATTTTTTTTGGTATATTGAGTTTTGAAAGAAATATAAAGAAATTTCAAAATAAATTCTTCTAAACTTCATGTTTTTCTTAAACCAACATAACATAATTCAAATTATCTATTCAACAATGAAGCATGATTTATATCAGCCAAAAAAAGTAAAGGACCGTCGAACATCAAACTTTGATTTTCCCTAATAAAAGAGAAAAGCCTACTTTATCATATGACCACTTAAATAATATAATTTTAAACCAACCAGAGGAACAATGAACCATTACATTATAATATCTATATTTCCAGTTGATTTAGGATGCCGGAGTTTACTTCGTACGGTCTTCCTTGGAAATAATAAAACTTCAAAACTAATTGCAATTTCTTTTGTTTTCACATGTAATTGAAAGGGAAATTTTCAATACTAGTCATTTAACTAAGGTCACGCATATAATCCGCTATCTTTCACAAATTAAAATTTTAATCCGCTATCTTTCAATTGAGCACGATTTTGGTCAATTTTTGTAAAAAAATTGTTGTCGTTGCAACAAAAATGATTGATGTGATCATGAAATTGCTGACTCAACCACCACATTATGGATGTTGGGAAAGAGACCAAGTGCACAATTTCTAAGGGCATCCGCATCAATATGTTTTTAGCACACCATTTTAGTGTGGGTCCCACATGCCAACACACTAATTAAAAACATCTACTTTTTAAAAACACACCTCTACATCAATTTAACACAAAGAGAGAGAATGCAAAATCACACAACATTAATGGATTTTTAGCACACCATTTTTGTGTGGGGCCCACATGACAACACACTAATTAAAAACATCTACTTTTTAAAAACACACATCAACATCAATTTGTCACAAATTTACATCAATTTAACACAAATGCAATCATTACATGTGGGTCCCATTATCCACTAATTTTTATTCTATTATTTTTATCCACTAAAATACACACTCTTTCCAATCATTAGCTAATAATTACAAAGGGGACAAGAATGCTATTCTTACATCTTAACACACCCATACTTACACAAAAACACACACTTAAAAACATCCCCACATTAGTTAACACCACACATGTTTTAATTAATAACACCTCAAAATGAATTGGTATTTGTGCCCTATTAACACACACACTAATTATATAAAAACACACACTTAAAAACACACTACATTAATTAACACACCTTTTGTTTTAATTAAAAACACCCACAAATGAATCAATGTGGGTGCCCTAAAGTTAGTGACCAAATCAATAAGAGCATTTACATCAATTGTTTTTAGAGTCTTATCAATATATTAAAATAATAATACAAAAAAAAATCAAGAAAAAGAAGAAAAATAAAGAAATAAACAAGATTGTTGTGTTGGGTTGATCAATGACTTTCACTCTCTCTCTCTTCATAAGAATATTATTTCAGGAAAACACTATCACCCTACAAAAACACAAACCATTATTAAAATTTTCATTTGTCAACTAAAAACACCCCAAAAACAATTTATACAGATACTCTAGATCTTGAACTCAATGGACCAAAAGTGAATATGGGCTTAGTTAAATGATCAAATTTAAAATTTATTCTAAAAACATGTTTACGTATTGTCGATCAACTCGCGCAGTTTGAATTGTTCATCAATTACAAATAGGTGGTTGCATCTCATTTTCTCTACATCAATTTAATAAGTCAAGTTCACATTAACTAACACAGTTCATGAAACCTGATGGAGACCCCATAGGAGTTTGCATGGCTAATTTATACTAATTATAACAATCCACACGACTTTAATTCCTCCCAAAATGAAAAACCAACTAATCACAGCCCGGGGCGTATAATTTTTACTAGTATTTTACTTCATACTACATATATAAGATCACGTTTCTTGATCTTTGCATTCGTATATCCAATATGCTTCTACACCATTCTCTCCTCCATATCATCTTCGTCGTTTTTCCAGTTGCAATTTCGAGTATAATAATAGCGAGACCTGGATGCCCAGAGCGATGTGGGAGTTTATCGATTCCGTATCCATTTGGAGTAGGATCAAACTGCTCTTTGGGCCCATCTTTTAACATTGGTTGCGATAATTCCAGCAATCCTTCAAAAGCCTACTTCATAAGTAATAATATTGGTGGTTACTACAACCAGTTGATGAGGAATAGTACACAAATCCTTGAGATAAACGGGTCCCAGATTCGGGTCAAGTAGCAGTACATGCTGGCTCTAGCTTTCTATGAAGTATTGGCCGTCTGAGTCGAGGCGTTAGCGGTGTTATCGACATAAGAACGACTCCATATACGCTGTCGGATAAGAACTGGCTGACGAGCATTGGGTGCGATAATTTGGTGCTGGGGATCGGATCAGACATCGAGAGCTTCAGCGGCGGCTGTCTCCCTGATTGTGCGAATAGGGGGAATGACACAAATGGTGTCGGATTTTGTCCCAATAATCGTAATGCTTATTCCGCCATTCCAAGAGGTAGTTATCTTTCATATTATAATTTCTTAAAAGTATTATATGATATAATTAAAATATTAGAGTTAATTTCAATTTTAGTTCTCTATAAGTTATTTTTCATTTTTTGTTAATCATTTTTTTTCCCACTATGTTATAATTTTTCCAATTTCAATCATTTTTAGTCAAAATTTTCGAAATTTGCCGATGTGGCTGTTAAAATTTGGATGTCACGTTAGCAATGTTTGAAAATGCCGACCAAAAAATGATAGAAATTGGAAAATATTAAAATGTGGAGGACCATAATTGAAAAACGAAAAGTGATTGTCAAAAAATTGAATGTGTCATACAAACAAGTCTAAAATTGAAACAATCCCTAAATATTATATAGTACAAAATTAGTACCACCTAAAATACATAAAAACATTACATTTGTCTACGTTGACAAGATCAAATCGACTTGTCTTATAGAGTAGATTCCTAAAATGGTCTTACCTAACAAGTTATAAAAAAATATATAAAATAGAAACATTATTTGAAATAGATAATCTCCAACTTGGATGATGGTTCCAGGCACGACTCATGTGGCAGCAGGTTAAGTGACTTGATTAGAAATCGGGGACGTAGAAAAGATTTCTCTTGCAGCTACGCGTTTGTGGAGGAGAGGATTAATGATGGATCACAGTTATTGTATCCCTTGTCCTATTTGAACAACTCAACTGCGTCCATATTGGATAATCCGATGGCATCGTACTCACGAGTGGTTGTCCTAGACTGGAGGATTGGTGCCCACAATTGCACCTAAGCACAACAGGATTCATCTACTTATGCATGTCAATATAACACTTTTTGCCATGATTTTTTTGATGCTAAAATTGGAGGATACATCTGCCACTGCTTGAAAGGATACCATGGCAATCCTTACCTCATTGGAGGCTGTCAATGTTTGTCTCTCTATCTAACATGTTTCAATTTGATTTTATTAGCAATAGAATTATAGTTCTTTTGTAGTTTGGTTAGTTTCAATCCTTACCACAATCCGTTTCTAATACAATGAACTAAGGATGCAGATATTGACGAATGTGTTGATAGTGAAACATATCCATGCGACTCAAATTCAAATTGCATCAATACTCGCGGTTCATTTGAATGCTCGTGCAAACGAGGGTATCGTGCTGATGGGATGTTAAACGGTAGAGGTTGTAATAAGTTGCCACCATCTGCAATGATCATAGTCTCAATAGGTATAATTACTCATTCCAAAACTAATAATCAATTTGAAAGCTATATTCTAATCTCATGTTTCATTATTAGGTCTTGGATCTGGAATGGGATTTATACTGCTCCTCTTAATGTGCTTTTGATTACATAAGGCGTTGTTGAAGAGACAAACCAAAATTCATAAAGACAAATTCTTCAAAAGAAATGGTGGACTTCTCGTATAACAACAAACAAAAGAAGGCAGTACATTTAGGGAAACAAAGCTTTTCCTTGCAAAAGAGTTGGACAAAGACATTAATCACTTCAACGAAAGTCAAATTCTTGGATAAAGGGGGCAAGACATTGTCTATAAGGGAATGTTATCTGATGGTAAGATCGTGGCCATCAAGAAATCAAGGCTGATGGACGAGGATCAGCTTGAGCAGTTCATAAATGAGGTGGTGATATTATCTCATATTAATCATAGGAATGTCGTCCAAATGCTGGGCTGTTGTTTGGAGACTAAAGTTCCGCTTCTCCGAGTTCATGTCTAATGGGACCCTTTTCGATCTTATTCATGATCCCCAGTTCTGAGTTCCCAGTTTCATGGACTATACGTTTGAAAATTGCAGCAGAAATATCAGGGGCTTTAGAGTATTTACATTCTGCATCTTCTATTCCTATCTACCATAGAGACATCAAGTCTAGTAATATCCTTCTAGACAAAAAATACATTGCCAAAGTATCGGATTTTGGAACCTCCAGATCCGTTGCAGTAGATCAGACTCACTTAACCACGCTGGTTAAGGGGACGTTTGGATATCTGGATCCTGAATACTTCCAATCAAGTCAGTTTACAGAGAAAAGCGACGTCTATAGCTTTGGAGTAGCTCTAGTCGAGCTTTTGACCGGTCAAAGGCCAATATGTATGAATAGAATAGAAGAGGAAAGAAGTCTGGCCACATGGTTCCTTGCGTCCATGGAAACGAACAAAGTTGAGATAATTTTGGATAGTCAACTTTCTGACGAAGGTGGAAAGGAAGAAGCCATGATTGGAGTTGCAAGACTTGCACAAAGGTGCTTGAATTTCAAAGGAAATATGAGGCCAACTGAAAAGATAAGCATGCATATTGGCTGAAGAAATAAAGCTGGATATCGTTTTACATAATCTGGCTAAGTATGGAGAAATTCATGTTTTTACTAATAAAAACGCACTTCGAAAACACGATTTCAATCTGGTAAAGTCGTTAGCCTTCAAGCTGTGCACAGGTTTGTTGCGAGGAATAACAGATCTTGCGAATGGGATATCTCGGCCGTTATTCAACCAAATAAGATGTGGTTTTCAGCTAGCTACTCTCTATATAATGTAGATTACTTAGTTAGTTGAAAGCAGTTCGAGTTTCTCATTGTACATAAAGTTATATTCTTTGCAATTAGGCTTCGAAGATTAGGGTTTCTGGTGTTGTTTGTATTGTACTCTTGTTTTCTGAGTGTTCTTCAATAATATTTCCCTTCCCCTATTGCCCGTGGACGTAGGCATTCATGTTGAACCACGTATATCGAGTGTTGTGTGTTGTTTCTGAGTTTTTCGATAGATTACAATTTTGATCAATTTTTTGATATTGCATGTGTGCATGCAATTGAGGTTTTGGAGTTCTTGAAGTTGTGATATTGACAAGTGGCGCCGTTTGTGGGAAGCGTCATCTTTAAGAATGGGATCAACCAGGTTTGATATCGAGAAGTTCAATGGCTTAGGGGATTTTGGATTATGGAGGGTAAAGATGAAAGCTCTTCTTGTTCAACAAGGATTGACTTTGGCCATATAGGGTGTTGAAGCTCTTCAGAGGATATGAAAGCGGATCAGAAAGCAACATTGATGGAGAAAGCTCATAGCACCATAATTCTCAGTTTAGAGAATAAGGTCTTGAGAGAAGTAGCCAAGCTTGAATCCGTAAAAGAAGTTTGGGAAAAACTAGAAACTCTCTACATGGTGAAGACATTAGCAAATCGATTATATCTCAAGAAGAGACTGTATGCATTCAAGATTTTGGAAGATAAGTCTCTACTAGATCAGTTGGAGGATTTCAACAAGCTTCTAGATGATCTGGAGAATGTAGATGTTACATTGGAGGAAGAAGACAAGACTCTCATGCTGTTAAGGGCCTTGCCAAAGAGTTTTGAAAACTTCTGTGATTCTGTCCTATATGGAAGACAACATTCAATCACATTGGATGAGGTTATCACTGCTCTAAAGACCAAAGAATTATCTAAAGATCCTGATTCGAAGACAGGAGGTGGAGGAGAAGCTTTATTAGCCAAACATAAACCTCAGAAGAAACAACAATTCAAGAAGGGAACTAAACCTTTAAACAATAAATCACCACCTCAGAGTCAAGAAGCTAAGGATGATGTTGAAGGACAGAGATGCTTTCATTGCCACAAGCCAGAGCACTTCAAGAAAGACTGTTTCAAGTACAAGAAACTTCAACAAGAAAAAAAGTGCTGGAAATAGAAAACAAGTTAATCAAACTGGAGAAGCATCTGGTTCTAACTATGGATATAAGTCTGCAGAGCTCTTAGCTATTACAACAAATCAAACCTCAGATGTTTGGATATTGGACTCGGGATGCTCATTTCACATGAGCCCAATCAAGCATTGGTTTCATGATCTTGTGTTAAAAGAAGAAAGAACAGTCCGTTTGGGAAATAACAAAACTTGCAGGATTCATGGAGTTGGATCCATATACTTGAGAATGCATGATGGAGTTATTAGAGTGCTATCTAATGTCAGATATGTCCCTAAGTTAAAAAGGAACTTAATATCTTTAGGAATGATGGATTCTTAAGGTTATAAACTACAGGTTCAAAGAGGTATCCTACAGGCTGAAAAGAATGTTAAGGTTGCTCTCAGAGGTTACAAGAAACATGAACTTTACTATCTTGATGGTTATACAACATCTGGAGAATCTCACTCAGCAAAAGAGATGGATAAAATGGTTCTATGGCACAGGAGACTTGGCCACATTAGTGTAAAAGGTCTACAAGAGCTTAACAAACAAGTTGTGTTTGGAAATGATAAGATTTTAACTTTGGAAATTTGTGAGCATTGCATTCTTGGCAAAACAAAAAGAATGAGTTTTCAATCTGGAATTCACTCTACATCAAACCCCTTTGAGTACATTCACTCAGATCTTTAGGGTCCTGCAAAGACACACACTAGGAATAGTGGTAAGTATTTTATGTCTTTGATTGATGATTATTCCAGGAAGGTTTGGGTTTTAAAACTCAAGAGTAAGGATGAGGCTTTCACTAGATTCAAGGATTGGTTGAAAGAAGTGGAAAACACCACTGATAAAAAGTTGAAGTATCTGAGGACTGATAATGGTCTTGAATTTGTTTATGATCAATTCAATGTGTTTTGCAGGGAAAAAAGGATTAGTAGACATAAGACAATACTTGGCACTCCTCAACAAAACGGCCTAGCTGAAAGGATAAACCAAACAATCTTAAATAAAGTCAGATGCATGCTCATCAATTCAGGGCTATCCAAAGGCTTTTGGGGAGAAGCAGTGGCTACTGCTGTCTATTTAATCAATAGAAGTCCATCCTCAGCAATTGGTTTCAAAACTTCACAAGAAATGTGGACTGGAAAGGCTGCAAACTACTCAAGACTAAGAGTATTTGGCTGTCAAGCCTATACTCATGTAAAGCAAGACAAACCGGAACCTAGAGCATTCAAATGTGTATTCTTAGGATATCCAAAGGGTGTAAAAGGCTATAAGCTATGGTGTTATGAGAAGGATCAAATAAAATGCATTATTAGTAGAGATGTTACCTTTGATGAATTTAAAATGCCATTAAATAAAACTGATACTAATGAGCATATTGATTCTTTGGATAACAGACTATACAGCTTGAGGTGGAGCTAAGTAAAGCTACAACTGAAAGTCAGAATCCTATGGAAGATCAGAGAGCACAAACTCAAAATAATGCAGATGATGATACTTCTTCAGATAATGAGCCTCAAGCTGATTATGATCAACAATTAACTAATTACCAATTAGTTAGAGATAGATCAAGAAGGCAAGACAAACCACCTTTAAGATTTGCACAAGCTGATAGTATTTCTTTTGCTTTTCTTGCTGCAGAAAATATAGAACATCAGGAGCCTAAGGATTATAATGAAGCCATGAGCAGTAATCAGAAGGAAAAGTGGAGGAAAACTATTGAAGATGAATTGAATTCTTTAAACAAGAATTCCACTTGGATCATAGTTGACAAACCAGCAAATCAGAAACTGATTGGGTGCAAATGGATATTCAAAAGAAAGATTGAAGCATTTAATAAAGATAAAGTTAGATTCAAGGCAAGGCTAGTTGCTCGAGGCTTCACTCAAAAAGAAGGAGTAGACTATACTGAAATATTCTCTCCAGTTGTCAAGCATTGCTCTATCAGGATATTGTTAGCAATGGTAGCTCAATACAATATGGAGCTGCACCAAATGGATGTAACTACTATTTTTTTACATGGTGAATTAAAAGAGCAGATTCCAGAGGGTTTGAATGTAAAGAACAAAGAGAGGAAGACATGCTTACTAAAGAAATCTTTATACGGCCTCAAACAAAGTCCAAGACAATGGTACAACAGGTTTGATGACTATATGAAGAAAATTGATTTTGTTAGAAGCAAGCATAATCAATATGTTTATTTTAAGCATGAGAATAACACAACACACACTTACCTACTACTTTATGTGGATGATATGTTAATTGCTAGCACATCTTCTGAAAATTTAAATTCTATAAAGTGTTTGCTTAACTCTGAATTTGAGATGAAGGATCTAAGGTAAGCAAAGAGAATGCTTGGCATGAATATCAGTAGGAATAGAGCACAAAGTGAGGTGTTCTTGGATTTGAGTACTTATCTCAGAAAGGTGCTCATAAAATATCAAATGAATCAATGCAAAAGTTGTATTGTTCCTATTAGTCAGCATTTGAAGTTATCAAAGGATCAGTGTCCTCAAGATCAAGCTGAAGCTGATAAAATGAGAAGGATTTCTTATTCAAATGCAGTGGGAAGTGTCATGTATGTAATGGTGTGTTGCAGGCCAGACCTTGCTCATTGTATGAGCATAATAAGCAGATATATGGCTGATCCAGGTCTAGCACATTGGGAAGCAACTAAAGGAGTCATGAAGTACTTGAATGGAACAGTAGATCATGGATTGATGTTCAAGAAATCAACAATTTCAGACAAGCCATTAGTAGGATATGTTGATGCTGATTATGCATCAAATAGTGATATAAAGAAATCACTCACAGGTTATTTGTTCATTCTTTTTGGTACTGTTGTAAGCTGGAAAACAACTCAACAGTCAGTGGTGGCATTATCTAACACAGAGGCAGAATTTATAACTCTAACAGAAGCAATTAAGGAAGCTATATGGATACAAGACATGTTGAGAGAATTTGGTTTTAATCAAGATAAAGTTCAGGTGTTCTGTGACAACAACAGTGCCATACATCTCTCCAAACATCAAGGATATCACAAGAGAACAAAGCATATAGATGTCAGATTATATTTCATTAGAGATATAATTGAAAGAGAAGTAATTGAAGTAGCAAAAATTCCTTCAGAAAAAAATCCAGCAGATGCATTCACAAAAGCACTTCCATAAACTAAGTTTCGATTGTGTATGTCATTGATTGGTTTGGAAGGAAAGTCTGCGACTAACATTACATGAAGCTCAAGAAAATATGTAGCCATATGTATGCTTAAGGTGGAGAATTGAAAAGATAAGCATGCATATTGACTGAAAAAATAAGGCTGGATATCGTTTTACATAATCTGGCTAAGTATGGAGAAAGTCGTATTTTTACTAATAAAAATGCACTTCGAAAATGTGATTTCAATCTGGTAAAGTCGTTAGCCTTTAAGCTGTGCACAGGTTTGTTGCGATGATAGCAGATCTTGCGAACGGGATATCTCGGCCGTTATTCAACCAAATAAGATGCGGTTTTCAGCTAGCTACTCTCTATATAATGTAGGTTACTTAGTTAGTTGAAAGCAGTTCGAGTTTCTCATTGTACAGAATGTTATCTTCTTTGCAATTAGGCTTCGCAGATTAGGGTTTCTGGTGTTGTTTGTATTGTACTCTTGTTTTCTGAGTGTTCTTCAATAATATTTCCCTTCCCCTATTGCCCGTGGACCAGTGTTCTAAAATTCGGCCTAGGCGGCGCCTAGGCGCTAGGGGGCCCCTAGCCGTACTGATTTTTGTCTGTTCGGTCACCTTAGGCGCTAGGCGGAACAATTCGGCCCTAGGCGGTCTAGGCGGCCCTATTCGGCCCTAGGCGGTCCAGGCGCCAAATACTTTAATTTTTTTTAAAATTTTTTTTCCTTACATTTTTTACTTTTTTTTTTTTCACTTTTTAGCAAAATGATGATATTATTAATGTATTATAGTCTTCTATCAAATTATTATTAATTAATTAGATATAGATAAAAATTTCACAAATTGAAAAATACAAATAAAAATAATTTTATAAATGAGATATGATGTTTTTACTTGTCCTCTTATATAAAACCAAAACAATATAATATAAGAGTTCCAAAAATATTTTGTAAGGATAAAAAATTAAGAAAAATAGGTAAAATAATAAAAAATTTATTTAATTTAGATATGCCGCCTAGGCGCCGCCTAGGCCCCGCCTAGGCATCCTAGGCGCTAGGCGCCAGTCAAACGCCCGACTAGGGCCTAGCGTATTTTAGAACACTGCCGTGGACGTAGGCATTCAAGCTGAACCACGTATATCGAGTGTTGTGTGTTGTTTCTGAGTTTTTCGATAGATTACAATTTTGATCAATTTTTTGATATTGCATGTGTGTATGCAATTGAGGTTTTGGAGTTCTTGAAATTGTGATATTGACACCAACCATGAAAGAAGTGGCCACAGAATTGGAGAGTTATAGAATGTGTCAAGTGAATATTGCAAGTGTTAGAGATGAAGAAAGTAGAGTGTATGAAGCCAAGACCATGATGGTTACAGACAGTGAGTACACGTGGACAGAGAGGTAATGGTAATAGAGTAACCTCTTCATCATCATCATCAGATACACTTTCACTAATGTTTGCAATAGTTTGAACTTATTTATGTCTATTGATGAAGTTATATGAACCTTAATCGACAGCTTTGAGACCTGTAACTGTCGTGATTAAGCAGATGATCACTACTCAAAACACTCAATTGAAGATCAACAAGAACAAGAACAAAGACTAGTGCAAACTCTAATGAAAAATACAAACGAGAAAGCAAGAAGGAACAATAGGAATTACGTGGCTCGATAGGTAAAGAATCTATGTCCACGGAGATGAAGAACAATATCAGTAGTAAGTCAAAATTTTGCAAGAATCAAGCTTGCAGAAGATCTCTCAACACAACTATTTACAAGATGATTCACACAGCTTACACACTCTCAAAACCCCTCTTGTTCACAAGCTGTAACCAACCTATTTCTCTCACTAAGAACTTAGATCTCTAGCTCGCAAAAAGATATTCCAAAAAGATTTTATATATCGTGACAAATATGCGCTCTAAAACTGCTGCTCAACCATTAAGAAAACCATCTTCAGCTGCCTGCAACCTTTCTTTCCAACCGTTTTAACTAACTTTAAAACCCCAATCTGAACACCTTTTATTAGTCAACAACGCTTTTCTCTTCTTTTTCCAAAAAAAAAAAAAAAAAAAACAAACAGAAACAGCTTAAACTCTTCATGCATGAACAATTGATTTGAGCTATACTTCATCAGTAACCAAGACATGATATCATTTCAAGATTGTAAATTGTGTTTAAACCTCTAATTTAAAAATATGTTCAGTAAATTGATGACAAATTTTGAATTTTATCGGAAAATGTCGCGTTCGATATACAATATCCTAAATTAAGGTTTTCGATGATCTAGAAGTGACAAGACAACAAGTGTCCATCAATAAAAATTTGACATTGGTCATTGGAAAGCCACAATTTAACGAAATTGCACTGAAATTGGATAGATTATTAAATTATGAAACTAAATTGAAAATCGTGATAATTATGAGATCAAAATTGCTAGATATCATAATTATAAAATGAAAACTGATTTTAATCATAACTCTAGATCTATAAAATTAATTAGAAACCCGAAGAACAAAAACAAGGTGTTAAATGCCACCGCTAAAATCCTCAAAGAAACTCATGAATCTAGATTAATAATTGTAAATTCATATGAGACAAGCTCATGTAAATAAATTCACAAGAAGAGAATATCTGATTAAAATTATTTTCAATCTCATAACTTTCACTTTTGTTGGGATATTTCGGTAGTTATATTGATGAGACAAAAACAGTTTGCTTAGGAATGTCAGTACCTAACTTCCATACTATTTATATGATCTTAAGTTAAGAGATCATGTAATGGTTTTTCAAGTAATATGGAAAACCAACCTTAGAAGATTTAGGAAGATATCTTCTAAGAGCAGCATATTGTTGCAGAAAGCTGAAGAAAGAAGCATGCGGTAAGCTAAGTAAGCTGAATGAAGCAGCAAGTAGGATGCTAGGTGATACGAGGAAAATATGTGCAATTTTGTGGTGATTAATGTGAGATTTTATGATCGTTTATTTGTTTGGATGTACTATTTTCCTACATATATGTGATTTGAGTCTTCAAATACTTCATATATTATTTTCTTATTTATTTTAGGGATTTATGAAGTATTTTAGAGTAAAAGAAAGATTTGGGCTCATGAGAAATGAAGAATAGAGATAATGGGCTCAACAATTTATTTGAAGAACCAAAGAAGAGAACTTGGGTCTAGAATTTAAGGGAAGAAATGGAAAAAGGCCCAGTTTACTGGAGGAAGCAAAAGAACCATGATAATCTAAGAGAGGGGTGTTATATTGATTAAGATATAATTGAAATTGGGGGATAACTGAACTTTTAACTGGTATTTTTTTTTTATATATTGATTTCCTGTTTAATTTGTTTTCTAGTTTCATAATTAGTTAGTAATTTCAATCTGATACCCCCACTTTTTCTATCTCTTGAATTGAACATAGGTGATATAGTTTACTCTTCACTTTTCGTGGGATCGACTCTAACTTGCCCTAGCTACTAGTTGGTTAGGTTAGAAAAGAAATTTAATTAATTTTATCGCGTAACGACGCGCGGTCACTGGGGACAGGACTGTAGCAACAAGCAGCGAATAGCAAGCTGAGCAGCAAGCGTGCAAGAAGCAGCAGACAGGAAACAACTAACAGGAAGAAGCTACAGCAACCTGAGGAGATGATAGGAAGTAGCCAACAGATCTATTGCAGGAAGATAAGAGCTACATTCATCTCAGCACGAGGAAGACCATGCAACTCAAAGAAGAGCAAAACTATCTATCAACTAGAGTAGCTATCCGTTGCATGAAAAGTCAAAGATGATGAGCGCATTAAATGCACATGTCAGAAGCAACTCAAAAGCATTTAATGCGGCCATAGAGAAAGATCTTCAGAGATCAAGCTTCAATTTAAAATGGAGAAGTATCTCTTCAATGGATACTTTTCCTATCTCTATAAATAGGAGGTATGAGTGACTGAGGAATTTGTCGAGCATAGCCAAGTGGAAAATCAGAAATACTCCAAACCTTATTCTAAGCTTACCTTTGCTCAACCACTCAACCTTCAAGAAGCAGTCTACATTTCAAGAGTTCAAGCTTCCATGCTCAAGACCGACTTCACCACAACAGTTGAAGAAACCCTGTATCTTTTAACCATTGTGCTGTGTGCGCTAGGTTGTTTTAGGTGTACTTAGTTGAGAAGATTGTATCCTTGCTAAGTGTGTAGTCCAGAAGTAGGCTACTTGCCTTTTGTGGGATTGTACCCTTTGTGAGTTGTGGCCTTGAACTAGAGTTTGAGATTCTAGTAGGCGTAGCTTGTTAGGAAGATGTTTGTAAAGTGAGGCTTGTAAATCGAACTGACCTAACGAAGTTCCTCCTTGTGAAAGAGTAGAGTGGACATAGAAGGGTTACACCACCTTCGAACCACTATAAACCATAAGTGTTTATTGCTTTGATTTACTTATAGCATTGCTCTTATCTTGTTATATCTATTTTACTGCATATCATAAGCATCCTGCACAAAAGACTTTGAAAAGAGCATACTTGTAAAGAAAACTGTTTTCCAAAAGAAACTCTATCGTTGTTCATTCCGCTGCACACTGAAAAAGCTAGGTCAGAAACCTGAATTAGCATACTATTAGGTTTCTGATCAAGTCAGGTTGATGTTTCTTCCAAGGATTAGAAACCTGTATCTCTGATATATTTTTATAAGTTCAAAAATCGATAGAGGTTCATTCACCCCCCTCTGAACCTCTGACTACTTGGGACCAACAATTTTTTTTTCTTTCAAATGGTCTTATAATAATCTGATTTTTCAACTTTGTCACATACTCATAAAATTACTCTGATTTGAACTAAAATTAGCTGGAAATTGCATAAAGTTACTTTGATTTGAACTAAAATTAACTGGAAATTGCAAAAGTAGTTGGAAATTTGTCTCATGTCACTCACATGGTGCCAAATTTGGGGATTTCTGGTTATCATTTATGATCTGGAACAATTTAACTGATGTGAAATTTTTTGATTGGATGTTTGTTAATACAAAATTACAGCTCAGAAATTTAAAATTACAACTTTCTAAATAATTTTTACATCATCCATTCTTTAAAAAAAAGGGCAAAGGTGCAAATATGCACCTAACGTTTTGGTTAATGTGCAAATTTACACCTATCCTTTTTCTAGGAGCAAATATACACAAAATTCATCTTTTTTTGGAGCATTTTACCACAATTGGATAGATTTGTTCATTAACTAATGGTTTTTATGAAAATTCTTGTTTTGAATAGATAATTTTTTTAAAAAATTGCTAGTTATGATTATTCTATTTTTTTGTTGTCAAATAATTTTTAATTAAAAAAATTGCATTCAATTACATTAATTAAATTAAAAATTAAGCACATAACAAATTTTGTTAACAGATTCTATGATATAATTTGAATCACACATAAAATTTAGGTTACCTTGTCCAAAAATTTAAAAAAAAAATTACAAAATTCCTTTGCATTCAAATCATTGTTTAATATTTGATTAAGTGAATGAACCATAAATCCAACAAATTCTAAATATTAAAAAAAAATCAAAAATTAATTGAAAACAACTGTTTTTTTTTTCTACCTCTTGCCACAATTTCTTTTGCATCAACAATAGCTATTTTGTAATAGAAATTATGTTTTTCTTTTCCTTGTATTAATGCAAGTATTGTATCACGGAGATGAACTTAGTTGATACTGTTTTGGAGAAAAAAAATTTTGATTTTATTTTATATATTTAGAATTTTGTTCGATTTATGGTTCATTCACTTAATTAATATTAAACAATAATTTGAATGTGGAGGAATTTTGTAAAATTTATGTTTATTTTTGGAGAAAGTAACCTAAATTTTATGTGATTCAAATTATATCATAGAATCTATTAACAAAATTTGTTATGTACTTAATTTTTAACTTAATTATTTAATTGAATGCAAATGTTTTAATTAAAAATTATTTGGCAACAAAAACTAGAATAATCATAATTAGCAACCTAAAAATAAAAATTATCTATCTAAAACAAGATTGTTCACAACAACCCTTAGTTAAGGAGCAAATATATCCATTTAGTAGTTAAATGCTCCAAAAAAAAAAAAACTTTTTTGTAAATTTACTCCAAAAAATAGGATAAATGTAAATTTGCACCTCAACCCAAATGTTAGGTGATATTTGCACCTTTGTCTTTAGAAAAAAAAAAAACTGCAAATTAAATGTCCAATATGACGCACACGTCAAGGAGTTGAGCTCCAACAGCCACATTAGAAAAATTCACCGGGATAAGGCCCAATGAATAAAATTTTAATCTAATTCTTTTCTTAAAATATAGTTAAATTATAAAATTACAATATCTTTTGTTTTTGTATACTAAACCCATATATTTACTACATTGTACTAAAACGCTGCAAATAGGAAAATGACATTAAAAGTTGGCTTCAAAAGTCTCCCCACAGAACTATAATTGAAATCATTTTTTTTTTCTTTTCTAAAAGAAGTGAATGTTATACATGTATGGTAGGCATCTACATCCATATAAATATTTAGAAAGATCATAAACTACAATAAAATATCAAATTGAAATCGAAAAAATCATTTCAAATCATAAGCTATATATCCTCAAATTATACTAATAATTATAATCATGAATTTGAAATGAAATCATTAGTTACTAAAATGCTGGTTGCTAAAATTTAGAAATGAGGAATTCGTCTTTTTTCCAACCTTAAATTTACATCTCTACTATAAAATTAGAGATCTCATCACCTACAAATTAAAGAAAAGTAATGTCTGTCTCTATTCCTTAATTTTCATCAGTACTAATTCGTCATTGATCGGATAGTGGTATCGTGGTCATTTTTTTATGTCATTTTTTTCTCTTTCTAGTTGCTATTTAGCCACTAAATTCCATCTCTAATCTACAAATTTCTTGATATGTTGTGTATATTAAAAAAAAAATTAAAATACATTTAAACCTTTATTACTGTTTTTTCCTAATAATAAAAACACCCATATATATATTTATTTGATGGGATTAAAAATTGAGGACATCTTGAGCAAGACCTCATCTACAAATATATGTGAAAAAGGTGTATCAAGTCGTAAAGAAAAGTTGGATCAGCAACAGGTAGCGCACCAATAATGACTAAAATTTCCAGGTCATAATTCCACCATTTGGAACACGACACCGCTAAACTGTCGCTATCTAAGGTAATTGATTCTCCAACTTTGGAGGGAGATGATTCATGAAACACGTGTTCTTAAAATACAAAAATGTCTGAATATAATGCGAAAATATATATTTTTTTTTTTCGTGGATGTTTTGAATGATAAATATTATGTAAATAACAATTTATTGTGGTTGGAAAAAATTATTTTCAGATATATGTGTTTTATCAATGTTCCTGTTATATATATATATATATATATATATATATATATATATATATATATATATAAAATTTTTTGTGTGTGAGAGAGATGTAAGATTAATTATTTAAAAATAATATAAATTATCGATATTTTTATAGTATATAAAATCACAGAAAACATCTCAATTTTTGTCATGTAACTTAGGTTTTGCTCATTCGTCATTACTTTATCTTCAATATAACATTTTTCAATTTTGGTCCTCCAACTATAATTTTTTTTTCCAATATTGATTTGATTATGCTCGAAATGTCAAAATTTACCTACGTGAACGGTTGAATTGAATAATCCACATCATCAATTTCGACATCCACATAGATAAAAACCAAAATTCCTAATAAATAGATGAAGATTGAAAAAATGAAATTGTTAATGGATCAAAATTGAATAACATAAAATTTATAATATTAAAGTGGAAAGATGCGGACGTAATTTTCCCAAAAATAAAATATGTTTTTAATCATTAGAAAGGAAAAAAGAAAGAAAGAGAAAAGTAAAGTTTGTTTTCTAAATTTTAATGAACCTCAACAGTAAGATGAAGCTTACTTTGGATGATCAAGGTCTCCGATTATTTGCAAAAGCTGGCCTCCTTAACAATTATTTGCAAGAGCTACTATTGAATTACATTTCAATTGGATAGTACACTCAACAAATTTAGAATGAAGCCAAATAAGCAGACCAATGGAAATCTGTTAATTACCATTAATTTAATGCTCTTTTAAATTATTGTTTTCTTTATTATTTCTAACTTACTACTTATAGTTTTTATTTTATAAATTAATGTATTAAAAAAATAGTTTTTGCGGCCCCGTCCCAAGTAAAATATCTAGCTCGATCAGTCCCTACTGCATGTGATACTCTTTCCTATGGATAAGCTAAGAGTAAAAAAAAAAAATGTAGAAAATGGTTAAGGGATAAGATGGCAATCAAATAAAGTAGAAAATGATATAAAAGTTGAGATATGTACCAAAAATACCATAAAACTTATAACAATGGATAAAAATACCATCAAAGATAAGAAAAACAAAAAAAATACCACTTTTTTAATAAAATGACTAAAATAACCTTAGGACACACATGTGCAATCATTGAATAATAACTACTTCCTCGTTTTATTTGATAAATACAATCCGTATTTTTTCCAAAATTAATCAATTAAATCCAATCCAATTAGTTATTAAATTCGGACCCCAAAATGATATCAGAGCCTAGGTTTATTGAAAAAATAATTTACGATTTATATTTACAATATTGATTTTATGTCTAACGGAGGAGAAAATCAAGAAATTATGTATCCGAAAATATTTTCGAGATAACACAAGTTTCAGGACCATCAATTTGATGATGTTCAACAAGGATTGGAACAAAATTGTTCTTGACAATTCTAAGATCTCATAAGATCTTAGAGAAATTTAGAAGACCATCCAGTTCTATGGAGGTTAGACGGAGACGATGATGAGATCTCTATCCGAGATCTAACGAGAAGTTTCAGATTTGAAAAAAGAAATTATAAATTTGAAAATGAAGTTACCAAAAGGATCCAATAGATCCATGAATAAATGTTTCAAAGATGCGTTCGGGGATAGACCACTTATTCCGAAAGGAAAAGATACAGAAATCCCAGAGTCAAAGAGTCATGATGAACTAATGTGTGAAATCATTAGAAAAATCTGACATGGAGGTATAACGAGTTAACCGAATCACTCTCTAATCTTGGGATATTAGATTTGGTTAATATCAAGATGAACTCTCTAGTTCCTAATCCAGAAGGAAGTATGAGTTCAAACACACCAGCCCCTGAGAGATCGATGACAGAAGTCGAATCCAAGTTAGATACGGAAACTTGGACACTAGGAGCCAGAGGATAACTCGGGATGAACAAAACACCTCCTAATAGTCCATGGGTAAAAACGATGTTGGAACCAACACACCCATGTGGGTTGGTTCTCACAACCGATATCATCGATTTTCAATACATGGAAAAATTAATCGATGAATGGATGACCTCGTTAAAAGTGGCCTCAATAACGCTGGACATAGAGAAATAAAACTTCATCAGATTAATTGAAAGTAGTCTAGAAGGTTCAGCGAAGATGTCTTGGGAATCAATATCTACCCAAGTTAAAGATTAAGCCTTTTCCGCAGATAATTTATATGCTATCATTGAAAAAATCGGAAGAATGTTAAAGGTCTATTTCATCGGAGATGGATACTTTGACTAAAGCAAAAAAGAGAAAAGTCGAGAATATACACAAGCCCTGTATGCTCTCGAGTTAAGAAGTATATGTTCGGTCAACGAATACATTTATTGGTTCCGTAAATATTACTTTCAAACAGAGGTCCCGCTAAATGTGGCAATTGAGATGTTCTTTACAAAGATTTGTAGCCCATGACGAGAAATATTGATCCAGGTAAGATGCAGACTTTGCTAGGGTTGAAAGTTACCACCGGGACAGGTCGACACAGTCGGAAGAATGATGTATTTCCTAAAAGACAACCTGCGAGAATGGTGTCAACAAGCGACCATTCAAAAGAACAAGAAAAAACTCAGAGAACAAATTAAAAGAACTCTTATTTGTTGTGATGACAATGATTTTCCATCAATAATTGAAGAATCAAAACAGACGAGACATGTGAAGAGAAAAAAACAATTCAAAAGTGTATCTTATGTCAAGTCCGAAGGATTATAGAAAAGGCCTTCCAACCAAGGAAGATCATGGTAGTCCAAATCCAAGGCCAGAACCTATAAGTTTGGTCAGAAATCCGGTCCTTCCAGATTTTTTTCACAAGGATCTAGATCCACAGGGAAGTCAACAGGAAGAACACCAATAAGGAGAACTTTCAAACAAGCTTATACTCGTATAAATGAAAGTTTCAAAGACTGCAATTGCTGGACATGCGGTGCGAAAAGACATATTTTGCCAGACTGCCCATAAAAGTAGAGTGAAATTCACCAATTCAAACAGACTGCAGATATCCTTGATTCTATTTTCTATGGCGATTTGGTACCAATTTACCAGTTCAAGGATATCTCTTCAGATGAAAGCATTTATGAAGAATAATTCGAGACTGATTCAGATGAGTCTTATGGATCATCAACAGAATCAGATAAATAGCCTCGAGACAGAAGATAGACTCCAAACATCAGAGAGTCTATTAAGATTCTTTTAACAAATGACCATTTTAAACAAAACAATGGAAAGAATCATGAGGCAGAATTCAACTTTAAGCCCATACGACGGTTTCAGAATTAGAGGTGTTAGTCGGATCCTTAATTAGATCGGACTAAAACAATACAAGCACAATATCATCTATCGGGTGAACTCAAGTGAGTTTTCAATTTCAATGGAATTAACCGATAATAGAATTGATATGCAACTTATTCCAAATAAAGAGATTCTTGATGAACTGAGCCAAATTAGGAAAGAAGTAGTAGTGACTATGAAATGGATCCATATTGGAATAATGTAGCAATCAAAGCTACCTTCAAAGAAGGTATTGATTCTGAACTTCATCTATTAGTAATGGATAGAAGAATCAATAACCTCAAAGATGGTTGTCTTGGTACAATGATAGATAATTTGTATATTAGTAAACTTATGTTTGACATTCATCCTAGGATTGCATACAACCTAGCTGACCAAGACTTTAGTCGAGTTTTAACCCTTCATCAAGATTTTAAAAGAACAGATCTAATGAAAAAAGGTAACATACCATATTATACCACATATAGAATTGCATATACACTTTCCAATACACATCATTGCAATTTGTTTCTTAGGAAATAGTATATTGAGATTTCTAGAATTTTCAAGGAATTCACCAAAGTAATGACACCAGACCTAATCCAAATCCCTATGATAAGTTGTGTTAACATACTGATTAAAGATCATCCTGTTCTTAATAGATCAATGAGATTTGAATCTGATGTTAGTAATAGAATGCCCTTTTCCGACAATAGGATACTTAGCCTAAAAGGAAAAGAACTATTAGAGGATTTCAACCCACAACAAACCAGGGTTAGTAATGTAAAAATGCTTTGCCCTGAGGGTTGGAAAGAAATCTGTGTTGTTTTTGATATATCGGAAAAACTTAACCTTTTTTCCTTATGATGAAATATATCATTTACAACAACCAGCAATTGGAAGATACGAAGACATGCTAGAAATAATAGGCTATGAGGTATCTGTCACTGGTAGTGCAGGTAGAACCAAATGTACTATGACTTTAGGTCTAAGTTTCCTCAAGGAACACAAATCTTGGGTACGAAAATGAAGGTAGATGGAATTCAGTCTCGATGGACACCTCATAAGGGTGGAATGACGAGCTCATTTTTCATATACATATCCATTGGGATGATGTATGAGCAATATAAGACAAAATACTTGGCTACTTATATTGATTCAGGTTCAGGTATTTGCATAGCAAAACCAGGAGTTTTCCCCAATTTAATTATGGAAACATTACCTATTATTGTAGGAAGAGATTTTTCTCAGAAAATCTTAATACTCAATAAGGGTATTCGTAAAACACGGATCATGATATGAGGAACATTTGGTACACCTTGGTACAAGGTAAAAATACCACCGATCTATATTCATAATATAGATGTTGATATTTTGTTGGGTAATAATTTTATCCAAACTTTTGCAAAATATGAGCAGGATAATCACAATAACCTGTTAACCTTTACTTCTAACTGTGGTAGTTTGATATAAGTTTTGCGACGAGAAAATATATTCAATAGAATAATTCCCGTTAATTTTCACAGCAAACGTGGTGATGATGTCAAATTAATACATCCTAAAATGTAGGATAAAAGGAAATTTGGTAAAGTTCTCTTGTCTTTTAGGCATTAGGGTTTTGAAAAGGCATCCGAAGAAGATATCCAACTTCTGAATAATACACTTAAAGAGAGCACACCTATTGAGGACATTGATGAGGAAAGATTACTTTCTCTTGAGAATGTCAAAAGACTATCCAGAAAAACTTCAATGGGGATCCTCTGACTTGGTGGAACAAAAAACAAGATTGACGCAACTCTGAAAGTAAATGAACAATTCTGATACGAGTTGGTTTGATACAAGCCAATCCAGATGAACATGACAGATAAGAAAGATATCTAAAAAATTATCAAAGAGCATATCGATCTTAAATTGATTGAAGCTGGAGTCTCCTCTTATAGTAGCCCAGGTTTTCTGGTAAAAAACCACTGTGAAATAAAAAGAGGTACAATGAGGTTAGTAATTAACTATCATGGTATTAATAAGATACTTGATTTTGATGGTTATTACATCCCGAGTAGGGAACATTTAATTGACTGCATAAAAAGGTCAAAAGTGTTTTCTAAATTCGATTGTAAGTTGGTTTCTACCAGATTAAAATGAAAATTGAGTCAAGAAAGTATACAACTTTTTCTACTCCACAAGGTCAGTATATCTGGAATGTACTTACAATGGGACTTGCAAATGCACCCCATATATACCAACGAAATTTGGATAATCTGTTTAAAAATTATTTCGAGTTTATGTTTGTCTATATAGACGACATATTAATTGCATCAAAAAATATGAATGAGCATATTAAACATCTTAGAAATATTTTCTGAAGCACGTCATAAAGAATGATTATTGCTATCTGAAAAGAAGACAATAATCACAGTCAATAGAATCGAGTTTCTCGGTGTTATTATTGACCAAACAAGTATGGAACTTCAGAAATACATCGGGGAAAAAATATGTAATTTCCCTGATGTTCTGAATGATAAGAAGCATCTCCAAAGCTTATTGGGTATTTGGTAATTTTGCAGGTAGTTTTATTAAAGACTTGGCAAAATATAGAAATGATTTTTGTCCTCTATTATAAAATGATGAAAAGACGAAATGGAAATGGGAAGATATACATTCCCAAAGAGTTCGCGAGCTAAAACAGATTTGTAGCAATCTGCTGAAACTCGCAATACCACAAGATGAAGATCAATTAGTTGTTTATACAGATGCTAACGATTTTCAATGGACAACAGTGCTCATGCGAAAGACATCTATATGCGAATAACCTTGTAGATATATAAGAGGGTTGTTCTCAAAACAACAAGTCAAATTATGACACATTAACGAGAATGAATTATTTGTAGTTTGGAAGAATTTTAAAAAATGACCTTTATTTTTATTAACAAAAGAATTTACATTAAAAGTCGATAATACAAATGTTAAGGCTTTCTTAAAAAATAAACTCGAATAAAAAATCGAGAAAGCTCGTATTGTCAAATAGCAAGCAGAATGCCAATATTATTTATTTGATATTGCCATTATGAAATATAATGAAAATGTTCTTGCAGATTTTTTGACGAGAGATGGGTATCCTTGAAGCAGATTCCATCACAGTACGAGCTAGACACCTCAGGGGAAATTTTAAGGAGTTAGACAAGAGATATGACTTGCTGAGGATGCGTGTTGAAGCCACTGCCTATGTTTAAATGGCAGATTGGGACTCAGTCTAGAAAGTCATAAGTGCTACGAGAACAACCAATGCCCATCTATGAGATGCACTCGAAAGTCCTCTTCTCAAAGCAGGTTCACCATTAGTGACCCAAAGAGAGGTTCACGAGAAAAGTTCATCATCGATGAATACTCAAGGTATTTTTATACTCGAGGCAGGAAATCTTACCGATACAAAATTTTCATCAGATTCTGGTGAAAAAACAGTTAATGCTAAAATGAGTGATCTATCGAACTCCTATAAAATAATTAATTTGGAAAGTCAGGACTCTGTTCCGAACAAACCAAGTCAACCTAACACCTCTGGGGTTAAAGAGGGAGAGGTTAACCTTCGGCCACAGACATGCCCAAAAAAGTTTAATACTAACGAGCCGTTTCTCTTTTATAGGTTTATCAAAGAACGTGGGAGAAATTGGTGACAAGGAATGAGATCAATCCTAACAAAATAATTACCGATTGGTCTGGAAACAATCCGCGTATATGGATGTTAATGGGTGCAAACCCACGAGATGTACGAGAATGATATGATTTTGGAGTCATTGCTTCATTTCTTACCACTGCACCAAGCTTTTCGGAGATTTCAAAACTACCGTAATGGATTGCCACTACTGTGCACGACTCATGGTAAAATAATCCACATCTTGGTCGAGGAGACATCCTGGAGGTTAAGTTCATTTCAGCAGCTCTAGAAATCACAAGAAAAAATGTCTTATCTAATCTTCCATTTCATGAAGCTACAGAGACTGGACATGGTAGCTTTTAATAAATTAAAAGCACCACCAACCATCAGTCCTCTAGTCATCGCCCTCACTGAAGATGATATATCAACTAGGCGAGTATGGGGAATATGAGTTTGTCTTATAGAGATTGACAAGGTAAAGTACTCGTTCAAGATTTTTCCAAATTCTGTGAACGGGTCATTCCTATTAAATTCCATGACAGGAAATACTATTGGATTTGATGAGAATTTATTTGAAAATAAAAGAAAGTTAATCTGGAAAAATAAGGTTTCGGCAACGGAAAATACAAGAAAGAAGATATGTAATATGATACATATCGGATGATGGGAAGAACGACTTTGTTTTTGCTGTCCATTACAGGAGAAGCCATTGTTCGGACAAGGCTTCAAGATCAAGAACAATCGGTCCAATCCACAACAGAAGAAGAAGGGTCCATTGAGTGGGTTTTAGAAAATAAAACCCAAAAATGTAAGAAAAAACGAATCTAAACAGACTTGATAATAAATTCTCGTTTAGAGAAAATGTCCATGTATGATTAATTTCTCATGTAGGATTTAATCTTCATGTAAAGATAGAATTAAATTTTCGTGTAAAGTTTAGGATTTAATTTTTGTCTAAAGTTTAGAAATTCTCGTGTAGGGAAATTCTTGTGTAAAGTAGAGTTAAATCCTTGTGTTGGGATAAATCTTCATGTAGGAATAAATTCTCGTGGAGGATTAAACATTTCTATGTAAGGTCCGTACCATGTGCGAAGATAGGACGACTTTGCCAAAAACAACAAGACTCCACCTGACACGGTGAAGTGGGTGATCCTACCACCAGAAAGGAATTGGCCACTACCAAAATAATGCAGATAGTGGACAAACCAACCACTCGACAACAGATATGGACGAGCCACATCCCATTAAACAATGATGGATGGAAGCTGGTAGTGGAACAAGTGAAGATGATAGGAAGTATAATTGAAGATGAAATCCGCAATTGAAATCCGAGGAAAACGTCTATAAAAGGAGAGCTTTAGTCATAAGAGAAGGACATCAGAAATCGAACATTTCTTGAGCACTTCTCACTCTCAAGTGTTTTAAAGTTTAAATTTTAAGTTTTTCAAGTTTATGGGAAGGGTTTCCCCAAAGAGTTTAGCCATGATCGGCTAAATCAAGTATTCTCCTCTAATGGTGGAGAAATAGTATTGTAATATAAATTTATTTTATTTCTTCAATAAAAGAAAGACTTTTGTTTTCTTTCGTCCTATTTGGAAGTTTTTTGAATACTCTGTATAGTTAAATATCGGCAGTGCTTCTCCCGTGATCTCCTGGAAAATTCTATTAGGTGGGTAGGAGTAAGGATTGTGATCTGGGTTCTCGTTATGAAGATGGGGTTGAAGCACTGATTGTGAGCATGTGGTTGGATCACTGATCCTTAAAAACCAGCCGGAATCAAGAGGATCAGAGACAAAGGCAAATATATGTATTAAACAGAGTATGAAAATTAAATACGAAAGTATGTTGGGCCTGATATTGATCAGTATACGCTTTATCCGGATCAAATTAAATAAATGGAGTGGATTTATTAAAATGACAAAAAAGGAAAAATTATAATTTTTGGAAGTTAGTAAAAGTCAACATAGGACAATCATTATTTTATGGTAGTTTTGTCAATTTGTTATATTTGATGGTATTTTTATCCATTTATTATACTTGATGGTATTTTTGTCCCAAATTATAATTTTGGTGGTATTTTTGAGTGATATCCCATAAAAGTTTAACAGAAAGTAGAATATCAGTATTTGTACCAGAAAAAGAAAAAGAAAAAAAAACCAGAATTGGAATAATAGATTATACAATTTTCTTTTAAATATAACAACAACAATCATAATAATAATAATAAGGATTAATTATCGAAAAACTCAGGAATTACACTTAAATTACAAATTTAACAAACATTTTGAATATCACAAATATAACATAACTTTTGCAATTTTAACCAACAAACAAATTTCGAATATGTTTATTTTGAAAGTAATTCTCACCATTTCAAAATAGAACAATGATTTAACATACACAATGTAAGTTATTTTGAAATTGTTATTTTGAAATGGTGGGAGTTATTTCCAAAATAAAATTACTTGAAATATGTCTGTTGGTTAAAATTGTAAAAAATGTGAAAGTTCATGTTATATTTGGTAATAATTAAAAAAGTTGGCTAAAATTGCAAATTAAATAAAATTTGTGATTTTTCTAAGAATTAATTTTAATAATAATAATAAAAGAGTGAGTTTTATGTGAGACCGTCTCACAAATTATGTTACGTGAGACAGGTCAACCCACAATCCATACTGCGTAATTCACATGTAAATTAATAAAAATGAATTTGGATAGTAGGTAAAAAAAAACTTATCTCACGAATACTATTCGTAAGACCGTTTCATACAAGTTTTTGTGATAATAAAATTAAATGACCCATTTTGCATGCCACTTAATTTTGTCCGTGGAAAAGCAATCAATCAGAGTCTCCTTTAAAAAAAGGAAATATCTTTATTTGATTTTTGTAAGAAGACTTTTGTTTTTATTCAGGAGACTTTACTTTTTCGACTCCTCGATGTTGTATGATTGTATCTGGTGCATATATGCAACCTTTTTTATCATATAAATTAATTATGGTTGTATATGAATTTTTAATGAAAATATAGTTTATGTATACAGGTTCAAATATAGTAAATTCTTCGTAAAATAAATTAATTTGCTTGTTTGCAGAGTGAAGGCCGAGTCGAGTGAGTTTCACATTCAAATACAAGTTGGGCTAATTTGCAATACTCTATTGCTAATCTTTTATGAGTAAGTATTTTGTGAGACCGAATTTTTATTGCATTGCGTGAGATGAGTCAACCCACAACCCAATCATCCACAACTCAAACCCTATAATTCACATGTTGTTTGTGAGTGATGGGGCTCTGTCTCACTATAACTATCTGTGAGATCGTCTCACATGAGTTTTTGTGATCTTTTATCAAACATATAAATCGAAACCTGAAAACAGATTGCAGAATTTTTCCAACACTTTCACCATTAAGGAAACCATATACTACTTTCATGATTTCTTTTTCTGGTAATCGCCTACAAAATTCACATAAGTTAAAGAGCTTAACTGTATTAGACAAACCTGACAATGGAACTAAATCCTCTATTTGAATTTGATGATGAACTTTATTGGTTTTAATTCACATAATGTGTTAATTAATTATTAATTTCATCTTTATACTTAGCGTGTGATGATTATTAATAAAAGTGTATACAATATAAACCTTACCCCATAAATTATATTAGAGAAGTCGAAGGGGCTCAACCAAATAATTTGTTCACTAAACAGCGGCTTATCTACATGGTGCATTGGGAGCACAGTTGTACACCCAAATTTCTTAAAAAATAGTAGATATATAATATAGTATTAACAAATTAATCATTGTTGTGATGTGGCTCAACTGGTTTTATCTCTATTTTTGAGACTCGGTTCCAATCTTCATGGCCACATGTTTAGTTGTGTTATAATTTTTTGCAACAAATTTTTTTTATTATTTTTCACACCCCAATTTCTAAATTCTGAATCCGCCGCTGTCACTAAAGTTTAAACTCAATAAAATCGACTTGAATTTCAAATATCCAACTCCACACAATTTGGTCACCTTATTCGGTATCTTTTTTTATATACATAATAATAACATTAATAATAATAATAATAATAATAATAATAATTTTACAAAACATGAAAACACTATCTCTTCAAAACCGAATTGCCGTACTTGTGTTATAAATTTGAGATTATCACTGCTCTTGATCATCAGCATATATCGCATTAGCTTCAAACCATGTCCAGCAAATATAATTCTCTCATGATCTTCATGTTCTTTTTCATCCATCTTCTTCTTCTTCCACACGCATTTTCCTTGAGTTCAATAGCGAAACCCAATTGCACAGATCGATGTGGGAATGTATCGATTCCATATCCATTTGGAATCTCACCATCTTGCTCTCTCGGACCATCTTTCCTCATCAACTGCAACCAATCTAGCCCTCCAAAACCCTACCTGACGAAGATGTCCAATATGATGAATGCAAAAGTGATTGGAATAAACCTAAACCCGCCCCAGATTCGGGTCGAGTACGTGAACCTGGCTTTGTCTTGCTATGGTGAGGGAAATGAGAGGAGTTACAATACTGGATTCAACTTATCATCCACTCAATATTCACTGTCCGATGAAAACTGGCTGACCGCCATCGGCTGCGATGATATGATGGCTGTGGTCGGAGACGTTGGCAGAAGTTTCGGTGGGGGCTGTGTATCATATTGTCAAGACAGAAATGGTGCTTCGGGTGTTAACGGATCTTGCCCAGCTAGTGATAATGGCTCTGAGCTCGGCAATGGGTGTTGTCGCACCCCTATTCCAAGAGGTTATCCATATTTAGACACTCTCTTTTTACAAACTAAAAATTACGTGACTTTTTTTATGACTTTACTATCCAAAATTATTTTCTTCTTTAAATTTTGACAACTCCAAAATTAAGGTTAGTTTCAATGAGACCAAATTGTACGTGAATTATATGTGCAATCCCAATTTCGGGTTTGTGGGCGCAATTTGGTGATGTGGATTGAATTCTTTAGATGTATCATATTTCTACATGAGGAAATCATACTTTCATTTAAAATACATTAATTCTAATTATTTATTAAAATAAATAAAAATACATTGATCGATAATTTAATGTTGATCTTTATTATTTTTAAATACATTAATATCATTTTCATTTTAAATTTAAATTTTCATGCATTTTAATATAAATCTATAATAGATATTAAATTTTAATTAAAAAACACTTAATGTTAAAAAAATTAACTTTCAAAGAAAAATATTTTAAAATTAACAAGAAAAATAAATATAATATTAAATATTGAAAATATGTTTCTATAATTTTATTTTTGTATTTAACCATTTAGTTAAAATAATTCTTCCGATTTTTTATATTAATTTCTATATTTTTAAAATTATATTCACATTTATTCAATTATTATTTCGAATTTATTATCTCAGTTTACTAAATATTTAGTTCATTTGTCAATTTTTCAAAATATAAAGTAACTTTCAAAATTTCTATGATTGGTTTCAGATTTATTAAATTAAATTATTTTTTATTTAAAGTAACTTTTCAATTTATTTATTAATTTATCATTTAAACTATTAGTTTATAAAAAAAATAGTTTTGGTCTTTATTTAAATATTTACAAATTGATTTTATTAAATACTCTTATCAGATTAAATTATCAGATTTTATTTAAATAAATAATTAAGGATTTTAAAATTATTATTTGAGAAAATGAATATTTTAGTTCTATAAAAAACTCAATTTTCTTGATTAATGAATTTTAATTTATTTAATTATTTTTAATGTATTTTATTTTTTAAATAAAATTTAAGCAATTAATGTATTTTAAATGAAAATATGATCCAAATGTATGTCACGTGTAAGGAATTCAATATACATCAGCAAATTAGACCAGAAGCCCGAAATTAGTGTTGCACATACAATTCGGGGCCCGATTTGTGCTTTCAGACTAAAATTGACCTAAATTTCCAAATATTCAAAAGCTAATGGACAAAATTGACATTCCAAAAAGTTAATGGCCAAATTTGCAAGAATGATGAGGCTTAACAAAAATGTATGTTTTGTTTTGTAACCCAAACATTCATTTCTTCAAGTCATAGCAAAATCCCAAATCAATTTATCAAATTTAGTTCAATTCAACCTCGATTTGATTGAGAATCGAATTAAATTTTACGAAAAACCTGAATTAGAGGACATGCATTGCACATGTGATTTAAGCCTGAGTTTTGAAATTTCGGGCTAATTGTCTTAAATTTGCTCAAATTCAAAAGTTAGTGTTCTAATTTTAGGGTTCAAAAAAATTAATGTCCATAAATGATGAATGAAATGTCCATAAATGATGAATGAAAAGTTAGTGCCCTGAATTTGCAGTTTCCATAAAATATACATCTTTTTCTTTAATATCTTTCAACTCTCTTTATTTATTTATTTTTTCACCAGGAAGACTTCATTAGCGTTAAATTGAACTTTATCAGTCATTCTTTTTTGATATCTCTCTCTTTCTTCATGTTTTCTTGGTCACTCTATATATAGAACACACACAGACGCTCTTGGCTCAAAATTCATTGGAGACTGAATGTGCTACATTTTGGGACTATAATTAATTGCAAAACAAATTTTTGTGTTAATTTGTTTGAATCGCATGAAATAGTGTAAAAGAAATAAAAGAATTAGAGTGAAAATAATTTCATAATTTAGGTTTTACTACTGGGTGCAGGCACGACATCCCTGCAAATAAATTTAACAGACGTAAGTCAGAACTGGAATCGAACGAAGAAGCTTTACTCTTGCAGCTACGCTTTTCTGGGGGAGAAGCAGCAGTCTGGGTTTTCGTATCCCTTCACCTACCTCAATATGTCAACCAAGTACGATAAGCACCTCGATATTTCAACCAAGTACGATAGGGACCTCGATATTCAACACAGTTGCATTGGTCACTCCAAACCCAATATTGAGTACCTCGATATTTCAACCAGGTTCGATAAGCACCACCCGTACCCCGATACTTTACATGTTCCAAGTCCAACCATGTGCGATAGAACTAGATACCGCACCTTAAGAAGAGATCATAATGTGGTGGAAAACATTACGGCGCCGGTGGTGCTGGACTGGAGGATTATCGGGTCTCAGAGTTGCGAAGAAGCTAGGCAGAATAAAAGTAGCTATGCATGTCAATCCATTAAAAGTAATTGTGAAACTGCTAATATTGGAGGATACTTCTGCAAATGTTCCAAAGGATACGAGGGCAATCCATACATCACCCAAGGATGCAAAGGTTAATTAATTATATTCCTCTCTCTCTCTCCCCCCCCCCTCTCTCTCTCTCTCTCTCTCTCTCTCTCTTATAAAGTGTGTAGAATTTCATATATATGGTAATTATGTGCAGATATTGATGAATGTGGAAATTCAACTCTTAATAATTGTCAGAATTACACATGCATGAATACTGAAGGGTCTTTTAAGTGTTTGTGTCCAAAAGGATACCATGGTTACATCGACCGAGACGCTTTTGGTTGTGTTAAGCTTCCGGTTCCAAAGATGCTCATTGTATCTATAGGTCTGGCCTCTGGAATGGGATTTCTACTACTTCTCTTTGTGTGTTTTTCACTGTATAAGATATTAAAAAGGAGAGAGAAAAAATTGCGCAAAGAGAAAAACTTCAAACGAAACCATGATCTTCTCTTAAAGCAGCTAGGAAATGAAGGTCCAATTGGCCAACGCAAATATTTCACTGAAAAAGAGTTGGAGAAAGCCACTGCTCACTTCAATGAAAGCCGAATTCTCGGACATGGAGGACAGGGCACAGTTTACAAAGGAATGTTAACTGATGGTGAGAACGTGGCCATCAAAAAATCGAAGCTAGCTAATGATGACCAGTTGGGTCAGTTCATAAATGAGGTTGCATTACTAACACAAATCAATCATAGGAATGTGGTCAGAATGTTAGGTTGTTGTCTGGAGATTGAGGTTCCTTTACTCGTATTCGAATTTATGTCCAATGGGACCCTTTTTGATCTCATTCATAAGACTAATATTGGATTCCCTTTTTCATGGACTATGCGTCTCAAAATCGCTGCAGATATAGCTGGAGCTTTGGCCTATTTACACTCTGCATTTTCAGTGCCAATCTTTCATCGAGATATCAAGTCTAGCAATATTCTTCTAGGCGAAAAATACGTTGCCAAAGTATCAGATTTTGGAATCTCCAAGTCTTTTACAGAGGATCAGAATCACTTTACCACTAGGGTTAAAGGGACAACGGGGTATGTGGATCCTGAGTATCTCCAGTCGGGTCAATTTACAGATAAGAGCGACGTCTATAGCTTTGGAGTAGTTCTTCTGGAACTTTTGACGGGAAAAATGCCGACATCTTTAGCAGCAGTACAGTTTCTTGAATGCATGGATGCAAACAATCTTGACAAGATTTTAGATCCTCAAGTTGTGGAGCAAGGTAGAAAGGAAGAGATAATTGAAGTTGCAGGGCTTGCAAAACGATGTCTGGATTCGCAAGGGAAAATGAGGCCCGACATGAAAACAGTGAGCACAGAGTTGGAAAGTTTATCTCAAAAGAATCAAATGCCTTCAACTATTAAAGATGATGAATGTAAAGAAGAAAGATCAGTGTGTGAAGCGAAGACCATCATGAGTTCAGACAATGAATACACGTGGACAGCTAGTATCAACAGTGAAGCCTCGTCTTCATCACCAGCCCCTTAATGTTTGCAACAGTGTAAAAATTTTTATGTTTATTTTGTTGGATTGATTTATTATTATTTTTTTTTTTAATTTCGTTGGATTGATCATATATATTGTTTTAGTAATCCAGTTAAATTAAGAGTGCTATCGTTTTCTATTCGACCGAATCTGAAGTTTGTGTGCAAATATTTTGGGTCATTTCATATATTGGGCCTATCTTGCTGGGCTTGAAGAATTAACAAATGGGCTTCTTTTTTAATTTCTCAATTTTCTTCGACCAGAAAAATTGTAAATAGAGTTTAAATAAATTGAGACATATTATAATATTGAATATAGCTTAAGCTTTGGATATAACTTAGTGATTAAGTCACAAATGTATCAAAAATTTCTCTATATATACATGTAATGCAATGGAAGAAATACACACAACAAATTCTCTTCTCTCATATATTTTTCTCTTCTCATCTTTTCTTTTATTTACGTATTATTTTTGTTCGCTTTCGTCTGTTTTACATCTAGTTTATATTATAGTTATCATAATTATTTACAACACGTTATCAACACGAGTTTTTGCTCGGGAAATGGTTTGTAAACTTTATATCGTTATTTTTATAATTCTGTGTTTTATTATGGCTAGAATTGAAAATAAAAAATTTCAAATTCTCGATGTTTCTGGCGTAAACTATTTATCCTGGTGCCTAGATATTAAACTACACTTACAAGGGTTGGATCTCGTGAAAACTCTTGAATGTGTAAATATTGAGGAGGCCAACAGGAAAGATGAGGCTAACGTCATGATCTTTATACGCCACAATTTATCGGAGGATTTCAAAGATGAGTACATACAGTTTGAAAGGCCATCGAAGATATAACAAAAACTAAAAGAAAGATTTGATCACACAAAGACTGTGATCCTGCCACGGGTGCAGTATGATTGACAGCATATAAGACTGCAAGACTTTAAATCAGTCTCCGATTATAATTCGGTTTTTTTAAGATTGAGTCTCGTTTGGCTCCGTGTGGTGTAAAATTGTCAGAATATGACAAATTAGAGAAAACATTCTCCACTATTCATGCCTCAAATCTAGTACTACAACAACAGTACAGACAGCGCCAATTTCAAACATATTCAGAGTTGATCTCTGTACTACTCACAGCAGAAAAAATAAATGAGTTGTTATTGAAAAATCATGATTTGCGACCTTGTGGGTCTCAAGCAGTGCCAGAAGCACATGCTAACAAATCAATGGGCCAATCTAGAGGCCGTGGACAAAGATCCGGGCGTGGTGCCTGGAAATGAGGTGGACGTGGTAGTCCCTATCATAATATTAATAAAGATGACCGAGGCGGACGTCATGATATTAATAAAGATAACTGACGTGAACGTGGTTATTCTCATCCAAATAATTATCCGGTCAATCAAGGAAATCGATTTCAGTGGAACCGTGACAAATCTTATGGAAATAATTGCAATAGATGTGGAATGACTATTGGGCCAGTCGGCCATTGGGCCAAAGTCTGCAGGACTACCCAACACCTGGTGGATCTATACCAGAATTCGATAAAAAACAAAGGAAATGAAGTCCAGACACACGCCACTGAGGCAGAAATGCCATTTACTACCCCTCAAGATGCCACACCTCAAATCATGAATGATCAAGTTCAAGATGGGAAATCTCTTGAACTATCAGATTTTTTTGAGGACTTTGATCCCATTGTATAAAGTGCCAAGTGGCGTGATAGATCCAAACTTAAAGTTTGGTAATTTTGTGTATAGACCTCTCTCAGAAGATGGCATACCCGAGATCGAGTAGATTTTATCTTTTTGTCAATAGCAATTTACATATCTCTTAAATGATAAATTCCTGAAATTAACCTTATATTATATAATATTATGAAATTGTTATTTTATTATAGTGATTCCAGTATTAATATATTTTTGTATAATCAGACAGTACATGGAGCATATTAACAAAAAGAATCTATGTCTACTCGATAGTGCAACAACGCACTCAATATTCACAGATAAAATATATTTCTCGAGTGTGACATTGTGCAAAGCACAAGTAAGAACCATATCAGGTCCCGTTGAGATTATTGATGGCTGCGGGAATGCAACAATTATGTTGCCTAATGGTACCACTCTACATATTGAAAATGCACTTTTATCTGGTAGATCAAAAACATGTCTACTAAGTTTTAAAAATGTTAGACACAATGGATACCATATAGAGACATTGGTTGAAAATGCCAAAGAATATCTATGCGTCACATCATATGATATGAACAAAATGAATGTTCATGAGATATTTGAAGCAATAACTTTTGGACTATATTGTGTCCCGATTCGAGCTTTCGAATCCTATGCCATCATGCCATAAAAACTGGTTAATCTCGATATACTTGGACTATGACATGATCGTCTAGGTCACCCCGAAAGTACTATGATGCGTAGGATTGTAGAACATACTAAAGGACACCTTTTAACGAATATAAAGATATTGATGTCAAATGATTATTTTTGTGAATCATGTTCACAAGGAAAGCTCATTATAAAACCTTCTGTAACAAAAGTTGGTTATGAATCACCATCGTTTTTACAACGAATACATGGTGATATTTGTGGACCAATTCACCCATCGAGTAGACCATTTCGATATTTTATGGTTCTGATAGACGCATCTTCTAGATGGTCTCACGTATGCTTGCTATCTACGCGCAATGTTGCATTTGCGCGTTTGCTTGCACAAATTATTAAACTCCGAGCACATTTTCCTGATCATGCTATTAAAAATATAAGGATGGATAATGCCGGAGAATTTACATCAAAATATTTTGATGAATATTGTGCAGCACTGGAAATTAATGTTGAGCACCCAGTAGCATACGTTCATACTCAAAATGGATTGGCAGAATCTCTTGTCAAGAGAATCCAAATTATTGCTCGAACTTTATTAGTGAGATCAAAGCTCACTAGTACAACATGGGGACATGTCGTATTGCATGCATCATCTTTATTTAGATTACGTCCCAGTATGTATTATATGCATTCCCCAATGCAATTAACCTTGGGCTTTGAGCCAGACATTTCGCACCTTCGCACATTTGGGTGTGCTGTACAAGTGTCAATTCCACCTCCACAAAGGACAAAAATGGGTCCCCAACGCCGACTTGACATGTACGTCGGGTTTGATTCACCATCGATTATTAGGTTTTTGGAACCAATGACGGGTGATTTATTCTCTGCTAGGTTTGCGGATTGTCATTTTAATGAAATGACATTTCCATCAATCGGTAAGACAATCCTTGATAATAATAAACCTATGCATGTTGAGAATCTCACATGGTGTGAGCAGAATTTGTCTCATCTAAACTCACGCACACTTGAATGTGAAAATGAGGTCAATAGAATCATACATTTACATAATATTGCTAATAGACTTCCTGACACATTTAATGATACCAGTAAAGTCACGAAGTCTCATATTCCAGCTGTGAACGCTCCAACTAGGATCGATGTTCCTAATGAACATGTGAAAATGAATTCTGATGGACCAAAACAAAAACGGGGTCGACCCATTGGCTCAAAGGATTCTGTTCCTTGAAAAACCAAGAAAGGGGTTTATGAGCTCATTAATCAAGTGAGTTCTAATGAGCAAGCTCTAGATGAATCTGTAGAGCCTAGTAAAACAATCATGATGATATCAAATTCAGAAAATACCGAGAATTCCATAAGCTACTACAATTATGTATGAGATAGAAATGAGATCATTATTGATGATATTTTTACATTCTCGGTTGCTAAAGAGATTTTGAGCGATGATTGTAACAGTGAACCATGTTCCATAATAGAATGTCATCAAAGGGATGACTGGCCTAAATGAGATAAAGCAATCAAATCTGAATTAGCTTCATTAAATAAACAAAATGTATTCGGGTCTATCACTCAAACTCCGGACAATATAAAGCCTGTTGGGTATAAATGGATATTTATCCGTAAGAGAAATGAGAATAATGAAATTGTAAGATATATATGCCCAACTTGTTGCCCGAGGGTTCTCTCAGAGACCTGGGATTGATTATGATGAGACGTATTCACCAGTAATTGATACGATCACTTTCCGTTTTCTCATTAGTATGGTTGTCCATGAAAATTTGGACATGCATCTTATGGACGTAGTAACAGCTTATCTATATGGTTCACTTGATTCTGATATCTACATGAAAATTCCTGATGGATTTAAAATACCAAAAACAGGTAATCCCCATGAGCTATACTCGATCAAATTGCAAAGATCATTGTATGGACTAAAGCAGTCTAATCGTATGTAGTATCACAGACTAAGTGAATACCTTATCAAAGAAGGTTACAAAAATGATTCAATTTGCCCATGGGTTTTTATTAGAAAATCAGAAACCGAATTTGCTATAATTGCAGTCTATATAGATGACATGAACCTCATTGGCACCCCTGAGGATTTGGCCAATGCTACTGCATATCTGAAGAAAGAGTTTGAAGTTAAAGACCTTGGGAAAACCAAACTCTGTCTCGGTCTTCAGCTAGAGCATAGAGCAAATGACATTTTTATTCATCAATCTGCGTACACTGAGCGATTGCTCAAAAGGTTTAATATGGAGAGTGCTCATTCTTTAAGCACTCCTATGGTGGTACGTTGTTTAGATCCTAATAAAGATCTATTTCGACCTAAAGAGTTTGATGAAGAGATACTTGGCCAAGAGGTGCCGTATCTTAATGCTATTAGAACATTGATGTATCGAGCACAATATACAAGACCAAATATCATTTTTGCGGTCAATGTGTTTGCTCGATATAATTCTGAGCCAACCCAGAGACACTAGAACGGAATTAAACATATTTTCCGTTATCTCCGTGGTACTATAAATTTGGGATTGTTATATTCAAATAATACAACTAACTCGGGGTTAGTTGGTTATGCAAATGCGGGATATAGATCTGATCCGCACAAAGCTCGATCACAAACTGGATATTTATTTTGTTATAATGGCACATCCATTTCATGGCGGTCTACTAAACAGACATTGGTTGCCACACCTTCCAACCACTCTGAACTTATTGCTCTTTATGAGGCAGGCATAGAGTGTGTTTGGTTAAGATCAGTTATAGCTCATATAAGGAATGCATGTGAGTTAAATCTGACTACCACTATGCCTACTATCATTTATGAGGATAATGCTGCTTGCATAACACAAATTAAAAACATGTATATAAAAGGTTATAGGACTAAGCATATATCACCAAAATTTTTCCATACTCACGAGCTTCAGAAAAATAGAGAAATAAATGTTCAGCAAATTCGTTCGTGTCACAATCTTGCTGATTTATTCACAAAATCCCTACCTACATCTACATTTGAAAAATTGGTATATGGCATCGGTATGAGAAGATCCAACGAGAAGCAAGATTGACAATTTACTTCCAGACTCGTACTAATCATTTCAGGGGAAGCGAAAATGTTGCATATATGTGTTGTACTCTTTTTTCCTCATCCCAATTTTTTCCCAATGGGTTTTTCCGGTTTGAGGTTTTTAACGAGACAGCTTATACACATGACATAACAAAGCTAAATTCAAGGGGAAGTATTATAATATTGAATATAGCTTAAGCTTTGGATATAACTTAGTGATTAAGTCACAAATGTATCAAAATTCTCTCTATATATACATGTAATGCAATGGAAGAAATACACACAACAAATTATCCTCTCATATACTTTTCTCTTCTCGTCTTGTCTTTTATTTATGCATTATTTTCGTTCGCTTTCATCCGTTTTACATCTAGTTTATATTATAGTTATCGTAATTATTTACAACAAGACATTCATTTTTATTTTTTCAATTTCATAATTCTGTATTTAGAATGGGCCACAAATTTGTATTTTGTTCTAATAATAGTTTAATATTATTTGTCGACTAAATGTGGTTTATATAACATGTCATGTAACTATAATCACATATATACACCGTTGTGGATACTAATATTGTCATGATGAATTTACTTAATTTCTTCCTTTGCTTAACTAGATTAGAAAATAAGTATATGATTTATATTCAACTATTTTAAGAGCCATATTATATTTTATTACAATCCAATTTTATTTTAGATAAAATATAACGTGTGAAAGACATTTTTTCAGTGAATCCATATATATCGTATCAATTCAATTGATCTTCCTATAGAATGGTTGAATTATTTTGATTATATGATTAGACCCAATAATAATAATTCAGTCCCGATCTAAACAAAGACCTTTATTGGTCTATTTCCAAGAAACAATTTATATGATATATATTGAGATTAGGGTAAAATATCAATACCCATTAATGACCAACCTCTCATAAGTTAAGTTTTGGACTATTATCAATTATGAACCTTCAATCCGATCCAATATTTCTACATAAAAGTTTCCATCCAACTCAAACCATATATATAGGTATAACGTAAATGTATTTACATATGTATTACTGCATTTACGTAAAAATAAGCAATACTTAAACAATGTTTTTATTACTTTAATGAATGTATTACATAAATGTAATAGTTATAGCACATAAAGATATTACTTTCATTTCCATAAATGTTACTTATTTTACTGACATATAACATAAAGGTATACTTACATGATTAAAAGGTCTTATTCGCATGATTAGAAAATATTACTCGCATAACTAAAATGTATTACATATTTGTCAAAACACTAACATACGTGAGAGGTGTGAGTGCGGACAACTGATGCATGGAGCATGTGTGAGCTCGCATGGAAACATGTGAAAATGGATCGGGTTGAATTGTATGAATTCTAAATCTATGCACCTAGTACATAAATATTTTTATGAAAAAAAATATATTTTTGCATAAGTGTTCCGAGCATAGATTAAGTTGGTAGGTTTCTAACTCAATATTCATAAGTTCGAATTTCTAATTTGATATGTATCATTTACCATATTTATATGGAATTTTAAACCACGTAGTTTTGGTATATTGAGTTTTGAAATAAAATATATATGCATAAATTTCAAAATTGATTTTTTCTATACTTTATATTTACTTTCGAAAAGGAAAAAAAAAAACGGATTTCTGTCTATTTAGTCTCACTTAAATAAAATGGTATTTGTTATTCTTTTTCAATGTAAATCGATTCCCTTGAGTCTTGGTAAAAATAAAAATAAAATAGTAGTGGTGGTGGTGATCATGATGATGATGATTTCTTCAGTATTTTTGTTAATGAATCACATGCCCTTGCTGTTCCAACAAAAGTCTTCCTTTTTATGATGTAGGGGCATATATATTACTTGGTCACGTATGATATATACCTTATAGTATGAATTAATGTATATCCAAATTTGTAACCTATGGCCAAGAACAAGCATGAGACAAAATAGTATAATGTAGTGAGCAAAACAAACAGAACTAAAAGGACCAACCAATAACTTATAATGTGGCAAATGAATTTTGTGACGACCAGCATAATATAGTTCTAATTAAGTATATAATAAAGTACACAGAGAATATTGATGACCATATCCTCCCATTTTTCTACTCAACTATTAAGCATCATATGTCAGCCAAAAAAAGTAAACGACCCTCGAGCATCAAACTTTGATTTTCCCCAAAAAAAAAAAGAAAATTATGTACTTGATCTAATTGCCACTTAAATAAGATCAACTTAACCAACTGGGGTAACAACTTATAACCATTACATCCACCGGTGGACCTACATTGGGGCCAAGGGGGCACTGGGCCTCCTGAAATTTTGAAAAAATGGTAAGGGTATTTTAGTAATTTTACATTTTAATTAAAAAAAAACCTATAACTATATCAAGCTTCCAGGCTTCCAGCGAAAGAACCTCCAGTCCAGCAGTGAGCATGCTTAGTTTTTCCCCAAATTATTTCCAATCCATCCAACAAAAACCTTAATAATTGTTTTTGGATTTTCTTGGTTTATTTTACAATTCTACTCCATCTAATGTTGAGGTAATATGTTATATTTATATATTCTTGCTTTCTTTTTCTTTATGTTTTGATTTATTGTATCTTAAATTAGATGTGATTTAGTGATTAATTGAAAATGATTGATGAATGATTTTACATTTTATTTACCAATTTTTATTATCTATACTTGAAGTTATGGAATGGAGATAAGCAAACTTATGTTTGTTGAATGGGCAAACTTATACTTTTTTTTTTAAATCCTATTTTGATTCACTAAATTATTGAACTTTTTATTTATTATCTAATAATTGTTCAATTTTTATAGATAATGATTGTTTAGTAGCATATATTGAAAAAGATGTGTTTAGAAATCTTAACAATGAGACTATAATGCATCGATTTCAAAACATGAAAAATAGAAGAGAAATATTGTAATTCATGTATTGTTATTTATATTTTTACATTATTATTTATATTTATATTTTTACATTGATGTTTTAATGTTTTAGTTATTAATTTTTGAATATTTCCGTATTGAATTATGACCATGTGTTGAGCCCCCCTGAGTCAAAATGTTGGGTCCGCCACTGATTACATCATATATCTATTTACAATGTTTTGTTTATTCAGTCAATGATTTGGGACGCTGGAGTTTACTTTGTATGATCATCAATTAAAAATAATAGAATTTCAAAACTAATTGAAATTTTGAAATGCCTTTAGTTTTAGCATAATATTTATATAAAAAATAATAATTATTATTATGGTCTTCTAACTGAGATCGTGCATGCACTCTCTAGTCATATTAAAATTTTCATTCGTTAACTTCTAATTATGCAACAAACAAAATTTATGTGACTTATGGAAATTGTAGACTCAAATGTTGGCAAAACGGTCTGAATGTGCACAATTTCAAAAGTTAGTAACCAAATCTATAAATCGTAAACTTAATGGACCAAAAGTGAATAGGGCTTAATTAGTTAAAGGACTAAATTTAATTTTTCCTAATTAAAAAGAAATGAAAACATGCTAACGTATTCTTGATCAACTTGCACAGTCTGAATTGTTCTCCTGCAATTTGAATATATAGAAAGAGAATTGGAAGTCTATTTAAAGTATGCAATTAATTAGCTAGGTAGTTAGATGAGTAGATGATGAGAGTATTTTATTAATCTTTCACCATCAAGTAAACCATATTCAATTAGTCTTTGCCATTTGCGTGTGTGTAACTAGTAACTTGCTAGTGTTGAGTATTTGATAAGTAACATTATGTAATATTATACTTGTTTGTACAGGTAATATTTGTATGTCAATCGAGAAATATTTTTGATTATATAACTTCAAATCAATGATTAATGATAAATTATAATTTGACAAATAATACTTTCTTTCTTATAATGTAATATTTTTGTATTTATCATGTAATACTTTCAAAAGTATTAATAAAAATATTATATGATACATATAAAATTATTATTTGTCATATTTATTAGTTGACTTTAAATTAAAGGATTAAATTAAAAAATTCTCCTAATTAAAAAGAAATGAAAACATGCTAACGTATCCTTATCAACTTGCACAGTCTGAATTGTTCTCCTGGAATTTGAATATATAGAAGAGAATTGGAAGCAGGACTTATTTAGGGGGCACGGGCTGAGGTGGCCTTCCTTGAACTTTCAAAATCATTCTTTTTATATTCATATTTTTAATTTTTTTAATTTTTATCATTAATTTATAAGAATATTAATTTTTTTTAATATTTTTCATTTTTATCATTAATTTATAAGGATACATCTCCGTACATCGTAAAAATTTGTCCACTATATAAATTTTGATCTGAAATTTTTTTTTTTTTAACAAAATCCTAGCTAGATTCGTCCCTAAGTGGAAGCCTATTTAATGTATGCGATTAATTAGGTAGTTAGATTAGTAGATGATGAGAATATTCCATCGACCTTTCACCATCAAGTAATCCATAGTCAATTGGTCTTGGCCATTTGCGTGTGTGAGAGAGATCTAGTGCGTGCATATATCATACACACACTAACACTAACTAGTAAGTGGCTAGTGTTGAGTATTGCATAGAAATTAAGAACAGCCAATATGCAGCAAGAACTTTGTGTCATCCAAATGATCATCTTAGTGCTTCTTTCACCATTAGCTCTTTCATCCAATAATAATAACAGTACTATGATTGCCAAACCTGGATGCCTTGACACATGTGGGAATTTATCGATTCCATTCCCATTCGGAGTCGGGCCAAACTGCTACCTCCCCGGGTTTGGAATCATTTGCAATGCTTCGACCAATCCTCCAATACTTCATTTCACAACTATGATAGAAATCATTGAAATAAACATAGGGTATATCCGAATGAAGTACCCCTTCATAGTTGCTGGATCTTGCTACGATATGTCAGCTAACAGAAACATAGTAGAGAAGGAGGGTTGGTATCTTATTAACTTGACGAACACCCATTATACTTTGTCCAAGGACAACTGGCTCACCGCCATTGGCTGTGATGATATCGTGGTGGGGCTCGGAGAAGCCAACCAAAGCTTCGGTGGTGGCTGCATATCCTATTGTGCCGAGGACAGAAATGGAATGCCTCTTAACACTTCAGGTTTTTGCCCGAGAAGCAGTAATAGTAATAATAATAATGGGGATTCTGCTGCCAATGGCTGTTGCCGCGCCACTATTCCCAAAGGTAATATGACATTAATATGACATGTGGAAAATACATGCAATTTTGTGATGATTAATATGATATTTTATAATTCATTATTTGATTGAATACATGGTTTTCCTATATATTTGTGTTTTGTGTCTCTGAATACTTCATAAATTATTTTCTTGATTATTTTAGGAGTTTTGAAATGTTTTGGAGACGAGACGAGATAAACATGAATCAAGAGAATCGAGATTTGGGCTAAGAAGAAGAGTGAGCCTATTTAATTAATTGGAGAGATTTTGGGGCTTGAGTTAAATCAATAACCCATTACTTGAAGAAGAGAAAGTCCAATATCATCCATTTGGATTTAACAAATTGAAGAGAAGGAAAGACAATGGCCTGTGGCCCCTTACTTGAGAAGAATTGGTGGCCCAAATGTGATTGTTCACGCCAACATCCAAGCAGTAGCCCTATTTCATTATTAACTTTTCCCCAAGTTAAGGGATCATCATAATAGTTCACGTGAGATTAGTTGAGAGATTAAAGAGATTAGGAAGAGAGAGAGTAGAGATCTTAGAGTGAGAAATAATTTATTTTCTTAGATTAATTTAGATGGAGTTTTTAATAGCCCAGAAGGATTCGATTTTAAGGATGCTCGTCTAATTTCTTAATTCCGGTTAGCAGGGATGTTTGAACCCGTATATTTATTATTTTCTAATTAATCTCGTATTTCCCTCTTGATGTTTGATTGGAATTATGTTATCTGTGCAGAATGTTTTCAATTATTAATGCTTGATTTAGCCTGATCACCTAGGTTAAGTGTTTGATAATTGACTGCTAGAATCTTAATTCCGTCGTTGCGGTTTAATTTTCATAAAGTGGTAAACTAGAGGTCGTGCATCTTTAGGGTAACATAATCCCAGAATAATCAAATCACGCGCGTAGGTTTGGAGTCTAGTTCATCCTATTGTTTTGGTGATTAATGCATTTGAATGAATTAAATCTAGCGAGCGTATCCTAGGTCGTTCAATTAAATAGGGTTAATTAGCGAGCGTATCCTAATTTAACTAATCTTAAGAGACGATTCGATTTAACGACACGTAGTTGTTAGACTAGGGATGATAATTCCATAATAATTTGAGAGAGGGGTAATACATTGATTAGGGAATAATTGATATCGGGGGATAATTGAACTGTTAATTGGAATATCTGCATATCTTGAATCCTTGCTTAATTTGCTTTCTAGTTTATTAGTATTTTAGTGATAGATATTTAATCTCAAACCCCCCCCACCTTTTCTGTCTCTTGAATTGAACATAGGTGATATAATTTATTCTTCACTCCTCGTGGGATTGACTCTTACTTACCCTAGCTACTAGTTGGTTAGGTTAGGAAAGAAATTAAATAATTTTGCCGCGTTGCGACGCGCGGTCAAATTTTGGCGCCGTTGCCGGGGAGTGATTTGAATTTATTGTGTCCTCTTATTTCTTTTCTTGTTTTATTTATATATATAAAAAAAATCAAAAAAAAATTAAAAATTCGAAAAAAAAAAAGTTTGTTGTTCAGTGTTTGCGGCTTTCTCTGCTCTATTCAGCCCTGTTTTTCTTGATTCCTTGATCTGTTTCGCCTACTGACCTGTTCTGTTTTGCTCTGTTTTTCACACTGGCAAGTCCAGTGTGACTTGGTTTTTCTAGTGTCAGATTCTGCAGACTGCTTTGGCAGAAATTTTCGTTTGAAATTTTTATTTCTTCTGGTGAAGTTGTCAAGGCCTTGGAATTTTCACTTCCTTCTTCAGAAGCTGACTTTAGTGAATCTGATCACAGGAAAGAATAAATGACACGTGAATCTACTTTTGAGGATAAACTAACTGAATTAACTTCTTTGATTTATCAAGTTGTTGCAAATGTTCCCCAGGTGAAACCATGCCGCCTTTGCAATACCACTGATCATACAACTGAATCATGCCGATTTGTGATTGATGAGATCGATGCTCATGCTAATGCTGTGGGGAGTGGAAATTACCAAGGAAGGAAGTATGACCCTTACTCTAACACGTACAATCCGGGTTAGAGGGATCATCCAAATCTAAGATGGGGAAATCAACAAGGAGATTCGAATGGAGAGAATAATTGGCCCCTTCAAATCTTGAAGAATCCAAATCATCGGGAGCAAGCATCCGGACACAGTTCCAACTCATCATTGGAGGATATGATGAAGACATTGGTCTCCAACACAATACAACTCCAAAAGGACACTGCTCAATTCCAAAGGGATACCCAATCAAGTATTATAAATCTTGAGATGCAGATAAGTCAACTAGCGACAGTCGTGAGTCGATTGGAAGCCCAGAATAGAGGAAAATTGTCATCTCAACTAGATATAAATCCAAGGAATGTTAGTGCAGTAACCTTGAGAAGTGGGAAGCAGCTGGAAGAGCCCAAAAAGCCTCAAAAAATTTCGAAAAATGAAGAGGAAAAGAGTTCTGTCGAACAGCCTGACACTAGACTGCCAGTGTCGAAACAATCTTCCAGTGTCAAAAGTCCAGAATCTGCACAGGTCAGGAATGATTTTTCTGCACAATTTCCTATTAATTTGGTTTCTTTTCCTTCCAGGTTGGCGAGTGCAGCAAAAGAGGATATTAATGCAATAATTTTGAATGAGAAACAGTTTAGAAAGGCTAAAAAGCTGGAGCATTTACAAAAGGACGATGAGAAGGAAGAAAAACTCGTCAGTCAGCAAGACACTGGATTACCCAGTGTGAAACCAACATCTAGTGTCAAATTGTCATCCTGCGAGAATTTGGTAAACCAACCAATTTCTGTTCAGTTTAATGTTGATCCTCTTCATCTTTCTTGTAGGCTGAATTCAGTTTTGGAGGACAAAAGACAGCACGTTGAAGAAATATTTGTCTTAAATGAAATCCATACACCTTTTAAAGCACTTCTCACCGAATTCTCAAACTTCAAATCAATAAAGAGAAGAAAGCTCAATAGAGGGGTAATACATTGATTAGGGAATAATTGATATCGAGGGATAATTGAACTGTTAATTGGAATATCTGCATATCTTGAATCCTTGCTTAATTTGCTTTCTAGTTTATTAGTATTTTAGTGATAGATATTTAATCTCAACCACCCCCCCCCCCCCCACCACCTTTTCTGTCTCTTGAATTGAACATAGGTGATATAATTTATTCTTCACTCCTCGTGGGATCGACTCTGACTTACCCTAGCTACTAGTTGGTTAGGTTAGAAAAGAAATTAAAAAATTTTGTCGCGTTGCGACGCGCGGTCATAATACATCCACCCTCCTCCCTTTTTCTATTCTAATTAATACATCTCTTATTTAATAACAATTCTTTTATTTAGGTATTATTGAAATTTCAGTTTAAAACTTACTTTTATTTTGATGTTAGTATAGGATCTATGTAATATACAGGAGTAAAGAAAAAAAAAACTAAATTAAACCTAATAAAATTAGAAAAATGTATGTATATATATATAAAAAATATATATTTATGGTTTTGTGCAATGCACATCTTCTAATTTAGCACTAAATATAATATAATTTTATTAAAAATTTGTGTAATTGTTTAAATGTATGTTATATTTGTAAAGGTTTTAAATTTTTTTAAAAAAGTATATATTTCTATTATATTATTCAAATCTTCCAACTTTTTTTTTGGTTTAATTTATTGTTAAAGTTTAGGTTGAAAATTTAAAAAATATGCATAGTACTGGTTGGAAAATGAAATTAACCTAAAAAAATTAGAAATAAAACTTTGTTTTTTTTAGAGATCTTTCCTTTTTCTAACAATAACTAATAAATAATGGCAATGATCAGAATTACTGTGGTTAATTCTGAAAAATGAAACCAATGATATACACTCCTATTACTTTCACTATTTTGGGCAATTATTAATTACCTTTATCCCAAGTTGACTCAAATCAGAAAGTTAGTATTCTAATTTTAGAGACCAAAAAGTCAATATTTGTAAATGATGAATGATCAAAAGTTAATTTTCTTAATTCACAATTTTTCTGTACAAGAATTGCTAATGTGAATTTTGTAGTTTCAGTGTCTATGTAGAGAAAAGTTAGTATTGCGACAAAATCAGATTAAAAATGAAAGACATAAAATTGGTGACAAAAAAATGAAGAAAGCTGAACAAAAAATCTGAGATTTTTCTAAAGTAAAATAAAATTTGATAGTTGGATGTTGAGTGAGTGCAGGCACCACTTCCCTTGGAGCACAATTAAGTGACTTAAGTGGAAGATGGCGACGCAGAAAGCTATATCCTTGCAGCTATGCGTTTGTGGAGGAGAAGTCGAATGAATCCACCTTCTCGTATCCATTGTCCTTCCTCAATGACACAACTAATGTCGACGGAACTCGTTGGCCTCTAAAAACCGCTGCGCCAGTGGTGCGGCTCGACTGGAGGATCGGAACTCAGACTTGTATCCAAGCACAAGACAACTCCACTACTTATGCATGTAAAGATAACACAGATTGTCGTGATTTTGGTGGTAATAATGGAGGATACCTCTGCCATTGCTTGGAAGGATACCAAGGCAATCCATACCTCACCGGAGGATGCCAAGGTTGGTTTACATTTCATATGTTTGACCTGATGATGCATCATGTATTAATATTGGTTGTGGGGCAGATATTGATGAATGTGCAGACAGTGGAATGAATACATGCGATGCAACTTCAATTTGCACCAACAGAATTGGCTATTTTATCTGCTCTTGTCCAAATGGGTTCTATGGTGATGGAAGGAAAAACGGCACGGGTTGCACTCCCCTCCCACGTAATACTAAGAGTGTCTGGATCATAGGTAACGTTGAATTATTTCATTCTATATTACTTATTCTTTACAAAATTAATCCTGGTTTAATTCGATCGCATACAGGTCTAGGCTGTGGATTGGGATCCTTACTACTTCTCTCCGCCTGCTTTTGGTTGCATAAGGTGTTTCGAAAAAGAAAGGAAAAACTGCGTAAAGAGAAGTTCTTCAAACGAAATGGTGGTCTTCTCTTGCAGCAGCAAACAAATGAAGGAACAGTATTACTTGACGACGCCAAACTTTTCCCTGCAAAAGACCTCGACAAAGCCACTGATCATTACAACGAAAGTCGAATTCTTGGACAAGGAGGACAAGGCACTGTCTACAAAGGAATGTTATCCGATGGTAAGATTGTGGCCATCAAGAAATCGAAGCTCGTTGAGGAGGATCAGATACATCAGTTCATAAACGAGGTAGTGATATTATCACAGATCAATCATAGGAATGTGGTTAAGTTGTTGGGGTGTTGTCTGGAGACCGAGGTTCCTTTGCTCGTATACGAGTTCGTGTCTAATGGGGCTCTTTTCGATCTCATTCATGATCCTAGTACTGAATTTCCAGTTCTATGGAACATGCGCTTGAAAATCGCAGCAGACGTGGCCGGGGCATTGGCCTATTTACACTCTTCATCTTCTATTCCTATATATCATAGAGACATCAAGTCTAGCAATATCCTTCTAGATGAGAAATTGGTTGTCAAAGTAGCGGATTTTGGAACTTCCAAGTCTTTTGCGGTGGATCAAACTCACTTAACAACCATGGTTAAAGGAACATTTGGATATTTAGGGGGTGTATTGGTTTAGGATTTAACAGGATTTTAAAAGACTTTTTTTTTTGTAAAAAAATCTGTTGGTATTCAATTAAGATTTTGTCACTTAAAAACAATCCACTGGTATTCAATCTAGATTTTCAAGATTTTTTAAAGAGTCCATTCAAATCCATTGGTATTCATGCAAGACTTTTTACTATTTAAAAATAATCCATTGGTATTCAAAAATACAAGGATTTTACAGGATTGTTGTGTTAGATGGATTTTGAAGGACTTTTCAGTGATATCTATAAATACCAACAATCCCATCCAAACCCATCAGATTTTAGAGGACTCTTGAAGTGCTTCCTCCAGTAATATCTCTTCACCTTTATCTCTTCACTCCTAGAATTTCATGTCTTCCAATTACCTAAATCGATTTACAGAAGAAATTAGAGAAAATATTGATTTCTCTTCACTCTTCACTCCTAGAATTTCATGTCTTCTAATAAATCGATTTACAGAAGAAATCAGAGAAAATATTGATTTTGGAAAGCAGAAATCCTGCGGTGAAAGTTGCCAGCAATAAATCGAACATTCCGAAGTGAGTTTCCGAAGTGAGTTTTCTATATCTCCTTTTCATCTGGCTTTAGAAGGGTTTTCCCTGAAATTTCCGTTCAATTTTCTGAATCTGTTATTTCTTGCATAATCTTCTCGTCTTCTTGGAAATTAATAATAATAAAAAGAATCTGGAGTTGTGAATCTGGTAATAATCCAGTCTTTGTTTTTTATTTGTTTAATTGGTTTAAAGCATGCTAAAGAAAAATAAAATCATAAAGATCATTAGTCGCCGAATGTAGTAGCTCCTCCATTCAGGTGGTGGACTGACTAATTTTTAGGATGCATCAATGTAGTCAATCTGCTTAAGTAATGCCACACGTTGCAAAGATTGTGATTCAAAAGAGTATAATGAGGTCATATTGTATGAGAACCTGGAATTTATTGGTTTGCTATGTGTTTTAGCAATTAGGACATGATATGAAAAAAATTTCGTGATATGTATAGTGTGTGTATATATTGTATCTCTTTGTAAAAAATTTCGTGATATGTATAGTGTGTGTATATATTGTATCTCTTTGTAAAAAATTTCGTGATATGTATAGTGTGTGTATATATTGTATCTCTTTGTTTGTATTGGGTGATGCTATTTGACGTTTTCATGTATGAATAGGTGAGCTATATTGGATTAGGAGATGCTATTGGGAGATGCTATTGGCGTTTTCATGTATATACCGTATCTCTTTATCTTTTAGAATTCATAGTTTCATTCATCTGAAAATACTCCCGTTATTTTTTTTTTAAGTAATTCAAATGGGAGATTCACAAGGAAATAATAAAGGAAAGGGAAAAGAGAAAGAAAACTATGAAGCTTGGACCAAGGAGGATTCCGATGAATTGAATTATTATAACTGATAGTGGATGCTATAAGAGAAAGAAAAATTGATTTGTGATTTTGAATTATGAAGAATGAGATAGGTGGCCTATTTATAAGTAATTATAAAAAGATAGGTGACCAAGGAGGATTCCATTAGCATCACGCAGTCCACTTTTTATAAAGTATAAGTTAGGATGAACAATATTGTTTTGGTGTTATTTTGGTTTCACTTACTTGAAGTATTTTCTTTTGGTTTTGTCAAACTATATTGTTTTGGTATTATTTTGGTTGCACTTGTTTGAAGTGCTTGCTTTATATTTTGGTTGTGTATATATCAATATTTAAATTATTTAGAACTTGTTAATATTATCGACATTAATCATATCAGTTGCAATATCTATATACTAATATTTTAACTCATCGTTATCGATCATATCAGTTGCGATATGTATATGTTGATATAAATTATCAATATCACTATCGACTACCATATGTATATGTTGATATAAATTATTGATATCACTATCGACTACCATATGTATATGTTGATATAAATTATCGATATCACTATCGACTATCATATCATTTGCGATATCAATATGTCGATACACATCAATTTTTATAAAATGCTTCACATTTATTATAATAAATAGGCCACCTATCTCATTCCTCATAAATCAAAATCAAATTATCGATATCACTATCGACTACCATATTATTTGCGATATCAATATGTCGATACACATCAATTTTTATAATTACTTCACATTTATTAAAATAAATAGGCCACCTATCTCATTCCTCATAATTCAAAATCACAATTTATATTCAATGTCTAAAGACTACCATATAATATGTCGATACACATCAATTTTTATAATTACTTATAAATAGGCCACCTATCTCATTCTTCATAATTCAAAATCACAAATCAATTTTTATAATTACTTCAAACCCAAGAGCAAGAGCGACAAGAGAATTATTATTTTTATTTTTTTGTCTTTGACTCTTTTTAAATTCGAATGTATGAAAAAAAATCTTGAACACTTCATAAATCCATGAAATTTGTATGAAAAAAATCTTGAACACTTCATAAATCCATGAAATTCTGCAAAGTCCACAAAGTCCTACAGAATCTATTAAAATCCTGATTAAAAAGTCTTTACAGAATCTTGCAAAATCTTAAAAGTCATAAAAATCCTGCAAAGTCTTTTAAATCCGCGTGACTTTTTTCAGCTTAAAAATCCTTTAAAATCCTAATCCAATACACCCCTTAGATCCGGAATATTTCCAGTCGAGCCAATTTACAGAAAAGAGCGACGTCTATAGCTTTGGAGTAGTTCTGGTTGAACTGCTCACCGGACAAAGGCCCATATCTTCTGGTAGAACAAACGAGGAAAAAAGTCTAGTGGCGCGGTTTCTTGCATCCATGGAAGCAAACGATATAGAGCTAATCTTAGATCCACAAGTGATGGAGCAAGGTAGAAAGGAAGAGGTGGTTGCAGTGACAAGGCTAGCACATAGATGTTTGAATATGAAGGGGTTTGAATATGAAGGGGAAAATGAGGCCCAAGTGATGGAGCAAGGTAGAAAGGAAGAGGTGGTTGCAGTGACAAGGCTAGCTTTGAATATGAAGGGGAAAATGAGGCCTACCATGAAAGAAGTGGCAACGGAATTGGAAAGTTTGAGGATATCCCAAACACCTTCAACTGTTAAAGATGAATTTGAAGAAGTAAGTAGAGTCCATCATGAAGCCAAGTCGATGGTGATTTCAGACAATGAATACACATGGACAACTGGTGGTAACAGTGTCACCTCTTCATCATCTGATACACATCCCTTAATGTTTTGAAAAATGTTAGCCTGTTCATGTCTATCTATCTATTTCTATTAAGAAATTAGCTGGTGTTTCATTCTTCTCAACATCAACTTTTCTTAAGCTTAATCGCTTTGCTGCCCTCATATCAACTACGGAAATGTAATGTTTCTTCTTGAATAACACAGAGGCAAAAAATGTGGGAAATGCTGGATCAGTGTATGAATTAAGTTTGGAGGAACTTCGTGAGCATTCTTGCATAAAGTGTGAACGATGGTCGTGCCAGTAATAAAAACATGAAAATCGAAAATTAGAGACATTGGTGTTGTGAATGGATGTTGGCAACACAAAGCAGCAGCAACAGTATAAAAATGATCGCTAATAACAAGTATCCTGCCTTAGTTTTGGTTTCTTCGAAAAGATGTTTATATCTTATGTGATCAATCTCAGAAGCATGCAGATTCGGTGTTCGACGATATGCCTCAATGAAATAATGAGAAAAATAATCTGTATCTCCCCAGTCCCTCACATTATTGTCACTTTACTTAATTCGAGATCAAGTATCTGCTATATCTTCTCCCATTGGCTTAAAATGATCAAGATTCATCAATATGGAGTGTTTGGAATGAAATATTGTTCATAGCATGTGGAATGAGTTATGTATCCTTATTTCCTTAAGTCATGGAATAAGTAGCTGGAATCTGTTTTGCTGATCTTCCAATGTTCAGAGAGTGAGAGAGTGAGAATCTTTGTTCAACCGAATGGGTGATGCTAAGTTGCCAACTTTTGTAAAATTCATGTTTTGAATTGCAATTACTCTCTAATAAATAATCTCAACCCCTAAGCCTTTTTCCACATTTTCGTAGACAAATTATTTCTATATGAAATCACAATATCCACAGGATTCAAGAGAAATCCTAAGAATTTAAGACGGGCGTTGAAAGAACGAAAATAAGATGAAAATGTTTCGTAAGTAGACTATTTCAATGAAAATATCATTTCGTTTTATAGGCCACATTTTGTAAATGTGTTGTAACTTTTAGAATATTAATATTAAAATTGCACCAGCTATTGAAGGTTAACCGATTACAAGCTGATTTGATTGTAAGAGCACATATGTGCGCTTATAGAAATTAATCAAATTCAAATGGAAAATTTTTGTTGAAATTTTAGATTGCAATGGAAATTCCAACGAAAAGTAAGGCGTTGGAAAATGATTGTTAAAATTAATATAAAAATTCCAACACAAAATCAAATGGACTATATATGTTCGTTGGAATGATAATTGAAGAAAAAACTCCAACGATATTTTCACGGGCATTCTAAAAGGAATTTTTCTATTATAATTATTCAAGAGACTTCACTGTTGATTTTTTTTTTTTTAATCCAACAAAAATTGTGTCGTCGTAATTATTCCTTCAAATTTTCCAATAGAGTTTTGTTTGTATTTAATTTACAATTCAATAGTAATTCCAATGATTTATTTTTAAAAATATATAATTTTTTATATATTATATAGGGTAAAAAAAAATTTCTCATCTGAATTACACGTGATTTGACACTTTTTTGTATAAATTTTGAAATGTTGCATTTTGCCGTATAAACTTTAGATTTAATGCATTTTACGGCATTTAACAAATTCTAATCGTACATGTATCCTAAATCAACGACTTGGATTTGTTTGATACCGTAAAATGCATCAAATTTAAAATTCATAGGCAAAATGCAACATTTCCAAATTTATATAAAAAAGTATCAAATCATGTATAGTTCAGATGAGAAAATATTGTTTACTCTATTATATATTAATCATCAAACTAACGAGCAATATATCTAAAAAATAAAAATGCAATATACTACCTATGCTTCATAACAAATGTCTTTCTAAGTTAAAATTTTGTTTCAAATTAAATGTCATGTAGACTTTTATTCAATTTTATTCTCAAATTATCTCTATTATTATTTCTTAGTTAAAATTTAGGGATCTAACACCATATATTTTATGAAATTTTTCTTTTCAATTTTGGATCTAAATTCCTTGAATATTAGTTAAAGGGTTAATTGTCAGAAAAATCACAATCTTTGTTCGAATTGTCATTTTAACCAAACTTTTCACTATTAATCAAAATAAACATTATATATGTAGTATGTTTTTTAACTAAGATACTGAAAAAAAATATATCATTATCTATCGATATATAACTTTTCGCCCAAGTTTTTTAGTCTTTTTTATTTCTCTTCTTCCCCCCCCCCCCCAATCTTATTTAGAAATAATTCAACTTTTTGAAAACTGATTTTGGTCGAAAAACATACTAAATATATAAAGTTATTATTTTGACCAATATTAAAAACTTTGGTTAATTAAATGACAATTTGAACAACTGTTGTGATTTTTCTGATAATTAATCCTTAATTAAAAGGTATATTTATCCAATTTTTATATTTCTTTATCTATGATAATATTTACACAAATATTTATATATATTTATTTGATGGAACTCTAATTTGGGATATTTAATCTCATAAGTCTCCTCCCTGTAACTAAGCAAGTCCTCATCCACAAATATATATGTATGTACTATATATGCTGTTAATGTTGAATTTTTCAACATTGTTATTTTTCTTTTTTCTTATTTTTTATCTAAATCATTTGATATTTTTATTCAAATCAAATTCAATTTAAATTGATTTGGTTGGAGTAAATTTGGAAGATATGGTTTGTTTTTTAAGAAATGAGTTTTGACTAAATCAATTTTATCTGTTGGAGCATATTTAGGAAAGATTTAATTTATCTAATTATTTAATCTCACGTGTTTTAAAGTAAAGGATATTTGAATTGGCTTTACCAACTATTCATATTTTATAGAAAGTTGTTTATCTCTCACATATTTAAAAGAGATCAAACAACTAATCCTAATTTGTATGAGTTTGTTTGTTCATTATTTCTCTTTGTAGATTTAAACGTGAGTTGAAGAAAGAGAAAATCAAAAAGAAAATGAGAGAGTGAAGAAAGTAGAGAAGTGGAACATGGAAGTTGGAAGTCCAAACCACAAGAGAGATTGAAGATCATGAGTTGAAGAAGGTGGAGATAGTAGACTATGGAGATCATGGATGACAAGCATAAAATGAGTCCAAGAGTGGACTCATGGAGTAGTGCCACAAGATCATGGAGTATTAAGATCATGTCTATATGGAGTAGTGTCACTAGATCATGGAGTCACCAATACGTCTATAAATGGACATACTCAAACTGATGATCAGTATGGAAGAAACGAGAGCAAGAAGAGTGAATTGCGAACAAGACAGTACATTTACGGAAACAAAGCTTTTCCTTGCAAAAGAGTTGGACAAAGCCACTGATCACTTCAACGAAAGTCGAATTCTTGGACAAGGAGGGCAAGGCATTGTCTATAAGGGAATGTTATCCGATAGTAAGATCGTGGCGATCAAGAAATCAAGGCTGATGGACGAGGATCAGCTTGAGCAGTTCATAAATGAGGTGGTGATATTATCTCATATTAATCATAGGAATGTGGTCCAAATGTTGGGCTGTTGTTTGGAGATTGAAGTTCCTCTTCTCGTATACGAGTTCATGCCTAATGGGACCTTTTTTAATTTTTCATGATCCCAATTCTGAATTCCCCGTTTCATGGACCATAGGTTTAAAAATTGCAGCAGAGATCTCAGGGGCTTTAGTGTATTTAGATTCTGCATCTTCTATTCATATCTATCATGGAGATATCAAGTCTAGCAATATCCTTCTAGACGAAAAATACATCGTCAAAGTATCTGATTTTGGGACCTCTAGGTCCGTTGCAGTAGATCAGACTCACTTAACCACACTGGTTAAGGGGACGTTTGGATATCTGGATCCTGAATACTTCCAATCAAGTCAGTTTACAGAGAAAAGCGACGTCTATAGCTTTGGAGTAGTTTTAGTCAAGCTTTGACCGGTCAAAGGCCAATATCTATGAAAAGAACAGAAGAGGAAAGAAGTCTGGCCACATGGTTCCTTGCATTCATGGAAACGAACAATGTCGAGACAATTTTGGATTCTCAACTTTCCGACGAAGGTGGAAAGAAAGAAGCCATGATTGGAGTTGCAAGACTTGCACAAATGTGCTTGAATTTCAAAGGAAATATAAGGCCAACCATGAAAGAAGTGGCCACAGAATTGGAGAGTTATAGAATGTGTCAAGTGAATATTACAAGTGTTAGAGATGAAGAAAGTAGAGTGTATGAAGCCAAGGCCATGATGGTTACAGACAGTGAGTACACGTGGACAGATAGAGGTAATGGTAACAGTGTAACCTCTTCAACATCATCAGATACACTTCCATTAATAATGTTTGCAACAGTTTGAACTTATTTATGTCTATCGATGAAGTTATATGAACCTTAATCGACATTGTTTGAGACCTGTAACAGTTGTGATTAAGCAGTTGATCAACACTCAAAACAGTCAATCGAACATCAACAAGAATAAGAACAAAAACCAGTGCAAACTCTAATGAAAATCAAACACAAACGAGAAAGCAAGAAGGAACAACGTGGTTTGATTCGTAAAGAACCTACGTCTAAGGAGATGAAGAATAATATCAATAGTAAGCCAAAAGTGTAGAAGAATCAAGCATTAAAGATCTCTCAATCCAACTCTTTACAAGATGATTCACACAGCTTACACACTCTCAAAACCCCTCTCGTTCACAAGCTGTAACCAACCTGTTTCTCTCACTAAGAACTTAGATCTCTAGCTCGCAAAAAGATATTCCAAAAGGATTTTATATATCATGAGAAATACGCGCTCTAAAACTGCTGCTCAATCATTAAGAAAACCGTCTTCAGCTGCCTGCATCCTTTCCTTCCAACCGTTTTAACTAACTTTAAAACCCCAATCTGAACACCTTTTTTTAGTCAACAACGCTTTTCTCTTCTTTTTCCAAAAAAAAAAACAAACTAACAGAAACAGCTTAAACTCTTCATGCATGAACAATTGATTTGAGCTATACTTCATCATTAACCACGACATGATATCATTTCAAGATTGTAAATTGTGTTTAAACCTCTAATTTAGAAATATGTTCGATTTCAGTAAATTGATGACAAATTTTGAATTTTGTCGGAAAATGTCACGTCCGATATACAATATCCTAAATTAAGGTTTTTCGATAATCTAGAAGTGACAAAACAACATGTGTCCATCAATAAAAAATGGACACTGGTCATTGGAAAGCCACAATTTAACGAAATTACATTGAAATTGAATAGATTATTAAATTATGAAACTAAATTAAAAATCGTGATAATTATGAAATCAAAATTGCTAGACACCATAATTATAAAATGAAAACTGATTTTAATCATAACTCTAGATCTATAAAATTAATTAGAAACCCGAACAACAAAAACAAGGTGTCAAACGCCACCGCTAAATCCTCAAAGAAACTCATGAATCTAGATTAATAATTGTAAATTCATATGAGATAAGCTCATGTAAATAAATTTACAAGAAGAGAATATCTGATTAAAATTATTTTCAATCTCATAACTTTTCACTTTTTTCTTTCAAATGGTCTCACAATAATCTGATTTTTCAACTTTGTCACATACTCATAAAATTACTCTGATTTGAACTAAAATTAGCAGGAAATTGCATAAAATTACTTTGCTTTGAACTAAAATTAACTGGAAATTGCAAAAGTTGTTAGAAATTTGTCTCATGTCACTCACATGGTACCAAATTTGGGGATTTCTGGTTATCTTTATGACCTCAAACAATTTAACTGATGTGAATTTTTTTGATTGGATGCTTGTTAATACAAAATTACAGCTCAGAATTTTAAAATTACAACATTCTAATTAAATTTTACATCATCCATTCTTTAAAAAAAAGGCAAAGGTGCAAATATGCACCTAATGTTTTGGTTAAGGTACAAATTTACACCTATCCTTTTTTTGGGAGCAAATATACAAAAAATTCATCTTTTTTGGAGTATTTTACCACAATTGGATAGATTTGTTCATTAACTAATGGTTTTTATGAAAAATCTTGTTTTAGATAGATAATTCTTTTTTTAAGTTGTTAGTTATGATTATTCTATTTTTTTGTTGTTTAATAATTTTTTATTATAAAAAATTACATTCAATTACATTAATTAAATTAAAAATTAAGCACATAACAAATTTTGTTAACAAATTATATGATATAATTTGAATCACACATAAAATTTAGGTTACCCTCTCCCAAAAAAAAAAAAATTACAAAATTCCTCTGCATTCAAATCATTGTTTAATATTTGATTAAGTGAATGAACCATAAATCCAACAAAATTCTTTATTCAAAAAAAAAAAAATCAAAGACAAAGACGGGTTGGGTCGGGTTGAACATAAAAATTATGTAATACTTTTATATATATGAGGTAATACTTTTGTGTATCATATAATACATTTTCAAAATATCACCACGTAATACTTTTATGTGTATCATGTAATACTTTTTGAAAGTATCACATGATATACATAAAAGTATTACATTGTACACTTAAAAGTATTACATTATGAAGTATCACATGATATATATAAAAGTATTACATGGTACACTTAAAAATATTATATTATGAAGTATCACATGATATCCATAAAAGTATTACATGGTACACTTAAAAGTATTACATTATGAGAATAAAACATGATGTGATACTTTTATGTATATCATGTAATACTTTTTGAAAATATCACCATGTAATATTTTTATATATATCATATAATACATTTTGAAAATATCACATAATAACTATAAAAGTATCATGTAATACTTTCATGTATATGAGGTAATACTTTTATGTGTATCATGTAATACTTTTAAGTCAACGGTGTTGATTGATCATTGACTGACGTTGACCATTGACCGTTGACTTTTGACTTTGATCGTTGACTTTTTTACTTTGGCCATTGACTTTTTGACTTTGACCGGGTCGGGTTAACCCGTCTTACGGAATGAGATCCGTGAGACAGTCTCATAACAAGACCTACTCAAAATCAAAAGTAATTGAAAACAACTATTGTTTTTTCTACCTCTTGCCACAATTTCTTTTGCATCAACAATAGCTCTTTTGTGAAATAAATTATGTTTTTCTTTTCCTTGTAGTAATGCAAGTATTGTATCACGGAGATGAACTTAGTTGATACTGTTTTGAAAAAAAAAAGTTTTTGATTTTTTTTAATATATTTAGAATTTTGTTGGATTTATGGTTCATTCACTTAATTAATATTAAATAATAATTTGAATGTGGAGGAATTTTGTAAAATTTATTTTTATTTTTGGAGAGAGTAACCTAAATTTTATGTGTGATTCAAATTATATCATAGAATCTATTAAAAAAAATTATGTACTTAATTTTTAATTTAATTATTTAATTAAATGTAATTTTTTTAATTAAAAATTATATGATAAAAAAATAGAATAATCAAAATTAGCAACCTAAAAATAAAAATTATCTATCTAAAATAAGATTGTTCACAACAACCCTTAGTTAATGAGCAAATATATCTATTTAGTGGTTAAATGCTCCAAAAAAACAAAAGATGTAAATTTGTACCTCAACCCAAACTTTAGGGGCAAAAACTTTTGTGCACAAGGTGTATGGATCCAAATTTGTGCACAATAATACTATTATATTATATGAAGTAATACTGTTATATTATATGAGCGATACTGTTATATTATATATAGTTTTAACAGTATTACTCATATAATATAATAATATTGTTGTGCACATATCTAAATTTATGCACCTTGTGCATATGAGTGTCACTCAACTTTAGGTGATATTTGCACCTTTGCTCTTAAAAAAAAAGAAGGGAAAACTGCAATTTAAATGTCCAATGTGACGCACACGTCAAGGAGTTGAGCTCCAACAGCCACATTAGAAAAATTCACCGGGATAAGGCCCAATGAATAAAATTTTAATCTAATTATTTTCTTAAAATATAATTAAATTGCAAAATTACAATATCTTTTGTGTTTTTATACTAAACCCATATATTTACTACATTGTACTAAAACGCTGCAAATAGGAAAATGACATTAAAAGTTGACTTCAAAAGTCTCCCCACAGAACTGTAATTGAAATCATTTTTTTTTTTTTTCTAAAAGAAGTGAATGTTATACATGTATGGTAGGCATCTACATCCATATAAATATTTAGAAAGATCATAAACTACAATAAAATATCAAATTGAAATCGAAAATATCATTTCAAATCATAAGCTATATATCCTCAAATTATACTAATAATTATAATCATGAATTTGAAATAAAATCATTAATTACTAAAATGCTGGTTGCTAAAATTTAGAAATGAGAAATTCGTCTTTTTTCCAACCTTAAATTTACATCTCTACTATAAAATTAGAGATCTCATCACCTACAAATTAAAGAAAAGTAATATCGGTCTTTATTCCTTAATTTTCATCAGTACTAATTCGTCATTGATCGGATGGTGGTATCGTGGTCATTTTTTTATGTCATTTTTTTCTCTTTCTAGTTGCTATTTAGCCACTAAATTTCATCTCTAATCTACAAATTCCTTGATATGTTGTGTATATTAAAAAAAAATTAAAATACATTTAAACCTTTATTACTGTTTTTTCCTAATAATAAAAACACCCACATATATATTTAGTTGATGGGATTAAAAATTGAGGACATCTTGAGCAAGACCTCATCTACAAATATATGTGAAAAAGGTGTATCAAGTCGTAAAGAAAAGTTGGATCAGCAACAGGTAGCGCACCAATAATGACTAAAATTTCCAGGTCATAATTCCACCATTTGGAACACGACACCGCTAAACTGTCGCTATCTAAGGTAATTGATTCTCCAACTTTGGAGGGAGATGATTCATGAAACACGTGTTCTTAAACTACAAAAATATGTCTGAATATAATGCGAAAATATTATTATTATTATTTTATTTTTATTTTCTTTCCGTGGATGTTTTGAATGATAAATATTATGTAAATAACAATTTATTGTGGTTGGAAAATAAATATTTTCAGATATATGTTCTTATCAATGTTCCTGTTATTTGTGTGTGAGAGATGTAAGATTAATTATTTAAAAATAATAATAAATTGTTGATATTTTTATAGTATATAAAATCACAGAAAATATCTCAATTTTTGTCATGTAACTTAGGTTTTGCTCATTAGTCATTTCTTTATTTTCAATATAATATTTTTCAATTTTGGTCCTCCAAATATCAATTTTTTTCCAATATTGGTTTGATTATGCTCGAAATGTCAAATTTTACCTACGTGGACGGTTGAATTGAACAATCCACATCATCAATTTCGACATCCACGTAGATAAAAACCAAAATTCCTAATAAATGGATGAAGATTGAAAAAATGAAATTGTTATCGGATCAAAATTGAATAACATAAAATTTATAATATTAAAGTGGAAAGATAATTTTCCCAAAAAGAAAAAAATGTTTTTAATCGTTAGAAAGGAAAAAAAGAAAGAAAGAGAAAAATTAAGTTTGTTTTCTAAATTTTATTGATTAACCTCAACAGTAAGATGAAGCTTAGGAGGTGTTTTCAAAAAATTCTGACAGCTTATTTAAGCTGTTAAAAGCAGGTTGCCCCTTACTTTTTCAGTTTAAATAACTAATTAAAAGCTGTCAAATTTTTTTGAAAACACCTCTTTACTTTGGATGATCAACGTCTCCCATTATTTGCAAAAGCTGGCCTCCTTAACAATTATTTGCAAAAGCCACTATTGAATTTTTATTACATTTCCATTGGATGGTACACTCAACAAAATTTAGAATGAAGCCAAATAAGCAGACCAATGGAAATCTGTTAATTACCATTAATTTAATGATCTTTTAAATTATTGTTTTCTTTATTATTTCTAACTTACTACTTATAGTTTTTATTTTTTATTTTATAAATTAATGTATTAAAAAAACAGTTTTTGCGGCCCCGTCCCAAGTAAAATATCTAGCTCGATCAGTCCCTACTGCATGTGATGGATACTACTCTTTCCTATGGATAAGCTAAGAGTAAAAAAAAAAGTAGAAAATGGTTAAGGGATAAGATGGTAATCAAATAAAGTAGAAAATGATATAAAAGTTGAGATATGTACCAAAAATACCATAAAACTTAGGGTTAATTACATAAGAATACATGAACTTTGGGTTGAATTTCAATTGCAACATGAATTTTTAACTATAACATAAAAAACGTTCAATTTAACGATTGTTTCAATTTGGGACACATTTGGATATAATTACTGATAACATTGATGTTTCAATGTTTAAAAATATAATTTTATAAGATTGATGCATATAAAATTTTATATGCATTATGTTATAATTTTATATGCATTAAAATTATATAAATTTTATTGAATTTATAATTTTATTGCAAAATGTTTAATTATATTAAATTAAAATACAACAAAATGTATATAATTTTAATGCATATAAAATTACAACATAATGCATATAAAATTTTATATGCATAAATCTTATATAATTATATTTTTAAACATTGAAACATCAATGTTATCAATAATTATATCCAAACGTGTCCCAAATTGAAACAAACGTTAAATTGAACGTTTTTTATGTTACAGTTAAAAGTTCATGTTGCAATTGAAATTCAACCCAAAATTCGTGCATTTTTATGTAATTAACCCTAAAACTTATAACAATCAAAGATAAGAAATACCTAAAAATACCTGTTTTTTGATAAAATGACCAAAATAATCTTAAGAGACACATGTGCAATCATTGAATAATAACTACTTCCTTGTTTTATTTGATAAATACAATCCATAATTTTTCCAAAATTAATTAATTAAATCCAATCTAATTGGTTATTAGATCCGGACCCAAAAATGGTATCAGAATTTAGGTTTATTGAAGAAATAATTTTAGATTTATATTTACAATATTGATTTTATGCCTAACGAAGGAGAAAATCAAGAAATTATGTATCTTAAAATATTTTCGAGATAACACAAGTTTCAGGACCATTAATTTGATGATGTTCAACAAGGATTGTAACAAAATTGTTCTTGATAGTTTAAATTGTTATTTTGAAATGGTGGGAGTTATTTTCAAAATAAACTTACTTGAAATATGTCAGTTATTTGAAATTGTAAAAAAATGTGAAAGTTCATGTTATATTTGGTAATATTCAAAAAGTTAGTTAAAATTGCAAATTAAATAAAATTTATGATTTTTCTAAGAATTAATCCTAATAATAATAATAATAAAAGAGTGAGTCTTATGTGATACCGTTTCACTGGATTATGATACGTGAGACAAGTTAATCCACAATCCACACTACGTAATTCACATACAAAAATTATCTGTGAGATCATTCCACACAAGTTTTTGTGACAATAAAATTAAATGACCCATTTTTGCCTGCCACTTAATTTTGTTCGTGGAAAAGCAATCAATCTGAGTCTCCTTAAAAAAAGGAAATATCTTTATTTGATTTTTGTAAGAAGACTTTACTTTTTATTCAGGAGACTTTACTTTTTCGACCTCCTCGGTGTTGTATGATTGTATCTGGTGCATATATGCAACCTTTTTTTATCATATAAATTAATTATGGTTGTATATTAATTTTTAATGAAAATATAGTTTATGTATATACAGGTTCAAATATAGTAAATTCTTAGTAAAATAAATTAATTTGCTTGTTTGCAGAGTGAAGGCCGAGTCGAGTGAGTTTCACATAAAAATACAAGTTGGGCTAATTTGCAAATACTCTATTGCTAATCTTTTATGTAATGTTTCATGAGTAAGTCTCTTGTGAAACCATCCCACGAATTTTTATTGCATTACGTGACACAGGTCACAACCCACATCCTATAATTCACATATTATTTGTGGGTGATGGGGCTCCGTCTCACTATAACTATCCGTGAGACCGTCTCACATGAATTTTTGTGATCTTTTATCAAGCATATAAATCGAAACCTGAAAATAGATTGCAGAATTTTTCCAACACTTTCACCGTTAAGGAAACCATATATATTTTGACAAACTTTCATGATTTCTTTTTCTGGTAATCGCCTACAAAATTCACACAAGTTAAAGAAATTGTATTAGATAAACCTGACAATGGAACTAAATCCACTATTTGAATTTGATGATGAAGTTTATTGGTTTTAATTCACATAATGTGTTAATTAATTATTGATCTCATTTTTATACTTAGTGTGTGATGATTATTAATAAAAGTGTATACAATATAAACCTTACCCCATAAACTATATTAGAGAAGTCGAAGGGACTCAATCAAATAGTTTGTTCACTAAAGTTTAAACTTAATAAAATCGACTTGAATTTCAAATATCCAACTCCACACAATTTGGTCACCTTGTTCGGTATCTTTTTTTTATATACATAATAATAATAATAATAATAATAATAATAATAATAATAATAATAATAATAATAATAATAATAATAATAATAATATTCGCGCCCTTTACAAAACATGAAAACACTCTCTCTTCAAAACCGAATTGCAGTACTTGTGTTATAAATTTGAGATTATCATCAATACTCTGCTCTTGATCATCAACATATATCTCATTAACCTCAAACCATGTCCAGCAAATATAATTCTCTCATGATCTTCATGTTCTTTTTCATCCATCTTCTTCTTCTTCCACACGCATTTTCCTTGAGTTCAATAGCGAAACCCAATTGCACAGATCGATGTGGGAATGTATCGATTCCATATCCATTTGGAATCGAACTATCTTGCTCTCTCGGACCATCTTTCATCGTCGAATGCCACAATTTTAGCACTTCAGAAGCCTACCTGTCGATTATGTCCTCTATGAGCGAGGTACAAGTGATTGGAATATACCTAAACCCGCCCCAGATTCGGGTCAAGTACCAGAACCTGGCTTCGTCTTGCTATGGTGATGAGGGAATTGAGAGGACTTACTTTACTAACTTCAACTTATCATCCACTCAATATTCACTGTCCGATGAAAACTGGCTGACCGCCATCGGCTGCGATGATATGATGGCTGTGGTCGGAGACGTTGGCAGAAGTTTCGGTGGGGGCTGTGTATCATATTGTCAAGACAGAAATGGTGCTTCAGGTGTTAACGGATCTTGCCCGGATAGTGATACTGGTAATGGCTCTGAGCTCGGCAATGGATGTTGTCGCACCCCTATTCCAAGAGGTTATACATATCTACACACTATATCTCTTTTTACAAACTAAAAATTACGTGATTTTTTTTTTACGACTTTACTATCCACGGGTCTAACAATTTCGCTATTAACTTTTCGAATCAACTATTTTGTTCATTAAATTTTGACAACTTGAAAATTCAGGTTAGTTTCAACTCCGAAGTATCAATCATACCAAATTGTACGTGAATTACATGTGCAAACCCAATTTCGGGTTTGTGGGCGCAATTTGGTGATGTGGATTGAATTCTTGACTACAATTGTATCATATTTCTACATGAGGAAATCATACTTTCATTTAAAATACGTTAATTCTAATTATTTATTAAAATAAATAAAAATACATTGATCGATAATTTAATGTTAATTTTTATTATTTTTAAATACATTAATATCATTTTCATTTTAAATTTAAATTTTCATGCATTTTAATATAAATCTATAATAGATATTAAATTTTAATTAAAAAACAGTTAACTTTCATAGAAAAATATTTAAAAATTAACAAGAAAAATAAATATAATATTAAATATTGAAAATATGTTTCTATAATTTTATTTTTGTATTTAACCATTTAGTTAAAATAATTCTTCCGATTTTTTATATTAATTTCTATATTTTTAAAATAATATTCACATCTATTCAATTATTATTTTTGAATTTATTATCTCAGTTTACTAAATATTTAGTTTATTTGTCAATTTCTCAAAATATAAAGTAACTTTCAAAATTTCTATGATTGATTTCAGATTTATTAAATTAAATTATTTTTTATTTAAAGTAACTTTTCAATTTATTTATTAATTTATCATTTAAACTATTAGTTTATAAAAAATTAGTTTTGGTCTTTATTTAAATATTTACAAATTTATTAAACATATTTTCAGATTGATTTTATTAAATACTCTTTTCAAATTAAATTATCAGATTTTATTTTATTTAAATAAATAATTAAGGATTTTAAAATTATTATTTGAGAAAATGAATATTTTAGTTCTATAAAAAAAACTCGATTTTCTTGATTAATGAATTTTTATTTATTTAATTATTTTTAATGAATTTTATTTTTTAAGTAAAATTTAAACAATTAATGTATTTTAAATGAAAATATGGTCCAAATGTTTGTCACATGTAAGGAATTCAATATATATCAGCAAATTACACCATAAGCCTGAAATTAGTGTTGCACATAAAATTCTGGGCCCAATTTGTGCTTTCAGACTAAAATTGACCTAAATTTTCAAATATTCAAAAGCTAATGGACAAAATTGACATCCCAAAATGTTAATGGCTAAATTTGCAAGAATGATAAGTCTTACCAAAATGTATGTTTTGTAAACCAAACATTCATTTCTTTAAGTTATAGTAAAAATCTCAAATCAGTTTATCAAATCTAGTTCAATTCAACCTCAATTTGATTGAGAATTGAATTAAATTTTACGAAAAACCTAAATTAGAGGACATGCATTGCACATGTGATTTAAGCCTAAGTTTTAAATTTCGGGCTAATTGTCTTAAATTTTCTTAAATTCAAAAGTTAGTGTTCTAATTTTGGGGTTCAAAAAAATTAATGTCTATAAATGATGAATGAAATGTTCATAAATGATGAATGAAAAGTTAGTGCCCTAAATTCAATGTCTAAAAAATCGGGATATATCGGCGATTTCTTGTCGATATATCGCCAAATGGAAGCCTCCGAGATATAAAACGCATGTCATGTAATTTCATCATTTTATCGGCGATAAATCGCCGATTTTTTAATATCGGCGCAGCTCAGTGTAATGTTGCCATTTTATCGCGAAATATCTCTGATTTTTCGCCAATTTTTCGGGAGCTTATGAGGCATACCTTTATGGATTGAGCCGTTAACCTTGACATCTACATAGTCCTCGGTTTTGAAGGTCCGAAGATAGGTGGTGAGATGTGTGGGCCCTTCTTTCTGAAGGGTCGGCAAAGAGATCCCTCGTTCGCGACCGTGCCCAGCCGGCATTTTTCTGCTCTGCGAAGAAGATGAACAAAACCTCTGGAAAGGACTGAGAATCTTATATAAATCAGGGTGTTTGAATCTAATGGGCTTTTTTCTGTTGTTTAGATATTGGACCTAGGCCCACGTATTACATATAAGAATTTGATAAACAAATATTATTTAAATTTAATTAAGTTTAGTTAATTTTTTTGAAATTTAATAAATGAATTATGATGTACATAATATTAGTGTATCTTTATATTTATTGTAAATTTATCATTTTATTTGTAGTTTTAAGTTCAATATATGTATTAATGTTATTTATACTATTATATAAAGTACTAGATATATTTTTCAATTTTTTTTCAAATTTTTTCAATTTTTTGCGCAAAAATCGATATATCCACCGATATCGATATATCGGTCGATATATCCGTAAAATCAAGGTACCGATATATCCATCGATACGAATATTTTAGTCCTTGCCTAAATTTGATGTTTTCCATCAAATATGGATCTTTTTCTTTTTCCATCAAATATGGATCTTTTTCTTTTATATCTTTCACCTTTCTCTTTATTTCTTTATTATTATTATTTGTTTCACTAGGGAGACTTCATTAGCGTTTAATTGAACTTTATCAGTCATTCTTTGATCTCTCTCTCTTTCTTCATGTTTTCTTGGTCACTTTTCTCTATATATAGAACACAAACAGACGCTCTTGGCTCAAAATTCATTCGAGACTGAATGTGCTATATTTTGGGACTATAATTAATTGCAAAACAAATTTTTGTGTTAATTTGTTTGAATCGCATGAAATAGTGTAAAAGAAATAAAAGAATTAGAGTGAAAATAATTTCATAATTTAGGTTTTACTACTGGGTGCAGGCACGACATCCCTGCAAATAAATTTAACAGACGTACGTCAGAACTGGCAGCGAAAGAAGAAGCTTTACTCTTGCAGCTACGCTTTTCTGGGGGAGAAGAACCAGTCTGGGTTTTCGTTTTCCTTCACCTACCTCAGGATGTCAAGAAGAGACGCAAGCTACAGCAAAATAGCTTCTTATCTGGAGACAAAAATTACGGCGCCGGTGGTGCTGGACTGGAGGATTATCGGGGCTCAGAGTTGCGAAGAAGCTATGCTGAATAAAAGTAGCTATGCATGTCAATCCATTAACAGTATTTGTTTAACTGCTAATATTGGAGGATACTTCTGCAAATGTTCCCAAGGATACGAGGGCAATCCATACATCACCCAAGGATGCAAAGGTTAATTAATTATATTCCTCCCTCTCTCTCTCTCTCTCTCTCTCTCTCTCTCTCTCTCTCTCTCTCTCTCTCTCTCTCTCTCTCTCTCTCTCTTATAAAGTGTGTAGAATTTCATATATATGGTAATTATGTGCAGATATTGATGAATGTGGAAATCCAGATCTTAATAATTGTCAGAATCACACATGCATGAATACTAAAGGGTCTTATAAGTGTTTGTGTCCAAAAGGATACCATGGTGATGGCAAACGACACGGTTCTGGTTGTACTAAGCTTCCGGCTCCAAAGATGCTCATTGTATCTATAGGTCTGGGCTCTGGAATGGGATTTCTACTACTTCTCTTTATGTGTTTTTCACTGCATAAGATATTGAAAAGGAGAGAGAAAAAATTGCGCAAAGAGAAATTCTTCAAACGAAATGGTGGTCTTCTCTTAAAGCAGCAAACAAATGAAGGTACAATTGGCCAAACCAAACTTTTCCCTGCAAAAGAGTTGGAGAAAGCCACTGATCACTTCAATGAAAGCCGAATTCTCGGACAAGGAGGACAGGGCACTGTTTACAAAGGAATGTTAACTGATGGTAAGATCGTGGCCATCAAAAAGTCGAAGCTAGTTGATGAGGACCAGTTGGAGCAGTTCATAAATGAGGTTGCATTACTAACACAAATCAATCATAGGAATGTGGTCAGATTGTTAGGTTGTTGTCTGGAGATTGAGGTTCCTTTACTCGTATTCGAATTTGTGCCCAATGGGACCCTTTTTGATCTCATTCATGAGACTAATACTGAATTCCCTGTTTCATGGACTATGCGACTCAAAATCGCTGCAGATATAGCTGGAGCTTTGGCCTATTTACACTCTGCATCTTCAGTGCCAATCTTTCATCGAGATATCAAGTCTAGCAACATTCTTCTAGACGAAAAATACGTTGTCAAAGTATCCGATTTTGGAATCTCCAAGTCTTTTACAGAGGATCAGACTCACTTGACCACTATGGTTAAAGGGACAATGGGGTATTTGGATCCTGAGTATTTCCAGTCGAGCCAATTTACAGAAAAGAGCGACGTCTATAGCTTTGGAGTAGTTCTTCTGGAACTTTTGACGGGACAGAGGCCGATATCTTTAGCAGCACGGTTTCTTGAATGCATGGAAGCAAAGAATCTTGTCACGATTTTAGATCCTCAAGTTGTGGAGCAAGGTAGAAAGGAAGAGATAATTGCAGTTGCAGGGCTTGCAAAACGATGTCTGAATTTGAATGGGAAAATGAGGCCCAACATGAAAACAGTGACCACAGAGTTGGAAAGTTTAAGGATATCTCAAATGCCTTCAACTGTAAAAGATGAATGTAAAGAAGCCAAACCCATCATGATTTCAGACATTGAATACACGTGGACAGCTAGTATCAACAGTGAAGCCTCGTCTTCATCAGCAGATACACATCCTTTAATGTTTGCAACTGTGTAAATATTTTGGTGTTTATTTTGTTGGATTGATCGTATATATTGTTTTAGTAATCCTAGTTCAATTAAGAGTGCAATCCTTTTCTCTTCGACCGAATCAGAAGTTTGTGTGCAAATATTTTGGGTCATTTCATTTATACATTGGGCCTATCTTGCTGGACTTGAAGAATTAACAATTGGGGTTTTTCTTTTCTTTTCTTTTCTTTTTTTTAATTTCTCAATTTTGTTGAACCTGAAAAATTGTAAATAGAGTTTGAAGAAATTGAGACATTCAATTTTTTTTTCTATTTTATAATTATGTATTTAGAATGGGCCATAAATTTGTATTTTGATCTACTAATTTTTATTTGAAATTAAAAGTTGATATTATAAATCAAATGGAGTTATTACAATCAGCTTCCAATAAAGCATGAATAAAATTTGGAGCAATTAAAAAGGATCCAAGACAAGAATGAGACATGGGTGCACATGCTAATGTATGTGCAACTCGATTAGCTCAAAGTTGACTCTAACAAAAACCTCATCCATAAGAGAGCGATGAGATGAAGCGACCAAACTCACTAAAATCTAGAGATGAAGTATTAATAGCCTCAACCACAACCTTTGAGTCAGACTCCACAATAACATTTGTATATCCCAAATTTTTAACCCAACTGAGAGCCTCCTTAATTGCAAAAGCCTCTGCTTCTTTAACAAGTGCAGCCCCTTGGTCTCAAGACCATCCCTATACCAAAATGACTGTTGAGAAATGGTTGTTGAGGTTTCTTCCATAAGACATCATCATGTATTGATGGGGAGGAATTTAATCGAAGTAATTTTGGTATATTGAGTTTTGAAAGAAATATACACAAATTTTTAATTGATTTTTTCAACACTTTATATTTTCTTTCACAAAAAAAAAAAAAAAAAAAAACGGATTTCTGTCTATTTAGTCTCACTTAAATAAAATGGCATCTGTTATTCTTTTTCAACATCAATCGATTCCCGTGAGTCTTGGTAAAAAATAAATAAATAAATAATAATAGTAGTAGTAGTATTAGTACTGATGATGATGTGTTTGCTGATTTCAGTTTTTTTTGTTAATGAATCGTATGCTCTTTTCTGTTCTAACAAAAGTCATCCTTTTATTATGATGTGGGGCATAGATATTACTTGGTCACGTACGATACCTTATAGTATGATTTATGTATATCCAAATTTGTAAACTATGGCAAAGAACAAGCTAGGGATAAAAAAAAAAGGCATAATGTAGTGAGCAGAACAAACAGTACTAAAAAGACCAATTAATTACTAATTATCTCTGTTCTAAAAATGGGTCTAGGCAGCTCCTAACCGTACTGATTTTTGTCTGTTCGGTTACTTTAGGTGCTAGACGGTCCTAGACGGAACAATTCGACCCCAGGCAGTCTAGGCGGAATAATTCGGCCCTAGGCGGTCCTAGGCACCAAATACATTTTTTTTTTAAATTTCTTTCCTTTACATTTTGTACTTTTTTTTTTTTTTCACTTTTTAGCAATATGATGATATTATTAATATATTATAGTCTTCTATCAAATTATTATTAATTAATTAGATATAGATAAAAATTTCGCAAATTGAAAAATACAAATAAAAATAATTTTATAAATGAGATATGATGTTTTTACTTGTCCTCCTACAAAAAACCAAAACAATATAATATAAGAGTTCCAAAAATATTTTGTAAGGATAAAAAATTAAGGAAAATAGGTAAAATAATAAAAAATTTATTTAATTTAGATACGATGTCTAGGCACCGCCTAGGCATCCTAGGCGCTAGACGCCAGTCAAACGCCCGACTAGCACCTAACAAATTTTAGAACACTGCTAATTATGTCGCAAATGAATTTTGTGACGACTAGCATAATGAAGTTCTAATTAAGTATATGTCTAGTACACATAGAATTTTGATGACTATATCCTCCCATTTTTCTACTTAGCTATTAAGCATGATATATGTCAGCCAAAAAAGTAAACGACCCTTGAACATCGAACTTTGATTTTTCCTAGAAAAGAAAAGTCTGTACTTAATCAAATTGCCACTTAAATAAGATCAATTTAACCAACTAGGGTAACAACTTATAACCGTTGCATCATATCTATTTACAATGTTTTATATATTCAGTCAATGATATTGAAGCCAGAGTTACTTTGTATGATCATCCCTTAGAAATAATAAAAGTTCAAACCTAATTTATATTTTGAAATGTCTTTATTTTTAGCATAATATTAAAAATAAATTAATTATGGTCTTCTAACAGAGGTCGTGCATGCACTCTCTAGTCATCTAAGTTCACAAATTAAAATTTTAATTCGTTAGGTTTCAATTATCCAAAAAAAACTTATATGACCTTGGAATTGCAGACTCAAATGTTGGCAAAACGGACCAAATGTGCATAATTTCAAATGTTAGTGACCAAATCTATATAAGTCGTAAATTTAGTGGACAAAAAGTGAATAGTACTTAGTTAATGGATTAAATTTAAAAATTCTCCTAATTAAAAAGAAATGAAACATGCTTACATATTCTTGATCAACTTGCACAGTACTCTGAATTATTCTGCTGCAATTTGCTGGGTTTAATCTAATTTTCCCTACATCAATTTAATAAGTCAAGTTTGTATTAACTAACAAAATGCATAAACCTGATAATAGAGAGCCCGCAGAAGTTTGCCTAGTTAATGCAAGGGAAATATCCCAATTTTCATCTTGTTATAAGTTAGACGTACTGTGCACTTTTTGTCATTAATTTTTACATATTCCAATAATTCAATTTTAATTATTTAACTATCACATTTTTTCGATTTTTCTCCAAATGTCAATTTATACTCTATACTTTATGTTAATAAAGCTGCAATCAAAGAAAGTCTTCTACGTAAAAAAAAGGAAACAAAGTCTCCTTAAAATAACTAATAAAAGGCGAGCTCTACAATCCACTAGCTATGTATATTATATTAATCTTTTTAGCTGGTTAAATCATCTTTTTACGACCTCCTCAATGTTGTAACTGGTGCATATGTGCTACTTTTTTATCATATAATTTATTTATGGGTGTGTGTAAATTTGTAATGAAAATATCACAGGAGATCTTTTATTACATTTGGTGTTACATTTCTTATTTCAAAATAATCATCACACATCACGTGTATTTGATGACATCATTATTTAACGCATGTCATCTATTAAATGTTATGAAACATGAGATGTAACACCAAATGTAATAGAGGATCAAATCCGTGAAAATATAGCGATGCAGACCGTTCGAATTTACTATAGTACTAAATTCTCCTTAAAATAAAATTGCCTTGTTAATTAAGTTTCACATTCCATACAAGTTGGGCTAATTTGAAACATCCTCTATTGCTAATCTTTTATCAAGAATATGAATCCAAAACTGAAAGAAGCTTTTGTTGAATACCAAACTTGATCTGTTTTTTCCTCCATGAGAAAATCTCCAATTGGTCATAGTGATCCCCTCAAAATGTAATCATGCACTTGCGGGGCAAGAAATTTATTATATCCTACTTTTCTTTACTACATGAGGTCTCGTGCCAGCATATTTTTTTTAAAAACAATTCAGCCATAGAAAAAGAATTATCCTTAAACCCCTAATTATAATGTTTCTAAAAAAATTCTACATTTATTTATATTTAAAGAGTTAATTAAAAATTGCACACTAATAATTTGTTCTTGCCACTGCTTTCTTTTCTTTATTTCTTTTAAATCAGATCACTGGCATCACACCCAATATTAAGAGGTTTTTATCTTTTTAGCAGAAGACAAAATTGTTGACGGATAAAAACCGTTATAGTAATTATCATCAAACAATCAATGTAAATTATGTTTAAGGAAGTTAAAATGAGATAAATATAGATGAAAAGTGGATGAGTAAAAGAGAGAGGCCTCTCGGACCTTTTCTTGTATTTTCTTTCTTATAAAGCAACCTAGAAAGGCTTAAAAACAGGAGAACATGAGAACTATGAAAGGTCGGTCAGTTTTCTACTTGAGCTATTTAGGAGCTCCTTTACATTAAATTGTCAATCCCTTCTTACAATAAATGCACTTTTATTTATAGTTGTATGTGTTTGAAATGATTTAGCGTTATAATCCCTTGATCATACTTGCATTTAATGTGATTGTCATCTTGACTTGATTGACTCTATGCTTAGACATGATGGCTGGTAAGAGTGAATGAGAGGATTTGCTTCCACCATGTTGTTGTCAGAGAGGTGCAGGCGATTAGTCGGTAGATTCTTCCAATGATCAGTTTTTCACTATCCTGTTTGGACGTTCTTGTTTACTGGTGGTTGCTTTTGGAAGTTGCTCATAAATGATTTGAAATCAATTGACCATGAGGAGTGGTCGGTTCGTCTCAAGGCCTCTTTAGGGTAGGCTCTTTAATTGTAATGGAGATCTTAATTCCTAACTTATCCCATTGCGGGTATAGATTGGTCGGTAAATTCCTTCATATATTTATTCTTTAGGGGTTGATTGGTCGGTAGATTCCTTCATATAGTTATTCTTTAAGCGATTAAAGTACATTTCTTTGCATAAAAGTATATTTCATGAAAGTAAAGAAAGAATAAATCACCCATAACATATAAAAAAGACATGTCGAAGACTATATATAGTTGCTTTTGCAATAAATAAAAAATTACAGTAAACAAAAGAATCTAACAAAACTAAATGAGTTATTTAATTTGAGATGTTAACAATCAATCCACAAAATAACCAACAAATCATAACGTTTTGAGATTTGGATATTGATTAGCGACCAAAGTATACAAAAACTTTCATGATTTAAATAGTAAATATTGATATATGAATTTAATTCGTTTTTGCGTAACAATCTGCAAACCACTTAAATTAAAGAGATTAATCGCATGAGACAAAGCATCACCAAGTAGTAAAACTGTACACATCAGGTAAATCTCACTTCCATAAGTCCATGCAATTGCATAAACTATAATGTACGAGCCCAACCAAATAGCTAGTGTGCTTATTAAAGAGGTTTAAACTTGATATCAACCTCAATTTCAAATATTCAATTGTGTCGATCTGCTTAATTTGGTCAAAGCTGATCTCTTAAAAACCCCGAATTATAAATTTGAGATTATCAATTATATTGATCTGCTCTTGATCAGCATTGCATACAATTTCAAATTATGTCCAACAAATATAATTCTCGCATGATCCTTTTCATCCTCATTCTTCTTCTTCTTCCACATGCATTTTCCTTGAGTTCAATAGAGAAACCCAATTGCAAGGATTGATGTGGGAATATATCGATTCCATATCCATTTGGAATCGGATTATCTTGCTCTCTCGGACCATCTTTCAACATCAGTTGCCACAATTCTACCAGCTCCACTGCAAAAGCCAACCTGACCAACATGAACTCCACACAAGTGATTGGAATATACCTCGACTCGCCCCAAATTCAGGTCATTATTTTTATTTTTTATATTGATTGAATAATTCACCCCTCAAAATAAATATATTTGTATATATATGTTTTTACAAAAATACTATAGGGGAATTTTAATTGGAAACTCTATTTCTGTTGACGACAAAAAAACATGAATGCTAACGATGCGGATGTGATGCTTAAAATTGAGAATTTATATTTAATGAAGGGAAAATTGATATATATGTGGGGAAAAATTAATTGATTCATGTGCTCCAAATTGGTTGGGGATTTTTTTGTTTAGTGAGTATCACATATATCAATTCTCCCTCACACAATCGAAACCCATAATTTGGCACACGAGATCTTCTATGATACTTGATGTATGTTACATCTTTTATTTCAAATAATTACCACATGTCATGTGTATCCGCTGACATTACTATTTAATACATAATGTGTATAAAATGCAATGAAACATGAGATGTACCAACAATCATAATAGAGAATAGGGTTACGCAACATTCATGTCATTAAAAATTTGAACAAAAATATGAAAATATTTGAAACTTAAAAAACCATTATAAAAACAGTAAATTTAGTGGTTTAAAAATAGATAGACGACCTTATATATGACCAATATTCAAAAAAAAAAAAAAAATCCAAATATATATTCTGGTTACATTTGAATTTATTGATTTTTATTTTTGGTTTTTGCGTGGAAATCACATCCTCATTCAACTCTAATAAAAAAATATTCTTGTTGTATTTTTCATTTTTGTTATAATTAAGTGCAAAACAATTAAAATTCTTATGGGACAAAATGTGCTAATTTGAATCACAAGAAATGAAGTGCAAAAATGTGTACAAAATGTATTAAGGTTTTATTATGGAACAAAAATGAGAATATGTTTGAAAATTAATCTTTTTAGTACTGGCAGGCACGACATCCCTGATTATAAATTTAACAGACGTAAGTCAGAACTGGCAGCGAGAGAGAAAGCATTACCTGAATAGTTCAACTCTGTACGATGACTTCTCCGCCTTTGTAGATGATAATCCGGTGGTGCTGGACTGGATGATTAATATTATTGGGGCTCAGAGTTGCAAAGAAGCAATGCAGAATAGCAGTAGCTATGCTTGTCATCTGCTGCAGATATTGATGAATGTGAGGGGCACAAATGCATGAATACATAACTGTTTGTGTCCAAAGGATAGTTTTCGTTGTACTAAGCTGCCCGCTCCCAAGATGCTCATTGTATCTATAGGTCTGGGCTCTGGAATGGGATTTCTACTACTACTCCTCATGTGATTCTCATTGCATAAGATATCGAAAAACAAAAAGAACAAAAAGCGTAAAGAGAAATTCTTCAAACGAAACAGTGGTCTTCTCTTACAGCAGCAAACAAATGAAGGTACAATTGGCCAGATCAATCATAGGAATGTGGTCAGATTATTGGGTTGTTGTCTTGAGATTGAGGTTCCTCTGCTCGTATTCGAATTTGTGCCTAATGGGACTCTTTTTGATCTCATTCATGAGACTAATACTGAATTCCCTGTTTCATCATGGAACATGCATGCGTCTCAAAATTGCTGCAGATGTAGCTGGAGCTTTGGCCTATTTACATTATGCATCTTCAATCCCAATCTTTCATCCAGATATCAAGTCTAGTAACATTCTTCTAGACGAAAAATACGTTGTCAAAGTATCCGATTTTGGAATCCCCAAGTCTTTTACAGTGGATCAGACTCACTTAACCACTATGGTTAAAGGGACAATGGGGTATTTGGATCCGAGTATTTGCAGTCGAGCCAGTTTACTGAAAAGAGCGACGTTTATAGCTTTGAAGTGGTGCTTCCGGAACTTTTGAAGGGACAGATGCCGATATTTTTAGTAACACGGTTTCCTGAATGTATGGAAGCAAACAATCTTGAGACGATTTTAGATCCTTAAGTTGTGGAGTAAGGTAGAAAGGAAGAGATAATTGCAGTCACGATGGACCCAGGATTTCAACTCAGTGTCCAAGTTTACTAATAAAAATAAATACAGTAATTTTAAACTAAGAGTTTACATTTATCATGATATCAATAAAGTCTTATATTAAATTAGAGCAACCACATTGATTCATTTTGGTGTGTTTTTAATTAAAACAAATGGTGTGTTAATTAATATAGGTGTGTGTTTTTATGTAATTAGTGTGTGTTAAGCTCTAAGGGCACTTACAATGGTGTTAAAAATTCTCAATTATAGTTAACTCTCTCTCCTCCACCTAACCATCCACGTCATCATTCCTTTAACTATAACTCATTTTTTATAACTCCTCCAACCCTATCATTGGTTAAACACTATTTGGGTATCGATAATCATATCACATCTTTTATCCAAATAAACTTATATTTAATTTGAGAATTTTTATCTAAAATATTTTTTTATTTACGAAATTGTGAATAAAATAAATATCAATTTTTAAAAATTTATATTTTTTCATTATATTGTTAATGAAATATTATTATTATTATTTTTAATATTTGGAAGAATTATTAAAAAAATCAATTTATTTTGCCTCTCCGAAAATATATAGTTGTAAACAATTATTATAAATTTAATCAAATAGTACATCAAATTAAACAAAAACTTAAAGAAGTAGTACATTTTGATTTGGTACACTTTTATATTTTTTCTCAAATTTAATTAAATAATATATTTAAAATTGAGTTAATAAGAAAAAATAAAAAATAAAATTATTGGTTATCTCAAAAATTGGAAAAAAAAAAAATAAACGAAAAAAGTAAGAGAAAGAACAGACTCAATTTTTAATAAAATGAAGTAAATGAAAGACAAAAACAAATCAATTAATGTCAAATTAGGAAAAATAGAAAAAAGTTGTTACGCACATGGGTTCCTGAGCGGCTGAGCCTTCCATGCGCAAGTGTGGCGCTTTCAATGCACGCGCCAATGAGAAGATTGCGTACAATTACGCGCTGAATTTTTCTTTCATTTTTTTTTAACTCAATTTAACATAGTCAACCAGCAGCCTCATGATGGATATTAACTAGTCACCATCAAATGCCTACAAAGGAGCATAATTATAGTTAGCTAACTATAACTGAATTTTTTTAGCATTGTAAATGCACAAGAAGGGAAAAATGGCTTCTGTACCATTTTTGTAATAAGAAATTGTAAAAATGCCACAAAATATAGATAGATTTGTAAATATACCACAAATTATAATAAGCTTGTGAAAATGACATAATTTTTGACCAAGTCCAACATGAATAGTGGATAAAATGAGTTAAGGGAAAAACATCGCCAACTACCTATCAAATCACACTAATGGAGGTATTAAAAAATGAATTACACAATATGCAATATAATGAAACATTCGTTAAACCCTAAAAATTAAGGGTTTAACGAAAACAAACATAATTGTTCGTTAAACCCTTAATTTCTAGGGTTTAACGAAATTTCATTAATTTTGCCTTTTTTTTTTGAAATAATTTTCGTTAAATTGAAACATAATTTTCGTTATATTATTAACTAATTTTCGTAATTATCAAATAATGTAATATGAACAGTGAAATTATGAAATATAAAAATTTAATTACACAATATGCAATATAATGAAACATTCGTTAAACCCTAAAAATTAAGGGTTTAACGAAAAAAAACATAATTGTTCGTTAAACCCTTTATTTAAAGGGTTTAACGAACAATTATGGTTATTTTCGTTAAACCCTTAATTTCTAGGGTTTAACGAAATTTCATTAATTTTGCCATTTTTTTTGAAATAATTTTCGTTAAATTAAAACATAATTTTCGTTATATTATTAACTAATTTTCGTAATTATCAAATAATGTAATATGAACAGTGAAATTATGAAATAATTTTGAAATATAAAAATTTAATTACACAATATGCAATATAATGAAACATTCGTTAAACCCTAAAAATTAAGGGTTTAACGAAAAAAAAAACATAATTGTTCGTTAAACCCTTTATTTAAAGGGTTTAACGAACAATTATGGTTATTTTCGTTAAACCCTTAATTTATAGGGTTTAACGAAATTTCATTAATTTTGTCATTTTTTTTTTGAAATAATTTTCGTTAAATTGAAACATAATTTTCGTTATATTATTAACTAATTTTCGTAATTATCAAATAATGTAATATGAACAGTGAAATTATGAAATAATTTGCGTGAGTTTCGTTAAATTATCAAATACAATAATATGATCCTTTCCTTAAACCCTAAAAATTAAGGGTTTAATGAATAAACCATAATTTTCGTTAAACCCATAATTTTTAGGGTTTAACGAAAACTATGGTATGTTTCGCTAAACCTTTGTTTTTATTGTTGAACGACAATTAATTAAATTTATTTATACTATTAAATAATTTTCGTTACATTATTACAAAATATTCGTTAAATTATCAAATTATTTTCTTTAAAGTATCAAATAGTTTTCGTTAAATTATGACAATATTTTTGTTAAATTATTAAAACGAATATTAATTTAATCCCGTTAGTTATATTATTAAATTAATTAAATAATTAGCAAGTACAATAATACTATATTTTCGTTAAACTCTAAACATTAATGGTTGAACAAAAATAAACCACAATTTTTTAAACCGAAATAAAGGGATAGATTTGATCATATGAGTAGTGTTCGAAATACAAAACACATTGATATTCGAGATCCTTACTAAAAACCATAACATAATGATCATTTTTACGAACATCACATAGTAGTCATAATACATACATCATACAGGAGTCGTATAATCAAAAAAATCATGAGGTATGGTGTCACCGGCCGTGGAGTTTTTCCAAACAACGTATGCAATCCTCTTCCTGAAGCCCTTGATTCCCTTCAAGGCCTTAAGTGTCTGTCTTGGCCACTCCTGAGTCATCCCACTCTCAACGACGAGTAACGACCAAGACCCACATGAAACGTCGTCCACCTGCTTGTAGCATAGTTCCACATTCAATAGGGCCAACTTGAACTCATTTAAGCCCTGTGGAATGTGTCTCCCCTGAGCAAATGACTTCTCGTAAAAGCCACAGTACTCCAACAATCGTGGCAGAATACGGCGAAGTGGGAGCGTCTGTCTGACCCGTAGCTTAGATATGACATTATCGTTTGTGTACCGATGCCTGAAGCTGTCAGCCAAGCAGATCCTCGATTTCTCGAGGTCTATAGAACATGCACACCAATGGCCGTCAAGGTTCATTACCGTCCATACCTGCTTGTTTGGAAAAAACAATTAGAACCCCATTACCGATCCGACAAACCAAAATAATCAAGAAAAGTTAGTATTAAATACTTACAACTGTTATGTCCTCCCACCATGGCTTCATAAAATTCCACTTTGGACGTTGCCCTCGCACATAAGGCACTAGTAGCTCCATCTGCTCCGAGGTGAAGTCCTCTCTGACGCCCGACAAGTATTTGCAATCGTCATTCTCGTCTTCATGCTTTGCGTTCCAAATTGTTTTACATATTTCCTGAGATGTAAGACCATTGCTATCATTGCATATATCACTAAAAAAAATGTCATATTAAAGTGTGAACAGGTAAATAGTGATAATAATATAAAAGATTTATAGGAACTTACGTGCATATGTGTATCCGCGAATTGGATCTTCCCCTGGATTTGGCGCTTGACCTGTACGTTGGCTTCTTTTGGACAGCTTTGTAGCATGCCAAGGTACGCATCAATAGCCTGTATTAGATAGGAATGACGGTCAGAATAAACAATTAGCCAAATCAACTCTTCAGAAAAGGAAAAAGACAGTTTATTACCTCGTAATCCATTTCCGATTTCGGATCAATCATAGCCCGAAAGAAACTTGGCCCAACACCAACACCTGTGCCGATATTGCGTCTGTAACGAGTTGAACAAAAAAAAATATATCATATATGAAGCACTACACCTGGAAAAAAGAATGATCAAATTAAAAATTGTAACTGAAGTCTATGAAAGAACATAAATACTTACAATTCAACTTTCTCGTCGGCACTAATGCAGTAGGCCTTGAATTCGCCTTCAAGGGATCCAGATCTTCTAGAAGGCTCATTCGGCAAGAAGGGACTGCGCACAAATGCAGATGCAACTCTGCGTCGTGCTGTAGGACCGACGGGACCGGTATTTGGGACTAACATCGACTCATCTACGTCAGTCGAAGGGCCTGTTGGGTCACAGGGAGTGCTCGTGTACTCTGGAAAGGGCCTATTAGGGGCAACTGGTGTCTGGAACGACTGCTGCCACGGTCCATGGGCCATCCTACCATAATACGTGTTAACTTGCTTCTCGATCATAACAGGCATGACTTCAGCAATTTGGTTCACCAGATCCTGAGTGACCCGCTGTTGTAGACTAGAGTACTCCTGCTCGAAACGAGACCCCATCCATCCCGTCAATCGAGTGAACAGGTCGTCACTCGTCCTTGAGCTCTGTCCGAGACCACTAGGAGCTCCATCAAACGCTGACATCGAGGGTGCCCCACCGTCATTCCCATCTCCAGTGATATCTTCATGCATACTCGAAGGGCCTGTCTGATCAATTGGGGCCCGTCTTCGGCCTCTTCGCACCGTAGCTGCTCTAGATGGACCGGCAGCTGTAGGATCAGCAGTGGATGTGGTAGGTGCCCTACGAGCGGACGAATTTGCCCGACGGCCACGTTGTTGTTGGACGACCTGGACTCCCTCGTGGATATCGTCTTCGATATCTTCCCAGAATTTCATAGGTCTCTCTTCATCTGTGGGCGTAAGAGTCAAATAACACTCGACGTACAATGAATCATATAAATATTATAAGTAACTCATAAACGAATTATTAAAGGTGTTTAATTGCAATTTGAGGTGTATAAATAAATAAATACAAAATACCTGGCCACGTAGTAAATGTGCAACATCCTCGTCGGATCTCTTCAAACCCCACTTCAGACACCGGGGCATATCTAACGGCGTTCTCAATCTCTTCCCGGCATATGAGGAGGTAATTGGGATCGCCTCAAAAGCCCATATCTGAAGAGGAGATATTTGTCAACTTTTTTAGCAAACAACAATAAAAAAATAAAGTCAATGAATGTAATTTAGTACGTTCATACCAGCAAGGCTGTCGAGAAACCATAAAAATGGTAGTGGTATCTATAGGACCGCTCGGGGATAGTGGTCGGTAACCTATCCATATACCTCAGGAGGGTGATGAAGCTAATCTTCCCCCACGGATAGCTCTCCCACATATCTGAATGCTCCACCAGCATCCAATAGTACTTGTCAACAACTGTCTTGTCGGCGTCCACCCCGAGCAATATGAGGTGGAGGATCAAGATCTTGGCGATCTTCACCGTATCCTCCACACTATTTTCAAACTCGCCGGAGATGAATCGATCACGGAGTTCGGACACGGTGACCCGACCCGACTCGGCGTGCACCTTCTAGTATACTGCCCCTTCATGTGGGGTGTCAGCCTCACTCGGGTTGAAAGCCGAGTCACCAAACTTCAGACCAGCCACTAGGGCAAACTCTTGCCTTCTGAACCGACAAATACGCCGGTCCTGCCCTATAGCAAACCACCTCTCGTCGTCAGGTCTCGCACCCCCATGCACCTCATGTGACATGAGGACGTGTAAAAAAGCCTTGCACGACTCTGTTTCCGTCTTCCACATCAAAAAATGTCTGAAACAGGTCCCCTAGAAGTCACGGAGACATCCTCGGCCGAGTGCTCGAAGTCGTGTCTTGATCTCATCGAGTACCGTCAGACGAACGTACCCATTGATGTAGGCGACAGTACCCTGACATGCCTCACGAACGTACTGCAACTATACATTTTACAAACACCAAAATAAGCAAACTATTTAAATAAAAATCATTTCAATTCAAGATACATATAACTGTTAATTAAAAAAGGATGAATAATTAATTCAAAAAAAAATTTATAATTATGCAAGATATAATTAATTAGGCCTTATGAAAATGAATATACGACCTTAATTATTAAACTGAATGCAAGATATACAATTTTCCGAAAATGAATAATCTTCAGAAAGAATAATTAATTAAAAAATTATGACAAATTAATTAATTATGCATGAATATATTTAATTATTTTGACGGGTGTAACGAACAATAGGTATTTGTTCGTGAAATCATAAAAATCAAGGCTTAACGAACAATAGGCTATTGTTCGTTAAGCCTTGATTTTTATGATTTCACGAACAAATACCTATTGTTCGTTAAACACTATAATTATAGTGTTTAACGAACAATTACTAATTGTTAGTTAAGTTTTAATTACATATGTTTCGTTAAGGGTTTAATTACGTAGGATAGTTCGTCAAGCATAGGCATTTCACGAACAATTTACATATTGTTCGTTAAACCCTATAATTATAGGGTTTAACGAACAATATGTAAATTGTTCGTTAAGCTTAAATGTCTCACGAATTGCTACCCATTGTTCGTTAAACCTTAAAATGATAGGGTTTAACGAACAATCTTACAATTTAATCCATATTATTTCAACCCCTAATCTAACTAAATTAAATAAATTCAATCCTCATTCACAAACATATATATCTTAATTAATTTCAACACCTAATCTAACTAAATAAAATACATTCAATCCACGGTAACAAACATATATATCTTAATAAGGCCATTATCGGACAAATCGTATCCTATTAATAAATCATAAACCTCATATATATCATATTAATGAACAATAATATATCACAAACCATATAACAACATATATAGAAAATATTCAATTCATAAATTCAACAAACAAACAACAATCATATACTAAACCAACATGTATTTGAACATAAATTCTATATTACAACATCAATAATAATAAATTCTAACCTCTTCCATATACTCTTCGGCCATTTCACGAACTTTTCCTTCACGAACTTTTCCTTCACGAACTATTCATTCACAAAATTTTTGTAACAACAATGGAAGCAAGAGGGAGAAGATCCGCGAGAGAGGGGTAGGGGAGAAGGAAAAGTTTTTTTCAAATTTTCGTTAAGTCCCCAAGATTCTTTCTTCTTTGTCATTAATTTGGTTTTGTCCTATGCATATGAAGTACAATAGTATGATAGGTGGTTGTGGGGGTGGGTGGGGGCCATTAATTTTCCTTATAAATGTATGATCAAATATAAGGAAAATTATATAATGTATGTCCAATTTTCATATGATATTGAATTTATAGTTAACGAAAAATTAAGGTAGGAATTAAATTAAAAATACGGGTTTCATGTTCGTTAAACCCTAAAAAAATGGGTTTAACGAAAACTAAAGCTAGTGACAATATTTTCGTTAAACCCTAATTTTTTTGGGTTTAACGAAAATTAGGGTATAATTTTTAATTTTCGTTAAAGCAATAATAGTAGGGTTTAACGATTAATTGTAATAATTGATAATATAACAAAATGATTTGATATTTAGAAAATTATTTCAAAATATAACAAAAGTATTTTATGTTACGGAAATAAATTTTGGATTCAACGAAAAATATTTGATAATTTTAATAGGTATTTCATAAATTCGTTAAACCATTAATGTTAAGAGTTTAACGAAAATATATTATTATTGAGCTTGATAATTATTTAATTAATTAAATAATATAACTATTGGGATCAAATTATTATTCGTTAAACCCTAAAAATTTAGGGTTTAACGAAAATATACCATAAAATCGTTAAACCCTAAAAATTAAGGGTTTAACGAAAATATACCATAAAATCGTTAAACCCTAAAAATTAAGGGTTTAACGAAAATTATTGTTTTTTCGTTAAACCCTTAATTTTCAGGGTTTAACGATTTTGATATATAATGTATATATTTTATGTATTAAAGCCTGCGACACTTAAAGATTCTCTGCAACATTTCAGCAAAATTGTATATATTGGGTATTTGGGGAAAAGTTTTGTGGGTATATTTGTACAAGTGGTTTATACTTTTGGTTATTTTGGGGTATTTTTTCATATTTATATTTATATTTATAATATAATACATATAATATAAAATACAATATATATATGTACAATAAAATATTATATATATTATATATTGTGTAATATATACAGTTAACTATTTATATACAATATATAATATCATATAATATTTGATAATATTTCATATAGTATGCCTATATATAATATATAATATTATACAAGTCAATATTATGTATTATACATTATATACTATATATTATATATAATATTACAATTTATGGTTTAAACTTTGTATAAAAGTTAACAAAGGTTAACTTTTGTTATATATATATATATATACACACACACATTACGTGAATTTACATACTATAATATATCTACTATATATTTTATAATATATATATATAATACAGTATACAATACAATATATAATATATAATCAATTTAGTTTATAATATATTTCTACATATATAAATTTATAATTATTATATAATACATACCTTTAATAGGTTAGTGGCAGTGGCAGTGGCAATGGCAGTGATATTTCAACCATAAATAGGTTAGTGGCAGTGATTAAGTGTAGGTCAGATTCAGTGAGGAGCACCTAAACGAAAATAAAATTCTCACGTTTTATATTGTGATTGGGTGAGTAATTATCTAATTATGTACCCCTCTATTTAAAGACTACATCCTTATGAAATTAACATGCATTCCCTTTTCAATATTTTAGTTCATATTAAGAGGTGTATTATTTCGAAGAAGAAGGTACACGAGTAAGGTGAAGTGGCGTAGTATTTTTACGAATAAGGTATGTACTCATTTGGCAGTGTAGTGATAAATTAAAATTTTCATTTACAGTGTATACTATATGCTATGCAATGTGTATTTGTAATTTCTGTTTAAAGGGTATATTATATGTTATGAAACGTGTATTCCTTAATTTTCGCATAAATGTATATTTTCTATGTTATGCAATCTTTGTTCTTTATGCAGTTTTCGTTTAGAATTTTTTATGTATAAGCAATTTTCGTTTAGGATTAATTATAAAAGATCATGTCGTGTAGGATTATCTTTACACTACTTTTAATCGAATTGTCACAAGGCATTTTTAAATGATTTTTTAAATAACCAAAATTGTCAAATATCTTAACCAATAGGTTGAACGAATAGAATTGCATACCTATTGTCATGCCATGGTAAACCAATTTGTAATGCAATTACTAAATTAATTAGGAATGAAACTATTAAACGTATTGTTAACTGAATACTTAGTTTAGGCTCAATAAAATGAATAGTGGGTACAGTCTTTATTTTCCTTAGTTTATTTGTGTAAACTAATTAAATGATTTCACTAGGGTGAACGCATTCCTTACTGGCCATCGAATTTTACACAAGTACACGTTATCTTTTGTTTTAGTTTTTACTCATTTTATTAAGTAGTACACGGATTTCGTATTTATTAAACGAAATGTATTGTTATTTAACATTACTCTTAGTATATGTACATTACAATTTGTCTCACGTTAGATTGATTTTACACTGTAGTGATATTACGTTATTTTTGGTTTCATATGAATATTCATAAAATTTTTGGTTTTCTTACAGTGTCACGAAAAGATGACTTCTATGTCCGTATTGGTTTGGTTTGGAGGTTATTGGGAAGGGCTAGAGTATAAAAATGGTAGTAAACAGCTGCTTCACCTTCAAACAACGAGATATGAAGATTTACTCCACTCAATTCATGCAGTTGTGGGTGCTAATCTGAATTATTCACGATATGTCATCCATGCATTAATCGACACCAATGACATTGTCAGAAAAATGAAAATAAGAAATGACCATGATGTACAACGATTATTGTACATGGGCAACGAGCTTGTCATCGTTTATGTTTCACATAAACAAATTGATGTTGGAGTATCCTCATCATCACAACAAAGAAATGCTCTCAGAGGAGACTTTCCCACAGGACTTGGCTCGAATGATTATTGTGCAGACACCCATGATTATTTTGCAAATTCAAATGATTATTTTTCAAATTCGTTGGATGTTCCAAACATCCCATTTGGAGTACAACAATATTTGGGTCCTTATTCGGATTATGGAGTTGATCATCAGGATCTTGGGACATCCTCAGGTACACAGCGGGACCTGTTTCCACCGTCAATTAATCCAGTAGACATCATATCAGTGACTTCCGCTCTCAATATGTTCGACTTGAATAGGTCCCCGACTACGAGTATGAGATATGAAAACATACAACGTAATGAAATACCATATCCAGATGATGTTGCATTTGTGGCACCTGATAGACGTGATAATCGAAGTGGTAAGAATACTTGAACTAACAACCATCCTTATAGTACTTGCAAATTGGTTTTTTTTAACTAATGTGCAGTTTGTGTTTACTTTCAGATAATGAGGATCGAGGATCGCCTTCAAATTTTGTCAATGCAGAAAATGATGCCGAATTGGATGACGAGGATGAAACAGCCTTAGATGTAGACCAACAAAGAGCTTTAGAGGAATTTGAGACATATATTGAAAGCCGAAATTGGTTTATTCCTGATATTCCAGCATTCGACGAGCCCGAGGTCGCATGTGGTCATGACGATTATGCGGCTGCACACGATCTATATAAAGGATCCCAGTTTGATAGTAAAGATGAACTGAAGAAGGCAGTTGGTATGTACCATTTGGAGAATCAAGTGGAATTCTGTGTCAACAAATCGGACAAGCATAGGTGGTTTATTAAATGCAAACATTGTAGTTGTGGATTCATGCTGCACGCCACGGAGAAATATGGTATATGGACAATAACCAGAATTGTTCTCCCACATGATTGCTCATCTGAAGAGATCCGTTCTGGCCAACGCCGACTCCCATCTCAGTTGATCGGTGAGTACTTCGCCGAAGTAGTACGAAAAGAGAACTCCAATCTCAAGCCGAGGACCATCATGGAAGAAATGCACATACGACACGGTTTAAAGCTCAGTTACGATGTTGCATTGCATGCGAAATATCATGCCATGAGGATCGCCTACGGAGATCCCGAACAGTCATTTGCAATGATGCCTCATTATTTATCTGAGTTGGAAGCTGCGAATCCCGGTACAATCACCGCGCTTGAGACACATGAATCCGGGAAATTCAAATATGTCTTTTTTGCGCTGGGGGCATCTATTCAAGGATTTTGGCGATATTCGCGACCGGTTATAGTGCTGGATGGGTGTCACTTGAAAGGACAATATAAAGGAATCGGCTTTGTCGCAGTGACGCAGGATGGAAATGATCAAATCTTCCCTCTAGCAATTGGGATAGGAGATGTGGAAAACGATGAGTCATGGACCTGGTTTTTGAAAAATATTCGCATCGCATTTGGATGCCCAAGCCAATTGCTTTTTATATCCGATCAACATGTCAGCATCGGTAATGCTATTAAAGAGGAGTACCCCAAAGCCACTCATGGTCTTTGTAGTTTTCATCTGCGACAAAATTTGTCAAAACATGGATCACGCATAGTTGAACTATTCCAAAGGGCAGCGTATTCTTATCAATCTCATGTCTTCGAACGGTAATTTCATTCCACACATCTTTTTTCCTTCAATTTGAAATGCTAGCCCGTGATGATATTTGCTAGCTGTTAGTATGATTCAATTGTATACCTTCTTTTTCCAAATTTAATCCCCTCAGGTACATGTCCAAAATCGAAGAGACGGGTATAGCAGGTGTTCTTCAAACATTGGCAAAGACAGGAACAACCCGGTGGTCTCGCGTGAAATGTCCTGTTCGAAGGTTCAATTTCATGACATCAAACGCTGCCGAGACATGGAATGCTCGGCTCCTATGGGCGAGGAAGCTACCTGTTTGTTCATTTCTGGAATGTACCTGACGGGTTACGAAAAGATGGTTTTACGAAAGGAGAACATCAGCACTAGAAAGAACAAACATACTGACAGCTGCGGTGCATGAAAGAGTAGTCGCGTACACCAAGCTTGCACGAAGAATGCAAGTTGAGCCACTGGCACGGTCTACGTACAAAGTTACGGATGTTAGCAAAATTTTTCTCGTAGATCTGGCCCGTCGCGAGTGTTCTTGTGGTATTTTTCAACAAGAGATGCTTCCATGTTCACATGCATGCGCAACTATAAAGTAAACTTGATAATTAAACTATATACCTTATAATTTGGTGTATAATACGTTGTGTGTATAATGCATAACATGAGTGTTAACCTATATTTATGCTTGCAGCTTTGCAAAAGAAACAATCACGTCTTATGTTGCGCTGTATTATACGACAGAATGGTTGAGGGGTATGTGGGAAGGTGACGTAAAACCTGTTCCCGATCCCCAAGATTGGGATGTATCGGACGAGGCAAAGAAGACTCTCTATATTCCCCCAGACAAACCAAAGCAAGCCGGTCGACCGAAATCAACGCGTATTCCTTCGACCGGTGAGCAAAGTGGAACCTCACGCAAACCACCTACATGTCGTCGTTGTGGACAAACTGGTCACACAAGGAAAGGATGCACCAACCTGTCGCCGTTCGAATATGACACGTTTGAGGACGACATCCTCAATCAAAACACCATCCGAAATGAGGATCAACCGTTGCGGCGGAAGAAGAAACATTGCTCAGTATGCGGGTCCGCAGAACACACAAGAAGAAAATGTCCGATATATCTTCAAGCGAATTTGGGAAATGATCTATAGATTACCAATGTATGTTTGATGTGTACAACTCATCTTTACGTTAATCCGAATATGATATTTCAAAAATGACACTTTCCATATTATTAGAAAATGCTTAAATTTATTTTAATCCTAAACGAAAATGGCATGGTTTATTTTAATCTTAAACGAAAACAAAAAAAAAGTCTACTCATATGATCAAATCTATCCCTTTATTTCGGTTTAAAAAATTGTGGTTTATTTTCGTTCAACCATTAATGTTTAGAGTTTAACGAAAATATAGTATTATTGTACTTGCTAATTATTTAATTAATTTAATAATATAACTAACGGGATTAAATTAATATTCGTTTTAATAATTTAACAAAAATATTGTCATAATTTAACGAAAACTATTTGATACTTTAAAGAAAATAATTTGATAATTTAACGAATATTTTGTAATAATGTAACGAAAATTATTTAATAGTATAAATAAATTTAATTAATTATCGTTCAACACATAAAAACAAAGGTTTAGCGAAACATACCATAGTTTTCGTTAAACCCTAAAAATTATGGGTTTAACGAAAATTATGGTTTATTCGTTAAACCCTTAATTTTTAGGGTTTAAGGAAAGAATCATATTATTGTATTTGATAATTTAACGAAACTCACGCAAATTATTTCATAATTTCACTGTTTATATTACATTATTTGATAATTACGAAAATTAGTTAATAATATAACGAAAATTATGTTTCAATTTAACGAAAATTATTTCAAAAAAAAAAAAGGCAAAATTAATGAAATTTCGTTAAACCCTAGAAATTAAGGGTTTAACGAAAATAACCATAATTGTTCGTTAAACCCTTTAAATAAAGGGTTTAACGAACAATTATGTTTTTTTTTTCGTTAAACCCTTAATTTTTAGGGTTTAACGAATGTTTCATTATATTGCATATTGTGTAATTAAATTTTTATATTTCAAAATTATTTCATAATTTCACTGTTCATATTACATTATTTGATAATTACGAAAATTAGTTAATAATATAACGAAAATTATGTTTCAATTTAACGAAAATTATTTCAAAAAAAAAGGCAAAATTAATGAAATTTCGTTAAACCCTAGAAATTAAGGGTTTAACGAAAATAACCATAATTGTTCGTTAAACCCTTTAAATAAAGGGTTTAACGAACAATTATGTTTGTTTTCGTTAAACCCTTAATTTTTAGGGTTTAACGAATGTTTCATTATATTGCATATTGTGTATTTCATTTTTTAATACCTCCATTAGTGTGATTTGATAGGTAGTTGGCGATGTTTTTCCCTTAACTCATTTTATCCACTATTCATGTTGGACTTGGTCAAAAATTGTGGCATTTTCACAAGTTTGTTATAATTTGTGGTATATTTACAAATCTATCTATATTTTGTGGCATTTTTACAATTTCTTATTACAAAAATGGTACAGATGCCATTTTTCCCTGCATAAGAATGCATTCTTGTCCCCCATTTTAATTATTGTTAATGATTGGATGCATTGGATTGTGTGTATATTTTTTTTCTCTCCTCATTTCATTATATTTATTTTCATTACTTTTTCTATATAAACAAATGATGTTTTTTTCTTTCCTATACAAACAATTTATCATTTTTGTGTTATTTATACATTTTAATGCGAGTTGAAATTTTTTAATGTCATAATTAATCAATTCTCTATACAATTTGCACTAAAAAAATATACAACAAATAAATTGGATCAAAATAGAGATAAATTTGTATAAATTCTCTATACAATTTGCACTAAAACGTAAGTTCTTGATAAAAATAATGAAATGAATCTTTCATGGATAATTATTTTAAATCTAATTACATTGATCAATTGGATCAAAATAAGTTTTACTATACTTGGTATAGATTTACTTTTGGTAAAAATTAGTGGATAATGAGACCTACATGTAATGATTGTGTTTGAGATAAAATTGATGTAGATTTGTGTTAAATTGATGTAGAGGTGTGTTTTTAAAAAGTAGATGTTTTTAATTAGTTTGTTGGCATGTGGACCCCACACTAAAATGATGCGCTAAAAATCCATTAATGTGGGTGCCCTTATATTCCCTCCATTCAAAATAAGTGACGTCATTTTGGAGTTTTTGTTAGGAATATAAAAATTAGACAAATATATCTTTTACTAATCAATTCCTATAAAGGAAAATTAATAAGGATAATTTGGGAATAAAATTGCATAAAAGTCTATAAAGACACTTAATTTGAAAAAAATTTTAAACTTTAGATCGATAATTATTTTGAAACGGAGTAAGTATTATATTATAACATTACATATACAATTTAAGGCACAATATATCAACAACAATCATGAAGGGGAAAAAAAAGCAAGAAAATGATATAAAAATAACAACATTTTACCTTGAAATTAGATGGAGAAATAATTGTGAGATGAGAAAATTAAGGTTTATAACATGTGAAAAAAGAATGGGAAAATTATGATTGAGGAATAGAGGAAGACACACGCTCACACTGTCAAGACTCTTCTTTAATTGATACTATTTTTATTTTTTTTACAATTTTGAATTAAAATAGTGAAATTACAATATTACCCCTACTATTTTGGCAAAATATCAGGGGATCAGTGACCCCTTGGGCCTTGGGCCTAGAGCAGGTCGGTCTCTGATTGCAGTTGCAGGGCTTGCAAAACGATGTCTGAATTTGAATGGGAAAATGAGGCCCAACATAAAAACAGTGACCACAGAGTTGGAAAGTTTAAGGATATCTCAAATGCCTTCAACTATTAAAGATGATGAATGTAAAGAAGAAAGATCAGTGTGTGAAGCCAAGGCCATCATGATTTCAGACATTGAATACACGTGGACAACTAGTATCAATAGTGAAGCCTCGTCTTCATCAGCAGATACACATCCCTTGATATTTCCAACTGTGTAAAGTTTCCTGACGTTTATTTTGTTGGATTGATCAATCAAAACATACAACTTCTTGATTTATTGGTCCGATAATCCCAATTAAATCAAGATCGAGTGCAATCTCATGCTTATAATATTTCCTCAAAATTTAATCAAAATATACGTTTTTTTATTTCAAATTAAATATTTTTTTATTCAAGTCATAGCATAACCCCAAATTAATATATCGATTTGATTTGATTCTCCCTCATGCTTATAATATTTCCTCAAAACTTAATCAAAATATACGTTTTTTATTTCAAATTAAATATTTTTCTATTCAAGTCATAGCATAACCCCAAATTAATATATCGATTTGATTTGATTCTCCCTCTTAAATAATTAGAGGGAGAATCAAATGAAATTTTCGAAAACTCAGGAAGTATAGTGTCATGGGCATTTTCATGCTCCCAAAATTGGGTATTTCGGGTCAATTATTCTTAAATTGGCTTAAGACCATCACATATGCTGCATCAAATAATTTTGATTTTGTAATTTTTCTTCTTCAAGGCTATTGTAAAATGTTGCATCTAACCTTCTCAACCACTGCAACTACAGGCTTACACATATCAATTTTTTTCCCTTTTTTTATTCTTTGTATTTTCATTTTTATATATTAAGTTCTATTAATAAATGTAATAAATTTTTTTATATCATAAATTATATGTAACTAAAATGGTATTTTGGGATGAATATTAATATTAAATTTATTTTTAATTAAATATAATTAAAATTTAAAATAATATGTATGTTATTTGAACAATAAAATTAAGATAATTATTTTGATGTACCATAAAATGAGCTAAAATATTATATTAAATAAGATTTAAACATATATAATTTTCTTTAACAGCTAAAAAATAATAAAGATCAAAATTTGTTTATTTAATAATAATAAAGAATATTAATAAATATATAATAAATAAAAAGTAAAAAAGAATTAATATTAATAAAAAATATTATGAAATATTTATTTTTAATGCAAAAGTAGTGAACAATTTGAGATCGGTGGCAACTTTTACTTTAGTATTTATAGTGCAAAATTTATATATATAAAATAACATGCAACACTGGAATTTGTCTAAATTAAAAAGTCATGTTAAATCTCAAAATACAATTTATCCAATAAACTAGTGTCTAAAAATGATGAAATCAAAAAAGTTGTTCAAAGGTTATCATCCTAAAATTGTAATTTAGCCCATAACTTAACGAATACATACCCCAAAGCCGTATATAGGTATAGCCCAATAATATATACGGTTAATTTAGGTTTTTTTTTTTTTTTTTTTTAAGTATGGCTGCTATCACATTCATGACAAATTATTTGATCAGGTCCATTACAAAGGTGGCTCAGTTGAGACAATTGAATCTATACAAGAGATAGATCTTGTACACCACAATTAATGATTGTCGTATTTAGTGGGTGGTTTATATATTATGCATCGTGGAAAAGAAATAAAAATAGGTAAAAATTCCAACCGTTCTTTTCTCATTTGAAAGATAAAGAAGCTCGATATATAGATGGTGTTGATTGAGTTTCTAAACTTCTTAAAATCTATATATATATATATAATAACAATTACCTCTAAAAATAGAAATATAAAAATTTGTCCGCTCATTTTCACTTACTAAATATGTAATATATTAATAATTAATAATTGATAATTATTAAATATAGAAAATATATTTTGTGTGATCTTCTCCATATAGAAATTGCACCTATCATTAATTATCTCATATTAACCAATCATATATTTCCTTATTTAGTGGGTATATATAAATTTAAACATTATTTTTCTCCACTAAATTATCACCTAAATTTATATGTGTATATATATAATTTAATTTAATTTAATTAATTACTACTCACACATTAAGTAGAAACATAGACGTCATTTTGTGATTCTCAATTTTCTAATTTTTTTACACCTACACACAAATTTTAATTTTTTCTAATTCTCAATATATATATATATATATATATATATATATATATATTGATTGAATAATAATTACAACTAAATTCGATAAAAAAACACTCGACTTTTATACATAAAAAGTAATTAAAAAAACATGTTTAACAATATTAAAATAGTATTAAACTGATGATTATGATATAAATTTGTACATACATAAATTGGTAAACTTTGACTGCATAACTACATTTCAATATGAGATAAAAAAATTTAAACATTAATATAAAATTAGTTGAAACATATTTGATTGATACACTAAATAACAATTTAAATGATACATATTTTTTATTTTAAATTTTTTTAAATAAATTTGGATATGTCATTCATAGCAAATTTCTGAAATAAGAGCAACTTATTTTTTATTTAATTTGTATCTAAAAATATTTTAAGTAATTTTTTCAGTCCATTTAATATTTTCAAATGTAACAAATAAATGGAATTATAACAAAACAAACAAGTTACCTATTTTGTTATTTTAATATACATTGAATTTAATTTGTGATGTGAATACAAATATAAATAAATTAAACAAATAAATTTGAACAATTAATATGTTCTCTAGAAAATATCTTAATATTTAAAAAATGTAAAATAATTGAGTACACTAACTATGAACTTTAAAAGAAATAATAATACTTGATGGAATCTAATAAAAAAATGTACAAACTGAAAAAGTCAATATTAAAATTTAAGATACCCCTTTATATTTTGATTTAGGCAATTTATAGCTCTAATTAGAATTTTAATAACAAAATCAACAAATATATTCTAATATATAGTGAAACACTTATTTAATATTTTCCATCAATTTGTTATAAGTTTGTTCCTCCAGTAAATCGTCAAGATTTATGATAATATTATGACTATAAACATCATATTCAAGTTTTCAAGTGGGAAATATTAGAAAGTTAAACTATGTCAAAATTGTGATAAATATATGAAAATTCATTGGTGGTGGAGGGGGGTTGATAGAGAACGCAATGTCGTAATTGGAGAATGAATGTTATTGACATTCTACTATATATGTCAATGCGAAGAAACTCTTTTTTGAAAAAGAATATTCAAAAAAATGTTTGTTATATCTAAAAGATATTCTAAATAATTAAGATTAGTTTTACATAATCAACATATTTATATCAAAAATTTATAACACTTGAAATTTATATATCATGTATCACACGGATTACCAAATGAAATTGAAATATTATTAAGAACTTGATTTTTCCGTAAATTGAAAATTTTACATTAAACTCAAATATGGAAATTTTATGGTCATGCATCACACAGGTAACATATTAGATTGAAATTTATCTCAAATAATATACTATTTTGTGTTCAACATATATCAAAACACCAAAATAATAACTTTTATATGCTCGTGCATCGCACGAGACCTATATACTAGTATTTATTAACATGATTAATAGTTTATAAACTCATCAAGAGTCTCTAGAAATTAAAAGTTAAAATTTTATTTAATCTTAGAGTAAGATTTTAGGAGTTTAAGTGGTTTACTATTAATATGTTTGGCCTATTTAGCACCATCCCCCCGGGTCCTCACGGATGTCTAATTCTCCAAGTCGTTCTTTAAGAGCAAAGATAGTCTTTGAATTTACATATTAGTTTCCCCCATCGTGTGTGTGTATATATATGACTTATCTTTTTCTATTCTATCACGTTTTTTTTTAACACTCTCGTAAATAATCTCAACCCCTAAGCCTTTTTCCACTCGGATTTTCGTAGACAAATTACTTTTATATGAAATCACAAATATCCACAGGATTCAAGAGAAATCCTAAGAATTTAGGACGTACGTTGAAAGAACGAAAATAAGATGAAAATGTTCTCGTAAGTAGACTATTTCATTTTGTAAATGTGTTGGAACTTTTAAAATATTAATGTTAAAATTGCACTGGCTATTGAAGGTATCCTAACCGATTACAAGCTGATTTGATTGTAAGAGGACATGCATATGTGCGCTAATAGAAATTAATCAAATTCAAATGGAAATTTTTTGTTGAAATTCTTGATTGCAAAGGAAATTCCAACGAAAAGTAAGGCGTCAGAAAAATGATCATTGGAATTAATAAAAATTCCAACACAAACTCGGAATGATCATTGATGAAAAAACTCCAACGATATTTCCACAGACATTCCAAAAGGAATTTTCTGTTAGAATTATTCAACAGAGTTCACTGTTGATTTTTTTTTTAATCCAATAAAAATTGTATTGTAATTTTTCCATCAAAATTTCCAGCAGACTTTTGTTGGTATTTAATTTACAATTCAATTGTAATTGTAGCGATATATTATTTTAAAAATATAATTTTTATATATTATATAGGGTTAAAAATAGTTTTCCATCTGAACTATACGTGATTTGAAATTTTTTTGTATATACATTGAAATATTGTATTTTGTCGTATAAACTTTAAATTTAATGCATTTTACGGTATTTAACAAATTCTAGTCGTAGACGTCCTAAATCGACGACTAGGATTTGTATGATACCGTAAAATACAACAAATTTAAAGTTCATATGGTAAAATGCAATATTTCAAAGTTTATACAAAAAAATGTCGGATAAGAAATTGTTTTTTACTCTATTATTATATATTAATCATCAAACTAACGTGCAATATATCAAAAGGAATTGCAACATACTACATATGTTTCATAATAAGTGTCTTTTTGGAGTTTAAATTTTATTTCAAAAGTGTCATATAGAGTTTTATGCAATTTTATTCTGAAATTATCCCTATTATTATTCTTTAGCTAAAATTTAGGGATTTAACATCATATATTTATAAAATTTCTCTTTCCAATTTTAAATCCTAAATTCCATAAATATTAATTAAAAGGTATATTTGTTCAATTTTTATATTCCTTAACCTATGACAATATTTACCAAACGTTTATATATATTTATTTGATGGGACTCTAATTTGGGATATTTAACATCATAAGTCTCCTCCCTGTAACTAAGCAAGTCCTCATCCACAAATATGTACGTAATAAATATGCCAAAAAAAACTCGTAAACATCTCATTCAAAAAGTTGGAGGACCCACCCACCAGCACACCAACAATGACAGTCATGAAAGAAAATTAGAGGTCATTAATTCCACCATGAAAAATACAAATAATTCTTACAAATAAATAATTCTACGGATTGGAACAAGACACCAACTGTCGCTATCAAAGTTTTAAATTTTAACATGTGTTCTTAGATGCACAGATCGATCTGTGTACTCCAATCTGGCGCGGTCTTCGCGTCCGTCCACCCCTACGTCAACGTTCTCATTTATACTATTAATTAATGAAAAATATTATTTATATAGCTGAAAGATATAACCTATATTCAAAAGTTATTATATTATTTGTATTTAAAAGTTAATATTTGTATACATAAGTGATGTATATTATTTTATTTTCAAACGTATTGAATAATGCTTTTAAGCCCTTCTATTTTCTACCAGATGGTTTATCAGATTTTATGAGAAGTAAGTCTACAGACCTTTTAATCGATAGAGCTCTCTCTTATATAATTTGTGCCCTCACAGAAATTAAGCATGTTCAACATAAGTGGGTGATTAGGAGATCTTGAAACTTTATATAATTATATAATCTATTTCTCAATAAATATTAAAAAAAAAACAAAATAAATGTTGGAAATTATAACATAAAAATTGAGAATTGAAATTATTTAAAAGTTAAAATTTAAACATTGTTCAAATCTTTGAGAAAATCAAGTACATCTAACAAACTTGAAATTAATCAAATATCAAAAACAAAAAATTTACAACAATATACGAAAAAACTTAAATTTGTCCACTATATAAATTTTGATCTGAATTTTTTTTTTTTAACAAAATCCTAGATTCGTCCCTAAGTGAAAGCCTATTTAATGTATGCGATTAATTAGGTAGTTAGATTTGTAGATGATGAGAATATTTCATCGATCTTTCACCATAAGTAAACCATAGTCAATTAGTCTTGGCCATCTGCGTGTGTGAGAGAGATCTAGTGTGTGCATATATCATACACACACAAACACTAACTAGTAAGTAGCTAGTGTTGAGTATTGCATAGAAATTAAGGATAGCCAATAATATGCAGCAAGAACTTTGTGTGATCCAAATGATCATCTTAGTGCTTCTTTCACCATTAGCTCTTTCATCCAATAATAACAACAGTACTAAGATTGCCAAACCTGAATGCGTTGACAGATGTGGGAATTTATCGATTCCATTCCCATTCGGAGTCGGGCCAAACTGCTCCCTCCCCGGGTTTGGAATCATTTGCAATACTTCCACCAATCCTCCAATACTTCATCACCGAAATAATCCTAGCATAGAAATCATTGAAATAAACACATGGTATGTCCGGATGAAGTGGCCCTACATAGCTGCTGGATCTTGCTACAATATGTCAGCTATGAATGGAAACACAAACCTTACTGAGGAGGGTTGGTATGGTGTTGACTCGACGGGCACCCAGTATACGTTGTCCAAGGACAACTGGCTCACCGCCATTGGCTGTGATGATATCGTGGTGGGGCTCGGAGAAGCCAACCAAAGCTTCGGTGGTGGCTGCATATCCTATTGTGCCGAGGACAGAAATGGAATGCCTCTTAACACTTCAGGGTTTTGCCCGAGTAGCAGTAATAGTAATAATAATAATGGGGATTCTGCTGCCAATGGCTGTTGCCGCGCCACTATTCCCAAAGGTAAACCAATTTTTTTAATCCTCTAAAAATTGGTGTTCTATCTTATATTTAATTATTTTTAATTAATGACATATATAAATTGATGATGTCATCTTTTACATTTAAGTGTGTGGTTATTTTGGAATACCGATGAAACACCAATGTGGAATAGATGATCTTGTTTTCTAATTAATACATCAATTATTTAATAACAATTCTTTTATTTAGGTATTAAAAAAAAAAAATTATACTAGTATAGGGTTTGTGTAATATAAAGAAGTAAAAAGAAAAACTAAATTAAATTTAGTAAAACTATAAAAATGTAAATATTATATATAAGAAAAAATATATTTATGATTTTGTGCAATGCACATCTTCTAATTTAGCACTAAATATAACACAATCTGATTAATATATTGTTTAATTGTTGGAATATATGTTATATTTGTAAAGGAATCTACAAAGCATTTTTTAATTATTTAGAAAATAATTATATATTGTCATGTCTATTATATTATTCAAACCTTCCAATTTTACTTTTTTTAGTTTGATTTTATTGTTAAAGTTTAGAATAACACTTAAATATTCTTTTCAATTAAATGATAAAAAAATAAAAATCAAAGTTTCTCAAATAAATTTCATAGTTTATTTTAAAATACATTTTCGCAAAAATTATTCAATTTCATTAACTAATAAGTTTGAATAATCCTTTTTAATCAGCTCACTTTTATTTTAGTTTTTACTTTTTATTTATTTATGTTTTTCCCTAAATTTTTTAAAGTTTTTTTTTTCAATTTTTCAAATGATTTCTATATTTGAAGTTTAACATGTGTTATTCTAACAGTTTAGTCAAAATTCCTAGATTATTACTAATGTTTATTATCAACATTAAATTTGGTATCATTAAATAACTATATTAATTAGCTTTAAAATTCTATTCATTATAGATCTAATTTGTTAAAAAAATGAAATAATACATAAAATTTTTATAAATGTCATGTGTCTCTAGTTGGTCATTCTTTTATATGCATGAAGATAAGACTGATTTTTAAATAAAAAAATTTAGAAATAAAACTGTTTTTTTTAAGGATCTTTCCTTTTCCTAATAATAACTAATAAGTAATGGCAATGATCTAAATTACTGTGGTTAATTCTGAAAAATGAAACCAATGATATACACAACTATTTTGGGCAATTATTAATTACCCTTTTATTATTTAAGTATTGGACAAATTTGTTCTAAATTGATCCATATTAAAAAGTTAGTATTCTAATTTTAGAGACCGAAAAGTCAATGTTTGTAAATGATGAATGGTCAAAAGCTATTGTCCTAAATTCACAATTTTGCAACGTCGGAATCGCTAATCTGAATTTTATAATTTTTATGTTTACATAGACAAAAATTGACATTGCTACAAAATCAGACCAAAATTAAAATACATAAAATTGGTGAGAAAAAAATGGACAAAGTTGAACAAAAACTCGAGAATTTTCTAAAATAAAACACAATTTGATAGTTGGATGTTGAATGAGTGCAGGCACCACTTACCTTGGAGCACGGTTAATAGACTTAAGTGGACAATCGCAGCGAAGCAGAAAGCTTTATCCTTGCAGCTATGCGTTTGTGGAGGAGAAGTCGAATGAATCCACCTTCTCGTATCCATTGTCCTTCCTCAATGACCCAACTAATTTCGACGGAAATCGTTGGCCTCTAAAAACCGCAGCGCCAGTGGTGCGGTTCGACTGGAGGATCGGAAATCAGACTTGTATCCAAGCACGAGGCAACTCCACTACTTATGCATGTAAAGATAACACATATTGTCGTGATTTTGGTGGTAATAATGGAGGATACCTCTGCCATTGCTTGGAAGGATACCAAGGCAATCCATACCTAGGATGCCAAGGTTGGTTTACATTTCATATATATTAGCAAGGTGATTGACCTGATGATGCATCATGTATTAATATTGTTTGTGGGGCAGATATTGATGAATGTGCAGACAGTGCAAAGAATACATGCGATGCAAGTTCATATTGTACCAACGCAGTTGGGTCTTTTAGCTGCTCTTGTCCAAATGGGTTCTATGGTGATGGAAGGAAAAACGGCACGGCTTGCACTCGCCTCCCACATAGTACTAAGAGTGTCTGGATCATAGGTAACGTTGAATTATTTCATGCTATATTACTTAAATCTTTACAAAATTAATCCTGGTTTAATTCGATCGCATGCAGGTCTAGGCTGTGGATTGGGATCCTTACTACTTCTCTCCGCCTCCTTTTGGTTGCATAAGGTGTTTCGAAAAAGAAAGGAAAAACTGCGTAAAGAGAAGTTCTTCAAACGAAACGGTGGTCTTCTCTTGCATCAGCAAACAAATGAAGGCACAGTACTTGACAACACCAAACATTTCCCTGCAAAAGACTTGGACAAAGCCACTGATCATTACAACGAAAGTCGAATTCTTGGACAAGGAGGACAAGGCACTGTCTACAAAGGAATGTTATCCGATGGTAAGATTGTGGCCATCAAGAAATCGAAGCTCGTTGAGGAGGATCAGATACATCAGTTCATAAACGAGGTAGTGATATTATCTCAGATCAATCATAGGAATGTGGTTAAGTTGTTGGGGTGTTGTCTAGAGACTGAGGTTCCTTTGCTCGTATACGAGTTTGTGTCTAATGGGACTCTTTTCGATCTCATTCATGATCCTAGTACTGAATTTCCAGTTCCATGGAACATGCGCTTGAAAATCGCAGCAGACGTGGCCGGGGCATTGGCCTATTTACACTCTTCATCTTCTATTCCTATATATCATAGAGACATCAAGTCTAGCAATATACTTCTAGATGAGAAATTGGTTGTCAAAGTAGCGGATTTTGGAACTTCCAAGTCTTTTGCGGTGGATCAAACTCACTTAACAACCATGGTTAAAGGGACATTTGGATATTTAGATCCGGAATATTTCCAGTCGAGCCAGTTTACAGAAAAGAGCGACGTCTATAGCTTTGGAGTGGTTCTGGTTGAACTGCTTACTGGACAAAGGCCCATATCTTCTGGTAGAACAAACGAGGAAAAAAGTCTAGTGGCGCGGTTTCTTGCATCCATGGAAGCAAACGATATAGAGCTAATCTTGGATCCTCAAGTGATGGAGCAATGTAGAAAGGAAGAGGTGGTTGCAGTAACAAGGCTAGCACATAGATGTTTGAATATGAAGGGGAAAATGAGGCCTACCATGAAAGAAGTGGCAACGGAATTGGAAAGCTTGAGGATATCTCAAACACCTTCAATTGTTAAAGATGAATATGAAGAAGCAAGTATAGTCCATCATGAAGCCAAGTCGATGGTGATTTCAGACAATGAATACACATGGACAACTGGTGGTAACAGTGTCACCTCATCATCATCTGATACACATCCCTTAATGTTTTGAAATATGTGAACCTGTCTGTTTCATGTCTGTTTATCTATTTCTATTAAGTTTGGAGGAATATTGTGTGCACTCTCACATACAGTGTCTATTGAAGATGTATTTTATTTTGCACATTTTATTCTATCACCATTGAAGATGTATTTTATTTTGCACATTTTATTTTCCTACCATGTAGATCCCTTGTCATCTTTTCCTAGATTAGTTTTTATTAATTGATTTTGCCCATATTTTCTTAAGTTTCAATTTTACAAGTTAGTTGTGCCTGAATTACGGACTTATGACAGTGGTGGTAAAATTAAGAATAGTGAAAATATCAGGAAAAAAAAAAAAGTCTTGAATTTTGGGTATCAAATTAATAGTTATAATCCCTAATATATTTTTAAAGAATGAGTTTTACATACATTATGTCTAAAAAAAATAATTTTTTGAAAAGTAATCACAATTTAAAAAAAAAAAAAATCAGTTATTTTATGGTATTGTTAAGTTTTGGCAAAACTTAGATAAATTTTGTTTAAAGAATTTAGATAAATATTTGCAAAACTAAAATACCCTAAATTTTGGATGAACTGATTGACGACGGCGGGACTTGCTAGTTTATGTGCAAAAAGGGCTTTGGGCTGATTGGGTAAATTAAAATACCCTAAATTTTGTCTTGGGCCAAATTAGAAGTTTATGTTTAAATATTTTAAGCCATTCCATTGGGTTAATTTGCTGGGTTTTGAAGAGTAAACAATAAGGCCTTCTCTTTTCAATTTTCCTTGATCACAACTTCACTTACCCGTTAAAAAAGGGTTTTTGGTGAAGACACGTTAAATCCAAAATCTTGCATGCCCTAATCTTCTAAAAAAAAAAAAAGAGGAAATCCCTCTGAAACCTAATCAATCAATTGTTAGCCTTTTGTTTAAAGAATTTGAATAAATATTTCCAAAACTTGAATAAAAATGAATCTTTTTCTGTCCGAGTAGATTTAGAAAAAAAAAAAAAAAACTAAAGCAAAAACTCTCTGATACCACATGGGAAGGGAATAAATAAATAGTATAGAGTGAAAAGATCTTTAAATTTCTAAAAAAGTTGTTTGTGTTTCATATTAAGCAAATCAAAAGATGAACTGGTCAGTGCAATTTTATATTGGGTAGTAGTATTAGCGTGCACAAATTAATACATTGTGAATTCCTTTCATCAGCCACCTATATTATATATAATATATGTTCTACTTATTTATAACAACCCTTTTGTTCAAAAATTACTGCTACCATCTTGATTTTATTGAAATACACATATCGTCAAATTTAGTTTCTGATGCATGAAAATATATGTCAATTCCTTTGCGGACAATGTCCAGATTTTAGCCGTGTATGATTAAACGTATTATGTGTCATATTATCATTACAAAACTTAGGAAACACATTTAACACACAAAAGAAACATATGTACACATTTAACACACATTTTTTTAACTTGTTATTTTAAGTGCTAATGAAAATGGAACAACTTTATTATGTTGGTACAAGATCGAATAATATGATCAGGTGAATTATTTGGATAGTACAATCTATGTTTTGGATGGTATATAGACTAATATAAATAAAATGACTTAATTCTATTGGTATGAAATAAGATGACACAACCTAAATTTTGATGGTACAATGTAGTGTAAGTAGTATATGAGAAAATGATAAAACTATGAAATTTTGACCAAAAATAATAAGTTTTAAATTGCAGTTAAAAGTAACCTTTTATTTTACAAGTATTATAAATGAAACCAACCAATTTTTTCATTTAAGAAAACTGTGCTGATTATACTGAACCGGTATTAGTATATGTATGTGTATGTGTCATCATGATGTCTGCTTTGACTTTCGAGTTGATGAAACTGTCTCATATGCGACATGATTTAAATATGTTTTTTACAGATATAAATATGTGTTTTTCAGCTATAAATATGTTTTTTACAGTATAAATATGAGTTATTCAAATATATTTTTTACAGCTATAAGTATGTCTTTTTGTGCTATAAATGCAACCGTCGCACATGAGTTTTTGCCTTGACTTTCGGTCCAGAAAATTAACACAACTCAACTAAAGATGTGTAGTCCAGTTGAAAAAACCAATTTGAAGAAAGAAGAAAGTTGGAGACAAATTGATTACAAGTCCATGGAACAAATTAAAAAACATAAATGGGACCTCATGTTGAATATATTTAATTTCAAATTTTCAATGATGAAAACAGAGCCGTAAGATATGGGCCACGTTTCAATTAATTAACATAAATTTGGATGTGTATTATTTTTTTATCATCGGTTTTCCAATTAACTAATAACTTGATTCCGAATTTCCAACCAATATTAAAAGAACCACTAACCCTACTTCCTTAAATCCTAAGATATATAAACTACAATGGAAGGGGATAGAGAGTGAAAAGAATCTTTTTTTTTTTCCAAAGTTGATGAGACTTCTGATCAACTCGAGTTACGGCGCTAATTAGTCAAATTAACTTTTAACTGGATTTTCATATTATATTTCAAATATAAGATATTTAGGTGTCTACAATTTATATTTGTAATTAGATAGAGTTGTATAGTTTTGGTTATAAAAATTTTGTTTTGTACGTACCTTTTATGTGTACCAAAATGGGTGGAGAACTCATATAAGAATTATTAATTTTTGTTTTTTAGGTACTTTGGTCAATTGCACTTTTCATTATTGGTGGTACGAGTTACTTAAGATATTATGTCCTGCGTTTGTAAAGAATGGATTGATGAAAATGAGCCAATCTAATTTTGTTGTAAGATATGGTAGTACAATTTGAGTTTGGATTCTAAATGCAGATGTAAATTAAATGATTTAATTCCTTTAGTTTGAGATATGGTAGTATGACTTTAATTCTAATGGTACATACACATTAAAAGTATTTAAATATGCTAAAAAAATATAAACACTCAGCCTTTGTTGGATTAATTACATAATATTGGTGAACTTTTGGTCAAATTTCAGTCATAAGTCAAAGTTCACAGCCGAAACCTCAACCTAAAGAGACAGAAATGTTACGGTATTTGTAATAATATTGTTTACGAACTATAAATTTATTCAGTTACAACAGCTATCTCATTTACAAACATCTTATTATGACTATCATCATTATTAGGCAGGCATATTGTATCAATGAAAAAATATTCAATGGAAATTCAAGAAGAAAAAAAATCATGTTGGCAAAACGATGTCAGGACATCAAATGGCTAGAAATCCCCAAAATGTTTTAGGTCTGAGCTACATGCCAAATTTAATTAGATTTTATAAATACTGATAATAAATATGATTGAAATTTAATAATTTATAAAGCTACATTATCACAATTGTTATTTTTAACTCAAGGGAACTATCTGGTCAAAGAGTGTTAAGTTAGTTAACAAGAGTAAAAATAAGTTTCCCCCTTTAATTAACAAAGCATAATAGTATGGTGGTCTTGCAAGCCGCAAAACATTACACTGATATATCATATATGAGATCCGAAGTAAGGATACTTTGCACATGGATCTGTAATACTTACTTTGTATGGATATAGAAATAAAATATAACTTATAATAAACAATGGATGCATGTGAGCCACCATAGTTTACTATCTTCCACCACATTAATCTTTCATTTAATTTATTAATGTATGGGTACATTAAATATAAATATATAATCAATCTTGGATCTGCATTCCAACAATGTCCAATATGCTTCTCCAATACTTGATATTCTTCGAGATCATCTTGCTGATTCATGCATTATCATTTTCTTCTAGTTCAATAACCAAACCCGGATGCCCAGATCGATGTGGGAGTTTAGCAATACCATTTCCATTACAGTCTTCCTTGGAAATAATAAAACTTTAAAACTAATTAAAATTTCTTTTGTTTTCACATGTAATTGAAAGGGAAATTTTCAATAGTAGTCATTTAACTAAGGTCACTCATATAATCCGCTATCTTTCACAAATTAAAATTTTAATCCGCTATCTTTCAATTGAGCACGACTTTGGTCAATTTTTGTAAAAAAATTGTTGTCGTTGCAACAAAAATGACAGATGTGATCATGAAATTGCTGACTCAACCACCACATTATGGATGTTGGGAAAGGGACCAAGTGCACAATTTCTAAAGTTAGTGACCAAATCTATAAGAGCATTTACATCTATTGTTTTTAGAGTCTTATCAATATATTAAAATAATAATACAAAAAAAATCAAGAAAAAGAAGAAAAATAAAGAAATAAACAAGATTGTTGCGTTGGGCTGATCAATGACTTTCACTCACTCTCTCTTCATAAGAATATTATTTCAGGAAAACACTACCACCTTACAAAAACACAAACCATTATTAAAATATTCATTTGTCAACTAAAAACACCCCAAAAACAATTTATACAGATACTCTAGATCTTGAACTCAATGGACCAAAAGTGAATATGGGCTTAGTTAAATGATCAAATTTAAAATTTATTCTAAAAACATGTTTACGTATTGTCGATCAACTCGCACAGTTTGAATTGTTCATCAATTACAAATAGGTGGTTGCATCTCATTTTCTCTACATCAATTTAATAAGTCAAGTTTGCATTAACTAACACAGCTCATAAAACCTGATGGAGACCCCATAGGAGTTTGCATGGCTAATTTATACTAAATATAGCAATCTACACGACTTTAATTCCTCCCAAAATGAAAAACCAACTAATCACAACCCGGGGCGTATAATTTTTACTAGTATTTTACTTCATACTACATATATAAGATCACGTTTCTTGATCTTTGCATTCTTATATCCAATATGCTTCTACACCATTCTCTCCTCCATATCATCTTCGTCGTTTTTCCAGTTGCAATTTCGAGTATAATAATAGCGAGACCTGGATGCCCAGAGCGATGTGGGAGTTTATCGATTCCGTATCCATTTGGAGTAGGATCAAACTGCTCTTTGGGCCCATCTTTTAACATTGGTTGCGATAATTCCAGCAATCCTTCAAAAGCCTACTTCATAAGTAATAATATTGGTGGTTACTACAACCAGTTGATGAGGAATAGTACACAAATCCATGAGATAAACGGGTCCCAGATTCGGGTCAAGTAGCAGTACATGCTGGCTCTAGCTTTCTATGAAGTATCGGGCGTCTGAGTCGAGGCGTTAGCGGTGTTATCGACATAAGAACGACTCAATATACGCTGTCGGATAAGAACTGGCTGACGAGCATTGGTTGCTGGGGATCGGATCAGACATCGAGAGCTTCAGCGGCGGCTGTGTCTCCGATTGTGCGAATAGGGGGAATGACACAAATGGTGTCGGATTTTGTCCCAATAATCGTAATGCTTATTCCGCCATTCCAAGAGGTAGTTATCTTTCATAGTATAATTTCTTAAAAGTATTATATGATATAATTAAAATATTAGAGTTAATTTCAATTTTAGTTCTCTATAAGTTATTTTTCATTTTTTGATAATCATTTTTTTTTGTCCACTATGTTATAATTTTTTCCAATTTCAATCATTTTTAGTCAAAATTTTTGAAATTTGCCGATGCGGCTGTTAAAATTTGGATGTCACGTTAGCAATGTTTGAAAATGCCGACCAAAAAATGATAGAAATTGGAAAATATTAAAATGTGGAGGACCATAATTGAAAAACGAAAAGTGATTGTCAAAAAATTGAAAGTGTCATACAAACTAGTCTAAAATTGAAACAATCCCTAAATATTATATAGTACAAAATTAGTACCACCTAAAATACATAAAAACATTACATTTGTCTACGTTGACAAGATCAAATCGACCTGTCTTATAGAGTAGATTCCTAAAATGGTCTTACCTGTAACGCCCCGTTTCCCTTTATTGGAAATAGGTCGTCACCCTTTACATACTTAGGAAATAAAGAAATTATAATGATTTTATAACATACAGCGGAAGACTTAAAAGCGAAGACACGAGAGTTTTAAAATTTTTACTTTTTAAATATAACATAGATATGTAATTATACATCGACTATTAAACAAGTCTAGTTGTGTCTTACCCACATTTCTAGGTAAAATGTTTGAACCATAGACCAACATGAATTTACACAACAAAACATATATAATATAAGATAAGTCTAGACCCATCGTTTCATATAATATACATGATTAAGACAACATACTATTTTTAAAGAAAAAGAACTTAGTTCTAACATATTTATTTAATGCAACGGAGAGAAGTCAGTCCAGCCTCTACTCGTCCATGTCATCATCCAGTGAGCCTGAAAATATAAAACAGTAATATCATGAGACACCTCCGGAGAGGGATCCCAATGGGATAACTTTACTGTCTAATATAGTGAAGCAATTAAACCATTAAGCAGGTATTACATGTCAAAATCGTAAAGGAATGTGGGAATCGCTCACCCACTAAACCTTACTTTCATAGAGGAATGTGGGAATCGCTCGCCCACTAAACCTCGCATAAACCAGGAAGTTACACCCTTAAGGTCAACATAAAGGAATGTGGGAGTCGCTCGCCCACTAAACCTTGCATAGACCAGACAATTAAGCCCTTATGGTCGCTTTCATAGACCAGACAGTTACGCCCTTAAGGTCGTCGCCCAGTATGGAAGTTACAAACTGGTTATAGCTACGGACTTCAGTCGTAGATTTTCATACATATCTTATCAATTCAATTAACAACACATAGTGGAGAGTAGAAGTTACCCACATATACGTAAAAGGTTCTAGGGTTGCCTCAGGTTCCACCGATCGTCTCGACTGCGCTCGACACACTTAACTGATTAGCTTCCTTATATCGCATAACACATACTTTTACATTTATATATTAGATCACATCAATCTTAAACATATTCATACATTTCACTTAATTATAAAACATATAAAAATGTCAACTACAAATAAGATTCACCTAATTAGTCATGGATATTCCTAAGTTTTCCGAAAACCGAACATAACATATGCCGAAAACAGGCTTTCTCGTAAAAATCACCATAATTCGTACAAGGCTCCAAAAATGACACAGCAAAATTCTACATACTAATAAGAACACGTACTACAACATAGTAAAACATGGCTTATAAATTCGATCCCAATAATTAGTTATGAATTTTAGAACAAAGCTGAAAACAGGACATTGTCTACGTGAAAAACAGGTTTTATTGTAAAAATCGGCATAAATCGTAAAAGACTCGAAAAAATGTATACTAAAATCCTACACGTACATAAGAACAGGTTCTTAAATATATTAAAATATTATGCACAAATTCGAAGTATATTATTCCAGAAAATTATACGAACCAGACCCAAAAACAGGGTGAAAACTGTTTCCGAACAGTTTATCTTAGAAAAATCATATAAAATTGAATTTAACTCTAAACCTCAGGAAATTTTACAAGAATATTCTTGACTTCATATATTTCAATGTAGCAAAAGGATTCATCTTAATTCAATTTGTAAAATTTCGAACACAACTTAAACAGTAACAAAACAAAACATATCCTTAAGCCTATTTTAGAATCAACTTATTCCTCCATGCAAACAACATATAATCCCAACAAATATGCCAAAGAACATCTTTGGACTTCTTATCCTAAAGTATTAAGCATAAATCATGAGTTTTAATGAAGGATTCATAAGGGTTTAGCCAAAAATACCTTTAGGTTTGAGAAGAAGAATTTGAAGGATATATGATCTTTGCTTTCCTTTATCTCTTGTATTAACTTATCTTTGACTTTGGCTCTTTTATATGAAGTGATCAAGAGAGAGAGAGAGAGAGGGAGAGAGAGTGATCGAGAGAGAGGGAGGGAGAGAGAAGAAATATCCTCAAGCTAATTAGATGTATTGCATGTTGCAAGTTGATGGTTATTTGCATGATGCTATTAGATTAGTGAGGTGGCTAGGCTAGGTTACCTAGTCATAGGTTAGCAAACTTATCTTGGAAGATTTGGATTAAAAATAAAGGTTAATCTAATTATTTATCTTGATATTTCATGTTTCATATTACACACACACACACACACACATATATATATATATAAGTATATGTATACCTTATTAAATGGACTAGTAATCATAATGTGATGTATATTTCACATAAGTGTGGAATTTGCTTAGCATTAAATTAAGTATTAATTAAATTAATAATAAATATAATAATAAGCATTTCGGTTATTTCAATAATTACCTATAATGCATGCTCGTTCAAGTAAGACGTCTTATTTCATAAATATACATATAAGATCATAAGTAAAACTTCCTAAAAAGAAAGCATATAAACCCAAATCATTTTATTCAATTAATTTAATTAACATCTTATCTTTTACTTCCGTTCATGTGTATCGAGTGAGTGGAGATCGAGCTCGGTTTCGTTCGTGAGCAACCCTGCAAAACCCTTAACATCTCGAAAGAAAATCATATCATAAAATCTTTAAAATAATTAAACATAACTTAGCATCATATAAGTTCTCTCACTTAACTCATTCTTAAATAAACATTAAAAGTAATTTTTTTAAAATATGAAATGTAGGTTTTCTTGAAAACGAGGTGTTACAACTCCCCCCACCTTTTAAAAATTTCGTCCCGAAATTTGGGTTAACTATGAAAACAGTTCGGGATACTTATTCTGAATTTCTTCTTCACGTTCCCATGTTGCCTCCTCTTGTCCATGTCTATTCCACTGTACCAAAACTAAGGGTATATTCTTATTTCTCAAGGTCTTCATCCTTTTCCCAATAATAGACACGGGTCGCTCCTCATAAGTGAAGTCCTTTTTAATCTCAAATGGTTCGAGCGTTATCTGATGGCTAGGATCTGACACATACTTCCGTAGCATTGATATATAGAAGACATCATGAACTGCGGATAAAATTGGAGTAAGGCCAAGTCGATAAGCGACATCTCCAATACGTTCTAAGATTTCAAACGGTCCTATAAATCTTGGTCGCAACTTTCCTTTTTTCCCGAAATGGATTATTCCTTTAACCGGCGTAACTTTTAGAAACACCTTTTCACCAATCTCAAATTGTAGATCCCTCCTCCGCAAGTCGGCATAAGATTTTTGTCAATCCTGTGCTATTTTAATTCTTTCTCGGATCTTAGTGATCGCTTCTGTGGATCTCTGTATTAGCTCTGGGCCCAAAATCTTTCATATCCCAACATCATCCCAATGAATTGGTGTTCTACATCTCCGCCCATACAGTGCTTCATATGGGGCCATTCCAATAGTTGTTTGGAAGTTGTTGTTATACGTAAATTCTACTATGGACAAATAATCTTCCCAACTTCCTCCAAAATCTAAAACACATGTCCTAAGCAGATCTTCTAGGATTCGGTTGACTATTTTTGTATGTCCATCTGTTTGCGGGTGGAAAGCAGTGCTAAAGTTTAGCTTAGTGCCCATTGCTGACTGCAAACTCTTACAAAATTTCGAAGTAAATCTTGGATCTCTATCAGATACAATCGAAACTGGAACTCCATGTAACCGAACTACTCCATCAACGTATAACCTTGCTAGTTGGTTCATCGAATACGTCATCTGAATTGGTATAAAGTGCGCTACTTTTGTTAATCTGTCAACTATTACCCATATAGCTTCGTGTTGCTTAGGGCCTCTTGGTAGTCCTGCAATAAAATCCATTATCACGTGTTTCCATTTCCATTCTGGGATCTCCAATGGGTTCAACAACCCTGATGGTCGTTGGTGATCAGATTTAACCCTTTGATACGTGAGACACCTTTTTACGAATTGTGCAATAATTCGTTTCATGCCCCTCCACCAGAAGTTACTTCTGAGGTCTCTATACATTTTTGTTCCTCCCGGATGTGTGGTATAAGGTGTGGCATGAGCTTCTCTCATTATCTCATCTCGCAACTCATCGTTCTTTGGCACACAAATTCTGCCTCTGAATTCTAGAGCTCCATCTGAGTCTATCGAGAAATCCTTAGTTTTCTCTTCTTGAATTTTATTGCGCATTAGGTTGAGAAATCTATCCCCTTTTTGAGCCTCGACTATTCGTTCCCTCATTGTCGGCTGAGTTATCATTGCAGTTAACTCAGATTTAACCCTTTGATACGTGAGACACCTTTTTACGAATTGTGCAATAATTCGTTTCATGCCCCTCCACCAGAAGTTACTTCTGAGGTCTCTATACATTTTTGTTCCTCCCGGATGTGTGGTATAAGGTGTGGCATGAGCTTCTCTCATTATCTCATCTCGCAACTCATCGTTCTTTGGCACACAAATTCTGCCTCTGAATTCTAGAGCTCCATCTGAGTCTATCGAGAAATCCTTAGTTTTCTCTTCTTGAATTTTATTGCGCATTAGGTTGAGAAATCTATCCCCCTTTTGAGCCTCGACTATTCGTTCCCTCATTGTCGGCTGAGTTATCATTGCAGTTAACATCACTGTTGACTGTTTTGGCTTGAAAACCGTTAGCTTCAATCTGTCAAATTCTTGAATCAACTCTTCTTGAGGAGTAAGCAAAATTGCTAATTGTCCTTCTTGTTTTCTACTGAGTGCATCGGCCACTACATTTGTCTTGCCTGGGTGGTAGAAAATTATACAATCATAATCCTTCACCAATTCTAACCACCTCCTTTGGTGCATATTAAGTTCATTCTGTGTGAAGAAGTACTTTAAACTTTTGTGGTCTGTATACACTCCACATTTTACTCTATACAAGTAGTGTCTCCAAATCTTTAAGGCGTGTACAACTGCCGCTAACTCCAAGTCATGTGTCGGATAGTTTTGCTCATGGACTTTCAATTGATAGATGTGTAAGCTACAACTTTCCCGTGTTGCATTAATACGCATCCTAATCCGGACTTACAGGCATCCGTGTATATATCAAACCCTTCCGATCCATCTGGTATAGTTAAGACTGGTGCTGTCGTCAAATTTTGCTTAAGCTTTTGGAAACTGGTTTCACACTCTGATGACCATTTGAATTTCTCATTTTTCTTTGTGAGTTGAGTGAGTGGTTTGGCAATACGCGAGAAGTTCTGAATAAACCTTCTATAGTATCCTGCTAGAACCTTGGCAGGATCTACCTCAATCCCTTGAGCCGTGATGACATGTCCTAAGAAGGTTACTTTGTTCAACCAGAACTCACATTTGCTAAACTTAGCATACAACTTCTGTCGTTGCAAAACTTCTAGAACTGTTCTGAGATGTTCTTCGTGTTCTTTTACATCCTTTGAGTAGATCAAGATATCATCAATGAACACGATGACAAACTTATCCAAATATTCATGAAATACACGGTTCATCATGTCCATAAAAATTGCAGGTGCATTGGTCACTCCAAAAGGCATTACAGTAAACTTGTAATGTCCATAACGAGTCCTAAAGGCAGTTTTTGGAATATCACTTTCCTTGACCTTTAACTGGTGATATCCAGATCGAAGGTCTATCTTTGAAAATACTCCAGCATTCTTCAGTTGATCAAATAAGTCTTCGATCCTTGGTAGAGGGTACTTATTTTTTATCGTCAATCGATTAAGCTCCCGATAATCAATACACATTCTCAATGAACCATCTTTCTTCTTTACAAACAACACTGGTGCTCCCTATGGAGAGGCACTCGGTCGAATGAATTTCTTATCCATCAACTCCTGAATTTGAATTTTCAGTTCATGTAATTCCTTCGGGGCCATTCTGTACGGAGTCTTTGACACTGGTGCAGCTCCAGACATTAGATCAATTGTAAACTCTACTAATCTATCAGGTGGAATCCCTGAGAGATCATCTGGAAACACTTCAGGGAACTCCTTTACTATTGGCACATCTGCGGGTGTTAACTTTGCATCTTCCATTTTCGTGACATTCACCAGATACGCTTTGCATCCACCCTTCTTTATTAAGTTGAATGTATTCATTGCAGAAATAATTGGTACATATCCTCGCGATCTTGCTCCATGGAATGTGAATCGTCGACCAACCAGAGTTTCTAAATCCACTATTCTGTCTTTACATCTAATCACAGCTCGACTTTTACTCAACCAATCCATTCATAAGATGGCATCAAATCCCTTCATTCTTATCACATATAGATCGGCTAATAGCTCAAGCTCGTCTAGGTTTAATCTAACATCTTTCACCATGTTCTTGATATTGATATTTTCCCCTGAAGGTACTCTAACTTCTAGATTTGTATTCTCAACACAATCTAGTTTAAGTTCTTTCTTAAAAGTATCGGATATAAATGAATGAGATGCTCCTGTATCGAATAAGACGTAAGCAGGCATATTCGAAATGAGTATCGTACCTGTCACAGTCTCATTCTCTTCATCATCTTCCTCTGCTTGTTGCTCGTCCGGATCTTCTTCTTCCTCAGCATATTGAATCCCTGGCAAGACGTTCAGTTTACCCTTGCCCTTTTGATTATTATTCTGAGGGTTCGTCAGACGCGATCCAAATGTTCATCCACTCTTTGTTGGGATGCTCTTCGGATTGGTGCACACATTAGCTTTGTGCCCTGGTTTGTGGCATCGAAAACAAATATCCTTATCTTTCATGCACTCTCCCGAATGGAATTTCCCATAGTTCTGACAAACGGGTACTTGTGTGGGTCTTGGGGCAACTGCAATCACGGGACGAACATTACGGGAAAATGTATTCTCTATCGTTATGGGTTGTGGTAGAGCCTTTCTCTTAAACTGATTCAGAATTGGCTTCTGCTCGTTCTTTAAACCCAAGCTCATAGATACAATGCGTGCCCTTTCAAATACATCTTTAAAGTATGAAAGTCTTAATCCGGATACTATACCACCAACTTCTGGGCGTAAACCTCTCTTAAACCTTCTTGTTTTCCTATCATCAGTATCGACCAAATGAGGTGCATACTTGGAGAGTGAGTTAAATTTGTGCTCATTTTCTGCAACTGCGTTTGTCCATTGTCGGAGATTCATAAACTCAATCTCCTTCTGATCTCTCAATGCTTGTGAGAAGTAACGATCTAGTAGTATCCCCTTAAACTCTTCCCATTCAAAAGTTCTTGCTTCTGGTGTTAGGGTTCGCTCGTGTGATAGCCATTATTGACCGGCATTTTCCGCTAGTTGGAATCTGGCACATGAGACTTTCTGTATTTCTGATATCTCCATGTGCTCAAAGATTCTTTCTAATTCTGCAATTCATTCTTCGGTGGCCGCTGGTCCTTCTCTACCCTTAAACCTAGGTGGCTGGAAATGTCGAAATTGCTCAATGACCTGATGTGGTCTAGGGTTCTGTTGCTCTTGAGCATTTTGAGCCAGTGCAGGTTGCTGCTGTATAAAACCAGTTAGTTGGGCAAAGAACTCTCTTGCCATATCAGCTGTTGTATTTTACTCAACAGATGATTCTTCATTGTCCGGTATTCCCTGTTGGTTTTGTTTTCCTCTTTGTTGTCTAGTAGGTGGGGCCATAGTACTTGCTCCTCCAGCATTCTCAAAATCAACACGAGGCCCGACTCTCCTCATTATCATCAGAATCTCTATGAGGGCGCTTCGCTGGGCGCTCATGCTCTGATGCAGGTGGTCGGCTAGGGCCTGCTTCATCACCCTTTGGTCTTCGATCAACTACTAATTCCTCATTTATACCTCCGACCTGACGTGGTCCTGCTGGAAGTGAGATCCTGGCAACTCTCGCCCTTTCCAACATATCTTGACTGTGAGTAGATAATCTCTCATACTCGACGTAAGCATGTGCTAAGATCTCCTCAATAGTCTGTAGGCGTGTGGCCCACATCATAGCTCGTAACGAGTACTGATGAGCTTCATTTTCCATTTGGGATATATCTGCCAAGCACATCTCATAGTGCTCTATAGCCTCCTGTAAACTCAAACAGTAAGCCCGATACTCGATCTGAGGTCCTCTCCTACCATCGAGGATAAGCAGCCTTCGAAAAACTGACCAAGCTATATTCTGGTATGATGGGTGTACCCTAGTATGTAAGTGCTCAACTGCTCGTAGATCACAATTTGCAAGACCTAGAGCTGAGATTCTCTTACGCGCTTCACTGATCCGTCCTATAAACTCATGTACATCTTCCCAGCCTTGTTGATAGCACTCGAGGTATTCCCGTTCTAACTGTGTACGTCTGACTTCAGGATCCATTCAACTTTACTATTTGTATCATATTCACACTCAAGTCAACCCCAAGTTCTATAGTCTAGGGTTCATGCATGTATGTATTTTTCAAATGCATGTATGTATTTTTCAAATCCAAGTTTAAAATAAATAACAACAAAATAATTAAATCATCTCGATCTTTGGAATACATCATTTTTGCATACTACTTATTAGTACCTTTTATATCCTTATTAGATCGTATCTAACGATCTCTTTCATGCATAACATCATAACTTAAACATTTTCATAAAACATGTCATACTTTAACGTAAACCTTTTCATAAATCATATCATACTTTAACAAATATCTTTAAAACATAACATAAAATACTTACTCGACGATGATTCGGACGGTAGCTGGCTGTCGACTTCCTCTCACTTAGCATACTTAGTTCATAGACATAACCATACTTTTATTGAACAAATAAACCTTAGCTGAAAAATATAAGACCTAGAGTCCGAGATGAAACTCCCTAAACCTCGGCTCTGATACCAAACTGTAACGCCCCGTTTCTCTTTATTGGAAATAGGTCGTCACCCTTTACATACTTAGGAAATAAAGAAATTATAATGATTTTATAACATACAGCGGAAGACTTAAAAGTGAAGACACGAGAGTTTTAAAATTTTTACTTTTTAAATATAACATATATATGTAATTATACATCGACTATTAAACAAGTCTAGTCGTGTCTTACCCACATTTCTAGAAAAAATGTTTGAACCATAGACTAACATGAATTTACACAACAAAACATATATAATATAAGATAAGTCTAAACCCATCGTTTCATATAATATACATGATTAAGACAACATACTGTTTTTAAAGAAAAAGAACTTAGTTCTAACATATTTATTTAATGCAACGGAGAGAAGTCAGTCCAGCCTCTACTCGTCCATGTCATCATCCAGTGAGCCTGAGAATATAAATCGGTAATATCATGAGACACCTACGGAGAGGGATCCCAATGGGATAACTTTACTGTCTAATATAGTAAAGCAATTAAACCATTAAGCAGGTATTACATGTCATAATCGTAAAGGAATGTGGGAATCGCTCACCCACTAAACCTTACTTTCATAGAGGAATATGGGAATCGTTCGCCCACTAAACCTCGCATAGACCAAGCAGTTACGCCCTTAAGGTCAACATAAAGGAATGTGGGAGTCGCTCGCCCACTAAACCTTGCATAGACCAGGCAATTAAGCTCTTATGGTCGCTTTCATAGACCAGGCAGTTACGCCCTTAAGGTCGTCGCCCAGTATGGAAGTTACAAACTGGTTATAGCTACGGACTTCAGTCGTAGATTTTCATACATATCTTATCAATTCAATTAACAACACATAATAGAGAGTAGAAGTTACCCACATGTACGTAAAAGGTGCTAGGGTTGCCTCAGGTTCCACCGATCGTCTCGACTACGCTCGACACACATTGAACTGATTAGCTTCCTTATATCGCATAACACATACTTTTACATTTATATATTAGATCACATCAATCTTAAACATATTCATACCTTTCACTTAATTATAAAACATATAAAAATGTCAACTACAAATAAGATTCACCTAATTAGTCATGGATATTCCTAAGTTTTCCGAAAACCGAACATAACATATGCCAAAAACAGGCTTTCTCGTAAAAATCACCATAATTCGTACCAGGCTCCAAAAATGACACAGCAAAATTCTACATACTTATAAGAACACGTACTACAACATAGTAAAACATGGCTTATAAATTCGATCCCAATAATTAGTTATGAATTTTAGAACGAAGCTGAAAACAGGACATTGTCTACGTGAAAAATAGGTTTTATTGTAAAAATCGGCATAAATCGTACAAGACTCGAACAAATGCATACTAAAATCCTACACGTACCTAAGAACAGGTTCTTGAATATAGTAAAAGATTATGCACAAATTCGAAGTATATTATTCCAGAAAATTATACGAACCAGACCCAAAAAACAGGGTGAAAACTGTCTCCGAACAGTTTATCTTAGAAAAATCATATAAAATTGAATTTAACTCCAAACCTCATGAAATTTTACAGGCATATTCTTGACTTCATATATTTCAATCTAGAAAAAGGATTCATCTTAATTCAATTTGTAAAATTTTCGAACACAACTAAAACAATAACAAAACAAAGCATATCCTTAAGCCTATTTTAGAATCAACTTATTCCTCCATGCAAACAACATATAATCCCAACAAATATGCCAAGGAACATCTTTGGACTTCTTATCCTAAAGTATTAAGCATAAATCATGAGTTTTAATGAAGGATTCATAAGGGTTTAGTCAAAAATACCTTTAGGTTTGAGAAGAAGAATTTGAAGGATATATGATATTTGCTTTCCTTTATCTCTTGTATTAACTTATCTTTGACTTTGGCTCTTTTATATGAAGTGATCAAGAGAGGGAGAGAGAGAGAGAGAGAGAGTGATCGAGAGAGAGAGAGGGAGAGAGAAGAAATATCCTCAAGCTAAGATGTATTGCATGTTGCAAGTTGATGGTTATTTGCATGATGCTATTAGATTAGTGAGGTGGCTAGGCTAGGTTACCTAGTCATAGGTTAGCAAACTTATCTTGGAAGATTTGGATTAAAAATAAAGGTTAATTTAATTATTTATCTTGATATTTCATGTTTCATATTACACACACACACACACACACATATATATATATATATATATATATTTATTACCTATATAAAAGTATGGATGTTTCTTATAAAATATGGATTGCCGAATATATCCTTATCAAATATTATTATTTAAGGTTATAATAGTAATTTAAGTTTTCATATTTAAATAATTTTATATTAGAATCCTAGCTAATTCAAAATCTTATAGAATTCTATTATAATTAAAACTCTAATATAAAAGTGTTATATATAAAGTAATTGTATTATTATTTTTTTCCTTAATTTGAATTGATCTACTATGTAATACTAATTGATTTATAGATACGAAACTATATTTTATTTGTCATATAAAATTAGAAATAAGTTTCAACTAATTTTAATAAGTGTTTAATAATAATATTTTTGGTTTGACGCCTAAATTATCGATTTAATGAAAAAAGAATCAATATATGTCAGCTTAACTGCCTAGAGCCGTTTTTGCATCACTAAAGCATAATATTATTCATAGCAGTCATACCTTTTCTTTTCTTCAGATCCATATCCATTTTTTTTACTAAAATTTTGATGCTTCTTGCATTCACCAAAGTAATCAAAAACTAATACATATAATCTGATTATCTAATAAGTCATCACCAAACTAAAATTGTGATGTAATAATTGAAGCCTATATTTTAAGACGTTTCATTCTTGATTTTAATAAGTGTTTAATAATAGTATTTTTCAATTTTTTGTTATGTCAATAAAACAGAAGCATATGATCATCATCAGTACTACAAGACTTTTATTGTTTTTTTGTTAATTTTTTTACTACATTCTAATTAATGTTTTTGTTTGACAGTTTAGTTAAATTAAATCAACTTGTAAACATTGGTATAGGAGTACGTGCGCACAACATTCCTCACAGGATAAGGAAAAGTATAATATTCCTCAAAGGATAAGGAATATTAATTCATTTCTTGTCCATAATCAAATTATATTAATTTGTTTATGAGTAAGTGTTTGTGTGCACCAAGTGCATGGATCATGATGATCCATGCAACTGAGCACACGAGTCGGATCGGGTCTGGTCTGGTCTGGCCCAGATCCACGTCCAAGTTTTTTATTTTTATTTTTAAATTTATGACATAACATTTATGTTTATTGAATATAACTTTTATGTTTAGCGAGTATAACTTTTATGTACAAATATCATAACTTTTAAGTAAAATTACTTAAACTTTTTTTAGTATAAAAAACATAACTAAAAGTTATGTAACATTTATGTTAACCGAGTATAACATTTATGTTATATTAGTATCAGAGGCGGAGGCAGGATTTTTACTCAGGGGGGCCCGACTAACAATAATGTAGAATGTAAATAATAAAAAAATTCTAGATTACAAGTAAACATAATTAATATAAACATTGACAAAGTAAAATATATTAACTTAATTATAATAACACTCAAAATGAGAAACTAATACAAGTCCGTCATAACATCTCTCTTCTATTTTTCATATTCTGGTATCGCTGCATGATAGCTTCATTGCTAACTTTAATAAATACATCTTTTTCGATATATGCTACCAAACAATCATTTAATAGTTGGTCTCCCATTCGGTTGCGTAGTGAACTTTTGATGATTTTCATTGCAGAAGAATGCTAAATTCCCAATTGAATTTGAAGTAGGCTGCTTACTTTTTGCATATATATAAAAAAAATTAAATTAAAGGGTATAAGTGAAAAGACTATTATACCCCTGTTTTTTTACAAAATCTCAAGGGGGCCCAGTGCCCCCATTGGATCCCATGTCCCTCCGCCCCTAATTAGTATAACCTTTACATTTATATATCATAACCTTTAAGTAATATTACTTAAACTTTTTTTCACTATAAAAATTCATATAGTATGGTTTAACCTTTATGATATAATAATTTAACATTTATGTTATATTGATATAACTTTTATGTAAAAATATCATAGCCTTTATGTACTTAAAGAATAATATAAGGTTATATTATTATAACGAAAAAGTTAAATTATTATGCATAAAGATTATATATTATTACAACATAAAGGTTTTGAAAGATATTATAAGTTTTTCGTACAATGCAAAATATTATGTGAATATAACTAAAAGGTTAGGTTCGCCAAACTAAAAGGTTAGGTTCGCCAAACTAAAATGTTAGACCAAATAACTGTGAAACTAGGGTTTGAGCTAACAGGTTTTAAAAGCAGGTATTAAATTTATTCAAATAAATACATGCATTATGAATTATTTAAAATAACTTTTTTTTTTTTTGGTTTTAGGACAACAAAATAAGACAACCAGTTAGAATGCCGAAGAAAATTGATGGGAAGATGGAATAGATGTAATTGAATCATGAAAGTTTTTTCTAGATAATCAACAAAAGGTTTAGATTATCATATTGTTTTGTCAAGTTTCAGACTTTGAGAGAAACATATTTTACCAATTTTATTTGTAATAATTTTTGTAGTACTTTCTCCTATCCTATAATATTAAGATGGAAGGATAACAATTTTTTTCCCACCAGGTTCAATTTTTGACTTTGCTATTTCTACAATTTTCAATTTATTTTTGTTTTTCTCTGACATTTACTTTTATCTGACAATTAATATTTAGTTATCAAGTGAAATTCAAATCATCAAAATTATGTGGATGTATAATGACAGAAGTATATTAACAGCTCTAAGAAACATTTCATCGAACAGTTGGTGACCCATTTCATTAGAAACATCAAATATCATATAATTAGTAATAATATGATCAGTTTAATTCGTAACATGATCATTAGCTTTTCAAAGGCAGAAGAACGAATAAAGAAAAAAAAGTTACGGGATATAAACAAAATTATGGGGACGTATAATCACAAAAGTTCATTAAAAACTCTAAGAAGCATTTCACCGAACAGTTGGTGACCTATTTCGTTAGAAGCATGAAATACCATTTAATTCTTTGTAACATGATTTTTTTAATTCATAATAACATGACAATTAGCTTCTCAAATGCCCAGCAACCAATAAACAAAAAAAAGAAGGACGGATAATTGATAATTATCCAAATTAAACCATTGAACTAGAAACTAAATTCAACACATGGTTCTTTATTATTTTTTTTAGAGACTTTATTTTATGTATTTTATTTTTCAAATACAATTTTTTTTAGTGAGATCTATTGGTCATGTGGCAATATTAAGAAAACGAAATCCAATTCATTGGTGTTGTACCTAAATTCTATTAATTTCAATAATATCTTGTGTTAGTATGAGTTTCATGTATTGTTTAATCATCTTATCACAAGATAAAAGATAGAGTTGGCGAAGGAAGCATATATGCCCAAAAATTGATAATGATGGATGAGGAGGTAAGATAATAAATATATATATATATATATATATTATAGGTTTTTTTAAATAATTTTTTTTATTCATAGCATGTTTAGCCTGAAACTCGATGGAATTAGAGTTAATTGGTTAATTAAAAATATATGATAGGTCTTTTAAAATGAAGTTAATCTTTAAAATTATGAGTTAAAGTTGAGATATTTATTTGCAGGGGGTTCAAATGGAGTGATCATCTTCAACGAAGACATCCAAAATATCGGAAAGGAGTTCACAAGAAACAAGACCTATTTGTTAAAGAATGAAATGGTAAAAAACATCAATACAAACTATGCATCTACACATCCTGAAAAGGAATTGGTCTTAAAAAATTTCACCAATGTGGAGGAAGTGGTGAACACCATTGACGATAATAACAATATCAATGACTATGTGAATTACAAAGACTTACGTAGTAAACATGAGGACCGCAAATCATTTGGTACGTACAATTATTATTATTATTATTTGTGCACTATGATTTATAAAAAAATTCCATTAACTTAAAATTATATTTTGCAAATATTTGGGTACAATGATTTATTAAAAAATTCCATTAAATTGAAATTATATTTTGCAGATATATGTGGAATACTGATAAGGGTCAAGGAAAGCATAAACATTACCAATTCAAAATGAGAATCAAAATCTATAAGGGAAATTACGATCACAAATCAAGAGTAAGCCATTTATGTTATATAAAATATAATGGAAAAAAATATAATTACCAAAGTTGTGTACTAATTACCAAAGAATTGAGAAGCTATTACTTGAACCAACAGGTCAATACCTAATTGGCCTTCAAAAAGATTGTGCTCCACATTTGGGTTGGACATGGATATCAAGTACTCGCCTTTATAGTATGGAAAAGACTCTCACTTGGGAAGGGAACACTAGGGCTACTATTCTTGTTTATCTTTTTTTTTCTTCATTTTTAATAATTATCTTGGCCTTGGAGAGTTCATTAAGAAACCTTTTTTTTTTCATTAGAAAATAATAATAATATACAGTAATTTATAAAATATAAACATGTATGAATATTTTCTTTCATGACATAATAACTTAATAATAAGGATCTGAAAAAAGTTGAAGTTGTATGTCAAAGTATCTGAAATCCAGCAGTCAGGTTTCAAATTTACTTTATTTTATTTTGATGCTCAGAGTTGTGTTTTTTTTTCTTTAATGTATTTGTTTATTTATATTTTATTAATTCTCTTCTGAAATGAAGGAAGATATCATTTCTTTAAGAAAGAGAACCAAAAGCTGGCAAGTGCTGCTCCTATCTGATTTATGTTTTTAATTTGCAGACAATTAATTACCTTATTAGAATAAGTCGGTGGATAAAGCAATCAAATACAACTTGATTAGGCATTTTGGTCAGCACAAATTTCTCTCTTAATTTCCAGCCCATGACTAGCTGTAGCACAACGAGAGCCCCTATGTCTTCTTCCGATCGAGCCTTGGTCTATGTCACAAAATATATTGTCTTTATTGGCTGATCAATTTAATAAGTTTCCTCAATATCTTTTACAAATGCAAGATGCATATTATTATTTCACTGGAATTGTGTATAAGGTGGAGAACAAAATAAAGATATGGTACAATGTGTGCAAAAAATGCACAACATCAACACCTAAACATGATGGAAATACAACATGTAAAAAGTTTCAATATGATCCAATGCAAACAATGCCAAGGTAAAACTTCCAAATAATAAATCACAAAAAATGATCAATTACATGCAACAAAACTTATATAAGTTTATTGATTGCAGATATGTAATTAAACTAAGGGTGAAACAAAGACATCTTATAGCAACAATACCGATGTTTGGTGACACAACGTCAGTTTATGTCGGATATTTAGTACAAGAATACATGAACTCTATTGAGAAGGTATCAAATTTTTTTTAATGCAAATGATTTAAAAAAATGTTAAAAAAAAACAAATGCAGGGTCAACCCATTAGTTCATTCAACCTACAAGGAACAAGTGATATCCGTTTTCTAATTGTGTTGAACTACAGTACAAAAGTAGAAGATGGAATATTGAATGCAATAGTTGAGGCCATAGAACCCGTGAAGATAAAAGAAGAGAAAATAAATAATACCACAACACCGCTAACATAGACTACGACAATCGAAGATCAACCAAAGAAAAAAAGAAGGATTAAAAGTAAGAAAAATGAAGAATACATTCATATATCTGGCGATGAGGGTGAATAGTACACTAAAAGCTTTATTAGACAAATCTAGAAAAAAGAAAAGTAAAAGTATGACACGAAGGAAGATCAAAAAAGAAAATATATAATTACAAGTTAATGTTTTATTGTCTTTCATTTCCAAATTTTTTGTTTTTTTAGATTAGTTTTTTTTTTCTAATTTATATAATATTAAACTTTTTTTTTTAAATTGCAGCATCAATATCATATTTCTATGTTTTATTGCATTTTTTTAATGTCTCCAGAGAAACAAGATTATAACATATTATGTAACTATATTCTATTCCTTTTCTAAAACAATAACAACAACAAAATTCATCTTTCACGTGCAACGCACGTGCTCTTTACTAGTATATATAAGTATATGTATACCTTATTAAATGGACTAGTAATCATAATGTGATGTATATTTCACATAAGTGTGGAATTTGCTTAGCATTAAATTAAGTATTAATTAAATTAATAATAAATATAATAATAAGCATTTCGGTTATTTCAATAATTACCTATAATGCATGCTCGTTCAAGTAAGACGTCTTATTTCATAAATATACATATAAGATCATAAGTAAAACTTCCTAAAAAGAAAGCATATAAACCCAAATCATTTTATTCAATTAATTTAATTAACATCTTATCTTTTACTTCCGTTCATGTGTGTCGAGTGAGTGGAGATCGAGCTCGGTTTCGTCCGTGAGCAATCCTGCAAAACCCTTAACATCTCGAAAGAAAATCATATCATAAAATCTTTAAAATAATTAAACATAACGTATAATCATAAATCATAACTTAGCATCATATAAGTTCTCTCACTTAACTCATTCTTAAATAAACATTAAAAGTATATTTTTTTTAAATATGAAATGCAGGTTTTCTTGAAAACGGGGTGTTACATTACCTAACAAGTTATAAAAAAATATATAAAATAGAAACATTATTTGAAATAGATAATCTCCAACTTGGATGATGGTTCCAGGCACGACTCATGTGGCAGCAGGTTAAGTGACTTGAGTAGAAATCGGGGACGTAGAAAAGATTTCTCTTGCAGCTACGCGTTTGTGGAGGAGAGGATTAATGATGGATCACAGTTATTGTATCCCTTGTCCTATTTGAACAACTCAACACTGTGTCTATATTGGATAATCCGATGGCATCGTACTCACGAGTGGTTGTCCTAGACTGGAGGATTGGTGCCCACAATTGCACCCAAGTACAACAGGATTCCTCTATTTATGCTTGTCAACATAACACTTTTTGCCATGGTTTTTTTGATGCTAAAATTGGAGGATACATCTGCCACTGCTTGAAAGGATACCATGGCAATCCTTACCTCATTGGAGGCTGCCAAGGTTTGTCTCTCTATCTAACATGTTTCAATTTGATTTTATTAGCAATAGAATTATAGTTATTTTGTAGTTTGGTTAGTTTCAATTCTTACCACGACCCGTTTCTAATACAATGAACTAAGGATGCAGATATTGACGAATGTGTTGATAGTGAAACATATCCATGCGACTCAAATTCAAATTGCATCAATACTCTCGGTTCATTTGAATGCTCGTGCAAACGAGGGTATCACGGTGATGAGATGTTAAACGGTAGAGGTTGCAATAAGTTGCCACCATCTGCAATGATCAGTCTCAATAGGTATAATTATTCATTCCAAAACTAATGATCGATTTGAAAGCTATATTCATTTCATTTAGTATATTCTAATCTCATGTTTCATTATTAGGTCTTGGATCTGGAATGGGATTTATACTGCTCCTCTTAATGTGCTTTTGGTTACGTAAGACATTGTTGAAGAGACAAACCAAAATTTATAAAGACAAATTCTTCAAAAGAAATGGTGGACTTCTCTTGCAACAACAAACAAAAGAAGGCAGTACATTTAGGGAAACAAAGCTTTTCCTTTCCAAAGAGTTGGATAAAGCCACTGATCACTTCAATGAAAGTCGAATTCTTGGACAAGGAGGGCAAGGCATTTTCTATAAGGGAATGTTATCCGATGGTAAGATCATGGCAATCAAGAAATCAAGGCTGATCGATGAGGATCAGCTTGAGCAATTCATAAATGAGGTGGTGATATTATCTCATATTAATCATAGGAATGTGGTCCAAATACTGGGCTGTTGTTTGGAGACTGAAGTTCCTCTTCTCGTATACGAGTTCATGCCTAGTGGGACCCTTTTTGATCTTATTCATGATCCCAGTTCTGAGTTCCCAGTTTCATGGACCATGCGTTTGAAAATTGCAGCAGAAATATCAGGGGCTTTAGAGTATTTACATTCTGCATCTTCTATTCCTATCTACCATAAAGATATCAAGTCTAGTAATATCCTTCTTCTGTAAAGGAAGAAGCCATGATTGGAGTTGCAAGACTTGCACAAAAGTGCTTGAAATTCAAAGGAAAAATGAGGCCAACCATGAAAGAAGTGGCCACAGAATTGGGGAGTTATAGAATGTGTCAAGTGAATATTGCAAGTGATAAAGATGAAGAAAGTAGAGTGTATGAAGCCAAGGCCATGATGGTCACAGACAGTGAGTACACGTGGACAGATAGAGGTAATGGTAACAGTGTAACCTCTTCAACATCATTAGATACACTTCCATTAATGTTTGCAACAGTTTGAACTTATTTATGTCTATCGATGAAGTTATATGAACCTTAATCGACATTGTTTGAGACCTGTAACAGTCGTGATTAAGCAGTTGATCAACACTCAAAACAGTCAATCGAAGATCAACAAGAATAAGAACAAAAACCAGTGCAAACTCTAATGAAAATCAAACACAAATGAGAAAGCAAGAAGGAACAACGTGGTTCGATTCGTAAAGAACCTACGTCTAAGGAGATGAAGAATAATATCAATAGTAAGCCAAAAGTGTAGAAGAATCAAGCATTAAAGATCTCTCAATCCAACTCTTTACAAGATGATTCACACAGCTTACACACTCTCAAAACCCCTCTCGTTCACAAGCTGTAACCAACCTGTTTCTCTCACTAAGAACTTAGATCTCTAGCTCGCGAAAAGATATTCCAAAAAGATTTTATATATCATGAGAAATACGCGCTCTAAAACTGCTGCTCAACCATTAAGAAAACCGTCTTCAGCTGCCTACAACCTTTCCTTCCAACAGTTTTAACTAACTTTAAAACCCCAATCTGAATACCTTTTATTAGTCAACAACGCTTTTCTCTTCTTTTTCCAAAAAAAACAAAAAAAACCAGAAACAACTTAAACTCTTCATGCATGAACAATTGATTTGAGCTATACTTCATCATTAACCAAGACATGATATCATTTCAAGATTGTAAATTGTGTTTAAACCTCTAATTCAGAAATATGTTCAATTTCAGTAAATTGATGACAAATTTTGAATTTTGTCGGAAAATGTCACGTCCGATATACAATATCCTAAATTAAGGTTTTCGATAACCTAGAAGTGACAAGACAACATGTGTCCATCAATAAAAAATGGACACTGGTCATTGGAAAGCCACAATTTAACGAAATTACATTGAAATTGAATAGATTATTAAATTATGAAACTAAATTAAAAATCGTGATAATTATGAAATTAAAATTGCTAGATACCATAATTATAAAATGAAAACTGATTTTAATCATAACTCTAGATCTATAAAATTAATTAGAAACCCGAACAACAAAAACAAGGTGTCAAAAGCCACCGCTAAAATCCTCAAAGAAACTCATGAATCTAGATTAATAATTGTAAATTCACATGAGACAAGCTCATGTAAATAAATTTACAAGAAGAGAATATCTGATTAAAATTATTTTCAATCTCATAACTTTTCACTTTTTTCTTTCAAATGGTCTCACAATAATCTGATTTTTCAACTTTGTCACATACTCATAAAATTACTCTGATTTGAACTAAAATTAGCTGGAAATTGCATAAAATTACTCTGATTTGAACTAAAATTAACTGGAAATTGCAAAAGTTGATAGAAATTTGTCTCATGTCACTCACATGGTGCCAAATTTGGGGATTTCTGGTTATCAATTATGACCTGGAACAATTTAACTGATGTGAAATTTGCACCCCAACCCAAACTTTAGGTGATATTTGCACCTTTGCTCTTAAAAAAAAAAAAAAAAGAAAAAAAAAAACTGCAATTTAAATGTCCAATGTGACGCACACGTCAAGGAGTTGAGCTCCAACAGCCACATTAGAAAAATTCACCGGGATAAGGCCCAATGAATAAAATTTTAATCTAATTATTTTCTTAAAATATAATTAAATTGCAAAATTACAATATCTTTTGTGTTTTTATACTAAACCCATATATTTACTACCTTGTACTAAAACACTGCAAATAGGAAAATGACATTAAAAGTTGACTTCAAAAGTCTCCCTACAGAACTGTAATTGAAATCATTTTTTTTTTATAAAAGAAGTGAATGTTATACATGTATGGTAGGCATCTACATCTATATAAATATTTAGAAAGATCATAATTAAACTACAATAAAATATCAAATTGAAATCGAAAAAATCATTTCAAATCATAAGCTATATATCCTCAAATTATACTAATAATTATAATCATGAATTTGAAATGAAATCATTAGTTACTAAAATGCTGGTTGCTAAAATTTAGAAAGGAGGAATTCGTCTTTCTTCCAACCTTAAATTTACATCTCTATTATAAAATTAGAGATCTCATCACCTACAGATTAAAGAAACGTAATGTCTGTCTTTATTCCTTAATTTTCATCAGTACTGATTCGTCATTGATCGGATGGTGGTATCGTGGTCATTTTTTTATGTCATTTTTTTTCTCTTTCTAGTTGCTATTTAGCCACTAAATTACATCTCTAATCGACAAATTTCTTGATATGTTGTCTATATTAAAAAAAAAATTAAAATACATTTAAACCTGTATTACTGTTTTTTCCTAATAATAAAAACACCCATATATATTTATTTGATGAGATTAAAAATTGAGGACATCTTGAGCAAGACCTCATCTACAAATATATGTGAAAAAGGTGTATCAAGTCGTAAAGAAAAGTTGGATCAGCAGCAGCTAGCGCAACAATAATGACTAAAATTTCCAGGTCATAATTCCACCGTTTGGAACACGACACCGCTAAACTGTCGCTATCTAAGGTAATTGATTCTCGAACTTTGGAGGGAGATGATTCATGAAACACGTGTTCTTAAACTACAAAAATATGTCTGAATATAATGCGAAAATATTATTATTATTATTATTATTATTATTATTATTATTATTATTATTATTATTATTATTATTATTATTATTATTATTATTATTATTATATTTTTATTTTTTTTCGTGGATGTTTTGAATGATAAATATTATGTAGATAACAATTTATTGTGGTTGGAAAAAAATATTTTCAGATATATGTGTCTTATCAATGTTCCTGTTATTTGTGTGTGAGCTAGAGATGTAAGATTAATTATTTAAAAATAATAATAAATTGTTATTTTTATAGTATATAAAATCACAGAAAATATTTCAATTTGTGTCATGTAACTTAGGTTTTGCTCATTAGTTATTTCTTTATTTTCAATATAATATTTTTCAATTTTGGTCCTCCAAATATCAATTTTTTCCAATATTGGTTTGATTATGCTCGAAATGTCAAATTTTACCTATGTGGACGGTTGAATTGAACAATCCACATCATCAATTTCGACATCCACGTAGATAAAAACCAAAATTCCTAATAAATGGATGAAGATTGAAAAAAATGAAATTGTTAGCGGATCAAAATTGAATAACGTAAAATTTATAATATTAAAGTGGAAAGATAATTTTCCCAAAAAAAAAATATATGTTTTTAAATGTTAGAAAGGAAAAAAAAAAAAAAAGAAAGAAAGAGAAAAATAAAGTTTGTTTTCTAAATTTTAATGATTAACCTCAACTGTAAGATGAAGCTTACTTTGGATGATCAACGTCTCCGATTATTTGCAAAAGCTGGCCTCCTTAACAATTATTTGCAAAAGCCACTAATGAATTTTTATTACATTTCCATTGGATAGTACACTCAACAAAATTTAGAATGAAGCCAAATAAGCAGACCAATGGAAATCTGTTAATTACCATTAATTTAATGATCTTTTAAATTATTGTTTTCTTTATTATTTCTAACTTACTACCTATAGTTTTATTTTTTATTTTATAAATTAATGTATTAAAAAAACAGTTTTTGCGGCCCCGTCCCAAGTAAAATATCTAGCTCGATCAGTCCCTACTGCATGTGATGGATACTACTCTTTCCTATGGATAAGCTAAGAGTAAAAAAAAAAAAAAAAGTAGAAAATGATTAAGGGATAAGATGACAATCAAATAAAGTAGAAAATGATATAAAAGTTGAGATATGTACCAAAAATACCATAAAACTTATAACAATCAAAGATAAGAAATACCTAAAAATATCAGTTTTTTTGATAAAATGATCAAAATAATCTTAGGACATATATGTGCAATCATTGAATAATGACTACTTCTTTGTTTTATTTGATAAATACAGTTCACATTTTTTTCAAAATTAATCAATTAAATCCAATCTAATTGGTTATTAGATCCGGACCCAAAAATAGTATCAGAGTCTAGGTTTATTGAAGAAATAATTTACGATTTATATTTACAATATTGATTTTATGTCTAACGAATGAGAAAATCTAGAAATTATGTATCTTAAAATATTTTCGAGATAACACAAGTTTCAAGACCATCATTTTGATGATGTTCAACAAGGATTGGAACAAAATTATTCCTGATAGTTGAAATTGTTATTTTGAAATGGTGGGAGTTATCTCGAAAATAAACTTACTTGAAATATGTCAATTGGTTGAAATTGTAAAAAAAATGTGAAAGTTCATGTTATATTTGGTAATATTCAAAAAGTTAGTTAAAATTGCAAATTAAATAAAATTTATGATTTTTCTAAGAATTAATCCTAATAATAATAAATAAAAAAAAAGAGTGAGTGGTTTAGGTGTGGGTGATTTGATGTGTCTCTATTTGTATATATTTTATCATCATAATTATCCTTGGTTATAGTCTATTTGTGCTTTAATTGATCTAATTATCATTGTTATGTGTAGGAATGGACCTTTGATGGACTTGGAGGAAAAGTAGGCTTAAAATGATCAAATTATGCTTAAGTTGTGAAGATGGGCTTAATGGGCTTGGGACCACATCAAATGTTCAAGTGGCTTGGTGGAAAAGAAAGGGCAAATGAGACATTTATCTCTTAAATTTTGCAATAGACTCTTATGTCCTTAGAGTTTTAGGTTCTTAAGTTTTGATTAGGGGTAGATAAGACTTTGTTATGTAACCTCTCATCTCTTTCTCTCTCTTGGGAGCCAAGACCCAAGATCATTCTCTCATTCCAATCCATCATTCTCTACACACACATTTAAGTTTTTCTCTCTTTAGTATTTCTCTCAATTTCAAGAAGAATGTTGAAGATTACATTGGAGATGATTAATCAAAGCATGAGTAGCTAATTTCCTTCTCTGATTCAAGGATCGTTTAATTCGATTGCTATCACCGTGAGGTTTTGTGCTTAATTTGGTTTCTTGCTTTATTTCAAGTATTTGTTAATTCATGATCTAATTCCATATAGTGATATATAGTTTGGGTTGATCTGACAATTCGATTTGAATTATATATTGCTAATGCTATCCATGAGTTCTCTTTTATATGTTGTTGGGATGTATGATTGATAAATGATTGGTACTTAGTAGCAATAGGTTGAGTATGTTTTTGCTGGGATTGTGTAATTGCCTAATGAATTAACGAGACTAACGAACCATAGGCTTAGTAATTGCAGCTATCTCGATTATTAGGTTCTAGGTTTCAATTAGGTTCAACTGTTTTCACAAGAACTCAATGCGGTTGTTAATTAATTTGGATCGTGACCAACTTAGTTAATGGCTAGATTTGATTAGATGCTAGGTTTAATCAATTAAATTAGGAAAACGTGGACTTCACTACGGCTTCGTGTTTAGTCTAAAGTTAAATACTTGAACGAACAAGATAACGTTTATAACCCGTGATTAGTGATGCAACCGAGTGTCGACGCCCTTGAATCGGAGTTCCGTAAGATTCTCATTCTCCTCTTCTTTTCATCTTTCGTTGCTTGTTTTATTCGTATTTTATTTGATATTTTCTTAGTGTAGTTTCTTTAGTCTTTTGATAATCAAAAACCCCCCCTTTTGGTTCATTTATGCTCAAGAAGAATTAATCCCTATTCCCTGTGGATCGACCCTACTTCCTATTATACTCGTGTTTTTGCTCATTTTGGAGTAGATTTTATCTTTGTCGGTTATATTAAGTGAGACAGGTCAACCCATAATCCACACTACGTAATTCACATATAAATTAATGAAAATGAATTTGGGTAGTAGATAAAAAAGATCCATCTCACCAATACCATCCATGAGATCGTTTCACACAACTTTTTGTGATAATAAAATTAAATGACCCATTTTTGCCTGCCACTTAATTTTGTTCGTGGAAAAGCAATCAATCAGAGTCTCCTTATAAAAAGGAAATATCTTTATTTGATTTTTGTAAGAAGACTTTTCTTTTTATTCAGGAGACTTTACTTTTTCGACCTCCTCGATGTTGAATGATTGTATCTGGTGCATACATGCAACCTTTTTTATCATATAAATTCATTATGGTTGTATTTGAATTTTTAATGAAAATATAGTTTATGTATACAGGTTCGAATATAGTAAATTCTTCGTAAAATAATTAATTTGCTTGTTTGCAGAGTGAAGGCAGAGTCGAGTGAGTTTCACATTCAAATACAAGTTGGGCTAATTTGCAAATACTCTATTGCTAATCTTTTATGAGTAAGTATTTTGTGAGACTGTCTCATGAATTTTTATTGCATTGCGTGAGACGGGTCAACCCACAACCCAAATCCTATAATTCACATGTTGTTTGTGGATAATAGGGCTCCGTTTACTATAACTATCTGTGAGACCGTCTCACATGAGAGTTTGTGATCTTTTATCAAACATATAAATCGAAACCTGAAAACAGATTGCAGAATTTTTCCAACACTTTCACCATTAAGGAAACCATATATATTTTGACAAACTTTCATGATTTCTTTTTCTGGTAATCGCCTACAAAATTCACACAAGTTAAAAGAGCTTAATTGTATTAGATAAACCTGACAATGGAACTAAATCCACTATTTGAATTTGATGATGAACTTTATTGGTTTTAATTCACATAATGTGTTAATTAATTATTGATCTCATCTTTATACTTAGCGTGTGATGATTATTAATAAAAGTGTATACAGTATAAACCTTACCCCATAAACTATATTAGAGAAGTCGAATGGGCTCAACCAAATAGTTTGTTCACTAAAGTTTAAACTTAATAAAATCGACTTGAATTTCAAATATCCAACTCCACACAATTTGGTCACCTTATTCGGTATATATTTTTTATATACATAATAATAACATTAATAATAATAATATTCGCGCCATTTACAAAACATGAAAACACTATCTCTTCAAAACCGAATTGCCGTACTTAATTGTGTTATAAATTTGAGATTATCATCAGCATATATCGCATTAACTTCAAACCATGTCCAGCAAATATAATTCTCTCATGATCTTCATGTTCTTTTTCATCCACCTTCTTCTTCTTCTTCCACACGCATTTTCCTTGAGTTCGATAGCGAAACCCAATTGCACAGATCGATGTGGGAATGTATCGATTCCATATCCATTTGGAATCTCACCATCTTGCTCTCTCGGACCATCTTTCCGCATCAACTGCACCAATTCTAGCACTCCAAAACCCTACCTGTCGAGGATGTCCTCTATGGAGGGGGCACAAGTGATTGAAATATATCTAAAACCGCCCAAGATTCGGGTCGAGTACCCGAACCTGGCTTTGTCTTGCTATGGTGAGGGAATTGGGAGGAGTTACTATGCTAACTTCGACTTATCATCCACTCAATATTCACTGTCCAATGAAAACTGGCTGACCGCCATCGGCTGCGATGATATGATGGCTGTGGTCGGAGACGTTGGCAGAAGTTTCGGTGGGGGCTGTGTATCATATTGTCAAGACAGAAATGGTGTTAACGGATCTTGCCCAGATAGTGATAGTGGCTCTGAGCTCGGCAATGGATGTTGTCGCACCCCTATTCCAAGAGGTTATCCATATCTACACACTATATCTCTTTTTACAAACTAAAAATTACGTGACTTTTTTTATGACTTTACTATCCATGGCTCTAACAATTTCGCTATTAACTTTTCGAATCAACTATTTTGTTCATTAAATTTTGACAACTCGAAAATTAAGGTTACAGTAGTTTCAACTCGAAAGTACCAATGAGACCAAATTGTACGTGAATTACATGTGCAATCCCAATTTCGGGTTATGTGGATTGAATTCTTTAGATGTGGACTATAATTTTAATTAAAAAACACTTCATGTTAAAAAAAATTAACTTTCAAAGTATAATATTTAAAAATTAACAAGAAAAATAAATATAATATTAAATATTAAAAATATGTTTCTATAATTTTATTTTTGTATTTAACCATTTAATTAAAATAATTCTTCCGATTTTTTATATTAATTTCTATATTTTTAAAATAATATTCACATTTATTCAATTATTATTTCGAATTTATTATCTCAGTTTACTAAATATTTAGTTCATTTGTCAATTTTTCAAAATATAAAGTAACTTTCAAAATTTCTATGATTGGTTTCAGATTTATTAAATTAAATTATTTTTATTTAAAGTAACTTTTCAATTTATTTATTAATTTATCATTTAAACTATTAGTTTATAAAAAAATAGTTCTGGTCTTTATTTAAATATTTACAAATTTATTAAACATGTTTTCAGATTGATTTTATTAAATACTCTTATCAGATTAAATTATCAGATTTTATTTAAATAAATAATTAAGGATTTTAAAATTATTATTTGAGAAAATGAATATTTTAGTTCTATAAAAAAACTCAATTTTCTTGATTAATGAATTTTAATTTATTTAATTATTTTTAATGTATTTTATTTTTTAAGTAAAATTTAAGCAATTAATGTATTTTAAATGAAAATATGATCCAAATGTATGTCACATGTATGGAATTCAATATACATCAGCAAATTAGACCAGAAGCCCGAAATTAGTGTTGCACATACAATTTGGGGTCAATTTGTGCTTTCAGGCTAAAATTGACCTAAATTTCCAAATATTCAAAAGCTAATGGACAAAATTGACATCCCAAAAAGTTAATGGCCAAATTTGTAAGAATGATAAGGCTTAACAAAAATGTATGTTTTGTAAACCAAACATTCATTTCTTCAAGTTATAGCAAAATCCCAAATCAATTTATCAAATCTAGTTCAATTCAACCTTGATTTGATTGAGAATCGAATTAAATTTTACGAAAAACCAGAATTAGAGGACATGCATTGCACATGTGATTTAAGCCTGACTTTTGAAATTTCGGACTAATTGTCTTAAATTTGCTCAAATTCAAAAGTTAGTGTTCTAATTTTAGGATTTAAAAAAATTAATGTCCATAAATGATGAATGAAAAGTTAGTGGCTTGAATTTGCAGTTTCCATAAAATATAGATCTTTTTCTTTAATATCTTTCAACTCTCTTTATTTATTTATTTTTTCACCAGGTAGACTTCATTAGCGTTAAATTGAACTTTATCAGTCATTCTTTCTTGATATCTCTCTCTTTCTTCATGTTTTCTTGGTCACTCTATATATAGAACACACACAGACGCTCTTGGCTCAAAATTCATTGGAGACTGAATGTGCTACATTTTGGGACTATAATTAATTGCAAAACAAATTTTTGTGTTAATTTGTTTGAATCGCATGAAATAGTGTAAAAGAAATAAAAGAATTAGAGTGAAAATAATTTCATAATTTAGGTTTTACTACTGGGTGCAGGCACGACATCCCTGCAAATAAATTTAACAGACGTACGTCAGAACTGGAATCGAAAGAAGAAGCTTTACTCTTGCAGCTACGCTTTTCTGGGGGAGAAGAAGCAGTCTGGGTTTTCGTATCCCTTCACCTACCTCAATATGTCAACCGAGTACGATAGGGACCCCGATATTTCAACCAGTTGCGATAGGCGCCGCCTCCTTCCTTCCCGCCGCGTCCAACCCACCCCCATTGTTTCAACCAGTTGCTATAGAATTAGAGATCATAATGTGGTGGCAAGCATTACGGCGCCGGTGGTGCTGGACTGGAGGATTATCGGGGCTCAGAGTTGCGAAGAAGCTATGATGAATAAAAGTAGCTATGCATGTCAATCCATTAACAGTATTTGTTTAACTGCTAATATTGGAGGATACTTCTGCAAATGTTCCAAAGGATACGAGGGCAATCCATACATCACCCAAGGATGCAAAGGTTAATTAATTATATTCCTCTCTCTCTCTCTCTATCTCTCTCATAAAGTGTGTAGAATTTCATATATATGGTAATTATGTGCAGATATTGATGAATGTGGAAATCCAGCTCTTAATAATTGTGAGAATCACACAATATGCATGAATACTGAAGGGTCTTTTAAGTGTTTGTGTCCAAAAGGATACCATGGTGATGGCAAACAACACGGTTCTGGTTGTACTAAGCTTCCGGCTCCAAAGATGCTCATTGTATCTATAGGTCTGGGCTCTGGAATGGGATTTCTACTACTTCTCTTTATGTGTTTTTCACTGCATAAGATATTGAAAAGGAGAGAGAAAAAATTGCGCAAAGAGAAATTCTTCAAACGAAACGGTGGTCTTCTCTTAAAGCAGCAAACAAATGAAGGTACAATTGGCCAAACCAAACTTTTCCCTGCAAAAGAGTTGGAGAAAGCCACTGATCACTTCAATGAAAGCCGAATTCTCGGACAAGGAGGACAGGGCACAGTTTACAAAGGAATGTTAACTGATGGTAAGATCGTGGCCATCAAAAAGTCGAAGCTAGTTGATGAGGACCAGTTGGGGCAGTTCATAAATGAGGTTGCATTACTAACACAAATCAATCATAGGAATGTGGTCAGATTGTTAGGTTGTTGTCTGGAGATTGAGGTTCCTTTACTCGTATTCGAATTTGTGCCCAATGGGACCCTTTTTGATCTCATTCATGAGACTAATACTGAATTCCCTGTTTCATGGACTATGCGTCTCAAAATCGCTGCAGATATAGCTGGAGCTTTGGCCTATTTACACTCTGCATCTTCAGTGCCAATCTTTCATCGAGATATCAAGTCTAGCAACATTCTTCTAGACGAAAAATACGTTGTCAAAGTATCAGATTTTGGAATCTCCAAGTCTTTTACAGAGGATCAGACTCACTTGACCACTATGGTTAAAGGGACAATGGGATATTTGGATCCTGAGTATTTCCAGTCGAGCCAATTTACAGAAAAGAGCGATGTCTATAGCTTTGGAGTAGTTCTTCTGGAACTTTTGACGGGACAGAGGCCGAAATCTTTAGCAGCACGGTTTCTTGAATGCATGGAAGCAAACAATCTTGAGACGATTTTAGATCCTCAAGTTGTGGAGCAAGGTAGAAAGGAAGAGATAATTGCAGTTGCAGGGCTTGCAAAACGATGTCTGAATTTGAATGGGAAAATGAGGCCCAACATGAAAACAGTGACCACAGAGTTGGAAAGTTTAAGGATATCTCAAATGCCTTCAACTGTAAAAGATGAATGTAAAGAAGCCAAACCCATCATGATTTCAGACATTGAATACACGTGGACAGCTAGTATCAACAGTGAAGCCTCGTCTTCATCAGCAGATACACATCCTTTAATGTTTGCAACTGTGTAAATATTTTGGTGTTTATTTTGTTGGATTGATCGTATATATTGTTTTAGTAATCCTAGTTCAATTAAGAGTGCAATCCTTTTCTCTTCGACCGAATCAGAAGTTTGTGTGCAAATATTTTGGGTCATTTCATTTATACATTGGGCCTATCTTGCTGGACTTGAAGAATTAACAATTGGGGTTTTTCTTTTCTTTTCTTTTCTTTTTTTTAATTTCTCAATTTTGTTGAACCTGAAAAATTGTAAATAGAGTTTGAAGAAATTGAGACATTCAATTTTTTTTTCTATTTTATAATTATGTATTTAGAATGGGCCATAAATTTGTATTTTGATCTACTAATTTTTATTTGAAATTAAAAGTTGATATTATAAATCAAATGGAGTTATTACAATCAGCTTCCAATAAAGCATGAATAAAATTTGGAGCAATTAAAAAGGATCCAAGACAAGAATGAGACATGGGTGCACATGCTAATGTATGTGCAACTCGATTAGCTCAAACTTGAGTTTAACAAAAACCTCATCCATAAGAGAGCGATGAGATGAAGCGACCAAACTCACAAAAATCTAGAGATGAAGTATTAATAGCCTCAACCACAACCTTTGAGTCAGACTCCACAATAACATTTGTATATCCCAAACTTTTAACCCAACTGAGAGCCTCCTTAATTGCGAAAGCCTCTGCTTCTTTAACAAGTGCAGGTGCTTAGAAATCTGACAAGCAATGAATCCTCCATCAGACCATCCCTATACCAAAATGACTGTTGCCCCCATGAAAACCTGCATCAACATTACACTTGAGAAATGGTTGTTGAGGTTTCTTCCATAAGACATCATCATGTATTGATGTGGAGGAACCAGCCTGCACCAATTATGCAAGGTTGCAAAAGCAAAAGCAACTGTTTTCTCGACTGACCATGAAACCCCATTCCAAAGACGATCATTTCTTGATTTCCAGATCCCCCAAAGAACCATGACAAACTTTGTCCCAAGACTTGGTGTTAAAGTGCTCCAGAATATGAAAGTCAAGTTTTCAGGCACTGATGACACATCTGATGCAAGCCCGGAGCTATCCCAACAACTGATAGCAAAAGAAGAAGAAGAAAATAGATGCAAAACATGTTCATCAGCACCATCACAATTTACACAACTTTGGGGGACCTCAACATGTCTTTCTCGTAACCGCATACGTGTAGGAAGGAAATTTTTGTTCTAATAATAGTTTAATATTATTTGTTCACTAAATGTGGTTTATGTAACATGTCATGTAACTACAATCACATATACACCATTGTGGGTACTATATTTTCATGATGAATTTACTTAATTTCTTCATGTGCTCAACTAGATTAGAAAATAAGAAACACCTTCCATTTCAAAATTAGTGTCGTTCTAAAGTCTAAATTTTGTTTTAAATTAAATATCATTTTAGACTTTTACACAATTTTATTCCCAAATTACCCCTTCCAACATTTTTTACCTAAAATTTAGAGATTTAATATGATACTTTTTAATAATAACGTATTAATTATATAATGTAAATATATTACTGCATTTACTTAAAAATATTGTATATTTTACTTGATAAAATGTTTTTATTACTTCAATGAATGTATTACATAAATGTAATAATTATAACACATAAAATGTTACTCCATTTATATAAAATATTACTTTTTACTGACATATAATATAAATGTATCACTCACATAACTAAAAGGTCATACTCGCATTACTAAAAGTTATTATTAAAATATATTACATGTTTGTCAGTACACAAACATACATAAGAGAGTGCGAGTGCGGACAAGTAATGCCTGGAGCATGTGCTTTGAAAATGGATTGGGTTGAATTGTTTGAATCCTAAATATGTGCACCTATTGCATAAATATTTTAGTGAAAAATATATATTCTTACATAAGTGTTTCGATCATAGATTAGCTGGTAGATTATTGACTCAATATTCTCAGTCGAAATTTCTAATTCAATATGAATCATTTTACCTTATCGATATGGATTTTAATCGAAGTAGTTTTGGTATATTGAGTTTTGAAAGAAATATACACAAATTTTTAATTGATTTTTTCTACACTTTATATTTTCTTTCAAAAAAAAAAAAGATAAAGATAAAGAAAAAAATGGATTTCTGTCTATTTAGTCTAGTGGTGCCCACGGTTCGCCGGAAACCGGAACCGGCCGGTTCGAAACCGGCGGTCAACGGTTCGGGGAACCGTTGACCCGGTTCCGGTTCCAAACCGGAACCGTAAACCGGATTCATCCGGTTCGATTTCGGTTCGAGTTTTGCAAAACCGTGAACCGGCGGTTCCGGTTATTATTATTATTTTTTTTTCATTTTATGATGAATGGGTTAGCGCCACGTGTCCGTCGGAGCTCCGGTGAAAAGTAGCCGTTGTCGCCGGATTCCGGCGAAAAAGAGCCGTTGCCGTCGGAACCGGCGGTTCGAAGCCGGTTCGAACCGGCGCGGGTTTTTTTTTTTTAAAAAAGTTACCGTTGGGACACGTGTCACGCCAGGATCACTCGACCGTTGGAGATCAACGGTCGAGATTTAAGAACCGTTGTAAACCGGCAGTTAACCGGCGGTTCGAACCGCCGGTTCCGGCGAATTTTTTTTTTTTTTTTAAATTTCTATAAATACCCTCCTCCCCCCATTCAATCCTCACACCATTCCAACACTTCTCTCTCAATTCGAAAGTTGAAATTCAATTCTCAATTCTAAAGTTTCAATTCTCAAGTTTTTTTTTTCAATTCTCAATTTACGATTCATTCGAAAATGTCTCGAAGAGGTTCTTCTTCCGCCGGTTCTTCTCACCGAGGAAAGGCACCGATGCCTCCACCACGAGATGTTGAAGTCGATGATCTTATCGATCAATACACTCCCCACTCTCATTGGAGTGAGGAGTACGCCAATTTGGAGGAGGCTCTCGGACCTTCGACCGCCGCCGACTTTGCCGAAGTGGAGGAAGAGCAGGAGCAACCGGAGGCCCGTCCAACTCAAGAGAGTGACACACGTAGCCGAACCACTTCGACACTTCGAAGTGATATTTTCTCCATACATTTTAAAAAGGAGAAAGTATCAAATTCGAACGTGGACTTCACGGTGACGTGCAACTACTGTGGAAAGAGCTACAAGTTCAAGGCCGGAGGGGGCTACGGAACGTTCAACAACCACATCATCAAGAAACATCCGGATAAGATGGGTAATGACCGCTCTCAAACCCATCTTCCTCGACAAAATGCCGGTTCCAGTGGGGGAACCGGAGGTAACGACCCTAACTTCCTTCATAAATTTAGTCAATTAACTCATAGGAAAGGAATGGCCGAATTGATTGCTAAAAAACATCTTCCTTTTCAATTTCCAACTGACGATGATTATGAAGAATTTACTTGTGAAGTTTTTCAACCCGCTAGTAGAAGAATATCTAGGAATACCGTCACACGTGACATAGAAAAAATTGTAGGTGAATATAAATATGCTTTAATTGGAGAACTAAAAAATTTAACACAACGAGTATCTATTTGTTGTGATGTGTGGAAAGATCCTTACGGAAACCATGATTATTTAGGAGTAACATGCCATTGGATAGATGATGCATGGAACGTGCAAAAACGATTAATTGCCTATGTCGAATTTGATGAAAAACATAGTTCTGTAGCAATTGCTAGAAAAATAATAAAAATTGTTAATGATTATGATATAGTTACAAAAATATTTTCGATTGGTTATGATAATGCCGCTCCTAACACCGCTAGTATACCCACATTAATGGAATTTTTTAGGCCTCCAATAGATGGTAGACCTTTTCATATTCGTTGTGTACCCCATTGTTTGAATTTGTGTGTACAAGATGGATTAACCGCTTTGCATGATAAAATCTCACCTATTACGGATGCAATTCATGAAATTGCTAAATCAACACAATGGCATAAAAAATGGGCAAGATTTTGTAAAAATAATGGAATGGAAGTTAAAAAATTTATATTGGACGTAAAACATAGATGGAATTCAACTTATTATATGCTTCAAGATTCTTATAATTATAAAGAATTGCTAATTGAATTTTATAAAGAAAACCCACATGAATTGATATATTTGAATAGCAACTCTTGGGATGCATGCATTAATTTAATAGCTCTTTTAAAAAATTTTGACGAAGCCACTAGAGAATTAAGTGGCACTTATTATCCTACTTCTCCATTAGCCTTAGATAATTGTGTTAAAATTGCTTTAATTTTGAATGAATATTGTGCATGTCCTATTATAGGTGACACTATTATAGCAATTAAAGCAAAATGGTTAAAATATTTTCACGAACTTCCCGATATATTTTTAATAGCTAAATTATTAGATCCTAGGATTAGAGAAGATGGTCTAATCGAATTATTACGCATGTATTATAGTGCTTTGTTCCCCCATTTTTTGTTATCCGATTATGATGCGGTTGACTATGTTCCAAATTATGTAGAAGTTGCAGCTAGAGCTAAAAACTATTTGTATGATTTATTTAAAGAATATAAAACCTCATTAGGGGATGATTGTGGGGATAATTTAGGTGCTCAAAATGTAGGTGGTAGTAGTAGTTCTTCACATAATCCATATAATGTTAGTGGTCTTAATGCATTTTATGATTTTTATGATAACCGAACACAAAAACGCGCTAGGGGGTCTAATCCCACACAAGAATTAGATACATATTTAAGTTGTACATTTGAATTTATTTCTTTTGAAAACTCTGTGGATCTTTTGAAGTGGTGGTCAAAGAGGATCAACACTTATCCTATTTTAAGTCATATTGCGAAGGAGATTTTTGCAAGTCCCGCCTCCAACGTTTCCGTCGAGTGCGCCTTCTCCAAAGGACGACATATGTTGAATCCAAAAAGGGCAAGATTGACCGTAGAGAATGTTCAAAACATTACTCTACTTGAAGATTGGCTTCGAGCAAAGAAACGTCAACAACATCTAGATTTATCTGTCTTTGATGACGATGGCCCCGACGAGTATGGCTACGATTCCAACACATCCTCCTCCACCGGAACTAATGGGTAAGTTTGAGGTAAGAGAACTACGTGAGCTTTGATTCCCTAATTCAATTTAGGGATACGTAGGCAATTTCATTCTAACTTTGATATTCACTTTCAAACTTAGAATGAAACTCAAGCTCTTTCATTTTTATTTTTTTTTTACTTCTCTTAATTGTAATGAGCAAAGAATGTTGTGTGGTAGATGATGTGTCTCAAAGAAAGGAGGAGATAATAAGATGTGTCTTAGATGCACGTCTTATTATGTCCTCCTTTCTTTGAGACATATCATCTACCACACAACATTCTTTGCTCATTACAATTAAGAGAAGTAAGAACTAAGAACTACGTGGGCTTTGATTCTCTAATTCAATTTAGGGATACGTAGGCAATTTTATTCTATATCAAACTTAGAATGAAACTCAAGCTATTTCATTTTTTTCCTCTTTCAATTTGTAATTTGTAAGTTGTAATTATTTTTTATGTTTGTAAGTTGTAATTTTTTTAAATTCAAACTTAGAAGTTTGTTGTTTGTAAGTTGTAATAATTTTTTTTTAATTCAAACTTAGTGTTTTATACTTTTGAAGTTGTATATTTTTTAACATATAAATACATTGTTTAGTAAAAAAAAAAAAAAAACCGGAAAAACCGGCGGTTCGAACCGAAACCGGCGGTTGAACCGCCGGTTACAAACCGGAACCGGAACCGAACATACCCCGGTTCGGTTCCGGTTCGACCCCTGCCGGTTTTCCGAACCGCCGGTTCGGAACCGGAACCGGCGGTTTATACGAACCGGACACCACTAATTTAGTCTCACTTAAATAAAATGGTATCTGTTATTCTTTTTCAATGTAAATCGATTCCCATGAGTCTTGGTAAAGAAAATAAAAAATAATAATAGTAGTAGTATTAGTACTGATGATGATGATGTGTTTCTTGATTTCAGTTTTTTTTTTTTTTTTTTGTTAATGAATCGTATGCTCTTTTCTGTTCCAACAAAAGTCATCCTTTTATTATGATGTGGGGGCATAGATATTACTTGGTCACGTATGATACCTTAAAGTATGAATTATGTATATCCAAATTTGTAAACTATGGCAAAGAACAAGCTAGAGATAAAAAAAGGCATAATGTAGTGAGCAAAACAAACAGTACTAAAAAGACCAATTAATTACTAGTTATGTCGCAAATGAATTTTGTGACGACTAGCATAATGTAGTTCTAATTAAGTATATATCAAAGTACACAGAGAATTTTGATGACCATATCCTCCCATTTTTCTACTTAGCTATTAAGCATGATATATGTCAGCCAAAAAAAGTAAACGACCCTTTGATGAAGTATACACATGCAGATGTGGCAGTAGCACGTGCAGATCACATGCAAAGTCATGTAGACGTGGCAGTAGTTAGTTAGCTCATTTTGTTGTAGCTTAGCTAGCAAATTATCACATCTATAAAAGGAATTGTATCTCACTTTTGTAATATGATTTTTGTTGAATGAGAATTATTTTACTTGCTTTACTCAGCTGATCAATTCGATCTTAGCTAGGGTTTTATATAATTCTACATGGAAGAATCATTACACATATGTTTGATTGCACCTATGTCAATTATCCATGATCCAGCCTGCAACTTCTCCATCATTTTATCTGGTTATTCTGATGCAGACTGGGGATCTTGCAAAGATACTAGAAAATCTTTAACTGGATATTGCGTTTTTCTTGGTTCTTGCTTGATTTCATGGAAAACTAAGAAACAACAAACCGTTTCCAAAAGCTCTGCAGAGGCTGAGTATCGAGCTTTAGCAGCTACAACCTGTGAACTTATTTGGATTCATTACTTAGCTTCTGATTTACAAATTTTAATCCCTACCCCCATTGATCTCTTTTGTGACAATAAGGCAGCCATGCATATAGTTGAAAATCCAGTTTTCCATGAGCGTACGAAACATCTTGATATTGATTGCCATATTGTTCGAAATAAGTTTAAGGATGGTTTTCTTCATCTTCTGCATGTCAACACAAAGCTCCAACTTGCTGACATTTTTAATGAAATACTTGGGCCTACTCAGTTTCAGATGTTATTGTCCAAGCTTGGGTTTCTTCCTACTCCAAGCTTGAGGGGGGGATGATGAAGTATACACATGCAGATGTGGCAGTAGCACGTGCAGATCACATGCAAAGTCATATAGACGTGGCAGTAGTTAGTTAGCTCATTTTGTTGTAGCTTAGCTAGCAAATTATCACATCTATAAAAGGAATTGTATCTCACTTTTGTAATATGATTTTTGTTGAATGAGAATTATTTTACTTGCTTTACTCAGCTGATCAATTCGATCTTAGCTAGGGTTTTATACAATTCTACACCCTTGAATATCAAACTTTGATTTTTCCTAAAAAAGAAAAGTTTGTACTTAATCAAATTGCCACTTAAATAAAGATCAATTTAACCAACTAGGGTAACAAATTATAACCATTACATCATATCTATTTACAATGTTTTATATATTCAGTCAATGATATTGAAGCCAGAGTTTACTTTGTATGATCATCCTGGTCGGTTTGTCAGACCAACAAAGATAAAATCCTACTCCGAAATGAGCAAATGAATGAGTATAACGGCAAGTAGGGTCGATCCACAGGGAACAATACTTAATTCTTTTAAGCATAAAACGAACCAAAAAGGGGATGATATCTACTAAACTAATGAAGCTAAACTAACTAAACTAAGAAAACATCAAATAAAATACGAATGAAATAAACAACGAATGATGAAAAGAAATAGGGGAGAGATTAACCTCACGAAGCTCCGATTCAAGGATGTCGACATTCGATTGCATCATCGATCATAGGCTACAAATAGCTTCTTGCACATTCAAGCATTTAACCTTAGACTAAACACGAAGCCGTAGAGAAGTCCATGTTTTCCAAATTTTAATTGATTGAACCCAGCATCCAATCAAAACTAGCTATTAACTAATTGGCGCGTTTTCCAAATTAATTAACAACCGCATTAAACTCCGATGAAAACAGTTAAACCTAAACTGAAACCTAGAACCTAATAATCAATATAGTTGCAATTACTAAGTTTATGATTTTGTTAGTTCCATTGATTCATTAGGCAATTACACAATCCCAGCAAAAGCATAATCAACCTATTGCTACTAAGTACCAATCATTCAACAATCATACATCCCAGCAACATATAAAAGAGAACTCATGGATAGCATTAGCAATATATAATTCAAATCGAATTGTCAGATCAACCAAAACTATATATCACTATATGGAATTAAATCATAAATCAACAGATACTTGAAATAAAGAAAGAAATAAAATCAAAAACAAGACCTCACAATGATAGCAATCGAATTAAACGACCCTTGAATCGGAGAGAAATTTAGCCACTCATGCTTTGATTAATCATCTTCATGTGAATCTTCGAGATAAAAACTAGAGAGAGAAAAACTAGAATTTGTATGTAAAGAATGATAGGAATGATAGATAATATCTTCTAGCCCTAATGAATCTAAAGAACTAAAATACTAAGCCCTAATGAATCTAAAGAACTAAAATACTAAGTACATAAAAGTCCATTACAAAATATGAGAGATAAATCTTTTCTTTGCCCTTTCTTTTCCTCCAAGCCATTAAGCATTTGATGTGGTCTCATTCAAGTCCATTAAGTCCACTTTCACAACTTAAGCATAATTTGATCATTTTAAACCCAATTTTCCTCAAAAGCCCATCAAAGGTCCATTCTTACAAATAACAATGATAATAAAATCAATTAAAGCACAAATGGACTATAATCAAGGATAATTATGATGATAAAATACATACAAATAGAGACACATCACATCCCTTAAAAATAATAAAAGTTCAAAACTAATTTATATTTTGAAATGTCTTTATTTTTAGCATAATATTAAAAACAAATTAATTATGGTCTTCTAACAGAGGTCGTGCATGCACTCTCTAGTCATCTAAGTTCACAAATTAAAATTTTAATTCGTTAGGTTTCAATTATGCAACAAAAAAACTTATATGACCTTGGAATTGCAGACTCAAATGTTGGCAAAACGGACCAAATGTGCATAATTTCAAATGTGAGTAACCAAATCTATATAAGTCGTAAATTTAGTGGACAAAAAGTGAATAGTGCTTAGTTAATGGATTAAATTTAAAAATTCTCCTAATTAAAAAGAAATGAAACATGCTTACGTATTCTTGATCAACTTGCACAGTACTCTGAATTATTCTGCTGCAATTTGTTGGGTTTAATCTAATTTTCCCTACATCAATTTAATAAGTCAAGTTTGTATTAACTAACAAAATGCATAAACCTGATAATGGAGAGCCCGCAGAAGTTTGCATAGTTAATTCAAGGGAAATATCCCAATTTTCACTTGTTATAAGTTGGACGTATTGTGCACTTTTTGTCATTAATTTTTACATATTCCAATAATTCAATTTTAATCATTTAACTATCACATTTTTTCGATTTTCCTCGAAATGTCAATGTATACTCTATACTTCATGTTAATAAAGCTGCAATCAAAGAAAGTCTTCTACGTAAAAAAAAAAAAAAAAAGGAAATAAAGTCTCCTTAAAATAACTAATAAAAGGCGAGCTCTGCAATCCACTAGCTATATATATTATATTAATCTTTTTAGCTAGTTAAATCATCTTTTTACGACCTCCTCAATGTTGTAACTGGTGCATATGTGTTACTTTTTTATCATATAATTTATTTATGGGTGTGTGTAAATTTGTAATGAAAATGCCGCAGGAGATCTTCTATTATATTTGGTGTTATATTTTTTATTTCAAAATAATCATCACGTGTCACATGTATTCGATAACATCACTATTTAACACATGTCATCTATTAAATGTTATGAAACATGAGATGTAATATCAAATATAATAGAGGATCCAATCCATGAAAATACAGCGATGTAGACCGTTCGAATTTACTATAGTACTAAATTCTCCCTAAAATAAAATTGCCTTGTTAATTAAGTTTCACATTCCATACAAGAATTGGGCTAATTTGCAACATCCTCTATTGCTAATCTTTTATCAAGAATATGAATCCAAAACTGAAAGAAGCTTTTGTTGAATACCAAACTTGATCTGTTTTTTCCTCCATGAGAAAATCTCCAATTGGTCATAGTGATCCCCCTCAAAATGTAATCATGCACTTGTGGGGCAAGAAATTTATTATATCCTATTTTCTTTACTACATGAGGTCTCGTGCCAGCATATTTTTTTTAAAAACAATTCAGCCATAGAAAAAGAATTATCCTTAAACCCCTAATTAAATGTTTCTAAAAAAAATTCTACATTTATTTATATTTAAAGAGCTAATTAAAAATTGCACACTAATAATTTGTTCTTGCCACTGCTTTCTTTTTTCTTTTTTTTTTTTTTTAATCAGATCACGGGCATCACACCCAATATTAAGAGGTTTTTATCTTTTTAGCAGAAGACAAAATTGTTGACGGATAAAAACCGTTAATAGTAATTATCATCAAACAATCAATGTAAATTATGTTTAAGGAGGTTAAAATGAGATAAATATAGATGAAAAGTGGATGAGTAAAAGAGAGAGGCCTCTCGGACCTTTTCTTGTATTTTCTTTCTTATAAAGCAACCTAGAAAGGCTTAAAAATAGGACAACATGAGAACTATGAAAGGTCGGTCAGTTTTCTACTTGAGCTATTTAGGAGCTACTTTACATTAAATTGTCAATCCCTTCTTACAATTAATGCACTTTTATTTATAGTTGTATGTGTTTGAAATGATTTAGCGTTATAATCCCTTGATCATGCTTACATTTAATGTGATTGTCATCTTGACTTGATTGACTCCATGCTTAGACATGATGGTTGGTAAGAGTGAATGAGAGGATCTGCTTCCACCATATTGTTGTCAGAGAGGTGCAGGCGATTGGTTGGTAGATTCTTCCAATGGTCGGTTTTTCATTATCCTGTTTGGACGTTCTCGTTGGCAGTCGCTTTTGGAAGTTGCTCATAAATGATTTGAAATCAATTGACCATGAGGAGTGGTCGGTTCGTCTCAAGGCCTCTTTAGGGTCGGCTCTTTAATTTTAATGGAAATCTTAATTCCTAACTTATCCCATTGCGGGTATAGATTGGTCGGTAAATTCCTTCATATATTTATTCTTTAGGGGTTGATTGGTCGGTAGATTCCTTCATATAGTTATTCTTTAAGCGATTAAAGTATATTTCTTTGCATAAAAGTATATTTCATGAAAGTAAAGAAAGAATAAATCACCCATAACATATAAAAAAGACATGTCGAAGACTATATATAGTTGCTTTTGCAATAAATAAAAAATTACAGTAAACAAAAGAATCTAACAAAACTAAATGAGTTATTTAATTTGAGATGTTAACAATCAATCCACAAAATAACCAACAAATCATAACGTTTTGAGATTTGGATATTGATTAGCGACCAAAGTATACAAAAACTTTCATGATTTAAATAGTAAATATTGATATATGAATTTAATTCGTTTTTGCGTAACAATCTGCAAACCACTTAAATTAAAGAGATTAATCGCATGAGACAAAGCATCACCAAGTAGTAAAACTGTACACATCAGGTAAATCTCACTTCCATAAGTCCATGCAATTGCATAAACTATAATGTACGAGCCCAACCAAATAGCTAGTGTGCTTATTAAAGAGGTTTAAACTTGATATCAACCTCAATTTCAAATATTCAATTGTGTCGATCTGCTTAATTTGGTCAAAGCTGATCTCTTAAAAACCCCGAATTATAAATTTGAGATTATCAATTATATTGATCTGCTCTTGATCAGCATTGCATACAATTTCAAATTATGTCCAACAAATATAATTCTCGCATGATCCTTTTCATCCTCATTCTTCTTCTTCTTCCACATGCATTTTCCTTGAGTTCAATAGAGAAACCCAATTGCAAGGATTGATGTGGGAATATATCGATTCCATATCCATTTGGAATCGGATTATCTTGCTCTCTCGGACCATCTTTCAACATCAGTTGCCACAATTCTACCAGCTCCACTGCAAAAGCCAACCTGAACAACATGAACTCCACACAAGTGATTGGAATATACCTCGACTCGCCCCAAATTCAGGTCATTATTTTTATTTTTTATATTGATTGAATAATTCACCCCTCAAAATAAATATATTTGTATATATATGTTTTTACAAAAATACTATAGGGAAATTTTAATTGGAAACTCTATTTCTGTTGACGACAAAAAAACATGAATGCTAACGATGCGGATGTGATGCTTAAAATTGAGAATTTATATTTAATGAAGGGAAAATTGATATATATGTGGGGAAAAAATAATTGATTCATGTGCTCCAAATTGGTTGGGGATTTTTTTGTTTAGTGAGTATCACATATATCAATTCTCCCTCACAATCGAAACCCGGCACACGAGATCTTCTATTATACTTGATGTATGTTACATCTTTTATTTCAAAATAATCACCACATGTCATGTGTATCCGCTGACATTACTATTTAATACATAACGTGTATAAAATGCTATGAAACATGATATGTACCAACAATCATAATAGAGAATAGGGTTACGCAACATTCATGTCATTAAAAAATTGAACAAAAATATGAAAATATTTGAAACTTAAAAAACCATTATAAAAACAGTAAATTTAGTGGTTTAAAAATAGATAGACGACCTTATATATGACCAATATTCAAAAAAAAAAATTCCAAATATATATTCTCGTTACATTTGAATTTATTGATTTTTATTTTTGGTTTTTGCGTGGAAATCACATCCTCATTCAACTCTAATAAAAAAATATTCTTGTTGTATTTTTCATTTTTGTTATAATTAAGTGCGAAACAATTAAAATTCTTATGGGACAAAATGTGCTAATTTGAATCACAAGAAATGAAGTGCAAAAATGTGTACAAAATGTATTAAGCTTTTATTATGGAACAAAAATGACAATATGTTTGAAAATTAATCTTTTTAGTACTGGCAGGCACGACATCCCTGATTATAAATTTAACAGACGTAAGTCAGAACTGGCAGCGAGAGAGAAAGCATTACCTGAATAGTTCAACCCTGTACGATGACTTCTCCGCCTTTGTAGATGCAATGCAGAATAGCAGTAGCTATGCTTGTCAATCTAATCACACTTCTTGTTCATCTGCTGCAGATATGGATGAATGTGCAACTCCAAAACTTAATTTTTGTGAGGAGCACAAATGCATGAACACTGAGGGGTCTTATAACTGTTTGTGTCCAAAAGGATACCATGGTGGTGATTACAGACGGTGGGTACTGTTTACAAAGGAATATGTTATCCGACGGTAAGATCGTAGCAATCAAAAAGTCAAAGCTAGTTGATCAGGATCAGTTGGAGGAGTTTATAAATGAGGTTGCATTGTTATCACAGATCAATCATAGGAATGTGGTCAGATTATTGGGTTGTTGTCTTGAGATTGAGGTTCCTCTGCTCGTATTCGAATTTGTGCCTAATGGGACTCTTTTTGATCTCATTCATGAGACTAATACTGAATTCCCTGTTTCATCATGGAACATGCGTCTCAAAATTGCTGCAGATGTAGCTGGAGCTTTGGCCTATTTACATTATGCATCTTCAGTCCCAAACTTTCATCGAGATATCAAGTCTAGTAACATTCTTCTAGACGAAAAATACGTTGTCAAAGTATCCGATTTTGGAATCCCCAAGTCTTTTACAGTGGATCAGACTCACTTAACCACTATGGTTAAAGGGACAATGGGGTATTTGGATCCGAGTATTTGCAGTCGAGCCAGTTTACTGAAAAGAGCGACGTTTATAGCTTTGAAGTGGTTCTTCTGGAACTTTTGAAGGGACAGATGCCGATATTTTTAGTAACACGGTTTCCTGAATGTATGGAAGCAAACAATCTTGAGACGATTTTAGATCCTCAAGTTGTGGAGTAAGGTAGAAAGGAAGAGATAATTGCAGTCACGATGGACCCAGGATTTTAACTCAGAGTCCAAGTTTACTAATAAAAATAAATACAGTAATTTTAAATTAAAAGTTTACATTTATCATGATATCAATAAAGTCTTATATTAAATTAGAGCAACCACATTGATTCATTTTTGTGTGTTTTTAATTAAAACAAAAGGTGTGTTAATTAATATAGGTGTATTTTTATGTAATTAGTGTGTGTTAAGCTCTAAGGGCACTTACAATGGTGATAAAAATTCTCAGTTATAGTTAACTCTCTCTCCTCCACCTGCCCATCCACATCATCATTCTTTTAACTATAACTCACTTTTTATAACTCCTCCAACTCTATCATTGGTTAAACACTATTTGGATATCAATAATCAAATCACATCTTTTATCCAAATAAACTTATATTTAATTTGAGAATTTTTATCTAAAATAATTTTTTATTTACGAAATTGTGAATAAAATAAATATCAATTTTTAAAAATTTATATTTTTTCATTATATTGTTAATGAAATATTATTAATTTTTTTGTTAATATTTGGAAGAATTATTAAAAAATCAATTTATTTTGCCTCTCCAAAAATATATAGTTGTAAACAATTATTATAAATTTAATCAAATAGTACATCAAATTAAACAAAAACTTAATGAAGTAGTACATTTTGATTTGGTACACTTTTATATTTTTTTCTCAAATTTAATTAAATAATATATTTAAAATTGAGTTAATAAGAAAAAATAAATAATAAAATTATTGGTTATCTCAAAAATTGGAAAAAAAAAATAAACGAAAAAAGTAAGAGAAAGAACAGACTCAATTTTTAATAAAGTAAAGTAAATGAAAGACAAAAACAAATCAATTAATGTCAAATTAGGAAAAAAAGAAAAAAGTTGTTACGCACATGGGCTCCTGAGCGGCTGAGCCTTCCATGCGCCAGTGTGGCACTTTCAATGCACGCGCCAATGAGAAGATTGCGTATAATTACGCGCTGAATTTTCCTTTCTTTTTTTTTTTTTTTTTAACTCAGTTCAACATAGTGAACCAGCAATCTCATGAAGGGTATTAACTAGTCACCATCAAATGCCTACAAAGGAGCATAGTTATAGTTAGCTAACTATAACTGAATTTTTTTAGCATTGTAAGGGCACCCACATTGATTCATTTGTGGGTGTTTTTAATTAAAACAAAAGCTGTGTTAATTAATGTAGTGTGTTTTTATATAATTAGTGTGTGTGTTAATAGGGCACAAATACCAATTCATTTTGAGGTGTTATTAATTAAAACATGTGTGGTGTTAACTAATGTGGGGATGTTTTTAAGTGTGTGTTTTTGTGTAAGTATGGGTGTGTTAAGATGTAAGAATAGCATTCTTGTCCCCTTTGTAATTATTAGCTAATGGTTGGAAAGAGTGTGTATTTTAGTGGATAAAAATAATAGAATAAAAATTAGTGGATAATGGGACCCACATGTAATGATTGCATTTGTGTTAAATTGATGTAAATTTGTGACAAATTGATGTTGATGTGTGTTTTTAAAAAGTAGATGTTTTTAATTAGTGTGTTGTCATGTGGGCTCCACACAAAAATGGTGTGCTAAAAATCAATTAATGTTGTGTGATTTTGCATTCTCTCTCTTTGTGTAAAATTGATGTAGGGGTGTGTTTTTAAAAAGTAGATGTTTTTAATTAGTGTGTTGGCATGTGGGACCCACACTAAAATTGTGTGCTAAAAACTTATTGATGCGGATGCCCTAAATGCTCTAAGAATGAATTCTTGTCCCCCATTTTAATTATTGCTAATGATTGGATGCATTGGATTGTGTGTATTTTTTTTTCCCCTCCTCATTTCATTATATTTATTTTCATTACTTTTTCTATACAAACAAATGATTTTTTTTCTTTCCTATACAAACAATTTATCATTTTTGTATTATTTATACATTTTAATGTGAGTTGAAATTTTTTAATGTCATAATTAATCAATTCTCTATACAATTTGCACTAAAAAAATATACAACAAATAAATTGGATCAAAATAGAGATAAATTTGTATAAATTCTCTATACAATTTGCACTAAAATGTAAGTTCTTGATAAAAATAATGAAATGAATCTTTCATGGATAATTATTTTAAATCTAATTACATTGATCAATTGGATCAAAATAATTTTTACTATGCTTGGTATAGATTTACTTTTGGTAAAAATTAATGGATAATGAGACTCACATGTAATGATTGTGTTTGAGATAAAATTGATGTAGATTTGTGTTAAATTGATGTAGAGGTATGTTTTTAAAAAGTAGATGTTTTTAATTAGTTTGTTGGTATGTGGACCCCACACTAAAATGGTGTGCTAAAAATCCATTAATGTGGGTGCCCTTATATTCCCTCCATTCAAAATAAGTGACGTCATTTTGGAGTTTTTGTTAGGAATATAAAAATTAGACAAATATATCTTTTACTAATCAATTCCTATAAAGGAAAATTAATAAGGATAATTTGGGAATTAAATTGCATAAAAGTCTATAAAGACACTTAATTTGAAAAAAATTTTAAACTTTAGATCGATAATTATTTTGAAACGGAGTAAGTATTATATTATAACATTACATATACAATTTAAGGCATAATATATCAACAACAATCATGAAGGGGGAAAAAAGCAAGAAAATGATATAAAGATAACAACATTTTACCTTGAAATTAGATGGAGAAATAATTGTGAGATGAGAAAATTAAGGTTTATAACATGTGAAAAAAGAATGGGAAAATTATAATTGAGGAATAGAGGAAGACACATGCTCACACTGTCAAGACTCTTCTTTAATTGATACTATTTTTATTTTTTTTACAATTTTGAATTAAAATAGTAAAATTACAATATTACCCCTACTATTTTGGCAAAATATCAGGGGATCAGTGACCCCTTGGGCCTTGGCCCTAGAGCAGGTAGGTCTCTGATTGCAGTTGCAGGGCTTGCAAAACGATGTCTGAATTTGAATGGGAAAATGAGGCCCAACATGAAAACAGTGACCACAGAGTTGGAAAGTTTAAGGATATCTCAAATGTCTTCAACTATTAAAGATGATGAATGTAAAGAAGAAAGATCATTGTGTGAAGCCAAGGCCATCATGATTTCAGACATTGAATACACGTGGACAGCTAGTATCAATAGTGAAGCCTCGTCTTCATCAGCAGATACACATCCCTTGATATTTCCAACTGTGTAAAGTTTCCTGACGTTTATTTTGTTGGATTGATCAATCAAAACATACAACTTCTTGATTTATTGGTCCGATAATCCCAATTAAATCAAGACCGAGTGCAATCTCATGCTTATAATATTTCCTCAAAACTTAATCAAAATATACGTTTTCTATTTCAAATTCAATATTTTTCTATTCAAATCATAGCATAACCCCAAATTAATATATCGATTTGATTTGATTCTCCCTCTTAAATAATTAGAGGGAGAATCAAATGAAATTTTCGAAAACTCAAGAAGTATAGTGTCATGGGCATTTTCATGCGCCCAAAATTGGGTATTTCGGGTCAATTATTCTTAAATTGGCTTAAGACCATCACATATGCACTTTGTGCACACTCTTTTTTTTTTTTTCCCTTTTTTTATTCTTTGCATTTTCTTTTTTATATATTAAGTTCTATTAATAAATGTAATAAATTTTTTTATATCATAAATTATATGTAACTAAAATGGTATTTTGGGATGAATATTAATATTAAATTTATTTTTAATTAAATATAATTAAAATTTAAAATAATATGTATGTTATTTGAACAATAAAATTAAGATAATTATTTTGATGTACCATAAAATGAGCTAAAATATTATATTAAATAAGATTTAAACATATATAATTTTCTTTAACAGCTAAAAAATAATAAAGATCAAAATTTTTTTATTTAATAATAATAAAGAATATTAATAAATATATAATAAATAAAAAGTAAAAAAGAATTAATATTAATAAAAAATATTATGAAATATTTATTTTTAATGCAAAAGTAGTGAACAATTTGAGATCGGTGGCAACTTTTACTTTAGTATTTATAGTGCAAAATTTATATATATAAAATAACATGCAACACTGGAATTTGTCTAAATTAAAAAGTCATGTTAAATCTCAAAATACAATTTATCCAATAAACTAGTGTCTAAAAATGATGAAATCAAAAAAGTTGTTCAAAGGTTATCATCCTAAAATTGTAATTTAGCCCATAACTTAACGAATACATACCCCAAAGCCGTATATAGGTATAGCCCAATAATATATACGGTTAATTTAGGTTTTTTTTTTTTTTTTTTTAAGTATGGCTGCTATCACATTCATGACAAATTATTTGATCAGGTCCATTACAAAGGTGGCTCAGTTGAGACAATTGAATCTATACAAGAGATAGATCTTGTACACCACAATTAATGATTGTCGTATTTAGTGGGTGGTTTATATATTATGCATCGTGGAAAAGAAATAAAAATAGGTAAAAATTCCAACCGTTCTTTTCTCATTTGAAAGATAAAGAAGCTCGATATATAGATGGTGTTGATTGAGTTTCTAAACTTCTTAAAATCTATATATATATATATAATAACAATTACCTCTAAAAATAGAAATATAAAAATTTGTCCGCTCATTTTCACTTACTAAATATGTAATATATTAATAATTAATAATTGATAATTATTAAATATAGAAAATATATTTTGTGTGATCTTCTCCATATAAAAATTGCACCTATATAATAACAATTACCTCTAAAAATAGAAATATAAAAAATTTTCTGCTCATTTTCACTTACTAAATATGTAATATATTAATAATTAATAATTGATAATTATTAAATATAGAAAATATATTTTTTGTGATCTTCTCCATATAGAAATTGCACCTATCATTAATTATCTCATATTAACCAATCATATATTTCCTTATTTAGTGGGTATATATAAATTTAAACATTATTTTTCTCCACTAAATTATCACCTAAATTTATATGTGTATATATATAATTTAATTTAATTTAATTAATTACTACTCACACATTAAGTAAAAACATAGACGTCATTTTGTAATTCTCAATTTTCTAATTTTTTTACACCTACACACAAATTTTAATTTTTTTCTAATTCTCAATATATATATATATATATATATATATATATATTGATTGAATAATAATTACAACTAAATTCGATAAAAAACACTCGACTTTTATACATAAAAAGTAATTAAAAAAACATGTTTAACAATATTAAAATAGTATTAAACTGATGATTATGATATAAATTTGTACATACATAGATTGGTAAACTTTGACTGCATAACTACATTTCAATATGAGATAAAAAAAATTCAACATTAATATAAAATTAGTTGAAACATATTTGATTGATACACTAAATAACAATTTAAATGATACATGTTTTTTATTTTAAAAATTTTTAAATAAATTTGGATATGTCATTCATAGCAAATTTCTGAAATAAGAGCAACTTATTTTTTATTTAATTTTTATCTAAAAACATTTTAAGTAATTTTTTCAGTCCATTTAATATTTTCAAATGTAACAAATAAATGGAATTATAACAAAACAAACAAGTTACCTATTTTGTTATTTTAATATACATTGAATTTAATTTGTGATGTGAATACAAATATAAATAAATTAAACAAATAAATTTGAACAATTAATATGTTCTCTAGAAAATATCTTAATATTTAAAAAATGTAAAATAATTGAGTACACTAACTATGAACTTTAAAAATAATAATAATACTTGATGGAATCTAATAAAAAAATGTACAGACTGAAAAAAGTCAATATTAAAATTTAAGATACCCCTTTATATTTTGATTTAGGCAATTTATAGCTCTAATTAGAATTTTAATAACAAAATCAACAAATATATTCTAATATATAGTGAAACACTTATTTAATATTTTCCATCAATTTAATATAAGTTTGTTCCTCCAGTAAATCGTCAAGATTTATGATAATATTATGACTATAAACATCATATTCAAGTTTTCAAGTGGGAAATATTAGAAAGTTAAACTATGTCAAAATGGTGATAAATATATGAAAATTCATTGGTGGTGGAGGGGGGTTGATAGAGAACGCAATGTCGTAATTGGAGAATGAATGTTATTGACATTCTACTATATATGTCGATGCGAAGAAACTCTTTTTTGAAAAAGAATATTCAAAAAAATGTTTGTTATATCTAAAAGATATTCTAAATAATTAAGATTAGTTTTACATAATCAACATATTTATATCAAAAATTTACAACACTTGAAATTTATATACCATGCATCACACGGATTACCAAATGAAATTGAAATATTATTAAGAACTTGATTTTTCCGTAAATTGAAATTTTTACATTAAACTCAAATATTGAAATTTTATGGTCATGCATCACACAGGTAACATATTAGATTGAAATTTATCTCAAATAATATACTCTTTTGTGTTCAACATATATCAAAACACCAAAATAATAACTTTTATATGCTCGTGCATCGCACGAGACCTATATACTAGTATCTATTAACATGATTAATAGTTTATAAACTCATCAAGAGTCTCTAGAAATTAAAAGATAAAATTTTATTTAATCTTAGAGTAAGATTTTAGGAGTTTAAGTGGTTTACTATTAATATGTTTGGCCTATTTAGCACCATCCCCCCGGGTCCTCACGGATGTCTAATTCTCCAAGTCGTTCTTTAAGAGCAAAGATAGTCTTTGAATTTACATATTAGTTTCCCCCATCGTGTGTGTGTATATATATGACTTATCTTTTTCTATTCTATCACGTTTTTTTTTAACACTCTCGTAAATAATCTCAACCCCTAAGCCTTTTTCCACTCGGATTTTCGTAGACAAATTACTTTTATATGAAATCACAAATATCCACAGGATTCAAGAGAAATCCTAAGAATTTAGGACGTACGTTGAAAGAACGAAAATAAGATGAAAATGTTTTCGTAAGTAGACTATTTCATTTTGTAAATGTGTTTGAACTTTTAAAATATTAATGTTAAAATTGCACTGGCTATTGAAGGTATCCTAACCGATTACAAGCTGATTTGATTGTAAGAGGACATGCATATGTGCGCTAATAGAAATTAATCAAATTCAAATGGAAATTTTTTGTTGAAATTCTTGATTGCAAAGGAAATTCCAACGAAAAGTAAGGCGTCAGAAAAATGATCATTGGAATTAATAAAAATTCCAACACAAACTCGGAATGATCATTGATGAAAAAACTCCAACGATATTTCCACAGACATTCCAAAAGGAATTTTCTGTTAGAATTATTCAACAGAGTTCACTGTTGATTTTTTTTTTAATCCAATAAAAATTGTATTGTAATTTTTCCATCAAAATTTCCAGCAGACTTTTGTTGGTATTTAATTTACAATTCAATTGTAATTCTAGAGATATATTATTTTAAAAATATAATTTTTATATATTATATAGGGTTTAAAACAATTTTCCATCTGAACTATACGTGATTTGAAATTTTTTTGTATATACATTGAAATATTGCATTTTGTCGTATAAACTTTAAATTTAATGCATTTTACGTTATTTAACAAATTCTAGTCGTAGACGTCCTAAATCGACGACTAGGATTTGTATGATACCGTAAAATACAACAAATTTAAAGTCCATATGGTAAAATGCAATATTTCAAAGTTTATACAAAAAAAATGTCGGATAAGAAATTTTTTTTTTACTCTATTATTATATATTAATCATCAAACTAACGTGCAATATATCAAAAGGAATTGCAACATACTACATATGTTTCATAATAAGTGTCTTTTTGGAGTTTAAATTTTATTTCAAAAGTGTCATATAGACTTTTATGCAATTTTATTCTGAAATTATCCCTATCATTATTCTTTAACTAAAATTTAGGGATTTAACATCATATATTTATAAAATTTCTCTTTCCAATTTTAAATCCTAAATTCTATAAATATTAATTAAAAGGTATATTTGTCCAATTTTTATATTCTTTAACCTATGACAATATTTACCAAACGTTTATATATATTTATTTGATGGGACTCTAATTTGGGATATTTAACATCATAAGTCTCCTCCCTGTAACTAAGCAAGTCCTCATCCACAAATATTACGTAATAAATATGCCAAAAAAAACTCGTAAACATCTCATTCAAAAAGTTGGAGGACCCACCCACCAGCACACCAACAATGACTTAGTCATGAAAGAAAATTAGAGGTCATTAATTCCACCATGAAAAATACAAATAATTCTTACAAATGAAGTAAATAATTCTACGGATTGGAACAAGACACCAACTGTCGCTATCAAAGTTTTAAATTTTAACATGTGTTCTTAGATGCACAGATCGATCTGTGTACTCCAATCTGGCGCGGTCTTCGCGTCCGTCCACCCCTACGTCAACGTTCTCATTTATACTTTTAATTAATGAAAAATATTATTTATATAGCTGAAAGATATAACCTATATTCAAAAGATATTATATTATTTGTATTTAAAAGTTAATATTTTTATACACAAGTGATGTATATTATTTTATTTTCAAACGTATTGAATAATGCTTTTAAGCCCTTCTATTCTCTACCAGATGGTTTATCAGATTTTATGAGAAGTAAGTCTAGAGACCTTTTAATCGATAGAGCTCTCTCTTATATAATTTGTGCCCTCACAGAAATTAAGCATTGTTCAAATCTTTGAGAAAATCAAGTACATCTAACAAATTTGAAATTAATCAAATATCAAAAACAAAAAATTTACAACAAAATACGAAAAAAATTAAGAGATATATATGGAATATTTTGTTCATGAAATAAGAATAATTTTAATTAATCTGAAAATTCAAAGTTAAATTGAAATATAAAAATCGTGAAAATATTCAACCGAGTCCAACCAAGATTTGAAAATTTATATAAAAAAAATCTCATGATTATAATTTGATAAGTAGCATTATGTAATATTATAATTGTTTGTACAAGGTAATATTTGTATGTCAATCGAGAAATATATTTTATTATATAACTTCAAATCAATGATTAATGATAAATTATAATTTGACAAATAATACTTTTTTTCTTATAATGTAATATTTTTGTGTTTATCATGTAATACTTTCAAAATTATTGATAAAAGTATTATATGATACATATAAAAATATTATTTATCATATTAATTAGTTGACTTTAAATTAAAGGATTAAATTTAAAAATTCTCCTAATTAAAAAGAAATGAAAACATGCCAACGTATCCTTATCAATTTGCACAGTCTGAATTGTTCTCCTGCAATTTGAATATATAGAAAGAGAATTGGAAGCAGGGACTTATTTAGGGGGCACGGGCTGAGGTCGCCTTCCTTAAACTTTCAAAATCATTTTTTTTATATATTTTTTTTAAATATTTTTCATTTTTATCATTAATTTATAAGGATATTAATTTTTTTTTAATATTTTTCATTTTTATCATTAATTTATAAGGATACATCTCCGTAAATCATAAAAATTTGTCCACTATATAAATTTTGATCTGAATTTTTTTTTAACAAAATCCTAGATTCGTCCCTAAGTGAAAGTCTATTTAATGTATGCAATTAATTAGGTAGTTAGATTAGTAGATAATGAGAATATTCCGTCGATCTTTCACCATCAAGTAAACCATAGTTAATTAGTCTTGGCCATCTGCGTGTGAGAGAGATCTAGTGTGTGCATATATCATACACACACAAACACTAACTAGTAAGTAGCTAGTGTTGAGTATTGCATAGAAATTAAGAATAGCCAATATGCAGCAAGAACTTTGTGTCATCCAAATGATCATCTTAGTGCTTCTTTCACCATTAGCTCTTTCATCCAATAATAATAACAGTAGTATGATTGCCAAACCTGGATGCATTGACAGATGTGGGAATTTATCGATTCCATTCCCATTCGGAGTCGGGCCAAACTGCTACCTCCCCAGGTTTGGAATCATTTGCAATACTTCGATCTGATATGGCCGAACTTATCTGAACCGAGTTTTCTTCCTTAATTTCACACTGAAGTCAGAAACCAAATTGAGCTGATAAATGACGAACTGAATTAGTCATGGAACACGATGACGAACTGATATAGGATGATGACGAACTGATACATTTGACGAACTGATATAGGATGATGACGAACTGATACATTTGACGAACTGATATAGGATGACGACGAACTGATTCATGATGACGACGAACTGATATATGATGACGAACTGATTCATGATGGTGACGAACTGATTCATGATGACGAACTAATTAACATTGAAAAGTGACGAACATGTTTTAGTCCAACTAACCGCTATTTCAGCGGGTCAGTTGCCCATATCCCCTATTTTGTGGGATAAATCTCAACTAACACGTATTACAGGGAGTATATATATACCTCTTATATTCATTCTTTATTGGGTTCACATACACAATTACATAAAACACACGCATATTCCTTGAGTAATTTTCTACTTTGCAATCTTATTGACTTGAGCGTCGGAGTCCCGTCATCGGGAACCCCTCCCGATGTTTGTTTTGCAGGTCATCGGGTTCGAGATTTCAAGTTTTTGGATTGAAGAGCAAGAGCGTCGGATCGGAGCAACATCAATTGGCGCCGTCTGTGGGAAACGTCTGAGTTTTAAGACGTTGAAGTATTTAAGATGGTGAATACCAGAGGATCTAAGAGAGCACTGGAAGTAGAAGGGACATCAAAAAGACGGGAAGATGAAGAAAACAACCGGAGTTCTACTCCAATAGATCTGTCTCATACCATTACGTTAACACCAGATGAGTTGTCGGATTTGATAGCGACTGCTGTTCAAAAGGCTCTGGGTAAGCAACGGGTGGAATCACAACATGATAATGTGGAAGTTCGTGCGGAAGCAGGGCAGAAGAATGATAAATATCAGACCGATGAAGCGGGAGAACTGATTAATGATGAAGCGGGAGAATTGATTAAGGATGAAGCGGGAGAACTGATGAATGATGAAGCGGGAGAACTGATTAATGATGAATGATGAAGCGGGAGAACTGATTAATGATGAAGCGGGACGAACTGGAGAGATTGATTAGGGAGAACCGACTCGCTCGGTATGTCGTCGAACAGGTACAAACTAATTAATGATAAAGCGGGGCGAACAGGTTTGAATTCAATACTTGAAGTACCACACTTCTGTGTGTTGCTTGTTACTTATTTCATTTCCCCTTACCTTAATAAAATGAGAAATATTCATTCTCCGTGAGCGTAGGCTAATTTAGCTAAACCACGTTAAATTGTTATATCTTTTCTTATTTGTTTGATTTCATATGATTGTTGTTATACTTGATGATTAAGCGAACCGAAACATTCCCTCGGAATGTACGAACTGAAACATTCCCTCGGAATGACGAATTGAAAACATTCCCTCGGAATGACGAACTAAAACATTCCCTCGGAATGTCCTGATTAAGCGAACCGAAACATTCCCTCGGAATGACGAACTGAAACATTCCATCGGAATGACGAAGTGAAACATTCCCTCAGAATGTTCTGATTAAGCGAAGTGAAACATTCCCTCGGAATGTTCTGATTAAGCGAACTGCAACATTCCCTCGGAATGTAAACACTCCATCGGAGTGTCCTGATTAAGCGAAATGAAACATTCCCTCGGAATGACGAACTGAAAACATTCCCTCGGAATGACGAACTGAAACATTCCCTCGGAATGTCCTGATTAAGCGAACCGAAACATTCCCTCGGAATGACGAACTGAAACATTCCCTCGGAATGTCCTGATTAAGCGAACCAAAACATTTCCTCGGAATGTCCCGATTAAGCGAACTGAAACATTCCCTCGAAATGTCCTGATTAAACGAACTGAAACATTCCATAGGAATGTTCGAATAAGTGAACTACAATTGAACTCGCTTTCTTGAGAAAACTTGATCGGATATAGTTTGTTCATTTTCTTTGAAAGGATATCATTTCGGATATACTTATGCGATTGATTACTTATGATGAGGAAAACTTACATCTTTTTTAAGTCATGTGGATCATTTACGATTATGAACTATTTACGATTATTAGAAGAACAGTTGCAAAAAAGAAGATATACATAGTGTATTCAAACAGAAAAATATAACGAAATTTCACTAAGTACAAGTAGGTGGTTCCTCGGAGGGAGCTGGGAGAGTCGAAGTATCAGTAAAGGAGCGTCAAGTGTTCGGCAAACATATTAGCGAACTTCACTAGTGTGTGTAAACACACACTTTGAAGGGGGGAGTACTTGATATGGCCGAACGTATCTGAACCGAGTTTTCTTCCTTAATTTCACACTGAAGTCAGAAACCAAATTGAGCTGATAAATGACGAACTGAATTAGTCATGGAACACGATGACGAACTGATATAGGATGATGACGAACTGATACATTTGACAAACTGATATAGGATGATGACGAACTGATACATTTGACGAACTGATATAGGATGACGACGAACTGATTCATGATGACGACGAACTGATATATGATGACGAACTGATTCATGATGACGAACTAATTAACATTGAAAAGTGACGAACATGTTTTAGTCCAACTAACCGCTATTTCAGCGGGTCAGTTGCCCATATCCCCTATTTTGTGGATAAATCTCAACTAACATGTATTACAGGGAGTATATATATACCTCTTATATTCATTCTTTATTGGGTTCACATACACAATTACATAAAACACACGCATATTCCTTGAGTAATTTTCTACTTTGCAATCTTATTGACTTGAGCGTCGGAGTCCCGTCATCGGGAACCCCTCCCGATGTTTGTTTTGCAGGTCATCGGGTTCGAGATTTCAAGTTTTTGGATTGAAGAGCAAGAGCGTCGGATCGGAGCAACATCACGACCAATCCTCCAATACTTCATTTCAAAACTGATCGTAGCAAAGAAATCATTGAAATAAACACATGGTATGTCCGCACTACAAGAAATCACACATTTTGTGACGAATATTTTTGCAACGATAAAAAAATCGTCACAATTTGTTACTTAAAGGCGACAAATGTTATTTTCGTCATTAAAATACTAGAAATTGTGACAAAATTTTATTTTGTCACCATTGATAATTTTATTCGTCACTAATTTGTAAATTTCATGACGACATAAATTATTTCGTCACAATAATAATAGGTGACGATTTTAATAATAATTGGTGACGAAATTCGATGTCATAAAAATATATATTTTCATGACGATGCTATTTTTCGTCATTAATTATTCTAAATAATTGTTGACAAAATTATTTCGTCACAATAATAATTGGTTACGATTTTAATTATAATTGGTGACGATATTCGATGTCGTAAAAAATAAATTTTTGTGACGGTGCTATTTTTTGTCATTAATTATTTGAATTAATTAGTTACAAAATTCTTTTGTCACGATAATAATTGATGATGATTTTAATAATAATTGATGACAATATTGGACGTCATAAAAAATATATTTTTATGATGATGCTATTTTTGTCACTAATTATTTGAACTTATTACTAACAAAATTGTATCGTGAGTGCATTAACATTTTGGGTTTTGAAAATTGAAAATGAATGACTTATATTAATAAGTAATGGTACTTTATAAAAAAATAACAAAAATTAGATGATAATAGAAAATTGAAAAATATCAAAAATTGAAATAAAAGAAATACATGCAGGAATTTCAAATTACCTAATATGACGCACTTACAGCGACGTTCTTTGCGACGAAAATATTTCGTCACCAAACACCTTTTGTGATGAAAAATAGTGTTTTTATGACGAATTTTGTCGTCGTGAATTCTCAAATTTCTTGTAGTGCCGGGTGAAGTGGCCCTACATAGCTGCTGGATCTTGCTACAATATGTCAGCTATGAATGGAAACACAAACATAGTAGAGAATGAGGGTTGGTATGGTATTGACTCGACGAGCACCCATTATACGTTCTCCAAGGACAACTGGCTCACCGCCATTGGCTGTGATGATATCGTGGTGGGGCTCGGAGAAGCCAACCAAAGCTTCGGTGGTGGCTGCATATCCTATTGTGCCGAGGCCAATGGAAAGCCTCTTACCACTTTAGGTTTTTGCCCGAATAGCAGTAATAGTAATAATAATGGGGATTCTGCTGCCAATGGCTGTTGCCACGCCACTATTCCCAAAGGTAAACCACTTTTTTTATCGAACCGGATCCTCTATTTTAAGTTGGTGTTTCATCTTGTATTTAATTGTTTTTAATTAATGTCATATATAAATTGATGATGTCATCTTTTACATTTGAGCGTGTGGTTATTTTGGAACACCGGATGAAACACCAATGTGGAATAGATGATCTTGTTTTCTTTTTTACTTCTACCTCCCTTTTCCTATTCTAATTAATACATCTGTTATTTAATAACAATTCTTTTATTTAGGTATTAAAACCTTTTTTTTTTTTTTTTTTTTTATACTAGTATAGGGTTTGTGTAATATAAAAAAGTAAAAAGAAAAACTAAATTAAATTTAGTAAAATTAGAAAAATGTAAATATTATATATAAGAAAAAATATATTTATGATTTTGTGCAATGCACATCTTCTAATTTAGCAATAAATATAACACAATCTGATTAATATATTGTTTAATTGTTGGAATATATGTTATATTTGTAAAGGAATCTACATAGCATTTTTTAATTATTTAGAAAAAAATTATATATTGTCATGTGTATTATATTATTCAAACCTTCCAATTTTTATTTTTTTTAGTTTGATTTTATTGTTAAAGTTTAGAATAACACTTAAATATTCTTTTCAATTAAATGATAAAAAAATGAAAATCAAAATTTCTCAAATAAATTTCATAGTTTATTTTAAAATACATTTTCGAAAAAACTATTCAATTTCATTAACTAATAAGTTCGAATAATCCTTTTTAATCAGCTCACTTTTATTTTAGTTTTTACTTTTTATTTATTTATGTTTTTCCCTAAATTTTTTAAAGTATTGTTTTTTTTTCAAATTTTTAAATGATTTCTATATTTGAAGTTTAGCATGTGTTATTCTAACAATTTAGTCAAAATTCCTAAATTATTACTAATGTTTATTATCAACATTAAATTTGGTATCATCAAATAACTGTATTAATTAGCTTTAAAATTCTATTCATTATAGATCTAATTTGTTAAAAAAATGAAATAATACATAAAATTTTTATGAATGTTATGTGTCTCTAGTTGGTCATTCTTTTATATGCATGAAGATAAGACAGCTGATTTTTAAATAAAAAAATTTAGAAATAAAACTGTTTTTTTTAATGATCTTTCCTTTTCCTAATAATAACTAATAAGTAATGACAATGATCTAAATTACTGTGGTTAATTCTGAAAAATGAAACCAATGATATACACAACTATTTTGGGCAATTATTAATTACCCTTTTATTATTTAAGTATTGGACAAATTTGTTCTAAATTGATCCATATTAAAAAGTTAGTATTCTAATTTTAGAGACCGAAAAGTCAATGTTTGTAAATGATGAATGGTCAAAAGCTATTGTCCTAAATTCGCAATTTTGCAACGTCGGAATCGCTAATCTGAATTTTATAATTTTTATGTTTACATAGACAAAAATTGACATTGCTACAAAATCAGACCAAAATTAAAATACATGAAATTGGTGAGAAAAAAATGGACAAAGTTGAACAAAAACTCGAGAATTTTCTAAAATAAAACACAATTTGATAGTTGGATGTTGAGTGAGTGCAGGCACCACTTACCTTGTAGCACGGTTAATAGACTTAAGGGGAAAATGGCAGCGAAGCAGAAAGCTTTATCCTTGGTATCCTCAATGACCCAACTAATTTCGACGGAAATCGTTGGCCTCTAAAAACCGCAGCGCCAGTGGTGCGGTTCGACTGGAGGATCGGAAATCAGACTTGTATCCAAGCACGAGGCAACTCCACTACTTATGCATGTAAAGATAACACATATTGTCGTGATTTTGGTGGTAATAATGGAGGATACCTCTGCCATTGCTTGGAAGGATACCAAGGCAATCCATACCTAGGATGCCAAGGTTGGTTTACATTTCATATATATTAGCAAGGTGATTGACCTGATGATGCATCATGTATTAATATTGTTTGTGGGGCAGATATTGATGAATGTGCAGACAGTGCAAAGAATACATGCGATGCAAGTTCATATTGTACCAACGCAGTTGGGTCTTTTAGCTGCTCTTGTCCAAATGGGTTCTATGGTGATGGAAGGAAAAACGGCACGGCTTGCACTCGCCTCCCACATAGTACTAAGAGTGTCTGGATCATAGGTAACGTTGAATTATTTCATGCTATATTACTTAAATCTTTACAAAATTAATCCTGGTTTAATTCGATCGCATGCAGGTCTAGGCTGTGGATTGGGATCCTTACTACTTCTCTCCGCCTCCTTTTGGTTGCATAAGGTGTTTCGAAAAAGAAAGGAAAAACTGCGTAAAGAGAAGTTCTTCAAACGAAACGGTGGTCTTCTCTTGCATCAGCAAACAAATGAAGGCACAGTACTTGACAACACCAAACATTTCCCTGCAAAAGACTTGGACAAAGCCACTGATCATTACAACGAAAGTCGAATTCTTGGACAAGGAGGACAAGGCACTGTCTACAAAGGAATGTTATCCGATGGTAAGATTGTGGCCATCAAGAAATCGAAGCTCGTTGAGGAGGATCAGATACATCAGTTCATAAACGAGGTAGTGATATTATCTCAGATCAATCATAGGAATGTGGTTAAGTTGTTGGGGTGTTGTCTAGAGACTGAGGTTCCTTTGCTCGTATACGAGTTTGTGTCTAATGGGACTCTTTTCGATCTCATTCATGATCCTAGTACTGAATTTCCAGTTCCATGGAACATGCGCTTGAAAATCGCAGCAGACGTGGCCGGGGCATTGGCCTATTTACACTCTTCATCTTCTATTCCTATATATCATAGAGACATCAAGTCTAGCAATATACTTCTAGATGAGAAATTGGTTGTCAAAGTAGCAGATTTTGGAACTTCCAAGTCTTTTGCGGTGGATCAAACTCACTTAACAACCATGGTTAAAGGAACATTTGGATATTTAGATCCGGAAAATTGCAGTGACAAGGCTAGCACATAGATGTTTGAATATGAAGGGGAAAATGAGGCCTACCATGAAAGAAGTGGCAACGGAATTGGAAAGCTTGAGGATATCTCAAACACCTTCAACTGTTAAAGATGAATATGAAGAAGCAAGTAGAGTCTATCATGAAGCCAAGTCGATGGTGATTTCAGACAATGAATACACATGGACAACTGGTGGTAACAGTGTCACCTCATCATCATCTGATACACATCCCTTAATGTTTTGAAAAATGTGAGCCTGTTCATGTCTATCTATCTATTTCTATTAAGAAATTAGCTGGTGTTTCATTCTTCTCAACATCAACTTTTCTTAAGCTTAATCGCTTTGCTGCCCTCATATCAACTACGAAAATGTAATGTTTCTTCTTGAATAACACAGAGGCAAAAAATGTTGGAAATGCTGGATCAGTGTAAGAATTAAGTTTGGAGGAACTTCGTGTGCATTCTTGCATAAAATGTGAAGGGTGGTCGTGCCAATGGTAAAAACATGAAAATCGAAATTAGAGACATTGGTGTTGTGAATGGATGTTGGCAACACAAAGCAGCAGCAGCAGTATAAAAATGATCGCTAAAAACAAGTATCCTGCCTTAGTTTTGGTTTCTTCGAAAAGATGTTTATATCTTATTTGATCAATCTCAGAAGCATGCAGATTAGTTGTTCGACGATATGCCTCAATGAAATAATGAGAAAAATAATCTGTATCTCCTCAGTCCCTCACATTATTGTCACTTTACTTAATTCGAGATCAAGTTTCTGCTATATCTTCTCCCATTGGCTTAAAATGATCAAGATTCATCAATATGGAGTGTTTGGAATGAAATATTGTTCATAGCATGTGGAATGAGTAATGTATCCTTATTTCCTTAAGTCATGGAATAAGTAGCTGGAATCTGTTTTGCTGATCTTCCCATGCTCAGAGAGTGAGAGAGTGAGAATCTTTGTTCAACCGAATGGGTGATGCTAAGTTGCCAACTTTTGTAAAATTCATGTTTTGAATTGCAATTACACTAATAAATAATCTCAACCCCTAAGCCTTTTTCCACTCGGATTTTCGTAGACAAATTACTTCTATATGAAATCACAATATCCACAGGATTCAAGAGAAATCCTAAGAATTTAAGACGGGTGTTCAAAGAACGAAAATAAGATGAAAATGTTTCGTAAGTAGACTATTTCAATGAAAATATCATTTCGTTTTGTAGGCCACATTTTGTAAATGTGTTGTAACTTTTAAAATATTAATGTTAAAATTGCACCGGCTATTGAAGGTATCCTAACCGATTACAAGCTGATTTGATTGTAAGAGGACATATGTGCGCTGATAGAAATTAATCAAATTCAAATGGAAATTTTTTGTTGAAATTTTTGATTGCAACGGAAATTCCAACAAAAAGTAAGGCGTTGGAAAAATGATCATAAAAATTCCAACACAAAATCCAACGGACTATGTTCGTTGGAATGACCATTGAAGAAAAAACTCCAACAATATTTTCACTGACATTCTAAAAGGAATCTTTCTATTAGAATTATTCAAGAGACTTCACTGTTGATTTTTTTTTTAATCCAACAAAAATTGTGTTGTCGTAATTATTCCATCAAAATTTCCAACTGATTTTTGTTTGTATTTAATTTACAATTCAATAGTAATTCCAATGATTAATTTTTTTTATAATATAATTTTTTATATATTATATAGGGTTAAAAAAATTTCTCATCCGAATTACACGTGATTTGACACTTTTTTGTATAAATTTTGAAATGTTGCATTTTGCCGTATGAACTTTAAATTTAATGCATTTTACGACATTTAACAAATTCTAGTCGTACACGTATCCTAAATCAATGACTAGGATTTGTTTGATACCGTAAAATGCATCAAATTTAAAGTTCATAGGCAAAATGCAACATTTCTAAATTTATACAAAAAAGTGTCAAATCATGTATAGTTCGGATGAGAAAATATTTTTTACTCTAACTATACTATTTATTAAAGTAAGAAAGTTGACAAAAATTACAAGATTGCCACTTTCCTGCCTAAAAATGTCATGTCAATAAAAAAAAAGTAAATCTTACTTGATAAGTTATTCTTTAATAAGAATAAAAAAAAGATCAATCTTACTCTATAAGTTATTCTATAATCTATAAAAAGCTAAGAGATGAAGAGAGAGATACATTGATTTCTCAAATTTAATTAAAACTAAAAATTGGGGAAAAATATAGTGATTTCTCAACAAAAGAGAGATGCATAGAGAATGGAAAAAAAAAATAATAATAAGATATACAAAGAATGAAGAAAAAACCGTAAATATAATTATTTCTCCAATCTATATAAAATTGAAAAAATACAAGATTTGCTAAACAATAGAAAATCGTATATTCAAACGTAGAAAAATTCTTCCAGATCTTATAGTCTAAAGAAAAAAAAGAACAATAGAAAATCGTAAATATAATGATTTATCAAATCTATATAAAACTAAAAAAATTAAAGAATACAAGATTTGCTAAACATTCAAAGGTAAAAAAAGTTTTTTCAAATCTTATTGTCTTATATCTTCATCTAAGAAGATCCCACTAAATTGACTTTGTACACTAAACACAAATTGAAAAAATAATTTTGTGAGAAAAATGAATAAATGACGTAAGAAAACTATAAATAATGATTCAAATATGAGAGTGGAATATACAAATTATAAAAAATATAAAAGGAAAGATTAATTATTATGATTGAAGGAAATATTATTGTATATAATAATTTTAATTTGATGAAAATATAAATCAATAAATAGAATAAAAATGTTTAAAAATAAAATTAACAATTAAAATTATTAAAGTTATATGACAATTCGTGCAACGCACATGAGTAATATGAAAAATCATTTTTATATGGTACATGTTTTAAATTAAAATAATAAAAGATGTTATGAATAATCTGTTAGTTTATGCAACTTAATTCATTGTATTATTACAAATTGCAAATATTAACATAATAAATAATAAACCGCACATCGCGCGGGTGGACTGCTAGTTATATATTAATCATCAAACTAACGTGCAATATATCTAAAAAATAAAAATGCAACATACTACCTATGCTTCATAACAAATGTCTTTCTAAGTTAAAATTTTGTTTCAAATTAAGAGTCATATAGACTTTTATGCAATTTTATTCTCAAATTATCTCTATTATTATTATTCCTTAGTTAAAATTTAGGGATTTAACACCATTTTATGAAATTTCTCTTTCCAATTTTGGATCCTAAATTCCTTGCATATTTGTTAAAGGGTTAATTGCTAGAAAAAATCACAATCTTGATTTTAACTAAACTTTTTACTATTGGTCAAAATAACATAACCTTATATATGTAGTATGTTTTTTAACTAAGATAGTGAAAACAAATATCATTATCTATCGATATATAATTTTTCATCCAAGTTTTTTAGTCTTTTTTATTTCTCTCCCTTCCCCTCCACTACCCCCAATCTTATTTAGAAAAAATTCAACCTTTTGAAAACTGATACTAAATATATAAAATTATGTTATTTTGACCAATATTAAAAAGTTTGGTTAAAATGACAATCTGAATAACGGTTGTGATTTTTCTAACAATTAATCCTTAATTAAAAGATATATTTATCCAATTTTTATATTTCTTTATCTATGATAATATTTACACAAATATTTATTATATTTATTTGATGGGACTCTAATTTGGGATATTTAATCTCATAAGTATCCTCCCTGTAACTAAGCAAGTCCTCATCCACAAATATATATGTATGTAATATATATGTTGTTAATGTTGAATTTTTCAACATTGTTATTTTTCATTTTTCTTATTTTTTTATCTAAATCGTTTGATATTTTTATTCAAATCAAATTCAATTTAAATTGATTTGGTTGGAGTAAATTTGGAAGATATAGTTTTCTCATGCATGTTGTTTTTCTTTAGAAGGAATGAGTTTTGACTAAATCAATTTTATCTGTTGGAGCATATTTAGGAAAGATTTGTTTTATCTAATTATTTAATCTCACGTGTTTTAAAGTAAAGGAGATTTGAATTGGCTTTAACAACTATTCATATTCATATTTTATAGTAAGTTGTTTATCTCTCACATGTTTAAAAGTGATCAAACAACTAATCCTAGTTTGTAGGAGTTTGTTTGTTCCTTATTTCTCTTTGTAGATATAAACGTGAGTTGAAGAAAGAGAAAATTAAAGAGAAAATGAGAGAGTGCAAAACGTTGAGAAGTGGAGCATGGAAGTCCAAACCACAAAAGAGATTGAAGATCATGAGTTGACAGGGACGGATCCATATACCCTCGGGGGCATGTGCCCCCCACAATTTTTTGGAATTTTTTCTGTAATATATACTTTTATTCTTCTATAATATATACTTGATAGTATTGGTAGTATTTGATTAGACATGTATATTAATATCACACATATATATTACTGGTCATTACAGAAATATATTCTTCTTATATAATATATACTTGATACTTATATACTTCATGTCCAATCACATATATATTGTTGGTCATGATAGTATCATTTTATATCATATTTATTCTTCTATAATTGATTATATATATTGCTACAGTTGAAAGGGTATTATCTGCAATGAATATCATAAAGAATCGTCTACGCAACCGGATGAGAGATCAATGGATGAATGATAGTTTGATTGTATATATTGAAAAAGAGGTTTTTGATAGTGTTGATAATGAGTCAATAATGCAAATATTTCAGTCAATGAAAACTCATAGGTTTCAAATGTAATAGACTTGGATTGTTATGTATTAAAAAATTTCTTCACGTATTTTATATTTTAGTTATTTTGTGCCCCCATTAAAAAAGTCTGGATCTGTCCTTGTGAGTTGAAGAATGTGGAGATAGTGGACTATGGAGATCATGGATGACAAGCATAAAGAGAGTGGACTCATGGAGTAGTGCCACAAGATCATGGAACATTAAGATCATGTCTACATGGAGTAGTGTCACTAGATCATGGAGTCACCAAGAGGTCTATAAATAGACATACTCAGACTGATGATCAGTATGGAAGAAACGAGAGCAAAAGGAGTGAATTGCGAACAAGACAGTACATTTAAGGAAACAAAGCTTTTCTTTGAAAAAGAGTTGGACAAAGCCACTGATCACTTCAACGAAAGTCGAATTCTTGGACAAGGAGGGTAAGACATTGTCTATAAAGAAATGTTATCCGATGGTAAGATCGTGGCGATCAAGAAATCAAGGCTGATCGATGAGGATCAGCTTGAGCAGTTCATAAATGAGGTGGTGATATTATCTCATATTAATCATAGGAATGTGGTCCAAATGATGGGCTGTTGTTTGGAGATTGAAGTTCCTCTTCTCGTATACGAGTTCATGCCTAATGGGACCTTTTTCAATCTCATTTATGATCCCAGTTCTGAATTCCCAGTTTCATGGACCATGCGTTTAAAAATTGCAGCAGAGATCTCAGAGGCTTTAGCGTATTTACATTCTGCATCTTCTATTCCTATCTATCATAGAGATATCAAGTCAAGTAATGTTGGGATATTTCTGTCTAGGTTTTGATGATAACAATGTAATATTAGATAAGGCTTTAGAATACTCATGTTCCACGTTTTATAAATGGATCATAGTTTGACAAGTTTATATTTCTCAGTTTTAATTGCTAAGTTACAAACATCAGAAAGATAGAGAAAACTGATCTCTAGCAGGTTTCGGGATTTTAAAAAGTTTTGTAGACTGTTTGTCAAGAAGGAACCAGGATCAGTAAGCAGATGAAACAGAAAGCGGTCTGGAAGACTGGAAGCTGACTGCAGGACCCTGGAACAGGAAGCTGTTCGGAATCAAGAAGTTGTCGCAAATCAGAAAGCTGACTGCAGGTTTCAAGAACAAGAAGCTGTTCAGAAACAGGGAGCTGACGCAGAAAGTTGGCACTCACATACAAGGAATACATATTGAATGTTGCACGAGGAAGACTATTGTTAATGACCCGTTAGATAGAAGTTTGTGTCAAGCCAATGAAGTGATGCCACCTGGACCCGCGGCTCTGCAAAAGCTCTGTTGCCGAAGATTGTCAATCACCTTAATGCGGATCAGAGTAGGACATGCCTTATATGCTCAGATTGTCAAATCACATTAAGTGCAAAGATTTGCTAGATCATTTTAAAATGCACAAGGACAATGCCTCTCTTCAATGGGCATTTTCCTATTGATATAAATAGAAGGTGTGAGTGACTAAAGAACTTGTTGAGCATAGCCAAGTGGAAAATCAGAAATACTCCAAAGCTTATTTTAAGCTTTTCTTTGTTCAGCCACTCAACCTTCGAAGCAGTCTACCTTTCAAGTGTTCGAGCTCTCAAGCTCAAGACTAACTTCACCGCATCAGTTGAAGAATATTTTATACTTTAACCATTTGTGTTGTGTGCACTAGGTTGTTTTAGGTGTACTTAGTTGAGAGGATTATATCCTTGCTAAGTGTGTAGCCTAGGAGTAGGCTACTTGCCCTTTGTGAGATTGTACCCTTTGTAGGTTGTGGCCTTGAACTAGAGTCTGGGATTTTAGTAGGCGTAGCTTGTTAGGAAGAAGTTTGTAAAATGAGGCTTGTAATTCGAACTGACCTAACGAAATTCCTCTTTGTGAATGAGTAGAGTGGACGTAGAAGGCTTACACCACATTCGAACTACTATAAACCATAAGTGTTTATTGTTTTGATTTACTTACTGCATTGCATTTACTTTGCCATATCTATCTTGCAGTACATACCATAAGCATCCTGCATAAAAGCCTTTGAAAAGAGCATACTTGTAAAATAAAACTGTTTTCCAAAAGAAACTCTATCAAGTTTATTCTGTTGCGTACTGTGAAACCAGGTTAAGAACCTGATCAAGCATTCTGCCAGGTTACTGATCTGAGTCAGGTTTCTGCATTCACTCTTGAATCAGGAACCTGTCTTACAGAAAATTTTTAAAGTTTGAAAAATCGATAGAGGTTCATTCACCCCCCTCTGAACCTCTGACCACTTGGAACCATCAAATAATATCCTTCTAAACGAAAAATACATCTGTCAAAGTATCGGATTTTGGAACCTCCAGATCCGTTGAAGTAGATCAGACTCACTTAACCACACTAGTTAAGGGGACATTTGGATATATGGGTCCTGAATACTTCCAATCAAGCCAGTTTACAGAGAAAAACGATGTCTATAGCTTTGGAGTAGGTCTAGTTGAGCTTTTGACTGGTCAAAGGCCAATATGTATGAATAGAACATAAGAGGAAAAAAGTCTGGCCACATGTTTCCTTGCGTCCATGGAAACGAACAAAGTTGAGACAATTTTGGATTCTCAACTTTCTGATGAAGGTGGAAAGGAAGAAGCCATGATTGGAGTTGCAAGACTTGCACAAAGGTGCTTGAATTTCAAAGGAAAAATGAGGCCAACCATGAAAGAAGTGGCCACAGAATTGGAGAGTTATAGAATGTGTCAAGTGAATATAGTTCTTTTGTAGTTTGGTTAGTTTCAATCCTTACCACGACCCGTTTCTAATACAATGAACTAAGGATGTAGATATTGACGAATGTGTTGATAGTGAAACATATCCATGCGACTCTAATTCAAATTGCATCAATACTCGCGGTTCATTTGAATGCTTGTGCAAATGAGGGTATTGCAGTGATGGGATGGTAAATGGTAGAGGTTGTAATAAGTCTCAATAGGTATAATTATTCATTCCAAAACTAATGATCAATTTGAAAGCTATATTCATTTCATATAGTATATTCTAATCTCATGTTTCATTATTAGGTCTTGGATCTGGAATGGGATTTATACTGCTCCTCTTAATGTGCTTTTGGTTACATAAGGCATTGTTGAAGAGACAAACCAAAATTCATAAAGACAAATTCTTCATAAGAAATGATGGACTTCTCTTGCAACAACAAACAAAAGAAGGCAGTACATTTAGGGAAACAAAGCTTTTCATTTCCAAAGAGTTGGATAAAGCCACTAATCACTTCAACGAAAGTCGAATTCTTGGACAAGGAATGCAAGGCATTGTCTATAAGAGAATGTTATACAATTGTAAGATCGTGGCCATCAAGAAATCAAGGCTGATGGACGAGGATCAGCTTGAGCAATTCATAAATGAGGTGGTGATATTATCTCATATTAATCATAGGAATGTGGTCCAAATGTTGGGCTGTTGTTTGGAGACTGAAGTTCCTCTTCTCGTATACGAGTTCATGCCTAATGGGACCCTTTTCGATCTTATTCATGATCCCAGTTCTGAGTTCCCAGTTTCATGGACCATGCGTTTGAAAATTGCAGCAGAAATATCAGGGGCTTTAGAGTATTTACATTCTTCATCTTCTATTCCTATCTACCATAGAGATATCAAGTCAAGTAATATCCTTCTAGACGAAAAATACATCTGTCAAAGTATCGGATTTTGGAACCTCCAGATCCGTTGAAGTAGATCAGACTCACTTAACCACACTGGTTAAGGGGACGTTTGGACATATGGGTCCTGAATACTTCCAATCAAGTCAGTTTACAGAGAAAAGCGATGTCTATAGCTTTGGAGTAGTTCTAGTCGAGCTTTTGACTGGTCAAAGGCCAATATGTATGAATAGAACAGAAGAGGAAAAAAGTCTGGCCACATGTTTCCTTGCGTCCATGGTAACGAACAAAGTTGAGACAATTTTGGATTCTCAACTTTCCGACGAAGGTGGAAAGGAAGAAGCCATGATTGGATCAGTTGTAAGACTTGCACAAAGGTGCTTGAATTTCAAAGGAAAAATGAGGCCTACCATGAAAGAAGTGGCCATAGAATTGGAGAGTTATAGAATGTGTCAAGTGAATATTGCAAGTGATAAAGATGAAGAAAGTAGAGTGTATGAAGCCAAGGCCATGATGGTTACAGACAGTGAGTACACGTGGATAGATAGAGGTAATGGTAACAGTGTAACCTCTTCATCATCATCAGATACACTTCCATTAATGTTTGCAACAGTTTGAACTTATTTATGTCTTTTGATGAAGTTATATGAACCTTAATCGACATGTTTGCAAGATGATTCACACAGAATCCCTCTCGTTCACAAGCTGTAACCAACCTATTTCTCTCACTAAGAACTTAGATCTCTAGCTCGCAAAAAAGATATTCCAAAAAGATTTTATACATCATGAGAAATACGCGCTCTAAAACTGCTGTTCAACCATTAAGAAAACCATCTTCAGCTGCCTGCAACCTTTCCTTCCAACCGTTTTAACTAACTTTAAAACCCCAATCTGAACACCTTTTATTAGTCAACAACGCTTTTCTCTTCTTTTTCCCAAAAAAAAAAAAAAAAAACAGAAACAGCTTAAACTCTTCATGCATGAACAATTGATTTGAGCTATACTTCATCAGTAACCAAGACATGATATCATTTCAAGATTGTAAATTGTGTTTAAACCTCTAATTTAAAAATATGTTCAATTTCAGTAAATTGATGACAAATTTTGATTTTTGTCGGAAAATGTCGCGTCCGATATACAATATCCTAAATTAAGGTTTTTGGTGACCTAGAAGTGACAAGACAACATGTGTCCATCAAAAATTTTTTGACACTGTTCATTGGAAAGCCACAATTTAACAAAATTGCATTGAAATTGAATAGATTATTAAATTATGGAACTAAATTAAAAATCGTGATAATTATAAGATCAAAATTGCTAGATACCATAATTATAAAATGAAAACTGATTTTAATCATAACTCTAGATCTATAAAATTAATTAGAAACCCGAAAGGTGTCAAACGCCACCGCTAAAATCCTCAAAGAAACTCATGAATCTAGATTAATAATTGTAAATTCATATGAGACAAGCTCATGTAAATAAATTCACAAGAAGAGAATATCTGATTAAAATTATTTTCAATCTCATAACTTTTCACCTTTTTCTTTCAAATGGTCTCACAATAATCTGATTTTTCAACTTTGTCACATACTCATAAAATTACTCTGATTTGAACTAAAATTAGCTGGAAATTGCATAAAATTACTCTGATTTAAACTAAAATTAACTGGAAATTGCAAAAGTTGTTACAAATTTGTCTCATGTTACTCACATGGTGCCAAATTTGGGGATTTTTGGTTATCATTTATGACCTGGAACAATTTAAGTGATGTGAAATTTTTTGATTGGATGCTTATTAATACAAAATTATAGCTCAGAAATTTAAAATTACAACTTTCTAATTAATTTTTACATCATCCATTTTTTTTTTTTTTTAAAAAAAGGGAAAGGTGGCAAATATGCACCTAATGTTTTGGTTAAGGTGCAAATTTACACCTATCCTTTTTTTGGGAGCAAATATACACAAAATTCATCTTTTTTGGAGCATTTTACCACAATTGGATAGATTTGTTCATTAACTAATGGTTTTTATGAAAAATCTTGTTTTAGATAGATAATTCTTTTTTTTAAGTTGCTAGTTAAGATTATTCTATTTTTTGGTTGTCAAATAATTTTTTATTATAAAAATTGCATTCAATTACATTAATTAAATTAAAAGTTAAGCACATAACAAATTTTGTTAACATATTTTATGATATAATTTGAATCACACATAAAATTTAGGTTACCCTCTCCAAAAAAATTTAAAAAAAAAATCTACAAAATTCCTCTGCATTCAAATCATTGTTTAATATTTGATTAAGTGAATGAACCATAAATCCAACAAAATTCTAAATATTCAAAAAAAAATCAAAATTAATTGAAAACAACTGTTGTTTTTTCTACCTCTTGCCACAATTTCTTTTGCATCAACAATAACTATTTTGTGATAGAAATTATGTTTTTCTTTTCCTTGTATTAATGCAAGTATTGTATCACGGAGATGAACTTAGTTGATACTGTTTTGGAAAAAAAAAGCTTTTGATTTTTTTTTATATATTTAGAATTTTGTTGGATTTATGGTTCATTCACTTAATTAATATTAAACAATAATTTGAATGTGGAGGAATTTTGTAAAATTTATTTTTATTTTTGGAGAGAGTAACCTAAATTTTATGTGTGATTCAAATTATATCATAGAATCTATTAACAAAATTTGTTATGTACTTAATTTTTAATTTAATTATTTAATTGAATGCAATTTTTTTAATTAAAAATTATTTGACAACAAAAAACAGAATAATCATAATTAGCAACCTAAAAATAAAAAGTATCTATCTAAAACAAGATTGTTCACAACAACCCTTAGTTAATGAGCAAATATATCCATTTAGTGGTTAAATGCTCCAAAAAATATAACTTTTATGTAAATTTACTCCCAAAAAGTGGATAGATGTAAATTTGCACCTCAACCCAAACGTTAGGTGATCTTTGCACCTTTGCCCTTAAAAAAAAAAAAAAAAAAACTGCAACTTAAATGTACAATGTGATGCACACGTCAAGGAGTTGAGCTCCAACAGCCACATTAGAAAAATTTACCAGGATACGGCCCAATGAATACAATTTTAATCTTAATTCTTTTCTTAAAATATAATCAAATTGCAAAATTACAATATCTTTTGTGTTTTTATACTAAACCCATATATTTACTACATTGTATTAAAACGCTGCAAATAGGAAAATGACATTAAAAGTTGACTTCAAAAGTCACCCCCACAGAACTGTAATTGAAATCAATTTTTCTAAAAGAAGTGAATGTTATACATGTATGGTAGGTATCTACATCTATATAAATATTTAAAAAGATCATAAACTACTAGAAAATATCAAATTTGAAATCGAAAAATTCATTTCAAATCATAAGCTATATATCCTCAAATTATACTAATAATTATAATCATGAATTTGAAATGAAATCATTAGTTACTAAAATGTTGGTTGCTAAAATTTAGAGAGGAGGAATTCCATTTTTTTTCCAACCTTAAATTTTCATCTCTACTATAAAATTAGAGATCTCATCACCTACAAATTAAAGAAACGTAATGTCGGTCTTTACTCCTTAATTTTCATCAGTACTAATTCGTCATAGATCGGATGATGGTATCGTGGTCATTTTTTTCTCTTTCTAGTTGCTATTTAGCCACTAAATTTCATCTCTAATCCACAAATTTCTTGATATGTTGTCTATATTAAAAAAAAAATTTAAATACATTTAAACCTTTATTACTGTTTTTTCCTAATAATAAAAACACCCATATATATTTATTTAATGGGATTAAAAATTGAGGACATCTTGAGCAAGACCTCATCTACAAATATATGTGAAAAAGGTGTATCAAGTCGTAAACTTTCAAAAAGTTGGATCAGCAACATCTAGTGCACCAATAATGACTAAAATTTCCAGGTCATAATTCCACCATTTGGAATACGACACCACTAAACTGTCGCTATCTAAGGTAATTGATTCTCGAACTTTGGAGGGAGATGATTAATGAAACACGTGTTCTTAAAATACAAAAATATGTCTGAATATAATGCGAAAATATTATTATTATTTTTCTTTTTCGTGGATGTTTTGAATGATAAATATTATGTAAATAACAATTTATAGTGGTTGGAAAAAAATATTTTCAGATATATGTGTCTTATCAATGTTCATGTTTATGGAGTAAATCTAACTTATGTGGCAACACACGTATGTTTTAAGTTCCACGATATTCTACTTAGCGTGATATTTTTTTGTATATAATTTTTTTGTCTTTTTTACGCGCTTTTTTTTGTTTTGTTTTTTACGTACGTAATTTCTTTTTTTTTTCTTTTTTTTTACATAATTTAATTTTGTCTATCATTTTTTCTTATCTTATTTCATTTTTAAATAAACTTTTTTTCTTATTCATCTCAATTTGTTTTCTTATTCTATATCATTCTTTCTTAGTTTATCCCATTTTTAGATAATTTTTTTTATTCATGTCAATTTTTTTCTTATTCTATATCATTCCTTAATTATTATTTTTTTCAAATTCATCTCATTTTGTCTTAGTAAATTTTCTTATTCTATATCATTCTTTGAATATATATTTTTTCAAATTAATAAATTGTCAATTTTTTTTCTTCTCTTTTAGTTGCCATTAATATCAATAGTACTTTGGAAATATTTTTCTTTAATTGTACCTAAGATTAGAAATTGTGTAAAAGTTTCATATACTTATAGATTTTTATAAGTAATCTCAACCATCTATTTTTTGAAATTGTAGATAAATAAACTTTTTTTCTTATTCATCACAAATTTTTTTCTTATTCTATATCATTCTTTCTTAGATTATCCATATTTTTGTTTATTCATGTCAATTTTTTTCTTATTCTATATCATTCATTAATTTTTTTTTCAAATTCATCTCATTTAGTCTTAGTAAATTTTCTTATTCTATATCATTCTCTGAATATATATTTTTTCAAATCAGTAAATTGTCAAAAAAAATTCTTCTCTTTTAGTTGCCATTAATATCAATAGTACTTTGGAAATATTTTTTCTTTAATTTTACCTAAGATTAGAAATTGTGTAAAAGTTTCATATACTTATAGATTTTGATAGGTTTATTTATATTTATGCAAGAACAACTGATAAGAATATTTGGATTCGAATCATTTATAAATATTCTGGTCACCTTCTTATACATTGTGAATATTAGAATTAAAGAATAGATGGTTGAGATTACTCCATAAAAATTCTTATAAGAACTTTTAAACAATTTTTAGACAAGTTCTAGACTTATCTACAATTTCAAAAAATAGATGGTTGAGATTACTCATCAAAATCTACTGGTCACCTTCTTATACATTGTGAATATTATATAGAATTAAAAAAATAGATGGTTGAGATTACTCAATAAATATTCTTATAAGAACTTTTAAACAATTTTTAGACAAGTTCTAAATTTATCTACAATTTAAAAAATAGATGGTTGAGATTACTCATCAAAATCTATAAGTATATGAAACTTTTACACAATTTCTAATCTTAGGTACAATTAAAGAAAAATATTTCCACAGTACTATTGATGTTAATGGCAACTAAAAGAGAAGAAAAAAAATTGACAATTTACTAATTTGAAAAAATATATATTCAAAGAATGATATAGAATAAGAAAATTTACTAAGACAAAATGGGGTGAATTTGGAAAAAAAAAATTAAGGAATGATATAAAATAAGAAAAAAATTGACATGAATAAAATTTTTTATCTAAAAATGGGATAAACTAAGAAATAATGATATAAAATTAGAAAAAAAATTGAGATAAATAAGAAAAAAATTGTATTTAAAAATGAAATAAGATAAGAAAGAATGATAAGGCAAAATTAAATTATATAAAACAAAGAAAAAGAAATTACGTATGTAAAAAACAAAACAAAAAAGCGCGTAAAAAAATAAAAAAAAATTACATAGAAAAGAATATGTATAATATCGCGGAACTTAAAACATACGTGTGTTGCACATAAGCCAAATTGGCTCCATAAGAAACCCAACGGTGGGCTCCTTATCATTACTATATATATACACGCACCTAAAGAATGCGCACCGTGCGCACTTCTTTAAGATTTCTTTTTTTTAAAATTTTTAATATATCATATTTGTTCTGCTATGAAATCACTTCTCCTCTACAACTGATGTTTTTCTCTCTTAATGTGAACCTCCCTCTCAAATGAAAGAAAAATGATATTTATACCTAAAATCGAATTATTTTAACCGCTCCGGAAATATCGCCTCACGAAGCCACTAACGCAGAGCGGTTACCCGTGGTATAGATCGTGGGTTGGAATGATATGAATCATCTCGCTACTATTCTTGACGAAATGATATTACCGAGATGAGCTGAGCTTCTCGGTCCATTGAATGCATCTCGCGGGCTGAAGCAGATCCGAGAATCCCGAAATCTATTTTAAGCATACCGAAATATACTGCTATCTATATCTTTGGTCTCACGGGCGGATCTATGCGAGATGATAATTTGTATCGTACTTGCATAACAACATCTCGATTGCACGAGCCTATAGGTTCATTTCGGATTATTAGATGACGACCATATCAACCACTCCCCCCGAAATGATGTGTGTGTGAACACGCATCTAAAAATGAGTCAGTTGCCTGCATCTCCCTTTTTTACGGAAAACGAAGCGTCTTTCACACGCTTCAGGGTAAGACACGCGTCCAAACTCTCCCGCCTTGATTAACGAGATTTGAAAATCAAAAAAGGCATCCTCTAATCTGAACCGTTGCTTCATTTCGAAATTAACGGTCAAGATGTCGAGACCTTTCAAATATCAATCAACATCACCTATAAATACTCCCAACATCATACAAACAACACTTTACCCTAATTCTTCTTCTATCGCTCAAGGATTCTTCTTCTTCAAGCGATTTACAGGTACTTCTTTCTAACTATTCGCATTTCTGATTTCAATCACTATGGCATCTTCTACTTCCATCCACTCTTCACATCGTGGATACGACTCAGGGGAAGAAATCGATAATATCCCAGTAGAACTTCCCCGTAATCTGAAAAAGAAAACCCGAACCTCTACTTCGATACCTGATTCAGAAGTTCCTCCCCCGAAAAAATCTCGTAAGAAATCGGAATCCGAAGTATTCGGTCCACCCAAAATAAACGAGAAACATCTCTCATTACTGAAACAACTATTGCGAAGTAGATATCATGGGGGTGCAAAATACGAGATAGCTATTCCCGCGGCTACAGATAGGCCTCAGAATCTCCCTGAACCTTTTCGCACTTGGTTCTTGGAACATGTTCCTTTAGGCCTAGTTCCGCCAATTCATCCCTTCTTCGTTACAATGGGTAGAGCGTACGGTGTCAACCCCAACCAATTTCATCCTAATTCAATTCGCTATCTTGTAGCTTTTTACATCATATGCAAGTGGATGGGAGTGGAACCTACTTCTCGCAGATTTAAAACCTGCTTTCTGATCCGAAGTCCGAATCCCTACCAATTCTATGTTGCCCCACGAGCTCATGATAAAAAGGCGACCTTTTTATCTACAGGTGTCGAGAAAGTGAGCTCGTCTTGGGAGAAATCCTTTGTTTACATAAAAGCCCCTCAAAATAATCCTTTCACTTCACCTCCTTGGGCGACATATTTGAATCCTCAAGCGAATACTCCCAGTCTAGGGTTAGATCAGGCTATTGCCAAGTTGAACACTCTATTTCGGAAAGGGTGGTTTGATATAGTGGGATTAACCTCGGATGCATCTTTGCTTGCCTATTGGGGATTCTACCCAAATATCGAGATAGCCAGGGGAATTGACTTAGGTTGTATTTAGTTTCTTTCGTTTACTTTTATTATTATTATTGATCTCGACTTAATTGTGTTTGACATGCAAATTTGTTCAATTTTGTAGATATGTCGATGAATAAGTACTTCTCGTTTATGAAGGATGTCCCCAAGGAGACACAAAGTACATTCAGAGCGTCTGTACATGCAGTGGATCCCGCTCAGGCACAAGTCAACCGAACAGAAGCAGAGTCTCGCTTGTCTCCTTCACAAAATCCTTCCATCCTCAACTCCGAGATACCAGTTCCGCCAAATGTTGTAGCTGCGAGTTCATCAGCTCCTATCCACTTATCACCTATACCCGTTCAAGATCCAGTTGACCTGACTGGGGATGCTGATAGCGAAGAAACTGAGAGAGAATCCGCTCTGGTTCGTACAACCCAAAAAAGGAAAGCCGTTTCTTCTCCATCTCCATCTCGTTCCATGGTACTTCGCACTCGCTCAAATATTCCCACTGGAGATCATGAGACCCCACCAGATAGTACTTTTCTTCTTCCCCCTATGCCACTTCCCGAGAAATCCGCACCTGTTCAACCTACCACCTCACAAGGGTCTGACAAGGTGACTGAATGCCGAAGACATATCTCTCGCCTGGCTGCGGCACAGAAGTATCTCATCTCCTTAGCCAAAGATATGGCAGAAGAAGAGAAGGAAATTGAGCGGTTGCGGGAAGAGAAAGAGACTGTTGAGGAAGATTTCGCTGCTTTTCGCAGTAAGATTGACGAACTATCTTCTAAAGTTAAGAAGGGGGAGATAGACCTAGCACTGGCTCGATCTGAAGTCGAAAAGAAAGACGACCAACTCCGCACCTTAAATACCGAGATGATAGAGAAGCATAAGGATATTAGAAGTAGGGATCTTCTAATATCGGAACTCCGAAAAGAACTGGAAGAAGAAAAAGAAAAAAGGAAAGTGGAGACCGAGTTTTATTTTCTCGAGGGACGGTTAAACGGTCTGAAGATGGGATATCAAAGAGGGTTTTCGGCTTTCCCGGAGAGTGAATGGATGAAGAAGATCGCCGAAGAATATAGATCCAAGCTGTTTACTCGGATGTGGGATTCAGCATTATTCTTATCAAAGGCTGCTCCGTTGGCGGAATCCTTTTTCGTCGAAGGAGTTCGTGTCTGCCAAGAGAGAGTGAACCAATATCTAGAAACATTGCGGACTCATTTAGCGGCGAATAATATCTCCTTGCCAGAAGACCCTTTAATCTTTAACTTAACCGAGTTAGGCAGTCAGATATCTCCGGGGCCCCCTCCACACTGGCATGGAGATATGTCGGAAGCCGAAGATACGGAATGGTGGAAAGACTTTCTTGATCAAGCAATCTTGGCCAATCCTCTTTCCGACCCAATTCCTTTGCCTCAGGACTTAATCGGGGAATCTTCCCGAGATGGGACAGAAGGTGATGCCACCATGATCAGTTTACCCGACGAAATTTTCCATCCTGAAGGTCCCCGAGATGTGGGGTTATAAAAAAAAATGTAGAACAATATTCTTTTATCCATGTATAAAGTATGTTAGATACAATGATCTCTTTTGTTGGATTCCTGCTTGAACTTCCTGAATCATTTCGAAAGCATGTCGATGTAATTGAATTCGACAAACTCGTTTTTATGATATTTTCCATCTAACTTGCTTGAACTCGCGAGATCTTTTAAATCTAGAAACGGATTTAATTCTTGAATAGTTGATAAATCAACTCCCTGGATCGGATCTGAAAGATCTCGATCTCCCATGTTCAATAATTGATTGATTAATCAACTCCCTAGATCGGATCTGAAAGATCTCGATCTCCCATTTTCAATAGTTGATTGATTAATCAACTCCCTAGATCGGATCTGAAAGATCTCGATCTCCCATTTTCAATAGTTGATTGATTAATCAACTCCCTAGATCGGATCTGAAAGATCTCGATCTCCCATTTTCAATCCTTGCATAGATAAACAGCACGAAACACACGATTTACGTGGTTCGATCTCAAATAGTCGAGATCTACATCCACGGAGAGTTTGAGGAGGTTTCACTACTAACCAAGTTCGAACAGAATACATCATAAAAACTAAACAAAATAATACAAGGGAAAGAAATATTACATGATGTAACACTGCCCTATGAATAATACTTCTTAAGGTGACTAATGTGCCATGGCCGAGGTAACATCTTTCCTTTATCATTTTGCAACTCATATGCTCCTCCGGATAAGACTTTAGTCACTTTATATGGTCCTTCCCATGTGGGTTCCAACTTCCCTTTTTCTCGCAAAGTATCTGTTTGTCGTAGAACCAACTCGCCAACTTGGAAATCTCTTTTCCTCACCTTTTGATTAAACACTGATTGCATTTTCTTCTTGTAAAGATCATGTCGGGCCCTTGCTTCATCACGCTTCTCTTCCAGGAAAATTCTATCCACTTCTAGTATCTCATCATTCTGAATAGGGTCGAAACATACAATTCGCATAGCTTCTCCTTGTATCTCGGCTGGTACAACCGCTTCAGCTCCATAAACCAAACTGAAAGGCGTTTCTCCCGTAGTAGATCTCGGTGTAGTCCGATAAGCCCATAAAACAGAAGGTAACACCTCAACCCAGTTAGACTTTTCATGCTCTAACCTCTTTTTTATACCATCCAATAGGATGCGATTGATCACCTCGACTTGCCCGTTAGCCTGAGGATGCGCTACTGCCGTAAAAACTTGTGTGATCTTCATCTCGGAACACCATTCCTTTATCTTCTTGCCTTGGAATTGTGTCCCATTATCCGAGACCAGTATCCGCGGCAGGCCGAAGCGGCAACAAATGTTTCGCCAGATAAACTTCATCATCTCAAATTCAGTTATTTTGGCTAAAGGCTCTGCTTCAACCCACTTAGTAAAATAATCAACCGCCACAACTATGAATTGCTTGCTTCCTTTTGCTTTCGGGAATGGCCCAACAATATCAATACCCCACCTCACGAAGGGACACGGCGAAGTAACTGCAATCAATTCGGCTGCTGGTGTGTGAATCCTTGAACCATATTTTTGACAAGTCGGACATTTTTTCACCATCTCTTCTGCATCTTTCTTCAAAGTAGGCCAATAAAACCCGGCTCGAACAACCTTCCGAGCTAACGCTCTAGCCCCTGCATGCTCCGCACATCCTCCTTCATGTACTTCTCTTAACACCATCAAACCCTCCCTATGAGATAGACATCTCGCATCCGTCGGAGAAAAGGTTTTTCGGAAAAGAACACCATTCAGCAGATAATAGAACCTTGTTCTTCTTTCCAGAATCTCTCTTTCTCTAACTGTTCCATTTCGATTACCCTTCAAATATTGCTGTATCGGGTATCTCCAATCTTCTTCATCTCTTTCTAGGACCATGACATCCTGATCCTTGGGAATTCCCATCACGGTGATATTTCTTCTCGTGCAATCTTGTAACGAATTACCTATTTTGGCTAAGAAATCAGCTTTCTGGTTTTCATCTCGAGATATCTGTTCGATTTGTATTTTTTCAAATCTTTTTTCGAGCTCCCTGATTTTTTCTACATATGCCCGCATCCGATCCTCTCTGATCTCGCATTGATTAGCCAATTGTCGAGTAACTAGCTGCGAATCTGACTTCACCTTTAGACACCTTATTCCCGATTGTTCAGCTAATTTCAATCCCTGTAACAGAGCCTCATACTCTGCTTCATTGTTTGATGCTTTAAACTGGAATTTTAAAGCAAACTCTAACTCATCTTTCTCGGGACTGACGAGAAGTATTCCAGCTCCTGCTCCCAATCGACTTGACGAACCATCTACATACAATTCCCATTCTGGATATTCTATTGACCGAGTAGTTTCCTGAATGAAATCAGCTAATGCTTGTGCTTTAATTGTTGTTCGTGGCTCATAATGAATATCGAATTGTCCGAGCTCAACTGCCCATTTCACCATTCTTCCTGAAACTTCTGGTTTCCCTAACACCGAAGTTAACGGATAATTAGTTCGCACTAGAATGGTAAATCCCAAAAAATACGGCCTCAATTTCCGAGCTGAAATGACCAACGCATAAGCGATTTTCTCAATGTCAGAATATTTCGTCTCCGCACCGTGCAACACTCGACTGACAAAGTAAATAGGATACTGATCTCTTCCTTCCTCACGAATTATCACCGAACTAACCGATTCTTTCCCAATCGCCAAATACACCACTAACGGAGATCCGAAAATGGGTTGCTTCAATCTGGGTAATCCACGCAGAAAGTCTTTCAATTGTTCGAAAGCAACTTGACATTCCTCTGTCCATCCAAACCTTCCTCCTTTCCGAAGTATCTTGAAGAAGGGTAAACTACGATCTGCTAATCGCGAAATGAATCGGCTAAGAGCAACTATCCTTCCCGTCAACATCTGAACTTCTCTAATGCTTTTTGGCGGAGTCATATCCAAAATAGCTCGGATCTTGTGTGGATTCACCTCGATTCCTTGCTGAGTAACCATATACCCCAAGAATTTACCAGCCCGAACCCCAAATGAACATTTCGCAGGGTTCAGTTTCATGCCATAATGCCGAATTGTAGAGAGAGTTTCTTCCAAATCTGGAGCATGAGATTTAGCTTGTCTACTTTTCACCAGCATATCATCAACATATGCTTCCATATTTCGGCCCAGCTGATTTTTAAACATCTCGTCTATCATTCTCTGATATGTAGCCCCAGCATTCTTTAACCCGAATGGCATTACTGTATAGCAATAAGTCCCCGACGAAGTGATAAAAGAAACATTCGGTCTATCTCCTGGATATAGCGCTATTTGGTGATACCCTTGCGCAGCATCCATCATGCTTAATAACTCGCATCCCGCAGTAGCATCAACCAGCCTGTCAATCAGTGGCAAGGGATAATGGTCTTTTGGACAGGCCTTATTTAAATCTCGGAAGTCAATACACATCCTCCATTTATTTCCTGGCTTGGGTACCAATACCACATTGGCTACCCATTTCGGATATTGTATTTTTTCAATATGCCCAATTTCTAACAACTTCTGCACTTCCCTTTCAATAACTTCGTTCTGTTCTTCTCCGAAATGTCTCATCTTCTGTTTTACAGGCTTGGCATCTGGTCTAACGTTTAACCTGTGCATCGCTATGTTAACATCAATTCCAGTCATATCCTTCGGCTCCCATGCGAACAAGTCGGTATTCTTTTTAAGCACCTCAACAAGCTCATCTCGTATCTCCTCCTCTAACTGACTCCCGATATTGACTGTATGACCAGGGTTATCAGGTAACAATTCCACACTCATCAATTCTCCCGGTTCAAATTCCGCAATTCGCGGTTCTTTCCCCTTTCGTCTTTCCATCTCCAATGCCTTGTCCACCTCATCTCGCTGTTGAGTTGCCCGTTTTCTAGTTTCCGAATGTCTTATAGCTGCTACATAACATCTCCGAGCAGCTTGTTGATTCCCCCGCACTATTCCGACTCCAACTGTTTTATCATTCTCGTCCTTCACTGGAAATTTCATCATCAAGTGAGCTGGTGAAATAATTGCCGCATAATCAGTTAAAGATGGTCGACCCAAAATGACATTATACTGGGAAGGGGTATCCACCAGCAAAAAGCTAACAGTTTTATTCTGTCTCCACAACTCATCACCCAGTACCATGGGTAATTGTACTTTCCCATACACATTAACTGAATCTCCCGAAAAACCATATAGCGAAGTCCCCACTGGCTTGACTTCTACCGATGATTTCATTTTCCTGAAACAATCCAGAAACATAATATCCACCGAACTGCCAGTATCGACAAAAACTCTTTCTACATTATACCCTCCTATCTCGGCAGAAATCACCATGGCATCCGACTGAGGTGATTGGATATCCACTGTGTCATCTTTCCCAAACTCAATAACCGCTTCTTGTAGGATAGTGTGTACACCATGTTTTTGTCGAACAGAATTTAGACGAGACTTCCTGGCCCGATTCGAATCCCCATCAGTAGGTCCGCCCATAATCATATGAATGGTCGGTCTCTCTTCTCGATTCTGTTGATCTCGTCGTGGAAAAGGCGGTGGAGGTGGGTTTACCCGAGCATTTATCTCCCTTCCCATTGCTCTTGGATCTCGTTGAGGCTCCATTCGAACGCTTCTCCTGTAGCTGTTTTCTTGTCGAGCCCGAGCTACATATCTCGCTAACTTGTTATCACGCACCAACCTCTCCAATTCATCTCTAAGATGTGTGCACTCGTCAGTGCTATGACCATATTCATTGTGGAACTGGCATAATTTACCATTCCCAAATGTTGGAGGATTTCTCGGATTCGGAGTCCACGAAGTCGGCCACTTTAGCTGAGGATGACTCCAAATTTCCATTAACAACTGCCCAGGTGGCAATGTCAACTGAGTGTAAGTATCATATCTAGGACCTCTTTTCATCTCGGTCCGAGCATTCGATATCAACCCTTTACTTCGCAAATCTGTTTCTCTCTTCACCCTGTTCTGGTCTCTAGTTCTCGTCTCCTGAAATGCAGCTGCATCTTTTTTGATACGAAGCGCCTCCTCCAAATTAATGTACTTGGTCGCCCTCTTGAGCAAGTCATCAAAATTGTTCGGTACTTTCTTCACCAGAGAAGCATGTAGATCACCTTCTCTCAAACCTTGCATAAAAGCACTAGTGATTAGGTCGTCTGAAGCTTCAGGATACTCTAAAGCGGCAGCTGTAAATCTCTTCACAAAAATCCTTAACGATTCATTCTCCTTTTGTTTTACTCCGAACAGCATTTGAGTCGACTTAACCTGTCGCCGTGATCCTGCGAACTGATGCAGAAATAAAGACGACAGCTGATCAAAACTGTGGATGACTCCATCAGCCAATTGACTAAACCATGTTTGTGCAGACTTCGTCAATGTAGTAGCGAAAACTCTGCATTTCACTCCTTCTGTGTAACGATGCAACAATGCTGTATTTTCAAAACGACATAAATGATCCCACGGATCCGTAGTGCCATCATACTCAAAACTCACTGGTTTAAAGGATGCCGGTAATTCATCTTCCATTACAACTTCCGAAAAAGGGTTACCTCTCTTACCCCGAGAACTCGACCTGATATTCCTCCTCACCTCCTTTATTTCCCTTTGCCCATCCTCTCTCTCAGATAAATTGATCCGTGAATGATCTCGGATTGAAGGAGACACTGAGCGACTCTCTCCCCCATCAAAGGGTCTTTTTTCTCCTCGACTTTGTGTTCGCTGTTTATCCGCATCACCTTGTGACTCCAAAGGACGTTTACTCAGAGCCTTTTGTACACCCTTTTGTACTGCTGTAGCAACTATCTCATCCAATTCCCGCTTAGTTAAAATGATAGTATCTTCAAGAGGATGATTCGGAGCAGCATCCGACTCTCCTGACCGATCATTATTTATTGCAATCCTGGATCCTTCGCCAACTTCTGTTCTCCTTCGAGAGCCTCGCGTATTCACCATGGTAACAATGATATTATAACCTCACGTCTTAGCCTTGCTTTTCCCACAGACGGCGCCAATTTGTTCTGCTATGAAATCACTTCTCCTCTACAACTGATGTTTTTCTCTCTTAATGTGAACCTCCCTCTCAAATGAAAGAAAAATGATATTTATACCTAAAATCGAATTATTTTAACCGCTCCGGAAATATCGCCTCACGAAGCCACTAACGCAGAGCGGTTACCCGTGGTATAGATCGTGGGTTGGAATGATATGAATCATCTCGCTACTATTCTTGACGAAATGATATTACCGAGATGAGCTGAGCTTCTCGGTCCATTGAATGCATCTCGCGGGCTGAAGCAGATCCGAGAATCCCGAAATCTATTTTAAGCATACCGAAATATACTGCTATCTATATCTTTGGTCTCACGGGCGGATCTATGCGAGATGATAATTTGTATCGTACTTGCATAACAACATCTCGATTGCACGAGCCTATAGGTTCATTTCGGATTATTAGATGACGACCATATCAATATTATTTCTTTTCTCACGCTACCCTCCACATACGATATCTTTAAGATTTCTTTTTTTTTCTCTAATTTTTCATATCTCATATTATTTATTTTCTCTCGCTACCCCTCCACATACGATATTTTCATCTCACACATAAACATAACACATAATCAACCTATACAATTTGCATCCCACATATCAACATAAATCTTCTTCTTAATTCTCATCTCACAGTACACCATGAACATATACAATTTGCATCCTACATATCAACATAAATCATCTTCTCATCTCACATATGCTACACCATGAAAATATTTGGTTATCATCAAAAGTCATTTGTTAAAAATTACAAAATATGAATTGGTTAATAAATAGCCCACAATTAAAGAAAAGAACGAAAGATATTCAATTAGTCAATTCTCAAGAAAAATCATAATCAACGTTCAATAAATCCTCAAAATGAATAATAAAAATTGAAATATGAATTAAGTAACAAAGAGAATAAATTCTCAACAAATCCTTAAAATCGACAAATCAAATCCTCAAACTCAACAAATCCTTAAAATCAAGGAATCATATCCTCCAACTCAATCATCAATTATCAAGAAGTCTTCAATCAATTCCCAAAATCCCAAGTCTCTTTCATTACTTGTCTTTTGCGTTGTCAATAAATTAAAACAAATCAGTACCATAATTTTTTTAAATGTAAAAACTTTCAAAAAACATAAGAAAATATTATACCATTCCAAGGATGTGGTACAATTTCTCCTGTCATGTCCACTAATCCCACAACCATGACAAACTCTTGCTTTTGAAATTGTTTTTTCCTTAGATAATTTATACCTTTTACCACATCCTTTTGCTCTCACTTGTGAAGGGTCATTAATCTCAGGCATATTCTTTTCTCGTATAGAAGATCGTTGCGCTCTTTCACCAATATTCATTTTCTTTATATCATTGTACACATGTTCTAATTGTTGCATTAGCAAGTTAGAACCATCTTCAGTGAGACATGCACCATCTACTACAATAGAAGCCATTTGTGATAATTTTGAATGTCTTGTCAGAAGAGATTTATTATGAACATCACAAATATCAGCACCATGATTATCATTCACTCTTCCACTCTTTGCACTTACTGTCCATCTTGGTAGAATATATGTAGATGGAAGTTCAAAGATCTGTTTCACACGAAAATATGCCAAAATGTGTCTACAAACAATTCCTTTGAACTCAAATTGTAGACAACTACATGTTAATGCATTTGAACTCTTGGTGTATGTAAGCTCCCGTTGTCTTGATGTTGAACTTGTTTCAGCTCTTAATATGGTATAGATTGTTTGCAACTCATCATCACATTTCAAATTCACAAAATAAGCATGACTTTGACACATTTCTTCTTGGAAAAAGTTAAAACTTTTCCTTGTGTATATCTTTGTCATTTGTGCTTCCATTGGCCAAAGTGTCTTCAGTGTTGGTTGCTCGTTAATATCAGCATGATCAGCTTCTAATTCTTCCGTATATAAAGTGGTAGGGTGAGAAAAAATTATGTGTATAATAATATAAAATATTAAAAATTACATTGATTATGAGAATTGAGAAGAAGATTTATGTTGATACGTGGGATGCAAATTGTATATGTTGATTATGTGTTATGTCTATGTGTGAGATGAGAATATCGTATGTGGGGGGTAGCGTGAGAAAAGAAATAATATGAGATGAAAAATTAGAAAAAAAAAATCTTAAAGATATTGTATGTGGAGGGGTAGCATGAAAAAAGAAATAATATAATATATTAAAAAAATTTTAAAAAAAATCTTAAAGATATCGTATGTGGAGGAGTAGCGTGAGAAAAGAAATAATATGATATATTAAAAATTTAAAAAAAAAAAATCTTAAAGAAGTGCGCACGGTGCGCATTATTTAGGTGCGTACCTGATCAACACTCTATATATATATATATATATATATATATATATATATATATATATTTGTGTGAGAGAGATGTAAGATTAATTATTTAAAAATAATAATAAATTATCGATATTTTTGTAGTATATAAAATCACAGAAAATATCTCAATTTTTGTCATGTAACTTAGGTTTTGCTCATTAGTCATTTCTTTATCTTCAATATAATATTTTTCAATTTTGGTCCTCCAACTATCATTTTTTTTTCCAATATTGGTTTGATTATGCTCGAAATGTCAAATTTTACCTACGTGGATGGTTGAATAGAACAATCCACATCATCAATTCCGACATCCACGTAGATAAAAACCAAAATTCCTAACAAATGGATGAAGATTGAAAAAATGAAATTATTAGCGGATCAAAATTGAAAAACGTAAAATTTATGATATAAAAGTGGAAAGATCCGGACGTAATTTTCCCAAAAACAAAATATGTTTTTAATCGTTAGAAAGGAAAAAATAAAGAAAGAGAAAAATAAAGTTTGTTTTCTAAATTTTAATGATTAACCTCAACAGTGAGATGAAGCTGTACTTTGGATGATCAACGTCTCCGATTATTTGCAAAAGCTGGCCTCCTTAACAATTATTTACAAAAGCCACTATTGAATTACATTTCCATTGGATAGTACACTCAACAAAATTTAGAATGAAGCCAAATAAGCAGACCAATGGAAATCTGTTAATTACCATTAATTTAATGCTCTTTTAAATTATTGTTTTCTTTATTATTTCTAACTTACTACTTATAGTTTTTATTTTTTATTTCATAAATTAATGTATTAAAAAAACAGTTTTTGCGGCCCCGTCCCAAGCAAAATATCTAGCTCGATCAGTCCCTACTGCATGTGATGGATACTACTCTTTCCCATGGCAATAAAAAAAAAAAAGTAGAAAAAGGGTTAAGGGATAAGATGGCAATCCAATAAAGTAGAAAATGATATAAAAGTTGAGATATGTACCAAAAATACCATAAAACTTATAATAATGGGCAAAAAATACCATCAAAGATGAAAAAAAAAAAATACCACTTTTTTTATAAAATGACCAAAATAACCTTAGGACACACATGTGCAATCATTGAATAATAACTACTTCCTTGTTTTATTTGATAAATACAATCCATATTTTTTTCAAAATTAATCAATTAAATCCAATCCAATTGGTTATTAGATCCGAACCCCAAAATGATATCAGAGTCTAGGTTTATTGAAGAAATAATTTACGATTTATATTTACAATATTGATTTTATGCCTAATGGAGGAGAAAATAAAGAAATTATGTATCCGAAAATATTTTCGAGATAACACAAGTTTCAGGACCATCAATTTGATGATGTTCAACAAGGATTGGAACAAAATTGTTCCTAATAGTTCTAAGATCTCACAAGATCTTAGAGAAATCCAAAAGACCATCCAGTTCTATGGAGGTCAGACGGAGACGATGATGAGATCTCTATCCAAGATCCAACGAGAAGTTTTAGATCTGAAAAAAGAAATTATAGATCTGAAAATGAAGTTACCAAAAAGATCCAATAGAGATGTGTTTTGCAAAGACCTGTAGCCCATGGCGAGAAATGTTGATCTAGGTAAGATGCTGACTTTGCCGGGGTTGAAAGTTACCATCGGGACAGGTCGACACAGTCGCAAGAAGGATGTCTTTCCTAAAAGACAGCCTGCGAGAATGGTGTCAACAAGCGACCATTTAAAAGAACAAGAAAAAACTCAGAGGACAAATCAATAGAATTCCTATTTGTTGTGATATCAATGATTTTCCATCGGTAATTGGAGAATCAAAACAGGTGAGGCATGGAAAGAGAAAGAAACACTTCAGAAGTTTATCTTATGTCAAGTCCGGAGGATCACAGAGAAGGCCTTCCAATCAAGGAAGATCATGGTGGTCCAAATCCAAGACCAGAACCTACAAGTCTGGTCAGAAATCCGGTTCTTTCAGATTTTCTTCACAAGGATCTAGATCCGTAGGGAAGTCAATAGGAAGAACACCAACAAGAAGAACTTTCAAACGAGCTCATGCTCGTACAAATTAAAGTTTCAAAGATTGCAATTGCTGGACATGCGGTGCGAAAAGACATATTTCACCAGACTGCCTACAAAAGCAGAGTGAAATTCACCAATTCAAGCCGACTGCAGACATTCTTGATGCGGTTTTCTATGGCGATTTAGTACCAATTTACCAGTTCGAGGATATCTCTTCAGATGAAAGCATCTATGAAGAAGAATTCGAGACTAATTCAGATAAGTCTTATGGATCATCAACAGAATCAGACGAATAGCTCGAGACAAAAGATAGACTCCAAACATCGGAGAGTCTATCAAGATTTTTTTCACAAATGACCATTTAAAAAAACGATGGAAAGAATCATGAGGCAGAATTCAACTCTGAGCCCATACAACGGTTTGAGAATTGGAGGTGTTAGTCGGATCCTTAATCAGATTGGACTAAAACAACGCAAGCACAATATCATCTATCAGGTGAACTCAGACGAATTTTCAATTCCAATGGAATTAACCAAAAATAGAATTGATATGCAGCTTATTCCAAATGAAGAGATTCTTGAGGAACTAAGCCGAATCAGAGAAGAAGTAGTAGTGACTATGAAATGGATCCATATTGGAACCATTGAAGTAGTAATCAAAGTTACCTTCAAGGAAGATATTGATTTTAAACTTCATCTATCAGTAATGGATAGAAGAATCAATAACCTCAAAGATGGTTGTCTTGGTACAATGGTAGGTAATTTGTATGCTGGCAAACTTATGTTTGACATTCATCCTAGGATTGCATACAACCTAACTGACCAAGATTTTAGTTAAGTCTTAACCCTTCATCAAGATTTAAAAAGAACAGATCTAATGAAAAGAGGTAACATACCATATTCTATTACATATAGAATTGCATATGCACTTTCCAATACACATCATTCTAATTTGTTTCTTAGGAAATAGTATATTGAGATTCCTAGAATTTTCAAGGAATTCGCCAAAGTAATGACACCAAAGCCAATCCAAATCTCTAAGATATATGGTGTTAACATACTGATTAAAGATCATTATGTTCTTAATAGATCAATGAGATTTAAATCTGAAGTCAGTAATAGAATGTCTTTTTCCGACAATAGGATACTTAGCCTAAAAGGAAAAGAACTATTAGAGAATTTCAACCCACAACAAATTAGGGTTAGTAATGTAAAAATATTTTGCCCTGAGGGTTGGAAAGAAATTTGTGTTGTTTTTGATATATCGGAAAAACTTAACTTTTTTTCTTGTGATGAAATATATCATTTACAACAACCAGCGATTGTAAGATACAAAGGCATGCTAGAAATAATAGGCTATGAGGTATATGTCACTGGTAGTGCAGGTAAAACCAAAGGTACTATGACTTTAGGTCTAAGTTTCCTCGAGGAACACAAACCTTAGAGATGAAAATGAAGATAGATGAAATTCAGTCTCGATGGACACCTCATAAGGGTGGAATGATGAGCTCATTTTCCATATACATATCTATTGGGATGATGTATGAGCAATATAAGACAACATACTTTGCTGCTTATATTGATTCAGGTTCAGGTATTTGCACAGCAAAACCGGGAGTTTTTTCCAATGAAATTGTGGAAACATTACCTATTATTGCAGGAAGAGATTTTTCTCAAAAAATCTTAATACTCAATAAGGGTATTTGTGAAACACGAATCATGATAGGAGGAGTATTTGGTACACCTTGGTACAAGGTAAAAATGCCACTGATTTATATTCACGATACACGTGCTGATATTTTGTTGGGTAATAATTTTATCCAAACTTTTGCAAAATATGAGCAGGATAATCACAAGAACCTGTTAACCTTTATTACTAATTGAGGTAGTTTGATACAGGTTTTGCGACGAGAAAGGGTATTAAATAGAATAATGCCCATTAATTTTCACAGCAAATGTGGTGATGATGTCAAATTAATACATCCTAAAATGCAGGATAAAATGAAATTTGGTAAAACTCTCTTGTCTTTCAGGCAATAGGGTTTCGAAAAGGCATCCGAAGAAGATATCCAACTTCTAAAGAATGCACTTAAAGAGAGCACACATATTGAGGACATTGATGAGGAAAGATTATTTTCCCTTGAGAATGTCAAAAGACTAATTCAGAGAAACTTCAATGAAGATCCTCTGGCTTGGTGGAACAAAAATAAGATTGATTAACTCTGAAAGTAAATGAACAATTCCGATACGAGTTGGTTCGATACAAGCCAATCCAGATGAATATGACAAATAAGAAACATATGCAAAAAATTATCAAAGAGCATATCAATCTTAAATTGATTGAAACTAGAGTCTCCTCTTATAGTAGCCCGGGTTTTTTGGTAAGAAACCACAGTAAAATAAAAAGAGGAACAACGAGATTAGTAATTAACTATCAATGTATTAATAAGATACTTGATTTTGATGGTTATTACATCCCGAGTAGGGAACATTTAATTGACTGCATTAAAGGGTCAAAGTGTTTTATAAATTCGATTGTAAGTCTGGTTTATACCAGATTAAAATGGAAAATGAGTCAGGAAAGCATACAACTTTTTCTACTCCACAAGGTCAGTATATCTGGAATGTACTTCCAATGGGACTTGCAAATGCACCCCAGATATACCAATGGAAAATGGATAATTTGTTTAAAGATTATTTCGAGTTTATGTTTGTCTATATAGACGGCATATTAATTGCATCAAAAAATATGAATGAGCATATTAAGAATCTTGAAATATTTTTTGAAGTATGTCATAAAGAAGGATTATTGCTATCTGAAAAGAATGCAATAATCGTAGTCAATAGAATTGAGTTTCTCGGTGTTATTATTGACCAAACAGGTATGGACCTTTAGAAATATATCGTGAAAAAAGTATGTAATTTTCCTGATGTTCTGAATGATATGAAGCATCTCCAAAGCTTCTTGGGTATTAGTAATTTTGCAGGTAGTTTTATTAAAGACCTGGCAAAATACAGAAATGATTTTCATCATCTATTACAAAATGATGAAAAGACGAAATGGAAATGAGAAGCTATACATTCCCAAAGAGTTCGCGAGCCAAAACAGATTTGTAGCAATCTTTTGAAACTCGCAATACCACAGGATAAAGATCAATTAGTTGTTTATACAGACACTAATAATTTCCGATGGGCAGCAATGCTCATGCGAAAGACATCTACAGGCAAAGAACCTTGTAGATATACATGAGGGTTATTCTCAGAATAACAAGCCAAATTATGGCATATTAACGAGAAGGAATTCTTTACAGTTTGGAAGGCTTTTAAAAAATGGCCTTTATTCTTATTAGCAAAAGAATTTACATTAAAAGTGGATAATACAAATGTTAAGGCTTTCTTAAAAAATAAACTCGAATAAAAATTTGAGAAAGCCCGTATTATCAGATGGCAAGAAGAATGCCAATATTATTTATTTGATATTGTCATTGTGAAATCTAATGAAAACGCTCTTACAGATTTCCTAACGAAAGATGGATATCCTTGAAGCAGATTCCATCACAGTACGAGCTAGACACCTTAGGGAAAATCTTGAGGGGTTAGACAAGAGATATGGCTTGCTGAGGATATGTGCTAAAGCCACTGCCTATGTTCAAATGGCAGAATGAGACTCGGTCCAGAAAGTCATAAGTGTTACGAGAGCAGCTCATGCCCATCTATGGGATGCGCTCGAAAGTCCTCTTCTCAAAGCAGGTTCACCATTAGTGACCTAAAGAGAGGTTTACGAGAAAAGTTCATCATCGATGAATACTCAGGGTATTTTTATACCCGAGGCAGGAAATCCTGCCGATACAAGTTTTTCATCAGATTCTGGTGAAAAAATAATTAATGCCAAAATGAGTGATCTATCGGACTCCGATAGAACAATTAATTTGGAAAGTTAGGACTCTGTTCCAGACAAACCAAGTCAACCCAGCATCTCTGGGGTTAAAGAGAAAGAGGTTAACATTTGGCCACAGACAGGCCCAAAAAAGGTTAACACTAACTTGTCGTTTTCTCTTTTACAAATTTATTAAAGAACGTGGGAGAAATTGGTGACAAGGAATGAGATTAGTCCTAGAAAAATAATTGCCGATTGGTCTGGAAAGTATCCGCATGTGTGGATGTTAGTGAGTACAAACCCACGAGATGTACGAGAATGGTATGATTTTGGAGCCATTGATTCAATTCTTACCACTGCACCAAGCTTTCCGGAGATTTCTAAACTACCGAAATGGATTGCCACTGCCGTGCATGACTCATGGCAAAATAATCCACATCTTAGTCGAGGAGACATCCTGGAGGTGGAGGTTAAGTTCATTTCAGCAGCTCCGGAAATCATAGGAAAGAGTCTCATCCAGTCTTCCATTTCATGAAGCTACAGAGACCGGACATGGTAGCTTTTAATAAATTGAAAGAACCACCAACCAACAGTCATCTAGTCATTGCCCTCACTAAAGATGATATATCAACTAAGCGAGCATGGGGAATATGGGTCTGTCTCACAGAAATGGACAAGGTAAAGTACTCGTTCAAGATTTTTCAAAATTCTGTGAACGGGTCATTCATGTTAAATTTTATGACAGAAAATACTACCGGATTTGCTAAGAATTTATTCAAAAATAAAATAAAGCTAATCTGGGAAAATAAGGTCCCAGCAATGGAAAACACAAGAAATAAGATATGTAATATGATACATATCGGATGATTGGAAGTACGACTTTGTTCTTGCTATCAATTACAGGAGAAGCCATTGTTCGGACAAGGCTTCAAGATCAAGAACAATCGGTCCAACCCATAATAGAAGAAAAAGGGTCCAAAGAGGGGTTTTTAGAAAATAAAACCCAAAAATGTAAGAAAAACGAGTTTAAACAGACTCGATAATAAATTCTCGTTTAGAGAAAATGTCCATGTATGATTAAATTCTCATGTAGGATTTAATCTTCGTGTAAAGATAGAATTAAATCTTCGTGTAAAGTCTAGGATTTAATTCTCATGTAAGGAAAATTCTCGTGTAAAGTAGAGTTAAATCCTCGTGTAAGGATTTATTCTCGTGTAGGGATAAATCTTCATGTAGGAATAAATCCTCGTGGAGGATTAAAAATTTATGTGTAAGGTCCCTACCATGTGCGAAGATAAGACGACTTCACCAAAAACAACAAGACTCCACCTGACACGGTGAAGTGGGTGGTCTTACCACCAAAAAAGAATTGGCCACTACCAAATAATGCAGATAGTTGACAAACCAACCACCTGACACAGATGGTGGACGAGCTACATCCACTAAGCAATGGTGGATGGAAGCTGTCAGTGGGACAAGTAAAGATGACATGAAGCATTATTGAAGATGGAATCCGCAATTGAATATCGAGGAAAACGTCTATAAAATGAGAGCTTCAGTCATAAGAAAAGGGCATCAGAAATCGAACATTTCTTAAGTACTTCTTACTCTCAAGTGTTTTAAAGTTTAAATTTTAAGTTTTTCAAGTTTATGGGGGTTTTCCCAAATAGTTTAGCCATGATCGGCTAAATCAAGTATTCTCCTCCAATGGCAGAGAAATAGTATTGTAATATAAATCTATTTTATTTCTTCAATAAAAGAAAGACTTTTGTTTTCCTTCGTGTTATTCGCATGTTTTTTGAATACTCTGTATAGTTAAATACCAGTAGTGCGTCTCCCTGTGATCTCCTTGAAAACTCTACCAGGTGGGTAGGAGTAAGGATTGTGATCTGGGTTCTTGTTGTGAAGATGGAGTGGAACCACCGACTGCAGGCGTGTGGTTGGATCGCTGATCCGTAAAAACCAGCAGGAATCGAGAGGATCAGAGACAAAGGCAAATGTATGTTTATGTATTAAATAGAGTATGTAAATTAAATATGGAAGCATGTTGGGCTGCTATTGATCAGTATAAGCTTTATCCAAATCTAATTAAATAAATGGAGTGGATTTATTAAAATGACAAAAAAGGAAAAATTATAATTTTTGGAAGTTAGTAAAAATCAACATAGGACCATCATTGTTTTATGGTAGTTTTGTCCATTTTTTTATATTTGATGATATTTTTGTCCATTTATTATACTTGATGGTATTTTTGTCCCAAATTATAGTTTTGGTGGTATTTTTGGGTGATATCCCATAAAAGTTTAACAAGTAGAATATTAGTATTTGTACCAGAAAAAGGAAAAAAAAAAAAAAGCAGAATTAGAATAATAGATTATACAATTTTCTTTTAAATATAACAACAACAACAACAACAACAACAACAATAATAATAAGGATTAATTATCGAAAAAAATCAGGAATTACACTTAAATTACAATTTTAACAAACATTTTGAATGTCACAAATATAGCATAACTTTTGCAATTTTAACCAACAAACAAATTTCGGATATGTTTATTTTGAAAGTAGTTCTCACTGTTTCAAAATAGAACAATGACTTAACATACAAAATGTAAGTTATTTTGAAATGGTGGGAGTTATTTCCAAAATAAACTTACTTGAAATATGTGTGTCGGTTAAAATTGTAAAAAATGTGAAAGTTCATGTTATATTTGGTAATATTCAAAAAGTTGATTAAAATTGCAAATTAAATAAAATTTGTGATTTTTCTAAGAATTAATCTTAATAATAATAATAAAAGAGTAAGTTTTATGTGAGACCGTCTCACGGATTATGTTACGTGAGACAGGTCAACCCACAATCCACACTACGTAATTCACAAGTAAATTAATGAAAATGGATTTGGGTAGTAGGTAAAAAAGATATGTCTCATAAAAACTATCTGTGAGACCGTTTCACACAAGTTTTTGTGATAATAAAATTAAATGACCCATTTTTGCCTGCCACTTAATTTTGTTCGTGGAAAAGCAATCAATCAGAGTCTCCATAAAAAAAGGAAATATCTTTATTTGATATTTGTAAGAAGACTTTTCTTTTAATTCAGGAGACATTACTTTTTCGACCTCCTCGATGTTGTATGATTGTATCTGGTGCATATATGCAGCCTTTTTTATCATATAAATTAATTATGGTTGTATATGAATTTTTAATGAAAATATAGTTTATGTATACAGGTTCAAATATAGTAAATTTTTCGTAAAATAAATTAGTTTGCTTGTTTGCAGAGTGAAGGCCGAGTCGAGTGAGTTTCACATTCAAATATAAGTTGGGCTAATTTGCAAATACTCTATTGCTAATCTTTTATGAATAAGTCTCTTGTGAGATTGTCTCACGAATTTTTATTACATTGCGTGAGACGGGTCAACCCACAACCCAAATCCTATAATTAACATATTGTTTGTGGGTGATGGGTTCCGTCTCACTATAACTATCTATGAGACCGTCTCACATGAATTTTTGTGATCTTTTATCAAGCATATAGATTGAAACCTGAAAACAGATTGCAGAATTTTTCCAACACTACCATTAAGGAAACCATATATATTTTGACAAACTTTCATGATTTCTTTTTTTGGTAATCGCCTACAAAATTCACACAAGTTAAAGAGCTTAATTGTATTAGACAAACCTGACAATGGAACTAAATCCTCTATTTGAATTTGATGATGAACTTTATTAATTTTAATTCACATAATGTGTTAATTAATTATTGATCTCATCTTTATACTTAGGGTATGATGATTATTAATAAAAGTGTATGCAGTACAAACCTTACCCCATAAACTATATTAGAGAAGTCGAAGGGGCTCAACCAAATAGTTTGTTCACTAAAGTTTAAACTTAATAAAATCGACTTGAATTTCAAATATCCAACTCCACACAATTTGGTCACCTTATTCGGTATCTTTTTTTATATACATAATAATAACATTAATAATAATAATAATAATATTCGCGCCATTTACAAAACATGAAAACACTATCTCTTCAAAACCGAATTGCCGTACTTAATTGTGTTATAAATTTGAGATTATCATCAGCATATATCGCATTAACTTCAAACCATGTCCAGCAAATATAATTCTCTCATGTTCTTCATGTTCTTTTTCATCCATCTTCTTCTTCTTCCACACGCATTTCCCTTGAGTTCAATAGCGAAACCCAATTGCACAGATCGATGTGGGAATGTATCGATTCCATATCCATTTGGAATCTCACTATCTTGCTCTCTCGGACCATCTTTCCGCATCAACTGCACCAATTCTAGCACTCCAAAACCCTACCTGTCGAGGCTGTCCTCTATGGAGGGTGCACAAGTGATTGGAATAAACCTAAACCCGCCCCAGATTCGGGTCGAGTACCCGAACCTGGCTTCGTCTTGATATGGTGATGAGGGAATTGAGAGCACTTACTTTACTAACTTCAACTTATCATCCACTCAATATTCACTGTCCGACGAAAACTGGCTGACCGCCATCGGCTGCGATGATATGATGGCTGTGGTCGGAGACGTTGGCAGAAGTTTCGGTGGGGGCTGTGTATCATATTGTCAAGACGAAAATGGTGTTTCAGGTGTTAACGGATCTAGCCCAGATAGTGGTAATGGCTCTGAGCTCGGCAATGGATGTTGTCGCACCCCTATTCCAAGAGGTTATCCATATCTACACACTATATCTCTTTTTACAAACTAAAAATTACGTGATTTTTTTTATGATTTTACTAAAATACATTGATCGATAATTTAATGTTAATTTTTATTATTTTTAAATACATTAATATCATTTTCATTTTAAATTTAATTTATCATGCATTTTAGTATAAATCTATAATAGATATTAAATTTTAATTACAAAACAGTTAACTTTCAAAGAAAAATATTTAAAAATTAACAAGAAAAATAAATATAATATTAAATATTGAAAATATGTTTCTATAATTTTATTTTTGTATTTAACCATTTAGTTAAAATAATTCTTCCTATTTTTTATATTAATTTCTATATTTTTTAAATAATATTCACATTTATTCAATTATTATTTTTGAATTTATTATCTCAGTTTACTAAATATTTAGTTCATTTGTCAATTTTTCAAAATATAAAGTAACTTTCAAAATTTCTATGATTGATTTCAGATTTATTAAATTAAATTATTTTTTTATTTAAAGTAACTTTCCAATTTATTTATTAATTTATTATTTAAACTATTAGTTTATAAAAAATTAGTTTTGGTCTTTATTTAAATATTTACAAATTTATTAAACATATTTTCAGATTGATTTTATTAAATACTCTTTTCAGATTAAATTATCAGATTTTATTTAAATAAATAATTAAGGATTTTAAAAATATTATTTGAGAAAATGAATATTTTAGTTCTATAAAAAAAACTTAATTTTCTTGATTAATGAATTTTAATGAATTTAATTATTTTTAATGTATTTTATTTTTTAAGTAAAATTTAAGCAATTAATGTATTTTAAATAAAAATATGGTTCAAATGTATGTCACATGTATGGAATTCAATATACATCAACAAATTAGACCAGAAGCCCGAAATTAGTGTTGCACATACAATTCGGGGCCCAATTTGTGCTTTCAGACTAAAATCGACCTAAATTTTCAAATATACAAAAGCTAATGGACAAAATTGACATCCCAAAAAGTTAATGGCTAAATTTGCAAGAATGATAAGTCTTAACAAATATGTATGTTTTGTAAACCAAACATTCATTTCTTCAAGTCATAGCAAAATCTCAAATCATTTTATCAAATCTAGTTCAATTCAACCTCGATTTGATTGAGAATCGAATTAAATTTTACAAAAAACCTGAATTAGAGGACATGCATTGCACATGTGATTTAAACCTGAGTTTTGAAATTTCGGGCTAATTGTCTTAAATTTGCTCAAATTCAAAAGTTAGTGTTCTAATTTTAGGGTTCAAAAAAATTAATGTCTATAAATGATGAATGAAAAGTTAGTGCCCTAAATTTGAGTTTTTCCATCAAATATGGATCTTTTTCTTTTATATCTTTCACCTTTCTCCCTTTTTTTTTTTTTTTTCTCACTAGGGAGACTTCATTAGCGTTTAATTGAACTTTATCAGTCATTCTTTGATATCTCTTTCTTTCTTCATGTTTTCTTGGTTACTTTTCTCTATATATAGAACACAAACAGACACTCTTGGCTCAAAATTCATTCGAGACTGAATGTGCTACATTTTGGGACTATAATTAATTGCAAAACAAATTTTTGTGTTAATTTGTTTGAATCGAATGAAATAGTGTAAAAGAAATAAAAGAATTAGTGTGAAAATAATTTCATAATTTAGGTTTTACTACTTGGTGGGTGCAGGCACGACATCCCTGCAAATAAATTTAACAGACGTAAGTCGGAACTGGCAGCGAAAGAAGAAGCTTTACTCTTGCAGATACGCTTTTCTGGGGGAGAAGAACCAGTCTGGGTTTTCGTATCCCTTCACCTACATCGCCTTTGTAAGAGATCATAATCTGGTGGCAGGAATTACGGCGCCGGTGGTGCTGGACTGGAGGATTATCGGGGCTCAAAGTTGCGAAGAAGCAATGCTGAATACAAGTAGCTATGCATGTCGATCCATTAACAGTATTTGTTTAACTGCTAATATTGGAGGACACTTCTGCAATTGTTCCCAAGGATACGAGGGCAATCCATACATCACCCAAGGATGCAAAGGTTAATTGATTATATTCCTCTCTCTCTCTCTCTCTCTCTCTCTCTCTCTCTCTCTCTCTCTCTCTCTCTCTCTCTCTCTCTCTCTCTCTCTCTCTCTCTTTCTTATAAAGTGTGTAGAATTTCATATATATGGTAATTATGTGCAGATATTGATGAATGTAGAAATCCAGCTCTTAATAATTGTCAGAATCACAGATGCATGAATACTGAAGGGTCTTTTAAGTGTTCTTGTCCAAAAGGATTCCATGGTAATGGCAAACGAGACGGTTTTGGTTGTACTCCAAAGATGCTCATTGTATATATAGGTCTGGGCTCTGGAATGGGATTTCTACTACTTCTCTTTATGTGTTTTTCACTGATATTGAAATGGAGAGAGAAAAAATTGCGCAAAGAGAAATTCTTCAAACGAAACGGTGGTCTTCTCTTAAAGCAGCAAATAAATGAAGGTACAATTGGCCAAACCAAACTTTTCCCTGCAAAAGAGTTGGAGAAAGCCACTGATCACTTCAATGAAAGCCGAATTCTCAGACAAGGAGGACAGGGCACAGTTTACAAAGGAATGTTAACTGATGGTAAGATCGTGGCCATCAAAAAGTCGAAGCTAGTTGATGAGGACCAGTTGGAGCAGTTCATAAATGAGGTTGCATTACTAACACAAATCAATCATAGGAATGTGGTCAGATTGTTAGGTTGTTGTCTGGAGATTGAGGTTCCTTTACTCGTATTCGAATTTGTGCCCAATGGGACCCTTTTTGATCTCATTCATGAGACTAATACTGAATTCCCTGTTTCATGGACTCTGCGTCTCAAAATCGCAGCAGATATAGCTGGAGCTTTGGCCTATTTACACTCTGCATCTTCAGTGCCAATCTTTCATCGAGATATCAAGTCTAGCAACATTCTTCTAGACGAAAAATACGTTGTCAAAGTATCAGATTTTGGAATCTCCAAGTCTTTTACAGAGGATCAGACTCACTTGACCACTATGGTTAAAGGGACAATGGGGTATTTGGATCCTGAGTATTTAGAGTCGAGCCAATTTACAGAAAAGAGCGACGTCTATAGCTTTGGAGTAGTTCTTCTGGAACTTTTGACGGGACAGAGGCCGATATCTTTAGCAGCATGGTTTCTTGAATGCATGGAAGCAAACAATCTTGACACGATTTTAGATCCTCAAGTTGTGGAGCAAGGTAGAAAGGAAGAGATAATTGCAGTTGCAGGGCTTGCAAAACGATGTCTGAATTTGAATGGGAAAATGAGGCCCAACATGAAAGAAGTGACCACTGAGTTGGAAAGTTTAAGGACATCTCAAATGCCTTCAACTATTAAAGATGATGAATGTAAAGAAGAAAGATCAGTGTGTGAAGGCAAGGCCATCATGATTTCAGACATTGAATACACGTGGACAGCTAGTATCAACATTGAAGCCTCGTCTTCATCAGCAGCCCCTTAATGTTTGCAACAGTGTAAAAAATTTTATGTTTATTTTGTTGGATTGATCATATATATTGTTTTAGTAATCCAGTTAAATTAAGAGTGCAATCTTTTTCTATTCGACCGAATCAGAAGTTTGTGTGCAAATATTTTGGGTCATTTCATATATTGGGCCTATCTTGCTGGGCTTGAAGAATTAACAATATGGGGTTCTTTTTTAATTTCTCAATTTTCTTGGACCAGAAAAATTGAAAATAGAGTTTAAATAAATTGAGACATTCTTTTTTTTTTTTTTTTCATAATTCTGTATTTAGAATGGGACACAAATTTGTATTTTGTTCTAATAATATTTTAATATTATTTGTCGACTAAATGTGGTTTATATAACACATGTCATGTAACTACAATCACATATACACCGTTGTGGATACTAATATTGTCATGATGAATTTACTTAATTTCTTCCTTTGCTTAACTAGATTAGAAAATAAGTATATGATTTATATTCAACTATTTTAAGAGCCATATTATATTTTATTACAATCCAATTTTATTTTAGATAAAATATAACGTGTGAAAGACATTTTTTTCAGTGAATCCATATATATCGTATCAATTCAATTGATCTTAATTCCTATAGAATGGTTGGAATATTTTGATTATATGATTAGACCCAATAATAATTACAGTCCCGATCTAAACAAAGACCTTTATTGGTCTATTTCCAAGAAACAATTTATATGATATATATTGAGATTAGGGTAAAATATCAATACCCATTATTTAATGACCAACCTCTTATAAGTTAAGTTTTGGACTATTATCAATTATGAACCTTCAATCCGATCCAATATTTCTACATAAAAGTTTCCATCCAACTCAAACCATATATATAAGGTATAACGTAAATGTATTTACATATGTATTATTGCATTTACTTAAAAATAAGCAATACTTAAACAGTGTTTTTATTACTTTAATGAATGTATTATATAAATGTAATAGTTATAGCACATAAAGATATTACTTTCATTTCCATAAATGTTACTTATTTTACTGACATATAACATATATAAAGGTATAACTTACATGATTAAAAGATCTTATTCGCATGATTAGAAAGTATTACTCGTATAACTAAAATGTATTACATGTTTGTCAAAACACTAACATACATGAGAGGTGTGAGTGCGAGTGTGAGTACGGACAACTGATACATGGAGCATGTGTGAACTCGTGTGCGCATGAAAACATGTGAAAATTGATGAGATTGAATTGTATGAATCCTAAATCTATGCACCAAGTGCATAAATTTTTTATGAAAAAAAATATATATTTTTGCAGAAGTGTTCCGAATATAGATTAAGTTGGTAGATTTCTAACTCAATATTCTTAAGTTGAAATTTCTAATTTGATATGTACCATTTTACCATATCTATATGGATTTTAAATTACGTAGTTTTGGTATATTGAGTTTTGAAAAAAAATATACATAAATTTCAAAATTGATTTTTTCTATACTTTATATTTTCTTTCGAAAAGGAGAAAAAAAAAAAACGGATTTCTGTCTATTTAGTCTCACTTAAATAAAATGGTATCTGTTATTCTTTTTCAATGTAAATCGATTCCCTTGAGTCTTGGTAAAAATAAAAATAAAATAGTAGTGGTGGTGGTGGTGATGATGATTTCTTCAGTATTTTTGTTTTTAGTCATCCTTTTATATGATGTAGGGGCATATATATTACTTGGTCACGTATGATATATACCTTATAGTATGAATTAATGTATATCCAAATTTGTAACCTATGGCCAAGAACAAAATAGTATAATGTAGTGATCAGCAAAACAAAGAGTACCAAAAGGACCAACTAATTACTAATTATGTGGCAAATGAATTTTGTGTCGACCAGCATAATATAGTTATAATTAAGTATATAATAAAGTACACACAGAATATTGATGACCATATCCTCCCATTTTTCTACTCAACTATTAGCATCATATATGTCAGCCAAAAAAAGTAAACGACCTTCGAGCATCAAACTTTGATTTTCCCTAAAAAAAAAAAAAGAAAATTATGTATTTATCTAATTGCCACTTAAATAAGATCAACTTAACCAACTGGGTAACAACTTATAACCATTACATCATATATCTATTTGCAATGTTTTGTATATTCAGTCAATGATTAGGGACGCTGGAGTTTACTTTGTATGATCATCAATTAAAAATAATAGAATTTAAAAACTAATTGAAATTTTGAAATGCCTTTAGTTTTAGCATAATATTTTAAAAAATAAAAAAAATTAATTGTGGTCTTCTAACTGAGATCGTGCATGCACTCTCTAGTCATATTAAAATTTTAATTCGTTAACTTTCAATTATGCAACAATTAAAAAAAAATTATGTAACTATGGAAATTGTAGACTCAAATGTTGGCAAAACGGTGTAAATGTGCACAATTTCAAAAGTTAGTAACCAAATCTATAAATCGTAAACTTAATGGACCAAAAGTGAATAGGACATAATTAGTTAAAGGATTAAGTTTAATTTTCCTAATTAAAAAGAAATGCCAACGTTTTGTTGATCAACTTGCACGGTCTGAATTGTTCTCCTGCAATTAGAATATATAGAAAGACTAGAATTGGAAGTCTATTTAAAGTATGCAATTAATAAGATGACGAGAATATTTCATTAATGTTTCACCATCAAGTAAAGCATATTTGAATTAGTGTTTGCCATTTGCGCGCGTGTTGAGTATTGCATAGAAATTAAGAATAGGCAATATGCAGCAAGAACTTTGTGTGATCCAAGTGATCATCTTACTGCTTCTTTCACCGCTAGCTCTTTCATCCAACAATAGCAGTACTAGTATGATTGCCAAACCTGGATGCATTCACACATGTGGGAATTTATCGATTCCATTCCCATTCGGAGTCGGGCCAAACTGCTACCTCCCCGGGTTAGGAATCATTTGCAATACTTCCACCAATCCTCCAATACCTCATTACATAAATAATACCAGGATAGAAATCATTGAAATAAAGACCGGGTATATCCGGATGAAGTACCCCTACATAGTTGCTGGATCTTGCTACGATATGTCAGCTAACAGAGTAGAGGGGGAGAGTGTTATTAACTTGACGAGAACCCAATATACGTTGTCCAAGGACAACTGGCTCACCGCCATTGGCTGTGATGATATCGTAGCGGGGCTCGGAGAAGCCAACCAAAGCTTCGGTGGTGGCTGCATATCCTATTGTGCCCAGGCCAATGGAATGCCTCTTAACACTTCAGGTTTTTGCCCCAGTAGCAGTAATGGGGATTCTGCTGCCAATGGCTGTTGCCGCGCCACCATTCCCAAAGGTAATACATCCACCCACCTCCCTTTTTCTATTCTAATTAATACATCTGTTATTTCATTTGATAGTTGGATGTTGAGTGGGTGCAGGCACCACTTATTAAGGAAAAGATACCTTAGCATATTTTTAGGGGTTTATTGTTGTAACATTATTTGTATTCCTTTTATACTTGTCTCTTGTTTTGTATATTAGGAGATTAATCCCTTGAATGAATTTAATTTATTCCCGCATCACACATCTCATATGGTATCAGCTTTCTTCACGATCCAATTCTCCCACGCTTCCTTGCCTTAATCTTCTCCGCTGCAACAATTGATCATGGCCACTGATGATGTTTCTTCATCCACCCCCCAGCAAACAACTATCACCGCCACACCCCCTCCTTCCGTTGTCATTATAACTGCACCGTTTCCGTCTTCCCACAAACTTACCCGATCAAACTTTCCCCAGTGGTTATCACTTGTGACCGCAATCTTGAATGGCCATGATCTTCTCGGCTATGTTGATGGTTCAATTCCCGAACCTCCAGTCTCCGATCTTACCTATCGTACCTGGTTTCGCCAGGATCAGTTGGTGTATGCTTTTCTTCAAGGGTCACTTACTGATGAAGTCCATCTCCTAAGTCCATTTGAGGCTCTTTTTAGACGGAAGCCGAATTATAGAAAATTGCGAACTTTTGGTTGTGTGTGTTATCCCTGGATGAGGCCATATACATCGAGTAAGCTTGAACCTGCTTCTCGACCTTGCATTTTTGTCGGTTACTCACTCACACAGAGTGCTTATCGATGCTATGATCCAGTGACCAGGAAAATCATAATTTCCCGACATGTTCGCTTTAATGAAAGTGCTATTGCAGATTTCTTTCAATCACCCAAGCCTGCTGTCGAAGAAGCCAACACCACCTTGCCACTTTCGGTTCTACCTCAACACTCGACACCAGCTACACCAATCATCACTCCGCCAAGCCCACCTCTGTCTCCGGGCCCCACTGCGGCAGTGACACCTGCCCCTATTCCAGCAATTTTCACTGGACCTCTTGAACCTGTTCGACGAAGCATTCGGGATCGTCACCCTTCGACTCGGTTGGTTGGCTTTGCTACTGATCTACCGCCATCACTAATCCCGCCAAACACGCATTTAGCAACTAAACATCCTCTTCCTGAGGATGTCATTCCAAGTACAGTTACTCAAGCTTTAAAACATTCTCTCTGGCGCCAGGCAATGGCCGATGAAATCACAGCTCTTTCTTCACATGGCACATGGGATTTGGTCCCTCCACCAAAGGATTGCAATCTTGTTGGTTGTAAGTGGGTTTTTGCCCTAAAACGGAAACCGGATGGTACAATTGAACGCTACAAGGCTCGTCTTGTAGCCAAAGGTTTTCATCAACGACCCGGCCTGGACTTTCATGAAACATTTAGTCCAGTTATTAAACCTGTGACCATCCGAACTGTCCTGTCTATGGCACTTTTTCACAAGTGGAATCTTCGACAGCTTGATGTGAGTAATGCTTTCTTGCACGGCAAACTACCTACACCCGTATACATGCGCCAACCTCAAGGCTTTGTTGATCCCGATTATCCAAATTATGTGTGTAAGCTACACAAATCATTGTATGGGCTTCGTCAGGCTCCTCGCGCTTGGTATCATACCTTAAGTGCAGCACTTTTAAAGTTTGGATTCCACCAATCACAGGCTGATCATAGCCTTTTCATCTATCGTCAATCAGGTGCATGTCTTCTAGTTCTTGTATATGTTGATGATATTATAATTACGGGCTCGCACAATTCTCTTCTTGATTCATTAGTTGCACATCTCAGATCATCCTTTGTTTTAAAGGATCTTGGCTCACTGACTTTTTTTCTTGGAGTGGAGGTGTCTCGGTGTCGGGAAGGATTGCTGTTGTCACAGCATAAATATATGGTCGACCTTTTACGTAAGTTCCACATGGACGGGTGTAAACCGGTCACCACACCCATCGCTACCTCTGAGCATTTATCTGTTTCGGGAGCTGTTGATCCTACTGAGTACCGAAGTGCCATTGGAGCCTTACAATATCTCACATTAACTCGTCCAGACATCGCTTTTGCTGTGAATAAGCTTGCCCAGGCTATGTCTACTCCTACCGCAAATGATTGGTTGGGTGTAAAACGGATTATGCGATATCTAAAAGGCACACTACACCATGGTCTTCTTCTTCGAACACCGCGGTCCTTATCATTGACAGCTTATTCGGACTCAGATTTTGGTGGGAACATTTCTGATGGCAAATCTACATCGGCATATATTATTTTTCTTGATCACTCTCCCATTTCATGGAGATCCCGAAAGCAACATGGAGTCGCGAGGTCCTCTACTGAGGCTGAGTATAGAGCATTAGCTTCTACTGCTGCTGAAGTTTGTTGGATTTATCAACTTTTTCGAGAACTTGGTCTTTCCTTAAACACAGCTCCTAAGCTTTTATGTGACAATCTGGGCGCTACTCGGCTGGCCTCGAATCCGGTGATGCACTCCAGGATGAAACATATTGCTCTAGACCTCCACTTCGTGCGCGACTTATCTACCAAAGGAATTTTTTCGGTGGCTTATGTTAATACAACTGATCAGCTTGCTGACCTGTTGACAAAACCATTGAGTCGTTCTCGGTTTGGTCTTCTTCGCTCCAAAATTGACGTGCCATCCAAATCTCCGTGGCGGATGGCACGTCAATTTTGCGGGGGCGTATTAAGGAAAAGATACCTTAGCATATTTTTAGGGGTTTATTGTTGTAACATTATTTGTATTCCTTTTATACTTGTCTCTTGTTTTGTATATTAGGAGATTAATCCCTTGAATGAATTTAATTTATTCCCGCATCACACATCTCATACCACTTCCCTTAGAACACAATTAAGTGACTTCAGTGGAAGATGGCAACGCAGAAAGCTTTATCTTTGCAGCTATGCGTTTGTGGAGGAGAAGTCGAATGAATCCACCTTCTCGTATCCATTGTCCTTCCTCAATGACACAACTAATGTCGACGGAACTCGTTGGCCTCTAAAAACCGCTGCACCGGTGGTGCGGTTCGACTGGAGGATCGGAACTCAGACTTGTATCCAAGCACGAGACAACTCCACTACTTATGCATGTAAAGATAACACAGATTGTCGTGATTTTGGTGGTAATAATGGAGGATACCTCTGCCATTGCTTGGAAGGACACCAAGGCAATCCATACCTCACCGGAGGATGCCAAGGTTGGTTTACATTTCATATATATTAGCAAGGTGATTGACCTGATGATGCATCATGTATTAATATTGTTTGTGGAGCAGATATTGATGAATGTGCAGACAGTGCAAAGAATACATGCGATGCAAGTTCATATTGCATCAACAAAGTTGGATCTTTTAGCTGCTCTTGTCCAAATGGGTTCTATGGTGATGGAAGGAAAAACGGCACGGCTTGCACTCGTCTCCCACTTACTACTAAGATTGTCTGGATCATAGGTAACGTTGAATTATTTCATTCTATTTTACTTATTCTTTACAAAATTAATCCTGGTTTAATTCGATCGCATACAGGTCTAGGCTGTGGATTGGGATCCTTACTACTTCTCTCCGCCTGCTTTTGGTTGCATAAGGTGTTTCAAAAAAGAAAGGCAAAACTGCTTAAAGAGAAGTTCTTCAAACGAAACGGTGGTCTTCTCTTGCAGCAGCAAACAAACGAAGGCACAGTACTTGACAACACCAAACATTTCCCTGCAAAAGACTTGGACAAAGCCACTGATCATTACAACGAAAGTCGAATTCTTGGACAAGGAGGACAGGGCACTGTCTACAAAGGAATGTTATCCGATGGTAAGATTGTGGCCATCAAGAAATCGAAGCTCGTTGAGGAGGATCAGATACATCAGTTCATAAACGAGGTAGTGATATTATCTCAGATCAATCATAGGAATGTGGTTAAGTTGTTGGGGTGTTGTCTGGAGACCGAGGTTCCTTTGCTCGTATACGAGTTCGTGTCTAATGGGACTCTTTTCGATCTCATTCATGATCCTAGTACTGAATTTCCAGTTCCATGGAACATGCGCTTGAAAATCGCAGCAGACGTGGCCGGGGCATTGGCCTATTTACACTCCTCATCTTCTATACCTATATATCACAGAGACATCAAGTCTAGTAATATCCTTCTAGATGAAAAATTCGTTGTCAAAGTAGCAGATTTCGGAACTTCCAAGTCTTTTGCGGTGGATCAAACTCACTTAACAACCATGGTTAAAGGGACATTTGGATATTTAGATCCGGAATATTTCCAGTCGAGCCAATTTACAGAAAAGAGCGATGTCTATAGCTTTGGAGTAGTTCTGGTTGAACTGCTTACGGGACAAAGGCCCATATCTTCTGGTAGAACAAACGAGGAAAAAAGTCTAGTGGCGCGGTTTCTTGCATCCATGGAAGCAAACGATATAGAGCTAATCTTGGATCCACAAGTGATGGAGCAAGGTAGAAAGGAAGAGGTGGTTGCAGTGACAAGGCTAGCACATAGATGTTTGAATATGAAGGGGAAAATGAGGCCTACCATGAAAGAAGTGGCAACGGAATTGGAAAGCGTGAGGATATCTCAAACACCTTCAACTGTTAAAGATGAATATGAAGAAGCAAGTAGAGTCCATCATGAAGCCAAGGCTATGGTGATTTCAGACAATGAATACACATGGACAACTGGTGGTAACAGTGTCACCTCATCAACATCTGATACACATCCCTTAATGTTTTGAAATATGTGAACCTGTCTGTTTCATGTCTGTTTATCTATTTCTATTAAGTTTGGAGGAATATTGTGTGCATTCTCACATACAGTGTCTATTACCGTTGAAGATGTATTTTATTTTGCACATTTTATTCTCCTACCATGCATGGCCCTTGTCATCTTTTCCAAGATTAGTTTTTATTTCATTAGCATAGATGTTAATTGATTTTTCCCTTATTTTCTTGGATATCCTTTGTGTATATATACCTTATACACACCTTAGAATAAATAAATTGAAGAGAAAATTATCTCCTTTATTTTTAATTGTTTACATGGTATCAAAGTCTTTGGTTCAATGATCCATATCCTTTGAAAATGGCTGAGTCTATCATGTTAAGAAAATTCTTAGGAAGTGTAATGAAATGAAAAAAAATAAAATGGTTAGAATCACCGTATATTTGAGTCGAAGCAAATTAAATTGTTTCTTCATAGATAAAATTGTCAGCTCTAGTGTTCACAGTTCTTTAATGATCATCTCTAAAATATGACTCACTCTGTTATAGTAATGCTACAAATCATGAAACTGCAAATCAAATTATATTCCAAATTCTCTTTCAGACCAGGAGAAGAATGGAGAATTAAGAATTGGTAATTGTGGGCAACGAGGCAAATTTGCAATATAATAGGTAAATTACATGATTTTATACGATGGAAGTATGATAGAAGTGGTAAGGTAAAATTTTCGAACGAAATTTGATATTTTCTCAAAAAATTACCAACAAATTAAATTGCATTCTTCTTTTTAGCCATTTTTGTTTGTTATATGCTCTTCTTGATTTAAAGAGTGTGATTTTTCCTTGCTAATATTTTATATAATGTCAAAAAAATTAATTCTATAAGGCTTAAGAAAATTGATAGTGATTACAAAAACATTGCATATAATTGACATCCTCAATTACATATTGCATTTAATTAACCTCATATTTCGTCATTTTATATTACATTGTTACATAAATAATGATGACATTATCAATACTTTTGCAATTCAATTATCATAGAAAATAATGGCTTAAAAAGGGGCAGAGAGGGGCTCCTTAACTCGACTTTCTTCTAAGGACTCAATTGCAAATTTTGAAGATGAACACTGGCAACAAGTCTCCACATAAATCTGTCCCTTAACATTAACTTCTCTGCTAAGCTCTTCCAGCACCTTTGGTGGCGGATTTGCATCGGAAACCACCACTACTGCCGCCTTCTCTTTCACAATATCGAACATCGGCTTCACTCCCTGCAACTGTATGCAAAGGTATGGAGTCAGCCATATGATGATCAGTCATGCTATTTGTTTAAAGATTATCCTATTTCATGAAACATTTCATGTTAATTAAAGCAAATTTCAAAACTTACAAATAATATATACACTCTTTTGAAAGAAATCAAACCTCATTGAATATAGTTGAGGCTTCATCAGGTTCCTTTTTCTGGACAATGTCAACAGCAATTTCCTGCATCAAATTTGAGCACAAAATCTTGTAAATAACATGTAATAGCAAGTAGCTAGCTAGAGTGTATTTGATATTATACTTATACATCTATATATTTACACTCAATCAATCATACGAAATACTTTATACTATAAGTAAATCAAGATAATATTCAACTAAAAACATCAAAGTGTACGTATACAAATCACATTTAGTGTACGTACTCTGGCATGGTTTAGTTGCACTTCCTTTAAGGTACGAGGCTCAAACTCAATGGAACAGCAGAAATTAGCCATGAGTGAAATGCAAATTCAAGATTTCTCATCCAATGATATGAATTGAAATTTTCAGTTGTTATTGAGATCATTGGTTGTTGTTGGTATAGATTGATATTTGATAGGTTGATGGGTTTACCCATTTATATTTAAATTTTCCAGCCTGGCATGGCTACTCACGGATAAATTTTGACTTTATACCTGACAAATTGAGGTTGGGAATGAATTTACAATTGGGGCCTCTAGTTTTTTAACTTTTTTTTTTTTTTTGGAGTTCATGATGAAATTTTGACTTTATTTTCACATTCGTGAACTTTGAATAAAGAGCTTCACGAGGGGCAAAATCAACACTCCAGAGTTTATTTCAATCGGTTGGAAGATATATAGGTACAGAAAGTTCATAAAGAACTGAAGATTTTTATTGGTGACAAAAATAAGTAGTTTTATGGTTATCTATCTTGATTTATTTTTTTGTCCAACTGTTTGTGTGCGTGTTGAAAGTAAATTGATGATGACAGTTTAATTTGAAGATTTCTTGATTTAACTGAAAATTTTCACAATTGATTTGAAATATAAAATGAAAGATCAATCATATAATATGTAAGAAGTCTAAACTCATATTGTTGGAGCCATGACATAATGTAACGTCCGTAGAAGACTGCATCATCAGATCAGATTTTCTCTTCAAGAAAATAGCAAGAGTACTTATTGAGAGAGAGAGAGAGAGAGAGACTAATAAAGTAACACACAAAAAGTAATACAAACACAGAGTAAAAAAGAACACACAAACTCACACAATACTGCACACGCAGACACAATAAAACAATAAACACTCACAACACACTTGATTATCATTGTGTATTCCAAATGCTCTATCTTTTGCAAAGCAATGAATTTGGAATTCTTGCCATGATCCCATTGAAATCCAACCAAGAGGTTTTAAATTAGTGAACCTCAAATAAAAAGAACTTCATATCCATTCAGTTGAAATCATTCAAAATCTCAAATTCCTCGATCCAAACACAATCTAATAAGAGTATTTTCTGATTTAAACAGTAATTTCAGTATGATCGTTTTAGATTAACTAGACACTGGAGTTCAAATACCAAGAATTGCTAGAGTGAACGACTCAAAACATGAAAGAGGAGTTTATCAATAATTGCAACCCTTTGGGAATTCGATGTGTATGTTAAAACAGAGGAGTTTATCAGCAAAATATCCATTATTTGGGAAAGATAATATTCTTCTAAAATTACCAACTAATTTTATGATTCAACAGTAGTCACCTGCTGCCATTCTCCCTCTACAACTTCTTGCCATAGTGTTGTGTTGTTTGTCCCATCAGCAACAGCAAGTATGTTACCTGTAAGTGACCAAGTGACCCTCCAAACAGGACACCCAAAATCCTTCAAAATCTTACCATCCCATTGATCGCCTTCCTTTACAGCACTCCATATTATAACCTTCCCATCTTCTGAAGCACTTGCAATCGTTGACTTAGGAAGCCCCAAGTTGGGCGCCCACGAGACGTCCCTCACCCAATCAGTATGCATTTTAAGAGCCGGGAAGCAGTCCATCCGCCAACTCCCATTATCAAATTTCCACACTTTGACAGTGTTATCACACCCACCAGATGCTAGCTTCTGAACAGGATTGAGTAAACCAGTGCCTACAAGAGCACCTGGAGCAGTGGATGGGGCCCATGAGACAGATGTCACCCCAGTTGGATGAGCTTGGTCGATTCTTGATTTTTCCCAACTGTCATCTGCTCCTGCCGTGAAGACCGAGATGTTGCCATCTGAGGATCCACATGCGAGAATAAGGCCTAGTTCGTGAGGAGCCCATGAAATAGAATTAACAGAAGCTTTATGATCAGCGAAAACATGAGCTTGAATCCACTCGTTTTGATTGGCTTCCTTCCATATTATAACGTTCCCATCATAAGAGCAAGAAGCAAGGAGCGAGCCAAACTTAGGATGTGCCCATGCAACTTGCCATACTGGCCCCTGGTGGCCGGTTAAAGCTGCTAGGGGTTGAGATCCCGAATTGTTAACTCCAATTATCTTGATAGTATTGTCTGAAGATGCAGTTGCAAGACGTTTTCCGTAATAATCCATTGCCACATCATTAACAACATCTTGGTGACCTGTCTCGAACTTTTGCCCAGGCATGTCTCGTTTCAAATAAATCACGAGAATAAGTTCTGTGCTTTCTCCAAAACTAGATAAACTCTGCCTCCTACTGCTAAAATAGTGAAAAGACTTCGGTTATCATTGCCAACAATTGAAGAAACAAGATCAAGTAAAATCTTTCATTGGAAATCAAATTCATCAAGCAGAAATACAGAATGCCCCATTCGTGACTCCAAGCAAACAGCAAAGATCTCGATATTTATGTGAGATGTATCCTAACTTAATCAAACATAACCTTTATGAAGAACTGCTCATAGCATTTAACTGAGAGGTAGATTACCAGATACAATCAAAAAATTGAAGAAGAACCGCTTCATTTGGTAGAAGTAAAATGCAAATATGAATTCAGATTTTCACATAATATAGATAGATTAAATATTCCCATACCAAAAAAATAAGTTTTCAATACAGTAGACTCTTTGACTTGTGAATGCAACAATCAGGTTGTTAACTCAAATTGATTGCTTAGTGAAAAATTCTTGCAAAAAAAAAACAAACAAACAAAAACAAAAGGTTACAACAATAACAACAAATAAGCCTTTATCCCACTGTGGGTTCCACATTTGGCATCGTTGTTCGATCAAAACACATGTCGTTGAGCCTAATAATAACAGAATCCAGTGCAATCAAACGAAGGCCACACATTTGATTTAATAAAAACAAACCTATTCCATTACTGAGTAAAAATACAAAGCTATAGTTCACATACATTTTAGTGCAATCAACATTTAATTCTCCAACGAAAGCTAAGCAAAAGCACCACCAATTGGAAACTTCATTCTGCTACAAGGTACCATCTTAACATTTTCAAATCCAGAATGGCAGCCAAAACTAAGATTAGCAGCCACTAAACCAGCAAGTTGATCATTCCATAACTAAAAAACCAAATCAATCAACAAAACCAGGAAAAAAAACCAACATCTAAACTCATTCCAACACAAATCGATCAGGGGAACAAAACATGAATTCAAACAAAAGAGAAATGATTACAAAAGTACATTACGTTAATGCATTTATCAATTAGAAAATCGAGATTAAAAGCGCAGAAGATCTATCACCTGAAAATCCCAAAGAGCGATTGTTGATTGAAACTAAAAACTTCTATTCTCAACTGAAAGTCCTGAGTCAACTCCCTTTTATAGGACCAGATGACGGGTGGTACGGCGCCGTATCATGTTCGAATTCAGTGATAAATCTCTGGGCTTTGGCAGTAAGTGCCAGCCCGTTTCTCGCCCCAAATATTTTAAGACTGGGCTGTGGCCCATTTCTTGCAATAAAATATTTTTATTTAGCCTTTTATCTTTTGATTTAACAGAATATGTGATGATTGATACTAATGAGTCTTTTTTTTTTTTTTTTTGGAATAATCGATTTCGTTTAAGGGAATTAATTCTAAAGGAAAATTCTTGTCTAGTATCACAGCTAAGAGTGATGGATGCAGAAATTAAATTTTTTTATAACACAATGTAATGATATATTATTTTGACATGAAATAAATAATATTATAAATATTTAGATTAATAAAAAATTAGATATTAAATAGTGTATTGGAAAGCCTTTTATCTGAAATAGGAGTATGAATTTTTTTTTCTACATTTGTAGATATAATTAAGTTAATACAGATCAATTGAATATAAAATATATACAAAAACAAAGATCAAGTAACAACAAAAATAAATGAATTAAGAAAGAAAAAATGAGAAAGGTAGGTCAAAATAATAGGAGTAATAGTTTGCAGAAATGAAACAGTTGGATGTGATGGGAGTGGGAGGCGTTTGTCAGCAGCTGACGTGGGGAAATAGGCGCGTGTTATGATACTCTCTACATTTATTTCACCATGTCAGCGTTCTACACGCTCCATATCATTGCCTTCCGACACACGTATTTAACATCATTTAATATCATTTTTTTTATTTAACTTTTCAAATGAAGTTTAGTTTTTTTTTTTTTTTCCTTAAATGAACCACCAGTGTAGAAGGGAATAAAGATTACAATATTCACGAGATTTGAGAGTTCACTTTTATCATCATAATTTACATTTTTTTAAAATGAGTCGTGTTGACAGTGTTGTTGTAATTTTCAAGATTTATTTAACTATGTTTTGAATTTATGGAGAGATAATTATTTTGTAATGCTACATTGTGGGGAAATAGATTATGGAGAAATCAAATACAATTAATCTCACAAAATTGTGGCCAAACACTTCCTACATCATCGAAATTGCTGCCTTTATCTTTAATTAGAATTTGTAATACTCGATTTCACAAAATATCATTTGAAACATTATTTTTCTATTTTATTTGTGAAATTGAGTTAGATTTTTGATAGTTTAAATTGATTTGGGCTCCATAATAGACATGAAAAGTGAAGTTATCTGACATATATATAACATATATTTTAGTTGAAAGTTATATCTAAAACTTGAGTTTTGAAGATGTAAAATCTCCAAAACAACATCACATGAATGGCACATGACATGACAAATTTTGACAAATTCTTCAATTTTCGGTCAAGTTTATGTCAAAATGGAACAATTTTATGAGTTATTGAACAAAATTGAAAAAATAAATAAAGATGAGAGCATTTGCAGAAGAATGAAAAGTTATGTGATTGAAAAAAATTGTCGCAAACCTATAGAGTATATATAAGGGTATTTTGTGAAAAGAGCATCATTTTATTATTTTATCAAGATTATTAATTTAAGGAGAAAAAATTCCTTCAAGTTTATCTTATTGAATCTTTCATTCTTTAATTTTCAATTTTCAATTTTTGTTTTTAAGTTATTTATGTTTTAAAAAAGTGTACTTTTTGGTCCAACTACCTGTACTACAAGAAGGAAGCATCTTCTATTTTTATTTTTCACTATAAATGACCTCTTCAACAAACAAATTTTAATTTTTTTTCGGTCTTAAAAAGAAATCAGAGAAAATTATTAGGGAAAATAATTTTTTTTCATCCTCTAAATTCATTTCATTGGATTTTTCATCTTTTATCTTTTATCTTTTGGTTTTTAGTCTTCTATGTTTAAAAATCACCATATTTTAGTCCATTTACCTTGTTAACTTTTTTTAGTCCTTTATAGCAGGTAACCTTTTTTTAATAAAATTAAATTTTAACATAATTTTTTTTTTAAATTGAGAGAACACAAAAAATTTCAATCACAAATTTGTATTATTCATCTAACATGTCTAAACTAATATTAATAATTAAAAATATTTTTTATTAATACACCTAAATTATTAACATTAATAATTAATAATAAAACTTTACCCACTTATCAAAAATGAACTTTCTAATTATTAACATTAATTTAGGCATGTTAGATGAAAATTACAATTTTTGATTAGAAAATTATATTCTCTCAAATAAAAAAAATGATGTTAAAATTAAAATTTAATTAAAAAAAAGTTACTACATGACTGAAAAAATGATATTTCTTAAATTTAGAAGACTAAAAATTATAAGATAAAAAGTAAATAATAGAAAATTTAATGACGTAAACTTAGAGGATAAAAAGAACTTTCATCCCCAAATTTATATGTAATAGAAATTACTAGCTTATGAAAAAAAATTAAGTATGGTTTTTAATTGTTAGTAGTACCTAAATAAAGTTGTGCTCTCCCAACAATCATAGCTTTTAAGCTTTTAACCTGACATGATTCTGCAAATTAAATGGAAACTTAATTACTGCTCGAAATCTAAGTAATTTAATGCTAAAAATCTGGAATCTGGTGGGATGGGATTTCGTTATTCGCATGTCTGACTCTCTTGTTGCTCGGGTTTTCAAAGCAAGGTACTTTAAACATCTTAATGTTATGGAAGCGCATTTGGGATCAGACCCATCTTATGTTTGGCGATCTTTGCTTTGGGGCAGGGATCTTCTTGACCAAGGTATTAAATGGCGTGTTGGGGATGGATCTAATGTTGGTATTTTCCATCATATATGGCTCCCTTCAAGTCTACAAATCATACCCCATACAAACACTCTCTTGCCTCTTGATGCGAAAGTTGATCTTTTGATTGAAAATGGCATTTGGAATACTCAGAGAGGGAACTTTCCTAAATATATTGTAGAAGATATCCTTGCTATTCTGCTGCCTTCAAACCCTAGTGATGACTCCCAGTTTTGGCATTTTGATCGGAAAGGCTCCTATTTGATTAGGGATGGATACAAAGTTGCTTGTGGAGTTTTCAACTCTCCAGAACATCAATCAGCATATTCCTTATCACATTGGTGGAGTTTCATTTGGGGCCTCAATTTACCTCCAAAAATTCACATTTTTTGGTGGAAGATATCTCACGACATTATTCCCTCAGAAGTAAATCTACTTTTACATCATGTCCCTTCTAATGGTTTTTGCAAACTGTGTGGCTTTTTCTGGGACTCAACGATTCATTCCCTTTTCCAATGTCCATGGGCTCAAAAGTGGTGGAAAAATTCTCAGTTTTATTCGTTGATCAAGTCACGAGTCTCTGGTAGTACCCTTGATTTTTGTTTATTCTTGAGATCTCAAGTTGATGGGGCTGATTTTGTGAAACTTGCTGCTGCTACATGGCATTGGTGGAAGGAGAAACAACGTTTTTGTCACGGTTCAAAGGAGAATTTCTGTATGGGGAAGGTTGGTGAAGTTGAGAATTTTTTGAAGGTCTTTCATCAAGCAAAAAAAGCTCTTATCTCGCCTCAAACACAGGTACAAAGATGTGGGCAAATTAAATGGACAAATCCTGATTTGGGGAGATATCGTCTGGATGTGGATGTTTGCTTTGATGGGATTAATGGTCGTTTTGGGATTGGTGGAATCATTCGCGACTCGACAGGTGCCCCTGTGATTATATTTGGTAGAAAAGGGGGTCTTTTGCACTCTATGCTCGAATGGGAACTTTTGGCTATTAAAGAGGGGTTGTCTTTGGCCTCAAATCGAGATTTTTCTCCACTCTCTCTTTTCACGGACTCTTTAGTTGCAGTACAAGTAGTTACTAAGACTAAGGAGTTTCTTGGCTACTCGGGTTTCCGGGCTACAGATATTTGCTACATGCTTTCTAGGTTGAATGACTCTAGTCTATCTCATTGTAAAAGATCTGCCAATAGTGTAGCTCATTATGTTGCTTCTTTTGCTAGTTCTCTTGCCTCTCATTTTTGTTGGGATGATAGTATTTACCCTCAATGGGTGTGTAAACTTGTAAATTCTGATTGTTATTAATGTAGCTTCAAGTTTGCTATCAGAAAAAACATCTGGAATCTGCACCGTTGAATTAAAATCAATTAATGGTAGCTATGACGGCTTCACAAACACGATTTTGCATCAAATCAATGCACATCAAAGTCGTTGTTGGTTGTGAGGAGTAAGCAAGAAACTGAAGCAGAATTATGGGCATCGTTTGGTGCCAATTTAGCTTTGTTCTAAAAAAGCCCAGCAATGCCCACTTTTTTCCATAGGCTATGACTAAACTTACTTTAACAATCTTAAAAAAATATAGTATCCATATCCATATAACATGGTTTTTTTTAAATCAAAATTGAGGATTCGAATTCGAGACTTTGTCGAAGTGAGTGATGTTCCTATCATTAGTTTAAGTTTGTAGGTGTTATTTTTTCCACCCAACTCCTATCCTTGCAGGACAACTTTTTTTGTAAAATAAAAAATGTCTTCCTCGTCTTTTTTTAATCTCTCTTTTAACAAAATAATTTAAGTAAGAAAATGACATCCAAGTAAATTTTCTCAATTATGTTATATATATTATCATACCTAGAACATACAAGCCTATGCATCTGATATTGCAGTTTAGATACATAATATGAGATAAATAGAAGAGAGGAATGCATTCTTATTGATTTATGGTTGAGAATAATAAATTTAAAAAAAAAATTAGTTGAACTAAGGTCATAAGTTTTTTCATCCCCGATTATATTTATTTGAACAACAAAATTACTCCAAGGGTATGTTCAGAATGGGCATGGATGGATTTTGTAAGTTTGGATTTGAGTGGATTTTGATACGTTTATGTGTTTGTTTTGAGATCTTATAGTGTGATTATAATTAAAATGTCATCATTAGTTTGAGAATTGTAAAAAAAAAAAAAAGATGTTATTATTTGAAATTCTAGAAAAACAAATATTATAGTTGGAAATTATATAAAAATAGAAAAATACAGTAGAGTTAGAGGATTGTCAAATCATATAACAAACATCTCAATTTGATACTTTGTCCATTCTAAACACTACAAGAAAAATGTAGAATGACAACCATTTTGGTGAAAATATGAAATATTTGTAAAAAACTGGTTAACAAGAAAGACAACGCTTTTAAAAATGGAAAGACAACGCTAGAAAAGCGTAGCAAAAAAAATGGCGAACTGATAGAGACAACGCTTATAAGGGTTGAAAAATTTGTGTTGTTATCACCAAGAAAGACAAGACTTGATAAGCATTGCATGTACTGTTGAGTTTGTCCAAAAATACAATGCTTGTCTGCAATGCATTTTATGCGTTATCGTATCTGACGAAAGACAACGCTCTTCAGCGCGAATTTTTGTGCAACGCTGAATACAACAACCCTTGTTTTTTGGGAAAAACAACGTACTTTTGTGTGTTGTCTTTCAGAGTTTTTCTTATAGTGCAAACATAATTAGAACTTTGCACATCCTAAATTCGAATGGACACATCTGAATCTAATTAAACACACCCTATGAAAACAAGACATGCATCATTTTTAAGAATTGGGGAAGCATAAATGAGAATTGAAATGTGTATTTGAGGTAGAAAGTATTGTAAATTAAGATTCTATACATGATCGTAATATTATTTGTTTGATCCTCATTTTTATTCATCATGATAAATTATATCATATATCTAATATACTTAAGTATGTATACATATTATATATTCAAATTATTAGTAATTTTGCATATAAATCATCAAATTTATTTTTATTGTACATATGTAAATAAACTACACGGATTTGACACTCAAACATCCAAATTAAATTTCCGACCATTGTTCACTGAATTTTTGCCAAAACTTACGTGTGCCATCTTTTTAAATGTTTTTTTTTTGTATTCATAAAAGCTCTTAAGTATGTGGCATGAATACAACGACTCCATTATTTGGACAAAAAACCCTTAAAAATATGTCACGGACTAGTCATGTGCCAAAATCTGGTGAAAAATCGTCGGAAAATTAGTATGGCAATGTCAATTCATATAATTTATATACATCGGTGTAACAATGAAAAATTCGATAATTTGTATGCAAAATCGTTGATAGTTTGATAAAGTTGTTGCCATTAACCCTAATACAAATTTAATACCCAAATATTTATACTAGTAATTGTATATGTATATTTATATTAGTGATACTATAGATGAGGGCTTTTTTAATGGAATAATGTAATTTGAAAAATACTTTAATGATATATGGTGTTTTGCGACAAAGTTATGAAAATAGATGAAGTCGCCTGCGGTATAGGCGACACATCAAAAATTAATTAAAAACAATTAATTGAACTTAGTCGCCTATGGGAGATGCGACCCATAATCAAAGTATGCACACTTCTATATATCAAGTATGCATGTATGTGTATGTTGGATTGTTGGATCATTAATTTTTAATATTTGATTTATATAATTTGTTTTTTAATAAGATTTTGAATTTATGTTAGAATTTTATATTTAATTATATGTTAACAATATATTTAATTGGCTTTTAAATACATATACACTAGAGTATTGATATATATATATATATATATATTCTATAAATAAACATATTATTTTCTGTTAAATTAAACTATGGTTTTCTAATTGTTGTAAATACATTAATTTATGTTATATTTTCAAATATAAAAAAAATGATATAGTTAATAAATCATTAAATTTATTAAATTCACTAAATTACCCCTAAGGTGACGTTTTACAATTTTTATAATATATGATAAATTTAATACTACATTTAATACATACTTTATATGATTTAATATATGATAAATTTAATCTATGCTTATAATTATATTTCGTATAAACACTACAGAATTATATAAAAAGTATAAAAAAAAGTGTTCAAAAATCTTATTAAAAAAAGAAAAAAAATCATAACTTAAACATTAAAAATTAATGTATATGCTTGTGCATGCATACATAAGTGATGTTGCCTATGGTTGGCCTCTCCGATAGGCGACTTAGTTTAATAAAAAAAATTAATTAATTTTTGGTGTCGCTTATAGTACAGGCGATTCTGTTATAATTTTTTAGAAAAAGGTTGTAGTCGCCTACATCAAACGTACTTCACCTATTTTCATAACACTCTCATAAAATACTGTAAATCATGAAAATATTTTATAAATTGCAATATTTCATTAAAAATAATTTAATGAAATATTAGTTTAATTAAGTGAATACTAAAACTTGGCAACAGGAAGAATAAATAATTATGCAGGCCCAACCAAAACTATCATGACAGATTGATAGATGTCACCATCTCCCACCATCCCAACATCCATCATCATCTTCATCTCATTCTCCACATCTCACTTTCACTTGTCTTTTCACGTTTATTATTGGAACAAGGTCCATTTATGTCCTTTTTTTTTTAATAGTTATATCTCTGTTACTCGGTAAAAATATGATTAATATTTTTGTACTCACAAATATAATAATAAAAAAATTCCATATAACTGAATTCCGCAGTAAGCTTACGCAGTGTAATGCATCTTTATATATAAAAGTAAGATCATTTGTGTCACATGTCAAACCCACATTTTTTTCATAATAATATTTTTTAAATAAAATCTTTAATGAATGAAATTTTAAATTTAATAGCCTTTAATAGCTAATTAATGACTTTAAATTAATGTTTATAAAAAATATTACTAAATTAAATAAGAATTTTAGTTAGATTTATTAAAATAGCAAATTTTGTACTTCAAATGTATAAATTATTTAATTTTAAAAAGTTTGACAAAAATATAAACAAATAAAAGAAAATAAATAAAATGAAGGTGGATTGCTTACAAAAATTGTTCAAATTTATTATTAATAAAATTTAATAATTTTTGCAAAAATAAATTTTAAGTAAATTGTAAAACTTATTTGGAAATTTTAACTTTTTTTATCATTAAATTAGGTGATATATTGCACAAAACCATATATTTATTTTTTCTATATTAATAATATTTAAAATTTTCAAATTTTATTAAGTTCAATTTTTTAAAATACCGTGTATTGCACTAAATTTATACTAGTTTCATATATAACTAGGTCATGAAATGCAATTATGTTGATTAAAAAATATATTTTGGTATTCAAAATGACTATTTAGCCGCCCTAGTATTCCACTTATTTGTAAACATTGAATTTTTTTAATTTTCTTTCTAAATAAAATCATTGTATTTTTTAAATATTATTATCATACTTTTGTACAAAAAAAAAGTAAAAAACAAAAATCAATATAAATGAATAAAAAAACCTATTTAAAAAACATATAAATGTAACCCATTTAATATATTGTTTGCCCACACACACAGACATGCATATATATATATATATATATATATAAAATTTATATTTTCTTTCTTCTCCATTTTCTTTGATTTGGCTGCTCTTATTAATCAATTCATGTTGAGTATGTGTATGCAACCATGTTACGCTACTATCAATGATGAGCATGCATACATGCTATGATACTATATGGATGGTTACATGACATAACCTACACTCCTCCATTCAGTCACTTCATGTTCAAATCCCTAATTAAACAAAATCAAAGTTAAATCAAAATAATATGTCAATTTTTATTTTGTTTTCTCTTTTCTAATTTCAGATGATCCAAAGATTACGCTTTTTTTGATAAAAAGACTCCCCCATGTAGTTACTTTGATGCTAAAATCAATCGAGAAAGTATTTAACATAAAAACTCGGTTTGATGGTTGTTTAGGTATATAATTATTTGTGAAACATAATCACACTAATTTTATCATATTCGGCCACTTTAACAGTTAATAGACAACTTTAGATGGGGTTAGATATAACTATTTGACTCTATAGTGACGTAAACGGTTTCAAGCACCACATTTATTTAATTTTCTTCTAAACAATTCAATTTTAGATGGAGTTAGACATAACTGTTTGACTCTATAATGATGTAAACGGTTCCAAGCACCACATTTATTTATTTTTCTTTTAAACAATTCTAGGTGTCAAGCTGGCTCGGTGAACCTAGATAGTTTAGGCACTGTATTTTTTTTTTCTTTTAAATCACTTTAGGTGTCAATTAGAGCAATTTAGACCTTGGTAGTTATATGTGCCTAATCATTTAAATTTTATTTTCTTGAACTTTTTAGCATAATGATAATGTTTTTATTGTATTATATTGTTCTATTATTTAGATAAAGAAACAAAATATCAAATTTTAGAAATCCAAATAATAAAATTATTTTATAATAACTAATATATGTCATTCACAAATATAAACATAAATTAGATGATAATTTTTTACTTTCCCTACATCGTAAACTAAAATATAAAACCATATCAGAGTTGAAAGGTATTTTATAAAGATTAGAAAATTAAGTAAAATAGTCAAAGTAACAATGAGTAATGTTTGATTTTTAATCGATCCAGGCATATAGGTCTTATATGTCAGTCAAGCATTCCACTTGTAAATTTCAGAACATGGACTTAAATAGTAAACTATTACCATTAATAATTGTCTTAATTGCCAAAAAAAAAAGTCTTTTATTTTAATTGCAGTGTTAACCAAATATTTGAATATTAACAAAATATACTTGACTTTCCGAGTCATTGAATTTGTATTTTTTTAGTTTTATTGAACAAATAAAATATGTAGACAATTCTAACGAGTTAATGTTCAATGTGTTTGAACATCGATCATTTATCTTGCTACTACCCTAGCTACCACTACTTGCACAACCACTTTCCACCGTTGGTAACAATCCGAATTTTTTTTCACTCTCCCAACATTCTTTAAAACACTTAAAACCGCCGAAAAATATCATGGCTATCCTCCAAACTCCTAAAAATTTGATTTCTTAATTTCTCGACCAAATACACAAACTATATGCCAAACACTCATATTTTCAAGTCAAACCTAATCCCACATCATTTTTCTCTTTCAAGTTCGATTAGAAGATAAATCAAACAACAATTTCACATAAAATCATTTTTCTTAAACTCGATTGAATGTATGTATTTTATTAAAGACAAAGTCTTGGGTGAGACCGTCTCACGGATCTCATTCCATGAGACGAGTTGAGTCGGGTTGAACATAAAAATTATGTAATACTTTTATATATATGTGGTAATACTTTTATGTGTATCATGTAATATTTTTTCAAAATATCACCACGTAATATTTTTATGTGTATCATGTAATACTTTTTGAAAATATCACATGATATACATAAAAATATCACATTATGAAGTATCACATGATATACATAAAAGTATTACATTGTACACTTAAAAATATTACATTATGAAGTATCACATGATATACATTAAAGTATTACATTATGAGAATAAAATATGATGTGGTACTTTTATGTATATCATGTAATACTTTTTGAAAATATCACCATATCACCATGTAATATTTTTATATATATCATGTAATACTTTTTGAAAATATCACCATGTAATACTTTTATGTATATCATATAATACTTTTTGAAAAATCACATAATAACTATAAAAGTATCATGTAATACTTTCATGTATATGATGTAATACTTTTATGTGTATTATGTAATACTTTTAAGTCAACGATGTTGACCAACCATTGACCGACGTTGACCGTTGACGTTTGACCGTTGACTTTTTGACTTTGACCTTTGACCGGATCTGGTTGACACAGAATGAAATCCGTGAGACGGTCTCACACAAGACCTACTCTTTATTAAATCCTTTTTAACATGTGTAATCTCCATCTATTTGAGCAATATTTTCGAAAGGTGGCGGTGCAAATGGTGGTGGTTAGGTAGTAGGGAAATGTGAGGAATAAAAAGGAAAATGCATCCACAATGTGCAGAACAAGAGAAGAAAATTAGGATCTCTTGAAAAAAAAAAAATTGAAACAACATTGTTTTGTCATTCAAGAATTTTTTTATTTTCATATTGATGACTGACATATCAAATTATTCGGGCATGTCAATATATATAATGAAATTAAAAAATTACTCGATGATTCGAACTGCACGAATTACCTAAAATCACATACATATATATAATATTTTTCCGATAATTACCCATAAATGATTTTGTATCCTTGATCAATTATAATGAAGTATTTCAAATGAAAACATAATAATATCTAATCAAACTTTAGAACCTCGTGACTACCTATAATATTGAAGTTTTCAAAATTCAAAGAAATAGTTTATATATAAAATCTAGGCGTTCATTTGCGTCGAGTATGATCACTCTTTTTAAGACTCAATTTTACCACATTATATTATACGCCATATTATAAATGATCAAATCCAAACTAATGTCTGATTAATGTAGAGATAATAATCTAATTTTTCGGATTTACTATCATGTAAATCAAGAATAATTTTTTTTGGATTTTATCATTTTCTATCAATAAATGTGTTTCGAGGAACTAATTTTGAGAATGAGTCTATTGCTATTATCTTGATATAACAACTCGACTCCTGAAAATTGTTATCATATAAATCACAAAACACACCTATGGAATTCCAGTTTCGGTTTGTAAACCGCCGATTCCGGTTCGAACCACCGGTTTTGACTTTTTTTATTTATTTTTTATAAATTAAATTTGCATATAGATATTACAATTATTCATATATTACAAAATAACAATGTTTTTTGAGTAATCAATTTGATATAAATTAAAAAATAGAATTTACATTTACAAGTTACAACAATACTACATTACAACTTATAAGTTACAATTTAAAATATTAGAAATTACAATTTAAATACAATCAAATACAAACCATAAAGCTAAAAAAATTACAACTTATAATACAAATTAATAATAATAATAATCAATACAACTTAAAATTAAAGTAAAATAACATAAGTACATAATATTATTTATATAAAATATAAAAAAAAAATAGATAAACCGATGGTTTAATCGCCAGTTAAACCTTCGGTTTACGGTTCAAAATATACCCGAACCGAAACCGAACTGTCGAACCACATTTCGTGGTTTTGATTTGGAACCGAAACCGATTCAATGATTTTCTAAACCGTTGACCCTGATTTGGTTTCGATTTTCCCGACTGAGTGAACACCTCTATTTACCGTTAAAGTAAGCTTTAATGAACTTCACCATAATGTGCATTGTTCTATAAAGGGATGTCCAAAACCAAATATTTGGCTATAATCAAAATTTCTTGAAAATTGTATAGAATATTTTTAAAAACAAAGTTGTCTCAGCTTTTTAAGTCGACCAGAACAATTAAAAAAAAAAAAAAAAGCCATAACAGATAAGAATGGAGTGTAAAAATAAAATAGTAGTAATATTTAATTTTTATAATAAAATATAATGGAATCGAGGAAGCGCATGCAAGGCCTCATCATGGTGTCCTATATGACCCACGCCTCCCCCAACCCCACCCACCCCCCTGCCCCCCATACCTCCCTGCCTTCTTCATTTACCACTTTGCCCTCTGCTTCATTATTCCTGCTTCAACCCTTTTTCCCATTTGTATGGGTCCATTCCAGAATCCATACAGGTATTTTTAAATAATTCAATTATATATTTTTAAATTTTTGGATTTTCGTAAATGAAATTTAAGAGATTTGTGATTCGATTCATTTGATAAGGATTGTTTGATATATTTTTTTTATTTTTTTTTATTTGACTATCAGAATGTCAAATTCGACTATCTAAATAAAAGAGTGACAAATATTATGTGATTATAATTATTCAATGCAACATATTCAAAATTAATCATCAATAGAATCACAAAGACAATAAAAAATCTTATAATGAATCAAACAACAACATTCTTAAACTTTATGCATGAAATTGCAACTAACAAAAAATCAAAATTTAATTCAAAATTTAAGAAAAGAAAATTGGAGTTAAACATCTTTGAGAGGTTGAAAAGAATAGTTCAAAGAATTTGGTAGGTGCACATGCGAATTGAATAAGAATAATTTAGAATAAATAACGAAATAATAACTAATTTATAAATTTAAAATTAAACAAAACAATCTTAATAAATTATTAATATTAATAGTTAATATTATAATAATAATTTAAGAATTAAAGGAGAATTTAATAATTAATAATTTAGTCATGACAGTGAATCTCATTCATAAAATATTCCAAATCCAGTGTCTGTCCAACACAGCACAGTATGAAAGAGAGTATCTAAGCTCAAAAACCACACATATGCATACAAAATACATACTCGAAAATTAAAAAAACAGGGGAGAGAGAGAGAGATAGAATACAGTAGCAAAGCTGAAAAACGCATAACCAAAGGAAAAACCAATCCAGAATAGTAACAAGGCTCCACCAAGCACTCTCCTTTTCTCTTCCATTTTCTTTACCAACAACTCCTTTTCTGTTTTCATGTCATTACCCCAGATCCATCTTTCTGTATCTAACCATATCTCGTGTATATAGGTATGTATATATGTATGTATACATGCATGGGGAATCTCCTTTGATTGAAGAAAGTTGCTGATATGGGGTTTTGTTTCCGCTTTTCTTTTCTGTTCGGATTTACACTCTAAGGGTCAGAGCTTCGATCTCTACTTGAATCAATCTTTTCTGTGGATTATTTAATCGGTAATTATGAAGGAAAGTTTGTGGGATTGGAGGCATGCGTGGTGGATGGAAGATATTTTGGATTTTTAATTTTGGTGGTGTGATTTTTGGGGGTTTTATTTCTCGGATTTGGTGTGAAAAAAAATAAAAAAAATACCACCGTTTGATTTCGGCAATCTGTTCTGTTACACATGATGATTTCTTGCTTTTTGGAGTTTAGGGGTTGGTGAGTTTCTTGGAATTTTTTTGAGGTTGTGATTGTGGGAAGAATAAGATGGCAATGTCTTGCAAGGATAGTAGCAAGGCGGCTGCGGCTGCTGCTGCTGCGGCGGCGGCTGCCGCCATGGATAACGGAAAGTATGTACGGTACACGCCGGAGCAGGTTGAAGCCCTCGAGAGGCTATATCATGAGTGTCCTAAGCCCAGCTCGATGCGGCGACAACAGCTAATCCGTGAATGCCCTATTTTATCCAACATTGAGCCTAAGCAAATCAAAGTTTGGTTTCAAAACAGAAGGTAGTTTCATTTATGAAAAAGTTACTTTTTTCAAATGCTATTATGGTTTGCTTGGTGTTTGAAAAAGTCTGTCACAGAAAAAATGTTAATTTTGAATCTTTGATTGAAGTCAAGTTACTTGAGCTTTTGATTTTTCTTGGAAATATAGATGCAGAGAGAAGCAAAGGAAAGAGGCATCAAGGCTGCAAGGTGTAAACAGGAAGCTAACAGCTATGAATAAGCTGTTGATGGAGGAGAATGATAGGTTGCAGAAACAGGTCTCGCAATTGGTGTATGAAAACAGCTACTTTCGCCAGCATACCCCAAATGTAAGAATGGAACACCTATTTTCATATTTCGACTAGATTATTTGCTTAATCACATAACTAGGCTTAAATTTAGTAATCTCAATTGGGGTTTCAAGAATATTAAGAGGGCTAATTTGTATCCCTTTCCAGAATCCACTTGCTACAAAAGACACAAGCTGTGAATCTGTGGTGACGAGTGGTCAACAGCACCACTTGACGCCAAGAGATGCAAGTCCTGCAGGGTGAGTAGTGTGACTATGGTTGTTGTGTCATTTTCTTGATTGAAGGAAGGAAGAATATATACATTTAAATATGTATCTATATGTCTTTATCGTGCTATGTGAGCCAATGACCTTGTGGTGCGTGTTTGTGGGTGGCTTATAGAGTTCTGTTTGCTTTTTGTATTTTCCCCAGGCTTTTGTCCATTGCAGAAGAGACTTTAGCAGAGTTTCTATCAAAGGCCACTGGAACTGCTGTTGAGTGGGTCCAAATGCCTGGAATGAAGGTAAAGGGATTCTTGAATCTGTAACTATGTACTATTATTTATTTTGTCATGATGTTTACAACATTGAATATTCTTTATAGTTTATATCCCAGTAAATACTTTGATATGTAATGCATGTGTGCACATATTCAGAGGTTGTTTATCATGAGCACTCAGGTCGATTATTTCATAAAACTTTTTTTTCCCCCTGGAGTAGCATTGTATATTGCACCTGCGAATATTGGCATAATACTGGGAATGGGAATTGTTGGGAGGGTATAGTGCTTGCATGGATGTGGCGATGGATATGTATGATGAAAATGTAAATTGGATATTAGTGTTTTCACCTACTGATCTTTTATTTATTTGGAGTAGCCTGGTCCGGATTCCATTGGAATCGTTGCTATTTCTCACGGTTGCACTGGCGTGGCAGCAAGAGCCTGCGGCCTGGTTGGTCTAGAGCCCACCAGGGTAAGTTTGCTATATTACTCTGATTGTTTGTGAAATATGATCTTGTTTGGAGTTCAAGTTCAAATGAAGAATTGATTACTGATTTGTATTTCAGGTTGCAGAGATCCTCAAAGATAGGCCTTCATGGTTTCGTGATTGCCGAGCTGTGGATGTTCTCAATGTGCTGCCTACCGCCAATGGTGGAACTGTGGAACTTTTATACATGCAGGTGGTTATTATCAAAATTTAGTAGGTGTTTGTTTCTTTGGTGGTTGCCATTTGATATATATTAATGAGTTTATGAACTTGAAATTGTAGTTATATGCGCCAACAACTTTGGCGCCAGGTCGTGACTTTTGGTTGTTACGCTACACTTCTGTCATGGATGATGGCAGTTTAGTGGTATGTGAAACTAAATTTTTTTTATTTACATAATGTTTTTAATCTTTTTGGAATTTGATTAGGCTCAAACCAATTTGGTGGCAACAATTTTATTGGTTTCGATTGGATTTATAGGTTTGTGAAAGATCACTTAGCAATACTCAAAATGGTCCCGCCATGCCGCCTGTGCAGAGCTTTGTGAGGGCCGAGATGTTGCCGAGTGGTTACCTAATCAGACCTTGTGAGGGAGGAGGATCAATTATCCACATCGTAGATCATATGAATTTGGAGGTAATATAATATATATGTATATGTGTGTGTGTATATATGTGTCCATTTTTATGATTCCTTTTAGCTTTATTATATTGTTTAACATATTTTCTTTCCTCGACTAGGCATGGAGTGTTCCTGAGGTTCTACGTCCTCTCTATGAATCTTCAACTGTGCTAGCCCAAAAAACTACAATGGCGGTGAGAATTTTTTGTTATTTTCTTGAATACTTTGCACAAAGATAACAGAGAGGCTCATTGTGATTCTTTGCCCCAACGAATGTCCTTCTTTGGGTGGTTTTGGTCTCCCAATGCAGGCTCTTCGTCAACTTAGGCAGATGGCTCAAGACATTTCTCAGTCTAATATAAGCAACTGGGGCAGAAGACCGGCAGCTCTACGTGCACTTAGCCATCGGCTGAGCAGGTGGGTCATTTTACTCTTCTAGAAGTCCACTTTCAGATTTTCCCCTCTTTTTTCCTCTCCTATATATAATTTTCTTGATTACTATGCAGGGGGTTCAATGAAGCCCTTAATGGATTTAGTGATGAGGGGTGGTCATTGATAGGTAATGATGGCATGGATGATGTTACAATTCTTGTGAACTCCAATCCAGAAAAATTGATGGGGTTAAATATCTCCTTCTCAAATGGATTTTCCTCCATTTGCAATACCGTCTTGTGTGCCAAAGCATCTATGCTCTTACAGGTAAGTTCACATGTTTTTACTTTCTACTCATTGTCTCGGAGACAACCTACATTCATGCATCATGGGATGCAAGGCCAAACTATAACAGATAGTTTCTTCTCATTTAGTTTTATATTTCTTATGAGAGCGACACAGTTTGATACGAGCCTCTCATTAAGTTCCTGCTCTTTTTTGGGTTCAGAATGTTCCTCCTGCAATACTACTCCGGTTTTTGCGTGAGCACAGATCAGAATGGGCGGATAACATTGATGCTTACTCAGCAGCTGCTGTTAAAATTGGTCCCTGTAGCTTCTTGGGGACTCGAGTTGGTAATTTTGGTGGTCAAGTTGTTCTTCCGTTGGTTCAAACTATAGAGCATGAAGAGGCAAGTGCATTAGATAACTTCGTAACTTAATTTTGTCTAAACTTCCGTTAGTGACTGACAATATGAGACAGTGATGGCCTTTGTCACATTAAGTCATGCATTTTATGTTGCTTAATAATAGCTTTTGGAGGTGATTAAGTTGGAAGGTGTTGGCCATACTCCTGAAGATGCAATGATGCCTAGGGATGTGTTCCTGTTGCAGGTAAAACTAGTCCCCCAACATATTTCCTATTTCTATTCGTATTTGAAGAATGATGGAGGAATTTCATTTTTCTCATGCATTGAATGTAGAAATGAATGGTGCAGTGATGGAGCCAGAAATTTTGATGTCTGGTTCAGTCTACATGTTCTTTTAGCTTCCTGATTTCATTCGAGTATTTGCAATAATGTTCTATAAATGTTATCGAACTTTTGAGTCTTTTTTTCTGAATTAGGAAATGAGTTATGCGAGCTTAATTAGCTTAATCATGATGAATAAAGACTTGTTCAATTTGTCTGTAAAAAGGTTAATGGATTGGAAATGGGAGTGATGATATGTTAATGAGAATGAGGAAACATAATCAACGTATTTACCTAGTTAACCCTTTTAGCATTATAAACAGTCCTTTTGGTAGTAGGGGCCAAAGATTCAGTCTTTCTAAGTGAAGTTCACATCCAGAAATAAGGAACCTAGTATACAGTTGCTATGCTCATATGTGTCTTTTTGCCGTTTTGCAAACCAAGTTTGTGTCTTGTGCTCATTTCGAATTTGGCAGCTATGTAGCGGGATGGATGAAAATGCAGTAGGCACATGTGCAGAACTCATATTTGCACCAATTGATGCCTCTTTTGCCGAAGATGCTCCTCTCTTGCCCTCTGGTTTCCGCATAATTCCTCTTGGTTCTAGCAAGGTGAGTGATCTCATGTATCTCTTGTTCTTTTTGTTTGTATATTACCTTTCTGGTTCTGGAGCTATTGGATATTCAAGACGAATAATGACAATCTGATAAATGATTGAAACAATGAAACCTTGATGTGATTTTTTGAGTCTGCTTTACACATATCCTTGAAGTCCATAAATAAGTGGTGTAGAGGCTGGATTGGGTGAAATATATGAACATACTAGATTGATCATTGTTACCAACTTGTTGAATCTCTCTATCATCATTTTGTTGGCTTCTTTTTTTGAAAAGCTTTGCAAAATTATGCAGGAAGCTTCCAGTCCAAATCGTACGTTAGACCTTGCATCTGCTCTTGAAACTGGGACAGCAGGCAATAAACCATCGAGTGACCTTTCTGTTACCAGCAGCGCTACAAGATCAGTCATGACGATTGCTTTTCAGTTTGCATTTGAAAGCCACATGCAAGATACCGTTGCATCAATGGCTCGGCAATACGTGCGGAGTATTATATCATCAGTTCAAAGGGTTGCATTAGCTCTCTCTTCAACTAATTTAGGTTCTCATGCTGGTCTCCGGTCGCCACTTGGGACACCTGAAGCGCACACACTTGCTCGTTGGATTTGTCAAAATTACAGGTTGGTCATATCAGCACATAGTTGTTAAATTCTACTACTATAAATGAATCTAATGAATTTCTATCCACCACTCATCTTTTTCCTTGCATGTTATGAGGGCAGTCTGTGATTGTTAATTACATGGCATTCCAGTAGGTCTCTTTTGAATGGCCTCTCTCAAGATGATATCTTGATTGTATTCTTCTTAGTCATCATACAGTTTCTGCACTTTGAGTTTATATTGCTTGCTTGGTGGAATCCCTCATTTCCTTGCATGATTACAATTTAACATCATACTAACTATTTTTACCAAAGATTGTGGTTTGTTATGCTAAGTTGTAGAGTTCATTTTTCTTTGAGATTATATTTTACTCAGATCCAAATATTCAATAAAGACAAGAGAAATATATCATCTTACAAATTTTAACCTGTCCTTGGAATAGAAGCATATAGATCACTCTCTGGCTAAAGAAAATTTATTCTTGGTGTTGATAGGAACTATATGGGTGTGGCGCTTCTCAAATCTTGTGGTGAAGGGAGTGAATCCATCCTTAAAGCTCTATGGCATCACTCAGATGCCATTCTGTGCTGCTCCATGAAGGTAATATCTAAATAGCTCTGCATCGAATGTTCTAATAAATGCTCGAAATTTTGAATTATGGTTCTTATCATTTCTTTTTATGTTTAGACAGCTAACCGTTGCGGTTATAAACTGCTCTTAGTTCATCCAACATCTTTCTCTAGTTGCTATTATTCCGTCCTGTATCTTATGATACCTTGCGTTTCTTGAATGATCACTATTTTCGTTATTTCTCACATAGATGTGAACATTTGTACTTGTACAGGCAGTTCCCGTTTTCACCTTTGCGAACCAGGCTGGTCTTGACATGCTCGAGACAACCTTGGTTGCACTTCAAGACATTTCCCTGGAAAAGATATTTGATGATCATGGAAGGAAAAATCTCTGCTCTGAGATTCCACAGATAATGCAGCAGGTCAGTCAATATGCACCAATCCTAGCCCGCTCATTTACTATCCATTACCTGCTGTTGTGAGCCCATTGTGTAATTAATTAAGAGCCTAAAAAGTTGCAAGTTGGTCATTAGTTAATGAAAGTTTCTATTTTTCTTTTAGCAACTATTTCTACTTGTTTTATTGAATCCATAATATTATCTTTACTCGGATTATCAAAGTCCCCATTTTTTCAGTTTTCTTTTCTTTACTGCCAATCCACATTTGCCATTATCTATAATAATGTATTCGGCCTTTGATGGTATATTTACATCTGTTAAAAAAGAAAAGGAAGTTGGTTATAAGCATGATATGATAAAAGTCGTTATTTTACATTGAATGACAGGGATTTGCGTCTCTTCAAGGTGGCATCTGTTTGTCAAGTATGAGCAGGCCCATCTCGTATGAGAGAGCAATAGCTTGGAAAGTTCTGAACGAAGAGGAGACTCCGCATTGCTTCTGCTTCATGTTTGTCAACTGGTCCTTTGTTTAAGCTTCTCATCCCTTAGCTTATTAGAAACAGGAATATGGTTTATGGACCTCTAAGTGTTGTCGTTTTGCTCACTGTTTATGGCACCAAGTACTCCCGGTTTGATCTTGCTTTTCTTCTTATTCCGTACAAAGTTTGTTTGTTGGGATATATGCTGTAGCTGCACTTTCAGCTTATCATGCTACATTATCTGTTTTTTAATCGTATTTTAATTTCATATTTATTTTTTCTATTGTATATTATATGACATTATCATTCCATTTGTAGCTGCAATTTTATCACATTGGCGTCACTATTTGGTCTTTCATATTAACGAAAACTTGCATGAGATAAAATTTCATGAAAGAGATCCACTATTCATATTCCAAATTTATATTTATAAGTCGAACTCAATTTTTGGATGTTATAAGTTGAGAGTTGACTCGGTTTACTAAATTTAATCTGTGAAATTATTTCAAAAAAATCACTCTTTGTGGTTGGGGTTGATGTAATCCTTGCATTTTTCTGATGACTTCTATTGAGATATTCATTCTGTAAGATCGAATTAAAATTGAATTTCATAAAAGCTGCGATTGTAAACATAATTGCACTTTAGAAATAATTTTAATTCCGGAGGTGACTATTTATAATTACTTGTGGAATAAAAAGATTATTTTTTTACCCACAACAGGAAATTCATTCCTTTTTAACCAATTCTTTACATTGTTTACCAACGATCATAATCAGACTATACCACCCAATCTCGTAAAAATAGAGTTTAGCTAGGTCGTTCAATTCATTCATTAGGTTGTATTATCTAAGTTTTGGTTGTACCATTCTTTTTCTTATCAAGTGTATGATTGATTAAAATAACTAAAATAGAATAAAAATAAAGAAATTACCAAAAAATCAACTTCTTTCATAGAAATTGCCAAATTGGTTAAGAACCGGGATTGTCACTTAATTTTGAGAAGTGGAGAAACTAATTAAAGTATATTTTTGTAACTAAGAATCATAAATATATAAAAAATTAACTTTGCCTGAGATTCGTAAATCAATTATTCCCAATCCAACCTATCAATATGTCATATTCAGTTTATGAGTTAATTATGTAGCTTAATTTGAGAATAAATTTGATGAAACATTTTGAGAGGAATAAAAAAGTAGATAATTTTACATTAATTTATCAAAATTTATACTGAGAATAAGTTTTCTAACTACTCAGAATTTTCTATAAGAGAGAGTTTCCTTTTTCTTTTCCCATTTATTTTATTAAATTCAAGAAAAATCTGCATTATTACAAAATCATAATCACAAAAATTAACACAATCCAAAAAAAAAAAAATTGATTAATAAGCCAAACAAGCCATGGAATTTTGCAGCCTCAAATCCTTATAAAACTTGATGATGAACTCTTCAGCAGCTTCATCTACGTGGCTATCTTCTTCAACATCCCTCAACGGAAATGGCGAATCAGTTATTCTCAGCTGCCTCACCATCGGGCTCGGCCCGAAGCCCGGTAGCATTGGCGACGCGGCGGCGCTGTTCAACATCTCCACCGCCGCCGCCATTAGCTCTTCTTCTGTGTACTTTTTGCGCTTGTTGAGGTGGAAAGCCGGGCTATTACTGTAGCCGGCCGGGAACGACAGGTGGCGGGGGGAGGTGGCGGCGCCGCCGTGGTGGTGGTGGAACATTAGATTGTGTAAGGCGGCTTTGCCGGCGATCTTGCCACGCTTCATCATCATGTTGAGATCAGCTAATAGTTTTGCCTTTGAGATGCCTTTTCTCAACATGAAATATGCCACTTTTATCATTTTCAAGATTTTCTTGGCTATCATTGGTAGATTTTGCTCCATTTTTTGTTGATTTGTAGAGAGAGAAAAGGGATTTTGGGAATATGAGATCCTTTTGAATTTTGATGAAATGCAGGCACATGAAAGTGGTATTTATAAAGGCCTATAAAGAAGGTGTACATTCACATGTACTTTCAATAATTATGATTATTATCAAATTCAATTATCTGAAGTTGTTCAATGTATTAATTGACGGGAAAATAAATACTTTTATGGACTATTATTATTACTGGAGCATCCACAACAATTTTGTTTATAACCTTCACCTTATATGTCACATTATCATATTAATTATTAACATTTATTATCTATTAACACACTCATATCAATTTTAATATTAATAATCATTACTTGTGGCTCCATATCCATCAACTCATCTTTATTTAAATCTTATGTTATTGAATACATTTATTTTCTGATTTATAATTTTAAATAATTCATTATTAGAATAAAATAGATGATTATCACCATGTAAATATATTTGTTTATTAATTTTTTTCAATAATCAATATATGTTAAAAGCAGACTTGAAATTTATCATTTTGAAGGGATGACAAACTTATATCAATAGAAATTAAACATATTGAAAAAATTACATTGAAACTTATGAAAGTACATATTTGTAATTAAAATTACAAGAATAAAATGATGAACTTCAGAAATAAAACAAGAACTAGAGAAAATCAGAAAAAAAAAAAAAAAAAAATCTAGTGACGCACACCTGTTGCGCGTGTTCTGCACATACCCGTATTTTTGCATGTTTTTACATATTAACATAAAAAAATTGTTAGAATATTAATCACACAAAAAACACATTGTATTTATTATTTAAATATTAATAAGATGTTAATAGTTCTCTTAAAACACATTGATGTAGATACTAGATGCAAAATTTGATTGAAGGAAGCATTTTCAATTACAATCATTATGACTAATGATCTTGATTGTGAAATTTGAACCAATTTCTGTTAAGTTGTACCTTGAGGTTTATTGGATTAAGCAACCCCAAAAGTTGCATGGAAACTTCAAGAATTATAGTTTATAACAATTTATTTGCTCAATGTATTCATGTAGTGGAGATTATAAAACTTATTAGGTTAATCCTTAGGCCTATTCTGGCATTCCAACATTTTGATTGATTTATTACTCGTAAAATTGCATAAAATCTTGTAGGTTTGAATCATTATAAGACCATTGAAGTTTTGAACTCTTAAAATCTTTACTATTTATTTACTTTTTCTTATGTTTAAAATTCTCAGGGCTAATGTAGCCTTACATGACACAACATAACCTTGTAACATTTTTTTTAATTACAATATGTCATCTTGATATTGACATCACAAATCACCACCTTCAATTAATTTTGTTATAATTCGATATTTGGTCGAATTTTGCGAGTTTCAATTGTCGACATGGAGTCCGAAATTCAGAGAAATATTCTCGCCATTGGTCGAATATTATGGCTTAGAATTATGCGCTTCATGTCAACCATTGAAATCTAAAAAGCCCGACCACTTACCCAATTTTACAAAATTGGAAGTAGTGGTGTTTCATAGTGTAGGTTTTTTTTTTCTTTCTTATTTTAAAGATGATCAAAAGAATTCACTCCTGCCCTTATGATGCAGGTTGAAAGATTATGTTGTAATCGAAAAAAATGTTAAATGTAATGATTTGTGATGTAATTATCCAAATTCTTATGAATACAATTAACGTTCAATAATACTATTTAATTACATTGAGAAAAAAGAAAATTATTAGGCAAAATGACTCCATCTGATCGACCAATTAAACCGAATGGTTTAATGATTAGTCTGAGTATAGAAACGTAATAATTTGATGAAAAAAATCTTATAGAAAAGAAATGGTGATTGTACTTGTTCAGTTCTTCACATTGTATTCTCTCACCCTACAATCATTAATCCAATAGTTATGTGAGGAGATACATATGGGATATCCTCCTTACAACGTATGTATTATTTATTATTTTAATATAATCATTACATAGTACATATATAAAAATAACATTGTTATTTCATATGCAATGTGTGTAAAAAAGGAATAACCATAAAATTATATTTGAAAATGTAATAAAGGATCCGAACACCACGATGTGTGAAGAAAAACAATGTGCAAAAATGTTGGGTGGTTTAAAATTTTTAATAATAATACTTGTATACTATTATTGAAGCAGAGCAGTTAGGAAAAGCAGGCAAAGTGCCACGTAGGTTTGAGTTCCCTTGTGTTAGAAGAGTGAAATAATTTAACTTTGTTGGGACATGGTTTACTTAGCAAGAAAGGTAGCCAGGGGACACGTGTCCATTGCTCTCCCAATTATTCTCACTTTAAATATACACAAAAATAATTACCAAACCTATTGTCGGAAGGAAAGTACGTTGTGTTTGGCGTGTTTACCCTCACAATCTTCCCATTCATATATACCTACCTATAATAAATATATTTGTAGTCATCTAACTTAGATAATTTAAATTTAATTTTTTTATATCTTTAATATTAACTTACTATAACACATTATATTGACTGATGTTTGTATACACATAACATTTAAATTCATGTATTGACTACTTTTTTATTTACTTTGTGGTTACTTGTAATGTGAAAGATATGAAAGTTGAAAAAATCATAACAGAAATATAATTATCTGTTTTCAATTTCATTTTTTAAAATAATACGTGACCTTATTTTATTTTATTACTGGCGAATTTATACACATTTGACTTGTCCATAAATTTCGGTAATCATTTAGAAATTTATGTATTTACAAATTACAATAATAGTTGGATACAACCCTACTATCCTATCCACCGTGATCACGTTAAGATGTGTTCATCGTTGGTCTGTCAAAAATTCAAAATACATATTAATTTTACATTTCATATAATGAAGGGATGAGATCAGTACACGTCAACCGTGGAGATTTAATCATTTTATATATATCAAAAGTAGAATATATATATATATATATATATATATATATATATATATATATATATATATGCGATGACACCTAATTAAAAATAACAGATAAAAATTTGGATACAAACACGAGATACCAATTACTACACGACAAATAAGTAGGGGACCATCTAAAGTAGCCTCTTCTTACATAGTTGCATGTGCACTTTGATATATCAATTTTGCAGAAGATCGTCTGATCTTATCATAGGGTTCTTTAAATGATAATTTATTATTTCAAATTTATTTATACATAAACATATATTATCGATCTAAAAACAACACATATATACATATCAAATATAGTGCTCAATATATATATATATATATATATATATATATATATATATATATATATATATATTGGGAGATGATAGAATGCAGACAATTTATTAGTACCTAACAGGATTAGCCATTTTAATTGTTTATTATTTTAGTAGAGGATATATAAAGCCAACTGTACTATTGAAGTACCCTTTCCTATTATTAAATCCAATCAAGTATTGGCTTTTAGCCTATGCACCCTAAAGAGCAACAAATGCACTTATTGATTTTGATAGAATCAAACACTAAATCCTATTTTAGCAGCCTAATTAGGTTTAAGCTAAAACTAATAACTATTGGTAAAATTTTATTATCTTAAACCAAAAGAATAAGTAATAATTAATTAAGATTGTGAATAAAAAATATTGAATAACAATAATAATGAAAAATGTATACACTAATAATTCGTAGCGGTGATGTTAATTAAATTACTCCCTCCGTCCCGGAAAACTCTGCACACTTTCCTTTTTAATCTGTCCCAAAACACTTTGCACACCCAAGAATGGTAAATTTTTCACAATTATTACCCTCCCAATACACACTTGTTTACACACAATGTCATTATTTTTTCTCTCTCAACACTTTATTATTTTGTCTTTTTCTCACATAATTGACACTTATACCCTTAATCATAAATCAAATATTCCTTTTTTTCTTAAAAATTGTGCCCAAATTAGTGTGAAGAGTTTTGTGGGATGGAGGGAGTATATGAAAATAATATATATTATTTTCTTGAAAAACCAATAATTCTTGGTAAAAATAATAAGAATATTATTGAATAACAATAATACTTGAAAATATACTAACAATGTTTAGGTGAGATAATTCTTTTTCATTCTATGAGCCACATATGGAATGAAAATCAAACTAATAAGAGGTGAGGTCAGTGATATTTGACGTTATTTGATAGCTTAATTGAAAGAAAAAAGATGTACTCAAAAATCAAAGTAAAAGTAAAGTTGAAAAGAAAGACTGTAATTCCTTTTTAGTAATGTAAATACGATGGATAAAGTGAGTCAAATTGTATTTTGTAAAGTTAATATATAAGGAATACAAAAAGAAAAAGAATCATGCATATATATAAATATATGTATATGTATGTATTTACAAGAATTATACATTAGTTTGGTTCCCAATGGTTTTCAACCACTAAAAACCATGAACAAATTAAAGTTGAAACTCTTGAATTACTAATTTATCTTAACGAACCAACCCAATATAAACATAACTCCAATAGAACATACATTTTGTTGGATTTTGTCGTGTTGGGACTATTTTGATCACCATATTCATTGTTATAAGTTTTAAGTTTGCAAACATGGGGCTGCTTTTGTCTATTGAGGCATTTATTCTAAGTTATTTGCACAACCAAATTACATATCAAAGTAACTCATATATTTAATTGGTAAGGAGTTATTTAAAATTGTGTGGAAAGCAAATTGGAAGAGCAATAACACTCAATTGAATTAATTTCTTGACTAAATTTTTTTAGATGAGATCATTTCACATATATGATTTTATAAGATAAAACTTAACTAACCACAATTTGTAACCATTTTTGTATAAGTCAATTTTTTTTTATGGATTGTGGATTGGGGTAATTCTACTATACACCGTTGTATTAATACATCGGTTTTTTTTACTGCGTTAACTTTTGTTTAAGGTAACTTTTCTGAGTTGGGCTGGGCTACAATGGTTTTGGACCTTTCAACACTCATTTGACATCCTAAGTTGACATAGGCCCTATTTTGTTTGCATTTGATTTTGCTTGCATTTAATCATTGTAAATTAATCATGTATGTATGTATCAATCGAAATCAATGGAAATCAAATCGAAATCAATGTATGTAACATTAATATTTGTTAATCCTTGATTTTGCTTACATTTAATCATTGTAAATTAATCATGTATGTATGTATCAATCGAAATCAATGGAAATCAAATCGAAATCAATGTATGTAACATTAATATTTGTTAATCCTTGATTTTGCTTACATTTAATCATGTATGTATGTATCAATCGAAATCAATGGAAATCAAATCGAAATCAATGTATGTAACATTAATATTTGTTAATCCTTGATTTTGCTTGCATTTAATCATTGTAAATCAATCATGTATGTATGTATCAATCGAAATCAATGGAAATCAAATCGAAATCAACGTATGTAACAATAATATTTGTTAATTCTTGATTTTGCTTGCATTTAATCATTGTAAATCAATCATGTATGTATCAATCGAAATCAATGGAAATCAAATCGAAATCAATGTATGTAACAATAATATTTGTTAATCCTTGATTTTGCTTGCATTTAATCATTGTAAATCAATCATGTATGTATGTATCAATCGAAATCAATGGAAATCAAATCGAAATCAACGTATGTAACAATAATATTCGTTAATCCTTAATTTTGCTTGCATTTAATCATTGTAAATCAATCATGTATGTATGTATCAATCGAAATCAATGGAAATCAAATCGAAATCAACGTATGTAACAATAATATTTATTAATCTTTGATTTTACTTGCATTTAATCATTATAAATCAATCGTGTATGTATGTATCAATCAAAATCAATGTATGTAATAATAATATTTGTTAATCCTTGATTTTGCTTGCATTTAACCATTGTAAATCAATCATGTATGTATGTATCAATCGAAATCAATGGAAATCAAATCGAAATCAATGTATGTAACAATAATATTTGTTAATCCTTGATTTTGCTTACATTTAATCATTGTAAATCAATCATGTATGTATGTATCAATCGAAATCAATGGAAATCAAATCGAAATCAATGTATGTAACAATAATATTTGTTAATGGTTGATGCAATGGTTGTCGAATGATTAGTACACAAAACAAACAATCAAATGAGTTGATTACTTTGTGGTAATTCAAATAATGATAGACAATAGAGATATAATCATAGTATGAAGTGGATGCAATACAGAAGCAGGTTATGTGAAATTTTAATGATGGGATTCCATGATAAATATCCAAACATATTGAATATGGATCTCAAATGATTCGTAATAACAAGATGCATAATACAAAGATGTTCGATTGCGGTTTTATGGTTGCAGATTAATGTTATATACGATTAATGAAGAAGATAGATTTAGACTACATTGTCCGAGCTCTTTTGGTTGTTGGGGGGAATTCTTAGTTTTTACTGCAGTAACTTCTCAAGGCAGGTAAAAAAGGTAAAAAGTAAATGAAGGGTTAGGATGCAATCAATCAAGATCTAATGGCTGAAAACACAGGTGTATTAATACAACGATGTACTATAGAAGGACCCTGTGGATTGACCAATCTTATAAAATTAGATATGTGAGACAATTTTACAAGAGTGCTATTCTTTGATGAAAAATATATATAGCTAGCTTTTTTTGCAAACGTGGCATAAGATTTAGGATAAATTGCCTAATTTATTATTTTAAAATGCTTAAAAGCATAATAAAGCAAACAAAAGTACTAGAGTTGGAAATATACTTAGCATATACAAAAAAGTAGAGTAGTAGTAGATATAAAAATACACGCATGCTGGCTTTATGGCAATGAAGTGGGTGTGAACTTTAACAGCCTTTTGCCAATATATATATTAATATAAAGTTGTGAACATGCAAACAGCTGGGATGACTAGTAGGCACAAGAAAAAGAAATTAGTTAATATTAGGCACCACGAAATTTATTTAATAATTGCTTTTCTTTTTCATTTCTGTTAAAAAATAAAGTAATAGAGAAATAAATTAATGAAGCAAAAAAACCTTTTTTTTACTGTGTCTTTTGAGTGTGTATTTGAAGATTAATGGAAATAAAAAGTGATAATGATGTACCATGCATGTACCATATTTCAAAATACGTTATATTGATTTTCAAAATAAAAATGGTTATAAATTATAAGTTTTTTCCAATATTAAAACTATGTAATTTTAATATGACAAACAAGTGAGACAAAGATTTTGGTACATAGGATTCGGTTTTGATTTTTCTAGAGGTGAATTACATTTAAACTAGTCAAGGTTTCGTAAATTAATTATAGAACCTCAAAATTTGTAAAAATCACAATCAAACCCCTTAATTATGAAAAAAAAAAAAAATTAAAAAACGCAAGTAGCATTTCAATCCGTTTATGAGTAATTTTGATTTCCTCATTCATTTTTGTTGATGTTATATTTTAAATTTTAAAGGATATATATGTTGGAAATTGACGGTTGAAGTGGTTGAAATATTGTAATTTTCACAAACTTCAACATCAATGATTGACATGGTGGATTAAAAACATTATTTTCAATTTAATAATTTGATCAAGGAAAATGATAAAATGTCTACCGTATGCAACTTTTAATATGCTCATCGTTGACGTATAATGATTTTATCATCTGATTATATGAAAAGTGAAATTAATAAATATAATAGATATCTAACACATCAACAGTGAACACATATTAATATGATGGATTTGATAACATGACTAATTTGATCAAATCTCAAGAATAATAGACATGGTTTATACAATTAGGGCTATAATTGTCACGCCCCATTTTCATATAAAGTTTATTACGCGGATAGAAATTAATATTTTTTAATTTAAAAGACAGAGAATAAGCGCAGCATTTTTATAGGGCGTCCAGCAAAAATTCCTAAACTGTTGAGATTTTAAACAATCAGATATCTAGAGGGTAACCCTTGGAAATTAAATTAAAAAATATTAATTTCTATCCGCGTAATAAACTTTATATGAAAATGGGGCGTGACAATAATAGTCCGTTCCATTTATAAAAGGTGAAAAAGTCTTATGAATTTCGGATATGAGGTGCATCAGTGCATGTTATGCACTTCCCATAAAAAAAAAAAAAAAAAAAAATTCAACAAATAACGAAGGTTTTAATTGGCGATATCAACTACCGAAATTATAGAATAAATTTAAATCAATAAATCCACTTTTATTAATTTTAAATCTTTTCTCAAATGTTTTAATCCAAACATAACCTTAATCCATCTCATATATATATATATTGAAAAATTATATGTTCTAAAATTTTCATCGTTTATAGCTCACCAAATTTCTCAACTTTCATCATGATCTAATCAATTAATGTTTTATTTTATATTTTATAAGTGAAAATTGTCATCTTATTGTATTAAATTTTTATTTTTATATATAATGTGTATTGAAAAGAAAATAACAAATTTGAAACACAATATAGAATAAAGATGTCCTCATATGTTTTTCTCATTTTTAATTTTTTTTTTTCATTTTCACGAACATTTTAAGCCATCATTATACTTAGCAGCATAGTGGCATGGAGGAAGGGAAGAGGAAGTTGCTTATGACATAAAGTTGGGATTTGGACTTTATAAAATTAGTTAAGTAGATGTAGAGTTAGATTCAAATTTCAAACTCTCACATGTTCTTTTATAAGAAGACTAAATCGCACCCTACACAGTTGTGAGTTTGGTCGGTTTTAATGACACGTTTTAAATTGGATGGTTTTGCATCAATCATTAGGAAAGGTTATTTATTATTTAATTACTTAATGTGGAAATTGTAATTGGCTCTGTATCCTGAATATGCAACAATTTTCATGTGCCCTAATTTCGAGGTATTTTCCAGAGATGATTAAACTATTCGATGAACACAGAAAGCTTATAAAGTCAGATGAAGAAAAAGAAGTCAATGTCTGGTTAATCAGCCAATGACAATCACATGGAATCTCTAGCTCCCCTTCCTCTCTCATACTTTAATTTTATACTATATATATATATATATATATATATATACACACACACACATATATATGCGTAAATTAGTGCTAACTTTTTCACCATGGTCAATGGTCTCTTTTAAGATTACTTCACGGATTTACTTTCATGTATAAAACAAAATAAATCATAATTGATAACTTTTAAAATAAAGTTTGATTTACGAAAATAGGCCTACATTGTGGGTAGATGTTAAATTAATTCATTCTAGTCATGCCTTAAGACAAATATCCTAAAGTAGTCTCGTTAATTTTGAAATATCAATTTTAGTTATCTAATTACAAATTTATCCAATTTTGACCAATTTCCGCTTGAATTTCTCAATTCCGGTTGATTTTTGCACATGAGTCCTATTAAATTTGGGTGCAAAAGAATTTGCTAGAGTTTGGAGTAGTGGTGAAAAAAAGAACTAATATTGAACAATTTTTTTCAAGTTAATAAAGAACTAAAATTGATTTTCAAAATTAATGGAACTGGTTTCAGACACTAAAATTGATTTTTAAAATTAACGGAACTAGTTTCGAACATTTATCTTAGGGCATGCTAAAAATGAACTCAACCCTTATAGGTAGTGAAATTTCTTCTCATAAAGTTATATTCATCATATAATATTATATATAAATTTTTGTGCAATAAAAAAGTACCGGTAAAAACTCTTCTTTATATAATAATCCTTTCATTGCTGGAAAAAAAAAGTTTTACACATATTTACATCGTTCGTTTGAGTTCGATTCATTTACTGAGATAAGTATCCGCCTTTTGGCGCTCTCATCATAGCTTCTCTTTTAATTCATAAACCACATAAAGTGATAAAACATTAAAAAAAAAAAGAAAAAAAAAAGGAAAATAATTAATAGATGAAGAAGATTTGAGTTTCCGTGCAACTTAGGTATGTTTAATTAAATGATAGTACAATTTCGTGTGTTACCTTCGCTCTTGCCTTCCCCTTTAAATACCACTCAACGATCTCTTCAACTTAATCACACAACACAATCATCTTCCAAACCCTTCTCTCTCTCTCTCTAAAAATCAAAATCAAACAACACAAAAATGGAGCAGAATCCAGCAACTATAGCCAAAAAAATCTGGAAAATAGTAAAAGTGGTATATTTCATGCTGAGAAAAGGGTTTTCAAAGGCCAAATTATTACGCGATCTCAACATGATGATGAAGCGTGGCAAGATTGCCAGCAAAGCCGCCATACATAACCTCATTTTCCACCACCACCACGTCGCCACCGCCGCCGCCGCCGCCTTTCCCGCCTCACTTAAAGAATACGAGTTCAGCTGCAGTAACAGCCCTGCTTTCCACCTCCCATTCAATCTCAACAAGCGCAAAAGCTCCGACGTGCAGCCGCCGTTCGACAGCAACATGATGGCGGCGGCCCTGGAGATGATCAACAGCTCGGCGGCGTCGCCTGTTCTGCCGGGGTTCGGCCCCAGCCCCATGGTCAGGCAGCTGAGGATAACCGATTCTCCATATCCCTTGAGAGATGTTGAAGAAGATAGCCACATTGATGAAGCTGCTGAAGAATTTATCATCAAGTTCTATAAGGATTTGAAGCAGCAAAATTCCATGGCTTATTTGGGATATTCTTGAATATTTCATGATTTGGATTTGAATTTCTAGTTGCAGAATTTTCATTTTAAAACTAATTCTGTTTCCATAGCCAATAATGTAGTGTTCATGATGGTCTTCCTACTGCAAGAGAAAATCAAAGAAAAAATAATAAGTTCTTGATATATATTGAGTTTTTTTTTTTGGGTGCATGTAAGGCATATATATTGTAAATATGTTGAGCTGAATTGAATATTTGTAATATTTGTCGAGGCCTATTTGAAATTTTTGTATCGTTACACAATTTTGAACTAGTTTAGTAATTAAATCGAAATTGAGGATGTTTTTTTTTTCTTTTTTTCTAATCTTTTAAATATATATGTCAACATTTGTTTGTTATCTTTATAAATTCATGAGTTTAAATAAGCTTCAATTGATTTCGAAATTTTGATTTCAGACCCTAGTTCATCTATATTATGTAACAGAAAGTCAACTAAACAAACACAAATTTGTAATAGGAAATCTAGACATGAACTAAAATTAAAAAGATCTTTTAGTATTAGAAGCCATAAAGAAAGTTGAAATTTTATCTTTTATATCATTTTAATTAATACAATAGTGTACATTTCATTTTACATTTTAGAAATAGATATAAGAAATACATAATATTTTATAACCATTCGTTCACCTAGAATTATTTACACAACTTCATCTATATATTTGCAGACTAAAATGTAAAATACATCAAAATAGCTCTGGTTGCAGTGATTGAGCTGTTGAGATTCCATTATAGATGGTAAAGTGGATCTCTGTGGATCTTTCTGTTTAAAGTAATTAAAGTGACCTGTTATTAGGTTCTGTAATTTTTTGCCTTTTTAATTTTTCCTATTTTTTTTATCAAATTTTCTGCCATGCAACTTTGCTTCTTTGTATGTTGGTTGTTGACTTGGTATGCAATTACAAGAAAACTGATTTTACTAAATTGTTTTTCAGATATTCCAAATCAATCTTTTCATCCTTTGGAATTGGAGCACGAGTTAGTTTTAATTGGTACAATTTGATGAGATATCAATCTAGCTCCTCTTACAAATATATATTTGTATATTTTAGTGTTAATACATTACTCCCTCTGTCCCATAACACTTTGTACACTTTCAGTGTAATTTACACTGAAAGTGTGCAAAATGTTGTGGGACGGAGGGAGTATTATTTATTAATCAAGTCTTCTCATCTATCGATGGTGATCATATCTACTGTTAAGATGTCAGATATCTAACATTCTATTAATTTTCATATCACATGATTGATCATATGAAATGTAATTTTTCCACAGAACGATTGATATTTTAACATATACTATGGTACAATTGGTAGATAAACATTATCTATTTGTTAATATATGTATACTATATATATATATATATATATATATATTAATTAATGCATTACATTTTAAGATATTATATCATTTTATATATATGATAAAAGATGTAAGTTTGTATTTTTTTTCTCCACTTTAATAGTTTGTTTTATTTCTTTAGCATATCAAATAACATTAATAATTGAACATGATTTGTATTAAATGTAACGAAAAAAATGAAACATTGACGAAAAGAAAGTATTGAGATTAAAAAATTGAAAGAGAGAAAGAAAAAGGAGAAAAAAGAGAAAGTTGGACACTTGTCACTTTTGGAACTGGCTTTTGAAGCCATTTCACCCTTTTCGTTCAGTTGAAATTGCGGCTTTCGAGAACACACGATATTTTTATTTGTTTATTTTATAAAATATATATATATATATATATTTATTTATTTATTTTAAAAATAAAAGCTATTCCATAAGAAATCGAACAGCAATTCTGCATCTGGACTCGATAATTGAAATAAAAACATAGACCTATCTATCTTACACAGTTTTTATATACAATTATGTAATTTAAACTTCAAAACTCTTACAATTTTGTATTAATTGTCGTCGAATTAAAAAGAGCCGTCAAGAATTTGATTTTGAAGAATCTTCTACTAAATCAACCACAAAGTTTATTAATCATATGCATTCCTGCCTAGATATGAGTTATAGAATCATCTAGAATTTCTATAAACTGTCCCTATCAATTTAGATATATAACTCAACATGACCAATTCATGATATAATTGGTTTGGTTTTATCACCCAGGTATATAACATATTTGTCTCATAAATAAGATTACTCGGACACATTTCTTGATTACTTTAGATTAATTTTGAGGCCAATATTAACCCACATGTACAAACTTCAAATTAAGTTGGAATTCAATAATTTTGGGATATTGTCATTGTCATGAAATTTAATATTTTTAGACACCTGCACTCAACTCTGGAACTATCTTAATCCAATTCATATAATTTTTATGATAATCATGAGCAAATATTTTTCCTTATATTACTATTGTTAATAGAAAAATCCATATCTATCACATCGTATCAGGTCTGAGTTGGTAGCTTAATGTCATCTTTGAACATGTCATATATATATATATATATATATTATATTGTATTGTATTATTATATGCTGATACAACAATAAATTGAAATAGATAAAAAATTAAGAAAATTAATGTGTTAGATGGGTAAAATTATATTCATGAAAAAAGGTATATGAAAGAGAGATGATAGATAATTTGTGAAATTCATGCCATCCAAGTGAAAGGTCAAATAAAATACCCACCACTACTCAAAAGCCATGAAGTTAATGCTAAAGCTCACATTAAAGAAACCAATTCAGTGCCCTATAAAAGCATTAAAACCAGGAGCTTTATAAGCATATTTTAGGCTTTTGATGGTGGAAAAGTATAAAAAAAATCATTTATCAGAATGATATTTATCATTTGCTATATGCACAAAAAAAAAAAAATGAATATTTGCGTCAACAATTTGTTGGTGCAAAAACATTGATAATTATCGTAAAAAAATTTGCAACAAAAGTTGTCGCTAAATTATTATCGTAAAAGTCTTCTCGTAAATAGTTTTTTTTACATTGCCTTTTGTGACAACGTATTGTCAATTTATAATAATATTTTTTGCGATAATTTGTTGTCGCAATAACTAGACTTTTTGCGACTACTTTTGTTGTCACAAAAGATCTTATCGAAAATACTCTTTTTTCTTGTAGTGATGCTTATTTCATATGAATTAACAATAGTATCATTGATGTATATAGGAATAAATTATGAGATGAAATATAGAAATATTCGGAAAAAAATAATAATACTGACAATGAGTGCAAAGTGGATTCATGTAAAGAAACTTTACAAACAAAAAGTTTAACTTCTTTCATGCCAAAGAAATTTGCATTAGATTGGTCTGTTGAATTTCAAGTATTCAGTTTCATGCCCATTTAACTTTTTCACAAAGACCCCTCTGAAAACTTCAAAATTAACGTGGTCCATTCATGTCACAAATTTCTATTCTTGTGTCCCATTACTTTTGTGTAATTCAAATTGAGTGTGCTTTAACTTTAGGCGGCATGTATAATTGCACTCCATATTTTTCTTTTTCATTTACTATTATAAAATTAGAAACTATTTCAAGTTCTTTTTCTAGTATATGTTTCCTGTGATTATATATCTTCCACACTGCGCGCATCTATATATATAAAATCTAGAATATCGATTAAATTGGAAGACCATCATATACGTAGTAGATGAAAATAGGGCTGAAAATTAAAAAAAAACTATTCGATGCTCCATTCGAAAAAATCTGTTAAAATTTTTGTTTGTGCTGAAAATCAAAATACCTATAAGAAGTGAATAAAATTAACATGTTTCTTATAACTTTTAAGGCAATTAAAGGCTAATTATCAAAATATAGAGATTGATTAAATAAAACATATTTTCTTATATTTAATATAATTTTTTAATTATATATAAATATTTTTATGATATATAATGGATAAAAAAATTTGAACTCTATATAATTCCATTAAACCGTAAGCACTTGTAAACTCAGTTTCAATTATTATGTCTTCTCGCTTTCATCTATTGATATCAATTAAAATATTCAAAGATTATGAAAACGACAAAGATTTGATTAAACACTATATTATTTTAATGAGAATATCTAAGAAATTTTTGCATTATGAAAACATAGTAAACACGTGTAATCTCATCGATAAAAACATTTTTACAAGTTATCACAAGTGTTTGCATAATGGTCTGCAAATTTACTTACTTTAGGAATTAGGTTTACATCAAAGAGAATAAAATAATAGAAAAAAAAAAAAGAGAGTAAAAAAATCAAGAAAACGACAAAAAAATTGAAAAAAAAGAAAAAAAAGAAAAAAAGAGTTGGAGTTGGTGGTGGGGTTTAGTGTTCAATTATTGGACTCTAAGAAAGCTCAAATCAAATATATTTCTGTAATTTTATTTTATCAATTACTATCATAATCCAAAACTAGTATACATCTCATTCCACTCAAATAGATTAAGTATACTTGGCATGATTCACGTGGCTCTTAAACTTACTTGAATATAATTATATATATTGTAGGCGAGGTAGAATGTACAATATTATTAACGAGTAGATTTGGGACGAATTGTAAAATTATTATTTAAACTTAAAATAATAATTTTGAAAGTAATTAATATTGAAATAATAACAATCGGAAAATTTCTATAGTAAATCCACGTTCATTTTCCAAAAGTAGAAGCAATATCTTATAAGTACTACAAACTTATCAAATAACTTGTATGCTTGTAAAACACTAAATAGATAAGAAAGATAATTAGTTAAAAGGACTCTTTTGTAAATTGGCATGTCCAACATATTTATGACATTCTCAATAATTATAATTCTGATTATAATAATTCAGCGTCCTGTAAGCAACCACACCAAATCCAAATTAGCACAGTTGTTGTACCTAGACTACTTTTGCTTCTTATTTTTGATCCCTAGGATAAGAGCAACATATATGATCTAGATCTCTACTTATATTGTTAGACTCAAAGTACCATAAATATATATTATATATTGAGGGACTCTTTAGGTAAGGATGCTTTAAATCAAGCAAAGATATGATCCAAATACATTGAGTTGTCATTAGTATTAATTAACAGGGTTAAATGACATGTTAAATGAAAAAAAAAAAACCTAAATTATTGGCTTTTATCATTTTCTAATTTTTTTTAAAAATCATATTGCAACCTAAACTACTAAAATTTATCAAATTGCAACCTAAACTACTAAAATTTATCAAATTGCAATTTCCGACCCATTTTCCGGCAAAAACGTGAACATGTGATCCGCACGTTGAAAATATAAGGGTATTTTTGTAATTTAAGGTGACCCACATATGAAGTCAACATGCGGGTTACATATTCACGTTTTTGTTAGAAAATTGTTCAAAAGTTGCCATTCAATAAATTTTAGTAGTTTAGGTTGCAATCTAATTTAAAAAAAAAAGTTTCGATTGGAAAATGGAAAAAACCAATATCTAGGTTGTTTTTTTTGCATTTAACTCTAATTAATAACACAAAGTTTGGGCCCTTTTATACAACTCACCGGGAGATTCACTGATGAATCCTGTCTAATAACTAATTACTTTTATTTAATTACAGATAAATTTAATATCTACGTTTAAATTATATACATATACATACTTGGCTGGTTTTGCTCTCTTTTTCTACTTTTACAAAGCTGCTAAAGTACTTAACTCTAATTTTAATTAATTATTGACAATTGTGCTCTGTATCAAGTTGTGTCTACAAAACAGGCTCCCTCTCTTTAACCTGCCAATAAGCAATATCTTCACAGATTATAATTTGCTGGAATCTTGTTTATCTGTCAAATATTGGTAAATTACAAAACTTAAGATTTGGTTTGTTAACAAAAATTGTTAGTTTAAGAACGATATCTAATTAAGATTTGATCTTTTTTCTTTTTTTCCATCCATGCACATGATTGTGTATAGTGATTGATTTATAATTTAGCAATTAGTTTACAATGATGAAAGGAAACTCAAATTTGAAATAATTGTTTTTCACTAGGTACGTAGTTATACAAATGATACACCTCAAGTTTGAACTATCTACATAATATATTCATTTGATCTTATTCAATTACAAATACCTCATTAATATAGCAAAGTTAATTAGGCCCTTTCTTCACATACACATAAAAGCTCGACCCTTAGACCTAAAAACACATGGACCAGATTTCACTAGATCTGTCTGCACCTCTATTCTTATCAAAAGTCAACACACAATCAGTACAACATGACAATTATTATGAAGAACCTCACGAGATTATTTCATTAAAAATAATTGAGACTGTTGGATAAAATTGTTTGAAACTTTTCTCATAATCTATGATTTGGAATTGGAGAAATAAAGAAAATTATGAAAATCGATTAAGTAGCATTTTAAATTTTTAATAGAAAAAAAAAAATACTAAAAACACAATTTAGCGCCCACCGTGGGGCTCGAACCCACGACCACAAGGTTAAGAGCCTTGCGCTCTACCAACTGAGCTAGACGGGCGTGTGATAATTTAATTTATAATAACGTATATATTTAAATATATTAAAACAAGAAACAAAAAAGCGAACACGCCGTTGCCGGGGATCGAACCCGGGTCACCCGCGTGACAGGCGGGAATACTTACCACTATACTACAACGACTAATCATATATATATATAATATATATATATATATTCTTAATATTTAGTTAAATATTAGGAACACTTAATAATAAAAATCAATATGTAGTAGGTAAGGTCGGAGAGGCTGAAAGGACTCATTAAATTAATCATTGATTTTATTAATCTATTTATTTGTTTTTATTGTTTGTCTTCAAAATATATCGACATTGGATTGTTTCTTTATCACTGTTGGATCTGTATTTTGTTTGTATTAACTGCCCTTGTTCACTTTAGTTTGGTTTTAGGAAACCCAATATCAACAAGAATTGGTTTACACAAATTAAAAACGTAAAATTTAAACTTAACTCAAATTGTAGATATCATACATTTGAAAATGTTTATATGATCATTTCATCGACTTATCGAATTTGTATACATTAATTAGATAATTAAAGCAAAGTATATAGATATCAATAACTATATCATTTCCAGACAAAATATTCCATTATTAAAATACTACTCCACGGAACACAATGAATTAGTATACTATATCACATGACCGATCATCTTAAATTATTAAAAACCGCACTAGCTTATATATAGACAAATGCATAAAGAAGTATTAATTTTACAAAAAAAAAAAAACAAAAAAACACATAAAACAATGAGTTTATTAATTTTTTTCGCCCATTAAATTAAGTAAAATTAATGGTAAACAAATGAATATAAATTATTTGTGGGAACTCCCATTCTTAACTATATTAAGAATAAAAATTGCAAATTTCCCAAATAATATTGTAATAAAAGAATCGGATGAATACAAACTTACCAATATGTGATGTAGATAAATAGATGTGGTAATAGGACTTTTTATCCTTTTTGCAAACCAAAAAATGAAAAATACCCACTTAATAAGAAAACATGTTTTTTTTACCCAAAATAAGGAAAAATTGACCAAAATAACCTTGCTGATCACGATAATGTTCATAGATCACGAAGCTGAACACAGATCACGAAGCTAAAACATAGATCACGAAGCTTCGTGATCTATATTGAAAAAAAAACAAAAAATTTCAAGGAATTATAATGATGTGTTTTAAGCCATATTTTTCTAAGAAATTCTAGATATCATACTCCATATATTTGATTAAAATTGCGAGCCCAAAATGGTATCAGAGCCTAGGTTTATTGAAGAAATAATTTACGATTTATATCTACAATATTGATTTTATGCCTAACGGGGGAGAAAATCAAGAAAATATGTATCCGAAATATTTTTCGAGATAATACAAGTTTCAGGTATATCAATCTGATGATGATAAACCATAAGGAATGGAACACTATTGTTCCTGATAGTTCTAAGATCTCACAAGATCTTAGAGAGATCCAAAAGACCATCCAGTTCTATGGAGGTCAGACGGAGAAGATGATCAGATCTCTATCCGAGATCCAACGAGAGGTTTCAGATCTGAAAAAAGAAATTACAGATCTGAAATTGAAGTTACCAAAGGGATCCAACAGATCCATGAACGAACGTTTCAAAGATGCGTTCGGAGATAAACCACTTATTCCCAAAGAAAAGGCTACAGAAATCCCGGAGTCAAAGAGTCATGATGAACTCATGTGTGAAATCATTAGGAAAATCTGACATGGAGGCATCACGAGTTGATATCTCAGAATTAACTGAATCACTCTCAAATCTTGGAATAGTGGATCTGGTTAATATCAAGATGAACTCCCAAATTCCTAATCCAGAAGGAAGTACGAGTTCAAATTCACCAAACCCTGAGAGATCAAGGGTAGAAAGTAGATCCGAGGCTGACCACGGCGTTTGGACAGGGTTAAGAAGACCACTCGGGAGGGACAAAACACCTCCTAATAGTCCATGGCCAAGAACGATGTTGGAACCAACACACCCATACGGGTTGGTTCTCACAACAGACATCATCGATTTCCGAAACATGGAAAAATTAATCGATGAATGGATGGCCTCATTAAAAGTGGCCTCAACAACGCTGGACATAGAAAAAGAAAACTTCATCAGACTAATCGAAAGTAGTCTGGAAGGTTCAGCAAAGATGGCTTGGGAATCAACATCCACCCAAGTTAAAGAAGAAGCTTTTTCCGGAGATAGTTTATATGCTATCATCGAAAAATTCGGAAGAATGCTTAAGGTCTACTTCATCGGAGATGGATACTTTGACCAAAGCAAGAAAGAGAAAAGTCGAGAATATACACAAGACTTGTATGCTCTCGAGTTGAAAAGTATATGTGCGGTAGATGAATACATTTATTGGTTCCGCAAATATTACTTTCAAACAGAGGTTCCACTGAATGTGGCAGTAAAGATGTTCTTTGCAAAGATCTATAGCCCATGGCGATAGATGTTGATCCAGTCCTATCAATTACCACCAGGACAGGTCGACACAGTTACAAGAAGAATGTCTTTCCTAAAGGACAAGTTGAGAGAATGGTGTCAACAAGCGACCATTCAAAAGAACAAGAAAAAACTTAGAGGACAAATCAAAAGAACTCCTCTTTGTTGTGATAGCAACGATTTTCCATCGGTGATTGGAGAAACAAGACATGTGAGACATGAGAAAAGAAAGAAATACTTCAGAAGTGTATCTTATGCCAAGTCCGGAGGATCACAGAGAAGACCTTCCAACCAAGGAAGATCATGGTGGTCCAAAGCCAAGGCCAGAACCTACAAGTCTGGTCAGAGATCCGGTCCATCCAGGTTTTCTTCACAAGGATCTAGATCCTCAGGAAAGTCCACAGGAAGAACACCAACAAGAAGAACTTTCAAACGAGCTCATACTCGTACAAATGAAAGTTTCAAAGATTGCAATTGCTGGACATGTGGTGCGAAATGACATATTTCGCCAGATTGCCCACAAAAGTAAAGAGAAACTCGCCAATTCAAGCCAACTGCAGACATCCTTGATGCGGTTTTCTATGGCGATTTGGTACTAGTTTACCAGTTCAAGGACATCTCTTCAGATGAAAGTATTTATGAAGAAGAATTCGAAACTGATTCAGATGAATCTTATGAATCATCAATAGAATCAGACGAATAACCTCGAGACGGAAGATAGACTCCAAACTTCGGAAAGTCTATCCGGATTCTTTTCACAAATGACTATCTCAAATAAAATAATGGAACGAATCATGAGGCAAAACTCAACTCTGAGCCCCTATGATGGTTTCAGAATTAGAGGTGTTAGTCGGATCCTTAACCAGATCGGGCTAAAACAACGCAAACACCATATCATCTATCGGGTGAACTCAGGTGAGTTTTCGATTCCCATGGAATTAACCGATAATAGAATTGATATGCAGCTTATTCCAAAGGAAGAAATTCTTGAGGAACTAAGCCGAATCAAGGAAGAAGTAGCAGTGACTATGAAATGGATCCATATTGGAACCATTGAAGTAGTAATCAAAGCTACATTCAAAGAAGGTATTGATTCTGAACTTCATCTATCAGTAATGGATAGAATGATCAATAACCTCAGAGATAGTTGTCTTGGTACAATGGTAGGTAATTTGTATGCTGGCAAACTTATGTTTGACATTCATCCTAGGATTGCATACAACCTAGCTGATCAAGATTTTAGTCGAGTTTTAACCCTTCATCAAGATTTTAAAAGAACAGATCTAATGAAAGAGAGTAATAGACCATATTCTATTACATATAGAATTGCATATGCACTTTCCAATACACATCATTCTGATTTGTTTCTTAGGAAATAGTATATAGAGATTCCTAGAATTTTCAAGGAATTCGCTAAAGTAATGACACCAGACCCAATCCAAATCCCTAGGATAGGTGGTGTTAACATACTGATTAAAGATCATCCTGTTCTTAATAGATCAATGAGATTAGAATTTGAAGTCAGTACTAGAATGTCCTTTTCCGAAGATAAGATACTAAGTTTAAAAGGAAAAGAACCATTAGAGGATTTCAACCCACAACAAATTAGGGTCAGTAATGTAAAAATGCATTGCCCTGAGGGTTGGAAAGAGATTTTTGTTGTTTTTGATATATCGGAAAAACTTAACCTTTTTCCTTGTGATGAAATATATCATTTACAACAACCAGTGATTGGAAGATACGAAGGTATGCTAGAAATAGCAAGTTATGAGGTATCTATCACTGGTAATGCAGGTAGAACTAAAGGTACTATGACTTTAGGTCTAAGTTTCCTTGAGGAACACAAACCTTGGGGACGAAAATGAAGATGTATGGAATTCAGTCTCGATGGACACCTTATAAGGGTGGAATGACGAGTCCATTTTTCATATACATATCTGTTGGGATGATGTATGAACAATATAAAACAGAATACTTTGCTGCTTATATTGATTCAGGTTCAGGTATTTGCACGGCAAAACCGGGAGTTTTTCCCAACGAAGCTGTGGATACATTACCTATTATTGCAGGAAGGGATTTATCTCAGAAAATCCTGATACTCAATAAGGGTATTCGTGAAACAAGGATTATGATAGAAGGAGCATTTGGTACACCTTGGTTTAAGGTAAAAATGCCACCGATCTATATTCACGATACAGGTGCTGATATTTTGTTGGGTAATAATTTTATCCAAACTTTTGCAAAATATGAGCAAGATAATCACAAGAACCTGTTAACCTTTACTACTAAATGTGGTAGTTTGATACAGGTTTTGCGACGAGAACGGGTATTCAATAGAATAATGCCCATTACTTTTCGCAACAAACGTGGTGATGATGCCAAATTAACACATCCTAAAATGCAGGATAAAAGGAAATTTGGTAAAGCTCTTTTGTCTTTTAGGCAACAGGGTTTCGAAAGGGCATTTGAAGAAGATATTCAACTTCTAAAGAATGCACTAAAAGAAAGCATACTTGTTGAGGACATGGATGAGGAGAAATTACTTTCCCTTGAAAATGTCAAAAGACTAATCTAGAGAAACTTCAATGAGGATCCTCTGGCTTGGTGGAACAGAAACAAGATTGAAGCAACTCTTAAGGTAAATGAACAATTCCGATATGAGTTGGTTCGATACAAGCCAATCCAGATGAACATGACAGATAAGAAAGATATGCAAAAAATTATCAAAGAGCATATTGATCTTAAATTGATTGAAGCTGGAGTCTCCTCTTACAGTAGCCCAGGATTTCTGGTAAGGAACCACGGCGAAATAAAAAGAGGTAAAACGAGGTTAGTAATTAACTATCAATGTATTAATAAGATACTTGATTTTGATGGTTATTACATCCCAAGTAGGGAACATTTAATTGATTGCATTAAAGGGTCAAAAGTGTTTTCTAAATTCGATTGTAAGTCTGGTTTCTACCAGGTTAAAATGGAAAATGAGTCAAGAAAGTATACAGCTTTTTCTACCCCACAAGGTCAATATATCTGGAATATAACGTCAATGGGACTTGCAAATGCACCCCGGATATACCAACGCAAAATGGATAATCTGTTTAAAGATTATTTCGAGTTTATGTTTGTCTATATAGATGACATTTTAATTGCATCAAAAAATATGAAAGAGCATATTAAGTATCTTAAAATATTTTCTGAAGCATGTCATAAAGAAGGATTAGTGCTATCTGAAAAGAAGGCAATAATCGCAGTTAATAAGATCGAGTTTCTCAGTGTTATTTTGACCAAACAGGCATGAAACTTCAGAAACATATTGTTGAAAAAATATGTAATTTTCCTGATGTTCTAAAAGATAAGAAGCATCTCCAAAGCTTCTTGGGTGTTGTTAATTTTGCAGGTAGTTTTATTAAAGACCTAGCAAAATACAGAAAGGATTTTCGTCCTTTATTACAAAAAGATGAAAAGATAAAATGGAATTGGGAAGACATACATTCCCAAAGAGTTCGTGAGCTAAAACAGATTTGTAGCAATCTGCCGAAACTTGCAATACCACAGGATGACGATCAATTAGTTGTCTATACAGACGCTAATGATTTTCGATGGGCAGCAGTGCTTATACGAAATACATCTACAGGCGAAGAACCGTGTAGATATACAAGAGGGTTGTTTTCAGAACAACAAGCCAAATTATGGCACATTAACGAAATTGAATTCTTTGCAGTTTGGAAGGCTTTCAAGAAATGACCTTTATTTTTATTAGCAAAAGAATTTACTTTAAAAGTAGATAATACGAATGTTAAAGCTTTCTTAAAAAATAAGCTCGAATTAAAAATCGAGAAAGCCCATATTATCAGATGGCAAACAGAATGTCAATATTATTTATTTGATATTGTCATTGTGAAATCTAATGAAAATGTTTTTGCAGATTTCTTGACGAGAGATGGATATTCTTGATGCAGATTCCATCACAATACGAGCTAGACATCTTAGGGAAAACCTTGAGGAGTTAGACAAAAGATATGGCTTACTAAGGATGCGTGCTGAAGCCGCTGTCTATGTTCAAAGGGCAGATTGGGATTCGGTCTAGAAAGCCATAAGTGCTACAAGAGCAGCTCATGCCCATTTATGGGATGCGCTCAAAAATCCTCTACTCAAAGCAGGTTCACCCTCAGTGACCTAGAGAGAGGTTCACGTGAAAGGTTCATCATCGATGAAACCTTAGGGTATTTTTATACCCGAGGCAGGAAATCTTGCCGATACAAGTTTTTCATCAGATTCTGGTGAAAAGACAGATAATGCCAAAACAAGTGATCTATCGGATACCGATAGAACAATTAATTTGGAAAGTCAGGACTCTGTTCCAAGCAAACTAAGTCAACCTAGTACCTCTGGGGTAAAAGAAGGAGAGATTAACCTTAGGCCACAGACAGGCCCAAAAAAGGTTAATACTAACGAGTCGTTTTCTCCTTTACAGGTTTATCAAAGAACATGAGAGAAATTAATGACAAGAAATGGGATCAATCCCAGCAAAATTATTGCTGATTAGTCTGGAAAATATCCACGGGTATGGATGTTGGTGGGTGCAAACCCACGAGATGTTAGAGAATGGTATGATTTTGGAGCTGTTGCTTCAATCCTTACCACCGCACCAAGCTTTCCGGAGATTTCTAAATTACCGGAATGGATTGCCACTGTCGTACACGACTCATGGCAAAATAATCCACACATTGGCCGCGGAGATATCCTGGAGCTTAAGTTCATTTCAGCAGCTCCAGAAATTACGGGAAAAGGGTCTCATCCAGTCTTCCATTTCATGAAGCTACAAAGACTAGACATGGTGGCATTTAATAGAGTTAAAGCACCACCAACCAACAGTCCTCTAGTCATCGCCCTTACCGAAGATGATATATCTACAAGGCGAGCATGGGGAATATGGGTCTGTCTCACAGAGATGGACAAGGTGAAATACTCATTCAAAATATTTCAAAATTCTATGAAGGGGTCATTCCTGTTAAACTCTATGACAGGAAATACTACCGGATTTGCTGAAAATCTATTCGAGAATAAAAGAAAGCTGATCTGGGAAAATAAGGTTCCGGCGACGGAAAATACAAGGAAGAAGATATGTAACATGATACATATCGGACGATGGGAAGAACGACTATGTTCTTGCTGTCAACTACAGGAGAAGCCATTGTTTGGACAGGGTTTCAAAATCAAAGGAAACAGGCTCGAACCACAACAAAAGAAGAAAGGGCCAAATAGGGGTTTTTAGAAAATAAAACCCAAAAATGTAAAAGGAAGCGAGTCTAATTAGACTCGATAATAAATTTCCAGGCACTACCATGATCCTGCTGACACTACAAGACAACCTTCAAAAAGATTCCACCCGACAAGAAATTATGAAGGGATCCACCAACAAAAAATGGTGGGTGAAAGCACATCCCATTTCCACAAATCAACAAGGAAGGTGGGTGAATTCACGTGGCCACTTACCCGACAGGAGAAAGTGGAGGAAGCTGGGATAAGGACAGCTAAGGAAAGAAGACTGAAATCCGGATTTGAGATCCACAAAAACTCCTATAAAAGGAGGCATTCAGTCTTTGAAGAAGGACATCAGAAATCATCAATATTTCCTGAGTACTTCTCTCTCTAAAGAGTCTTAAGTGTTTAAGTCTTTAGTATTCTAGTTTATGGGGATTTCCCCAAGAGTTTAAGCCATGATTGGCTAAACAAGTATTCTCTTTCACTGACGGAGAAATAGTATTGTAATATAAGTTGTATTCTATTTCTTCAATAAAAAGAGGCTTTTGTTTCTACATGCTATCCAAAAGATTTTGATTACTCTGTAAGAATAATACCGACAGTGCGTCTCCCCGTGATCTCCTTGAAACTCTACCAGGTGGGTAGAAGTAAGGATTACGATCTGGGTCCTCGTTGTGAAGAAGGAGTGGAACCATCGACTACGGGCGTGTGGTTGGATTGCTAATCCGTAAAACCCAACCGGAATCAATAGGACAGAGACAAAGGCAAAAGTATGAATTTAAACAGAGTATGATTTTGACTGTAAAAATTTAATCCTTTAAAGTTCGATTTTCTTTTGGAACAAGTATATAGGCTGGAATACTTTCCTCGTGCCAATACTGTCTAAAAAACAGTGGTTTGGAATGAGTAACAATGCCACGTACAAATTCCTTCAGAAAATTGAATCCAAAAGGATCATAACATAAAAATATGGAAGCATGTTGGGCCTGATATTAATCAGTTTACGTTTTATTCGGATTTTATTAAATAAATGGAGTATAATTAAGGAATTTCATAATTTTATCAAAAGAAGAAATAGATCACGAAGTTCCTTGAAAATCATGAAGTTGTTAGGTTTCGTGATCAAGAAAGATCACGAAGATATTTTGCTTCGTGATCAAGATAGATCACGAGGATGAATAGTTTCGTGATCTATGAAGGGCAGTTGAGTAATCTTGGCTTCATTTTGGGTAGAAAACTTGTTTTATAAATGAATGGGTATTTTTGATTTTTGATGTTGCATATTGGATAGAAATGGTCTCCGCCCCTAAATAGATTGTGATATAATTAGTAAATTACCATAACTTAAATGTTGACACAATGTCAATGTGGGCCCTCTAATTTCTCTCTGTTAATCAATCCGATATAAATGATATTTTGGAGGAATCTATACATGTTAAGAATAATTAAATTAAAATACTTTAGATAAAGTTAATTAATATATTGATGCATTTGTATTTCATCTTATATTCTATTATTTTTTAAATTAACTACAGATCTAATTTTATTGGGAATTAGAGACGCAATCTAATTCACCATAGAGAATGAACGAATAAAGAAAACATAAAACACCACCAAATTTATACGATTTCGACAAAATGTGTGACTAAGTCATGTTTGCCACCCGCAAATTTCACTATAATATTAGGAGATATCAAAATTACAAGATAATATTTCACACATTCACAAAAAATATATCTCTTAATTCCTAGCTAGTAGAGACTCAATTCTCTCAACACAATGATCATGCCAAAACATACAACTCTAATTCCTTTTTTATAAGGACTTTAAAGGTCCATTTACAAACCCAATTGTAATTGTTGATTTCGGCTCCACCAACTCAATATAAATACATGTATGTTAATTAATCATGTCATTTAATACATGAAATGTATAATAACTATTTAACTATTTTGAAATATCAAATGAAAGTTACAATAAACTTAGTATATAGAGTATCGATTTTACGTGAATTTAAAGTGATCAACTGGGACTCATTAAATGGGAGGGAGTTTTGCAAGTCATTATTGGGAGAATTAATTATGGATCCTATATACCTTTCTTGTTACTAACTATACAGGAAAAATATTTTTTAAATCCTTGTTACTAATTATATGGGAAAAATATTTTTTAAGTCTTGTAACTTCATTCTTGTCCAAACAATATCTCGTAAGTTTGATATGTTTAATTTTGGTCTTGTATGTATAATAAAATGTCCAATTTAAGAACTACGGCCATCGTCGACCACTTAAGTTTCCGGATTTTGTCACGTGAGAACATGCGACCAATTTAATTAGTTAAAAATTATAATTTTTTCGCTGCTTTTCTTCCAATTGAACCCTTAGACATTTACAAAAAATTTAAATCCCTCAAAACTAGGGTTCTTCGTTAAAGTTTAGGGTCGTAGTTGGGTAAGGATAATTTATTTTTTTTCTTCCTATTTGCTCGATTCTTCAATTAAATTGGTCGCGTGCTCTCACGTGCCAAAATCCGGTGACTTAAGTGGTCGACGATGGCTAGAGTCCTTAAATTGGATATTTTATTATACATATATGACCAAAATTGGACATATCAAACTTACGAGATATTTTCTAGACAATGGCTATGTTACAGGATTTAAAAATTATTTTTCCCCTAACTATATTAAGATGCAGTGCATATTAATCTCTGAATTTAAATTAGTGAACTGTTAACTAGTTTTACTTCTCATTAGGCTTTTAATAAAACGTTAAAATCACTTTTATTATAATTTAATCAACGACATCGTGCTCTTTATGTATATACAAACAAGGCTCCCTTTTTGTTATAGATATCAAATTTCTCCCAAATTAATATGGATATAAGTTTTTTCTTTTACCCTTTTTTCTATAAGAAAATATATGTTTTCTATCCTGGAATATTATACAAAATAACTATTAATTCCACCAATTTTAGAGTAAAATCAGTATTCATTTTTCCAAAAAATTCTTTACAAAAGTTTATTTTTCTACTAATTATATATGACTTTCTTATGGTCTCAATGACAATTTCGACACTTAACCTTATCAAAATGGATGGGGTAGAAGAATTGTTTATTATAATAAATAAATCTCCTAAAGAAAACAAGGTAGTAGAAGAAATTGTGGGAATTTAGGATTTGTTTTTTGCAATTAGGCCAAATATTAAAGGTGAAATTAGTAAACGGTAAAAAACTAGCCCTACTCGTAATTCTAGCCGTTAGCTTAACAACGGTTATTCAGTTAGTTTGTTATGAATTTTGGTCAGGGATTCGTTCTGTGGAAGCTTAACACTTATGATTGGTTATTAGATGGCGCTATATAGAGAAGCTCAAAGAGAGAGCAGATTTCAAGTATTTCATTTCTTATTCTCTTCAAGAAAGCTACTGCAATGGCTGCAGTCCATGATTTCTTAGTTATGTTTTGGCTTTGTTGAATAGGCTTCTTTAGGAGGATCGAATTTCATATTCCATCTTCACCGGGGCTGCCACGCTGGAATGTTGATGGCTATATATAAATGGGTTTATTACAAAGAGGACAAGTTGCCCTGTAGAGAAGAATGTGCAACTATCTGATGGTGAAGATAGTATGCATTTTCTAGCTTTATATACTTGACTATATCTTACGTACAAAAGTTACAATCTGATTGATCTTGTAAGTGATGTTGCACGCTATTTCATCATCACATTTCGTTTACTTCACTACTTGTCTTCTAATCATTGCAAAACGTCTTTAATTAATTTGTTTCTCCATCCCATATATGTTCCCAAACCAGAAATTAAGGCAAACGACCATGATTTCAACAATTTATTGGGCAGTTCTTCAATTTTATTTTTTGTTATAAGATTTATGATTTGTAATGGTATTAGGTTTTAGTTATATTATTTATTATTGAGTTTATCTAATATTCATAGAATTACGTAAATGACCTTAATAATACAATCAATATCAAACTAAGTATTTATATTGTATACTTATTTTATTTTATAAATGTCATCCTATAAGTTTTGAAAATTTGTTAAATATGCCTCATCACCGACTATTTAAGGTATACCAGCCGGTCAATGGCTGATTGTGTTTGTATATTATGATCATAAAGACAGCTTTTGATAGAGGTGGGTATATAGGATGAATAGACTAGAGAGAAGCAATAGTGGGAGACTAATCTATGGCCAAAAATGGCATAATATCGAAGGAGGTAAAGAAATTGAGAGTGATGAAGCCCGAATTCATTCAACCATGGAAACAAACATTGTTCAAGATCAAACTCGAAAAGGTAGGCACATCTTTTATTACAACTTTTCTGGTTTTCTTTGTTGGAAAAATCTAATATTGGGCTTCCACCTGTCAAATTAAATGTGTATAGCTGTTTTAAAGAAGTCCAATTAAAGTGATCTACTTAAGTTTAAGTTATGGGCTTACACGGGTATCATAATATTCATGGGCTTTTATGTATGTAGATACCATTAAGTGATTTTCAATTTGTTGAAGGACCAAATTGAAAATAAAGGAAACTTATTATTATAAGTTAGGGTTATGGTCCCCGAACATCAATTTTTGAATCTCACGCTTTATATTCTCTCTACGGAAAAGTGAAAAGGGTGAACTGATAGTTTGGTAAACCATATCAGTTAAAGCACGAATCTTTTCAATAATCGATCTATCGATTCAGGTACGCTTCCGCTTTATGATTATCGTCTTTTCTCTATTTCAGTTTATCATCGTAGATCTTAGGTTTGGGGCTTATGTGCTGAAGCATGTTTATGTATGATTAATACATGCTGATTACGTGTTTTAAATCTAACATTCTTAACATACTATGATGTTTAATAAAAGTAGTTGAACAGGGATGAATAGAAGAGGAAGCGTGTCTGATCGTCATTCAGCAATGCACAAAGCCGCATTCGAAGGCGATTGGCTGGCTGCTCAAATACTTGTTGACCAAGGTCCAGGTTTAAGCCCTGATGAGATAACAGCTCTACACGTGGCAGCCAACATGAAACACAATGTATTCGTACAAAACCTAGTCCAACATATGAGTCCGAGTGACAATGTTAATGGCACGACCACCCTTCACATCAAAACAAAGATATGGTTTCGTATTTATTAGAGTCTAAAGTTGAAGATTTCTCGGGACAAGAATGGTTTGATCTTTTGCTAGTCTCTATAAACAACAAAATGTATGGTATGATAGATTCTCTTTTAACTATACCACCACCACATCCACAAGTTTTTCTTATTTTTTTATTCTTCAAATTAATTTTTTGGATTATATAAATTATTTTCACGATTTTCAATCCATAATTTGCATAGCAAAACTCAAGAACATGAATAATGAATTACTGCATAAACTCAAGAAATATTCAAGAGTACCCATAAATCAAGAACATCGTTTCATAAATCTTACTTCTTCCTCAGATTCTTGAACATCAATCAGACAAGGCCAAAACTAATTCTTTAAAAAAAGAACAGAAAAAGTAACTAAAGAAGCGATCGTCGGTGGTCGTCATCGGCGATAGGGGTAGTGTAGTAATTGGCGAGGAGACAGTCGATGACACGGGTGTCGCACGGCACCCTCAACGGGCCTTTGTAGGAATAAATCTCCTCCTCCTTTGTTGGAAGCAAATCTCCAAACTCTGGCGAGTGGATAACGGCCAGTGGAACCATGTATTTCTTGAGCTTTTCTCCGACGCATATTGGAACCTTTTTGTCTGATTTCTTCTTCACCCTTATCATCAACTTCTTCAACATCTTCTCCAGTTTGATTCTTGAAAGCTACTTGATGATTCTTTTAGAGAGAGAACTAATTATGCATGTACGTGTATGTATTTCAGGGGTTGTGTATGTGTGTATATATAGATGGGGGGAGAGAAATATTGGATAAGTGAGTATGTAGGTTTTCAAGTATATATAGTTCTATAAGGAATAGAAGTCCACATTAGTTGTAGATGCAGATTTTATGGATTTTGATTTCGAGATCCAAAATCCATTTCTTCTAGAATCTTTCCCTATCTAATCTTCTATTTTGTCTTAATCCGCTCAAAAGAAAATAATAGAATCTTCTATTTTTATAATTAAGTTCATTAATAGTAAAACACCATCTAAATCTAATCTCCAAAATATATATATATATATATATATATATATATATATATATATGAAAAATTACAAATTTAGTACAGTAACTTTGGGTCATTCACCATTTAAGGACATTATCTTTTCGAGCTTTAAAATTGAAACACTATCTTTCAAAAATAGGAGAATTTAGAACAAATCAGTTCGAATCGACGAATCCAGGCTAATTCGCACGAGAAAATCACGTGACCTACCTAATCTGGGCTTCTTGCTGATGTGGATTCTGAATCAATAAATTAATTCTATTCTAAATTCCACCTCATCAAATAAAAATGCCACATAATTAAATAATCCAAGTGTAATGACACATGTTACTTGTTTCTCTCACTTCTTCAAACCCATTTATCTTCTCCTTCAACCCCTCTCTCTACTGTCTTCTTCAACCTCTCTCTTCTCCTTCAACCTCTCTCTCTCTATCATCCCTCCTCTTTCGACCGTCTTCTTTAACCTCTTTCTCATCCACTCACCTTTCAGATTAATTGACATAAATATGTTGTTTCTTCAATTTCATTACCTCTCACAGTCAACCACTCTTTCCCATCTTTGAAATTCAAGCTCGTTGGAGACGTCTCCAATCAAAGCCCCAATCTTGCAGCCCATCGGAGACTCTAAAGTTGAAGCAATTTTTGTCGGATTCCAAGAAGACTTTGACACCTTCAAAGCATCCCAAAAACTTTGATCTGTCCCACTCGTCTGATATCTATCTATCAACCCTCTGATCTCTCAACAATTCTCCTCCACCAATCGGAAAGATGGATGTCGTAGAAGTTGAGCCATCATTCACCTGTCTCTCGAGTCCCTCATCAAACATACTTGCTGAGAAAATCCTTCGCCTCATCAAGCAACCAACCGGGACACTGTGGGACGTCGTCGGAAAACATGATTTTATAAAGAGTCGATGTAGGGTCCTTTATCTCCAGCCAGAGATGTGATCGTATAGCCAAAAGCCTACACATCTGCGGCAAATCTCTGCTCCTCTCCACACGCAACCTCTGAAGCCATATACGCCGACGTGTCGAAAAAAGCCACCTCGTCGGATTCCGCCCATTTCGCATGATAAAATTCTGCCATCTTCAAAATATTGATTGAATTTGATGAGGATTTTTAATTTGGGGGTTCTTAGTTTAGGGAAGAAAAATGTTTTCCAACTTCAAAATATTGATTGAATCTGGTGAAGGTTTTTTATTTTGGGGGGTTTTTAATTCGGTGAAGAAGAAGGTGTTTCCAACTTCAAAATCTTGATTGAATCATGTGAGAGTTTTAAATTCAGGGGGCTTTTAGTTTGAGGAAGAAGAAGGTGTACACTTTAGATTATTTAATGGGTGGGACTATCCACACCCCACCCTTTTCTAAACATACCTCATAATTAATAAATGAAAATTAAATATAATTATAAAGACTAAAATGCCCTTATATTTAAAAAGAAAAATTATTCATGATGAAAATCCTAGCAATGGAATCATCCTATCAATCCAATTTAATGAAGAAAAATCATGATGAAATGCTAAATACTTTATCAAAAAACATTGTTCATCCAAAAAATCTACATTTCCGATTTATCCGAACTGAAATTATACCCGACAATCCCGTTCGATCATGGTTGTTCGAACAAAAAGAAGTGTGTTCGATCACCGGGATTGAACATCTTATATTATGTTCGAAATCTCTAAATCGAACATATCACAGTATGTTCGACCTTGATTGTCGAACACAAAGAAGTATGTTCGATCAATCAGGTCGAACGCAGTTTTGCAAAAAAAAAAAGAGATATTTTTACCATGTTTTCTTAGATTTCGCTGCGGTGATAAGTTCTTCTTCAAGAATTAAAAGAGAAAAAAGAAGAAAGAACTCCTTTACATTGCTAAAATGGAATTGAAAAAAAAGAAAAAAAAAAGGGAGAGTTGGAGAAGGGGAGCAGAATGAGAGACGAGGAGAGAGAGTGGTTGGGGTGGCGGCTTGAGGGAGAGATAGAGTTTTGTTTTGTTTTCTTCCACTAAAGGGTAATAATGGAATTAACTGGGGTGTGTTTAGAACTTTTGTAAGTTATAATTATTTTAATTAAAGGTGTATTTAGAATTGGGGTGTGTTTGGAAAAACATAAGGTGTGGATAGTCTCACCCTTATTTAATTATGTGACATTTTATTTAATGAGGTGTAATTTAGAATTATAATTAATTTATTGATGGTGAGTCCACATCAGCGAGAGGCCCGAATTACAGAAGACAGTGCATTTCTCGTGCGAATTGACTCGAAATTTATCGATTCAGGCTGATTTGTCCTAAATTTGCAAATAATCATATATATATAGGGTTAATTGCACCAAAAATCACGAACTTTCAAAAAATTACCAATTTAACATGACTTTTGAATACTAACAAATTTAATAGACTTTTTATATCTCGTGCATTCATAACTAATTTTTAAATTTTGGGCAGTGTTGTGCCGACGTGTCAACTGACCGAACATGTCAGTCAGCTTGCCAACATGTATTTAAAATTAAAAAAATTATCCTAGATAGCAAAAACTCTCTCATCACTCTCCCGCCTCTCTCTCTCATCCCTCTCATCCCTCACCAAACCTTCAACTTCTAAAAAATAAATTTGTGAAAAACCACAAATCACCTTCAAGAAACCTAATTTCCCCAAATCACAAAATAAATCCAAAACCTCAATCACATTTCCTAACGCTGCACGAGTAGTAATTACAATTAGAATTTAATCTGTATTTAGATCCGGAGACGACGAGACAGAGGAGCTTGAGATGGCGGAGATAGAGGGCGCCGTCGGCGGACAATGTGGTGGCAGCATTGATTACCACCCAGTTAGGGTTGTAGTGGCGGCGGTAGGGGCGGTGGTGGATGTTTGGGACGGTGGTGAAGGTGGGACTCGTTGAAGCTGAGCGTGAGGCTGCTGCGAGCCAAGCTACTGCGGGCGAAGAGAGAACAGTCGGTGGTGGTGACGGAGGTGAACCTCAGATCTAAATTGGAGTCGGCTAAAGAGTATACAGATTCTTGGGGAAATTGCTGAAAATTTGGAGATTATGGGAAAATTGGATTTCTTGAAGGTGATCAGTGATTTTCACAAATTTATTTTTGTAAAGTTGCAGATGAGAGTGATGAGAGTAATTTATTTTTGTGAGTTGCAGATGAGGTGATGAGAGAGACGGTGAACTGATGAGAGAAGCTGGAGAGGGATGAGGGAAGGTCAAATTGAGAACAATTTTATTTTTAATACATGTTGGCAGGTTGATGTGTCCGGTTAATTGACACGTCAGCGCAACACTGTCCGAATTGATTATGAATGCACGAGATATAAAAAGTCTTGTTAAATTTATAATTTTTTAAAAATTCGTAATTTTTGGTGCAATTAACCCATATATATATATATATATATATATATATATATATATATATATATATATATATAATATATATTGAAAGAGAGATTTTACATTAATATTTTTTAAATTATATTATATAGGGTGAAATTCAAAAAACAACTTAAAAATTAGTTTTTTTTTATTTTTCAACCTTTTTTTTTTTTATCAAATTACAACTTCCGACCCATTTTCCTGTAAAAATGTGAACATGTGACCGGCACGCTGAAAACATAAGAGTATTCTTGTAATTTAAGGTGACCCTATATGAAATCAATGTGACGTATTCACATTTTTGCCGAAAAATGGTTCAAAAGTTGCAATTTGATAAATTTTAGTAGTTCAAGTTGCAATCTAATTAAAAAAAGTTTAAGTTGGAAAATAAAAAAGGTCAATAGTTTAGGTTGTTTTTTGCATTTAATACACTACAATTATAATGTGCAAATTATAATACAATTTGGGTATAAAATACAATTATTTTCCTTAAAAATCAGTGTCATTCATTATAAATGTCACACCCTTTTTTACATTATTACAAAATAAAATAGTTTAATAAATTTTCATTTGGGTGTCTAGCAACTCGTTTAGACATAGGATTCTAGAAATAAACTTAAATTTACAAATAGGAATAGTCATCTCCAACATCCATGTTTTATAAAACGTAAATTGTAAACAATGGAAGAAAATATTTTTACTTTGTCGTTGCCTAGCTAAAATTGTACAACTTTGCAAACTACGTTTTCCCAAAAGATTTTAAAATAACATCTTTTATCCAACAAAACAAAACGACCTCTTTCACTTCCCTTCTGAACGGCTGCAAGCTGTAAAATAAAATTATTTAAGGGGGTGAGTGCATAAGGACACTCAGTGGGGTTGGGCTTGTGAGTAGTTAAAACATAAAAAGAAACATAGACATATAATTCATCAAGCACATGGTTGAGGGTCTGAGCTGCCTTTGCAAATATTTTTGTGGTGCGGTCGTGAGCTGTCTTGGTACAGTTGTGAGCCGCCTTGGTACGGTTCTTAGCCGTCTTGGTGCAGTTCTGAGCCACCTTGGAAACATTTCATTAATATAAACACATTCATTCACTTTGCAAATAACACACTCGTTTGCATCACGCAGTAAAACATATAATGCGGCGTTCATAGAATAATCACATACGTTTCACGTAGGCATATAACTTCACATCTAATTCATTTAGAAACTTAAACGTGGAAGCAAATAAATTACCCCCACCTCAGTCAAGTGGTGTCTTGGGAAAACTATTACATGTTCAGGGAATTAGTGGGGTCCTTCGTTTGCGTCTCCTACAAGATATATAAAACTCGTCTTAGCGGCTAAAAAAAACTATTTATAACTTGAATTAGAATTCAAATAGAAAATATTCTCAAATAGGGGTCGATGGAAAAAGGTCCATAGAAAGAACTTTTGAATGTAAGGGAATATAGCTCGTATCATTTGAAAAAACAAGCGTTGGTAACAAATAATGGCTTATAAGGGGAAAAACGAGAGTTCTAAATATAACGTTTGAGGGTTTGACTTCTGTGGCCCAAGGGTTGAAACTAGGGTTTCATACTCAAAGCTTAGAGATAAAAATGGCCAAATTGCAATATTCCGAAATTTATGTCAAACCCTAAGGGTGAACATGTAACATATATATCATTTTTATAGCCATTATGTCATATTATTAAGTTTAGGGGCTAAATCAGAATTTCCAAAAATTATGAGGGCATGTTTGGATTGGGGATTTAGGTTGGTTTAAAATTACAAACCAATCTAAACCCCCGTTTGGTTTGAGGGTTTGCAAGTTGGATTACAATTTCAGCTTGATTTTATCCATGTGATTATGTTGAATTAGGTGGTGTTTTATAAACCCACCAATTTTGGTGGGTTTAAATAAGCCAAATAGTAACTTTGGATTTTGGACCAAAATGCCTTACTTTTTGCGTGCGCACACACACAAACATATATATATATAATTAATTAAATTTCTGGATATTATATATAGATAGATAATTAAATTATTTTTTAATATTTTAATATATATGCAATTAAATTTTAGAATATTAAATTATATATATATAATTATTTTTTAATCTTTTAATATATATATATATATAATTAAATTTTCGGATATTATATATATAATTAAAATATTTTTTAATCTTTTAATATATATATATAATTAAATTTTTGGATATTATATATATATATAATTATTTTTTAATCTTCTAATATATATATAATTAAATTATTTTTTAATCTTTTAATATATATATATATATAATTAAATTTCCGGATATTAAATTATATGTATATATTAAATTATTTTTTAATCTTTTAATATATATATATATATAATTAAATTTTGGAATATTAAATTATATATATATTAAATTATTTTTTAATCTTTCAATATATATATATATAATTAAATTTTAGGATATTAAATTATATAATTTTACCATTAAAGAAATTAATATTAAAATAAATCTTGTTACATAATTAATTTAATGAGGGGTATTTTGGGCAATTCACATTTTTTTCTTAACTAACCTACAGACCAAACAAAGGATTATAAACTAACCCAATTTAAAAAATATCTAACTATTCAATCCAAACACAAAATTTATAAATAATCTAACCTAAACCAACATACCAAACACCAAAAAAAGTACTATTTTATCTTTAATGAACAGTAAATTATCACACATTTAAACAATATGCCCTAAACCCATCTTCCACCAAACGAGCCCAGAGTGAAATGTCTAATTATTTAAGACATGGGGATTTGCAATCAAGGCCTACCCTTAATCAAATTTAGAAAAGAAAACCCTCACTCCTTCCCCAACCCAGCCACCACCAGCCCTCTCGGCCGCCGCTCCCGTCACTGTCGGCGACCCACATACTCCAGCCATCACACACGCACACAACTTAAACACACACACCCACAACAAAAAACACACACAGAGCAAAACATGCAGACACACACACTGCAGAACACGCACACACACAACAGTGGGACATGGCCAGGCGCACTCCGGCGCGCGCGCGGTGCTCACACGGCCCACGGCCGGGGATCCCACTCCCGCGACCCGACACGTCACGCGCTCTCCGTCGCGCGCCCGGCACCCGCCGCCGCCACGTCGGCGGTCAACAGTTCACACGCCGGCGCGCCCTTGCGCCGACAACCCACAAGCGGCAGCAACAGTGGCGGAGAGAAGGTGGGGCAAAGAGAGAGATATGGAGAGAGAGGTTTCTTCACCCTTTTTTCAAATTTTTTTTCCTTAATTGCACTCTCTCTTTCCTTGTTACAAGATGGGATAGGTAAGGGTCAATACGTTGGGTGGGGTGAGGTGTCAAGTGCATAGGGTAGGTGTCAAATGCATAGAGAGAGAAAAATATGATTCATCTCTTATATAACATAAAAATTTTAATTAATTTTGGTTATGATATAAAGAAGAAAAAAAAAACTATCCTAGTTAATCCTTACTTAGGGTGTTATAATAAAATTCTAATATAATAATTAGGGATAAAAAAAAAATTTACTAAGATTTCACCAAAATCGAAATCATAACAAAATTTCGCACGCACTGAAATATCTTTGATTTTCCAAAATTTTCTACTATGATTTCACTGAAAACAAAATCAAAATATACCGAACTTTCGTTGAAACACTGACGAAAGGTTACAACCCCGTTTCTGTTTCGATGACTTAATTTTAGTAAAATTTTGGTAAAATTTCGCGAAATATTCCTTGCGACAAATTATCTGCTGCATCTACGTCCTCAACCATATTAATAAACAAAAAACTAATAACATAATAAAGTACAATACCAACAAAAATAATAACGGTTTTGATAAGCGCAGCCTTTTCCTGAACAAAGACCAAAAAGTATGCAGACATGAAAGCCATGATAGTGCAAACAAGAGAGTAGATGAGACTCATGACCCCTATGTTCATTAGCTCTGGCAATTTTTGCAGAAAATCTTCTTCTTTGAAACTTGATCTTATGATGAACCAGAACATCATAACACTGAGCATTGACGAAAATAAAGCAAATGCTTCGAATATTACGAAACATGTGAACCATTTCCCCTTCAAGAGTCTAGGAATCCCTGAACTGTCGTTGAACCCACCCGGCACACTAAAAGCAGCGCTGAACACCACCGTAAGCATAATTGTCGCGACCACTATGCAAGAATTTGCTGTATTTCTCACCCATGTTTTGCTCTTTTCCAGTAACTCTCTGTGTTGTGTCCAAAATAGTTCATTCGCTGTGTAGTTTTGGGCGTTTCTCATCTTCAGTCTACATTCTGGTACAATTGCTTCCACTCGCTGCAGTGTTTCAGTTGGCATGACAACTCAGATGATCGTTTAATCAAAACAATATTTAATGGGAAATTGATAATTTAGGACATTAATATATTCATCTTTTAAGGATAGACTCAGAAATTTGGACTCCACTTTTTTAGTTTGGCTAATTTAAGGACAAATTAGTTCAAAATCCTGAAATTCGGTGTTTTTCAAAATTTCATTTGATTCTGGTCAAAATCAAGTTTGAATGAAATTGAAATTGATAAACTAATTTAGCCAATGATACTTACATTTTGATTAAGTTTAGGGGAAAATTGAATTTTAAGTTAAGTATTAAGATGGTTACGACAGATTCCTTAGATGAGATGAAGATTATGGTTAATCTCCCTGAAAAACTTAACCAAGATATGTATTTTCTATGTTAAAACACTTATCTCCTCAATCTATAGCAAATGCCTAAATCAATTTATTGATTTCTCTTCGATTCAAACTCGATTTATTAAACAAGAATTAAATAAAAAAAATTCGGAAAAACCCAAATTTTGTTTCCGACTATTTTGTCCTAAATTAGCTCAAACAAAAATGTCAGTAACCGAATTTCAAGATTTGAAAACCCAATATCCCTAAATAGAGAAAAAGCGAAAGTTAATCAGTCCCGAATTTGCAAGTTGCAACTTTCCCCAATTTCATAAATAGTTAACTAACTTTCTCACCTTAAACCACAAAATCTCCCTCTGCAGTTGCAAAGCTGATATGGATGTCATTTTGGCTGCGTTGGGAGATGGTAATTTCCCAGATAAATGCAAAATGTTATCACCATTTTTATCCTGTGAGATTGCAATCAGTTTTTTGGTTGCTCCTAAGTTGTGAATGAGATTGAACACCTCATCTTGTCGATATGTAACAGCAATGTGAAACATAGTGTGTCCATTGCTATCAATGTCCCCTAAAAGAACCGGATAAGCATCAATCACCATAGATATAAGCTCCATATTCCCAATTTGGGCAGCATCATGAAGAATTGGAGGTTTTCTCAATAGCTCAACAACATCTGCCTCTTCCAATCTTTGAATCTCATCCCACACCTTCTTTGCCAACAATTCTGGTGCTTCCTTTTTTTTATTTGTTGGCTCCCCTGAGATAAATCAATTCTTCTTTTGTTCATTGATTTCTATCTCAATCTTGTTTCTAAAAATTATACTCATTGGTATTCTCTGTATGTAGGGTTAATATCAAAAACCAACCCGAATTATGATCTTTTTTCAATATATGTTAAACTTTTTATCTGTTTTAGATTGCTCCCCAAAATTCACAAATTTTTTTCAAATTGAAATCTTGAAGCCATTTTGAAGTCAATTTTTCCAGCTCAAAATGAAATTTTTATTGGATTCTTGCTCAAATTGAGTTTGAATCAAATGAATATTAGAATTTTTATGGGGTCAAGATCATTTGGTTTGAAATGTGGAGTGTTTTAATGTGGATTTCATGTATTTTGGTTAAAAACTTTGGAACATAAAATTCGGTTTTAGCCGGAGGAAAATGATCGTAGGTTGCAATTAAAAAAAAAAAAGGACGTGAATTTTGAGGTGCAATCAGAAGAAGAAAAATAGATTGCAGATTGACAAAAACTTGAAGATAGCATTTTTGATGTTAGATTTGGAATGCATAGATTCTTACTAATCGTGATGTCATAGCGCAATTTATCTCGTTTAGCCAATAGATGCAAAGCTGTTCCTTCTTCGTTGGACATTGTCGCAACAGATCCATTCTTTTCCAATATTTCTAAACCTGCACCTACAAAATTAATTAAATAACACAAATAATTAATTGCATTGTTTTATTTTTCCCTATAACTAAATTACTTGGCCAACAATCATACATACCATACATATTGCTGCGAATAGTGGCTACCAAAAGATGAAACCATTCTTCATTTGACAAATCTCCAACTTGAGTGCATTTCAACAAATATGAAACCATTGCTGCTTTTTCATGCAATGCCGCCTTGTGAAGGGGCGTCGTACCATTCTGATCGTGTGCTATGCCCAAAATCGGATTTTTTTCAATCATTATATCAACAATTTTGACGACCCCTGATATAGCCGCGTAGCAACACGCGGTATAGCCATAGCCATCACGCAACTCTAGGTCAGCGGGGCTCATCAGTTGAACTAGCTGTTGAACGAACACCTCATGTTTCATCGCTACAGCTACATGGAGAGCTCTATCACCCCTTTCGGTTATCTTATCGTGCGCTAAAGTCGGAACTTTCTTCAGAAGCATTTTAGCAGCATCCCAATCACCTTGCAATGCTGCTCGATACATTGCTTGATGATCGGACCTACTTCCTATTCAATCAATGTTCATTTAATTTGTTTGAACCAATTTTAAGCACATATACAATGATTTTTTTGGAGAATTTATGTATTTATAAAAAACACAGAAACTTGTGGAAAATATCCTAACCGGTGTTTGGTGGCTCAATTAGGGCGTTTGTTGAAGTTGATTCGTTGTTTCTCTCGACTCTCTCCATTAGAGCTTGTGTTGATGAATTTTATAGTGCACAATTGCTCTGCTTCTCTTGTGTATATATAGGCAATTTTAGTAATCAGTATTTACTTCCCTTTTGTCAGTGTAGTTCATTTCATTATTTTTAATACACATTATGTTGTGAGTAACGTGTGATTGGTAAGTATTCGAGAGTAAGACGGGGCCCAACTCTTTAATTTATGTTTCTTTTGAGACGAAAGAGTCCATGGTTTGTCAAAGATTCAAAGTTCGATCTGACAAATTATCTAGAATACCAATTAATTGAACATAAAAATTTATGTAAAAATGTTTCTCATCACAATTTTTGACAAAAAAGTGTCATCACATGGTTTGTATTGTAGATGACATGTTTGTAGATTGTTCTATAATTTCATTTTAAACTAGCTAGACAAACTTTTTATTTTGAACTTGCACAAGAAGCTTCAAAGTTATTCAAATATTATATAATAAAGAAATAATGTTGTAACAATCTCAATTGCTCATAAGTTTACTTAAATTTACACTCCCACTGTTTGGTTTAAGTTTTCGTGCTTACATGCTTCCTAACACTGTAAATAGGCTTACTATAAATTTAAGCAGACCTCACTATGTACTCACAATCTTACACTTTTACATTCAATAGACTGATTTATTTATTTTGTGTAACATATTTTGGACAATTTGATAATTTCTTGTCTATTAACTTTCCTATAATTGTTCTCGTCATAGAGAACTGGGGTGTTAGCCTTCTTAGATTGTGCTTTTGAGGATGTTCTAAAACAGTATTAATTTCCAAAAAAAAAATAAAACATTAGTATGTTAACTACAAGCATGATCCTCCCATTAGTGTAAAGGATATGTCTGCCTTTTCTTAATGCAAGAAAGGAATAGAATGTTATATTGTAAGAAAGGAATAAAGTAAAGAAAAAATGAAACAAGGGAAAAAGGATAAAGCATTGGTCAAAGGGCTATCCTTAGTAATTAACAATAAATTAACATTCATTTATTAAAGTATTTAACTAGAAGTTGGCTTCAACCATAAGTCTTAACACTTATCAAGATCCATAGAATATGTTGGTAAATCTATTCTCCGGCTGCCCTGCTCTCTGTCTCTGCATTTTAAGGGCAATTTAGTTGTGTGCATCTATGAAACTGAGTCTTCTCATTCTATGTCTTATCTTGTTTACGGAGTCAAATCCTTGGCTCATATCTCGGATTTATGCACTTGATTTGATCTGCTCTTCCATAATTTTAGTAAACTGGACGTATTATCACAACAATCATGACTAGTGATTCATATGAGCCAATGTACTTATTTGTTTTGAATATGATTTAATTATAATCATTGGTAAAAGTAAGTATTTTATGATCTATAATTTTTTTAGGTAATGTTTTAGAGAAAACGTAACATTGAGTTTACCGTCGAGTCAGCATTGGATAAAAGAGGGAAAATGCCCGGGCGGTTTTAATCCTATAAATGATTGTTCTTGTCTATCGTGGAAATTCTTTGAAAGAAAAGAATCAAATAATTTTTTGTGGTGAAACAAAATATCTCTCATTATGCATGTGTTTGTGTTTGGATTGAAGTATTTAAAATATAAGATTTCAAATGAATTATATATTCTGGTAATGAAATTTGAAAACTTGAAGCATCGACACTTTGGCCATTGTAAGTTTACAAAAAGTTAGACAAATAGTCCACATACTTTTAAAAGTGAGATTATAGATTCCCTTTCAATCTCTGCAAGCAATGCGAACTACAGCAAACCTTAGTAAGTAAAAAATCAACATAAAAAAAGTAGAGGAAATCAAATACCAAATATTGAATTGTCTATATATATTATGATAAAAAGACAAGTTTTGATAGAGGTAGGAATATAGGATGAATAGACTAGTGAGAAGCAATAGTGGGAGACTAATATATGGCCCAAAATGGCGTAATATCGAAGGAGGTAATGAAATTGAGAGTGATGAAGCCCATATTCATTCAGCTTCCAACCAATCAACCATGGGAACAAACGAAGTTCAAGATCAAACTCGAAAAGGTAGGCACGTTTTGTTATTACAAATTTTCTGTTTTTCTTAACATACTATGATGTTTAATAAAAGTGGTTGAACCTAGGGATGAATAGAAGGGGAAGTGTGTCTGATCGTCATTCAGCAATGTACAAAGCTGCATTCGAAGGCGATTGGCTGGCTGCTCAAATACTTGTTGACCAAAGTCCAGGTTTAGCCCGTGATGAGATAACCGAAAGAGGTGACAGAGCTCTCCATGTGGCAGCCAACATGAAACGCAATGTATTCGTTCAAAACCTAGTCCAACATATGAGTCCGAGTGACTTGGAGTTGCACGACGGCCATGGCTACACTGCATTTTGCTACGTGGCTATATCAGGGAAGGTAGATACTGCTGAAATAATGATGAAAATAAATCCAAATATGGTCACTCTTCGTGACAATGTTAATGGCACCACCCCCCTTCACAAGGCGGCTCTGCATGAAAACAAAGATATGGTTTCGTATTTATTAGAATCCTCTAAAGTTGAAGATTTCTCGGGGCAAGAATGGTTTGATCTTTTACTAGTCTCTATAAACAACAAAATGTATGGTATGATATGTAGTCTCTCTTAATTATACCCCCTCTTCACCTGATTGTCGGCAAAATATCATCAACATATCTGAACAGGTGTATTTTGGTCATTTCACTTGTAGGCACAGCCTTAGAAATATTGCGGAAGAATGGAACTGTTGCTACGATGAGGAACCAAAACGGAACAGCGTTGCATCTCTTGGCTCAACATGAGACATCAGAGGACTACGTTAATAGTTCTAAAGAATCATTGGTCTTGAGAAGCTTGTTTGGCAAAGAGCCTTCTCTCAGAAGTTTTGCTAGTAAGTAAGGCTTGTATAAAATTTAATTTATACATCCAACTATTTAAATTACGTCCTCTATGTTGGCCTATTGAAAGTGTTGATTGACTCATTTTAGAAAAATGGATTAGTTACTCGTAGGAGATTGGCTAAGGAGTTGTGGGGCGAGATACAAAGATTGGAACCGGATGGTGCGTTTGAGCTAATAAAAACCCCTCCGATTCTTCACGATGCAGCCAAAGTGGGGAATGTCGGGCTCATAACGATGCTTACTCAAACGTATCCCGATCTCATATGGGAGATTGACAACAACAAACATACGATATTTCATGTAGCTGTTATGTATCGGCAAGAAAAGGTGTTTAATCTCATTCACCAATTAGGAGCTATGACAAATTTGATCATAATCGCACAAGATATAAATGACAACAACATTTTGCATTTAGCTGCGGAATCAATACATCTCAACACAATGAAGATCATTCCGGAATCAGCTCTTCAAATGCAGAGAGAAATGATATGGTTTAAGGTGAGAAGTAAGTCAATTCTACTAGCTAATTGTTTATATTTTGTAAAAAGCTTTATTTACCTTAAAACTCTGTTTACTTTATGTGTTATTATAATGGTCCTTTTAGTTATAATTTCCTTCCAACTTCAGTTTAACTGTAATCAGAATGAACGCCGTAATGCTTTTATGGTGCTCTAAATTGAGGATTTTTATTGTACGAGGAAAAATTGATTTATATAGTACTAAATGGATGAAAAATCTCCATTTTATAACACGAATAGATTGATTTAACCTCAATTTAGCGCCACATAAATCTAATATCTCTCCGTACATCCAAAATTTCTCAATTTGGAGCATCACATTTGCCACATCGATGTTTATTGCAGCACTTGGAATCAAATTTTCAACTAAAAATGGAAAAGGTTAAAATGTGAAGGACCTTACTGGATTGCAAGAATTTTTGTTATGGAGTGACAAATCTGATATGATGATCAAACACAGAAAGTTTGTAGCATTGTACCACCATGGTTCCAGACAAGGACAAATAAAGATGGGCAGACACCAAAAGAAGTATTTGAAAAGCAGCACAAAACGTTGTTGAAAAACAGCGAAGCATGGATGAGAAACATAGCAGATTCTTGCATGCTCATCGCCACCATCATGCTCACTGTCGTCTTCGCAGCCGCCTTTACAGTACCAGGAGGCAACGATCAACAGTCCGGGATTCCTATCCACTTGAAGAGGAGCTGGTTCACCTGTTTCATCGTCTTCGAAGCATTGGCTCTGTGTGGCGCCACGATGTCTATTCTCATGTTCTGGTCCATCATGACATCGAATTTCGAACAAGGTGAATTTCAGGACAAGTTGCTCATCCATTTGAAACTGGGCCTCACTGGTCTCTTCGTCTCTATCTTTGGGGCCATTACAGCTTTCATGTCTGCTTATTTCTTGGTCTTCGTTCAGGAAAGAGGGGCCGTGGTCAAGACCTTTATTCTTGTTATATTTATTGTGCTTATGTTGGTGATTTTGCATGAGTTCTTTGGCTTATTGTCTGAAATGCTGCAAACTAACAAATTGAGGCAGTTGCTGACTTCTCCAACTTCTCATGATCATGGCCTTTTCAGCTCCTTGGATATGGCCACGACAAAGAAATGAACACGTGATCCAGATGTGTTTTCATTACTAGTTTAATAAGGGTTCATGTTTTTACTAATTGAACGTGTTCTGGACTTTTTGTATGAACCTATATTGTGTTTAAATAATATACTGTTGTTTCAATGTGTTGTAAAAAATGATGGGATTGATAAGGTCAAACTTTATAGCTAGAAAAAAAAAAACATGTAATTAACCAAGAATAACAGGCCCATTTCAAGTAGACAACCCGGATTCGGTTATCATATAAACCGGCCCTAAAATATTCACAGCCACTACTATATGGTACGACAAAACTTAGCTCAATAGTATTATGTCTTCTAGTCTGAGTGGCCCATTGAAGTTGTTTACCCAAAATTTGAAAAAATTAATTTGATTTAAAATTAAAAAGAACTAGAGGCGCCCACCGTGGGGCTCGAACCCACGACCACAAGGTTAAGAGCCTTGCGCTCTACCAACTGAGCTAGACGGGCCTGTGATCATTTAATTTATAATTACATATATATTTAAATATATTAAAACAAGAAACAAAAATAATTCGCCGTTGCCGGGGATCGAACCCGGGTCACCCGCGTGACAGGCGGGAATACTTACCACTATACTACAACGACTTGGTGTTGGGTCTAGCTCAATCTTCTTATATCATTAATGAAGTTTTCAGTATAAATTCAGTCAAAAGTAAAATGTCAAACTGAGTTGTTGATTTTTTGATGGATTCGATTCATATTTGTTTAATTTGAACATTTACATTGAAATTGGATAATTGTTATGGTCTATTTTAGGTCGGTTGGACTAAAATGTACGTATTTAAAAAATAGAAATACATAAATCAAACCTAAAATTAATAAAATTATAAATATAATTTAATTAAATATTGTTCAAAAATATATTTAATTTTTTTTTTAACAATAAAAAATCAGGAAATAGGATTGTTCATTTAATAATACAAATTATTCAGATTTAAATTATATTCTACATAAAAATTAGATCAGAAAAAATGCAAAAAATAAAAATTGTTTTATAAATTAATATTCAATATTCATAATATTGTATTTGATTCTTGAAAGTTAAAATATTGAAACTTCTTACCTGTACTGATAATTTTTCTTGTTTCCGGAGAAAAATGTGTGAAATTAAATATTGTACACCATTTATTAAAACAAGTTATTCTTTTGCGAGAAATACATGCAATATTGGTAAACAACCAAAAAGGGAAAGAAAAAAAACTGTAATTTAAGTATAATATATAACATTTATATACCTAATATGTCATGCATGATGTTAATACAAAATAATATTTGTACATTCTTGGCTTAATTACATAGTGATTAGTCTATGGCTTGTCCAACTATGGCTACAAGTAGCTTGGACTGGTTTGTAGTTAAACTACAAGGGCATGCATATTGAATAGGATATTATGAAGTTCATATTATTTTTCTTTTTGTTTCAAAAAGTTTATTGAAAAATATATCAACCCTTTGATTAATTGGATCGACAGGCCTGGGGAAGGATTGAATTATGGACATCCTCTATAGAAAAACAATTGTACCAACTTTTCTAATGATTTAGTCGTTGATTGAACTAAATTTAAATCAGCTTTAACCTATTTGAAGATTTCAAATATTTTGATAATTTCTATTACATACAAGTCATGTGGAAGTATATGTTTTTATGTTGTGTTTGAATGAGATTTGAAATAGAAGAATTAAAATGAATGGACATCCACACATGATATTTAATTTAAAATGAAAATTATGGATTTATAATACATATTCATCCAAACATCACAAATTGATTTATTAGTATGGATTTCGAATTTTTTACTTAAATTCCTTCATCCAAACACAACCTAAAATAATTCTGTAAAAAACATCTCATATTGTACCCTAGCATGCTTAAAAATATTAGATTACATCAAATAATTTTTGTGGATTATATAAATCAAAAGGTAACATCAAATGAAAAGAATTTTTTTAAAAGCATATGGGAAAAAGAGAGAAGAAAAATGAAATAAATAGTGTTTGACCCTGTCATCCCTGTGAAGGTAGTTGGCTTCTTAATGTAGAACGACGACGTTTACCAGTTTCTATGTGAACCAACAAACATTATATGGACTTTTGTGCCCTAAAAGTCAATTAATCCCAACAACCATACCTTGAAAATTATTCACATAATTTCCTGCAATGTTTGACCTCTCCATCCAGCCCATATATGTGTTACGTATATTATCCAGCCCATGTATACAAACTTGTTTCTACTCTTCTTTAGCCGCCACTGCCAAAATTTGCGTTATTTTTAGCGCTATTCTATTGATTGCAACATTGAACGCTGCACTGTTTCAATACTATTCTTGTCTTTTTCTTTTTTAATTAATATTTTATATATTCTATTAATGTAAAAAAAATTTGAGATAATGAGAATGTTAATTTTCCAAAGTGAATAGCAATATTAAAATTTTAAATTAACACGGATGGTAAACGTGGATGGTAATTTTAACGACATGAATGATAATATAAAATTTTAAAATTAATAAGATGGTTATTTCTCAACATGAATAGTAATAATATGAGAAATGAGAGATAATTACATAAAATTACTGAAAATAGATTAAAATACATGAGAATAAAATTTAAAATATAAAAAGTAAAAGAATATATTAAATAATATTGACGTGTATAAATATGTTAATCAATTATAATATAAATTTAAAAATATGCTAAATAAATTAATAATTAGAAATATTATAGAATTATTTTTTAGTGTAAAATTTAATATAGATTGTTAGAGATGAAATATTATTTGTGCACACTTTAATGCAGATTCTGCACTCAAATAGTGTTGAGTTATGTGGATGCTTAGAGCATCTCCAATAGTTCACACTACATTACAGCAAAATTTACATTACACTACAGCAAAATTCACACTACATTAAATTCATCTCCAATCGTCAACGCTATATTCTGCACTACATTTACTATTCTTATTTTTTTTATTGATTTAAAATTTATACAAATTTAAACTTAATAATTGCATAATATTTTTATTTTTGTTTTATATTGATTATTGAATATATTTATTTTTATTAGTTATTTAAAAAAATGTGAATATAAAAAGGCAAAAATTATAGAACAACATTAAATTAAATTCCGTGATGCAATGCTACAATCATACATATTAAAAAACATAAAATTGGATGAGTTTGTTGTACTCATTTGGTGAAATCACATGATAATATATAATGTAGTAGTCCATAAAGTTGCATATGCCCTTCACAACGTAGTAGTCCATAAAAATTATACGAAAAAATGAAGAACTTTCCCAACAACCACCAACAAATAATACTTTTGATATGTATAACGGATATTATCCAGATCTCGGAGGGTCGGGAAGTAATCTCGAAGATTATTAATTAGGACGTTTAAATTCTCGTATCGTACTTTTTTTAGCCTAATCGTTCTCTAGATGTTTTATGTTTATTTTAATTTATGCATTTTAGCCTAATTGCCTTGATGTATTTTGTGATTTATGTATTTTAATTTAATGTACTTTGTGATTTAATGTATTATGTGAACTTTCATTAGCCTAAAAAATACTTTTATATTATACACATGTAGTAAATAATAATTTTTTCATAAACAATAATATTGCTTCATGAAATGATGAAATGCAAATTCCATTAAAAATAAATTGTGAAATTAAATTTGTATTAAAAAAAATCAAAAATAAAATAAAATAATGTAGTGTGGTGCAATAGTGCCCACTACATATGGTGGTGCACTATTCAAATCTATAATGTAGAGGGGAAATGTGGTGCATGGTTGGAAATGCTATTAGCGACCCCTAACTTGAAGGACAAATTATTAGACTTTTCGAAAGGTAGAAGAATCAAAACCATCAGAGTTCTTGATCAATTTCAGATCTCAAATTATAATATATTTGTATTAATTAGATGAGTTTGTGGGCTTAACCTGGTCTTATTCTAGTTATCTAGAGTCGTACGTGCTATCATATTAATAGAAATGATTGGTTATCAATCTACCTTAATTAAACATGTCAACATGTCTATGGTGTGTTTGTAATTTCTTTGGGAAAAAATTATGTAGGCCACTGTACCGTTTTGATTTTGAGTTTTCTTTGAATTGATTAGTCTCTGCATTTGAAAAAATGTATCGGTACTTTCATTTTGTTTTGATTGGATCCATATATTTTTGTTTGAAATTTTTTAAGTCCATGTACTTTTATTATAAATTTTTTTTTTGGCTTATATACAAATTAAAGCAAAATGACCAAAATCAAAATCAAATGGAAGTACAATGATCAAACTCAGGACAAAATTAAAGTATAAAAAATCAATTTTTGTTGATATAAGTATATTATCACATTTTTAAAAAACCGATAAATTATTAAAACTATAGAGAATCAAATATGTAATTTTCCTAAACAAAAAAAATATATATATTGTTTTTAGGGCATTTATGATATCTCCATCCCTTACGTCATGACATATGTGTTACATTCGATATGTCATTACATGTAGGCCTTCCCAGTCTTAGAAATTTTGTGCATTTTCCAAACATGCACTTGGCATAATTATTTTTCAATGACAACCACAACGTCAGTCTTTAATTTTGTTTTGTGTGAAATCATTCACTTTCATAATCCATAAAATAAAAATTGATATCTAAATATAGATTTGAATTGTAGATATTGTGAATCTATGATTTTATCTCATAAAATTTTATTCATCAAACAATTTAATATATAATTTATGTGTTGTCTTACAGACTGACACATCACAAATATTGAAACTATTACTTTTTTAAAAGTGATGGTAGTAAAATTTTATATGTTTCTTGGACAAACACACTTTGGTGACACAAGTTCATGTAAGATTCTAGTAAATATTTTTGTATGAGGTACTTGTCTTGTTTAACATTTTGATTGCACTAACCAGACATTTCTAATCAAGTCATGACATGGCAAATATATTGTGTTGGACACTTATGATTGGAAGGTTTTAGTGTTTTTTTCCTTTGTGGAAGAAGATATATAAGTGTGCATTTTATAATATTATAATGATTATAGTCTCATTATTAGCACTTTATTGCGTAATGCTTACCAATTATCAAGCTGAATCTCTTAGATGCCCTCAATTGCCACCTATTCACATTACTTTTGTTTTCGTGTCAGTTTATGGACCAGATATTAGGGAAGCATAAAGAGTTAGTCGTTGGGGTAAGGTGGGGGTTGGGGTGGGGGTTGGGGTTATATATTTTTTTAATAGTATTTTAATTTCATATATATATATATTAGGACAATTGAAACTAGCCAAATACGATAATAAAAAATTAAAACTAGCAAAATCATAAGAAATATGTTTGTTTAGGCAAAATTGACTCTTCTACCCTTAATGAAAAGTAGGGTCCATGACATCATCAAGCAAGCAAAGAAAAAAAAATTGCACAAGCCACGTTCACAGGATGCATGACCAGCACGAGAAGTTCATTTTCGAGAATTCAAACGAATAATTCTTGAAGAATTGCAGAAGAAATCTTGAGGAATGAGTGGAAGAAATTTTAAGGAAGGAATTACATTTCTCCTCTACAAAAGAAATTTTCACATCAATAGCTAGAATTTTGAAACATGAGAGAAAAAAATTAAAAAAGCTTGAAGTATTAATTTCAAAATTTCATAATAGAGAGAATAAAAGGGAGAAGAAAGGAAGAGTTGATGCTAATAGAGAAGAGGGGTAATTGGTGTTGAAAACTAAAATTTTTGGCTAGAAAAATATATTTCTTATCACGTGATTAGTTAAAAAATTGTTATCCTTATTTTACTAAGGAGTGACACTCCTGTGCACAAGGTGCACAAATCCAGATTTGTGTACAACAATACTGTTATATTATATGAAGTAATATTGTTATATTATATGAGTAATACTGTTAAAACTATATATAATATAACAATATTACTTCATATAATATAACAGTATTGTTGTGCACAGATTTGGATCCGTGCACCTTGTGCACAAAAGTTTTTGCCTTTACTAAAAAGGCCATTTTTCTCTTCTTTTTTTTAGGGGAATCAGGAATCAGGAATCAGTAAATTTATATATATATATATATATATATATATATATAATATCGTAAAATAGGTAATAAATATATACAGTACGTAACAGAAAGTCTCGTACAAAATGAGACTGATCATGAATAATTAACATTATATATTGACAAAGTCTGGTGATCTACACATGCATGCCTACACATATTGAATGAATTTTATAGTTTCTAAAGCTAATTCCCCAAATTAAATATAGAAAATAGAGGTTGGTGGAAATTCCAAACTAGATTTACTGGAATTTCAAAAGAGACTCCAAGTGGTCTAATCCTATGACCCAACCCCAACATGGCTTTGGTGTCAAAACCCAAAATTCAATTAACATATTTTTCACCTACTCCTTGCACACTTTATTTTATATAATAATATTATTTTAATTTGAAATATAACTCGATTAATCCAAACACAAGAGAATTCTAGAATGAAAAACATTAATCTTTAGAGTCTATCTTAACTCAAGCACAATATTAACCTCAAATGAAATTTAAGTTTTGAATTAGAATCCTTCAATAATGTTAGAATGGTCAGATCAAGTTTAAAAATATAGAAGTTCAATTAACAATTAACTAGAATAGATAAATAAACACTTCATTTTACATTTTTCGTTAAAGGTACTTATACTGCAACATTTTCGTCATTTGTTCAACAAGCTTAATTATACCTTAGTTAGTATGAAAATGTAACATGTGCTTTAATATATATTTTTTCACTTAGTGCCTGTATCAAAACATGGATCATATTTAATTGTAGTTGAGTTTGAGATCATGATTTTCATGATATTATTTGTTCGGTCCTAATTATAAGAATTTACTCCTCAATAATCTCTACATTGTATGTTTGACGACATACAATTGTTAGAAAGATATTGTCTATTTTGAATCGAATTTGAACGAATTCTCAAGAATTTTTAACGATTCGGGAGTAACAACCAATTAAAAGCTAAGATGACTCAGGTGTATCATAATTCATATCATAAGACTGATATTATCGATCGTGCAAAATATAAGCATGTTAAATTCAACAAATTCAACCCTTGAGATCCTTTTTACATTGGTAAAAAAATATTAATATATAAGGCACAAGAACAAGTACTTGGTCCAAACTGATGATGGTTGTGCGAATTAAATAATGTTTGTTCTATTCATTTGGGATCTTTACACATAATAACTACACTTGTATTTATTTATTTCTTGTTTATTTCTCTTATTGATTTGTTGAGTATCTCTGTTTGTATGCTTTCTTTGATTTAATTTTTTAATATTTTGATCCCTCATCAATTATATCGATTGATTGTGACCATACATGTAAATACGAAAACTTCTAGTTAACCTACCATGTCATGAAGTATATATTAATTAGATATAGTTAATAATTACAAGTTTAAAGAAAAAGGGCATGACAACGAAATATATACTTTTTTCTTCCATAAATATTGTTCCATGTATGTACATCGCATGGTCATGATATAAATGCACTAATGTTTCTCTTTTAGCATGAGAGAATTATTTCCAGCAACTTCTATTTTGTTTTTTTCAGTTTTAAAATATTAATAAGTATATCAATTCAGTACGTTGAGGAGAACAAGAAAAGTCCATCAAGAAAATAAATAAATGATATACATCTTACAAATGCGTGTGTATGCATGTAATTAGATATTGGCAACATATATTACACTTTACTTGATGCAGGGCCGTGTCATAGAAAATTTGGGTTTGAGGCAATATTTTAAAAGAGATTAGTTAGAAGAGTTATTTAAAAAAATTTGAGAAATTTATTTATCGTTCATGCATTTTTTTATGGGAAAAAGTGGAATAGATTAATTAGAGAAGAGAAAAGGAATCACGGGATGGACAGTACTCAAAACAAGAAGACTGGGGCCCACAAACAAAAAAACAAATAAGTAATATAATTATGCAATTGAAAAGAAGCGAGCAATAGTTATCAAAATGAAAAAAATTCCAATTTGTTTTAGGCTCTAATTAGTCACTAAAAAATTAATTCCAAAAGTATAAAATTTATGGTTAATTATCAAAATACGTCATGTATTTAACCTAGCATTTTATTTCCAAGTGGTGTTTAAATCAAAAAGGTTTTCAAATTGATATATGTCCATACTTTATCCAATTGCAACCCAAACTTAATTTTGAAATATTTTTCAACTAATAAAAGTTGTTGGAAAACTCGAAAAATATAAACCACCTCCAAACATCAATAAAAATGAGTCATACGCCAAATAACTCATTATTTTGAAGCCAAATTATAACCATATAAATGATTTTCATGATTCCATTCAATTCAACTTTGATCAATTGATCAAAAATGGTTTAAACATATTAATTTATATATTTTTTATTATCAAAAAGATATATCAACATACTAATTGTGATGTGAGTGAATATCATTGAAATAGAAGATAAAATATAATAGATAAAAGAAAAGGATATTCAAGTGAATAATATAGTCGACATGTTGTACATATAAAAGTTATATGATCAAATAAGATGTCTTATTATCTCACAACAAGTAGTAGCATTAAACATGTGCACAAAAGGAATAATATACTCATGCCATCTACCAATAATACTAAAATAAAATAAAAGATTAGACATAGTTTATGAGCGCCCCCTAAGATTGTATAGTCATGAAATAAGGAAACTTCCTTTTTCCAAGTGGCCAATTGATATTTAGCATTAATCAGCGTATTGTGTTGACTGCTTGGTCAAATGAGACAAGTCTATTCACTATGACAACCTCCAGGAAATATCATTTTTTTGCAATTTGTTCCTACAATTATTGTTTTTTCAGCTGATCATTCTTGAATTTATTCTGTTTCAAATCTGAACCTATAAATGATTAGTGAGAATTAATTGTTTAATTAGATTAAATAATTGGCTTTGTTAGTTATATATATAATTAAGAATATATTAAGAGTGTTCTTAATTTATTTTTAAAAGTTGTTAGTTATTTACATGATTAAGAATGTATTGAGTGTTGTTTTTGAATTTAAATAAAAAAAAATTAGTTTTAACTTTATCAATGGCTTCTTATTTGTTCCTTCCTCAACTATTACACTATAGTTGTAACTTGTAAGTGGTATGGTATAACTAACTTCCATTTCATCCAGTAGTATAAGAAAAATAGGAAAAAGAAAAGGAAAATAAAACAAAAATGAAAAGACAAAAAAAGGAAGGGAAAAGAAGAAAAAGAAGAATTAATAGAAGAAGAAATTTGAGAAAGGCTTAAAAAGCTGGTGAAATGATTGAATTAGCATGATCCATGCAAACTTAAGTGGGTCCTAAACTAACAACCCTTCCTATCCCACCATAGTCTCAAACAAGGTTCTCTGTTTCGTTCCAAATCAATATTTCTATTCCATATTTTATTCATCAATACACACTTGGTCATATATATATTTGGAGTAAGTCTCCTGCGCAACCGTCGCACATACGACGGTCAAAAGTATGTGATTTTCGAGCATAAGTATGTAATTTTCAAATATAAGTATATGATTTCAAGGCATACTTATGGTCGAAAAAGGCATACTTGTCAAAAGACATACTTATGGTCGAAAAAAACATACCCGTCGCACATGCGACGGTCTCACGTGAGTTTTTGTGATATATTTGTGATGTATACTAATAAAATAAAATACATTTTCTATTCATCGAATCTAAATTATCCATCTCTGGTGCACATGCATTGATTGCAACTGTTTTTGTTTAACTCAAAGTACAAACAAAACAAAATTAATTCAGCACGACTTGTATGCTTAAATTATTATCCGTATATATACATATATTGTTTTTTTTTTTTATATTTGTAATTTCAATTTCCATCATATGTAAGAAATTATTAATTTTTTGACAATTAAGCATTCGTTTTCCAATTTTGATTCTCTATATTTTAATAATTTTCAATTTTAATCCACTCTCTGTTGGAATTTTCAAAATCACTAACATAGCTGCCGGAATTTGTCTGTCAGTTCAGAGTTTCTAGTGACCACATCAGGATTTTGAAAATTTCAACCACAATTAAACTAAAATTGATAGAAATTAAAACATAGAAAATTGAAATTGAAAAATTGATGTTTAGTTATCAAAAAATAAAAATGTCTTACACACGGAACCAAAATTGAAATTAACTCATATATATATATATATATATATATATATTTATATATATTTATATATATATATATTAAAATAAATAAAGAAATAGAAGAAAGTGAAATATCCAGATAGGCAATCCCACCAAACCCCAAATCCATTATAAAAGGCCACAAACTCTCATCACAGACTTAGCCAAAAGAAACATTTCAACTCTCATATTTTCTGAGAAGAGAATGTAACATTTCAAAAGTTCCATACACAACTGATTTTGGAAATAATCAAACCATTCCACAATACACACGCTCTTTTTACATTTCAACTCTCCACCAAATCCTGAGATAATATGGAGGATAAGATTATGAGGAGTTCTCGACGGCAAACAAGCCGGAGTGGCAGCCGGAGTAACTGGAACGTGGAGGAGGTGTTCTCCGGGTCCACCGCCAGGCGGAGCGTTCGCGGTGACGAAGACGAAGAAGCCCTGAGATGGGCGGCCCTGGAAAAGCTACCAACCTACGACAGATTGAGGAAAACAGTGATGAAGTCGTTCATGGACACTCCCAATCAGGGGAATGCTAAGGTTGTGCACACCGAGGTTGATGTAAGAAACATGGATATGAATCAGAGGCTTCAGTTCATTGACAGGTTCTTTAAGGTTGCTGAGGAAGATAATGAGAAGTTCTTGATCAAGCTCAGAAATAGAATTGACAAGTAAACCAATTCTTCTTTGCTTTTTTTCTTTTTAATCTCCAATATCCGACTTGATTCAATTTCATTTTCGGTGCAAAACAAGCTTAACTGTTACATTAAAGGTTGTTCATGTTTCATACTTGAGATGCTTATTGGTATTTGGTGGATGTCACAAAGCTGAAAAGGAAGGCCGACCAATTCTTCAACCTTTTTCTAATAAAACAAAATCTCTAGTGTTCTGTGTTTATATATATGCTTTATTGTCTAACATAATATGCAAGGATAATTAGTTTTTTCTAATTTGGTGGAAAATAAATTAATTTCAAGGAACGGAATATATTTAGCAAAGATTATGAATATCTGCTTTAGTTTATTAGCTAAATTGAGCAAAAAAGTATAAATATATATGACAAGTAAGAATATTTTCCAGTTGTGGCTTCCTCTGCATAGAATCAAGGAATGACATGTTATTCTTCATTTCATGTCTTTATTCTTGGATCATATCCTAAATTCTGTCACATAATCGTACATTAATAAAATAAATACGAGATGACAAATCAATTTTAATAAAAAATCCACTATGATTCTGAAATGGTATTTCCTCAGTTTTTCTCCAATTTCGTCTAACATGTAGTGATTTTTGTAATTAATTGCAGAGTTGGGATTACACTTCCTACTGTAGAAGTGAGATTCGAGCATCTAACGGTCGAGGCGGACTGTTTCGTCGGTGACAGGGCACTTCCGACGCTACCAAATGCCGCTCGTAACATCGCCGAGACGGCAATCGGTTGTTTCGGAATCAGAATGGCTCAGAAAACAAAACTTACTATACTCAAAGATATTTCGGGTGTCATAAAACCCTCTAGGTATTTACTATCTTTAATTTTATATTGCATTTTGTACTATATATTATGATGTAATATAAGATAACGTTAGGTTAAAACAAATGATGTTGAAATAGTTATTTATGATTAACATAATGTGGTTTAATTGTGACAGGATGACCCTTTTGCTGGGCCCACCATCCTCAGGGAAAACAAGCCTTTTGTTAGCTCTTGCAGGAAAATTGGACCCAACGTTGAAGGTTTGACTTTTATTCTAAAATATATTGATTCAATAATAACTGCAAATATCATTCATATACGCAACTAAATTTTTGATATATATATATATATATATATATATATATATATATATACATATTTATGTCTTGGGATCTTTTATTTTAAAATTGAATTTCATCTATACATTAACTGTTGGATTTCATCACATATATATTTTTAAAATGTTGTTAATAGTGACTAACACGAATATAAGACTATATGTATGTGTGTGTATGTGAAAGTAATCTATTAATGGAAATAGAAAATCTTGACTCGTTAACGTGATTATCATTACAACTTCAAGAATGAATGAATCCAAGAAAATGTCAACAAATTTTCCCAAGTCGTAGTACTTAATTTCAACTAATTCAAATTATGCATGATAGGTCAAACACAAACACAAACACACACGCAAATTCCAATAGTTAATGACTTGATCAAGAAAATTCAGCACATTATTTCTAAGTCTTCATATTTTACTTTCTTACTTTTTGGAAGTATCGATTAAAGTTAAGTTACGTTCACATTTGTGTAAAACAGTGCAAGGGAGAAATCACATACAATGGACATAGGCTTAATGAATTTGTACCACAAAAGACATCGGCATATATTAGCCAAAACGATGTTCATGTTGGAGAAATGACCGTTAAAGAAACCCTGGATTTCTCTGCAAGATGCCAAGGGGTTGGATCACGATATGGTACTCATACTATTTATTCATTATTTTTTACTTTTAGTTTTAAATTTTTTACTAGTTTTATATATTTAATTTCTTGTTAATTAATCTTGAGAATATTAAACAGAACTTTTGACTGAGCTTGCTAGAAGAGAAAGGGAAGCAGGAATTTTTCCTGAGGCAGAAGTAGATCTTTTTATGAAGGTAATTAAGGCATTTTAATTAAGTTTATAATGATCTAAATGTTCGTTTGTTTTATGATTAATTCATTATCTTTTTCAGTTATATCGTATTTATTTAGTGCTAATCTTTCAATTTTCAACAGGCAACTGCTTTGGAGGGAGTAGAGAGCAGCCTTATTACCGATTATACCCTAAGGGTAAGTGCAAATTTTGGTGGTGATCTGCTTTAATATATATATATATATATATATATATATATATATATATATATATATATATAAAGCAAAATTATTGGATTGATTAACTAATAATTATTTTTATTAAATTAAAAAAAATGCAGATATTGGGGCTAGATGTGTGCAGAGACACCATTGTTGGAGATGCGATGATAAGAGGAATTTCTGGAGGCCAAAAGAAGCGTGTCACCACAGGTAATTTATCAAATTTTCATATTTTTTATTATATAAAATCCTAATTTTCATTTTTTAAATAAATATAAATATAAATATTGTTCTACAGAAAAAAAAAAAAAAATCAATCTATCTTGAATATTCAAAAAAAAATAATGGAGTAAGTGTAGTGTATGAAGTTTATAAGTGGGGCCTTTTCATTATCTAAAGCAATAATTGAAAAGGAATTTTTTTCAAAGAAAAGGATTTAAATATATAAAAACTTTATACCAAAACCAATAGAATGACAATAATTCATGTTTCTTGAAACTATATAATTAATTAGTAGTGATAGTGCATTTGTTGACAAAATTCCTAGTGGGATCACCAAACCCTATCCGTGCACTTAGTAGTCGACAAATTAGCTCAAGTAATCATGTTTCTCTAAAATTCAACCTCATTAATATTACATCTCAAAAAATACTAGATTTTATTAAATGTAACATCACACAACAGTGAGGGTGAAATAGTCAATTTTCAGAGTTTAAATTTTTGTCAACAATCTTACCTACCACCAAACATACATTTTGCGGCATTCCCAACCTTCTTTACCTAAAGTTGAACGATGCCTCTTTGTGTGATGTAATATTACGACTCTACCCTTATTGGGCCGATACTGATGGGCTTTGTGAAAACAGGGGAGATGGTAGTTGGGCCGACAAAGACACTATTCATGGACGAGATATCAACGGGCCTGGACAGCTCAACAACGTTTCAGATTGTGAAATGCTTGCAACAAATTGTGCATCTAACTGATGCCACCATATTCATATCCCTCCTCCAACCAGCCCCAGAAACATTCGACCTCTTCGACGACGTCGTTCTCTTGTCCGAAGGCCAGATTGTGTACCAAGGCCCAAGAGAGCATATTGTTGAATTCTTTGAATCTTGTGGTTTCAAATGCCCTCAAAGAAAAGGAACTGCTGATTTCTTGCAAGAGGTGACATCAAGAAAAGATCAAGAGCAATACTGGGCAGACAAAAGGAGAGCATACAGGTATATCCCTGTCAGCGAATTCGCAAAGAGATTCAAACGTTTCCATGTCGGTCTACGCCTGGAAAACGAGCTCTCAGTCCCTTATGACAAGACCAGAAGCCACAAAGCATCTCTAGTGTTCAAGAAACTCTCAGTCCCCATAAAGGAGCTGATCAAAGCCAACTTCGACAAGGAATGGCTGTTGATCAAACGCAACTCCTTCGTCTACGTATTCAAGACCGTCCAGATATTCATCCTCGCCGTCATTGCATCAACCCTGTTCTTGAGAACCAACATGCACACGAGAAACGAGCAAGACGGGGCCATCTACATTGGCGCCCTTTTGTTCACCTTGATTTGCAACACCTTCAATGGCTTCGCTGAGCTTTCTCTCACTATACAGAGACTCCCAGTCTTTTACAAGCATCGAGACCTTCTTTTCCACCCTCCATGGGCCTTCACTCTTCCAACTTTTCTGCTAAGGGTTCCAATCTCTGTGTTCGAGGCCACTGTTTGGTTGGTTACGACTTATTACACCATCGGATTTGCCCCTGAGCCTAGCAGGTAATGTTCTTGAATGTGATGGTATGTTCTTACGAGGGTTGATGAGCTTTTCCTTAACATGTTCTTGTCTGATTTCTCAGGTTCTTCAAACAACTGTTCTTGATCTTTGGTGTTCAGCAAATGGCTGCTGGGATGTTTAGGCTGATTGCAGGTGTGTGTAGGACTATGATCATGGCTAACACTGGTGGTGCTCTTACTCTTCTGCTCGTGTTTATTTTAGGCGGTTTTATTCTTCCTAAAGGTTAGTGATTATCTATCCTCTATGTTTACTTCATTTGTACTGGTATGCAAGAAAAGAAGAGCATCTTAGAATTGTTGGAATTGCAGGTAAGATACCAGACTGGTGGGGATGGGGTTACTGGTGTTCGCCTTTGACTTACGGATACAACGCGATTGCAGTCAACGAGATGTTCGCCCCCAGATGGATGGACAAATTTGTGAGTCTAAAACTATATTCCAACATTTTTTTTGGTAATTATATGTTATCATTCTTGCATATCTTAACCAATGTTTGAACTTTGAATTCATGCAGGGTTCTGATAATAGGACAAGATTAGGTATATCTGTATTGAGAGACTTCGACATTTTTCCTAAAGAGAACTGGTATTGGATAGGCGTTGCCGCCCTCATTGGCTTCACGTTTCTCTTCAACATTCTTTTCACGTTGACCCTTATGTATCTTAACCGTAAGTAGTTGTATGAGATGATCCGATTATACATGTACGTGTGTGAGTAACGAGTACTAATTTTGTTGCTTTATTTATGTTGAACCAAACAGCACTTGGAAAGCCACAAGCTATCATATCCAAGGAGCAAGCAAGGGAGATGGAGACTCAATATGTAGACACGGATGATTCTCCGAGACTTAGACCAACATTGTCCAAGAAAGACTCATTCCCACGAGCTTTATCTTCTAAAGATGGGAACAACTCAGGTAATAATCATATAAAGATCAGATGGTTGCTAAATACTCATATTGCATGTTTACTGATGTGGATTGTTTATCTGTCTTTTTTATAGTGGAAATGTCGATCCAACGTATGAGTAGCCATTCTAACGTTAGTAGAAATGAAGACTCGAGCCTTGAGTCAGCAAGAGGGGTTGAGGCAAAGAGAGGAATGGTTTTACCATTCACCCCTCTATCAATGTCCTTTGACAGTGTCAACTACTTTGTGGACATGCCACCTGTAAGTAACTAATCAAGAATGGGCAACACTTTAAGATGGTGATTTTAGGACAAGTATTGACATAAAACATGTCTGAATTCTTGCAGGAAATGAAGGACCAAGGAGTAACAGAGGATAGACTGCAATTACTACGTGGAGTAACCGGTGCATTCAGGCCAGGAGTCTTGACAGCATTGATGGGGATAAGTGGGGCAGGAAAAACAACGTTGATGGATGTTCTAGCAGGGCGAAAAACGGGGGGTTATATAGAAGGAGACATCAAAATCTCAGGATTTCCAAAGATTCAAGAAACATTTGCAAGAATTTCAGGATACTGTGAGCAAACTGATATCCACTCGCCTCAAGTAACTATCCGTGAATCTTTGATCTACTCGGCCTTCCTTCGTCTCCCTAAAGAAGTAACCAAGGAACAAAAGATGGTAACTATCCATTAAACTATCTTATATATCTACAAAAAACAATGACACATAGATAGACTTAATAACACCCTTTTTTGGTCTTGTTTCAGTCTTTTGTTGATGAGGTGATGGACTTGGTTGAGCTAGGTAATCTCAAGGATGCCATTGTTGGGATCCCTGGAGTTACTGGGCTGTCAACAGAACAGAGAAAACGGTTGACTATAGCCGTTGAACTCGTTGCTAATCCTTCAATCATATTCATGGATGAGCCAACATCTGGCCTGGATGCAAGAGCAGCTGCCATTGTTATGAGAACTGTGAGAAACACTGTTGACACTGGGAGAACTGTTGTTTGCACTATTCATCAACCTAGCATCGATATTTTTGAATCTTTCGATGAGGTATACACAGATTTCCCTTACATGTTCTTCTTCTTTAATATGTCTATTATTCTACTTGGTTTTCATTGTTATTTTTTCTATGGAATCAGTTGCTACTCATGAAACGAGGCGGGCAGGTGATCTACGCGGGACCCTTAGGCCGACACTCTCAGAAAATCATCGAGTACTTTGAGGTAGGTAGCTCAAGAATCATGTTTCACAAAATTGACTAGTTTTTCTTAGATAAGATTAAAAAGACTAATTTTATGTATATTTCTATGAAAATGTAGGCAGTTGATGGAGTAGCAAAAATCAAAGAGAAGTATAATCCAGCAACTTGGATGCTTGAAGCCAGCTCAGGTTCAACTGAAGCTAGACTTGGACTCGATTTTGCAGAACACTACACAAAAACAGAATTATATCAGTAAGAATTGCAAAAACAAAACATAATAACATCTTTTATGTATAATAAACTATGGAATCTAATCTAATGCATTTATGTGGGATATTTGCAGGCGAAACAAAGCGTTGGTGAAAGAACTCAGCACACCGGCTCCAGGGACGAAAGATATATACTTCAACACACAATACTCACAGTCCACATTGGGACAGTTCAAATCTTGTCTATGGAAACAATGGTGGACTTATTGGAGAAGCCCTGATTATAATCTTGTTAGATACTTCTTCACATTGGCTTGTGCCCTCCTCGTTGGGACGGTTTTCTGGAAAGTCGGAACCAAAAAGTTTGTACCTAATCTCAATCAATAATCATTAACACCAAACAAGCCTTAAAAAAGGGTATACTGATTCATTATTTCATTTCTTTACAGGAACACAGATACTGATCTTTTGACCATCATAGGAGCTATGTACTCTTCTGTTTTGTTCGTTGGAATCAATAACTGTTCAACTGTGCAGCCCGTAGTCGCCATAGAAAGAACAGTGTTTTACAGAGAAAGAGCAGCAGGGATGTACGCAGCATTACCATATGCCTTAGCACAGGTAAACACTACTCCCACACTCACAATGTTATTTTCACTATTATAGAGTACTTACCTGTATGGTTGTATAATGTACAGGTATTGGTAGAAATACCATACGTGCTCGTTCAAACGACATACTACACGTTGATAGTATACGCGATGATCAGCTTTGAATGGACAGCAGCAAAATTCTTTTGGTTCTACTTTGTCACTTTCTTCTCATTTCTCTACTTCACATACTATGGAATGATGACTGTTTCCATCACACCAAACCATCAAATAGCTGCCATTTTCGCAGCAGCATTTTACGGCCTTTTCAATCTCTTTTCGGGCTTTTTCATCCCAAGACCAGTAAGTCATTCTCATCACTTCAAAAAATTTATCTACTTATGATGTTTTTAAATATGATCACAAACTAATTCTTGAATATACTTTGAATGAGCAGAAAATTCCCAAGTGGTGGGTGTGGTACTATTGGATTTGCCCCGTGGCGTGGACAGTATATGGACTGATCATCGGACAATATGGAGATGTTACGACAACCATACAAGTAGCTGGAATGAGTCAACAACCTATGATCAAGGATTATATTCAAAGTCATTTCGGGTTTGATCCTGAGTTCAAGGGGCCTGTTGCTGCTGTTCTGATCGGTTTCGCGGTTTTCTTTGCATTCGTGTATGCTTACTGCATCAAGACATTGAACTTCCAGATGAGATAGAAGTAGAAATTATAAGTGTAAATATGTTTTTGAACAATATATTTATATATATGTGTTACATATATAGATTGAGATGTAGATAATGTTGGATGTGGTTTTATGAACATTACATCCAAAATATGTGATTTTCTACCATTCTTGGAACATCTTAAGTAGCTTTTTGTGATTCATTCTCAGCTATCATTTTGTTTATATTTTTGTAAAAAAACATTTGAGGAGAAGTATCTCCAAGAGGAATATATATATATTGATGTTACAACTTGCAAATTACTTCTCTTAAAATATATCTTTGATTTTTTGTTCTGCATGTTTAATGTTTATATTTTATTGTGGGTTTGATATAAATTAGTGAAATAAAATAGGGAATTGAGATATGATATGGAGATCGGAAATGAGAGTTCATGTGTTTAAAGAGACAATTATTTTCTTGACTATAACTACAAGATTTTTTTTCCCCTTAAGAAAAGGGCTTCACCAAATAATTGGGACTGGGCTATACTATGTCCTATAATCATTAGATTGCAGTCCAATTTGGTAAAAAATGTGGGATTTAGAACTTGGAGAAATTTGACTCTTAACACTTGCTCAAAGATTCAATATAGCCTTTATTTTTTATTTTTGAGTCTATCAAGTACATAACCATTATCGATCTAATTAATCCCTCATGTTATAACAGTATTAATTTATTTGTTAAAACACAAAATATTTATCTTTGACGGTCTCACGGATAGTTACTGTTAGACTGATTCTTATTACTCATAAACAAAACTTATTTTCACAAATTTATATGTGAACTGTGAAGTGAATTGATCCGTCTCACCTAACTAGATTTGTAACCACATAGTCGACTATTTCCAGATCAATGTGTATATAATTGTGCAGTCTTAATCTGGTGGATGTCTATTCCAAATCCAATCCATGAATCCAATGTTACCAAGAAGAGTTGAATATTTGATGATGGATTCAATGGGGCCCAGATTGGTGAAACTGAGTCACCAGATCAGAGCTTATCGGATCAAATGGCGTTTACGGTCTGTGAGAAAAAAACGTGTCAACGTCAATTCCTTGGAGATGGCATTTCATACAAAAGCGTGTTTTAGCATGTTCTTCAAGTGACGTGTCTTCTTCTCTACCAATCCTCTCACCTATAAAATGTTTTTAACTTCAATTTTATCTTGTGTACAATTTTGTTTATTTGTATGCCACATAAGAATTTTGGTTTATAAAATTCTTTTAGAATATGTAATATACGTTCTTTATTATTTATTGTATGGCATAATAATTTCTTACTTTACTATTCAATATTTATGTGTATTTATAATAGAAACATGTTATCTACATAATGTCTATCTATCAATAAAATAAGATATGAATTAAAATCCAATGAAAGGTAGATAGTCCAATAAAAAAATAAGTTGATATAGTTATAAATAGTTTACTATGGAAAAAAAATAGCTAAGAGTTTGATTCCTTTTCTTTTTTTAGCAAAGAATATTTTTGGAACCATTGTATTCTTAATGAATCCAACCTTCATATCATTAAATATTTAAACATGTACCACATATTACAACATGTATCGTTAATGTAATTTGTTCCATCGTATACTACAGCTTGTACCATCATATTTAATCACTTACTATTATATATTTCGATATGTACCACCATATACTTAAATTTATATCATTATATATTCAAGTTCGTACCACTAAAAAAATATTAGAAAGGGAAATAAATCAAATTTTTAATAAAAAAAAAAAAAAAACATAATATAACAACTTTCAATAAATAATGTTTCTGGGTAAAAATGATTACCGACACGGTTTCCTCGTATAGGTTTTTAGGACATCAAATCTTTTCTTATAGTGTGTTTCATTTTTTCTTAATTTTAGGAAGCATGCGTTTCACACTCTTATAAGATAATAATATAAGTCCATGTATACTACAAAAGATAAATAAATCCCTGAAAATATATTTGGCACATACCCTCCAAAAATGTCGAGCACAATACATTCCCTATTTTGTATTTTCTACTTTCTTGGACCACCTTCCCACTTGGGCTCATATTATTGTGGGCCACACCAATTTATACAGTATTGTTAAATTGATGATGACAACATAGGATTGAGACCCTACCTTTCTTAATCACATGTTAATGTATACATTATTGATTTATCATGAATCCAATATAATTATTAAATTTAAATTATAATATTTTAAAGGATGAGATTTTTATACATTAAAAGTGGGTGTATTAAGATATGTTCATAATGAATAGAAAACATTATGTAATGAAAACAAACATAAAAACTAAACATTATTTTTAATGTCCGTAGTTGAAAAATCAGGTAAGCTTCGGATTGCTATTTAACATAAATATGTTTGAATTTAGAGATACGTAGCATACGTTATTATTTTTATTATTGTGTAAATATTTAATTTCTTTAAATATATAATATAAAATTAATAATTGTGAGATTTATCGTTGATCAACAATAAGTACATTAATATATGAGTCCACAATAAGTAGGTGGGAATGATTGATTTGTTGTACCATTCATATTTATTATTAAAAGATTTTAGGGAGAATAGTCAAAAATAGCCCCAAACATATAAGCAATTATCATTTCTAACCCTAAATATAAGGTATTGTCTCTTTTTACCTATTTTCTGAACAGTCAGCCACCAACAGTGTTTTGAACAGTGGATCGAAGAGACATTTCCATGTATTTTGTCGTGTAAATTTATTGACTTTTGCAGGGGATGGGAAATTTGCATGCATGCAATGTTATTGACTTTTGCAGGGGATGGGAAATTTGAATGTTCGTGTAAATTTATTGAAGTGGCCAGAAAATTTTGACCTTTAGCAATCTATATGTCATTTATTTTTCATACAATTCTCTATATAAGCCTTCTAACTCCTCACCCCTAAATCACACCCAAAACGTTGTATAGATTAAAAAAAATTGTCGTGGATGGTGCACCAAGAATTTTAACTTCTTCAAGGTATGTAATTATTTTATGAGTATTACACGATTTTATAAGGGTTTTCTTCCACACATAAGAAGCTCCATACGAACATTATTAGAGGTCCACGAGAATTAGGAGCATTTTTAATTGCTTTAAAATAAATTTTTGTTACACTTGTAGGAAAATAAAACGATGTACGAACATTATGTATTAGAGGTACACGAACATTATGTATTACAGGTACACAAACATTATGTATTAGAGGTCCACGAACATTAGAATTAGTGCACGACGTTTCACGAAATTATTTATTTGAATGCTACACGAAGATATGCATAATTAAGATTTTAGAAGAAATAAATCTAGTAATTGGAAATTTAGTAAACTTTCATGAAAATATAGATTTTGACGCTCCACGAACATTTAAATTCAATGCTACACGAATATTTAGACCAAGAGACATTTTAGTGGAAATAAAGTTAGTAATTGAAATTTTTAAAGGCTACACGAAAATTAATTTTAAAGGCTGCACGAAAATTAATTTAAAGGCTGCACGAAAATTAATTTTAAAGGTCACACGAAGTTTTCCATAATTACATTGCACAAGAAATATAGTTAAATGAAAATTTTAACTTTTTTGAGACGTTACACGAAAATTTAGTATTGTAATGTTGAACGAGAATTTCTGTAAAATTAGAATTGTTAGTATTGTAATGTTGAACGAAAATTTGAATATTTCTGAAGCTACACGAAAAATTTAATAATTGTATTCTGTAAATAACTTTATATTTAAAAAATAATTTTACTGTTAATACAAATATTATAAAATATTTGAAAGTTCATTTTTTGTTTTTATATATGAAAACATTCTTTGTAACAAAATTATTTATGTTATGTCGACGTTTTTCACATTTATATGATTTTTATTTATATATGACGAAGGTATTATTTATTATTTTTTAATAATGTTGAATAATTATTTTACATTACTGAGGTGGTGAATATTTTTCATGTGTAATTGTTGTTATGTTTTAAATTATATAATTATTAGGAATTATAGTATATTTTACACTTAATTATTTAAAAGTAGTAATTATTGTTCGTTGAATCTTCATTTTTTTATTTTTCGTTGAATCTTCATTTTTTTATTTTACCTTTTTTGTTCATTTTTTATATATCGTTTATTGTTAGTAAATAAAATATTTAAAATAATTGTTCGTCAATTTCATTTTTTATTTTCGTGTAAGGTTTACTCTTTTCTAATTTTCGTGTAAGGTTACTCTTTTTAATTTTTAATTTTCTGTGTAAGGTTTACTCTTTTTCTTAATTGTTCGTTTAAGGTTACGTGAAATTTTTATCTTCGTGTAATGTTCAATTTTTAATGTTCGTGAAATTTCAAATTTTTTTAAGGTTAATTCTTTAATGTTCGTGCAAATTTAATTTTCTGTGCGGGTTATTTTTTTAATGTTACACGATAATTTTTTTTCCTTTAATGTTGATTTTTTAATTCTCGTTTAATATTAGGTTTTTATTCTTCGTTTAATGTTCATTTAAATGTTCGTGTAACTTTAGTTAATATTTACTTTGTATATACATTTAGCATCAAATGAAGTGGGTGGGTGGGAATATGAGATTGATTGGACTCGTGGGGGCCATTGGACAGTTGACTTGACTCAAAATGGATATTTTGGGATCAATTGTTATATTTAGAGGTATTTGGGAATCAAGTTTTATATTAATGAATAAAATGAGTTTCTCTTATACGAAAAGGGATATAAATGGCCATTACCTCAAAGATTTTATATATTGAATGGATATAAGAGACATTACTGAATATAAAATAATAAATGATATTTGGAAAAAACATAAAAGGAATAGTTATTTGTAATAAGTGAAATTTAATTTTAAAAGGGAGGCGTGTGGCGTGGCGTGTCGAGAGTGGAAGCAGCGAGTCGACGCGGTTTCTCCTCAGCCACCAACTCAAAGTCAAACTTCACCTTTTCACCTACTTTACCAACAATTAATACTCTCTCCGTCCCAAATTATTTGTCGTTTTAGCTCTTGAGATTTGTCCCAAATTATTTGACGTTTTAGGAATTCAAGACATATTTTCCCAAATTCTTCCAAATTTACTCATATTTATTATTCCTTACTAAATGCTCTATTATTTCAAAGTAGGCATTGGAAATATATATTAAATAGGGATAGATCGGTTTTTTTGTTAGTTTCCTTAATCTGCGTGAAAAGTGTTAAAACGACAAATAATTTGGGACGGAGGGAGTATTAATAACCATCGTGTGTTACTTATATAAACAACATAATTAATTAATTAATTAATATTTTTCTTGAGGTATCAATTAATTAATAAAACATAGAGTATGATCTCACGAAATTAATCTCGAGTGATAAATCAATTTATAATAAAAATTACTTTAAGAAAATAAGTTAAAGTTGTAAATAGAGGGCCCTCGTAGTGGTGCCCACGGTTCGCCGGAAACCGGAACCGCCGGTTCCGAACTCAAGAGAGTGACACACGTAGCCGATCCACTTCGACACTTTGAAGTGATATTTTCTCCATACATTTTAAAAAGGAGAAAGTGGCAAATTCGAACGTGGATTACACGGTGACGTGCAACCATTGTGGGAAGAGTTACAAATTTAAGCACGGAGGGGGCTACGGAACGTTCAACAACCACATCATCAAGAAGCATCCGGATAAGATGGGTAATGACCGCTCTCAAACCCATCTTCCTCGACAAAATGCCGGTTCTAGTGGGGGAACCGAAGGTAACGATCCTAACTTCCTTTTTCAATTTAGTCAATTAATTCATAGGAGATGAGTAGCCGAATTGATTGCTAAAAACATCTTCCTTTTCAATTTCCGACCGACGAAGATTATGAAGATTTTACTTCTCAAGTTTTTCATCCCGCTAGTAGAAGAATATCTAGGAATACTGTTACACGTGACATAGAAAACATTGTAGGTGAATATAAATATGCTTTAATTGAAGAATTAAAAAAATTAACACAACGGGTATCTATTTGTTGTGATGTCTATTTGTTGTGATGTGTGGAAAGATCCTTACAGAAACCATGATTATTTAGGAGTAACGTGTCATTGGATAGATGATGCATGGAACATGCAAAAATGATTAATTGCCTATGTCGAATTTGATGAAAGACATAGTTCCGTAGCAATTGCTAGAAAAATAATAAAAATTGTTAATGATTATGATATAGTGCTAAAAATATTTTCGATCGGTTATGATAATGCCGCTCCTAACACCGCTAGTATACCCACATTAAAGGAATTTTGTAGGCCTCCAATAGATGGTAAACTTTTTCATATTCGTTGTGTACCCCATTGTTTGAATTTGTGTGTACAAGATGGTCTAACCGCTTTGCATGATCAAATTAAACCTATTACGGATGCAATTTATGAAATTGCTAAATCAACACAATGACATAAAAAATGGGCAAGATTTTGTAAAAATAATGGAATGGAAGTTAAGAAATTTGTGATGGACGTAAAACATAGATGGAATTCAACTTTTTATATGCTTCAAGATTCTTATAATTATAAAGAATTGCTAATTGAATTTTATAAAGAAAACCCACATGAATTGATATATTTGAATAGCAACTCTTGGGATGCATGCATTAATTTAATTCAACTTTTAAATTTTTTTGAAGAAGCCACTAGAGAATTAAGTGGCACTTATTATCCTACTTCTCCATTTGCCTTAGATCATTGTGTTAAAATTGCTTTAATTTTGAATGAATATTGTGCATGTCCTATTATTGGTGACACTATTATAGCAATTAAAGCAAAATGGTTAAAATATTTTCACGAACTTCCCGATTTATTTTTACTAGCTAAATTATTAGATCCTAGGATTAGAGAAGATGGTCTAATGAGATTATTACAAATGTATTATAGTGTTTTGTTCCCCCATTTTTTGTTATCCGATTATGATGCAGTTGACTATGTTCAAAATTATATAGAAGTTGCAACTAGAGCTAAAACATATTTGTATGATTTATTTAAAGAATATAAAACCGCATTAGGGGATGATTGTGGGGATAATTAAGGTGGTAGTAGTAGTTCTTCACATAATCCACATAATGTTAGTGGTCTTAGTGCATTTTATGATTTTTATGATAACCGAACACAAAAACGAGCTAGGGGATCTAATCCCACACAAGAATTAGATACATATTTAAGTTGTACATTTGAATTTATTTCTTTTGAAAACTCTGTGGATCTTTTGAAGTGGTGATAAAAAAGGATCAACACTTATCCTATTTTAAGTCATATTGCAAAGGAGATTTTTGCAAGTCCCGCCTCCAACGTTTCCGTCGAGTGCACCTTCTCCAAATGACGACATATGTTGAATCCAAAAAGGGCAAAATTGACCGTAGAGAATGTTCAAAACATTACTCTACTTGAAGATTGGCTTCGAGCCAAGAAACGTCAACAAAATCTAGATTTATCTGTCTTTGATGACGATGGCCCCGACGAGTATGGCTACGATTCCAACACATCTTCCTCCACCGGAACTAATGGGTAAGTTTGAGGTAAGAGAACTACGTGAGCTTTGGTTCTCTAATTCAATTTAGGGATACGTAGGCAATTTCATTATAAGTTTGATCTTTACTTTCAAATTTAGAATGAAACTCAAGCTCTTTCATTTTTTTTTTACTTCTCTTAATTGTAATGAGAAAATGAGCTGTGTGGTAGATGTATTTCTCAAAGAAAGGAGGAGATAATAAGATGTGTCTTAGATGCACGTCTTATTATGTCTTCTTTTCTTTGAGACACATCATCTACCACACATCATTATTTTCTCATTACAATTAAGAGAAGTAAGAACTAAGAACTACGTGAGTTTTGATTTTCTAATTCAATTTAGGGATACGTAGGCAATTTTATTCTAAGTTTGATATTCACTTTCAAACTTAGAATGAAACTCAAGCTCTTTTTTTTTTCCTCTTTCAATTTGTAATTTGTAAGTTGTAATTTTTTTTATTGTTTGTAAGTTGTAATTTTTTTAAATTCAAATTTAGAAGTTTGTTGTTTGTAAGTTGTAATTTTTTTAATTCAACCACTAATTATTTGTAAGTTGTGATTTTTTTTAATTCAAACTTAGTGTTTATACTTTGTAAGTTGTAAATTTTGGATATTTATACAAAGTTCAAAGTTGTATATTTTTTAACATAAATACATTATTTAAAAAAAGAAAAAAAAACTGGAAAACCGGCCGGTTCGAACCGGAACCGGCGGTTAAACCGCCGGTTACAAACCGGAACCGGAACCGTCCATACCCCGGTTTGATTCCGGTTAGACCCCCCGATTTTCCGAACCGGCGGTTTAACCGAACCGGGCACCACTAGACCCTCGTTTCAACAAATTATATTTATTAAGATAAATAATTTTTTTGGTAAAAATTGTTGGTCAAATTTGGTAGCCAGCAAGAAAAGACATCACTTCCCCCACAATAAATGAAGATAATATTGACTACCAATTATTCAAGATTTACATCCTTTACTGTACAGGAAACGGTGCTATACCAATAATTAATTGATTGATTGATAATTTCTGTTTAATTACAGCCATGAATATAGTCATCAACTGGTAGTGTTTCACTCCATATGATTGGAACAGCTGGTTTGATTAAGAAAATGATATAAATTGAATTTTATTTCCTTAGGCCGAAATGATCGTAATTATGTGAAAATACTTGAATGTTTGAGATGAACAAAATATTTGGAATACTAATTGTCAGTTGAAAATGACAGAAGAAAAGAAAAGGTCACTTTGTCTCCCTTTTTTTTTTTTTTAAAGGTAGTTCTAATATGTATACAATTTTCAATTCCAAAAATGTAAAGTATTTTTATGTATTTTATGAATTTGATTACGATTAATTTAGACAAGCTCGTGTAAACAAGCAGTCGTCATGGAATAAAGAGTACTATATAATTCATTGGGCATCCTTGTTGAAGACTTGTTGCAGAATAGGGATTTTCATTAAATATTTAAATATATCATTCCAATTAGAAGCCACGGAATTAGTTAAAATTGCTAATAAGTTAAAAATATGTTCATGTTACTCCATTATATGTCGTAACTACAAACTTGTATGTAATTGAGAGTGAAAATACTCGACATAATGTAAACTCTTCACTATCAAAGTTTTTGACAGAAAATTTCCTAGATCCACTTGGGATAAATTGGATTCTTAATATACTTTTTCCGGATGTTATTTCAGAGTTTTACCAAAAAATTAAAACTGACATATATATTTTATTAATATACATTATTAACTAATTGAAAAACCAAAATTTGAAAAAATTCAATTAATTCCAAAAGAAATGGAGGTTGTGTGAATTTTCATTAAAAAAAATCATAGAAAATTTTGAGATTTTATAGGAATATTCTTGTAATAAGGTTGCATATAAATTTAAAAGGACAAATAATTAGAAATAAAATTCAACCTGTAAAACATAAAGATGGGAGGAAGTACGTACGTTTTAATACTTAATTGAAAGATGTTAAATAGTTGTTATATTGAGCTTGATTAGGTTTGTTTATCCCGTAATCTACAGTCATGTCATGCAATAGCCAATATATATGCAATAAAATTTGTTGATTAGATAAATTATGGAAAACAAGATGGCCTAACTCAACGAAACTACCCACTATAATTACCAATAAACCACCAACCTAGAACAGCTCTTCAATTCTTCATTGATTTCTTCGTCGCTTCTTCACCTGTTTTAATCATCTTCATTATGTGGAACTCATGATGTTCAATAGAAATATTAATGGAAAACATATGGAATGTTGGAAATTTTGACCAGAAATATATAAATGATACTTATATCTAATGAAGTTTAAACTTTTAAATAAGTTATCATTTAATAGGATATCATAGATCAATCAAATGGAAGGTTTGTTGCTAAAATCTCATCGCCATCCATTTGACACAAGAAACACTAATAGTGACTTTATTTGACCCGCTAATATGTTGATAGATATATAAATGATATTCCTATTTAACAACTGATTAAATTGTTTGATGAAATTATCATTTAATAATTAAGATAAAAGGGCCATTAATATATTTCGAAAATAACCACATATTCTTGATTTTAAAAAAAATAAACAAAGCAAAAACCATCTGTAATTAATTATAAACAATTATTGTTCTTGATCGTGAGATCGAATTAAAAGTTAAAGCACTAAGTTGTTTTCTTTTTAAGGAAAAAACTCTACATAAATATATATATATATATATATATATATATTAAAATAATTTTTATGGAAGACAAAAGTTAATATTTCTTAAGATAATGAAGCAAATTTTTTTAATTATTATTAAAAGTAGTAATTAAAATTAAATAAACTTATATCAAACTAGAATATATGTTTGGTTGGTAGATTTGCGGGCGGCCAGAGCTTTCAACTATTTGTCCATTTTCTGCTTAATTGCAATGATATTTCCGACATGTTGAAAATTTAGAGTTGTGTGAAAGATACAACTAATAATTTATTTTCTAAACATTTCAATTTTCATAGCCAAACAAAAATTATGATGGATTCTACAATGTTTTTATGATGTTACAGTTCCTAAGAGCGTGGATGAATTGTATGCTGCCATTTAACTTTTTAGTCATATATAATTGGTGTGCTTAACCTATATTGTTTGATACATAAAAATAATGATGGATTTCTAGCGTGAAATTATATTTTTATAGGTTCATGAATTTTCATAATTTGTTTTATAGTAAATTAAAACTTGAAAGTTTAAGATTTCAGTAAAATTAAATTGATGGCTCATGAATTTAGTAAAGCAAAATAAATATAAATAATTTCATTTTAGTAAAACAAATATCGAAAGCTTATAAGGTCATGTTTGGATTCAAGAATTTGAAATTTAAATACACCTAAATTAAAATGTATTTAAAATCTTTCCATAATACTAAAAAATCAGTTCAAAATAAAACTAGTGATGGGCTTCGAATCCATATCAATCCAAATATCACTAAACTCTTTAAATTCAAAGACAACCTAAAAATTATACTAATACAAAACACATAAAAAGATAAAACAAAATTTGAAAGTTGAACAAAACATAGGTTTTGCCTTAAAAGAAATTAGTGGGTCTTGTCCTATAGCCTTGGCATCAAATAAATTGAAAAGAAAAGATGTCAAAATTAGGGGCATTCACATTGATGTTGGAGAAGCAAGTCATGAAGACAAACAATGTTGTATTTTTCAAGAAAAGATGACACCTCATCCTTAACCCAACAAAATAAACCCACACTTGTTTGGATGCTCAAATCCATCCACCATCACAGTGATATACACCCATGATGCATGCTCAACATTTCTAATGCCTCAAACATATCCTTCCTCATCACCATATCTTTTCATATATATATATATATATATATATATATATATATATATATATCCCATGTTTTTTTTACTTATTTGTAATAAAATCAATTAAATAAGTAAATTTGTATGAATTTAATTATTTTATATTTTTTTTATTGTCTAGTTATTGATTTTTTTTCATAGTATTGATGAAAAGTGAAAACATGTGTGGTATCTGTTCTTGACATTTCAATTTTCTTCTTTGTATTTTGTAAGTTAATTATAGTCAATGTCTCCAAATTACACTTTTAGAAAAATGTGAGAAAGTAATTGCAGAAAATTCATTTCCTCTATTATCTGCGCACATAAATTTTAATGTAAATGAAAGCACAAGAATTTAATTTCTGTGAATAAAAGTATATGGACCCAATTGAAACAAAATTAAAAGTAAAATAACTCAAATTGAAACAATAAAGCTGGATACAAATCCAATAATTTCTTAAGTAGATTGAGTAGAATACACAATTTTTCCAATACTTTTCTTGTTTTGGGGAAATATTTAATGTATTTTTTTTCTATGTTTTAAAAAGAAAATTAAATTTAGTTTTTAACATCCCCTACCACGTGCGAGCCATGCAAGCAAGTTACTACCTTCTTAGTGACATGTTTGGCTTCTGTGGTCCATTTTTCATTCTCTAGTTCTTTTTGGTGGAAAATTGGAATTGCATGATTTTATATTCTATTTATCCACTTCAAAATAGAAATTAAAAAGATAATGGGTGATAACAACCTTAATTTTTTCTTCAAACAAGAAAAGAAAAATTCTTAAATTTTACATTTATAAAAATAGTAATCATCTTTAAATGGTGATAAAATTTGCAAACTATTGTAATTATTAACTAACTCTGATTAGTACAATTCTTAATTCAGTGTATAAATTGAGTTGAATCAAAACTTTCTTAAAAGAAAAAAAGAATTAAGTTTGAACTTATTTGATTATGAAATCAAATGAGTTTAATCATTTTAAATACGAGTTTAAATTATAAATATTATTAAATGAGGAAAAATGTTCGAATTTGTATGTTATATCTATCGAGTCTCATAATGAATTGTTTGATTTGATTTTTAATCTGAATAAAACTAAAAGCTAACTACATAAAGGCAAACACTTTTGTGCACAAGGTGCACAGATCCAAATCTGTGCACAACAATACTGTTATATTATATGAAGTAATACTGTTATATTATATGAGTGATACTGTTTTATATGAAGTGATATTGTTATATTATATAAGTGATACTGTTATATTATATGAAGTAATACTGTTATATTATATGAATGATACTGTTAACAGTATCATTCATATAATATAACAGTATCGTTGCACCTTGTGCACAGGAGTGTCACTCCTAAATAAACAGGAGTGAAAATATGCTCACCGACTCAAAAATACATTTTGAATGAATAATTCTACTTTTAAAAACTTTATACTACTGTAAAATAAAATTCTTATTCAAAATTATAATTGATACCAATATTCTAAATTTACTAAATTAAAATCATAGCAATATGAAACAAAAAAAAAAAAAAGTTAAAATGATAGAAATTGTATTAAAATGACAGCTAGTGATTTGAGGATGCATCATCAATTCATAAAACAAGAAAGAGGAGAGAAGAAGTCATAACTCTCCTGATATAAAGCAAACTGAAGAGGACGATTAGGAGAGAGAAAGAGAGGAAGAGAGAGAGAGGGAGCCAGTCCAGAGAGAGAGAGAGAGATCGCATAAGAAGTGGAGCTAAGCTAAAGCTCTCTTTCTCTTTCCTCTCATTTTTCTCCTTCTCTCTCTCCACTGTTAACTACTCTACACACCAAAAAAAACTCCGCCTTCTAAATCTTCTGTCGCCATGTTTTCATTGAACGGAACTGCTTTTCTGGTAATTTCTAATCAATTTCACCTTCTTCATCAATCCTCAATCAATTCCCAATTATTTTCCAGATTCGTGTTCTAATTAGTGATTTTAATTGAATCTGGTGTTAATGGGTTTATTTTCGTTCGATTTTGTACAGAATAATTCTCTCTATGGGGTTTCGAAAAGCTTGTCTCAGTCTTCGCAAAGGAAGATTTCAGCTCCGACAGTGGTGGTAGCGTCGGTGAGCTCAAATGGCAAGCCTGCAGACGGTAACGTCAGCGTCATGATGGAGAATACTTTGAAGGAGATGAGAGAAAATGCTCCCTCGCCATCTTCATCATCGCCGGTGATTGAGAAAGAATTGAAATCGACGGTCGGCGGTGGTGTCGAAGATGTGTATGGTGAGGATACCGCCACCGAGGATCAGCACATCACCCCATGGACTGTCTCTGTTGCTAGGTAATGTGTGTGTGTGTGACTGTGTTCTTGAGGTATCTGGAGATGTCGATGATTTCTATGTTGAGTTTACAGTTTGTAGGTATTTTGGGTTTTGTTTATTGGATGATAGATCGTGTTGTTTACACGTAATAAAGATCCTATATATATATATATATATATATATATATATATATATATATATATATATTATACTGAATTATATACCTTGTTTATGTTATTGTTTGTTTGTAGGCTGGTGGGCCTCGAGATAATTTGGAATTTCTATATGCTTTGTTTTGCTCCTTTTGTTGGCAATCCAGAAATAATATTTGCTCCCCCCGCCCACCCATTTCCAATTCTATTTTGATGTATGATTGTTAGCTTGATCTCATGTTGTAGCCCTTTGTAGAATGTGTTCTGGTAAAAAATAGTTACTTTCTTTGCTTTTCATGAGAATTATGTCTTGGATTAACCTAATCTTTTGCACAGAATGATGGTAGGTGTCCATTAGTGGTATCCCGTGGAAAAATCTAACACTTTGTTAGGCTATTTGAAGTGTTAATATTCAACCTGAATAAAATGATGCATTTTGAGATTTCAGTTCTGGTTGTATGCTAATTCTTAGTGTTCCCTATGTTGATTGTGGCATTGCAATAATAATTTATCTGCAAATATTTTCCCCAACTTTTAACCTCGATATGAGGTAATTCATCCTAATTTTTCATGACCTCTCTCACTTGTGTAACAGTGGATATCCATTGTTGCGCGACCCCCACTATAACAAAGGCCTTGCCTTTACAGAGAAAGAAAGGGATGCCCACTTTTTACGGGGTCTTCTCCCACCAGTAACCATCAGCCAAGATCTCCAGGTTAACAAGATAAACTCATTAAACATCCAGTTTTTTACCTAATTCTCATTAATGTTTATTCTTTTACAAAGTTGGGTGACGTCTGGTTTACTAATTGCCCTCATTCTTTTGAGTAGATTAAGAAAATGATGCTACATATGCGCCAGTACCAAGTTCCTCTGCAAAGGTACATGGCTATGATGGATCTTCAGGTAATTACACATTTATCTAATACGTATGATTATACACTACAGCTCTTCTAATTGGGAGAGGCTGCATGCATTAACTCGTACATAGACATATGCATATAAATTTGATTATTCATTATATCATATATATTGAAAATCTCTGAAGTACTTATGTTTATGTTCAAAACAACCTATCTTTGAGCTGTGTTTGTGTTTAATATTGGCGATGATTTTCAGGAGAGAAATGAAAGACTGTTCTACAAGCTTCTAATTGAAAATGTTGAGGAGCTGCTCCCTGTAGTCTACACTCCAACTGTAGGTGAAGCGTGCCAAAAGTATGGGACCATCTTCAGGCAACCCCAAGGTCTCTTCATCAGTTTGAAAGAGAAGTATGTTTCATTCCACATAGTATATACAGATTAGCTGCTGGCTGGAAGGCTATGTGTATTGCATATTAAACTAATTACTGGTAGCGTTCTTGCAGGGGAAGAATTCTTGAGGTATTGAAAAATTGGCCTGAGAAGAAGATTCAAGTAATTGTGGTGACAGATGGTGAGCGGATTCTGGGACTTGGTGATCTTGGCTGCCAGGTGGATCTCTCTCTCTCTCTCTTGTGTTTGTGTGTGTGTGTTCAAGTTGATCATGATTGACTTACTTTCATTCTTTAACTCTTGTTATATCACCAGGGGATGGGCATTCCCGTAGGAAAGCTTTCATTATATTCAGCTCTTGGTGGCATCCGTCCTTCTGCTGTAAGTATCTGGATACTGCAGAATATTGGTCTCATTGACTGTTTGTAGTCTTATCAATGCTGAAGTTGGCTCAACCTATTTTCTCTTGATATTCAATTGTATTTCTGAAATGTTTACAAGATAGTATATAGCCTTCATGAATAGCTCGAGGGTATTCCATTTATTGATGGCTTATATTTCTCGTCATATTTACCTATATTCTGCCTAGATAGCCTGTATTTGACCTAGGAAATGTATGGTTCTCATTGACGTTTGAGTATGATTGGGTTCAAATTCAGGACTTCTTAAAAGCAACATGTGATTCATCAGTCCTTCATGATTAATGATCTGAATGCTAATCTGAATCTAAAACTGTTAATTTTATGTTCTACTCCAGTGCTTGCCTGTGACCATTGATGTGGGAACAAATAATGAGCAGTTGTTAAATGATGAATTTTATATTGGGCTCAGGAGGAGGAGAGCGACAGGACAGGTTAACAATCAGTTACTTATCATTTTACCCCTCACGATAAATCTTAAAGCAGCTGTGTTGTTTCTGCTAACTTTAAGTTATTTTATCTGCTTCAACAGGAGTATGCCGAGCTTCTTGATGAGTTTATGACTGCAGTGAAGCAGAATTACGGAGAAAAAGTTCTTGTCCAGGTTGGCCACTTTTTAGCAGTAAAAATTGTGGTTACCATTCTGTTGTGAATTCTGATTATTGACCACAATTTCCTTGAATACATAGTTTGAAGATTTTGCAAATCACAATGCTTTTGATCTTCTTGCTAAGTATGGAACTACCCATCTTGTTTTCAACGATGATATTCAGGTAACTATGCACTTTCTGTTTCTCACCATAGTGTTTTAGATGTATATATTTATGATCTTCGTTGTTTTTTTTCATCTGGTTCTTGCTTTTCTTTTGTCATTGTATTCCTTCCCCTGCTATTGTATACGCGTGTGTTGATGCTGGAAAGGGCCTCTTTTTTCAGCATTTTGTTTTTACATCAGTTATTAATTGTGGCCTCTCTCTCTCTCTCTCTCTCTGGCATCAGGGTACAGCATCGGTGGTCCTCGCTGGACTTATAACGGCTCTGAATTTAGTAGGGGGTACATTGGCTGATCATAGATTCTTATTCCTTGGAGCTGGAGAGGTGCATTTTTATTACTTATCACAATATACTGCTTCAAATTATGGTTCAAACTTCAAAGTATATTAAATCATTAAATAGATTTATGTAAGCTATATTCTTTGATCTTGATGTTGAACATACCTTACATTTAGGCTGCAAATATGTTTTCTGTGTCCTTGATTATATTTTACTTTCAGCCTTTGCCTATGAATCTTCATATTTGTTTGATATGTAGCATTGGTTTCTCTCTCCTTTTATATAATGCAGGCTGGCACTGGCATTGCAGAACTTATAGCTCTGGAAATTTCAAAACAGGTAAACAAAAAAAAAAGAGCTTTTATATCTTCAAAATAATTTGTTGTCCACTTCTCATCTCTGATGAAACCAAAGCCATTGTAAATTTATGCCCCTTTTAATATGCAGAATAATGTCCCATTGGAAGAGGCTCGTCAGAAGATTTGGCTCGTAGACTCAAAGGTGATGAAAGTGTACATTTTCATTTGGTACGTCAACTTCTTTAATTCATATACTATATTAAACATCCATTAATTTTCTTTTCCAGGGTTTAATTGTTAAGTCTCGTATTGAGTCACTTCAACATTTCAAGAGACCGTGGGCCCATGAACATGAACCTGTCACAACTTTGTTAGATGCTATAAAGGTGCAAACTCCCCCCCCCCCCCTACATGATTCTGCACACAGGAACTGGTGCTTGAATATGAAAACCACAATGCAGTACGGAAATCTCATTCTTCTTGTTTTGGTCGTCTTGGTTTGGCAGGCCATTAAACCGACAGTACTTATAGGATCATCGGGAGCAGGAAGAACCTTTACAAAAGAAGTGATCGAGACAATGACATCCTTGAACAAGGTATGTCATTTGATATAAATATTTATCCTTTATCGTCCTCAAGGAAACATACACTCGCCTAAGAAATTGCATATTATTGGCTTTCAGAAACCCCTTATTCTTGCGCTCTCGAACCCAACCTCACAGTCTGAATGTACGGCTGAAGAAGCTTATACATGGAGTCAGGTGAGCAATCAGCTTTCATCTTTAATATACATTCGTTCTGATATTTATGATTTATCTCTTTTCCTACTTATTTTTTTCTCCTTGTTTACTCATCATCTAGGGCCGTGCCATTTTTGCTAGTGGGAGCCCATTTAGTCCTGTTGAATATAATGGCAAATTCTACGCATCGGGCCAGGTTCAGTTTAAACATCCATCCACTAAAATGTATTTGTTAAGAAAAAATTTGCTCTAACTTTAGGATTAATTTCTTGATGTAGTCGAATAATGCTTACATCTTTCCTGGACTTGGTCTGGGTTTGATAATCTCCGGTGCCATTCGAGTTCATGATGATATGCTTCTCGCAGCTTGTAAGTTACCGTTAATTGTATGATTAGCAAACAAAATTTTTTTTGCATTTCAAGCTATAATTCATGTTCATAATTGAAAATACGAAGCCCCTTTCTTGATTCAAAACCAAATGTTTCATTTATGTCTCATTGTGTTTTCTCAAAATAGCGGAAGCATTAGCAGCACAGGTTAGCCAAGAGAACTTAGATAAAGGGCTCATATATCCACCATTTTCGAACATCAGAAAGATTTCAGCCCAGATTGCAGCTAAAGTAGCAGCTAAGGCATACGAACTTGGTAATATGCTCATTCTCATTCCAAATTCTCGAATAAGCTCGAAACAATCCCTGTTTTGTAATATGTGTTCTCTTCATGTTACAGGTTTGGCCACTCGCCTCCCACAGCCAGAAAACTTGGTTGCGTACGCATATAGCTGTATGTACAGCCCCAACTACCGTAACTACCGTTGATCAAAGGGTGCACGAAACCATCAAGCATCCTTGTTTTTCTTGTTGTGTTGCCATTTTCTTCCTTCATTTTCATCGTTTTTGGTCTAATTACGTTCTTAATCTCTTGACCCTGTTCTTGAACTATTATCTTAAGTTCTGTGATTCTCAGATGAACGCTAGGATTAGGTGCATGGATGTAAGATGTAGTGTGTTGATGTTGTGTAATGGTGAGCTCAGACAGTATAAATTGTGGTTTTTCTAGAGCTAATATATGGTAGGTTGATTTGCTATATTATAAGATTAGATTTCTATATATTCACAGATAAAATTATAAATAGTATAAATAAATAAACCGATCGAAAAATTTAATCAAGTATTTAGTTAATATTTATTTTTTTAAGTTTTGAAATCACAAGAATTCAAGAATCATCTAACACATGAAATAGAAATTGTTAGTTTACTGAATTATACATTATTGATAATACGAACTTTGTTTTCTATTTATATTTACCTATTCACTATTTCATTACTGTTTGTTTGAAAAATGTAATGACATTAGAGTTTAATAAAACTAATATCAAGTGATTTTAGAGTTTGATCCCTACCTACATGTAAAATACAATTTCTATAAATAAGATCATTTAGGCTCTACTCGTATTTTATTCAATAAAAACTTAATCTCGTCGAATAAATAATGAAACTTGTTGAAATATAATTTAAGAGTATTTCAGTAAAAATTTAAAAAGAAAGAAAGACACTGACATATTCAATTCAAGTATTTTTATTTTTTATTTTTTTTTGAAAATAACTTCATTAATTCAAGAAAAGAATGTACAATCGGATTGAAAAACAACATCAAAATGAGGTGAAACATTCACAAGTAAAAAGACTAGCATAATAACAAGATTGCCTAGGTGAAAATAACTTATGTTCTAAAAATCGGCCTAGGTGCTAGGTGGTCTAGGCAGAATAATTTGGCCCTAGGCGGTCTTAGGCGCCAAATACTTTTTTTTTTTTTTCACGTTTTAGCAAAATGATGATATTATTAATGTATTATAGTCTTCTATCAAATTATTATTAATTAATTAGATATAGATAAAAATTTCACAAGTTGAAAAATACAAATAAAAATAATTTTATAAATGAGATATGATATTTTTACTTGTCCTCCTACATAAAACCAAAACAATATAATATAAAAGTTCCAAAAATATTTTGTAAGGATAAAAAATTAAGAAAAATAGATAAAATAATAAAAAATCTATTTAATTTAGATACGACGCCCAGGCGCGCCTAACGAATTTTAGAACACTGGTAAACACCACTGAAAATGTGAAGTTTTGATTGAGCACCAAATTTACAATTATTCACAATGGACCCAAACTCGGAATAATCGATGACATTTTGCTCTATTCCTTGACCACGTACTCTACATCTATACATTATTAAACTTCAAAGAACGAATCCAAGATAAAGGTTCAAGTAATCCAAAAGTCTCACACTACTTTGGATCACTCAAACCTATGAGATAAAGACTTATTGCCAAAACAAAACCCTCATTAGTGTTTCTAATAATCATACCAAATCCCGTCAACTTAGGAGCTTAGAACATTGCTGGATCCACATTGCACTTAAAAAAGGTGGGCGGGACTGTTCCCATTTACAAATAGTAGAGAGATTTAATGAACGAACACTCTTCCATTCATTCAAAACTTCCCATGCAAAGTTAATTGTACACGATGGAGACAAATTTGTATTTTCTCATGCAAAGTTAACTGTACACGAAGGAGATATAATTTTACTTTCCCATGCAAAGTTAACTTTATACCAAGGAGACAATTTTATTTTTCCATGCAAAGTTAACTATACACAAATGAGAGAAAATTTTATTTTCCTATATTTTCTGGTTGCGTTGATTCAAATCAAGTACATATTCATTTACAAACCAAATTAATTGTAAGCATGTTCATTTCTTTTTTAATTTCATAAATCAATCTTTATTTATAAGTTATGAGTTTTAAATTGACATATTTAGTTAAATGCATGAGATGATTTTGGAAGAATCGTGATGATTGTTGAACGGTTTCTTTTAAAATTTTGATTACTTTTTTTTTAGTCACGTTCTCTTTAAATAAGATAATACTTGATATTTTAGAATAGAATACTTGATATTTCCTATTAAAAGGAAATCGGAAGTTGAAATTGTGCACACCTCTAATTTTATAAAGGGAAAAAAAGAACAAAAATCATATATTTCCTGAAATGCAACTTTACCCGATAATCAACTTTGTTGTGGTATATCTAATTCCTCGTATTTTCCGAAATTGTCAATTATTTCCTTTTTTTTTTTTTTTTAAATTGACAGAAAATTAGATTGCACAATCATACACACTAGACTAGTCACCACCCCCACCCCGCGGATATATAAGACCTGAGAAGTGAGCATCTGTAAAAATGTACTCTTCTTCTCCAACACACACAACACTCACATAATCAGTCATTTGCGGAGTGATAGCTCAATTCTTTTTCCGGATTTATTTTGTTTCAATGCTAGGGTTCTTCGAAGTCAATTTGGCTTTTTGAATCGCTGTTTCCATTTTCCCCTTTTCAGAGACTCCAAAATAGATATATCCGATTTTCTCAGTTTTGACATCTCAATTGCTTAAATTCTCAACCTCGAATACCTCCGAGCAAGAACTCAGTTCACGATTTTCTGTCAGTTCGCTCTTAGGGTTTCCCTTGGTTGAGAAGCTCAATTGCAATTTTATTTTTGCCCTAGGGATTTGTTTAATTGAATCTATAAATCACAATAATTTTTGGTTCGGCGTTACTTTTAGTTTCCCGAATTTCGAGCTCGAGGGTCTTGTTGTTGCATGTTCTTATAAACCCCCATTAAACATAGAATTTGAATTAAAATTTTGGGGGTGTAATTTGACTAGTTGTTGTTTGCCCTATTTTGCTCAGAAACCCATCCATGGCTTCATACAGACCATTCCATCCGCCGCCACAGTCAACATTTGCTCAGCCACCGCCTCCTCCTCCTCCAAATCAAACCCCCCTGCAGCCTCCAGCGCCACCACCGCCAACCCGTGGCGGTAATCAGTACTCCCAAAATTGGGGTCCTTACAACAGCAATGAGGGGTCGAATTACAATCAGAACTATTCCCAGGCAAACCCTAGCTCCAATTATCAACTTTCAGCTTCAGGCTATGGATCATCGTCGACTCAACAGCAGCATAACAACCCTCCAGCAAGAAATCAGCTGCCTCCACCGCCTCAACAGCAATCATATCAATTTCAGCCTCCACCTCCACCTCCTCCACCAGAATCTTCTGCTTACCCCCCTCCGCCTCCACCGCCACAGTCTGCCCCAGCACCGGCTATGTACTACCCATCATCTCAGTATTCTCAGTTTAATCAGCCTCCAGCTTTGCAGCAACCACCCCCACCACCGCCTCCTTTGTCTCCTCCTCCGCCCCCACCACCATTGCAGCCCTCATCACCCCCACCGTTGCCTTCTTCTGCTCCCCCTGCAGGTGTGAGCAGGGAGAGTAGGCAGCCCACTCATGCGGTTTCCTTTAAAAAGGAGCAGAAGCCTCCATTGCCATTGAGTGGTAAAAGACCAATTGGGCAGGGTCCATTATCTAGAGGTGAGACAGAGGATGAAAGAAGGGTGAGAAAGAAGCGGGAGTATGAAAAGCAGAAACAAGAGGAGAAACACAAGCAGCATCTTAGAGAATCTCAGAATAAAGTGCTGCAGAAGACCCAAAAGTTGACCTCTGGAGCCAAGGGTCATGGGTCAATTAGTGGATCTCATATGGGTGATAGGAGGAGTACTCAATTATTAAGTGGGGATAAAATCGATAGCCGGCTAAAGAAGCCAACAACATTCCTCTGCAAGTTGAAGTGAGTATATGTGAGCTGTTAATTTGGATTTCCTATTATGTTACTGTAATTTAGCCTATTTGTGAGATATCTGTGAAGGCGCTAACTTTTACTGAGAAATCGTAACTCATGAGAGTGATCAGTAATAATACGACCACAATTTTATGGTAGCATTGCATGTTGTCCGGCATGAATTGAGTATAGTCTGTCGTTTAGCAACTAGTTGGTCGTTATCTTGTTAGGGGGATGATGGCAATTTATTGATTTTATCTTGTTTTTGGAAGGACGGAATTGAACATTTATGACTATTTTACAGAATTAGGTCATCTATTTAATTTACCATAGGTCTGAATTTGTGTTCACTGCTTTAATATGCCTTTATTGTGTTCAAGGCACCACCTTGAACACCTACATAGTATCCGCTAGCGATGATAGTTACTTTTAAGTTTCAACCACGTGTCACTCTTTACATACCTTAATGAGTGTGAAAATGGTTGTATTGGCTGGTTGTATTACTAACATTTAAGAATCAACCACTTTTTGCATGCCACAACGAGTGTGACTGGATTTGCTTTGAGTATTTATATTTCATATTAAGCTACCTTATGAGTGGCTAAATTAAAGTCAACCTTGTAAGGTGTATTAAGTTTTGGCCCCATTGAAGGTGTAATTAGTACTTATTTGGGTAAAACCCATGGTTGTTCTCACATTATTCCCCCTGATTTACATAAATCTCTGGTCAATTCGATGGAAGTCGTTACCCTGGCTTTTCCACACTATACTCAAATCTGTGAATTTGTATCCCTCTAATTTATGTGGTCCTTTTTATAATGATCAATAGTTGTTAGGGGAGGCACAAGGGGCGCTAGCCTGTGAGACTTTTCAAGCTGGAGATGAGCATTGTGTTCGAGGCACGCGCCTTATGCGCCTTTTTTTAATGGATGAGGACGTGCCTTATGCGCCTTTTTTAATGGATGAGGACGCGCCTTTTGTACACAACACGCTTTTAGCACTTTTATTAAGGAGTTCACACATTTTTTTTGAAAAGGGATATAAGAAAATTGTCTGCCAAATCCAACCCAAAGGTTTTAAACTAGGGTTTCACATTTTCAACCCCAAAGAAGAAGAGAGCTACCAATGCTGCCCCCGCCCCCCCAACCCTCCTGCCCTTCTCCATTTCAAGGTTTTAAACTAAGGTTTTTTCTTAATTCGACTTCTCATTTTTCTGAGGCGGACTGAATGCTGGATGTGAAATATAGCTTCTTTATGAAAAGGACCTTGACTATTAGTCGTTTTATCTTATCTTGCCCTATTAGCAAACAAGGCTTAGGACTTCTTGAATGTCTAGGAAGTTGAAGATGTAGGATTTGTTGTGCAATTTTCAGTATGGAAGAAGATTATCAGATTTCTTGTTATTTTGCTGATACGCCTTAGATTTAAGTGAATTTTTTATTGATGGGGTTCTGAAGCAGATTAGATCACCTTCAATTTCTGTTATATGGTATGGAAATTGGTGTTATCTGCTTTCAAAGAAAGGTGCTGGAAATTGGTTCCCTCTACTTCAATATTTTCTCCAAGTCTCCAACTATAGGTGCAGCTTCCACAGCTGTTGTTGATTTCATTATGACTCTCTTTATTTGTATATGCTACTTAATAATGTAAGAAAAATTAAATTTTGGTTCAAAAGGTAAAATTGTCTCCTTTCTTGCTTTCTCTTCTCTTGTGCAATTGATTTCTTCAAAGCTAGTCTTTGACTTAAAGCCTAGGGGCATAGAATGAATGTGGAGAAGACTCCTTTTCTTTTTCTTGTATTCTTTATTATTTAAGCAGAAGATTAACTAGTAATTTTGTGTTATTTTCTGTAGGTTCCGGAATGAATTGCCTGATCCATCTGCGAAGATGAAGCTTTTGTCTTTAAAAAGAGACCCGGATCGGTATAAAACCTTATTTTGTATTGATTTTATATGTTGAACCATCTTAGTGGGGGTGATAACACTTATTATTGTTAAGATTAGTTCATCATCTTTATTTTCCTTCTCATTTTGTGTTATTATCTCAGAGATGTCCTCATTTTTGTCCCTCATCTCTGTAACCAGTCTCTTTATAATCCTACATTTTTTCTTGTCCCTATATCAGTGCAATTTTTTACCTGTCCTTATATGATCTGCGAGTACTTGATAACATGAAAAATAAACATACTTTCTATGATGATCCAGGTATTAGAATTTTTGGGTGTTACAGAATCAACCAATAGAAAAAGGAATTTAACAGACATAAAACCTAGAGTACTGAGCATTACATTTCTTCTATTTGGATAATAATGAACAAACCTTCCAGTGTCAATAAAATGTACTGATGATTAAATGATTATGGGTGAAAGAATGTCAGAGCTGTTTTTTCTTTTCTCTTTTCCAAACCTTGGTACATGACTTGTGATTTGTAAAAATGATCAAATAATAAAGTTTTTAATGCTGAATCCACCTTTGATTTGATAGATTTGGCCTTTGCAGATACTGTAAATATCAAATAACATCGTTGGAGAAAAATTGGAAACCTCAGCTCTATGTTGAACCTGATCTTGGGATACCGCTGGACCTTCTTGACCTGAGTGTATACAAGTAAACTTTTTTGACCCCCCTTTCTGGTTTGCTTTTTAGCTCAAAGTGTTTTCCTGATTCATTTTATCAATCCCTATGTTGACCAGTCCTCCCAAGGGAGAAAGGATACCCCTTGATCCAGAGGACGAGGAGTTATTGCGTGATGATGATCCTATAACCCCAGTTAAGACTGACGGTATAAAAAAGAAGGATAGGCCCACTGACAAGGGCGTTTCTTGGCTTGTTAAAACTCAGTACATATCTCCTCTTAGTATGGATTCTGCTAAGCAGGTACTATTGAGTTATTTGCAATGATTTTTTTTTTTTTTTTTTTCAAACTCTACTGGAAACTTAAGTAGATTATTTGATGTTACCTGCAGTCTTTGACTGAAAAACATGCAAAAGAATTGCGAGAATCTCAAGGTCGGAAATTTTTGGAGAAACTCAACAGTAGGTTAGTTATGTTTCATGTTGTTCATAACAGAAGAATTTATGATCAAGCCATTTGTATCTGTTATCTTAATGAGTTTATGTTTCTTTTCTTTAGGGAAAGGAAAATACATGATATTTTGGCTTCTTTTGAGGCATCCAAGTCCGATCCTGTTCATGCAGACAATCCTGATCTCCAACCGAAAAGGGTTCTCCCGCTCTTACCTGATTTTGACAGGTAATATTGTCTTTTTATTGCATCTTTATTTACTTATTTTTTCCATAAGTAGTTAAGTACTTATAATCCACTGTCTGTTGTGTGTCAGAGTATAGGGAGGAGTAATCTGATAATTTGTCTTGAAGAATAAGTGACTGATATTTTAGTTCAGCATTAGAAAAAACATGCTTTTCTTATGTGGTAAATGGTAATGTGGGTTATGCAGCAAATATTACTCTGGCCCCATATGCCCCTTCTTCTGTTGTTGTGTGCTTTATAGACAACAGACATCCAGTACATTGTCTCATTGAACATCCCAAAAGAAGATTGACGAGGTCTTTTCTGAAATAAGCTTCATAGTGAACTGATAATAGAAGCCAGACCCCCAAGTCAGAATGTTTTCAGTTGTGTACAATAGATCATTCCAAATAATGGGTATTGATGTTGATGGCTGGTGGCATGTTATGTACTTATGTTACAAACTATATTATTTTTTGCCTTGAAGCATGCAGCATCATTTTCTAGAATCGAAGATGATCTTGTGGTGGTTCTTATTTTCTTTTTCAGGTATGATGACCAGTTTGTGCTTGCAACTTTTGATAGTGCTCCAACCATTGATTCAGAAATGTACAGAAAACTAAGTGCAGCTGAGCGTGATGAGTATGAACACAAAGTAAGTACTGCTAAGATATTGTTATAACATTCTGCTATCTGTATGTTTTGCCCATTGATTCACCTTCAAAGTGGATTTAAAAGAGATTCAGAATGGATATTCTCAATCATCAGAGAATAGATAGGGTACGAGGGTATTGGGGAAAAGGAGGAGGTGGTATTGAATTGGATTCTCCTGCCTTCTACTCTAGAAGTTGTTGATATATACTTTGTTGTTGTGTTTGTGTGCTCCTTCCATATACTATATTCTTGGTTCAGTTTTTGTAACCCTATGTCTGCTTAAATTGTCAATTTCCAACTAGTTTATCTTTCTAACACCTTGATTTGATTGATCTCTCTCTCTGTTCGTGGATAAGCTATCACAGTTATACTTAATTAGGCTGACCTCCTGGTGTTTCTCCGGATTATCACTGAATGCTGTCTTTCTGGATAGTTTAGGAGCATGTAGAATACAGGGACTTTCGTTGTAATCCATTGTTTTACGTTGCAGGCAATTATGAAAAGTTATGGGTCCTCAAGTGCGGATGCGGGCAAACCTGATAGATTTTTAGCATACATGGTGCCATCAGTTGATGAGGTAGAATTTTCTCAAATTGATACTTATTTTACATTTGAAGTTTATATGGGAACTAGATCTTTTAATCATCTTTTCTTGGTTATGGCAGATAGAGAAGGATTTTTATGATGATAATGAAGATATCTCATATTCATGGGTCCGTGAATATCACTACGATGTATGTTTATGGCTTTATGCAAATTGCAAAGAAGGGTTACTGTTTTTCATTTCCTCTTCTTTTTTACCTTACATTATATCCTTTAACAACATTGCAGGTCCGAGGTGATGATGTTGATGATCCTACTTCGTTCCTTGTGACGTTTGGAGAGTCGGAAGCCAGATACTTGGTCGGTGTCTTTTTCTAATCACGCCAGTAAGTTTCTTATTTCATCAGTAATGCTTATACTGATTCATATGTCTATGCAGCCCCTTCCAGCGAAGCTAATTTTAAGGAAAAAGCGAGCGAGGGAGGGAAAATCAAGCGAAGAGACCGAACAGTTTCCTGTGCCTAGATCAGTGACAGTAAGGAGGCGACCTAATGTAGCTGTCATGGAATTGAGAGATGAAGAGGTATGTAAACTTCTGCTACCTTCAATTCTACTGATCATCTTCAAGCTATACAGCATAGGTTCTCAATCTTTGTACTTTTCAGGAATTTGAAGGTTCAAGGGGAAACATGAACTCAAGAAGCAGAAGGGGCGGCGGCATGGATGAGAACGAACGTTTGCGTAGGATTGTTCAGGATGCTGATGTTGATAATTTCAGTGGCGGCGAGGATGATATGTCTGAGTAGTTGCTCTGGTAGTTAGAATATGAAAGGATACTAGAGAGAGGGAGAGAGAAGAAGAATATGATGGCACCAGTTTGATCTCTCTCTTTCTTTTCTCTCTCATATGTTTTGTTGGTATACCCCTCCAGGAAATTGCATTTCATTATTATGAACCCATGCTCTGGTAATTCAACTTCAGTACCCAGCAAAGAAATTATATTGTTTGCATAAAGTGTATAGACTTGCTTGTTTATTTTAATCATGATTGGATTCAATAGCTTTAAAACTATATCATGGTGTTCAAATCAGTTTTATATCAAACTTGGGACATCATAAAGCAGAGTTGTATGGGTTTGATGTGATTATTTGAGTACAAATTTCTATGCTTCAGATATATTTACTTCCTCATTGCCAGAAGCTGCAACTTGAGGAAAATCTTGTGTTTCCTTTCTCTCAGGGGGTTGTGATTCTAGCTTTGCAGCTGCTTGTAGTACCCTGCTTTGAACATCTGTTGATGATGGTGATGTGGGTAGTCCGTTACGGCTCATTTCTAGCTTCCCAGCCGCCCACGAGATCGCCTCACCTCCTAGTGTAACTGGAGCTAGGAGAAGCCTGTTATAGATTACAGTTTAGAACCATAATTTATGTCATTTATAGGGCCATTAAACTAGCCAGTTGCAATAACAATGTGATAGAAACATAGGCAACCACATTCACGTGATTTGAATCCTCTATTCCCTAGTGCATTTCTGTCATTTGTTTCTGTATTCTAGTATTATGTTTATAGCATGATATTATTGACATACACTTGAATAAATGGCTGGAATAAAATACGAGATAGCGATCTTTATAATAGAGAATAGAGTGACTTGATAAAAGGTAAGCTGATACCTCAAATCTTGCTTAAAATCTTCTGCATCCTGGTAAGAAGTGAGTCGCCGGAATATAGTCTGGTATTGTCGAAAGAACGAAAATGATGGTTATTATAAATAAGTATGAAAATGAGGATAACAATGAATGAACTAAAAGTCTGAAACTCAATACTGGAGGCTTGTCTGATTATTACCAGGCCAATACCAACTACGCCAATGAACTGCAGTGTCTTTTCCCACTCTGCAAAACAATTATGCTTGTTCAGTTGAAAAACGAAATAATTATACTCATTGAACAGATAGTAAGTTGTAATCTAATACATGACTATTGCTCCTTCAGCGAGATCTGTTCCTGTTGTAATCAACTTCATTTTCTATAGCTATGTTTGCATCAAAGGAATTCTCACAAACAACAAAAGTTTCGTGTAGGAAACAGAGCAAGTATTTACCTAAAAACGAATAAGCTGTTGCAGCCAAACCCTGTCCAAGGAAAAAAAAATTAACATAAATGGTTAGCCGTACAAACACACAGGCTTTGAGATCGCCATAAATGGATAAATACTCCGAAGCAGGCCTGAGGAGGTTGTCATATTCTGATGAAAGTAGTGCTCGAATTTGACATTCCTCATACGAATGTAAATTAAATTTTCTTCTTCGAAGAGTTGATACCATATCATAAATAATAAACTAGAGGCTTACCACTCCAACTCCAATAAGTTTCAGTGGGGTTGGATTCAATTCCTCCAAGATTGCTTCAGCTTCCTATAACAACACAAAGGTTAAGCTGTTGAGAAGTACGTAATAAATTGCACCAGCAGACGTTGGAATTCACATCGCATGGGAAAGATGATAAACTCTATTTCTAACCCTGTTAGCTATATATTATGTGAACTATCTCATAAAAGGATAGAAGATAAAAGAAACCAACTACGTGTCTACTGAACATGGGAAAAGCTTCGATTTTGAAGTATTGGTACCATACATGTAAAGAAGATAACATTTGCTAGTTAAATTTCCTAAAGATTCATTGCAGGAAAAGAATAGAACAGCCAAAAACATACCTCATTGAGTATTGTAAGAGTCGTCTCAGGTTTTAGCTCTTTAATTCGGCACCCTTCTTTCACCCAAGATTGAAAGCCACCTTGGACTTGATACGGTCTCTGTTTTGTGGAAAACCAGAAAATTACTATAAACAACTCAAGTCCATGAATTCAACAAAGCACTTGCCGATATTTATTTCCACATAATTCCTGCAGAAAATATGCACGATAGATCTTCCTACTCTTCATGTGTCGAATTTTAAGCTGAAAGAAGCTTCATATACTTCATCTCTTACATTTAAAATCTATTGGAAATATCGATCGATATTCTTAGTATTTATGCTGGCCTTTGGCCACCTAAAAAGCACAGTAAATTTACACTTCCTGGAGATTGACAAAATAAACAGTAATTTCTAAAAGATGAAAATACTTGCCTTAGTTCCAAGCTTCCTCAACGATCTTGCAACACTCTTGGAACGAGATCCATCAGCATCCATGATTAATACCTTGGACCTGTCCTATAGATATCAAATTGATTTGAGGCCTCACTTTAGTAGTATCATCAACATTATAAAGGACAGCATAAGGATACATTATTAAAATTGGAAATCATACTTCAACGATTTTGAGGTCACGAATAACGGCAGCTAGCAATGAATCCTCGATGTCTCTTCCTCCTTTCAGCAGTTTTTTCACAGAGCCATCAACCTGCAAATTCATATACCATAAAGAAACTAAGCTACCTTTACCATTATTGTTGTCTTTTTTTCTTCATATAATTAAAATTTCAAAGGGAAGGTTAAGACAAATTGTCTTCTGGTTAAAAGATTGACAACCTCAGGTACTGTTATATTGGCATATCGAAAACGAGCGCTCCTTCTAAGATCAGGAATGCCGTCTCTATCCCTGAGATTCTTCACATCCAAACAGAAATAGTCAGCAAAAATTATGTCAGAGATGAAATATAAAGTAAAACAAAAATAGATTAATTTCTTGGAACTATGAGTAATAGTATTCATCTCAGCCACTTTCCACAATTAACATGAAATTAGTAGAAGTGTAGAACAAGCTGGCAAGAAGAACCAAACTATAACGTTTAATATTTAAAACTATCTATAGAGAATAACGTAATTGGGAGTTTTCCACCAAAGAAAATGCTAGAAGATTTACAGTCTCTTGCCTCAGGCCGTATGTCAATAAGAACAGCTTTCTCGTTCCCTCGTAAGAGCTCGAAAGTCGACTGGGGAGATAAATCTCCAGCATATCCACTGTATTTCGACACCCTAAAAGAACCCCTGCACAAATCTGATGACAAATGTAATTTACATTTAAAGGGAGTCAAAGAACAAGAATCATTTTTCGAGTCCTCAATGGTAACATAAACGAAGCAAAATAGTGAACAAAGAAGAAGAAAATTTATACCACAAAACAGCTGAAACTCCAAGGAAAAGAGCAACCGGAATAAGTGGATCATTAGGGTCCAACCCAACACTTTCTTCAAATCCCTCGAAAGCAATGTAAACCTTTACACAACAATGTAAAATTATCTCTGAGATTTGTAAAAGCCTCGAAATTTCTACATTATTTCAATTGTAAAATGAGAGGTAAATAATTCAAGATGAAACCTGTTGAAGAGCAGTCCCAACAGGACCCAATACTTTTACGACACGTCCTTCAGACGAACCAAGCACATCTTGAATTTCTTGAGGGAGAAATGCCTTAGCATAACCATAACCATATCCAATCTTTTCGACCCCGAATGCAAGAACATCCTCAACTGTCACAACTGTTCGCCTCAGCAGATCAACTGCAGCTGAGCCTGCTGAACCCGATCCTTCCTTAAGTACACCAGATAAACCACTCACCTTATTGCCAGCTGATTCTCCACTTTTGTTTATAAATGAGGTGATGTCGTTTAGGACACCATTAACTGATTCACTAGCACCAGTTAGAGCTGCATTGAACGATGAGTTGATGGTATCTAATGATTTGTTCAAAACATCTTCTCCTCCATTGATCGTGTCCGCAATGGAGTCACTGATTTGAGCAAAAGCATCGGACAACTTTGTTTCTTGTCCAGATAACGGATCTCCATCAATGTTCAATGATTCGGACACTGAAGGGTAATCAATTGGTAAATCACTGACAGAATTAGGAAATTCTGGACTGGTATAACTCGATTGGAGATCAGTATCATCAATGGTTCTACTGATTAAACCTGTTAGCCGATCAGAATCAGTCGAGCTATCTACAAAGATCAAATTCCCCAAACCATAATTCGAGCTACATTGTTCGCCTTTCCCAACATAATTCGAGTAATGACATGTCAAATGTCTTCTCCTAGAGGAATATGAAAATTTCTTAACTTTGTTCACACTGTTGCATTCAAATGCCTTCCAATAAGAGGGAAAAGACTTCAAACCTCCATAAATAGGAATCTGCATAATCAACAATTCCATACAGCATATATTTTAAGCAACACTTCATCAAAATTTCACACCAAACCAAAACTCATAAATTCAATTTCACAAAAAAAAAAATGCATAAGCTTTGAACTTTTCATATTCACCAACCAAGAAATCCAATAGCAACACAGTAAACAGCCCATAATTTTTCACAAAGAAGGGAAACATAAAGATATAAACTAGGAGCAAAAATAAAGTACTATTTGCTACAGATTTTGAGAATACACACAAAAATTCACAAGATTCTTAAATAACTTTACCTGCCCATGGCCATGGCAAGAGCAGCTGGTGGTTGCTGAAGAAACAGGCAACATTGTTAACAAACAAACCTCAATCAAATCAAACCTTAATAATTAACTAATCCTTCATTTTCAATTCATGAAACTCCGACAAGTGATAACAAACACAGAAAAGCTGTTAACTTTGATCTAAACTAAGCTATACTAAGAGTGCCCACAGACAGTTACAGCCTTCCAATCAAAGTTCTTGAAGTGGATTTTTGTGATGGTTATACATATATTTTATTTATATATTTACAAAAAATCTGGAGAATTATCCAGTAAATTGAGGTGTAATCAAACATGAGAGGTGGGAATAAAATGTGTGGCTTGTCTGGAGGTTGTAGCTTCATCTGCTTGGCCATCAACTGCCTCTCATTTTTCTCTTGTGGGGACATTTTCGATCCGGTTTTAAGTTCTGTTTTTTCTTACTAATAGTTGTCCCGTAATACGTAGTAATTTGAAGATATAAAATATTTAATAATTAAAAATATATGAATTTACTTAATTATATATATATATATATATAATTCATAATAATCTTGTTTATTATATATATTCAATTGGGCAATTGGTAATTAATAACACTAAAAATATCAATTATGAATTTCAAATTAAACCCAATTACTTAAATTAAATATATATATATATATATATATCTTATATATATTAGAAAAAATATACAAAAAATGGAAATTTTACTTAAGAACTTGATGCAAACAATGTCAATCATGTATTTTCAACCTTCGTTGTAAAATACATTGAATTAAAAAAAAAAAAGATATTTTTATCATCCCTTAACATTGAAAATGACAGATAGTCAAATCATGTATTTTATTCTTGAATACTTAATAATATTTTCATCATTAAAATATATCGGTAAAGGATATTAATATTTTCAGTACAATATTGATGGTATTACATATTTGAATATACAAATATTAATGTAAAAAATATTTAGAATGACGTATAATTCCATACTACACACACACACACACATATATATATATATTAATTTCTTTAACAATGTTACATTTATTTATTTATATTAAATATGATATTAAATATCCCTAAATAAATTAATATTTATTATTAAGTTTATTTTTGAACAATATCCGTTATTGGGATTTATGAAATTATATTCAATAAAAATTAATTTAATTAAGACCAAGAAAATATATATGAACTAATAAAATAATTATAATATTAAATCAAATGGACCAATTGTATAAATTGAAAAATCTATACAATATTACAATTTCTAATACAATTAATTCATTTATGAAAAAGCCTATTACATTTGATGGTCATGGTATATAAATCATCTTTAAAAAAAAACATGTTATTAATATTTATAAAATTCAAACCCCAAAATGATTTGTAAGATGAAGCAAGAATCTTCATAACATGAGTTCATAATAATCTTAATTTTTTTATAAAACCCAAAATCATCTTACATAATGATTTTCCAAGAATTATCATTTTGGAATCATTTTGGATTATGAGGTAAGAATCTTAATAAATCTATATATATATATATATATATATATATATATATAATAATAACAATTACCCTCAAAATAGAAATGTTAAAATTTTTCTTCCCATTTCCACCTTTCAAAAATAGAAATACAACTATTTATTATTTCATAATTTATAAATTAAAAATTATTAATTAATATTGTAATAAACTTGATATATATATATATATGGTTATAATATCATTTATGATATTGACAAAATCTTGGAATTTATAATCTTTGATGGTATATAAATGTTAATATGATCTCATCTATAAATGTTAAATTATTGCTACAATCAAGATTAAAGATACGTTTATTGAATAAATTAAAATAATACAATGATTCGATTTCAAGAATTCTAAATCATCAAAGATTAAAAAAAAAATTATCTTTAATATTGCCCCCCATCACACACACACACATATACATATATATAAACTCAATAAATATATAATATTTCACTGATTGGGGTGATCGTAGTGACTGAGGGGTTGAAAACGAAGACGTGAGTTATTAATGAAGTTAATCAGCATAAATTAACTATTTTTATTTACTATATTCAAAATATGTATTGAAAAACTATAATAACAATTACATAATTTTATATGACAAGTATATCGTATACAATACTCCAGTTTAATATATTTTCCATGTAACAGTATAAATATAATATAACATAGTGTTTTACAATATTTAATTATATTAAGTAGATATTTATCATATAATCTAATAAATAAAAAAATAAAAATAATGATGGCTTTGAAATACTTATCTATACTATCTTAATTCTTATTAAAAATCATAAAGGGGCGTGTTATATTTTTGCGTACAATTTACAAACAGAAGTATGAAACTTATGAATTTATAAACTTTCTATTAAAATCCACAAATTAAGTATAAAAAATATCATTTAAAAAAATGATATAAAAATATATCATTTATACTTATACATTTAAACATTTAAAAAATTAATAAAAAATACTTTCTATTTCATAATGTCAAATTATATAACAATTCTTCACTATTAATCTCCAAGAATAGAAAGTTGTTGCTATTTTATAAGAGTGATAATATGTCAACAAAGAAAAAAATTCATATATCTTCTAAATATTTTGAATTTTTAATTATGAAATTTCATTGTCATCTATATACAAACCAACTAATCTCATTTCCACTTTCTAAAATAGAAATAGAAATATTTGTTATTTTATAATTTATAAGTTATAAATATTGAATATTGCATAATTTATGTATATCTATAGTATGAAAATCATTTTGTATATACACAAAAATTGAGAAAAAAAAACCTGATCATATTTGGAAAAAAAAAATTACATACATTTTTTTAATGATATGTTAAATTTAGAAATTTTATTTTGAAGTAATATACAATAATATCAATATTTTACACTCTTTACAAATAAGTTATTGAACACATATTTACACAAGTTTTTTTTCAGGCCAATTATGAAAAAAAAAAAAAAAACAATTAGTACAGTAGTCAAACATATGATAAAAATAAGAAATATTTCAAATTGATAAATTATATGGGTAGTAGATTAAATTAAAATAATTTTAAAGAATTATATTGTTTTTAATGATCATCGCTTTTATATCAAAGAGATACTAATATTTAATATTTATCCGCTTCCCGCTACATCACACGGGTACTAAATGAGGTTGAAATATTATCAAAACTTAATTATAATATATAATAATATCAAAGTTTTATACTCATTATGAATAAGTTATTGAACATATATTTGTATAAGTTTTTTTCAAGCCAATTGTGACAAAAACAATTAGTAAAGTAGTTAGACAACATATGAAGAAAATAATAAATATTTAAATTCGTAAATTATATGGGTAGTATATTAAATTGAAATAATTTTGAAGAACTATATTGTTTTTCATAATTAAAATTTTTATATTAAAAAATTACTAACACTTGAAATTTATTTGTTCATGCATCATACGGATACCAAATATCAAGAACTTGATAATTTTTTCATAAATTCACAATTTCACATCAAACTCGAAATATTTAAATTTTATGGTCGTGCGTCACACATGAATAAATCGGAACGAAATTCCACCAAGAAATTTATTATTTTTCGTGTTGAACCTTTTTCATATCAAAATATATAAAAAATAAAATTTATATGTTCGTGCATCGCACGGGACCTATGCTAGTTTACTATACGGGAAAACAAATAAAATGCAAAAAATAAAAAAAAATTGATGTGACATTTTTAAGAGGGAAAATGGCAAAATTGTAGTAAATATTACCAATTTTCTTACTTTTATATAAACTAGTAGTTGTCCCCGTGCGTTGCACGGTTATATAATATGTAGTAAATATCAACTATTTGATAATATTATATAACTAAGTATAAATATTTTGAAGATATAAAGTATTTAACAATTAAAAAAATGTGAATTTACTAAACTATATATTAAATATCTATATTAAATATTAAACAGAGTAGGTAGAATATTTAATTATTAAAAAGATAAAATTTACATAACTATATATTACCTTATATACTTATATTTTTTAATATCAAAGAAATGATAAATATGTGATAATTATCAATTACTTGATTACAAAATGTAATCAATTATATGCACACCGAATATTAGAGTATAATTAGAAAAATAAAATTTAAATAACTATACTTATAGTACTTTCATTTTACATATGATTGTATTCATTAATTTCAAACAATTGGATTAGAAATAAAACAAAAAAATATAATTATAACTCAATAAATTGATTGAGAAGTCTATAAATTAATCTAAACATAGAACAAAAATATAAATGTACTAAGTTAAATAATTATAAAAATAACAAAGAGCCATATAAAAATAGAAACAAAACCATAAATAATTATTTTCATTGATTAATTTGGAGAAATAAAACAATATATATTAGTGTACTAATCTGAAAAAGAAGATTTTTTATAATAAATTTTCTATTAAAATTGTATGTGACAAAAGCTTGTGCCATAATTGCACCAAAGAGAGAGAGAAAAAAAAAAAAAAAAAAAAGATATCCATGATATGACATTTTTTAGAGGGAAAATAGCAAAAATGTAAATATTTCCAACTTCTTTGCTTTTATATAAGTATAGATATAGATATTTTTTTTAATTGCACGTAAAATATTATTCTCGATTTTTTATATCTTTTCGTTTGGTTCATCTCAAAGTTATTTTCATTTTTAAAGTACTAAGATATGGAGGAGTTGTTTTCGACCACCTAAAACAAAATTGCACAGAAAACTACTTATAATAAAAATTATAAGTAATTAAATTTGAAGATTTGAGAACTTACTAAACACACCTCATTTCTATACAAATGAAAAATAAATCATTCCCACAGGAGATCCGGACCCATTTTTTTCTGATCCTTCGAGAAAAAGATTCATTCTCTTCATAAAAAAGAGGAGGTAGAATTCTGATTTAGTCTCAAAGAGGTGAAGAAATAGATTCATCATTCCACCCCTAGTGGTTAGGCAGACGAGTTGGCCCTAATAGGATTAGAAATGAAGTGTGTTTTGGCCCTAATAGGATTAGAAATGAAGTGTGTTTAGTAAGTTTTGGGGTGCGGATAGCCACACCCTTTTGACGGGGAAAAAGGAAAAAAATATATCATAGAGTTTGGTCAAGGAATCTAAGTTAATCTATTCATTAAGGATATTTTTTTCAATTAATATATATATATATATATATATATATATATATATATATATATATATATATAAGAAAAGATATTTGTGGATTGTTAATTTTTGTGCCAAGTACATCATACTATCTATATGATGACATTTCCCCAAAATATTAAAGCAAATAGTCAAACACTAATAATATATATTTTTTTCATATTTAAACGTCAAGAATAACTCTCCTAAAAAAAAAAAGAAGAAGTCAAGAATAACTTTAAAACACATGTATATGTTTTTTGGGTGTGTAGTCCAATATCAATAGTTGAAAATCTGAAAAAAATGGGCTCACAATAAGATTATAAATTATTTGGTGGCTATATATGAAGATGAGAAAGTCCTCATAATTCAATGTGGCCCAAATTGTAGACCCAAAGAGGTATTGGGTTTGGATCCATCAAAACTCAAAAAATAAAAAAATAAACCTACTCTACTATGGTCTATGGAGTTTAAATTTCTATTTTGACCATCAAATGGTATAAAGATTTCTATTCTAACCATCATTTTTTTTTTGATAAAAAAAAAAAAGAAGAAGAAAAAAGAAAGAAAGAAAGAAAGAAAGAAACTTAAATTGATGGTTATAAAAAAATTAATGTTTTCCCTTTACAAATGGTTACATTTAGGGTCCAAAAAAAGGTGTAGAGGCATATAAATATAATAAAGTTGCATGTTCGTAATCATCGTTAGCATGCACTTTTAGGACTAATTTTAAAATTCATTTTACATTTTTATTCACTATATCATAAAGTCATATATAAGATTTAAAAAAAAAAAAAAAGATGAAGGTGGGAGAAAGGGCACCTTTGTTTTTGCAGGAAAAGTCTGTCCAACCAACTTTGAGTCATCATTGGAACTGTTCACATATGACTACAAACAAATTTAAAAAAAATTCAATTACATAATAAAATAACCTATGTAGAAACATAATTGTATGATCGTATCTTTGTACGTAACCCTACTTGGTAAGGAATCATCACACTAAGATCATCTTTAAAAAAAAGGAAAAAAAAAAGGGATTTTGTTCTCATCAATAAAAAAACTTTACTTTTTTATATCCTGAGATTTAGTTTGACTGAGTGCTTCATCAGTCATTGATCATAATTAGCAGTTTGGAGCTTCCATTCGCATGTGTTTTTATATTTATTTATTTATATGACAATATGTATGTCGACAAAATGAACATAAAAGTATTATAAAAATAGTAGATGTGTATATATAAGATCTATTTTCTATATTAATTGTTATAGTCTCATATTTCACTTCAATATTTGCACCCATGTGTAAAGTATAATGTCGTTACAACATCTCCAACACTGCGTTAACAATATTCAGATTTGGTGTTTTTCTACTACAACATATTGTCAAAGGTTGAAAAAAAAAAAAATTAATAATAATAAATAAATTCAATTGTCGTCTTTACACCAGGTTAAGGTGGGGTCAAAACATGTGATAATCTCTTTTTATTTTCTTTTTTAATTCTTTTTTTTCTTTTATTTTCATTCTTTTAATTTTTACAATTATAAGGAATATTATGAAACATTTATTTTTAATGCAAAAAATAATGTAGACTGTTGGAGATAAATAATAATTTTACATTAAAATAGTGCAAAAACTTATAGTAAAATAGCAAGCAATTAGGCCTTTTAGTGTATATATAAATATATATGAATTATGCATGCATAGTGGCCTATACTAGAAACTTATATGTTAAATCAGAAGGAAGAAAAAAAACGGCAGCTTCTTGAAAAATTTTCTTAAGAGAATTATATCTAGCCCTTTCATAATGTCTAATTTCATATATCAACACACTTTATATCATACCTAATTATGACCATATGCTATAATATTCCTTACATAAAATAACCTCACACTCACACATAAGTAGATCTTCGATTTTCTATCATATTTTGTTGTGTATATCATTTTATTGATCATGTACATCACATCTGCATTGACGATACTATACCACACATATGACATCACATATAAGTAAATGAAATATAAAATTGAAACACGTCAGCATTTTTCCAACCTCTATTTTCTACATAAATTAGGTTAGAGCAAGCCCATTAGTAAGGCGGTGGGCACTATTTCTCATCTCCCAACATGGCGTTTTTATCTGCTCTATTGTGAAGATATGCACATTGCGATGCCACATGTAGCACCGCACTGTTTCGGTGCTATACCTTTTTTTTCTTAATGATGTTTGTTATTATATAAATTTTCAGATAATATAAGTGTTAATTAATTTTTTTAACATGAATTGTAATATAAAAAATTTTGAGTACGTGGGTGCATGATAATTTAAATGACGTGGATGATAATATAAAAATTTAATATTAACACAGATGGTCATTTCTCAACATTAATAGTTACTAACCTATATATAAATAAATAGTAATAGATATCTTGAAAAAAAATCTATTTTTATATATATTTACCGTATTACTAACCTATATATACAAATATCAAACCTTCATTTTTAATGTCTAACTTATAGTTCTTTTTCCTATATGTACATGGAAAAAGAAGAATATCTTATATAAAAAAAGGTTGTTTTATTTATGGGCCCGGCTATCCGCATCCCATTTTTTTCTAAACACACCCCAATTTTTTTATTTTTTATTTAAAAAATTCAAAAAATAACAAAATTACAATTTTACCCTTTTGCAAAGAAGTGCGTTCAACTGATGGTCGAACACAAAGAAGTCTGTTCGACCATGGTTGGTCGAACGCACCTCTGTGTGTTCGACTAGTGGTCGAACACACCTCTTTGTGTTCGACCAACCAGGGTCGAACACACCTCTTTGTGTTCGACGAACCAAGGTCGAATGGGTCCCAGATTTGTTGTTATTTTTTCGTTCTTTTTACACGATTTCACACGATTATTATATAGTTTGTTAACTTATAGAATGGTTTTTCATACGTTATCCCTTATAAATTTAAGGTTTGAGGATTGAAAAATATAAAAAAAAATAAACAAAAGGGAGAAGCAAGAAGACGCAAGAGACGGGTAGGAGAAAAATTTTCAAAATTTTCAGTTTTTTTTCTTTTCAAAATGGTAAAATTGGAATTTTACTATTTTTTAAATTTTTTAAATCTTTTTTTTTAAAATTGGGGTGTGTTTAGAAAAAAATGGGGTGCGGATAGCCGGGCCCTTTATTTATAGGTTAACAATTAGAAACGAAGGTTAGCTAGTTTTATATATAGGTTAGTGATAGGGAATATTTATAGGAATTATTAAATCCTTTTCAAATCTATCATTATTTACATATATAATAAGATATTCTTCTTTTAGTGAAATAACATGCTTGTCCATCAAAATTTTCAAAAAAATCTCGATTATTATTTCTGTGTGTATTAAATTTTCAAAATTTAAAATATAAAGAAGAAAATTATATTAAATAATGTTTACATGTGTAATATATTAATCAATTATAAAAAAAATTAAAAATATGATTAAATAAATTAATAATTAGAAATATTATGAAATATTTATTTTTTAGTGTAAAATTTCATGTAGATTGATGGAAATGAAATACCGTTGTTGATTCTGCACTAAAATAGTGCAGACTACTGGAGATGCTCTTAACACAAAGTGTTAATGATAAGCAGTTAAAAGGAAAGAAAGAAAGATATATAGTTGTTCCCATGCAACACTTATTTCATCTTTAATAATAAAATAGTGATTAATTCATGTAAAAAAAAAAAAAAAGGGTAGCAAAGCCTTGGTTGATAAACAGACACACACAACACGCTATAATCAAATCAAAGGGAATTTAAATAGAGACCAAAATGGATAGATAAAATGGAGGGTCCTACCTACCATCTCAACAAAGTGACAGGATAACATCTCTTTCTATCTACTTAGGAAAAATATAAGGCTATAATTTGTTGTTGCTTGGTGGGAGATGCACTTTTTTGGGAAATAGATGTTGAAAAACGTGGAATAAATAAGCTTCACAAACAATACATGTATCAACATGTGTATATAAATTCCCTCCATATTTAGGTTACATCTGTAGATATTACAACCTCGCTTATTAAGACAAACATGTATGTAGGTACATGTAATATATATATATCAATACTCTGTTATTCTACAATATTGTGTAAATTATACCGTGTACATATTTATCTATTCACACATATTTGTAATTACATAATATCTATATTAATTAGCAGTAGATACTAGCTATACTAAGTGAAATCTGAATAGTCACACTATTTAAATAAAAATCCGGATAGCTTATATATCTTTGGAAGATTGATAATCAATGTTTAATGTTAATCAAATTCCTAGAGTACTTAATTATATTCAAACAGATAGCAAACTCATCACCCATTCTTTACTTTTCTTTTCAACTTTTTTTTTTTCCTTAAAAATTCCATTAGGAAAACTCATCATATACAATTAGAATGGTTCAATTCATGTAGATAGAAGGATAGGCTTTGACATGGAAAGCACAAGTTTAATTACTAGGGTATTATGATAAAAAGAATTTAGTAAGGTCACTTTTAGTAGGGTTCATGGGTCCAATTAAGATGGGATATATTGATTTGTGACATGCCTAGCTACCCACTCAATGATTCCTTTTTAGTGAAATTGACATGCATTATATTATTGACATGTAGTGGTGATACATATGAATCAAGGGTAAAGCTTGTGAGTTATTACACCAATTTTGATGTAAGATAAATAATGAATCCAAGTTTTAAAGTATCTTTGATATCACGATATTAGTCGAATTTGAACTTAAATTAGTACTTGTAAATGCGGTTATATCATTGGAAACAATATTTACATTTTTCTCAAACATTTGTCAATCTCAACATATATATACACATATTTAAGAAAAGTTAGCCAAAATATTAGTGTTTTCACTTCATGTTGGACTCAATTCAACTATTAATGAAAAAACCCAAAATCTCTTTTAGTGAATTCGATTGCATTTGATTTGTTACATCTAAAATATAAATGTTTGTGTAGTGCGAAATGTCAAAATTTGCATAAAAATAAGAGTTAGTATATATGATAGCCATCCAAAATTGGAAGAGGCAAAAGTCGCACGAGAGAGAGCAACGACTTTGACAACCTCCCAAGTTGCTCTTTTGATTTGGCAACTTATCACGAGCTGCCTCCTCAAATACCCCACCATTTTCAGCCCTTAGATTGTTCTCAACGGTAGAGATATTGTTGGGAATTGTAAAGCAGCGAACGCAATAGTTGACGAGACGCCAAGATGCCCACTGTCGCCCCCACTCACAACTCTCTTATCAAATATTACTTTGGCTTAATTAATTTTATCCATTTTTTTTAATATTAATAAATATAGTATGAATTTTCATATTTTTTGCAGTTTTAATTAATGGGTAGTTTTCGAATATGGTATATAATGTTCAATTTCGATGAATTCGGTTGTTTTTCAACTCCAACATTTCTAATAATAGGTTTTTTACGACAATTTCGCTTTTCAACATCACTGCAACCATATTCGAAAATTACTGTTGATTAAAATTACAAAAATTATAAAAGTTCATGTTAAATTTTCTAATATTTAAACACTTGGTTAAATTGCAAATTAAATAAATTTTATGATTTTTCCACTGTTAACTTTACTATTTAAGTATTTACCTGTACTATTACTTAAATTAACAAGCTTACACTGAAGTTTGCAAATATTTATCATGAATTCGAGTATGAGTTTATATTCAAGTCTTTTCCTACCTATTACAACTCAATAGATACTGAAACTTATGTATTAGAATTTAGTATCTTTTATACAACAGAGACACACACACAAATGTGTGTGTGTGTGTATATATATATATATATATATATATTCTTTCAAATGATAAAAGATTGAAACGTCGATCGAACACTTGACTTGAAACTTGTGTATTTTCATCATTTAATTATGTAGTATTATTAAATTTAAATGAGTGGGTATAATAATAAGTTTATATATATATATATATATATATATATATATATATAATTTAAGTATTTTTAGCTTTTTAGTTTATTTGTATTTTCCATTTGGTTAATCAAGTTGTTAATAGCGAAAATTAATTCAAAAAAGAATTGGCCTTTTAAATTTATCATTTTGGTTTGACCTCAACATTTCAATCCATTGATTGGACCTCAACATTTTATTTTTTTCAATTAGACTTTCATAAGAGATAGAAAGAGAATTATATAATTCGATACATAAGATGAGAATTAAAATGCAAAATATTCTTGATAATATTTTATCTATAATAAAATATACTTTAATCCATCCATCATTAAAGAAAAAAGTACAACTTTCTAATAAAAATTATAATGACTCTTATTTTAAGACGGAGAAATATTAATTTTTTTAATAAGATTTATGTTTGTTAATTTACTCTATACTGATTTTGATTTTCCTATTTCTAAGTACCTTGAGTTATAATATATATATATATATATATATATATATATATATATATTATAGCATCTAGCACATATATAAAATTATATTATATGATTAAACTTCTAAATAATTACAAATTTTCATCGGCAAGTAAAATTATTACATTCATCATTAGCTATAAAAAGAAAACTACATATTACTTCGAAGTACTCTTTTATTCTAAAAATAATAACATACTATTATATTATTATGTCTTTTCATTTTTAAAATTATTCAAAACGTTCAAAAGACACCATGTAGATATAAAATAATTTTTCAATAAATAACCTTGAATATTAGGTAAATAGTATCCGGGTACTTTGGCTTGTTATATTAAGTAACTGAACTAAAAATCAGAATTCTTAAGATTATAGGACAAAAAAAGATAGATAAATGACTAAAACTTTAAAGAAACAGATTAGAGTATTCAAAAACTATTTTTCCGTGTATATTATCATTGACATTCCGATCACTTTAATAATTTATTCGTGTCGCATGTAAGTACATAAGGTTGAATAAATATATTAAGATTAAATCAATTTAGAGAAATTGATTTTAAAATTTAACCCTTTTTTTTTGGAGAAGATAATAACCTTTTTAAAAATTAAATAAGATTGAAGTAATGATTACTACACGATTTGCAATATGCAGGGCGACAGTGTGTAATAATCGAGCCGACTTGGGTGCACAAACACAGGAACCCCACCCACCACGCGCAGTGTTGTGATTCCCTGCGCCTGGGCCCACTGCATAGAAGAATAGTATACTGGCTTGGCTCAAACTGGCAAGCCGAGCTGTCTACAGCGATCGCTTCGCTCAGTAGCCGTCCAAGCTGCAGCCGCCAGCCGACTATACATGCTCCTCTAATTAAGGAATCAATAAATTTTATTTTTCCATATTAATACGAGTGTAAGTAAAATGTCTTCAAATACTAATTAATCAAATAAAAGAGAGCGTTTCTACCATGCAATATAATTCCTTCCGTTTCAAAATCAGAATCACTTTCTGAGTTTAAATTTTATTTTAAATTAAATATCATTTTAAATTTTTATACAGTTTTATTCTAAATTATACCTATTAATATTTTTAGCTAAAATTTAGGGATTTAATATGATGCATTTTATGAAGTTAATTTGATTCTCTTTTCAATTTTAAATCCTAAAATTCTTAATTATTTGAGGGTATATTTATCCAATTCTTGACAAAAACTCTAGAACAACACTTATTTTTCAAACGGAGAAAATAGTTTTTTCGGTAAAAAATTTCTTACTTTTCTAACTTAATAGGTGAATTGTCAAAAATGGCCGTTATGCAAAAAGGACTCATGTGATGGTAAATTTGTCTTATCAACAAGAATAAATTTGTTATTTTATTGAATTGTGATAGAAAAACACTCTCTCCGTCCCGCTCAGATTTGCACGTAGGGACGGGCACGGAGGTTAAGAAAAAATTGTTTTTTGAGTGTTAATGTTGAATAGTAAAGGGCAATTTTGTACATTTTATTTGTCATTTTTGGAGTGTACAAATTTGAATGGGACGGACGAAAATGGAAAGTGTGCAAATTTGAGCGGGACGGAGGTAACATTATTTATGTTGTAATAGAAAAATAAACCACTTAAAATATCGTAGAAATTGATGGTATACCTAAAATGTAGCAAAACACAATGTAGCATGAATTTGAAGTTTTTTTTTTTTCATTTCCTTTTAGTGAAGAATTGAAATTTTTTCTTGATGCTCTTATTAGTTGGTCTTTATTGTATTTTATTATATTGGTACATATTAGATGAACATAATGATTAATAATAATATACATGTGTGTGTATATCAACATATAAAAATACAAAACTAAATAGATGAAAAACTTGACAAGAGAAACAAGAGGAATTTCGACACCTAGAACCAATCCAACCTAACTAAAGAATACTTTGACTCTCACACACATCATTTTCTATCAAACACATTTGAAATCTTTGACTAGGTTATAATGACATCCCCACGTGGGAATTTTTTTTTCATGAGTTCTCTCTTGCAAAATTTCCAAAATGGGTAATTTCTTGACTTTTATAATATAATATATTTTGCCATGTGGCTTAATTTTACAAGGAAATGATCAGATTGGGAAAGAAAATTAAATGTCTTAAGCAAGTTATGGGTGCAAGTCATGTTGCTTGACTTTAAGGGAACAATAAACCTACTATGGACTAAAAATAGTTCATTTGTAGCTTGTCTCAAGACTCAACTCATTATTTATAATACTCCATTATAGCAATTACTTAAGATAAAATGTGTTTGACTTTCTTTTTCTCCCACAAAAAACTGTAAATACAATGAAGATATATAATTCAATGTTGGGGTGAAAGTAACACCTCTAGATGGAAATTATATCCTTAGAAACAAGTTTTTATTATTTTATCAATAAATATTCCAATAAGTATGGTCCATGGCCGAACTTTAAAAATGTAGTACATGTAAAATCTTAGATTTAACGATCTATTCTATAACATTACACTATTCCTTCTATAATTATTGGATTGATTCTCAAAATAAAAAGTGAAAATATAATCTTGTAATATTCGTCATCAATATACATTGAAATAACCACAAATTTATGTAAGTAGATTTCACTAGCATGTACTTGAAACTAGAAGATGCTTTACTAGCAAGACTAAATAATGCGACTCTCGAATTACATAACAGTACGAATTACAAGTATTAAATTACCATTATGTATATTTAGTGTTGGACAAAAATAATAATTTTCTTTTTTAATCACGGATCAACCATACAAATTTTCAATTTGTGAAATACAGTTATTTGAAATTTTAGACTCCATAGACCTTATATATCAATCTCATAATTACTACTTCCATAGTCATGTTAATATATCATTAAATAAGGGGATTAAAAACAACTCATTCATTACTAAACACACCCCAATTCATAAAATTTTAATTTAAAAAATAAAAAAATAATAAAGAAAATACCAAGTTTATCCTTAAAAAAAACCTTACTAACTCTGCTCGGCCACTGTGGCCGAACATATTTCTACATGTTCCGCCACTGTGGCCAAATAGGTTTCTACGTGTTTTGCCAACCAAGGTTGAATGGAGTTAGTTGGGTTCGATCGATTTTTTAAAAATTTCACACAATTTTCATACATTTCATTAATTTGTGAAATGTTCATCAGACATTACATTCTTAAAAAAATTAGAGAAATAATCTCAAAGAAGCAAAAAATTGAAAAAGAGAGAAAATGTGAAAAGTGAAATTAGAGTGAAAGATGTGCTTAGTAAATGATGGGTGTTTTTAGTCCCACCTAAAATGAAATATTTAAAACATCAAAATGTAATTAAATAAAAAAATTATAGGATGATTCTATACCCACCCCAATATACTAAACACACCCCTACAAAATGTATTATTATATCTATAACTTTTCAAAAAAAAAAAGAGAGTTGTGTATAGTAGGTTTTGGGGTGTGTATAGTCACACCCAAAAATTATATTGCGTGGCACGCCCAGCGTGGAAACGGTCAAAAAGATATGTTAAAGAGCGTAGGATTAAACGATGGGTGAATCGCAGCCACAACATCGTTTCCACTTAAAAAATTCAGCTTTAGCCGCAATCCAAATACGGCTAATGGGCTGTGGACGGCAAGCCAACTCCAGCAGCACACAATTCTCTGCATGTTTTTATTGCTAATATATATGCATCACACAAACACACCAAGACATGAATATATATACACACTCAGTATCAGTATGAATGCATAATCTCGTAAAAAGGGTCCTTTTCTTCTTATCAAAAGAGAGCCAATATTATCTTTGATTGACCTAAAAGGGTATTCCAAGATTGAAGTAAGGGGGGATGTATTTGGGGCAGTGTGCTCTATAATATTTCAAGATTCAAGTTTTTGTCACTGTGGAGTATTTTTTGTTTACCTTTTCTCTTGTTAAGTAAAGAAGAAGAGAAAGGTCAGCACGCTTTGCTTCTTGAATCAGAAAAGCTATATATATATATATATTTTATTTTTTTGTGTTTTTGGTTGCGTGCATATTGTTCTAATCTTTTTTGTGCTTCGAGGCATACTTCCTTGGATTGGATCAAACAATTTCTTGTCCTTTTTTTTTTTCGTTCGTTTGGTGGCAATAATATAACCAAGAGAGAGATAAAGGTTTGAACTTTGAAGGGACAAAGAACTATCTTGCTTTTTTCAACGGTATAAGAATGTGGGGTTTGTAAGCTTTGGCTAAATATTTCAAGGTAAAAAATTTCTAGCTACGAATGACTTCCCTAGTCCTTCTTGTTTCCTAGTTTCAATTTCTTGATATATTTTCACTTCCTTTGCAGCACCTAAAATAAAATTATACAAATAATCCATTTAGTGTTTATTTCTGAGCTCAAAAGAATGGAGGGGTGTCATCAGTTTCTTGATTTGATTCCAAAAGGGAGAGAATGGGTTGAGAAGAAAAGCTCAGAAGCAAAAACCCATGGAGTTTCAGAAGAGAAAAAGCTTGAATTGAGGCTTGGTCCACCACGTGAAGAAGACTGGGTAATCAAGAAACAAAATATTTCCCAAAACAACTTCAATCATTTTTCAGACAACCTAAATCTTCCATGGCAACAGCAAACAGCTTGTCAATTTCTCCACCTTCAGTCACAGCCTTGTAGCAATAGAGAAGCAGGAGATGTCAAAAACTCAGACAAAAACACATTTTCAGCTTCTACAGCAAATACAGCTGTGCCCCATAGTCAGAAAAGGTGACTCAGCTTTATGGATTTCTTGCATCTTTTTACTGTGTTTTCTTTATCACTTGTTCACTCTTCTACTCAACACTGTTACATGTTGTGGTCCATTCCATGCACCTGCTTTGCATTTCTATTGTCTGTTTGTTGGACTATGGATTCTTATCAATTCCATGTTTGAATCAGTTTTATTTTCACCTTGATATGGAGTGAAGTAGTTAGTTTGTTTATGTATGTAATATTATGATGTTGAATTTGATGTGCAATTAGACAAAGATGAAGCTATTTATTACAAACAATCTTGAACTAATCAATGTTGTTTTTCTGGTTTGGTAAAAACTATAGGACTGCACCTTCTCCTGTGGTGGGATGGCCTCCAATTCGATCATTTCGAAAGAATTTCGCGAGTGGCAGTTCTTCGAAACAGGCCTCCGACTCGGGCAACGTGGTTGAGAACAAAAATTTGGACTCAAAACCTAAAGAAAGTAGCCCAAAAACTCTGTTTGTGAAGATCAACATGGATGGGATTCCAATTGGAAGAAAAGTGGATCTTAAAGCATATGATAGCTATGAGAAGCTCTCACACGGCGTTGATGAGCTTTTCCGAGGCCTATTAGCCGGTGAGCATCTGTTTCTGGTGTTGCATTTCGTGTTTCTTTTAAACATAAGATGTGGTAATAATTGTTTTTGGATTGTGTTTGTAGCTCAAAGCGACGGTGGAGTTGAAAACGAGGGTGGAGGGAAATTAATCGGAGGAATATTGAATGGGAACAGGGAATATACTCTTGTGTATGAAGATAATGAAGGGGATAGGATGCTTGTTGGAGATGTACCTTGGCAGTAAGCATCTTACCTTCATGGATCTCATGCCTTTTTCTTTAATATATAACACTTATTCCTTTTTATATTCTGTTTGATTGCTCAAAAATGGAAAAGAAATAGTCGAGAATCGTGTTTCATTTAAGCAATGCTTATTCATCTCCTATGTCTTGCAGCATGTTCATCTCGACTGTTAAGAGGCTGCGAGTCTTGAAAAGCTCTGAACTCCCTACGTTGTCTCGTGAGTCTTTCTTCTCTATATTTGAATATTTAACTTTGCTTAAAATTAGAAATGTTTTGAGCTTGATTGAATCGTTGGATTCATGTATCGCTCTTTGCAGGTGGAAGCAAACAGAGGTAAAATTGCATAAGAATGAATCGATGATGGTAATGGTGCCAAGGGGACTGTTTCCTGTATATTATTGAAGGGCTTGTTTGTTGTTCTCTGATTTTATTCAGGAATCAAATGTACGATAAACTTGTTATGTTCTTGAAATCCTAGGATTCTGTATAAACTGCAAATTGAAGAAAGATGGTTTTGTACTGATGCATTTTTCTTCAATTTCTGATCTACAGTGCAAATTAATGTGCTGTAAATCGCATGCAATTATGGTGTTTCGTTTGAATGAATAGAGCGTGTGGTGTTTATTGTGTATAATGATGTTTTTATATCATATGTGGATGAAATGTGGTAAACATTTGAGATTTATATACTCATGTAAAATCTGAAACAACCCAAAATGCAGTAACACCAAAATACTTCATTGCCGAAATATTCAATCTAATAATTACAAATCCGAAATTGTGGCGGAGATGAAATTGATAGCCTTGCGCATGTCTCATCAAGAGACATAACTCTTCAAAAAATATGTCAAAATTACAAGCTTCCATATTTATTTCTCTCCATTTCCTGGATAAAAATCGAAGTTCAAGAACTATCAATAAACCGTCTGCATCCAGAACCTGCAAGAGAACATCCAAAGCCATACGAGAATCATGCCGGATCATTCTCATGACAACTTATGATAAAGCGAGTGGGAGGCTGCAAGAAGAGCGGCACCGATGCCCGAACCATCGTTCGAGTGCTCGAACACAATGCTTGATGAGCATTCCTCTCCGACCAACTCATTCAATGTGTTCTGTAAGCACTTTCTATACTCTGTGTAGTGCTCGTATAAGCCACCGTCCACGGCTATAACCGTCTTTCCTTCATCTCCGGTAGGAGCATCTCTTCCCGTCTTCTTTAACACTCCCAAGATGCCCGCTGCAGCCAGGCGTGCTGCACGTGTGGCAATGATGTTGCAGAGCTCGACCACGACCCGTCTTTGTTTCAGAGAGGTGTGAGGTATCTGCACAATTACCAAAAGATGACATTGTGATTATATTCTCTTCATCAACAAACAGAAAAACTTTGCCTTTACTTATAGTTGAAACGAGATCAAGAAAATGTAGTTTACCTCTAGAATACTCTTCAGTTTTTCATCCACTACTCTAAGATCAGTGGATGTGTCCTGATGCATGGCCGACATTGCGGGTGTCCTGCATATTTCATCGTCTAAGTTGAACTTTTTTAACGAGCATCAATTTTCGTACAAGTAGTTGTTCTTATGTCTTAAGAAACTTTCGTTGGAGTACCTCAATACGAAGGGAATTCGAAGTTTGGATGGAACCTCATCGCCAAAGAAGGAAGCTTCTTCGGCCATTCTAAGCAAAACTTTGCGTAAAATTTCTCCCAAGTACATGCCGGAAATTAGCTTCTCAAATATCTGTATGTATAAATAAACACGTCATCAAAGTATTTACACTTGGATCCCCAGAATCAATCTAAATGAAGCAGCATATACACGTCTAATTCCCACCTGTTCACCCGGATTTAGGCTTTCAACATCCAATGTATGGTCATACTCCGTCAATGGAAGGTGTGACGATCTAAAGTTTCCCCACTCCATATTTATAACCTGAGTTGTCTAACCTTTTAGCCTTCAGTAATTCTTTTGAATTTTTCAATCAAATTTCTAGATACCATGAACACATTTTAATACGGAAAAAAGGGGAAATAATTAAATGGTGCTGAATGTGCTGACCATTTCACCAGATTCAGGCAAAGGACCGTGCCACTTTGGAATTGCTTGGGCTCGTTCAACATAAGCAGCATTACTTCCGGTACCCAATATAACGCCAATAGCAACATCCTTGTTGCTATGTCTTCCTCCTGCTAATGTTCCGATTGTATCATTTACCTGCCATAATCATCACAAATATAAAATACTATGATTCTAAGAGGACATTAAACTTCAAAGACAAGATTTTTTGCTTTCCGTTTATAGGAACAAAAAAAACAAACGCACCAAAGCTGCCACCCTCATCTGGACGCCCTTTCTTTCCATTGCTTTCGTGAGTTCAACCACAACGTCTTGGCCAACCTGCAATCACTCAACGGTATATAGTCATAGCTGATAAACTGATTAAATAACAAATGATTAAATGTGCTCAGGATAAGAAAATGATTACAGTGTCATCAATGGAGAAGCCCTTTGTCCACCGGATAAGAGTTCCAGAGTTTATGGAGTTTTGCATCACAGGAAATGAGAAAGTGAAGCCTAATTCCCTCTGCTTGTCAGAAGGATATTTTTGTTCTTCTTCCTCAACAAAACTAGCTAGTTTCTCCGCAATGAAATCAAAAAGTGCCTGACATCATTTCGTATGAGTAATCATTGATGTCATAAAAATCGAGTAAGTGAATGAGTATATAACATAAATGTTTACATCTGAAGTCCCCTCCATCAAAGCCGGGGGTATAGATGCCTCGGAGAATTCCTGATGAACAATACCACCTACTTTGCCTCCTAAATGTACACGCAAAACTCGGAAATTTGTTCCACCAAGATCTAGTGCATAAAAGACTCCTTCCTCATCACTGAGATGGAAAAGGCAACCAAAAAAACACCAAAAGTCTTAGCTATAATAGCATTCAAGAACAGTATTCAAAAAGCAAATGCACATCATCATATAACTTATGACCATCAAACAGATTTGAAGGATTTTTCCCTCATGTGATTGGATATTTGTTTTTTTTTTTTGTTTTTTTTTCAAACTTTAATCTTTACTTCATTAAGAAGAGGAATCTAAACTTACAAGATTGAGAACCCAATCCGGGTACACACCAGAATCCCAACAAATTGGGTTGGTAACAGAAACGCAAATTTAGCAACACTATCAGCGACTCTATTGGCTGATCGTCTACAATGATTTAAACAATAATTTTCCATAGAATCAAGAATATGAGCAATATCTCTTGCCCAAATTCCCACGTCGTCAAGAATTTCTTTAGAATTAGTGACAGCTTGCACTGCTTCTAATGAGTCACAAAATGCTTCCACCGACAAAAAACCACGATCACGAGTAATGATCAACACCTCTTTAATTGCTAATAATGTGAATTGAAATTTCTAGTTGCTACCTTAAACAAGAATGCCCAATTCTGTATCACCAATTTCAAGGCAACAACTTTCTCTTACACAAGAATGTCTAATTACTCATCAGAAATCCCACAAACTATTTTTACTTAAAATGCAATGCATATCTAAAAACATTTAAAAAAAAAAAAGGAAAAAATTACCCAGTGGGGAGATTATCAACATAGCTAATAAGCATCTTAAGCTTGCTTCCACCTTCAGAAGCCAAACCAGCATGCATCTCGACAGTCATTGCATCAGCAATCTGCTTCAATTTGCCCTCGGGGGTCCCACATTTCTCCTCAAATTCCTTGACAATAGACATGGCCCGGGCCCACCTCCCTGAGCTCCTGATCCGCTGCTGCACCATCAGCGCCGCCACGCCCACCACCGCTGCGGTTCCCATCACCGCCGCCCCAACCGCCACCTTCCCCATTATTTTTGTTGTCACAAAAAGTTTGAAAGGAAAGGTTAAGAACAATTACTAATTGTTCTTGGCGCAGATTTGTGGTGTAAGGGATCAGGAATGGAGGAAGCAAGTGATAAATAGGTTTGGGAAAGAGTCAAATCCGGCCTACCAAGCAATTGGGAGAATAAGTAATGGCGGAAATGGATTCAGTCCGCGCCAAATAAATATGATGGAAATTGTGGATCGTTTGTTTTGTTTTTCTTTTCTTTGAAGAATCCAATTCCGCCATTGAAGCTTTTCTTCCTATTTTTGGCAATTTGGCATCAACCTTCATTCTCTTTTTCGGTTTTAAACCAACTTCTTCTATTTCAAATATATAAATAATATTGTATTGATTGGACACCCTCATAGTGCATAACATGATCACGATATATTTATTTTAATAATTACATGGCACCTTCATGTATGGGTGGATTACTTTGTTTCAAACATTGCATGTGAGAGTTTTTAATGCATGATGGAATACTTTACTTCAGACCTTCCATTCCATGTGGAAATTTTTTATAATGCTTTCCTTGTGCATAGTTATGATGACTTTAATTCCAATAATTTCAATCACTTAACTAATCTAGTTTTCTTTTTGATTAATTTTTAGAGGTGAAACGGACATAATCAACATAAAGTCATTAGATACAGTAGAGAATTAATTCCATGCGAATTCTCAATTAATGTTTAAATTATTTTGTACTGTAAATTCTAAGTAGTTTGCTTAATGTATCACTAATGATAATGTAACATGGCCCGTTGACCTTGAAAGGCAAGCAAAGTGACATGGTTGACCAACCACATACTAACCTTTATTGCTAAATTGATCCCACCTTTTCTTATCAAGCTCCAAAGTTCAAACTTAGGCAGAATACAATAAGGATTCTCAATATTGGCTTCTTTGGTGTTTGTTTTCAACCATATATTTTTACCATTTACATATATTTAGATTTGAACGAGTATTACTTGATTGGATGTTTGGGGATGAATAACAACATAAATGAAAGGTAGTTGATTGTATTACGTGTATAAAATTAAGAAGAAGAATATATGAAAATTGTGATCCAAACGGGCTATTGCAACTCACCATTCATTCGCCAATGTGATACAGCCCAATAAAATATCACGAGTTTTAAGATTCTTAAACAACCCAATAGAAAAGCCCATGGGCTGAGCCCAATTTCTAGGCTGCGTTAGAAAGGACTGATTCTGTGATGTAGGGATTTTACCTGCTATTGTAAGTCACCAATAAGTTATATAGGTTCTTTCTTTCCACACACATCCATTTCTATCACAATTATAATAGTTAATTATTTTTCTACCATAATAAATAATATTTTTTTTATCATAAATATAAAAAATTGATAAATTTACACCTGTATAAAACATAAATAGCATATTCCATTACATCAACCAACAACCTTACACTATATACATGTAAGTACAACAGTTATTTTAGACTTTTCATCTAAATTATTGTAAAAAAGTGACAAAATTATATGTTGTGGTAGAAAAATTAATTTTATTTGATTTTGTGGTGTAAATGACTATTATACCTCTTTCTTTTTCTTTTTTAATATGTGGGCTTATATTTATAAACTTATTATTCTAGGCTTATTAATTTGGTTTCTTTTGGTTTACATAGCATATACATAATTTAAATATAACACTATTTATATATATATATATATATTAATGCCAAAATTTTATTTTCAAATTAATCAAGTTAAATAATTTACTAGTGACGTATGATCTTTAAGTCTTAACCATTCAAGTTTGTATGCTATGTTTAAGTATATAACTTTACTGTAAGCGCTCAACTATAGTTAGTTTAGTAATTTTAAGTTCATACAAGCTAATTTAAAGTCATTTGGCATTCCATTTAATTTAAGTTCCAAACATAGAATTCTACATTATACAGATCAACTTTTTTTTAAACAATTTTTTAATCTATGATCTAAATTTTAAAATGAATTATTTTAGACTTCTGAAATATAATATTTGTTTTTTTGGATTGTAATAATTAATGGCAATCGCTTTCAGCTTTTCAAGTCTTTCAAAATTCAAAATTAAAACCGTTCTTTTATATATATATATATATTTTTTTTTGTCTATGAAAATGTCACATCATTGACTCTCTTTGTCTCACTCTTATCATGGCTCCAATCAAGTTACCCTATTCTTCCCTCCCTACTCCCTACTTTTTTGGTTGAAATTAATTTTGGGAATTTTTTTGAATTAGCCACGAAAGATATTTAGCTCAAATTCTTCCTACAATATATATATATATATATATTTTTTTTTGGTTTTTATATGTGCTAATCAAAAACACATTTACTAAAGTGTAGCATATTGTGTAGGTCTCTTGTAGTACTATAATATATAATTTCATGTTATATATATATATATATATATATACACACACACACATATTGCCATATTGGATATTGTAAATGACAAGAAATCAAAAAGTTTTTTTAAACCTCAATAAAAATTTTAATCGAAATAGAGAACATCTTAATCATCATACAGGAAAGAGATAAAGAATCCATATGAAAAATAGTACAATGGTTGACATTAATTTTTAACTACAATTTTTAGTGACATGTAAAAACACAACGTACTTATTTTAAAAAAATTTAGAGGTGTGACATTATGTAAAGTGTAATTGCACAATCTCAAACTAGTGTAATATATGATATAACTATACCGAGTCCAGTGGATTTCCTATTCATTAAAAAAAAAAAAAAAATCCTTATTACTTACTTTCTACGACTATTTTTGGTATTCTAAATTAAAAATGTTCGAAAAACAATTTTTTTATGTCAATGCTTTCAAAATATATTTGTTTATATGAAATTGGTGTATAGTAATCCCCTAGTTATGCTATGTCGTGGACTATATGGTTTGGTGGTGGGGACATGGTCCACCTATATTTCAGTAACAATGTTTTAGGTTATAAGTCAAAGGTGGATATAAAATAGTTTTGTTTGACACATTTGTTATCCATTATGTATTTTAATTCCATATCTTTCTCTAGATACATATCACAAGCAAATAGATTATAAATTCATACAATAACATTTACCCACTCTCCGTGAATGCAGTGTACATTCACAAATAATGTGATGCAAATGAGTTTATTTGAAATCATGACAATCATGAAACTATTATTTCAACTTTCATTTTGAAGTTTCATCTGATATTTGTATTATATTTCATACTCGAATTATATTAATTAATAAATATTATTTATACATGTGATATATGATGATTGTTTGAGAATATTCGATGAAATGCATGAAATAAATGGTTTTGTATGTGAAAATGTTTCTATTATAAACACGTTACATTAATGATTGATACATTAAATTGTACAGACAATCAACGACGGACGCATAGCTGGGCCAGGGTGGCACTAGGTCTTCCTAAAATTTGAAAAATCATTAAGAATATTTTGGTAAGTAAAATTACTTTTTTTATATATATGCTCAAAAACTTTACCAATAATGAGACAACTCTTCTATTTTGAGATTTCAAATTTCTTATACTCTTTTCTCTGCAGATCTTGCCCACAAGCCCACACCAATTTCAAGGTATATTCGCATTTTGATTATTTTCCTTTTGTTTTCTTTTTTGCTTCTGTTATAAACTTAAGTTTAATAGAGTTCATATGTTTTTCTCCTCTTTTTGAGTGGCTCAATCTTATATCATCAATTTCTCATTAAAAACACCTTCTTCTTTTTTTGAGTTTTAAGAAATTCTCTTTATTTAAACTCATAATTTACCTTTTCTGTTGGTCATCGACTTTGATTTAATTTATTTAATCATCAATTACTAAGGATGTATTCTCTTGGATTCATGAAGTATGAGGAGGTTGTGAAATTTGTTTATACTATTTTTTTGTTTTGTAATTGATCATCTATTATTTGCTTTAATTATGTGAATTAATTATTATGTATTGTCACATTGAGATGCAAGTAAAATATTAATTTTGGATGTTGTCATGTTATGATAATATATATTGATTTTATTGAACCTGTTACTAATGTATACTTTTAGGGTGTGTTTGCTTCAATTATTGATTATATACAAGGGATAATTAGTGGACTTGAATACATGGGATAAACTATCCACTCATCCCTATGAATAACCATATCACAAGATTAAGTAATACAATAATAGATCATTTTTATATCATGAGCTCATATTTTTCAAGCAAACAAATTAATTTTGTTGATATGATATATTATCAAATCTGACAAGAACAAGCAAACTGATAGAATTGTTGTACATTATTAAATTTTATTAGCTGGACTCTCGAGTTTAATTCTTAGATTTGTCACCGCACATGATTAGTAGAACTGTAGAAGAGTCGCCGTGATCATTATACTATCAATAATCAAAATTATTTTTACAAATTAATATATATATATATATATTTATTGTGAGTTGTAGATTTAATCATCTCACAAAATTAGGTTTGTTAGAAGAAGCTTTCAAAAGAATCTTAGTCTATATATGTAGTAGAAACACATAGGGGTGACTTGTGAAGTACGTAGGACTACAAAAAATGTTTGATGGATATTGAGAATTTGAATTTTAGCACAAATGAAAATTTGGATCTAGAACTTTGAATTCTAGACCAAACATTTTGCAAATGTTTATGTTTATTTTTACTAAGCACTTATGCAACTTTTTTATTTTAAACTCTTGAACTTTCAAACGTGATTTTACTAAGTTCTTCAATTGTTTTGTTTTACCATGCCGTGAACTTAATTTGAATTTTGTTTTAGCAAAACCCTTATATTTCAGTAGAGTTTTAGATTAACATAATAGAACAAAACATGAAAATTGAGAAGTCAAAATTGTGTGTAAAGTTAAACTAAAACACTGAACTATATTATTAAAAAAAAGAAGTTGGGGGCGAGGGTTTCGCCTTTTGCTACAAAAAAAGAAGTTGTTATTATTTTCTTATTTTCTTTGGTTTCAAGATTTGCTTGCGTAACTATCCCAGTCACACACACTGAGGCATTTTCACAAACACCTCTCTGTCAAGATTTTCTGTACCGAAAATGGCAGAGATTTTCTGAGCAAAATCAACCCAAAGTCAAAGGAAATGCTCAGGGTCCCAAGTCCCACAAAATTTTGCCTATAATCATCTTTTTTTACAATGGTACAAAGGAGAGAACCCATACAAATTTGACAACTTCTCTTCTGGTGTGTGCTTTTATTGTGTACTCTGAACAAAATGGTACAATGTATCTACAGCTTTTCACACAGTCCTTAATTAGCTTCGAGAAAAAAGCTGAAAGTGATTTGGCAAGAGGAGAGTGAGAGTTTGTACAGGTGTGTAATCTATTGCAACAGACCCTTAATTAGTCTGCTGAGTTCAAATAATATAAAATTTGACCACTCATAAAATATTCTATAATTGGTGTCAGCACTCAGCAGTAGCATTTCATGTTTGCACTTCACGTTGCTCTAGAAAGACAGGAGAGAGAAAGATGAGTAATTTACAGGTTTTGAGGGTTTGATTGGGGGAAGTGGAGATTTTGAGTGGTTTTTTGAATTTGAGAAGGTTTGTTGTTTGAGTAACTTTCAAGGAACAATTAAGTAGAAACTTTTCTTTTCTTCTTCCTGTGATTATTACTCATAATTACACTTTTTCTTGAATTTTTTATGTAATCATGTGTTATTTGACTGGGATAATGTGTGAATTTGAGTATGTGAAAGAAATGAGAGTGCTTTTGCTGTGAGATACTTGAGTTTCTGATTGGTAGATGTGGGAACCTTCAATTATTTTACTTCTCTTTTTTTGAAAACCTTTTCCACTGATTTTGTCTGTAAATTTCTTTTCCAACCTCCCCATTTTTTAAAACTGTTTCTTGCTGTCATGCCTTTTTGTCTTTTTACACTTCCTCACGAGGTTCTGTCGGATACTTTTTTTTTTTCAAATTGAATAAATGAGAAAAGGGATTTCAAAAAGATCCAATTTTTTACATTATCTTAATGCTTGATCCCTTGTCCAAATTCCTCCCTCCCCAGTTGGTGTTTTTTGGTACTTTCTCCATTTCTCATGCTCATGACATGTTCGACACTATTTCTCAGTGAAAAGCTGTAATCTTTTCCTTGTCACAGCAATCTTGAAGAAATGGGAAAAGCTACGAGGTGGCTGAGAGGGCTACTTGGAATGAAGAAAGGTAAAGAAAATGTGGATGATAATTCAAATTGTAGTGAGAGAAAGGAGAAGAGAAGGTGGAGCTTTGCGAAATCTGGGAAAGATTCAGAGGGATTGAATCGGATTCCGGTGGCTGACTCAGGGTGGCTGAGGCCTTACATTGGTGATTCTGAGAAGGAGCAAAACAAGCATGCAATTGCAGTGGCAGCTGCCACCGCCGCCGCAGCTGATGCGGCTGTTGCCGCTGCTGAGGCGGCGGTGGCGGTGGTCAGGCTCACCAGCCAGGGTAGAGGAGCTCTGTTTTCTGGTGGTAGGGAGATATTGGCTGCTGTTAAGATTCAAACAGTGTTTAGAGGTTTCTTGGTATGTTGGATTTCATGTTCTTCTTTTCATTTCTTGAATTCTTTTATTATTATTATTATTATTATTGGGAGCTTAATTCATGGTATTAATATCGTTCCTGATTTCAGGTTGAAACAGTTGCTTTTCTTCTTTCTTTCTGTATGCCTGTCTAATTTCAAAATTATATGATGATGATGAATGAAGGATAGATGATTTTGAAAATCTAACATTTTATTCTGTCATTTTTCATATGCTACTATTTTCTGGGATCTCTGCCAAGTTTGAAATTTCAAATGTCTGTATTTTTCCTGCAATTCTTGCATTTGTTAATTTGATCTGAGTTCATCATTTTGGCAGGCCCGGAAAGCACTAAGAGCTCTGAAAGGGCTGGTGAAATTACAGGCCCTTGTTAGAGGCTACCTTGTAAGAAAGAGAGCTGCTGCAACTCTTCACAGCATGCAGGCTCTTTTCCGGGCCCAACTCTCCGTTCGCTCCCAGAGGGCCCGTCAAACGATCGACAATGACTACCGAACCCAACCTGAAATGAGATCCAGAAAGTCTATTGTAAGAATGAAATCCGGGCCCTTGTTAAGTTTCAGGTTCCATGATTGGTTAATTGAGAACTAATTAAAGTCTCTTTGTTCAATTTGCAGGAGAGGTTTGAGGAGCCTAGGTGTGAATTTCATAGCAAAAGGCTATCATCTTCTTATGATCCCTCTTTTACTGCATTCAACGAGAGCCCAAAAATAGTGGAAATCGACACCTACGGGCCCAGATCAAGATCAAGGAGAATGAGCACTTGCAGTGATCAATACTACCAATCTTTAGCGTCCAATCTTCCATGTAGAATCCCAAGTCATCTGTCTATCCCCGATCATCGCCACCTTCAAGATTTCGAATGGGGACCCATCCAAGAAGACTATAAGTGTGCAACGGCACATAACACTCCAAGATTTGGTTGCTCGGGCCGGGCCAATGCCCCAGTCACACCGGCCAAGAGTGTATGTGGGGACGGCTTGTTTAGGCCGTTGTACTCAAATTGCCCCAACTATATGGTGAATACACAGTCATTCAATGCGAAGCTGAGGTCGCAAAGCGCTCCGAAGCAAAGGCCCGAACTGGGCCCGAGGAAGAGGCTGTCGTTGAATGAAATAATAGGATCAAGAACTAGCTTCAGTGGTGTTAGAATGCAGAGATCATGCACTCAAGTTCAAGAGGATCAAGAATTTTAGTTTGTGTTAAGTGTGATGGTGAAAAGAGATAGAGACCCATGGTTTTGAAGTTTGTTGTTGCATAGATTCCGACTTTTGTCTATAGAGAAATATGGAACTAACATAGAAATTATCTATGCCTTTCTTTTTCCAATGCTTCTGTTGACAATTAATAGAAATAATGTGTACATTTTTTTGACAAAGTTGTGTGCATGAAATGAAAGTGGTTTGAGTTACATTTCCAACTTCATAAATTATATAAAGTACATGTCCAATTAATCTAATGAAATTTGAGACACTGAATATATTTCTTAAAAAGACAGTTTAAATAGCAGATTAGTACATAAACTTCACATAATAGAAGTTTTGAAATGCAAAATATGTATTATCCACAATTTATACACTTGCTGCATGAAAATAAATCTTAAATACAACTTTTAAAAATATTTAATCTAATATATTTTGAAATGTGACAAATGTTTTTCCCGCTCAAGTCGTATGTTGAATTAAAAAGCCCACCCTTATTTAGGAAGGCACAATTTCCAACCTTTTTTTTGTTTTCGCAAACATAGGAACAATTGGCCTTCCAACATGAAAAATTCTTTTTCTTGTATGATGTGAATTTATTCCAAGTACCATATTTAGGAATATTCTTCTGTTTTTACAACAACTGTAGTGATTTCAATTTTTTGTCCTATTTTAACCTCAATTTTGCAATATTTGTTGCAGTTTTGTCCACAAGTATATTGGATTATTTCTTGGAATTTAGTATTTTAATATTGTAAGTGAATCTTATGGGTATATTGTCAATGTCATTAGTACTATTATGTGTAACATATGTTACTATGTAGTACAAACACGAGATTGGATAAAGACACTACCACTTCATAATATTTATGAACATTTTTGGATGAGACGAAGCTCCAGCCGATCAATTCATTACACCTTGCAATGCAATCAAGTTATCCATTTCTGTATCTTTTAAATGGAATTATATCTTACAAGAGACTGTCTCAATATTTATTATAATTTCATATTGTATCGTATGATACAACTTTTAAATATACCTACAATTGTTTTAATAATAACATTTATACACTTTTTACATTTTTTTGAGAAATGCAATGTAAGATAAAATAAAATGAACAAAAGTGCAATGTGTATTTATTGACGATAATTTCTTATGGCCCTTACATAATGATATCAATGGGTCAGATTGGATCGGGTATGAGTTGGTCTCCCACACATAGTCCACACTCTACATTACCCCCCACCCTATTTATTTAGATAGGATTCGAGTAATACCCATTTTATAATGCGGTATCTGTTTATAATTTAAATTTATATATATAATATATAATGTATTTAAAAAATATAAATTGTATATATTATGCTAATATTTTTGTTGATACATTACTAATTACTAATTACTCATTTATAATCCATAATACAAAACTATAACACACATGCAATATGTATATGTTATATATATGTATATATAATTGGGTATAGGAGAAGGGAACTCGAGTATTGTCATTAGTCATTAGCTCCCCAATCGATACTATCGTATACCGTCCCATCATATAATCTTTGATTATTCGTTAGATAATCTCACCCGATTTGATAACTCCACATGTGCGGCAAAAGGGAAAGGAAATATCTCAACCGTTCTTATGAATAAAAAAACCATTGTAAATGCTGTAATAAATTGATAATAATGAATAAATAACTCTGTATTAGTGTAAGTTTTCTTTTTAGAATTTTTTTTTTATTAAATCCAAAACAAAAGTAGAAAAAAGAGCTCGGCTGCAGCATATATGTTGTTTTTTTTTTTTTTGTGTGTGTTATATTATATATGATGTGTCATATCATTATATACATATAACTGCACCAATAAGATAAATATAAGAAAATACAATAAAAAAAATAAATTATCTAATGTAAGATGAAAGACTAAAAAGAAAAGTGTATATATATATATATATATATTATTTCATGTTTTTTTTTATATACTAAAAACTAATAGGAATAATGTATTTCCTTTTCTATAAACAAAAATAAAAAAAGCAAAGTAAGATTCTCATTTCCGGAAAAGTACAAAAAACACCAGTTTTTATCTTTTCTTCTCTTTTTCACCCCCCAACAATTCTTTGAACTTTAATGCAAACTTTTCATATTATAGGCCATATAATTAGGCAAGCTTTTAGGTTTCGAGGGTGACACGTGGCGCTTGTGGGACTCAAGATTGAAGACTAATAGTGAAGGATTATTGGTGAAAATTAGGTCCAAAATTTTCATGAGTAATGATTAGGAGCTGGAGTTGATTTGATTGATTTATGGAGGATTTCTTGATATTTGTGAAGCTCTTCTTGCTTGCATCATCTTTTCTTGGAATTCTACATGACATAAAAATTGTGAGGTTGTTGTGGTAATTGTGCTTTCTTTGAATGCTTTATTACCTCCCCCAGCTACAGTACCCTATACCTATCTATCTATGGTGGCCTTTGGTTAAAATTTAAATGCATCTGGCTTCTCTAAATTGCCCACATTCTTTTATGATAATGCCATTGTGGTCCTATTCCTATACACTATTTCATCACACTAATGCTGTTTATAAATGGTGCATAAATTCTATTTTAGGAGTGAAAAAGCTTTTACACATACAGTCAATTATGTATAGACGTGTTTAGTTAATGTGTGATGAATCAATTTTGTGCAACACATATAGTATATGACCTGTATTTCACAATCTTTAACATGAATGCATGATAATATGGCTAGGTTGAATCTAAACTCAATTAATGTACGTTTTTAAAATTTGGAATGGCATCATATTTGAACTTCTTGTTTTCTTTTATGTGAAGTTATAATAATTATAGTTATTCTATATGGTATTATGAGATATTAATTTCAAAAACTATCTCATAAAAAGTTTTAAAAAGTAATATATTTATATGCATGATATATGCTTTTTTTCTTTTCGAGAAAAAAATTAAAAGATACTTTTTAAAGTTTTATAAAATATGTTTATTGGACCCAACCCATCTGGCGAAAATCCAAAAAGGATCCTTGAACTTTAAAAGGAGTATAGGACGTATGTGGAGATTTGATAAATTCACGCAAAAAATTAAATTCCTTTTATATAAAATAATTTTGTAATCCGTACATTTTTTTTTTTTTATCCTTCAAAACACAATTTTAATATATACTTTGCTAATATAAAATTAAGTTTTTCATAATCATTAACTCACTACAATGTTTGAGATTAAGGGAAAAAAGAAAAGCAAAAAGAATCCAAGTATAAGAAGTAATTAAACTAAAAGACACTTGTATGAGGTTAAGGCTTTTATAATAGAATATAATTAAAGTAAAGTTTGAAACTGGAGCAGTGGGATTAATTAAGAATTAACCCCAAGTAAGTGGCATGTCTCATTTAATACAAACATTGATCACCAAATTTCTACGAAACCTCTTACTCCGAGAATAACAAGCTAATGCTGTCGTCATCTTATCCCATTTTTCCAAGAGATTGAAGAATAAAGATTTGAACCCTAGCATTAGAAAACATTATCTAGCTATCTAGGTAGAGTTGTAATTAAGAATTTATTAATGCACTACGCAGAGTTGTTTATGAGAATCGAGGATATGTATGTACTAGCTATTCTTTTGTACCAACTAGTTTGAAAAAACTTTGAACTTCGAAACGAGGATGTGGAATTTATCAAAAGGGAATTTTGAAATTTGAGGCTTTGTTTTGTTGTTAATTTAGATATGTATTATAGAAATTATATCGAATGAATGGTTCATTTATATATAACTACACTGTTAGTCTGTTGCAACATATTTTTGTGTTGGCTAATCTTTGTCAAAACTAATTTTTCATTCATTTGTTTCCACTTTTTGCATATTAAATCAATAATTTTGCAGGATTTAACTGGCCACCCTACTGGACGTCCACATCATATAGCCCAAGTTTAAGTTATTGGGCTAAACTTATAAATTTCTTAAAACATTTTATGAGATATTTAAAAGTTAATTTATTTTTAAAAAGTGTTTGGTAAGATTTTTAAAAACAAAATCTTGTTTCATCTTAAACTAACTTTAAGCTTTTTTATAAGTAAGATAGTTTGTAAAACATCAAGATAATATATATTTTGAAGTATATTGGAATGAAAGTAATTATTTTCGAAATGGACTTTTATGGTACTAATTTTGTGAAAAAGTGCTTCTACACTTCCATAAAAATTAGGTAAACACACAATTCAATAATCATAAGTCTCCACAGGGTCCTTCCCTATCCTCTCTACAAGAAATGTTAGAATTTAGAAAGAAAATCCAATTTCATTTCCTCAAAATAAAAAATCCATAGTCACTATTTTACACTTTTCTGGAATGGGCTTTCAGAAAAATCATTTATTCCAAAAGGCTATTTAAAAATAACCGCCAAACAGATAACATGTTCGTAGATTAAATTTTACACCTAGAAGTTTATTTGAATTAAATTACAAAAAACTCTACATTATCTATCCTATTTGTTTATTTGAAACAAAAGAGTAGTTTATCATCTAAACTTCCCTTACCAATCATGTGGGAAAAGGCCCCTAAAATACCAAGCAATTACAAATCCTACTCAACTTTAAATGCTCAAAACTTCACTCCTAGGAAACAAATGCACTCAAACTAGTTCTTCATGCATTATTCAAATTTGAGACACCAACCTATGAACTTGGAAAAAGGAATCATTGATATGAACACCAAGAAGAATAGAGAATTCTAAAGGCCTTGATCGATGAGGTAGTCTCCCATCTTCTCAACAACTATGTTACATTGTCCTGGAGTCATGGGTTCCTCATAGATACCGAAGACCAGAGCTTGTGCCGTTTTCTTTATAGTTACACCACCAGATCCCTATATTAATCATGATTAAACACATTTTTATCAAGAATGTAAGAGAATATGTCATAGTTGTATTAATATTGAAATGAAAAATATAGAATGGACTCCCAACAAGGTGGACTGGGTTCCATCTAGTATAGAGCTACAGAATTAGCACAACTTAAACACTTTATCATAAGCCTAAGATATTGAAAGATGATTAAGCTAAAAAAAGTGGGGAAAACCTTCAAATCATGGATGGAATGAGAATTCTAATTTCTGGAGGCAAGATTGAATTTTATTCAAGAACAAATAATAAGAATATAATTTGATGAAACCCAAATTCAGTCGGTTGTGAAAGAAACAAAATCATTTTCAACTCAAGTTTTGCTTTCTTAAGTTTAACTCTGTTTTAGCCAAAAGAAGTAAATATATACATATGTCCGTCCTTATGTTTCTTGAGGTCTACAAAAATGAAATGGCTGATTATCATAATACGGGCTAATATAGATAGAACGGCCCGTTTCTTAGTCGTGCTACGAGAATGAAGGGTAAAAATATCAATAAAAACTTTATCCTGCCTAATGGATAAAAAGTGGTTTGTTTTTTTCTTTTGGCTGGTGGCTAACAAAGAAAACACAGTTATTCATAGTAGTTCAGCTTATATAGATTGTTGGGGAGCAATAATATTCATGAGACAAACATGTTCCAAAAGAAGAATTTTATAAATTTGTTAATGATCAGCAAAGGGTGATCATGCATTCAAGAATATCATGATTTCAGATAACCATGCATTGTAGCAGTAGGCTTTATACACTTTCGTGATCTCCATAATTTAATTTTTTGAAGCAATAATTATTAAGACACAAACATAATAATAGAGAGAAGAAGAAGAAGAAGAACCTTCTTTCCACGAACTACAGCACCAGGCTCTCCTTGAATCACCATATACTTATTGCCTCCAAGGAATAACCCCGTTGGAGCAAGAAATCCAGGCTCATCGAAATCCTTTGCAATGTTTGAAATCTCATCTGCTTTGTACTGCACACATCAATTTATCAGCACTGATTCAACAACATTAGGACACTATTGATCCAACAGAGGATTACACATCTTGCATACATTATCCATGTCAAGATTTCGACAAACATTACACTAGATTAATCTTATATATGTCAAGCGTTATCTTATATATGTAGCAATGTAAGATATCTCCACATTACTGATCATGTGGCAAGTTTAACAGAAATTTGACGGATCTGTCAAATGAGAGTAACCCAAATTGATAATGAATATCAAATTACACTTGAGAACAAACATAAAGGCCAAATTGCTACATTGCCATCATATACTTAGTAGCATCAGAATCATCCCTACCAAAGCTAAGATTGTTTATTCAATCTGATAATTATTCCCATGGCAATCGCATCTTACAAAGAAAAAGAGGCAACGTGAAGAAACATATGAAACAGAGAAAAAACAAATCTGAAAAGGGAATGGTGATGAGAACCTGGGGGAAGGCGGAGCTCTTAGCCCAAACGTTGCCGTCAAGGCCAATGATGGCGGCGGCGTTGAGATGAACGCCGTCGACGTCGCACATCAAGTGATCGTCGACGTAACTCTGCCATGACCCAGATTCGGCTTGAGCATTCATTTTCTCTCTCTAAATTTGATTATTATTTACCCAACCTTTCTTCGTCTCTTTATTTTCCAATCCAATCCAATCCTGGCAAATAAATACTGCCCAAAAGAAACGAACTCGTATATATGGTATGTGTGTGCGTGTTTATAGATAGTAAATAAATAATACTTCATTTGTTCCGTGAAAATAGTTCATTTCTTGGCTTTATTTATTCTTTTCTTTTTCTTTCTTCTCTAATTTGTACAATGTATTATTTCTTCAAACTGTATTGGATTTTCTTTTCTTTATATAGCTCCATACTTAATGTTCTTTAATATTAACTATTTATATGAGTAAGTAATTGAGGGTCTAATAAATAAAATTGTGAGACGTTGATTTTATTTATTTAAATTAAATTGGTTCATAAAGGAAACCATCTTTATGAACAAATGGAGTAATATAAAATGTATTTTCACATTGTTCTACATCATTAAGACATGTTTCCTCTTACTCCTAAAATTAACTATATGGGTGGGACTATCCACACCCCACCCATTTCTAACCACACCCCAAATTCTATTCCTACCCCATTTATAATATCTACATCATAAATTATTTCTTAACACACCCCAAATATTTCCTGATTTACCCTTTGACTTAAAACAAAAAAAAAAACCTAAACAAACAAAAAAAAAAGCAAGTCGAACGATACTAACTTGCAAACATCGAACAAGAAGAAGGATAGGAAAGTTTTGAAGATCGTCGAACAAATTAGCACTCCCTCGACTTCAGAAATCGAACATACTTCTATGGACAATCCAAATACGTCTGTACCAGGTTCGATTTTTATCCAAATCCCAATTTTTAAGAAATTTTGAATCTTGAAAAAGTTATGTAAATTAGATTGATATTAGAGTCAAAATCGAATCAATTTTATTGTGGAAAAATATAATTGTAGTTTATTATACGAAAATATTGTGTTTTTGATGCTGAAAATCGCACGAATTTTGAGTTTCTGTTGTTGGCGTGTTCGAATCTGGTTCTTCGAAATATAGCAGTGTGTTCGACTTCAATTGTTTGAACATCACCCCATCGGTTCGACACTGAAAATTCGAACACAATTATATGTGTTCGACTTGCGAGTATCGAACACGGCCAGAAATTTCGATACATGGAAATCGAACATTGATTAAAAAGTTCGCCTATAAAAGTCGAACACACTGGATGAGTTCGAACATTCATAGTCGAACACTCTTGATTGTGTTCGAACTATGTTAGTCGAACAGTGCTGTTTTTTGCAATAGTTCAATTTTATTTTCGTCTCTCTTATTTTTAGTTATTGATACTACTTGCAGGTGGCCAAATCTACATGAGGAAGAAGAACCGACCAACGGCTTCTGAAAGAAAACGAAGAAATGAAGAGCTTGTTTCCACTACTGAACACGTGAGAGAACACTTGTATGATCATTCGGTGGAGGACGAAGTAGCAGTTGAAACTGAGGGCTTCATGAACGAGCTCCCTGAGATAGATACAGATATGAATTTGCCTGTGAATGAGGAAGAGGCTGTGAATGTGGAAGAGGCTGTGAACGAAGAAGAGGCTGAGAGCGATGTTTTGACCGGTCCCCATCCTGGTGGACCCATTAACCCTATCTTGATTCCGAGTTTCAAGACCCACGTTGCGTCGAAGATTTGGTTCAATCAGGAAAGAGTTGTGCTTAAGTTTTGGTGTCACACCACGAAGATGGAGTCGTGGAAGCTAGATGGCGTATCTGATGATTGGAGTCGTTTGATATCTCGTACTAAGCTGTATGGGCTCCCGTTCATATCTTCTAAAAATCCGAACAAGAATCTCATCTGTGCATTCATAGAGCGTTGGCATCCGGAGACGAATAGCTTTCACCTGCCGTTTGGTGAGATGACCATCACGCTAGATGATGTATCTTGCATTACCGGCCTTCCAGTGACGGGCCTACCAGTTGTATTACCTGACGTGAGGAGAGAACCCTCTGCAGTCTTGATGTCTACATATCTGGGGATATCAGTGGACGATGCGCAGGAGGCCCTTGGGATTGTAAGAGGCTCGTCAGTTAAGCTTGAGTGGCTGCGCGAAAAATTTAGTCAGGATATGAGTAGTGAAGACGAGTCCACCAGATTGTGTGCAGCCAGGGCATATCTCTGGTTTGTGCTTGGTTGCACCCTTTTCTCAGATAAGACTGGCAACAGAGTTTCGACTGATATCTTGAGAATGGTATGTAATGTGGGCAAAGTACGTAAGTATGCATGGGGGGCTGCTGCACTGGCTTTTCTTTATCGTCAGTTGGGATTGGCATCTCGTTACGGCGTGAAGCAGATGTCGGGATACTTCACATTGCTTGAGGTAAGAAACGTTTAACCTTCATTTAAGGTATTTTAAGTATTTATTTCATTTTCATAATATTGCTAACATGTTTTGTGTTGTAGGCATGGATATACGAATATTTTCCCATGACAAGGCCAACTCACAATGTGAACTTTCGAAGCGGCCATCCATTAGCCACTAGGTGGGCCCAACAAGCACCTGCCGGACCTTCTATTGATCGTATAGTTGCATGGAGGGAGATACTAGACACATTGTCACCGAGTAATGTAAGTGGAAAACATTTTGTATCTGTGAACGTTTTTGTACTTAAATGTTGGTTTTAAATGTTCGTGAATGTTTGTGAATGTTTGTGTACTTAAATTGATGCAGGTTGTTTGGACTCCTTATGCTGGGATAAGGGATGTGTACCCTCGTGAAGCTGTTACGTTCTATGTTGGATGCATTAGTGCATTTGACATAGTTGAGCCATTCCATCCCGATCGTGTCTTGCGACAGTACGGTTATGTGCAAACGATCCCTGACATGCCACTCATCCCAAGTAATGTGAAAAGAGGGAGTACAGGTGCTAGATACAAGGTGGCCTTCCATTTGTTGGGCAACTACTTCACGGCGTGGAGCAGTCATTTGTTGCCAGTGGATCATCTTGGTGCAGCTGCGGTGCCTGCATGGGAATGCTCGGCAGATTACTTAGAATGGTATTATGCAATGTCTCATCCGAGGGTGCAGAATCCCGACAATATCTCCAACGTTGCTGGTGCCACATCTTCTCGAAATCCACAACCCTTGGAGATTTTACACACGGCACGTGCTCACCTCGATCCATTGGTGGCAAGGTGGGCCTGTCGTGATCCTGACTTATCCCTCGACTTTGTGATGCCGATTGTCGAGAGCGTATATGCTTCTATGAGTCTGAATGAGCCTTCTGAGGGCGAGCCCTCACGAAGGCCGCAAGTTCGGCGTAATAGAAGTCGTAGAAGTTAGTCATTCCTTGGAATAAGTTTTAGATACTTTGTATTACTTGATGGATTCATTGGGTTTTTTGGAAAGTTATGGATATCTCAAGTTATGTTTGAGGAATGGTATTTATTAGTTTCCAAATGTTTGAGTTGTGAGACTAACTTCATGTTGTTATTAAGAATAGATGGTATAGAATCTTGATTCAAAAATTTGAGGTATCATGTGGTACTAATGGGAGGTATCGGTGCGCCATCTAACATTTCGACTTGTTATCGACATTGTAACAATTACAGTATTAGTGGATAAACACTAGATTTAATAGAACCGTTCGAAGCTGGGAAATTTGAATTGAATTCGTACTGTTCGATTTTAAAAATCGAACGTATCAATAAATGTTCGATTCTGATATGTCGAACAACTCTGAACGTGTTCGATTCAAATAGTCGAACACTTAGTATTGTGTTCGACTCTTAATTGTCGAACGGATAGACCAATGTTCGAACACCAAAGTCGATCTTTATGTACGACGTTCGAAATCCATAGTCGAAAGTATTTCATTGTGTTCGAATTTAATTAGTCGAACGCTTACTGATGCGTTCGACTTCATGATGTCGAACGTGTGTTAGTCTGTTCGATTTTGTGTTATTGAACGTTGCTAGCAAGTTTCGATTTCGATATGTCGAACGGTTCGTGTATTTTCGACTTGTTGGTTCGAACAGTAGGGAAAAAAGTGCATATCAATGAAATAACCTAGCACAAAAATCCAAGATCAAGCTACACATGTCATTATCCGTAAAACACAAACAAAACATCATCGAACACTAAAATTACATCATAATACATTGTAGTCAAGTTGATCCACTGTTCCCAATAACACATAAGATACATAAGATACACAACATCATAATACATAAGATTCACAACATCTAGTCACTGTCAATAATATCCAGACTCGCAACACCTATGGATTCACTATCACATTTTACCATATCGTTGTATTTCGTCAGTTGTGCTTGGTAGATAAGTGCCCATCCATCGGCACATGGATAGTGATATCCGTACCATGTGGTACTAATAGGAGGTATCGGTGCGCCATCTACCATTTCGACCTGTTATCGACATTGTAACAATCACAGTATTAGTGGATAAACATACACTAGATTTAATAAAGAAGCTATAATGTGAAACAATTACCCTAATGAAATGGTTGTTTCCAACAAGTGCCATGCATGCTAATTGAGGATTCGCCGGAACCGGTGTTCTCAAAGGTAGAAATGTCAGACTTTGCTGGGGAGAAATATGCACGAAAGCCATATTATATCTTGATGCCGCCAAGTTGTAAGTTTCCGGAAAAATAAACCAATACTTCGTGTCGTATACTTCATCACGGAAACACCTCAACATCTCTAACATCTTCTCAACCCTTGTCGCATCCAACCAAACAGTTGCATATAGCGATGTAAATTCCTCCAACTCTTTTATCAGATCATCACGAACTTTTCCCCACGAGTACTCACCCCATCCTAGGGCGTGTGAGACACATCGAAAGCCACAATGACCGTCACCTTTCACATCAATTGTTTTTGACACGTAAGTTCTCCATTGAGGAGGGAGTAGCTCCACAAGTGGAGTGCTGGATGGATTACGCCGCGATCGACGTTGGACAGGTTGTTTTTCCCTTCGTGAGGTAGTAAACATCGGAGCAACTGACGAAGGTCCAGATAGTTGAATAGTATTATCAACTGGTGAACAACTATCAATAACCGAACCCACATACTCGAATGCACTCTTATCTCGTTTGGTGGACTTATCTTTACGACTTTTAGCCTTGCTAGGACGACCCCGAACACGGGTATGAACCTCAGGTTCAAGCAACGATGATGTCCTAGGGGTTGAGATCTCTCGGAGTCGTTTGAGCATCAGTAATCTTTGGGATTCATTTGCAGACTCGAAGATGTTGTTAATATCACCCACAATCTCCTGCCATCGACTTCCAAGATCATGAGCAATATGAGTCTCTGAGCTTGAAGGCTCACAATCTAATTTCCTCCAAAACCTGTCAACCATGTCCAGGGTGATTGGTGCACCGCTTAGTTTCAATACAGCAAGTTCATGGGCACACGGCAACCCACAGGTTCTTCTCAAAACACATCCACACAATAACGAATCAACACCACATGAATCTGCACCCTCAAGCTCTTCATAAATCTTGTGCAGAGCAGCATGTGAGACCAAACCTCTGATAATCTTGAAAATGAAGGACTTATAACGGTGGTGTATCACATTCAGACTTTTCTCAAAAGATGCTTTGATTGTATTGTGAGATACAATCAACAAGCCGTGAATTCTTTCCCAAGATATTTCAAAGTTCGACTGACTCGTACCAAGTTGTTTCTTCAGTCTTGAATGTGCACTCTCCGCTCTGTGAGAGTGAGTACAAATAATAAGATACACCAAGTGCAAAAAATAATAATGACATTACCTACTTTAAAAGACAATTGATAAACGAATTTATTATCTTAAATAGACGTACCTACTAGTTGTTGTATTGTCAAAATGCATGACATTATTAGTCCAACAAGACACAAACTTCTCCTTATAAGGTGTTATCCAATTGTCAATGACATAATTAACGGCATGAGGGTGGTCGATGTAATCCTCCTTCAATCTACGCATCAACTCATCAAACTTCACTTTGTCTTCAGCGATTATCAATGAATTCCATGAGTTGTTAAATGAATCCCACTTATCCTTCTTCGTATGAAACATTGGTCTGCACTTGGTCAAAATGTTCTTACTGATATGCCACCGACATAACAATTGTTTCGCACTCGGAAACGTAACCTCTATCGCATTCATCAATGCGATCTCCCGATCAGTAACAATCACTTGAGGTAGTGTTGATTGATCCATTAAACCCTTCAAAATTGTGAGCGCCCAAATATAATTTTCTTGACGTTCTGCCTCTAAATAAATACATGCCACCGAGAATGTGATATCAGTGGATGTAATCCCAACAATCTCCAAAAGAGGCATCTTGTACCGATTGGTCTTGTACGTACAGTCCATCAATAAAACAGTAGGAAATGCACGCAACAACTCGACACTGGTTGGGTGAGCATAAAATAAATCCTTGACCCTGTCCGTCTGCTCACATCTCTTGGCGAGATAATAATATTCATGGTGTTTCAATTTCTCCAATAGAAATTGCATCTGAGAACGACCTCCGTGCTCAACAATTCGATGTTTATGACGAGCATTGTAAATGGTCTTCAGCGTCGACTGATTATCAATAAAGGTTTCTTTCAAACTGCTCAAAATTTCTTTCGGTTTTGTGTTATTTTTTGACAAGTCAAACACATACCGATCTTCAAAAGATGTAAGTCGACCGGCAAAAGAGTGCCCAACCAAGGAAAACCCCATCGGGTGATTATGAACACCCGATAAAACTGCAAGTGACCATTGGCCTTCATCCAATTGAGTCCCCTTCAAGAGAAATGGACAGTCACACTTCTTCGTACCGGTAAGTCTCTCTCTAGAGCTTGTCCTTTCAACAACATGATTTTCAAACACCAAATTATTTCTTTGCGATTTTGGTTTAGATGGCTTGTACTTGCCACTTCTTTCACATCCCAAAAACACTCTAGGCCTCCTACCACTTTCAACTCCATCTGAGCGTTTTACTAAAACCACCATATTAAGCCTATGCGCTACTCCTCTTACCCATTCCACCAAAGAAGTGCGACTATCAAAAAGGTTGGCCGTGGAAAACTCAATTGTGTAATCTATTACCTCATACATTGGATCATTCTCATGATCATCGATGGGATTCACCACACTTAGTTCCGTGGATTTTGAGCCATTTTCCTAATAAACAATTCAAATAGAAGATAATAAACATATTGTTCAATGACAAATATAAAAAAAAAACTTCAATAAACTACTGTTCAACTTCAAAAATTGAACGTTACTAAGACTGTTCAACTTTAAAAATCGAACACTACTAAGGATGTTCAACTTCAGAAAATCGAACACATATGAGGTTGTTCAACTAATAAAAATCGAACACACATAGTAGTGTTCGAACAATAGACATCGAACACTCACAGTAGTGTTCAAACAATAGAAATCGAACACTCATGGAGTAGTTCGAACAATGATGTTCGAACAACTTCAAAGAAGTTCGACTTTTGAAGTCGAACACACTTACTATTGTTCGAAGTCTATGTGTCGAACACTCTTCAGCCCGTTCGACTTTTCCAGGTCGAACGGTACTGTTCCAGCGGGATTTTCGAACATTCAAATTAAAACTCGATTTTTTTTAATACACTACTAAAAACAGTTTAAAATGTAGTAGAAATCTTACATTGCTCGTTTCAAATGTATCTTCCCGTTCCATAGACATTTCAATCGAGAATTCTTGTTGGGTGATATTTTAGGGTTTAGAAATGAGATGAAATCTTTGATAATGGTGGAGAAGAAATGAGTTTTTCAAACATGAAGGAGAAGAAGAGGACTATGGGGTGTGTTTAGAAATTATGGGGTGTGGTTAGTAGTTTAAATTATATGTGGGGTGTAGTCAAAGGGTATTTTAGACATTTAATATATAATTACTTTTCAATTAATTAAATTTGGGGTGTGGTTAGAAATGGGTGGGGTGTGGATAGTCCCACCCTAACTATATTTGTAATCCATGTTAATACGCAAGTCAACTAATTTCTTGTAAATTGGTAAAATTGCACTTTTGCATAACTTTTTGCAATTTTGTGGAATGAATCTTTATGAAACTGCTTTAATGTATAAGGCAGTGAAGTTCCATCTCACATAATTTTATCTATGAGATGGTATCGTGTAAGTTTTTATGAAATTATACACAATTATTATATTTTCAGAATTTAATAAAAAAAGATTCATGAAAAGTATAAATTATTTTGTTTTTTATTTATTATCATTATGCATTTTGTTTATATATAATTTAGTGATGTCAGATGTGATAAATTCAATTTGACAAATACGAATAATTTTTCATCTATTTATCACATTCATATGAAAATTATTAGGAATGTTAAACGGGCCAGCTCGTTTAAAAAAAAATCAGGGTTAGGGTCAAATACTTCTAACCCGTTTAAATTTACTCGTTTAACCCGAAGCCCGTTTAGCTCGAAGCTTGTTAGAGCCCGTCCGACGATTAATCGGTTGGCCCGCTAGCCCGTATTATTTAAATTTTAAAATTTGATTATTTTTTAAGTTTTAAGTATATAAAATATAATATATTTGTCCAATTATATGTGTATTATCCTAAATTTAATGTCTTCAAGATTTATAAGAATTAACTATATGAAATAAATAAAATAATAACAATATAACACCTATATATTATATTATTCAAACACTTAGCCATGCGTACAAATAACAAGTTTGCTCATATTTTTTTGCAATTTATAGTCATTTTTTCAATAGTTTCATCTATAAATTGTAACAAGTATAAAACTCTCAATGATAATCTAACTTAATGATATTTTTTTGCAATCTATAACATTTAATTTTATATGTGAATTTTGAAAGTTATGTATATTTTAACTCAAAAAATTATATTTAAAATATAAATATATTTTTTATTAATATTCCAATAATAACTCGTTTAGCCCGAAGCCGTTAGGATCAGGTTCTAATATTCGAGAACCGTTTAATCCGAAATCTGTTTAACCCGAAACCCACTAAAACTAACCCAACACCGTTAGGGTTAGCCCGTTTAGAATCCCAAAAAAATTATAACATGAATTGAAACTCTAATAAATTCATAAATAGATAGAAGAAAGTCATAACTCATTCATCCGCTTGTTACTTAAATATGACACAAGATAAATATTCCTTGAGCAAAAGAGTAAAATATTTAATGGCATTTTCTTTAGTAACAGCGCATAAAAACCAATCAATAATAAATGAATTAGTATAAAAGTATGATAATTCATTGAGTCCTTGAAAGAATAAGAAACTTTTTCTTTAAAATCCTTTTTTTTTTTTCTTTTTGGAAAGAAAAAATGAAGGAGAAACAATAAAGAGATACAAAACAAAAACACAAAATCTCAACCTAAATAACCACCCAAAACAGCCATCCAGGCTGTCCTCTCTCTCTTTTGATCATATTCAATACAGAATGGAAATCCATGCAAGTCTCCTCATTTTCCTTTTGGGTAAGGAAGCAAAATAGTGTCCTCATTTTCGTTACCTATTTTATTGGGATTCTTGAATTAATCTGACAAAAACCAAATTGGTTGGAAATCTGTTTTTGTGCAGATGGGTGATGATGAAAATATGTATCTGTTTAATCCAAATGATTGAAGGATTGGGAGGTATTGAAAATGGAGGGGAAAGAAAAAAGGGATATTCCAATAAAACCTGTCATTTTAAAATTTGGGTTGGCTTTGGCTATTTCTCTTGGTGGAGTTGTTTTCACCTATATCAGAATTAAAAGAATCAAATCCCCCAAGCCTCCTAAATCCAAACCTTCTTCTCCAGGTTCGATTTTTTTTTTTTTTAAATTTAATTTCCTTTTGATTAATATTTAATGATTGAATATGTCATACACAGGTAACGTCAGTCAATTAGCTGCAGATGCAAAAACTGAAAGTATTGAGATCAAGGATGTTGATCATGCTTTGCAGGTGATTTTTTGTATACATTATTTTTTATAATCAATCTATATTTTGAAGGAGAAATTGTTTTGTGCAATGCAGATTAATAATCCATCTCTGAAAGCAGTTTCTTCGCAAAATTCGATTAGTGACATGTCATCAGGTGGAGATAGAAATAGTTATTTCTTACCAGAATTTAATGATCTCGTGAAAGAATGCAACAGAAACAACGGAGATTCTCTGTTTCTGGACGTAGAATACAAATGTGATGAACACGAGAGAGAGATCAAGAGACTGCGAAACCTGGTTAAAATCCTTGAAGAAAAGGAGAGGAACTTGGAGCTCCAATTGCTCGAATATTATGGCATCAAAGAGCAAGAAACTGCTGTTATGGAGCTCCAAAACCAGCTCAAATTTAACACCATGGAGGCTAAGCTTTACAATCTGAAAATCGAGTCGCTGTTGTTGGATAATCGGAGACTTGAGGCCCAAGTGGCGGATTACGCGAATTCAGCCAGCGAGCTCGAAGCTGCTAAGGCCAAGATGAAGATGTTGAAGAAGAAACTGAAATTCGAAGTGGAGAAGAACAGAGAACAGATCTTGAAGCTTCAAGATCGAGTGATGAAACTGCAGGAAGAGGAGAGGAGAGTTGCTGAGATCGATCATGAAAGAGAGTACTTGAAGATAAAGTTGGAAGACATGAGGAAAATCAACCAGGCTTTGGAAGAGGAAAATTGTGATCTTGTTCAGAAACTTGATTATATTAGAATGATTGCTCCAAATGCTTTAGAGCATGATGAGGTACTTCTTTCTTTCTTTTCACTTTCTTACAAAAATCATACAATGCTTTTCACTCTCTCTTTCCCACATGATGCCTAAAAAAAAAAAATATTCTGATTAATATCTATACTTTATGTGTTTACTCATTTTCAATCCAACTCAATTTCTTGACACATATTTAGGTTAATAATAGTCACCAGAAAAAAAAAAATACAATTCACCTCTAAACATCAACTGAAATACATGAGACATATGTTCAAATGACCACATTTCAAATCCAAATTATAATTTTAAGTTAGTTTTATGCTTCTCGATCGATTTGAGCTTGAATCGAACCAAAAATGTTTTTTGTTCGATTCAAATTCGTATCGAACGAGAATCATGAAATTAACTTAAGAGTTATAATTTAACTTTGAAAGAGGATCCTCCGGACGTATATGACTCATGCATTTTGGCTGATGTTGAAGCTGAATTCGAGTTTTCCTATGGTTGTTTTTGACTGATAAATGTACCAAAAACTGAGTTCAAATTGCAAATAATTAAACACACGAAATATGGGCAGCAAACTGAAAAATTTATTAGTTTAGGCACCAAAGTTTAAATTTAAAAAGAAAAATGCTAAATAAAGGTTTTTGATATCAACTCTTTTTAAAATCACTATCTTGATCACAAAATTGATCGGCAGATAGTATTCTGAATAAATTGAGCATTGCATGTTTATCAGGTACTTGAACTAAAAGAAGAGACTCAACGTTTGAAGCTACAAATCGAAGATTCAAGAAAGGAAATCGAGCGAATACACGCCTGTCGAGGCAGAGATCTCGAAGAGCTAGTCTATCTCCGATGGATGAATGCCTGCTTACGCTACGAACTCAGAAACAACCAACCAGAAGGCGGCAAAACCATCGCCATGGAAAAGCTCGAAGACGAAGCCAAGAAGCTCATACTCGAGTACGCAAACAACGAATGCCCTGGAGACAAGATGCTCACGGACACAGGCTACATGGATTCCGACCAATGGTCCTGTTCCCAGGCCTCATGTCTCACCGACCACGAACGCGAAGACCTCCCCGTGGACCCAATGGAGCCCAACAAAACCAGCACTACTTCGAGCAAGAAGAAGCTCTTCTCCAAGCTAAGAAGACTATTACGAGGAAAGGGCAGCTCGAGTCGAGAGTCTCAGGGTTCACGTACACCACCCGTAGAGAACATTATCCCGGACCGATTGTCCTGCGAGTTCCCTCCGGATGGTGACGTAATGAAGGCTTCAAGAAACTTGTCGAGGGCGTCCTCGAGACGGTCTCTGGATATCCCCAGATCGTACTCGAGAGGCGCCAAGAGCAGCTGTTCAAGAAGAACGTGTGATGATGATTTCTCGAGTGTTCTTACAAGAGATGAATCTCTTACAGAGTTTAATAGCCACTGGTCTCCTGCTGCTTTTCAGCAAGATCAAGATGGGGATAGTTCTTCCAAGGAGGATTTGTTGAAATTCGCTGAAGCTCTCAAGAATTGTCGTAGGAAATCATTGAGTAGTATGATCTCGTATGAGTCTAGTTGACAGGTTTTAAAGAGAGTGTGGAAAAGATAGCACATTGTTCTGTTATAATCTCATGTAGATCTATAGATCAGTTATTTTTTTTGCATTTTTTTAAAACAGACCAAGGCACATACAGTTTAGCTTATTGAAATATTATAACTGGCTTATTTGTATTGTGTGAGTGTTTTCCATTAGTCAGACAGAAGAGATGATGATGTATGGAAAATATTAGTGAGCACAACCACAACAATGCTATTGTGGGTGTTATTCACTAAAACAATTTCATGTTAGTTATTGTAGATTTGTAGGTGTGTTTTTTGGTGTTTAAGTTTTTGTCAGGTATTGAAGGCTTGAAGCAGTGGATTGGTGGGGCCCGTTGACATTTCACTTTCAGTTTGAATTTTTACTTTTTTTCTTATTTTTGTATAATCTGTTATTTCCAAAACCACACAACCTTTTCAATTTTCAGACTTCAATTCTTTTCAATCCTAATTTCGATTTTATATTCTAATGTTTTCTGTCTTTCCATCTAAAATGTATTTTATTTACAAAATTTATTTATTTATTTTTATGTCTATATTATATCTCAATTAAATCATGTTATGTTTATATCGTATGATTGAAATATTTTTTGATTTTTGGTTGTAAATAAAAATATAAATGTATTTATGTGATGTAAATAAATTTTAATATGTATATATTTTTTTTATATAAATTTTAATCAATCATAACATTTTCTTAAATTATTCAAATAATGTATTAATATATAAAATTTGTTTATATCAATAATTGGGATTTCAATTTGTAATCTATGAAATATGTCATACGATTGAGAAATACTACTAAACTCAATTCCCAATTTTTATGAGTTCTGAGTTTATAAGTTACTTAAAAAATAAAGTGCATGTGTAAAAAAACAAAAAATAAATAGAAAAATGTAGAAAAGTCAAAAATTGAACCTAGAAGACATAAAAATTGTGTCCTTCCATAGTATTATCATAGGATAAGAGAAACGTGTTCAATAAAATTAAACGAAAGATTTCAAGGTAAAGTTCGATGAGTGCTTCGAACTTGATACTCAAAAATTGCATGGTCCAATCACCAAACTTCAGGATAAAAGTTTAGATTGAAAGAAATTTAATCACACAATAATATACACGACAATCAAATTATGATACAAGTCAGAAAGATTGAGAAATAAAATCATCTGATTTAATTCGTTGGATTCATCATCTTCACTATTAGTTTCAAACTCATTGCATGTAATTAGAGGTGTTTTCTATAGAGCTTGTTGATTGATGATTCCACATGATTATTTTAAGGGATATATTACTAAAAAAGTAATATAATTAATGGATGCCCTCAATTTATTCACTTAATCTGGTTAGAATGCTAAAGGTGAATCTATTAGCTTTGCCATTAACCAGGCAATCTGATAAATTACTATTCCTTTTATTCGAACGTAGTTGAGTGTTTAGAAAAATAAATTAAAAAAAAAAAAAAAAAAGACTAACCTTCTTCGAGTCCACAAGCCAATTCACTGTCAATCAATTATTAAATATATAATGTGATCCATATTAAATTGGTGGGACTAAAGACACCCAACCATTTACTCAGCACACCCCAATTAAAAAACATTGCAATTAGAAAAACAAAAATTGAAATATCATTTTACCCTTCAATGAACAAAGAAAGTACCCCATCCTCTCTTTCTCCTCCATTTTTTCTCTACTTTTAATCTTGCTTTTTTAATGTTGTATCTTTTAATTTCTTGAGAAATATAATACCAACGTAATGATGAACATTTCACGGATTAGTTAAATATATGAAAATCATGTAATAATCGATGAAAAAACGCAAAAAATCGATCAAACCCGACTAGCTTTGTTCAATCCTGGTTGGCCGAACATGTAGAAGTGTGTTCGGCCACCAGAACAAAACACCTAGAAGCATGTTCGGCCACCAGAGTCGAACACGTAGAAATACGTTCGGACGTGGTGGCCGGACAGAGCTGGTAAGGTTTTACTAATGGATAAAATTGGTATTTTCATGTTTAATTGGAAATTGTATAAATTGGGGTGTACTAAGTAATTGATGGGTGTCTTTCATCCCACCCTATTAAATTAGGGTCCTTAACAAAATTTTGGCACTATCACTCTTTAGAAATTTAAGGCTCGCTTCATCTGGTGTGCCTTATAGTTTAAGATTAGAAGAGGAAGCATTTGTTTACATAATATACACAAAAAATTAACACAGGAAAATTCAGCTTGAACTTTAACTTCATTTCCTATAACCCATTACAACATTACTTGGTCTTTTTTTTTAGTCATTGCTTCTTATTTCCTTAAAACTTTGCCAGGGACTTTCCAAATGTTTAAAACTAATCTTATAGGACTTTCCAAAAACTAGGCTCCGATTAGGCATCCTAGGCTCCAACTTGCGCCTAGTGAATTTAGAGAACTGGTTACAAGTATAATTGGTATATTATTTACCTCATTATTTTATCACATAAATTTAGGTGAGATTATTTTACAAGTTAAATTTTGTGAGACGGATAGTCCAACTTTAAGACTTCCATGAGACAAATTGACCAAAGAGTGCCACTTATTTTAGCCACTCATATGTATTTATGAATGTCTTTGTGGTAAAGGTGGTGAATAGGAATAAAGAAAATTACCAAATAGCAAACTGCTTCGTGTAACAACTTCATCCCTTTCTTGGAAGTGATACCAACAGCAAGAATATGAGTCACAGGCTTTAAATCATCCAAGACTGAAATTAAATGATAAAGATAAGTATTTTTTATCAGGTAAACATTGAACATTCTTGATTTCACTCAACAATAACTTACTTTCAGGTGAATCAGTGCAGATTCCTTTGCTAGAATTGGTGCACACAAAGATATATACCTCCCATCTGCTATGATCTACAGGATTAAGGGTCCTAAGAGGTTTAGCAACAGAAAATGCATACCACAAAAAGTACTCTCATACAGAATATTTAAAGCGGATTAGTCTAGACATGGAAATGTCAAACAAAATTTACCTTTGGATTGTAACGTTGGATACTACTACTTTCAGAAAGAAATTGGTCCAAAACATCAGTATGAGAAGTAATTTGTCCATAGTAGACTTGCTCCTGTATTCTTGGAAGCTCTTCGTTCATGGCATTTATAAGAGCCTCCTGATTATAGCAGAACCAATAAATTAATTTCATAGCATATATGAAATAACTGCAGCTATTGATAATATATAATAATAAATAGATTTAAGAGCTTGCTTTAGAACATCCACGAGGGCAGTCGCTAACATTCAACAGATTGTACACAAGACGAAAGTTTAAATGATGCATGCAAATTGGCCAAACTATGTAAAAGTTGTGTCTTATATATGAAGTCCTTGACTTGCAGAAGAATGATTGGGGTCCCATGATGAATTTGAATTAAGTGGCTTTCCTCTCTAATAGCTTAGTTTCTAATGAGGCAATCAATTAGTAATTACACAGCATGAATGCTTAGTGACAACCAAAATGGAATACAAGCCGTGAATCAAATTAATTAAATGGCAATCATCACAACAATTTAAGATAAGTTAGAAAGACAGCCACATAATCTCAATGTCAACTAAACCAACCAACTTAAATGAGTTATAAAACACCATTTAATCAATAGTGGGATGCAGGAGTAATTTAAGATGTACCTCAGTAGGTTAACCAAACCCAGTTTAAAATGGAGCTCTTCTTAGAGAGTTCACTTAATTCTTGGTCCTTCTCCACTCTCAGTAGAGTATCTTGAGGTGGTGATTTTGCGCTTGGCCTATAGAGGCAAACTATGTTAAGAAATCTGGAAATTGAAAACATTATTTAAAGTAACAAGAATATAAATTTCAAATTTCAATTGGACTAGAAGAGGCAAAAGTCCAATCAATAAGCTCTGCACATGAAATAAAAAATCAATGTGACAAAAACATGGTCACAGGATACAATTTTGAAATGCCTTACAGTATTGTTTCCAGACAAAAGCCCCTTCGACATGATTCATTTCAGGACTACCTTCAGTAGCTGACTCAATACTCAATTTGTTTACCTACAATCATGAAAATCAAAGGTTAATAGCGACACGGAATAGAACACACAATGCCTTGGTTATAGGGCGCCCCACTCATTACAAAGCATAGATCAACATGGTATGTTAGTTCAAGTGAACGACCATCCACTTCCGCAGGATTAAACAAAATGGGAACAAAAGCCATAGAAATGGAAAACCCAATACCACATTCATAAAGAAGAATGTGTGCTCCAATGAAGTAGCAAAGTTAAGTCTTCCCACCTACGTAGAAATGCATGCAATGAAATTCAATAAGATCTCCGTCATCCACACCGAATAATATATATACTCCAATCATAAACTTTTATCATAATATGGCATTAGTTGTAACTATAACGTTATTATAATTGTAAAATTGTAGCTATGTCTCTATCTGTGTTTGTGATAACTATAGCATATATGGTGTTGTCCATGTATACTATTAATGTAGAATATCTTTAGGCTTGTAATGCATACAATAAATTTTACCATACCAGTTTGACCCTAAATTTGACCAGTTTAGGCTAGTCCATGTATACTATACCAGTTTGACCATAAATTTTATTTATAAAGGCAGTTTTTATCGACGGACTAAACAAAAAAAAGGAAAGGCATTTCATGAACGTAAAAGACCATTCCAGGTGGATAATTCAGCCTGACTGGAATGGTCATTACTTTGTACCGAAAAAGGTCATTATGCATATAAAAGCAGTCTTTTATGTTGCTCGAAAACTGGAAAGCCATCAAAGCTCCATGATCTTCCTTGATGTGAGTGCATCCAATCTTAATTAATTCATATTAAAATGATAAGAAGCAAACAACATATGGAATTAACAGAGTAAATTAGTGAGCAAGCTAATTGGTTTGGAGTGTCGGGTCGGTGGAGAGAAGGGACGAAATGGAGGAAGGGATTTGGATGGGGCCCACCTCCGGTGGCGAGTTCTTCTAATAGCCATGGTCTGTGAGCAGAGCAGAGAGAAGAGTGATGATTAGTGGGTGTGAAGGGGAATTTGAGATGGTGGGAAAATGGGAATAGGGAGAGAGAAGGGAAGAGGAAGTAATTGGCAGAGGAGAGACATCTTAAATAGAAACAACAAGGATAACATCACGACATAATAATAAGTGTGGAAAAAGTCTCGTCACAAATTATACAAAGTAGAATAGAAAAACAATATGATGCACCTATAACCATGGTCTGCATACTGAGCTATAACAATTCTGGTAACTAACATACAACTGCAGAGGATAACACAAACTATGCTCCTTAAATGTTAGAACTTATCAACAAAAAGAGATTGGTGCCAGCCAATATAATGTGGGTGGAATGAGAATTAAAGAGAAAAATAAAAAGTTGTCAAGTGAGTATCTGCAGCCTTCACAAAGAAGGACGCATATTTCTCATTCATGAAATATGCTATCAAAGTTATTAAGTTGATGAATAACTTTTTGACAGTTGACAGCAACTACACAAGTTTTAAGTTTTAAGCATGAAAAGTAAGATGATTGAGTGACAATCCTTATGTGCTCAAATCATACAATGTGCTACACAACTATAAATGTAGAGTAAATTCCATTTACAAATCATACATACATAGCAAATAATTCTTGCTCAACTTGAGATGGCAAAATAGCTAGTTGAATAAGTTATCACAAGCATGTAAATATACTATGCCCATTTTTATGTTGTATTTTTATATGCAAAGTCCAGCTTTGACAACAAAATTATATGGAATCAAAAGAAGAAATACTTACTGGCATGATAAGAATCTGCCTTGTGCACTTCAATAAGCATTGCCGTTCAATGTAGTACTCAAGCATAAACTATAAAACAAATGGCATATATGACAGAACCCACACAAAAACAAAAACAAAAAGTGGTTGATGATGTAGTAAGATAATTTATATTTCAGCAAAATCAAGTTCTCAGTGGGAAATATAACACAAAATGATAATTAAACCTAAGACAATGCTATACTGAAAGGTTAAGGATATGCAAATAAAGATCTCAGGGTTGAAAAAAACAGAGTAAGTGGTCTGGAAACAGTTCAATAAACCCCATTTTATATTCCTTAATCCATAAAATTTCTCAAAAACTTAAAAGGGGAATTTGTCCATCATATGCTTCCAGATTTTCATTCACTAGCTAAACCAGTTAAAGATATTCAAGCAGAATGCACAAATAATTTATTTCTAATTAATATTATTAGAAATGGGTGGGGCTATCCACACCGCACCATTTTCTAAACACACCTCATTTATAAAAAAATAAGAAAATCTCAATTTTACCTTAGAAAGAGAAAAATGAATTTTTTTGAGAACCCTTCTTCTCTCTCCCCTCTCTTCCTCCTTCACTCTTTCTCTCTTAAATTCTTGAAGAATGGAATGAAAATCTAACAAGGAGCATTTGAAAGATTGGTTAGATGAGTGAAAATCATGTGAAAAAATAATAAAAATCGATTATACACGAAAATTGTTCCTTTCAATTATGGTTGGTCAAATATATAGAAGTATATTCAACGTTGTTCTAGAATAGTAACCACAATCCTAGAATATGCATTACTAATTCACTTGGACATAGGTTCCAGAAGATGGATGCCTTCTTAGTCTGTTAATGATTCAATTCTTACTGACCAATGAAATAAAATAGACATTTGTATAATTTCCTTACTCCTTAGTTTCTTCAAATTCCATACATCATGATATGTGAGAAAAATAATTTTGAACAGATCATACCCATCTGTAAAAGTGTGTTATTATGAGTTTAGTTAATTTCCAATTCGATTCTGTGAAGAAATCATGGATCTAAGAAAGAATGAGGTGTGAGGTGTGCCCCTTTTAACTAAGAAACAGAACATGATACTGGAACAATTACTCCTCGTAACACAGCCCCTTTTATTTATCAAACCTCCCAAATATCTCCATAACAAGTCGGTAACAGAATGAGGTATGACCCCAATTCTTTAAAAGCCTGATTCCACAAAGAAAGAATGCAGGTCTAAGAACCTAATTGGACTACTAGGTGATATAACATTAATTTACAAACCAATGGTCATAATATAGAAAATGCAACTATATGTCAATCAAATTTATGGATCTTGCCATGGATATGAAGCCATTTAAACCAAAACTCTTACGACAATATAAATTTATTATCGCTATGGCGATTACGGTTATCAAAATCATCAGCAAAATCTTTATGGTCCAGGTAAGCAAATTCTTTTATTTCCATGCTCTAGAATTTGAACATACTAGAATGTGATAGAAATGAAATAGAAGAAACCAAGCTGAATTCATTTGTCATAACCACATTCATTTACCCAAAAATGGCAACAGACCAGTGTATGATTCAGGAGACTGTATCTGTCATGCTGTGGCCTAGTTTTCTCATTTTTCTAACATCTTTCAACAGATTTATCATGTAATTTACTAAACCAGAAATATAGAATTATAGGAGATAAAAGAGGCACTAGCTTCTGATGAATGAATCCAACTAACCTGACCAGGTGACTGGGCAGACTCCCTGAAAAAGAAAGGTTTGATTCAATTCCATTAATAAAGAAACCAACAAAGTTGACATATGTTCTTCAATAGGATTTCTTCTACTGATTTTTCAGGTAATAAAATTCAAGCTGAAGCACAAAGAACCTGTTGCAATGCGGTGAGTATTCATGAAAGCTGCAGGAAACTCCTCAAAAAGTTGATGAACAGCATTGAGAGACCTAATCTGTAGTCAAAGGTAAATCACAACTCATCCCCCGTCTACTCGTTGCTAAAGTTAATTATGTCAACAAAATGCATATAAAATTCAATACAGAAAACAATGTAAATACACACAAATTCATAGATACAGAACAAAACACTCAGGGATTCTTCTAGAAACAGTGAAATAATTGAGTCCATAATGAAATATGCTACCTCCCCGAGCCAATCTCTAGCACCCAGCAGGAAACCCCATATAACAGATATAATAGTGTAGAAAACATGGATATCCACGAGATAAATTTACCACATGAAGTAAAGGACAATAGACAATAAGACTATTCATAGAACCAACAGTCGAAGGAGGAACATGACTACCAAAGACGTCATTGAAACACAATTGTCAAAGAGATGGTAAAAATTGTATTATTTGTGTATATCAACAGGTAAAGAGATCCCCATATATATAGGGAGTAGAACCTAGGTTACAAACTAATCCTATAAGGAAAACCTAGATATACAAGGAAACCTAGATATACAAGGAAATATACATATATCAAAACTACAACAATAATAAATGCATCCCATAACTAGAATCTACTATTCAGTTGCTATGATTTGAAAGCAGGAAGAAGGGGACAACAAAAATAGAAGAGCCAAAAAAATCAAGAAAAGCATACTTACAGCCAGCACAGGGGCCAATAAGCTTAGTACTGTCAAAGCATTATGGTTATCTACAGGAGAAAGATACAAATTTATTAATATAAAAGCAAAAGATGGAACAAAATGAGCTCACCAGACCACTGACCACATGAATTTTAGTTCAGATAGAAGAAACAGAACACTCAAATACCAACAAGTTATGACCCTCGACAGATGAATCTAAAGCCATACCTCAAGGAGTACGAGGAAATTTCAAGAGAGAGAGAGAGAAGGATAGAGATACCAAGAAAAAAACATTACTAAAGGCTTATCATTCTTTCTACAATACACGTAACTGTCACATAAAAGGCCAAGGACCACGACAACCTTTTCCAGTCACAAAGTAAGTTTGTTATTCTAGATTGGTGCAAAGGAAATGTGATGATATTCCTAAGCAAATATTATTAAACTTCAAGGTTCTGAACAACAGAACAACAGGCAAATCATTCGACATCAATATAGACAATGGCCATTGGCCAAATGCATTAGCAGTTAAAGTTGTGGCTTACTTTTTGATACAAAATATACCAAGAGTAATGTCTAATGTTCATCGCTACTATGAGCCTCGTTGGAGCAGCCAATGGCCTAATCTGCAGTATCAAGCACAAAGTTCAATTGAACAAATAAAAAATAACCCTAAGCACGCAAGGAAAATGATGAACACTATATAGGCGGTATTGACAGAAAGAAGTTAACACTTGCAAGGAGGAAATAAGCAAAAAAAAATTTGCATCCGATCACAACAAACCAGAAGATCTGCATCGCATGAATAAGTAGATAAATCACAAATCCCATTAGGAGAAGAAGCATCAGAACATTTCATCAGCGAATTAGACATGAAACCAGTAATGCTTCATGAAAACTACATGGAAAAGACAAGATAAACAGAGTAGGAATGTTTAATGGTTATAGATACGAGACATGCAAAACAAAAGAGGAAGTTTCCAAAGAGCCAAGAAGACTGTTTACTTCATGAAATCTGAGGCTCTTTCATACATGCCCCGGCCGACATAGTATGTTCCTAAAACACGAATTACGAGTCAACAGATATAAATATTAGTTTCAAGAAAAATAACTAAAAATTGAATACAAATACTCGACATAACAATATGTAAACCTGGTGCATCCACTTCATAAAGCGAACCAGGGGCCAACCATCACACGGATCTGATAGACGATGGCATGCTGGGATGTGCAACAATAAACTCAAACAGAATTTCCCACCCACATAGATGGCAAGAATTATAACATATATTTTATAGATAACTGAATTGTTATTGTTGTTATTCTTGTCTTGAAGAGCTCTCCTGAAAAAGAAGGCCAACTAGTTCAAATTATAGCACTGAAGAAAAGCATGGTTTCAAAGAAGAGAAAAGTAAGAAATAAAATAAGGTTATCATACATACACATAAAGGAAACATATGAAAACAAAAATCAAGCTACAGCTAAGAAAGCGGAGAAAAATTCTGGTGACAGCTAGACGCCTTGATGTAGAGTATGCTTCAAACATCATCATAATGTCCAGCACACCTAAAAGAACACAAAAGGAAGGAAGATAAAATTCAGAACAGACATAGCGACCTCATACAGAAACAATTTTTCGGATAAACAAGAAATTAAAATATATAAATATATATGTAAGTATATGTATATTACTCTTGAAGAATTTCAAGACAAAATATGTTTGTCCAACACTAAGAACTTTTCGGATGGTCTTGGAGTTGAAATTCCCATGATTGAAGGCAATTATGGCAAGTCCCTGCAGAAACAACAATTATTAAAGTTGGAAGGGACGATGCAATTAAGAGTAATCTTGTCCCAACAGAATGAGTGGGAAAAAAAAATGAAGAGGAGAAACAAAAAATGCAGGTTAATAACAACTTTTGAACTGTTACAAGAAACATAATGAGCTTCGAAACAGGAAAAAATCAAGACCTGGTCAAAAATTAATAAAATTGTAAATCAAATGTTGAAAAAAAACCAGCAACAATAAACTTGTTATTACACATCCAACGAAGCGTGAATAAACAGCTCCAGTTCCAAGCAAAAAAGATCTTCAAACTTCAGGTTTAGCCACATTGCACTAGTAATGTGATTCTACAAACATATATAAAAAGAAAAGGACAAAAAAGAGAGCATAAACAACATACTCAAAGTGGTACAAACATACATGTAGATTAAGGGAAATTATTTCTGTAACGGTTGACCAAAGAACTATTTAATCAAATAAAAAAAGTATTGTTTTGACCACAGTAAATGTAGATGTATTCTAAAGTAGTAGTTTTTAAGATGTGCTAAAGATGATTCGGACATGTGTATAGGAGAGATCTCTAGAAACCATTGATTCAAAAATGTATATACATATATCATAAAAAAAGATATGGTTATACCTAAATATAAATGGAAGCATGTATCTCAAACGAGCATGATTGTTAGATATGATCCATATAGTAAACTCCACATAGTGGCATTACAGCTTAGTTTGTTGTTGAATTAACTTAAGGTGAACTACGAGATCACATAAAGTTGAATAACTACAAGTTAGGTTATGTAAAATATAAATCTAATCCAAGACACTCGTTATGAGCCATATGTTTGCTTACTTGGATTGGAATAAAATTCTTCACTCTTCTCCTAGATACGGGATAATCATCAGCAGGTTGTTTTACAATCAGGATCTTCATGACCACCCATTCTTTCAAACAGGCACTTCTAGTAGATATTTTAAGGCAAGGTAGGAAGATAAACTAGTAGTATTAATTTTTTAATAGTATTATCAATACTATTTTTTAAGGCAAGCTTCAGTTCTAAACTATTTCTTGGATCCTCCGAAAACCACTTTTAGCTGGGAACTCATACCAAAATTCATTGCTCTCCATATGAAGAACACTAGAAATTGCACCAGAGCTTAAAAAATTAGTTTGTTTTAAATCTCAAAGGGTACTTCATGGACATCTTATCAACATTTTGGACATGTAGAACACAATAAAAGACCATTGTAGTAACTTGCAAACCTGAAACATCATAAGCATGAATATCCACAGACGATGAAAAATGTGATAGAGATGAAGAAATGTCCTGTGTTCAACAAAGGATGTTTTTCCACAACGTTTGCCTCCTCCCGACTTCAGTACATTCTGAAAAAAAAAGTGAAACATTAACAACACCTATCATCATGGAAACACCTAGCAACCACAATAGATTTTCTGCCATGAATCAGTTGGGGGGGGGGGGCAAGAAAATCAAAAATCGCTAACCACTCCATAAAATTAGTGATAGCACATTTGAAAGAGAAAATTCAACAAACTACAGTTAGAAATCCTAGATATTGATGTTTCTTATAGATCTATTCAATCTTGTTGTTCATTAAACCAAAGAGACCACAGGTACTGTATAAGTTTCAAGAAAGACCAAGATTATTAAGTAACAACTCTTTGCATTCAAGAAATCAACACAGAAAGATTTATATATGTGTGTGTGAGACTCAAAAATACAGAAAAGGCAATTGCAGATCAGGACCTAACATTTATTACTCAATTGTGAAGCAGGATCATTATTGTGAAACTAAATGGACAACTTGATTATACTGAATAGATCATCTTGTTTCTCTCTGTTTTTGTCTTCTCCTATACGAGGAAAAACTTACATACAGAAGACTGAAGCAAGAAACCAAACTCCAGCATCTTACTCTGAAGGACTTCAGCGACCAATTATATATTATAAAAAAAAATTAATCACAAACCAGAAGTTTGGTGTGTAAGTTGGAGACATGCGTGAAAACACCCGTAACATTACAAATAGAGAAACATAAACAACATTGTATGTCCTAAAGGCAGAGGAAGATACTGCTTATCCTCCAAGGTTACTGCAAGAGGAAAATCTCTAGTGAAATGAGACTATTTACTGAGTTAATATGTTCTTATAAAGTACATAGATAAGTTAATAGGTAACTGCAAGGGCTGCAATATTCTGCATATTTAAGAGTAAAAACATTCATCACTGGCATTACCCATTTAGATCATTAAATCCCCTGTCACATCCATGCTCATGAAATCCGTTATATGAGCCTAGATCAGCAAAAATACTTTTACCTTCAGCAGGTAAGAGATTTTTATAAAAGCAAAATAACTCTGCACAAAATTACAAAAGAAATACAACACTTAATTTCCACTAGAGTTTTACCAGACATATAAAGTTTAATCTTCATTGAAACAAGTAATACTTCAAAGTGTCAACTAACAATTCAAGCACATTCCTCTTTCTTGATACCAAATAAAATCTTATCGGACATCAGCAATGACTCAACATGCCTAAAATAGGTGTCTACTAAATCCAAGGGACTTGTCCAAGTAATCTTTGGTGAAACAAGAATCTAAAAAGAGCAATCACTAAAGACTCAAATACACACAGTATCCTTCAAAGTTATCGGCAAATTATCTCAAAATCGTTGAGTTAACACAATTACAGGACATACATCTAACTAATTACAAAATGCCCATGATTCAAAACTAAAGATCATTCCCAGAAACTGTCAAATAAGTTGTTTTTTTAATAAAAGAAACAGAAAGAGAAAAAAAAGTGCAGTACAGGGGGTGAGTCATCAAGTTCCATGTCAAATGAAGTTCAACTACTAAATCATGTTCCCGAGCACGTAAGTTTAGTAAAAATAAGTAAACAAAAAGGAGTTTCTTCCAAAATAGAATAAGAGGCATTTGCAGATTTAATGTGAAAATTATGTAAAATTAAGTCCATTCACAAGATTGATTTGTGACAAAATCAAAAGAACGTTTCATACCTTGGGCTTCGGTGCTGGCTTTAAGAAAATTATTGAACCCTTGCACCACAGCCAACTAAGCTCAAAGCAGCTCAGTGACCTTATAATAGAAAAGGATTATTGACTCAGACAAGAATTCAACAGATGACACCAACAGAAAAATATTAACCAAAGATTTAAATAAATTAAATTATTATATAAATCCGATACAACTTACCAAAAGTACTATTGAAATCATCATAGTTTCTGACCGTTGGAGTGAGCCAGATGTGTCTAGTGTTCCTCTTGTGAAAATTGAGCTGTCATATGGCCTTGACACAGATATCAATCTGTCGCCTTTAAATTGCAAATGAGGTTTGAAAATGGCATTGGGAAAGCGCAGAACACCACTCAAGTAAAGCTCATTCCACCTACAAGAAAATGGCATTGATCTCCTGCATTAGCATTAGCACTTCATACGAGATAATGAAGAAACAAAACTGGGAAAATGCATTAGCAGTATCATTAGTGTTAACATGTGCATTTGCATTTGCATTTGCATTTGCAATAGCATTCGGATTCGCATTTGCATTTGCATTCGGTTTCGCATTCGCATTCGCATTAGCATTAGCATTTGCATTTGCGTTAGCGTTAGCGTTAGCATTAGCATTAGCATTAGCCTTTGCATTTGCGTTAGCGTTAGCGTTAGCGTTAGCGTTTGCGTTTGCGTTTGCCTTGCATTTGCGTTAGCGTTAGCATTTGCATTAGCGTTAGCCTTTGCATTTGCGTTAGCGTTAGCGTTAGCGTTAGCGTTAGCGTTTGCGTTTGCATTAGCGTTAGCCTTTGCATTTGCGTTAGCGTTAGCCTTTGCATTTGCGTTAGCGTTAGCGTTTGCCTTGCATTTGCGTTAGCGTTAGCATTTGCGTTTGCATTTGCATTTGCATTTGCAATTTTATATGTTAAATGCATCAGTGCCACCTCATGTACACATGCTGAACTATAAATCGTAGGAAGAGTATAGAAACTTGACCTTTCTTTATTATGCTATCATCAACAGCCTTGTATTCCATATTCTTCAGCGCAAGCTCAACACCGTAGCCACTGAAGTTTACAGAGTCTCCAGCACCAATTGTTCCACATGAAATATTATTAATGCATTATTAAACACATATAAAAATGAAAAAAAATATACGTGAATCAGAAAATCACACATCCATTGTATTTAAAAAAAGAGAATATGTGGGACACTGAGAAATTTGACATATTCACAAAACATTTTTTTAGCACAGGAGGTAGATTATTTTACACATAAACCTTGGATAGAGAAAAAAAAGGCTCAATCAGTCGAGCCATGCATACCATCCCCAAGACAGATTTAGTATGAGCACAACAATTAGAGGCTTAAAAACTCAACTAAAGGCCCACACCAAGAGTCAAGGGAGGAATTAGCATGGAACCAACACATGAAACCACAGTTGGGATACCTTTATCAGATTTAGGAATGAGGACCAACAAATTGGGCCCGAAAGCAATAGTGCCCCAGAGGGTTATTGGCTTCGGCCACACAATTTGGGACATTAGAATACATCAGATACATGGCCACAGCAAAGCCACAATGGGAAATTAAATTGGGCCATAGACTAGGATTAAATGAGACAACTATAGAGGGCACTATTAAGAGTCTCAACTCAACCTAACTGGCCATTCAAGTTACCCATCGCACTTGCAGTAACACAATAATCCTGGAAAGATAAAGCCCAAGCACCATGATAAAGATCCAAAAGAATTATATATCTTTAATTCTTTTTTTTTTTTTTACGTAGACAGCCCCTTAATATGTACAGTTTTTATACATCTCTGCAGAAAATACAATAAACTAAATTTAGAAGAAGCATAAAATGAATTCTTGAAAATCCAATTTTACTCTGTTTCTACTTTCTTGATATATTTTCTTTTCTTGGAAATCAGAAAATCAAAATAAATGAAAGAAAATTAGAAATTAGGACAACTGATGAATTCTTGAAACTCCAATTTTACTCTGTTTCTACTTTCTTGATATGTTTTCTTTTCTTGGAAATCAGAAAATCAAAATTAATGAAAGAAAATTAGAAATTAGGGCAACTGATGAATTCTTGAAACTCCAATTTTACTCTGTTTCTACTTTCTTGATATATTTTCTTTTCTTGGAAATCAAAAAATCAAAACAATTATCGTAGCACTCATCGAATTCAAACGCCACAACTAAAACACTCACAAAACCCAAAATCAAATATACAGACAAAGAATAAAGAAAGGAAAGAAAAAGAAAGAAAGAATCAAAGCACGACAGTAATGAAATTGAAAACGAATTGGATAAAACCTGATCGATTCGGGCACGAGAAGAATCAGAAGCCATGGCTGGACTTCTTGAGATATTTTCTCAAGACACTGCCTTCTTTTATTTCCACCTTTAGAAGTGAAAGATTGTTGTCCCAACGTAAACCTGATGCACTGTGTATGTATATATAGCGAGGGAGAGAGGGCATTCAAATTTGTGTTGTTATTTGCAATAACAAAACATATCATAGTAATACCTCGATTTTACGAAAATATGATGTGTATATCGATTTCAAAAGAATTATCGGTCATTTTTTGAAAAAATATAGAAATTTTGTAAAAAAATTGGAAAATATATCTAGCAATGTACATACTATTATAACATTAATATAAATATTGAACTTAAAATTTTAAATAAAATGATATATTTACAACAAATATAGATATAAATTAATGTTATATACATCATGATTCTTTTATTAAATTTCGAAAAAGTTAACTAAACTTAATTAAATTATGAGAGGAACCTAAATGTTAGTGTGTTAATTTATCTCAAACAATTTAACTAAATTAATATAAAGTAAATATTTGCTCACTCATAAATGAATATATATATATATATATATATATATATATATATAAAGAGAAAAGGTTCAATTTTAATAAACATCCTTTAAAAATACAGATAAAAAAATTAATTAAAAAAAAACATTCACTCAAATATCCTCCACTATGCCACTCAGTAAATTCATAATAAAAAAAAAAAAATACACTAACTAAATTCATATTGAAAAAGAAAAAAAAAATACACAATTTGAGCGGCAGTTTTAAAATTCGATATACTGCCGATATATCTTTAAAATGTATCAACAATATATCAAATTTTAAAATATCACAATTTATGTATTTTATTATGGAAAATGATATATTTTTACAGAAATAAAATTGTAGGCTGATAATATATCGATTTCGCAATATTTTGTTCCTTGATTATTTACAAAGAAGCACGTTAAATATTCTTTTTATCTACTTTTGACACACGCTTTTATTATAAGATGAGACAGAACCCTAAATTATGTAGTAATCTATATATATATATATATATATATATATATAAGTAAGATCAAAATGCCACAGGGCATTCATACAAAGCTTGCACATTAAATTTAAGTTTTCTTTTTCCTTTTATTAGATAAATTGTATTCTAATTTTACAAATTAAATCTATAACAACTAGAATTTTAAAGTTAATTAATGTAGTTATTTAATGATGTTGATTTAATTATGTTGATAATAGACATTAGTAAATAATATATGAATTTTAATTAAAATTTTAAAATAATAAATGTTAGATTCAATTATATAAATCATTTATAGATATCAAAATTGTTTAATTTAATTTATTTTAGAGAAAAATATAAAAAATTAAAAATTAAAATAAAGGTGAGTTGATTAAAAATGATTATTCATTTATTATAAATGAAATTAAATAGTTTTTGTTAATATGTGTTTTATTTATATGTTTTCTTATATAAATAACATTTACATTGTTTTAATTTTATTAAGTTTAATACACGGGCCCTATACTAATGTTTTATATAAGATGGTCTCATCTAAATTTTTTATTCAATAAAATAAAATGGGTTTAAGTTGACATTATTGATTCGACTCGATCTCTCGTACACGTACAAATCTATAATATAATATATTATAGGTAAATAAAATTTTATTACTTCCAAAACCATCACTTAATACTCAACTGATTAATTTAAATAATATTAGCAATAAATGAATGTGACTGATAAATTACACACAACGATCATGGAAATGTATAAAACATAATATGAGTATAATATGCATAATTTCTTTGTTAAAAAATCACTGCGTAATATTTAATAATTTTAAAATTTCGATAATATAATGTAATGGTATAATATATTAACCATAAAATATATAAGATTTCTAATATTTACATTATTAAAAACTTATATATTTTAACGTCCACTATATGTTGATGTAAATTATTGTATTTTATGATATTACAATTTAAAATACATATAAATTATAGATAATTTATATGGAAAATTGATATAAATTAATAGTTGGGGGAATCATCAAAATGTCATTTTTCCGGCCAAAACCGTCATGTCACAAAAAAAAAAAAAAAAAAAAAAAACCGTCATGTCACAAATAATAAAAAAAATAAATTAAAATAATAATAACATAAATAGAAAAATAGAAAGAATGTCTCTTCCACCCAGATCTACAATACTGCTAAATCCGACATGCAAAATGAATATTCTCTCTCCACACTATTACATTTCTCTCTTCTCCATAATATGAATATGAAAGAGTAGATTTTTTTCGGAAATGGAAATTAGACGATTAGAGAGACTAGGTGTGACTGGGGATTTGATTTCTTAGGGATTTTTGAAAGAAAATCTCGTTTTTGTTAAGGGTTAGTGTGGTTGTTTTTCAAAAAAAAATTAATTCTGTTTTTTCTTTACTTAACTTATGAGTTTTTATTTTTTTAACTCATTTAATGATGTGGCATGATGATATAATATTTTACTTGAAAAATAATGCTAAAATGATCAATTGCCACATGCGCAAAAAATTGACACATAAACGGAAATCATGAAATTGGGAGTGTGTGTAAGTCACTCGTAGAAAATTGGTTGGAAAATAACAATTTCGACAAAAAAAAAAAAAAAAATTGAAATTGGAAAAAAATTTCAAATTGCAAAACTAAAATTGATAATTAGAAATTAATAAGACCAAAATTGGGCAACACCTCTAGGGCTAGACCAAAAATGAATTTTCCCTATTCAACATGTTGAAATAATAACAACAAAAAATAAATGAAGTTGAAGATATGTCTTCAAAAATTATTTAATTAAAAAAAAAAAAACTAATCATGTACAAGCACGCACAACTAGCTAGTGGATTAAAAAGTGTGATTGGAAATTATTGTATGTCTATACATTCATTACATTGCACTAGTACTAAATTAATGTACAATAATAATATTACTTACTATTTTACATGTATGTGGCACGCTTTGATACAATCGAATATACGATATGGAAAATTGAAAATTTTCAAGTTTTAGGTCCTTGATTTTAGGGCAGCCTCCATCCCAACATTCTAAAAAAATAAAAGTTGGTTTTCCTCCACAAACATTAGACTTGTTTTTCCTTACTTTCTTTCTCCGACAACAATTCTACCAATATCAAATTCCCAGCAAGAATTTGTTATTCTTGCATGTAGATATCAACCTCTTTCACACCAAATCTTTTCTTTTTGCAGATATCTTCATAAATTCTTAATTACATTAATCCTCAGAAAATCTCCTTTCTTTGAATGAGAATTAGTCGTTCCTCATTCCTAAATTACATTCAAACAATCTTCCATTCATTTGATGGCTCATAACAATGTTAATGCTATCTCGAGATTCCCCTCATCTCAACCTCCCTTCGTCCAAAGCAAAGATCCGACGACCCAAAAAACGGCGCAAACCACAGTCACGTGCGTGTACCAGACGCACGTGTCGGGGTATTGGCGCAACGTGACGATATTATGGAGCAAGAATCTGATGAACTACTCCTTAAGCATATCCATCGACGGAGCCGAGCAAGACATGGTGCACACGTGCAAGATCGACCTTAAACCTTGGCATTTCTGGGTCAAGAAAGGCTACAAAACCCTCGAGGTCGATGGCAACCAAATCCATGTCTACTGGGACTTAAAATCAGCTAAATTTTCAGGCAGCCCAGAACCCTCATCCGACTTCTACGTGGCCCTGGTTTTCGAAGAAGAAGTGGTGTTATTACTAGGCGACTACAACAAGAAGGCCTTCAAGAGGACGAAAGCCAGGCCAGCCTTGGTGGAAGCCATGATGTTCTACAAGAAGGAGAATGTGTTCGGCAAGAAAAGCTTCTCGACGAGGGCGAGGTTCGACAGGCGGAAACGCGAGCACGAGATCGTGGTGGAGAGCTCGACGACGGGGGCGAGGGAGCCGGAGATGTGGATAAGCGTAGACGGGGTTGTGTTGGTACACATTGTGAACTTGCAGTGGAAGTTCAGAGGGAACCAGATTGTGGTGGTGGATAAGCAGGCGATAGAGGTGTTTTGGGACGTGTACGCGTGGCTGTTTAGCGCACCCGGGTCGAACCACGGGTTGTTTATATTCAGGTCGGGTGAGGTGGAGGGGGAGAGTGATGGGGAGGATGATAGTAGCCGTTGTGAAGGGAGTGATTGTAGTGGGAATAGCAGGTATTTCTCTGTGCAAAGTAGCCCACAGTTCTGTCTGTTTCTTTATGCATGGAAGATTGAGTGAGACATGGGATTTTCTGGGGTTTTGTTTTTGTCTTCATTCTAATTGTACAGTTTCATATATCTCCATTTTTATGCACAATTCAACATGTCTATACATTTCTTTTTATCTATTCGGAGCTAACTCAAAGAGGGTTTTAAACTTCCAGGTGGAAAAAAAAAAAAAAAAAACTTGCAGTACTATACAAATTCCTCACTAAGTTATGCAGAAAATTGAGAAAAGAAAAGTAGATGACAAGTGAGATACTATTGTTGAGAAGAGTAGTGAATATTTTCTGAAGTACAATAAAAAACATGCCCCTTTCTGAAATAAGAAAAACTTGGATGGAAAAATTTACACATTTCAGATATATGTATTTGTCCTCTAGGACAACCCTTCCTAACTGAAAAGGCACTAATTAAGAATTATGCGACCCACTGGGGCCGAAGTATCTAAGTGAAGCCTGGTTGATTTGAAACCGGTCTCCACATGTCTCTGTTATCGATAACTAGTGGCATATCTCCCGAGCTCAAGGCGAAACGAACTTCAGCCCAATCTTGACAATTCAATTTGCTTTTCTCTACTTTCTGTCAAAGTAGAACTCGAGACATAGAAGCCCGAATTGGCTTGAAAATATACACATCAACCACTCCACCTGGTATGATCATGCACATTTAATGCTGGTCTGACCATTCAGAGCATAAGTATCCCTAAGCTAACGACATCAACCACTCCCTTGATATGATCAGGCAGATCTGATTGGTCAGAGCATAAGTATCCGAAAACTAACGACATCATATTTAAAACTTCAACTATTGTTCGAGTATATAAACAAGTATGGAATCCAATATAATCCATCCAAGATACAGTGTATTTCATCAATTCAAATCAGACTAGCTGAGTGTGTTCCCCATCATAGACCAATTAAAACCAAAGAAAAAAATGAAATACGTACAAGATATGAAACACTTGAAGCCTATGCAGATTGTGTGTGAATATACTGGATTTCTGCACGAGTAAAATTCATAAAAAACACATCATTTCAAAGAATATTTGAGTGTATTGGGACATAGTCTTCATTTTAATGAACACTTTATCCATCTTTATATGTACAGTAAATAAACAATTCAATCAAACAGTGACCAAGAAGATCAGTTAGCAACTTCACGTATATATGAAGAATAAGGTGATGGAAGTTACTCGTTTTTTCTTCTTTCTTCTTGTATAGACTGGAAAATCCGCACAGCTGATGCTGTTGCGGAGTTACGATTGTGAGGTACAACCTTGATCACTTGTACCCTCTTCTCATCCTTTTGATCCTTTGAGAGCGATGGCGTGGTGGGGAAGAGAGAGAGTGCATCTCTCTCTGGCGAACTAGATTCCCTACTTTCCGGCCTTTCACTTTCTTTAGCTGCATGCAACTTTCCACAATCAGAAACAACTTTGGATGAGCTTTTATCAACTTCCACTCCAACCATCGGCTTGATTTCAGGATCCGAGGTGGTTGGATTTATCAATGGCATTATATAAGGTTGCAAGTAACTCTGACCAAGTTCAGTTCCATAGAAACCTCCACTTCCATGCTCATTAGGAGCAGGAACACCGTAAGGTGCTCCGCCTAACGAGCCTAAGCTTATTGGCCCACAATTTCCATAAACGGGGGCCATGAATCCAACAGTAGGAAAACACGGGCCCGGATAAGGCTTGTAAACCAGTCCCTCAGATGGAGATCTCACCGGAATCAACCACTGGTTTCCGGGTGGTGGAGGGAAACACCAAGGTGCCGGATTTGGCAATGGCTTTGGTGTTAATGGCTGAGAAAGATGTCCTTTTTCGATGTTACTTGTAGGAAGTGGGAGCAGCCCACATACGGACTCTGGCCCACAATCTGTAATAGGATCGGATTTCAGAGTATCCGACTTTGTTTTTGTAACTGAAGGTGATGTGTCCAATGGAGAGACATAAAGCAACTTGTTCATAGGGGGAAACTTGATAGATGGTTTGTTAGTATGGAAGTTGTGTTCATGTACGATTTCTGGTGATCTGGCGATAAGTCTCTGAACCTGTCAATAGAAATTAAAAACACGGATTAGGAGATAAACACGTTCTAATGTGGCCTCCCAGAAAAGTCGACTCCAAATTTCACGTACCGTTATCAGTCTATGTAACTCGAACATCTGCAAAGAAAATACTTTCTGTTGACTGCAAAATTGTTGGAAAAAATAATCTGTATTAAAATCTAAATGAAATGAGCAAAGATCAAGTCATAACTATACCAGAAACACTTACCGCACCATTGTTTTTCTTGCTTTCAAGAATAGTCTCTGTCCAATAACTCTCACAACTTCATCGGTTATTAAATTAAGACCTGGTATAGAGCCTTCCATGGGAGCATCCGATGTTTCTTCCTTTTTGACAGAAATTCCTACTGTCAACGCCACAAAATCCTTATCACTCGAGCACTTCTTGGTCAAGTCAATCTTCGTCCTTTCATTACACTCTTCTTCTACTCGTGATGAATGCTCTCCTTTCCTCGTGTCTTTTTCAGACAATGCGGACATGCCATCTGTCACAGTCCTGCTCTTTTGCAGGATTTTACACTCTGAACGTGGCTGTGAATAAGGGAAACGATCCACTGATCTGCTCATCTCGTCTCCCAAACTGTTTTTCTTGTTGAATATACTGTTTCCTTCACAAAGATTTCTATTTTTCTGATCTTCACTTTTCGTCTCGTTCGCCAGTTTCAAGCAAGCACCATGGAGTTTGCCTGAGGAGACTGGACTAAATGTAGAGACTTTTTCTTTACACGGGTGAAGCTGAAGATTTCTGTAGTTGAGAGTTTTCCCTGATTGAAGAAATGATGGAACAACAGAATCTTTTTCTTCTCCAGGTTTGTGAGTGGAACAATTACTATAACTGGAAAAACCATGCAGTGGTTTACACTTGGCTTTCATCATCGAATTCGATGAACTTGGATTCTGATAATTAGAAAAACGAGGATACTGCCACTCCGGACATTCAGTCATGTTAGTGAATATAGGGCGTAGTTTCCGCTTTGCACCAGCAACCTATAAAGATTCAAGAATTTGTGAGGATAATGGAGATTGATTCACAGTTCAAACAGCAACCTATTAACATCACAATCTGTTTCTATCACTGAGGAAAACAGCATATAAACACATAAATAGTGATCAATTCTACTATGCAACTGTAAACAGAACAAGCATTAAGGATGTTCACCAAGCAAAGTAGATAATCTACCACGCGAAGAAGGTAATTGATGATCAAACACAAGAAATCGAGTATTAAATGATGTCATCAATGCACATGTGGTGTATACTTATTTAAAGAGTTGGAATAGGAGATAAAACGTTGCTTTTAATAGAGGAATACACTGGGATGACCAAAGGCCTCGTTCTACTAACCAATATACTCTTCATATCAGAGTTACTGTATACTATTCCACTAAAAGTAAAGGAGTTCAACTTAATCTAGGATATGATCAATTAAAGGATTTTTACTCTTGCCATTTAAGAATTCAATCAAACATCACTTATGAACATCTATACGGCACAGAGAGCATGATATCATCGTGATTCGAGCACAACATTCTCCAGCAACTAAAATCATACATTAAAACACAAAAGTTAAACCATGCTTTAAATAAAAAGCAAACTAATTTCTACAACTCTCCAACTCACATTGCTAGAGGATGATGCTTGGGAGACAAAGCTACTATAACCATTGCTAGGTAGTACAGGCAGCATGGTTGAGGGTCTCGACTCGGTTTCAGAAGGGGCACTATTAAAGTCTTCAAAAAGAGCCATTTTATTCCTGGGAGGTGCTCTTGACACTCCTCCTTTATCTCCATTACTAAGATGCAGTTCAGGGAACAGAGGCGCCATTTTCTTCCCTTCATCTCTTTCACCTTTCATTCCCCTCTTTCTCAATCCCCTATATTATAAAATCCCACTTATTCCACCCCATTCACAACCCCTTAATTCCTTTAGATTAATCAAGGTTGAAAAACGCCCAAGAAAAATAGTGAAACCACTCCAATCAGCCCACCTCAAAAAGAACAACATTTGTGGCTCAAAATCGAATACAATGAGCAAGAACAAATGTAATCGCACTACCTAAGCACAATGGCCATGCCCAAAGTATCCTTAAAAAGATGGAATCTTTACATGAAGAGTGTGGACCTAATCTTTACATCTCAACAACCATGCATGAGCAGCTACACTCACTCCAACAAAATCCCACTAATCAACACAAGAAAATCTCAGTATTTCAGAGAAAACCAGAACCAATCTAAGTCCATCAGGAAACAAACCTTTTAAACTGAGAGAAATAATGCAAGAGGAAGAGGGTGTGTTGAGAGAAGTTATGGGCTTAGTCCACACGTGGCGATGATGGCAGATTGGAATCAGCGGAACAAGCGGGTCACCAAGGCCATCTCAAAAGATCGCATCAATTAGAATTTGGAAGAGAGAGAAAGATCGAACTAAATTTGTTTGTTTGGGTCAAATGATGATCTTCAGCCCCAAATATTAAAATGGGGTCAACTTTCCCTACTATTTTTTACAATTTTTTTCTATTTTCAGTCACCTCTCCGCTTAAATAGATCAAAAGAATCTTTTTTTTTTTAAATATATAAAAGATTTATTTGATCTATTTTTTATTTTTTTGCAAAGAAACCTGCCGTCATTACCGTACCCCGCAAACCTCGTTCCGTACAGTAAATTCTGTAGAAGAGGTAAAATATCAAGCCAAGTACGAACAAGACTCGATCAAATAACTAATTTTCAAAATACACATTTGAGATAAATAATCATTTAATGAGTTCCATATTTAAGAGATCACTTAGGACAATGTATTACAAAATAATATTTTGAAACTTGAGTTTTATTTCAATTTCCAGGTACTACACTACATAGTTGCAATAGAATATTATTAGTATGCATCCAAATCACATTTCTGTTTTCGTGTGGTATTTCATGTTGATTAAAAAACTGACATAAACACGGTTTATATATATATATATATACACACACACAAAAAGATGGACCCATGGTTGGGCTAAGGGGTACTGCCCTTGAAAACAATAAGGGGTATTTGTGTAATTTTGTATTTTAATTAAAAATATTGTGAGATTAGCTTTTTTTTCATTTTTTTTTTCATGTGTAGAAGAGTTCATTCCTAATTTTTCTCTCACAATCAACCAAAAATCTAGCCTCCTTTTTTATATTCTCCTTTTGTCTCTCCTTCAATTTCTTCTTTCATCTTCTTCTAAATTGTTAGACATTTATACTCTTAATCTTTTTTTTTTTTAATTATCGGCCACCTCAATTCAAATTCGGGGTCCCTCATTATTTGTATGTATAACATATTGACACAATAATGATATGAAAATGATAGATGTAAACCCTGATTGGTTACTTTTTGTGACATGCTGATTTTGTGGTATTATATTGCGTCAGAAATTGTAACATTAAAGATGAATATGATACATGTTAGTGGATTACTGAATTGTTAGGTAAGTTGGCTGAGGTTAATTTTGTAATTAGCCTCTAATTAAGAGTGAGTTCAAACTTTAGCTCACAGGATCCAGTTGTATAAATTTTCAGTTCATTGATCAATCAAGTTCAGTTTTCACTCTCTCAATTCATTGCTATGTTTTCATAATTTCTCACTCTATTATAATACCAATATTATTACATTCTTAACTCATCAAATTGGATAACAATATAAATACCTTAAATCTATATAATTATCCATTATTTTAGAACAAAAGATGAAATATATAGAAGATCTCGTTCTAACAGAAACGTTTATCATTTCTCTTTGTAGGGAAAAGGATTCTCATTTTCTGATGCAGTATAAATTTCAGATTTATTTAGTACATGATGGCGAACGAAACATCTCATCTGCCATCATAAATGCTCTCATTTCAAAGGTTTCTGCTTTTTTCTCATTCCTCTTCATTTCATGGCACCTGTTCTTACATTTTTGGCAAGAAAATCTGCTGAAAATCTTAGGTTTGAATTTCATTTTACTTTATTTTTAATGTGTTTCTGCAAAGTCCCATGTTATCTGTTTGAAATTTTATGATATGATAATTCTTGGTTGATATTCTGTTGTACTGATTTTCTTGAATTCCCATGTGATGAAAAATTGAACCTTTTCGTTTTTTTTATTAGTTAATCTCTTTGGACATCCAACACTGAAGAGTTCTTGATTGTCTTTATAATCTGTTATATGCTTTTGTTCTGTTACTGTTTGGATTGAAATTAAGACTAGTATTGTTAGAAAAGAAACATTATTTAGTAGTTTGGAAAATTTTAAGGTTTTAAGATGCAACCAAGAGTAGGGAGTTGTGGCTCATTGGATGAAGGCCAAATACTTCCTATCAAGACAACAAACCAATCTAACAGATTTTCCCCACTAAGATTACTACTTCTATTCCCTTTGTTATTGTTTTTGTGTATCAGTATGTATACGAGCTGCTATGTAAGTGTCCATCGTGTAGTTTCCCCGGTTCAATCAAGAAGCCGGAGCTGCGTTCAAGAATCAACGAATTTAGAGAGATGGATTAGCCCTCCATCAACCCTTTTGCATGAAATGAACGACACCGAGCTTTTCTGGCGTGCTTCGTTTGTGCCTAAGATTCGAGGGTATCCCTTCAAGAGGACTCCCAAGATTGCATTCATGTTCTTGACAAGAGGGCCTTTGCCTTTATCACCTTTGTGGGATAAGTTTTTTAAGGGCTATGAGAGGCTTTATTCGATCTACATTCACTCGTCACCTTTATACGAGCCTGATTTTCCGCCGTCGTTGCCCTTCTATGGCAGGCAAATACCAAGCCAGGTATTATTGTTATAGCACTTGAGTTCTTTCATGATGTTCTATATTTTGTAGTGTCACTTATAGTGTCGTGAGGAATATTGACAGAATATTCCGTTGGAGATGGTTTAGATGTCAAATGAATATTTCCCTTTACAATTTAGAGCATCTCTGATTTTGTTATAGAGCTTCTTGGTCTTGTTCTGAAGGTTGCAGAGTGGGGAATGATGAGTATGTGCGATGCAGAAAGACGGCTTCTAGCAAATGCATTGCTCGATTTCTCCAACGAATGGTTCGTCCTCGTTTCAGAATCATGCATTCCTCTCAAAAACTTCACCACCATCTATAAATACATCTCCGATTCCCACTTCAGCTTCGTGGGTGCTTTCGATGAGGACAGCCCTAATGGTCGAGGGCGTTACAACGAGAAAATGTCCCCCTTGGTTAACCTCACGGATTGGCGTAAAGGGTCTCAATGGTTTGAAATAAGCAGAAAACTTGCAATTGACATTATTGAAGACACATTGTACTATGACAGGTTTGAGCAGTTCTGCAAACCAGATTGCTATGTGGATGAGCATTATTTCCCAACCATGCTGAGTATTTTGTCCCCTCATCTATTGGCAAACAGAACCCTCACGTGGGTCGACTGGTCGAGGGGTGGGCCCCACCCGGCCACGTTCGTGGGAACCGATGTAACGGATGTGTTGTTTAAGGAATACATTGGTGATGGATCATGCTCCTACAACAATCAACCTACTAATGTTTGTTACTTATTTGCAAGAAAGTTTGATCCCAGTGCCTTGGATCATTTGTTGGAACATTCTTACAAGTTTTTTGGATTCTGATTAACGTTTTTAGTTTGTGACTGTAAACAAGAATGACAATGGTGTTTTGTGTTCTCGGATTCATTGGCAGATTTTATTTTACAATATATTAATGTATATGTAGCGAACACAAGCAAATAAAAATGAAATACGAGATTATGTTAAATTCCAAAATATAGAAGAATAGATAGATGAATTTCAAATTTCCGCTTATTGTTCCTATAAAGAATTTCAAATACAAAAATACAAAATTATTTTTGCCCTTTTTTTTTTTAATTATAATTGGGGTGGGGATTCGAACCTGAAAGATGTACCTGTCGCTAGGCTAAAACTATAAGTACAATTATTTTGCCCTCTAAAATACAAAAAGATGAGATCTTATAAAAGAGTGGGAAACAATAAAAGGAAATTTGGTTTTTTGTCATCTAACAATTTAAAAAAAAATGTGTGTTTCAAAACGACCATAAATAAAAGTCATGTTGGTTTATATTTTTCAAAATCCACTTTCACATACAATTGATCCAACTATACATTGTAATTTCTAGAGTAAAGAAAAATCTTATAATTTTGTATTTGACATGATGACAACAAATATAATACTATTAGTGCACAAAGACAAGTTTCCAAATTTTCAGTTGCTAAAGAGATTTTGTAGTGGATTATAATTCCATTTTGTTAATTACTAGATTTTGTACTTCACCAAAAATAAAAATATGATTATTAAATGATTATTCATATTCACAAAAACTCCTGTGCACCAGATGCATGGATCAATCCGGGTCGATCCGATCCGGATCCGCGAATTTCTTTTTTTTTTTCCAAATTTTTGTCTTGACTTTTATGTTATAAATGTGTGACCTTTATGTACAAGCATCTGTACTTTTATGTCTGTAACTTAGAAAAAAAAATGAAGATTTTCAACACAATTTGTATTGTATACCTTTATGTGATATCAATGTGACATTTATGTTATATTATGTCACAATTATGTCAAATATTATGACCTTTATTTAATATATAAAAGTGCATAAAAGTCAGAATATTTGTACATAAATGTAACATGATATAATATAAAAGTCACATTGATATCACATAAATGTATATAGTTCAAATTATGTTGAAAATCTTCATTTTTTTCTAAGTTATAGTACATAAAAGGTCATGATAGTTGTACATAAAGGTCACACTAATACAACATAAATGTAACTACCTAAAGCAAAAAAAAAAAAAAAAACTAAATTCAAAAACACGCGAATTCGGGTCAAAACTGGGTCAACCTGGATTGAATGTACACCAAGTGCACACAAGACCAACTCATTCATATTATGTGTTCAAGATGATCGAATGTACAAATGGAAATTTTTTAAAAGCTACTTTATCGAAAAAATTAAGTACGCAAGAAAAAATACTATCAATTTTGAATGACACCCACATATGTAACTTTGAACGAATATTTTAAAATTCAGATAACTGAAAAGATTTTATAATTTTTATTTATCATTTAAAAATTAAATCCATGGGTTACCCAGTATTAGGGCATTGCTGTTAAAATTAAGGAATGATTGGCATTTGGGCAGAATTCTATTAAGAACAGAGGAGTTTGCTCATATCATACATACACCAAAATTAGGGCAAGAATACCCTAATTAGGGCGAAGAACAAGAACAGCAACTGTCTGCGATCGAATTTGAAGAAGGTAACTTTTTTCTTTCTTTCTTTCTTTCTTTTTCCTTTGTCTTTGTTCTTCTTTTGCCCAATTCCGACTGCCTATGCTAGATTTCCGGCGGAGTGTGCTGGAAAACCGACTACCTTTTTTTCCATGATATAAGTCAGATTATATAGAGTTGTCCCGTAATTGAGCTTGATTTCCATACCCTGATATGTTGTTGTATTGGTGTACACGCTTTTGATTACATTGCGAGAAACAAATGCTTCCTGCTCCTGATATGCTGGTGAAATTTTTGCTTCTCGAATTTGCTATGTTATATAAGATATGGAATTATGTAAGAGAGCCAATTTTTTTGGATTCAGAATGGTGGGTGCATCTTCAGATCCAACTTCGCTTAAAGAGTACCTTAAAAAATACACCAGTAATGAATCCAATGGTGATAACAAGGAGAAGAAAAAGAAGAAAAAGAAAAAGGCAAAACCTGTAGCTGCTGGTGGAGTGGTTGTGGTGGACGAAGATCCAATTTGGCAAAAGCCTGTCAAACTTGATGAAGAAGAAGAAGAGTCAGCTGGTAACTCGAATTTGTTCGTGTTTTGAGTGTGTGTGTGTGTGTGTGTTCTTGGCATATGACACTTCATATTCTTATAGTAATGAATCTCTTGCAGATGAAGAGAAGCCTCAAGTTGATGAAGATATTGATGTCAAACGTATGAGAAGATTGGAACAAATCAGATCTAAACGCCCTTTTGGAGTCATATCTGAGGATGGAAGTGGCTGGACTTCTGTATCTAATAATATCAAGTCTGAAAATCAAACTTCTGATAGTTCTCCACCTCGCAAAAGGACGCCTCAAAATGATGATTCTAACTTTCCAGCAGCTCGTGATTTATCCCCACCTCGCAAAAGGAGGCCTCGAAATGATACTCCTTCGCCTGAACCTAAACAGGAATCCAACTTGTCAGCAGATCATGATTTATCTCCACCACGGCAGTCGCACAAGCGTTACCAGAGTCCTCCTCTAGAACCAGAAACTAAAGAATCTCATATTCGTCGTGACAGGTCTGCTCGTTACGATACACCTTCACCTGAACGAAACCTGAAAAATGCGGTGTCAGATTTGTCCCCACCTCGAAGGCAGCAACGAAATAAGCATGTATCATCCCCAGAGCCTGGAAGAATATCTTCTCATTCTAAGGCAGCCACAGATTTAGATATTTCTCCTCCTAGACGTGCTCGTCATGACTCTAAATATCAAGACAACTCACATGCCTCTTCTGCTGCAGCAGATCTTTCGCCTCCCAGGAAGTCCAAGAATAATAGGTCCAGTTCAATTGTCTCTTCAAGAAAGTCAATTAACAATTTGGAGGATGATCATGATCCTGCACCTTCAGTTTCTGACCTTTCTCCTCCAAGGAAAAGGAAAGAATCATCAATTTCTTCACATCGTCCAAAAACTGGTTTAGTTTCTGGTAGAGATGTCAAAGATGAAATTGATAGGAAGAGAAAGGAAGATATGTTAAGGTAACTACTAACTACCCAGTCTTACCTCTGTTTCTTTGCCTCATTCCGAGCCTGCTTAATGTTATTGTCTCCTTGTTCAATTCTTGTACAAACTACTTTCTCTATTATTTCTTATGGTCAAGTGTGGTGGGTAATATTTGCATTTAGTCATATGGTCTAAAGTTCAAATAGGTTTTATAAATTTTATATTAGTTGCATCTTATTGCTCTATAAGCTTGTTAGGTTTCACAATGATAAATATTTTCTCATTTCTTCATTTGACTGAGATGCTCAAACTAAAATAATGCAATATGTTTTTTGTAGGTTTAGAAAGATGGATCCTTCAGTAAGCGGCCAAGGTGCTGAAGCTACATACCGCAACAAATTAACTGGTCCGCCAAAAGCACTTTTTTCTTTTCCCTATTATTTTCTAACAAAACAATACAGAAAAAAGATGGTAACTCTATGCCCTCTGTTTTCTGTTCCAGGGGAGCGCATGTCGAAGGAGGACTTTATTAAATCTCAGGAGAAAAGGAAAGCAGAGAAACCAAAGGTGCGATTTTGATTCATTTTTCCTGCCTTTTAAGATGCTTGAAAAAAATTCAGAAACCAAAGTTAGAGTGTGATGTGATAAGATCAACTTCATGGTAATGTATTTATGTGATAGTGGATTTACTGTCAATGTATTGATATATTGGTAATTGTCATTCATATTTAACTTAAGTGACAAACGATCTTTTGCCTCAGGAAATAAAGTTGGAATGGGGCAAGGGGTTGGCTCAAAAGAGGGAAGCTGAAGCTAGATTGCAAGAAATGGAAACAGAGAAGGATAAACCATTTGCTCGAACCAGGTAATACTAATGAGAAAAGTGATTCCTGGTCTTTTGTTGTTTATCAGTGCATATAGATGGAAACCAAACAGTTAATTTTTCTAAATGTTTAAACTAAACTGATTTATTAACAATTTATGTGAATGACACTTTTTTTAAAGTTCTTGGTTGTGTCCTACGGCTAATATGTCCAGACATGTCATTTTGCATACTTTGCACAATTGGAAATTGGAATTGATGGAGGAACAGTCTGGAGTTCCTTGGTGATTTTTGAAATCTGCTTATTGTTGTCAATGATTTGTTTGGATTTGGTTTGCTGATCTGTCATTGAACTCCAGCGGTTGGGTCTTTGGGAAGGAATGCTGCCATTCCTTGCTGTGTTCATATTCTGTTTTTTTCATGTCTATCCAAGTTAACTATGCTGACGATAGGAGCTACTGAATTGTAATGATGGTTTACTTGCAACTAGGGGTGCACATAGTTTGTGCACTGTTGAATTCTATTGAAACCAAAATTTAGTTTGGTATTCAATTTTATTTTCTTCTTTTTATACTTTATTGATTAGTACAGTATTGGGGATTTTGTTTGGTATACCATACCAAAACCATATTCACACACATGCATATACTTAAATTTGGGAGTAAGAATTTTTGATTGTCACCTATGATGAAATAGTTATATGTACTCGTTTGCCCACGTTTTTTTAATTCATGTAGGCTTTCTGTCTCATCTGACTTTGTCATAGTGCTGATTTATTTCAATTTCTACTGTAGGGATGACCCTGAACTTGATACAATGTTAAAGGAAAAAATTCGATGGGGTGACCCCATGGCACATTTAGTCAAGGCATGTCGCTCAACTCATCCTCTATATCTCTTCTATTTATGATCATTTGAAGGATTTGAATTTATTCTTGTATTTGTTTAACCGTAATTGCAAAAATGTGCTCTTTCTCTGACCCTCAAAGTTATATACCGATTTTTTTCAGAAAAAGCAACTTGATCCAGTTCTTCCCAATCTGGGTGATAGTGAGAGGATGAAGGAATCAGGGTTCATAATTCCCCAGGAAATCCCAAGTCACAGCTGGCTAAGAAGAGGACTCGATGTTGCTCCCAACCGCTATGGGATCAAGCCTGGGAGACATTGGGATGGTGTAGACCGTAGCACTGGTGAATGCTCATGTTTTTGTTTTTCTTCAATTCGGTTCTGTTGTTTATGTGTGGAATTATTAACTTGTAATCGTTGTTTGTTCTCGTGCCTTGTAGGATACGAGAAGGAATTGTTTAAAAGGACGAATGAAAAGAAAGCTACAGAGACAGAAGCATATTTGTGGTCTGTTGCTGACATGTGATGGATTATCTGAGAGAAAGGAAGAGCAGATGAACCTGCAATTGAAGAAGTTTAACAAGTATGTCATACTTAAGTTTTAAACATGTTATTTGTTAAAAGTTCTTAAGGCAATGTTCTACCAATTCAAAGGCAAGGATGTGTGCAGTTCTGACTTGCCTCGACGACTTTTTTTTGGTAGTTAGAAGAGATGTGCCTTGCACGTGGGACATTTGCATAAATTAAATTTTGTAGTAATGCAATTATTCTTCTTCATAATGTAATTCATTAATGTTTTCCAATGTATACGAGTTTTAATTATTTTATAATACAAAAAATATATATATAAATATATAACTAATCAACTAAAATTAGCAACAAGCCTCTTCAATTGTGATGCATTACATTCCCAGAATTTTCTGGATCCATGATTGCCCCATAAAGTAATTGACTAATCTCATCTATATCTATACTATATATAAAATGAAAGAAATTGGCAAAATTTACTAATTTGCCATTTTTCCTCCTAAAAATGTCACATCAAATTAATGATTGTATAAATATTTTCTTTTTGATTTTTTTATAGGCTCTAAAAATAATATTTTATATATAATCATGCATTTGTTTTTTTGTTATTTATAAGAAAATGTTATACTAATAATATTTAAAAATTCAATTGTGAGCCATATTCCAATAAAATTCACTTCCTTGCATCCTAATTTTGAATTTACTCAATATATTTTTTAGGAAATAAAAAACAGCAAGAAAATCACTAAACAAGATTTGTCCACATTTATAAATTGTGGAGAAGTTTAGCACCATACACCAACATAATTTCATACATATTCACTTTGGTAATCATATAATTTAAGGATATGATATTATATTTTAATGATATGATTAAAATTTGAAAATAGTTTAAAATTTTAATATATAAATGTGGAAAATAGTTTTAATATCCAAAATTAATTTTACAAGTGTTATAAATTGTTTAAAAGTTTGAAAACTATTATAAAAATGTAAAAATAATAATAAATTTAAAATTAATAATAATAACAAGGTTTAACAATTTAAAATCAATAAAAAAATTAAAAACTAATTCAAATATATATGTAATATTAATTTTGAAAGATATAAATATCAATAAATTGAAAAAAAAAATAGCTTAATAAAAATAATAAAAATATTTGCTAATTTATTCTAAATTATTTCAAATAAAGAGATATAATTAATCTAAAAGTTGTATTAAAAAAAACTAGAATTTGTTCTAAAATAATCTGAAATACGGTTTCAAAAATCTAAAAATTATTATTTTAAAATGTAAAAATAATTTGGAAGCTAAATATTTTAAATATAAACTAAATTTTGGAATAAATTTAAATTTTTTTGAACAAATTCATCTAAAAAATGCAGAAAATTTATTTACAAATTCTAAAAATAATTCTAAATATAAAGAACAAAACATATTAGGAAGTATAATAAATCACTAATTAATTATTCAGAAATTAAAACTAACAAATAAAAAACTATTATTATTATTTTATATTGTGTTCAATTTTATTTTCAAATTTAATTGTTGAATATTGATGTTATATTTATTATTTTATTAATTTTTGAATATTGATGTTCAATTTATTATTTTATATTGTATTGTGTTATATTTATAAATTAATTATATTCGTAATTTCATTTTTAATGCATGTTATATCAAATTCATATCTATTTTAAAATTCATAATATATTATTTACATTACATATATAATTATATCAAATTTAAAATGCCGAGTTTCAAAATTATTTGCATTCAAAATTTTTAATTTTATCAAATACAATTATTTAAAATAACATAATTTAAAGTTGAAATATTAACATTTTTATTAATATAGATATTAAAAGCAATATATATTTTACATTTAAATTGTATATCATTACATTATGTCATCAACATTAAAAAATTATTAATTTTATACAACAAACCGAGCATCGTGCGGGTGTACTACTAGTTATAAAAAAAAAAAAAAAAATCTGGTATAAGGTCTCAAAAATAAAAAGGAAAGAATGAAATCAATTTATTTACTAATACACACAAACACACACACTTCTAATTTATAATATATTTTTTTCTAATTTTTTTAACATGATTTAAAGAATATAAAATAAATATGTATAAAGATGAAATAATAAATAAACTAAGAAAATGATTTACTAAATTTATAAATATAAATTATTGTGCAACTTTTTTTTTATCTTCAAATAACTTTGTACAAAATATCTAAAAATATAAAAACAAATTTCAAAAGTAATAAATTTAATATATTTTAAGATTATATTAAGATAACACTCCACTATTAGATTGGAGTATAAAATATCATCTCATAGTCATTGACGAAATATTGCTAATTACATCAACGTTCATAAGAGCAACGAATAAATTAAGAGAATGTATCCTTACTAGTTTGAGTATAGGTTGACACGACACCTTTGCCGAAAAATATATGCTTATCTAATCATCTAAGAACAAGATTCAAAGTATTTTGATGGGATTTAAACCACTAATGTCTGAAACTAGAATGTGAAAACCATACTTTTTTCCTCAATAGTGCAACAAAGGGAATTAGATACTACAGCAAAAAAGCAATAACTTTCTTTTTCTGTTTCTTACTTAGCTATATATACATAGTGGTTTATTGGAGCATTCTTATCTGCACATTTGCTCTTTGCCAGGTTAACATGGTACGCCATTTCTGTCTCAAATTTCTTGATTATAAATGCTGTGATCTTTCCTCATACAACCACACAAATATTGGATGCTAATACTATGAACTAATGGTGTGATGTTTTAGGAAGGGGAGAAGCTGGATGAAGCAGGTGAGAGAAAGGAAATCAGTGTTGGGCCATGGGGTGGTAATGGTGGGACTAATTGGGATGATGGTTGCTACAATGGAGTACGAGAAATCACCATCACCTATGCTCGTTGCATCGACTCTATACGCATCGTCTACGACCAAAATGGTAAGCCTGTTCAAGGAGACAAGCATGGAGGTGTTGGGGGCATCAGAACAGCTGAGGTACATATAATATCTTGTGATAATCAATAGAAATAGTCATATAAGATAACAAATAGTCTGTTCATAACAAAAACGTTTTTCTAACAAAAAGTTTTGGAAAAATGTGGTTATTCGACAAAAACACCTTTACTAAAATGCAGGCGGGCCCATGTACATGGCCAACATGACTAAAAACTATTTTCTTATGTTTTGGCTGGTTTAAATTTTTTCTTATCCTATTTGGCAGTTCATTATAATCTTCTTTCATATTGCAAGAAATGATCCATATATAGTATTGAATGATCCATAGGTGAAGCTGCAATTTCCAGAGGAAATCTTGACAGGTGTTTGGGGGCACTACTCTCCGATGGTTCATGGCGGCAGCCCCATAATCCGGTCACTCACGTTTAAGAGCAACCGGAGAACATTTGGGCCGTTTGGAGTCGAAGAAGGGACCCCTTTTTCTTTTCCAATGGAAGGAGGCCACATAGTGGGGTTCAAAGGCAAGTGTGGATGGTATTTGGATGCCATTGGTTTTCATATATCAAAAGCCAAATCACCAAAAGTGAAGCAGAAAGTTCAGCAGCAGAGCCTGTTTAGAAGACTAACCAGCTCCGTCTCCATGGTTGGCGCTAGAGATGGCGATCAGCCTCGCCCTAAACCAACCAAACGTCTCGTGTAGAAGCGATATGGATCGCCTCATGTGTAGCATCATGATTCACTCTACTTAGCTACAATAAGTTCAAGATTGTAGTGGACTTGCAGTTAAACTTTCTTTTGAGGTAGAAGTAAGAGCTCTAATAGATGCATATAGATTGAGTATATGATGAGATTTGAGATACATTGATGAACATATGATAAGGAAATAAAGATGAACCTATTGAGGCAAGAATCAAGAATCTCTCACTCATCAATCAAAATGCCTTTCAAGACTTCAATTTCCATTTTCTACATGAAGTGGAAAATCCCATGAATCAAAGCTAAATTCAATGAATTGTTTGCATACTATTATTCCTTCAAGAATTTAACCAAAATTGTGAACAAAGAAAACCTAGATAAACAAGAAATACGTACTCTGAGAAATATAAAAAAAAGTTACTAGAATATTCGTGATTTTTATTCAAATTGAACCACAACATATACGTAGTGAAGATCACAAGGTTTGAAGTTTCTATAGAATTAAAAACATACTATTTCCCGGTAAATAGCTAATAGCTTCAACCATAAAGTTTCAATCTTTACTCCCAAATAAAATAAAATAAAAAATAAATAAATAAAAAGAAAAATGACCATCAATACAGAAGTCATTCTTGTCTGTTATGTTTAATGAGTTGGTAAGATTCTTCGGTTAGTTGCACTATGAAATAAATCCACAAACACAGATTTCGAAGGGAACTAAAATGATTTAAATAATAAAAGAAAAAATGGGCTCATTGAATACTATTATCAATTTCACCGTTGATTGAAATCAGAACAAATTTTATTTGAGTCGTACATGCAAAAGATTAATGAAAATTTATTTTTCCTTTCGACAAATAAATGTGTATAAATCAGTGAATCACACTCGACAAATATGGAAGAAATGGCTTTCAATTTGCCTAAAAAGTAAATTCAAATAACATCGTCATTGTACCATGTTTGTCAACTCACACCACACTCCTCTATGATCATTTTCATTGAGGTGACATGAAGATAGAAATGTAAATAAATCAAGCTTTTCATAAAATATTTTGAATTTGATTTAATAAAAGTTCGATCGAATTTTTTAAATAAATTAATCAAATCCAAACTGACAATACTTGGTCTGACTTTGTTAGCTCAAAGGTAGGTTCACTATGTGACCCAACTCTTTTAAAAAGTAAAACAAATATGTAGTTCGGCATTTAATTTTGATTTTTTTATGGTTTATGTTATGATAAATACAATAAGTCTATTTAACTTAATAATTCGTAGAAAATTATATATTATAAATAATTAATATATTCTACATAATTACCATTAATGAATTTGAAAACATGATATTGACAAAATTTGAAATACATACATTATCAATATTCCATATGTGTACTTGCATTAATTCGCTACATATATAGGGAAATGTTTGGTATTTATAGCCAATTACATTTACAACTATTTAAACCGACAATAAAATTTTAAAACCAAAAATTATTTTCTCCTTTTGGTTTGGGGGGAAATAACTCTGCCAATTTTAAAGCAAACACTCTTAATTTTTATAATTCTTCAGTTTATCAACGTTAATTGTAATTACATTCTTATATATAAATTAACCATTCATTCTCATTTATGCTTCATATGATTTCTTCTTACCCTTTATCGAATTTCACTTTTTTCTTCGTTGGTTTTGAATATTTAATGCAACTTTCTAGTTTTACAAATGAAAGCATAATTTTTTTAATAATTAGTAATTCAAATTACAAGTGGTGATAAAATGGCAACAATGTAATGTCAATATGCCACCAGCCACATGAATGGATGTATTACAAATATTTATTGTATATATAGTTACAATTTTGCTGATATTTAATTTTGTTTTCTGTACATGGATATTCTTTTTACTTTGTTTCCATAAAATATTTTCAATCGTTATAAATATTGTATTTGGAAAATCAATAACTGGCCTTCTATAATTTATAATTACTATCTATTAAAACAAATATTTGCACATAATCTGCAACAATATCTTTAATATTAATTTAAATAAACATAGTATATCTATTAAGAATATTATTATTTATTTACTAATGAAATTATGATGAATAATAAATTATTTTTTATATTTTTCATTCAACTTGTTTAAACTTAAAGAAACACGTAAACCATGAAACACATTAACGAATCAAATTAGAGTTTGACTCAAATAATAAATAAGTGGAGCTTAAACTCTCAAACGACTCGACTCACCTCAATTACATCTCTACAACAACTATCGCATTACTTTTGACACAATAGATATTGACATGAAGTACAGAAGAGAAAAAAAAAAAAAAAACCTCGAAATGACATGATTTTCTTACACACTTAACAATTAACATAGATAATGGAAATGGATGGAGTTTTTAAAGCAGCTGCACATATAGGAATTGGGCCCTATAAATGGAAAATGGCGTGCCTAAATACAGCTCCTTTCTTTTTTCAATTTTTGTTTTGTTTTCTCAGAGTGTGTGTATATAAGAGAGGCTAAAATGAGCACAGTATTTTAAAGAAAATCCCTCTCTTTTCTCTCTCTAGTTTTCTCTCTCTGTCTGCGGGCTTCTCTGTGTTGGCAAAAAGATACCAAAAAGGTACCGTTCAACTCATTTTCTATGCAACACCACACTCTCAGCTTCATGTTTCATCATAGTCATACACACACTAATCAACTTCTCTTCCATTTCTCGTGCTCTTCGAATGAGAAAAGCCAACGGTTTGGGTTTGGTAATAAATTCCACTCTTCTTGAAGTTCACCATTTGAAAAAAAAAAAAAAAAAAGGAACTTTCCCTCTGAATGCTGAGAATTTTTGAGAAAGAATTAATGGGGTTTGAGTTCTCTTGAAATGAAGGAAAATGAATAACTGAAAAAGGGACTTTTTTTTAGCTGTTCAGATCTAAGTCTCTCTTTCTCCCCCTGATAAACCTTGCTGTTTGTTTGTTTGGTTGGTTTTTTTTTTTAACTGTTTTCATTTCATGACCTGATTTTGTTGCTCTTCTGCTTGTTGAATTTTTATGTGGGTTTTTCTGATTAATTACTCTTTGTTTCTTGTTTTTACAGATATGAATGGGATATGCATGCTGCTGGTGGAGGGTTTCAGATTTTTCTTGGGGCATTTATGTTGCGCCCCTTATTTGAAATAATTTTTTGAGATATTCTCGCCTTTTATTTCTACCTTTTGTTTGATTTTTTTGGCAGGGTTTAGTTTGAAAATAAAGTTTTTTTTTTTTTGAGGATTTTAAATGGGGAGTTCTGGTGAAGAGCCTAAGGGCATTGATGCAACGGCGGGGGGTTTGGTTTGGGTTCGCAGGAGAAATGGGTCGTGGTGGCCCGGTAAGATTCTGGGCCCCGACGAGCTGCCTGAGGGTTGCATTCCAATGCCAAGAGCAGGGACCCCTGTACAGCTTCTTGGTAGAGAGGATGCTAGTGTGTAAGTACTCTGTTCAATAATTTCGATATGGAGTTGATTTGGTTGTTTGTACTGCATAGAAATGTAGCTGGTTGGTCTGTTCTGTCATTCTGATTATTGACTTGATTAGGTTATTTCACAGCATGGAAATGTAGCTGGTTTTTCTGTTTAGGTATATAATTAGTCGTTATGTCATGGAATTTGCTTGAAGATGTCCCTTCTTGATGAAAGGAGCAATGGCTAATCAAGTTATAAACCTTCGTTTTTTCCCACATTTTAAAGTGATCCTGATGAATCTTATTTTCGTTTTCTTGATCATTGTCTCCATAAAGTGAAAATCTTCATTAATCATCCCACAATGCCTTTTTTGTTGCAAGATACTGTTTGGAATGAGGAACTGTTGTGTCCAAGCTAAGCATTGCTGGTTTACTTAACACGTGTTGTAGTTATTTTGTGTTATCACTTCCCCTTGCATCGTTATATTTATGCATGTTTGTATTTTCACTCTTATTTGAAACAAGATAGGGTTTTCTTATGTGGTTTGATTGTAATGGATATGATTGCAACTTAAACTTTTAGTTGTCATCCTTGTTAAGATTCTGGTGATTTTCCTTTTCCTTATCTAGTATCTGGTTATTACGCTGTAATGGGACACGTGTTACTAAAATAAGGTAGTTCGGTTGGACGTTGATTAGGTTTATGAATCTTGCATAGACCATTAAAGGCGTGACTAGCCAATTCATTAGACAAATAGAACTTTCCAGTTGTAGTCATCCCATTCTTGCCTCTTGGCGTGGCAAAATTGAAGGCTGACAGAAATACAAGATTACGCTAAATGAAATATCGAGTCAATGAGCAAGAAATTACTAAATAAGGAGCTGATCAAATGTCAATGATGAGCTAACTATTTTTGGATATAATAGGAAGGTCTTGTCGTATACAGCGAGTTTGTCTGAACCAACCATGTTCTTATGATGTGGACTATTATGTTGGTGATGGCATTAATCTCGCTTCTCTAAGTTGCCATTTTTTGATAGTTTGCTAATGCAGCTCCGAAATAAACTATCAAATTTAGTTCAGCATTCAATTCAATTTTTGGCTATACTCAAATTTCAATTAGATATCAATCTTGGCGATTTCTGAGAAAGACTATCGTCCCTTTATCTGACATTCATCTCTCAGAAGTGGAATGTGTAAAAATGATGGTACTCTCTACTAAAAGGAAACGACTTTATGAAACAAGAAATGAAACATGTAGAGATCCTATAGGTGGTACTGGACCCTTTTAGGATAACAAATACCTCCCCTACCGGGGGGGGGGGGAGAAAATCATGTTTTTTCTTTAATGATTTTGTCTTTCTTTAATACTTATGCAATTTGATTGATGTACTTGTCAATGCTCTGTCAGGGACTGGTATAATCTGGAGAAATCAAAAAGAGTGAAAGCTTTTCATTGTGGGGAGTATGATGATTGCATTAACAGAGTTAAGGCGTTGGCGTCCAATCCCTCTAAGAGGGCTGCCAAATATGCCCGAAGAGAAGATGCCATTCTTCATGCACTTGAGATAGAAAATGCTCGTCTTGGGAAAGACCACCAGGACTTATCTGCTACACCAGATACACTGCATCACCAGGCTGATGAATCTCCTTCTGCATCCCATCCTAGTGAAGATGAGGACGAGGATGTAAATGGTTCTGGGGATGATTCAGAATCTGGCCAGGAAGTATCTCAGTCTGGCGTATCATTTGAAGGACCAGATCATGTTGATTCAGCTAAGGAAGAATCTAAGCAACAAGAAACTGAAAATGATTCAGAGGACGATGGATCTGATGGAGTAAAGCGTATGAGAGGACTTGAGGACCTGGGGATGGGTTTAGCATCACTTCAGAAAAGGAAACGCTCTGGGGTCGGTCAAGTTCATGAACTATATAAAAGAAAGAAACACCGTACTATATCAAAAGTTATGGAGTGTACTACAATGGTGCCTGTTCCTATTTGTGAAAAAAAGTCCATCCCAACTGGACCTGCTGTGCCCGTAGCTTCAGATGTCAAGGTTTCAGGAGTAGAATCTTATAAATCGAAGAAAAATAGCTCTGTTGTGATCAATAACAACTCAGATAGTAATGGAGGTCCGTGTGAGAATGGGACACTATCAGGTGCATTTAAGCATGGTAATGATGCTTCACTGAAACACAAGCAGAAGGGTAATGAAACTTCTAGTATGCCGGTCGTTCCTGAAAATGGATCTGTTGTAAAGCTGTTTGGCGTGCCTCTAGTTGCTGATGAAAAGAACTCAGCAGGTATGATCTGATACATGAGCATGTATACATATATATATGAGTGGTTTTCTCCAGTTTTCTGAATCATACAATTTACTCTAGAATTTCACGTATGGCTAATTTTTCTCTTCTGATGCCTCGGCTGCCTTGGTTCATATCTGTTAGCTCAAACTCTTTTTGCCATTCATGTTCCTATATCTCAATGGAAAGTATTTCATCCTGGATATTAGATTTATGGAATCTGTCTATTATTCTTGTATATTGTCCTTCTACCATTGCATTTTTATTCTCCTAGGAAGAATGCATCGCATATTTAGATGGTTTATAGATGGTATCGTCTAAGGATGCCTAACCGCCGCACCGATCATTTGGGGTTATCTTTCAATTTACAATACAACGTGTCATTAAGCTTACAGATTGGCATCTTTTGGTTTACTTCTTTTTTGTGTCATCATCATGAAAGAGAGTTTATACATTTACTGAAACAGTTTTGTTTTTGGTTTCTTGTGTCATATAAATGAATACTTAATATATTTTGATGTGGTTTTCTAGCCATAGTCTGTTTAAAGTCTTTTCTGTATCTGATCTAGCTAGGAATTGGGACATTGCAATGTAGCCAAAATATCCTTGTGTAGCTTTTCTAATGTACCAGAAGAGGGTTCTCTTATCCCTATTTTAAGTGCAGTAAAATTTATCGTTTCTTATAAAAAAGAATTTTGATATGTCATACTGATGTTTGAGTTTCACTTCCAACAGGCTTGTCCTCAGTTGTCTCGGATGAATCGAAGCAGACAGTTGTTGGTGTAGGAGCCCAATCAAGTCAAAGTAGTCATGTTGAAGCAATATCTACGGGGAATGAGGCATACAATGAGTCTGTTGAAACCAGTTCAGGTACTTTTGAGTGGCAGTTAAAAGGGAGGAGGAATTCTAGGACAAGGAAAGTCGATTTGGATGACAAGGCTGAAACACATGCGGACCCCAATAATCTCGGTAGGTCTCTCGTTTCAAACAGTGGGGGCAATCAAGTCAAGTCAAGACCAATCACGGCTCAGGTTGAGTCTCACACACGAGGGTCTACATCAGAGCAGCTGGTTCCTCAGAGGTCACTTCCTTATCGTCTCTCTCGTTCCATGGTCAACCCCAAGTACCTTGACTCTGAGTGTTCTCGTGGAAACCGGCGCCCTGCTTCTGGCTTGCACGATGTTGATGTCCAGGTGAAGACAAGCTATAGGCCCCAGCATGTTCCATATATATCTCTCATGAGCAAGTTAACGGGTCGTCCCATCATAGGTCACCCCCTCACGATCAAGGTGTTGAAAGATGGCTCTTCTGACAATATAATCACCAGTTCCAAGTTCGATTACAGCCCGAATGAAGACGGCTTTGCTACAAAACGTGTTGGCAAACACAAGGGTCGAGGGAGGCCCCCAAGTAAACGAGGATCGTCTCGTTCTCGGAGCTCACTGTCAAAGTCTCCAAATTCGAGAAGAAACGGGCTTTTGTCAAAGAAAACAAGGAAGCTGTCTTCGTTAACAGGTTCTCAACGACCAAGTCGAGAAGAGACGAAACCAGTTGTCGATCAGCTTAAGGGCCCTTCTGTAGCTTGTGTCCCGTTAAAGGTGGTCTTCAGTAGGATCAATGCAGCATTGACTAGCTCCATACGAGCTGCACCTCGTCTGAATGCAACGAGCGGTATATGAAGTAAGTCTTTGGGGGGTGGGGGGGTGGGGTTTGATGAGCTAATACTGAGATTAAACGTTTGTCTTTTTAGAAATTTTGGGTTAAAACTAGGCAGGCAAATTGAGCATTCTTCCTATGAAACTATGCTAAGATTATTTGCAGTGTACATTGGTAGATATTCTTGTTTTTTTTTAATTTTTGGTTTTACAATAATGGTTGCAGTTTTTTTGCATATGAACTACAGTAGTGTTGTAGAGTTGCTATTTTGTTGAAATTCTGTGTTTGGCTGTGTATATGATGTAGACTTGGATCTGTTCTGAATATAATCTGTTGTCAGGTTTAACTATTTGATGATTGATTGTTGTAGACTGCTTTTCTGATGATGAGACTATCTTACAATTTGGAAATTGTTTCAGTCAATTTCTTTTTTATTTTATTTTACTCTATTCTCGAGTTTATGTAAATGTTGAGTGATTGACTTTGTACACTTTTTTTGTACTTCGACAGTCAAAACCTCATCTAAAATTATGTTTGCAACATTTTCAAAGTTGAGATTGGAAATATTTTTTGTTGATTTTTCAGGAGATGTGAAAGTATGTTGAGGTTGGTTATATTTCCACAAATGGTAAACTACTTCTACATTTATCAATAATTAGTAGTTGTTCCGTGCGTTGCACGGTTTGTTATATAATATATAGTAAATATCAACTATTTGATAATACAATTCTACTAATTACAAGCATTTTGAAGAATAAAGTATTTAACAATTAAAAAAATATGAATTTACTTAACTATATATATATATATATATATATATATATATATATATATATATATTAAATATCTATCTAATTCATAATAATCGTGTTTATTATATATCTAATTGGACAGTCTGTAATTAATAACACTAAAAAAGTATCAATTATGAATTTCAAATTAAACTCAATTTCTTAAATTAAAAAAAAATTTATATATATATATATTTGAAACGATACACAAAAAATGAAAATTTTACTTAAGAACTTGATGCAATCATGCAAACAATGTCAATCATGTATTTTCAACTTTCATTTTAAAATAAATTGAATTAAAAAAAATGACATTTTTAATATTGCTTAATATTGAAAATGACACATAGCCAAATCATGTATTTTATACTTGAATACTTAATAATATTTTCATCATTAAAATATATTGGTAAAATATATTAATATTTTCCGTACAATGTTGATGGTATTACATATTTGAATATACAAATATTAATCTAAAAAATATTTAGAATGACATATAATTTCATACCCCACACACACACACACACACACACACACACATATATATATATATATATATATTAATTTCTTTAACAATGTTACATATATTTATTTATATTAAATATGATATTAGATATCCCTAAATAAATTAATAGTTGTTATTAAGTTTGTTTTTGAACAATATCTATTATTGGGATTTATCAAATTATATTCAATAAAAATTAATTTAATTAAGACCAAGAAAATATAAATGAATTAATAAAATAATTATAATATTAAATCAAATGGATCAATTATATAAATTGAAAAATCTATATAATATTACAATTCCTAATACAATTAATTCATTTATGAAAAAGCCTATTACATTTGATGGTCATGGTATATGAATCATCTTACAAAAAAACATGTTATTAATATTTATAAAACTCAGACCCCAAAATGATTTGTAAGATGAAGTAAGAATCTTCATAACATGATTTATAATAATGTTAATTTTTTTATAAAACCCAAAATCATCTTATATAATGATTTTTCAAGAATTATCCATTGTGGATTATGAAGCAAGAATCTTAATAAATTTAGTACATAGGAAAATAATTAAAATGCAAAATACAAAATTAAAAAAACTGATGTGATATTTTTAGGAGGGAAAATGACAAAATTGTAAATATTACCAACTTCTTTGCTTTTATATAAGTATAGATTGGTTAAATTATAGAATAAATCTCAATTTTTTTTTTTTTCAAATTAAAGGAATTCTTCAAATCTTCATGTATATATATATTTTGAAATGTTTGAGGATGAATTTTGTTGAAGTTTTGGGGAAAGATAGAAAGCGAATTTAGTCCGGAAAACACCTAGTTCTTACTAATATTTAGTTTTAAAATGTTCGATATTCACTGAATTTGTCACATTGAGTGGAGTAGAGTTTGGTTTTTTAAATGGAATTAAACTCTAGTCTAATCTTTATCTTTATATATATATATATATATATATATATATAAAAGTAAAGAAGTTGGAAATATTTACATTTTTGTCATTTTCCCTCTAAAAATGTCACATCATGGATATCTTTTTTTTCTCCCTCTCTCTCTCTGGTGCAATTATGACACAAGCTTTTGTCATATACAATTTTAATAGGAAATTTATTATAGAAAATCTTCTTTTTCATATTAGCACACTAATATATATTGTTTTATTTCTCCAAACTAATCAATGAAAATAATTATTTATGGTTTTGTTTCTATTTTTATATAGCTCTTTGTTATTTTATAATTATTTAACTTAATACATTTATAATTTTTTGCATATTTAATTTAATTGTTTTCCCAAGTTATTATGCAATATTTTTTTTTAATGTAATAGGCTTTTTCATAAATGAATTAATTGTATTAGGAATTGTAATATTGTATAAATTTTTCAATTTATATAATTGGTCCATTTGATTTAATATTATAATTATTTTATTTGTTCATATATATTTTCTTGGTCTTAATTAAATTAATTTTTATTGAATATAATTTCATAAATCCCAATAACAGATATTTTTCAAAAATAAACTTAATAACAAATATTAATTTATTTAGGGATATCTAATATCATATTTAATATAAATAAATAAATGTAACATTGTTAAAGAAATTTATATATAATATGTATGTGTAGTAGTATGGTAATGAAATTATATGTCATTCTAAATATTTTTTTACATTAATAGTTGTATATTTAAATATGTAATACCATCAACATTGTGCGGAAAATATTAATATCCTTTACCGATATATTTTAATGATGAAAATATTATTAAATATTCAAATATAAAATACATGATTTGACTATTTGTCATTTTCAATGTTAAGCGATATTAAAAATGTCATTTTTATAAATTCAATTTATTTTACAATAAAGGTCTAAAATACATTATTTACATTGTTTGCATCAAGTTCTTAAGTAAAATTTCTTTTTTGTGTATTGTTTCTAATATATATATATATATATATATATATATATATATATATATATATATCTTTAATTTAAGTAATTGGGTTTAATTTGAAATTCATAGTTGATACAAATTGCCCAATTAGATATACATAATAAACAAGATTATTATGAATTAGATAGATATTTAATATATATATATATATATATATATATTAAATATATATATATATATTATAGTTAAGTAAATTCATATTTTTTTAATTGTTAAATATTTTATATTTTTAAAATATTTATAATTAGTTAAACTATATTATAAAATAGTTGATATTTATTACATATTATATAACAAACCGTGCAATGTATGAGGACAACTACTAGAATCTTATATACATAATAGGAAGGTTTTCAACTCTCCAGCGATTGATACGTGGATAAACAGGTGCAATCATTTTCTCAGCCTTTTAGACTTCTCTCAGCTTTGGCAACAAAATGTGTAACCTATTTCGCCTCTTCATCTAGAGTAGGTCTTGTATGAGACCGTCTCACGGATCCCATTCCGTGAGACGGGTAGGGTCGGATCGAAGTATTACATGATATATACAAAAGTATTACATGATACACATAAAAGTATTACCTCATATACATACATGTATTACATGATATTAAGTTATGTGATATTTTCAAAAAGTATTACATGATATACATAAAAGTACTACCTAATACACACAAAAGTATTACATATAACACAATTCACGCACAAGGAAGAAGAGCACCTGGGCGCCTAGCTAGGATCCGTGCGTTTTTGTGTTGACCCGACCCGACCCAATTCGGGTCATTATCCCATAATACAAAAGTATTACTTGATATACATAAAAGTATTACCTAATACACATAAAAGTATTACATATTTTCTTATAGTCTGACTCAACTCAAAACGCATTCTATAATACAAAGTATTACCTAATATATATAAAAGTATTACATAACACACACAAAAGTATTACATAATTTTTATGTTTAACCCGACCCTATCCGTCTCACCAAATGGGATCGGTGAGATGGTCTCACCCAAGATTTTGTCCTTCATCTATTGCTTCTCTCTCTCTCTTCATAAATCAACTGTGAAGGTTTCATTTTGCATAACAGGCCTTTTAGACTTCTCTCAGCTTTGGCAACAAAATTTATCGCCTCTTTCGTCTCTTCATCTATTGTTTTCTCTCTCTCTTCATAAATCATCTGTGAAGGTTTCACTTTGCATACCAGGTGTTTGATGAATTGCCTAAATGACATAATCTTATGAGCAACAGTTTTATCTCATCGCTTCATTTTTTACAATTAATTCTTACAACGTACAATTGAAGCAACAAATAGCTTTGGCAACAAAATAATGGACTGGTAAGTCTTCCTTTCTCAATGATTACATGCCGTTACTTTTTTAATGATATATGTGGCCATGAACTCAAAGGTCTTTCATTTGTGTATTTAAACACGCCTACAATTTTCAGATTGTCCAAGTATTCATCAAAACTTTTTTAGCAAAAGGAATAGAATTTAGTTGGAGTTCTTATGGATTCATATTCCTCTTTTTTACCGTTAGAAGAAGTTAATTTCAAAAGTGGTTTGGAGAGCATTATGGTTAGACTTTTACGTATGTGAGAAGCACGTAACCTTAAGCGCAACCACAAATTGATGAGTGTTGATTTTCTATTATTGGATGAGAAGGTAATGCTCTTAATCCACTTGTAAAGTTTATAAAGGTTTACAAAAAGTAATGGTGGGCATAGACTTTTCGATAGTTTTTTTTTGTTGTATTCTACGCTGAACAATGAAATCATTGAAGGATTTTTTTTTTTAAAATGACTGAATTGGGTGTTGTAAATATTTTCCATTTTATTTATAATTGAAGCATTTTTTTTCAACGCAATATAGGATTGCCTGATACAGGGATCGATCCATCACAAGCTTCTTCCACAATTTACGGAGCATCTCAAGGAAGGCCGAGTTTTCATCATCAAGAAGCTCGATGTGAGCAAAAGTGGTAATTTATACAAGATGACTGAACATCAGTTCATGATACGGTTCACGGATGAAACTTCTATTGAAGAAGTGGATGATGAAAATCATTCCATCAACAAAGAGAAATTTCATATTAAATCACATGATGATTTGTTGAAATTAGCTGACAAAAACGAAGATCTACCAGGTTCAAGTTTGAATAATTGTTTTCCTTTCATTTATAATTGAAAATAGACATTGATAGCATTGTTTTATCTCATTTTGCAAAATTTAGATGTGATTGGCTTTCTATGTAAGATCCACAAGCACATGATTGTGACCGCAAGTGGATCAAAAAGGCTAATGCTTCGCATTATAATGGAAGAGTAAGTTCACCTCCTAGCCAAGTTCCATTATACATATATTTCCAAAGTAAGATTTAATTTTGATATACTAACTTTATTTGCACGGAGTTGATAGCCTATATAACTATTTGGGATGCTTTGGCAGAATGTGTCAACGAGAAATTGCAACAAATAAAGGAGAAGACAATAGTCATAGTGGCAACGAGTGTCAACCCGAAGATATTTTCAAGTAAATTACTCAATCATGTTGATTGTTTAATTACTCTTTGCATTTGACCATTACTCACCTAACAAGTTCAGTTGACATTTATTATTTTCATGTCAAGAACAACTTTATTTGAACACGACATCAGCATCCAAAATCTTCCTTAATTGCAAGTTTGATATTGAGAAATGTTTCCGTGATAGGTATGTATATGCAATTTTGAATTTAGCAAACTGTTTTACATGGATGTTTACTAAATTTTGTACCTCAAATGGGACACAGAATGACGATTGAACATTATTTTGAAGACAACGTCCCTCAATCGGAAATCAACAAAATCGAAGAAAAGTGTCATAGCATCTCAGAAATGTTTGAATTCATCTCAAATGAGAAAGAACAGGTTGGTGGCAACATATGCTTCTATATTGTTCCTTAATGTATTTCAAATTTTAAGAATTTAATAACCTATGCAGGAAAAAGAATTCACATGCATTGCAAAAGTTTTAAACATTTTAACCACAAATGGCTGGAACTACATATCTTGCTCCAAATGCTCACGTAAAATGAGCAAAAACGAGACGGGACTTAAATGTTTCAACTGCAACACCCTCGAAGCTATTGGACTATTAAGGTTTAATTTCTAAATAGTCAAACATATCATTTGATGTATAATCTACTACATGTTAACATTGTCTTATATACGAAGGAAAAAGAGTTATCCTTGCTTAACAATGTTAATCTACTACATGTTAATGTTAAATTCATGTGATTTTTCTAATAAATTTACATGTTATCCTTGCTTTCTGGATAGGAAAAAGAGTTCTTGAGTTCTGATAGCATTTGCAAAACGTATGAAAACAATAATGCTAATGGGTAACTTTTCTCTACGGATTTTCTAAATAGCATTCGTTGTTCTGGAATCTCAAATCAAAAGTTGTGTTTGAAGATTGGTGTGCCAGTTATATAGATCAATCTTCAGGATTATGCAATGGTATGAGATTGGTGATTACACAGATTGGAAACCATATTATTGAGAAAAATTATATGAGGAAAAAACATCGGAAATAAGGTGTACATTACTATGAATGAACCTTAGCCCATCTGATAGTAGATTGCCGATAAAGTTTCAAAGAAGACAGTTTCCACTACTCGTGTGTTTTGCAATGACGATAAACAAAAGTTAAGGTCAGTCACTAGCTCATGTTGGTTTATTTTTGCCAAAACCAGTTTTTACACACAGTCAATTATATGTTGCAATATCTAAAGTTAAAACAAGAAGTGGTTTGAAAATTATGTGTTTAGACAATGATGGGAAGATATGTAATACTACAACAAGTGTAGTGTACAAGGAAGTTTTTCAAAACTTGAGTTGATAAGGGTAATGGTTTTAGTCCATAAAGATATTTTTTTGGTTAATTTACTATAATTATTACATCATATATCATTATTGAAAGGTTTATTTATTTTATGCATTCGAGAATTTTTTTATCCAAAATTATAAAACTATACTTAAATAAAAAAATTACAAAATTGAGAAAAAAATATGATAAATGTGAAATGACAAATAAATTATGCATTTATTAGCATATAAATGTGAAATAAATAAATAGTAAATCATAAACTAAGATAAATACCATTCAATTTTAAAATTTAAAATAATATACATAAATAATAAAATTTATTTATCATAAAAAATACCCGGTGTGTTACACGGGTCTTACAATATATATATATATATATATATATATATATATATATATATATATATATATATATACTCAACTTGACTCGATTATATTATTAGAGAGTTGGATTCGAACTAGAGAGTATGAATTTTGAATTAAAAAATTATGATTACTTGAAGTGAATACATAACATCCATGTTTTAGCTAAAGTTGCATACATGAGCTGCGACTTCTTGTATTATTGGACTAAAATTACGTCTAGTTGTCTTTACCTATTTTTTTAAACATTCTGAACATATTATATTTTACTAATTCTAATTTTATTTTACAATGTTTTATTAAATTAGTTTGATTTTATTTTGACAAAAAATCCGATAGCCCAAAATTTAATTAATTTTATGAAGCTTCACTCAATTTATTACACAGCTCCATCCAATCCAATTTCATTGAAGTTTTATTGTTAAGTTAAAGCACAAGATGGTCTTACAAAATAGTGTCTTTAATTTTGTGATTAAATTGACTCCAAAATAACATAGGGGAATCACAAAAATGTATTTGAGTAAGCCATGGAATTCTACAAGATTAATTAATGCATTGTTTTGTTAAAATTAGTGAAATATAAATACTATTAAGTTAGAAGCATAAATCGAAAAAGGGTAATTTTGTAATTGCATTAGGACACTATTCTCTCTAGGGTTTATAACTTCCCCATATATACAGCCAAATTGCCCCCTTTCAACAGCTACTCTCTAAGCCGTCACAGCGAAACCCTAGAATCCCCATTTTCGCTCTCTCAGGTAAAATCTCGATCCTTCTGCATATGTGCCTGTTTGTGTGATTTACGATGATGGGTTTCGCGACTGACTGTATTTCATTTGGCGTAGAATCAGCAAAAATAATCGATTTGTTTATTGAAATAATCTGTATTTTTTACTGGCATGGGTTAGGGTTTGTGTGTTTGAGAAATGGCGACTGTTCCGGGGCAGCTCATATGGGAGATCGTGAAGAAAAACAATTCATTTTTGGTGAAGCAGTTCGGAAATGGAACCGCAAGCGTGAAGTTCAGCAAGGAGCCTAACAATCTCTACAATGTGCACACATACAAGCACTCAGGTTCTTTTTTTTTTTTTTTTTTGTGGTTTAATTATTTATATTTTCCTTGAATTTTTTTATAAATTCTCATAGCTACCGTTTACTCGAATAATATGGATCTCGTTGTCAAATGTGTTTCTTGGTATTAGTTATCAGCTGGATTTGATAACTGATTTTAGATTTAATTTTCGGTTATCTGAATAATTTTGATTCAATGTCTCAATTATTGCCCTGGTCCAGTTCTGTAAGGAAAATTTTCGAGTAAATTATCCTTTTTTCTGGTGGTATTTTTTATGTTTGGATAATTACTTTGGGATTAATATAAGCTGACACAGTTATTGACTGGAATGAGAATTCACATTATAATTTGAGTAATATTAAGTATTTATTATTTTCACTGAATGACTTTTTAAATGATTTTTCCAATGGGTTATTGTATATAGGACTGGCAAACAAGAAAACAGTGACCATTCAACCTGGAAAAGACCAGACTGTGCTTCTTGCCACTACCAAGACAAAGAAGCAGAACAAGCCCTCGAGATTGCTCAACAAGTCCTTGATGAAGAAAGAGTTCCACCGGATGGCCAAGGCTGTATCAAACCAGGTATAATGATATATGGGTTTGCCAATTTGCCAATTTGCCTGATCTACTTCTGAGTGAACGCATAATTAGATTATTGATAATGTTTCAACACAAGCTAAGCTTTAATCAATCCCACTGTATCAATCATATCTCTCCATTGTGCTTTGGTTGACACATTTTGTCATTCATATTTAAGTATATAAAATTCTTTTTAATTGTTCCATCATGATCTCAATGATGTAGTGATGGCAGACTAAGTTCATCAATCATGATTAAGCTCTGTGTTTACTTCAATGAACAATTGATTCTTCATAATACAATGTTTTGTGGTCCTTGGTAATTGAGGTTTGATTGTTTGAATGTATCCAGACACACTTTGTATGTGGATCTAAATGCTATCTTAGCTCAATTAGACTTGTATTTTTACTCTATTTTTGACAAGGCAATTGTTCATATATTTTCTGGATCATATTAATGAAATTTTTTTGAAGGTTTCATTGTTGTAGGTTTTTTTCTTTCCTTGATATGACCGTGTTTTTTTTTCTTAAAAAAATAAAGGTGGCTGATAACCATTACAGACCTGATCTGAAGAAGGCAGCTCTTGCGCGATTGAGTGTTGTGAACAGAAGCCTCAAGGTTGCCAAATCCGGTGCCAAGAAGAAGAACAGACAGGCTTAAATCCTGGGCAGAACTTGAACTAGCAGATGCATTGGTTTGCATTTCTATATAATGTTTTTCCAAGCATCTGTATGCATTAAAGAAGAGTACCAAAGATTTTGCTGTTTTGATTTTCTTCGGGTTTCTTGTTAGTTGAAGATATGGGCATATTATTATGTTTGGACGCAAATAGACAACAATTATTTTCACTTTTGTTTCACTTCTTCCTTGTGGGTACTAAGTTATTTATGTTATCCTGTTTGAGAATTTTGATGTTTTAGTCATTGGGTTTGATTTTACTGCTTAGTTTTCTGCTAGTTCTTATTGGCCATTGAATCTGGATGTGTTCATGTTTATATTTTTTATTTGTATTAGTTGCTATTGGTGATAGATTGAGCTTTGATAAAATTGCCAACTCATGTGAATGAACTCATATTTGTTATTTGCAACTTGAGTTTATAAATCCAGTTTCTAATGGTTGAGTTCTTGTCTGCAAGTTTTATTAATCAATTAAATTAATTTTTGAAAATGTGAAATGATTTTTGAAATATTTGCTACTAGAATTATGTATGTGTTGTATCATGTACGACATTGTAAGAAATAAGCATATTTTTCTTTGATTTACTTTAAAGGAGGTTCATTGTTTTATTTCTGAACCAACAAGAAGGTAGGGAATAAATATTAAAGGAGAGGAGATGAGAATTAGAGTAGAAGAGGAAGGAAGATAAATATGATATATGATCCCATTGATGTAAGCTGTATAGATTTATTCAGCGATGAACTTCCAGTGTGTTTAATGTTAATGCTTTTTTAGGACTTTTCTTTCTTAATTAAATTTTATATATATATAAAATAACAATTACCCTTCAAAATAGAAATGCTAAAATTTTCTATCCATTTCCACCTCCCAAAAATAGAAATACATATTATTTCATAATTTATAAATTATAAATTATTAATTTTATTGTATTGAACATGATTTATATATATGGTAATAATATCATTTATAATATTGACAAAATCTTGGAAATTATTATCTATATATGGTATATGATTGTTAATATGATCTCATCTAATAACTTTTTTAATAATTGATATAATCAAAGATTAAACATATGTTTGTTGAATAAATTAAAATAAAATAATGATCGGATTTCAAGAACTATAGATCATCAAAGTATTTTTTTTATCTCTAATGTTGTACCCCACATACACATATACCACCTCAATAAATATATCATTGCATTGATCGAGGGCGTTCGTAATGATTGAGGGGGTCGAGACCAATAAGTGAGTTATTAATCAAATCAATCAACATATATAAAACAACGTAAATTAACTATTTTTATTTATTATATTCGAAATATGTATTGTAAAATTATTATAAACATCACACAATTTTATTTGACAAGTATGTCGTATACAATACTTCAATTTTATATATTCTTTGTAACAATGTTAATAATATAATAGAGTGTTTACGTACTTTTATTTTATTATACTATATTAATTCTTATTAAAAATCATAAAGATTTGTAATATATCTTGAATATAATAAAAAAAATATACATATGATATATTGTTGCACACAATAACATTTAGGAAGTATAAAATTTATGAATTCATATACTTTCTTTTAAAAACTACAAATTAAGTATAAAAAATGATAAAAAAAAAATCATTTATACTTATACTTATAAAAAATAAAATAAAAAATGTTCTATTTCATAATGCTGAATTATATAAATATATCTTCATTATTAGTCTTGAAGAATTGATAGTCGATGCTATTTATAAGAGTGATAATACATAAATGAAGAATTTTTACATATATATTTTAAATACTTTGAATTTTTTTATTATGAAATTTCATTGTCATCTATATAAAAACCAACTAACCTCATTTCTACTTTTTAAAATAGAAATACAAATATTATTATTTTATAAATTTATAAATTGTAAATATTTTGTTTTTTCATAATGTATGTATATTCATGGTATAAAAATCATTTTGTATATATACGAAAATTGAGGAAAAAAATATGATCGTATTTGATATGTTATAAAGTTAGTATGATTTGTGTATATATGGTAATAATATCATGTCATGAAAAGTTGTAAATACAAATTTGTACCTTAATCTAAATCATTTTATATATCCACGAAAAAATTAGCAAAAAAATTTATCATTTTTTTTGTTGTAAAAATAAATAATGTTTCCTCCTTGATTAAAAAGTAAATAAAAATCTGAAATTTCATTATCATGGTAGCATGAAGTTCAGAGAACAATGATAAAATATATTTAGTTTATGTTATAATATAGTTTCATGGTTTTAGATTTATCAGATTTTGAAATGTTTACCATCCAATATGATTTTTCTAATAGATAAATTTTGATTTTAAGATATCTGAAAAAAATAATTATATAGATTTTTTTATGGTATGTTAAATTTAGAAATTTTATTTTGGGGTAATATACAATAATATCAATATTTTAAGCTCATTATGAATAAGTTGTTGAACATATATTTGCACAAGTATTTTCTAGGCCCATAGTGACAAAAACAAGTAGTAAAATAGTTAAACAACATATGATGAAAATAATAAATATTTAGATGAATTACATGAGTAGTAGATTAAATTGAAATAACTTTGAAGAACTATATGATTTTTCATGATCATCATTTTTATATCAAAAAATTTCTAACAAATGAAATTTATTCACTACATCACACAAATACCAAATGAGGTTGAAATATTATCAAGACTTGATTATAATGCTCAATAATATCATCATTTTATATTTATTATGAATAAATTATTAAACATAAATTTGCATAAAAAAATTTCAGGTCAATAGTGACGACGGCAATATATAATGAAAATAAAAAATATTTAAATTCGTAAATTATATGGGTAGTAGATTAAATTGAAAACACTTTGAAAATTTATATTATTTTTCATGAACAACATTTTTATATCAAAAAATTACTAACACTTCAAATTTATTTGTCCATACATCACACGGACACAGGTATACCAAATGAGATTAAAATATTATGAGAACTTAATTTTTTTTTAAATAAAAATTTCACATCAAACTCGAAATATTTAGATTTTATGGTCGTGAGTCACACAAGTAATAAATCACACTGAAATTCTCCAAAAAAATTATTATTTTTCGTGTTCAACATTTTCATATTAAAATATATAAATAGTGAAATTTATATGTCTGTGTATCGCACAAGACTTATACTAGTTATTTACAAATAAAAGACAACAACCCGAACCTTCACTCACCCTTTTATCTTTAGAATAAAAATAAAATAAAAATATTAAATTTCTTTATGCTTATTTGAGTAACCTTCGAGTGTGAATGGGCTATTATCATTGACGGAAAAAAAAAGGTAATGGCGTCTTTACGGCCAAGCAAACAATATATTTAGATAATAAATTAAGATATTGGAGTTTATGAAGGTTAATCAAAAAAATAATTGATATAAACCCCGAAACAATATATTTAGATAATAAATCTAGATATTTGAGTTTATGAAGGTTAATCAAAGAAATAATTGATATAAATCCTGAAAATCAGCAAAATAAAAGGTCTCTTAAACCTTTACTTCTCTAATATGTCTTGATTTTGTAGCCTTTATCGACTTAACATAGTAAGAACATGGGGAGATTGGGTAGCTTTTGCTTGAGCTACTTGAGAGCCTTTTTTTTTGTTTTAGGGTGTGCTAAAGACACAACACACACTTCTAAGGATACCACACTTCTAAAGAATCAAGCTTAAAATTTTCATATTCACGGTTTGATTTGATTTAAAAATTAAAGTGGGTGGGCTGATGATAGCCATAAGGAGCCCATATGTGAAAGGACTCTATTATAGCAAATAACCAGAATAGGCCCATTACTTGATGGCCCATCTCCAAGGATTGTTGTTCTCATGTTCTATGACATTTCATAACTTAGAGATATAATAAAACCTCTATAAATTAATAATCTTGGGATCATGAAATTTTATTAATTTAGAGATATTAATATATCGATAAATTAATATTTTATTAATTAAAAGAGAGACTTTTTAAATTCAGCAAATTTAGTACATATGTATTGAAAATAAATGAATTCATATACATGTTTCATTGATTATATTCATGCATCAACCAATTCTTTGTAACTAATTAAATATATTCATGTATAATATCAATTCATTGTATACAATTAACTATTATATTCATGGACACATGTATCAATTCATTGGAATTACTTAAATATACATGTTTACATTAATTCGTTGCACTTAAATAACTATTATAGCCAATTAAATATATTCATGCATGATGAATGAAACATATACTATATAAATCTCAATATGGAAATAAAATAATTCATAACACCCAACCATGTCTTCTCATCTAAAAGGCATCGCAAAATCATCCATGAATGATCAAATGCGTAAAGCATTATGTGAGTATAAGAGAGACCATCCCACATGCACTCAAAAAGATTTACAAGAGTGGGTTGATGAAAAATATCGTTTGAAAGTTAGTCAATGTACAATATCAAACACTCTCAAGAGATCATTGGAGTACCTTTCAGCCAACTTTGAGAAGGGTGGAGATATTAAGCGACGCAATTGTCACTGGTTTTGTATCAACATGAGCTGCATCAATTGTCATTATCGTGCCAACAAGAGGGCATGGATGACTAGTGTGCTTTTTGATGAATATGTTCACTGGTTTGATCACAAAATGAATGACAGAAGAATCTTGTTGATGGTTGACAATTGTCCAGCCCATCCAAAAAATATTGAAGGGTTACGGAATGTTGGGTTGTTTTTTTTGCCACCTAACATGACATCAAAGATTCAACCATGTGATGCAGGAATAATTAGAGTTTTCAAGATGCACTATCATAGGAGATTCTACAAAAATCTACTGGAAGATCATGAGTTGGGGCTACCTAATCCTGAAAAGATTAATGTTTTAGATGCCATCAATTTTGCAGTCTCCACTTGGACAACCAATGTTTCTCAAGTGTCAATAGCAAATTGCTTTCGGCACCGTAAAATCCGTTCAAATGAAGAAATCTCAAGCGACTCAAGTGAGACAAACTTTGAAGAAAGCCTACATGAGCTTGAGAATATGGTCAAGGATGTTGGTTATCGCAATGAAATGGACGTCAACAAATTGGTGGACTATCCGGGTGAAAATGATGAATGCTCAATGGTTCAAAGTTTAGAGGAAATTGTTGCTGATATTATTGAAGATCCTACTAATGATGAAGCTGAAGATGATTCAATATCGTTGGAACCAGTCACGAGAAAGGAGGCTTTGAGCGCGACAACAACTCTTCACAATTTTTTTGTTGCAGCTAGAGAACTCGACACCGGAACTCTTGGCTGCAATTAAAAAAGTTAGGGATGAAATCCAATTAGATTTAAATTTTAAGAAAAATCAAGTAACAATAGATTCATATTTTAGCAAATTACCATAATATTTATAATTGTAATATTTATGAATTATTAATTTAGAGTTTTAATGGGACCTAATATTTATAAAGGGATTTTTTGAAAAATTATTATCTTATTATCTTATCGAATTTGATGATTTTTTACAAAGGCCCAAGTCGGGACCGAAAATTTTTATTATTTTAGAGAGTTTATTAATTTATAGAGTATTAATTTATAGAGGTTTTATTGTATGTTATTGATGTGGTTTTAATATTCATTAAAAATCATAATTAGAATAATAGAAGAAAACATTTCTATCTCCAACTAATTAATTGTAGTTATTTCTGCCCTAGCTTTTAGATACTTTTAAAAAAATTTCTCTGGCAAAATGCAATGTCTACATGTATCTCAAATCTCAATTCATAAAAGAAAATAGCATAAACTTTAATAATTTGATACATAAAAAAAACGTAATAACAAAAACAACAAATAAGATGAAATAATTAAGGGGATAAAGAAATCTATACCAAATGAATTATTGAAGAAATTCCATACACCTCGTGTGCCATACTGCCATGTAATAAATGCATCATCACTCAATTCTCACACACAGTTTAGTTTATATTATAAGATCTGTGTAATAATTGTAAAATATATTATTGTATATTATTAAATGATATCACTAATTAATATGTGATGTATATTAGATGTAATGAAATATAAAATTAAATATCAAATATAACATAGGATTCAGACTGACGAAATATTTAGAAATTGTTACATCCAAATACATAAATTCAAATTCCCTCAAAACCTGCATGAAAAGCTCAATCAACAGCCAACCATTTCTCAAAAGTGCTTCACAAAATTCATGTTTGAGTCACAAAAATCCTTCAGTGGAGGAATAATTTTTATTTCTAAGATACCAGAAAACAACAAATTACCTTTCTACCAAATTCATCTAACCTTTTGGGACACAAACAAATCAAAAGGACATTTATGTCATTCCACCAGCTATTAAGTGTTTCTTATATGCATGTAAGAGATTAGGGTGTGTTTGAGAGATAAAAAATGGACAAAGAACAAATTTTAGACCATTAAATAAATATGGCATGATTAATATATCATTTTATTTTATTTTCATTCTATATGTAAAACAGTGTAACTCAACAATTCCCAAATAAATCCATAGTGTAATTTTATTTTTTATGTGTTAGCAAAAATCATTCTATTGTCATTAGCTAATAGCTTCTCAAAATTGAATAATATATTACAATCAACCTACCTTTATTTTAGCATTTTCATTTCATTTTACTTTTTTTTTTGTGATTTTTTTTATTAAAAAAATATTTTAAAAATAAAATAATTTTGAGAATCAATATGATTTTATCAAATGTTATAATAACCTTACTTATGTGTGTGTATATTATATATAAGAAATAGTGAGTCTCTTGTGACATCGTCTCATAATTTCATAAAATTTTAATGCATTGCGTAAGACAGGTCAAACCACAACCCAAGTACCTACATCCCAAACCCTACATGTTGTTTGTAGGTGATGAGACTCCATCTCACGAAAACTCGTCTCACATGAGTTTTTGTGTAAAAAAAATTGAAAAATAATCAATAAATCCCTAGATTTGGTAATTAAATTGCAGAGTTTATTTCTTTTTCCATTTTTAGTCAAATTTATTATGTTTTCACAATTTGAAAATAATGAACAATTTATTGATGCTTCATAATTCAAATACAGAGATTGGGAGAAGATTGGCCGCCATTTTTTTATACATTTAAATTAAAGTAAATGAGTAATTTGAGAATTAACATGATCATACTTTATAATTATATATATAAGATTACTAAGTATTATCAAAATAGACAATCATAGTATAACAAAATTAGAAGTATAAAAATATCCGTGCTTTCACCAATTTACATCTTTTTTCATTTTTCAATATTGCGAACTAAATTTCATATATTTTAATGCTATTTTAATTTTAATTTTGCAATTTTCCTTTTTCCCACTCACCAAACGAACCATTATCATACTACAATTTTAAGGCAAAGTTTTGATCTGGTAGCATACTAATAAGGGTGAGATTAGCATTTAGTAATCCATGTCAAAAAAAAAAAAAAAGGAAAAAAGATTAGATATGAGAGAGAGAGAGAGAGAGTGTGTGTGTGAGAGAGAAAGAGAGAGAAAAGCTTTAGTGAGAAAAATAAGAACGGTTTGATTCGCTGAAGTTAAATAATTAAAACCCAAAAAAGAAAAATAAAAAGAAATCCAAAATTTCTCCCCACAGTATACATACGCATCAATATATCTATACAGAGAGAGAGAGAGAGAGAGAGAGAGAGAAAATCTGAATCCTCCATTTTATCGTACCAATCGATGTCGTATATATACATACTCTGAAAAATGGTTGAATCTGAATCCATACTTCCGCTGTTGCTGCTCCGATCTTCTTCAATTTCTGAGCTCTAAATCGCCTTTTGGTTTTTTAATGAAGTGAAAATTGGAAGGAGAAACGAATTAGTTGTTGTTTTAATTCCATTTTCTGATTGTGTTGTAATTGCACTTTTGATTTTTTCGATTGTCGGGAAGAATGGACAGTGGTGGTGGTGGAGAGGTGGCATCAGCTGCGGCGGGTCCACCTGCACCGTTGGAATGGAAATTCTCTCAGGTCTTCGGCGAGCGTGCGGCCGGCGAGGAAGTACAGGAAGGTAAAAAATGATAATCTAATTAATGGGGAAACAATTTATTTGCTTTGTGCTTGGATCTTGTGCTTAGGGTTTTGGTTTCTGTGAATTTGATCTGTTTTTGGGTGGTTCGGCTACTTGATTTAGTAGAAATTATTGGCTATTGGTTTGGTTTGAGCGACTGATCTGCATGTCAGTATAATAATCTATCGTTTGAGGATAAATATGTCGAACTGAAGTGAATTGAGTTCATTGTTAGTTTGACTCTGGTTTTCTTTACTACATGCACTTAATTTTTGTGAAAGAATGTTTTATGTTGTGGTTTAGATCTTTTCAAACTTTGTTTAGTGGTACATTAGAGCATCTTTCTCTACTCTTGAGTTTTGTTGATGATCTAACTCTGGCTTACACTGCAAGCACCAATTTTTATGGTGTGCCAAAGTTAGAGCAGGCTTCTTTATTCTCTGCATGACGCTATTATGGTATGGTTAGAGGTATACCTATAACCGTGCAATTGTGGTTTAAATATATGCTGACAACTGTTGCAAAAGTGTGATGCTTTTCCTCAGTTAACTAAGTTTAATTGCCACGTATTGGATGCGGGTTGTCTGCTATATTCCTTTTGTGGTTATTAGTCATAGATTGTAGACGTGTCACGAGATTATTGATATCTTCCTGATATCCGCAGTGTTTTCTGGGTTGAAATGGTCGAGGACTTTACATGTGTTTGGCTAAATACAGCTGACCTTTGGATCGGTTTGAAATGCTCTATGTCTGTTTGACACTCTGGCAGTTGTCAAGTTACACATTGACGTAATAAGTGAAAAAAGAGACAAAAAGAAAGTCGAATGTAAAGTTTTTCTAAAGTGAAAGGAAAGGTTATCAGATTTTGTTGATTACTCCATTTATGACTGTTGTCGAGTTATTCCATTTGCATCAATTGTGTTGTCCAAATTAGTTTTGGAATGGATGTTGTTGTCTGAGTGACAACTTGCAACACACCTTGGATGGGGCTGACTTAGTACAGTATACTGGTTTGTGAAGAGGAGGTGGGTGTCTGGATGGGGAGAAGAAAGGCTAGAGAATGAGTTGCTGTAATGATAATGTTGCAGTGCTAATTAGTCCCAGAACTCTGACTGAGATAAGTGGAGGTAGAGTAGTTGTATTTGACTACATTGTAGTTTCAATTATCGGGAAATAACAAACTTGTGAGCTGAGCATATAGAGGAGTTTCTATGACAACACTAGCAAACATGTTGATTTGGAAGTATTCTGCAAAGTGTATCAGGTTGTCAAGTATGTTAGTTGGCATGAAGATTGCTCTTGTTTTTTAACTGATTGTTTTAAACTAATATGGGTTTTCCAATTATGATGTGATATTGAACTCTGAAATGAAAAACATACAGTGCATTTCTCTACTCTGCTTTGATCCATGTCCACCATGAAATTCAGCATAATTGGTCTTAAGAATGGGGAGTATTACGGCGATTTTTTAAGTGCAAATAATGCTCAGCTACTTAAGCTTGTCCCAAGTATTTCTCTTACCAGCCTTTTGTACTATTTTGGGATGTGTGCCGTCAATCACAATATCAAGAGATCGGATCAATAGCTTCCCTTAATATGAAAAATATATGGATTGACATGAACATGAACAAAGTTCATATTCTAGGACTTCACGTTCGATGCTTGGTAGCTAAAATCATTTGGTTGCACCTTCTTTGGGCTTATTATATTTTTATTTTTCTGCTTTTGTTTATTGTTGTCTTGCTTCATTTGATGGCTGTGTTTAAAACTTTTCTTGGAAGGTATTTACTTTTTAATCTTTTTTTTCTTTTCTTTTCTTTCTGGCAGTGGATATCATCTCAGCCATTGAGTTTGATAAAAGCGGTGACCATCTGGCTACTGGTGATCGGGGTGGAAGGGTAGTATTATTTGAAAGGACCGACACAAAAGAGGTGAGGCTCCAAAATAGAGAATGCTTGTAATTGTTGATGCTGCATTCATCTACTTTAAATTTATTTTCTTTCTCCAAATTTGATTTGTAGAATGGTGGAAACCGAAGAGATTTAGAAAGGATGGATTACTCAGCTGGTCGACACCCAGAGTTTCGTTACAAAACTGAATTCCAGAGTCATGAACCTGAGGTATCTATTTTAAATATCAGCATGTCTACTCTTGTTGGTCTTCAGGTCCTATATTTGCGCAAATTTTGAATAATTTTTCAAGTTGTGGGCCTGATTTAACAGTGAGGTCTCTCTGTTTTCAAATTAGTTGCTCAAAGGTCATACATTTCTTTGTTTGTTTTCTCTTTGGACCCTTTACAGTATGAAGAAGGGTAGAAAGTTTGAGTTGTCATAATTTATGCATTCACGTATTTTTTCTTCAGTTTGATTATCTCAAGAGTTTAGAGATTGAGGAGAAAATCAACAAAATTCGGTGGTGCCAGACAGCTAATGGTGCTCTCTTTCTCCTGTCTACTAACGACAAAACCATTAAATTTTGGAAGGTTAGTCTAGAATTTGATGTTTTTTTTATTATGCAATCAGTTTTTACCATACTAAAGAGAAATATGGAGTTGTAATGTCCATAGTTCATTTTTATTAGTTACTAACACAGGCCATCTGCCTCATTCTCCTTTCAGTCAAATCTTGTATGTGTTGCTCTAGGGAGCTGAACTTAGCATTGATGTGTGTTCTTGATTTTCTGGCATCATCAATTTTATTTTGCTTTGTAAATCTTTCTCCTGTCTACTCACAAAATAACCGATAAATTTTGCAAGGTGGGGACTAGAATTTCATGCCTTTTATTATAAAGTCAGTTCTTACCTCATTAAAGAGAATTGTACATTTCTAATGTCCATAGTTAATTGTTATTTAGTTACTAAACATGAGCCTTCTGCCTCATGCTCCTTTTAGTCAAATCTTGTATGTGTTGCTCTAGGGATCTGATCAGTATTTCTTGATGGGTGTTCCTGATTTTCTGGCTACCGTATTTTTCTCTTTCCTGGTAAACCTTCCTGAAGAACAATTTTGGTTAATCTTACATGCGCTAACTTGAGAAATTTATATTTTTTATATTTCTGTCTCTTTTATATTAGAACACATCAATAGTTATTCTGGCCATTTGTTTTTTAAATTCCTTGTTGAGGTGGATTGTGTATAGTTTTTTGAGGTGTTGAGAGATTTTCATTTCCATCACATTCTAAATTGGCAAAAAAAAGGCTATCTCATCTGAGGAACTGAATCAAATCAGAGATAGCATACGTTCTCAATAATAGTCTGCGAATATATACTAAACGAAGATATTTCTTCTGTGTTGCTCAGTTTTCGACTCTCATGCTAGTTCTCAATCTTGGTTGGGTTAGTGGTGTAGCCAAAAGAACTCATGTCAACATTTAGTCAATATTTTACTGGATGATTTTGATTTCTTTGTCCAAACAGGTCCAAGAGAAGAAAATCAAGAAAATTTATGAAATAAATAGCGACCCTTGTAAAGCTGCTGGAAATGGTAGTATTGCAAGTTCAAGTGTTTCTTCTAATCCTAAACAGTTTCTTGCTAATGGCGACTGTTCAGATCGTTCTTACAACTCTTTGAGCAATGACTTGTCCTTTCCGCCCGGGGGAATCCCCTCCTTACGATTACCTGTGGTAGTTGTACTTAACTCAAATTGAGTTTTACTGCTGGCTTTAATGATTTCATTATGATTCTTCATGTTTGGATATGCCTGGTTGAACATTTATAAGGATTCATTTGAATGGATTGCGTCAAGTAGTATTCTTTTTAAATATGTACAGTTATGTCTCCTTGTATGCTTGCTCTGTTTTTATGGTCTGTGTGTGTGCCTTCATTTCATAATGACCTTTTCACATCTGATAAATACTGGCAATGAAGCCTAATTGATAAAAAATTATCTCAAGGGTGAATTTGGTTGTCACGCTAGATGTCATTCATTTGGAACTCTTCAATGTGGACATATTTAAGTATAGGTGTTAGTATCTTCCTCTTTCTTATTCTCTGACTACATGTTCTCGTAACTCTTGATTATACAATTACAGGTTACAAGCAGTGACACAAGTCTTGTTGCAAGATGTAGGAGAGTATATGCTCATGCACATGACTACCATATTAATTCTATCTCAAATAACAGGTGAAGACCTTTTTTTTTCCTCTTGTCTGCCTACAAACTCTATGCTATTCTAATTTTTGGAAAAGTGAATTTAATGGGTTGCCTGTTCAGTAATCGGCGGATGTTTATTTATGACTTTGTTGATCCTTCCTTCCTGTACATACTGCGTATCCTTGATGTCCTTGATCTAGAATTGGGAAAGCTATGACAAATTTTCATGATAGTTTAAATTGTAAGAATAGTTATGATCCAGTTATTGGTGGGCAATTTTCTTCATTTAAGTTCATGTGACATAGACACACACTGTTTAGGTGTTGAGATGAGGAGTATGGGATAATAAACCAGTATGTTCATGTTGCTCACCAAAATGCAATGACTTTTTTCTTCTTCCTCTGCTCATGTCATACTCCCACTGCCAGTTGCTTCAATAGTTGCTTTTCTTTATGCACCCTGTTTCCTTGTACAGCAACCTTTAGAAAATCCAGAAGTATAACTCTGAGGCATATGATGGGAAAATGAAAAGGCCTTGTTTCCCCCCTTGAAAAATATAGATATCTCTGCAGTTGACAGGTTGAATTTAGTGGGAATGACAGCAACAGGCAGTCTCATATTAATGTGGTCTAGTATGTCAATCGGTATTTGGTACCCAAGATCTGTGGCTCACTCATTTTACCATTTATTTTTTAACTTCTCCATCATCTTTATAGTTAGTAGATACAACTAGTGCACGTGTGATGGGGAAATTTAATTCTGATTAAAGTTAGCTATTGAGGCCTTTCTTTTTGCCACACAGATTACATCAAAAGCCTTAACCTCTTCATATGATGTTTGATAGATTAGTGGCTAAAACATTATTTCCTGTTAATAGTTGCTGTTTGAATTTACAAATAATTTTTTTTCATAATTCTTTCCAGTGATGGTGAAACATTTATATCGGCTGATGATCTCCGAATAAATCTTTGGAATTTGGAAATAAGCAATCAAAGTTTCAATATTGTTGATGTAAAGCCAACAAATATGGAGGATCTGACTGGTGAGATTTCTGATTTTTGCTTTTTTTTTTTTTTGGTTGTTGTATGGTTGAGGGGGAAGGGGTTTGGTTGATTTATTTAAACCTCCTTTTCCAGTCAATGGTTCACTGTTATGATTCGTTTCAATGGATAGTCTGATACAGTGAATCTGCAGCTATTTTAGTTCCGGCATTTTGAGTGTGTTCTTTTTTTTTTTTTTTTTCTTTCCGGGGTGGGGTTGGTTCACTATTTCCTCTTTTCTATTCCAGTGCTATCTTCTTGGGTTTCTATACTATCACTGCAGGCCTAAGATTCTCGTCCTTTGATGTTTCACTGTTATGATTCGTTTCAAGTGATAACAGACTGAAAAAGGCCAATTCTGTGAATTACTGCTATTTTAGTTCCTGCATTTTGAGTATATATTCACTTTTGAAATGACAAGCCACTTATATTTGAATGACTGATTATATATGAAGTTTAAGAAAAAAGTGACTGGATTATTCTGGAATCTTCAAGATGCAATACACGTGCTAAATCACCCTAAACTCCTAGAGTAAACTGCTTTGATTGGTTCATAGTTGTTTCTTATTGCAGAAGTGATAACATCAGCAGAATTTCATCCTACCCATTGCAACATGTTAGCGTATAGTAGTTCAAAAGGATCAATTCGTCTCATTGATTTGCGACAATCTGCGTTGTGCGATTCACATTCTAAACTGTAAGTTCGTCAAAAATCATATGTGTCTCAGGCACCTAAACCATATTCTTCTGCTATTTTATCTGTTTTGCTTTTGAAATGCAATGATATCACCCAAGTGGGAAGTCGAATGTTGGATAGACATGAGACTTCTCAATTCTTCTATGTTCTGTAATGCTGTTGGTTAACTTGTTCCTTGCTTGAAATTGCTCCTTTTATGGATAAGATATTGATTTTCATGCATAAACAGATTTGAGGAGCAGGAGGCACCTGGCTCGAGATCATTTTTCACTGAGATTATTGCTTCGATTTCAGATATTAAGTTTGCAAGGGATGGCAGATATATACTGAGTCGTGATTACATGACCCTTAAGGTTCTGTCTTGTGTACACTATTTGCACTTTAATGTTGTTTGCTGCTAATGCTTAAGCTGGGCAGAATTTTTGTTTTTTCTTTTAGAATCATAAATTTAGAAGGTGATGGTGAATGATTTATGCATCATTTATTATAGAGAGCATGCATGTTGAAAGTAATCATATTTTTTGTTTTATGCTGGTTGTTATATGATGGAAAAATGTGTTATATTATGATTAAAAAACACGACAGTGGATCACTGGAAACATTTTGCTAGTTTTATACATGCCTAAATTTTATCTAAAAATTGGAATTGCATGAACTCAAGCTTGCACTGGAGATAAGAAATAATGTCATCCTCTTCAATTGGACAATGAAAGTTTTCTAGTCTGCTTCCTGGTTGCAGAGATTCATAGACACTGCAAATTTTTTGGTTTATTTGCTGCATGATATTCGATCTTCTATAGTTATCAGTTGATCTTCACTGATCCATATTAATTGCTTTCAATTGCTTTCAGTTGTGGGATATTAACATGGATTCTGGTCCAGTATCAACTTTCCAGGTGCACGAGTATTTAAGACCCAAGGTGAACTTCTGTACTTTAGCATGTTTCGCCAGGAAATATTTTAACAAATGTTTTTGAGTTGATTAAAATATATTTTGACCATCTCCAGCTATGTGACTTGTATGAAAATGATTCCATTTTTGATAAATTTGAGTGCTGCCTGAGTGGCGATGGTCTTCGAGTAGCTACTGGTTCTTACAGGTCTGACCAAATTTCTTTTCAATTCTATCATCACCGTTATTCTCATCTTCGTCTCTAACAAAAAAGAAATAAAATGCCAGCAATCTATTCCGTGTATTTGGCCATGCTGCGGGCAGTACTGAGGCAACTACTCTAGAAGCTAGCAAAAATCCTATGAGGTACTTTTACCAGATTAAGTTTTTCATTGCTTTCAGTTATGTTAGAAATCTTGCTTATTGCTAAAAAGTACTGCTCGATGACCTTTCAGAAGGCAAGTCCAGACTCCTTCTAGGCCTTCCAGATCCTTGACTAGTAGCATCAGTCGTGTTGTGAGGCGAGGTATGATTTTCTTTGCCTTGTCTGTTTATGTTCCCACTATCCTACTTCTTAGTTTAAAACTCATACATGATTCACTCTGTTGTTCCTTCATTTTATCAAGGAAAGCTGCATATCTTTTCCCTGCACATTCTTTTTTTGTTTTTACCCCCTTTATTACTATACTTTTAATGTTTTTGCTCACTACACTTTTTTCTATTCTTTCGCCCCCCCCCCCCCCCCCGTTTCTATCATATTTTCGGTTTGTAACACTATAGTTTACCTCTTGCTTTGTTATTTAAGGGGGCCAAAGTTGATTGAATAAAATTATAGTGTCAAAAGTAGAAATAAAGTACTAGGCAAGAATACACGAGCCAAAAAGTGTAAATTAAGCCTTTTCCTATTTCTGAACTCGAAAATATTGGCGTGAATTGCAGGTTCAGAAAGTCCGGGAGCTGATGCCAATGGAAATTCATTCGATTTCACTACAAAGCTGCTCCACCTGGCATGGCACCCATCGGAAAACTCAATCGCTTGTGCTGCAGCAAATAGCTTGTATATGTATTACGCATAAAAAGTGAGTAAACATTTTTGGGTTGCTGCTCAAGAGACGGCAAAAAAACGAGGCTCTATCCTAGTGCTTCATAATTTTGTAGCACAGGCTTGGAATGTCAAGTTCCAGAAAATGGCTCTTGTAGATTTAGCAATGGGAGCAGCAGAGGTCTTTGTTGTTCATCTATTTCTACTTCACCCACCCACCCACCCACCTGTGATTCCTTTTATTTTTTTAACCTCTCCTCTCCTCTCCCCTCAAATGGATGGATGCAGTTGTGTTGTTAATTGGTTAGAAATTGAAGGAATGTGATTGTAGAACTAAAGATGTCATATATTGTCTCTAGTGTTAAGGTAAGTGTAGTTGAAAAGGAGCTGCTGCTAACTTGCAGGCCATTAAGTTTATTAACTTCATTGGTAGCATCATCATGATACCCTTTACTTTTATCTATTTTAGGATGATTTCTGGCCCCTTTTTTTGGCTATAGATTTTCATTTCATATTTCTCTTGTAAAAGTATTTGATCCTTACCTTGCCTTATCTTCGATTTGTAAAATATTTTCTATCTTCCTACTAAATGCCTCATCATTTTGAGTGCCCAAATAGGATTATGAATCATCGAATGCGCAAATAAATGTTGTTCTGAGTGAATTTATAAGTTGCAAACCCCGGAATTTTATAAAGTTGAATTTTGTGGTATTATTATATAATTGATAAAATAAAATAAAAGTAGAAAAGAAGGTTGCTGTGGGCTGCTTGATTGAGGTGTCGACAATTTAATCAAAAGTGGTATGAGTGTGAATGAGTTGATCTAGTTCGAGTCGGGTCGACACGACATGACATGTTGACACCTCTAATTTATCACTTCAATCAATCAATCTTCAAAACGATGCTTCCATCCATCTCAGTCTTTTCTCCAATTTTCGTAAAATTATTTTTATCTTATTTTATATTTTCTCCAAAGTAGTAGAGCCAATTTCAACTTGTGATACCAACAATTTCCACTCACTGAGGCCACCTCAAATCTTTGGTGTTTCAGATTCATATGTTATCCATTGTCCTTTTCATTTGAACTCGGACAAGATGCATTTCTTAACTTTACATGCAACCAATATATAACTGATTTGTGGATTTTTGGAATAAAAGCTAATGCAACATGTCTTTGGTGATCACATGTGAGATTACTTGTTATGGTTCATCAAATACATTAATCTTAGATTTCCTTCACTATATAAAATTATTAAAAGTTTTTACACGGTTTTTGATGCCCCACGTAACTATTACATCAAAAGTAAAAAATGATAGTGCTAAAGTGTCACAAAATTGGTGGCTTTCAATTCAAAAGTATCAATACAATGATATAATAAAGTTAGTCTCAACCCATTAGAAAATAAAAATTGATCTAATGAAAAACACTATCTATTTATGTATAATCTTTCTCACTCTCCCTCACACAGTTCAAACAACCTCCAAAATTAACAAAAAAAAAAATTTAATTAATTATGCCAATTAGAAACTCTTCAAAAACAGTTTTATAATATGTTTATGAACAACTTATAACATGTAAGAAGTACGATATGTGAAAAAATTGAATCAACCTCAAATCTAGAAGTCTTGAAAGAATAATGAATTATATTTTACTTACACAAACATGATTCAAGATAGGTTGAAGCCTTGAACTTGATGTGTTGGACCTGGGCCCATTACATGAAGCCCATCTAAATCTGCAGCACCATATCATTTTCCTCTCTCACAAATAGACGGCTGAGATTGATTCCCAAATAATGATGTCACTCTGAAGTTCTCAGCTTGGTTCCCACGCAGGCTTGGCTCGGCTCAGCCTCTCTTTCTTCCATCATTGTTAATTATGCTACTAATAGGAGAAAAAATAAAGCTTTAATTTTAATAGTTTTTAGCATGATCAAATATATTAAAATTAAATATTTGTATTTAGGAAGGGTGCAGCGTGCATTGATTAATATTTAAAAAACAGCATGCCACTCCCACAAAAAGGACTGGATTAATAATTAATTGTCTATTGTATTTATAGAACATACAAATAATTAATGTTAATAAGTACCTTAGTCAAATTCTTAATCATCACATGTTAAGTTTAAAAACAGCACTTGATGACATAACTTGACCTCTTGTCTCTTTGTTTACATTTGAGTAATCTTAAACCCACATAAAATAATTACTTTCACAAAAACTCTTATGCACAAGGTGTATGAATCTAAAATCCATGCAATCTGGATCGATCTGACTCGAATCCATGAATTTCTATTTTTTTTTCCACATTTTTATCTTGACATTTATATTATAAATGTGTGACCTTTATGTATAAATGTGTGACTTTTATATACAAACATCCGTACCTTTATGTCTGTAACTTAGAAAAAAAATGATGATTTTCAATACAATTTGTATTGTATACTTTTATGTGATATTAATGTGACATTTATGTTATATTATGTCACTTTTATGTACAAATATTCTGACATTTATATATTATTTTATACCTTTATGTAATATATAAAAATGCATAAAAGTCAGAATATTTGTACATAAAGGTGACATGATATAATATAAATGTCACATTGATATCACATAAAGGCACACAGTTCAAATTATGTTGAAAATATTAATTTTTTTCTAAGTTATAGTATATAAAGGTCACACATTTATAACATAAATGTCACACTAATACAACATAAAAGTAACAACCTGAAGCAAAAAAAAAAAAAAAGAAGCTAAATTCAAAAAACACGTGGATTCAGGTCAAATTTGGATCGACGCGGATTGCATGTACACCAAACACACACAAGACCAACTCTTATGCTTTTGGCCCCTCATTTACATTTTAATAGAATAATATTTCAATTGTTTGGACTCAGCCACACTAATTTGGTTATTGTCCAGATATGTGTTACATTTTATTCTCTACATATTTTTATATTCACTAAGATTCAACTAATCCCATCAATGTTTGGTGACATACTAATTTAACGTATCCAGAATAATATTTATCATTATATTTTTCATTAATACTTCATTCGATTTATTTTAAGTGTTCTGTTAGAGAATTAATTTTATTTTCAATTATTTGTTTATACTTTTTTTTTTCTTGACAAAAAAATTATATATTATTGTGAACTTGGAAGATCAAAAGAGAGAAATTATAGAAGTGAGGGAAAATAAGAAAAAAAAATTAAAGGTTATGTTTCCTTCAATTTAAAGAGAGATGAATGAAGAATTGGACAAAACTTAAAGTCCAACTTGAGAGAGACTGCTGTAGTGATTGTCAATTATTATCAACGTGTAGTGTGTGTGTGAAAGCAAAGCACACGAAATTGGGAAATCCTTTATTCTCTCTCTTTAAAAAAAAAAAAAAAAAAAATTACAATCAATTGTATGCCCACTGAAATAATTTATATTATGGTTATATGAAGAGAATCATATTCTAAGTGTAAATGTATCGTTGATTTATATATATTTACACATATAATCACGTATTTTTGTGTACATGTATTAATCAACAATAAAATTACTTGCATGTTTTGTATTTGGAATAAAAAATTAACAAAAAAATTGAAATTTCAAATAACAATTTTTTTTAACATCATTTCATTTAAAAAAAATAGAAATACAAGGAGGCAGAAACTCTCAGTTTGAAGGACAAACATAAAGACGAGAGCACTTGACTAGCGTATGAGCGATCTCATGAACAAAAAATGACATTAACATTAATCATTTCTCATAATAAAGATTGACATTTATCCATAATTCTATCAAATTGAAGCATCAAGAGAAGAATTATGATATCATCCACAGTGTTTTTGGATCCATCTCAATAACAATAATTTGAAGGGTAGAAGTTAGTAATAACAAATTAATAGAAAATATATAAATTGATATTAGTATTATATAAATTTAGATGATAAAAAGTGAAAGAGAGGATGAGAGTAATATATGATCGTCACTCCCACGCGGACTTGCAGAGATCATTCACATCAACCTCTCTCTACTCCTCCTAATATCTCTCTCTTCCATTTTCTCGAAATATCCTTTCAATTCTCTGCAGATTGACAGGTTTAGGTTTTCTCATTCTGGAAATTTACCACTTCAATATCTGCAAAAAATACTTGTGTAACCTGCTAAAATATCTTTTCTCTTTCGTCATCTTTTGTTCCCCAATTCTCTCTCTTCATTCACACTTAATCCCCAATTCCAAACCCTTCTCACAGATCTCCAATTCTCCTCCATCCTAAATCTCACAAAATCACCCAAAAATTCGTAACCTGATCATAAGAATTGGGTCTTATTTTGTTCTCCGAAGATGCAAGATTCATCTCTCTATTCACAGATTCAACCACAATTTCCAGAGCAAGAGCAGTTGAAATGCCCTAGGTGTGATTCAGCAAACACCAAATTCTGTTACTACAACAACTATAACCTCTCTCAGCCACGCCATTTCTGCAAGAGCTGCAAGAGGTATTGGACCAAAGGCGGCGCGTTGAGAAACATCCCCGTCGGCGGCGGCTCAAGGAAGAGCGCCAAGCGGAGCTCCTCCTCCTCCTCCTCCTCCTCCGCCACCTCCGCCGCCGCCAAACGCCCTGCTGCTGCGCCCAAGGACCAGAAAGACGGCGACGATGTAAACAACAGTGCTGAAATTGCTGAAACATTGCCTCTCAAAGGAGAGGATTTCGGAGGGCAGTTTGGGAATTTAAGTTTCAGCTCATTGCTGGGGTCCCACGGTGATCAGTATGTTGGGTTCCTTGATGGGCTGGGTCTGAATGAGCCAAGTTTGCAGATAACTGACCATTTTGGTGATCCGGGTTCGGGTCGGAATGTGAACCCGGGTTTGGAGATTGATACTAATGGTGATGGATTTTTGAACAGCGGTGGTGAGAATGGTTGTTGGGGTGGCGGTAGCAATGAATGGCCTGATCTTGCTATTTACACACCTAGCTCAAATTTTCAGTAGCATTATTAAGGTGAGAAATTTAAATAAAGAAAAGAATGAAAAATGGAAAACAGAATATGCAGAAGAATTTATCTTCTGCTACTTTTTTTTTTTTTTTTGGTTTCGAAAGTTCTTTTTGAATGTTTCTAACATAGTGGTGGTGCTGATCTTGATGAACCTAATTACAGTATTATGACTATCAAAGTAATATGGTGATGGAAATGCTGCATTATGCTTCTAAAAATTACTGATTTTGTGTTTGTTGAGAGACTTTTGTATTAGTATTTAGTGGTGGAGAAGATGATGATATTATTGCATATATGAGTTTGAAGTTTGTTTTTGGTGGTTGAAAAGGATTCAAGATTTTCTATTGCTAAACTTGGTTTGGTTTTGGAATGTATAATTGTCTGAATTTTATATTTCTCCTCTTGTATTTTATATTATTGTAATATCATGATGTATATGAATGAAATAAAATACAAAATTGAAATGCAGTGAATGAGAGAGACTGAAATATCTCATATATATCCACCTCCAGTTGTCATTGACTCATTTCTTAGTGGAAAATCAGAAAATATTAAATCCTATTTCCACCCTTTTTATCTATTTTTATTTTGGTTTATACTTGTCTTATTTATTGAAGTAAACCTGACAACCTGATTGTGATTCTGATTGTGTGTAAGAATATGGAGATTTGCTGACAAGGATTTGTGCATATGTAGTTTTGTTGGATGAGGGATGTATAGAAAGAACTATATTCAAGATATAAAAAAATAAAAAATTTAAAAATTTGTGGCTATTGTTTTTCATATAGGGCATTTCATGTTGAGAGATTCTCCATCAGAAGATTATGTATATCAACTTGGTATTATTATCAAATTATGTGATAATATTGATAATAATTATAATTAAATATAATATGAAGTTAAATGATAATATGTCATGGATGATGTTAGACATATAACAACCAACTAGGTATTTTCAATTAATGTAGCATTTGGAAGATCTTTTGTATAGGATGAGACATATATGAACTTTTTTCTTTAGTGATTAAATATTAATTTTCCAACTTAATATTTTTATATTTCTGCATGCTTCTTCCTTGGCCCTGTTCAGAACTCTGGTGCTGATGTATAAAAAATTTAATTTTTAATTCCCCAATCTGTTATTCGTTTATAATTAATACCTTTTTTGTGGTCTACTATTGGCTACAACATACTAATTGACCGAGCCTTTGGGTCAAATATATAGATGAAATTACATTTTTAGATTACTTTCTGTATAAATTGGCCTACTTTTTGCGAACGTGCTAAAGATTATAAATTTCTGGCTTGTTCTGCATTACTGGAAAAATGGATATTGATGTTTTTATAAACAAAAAAAGTTAGATGTGTGCTTGTATTCTTATTTATAAATTTTGGTTTCTCGTATTTTCTTGTTCGATTTTATTTGAACAAGGTCCTCAGTATTTTCATTTTGTAAATCTCTATACTTTTATTTGCTCATAATTTTGATTCTTTATGTGATCATAAAACATAAGCAGAACAATGGCGGAGTCAAATTTGGAAACTTGCCCACAATTTTTTGGATCGGACAAAAAAGAATTCATTAACAATGGAACGTAAAAAAATACCCCAAAAGATGCTACAAAAATCATAGAATTCAAAATGACAACAAAATGGTAAAAATAAAAAGTATTGCATAGCTAATACACAAATCCCAGGGTCTAAAAACATATAACCTCTAGAACTCAAATTTAAGTTAAAATCATAAAAAAAAAATAAAAAAAAAATGAATATAAACTTTTTCCAAATTTTTAACCAGACAAAAATATAAGAATTTGACAGGCTTGAAAGATAGTAATTTTTTCAAATTTTAAACTAGACAAAGTATAAAAACAATTTTAATTTAAAAAAAAAAAAAAACAGTTTAGGAAGAGTCCTCACGTAACACAATAATGTATGGATTATCTTAGTACTTTTAAAATAGTGGTTGCATGGAGATTAATAATATAATCTCAAAGTAATCATTGATTTTGTTTTAGTTATATCTATAGATATCAATATTTAATGTCGATATCTACAAAATTTTGAGAAATAATGAAAAATTAATTAAAATTTTAGAATTTAATATGAAACTGTAGAGAATAGTATAACAAACATTTTGAGTTTATAATAAATATATAAATAAATATATATACATTACCTTATAATACAATATGAGTTTAAAATTAATATTAACAAAAGGCTATAATAACTTTATAAGAGTTATACCTATTATATAACATTATTATGATTATTATTTATTTATCAATTCTTTTTTTTTAAGTGAGTCAAAGTTTAGTTTTAATTTATCAATATTTATCGATATTTGTTCCAGTATTTTCACTTTAAGTTGTATACATGAAAAAAAAAGGAGGGAAAACAAAAAATGTAGTAGAAATGAAAGGGGAAGAAGAGGAACGAGGAAATGAAATGAGAGGTTCAATTGGGGGCCACTTATAATCCGATTTCTACGGAATTGAGCGTGACCATGCCGCAAAGCTGAAAGCAATATTTGCAGAGAAGAATCACGTTGTTTCAATTTAACGGTGCAGATTATATATATATAATTTACAAAATATCAAATGTTGATATTATTATTTTTTTAAATGATTAAAAATACAAAACGTTGTTTATGATCTTTTACACTAAAAATAATTAAAATATATCAATATATACTTAGTATTCTCAATTTCCATTGTTATAATAATGAGAGGGACTATAACTATATTTTATAAAATAAGCATAAATAATAAAAATATCAAGTATCGATATTGAAATATTTTGAAAAGCAATTATTTAAAATCAATGTCTATGATTTTTTTATACTAAAAAATAATATAAATATGTCAATACATACGTGTTATCTCAATGTCCATTGTTATAATAGTTATACGGGTTATAATTATATTTCTTTTAACAAAATAAGCAAAAATATCAAAAAATATTGCTATGAATAAATATCAAAAGAAAATGGCTTAATTCAAATTAAATAGATTTAACTACATGAGATGTGTCATGCTACAATTCACATATGCATTTGTGAAATTAAGTTTTATTTGTGGATAATAATACTTTATCTCAAACTAGTTATCTTTGAGATGGTCTTATATAAGTTTCCGTCAAACTGTCTCACATAAATTTTTGTATATATTGTATTAATTTTTTTGTTAGATCTCATATAAGTTTTTGTATGTATTATGTTTAGTGCGTGGAGTGAGTAATATTTCAATTCGTTGTGGCACATATGATTGCTTTTTATTAATTTTTGTGCACGGTGAGACCACCATTTTTTTTATAACTTATTTATAATGAGTGAGTTTAATGTGAAACCGTCTCACGATTTAATGTGAGACGATCAACCAACACTTTACAATTTAATTTGTGAAAATTAGATTTGTTCCTCTACCTGGAACCTTGTTTTCATCAACTCATTATATGATGCATATTGTACTTGACAATCATTTGTTATAGGTAATATTCAAACTAAATGTTGGACAATCTAATAATATGTGTATAATTTGAATGTCTATTATTGTACCATAAATCCGACCATAGGATTAATGGATGGATTGAGAGCCCACCTCATAATGAAGAGAGATAATTTGGCTCAAAGACGATAGGTCGGCTTGTGGGAATGGTTAGTCGAAGATAGGATAATTAGCCAATCAATCAGAAAATTGGACAACCAAGGATCTAATCTCTTTGACAACGGTGTGACCATGAAAACCCCCTCACCTACTTTCGTCAGCGCCAACATCTAGATATGTGGCTAGTTGAATCAAAGAGGCAATTTAATTTAATGCAAACATGATTTATTTTCTTAAAATAAGGGATTATAGTGCAACATATGGAGGAGAGCTTTCATCTATAAATAGAGTTTCATTAATCACGGGAAGGGGGAGACAAAAAATTAGGACTTAAAGAAACCAAGCAACCTATTGTACCTACATTTCAGACTGACCTAAGTAATAAAAAGAGAAATACTTGGGAAAATCCCATGGATGAAACCTAGTTACATCAACTCAAAGTTTATATCAATATTTTCTTGATAAACCTTCATAAACTCTACTTATTAATTATAATTAAGTAATATTGATTGTTTGGCTAAGTAAAACATCGTTTTTTACCGTCAACATCTATCACTATAACATATGTTCGGACCACTTTCAAGTTTGGTCATGTCTTGTAATCCATATTTTGTTAATTTCCCTCCTCCCTTTTTTATTTCACTAATCATGTGTTTGATATAAACAATGTACTTGTAATGATGAAACAATTTTTTTTTTTAAAGTAATATGATTAGGGAACATATGATAATTGAAGTAACAAACTCGCTATTACATAACACGACTTCACTTAGTATTATAAATCCTAGTTTGTGGGATTGGATTGGATCGGTCGGTCCAACCAGTTCAACCACAAACTGGTCACAAATCCGATCTCTTTAAGCCCCAAGAACTAGAATCAAGGTCCAATTCTTTAAGAATGGTCAAAAAACCGTCAAAGCCGACTACAAAGAACTGGTTTTTTTTAAAATTTAAACTTTTTTTTTTATTTTTTTTATTTTAACTTTATTTTATTTCAATTATAGAATTGGTGGATAACTACACTTCTAGGCATAAAATCATTTGTAATGTATAGCCTCAATAATAATTTTTTATTCCCAACCAATGTGGGATAAAAAAACTCATACACTTGAGTTATTTATAGTGGATGACTTCAATATTATTTTAGTTGGCTAATCGATGTAGGACAAACTCTTACACTTTATATTACTATCTCACATACAGTCATACTTTCTTTAGTTTTTTTCAAATGTGAGACAATTTCTAATACAAAGTTATATACTTTGTATCAACATACTTTCTTTGTTTTTGTTTTCAATATGAGACAACTTCTAATACTATATTGTGTTTAATTTTTTAGGAATTAAAAATATATATTCAAATTTTTAAGAGAACATTGATATAATTTAATGACTTTTCTTAGATTTTTTAAAATTTGAGGAGATATAATTTTGATATTCTAAATTTTATTGACTAAAATTTTGAATTTATCATTATTGTTATCATTATTACTAAAAATGGTTTGTATAATAATAATAATAATAATAATAATAATAATAATTTATAAATATTATTATTATTATTATTGTTATTATTATTATCTTTTACAATATTATAGACAATTTCATAATATGACTACAATTTTTTTGTTTAAAAAATAGTGTTAAATTTCTTTTAATCGGTTGAACTCCCAACTGAACTGGTCCAATCGGTTGAACCTTGAATTGATGATCAAGTCAATTTGATCTCTGATCCAATTCTACAAACACTCCTATAAATACAAACAGATTCCACCACATATCAAAGCCAAATATAAATTTTATAGCAGCGTTATTATTTTTAGTCTCAAAATCATGTAGAAGGTAGAGTGCTTTCATCATTATAAACACAGTGGGATTGGTCTTCTTATCAGATTCTGTTAACACCGTCAAGGCGAACTGGGCAAGCGCTTTTGATTTCCCTCTATGCTTCTTTTGTATCTAATAACCTTGCTTCTGCTTGCTGCAAGCGCAACCCCACCGCGCTTACGCCTACACTCAGTACGCACTTATTCTATTGATTCTAGTTTAATCAAAACATATGCAATAGATCCCAATTTATGAGTTTGGGAAAAATAAATGGGATCAATGTATTGAAGTACTATCTGCATGGTTTCACCATTCCAAATAAGAGTAAAAGTTCAGTAACAAACGTGCTCGGATCATACAAATACATCACCTTGTGGTGTCCAAACACGAAGCAGTCGGTCATAAAACGAGCAAGTAGCAATTGCTAGGCTCTTTCTTCTTCCATCCACTAATGGGGTTCCTCTTTGCCAATCAGCTCCATACGCTAGGGAATCATGTTTCTTATATGTTTCGACCACTTGGGCTTGATTGCCTTCAAATTTAACAATCGCGAATCCATTGTGCATGCACGCAGTCAAGACTAGTCCTGGTATTGATGGATGGTGCTTTATTCTCCAAACTCCTCCACCCAGACATATTGAAGATTTATTCACCGGCTTTGAAGTTGATCTAACGTCCCATATCCTTAGGCATTCATCGTAGCTACCAGTGAGTAGAATATTAGGGTCAAAAGGGCTCTTTGCTATGCAGCATATTCCCATTTTGTGAGCTTTTGTATTTTGGAAAACCATCTGAGAAGGATGCTCACGCAAATCCCAACAATTGAACTTGCAGTCATCTGACCCTGTGTACACTAGCATTGGCTGCTGGATATCAAATGAAGCAGCCCAAAGCTCGAACTCGTGTGCTTTCCAACTCTGTAAAATATTTAGTTCAGACTCATTGAGTGAGATAATAGAAACAGATCCATCAGAATGTCCGACTGCCATGGATGTTGTGGACGAGTTCCAATCAATGCACAAGCACATGGAAGAACTAATACATTTGCCACAAACTTCATTCAAGCTATTACCTGCATTAAGCAGAAGATCTCATCATCCTACAGTTTGGTCAGAGCATACATAATCAAGATGGAAGATGAGGAGCAATTAGACCATTAGCAACAAACAAATTACAATGATATGCCATTACAGTACAACGGGAGCTCCATAATGTAACAGCACGTGTTTTCTAAATGTGTTGACTTCATGTATCACATCTTAATATGCAGCTGTTGTTTGGTACTTGATGTAACGAGTTATGGTGATGCTCAAAACTTGTTCAAAACCAGCTAAAGAGTCGGTTTTGATCTGTCATCTGTGACTTCTATATTTCATGTCACTTGAATTTCCAGTCACATCCTACGACTATTTCATTTTGATGATTAACAAGAACTAGATACAATCAGGCACTTACTCCTCCCTTTAAATTAACCTAATAAACACTAAGTCTTGGTCGAAGATCAATCATAGATTCGAAAATTATGGTAAGATAACAGTTCTAAATTTGCAAGGTCGATAAAGAAATTGGTTGAAACCTATAATCTAAATACAGATGGATCGAGCATTTGACAAATAATTGTTGTATGTTAACACAACAACATTCAATTTCCACAATTTAAAAAGTATTCATCTTCAAAGTATGATGCACTATCAAACCAGGCTTTTTTTTTTTTTTCATATACATATATTGCTTTAAAGAATAAAGGCATGAATACAGGCATCTCCTTCCCTAAATATCCAAAATTGAGACTAAATAGATAAGGGTACAAATCAAATCAAGTCATTGAAAAGTTATGATTATTCTAAATAGAAATGTCACGAGGAGAAGGATATATATACTTCATGCCCGACAAAGTAAACATGAATTAACCAATAAAAGCTTGGACCAGAGATTTCAGGCTCTTTTAAGGAGAGAACTCTCAATTTAAGCATATATGCAATCAAGAATGCTGTGCACAACCCTTTACACATTGTCTTCCAAGGCATTTAACAAACAACGAGCAAAGGAATTTATGCAAAGAAAAATGAACTCCAACTTACCATGCAGTTTTGAACCATCTGAATCTGACACTTGGAGGCTATAAATCTTAACATAACCATCAGCATCAGCTTGAGCAAGCAAAGGGTAGCCCTGATTCTGCAAGAGCCCCGGGCTCCACTTAATATCGAAAATGCCTGCTGTTTCGACCTTCTGAATCGACTCTAGGCGACCACCTTCAACATCAACATCAACATCAACATCAAAGAGTGTTATGGAACCCGATCGACTTGGAGGATCGCCTTCTTGCAGGTCGTAAGTGGAGGCTGCAAGAACATTATAGAGCGAATCATGGGGACAAAACTCCACAGCGTCTACATTTCCATCCAATATGCAATGCCCCACGTCCATATATTTTACCTGAGCATGTATTAAACAAGTACAATCATCCAAAATCTCAATATAATGAAGTCGAGTCAGTCAGGCATTTCATCGAACATGTGATATGCGTCTTGCAAACAAACTCAACTCAACTCAACTCAACAATATCAGTGTAACGACCTACTCAATACCTAACTTATTGTATGAAAATAATAAAAGAATTGTAAAAGTGAAGCGCCAATGCTTACCGTTAAGTGCGTTGAGAGTTGATGAAAAACAATCAAGATTTGGTACTCTGGACTTTGAAGTCAAAGGGTAATTTCGAAAAAGGCGAAATCTGATTTACAATAAAGGGGGAAATGAATCAACAGCAACCGTCCGATGTATCATACCAAATCCAACGGTCGATATACCATTTTCCTCAAGCACATAAACTTCTTTACCACAAGTTTTACATGATAATAGTATAATCAATTGAATACCCCCAATCTCAATACGCATGATCTACCCAGAATTTGGAATCTAGAGACCATCTTGACGTTGAATCCATCGAGATCTTGTGAATGGCTGAAATCGTGGTGATTTTCGACTTTGACAAGACGATCATCGATAGAGATAGCGATGATTGGGTGTTGGAAGAGCTCGGAGCTGCCGATTTGTTCAATCAGCTTCTTCCCACCATGCCATGGAATTCCCTAATAGTTACTACTCTAACCCTCTTCTTCAATCTTGGCATTAATATTGCATGCAACTACTTAATTTCATTTCAATTTATTTAATAGATTAAACAAAGAACATAAAATTATTGCAGGATAAAATGATGAAAGAGCTACATGCACGAGGAACAACCATAGAAGATATTAAGGGAGTTCTAAAGAGGGTTCCTATACATCCAAGGATTGTACCTGCAATCAGAAAGGCCCATGATTTGGGGTAACAATTCCATGTATCAATAAGTATTTCTGAAATTCCTATATATGTTTTTACATTAATGTGATTTTATGTTGGAATAAAGGTGTGAATTGAGGATAGTGAGTGACGCAAATGTCTTCTTCATAGAGACAATTCTTGATCATCTTGGGGTCAAAGATTGCTTTACAGAGATCAACACGAATCCGGGCTACATAGACGAAGAAGGGAGACTCAGAATCTCTCCTTACATTGACTTTCTCTCATCTCCTCATGGCTGCAAAAACCCTTGCCCTCCTAATATGTGCAAGGTACTTTGTTTAATCTTAATATTTCTATTTAACTTTTATGTGGGTATTTACTATTTAGGCTGTTTTCTTGCATGATTCTTCAAGAAAATCTGGGAATTGCTTAAGAACTTAAAATAATAATGATCCATGCATCATACGTTCATACTTTAGTTTGTAAGTACTATTCTTATAAAGAATGCCAACTTTAGTACACAAATGAAAAGGTTGTGTTAATTTTGATCTTACATAATGAGTACATATAGGGTATGATCATAGAAAGGATTCAAGCATCTATGTCTAAAGAAGGGAAGAAAAGGATGATATATTTAGGCGATGGTGCTGGAGATTTTTGCTCGAGTTTGAAGCTTAAAGAAGGAGATTTCATGATGCCAAGGAAGAACTTCCCTGTTTGGGATTTGATATGTGCAAATCGCACTTTAATAAAAGCAGAAATCCACGAATGGATCGATGGCGAAGAGTTGGAAACTGTTCTTGTAAAACTTATAGGCAAAATCAGCAACATCAATTCTCAGTTGGTATCATAATCAGGTGATTAATTGCAAGTTTGAGACAATGGAGTTTTCTTCTCCAACACATTAGCAAAATATGGAGTTAGAACTTTTGTTCTTAGGTAGTGTATAATATTCATTGTCTTTTGTATCCTGGCCTTAATTTGTCTTAAGATTTATGGTCATAGAATAATGTGAGGCTTTGTTTAATATCACTCAACTCCTTTAGTCTTCACCAAAAATGTCACCTTGCTCTACACTGTATATAGTTTGTATATGGTTTCATTAGAGGTTAACTAGGTGAATTGTGGATGTAATTTCCTTCATAGTTTTCTATTAAATTTCAGTCACATATGTTCAATTAGTGTATGTAATGTATGATTGATGCACACTAATGAATGTTAAATGAGATTGAAGCACAATAAGAAAGAAGAAATTCTAAACAAATTGCAAACAAGTTCCTCATTTCCATTTTGATGTTTCAAAATAATCATCACACTATAATATGCGATTTGAGTGTCAAAGCATATAGCCCAATTGAAACATGACTATGGACGGGTTTATGTATCTTAGATATATAAAATATATATCCAAGCTAACTTGGATACAATTGTGATAGAAATACTTTAATTTAAATTAGGTCGTCATGACATTTTAAATTTATCCAAAAAGTATATTATCATTTAACACATCAATACAATTCAAATCACAAATCACAACTTTAAATGCCACATTATAAGCCACATAATTTTTTAACAAAACTACTAAAAATAAAATTTTGATCAACATTTGGATTTCTTTATTAGTACCTTCTATGTTCACCTGATTTTTGAAATAAGACTTGGATGAGGTCCGTGGTCCTACAAGATAAGGGGTGCTCTATTTTGATCGATGATTTGGTATAGACATAGCAATAATGCAAGGAGCAAGTAGTGGGCCATGGCCTCGATTATGTTTAATTTCTTTCTTGATTTACAATTGAGAAAGTAGAATTCGAATATAAAAAAACAATACTCAATCAATCAATATGTATATGTATATGTATGTGCTCTGCATGTTATTTTTCCAACGATCAAATTGACTAGTCACACTACTGATGAAGACTTCGATAGCTGCCTTACTTTGGCTTTAGAGTTAAACAACATTGAAATAGTACCATTTTCTCATTATCTAAACAAAGAAATGGAGGACAAAAATTGTTATTGCCAAGAACTCCAACATTATATATATACATAAAAACATGATTTTTTTAAGAATACCCAAAAAAAAAAATATATATATATCATTCTTGATGTTAGTGTATATTATGTATCCCTTAATTATCACTGTTAGTTAGGTATGTTCCCGTGATTATAGCTATTAGTTAGGCAAGTTCTTATTGAGTAAGGTAATGCTCTCCTATATAAACATGGTGTTGTAATACATTAGAATAATCAATTTTACACAATAAATTTATTCTCTCAATTTTCTCGATATGTGCTCTCTTTATTTCGACACTTACTTGAAAAATACTAAAAACTAGTACATGAAGAGATAAATGGTGTTTACTAGTTCTTAGAACACACTTAAAATCACACAATCGACTCCATTTAAAACTATTATTTACCAATATATACTTATTGATGATTGACATTAGATCAACATATTTTAACCCCATAAAACATATGATCGGTATTTTTAAGTCTCAATAGGTCGAGTTAATATGGACAATTATTGTAAGAATTGATAACCACTAAAAAAAAAAAAGTAAATAAATTCAGACATTAACACTAGTGCAACATTGCATTTACTACTTTACTAGTTAGCGTTATTGGGTATATTAATTTAATAAAACATTTAAAAGTAGTACATTAGTTCCTCGAATAAAGAAAGAATTGTTTTTAATCTAGGTATTTGTTTAATTTTGTAGCAGTGGACCACCTTAAGTATGGTCCATGGTTTCTGGGACAAATAAGTCGTAGCCTCATTAAGCTATCTAATAAAAATTAAGTCCCACTAGCTAGCTAGCATGCCCCAATCACAATTAAATCAGGACCATTTTTTAATATAAAAAATTTCGATTGCTTTTATAGACCGAAAATAGAGGTTGGGAAATTCTGAATCCCGATTTCCAATATAATAAAGAAAAATTATGTATTATCTCATCTAAGATAAATTTACAATAAAATTACAAGTTACTGTCAAAACAATCACTTATTGTCTTTAAAATGATTATGCACAGAAGTCTCAAATCTTATTACTTGATTGACACCGTATGATAAATATTAATTCATGAGATGGGACCTTATTTAAAAATTTAATGTAAAATGAATTGGAATATCGAAATATCATTTAACAAATATGGTTTGTGAGATCCTCTTACGGTCTTACCCAATCTTTTCTAACTTATTTTAGAGGGGTTGGTTGGTATTCTTGCTAATTAAAAATGAAAGGAAATAAATTAGTTTAAAAACAAGAGCCTAATAATAATAAAAAGTTATTTGTTTAGTTTAAGCTACATAGCTTAGTGGGGACAGAATCAAGTACCGATCCAAAAGCTGATTATCTTTATAAAGACATTGAGTATTATATATATATACACACACACACACTATATAATATTAATCAAACCTATATTTAATTAGATTTAATTCAGTTTATTCAATAATCTAATTTTTTGTCGCGCTTATTGACAAAGAGCAGATCGGGTGATTTCCGGGATTCGGAGGCAACGAAAATAGCTATAAAGGAAGAGTCTAACGCCGTCATCCATCAAACACAACGCCGTTTAGACGCCGTTATCGGGCACTGGCAGTCGTAAAGAGGTGGTGCACGTGGAAACAAATCTTTACATTTGCACTCTTCAACTCAAAATTAGTATTTACATAAATATACATAATTATAGACGTCAAATGTCTCAAGTGTGAGAAATTACTTCTAAATTTAAAAAATATTATTTATAGTGATTTGTGAATCAAGTTCAAGAAAGGATCTAAAGAAGTAAATAGACATTATATTATAGCCAAAAGAAAGTAAACATTTAGTTTTTCGAATTTAGCCCACATTATTATTATCTCATTAATATTGTGATGCCCACTTTTGATGGGAAATGAATGTGTAAATTATTTATAGTAATTAAGAAGATTCTATATACTGTTCTAACAATATGCTTGAAGTAGAAATTATCATTACCATCAATGATTCATGATTGTACTTAAATTTGGCCAAAGTATGAAAACCCAAAAATACTTGAAAATCATTGATAACAATACCACTTTAGAAGTTGTAATAAATCGCAGCTTTCCCCAAAACAAAAGACAAAGATTAATGCCAAAGGTAAGGTTAAAATTAGAATTCTTAAATTAGCTGATTTCTGTGTCATAATCTGAGTAAAGAGATTTCAGCTTTTCTCCAAAGATGATTTTGTGGCAGTCATAATAGTGCACCACCAAGCACACTTATAATATTTAAAGTTTGAGAAGAGTTATGAAATTATGATTGTTGATATTCATTCACTCTAGATGATGAAAAGATTTAAGTTTAGAATTTAATTATCAGAAAATTATATTACATGTATTATTATACGTTATAGATATTTGAAATAAAGTTACCACTGCAGTATCTTTGGTTGCATCTGATCTTAGTTAAAATGGAATAATTATGTGTTATCATCAGAGTAGTGCCTATAGTAAAAGTCATAATTTATTGCACGTTAAAATAGAAAATGGATTTTTTGAGTATTTTTGTATGTGTCAAAGAGAAATTTATTGCCTATCATTTAACAAGTTTCCTCGTTGGTATATGTAAAATATTGCATAGGTTGGATTAACAGCTTATTTTCTTGCCAAGAAAATTAGAGTAAAAGCATATTAAATATGTGATAAATATTGCTTTTCTTTGGGAAAAACTTCAATACCACTTTAACTAAATTAGTTTATACAGTTTTATATGGTCGTTTTTTATTATAAAAAAACTATATTATGTTTTCTTATCATAAAAGAGAAATCACACTAAAAAACTATTCAAATGCACTAAAAATATTCTTAAAACAATCCAACTATTAATATGTTTCTACCCAAAATCTTGACAAGTTCATCAAGATTTCAATACATCCGAGTGAAATTCAACCACAGTCAAAGGCTCAAAGGCCAAAGCTTCATTTTCTCTAAAATTCAACTTTTGTGATAGTAATCAAACCTTTAAAAAAAATTATAAAAAAAAAAAACTTTTACGAAAGTAATTATATAAAGAATTTATCTTTACATTTTGGTAGGTTAAAATTTCTAGAATCTGTGGTAAAATAGCATGCTATTTACAAAAGTGGACCAGAAAACAATACTATTAAGATGAAAAAAGAAGGATTAAGGCTGCAGTTAAAAATGCGATGCAAAAACACTCTCGAGAAAGAATCTTGACGGTGACATTGTTGAAAGAGAGTTGAAGGAATCTTGGCACCCCTTTTGCATCTGCAAAATTTTTATGTACATCTTCTTTATATTGCATTTTTCCATTTCAATGATAACTTGTCACTTTCTAAACTGTAATTGCATCATTATCCTTTAATTCCACACACACTCGCAAAATGTCTTCTTTTCAAGAATCATCATTGCACAAAAAAGTACTAATTTTTACCACATTATCTGAAGTGGGTTCGATGTTTGTGCATTAGATCAATCTTGGGGGTTGAGTTGTTGAGGTTGTTCAACTTGATGTCTCAATACCATGTCATATCTCTTTCTGTTTCTCTCTCAGGCAAACAGACAAACACTTTGAGCCCCTTCTAAAAGTATCTATCTTTTCTTGGGTGTCATCTTGTTGCTATCATTGTCGTTGTTGTTTAGCTGCTTTGATGTGAAAGGAGAAACAAGAAAAGCACATAAAAGACAGCACAACCCCATTACTCTTTTGCCAGTCTCACTTGCATCTGTGTGTACATATATGTGCAGTGCATATGCTCTTAGTTTGTGTATTGATTGGTTTGTGGGTTTTGCAGGAATGGAGATTTTGGCTTTGGAGGAGTCTAATTTGATTGATCAGATTTTGTAGCTTTGGATGGATATGAGTATTTGACTATTATGAAAAGCCAAAAGTTGCAAATTTAGTTTGGAATTAAAAAATATATATTCTTGAATTTTGTGAAGAATCTGAGTTCCACATTTCCTAGCATTCCAATTATTGGTATTTGTGGAAAGAGAGAGAAAAGACAGTGGGCTCGTTTGGATCTGAAAAACAGCTCATTTCACCCGAGGCAATTTTATTTTTGTTTTTCTCTAAATTTGAGAGCATCCTATTATTTGATTTCCAGTTTATGAGTGATGAAGTAGAAGTATTTCTCTGTCCTTTGTGCTGAACAGAAGCCATGTGCCAAACTCAGACATTTTGTGCTTGAAAACAACTCTCTCTCTCTACAGATCCGTTCAATTGGTTGCTACTCAACTCTAGTCATTGTTGGTTGCAGAGCTTTGACTGATAAAGAGCTGAGAAATACAAGGGAGAATCAAACAAATTCTCCTTGGAAATTTTGATTCTTGGTTAAAAGGGTCCTATCAATCAAGAAATCTTGGCACAGTGCTTTTTTTTTTTAGTGAGAGATTCATCACTAGTGGGGCAGGAGGCATAATAATGCACCTTATGTTTCCTTGCTGTTTCTTGTGAGTAAATTTAAAGAGCTTTGAATGTTGGAGTCTCTCAAGAAAATAGTGTGGTATATCTGAAAACATAGGGAAAAGGGCTGTGGATAATCTTCTTGATAATGAGTAGAGAATTGAAGAAAGGGGGAAAACAGGACAAGGGTTGTGATGTAGCTGAGAAAGTTGTGGTTGCTGTTAAGGCATCAAAGGAGATTCCTAAGACTGCTTTGGTCTGGGCCCTGACTCATGTTGTTCAACCTGGGAACTGCATTACCCTTGTTGTGACTGTCTCTTCTCACAGTTCTGGTGAGATTTTCGTGTCTATGTCTGAGTTCATCTAATATTTCTTGCTACTTGAGATTTTTTTTTTCTTTTCCTTATATGTGTGTAAATGTGTAAGCATTATTAATCTTCTCAATGTGTCATGTTTTTGTGGGATTCACCTTTTCTGCCTCAGAGAAAATTATGATGGCTATCAACCTGAGGTAACCCTCAGGTTAATTGCTGTCATTTTCAGTCTTTTGTGTGAAAAGGGATTTCAATTTTTGGATTAAGTTAAACTTATGGTGTGATTGTTCAATCAAATCCCAGTATCAAATGGCCTAATTTGCACAATGTATGTTGGAATCTTTTCTTTAATTTCCTCAGATGGTGCTTTTGTTGGACTTGTATGTCACGAAATAGGTAGAACTAGAAGCCTGAATGTGACGTTCATCCCGGTTTCTTTTGTTTGATAGACATAGTCCTGATGTTTTTTCCCTAACATAATTAGGTAGAAAATTTTGGGGGTTCCCAAGATTTGCTGGAGACTGTGCCAGTGGCCATAGAAGGTCACACGGTGGTTCAAGGGCCGAACAGAAATTTGACATAACCGATTATTGCTCTCAGATGATTCTTCAGCTTCATGAGGTTTATGATCCTAAAAAAGTGAGTACCTTCTTAAGTTGCATATTATATGTTGATTCTTGCAAGGAAACATAATGCTGATTTATGGCTCTGCTAATACTATTTTCTTAGGTCAATGTAAAGATCAAAATCGTGTCAGGGACCCCATGTGGTGCAGTGGCTGCAGAGGCTAAGAAAATTCAAGCTACTTGGGTTGTTTTGGACAAGTAATATTTTACGGCCCTGTCTATAAACTCGTACAAACTCTTGAAGATGTTATTTATGCTTATCTTATTTGCTATTATGTTTGAATATCATGCAGAAAGCTTAAACATGAGGAAAAGTGTTGCATGGAAGAGCTGCAATGCAACATTGTTGTTATGAAGCGATCCCAACCCAAGGTTCTTCGCTTAAATTTAGTTGGATCACCTGCAAAAGAACCAAAGTCGATGATCTCCGAGGATGATCAGTCATGTAAGAAACAAGAAAGTAAAGCTTTGAATTCAACCCATCATGGTCCACTTGTTACTCCATCTAGTAGTCCTGAGACGTTCACCACCACTGAAGCTGGAAATTCATCAGTTTCAAGCTCTGATCCTGGAACTTCACCATTCTTTGTCTCAGAGAAAAGGATCACTCTTAAAAAAGCAGAAATATTAGAGAAGAAGCAAGATCAAGATCTTGATGAATCTAGTTCAGACTCTGACAATGAAAGTTTGTCCTCTTCCTCAAGTTTGAGGTTTCAACCATGGATGGCACAAATTATTAGCTCACGTTGTCAATCTTTAGAACACGTTGCAGAAAGCTCAGGATTATCTAGTAATCGTACACAAGCAATATTTGGATCTCCAAGCTATAAATCTAATATGGATTTCAACGGCAATTTGAGGGAAGTGATTTCCCTATCAAGAACGGCAACTCTAGGCCCACCTCCGTTATGTTCTATATGCCAACACAAGGCCCCGGAATTTGGAAAGCCTCCAAGATGGTTCACATATGCTGAGCTTGAGCTTGCCACTGGGGGTTTTTCGCAAGCTAACTTTTTAGCCGAAGGCGGGTTCGGATCTGTACACAGAGGATTGCTTCCAGATGGACAGGCAATTGCAGTCAAGCAACACAAATTAGCAAGTTCTCAAGGCGATCAAGAATTTTGCTCAGAAGTTGAGGTTCTAAGCTGTGCTCAACACCGTAATGTTGTAATGTTGATCGGTTTCTGCATTGAAGATGGTAGGAGATTGTTAGTGTATGAATACATCTGCAACAGATCTCTTGATTCTCATCTTTATGGTATGCTTTTATATTTGAACATATAAAACATCTTTATCTGTTTGTCTTGTTAAGATGAATAGTCTTGCAAATTCATTGTTAATTTCCAGGACGTCAGCAGGATACTCTATCATGGGCTGCACGACATAAAATTGCGGTTGGAGCAGCACGAGGATTGCGATACCTTCATGAGGAATGCAGAGTTGGTTGCATTGTGCATCGAGACATGCGGCCCAACAACATTCTCATTACCCATGATTTTGAGCCCTTGGTACGGACAATCTACAACTCTAATAAACCTTTAGGTTGTTGTTTGGATTGAGGAATTTGAAATGCAAGATTTGAAATATATGAGTTTCAAATCCATATCCAAAAACCACCAATGAATTTACTATTATGAATTTCAAATCATTACTCAAATCCCTCCATCCAAACACAACCCTAGTTTTTCAGACATTTCTCTTAGTAGTTTTCACATGCTGCAGTAGTACAAAAATCAATCTTCTTCCAATTTTTTATCTTTCAAGAGATCTAGCAACATATTTGATATTATTGTTAAAAAATTAGAAACCAGTCAATCATAATACATGCTTTGAGATTGGTATCTGTTTATCCTAACCAATAATTCTCTGTAAGGTTGGAGACTTTGGACTAGCTCGGTGGCAACCTGATGGCGAAACAGGAGTCGAAACCAGAGTAATTGGAACATTTGGGTAAATCTTGAGCACTCATTTCTCTCTGCCATATAATCTATGCAGTTTAATATTATCAAACTCAATAAAACTTTTATGTTTCACATAGGTATCTAGCACCTGAGTATGCTCAAAGTGGTCAAATCACAGAAAAAGCCGATGTATACTCGTTTGGGGTGGTACTGGTGGAACTAGTCACTGGTCGTAAAGCAGTGGACCTCAACCGGCCTAAGGGCCAACAGTGTCTTACAGAATGGGTAAGCCTTTATTTGCAAAGCATTTCATTTACCAGCAAAAATGAAACAAAGTGTTTGTGAGTTTCATCTGGACAAGGGTGACCGGGCACGAATCCTTAATGTAATCTGATATGTCAATAGGCAAGGCCGTTATTGGAAGCTTATGCCATTGATGAACTCGTTGATCCACGGTTAAGAAGCAACTATTCAAAGAATGAAGTTTACTGCATGTTGCATGCTGCTTCTTTGTGTCTATCTCGTGATCCTCAAGCAAGACCTCGTATATCTCGGGTAAGAATAACCTGCCTATTTTACCAAACTCCATAGCTAGAATTGTACACATAGGTAGAACTATTTTGCCCAGCTCGAATGATTCGATGGGTTTTCTAACCTGGTCGAACTTAATAGATCTAACCCGAATAGTGCAATGCAATAGGATCATCTTAACAGAAAATCATATAGCAGTTATATGTTTCCATCTTGTAAAAATAGGTGCTTCGAGTGTTGGAAGGTGACGTGATGGATTCTTCGTGTCAAGTATCGACAAATGGGATAGATGTGGGAAGTCGGAGTGGGAGGATCGAGTCAAATCATCAGCTACAACTCACACGAAGTGCCTCGCCAGTAAACGAACTGCCTGGCCGACTGAGCTCGAAGCTTAGTCTTAACTCAAGATCAAATTTGAGGGGGAGAGACAACTCAAGGACTTCATAACAAGACAATCTGTATATTGCAAAGTTTGTTCAAATTTCTTCTATATGTAAAATAGTTTATTATATCGGTGATCTAAAAAGCCCCATTTATCGTCCTTGCATCTTTTGAAATTAGCACGTCTTTTTGTCCGATTATATTAGGATTTTGTTTTTGTATAGCAGTTTTGCAGTTGAGTGTCTGTTACAAATTTTGGGCCGAGTCCAATTGTTAGATAGTTTGTAGGCCCTATAAACTGTTGGGCCCATAATAGCATAAATTTTGGCCCAAAAGACATCCCCATTCCGCAAGGCCCAACTCTAGTCATTAGCAGCTCTGTTTTATCATTTTTGGTTATTTTTAGTATGGAGCAAGTAGTAATTTCGTAGCTCATGTGTTAATGGCGGATGATACTTTTTTTCGTTATTTGAGACACGATATTTATATATATTAAGCATAGCATATTGTAGAATTTGGAGTATGGATATTAATTTTAGTATTTCTATTTTCCTAAAAAAATCTTAGTTGCCTACATATTTTTTTTCTCGTGCTACGTTTGGGCTTGTTTTTTTTTTTTTTTTTGAAGAATTGGGCTCGTTTGTTAGGCATCATATATTGTAAAACTAAATCCTGTATGGTGCATGAATAAGTGCGAATATGTAGGGGTATATTGAAAGTTACATAGTATAAATTAAATTCATTTTCATTATATGTAAATTTACTTTTCACAACTTCATATGTCAATTGTGATTGTAGATTGTGGGTTGTTGATCAGTTTTATGAAATTGGATCAGTAAGATGGTCTCACAAGAGTTCTATTGTATTGGACAAGTTTATACCTAATGAATAACTATTTTTCATAAATCAAACACGCATGAACTTTTAACAGTCAATTGCAAAATTAACTTTTAATAATCAATTGCAAAAGTGAATATTGAACAGTTTGATTGATGAATTATTTGTCTTCCTTCCCAACCTTTGATACTAAGTAACTAATATTGTTATATTATTCAATGGCAAATGATACTTCCTATCGTATATGAGAAGAATTTAGAAGGGCTTATATATATATATATATATATATATATATATATATATATATATATATATATATATATATAGACACACACACACACACACACTTGAACTTGCTAATCCTATTGATTGGATTTTGATGGTAGTATCTATATTATCTGTGAAAGGAGAATTGAAAGGATTTCCACGTATAGTATCACTTTAAATTCATGATTTCTTATATATGTTTCCATATTTTATGTAAGTCTATTGCCTACATCACATAAGTTGTTAAAGGTATCAAATTTATCGTGGTGAAAATGCTCGAATTAATCTCCTATATAATCAAATTATAGAAAAATTAAAATGATATTGATCCATCCAACACACAGACTTAGGTCATCTATATCCGATTGCTCAGGTCATGATTATGACCCATCATTGAAAATTTATAAATGAATATAATAGATTAAATATTCTCATCAACTTGGGCTAACTATTTTTCATGATAAAACAAGAATTAAAATTAAATACTTTTATCAGCAGGATTTATTATGTAGAGTTGTGTGTATTTGTATTTTTTATTATAATAAACACAAGAAAGTGATGGAGAGTGAAATGGAGACGATGTAGGGTTCTTTCATCATAGCCATGTGAAAAGCACAAAAAAGATAAAAGAAAATTATTATTGTTATTATATATTTATTTTTTACATGAAACCTTATTAGATTGTGTGGTTGCTATGTTCCAAAAGCACTTAGATTTATTATTATTATTATTATTATTATTATTATTATTATTATTATTATTATTATTATTATTATTATTATTTATTTATTTATTTATTTTTGGGTTTCCTCATCTCAAAAGTGAGGAAATAAGGGCAGTTGCACTATTTTATTGGATAAAAGGGTCCCCTTTTAAGGCCCCCCAAATGTTTTGGATATGCCTTATGTGAATATCAAAGCTCTAATATGTGGCAAAACTATCCATTTAATTACAAAAGGATATGCATGGATTTTGTGCTTCATTTGGATATCACATTTTTGACGTGGCCAAATATACATTGCATGCATGTTTGATATTTGTTCCAACGACAAAAATATCGGTATCGGTGAAAATATCGGTGCCTTAATTTTACGAAAATATCGATGGATATATCGGTTTCGGTGGAAATATCGGACATTTTTTTTAAAATATGGAAACTTTGTAAAAAAATTGAAAAATATATCTAGTAGTTTACAGAATATTATAACTAACATTAATACATATATTGACTTAAATTCCAAATAAAATGATACGTTTACAATAAATATATAGATAAACTATTATATAAACGTTGTCTGTTATGACAACAAATGATATGACTAATTTTTGGATAAGAAATCTCATCTCCATTTTAATAAATGGCGTGGAAAGTGGAAACAATCTATGCAACAAGCACATGATTCATATAAAATCATTATTTAATGTTCCACTCAATAAATTCATAAGAAAAAAAAACAGTATATCGCCGACATATGCATAAGACCGATATATCACTGATATATAACGCATTTTTATGAAGGGACTCACTAAAATCGAAATTTGAACGATATATCGCCGAAATATCGGCGATATTTTGACGAAATAAAATTGTTGCGTATTATTATTTCGGTTCATCCATTTTAGCGAAATATCGCTGAAATTTCGCGACATTTTCGTCCCTGATTTGTTCTAATATGTATTTATTATGTGTTTTACTATATTTATAAATTATAATATGGATAAACATTATGTTTTGACAAACGTTTTTGAGATTTTGTATTTTAACCAATGTTAAGAAAAATCTAATTTTTTTTTAAGATGTAAAGTAAAAAGATTCGAATTGTAAATAAATGAAGTCAAATATGAATTCTTGTTGATATGGTTGGCTGAACCAAGGCTTTAATGTTGATTTTGTTAAAATGAGTTAACTCATAATACATAAAATATAAATTAACTTAAAAAATAAATTTCATAATAAACCTCCATTTCACAAAATTGAATTTAAAATATGTGAAACACTCTTATATAATTTTTCGTGCAAAACTCACATCAAAATGATTTGGAATATTGTTTTAAAAAAAAATCGTGGATCAACTTGGAAGATGACCAGTGATATTTGTATGTGGCGAGCCCATGATAATTGATAAGTGAGAATGAAACTCAAAGGACAAAAAAGAGAGATAATGGCCCAATTCTATAAAATGAGTAGGATGATAAGATCAAAATTAATTAGGAATACATCATGCTTAATAATGTTGATGATGATGTTTACTAATTTAGTCCTAATCTTGAAAACATAATTATTGTTAAGTGCTCAAGTTTCCCACTCATCTTAGATACGCCATTCAATTTTTTTTTCAAACTTCAATTCAATAATATTCTTTTTTTTTTTTTGAAGTAAAATAAAAACAACTCTTTATTGTGTCTGTGTATATATAAAAAAATATTGTAATTCAACATATTATGTCATTGTAATTAATGTCGGGCTATTCAGATGGCTGGGAAATTTCCACAAAGACCTTCAAATGATTTTCATAGTACTTTAGATCGTAGAATAAATATATATAAGGAGTGCATCAAATACAAAATTCCCCAGACCATTTGTGTAATGAGATATTTGTAAGAGTGAACCACATGGGAGTGTAATAATTAAATAAAGAATACATTTTTCTTTATAAAAGAAGACTAAATAAATAAATAAATAAGCAAAGCTGAAATTTAACATACTCATTCACTATAGAGAAAGACAATGCAAATGATAGATTCAAGGCATGTATTTATTGTAGTGGTCCAAGGCTAAAAGTTTAATTGGTTGGCCCCTTTTTCCGTCCCAACAAATGGATAATATGTCACTCATTTTTTCTTAAAAAATCCATCAAATTATGAGTGTTTCTAATAAATTGTGTTACCAAGAAAACTATATAGGTTGTTGTGTTTGGAAGTTGAACTTTTGGCCCCATATAAGCTAGCTGGAGAATTCGACCTAAAGGGGCAAGTTTTTAATACCATGGGGATTTTGGTCCCATCTCAACCAACAACAAGAATTGAGTGTGCATATGGGAGAGGTGACTCAAATATAACATGACATGTTTAACCATAATTTGCTAGGGTTGTAAATAAATTAGATTAGCTCGTATTCGGTCGGATTGGAATTTTTTTAAAATTGAACATTATTTTATGTTGAAAAAATACTATTTATATCTTTCAATCGTATTCAATATTATCTACGTAGACTTCCTATTCTTATTGTTAGGAAAATTTTAATCAATAATTCATGGAATACTACAACCAGCAACACAAGATCTTTACTTATTTGCTATGAGTATGAAGTTATTGAGTGTGATTCGATGAAATCAATTGAAACATGGAATTTCATTTCAAAATTGAAATTGATAAAATCAAATTATATATTTAAGTGTTCTTCAAATGTTGATGATGCGGATTGATATTGAATTGGTTATTCATTAGTTATTTCTTAAATGGATGTGGGTGGTGTTGTGGATGTGATCTCATCTTGTTTGATGGACTTATTCGATTTTGGTTACATTTCCAAAAGTGTAGATCTCTTTTGAATCAAGCAACAAACTTTTTTTTTTTCATTTAGCACATCAATAGATTAGGTAATGAAGCCCATTGCTCATGCCTTATTAGCTAGGGAGTCCACTTTTTATGTGAATTAGTCTTGCTTTCATTGAGATGCCTAGTTGTTTGGTTGTTCCTTAGAGAAGTTTTAATGTTTTACATGATATATATATAAAGCTTCTTAAAAATAAATTTATTTATTTGTTTATTTGCATTAATTAAAATAAAGTGAATGGTCCTCAAATCAAATGGTTAGGTGCTAATAAATGAAGGAAAGTGGGATAGATAATTACCAGCAGCTTGAATTAATCGGTGCCAAACTGCAATAATTAGAAAGATATTTAATATTTAATTGAGTATTTAGGAACAAGGCCACCTAAAGCTGTCCTAAACCTTTATTTTTTGTTTTCTTTTAATAAGTGAGATTGAAAGGGGTAATAAAAATTAGAAAACTGCGTAATTCAAATTCGAATTTTAATTATTATGATATATACATTATAAAGGTGGCTGTCTTTATAAGCCTTTATTTTTAGTTGAAAACAAATTAATCATGTTAAATTATTGACTTGGGAAAATATGAGGTGATTTTGATGTGTGACATACATACATTTGAACATAGTAGATTCATTTAGTTTGACACATCCAACTAATATATTAGTATACAAATCTACTCAATTATAAATTATGTTCAGTATACGAAAAATTACATATCAATATGAAAATAACAGAATGTCTTTATTTGTATGCTATGTGAAATATATTTCACGAGGGATTCATATAATCAATACTTTTTTTTTTCAAATTAAATAATCAATGGATGAAAGAGATTTAGGTAAGTTTTCAATTTGTATATTTTGAATATTATATTATGCTACAGTTTCTTCCAATTGATTAAAATTGAATGAATAAAATAACGTAATTATACAGTAATGAAAAGGACACGGTGAAAGCGTCCAATCTTGCTGACTTTATTTCAATGTGACAATAATGATATAATGACCAAAACTTTACTCCAAATTAATTAGGTAGAAAATTCGTATTAAAAAAGAATTAGTGCACTCAAAAATCAAATTAACTATTTTGTACTTTCCTAGAGCATTTGAATATTTGTCACTGCACGTATCCCTAACTTAATAATGAGATGAAGTGAATTGTGAAACGTCTTTATCCAAATTTTTGTCCAATATAAATTAGAATCATAATGATACATATAATTTTTTTGAAATTTAAAACTCTATTCTATTTTTAAAATAAATTGTTTGCATTTAGTTTAAAGATATATTCCTGTGTCCATAATTTTAAAAGAGAAATTCAATATAACTCTTTAAATTTAAAATCTCTGGCTTCTTTCGCAATGTTATTTCGATTGAGTCTATAAATAATAAACGCAGTTTGCATCAAATAATGGGAAAATCCTTATCAAAAAATTAAAATAAAGGACATTAGATTTAACTAAAATATATTCAACATCATCAATTTTTTACAAAAGGCCATTTAGGCCCATTTCAAAGAATGTAAGAATTAATATCAAATGGGCCCTCAATATGTCACTATATATCAAGAATGGGCCCTGCAAATCCATTAACCAATGGATGTGGATATCTTTTTTTTTTAATAATAGTTGAAAATAATTTCCAGCCACTTCCTTTGGTTAGATGAAATTTATGCCTATGTAGAAAGCTCAAATTTCTTTCAATTTTTTGGTGTGTTATGTATTTGCCGTCTGTTGCAACTTGGACCTTCTTTGTGCTGATGTGTCATCCTAATCTTAAATGCCTAACCAAGCTGACATGTTATTCTCATCTTCTAGAGCCAAAGAAGTTGAATTTAGATGATCAACACTAACTTCGCTATTCTTGATGGCTAATTTCAGATGAAAATGAAAAAAAAAAAACCAACCATCAATTATTGAATACAATGCACAAAGACACAAGTTTCAGCACATCTATAACTTATAGAGAGAATAATGTATCTAAACTTGAAAATTATGTTATCAAGGGATTCAATGGAGAACAAGAAATTCACTAATCTATTAAAAATCTTGTTTCATATCACATGTATCGCAATAATATCATAATATACATATGGTACTATTCACTCACTAATTGAAATAAAGAGTTGAATATTATGATACAAAATAGATGACTCACATTGGATAATCCCATAATAATTAGGGCATATAGGGCTCAAATCATACATTTTTTTAATGATTTGCCTGAGATGTAAAGAAAATGTCATAATCCTTAATAAGAAAGATAGCTTTCATTTCATAGGTATACTGTATACACAATTTGTGGAACAACTGAGATGATTGAAAATGAAAGGGATGTGGGCCATAAAAGTTCTTCTGTGGGAATTACAACCATATATTATAATAGATTTTATCTATACATGCATATTATACATATATAATACGTGTATGCATGAATCAATTATATAAATATATGTAAATAATAATAAAATACGTTACGTGTGTTTTCTTCCTGGTCTTTTTTTTCAAAATATGGGTTCTTTAGGTGTAATTTAGATAGAATTATGGATTTCCATATTGTTGCTTAACTTGGATGGCATGCAAATTAAAAACCCATTCAATATAATTGTTGAAAGCAACATTGAATGTGTGCCCCATGCCTGTTTGTTTGTTGGAAAAACAGCTTGATTCCATTAAATCCAGCTAAAATCAATTATGTCATATATATTATTATGATTAAATTTAATATCTATAAAAAACTCTTATAAGTTTAAATATACAGAGTAAAGGTTGATGTGAATGTAATATATATTACCCTTATTTTCATTTTGATCACTGGATTTTTATTTTATTTTCATTTTGATGATATTTCTTTGATTAGGGCTAGCTAAATGTGAAAGATTGTGTGATATAGAAGTATCATTGGACAAATCAACATTAAACCACTAAAGGGTTCATTTGCAAGGTGAATCAAGTGTAAATGGTGAAAAATTAAAATAAATAAGAAGGTATATTATGACCATTTGCATGTTATACATATACTAATATATGCACATTATTACACATACATGTAGAGTTACATACAATAATACAGTTTTAATATAGCTAGCTATCTACATACTTTAAAAGCCCTTTTAGAATCCAAAGTGAACTCAATCAAATCTGGATCTGTGTGTGTGTGTGTGTGTGTGTAATATATATTAGAATTATATGATCGAATATTTTAAATGGGCAAGTTCTTAGTGATACTGGTACGGAACAGCTAATGTGTTGACTTAATTAGTTTCATCATGCATTAACGTTGTTGCATGAAATTGACATAAAATAATTCAATACCTCTGCACTAAGTACACCATCCATTTAATTTATATATCTAAATATTCATATCCACAAACAATTAAATTAAACTTTATAGACACAATCTTACATATAATTTCTAATGTTTCTTGGAAGCTGAATTGGACTCAATTATAAAATCCCTGATCCCATAATTAAATAATTCACCTCCATCCTCAAGCAATTAGGTCAAATAGTATTCAATTTTTATTTGGTATGAAATTATGGAGTATAATTACATTTCTGATTAGTTGATATATGTTCACATGTATAGGTAGATAGTTTGAAGATGAGGCAAAGTAGGTCTATGCAATCATGCTGCTTTCTTGCACTTCTGATCCTAATTATTTTCTATCTTGTTTATATTTCTATAATACATGTAATTAATTATAATATTATCATTATCTATAAAAACGCGAAATTAAAATAAGATCAAATAAAATAAGGTTCCAATGTGTGGTAATGAAATGATTTGAGTTGTTTTTTTGATACTTAAAATGATAAAAGTCTTGATTTCTAAAGCATAAGTTAAAAGGGTAACACTTATGTACCCCTGGGGCACGGACCCTAAATTTGTACCCCAACCCGACCCGCTTCATCCAATAATATATATATATATATATATATATATATATATATATATATATATAAATTTTTACTCTAATTTTCTCCTTCTTCAAACTGCATTCTTCTTCTTCTTCTCTTTTTTTCTTCTCTTCCTCCATCACTCTGCTCTTCTCCAATTCTTCTTCAACAGCAAGAACTCTCCTCCTCCACCACCACCCTCAACTTCGAATTACCGCCTCCCACGGCGGAGGAGCAAGCCCATCACCACCACACCGAAGAAGATGACGGCGTAAACTTAGTCATCAGACATGTTCTCAAAGCTTTTGATGACGAGCTTGGAATTCAAAACACAGATTACAACACTGTCAAGATAAAATCCGATAAAAATTTTCCTTTTGCTTTTGTTGATAATGGGTTGTGGGAGTTGGAAGATGTGGCGGCTAATTACTATACTATTTTGCAGAGCTTTACATGTAGTTTTGGGGTGGATTTTGAATTAGTTGGAAATATAGAAGGAAGTTTAGAAAATAAGAGAGCTTCTAGAGTCATTTCTCTCTCTTTAATTTGAGTTGCTAATTGTGATGTTGTTTTCATCTTTATACCACAGATTTGTGTACCCCAATACTATTGATATTGCTAGATTATATTACTAGAATTTGCTGAAATTTTGGGGAAGAAGATAATAAAATTCATGTATTTGAAAATTTAAAATCTGAAACTCACTCTACAATACACTGATACCTTGAGAGTATAGAACATATACCTTAAGAGTATTGCAACTAATATCTTTCACTGAATGAGCAATTAATACATTAAAAGTGCATATGTAATACCTTATGCTATAAGCATTAATACCTTATAAGGTAAATATGTAATACCTTGTATTATAAGCATTAATACCTTAAAAGTAATATATAATACCTTAAACATGCATATGTAATACCTTATACTATAAACATTAATACCTTAAAAGTAAATATGTAATACCTTAAATGTGCGCATACATAATACATTATACTATAAACATTAATACCTTAAAAAGGTAAATATGTTATACCTTAAAGGTGCTTATGTAATACCTTATATTATATGCATTAATATCTTAAAGTTAGGTAAATATGTAATACTTTAAGAGTATACAACTGATACCTTCATTGAATAAGTAACTAATACTTTAAGAGTGTACAACTGATACCTTAAGAGTATACACTGATACCTTAAAGGTGTATGCAATACCTCATAATGTATGTAAGTAATACCAAATAGCTAAATATGTGGTACCTTAAAGGTATTTATGTAATATCTTGAAGGTAAAAATATAATTCTTCAAGTCAAATTTTCACAAAAATGATTGATATAATTTCCCTATGTAGTCTATATACATATATCTTCTTGAATTTTTGTATTGATATGAGAATCATCACAATTGATAAATCCAATGAAAATTTTCTCAAGTAGTACAAGTAGCATCCAATGAAACCCATGAAAATCTCAATAATGAAGACTAATTATTAATTTCAACAATCATTCAATAATTATATTCTATCAACATGGTTTTTTCTTAAAGGTAAATGTGTGATATTTTAAGAGTATACAATAGATACCTTAAGAGTAAACAACCGATACTTTAAGAGCATACAACTAATACTTTCACTGAAAATCTTAAGATTTCAAATGTTTCATCTTCTTCTTTCTCAAAATTTTTACAAATCACGATTTCATCATATTTTTCGTCAAATTTTTTACAAATCATGATTTCATATTGTTTGAAATAATTTATTTTCAATGTTTTAAAATTACTCATAAATAAGAAGGGGAAAAAACCTCATAAATGACTTCATGACAATTTAAAGAAGAATAAGAACAAGACGATAGACAAGAAGAATAAGAAGAAGAATGTACTAAATAAATAAGAAGAATAACAAATCGATAAGAAAAGAGATTAAGAAGAAGAAGGAGAAAGAAGAAAAAGAAGAGAGGAAAAAGAAGAAAACAACATTGTTTCTGCATAATACCTTAAAGGTAAATATGTGATACCTGAAGAGTAAATATGTGATACTTTCACTGTATATAATCAGATTTGTGCGCAGTGCACACCAACAATGGTGTGGCCATGCGTGGGGATGCGCCTAGGAATGGCCCACACGCCGGATTGGGTTGGGGGCATGGATCTAAGATCCGTGCCCTAGGGGTATATAATTTTTTGCGAAGTTAAAATTACCTAGACTAAAAAAAAAAGTTGTATCACCTAAGGTTCCATTTAGACGGAGAGAGATTTAAAATACAGAATTTAAAAAATAAATATTAAACACACTTAAATTATAGTGGATTCAAAATTCACTCATATTTATAAAAAAATAGTTCAAAATAAAAATAATGGTGTTTATATCTAAATCTATTTAAACACCACCGATAGATTTACTACTAGAAATTTTTAATATTACATAAAATTCCTTCATCCAAAAGAAATTGGAATTAATATCAATGAAAGTATATACAAAATCAAAACATCAAAACCTATATAAAGTGAAACAAGTTTCACTACTAAGAATTTAAACTTATTATCATAAATTAATCTCTATTTTATGGATTAATTGAAAGAGGGTGGGTAGGGGCCTAGGTAGGTGGATGAGTGTCTGCAAACCCCATTGCTTTGTTTGGAGGAATTGTAACAACAATGTTAACACGTCTTATTTTCCATCAACCAATTCATATTTATGTATTCCTTTCCCTTTGCCTTTTCTTCCACCCAACAACTTAACCACTAATCTTTTCCTTTTTCATCATTCAAACTGGAACCATTCTCGATTCACCATCTATCTATTATGATTTATTTTAATTTTATATATACACACATTATATACGTGGATAAAGTAACACCCAACAATTTTACACATTTACGTGAACATAATAATTTAATTATCTTATGGTCATAAAATCATTATCAAATACAGCTTTTTATAATAAAAAATAACGTCAATCTATATTTTTGAAAAACAACCACACAAAATTTTCATATATTCACCTTTACTTGAATACTTCAATGCATTATAAATCAATCATTCTTTTATTTCTTTAAAAAAAAATTATAAATTAAAAATTCTCCTAAATTACATAATTTATTACTGAAATTAAATACTATCACACAAATATATGTCCAATAAAATTAAAGACACGACGGGGTTGGATTTGAATCCGCCTCATAATTAATACTCTAATGAGAAACATCTCAATCGTGGTTTGAAATTTATTTTTGAATAATGTTGACTAATAGTACTTTTGTAATAATATTTAATTATTGTGTGATGAAATCATGATGCGACTCTTAAACCAACTAATATTCTTTCATCAGAACTCACCAAGACATAATGAAGTATATTACAACATAAAAAGAGTTACATTGCCTGTCCTAATGCAGTTGCCACTATTATTCATAGTAATAATTCAAACTAAAGTTATGAACATCTAATATTAATTTTTAATTAAATAATTTAAAGGTAACAACGACACTTTTATCTAAGACTCGGATAAGATCTAGCAAATCAATTATAAATCCTAAGAGTAACAAACAACTTATTTTTTCTTTCAAAAAAGGAGAGGGAAAACAATAGTGATGATGAGTTAAAAAAAATATGAATATTTATTTGTGTAGAATTACTGCGGAACAAATTCCTTATTAGTTTATTTATTTTTATCATTTTATAATTTATAAAATATTTTAAATATCAATGTGGCTTTCATATAAAAAATATATTTTTTTGCCAACTTACATGAGAAAATATGCCTTTTACGCACTTTTCATTAAAAAAAAAAACAAAATAAAATAGAACCTACAAAGTGACTAAAATGATTTTCTTTAAATATTTTAAATAAAATAGAAGAGTATTTTTGTTCGAAAAATTGCTAAAAACACATATTTTCTTGCTATATGTATATGGATAGACAATCCTCCAAACTCTTTATTTCAATTATTTATACTTAGTTGAATCAAGAAACACAATTTTTTATTTTATATATATATATATATATATACTGAAGAGGTTTGGCGTACACATCTCTATATTTAAGAGTCAAAATAAAGAAAAAATATTCTCACACGCGACACAACATGATTTCAAAAACTTTCAAAATTGTTGCCTCCAAAAAAGATAATAATAATAATAATTAGTATTATTATTATTCAGTAATTAACAAAAATAAATCCATAATAAAATTAGTTCTTAATAATAAATTCAGTCTCAGTTAGTCAGTAATCAAGAAGGTAAATCACCCAAACTTATCTAGCGCGTGAGAGAACAGCCCAAACACAAGTGTCAAATCCTTGAGAGTGGTAACGACGCGCGAGGTCGCGTTTTAGAATGCAGAGAATAAGACAAAAATATAACTTTTGGATGTTTGAAAGGATTGAACCTACTGTAAGAATCTTTGTGCACGAATTGTGTTAAGCTAACTTTTGAAAAAAAGCATTCTATAAGCCCAAACAGGCCTTCATTAATCTGTTTGATTCTCCTTGGCTATTTTATGTTTTTATTAAGTATGGCTGAATATTAAATAAAAATATTTTTTTACATATTTATTCGTGTGATAAGATTTTAAAAAAAAATCAAATTATTCAACTCCTTGTTTGAACTGTGAATACAACTCAGGTATGATCTATTGTTGTAATAATTAAATGAGCTCAAACCAAATATTAAAGGTGAATAAACACTTAAATAAATTTGAGTAGCTTAAAAAAAAATTAAATGAGCTTGATTCAGAGGGTGTTTTAGAGAAATTTTGACAACTTTTAATCACCTATTTAAGATGAAAAAACAAATGACAGACAACTTTTAACAGCTTAAATAAGCTATTATAATTTTTCTAAAACACCCCTCTATCATGTTCAAAACCTTAATTTTAAGACAAAATCAGAAAGGGGAAAGAAAAAAAAAAGGATGAATTTTCTGGTTAGAGTCGGGTAGGGCCCATTTGGCGGGCCGAAAGGACAAAAGCGGGCCCCACTTTGAATTTGAAACTTACCATTTCTCAGTCTTTAAAAGCAGAAGCAAAAGCACAAAAATTTCTGCAATTCACATTTACTACTAGTCTACTACTACACTACAGCCAACAACAGCAACAAACTGATAAAATATACAATACACACAACACACTCTCATTGTGTGTAGTTTCTCACTCGTTCTTTAGAGAGAGGGAAAAATATTGGAATAAAGAAGAGGAAACAAGAGCCAAGCAGCTGCTTGTCTTATTTGTTTGAAAGTGTGCATCTTTTTTGTTCCCATTTTCTCTCCGTGATTAAATAAGCATCAAACATAGTGGAGGGGAGCTAAGAAAGAATCAAAGAATACAGAAAAATAGAGTGATTGCATTGTAAAGATACAATCTTGAAGAGTGTTATTAATATTATTATGGGTTTGGGGATGGCATTCTTGCTTGGTGTGTTGGTCTTGCTGAGCTCATGGGTTTGTGGTGGAAAAGCTTCTGTTTCTTATGATCATAAGGCCATTATTGTTAATGGGCAGAGAAGGATTCTTATTTCTGGTTCCATTCACTATCCAAGAAGCACACCTGAGGTATGTTTCTTCAATTTCTTCACTCACTCACTCACTCACTCACTCACTCTCTCTCTCTCTCTCTCTCTCTCTCTCTCTCTCTCTCTCTCTCACTCAGACACATTTTTCATGGTGTTGTAGATGTGGCCAGATCTTATTCAGAAGGCCAAAGAAGGTGGCTTGGATGTGATTGAGACTTATGTTTTTTGGAATGGGCATGAACCTGAGCCTGGAAAGGTTAGTGGTATTTTCCCATCTGTTTGGGATATTAAATGCTTTGTTTCAATAGAAATGGGTGTAGTAATACTTCCTTGTTTTTTCTTCTTTTGCAGTACTATTTTGAGGATAGGTATGATCTGGTGAAGTTCATTAAGCTGGTGCATCAAGCAGGGCTTTATGCTAATCTCAGAATTGGTCCATATGCTTGTGCTGAATGGAACTTTGGGTAATATTAAATAGAAATTTCTGTAAAGACAAATAACTATCCATCTTCAACAGAGTTTTAAAATATTTAATTTTGTTTCAATTTCAGGGGTTTTCCAGTTTGGTTGAAGTATGTTCCAGGGATTAGTTTCAGGACAAACAATGGACCTTTTAAGGTGAGACAACTGATGATTTTACATATGAATTATTATAGTGAATTGTTAGTTAATTTTGTGTCTAATTTGTGCTTCAATTTTTGGTGTCTGAAAGGCTGCAATGCAAAAGTTCACAACCAAGATTGTGAATATGATGAAATCTGAAAGGTTGTATGAAACTCAAGGTGGTCCAATCATATTATCTCAGGTTGTCCAAATGCTCTCTGTTCTACTTTTTATTTTTTCATTTTTATTCGTGTACATATTGTTAACTGAAAGACTTGTTTTTGTTGTGTAATAGATTGAGAATGAGTACGGACCGATGGAGTATGAGCTGGGTGCCCCTGGCAAAGCTTACACAGAGTGGGCAGCTAAAATGGCTGTGGATCAAGGCACTGGTGTTCCATGGATTATGTGCAAGCAAGATGATGCCCCTGATCCAATTGTAAGCATTCACCTTTTATCCAAGATTTGATATATAATGCTTTACATGTTGTGTTCCCTTGTTTAGTGGTTGGGAAATTGTTTAAAATGTTTTTTTTTTCCTTACAATTCTACTGTGAGCAACATATTTTAAATATTATTCGTCACATGCTTTGCTTCCTTATTTCATGCCAACCAATGTTGCTTTGTCTAATTAAATAGTCATAGACTCTAATCTGATAAACATTATGCAGATCAATACGTGTAATGGTTTCTATTGTGATTACTTCTCTCCGAACAAGGCTTATAAACCCAAGATTTGGACTGAAGCCTGGACTGGTTGGTAAGTATCAGAATTGGTCTTGTAATGAAATTTCATTATGATCACAGAATTATTCATTTGATGAGAAAATATTCGAACAATGTTTTACAGGTTTACTGGATTTGGTACTCCAGTTCCTTACAGACCAGCTGAAGATTTGGCATTCTCAGTTGCAAAATTTATCCAGAAGGGTGGCTCCTTCATTAACTATTATATGGTAAAAGTTTCTCCAAGGAATCAGCTAACTGAAAATGCAATTTATCATGGAATTAGCTAATCATTTTTTCTCTTTTCAATGTGGTCAGTATCATGGAGGAACAAACTTTGGCAGGACAGCAGGTGGTCCGTTTATTGCAACAAGTTATGACTATGATGCACCTCTCGATGAGTATGGTATGCTCTCTCTCTCTCTCTCTCTCTCTCTCTCTCTCTCTCTCGAGTTGTTTTTTTGCTTTGGGCATGCTTGTTGCCTCTCTCCAGTATATGTAAATTTGAAATGAATTGAGAGGGAATTGACTTGGTTACACTTGAAAAGTACACGTTTTCTATAATTAAAAAAACACTATTGCCAGTGTGGCACAAGTAATTTGCCACATCATTAGACTACAACTTCACTCATTTGACAACAGATAAGAGTAGTTGTCTATAATATATTCGACAAAACAACTGTTATCGCCCTCTACATCACATTAAACGGTGAGCTGTGATTGTCATGCGTGACGACAAAGTGACTGATAAGTGATATGTAGGTCTTGTTTCAAATACGGGCAAAATTCGATCACTAGGTCTACACATACTCTACTTATCACTTTGATAGTCACCTAGTTTTGACTATCAAAAATGTCTCAGTGGATGAATTGCTTTATGAATTTTCTCATCCCTATTGCCTTCTCTGTGTCCTCCCAATGTTCGTATCTAATATAGCATGCATGTAGGACTATTGAGGCAGCCAAAATGGGGCCATCTTAAAGATCTGCACCGAGCAATAAAGCTCTGTGAACCAGCTCTAGTATCAGGAGACCCCTCTGTCGTGTCACTTGGACACTCTCAGGAGGTTGGATATAGTTTTTGTTTCCTATTTTGTACTGAAATTTTGTTTGCTTAATAAATCCTAAACTGCGCATTCATTCTTACCATACAGGCTCATGTTTACAAATCGAAATCTGGAGCTTGTGCTGCTTTTCTTGCAAACTACGACCAACATTCATATGCAAGGGTGTCTTTGTGGAATATGCATTACAACTTGCCCCCTTGGTCTATCAGCATCCTTCCTGATTGTAAGAACACAGTTTATAACACAGCAAGGGTAAGCAAAAAGATAGTTCGATTCATGTTTTATACTTGTGATGGTGTTGTTATAGTTTATTTGTTTGCACAAATAGTCATCGAGTATGTACTTATATCCATCCATTTTGATGTGAAGATTGGTGCTCAAAGTGCTCAAATGAAGATGACCCCTGTTAACAAAGGATTTTCTTGGCAATCATACATTGAGGATACAACATCATCATATGACGAAAATTCATTTACAAAGGTTGGATTGAGAGAGCAGGTTAATATAACCTGGGACAAAACTGATTATTTGTGGTATACTACAGAGTAAGTGTATCTGTAACTGTAACCAATCATATTCATTTCAAGATTGCCATGGAACCTAAACTAGAGTCTTATTTCGATTTCTTGTACTAAACCTTTTCTTTTGTTACAATTATTCAGTGTGAGAATTGACTCTCATGAAGGATTTCTAAGAGGTGGGAAGTGGCCTGTTCTAACAGTCTCATCTGCTGGCCATGCCTTGCATGTATTTATCAATGGTCAATTATCAGGTGGGCCCTCGAGTTTGCAATAAACATGCAAAAATCTCAATTTACCACATTTTCTTAACACATACATGAATTCTTGCAGGAACTGCCTATGGAACTCTAGACAGCCCCAAACTGACTTTCAGCCAAGGTGTGAATCTGAGAGCTGGAATTAACAAAATTTCTCTGCTGAGTATTGCTGTTGGTCTCCCGGTTAGTTCTCTTTCTTTTTCTCTACCAAAATATATTTGTTCATGTGTTCTTATACATGATGTTGACATTCAGTATTTTCTTCCTTGCATGAACTCAGAACGTTGGTCCACATTTTGAAACATGGAATACTGGTGTTCTTGGCCCGGTTTCACTTAATGGTCTTAATGAGGGGAGACGAGACTTAACATGGCAAAAATGGACTTACAAGGTATGTTTGTGAACTTTCAAAACTGTCTTGTTTTCCTAGCTCTTTTTTCCTCAATTACTACTTGGTTCTTGACAGGTTGGTCTAAAGGGAGAATCTCTGAGTCTTCATTCAGTAAGTGGAAGTTCTTCTGTTGAATGGCTTGAAGGTTCCTACGTCTCCGAAAGGCAACCACTGACATGGTACAAGGTGAGTACGCTTATTACAAAGCAGGACTTCTAATGTGTGATAATCTATAATTGCTTCGTTAATGAATTCTAAGGGTTCTCATGAAACTTTTTCCAGACTGTTTTCAATGCTCCAAGTGGAAACCAGCCTTTGGCTTTAGATATGAACACAATGAGTAAAGGCCAGGTTTGGATAAACGGGCAAAACATAGGGCGCTATTGGAATCAGTATAAAGCAGAGGGAAACTGTGGTGCCTGCAATTATGCTGGTTGGTTCAATGAGAAAAAATGCTTAAAAAACTGCGGTGAAGCTTCTCAGAGATGGTAAGATACGAAACTTATGTTGCTCAAACACTTATTTTTCAGACAAAACATGTTTGATCAAACCTGGAAACATGTTTTTCAGGTACCATGTTCCTCGATCCTGGCTCCATCCATCAGGAAATCTTATGGTTGTATTTGAAGAATGGGGAGGAAATCCTTATGGAATAACATTGGCAAAACGAGAAGTAGCTAGCGTGTGTGCTGATATATACGAGTGGCAACCAACATTAATGAATTGGCAGATGCAATCTTCAGGGAAAGCAAACAAACCACTAAGGCCTAAAGCTCACCTCTCATGTGATGCTGGCCAAAAGATTTCGTCTATCAAATTTGCTAGCTTTGGTACACCTCAGGGGGCTTGTGGTAATTTCCGCGAGGGAGGTTGCCATGCTTTTCATTCTTATGATGTTTTTGAGAAGGTATGTATATATACATCTTTCTTTCTTTCTTTTGTTCATCTAATTTTCTTTACTAATCCTTATCGGGTTTTGCAGTACTGCATTGGACAACAATCTTGCACAGTACCCGTAACACCTGAGATATTCGGAGGTGATCCATGTCCGAGTGTTATGAAGAAGCTTTCTGTGGAGGTTATCTGCAGTTAAAGGCATATACTATCTCTTCCAGTTTGTTCTGTCAAAAAAATATATTCAGTTCTTGGTTGTTTTTCTTTTCTGGGATCATCTTTTGGTCGCGATCTTGGTTTTGGGCTCTGCTTAGTGAAGTTGTACATACATACAACACACCATCAGGTCCAAAGGTCTTGAAGATTTTCAAGATCATCATATGTATATAGCAATAGTTTGATGTTCTGCTAAACTGTAACAAGATATAGTCTGGGGAGATAGGGTTAGAATGCGCATCGAGACGATAAAAATGAGTCCATGTGCAATAAGTTGTAGTAGTTAGAGCAAGATTCAAGCTCTCTGGGCTTGCAAGAAATGGATTTGTATGTTTGATGTGAATGAAGCAATCATTTCATTGCTTCATCTTTTTAAGTGTACCAAATAATATATGCTTATATATCTATGAAATTCTATTTTTGATCAAATTGTCTCTCAAGTTTGGTTCTGCCCCTCTTAGTAATTTAATATAGTGTCTGATAAGAGGTTTAATAATTGAGAAAATGGTAACCAATTATATGGTTTTGTTGATGCTATGCATGACTCATGATGAACGACAACGCGTATATTATCAACTACCTGTATATAAATGGTTACATATACTCGTGTGTATTAATGACTTAACATAGATTTCTACATATATTTTCATCGATGTGTATGATTTTATTTATATAGATAGTTCATAATTTATCTGATAATTCACAAGAGGTAAAGCTCATTTGTACTAGAAAGTTTATTTTGCTTCGACAATGGTATCTTGGTTTTTTTTTTTTTTTAATGGTATACTGGTAGATAGGTATGCTTGTCTTACTGTCAATAAGACAATGCCTAACCCTCGTCTAGAAATTGATTGGTTTTGGGAAAAAATTAAATAATATTTGATTAATGTAGCATATACAGGACTATTAAATGCATGACAATTATTAAAGTTGTCAAAATTTGATATTTTTTACAGTTTTAAAATATTAGAAGCTCTGTTTTTTTAAATTATTATCTCTCAAAACTTTCAAATTTTTGTTTCTGTAGAAATAATATATAAAATATTTTGAACGAGGGAGGTTTATGGGAAGAGAAATAATAAAAAGTTAATAATAAAGAATGATTTACACAATTGCACGTAAAAAAGCTCCAAAGATTTCAAAATTTGGAAAGGAGTAGTGAGATTGCAACTACGAATTTTAAATTTATCCTCAAATCTTTCAATCAAAACATAAAATATACTATATTTTACAGCATTAGCTTGTGAAATCCCTTGTATTTCAAAGAATGAATAAATACTCAGAATTCTGTAATAAATTTTAAATCAAACAAACCCATGTAAAAATGCATCTAAAAATAAATAAAGTGGATATATTCTTTTCAGAATACACCTAAATGAACACAACCATGCAACCTGCCTTTTAGTGTGAATTTGCACTTGGAGCTCCTCTTTAAAGAGGATGTCGAAGTTAAAACCCTCTCCACCACACCAGTTTGGTAGATACTATACTATACCTCTCAGGGGAATTTTATGCAAATAGAATGATAAACAATGCACTCAAATCCAACAAAATTAGGATAAAAAGGAAATGCCATTTGTGCCATAAATACAGCACTCATCAATTAAAAAAGAAGAGGACCAGAATCCAGTAAAGGTACAGCTGAATTAAACCCCAATAATTAGTGAGAAACTTGAAAAATAACTACAATGTCCTTCTATACGAAATTCTTCTTACATTTTAATGTCCAGGAAGCCATCAACATTCGACATATTAAGATGTGTAAATTACATAGCAAGCTCTCTATAGTAACAACGGAAAAACTAGTTTCGCAGGCAGGAATATATAATTTTACAGAATGTATAGCTACAAAAATCAAAGTACCTGATTTGACTTCTCTTATGTAAACCCATCAATCCCAAAACTTCTCGACAAACTACAACAAAAGGTCAGATAACATTTTATATAATCAGTCGATCTTCACCGAGGAATAGATCTTCCGAACAAACCAGAAGCATGCGTAGAAGCCAATGGTGCCAGTTAACACAAAAAAAGCATACGATGCAATCAACATATACCCAAAATACAAAATATCAGAAACGAACTTCGTAATTTCCAACTTGGTGAAGAAATAGAAAACTGAGTAGAGGAAAAGGTATAATGCGGAGGATCCAGCTGTAAGGTAAGCTCTCCACCACCAATTATAGTCTTCACTGCACAACTGGAAATAGCAGAGAACGATTGTTATCTCCGCACATGTGATTATCAAGATCACAAAGACGATAAAGAGGAAACCGAAGATGTAATAAAACTGGTTTAGCCAGATGGAAGTCAAGATGAAGAACAACTCAATGAAAACAGCCCCGAATGGAAGAATGCCTCCGATGAGTATAGAGAATAACGGTTTCATGTACCATGCCTGTTCAGGTATCTGTCTCGGGATCTTGTTGGTCTTCACAGGATCTTCAATGACAGGCTTTTTAAAACCCATATAACTACCAACGAATGTTAGTGGTACGGATATTCCAAACCACAGGCACACTAGAACAAACATTGTACTGAAGGGTACAGCCCCGGATGATTGTTCTCCCCAAATGAGAGCATTCAGCACAAAGAAGAATGCAAAAAGAATACCCTGAAACATGAAAGCCGTTTTTAATGTGTTCCTCTTCCACTCTGTACCCTTGAACATTTTGTACAAACGAGCAGATGCGTAGCCACCAAATAATCCCATAAAAACCCATAACAGAACCATGGCAGTCATAAGCCCCCCACGGTTGGAAGGGGAGAGGAAACCCAGCAATGCGAAGATCATCGTCACAAGTGTCATTGCTAATATCTGAACACCAGTTCCCACATAAACACACAGCAATCCAGAATTCACTGGTGCCCTGAAAACATCGCCATGAACCAGTTTCCATCCTGTCTCTTCTTGAGCTTCATCTTGGGTTTCCAATTGATTATAATTTGCAATATCCTTGTACAGAGTTCTCATCATTATCATGGCAACCATACCGGAAAGGAAGAGAACAATCATTAAAGAGTTGATAATTGAAAACCAGTGGATCTGATCATCATTCGTGACGAGGTAGGTATCCCACCTTGATGCCCACTTAAGGTCACTTTCCTGCACCAGAGATTGCTATGTAATTCTTGTAGAAGAAACAAAAAAAAAACAAAAAACAAAAAACAAAAAACAAAAAACAAAAACAAAAACAAAAACAAAAACAAATAAATAAATAAATAATATAATAATAATAATTTTTTTTTTTTTTATTAATCCACCAAAGGGCAAAGGTGTCCAAAAACTAGGTTACGAGAGAAATACCTTATAAGTAACATCATATGTAAACACGATATCTTTGCCTGTATCAACTTCCTGTGGAATAGTACCACCCTGAATTAAATTTTTGGTGTTCTGGTTGCACGTTGCCACTTTGGGACCCCACTCGTGATTGATGCTGTTGGAATAAATTAATGAAAAAGCCGATCAAAATCAGAAATAATCAACTTTTTTTACAAGCCAAAATCCAGAGGCTTTCACACATAGGGTATAACTATTTGTACAAAAATATCTGTCCATATCAAGGCACAAAGTTGTGATGGTGTGCAACTAATTGCAAAGTAACACAATTATTTCACAAGTGCAATAACATGAGTGGCAACCTGATTGGAGAAACTTCAAACCCAACAATTCGAGCAGAGTCAGTTTCAGAATCTCTATTATAAATGACTCTGAAGCTTAAGTGGTTATTGATAAAATATTTTTCCTCTTTGCTCTGCAAAAGAAGGTACATGCAATTAACAATAGTAAACCATATGCACTTTATGATAAGTAAAAGACACTGACCCCAGTGAAAGTTCCCTTATACCCAACACGAAAACCCTGCTCATAGACTGTTGATGTACTTCCATCTTGCCTTTGCCTAAGCACAGCTACAGGAAGGTTGTCTAGAATCCTGCATGCAATCTCAAGTGTAAGTATTTTCTCTGCTAGGGATCATCTAACAGCACTGATCACTAAATGTATTACATAGAGATGTCCATAAAAAAAAAAAAGAATGCTTCAGAAAGATAAGAGAGATTTAATATAAAGCAACCACATTAGCACAACAAGAATAAATGTGTGAACTTGATCTGGATCTTACATATTGACTCTGTACTCATCATCAATTTTTTCCTTAAAATCCTTTGCCGCGTGAGAATCAAGATTAACTTTGCAAGCCACCGTGCAGGGCTGCTCCTCCCTCATACGGAACTAATTCAACCCCCCAAAAAGAACCATACCAGGAAAGTGTGACAACAAAGTAAAATAAAGGAATGACATATCTGAGCTACATAAAACTAACAGATCATGGATGCTCACTGTATAAACTGAATTCTCTATGCGGTCGCCCCGTAGTACTTCTCCCAAGTTTTCAGCAACATTTCTGATTTTTTCTGGCCTGCAGTAATACAAGTAGTAGAAGGCATATGGAAGTTGTGTCTTAGTAGATGACAACTTGTTGACTTTCACTTGAAGTTCATCACCCTGTTAAGAATGCAGATGCAGAGAATGAAACACATAAAGCTGCTCAAGCCAAATAACTAAGGTCTTCATCCATCCTGGCAAACAATGGCTGAACAGAAGAAGATTGCTGAGAATTAGATACTTTAGAAGCAGCAAACGTAAGATACAATCAATAATTTATTAATATTTAGCATGAATCCACCAACCCAGGAAACAAATGTCTTAGCAGCAATTTGTTCTCTAATGGAAATACAATGACTAGGCATATAACTTTTTGTGCATAAAGAGCAGACACTTGGTATAAGCCAAGATCAAAATCCTCAAAGATAATTTGGTTTCTACTTTCTAAAACCATTAGCAGCTGACTGATGGGTACTTCATTGCCTCAACAATAGTCACGTTCTTATTTATTAGCAAGAAAATTAAGGAATTATGTGCATAAATTAGATACAGTATGTAAAAATCACTATTACAATATGACATCAGCTGAAACTTCAATTCCTTCTCTTGATATCAGGAATCAAATTATGGAATATAAAATTCTCTCTGTTTATCACTTTATTTTCTCCATTACGTACCATAGTTAATTAGCTAGAAATCACTCCAACATCCCTATATTACCATTTACCACTGAAAAACCAGATCAGATAAACAGAACAGACATTCCCGTTACCACACATTTTCACAGTAAATACTACCAAAGTACACGTGCGAAATACTTCCATAATTTTAGCAGAAGATCTGCAGTAACACAGAAGGTACCCAAAACGTACACACACCAATTATCTAAACTGCTAAGTCTCACATTATGACTAAAAAATAGTCTCCTAACTCAGATGCACAATAACACGATCCTATCAATTACATGAAATCCAGTAACCAACTACATTTATAATTTCACACTCAACCCCAACAACCAAACCGTTGATCAATCGAAATTCAATCAACCACCAATAAAAAACGCACAAAACCCTAGATCTTCATCGTTAACAGCAAAATACAAACGCAATCCAGATTCAACAAAAATGCAAAATAACTCTTCAGTAAGTCAAATACACCAGCCTCGGATCTACTGACAGAAAATGATTACTAGATTAAGCTCCGAATCACAAATATGTGAAATTAAAATAGAAGGCCAAAAAAAAACAATTATTTTACTCTTTGAAAATCGCGAGGCGCAACGCCGGGAAGGTAAAAGGAGTGTGCCGATGAGATCAGAAGAGTAAAGAGGACAACAACGGCGGTGATCCAACCCATACTTCCACGATTCGGATCCTCCACTTCGAGCAGGAGGGAACTAAGTGTAGAGAAAAGATTTGGTTTGTTTGACCAGCCACAGTTGTAGTTTCACTGTAAGGTTTCAAGTAAAAAATGTTTGAACACTTGAAGTCGTTGCGACTATCAGAACGACGTGTTCGATTAAGCTTTATTTAAAATCTCTGTTTTTTGCTTCGAAAAAATGATCGATTTTTTAAGTTTTTGCCATCTCCTACAGCGCGTAAAAATCAATTTATTACGTGAATTTTCTTTTCTAAGGATGCGTCAATTCTTCTCAACTGCTATTTACATAGGCAGTTTACAGGGATCAACATTTGGGTCATCTTTTTTATCTTTTTCATTTTATTTTCTTTTTTTAAATTTTTTTTTCCTTATATTCATATTGAGTGGTATTAAAATTATTTTGATGTACCAAAAAAATAAAACACAACACAGATCACAAAAATTAATAAATATGCATGCAAAATTCAAACATTGAATGGCGATTGAAATAAAAAATTACATAAAAATAATAAAACAAAAAATTACTGATAAATGACACCTAAAGATCAAATTTTGATTATTTAACGATAATAAATATCAATAAATATATGGTAAATAAGAAGTAAAAATAATAATTATATCCTATATAATGGATTGTTCATTTTTAGTGCAAAAAAATAGTATAGATCATTGGAGATCAATGATAATTTTTACATTAAAATATAAAAAAAATGTGCTTTGTTGGGAGATAGTCTTAGACTAGGTTTCTCTAAATGCTGTTATACATCTCTAGGTGTTAAATATTAATTTAAGGAATAATTTATTTAAGAGTAAAGCTAAAATAAAAGGTAAAACAGACCTGATTCTTTAAATTATAAAAAAAATAAAAAATTTAAGCTTTGCAATTTTTTATTTTAGTCGATTCTTGAAAATTGTCAATTCACCTATAATTTGGTGAATGGGAGTGATTTTGACTAATTTGTCAAGATGCTCAAATTAGGCTCATATTGTGTTGATGTGAAACACATATATCTAAGTTTTACACTGCCAAAAATTTCCCATCCCCAAAACCAGTTTGGATTCTATATTCCAAATGTAAATTTCAATTTAATTCTAATGTCGTGTGAATATATCAGATGTAACCATGTTAATCAATACACTAGTGTAAAAATTACAACAGAATATAAGGATTGATCTTCCCCGAGTAATCATAGCATCCCATAACAATATAGGCAGACATCTGAGCATTGGGGGGGGGGGAATACTGCAAACTCAACAAACAAAACCCTCCTGATTTTGTACAAACAACCATCCCCAGTAGTAACTTCAATTGAGGATTTAAAATTAGGATTTGCAGCTTCAAATATGAGAAATCAAGAACTGGATGAAGTGGAGCATGTCAACAGATGGGACTTGAACTTATCCAGCTCTGCAATTACCTCCTCTTCCGGGCGGTAAATCAGGTCAATCATTCGCCAAATCTGCACGTTACAGACAAATCATTATAATAACAAAACATGCATACATGACCAAGCTATGCATAAATCAAAAAAGGTAACCTAGAGCAGTTGGTAAATTGCAGTATATGATAGCATTCATGTATTCTCAATATTGCTAAATAATACACGAGAAGTTTCCTGGGGATCGATGCATAGCAATTTAGTTGTATTAATAGTATCAAACATAAGAGAATCTCTCATTACCTGTAGTGTACCTCCCCCACCAGTCTTCTCTCCATCCTCAGACACACTAACAACAGTCCAGGGATCAGCTGCGTTCCAGTGAAAATCAACAACTTTGTCCCTGTCATTTATTAGGACAAACCATTATTTGAAGTGAGAAAAGGTAAGGACATCATTTGGAGAATGTGGAAGCAAAAGATAGAAGATTACAAGCATACCTGTGACCTGCGTGTTTAAAAAATAGACCCGGGGGGCTATTTGAATTTTCAGAGCCAGCATGACTTCCCAGCTTCCCAATCTAGTCATAGGCAATTTTGTAAGAGCACTAATGAAGATAAATTATCAACTAAAAGATGTTTAAAACTCTCGTAATTCATTTTTTTGACCAAGGGATTTTCCTCGACCTTCCATGGATTTTAAAAGGAAAATGGGGTACAGTTAGTTTTTTGTTTTAATTAAATTGTATACCTATACTTCCATTTGTAAGCATGACCCTGTACTTTTGGGTTTTGTTTGATAGGGTCCCTTTATTTGCATTTGCAGACCGTTCAGTACCTATACCCTAACTTTTCTTTTCTTTATTCTCTTTCTTTCTTTCCTTTTTTTTTTTTTTTTTGGGAATTTAGTCCTTAACTTTCAATTCTGTTTATAAATTTGGTTACTTACTTTGGGTTACATACAGATCCAAGTTTAATACAAATGGACATACAAGAACTCAATTTTACAAATGAAAGCAAATGGATGTAACTCATACAAAATATGACCCAATTCAAAAAATTGAAAGTATGGACACAAGTTTACATTTTTCCATATTAAAACCTCCATGTATATGATTAATTTTGTCTACACACTTTTTCACACCACTGAGAGCAATATAAATTATTAGAGATAGCTCAAGATTTTTCACCTTAGAATGATCCCAAATATTTAAGATGCCATCCTCTGCAGCACTGCCAAAGACGGATGCTTTAGCTGGAGACCACTGCAAAATGAGATGTCACAGTGATTTTTGTTAGTCAAAACAGAAAAGCAAAGACCCAAATAGAAACTGTCCTATCTAGCTATACCTGGACACACAGAACAGCAGCAGAATGGCCTTCAAATATATGAACAGGGGATCCAACTCCCCCAGAAGTAAGATTGCGACGGTCATACATTCTTACAGTATTATCAGCAGATCTGAAAGAAACAGAGTACTTAATACTTCATTATTGGAACGATGATCTGACACATTTTTTATTTCAATCTGGACAAAGAAATAAGAAGTACCCTGTCAAAATCAGGTTAACGTCATTGGGGTTCCAATCAACACAATGAAGGTCAGCATGGTGAGCCTTTTCGACCTGTCAGAGCATAGGCAACGCCAAGGTTAGCAGGAGATGCATCAAGATTGCAAAGTAGCAGAAGAGTAGAAAGGCTCGAATATTGAACATACATTAAGTTAAAAGAAACCAAGTGTAATAGTGGGAGAAAGGACAAGGTTACAATCAATACCAAACAACAACAAAAAATTATCTGCCTACTACACAAGAAATAGATAACAGATGAAAGTTTTGAACGCAGGGAAATAGATAACAGAATATCAATGGAAGCTTTGGCCTACTGACATAAAAGTTTTCAGTACCATGATCAAATGGATGACATGAAATTGATGAGAAGCTACAGTAGAAACTTAACCTTAACAACAGGAGAAGAGCCAGTTCTTGCATCCCACAGTATAAGGCAAGAATCATCACCAACACTGCAGAACTCCTCTGCACTGTATTATAAGTTCATAGAGTGAGCTAAGGTAAATATTTTCATACTATAGATCCTTTGTTAAAGAGATGAAACTTTAGCAACATGATATGAGATCCTTCAAATTTTAGATGGAATTTCAATCATGTGATATGAATTGCAGACTTCATCATTACCTCGACGGGTTAAACTGAACGTCTTCGACAGTGTCATCGTGCCCTTGGAAAATCCCTCGAGCTTCAACAGTGGTTCCCTCAGCGGGTTTACCATTGGCTGCATTACCCTTAGATCCTGGAGACCTTTGAGCTCCCTGATCTGCTGCCAAAGATGATATATGGTCTTGAATGCTCCACAAAACCACGGACTTGTCCTTGCCTGCCACAAAAGATACATGATAAACAAAGCTATGATGACACAAGTAAAATTAATTGGAAAGACAAGCTAAACAAAGTGGTACTTAATTAAATGTAGCAAACAAGATGACCATCTAAGATTATTTACAAGAGGTAAGGGAGATGATACGGTTGCCTGATATCAGCAAAAATTACCAATAGCATCCCGAGTAAAAAGCAACCAAATCCAAATCAATACTTTACCAAAAAAAAAAAAAACACTAACAAATATAGTAATATAGGCAAATTTATGTTGAGAACTAAAGACTATAGCGCGTGGAAACCCATTTCATATCTAAATCAAGCAAATAGCAATTATCCATAGACATTTTATTAAGTATGATGATTTAGTGATCATACACATTTTGTAGAAATCTGGAAGTAGAAAATAGCAGTCACACACACACAAAGAGATTAATTGGAAAGGGAGATTGTTGACCTCCAGAGAGCACATATGGTTCTGTAGGACACATGGCTAGTGCAAATTCAGCATTATCTTGATGTCCAGTCAAGATCTGCAAGAAAATGGAAAACAAGTGATAAAACCATACTTAATGAGAATGAAGCTGGAAAATAATATAACTAAAACTACTCAGTGACTACTTGGAGAAATGGAAAGACAACTTCAAATTTGTAATGTAAACCTACACACCTAACCTCTCTTAACAGTTTTTCTACGAGATAAAACCTATAATTCAAAAGTCAATATAAAGACATTCAAGGTGCATCAAAATAACTCATGTCAAATGCATAAGATCAGAGCTTTGAGAGAATACCAGATCAGGGCGAGACGGTGTGGCGCCTAATACAGGTTGACGATTAGACTGAGTTTCAACATCCCAAATGAGAACCTAACCCCATTGGAAAGATAATTCATATAAAAGTACCAAACCAGTAGAAAAAAAGTAACATACTCAAGATTGGGGAAAAGGAAGCAATGCAGAAAACCAATGCTTACATCAGGACTGTCTGTGTGAGTGGCGACAATATTGCTATTCTGTGGCAGTTCCCTGATTCGGTTCACCTGAAATAGACAAAGATTGTTAACACACTCCTTTGTGCCATGTGCTCACATAAAGAGTTCTATCTCTAGTTCTCCACTTGAGACAGAAGGATTGCATTTAATTTCTAAGAGCTCACAATTCATTATATGTATCAACACGTCCACATGCACTACAAAATCTTAAAAAAGATGGCTAAAAGTGTCCTACAAGTTTGAAATGAAAACCAAAATAAAGATAACTCATCTATTCAAATTAATATAAATTGTGCTTAAATTTCAGGGGTAAGGAAATCCACAAGAACCACATGTCATCTTGTATATGCAGGTGACAATTTCTCACCAAATTATATTCATTTCACCTTCCTCATCATATCAAAAGTGAATTATGGATTTTAACACTGAAACATGTCAAAACCTGATATAAGTTACCACTTCTTATGTAGAGTAATATTTATTTAGCTCCTTTACTATACCCCTATTCGACTTAATTGGTTTTTCCAATAATTTTAACTATGTGTATAAAGGATGGAGGAAGTATTTATTGGCCAACAATATGATTTTCAATACACTAATCAAGCAAAGACAAAAAAATACAAACTTACGAAGTAGGTTTATCCAACCTATGAATTAATAAGACAAGCTGCAGCTACAAACTTAGTTGTTATACAGCATTAGGGCAATAATATGTAAGATACCTCGCCAGGATGAATAATGGTCTTGCTCTTCTTCACGAAAGGTGATCGTGCTTCTTCATTGAACTGGAACATAGCAAGTTAAATAGAAGGAACAAACTCATTGAGAAGCAGGTAACATGCAACAACTAAGCTGGACATTTCCTGCAGCTAATTAAACAAGCACAATAATTTATCACCTGTGCTATGTGCTCGGCCGCTGCAACCCTAGTTTTTACAACTTCAACATTCGCTATGACAAGTGTATTTGGAACACTACCATCCGTCTACATAAGAAGCATGAACAAGAGCAAATTAGATAGAAACAATATTTGACATGTACATCATCAGGCTTTTACTCTGTACAACCAAAAACAAACTTGATTCATTAACAAACTTGATACATGTTGATGTCCACCAATGTAAATGGTCACATCAGAATTCTTTTCCCTACTCAGATGTCATAAATTAGAACTGTATAAGAATGCAAGAATGAAAATGATATGAACCTCACCTGTTCCGAAAGGTATAGTCGCTGACGATTTTTGTAAGTGGCTTGTTCCACTTGTGGTCCCCATCTGTGACGATAAAAATCAAGATATAGATTAAGAAATCTTTGTTATTGTTCTTATCTGTTTTCTACCCTCCCTAAATTCAATTTCTCCCTTAAATCTTTAGTCCATATGGAGAGTCACAGCCAAGAATAACTGTAATTCAAAACGATTAAACAGTATCCAGGACATCATGCATACCAAAATAAAGAAAACAATCACATACATTTTACAATTTTTAGCGAAACCATCAAAAATCATAGAATTCAGAAAACACCACAAAATCAAAACCTCAAAACAACATAAACATTACAAGTTAAGGTCAATCAAAGCTCATAACCAATCATTCACCATAAAACCAAGAGGATCAAAAAAAAAAAACCATCATGCATTCTTAGATCAAACCTCCCTCATACATTTCCAAAAACAACCAGCAAAAAACGCCAAAAATCAAAACAAACAACTTCCAAAAACGTATACACAACTACCAAAAAAAAAAAAGAATAAAGCAAACACAACAAAATCAAAACCCTAGGACAAAAAAAAAAAATTGGGGGGAATTATAACCGGCAAGAGAGGGAAGGCCAAACGAGGTTGTGGTTGGCGAGCCAGTCGTAGAGAACGGGTACAAGCGACTTCCATTGTGTGTAGCGCTCCTCCACCGTGCGCTCCGTTCCTCTGTCCCTCATTTTCTCGCTCCCCCGCTCTCTCCCTCTCTCGCTGCTGCTGCTGCTGGGAACTTCAGTGACTGTTTCAGTGTGTAGTGTGTGTGGGGTTTGCGGCTTTATATAGTGTGGTCGGTGCTTCAATGGGGGGTTTTGGCTGTGCTGACTCGTGGACGAAACCCCAGGTAGGTACGATTGAAGAAAATTATAAATTGAAAAAAATAAAAACTGAAATTGTTTTGATTTATTGAAAACATTTGGGTGTGTTGGTACTTGATTTTGTAAGTTTGGATTATAGATTTAAGTGGATTTTGAAAATACTAAATTTTGATAATTTTATATTTGTTTTGAAATTTTATATGATATGATTATATTTGAGATGTCACATTATATTGTAATTGTAGAAAATTAAAAAATGTAATTGATGTTGTATTATTTTATTTTTAAAATGTAAGTGTTTTTATTGATAATTGATAATTAAAAAATTGGTGTTTTTTAATTATCAATCGCGAACCAATCATTGGTCCAGTCCCTTTACATACTAATAATCGGAACGACAGGTCCGATCGGTTCAACTGCGAACCGATTATTGATTCATTCCTTTACACACTAAAAAACGAACCGATCATTGGTCTAGTTCCTTTACACACTAAAAAGCGAACCGATCTTTACACACTAAAAAACGAACCGATCATTGGTCTTGTTAGAGTTTATTTTTGTAAACTCTTATTTTATTTTGCATTTCTCACAAAACATAATATTTGATATTTTATCCAAAACAAATTAATATTTCAATTGATTTGTTTGGAGTGATTTTAAGAGATTTGATTTTTCTCTAACGATGTTTTCTCGCAGGTATTTAGGGGGAGATATATTAAATATGGTTTTGAGCAGAAAAGCCAAAAAGGGGGAGATTGGTAGTGTTATATTTTAATACTAATTAATTTTGCCTTTTCTTTGATATTTTATTCCATATTTAATACTAGTATATTTATGTATTTGATAATATATTTTATACTTAAAGATACTTAATATATTGGATAGATTTGGTTGTTGAGATTTTGTAGGGTTTGTTATCCAAGAGTTTAAAGACTTGAAGAAGTCTTTTTGATTAAGTCTTCCCTACAATCTAGGAGTTGGTTTCTTGCTCTTGTTTATTATTTTACAGGAATTAAAACACGTGGGAATCAAGAAGAAAGAAACCAAACACAGGAGATAAGACATGCAGAAAATAAGAGTGGAGAACGTGAATCAATTCCATAGAGATGGAGAAAGAAGAGAAGTGGAACATCATGGAGAAGATGGAGTTGTGGAGAGTGTGGAAGATGGATGAAGATCATGGATCATGAAGATCATGGATAGATCATGGACAAGAAGCACGATCTGCTGGAGTTTATAAATAGCACAATCCAGGCTGCAGATCAAGGTGCACTTTCCAGAGAAATCCAAGAGCATAGCATAGAGCATAGAAAGTGAGATACAAGGACAGCTTTCAAAGCAACTGAGTGTTGAAACATCTGTGACAACATTCTGTTTAATAGAGTCTTTCCTTTGATAGATTCTAGGTTTGTTGCTTTGTAAACCCTATAGAGGGTTTTAACATTCTTTGAGAGTCGGGAGATTATCTTAGAGTGTTTGAGAGTTTCAAAGAGATTCTTTCAAAAGATCTCTTTGTGATTGTTTTGTAATTACTCTTGTAGTAATAAATCTTTTTGCCCTGCTGGCGTTCCACGAGTATCTTTATATACTCGTGGATAAATCTTCTGTCCTTGTTCGTTTATTTATTCCGCTGCATATTCTGTTTGTTCTAAGTGTATGAATGTGTTGGTAAATGTTGTGACATTTGGAACAACATTATCAATCTGTTCATTTGTTTTTAAGTCTTGCAGGATATTCTGACCCACCAATCCTTTCAGGTCTAGTTCCTTTACACACTAAAAAGCGAACCGGTCGATGGTCCAATCCTTTACACACTAAAAATTGGATTTGTGGTTTGACCGCACAATTCAACCGCAAACTGATCATTGGTACAGTCCCTTTACACATTAAAAACCGGATTTGTGGTTTGAACGCATAATACCAGTCAAAATCGATAATAAAAAAAAATCGGACTTTGAACATAAAAAAATCGGACTTTGAACTTTTTGTAGTTCGTGGATTTGTGGTTTGAACGGATAACACCGGTCAAAATATTTTTAAAAAGCACTAGCATTATTTAGTTGTAATGTATGAGCTCAATACTACTTTAATTCGAACCAATGTGGGACAAAGTTATACATTTGCAACATTTATAGTTGGTGAATTCAATGCTATTTTAGTTGGCCATCAATAGGGGACAAAATCTCAAACTTTATACTATAATAATTCATATATTCTTTAGTATTTTTTCAATGTGGGACAACTTTCAATATAAATTTTATATATTTACATCCTCATACTTTCCTTGTTTTTTTTTTTTTTCAATGTGGGGCAACTTTCTAAAACTATATTTTGAATAAGTTATAGTAAGAAATTAAAAACATATTCATCTTTTAAGAGAATTTTGATAAATAAACATAATGAGTTTTCTTAGTTTGTAAAAATTTGAGGAGCAATAATTTTGATATTCTATTATATCTATATATATGCAATTTTATGTGTCATGTGTTATTTTAAATAATGCTGTAAATTTTGTTAACAAAGATCTTGAATTTATCATTATTATTATTATTGTTGTTGTCGTCGTCGTCTACAATTTTATAAAAAATTACATATTATGACAAAATTTTATCAAAAATTATTAATTTTTTTCTAAATAGTCAGACCTCTCGGTTGAATCAGTTCGATCAGGTGAACCTTGAACCAAGCCGGTTTGATTACCGATCCAATTTCACAAATACTGAGATAAAAGACTAAAAATCTTACAAGTCAAATATAGACGGTTAAAATTTTTTTCCCTCTATTTTATGTTTTGTTTTTATCTTCCTTGTGAAGTTGGCTTCTTTATTCATAGGAGTTTTTTTTTCTCTCCTTCATGTGGAAATGAGTTTCTTCAATTTGTAAAAGTTTGTTTTGTTTGCTATTCAATAGAGAGATTAGTAATATATCAAAACAAAATCAAGAGGTATATTGAATTTTAACAAAAAAATTTATATACCCGTTGCACAATTTTGAAATTGTGCACTCACTACAAGAAATATGCACAACAACACAGGAATTACAACGGTTTTTAGCATGTTGTGTTGAAAATATGATAATTACAACACTTTCGTGGAAAAGCGTTGTCGTTGTGTGAAAAAAGGTGCTCAACAACAATGGTTTTTAGGTACCGTTGTCTTTGTGCGGATTTTTTCGCACAACGACAACGGTTTTGGATTTTTTCGCAAAACGACAACGGTTGGGACAACGGTTTTTAAGTACCGTTGTCTTTGTGTGAATTTTAAATTTATTACAACACTAAGCACAACGGTTTTTCTACCGTTGTAAAAATTCAGAATTTTAAAATTATTTAATTTAAGAAAAAAAATTATTATGAAAAAAAACTTAAATTAACTAATTGAACCATAAATTATTTTACAACAATAAAAAATATACATATATTAATTTGAAAAATACAAAAAATTGTATTACATAATAATACAAAAATTATATATTATTATTTTAGAATATAAAGATAAAATGAGTTTGGTTTTAATTTGAACCATAAATTATTTTACAACAATAAAAAATATACATATATTAATTTGAAAAATACAAAATATTGTATTACATAATAATGCAAAAATTATATATTATTATTTTAGAAAATAAAGATAAAATGAGTTTGGTTTTAAAATTAATACAAAATACATAAATTATTTTAAAAAATTATTTTATAAAGCAAAAAAAAAAAGAGATATAAAAGATATCAATTAAAAGAATAATATGAAAAAAAACTTAAATATATTAATTGAACCATAAACTATTTTTCAAAATAAAAAAACATACATATATTAATTGGTCAATACAAAAATTAAAAATTATTTTAATTAAATTAAATTTGAAAATTTTAATTATTTTATGATGTTATCTTATATTATTTGCATTAATATTATCTTATATATATGAACAAATTCATAATTTTAAAACTAATATTTTTAAAAAATATATTAAAAATATGCACTAGTATATTTTATTATTGTCTTAAAATGAAATTAGATTAAATATTATTAATTATATTAATTAGTCATTATTCTTCCAATTATATATATATATATATATATATATATATATATATATATATATGCATGTAGGATATTAATACATGAAGCACTAGTGGTCTAGTGGTTTGAGTACCACTTTGGCACCCGAGTTCGATTCCCAGACAACGCGCAAACGCGCAATATTAATTCTTTATGAGATGATGTGTCACCATTATGATGATTCCCAGACAACGCGCAATATTAATTCTATTAATTCTTTATGAGATTAATTCTTTATGAGATGATGTGTCACCACTATGATGATTCTTCTATTAATTCTTTATGAGATTAATTCTTTATGAGATGATGTGTCACCACTATGATGATTCCCAGACAACGCGCAATATTAATTCTTTTCTTTATGAGATGATGTGTCACCACTATGATGATTCCCAATATTAATTCTATTAATTCTTTATGAGATTAATTCTTTATGAGATGATGTGTCACCACTATGATGATTCCCAGACAACGCGCAATATTAATTCTTTTCTTTATGAGATGATGTGTCACCACTATGATGATTCCCAGACAACGCGCAATATTAATTCTATTAATTCTTTATGAGATTAATTCTTTATGAGATGATGTGTCACCACTATGATGATTCCCAGACAACGCGCAATATTAATTCTTTATGAGATGATGTGTCACCACTATGATGAGCTACAATGACATGTCAATGATGTAATTTTAGTCAATTACATGGCAGGACCAATGCAGAAGAAAAGAAAATTTTGCCTCGTCAATTTCTGTCGGAAGAACAATTCTCCATAAAACAGCTACCACATAATTGTCATTTATCACACGGCAGACCATCAGTGCAGCTGCCCTTACAAAAACAAAAATTAATAATAAAAAAAATTAAATAAGTTTCAAAGAAAATTGAAAAAGTTTACGATCGATTCAAGTTTGAGATAATTTTTCAGTTTTTGTGCAAAATGGAACCTTCAGTTCAATGATCTCTTCTTATTAACTGTCAAAATGACTGTGCCTTGTGCTGGACTATCAATATATGGGTTTGAAGTATTTTTCTTTGTAAATTTAGTTGCTTTAGCTTCCTTTCACTTCAGCTACTTAGATTAGGTCAAGATTGTCTACTCCTTAAATTTATGTTTTAAAATCTTATATTTAAAATTTACAGTAATATACATTTTCATTAGATACAGCGCCTTTTATAACATACATGTTATTCAACTTTATTTGTCATTACAGTTACAATTGAGTGATGCCAAAATATAAGTAAGAATTAATGAGATTTGATAAGTTTTAACCGTCACCTTTAAGTAATTGTTGTTACACTTAAATCATGCCAAAATTATTATCAATTATTGGAATTTGATATGTTTTTCAATTAATTATTACTTGATTTTCAATATAATTTTAGATATATTTTATTTTAGTACTTACAAATTATTTCGCATTATAAAACTCATCTCATTATAACATATCATTTCACTTATTATGCACAACACCTCCAGTAGTAATCTCTTGCAATTGATCATTTGTTTATTTCGTGAAATAATCTATTTCAAATTTCAACAGTCATAATCGTAATATTTTAATCTAATCACTTTTGATGCAGTTTTAAGTGGACTTGAAATACCTTGCAATAGCTGACATTGATCCATCCAATGAGACATGTGCAATAAGAGTTTGAGTTATCAGATTATGGTTTGTATCTTAAAGGAATTACCATCGAAAATAGCCTTATAGAGATGATTTTGATGGATGATAAGATATTTTAAGAATATCTAGTGTTATTACAGAAAAATGGTAAATATTCTTCAATGATGTGTTTTTTATGTTTCTTAAAATCTTATAATATTTTACAACTCAAATTTATTATATTCTAAGTTTTTTTCCCTCATAATTCATTTTCAGTTTAAAATGATCCAGATTACTATTGCACATAGTCAAATTAGTAGATGCACAAACATGCTAAAGGAGGGAGTGATTTGTTCGTTGAAATTTTTTGAAATAGGACAAAATAGGGCTACAAAACATGAGTATTGATTGAGCCTCTATTTATATACTACAATCAAACTTTGTCTTGAAGTCAAAATCTCTATGTATGGCTTTGAATTTACTGCTTTTTTTAAAAATTATTCCATGACCTGATTTAGAAATCCATTTAGTAGGTATGAATTCTTTTTTTTTTTCAATTTATGTTATTTAAAATTCATTTAAATTAAAAATATGTTTGATTAATGATAATTAAATGTCATTTGCTGAGGCATTTCCAAAAAGTGCTATTGAGGAGATCACAAAGAAGAACAATGAACAAACATGCAAAATATACATGTCAAATATACTATTTTTCATATTAATTTTAATTTTAAAAATTAAATCTATAATAACAAGAATTTTAAAGCTAATTAATGTGGCTATTTAATGATATTAATTTAATTATGTTGATAATAGATATTAGTGAATAATATATGAATTTTAATTAAATTTCTTAAAATAACACTTGGTAGATTTCAAATATAAATTTTAAATTTGTTTAATTAAATTTTTTTTTTGAGAAAAATATAAAAAAATGAAAAATGAAAAATTAAAGGTGAGCTGATTAAGAATGATTATTCATTTCTTATTAATGAAAATAAATATTTTTCATATATATAAAAGTAAGACCATATAGAACACATGTCATTCATACAATTGTTTAGTATTAAATGCTCTTATTAATATTGATGTTACCAAATAAATAAGTAAAAGGCTTAAATATTAAAAGAGATATTTTATTCATTTGAAAATTTATTTTAAAATACATATTAAAAAAAGGTTTAAAATAGTGAATAAATGTTTTATTCACATTTTATTTAATAAGTTTAATTGATAATATTTTCAAAACTACAAAAAAAAATTCTATAATAAAAATAATCTATATATATATATAAAAGATCATTTAAAACACGTAACATTCATACAATTGTTGGGTATTAAGTGCTATGGTTCTTCATAAAACACCCACCACCTAATTTTAGTTAATTACATGGGGCAGGACAGCAATGCAGAAGAAAAGAAAAATTTGCCGCGTCAATTTCTGTCGGGAGAACAATTCTACGTAAAAAGCCTACCACATAATTTTAGCCAATCACACGGCAGAACATCTATGCATGCAGCTTCCCTTACATATATAAAAAAAAAAAATGATAAAGAAATTCTAAGTAAGTTTCAAAGAAAATTGAAGATACGCCAGTCCCTCTATTGCTTGAACGCATGGGTTAGTTTACGATCGATTCAAGTTTGAGATAATTTTTCAGTTTTTGTGCAAAATGGAGCCTTCAGTTCAATGATCTGTTCTTATTAACTGTCAAAATGACTGCCTTGTGCTGGACTATCAATATATGGGTTTGAAGTATTTTTCTTTGTAAATTTAGTTGCTTTAACTTCCTTTCACTTCGGCTACTTAGATTAGGTCAAGATTGTCTGCTCCTTTTCTTCTTGGATTATTGTTTTCAGTTCAAATGTTTTCGAGCTGTAGGGTTTTGTTGCTTTGGACGACGGGTATAGAGTTCTTGTTTTTTGGATTGTGGATTATGAATGCTTTATTCAATTTTTTGTTCTTTTCAAATTTCTTGGGATGTTTTCGTATGGATATATGGATAATGAAAATCCCAAAAATGGTGGAAAGAAGTTTAGATGTGGATTATCATTCAGTCAACCGAGTTTCTTGTGGACAAAGCATTTCTGCATGTTTCTTACTTGTTTCCCACATGTGTTTTTTCTACATGGTTAAGTGGGTACATATGCAGTGCATACCCATCCCTTTTTTTTTTTTTTGAGGAATATCTTTATGTGGAGTTTAAATGTTCTAAACTCTAAACTTTGCATATGATCTTTACGTTGTGCTTATATTTTACAATTTGTTGTCATTTTAAATTCTATAATTTTTTATTTTTTTCTTATATTAGAATTATATATTGTTGTGTCGAACCAATTTAAAAATCCTGAATCCGTCATTGACTACTAAAAAGTAGAAAGAACTTTTCAGCAATTACTTATGTGAAGAATAATTGCGAAATAACATCGGAGATCAATTTATGAATGATTGTTTAGTTACTTGAATTGAGAAATGTGTTTTTAAAAATAAGCAATGATGATATTCTAAACCCATTTTAAAATATGAGAACTCGTCGAGAACAAGTGTAATTTTTCATTAAATTTTGAAATTTTTGGTTTGTAATTCTTAATATTATATATTTTCAAGTTCTGGAATGTCTATATTTTGTTTATACCACTTATTTATTAGGACTTGCTTTCATTTTGAATTATATGATATTATCTTTTTGATATTTTTTATAATTATGCATACCTTATTTATAATTTCTAGATCGCCACTGACTGTTTGTAGTTGCCACTGACTGGATATTCAAGTGGCATTTACTGTTATTATATGAACATTTGTAAAAAAATAGCAGGGGCTACATAAAAAATTAGTTTTTCTTAATTGGGGGTTCCTATTCTTTGAGAATTGAGGGTTTAATTAATGTATCACCTTTCCTTCTTCTTTTGTTTTGTCCCAGCTTATTAAAATTATACGGTAAAGGAGACTTTTGATATATGAAGAAGATGTTATTTGTTCAAAAAGTAAATGATTCAGTTCAAGTTACTTGTGCATTTCATGTTAACACAACTACTTCTTTCATTCCAGATACAAAAGTCTCGACACAATTCATAGATGGGGATGGTAATTTCGATGTTGCTGGACTTGATAATTTTGTAAAGGAAATTAAACTTGCCCAGTGTGGGACTTCTTATGCTGTTGTGGCCATAATAGGCCCTCAGAGTAGTGGTATGTATTCACCCACGCTTCCAATTTTTTGTTCAATCAGTCACGTACATTCATGGATTCTTGACTGCATGACTTGCTGTATTTATTCTAGTAAAAAGGGTGCTTCGTATTGGTAATTATTATATGAACACGTTCTAAATAAGCTACTGACTACCATCTATTGTTTTTTGATTGAAATACTTTTATGATTTTGACAGGGAAGAGCACTTTGTTGAATCACCTCTTTGGTACTAATTTCAGAGAAATGGATGCTTTAAATGGGAGGCATGCACCTATTGACTGTCCTTAAAAGTCTTTTTCTCCCTTTTTGATTGAAAGAATACTCAACATATGAATTTCATCAGGGATCGAACCACAAGAGGCATATGGTTGGCGATTTGTGTTGGCATTGAACCTCCTACTCTTGTAATGGATTTGGAGGGTACTGATGGAAGTGAAAGAGGAGAGGTGCTCTAGAACTTGTACTTCCTTACTTAATATGTATCTGTTGATTTGGTATTCTCTTCACTGTATGGAATCTTCAAGACTTTCTCCATGTCAGCTAGTTTTATGGCATTCTTGCCTGCAGTTTTAAGTCCAAGCCATTAAATGTTTCTTTCACGGTATCCTGTTTGTTCTTCTATATATGCTTGACTAGATCTCAGAAAAGCTAATCTTTCTTACTGGCAACTTCCTTGTGTTTTCACTCCCTTAAAGCCATAGATTTTGACAAGAATGCTTATTATCTTCCAATTTCGGTTTCCTTATTTTATGTGATAGATTAATTACCTGCTTCTTTTCAAGACGACACTTCATTTGAAAAGCAGAGTGCCCTTTTTGCCCTTGCAGTTTCTGATATACTGCTCATAAACATGTAAGAGTGTTAATTGCAGTAGTGGTGGTCAAGATGTTCTACTTTTGATCTCACCAATAATATTCTAGTTGTTGTTACAGTTTAATAGTTGTGTTTATTCTGAGTAGCTCTTCTGCGGAAAAAAAAAAACAATTTATGTTCAGGTGGTGTCATGATATTGGGCGTGAGCAGGCCGGAGGTAGACCCCTATTGAGAATAGTATTTCAGGTGACCTATCAGTGTGCTCTGTGCACTCATCTACTTTAAATAGCATATATATTTTCTGATTTATTTTATTATGAGCAGGTTATGATGAGATTATTCAGTCCTCGTAAGACAACTTTGTTGTTTGTTATTCGTGATAAAACCAAGGTATGTTCTCCTTGTTTACGATTTGATGTTGCCTTTGGATACTGTTAAGAAATCGATCCAAACACACCTGCAACAACAGCCAACACAAGCTTCTCCCAAACCCAAACCCTAACAATGGTGAATTGAGAAGAAACGAAAACGAGAACAACACACAACTATTTATGTGGTTCAGTGTGTTTCCACAACCTACATCCACGGCCAAAACGGCAAATTAATCACTCAATCAAACGAATTCCCGATTACAAAGAATTACCTAGAACTAGGGTTTATATGTATGAAACTCTAATTCTATATCTCTCTAATCTCACGTTTAGAATCTGTGAAACTACAACTAAGTATGCATGTATATATACTGAGTAAAAACCCTAAACTAATTGAAGATAACAGCCTCTGGATCGCGACGATTTTCTGTTACAAAAACGGATCCTGCACCAGAAACCTAACTGCCTTCAACAAACTTGAACCGCCAGTTTTGTTCACGAACCCGGTTCACGTCTCAGATGCCCGGTTCTCCTTGAACTGACTCCGGTTCCTGAACCCTTGTGCAGCATTCTTGATTTACATCTACAGATACTGTAAACTCTTAAGATATATGGTGCATTTGGTCCTATGAAATAATTATTAAGATGCTGGAGCATTATTGTTTGCGTTTCTGTAGACACCTTTGAAGAAATTGGAGGAACATTTAATGAAGGACATTCAGAAGGTACAATCTGTGCTGATTGTTGCTATGTTTTTTATGAATCTCATTGCAGTTTGATTTCTAATAATCTTCTTAATTTCTTGTTCTTCTGCTATCTTTTTGGAAGACATGGGATGCTGTTCCGAAGCCACAAGCTCACAAGGAAACCCCGTTAAGCGAATTCTTCAATGTAAGGTTTTGATGAATTGATAAAAAATTCTATCCTGTCTTTGTATGTCTAAACTACTCACTGTGGCTTTTGGTTAAATGATTGAATGGCAGGTTGAAGTTGTGGCTCTCTCTAGTTATGAAAGGGAGGAAGAGGAATTTAAAGAGCAGGTTCATTTTCTTATTTCAATTCTTCACCGATGTACTAAATTTATATTAATGGATTGTGCTTACTAAGGATTTGGTTCCATTCTTTTAACATATATGTATTTCCAGTTAATTTTGAAGAAGAACGGATGCACTCCCATTCATGCATATATGAATCTTATATTGATTATTATTTTGTGTTATTATTTTTTGAAGGTGGCAAATCTAAGACAACGATTTTTCCATTCTATTGCACCTGGGGGCTTGCGGGAGATAGGCGTGATGTAGTGCACGCATCTGGCTTTTCTATCAGTGCACAACAGATGTGGAAGGTCATTAAGGAGAACAAGGTCATTGACTTGCCTGCTCACAAGGTTTTCAACTTAATGTCTTTCTCAAATCCATGATGTAGCTGTTTGGGCAGTCTTTTCATTCAAATAATATATGGTTTATTGGTAGGTAATGGTTGCTACTGTACGATGCGAAGAGATTGCAAACGAAAAGTTTTCATCTTTTACTACAAATGAGGTATTAATTCTACCATACAGTTATTGAGGTGTCTGCAAGCATTTTTAATTGTTTATTTGGCCTATAAATATGCAGGCATGGTTCCAATTAGAAGAGAGAGTACAATCTCAGCCAGTGCCTGACTTTGGGAGGAACCTAACCTCCATTCTTGAAGTTTGCCTGTCAGAGTAAGTGACAATCTTATCCACACTTATCTTTTTTATGGTTGCATGGTGATAATTATATTAAATGATTTTTGTGGCTATTGAAGAAGTTGTCAATTTTCTCTATAATGTCTTGATGGTTTGTCCTTAAATTATGCCCCATGAAGGACCAATTTAATGAATTCAATCAACTTTTTGTAAGTAGAGGACTTTTAAGATATTGGTTTTGACCAGTGTGATATTTATTGGAAACCCTTCTTGGTCTGATATTTTCATATTATAGTGGGTTGAAGTTGATTACATGTTTGGTGGATCTGTTTGTAGATGAATCTGAAGAGATTTCATCATGGGTGGTTACTATAAAGATTATGAGCTGAAATTAGGCTGAAGCATGAATTATAAATGTTGATACTTAATTTAAAATGTTTTTACCATGTTTTAATTTCGATGGATAACTAACAGGATCAACTTCGTCACATTTAAATTTATCGTGTGGCGCATCTATCTTGTGAATTTGATGACACATTTATAGTAACTGGAACATCTTTTAGGATCCGTTTGGATAGGTGGATTTGAGGGTGAATTCGAAATCCATCACTTTCATTTTGAACTAATTTCGGAGTCATTTTGGGTGGAATTCAAATCACTCTAATGGAGTCTTAGTTCTCTAAGAAGGAAAGTATTAACAAAAAGTGTCAAAAAAAGTTCGAGTTGATATCTTGTTATAGTTTTAACCGTTGACATGTCATATTTTACTTCTTTTGGTGAATCAAACAGCGATAATCAAAGAAAGATAGATGTATTTCTTTAGTCATAAAATTTCCTGCTGACATTGTAGTCAGTTAAATAATCACCAAATCGATTATGTTTTGACTGTTCCTTATGTTAAATTTTATGTCCTATAATAGGTATGATGAGGAGGCCACTCATTTCGATGAAGGTGTTAGATCTTCAAAGCGGAAACAGTTGGAAGAGAAGCTTTTGCAAGTAACTCCTCTAATCTCTATTAATGGAAAAATGGTGTCTTGAGGTCTTTTCCTTGTAGGTGTGAAGACAAAGATCTTTCTTATTTAGTGCATTCATCTAGTAAAAACTAAAATTTGCTTTTAGAATCTGCAGTTGTATCGCAATAGCAAAGCGTGGTGTTCATTGAATCGTATCATATGAGATTATTTCTTTCAGTTCCTATCTTTTCCCTGACATAACTGATGGGTTTCATTAAACAGGAGTTATCTTGCAAAACTCAAATCTTATTTTGCTTTCCTTAGTCTGACGTTGGTAGTTTCCTAACTAAGAATAATGCCTATGGACAATCTGTAAATATGATAGTTCTCACTCATCTTTGCATTCCTTTTTTTTTTTGGTTCTTACTTCTTAGCCACTTCAGTCTTGTCATTCTTCTTTTATTTATTTGTGGTTTCCATTAGCTTGTCCAACCAGCATACGAGTTCATGTTGGGACACATACGCTCTGGAACCTTGGACAGATTCAAAGAAGCATTTGATAATGCCTTGAATGGGGGTATAGCCTTTGCTGTGGCTGCGCGTGATTGCACTAAGCATTCTATGTCACAGTTTGATGAAGCATCTACAGGTATAGTTTTATACATATTACATGCCATGTCTGTTATCACCTGTGCAGAGGATATTTTTTGGGAAAAGGAAACTTTGAATGAGTATTTCAAAGTGGCACTGTTAATATGTATTTCGAGTAAATTTGTTTGGTTTTATTGTAAGGAGTTTGTGAATGAGTTTGTATCATAGAGAAATGAGGTAATCCTTAATGCTCAATAGCTGCTGCAGAAAATACACTAGTGACATCGGAGACTTTCTCGATTTGATGGTTTACTGTATGATGTGTAGATGCGGACATTGATCAGGCAAATTGGGACTCTTCTAAAGTGAGAGAGAAGCTTAGGCATGATATCGATACACACATTGCTGCAGTTAGTGCTGCCAAGCTGTCTGAACTTACTACTTTGTATGAGGTATGATATACTGCCTTGTCCAATCTCTGTAGAGTTTCTGAGTTAGTGAGGTTAGTAAGGCTTTGCATGTTGTTGACCTCTTCAAGCACGAATATGATAGTATTGTTCCAACTTAGGTCAAGAAAGATTGAAATTTTAGATTGTGCAAGGATATAGATATAACTGATTAGTTATCAAAGTTGTGGTGATCAATTCATTGCTCTACTTTCTTTATCAAAGTTTAAATTTATTATAGCTTTCCCACTGATAATTTCCATTGGCAGACAAAACTGAATGAAGCGTTGGCTGGACCTGTTGAGGCTTTGTTAGACGGAGCCAGCGATGATACATGGCCATCAATAAGAAGACTTCTCCGTCGTGAGACTGAAGCAGCTGTTAGTGGGTTTTCTGGTGCACTTTTTGGTTTTGAACTAGATGATGCAACAAAGGATAAAATGCTATCAAGGTTGGAGGATTATGCTAGAGGAGTTGTAGAAGCGAAGGCAAAAGAAGAAGCCGGAAGGGTGTTGATCTGTATGAAAGACAGGTATGCTGTGGTATATATATCAATACCGTGACTCAAGCATAGTTTTGAAGCTTTTTTCATAGTTTACCTGTGGGAACTGACCAGACTATTGTTTGCAGGTTTACTGTATTATTTAGCCATGATTCTAACTCAATGCCACGCATCTGGACTGGAAAGGAAGATATTCGAGCGATCACCAAAACTGCTCGCTTTTCTGTATGCTACGCTTCACTACTTTCTATTGTGGGATTATTGATTTTCCTATGTTGGGATATTGACTTTTTCTTTCCAAAATTCTTTGTTTCTTGACCCAGTCTTTGAAGCTACTTTCTGTTATGGCTGCTGTTCGTTTGGATGATAGTGCTGATTCTATAGAGAATACATTGTACCTTGCTCTTGTTGATGAGAGTATTACAGGGGACGGCCCTCTTGCCTCAAACACTTGGGATGAGGTAGTTAGCTGTAGTTTTTGATCTTATGTGATTTGGAATTGAGCCCTTTACAGAGTCTCAAGTCATTTAGGTGTCCCTTCAAATCTAGTCAACCATCTACTATTTAAGTTTGATAACTTTAGCTTTAAAAGTTTCTACTGTGTACTATTGAAGAGTATCTGGTCTCATCCTTCTTGATGTTGGTGGTGATAATTCTTAATAACTACCAGTTTTTTAAGTTAAAATGTTTTGTGGAAGAAAGTTTACCATTCTTTATGTTCATGAGAATAAAATGAGACAGATTCTGAATTTTGTTTTTCATGACTTATATTTAGATTCTTTCTGGGCATTTCTGGAACTTAAAACTATGATCTCCAACTTATAAGCTTTTCTGTGGGTGCTCAACGTATTTGTATCTAGCATATGTACTACGCACTCATACTCGGCTTGTGGTTGAATTTTTGTACCCAGGTTCCATCAACCAAAACCTTGTTAACACCGATTCAGTGTAAATCTTTGTGGAGGCAATTTGAAGTGGAGACTAAGTATATTATTAGTCAAGCAATTGCTTCTCATGAGGTAAGCCTGCATGCATAATGCTTTGGAAACTCTTGGTGCCTTGCAAGGTTCAGGTTGTATAGGTCTCTCTAGGAAAGTCTAGTTCCTTAGTCAGGGATATACTTAGGTAAAGAAGATCCCTCCCAAGTATAGGAACTTTATTTCTGGCAGATTGCACTTCTTTGAACTGATTTTGGATATCATTTTTGCACCTACATTTCATTTTCTGGTGCTTCGTAGATAATTACTATGTCTTCTTATTTTTCAAATTTCAGAAGAGAAAGAAGCAGTTATATATACAGGCAGCCGTAGTCGTAGCAAGGTTAGCAATAGCCTTGGTAACCGGATTCGACGTCGTCGGACCCATAGTAGACGGTGTCGGACCCATAGTAGACGGTGTCGGAGAAATGGTAATCGAGGCCATAAAAGATAAAGTTGGAGGCTCGGACCCATAGTAGACGGTGTCGGAGAAATGGTAATCGAGGCCATAAAAGATAAAGTTGGAGGCTTGCATGACAACTTATGAATATATGCTTCAACTTTTTCTAAAGTGGGGGTAACTTCCTTAAATTTGCGTTTATGACTCTCAGGTGATTTGTGAAATCTTTTATGCATATGCAAAACGAGATCTACTTTACTATATGATCAACAATGTACTTAGAGCTAAGCGCGAGATGCAATTTGATGAATGTTGTGATTGAATGTTTGTTGTATGCAAGGTAATTGTGAATGGTAAGTGATAATGAACCGTAATCTATTGCGGTTAAGAACTGTAACTAAGGGGGTGCTTGGTTGGACACTTTCATACTAAGGAATGGAAATGGAATGAAAAATGGGTGTTTGGTACACACCTTTGAGCTCATCAACTAAGTAATCAAAGGTGTGAAAAGGTGTGAAAGTCATTCCTTAGGTTTTCCTAAGGAATGACTTTCATTCCACAATTTTATTTTCTAAAACAATAATAATAATAATAATAATAATAATGATAATACAAATAATAATAATAATAATAATACTAATAATAATAATACAAATAATAATAATAATAATAATAATAATAATGATAATAATACTAATAATAATAATAATAATACTAATACTAATAATAATAATAATAATAATAATAATGATAATACAAATAATAATAATAATAATACTAATAATAATAATAATAATACAAATAATAATAATATTATTATTATTATTATAAATTATTATTATTATTATTATTATTATTATTTTTATTATTAGTATTATTATTATTATTAAGTTGATTCAATTCCTAAAGAATTTTGGTAAACCAAACAACACAAATTTAAAGAGACTATTCATTCCATTCCTCACTACTATCATTACCATTCCTTTTTTCCATTCCTCACCATCATACCAAACGCCCCCTAAATGTTTTGCCTGATTGATATGGTTTAATGTGTTTTGTTTGATTGTTATGCTTCCATGTGTATGTTTGCAACAATTTGTTTATTTGAATTTATTTAGTGTTGTTCTAGAACCCCACTAAGTTGTATTTCAAACACTTACCCCTTTATGATAAAATATTTTCAACTAAAATTTTTTTTGGGCGTGGTACGAGAGTGGTGGATGTTAATAGCCGATATTCAAAGGTTGTCCAAGAATTTATTTAAAGAGTTTTATTTTCATAAATTTGAGAAAACATGTATTAATGAATTATTCTTGATTTTATTTATCTTTATTATTCTTAAAAGAGTAAATTTTGTAAGTAGGCAATGTCTTAGTCAAAACTACCTTTAAAAAGAAATGAGATGTTAGATGCAGTGTTACTAACATCATAATAATGCACCAGTGAAGATGTTCAATAACATATGAATACATGCCCAGCGCTCAAACCAACCAGCCACTTCTTGATAATTTAATTCGTCGGATCAATTAAAATTAATTGGTTTGTGAAAATTATACAAATTGTTCATAAAACCTGATAAAGTCTTGTGATGGTATTATCTAATAAAAATTTAAAATCATAAAATGTTAATATTTAATGACAATATGATTACTAAAGTTTAAAATAACCCATTACATCAGTTGTCTAAATACAAAATTTAAACTTTCAAAAACCCATAATGAAATAAAACATAAAACAAAAATTATCATACTATAGTTGCTTATTAGTTTCTTTAGTTACAATCTGAAAGTATGATGTAAGCTATAGAGACGGCGAGCAAAATTGATCACATGAAGATTGAAAGTGAGAATCAATAATATTTTTATAATCTTGTTTAAACAATTGAAAATCATATGATATTGAATCAAGTATGTGAGACTGTCTTACGAATTATCTTACGTGAGACGGGTCAATCGACAACCCAAACTTCACAATTTCCATACAAACTTGTGGAAATGGATTTATTTATGGGTAAAAAGGATTTGTCTCACGAAAACTATTTGTGAAACCGTCTCAAGCAAGTTTTTATGTTGAATTAAATTCTAATTAATTAATATACAATCACAAAATACATAGTAAAAAATAAAACAAAATTCACGTGATGGATAATTGCATTGTAAGGCTTGCATTCATTTAATTATTTCCTAGGACATCGTAATTCTGCATCGAGAATTGGATTAGATTGTAAAACACCAATTTTAATTTGATTGTGCAATTATCATTTAATTGGATGGTAAGGTTGATGTTTATTTGATTACTCCAACTTCATATATTTACTGTCTTATATGATCAATCATGTTTATCAAATGAATCTCTTTATCAAGACGGTCTAATACATGATTAACTACCTAATGTTAAGTAATTAACTCCAAAAAAAAAAAAAAAAAACACTTCAGATTAAAATCCCGTCATGAAAAATGACAAACATAATTGGAAATGAATCGTGTCTTGTGATCATTAGACACAAAATAAAAGGAGGCGTGTCGATGAAAAAACCTTGTATACTAATAATTATTCAAAGATGAGCGAGTGACAAATAGAATATCACAAATGTTTTTGTGCCCATGTGCATGGATAATAGATATGTGCAACCGGGTCAACCCAACCCGAGAGTGCATTTCACACATTCCACGCGTACCTCATGTGTCCACATGCACGCCTCACGCGTTCAAACCCTAGTTTTCCAGTTATATTGACCTAACTTTTTACCTTGTTGAACCCAACGTTTTAGTTTGTCGAATCTAATTTTTTAGTTATGTTCGCATAACCTTTCGCAGTGTATAATAGACTTATGATATCTTTCAAAACCTTCATGTTGTAATAATATAACATTTATGCATAATGATTTAACATTTTCGTTATAATAATATAATTTTATGTTATTCTTTAAGTACATAAATATTAGAGTTTATTATTATTACCGCCCATTATGTTTGCCGTGTGGCAATTTTGCCCTTTTTGAATTCGGGCTTGCAATTTAGGACTTTCTGTTTTACAGGCTGACAATTTAGGACTTTATTTTTTATCAATGGCAATGTAGGATTTTATGTTTTCAAAATTAGCAATTATTGCCCAATTTTAGCCCGAATTATTTATTTGGGCTGAAATTCCACGTTTTTCGAGCTTAATTTGATGAGGTGGCGAGTGATTATTTGATGTGGAATTTTGCAATTAATTGCCAGGCGCCATGTGTATTTTAAGTGGGCCCCACTACCTAATTCAAAATTAATTAAAAAAAAGAAAAAAAAACCCTTTCTTGGTCAAACTCTCGCCTTTCCCTCTCTCTCTCTTCGATCCCTCTCCCCCTTTCTCTCCCCTCTCCCCCTTTCTCTCGATTTTTTTGGAGGAAGAAGCTGTGATGGTGAAGATGGAGCTTGGCGAAACTACTGTTGCAGAAGATGGTGATGGAGACGGAGAAATGAGCGACGGTGAAAGGGAGAAGCAGCAGTCGGCGGCGGTGGTCTCGACGGTTGAGCAGATGTCCGGCGACGGTGAGGAGCAAAGAAGAAAGCGGTGGTGTGTTGTTCGGAGATGGAGAAGATGGGCGGCTGAAGAAGGATCGGAAGAGAAGTGGTGAAGTTGAAACGACTGGCCTGCGAAAAGGGAGAAGATGAGTAGCAGCGGTGGGGCCGGTGGCAGAGCAATGGACAGAGAAGAAGAAACAGTCCGCCGGAGATGGAGAAGGGCTGCTACGGAGAAGAAGATGAAGACGGTGGTGTCTAGTGGTGGAACTCGCCGGAATCGCACAGAGCGGCGGTGTGGATGATTAAGAAGATGGTGGTGCTCGAGGTTGGCGGTGGAGATGGCTTCGCTGCTGAGGCGGCGGCGAGATTGAAGGGGAGAAGGGGTGGAGCAGGAGAAGATGGCGGTGTATTTGTTGATGGTGGTTGATGGAGCGGTGGTGGAAGGCGGCGACTGGTGAAGAAAACGGCGGTGAACAGTGAATGTGCAGAGAGAGCGGTGTGAGGACTGAGGAGAGAAAAAGAGGGTTGCAATTTTTTTTTTTTTTGATTTTCTGATTTTCTTTTAATTATTAAAATAAATAATAATACACATGTCAGTAAAAAAAATAAGAAAGAAAATCCACGTCAATAAATGATCAGCCACCTAAGCCATTTCAGCCCGAATTGAGGAGTCACGTGCAAAAAACGTGCGATTTCAGCCCAATTAAGCATTCGGGCCGAAATTGGGCAGTAATTGCTAAATTTTGAAAAATAAAGTCCTAAATTGCAAGCCCGAATTCAAAAGGGGCAAAATTGCCACACGGCAAACATAATGGGCGGTAATAATAATAAACTCTAAATATTATGATATTTGTACATAAAGGTTCTACTAATATAACATAAATGTTAAATTATTATAACATAAAGGTTAAGCCATATTATATGAATTTTTATAGTGAAAAAAATCTAAGTAATATCACTTAAAGATTATGATATATGTATGTAAAAATTATACTAATATAACATAAATGTTATACTCGGTTAACATAAAAATTACATAACTTTTAGTTATGTTTTTTATACTCAAAAAAGTCTAAGTAATTTTACTTAAAAGTTTTGATATTTGTATATAAATGTTATACCCAATAAACATAAATATTATGTCATAAATTTAAAAAAAAAAAACTGGGCCCGGATCTGGACCAGATCAGACCCGACCCATGCACCCAGTTGCATGGATCATAATCCATGCACTTGGTGCATACAAACACTACTCATAGAGTATTTTAACAAAATATTTTCTGATGGATATCCAACATCTTCAACAATAAAGTGAGGTAAAAGATATTTGAGCTCAAACTCTTAAGAATAACTTTTAAGTTGGACTCTTTCATATCAGGAAAAGAATATCTTCTGACCTAATTGAATTTCACTTTTGAATAGAGATTATGAGAATTAATTTTTTTTTTTTTACTAAATTGGAAAAATTCAAACTTTAATTGAAGATTTGAAAAATTATGGCTTTTTCTCATGTCCTTGGAGCTTTTTAGGCCCCTTTTATGTACAATGTCTAAACGTTCTCTTTTAAAATTTCAAAATTTAGCAATCTAATATAGTATGCATCCTATTTGGATTGTTTTACAAATTGACAACCTGAATCTTGCTACCAATAACAATCAGAATATTGGCTCGATTTTGATCAAAGGCCAGTTCAAGCCTCGAGGGCAATTGGCCAATTCGATTTTAATAATTCTATATATAATGATTTATATATATATATATATATAAATTTATTGTAACATAATGAAGTTGCATAAATTAAAATGTTTATTCATGACATCTTTTATTATTTTAAAATATGTACAATATATTAATACATAAATTTCTCATATTACTTTTGTTTTTTAAAATTGTATTTATAGTTTTCGAAAATCATTGTATAAAGTAAAAAATCAATGAATAGTTTACATCATGATAATTTGTCAGAAATTTGTAAAATGATCCATGAATCCTAATCCTAACACCCTTTGTTCGCCACCACCATCCTTTAATTGAATATAACTGAAATATTATAGAAATATAGTTATAATTCCATAAATAATTATATGAATAAACAACTGTTGAGTAGTAATTTTCTTCATTGAAAACCTTGTTGATTCTGATAATACCCAGATGTAACAATAATATAAGAGAAAACTCTCTTTCTTATTTTATAAACAATTCAACTCCCTAAAATAAATAAACATTACTCATATTTATATTAATATTAACCTAGAATCTTAAAAGATAAATATAAATCAACCTAAAGATATTAATAATAATATATTTTTAAATCTCCATCAAATATAGCTAATCTTTATTCTTCATAAATGACTGACTTGTGGGAATAATATTACATGTAAGTCTTTATATTATATTATATTATATTATATATATATATATATATAAGAACAACCACTAATGTCACATGTTCATCCTCTCAAAAACTCAATATATAATATTAATAATTATATTAATATTAATTATATTATATTAAATAATTTAATGGCAAATAATACAATCTTTCTAATCTCACCTCAATAATTTGTTACCATTTTAAAATCATGTCAATCTAATTATTAGATGGAATGTACTGGCATATATATAAAAGGAATGTATTAAAACATATTTATTATTAATTAAAAAGGATTACCAATTTCATGGAAAATTAATCATGCATATCACTTAATTCTTTATATACTTTTAATTTATTTTAATTAAAAAATTAGAAAAAATAACTCAAATAAAAATGTATTTATTTAAAAGATTAGTGAAACTTCTAAACTTATTAATTAATACAACTGGAATAATTTTTACATTAAATCATAGAAACTATTGAGAAATTTTGATTTGAGTTATTTATAATATAATTGAAATGAAAATTTAAGGATTTTTATAGTCTATAATATTTAATATTTACAAAATTTAAAAAAAAAAAACTAGAATATTGGTGGGAGAGTTGAATAATATGATAGAAATAAAAACATATATAATAAATAGAAAATATTGTATTCCTTTACAAATACAACATATATAATCAAATAATATATTAATCAAATTATATTATGGTTGATACTAAAAGTGATGATAGTCGATAGATATAACACAATCATATTTTTTTTAAGAGTTTATTGTCTTTTTTACCCAATAATTTATCACGTTTGGCAATTTCGACCATTAACTTTTCGAGTTGGCAATTTTATCCTTTAATTTTTGAAAATTCTAAAATTTAGATCAGTTTCAGCCGAAAAGGTCAAATTGGGCTCAAATAGCTCATTTCAGGCTATTCGGTCCAATTTAATGATTTTTACTAAATAACATTAAAAGTAATACAAGAGTATTAAAACAAGTAAAAGAAAAATACAAATAGATTAAAAGTTAAAGGAAAAAATTGCTAGCATGAAATCAACAAATTGGGCCGAACAATTTAAGCCCAATTTGGTCTTTCATGCTAAAATTGACCTAAATTTTTGAATTTTCAAAGTTAAAGGATAAAATTGTCAACGCGAAAACTTAATAGTTGGAATTGCTAGACCCGATAAATTATTAGGTAAAAAAATAATAAACTCTTTTTTTAGTATAAATAATATTTAAAATTGTCTAATTTAACTGTATTGTCTAATCTATACTATACTAATAGCAAGACAATTGAGAAAAATTACCATTTGCCATTTTCCCATTAAAAAATATCACATCATAATGCTGACTGTGTAAAATTTTTTTTTTTTTGTTTTCTCTATTGTGTACTAACTTTTGGGATTTCAAGACAAGAAAATTATGACACCACCTTCTTATTGACCAATAAAAAATTAGTTGATTGGTTATAAATATTTTTTTATGAATTTTAGCTTCCTCCCCAAGCCATTGATCTGGTTTCCTACTTAAGATATCGATGTATATATAACCCATGAAATTGATGTACATTCTCAAATTCACAATGAATTCAACAACAAAAAGTTGGCCTAAGTTTATCCTCAATTGTTATATTCTGATGCATAATAGACTTTATGAGGATTTTCACTAGATGAATCAACAAACTCCACAAAATCAATTAAATTAGAGTTCAAACGAGTATGTTGTTCAAATTTAAGACAAAATAAGAGTATAATGTTAAAATTTACAACAGAATTATTGTCTTCAAACCATGATTCTTTTAAAGATATGAGAAGAGGAAAAAAAAAAAAAGGATACTGATATATATTAGTACTATTTATTTATTGACCAAGAAAACAATCTATAATTGAGTTTTCACCACTAATTCGAAGCTGATTCAAATATGAGGAATAAGTATGCCAATTTGGTGATTCAAAGATGATGAATAAGTATGCCAATTTAGAAGAACTTGGTCTATACGGTGCCCATTATATTGAACAACTATAGATCCAAGATTTTCCATCCTTCTCTTAATCCCAATTTTCATATGAAAACTTGAATAAATAAAAAAAAAGGCTAAACAGAAAAAATAAATCCCAAAATGAAATCTAAAAAAAATAATAATAATAAATTTCACTAAAGAAACAAAAAGACAAAACAAAGTAAAAAATCACGAAAACTTCATATTTATACTTACACGAAAATTTATTATATAACTCGAAAAAACTATAAAGAAATTTCATGGAGAGACAACTGATATATAATATAAAATTTAAAAATTATTCTACAAATCTTGTGTAAAAAGCACTCTGTACGAGATAGAGGGGTGAGAGAGAGGAAGAGAAAAGAATAATTACAAGGGTGAGAGAGAGGGAGAGAAAGAAGAATTGTACATAGGGGTGAGAGAGGGAGGGAGAGAAAGAAAAATTGAAAATATTGTGTATCTGTATCTAAAATGAGTAGAAAGATAGAGGCTGGTAGGTTTTTTTTTTTTTTTTCTCTTATGTATATGAAGAGGAATGTTAGGAAATTAGGGTTTTATTGGGTTAATGACTTATTTATGAGCTATATATATTTGGGCTAAAAAATGTTGGGTTTTAAATTTGTTGGGTCTATATATTTCCAAATATTATATGGGTATATTACATTTACTAACTAAACATTGTTCAAAATATATTATACCTTTAACAAATATTTAATTAAGGTGATTAGACAAATCTCAATCTAAAAAACAATATTATTAATATTACACTAAGACAAATTTTATTATATTAAAATGATTTCGTTATATGACAATACGTGCAACGTGTAGGTACACTGCTAGTTTACAATAAAAAACACGAACTTAAGGTCTATTTTCATTTACAACATGAATTTTGAACATTAACACCATAAATATCTAATTTAATATATGTATCAATTCAAGACATAATTTGACTTTTCGGGCTCCAATTGCTGATGTGGAGCCCGAAATGTATAAGTCAATCACAGTTAGCAACAACATGGAACTTAAAAAAAATCCAACACATCTATCCCTTCCCTCACATGTTCAATTGAAGAATTTCATGAAATCTGAAAAATTAGTTAAAGTGAAAAACTCGTACAAAATCTCTACAATTGAGAAGGTGAAGAAATCCCAAAACACAGCCCCGAAGAATCAACCAGAGAATAAAGAAACTGCGAGAAAGTGCAGAGAAATTGAAGAAGACGAAGAGGCTCTGAAGAAGAAGTTGGTGGCGATAACAGCTTCTGCCACCGGCCAGAAAGTGAAGAAGGGCAAGGCTCTAACTCCGGCAAGGAGGAAGATAGGTTCGAAATTAAGGAAAACAGACTCTAATTTCCCATTCACGAAATTCAGCCCCACACCACCACATAAATGCCCTAATTTTGCTGCAATGCAGACGCCTCAAGGAAAAGATCCCAGCCAAATTTGTGCAAATGAAATTGTAATGTTAATTAGGACTTTACCTGATTAAATTAAACCTAGAACTTTAAATAATGATATGGAAAAACGCAATGAATTTTTTTAGGGTGGTACTAAAGACACCCGTCGATTTCTAAGCACACCCTAATTTATATATTTTTAATTAAAAAATAAAATAAATAGAAAATATTAATTTTATCTTTAAAATAAATCCTAATAGTTTCGTTTGGCCACGTCGGCCGAACAAGAAAAAGAGTGTCCGGCCACCAAACGTACTTCTGTGTGTTCGGTCCTATACTTCTACATGTTCAGCCAATCAAAACCGAACGAAGCAAGTTGTGTTTTGATCAATTTTTTTTACATTTTTTGTAAAAATTTTCACACGATTTGCATATATTTGACTAATCCGTGAAATTTAATCATTATGTTGGCATCTAATTCATTAATAAATTAAAAGAAAGAACCTAAACGAAGATGAAAAAAAGAGAAAGAAAGTGAAGGGGAAGAGAAAGGAAAGAGTTAAAATTTTTATTTTTTTATTTTCTAAAGGACAAAGTTGGTATTTTTTTTAATTTTTGGTTTTTTCTTAATTATAAATTAAATAATTGGGGTGTGCTTAGAAAATGGTGGGGTGCCTTTATTCCCACCATTTTTGGGTTTTTTTTATATTATTTTCTATTGTTTTTATAATTTATTTATCCAATTATTTACAATGTTGGGATTTTCTTCTTCTTTTTTTTTTTTTAATTTTTGGATTTTTTTTAATTCCATGCGGATTGATGATTGGGATGATGATTGGGATTCACTTATACATTTCGGGCTCCACATCAGTAATTGGAGTCCGAAAAATTCATCATGTCTTGAATTGATACATATATTAAATTGAATATTTATGATATTAACGTTCAAAGTTATATTATAAATGAAAATAGACCTCAAGTTTGTGTTTTTTTTATTATAATTAACCCTAAATTATATATCTAGTCAAGTCTTCAAGGTGATTCCAATTTTCTATTTAAAATACAGTAGTTCAATTAGGTAAGTTGCCTAAGATTGCTTTTTAGAGTGTATATAGCAATCACAATGCATCTTTAGATGCATGATTGTATTTGGATACGTATATTCCATGAACAAATTTTACAATTGTTCTTAGTAACTATGAACATCAAACCTTTAATAGTAATAATTAAAGCGTCATTCAAGCTATTTAAGTTGAACAATATAAGATAAAAATGCTTGAACATCCAACCTTATTTGCTAAAAAGATTTTTATAGCGAGACATTAAATTTTTTTATTGACAATCAAATATACTCCAATAAAATTAAATTCATACGTTCAATCAAGGACAAGAGTAAAATTTGATGATAGTTTAAGGTTCTCACCTCAATTGTTATATTATGAGTATGAGATACAAAATTAACATTAAGAATTAAGAAACAAAATTTTTGAATGTCACATGTACCCATCTTTTTAAAATTGAACCTTTCATTTATATTTTTCTTAAATGGGAATCATTGGATCGTGTGATGATAAAATTGTGGCGTTTTCTTTTTGAGAGAAAAGATGGATGGTCGGTTTGGTGGGCACCACCGGTCGGTGCCGGCACTCCGCCGTCGAAAATACTTCCATCGCCCGCCACGTCATCATTTCTTTTCATTTTAATTTATTCTTATGTACTGCACTACTGCGTTACTGCTTCAATTTCGTCATATATTAGCTGGTCGGTTTAAAAAATAAAATAAAATAATTAAACGATGAAGTTACTGTCATGAGTTAAAATATATGATAAATAACAAGTCCCGTAAAATAATGTGTGTAAATAATTTTGGTTCGATGAGGCAACTGTGATTAAATTATATGGCTGAATGTATGTTTTAACACAACATAATTATTTATGTGCATTAGGTGCAAATGGATCGACCCGATTCGAAAGTGTATTTCACGTGCTAACATGTACAATCCCTACTTTCGCAATTATGTTCGCATAATCTTGATATTCTGTTCGCATAATCTTTTATTTTATTTATACTGAAAAAAAATCTAAATAATATCACGAAATTTGTACATAAATGTTATATTATAACATAAAGATTATACTCGTATAGCATAAAAGTTACATAACTTTTATGTTATTTATATTAAAAAAAGTTTAAGTAATTTTACTTCAAGATTATGATATTTGTACATAAAAATTATTTTACATGATTTTTAATTATATTATTTATAATGAAAAAAGTTTAAGTAATTTTACTTAAAGGTTATTATATCTATATATAAATGTTAAATTATTATAACATAAATATTTTTAACTTATTACATGAATTTTTATACTGAAAAAAATATAAATTTTCACTTAAAGGTTATGATATCTATACATAAATGTTATACGAATATAATGTTATATTAGTATAATATAAATGTTATGACATTAAAAAAAAAACCTTAACGCACATCTGAACTGCACCCGATCCGACTCGTGTGCACTTAAACAACATGATTTAAATAACCAAGCAATTTGGGAAATCAATAAAATATTATTAAATTGAAATCAATTTGATTCGATATCATTTATGATCTCTACTAATACTGCACCCCGCATTTAATATATATATATATATATATATATATATATATATATTAATCTTTTATAAATGAAATTGTTAAATAAATAATAATATAATTAAAAATTAGCAATTCATTAGAAAAATACTTATATTTTTATATGAGCATTGCAAAGGTAAAATCACAGTTTATGAGTTACACGATTTATGAAAGATCAAATTGTGGTTAAATAAAAAAAAAGTAAGACGATCCAATTGTGGTTTCATTTGATTATATATGATCACATGTATCATAATAGTATTCATTTTCTCATTAAACTTATTAAAAAATAAATGCAGATGACTCATACTCTCATGGAATTGCCATTTATTCTTATAACTTCTTAACGAAAAAAAAAAAACGGTTAAACTACAAATGATGTTTTAGTTAATTTGATTTTTGATTTGAGTTGGTTTATCGAGATTATGATCGATCTTCCAATAATCTTGCAATATCAATTAACTTTTCTTGAGGTTATGTTGTGGAAGAGATTTAGCATGGAATGATTTTGAACTTCAAAATCCTAATGTATGTTTGTTTCTATATTTAAATTTGGATCACAAAATTCGGACATAATCATTACTACCTATATAACAATCTTTAATCATTATCAAATACATTTTTTTCATAAAAAAATATCACATCAACTAAGGTGGTAATAGTCCAGGCTTCTCGACAGGGGTCTACGGCCTAGCCTATTATTGACCTACTTCGGCCCAACCTTTTTAATAAACGAGCTAGACTAAAACTCTTTGTCAAGCCTATTTACAAATATAGGCTAGCCTCGGGTCTTAAAAAAAGCCTAATAGGCCTAATAGACCGGCCTATTTATAATATTTATATAAAATATATGATATGTTTGATATCTTTTAAAGTTGTATATAAATGTAGTTTAATTTGTGTTCTATATTTTTATATTTTATATTGTTTTCATGTTTATTGGTATAATTCTCTAAGTATAAATGAAAGTTTATTTTTAAAAAAAAATCATACTAGATAATTTTGTAGGTTGTTTTTGATAGGTTTTGGGCCAGACTTGTCCACAAAACCGGTAAGCCTCGGACCCAAAAAAAGATCTTTCACATACAATAGGCTAGTTTTAGGCCTAATATTTACACTTCAGGCCTAAGCCAACCAACAAGAAGTCCAGTTTGGCTTAGCCTATTCCCACCCCTAACATCAACCAACCTTTTCACAATAAAATATTATATTGACAAATTTTTTCCAACATTGATTTGACATCTACAGTATAATCTTAGTCTATAAAATCCCCAAACAAACATACATTTTCACTATTTACCTTTACTACAAAATCCAAAATTTTAATGGCGGTTTTCGCCAAACCCACATAAACCCTCCTCCTAAGAGACCAATAACAATAACCTTTTCATTTGTAACCATTTTTTTTTAAATACAGTATTATTTACAAAACACAATATAATAATTTCTTGAAGATGATATATATCTTTTATTTTGTCAATAACAATATAAATTCATAAATTTGATCGAGAAACAGAAATTATACGACTATTTATTGATTAAAAACTTGAAGATTATTTTGATAAACATGAAACAAACATATTGAATTTGTTTGAATGTGATTGACTCAAATCATTACCCGATTATCTAGTGATTTTGAAGAATTTGAAATTGATTTGAAGTTATTTCGATCCGTATCTTCCAAATCATTGGACAAAATCCCTATTTCAAATGAATTTTTTTGTTTTATTTAAGAAAAAAAAAGAAAACATATTTTGAAATTTGAAGTCAATTCCAAGTGAAAATAAAAATCAGTGAAAGGTAAATGTAAAACCCCTTTCTTTAGCCACCAGTTTATATACTTTCTTCAAGACTCGGGAATATATAAATATACGGACAAATATACAATATAATATATTTACACACATATATACCACACAGTAATATTTGTATGAACTAACCCCCATTTGAGATCATCTACTGCGATTCTCTCTTCCTTTTCCACTCAATTTCTCCGATCTCCCCATCGCCGGAGAACCAACGCCGCCGATCGAACTCCCTCCATTGCTTGGACGCATGGGTTGGTTTCCGATCGATTCAAGTTTGAGATAATTTTCAGTTTTCGTGCAAAATGGAACCTTCAATTCAATGATCTGTTCTCATTAACTGTCAAATGATTACCGTGTGCTAGACTATCATTATATGGATTTAAAGTATTTCTCTTTGTAATTTTAGTTGCTTTAACTTCTTTTCAGTTCGGCTACTTAGATTAGGTCAAGATTGTCTGCTCTTTTTCTTCTTGGATTATTGTTAATGTTTTCGAGCCGTAGGGTTTTGTTGCTTTGGACGACTGGGATAGAGTTCTTGTTTTGGATTGTGGATTATGAATGCTTTATTCAATTTTTTGTTCTTTTCAAAATTTTAAACGTGGTTGTAGCTAGTGCTTGATCTATAAGTTGATTTGAGTTTTTGTTCTCTTGGAATGTTTTCGCATGGATATATAGATAATGAAAATCCCAAAAATGGTGGAAAGAAGTTTAGATGTGGTTATCATTCAGTCAACCAAGTTTCTTCTCGGAATTTATTAGTTGTTTTTATTTCCTAAGTGCAATTTGTGGATAAAGCATATCTGCATGTTCTTGTTTCCCACATCTGTTTTTTACTTATTGTGTTTGTACTTGATCAATATCGATTTTGCTAAAAATATTCAAGTGGCATTTCCTGTTACTATATGAACTTTTGTATCAGATACAAATTTTTTAGCAGGTGCTACTTAAAAATTTTGTTTTTCTTATTTGGGGTTATTTTTTGAGAATTGAGGGCTTAATTATTTTATCACCTTTCCTTCTTCTTGTGTTTTGTCCCAGCTTATTAAAATTATATAATTTTTCACCTCATGATGTTCTCTGACTGCTATACGATAAAGGAGACTTTTGATTTATGAACAAGATATTATTTGTTCTGGAGTAAATGATTCAGTTCAAGTTACATCTGTATTTCATGTTAACACAACTACTATTCATTCCAGATACAAAAGACCATTGTTGTTCGACACATCTCATAGATGGGGATGGTAATTTCAATGTTGCTGGACTTGATAATTTTGCAAAGGAAGTTAAACTTGTCGAGTGTGGGCTTTCTTATGCTGTGGTAGCCATAATGGGCCCTCAGAGTAGTGGTATGTATTCTGAAATGGAACCCACACTTCCAATTTCAATCGGTCACAGTACATTCATGGATTCTTGCCTGCATGACTTGCTGTATTTATTCTTGTAAAAAGGGTACTTCATATTGGCAATTATGGAAATGAATACATTCTAAATGAGCTACTGACTACCATCTATTGTTTTTGATTGAAATACTTTTATGATTTTGACAGGGAAGAGCACTTTGTTGAATCACCTCTTTGGTACTAATTTCAGAGAGATGGATGCTTTAAGGGGGAGGCATGCACCTATTGACTGTCCTTAAAGTCTTTTGCTCCTTTTTTGATTGAAAGAATACTGAACATTTGAATTTCATCAGGTCTCAAACCACAAAAGGCATATGGTTGGCGCACTGTGTTGGCATTGAACCTCGTACTCTTGTAATGGATTTGGAGGGTACTGATGGAAGAGAAAGAGGAGAGGTGCTCTAGAACTTGTACTTCTTTACTTAATATGTATCTGTTGATTTGGTATTCCATGGTGTGTTCTCTTCACTGTATGGAATCTTCAATATTTTCTCCATATCAGCAGTGCTTGCTTGCCGAGTTAGCTAGTTTTATGGCATTCTTGCTTGCAGTTTTAAGTGCAAGCCGTAAATGTTTCTTTGACTGTATCCTTTTTGTTCTTCTATATATGCTTGACAAGATCTCAGAAAAGCTAATCTTTCTTACCGGCAACTGTCTTGTGTTTTCACTCCCTTATTCTTCTTACAGCCATAGATTTTGACAAGAATGCTTATTATCTTCCAATTTCGGTTTCCTCATTTTAAACAAGTTCCATTTTTATGTGATAGATTATTACTTGCTTCTTTTCAGGATGACACTGCATTTGAAAAGCAGAGTGCACTTTTTGCCCTTGCAGTTTCTGATATAGTGCTCATAAACATGTAAGGGTGTTAATTGCAGTAGTAGTGATCAAGGTGTTCTACTTTTGATTACACCAATAATAATCTAGTTGTTGTTACAGTTTAATAGTTGTGTTTATTCTGAGTGTTCAGGTGGTGTCATGATATTGGGCGTGAGCAGGCCGCAAATAAACCCCTATTGAAAACAGTATTTCAGGTGAACCATCAACGTGCTCTGTGTACTCATCTACTTTCAATGGCATATATATTTTCTGATTTATTTTGTTATGAGCAGGTTATGATGAGATTATTCAGTCCTCGTAAGACAACTTTGCTGTTTGTTATTCGTGATAAAACCAGGGTATGTTTTCCTTGTTTACGATTTGATGTTACCTTTGGATACTGTAAACTCTTTAAGATATATGGTGCATTTGGTCCTATGAAATAATTATTAAGATGCTGGAGAATTTTTGTTTGCATTTCTGTAGACACCTTTGGAGAACTTGGAGCCAGTTTTAAGGGAGGACATTCAGAAGGTACAATATGTGCTGCTTGTTGCTATCTTTTGATAGATCTCATTGCAGTTTGATTTCTAATAATGTTCTTAATTCCTTGTTTTTCTGCTATCTTTTTGGAAGATATGGGATACTGTTCCGAAGCCACAAGCTCACAAGGAAACCCCGTTAAGTGAATTCTTCAATGTAAGGTTTTGATGAATTGATAAAAAATTCTATCCTGTCTTTGTATGTCTAAACTACTCACTGTGGTTTTTGGTTAAATGATTGAATGGCAGGTTGAAGTTGTGGCTCTCTCTAGTTATGAAGAGAAGGAAGATCAATTTAAAGAGCAGGTTCATTTTCTTATTTCAATTCTTCGCCGATGTACTAAATTTATAATAATGGAATAATGTGCTTACTAAGGATCTGGTTCCATTCTTTAAAGAACGGATGTATTTCCATTACTAATGTATTTCCAATTAATTTGGAAGAAGAACGGATGCACTCCCATTCATGCATATATGAATCTTATATTGATTATTATTTTGTGTTATTATTGTTTGAAGGTGGCGAATCTAAGACAACGATTTTTCCATTCTATTGCACCTGGGGGGCTTGCGGGAGATAGGCGTGGTGTAGTGCCCGCATCTGGCTTTTCTTTCAGTGCACAACAAATGTGGAAGGTCATTAAGGAGAACAAGGACCTTGACCTGCCTGCTCACAAGGTTTTCAACTTAATGTCTTTCTCAAATCCATGATGTAGCTGTTTGGGCAGTCTTTTCATTCAGATAATATATGGTTTATTGGTAGGTAATGGTTGCAACTGTACGATGTGAAGAGATTGCAGACGAAAAGTTTTCATCATTTGCTACGAATGAGGTACTTATTCTACTGTACAGTTATTGAGGTGTACTATTATATCACTGCAAGCATTCTTAATTGTTTATTTGGCCTATAAATATGCAGGCATGGTGTCAATTAGAAGAGATAGTACAATCTCAGCCAGTGCCTGGCTTTGGGAGGAAGTTAACCTCCATTCTTGATGTTTGCCTGTCAGAGTAAGTGACAATCTTATGCAATTACTTATCTTTTTATGTTGCATGGTGATTATTATATTTACATGCCATCCAAAAGATTTTTGTGGCTATCGAAGAAGTTGTCAAATTTCTCTATAATGTCTTGATGGTTTGTCGTTAAATTATACATGGAAGATGCTATTTTGCAAGTTTTATTCCCCATGAAGGACCAGTTTATTGAATTCCCCATGCAAGCAAAATATTTATTTCACTATATATGAAAAGTAAACAAAAAGAAGAAAAAGATAACAAAAAGAAGCAAAAAAACAATTTTAGTTGATATCTTGTTATAGGTTTAACTGTTGACATGCCATCTTTTACTTCTTTTGGTGAATCAAATGGCGATAATCAAGGAAAGATGTATGGGTCCTTTCCCATTTCGTTAGTCATAAATTTTCCTGCTGACATTGTAGTCAGTTAATTAATCACCGAAATCAATTATATTTGACTGTTCCTTATGTTTAATTGTATGTCGTATTTTCTTTCCTATAATAGGTATGATGTGGAGGCCACCTATTTTGATGAAGGTGTTAGATCTTCAAAGCGGAAACAGTTGGAAGATAAGCTTTTGCAAGTAACTCTTCTAATCTCTATTGTTGGGTTGTACCCTTGCATTCATCACCCCCACCCTAAAATAGAAAAACGGTGTGTTGAGGTCTTTGTAGATGTGAAGACATGGATCTTTCTTATTTTTGCTGTGGAAGCAGTCAATGTTCTCTCTGTACTTTATTTAGTGCATTTATCTAGCAAAAACTAAAACTTGCTTTTAGAATGTTGACCTGATGGCTGCTCAATCTGCAGTTTTGTCTAATAGTGTCATGCCACAGGCAATAGCAAAGTGTGGTGTTCATTGAATCTTATCATATGAGATTATTTCTTTCAGTTCCAATCTTTTCCCTGACATAACTGTTGGGTTTGATTTAATAGGAGTTATCTTGAAAAACTCAAATGTTATTTTGCTCTCACTTTTCTGACGTTGGTAGTTTCCTAAATAAGAAAATGATGCCTATGGGTGTCATTGTGAACAATCTGTTTATAGTTCTCACCCGTCTATCCATTTTGTATTTTTTTTGTTCTTAGTCACTCCAGTCTTGTCATTCTTCTTTTATTTATTTTTTGTTTCCATTAGCTTGTCCAACCAGCATACCAGTTCATGTTGGGACACATACGCTCTGGAACCTTGGACAGATTCAAAGAAGCATTTGATAATGCCTTGAGTGGGGGTAAAGGATTTGCTGTGGCTGCACATGATTGCACCGAGCATTTTATGTCACTGTTTGATGAAGCATCTGCAGGTATAGCTCTATACATATTACATGCCATGTCTGTTATCACCTGTGCAGAGGATATTTTTTGTGACATCAGAGCGTAGTTTACTTTCTTTTCGGAAAAGGAAACCTTGAATGAGTATTTCAAAGTGGATAAGTGGCACTGTTAATATCAATAATATGTAATTCGAGTAAAGTTATTGGTTTGTTTCTAAGGAGTTTGAGAATGAGTTTGTATCATAGATAAATGAGGTAATCCTTAATGTTCAGTAGCTGCTGCAGAAAATACACTAGTGACATTGGTGACTTTCTCGATTTGATGGTTTACTGTATGATGTGTAGATGCGGACATTGGTCAGGCAAATTGGGACTCTTCTAAAGTGAGAGAGAAGCTTAAGCGTGATATGGATGCACATGTTGCTGCAGTTCGTGCTGCCAAGCTCTCCGAACTTACTACTTTCTACGAGGTATGATATACTGCCTTGTCCAATCTCTGTAGAGTTTTCTGAGTTTGCAAGGTTAGTGAGGTTTTGCATATTGTTGACTTCTTAAAGCATGAATATGATAGTATTGCTCAAACTTAGGTCAAGAAAGATTGAAATTTTAGATTCTGCAAGGATATATCGATATAACTGCTTAGTTATTAAAGTTGTGGTGATCAATCATTGCTCTACTTTATTTATCAAAGTTTAAACAGGGCATTTGGTTTATGGTGGCTAGAAAATTTGTTGATGTTTTATTTTGTATTCATGTAATGTGTAGCTTTTCCACTGATAATTCCCATTGGCAGACAAAACTGAATGAAGCGTTGGCTGGACCTGTTGAGGCTTTGTTAGACGGAGCCAGCGATGATACATGGCCATCAATAAGAAGACTTCTCCGTCGTGAGACTGAAGCAGCCGTTAGTGGGTTTTCTGGTGCACTTTCTGGTTTTGAACTAGATGATGTAACAAAGGATAAAATGCTATCAAGGTTGGAGGATTATGCTAGAGGAGTTGTAGAAGTGAAGGCAAAAGAAGAAGCCGGAAGGGTGTTGATCCGTATGAAAGACAGGTATGCTGTGGTCTATATATCAATACCGTGACTCAAGCATAGTTTTGAAGCTTTTTTCATAGTTTACCTGTGGGAACTGACCAGACTATTGTTTGCAGGTTTACTGTATTATTTAGCCATGATTCTGACTCAATGCCACGCATCTGGACTGGAAAGGAAGATATTCGAGCGATCACCAAAACTGCTCGCTCTTCTGTATGCTACGCTTCGCTACTTTCTATTGTGGGATTATTGGTTTTCCTATGTTGGGATATTGACTTTTTCTTTCCAAAATTCTTTGTTTCTTGACCCAGTCTTTGAAGCTACTTTCTGTTATGGCTGCTGTTCGTTTGGATGATAGTGCTGATTCTATAGAGAATACATTGTCCCTTGCTCTTGTTGATACCAAAAGTGGGACTACTGCCAATAGGAGTATTACAGGGGACCCTCTTGCCTCAAGCACTTGGGATGAGGTAGTTAGCTGTAGTTTTAATCTTATATTATTGGGAGTTGAGTCCCTTACAGAGTCTGAAGTCATTTAGGTGTCTCTTGATATCTAGTCAACCATCTACTATCTAAGTTTGATAACTTTAGCTTTAAGAAATTTATACTCTTGAGTACAATTGAAGAGTATCATCTGATCTCATCCTTCTTGATGTCAGTGGTGATAATTCTTATTAACTACCAATTTTTTAAGTTAAAATGCTTTGTGGAAATTTTTTTACCATTCTTTATGTTCATGAGAATAATATGAGACGAATTTTGATTTTTTTTCATGACTTCTAATTTTAAAAAATTGTTTTTGTTGTATTAATCTATATTCATTCAGTCAAGAATACTTTTATGTTCATGAACTGGGAATTTAATAGATATTAAAATTCGAAAATTGCTATAAAATTATTTGTGATTTTTAAATTTAAATTATTGACTGGCACATGTAGGTGGTTCAGGAATAGTTTTGTTTTAGTTAAAATATCTCTGTTAAAGTTGAGATTTATCTGCACAACATGTACCTCTGTATACAGACTTCTTATAGTGGGATAAGGATAAGCACTTTATATGTAATAGGCACTTTATATGTATAATAAAATGATTTGCATGTAATGGACTTTAACCTAATAGTTCGGTCACTTATATTTAGATTCTTTCTGGACTGTTCTGGAACTTAAAACTATGATCTTTATCTTATAAGCTTTTCTGTGGGTTCTCAACGTATTTGTATCTAGCATATCAATTGCGCACTCATACTCAGCTTGTGGTTGAATTTTCGTACCCAGGTTCCATCAACCAAAACCTTGTTAACACCGGTTCAGTGTAAATCTTTGTGGAGGCAATTTACAGCGGAGACTGAGTATACTGTTAGTCAAGCAATTGCTGCTCAGGTAAGCCTGCATGCATAATGCTTTGGAAACTCTTGGTGCCTTGCAAGGTTCAGGTTGTATAGGTCTCTAGGAAAGGTCTAGTTCCATATGTAATACTCAGTCAGGGATATACTTAGGTAAAGAAGATCCCTCCCCAAGTATAGGAACTTGATTTCTTGCATATTGCACATCTTTGAACTGATTTTGGACATGAATCTGATTTCATTTTTGCACCTACATTTCATTTTCTGGTGCTTCATAGATAATTACTATGTCTTCTTATTTTTCAAAATTTCAGGAGGCGAGCAAGCGAAATAACAACTGGATGCCACCTCCATGGGCAATCCTTGCATTAGTTGTTTTGGGTTTTAATGAATTTATGACCCTGTTGAGGTACTTCATCATTATTTTTTACTTGTCTTTGGGAGGGCCTTGATATTAAGCTTAGCAGAAGTTCAAATGTTCAAATTTCTTGTTTTCTTAATTTTTTTCCTGCCACTTTTTTTTTTCCTTTCGTTTTTATGAGTGCTTTACGAGTGCATGATGTGTTCCCTCCTTGTCCACATACTGATCTTGCTCTTTATTGTTTCTTTTGACAGAAATCCTTTGTATTTGGGCGTCATTTTCGTTGTTTTTCTGCTTGTAAAAGCCCTTTGGGTGCAATTAGACATCTCTGGTGAATTCCGTAATGGAGCTGTAAGTGAAATATTTATGTTTTTCTTGAGTGTGTACAACTGCTCTTACTTCTTATGTTATTAGTGAAACAAATAATACTGAGTTATCTAATTTTTTACTTTGCTCGTTTCGCTAACAAGAAAAGGCCCTGATTTAGAAGTATGTTGCCTAGATGCATTTAGTAGAGCAGAAGATATCGTCAGACAATTTTTAAGGGCTGTATTTGTCTCACTTTGTGTTGGACATTGGCATTTAGATCAATTTTGGGCATCAGAATTTGTGGTGGCATTGAGAAAATTATAAATGTTTACTCAAATGGATTATGCATGTGTTTGCATGATTTTATGTGCTCAACTCATTTCCGCTTCTGTTAATGGGTTAATGGGGGGTTTTGATCAAGCTTCCTATTTGGACCACAGAAGCATCTTTTCCTCTCCATCTAAATCAATTTCTTCCCCACCAGTATTAATGAAGACCACTGATCAAATATTCTGCTCACTCTTTCTCTCTAATTTATTGTTGCTGTTTTTAGTTATTTATAAAAATTCTCAATGCTTGCAGCTACCTGGAATTCTATCATTGTCCACCAAGTTCCTCCCTACTGTCATGAATCTTCTCAGGAAACTAGCCGAGGAAGGTCAAAGGCCTGCTAATGCAAATCCTCAGCATAATCCTCCTCCAGTTCCAGCAAAGAGCTTACGAAGTGGTACAAACGACAATAGTGATTTATCCTCAACTGCTTCCTCTGAAATAACTTCTTCTGAAAACGGAACAGAATACTCTAGTCCCTCAGCCAACCGGAAATCAGAGTAAGCTAATCTGATGTTTCCGCCTCTGATTATTTGTAGCATAATATGGCACACACTTGTGATTTCATGATTAATCTCTATGACAAAGAAACGAACAGTTACAGATGTCGAAGATATTTATTTGAGTGTGACACATACGGGGCCGTGGTTTGTCATGAAAGTTACCCCATTTATAGTTGTATTTTTGTTTGCAAGATTCACTTTCACCTCTTATTCCTTGTTTGTGTTGGTCTGGCCTTGATTGTGATTGTCCTGCATTACCTTCAGTTTTGTATCATTAGAAGCTAAATCTAAGTAATGTATCAAATGTCCCTGGGAATTTTTTTGACCCATTTTGTATTTTGAGAAGAAATGTAGCACTTTTGGTTTCAAGTGGAAATATACTCTTATATGGATTTCATCATCAAGTCAGATGTGAGGGTTTTGGTTTTGGTACCAGTCAAGTTCCACTTGTCTTGGCTCGGTTTGAAATAATTTTATTCTGATTGTGATTCGAATGTTGTGCTTGGATGATGGTATTTTCATTCTTAGAAATTTATGCCAAATAGCCCTTTAAAATTCCAAATTTTGTGATATTTTTTGCCATATTCTTCTGTCACTTTAAAATTGTTAACACAAACACGATTTTGGTTAATTCTGGTGCAAATTTTGTTAGTTTGTCATGGTTATCAGGATTTGCTGCTGTGCATATTGATGGAGTTTGCATGCATCTAATAAATTGTAATCAATTAACTAAATTATGACTAAATTAACAATTTGAAAAGAATTAATCAAAATAGCAGTGTGTTGTGAAAATTTTGGTATTCTGTGGCTCAAATACGAGTATATGACTTCAAAATTATATAAGTTTTTTTTTCCTTAAACTATTTGGGAAAATGCATTTTTTTGATGCCCTCGCATATTTATTTATTTTTAACTTCCGTTTCCAACATTTAAATATTATTTCATTTTTCATATTTGTTTGATTTTGCTCCCCACATTATATTTTCTATATTTTGCCCACTTTATCTTTTACTCTCTTCCGCCCCACCATCAATTTTTTTCTGGATTTTATCCACTATACTTTTGTTGTTGAATGGGCAAAAATTGACATAAATAGTGTAGGGGTAAACATTTAAAGTGCAGGGGCCAAAACTATTTTCAACATCTTTATTTTGTTTTAAACGTATGAGCACGCTAAACACATTGGTAATTGTTTTAGGAAAATGTTGCACTAACATAGTACAATATAGGTGAGTAGCTTACTATACCACAAAACATATAAAAATGACAAATTTACCACAAAATATAATGATTTGATCGAAATACCACAAAATATAACACTTTAACAAAAATACCACATTTTTTTATCGGTCCTAATGTGAATAGTGAGCTGATGTGATGGGATTTAAAGTTTAATTCATGCATCACATATGTTTTTTAAAATTTTGATATTTTCGTTAAACCCCTAAAATTAGGGGTTTAATGAAAATTGAACAGTGTTATGGTCTAGGTTTAATTTTCGTTAAACCCTAAAAAATAAGGGTTTAATGAAAATTAAACCAAATTTCATTAAACCTAATCTTTAACGAAATTTTGTATTATGGTATAAATAAGTTGTGTGTATATATATATCGCATTATAAATAAATTATCAATATATATATATTTATTTATTGTATGATGATATTATGAAATACAAATGATATGTAATTATAATAAATGATAAAAAAATGAAACACTATTAATCAGAACCTAATTGGAAATGATTGTTTGCTTTCTCAAATAATGTAACTGTATATTTTATTTTTTTACTTGGAAATTAATATTTGTAGGGTTTAACGAAATTTAAACCATAATTTTCATTAAAACCTTTTTTTTAGTGTTTAACGAAAATTATAGTTTAAGTTTCATTAAACCATAAACAATACGGGTTTAACGAAAAAAAAACCCTATTTTTCGTTAAGTCCTATTTTTTGGGTTGATTTTCGTTAATTTAGGGTTTAACGAAATTTAAACGATAATTTCGTTAAACCCTTATTTTTTAGTGTTTAACAAAAATTATGGTTTAAGTTTTGTTTAGGGTAGGTTTAACGAAAAACCCTAATTTTCGTTAAGCCCTACTTTTTAAGGATAATTTTCGTTAATTTAGGGATTAATAATTTTTAGGTTTTAATGAAATTTAAAACCCTAACGAGAATTCGTGAAACTTACAAATTTAGGGTTTAACGAAAAATTAGTTTCGCTTTTGACTAATTCATGTTTAAAATTGGCAAATTTTTCGTTTAATAGTATTTTTTAAAATCTTATTTAATGTCCCTGATTTGATTGTTAGTTACACCAAATAGTATTTCAATCCCATCAGCTCAAAAGTGGTCAAAATTTATGGTATTTTTGTAACTTTTTTATATAAGGTGGTATTTAGGTACATATGTTATTTGAGGTGTTAGAATTGTCAAAAACTATTACATTTTGTGTACAGCAGGCTATTTCCTCTTTGGACCAATACTTACAGTTATAGTGGTAGGTAATTCAGTTTTAATTTTTCCATGTTTTGTCAACCACCTCAAATCACCTATTTCATGAGTTTACACCTAATAGTGCTCTACAATGACCCATATTTAATATTTATACAAGTATTAACATTATTCAGTGCAAAACATTAAACTCATACACAATTTATTTATTTATTTTTTCAAATTTCAAATTCTCTTCTGTACATCCAAATAATTACTTCCCATTTTAAAATTGGTCCCATTTGACTGGTGAAATTTCATTAAATAAAATAAAAGGGAGTAAAAATATTTTAGATTAGGATGGTAATAAATTATATGAAATTTTGGTGTGGTTTAAGGAAATTTAGACAAGAGTACACTTATTTGTTCAAATGTGAAGTTAGATAAACTTTTACGTTTTCTAGCGTTGATGAACAAAATCATTAGTACACATAAATAGAAAACTAGTCAAAAACTTTATATAATATAAGCTCTTTGCAGGACATATATTTCACAAGTGTGTAGTGAAAAATATGTGTAATTAGGTTTTTCAAACAATCACTAGTTAGTTAAAATACTTTTCTATGGACAACTAGCTTAAAAGTCTGTAGCTGATGGTATATACTTGACTTATCCTGAAATGAAAAATATTGAGGGGTCTAATTTTACCTTACATTTCATAGTCATTATCAATATATTTAAAACAAATTTCTAACAAATAACGAGACACAAGATTACATTGAGAAATTGTATAACTCTTTTGTTTTTTCTAACTCATTCCATCTTTATGTCTGACAAATTTGGGGATACCAATTGCAACCCCTCAGAATTGTTACAATATTGTAAATTGTGAAATGTGCCTCAATGAATTGATGTGTACATCTAGTGAATCACATTGGTTGTACCCAGAGGTAGTCAAATACTTTAAAAGGTCCCATGAGAAAAAAAAAAAAAAAAATTGGACCATTTATTTTATATGATATGGAAAAGATAAAAAATAATAAAAATTAATTTTAGGAAGATAATTTCTTTATAATCTAATGATAATATTTCCGATTATTTCACAATAAAAGCTGCACAAGTTGTAGTTTTAATAGTACATGTGTATATTTTTGTGCGTGTATATGTATTATAATTGTATATCTATCTCACATGATTAAAAACACACCTAGCAATTAAAGGGTACTTAATCGATAAAAATGGAAATTTGTGAGGTTTAGAGTTAATTCTTGTTGGGGTAGAGATCCACGGAATTTATTGGTGAGCATCTTGAACTTAATACTATATTTATCAATTAAATTTATGGTTCACCAAATATGATTGCATAAATACTACATTTAGTGAAATATATTATCACATGCATTTTCCATTTTGAATGTGTGTTGATAATGATATGCATCTCTATTCTCTCTATGACTCTCTAAATTTTGCTCCAACTGTCTATTTGTAGAAATTAAACACCTTTTCACATCTCTTTCTACACTCCTTCATTTAAAATCCCTCTCTCTCCAAATGGTTCACACTTTTATTTATTTATTTAGAAATCATATCATCATCCTTAATTAATTTAATTCAAGATGTATCTGGTGATAGTGATGTCATTATAATTATGTGTCGTATTCTAATTGAAAAAACTTTGAAATTGATGACCCACATGATTACAAATAAAGATTTGTTTTGTAATTGAAATTTGGCCCAAAATTCGGAATTTTTATATAATCAACCCATAAAAATGTAGTATACAGATTCACCTTTAAAAAATGAAGAGAAAGAGATCTACTTGACACAAAATTAAAAGTGCATTAACCCAATTCAAAATAAAAATATACTAGAGACCTACCTGAGAAAATCTTAATAGTAGAGGGGCCCACCCAGCTCAAAATATAATTTTCGTAGCATCATTAATATACAGACAATATTGTCCAGCTCTTTGGTAGATGGCAACGTTTTCAATAACATTTGTTTGTGTGCAGTTACTATTATGGCTCTCAGTATGGAGTGTTGTGTTGTTGGATCCAACGCTTTTTTCTTTTTCTTTTTTCCCTAAATTCTGTAATACCACAACATTATTCTTTATTTATATAAACTCTTAATGTCATCTAACAAAATTTAAGGTTGCCTTTTAAATATTGGTTTTTGTGGATGTAAGGAAAAGGGACAGATAGAAATAAATTATTCATATAAAAGCTGGACCGAGCCAAAACCCATACTTTATTTTTAATTCCTTTTTTTGTATTTTAATTTTATGTTTTATTTTATTAACATGCATCACTTGTGCAATGGTGATTTTATACTCTAAGCTATATGCGACAATAATAAAACAAAAATTAATCAAACAAAGTACAATAAAAGAAAATAGATGTTTTGAATTCAAAATCTAACATCTGCATTACCATTAAGTAGCTATCTAATTAACTCCAATTATAGATAAAGAGGTAGGGATGAGTTTTAAATAATGTGTTGAAATTGTATAGATGTAGCTGTACAAGAAATCATGAAATACTAGATATGATATAGATTACAAAACAATATAAAAAATGTGGAAATTATGATGGGAAGTTTAATTTATGCAATGATCATAAAAATGATCATGATATATTTTCTTTTTAGTTTTCGAATTGGACTCAGACATCAGCATTGATTGGTCAACAACTCTTTATTAATTTTTAATAATGCTTAGATTTATATAGATGTCTTCTCCCCCTCCCCCCAACCCACCCACCCAACCATTTCGGCAAGCATGTAAATATAAGTAACTATACATAACACAAATATTATCCAATTGTGATAAAAACATTGTTACTAACGTCTTGTTATATTTGAATAATAGAATATAGAAATGTAGAGAAGGAACACAAAAAGATGAAGAGAATAGTTGTGTATTTCATTCATTCTAATCATGTAAATTCATAGAATTAGAAGTGAAACTCAAATTAAGGTCATATTAGAAAATCTATCAAGTAGTGTACATGCTTTTATATTTACAACTCGTTCTTGGACATTACCATGTGATATCTATACTTCACTAAAACCTTGCTAGAAAAACTCAGAGTACATGACACATATGTTCTTATATGTTGCATTTAACTGAACCCGATGAGAAACAGAATAAAAGTTTGTCAAGTCCATTGGTCTTTAAGACTTGATCTTCGAGATTATTTTGAAGTTGTCGCAGCCCACAAATACAACATTCTAAGCTTATGAATTCCCTTACCCTAAACATATTGTTTCAAAAACACAAGTGAGAAATAGATATAATCATATTCTAGTAGATTTTCATTATGAGTTGTAGAGTGGCTAAAACTGAGTACTAGAGTTGTAGAGTACAAAAGAGGCTAAAAGAAATCTATCAAGTAGTGTAGTTGTGTCTTTGTAAACAGAAAATACAGGCAGGCTTTTGTAGGTGTGTTTATATACAAATTGTATGATTACGGAAAAAAAAAAAAAAAAAAAGAGTAATATGATATATGATCGGTTATGAGGTCTCCAACTGTTAGCATTTAGTTTCACCATTAAATGCCACTTTTCCCAGTTGGGATTTCTGTGTCATTAAATACTACACCTCCCTCTTTAAACTAAGGATGTGGTATTTCCTTTCTTCATCATCATCTGCTGTAAATCAAGTATTTATCTACACACATATCTGCTTCTTACATACACAGAGAATAAGGCCTACCACTGAAAGCCACATCAAGAGTGTGTATTGTGTTTGAGGTTTTAGTGTGTGTGTGTGTGTTTGAAGCCTCACAATGGCTTTGGTTGGTGGTGGTGGTGAATCTGCATCTAATTACTTTTGCTTATTTCTATTTATCAGTATCACCACTGTGCTCACTTTCTGTCAAGGTTTCTTCTTCTCTCTCTCACACACTTATGAGTTATGACTTAATGTATAAATTAATGATAATGGAGGGGAGAATATAATGCAGGCATGCAGGATGATCCTCCGGCGGAATTCCGGTACCCTTTCATCAAACCGGCGAGCTCATACTCAGCGCCGCCGTCCTCCGCCGCCTCGTGGCCGGTGCAGGAAGGGGGAGAGCGGGCCTACGACTACATAATAGTGGGCGGGGGGACGGCGGGGTGCCCCCTCGCGGCCACGCTCTCCCAAAACTACACCGTTTTGCTGCTGGAAAGAGGGGGAACGCCATTCGCGAATTCGAACGTCTCCTTCATGGAGAATTTCCATATAACTCTGGCGGACATCTCCGATACGTCGGCGTCGCAGATGTTCATCTCCACCGATGGAGTGTTCAATTCTAGGGCTAGGGTTTTGGGCGGAGGTACCGCCATCAATGCAGGATTTTACACCCGGGCAGGCACAAGGTACAACTCTATTTTTGTCAATATATGTAGATATAGATGTGGCTCTTTTTTCTAATGTGGCATTACAATTTTTTTTTTATTGTTAATTTTATGTGTTATTTCTATTGTTTATTTGACCTTTAAAATTAAAGTACTTACTTAAAAAACTCAAAAGTATAATAAAATCAGAAATTTTTTTATAAGAAAACCTGAATTATTAAAAAAATATCTGAAAAAATTGCTTGAAATAATAGTAATAATAAATATGATCAAATTTAGACCGTGTAATGGCACCGATTTTAAAGCTTTTAATGTATGGGATCATAATATAACTAAGATTTCAGTTTAGATATAAATATTATATTTAGGACTTTAAAAAGATGGTGATAAAATCATGCTCAACTGAGTAAATGGTTCATCCTTTCCATAATTGTTGTAAATTGTACTAGTTTCTTTAATTAATCATCCTCTCGTGTATTTCAACTATTTCCTTTTATCCTGATTTGTTTAACCATTATGGCAACTAGCATGCTGAGAAATGAAACACTAGTACTGTTATTGAATATGATTGTACATATTGGTGATGAAATCTTGTGAATTGCAGGTTTATCAAGAGTGTAGGTTGGGATGCAGAGCTGGTGAAGGAGTCGTATCCCTGGGTTGAGAAGCAAATCGTTCACCGGCCAGAGCTTGGTGCATGGCAGAAAGCAGTGAGAGATGGGCTATTAGAGATTGGGATTTCACCTTTCAATGGATTCACATATGATCACAAATATGGAACCAAAGTTGGAGGAACCATCTTCGACAGATTTGGTCGTCGCCACACTGCTGCTGAGCTTCTCGCCTCTGCTAATCCTGCTAAACTCCGTGTTTTGGTCCATGCTACAGTTCACAAAATCGAGTTTGACACCACAGGTACCTCCAAATTCAGTAATTGTATACCTCTCTTGTGAAAATGCATATATTTCTTTCTTATTTTCTTTGGTTTAGTTCAAATAGAAACTTGAAATTAAATCAGTGAAGAGTCAATTCATAAGAAATCTGCTACCCAAAGTTAGCTATATTTCATTTTTTCACACATTAAATGGCAAAAATTTGATCTGTGATCACCTGTTTAAGACATGGGACATTAGTCTTGATTCTTTGCATGAAATCAAACACATTTATGATAAACTTCAGCTTAGGAAATGATGTTATTCTAACTTGTAATATAACAGGGCAAAAACCAAGGGCAGTTGGAGTTATCTTCCAAGACGAAAATGGGATGAAACACAGAGCCGTTCTGTCAAAGAGAGAAGGAAGTGAAATCATAGTCTCATCAGGTACAATTGGGAGCCCGCAACTGCTGATGCTGAGTGGGATAGGCCCGAAAATTGAGCTGGAAAAACTGAACATAACAGTACTAGTTGAGAATGAGAATGTGGGAAAGGGCATGACTGATAATCCCCTCAACACCATCTTCGTCCCCACAAACGGGCCAGTGAAGCAATCTCTGATACAGACAGTTGGAATTACAGAAAAGGGAGTTTATATAGAAGCTAGTAGTGGTTTTGGACAGTACAAAGATAGCATTCATTGGGACCATGGAATTGCTTCTGCTGAGGTAAATAACTTAACTACTGTTAAAACGAATGTTCGATTCAATAGTCGGGATGTCTCTTCGACCTTCACTTGCTCGATATAGTGCATTTCTTGAGCAGAGAAATCTCTGTCTCTCAAGATTTGTTGAAAATAAGACAGAATTTTGTCTTTTAAGGTAGTAATATCTGTCTTTTTATATGTCAAAATGACTATGTATCTAATGTTAGATTTTGTGGTATAAAATCAGATAGGCCAGCTATCAACAATCCCTCCAAAGCAAAGAACACACGAAGCCATTCATGCATACAAGAGAAGCAAAAGAGACCTCCCACACGAAGTGTTCATGGGAGGTTTCATCCTAGAGAAGATAGCTAAACCTCTCTCAACAGGTGAAATCAACCTCAACAACACAAACATCAACGACAACCCTTTGATCACATTCAACTACTTCACACATCCATCCGATGTGGCGCAATGTGTAGACGGCATACGCATCGTTGAGAAGCTCGTAAAGTCCAAGAACTTTGCCAACTTCACACAGTTGGACAAAGAAACAGAGGAGAGGATACTGAACATGAGTGTGCAAGCAAATCTTAACCTCATACCTAAGCATACAAATGACACCAAGTCATTAGAACAGTTTTGCAAAGACACTGTTATTACAATCTGGCATTATCATGGAGGGTGTCAAGTGGGGAAGGTAGTGAGTGATGACTATAAGGTTATTGGGGTTGATAGGCTACGAGTGTTGGATGCATCGACGTTTTATGATTCTCCGGGGACTAATCCTCAGGCGACGATCATGATGATGGGCCGGTAAGGTTTTGGTTGTTTGTTATAAAATTCATGTGATCATAAGATGTTGTCTTGAAGTTTTAGGAGCTGATTTGTAATGGAAAAATGCAGGTACATGGGAGTGAAGATGTTGAGAGAGAGATTAGGCAAAGCAGCTGGAGTATGACTCATTAATATTCAGTTTGTGTTTAATATTTTAGAGAAGATGTTTGACTAACTTTTACATGACTTCTGTTGCTAGCTAGCTGAGACAGGGATTTCAGGAAATGAAATTGCTAAATTAAAGCTTGAATTATCTCTTCTGATATTATTGTTTTAAGTCCATTAATCCTGCTTCATGGACACTTGTTATGTATTATCTAGCCTTTTTAGTTTTTATTTTATTTTATTATGTTCCATTTTCTTAATTGGATACCAGTGTAGAATGAATTAATGCTGTGGTTTACTTTTTATATATGGCATATCCTACTTTATAAGTTTAAGGAAATGGAATTTAAAAATTGTATTGCGATAATTGTTTCAATTTCGAAACTATTTTTCCTTTTCCATCCAATAATAATTTCCAAAATAATTAAGTTTTGAAAGAAAAAAGAAAGTGCTTGCTTTCTCTCCATCCCTTTAAAATTGTATCAAAATCATTGATTAATCTTTTGTGAAAGGAATTATGAGGCAAAAAAAACCTCAATTGCATATTTAATCTCACTTTTTTAAGTCTCACTGATATAAAAAAATGTAATTTTAAAAGTTAATTAAAATAGATAAACTAGAAATACAACCAAATATATGTAATTTTAACTATAATATACCCATAGGACATGAAAAAAATGATAAAAAGGATAATCCCATTTGATAAAACTTACTACTAGAGATTGTAGAGTACAAAATAGGCTAAAACTGACTTTTTGAGTCATAGGAAAAGGTTCAAAGCCATCTCTTTATTTATGCTACTTTCACTTCATAAAACCTTAATGGTAGTGACAAAAAGTAGTTGGCTTCAATTATTTGTTTCATTTATTTAGGGTTGGGCAAAAACTCAAATTATACTCAACTAGGACTTGACCATTGAGGTAATAAGTTACACAAAATTTATTCTTAAAATAATTTTGGAGTTTACCCAAATTGATCAATTGGGCCTATTGTATGTGATTGGTGGGCCCATAAAAGAACCCCAAACAAATATATTTGTTAGTGGGCCAGTATTGGCTTGCTAAAAAATAGGAATTCTTTACTTGAGCCTTGAGGTGTGCAAATAAATAAATATATAAATAAAGGGTGCGGCTATCCGCACCCCACACGTTGCTAAACACACCCCAATTGTGTTGTTACTGTTCACATGTGATGTGAACAGTAACAACACAATTGAGGTGTGTTTAGTATTTTTGGGGGTGCGGATAGTCGCATCCATAAATAAATTGTATTACTGTAATGAATGTCGAGTAGGACATCATTTTCTTTTTTCTATAAATGTCCTGCTCCAACTATTGATCGATCAAGTTGATAATTTTTTTTTTGTATAATAGTAAATAGTTTTCATTTAGTAAATAGGAAAAATAATCAAATTTTCTCAAAGTTCAGTTTTTCTTTAATATGTGTTCTAATTATTAATTTTAGGAACAAATAAGTCAAGACGTTTTATAAATTTCAAGCCCACATGTAAAATTTTGAACTAGGGACCCTAAGATAACAAATATTCATTAATTTTTGTTAAGGTTGTATTTGGATTGAGTGGTTTGAAATGAACATACTTCAAATCTTCACAAATTAGAATCTATTATAAATCAGTTTAAATTGTTCCAAAATTAATACAAAATGAAAGTAATGAATTTCGAATTCATATTAATCCAAACATCAATCAATGAATTTATTATCATTGTTCCTAGAATTCTTTAACCCAAACACCACCCAAAAAATAAATTTAAGAAATGAGCGATAATCTTCGAAATTATAAAGAAAACGAAAAAAGAAAAAAAAATCCCAATAAATATTCGGATAAGGATGTTTTATTTTTCTTAGTACTGAAACAATCTCATTATTAAAGGAGCGTATAATTAAAGCTAATTAATATGCTAAGTAGGTGGAATTAAATGTTAATACGGTTCAATTAAAGTTGGAGATGATGAGACATAAATGGAATTGAATTGGCCCATCTTTTTCTCAATATTTTCAGTAATTGTTTGGAAAAATGCAAAGCAATTAGTTAGGTGATGAATGGTGTAGGGTTTCTCTCCCACTTACTTTCATTTGTGCCACCACTGTTTATTTCCAAACACATGGTATATGCCACTTATAAGGTTGTAAAACAGTCGAGTTTTAAATAAATTATTGGTGAATTTATTTAAATTTTTATTGAATTTTACAAAAATTCTTCAAAATTCGTCTAATTATTAGCTATATAAAATATGAATTATGATTGAAAAGTTCTGCAGTTTGTACACTAAGATTAGGATCTTAATGAACAATTAAAAAAAAATATATCAAATTTATTTGCTACTTTGGGCTAGGTTGTGTTTGAATTGACTGATTTGAAATTCATAATAATAAATTTATCGGTGATGTTTGGATATATATATATATATATATATATTTTATTCATTACTTCCATTTTTAGCAATTTGAGTGGATTTAAATATGAATTATAATTTGGATAGATTTGAAAATATTTATTTCAAATCTTGTACTTCAAATTACTGAATCCAAACATAGCCTAATAAGTTTTTATTTAATGTGAAGTGTTGAGTATGAATTTAATTTTATAAAACAAAATGTTTAATTTAGGATTGTATTTGGATTGAGTGATTTAAAATGAATGTGTTAAAAATATATCAAAATTGTTAAAAAAAAAAAAAAAAAAACTAGCTCAAAATGTAAATGATAAAAGTCGAATACATTTAAATCCAAACATCACCAAACTACAATAAATTCCAAAATTTTCTTCTGAGTCCTTCTATCCAAACACAACCTATTTATTTGTGAGTTGTAGTGCCAAACATGATTATTCAGGTGTGATACTCCATTACTTGATCTATATCCAATGACTCGTTCAATGAAATATACATTATACGGTTATACATTTATATTTGTTATTCATCTTCAATTATATAGTTGATTCAGTCTCTAATTATATTTTAAAAGATAAGATTGTTTCACTAAATTTAAAAAGGGAAAAATATGTCCGTAAATTTTAGCAATTAACATTTTGAAATTAAATTACACATGTTATAACAACCCGAGGTCGAGGACCTTGAGGATATAAATTATTTTCAATCCATGAACAAATAAAATCAATTGTGTTTTGTAGGTTATGAGTTAATTCACGATTCTATGAGAGTGGTAAGTGATTTACAGAACACTTTGATTTTTTTCTTAAGGAAATTAATTCAATATATATTCAAGGAAATTGTAAGTGATTAGTTCCAAATTTATCTTTTAATGGTTTTTAATAAAGAGTTGTCTTTGGAACTAGCTATAGCAAAATGGTAAAACGTCGAAAAGGCAAAAATAAGATGGACCCCATTGTAGGTGAGCTGGAAACATCTTTTTAGGTTCAAATAAAAATACTCTTATTAGTTGGATTCACGTTACCAATTTTATACTATTTTTCTCAATAGATTAATTCTTTTAATTTTTACAATAAACGAATTTTAAAAAAGATATAACTAAATTAGAATTTTGTTAATATCTGATGAAAATTGACTCAATTAAAATCTCAACTTATTACATATATATATATATATATATATATATTAATAATCTCATCAAGTTTTTATTTTTTATTTTTTTGTCATCAAGTAATTTATGTATTTAAAAGGCTAGAGTTATTAATTGTAGGAATGATCCAATAATAAATAAGGTTACTTGTTCTTTAAAGACAGTATACCAAAAAACTAATAGATGACAAATATTTTTTATATAATATATATACTAATATTTATATGAACTTGTATTCTAAGAAAATAATTTTTTTATATAAACTTGCTACTCCTATTAATTATAATTAGGCATTAGTTAAACAGTCTCTCTCTATCATCACTTTGGTGGTGTTATATTCTTCTGAAACCCACCACCTTCCGTTAGTTAGGCTTCTCTCTCTAAACCCCAAATTTTCTCTCTCTACACATGACAGACAGGGTGTATCCAGCAACAAAGCCAACCGCCAATGGCGGTGCCGCCCCCGCCGCACCTAACGGTGTCGCTGCTAACCCAGCATTCCCGGTAAACAAAGCTCAGCTCTACAACGCCACTCGTCCACCCTACCGTCCTCGGCCTCCGTCGAGGCGCGGCCACCGGAGAAGCTGCTGCTGCTCTATATGTCTCTGGACAACTCTCCTCATCATCCTAATCCTCCTCCTCGCCGCCATCGCCGGCGCCGTATTCTACGTCCTCTACCGCCCTCACCGACCGTCGTTCTCCGTCGCCTCTCTCCAGCTCTCCAAATTCAACCTCACCGACACCGCCGTCACCTCCGCTTTCAACGTCACTCTCATCGCGCGCAACCGTAACAGTGCGATTAGCTTCTTCTACGACCAAACGTCGGTCAAAATCCTCTCCGGCGATGTCGACATCGGCGACGGAAATTTTCCTGGATTTACGCAAATTAAAAAGAACGTGACAACTCTGAAAACCGTGATTTCGAGCTCGAACTCTCCGATTGTGGACGGAACTGACGTTTCGGCGCTGAAATCTAGCGTGAAGAGCAAGAATTTGCCACTGAAGATTCAGTTAGACACGAAGGTGAAGGTCAAATTTGGGAAAATCAAAACGAAGAACCTGAAAATTAGGGTTACTTGCGATGGAATTAAGATCTCAATCCCCACAGGCAAAACGGCGTCGGTTGCATCAACTTCGAAAATGAAGTGTAAAGTTGACCCGAGAATTAAGGTCCTAAGATGGACAATTTGAGAAAATTCATGAAGGAGGTGTGAAATTATTTTTTCTTTGTGCAAAAAGAATATTTCGATTTTTTTTCAATTTACTTTATTTTATTTTGTTGTTTTTGACATATGATTTAGGAATGTTTAATTGTCAGATATACACGTATTAATTAATTGGCATTTCTCATAATCTCTTTGTTAAAAATCGGTTTGGTTGAAAAATATTATATTTATTTTCGCCGTAATAAGTTAAATCTCATCATCTTATTATAAGAACTTTTGGGTCGAATTTCTAAGTTTTATCTATTAATAATTTATATTAAAAATTGCGTACTTGGGGTTGACTTGTATTCAATTTACCATACAAGTTTGAGCCTTTAATTGCAAATTAGTTTGGCATGTAATTAGGGGGAAATTCTATTCCACATTTACACTTACATTCGTATTACCACGTTACCTTCACTTCATCTTGAAATGTATAACATATGACCTTCTAAAAAGAATTTGCAAATTATGTTTTGGGATACTTATGAAAATGTCTGAAAAATAATTAGGGTCTGTGAGATGTGAGATGAAGCTCAATTTACAACATTTAAACGTAAATGATAGCATTTTAATTTGATAATAAGATATAATAATATCATGGAGCCCCATGTAAAATAAATAAATAAACATCAATTTTAACAAAATTATAAATAATATCAATATATTAACTTAATTACTTCGGGATTGAAAATACCAATATTGATAAAAATATCGAAACTTTGATTATATGAAAATATCGATATCATAAAAAATTTGAAAAAATAACAAAATATAAATAAATAAAATATATATATATATATATCACAACTTTAGAATTCTGCATTGCGATTTTAGAAATATTATAACAAACATTTTTACATGCGTTTAATTTAAAATATTGACAGATTGAAATGAAGAAAATATCAGTTGGTGAGTTGCAATACTAGTATTTGTGAATATAGCTCAAACATAGAAATGGATGTAAGAGTATATTACATTTAGCCATCCAGTCTATGCGGTTTTTTTTTTTTTAACTTCATATCTATATGCTACCAATTTATCATATGAACATATAAAGTGTAGCTTCTGTCACTAAGAGCAAATTATAAACATTGATTGACACGTATGTGTACGTCTATGATTTGTTTGAATTGACAAAATAAAATAAATTGTAAAATTTATGAGACAAAGTGTAAATATTTAAACATGATAAAGTAAAATGTGAGATCGTGTATCCTTAAGATGAGTTAAAGTTTTTACCCTTAATTTAAATGAAATAAGCAATAAAAAAGTAAATATTAAAAAAATAGATGATATAATATTTTCTTTCACATTGAATAGAAATTTAAAGAAATTGAGAGGAAAAACAGTATAAAACATGTTACATGTGTAAACTTTACTCTCATATTAAATAAGGAAAACCACAAAACTTATATAAAGCGGTCTTAAAAATAGTTATCGTGAGATAGAACTTTATGAACAAAATGTGTATTGTAGAATATGAGTTGCGGGTTGACATAATTAAATTTGTAAAACGATCTCACAAAAATTATATACTCAAATAATCAAGTAAAAGAAGGGAGAAATGCAATATAAAAACTAAATACTAAAGGAAACCATGGAGTATTTCATTTTTTCTCACACCTCAATTAGGAATTGAAAGAAATTGACTGTGAAAACTATATAAAACATGTTAAAAGTAAAGATTGGTCTCATAACGGATAACAAGCAAGATCATTATGTTTATTAGATAAAAAATTATCTAACAATTTGTTTGGAATGAAATATTATTGGAATCCCCCTCCCCTAACTAAATATTATGTGATATAGTGTCTACTTTATGCACACATAAACTCGCACTATGCCTAAAATAAGTCATACATATTAATTATTATCCATGGTATATACTAAATATATTATACAATTCAAAATATTATTGACTCTTTCTTTGTTAAACAATAATATTTTTTAAAGTAAGGTTGGTACATTTCAAAATAGTAAAAAACACTATTGAAAAATGATTTCAATGAGAAAATGTTGGAGGGAAAGAATGGCAGGTGGAGAGAGAACACGAAATCATGGGTGCGGTGTCGGTGGAAAATTTTAAATAAATGCAATATATCTTTGTTAAAATTAAGAAATTCTGATTTCTTTTTATGCATTATGAATTCTAATTGAAATTATACCTTATAAATGTTAATTAAAGTGTTCTTTTTCCTAATTATTATAGTTGAAGATTGAGATTTAAATGAATATTGTCCTAGCAGGAAAACAGCGTTTTTATTAAAAAAGAAATCAATATTGCTTGTATGCAAAGACATGTGGGCTGACAAATTCATTTGCCCATTAATAAAAAGAATTGAATTATGGTTGTCATGTGGGCTGCTTTCAATTTGTCAGATGTTAGCATAAAATAGAATAGAAGCTTAGGAATAACTAAGAAAAAGAACCAAAAATATTGTCTCCATGTGAATGAATATATGCTTTTCCCATTCCCTTAATTTGCTTTGGTATTTTTTTTCTTCTTATTTTATTAAAAAAACAATTTGCCAAAAAATATTAAGTCAATGTAACAATTGATTGATGTTTTAAGTTAAAAAATGATAATTCTGCACACGTGATTTTCGTGTGTGTATTTTTTCCTTGAGGATTAATTTCATTTTACTACATGCAATCAATTTTTATTTTGCATTTTGCAAAGTAAAAATTCATTTTCCGAATAGCAATCCAAAGTCCAAGATTTATATTGGTTTGCAATCTTCAACCATTTTCAAAACCTTTTTTCTTCCTCAGATTCCAATTTTAGTGAAAATTGAAAAAAGTTATTGATGGTGATTTAATGTTAAACATAGGAATATGTTCGTGTGATACACTTTGATCAGTATTTTCGATAAAATGAAAGAGTTTTGTTTAGAGTGAGTCTCATGTGTGGCGGCTGCATCATGCATGTGATCGAATTCGAGTGCAATCAATGAGCATGTCAAGTTGATATAATATTTGTGTATTATGTAATATTAATATGCATATATAAAATAGTAATGTTTGTCAAAATTATAATTTCTCAAAAGTATTACATGATAATATAATAGTATTACTTGTTAAAATTATAAATTTTAAAAAGTATTATACATAAATATTACTACATATGATACAAACAAAAGTATTTCACGATGAAAATAAAAAAAAATACTTGTCAAATTACAATCTATCAAATTATAATGCATAAAAGTATTTTGATTTGAAAATTTAAATAAATTTTATAAAAAATATTGGTAACAAGGTATTAATCTAACTTTTTTTTTTTAAAGGGTGGAAGAGGAAAATAAAGATTAGAGAAATTACGTTATTCAGGTCGAATTCTAGGATGGGTATCATTCGAGCTATACGACTCTTGGTTGTTTAATTCGAAACTGGCTAAAATTAATATTATCTTAAGAATATATTTATAACCATGTTATAGCTAACCCAAAACCGCTATGGTGATCCCCATTTGATATTCCAACTTATAAGTGAACTCAGCCCAATTGAATGAGCCCAAATTTCAATATCCATACTCATAAGTGAAACTGAGCCCAATTAGATGAGCCTAAAATTCAATATCTTTACTCTTAAGTGAAACTCAGCCCAATTAAATGAGCCCAAAACTATATACGTCGTCGTTTGCAGCTCGATTCTAGGAACTGAAAATCTAAAACATACAATCAGAGTAAGAACTAAGAAGGGGTGATTCCATTTCTGATTATTTCGTTGTTTACAATCAGAGTCGAGGTTCGGTTTTCCGATTATTTCGTTGTTTACTTTTTTATTTTTCCTAAGTTCTCGTGAATTTGTGAATTGTTTTGCTTCTTTTTAAGCTTACAGTAACAGTTTTTTTTTTAATTTTGTCATTGTTTTGTTTCGCCCCTAATTTACGCCATTGTTAGTTGATTTCTGCATTAGGAGGAACATATGTGGGAATATGGTTTTCTACATTCTTTTCTGCAAAGGGTTTTAATTTATTTATTTCTGATTTATGAATATCTTTTGATAGGTGCTAACTTGTTGATCAATGGTACTCTGCATGTTTGAGTATATATCTGAGTCCAACATTAAGGAGCTTTTCAATTTCATTGAATTCCCTTCCGATTTATTTGGTTAGAACTATTTGCCTGAATAATAAGATATCTTTGTTTATATTGTAATTCTTGTGTGTGATCGCATGCAAGCATAGAAATTGGTGGATTTTTTACCGTAGATAAAATAGTATTACGTTCAATTGGATTGATTAAAGTTGAGAAATACTTTGATTTTGAAGAAGATAGAAACTTTTAGTTACTTTTGTTAATGATTTGAGGTTATGGTTTACTTTCCTATGAATTGAATCATGATAGCATGGTTGTTTAGTGTAACCTTTTGAAGAATGCTGACATTTACGTATGAGAAACCAATTCTTGCATGAACTACAGTAGTAGCAAAAATCAAATCCTTTTGTCTGATCTATACTTCTATAATCATATGTGTGCTCTTTTGATTGTCTTCCTCTGGTTCTCTTGTAGTAGTTCTTTTGTGCAAAAGAAGATTCCTCTTATGCTATCTGAGCAATTCTCGACTAAATGTTGATTAGTTGCTCCTATAGACGGTTTTGATGTTGAGTCACATGAATCTGGAAGTGTGATCGACTCTCTATCTTGTATATGATAATGTTGAAACTCGAAGATATTATTAGCTAATTTGATTTTCTGTTGTGGTTAACAGAGCTAGTGGGCTGATCATGATTGGCTTCCATTTTGTTGAATTAACATATCAAGCATAATTTGAGTTTGGTCACATATTGTAGTACTTGCCATTTTGACTTAAGCTAAAACAAGCATTTTTAGTGAGATTGTAAGAGCCTTTGCATTTTTTTGAATACGGTCAAATTTATCACTATCATGAACTCAGATTTCTTGCTCTAGGGCAAGGCTGTTTCAATCTTCGACGTTTTTCTTGCCCCCAATGTATATCCCAGCTCCCATTTTCTTCACGATTCTGTTAGGAATATCTTGATCTAAGGAAACTTATATTAAGATTGGAATTGCAGGTATTATGCCTGTAAAACCTACAGTTGTATTAAGAGCCATACTTGTAGGAGGAATCGCTGCTTTTGCTAAGATCGCAACGGCAATGAAAGCTGCCGGTGGAGCGAAGATCGGTGCGGCCGCTGCTGCAATGACGGCCGCGGCTACAGCTGCCGTTTCTGGATCGAAACAGGAACCAAATAATCAATCTTCAAAATGATATCTTGAAGGTGAAAATCTTTTCCCCTCTATATATATGAGGAGGTTTTGGGAATGCTGAAACTTGCTTATTTCCTGTAATAAGAAATTTTAGCAGTACTTAGTTGAAAGACAAAAGAAGAACAATTGTAGCATAACAGTTTGGCAGTTTTTGGATCAGTTTGTTGTAATCTGCTAAGTAATAAAAAGTAGAAACATTATGAAATTTTGTAGCATTGATGACTCTTGATAAAAATCTGCCTTTGTAGATCCAGTTTGAGGTGTAGACAAATTGAGTTGAACTTGAACTGATAAAATACTGTTTAAGGTTGTTTAAATTGTTGTTTGAACTTGCCTAATTACCAACAGGGTTGGCTTTCGATTTGAACGAACTTTAAATTTTATCAAATTGAAGAAATTCTATTTTAATTCTTAATGTTGTAGTCATATAACGTTATCCAAATAAATTCTCAATAATTGAGCTCGAATGGAATATAATTTAAGTTTGGATAATGACCTTTTTATAGATAGAGTTCATGAATAAGTGATTGCTTAAAAGTTAATCATGACTAACAATTCTAAAATAAATTAGGCTACCTCTCCTTTTCAGATAATTAACAAGCTATCAATCAATTTCAAAAAATAATACAATTACAGCAATTACTTCAATTTGAATTAATATAATAATAGAAATCATTTAAATACCATAATTATGGTCGCAATCATCATCATCATTATGAAAGGTTCATATGAATTTGCTAATATGCAATAATTGTCATTCAATTAGACAATCAGAATCAAATGAATGCCACTCTTGTCTTGATTTCGTGACTGACGATTTTTGTTATCTTTCCTGACGATCAAATTCAAGCGTATAATTTGGTCGACAAAACAACTTGGATTGATGTTTTCCTCTTCTTAATTAGACCTCTATTTAAAACCATACGTGATCTTCTATTACACTTCATAATACATTTCATATTTTAAATTAATCACCACACGCCACGGATATCATATGGCATCACTAATTAAAATGTAGTGTGTATTAAATATCATGAAACATGAGATGTAATATCAAATGTAAGAGTTTTAGCCGATCTGTTGGCTTAGCGGATGTAGTATTGATAGGATAACTATTGGGATAAGACAGGGCCTAATCGAACATACTTGGTTTGGTGGTCCCATGCTCTGATCATGATGGTTAACTTCAATATTTATATAGTGAGATTCTTGTGAGATCGACTCAATAGGTTGGGTTCGTCCATAATGAAGATCTATCTAATAGAATTATATTCGATAAAACAATTTGAAATGAGTTTTTTTTTTAAATATATAAAAAGGGAGACAGGGTGATGGGCATGAAGTGATGAATTAATCTTGGGATTGAAAGAGAGTTGCATCCACATCAGGAATCAAAGAGCATCTCCCACTTTTTGTTTTTGCATATAAACAGCAAAATCTAATCACCTTTTATGTTTTTTCCCACTTACACATTTCAAGAGCCAAGAATCTTTTTCATTAAAGAATCCTATGCTTTCTTTTCGTACAACTGCAACCGTGCATTTTTTCACTTTTATTTATTTATTTTTCAAGTCAAATTCTTATTAAAAAACAAGACCCAGATACTTAAAAATGTACCTCTCTGATTATATCAAGATTTTCAGGTACTTTTCGTGTGATGTAAAACATTCTCTGCAACTTTTTCAAGATTACATATAAATTTGTTTTTAGGTTAAATTAAAAAGAGAAGGAATTTTTTCAGAGACAGATAACTTTTTTGCTTTCCATGGAGGTTAATGAAGAAGACATATGCATGTCGCCATCCTTGAAATGGTGTGATTCTCTTACACAGATTTATTATCTTAATTTAAAACTTTCCAATATGGTGCAATCTATGTAGGAAAAAGTGCATGGACCTCAATGCTACCTGCATTTATGTGGTCCTAACATTAGGTCATTTCTCACTAAACAATATCATCTTACCTGCATTAAATTAATTTGTGCTAAATTTATATAAATATATTTCTATCGAATTTCATGAATTGAAATTTTGTTGGTGCTAAACATTATGAATAATTAATTAAACTTATTCTTTTTAATCAAATTGGATAATATACATATCATTCGAAATAGGAAATAGGAAACTAAACTTATAGATTTTTTGTCTTACGATTATTCTATCTCAAGTTTTAGTATCCGTTTTATAATACAAGTTTAATTACAATTAACCAAAAACAGGAACTAAATAGATTAGCATGTTAAAGTGAGCAAAAAATTTAGATTAATTATCGGCGACACATTTTCCTTACACAATTTGATATAAAATATAAATTTAGTACTTTTCTTAAGTACCTTTTTGATACAATTAATAACCTATTTTAGTGACTATTTATGCAATTAACCCCTTAAACATTATCGGTTCGACTAAATGAAGTTAGTTTAATCCTTAATTCTATATTGTGTCTTCTTATCTAGTATTTTCTTTTATTAATAGTATTGCTCGATATAGTATGGTGTCCAAGGAAATCAAGAAAATATATTTAAGAATGTAGATCAAGTAAGAACTAATAATTATCTTTTTAAAAAAAAAGAATCTTTCCTATATCAAATCTAGTTATATTTAACCAAGTACAAAGAAAGTGATTATGATTGGCCATTTCTTCATTCTTTAATTTAATAAAAAAATTCTCTTGTCATGTAATTGGTTTAATTTTATTCTGTAAATCAGACCCCAAATAAGTAAATGAATGCTGCAACTTATATATTCAATAAAAAAACGATACTTTTTTTCTAAATTTGAAGACAATTTCAAGAGACATTATCAACTCTTTGAGCACCTCAATTTGTAGTTTTGTTTTTATAAACACATCAACTAGAATTAGAATAATTGAACAAGTAATATAAACACAACATCCAAGTAATACATGAGATGATAAAAAGATATGTATTATTATTAGCTAGGGTTTCAACTTTCAAGAAGAATTCTTCCCATTTTCAAGTAATGGAACTAAAGCTATAAGAGACTAAATGGACAAATATGAGCCAAAGACTGATTAACAAACAGGAAGGGAAACAAAAGGTCCTCAAAAGGGCTAATCTTGCCAAGATTTCTGGTTATGATTCTGATTTTCATTCAAGCAGTTGGTTAACCCAGTTATGCTTAGAATATCACTGTGAGACAAAGGCCTTAACCCCAAGAAATCCCTTGTCATCATGTTGTCTTCTTCATTGCTTCTGCTAAACTGACCATTAGTTGCATGGATATCATCTTTCTTTGAATTCAAGATTTCTCCAAATGCCATGTCATCAAACGTTGACCCTTCAAACCCACCATTGCTCATCATCATCATCTCATGCAACAAAGAAGAAGGATTGGTATGGCCACCTAGTGATGCAGCTGTGTCTGTGCTACCACCTGTTACTGCAGCTTTATTCCCATATGAAGCCAAGCTATGGCTAAACTCATCACGTGAGGATCCAAAACCAGCTGTTGAGCTGTGACCACTGGACACGTGAGCACCTTGGTGGGGCCTGATAAACAAACCGGTGGGTGATGGGAATTGGGGGATACCACCACTGCTGCTGGATTTTGAACCCATGGATGCTGCTTTCTGCAGCAATGCCGTGGCGGAGATCTGCGGTGGCGGCGGTGGGTGGTGGTGGTGGAATAGGGTGGTGGGCCCTAGAGTATTGCTAGGGTTAGGGTTTTGACCCTGATGATCATCTTGTGAGAAATCTTGGTTTTGATTGAAATCTTGAAAGATTAGTGATGGGGTGGTGGTGGTGGTGAGATCAATGGGTGGTGCAGTGATTGGTGAGCAAGATAGCCATGGTGGAATGAAGCTGCTTTGTTGCTCTTTCTTTATTGGAAATGGCAGATTGGTATTGAATTGGGATTGATGTGGGTCTAAGTGGATGGTGCTAGTACTGTTTGATCTTGCATTTTCTTGTGCTAGAGCATCACAAAAGGCTCTATGTGTAATGAAACTATCTCTCCTGCCAAAATAAAAAAATAAAAATTGAAACTTTACATAAATCAAGAATATTCAAGAAAACACACACCACACATAGTAAATAAATCAAGGGGTTTCGAAATTTCATATCATATTTTCTTGAAAATTAACTAAATATGTTTGCAATCAATAAACAGGCAGAGTTTTATGAAGACAATAATTAACTGAATTAATTACCTGGAAAAAATGGTTCCACAATCACATCTATACTCTCTAGTACCACAAATTTTAGAGTGGGCTTTCCAATCAGATTGAACAGCATATTTCTTGGAGCATTTGTCACATTTCCACTTCTTCTCACCATGTTTTCTGAAAAAATGTTTCTTGATTCCAGTGAGATCTCCCAAAGCCCTTGATGGGTCATGATGAACACAGCTAATTTCTGGGCAAACATACACTTTCTTTCTAACTTCTTTGCTTGTTCTCTGCTTCAATTTCCATGGCAGATTATGCCCTCTTCTGTGAAGCTGCAGATTCTGGTCTCTTTGAAACCCTTTGTTGCAAACTTCACACACAAATCTGTTGGTTGCCAAAAGTGTCCTCGGTGATAATGCTATAACTTCTGCACCAGGCTCTATTCACACACAGTGAATTACATATACATTAATTTTTTCTTGAAAATAGTAATAATTAAATATTGAATCAAGAATTGTACCTGGATGGCCTGGTTGATTTCTTTTCTTCTTGGGAGGGAGGGTGTTGGTAGAAGAAACACTTGGTTCATTACCAGATGCAGATGTCAAATTGGACATGTTTTCTTGATCTGTAGTATGTTGTCCACTTCCTATACTTTTAATCATCTCTCTCTCTCGCTCTATAGCTAGAAATTGGATGTAGAATAGGCCAACTTGAGAATGGAGCAGCTAATAAGATGAGCAAAGGGAAAATCTTGAATTAGGTAGATGTTGAGGAGTTATGTTAGATATTTGAGATCTAAAGACAAAAATATATAGCAACCTAGTAAAAGCTAAAGTAGGTGAAAATAGAATCAGGTGGAAGTGGGAAAAAAAACTACTTTTAATTCTTTCTCATATAGGTTTTTTGTTGGTTTCTTTCAAACTCTCCAAAACCTGTTTTCTCTTTCTTGAAAAAACGAATATCATCTATAAGAGAGAGAAGAGAAGAAGGAGAAAACCCAATTTTACCTTGATGATGAATCCAGACTAGTACTGGGTTTTTCTTGATAAAATCTAATAATAGCTAGCTAGGCATGCATGTAAGAACAAACAAATGAAACCATCTTCAATTAAGTGTTTTCTCTCTCTAGTTAGTTTGTTTTAGGAGAGAGAAAATGGTGAGATGTGGATGAGAAGAATCATAGAGGCAGAAAAACAAAATACAGCCCGACGGCTAACTCTGACCTCCAACTTTCTGTCTTTACTTTTGTTTTCTTCTGCAAACCCCATTTTAATCACATCTTTCTTTCTTCCACTTATCTCCCTTTTTTAATTTACATTTTTCGAATCATTTCCTAATAAGAAATATAAAACAATTATGATATATCAAATGTAAATTAAATTATAGTAGATATATTTCATCTGCCATTCCTGCCACCTTTAATTCTCTCTCATGAAGTATGTTTTTTGTGTTCATCAATATACTTCATGGGAATTGATTTTTTATTTTATTTTAGAGAATATATACTTTATGTGCATCGATGATATTATAATTATATATATATATATATATATATATATATATATTGATAAATAAACATGATTTTTTTTTAAGGTTAAGGTATGGTTTGTGGGCACATTAATATAATAATATATACTCACTGTTGTGTGAGAGATCTAATTTATTAATTTCATATTTTATAATTTCAAATGGATCATCACATTATCGATGATCATATTAAGAATTAGTTTCCAGTGAACATTTTTACATTTTCGATATTAATTATGAGTAAATAACAGTGTGATATGCATAGAAAGTTACATGTATAAATAGCAAATTAAACTATCCTTATTTATCATTATTGAGCAAATATCGGATGTTTGAATTATTCTATCTATGCGCATGTGACCTGTGTTTCACATTGTCTTCCTGGGCTATATGAAGAGGTCATTTAATTTATCTGATTTATTTTATTTTTTTGAAAAAATGATGTCTGATTTACTAAAAGAAAGAAAAGTGTACCTAACTAAGAATAACTGACGTGTTGAAATGTTTTTATATATTTTAACGATTTGATAGTAACAATTTGAATTACTTTAAAAATGGAAACAAGTGATTAGGAGAAGAAATAAAATTAAATTTGTCATTACTTACTATTTCAATAATGTGACTGCTTATTGGGATTCTAGCTCTCTGTTCTAACTTCTAATATTCCGTGTTTCTATATATTTTACTAGTCCATAAAATATACAATATTAAATTCGATTAAATTATTTTATTTTGTTACATTTCTGTTTTATTCTTCAATGATTTGGTTTTTGAAATAAGATCTTACAACCCAAGTTCCAACATGCAGCTCTTCCAGCTCATCTCACTCATACAACTTTAAAATGTTCATTTAAAATAATATATATTAGTCTATGAAATTATTACAAGATTTCATGTGCTATATATGCATGTATCTTACGAAATAAAATATAAAATCTAAAAATGTAATAACAAATAAAATATCTTACATGTAATCCATGTATAGTCCATGTAGATGTGGTGGCTAGCTCTAAACTTCTAATTAGTTGTTGGAATTAGTAAAATGAGTAATCTTTTACATAATTTAATTTTAACGTATTACAGTATATATAGGATTATTTTATTAAATAAGTTTCATTAAGTAGAAGGATCAATGCTAGCTAGCTACTTAAGAAGTGGACTGAACCAAACAATAGGACTGAACAAAATAATTAAATTGAATTATTTACCTTAATTAACATTTATCATACCAACAGACATTTTTAGAAGGCGTCATTTGACAGGAAAATTTTATAAGCTTGAAAATGTTTCTTATATATCCTTCCAAGAAAGAGTTTGAAGACATTTTTAAGCTAAAAAATTTATATATATATAGATGAACTTATCTTAATTTATATGTGAAGCTTAAAAATGTCTTACTGCTTATGGGAAGGATAATATGTTATCTTTTATGTTATTGAAATTTATGGCAGATAAAATTTAAATATGGGATAATTTGATTCAAAAATCAATAAAATAATTATTGAAAGAACTTTTGATTGATCAAGTGGAAGAGACAGGAGACATCAAATCATATTTGAAAAGTCTGTCAAACCTTTTTCAGTAACAAAAAACAGTGACAAGAAAGGTTTTCTTACCTATATATCCTAAGTGGGGTAACCACGGTACAAAATAATGATCTGGTGATAAAAAAATTTTAAGAATCAAAATGAATTTTGAGAGATTCTCAAACAAATTTTATTCTTCAAAATCGCTTTGGTTTCTTTGGAGATTCGAAAATTTTCATTTTAAAACAAATATGCATTCAAACAAAGTGCAGTAAAGCTTGAAAAGTTACCAAAATAATTGTTTCTTCTAAAAAATGAATAGCACTAAAAAAAGAATAGCACTACATTTGAGTTTTTCTTTCATTTTTCTTCTTAAGTTGGAATCATCTTCCAAATTAAATTCTCTATTCCAATTTTGTGTTTCATCTTATAGGGTAATTCTACTATACACCGTTGTATTAATACATCGGTTTTTTTTACTGCGGTAACTTCTGTGTAAGGTAATTTTTTTGAGTTGGGCTGAGCTGGGCTGCAATGGTTTTGGACCTTCCAACACTCATTTGATATCCTAAGTTAACATAAGCCCTATTTTGTTTGCATTTGATTTTGCTTGCATTTAATCATTGTAAATTAATAATGTATATATGTATCAATCGAAATCAATCGAAATCAAATCGAAATCAATGTATGTAACATTAATATTTGTTAATCCTTGATTTTGCTTGCATTTAACCATTGTAAATCAATCATGTATGTATGTATCAATCGAAATCAATGGAAATCAAATCGAAATCAATGTATGTAACAATAATATTTGTTAATCCTTGATTTTGCTTGCATTTAATCATTGTAAATCAATCATGTATGTATGTATCAATCAAAATCAATGAAAATCAAATCGAAATCAACGTATGTAACAATAATATTTGTTAATCCTTGATTTTGCTTGCATTTAATCATTGTAAATCAATCATGTATATATGTATCAATCGAATTTTGCTTGCATTTAATTATTGTAAATCAATCATGTATGTATGTATCAATCGAAATCAATGGAAATCAAATCGACATCAATGTATGTAACAATAATATTTGTTAATCCTTGATTTTGCTTGCATTTAATTATTGTAAATCAATCATGTATGTATGTATCAATCGAACTCAATCGAAATCAAATCGAAATCAATGTATGTAACAATAATATTTGTTAATCCTTGATTTTGCTTGCATTTAATCATTGTAAATCAATCATGTATGTATGTATCAATCGAAATCAATGGAAATCAAATCGAAATCAATGTATGTAACAATAATATTTGTTAATGGTTGATGCAATGATTGTCGAATGATTAGTACACAAAACAAACAATCAAATGAGTTGATTACTTTGTGGTAATTCAAATAATGATAGACAATAGAGATACATTATCATGGTATGAAGTGGATGCAATACAGAAGCAGGTTATGTGAAATTTTAATGATGAGATTCCATGACAAATATTCAAACATATTGAATATGGATCTCAAATGATTCGTAATAACGAGATGCATAATACAAAGATGTTCGATTGCGGTTTTATGGTTGTAGATTAATGCTATATACGATTAATGAAGAAGGTAGATTTAGACTATATTGTCCAAGCTTTTTTGTTGTTGGGGGAATTCTTAGTTTTTACTGCAGTAACTTCTCAAGGCAGGTAAAAAAGGTAAAAAGTAAATTAAGGGTTAGGATGCAATCAATCAAGATCTAATGACTGAAAACACCAATGTATTAATACAACAGTGTACTATAGAAGGACCCCATCTTATATTCCATTATTTGATCTTCTTCGACATCACATAAAAGAGTGAAAAAATAAACAATTTTGCTATCACAAAACTTGTCTTTTTAAAGTGTACAAAATAGAACTTTTATGGTAAAATTAGTTATGCTAGATATAAATTTGAATTTATAATATCTCTTGTCTTTAATAAAGATTTTATGTGTTTTCAAAAGTATCTATTTTAAATAGTTTGCTCTATTATTAATTATTATTTTTAAAAAATTTAAATTATAACGAATTGTAACTAGTTATTAAGAAAAATAGCAGCATTAAATATATTGAATGGTTTTAAATTTCAATCAAATCTGCAACTAATTCAATATCACAATAATTTTTTTAATTAAATGATTTATATAAATTACTATATGTATAATTATATTCTTGAAATTGGTTCTCTTCGATTCTTTTTTTCTTTCTTTTTTCTAATTCTTTCTATCGACAAGATTCAGTTTAAGATTAGGTCAAACACCCAATTAATAAGGATTAAATAGTAGGAAATTAGATCATCATTTTCAATATTAGTGTTTCATCTTATATTCATTGTTTCATTCACACGGAGTGTTAACTAGTGATGTCATCATTATATTTCGTGTGTGGTGATTATTGTAAAACACTAAATGAAGTATCAAAGTACATGAGTAGAGGATTTTGCTTGAATTACAAGTAGATAGGTCTCATGCATTAATGCACCGAAAAATTATTTATAATTATGTTGACCTATTTATTTATTTATATATATTGTAGATATCTATTTAATATTACATATTCTATATATTGAGATTAGATTTTCATATGGAAAATAAGTGAATATCAACCGATTAATCCATAACTGAAGTCATAAATGATTATAATAATTTATCTATACCTCTTTTTGGACAAACAGAAGTCCACTTTGCTCATTGGTAAATCTGTCAACATACAAATTTTAATGAAAGTTGGATATATGGAATAAAAATGAAAATGAAAATGATAATGTAATGACAAATTCCCTGAAACAATAAAATGAAATGCACATGCAACTGACAAATACATTTCAAATAGATTAGGCAAAAGTATGGTTTGTATTGAAAACTTTTGGCTTGCTTTATTTTGGCTCAACACTCATTACATATACTTTTTAAGAGGTTAAATTCGGCTGTAAATTAACTAACAAAACTTTAATTAAATATCTCTTTATTTATGGACCTCTAATCCAACTTTAAACCTTTAAATGAAATTCGCGTGTCAAGTTTATTGACTCATTTAAATATCAAATCAATTTATTTAATTTTCAATTCGAATTATGAGTTTTATCCAAGGACAAACATGTTAGGTCATAGAGCTCGTTGGCTCAGAAATTGTCAGACAAAGATTGATATCCATGTTATTATTAAATAAAGTAGAGTAAAAAATTGACTGGTTTAATTGAGTTTTCCAAAACTTTTTTAATCATGGTAGAATATCTAATTAACTTAATATAAACTGGACGAAAATAATATAATAATTTCAAACGTCATCATGCAAATAGACCCACTACTTACATATTATTTTAATAAATTATAATTCTAAACAAATTATTTGAAATGTGTATCCCCCGTCATTTTATTTTGTACATTAAAAGCTAATAAAACCTTCAAATCTATATTGAAAATGAAAACCGAGTTTGAAAAGAAAACCAAATTCCTCCTAGATTTTTATTATTAAAAAAAAAAAGATTTCAAGAAAGTTTGGCATCTTCAACAATTCAATTCAACTATTGCAATTTGCTAATAATAATAATTTTCATATTTTATTTAGTTAATGTGTGTATTGATATATAAAGACAGTGAAGATATTAATTAGGGAAAAAAAAATTTAGTCTTCTATGTTTGACTCATTGGATTTTTAGTTGTTTATCTTTCACCTTTTTGATTTTTAGTCCTCTATATTTGCAAAATATCCTTTTTATTCCTCTATGTTTAAAAAAAATATCATTTTTAGTTTTTTACCTGTAATAATAGATAATTTTTTTATTATAATTTAATTTTAACACAAAAAGAATTTTTTATTCATCTAACATGTCTAAATTAATATTAATAATTAAAAATTTTATTAAGCAAATTCCATGTATTATTTTTAATTATAATATGAAATTTGGTGGCAAATTGAAAAATAGTAACTTACGAAAAAACAATGGAATGAGAAACAAAAGAGGGGAAAAAACCCTCCGTCCTAATTCTTGTTGCAGCTCCGAAATTCTCCTTCCATGGAAGTCGTAAGCGAAGATGGGTCCCAGATTCGAATGGAACCGGGTGAAACTCGGGAACTTGGCAGAGCGGAGGGCCTTAATTCCTCAGACAAAACTATTTCTCGACGCCACATTTCCTTCTTCATGCCCGGAGTGGTAAACAATCAAGAAATCCACCTGCAATTTGAAGTTCTTGGAAGAAACCCTATTTACGTGAGTAAAGATAATGAAGTCAGAATTTTTCGGAGGTTCGAAAGAGGCGAAATGGGAATCGAAGATATGTTCTGCGTTTCGGCGAAGAATCCCGTTTGGTACACGGTGAGGAAAATTGAAAATGGCGATGAAGGTGTTCGACGAAATGATTTAGAGAGTGAATTGGATGAGAGTTTGGAGAGTGGTTTTGGGTTTAAGGGTGTCGAGTATTTGCACCCAGAGAGTGTAGATATTTCGGGTATAGATCCTGTTAAAGGTTTGTTTTTTCAAAATCTGCCTATTTTATTGTCTCTGGTATATGATTCTTAACCATAATTTGATCTGTTTTTGGCTGCATATACTTATGGATTAGACATTTGGTATTTGGATTGTGGAGTGTATTAGCTAATAACTGGTTGTTTATTATAGTGTAGTTGATTGCTGATTGTGTTGTTTTTTGTTGCAGAATTTGGTTTTTTGGTTGTAGGACATGAATTTGATTTATATCCCAAGAAAATGATTAAGGATATGAAGAACTGGGATTGGTTTCTTGATGAAGAAGGAAAAGATAGTGAAGATGACGAAGATGGGGAGAAAAAACGAAAGGGGGATGGGAGAAGGAAGAGGAAGAAGGGAAGTGAGAATGATGATGAGGAGTGGACAGCAGAGAGTGAAGATGAAAAGGTGTTGATCGAAAAATCTAGGAAGGCCCAAAAGCTTAAATATTTGACAAGGTCTAAGAATCATAGTGAATCGAGCAAAGATAAAGGCAAGAGCAAGACCCCCACAAGAACGAAAAGTAGAGAAGTTGATGAAGAAGACGAAACATTGGGGGGTTTCATTGTTGAAGACGAAAACCTGGAAGGGGAGGAAGAAATTGTTGAGGAAGATGATGATGATGATGAAGAAGAAGAAGAAGAAGAAGAAGAATTAGCTGATGAAGATGAAGATGAATGAAAATCTAATCACAGATGACTAAGTTATAAAGCCTGGATTTTGCTTTAGATGCTTGTAGGTCCATGCTAGTTCCTTACATCTTACATTTGCTGCATTTCATGGGCATATAATCACCATGAATTCAATCGTGCACACACATACGACACGCCTATAGGCTATATGGATGTGTGTATGCATAATTTATGATGGATTCTATACTCAGTGAAATGCATCAGGTGAGTCCAACGTGTGTATATATGTTTTGCATGATGGTTCATGAAAATTTGGATGTATGTTGTAAAGATCAGTATTCTCTTAAATGTACTGTTTTGTTAGTTGACTCTATATTGACTTTATGTTCGGGATCTTTTCTTGTAAATTTTATTACATAATCATATGCATTTTCAAAATTTAACAATGATGTCTTCTATTGCAAATCTATTGCATTTTGTTTGCTGATTTAGGTTTACAGATGAACTCTTCGAAAGGAAGGTTTTCCAGATTCATAAATTTCGATGCAACGACAATTTATGTACGTTTAGTGTCGATATTTGTGACCCACAATCATGCTCTTACTTGCTTCAAGGATAATTCTGTGTTTCAAGATTCCTAATGCCTTACATTTCTTGATGTATCCTGCTTTCTGAATTCTCATGAATTATGCACCTCCTAAATTGCAACAGGCATTACTTTTAATTAAAAATTAATCTGTTTATTGCAGCTAGTAAAACAACATACCAAAGGGAGTTGGGCCAAGGAAGTGGCCCAAAAAACACTTTAAGAATCGTACAAATAGAAGAAATCCAGGCCCAGAAAATATCATAATGAATGATCCCACATCGGCGATAACCCAAGAAGAACTAATTTAGAAATAGCAATTAAAGCTCTCTCAGTAAAAGAGAGAATACAAAACAAATAATTAAAGCAGTGTTGAGGCTCTAATGGTGCAAATTAAATAGTAAGAAATTTACAAGTAATTTTCATTTGGCAAACGATAGATTATAAATACAGATTTTCTATTCAAAAATGTAATCAAAAAAAAAAAGGAGAAGATAAGAGAAGCCGATGGGAGAGAGGAGAAATTAATTTTTTTTTAATTAAAAAGGACAAAATTATCTTTTTACTATTTCTTGAATTTTTTAAATAAAAAAAATAATTGGAGTGTGTTAAATAAAAATTAAGTTGCGGATAGCCGGGCCTGTGAGAAACCAAAGTAAGAAGTTAGAAAAAGGTTTATCCAGATTCTTAGCTCCCATATATGTCAGTTCATCGAATTGCGCTCTGTTTCCCCTAAACCATTTCATGCTCATAAATTTTAATCACTCTCAACCTCTGAAAATATACTGACAAAAATCCAAAAAGGAATGGCCAAAATTCTCATGGTAAAGGCCAGCTGCAGTAACCATTATCTAACCACTTCTACAATTCTCTCTCCACCAGCCACTGCTGTTTCTCTCTCTAAAGCCATGGCTATGGCTTCAAGCTTCTGCCTCAGAACTCCACTCCAATTTCGACCTAAGCCCATTTCTTATTTTCCTGTAAAACCCCAATTTTTTGTTCAAATCAAGGCATTTTCTTCTCAAGAATCCACTTCACCTCCAAAAGGTGCTTCGTTTTTTTTTTTTTTAATTGATGATTCTTAATTGTATTGTATGTTGTGGAATTTGCATTGCTAATGTGTTGTAAGCTGTTGTGAACATAATGATTTTAAATGGATTGCATTCCTCAGCATACAATTCTTGAGCTCTATTGAATATTTTATATTTTAATCTCTGGAAACTGAATATTTGTGGTAAACTGGTAATGCAGCATTACTAATGTTTGTATCTGAATTGGAAGCTGCTGCTGAATTATGATCATCTTCTTCGTATTAATAGCTACATTTGTGCATCTAATTGAAAATTTTCTAGTCAGAGTGTTGGAGATTTTTCTAGTCTTGCACAAAATTGGGATATGTGGAAATGTTTTTTGAAGGGATTTTAGTTTTACATCCCAAGATTTTCTCTTTTGTTGTTTGTTTTCAACTTGTTTTGCTAATGTTGTTTCTTAACGTATTAAACTCAATGCACTGTGTTAACCTGGTTTTATGATATTAGCTTAGTTGTTGTTTGTTGATGATCAAGCTAGGAAAGTATTTTCTTTTTTCCATTGAAGTGATGAGTACTAAGGAAAAGTATAAGTTTGAAGACTCTTCTTACAAAGTGGCATACATACCTTTATATTATCGTTGAATATTTGCAACGAGAAAGTTGAAGATACGCAAATAAAAAGCTTGGACCAAATATTTAATGATTTTTATGTCCAAACAGATGAGATGCCAGCCCGAATTGGGTTTTTGGGACTTGGAATTATGGGTTCTCCAATGGCACAAAATCTCATAAAAGCAGGGTATGAGGCCTTTTGGTTAGTTGTTTGTTCCTATTCAAATTACTCCATACACAACTTCTGGCAATATGAATGCTGTTTCATTAGCTTTTCATAACTTCCCAATTGCGTATCTACTCCTTATATGTTTTCTGCTTAACCACTCCCGTTTTTCTCTTAATCCTCAATGATGATGACAAAGGACAAGAATAACCTATTTGCCATGCATAACATCTTTTTGAAAATGATTATTTAAGCATGCTTTACTTGGGGATTGCCCAGATTTATTCAATGCATGCTGGAGTTTTTAACAAAAAATGCATTATATACTGGCCTCTTGGATGCAAATTAATCATCAAATTTTTACCTTGCAAGTTCTTATCTATCTTGTTTTTTCAGAAGATATGGTTTTCTAATACCTTTGAATGCTTAAAATTTAATACAGTTAGATTCTGTTTCTAATTAATAACTTGTCACTGATCGATACAGATGTGATGTCACTGTTTGGAATAGGACTGAAAGCAAATGTGACCCTCTTATCTCCTTGGGTGCAAAGTAAGTCCACTATCAAATTGCTGGAGTGCTCTTTTCCTCATTTAGAATATCATTGCAACTCGGTCCTTTTTAAGTTAGTTTTCTGAGGGCAAGTGATGCTGTGAGTCATCAGTCACATGTTCTTGGGAGTTGAAATTCCCTTTAGATGACTTACGCAGTATTTCATCACAGACTACAAAATTCAAGAAAATACATAAGAACGTAAAGCTAACTCACCTGTGATCGTTGGGTGTTTTATGTGCATCTATCATACTCGTGCTTCAGCAATCGAAAACTCGCTATTTCTCCTTTTTTTTTTTTATCAGTTCTTAGAAACTTGATGTAGAAAATTAAACTTGAATACCTTGTGATAAGAATTAACAGTAAATAAAAAACATTATGCATGTTATATACTACTTGATGTGTTCTTTAAATCATTTAGTCAGTTACGTTTTCCAATTTGCCTGAATGAGGATTATTTGATGTAGATATAAATCGTCACCTGAGGAAGTAGCTGCCTGTTGTGATGTCACATTTGCCATGCTTGCTGATCCTGAAAGTGCAGTGAGTATAAATGTTTTGGTGAATGTAGTTGCCTCATTATATAGCATCTAAGCTCATTATGTCTTATATTTTTCCAGGTCGATGTTGCATGTGGAAAGCATGGAGCTGCAAGTGGTATGAGTCCTGGAAAAGGGTAGATTTTTCGCATATCCTAATCAAAGTAGTTTTCAGTAAATTATGCTCACAATAATTTCATTGCTGTTCCTCAATACCACCTTGAAGTGACATTTTGACCATGTTTGTGTGCAACTCTCTGTACATGTAGTTGTGAAGAAAGCATGTTTTTTGATTGCTTAATGTCGATGCACTTTATCACTTGAATAAGAGTTATATGCATGAACACACGATTAAATACCGGAACTTCAATGACCAAATTGAAGATTGGACTGCAAAAAGATATTTTAAATAGAACTTCACTGACCCTTCATTCAACTCTTAACTTGTCTTGGAATGGGCTCCACAGTTACGTAGATGTCTCCACGGTTGATGGTGACACTTCCAAATTGATTGGTGCACGTATCAAATCTACAGGGGCTCTATTTTTGGAGGTTAGTCTTTCGAGGTTTCTATCAAAATAGAATCCAACACACACGAATGGAGTAATTTAAGTATGAGCAAAAAACACCTGCTTTCCTGTCTCGACAGGCTCCAGTTTCAGGCTCGAAAAAGCCAGCTGAAGATGGGAAGCTAATTTTTCTTACTGCTGGTAAAAAAACTTCTGCTTCATTTTTATATTATAGCGAATGGTTTCTGAACTGAAACTTGAATATTCATTCCCATTAGTTTCCTATACTGTTGTGCATACATTGTCTCAATTCTCGATAAAATTGTATCATGTAAAATGAAAATTATGAAACTGTGGGCTGCAATCTTTCAGGTGATAAATCTCTGTATGAAACGGCTGCTCCGCTTTTGGATATCATGGGAAAGGTGAAACCCCACTTCTATTAATGTCTCCTTTTAGCAAATGATCCTCATTCTTATCTTCTTTTTTTTTTTCATTATTGTTCTAGTCAAGATTTTACCTTGGAGATGTTGGCAATGGAGCTGCAATGAAACTCGTCGTCAACATGATTATGGGAAGGTCCTCTTTCTCTCTCTCTCTTCATGTCACGCCCCGTTTTCATTTCATAAAACATCAGAGTTTTTCATTGGGCGTGAAGAAGAAAAAGTAAGAGACGACAGAAGAAAGAGGTAAGAGATGATATGGATCATTCACATATCAACAGTCGGTCTCACTACCGACAATATTCGGTCTCAATACCGATATATATACATCATAACAAAGCAGCGGAATAAACCATCAGGATCTCACATCCGAAACATATATCAAATATTATTACAAAACATGATTTAAATAAAACATTGTTTTGAAACTGTTTGTGCGACAACATCTTAAAAACACAAGTTCAGAAACAGCACCGCTTCTCTCCATCTAGGGTTCAACATGCTCATCAGCTCCTGTAGTGTGAGTACAAAATAAGGGGATGAGTGCATTGAATACACTCGTGGGGATACTTTCCATGTTTTAACGATTATTAAAAAGTTATAACAAATTGACATTAACAGGTTCGGCAATTAAACACAGCATATAGATTGCACAACACATAATTCGGATCCATATCGGACACACTTGATTCCATAGAGCTCATATTTACAGCGAGGGTGGGTACTCCCCGTTGACCCCATGTGCGGGTACTCCCCAACTTATTATACGGGTATTATTGTTCTCCCGTAAAATGAAGCAGACCTTTGTCTCTTCATAAAAATATGGACTTTCGTCCTTTCAACGGTCTCACTACCGCTAATGCATTTCAAGAGGCTCACCAAACCTCAACAGGGTGGTAGAAATAGTAAGAGATAACAGAAGAACCATGCATGAACACATTAATCATAACATGTAATCACAGCACAATAATGTTCAACAATTTATTTATTATCAAGTTCATAAGCATGAGTTCATTTATCCTCATTGTACGTTAAATATAGAAACATAAAGTTATTAGAGTTTAGAAGTTACCTCCACCTTGTTCGGTGGTTACCACGTGAGTAGCAAGGACCAAAACTCCGATAGCTCAGAGCTCGAGTACCAAAGGTCGGATAATTCAAAGCTCAATCCAACAAGTAGATTACATAAGTTTACGATACATCTTAGATCATTAATATGTATAATTAAAACTATAAACGCTTCCGGTGGAAAAACGATCGTTAAAGATGCGATGGATCGAGATATCTAAAGATTGAAATCGAAGAAACAAGAGGCACAGATCAGTCTAAGTGGCTAAGATGATAGGGAATGAAATTTGGGTCACGACGGAAAAAGAACGAGCTCGATCAGAGCTGAAACAAGCTCGAACGGAGCATTCTAAGTTCGGGGGTATAAAGGTAATTTTGGTCAAAGGGTTGACTTTGACTGGGCCCACGACCCTCGGTCAACGGCATCTCGTCGGCGACGACTCGATGTCGACGTACGGGGGAAAAAACGGGATTCGGATCGAAAAAACGGAGTTGCGTGCGCGTCGTCACCTGACGGGCACATGCGGCGTCTCGGCAGCAAGTATCGGCAGCTTCTCGGCAGCCTCGGCGGCGTGTCTCGGCAGCATGCGCGCCAGTGCGCCCAGCGTGCCCAGGCCTTCCGGCGTCGACCCTGCTCGACCAGCCACCTTCCCGGCGCCACCAGCTGTGGCGGCGGCGCCCTCCGTCCTTGCCACCTGGTTCGCCGAATACCTCGCACCTCCGGCCATCCCTCGTCGGATTCTGGCAGTGAATAGTACCTGAATCCTCGCCGTAAAAACCTTCGATACCCTGTTTTTCGAAACCTAACCCCAACTCCAGAACTCCGGCTGGTGACTTCTAGTCGTCAGCAACCCTCCTCCGACCATTTGAGAACCTGGCCGGTGACTCCCCATCGTCGGCAACCACCCAACCGCCTCATATACACCCACACGAAGCAACACACACACGCATATACACACTCACAACCCTCAGCCTTGGCCGGCGACCCACCGGAGCACCTCGCTGGTGCATCACCAGCGCCGTCCATCACTTCCCACATGGCGGCGCCACCAGCGTCGTCCCCAAACAGCGAACACACACGCACACATACTAACACACACACATGCACAATCACACATATATACACACACTGTTCCGGTGGCGGCGCCACCACCCCGGCAGCTCACCCTCAACCCAACAACAACTCCGGTGACCGCTCCGGCGAGAAAATGAAGAGAGAGAAGGTGGTAAGGGTTAGGGTTAGGAACGGTAAGTTGGAATTGAATTCCGGAAGATGTCTTAGACTCGTCTCGACGAGGGCTACGTTATGTGTAAAAATCGGCCGAAACCGATAACGTTGAGATTTTCCAGCCACTGGCCACCGGCGGCGGCGAGCCGGAGGCAGAAAAGAGAGGAGAGAGAGAGAGAAGGGAGGAGAGAGAACTTAAGTGTTTTCGTCGCTTTTCGGCTCGTTCAGAAAAACGATGAAAAATGAACTGAATGAGCCCTCTATTTATAGAATTGGAAAAGTTACTATTCACCCAAAATATCTTGGGTTACTATTCATTGATTTGACTCGAGTTACTGTTCATCAAGAATATCTCGTATTTTTCTACTCTTCATATACGTCTCGTATACGTCGTATTCCTCGTTTTCACTATTTTCTTCGTTATGAGTTACGAATCTCCGATTGACCTCTAGTTCATTCTATCTTCTCGTATTTTAATTACACATCGCGTGATATAAAAATCATCTAGGTTCCACGTCTATAAAAATTATCGATCTGAATCGTGCATTAAACACATATTTGAAACGCACGAAATTAATTAAACAGTCAAAGCATAGAATCGCGTCTTCTACCCATATCTCAATCATTTCGCCATCGTGTTTGTTGATGATGTTCTCATCAATTTGTGCGACAGAACGCACCACGAATCATATCTCAAGAACGCGTTGGAAATTCAGCGAAAGAAGATGCACAAGCTAAATCCTCCGGTTGGATATGACAACTTCTCACCCGTCTTTCTCTCTCTCTCTCTTTCTCACTCTCAATCTCTCTCTCTCTCTTTTCTTTACCTTTATCAAAAACTTACTTAAGTTCGCTGACGGAGGAATACGACTTTCCAGCACCAACTATTCCTCATCCTACTCTGCAAGTAAATGGTGAAGACGAGAAGTATGTAGGATGATCAATACAATGATCAGTACTATGAGTTGAAGAAAGAGAGGAATGTGAAACAAAAATGTGATCTGGATAGGAAAGTTCGAGAAAGAATTGGAAAAGCTTAGAACCGACCAAAAGATCGGAACATCGAGCTTAGCCAAATAAGCAAGGCTTGCAAGTTCCTTGATGAGAAATGGAAAGAAAGAAACAATAAGGAAATAGGACGACGAGAGTTTTGACGAAGTACCTAGTTACGACGTTCAATTTCGAGGACGAAATTATTTTAAGGGGTAAGGGATGTAGCGCCCCGAATCAAAATGAGCATAATTGATTAATTAAATATTTAAACCTATAATTTAATAATTATGTGCGTATGTTTTGACTGTTTAATTAATTTCGTGCGTTTCAAATATGTATTTAATGCACAATTTAGATCGATAATTTTTATAGACGTGGAATCTAGATGATTTTTATACCACGCGATGCGTAATTAAAATATGAGAAGATAGAAACGAACTAGATGTCAATCGGAAATTCGTAACTCATAACGAAGAAAACAGTGAAAACGAGGAATACGACGTATATGAAGAGTAGAAAAATACGAGATATTCTTGATGAACAGTAACTCGAGTCAAATCGATGAACAGTAACCCAAGATATTTTGGGTGAATAGTAACTATTCCAATTCTATAAATAGATGGCTCATTCAGTTCATTTTTCACCGTTTTTCCGAACGAGCCGAAAAGTGACGAAAACACGTAAGTTCTCTCTCCTCCCTCCTCTCTCTCTCTCTCCTCTCTTTTCTGCCTCTGGCACGCCGCCGCGCCGGCTCCAGCGGCACTGCTGGTGGCCGGAAAATCTCAACGTTGTCGGTTTTGGCCAATTTTCGCACACGACGTAGCTCTCGTCGAGACAAGTCTAGGACATCTTCCGGAATTCAATTCCGACTTACCGTTCGCCAGAAAACGGTGAAAAACAGTCCCAAACCCTAACCCTTGCCACCTTCTCTCTCTCCTCTGATTTCTCTCTCTCTCCTTCTTTTCTCACCGGAGTTGTTGCTGGGTTGAGGGTGAGCTGCCGGGGTGGTAGCGGCGCCTGGCCAGAACAGTGTGTGTATATATGTGTGATCGTGCATGTGTGTGTGTTCGCTGTTTGGGGGTGGTGCAGGTGGCGCCGCCATGTGGGAAGTGATGGCCGGCACTGGTGATGCGTCGACGAGGTGCTCCGGTGGGTGGCCGGTGATTGGAAGTCGCCGGCCAAGGCTGAGGGTTGTGAGTGTGTATATGCGTGTGTGTGTTGCTTCGTATGGGTGTATATGAGGCGGTTGGGTGGTTGCCGGGGATGGGGAGTCGCCGGCCAAGTTCTCAGGTGGTCAGAGGAGGGTCGCCGGCCGGAGTTTTGAAGTCGATCCATCGCATCTTTAACGATCGTTTTTCCGCCGGAAGCGTTTATAGTTTTAATTATACATATTAATGATCTAAGATGTATCGTAAACTTGTGTAGTCTACTTGTTGGATTGAGCTTTGAATTATCCGACCTTTGGTACTCGAGCTCTGAGCTATCGGAGTTTTGGTCCTTGCTACTCACGTGGTAACCACCGAACAAGGTGGAGGTAACTTCTAAACTCTAATAACTTTATGTTTCTATATTTAACGTACAATGAGGATAAATGAACTCATGCTTATGAACTTGATAATAAATAAATTGTTGAACATTATTGTGCTGTGATTACATGTTATGATTAATGTGTTCATGCATGGTTCTTCTGTTATCTCTTACTATTTCTACCACCCTGTTGAGGTTTGGTGAGCCTCTTGAAATGCATTAGCGGTAGTGAGACCGTTGAAAGGACGAAAGTCCATATTTTTATGAAGAGACAAAGGTCTGCTTCATTTTACGGGAGAACAATAATACCCGTATAATAAGTTGGGGAGTACCCGCACATGGGGTCAACGGGGAGTACCCACCCTCGCTGTAAATATGAGCTCTATGGAATCAAGTGTGTCCGATATGGATCCGAATTATGTGTTGTGCAATCTATATGCTGTGTTTAATTGCCGAACCTGTTAATGTCAATTTGTTATAACTTTTTAATAATCGTTAAAACATGGAAAGTATCCCCACGAGTGTATTCAATGCACTCATCCCCTTATTTTGTACTCACACTACAGGAGCTGATGAGCATGTTGAACCCTAGATGGAGAGAAGCGGTGCTGTTTCTGAACTTGTGTTTTTAAGATGTTGTCGCACAAACAGTTTCAAAACAATGTTTTATTTAAATCATGTTTTGTAATAATATTTGATATATGTTTCGGATGTGAGATCCTGATGGTTTATTCCGCTGCTTTGTTATGATGTATATATATCGGTATTGAGACCGAATATTGTCGGTAGTGAGACCGACTGTTGATATGTGAATGATCCATATCATCTCTTACCTCTTTCTTCTGTCGTCTCTAATCCCCTTCTTTTGTCGTCTCTTGTTTTTTCTTTTTCACGCTCAATGGAAAAACTCTAATATTTTATGAAAAGAAAACGGGGCGTGACACTTCATGTTCTAAAAACAATATATGTTCCTAAATTCAATTTGTTTCTGCATTCTCAACACGTGGCAGCATGATGGCATCATTTTCTGAAGGATTGCTTCTTAGTGAGAAAGTCGGTCTGGATCCAAGTGTTCTTGTGGAGGTATACATAACTCGTTGCCCGAGTGTAAACATTCCCGTTATTTGGTTCAACGATGCAATGTTTTGTTCTTTGTAGAAAATGTGAATCTATAAAATGATATACCACTAAGCCCTGATCCTTTATTTTGAAATATTACTCGTTTATATGAGCAGTGTGCAAATAATTTCTTGCATCATCAAATTTGCAGGTTATTTCACAGGGTGCCATCAATGCACCAATGTACTCCATGAAAGGTCCTTCGATGGTTCAATCTCAATACCCCACTGCGTTTCCATTGAAACATCAGCAGAAGGTAAGCATTCATCGCGCTCTGTACCATAACCTCATCATAATTTCAGAAAACGGCTTCTGAGAGCAAAATTTTATACGATGTTTATAGGATCTTCGACTTGCTCTGGGACTAGCTGAATCGGTTTCTCAGTCAACTCCAATTGCAGCAGCTGCAAATGAGCTCTATAAGGTAGCAAAATCTCGAGGTCTAAGTGACGATGATTTCTCAGCAGTGATTGAAGCACTGAAAGTGAAACTGGAACAAAGATCATAGATTCCCAGCTCATTAGAGATAATGTTATTGGTACTTTTTGATCTCCAACTTATACAGATAGCTTATCTGTTATCAATTCTTTCTTTCTGTTTAAAGGTTGTCAAAATGGAATCACTCATTCTTTGGCAGTGAAATTCTTGTTTTCAAGAATCAAATCTGACTTCTTTCATTTTGTGAAATATTGGGATATCATTATCTGTATTCAAATCCAAGCAAATTTGGATCGTCGTTGCAATATGATATTTCATTTTAACAAGGATAAATTATTCTTTGCAGTCGTTCTTTATCTTTTGAATATTAGGGTTGTTTTTTTTAACACTTGGATTATTCACTGGTGATGGTAAAATGTGGGGAAAAAAATGAAAATTCAGGATGCAAAAGTGTAGTATACATGGTATCTATTAGTGTAATAGACACCACTTTCTAACATTTGCATTTTGTGTTTTATTTCATTCGTGAAGGACACGTGTTGCAAACGGACAATCAAATTGACGTTCAAGACTTCATTAAATCATTTGAAATTCTCACACCATTAAATTATGAAAAGGGATCATTGTAAAAATTACCCTAATGTTTGACCTAATTAAAAAAAAAAAAAGAACATAGTTTTAAAATTTATAAACACGTCATCCGACTAAAGGAGGATTTAAAAAAAAAAAAAAAAACTCTTAACTGAATTTAGTAAAAAATTATTTTACTCTGCATATATTTATTAAACCTTTATACATATATTTGAAGAAAATCAAAACCTTTTTAAATATCAAATATTTAAATATCTAATTTGCATCCGTTTCTGTTCAAATTAATATGAACGTTTGGTCTATAAGTCTGATCAAATAATTTATTTTCTTACTCCAAAAAGTTTCAAAAAAAAAAAAAATTGTGAACTACAAACAACTATACATACCTTTAATTTCATGACATCAATATTTTTTAATAGGTAAAGTAATAAATATAAAAATAGATGTATTTGTAAATTTTCAAAACATGTCAGAATTATATTTATTTTTAAATCTGGATAATAGTTATTGAGGACATATTTAAAAAAGATAAAGAGATCCTTAAAAAAATAAAAATAATAAAGTTGCAAAAAATACAGTTGCAGTCCACTTGATGCTCGATGGTGTTAGGGTTTAACAGTTAAGATTATCACCTCCTTCTCCACTGCACCAATCTCTAACAATGGCTTCCTCCAAAACCCTAATTCGTACTGGAGCTTCTCTCATGACCCGATTCCTAAATCGGACACTCCACACTAGCCCGATTCCTCTTGTCTCTCAGAAGCCCGAATTGATCGCCGCCCGGAAATTCTTCCCCTCTCTATTCATTCCTCAGTCCCACAATACGACACCTTTACATTTTCCGCAGCATCAGAACGACGTTGAACAGCTCAGAAAGCTCAACTCCGAAGGGTTCCTCTACCCTTCTGGCTTCCCTTCTCTCCCATTCTTCCTGCCCGACGGTAAATTCAAAATTTTAGATTTTATTTAATTTGTTCATTTTTCTGGGAATTTTTGAGTTCGCACGAAAGTTGGTTTTGTCGTTGTTGTTGTAATTAGGCTGCACATATTATCCAAATTGCAATTTGGAAGTCCCCAATGGCTGCAAAACTGTGCTTTAATCTCTGTTATGTTGTGGTTTTAGTTTTTTGATCTAACAATTGATATCAATGAGCTAAGAGTATGATGCTGTAGATTTTACTATAATGCTAAACATGGGCGAGAGATGTAGTTTCTAAGTGTATCGTTGCTGATTTGAGTGTCTTTGTCTGAAGCACGAATGCGATCAAAAACTTATCATTGTCTATCTCTGTGAAATATTTAATTCAGAGAGGATTCATCTTCTGTGGTTATTGATGTCTGATTTTGTAATTGTGATGGTCATTGATAGGATCACTGCAGGGACTTGGTAAAAAATCTGGATCTGAAAGTACCTAATTAATCCGATTGTGATTCTTAACTCTTAGAATATCGTTAAAAGTACATCTTTGAAGCTCAAAACCTACATTGTTGTATCGTTATTGACAGGGAATTCGAGGGCAGATTTTTTTTTCTTTAGCTAATGTCTTTCCAATTGTTTAAGTCTTCATTTGAGTTTTCTTGCATACTAGTCTTAGGATTTTGAATGTCCTAATGGTTTTCTACTTATTCCACCTAAAGAACATTTCTGTGGACAATTTTTTTTTGACACTTTTATGTAAATATAAGTGGGATGTAGCTTGAAAAGATGCTTATAAGTTATAACTATAGCATCCTCTATACATGTGTTCCTTGGTTCCTAGCTGATCTATTTCCATTGAATTGCATAGATTAGGAGCTTGGGATAGATTACTCATGAGGCTAGCTTCGTGCAACATTAACCAGCCGACATAAAGTTTAAGTTCCATATTGATAAAATTTTTTTATCATTATTCAAGTGAGGTTTTTAAATAGATAGTTAGGAGGTGAAAGAGGTCCTCAGTAAATAGACATAGTATGTGTCTAAGAAATGATATTATTGGCCAAAAAGACTGTTCCTAAAGATTGTGCCCCCATTAAACAAGTTTTTGTCTGGCCATAATCATGTAGTTGGGCCAAGAATAGAATGTATTGTGACTGTTAGGTCATAAACAAAATCATGCATTATTGGTTACAAACTTTTAGCTGGAGAGAGTTAGATAATCGTTAGCATGCAGCTTCCGGTCAGTCAGTCTTACTTCTCTATGTTTGATGTTGTTTATGAGGGCATGGTATATGTCATCAATTCCCTTTGAGTTGGCTTTGGTATTTTTATATAATCAACTCTTTGTGGGAATGGTTGTATGATATATTTTTGTTGATTCCCTGCAGGAGATGAATCCTCATCAAGTGAGCCTATGATTTTATTTCCAAAGAGGACCTACCAACCGAGCAACATCAGGCGCAAAAGGAACCATGGATTCTTTGCTAGGTCTAACCCCCGCCCCTCTCTCTCTCACACGCACACACTCAGTCACTTGCATGCTTACAAGCTCAGGCTCCGTGCTTCAGCCTTTCATTGTTTCTTAAAATCACAAATAAGAGAGCAGCACAGATTATAATCGTATGATAATAATTTAAGTGGTTAGACAAGAATTAATATCTTTCCTTTTATTTTTCCCCCCAGTAAATACCTTTTGTTCCCATCATTTTATCAATTTTTTATCATGCATAAGTAATGATGAAACTAATTAAGTGTCGTGAGTCATTTGCTTGCATCGGATATCTTCGATTCTTTAACTATTGAACTCCAACCAGCAAGTATGACAATTTATCCCCACTTCTCCAATCTTACTTGAAAACAACACTTTGTTCGGATATTGGTTTTCTGATAGTTTGTATCATAACTGCATCAACCACGTATATCGTGCACAATCAACATAGCCAGGGTTGTTTCTAATGCATCCCTAGTGCTGGAAATTGATATGTTTCTCTATACTGAACAGGAAAGCTACAAAGGGTGGGCGAAGAGTTATTGCTCGGAGAATTGCTAAGGGACGGTTTAGAATCACAGCATGATGAATCTTCAAGCAAGCTTTTTTATTTTTTGTTAATGATCAATAGCAGAATTCATATTTTACTGATGCAATTCCGGTTAATTACCATTATGCCCTTAAAGAATTTGTTGCATTAAGCTTTGACTCCTAGAATGTTGACTTAATTTCATTTGCCAAGTATTGAGCTGACTTATGAATTTAGATGTGCGATAATTATGTTAGCCATTGGTCCTTTTAAGGTAATAAGTAGCTGCGTTGTAAGTGCAAAATCTATCCTAAGAAAATTCCCTTTTCTGTCCCTTTGTGTGTGTTCTTGATGCACCTACACTTTATACATGCATTTCTCTCTTTCACAAAACATATTTTGCATTAGATTGTTTAGGGGGGAAAATTAGTTAGTCCCCTAACTTTACTTTATAAATTCCTTAATCTTTTGACTAATTTTTTTTTTAAATTCTATAATTCTAAAAATTCAGATATTTAGTTTGGTTATTTGATAATAACAGGTTAAGGTCAGATGATTACTTCGCATCTAAAGGATATATTGTATATGAATTTTTTTTTTAAACAATTACATAAATCATTGATAAGTAAAACTTGTACTAACTCACCATCAGCAAAAAAAAAAAAAAAGAATTAAAAAAACTAGGTCTAAAAAATTAATTTGTTTTTATTCATAAAAAAAAAAAAAGAAGCTAATTATAATATAATTTATAATTATTTTATTTTTAAAATTCGAAATAAGCACAATGTAGATAATAAAAATGTCAACATATAAACTTTGATGCCAAAAAACCAAAATGACAACTCTGATTGGTTATAACAGGTTAATCGAACTAAAAATATAAGATTTTAAAATGACAGCTAAATAAAATAGTGAATATGGATAAATGACTAAAAATATAAGATGACAAACTTAAAAAAAAAAAAAAAAAGATTATTTCCAATTTGTTTACTTAAAAGTGTGACTTTATAATAAACACAAGAGGAGGTTCGTGTTGCGTAGGTGATCAAAGATGACGAACTTTTTTCTTGTATTTATTGATGTTCTAATCAAATTTGTCTTATTTGAGCCTCACATTCATAAATGCAAATTTTATTGAAATACACACGTAGAAGCGTTTTGAAACACAGTATGCACGTTTTAATGTATACCATTGAACGATTTAGGAATTCTTGTTTTGGAGTTAAAACTGTTGAAAAATTGGTTGTTGATGACACTACTTTAACAAATTGTTAAGTGGTTAAGAGATAATCATTTTAAAGATTGGATGCCAAAAGATTAATTTACGTTTGGAGTAGGTAATCGAGGTATTTTGAATTGTTCAAAACCAATTTTTGGTGAGTGCTAAATTAAGCATTAAAGTTGGCCACTTAAAATGAGAATGAAAAATCTTGGATATGAGAGGAGTGCTTAACTATCTTACATAGGAAAATGAACCTTGAAAATGCAAGTATACGTTAAGTTATGAGAAAAGGTTTAGTAATTAATATATTATTGGAATAGTATGCTTGAGCAACACACACACGCGCACGGATCCGACCCGACCTCGGTCGTGGGCCTTGGTCCTTGGTCCTTGGCAATTGGACGTTGGGCTGGACTTGGGTGGATCGGGCTCGGGTTTTACCTGACCCGGATTTATCTTTTTGGGCAAAAGTTACAACGCCGTTAACGGTGCCGAGTTGCTGTTGTAGTATTTGCTGATGCAAACGTCATGTTGCAGCGGGTAGCATGCAGTACTTGCTGATGCAAACGCCGTGTTGCAGCGGACAATGTGCAGTACTTGCTGAATGCAACGACGTCGGGTTGCTGTTGTAGTATTTGTTGATGCAAACTTCATGTTGCAGCGGGTAGCGTGCAGTACTTTCTGATGCAAATGTCGTGTTGCAGCGGACAGTGTACAGTACTTGCTGAATGCAACGGCATCAGGTTGCAATTGTAGTATTTGCTGATGCAGCATGCAGTATTTGCTAATGCAAACGTCGTGTTGCAGCGGGCAGCTTGCAGTATTTGTTGATGTGAACGTCGTGTTGTAGCGGACAGTGTGCAGTACTTGCTGTAGCGGGTGCAGTAACGTGTCCAGAATGCTACTGCTGGTGCAGTAACGTGCCTAGAATACTGCAAACGCCATATTGTAGAATGTAGCGCCGTGAGCATTTTTTACCGTTTCTTATTTTTGAATGGGGCATTAACTTGCATTAAAATGCCCGTTTTTAGGCAGTAAATTCTCATCAATTTCGGTATAATCCCCCATGTTGGAGACATATATATATAGGGGTCATCATGCATTATTTTTTCACATCGAAAACGAAAATTCTTGCATTGTTTTTCATCTTTGCAAAAGCTCAATTCTCAAACACTAGAAGTTCGTCGGAGCTCTTGAGTTTGTGGTGCTACTACTATAGAAATGAAGTTGTTTTATTTTTGGGAGACGATACGCACGGTCCAGTGAGCACTACCCTTGACATATTTCGTCTTAAGAAAAGAGGGTCCCTCGACTCGACTTTCTATTTATTGGTTTCTGTTTTCTGTTCGACATTTTCATTGCCCATTATCGGGTGCTATTTTCCAACAAAAACTTAATTGGTATTTTTACCTTCAATCATTTTTTGTTATAATTTTCTTTTTCGTTCCATTGTATGAAAACATGGCTCCATATATATAACCCATAAGTTTGGCCTTTTGCATTATGTGTATGAGAGAGCATCGTTTTCTTTTTTTTTTTCTTTTTTTTTTTTAGACAAACGCGTGTGTTTTGGTTAATTAAATTTAAATAATTCAAATGAAGGAGAAAAGAAAATAAAAGAAAGGAAAATACATTACACACACAAATATATACACAATCGTTAATAATTCCCATGATTCATCAGAGTAAGAGAGTGGAAAGGGACTTTGATGAAACTGAAATGACAGACTGATAACAATATCATTAATTCTTACCATGTACTCTTTTTATTTTATCATCATCCATTAATGAAAGCATCTGCTCAAACTACAAAACTATAAAGTTGGAGGTTTTTTTTCTCTTCAACATAGATACATACAGTACAGCATTAAAACAAGACAAAATTAAAAGCCTTGACAAACCAGAATCAACATTATCATGACTGTGTAGCCCAGATAGAAACAAAGGTGGGATCATCAAGAAATGAGGAGCTGCTGCTGCTGCATGGCAGTGGCTGGGTGGAGCCGGTGGAGGAGTCTCCGATGGAGGCCGGACCTGGCGGTGGTGATTCCAGTGCCGCTATGAACGACTCTATGTACGTCATCGGACTCGGTGGTGGTGGAGGGAAATCATCTGAGAAATTACCAGCAGGGACATGAACAAGTTGATCTTGTGTTGCAGATGAAGAAGGGGCAATTACGTCATTTCCGGCGGTAGTTGCAGCAGTCACTGTGGGATGAGGTTGGAGACTTTGATCAAGATTTGAGTTGATGAGAAGTGGGTTTGGAGCATCAAATGATCCCAGTATGAAATTGTTGTTGGTATTGTTGCATGGAATAGGGGGGTTGTTGTAGGCAAGGATAGGGTGGTAATTTGCATGATAGTTGATGATTTCTTCAAAGCCTTGAAGTGGATTAGGGATAGGGATGTGATCAAATTGAGGAAGTGGGGTGAGATTGGGGTTGATGAAACAAGAGGTGGAGGTGGGAGTATTAGGATAGAGATTTTGATGTTGAGCAGCAGCCACTAACTTTTTCTTGATGCTTGAATTCCAGAAATTCTTCACTTCATTGTCTGTTCTTCCTGGGAGATGCTTTGCTATCTGAGCCCACCTGCAAGAGAGAGAGAGAGAGTGTGTGTCATTGTCATGCAAATAATAATAATAATAAAGAAACAAGTTAAAATACAAGTACTTGTTTCCTAAGAGTGTGTGAAGCTCAATGATAACAGCAGCTTCTTGACGAGAGAAAGTTCCTCTTCTCAAATCAGGCCTGAGATAATTAATCCATCTCAATCTGCAGCTTTTACCACATCTTTGAAGCCCCGCAAGCCTTGGAACAGAGCTCCAACAGCCATGGCCATAGGTGGAAATGTAGTTGATAAGCTTCTCATCTTCCTCTGGTGACCACAAACCCCTCTTCACTTTCTGTCTATTGCAACAACTATGATGCCCCATTCTCTGCAAGAAAGAAAGAAGATATTATGATGTACTAGGAAAATGGAGATTGAGAAGAAATTAAATGGAAAGACAAGTACATGATGTATGAGAGAGAGGGCCCTCTAGTGAAAAGCTGCAGTGATAGAGCCCAAGGGTTGAGGGGGATTATGTCTTATAGAAACCATGCAATGCAAACTCACTTCACTTGTGGGCTCCCACTTCTTCTCTTTATTACATCACTTCACTGCAAGAAAACAGTTAATTACCAACGGATTTATGTCGTTAGTGATTAAGAAATTCCGTTGGTAAATAACTTTACCAACAGATTAATATCGATCACCAAGTTGTTGGTAAAGTGCTCGTTGGCAAATTTTCCCAATACAAAAATTAAATCCGTTGGGAAATTACCAACCGAATGGCAACTAAAACTCTAACCACTAGACCACCGATATTTTATGTAATAATATCCTACATGCATTTCTTTTATTCAAATTGTTTGTAAATTACCAACGGATTGAAAAATTGTTTGATTTATCCATAACTTGACATGTATCAAATTTTGATTTATCTTTAAATAACAATAGATTTGAAATCTATTGGTATTTATCAACATATCTATGTTCATAGATATTGCAAACAAGATAATATGATGGGTAACTACCAACGGATGGTGAAATCGTTGGTAATTACCAACGGATTATTAATTTGTTAGTAGCTCCCAACAAATTATAAATTAGTTGGCAATTATCAACAAAGACTTTAGTTAGTAAATGTAAGATGTTTCTTCCCATCAAATTTTACCAACGACTTATGTTAGTTGATAAATTTCATTGGTAATCCATTGGTAAGTAGTTGTTAATATTGGTGCTAAAAAGATGCGCCAAATTTACCAACGGATTTTGTTGCTAGGTAATTTTTTGTTGCTAATCCGTTGACAAATTCGTCACAACACCTAACATGAAAATTTTGTCCCTAATCCGTTGCTATTTTGTTGGCATTTACCAATAGACATCATTAGTTGGTAAAATCCGTTAGAAATTTAATGTTTTCTTGTAGTTAACTCTCTATTTCTATTTAAATTACATCGATTATCACCACAAATGTTGTTTACTACATTTCACTTGCATTTCTAAACTATAATAATAAGAGATGAGATTACCAACTCAGATCCATGATGTATGTATGTTTCATTTCTTATTTACATTATGGAGAACGTAGTTGAATCCCATTTTATTATCCTTACATGGGGTAAAAAAATTATTAAATTGGAAATGAAAGGCCATTTACTATAGATGCATTTGACTCTTCTTATGATCTATCTTCATCGTAAGATCAAGAACCTGCATTTATTACGCTAACTAGAAATTTGACCCCTTTTCATCCTTATTTTTATTTCTCAAAATAATTGCGAGGAAACCAAATTTGCATAAGCTACATTAGATACTACTATATATATGCAAACTAGATCATAAGCTATGGTGGTTCCTTATAGTATTAACCAAAAATGAAAGGAAAGAATAATTGTTGTTATTGCACATACCTCTTTAATTACATGTAGTATAAATAATTAATTTATTACTAGCTAAACTTCTTCCTTCCTTGTGAGAATGATTTTGTTTAATTTTTAGTGGTTTTGGAGCTTAGTAACACAGTTATTAGTTTCTTTTCATTACCTAATATCACCAACTTCAGGGACTTGGGGTTAACACACATCGATGATATATATATTCTAGCTAAACTTCTTCCTTGTGAGAATGATTTTGTTTAATTTTTAGTGGTTTTGGAGCTTAGTAACTAAGTTATTACTTTCTTTTCATTACCTAATATTACCAACTTCAGGGATTTGGGGTTAACACACATCGATGATATATATACACACACATTAAAACATATATAAATACAACATAATCATTAATAATTAATTTATTACTAGCTAAACTTCTTCCTTCCTTGTGAGAATGATTTTGTTTAATTTCTAGTGGTTTTGGAGCTTAGTAACACAGTTATTAGTTTCTTTTCATTACCTAATATCACCAACTTCAGGGATTTGGGGTTAACATACATCGATGATATATATATACACACACATTAAAATATATATAAATTGCGATATTTTTCTTCTTGTGTATTTTATTAACATAATGAAGTTAACTAGCACGAAATTGCCACTCTGCATTCCAATTTAGTTTTCTTTTTAATCTTCACAAAAACTAATATAAGGTGGAAGTCGAAAACAAAAATAAAATCTGATAAATAAATAAATAAAAGAATAAAGATAATAGAAACACTAGTGATGTTTAATGATTACAGTAGCATTTTTCTTTGATACTATGTTTAGAAAATCTTTATGAAAATTCATGTTTGACATTGAATATTAAGTTTTGGTCCCCCAATTCATATATTATAAAAGAAGATATTTCATGATTTATTTAGTCTTGTACATTCTTTTTGCATCATTTGTATATAGTTTCTTACAATGTGACACTATGAATTATTGATATGATAATCATTTAAACCTTGAATTGACTTTTTACATTATTTATAAATGTTATTATTTTTAATTATTTCTGAACTTTCTTCATATTTAAATTAACATTATTTTTAAAAAAAAAAATGAATCGAACGATCTTGCTTTTTGTTGTAATCAATTAATTAACAAATCATCTTTTCCCAAGATCTGATAAGCAGAGCCCAATAAGAATATACTTACTGTGAGGATTTATTTCATCTAGTACATTTTTTTAGGCAAGAATAAATATGTAACTAATCAGTGGTTCCATATGGTTCATCAATACTCGTATAAGTATAAATATCCTTTAGAGATGTGAGCAAAACATAGATCGATTGATCAAATTCATTATTAATTCCTTTAATCAATTACATGCCAATAGCTAATAATGATGATATATATGTAGAATAAGCATTGTAGTTGCTAATGATTTCTTGTTTTATTTTTGTGACTTTCTTTTCAAATTTGTTTTTCTCTTAAAGAAAGCAAAGTTGTTAGCAAAATAAAAATACACATGTAACGTAGATTTCCATTCTGATGAAGCAACTGCAATAATATCATAACTCATATCTCCAGTGTAATTTACTCACATGAAACTAGAAATCATTTTATATGATTTTTCTTCTACTACTTATTTAATTTATTTTGAGAAGGAAACAGTTATACAAAGTCGTCATCGTACCCAAACATTAAATGCAGGAGATCTCAATGCACAGATATGGACAATAGTAATACGTAAAAAACCATTTCTTTAACCAATTTTTTTAAATATAACAATAAATCATAATAATCAAACTATTCAATATTCAACTCAAAGTCAAACGGCTTTATATTTCTTGGAGCAAAAAGGTTGAATCCCCAACCCCAAGGGTCCTATATCCCGGTTCGACAGCAAAATAGTTACTATATTTCTATTTTATGTAAAGTGTGATATGAATTATGGATAGATTCATGGTTGACCCCGAGTCATGTTTGGGTTATCCACATTTCATTGAATATATTTATGTTCTAATACTTATTATTTTGGCTTGAAAAGATGTATAATGTTGGTTTGTAAATATCTTTTTTTCTCTTATATAACTGTTTATAGTCATTCTCACGGTTCATAATTGTCCTTCTAAAAACAATGTTATTCAAATAAATGGGTTAGATATACATAATTTAAACATGGAGATGCCCAAATGATATAAATACTAATGCAGGACAAGTTCATTTTCTTACATATACAAGAATACCCAAAAATAATATTCAAATTATTTTTGATAAAGATTTAAACAAATTTGAATAGTACATTTGACTTGATTCAATTAATTGACATCCCATAATTCGCATGCATCTTGTGATTGAGAATTGACTTTGGTGCAAATACCGGACCCCACCCTACCCTACCCTGTCCTCCAAAATGACAGCTTCCAACTCAATACTAAAATCTTGATAAAGCAATACTTCTTTTGGCTTTATAATCAAACAGAAAACTGATGCACATATATTTTTTGGTTCATTTAAGAAAAGCTTAAACCATATGCTTGTGATGGGACTTCAAAATATTTCAAGATTTATGTTGACGTCAGATTTTGTATGATACAAAATTCTAGCCTAAGACAAAGAAATGTTGATCCGGCTTAAAGAAACCGAATCGGAAGTGCAAGAATCGAATAAAATAAGAAAAAGACGGTGTCCGGTGCCTACTCGGGCAAATTTGCTAGGCTTATTCTGGTCGGTCAGTTTTGGCCGGCCATAACATTTTTTATATAAGAATTGAGAGTAAAAATCTCTCTAATTACAATGATTTCGGATCTAGAATTCGATCCTTTTAAATGATAATTGAGACTCTATTTATAGGCTAGACCTGAGATAAGAAACTTGGAAAGTAAGAAATAAATCCCCCGATTTTAGGGTACAGATAAGAAAAAACGGATTAAATTCTATCTAAATCGGATATGATTTGATTTTGATTTGTTTCCTTTCTTGAAGACTCTTCCTTGAAATAAACTAACTATTTTCTGCTCTCCTTATGAAGATTGGTTTCTGGTCTTCCATTTGTATCTCCAGAAATGTATTGAGCAATAACACCTCTGGGACATGTCGACTACAGTACTCGAACTTAGATCAATGTGAGCCAAACCTAATAGTCATATGGACATGACCACGGACCCACCTGGTCGGGTTGGGACCCACCGGCTCGGAGCCTAGTCAGCTTGTTCCCTGGTCGGCCCGATCGTGGTCGGCTCGGTCCCTGGCCTAGGCCGGCGGTCTGGTCTCCACTTGGGCCGGACCTTAGGTCGGGTCGGTTTGGTGGGGGCCCAACAATTTATATATTTATTTAAAGGGTTAAATGCAAAAAACAACCCCAACTATCGACTTTTTTCAATTTGCAACCTAATCTTTTTTTGTTTCCGATTGCAACCTAATCTATTGTTTTTTTTCCGATTGCAACTTCCATCCATTTTTTGAGCATTTTTCCGGTGAAAATATCATCACGTGACTTGTACACTCACAACTTAAGGTATAACATTCATTTAAGGGTGATTTTATCATTTAAGGAAAGTGAAGAGAGATAAATGCCCTAATTTTTTATTTAGGGCAAAATCATTTTTATAGTTTATTTTGTTAAATACATAATGTAAAAAGACGATTTTACCCTTTAAATGATAAGTGTGCTAGTCACGTGATGATATTTTCACCGGAAAAATGCTAAAAAAGTGAAGAGAGGTTGCAACTGGATAAATTACAGAAGATTAGGTTGCAATCGGAAAAAAAAAATAGATTAGGTTGCAATCGGAAAAAAAACAATAGATTAGGTTGCAATCGAAAAAAAAAAAATTAGATTACAAATTGAAAAAAGTCGATAGTTGGGGTTGTTTTTTGCATTTAACCCTTAATTAAATAAAATTCTTGATAGCACATGCAAGAATTAATGAGAGGAGGCTCCATTGCTTTATTTGTTGAGCCATAATGGGAGAGAGGCTGAGCTTCAGTTTTGTTTTCTCCCATTTTATGGACTGTCCAAACAAGGTACAAAAAAAGACAATGCTTTTGGGAAATATATATATTAGTAATTGGCATAAAATCTGGATTTGTTAAAATAATTAACAAATTTATACATACTCATTCTCTCATTTCTCTATTTTTAATCAACCTTTAATAATTTATATTTTTTCTTTTTCACCTTATCAAGCTTAAAGAAAGAAAGTAAGCAAATTAAAGTGAGAAACATAGAAGGAAACACAATAAGACACTCAAAAAATCCTGCAAAACAGCATGCAAGAAATGGCTCTCTTAATACAGCATAAAACCCCACCTTGTCTGCTTTCTTTTCAAGACAAATCCATTGAGAGAAAGCTGCTAACATACTCAAAAACCATGTTCATCCTCTCCTAAATTATTTCTCCTTTCTTGCTTTCATTATCTGCAAAGATCAATCCCACGTGCAACTGATCGATCCATGCAGTAAAGATAAGTATCAAACGTAAACTTGAACGACCCCTCAACTGCTCGATATCTGCTAAATTTTCAAATTGACAGCCAAACTATCGCCTTTCACGTGTTCTGTTTTGAACGGTAAATTCTTCGCATGCATTGTAATAAAACAGAACCAGTGCTGTTGTTTCATAAAAGACATCAAACTGTAATGACATATGACCGATGTTTTGTGTACGATGGATTCTACGTACGTATTCGAACTGTATGAATACCAGAAAAGTATACTATATATGATATTATCAATCAACAAGCTTCTGCACAGCAAATCCCACAAACCATAATCCAATCAATCTCAGTATCTATTAGAATTCTTCTATACTCTTAAAAAAACAAACTTAAATTAACTAAAACAAAGGCAAACACAAACAAGGACAACAAGATGTTGAACTTGATAGACCACTTCTTCACTTGTAATAGTCTCGAGTATTTACCCCATCAAAATGAATCGGAGGGTAGAGATCCTTACACAAATCAACGGAGTAAAGATCCGTATCAGCACTCCTCCTTGCATTCCCTTTAGAGAGTGGACTTGGTTTCCTACGATATGGCAGATCCTCAACTGAATGCCTCAGTGAGAACTGAGGATTTGATGAATAAGTACAAGGCTTCTGCTTTGCCTTGATTGACCTGGTCAAACTCATGTAGTGAGGCTTTGAACCGCTCTGAGTGTCACCCGAGGTCGTTGTTGAAGAATTTGAAGTCGTGCTCTCATCATAAAAGGATTCGGAACATGGGTCTGATGAGGATCGCGTGATTTGGCAACTCATTGGAACTTTTGGTGATATACGAGTTGAGATGTTGTTTCGTCTGATTCTAACCGGTTCTTGGTCAGATGCACTAGAAAACGAGCCAACCATGTAACCCTCGTGTTTCATGGGAGACAGAGTCATTTCAGCTGAGTCGGATTGGAACTCTTCCATTAGCCTCGTCTCCCATGGCTTCGTTGCCATCCAACGCTCCAACCAGTTGAGCCCTACACAGTTCTTGTCCGCCCTAGACGGTGTGGCCATCTTGTTCGCCTTTGAAAACGACTTGAGACTTCTCCTTAGTTGCTGAATCATAGATAACATAACTCATTAGTTCAAAATTAGTCCTAAAAGACAAATACTTTGTTGATTATACAATACTAATTAATTACCTGTTGAGAAAGGGCATAAGCAATTGCTCTTTCTCTCTTCAGTGCTCCTTCGTGCTTCATTTGTAACTTAGACATCACTTCGTCCACTGTCCCTCGACTATCACACCAGCCACTCTGTAATTACAGTTAAACATATAATGATTTCAATTTCAAGGTTGAATGGTCGTATTTATAAAGGTTTTAAGCAATCAAACCTCGATGAACTTGATAGGATCGAGCTGGTTTTGATCATTCAACTGCTCTCCAGCAGATGATTGAGCACACTGAGCTCTAACACGAGCTTGGGCACGAACAAGAGCCTGCATACACCTTAGTGTCACAGCAGCTTGCTTTCTAACTAAACGTCCACGAACTATAGCTTGCAGCCTAACCAACGCTTTCAAGGCCCTCAAAGCTCGCCTTGCCTTCAAAAACATTCATTCGAAGTTACTAACAGAGACGAAGGAGAAAAGTGCTATACTCAAAAAAAAAAAACACATTACTCTATCTAAAAGCAGCTACTATTACACATTATAGGATTTTAAGCACATCAAACAACATACATTATTCAAAGCAAGAATCAAATTTTCAAATCTCTATTGAGAGAACCCCTACAAATCATTTGCACAGTTTATAGATGATCAAAGCTATAAAAATGGTGTGAGATAAGTACCAGAAAAGAACGAAAAACTGTCTGAATTCGAACAGCGGCCCATTCTCGCCGGACCACCATGAAATCCTTAGGTGAAGCTTTAGCCAAAGCAGCCACGGCAGCAGCCATCTCGCCGTCAAAAGCATAAGAAGAAGCATCTGATCCATCAGTCTCCGCCGCATCTCCGCCGCCTTTTCCACCCTTCACTACAATTCCCCCAGATGCACTCCTCCATAGCCTCCATTTTCTACCCTTACTACCCACTTTTTCCTACATTACAAATCAAAATAAATAGTTAATATTTTTAAAAATTCTATTTGCAAGATGATCAGAATAGTTACATTAAATGCTTAAAGACCCTAAAATTAAACATTTTAAAATACTATTTTAGGGCTTTACAGGTTTTTTTCCTATACAAGAAATTCAAAGCAACAAATTTTAAAAGCATATCCAACTAAAATGTCTGCAGGAACATAATAAAGGAATTAAAATAACAATTACCTAAAATTAAATAAAAAGTTCTCATTTTTCAAAATAAGCCAATATTTTGCATGAAACATCAACAGACCCGAATTTTGAACTGAAAAATAGTAAACACATTAATTCTTTTTGCTAATTTACTATGATCAGAAATAGTATAAGAAAAAACAAAAACTATCAAACAACCAAAACAAGAAATTAAACCATAGAGTACCAAGAAAAGAAAGTATTTTGCAGAAAAAAATATATCTTTGAAAAAGAAAAGTTGAAATGTTGGCTTACGGGTTCATTGACAGAGGGTTTTTTGAGAGTCATCAGCGATTTAATCCACTTCCCAGAAGCACCCATTTTTGCGCAGAGAAACACGGAGAAACAAAAGAAGAAGCGATTTTTCTTCGTTTTCGAGAAAAATTCTCTGATAACTCTAAAAACTCTGCGAAGTTAAGACAAAATAGAAAAAGTGTGTTGGGAAACTGAAGCGAAACCGATTGCAATTCTTGAGATTCGAACAAAGTTTTAGAATTTAATAGAGTGGAGCGGAGTGCGGTTTTTGAATTTGAAAGTTTGAATAAAAGAAGGAAACAAAGATATAGAAAGTTGTAACGGATAGTATTCTTCGAGGACTTTATGGTTTTCATCGACGCATACGACGTCGTTTGTCTATAGGTTTATTGCTCTATCCGACTTCCCAGGAGAATTAGAAAATGAAAAATCGAATACTTTTTTTTTTTTTTTTTTGTAAAACAAACAAAACTCAAAATAAAAGTAAAAAAGTTAGTTGCTGTAATAATTTTTTTTTATTTGAAATCCCGCTCTTGATCTATTTTGATTGAATTTGTAATACAAGTTTTTTTTTCTAAGGGTTATACTTTTTACATGATATTACTAAAAATATACAAATTATGGAACATTTAATATAGCGATGATTTTGATTTTTAAAAATGGTTTGAGTAATAAGAGTATTTGCATTCATATTTATGACAAAATGAAAAAATGGTTAATTTCATATTGCAACATTTATTATAATGCCTTTTTAAACATTGTAACATAAATTATTTTTCCCAACTACAATCTACAATCCATGTTTTTTAAGTTTGCAATATTCAATCAGGTTTTCATTAACTTTTTCTTGAATTCAGATTTCAAAGGTCTTTTACATTTTTGCAACATAAAATTAACAATCAAACATAGAAAAAAAAAGTATAATGATTATATGTTCCAAGTATGATCAGTCCTCTTTATTATATATATATATATATATATATATATATATATATATATATATATATTTTTTTTTTTTTTTTTTTTTTTTTTTTTTTTTTTTTTGATGACACGGTTTATTTTTCACTATAAGATGTTTTCTTATTTTATATTTTAATTAACTAATGATGTAATTTATAATCATTGTAATTATATAATATCAACTACACAAAACCTGAAATATGTATTTATGTATAATACAGATGTAGGTTGAAAAATCTCAACGGGCTAGTGAAACAACTTTAGTATCTTACCCTGCAAAAATGTACCCTTAACTAATAAACAAATTATGATTCAAGAATTGAAAGAGAATCAAGTTAATTTCATAAAAAGTATCATATTAAATCCTTAAAATTTAACTAAGGGGTAATTTGAAATAAAATTATATAAAAATCTAAACCAACACTTAATATGAAATAAAATTTAATCTTTAAAACAACACTTGTTATAAAAAGAGATGGAGTATATAGTATGATACATGTTAGAATTATTTTCCCTAATTCCTCAAATTCCAAAAATTATTCTTTATTATCACTTAATTCCCCAACATTATCCAAAATTATCACTATTGGAGCCAAATTCAAAACTAATCTCAAAATAACATTCCAACGCGTTTAAAGCTTTATCAAACTTCAAAAGTACTCTGAAAACTTAATTCAAATTTGAACGAACTTTACTTCTAGGAATAAATATAGTGCACCACTATAAACTTTCTTTTGTCTACATTTTTTATTTTTTATTAATAAGTCAAAAGTTGAATCAAAACTCAAATCTTATCCATTGAAAAAGTTATATTAAGTTTGATTTAATATAATCTCATCTTCCACGCTTAATTTAACCATATGTTTTACTACCTTTTAAAAAAGGTCAAAAAATGAATTATTCTAATTGAAAATAACATCTAAAATTCACGTGATTAAATCAATGATCCAGAAATAGATAAAAAAGTTGAAATAAAAATCAATTTTAATTTTGTTACTAAATTAGTCAAAACGAAAAGAAGTTGAAAACAGATATCTGGGAATTAAATACAATATCTACCAATGTCCAAAAAAAATTACATTCTACTTTATAGTATAATTAATATTATATGTTATTGATATCAAATAAATTTCCTCCAAATTTTATTAAATAATTAATTTTAAAAAAAGGTGTATTGGGCTTGATGGGTCTGTCTATTTAAATATTTTATCTGACGGGCCTTCATTCAGCCCATATTCAGAGCCTAATAATTAGCCCAATATACCTCGCTCATTCATATTAGCCTAATATTCAGAGCAGTCCTCTACGGTGCGTTTTTGCCGAGAAACTCCAGTGTCAACTAAAATCGCATAAACCAGAATAACTCTTTAATTAAAAGAGAAGAGCCAGACACTCGGCAGAATCCATTATCAGAAATTTCTATGGCGGAACTAAAAGGAATCGAGAGCTCAGTTACCCACCCTGGTACAATTAATGTCTAAAGTGCTTTCATTTTATGATTTGTATCATCAATCAATATTGTGGCTGTAAATTTGTTTCTTTAACTTGGATTTTGCTTCAGTTTTTGGTTGTTACCAATTTCGTCGATTTAATCACTGCGTTTTGTGTATAAAGTATAAACGATAAATACTAATCAAAGATTCGATGTTTTAATGAGGAAACAGTATTCAGGATCATGTAATATGTGATTAGATGAAGCACCTTCTACTTTGATTTATCTCGATAAGAGTTTGAAAAAAAGAAAAGTGAATTCTACGGTTTCATAGCATCAATCATGGTATGTAAATCTTCAGATTGAAAATTTCTGACAATTTTGAAATTCATAAGTTTGGCATTAGATATAGTAGCAGTGATTTTGGTTATTAATTGTCAAATTCATATAAATGGGATATCATAAACTAGAGAGGGGCGTGGGGAGGAAATCGGTTGAGATTCAATCTCGGAAAAAGCTTTTGGCTAGGAGATTTAATCGTGTCCGTCAAGCTTGGATTTTAGGTGTTGGTATATGATAGACAACTAACTATTGCATCACATCTCTTTATTCGTGATATTCATCCATGTAAATATCACGATAATGATGAAGAATAGTAGCTTCTTGAATACCTAATTTCATTGCTGTAGTTTCTTGTTTAAACTCGTTCCCTGAACTCGTCCTTTCCAGATACAAGAGTTGCATCTTGTTGGAATATGTTTACTTCTATTAGTCATGTCAAACTGGGATAAATTATCTTGTATGTTCCTCTCAAGGATTAGTATGATTTCTGTGTTTTTTTCCCTTCTTTTTTGGGTAACTCTTTCAATTTTCTTTGCTAGTTGTGGTTTGAGGTTCTAGAATTCACGTTATCTATAGACAAATGTGTTTAGTCATTTACAATTATGGAATGATGGATGGGGACTCATAATTCACATTCTATTCTATTCTTGACTTCTTGCTATAGACAAAGGTATAAAATCTCCGTATGTGATCGATGGAGCAAAGGATGATAATAAGTCACCTCACCATCACAAAGAAACACATGGAACAAGTGATGACATTGATGAGAACACACCGACTGATGAAGTCAAAGGACCGAGTGTTTTGCAGCGTGCGAAAGAAGAGGTTGAAGCTGTCTTTGAATCTGTGGTTAAAGCCATTCACCCAAAGAAGTAATTTTCTATAAAGTTCTGCTTCATCATTAGAATCACCGGATGTTTCAATCCCCCTTTGGATACCAGCCGGGTGCTTATGTATATTTATGTTTTATTAGATTTGCTTAGATAACTATAAACGTGTGAGATGTTTGTCGAATTTGTTGGATCTTAACTAGGTTGTGTTTTGAAATATGGTGCCCCCTTGGTTTAATTTCATGATAGTGTTGCTTGATTTTGACACTTACTACTTGCAGAATGAGTGTTGCTCTTGTGATAATACTGAAATTGTATAATAAGGAATAGTTGTTTGTAGATGAATTTCTTTGGAAATGCAATATTATTCTTCATTTAAGGTTCAAGGATGGAGATTGACATATTGCTACTAGTTTTGGTGGTTTTGTTGAACTGTGAGTTCTTGGACCTTGGTTGCTTGTGGTTTTATTTACAATCATTTTAGACTGTTTTTAGTGTAATATATTTTGGTCATGGGATTAGGTTGAAAAGGTGAGGTAATATATTTTGAGTAAATATATCCATTAATGATTATACTGGGTGCAAATAAGACCTTGATAATTATTTAGCTCAGATACACTCACAATGTATAGATTATAGTGCAAATTCTTTCAAACATTCATAAATTAATCTTTATATTTTGAGATAAATTTTATCTAGAAGAATGTTTTTATTTATCTTTTTGTCAAATTACATTTATAGGATATTATTTCAAGTAATATCCAATTAATTAATTTTAAGAATTGAGACTTCATGTATTACTTGTACAGTAAAATTATTTGGATTCTGAAATAAATATTTTGTTTGCTATTTGTTTTCATTTTTAAATTATAAGGTCATTATTCCATTTCTATACTAAACTTTCAAAATATATTGTTTTATCAAGCTTTCTCATGAAATGTAGTATATTTGATTCTAAATTTATTTATAGTAAAAAATTCATCAATAAATTTTCAATTGTTTTAAGAATGTTTCAAAACATATATTTGTATATGTTTCATAAAAAAACACATTTTTTACAATAAAAATGTAATATATTTGTACATGAAAAATGTGGATAAAATAATTATTCATGAAAAGATAATTAAAAGTATATCTGCACCTTAATTAAGAATACATTTACACCATTTTCTTTTTAATCTTGGGTGTCATTAATAAGGTTTAGGTATTTATATATCAATAGAGCTTGAGTTAAAAACCTCTGTACTTGTTCCAATTTAGAATATGCAAAAAATTAAGACAGAGGTCATAGTTTAAATTTCTAGAAAAGGTGAAAAAAAAAATTGAATATTCAGAGTGAGTCAGTGTACTATAAATGGCGAATAGATTCAGTGAGTGATCAAATCCCTTGGTCAAAAGAAGCACAGCTCAATCACTGAAAGACATTTCAGGGTCCTCTACCATTTGCCTCTTGTACTATGCATTGCCATCACTCCCCCTTCTTTCAATCCACCTTAATTCACTCTCCTTTTTTTGAATATCAATCACCCTTTTCAAGTTTTGGTTTATGTAATAATATCAACATTTTTAGGATTATGTTAAGTCATATTGAGGTTTCAAGTTATGTTATTCAAGATTGTGGATTTGAACATCCATAAGAAGTTAGATTAATGCCAGGTTATTGAATAATTAATGAGATCCTTGAATGAGTTAAATTAATGCAATTGTTTTTATATTTATTTTTTTTGATTGGAGAAGAAAAATTTAAATGAAACTGTTACTTTATCTGGTTGACCAAGTTATTACACCAACTTTTGTAGTACTAGTGATTGAATGAATGAATGTCTGAGATATTGACAGAAAAGTGGAAAGGGGTTCTTTATTTTCTGCAGCTTTTTTCTCTGAATTAAATTTACTTTCTACCACATATGGAATGCAGTTTTTGGACAGTAAAAATGGGGTCTGCAAAACCCAGAAAAAGATTGCTTGTATTCATTCCTTGCTGTCGTAATTTAAGATTAAAGTGATTTCAGTATTTTGCCTAATCAGAATTTATAGAATCACTTGTTTGTGAAGCAAACCCCTCCACTACTACTCTATACCTTGCCTTATCTCACTAATTAAAGAAATTCAGAATTTTTTTTGAAGCTTGTGCAATTTTTGGGATATGGGAGAATTTTGTTGTTTTTGTGGCAAATAATTTTGGCCCCCTTCTTATATTCTGTAATCCTGCATGCCCATGCACTTCAAATCATCCTCTCTCTCTCTCTCTCTCTCTCCATCCTTGGTAACTTGTTGATGATGATGAGTGCAATGTGGTTTTGTTTTCTTGTCATTTTTCTGCAAATTCTTAGTTTGGTTGGGGCATCAAGCAGACATTTGGATCTTCAATCTGGTTTTGCTCTTTATAATCAAGGTCTTTTTTTCTTCACACATTCACTTCTTAGTATATACTATCTATGGTCCAAATTTCCATTTTCAACTAATCTATAATTAGTTTTGAGTATAATTGTTAAAAGACCATCTTAAAGTTTAACTATGTAAGATGGGTTAATCATCACATTTCACATGTGTGTCAATAATGAGGTTTTATCTTATGATATGAGTTTAAATCTCTTATTAAACTAAACTAACATGAATGTTACATTCTTGAATTGGCACAGCTCAATATCCCAAGTCATTGCAAGTAACTCACATGTCCAATGAGGTATATATGTCTTTTTACACATTCAATATATACATTGACGTATATAAACACATATAATGTATTGAATTTTTTGGAGAATGAAGTTATTGCAGTATACTATATTTCATATTCAACAAATTTTGATTCCTTATAATATATTTACTTTTTCTTCCATTTAAGGTTACGAAGAGGAGAATGGAATTAATGGAACAAGTAGGGGCAAATAAGGAAATCAACAAGCTCGGGTCAAGCCCGCCAAGATGTGAGCATAAGTGCTATGGATGCAAGCCCTGTGAAGCCATTCAGGTGCCTACCAATACGGGCCGGGTCGGAATTCAGTACACAAATTATGAGCCCGAAGGCTGGAAATGCAAGTGCGGGCCTACCTTCTACAGCCCATAGTTGAAATTCAAGTCATAAACTTTAATTTTGTAGTGATATATAATGTTTAGTTTTTAATTAGGGGAAAAGTTGGGGATTTGTATTTACAGGTTCTAGCATTGTTATCTTTACATTTACAATTAAGGGTAGGGTTTTCCTAAATAGAGTATTGGTGCGTTGGAATATATGGATTAATTATCTGTTTAACACGTTTTTCTTGAGTAACGAAATTTAATTATACTACATGTATAAATTTAAGTGAAGATGTCTCCATTTACCAATTTTCATAACAATATTTACTTTTCTAAATAAATAATTTTCCAATCCGTTTTATAAGGTTAAATGTTAAATTACCTATAGTGAATAATGATTGGACTTAAAATTGGTAAAGTTGTTTATTTTTATAAGGGTATTTTGGAAAATTGAATAGTGATTTTGTATTGAATTAATAGGTGGAAAAGTTATTTATCATAAATATGGACAGAAAAATAAATCTTTTTATAAAAATGGGTTAAAAAAATTGACCCTAAATTTAATTATTTTGTATTACTTTGATGTAAGTCATCTTGTCTCTCAAATTAGAATTGAATATGATTTTATAAAATTGTCACCTTAAATGCATAAAATGAATATTGGAACTATTATAATGATATGAGAATATATCTCATAAATGTTCAAAAATATGATACATGTTAATAAGTCGTATTTGATGTTATATCACATAATACACGTGTTGTGAGAAAATAAATGTCACAATTATTATGAATCATTTTGACATACACTTGAGTATATATGCACGTGAATAAATATGAATATGTGAAAGTTCAGGATCGATAACATCATCAAGTGTGTCAGAAATTTTACCCCAATTTAGTGTGTGTCCATAAAATGGACTCGAGTATTTAATACCAAAAAATATTGTATCGGGCTTTCTTGAACGGCCTCACAATAATGGGCTTCTCTATAGCATCTCTGGCCCATCCAATCACACAACTTGAGGCCCACCAACCAAATCAATAAACTCAGCTTCAGAGCTATAGATTTAGACTATTTTAGTGATTTACTTGCAAATACAAAATTCTCGTCGCTTGCAATGGCAAACTTTCTCAGTCATGTAAGTTTCTTCTGCGTATTAGCATTCATTTCATTTATGGATTCTTGATCGCATTTGTTCGATTTACAAGATCTATGATTTCTGAATTGTAATTCATTGCTTGATTCTTAGAGATCTGAATTATAAGCATTCTTATTATTCATGTGATTTCTGTGTTTCATTCCAAAATCCTGTTAAAATAATCGTTATTTCTTTCAGTTTTTCAGATTATGTCCTGTTTGTCTGAATAATCAAGCATTTGATCGCAGTTCTGCTTTCACATTTAATTCCAGTTTGTGTAAAGCAGATGGATTATCAATTACGGTGTTCTCTGATCAAATATATAATTAGGCTCTGCGTGTGTATGTGTGTGATGCAATTATCTGATATCCATGCTCTCTATATTTGTGATAGCTTGTAATGTGAATGGTGATGTGTATGCAATGACTCGTGAGATTAGCAATTAGTACTTTTGCTCCTGTGCATGTTTAGATGAATTCTAGCATATGTTTGGATTAGTTATGCAATTAGGATTTCGATAATTAGTTTAGTTGGTTTTTTTGTGGCTGTGATGAGATCATGCGATTGTAGGAGACATCCCCAACTATAAAGAACATACTTTTGTTGGATTCTGAGGGGAAGCGTGTTGCTGTAAAGTACTACTCAGATGACTGGCCAACAAATACTGCAAAGCTTGCCTTTGAAAAGTTCGTTTTTACGAAGACTCAAAAGACTAATGCTCGCAACGAAGGTACATTTAATCTTTATCTCCCATTTAGATTTAATTACATGCATTTTGGAGTTTCTGAACGGCTTAATGTTTTGGTGTGCAGCTGAGATAACGATGTTGGAAAACAACATCATTGTGTATAAGTTCGTTCAAGATCTCCACTTCTTTGTGACTGGAGGGGATGATGAAAATGAACTGATCCTAGCTACTGTTCTACAGGGATTCTTTGATGCAATTACCTTGCTCCTCAGGTGTTACTAATGAATGTTTTGATACTGCCTATTATTTGTGGTGCTTTGCCGATTGGTTCTTCATGCTGATTGACTGTTTGTGTTTTTAGAAACAATGTGGACCAAAGGGAGGCACTTGAGAACTTGGATCTGATTCTTCTGTGCCTCGATGAGATTGTTGATGGAGGGTAGGTTGTGAACTCCTGTCATTTAATTAAGAATGCCCCTCACTTGTATATTAGAATAAACAATCACATTTTATTCCTGTTTTTTTAAGAAAAGACGGGGTCTGTTTAAGATTTTAGTGCCAATCAGCTGTTTATGTTCTTATGAACCATCTGCTTTACAAGTATCTTGTATTGTAATGGCATTTCTACCTTAATTGCTTTGTTCAAATCTGGCTCATATCATGGCTGTTTAATATGCTGATTTATGTTTTACGGCACTTTAGAACTATCCGTGAGTTTTGAGTCAAACCATGGTGTGTATAAATCTTGCAGGATTATACTCGAAACAGATGGTAGTATTATTGCCGGAAAAGTAGCCACCCATGCTATGGATGATGGGGCACCGTTGTCAGAGCAGGTGATGTTGCGATTCTACATCTTAGGTTTCGCTTTTAATGATCACATACATGCTAAAATGATTTTATATTTCATGCGCTTTGCGTGCTTGACAAAACAAAAAACGAGCATTTACGACCTGCCTTGTATATGAGATTGGAGGGATCAATTCTTTTTGTTCTCTAAGTAGATGGAGAAATAATTTGACAACAATAAGCTTAAAACTTCAAATACAAGTTTAATGATTAATTGATTATGTTCGATGGTGTTCTAACTTTGAAATTTATTGCAGACAATATCTCAAGCTCTGGCTACTGCACGTGAGCATTTGACAAGATCACTTCTGAAATGAAGCATTTCAACTTATCAGCAAATCATCTATTCTTTGATGTTTCAACTTCTATCTTAATTCGTTGTGCTTATGATTTCTTGAATTGTTGTTTAAGTAGAATAGGATCATCTTTGGTCATTCAAAAAACTATTCTGAATTGATTACCACTTCTATGTTCTTGCACTTTGTGAAGAGAAGAGTAGAGTTTTCGCTTATTCAGAGCGCTTTTATTCCAACATTTATTTGCTGAACCTCAGTAATTTTACATGCTTAATCCTAATATGTACTTTTGATAAAAGTCTACATATGGATTCATAAGGAGGTTTTTTCACATTCACAAATATAGTTTGATGGACCATAGATATTGCACTCATAAATTCCTTCTAGTGTTGGCTTAAATAGAAGGATGATTTCACATTTGGGGGCCTAGGCAAACTAAAGATGAAAAGAAAAAAAAAAATCTTGAATGGGGTACTTTAATTTTCTAACAATAGAAAACGGCAAATCAAAATCAAAATGAACAAATCCATTTACGGATAGTAAAATATTTCATAACCATAAATATAAAAACAAAAACATTTTTTTAATCACATTATACTTTTTCAACAAAAATACTCTTTTAGCTTGACTAAAGAGTAAAAAAAATGAATCTGTAAACATTTTTGTAAACAACTTTTTAAGAGTACTTTGATAAAATTTTCTAAGAGAGATGGTCTTTAGTAACAGGGGTTAGAATGGGTTTCAGGGGTTCTAAACTTACATAAACAATTATTGGGTTTACGTGTAAAAAGCCCAGCATAAAATAAGGCCCAATTTTGAGTTGAATTGGGCTAAATGGGTGAGTTTGATTCGGTGGGTTACCCTGGCATGTCCCGCCCCTTTTTCCTTTCCCGTTCTTCTTCATGCTTAATCGTCACTGGTTGTTCGGAGCTGCTTTGTAGCTTTCCGGTCAGTGTATACTGGTTGGCTGAATCTAGTCTAATAGAGAAAATCTCTTGAGAACTTCTGGCGCTGAACCCTAGTCTACTTCAATTCGCCGCCTTAGACCGACTTCTTCAGTCGTCTACTCTCCAAACTCAGGGATTATTGCTGCCAGGCTACTTCCCAAATTGGTGCCCTAATTACGACGCTTCGACTGAGAAGAGTGAGGTGATAGCCATTTTTCATATTACGTTTAATCCTTTTTCTTCTAAATCGGTTCGTGTGTATATCTCTGATGATTGCGTTTGAATTATTGGAAGAATGTTGTTTTCCAACCGTCTATGACAACTGATTCGGCTTCTGGTTTTTAGGGAGGTCCGGTGGTTCGAGAGAAGTGCCCGGTAAATCCAGATAGAAACATTACTCCGGCTAAGCCGTCGCGCACCCGTTTCTGGTAATTCTGGTAAAACCCCTCACATGTTGTTTCTCAGTTTAGGATTAATCCACGGGTTGTAAATTTCGGGTAATTTTTTTCAGTTTGTGAAGATAAGATTTTTCCTAATTCTTGAGTACTTTGATTTCTAATTTTTTTTAGTTTATTTTGTGGAAGGCTGTTCTATTAATTGTAAATGAGTTGTAGAATGCGATGCAAATTTGGTGTTGGGGAATGTTGTTTCTTGTTAATTATGAATTGCTAATAATCACATTGGGGTTTGTTGCTGAAACTCCGGCTACCAGAAGTTAGATTCCGGTTCATGTTATGTATGTTTTTTGGTATTCTTTTGTTTACTAAAAAGACCATTATTTATTTATCTGAAACAGCTGCAGCCACATATTGAACGAGTTTTGGTAGATAGAGAATGCATAGCCTTAATGTTGTTTTTTCTGAAAGCGGAGCAGCAATCACCTCTGCTTCAACTTCCTTAGCTTTCTTCAATTTGAACACAAGTAAAGTTTACAGGAATAGTGCTTCTATTACGATGAACAAAAATGTGAAATCATCAAAAAATTATACTTTGCTCAAGGCTTCTCAGACTACTAATGCTTTGGAAGTTCCAGATGCTTCTGCAAGGTATGATAATATTTTGATGTTGCTATTTTCATGAATAAGTTTATTTTTATGTAGAATGCTAAATATTTTTGCCATCGTTTGGTTGTAAGGTTGATGTTCGTGTTGGTAGGCTTAGTGATTTTGCTCACTTGTATATGTGGTCTGAACAGTCTTCATCATACTTGCTAGGTTTTGAGGACCAAGACAATCTTGATTGTTGATCACTTTTCTTTGGAGCAATTTAAACATAAAAATGTCATCTTTATATTATATTATTGTTTTGCCTGATACTTTTGGAATTTTAGGGACTAGTGGTATAACTTTTTTTTTTTTAAACCAAGTATTTTATCCACAGAGTATTAAAAATTTTAGGGTCTACCGTCTACCAATCATACATCAACTATCCAAAAAATTAAATAAAAATAAAAATAGACGCGTTCCACAATTGTCACAGCTCGAAAACAATTTGTAATTGATGAAATACAAGTGTTAAAACAAGTACAAAATCTGGAATGCAAGACCTTGCAGACAGGGAACTAGTGTAAGAAGATGCCTTGCTCATCTGCTAAACACCAAGACGGCATATTGGATTTCTTTTAATGAGACTAAGATCAACCTTATGGCCGAAAAGATCTCTGACGTTGTCGATCTCATAACGTATCATAGTGGGTCTTTCAAGTGAAAGTCCCCATGCTATCACCTGAACATCTTCTGGAAACCCCATTGGCACGACATTTCTCGTCTGAACATGCATGAGTTGCCAATTTCCACCCATTTTTGCAGACCTAAATGGTAACTGAAGATTTCCATGCTGGGTTCAGTATAAGGATTGTAGGCAGGCTTGAACTTAAGCTTGGACATTCCTGAAATCTAGCCGAGAGAAGAAGTCATGGACTAGTGGTACTACTTGTCAACATGCCTTTGATTCATTCTTCATGATATTTCATTGCAGGGGCACTGATTTAGAGGTCAATGGGCTGTCGAAAACAGTTGTGGGAGTTCTTGGTGGAGGGCAACTTGGTCGGATGTTGTGCGAAGCAGCTTCCCAGATGGCAATAAAGGTCATCATACTCGATCCAATGGAGAATTGTCCAGCAAGTAACCTATGCCATTATCATATGGTGGGGAACTATGATGACAGTGCCACTGTTGAAGAATTTGCCAAAAGGTCTGATTGTACAATTGTTTTGCTTTTGATGTGAATCGGAACCTTCTTATACTAATTAGGTAGGTATTGTAGATGTGGAGTATTAACATATGAAATTGAGCATGTTGATGCCACAACTCTTGAAAAACTTGAACAGCGAGGGGTGGATTGTCAACCTAAAGCTTCAACTATCCGAATCATCCAGGTACTTATTCCTTCCCTGGGCATTGATGCAGCTATATATATGATTTAGTTAATTGGAAAAGCAATCTATTATGGACTTTCGCATGCAGATCTTAGTTCCAATATCCAAATTTTGCTCATCTTTGCTTCGAACTACATTTTTGTTAACAGGATAAGTACCTTCAGAAGGTCCATTTTTCTCGACATGCAATTCCACTTCCTAAATTTATGCAGGTAATTACATGTTAGCCAAGAAATTAAATGGTAAAATGATAGATCTGAATATTACTTTAAAAATAAATATGTCTGAAAGAAATCATTTCATCGATTCACAATGTATAAAGCAGATTGATGATCTTGAAGATGCGAAAAGAGCCGCAGACCTATTTGGTTATCCTCTTATGATTAAGAGCAAAAGGTTGGCTTATGATGGACGAGGCAATGCTGTTGCTAAAAATGAAGATGAGATTTCTTTGGCAGTAAATGGTAAAATTCAGTTCAAAACCTGAACATAGTAAAATAGGAATTTCATTCACAAAACTCTTATATGGAATTTCACTCATTTCTTGTTCTTTTCTTTTCACCCCATTTCTTTTTGGTTGAGGATAATCATGTTTATAAATTGTTGCATATTTTCAGCCCTTGGAGGATATGCTCGTGGTTTATATGTAGAAAAATGGGCGCCATTTGTGAAGGTTAGCTTATATGTAGCTTCATTTACAATAGTGGTATATGATGCATTTTTCTATAAAAACAATAACAGTTATGTATTTCATCAATTTATATTCAATTATATGAACACTTAATACACCAAAATAGAGTTATAGGGAGACTCAAGTTTGTTCAAAGGTGTACATGCATTTCATCAATTTATATTCTTTTTTTGGATTTATTTAGATGTCTTCTTTTGTATATGCACATGTTTCAAGATTTTACAGGGCTTTGACTTTAGTGGGCCAAAATGATCTCAATTCTTACTTTCGTCCAACACCAGGAGCTTTCTGTCATTGTGGCAAGAGGAAGAGATAATACTGTGCTATGCTATCCTGTTGTGGAAACTATTCACAGGCAATATGATTTCTCTGTTGTCAATATTATTATTATTATTATTATTATTATTATTATTATTATTATTATTTATTATTATTATTATTTGTTTCATGTTTCATGTATCATACTTTGAATTTGAACAGATTAGTTATTGGATAGCATTTTACTATTTGCGGTTTTGTTATTTTAGAGCATCATGATAACTTATATTTTTTAATATCTTTTGTTTGTACAGGGAGAACATCTGTCATATCGTTAAATCACCGGCCAATGTACCTTGGAAAATTCTGAAACTTGCAACAGAAGTTGCATATAAGGCTGTGAGTTCATTGGAAGGCGCTGGTGTATTTGCAGTTGAGTTGTTTTTAACAGCGGATGATCAGGTTGCACATTGGTGTTTCATCTATATTAGATATTTATTTTGATGTTAACATCTGTATGAATTTAGATAAATGCTTGTGCAGTTTTGCATCCTTGATTTTTGTTCTTATTTTCGTTCTTCTCAGGTCTTACTAAATGAAGTGGCTCCTAGACCTCATAACAGTGGACATCAAACAATTGAGTCTAGTTTTACTTCGCAATTTGAGCAGCATTTAAGGGCTGTTGTTGGACTTCCACTTGGTGATCCATCAATGAAGACTCCAGTTGCTATCATGTATAATATACTTGGAGAAGATGATGTAAATATACTCTTTGTTGATACATGTTCATATTTTTCTCTAATCAGCATGAAGCAATAAGACTTGTTTGCCACCAGTATAGTAAAACTCCATAAAATAAAAAAAGATCATCTTGGTGCCTGTAATTAGGAACATTACTTTAAAAGAAACCTTTTCGGGTTGGTTACACTTTATACTCTAATGCAGAAGGTACAGTAAGTAACAAATGCTAGTTTGTTGGTGTTACATTATTATTTTAGAATAGCCAATAGTGTTATTGACTCTATTGGTATTAAATGATTATTGAGGATAATGTTAAAACCTCAAAAAATTAGATTATGAGATATATTGTGTTAATAAATGTTTGGGTGGTGAATGGTATAACATGGTCTACATATAAGGGAAATCCAGTTTGCTTAGGCAGTGGACCCTCCAGCATGTCAAATCAACATTGCTAAATTCATACTTAGTCTTCAATGGTTTTAAATTATTGTGTTTCACTAATCTCAATACAGGGGGAAGCTGGTTTCCATCTTTCTAATCAACTTATTGGAAGGGCGTTGAGGATTCCAGGGGCAACAGTCCATTGGTATGACAAACCAGGTTGGTTGATGCTTTAGACTATCCATGCACAATATATATTTGTGTTTTGCTTGATGCATTTTAGAGAGTCATTATTCTAACCTTGCAGAGATGAGAAAACAAAGAAAGATGGGCCACATCACATTTGTCGGGCCTTCTATGGGCATTGTAGAAGCTCGATTGAAATCCATGTTGGCAGAAATGAAGGATGAGCAACCTGCTGGTCAGTTGACTTTATACTTTATTCTTCGACTGATGATATGTGGGCTTTCACAAGCACACTTGAATCTAAGATCTTACTTGTATGGAATTTATTTGTATTTTTCACTTCAGTTTAAATTTCAATAGGGACTCACATTTATTGAGAGGAAACAGTTTGCTCTTTTGTCCATATCCTTTCTTAAATCTTGCTCTTGGACATCGGTGCCTGTGTTAGAGTTACATATTTGTTGGTCTTTTTGGTCTGTATACACTCTCTCTGTTTGTTGGTTATAAGCTGTTAATTCTTATGGTCTGCCCAAGTTTTGTGCAACCACTTGTGCAAAATGTGGACTCATTTGCTTGGGTAAGCCTGCTACATTCATTGGTGACTCTGAGAGAGTAATGAACATTGTCGATGAGAAAAGAGGGTGGGAAAGGGGCAGATATCAATCAGTTTGGATGGCCTAGAGGATATTTGTGGTGGTGGTATTGTGTTCCTTTCCAAAAGAAAATCTTTGCTCGGTCTAGTATGTCATAATATGAAATTTGTGGCACAACATTGTGTTCCTTTACCATAAAAATATTGATGTATGTGCATTTTGCTTTGGATCATCAGCTTTGTGTATAATTGACAATTCTTCCTGCTACAGTGGCACCTCGTGTTGGAATCATAATGGGCTCTGATTCTGACCTTCCTGTTATGAAGGACGCCGCAAAGATCTTAAGAGAATTTGATGTGCCAGCAGAGGTTATTTACATGATCTGCAATTTGTGGTTCCACGGCAGCAAAAGATGGTTGTCGTTCTTATGACGCAGAGAAGCCCTAATGGATTTTTGTTTTACAGGTTAGAATAGTTTCTGCTCACCGGACCCCTGAGTTAATGTTTTCTTATGCTTCATCTGCTCGGGAGCGTGGTATACAGGTCATCATTGCAGGTGCTGGAGGAGCTGCCCACTTGCCAGGTCTTTCATGTTTCATAATGACATGTTTAAATCATTGTAAATAATGGACCGAACGATTTGTAACCTTGTACTAACAATTAGGCATGGTAGCTGCATTGACCCCCTTGCCTGTGATTGGTGTTCCTGTTCGTGCATCTACGTTAGATGGACTCGACTCCCTCTTGTCTATAGTTCAGGTACTTTTTCCCCTTTCCCTTCTTTTTTTCCTTTTATGGGCTTTCAATTTTTTTGTAACGAATAGTCGTCGTTTTAATGTGTTGGATATTAGATGCCAAGAGGAGTCCCAGTTGCAACAGTAGCAATAAACAATGCAACAAATGCTGGTTTGCTGGCAGTAAGGTTATTAGGAATAAGTGACACTAACTTGCAAGCTAGGTGAGCTGCTCTCTCTCTCTCTCTCTCTTTCTCATGTAAAACTATTTGTGTTGTGTTGAAACTGAGTAATGAATTCAGAGTGGGCTTCTTGTTGTTGGTATGAATGTAGGATGGCCCAATACCAAGAGGATAGATGTGATGAAGTTTTGGTGACGGGTGATAAGCTCATAAAAGGTGGCTGGGAAGACTACTTGAATTCATGACTTTCTTTCTCCAATCTTGTTTTAATACACTCAATGCATTCCAGTAGAATGTGTTGTCACTCATTTTTCAGATGTCTAAACATATGCCCAAACCACTCTCACAATGTAAAATGTTGTAACCAAATACCAAAATTCTAAGTTTAGTCTATTAGAAATGCTACTCAATACATAAGCAAAAAGCATATGCTTGGGACATATATTCATTTTTCATTTAGTTTTATTTGATTATAATTTGTTTTGCTGTTATTGATTGTATAGTAGTTTATTTATTACAATCCGAACCAACCCTCAGTTTTAGTTTCTCCAACAAATTAACCCAACAAGTACAAATAAATGCATCAGTTCTATGTGGGATAAGTCTTTACTTATAATTGCTACTATTAACGAAATTAAAATTAATTTGTGTGCCACAGAATATATACGGTTAGGACTTGAAGTAGGTCTCCCGTGCAGTTGATGTATGGATTTTAGATCCATGCACTCGGGTCGGGCCGGATCAGATCTGGATCCGCTCATTTTCCTTTTTTTTTTTTTCTTGTCTTGACATTTATGTTATGTTAGTCATACTTTTATATTATATTAGTTATACATTTATATTATATTAATCATACATTTATATTTAGATTTTATACTCTTAGTGCAATACTTTAACTTTAAAAAAAATTTCGCTGGCATTCATACTATGTTAGTCATACATTTATATTATATTAGTCATACATTTATATACAAATATTATATATTTATGTAATATTTTAACCCTAAACCTTAATTTCAACACAAGTTGTACATGTTTACCTTTACGTAATATTACTCATACATTTATGTGATATTATTTATACATTTATATTAACATAAACATACATTTATATACTATATAAATGTACAACTAATATAACTAAAATGTATGAAAAGTATTAATAGTTGTCTGAAAATATGTTAAGGTATATGTAAAAATCTAAAAGATATGACTAATATAATATAAATGTATGTTTAACACTTCATAAAGTGTGATCGAATCTGGGAGAATTTGTGCACGATCTTGGGGTGCGTACATGTGCATGGTTGTACGTGGGAGGCGAGTGCACTATTTCAGAACTATACATCGGATGTATAAAATTTTTTGTCTAGGAATTGATTTTTATTTTTATTCTGGGTCAATTTATTAAACAACAAATATATCAAGATTAATGCAGAAACTTATATGAGTCATGCTCCAAAATTTTGATGTTTTATTTAATAAAGAGATATTTTTGTCCCTAAACACAGCAAGGCACGTTATCTATTAGCAATTCATAAGTCAATCAAACAACGTATCGTGTATAACACTTTTCTTGCAAAGATGGGAAAAACAAAAAGAAATATTTCCAAAATCATAAGAAAACGACTATTAAAATAATAGTGGGTCTGTCTAATTCATGATTTTCCAAGCAACTTCCTTCTTTTGGGTTGGGTTGTGTTGGGTTTTATTATTATCGACACTGACTTTTGTATATTCCAAGGTATCAAACATCCCCCACTCTGCTCTTTTGCTTTTTTTAATTAATCGACATTAATTTATCTATTTCATTTTTTAATATTTTCGACATTAACATCAATTTAAAATTTAATATTAAAAGAATTGTTAGGAGAACATTGTGTTTGGCCCATTTCAATGCCGTCTGAATTATTTATTACTTATCGAATTTTTTTTTAATGAATGTGCCTTATTTATAAGTCGGGAGTTTGGATAGATGCCATTTTGGCATCTTCCGTTTGTTAAAACAATTTTCTAAGTATCTTTTTCAAAAATATTATCCATGATCGTATTTACTGAAAAAAAAAAAACTATTCTAATGTTTGTGTTAATGTGGATTTTTTTTTCTTTTGAGAAATCCTTTTATAATATTCCTATCAATATAAAGTAACTAACCTTATATGTAATTTTAATTTCAAAAGTCCATTTTTTCAACATTTAAAATATATTTCATGGAGTCATGTTGCTTTCTCACATTTCATTTGCAAAATTAACTGCACCATTTTGTTTTCATGTTGAATGATTGTTTTTTTTTGTAAATGGAGAATGCCAAATGGCGTTCATCCAAATTTATGTTATTTGTAATTTTATATATGTTATGACTACATCAATTCAAAGGTAGAAGAATGATGTTTTCTGACGTAAATAGATATTCTCACCAATAACATGGAATTTTGATTAAATTAATTAACCACAGGGTAACGTTCTAGTATTATTTCTTGTCAACTTTGTACACATATTTAACAAAAGACGTTCTTCCTAATATTGGTGAAGAGACTTAATGTATGCTAAAAACATGTCCCCTCGACCCTCAATATATATAAGAATTAGAAAAAAAGCTTTAATTGAGTCCACATCTGAAAATTACTGCATTAAATATGAGAAAGAATTTTTGTTAGATTTAATTATGAAAAAAAACTCCCTAAAATTGACTTCCGATAAATATCAGTCCAGCCAACCTAGCAATCATGAGTATATATTAATGTATCAACTATTTATAAATCTAGCTCAACTATTAAGTGAGAAAGTCTCATGTGCAACTGGTGTATAAATTTTAGAGGGTCAGGTCGAGCGGAAGACATGCATTTTCCTTTTCTTTTTTCCCCCCTAATATTTATGTTATATTAGTCATACATTTATGTTCAAATATCATAACCTTAGAGCAATATTTTAACTTTAAAAAAATCGGTGACATTTATACTATATTAGTCATATATTTATGTTATACTAGTATAAGTCCCGTGTAATACACAAAATTTTAAAAAAAAATTGAACTTAATAAAATTTGAAAATATTATTTATATAAGAAAAATAAATTTATGATTTTGTGCAATACATATCACTTATTTTTATGGATCTAGAATCCATGCACCAGGTGCATAAAAGTATTGTGTAATTTTACATCACATAATATTTCCACATAAGTGATGAATATATGATGGGGCAGAAGCATGACAGAAAAGATAATTACAATCTATTATAAGAATACCGGATGTAATAATAATTTTAGAGAAAACTTTTTTTCTTATTTCATAAATTATTAAACTCCCTAAAATAATAAAGATAACTCATATTTATACTAATATCAACTTATAATCTTAAAAGATAGAGATAAAGATAAATCAATTTAAAGATATTAATAACAATAAAATCTATTTAAATTTAAAAAATATATATCTATGTCCATTCTCCATCGGTATATTAAATATTAAGATATGTTTGTGATGTGTATGTGAAATATTTATTCCGTTGTATGTTTCATAGGTTATTTCAAAATGATAATCATGCATTACGTTTCATAAAATATGTATTACAAATAATAAAATATAAGATGAAATGTGAAATGTAATGAGAGATTCCGATTAGAAAAGAGAGCATTATTTGATATATTGGAACATTGGGAATTTGAATTTGGTTGATATTTGAAAATTTTAGAAATAAATTTAGAAAAAGCAAAAACATTTTGTTTTGATTGGGTCTCATCATATTTTGGCCAGCATTTAGTGAGAAGACCTGCCGACGTGATGTATGGAAATATAAGTGGACTCAATTTAATTGAGAGTTAAAGTCAAATATTATAGATTTAAATTGGTAAGATATCACAATCCATAATTTATAAATTAAAGATTAATTTAAGAAAGAACTAAATGAAAATATTAGTACAAAATAGTTATGCATAAACTCAAACCAACCTAAACATATCCTTGGTTCATGGGTTTTAGGCCCGAATATTATTTTTGGGTCCGGGTAAATTTTTTTAGGGTCCGGGCCTATTTTCGGGTTTATGCTTGACAAGAGGCTTGTTTATAAATCCACCATTTTTGGTAGGTTTATTATTGACCCAATAGTGAATTTTTCAATATGCCAAAAATGCGCTCACTTTTTCAAAACATTATCTTATATTACATCTTTTAATTAAAACATTATTTTATATTATGTCTTTTAATTAAAATATTATTTTATATTATTTTATATTATGTCTTTTAATTAAAACATTATTTTATATTATGTCTTTTAATTAAGATATTATTTTATATTAAGATATTTTAGGGATCCAAACACTATTTTATATTATGTCTTTTAATTAAAATATTATTTTATATTAAGATATTTTAGGGATCCAAATACTATTTTATATTATTTTATATTATGTCTATTAATTAAAACATTATTTTATATTATATCTTTTAATTAAAATATTATTTTATATTAAGATATCTTAGGGATCCAAACATTATTTTATATTATGTCTTTTAATTAAAACATTATTTTCTCATTTTATTGTTGTGAGGGTAATATAGTCATTTTATATTTTTTATCAATCTTAACCAATAAAGCAAACACAAAATGTAAATTAAACCCACATTTGTAAACTCATAATCATTCAAACCAAACATAAAATTTAACTCAAACCTATCCCAAAACTACATACCAAACACCCAAAAAAATGTTATTTTGTCTTCAATGAACAGTAAAAACCCACATTTCTTAACTCACCTAAACAATCCCACCCCGCAAACCAAACGGATCTTAAATGTTAAATTATATATTTTTCATTATCATTGGGCTCCCAACCAAATAAAATCGCTTGAAATTTCATTATTAAAATAAACGATCGATATATTAAGATGTATTCATGATATATTTGATTGATCCATGAAATACGATATTGTTGTTGAACTTCGCAATAGAGAACACTCAAGTCTAATCTAATATTTACATAGGTGTATAAGAATAGACATATGACATTGGCCCCATTTACGATTTATATATCTCCATTTGATTTAATTTTCTTCCGAAATAACGATAAATAAATGGATATATCAAAGACCAATCTCATATGTGGATCAATGTGGGATTCTAATTGTTTCTAAAAAGCCAAAAAAAAAAAAAAAAGACTATAAATTATAACTATTATAAATACATTGAAACATAAATTGTTTATATATATATATATGTTTGTGTGTATATACATTAAAATGAAATTATTTTGAGAAACTAAATGTCTTCAAAAATTGAAATTAATAAATTGTAAGCATCCAAATAGGAGAAAGGTATTCCAAAAACTACAAATTATGTACGATGAGTTTGTCGTTGTCAATTCTGACCATTTTATCTTTTTTATGTTTTCTTGAGAGGAACCATTTTATCTTTTATTGTACATATACATATCTTCTTTTTTTCTTTGTGAAAAAAGATATACAAAATCTTCTATCTTTATCATATTTTAATATTTTGTTCTCTGCAAATTTATTCTAATTTGTCTTGTATACAATATATGTACTTCACATAGTGAAAAATACCATACGAAATACAATAACAAAATTAAGGATTAATTGTCATAAAACTCACAAACTTTAATAGATTTGCAATTTAACAACTTTTTGAATATTACCAAATATAATATATACTTTCATATTTTTTTGCAATTTTAACCAAGGGGCAGATTTCGGGTATGCTCATTTTAAAAAATGAGCATACCCGAAATCTGCCCCTTGGTTAAAATTGCAAAAGATATTGAAAATTCATATTAAATTTGATGATATTAAAAAACTTTGTTAAAATACAAATTAAGTAAAATTCATGATTTTTCCCGTAATTAACCCTAAAATTGAATATTAGATTTTATGGGATGATAAAATATAACATTGAGGCAGGATAATAAAGACCTTGAAATGAAAAATAATGTCCCTATTCATGGTACCTAACCTAATCGTGATTTTTGTATTTTATTGAAATATCTGTCTTCTAGATTTAATTTTTATAATTAATAAAGAAAAAAGAAAAATACAAAGAAAAAAAAAACTAGTAAATTAATAAGAATGAATCATTAAATTGGGCCACTATACTATGCGGGGACCACCGTAGAGCCAGATCGAGCTCGTCACGTTTGATTTAATTTATTTGCCACGTCATCTAATTAGGACCTCATCAGTGGTGGAACTAGTAAGGAAAACTGCTCCTCACCAACTTTTTAATCTTAAAAAACAAAGGATTATTTTTAGAAAATTAAGGAATTTATATTGTTCGTCATATAGGAAATTTTGAATGTTATTGCAATTTGTTAATAGTTGAAGTAGAAGATAACTTTCAATATTTTGTCCTCTAAAAATGAAACTTTCAATTTTATATTTGCAAGAAAAATAGACACACTGTATCATAAATATCCTAATCTAGTTAGAATTTTAATTTACAGTATTGTTATATAAATAGATTTACTGTTGGTTCCAAAAAAAAAAAAAAAAAACTGTTCCTCAACATTTCTTAACCTTTTCAAACAACATTTCTTTATATATATATATATATATATATATATATATATATATATATATATCTCATTGTAAATGTTAGCGTGAAATACAATTCACCAATATTAATCTAAAAGTTGTGAAAAGACAATTATACTCTTTAGCAATTAAATTTCAAGTATGATCCCCTTAAATTTTAAAATATACATGTTAATAAAGTATGATATGGAAATAAGAGTGAGTTTAAATCATATTACATATAAATCTGGTCAAAATATTTTGCAATTTTTTTTAACATTTTTATAATTAAGAAGTTTGATTGTAATTTTTATCGATTATGTGGGTCTATTTAATAATTTGTCCGAATTTCGAAGGTGATGAATTTAACTCACCCTAATTTTTAAAATCTTGTTTCATATCATGAGACGAGACAGAATTCACATTTACCATCGATGATTGTATTTATAATAAACTAATAGTACTTCCATATGTTGCACGATTCATATAACATCTAGTAATTAATTTTTTTGATTATACCATGTAATAGACTATTTACTATTATTTTAATTAGATGTGTATATCTAAATATACATATATAATATTTTAATTAGATGTATATATCAAAAATATTTTAATTTTGATATATAATACATATAAACAATTATTTTTAAATATCTACTCATTAAAATATAAGAAACCTACCAATAAAAATAATTTTTTTGACAAAAATAATAATAATTATAATTCTGAGTATTTTTGTCAATGTTATGCAGTTAGTATTTGGGTCATGAAATGACTTAGCTGAGATGAAACTTTAATAGTCTACAAATAACTTGCTAATATAATTATTTTTCATTTTCTTTTACCTTTCTATCATATGACATTGTTTATTGGGAAAACAACTTTTTTTTTTTTTTTTTTTAATTTTGTCAATTTTCCTGCTAGTATATTAATATAGATTAGTACACATATTTTAACCACGCTCATCCTAGATTAATAGAAAAAGAGGAAAAGAAAATGAGAAATATATCACCCTCATATTCACGATCCTAAAGATGTAATTGAAATTTAAATAATATCAATAATTTCATTTCAAGTTGAATTTTCATTTTCCAACATGTTTTGTTTCGAATTTTTATGTTTTGAGTAATGGATACATTGAATAATTCGAAGAATGGTTTTTCAAAGAGAAAGAAAGAAAGGAACAAAGTTTCAAAGTATGATGCTTGGAAATTTTATTTCACATTAATTTGATCATACACACATTTATTGAATTAATGTGTAATATTCTTAATTTTATTAGATTTTTCAAATAGATTAACAGAATTATTGAAAAAACTCAATTAAAACTGTATATTTCATACCATACTCATATTTAACGAGTACTATCTTGTTTATACTTTAATATTCCTTTTAATGTTTTTAACATTTTCAAAAAATAAAAATATTAAATTGAACAGAGATACATTAGTAAGTGATTAAAACAAATATTATTTCATATAGAAAATGAACTATTCCTTTCCATTCCAGTTAAATAACATTTTCATAGATTAAATTTTGTTTCTAATTAGTATTTATATTTTTTGATTTTTATACAATTTTATTTCTTAAATAATTAATGATATATTTGTTCAATTTCTATGTATCTTGATTTATGACAAAACTTTAAAACAATACTTAATTGAGATTGAAGAAAAATCCCTAAAAGAAAAACAAACATATATACAGACGAAGGAAATATAATTTTTACATGTTTCTATATCTACGTAAAAGTTATGTTAATATAAGTTAAACAAGGAATTAAATAAAATAGATTTGATATTTATAAATAAAAGTTACCATTTGCCCAAGAAAGGTATTTCATTAAATCTTTTAAATTTAAAACTCAAAACTTGTATCAATAAATAGGCTCTCTTTTTTGTGATAAAAAAAAAAATTCTATGTTAAAAAAAAAAAAATCAAGATCTTACTAATGCAGTCACGATCATTTTCTCCCATTAAAACAAAGTCCAAGCAGGTAAACTTTCTTTTATCAAGAATTTATTTTCCTTTTTTCTTTTTTGGAAAAAGAAAAAAAACCAAAATGGAAAAGAAGACCGAAAATATTTGAATAAAATGAGAGAAATTAATAAAGGAGAGAGAGAGAGAGAGAGAGAGAGAGAGAGAGAGAGTAGACCGGCATTGTTTTGGACTTGGAAGAGAGAGAAAACTCTAATATTTCCGCCTCTGCCCAAATCAATCTCCCTCTCTTCCACCACCCTACCCCCTGATTCATTCGCTCCTTTTCCCTTCATTCTTCCATTCTCACTCCTCCATTACGATCTCTCAGCTGGAATTTCGTTTATCAAGATTTTACCGGGTATAAAGGAAAACCAGAGCAATCATATTCTGTTGTGTTTTTGTGTGTGATTCGTGTATTTGTCAATGTGGGTTTTGGTTCCCCTCCGGGAATTGAGTTAAGATTCGAAACTGTGTTTTTCCAGTGTTTTAGTAGCGCTATTTTGAAGTTCTTGAGCTGCTTTGGAGATATTTGAGCTGCCGTTCTTCTGATGCGTCTACTGCATTATTTCTTTTCCGATACTTCTGATGCTGTGATGTCTTGTTTGTATGAATGATGGAATGATTTTTAGTGTTTGATAAAGTCGCTGTAGATTTTGTGCTCTGAAGTCAAACTTCTGTTATGGCTGATTCGAATTTTCTTGAGATGGTTTTTGGATTTAATTTAGTCTTTTAATTCAAATTTGGGTGTGTTAACATGTTTTTGTGGCTGTAATTACTTGACCGTGCTAAAGATCTTCAAATCCTGGTATTAAGCACCATGTAGAAGTGCACATGGAAGAATCTTGGCAGTTGATTCATGAGTGTTGATGCATTAAATTTTATAAACTTGAATTATATATACTGAATGAATTATTTAATCTTTTATGTTATAATTTTTTTCCAGGTGTTATACAGCTGCAATTACATATACCAAGACTTTTAGGGTATGTTTCATCTTGGCACGTTGTTCAGCCATAGAGTGTAATGGTTATGCGATCAACATGGCAAGTTTTGAGTGTTTTTGCTCATATTTCTGAGGTAGAAAAGTAACTTTGAGATTCATAAAAGTGTTGAATGGCTGGGGGGAGGATAAGGGCAAGGATCCGTAGGAGCACTCTTCACACGTTTTCTTGTTACAGGCCACAAACTACTGAAGAAGAGAGGCCACATGACTTCCAAGGACCCGGTTACTCGAGAATGGTTTACTGCAACCAGCCTCGTATGCATGAGCAGAAACCTCTTAGATATTGCTCGAATTACATTTCCACCACTAAGTACAATATTGTTACCTTCTTTCCGAAGGCTGTGTTTGAACAATTCAGACGAGTAGCCAATGTGTACTTTCTTCTTGCTGCAGTCTTATCGTTGACTCCCATATCACCATTCTCTGCTGTAAGTATGATTGCACCATTGGTTTTTGTGGTTGGATTGAGTATGGCTAAAGAAGCTATGGAAGATTGGCGTAGGTTTATACAGGATATGAAGGTTAATTTGCGGAAAGCTAATGTACATAAAAATGATGGTGTTTTTGGTCTTAAACCCTGGATGAAGCTTAGAGTTGGAGATGTAGTGAAAGTAGAAAAGGATAAGTTTTTTCCAGCAGATTTACTTATTTTATCCTCCAGTTACGATGATGGGATTTGTTATGTTGAGACCATGAACTTAGATGGGGAGACTAATTTAAAGGTGAAAAGAGCTCTAGAAACAACAGTTCAGCTGGATGATGATCAGGCTTTCAAGGATTTTCGTGCAACTATAAGGTGTGAGGATCCCAATCCGAACCTTTACACATTTGTGGGTAATCTTGACTATGATCGCCAGATCTATCCTATTGATCCTAGTCAGATTCTCCTCCGAGATTCAAAGCTTCGCAACACTTCCTACATTTATGGAGTGGTGATATTCGCTGGTCATGATAGCAAAGTTATGCAAAATTCTACAAAATCTCCTTCCAAGAGAAGTAAAATTGAAAAACAAATGGACAAAATTATATACATCCTATTCAGCATCCTTGTGTTTATCTCATTCATCAGCTCTGTAGGTTTCATTGCCAAGACCAAAAGGGACTTGCCACAGTGGTGGTATTTACAGGTTCCAGACAAGGAAGGTCTATATGATCCAGGGAAACCCCTGACATCAGGGTTCTATCACCTGATAACTGCTTTGATATTATATGGATATCTGATACCGATATCCCTCTATGTGTCAATCGAGGTTGTTAAGGTCCTCCAAGCATTATTCATAAACCGGGATCTTCAAATGTTTGATGAGGAGACTGGAACTCCTGCTCAGGCACGGACATCAAACTTAAATGAGGAACTAGGACAGGTTGATACAATCCTTTCTGATAAAACTGGCACCTTGACTTGCAACCAAATGGACTTTCTCAAATGCTCCATTGCTGGTACACCATATGGCATGAAAGCCAGTGAGGTAGAACTTGCTGCTGCTAAACAGATAGCCATGGATATGGATGGTCAAAGCCAAACCAGTACACCTCAATCATGGCGGAAAAGTGTGCATGGATTTGGGGAATCGGAAATTGAAATAGAGACTATCGCGTCTTCAAAAGATGAAGGTGACCACAAACCTGCTATAAAGGGGTTCAGCTTTGAGGATAGTCGCCTCATGAATGGGAATTGGTTTCAAGAACCCAATATAGATGTTATCTTATTATTTTTCAGGATACTATCGATCTGTCACACTGCCATCCCAGAGCAAAATGAAGAGACTGGCACCTTCACCTATGAAGCAGAATCACCTGATGAAGGTGCATTTCTTGTTGCTGCAAGAGAATTTGGTTTTGAGTTCAGTAGAAGAACGCAGTCAAGCATATTTGTTCGTGAGAGATATCCTTCCTCACAAAAGCCTGTCGAGAGGTGAGACCATGAACAAATAGTTCCTTTTTTTTTTTTTTTTTTTTTTTTTCTGTTTCGAATAATTTTCTTATCTTGGACTAGGTGTCTTGACATGTGAGATATTTTTTCTAAGATCAGGGAATACAAAGTTCTCAACTTGTTGGATTTCACTAGCAAAAGGAAGAGAATGTCTGTTATTGTTCGGGACGAGGACGGCCAGATCCTTCTCCTATGCAAAGGAGCTGATAGGTATGCTACTGATCCTGTGATTGAGTTCTAGCTCCCCCCCACCCTTTGTTTTCTTATTTTTGCAACATTCGTTGTCATTGCTTTTCTTGAGGCTGCCGTTGAGATCCACCGATTGGCTCTTGAATTTAATACACTCTTTGCTTTACAGCATCATCTTTGATAGGCTATCAAGGAATGGGAGAATGTTTGAGGAAGCAACAACCAAGCATTTGAATGAATATGGAGAGGCTGGACTGCGGACGCTAGCACTTGCTTACAAGAAACTCGATGAAGCTAAATATGCTGCTTGGAATGAAGAGTTTACAAAAGCTAGAACAACAATTACTGGTGATAGGGATGCAATGCTTGAGCGTCTTGCTGATATGATGGAAAAGGACTTGATACTTGTTGGTGCAACTGCTGTGGAGGACAAATTGCAGAATGGAGTATGTCATATATCTTATGAATGCTTTGAGACTATTAATTAATTCCTCCCTCCCTCCCTCTTTCTCTCTCTCTCTCTCTCTCTCTCTCTCTCTCTCTCTTATTTTTACTTTATTTCTTCTCCGTAGGTGCCTCAGTGCATTGATAAACTTGCACAAGCTGGTCTAAAGATCTGGGTTCTGACAGGTGATAAGATGGAAACTGCAATTAATATAGGGTCTGTTTCTTGCCTGCAAAATGTGGCTCAATTATCTTAAGATCATATAACAACTCACTGGTCGAAACTTTTAGGTGCTAACCTGAAATTTGTCATCAATGCAGATTTGCTTGTAGTTTGCTTCGACAGGGTATGAAACAGATATGTATAACAACAATGAACACAGATGCAGTAGTGCACGATCCCAAACAGGTAACTATCTTCTGGCCAAAATCTGGAATGATATTTGGCGATTTAATTTATGGCGCCTTAGTTTACTTATTCTCCTTTTCTGTTTAGGCTGTAAAGGAGAATATTTTAATGCAAATTACCAATGCAACCCAAATGGTCAAGCTAGAAAAGGATCCCCATGCTGCATTTGCTTTGATCATTGATGGAAAAACTCTAACTTATGCTTTGGAGGATGACATGAAGAATCAGTTGTTGAATTTAGCGATTGGTTGTGCTTCAGTCATATGCTGCCGTGTCTCACCAAGGCAGAAAGCTCTGGTGGGATTTATTTATTTGCCCTATTAAAAAATTTCATTGCTTGTCTTTTCTTTTCATAGATGAAGCGGTAGGACATTTCTTTTGAATACTCATTTATTCAGATTATCTTTCTTACACTTCTTACTTGGTTATATACTTGTATGGAAATTAGGTAACAAGATTGGTAAAAGAAGGAACTGGGAAAACTACATTAGCAATTGGTGATGGTGCAAATGATGTTGGCATGATTCAAGAGGCAGATATTGGTGTTGGCATCAGCGGATGTGAAGGAATGCAGGTTGAATCTCTACTGCATCTGTAACTTTATGCGTCTTGAAAATTGCTGAAACAATTTCTCTGAACTACAATTTTTTCTTGTTTTGTGAGATGATTGAATTTACTCCAACTATATATTTTATGACCACAAACATTAAAATAAATGTTCTTTAACAGCAAATCTGCTCAAATAATCCAATAAATTTAATGATTGCTCTCGCCTCTGTGATCTCGATTCTATTAAGTAGTTCATGTTTTGGATTGCTGTAGATGGTGAGGAGCTTTATCCTATATTGCACTCTCTGTATGGGAAATTGCCTGTTTCCGTTTTAGCCTTTCATGTTATTTACAGATAGAAAGCAAAGATATGTTAATGATTTTCTTATCATCAGTATTTATTTCTCTGCCTGGCCTAGCTGTCATGATATTATCCTAATTAAATAAATTTTAGCACTTTGAGGTAGCACTAAATACCTTTTCTGTCTCAACTTTTCTTTTTTTGCTTCCTCTTTTCTGTTGATACATTTTATTGTTTATGATTGATTTATAGTCTTTCTGAGGATCATATTCTCCCATTATAGCTGTATCTCTTCTTTCTCTGTATATCTCCTAAAGCTTTAATACCAAGGAAAATCATCTTGCTTTCATATGATCCAAAACCGGCTTATTTAGTATCACCTGTCAACTGTTTGCAGGCTGTGATGGCTAGCGACTTTGCTATAGCACAGTTTCGGTTTCTTGAGAAGCTTTTGGTCGTACATGGTCACTGGTGTTACAAAAGAATCGCTCAGATGGTAATTCTCTATGGCTTGAACTAGATATCACCATAATGCTGTTCAAAAGACCATTTAGTTAATTCATCACACATTATTTCTAACTTGGGATTTGGTTTGCTGAAAGCAGATATGTTATTTCTTCTATAAAAACATCGCATTCGGCCTTACAATCTTCTACTTCGAAGCTTTTGCTGGCTTTTCTGGACAGTCTGTCTACGTTGATTGGTACATGCTCCTATTTAACGTTGTTCTTACATCATTGCCCGTGATTTCGCTTGGAGTCTTCGAACAGGATGTCGATTCTGAAGTATGCTTGCAGGTTTGTTTTTTCTGTTACCTTGTTTTTCATTAGTTGAAATCTTGATATCGCCTATTATGCCAGTTTGCTCGACTGATGAAAACTATTCTCACATTGCAGTTCCCAGCTTTGTATCAGCAAGGACCGAAGAATCTGTTCTTTGACTGGTACAGAATATTCGGGTGGATGGGAAATGGCCTATACACTTCTCTCATCGTATTCTTCCTTAACATCATCATCTTTTACGACCAAGCTTTCCGGGTCGGAGGCCAAACAGCCGACATGACAGCTGTTGGGACAACCATGTTCACTTGCATCATTTGGGCAGTGAATTGTCAGATTGCTCTAACAATGAGCCATTTCACATGGATACAACACTTGTTCGTTTGGGGTAGCGTTGCTTTCTGGTACATTTTCCTCTTCATATATGGTGAGCTAAATTACGCCCTCGATGTAAACGCCTTCAGAATCCTGTCGGAAATTCTTGGCCCGGCTCCAATCTATTGGACCACCACCCTCTTAGTCACAATTGCTTGCAATCTCCCTTATCTGGCCCACATCTCGTTCCAAAGATTGATCAATCCGCTCGACCATCACATCATTCAGGAGATCAAATGCTACAAGAAACACATTGAGGATCGCCATATGTGGAGAAAAGAACGGAGCAAGGCTCGACAGTCAACCAAGATTGGGTTCTCAGCAAGAGTCGATGCAAAGATCAGGCAGTTGAAAGGGAGATTGCAGAAAAAGTATTCCATTGCTTATAACAATGCTGTACCCCAACAAACTTAAATCTGCATATGGATTATTCTTTTTTTAATTTTTTGGGTGGTTCTTGATGATAGTTTAGGGGTTTTGACTGGTTGGGATTATGTGTTGCTCTGTTTGTGTTGGGCCATTCTTGATTTATTCTTGATGGAGTATAGTGAGTTTCAGTGAGATGTAGTTTGTCAAAGCCTTAAGCTCCAAGGCTGTTGTTTGTATGTAGAAATATTTGTAAGATAACAAATTCAAGCTTGTGAAGTAGTAGGTACATATTTCTCTACTTTCATTTTTTCTCTTTTTTTATGGCCACGTGTGATCTTTCTAATTTCTATATGACATTCATAAGTTTTTCCTACTTTGGGTCTCAAGTGATAAGAAATTATAAAATGAAATACAAATTTAGTTGATATGGGATAATATATGATGTTCAAGGAATTATGTAATTGTGTATGAAATTTATAAAATAATTGTTTCCTATTTGGTTGATAAGTGCCATATTTATTCAATACTCACCCATTTGAGTGTGTTTAATTGTGTATGAATGCGTGGTAGGTGAAATTTGGGTCGTAAAAAGGTAACAAATTCGACTTGAGTAACAATTATTTGACACCTTGTCCTCAAGATAATATTTATACATCACAAATATTCATGTGCACCGGGTGCACGGATCCTAAATCCGTACAATCGGATCGACCCAACTTGGGGGTGCATTTTATGATTCCCACGCGCTCAAACCCTAGTTTCACAATTATTTGATCTAACCTTTTAGTTTGACGAACCTAATCTTTTTAGTTTGTCAAACCTAATCTTTTAGTTATGTTCACATAACCTTTTGCACTATGACAGACTTATAATATCTTTCAAAATCTTTCAAAACTTTTATGTTGTAATAATATAACTTTTATGCATAATAATTTAACATTTTCGTTATAATAATATAACCTTATATTATTCTTTAAGTACATAAAGGTTATGATATTTTTATATAAATGTTATACTAGTATAACATAAATGTTAAATTATTATAACATAAAGGTTAAGTCATACTATATGAATTTTTATAGTGAAAAAAAGTCTAAATAATATCACTTAAATGTTATGATATATGTATGTAAAGGTTATACTAATATAACATAAATGTTATATTCGATTAATATAAATGTTACATAACTTTTAATTATACTTTTTATACTGAAAAAAATCTAAGAAATTTTACTTAAAGGTTATGATATTTATACATAAATGTTATACTCGCTAAACATAAAGGTTATATTTAGTAAACATAAATGTTATGTCATAAAAAAAAAATTCTGGACCAAACCCGACCCAATCCAACCCGCATGTCCAGTTATATGAATCATGATCCATACACTTGGTGCATACAAACTCTACTCTACTTCTACTTATGTCTTAAAAGACATGCGCACTAAATATTTGAGCAGGACGTGCTTAGATTTGATCTTTGTGGTCACATTAGTTTTATTTGGGTGGTATGTTACGTAGTTGTTTCATAAATGTGTTGATTTTTAATTGTTTCCTCTCATGATTAGTCATATGAAACTTAGGTTTTGTTAGATTATTATATTATTTTCTACTGTGATTAGTCTGATAAAATTCAAATTTAGTCATGTATGTATGACTATTTGTAAAACTAGTTAGAGTAAATTTAAACCACTTGATTTTGAAAGAAAAAAATAGGACCGATCACATTAACAAATCAAATCGTAGATATATGTGTCAAGAAAAAAAATAAAACTAAAAATTATAAATTTGAACATGCATTTTCAAATACCTAGATAACATGTAATTGAAAAACTCATATTGCATAATCCTTTGATAAATGTTAAAGGATGGGACTATCCACACTCCAACCTTTTCTTATTACATCCCATTTTTTTTCATTTTTTAATTAAAAAAATAAAAAAAATTCTAAAATCCCAACTTAACCATTAAGAATAAATTTTTATAAACCCTTCTTCTCTTCCAATTTTTTTTTTCGTTCTCTCTTAATTATTTGGTAAACGAAGATAACATAACGATAAGCATCTTACAGGCTAATTAAATATGTAAAAATCGTACAAAAATCATATAAAAAATACAAAAAAAATCGATAAAACAGAATAGTCCATTCGATCCTGATTGGCTGAACACACAAATGTGTGTTCGGCCAGGGTCGAACATCTTATACTGTGTTCGACGCCCAATATTCGAACACACTATAAGATGTTCGATCCATGATGCCGAACACACAAAACTTATACGGTGTTCGATACCCAATATTCAAACACACTATAAGATGTTCGATCCATGGCGGCCGGACACACCTCTATTGTTCGGCTAACCAATGTCGAACGGACTGTTCCTTTGTATCGATTTTTTTGTGTTTTTTACATGATATTCATATGATATTTATGTATTTTATCAACCCATGAAGTAATTTTCATCATAGTTTTCTGTTATTTCTCAAAAATTGAATAAGGGGAAAAAAAAGAAAGGGACTACGGGAGGAAGAGAGAGAATGATTTTTTTTTTTTAAATTTTTATTTATTTTAAGGATAAAACTGGAAATTAATTATTTTTATATTTTTTTTATTAAAACATTGAAATTTGGGGGTGTGGATAGTCCCACCAATGTTAAAACTTAGAACAAAATAGTTGGATTTAATTTTCTATTAGTTATTTAATGCAAAAAAAAACATGATGTCCTAGTTATTTGTTTATTATAATTAAAACAAAAGTCAAAAAGAAAAAGTAAAAGTGAAGAAATACAGTCAACACATCCTTAAAAAAAATAATAAATAAATATTAAAAGAAAGAAAGAAAAGTGAAGAAATAAAGAAATGGAAAAATACATAAGTAAATAATAATTAAAAAAAACGGAAAAAAAAGGTAAGAAATTAAACTAATGGCATTGTTAATTATTATTGGTCTCATCCATCCTCACCGGTGAAATGCACTGGGTGGTTTCTGCATGCCACCTAGGTAGGTGTAATGAGTGATGAATTATCGGTATTTCTGTGAAATGGCGATGTTTTTCCTCTCTCTTCTCGGTTCTCTGTCTAGAATTCGGCCATTTTCAGCTCTAATTTGATGTAATTAATCTCGTGAAGGAGGATACAATTCGAGTTTGATTCGTGGATTTGAATGGAGCCGCGTGTGGGGAGCAAGTTCCGCTTGGGACGGAAGATTGGGGGTGGCTCATTTGGAGAGATCTATATAGGTATGGTTTTTTTTTGTTCGTTTCTAATGATTTTTATGATTATATTGTTCGAATTTGATGTGCATTATGGTTTGTGGGTGTTATTTTTGCAGGTACTAATACCCAGACGAATGAGGAGGTTGCAATTAAGCTTGTAAGTCATTGTAAATTATTCTCTTTGAATTTCTGTTTGTTGATTGTAGGTTTTTTTGTTTGAGGACATTCGGGTTCATTGTAATTGTTTTTTCTTCTCCACATTTTAATTTTGATGTAGCTTTTATGATTTATAGAGTTTGAGTATTGCAAAACGTGTATACTTGCTTAGAAATTCTATTCTAGAGCTGCAAAAACATGGGTTTTTTTTGGTTGCTTTTGGACATGGGTACCTCTTTTGATGATTCTCTGAGATGTGTATTAAAACATTTTTGGTTTAGTTTAAGAGTTTCTGTTGCATGTAACGACTAGTCTTGTGTCTCACATTCCCTTGTTTCTTGGGGTCATATGTTGTACTCATTCAGGAATAGTGATATAAACTAAATGCTTGGAAACGTTTCCAACATGGAAATGATCATTAGTTTACATGCCACTTGCACATTTAAAAGATTCCACTGCTAACATCCAATTATGTAATTTATCAACATCCACCAATTAAATACCAAAAAAAAAAAAAAACTAAAGGAGGAGAATAGAAGAAGAAAAGCTAGAAAGAACTACCTCGACCAAGCTTCCAAAATCTCTACACGTGTTACAAATGCAGCATGAAAAGATAAATTTATGATCGATGAAAGTATTTATTCATCTCCTTATCCTTAAAAATTGAAGTACTCTTGAAAGTTCTATGTCAATGCTTGTTAAGATCAAGGCCCATTCTAGACTCCAGTTATCTGGATTTCATGTTGATATTGAAGCACAAGCTGCTAGAAAGTTCATTAAATTAGTTTTCTCCTAATTGTTCTCCTGAAAACTTCCCATGCAAGTCTTACGCTGGTAGATTTTTATCCTTATGTCTTTGTGCATTTTCTTTATATAATTCCTTTGATGATGTGTTTTCACATATTTATTGCGAATGCATTCCATTTGTGTTCAGGAAAATATCAAGACAAAATACCCCCAATTGCTATACGAGTCAAAGCTGTACAAAATATTTCAAGGAGGAAGTAATCATCCTTTTTTGTTGTTTCAGTTACTGGGCATTGTTGCCTTTTTGCCTGTTCATATTTATCAGCATTCTCACTCGTTGTCAATAATTATTTTTGGCAGCTGGAATCCCAAATATAAGATGGTTTGGGGTTGAAGGGGACTATAATGTTCTTGTTATGGATTTATTGGGACCCAGTCTTGAAGACTTATTTAACTTTTGTAGCCGGAAGCTTTCTTTAAAGACTGTTCTCATGCTTGCTGATCAGATGGTACTGTTTACCGTTTGCCTGTGCCTGGTTCAAATTTTAAGCAATTTAATTTTTCAATATGCCCATGGAGATCTCCGGTTTTCTTTCAGATTAATCGAATTGAGTTCCTTCACTCTAAATCTTTTCTGCATCGAGATATTAAGCCTGACAACTTTCTCATGGGTTTGGGAAGGCATGCAAATCAGGTGTTCCCTTTTCCTAAATTTGAAGTTTGCCCAGTTTAACTGGTTACTTTTTTCAATGTCTTGGAGCCATAACTATTAGGGATGGCAGTGGTTGGGTTCGGGGATGGTATTACAATCACCATTTGGATAATTGGGATGGGGATTGTGATTCTCCATTCGGGGAATGGGGTCACCACGGGGACCCAGTCTCCCCATTTAAAGTTAAAAAAAACTTAAAATTTCCTAATTTTTTGAGCAAATATGAATTAAAGTAACAAAGATTCATTATAACAACGAGTCTATGTATCAAAGTAAGTTACATTATAAAAATTGGAATGCTCTAAAAAATACATATACATTATAAAATAAAAATATTTAAAAAATAAATAAACAGGGAATGGGGAATCCCATTTTGCTTAATTTGGGATGGGTCGGGGCGGGGATTGGGTGGGGGGTTGAATACCATCCCCATACTATCCCCGCATAAACGGAATTGGGGAATCCCAATCCCCGCAACATCCTCTTTTTTTTCGGGGAATCCCCATCCCGGCACCATCCCCGTCCCAATAGGGATGGTTCCCAGCGGGGAAATTGCCACCCCTATAACTATGTCCTGTCACCTGTAGGTTTATGCCATTGATTTTGGACTTGCCAAGAAATATAGAGATTCCACAACTCACCAGCATATTCCATATAGGTAAGCAGTGTTGTGTTTTGGAATCTTTAAAACTTTGATCTTACATAGTTATTCAGCCTTTTGGTTGTTTAGTTTCAAAATCTCAATTATGTATTTAAATATTCATGCACGTGATCAATATAGTAAATTTTAATGCAGAGAAAATAAGAATCTGACTGGAACAGCTACATATGCTAGCATAAATACACATCTTGGCATTGGTATGCGTGTGGCATATGCCATATCTTTTACCCTTAATAGTTAGACCTTTAAGATGTAAGAAAGCTGATTTCTTGTTTTTTTGTGTTAAACGACGGATAGAACAAAGTCGAAGGGATGATCTTGAATCGCTTGGATATGTTGTCATGTACTTTTTAAGAGGAAGGTGAGTACATTAATCCTGCATTGTCTAGTTATTGTGGTATGTCTACTCATCTCTAGAAAAATATGTAGCCTTCCCTGGCAGGGACTGAAAGGTGGAAACAAGAAGCAGAAGTATGAGAAAATTAGCGAGAAAAAAGTCTCAACTTCCATAGAGGTAACTTTACCCTCCTTTCTATTCCCTCTTGCGCTAGAGTAGAGTGACTATAAAATTCAATCTTTTATGCAGTCTTTGTGCCGTGGTTATCCAACTGAATTTGCTTCTTACTTCCATTATTGCCGTTCTCTTAAATTCGAAGATAAGCCAGATTACGCTTATTTGAAAAGAATTTTCCGGGACCTTTTTGTCGGTGAAGGTACCTTTCCTGCCTTTTATAATTATTTGCCACCCTCAATTCATGATTCTATTTCCTTTTTCCTTGGCCTAGCAGAATTTCAATTTGACTACGTCTATGATTGGACTATTTTGAAGTATCAGCAGACTCAGCTTGCTATTCCTCCATCACGTGCCCTAGTAAGTAACTTCGATTTAGGCTTTTCACTTCTAGCCACCAAGTTGCAACCTCATGAATTTTGGGACAGGGAGCTGCTGGAACACGTTCGGGGATGCCACATGCTAATATTGAACGAGAATTAGGTGATTTTTCAGTTTCTACAGGAGCTTTTACTTTTCTGCTCTGGCATTTCTGGTATGCATGCAGCCATCTATATGCTCAAAGTTAAATGATTTATACAATTGTATGCAGGTGGAGAAGAAGGTAAGCCTCCTGGTCGTAACAGAAACTTGTTAAATTCTGGAAACTTGTCTGGACCAAGACATCCAGTTACAAGTGGTACTGCCATGTCTAAAGATGTAAGACTACTCTCTCTCTCTCTCAAATTTCTTATTACCATATGTAATAAAGAGAAATCTAGAGAAAATGGAGGATATTGAAAGTGGTTATTTTTAGTCTTGGAATGAAGGTTATCATTGAGGTTGGACAGGAGATGATGAGGAGAACCACTTCTCTGTTTCTTTTTGTTTCTTAAGAGGTCCCAATTACTTTGGCTGTTGCATGATCTTACTTAATCTCATTGATTGCTACTTTTCCTCTTCATATTTTCATGTTACTTGGTCTAATGGTTTCTGCAGAGGCGACCGGCTGTTTCTAGTGGTCGAGATCCTGAGATTTCTGGGAACAACAATGACCTTTCACGTGCAGATGCACTCAACAAAAATTTGCCAGTAGTTTTATCGGATCATAAACACACACCTTCTCCTAGAGATCCCTCAAACATAAAAAAGTTTGAATCTACCCTCAAGGAAATGGAGAGCCTCAACTTTGGCCATGAGGAGAGGACACATTATTAGCCGAACTGGTAGCTACTGTGTCTTGTGTAATCACTGTGTAAATATATGCTAACCTATTGGCACTCATTATTATCCGGCAAGGTAAGCTGCTTAAGGAAATCCGGACCAGTAAACGATGCAGAAATTTTGCGGAAAGTACATAATAAACAAGAGATCAGTCGACTTCCATGTTGAGAAGAGATCATCAGTGTTCTTGATATGGTGGAAGTGATATTCATTGTGTTGTATCGGCAAGGTTAAGATACTTGGAATGTTGTACCACCTCAAAAATCTTTTTTTATATTAAGTTAAGTTTCGTAATGTTGTACAACCCCATTCTTTTGATTTACCATTATGAAATTTTCACTCTTGAATTTCTGACAAGTTGATGTCCACAAGTTCATCTGTAATGTAATATGTTCATTGTGTTCTAAATGTAATTGCCTTGTCGATTATGTGGAAGTCCTTAGTTTGAGCCTAACTATTTTGTGGAATTATTCACCTACTTTTCTTAATGCACTGGTACATGCTATTTTGTTATGTAGACCATGCTTTCATGACATTAGTTATTGTAAAGGACCAACTTACTTGAATCTGCATATGGATTATTCTTTTTCTTTTTTGATGATAGTTCAGGGGTTTTGACTGGTTGCTTTCTTTGTGTTGGGCCATTCTTGATGGAGTATTGTGAGTTTCAGTTAGATGTAGTTTGTCAAAGCCTTAAGCTCCAAGACTGTTTGTATGTAGAAATATTTTTAAGATTATCAATTCAAGTTCTTTTTCCACTTGTCATCTTTCTATACGACATTTATAAGTTTTTGCTACAATGGGAAGTGATACGAAATTATCAAATGAATCTCAAATTTAATCGATATGAGATAATTTATGATGTTCAGGGAATTGAATTCTAACCGAGTCTAATATTTATGCAATACTCATCTATATGTTTAATTGTGTATGAATGAGTGGTGGGTGAAATTTGGGTCGTAAAAAGGAGATAATATTCATACTTTGGTTTTAGAAGACATGCACACTAAATATTTGAGCAGGACGTGCTAGATTTGATCTTGTGGTCACATTAGTTTTATTTACATGTTATCTAGTTGTTCCATAAATGTTTTGCTTTTAAATTGTTTCCTCTTATAATTTGTTTACGAAACTTATGTGCTATTATTAACTTATTATTATTATTATTATTATTTTATATTACGATTAATCCAATAAAAATTAGGTTCAATCTTATACATCTGTTGCTACTACTTGTGAAATTAGTCGGAATGAACTTAAGTAACTAGATTTTGAAAGAAAAGGAATAGACTTCACGATATTAACATATCCAAAGATAGATATTGTGTCATAAAAAAAGATTTTAATTATCAATTTGAACAATTTTTTTCATACCTATATAATATATAATTAGAAATCTCATACTGCATTAATCAATCAATTTTGAATATGTATATAATCCTTTGATATATATTAAAAATTAGCTCGAAATACTTGGATTTAATTTTTTTTACCGTTATCGAATGCCAAAAGGTGAATAGTCATTCAATACTTTTATTTATTATAATTAAAACAAAAGTCAAAAGGAAAAAATAAAGTAAAAGTGAAGAAACAGTCAACACATCCTTTAAAAAAAAAGGAAAGAAAGAAAAAAAGAAAAGAAAAGTGAAGAAACTCAGAAAAAGAAAAAAAAAAGAGTAAATAAAATGAAAACGGAAAAAGAAGGTAAGAAAATAAATTAATGGCATTGTTTATGATTATTTGGCGCTACCTAGGTCTGGTGTAATGGCGAAGGATATTGCGTGTGTTTCCGATTAGATCGAATGAGTGGTGAATTTTCGCTTTTTCATACCAAATGGCTGTTTTTTCCTCTCTCTCCTTGGTACTCTCTCAAGAATTCGGTCATTTTCAGCTTTAATTTGATGTAATTTAATTTCGTGAAGGAGGATAGAATTTGAGTTAGAATCGTGGATTTGAATGGAGCCGCGTGTGGGGAACAAGTTTCGGTTGGGACGGAAGATTGGGGGTGGCTCATTTGGGGAGATCTATTTGGGTATGGTTTTTTTCGTTTCTAATGAATTTAATGATTATATTGTTTGAATGTGATGTGTTTTCCTTTTTTGGTTATTGTGGGTGTTATTCTTGCAGGTACTAATATTCAGACAAATGAGGAGGTTGCAATTAAGCTTGTAAGTCATTGTGAATTATTCTCTTTAGAATATGTTTGTTGCTTGTATGTTTTTTGTTTGAGGACATTCTGGTTCATTGAAATATGTTTTTTCTTATCCACATTTTAATTTTGATGTAGTTTTCTGTATTTATGGAGTTCGATTATTGCTGAGCGTGTATGCTTGCTTCGATATTCCATTCTAGTGCTGCATAACATAGCTTCTTTTTTTGGTTGCTTGTGGACATGGGTTGTTCTTTTGATGATTCTCTGATATGTGCATTACTCTGGAGGAATGGAAAACATTTATGGTTTAGTTCAATGGTTTCTGTTGCACGTAATGGCTAGTCTTCTGCTCTCACATTCCCTTGTTTCTTGGGGTCATATGCTGTACTCTTTCGGGAATGGTGATATACACTAAATACTTGGAGACTTTTCTGGCGTGGAAAGGATCATTAGTTTACGTGCTGCTCGCTGCTTGCACATTTAATTTGAGTTTTAACTTTGTAAAAGATTCCACTGCCAATATCCATTTATGTAATCAACCAACTTCCAACAATAACCCCCCCCCCCCCCCCACCCACCAAAAAAAAAAACAAAACAACAAAACTTAAAGGGAGAATAGAAGAAGAAAATCAATAACAAACTACCTCGACCAAGCTTCCTAAATCTCTACACATGTTATAAATGCAGCATGAAAGATAAAATTATGATCAAGGAAAGTATTTATTCATCTCCTTATCCTTAGAAATTGAAGCTCTCTTGAAAGTTCTGTGTAGTTGCTTGTTAAGATCAAGGCCCATTCTAGACTCCAGTTAGCTGGATTGATATTGAAGGAGCACAAACTGCTGAAAGTTCATTAATTTAGTTTTCTCCAATTTGTTCACCCTAAAACTTCCCATGGAAGTCTTATGCTGGTAGATTTTAGCCTTATGTCTTAGTGCATTTTCTTTATATAAGTCATTGGATGATGTGTTTTAACATATTTATTGCTCAGTTTTTCTAAGAACGCATTCCATTTGTGTTCAGGAAAATGTGAAGACAAAACACCCCCAATTGCTATACGAGTCAAAGTTGTATAAAATATTTCAAGGAGGAAGTAATTGTCCTTTTTTTTTTTTTTTCAGTTACTGGGCATTGTTGCCTTTTTGCCTGTTCATATCTATCAGCATTCTCACTTGTCAATAATTATTTTTGGCAGCTGGAATCCCAAATATAAGATGGTTTGGGGTTGAAGGGGACTATAATGTTCTTGTTATGGATTTATTGGGACCCAGTCTGGAAGACTTATTTAACTTTTGTAGCCGGAAGCTTTCTTTAAAGACTGTTCTCATGCTTGCTGATCAGATGGTACTGTTTACTGTTTGCCTGTGCCTGGTTAAAATTTTAAACAATTTAATGTTTCAATATGCCCATGGAGATCTCCGGTTTTTTTCAGATTAATCGAATTGAGTTCCTTCACTCTAAATCTTTTCTGCATCGAGATATTAAACCTGACAACTTTCTCATGGGTTTGGGAAGACGTGCAAATCAGGTGTTCCCTTATCCTGAATTTGATGTTTGCCCAATTCAGTTTACTGGTTGCTCTTTCTAGATGTCTTGGAGCCATAACTTATATCCTTTCACTTGTAGGTTTATTCCATTGATTTTGGACTAGCCAAGAAATATAGAGACTCCACAAGTCATCAGCATATTCCATATAGGTAAGCTGTGTTCTGTTTAGGAATCTTTAAAACTTAGATCCTACACAGTTATTTGGCCTTTTTGTTGTTTAGTTTCCAAATTTCAATTGTATATTCTAAATATTCATGGATGTAATCAAATTTAGTAATTTTTAATGCAGAGAAAATAAGAATCTGATTGGAACAGCTAGATATGCTAGCATGAATACACATCTTGGCATTGGTATGTGTGTGGCATATGCCATATCTTTTACCCTTTTGAGTTTTGACCTGTAACTTGTAAGATATAAGAAAGCTAATTTATTGTTTCTTCTGTGTTTGATTATGCTCCTCTACTGCACTTAATGATGGACAGAACAAAGTCGCAGGGATGATCTAGAATCACTTGGATATGTTCTCATGTACTTCTTAAGAGGAAGGTGAGTACATTAATCCTGCCATGTCAGTTCACTCTACTTCTAGTTATTGTGGTATGTCTACTCATCTCTAGAAAAATATTAGCCTTCCCTGGCAGGGACTGAAAGGTGGAAACAAGAAACAGAAGTATGAGAATATTAGCGAGAAAAAAGTCTCAACTTCCATTGAGGTGACTTTACTCTCCTGAATTGGAATTATTCCCTCATGCAATTGACTGTCGCTAAAATTATTCTACCTGTTATGCAGTCTTTATGCCGTGGCTATCCAACTGAATTTGCTTCTTACTTCCATTATTGCCGTTCTCTTAGATTCGATGATAAGCCAGATTACGCTTATTTGAAAAGAATTTTTCGTGACCTTTTTATCCGTGAAGGTTTTGAATTTTCCCTTACCTTTCCAATATTTCCTGCCTTTTATAATTGATTTTCCTATTCATGCTTGTATTTCATTTTCCTTGGCCTGGCAGGTTTTCAATTCGACTACGTATTTGATTGGACCATTTTGAAGTATCAGCAATCCCAGCTTGCTACTCCTCCATCACGTGCCCTAGTAAGTAACTTCAGTTTAGGCTTACCTGCTCTAGCCACCAAGTTGCAACCTGATGAATTTTGGGACAGGGAGCTGCTGGAACAAGTTCGGGGATGCCACATGCTAATATTGAACGAGAATTAGGTGATTTTTCAGTATTATTTGAGTCACATTATAGTGTAGCAGTGGTTGCTGCCTTATGCATGCTTCTGTAATCTGTATAGATAATTATTGAAACTACCTTTGTGGTTTGACCTATTTAACAAAAGCCTTAATAAAGGTTCTAAATTACATGTACCTCCCTTGCGCCAATTGACAGGGGTAATTGGAAGAAATATACAAACCTGAAGGAGGTGGTTGTAGTACCCAAGGGTATTTAAAATTTCAAAACATATTAGAGTTATTATTATTTTTTTTGGTGAATAGGTCAAACCTCCAGGTAGTTTTTGTAATTTGTCCTTATTTGTATACAAACGAGCTGCTTGCTTTGGAGCAATGTCACTTTCTGCATGAACTTTTACCTTTCTGCTGTGGCATTTCTGGTAAGCATGCGGATCTATGTGCTCAGGGTCAAATGATTTATACAATTGTATGCAGGTGGGGAGGAAGGTAAGCCTCCTGGTCGTAGCAGAAACTTGTTAAATTCTGGAAACCTGTCTAGACTGAGACATCCAGTTACAAGTGATACTTCCATGATGTCTAAAGATGTAAGACTACTCTCTCTCTCCTCCCCCCCCCCCCCCCCCCCCAACATAGGACATGATTATTGTACAAGTTGTTATACTTGTACCTGAAATGGGGGTCTATGATAGTTGAGCGTAGTGAAAGTGGTTATTTTCAGTCTCTGAATGAAAGTTATCAATGAGGTTGGGCGGGAGATGATGAGCAGAAGCACTTCTCTGTCTCTTTTTGTTTCTTAAGAGGTCCCAATTACTTTGGCTGTTGCATGATCTTAATCTCATTGATTGCTACTTTTCCTCTTCATATTTTCATGTTACTTGGTCTAATGATTTCTGCAGGTATCTAGTTCCAACGTTGTCCGGGTAATTGGATCATCAAGGCGACCTGCTGTTTCTAGCAGTCGACTAGATCCTGAGATTTCTGGGAATGACAGTGACCTTTCACGTGCCCGTACTGCAGATGCACTCAACAGAAACTCCAGTAATGCACAGAGAAATTCGCATGTAGTTTTATTGGATCATAACCGCCCATCTTCTACTAGAGATCCCTCAAACATAAAAAATTTCGAATCCACCCTCAAGGGAATGGAGAGCCTCAACTTTGGCCATGAAGAGAGGACACATTATTAGTCGAACCGGTTGCTACTGTTTCTTGCTTAATCCCTGTGTAAATATATGCTATTCCCATTAGCACTCATTATTATCCAGCAAGGTAAACTGCTTGAGGAAATTGGGTCCAGTAAACGATGCAGAAATTTGCGGAAAGTACATAATAAACAAGAGTTCAGTTGACCTCCGCGTAAAGACGAGATCATCAGTGTTCTCGATATGGTGAGATTCATTGTGTTGTATCAGCAAGGTTAAGTTACTTGGGGTGTTGCATCACCTCAAAAATGCTTTTTATATTTACCTTATTTCAGTTTAGTAATGTTGTACTACCCCATTCTTTTGATTTGCCATTATGATGGCCAGTAGTTTTGAAATTTTTACTCTTCAAGTTCTCACAACGCAAATGTCAATAAGTTCATCTGTAATGTTATATGTTCATTGTGTTCTAAATGTAATTGTCTTCTTGAGGTTGTTGGAGCATAGTTATGGTGGAATTATTCACCCACTTTTCTTGATGCAATTTCTCTTGCCCTCATAGTAGGTATATGCTATATTGTTGGTATGTGCAACAAACTTTATCTTGACTGTTATGTAGACCATGCTTTCATTACATTAGTTATTGCAAGGGACCAACTTGTGTCAAAGGATCCAAGTTTTTGTCTCTAAGGTACCAGGTTTCACATGCTATGGCTGTCCCAATTGCTTGCCTCCTTTGTCCATTAAATCTTCCATTTATATTTCTTTTGTCTTTCCGATTTAGAAAAGATAAGGAAATGACATAAATGGTCATAATAAATGTTGGTGGAAAATGTGTTGGTTTAGTCAAATGAGCAGCTCTAACAGAAATTGTGCACATGCATTGTCTGCACTAACTCTCAGAACACATTTATTTCCTATAAAGCAATACTAATCTGCTTTTGACAGTTGGAAGGAAATAAAGGAAAAAAGGTTTTCCATCTTGGGGATAATTTTACTTCTGGTACTTTAATCTTACAGAAATATAAATGGAGTTATTGATATCAATATCAGTAAGAAAAAAAAAGAAGGAAGTTGTAATAAAATTGAAATTAAACATGCGATTTTAAGAAAAATATAACAACTTTAATGCATAAATCACTTAAAAACATCAATATATTAATAAGTACACGACATTGGTACAAATGATAAATTACATAAACAATTTGTGTTGCTACAAAAAATGTTCAAAATTAACTAATGTATTAGTACCAAAATGATTTCACATATCATTTAATTGTAGAGGATGCAATCTTAAGCAATATTATTATAGATTAATGACATGTGCATAACATAGTCTAAACATTGTCAATAGAGTGTCTCTCCATTATTTCCAACTGTCTCACAATGGATGAGAAAGTGTGAATTGAATCGATGATCATTATTCATATGAATCATGATTTACTTGGAGAATAATAATAAAATTAAGTTTTCGTTACTTTTTTTTTAAATACCGATATGATCCCTGTTTCCTATAAATAATAACGAAATTTTGACGATATTTTATTACAGTCTCCGATAACTCTTTGATAATTAAGCTACTTGACGTCCTAATTCCGCTTTGCTACAAAAGTAATCTGTAATTAGCTAACAGACACCACATAAACTTATTGCGTGTATTATACTACTAGTAATAAATTAAAACTTATTAAAACCTCATTGTTCTTCATTTTTCTCATATATTATTATTACAACCTTTATTTTTTCATTGTTGTAGATTTTTCATTATTTCCAAGAATGAATGATTGATGAAGATGAAAATATTTGGCCACCTCATTTCATGACAAACAGGGTTTAAAATCAAACCAAACAATTTTAGCATTCCACTCATCACTAATATATAGCTAAAATGAAAGAAGTCATTTGAATATCAAACTATTCCAGCTCAAATTTTACTTGGCTTACATTAAACTCAATTTGATTATCTAAAAGGATAAACAATTTCTAATAAATTTGTATGACATGACTTTGATTTGGCTCCTCTTTACACCTCTAATAATGACAAATTATCACGATCATCATCATCATCATCAAGAACTTCACAAATCACAACCCCTTGATTAGAAAGATATGTGGATATATGTTACCACTTCATTTCATGCAATGAACAAATCATCATCTGATTTCATAGTACAATTTCTTGATCTGTAAGATTTCCAAACCCATTCAAGACATCCTCAACCTAATTAAACCTATGTATAAACACAAAAAAAAAAAAAAAAATCACCAGATTCCATGAATAGCAGAGTTGCAAGTATCTTTGATCCATCTGAAACTCTTCCTAAAGGATTTTTTCATTTTACCCTCCACTCCATAAGCTTTGTAACCAGCAACTCTCTTCTTCCTCTGCAACTCTGCATCCATACCCAAATTCCAACTCTTTGAAGTGCTCAGATTTCTGCTCTTCTGGATTTTCACTTCTTTGAAGCTGTAATTATGGGGTGGGTTATAATCTGATGTGCTGTAGCTTCTCAGATCATTCATGTTCCTTGGCTCCTGCATCCCTCCACCTTCCCTGCTTGATTTACATCTTGAAAATTTATCCATTGGGAATGAATGAAAGAAAGAAAGATTTGAGAAGAAAAGGGTTTCCTGGGATTTGCTTTAATAAGTTGGTTGATTTTATGGAGATTCTAGCTTTTTAAATGAAGCTTCTTCTTCTTTTATTATTATTTTTTATAAATTTCAATAATCTGCATGTTGATGCATGAGCTGGTGCTGTGTGTGCCACGTGTCATCGTTGACCGTTGAATTTTCAAATATACATTTCTTTAATAAGCCTCCCATGTGATGGAACTTAATTTTCAAAGAATTATCAACAATTATGATACATAAGCTATTGCTTAGTTAGTTTAATGAAAATCTTAAGGCGGCAGTTTCAATGAGTCGATATTACAGGTCAACGTTGTCACTAAATTTAACTTTTCAGAAATAATTGAATAATAACAGATAAATATTGATATACTATGAATTAAATAGAATTCTACAGATTAAAAACTAATTGCTAGTAATAGAAAAGGTTAGTTTGAAAATATTAGCATCAGAAGAATTACAAATCTTGAAATTTCATTACTAATTATTTTATGAAAGTGTACGACAACTTTGTTATAATTAAGTGATGAAATAAAAATTCGGCGCCTCTTATTTTGAAATTCTTCTTCATAGCTGTATTTATTTCTCATCTAACCTCTCTCACTGGACATCAAACTTTCATTTTCTTATTATTTTCCTTCAACGCTTTTATCGATTGGAGGATAGATTTCATTAATTGAAGACCTAACTCAATTAAAACTATTGATTGTGGATCTAATTCATAATCAACTGTTTGGTTTAGGTTTCAGAAATTGAGGGAAATCTATTCTTAGTGAAAAAATATTTTTATTTTGAGATTGTATATTAATATTGTGCATGTCATCTATTCTTGAATAGTTAAATATTTATAAAAAGTAAAAATCATTTATCAATTGTATTGTTTTTCAATGTCTTTTGTGGATCTATTATTTATCACAATAATTTATATTAAATGGTTTCATGAATAATTATTGTTAAATGAATCCTTATTACTTATTAACAAAATCAATTTTCATAAATTTATATGTAAATTGTTAGGTGTGGATTGACCCGTCTTATATAATTCAATCCGTGAGATAGTTTATTTGTTTATTAATGTAGTCCCAAGATTGAATAAACAAGATCTTGATATGGTTTGAATGTCCCACCCAAACCAGGTTCGGAGCACACCAAATGATGAATGTCCACTTAACTTGATCATAAATAAATTTGATAAATTAAATTTTAACTTAACTCGATAATAAAGTCAAACTAAATAGTGCTACTGAAAATTACATTTACGTCTATTGACGTAGAATAAATTACGTTTACCATCATAAAGGTTTGATCAAACCAGCAAACGTACTTCAAAATTTTTAAAATTACAATCAAAATTATTAAGCACACTCTTGATATTTGTAAAATTACAATCGGATCATTTTCAACGACTAAAATTTCGAATATTTAATATATAATATTATTAGAAAATTAGCGTTTCTTCATAGTTAAAGACTGTTAGATCATGAGTTTCATAAATTTTTGGCATGGTTTGACAATTTGATTAAACCTGAAAATAATATACAGATGTAATTGATGATGAAGAATATTGAATACAAGGCTGGGAGTTGGGCCGATTGCTGGGCCAAGACAAAGTGAAAAATGGGCCGACCAACTTTTCTCTAAATAAACAAAGACCATACGGTATTCTGTTTGAAGAAAGCCATAATATTTTTTTGCCCATTGGAAAAACCGAATCGAATCGAACCGAACTGGTTTGAAATCAGAAGTTTGAATCGTAAATTATCCGATAGATGGTAGTCTATCCAATCCGATGCTCATAGTCGTTGGAAGATGGTAGTTTATGACAAGC